>CP149044.1:10000000-20000000 GCA_038024825.1 Polylopha cassiicola | reverse complement strand
AATTTGAAACGTTAAATCCCTTGACAATTACTTATGATTTCGATAGCTCATTTTAACTACATAGCCACATGGGTATACTTTTGAAAGAACGACAGGGACACAGTTGTCTTTTTTCTGCACGGGTATAACGTGAGATTTTTTTCCTGCGAGAAAACATTTGTTGCCGTCATAGGTACGAGTACATCGTCTAATCTTATAAATCTATTAATAGCGAAAGCTGACTCACTGACTGGCTGATCTATCAACGCAGGGCCTAAACTATGATTGTTAGTAACTTGCATAGCAGAGGTTCTTTTTATAGCGTAAGGGAGCGACATTCATAAGTTTTTCGGCTTTCCTAAAAAAATATTTCAAGTTACTCCTGTTTAGATCTAGGTGTGCGATATGTGATATACTTAGAAGGGATCTTAGATAATAGCATAATAACATACTCGTACCTGTACGCTTCATAATCATCTTTTTTATTACAGAAAAGAAGACACGCAGCGTTTAATACTGAAGAATCTCCCTAACAGCGGTAAACTCGGCGGAGCATATTTAAATATAATAATATTGTGTACATGTATCAGCGGATTATTCTAACGAAACATGAGTAAAGCAATAAAAAAAAATATTTTATTTTTAGAGTTCCGCACCTTTATGAATAAACGAAACCCTTATTATCACTCCGTCCGTCCGTCTGTAAAGCCTCGCGCTTGGCCGGTTTTATCTATTCTATAATAATAATAATAATAATATAATAAAGAGGTAAGATTTGTTTATTTGGATTAAATAGGAACCAAAACGACTGCACGATTTAAAAAAAAAACTTTCAATGTGGGGAATTTTCTTTTCTTTCGCTATGGCTGATATGGATTTAAAAAGGTTTAAATTTAAATTTTAACACTAATTTTAAATTTTATAAATAACAATAATATTTCAACATATTTTTGCAAGCTAGTTTCTAGTGAAATGTGCTGAATAAAACGATATTGTAACGTATCAACAACCTGCATCCTTTAAAACCGTACCTCATTTTAAGCAAAATAAATGATTCAGGGTCTGATTCATTAGTAGCAATTTATCGATTCACATACTGCTAAGTAGCAATTGCTCAATAGCGGCATTATTTCGTGCTAGTAATTTTAATCAGCATGTGTAACATATACTTAATTAACGCGCCGTGTCCAGTATTATCCACACTGGATTGCAACCTCTGCAGTACCTATCACTAGACATTCATATTGCAATGTCATTTTTAAAATTGATAGAATTCAGCAGATTCCTGTTCTATTTCATAAAGCCCAATTTGATGTTGATTTAACCTGACATTAAAAAAAAACATGATGCGCTTCTAAGCCGTTTTTATAATAACGAAGCTTTTTGTGTGTCCCTGGAAAAGGCTGATTCATCTAAGTAACGTCCGGATTTTTTTTAAGTCTTTCCAGCTTCGGCAATTTCAATAGTGGTTGAAAGTTCACTGGCCACCTTTTTGTATGCTTAAACAAAGATCGTTGTCCAACTATACGCATCACTTTTTGTTTGTTTTAAAGTTAAACCGTAATTATTTCATTCTCAAGCAATGAAAATAAGCTTCGATATTGAATTGCTCGAAACAAATGCTATTTTTGTCCTACTTACTCACCTGATTGTCAATTTCCCAGTGATGATACGGACCGTAGCCCTGCTGGCGCTCCTACACGTGGCGGTGTGCAAGGAGTACCTTCTGCCCGGCGACATCGCACCACACCACTATGACGTGTCGATGGTTTATGACATCGACCCCCACACCAACTTCAGTTTCTACGGAGCCGTCGATATACTCGTAACTAAATTAACATATTTCTGAGTCCATCAACTTATAGAAGTTGGCATCCATATGCAAATTTAAATCATCTTTCAAACATATTTATTAAATTATTACGTATTGTGTAAGACACACATGAAAATATTTTGCTGAAATAGGTATTTTCTTTATTGTACATTTGAATACATCGGTACTTTTTTGGTATATATTTCATGAAATTTTTTTATCACATTAAAACATTTATTATTACATTTCATTAAAATTACAAATCTATTATTTACTTTCTTGATCCATTTTTTATAGATAACAGTAATAAAACCGACTTCCAAAGTAGTCCTCCATGCAGAAGACTTCTCTGTACAAAACAACAAAGTTACATTAAAGAGTAAAGATGATTCGTATGATGTCGTAGACGTAAAACTAAACAATACCTACAACTTCCTGACTGTAAGTTTAGGTACCACTTTAAAGAAGGATCAAACGTATACCTTGACCATACCCTTCTATGGAAACTTAAAAATCTCCCTGAATGGAGTGTACATCAGCAGCTATGTGGATAAAAAGAGTAACGCTAAAGAGTAAGTTTTTATAGTTATTTTCACATGTTTGGAATTGGAAAGACCGCATGGTCTTTTTTATTACTTACTACTTTTTTTATCCGCAGATACCTGGTGGCGACACAGTTTCAGGCTATCACAGCCCGTAAAGGCTTTCCGTGCTTCGACGAGCCTTTGTATAAGGCATCCTTCCAGATCAGCCTCGCTCATCACCGCCAGTTCACAGCCATATCCAATATGCCACTCGCCTCTAGTACCAGGGAAAAGTAAGAAATCAAAAATATATTTATTCAATTTAGGCTTTTACAAGCTCTTATATGAAGGTCAGAAAATACGGTGGTATTTTCTGACCTTCATATAAGAGCTGCTTCCGAGATAACCTTAAGAAGAAACGGCAAGAAACTCAAAGAGCGGTATCATTTTTTCAAGATTAAAATTTAGAGCATCTATGCTGAAGATGTTTCTAGATGCCAAAAAAATTTAATTAAACAAGAACACAAGCAATATAAAGAACACTATGACGTCTTCAGTTGAATTTCATCCCACAGCAAAGGCCATAATTATGGTTATCTCTACAGTCCTTCTTGCAGAACTGAACTTGAACCCAAAGTTATAATCAGTAAAAATAAATACATTATAAAGAATCCAGGAAAATTCTTCTTTCTATATTGTGAAATAAGAGGATTCTCAGTACATTAGAAACAAATGGAAGTTACTTATTTCTTAATATATTATCTTCAATATGTAAAATATCATCGCCTTTTTCAGCACCCTCGAAAATCACTGGCCTTGGTCGGTTATGCAGCAGAGATTTACGTAAGTATTAAAACGATAAAACTTTCTACAAAATTTATAAGTAAACATTATATATTATTTTTAAATGTGTCAATTCTAGGTACATTAGTATTAATTCTTTGTCTTCTTTATCGTTGAATTTAACTTATAAAATAATTATAAAACTGATTTATATTCAGGAAAGACAAGTCTGAATTCGTCTGGGACAAATTTGAAAACTCTGTCCCTATGTCAACGTATTTGGTTGCTTTCGTGATCTCAAAGTTCGCACATGTGGAGAGTCCTGCCACGCTTTCTAAAACCAAGTTCAAGATCTGGGCCCGAAGTGACGCTATTAGTCAAGTGAGTCTTATTAAAAATCGCTTTTACTTAGGTACTTACTTATTTATATTATTTATTTTCTTAGCCGTAATTCCATTCATATAGTTTAACATTTTCTTATCTTGAAAATCTTAAAATTTTCAGGTAGAATACGCATCTATCATGGGACCAAAAGTTTTATCCCATTTTGAAAACTGGTTCGGAGTAGTTTTTCCTCTACCCAAGCAAGACATGGTAGCCCTTCCGGACTTCCACTCTGGTGCTATGGAGAACTGGGGACTCATTATTTACAAAGAAACTGCCCTGCTATACGACGAGAAGCAGTCCTCGTTCTTAAATAAGGAAAGAGTTGCTGATGTGAGTAAATGTTGCGTATTTTAATTGGCAAAGACCTCCTTACCACTAATGTGAAACCATTACAATTGACCTAAATATCTTGACTTTTCATCCGACGAAAGAAACGGAGGAGGTTCTCAAGTCGACGCGTATATATTTTTTTTTATGTATGATCACGCATAACTTTTCACAGAGTGGTTCGATTTTGATAATTATTTTTTTATTGAAAAGGGTACTTCAAAGTTCGTCCCATAAAAATTAGAAAAAAAGAAACCGCAATTTTTGGAGTCGGTGCCAGCCCTAAAACAAACTTGAGCACCTTAATGAAGAGTTGAGAGTGAAGAGTTGCTGCACCAGCTGGCACCAACTTCAAAAATAACAGACATTACAACCAAAATAATAGTCGTTATAAAAGACAAAATTATTATTTTTCTCTTTTCAGTGCGCTATTGTTTTTTTTTAAAAGGCAACAATGCCTTTTAGTTTTTTTTCGGCGGGTAAATTTTGTTTATTATATAACGACTACTGTACTATATTAACATTACAACTAAAATAGCACAGTAGTCGTTATAAAAGACAAAATTATTATTTTTATCTTTTCAGTGCGCTATGACGCGACGAAAAAACGACGGGGTGTTATAAGTTTGACGTGTCTGTCTGTCTGTCTGTCTGTCTGTCTGTGTGTGTCTGTCTGTGGCATCATAGCTCCCTAACGCTTGAACCGATTTTGATTCTGTTTTTTTGTTTGAAAGGTGAATATGTCGGGAGTGTTCTTAGCTATGTTTGATGAAAATTGGTTAAGTAGTTCAAAAAATATAGGGAGTGAAAGTGTGGATGGTTAACTAAATGACTACAATTATTACCGAGTGGGGTATCAAATGAAAGAGGATCACATGAACATTACAAAATTCCATGTAAAATGGAAATTGGTTAAAAGAAAAATAGGTAATAGGTACCTACCTACTTGACTGTAGGTTTTGGTACATTGTAAATATAGGTAGGTACAAAAAATGATGAGCAGTCCCCCCGACATGACGTTTTCTTTGTAGAAATACCTATTAATACTTAGGTACGTAGCTACCTAATATCAAGTTTTTATTATTATTATACTTTTTAGAAGGCTTTTAGGTTTTTATGTCGGGGGTTTGATTTGTTGCTTTTTTGTTTTTTTTCGGCGGTAAGTTTTTTTATTATGTAGATATGATTTAGTTATAAAGGAATCTAATAGATAAATCATTTTCTGTTTGTAAGTCTGATTTAATAACTCCTTAAATTCTTCAATATATTGAAAACAGAATTCTTTAAACTCCAGCCTCTATCTTTTTAGATGATTGCTCACGAGCTTGCTCACCAATGGTTCGGTAACCTGGTAACCATGAAATGGTGGTCAGACCTCTGGTTGAACGAGGGTTTTGCGACATTTGCAGCCTCAGTTGGCGTGGCAGCTGTTGAACCTGAATGGAAGGCAGAGGCTAGTTATGCAGTGGACAACATACTGTCTGTGCTTAACTTGGATGCTTTGGAGTCATCGCATCCGGTGAGTAACTCTTTTTGATAACAACCTTTTAACATGCATAGGTATACCTAATATAATATTTTTCATTATAATCTAGGTGTCAGCTCCCATCGACGATCCTAAGCGCATAATGGAGATCTTCGATGAAATTTCTTACAACAAGGGATCCATCGTCGTCCGCATGATGACGATGTTCCTGGGAGAGGAGGTCTTCAGGAAGGCTATTAAAAAGTATGTTTACTTTTAATAAACCCGAGTCTAATTTTGTTTTGTGATGAAATTATTCATTGATTTTATTTTGTCGTTGATTTAGGTAATTAAGTAGCTGTAGTCCTAAAATTCATTAAAAATATTTTTTTTTTCGACAGCTATCTCGTAAAGTATTCGTACAATAACGCAGAACAGGATGATCTCTGGCGGGAGTTGACGGAAGTGAGCCAGCAGTACGGCGGCTTGACTCGCAACGTGACTGTCAAGGAGGTCATGGACACCTGGACCACCCAAACCGGCTACCCTCTGCTCACTGTGACTAGAGACTACACCGACAACTCGCTCACCATCACCCAGGTAACATAATAAGCGATCATTCGTGTCTGAACTATGATTTATCAGTAATTAAGCATATGTGGATATAATAATCCTATATGTAATTTTGGTGGTTATAATAATTCTACAAAAATATATACCCACCAGAAACGCTACCTTAACCTCGGCGCCAAGTCATCCACTGCCACCTCCTGGTGGGTTCCACTGAGGGTGCTCTGCGAGAGCGAGGTCGGTAAACAGGAGGAGCCGGTGCAGTGGTTAGCGGCTAACGAGGGCGTCTCTCACGAGCACCGCTTCGAACACGGGGCCAACAGTGGCGAGTGGGTGCTGTTCAACACAGATATCATTGGTAATATGTGTGGGAAAACTTATAGTTAAAGTGTTTTAATAGGTGTTACAGAAAGGGTGGGTTAACAAGAGGCACACGATTACGCACAATACAGGTTGGGTGGTAACGAGTCTAGTTTTAAGTATCGCGGCTCGCTGTTGCAATGCCGTGGCGTGCGAAATAGCTTCGTGGGATTGCCGCTAGGTGCGAGCGAGCGAGAGATATATTCGAGGGAGCGAGTTAGGAGGTAAAGGATGCGTTCGATTTATTTACGCGCGCATTACATCCTCCCCCTCTAACTCGGAAGAACGCCCTCGTTTCCATGATAGAATATAAAAAAAAAGAAAAATTGGAATAAAACAAAAAATTACTCGGGCCTAGAGATAACGGCGTGGTCTTCCACGTTTACGCTTCTCTCTAACAGCTGGTTGAACGTAACCTATAAACGGAGTGAGTTGAGAGGTGTGATACTTCCCTAACTAACAATAAATTTGGGTGTCTGGCCTCTACCGGCATCATTTGAGCCCTGTGCCTGAGCAAGACGCGACTCCCTGGATCACTCCACGATCGCGCGCATGTCGCCGGCCGCGTCGGTGGGCGAGCGCAACTCTCTGCCGAACGTAAGGAAAGCAGGTTAGTGACCAGTACTGGCGGTGGTCGCGGAATTCATCGCGAAGCGCACGGCAGGTAAGTGAACGTCCCAGGTGCTGTGGTCATTACCGACCAGGATGGCCAGCTGGGGTTTCAGGTCACGATTCATCCTCTCGATAGGGTTCGCTTCCGGATGATAGAACGAGATCACACGTCCTCGACGATGAGTAGTCGGACAACGGTCTAAATAAGTCAACGGATACTACCTCGAATCGACGAGTAGTGGCGGGGGACTGCACCAGTCCGGCCGGCTTTCTGTTGTCCGCCTTGTAGCGCTGACACTCAACGCATCGTTGCACGTAGTCCGTGATGAAGTTCCGCTTGCCAGGCCAGTAGTAGCGCTGTGCGATGCCCCGCCGGGTGCGCTCGGCTTCGAAGTGGCCGGCGGTGAGGGCGTCGTGGTAGTCCGCCAAAACCTGCGTTCGCTCGTGCTCTGTAATAATACGACACGGGCTATCGTCATCTTCGCTCTCGGGAGCGTACCTGTCGTGAGCGGGTCGTCGACCTCGATATCTTCGATAATCTTGCGAAGTTCGGTATCCTTCAGTTGGTTGTCGGGGATGTCGCTCGGGTGGCGCGACGGAAAATCAATGACAGCGAAACATAGGTCGCATTCCGTCGGAGTCTCCAGTGAAAAGGGTGGGCTAGACAGCCAGCGTGTCCGCGATGACGTTCGATCGGCCGGGCTTTTACCCTATGCGCAGGTCGAATTCCTGCAGAGTGAGCGCCCACCTGGCTAGTCGGCCGCTAGGCGACTTCGTGTTCATCAACCACCGCAGGGGCTGATGGTCGGTCTTGACGACGACTTGAGCGCTTTCTATGTATCTATGTAACTTGTTGACGGCCCACACTACCGCCATGGCCTCGCGCTCGGTGGTAGTGTAGTTCTTCTCGACGGCGTTGAGCTGCCGGCTGGCGTATTCGATGGATCTCTCGTCGTGTCCCTCCCCCTGCATTAGAACAGCTCCGAGGCAGTAGCCGCTACTGTCCGTGCGCATGACGTAGGGTTGCGTCTCGTCGGCCTGCCCCAGGGCTGCTCGAAGGCGCGCCGCTGTGGCTCGTCCCAGCGCCACGCGCTGTCCTTCCTCAGCAAGTCGGTGAGTGGTCGGACGACGTTAGCGTAGCCGGGGATGAATCGCCGGAACCAGCTGGAAGTTTGTAAAAAACATTTCAGATGTTTCAAGTTCCGAGGGTGGTGATGATAGCAGTGGTTTTCTGGGGATCCATGTCATGGCTGCCAGATTGTATCTTTTGATACAAAACGTGTATAATTTGATGCGAAATTGTATCCTAGATGTATAATGACCCATTTCGTATAATTGGATACAAAAAATACACGAGGCACGGAAAGTATGAAGCGGAATCTTTAGTATGAAATGAACGTATTACCAACATGACAAAATATAACGTATTGTCGTTGCCGTTAAACGTTACTTAACTTATTATTTTATTTCTCATCACATAGATACTAATATGGAATGCCTCAGTGCTAGTTAATTTGATGTCAAAATGCGTGCCTATCAAGCGTGAATTTTTATTTAATATGAAATACAACACCATCAACATTTAATTAAAAATGTAGTATTTTAATTTATTCATGCTTGTTTGAACTCACTTCAATTCCATTTGCACCCCCCCCCCCTGTTCGTAACTATGTATAATGGAGTCTAATTTCGTATAATTGCTGATGACGGACCGGAAATATTTTTGCTGGCAGCCCTGATCCATGTGGATGCCTCCAGGGACTATAACGTGACCTTTATAGACTGGCATGCGAAACAAAAAAAAATGAGGCTTATATTTGCCTTAAACCGATCAAGAAGCCTTTGGAAGGTGGCTCCGGAGTTGCGAAGTCCCATAGACATGCGGATGGATCTATAAGTCCCTATAGGTGTGATGAAACAGGTCTTGTCTCGGTCGGCTGGATTTACATTGACTTGAAAATAACCCAAAACGCAAATCAAGGGTGGTCATATAAATACTCAGAGGCACAATTAACCGCCCACATACATTTTCTGAATTTTCTTATAATTTCTTCTGAAATTTGTTATTTCAACTTGATTATTCACTAAAGTACCTACATGTTTATGTTAGTTAACAAAATGAGTAAAACGGTTATGAACACTTAACAGTTTTAATTGTGAAAAATTATATACACTTTTTCGTGTTTTCGTTTCGTTTTCGTAAAATGTATGTGGGCGGTTAATTGTGCCTCTGAGTGTAGTTACTAGTTTTGGCCGCATGAAGTATGTCTTCGATCCTCGGCAATGTATACCGATCTGGCTCAGTGACCTCATTGAGTTTACTATAATCAATACAAAGACGCATACCTCCATCCTTCTTAGGCACCATAACCACGTTTGCAGCCAACGGAGACTCACATTCTTCTATCACCCCGGCGGAGAGCAGCTTATCCTATTCGTCCTGCTGTCTTCAGCGTCAGGCGATGGGCTGCTGATCCGCGCTGACTCTGATGTGGTGAGTAGCGTAATCAGTGGCCGGACCCTCGGTCGCAAACCGCTGCTCTAGGCTGTTTAAAGTACATTTTGATTCTAAACTGAATGACTCGACAAACTAAAATAGGTACTTGGTTTGGAGTATCTTGAAAACTGCAACAAACCTGGGGAATGTTGTAATAAATAATGTGTTATAATAATTTAAAATCATTACCTGAAAGTGTTTTGTTCTACATTGACTATTTGGAAAAACGAGAAAGTAGGTTGTGGCCGTGCGGCCGCCAATAATAGTAACGGGAACGTTAGTAATCAAAACATTACCTACCTAAGATCGATTCTTCCACATCTCTCGCACTTAAAACATACTTTCGATACTATCTATAGACTTACGATTTAACAATCCATTAATATATCTACTTATAAAACACCGTCGATATTGTAAGGAAATTTCGAGATTATAGACCGAATACGCGAAATAAACACATGGGCACGTTCACTTCCTTGCTCCGATCAAAAAAATGTCCCGTAGCAACTTGTGAGCGAGACGTAGGGCTCCGTACCTACTTGCCATTCATGCGATTGGTGGCTTCTCCCACGTCTTCACTTCGCGTTTGATGCCTCTCCACCAGGTCGTGGCGGCGCCGGTGAATAGCATCTGCAGGCCTCGAACTACTTGGTCTTCTGCCACGTTGGTAATGCGATGAATGCCTCTATCGCGTCGGGGTTAGAATCCTATCCGTCTAAACGCGCTGTACATTTTGCCATAAGATCCGGAAAACGTGGTTTTAGGCGCCGTGTTGCAGCGCGCTCCGCATGACGCTGGATAGTAGGTTGGACAGCTGTACCTCCGAAAGTGTGAGCATGTGCTCTGGGCGTACGCGCGGGCTCGCCGGTCTCGACGGGCTGTGCGGCTCCGCGATGGGGGCGGTGGCATCGGAGCTGTGTGACGTAATCGACTCGGGCGCCGGGTCGGGAACGCCCGGGGCTCCGCCAGCGGCGGCGCGGTCGCCTAAGTCACGGTCGTTCGTTGTTACACGTTGTGCTGTACGAGCCATTAAACCATGCAATTATTGGTCGCGAATTGATTTCGTTACGTCAAATTACGGGACAATAAAAAAATCGTGCCTGAAATATGAGATAACTTGATACCCTCGGTTGAAGAAACGCCTCTACGTACTTAGTACGTATTTTATCCCTTTAGCGCCTTACCGCGTGAACTACGACTCTCGCAACTGGCGGCTGCTGGCGGACTCGCTGCGCTCGGCGCGGTTCTCGGCGGTGCCGGTGCTCAGCCGCGTGCAGCTCGTCAGCGACGCCATGGCGCTCGCCTGGACCAACGCTCTCGACTACGACAACGCTTTACAGTAATTATCACAAATATTAATACACTCATTTATGTTCATAGTGTAAATTAAGTAATGCCAATAACTGAAACTTATTAAAATTAAGTACTTTTTGTGTATTTAATTAATTCGCCAGTTTACTATTTGACTGTTTTTTATTGAAGTGAAAATCAAAGCGTTACACTAACACAAAATATAAAATTGTTTTTTTTTTTTAACTACGAACGGAACACCGATTTTTTACATCGCATTGGATACCGGAGACACCAAACTTTTTGTCACTGTTGTAAAGATTGTCCCACATTGCCTAGGTAACCTAGGTAATCTTTTACAGACTAGTGAGTTATTTGAGCCGCGAAACAGAATACCTACCCCTACACACTGGTACCGAAACTCTACAGAAGATCGAGAACGTTCTGAAACGGACTCCAGACTATGGCGCGTTCCAGAAGTTCATGCGACACCTCATTGCAGAAACTTATGAGCGAGTCGGTGGATTGGCTAGCAAGAGTATCGTCAATAAAGATGACTTAAACGGTGTCAAGATGCAGGTACCTAAGGACAAATTACTTTAGTTGATTAAGTAACTTTAGTGAAGTCAAACGGGTTGTGTGTTGCTAATTCATAACATTACAGTCCATTAACATAATTATCATTCTTCTTTTCATGTTTCATTAGGTGTTGACTAGCAGTTGGGCTTGTCGTATAGCAGTTCCAGGCTGTGAGGAAAACGCAATCGAGTTGTTCCAAAGGTGGATGGATACAGAAAACCCTGATGATGACAATCCGTTAGTTGACTCTTATATTTTTCTTAATCTTGAAACTGAGAAACCAACCGTTTTTCATTAGATTTTGAGCATGGTTGGTACAATAAATAAAAATATTTAAATATCTAAACACGGAAACAAAATATGCCCTTTTGTTCATTATTACTTGATGTACTTACTATTGTCACGTCTCAGGCATCAACCATTAGTGATGAACCGTGCTTTTGTTACTAATTTCTCTGTACTGAATAAGCGTTTTATTCTAGGATTCCCCTTGATCTTCGGCCCACTGTATACTGCGTGGCGATGTCTCGCGGCGGCGTGGTCCACTGGCGGTTCCTACTCGCACGCAAACAGCGCGTCTACGTCGCCGCTGCCTCGGCAATATTGCTGCAATCTCTCGCTTGCACTAAGGAAGTGTGGATTTTGTTACAGTAAGTCCACCTTTATAATGCATATGTAATATTATGAAGGATCTTTGATCCTTAGAATATACTTAGTAGGAGATCTGGCCCTACATCGACTTTCACCGAGCTGATAATAGAATGTAACCCATTTTATAACAAATTTAGTATATTATAAATTATAATAAAAGTGGGTTTGCTAAAAAAAACTCAAAAATAACTAATGGAAAATTAAATAACTAAAAGATAACAGGAATTGTTTTCTCCTAACTTAAAATAGGTGCCTATTAAACTTATGTGCAGCCGTTGGGACTTGGGTTGTCTATTATTACCAATATTGAGAGAATTTTTTAAATATAGATTGAAACACGTGCTCCAGGACAGCATTATTATGTATGAAGTACTGCGTAACCAAGAATGACAGATTAGATAAGATTAGATTCATTTATTTCCCTAAATGTATACAATATATAATAATTACATTAGGTATCATGTCATATTACATGTAGGTACTCATATTGAGATCGTCAAAAACAAAAACAAAGAACAATAAGATTTTAAACAATAATTAACATCAAAATTACAATTTCATTACAGATTTTGTCACACATAATTATAATGTCAAATATATTAATTATTAAGTATAGATTTTTCTCTTTAGTCGTCAATACAATTTGTCAGACGGACTTATTTATATAATACAATTTAATAGGTACTATTAAACAGAAATTTAATAATTTATTTATATTTTTGAACGAATTCGTCAACAGAATAGAATGGATTTTCCATAAAAAAGTTCCTTAACCGTTATATTATGTCACTTTTCCAGGATTCTGGAATGGGCAATCACGGACGGGTCTGAGGTGCGTCGGCAGGATGCCGGCGCAATGATCAGAGCTGTCATTCGCTCCACCGTCGGCTACTACATCGCGAAGGACTTCATCTACAATAGGATTGAAGACATTTATAATGCGTACGTCGTGTGTCTACTACTGTTAGGGTCGGATTCTGACAATATTATTATCTTGACTGTTTACTCAAAATTAATTTTACGTGCGTGTTATTACAGTTTCTTCTTATGCACCTACCTATAAAACGATTTCTCAAAGAATACGCACTGAATAGTCAGTATAGTCTAGTGACTATATTAAAGCATATTGAGTGACGAAATTAAAATATTTATTTATTAAAACTAGACAATAAAGAGTATTTCTTTTTTAGATTCCACGGACAAGGAGCTGTTTTGGGTTTTATTATAAAGTTTTTGTTAGACGAATTCACAAGCCAAGAAGAACTTGAACAGGTAATTTGAATGGGAATATTTGTAAGACCTATTGCAAAAATATAATATATATTTTGGTTTTAAATGTTATTACCATCAATCCTTAAATTAATTGTGACAACGTTATTTCTTATTGAAATAAAGATTAAGAAATATATAGGTATGCTTTTGAACTCCAGAAAAGAGAATTGATAGGTACTTTACCGCGATATCATGTCCATGTACGAGTATGATTTCTAATTTCGCTATAAGAGCTTCACAGTTTTCGTGCTTTCTGATTAAATGCAAATGACTAAATATTTTTCTTGCGCTCCTTAGTTCCTGTCCTGGCGGGAGAAGAATGCCCGCTACCTCGTGGACGCGAAGCTGTCGGTCCAGCAAGGCATAGAGAATGCACAAATCAACATCAACTGGCTGCAGCGGAACAGGAAACACGTTGTCGCCAAGATGAGAGAACACTCTACGTAAGATCTCAGAATATTCGTAGACAATTTGAAACGTTAAATCTCTTTATAATTATTTATGATTTCGATAGCTCATTTTTAACTACATAGCCACATGGGTATACTTTTGAAAAAACGACAGGGACACAGTTGTCTTTTTTCTGCACGGGTATAACGTGAGATTTTTTTCCTGCGAGAAAACATTTGTTGCCGTCATAGGTACGAGTCCATCATCTAATCTTATAAATCTATGAATAGCGAAAGCTGACTCACTGACTGGCTGATCTATCAACGCAGGGCCTAAACTATGATTGTTAGTAGCTTGCACAGCAGAGGTTCTTTTTATAGCGTAAGGGAGCGACATTCATACGTTTTTCGGCTTTCCTAAAAAAATAATTTCAAGTTACTCCTGTTTAGATCTAGGTGTGCGATATGTGATATACTTAGAAGGGATCTTAGATAGTACCTGTATGCTTCATAATCATCTTTTTTATTACAGAAAAGAAAACACGCAGCGTTTAAAACTGAAGAATCTCCCTAACAGCGGCAAACTCGACGGAGCATATTTAAATATAATAATATTGTGTACATGTATCAGCGGATCATTCTAACGAAACATGAGTAAAGCAATGAAAAAAAAAATATTTTATTTTTAGAGTTCCGCACCTTTATGAATAAACGAAACCCTTATTATAGGATCACTCCATTGTCCGTCCGTCCGTCTGTAAAGCCTCGCCCTTGGCCGGTTTTATCTATTCTATAATAATAATAATAATATAATAAAGAGGTAAGATTTGTTTATTTGGATTAAATAGGAACCAAAACGACTGCACCGAATTAAAAAAAAAACTTTCAATGTTGGGAATTTTCTTTTCTTTCGCTATGGCCAATATGGATTTAAAAAGATTTGAATTTAAACAACTGTTATTTTAAATTTTATAAATAACAATAATATTTCAACATAATATTTTTGCAAGCTAGTTTCTAGTGAAATGTGCTGAACAAAACAATATTGTAACTCATATCAACCTGCATCCTTTAAAACCTGCATCCTTTAAACTCATTTTAAGCAAAATAAATGATTCTGATTCTGGTTCTGATTCATTAGAAGCTATTTATCGACTCTCATACTACTAAGTAGCAATTGCTCAATAGCGGCATGATTTCGTGCTAGTAATTTTAATCAGCATGTGTAACATATACTTAACGCGCCGTGTCCAGTATTATCCACACTGGATTGCAACCTCTGCAGTATCACTAGACATTCATATTGCAATGTCATTTTTAAAATTGATAGAATTCAGCAGATTCCTGTTCTATTTTATAAAGCCCAATTTGATGTTGATTTAACCTGACATTAAAAAAAACATGATGCGCTTCTAAGCAGTTTTTATAATAACGAAGCTTTTTGTGTGTCCGTGAAAAAGGCTGATTCATCTTAGTAACGTCCGGATTTCTTTTAAGTCTTTCCAGCTTCAGCAATTTTTATAGTGGTTGAACATTCACTGGCCACCTTTTTGTATGCTTAAACAAAGATCGTCGTCCAACTATAAGCATCACTTTTTGTTTTTATAAGTTATACCGTAATTATTTCATTCTCAACCAATGAAAATATGCTTCGATATTGAATTGTTCGAAACAAACGCTATTTTTGTCCTACTTTCTCACCTGACTGTCAATTTCCCAGTGATGATGCGGACCGTAGCCCTGCTGGCGCTCTTACACGTGGCGATGTGCAAGGAGTACCTTCTGCCCGGCGACATCGCACCACACCACTATGACGTGTCGATGGTTTATGACATCGACCCCCACACCAACTTCAGTTTCTACGGAGTCGTCGATATACTCGTAACAAAATTAACATAATATTTCTAAGTCCATCAACTTATAGACATTGACATCCAAATGCAAAATGTAAATAACATTTGCTGAAATAGGTATTTTCTTTTTTGTACATTTGAATACGTAGGTGCTTTTTTGATATATATACGGACCTAGTTAATCTTATCCATTTCATTAAAAATACAAATCTTTTATTTACTTTCTTGATTCATTATTTATAGATAACAGTAATAAAACCGACTTCGAAAATAGTCCTTCATGCGGAAGACTTCTCTGTACAAAACAACAAAGTAACATTAAAGAGTAAAGATGATTCGTATGATGTCGTAGACGTAAAACTAAACGATACCTACAACTTCCTGACTGTAAGTTTAGGTACCACTATAAAGAAGGATCGAACGTATACCTTGACCATACCCTTCTATGGAAACTTAAAAATCTCCCTGAATGGAGTGTACATCAGCAGCTATATGGATAAAAAGAGTAACGCTAAAGAGTAAGTTTTTATGGTTATTTTTCACATATTTGGAATTGGAAAGACTGCATGGGTCTTTTTTATTACTTACTACGTTTTTTTATCCGCAGATACCTGGTGGTGACCCATTTTCAGGCCATTGCAGCCCGTAAAGGCTTTCCGTGCTTCGACGAGCCTTTGTATAAGGCATCCTTCCAGATCAGCCTTGCTCATCACCGCCAGTTCACAGCCATATCCAATATGCCAATCGTCTCTAGTTCCAGGGAAAAGTAAGAAATCAAAAATATATTTATTCAATTTTGGCCTTTACAAGCTCTTATATGAAGGTCAGAAAATACCACCGCTTCCGAGATAACCTTAAGAAGAAACGGCAAGAAACTTAAAGAGGTATCATTTTTTCAAGATTAAAATTTAGAGCATCTATGCTGGTATTTGCACTACATGGCAAGTACCGAAACTTACTGAAGATGCCTCTACATGCCAAAAACACTTAATTTAACAAGAACACAAGCAATATAAAGTACACTATGACGTCTTCAGTTGAATTTCATCCCAAAGCAAAGGCCATGTGGTTATCTCTAAAGTCCTTCTTGCAGAACTGAACTTGAACCCAAAGTTATAATCAGTGAAAATAAATACATTATAAAAAATCCAGGAAAATTCTAGAGTCTTTCTATATTGTGAAATAAGAGGATTCTCAGTACATTAGAAACAAATGGAAGTTACTTATTTCTTAATATATCTTCAATATGTAAAATATCATCGCCTTTTTCAGCACCCTCGAAAATCACTGGCCTTGGTCGGTTATGCAGCAGAGATTTAAGTAAGTATTAAAACGATAAAACTTTCTTCAAAATTTATAAGTAAATATTATAATATGTTTTTTAAATATGTCAATTCTAGGTACATTGGTATAACTTCTTTTTCTTCTTTATCTTTGAATTTAACAAATATTTATAAATATGATTTATATTTAGGAAAGACAAATCTGAATTCGTCTGGGACAAATTTGAAAACTCTGTCCCAATGTCAACGTATTTGGTTGCTTTTGTGATCTCAAAGTTTGCACATGTGGAGAGTCCTGCCACGCTTTCTAAAACCAAGTTCAAGATCTGGGCCCGAAGTGACGCTATTGGTCAAGTGAGTCTTATTAAAAATCACTTTTACTTAAGTACTAATTAATATTATATATTTTTCTTAGCCGGAATTCCGTTCAATTAATTTAACATATTCCCACTTTAAAATCTTAAATTTTAGGTAGAATACGCATCAATCACGGGACCAAAGGTTTTATCCCATTTCGAAAACTGGTTTGGAGTACCTTTCCCTCTACCCAAACAAGACATGGTAGCCGTTTCGGACTTCTTTTTCAGTGGTATGGAGAACTGGGGACTCATCATTTACAAAGAAACTGCCCTGCTATACGACGGGGAGCAGTCCTCGTTCGTAAATAAGGAAAGAGTTGCTGAGGTGAGTAAATGTTGCGTATTTTAATTGGCAAAGACCTTCTTACCACTAAGGTGAAACCATTACAGTTGACCTAAATATCTTGACTTTTGTAGATATGATTTAGTAATATAGGTACCTAATAGATAAATCATTTTCTGTTTGTAAGTCTGATTTGGTAACTTCTTAAATTCTTCAATATATTAAAAACAGAACTCTCTAAACTCCAGCCTCTATCTTTTTAGACAGTTGCTCACGAGCTTGCTCACCAATGGTTCGGAAACCTGGTCACCATGAAATGGTGGTCAGACCTCTGGTTGAACGAGGGTTTTGCGACATTTGCAGCCTCAGTTGGCGTGGCAGCTGTTGAGCCTGAATGGAAGGCAGAGGCTAGTTATGCAGTGGACAACATACTGTCTGTGCTTAACTTGGATGCTTTGGAGTCATCGCATCCGGTGAGTTACTCTTTTTCATAACAACCTTTTAACATGCTAGGTATACCTAATATAATATATTTCATTATAACCCAGGTGTCAGTTCCCATCGACGATCTTAAGGGCATTATGGAGATCTTCGATGATATTTCTTACCACAAAGGATCCACCCTCGTCCGCATGATGGCGATGTTCCTGGGAGAGGAGGTCTTTAGGAAGGCTCTTAAAAAGTATGTTTACTTACAATAATTACTAGTCTAATTTTATATTGTTATGTATAAAAATGATTTTTAAATTTTATTTTGTCGTTGATTTAGGTAATTAAGGAGCACTAGTCCTACATTATATTAAAAATAATATTTTTTCTTATCGACAGCTACCTCGTAAATCATTCGTATAATAACGCAGAACAGGATGATCTCTGGCGGGAGTTGACGGAAGTGAGCCAGCAATACGGCGGCTTGACTCGCAACGTGACTGTCAAAGACGTCATGGACACCTGGACCACCCAAACCGGCTACCCTCTGCTCACTGTGACTAGAGACTACACCGACAACTCGCTCACCATCACCCAGGTAACATAATATGTATTAAACGATCATTCATGACTGAACCATGATTTATCAGTAATTAAGCATATGTGAATATAATAATCCTATATTTAATGGATATAATAATCCTACGTTTAGTGGATAGAATAACCTTATAAAAAATTATATAACCACCAGAAACGCTACCTAAACCTCGGCGCCAAGTCATCCACTGCCACCTCCTGGTGGGTTCCACTGAGGGTGCTCTGCGAGAGCGAGGTCGGTAAACAGGAGGAGCCGGTGCAGTGGTTAGCGGCTAACGAGGGCGTCTCTCACGAGCACCGCTTCGAACACGGGGCCAACAGTGGCGAGTGGGTGCTGTTCAACACAGATATGATCGGTAAGATGTAATTTACTTAATAACTCACATAGAGTTATCTGTCGCGAATGGATTTCGTTACATCAAATTACGGGACAATAAAAGTTCTTGCCTGAAATACGAGATACCTTGATTACCCTCGGAACCAGCTGCCTCTACGTAATATATAGTCATGTAGTTATTTTGTCCCTGTAGCGCCTTACCGCGTGAACTACGACTCTCGCAACTGGCGGCTGCTGGCGGACTCGCTGCGCTCGGCGCGGTTCTCGGCGGTGCCGGTGCTCAGCCGCGTGCAGCTCGTCAGCGACGCCATGGCGCTCGCCTGGACCAACGCTCTCGACTACGACAACGCTTTACAGTAATTATCACAAATATTATTACACTCATTTATGTTCATAGTGTAAATTAAGTAATGCTAATAACTGAAACTTATTAAAATTAAGTACTTTTTGTGTATTTAATTAATTCGCCAGTTTACTATTTGACTGTTTTTTATTGAAGTGAAAATCAAAGCGTTACACTAACACAAAATATAAAATTGTTTTTTTTTTTTTAACTACGAACGGAACACCGATTTCTTACATCGCATTGGATACCGGAGACTAAACAAACTTTTTGTCGCTGTTGTAAAGGTTGTCCCACATTGCTTAGGTAACCTAGGTAATCTTTTACAGACTCGTGAGTTATTTGAGCCGCGAAACAGAATACCTACCCCTAAACACCGGTACCGAAACTTTAGAGAAGATCGAGAACGTTCTGAAACGGACTCCTGACTATGGCGCGTTCCAGAAGTTCATGCGACACCTCATTGCAGAAACTTATGAGCGAGTCGGTGGATTGGCTAGCAAGAGTATCGTCAATGGACATGACTTTAACGGTGTCAAGATGCAGGTACCTAAGGACAAATTACTTTAGTTAAATAAGTAACTTTAGTAAAGTCAAAGTTGTTGTGTGTTGCTAATTCATAACATTACAGTCCATTATAACATATCATTCTTCTTGTCATGTCTCATCAGGTGTTGACTAGCAGTTGGGCTTGTCGTATGGCAGTTGCAGGCTGTGAGGAAAACGCAATCGAGTTGTTCCAAAGATGGATGAATACAGAAAACCCCGATAAAGACAATCCGTTAGTTGACTCTTATATTTTTCTTTTTGAACCGTTTTCCTTTAGATTTTGAATATGACATAATTCCATATAAATGTCATGATATGTGACTATATAATAAGTATAATAATATACACAGAAACAAAATAATATGCCCTTTTGTTCATTATTACTTGATGTACTTCCTATTGTCGCGTCTCAGGCAGCAACGATTAGTGATGAACCGTGCTTTTGTTACTAATTTCTCTGCACTGAATAAGCGTTTTATTCTAGGATTCCCCTTGATCTTCGGCCCACTGTATACTGCGTGGCGATATCTCGCGGGGGCGTGGTTCACTGGCGGTTCCTACTCGCACGCAAGCAGCGCGCCAACTCCGCCGCCGCCGAGGCACTTTTGCTACAATCTCTCGCTTGCACTAAAGAAGTGTGGATTTTGTCACAGTAAGTTTATAAATACACGTCATGTAATATTATGAAGGATCAAACAATATACTTAGTAGGGGATCTGACCCTTTTTTTTTCATGAGGAAATTCATTACGCATACCACACCGTCCGGGGGAACAGTGTGGTTATGTGGGACTCTCCCGCCAAGGTTTTAGTGGTTTTAGAGGTTTTAGTGGGTAGGCCCCCACTAAAACCTCATGATGTTCCACCTCTCCGCCATGTGCGGGAACGTTTGCGACATCCGCGAACCCAGCAGCGGATGCCCGCCAAAATGGCAGGCCCTCCTATGGGGGATTGCATCCCCCCTCCCCCCTCCGTGTAAGGCGCGTCCGAACACAAGACGCGCCTTCCCACACGGCCTCCTTCGTGTGGGTTCCAAAGCTCCCCCGAGCCCGTCACCCGGAGGCCATGGGAGCCGGAAAAGCAAGCACTCGTGAGTGTGAGCCCTTCCGGCCCCCAGCGGCGGATCTGGTCTTAGGCTCCGCCGCTTACCATAACTCGGCCGCAGAAGATAGGGAGAACGACGCACCGTAATACCGGCACTCCTCTTCTCCTGCGGCCCGACCGAAGCCGCATCTGACGGTGCGGCCCCGCCAGGTCGCGGAGGATAGGGAAAGCGGCGCACCGCAATACCGACAGTCCTCTCCCTCCGCGATCCGCCTCGGCTGCCCGAGGACGTCAGACGTCCTCCCACAGTCCGTCCGGCCAGTTGCCCATACAGGCCGGACTTGGTCGCTTCCGAACTAGGGCTGTCCCAAAGCCCAGTCGGAGCGACCCCCTCCTCGGATCCCTATTCGCTTCACCGTGGGTGGCAAAGCCACGGTTACACTAAGCCCCCCCGCCACGGCAAGGCGAGGACCCATCGGGGGGGAGGGGATCTGGCCCTACGTCGACTTTCACCAAGATGCTGATAATATAATAATGTAACCCGTTTTATAACAAATTTAGTATACCTATTAAACTTATAGAATGTGCAGCCGTTGGGTTGTCTATTATTACCAATATTGAGAGATTTGTGCTCCAGGACAGCATTATTATGTATGAAGTACTGCGTAACCAAAAATGATAACATTGTTATATGTCACTTTTCCAGTCTTCTGGAATGGGCAATCACAGACGGGTCTGAGGTGCGTCGGCAGAATGCCGTCGCAATGATAAAAGCTGTCACTCGCTCCACCGTCGGCTACTACATCGCGAAGGATTTCATCTACAATAGGATTGAAGACATTTATAATGCGTACGTATTTTACACTGTTAGGACTAGCTCTAACGGTGTTAATCCGTAGTCCCGTCTACCAATCTATCGCATCGTTACACTATTTAGATATTTTATTTTAATATAAATGTCAAAAAAGCAAAAATCCGAAGCAACCAACTTACGTTCACTATGTTGTCTGTGGATTTGTCATTCGTTTTTCGTGGAGTATCTATAGATTAAATAAAAAATACAGCTGGCCGGTCAGGTAATTCACTCTGTTCGTTTTTATAATGAACCTCCTAGGGTGCGTTCCACTAAGCGCCCGAAACGCTCGTGATACCCTCTGTATCGTTCCACTTAACGCCCGTGGTCGTTGCGAGCGATGGCTCGACGTCATAGATGACGTCACTGTTCGCGACCACATCGCGCCCACTTCGCCCACAAAATATTGGTGGGTCAGAGTGGGCTTTCGTCGCTCACGATGTGCGTTCCACCTATAAACATTCGCTTACAACGCCCGCGGTGTTTTCTCGTAAGTGGAACGGCAATTTCAGCGGTCGTGGTCGACGGCGTTGCGAACGTTAAGTGGAACGTACCCCTAATGAAACCAACCAAGACAGTTCCTTTGCTGAAGGCGTATTAATTGAATAACATTTAGTTAAGTCTTAAGAGGATTGTGAACCTGTTAATTTTCATACAAAAGGCGATAACGTTTTACACCCAGTAAATATAGTTACATTTTTATAATTTTTGGATATGTCGTAGATATAATGAGAAACTACGTCTGTACGTTTTGATTTTTAAGAAATATTGCTTACGCTAGATCTAAATATAGATTTTTAGATCTATATATAGATTTTTAGATGCTAATAAATTTTAGCGTAAGCAATATTTCTTAAAAATCAAAACGTACAGACGTAGTTTCTCATTATATCTACAACATATCCAAAAATTATAAAAATCTAACTATATTTACTGGGTGTAAAACGTTATCGCCTTTTGTATGAAAATTAACAGGTTCACGATCCTCTTAAACAGTGCTCATATTGAAATGATTATCTTCAATCTGAATAATCTATTTATGTTCTATAGAAACTACATCTAGGTATTAAAAATGATTACACGTAGCAAAATAATACTTTCATTCTGCAAGTGACGCTGAACATCTACGGTTAGTTAAATCATGAGTATGAAATAATATAAACACCTCGTATAATTTATGGTTAAAAGAACTTACCTTAAGTGAATTTCAACCAAAATTATACGAGGTGTTATATGCAAAAAGATTAACATCCATCCAACCCCATCATACGTGATAAGGAAGTGACAACCGGACGGGTGAATAGGCCCCTGTTGCAGAATAAAAGCATTTTACAAATCACACAAAATAATGACAAATCCACAGACAACATAGTGAACGTAAGTTGGCTTCGGATTCTTGCTTTTTTGACATTTATGTTAAATTGTTAATATAGAATATCTAAGTAGTGTAACGATGCGATAGATTGGAAGACAGGACTACGGTTAGGTAAATCTTTTCGGACGTAACACCTCACATAATTTTGGTTGAAATTAACTTATGCAACTACCTCCACAATTATTTCTCAAAGAATAAGAAACTGAAAATTAAAATATTTACTTATTAAAATAGACAATAAAGAGTACGTTTATTCTGTTTTAGGTTCAGCGGACAAGAACGTCGTTTGGGTTTTATCATAAACAGTTTATTAGACCAGTTCACAACCCGAGATGAACTTGATCAGGTAATTTGAATGGAAATATTTGCAAGACCTATTGCAAAAATATGATGATTCGGTTTTAAATGTTATTACCATCCATCCTTAAATTAATTGAGCCTACTTACATTAATTCTTATTAAAATAAATATTAAGAAATATATAGGTACGATTTTGAACTCCAGAAAAGAGAATCGATAGGTACTTTACCGTGATATCATGTCCATGTATGATTTCTAATCTCGCTTTATTTAAGAGCTTCACAGTTCTCGTGCTTTCTGATGATCTGCAAAAGACTAAATATTTTTTTTTGCGCTCCTTAGTTCCTGTCCTGGCGGGAGAAGAACGCCCGCTACCTCGTGGACGCGAAGCTGTCGGTTCAGCAAGCCATAGAAAGTGCACAAGTCAACATCAACTGGCTGCAGCGGAACAGGAAACACGTTGTCGCCAAGATGAGAGAACACTCCACGTAAGATCTCAGAATATTCATAGACAATTTGAAACGTTAAATCCCTTGACAATTATTTATGATTTCGAGAGTTCATTTTTAACTACATAGCCACATGGGTATACTTTTGAAAGAACGACAGGGACACAGTCGTCTTTTTTCTGCACGGGTATAACGTGAGATTTTTTTCCTGCGAGAAAACATTTGTTGCCGTCATAGGTACGAGTACATCGTCTAATCTTATAAATCTATTAATAGCGAAAGCTGACTCACTGACTGGCTGATCTATCAACGAAGGGCCTAAACTATGATTGTTAGTAGCTTGCACAGCAGAGGTTCTTTTTATAGCGTAAGGTCTAGTTACTCCTGTTTAGATCTAGGTGTGCGATATGTGATATACTTAGAAGGGATCTAAGATAATAGCATAATAACATACTCGTACCTGTACGCTTCATAATCATTTTTTTTATTACAGAAAAGAAGACACGCAGCGTTTAAAACTGAAGAATCTCCCAAACAGCGGTAAACTCGGCGGAGCATACTTAAATATAATAATATTGTGTACATGTATCAGCGAATTATTCTAAAGAGGCCCCCAGACGAGCTATACTTTTGGTGAAATATGTGGCTACAACATTGCCGACTATATCCCAGCAATACAAAAAACATTTTAATGCAGCATGTGGCTGGAAAATGTCTATCTCGGCAATATTTCCGTAGCAGTAATGGCTCATTATTTTGTCTTTACATGGGCTACATACATGGCTCGTATGGCTACAATGGCTGACGAACTCATACGCGTTGCAGCAGCTTACATTGTTTTAAAAGCAAAGTCGAAGCCAAAAAAAACAAGAAAAATGTGGATTCGACCTTATTTCAATAAGCGTGATACAATAGATATTTTAAGTCTGGAAATAAGACTCGACGAACAATTATTTAAAAACTTCTAAATTTTTTGATCCGTATTTTAATTTATAACCTCAAACATTCACGCACCCGAACCAAACTAAACAAAAGCAAACAAACAATGAACATAGCTACGCTACTCGAACGAATCGCGGCAAACTTCACGTAGCATGAAAAAGGGACGCACTTATGCCGTATAGCGAGACAGCAATAAAAGTGGCTGAGAAATATTGCAGTATTTTCGATTGCGAAGCGATAGCTCCGGAAATATAGCTGAAACCCTAAACATTCATCGGCTACACTAAAAATATGTGACAATATATCCCGGCCATACTAAAAATATTGCGAGTGTTGCATAGTCTAGCCGTAAATGCTGGCTGATGCTGCCAGCCACACTATTGCAGCTATACATTTTTGTGAAAATATGGCCCGTCTAGGAGCCCCTTAACGAAACACGAGTAAAGCTATACCTAACAATATTTTATTTTATTTTTAGAGTTCCGCACCTATATGAATAAACGAAACCCTTATTATAGGATCACTCCGTTGTCCGTCCGTCCGTCCGTCTGTAAAGCCTCGCACTTGATCGGTTTTATCTATTCTATAATAATAATAAAAATATAATAAAGAAGTATGATTTGTTTATTTGGATTAAATAGGAACCAAAACGACTGCACCGATTTAAATAAAATCTTTCAATGTTGGGAATGTTGTATATGCTCTAAGGCTGATCAAAACGATATTGTAACTCATATCAACCTGCATCCTTTAAAACCGTATCTCATTTTAAGCAAAATAAATGATTCTGATTCAGGGTCTGATTCATTAGTAGCTATTTATCGACTCTCATACTGCTAAGTAGCAATTGCTCAATAGCGGCATGATTTCGTGCTAGTAATTTTAATCAGCATGTGTAACATACCTAATACTTAATTAACGCGCCGTGTCCAGTATTATCCACACTGGATTGCAACCTCTGCAGTACCTATCACTAGACATTCATATTGCAATGTCATTTTTAAAATTGATAGAATTCAGCAGATTCCTGTTCTATTTTATAAAGCCCAATTTGATGTTGATTTAACCTGACATTAAAAAAAAACATGATGCGCTTCTAAGCCGTTTTTATAATAACGAAGCGTTTTGTGTGTCCGTGGAAAAGGCTGATTCGTCTTAGTAACGTCCGGATTTCTTTTAAGTCTTTCCAGCTTCAGCAATTTTAATAGTGGTTGAACGTTCACTGGCCACCTTTTTGTCCAACTATCTATCGTTGTCCAACTATAAGCATCACTTTTTGTTTTTATAAGTTATACCGTAATTATTTCATTCTCAACCAATGAAAATATGCTTCGATATTGAATTGTTCGAAACAAACGCTATTTTTGTCCTACTTTCTCATCTGACTGTCAATTTCCCAGTGATGATACGGACCGTAGCCCTGCTGGCGCTCCTACGCGTGGCGGTGTGCAAGGAGTACCTTCTGCCCGGCGACATCGCACCACACCACTATGACGTGTCGATGGTTTATGACATCGACCCCCACACCAACTTCAGTTTCTACGGAGTCGTCGATATACTCGTAACTAAATTAACATATTTCTAAGTCCATCAACTTATAGACATTGGCATCCAAATGCAAATTTAAATAATCTTTCAAACATTATACACACATGAAAATATTTTGCTGAAATAAGTATTTTTTATTGTACATTTGAATACCTACATCGGTACTTTTTTTTAATTTTTATATTACAAATCTATTATTTACATTCTTGATCCATTCTTTATAGATAACAGTAATAAAACCGACTTCGAAAATAGTCCTCCATGCAGAAGACTTCTCTGTACAAAACAACAAAGTAACATTAAAGAGTAAAGTTGATTCGTATGATGTCGTAGACGTAAAACTAAACAATACCTACAACTTCCTGACTGTAAGTTTAGGTACCACTTTAAAGAAGGATCAAACGTATACCTTGACCATACCCTTCTATGGAAACTTAAACAGCATCATGTATGGAGTGTACATCAGCAGCTATGTGGATAAAAAGAGTAATGCTAAAGAGTAAGTATTTATGGTTATTTTTCACATTTTTGGAACTGGAGAGACTGCACGGTCTTTCTTATTACAATGCTTGTTTCTCAACAGATACCTGGTGGTGACCCATTTTCAGGCTATCGGAGCCCGTAAAGCCTTTCCGTGCTTCGACGAGCCGTTGTATAAGGCATCCTTCCAGATCAGCCTCGCCCATCACCGCCAGTTCACAGCCTTATCCAATATGCCCCTCGTCTCCAGTTCCAGTGAGAAGTAAGTTGAACACAAACTTCTAATACAAATCACACTAAGTAATATTATAAAGCTGATAGTTTGTGATTTTTATTCATGTAAAAACTGCCGAATGGATTTTGATGAAACTTTACAATAATATAGCTTATACATCTACATCGGTATATCATAATTATTATTCTAGGCTATATCTTATAACGATATTGTATAAAAGAATTATTGTGGGCATACGAAGCCGTGGGCTGAAGCAAGTAATAAATAGATTTTTCCGTCCTCCGGCCAGAAAGCTCCTACTTTGTGGCCGCTTCGCTAAATGAAATTTCCGCTTTCTGGCTTCGTCGAACAGAAAAATAGTATACTGACCTCGGCCAGTAAAATATAAAAGCCTCAGATCCCATTTTTGTCAACCTCGGCTTCGCCTCGGACGACAATTACATGTGATCTGAGACATTTTTTATTTTACTGGCCTCGGTGCGTAATGTACTATTTCTTAGTGTCACACCGGTTACGCCCGATGAAGTCGAGTCTCTGATCAGGAAGTTACGACCCAAGAAGTCGCCCGGTGCGGATGGCATTTCTAATAAAATGCTGAAGCACCTGCCGGCTCAGTTTATAGTTCTATTAGCCGCGATATTTAACGCCCTTCTGGCGAATTGTCAATTCCCTCAGGTGTGGAAAGAAGCCACAGTGATAGGTATTAGGAAACCAGGTAAACCCTGGACTTCACCGACTAGCTATCGTCCGATTAGTTTATTGTGTTCATTAGGTAAGCTCTATGAGCGTCTCATTATAGCCCGCCTGTGGGGGTTTCTTCAAGACTCCCCAGGCCTCCTATTAGATGAGCAGTTTGGATTCCGTGCCAGACACTCTTGCGTACAGCAGGTGCACCGCATCACGGAGCACATTCATAGTAATCCTAAAACCCCGACGGGAGCTATCTTCCTCGACGTAGCGAAGGCATTCGATAAGGTCTGGCATAACGGCCTGGTGTACAAATTGTCCACCATGGGCGTACCAGCACGTCTCGTCCTGATTTTGCGCGATTTTCTAGCAAATCGAAGCTTTCGCTACAGAGTGGAAGGTACGCTCTCGAATCCTCATCCGCTGAGAGCGGGAGTCCCACAAGGCTCCGTTCTTTCACCTCTCCTATATTCCTTGTACACCAACGATATCCCCAAAATCCCTCAAGTTAGGTATGCCTTATTTGCAGACGACACCGCCATCTATGCGTCGTATAAGAGCCCCCGCCGTCTCAATCTATATCTCCAACGGGCCATGAACCTTCTAGGCGATTGGTTCCGTCTTTGGAGGATAGAAGTCAATCCAGAGAAGAGTGCCGCTGTGTGCTTCACACGCAAGACACTCTATCGAACCCACGAACTCCCGATCACGCTATTCGATAGGCAAATTCCATGGTCTAGCCAAGCAAAGTACTTGGGCGTCACCCTCGATCGCAGACTCACCTTCAGAGCGCATATAGAAATAGTTAGGAATAGGGCCGCTTTCGTTCTAGGCCGTTTATACTGTATGCTCAACGGGCGGAGTAAACTGTCACTTAGAAATAAGCTGACAATTTACAAAACCTGTGTGCGTCCCATCATGACTTACGCTAGCGTAGTGTTCGCACACGTCAGCCAATACAAACTGCAACGTCTGCAAGTTATTCAAAACAAATTTCTGCGTATGGCCGTAGGCGCGCGTCGTTACGAAAGGAATAGGGATCTCCATAGGGACCTCGATCTCCCCACTCTGGGGACTTTTATGCAAACCGCGTCGCGCGGTTATTTCGATAAAGCTCCGCATCATCCAAATCCGTTAGTCGTTCAAGCCTCCGAATACACGGTTCGCGCTGACGAAACTGTTCGTAAACGTCGCCCTCGTAACGTCCTCCTGGACCCGCCCGATTCGATCACGGCCGCCATAGCGGCCGCCGCGCCCTCTCCCACGGACACAAACCGTACACCGACACACAGGCAGCTGCCGCGCGGCATGCGGCCTCACCCACACCTAGCATACTCGATAGTGTTACAGCGGCCCCGCCGGCGGGGTCGAAGACGTCCACATACACCCGGCGCGCGTCGGACTTATCCGCAGGGACCTTCTGTTCCCTTGCAACATAATAGTCGTGTCAACACACCTCCTGACGGCCCGAGCCGAGGTGCGACCCCCACCTTGGGGGGCCCTCGGGTCGGTCAGGGCTAAAAACCCTAAACCAACCCAAAAGGCTTAAGAGTCTCCTTTCAGGAGTCTCGCCACCCGTCCGGTTTTGCAGTGAAGGCCCATTAGCTGGCCAACTGCGCTTCAGTATTCAGTTCGAAAAAAAAAAAAAAAAAAAAAAAAAAACAATTTCTGTTCTCCGGCCGAAAAGCGCCAACTTTCTGGCCGCTACGCTAAATGAAATTGCCGCTTTCTGGCTTCGTCGAACAGAAAAATAGTATACTGACCTCGGCCAGTAAATAAAAAAGCCTCAGATCACATTTTTGTCAACCTCGGCTTCGCCTCGGACAACAATTACATGTGATCCGAGACATTTTTTATTTTACTGGCCTCGGTGCGTAATGTACTAATTAAATACTCCAGGATTATTCTGGGGACAGTCATAATATAGTTAAAAAAATATACAGAAATTCGATGTTTTTCTAGAATAGTGTCACAACTAGAAATAATTTGTTACTCCATTTAAGATTGTGAACCGTCACATAAAAATTTAATTAAAATGGTGACACATTTCGAGTTGTGACACTATTCTAGAAAAGCATCGAATTGTCAATTTATTTGAAACCAATTGAAAAAATAGTTTTCAATGCCTTCACTTTTGCCTTAGACTACCGTTGCTCAGTCGTGCCACCTATTATGTAACTGTAAACTTTTCGAAACTTCAACAAATAAAGTAGACGAGTTATATCTTTTATTTATATTTGTATCATTCTTATAGAAGAAACTTACCTATTTTTTAAATACATTTCTTAAACATTATTATACAAATTAGAATCTTAACTGTATCCTCGTACTTTTTTTAGTACCCTCGAAAATTACTGGTCTTGGGAGGTTATGCAGCAGAGATTTATGTAAGTATTAAAACGGTAAAACCTGATACCTACAACACAAATTATTGTTTGTTTCAAATACTCACCTATTTATAGGTAAATAAGTATTTAATGGTTTATGTTGTGGTTTTAACCGTTTACAACATTAAATAATAGTGATTTTTTTATTTGTGAATCTTACCTACGTCAATTGTGTTTGCCTTTAACTTATATTTATAATTAATATGAATCAGAAAAGACAAGTCTGAATTCGTCTGGGACAAATTTGAAAACTCTGTCTTAATGTCAACGTATTTGGTTGCTTTCGTGATCTCAAAGTTCGCACATGTGGAGAGTCCTGCCACGCTTTCTAAAACCAAGTTCAAGATCTGGGCCCGAAGTGACGCTATTTATCAAGTGAGACTTATTCAATGTTACTTTTACTTACTTATTTATATTATTTAGTTTTCTTAGCCGAGACCCCATTCGATTTATACTATCTTTAAAATTTTAAAACATTTCAGGCACAATACGCATCTATCATAGGACCAAAACTTTTATCCCATTTCGAAAACTGGTTCGAAGTACCTTTCCCTCTACCCAAGCTAGATATGGTAGCCGTTCCGGATTTCCCTCATATTGCAATGGAGAACTGGGGACTTGTCATTCACCGGGAATATTCCCTGCTATGCGACGAGAAGCAGTCCAGTTACTTGTTCAAGGAATTTATAGCTGAGGTGACTAAATTTTTCGTTTTAGAATGGTCAAAGACTTTCCGTTACAGATATACATAGTTGCCAGTTCCGTAATTATATATATATTTTTATATTAATCGTCTTTTATTTCAGAGTCTGTTTTATTAAATATTTCAATATAGGGTATTTTATATATTAAAACAGAATTCCCTAAACTTCAGCCCCTATCTTTTTAGATAGTTGCTCACGAGCTTGCTCACCAATGGTATGGAAACTTGGTCACCATGAAATGGTGGTCAGATATCTGGTTGAACGAGGGTTTCGCGACATTTACAGCCTCACTAGGCGTTGCAGTTGTTGAGCCTGAATGGAAAGCAGAGGCCAGTTATGCGTTGAATCACATATTGAAAACATTTAAATTGGATGTTTTGGAAACGTCGCACCCGGTGAGTTACACATTTTTAATAACCCTCTTTTTAATATGAATTTACTTAGTTATATAATGACTGTTTATTTCATTATAACCCAGGTCAGTCAGTCAGCTCTTGTCGACGATCCTAAGCGCATAATGCAGGCCTTCGGTGTTCTCTCTTACAGCAAGGCATTCACCCTCATCCGCATGATGTCGATGTTCCTGGGAAAGGAGGTCTTCAGGAAGGCTCTTAAAAAGTATGTTTACTAACAATAATTCCGAGTCTAATTTTATTTTACGATTTTAGTTTGTGTTTGATTTAGGTAATTAAGTAGCTGTAGTCCTAAAATTCATTAAAAAAATTATATATTTTTTATCGACAGCTATATCGTTAAGTATTCGTACAATAACGCAGAACAGGATGATCTCTGGCGGGAGTTGACGGAAGTGAGCCAGCAGTACGGCGGCTTGACTCGCAACGTGACTATCAAGGAGGTCATGGACACCTGGACCACCCAAACCGGCTACCCTCTGCTCACTGTGACTAGAGACTACACCGACAACTCGCTCACCATCACTCAGGTAACATATGAAACAGTCATTCGTGGCTAAATCGTGATTAACTTTTTTTTTTTGACGTTGTGAAAATGCTTTACGCTTCGCCCGGGCCTGGGGCGGTCTGGGGGTATGTGTTATTCTCTCGGGTCTAAGTCCCGGACCTACCCTCTAAAAACACACCGGCGTTTCCCGCACCGCCTTAAAACTAACTAATAACTGAAACTTAAGGGGACGCTTGGAAATTTCACCATAACGTCTTCTGGCCGCCCTGATCTAACTCACCGGGGCTCCCGCGCCATGGGGGGGAAAGTCGGTACGCTCGACTCGCCCCCCAGACGAAAGCTGTTAAAGAGGGTCCCCTTTAAAGAGCCCTCCGACCTTACATCTGGTGGTTCGCGGCGAGATACGCGAACGCCTAACTCCCCTACGCCTGCACCGGAGCGGAAGCACGTCGACTGCACCTTCGCGCTCCAGCACCGCGGCCTCCTTCTGCAAAAGGAGGCTGCTGCCTCCCACCCCCTGTCGCTGTGCAGCATTTCGGCAACGTTGCTGTACAGTGATAGGTCCTCCGTCCCGGCAGTCGCCCTCAGAGTGCGACGATCTTCCGCACAGCGACTACACTCTTCCACGGTGTACTGGGCGGTGTCTTTGGGTTTGCCGGACTCTTGACATCTGGGGCCCAGCTCCTATGCGGTGCTGGTAATCACCGAAGCAGCCATGCCAGGTCAAAACCTGCACCATGCGATAGCTCAGAGCCCCGCGCACCCACTCCAGCTAGCGGTCTTACGATGGGAGGATGGCCCCTATGGTTCGGGTTCCATAGGGGGCGAACCCCAGGTCGCTTTTTCACCGGTCCCTCACTCTGTCGGCAGCCCCGGATCGTTGGTCCAGTGTTGGCGCTTAGCCAGCTGCTTCTCAACGTAGGCGGACCAAGCACCCCCTCCATGACAAGGTAGTCGGGGGGGGGGGGGGGGATATACTTACCTCTCTCACAAAAAGTACCACATAGTAAATCTAACTTGGTCATGACTACAAGAACTAATTTATTTTAATTTGTGACCCAATAAAATAAAATACGCGATTTAAATCCGTCTATATGTCGCAGTGATATGATGAAAACAGGGATTTGATCAAATTTCTCAGTGATATGATCAACTCCCGGTAGATGATAAAAATGCCACGCGTTGTGTCATTTTCCTAGCGAAATTTAGTGATTTGATCAAGTCTCCAAGTCATTTTAGGGAAATGAAAGAATCATAGAAATGGCTGCTAGATTTCATCATTTCACGTAGTTATTTGATCAAATGCCTGAGCTGTTTTAGGGACATGATAAAACGAGTAATTAATTCAACTCGGTTTTAACATTTCACTAAACACGTCTAGTGATTTGCTCAACTCCCTAAACAGTTTTAGGGAAATGAAAGAATCACAGCAATAACTGGTGGAATTCTTGATTACCCTTAGTAATTTCATCAAATCTCTTAGCAAATTTAGGGAAATGATAAAACTAGTCTCAGAAACAAGATAATACCCTTTAGGAAGTAGGTATTTCTCGACTAAAAAATAAAAAACAAGCTACCTACAGCCCTATATTTTCTGCTCTAACTCTCGGCCGTTATCGCAGTGCAATAATTTCACATGCTCGAACTTCAGTTGCCATATGGTCATTTGCCATAACTTTTAAGTGTCATAGCTATACGTGTGCCATACATCTCATTTTCCCTATTATTAAGTGTGCTTAAATTATACCTATGCCATAGAATTCAATCACCATAATAATTATTTGCCATAACACAGTCAAAGTTTAGTGATTATTATTATTATTAGTTGACAAAACCTGGTTAGTTTATGTTATGTCGTAAATATATACTATTATTAAAAGTATCAGTTCTGACGCTTCGCCGGCCGCTGCCGCGGCACGCTCGCTTCGCTCGCTCGGCTCGCGCGCTGCAAGGGCACAGTTCTACCTAACACTCCTCCTCGCTTCGCTCGTCGTCGTACCTAAAGGAGACCTTCAATTGCCAATAAATAAGATGTCCCCTACATTATACCCACTGTGCACAAAGAAACAGTCTGGATTTGCTTTATTCGTAATTATGGCAAATAATAGTTATGACATAAAATAATAGGGGTTATGAATATTATAGAAAATAAATAGTGTGGAAAGAACTAAAAAAATTGTGATCACCGTGCAAGATAGTTAATGGCATACCTAGACATCCAGCCAGTCAAGTGTAGGGTTTCTGCTCGAGATTTCTCGAAGCGGGAATTCCCGGGTAATCTGGCCCTACTCGAGACGGGAAAAATTGCGTCGAGAAGTCGAGAAGTCGAGAAATCGCACATCAAAATAATCACGCGTCAATTTTAGATTAAAATGGCCTTCCGCAACATTTTTTCAACGCGTTCTCCTTCACGCTAGTTCCATGGATTCGGCCGATCCCGATTTTGACTAGGTACTACTTCCCCCGCTCGCCCCGCTCTAATTTATTGTAGGTATTTGTTTAATGAAATGTTTCAAGTTGATTATTTAACAATTGCTGTGTTACGAGATTAAGTCTGTGAAAGACGATATATTGGTTCATTTGTTGCTAAACTTCCTAATTATTTAATTTTCTTGATTGTTTGGATACTATTTATATCTCCTAACAGTCGTAATACCCAAAATAATAAATGGGTTGTATTTCTAATCATTAATATAAGATTATTAAGTGTTCAAAACACGTCAATATCTTAGGTATATATATATAAAATTCTCGTGTCACAATGTTCATTCCCGCACTCCTCCGAAACGGCTTGACCGATTCTCATGAAATTTTGTAAGCATATTAAGTAGGTCCGGGCGGGACGAAGTCTACCGTGATGTATATAAACTCTTCTAGAACTACGCAGGGTTTACAGGGGACGATGCAGAAGAAAATACAGTTTTAGGTATATTATTTTAGTCTTTTTAAGTCAAGATTCCCATTTATATTGTTATTAGTTTGATGATTATAATACAATGTTTAGTGCAATCTCAAATGCCAATGATTAAAAAAGCAATGTCATTTAGTTCATTATTTTTTTTATTATGTCTAAGTATTATGTATGAGTCGCGAGTAGGCAGTAGTAGGTACATTTAGTTTGTGATCAAAAAATAGCGATGTTAATGAATTTGAAGTGTTTTTTTCGCCCTATATTCATGATTTGTAAATTTCTCGAGATCCCGGGAATTCCCGGGAATTTTTAGTCGAGAAATCTCGAGCCCCGAGAAAAAAAATAGGCCGAGAAATCAGAAACCCTAGTCAAGTGTCAATTGAACGATCTAACCAGAATATCGAAGGTACGTCACGTGCTTGGCTAATAGACAATGACACAAAAAATTGGGCTCTAATTTATTATTTTGTTAGCCGAGAAAGAAATACCTATTTCCTAAAGGATATTATTATGTTTCTAAGACTTGTTTTATCATTTCACTAAACTAGCTTAGAGATTTGATGAAATCACTAAGGGTAATGAAGAATTCCACCAGTTATTGCTGTGATTCTTTTATTTCCCTAAAACTGTTTAGGGAGTTGATCAAATCACTAGACGTGTTTAGTGAAATGTTAAAACTGAGTCGACTTAATTACTCGTTTTATCATGTCCCTAAAACAGCTCAGGCATTTGATCAAATAACTAAGTGAAATGAAGAAATCTAGCAGCCATTTCTATGATTCTTTCATTTCCCTAAAATGACTTGGAGATTTGATCAAATCACTAAATTTCGCTAGGAAAATGACACAACGCGTGGTATTTTTATCATCTACCGGGAGTTGATCATATCACTGAGGGAGTTGATCAAATCCCTGTTTTCATCATATCACTGCGACATATATACTTAGTTGTTTCATTCCAACAAATAAGTACAAACTTACTTTTAAAACTGCTAACATAATTAAAATACGTAGATAGACGATACTCATTACTATAATATATTTCTTTTTTTTTATTTAATATAATACTACACCTATAAAAAATAATATAACCACTAGAAACGGTACCTTAACCCCGGTGCCAAGTCATCCACTGCCACCTCCTGGTGGGTTCCACTGAGGGTGCTCTGCGAGAGCGAGGTCGGTAAACAGGAGGAGCCGGTGCAGTGGTTAGCGGCTAACGAGGGCGTCTCTCACGAGCACCGCTTCGAACACGGGGCCAAAAGTGGCGAGTGGGTGCTGTTCAACACCGATATGATTGGTAAGGTGTAATTTAATTAATAACCCACTCACCCATTCGTTATTCGCAGTCATTTGATTACCTATGTCAGATTTTACCAGTTTGTGTTCATAAAATAATTTGATAAGAAACTTATTGTGTCCGAAGTAGACAAGTGAAATAGATCTTATTTCAAGAATACGTTATACAGCTTACGAGTAGAAAGATATATATATACGAAATGTAGATAGAGCCATAGAATATAATTATTTGTCGGGAATTGATTTCGTTACGTCAAATTACGGGACAATAAACGTATCATGCCTAAAAACCTGCCTCTAGCTACGTAATATACAGTCATGTAGTTATTTTGTCCCTGTAGCGCCTTACCGCGTGAACTACGACTCTCGCAACTGGCGGCTGCTGGCGGACTCGCTGCGCTCGGCGCGGTTCTCGGCGGTGCCGGTGCTCAGCCGCGTGCAGCTCGTCAGCGACGCCATGGCGCTCGCCTGGACCAACGCTCTCGACTACGACAACGCTTTACAGTAATTATCACAAATATTAATACACTCATTTATGTTCATAGTGTAAATTAAGTAATGCCAATAACTGAAACTTATTAAGTACTTTTTGTATAATTAATTAATTCGCCAGTTTACTATTTGACTTTTTTTTATTCAAGTGAAAATCAAAGCGTTACAGTAACACAAAATATAATATTGTTTTTTTTTAAATAGAAAGGAACACCGATTTCCGCATTGTGACCGGAGACTTAACAAACTTTTTGTCGCTGTTGTAAAGGTTGTCACACATTGTTTAGCCTTAGTAATATTTTACAGACTAGTGAGTTATTTGGGGCGCGAAACAGAATACTTACCCCTCTCCACTGGGCTCAGAGCTCTAGGAAAGATCGAGAACGTTCTGAAACGGACTCCCGACTATGGCGCGTACCAGAAGTTCATGCGACACCTCATTGCAGAAACTTATGAGCGAGTCGGAGGACTGGCTAAGAAGAGGATAGTCAATGGAGATGATTTGAACAGTGTCAAGATGCAGGTAGGGAACAAATTAATTTGGTCGAATGTAATGTTATTGATTTATCGTAGGTACGTTTGTAAAGTTAAACGTCTTGTCTGTTTATGTGTGTTGCTAATTCATAACATTACAAAGTGCATTAACATGACATTGTTCTCATCATATCTCATCAGGTGATGACTAGCAGTTGGGCTTGTCGTATGAAAGTTCCAGGCTGTGAGGAAAATGCAATCGAGTTGTTCCAAAGATGGATGGATACAGAAAACCCTGATGAAGACAATCCGTGAGTTTTCTGAATCTTAACACTGAGAAATTGTTTTTAGAATACCCTTTTGATATTACGTATGACATACCTATATATAACATCTGACTATTCACTTACAAACGTAGTAAGTGAATTGTCAAATGTGACCCGTAACAAGATAATTATATAGGTACCTACATATCAGCTTAATATATATAGTTCTGACCCTGTCGATATTTTGCTGTCACTGATGGAAAATGGGGGCGTTGGCAGATGATTTCTATACTTACATATATTAAATAACTTTCTTATTCTAGGATTCCCCTTGATCTTCGGCGCACTGTATACTGCGTGGCGATGTCTCGCGGCAGCGTAGTCCACTGGCGGTTCTTACTGGCACGCAAACAGCGCGCCAACGTCGCCACCGCCTCGGAAACATTGTTACACTCTCTCGCTTGTACTAAGGAAGTGTGGATTCTAAATCAGTAAGTGCATCTTTATATTTTACATGTGTGTGTAAAATATGAAGGACCAAACAATAGTTATTTTTGCCTTCTTCTTGTAGGTACCTCCACTCCTCTCCACTATTGGAGCTTGACTGTGTTTTTTTCCAAGCATAAGTTATATACGTGGGATCTGAATACACTAATACGTAATCTAAACTAACTTATGAATCTAGAATACAGTAATCATCTGCATTTGCAGCCCTTATCGCTTCGGGATTCACTGCAAATATGATATGTTATCTTATTGCTTCTAATGTACATAAACGGTATTTGGATCTATGTAATTTTTCCAGATTCCTGGAATGGGCAATCACGGACGGATCTGAGGTGCGTCGGCAGGATGCCGGCGCAACGATCACCGCCGTCACTCGCTCCACCGTCGGCTACTACATCGCGAAGGACTTCATCTACAATAGGATTGAAGACATTTATAATGCGTACGTGTGTTTTACACTGTTAAGACTAACTCTATCGGTGTGAATCTAGATTAAAACGCGTATTATCATAGTTTCTTATTATGCACCTACCTCCACAATGATTTCTCAAAGATTTAGAACTTAATATTTACCTACTATTGGGTGTCGAAATTAAAATATTTACATTTATTTTGTTTTAGATTCAACGGACAAGGACGTCGTTTGGGTATTATCATAAAGACTTTGTTAGACCAGTTCACAACCCAAGATGAACTTGATCAGGTAATTTGAATGGAAACACTTGTAAAACTTATTGTTAAAAAAAATACTTTGGTTTTATCTATATGGATCCAGCCAAAATTAATTGAGGCAATATTCTTTCTTATTAAAATGAAGATTTAGAAATTTATACATTTTTTAACTTTAACTCCAGAAAATAGAATCTATAGGTAGGTACTTCACCGTGATATTATGTCAACGTATGATTTTTAATCTCACTTCAAGAGCTTTACTTACAGTTTTCGTGCTTTCTGATGAACTGCAAAAGACTTAATATGTTTTTGTTGTCGTCCTTAGTTCCTGTCCTGGCGGGAGAAGAACGCCCGCTACCTCGTGGACGCGAAGCTGTCGGTCCAGCAAGGCATAGAGAAGGCACAAGTCAACATCAACTGGCTGCAGCGGAACAGGAAACACGTTGTAGCCAAGATGAGAGAACACTCCACGTAAGATCTCAGAACATTCGTAGACAATTTGAAACGTTAAATCTCTCGACAATTATTTATAACGTGTCTAACCTTACTCGGACAGAAAAGAGGTTGTTCACGTTCCTTCATCATCATAAAATATCATGTTTGTCTAAAGTATCATTAAATTTAATGTTTCAAATTTTTTAATTGTCTACTTACCTAATTACGGTGAAATCTAAAAAAATAATGTATTAGACAGAAATGTAACTAATAAGTGCTTTTAGTAATTACCGAGGAAGCGTAGATTAAGCTTTATTGTAGTTGTGTTTTACAAAATTGTTAGTATAAGTATAAGCAAAAAGTATTTAGTGTTTAGTATGACGCTTGTAAACTACAAAATACAAAGTTTGTAACAAAAAAGGCATTCAATATTGTTACGGTAGGTATAGTTATATACTTAAGGTCCCAATATCGTATGTACTTGTCACAAATTACGATTTTATAATAATTATTGACGTATGTGCTAATTAAGCAGTAGATACTTTTTTCAATAACATAAATTAATATCATTGTAAAATTTATGTCACAAATTTGCTCAAATAGTTTCACATGCTTGTAGAAACTAGTTTAGCTTAGCTTGTTAGGTATGAAGTAAATACTAGTCTTATTAATGAACGCTTTATAAGTAGGTACACCTCCATTAAATACCTACCTATGATTACACTAAGTTATTATCATGAACACTCATACTAACACGCAACTCTCATAGGAATAGGTAGAACTTAACACTGTCACAATCTAAGCACAATTATATTTCCTTTTTACCCCACAGGTTTAATCAATCTTTAAAACGGGGTGAAAGTAAATCTGTCATTTTATAACAAGTTGTGTGTGTAATGCATACTTACTCTTGCTAGGTACTAGTTTTATGTACATGATAGGAAGCATTTAATACGTGTCAACCATAACAAAATACAGATGTGTAAAACTATAAGGGGGCGTAGACAAGGTGCCAACGTTCAACGTTTACATTGAACAGCGTTAACGTTGAACGTTGGCACCTTGTCTACGCCCCAGATTTGCTATAAAGCGTTTGTGAATAACGAAATTTAACTTTTTTGACCATAGTTCGGAATCATTTAAGCGGATGACGTCAAGGAGAGCACAAGATAGTTATATTCATTTAATTTATGCTATCCATAACATATCTAGTTTTAGGTTAAAACCTACGTATGATACAAGTGATTATTAAAATAGTAAATGCAGTTTTTTTCCGTTTGTTTATTTGTTGTATGTATTTTTAATATAAATTGTGATGATGATTTTTTTGTAATATTTGTATAATTATTAGGTTATTTCATATACTTACCAGTTTTTTTATATAATATTTTTGTTATCGAAAAAGGCACTTGCTCATGCAAAAATGTTGTGATTTTTTTTATACTAGGTAAACTAATAAAATTGTGTTTTAATGCGTTTTTTATTTTTATTTTCAATATTAAATAGTTATTGTGATATGATCCGTCCAGTATTTTTAAAAGCACTTGTTGAATGACGTGAAATAAATGTATAATTTAATTATTATTGAATGTGTACAAGTACCTAATTGTTTTATTTATTCATATGCCCCTTATATTAGCATTTTAATTTTTTTTTTAATGACAGGCATCTACATACCGTAGATTTCAACTCAATAGGCACTTACCTAAATAGGTTTCACTCTTACAAAATAAACTTTCCTATATTATCATTTAAAACTTGTGCAGAACAGAAATTTTAGGTAAGTAGTATTAAGTATACCTATTTTCTTTAAGTTTTCGAAACGTCACCCAATAAAATACGCGAGTTAAATCCGTTTATAAGTAGGTAGTTGTTTCATATAATTATAGTTAGGGTCATTTATAAGTATTTTCCTTACTAATATTATTTGGAAACGCGAAAGTCAGTCTGTTTGACTAATTTTGTGCATATATACCAATACTTATCTATACTAATATTAAAAAGAGGAAAGGTTTGTTAGTTTGTTTGGATTGAATAGGCTCCAGAACGGCTGGACCGATTTCAAAAATTCTTTTACTGTTGGGAAGCTGCACTATTCTCGAGTGACATCTTCTTCTCTTTTATATATAAAAATGAATCGCAAAATGTGTTGGTAAGCGCATAACTCGACAACGCCTGGACCAATATGGCTATTTTTTTTTTAAATGTTCGTTGAAGTCCAAGGATGGTTCTTACGGCGAGAAAAAATCGAATAATTGCCGGGAAAACCCTAATAACAGCCCTTTTCTTTTCCCATACAAATGTTGTCTAACTAAAGTTAGGTACCTAATTTCAATTTCGAACGGGCAGGATGACGTCTGCCGGGACCGCTAGTAGCCTATAAAAAAAGATGATCCGTGCGAAGCCGGGGCGGACAGCTAGTTTGTTATATATATGTGATGGGGCCTTAGAGAATGACATATCCGTCACATACCCTACATAGCTGCTAACCATCATTTTTATTACAGAAAGGAAGACATGCAGCGTTTGAAAGCAAAACTCTTAAATCGTGGAAAACTCAAGAGAGCGTATTTAAATATAATAATATTGTGTATATGTATGAGCGGTCTATTATAACGAATCAAAGCTATAATATATGTTTTGTTAATTACAAAAACATGCTAGGTCAATTTATTTTTCACCTAGAAAACCTATGCAATTAATACAATAAAACCGTCACAAAAATGCTAAAATGGTATATTTTGGTACAAACACGAAAAATCTGTCAAATTTTCGTGAATTCAATAATATGCAAGGCCTTATACCTATTAGCTACTTTCAGTAGTAACTAGGTAACTACGTATGTGATTGGTATCCACTTGGTAGGTACTAAGTGGGTACCATTTACATAATTATATTTCAAGCGATGTGCTGATTAGTAATCATGACCAGATAAATTGATATATTATTGTAAATATTAACAGTTCAATTAAATTTCCACTGCAGCTTTTCAGTTCCTATTAACAAATATAGTAGCCGATTAGCGGTACTTTCTATTCTAATTTGTATGGATATATCTTTTTTTAAATATGAACACAAATAAAATACTCCATATGTTAATTACATCAAGAATATCCTTACAATTGAACGTACCTAATAGGTAATACTATACAAAATGCATTTTTGGAAAACATCATAACAATAATTAAAGTCTCACCATATCAGATGTCAGTGTGATGAACACTGGCATCTGTACCTGAGTCTTGGATGTCTTATATGTATTTATGTATGTTTATCCGTTGTCTAGTACCCATAGTACAAGCTATGCTTAGTTTGGGGCTAGATCAATTGGTGTGAATTGTCCAAAGATATTATTATTATTATTTATGCCCAGCACAAACCACTCTAGAAATATATTGACGATCAGATCGAATCCACTACACTGGTCACTGGACGGATGATAAAGACACCTTCTAGGCAAACTTAGGTATTATAATAACCCGTTTGACCCGACACGGGCTCTTTTCGCAGTCTCATTTTTTCAAAATTGCGTACCTACATCGCGTGGCCTCAGCTGATGAAGAATTTAGCAGGAGCTTTCTACGTCATCGTGATCCTACTAGGACCCGCCGATTGTTGGAATCATCATCGGAACAAAACAATATAAAGATTAGATACAGGACCTACTACAGATTGTATAAGAACTTATTGTTGTGACTCGTGAGTTGAGTTTTCTATTGATTCCTTACTTTTATTTTTAAAACCTACAATCCTAGAATAGGTATCTTTTACTATGAGTGCGATACATTTGAGCTATATGTTACTAAGCATAATATGTATTCAACAATCAGTTTACCAAAAGATACTACCGATAAGCTTTCACTGAATAATCCCTACTAATATTATAAATGCGAAAGTAACTCTGTCTGTCTGTCTGTTACGCTTTCACGCTAAAACTACTGGACCGATTTAAATGAAATTTGGTACAAAGAAAGTATGGAGCCTGAGAAAGGACATAGGCTACTTTTTAACCGACTGCAAAAAAGGAGGAGTTCCACGCGTACGAAGTCGCGGGCAGAAGCTAGTAGCAGATAAGTAATCAACTGCTTAGGTACCTACTCTTTCACGGAACTAAAATCTCCCGCTTCTTATCAGTACCACCCTTAGAGCATATATTATAGGTAACTATATATTATTCTCTAAGGTGCCACCCAACCAACTTGCACAGCTGTTTTTGTATCAATCTTGTTATTAGCGCATATAATATCAAGTTTGTGTTTTTTCTTTTCTTTCGCTATGGCTGATAACCAACCAGAAAGGTTAAAGCCGTTGTAAATTTAAACAACTGTTCTATCTTAAATTATATTTAAACATATTTTTGCAGCAGTTTCTTGTGAAATGTGCTGAACAAAACGATATTGTAACTCAACCATCCTTTAAAATTGTACCTACTACATTTTAAGCAAAATAAATGATTCAGTGTCTGATTCATTAGTAGCAATTTTTTGACTCACATACTGTTAAGTAGCAATTACTCAATAGCGGCATGATTTCGTGCTAGTAATTTTAATCAGCATGTGTAACATATACTTAACGCGCCGTGTCCCGCATTATCCACACTGGATTGCAACCTCTGCAGTACCTATCACTCCTCTGCAGTACCTACAGACATTCATATTTCAATGACATTTTTAAAATTGACAGAATTTAGCAAATTCCGGTTCTGTTTTATAAAGCCCAGTGTTGATTTAATCTGACATTAAAAACATGATGCGCTTTTAAGCCGTTTTTATAATAACCAAACTTTTTGTGTATCCGTGAAAAAGGCTGATTCATCTTAGTAAAGTCCGGATTTCTTTTAAGTCTCTCCAGCTTCAGCAATTTTAATAGTGGTTGAACATTCACTGGCCACCTTTTTGTATGCTTAAACAAAGATCGTTGTACAACTATAAGCATCACTTTTTGTTTGTTTTAAATTACACCGTAATTATTTCATTCTCAACCAATGAAAATATGCTTCGATATTGAATTGCTCGAAACAAATGCTATTTTTGTCCTACTTTCTCACCTGACTGTCAATTTCCCAGGGATGATACAGACCGTAGCCCTGCTGGCGCTCCTACACGTGGCGGTGTGCAAGGAGTACCTTCTGCCCGGCGACATCGCACCACACCACTATGACGTGTCGATGGTTTATGACATCGACCCCCACACCAACTTCAGTTTCTACGGAGTCGTCGATATACTCGTAACTAAATTAACATATTTCTAAGTCCATCAACTTATAGACATTGGCATCCAAATGCAAAATGTAAATAATATTTGCTGAAATAGGTATTTTCTTTTTTGTACATTTGAATACGTCGGTGCTTTTTTGATATATATACGGCTAGTTAATCTTATCCATTTCATTAAAAATACAAATCTTTTATTTACTTTCTTGATTCATTCTTTATAGATAACAGTAATAAAACCGACTTCGAAAATAGTCCTTCATGCAGAAGACTTCTCTGTACAAAACAACAAAGTAACATTAAAGAGTAAAGATGATTCGTATGATGTCGTAGACGTAAAACTAAACGATACCTACAACTTCCTGACTGTAAGTTTAGGTACCACTTTAAAGAAGGATCAAACGTATACCTTGACCATACCCTTATATGGAAACTTAAAAATCTCCCTAGATGGAGTGTACATCAGTACCTATGTGGACAAAAAGAGTAACGCTAAAGAGTAAGTTTTTATGGTCATTTTTCACATGTTTGGAAATGGAAAGACCGCACGGTTTTTTTATTACTTACTATGTTTTTTTATCCGCAGATACCTGGTGGCGACTCAATTTGAGGCCATCTCAGCCCGTAAAGGCTTTCCGTGCTTCGACGAGCCTTTGTATAAGGCATCCTTCCAGATCAGCCTCGCTCATCACCGCCAGTTCACAGCCTTATCCAATATGCCACTAGCCTTTAGTTCCAGTGAGAAGTAAGAAATCAAATCTAAGTCTAAATCAAAAACATATTTATTAAATTTAGGCTCTTATGAAGGTCAGAATACCTCCGCTTCCGAGATAACCTCAATTGAGAAGAAACGGCAAAAAACTCAATGATGTATAATTTTTTTTAACATAAAAATTAAGAGCATCTATAGATGCTAGTATTCGTACTATAGGTATGGCAAGTACCAAAAAAAACTTACTGTAGATCAGAGAGAGAGAGGTCACAGAGTGACATCTGTCAAAAAAAAACCTAAATTAAACAAGATTACAATACATACAAACAAAATAAAATACATTAAACTACGTAGACTATGATGTCTTCAGTTGAATTTCATCCCACAGCAAAGTTATGTGGTTATCTCTAAAGTCCTTCTTGCAGACTGAACAGATAACTTGAAACCAAAGTTATAATCAGTAAGAACAAATACATTAAAAAGACTCCAGGAAAATTTTAGTTCATTAGAAAACAATGGAAGCTACTTATCTCTTAATATATCTTCAATATGTAAAATATCATCGCCTTTTTCAGCACCCTCGAAAATCACTGGCCTTGGTCGGTTATGCAGCAGAGATTTACGTTAGTATTAAACAGTAAAACTTTTAACAAAATTTATAAGTAAACATTTTAATATATATTTTTTTAATTTGTCAATTCTAGGTACCTTAGCATAACTTCTTTTTCTTCTTTATCTTTGACTATAACTGATATTTATAAATATGATTTATATTTAGGAAAGACAAGTCTGAATTCGTCTGGGATAAATTTGAAAACTCTGTCCCAATGTCAACGTATTTGGTTGCTTTCGTGATCTCAAAGTTCGCACATGTGGAGAGTCCTGCCACGCTTTCTAAAACCAAGTTCAAGATCTGGGCCCGAAGTGACGCTATTGGTCAAGTAAGTCTTATTAAAAATCTCTTTTACTTAGGACCTATTTATTTATATTATTTATTTTTCTTAGCCAAAAATCCATTCTATTGGGTTAACTTATTCCTATCTTTAATATCTTAAATTTTTCAGGTAGAATACGCATCTATCACGGGACCAAAAGTTTTAACCCATTTTGAAAACTGGTTCGGAGTAGTTTTTCCTCTACCCAAGCAAGATATGGTAGCCATTCCAGACTTCTCCTCTGGTGGTATGGAGAACTGGGGACTCATCATTTACAAAGAAACTGCCCTGCTATACGACGAGAAGCAGTCCTCGTTCTTCTACAAGGAAACAGTTGCTGAGGTAAGTAAATGTTGCGTGTTTTAATTGTCAACGACCCTCTATTCGCTAATGTGAAACCATTATAGTTGACTATTCTATTATCCTAAATATCTTGACCTATGTAGATATGGTTTAGAATGAATCATCTTTTGTTTGTAAGTCTGATTTAATAACTCCTTAAATTTTTCAATATATTGAAAACAGAATTCTCTAAACTCCAGCCTCTACCTTTTTAGACAGTTGCTCACGAGCTTGCTCACCAATGGTTCGGAAACCTGGTCACTATGAAATGGTGGTCAGACCTCTGGTTGAAAGAGGGTTTCGCGACATTTGCTGCCGCAGTTGGCATGGCAGCTGTTGAGCCTGAATGGAAGGCAGAGGCTAGTTATGCAGTGGACAACATACTGTCTGTGCTTAACTTGGATGCTTTGGAGTCATCGCATCCGGTGAGTAACTCTTTCCGATAACAACCTTTTAACATGCATAGGTATACCTAATATAATATTTTTCATTATAACCCAGGTGTCAGCTCCCATCGACGATCCTAAGCGCATATCGGAGATCTTCGATGATATTTCTTACCGCAAAGGATCCACCCTCATCCGCATGATGGCGATGTTCCTGGGAGAGGAGGTCTTTAGGAAGGCTCTTAAAAAGTATGTTTACTTACAATAATTACAAGTCTAATTTTATTTTGTTATGTATAAAAATGATTACTTGATTTTATTTTGTGTTTGATTTAGGTAATTAAGTAGCTGTTGTCCTAAAATTCATTACAAATATGTTTTTTTTTCGACAGCTATCTCGTAAAGTATTCGTACAATAACGCAGAACAGGACGATCTCTGGCGGGAGTTGACGGAAGTGAGCCAGCAGTACGGCGGCTTGACTCGCAACGTGACTGTCAAGGAGGTCATGGACACCTGGACCACCCAAACCGGCTACCCTCTGCTCACTGTGACTAGAGACTACACCGACAACTCGCTCACCATCACCCAGGTAACATATTAAGCGATCATTCGTGACTGAACCATGATTTATCAGTAATTAAGCATATGTGGATATAATAATCCTATATGTAATTTTAGTGTTTATAATAATTCTATAAAAATATATACCCACCAGAAACGGTACCTTAACCTCGGCGCCAAGTCATCCACTGCCACCTCCTGGTGGGTTCCACTGAGGGTGCTCTGCGAGAGCGAGGTCGGTAAACAGGAGGAGCCGGTGCAGTGGTTAGCGGCTAACGAGGGCGTCTCTCACGAGCACCGCTTCGAACACGGGGCCAACAGTGGCGAGTGGGTGTTGTTCAACACAGATATGATCGGTAAGATGTTATTTAATCACCCAATCGTTAACGGTCCTTTTACCGGATATAAGGTTTAACCGGTTGGCGCTCGATAAAAGGTTTCAAAGTATTTAATTACAAAAGGCATATTGTTTGTAATTTACTTATTTAAATGCAAAACAAGTACAAAATTGTTTTATCATTTGCCAATGAATCATAGAATTACGAAACAATGCACTTACGTATTGTCGCTTATTCGTTTTATCAAATTACAAACGGGGTTATGTAAAATTCGAGCCTGGAATACTAGATACCTTGATTACCCTCGGTTGAAGAAACCTGCCTCTAGCTACGTAATATACAGTCATGTAGTAATTATTTTGTCCCTTTAGCGCCTTACCGCGTGAACTACGACTCTCGCAACTGGCGGCTGCTGGCGGACTCGCTGCGCTCGGCGCGGTTCTCGGCGGTGCCGGTGCTCAGCCGCGTGCAGCTCGTCAGCGACGCCATGGCGCTCGCCTGGACTAACGCTCTCGACTACGACAACGCTTTACAGTAAGCTTGTTCATCGTTAATTTATTTTATCAATGTTCCTTCCAATACATGGCTTAATTTTAAAGAACAATGTTATTAATTAAAATTAAGCAATAAGTGTATCACTTTACTATTTTACTGTTTTTTATTTTATTGAAAACAAAAACGTCACATTAGAAAAAAACATATTAGCACAGAGTACTGGCGTTTATAATAAAACAGAAAACAAACATTTCAAACTAATTGTCACCGTGTTGAGGTTACCACAGCTAAGTACCAATCTTTTATAGACTAGTGAGTTATTTGAGCCGCGAAACAGAATACCTACCCCTAAACACCGGTACCGAAACTTTAGAGAAGATCGAGAACGTTCTGAAACGGACTCCTGACTATGGCGCGTTCCAGAAGTTCATGCGACACCTCATTGCAGAAACTTATGAGCGAGTCGGAGGATTGGCTAAGAAGAGTATCGTCAATGGACATGACTTTAACGGTGTCAAGATGCAGGTACCTAAGGACAAATTACTTTAGTTGAATAGGTAACTTTAGTAAAGTCAAACGTGTTGTGTGTTGCTAATTCATAACATTACAAAGTGCATTAACATATCATTCTTCTTGTCATGTCTCATCAGGTGTTGACTAGCAGTTGGGCTTGTCGTATGGCAGTTCCAGGCTGTGAGGAAAACGCAATCGAGTTGTTCCAAAGGTGGATGGATATAAAAAACCCTGATGATGACAATCCGTTAGTTGACTCTTATATTTTTCTTAATCTTGAAACTGAGAAAACGTTTAATTTAGATTTTGAGTATAACATAATAATAATATTTAAATATCATATTATTATGTGACTACATAAAAAGTATATACACGAAAACAAAATACGCCCTTATGTCCTATTACTTGATGTACAAACTTACTTTTGTCACGTCTCAGGCAGCTACTATACAATTAGTGATGAACCGTGCTTTGGTTGCTAATTTCTCTGCACTGAATAAGTAAGCGTTTTATTCTAGGATTCCCCTGGATCTCCAGAAAACAGTGTACTGCGTGGCGATGTCTCGCGGCGGCGTGGTCCACTGGCGGTTCTTACTGGCACGCAAACAGCGCGCCAACTCCGCCGCCGCCGAGGCGCTTCTGCTATACTCTCTCGCTTGCACTAAGGAAGTGTGGATTTTGTCACAGTAAGTCCACCTTTATAATACACATGTAATATTATGAAGGATCAAACAATATGCTTAGTAGGAGATGCGGCCCTACATCGACTTTTACCAAACTGATAATGAAACCCGTTTTATATCAAACTAGCGGTCCCGGCAGACGTTCGTCCTGCCCGTCCGATTGTTTCGTTAAAGATCTGTCAAAGTCTTCTATCACGTCTTCATATGGCTTCATATTTTCCTCGTTATTTACACATTTTCCACTGTTTCTTCGCTCCTATTGGTTGCAGTGTGATGTTATATAGCCTAAAGCCTTCCTCGATAAATGGTCTATCCAACAAAAAAATATTTTTTGAAATCGAACCAGTACTTCCTGAGATTAGCGCGTTCAAACAAACTCTTCAGCTTTATAATATTAAGTATCGAAGTATCGATTTAGTAGGTACGTATATTATAAATTAAGGTTTGCTTAAAAATCCTGTTTTTTTTGAAATGGCTGAAGGAAAATTCAACATAATAAGAATTGTTTTATCCAAACTTAAAGTTCCTGTTAAACGTATAAAATGTGCAGCCGCAGTTGCAGTTGGGTTGTCTATTATTACCAATATTGCGAGAAATTTTTCAATATAGCTTGAAACACGAGCTCCAGCACAGCATAATTTTTTATGAATTACTGCGTAACCAAAAATGAAAAAACATTGTTATGTTGTTGATATGGCCAAATCTATTAAATTATTATCCGTATTAAAACAAAATGTTATATTATAATATACTATTTCACAAGCTTTTACTGATTTTTCAAAAAAAATAATATTCATTTGATGAGATTGGGTTGGGTTAGGCATCTAAAAGTATTTCGGGCCATACTGGACGATGGAACTACATATATATCGATACCTTTGGGTTCAATTGGCGTAAAAGCCATTTTGGCCAAAATGAGTTATATATACAGTTTTTCTCAGAATTTTGAGCTCTATCGATCTGTATATAAGGATCATCGAAATTCGCAATTTTATGGCTTTTACTACCCAACTTTTTCACACAAAATGTTATCAAAAATTAAAAATGTTGGATGTATCAGACTAGCACTTAAATTTCTTAAATTGTCGTAGCCGTAATTGCCTTTTTAGTTTTTATTAACTACTGTAAAAGACAGTGCAGCCATTGAGGGTTTATACGTCACAGTATTTGATACCATATTATTATTGTTACGTCTAGTCGGACGGCGTAAGTTCACAATTAGTCAAGTATATTGACGTATAAACCATAATTTTACCTTAAGAGTGCACCTTTTTGTACCGCGAAGTTGGCTATGGATTCTCAGGTTTAGAAAACGAAGGGTCAATTTCGCTTGCAACGGTCAGCCGCCTTCGGGCGCGCGAGCGAGAGGGAATGTCGTAACCAATATTCATGCTAGTGTGTGTGTGACAGCGAGTCTTTACAAAATTTATTTGACTTTAAATGAAATGCCTACTTCCGTACCTTATTTTGGTTGGGTCGAAGTCAAGTAAATAGGTACGTTTTTGGATTAAGAAAATATTTACGTAGAGTAAACATAATACCTACATATAAATATATATACATACCTATATAGGAATTCTGCTTGTTACCATTATTATAATGTTTAACTTAAAATAATATAAAGACAATTTACTTTCTTAGAACACTGCACAAAGTTCGACGAGTCCTCTGGTTTAACTAAAACGGGTAAAAATTCAAAATAGGCAGGTAGGTATTCACTTGGAATATTTACGATAGGTACTTACCAGAAGGTGATGAATTCAAACCAGGAGTACCTACCTACTATCCACTAGAGCATCAGGTCGAATACCTATAAGCAAAATATTATAGTAGGTACCTACCTAGTACCTACCGTAGTAACAATCTTATGAATAGATGGATGAATGTAGGTATGTAAAACCTTAGGGTACTTATGTTTGTTTATCTTTCAAGTAAAAACTAGGTACCTACTGAATGGATTTTGTTGAAACATTACAATAATATAGCTTATACATTAGAAAAATATATACTTAAGCTATATTTTATAACGATATTGTGTAAAGTTGGTACCTACTCATCGAGCGTAGACGAAGTCGCGGGCAGAAGCTAGTATACAGATATACATACAACCGAGACATCTTGAAACACCCCTGGCTGGCCATAAATGAAAAGGAAATATTGATAATACCAATCTATACTATACTTAATAATGATATATTATAAAGAGGAAAACTTTGTTTGTTTGGTTGTAATGAATAGGCTCAAAAACTACTGGACCGTTTTTAAATATTCTTTCACCATTCGAAAGCTACATTATCATCATAATCGGGTTCAGCAAAAATTTGGGGATAAGAAATTCTACTACTATTATAAAGGCGAAAGTTTGTAAGTATGGATGTATGGATGTTTGTTACTCTTTCACGCAAAAACTACTGAATGGATTTGAATGAAACTTTACCACAATATAGCTTATACATCAGAATAACACATAGGCTACTTTTTAACCGACTTCAAAAAGGAGGAGTTCCACGCGGACGAAGTCGCGGGCAGAAGCTAGTAATTATATAAATTGGCAATGGATAGGTATAATTATTTATATCAATCTTGCGCCAAAGAAAATACAGACATTATTATTGTATTGACTTAATAATCTGATAGCTCACTTAGGTATTTACAATAGGTGATGCTTAGTATACGTAGGTATATAAAAAGTGATTGCTCCATAGATAAGTTACCTTTTGTGGGGTTTGTAAAATGATTGAAAGAAAGTTAGATATAATATCGTGGAGTTGTATTTATTTCTCAAATTTTCATGGATTTTCGATTACCTATTATTTTTTAGTTTTATATTTATGGATCTATTAAGACTAAAAGTTAATTGACACAAGTAATAGGCTATAGAAAATAAAAAAAACAGGGATCCGAGAGAAGCTGGGGCGAATCGCTAGGTAGTAAAAAATAAAATTGAGGCCTCTGACAAATGCAAGCTAACCCCAAAAATGTAGCATTTCAATGGAGTGCCTACACCAAACAATAATCAACCTTGAAACGTAGATAGCACCATGTATGAATATAGATACCCATAAAATTTCTTTGTCAAAAAAAAATATTTTTATTAAAAAAAAAACAATAGGAATAACGATCTATTCCTATAATTATATAAGAGAGATCACATTCACAGTCCACCCGAACAGAACAGAATCGCCTTTCTGTTGCGGCATGATCAATTTCATGACTTTTAACTTCTTGTAAAGTTTGTTCCGCTATCCCGATCCTACAAAAAAACAACAAATGATTATGGAAACTGTAAAGAATCCGAAACGTCAGCAAATATAAAATAAAAATACGCAAATACGCGAGTTAAATCCGTTAATAGTTGTTTCATTCCCACAAATTATATTTATCTAATGCTACTAGACTGTGCTTAATAGTATGTGTACAAACAGTAACTATGAGATACCTACATAATCAATTTTTTTTAATTCACCATAGTAAATTTAATTTACAACATAATTATAAACTTCGCTATGACTTATTGATTGATTGCACATTATGTGAATTATAAAATGAGTGCTCGCAGTTTCGTTTCTTGTAAATCCATGCGCTTAGTTTTTTACGACGAGCTGATAGCCAAAGCCTCGTTTTACTAGATTTTCTAGGATTTGCTGTGAAAAAAAATCCACGCCGTTAAATTTTCACTTTCTACTGAATATATTATATGATATTACATATAGGTAAACGAATATATTATATGATATTATATACATGTAGACGTTCGAGTATCGAGTGAAAGATACTTAAAGACAAAGTATTTGAAAAGTAATGAAAAGACATGATCGCTTCGAGTGATTAAGTATAAAGTATATCTAGATAGGTACCTATTCCAACTGTTAATAAATAATAATAATATAAATTGATATTAGTACTTACGCATAATGAACAATCGTAATGAAATGTAATTCCAAGTCCGCTGTCACACAGTCGTCGTAGGTAGATAAGTAGGTATATAAGATCGTCGCAATAAAACCAATTCACTTTGTAATAATTCAGAAGTCCGTTAATCTAGCCGTTTTAGTTACTATTATTTAAGAATTAATTATTAATAAGTAAACGTAACGTCAAAAAATCTGCACAATGACAGTCTATGACCGACTGGCAACGTCTTTGACCTTTGTTCTTGTCAAAACGTTCGGCGGCCATCGGAATAATTCGGGCACGCACACAAACGCAAAACAAAACTTGCGTGAAATAAGTATTTTCTAATATCGCCATTTCATTAGAAATTATTTCGAAAGTACGAATTCCCCTTGTAAATTATTGATTGTGATATTAATACTGTAGTTATGGTTTATTTTCAATCTTGAGGATATTTCCGATGTTTCTATCTTTTGAAATCTTTATGAAAATCTTTAAATGTATGCGAACAAGTCCTCTGAAAATGTGTCTATTTTTCGTGTAAAATTACGAATCTAATATCATCTCTGATTGTAATATCTTACATAATCTAATAAAAATAACGAAAGTTAGACCTAGCTATGCCATATCCGATCATAATTGCAGAAAAAAATAATAATGTTTAATTCAAAATTCTTGAAAGAATGAGGAATTACGTTTTGTATGGAAGCGCCGAGCAAAGGAGCACTCTTAACGGCATTTACGCCAATAAATTTTGAAAAAGTTTAAGTTTCTTACGCTGCCTACCTGATAATTGTGTGACTTTTACATCCATAACAAGTTTTCCAACAAAAAAATCTTGCATTTACAGCTATATTTTAAGGATTCACTATAAAAGGTGGTGGTTTTTACATCAATATTTTAAACGTAATAGGTAAGTGTATAAAATTATATTATTATGAAATAGAGAACACTGTATTAGCGACCTGCAACAGAATTTAATTTTCGTTTATTATTTTGGTGTCACCCCATTTTTATTTATTTTAATTCAGTTCGTGAAGAAACAAAATGTCAACGAGAAAATAGAAACTTCGCCTAATAAGTTAAAAAAGATTCGCACAGTAATGTCGGATTAAATCAAGGAAAATTATTATAATAATGTTTTTGTTTCTTTTGTTGCATCGATGTTTTGGTGACGATACAAAGATTTCAAAAAATTCAAGTGGGTACCTACTGCAAAAGTTAACACAAATAAATAACCATTTTATCTGATAAAAATCTGCACATACTTACATAAATAAGAACATGACTTGAATAAAAAGAAAATCTCAATCCTGAATCCATATCCACACCTTAGTACCTGATGATATCTGCGTAAGTACTGTTAATACTCAGTATCAAATAGAAATCAATGAGAATACCGTTACTTCATTACGGAGAAATGAAAAAGATGCACCAACAAACACACTAACATTCTTTTTCTTAAAAAAAGCTGTTAAGAAATAGAAAACGCATTGGAAAACTATCGAGGACAAATGAATTGGCGACCGATAAAACAGAAATGTGTATGAAAAGATCATGTTTTTCCCAACTGCCAATTTTTGAAGCGAAATATATCTATATTTTAAATGTCTCTGGAAAAATGGTACCATTCCAAAATAATATCACAGGGGCTTATTGAAGAAGATAAATACAATGGTGATTTAAGTAGATAATGTAAGTAAGTAATAAGTTTTTAAATCACTATTGCTTTCATCTTCTCCAGGTAGCCCTTGTTATACATACCCTGGTCATTATAGATTTTTATTTTGTTTTTATATGTTTTGTTGTCTAATTCAAAGACGAATAACAAATAATTGCATGCCAACATTACATAATAATGCAAATTTTGTGGTTTGTGATTCATAATATTATTTTTTTGTTAATATAGACTATTTTTTATGGAAAAAGATAATATAATGCTGGATAATAATAAAAATAACTAAATATTTAATATTTGCTTTACTAAATGAAACAATACAAGCTGAAAATTTAACTACTCGACCCTAATACTGATAAAATCGTAGGAAAATAAATTGTGCCAACTTTTCTTTGTATTATTTCATTAATTAGAACACAAATATTATGATTTTTAAGGTGATTATTAGATATTATTGGCAAAAATAAAATATTTACATGGTTAATACACCTAGTACTCTTAAACTACTGTGTTTTACGGCAAGAATTACTAACCCACATTTATTAAAATGGGTGATACGTCACAGATCCATTCTTAGTTAATGATATTTCATAGACGTAATTACCATATCGAGCAAATATCTTAGGCGTAACTCCAAGCTATTTCCTAAACCGAAGGAGGCTGATTAATATTGACAATTTATTTACCTTCATGCCGAAAATTCAAGCATATTTTGTATATATAACTTTTTTATATGGTTTATATTTACAATTTTATACGAAAAATAAAATTTCAAAAACAGTTTTTTGGCTCTCCTGAAAAGTGGCAATTTGGCTTTTACGCCAATTGAACCCAAAGGTATCGATATGTCACTTTTCCAGACTTCTGGAATGGACAATTACGGATGGATCTGAGGTGCGTCGGCAGGATGCCGTTACGACTATGAGAGCTGTCATTCGCTCCACCGTCGGCTACTACATCGCGAAGGACTTCATCTACAATAGGATTGAAGACATTTATAATGCGTACGTCGTGTCTACTACTGTTAGGGTCGGATTCCGACAATATTATTATTTTGACTGTTTACTCAAAATTAATTTTACGTGCGTGTTATTACAGTTTCTTCTTATGCTCCTACATATAAAACGATTTATCAAAGAATACGCACTGAATAGTCAGTATAGTCTAGTGACTATATTAAAGCATATTGAGTGACGAAATTAAAATATTAACTTATTAAACTAGATAATAAAGAGTATTTTTTTTTAGATTCCACGGACAAGAAGCTTTTTTACGTTTTATTATAAAGTTTTTGTTAGACGAATTCACAACCCAAGAAGAACTTGAACAGGTAATTTGAATGGGAATATCTGTAAGACCTATTGCAAAAAAATATATTTTGGTTTTAAATGTTATTATCATTAATCCTTAAATTAATTTAGACAACATTAATTCTTATTGAAATAAAGATTAAGAAATATATAGGTACGCTTTTGAACTCCAGAAAAGAGAATCGATAGGTACTTTACCGTGATATCATGTCCATGTACGAGTATGATTTCTAATCTTAAGAGCTTCACAGTTCTCGTGCTTTCTGATGAAATGCAAAAGACTTAATATGTTTTTGTTGCGCTCCTTAGTTCCTGTCCTGGCGGGAGAAGAATGCCCGCTACCTCGTGGACGCGAAGCTGTCGGTCCAGCAAGGCATAGAGAGTGCACAAGTCAACATCAACTGGCTGCAGCGGAACAGGAAACACGTTGTCGCAAAGATGAGAGAACACTCTACGTAAGATCTCAGAACATTCGTAGACAATTTGAAACGTTAAATCCCTTGACAATTATTTATGATTTCGATAGCTCATTTTAACTACATAGCCACATGGGTATACTTTTGAAAGAACGACAGGGACACAGTTGTCTTTTTTCTGCACGGGTATAACGTGAGATTTTTTCCTGCGAGAAAACATTTGTTGCCGTCATAGATACGAGTACATCGTCTAATCTTATAAATCTATTAATAGCGAAAGCTGACTCACTGACTGGCTGATCTATCAACGCAGGGCCTAAACTATGATTGTTAGTAACTTGCATAGCAGAGGTTCTTTTTATAGCGTAAGGGAGCGACATTCAAGTTTTTCGGCTTTCCTAAAAAAATATTTCAAGTTACTCCTGTTTAGATCTAGGTGTGCGATATGTGATATACTTAGAAGGGATCTTAGATAATAGCATAATAACATACTCGTACCTGTACGCTTCATAATCATCTTTTTTATTACAGAAAAGAAGACACGCAGCGTTTAAAACTGAAGAATCTCCCTAACAGCGGCAAACTCGGCGGAGCATATTTAAATATAATAATATTGTGTACATGTATCAGCGGATCATTCTAACGAAACATGAGTAAAGCAATAAAAAAAAATTATTTTATTTTTAGAGTTCCGCACCTTTATGAATAAACGAAACCCTTATTATAGGATCACTCCATTGTCCGTCCGTCCGTATGTAAAGCCTCGCCCTTGGCAGGTTTTATCTATTCTATAATAATAATAATAGTATAATAAAGAGGTAAGATTTGTTTATTTGGATTAAATAGGAACCAAAACGACTGCACCGAATTAAAAAAAAAACTTTCAATGTTGGGAATTTTCTTTTCTTTCGCTATGGCTGATTGGATTTAAAAAGGTTTAAATTTAAACAACTGTTTTATTTTAAATTTTATAAATAACAATAATATTTCAACATATTTTTGCAAGCTAGTTTCTAGTGAAATGTGCTGAACAAAACGATATTGTAACTCATATCAACCTGCATCCTTTAAAACCGTACCTCATTTTAAGCAAAATAAATGATTCTGATTCAGGGTCTGATTCATTAGTAGCTATTTATCGACTCTCATACTGCTAAGTAGCAATTGCTCAATAGCGGCATGATTTCGTGCTAGTAATTTTAATCAGCATGTGTAACATACACTTAACGCGCCGTGTCCCGCATTATCCACACTGGATTGCAACCTCTGCAGTGTCACTAGACATTCATATTGCAATGTCATTTTTAAAATTGATAGAATTCAGCAGATTCCTGTTCTATTTTATAACGCCCAATTTGATGTTGATTTAACCTGACATTAAAAAAAAACATGATACGCTTCTAAGCCGTTTTTATAATAACGAAGCTTTTTGTGTGTCCGTGAAAAAGGCTGATTCATCTTAGTAACGTCCGGATTTCTTTTAAGTCTTTCCAGCTTCAGCAATTTTCATAGTGGTTGACATTCACTGGCCACCTTTTTGTATGCTTAAACAAAGATCGTTGTCCAACTATAAGCATCACTTTTTGTTTTTATAAGTTATACCGTAATTATTTCATTCTCAACCAATGAAAATATGCTTCGATATTGAATTGTTCGAAACAAACGCTATTTTTGTCCTACTTTCTCACCTGACTGTCAATTTCCCAGTGATGATACGGACCGTAGCCCTGCTGGCGCTCCTACACGTGGCGGTGTGCAAGGAGTACCTTCTGCCCGGCGACATCGCACCACACCACTATGACGTGTCGATGGTTTATGACATCGACCCCCACACCAACTTTAGTTTCTACGGAGTCGTCGATATACTCGTAACTAAATTAACATATTTCTAAGTCCATCAACTTATAGACATTGGCATCCAAATGCAAAATGTAAATAACATTTGCTGAAATAGGTATTTTCTTTTTTGTACATTTGAATACGTAGGTGCATTTTTGATATATATACGGACCTAGTTAATCTTATCCATTTCATTAAAAATACAAATCTTTTATTTACTTCATTCATTCTTGATTCATTCTTTATAGATAACAGTAATAAAACCGACTTCGAAAATAGTCCTTCATGCAGAAGACTTCTCTGTACAAAACAACAAAGTAACATTAAATAGTAAAGATGATTCGTATGATGTCGTAGACGTAAAACTAAACGATACCTACAACTTCCTGACTGTAAGTTTAGGTACCACTTTAAAGAAGGATCGAACGTATACCTTGACCATACCCTTCTATGGAAACTTAAAAATCTCCCTGAATGGAGTGTACATCAGCAGCTATATGGATAAAAAGAGTAACACTAAAGAGTAAGTTTTTATGGTTATTTTTCACATATTTGGAATTGGAAAGACTGCATGGGTCTTTTTTATTACTTACTACGTTTTTTTATCCGCAGATACCTGGTGGTGACCCATTTTCAAGCCATCGCAGCCCGTAAAGGCTTTCCGTGCTTCGACGAGCCTTTGTATAAGGCATCCTTCCAGATCAGCCTTGCTCATCACCGCCAGTTCACAGCCATATCCAATATGCCAATCGTCTCTAGTTCCAGGGAAAAGTAAGAAATCAAAAATATATTAATTCAATTTTGGCCTTTACAAGCTCTTATATGAAGGTCAGAAAATACCACCGCTTCAGAGATAACCTTAAGAAGAAACGGCAAGAAACTCAAAGAGCGGTATCATTTTTTCAAGATTAAAATTTAGAGCATCTATGCTGGTATTTGCACTACATTGCAAGTACCAAAACTTACTGAAGATGCCTTTACATGCCAAAAACACTAAATTTAACAAGAACACAAGCAATATAAAGTACACTATGACGTCTTCAGTTGAATTTCATCCCACAGCAAACGCCATGTGGTTATCTCTAAAGTCCTTCTTGCAGACCTGAACAGATAACTTGAACCCAAAGTTATAATCAGTAAAAATAAATACATTTTAAGAATCCAGGAAAATTCTAGAGTCTTTCTATATTGTGAAATAAGAGGATTCTCAGTACATTAGAAACAAATGTAAGTTACTTATTTCTTAATATATCTTCAATATGTAAAATATCATCGCCTTTTTCAGCACCCTCGAAAATCACTGGCCTTGGTCGGTTATGCAGCAGAGATTTAAGTAAGTATTAAAACGATAAAACTTTCTTCAAAATTTATAAGGAAACATTATAATATGTTTTTTAAATATGTCAATTCTAGGTACATTGGTATAACTTCTTTTTCTTCTTCATCTTTGAATTTAACTGATATTTATAAATATGATTTATATTTAGGAAAGACAAGTCTGAATTCGTCTGGGACAAATTTGAAAACTCTGTCCCAATGTCAACGTATTTGGTTGCTTTCGTGATCTCAAAGTTCGCACATGTGGAGAGTCCTGCCACGCTTTCTAAAACCAAGTTCAAGATCTGGGCCCGAAGTGACGCTATTGGTCAAGTGAGTCTTATTAAAAATCACTTTTACTTAAGTACTAATTTATATTATTTATTTTTCTTAGCCGAAATCCCATTCAATTAGTTTAACACGTTCGACGCCGGCAGCGTTTCACCGAGTCCTTAAGCTATGCCGGGCGAAATTATCGTAGTCACGTATTTGTGTCACTGGCATAGGAGTACGAATAACATGGTCACAAATACGTGTCAACTGGCATAGTTCATAGATAAATTAGTAAAATGCGTTTTATTTAATTTTGCGGCGTCAGTCGGCTCTCTGACATGTAGTGGAAGGGTGCTAGTGTTCGAAAAAATACTGCCACATATTTGAAAACTCATAAAATGGAAGAAAATCGTAAGTTATTACTTTTTTACTCAGTGTTTGTCAAACTTTAGTGCTAATGAACTGAAAATAAATTATTATGTAGGTGACATAGGCCATTGGTAGCGGAGATCAAACCCATGACCACCAAATTTCGTGACTATTGTTCTAGGTGTCTTAAATACTTTATTTTCAGTTTATTATTTACGAACTGTGTGATTATAAATAATTGATTAGTAAAATAAACAATTATGATTAGAAACTTTGGTACAAATGTAACACTGTATTTAATTATCTGTAGTATCAAAATACAATTAACATGCCTTCATGTTAGTATTTTGATATTTTTGTGACAGCCGAAAATAGCAATGTTTTTTTGCTCTGTCAGTCGAATTAAGGCGTCATGGGAGCGACAGAGACAAATGCTCGAAATTTGCGATTTTTGAGATTTCCGGTAGTAGCCTTGGTACCGATTTTTGTTTTATTCCCTGGCAAGTTTATGGATGGTGAATAAATACAACAAATTAAAAAAAAACCGGCACGTCGCAATAAAATTACTAACAAAAAACAGTCTGATGGAATTTGAAAGATTATAGGTACCTTATAAATACTAAATATATAAAATATACTATTTGGCGTCTTAGCTTCACTGGGTATAACAACGGATTAACTGAAAACTTAAAATGTATAGTAAGTTCTAATGAAAACTTTGAGAACCGCTGAAATGTGTGGAAAAAGTGACACAGATTTGTGTATACTGTACAAGGGTAACTTTTAATAAAATTCAAAAACTCTCAGATTTTAGTACCAACGCATAATTCGGTTTAATATTTAAATAAAATAACAATACATTCAATTTAAAAAATATATATTGGAAATTTATTGAGAAAAAGGCGTTATAATAAAATCACACATATGTGTCACTGGCATAGGAGTGAGAATTTTTTGATCACAGATATGTGTCACCGGCGCCGAACGTGTTAACATATTATTCTTATCTTTAAAATCTTAAATTTTAGGTAGAATACGCATCTATCACGGGACCAAAGGTTTTATCCCATTTCGAAAACTGGTTTGGAGTACCTTTCCCTCTACCTAAACAAGACATGGTAGCCGTTCCGGACTTCTTTTTCAGTGGTATGGAGAACTGGGGACTCATCATTTACAAAGAAACTGCCCTGCTATACGACGAGAAGCAGTCCTCGTTCTTCTACAAGGAAACAGTTGCTGAGGTAAGTAAATGTTGCGTGTTTTAATTGTTAACGACCCTCTATTCGCTAATGTGAAACCATTATAGTTGACTATTCTATTATCCTAAATATCTTGACCTATGTAGATATGGTTTAGAATGAATCATCTTTTGTTTGTAAGTCTGATTTAATAACTCCTTAAATTCTTCAATATATTGAAAACAGAATTCTCTAAACTCCAGCCTCTATCTTTTTAGACAGTTGCTCACGAGCTTGCTCACCAATGGTTCGGAAACCTGGTCACCATGAAATGGTGGTCAGACCTCTGGTTGAACGAGGGTTTTGCGACATTTGCAGCCTCAGTTGGCGTGGCAGCTGTTGAGCCTGAATGGAAGGCAGAGGCTAATTATGCAGTGAACAACATACTGTCTGTGCTTAACTTGGATGCTTTGGAGTCATCGCATCCGGTGAGTTACTCTTTTTCATAACAACCTTTTAACATGCTAGGTATACCTAATATAATATATTTCATTATAACCCAGGTGTCAGCTCCCATCGACGATCTTAAGCGCATAATGGAGCTCTTCGATGATATTTCTTACAACAAGGGATCCACCATCATCCGCATGATGGCGATGTTCCTGGGAGAGGAGGTCTTTAGGAAGGCTCTTAAAAAGTATGTTTACTTACAATAATTACTAGTCTAATTTTATATTGTTATGTATAAAAATGATTTTTTAATTTTATTTTGTCGTTGATGTAGGTAATTAAGGAGCACTAGTCCTACATTTTATTAAAAATAATATTTTTTCTTATCGACAGCTACCTCGTAAATCATTCGTATAATAACGCAGAACAGGATGATCTCTGGCGGGAGTTGACGGAAGTGAGCCAGCAGTACGGCGGCTTGACTCGCAACGTGACTGTCAAGGAGGTCATGGACACCTGGACCACCCAAACCGGCTACCCTCTGCTCACTGTGACTAGAGACTACACCGACAACTCGCTCACCATCACCCAGGTAACATATTAAGCGATCATTCGTGACTGAACCATGATTTATCAGTAATTAAGCATATGTGAATATAATAATTCTATATTAAATGGATATAACAATTCTACTTTAGTGGATAGAATAACCTTATAAAAAATTATATAACCACCAGAAACGCTACCTAAACCCAGGCGCCAAGTCATCCACTGCCACCTCCTGGTGGGTTCCACTGAGGGTGCTCTGCGAGAGCGAGGTCGGTAAACAGGAGGAGCCGGTGCAGTGGTTAGCGGCTAACGAGGGCGTCTCTCACGAGCACCGCTTCGAACACGGGGCCAACAGTGGCGAGTGGGTGCTGTTCAACACAGATATGATCGGTAAGATGTAATTTACTTAATAACCCACATAGAATTATCTGTCGCGAATGGATTTCGTTACATCAAATTACGGGACAATAAAATTTCTTGCCTGAAATACGAGATACCTTGATTACCCTCGGTTGAAGAAACAGCTGCCTCTACGTAATATATAGTCATGTAGTTATTTTGTCCCTGTAGCGCCTTACCGCGTGAACTACGACTCTCGCAACTGGCGGCTGCTGGCGGACTCGCTGCGCTCGGCGCGGTTCTCGGCGGTGCCGGTGCTCAGCCGCGTGCAGCTCGTCAGCGACGCCATGGCGCTCGCCTGGACCAACGCTCTCGACTACGACAACGCTTTACAGTAATTATCACAAATATTATTACACTCATTTATGTTCATAGTGTAAATTAAGTAATGCTAATAACTGAAACTTATTAAAATTAAGTACTTTTTGTGTATTTAATTAATTCGCCAGTTTACTATTTGACTGTTTTTTATTGAAGTGAAAATCAAAGCGTTACACTAACACAAAATATAAAATTGTTTTTTTTTTTTAACTACGAACGGAACAGCGATCTCTTACATCGCATTGGATACCGGAGACTAAACAAACTTTTTGTCGCTGTTGTAAAGGTTGTCCCACGTTGCTTAGGTAACCTAGGTAATCTTTTACAGACTCGTGAGTTATTTGAGCCGCGAAACAGAATACCTACCCCTAAACACCGGTACCGAAACTTTAGAGAAGATCGAGAACGTTCTGAAACGGACTCCTGACTATGGCGCGTTCCAGAAGTTCATGCGACACCTCATTGCAGAAACTTATGAGCGAGTCGGTGGATTGGCTAGCAAGAGTATCGTCAATGGACATGACTTTAACGGTGTCAAGATGCAGGTACCTAAGGACAAATTACTTTAGTTAAATTAGTAACTTTAGTAAAGTCAAAGTTGTTGTGTGTTGCTAATTCATAACATTACAGTCCATTATAACATATCATTCTTCTTGTCATGTCTCATCAGGTGTTGACTAGCAGTTGGGCTTGTCGTATGGCAGTTGCAGGCTGTGAGGAAAACGCAATCGAGTTGTTCCAAAGATGGATGAATACAGAAAACCCCGATAAAGACAATCCGTTAGTTGACTCTTATATTTTTCTTTTTAAACCGTTTTCCTTTAGATTTAGAATATGACATAATTCCATATAAATGTCATGATATGTGACTATATAATAAGTATAATAATATACACAGAAACAAAATAATATGCCCTTTTGTTCATTATTACTTGATGTACTTCCTATTGTCGCGTCTCAGGCAGCAACGATTAGTGATGAACCGTGCTTTTGTTACTAATTTCTCTGTACTGAATAAGCGTTTTATTCTAGGATTCCCCTTGATCTTCGGCCCACTGTATACTGCGTGGCGATATCTCGCGGCGGCGTGGTTCACTGGCGGTTCCTACTCGCACGCAAGCAGCGCGCCAACTCCGCCGCCGCCGAGGCACTTTTGCTAAAATCTCTCGCTTGCACTAAAGAAGTGTGGATTTTGTCACAGTAAGTTTATAATACACATGTAATATTATGAAGGATCAAACAATATACTTAGTAGGGGATCTAGCCCTTTTTTTTTTCATGAGGAAATTCATTACGCATACCAACCCGTCCGGGGGAACAGTGTGGTTATGTGGGACTCTCCCGCCAAGGCGGGCCTACCCACTAAAACCTCATGATGTTCCACCTCTCCGCCATGTGCCGGGAACGCGGGAACTTTTGCGACATCCGCGAACCCAGCAGCGGATGCCCGCCAAAATGGCAAGCCCTCCTATGGGGGATTGCTTCCCCCCCCCCCCCTCCGTGTAAGGCGCGTCCGAACACAAGACGCGCCATCCCACACGGCCTCCTTCGTGTGGGTTCCAAAGCTCCCCCGAGCCCGTCTCCCGGAGGCCACGGGAGCCGGAAAAGCAAGCACTCGTGAGTGTGAGCCCTTCCGGCCCCCAGCGGCGGATCTGGTCTTAGGCTCCGCCGCTTACCATAACTCGGCCGCAGAAGATAGGGAGAACGGCGCACCGTAATACCGGCAGTCCTCTTCTCCAGCGGCCCCACCGAAGCCGCATCTGACGGTGCGGCCCCGCCAGGTCGCGAAGGATAGGGAAAGCGGCGCACCGCAATACCGACAGTCCTCTCCCTCCGCGATCCGCCTCGGCTGCCCGAGGACGTCAGACGTCCTCCCACAGTCCGTCCGGCCAGTTGCCCATACAGGCCGGACTAGGTCGCTTCCGAACTAGGGCTGTCCCAAAGCCCAGTCGGAGCGACCCCCTCCTCGGATCCCTATTCGCTTCACCGTGGGTGACCAAGCCACGGTTACACTAAGCCCCCCGCCACGGCAAGACGAGGACCCATCGGGGGGGAGGGGATCTGGCCCTACGTCGACTTTCATCAAGATGCTGATAATATAATGTAACCCGTTTTACAACAAATTTAGTATATTATAAATTATACTAAAAGTTGGTTTGCGAAAAAAAACCTCAAAAATAAGTAGGTAATGGAAAATGAAATAACTAAAAGATAGGTAATAAGAATTGTTTTCTACTAACTTAACGTACCTATTAAACTTATAGAATGTGCAGCCGTTGGGTTGTCTATTATTATCAATATTGAGATTTTTTTAAATATAGCTCGGAACACGTGCTCTAGGACAGCATTATTATGTATGAAGTACTGCGTAACCAAAAATGATAACATTGTTATATGTCACTTTTCCAGTCTTCTGGAATGGGCAATCACAGACGGGTCTGAGGTGCGTCGGCAGAATGCCGGCGCAATGATAAAAGCTGTCACTCGCTCCACCGTCGGCTACTACATCGCGAAGGATTTCATCTACAATAGGATTGAAGACATTTATAATGCGTACGTATTTTACACTGTTAGGACTAGCTCTAACGGTGTTAATCCGTAGTCCCGTCTACCAATCTATCGCATCGTTACACTATTTAGATATTTTATTTTAATATAAATGTCAAAAAAGCAAAAATCCGAAGCAACCAACTTACGTTCACTATGTTGTCTGTGGATTTGTCATTCGTTTTTCGTGGAGTATCTATAGATTAAATCAAAAATACAGCTGGCTGGTCAGGTAATTCACTCTGTTCGTTTTTATAATGAACCTCCTAGGGTGCGTTCCACTAAGCGCCCGTAACGCTCGTGACACTCTCTGTATCGTTCCACTTAACGCCCGTGGTCGTTGCGAGCGATGGCTCGACGTCACAGATGACGTCACTGTTCGCGACCACATCGCGCCCACTTCGCCCACAAAATATTGGTGGGTCAGAGTGGGCTTTCGTCGCTCACGATGTGCGTTCCACCTATAAACATTCGCTTACAACGCCCGCGGTGTTTTCTCGTTAGTGGAACAGCAATTTCAGCGGTCGTGGTCGACGGCGTTGCGAGCGTTAAGTGGAACGTACCCCTAATGAAACCAACCAAGACAGTTCCTTTGCTGAAGGCGTATTAATTGAATAACATTTAGTTAAGTCTTAAACAGTGCTCATATTGAAATGATTATCTTCAATCTGAATAATCTATTTATGTTCTATAGAAACTACATCTATTAAAAATGATTACACGTAGCAAAATAATACTTTCATTCTGCAAGTGACGCTGAACATCTACGGTTAGTTAAATCATGAGTATGAAATAATATAAACACCTCGTATAATTTATGGTTAAAAGAACTTACCTTAAGTGAATTTCAACCAAAATTATACGAGGTGTTATATGCAAAAAGATTAACATCCATCCAACCCCATCATACGTGGTAAGGAAGTGACAACCGGACGGGTGAATAGGCCCCTGTTGCAGAATAAAAGCATTTTACAAATCACACAAAATAATGACAAATCCACAGACAACATAGTGAACGTAAGTTGGCTTCGGATTCTTGCTTTTTTGACATTTATGTTAATATAGAATATCTAAGTAGTGTAACGATGCGATAGATTGGAAGACAGGACTACGGTTAGGTAAATCTTTTCGGACGTAACACCTCACATAATTTTGGTTAAAATTAACTTATGCAACTACCTCCACAATTATTTCTCAAAGAATAAGAAACTGAAAATTAAAATATTTACTTATTAAAATAGACAATAAAGAGTACGTTTATTCTGTTTTAGGTTCAGCGGACAAGAACGTCGTTTGGGTTTTATCATAAACAGTTTATTAGACCAGTTCACAACCCGAGATGAACTTGATCAGGTAATTTGAATGGAAATATTTGCAAGACCTATTGCAAAAATATGATGATTCGGTTTTAAATGTTATTACCATCCATCCTTAAATTAATTGAGCCTACTTACATTAATTCTTATTAAAATAAATATTAAGAAATATATAGGTACGATTTTGAACTCCAGAAAAGAGAATCGATAGGTACTTTAGCGTGATATCATGTCCATGTATGATTTCTAATCTCGCTTTATTTAAGAGCTTCACAGTTCTCGTGCTTTCTGATGATCTGCAAAAGACTAAATATTTTTTTTTGCGCTCCTTAGTTCCTGTCCTGGCGGGAGAAGAACGCCCGCTACCTCGTGGACGCGAAGCTGTCGGTTCAGCAAGCCATAGAAAGTGCACAAGTCAACATCAACTGGCTGCAGCGGAACAGGAAACACGTTGTCGCCAAGATGAGAGAACACTCCACGTAAGATCTCAGAATATTCATAGACAATTTGAAACGTTAAATCCCTTGACAATTATTTATGATTTCGAGAGTTCATTTTTAACTACATAGCCACATGGGTATACTTTTGAAAGAACGACAGGGACACAGTCGTCTTTTTTCTGCACGGGTATAACGTGAGATTTTTTTCCTGCGAGAAAACATTTGTTGCCGTCATAGGTACGAGTACATCGTCTAATCTTATAAATCTATTAATAGCGAAAGCTGACTCACCGACTGGCTGATCTATCAACGCAGGGCCTAAACTATGATTGTTAGTAGCTTGCACAGCAGAGGTTCTTTTTATAGCGTAAGGTCTAGTTACTCCTATTTAGATCTAGGTGTGCGATATGTGATATACTTAGAAGGGATCTAAGATAATAGCATAATAACATACTCGTACCTGTACGCTTCATAATCATCTTTTTTATTACAGAAAAGAAGACACGCAGCGTTTAAAACTGAAGAATCTCCCTAACAGCGGTAAACTCGGCGGAGCATATTTAAATATAATAATATTGTGTACATGTATCAGCGAATTATTCTAACGAAACACGAGTAAAGCTATACCTAACAATATTTTATTTTATTTTTAGAGTCCCGCACCTATATGAATAAACGAAACCCTTATTATAGGATCACTCCGTTGTCCGTCCGTCCGTCCGTCTGTAAAGCCTCGCACTTGGCCGGTTTTATCTATTCTATAATAATAATAAAAATATAATAATGAAGTAAGATTTGTTTATTTGGATTAAATAGGAACCAAAACGACTGCACCGATTTAAATAAAATCTTTCAATGTTGGGAATGTTGTATATGCTCTAAGGCTGATCAAAACGATATTGTAACTCATATCAACCTGCATCCTTTAAAACCGTATCTCATTTTAAGCAAAATAAATGATTCTGATTCAGGGTCTGATTCATTAGTAGCTATTTATCGACTCTCATACTGCTAAGTAGCAATTGCTCAATAGCGGCATGATTTCGTGCTAGTAATTTTAATCAGCATGTGTAACATACCTAATACTTAATTAACGCGCCGTGTCCAGTATTATCCACACTGGATTGCAACCTCTGCAGTACCTATCACTAGACATTCATATTGCAATGTCATTTTTAAAATTGATAGAATTCAGCAGATTCCTGTTCTATTTTATAAAGCCCAATTTGATGTTGATTTAACCTGACATTAAAAAAAAACATGATGCGCTTCTAAGCCGTTTTTATAATAACGAAGCGTTTTGTGTGTCCGTGGAAAAGGCTGATTCGTCTTAGTAACGTCCGGATTTCTTTTAAGTCTTTCCAGCTTCAGCAATTTTAATAGTGGTTGAACGTTCACTGGCCACCTTTTTGTCCAACTATCTATCGTTGTCCAACTATAAGCATCACTTTTTGTTTTTATAAGTTATACCGTAATTATTTCATTCTCAACCAATGAAAATATGCTTCGATATTGAATTGTTCGAAACAAACGCTATTTTTGTCCTACTTTCTCACCTGACTGTCAATTTCCCAGTGATGATACGGACCGTAGCCCTGCTGGCGCTCCTACACGTGGCGGTGTGCAAGGAGTACCTTCTGCCCGGCGACATCGCACCACACCACTATGACGTGTCGATGGTTTATGACATCGACCCCCACACCAACTTCAGTTTCTACGGAGTCGTCGATATACTCGTAACTAAATTAACATATTTCTAAGTCCATCAACTTATAGACATTGGCATCCAAATGCAAATTTAAATAATCTTTCAAACATTATACACACATGAAAATATTTTGCTGAAATAAGTATTATTTTATTGTACATTTGAATACCTACATCGGTACTTTTTTTTTATTTTTAATTTACAAATCTATTATTTACATTCTTGATCCATTCTTTATAGATAACAGTAATAAAACCGACTTCTAAAATAGTCCTCCATGCAGAAGACTTCTCTGTACAAAACAACAAAGTAACATTAAAGAGTAAAGATGATTCGTATGATGTCGTAGACGTAAAACTAAACAATACCTACAACTTCCTGACTGTAAGTTTAGGTACCACTTTAAATAAGGATCAAACGTATACCTTGACCATACCCTTCTATGGAAACTTAAACAGCATCATGTATGGAGTGTACATCAGCAGCTATGTGGATAAAAAGAGTAACGCTAAAGAGTAAGTATTTATGGTTATTTTTCACATTTTTGGAACTGGAGAGACTGCACGGTCTTTCTTATTACAATGCTTGTTTCTCAACAGATACCTGGTGGTGACCCATTTTCAGGCTATCGGAGCCCGTAAAGCCTTTCCGTGCTTCGACGAGCCGTTGTATAAGGCATCCTTCCAGATCAGCCTCGCTCATCACCGCCAGTTCACAGCCTTATCCAATATGCCCCTCGCCTCCAGTTCCAGTGAGAAGTAAGTTGAACACAAACTTTTAATACAAATCACACTAAGTAATATTATAAAGTGATAGTTTGTGATTTTTATTCATGTAAAAACTGCCGAATGGATTTGATGAAACTTTACAATAATATAGCTTATACGTCGGTAGGTATATCATATTATTCTAGGCTATATTTTATAACAATATTGTATAAAAGAATTATTGTGGGCATACGAAGTCGTGGGCTGAAGCAAGTAATAGATTTTTCCGTCCTCCGGCCAGAAAGCGCCAACTTTGTGGCCGCTTCGCTAAATAAAATTTCCGCTTTCTGGCTTCGTCGAACAGAAAAATAGTATACAGACCTCGGCCAGTAAAATATAAAAGCCTCAAATCACATTTTTGTCAACCTCGGCTTCGCCTCGGACGACAATTACATGTGATCTGAGACATTTTTTATTTTACTGGCCTTGGTGCGTAATGTACTATTAAATACTCCAGGAATATTCTGGGGACAGTCATAATATAATGTTAAAAAAATATACAGCAATTCGATGTTTTTCTAGAATAGTGTCAACTAGAAATAATTTGTTACTCCATTTAAGATTGTGAACCGTCACATAAAAATTTAATTAAAATGGTGACACATTTCGAGTGACACTATTTGCCGGGCAGAATAAAGAAGTTATGTCCCCGGATTCCGGGGACATGGTGAGATGGATGGTGCGACGTAATAATACTATACGTATTGTCTGCGACTATTATAATATATTTATTTAACAAAACACAACACTTATATACTATATCGAGACAGCGCAAATCGCTGCTCGATCTATCTATGTTACGTGATCTACGTGACTGTGGCAATCTGCTGACAGAGCCGCCACAGTACTCCCCCCCAAAAGAAAAAAAACTTAAGAAAAATACAATTAAGTTACACAATAATACAACAGTTAACAAATAACAAGGACAGAAAAAATAAAGGCGTTGAGCTGAAACTACTTTGGCAGTCAATTTCACTCCAGTGCCGTGCGAGTCGCGGGCGTTGTAAGCTCCGGGACTCCATAACCAATATCCCATTGGCATTCTCCATACAATAATTCGCTGCGCGAAATCCTTACGCAGCGAATAGTTTGTGCGCTTGGCGCAGTTTCTTGTCCTTGAACTTGCTGAGTAGGTATTGTAAAATGTCGACCGTTCGGCGTATAGCTGCGTCGGCAATTCACTTTATTGTACAAAATATGCCTGCTTGCATTTCTTCATAAATTTGTGTCGCGAGGTGAAAACGCAGTATGTGCGTCTCTCGGACTGACGAAATTCTTGAGGCTTCTGATAACTCGTATTTCCGAAGTATTTTAAATCTTGAATCCATGATCGGGCGGGGGTCGGTATTGTGAATGAACCGTCTAAATCCAGAATACCGGAATTTGATAGACGTTCATTCTGAAGAATCACATGTACCTTAATGTCTGGTCCAAGCTGCTGAAGTAATTTGCTGCTCTGCTCCACGGGCTCATCACGATATTTTTTGTAGCTGACTCACGTTGTAGAATTTTTGCGTGTTCTGTCGCGGGGTCACCACTTTGCCGGGCAGAATAAAGAAGTTATGTCCCCGGATTCCGGGGACATGGTGAGATGGATGGTGCGACGTAATAATACTATACGTATTGTCTGCGACTATTATAATATATTTATTTAACAAAACACAACACTTATATACTATATCGAGACAGCGCAAATCGCTGCTCGATCTATCTATGTTACGTGATCTACGTGACTGTGGCAATCTGCTGACAGAGCCGCCACACACTATTCTAGAAAATCATCGATTTGTCAATTTATTTGAAACCAATTGAAAAAATAGTTTTCAATGCCTTCACTTTTGCCTTAGACTACCGTTGCTCAGTCGTGCCGCCTATTATGTAACTGTAAACTTTTCGAAACTTCAACAAATAAAGTAGACGAGTTAAATCTTTTATTTATATTTGTATCATTCTTATAGAAGAAACTTACCTATTTTTTAAATACATTTCTTAAACATTATTATACAAATTAGAATCTTAACTGTATCCTCGTACTTTTTTTAGTACCCTCGAAAATTACTGGTCTTGGGAGGTTATGCAGCAGAGATTTATGTAAGTATTAAAACGGTAAAACCTGATACCTACAACACAAATTATTGTTTGTTTCAAATATAGTGATTTTTCTATTTGTGAATCTTACCTACGTCAATTGTGTTTCAATTAATATGAATCAGAAAAGACAAGTCTGAATTCGTCTGGGACAAATTTGAAAACTCTGTCTTAATGTCAACGTATTTGGTTGCTTTCGTGATCTCAAAGTTCGCACATGTGGAGAGTCCTGCCACGCTTTCTAAAACCAAGTTCAAGATCTGGGCCCGAAGTGACGCTATTTATCAAGTGAGACTTATTCAATGTTACTTTTACTTACTTATTTATATTATTTAGTTTTCTTAGCCGAGACCCCATTCGATTTATACTATCTTTAAAATTTTAAAACATTTCAGGCACAATACGCATCTATCATAGGACCAAAACTTTTATCCCATTTCGAAAACTGGTTCGAAGTACCTTTCCCTCTACCCAAGCTAGATATGGTAGCCGTTCCGGATTTCCCTCATATTGCAATGGAGAACTGGGGACTTGTCATTCACCGGGAATATTCCCTGCTATGCGACGAGAAGCAGTCCAGTTACTTGTTCAAGGAATTTATAGCTGAGGTGACTAAATTTTTCGTTTTAGAATGGTCAAAGACTTTCCGTTACAGATATACATAGTTGCCAGTTCCGTAATTATATATATATTGGTATATTAATCGTCTTTTATTTCAGAGTCTGTTTTATTAAATATTTCAATATAGGGTATTTTATATATTAAAACAGAATTCCCTAAACTTCAGCCCCTATCTTTTTAGATAGTTGCTCACGAGCTTGCTCACCAATGGTATGGAAACCTGGTCACCATGAAATGGTGGTCAGATATCTGGTTGAACGAGGGTTTCGCGACATTTACAGCCTCACTAGGCGTTGCAGTTGTTGAGCCTGAATGGAAAGCAGAGGCCAGTTATGCGTTGAATCACATATTGAAAACATTTAAATTGGATGTTTTGGAAACGTCGCACCCGGTGAGTTACACATTTTTAATAACCCTCTTTTTAATATGAATTTACTTAGTTATATAATGACTGTTTATTTCATTATAACCCAGGTCAGTCAGTCAGCTCTTGTCGACGATCCTAAGCGCATAATGCAGGCCTTCGGTGTTCTCTCTTACAGCAAGGCATTCACCCTCATCCGCATGATGTCGATGTTCCTGGGAAAGGAGGTCTTCAGGAAGGCTCTTAAAAAGTATGTTTACTAACAATAATTCCGAGTCTAATTTTATTTTACGATTTTAGTTTGTGTTTAATTTAGGTAATTAAGTAGCTGTAGTCCTAAAATTCATTAAAAAAAATATATATTTTTTATCGACAGCTATATCGTTAAGTATTCGTACAATAACGCAGAACAGGATGATCTCTGGCGGGAGTTGACGGAAGTGAGCCTGCAGTACGGCGGCTTGACTCGCAACGTGACTATCAAGGAGGTCATGGACACCTGGACCACCCAAACCGGCTACCCTCTGCTCACTGTGACTAGAGACTACACCGACAACTCGCTCACCATCACTCAGGTAACATATGAAACAGTCATTCGTGGCTAAATCGTGATTAACTTTTTTTTTTTGACGTTGTGAAAATGCTTTACGCATCGCCCGGGCCTGGGGCGGTCTGGGGGTATGTGTTATTCTCCCGGGTCTAAATCCCAGACCTATCCTCTAAAAACACACCGGCGTTTCCCTTGGACGCTTGGAAATTTCACCATAACGTCTCCTGGCCCTGGTCTAACTCACCGGGGCTCCCGCGCCACGGAGGGGAAAGTCGGTACGCTCGGCTCGCCCCCCAGACGAAGGCTGTTAAAGAGGGTCCCCTTTAAAGAGCCGTCCGACCTTACATAATAATATGGTGGTTCGCGGCGAGATACGCGAACGCCTGCACCGGAGCGGAAGCACGTGGACTGCACCTTCGCGCTCCAGCACCGCGGCGTCCTTCTGCAAAAGGAGACTGCCGCCTCCCATCCCCTGTCGCTGCGCAGCATTACGGCAACGTTGCTGTACAGTCCGTCCCGGTAGTCGTCCTCAGAGTGCGACGATCTTCCGCCCAGTGACTACACTCTTCCACGGTGTACTGGGCGGTGTCTTTGGTTTCGCCGCACTATTGGCATCTGAGGCCCAGCTCCTATGCGGTGCTGGTAATCACCGAAGCAGCCATGCCAGGTCAAAACCTGCACCATGCGATAGCTCAGAGCCCCGCGCCCCCACTCCAGCTAGCGGTCTAACGATGGGAGGATGGCCCCTATGGTTCGGGTTCCATAGGGGGCGAACCCTAGGTCGCTTTTTCACCGGTCCCTCACTCTGTCGGCAGCCCCGGATCGTTGGTCCAGTGTTGGCACTTAGCCAGCTGCTTCTCAACGTAGGCGGACCAAGCACCCCCTCCACGACAAGGTAGTCGGGGGGGGGGGGGGATATACTTACCTCTCTCACAAAAAGTACCACATAGTAAATCTAACTTGGTCATGACTACAAGAACTGATTTATTATAATTTGTGACCCAATAAAATAAAATACGCGATTTAAATCCGTCTATATAGTTGATTCAATCCAACAAATAAGTACAAACTTACTTTTAAAACTGCTAACATAATTAAAATACGTAGATAGACGATACTCATTACTATAATATATTTCTTTTTTTTTATTTAATATAATACTACACCTATAAAAAATAATATAACCACTAGAAACGGTACCTTAACCCCGGTGCCAAGTCATCCACTGCCACCTCCTGGTGGGTTCCACTGAGGGTGCTCTGCGAGAGCGAGGTCGGTAAACAAGAGGAGCCGGTGCAGTGGTTAGCGGCTAACGAGGGCGTCTCTCACGAGCACCGCTTCGAACACGGGGCCAACAGTGGCGAGTGGGTGCTGTTCAACACAGATATGATCGGTAAGATGTAATTTACTTATTAAAATTTCGTTATTTGCAGTCATTAATCACCCATACGTTAAACAGGAGGGTCTGGGTACCTATGTCAGATTTTACCAGTTTGTGCTCATAACATAATATGACAAGAAACTTATTGTGTTCGAAGTAGACAAGTGAAATAGATCTTAATTCAAGAATACGTTATACAGCTTACGAGTAGGAAGATATACGAAATATAGATAGAGCCATATAATACAATTATATGTCGCGAATTGATTTCGTTACATCAAATTACGGGACAATAAAAATTCGTGCCTAAAATACGAGATACCTTGAACTCCATGGCGGTAGTTAAACTAGTTAATTATCGCCCTCGGTTGAAGAAACCTGCCTCTAGCTACGTAACATACAGTCATGTAGTTATTTTGTCCCTTTAGCGCCTTACCGCGTGAACTACGACTCTCGCAACTGGCGGCTGCTGGCGGACTCGCTGCGCTCGGCGCGGTTCTCGGCGGTGCCGGTGCTCAGCCGCGTGCAGCTCGTCAGCGACGCCATGGCGCTCGCCTGGACTAACGCTCTCGACTACGACAACGCTTTACAGTAAGCTTGTTCATCGTTAATTTATTTTATCAATGTTCCTTCCAATACATGGCTTAATTTTAAAGAACAATGTTATTAATTAAAATTAAGCAATAAGTGTATCACTTTACTATTTTACTGTTTTTTATTTTATTGAAAACAAAAACGTCACATTAGAAAAAAACATATTAGCACAGAGTAGGGGAGAGGGGGGCTAGAATTAACGGGGGTAAGTATTAACAAGTCTATAACTACTAAATTAAACGACGATACGGTAAGACGTTTAGGTCATAAGTTCGGGTGACGGCGGCGAACAAGTCACGACAAGTCGGTTGCCCGCCGGCTTCCGCGTTGTGCAGTTGTCGTACGGTGGTGCAAAAATACAGGTGAGCGAACATTTTTAAGTCTCGATTTTTTTCATTAATGTTTTAATTATTTGATTTTGTGATTGCAGATTTTTATATAATTAATGGTTATTTAGTTGTTAATTAAATTCCCGTATTATTTTATTAAATATACCTATAGTTTTTTTTTTATAATTAGTTTTATCCAAAAAGGTCCTCGGGGGCTAGTTTTAACAAAAGGAACGGGGTAAGTATTAACCCGTCTAATATTTGCCCCCGCGAAAGGTGTCACGGTACAAGAGTAAAAGAAGTATATGATTTAGCGGTGCAAGAAGTATTGAAATCCAATAGAAAATATGACCTACTACATTTTAAATGAAAAAGCCTTTTCTAAGACTGATTACTTAGTAATCTGAAGTAGGTAAGAATTTATGTTATTTGAGAGTTTTTATTGTTTTTTTTTTAACATTTGTATGTCAAAAAATAAATAAATTATCATTTTAATATTGTTTTGTTTTTTACTTATATGGTTAAATGAAATCATAACAAGTTTACTAGCGTTAATACTTACCCCCGAAACGGGGCAAGTTTTAACCGCTGACTTTTTTTATACAAATGCGTCTCCCTTCGAATCCAAGTAATTTAGATGAACTTTTAGCTTGGTATATGCAAGTCATATAAATTTCCGTTACTCGGGTATAAAAATAATAACATAAAGTTTTCAAATTGAGAAGCTACATGACAATATTTAAAATCTGTTAGTACTAGCCCCCCTCTCCCCTACTGGCGTTTATAATAAAACAGAAAACAAACATTTCAAACTAATTGTCACCGTGTTGAGGTTACCACAGCTAAGTACCAATCTTTTATAGACTAGTGAGTTATTTGAGCCGCGAAACAGAATACCTACCCCTAAACACCGGTACCGAAACTTTAGAGAAGATCGAGAACGTTCTGAAACGGACTCCTGACTATGGCGCGTTCCAGAAGTTCATGCGACACCTCATTGCAGAAACTTATGAGCGAGTCGGTGGATTGGCTAGCAAGAGTATCGTCAATGGACATGACTTTAACGGTGTCAAGATGCAGGTACCTAAGGACAAATTACTTTAGTTAAATAAGTAACTTTAGTAAAGTCAAAGTTGTTGTGTGTTGCTAATTCATAACATTACAGTCCATTATAACATATCATTCTTCTTGTCAGGTGTTGACTAGCAGTTGGGCTTGTCGTATGGCAGTTGCAGGCTGTGAGGAAAACGCAATCGAGTTGTTCCAAAGGTGGATGGATACAGAAAACCCTGATGATGACAATCCGTTAGTTGACTCTTATATTATTTTTCTTAATCTTGAAACTGAGAAAACGTTTAATTTAGATTTTGAGTATAACATAATAATAATATTTAAATATCATATGTGACTACATAAAAAGTATATACACGAAAACAAAATACGCCCTTATGTCCTATTACTTGATGTACAAACTTACTTTTGTCACGTCTCAGGCAGCTACTATACAATTAGTGATGAACCGTGCTTTGGTTGCTAATTTCTCTGCACTGAATAAGCGTTTTATTCTAGGATTCCCCTGGATCTCCAGAAAACAGTGTACTGCGTGGCGATGTCTCGCGGCGGCGTGGTCCACTGGCGGTTCTTACTGGCACGCAAACAGCGCGCCAACTCCGCCGCCGCCGAGGCACTTTTGCTATACTCTCTCGCTTGCACTAAAGAAGTGTGGATTTTATCACAGTAAGTCCACCTTTATAATACACATGTAATATTATGAAGGATCAAACAATATGCTTAGTAGGAGATGCGGCCCTACATCGACTTTTACAAAACTGATAATAGAATGAAACCCGTTTTATATCAAACTAGCGGCCCCGGCAGACGTCGTCCTGCCCGTCCGATTGTTTCGTTAAAGATCTGTCAAAGTTTTCTATCACGTCTTCATAAGGCTTCATATTTTCCCCGTTTTTTACACATTTTCCACTGTTTCTACGCTCCTATTGGCCGCAGCGTGATGTTATATAGCCTAAAGCCTTCCTCGATAAATGGTCTATCCAACAAAAAAATATTTTTTGAATTCGAACCAGTAGTTCCTGAGATTAGCGCGTTCAAACAAAAAAACTCTTCAGCTTTATAATATTAGTATAGATTTAGTAGGTACGTATATTATAAATTATATAGCCTAAAGCCTTCCTCGATAATTGGTCTATCCAACAAAAAAAGAATTTTTGAATTCGAACCAGTAGTTCCTGAGATTATACCTACTAAAAGTGGGTTTGCTAAAAAATCCTGTTTTTTTTTGAAATGGCTGAAGGAAAATTCAACATAATAAGAATTGTTTTATCCTAACTTAAAGTTCCTGTTAAACGTATAAAATGTGCAGCCGCAGCTGCAGTTGGGTTGTCTATTATTACCAATATTGCGAGAAATTTTTCAATATAGCTTGAAACACGAGCTCCAGGACAGCATAATTTTTTATGAATTACTGCGTAACGAAGAATGAAAAAACATTGTTATGTTGTTGATATAGCCAAATCTATTAAATTATTATCCGTATTAAAACGAAATGTTATATTATAATATATTATTTCACAAGCTTTTACTGATTTTTCAAAAAAAATAATATTCATTTGATGATATTGGGTTAGGCATCTAAAAGTATTTCGGACCATACTGAACGATGGAACTACATATATATGTCACTTTTCCAGACTTCTGGAATGGACAATTACGGATGGATCTGAGGTGCGTCGGCAGGATGCCGTTACGACTATGAGAGCTGCCATTCGCTCCACCGTCGGCTACTACATCGCGAAGGACTTCATCTACAATAGGATTGAAGACATTTATAATGCGTACGTCGTGTGTCTACTACTGTTAGGGTCGGATTCCGACAATATTATTATTTTGACTGTTTACTCAAAATTAATTTTACGTGCGTGTTATTACAGTTTCTTCTTATGCTCCTACTTATAAAACGATTTATCAAAGAATACGCACTGAATAGTCAGTATAGTCTAGTGACTATATTAAAGCATATTGAGTGACGAAATTAAAATATTAACTTATTAAACTAGATAATAAAGAGTATTTTTTTTAGATTCCACGGACAAGAAGCTTTTTTACGTTTTATTATAAAGTTTTTGTTAGACGAATTCACAACCCAAGAAGAACTTGAACAGGTAATTTGAATGGGAATATCTGTAAGACCTATTGCAAAAAAATATATTTTGGTTTTAAATGTTATTATCATTAATCCTTAAATTAATTTAGACAACATTAATTCTTATTGAAATAAAGATTAAGAAATATATAGGTACGCTTTTGAACTCCAGAAAAGAGAATCGATAGGTACTTTACCGTGATATCATGTCCATGTACGAGTATGATTTCTAATCTTAAGAGCTTCACAGTTCTCGTGCTTTCTGATGAAATGCAAAAGACTTAATATGTTTTTGTTGCGCTCCTTAGTTCCTGTCCTGGCGGGAGAAGAATGCCCGCTACCTCGTGGACGCGAAGCTGTCGGTCCAGCAAGGCATAGAGAGTGCACAAGTCAACATCAACTGGCTGCAGCGGAACAGGAAACACGTTGTCGCAAAGATGAGAGAACACTCTACGTAAGATCTCAGAACATTCGTAGACAATTTGAAACGTTAAATCCCTTGACAATTATTTATGATTTCGATAGCTCATTTTAACTACATAGCCACATGGGTATACTTTTGAAAGAACGACAGGGACACAGTTGTCTTTTTTCTGCACGGGTATAACGTGAGATTTTTTCCTGCGAGAAAACATTTGTTGCCGTCATAGATACGAGTACATCGTCTAATCTTATAAATCTATTAATAGCGAAAGCTGACTCACTGACTGGCTGATCTATCAACGCAGGGCCTAAACTATGATTGTTAGTAACTTGCATAGCAGAGGTTCTTTTTATAGCGTAAGGGAGCGACATTCAAGTTTTTCGGCTTTCCTAAAAAAATATTTCAAGTTACTCCTGTTTAGATCTAGGTGTGCGATATGTGATATACTTAGAAGGGATCTTAGATAATAGCATAATAACATACTCGTACCTGTACGCTTCATAATCATCTTTTTTATTACAGAAAAGAAGACACGCAGCGTTTAAAACTGAAGAATCTCCCTAACAGCGGCAAACTCGGCGGAGCATATTTAAATATAATAATATTGTGTACATGTATCAGCGGATCATTCTAACGAAACATGAGTAAAGCAATAAAAAAAAATTATTTTATTTTTAGAGTTCCGCACCTTTATGAATAAACGAAACCCTTATTATAGGATCACTCCATTGTCCGTCCGTCCGTATGTAAAGCCTCGCCCTTGGCAGGTTTTATCTATTCTATAATAATAATAATAGTATAATAAAGAGGTAAGATTTGTTTATTTGGATTAAATAGGAACCAAAACGACTGCACCGAATTAAAAAAAAAACTTTCAATGTTGGGAATTTTCTTTTCTTTCGCTATGGCTGATATGGATTTAAAAAGGTTTAAATTTAAACAACTGTTTTATTTTAAATTTTATAAATAACAATAATATTTCAACATATTTTTGCAAGCTAGTTTCTAGTGAAATGTGCTGAACAAAACGATATTGTAACTCATATCAACCTGCATCCTTTAAAACCGTACCTCATTTTAAGCAAAATAAATGATTCTGATTCAGGGTCTGATTCATTAGTAGCTATTTATCGACTCTCATACTGCTAAGTAGCAATTGCTCAATAGCGGCATGATTTCGTGCTAGTAATTTTAATCAGCATGTGTAACATACCTAATACTTAATTAACGCGCCGTGTCCAGTATTATCCACACTGGATTGCAACCTCTGCAGTACCTATCACTAGACATTCATATTGCAATGTCATTTTTAAAATTGATAGAATTCAGCAGATTCCTGTTCTATTTTATAACGCCCAATTTGATGTTGATTTAACCTGACATTAAAAAAAAACATGATACGCTTCTAAGCCGTTTTTATAATAACGAAGCTTTTTGTGTGTCCGTGAAAAAGGCTGATTCATCTTAGTAACGTCCGGATTTCTTTTAAGTCTTTCCAGCTTCAGCAATTTTCATAGTGGTTGACATTTACTGGCCACCTTTTTGTATGCTTAAACAAAGATCGTTGTCCAACTATAAGCATCACTTTTTGTTTTTATAATGGTCCAAGATCCCAGAGCGATCTGACGTAACTTATTTTCTCACGAATGAAACCTTAAGATTTCAGTAGCGTCTAGAGTGCCTTGAATATCTACGGGCTTGTGAAAACTGTCAGAGTGACACCAGGGCTGGTACCAGGTGAGAAAGTTGACTAAAAATAAGAGTTATCTTACTTATTTTCTCATGGCTCATTTTTATATATATCATGTAGAATATTATTTTAAAGTAATGGATATAAGTGTCAGACACTTGAGATTGACCAGAACTTTTGTCAGACACTTTTAAGCTACCCAAAAAATGGATCTCAAAGATGGATGAACATAAGCATATCATGTTTAGGCTCATTCGACTCGGTATGACGAGCACTTTCTAAACGGAATATGATGATGGTAGTGCTGATGATGAATCCTGAAGACTACTCCGAATCTCGAAGTTGGATGATCATAGGCATATCATGTTTAGGCTCATTCGACTCGGTATGACGAGCACTTTCTAAACAGAATATGATGATGGTAGTGTTGATGATGAATCCTGAAGACTACTATGGATCTCGAAGTTGGATGATCATAGGCATACCGTGTTTGGGCTTATTCGACTCGGTATGACGAACGCTTTCTAAGCACATGATGATGGTAGTGCTGATGATGAATCCTGAAGACTACTCCGGATCTCGAAGTTGGATGATCATAGGCATATCGTGTTTGGGCTTATTCGACTCGCTATGACGAGCATTATCTGTTTCAATCAGTGTTGGCGTCAATCGATTACAAATATAATCCAATTACTAATTTGATTATTCAGTAACCGATTACCCAAGTAATCGGGTACTCTAGTCACAGCCAGTTTATTCCGAAACTATAAGAGTTACATTATTAAAATTTGGTGCGTAGATGTATTCTGTAAACCGCATTAAGATTTTAAAATAAAATCAGAAAAAAAACAAAATTTTTGGGGTTCCCCATACATTGAACTGAAACTCAGCATTTTTTTTCATCAGACCTTTACATGTGGGGTATGTATCATCATGTGTTTAGAAAGTGTTCGTCATACTGAGTCGAATAAGCCCAAACACGATATGCCTATGATCATCCAACTTCGAGATCCATAGTAGTCTTCAGGATTCATCATCAACACTACCATCATCATATTCTGTTTAGAAAGTGCTCGTCATACCGAGTCGAATGAGTCTAAACATGATATGCCTATGATCATCCATCTTTGAGATCCATTTTTTGGGTAGCTTAAAAGTGTCTGACAAAAGTTCTGGTCAATCTCAAGTGTCTGACACTTATATCCATTACTTTAAGATAATATTCTACATGATATATATAAAAATGAGCCATGAGAAAATAAGTAAGATAACTCTTATTTTTAGTCACCTTTCTCACCTGGTACCAGCCTTGGTGTCACTCTGACAGTTTTCACAAGCCCGTAGATATTCAAGGCACTCTAGACGCTACTGAAATCTTAAGGTTTCATTCGTCAGAAAATAAGTTACGTCAGATCGCTCTGGGATCTTACTCTATAAGTTATACCGTAATTATTTCATTCTCAACCAATGAAAATATGCTTCGATATTGAATTGTTCGAAACAAACGCTATTTTTGTCCTACTTTCTCACCTGACTGTCAATTTCCCAGTGATGATACGGACCGTAGCCCTGCTGGCGCTCCTACACGTGGCGGTGTGCAAGGAGTACCTTCTGCCCGGCGACATCGCACCACACCACTATGACGTGTCGATGGTTTATGACATCGACCCCCACACCAACTTTAGTTTCTACGGAGTCGTCGATATACTCGTAACTAAATTAACATATTTCTAAGTCCATCAACTTATAGACATTGGCATCCAAATGCAAAATGTAAATAACATTTGCTGAAATAGGTATTTTCTTTTTTGTACATTTGAATACGTAGGTGCATTTTTGATATATATACGGACCTAGTTAATCTTATCCATTTCATTAAAAATACAAATCTTTTATTTACTTCATTCATTCTTGATTCATTCTTTATAGATAACAGTAATAAAACCGACTTCGAAAATAGTCCTTCATGCAGAAGACTTCTCTGTACAAAACAACAAAGTAACATTAAATAGTAAAGATGATTCGTATGATGTCGTAGACGTAAAACTAAACGATACCTACAACTTCCTGACTGTAAGTTTAGGTACCACTTTAAAGAAGGATCGAACGTATACCTTGACCATACCCTTCTATGGAAACTTAAAAATCTCCCTGAATGGAGTGTACATCAGCAGCTATATGGATAAAAAGAGTAACACTAAAGAGTAAGTTTTTATGGTTATTTTTCACATATTTGGAATTGGAAAGACTGCATGGGTCTTTTTTATTACTTACTACGTTTTTTTATCCGCAGATACCTGGTGGTGACCCATTTTCAAGCCATCGCAGCCCGTAAAGGCTTTCCGTGCTTCGACGAGCCTTTGTATAAGGCATCCTTCCAGATCAGCCTTGCTCATCACCGCCAGTTCACAGCCATATCCAATATGCCAATCGTCTCTAGTTCCAGGGAAAAGTAAGAAATCAAAAATATATTAATTCAATTTTGGCCTTTACAAGCTCTTATATGAAGGTCAGAAAATACCACCGCTTCAGAGATAACCTTAAGAAGAAACGGCAAGAAACTCAAAGAGCGGTATCATTTTTTCAAGATTAAAATTTAGAGCATCTATGCTGGTATTTGCACTACATTGCAAGTACCAAAACTTACTGAAGATGCCTTTACATGCCAAAAACACTAAATTTAACAAGAACACAAGCAATATAAAGTACACTATGACGTCTTCAGTTGAATTTCATCCCACAGCAAACGCCATGTGGTTATCTCTAAAGTCCTTCTTGCAGACCTGAACAGATAACTTGAACCCAAAGTTATAATCAGTAAAAATAAATACATTATAAAGAATCCAGGAAAATTCTAGAGTCTTTCTATATTGTGAAATAAGAGGATTCTCAGTACATTAGAAACAAATGGAAGTTACTTATTTCTTAATATATCTTCAATATGTAAAATATCATCGCCTTTTTCAGCACCCTCGAAAATCACTGGCCTTGGTCGGTTATGCAGCAGAGATTTAAGTAAGTATTAAAACGATAAAACTTTCTTCAAAATTTATAAGTAAACATTATAATATGTTTTTTAAATATGTCAATTCTAGGTACATTGGTATAACTTCTTTTTCATCTTTATCTTTGAATTTAACTGATATTTATAAATATGATTTATATTTAGGAAAGACAAATCTGAATTCGTCTGGGACAAATTTGAAAACTCTGTCCCAATGTCAACGTATTTGGTTGCTTTCGTGATCTCAAAGTTCGCACATGTGGAGAGTCCTGCCACGCTTTCTAAAACCAAGTTCAAGATCTGGGCCCGAAGTGACGCTATTGGTCAAGTGAGTCTTATTAAAAATCACTTTTACTTAAGTACTAATTTATATTATTTATTTTTCTTAGCCGAAATCCCATTCAATTAGTTTAACACGTTCGACGCCGGCAGCGTTTCACCGAGTCCTTAAGCTATGCCGGGCGAAATTATCGTAGTCACGTATTTGTGTCACTGGCATAGGAGTACGAATAACATGGTCACAAATACGTGTCAACTGGCATAGTTCATAGATAAATTAGTAAAATGCGTTTTATTTAATTTTGCGGCGTCAGTCGGCTCTCTGACATGTAGTGGAAGGGTGCTAGTGTTCGAAAAAATACTGCCACATATTTGAAAACTCATAAAATGGAAGAAAATCGTAAGTTATTACTTTTTTACTCAGTGTTTCTCAAACTTTAGTGCTAATGAACTGAAAATAAATTTGTAAATAAATAAATAAATTATGTAGGTGACATAGGCCATTGGTAGCGGAGAAATTTCGTGACTGTTGTTCTAGGTGTCTTAAATACTTTATTTTCAGTTTATTATTTACGAACTGTGTGATTATAAATAATTGACTAGTAAAATAAACAATTATGATTAGAAACTTTGGTACAAATGTAACACTGTATTTAATTATCTGTAGTATCAAAATACAATTAACATTTCTTCATGTTAGTATTTTGATATTTTTGTGACAGCCGAAAATAGCAACGTTTTTTGCTCTGTCAGTCGAATTAAGGCGTCATGGGAGCGACAGAGACAAATGCTCGAAATTTGCGATTTTTGAGATTTCCGGTAGTAGCCTTGGTACCGATTTTTATTTTATTCCCTGGCAAGTTGATGGTGAATAAATACAACAAATTAAAAAAAAACCGGCACGTCGCAATAAAATTACTAACAAAAAACAGTCTGATGGAATTTGAAAGATTGTAGGTACCTTATAAATACTAAATATATAAAATATACTATTTGGCGTCTTAGCTTCACTGGGTATAACAACGGATTAACTGAAAACTTAAAATGTATAGTAAGTTCTAATGAAAACTTTGAGAACCGCTGAAATGTGTGGAAAAAGTGACACAGATTTGTGTATACTGTACAAGGGTAACTTTTAATAAAATTCAAAAACTCTCAGATTTTAGTACCAACGCATAATTCGGTTTAATATTTAAATAAAATAACAATACATTCAATTTAAAAAATATATATTGGAAATTTATTGAGAAAAAGGCGTTATAATAAAATCACACATATGTGTCACTGGCATAGGAGTGAGAATTTTTTGATCACAGATATGTGTCACCGGCGCCGAACGTGTTAACATATTATTCTTATCTTTAAAATCTTAAATTTTAGGTAGAATACGCATCTATCACGGGACCAAAGGTTTTATCCCATTTCGAAAACTGGTTTGGAGTACCTTTCCCTCTACCTAAACAAGACATGGTAGCCGTTCCGGACTTCTTTTTCAGTGGTATGGAGAACTGGGGACTCATCATTTACAAAGAAACTGCCCTGCTATACGACGAGAAGCAGTCCTCGTTCTTCTACAAGGAAACAGTTGCTGAGGTAAGTAAATGTTGCGTGTTTTAATTGTTAACGACCCTCTATTCGCTAATGTGAAACCATTATAGTTGACTATTCTATTATCCTAAATATCTTGACCTATGTAGATATGGTTTAGAATGAATCATCTTTTGTTTGTAAGTCTGATTTAATAACTCCTTAAATTCTTCAATATATTGAAAACAGAATTCTCTAAACTCCAGCCTCTATCTTTTAGACAGTTGCTCACGAGCCTGCTCACCAATGGTTCGGAAACCTGGTCACCATGAAATGGTGGTCAGACCTCTGGTTGAACGAGGGTTTTGCGACATTTGCAGCCTCAGTTGGCGTGGCAGCTGTTGAGCCTGAATGGAAGGCAGAGGCTAATTATGCAGTGAACAACATACTGTCTGTGCTTAACTTGGATGCTTTGGAGTCATCGCATCCGGTGAGTTACTCTTTTTCATAACAACCTTTTAACATGCTAGGTATACCTAATATAATATATTTCATTATAACCCAGGTGTCAGCTCCCATCGACGATCTTAAGCGCATAATGGAGCTCTTCGATGATATTTCTTACAACAAGGGATCCACCATCATCCGCATGATGGCGATGTTCCTGGGAGAGGAGGTCTTTAGGAAGGCTCTTAAAAAGTATGTTTACTTACAATAATTACTAGTCTAATTTTATATTGTTATGTATAAAAATGATTTTTTAATTTTATTTTGTCGTTGATGTAGGTAATTAAGGAGCACTAGTCCTACATTTTATTAAAAATAATATTTTTTCTTATCGACAGCTACCTCGTAAATCATTCGTATAATAACGCAGAACAGGATGATCTCTGGCGGGAGTTGACGGAAGTGAGCCAGCAGTACGGCGGCTTGACTCGCAACGTGACTGTCAAGGAGGTCATGGACACCTGGACCACCCAAACCGGCTACCCTCTGCTCACTGTGACTAGAGACTACACCGACAACTCGCTCACCATCACCCAGGTAACATATTAAGCGATCATTCGTGACTGAACCATGATTTATCAGTAATTAAGCATATGTGAATATAATAATTCTATATTAAATGGATATAACAATTCTACTTTAGTGGATAGAATAACCTTATAAAAAATTATATAACCACCAGAAACGCTACCTAAACCCAGGCGCCAAGTCATCCACTGCCACCTCCTGGTGGGTTCCACTGAGGGTGCTCTGCGAGAGCGAGGTCGGTAAACAGGAGGAGCCGGTGCAGTGGTTAGCGGCTAACGAGGGCGTCTCTCACGAGCACCGCTTCGAACACGGGGCCAACAGTGGCGAGTGGGTGCTGTTCAACACAGATATGATCGGTAAGATGTAATTTACTTAATAACCCACATAGAATTATCTGTCGCGAATGGATTTCGTTCCATCAAATTACGGGACAATAAAATTTCTTGCCTGAAATACGAGATACCTTGATTACCCTCGGTTGAAGAAACAGCTGCCTCTACGTAATATATAGTCATGTAGTTATTTTGTCCCTGTAGCGCCTTACCGCGTGAACTACGACTCTCGCAACTGGCGGCTGCTGGCGGACTCGCTGCGCTCGGCGCGGTTCTCGGCGGTGCCGGTGCTCAGCCGCGTGCAGCTCGTCAGCGACGCCATGGCGCTCGCCTGGACCAACGCTCTCGACTACGACAACGCTTTACAGTAATTATCACAAATATTATTACACTCATTTATGTTCATAGTGTAAATTAAGTAATGCTAATAACTGAAACTTATTAAAATTAAGTACTTTTTGTGTATTTAATTAATTCGCCAGTTTACTATTTGACTGTTTTTTATTGAAGTGAAAATCAAAGCGTTACACTAACACAAAATATAAAATTGTTTTTTTTTTTTAACTACGAACGGAACAGCGATCTCTTACATCGCATTGGATACCGGAGACTAAACAAACTTTTTGTCGCTGTTGTAAAGGTTGTCCCACGTTGCTTAGGTAACCTAGGTAATCTTTTACAGACTCGTGAGTTATTTGAGCCGCGAAACAGAATACCTACCCCTAAACACCGGTACCGAAACTTTAGAGAAGATCGAGAACGTTCTGAAACGGACTCCTGACTATGGCGCGTTCCAGAAGTTCATGCGACACCTCATTGCAGAAACTTATGAGCGAGTCGGAGGATTGGCTAGCAAGAGTATCGTCAATAAAGATGACTTAAACGGTGTCAAGATGCAGGTACCTAAGGACAAATTACTTTAGTTAAATAAGTAACTTTAGTAAAGTCAAAGTTGTTGTGTGTTGCTAATTCATAACATTACAGTCCATTATAACATTTATAACATATCATTCTTCTTGTCATGTCTCATCAGGTGTTGACTAGCAGTTGGGCTTGTCGTATGGCAGTTGCAGGCTGTGAGGAAAACGCAATCGAGTTGTTCCAAAGATGGATGAATACAGAAAACCCCGATAAAGACAATCCGTTAGTTGACTCTTATATTTAATTTTTTCTTTTTAAACCGTTTTCCTTTAGATTTTGAATATGACATAATTCCATATAAATGTCATGATACGTAATAAGTATAATAATATACACAGAAACAAAATAATATGCCCTTTTGTTAATAATTACTTGATGTACTTCCTATTGTCGCGTCTCAGGCAGCAACGATTAGTGATGAACCGTGCTTTTGTTACTAATTTCTCTGCACTGAATAAGCGTTTTATTCTAGGATTCCCCTTGATCTTCGGCCCACTGTATACTGCGTGGCGATATCTCGCGGCGGCGTGGTTCACTGGCGGTTCCTACTCGCACGCAAGCAGCGCGCCAACTCCGCCGCCGCCGAGGCACTTTTGCTAAAATCTCTCGCTTGCACTAAAGAAGTGTGGATTTTGTCACAGTAAGTTTATAATACACATGTAATATTATGAAGGATCAAACAATATACTTAGTAGGGGATCTAGCCCTTTTTTTTTTCATGAGGAAATTCATTACGCATACCAACCCGTCCGGGGGAACAGTGTGGTTATGTGGGACTCTCCCGCCAAGGCGGGCCTACCCACTAAAACCTCATGATGTTCCACCTCTCCGCCATGTGCCGGGAACGCGGGAACTTTTGCGACATCCGCGAACCCAGCAGCGGATGCCCGCCAAAATGGCAAGCCCTCCTATGGGGGATTGCTTCCCCCCCCCCCCCCTCCGTGTAAGGCGCGTCCGAACACAAGACGCGCCATCCCACACGGCCTCCTTCGTGTGGGTTCCAAAGCTCCCCCGAGCCCGTCTCCCGGAGGCCACGGGAGCCGGAAAAGCAAGCACTCGTGAGTGTGAGCCCTTCCGGCCCCCAGCGGCGGATCTGGTCTTAGGCTCCGCCGCTTACCATAACTCGGCCGCAGAAGATAGGGAGAACGGCGCACCGTAATACCGGCAGTCCTCTTCTCCAGCGGCCCCACCGAAGCCGCATCTGACGGTGCGGCCCCGCCAGGTCGCGAAGGATAGGGAAAGCGGCGCACCGCAATACCGACAGTCCTCTCCCTCCGCGATCCGCCTCGGCTGCCCGAGGACGTCAGACGTCCTCCCACAGTCCGTCCGGCCAGTTGCCCATACAGGCCGGACTAGGTCGCTTCCGAACTAGGGCTGTCCCAAAGCCCAGTCGGAGCGACCCCCTCCTCGGATCCCTATTCGCTTCACCGTGGGTGACCAAGCCACGGTTACACTAAGCCCCCCGCCACGGCAAGGCGAGGACCCATCGGGGGGGAGGGGATCTGGCCCTACGTCGACTTTCATCAAGATGCTGATAATATAATGTAACCCGTTTTACAACAAATTTAGTATATTATAAATTATACTAAAAGTTGGTTTGCGAAAAAAAACCTCAAAAATAAGTAATGGAAAATGAAATAACTAAAAGATAGGTAATAAGAATTGTTTTCTACTAACTTAACGTACCTATTAAACTTATAGAATGTGCAGCCGTTGGGTTGTCTATTATTACCAATATTGAGATTTTTTTAAATATAGCTCGGAACACGTGCTCTAGGACAGCATTATTATGTATGAAGTACTGCGTAACCAAAAATGATAACATTGTTATATGTCACTTTTCCAGTCTTCTGGAATGGGCAATCACAGACGGGTCTGAGGTGCGTCGGCAGGATACCGGCGTAGTGATCATAACTGTCACTCGCTCCACCGTCGGCTACTACATCGCGAAGGATTTCATCTACAATAGGATTGAAGACATTTATAATGCGTACGTATTTTACACTGTTAGGACTAGCTCTAACGGTGTTAATCCGTAGTCCCGTCTACCAATCTATCGCATCGTTACACTATTTAGATATTTTATTTTAATATAAATGTCAAAAAAGCAAAAATCCGAAGCAACCAACTTACGTTCACTATGTTGTCTGTGGATTTGTCATTCGTTTTTCGTGGAGTATCTATAGATTAAATCAAAAATACAGCTGGCTGGTCAGGTAATTCACTCTGTTCGTTTTTATAATGAACCTCCTAGGGTGCGTTCCACTAAGCGCCCGCAACGCTCGTGACACTCTCTGTATCGTTCCACTTAACGCCCGTGGTCGTTGCGAGCGATGGCTCGACGTCACAGATGACGTCACTGTTCGCGACCACATCGCGTCCACTTCGCCCACAAAATATTGGTGGGTCAGAGTGGGCTTTCGTCGCTCACGATGTGCGTTCCACCTATAAACATTCGCTTACAACGCCCGCGGTGTTTTCTCGTTAGTGGAACGGCAATTTCAGCGGTCGTGGTCGACGGCGTTGCGAACGTTAAGTGGAACGTACCCCTAATGAAACCAACCAAGACAGTTCCTTTGCTGAAGGCGTATTAATTGAATAACATTTAGTTAAGTCTTAAACAGTGCTCATATTGAAATGATTATCTTCAATCTGAATAATCTATTTATGTTCTATAGAAACTACATCTATTAAAAATGATTACACGTAGCAAAATAATACTTTCATTCTGCAAGTGACGCTGAACATCTACGGTTAGTTAAATCATGAGTATGAAATAATATAAACACCTCGTATAATTTATGGTTAAAAGAACTTACCTTAAGTGAATTTCAACCAAAATAGGGTGTTTGACAACATTAAAAATATATCCCAAATTGTGGTCATCATATCAGAAAATAGCATAAATTAACATATTTCACTTTATTTTAAACAAAAAAATGTATATTTTTTGCAGATTACACGAAATAAAATATAATATTTTTTGAAGTCTTATCTGTGACGGTCAACGCTCTGTGAATGGTTAAGATTCTTGCAACGTCACACGCAAGTAAACATTGCTTCCATGACTAAGTCTAGTTCGTAATTCGTGTTGTATCGCTGTTATATTAGATGTTTGAGTGTTTTCTGAAGGAATATTTACTTGATACATTTTATAATATTCGTACCGAATCCCAAAATTTAGGCAAATTTAGTACAGGCTGACAACAGCAACCTACCAAAGATAGATGCATTTATGGTAGCACTTTTCTTTAAAAATTATGCTGATTACTATGCTGCGGAACTTAAAAATGTTAAAACAGCAGTGTAAGTACCCCATACAAATTATTTATTTTGTATTAAGTATAATAAGTTTGGAAGTTTTTAAGAGCAAATTTTAGGTTATGTTGATGAAAATTCCTTTTGTCATAAAAAAATCTACTTTGTCTAGAGTAGGGACTACTCTAAAATATATCAAATTTTTCCTATTTTATATCAGAACACCAGTGTGTAATAATTAAATAAAAAATAATTTCGAGCTTTATTATTTCTTTTATTTTACATTATTTAAGGTTATTATCAGTGTAGCTTCTAAAGAAGAGAACTTTAGTTGCTGCACTTACAATTTACATATAAAATAGGTGGCTGATTTTATACATACAATAAATACTCTTATTAGAAGGCACAAAGTTGTGTTAAATAGAGAATTTTGCAAATTTGTAAGGGTACTTGCAATGATGATGACATGATCAAGAACACGAAGTATGTTAGTATTCATCACTGAATGTTGCTTAAGCATATGAAATTCTCTTACACGCCTTTGGTGTGCAGGATATTAAATACTTTGAAGTATTCCCTTTTTTGTACTCCGACCATGTCAGTGCCTGATGAACAGCTTTTGAAGGTTTTTGTATGTCAATTTCCAAACAATCTATAATACAGCTTGCGATCCTCTTGACAGTGAAATTGAGTTGGCACAGCCTCATCCGTGAGAAATATCTTCCGACTGAAGCCCATTTTGTACTTCATGTAGTCAATTGTGCCTTTTTCCATCTGAAATTTAATAGAGTGAAGTGTACAATGTAGCGTTTAAAATTAAGGATCTTCTAAGAAATCTAAGTCCACATTTTAGAGGTTAGGAATGAAAGATGTTATTTTGTTTTATCCATTACAGATATTTTACTATCTGGTATACTGTATAAAGCTAAGTGATACTTACATCAAAGTGATCTTCGCACATAAAGACATTTGAGTGTGGTTGAATGGCATTTGGATCTCTTCGAGCTAGTTGTAGAAACATTTCTCGCCTTTTGCGATTGGTTGGTACAGAAATAAACACTTTCTCTGGACTTTTTATCGAAGTATTTGTACATTGTGGCACTACACACCACTTATAGACCATTGTATTCAATAAATTTGAAGAAAGTCGATGAAATGTACTGATTCACAAATGTTATTAACTCTGTTTACTTGTATGTGACGTCACGCCTGTCACTAGACCGGCGCCATTACAGAAACAGCGTTTTTGCCGGGGTTCTCGCAATTTAAACTTAAATATTGATTTTTACTCATAATACAGATGATTTCCCGGAAATATTAATGACAATAAGCTTATTATGCTATAAAGAATAATTTAAAACGATTATTAAAAAATAGTCAAAAACCCTATTATACGAGGTGTTATATGCAAAAAGATTAACATCCATCCAACCCCATCATACGTGGTAAGGAAGTGACAACCGGACGGGTGAATAGGCCCCTGTTGCAGAATAAAAGCATTTTACAAATCACACAAAATAATGACAAATCCACAGACAACATAGTGAACGTAAGTTGGCTTCGGATTCTTGCTTTTTTGACATTTATGTTAATATAGAATATCTAAGTAGTGTAACGATGCGATAGATTGGAAGACAGGACTACGGTTAGGTAAATCTTTTCGGACGTAACACCTCACATAATTTTGGTTGAAATTAACTTATGCAACTACCTCCACAATTATTTCTCAAAGAATAAGAAACTGAAAATTCAAATATTTACTTATTAAAATAGACAATAAAGAGTACGTTTATTCTGTTTTAGGTTCAGCGGACAAGAACGTCGTTTGGGTTTTATCATAAACAGTTTATTAGACCAGTTCACAACCCGAGATGAACTTGATCAGGTAATTTGAATGGAAATATTTGCAAGACCTATTGCAAAAATATGATGATTCGGTTTTAAATGTTATTACCATTATTAATTGAGCCTACTTACATTAATTCTTATTAAAATAAATATTAAGAAATATATAGGTACGATTTTGAACTCCAGAAAAGAGAATCGATAGGTACTTTACCGTGATATCATGTCCATGTATGATTTCTAATCTCGCTTTATTTAAGAGCTTCACAGTTCTCGTGCTTTCTGATGATCTGCAAAAGACTAAATATTTTTTTTTGCGCCCCTTAGTTCCTGTCCTGGCGGGAGAAGAACGCCCGCTACCTCGTGGACGCGAAGCTGTCGGTTCAGCAAGCCATAGAAAGTGCACAAGTCAACATCAACTGGCTGCAGCGGAACAGGAAACACGTTGTCGCCAAGATGAGAGAACACTCCACGTAAGATCTCAGAATATTCATAGACAATTTGAAACGTTAAATCCCTTGACAATTATTTATGATTTCGAGAGTTCATTTTTAACTACATAGCCACATGGGTATACTTTTGAAAGAACGACAGGGACACAGTCGTCTTTTTTCTGCACGGGTATAACGTGAGATTTTTTTCCTGCGAGAAAACATTTGTTGCCGTCATAGGTACGAGTACATCGTCTAATCTTATAAATCTATTAATAGCGAAAGCTGACTCACTGACTGGCTGATCTATCAACGCAGGGCCTAAACTATGATTGTTAGTAGCTTGCACAGCAGAGGTTCTTTTTATAGCGTAAGGTCTAGTTACTCCTATTTAGATCTAGGTGTGCGATATGTGATATACTTAGAAGGGATCTAAGATAATAGCATAATAACATACTCGTACCTGTACGCTTCATAATCATCTTTTTTATTACAGAAAAGAAGACACGCAGCGTTTAAAACTGAAGAATCTCCCTAACAGCGGTAAACTCGGCGGAGCATATTTAAATATAATAATATTGTGTACATGTATCAGCGAATTATTCTAACGAAACACGAGTAAAGCTATACCTTACAATATTTTATTTTATTTTTAGAGTCCCGCACCTATATGAATAAACGAAACCCTTATTATAGGATCACTCCGTTGTCCGTCCGTCCGTCCGTCTGTAAAGCCTCGCACTTGGCCGGTTTTATCTATTCTATAATAATAATAAAAATATAATAATGAAGTAAGATTTGTTTATTTGGATTAAAGAGGAACCAAAACGACTGCACCGATTTAAATAAAATCTTGCAATGTTGGGAATGTTGTATATGCTCTAAGGCTGATCAAAACGATATTGTAACTCATATCAACCTGCATCCTTTAAAACCGTATCTCATTTTAAGCAAAATAAATGATTCTGATTCAGGGTCTGATTCATTAGTAGCTATTTATCGACTCTCATACTGCTAAGTAGCAATTGCTCAATAGCGGCATGATTTCGTGCTAGTAATTTTAATCAGCATGTGTAACATACACTTAACGCGCCGTGTCCCGCATTATCCACACTGGATTGCAACCTCTGCAGTGTCACTAGACATTCATATTGCAATGTCATTTTTAAAATTGATAGAATTCAGCAGATTCCTGTTCTATTTTATAAAGCTCAATTTGATGTTGATTTAACCTGACATTAAAAAAAAACATGATGCGCTTCTAAGCCGTTTTTATAATAACGAAGCTTTTTGTGTGTCCGTGAAAAAGGCTGATTCGTCTTAGTAACGTCCGGATTTCTTTTAAGTCTTTCCAGCTTCAGCAATTTTAATAGTGGTTGAACGTTCACTGGCCACCTTTTTGTATGTTTAAACAAAGATCGTTGTCCAACTATAAGCATCACTTTTTGTTTTTATAAGTTATACCGTAATTATTTCATTCTCAACCAATGAAAATATGCTTCGATATTGAATTGTTCGAAACAAACGCTATTTTTGTCCTACTTTCTCACCTGACTGTCAATTTCCCAGTGATGATACAGACCGTAGCCCTGCTGGCGCTCCTTCACGTGGCGGTGTGCAAGGAGTACCTTCTGCCCGGCGACATCGCACCACACCACTATGACGTGTCGATGGTTTATGACATCGACCCCCACACCAACTTCAGTTTCTACGGAGTCGTCGATATACTCGTAACTAAATTAACATATTTCTAAGTCCATCAACTTATAGACATTGGCATCCAAATGCAAATTTAAATAATCTTTCAAACATTATACACACATGAAAATATTTTGCTGAAATAAGTATTATTTTATTGTACATTTGAATACCTACATCGGTACTTTTTTTTTATTTTTAATTTACAAATCTATTATTTACATTCTTGATCCATTCTTTATAGATAACAGTAATAAAACCGACTTCTAAAATAGTCCTCCATGCAGAAGACTTCTCTGTACAAAACAACAAAGTAACATTAAAGAGTAAAGATGATTCGTATGATGTCGTAGACGTAAAACTAAACAATACCTACAACTTCCTGACTGTAAGTTTAGGTACCACTTTAAAGAAGGATCAAACGTATACCTTGACCATACCCTTCTATGGAAACTTAAACAGCATCATGTATGGAGTGTACATCAGCAGCTATGTGGATAAAAAGAGTAACGCTAAAGAGTAAGTATTTATGGTTATTTTTCACATTTTTGGAACTGGAGAGACTGCACGGTCTTTCTTATTACAATGCTTGTTTCTCAACAGATACCTGGTGGTGACCCATTTTCAGGCTATCGGAGCCCGTAAAGCCTTTCCGTGCTTCGACGAGCCGTTGTATAAGGCATCCTTCCAGATCAGCCTCGCTCATCACCGCCAGTTCATAGCCTTATCCAATATGCCCCTCACCTCCAGTTCCAGTGAGAAGTAAGTTGAACACAAACTTTTAATACAAATCACACTAAGTAATATTATAAAGTGATAGTTTGTGATTTTCATTCATGTAAAAACTGCCGAATGGATTTGATGAAACTTTACAATAATATAGCTTATACGTCGGTATATCATATTATTCTAGGCTATATTTTATAACAATATTGTATAAAAGAATTATTGTGGGCATACGAAGTCGTGGGCTGAAGCAAGTAATAGATTTTTCCGTCCTCCGGCCAGAAAGCGCCAACTTTGTGGCCGCTTCGCTAAATAAAATTTCCGCTTTCTGGCTTCGTCGAACAGAAAAATAGTATACAGACCTCGGCCAGTAAAATATAAAAGCCTCAAATCACATTTTTGTCAACCTCGGCTTCGCCTCGGACGACAATTACATGTGATCTGAGACATTTTTTATTTTACTGGCCTTAGTGCGTAATGTACTATTAAATACTCCAGGAATATTCTGGGGACAGTCATAATATAATGTTAAAAAAATATACAGCAATTCGATGTTTTTCTAGAATAGTGTCACAACTAGAAATAATTTGTTACTCCATTTAAGATTGTGAACCGTCACATAAAAATTCAATTAAAATGGTGACACATTTCGAGTGACACTATTCTAGAAAAGCATCGATTTGTCAATTTATTTGAAACCAATTGAAAAAATAGTTTTCAATGCCTTCACTTTTGCCTTAGACTACCGTTGCTCAGTCGTGCCGCCTATTATGTAACTGTAAACTTTTCGAAACTTCAACAAATAAAGTAGACGAGTTAAATCTTTTATTTATATTTGTATCATTCTTATAGAAGAAACTTACCTATTTTTTAAATACATTTCTTCAACATTATTATACAAATTAGAATCTTAACTGTATCCTCGTACTTTTTTTAGTACCCTCGAAAATTACTGGTCTTGGGAGGTTATGCAGCAGAGATTTATGTAAGTATTATAACGGTAAAACCTGATACCTACAACACAAATTATTTTTTGTTTCAAATACTCACCTATGGTTTATGTTGTGGTTTTAACCGTTTACAACATTAAATAATAGTGATTTTTTTATTTGTGAATCTTACCTACGTCAATTGTGTTTGCCTTTAACTTATATTTATAATTAATATGAATCAGGAAAGACAAGTCTGAATTCGTCTGGGACAAATTTGAAAACTCTGTCTTAATGTCAACGTATTTGGTTGCTTTCGTGATCTCAAAGTTCGCACATGTGGAGAGTCCTGCCACGCTTTCTAAAACCAAGTTCAAGATCTGGGCCCGAAGTGACGCTATTTATCAAGTGAGTCTTATTCAATGTTACTTTTACTTACTTATTTATATTATTTAGTTTTCTTAGCCGAGACCCCATTCGATTTATACTATCTTTAAAATTTTAAAACATTTCAGGCACAATACGCATCTATCATAGGACCAAAACTTTTATCCCATTTCGAAAACTGGTTCGAAGTACCTTTCCCTCTACCCAAGCTAGATATGGTAGCCGTTCCGGATTTCCCTCATATTGCAATGGAGAACTGGGGACTTGTCATTCACCGGGAATATTCCCTGCTATGCGACGAGAAGCAGTCCAGTTACTTGTTCAAGGAATTTATAGCTGAGGTGACTACATTTTTCGTTTTAGAATGGTCAAAGACTTTCCGTTACAGATATATATAGTTGCCAGTTCCGTAATTATATATATATTTTTATATTAATCGTCTTTTATTTCAGAGTCTGTTTTATTAAATATTTCAATATAGGGTATTTTATATATTAAAACAGAATTCCCTAAACTTCAGCCCCTATCTTTTTAGATAGTTGCTCACGAGCTTGCTCACCAATGGTATGGAAACTTGGTCACCATGAAATGGTGGTCAGATATCTGGTTGAACGAGGGTTTCGCGACATTTACAGCCTCACTAGGCGTTGCAGTTGTTGAGCCTGAATGGAAAGCAGAGGCCAGTTATGCGTTGAATCACATATTGAAAACATTTAAATTGGATGTTTTGGAAACGTCGCACCCGGTGAGTTACACATTTTTTATATACCCTCTTTTTAATATGAATTTACTTAGTTATATAATGACTGTTTATTTCATTATAACCCAGGTCAGTCAGTCAGCTCTTGTCGACGATCCTAAGCGCATAATGCAGGCCTTCGGTGTTCTCTCTTACAGCAAGGCATTCACCCTCATCCGCATGATGTCGATGTTCCTGGGAAAGGAGGTCTTCAGGAAGGCTCTTAAAAAGTATGTTTACTAACAATAATTCCGAGTCTAATTTTATTTTACAATTTTAGTTTGTGTTTGATTTAGGTAATTAAGTATCTGTAGTCCTAAAATTCATTAAAAAAATTATATATTTTTTTATCGACAGCTATATCGTTAAGTATTCGTACAATAACGCAGAACAGGATGATCTCTGGCGGGAGTTGACGGAAGTGAGCCAGCAGTACGGCGGCTTGACTCGCAACGTGACTATCAAGGAGGTCATGGACACCTGGACCACCCAAACCGGCTACCCTCTGCTCACTGTGACTAGAGACTACACCGACAACTCGCTCACCATCACTCAGGTAACATATGAAACAGTCATTCGTGGCTAAATCGTGATTAACTTTTTTTTTTTTTGACGTTTTGAAAATGCTTTACGCTTCGCCCGGGCCTGGGGCGGTCTGGGGGTATGTGTTATTCTCCCGGGTCTAAGTCCCGGACCTACCCTCTAAAAACACACCGGCGTTTCCCGCACCGCCTTAAAACTAACTAATAACTGAAACTTAAGGGGACGCTTGGAAATTTCACCATAACGTCTTCTGGCCGCCCTGATCTAACTCACCGGGGCTCCCGCGCCATGGGGGGGAAAGTCGGTACGCTCGACTCGCCCCCCAGACGAAAGCTGTTAAAGAGGGTCCCCTTTAAAGAGCCCTCCGACCTTACATCTGGTGGTTCGCGGCGAGATACGCGAACGCCTAACTCCCCTACGCCTGCACCGGAGCGGAAGCACGTCGACTGCACCTTCGCGCTCCAGCACCGCGGCCTCCTTCTGCAAAAGGAGGCTGCTGCCTCCCACCCCCTGTCGCTGTGCAGCATTTCGGCAACGTTGCTGTACAGTGATAGGTCCTCCGTCCCGGCAGTCGCCCTCAGAGTGCGACGATCTTCCGCACAGCGACTACACTCTTCCACGGTGTACTGGGCGGTGTCTTTGGGTTTGCCGGACTCTTGGCATCTGGGGCCCAGCTCCTATGCGGTGCTGGTAATCACCGAAGCAGCCATGCCAGGTCAAAACCTGCACCATGCGATAGCTCAGAGCCCCGCGCCCCCACTCCAGCTAGCGGTCTAACGATGGGAGGATGGCCCCTATGGTTCGGGTTCCATAGGGGGCGAACCCCAGGTCCCTTTTTCACCGGTCCCTCACTCTGTCGGCAGCCCCGGATCGTTGGTCCAGTGTTGGCACTTAGCCAGCTGCTTCTCAACGTAGGCGGACCAAGCACCCCCTCCACGACAAGGTAGTCGGGGGGGGGGGGGGATATACTTACCTCTCTCACAAAAAGTACCACATAGTAAATCTAACTTGGTCATGACTACAAGAACTGATTTATTATAATTTGTGACCCAATAAAATAAAATACGCGATTTAAATCCGTCTATATAGTTGTTTCATTCCAACAAATAAGTACAAACTTACTTTTAAAACTGCTAACATAATTAAAATACGTAGATAGACGATACTCATTACTATAATATATTTCTTTTTTTTTATTTAATATAGTACTACACCTATAAAAATTAATATAACCACTAGAAACGGTACCTTAACCCCGGTGCCAAGTCATCCACTGCCACCTCCTGGTGGGTTCCACTGAGGGTGCTCTGCGAGAGCGAGGTCGGTAAACAGGAGGAGCCGGTGCAGTGGTTAGCGGCTAACGAGGGCGTCTCTCACGAGCACCGCTTCGAACACGGGGCCAACAGTGGCGAGTGGGTGCTGTTCAACACAGATATGATCGGTAAGATGTAATTTACTTATTACAATTTCGTTATTTGCAGTCATTAATCACCCATACGTTAAACAGGAGGGTCTGGGTACCTATGTCAGATTTTACCAGTTTGTGCTCATAACATAATATGACAAGAAACTTATTGTGTTCGAAGTAGACAAGTGAAATAGATCTTAATTCAAGAATACGTTATACAGCTTACGAGTAGGAAGATATACGAAATATAGATAGAGCCATATAATACAATTATCTGTCGCGAATTGATTTCGTTACATCAAATTACGGGACAATAAAAATTCGTGCCTAAAATACGAGATACCTTGAACTCCATGGCGGTAGTTAAACTAGGTAATTATCGCCCTCGGTTGAAGAAACCTGCCTCTAGCTACGTAATATATAGTCATGTAGTTATTTTGTCCCTGTAGCGCCTTACCGCGTGAACTACGACTCTCGCAACTGGCGGCTGCTGGCGGACTCGCTGCGCTCGGCGCGGTTCTCGGCGGTGCCGGTGCTCAGCCGCGTGCAGCTCGTCAGCGACGCCATGGCGCTCGCCTGGACCAACGCTCTCGACTACGACAACGCTTTACAGTAATTATCACAAATATTAATACACTCATTTATGTTCATAGTGTAAATTAAGTAATGCTAATAACTGAAACTTATTAAAATTAAGTACTTTTTGTGTATTTAATTAATTCGCCAGTTTACTATTTGACTGTTTTTTATTGAAGTGAAAATCAAAGCGTTACACTAACACAAAATATAAAATTGTTTTTTTTTTTAACTACGAACGGAACACCGATTTCTTACATCGCATTGGATACCGGAGACTAAACAAACTTTTTGTCGCTGTTGTAAAGGTTGTCCCACATTGCTTAGGTAACCTAGGTAATCTTTTACAGACTCGTGAGTTATTTGAGCCGCGAAACAGAATACCTACCCCTAAACACCGGTACCGAATCTCTACAGAAGATCGAGAACGTTCTGAAACGGACTCCTGACTATGGCGCGTTCCAGAAGTTCATGCGACACCTCATTGCAGAAACTTATGAGCGAGTCGGTGGATTGGCTAGCAAGAGTATCGTCAATGGACATGACTTTAACGGTGTCAAGATGCAGGTACCTAAGGACAAATTACTTTAGTTGAATGGGTAGGTAAGTAACTTCAGTTGTAGTAACGTTAGTAGTAGACTACAAGCCCATGCAAAAAGAAATACATGTGAAATGAACTACCGTGAAATACCTATGCTTAGAAAGCTATTATTACATCATAAAATAACTCTGAGCGCTATGCCATCATTTCTGAGCGGTACAGGTGGTTACGAGAGCCAACATTTAAGGGTTGACCCTTGGCTTTCGACCCCTGCGCTATAAATATGTACGGCGTTCATGGGTAACGAATACTGTACCTATACGAAAAGAATGACACAAATGCCTTACCTTGTTTTGCTCTCACAATTTCCGACGAAATAACCACCACCACTTACTTTCGGCACCGCCATTTTAGTACGGAACTAGATTTTTCGACATTTATCTTTACTCATCTATAAGTTATAATAAAAGCCGTACATTAATAATTAGTCGAAATTCCTCACTTGTCACCTCAGAGTTTTTTTTTTATTTTCGTACCTACCTGTACCACTCAGAAATTATGGCATACCTAGTGCTCAGAGTTATTTTATGACATTGTAACAGCTTTCGAAGCGTGTTTCACGGGGGTTCATTTCACATGTATTTTTTTGGCATAGGCATGTAGTCTATAAAGTAAACGTGTTGTCTGTTTCTGTGTGTTGCTAATTCATAACGTTACAAAGTGCATTAACATATCATTCTTCTTATCATATCTCATCAGGTGTTGACTAGCAGTTGGGCTTGTCGTATGGCAGTTCCAGGCTGTGAGGAAAACGCAATCGAGTTGTTCCAAAGATGGATGGATACAGAAAACCCTGATGATGACAATCCGTTAGTTGACTTTTATATTTTTCTTATATAATTTTGAAACTGAGAAACCAACCGTCAGCAAATAAAATAAAATAAAAATACGCGAGTTAAATCCATAGTTGTTTCATTCCAACCGTTTTCCTTTAGATTTTGAGCATGGTATAATAAATAATAATATTTAAATATCTATACACGGAAACAAAATACGCCCTTTTGTTCTTTATTACTTGATGTAAGTACCTACTTTTGTCACGCCTTAGACAGCTACAATTTGTGATGAATATACCGTTCTTTGATTGCTAATTTCTCTCCAAGAATAAGAGTTTTATTCTAGGATTCCCCTGGATCTCCAGAGAACAGTGTACTGCGTGGCGATGTCTCGCGGCGGCGTGGTCCACTGGCGGTTCCTACTCGCACGCAAACAACGCGCCAACATCGCCGCCGCCTCGTCAATTTTGCTGGAATCTCTCGCTTGCACTAAGGAAGTGTGGATTTTGTCACAGTAGGTCCACCTTCATGACACACGTGTAATAATATGAAAGACAGTTGAATAATAATTATTGGCATCTTCTTCTAAAGCCTCTGCCTCTGCACTACTGGAGATTGAAGTACTTACCTACCTACTACTTATTAGAGGTTGACTGCTTTTTTTTTCAGGGATAGTACCTATTCGTGGAATCGCAATACACTAATACATAATCAAAACTAACTTAGGATTCTATAATAATAATATGTATAATATTAGGTCCTTACTTATATGAAATTAGCGTTTTGTCGTACTGACCACTTTGATCTGACATATCTCCTCTTTGGTTAAGAATACAAAATTCAAATTTATAAATTCATTTAGCTGGTGTAAATGTATTTGAGTTTTGAAAACTGTCATTCTTTTGTTTTTTCCTCATTGTTTTTTTCTTTGGCGTCGCTTATTACCGCGCAATGGAAAACATGAAATATCGGTATTTTTACGAGTACCTACGCGTTCAACCGTGGCACCGGTGTTGCAGAAACCGCTCGAAGGGTTAATGATGTGTACGGCGCTGGTGTCGCAAAAGAAAGCACGGTACGTTTTTGGTTTGAACGTTTTCGTTCTTGAAATTTCGACCTTCAAAACCAACCCCGTAGACGGCCTGAGACCAAAGTGGAAAATGAAGCATTAAAGGTTATTGTGGAAGCGGATCCATCACAAAGCATTCCAAAGATAGCAGCAGGCTTCGGGGTAAATGACAAAACTGTATTAATCCACTTGAAGCAAATCGGGAAAGTAAAAACTTGAACGATGGGTACCCCTAGAATTGAGTGAATGGAGCTTGCAAACACGCGTCGACTGCTGTGTTACATTACTCAACCTACACAATAATGTTGTGAAGAAAAGTGGATGGGTCCTGGTGGGTTGTATGATATTCGGAAGCGCTCATCGCAATAGCTAAACCCGGGAGACCCAGGCAAATTCTGCCTTAAACGAAAATTGACTTGAAAAAGTTACTTGTGAGTGTTTGGTGGCCTAGCGCCGGTGCCATTCACTACAGCTTTCTAATATCTGGCCAAACGATTAGGTAGGTACAGCAGATATATATTGTCAGCAACTGCCAACCATGAAGACAGAACTAGCTGCTAAACAACCAAGATTGGTCAATCACTCTAGGTCATTGCTGCTACATGAAAACGCAAGACCACACACTGCACAAAAAACATTCATTTAAGTTAGATGAGCTACAATTGATATGTCAGCGACATCCACCGTACTCCCCGGACCTTGCTCCAACAGATTACCATTTTTTCCGGAATTTGAACAACTTCTTACTAGGAAAAAAATCAACTCCTAAGCGGCATTCCAAACTGCCTTCAAAAAGTTTATTGATTTAGTAAAGGGATCAATGAGCTACCTATGAGATGGCAAAAGTACATAGATAACAACGGTACATACCTACTTTTATTAAATATATTTTCCAAAAAAAAATTACTTCATATTCCTCCATACAAAACGCCAATTTCATATGTAAGGACCTAATAATAATATCATCACGGTCGCCTTTATCGTTATGGGCTCTACTCGTTATTTATGTACAGTATTTCGATAATATTATGTCATTATTCCAGAATGCTGGAATGGACAATCACGGATGGATCTGAGGTGCGTCGGATGGACTCCGGCTTGACGATTGTCAACATCATTCGCTCCACCGTCGGCTACTACATCGCGAAGGATTTCATCTACAATAGGATTGAAGATATTTATTATACGTACGTGTTTAATCCTGTTAGGGTTAGATTCGAACGATGTTATGATCTTGACTGTTTACTGTAAAATTTATATTTGCGTGCTTGTTATTATACTCGTAGTTTCTTATTAGGTATGTACCTAAGTAGGTACGCTACCTACCTACCATTATGTCTTGAGGAATAAGCAGTATGCCTTTTATGTAACAAAATTAAATCTGCAAGTATAAAATACCCCATAGAATGTACCTAAAATAAAGAGTATGTTTGCTTTTTTTTAGACTCAGCGGAAGTATAACTGTATGGGGTATTGTTATCCAGAATTTGTTGGAGCAGTTCACTACTCAAAATGAACTTGATCAGGTAAATAAAAACAGGAATATTTGTAAAACTTACTTAATATTGTTAAAAATTTTATCTTAGTTTCAATTCTGAAATAAGTATAGGTACCTACGTGCAAAAGATGGTAACTACTTACCTATATGTATATACAGTCTGTTCACAAAGAGTTAAGTCAGAACTTCTTAACTTATTATAATGCGGACTGCTTATTATTTAAAAATTAATTCACGACATATTTTGTGACGGGGTTCGAACTGGGTGAGTAATACTTACGTCGATATAATGACGAAGAAACTTTTATTAATTGACGTTTTCAGGTGGACGTTTAATAAAATAAGAATTTATATATTGATACAAACCTATACTGTAAATTAAAATACCATAAGATCTTATTTTGGTAACATTCCTTTGATAGATTGAGACCGTACATTACTTCTTAATGAAATCAAGATGGAAAGAATAAAATAAAATGCTGTTTGTTTCATGCTTAGTTCTTGTCCTGGCGTGACAAAAACGCCCGTTACTTCTTGGACGTGGATATTAGCGTCCAGCAAGGCATAGAGAGTGCACAAGTCAACATCAACTGGCTGCAGCGGAACAGGAAACACGTTGTCGCAAAGATGAGAGAACACTCCACGTAAGATCTCAAATTTAAATTAATTTATTGCATGTCACATTTACAGTTATATAGATGGAATTACATTAAGGGTATAGGTACAGTATGACACCCTACAAGGGCGCAGCAACTTGGGACAGTAGGGCTAGTACCTAATTCATTACAATTAATTATTGTTGTCGTCACGATGATTTTAAAGGAACAAAACAATTACGTTTTAGATAGAAAATTAGTCATATTTATAATAAGTAAGCATGAAATTAGATATGTCACGTTACATAGGTAGAGTACATGAATATAGTACAATTAATCATAAACAAATATAACATGCTTATATCCGTACGTGTATTTTAAATCTGCTTCGCAACATAATGTTCCTACTTCTTGTAATCTTGTAAAACTTATCAAGGTGACGAAAATATATGGGCTTACGCCCGACAGCCTCCCTACACCCCTCACAGCTGTCCCATGCCTCGCATCACAAGATAATCTTAATCATTACCTACGTATAGTTTCGTCATCTTAATAGTTAATTTCTCACAATCAAAGATTATTAAAAGAAACTCACATGAAAGTCGCAGCTCACCCGCGCCGAGTTTCCGTCGCTGTGCCGCCATAATCTTTTTTCGCTTTTATTCTTAAACTACGTCAAACTTATTTGGACTTAGGTCATAAACATATTCAGCCACCACTCTCCTAACGTTGCCATCCTTAATTAAATAAAATAAATAGTTACAACAATGTCTTTGATCTAAAATAATTATCATAATATTTTTTATAGTAACTTACGATTTTTACAACTCATCTTTGGCGACAATTGTCTTCATATAAATGTATGTTTTAATATTACTTAGTAGGTATACGTTATTAAGAATCAGACTATCATTCATATTATATCTCATAAATTTGGTATTAAAAAATTCACTTAAACTGTAAAAACTACTTTCACATTAAAATATTTTTGGCTTACAAGTATAAATAATTGAAATTTATTTTCGCTTTAATGTAATGACATTATTTATATTTCCTCATTATAAAAAGCATAAATCGGTAGGTACAGATAACTCTTTCAGTGTACATGGACAATAATCAATTTTGTTTAAAATATAGGTGTGCGATATGTGGTATAGGTACTTGGAAGGGATCTGAGATATAACAGCATATCCATAAAAACTCGTACCTGTATACTTTATAATCACCATTTTTATTACAGAAAAGAAGACACGCAGCGTTTAAAACTGAAGAATCTCCCAAACAGCGGCAAACTCGGCGGAGCATATTTAAATATAATAATATTGTGTACATGTATCAGCGAATTATTCTAACAAAAGGTGAGTAAACCTATACCTAACAATATTTTATTTTATTTTTAGAGTTCCGCACCATAAAAGGAAAAAACGAAACCCTTATTATAGGATCACTTCGTTGTCCTTCCGTCGGTCTGTCTGTCTAGTCTCGCACTGGGTTTTTTCTATATATAAATAAAACACTTCAAATGAATGCATCGATTTTTTTTATTAATAAATCAATAATAACCTTACAATTAAACGTAATAATACTATACAAAATGCTTTTTTGTCAGAAAACATTGGCACCAAAGGTAACTTTTATGTAAAAACATCAAAAATTTTGAAATATTTAACTATCTACGGTTTAACACTTAATATTTTCATTGATTAAATTGTGCTTATTATAAAAAAATAATGTATAAAATCTAGCAGTTCACAGAATAGAGTATTTCAGATCATAGTCAAAATCTTATAAAATAATTAAGTCTCTAGTATTTTCTACACGATATTATTTTTAAATTGTGACTCAAAAATATGCATATAAGCGGTCCCGACAGACGTCAAATATCCGTTCCATAAAATGTATATCAAAAAATATTTCGGAATATTTTAATAGTGACTGCTATTCGAGGCGGAGATAGATCCAAAAATCAAAGTTTTTATGCTATAAATGGTGATACTAAGCCGTCTTTATTTTATGTAAATAGATGTACTAAATTCATAATTTGTATAATTTAAATATCCTTTAATTTCCCTTTTAATATTCGATTAAATTATCAAAATAATATTTTAATATAAATCCCATAGTGTGTGAAAATAATTATACATATCGTCGACCGTAGGTTCAATTACGGTAAGGGACAAAATGCCGAAAATGAGTTAAGTATACAGTTTTGTTCAGAATTTTGCGCTCTTTCGAATGGTGTATTCGAAAAAATTCTAGCTCAAAAAAAATGTTCCTTACCATAGTGATTTTTAGGGGTCACAAGTCAAATTATCCCTCGGGCAATAATGTATCTGATATTTTTTTAAAAATAGCATCTTGGAATAGTGTAATTACCGCTGTGAACTCAAATTAAATAAGGTAAGGGTCTTCGCATTCTATTAATTACATATACATTGCTTTTCACAAAGAGAAAATAAAAAATATTACCCATACCTTAAAAAAATTGCACAAGTTTTAAAATATTTGTCCCTTACCTTAATTTACATTAGCGTACCGAAGGAGATGTTACCGTTACACTAATTTTATCATAACAACTCGGGATGTGTCACCACATGAATTCAAATTTAAATAAGTAAGACATAGAGTCTAAAATGGAGTACCGAAATATTTCAAGATGACACACTTTTCTAATAAAGGTGCGATATAATTACCTTCATTTTACAAGTTTTTTAACTTCATAATACAAGATACAGGCATGTGCTTATATAAGATATGCTGCAAAATACAAGATTAGAGTAAAAAAAATAGCATTGAAAGAAGAAGAAGTAATGTTTAGGATGCTTTAGGATAATTCTTTCCAGCTTGCAGGTACTCTATTGATTATAATAATATTCATTCGAATACATGCAAGTAATATTTATTAATACCATAAGTATTGTAATACATAAAAAATACGACCAGAATTATCAAAAACAACAGTAAAATCTACTGCTTTCTTTACAGGATTAAGGTTTGAATCTAATTTGAATCGTCTTAACTTCTTTTCTATTGTCTCAAAGATTTCAAGACACCTTCACAAGACAATTCATCGTTATTGGATTCCGGTATTATCTTTTCTTAAGTCTTTCGTTCTTGATTCGTGATTATTAATTATAATATATGCCCAAAAACATTAAAATCGACATACCGCTTGTTGTTGTCTACTTTTGCATTAATATTCAGTGATGATGCTTAACAATCGTAATAAACAGCACTGAATATTCTTAGATTTTGAACAAAACGGTCTATTTGTGTGATGGCATCTAGTTTGTAAAGCAGTATTTGAATTAGACTGGTTCGATTCATTCAATAGTTTTATTTTAATGGAGTTCTCCAGAACCATAACTAGTAGATCTAACTGAGGAGTAAACCTCCAAGAACAAAAGTTGTGATTGCTCATCTTCTACAAATAACCAATAACGATCAAGTCTTGGACTGTTGTTATTAGGTACAAAATCTAGGTGCTTCTCAATGTCGCATAAAATCCTATCCTGTGTTTATTTTAAGCACTTTCATAATAGCTTTATACGTAAAATTGTTATGATTTAGTCAATTTTCCTTTCAGCGAAGAAATGTTGGTATATTTTAATACTGCATAATAATATAAAAACACTCAGCATGCACTTTCTATACATTTTCATGTTCCTTAAATATTTTTTAAACCTGTTTGCGATTTAAAATTAGCCTTACGATAAAATTTTCCATTAATTTCTTTTGCAACAACTGTCTTACAGTATTTTATCTTTAATTTTTATTTCTAACACGTCTTTTACACTATTTGTAATAAATATTTTGATTTTAACTTAGAAGTCAATTTAATGTAAGGGGCGTGACTACGAAATACTTGCAATGTAAGGGACGTAATTTTCGAAAAACGCTAGTGTAAGAGACATCTATTTTCTAAAATAGCTGGAATATTGAAATAAACGTTACAAGTACTGATAGAACACTACAATATAAGGTTTTTTGTGAAATCAGATCCAAAAAAGGATAATTACAAAAAAAGTTACAAGCGATTGAGTCCGAAAAAAAACTTTGTCGGCCTCTCCTGAAAAACCGTATTTTGTCCCTTACCGTAATTGAACCTACGGTCGACGATATAGAGATTTCGTTGTATAATAATATATCGTCGACCGTAGGTTCAATTACGGTAAGGGACAAAATACGGTTTTTCAGGAGAGGCCGACAAAGTTTTTTTTCGGACTCAATCGCTTGTAACTTTTTTTGTAATGAACCTTTTTTGGATCTGATTTCACAAAAAACCTTATATTGTAGTGCTCTATCAGTCCTTGTAACGTTTATTTCAATATTCCAGCTATTTTAGAAAATAGATGTCCCTTACGCTACGATTTTTTGAAAATTACGTCCCTTACATTGCAAGTATTTCGTAGTCACGCCCCTTACATTAAATTGACTTCTAAGTTAAAATCAAAATATTTATTACAAATAGTGTAAAAGACGTGTTAAAAATAAAAATTTAAGCTAAAATACTGTAAGACAGTTGTTGCAAAAAAAAATAATGGAAAATTTTATCGTAAGGCTAATTTTAACTCGCAAACAGGTTTAAAAAATATTTAAGGGACATGAAAATGTATAGAAAGTGCATGCTGAGTGTTTTTATATTATTATGCAATATTAAAATATACCAATATTTCTTTGCTGAAAGGAAAATTGACTAAATCATAACAATTTTACGTATAAAACTATTTTGAAAGTGTGAAAAAAACACAGGATAGGATTTTATACAGGTACTACGTTATAGATTTTAGCTGCGACATTGAGAAGCACCTAGATTCTGTACCTAATAACAACAGTCCAAGACTTGACCGTTATTGGTTATTTGTAGACGATGCTTCAATCACAACTTTTGTTCTTGGAGGTTTACTCCTCAGTTGGATCTACTAGTTATGGCTCTGGAGAACTCCGTTAAAATAAAGCTATTGAATTAATCGAACCAGTGTAATTCAAATACTGCCTTACAAACTAGATGCCATCACACAAATAGACCGTTTTGTTCAAAATCAAAGAATATTCAGTGCTGTTTATTACGATTGTAAAGAAACAGCACTGAATATTAACTGAATATTAATGCAAAAGTAGACAACAATAAGCGGTATGTCAATTTTATTGTTTTTGGGCATATATTATAATTAATAATCACGAATTGATTGGATGAAAGACTTAAGAAAAGATAATATCGGATAAGTTACAGTTTCCAATAACGATGAATTGTCTTGTGAAGATGATTTGAAATCTTTGAGACAATAGAAAAGAAGTTATGACGATTCAAATTAGATTCAACCCCCAATCAATCTCTTGCAAATAATCAATAGAGTACCTGCAATCTGTAAAGAATTATCCTAAAGCATCCTGAACATTACTCCCTCTTCTTTCAATACTATTTTTATTCCTCTAATCTTGCATTTTGCAGCGTATCTTATATTAGCTCATGCCTGTATCTTGTATTATGAAGTTAAAAATACTCGTAAAATGAAGATAATTATAATTATCGCACCTTTATTAGAAAAGTGTGTCATCTTGAAATATTTTGTTACTCCATTTAAGACTCTATGTCTTAGTAATTTAAATTTGAATTCATGTGGTAACACATCCCGAGTTGCTATGATAAAATTAGTGTAACGGTAACATTTCATTCGGTACGCTAATGTAAATTAAGGTAAGGGACAACTATTTTAAAACTTGTGCAATTTTTTTAAGGTATGGGTGATATTTTTTATTTTTTCTTTATGAAAAACAATGTACATGTAATTAATAGAATGCGAAGACCCTTACCTTATTTAATTTGAGTTCACGGCGGTAATTACACTATTCCAAGATGCTATTGTTCAAAAATTATCAGATACATTATTGGCCGAGGGATAATTTGACTTGTGACCCCTAAAAATCACTATGGTAAGGAACATTTTTTTTGAGCTAGAATTTTTTCGTATACACCATTCGAAAGAGCGCAAAATTCTGAACAAAACTGTATACTTAACTCATTTTCGGCATTTTGTCCCTTACCATAATTGAACCTACGGTCGACGATATAATTACATAGGTCAAATCCAATTTATGAATTATAATAAATAGGTATAAATTACTTTATTTTTTATTATTTATTTTTCTACAATTGATAATGTAGGCTTGAGATCTATTTTTAGTAGAACGATCTTGCGAAGAAGTCAAATATAAAATGTCTTTTAGCAAAATTACTAATAAATGGAATTTCAATTGTAAATGTCATAAAAAATTTGGAATTATTAAATATTGACACAATCAGGTCATAATATTATATTGGCACGATAAGTATGCAACATGTATGACTATGATTTACCAGCAATAGCTGAACTTCTAATGTACTTTTATAATTGACTGCTATGATATGGAAGACTTAAATAATAACTAGAGAAAAGTAATAATAAATTATTATAAATTCTTGTCACTATGGTAAAAATACCTGAAACAAAGGAAAACAGTAGTCAATTAATAATAAATATCATTGGACGGTTCATGTCAAAAACTAGGCAAAGCTGACAATGGATAACCATACATCCTAGACTCGGGTACAAATTGTGCTCATCACACTTATCATATTATGATTTTCTTCGTAATCACCTATCCATTACAGCCAAGCAACAAAACAAAAATTAGGAATAATAATATCTGATGCCTTCGCGGTAATTACACATTGGAATGATTCCAAAATATGTAAAATATTAATCCACAGATAATTTTGACAAGGCAAATACGGTAAAAAATAATTCAAATATTTAAATACTTACATCACGCCTCTTTTTCACCGACGAAACTCGGCCTGGCAACACTGCGACGCTTGCGCAGGGTGCCCAGTATTGCCAACATCTCTTTCACCGCTTCCGGCTGGTCGTCTTTAGGCTTACGTTCTAGGAAGTTCTGATCGCGGGATTTTAGTTGAAACTTGCCGCCTTTGATTTGGTCTACTATAGCGTCTATTGCTCCCCCTGGAAATATGTATTTAATAAATTAATTTGTCAAGAGACGAATAGTATGTCTGTAATTGGATTTCAAAAAAATAAAATGAACTTTTGTAAATTAAAATAAGATAGTTTAACCGACCAACACTTGTGTGAAATAGCATAATTATAATATGTATGTACTGTTTTGATACATTTTGAGTAGGTCTCTGGACGGTTCCAGAGGCAAAGAAGGTTTTCGTAGACCAAGCTTATTTTTCGTACCTGACTCACCTCCATTCTGCTTGGTCTTCTTCAAGGAACCCTGTTTGTTCGCCAACATGTGTGCCATGTCTGTTCCTTCAGAGTGGTTGAATACAGGCGGCGGAGGCGGCGGCGGTGGCGGTGGAGGGGGTAGGGCCGCGGGGGGCGGTGGGGGAGGGGGAGGAGGCGCTGCGGATGAGGGCGGCGGCGGCGGAGGGGGAGGAGCCGCCAACTGGGGAGTCGCAATAGGCTCCGGGGCTGGTGACACTGAAAGAAAACAGATCCATAAAGCGACTGACTGTATCATAAACATTTAACCCCTTACCGCATGCGAAGCCATTTATGGCCTAAAAACTTTATGATTTTTTTTCATTAAAAACTAATTATCGAAATAACATAAAATAAACTTTATAATATATAGTCTTTCATTGTAAAACGAAAAGCATTTTTTTTGTCTATGGTAAGTCACAAATATAAAAAATATTTGAGGGTAGAAGCAAGACGTCCGGCAAGTGAATTGTAACAAGTGCAGTGAAACTTTTGTCTGTAAAAAATAATAGTTTTTCGAAGATTCAGGTCTTCAATAAAAATATTTATATACTCATTGTACCTTCGACCATACTAAAAGTAAGTTTTTTTCTATGTGCATTTATATTTATTTGATATATGACCAGTTTTTTGCAAAGTCCATATATGGCTTGGTATGCGTTCCCGCTAAATTACTGTCTCGTCATATCTGGCTTTGTATGCATAATATGATTTTATATTTTTTTCAGAAATGGACTGTGCACGGTTTTATGGTTCTTTGAAGCATGTAAATCCTATCCCTGGTGATGGGTTTTTGAGTGAAGATGAGCTTGTTTCCGACTCTGATCTGGAATACGAACCTACCCCGTCACGTTCACCAATAAAAAAGCATGTTATCATACCAGAGTCAGATTCCGATAGCTCTGATGATAATACGCCTTTACAAACTTTAAAAACTACTAAATCTAAAAGTAAAAAAATAAAAAAAAAGCCAGTTATATGGAAGAATGAAAAAATGGAACCTTATACTGTAGAAAATTTTAAATTTACGGGCAATGCAGATTTACTTGAAGAAATAACAAAAATAGATTCACCTGCCAATTTTTTTAAGTTTTTGTTTACGGATGATATAATTGCTTTCATAGTTGAGCAGTCAAATTTAAAATCTGTCCAAGATAACGTCAACAAGCCTGCAGGTATTTCATATGAAGAAATGGAGAAGTTTATAGGAATTGTAGTTTTTATGTCATGTGTAAAGTTGCCAGCAACAAGAATGTATTGGTCCAAACCTGTCGGTCAGAAACAGGTGTATGAAGTCATGACGTGTAATAGGTTTGAAGTTATAAAAAAGTTTTTACACTTCAATAATAATGAAAATTTTAAGGGATTAGGTACCGACGGATATGATAAGCTTTTCAAAATTAGACCACTTTTAGATAAAATTCGTGAACGTTTGTTACTAGTCCCGAAAGAGGAATTTCTAGCTGTTGACGAACAAATTATTCCGACTAAGTGCCGACATGAGATTAAGCAATATAACCCTGCAAAACCACATAAGTGGGGATATAAAAACCAGGTATTGAGTGGCGTGTCAGGTTTTAGTTACGATTTTGACATCTTTGCTGGAGATCAAAGCAATACTTACCCGGAAGACGCACCTGATCTTGGCGTTAGTTCAAATGTTGTGACTAGACTAACTGCCACGGTTACCCGATATGTCAATCATAAAATATGTTTTGATAATTGGTTCAATAGTCCGAATCTTCAGGTTTATTTGTATAAAATTGGGTTGTTACCTCTGGGTACCGTCAGACTAAATCGTGTGCCAAATTCGAACATGCCCTCTGAAAAGGAATTAAAAAAAAGGGGACGAGGTAGTTTTGAAGAGAAAACAGCAGTGATAGATGATGTCAAGCTAAGTTTGATTTCATGGTTCGACAACAAAAATGTAAATCTTCTCTCGGCGTATGTGGGTAGTGATCCACCAACAACAAAACGCCGTTATTCTCGCAAAGAAAAGCAGTACAAGGAGGTGACTTCACCTCAGGCTGTCGATATTTATAATCAGCATATGGGAGGCGTAGATTTGCTGGATTCAATGCTTGGCTATTATAGAATTCATTTACGATCACGCAAATGGTACAAAAGAATATTTTTCCACATGGTAGACTTATGTATGGTAAACGCATGGCTTCTCTGGCGAAGGGTAAATAGCGACAGTTACATGCCGCTGTTTGATTTCAAGCTTGCAGTTTCAGAACATATGCGCAAGGCAGGGAAACTACTCTCGAACACAAAAAAACGTGGGCGCCCAGCCAGCTTTCTGGGTACACCGACAACGTCAAGAGCTAGTACCCCATCTAGTCGAGCTGGGACTCCAAATAGCATGCCTGATTCTCCTTTATCCTCAAAGAAACCTCGAAAGACACCAGCCAGGCATCAAGATCTGCCATTAACTTATGTACGCACTGACGGTATTGATCATTTCCCTATTTGGGTAAAAAATCATCGTCAATTATGTCAATCCTGCTCAAAGCTACGTAGCTATACAAAATGTGAAAAATGCGATGTTTTTTTATGTTACAATGACAAGCGCAATTGTTTTAGAGATTTCCACAAAATGTAAACGCTATGCATACGAATCCATATATGCACCATAAGATCTTGCCCTAAACACATACGAAGCCATATATGGCTCTGCAATTTATTTTCCTTAATAATAAGAATAAAAAAAAAATTACTCGTTTTATTTTCAAATTATAGATAAATAAACATATTTTCGCCCAAAAAAAATTTTTTATTTACATCCTTCATAATTCATGCAATAAGGGGTTAAAAAGGCTTAAGAGTCTCCTTTCAGGAGTCTCGCCACCCGTCCGGTTTTGCAGTGAAGGCCCATTAGCTGGCCAACTGCGCTTCAGTATTCAGTTCGAAAAAAAAAAATCATAATCATTTAGCTGATAATGATGGATGTTTGAAAATTGGTGAGGATATTTATTATTAGGTATATAATTTAAAAAAGTCTTTCATTTATTTTCGAAACTCGCCGATTTAGGTGATATAGTACATTACGCACCAAGGCCAGTAAAATAAATATGTCTCAGAGCACATGTAATTGTCGTTCGAGGCGAAGCCGAAGTTGACAAAAATGTGATCTGAGGCTTTTTTATTTTACTGGCCGAGGTCAGTATACTATTTTTCTGTTCGACGAAGCCAGAAAGCGGAAATTTCATTTAGCGAAGCGGCCACAAAGTTGGCGCTTTCTGGCCGGAGGACGGAAAAAAATGTTTTTATTTATGTACAAACACTTACTTGACAACTTATCGACAGGCGTATTAACTTCTTCCTCTTCTTTAACTTCCTTTACCTTCTCCATTTCTTTGACATCTCCGCCGTTTTCAAAATAACTGATCCTGGACATGATGCCTCTCTTCACCGGCCTCTTATCTTCTACTCTCCTCTCTTCTAAAAGTCTTTCTGCCTTCTCGGCTCGCGCTAACGCTTTCTGTGCGTCTTCTTCTGCGAGCCTGATCTTCTCTTCCCACAGAAGTATGTCGGTGTCTTCGTGCTTTTCCGCTAATTTTAACTGTTAATCAAAATATAAAAAAATTAACGTTAAATTAGGGTAAGATAGTTTTATAGGTAAATTTTCACTCTGATATTACTGGAATAGGACTGTCTTGTGTACAAATACATGCGCTAGCGTTATAATTTCATGTTTCACTTTTTCTGAAATAAAGTTTTTGACAAGTCACAATCACTATAAAAATCCGATATAAACAAATGCAATATTGAATGGAATTAACATACGCGAACGAAACGTGGTCATTTTTCGTGCGCAATTTTACATTCGTTTCGTTCGGTTGCTATTAGCGACTGGCAATTGTCTAGGAAACTTCTTTGTAACTTCGGAAATCCATTAAATCGGAAATCTTATGCAAATATCAAAAGATCGCCAGATCATCAAATAAAAAAAAGTTATACATATATATAGAAAACTCGACACGCGTTTTAAGTTCAACCTGTAGATGCGTCGTTACAACTTTTGTATTCTTTTGTGTTGTATTTATTGGATTTGGCAAGATTCTTGGATAGCTGGTAATCTGTTTTGGACCCTGTATTAAAGCGCTAAGAGTCTAGATTCCAGGGTCTGGTGGGTCACCTGCAAGTCCTCGATCTGAGCCTGGTGGCGGGCGGCCTGGCTCTCGAGCGCGTGCTTGAGGCTCTCCACCTCGCCCAGCACCACGAGCAGCCGCGAGTCCATGTCCAGCTCGCCCAGCAGCAGCGTGCTCTGGTGCGTCAACACCTTCACGCGCTTCTTCGCGTCTCGGGCTTCGCTCTTGTAACTGAAATTATAACATTTACATTTCTATGTAATTGAACTGCTATTTAAAAAAAAAACTTATTTTGATGATGCAATATTTTACGTTTGATATTTAAACTCAATTTTTAATAGTGTAATAGGTACTGTGTGTTAATATATTATATTATTATCATCTTACTGTTCTTCGTTTAACGTTTTCTGTGATAGTGTGATTATTGAGAAATAAACGAATCTAATCTAACGTGTTACTGTACTTTGGTGTAGGTACTTACCTAGATTGTTTTTTTAACTAGGTATTTTAAATATTTTACATGCATAATTTTTAAAATAAAGTGAATGAATACAACCAAATTTAAAGGTTATAAAAAAATCTGTTAGTGAATAAAAGACGCAAGTAACTATAACTAGAAACTTGTCATTTTTTTTAGAGGTTTGTTCTTATATGAATATGACATTCATTCATCTACACTAATATAATAAAGAGGAAAGGTTTGTTTGTTTGGATTGATTAGGGTCCTAAACGACTGGGCGATTTAATAAATTCTTTCACTATTTGGCTGCACTAGCTACACTATTTATCTATACTAATATAATAGAGGAAAGGTTTGTTTGTTTGGATTGATTAGGCTCTTAAACGACTAGACCGATTCAAAAAATTCTTTCACTGTTGGCAAGCTACACTATTCCAGAGTGACATAGAGGCTATAAAAAAAGGGATCCGTGCGAAGCCGGAGCGGACAGCTAGTTACTAATATTTAAAAAAAAAATAGTGATCCGCTTCGAAACCGGGGCGGGCCGCTAGTAGTTAATACAATATGTATATACTAACGTCTCGGCCATCTCGCGATCTCTGTCGGCGTTGTCCTTGAGGGCGGTCACCTCGTCCATGAGCAGTTTGGACACGCGGTGATGCCTCTCCATCTGACTCCTCAGTTCCTCTAGCTCCTTCTCCTGGACACCGCATTTTGAACGCTCCGCTTCTATTTCCTATAAATATTATAAAAAACCATAAGTAAACGACGAAATCGGGTCAGTTACGACATTTCTAACTCAAAAACGATTTGAGCAATTTGATGTTCCGTTTTTTTAATGTCTGCCCCCAAATAGTAAAATAACTATTACATCGGATAAATCATCCGATGATAATTAGTTTTCTGAAACACTTTGTATGAAATAGCTGTTTTGATCGATAATCTCGAAAAGGAGGTAAGGTCAAGGCTTCTAATTCCGTCTACGGGGCAATTCCGTCACGTACACGTTTTTGGCGAATCTAAGCACAGTTCGCCGCTGCCGGCTCAGTTGGTAAAGCAGTAGGGTTTTCTAATTCAAACTAAAAGACACCCATGACGCTGTGCAATGAAGTAAGAAAAATATCTGCTTTCAAAGTTCAGCTGCGTTTCGAAGTCGAAGTGCGAGTATAGTACTATGCAGTTTGATCGAAGATAAATATGAAATAGTTAGACTTCTAGGCTTGTTTGTATGATTATTACAACGTCTATGATATGTATAAACGTGTCTGCCTGTTCGTGATGCGTAAAACTTCGATAGTTTTTAGTAATTCACCATGAAAAATTAACAACTTCAAAATAGTCAAGTGGGAAATTCCGTCTATTTTTTAAGGGGCAAAGCCGTCATATGCCGATATTTCCCGATTCCAGACATCGTCAACATTTTTTTAGTGTATTACATTTTAAAATAGGTACACTTGTCAATCTGGCAATAATAAGCTTAGCTGTGACGAAATATATGAGTAGGTAATTCAATAGAACGTAGTACGAAAATACTCCGGACTGCAAAATGCATAAATCCTTACTTTATGAAATAATATATATAAAAAATATATATATTACTAAAGTTTTAAAAGGTTGAGCTCATCTGATTGGCAAAACATGCCGGAATAGCCCCAAAAAATTGTGTTTGCGGATAACTCCTATTGTAAATCTTATATCTAAGGTCTAATAACACATATTTGATTAAAATCGACGTGACTTCATTTTCCGCTAGCTAAGATTTGAAAAAACTGCGTAGTTCTAGGAGAAACTGCTTGCATGACGGAATAGCCCCACTCAGGCGGGAAACTCCGTCTACCTGACTATTTTTTAAAAAAAATATATAATAAATTAAGCAACCGAGATACAGGGAATATCATACTATTACTTGATAGCCAAGTAAATTGTTGGTCTAATACATACGCGCCATGGGTAAATAGTTAAAAAAAAACGTCTCAAAATTTTAACCAAAGTTGATCTAGCTCAAAAATATGCCGGAATTAGAAGCCTTGACCTTACGAAATTCTCCGGCACGGATATAAATAATATTGATAGATTTTTAAAGCGTCTGTAGTTTGTACAAATTATAAATAATGTTGAATGAAGATAACACATTGATGGTCTTCTTCAACAAAATCAGCTTAAACGATAAATTAATGATTTGTAATCTTAGAGAAATTAATTTGAAAATAAATGGAAAGACAGCGGAAAGCGACATAGTTTTATACTACGTAGTGACAATCAGGCGCGTGCAGTGAGGAGTTAGGGTAGGCACTCCGTACATTTATACCATTGTGCCTATATGAAATGCACGCCCATGGTGATAATCAAAGTTATAGGTACCTGCGTCAACGCGGCCGCGGCTTCATGCGCCTCGAACTCCTGAAGTCTCGCCGCGTTCAGTTCTGTTTGTAGCGACGCGATCTGCTTGCTCAGCTCGGATACCGTCTGCTTTAGGAATTCCACCTCTTCGTTGCTGCTCGTGTCTGATGCTGTAATTACATATATTTATTTATTACTAGCTTCTGCCCGCGACTTCGTCCGCGTGGAACTCCTCCTTTTTTGCAGTCGGTTAAAAAGTAGCCTATGTCCTTTCTCAGGCTCCAGACTATCTTTGTACCAAATTCCATTTAAATCGGTCCAGTAGTTAAGGCGTGAAAGCGTAACAGACAGACAGACATGTCTGTCTGTTACGCTTTCACGCCTTAACTACTGGAACTACTCTGTCTGTCTGTCGACAGACAGAGTTACTTTCGCATTTATAATATAAGTAAGGAAGTAAGGACTAGCGGCCCGCCCCGGCTTCGCCCTGATCCTTTTTTTTTATAGTCTACCTACCCGCGACTTTGTCCGCGTGGAACTCCTCCTTTTTTTGCAGTCGGTTAAAAAGTAGCTTTGTGCCAAATTTCATTTAAATCGGTCCAGTAGTTTTAGCGTGAAACAGACAGACAGAGTTACTTTCGCATTTATGATATTAGTAAGGATGTCACTCGGGAGTAGTGTAGCTTTCCAACAGTGAAATAATTTTTCAAATCGGTTCAGTCGTTTAGGAGCCTATTCAATTCAAACAAACAAACTTTTCCTCTATTATATTAGAAAAGAATAGCGGTCCCGATATAATCATGATCGCTAGTTTGGACACAAGATGGTACAGTCCAAACTAGCGATCATGATACGCGCTGAGGCCACACAACATTGAAACGATACACATAATATTGTGTAAAGTACTCATCACGCGCAAACGAAGTCGCGGATAGAAAAGCTGGGTTTCAATAAAAAAATTTAACATAAGAAAACAAAGATTCTTTTGTTGTGTTTGAAAGATTTCATATATCTTGAGAGTTAAGTAACTGGGTTATAAAACCGGCATATAGATAAAATAGTGTTGTCATGTACCGGTGTCAGTTGAGTCTGTGAAGTCGATGTCGAGAGGCTTGGTGGGCAGCGCTTGTAGCAGGGCAGTGCTCCGTCGCTTCAGCTGCTTGTTCTGCTTGTACCACTCTCCCGCCTGTTGCATAACCCTGGAATCACGAGGGATATAACATATAAGATATAACTATAACAATATATTAAAGTAATGAGAGTTAACTTAGGGATACGAATTAGTAGCAATATTAAATATTCCAAAAAATATTTACGCGTGCAGACTATTATTTATATAGATAGTTACAGCATGATAAGAGGTGTAAACAACATTAAATATCATAATGAAAAAAAACTTCATTTAATACCTACATCAAATTTTATGTAGGTAGTACAAATAACAGATTTGATTTTGCTCATTGATTTTTTTATACTTAATTGTAGGTTTTTTATACTTAGTTCCCGTTAAAACTCGAGAACTTCTAGACCGATTTGGTTAAATTTAGTTTTGAAATATCCGTGAAATTCCAGGGAAGAATCATAAAAATATTACAAGAAATAGAAGATTTTCAAAAAACGCGGTACGAAGTTCCCTGGGGCAGGTAGTTATGGACAATAATTTTTCGGTAGCCGCGATAGAATAGGTTTAGATTAGGTACTTTAGAATTTATACAAATTACCATAGGTAATTATACAAAATTACTCACATATTGCAATGCAAAGTTATCCAAAACAACCACAAAACATAACTACTCACTATTACACAACAAACAGACAAAGAAAAAAATTGACAATATTCTTTCCAACGTGTCAAAGGTGTGACCGGAACCAAACTGAGCAAAATTCGCGAAATAAAAGTGAAATTTAGTTTTAAATTATATTTTTTTGCATTATGTTGTGTCATAGTGCACACTTTCTCGTGGATTGGTTAATTTTATGTATCGGTGTTTTAATATGAATATAAATTCGCGATTATAGTCAGTACTGTAGGTATAAGATTGAATTATTAGCATATTGACCTCATAAAGAATGAAGTTCTAATTTAGATATAAAGATCAGAATATAATATCAGGTATCAAGCAGGTATAATAATGTATAACATGGTCTATTTATAAGGTATCATTATCTACCAAACTTATTTGAATTAGGTAGGTATCTAAATATGTATATTTAACTTCTTACTTAGCTAAAGGAGGGTCGCGGAGCACAGCGAAAAACGGACATTACTTACCCTTTTTCTATTTGTCAATCATGAAGGCGAAGCGAGCGTGAGGGCAATATTACTACGCGCGTGCGAATGAGACAAATAGAAAAAGGACAATGTTCGTTTTTCGCTTAGCTCCGCGACCGTCCTTTATTTAAAATAATTGTGTAAGTACAACCAAACAGCTAATTTTCAGTATCATCTCTACATGCATTTACTTACTTATGCATAACGCCAGCGTCGACTTCATGCTGGTTCTTAAGCTGTTGATACTCCTTGAAAAGCTTCTCCGATACATTTTTCAGTTTCGTCAGCTCTCTTTCTCTCTCCGCCAGCTCCGCGTGTAGGTGATTTCTCTCTTCGCTGACAATATTGAAACGGCGTTGAAGGTCGTCATGTTCACGCTTGGCTGAAATGAAAGGGAGAAACGGAACTCAGATGTGGATAATGTAACAAATGACCTTAGGTGCGAAATAATAATAGAAGACTTAAAACCAAGCTGCTGAAATAACTACCGCAGGTCAGACGGATCAACAGGTTGAAACTTTGTCAGGCTTGTTATTACCTAGGTACGCTTTTTGTCATAGTGGCTACCATAATCCTTTGTAGGTCAAAGGCCTGACGTCATTTAGGTAACTAACTAATATTATAGGTACCTACATATCGCACACCTAGATCTAAAGGGAGCTAACTCAAAAATCTGAAGATTTAAATTAAACACACGCTAACTACTTTTTGTAAGTAGGTATCTACTACATAAATTATTATTTTTAACTAATTTCCATTTCACATGGAATTTTGTAATGTATATTATGTTATCCTCTTACATTTAATACCCCACTCGGGTACATTTGTCGACATTGGTTTACCATTTACACTTTTACACTCTATATTTTTTGAACGACTCAACCGATTTTTATTATAATTTCCATTTTGTAATGTACACGTGATCCTCTTTCATTTGATACCCCACTCGAGTATGTTTGTAGACTTTTATTTTTCCATCCCCTCTTTCACCCCCCCCTAATTATTAAACTACTGAGTAGATTTTTATCAAACATAGCTAAGAACACTCCCGACATATACACCTTTCAAACAAAAAAAACAGAATCAAAATCGGTTCATGCGTTAGGGAGTTATGATGCCACAGACAGACACACACACACACAGACAGACAGACACGTCAAACTTATAACACCCCGTCGTTTTTTCGTCGGGGGTTAAAAAGGGATCCGATTCCTTACAACAATTTCGCATCTCCTGAAAAAGTTACTTTTTTTGAGTTAGCTCCCTTTAGATCTAGGGGTGCGATATGTAGTCTGAATTTTACCACATTCGGCTTTATTTCAAATACGAATTGACAGTTATTGTTTAAAGTTGCATACATACCTACATAATCTTATTTCATATTTGTGTTAACATAATTTCAGTATAAATTTACTCAGCTTTTGAAGATCAGGTCAGATCAAATCTTTCCTTCTTTAATATGAAAATTAACAACAGCAATTTTGGTTAAGTAAGTATATCCATTGGCAATATCAATGATGAATGATTATTAATTTACAACATCTACTTAAAGAAGAGATTGGTCATACTATTATCATGAAATACAGGCTATTAAAAGCCCTTATCTAATACGAAAAATGTGTTTGCCGGTTAATTAGTTCTAGTAAATAATACAGAAAGAATGGGAATAAATTAACAAACAAATTAGTTAATGTAGGGTACTGCTTGTCAAAAAGTCTGCACAAAAAGAGGGATGCTGTCTATAAAAATGACTTACTAAATTATTCCAGGGTTTTATTATGTCTTATATGTTTATCTGGTATCTAATAAACATAGTAAGTACAAGCTTTGTGTAGACTCGGATTAGATCAATTGAAGTAAATTGTTCTAAACTTATTTTTGCACTACAGTTACCCCATACACATCCCGTTAGTTGACATTGACTTATAATATATATCAATAAACCCGAACCTGAGATTAAAAAAAATTTTTTAAAGAAACTTAATTTCAAGTAAGTAAGTCTTGCTTATGTTTTTAAAATGGATTTTCCGTATTTAGTTTACAAAAAGACTAGAAAAATATGAGTCAATTGTTTTGTCATATACATTTGTCATCAGGTGAATAGCGCTCAAGTACGTCATTATTGGATCTGTATTGTTTAAATTTATACCTAATGTTGGTCATAGTCAGAATAGATATGGACAAATGCAAGTTTCCTTCTATACACTCTAACCTTAAAATTACATACTAGGATTGAGGTGGAAACAGTAGCTCGGCACAAACATGGTCTATATTATTTTGACAAATAAAAGATTTACATATAACATACTTCATCATAAAAAGATATATGTAACTGAAAAAAGGGAATATGTTGAGATTTAAACTAACAGTACGGGTATAATAAAATGCTGATTCTAAAAAAGTATTAATTTGCTTACTCTCTTATGTACGATAAATACAAAATGAAAAAGTTTTACTTAAAATTCATTCGATGTCTCAGCAATCAATTTATTTGCTTACCTATGTTTTTAAAAATGCTAACAATATTGTTAAGTACAACTATCATTTAGTTGATCCGACTAAGATCCTGTGGATCTAAAGAAAAAAGTATTTTTTTTATCTTAGTAGACTAACCCAGAAATTTTCTGCAAATAAAATAATAACATTTAATTTAATTGCAATGAGATGATATTATCTTCACAAACTAAGTAAATTTAGAATTAAATTTAGGTAAGTACAAGTTTTTCCTCAAGCACACCAACCAATCTATTATTGGTTTGTGCTAATATCAACGCACTAAGTAAAACCTGCGAGGTAAAAACATTTTTATAAAATTAGGTCGCTGTACGTTGAATAAAGCAAAAGTAAAATTAAAACTTACTATTATACTACCATTCAGATAAAATAATGTTTATTACTTTTAAATGACCATGCATTGCGATAAGGAATCCGTTTACCTAAATCGATAACATGATCAGGAAGAGATTAAAATCAGCCTCAAAAACGACTTAGCCCACGTTTGTACACACTTCATTTACATACTTACAGTAAAGAATATCAAACTATATAAAATATGACTCAACATTTTATATATCCACATAAAATACTGACTGATTACAAAATACAAACAATTTAAGTTTTCCTTATTATTACTAAACTTTTTTGATGTCAGTTTGACATTTAAATCTTGGCAAGAGATACTAATAAAAAAAAATAATGAATTTAGAGGTGCACCCTGTTATTCCTGAATATCGAAACGTCGATATTTAATATTAGGAATTCTAAAAGCTACATAAGTAATGTTTTTTTACTTATTCCTCATTAAAAATGTTTCTTTGTGAACAAAGTCATTGTTGTGTATTGCGCAGTTTCTTGAGCAGCTGGTTTAGACAGATCAATAATAATATAATAAAATAGATTAAGTATAATTCTTTTCCACAATTATAAAACAAGTGGAAATAATATTATAATTTCGCTGTGAACTCGGGAACAAAACTTTGAGAATACCTAATGCATATGCAACAGGTTATCATCTGATCCCTGTCATAATCCGACAAATACGCGACTAGGATTTCCACTTATGTTTTCATTCGACCAACAAGGAGCATGCGCAATCACAATCACGTTACTACTGAACTATTTAAAAACACTGACCTTTTTCTGATTTAAGTAGGCAGGATTTATGCTTCCTTTCAGCTTCTTCATATCGGTTCTTCCATTTTTCGACGTATGTGGAGAGCGCAATGTTAGCCTCCTTGGTGTTTTGGTGCGCGTCGGACGGCGTCATCCTCGGCGCTGCGGCTGTGGCGCGCGGTATCCTCGTCGCGCCGCCGCCTTGACAGAGTGAGACGGCGCTTCGCGGCCCGCACCGATCGCCGCTCGCCGCGATCGCAAATACATTATCACTATTCCTTTTAATCATTTTTGCATTCGATTTTTAAACACGACCAACTAACGCTCGCATCGTCCCGTTTTCACGTATGCACTCACGTGTTTTGAACTCAACAGGCTGGCGCGACAGGATAGTGTTATTGAATACGCGAATAAATTTCTTTGTTCCCAATGAGGAAAATACGTGCAAATCCCGGTAAAATAATGTCACGTGCGACAGAATAGCCACGAACGAATTGTCTGCAATAAAAAGAAATTGCAAAAAATTAAACGCGTAGACGAGAATTTACATCGGCTGTTGGAGTGTAACTAAACTTGTGGTTGTGATATGATAATGAAACTTCGTCTTTGTGAGTCATACGGCTCGATGTTTACGCTTTTTGTTTACGTTATATGCTTGCCTCATACTTATGTGATAGAGCCTTCTTAGAACTATCTTAGAAATTAGCTGTTACTCATGCATGAGCTCGATAGGTGTAGATTCGATGTTTTGCTATCTTTTCAATGTCGTATGAATTTCTTATCAAATTAGGTATACTATTATGTAAGCTATAACTTTATTTCTTTATATTTGTGTCTGTTTATGACTAACCATTCCTATAAATGTTAACTCCCCAATGTAGTTTTATAGTATTTTTTCCTATTAATAAGTAGGTAAACGTTAATCATAAAAACACACGTTGTTCATAAACATCACGTGTTTCATGATTTTTAATCTAGGATATTTAGACCGCGTACAAGTACTGACTACTTATTCAAGTCACAGCTGCTTACAGTAACCTACCTACCTACTTAACTTCTTAGTTAAGAGATTCACGACACTTTTCTATTTACAATACACTGTATTCTAACTTAGAGCAAATGATAATAGTTACTAAATAATTGATTAAATTGTTTTTAGGACGAATGAAATATAATTTACTAGGAAAATTTACCTTTAAATATGTACGTATTGTTATATATATATGTATATAGAGCAGAACACTGAAAATACCTACCTTCATACAACTTTCCACACACGCTTATTTTGACACACACAACAATGCTGGTTTAACAGTAAACATAACTACAAATACACAATGGCACCAATTTAGAAAAAACAAAACAGTCCCGCACGTTGTAGCAGGCGAAAACGCACTGAAAGCATTTTGTCTAAGTATGGCCGAACGGAAATTCTAAATTTAAACTGTTTCCAAAGAAACGACGTACAACACCAAATTAATCTTACAGTTACAATAGGAGCCACTGTCGACGTACGCCTGACAGTTCTCTTCTCTAGCTCAGTAAGTTCTAATTTCACCTACTCAGAATGTAAGTTGGTCTCGTCTATAGACGACAGATTGTGTGGGAAGCCACCGACGCTCAAATGGTGCAACTTGTAAAGTGATTTAATTGCCGAGACGGCTGGAGGCAAGTTGACTATACTATACAGAACCGAATTGATGGATTAAATTCTTGTGTCATACGAATATGACATTATAGATAATCACACAGCTCTTATTCATAGCCATACAACAATCCAGAAAATTTTAAATCTTCAATTTAGACCTACTAGTACGTACTATGACATAACTTATTAATTTTGGAATGAAACAACTATAACGGATTTAACTCCAATATTTATTTTATTTGCTGACGACATTTCGAAAACTTTACAGTCCCCATATTTACATCATGACTGAGCTGACGATAGTCTAACGCATTATTTTTTTTTATTTAATAGACTTACTTAATCAGGTATAAGAAATTATTATCGACCTGACTTGTAAAACAGACAAGGCTATTGTTAAAAACCTATCTTCGTAGGTATCATATCTACACATGAAACTTGTTGGAGAGTTCGCTCCATGTAGCCTTACAAAACTTTTCCATATTTAGATATTGGTGTCAGTCCGGTTAACCTTTGTAAGAATTGCCAATAACTGCAGGCAAGGCAATCTCATTTTACAATGTCAAGTTGGCCAAAATCATAGGAACAAACGAAACATAATTATGTATTTAAACACTTAAGTAACTACCTCTCTTAAATAATATATTGTGAGCATTATAAGAAGACACAGACTATAGAGAAAAACGTTCGTCCAATAGGGATATTTAAAAATTTCTATCTTCTTAGGGTAAAACTTTAACACGAACTGTAAATCACGCTCATGAACAACGGATTGTTATTTTAAAAATAAGTTATTCCTAACTTATGTTTTAAAATATCAATCCGTATTAAAAGTAACAATTTTATTCATCTTAAATAATTGAACATTAAATTTGTATTTACCCATTTGACTCAATGAATACCGACTTACCTATGTCATAGAGGAAATCCTAATAATTTTCTTAATGACGATACTAATTGATTTCCCCAGTCCACTTTATTATACCGAGACAAAAACATCTGGTAAAAGACATAAAGCAATTATTCACGCCAATTAACATGAATTCATAATCTTGACGGAATTCCTGTTCAAAATCCAAAAATAAAAATTAAGGCACACACGTGTTTTTATTTATTACCTTAGCATCTCTGCTCGCATCTTATAATCTGATATTATTTTTTATGAGCAAATAATGTTGGTCGTTGACCGTGCAACCTATTTCTGGTTCACGTTATCCTGGCGATCATTAATCTCGAAAGATTATGGTCACGGCATGTTAACAAAAATATGCTTTGAGCCTTGTCAATATTATGGAGGTCGTCTACTATGTCACTAGAATGCATTTAGTATAAGTTAAGTACATAGATGTTGCAAGTATTGTCTCCCTCTTTTCACCTATAAACATGTGAAAATTTGATAAAACCGTTCAATTGTTTAATTCTAGTACTTTAAGCGTCGCGTTCAATTGCGAACTTTAATAGGAGCAATTCATTTAGCGTTCAATTGCTAAATGTTCGGAGCTTCACATCGTCGCCGTCAGTGCAGGACCTTCTAAATGCAAAAAAGTAAATTTTACAGTAGACAATAAAAACTGTCCTAAAAGCAATACGAACTACTTAATGTAACTTTTTTGTGATTTTGCTTTATTTCATATATAGAGAAGATATAAATAAGGAGTTTAGTGAAAAAAATAAATAATATAATCAAGCATATATTTCCATAAAAATAAGTATTTTGCCAAAACTTGTAGTTAGAAGGTCCTGCACTGACGCCGACGACATGCATGTGTCACCCATTTTTGTAACGTATGTGTGGGTGTCAAAATGTCTACAAGCACTGAGTTTTATTAAAAAATAACTATATTTTGTCTAAGGTTAATTATAAAAGATATTTTTTTAAATAATCCGAAACTGTAGGCAAAGGACTAAATTTAAATTTCATGATAATAAGTCTTATATTTTTGATTGCGTAGTTATGTTTTATGATCTAAATGCAGCAAAATAAAGGTTATTTATAATAAAGTAAATAGTTATTATTTCAAGAATACTGATCTTAAAGTTTCTTGCAAAGAGAAAGTCTGTAAAATATCGGGTATGTTTCATAATATATTACTTTAACCCGTGTAATTGGAACCAGTCCATTTAAGCAAATGATTTATCTCGAGTAGGTAATGCTATTCGAATTGTGCCGAAATATAATACTGCTAACAGTCAGTGAAGGATGACTTACGATCGCTCAATTGACCCGTTATTCATTTTAAGTAATACAATAAAATAATTATCATGTTGACTATGTCTTTTTTGGAAATTCTTTTCCATAATTACATCTTTACCAGTAAGGCAAACTATCTACTGCGTAAGTATTGTTAAAACAATGCACCGATTGACTATCTTCTTATCTACTAGTAAATATTCGTAGAAAATGGAGGAAAACAATTTATAAAACGACTGTTTTCTAAACTCTTGCTGGTACTGTTGATAAACTTTTGATTGTAAATAAAACTACAAACATAGGTATCTATAAAAGCTAGCCATTAGTTATAAACGTACTACTTAAGCAACAATATTGATCGTACGGTAGTACTTACCTACTTACAAATCTCGAATAAGATAAATTACCTTTCGCGAATGGAAAGTAAATTTACATCCATTTAGCTTATCTTTATGGATAATTAATCAAATATTTGTCATGATATAACAGTAAGTGATATCCCTGACAGCATTGGAAAGGAACCTGTTTGGTATGCTACTCAAACTATTGACCGTTAGGATTCTATTACATAAACTAAAAACGTTATAATAAGCGGATTCGATATACACTGAAAGGATAAGCATGGACTGTCTAAGGAAGTACCTACAGCGCAGAAATTAAAACAACTGATATAAAGTTTCATCATGGCACTAATTTGAATCTTACCCAATAAAATATTCGAATTAATTAATTATCCTCTACCTAGGTACTCTTTATTAGAATTATTAAAGACATAATTCACCTATAGAAATTTATTTTTGATACATACCTAAGTATTTCTTTATCCTTTTGTAAAATTTAGTTTATAATAATACCTATGCTTAGCCAATAAAACGGTGGATTTAGATATTTACAGTGCTATCGGCTATATTGCTATAGCTTCATTATATAAAATTGATTAGGCATATTATCTTGCTTTTTTTTCAATAAATAAAAACCTTGTTAAGTGTATAGACTGTTTCGTGTTTTTGATTAAATTACTAAAACAAACATTAAGTACCTACCTAAAAATGAGTCATTAAACAATGAGTCAGACGCAATGTTGCGTACCTATAATAAAGTTATAAGTAGTATCCTATGCCTACCTACCCAATTATAATTAGTTATTTAAATATAATTTTACACGCTCATCATAAATACATAATAATTGTACCTACTTATGTCAGTGTGACTTATTCATACAACAAATTGTAGCAGTAGTCGTAATTTGAATAACACCTAACCTCGTTAAAATTTGCTGATGAACGGTTAGTCTTAAATGCAAATCGATAGGTACTAATTGGTTTCGTAAAATGTTACCATATAGGTAGGCTAACAGATCCATAAAAAGATTTAAAAAAAAGTTTATCGATAAACTTTGCCCGTACTCTAGTAGCTATAAAACTTACAACACAGATTCAAAACTGACTATATTTTTAGATGATAATTATTTTTAACCACGAAATTCACTTACATTTATTTATTATTTTGTTAATTATTTATAAGTAATGTATTATTATTAAGGAAGTAAAGAACTGATAAGCGTTGCCATCTAACGGCAGTCAACAAAAACTCACTTTGCTAGTTACGCGCCATGTTCCGTGGTACCTACCAAGTGATGACTGATGTAAATAATGCACGTACGTATAGATGGCGTTACTGGTATCATATTTTTATGGGAAAAATCGTTCCAAGATCTGATTGCAACAAATACGAAAAAGATTGAATATAGACGGATGCACCGTGACACGATAATTATTATGTATACAGTGAAAAGTTAAGAATTAACTTCACTGTTTTCATAATATATGTACCTAAGGTTTTTTTTCATTTCTCGATTATCTGTTTCTTATTTATACACTTGTTTAGGTACCTACTCCTACCTACCTACACACTTTTTGAGAATTTAATGAAAACAAACCTGTTTTCACATAAAATCCTTATAAATCATAAATAATTTAATTCATAAAGGTTAGTCAATACACGTTTGAACCAAATAACTTATTAATAATTCTATACTTACTTACTGACTTTTTAGAAACTTTGAAATGAAGTTCAGTTTTAGTACGATTATAATTTATGGGGTGAGTAGGTAATCTAAATAGATGACAAAAGTAGGTAGGTATTTATGCATACAACAGAACGTATAATTTAATGAAACTTTACAAGTGTAGCATTAGAATAAACCATAGATTACTTTTCCCGGAAAAATATACATCTACAGGGTTGCTCTTGTACTCGTACCTACACCATTTCACCTAGCGAGCAAGTTTCTCGTATTATTTTTATCCTATTTTATTCGGTCTATTGATAGACTGCCATGAAGTGCAACCTGCGTCTGCCATTACGATCATTCAATGGACTGCGGATTACGGCAGTTGTGGTGAAAATATGCCGCGTTTACAATTAAGAATAACTACAACTAGGTACTTACCTACATTTTTTATAAAATGTTTTAAATTCCTACAAACATTATAAATGTAAAGTAAGTACTTAATCGATTTAGATGAAATTTGGTGTGGGGATGAATTATGGGGGGGAGAATTTAAGTCCCAAAGGACAAACAAAGGATAGTTTATATTACCTAATTATTTTTGTTTTAAAGTAGAGCATTAAATAGCAAAATTTGGAAAGAAAAGTGTTAATGGAACACAGTCAAAACAAAGAGTTATAATAATAATATAATATCTCCTCTCCTCTTCATTTGGTCGAAGTCGCCCGACTTATGGTAGGTATCTATACCTACTAATATCATAAAGAGGAAAGGTTTGTTTGTTTGGATTGAATAGGCTACGAAACGACTGGTCCGATTTTAAAAGTTCTTTCACTGTTGGAAAGCTACACTATTCCCGAGTGACATAGGCTAATAAAAAAGGGATCCGGGCGAAGCCGGGGCGGGCCGCTAGTTCGAAAATAAATTTAGCATAAGACTATTGTCAGCTCAGTCGTGCTACGATTATGGAATCTGTAAAGGCTCCGAAACGTGAGCCAATAAAATAAAATACGCGAGTTAAATCCGTTTAAAGTTGTTTCATTCCAATAAATTTAAAATGATATCGCAGTGTTATAGATAGTGAACTAGTGTTGTGACTCGCGCGTCTGAACGCAGCACACCCTCGCCCCCGCATCGTATCGTTTAGGGTGAAGTTTTCATCACTTTACAATAATCGGGGAGTCATAATCTTGCATTACGTATATTGCTTATTTATACGTGCTGGTGGAGAAGTGATATTCTGTGACGATGCATTTTTCACCAGTTATATAGTTAGGTACCTACTTACTTGAAAGTTACTTGAGTTACCAGATAGGTATACCTAATAAATGAATTTTCCACCAGTTAGGTATTAGGTCCTAATACCTAACTGGTGGAAAATTCATCGTCATTTGGACTAAACAATAAAAAAAGGTTTTAAAGCAGTGTATACTTTTATTTAAATAGTTTAAGTAATGAGCTTTAAATAAAAAATACTAAATACGAGCTATTGGTTAGGTTTTATAAAATACAGATGATCTTATTCTAAATACGGGAGTCTCCACGCTAAATGGATTTTTTTTATGAGAATGGGTTTTTTAACTATTTTTTTTTAAATATTAATAAGGTTAAAATGCATAAAAGGCCTGTTATGTCAAATAGAAGAGTAATATAAGTACCTACTTATACGAATACCTAACTATAAATAGGAAACTTAATCGATGTAAGTATCTAAAATTTGTTCTTCAAGATCTCTATTAGTTAAAATTACTTGCGTTATATCCGTCTCTTTATCAAAACCACATATCTACTTAACTCGCAAAAAATAATAATAATTATCAAAATAACATTTCCTTCATAGTATTGAACACAGACAAAGGTTTTACGCAATTTTCTTCATCCGTCAGAAGATACAATTTCCTTTCCGACCCCTCTTAAAACAAGTAGGGGCGAGACGTGGAGATTGTCATCAAATGAATGACTTTATGATAAACGAAATGCAAGTCGTTGTTAAAATATCTACATTATCAGATACCTGTCTACTTCGATCGTTCAGGAATAACTACTAATGAAATCTTTTAAGGGGGTAAAAAGGGGTGGTAAAGTATCTATACCTATACATAAAATAAATCGCAAAATGTGTTGGTAAGCGCATAATTTAACAAAGCCTGGAACAATTTGGCCAATTATTTATTTTAAATGTTCGAGAATAATTCTAATAATTGATGGGAAAACCCTAAAAAGAGCCCTTTTATCACATTCAAACTTTTTCTAACTAAAATGCCAATATGAACTTTGAACGGGCAGGATGACGACTGCGGAAACCGCTAGTATGGAATAAAAATCGCTAACTTCAAATTGCAGAACCAAACCAAAAAAATTGGAAATTTATATTAGTTATTCTTAGTACCTCGCGTTCAACCCTTCCAGTTTTAGGTTATGGTTGCGTCTGGGTAGATACAATTATAAGAATATCAGAAGTATAATAGACTAGCGGCCCGCCCGGCTTCGCCTGGATCCCTTTTTTTATAGCCTAGGTATGCCACTCGGTAATAGAGTAGCATTCCAACAGTGAAAGAATTTTTCAAATCGGACTAGTGGTTTTGAAACCTATTCAACAAACAAACAAATCTTTCCTCTTTATAATATTAGTATAGAAGTGTAGACTACTTAGCTAGATAAAAAATTTCGCAATGTGCGACTTATTCTTTACATCGTTAAACGTCACTTCTCGTCCCCCACGCTCCAGTTATCTTAATACAAGGGTGTGATCCCACGGGGCCCAGCGCTGGGCATTTATTGTGACGTGGCGCGACGTGAGGCCATAACTAGGTAGTGATGACATGTTATACTTGTATTTATTATTTTTTTATTGACCGCAATTGGTTAGAACCTTGTTGAACAAAATTGCTACATGCTGGCGTAGAAATATTGGGGTCATATCGGAGTTCAAATACAAAGTAGGTATTGATACAATAGATAATTATTTTTTTTGGACTCTTACAAAAAAGCTGCAAAAAGTTTTTATTTACACATAGAGAGAATACGACTGTTCGTATTAATTTCTCCATTTGTACTTACACTTAGGTAGTGGTTTTTATGAAGTTTAAATAAATAAATCAACTTATATAAAACCTATTCGTGATAAGTTTATTATTTATTTAATTGTAGTTAACTTCTGTACGATATGGCAAGAATATAGAGATTTCTTCCTGAGGAAAAAATGAGATTTTTAATCGTTACTATTAACTATAGTCTATAGCTTTTATGACAAAACCCATTCACCAAAAAACTGTCTAGATAATCTCCAAAAACTCCCCCCCGTAATTATAAAGAAAACACGCTATAATACTAACAGCGTATAATATAATACGTATACGCCTATGAAATTCTCGTAGCTCGTAGCGGGCGGGGTCTACGAGGCGTAGACGTTGTGAATGTTACCAGGGTAGAATTTTTATACACCGGGATCATTTGAAGACTCGTTTTTCAGTATATATTCTAAAGTAGTATTCTACGGTACTTGCCCTCTTGCTTGAAATAAATCATTTACATAGGTGACAGATATGAACATAAGTAGGTACTATATTTAAAATATGCAGATATAACAAAATACGCGTCGAATTCAGACGATTATTTTGTTGAGTGACTCCTCCATTTTTTTCGTCGGTTGATTAAAAAACAAGTAGGTAATTTATCGACCGAGCAAAACCAAGTTATCAAATACGAAAAGTATACCAGTTGAGTATCGTTGATCTAATTGTACTGAAATTTTGTGTGTAGGTGTGAAGTCCATACATATTTTTAAATTAAAAGAAAAACAGTCTTGAAGGTAGGTAGGGTTCATAGTGAAGCTGCAGTAGCGAATATGAAAAATCGGTTTAATTAACTTAGCCTAAGTTACTAAAGATATAAAGGGAAGTACCCTGAAATAAAATACGTCTACAAACTTTAAGTATAACTTTAGCTAGTCTATTTAAAGACATACTACGAGAACTTTTTGACGTCACCAAGCGTGGGCGTTTATAGTACTTTATAGCTGAGCATGTTCTTTACTGACGCGCATGAAACAACCGCCAACGCAAAACTGAAAGGTCGATGGTTTCCCTAAAAATAGGGAGAATTTCAAACCACGCTCTCTGATTTACCCCACCTACTTTCGTAGTCAGTACCCTAGCAGCCGCAACGCGGCTTGCGCGTTCGCGCTACACGTCAAAACACAAATTCAAAAGTAAAATCTGTTTTTTGAAAATCGTTTGTAAACTCAAACGTTGTTGTTTAAAAGTGGTCCCAATTTTTTTTTATTTAATTGGAGAGTTGAAACAGCCGGATTTTGTTGCTTCTTTTTTCGCTTTCTACGTTCACACCATATTACTTATACATAGTGTTTTTGAACGTTTTTTTAATCGATGAAATGTTATTCATGGTGAAAATATTTATGTGAAAAATGCAATTAATAATTGCAATAATACTCACGTGAAATCGGTTTTGAAATATTAACCTATGTCATAAAAATGAGTATCCATATTTAAAAAAATTGCTCCTGATTCTTTCGTGCATTTAATAACTAATTAATACTAAGTATTTATAAAAAACCTTACACGTCAAAAAAATCATAAAGTAGTATCTATCTAATAGTCAAATAACATCAGCTACGAGCAACAGAAGATAAGAAATCATTACGAGAAATGTTATTAAACGTACAAAGAATACAATAAATCGTTATTTACTTATAATAGTGTCGTCCAAATAAAGAATTTGGCAACACAAAACAATGTAACAACTATGAGCGGCCCAGGCAAGATGGCGGCATTTCCTCGGGTCTAGGCTAATTTCCTGTATCGAATGTTATTCCAATGCCTAAGTTAAGTATTTATTAGAAACAAATGCATTTGACACTCAGTTATTCTTACACAATTTCTAATTTCTTCATTCGATTTTTCGGATGGGTATTTTTTATTAATACGTTTTTATTCCGTTACTCACCTACTCCATTTCAGATAAAACAAATTAAGCAATGTACTTAACTATGTAGAAGCAATTGTTTTTATCCTTAATATACCTAAAGATAAAATTATAAAACGGCATTCATTAAAAATCTGTTTACAAAAAAAGCGAAATATGTTTTTAACCTGCCTACCTACTTATGTAGGTATGTTTTCAATTTCATTAAAGTACCTACATAGCTTTACATCATGAAAATCACTTTAGTACCAAATTTTACTTACAAATACAGGTACTTTCCTTACATAATTATGATAAATTTATTTATTACTCGCATAGATTAAGTATATAGAATTAAATTTGAAAAATAATACCTTTATTATGTATTATTTCAAGTTACTTATCTCGACGCATAAAATAACAGTCACCTGGTCATCAGTTTATACCTACTTTTAAATTTAAAGGCCTCCTTATTATGTAAATATGTAGGTACCTACCTATATTTACTTTTGACTGTTAATAAATTACAATAACAACAAGTTTAGATAAAATAGAATTTTATGAATACAATTTTTATTGAAGAGGTGTAACGAATAAAAATATTGTTACTTCATGCCTAATTTTGTTCACTTTTATTACTTACTTTAGATACCTACTTTTTACATTCCTAACGAAAAACAATTTGGGAAAATTGTACTTTTCTCTCTTTGTGTACTACCTACTGTTCTAGGTAGGTAATTAGTTTATAGGTAGGTACTTAGTATGAAATCCGATATTTAGGTATTTGGTTTTGGCTTGGTCTATACTATTTTTTACTTAGAGCATGGTGCATGATGCATGATTATTATTGGGTTGTACGATTTGTTTTCTTTTTTAATTTTGTTAACTTTATTGCAGGATTATAAAACCATGTTTCACGTTAGGTACACATCAAGTATCTATATAAAATATTGAATCGACACATAAAAAAAAATAACAAAACGGCAACCGCGTCAAATAAATTATGAATGATAATACCAATTCGTCTTCGCCAGCCTGTTTTAAAAATGGCCTGAAATAATAACATAACGACAACCAACATAAGTAACTGACGAATCAAGGCAATAAAACCGGATTTTTTTTTCGAAGATTCTCTTATTAAATCTTTTACGCCAAAAATATTAGGTACTACAAAAACTAATAACAAAAGGATTTTTTAATAAATGATACGTATTTTTAATGAAATGATACAGAAAGCGGTTTTTTAATTATGCGTTTTTTTTTTAAATGGGAACATTGTTTAAAAAAAAACAATTGGCAATTTATAATATTAGGATATAAAGTAATTCGTCTCTCAAGACTGTCTAAGTTAAGAACAAACGCGTATTTATTGACACATAAAATGTGTCAGTTCTCGGCTTAGACAGTCTATAGGTACATTGATCTTGAAATTCTAGCACAAGCAATCAAAAAATTATATAAATAAAACATGAAGACTGCTCCAAACGTTGACAATACTAGGATAAGCAAAATATACACAAATAAAGTGAAAGGTGGTTCATCAACCGAATGATGTAACCAAGTGAAAGTTATACACAACACCACTCGACTCGGGTCGAATTGCACGTGTCCACGGTGGCGGAGTTTGAAAAAAGAAGATATTTAAAAAAACAGTGACAGTGCATGGTTTTTTGGTGCGTTCTGAATTACCGATTTTTGTGAAGGAGGTTTTTCCTGTCTGGCTGTTTGCCGCCCCCGAGCTTCGGCCAATGATGGCGCGGGGCCCGCCCCCACCCCGAGCGCTCGGTTTGGCGGTTCTTCTGCTCGCTCTAAATGCCGGTAAGTTTATTTTTATTATAAAAGGTATAAAATAAAACAATTTAACATCTTAACAACATGTTTTATATGTACCGGTACCTACCGATATAACTAGCTGAAAATACGTGCCAAGTCCGAAAACAGTAAATTAAATTGTTAAAAGTTGCTTAAAATTTTGATAATGTCAAGAAAAAAAATGCTGGCCAGTTCTAGTTTCTGAAAAAAAGCCATGCCAAGCGGCCATGTTGTATTTAAACGATATTTGTATATTAAGTATATTACCTACTAATATTTTCATAAATTCATATAGGTAGGTACCTATCAATTATTATCGAATATAATTTTGATATGACTGAATATAGACCTTGATAGAAAAGGAAGACGGTAAATTGAAACAAAAAATAATAAGGGGTCATCCATAAATTACGTCACATGATTATTAAGAGTTCTAGAACCCCTCTGTCGTGGCCATGACCCTCGTCTGGACGCTGGGCCTTTTCTAGAACAAGAACACCTAAATTTAAATAAAAATTGACAACCGAAATGGTTATGTAAGATATTCTGATATAATCTCATTTTCTTTATTTATGTGAATTATGCCACAGCGGTTCACCGGTGATCGAATAAATGGAACATTCCATGCGAGGCTATCCGGTTAGTTAAAGCTATAATCTCTGTAACAAAGTCACACATTGTACATGTAGGTCAAAGCTGCAAAGAATTGCTCATAATATCGTGGTTTGTGTGACCTAGATCTGATCTTCATATGTCCTTAAGGTATGTACTTAGATTCCTCTACCATCTAATAAGATAATTTAATAAAAAATTTAAAAAAAATTGTAACAATAAATACTTACTCTAACTTATTTATTGATTCTTACCTAAGTATCTACTTACAATATTTTTTTTAATTGCAATGACGTACAAATAAAATAATAAATAGATAGCTACAGACAGGGTTATCAATTTCTGGAATTGGAAGAAGCGGCATAATAAAATATGTTACGAATTAGCTCCTCAGATATTAGACTGAATTGTCTTTTTGATAAGTTAAAGCAGTAGATGCATATTTTAAAGTACCTAGGTACTTAATTAGTTTATTCATATTTTATTGAATTCAGTGGAAAATAAAAAAAAAACCGACGCACGTCTTTAAAAACAGTCGCATAAAATTAAAAGTAGTACCTACCTATACTTAATGTAATATTTATCTTTGGAAGTTCAAACTATCTTCTTGATACTTGACTTCTTTGACTTCTCTGAAATTAGATAATACGTTTATTTATAGGTGGTTGTTCTTTTATCTGCATTCCAAGTATAAAGTACATAGATTACCTACCTATCTAGTAGTACCTATTTGACCACATTTTGCCATCTGGTAGGTTTGGAACTGCGAGTTAAGCCTTTTACCAACTGGGGTTGATTGTTCTAAGGATGACATAAAAGTCAATTAATATTATCCCACAGACGGAAATACTTTAATATTGATCTTAATTAAATTATATACAACTATCTACATATAAAGTTTTTTTTTACAGTAGTTACCTTGCCAATTGTGCAACACGATTCAAAGTTAGCTAAAGAACCATCAACATAATGTATTTTTGTTTGTCATTAGCAGTTTTGATGACCCTGTATCTACCAAACCTTTAGTAATTAATCTTGTACCTACCTACAATCGTGTTTCCCATACGGAATTGGAAGTTTTTTCACATTACATGAAGCCTATCAAAAAACATACCTACCTAATATATCTAATAGGTAGCTATTTATACAAATTCTTTTTGTACCGTTTTTTGTTTTATGTATTTTAATTCGTCAGAACCGTCTTCGACATCCGCCTCATAACTTTTATCTTGTCCGGTCCCCTAGACAACCGACATTCGACAATAAAATTTAAAGAACTCAATCGAAACAAAATATAACAAATGTACCTGGTCTAATACAATTGCTATCCTATGCGAAACAAACAGAAACTGTCAACGTTGCGTCAATTTTCTAATTCTAATTTTAAAGTTCTATTTTGTGATACATCAACAACTAACTACCTAAGTATTTATAATGTACCTACCTGAGTAAGTAATACTTATTTTATGTCATTGTTAAAATCTAGCCAAGTTCAAGAAAACAGAACCGGCGAGTAGCACCGTGTGTAATATTTCAAGAACCATTCAAAAATACATTTTCCATCTTCCAATTACGAAATCTGCATTGAACTATATTCTCATAATAAATAGATATAAGATTACCTTTTCCCATGACATGTTTGAGTAAAAGAGATCAAACATGGGACGATTACACAATTGCACAATAGCCTATTGTTACGACGAAAGTTCAACACTTATACTTCTAATTAAGTACCCAAGTACCTACCTACATATATTTTTCTGAGCTTATCTAATTTCTCTAAAACAAAACATTGTCATCTAAATTTTTAAATGAGTAGGAATCCTTTTAAAAAAGTTATTAGTACCTACTTATATAGTCAAATGGATAAATTAAATAAAAAATAATCATAATATTAGCTTTTTTTACTCGGACCTCGGTGAATTTCAGAGATCTGGCACACCATATTACATAATCCTTGATTTGAGTATAAATCCTAACTTTGTCAGGTTTTTTTATTTAATTCTGTCAAAGCGAAGTTTAATCCAAAACGCAATATGCAGTATATCATGCGAACTGCGAAATGCAAATTTCAAACATTCTAGCTTTATACGTGTCGTTTGAAAATAACTTTTTAAATTATTTCATACTTGGATTTTTCCCGTGATTCGTTTAAACATGCTAACGAGAATATTTTGTTTCGAAAATATTTTAATATATCTAAGTACTTACCTATAATTAGACAACATGGACTTTTGCAGAGCAATGAACTCATTATGCAAATGATACTTATGTAAGTACCTACCTAAGTAACTAGATAGGTACAGTTAAGCCTCTGTGACGCAATAAAGCTATGATTTGGCACGATGTTTTTTTTCTTTAATCGTTCATAAATGATATATGATTAAGGAAAAAAAAATATAATTCTATAAGTAGGTATTATCTGTGTTATGAATCTAAATAATGGGTAAATTTTTGATTCAAACAGAACCAGTCAAGTGCTAGTCACACTCGCGCACGAAGATTGCCGTAACATTCGCAATAAAGACGGCAAAAAAAAATCATGTCTGACAGACAAACGGACAGTGTAGTCTCAGTAGGTAATAGGAACCCGTTATACCATGAACTCTAAAAACGAAATTACTTTTTCTGTCCTCCGGCCGGAAAGCGCCAACTTTCTGACCGCTGCGCTAAATAAAATTGCCGCTCTCTGGCTTCGTCGAACAGAAAAATAGTATACTGACCTCGGCCAGTAAATAAAAAAGCCTCAGATCACATTTTTGCCAACCTCGGCTTCGCCTCGGACGACAATTACATGTGATCTGAGACATTTTTTATTTTATTGGCCTAGGTGCGTAATGTACTATTTCTGTCCTCCGGCCGGAAAGCGCCAACTTTCTGGCCGCTGCGCTAAATGAAATTGCCGCTTTCTGGCTTCGTCGAACAGAAAAATAGTATACTGACCTCGGCCAGTAAAATAAAAAAGCCTCAGATCACATTTTTTTCAACCTCGGCTTCGCCTCGGACGACAATTACATGTGATCTGAGACATTTTTTATTTTACTGGCCTAGGTGCGTAATGTACTATTTACTGTCACTTGCAGTGATAATGGTGACGTGATATACCTAACGTATAAGATACGTATTAGATACCTTACTAAGTGCTTACTTACCTACAAAGTCGAAGCTCCAGATTCTATAATATGAAACCCGCAAGAATATTCATTCAATAGCATTATAGGTAGATACTTCTTTCATTTTATATCCCCTAGTTGTGATAGTCACATAAACAGTAGTCTTAAATGGCGACTGTTACACTGAGATTGCGGATTTAACGGCGCTAAGCTCTCAGGCTTTAGTACGAGTTAAATGTGACAGAAACGTTACTATTGACGTTTGCGTTCCAATTTGTATTTGATAATGTATAGTGAGCAAAGGAAATCTTCATTTTCCATATAGATATAACGTTTATGACTTAAAGTGTAACTATTTTGTCATGTCAATCACAAATACTCACACATATCACGTCTCCGTACATTGATATACTTACCTAAACATCTTAGAGTCATGGGTGAATATTTGAGTTCGTACTGAAATACTACAAAGAAAATTAGGTACTTACTAATACCTCAGTGTATTATTTTACGATGTTACCAAGTAACTAAACTTATGATGATATAGCGAGAATTATTATATAATTCAAAACACATTACGCATCATTACATCGAATATCACCTAATTCTTAACTAAAATTGATTACTAAACAAAACTTTATATAAATAAACGATAAAAAAAATGAGATAAAGCTGTACCTCGGATCAATTCATTAAATATATTGCAAAATATTTACTACTAGCTTTTGCTCGCGACTTCGTCCGCGTGGAACTCCTCCTTTTTTGAGTCTGTTAAAAAGTAGCCTATGTCCTTTCTCAGGCTCCAGACTTTCTTTGTACCAAATTTCATTTAAATCGGTCCAGTAGTTTTAGCAAGAAAACGTAACAGACAGACAGACAGAGCTACTTTCGCATTTATAATATTAGTAGGTAGGGATAATGTACCTATCAATCGAAATTCGACCTGTAGTTTAGTACCGTTAATTTTTAAAATGATAATGATATATTTTGTACCAACACAAGAGTAGAAAAAAGTATCATGACTTTGCAAAAAATAAGTTGATAAATTTTAATAAAATTTATAACATAAAAGTTTAGTAACTACTTAAGCAATACTGAGAGATTTATTTTTATGGATTCTTCATCGTAGTATTTAAAGAATTAAAGGAAAAGCTACTATAGATATATATAAGTGTAGGTAGATAATATGGGGTCCGCAAGGGGAAAAAGAGCTGAGCAAACACAATGTGCCAAAGGGGCTGGTTCTTGCACAGACTCACAATCGATCGATTTGGCTTTCACCTCGCCAACATTCAATGTTAAAGAGCATTACAAAAACCAGTCTCGTTAATGATGATACTAAGATATACTACGCTCATCTAACATCAATTCATGTATTATTAAATCTTATAGTGTATTAATTAGACCCTATATTCACATGCATGCTCTATAGTGCAGTCATTGAAGCGAAAAATACGGTCTTACCTCCGAATGTTTTTACTAAGCGAGTGCATTCATTCATAAGTGCATAGTATCAGAAAAAAACTATGTTTACAAAGTAACCTTTGGAATGAAACGACTTTAATTTATACAGCTATGCAAACTAAATTATTTATTTACTAGCGGCCCGTCCCGGCTTCGCACGGGGGGACTTAAGATTTTTTTAAGGCCTCAGAAACGATACTTTTCCCCCGTTTTTGAAACATTTTCGGTTACTGCTCCGCAACTATAAGACCTAGCGTGATATTATATAGCCTATGTTACTCGGGGATAATGTAGCTTTCCAAAGGTGAAAGAATTTTTGAAATCGGTCCAGTAGTTTCGGAGCCTATTCATTACAAACATACAAAAATACAAAAATACAAATCTTTCCTCTTTATAATATTAGTATAGATTAATTAAATAAGGTAGCTTGCATAACTGTATTAATCACTTTAGCATAAGACTATTGTCAGCACTGTCGTGATACGATTATGGAAACTGTAAAGGTTCCGAAACGTCAGCCAATAATATAAAAATACGCGAGTTAAATCCGTTTAAAGTTGTTTCATTCCAATGTATACTAACCGCAAAGGCATCAGAAATTATTAAAATAACCTTTACCACAGAGATCTAATTTGGAATTTAGAGACTCATTCTGCTGTGATTCTTCTAGTGCTATAGGTATATTTATTTACACACCTATAATTACCTACTGACTAATTTTGATAACCAAGATGAGAATGCTTGTAATATACAAACGAGACAGCGTAGCATGTGTGACACGTACGAAACCGGGTCATAACTGAAATTTATCAAAGACTTGTTTATGAGAAAGCCCCGAAATTTACTAAAACAGTAGGGAGTCCACACAGGCAGTTTCCCGGGTGTTCGGGAAGACAGATGGGTTTTAGGGTGCATATGATTTGGGTCCCGCGGGATTTTATAGAAGTGCCTGATTGATTAGGGAGACTTTAAGTGAAGATTTATGGGAAAATGCGGTTTCAACAAGTATCTCGCCATGGGATAATAACATGGGAAATTTATCAATTACGTAATAATAAGTAACGAAATAAAATAAAATAGGCACTCGAGTTAAATCCGTTATAGTTGTTTCATTCGAAAATTATATAGGTACCTAACTAAGATAAAGATTAGATTAACAACATTTTTCACACTAGCCTTAAGAAAATATTCCCCATTGTTCAAAGGCACCACGAGGCTTCTTGAGAATTCTTTAGCTTTACGTTTCAATACGGTCTTGAATACCAGAAAGGGTTTTATGAATAAAACGTCACCTTGGCAATGCGAAGTGCGTACTTTAAGCTGTTCTGACATCGTTTGCCCTCCTCGCACTTGTAAAATCGGGAGATCGAGGAAAAGTTTCACTTTTTATCTTGACTTTATTTCCAATACTGCCTTACTTTTGTTTGCTTTCATTTTATTTAAAGTTTGAAAGTAGGTAGCAAAACAAAAGCGAACTTCATCCAGATTACTTCGCAATGGAAGGTAAATAAATAGCTAGGTGACTTCATAATTATAGAGAGTAGTTAGTGGATTCGTAATATACTTCACATAATAATAATATGTATTACAGTATTAGGTATACGAGTATGTTGTCACAGATATATTTTAGATCTGAACCATATTGAAGATCCTTTAGCCAGTGACTAGCAAACTGACATTTTCAAGCGCCATGTTTGATTGACAGTAAAGTTAAGGTTCATTGCTCCGGAAGTATCCTTTCTCCGAATTTACTTTTACCCGAAATTATTTGTTTCTACAGTTATGGGTATTATAGTTAGGGCTCATTTTATATAGGTACCTACTCGTAGATACCTAATCTATTTATGATAAAATACAATATAGTGAAATTCGGATTAACAGTAGTTTTAAAATTAATTGCCCTGTGTAAATACAACTTAGTACGTTTTTTGTCATTATAATATTATTATTTTTTAAACATTTACATTTTCATGCACAAATTACGCAGCAAATGTGAAACGGGATTGTTATTGCGAAAGCCTAAATAGTTTGTCCATTTCGTTCTTTTAATCTCAAAGTGTGAGGAAGCAGGCGATTTCGAATTTGGTAGTTTGAAATAAACGAGTATTTCAGCCATTCTAAAGAAGGGCAGGGTTGCCAAGAGAGGAAACTAATAAAAAAACCACTGGTTCTTTAGTTTCCATTTTTTTGTGAATTTTATTATATTTTAAGTGCTAAGCTTTTGTAGGTAGGAAAATAAATATTTTGCATAGGTATATAATAAGAGGAGCTACATTTTAATGGCAGATTCACTTTAAGCCCTAAACAAAAAATAATATTATTCTTGACTTATTTACTATATAAGTATGTCAGTTTGTTATGATTTGTTCGAGACATTTTGCCAAATTTTTAGATATTAAACGTCACCGACAACCCTAGCCTCCCCTAAATTTAGGGGGCGCGCTGTCAATCAAATACTCCCTAACGTTATGATATTACATAAATATGACGAGGGGACGACATCGATTATAAAATAGAACCTTAAAAGCCCAAGTGATTATGAGTTTATAAATCCTAATTATAATTATACGAGGAATACGTTCGTAGGAAAGAATAACATTTTAAACAAAATATTCTTATTTTTTATTTCGACTAACAAACCAGTCAATGTTCTGTTCTTGAAAACCAATATCTTAGCAGTCACCCATAATGATATATAACCACTTTAATAAGGATATACAATTCAAATATGTATAAACAAAAAATCAGTGAAATATAGGTAAGGTCAAGGCTTCCAATTCCGTCTACGGGGCTATTCCGTCACGTACACGTTTTTGGGGAATCTAAGCACAGTTCGCCGCTGCCGGCTCAGTTGGTAAAGCAGTAGGGTTTTCTAATGCAAACTAAAAAACACCCATGACGCTGTGCAATAAAGGAAGAAAAATATGTGCTTTCAAAGTTCAGTTGCGTTTCGAAGTCGAAGTGCGAGTATAGTACTATGCAGTTTGATCGAAGATAAATATGAAACAGTTAGACTTCTAGGCTTGTTTATATGCTTATTACAACGTCTATGATATGTATAAACGTGTCTGCCTGTTCATGATGCGTTAAATCCCGATAGTTTTTAGTAATTCACCATTAAAAATTAACAACTTCAAAATAGTCAAGTGGGAAATTCCGTCTATTTTTTAAGGGGCAAAGCCGTCATATGCCGGTATTTCCCGATTCCAGACATTGTCAACATTTTTTTAGTGTATTAAATTTTAAAATAGGTACACTTATGAAAAATACACAAATTTCAAAAGTATACTTATAAAATTTAGTAACTTTATTTAGAAGCACGTATATAAACCAACAAAAGAATAATTACTGGAATTCTAACAATACTTATTACGTACACACTGAATTTAAAAGCTTCTTTTTTTGACAATCTGGCATTAATAAGCTTAGCTGTGACGAAATATATGAGTAGGTAATTCGATAGAACGTAGTACGAAAATACTCCGGACTGCAAAATGCATAAATCCTTATTTTATGAAATAATATTTATAAAAAAAATATATATTAGTAAAATTTTAAAAGGTTGAGCACATCTGTTTGGCAAAATATGCCGGAATAGCCCCAAAAAATTGTGTTTGCGGATAACTCCTATTGTAAATCTTATACCTAAGGTCTTATAACACATATTTGATTGAAATCGACGTGTGTTCATTTTCAGCTAGCTAAGACTTAAAAAAACTGCGTAATTCTAGGGAAACTGCTTGCATGACGGAATAGCCCCACCTTAGCGGGAAACTCCGTCTACCTGACTATTTTATAAAAAAAATCTATAATAAATTAAGCAACCTAGATACATGGAATATCATACTTTTACTTGATAGCCAATTAAATTATTAGTCTAGTACATGCGCGCAATGGGTAAATAGTTAAAAATAAACGTCTCAAATTTTTAACCAAAGTTGATCTAGCTCAAAAATATGCCGGAATTAGAAGCCTTGACCTTACCTAAGTATATAGAATAATTACGTACCATAATAATATAGAATAATTAACTAGGTAATGATAATTAAGTAAGTACCTTTTAGTTACGGTAGGTACCGTAACTAAAAGGTATGTAGTGGTATAAAAACAAAAAAATAACAAATAGATTGTTAAAATTTTAAGATCGAATTTAAATATTTTTTCCTACTAGGTCAAAAGAGTAACAATATTGAAAATGTTAGGAAATACTGTTCTATTGGATACAAGGATGACAAATAGGTACCTAGAATAAGTAATAAAGTAGGACATAAACTCGTCGCAACAGCATCGTGCAGTCAAAGCGTTGTATTCAATATTACATTCTCAACTTGCTGATTAAATAAGTATCTGTACGAATGTCAATACATATGTATTTGTTTGCAAATTGCTTCGGACATTTTCATATGCTGTCTAGCATCTATATACATAATAGAGAATAATAGTTGACCTAGGACTTAGTTACAAATCTAAAGATGATGTTGTTAAATAATTTTGTTTTAAGTTTTTCACACTATTGCTACTCTAACTCTTGTGTGTAGGACACCTCTAAATATAAGTACCTTGAGGTTTCATAGAGCTCAAAACAAAGCAGTCTTTATTTATAAGTACCTAACTAGCTGTCCGCCCCGGCTTCGCACGGATCCCTTTTATAATAACCAATGTCACCCGGAAATAGTGTAGCTTCCCAACAGTGAAAGAATTTTTCAAATCGATCCTCTAGTTGTTTTAGAGCCTATTCAATCCAAACAAACAAACCTTGCCTCATTATCATATTAGTACTAGCTTCTGCCCATGACTTCGTCCGCGTTGAACTCCTCCGGCCAGAAAGCGCCAACTTTGTGGCCGCTTCGCTAAATGAAATTTCCGCTTTCTGGCTTCGTCGAACAGAAAAATAGTATACTGACAGAAAAGCCTCAGATCACATTTTTGTCAACCTCGACTTCGCCTCGGACGACAATTACATGTGATCTGAGACATTTTTTATTTTACTGGCCTAGGTGCGTAATGTACTATTAATTTCGCTACAAATACTTCTCATTTTGTTCCAGCCCCGACACAAGCTCGACGTCCAGAGCCGTACTACGGGCGGTTCATTGGACGGCTTACACAATACGCCCACGGCATTAGAGGAACTGTATACGCCGTAGACGAAGTTACGGTTTTTGTGAGAGGGTTTGCGTACGATGGGACGGGACCTGATGCTTACTTCTGGGTGGGGGACGCCCCGCAGCCGAGCCCGGAGGGCATACTAGTGCCGTACCCTGAAGACTATACTACAAGGTGAGCAGAAAATTTAACAGCGTGAATTATGAAGTCTATGCCACCTGGATCATGTTAGCATACTTGGACACGTTATTTCTTAAAAAGTTTACATCGTAACAGCTTTATTGCATGATCTTACAATGTGCCAATGTGGCACATAAAACGTAGTTATTACTTGTTCCTCAAATCCTTATAAATTGTGCCATATAAGTAGGTGGTGCTGCAAACAGTTAGTGAACCTAAAAACCATTTAAAATCGATGACATCGCGTGTCCGTCACGTAGATACATTAGTGTAAAACTAGGTAACCATTGTCAACTGTAACTAGAACGAGTGATAAAGGTATTGATTAAATTAATGTTTTTTTTGTTTAAATAGCAACGTATTACCTACTGAATCATTAAAGGGTAGAAAGATACGTAATTAAAATTGTTTCATGTCAAATAGATGAGTTGGAATCCTCTAAGTTCAAATCACAGGAAAGTAATAGGTATCTATCTTACATATAATAAAACAGTAGAAACCGCGTGTCTGTACAATTGAAATTTTTAACAAAAAATGGGTGTGGGCAATAATAAAAGAGTAACAGAACACAAAAATGATTTTTTAGATTTTCTTTTCTGTCTGTCTGTCTGTCTGTCTGTCTGTCTGTCTGTATGTATTCGCTAATCTTGAAAACTACTGAACAGATTTTGACGCGGCTTTCACTAATAGATTAAGCTCTTCCCTGAGCAACATATAGGCTTTGTTTCATCGAAATCGGATGGCAAATAAAAAAGCTATCGTCTTTTAAAGTTTAAAGGTAATTTTTCTATAGGAGATTTTATAGTTACATAATATAGTACTAGATGGCGCCTCAAGGCAATTAAAACGCGCTATAGCTTTTTCTCTGAAAAGTATAAATACTTACAAACTGGTTGTTTCTCTACGTTTAAAACTATTTAATTTTGTTTGTCTTGCGATTCGGTTAGTTGATGATTTTGATGTTATACTTGGATATGAAAATACGGACTCTGAACTTCTTACATATAATAAAACAGTAGAAACCGCGTGTCTGTACAATTGAAATTTTTAACAAAAAATGGGTGTGGGCAATAATAAAAGAGTAACATCTTCTTACATATAATAAAACAGTAGAAACCGCGTGTCTGTACAATTGAAATTTTTAACAAAAAATGGGTGTCTTCTTACATAATATAATAAAACAGTAGAAACCGCGTGTCTGTACAATTGAAATTTTTAACAAAAAATGGGTGTGGGCAATAATAAAAGAGTAACAGAACACAAAAATGATTTTTTAGATTTTCTTTTCTGTCTGTCTGTCTGTCTGTCTGTCTGTCTGTATGTATTCGCTAATCTTGAAAACTACTGAACAGATTTTGACGCGGCTTTCACTAATAGATTAAGCTCTTCCCTGAGCAACATATAGGCTTTGTTTCATCGAAATCGGATGGCAAATAAAAAAGCTATCGTCTTTTAAAGTTTAAAGGTAATTTTTCTATAGGAGATTTTATAGTTACATAATATAGTACTAGATGGCGCCTCAAGGCAATTAAAACGCGCTATAGCTTTTTCTCTGAAAAGTATAAATACTTACAAACTGGTTGTTTCTCTACGTTTAAAACTATTTAATTTTGTTTGTCTTGCGATTCGGTTAGTTGATGATTTTGATGTTATACTTGGATATGAAAATACGGACTCTGAACTTGCTTTGTGAATAGGTTGAAAAATATCGGATATAATCTAAAAAAATCTATAGAACAGCTGGACTGATTTGGACGGGACATTCACTGGCAGATAGCTTATGTAATAAAGAGTAACTCATTTTAGAAAAAAATCTTTAATTATCCATACTTATGTCCCAGTACTTAAATTCCACGCGGACGAAGTCGCGGGCACAGCTAGTCTTACATAAGTCTTTAAGATATAGGTAAATCTAGCAAAAGTAAAATACCCTACTTCAATACGATAGTATTTTGCATGCGTCCATTCTAATTTCCATTCTCTATTAAAAGGAAATTGTAGGGGATGCACCCCGATCTGCCTCCCCTTCCCTTAAAGGAAGCCATTATCGCATTGTCCTTTTAGTCATAATTATGTTTATCTAATTGTCAAACCATTACACTAAACACAATAGGGAATGTCTTGGACGTTTTATTTTTCGTGTTAATTAAATTTATGGTTCTCTTAATTAAAGATCATGTTTAAGTATTTTATTTTACAATTTTTTGTTTTTTTTTCGGTTTCTGTTTTGGCAAAAAACGTGTTTCGGTCGGACACTAATCCCTACTAATCTGTCTGTCTGTCTGTTACGCTTTCACGCTAAAACTACTGGGCCGATTTAAATGAAATTTGATTCAAAGGAGTCTGGAGCCTGAGAAAGGACATACTACTTTTAACCGACTGCAAAAAAGGAGGAGTTCCATGCGGACGAAGTCGCAGGCAGAAGCAATTTTTATATAAATTGTTGCAGAGATCCACCAATATTACAAGCGCACACTAACACGGACATCCTGTTGAAACTGCCGGCTGGCAAGAGGCTTAAGGACATCAAGTGGCTAAGCGTCTGGTGCCGAAGGTTTACAGTATGTATCTAAAATTAACACATTTGTATATATCAGTACCTACATGTACCTACTTACATCAATGGAAACGCATTTCTCTGAAAGTAGAGTCAGAGAGTAATCTAAGATTATTTGTCCGAATTTAAATTCTCCGATTTTTTTGCAGTTTTTGATTTAATTTATAGGCAACGAATTTCTCTGAAAATAGTGTCCGTAAATAATCTAAGATTATTTGTCCGAATTTAATTTCTCCGATTTTTTTTGCAGTTTTTAATTTAATTGAATAATGTCAATGTTAGTAAGTACTTTGTTTCATTTATGGTACAATAACTAAGTGTCTATAAACGAAAACCATCTAAAATTTGGAAATTAGAAATGGAGTCAGATGTTAATTATTATACCTACTATGTAACTACCTACCTACTCTACTATGTAAAGCCAAACATATCATGGAATGACAATATGGATAAATATGGCTTTCAGGTACTTAAAGGAAATTCCGATATAAGTAGGTATTATTAGGTACCCCATTTTGTGATTACTATGTTGCATTTAATATCTAGGTACCTACTATTTTTTTTAAAGCTCTAAGCTCTAATATAGGTGTTTTAGGTATAAGTACCTATAGAGGTAATTTCGAATCATCAAAAATCGATCGAATCAAAATCCTTGATAAAGGCACAGGATAAAGGTTACATAAACGTCATAAACGTAACGGGGCATTACGCCGGTTTGTCAATCGTCAAATTATCGATTAGGGAGACGCGCGTGCGCGAAACTTTCGCGCCAAAATATGACAAGTGGCACCATTCAGTGTCGCTTTTGCGTAGCTGATCAATGAGGAATTCCGCCGTAATTAAATACTGAAAGGGTAGCAACATTTTGGAATATAGATACAAATTTGTACCAAGAGTACATAAGTAAATAGGTAGGTATGTAACCATGTTATTTTTTTTCTCTATTATAAAGTATTTAAGTAAATCTTTACCAAGTAGGTAGTTAGTATAATTGACGTAGGTACCTACCAGTAGGGGGAATTAAACGCGGGTACGTCTCGGACAAGGAAGTCCGACTCGTGAAGGAACTTGGCTGGAAGTCACTGGATTTAAACGGATCTGGTCGTCGTGGAGGTCCCTGGAAGACACTATAGGGTCTTCCCGCATCTGTCCTAGTTTATTGGGTGTCCGAGGAAAATCCTTGCCGAACCGTCATTAACGTCCGAGTTTAAAAGTAAAATTTTTAATATCCCTTTTTTGGCCTCAAAAACTATCGACCCTGGTCTATATTTACATGTCCGGGTTCAAAATCCGGGGATATCTCGCGGCTTGTCCGGGTTAATAAATTTTAGAGATGGCAACTCCGGAATGATAATGATGATATAGGTGCTGCAGTAAACTAAGTACCTACCTACCTTTCTAAATATTGTAATTTTTGTATTCCCAGGTAAACTTCGGTGACGTATTTATCCCACCAGGTCTAGATCCTCCTAGACCTCGAGTCCTGCCTGAGTTCAAACGGCTCGCGCATGGTCTACGGTCTGGCAACATTAGCGTTTTAGATGCTAAAACATTTTATATTCCCAATTTGCACTATGACGGCGCTGGGCCCGACGCATATTTCTGGGTCGGTAATGGAAGCGAGCCAACACCTTTTGGAACTAAGGTAATACGATTTTAGATTCGAAACACATTGCTTATTTATAGGATCAATCATTAATCTCGTGTCCCCTTTTCTGAAAATTTATTGCAATATACGTAAGTATTTACCTACCTACTTAAATTGATTTTATACCCTACTCTACTACTAACTCTACTAAAAACGTAGCAAGTACCTAGTTAACAGTAATTTATTAATAATTTCTGATGCCTTCGTGGTTATTACACATTGTAATGAAACAACAAAAACGGTTTTTAACTTGCGTATTATATTTTATTTGCCGAAGTTCCGAAAACTTTACAGTTCCCACATTCGTAGCAGCGTTAGCCTATCGTGAGCTTAGTCATTCTACGAATATGGGAACTGCAAAATCTTCGAAACGTCAGCAAATAAAAAATAAACGCGGAGATATTTGCATCCGCCATCATTTATGTGCACGCACCTAAACGATATCTATACGTAAAAGGCTTAAGAGTCTCCTTTCCGGAGTCTCGCCAAGTCGCCACCCGTCCGGTTTTGCAGTTCAGTTCGAAAAAAAAAAAAAAATATCTATACGTCGCAAACAATACATTTAAGTTCCTTCTTAACTTCTTAGGTCCCCAACGAAATGGGCTCGCTTCACCCTCTCCGCGGTTACCAAGGCGAGGACATCGAGATCGTCCTGCCGGGCAAACTGACAGCGTACGACGTGGACTGGTTGGCTGTGTGGTGTGTGGAGTACAGACACAATTTCGGACACGTGTACATCCCTAAAGATCTAGACGTGCCACCTGCGCTTGGGCAGACCAAGATCACTGTGAGTCGATTAGGGATGCCACAGATACTAACATTTTTTATAACGTACCCACTTAGTAAAATTTTAAATTGACTTTTACTTAGAATACTACCTAAAAGAATAATTATGAAAATCTGCGAACATGAAGTTTGGACATAAACTAACTACCAACTTAGTAGGTATAGCTACCTATTTATGTACCTACCTACATACCTACAATTTAAGAAGTTGGTTTTTTTTACTGGGTAGGTTCTCATATATTTTTTAAATGAAGTTGAGACAAACTCTCGTAGGTATCGGCTAACCTGAAATTTAATACTTTTGGGAGAAAATATAGTAGGTACTAGATATTAAATTACTTACTTACTTATAGGTAAGTATCATGCTTTGCAACGCCACTTCTTATACTTAGTTACTACATTAATACAAGTAATAAGTAGGTACAGCTACAGACCTACATACTAACATTATTATTTACCTACATATTTTAATGTGTATTTTCATTAAGTAAAGCTGCCTGGAATATAGGGTTTATTTACTGTCGCTTAATAAACGTTCTTACAGCGCTTTCAAGGATTTACTAATAATTTCATTATTTTATTAACCATTTCCGCTTTTCAGGGCAAAAGGAAAAAGAAACCGAATCGACGTACAACTGTCAAACCTCAAAGATTGATTATCAAAAAAGAACCTTATGTTCAGCCCATACAGTATTCATTTGACTGGTTTCAAGGGTTTTAAGCAAAACTAATAATATTATTTATTGCCTACTAGGTTTAGATAGGTAATATCCATAAAGTAATTAATACACACCTACAGACGTTAAATTATCATGTAGCTATAACAATATAAAAGAGGCAAGATTTTATTTTATTGACATCAGCCTGCTTTATGTCTTAATTCGCTCTTACCAGTCTTGCCACCTTATGACTTAGACTGAATTATCATTATCTACCAAATTTTCATTAATGTTACCACTTACCTACTAAAATTAATGATAATAATAAACAATAACGTGTTTACTAATATTAATCATGTTTTATCCATTTTTTGTATTATTTTTATTCTATGCTTGCCTTGGAATTTATTACATTTAAACAGCCTGCTTGGTGGTATAACCCTGTAAGTATGAAGTAGGTACTACGTTTCTGCAGAGGATGGGAAGGAAGCTATTTCTTCCCACCTTCTGCAGAACTAATATAGGTACCTACTATTATAATTACCTACTAACAATAATTATTATTGTGATGAACCGCTTAAAGGATTATTTAAGTAACTTTATTAAGTTTGTGTTAACATAATTATATACTAAATTAAAAGTAAGGTTTAAATAGCCAATACTATTTAATATTATATCAATAAATGAATATATTATATAAGGCATGTTTAATTGTTTTTTTTTCTGATATCAACTTAACATTACAGACTAGTTCAACAACGTCTCAAACGCCTGTGAGCGCTAGTAATAACTGCAAAGAAATTTTAGACAAAAGATTGCAAGTTCGATGGGAACTACAGGTAATTTAAAGTTTCTCACTATTTAATAAGTATTAGGTATACTTTTAAAACGCATGACAATCATATTTAAACTCTATTTGCTATAAAATCAACATATTCTTGCATGGAAAGTGTCTATTTAAGTTAAGATTATCTCAAATTGGCATCTAAAATAATTAGTTGATATCTTTTCACATCCAAGCAAGTGGTCTGCTGTGATACAAGGTAAAATATAATTTGTAAAAGATTTTCTTGACAATTTATAACACGAATATTAATGTAAATACTGTTTATAAAGATTTTGTGTAAAATGTCTTCTATATATTTGTATTTGTCTCAATGATTGAGTTAAACAAATGTGCATTTTTGAGACCATCATTATAATAATCTAAACATGGGTATGATAAGTTTTTGATAAAGCAAAATAGACTGAATATTTTGCTTTCAGCCTATTGATACGGTAGTAGGTATAGTATAAGATTTCGATCAAAAAAAATCTGTTACTTGTGGTACTTATAGGAAGCCGCTTTATTTATCAGTAATATTTACGAAATAATTATACATCATCCGTTTTTAAACTCTCGATAAAAAATCTTTAAAATAAAGATACTCTTAGTTACACGACAATACCTACTTACAATCTAAAAATTTAAATATGTAACATAATTATATTGGTAGGTATACCTATACCTTCAGAGTATTAGCCGGTTCGTATATACACATAATTCTTAAAACAAAATCACTATCCTTTCTAAAAAAATATGTTAAATTTCAGGGAGACCATGTTCAAATAACGCTGTCAGCCCGACTGCGGCGCGAGCAGTACATGGCATTTGGAGTGTCTGGAGCGGAGGGCAAGGCTTCTATGTTGGGCGCAGACGTGGTTGTGGCGTATTGGGATAATAGGTATGTGCGCAAGGAGCAATGGCATAGCAGGGGCACCTCCCCCCACCCGCTAGGAGTAACCTGTAGGTTTTAACCTCTCGCGAGTATCGAAATCGAAATCGAAAATTATCTTAGATATATTCTTAGTTTGTCTACGCCTGACCCCCTCAACAAAATCCTAGCTACGCACTTGCAACGAGCCACGAGGCACCTTAAGATAAAACATGACATTTACCAACTTATATATTACTAAGCAATTGCTATGATCATAGGTTGATATATTTTGGATAAATTCCAGATCAAACACTCCGGTAGTGGCAGACTACACGATCACCCATCTGGCACAATGCGATGGAGAGCGCGGTGTGTGTCCTGACCAGAGAATTGGAGGCCGCAACGATGCTGTCATAGGTAAGACATAGGAAAGACGGCTGAATAGAATTGAAGGAAATTTAGCATACAACAAATCTGGATTAATCTGGACCTATCGGCTTCGTCTTTTATTGAACGCGGGTAAAACCGCTATCCACAGAATTCATAACAATGTTAACAAAGCGTTTTTTGTATTGACAGTTTCAGGCCACCAGAAAAATGGCGTGACTACGATCACCTACCGCCGTCCAGTGGCAGCAAAGGAACCCACGAAGGACAAGGAAATACTTACATCTCGTTCTCAATCTGTCATCGCCGCTTTTGGACCTTTAAATTCAAGATACGAAGCTAATGCTCACTCTTTTATGGATACTACGAGGAGTGATGTCCAACTCGACTTCGGAGCTCAGGTATAATATTTTCGTTATTTAAATTGATATTTAAATAATTAGTACTGTCAAGCAAGTTATTTCAGTCCATATAAGAGATCAGCGCGGTTTTTTTGAGATTAAGTATTTATCTAGTGAGTGAAAGTTTATGGACACTAATTTTTCAGGAATGAACCGAGTGGTGGAATTAGGACGATTTTATTTAGATATTTCTAGAAAGCACTGCAGTGGGATGATTATAGACTGAACTGTTTATATTATCAACAGGACGTAATCTAATATCAACTTGTTACTTTTTATAGAATGAAAATACATGCATCGGCTTAGCAGAATTGGATGAACAAGGTCCACCGCCATGGCCGCCTCGAGCCATCGCTGGTGTCACCAACTTTACAGTCCGCATCGGACCTGCCGGTGGCCGTAGAGGCTACACACCTATTACAGGTACATATGTATACATACAGTGAAACTTGTTTAAGAGGGACCTGGATAAGTGAAAAACCTCCATATCTGGAACACATGCTGAGGTCCCGGCACCTTGGCTATGAATTACCTCTGTTAGTAAGACAAAAGCAACCTCTTTATCTGGGATAAGTTATTTCTATTTTCTTGTCCTAATTACCTCTATAATTGAGAAGTCGCGTGTATTTATCTCTGTAACTGGGATAAAATCAGTAGGTTCAATAGGCTACCTCGGACCTCGGATGTCTCCTCTCTCTTTTACCTACTCGAACTTCTCTAAATCGGCCCTTATATAACTTAGCTTTAATGCGGTTTCTCTATTAATCGGGTATTTATTTAAAAAAGACCGAAACGAGGACAAAGTTTTTATTATTACGAAAAAAAACTAAAATTAACGTCAGTGCCCGAATCAGTAAAATAATCTGCCCAACTTTTAATAATTTTGTAAACGTCAACAACGAATTATTAGTTTCAGGAGAATTGTCTTTAAACCACATTTTTGATATTTTTTATGGAAAGTAGTGAATTGTTTACAAAATAAATACGTTGCTTTATTGAATACACCTCTATAACAGAGATTACCTCTTTTCTTACCTCTGTTAATGAAACCCTCTGTAAATGAGACAGGTATTTTTTTATACCTAGATATCTGGGACACTGCGTAAGTGGAATACCTCTTTAAGTGAGACTAATTTACAGGTCCCTTGGAAGACCCAGTTAACCAGGTTTCACTGTATATTGTCATTAAGATAACATAAGACGAGTGATAATTTTGATTTATGACTTACTATTGACCTAAGAGTAAAGTAATATTTGACCATTGCGATTACCACAGATATGTTTACCTAAAACAAACATATCTATTACATTATATAATTAAGTTTAATGTTTTTGTGAAAATCCTTCTATGCAAATATCATATTGTTAGGAACTAAGAGGATCATGGAGTTCTCTAGGGGTTCGTTATTTATCGAGGGGCGAATAGGTTGCCTGGTTACTAAATCTGATAGTTCTTTCACAGACAGGAATTTAACAAGGGGAAGATTTTAATTAGAGAAGAATACTTTGATATTTGATGACTGTTTTTTTTAAATGTATTGATTTCGACTATGTAATGGATAATATGTAACTTACTTTATGGTTATGTTAAAATTACAAAGTATTCTTGTATACAGCTTTTTTTTGTGAATTGTCGTTTATTTGTGATTTCTTTGTCTTTTCATGCAGACAATGATATAAGTAAAGGATTTTTACCGTACGGTAACTATATTTACCCGATTTTCCTACCTATTTATTTATAGAATATTATTCCTAACTTTTTAGGTAAAGTAAAGTACCTACCTACTTACTTGTATATTTATTAGTAATATATAGTATTTTTGTTTTCAATAACGATGACAATGCTTGAGAGTACCTACCTATAAAATATATCTTTAAGCACAGCTTAAATCGCTTAAGTATCTCTAGTTTTACTAGGCTACCCTTGCCGTAATTTTTTTTTTAATCTCCTTGGTGATTGTCAATCTATTTGCTATCATACCTTTAATTATATCAAAAAATGTAACTTAAAATTATGAATATTTGTACTAATTCGTTATTTCTTTATATTTCTATGCAGGTCATCCATCTTGGGGCATTGCGTGGTATATAAACGATCAACTGATCCCAGAGATCTATGTTGAAAGAGGGAAGACTTATACTTTCTTGGTAGAAGGCGGTGATGATCGGACAAATCCTGCGAAGTGAGTAACCAATTCACTCAGTACTTAGTTACTTACATAAATGTTTTTTACTTAATATTTTTATTTTTACTTCTCAAAATTTATTTTTAAAACTTACTACGTTTTATCTCGACATCGCGATAGGTACTTTTGACATAAAAAATGTTGCCAGATCTGGTATTTATATTACTACCAAAAACCATTTTATTATTTTGGTACTTATAAATAACAATAATTAAATTTTAATTATTAGATTCCACCCATTCTACATCAGCGATTCATCAGAAGGCGGTTTTGGACAGAAAAAGGAAGAAGACCAACGCAAGCAGCGCCTATTTGCCGGTGTTGCCTTCGACAATGAAGGGTACCCGTATCCTACAGCGGGTAACAATACACTTCGAAAAAAGTGTTTTCATTATTACTTATTAAATCCTACCTTCATGCCTTTAGTCGATACTGTAACGAGTATATCTTTCATTTTTAAATGATTAAACGAATTTTGATAAAACTTTACAGTATTATAGCTTGCCTCTTATTAATACGAGCAATTCTTACATAATATATTTATATGTGAGAGGATTCAAACTCTAGAACGACATAACGAATGTTACCGAAACTTTGCCACAGATTATAACCGGATAGTATAGTAATATTACTAATATTATGTAACCTTTTTCAACAGTAAAATAAGGTAAATGACCCCTATTTCGGCATGTTAAGGCTCTCAAGAGTTTTTTATTTTTTCTTAATTTTTCTGAACATGATAATACTTTGTTAGCTTTTCAGTGGTGGATATTGGTATTTTGACAGTAATTTAATGCATGAACTATATCATTTCAGTTCGAACTTTTTTTTAAATGAATTTATTTTAGGACCTCTTATTTGGCTCCTATTTCGTGATAAAATTTAGCTCTGCTCCTAAGTTCGTGAATTCGTGACTCTTGGTTCGGGATAAAGTTTTCCAGGGTAAGTTATGTAAATTTCTTAAAAAAAAACAATTACTTAATGTATTTACTAATTAGGTACATATAAATTCGATTAACCGGACTAATTGTTGTCGTTAGGCATCCGGATAATCGAAAATCCGGTTAATCGAATGTATGAAAAATAGCGGGTTTTATGCATATGTTGTACATAATGATATGTGTTAATTAAAAATAACAAATGTATATATATTAAATGACTTGTAGTTATTTAATATATTGGTCGGGTCCGGTAGTCCGGATAATCGCGAATCCGTATAACTGAGGGCCGGAAAATCGAGTTCTATACTATTTGTAAGGACAACATTATTTAAATAATAAAAAAGATTTACTTGTTTAATGAGAATTGTAGTGAACAAAACATATACCGAAATTAGCTCAAACGAAACTTAATTAATCAAGTTATATATTTTTCAATACACATTTAAATAACTTTAGTTTTTTATAATAATATACTAGCAACCTAAATGTTTCAACAAAATCCTTAATTCGGTAGTATCACGAAACAAGGGACACATGAAAAATAACTTGTCCGCTACTTCGTGAGTCGAATTATTGCAGTTTTAAGGGATTTCTATACTTATGTATGATCATTTCTTATGCCCAATTAATTCTGTAGAAACCCATACAAACACTGTTAAAAGTTTGATTCAAATGGACTTACCTTTGCCGTTCCATAAGCTTACGAAGTCGGAGAGTAAACCTTACGTCTACAAGGAGTACGCACACACCACTCAGCTGTTTATGGCCGACTCATAGTTTGGAGAGTCGTATTAATTTCAGTATTATCACTATAAAACAGGTACTTGGTTTCTTAAATAGATTAATAGATAGAGATTTTTTATTTATATTTAACTAAAATAAATAATATTTTAGTTGCTTATTTTTTGCGCCAGAAAAAAAACTAACGAAATTACGTACTATCACGAATTAGGGGCCTTTTACCTTATATGGTTTGTTTGCTTTTATATCCATAAACAAAATAATCATGTAAGTAAAAATAACTTTTCGTAGCTGGCCGCTACTGCGAATGGACCCACAAGACGATAGATCAATCAGCAAGCTCGAATACATTCGAAGATTACATGAAAACTCTACAGATAGAATGCAACGAGGGTGAGCCTGCTGTCCTTAATTGGACTGTAGCACAAGAGACACCGGACTTGGTGTACTATCAGGTAGGTAATTCGAAAATAATTTTCTACTACATAGTTATATACATACATATAAACTAATCAATTGTTTATTTTGTTCTAGTGTTATACACATAATAATCTCGGTTGGAAGATCCACGTGGTAGATCCAGGAACGCCAGTTCCTTTTCCTAGCGATCAACGAGTGAGCAATTCTGCGTCAATACTAGTACCCTGGTGTACGGTAGCGTTATCATTCTCTACTGTCATAATGTCAGTTCTAAAAACCATCGTTGCAAGATGAATCAATACTGACAGCGAGCTCTATTTCGAAAGAGTATATAAATCGACGGTTTATGATGAAATTTAATGCATTTTTGAATTACAATATTTCGATAACATATATTATGAATAAAATCGTATTTGAGAATTAAAACTAGGTATTCTCGTGCTTATTTTTTTTCCAAATAAAACTTTAAAGATTTATGAAGATATATTGTTTAACAAATAATGAGTATCGAGAGCCTGCTGAGGCAAAGCGCCTAACATATATTATATTATCATATTATCAGTCTAATAATACATACAATACGTAAATTTTCATTTATACATAAAAATCGTCGTTTTATATACTTATTGGTGATTGTGATAATAATTCTTGGGGTATAAATAAGTATTTAAGCAAATGAAGTGGAGCTCGCTTTGATTTATGTAAAGGTGTTACAAAAATGGGTAAATAATGTCAATCATGCCACATTATATCAATTTCATATCAGTCAAATCCATTATTATAATAAATGCTGTTTTGTGCAACTATCTTTACTATATACGGCTTCGACGAATAAAACTATGTTTGACTGTATTTTATTAATTAGGTTTTAGAAATAGATTTCATTATACATTCATGTATTTATATTCAATGGAATTGATTGACAATTGCTTGAAGACAATAACAAAAAGATTTAATATAAGTGAAAACGTCACAATTAAGATGTTGACAATAATTGGCGTAATTATAAAGTATTTAAAAATAATTAAGATCATTTTAGGTCCATGCCATGTGCTTGACAATATTATTAGATTTTAAAAACCTTTTGTAAATCAGTACTACTTACTTACACTTTTTACTATTGTAAAGTATATTTACTATTATATATATATAGTGTGGTGAGTATTTGTGGGTGACAATACAATAACATTTAAGAATTATAATATTATTATGTACCTAATAGTAATTTGCATGCAAAACTTAAGCGCCTTTGTGTGAAAAATATGACAATAATATTCACGGGCAATAATTTTGCATGAATTTAGACATCAATTGAAATTTAAGACAATAATATTTAAATTAAAGTTTATAATTATAGCGTGGCATTTTAAACTTTTTACATGAAATATGTGGTAAATATAATCACGAATGATGTTAATTAAAAATATTTCAACAATTTATACTGTGAAATGTTAATTTTCATTTAAAATGAAGGTATTTTTTGTTAATACGATATAATTGTAGTTCTAAGAGCAACCATAATAGCTAAATAGAAATCACGCAGTAAGATATTATTGCATAAAAATGACATTTTGATTGAAATCTTTTAAATGGTATTCCGTGTCCATCAAAGAGTAAAAAAGGCATTATATAGGTATAGCTAAGAAAATGGATATCCATTGCACGTGCAAATTGGGTAACCATGTGGCACCATTATTGGGCACGGCGCCAAAAATATAATTATTATTCAATTTAATAAATGGCCTACCAATATTGTTTACATTGATAAAAATATAATTAGGTGTATTTTAAATAGAGCGTCCAAAGTAGAAAAGCACAAAATTTCAATAAAAAAAAGAATGTAATATAAAATTATAATTTACGAAATACGATTGTTTTATCTGAGATATTTAATAGTACCTAGGTAGTATATATTATTAAGATACCTACTGAAAGTTAATTCGACAATAAATCTGAAATCGTCTGAAAAATATCTGTTATCTGACATGTACCTATCAATACTATTTTAGGTAATTGTTTTAGGTATATCCATTTTATCTATTAGATATGCCTATTTTGAAGTATTTAAAGTCAATAAAAATTAGAAAGTAATTAAAATCGTTTTACACTTTGTAGATGTAGTTGTTGGAGCACAAATTTCTGTTACATGTACTTTTTTACTAGTAAGTAGTTAAATAAAATTTAAACTATACCTAATACACGTATAATATCTTTTCAATAACATTTAATCAAAGGCTTGCGCTTCTAAAAGATAGAAGAGATGTAGTTGTGCCTCAGAGTGTGATGATAAAATAGATTTTACCTATTTAATTTTGGGATGATAATTACCTACTGATTTTTCAATTCGTTTTCCATTTTATGCTATACATAATACCCAAGTGGAAAGAACTTAATAAACAAACTTACTTAATTGGTCATCTTTTACAAGTTGACTAATATTATCCAATATTTATATCACGAGTTATATACTGATTTGATACTGGAAATTTGTTAAAGTTGTTGATTTACAATTAGTAACTTCATCATATAATATATAAATTTAATACCTACTGCCTTATTTAAAGATGTGTTATAAATAATTACATATTGCAAAATAAAACGCAGTCACTGTTTATTTTTAGACTATAATATGCTCAAAATAGATTTATGATGTACTGGACAGTAATCATTTTAATTACAATTTTAATATTGTTTCTAATAGCTATAAAAGTATTTTTTTTTTATATTATGGAATTAAACAAATTTTATACAAAGTTTTTTGACATTTACAAACTCATTATTAATATTTTATATAACAAATTTGCTTGATAACTTTTCATTAGGGCGACCATAACAGTGTATCATGATCAATAAAAACATGACATAAATCACTAGTTAGATATGTATTTATTTTAAAGAATGTATTTTATGTTTCTCTTGTAATATGATCATATTTTGTAATTCTGATTACAATTAATAGATAAAACAAATTTGCATCTTAATATTTTTTACATTGAAATAACAGGGTACACATGTACTTACTATAAACGATTTTGTTTCATCAATTGTACTGTAACTTTTAACATTTTTATTATATTTATCATAATATGCTATTACTAAGAGCATTTTAACTTTAGAATAAATCAACTTTAATGGATTTAACTCGCGTATATGTAACGACCTAACAGGCTAACTTGCTTTGGGAGTTTTTTTATTTATTTTCAAGGAGCAAAAGTATTTTATTTATTCAGATAAGTATACTCAAAAGCAGAAACACCTAAATAAAATTAATTCATTTAAATTTATTTATAAAGCAAAAAATATGATTACAATTTTGAAGAGTACCCAATTAAATCGTAATTAGATGTTATTAGACCAGTCTCTAAATATTAACCGAACTGGATAATATTTTAAGATATCGGGGTAGTAATTATTATTGATATTATAAATTAATGGAACTCAAATGTGTTTTCAGTGTATCGCCAACTTAAAATCTGCTAGATACCTACTTTTCAAAATTATAGTAATATGTATATGCGAGTTTAAGTCCATCGTGTAGAGTTGTTTTATTCCAATGTCTTAATAACCACAAAAGCATCACAAATTATTAGCATGTTAACATATTGTACATAACTTTATATACCGTCAGAACTCAATTTTGTAAGGCAGTACTGTTTCTACTATAAAATTAAATTGCTGTTAACTTTGTGTAATTTATGGTAACTTTGACAATAAACACCCTTTCCTAAACTTATTTATTTGTTTTATTGAGAATACACCACTATGTACCTATTTATATAAAAATGCTGAGATACAATTTCCTATCCACAATCTATAAAATAATTTCTTACTTAGGTAAAAAGTTTAGACAACAATCGAGCCTTTACAGGGTATTTTTTTATTTCAATTTAACATTTAATTTTAAAGTTATTATGTTTTAACGTAATACAACATTTTAGTTACGTCAAATTACGCCTCTAATGAAACTGAATAAAATCTACCATAATAGTAGAAAACGTTACAGTGTTGCCGCATCGCCTGCATTGAATCAAACATTGCGGTCACTGACTCGCTCACCACTCACCGCCAGTGTTGCCGTTTGGTCACATTTCTCACATTTTTCGTGAGTTTTGGCCCTCGCTTGTGACATGTGCGTGACTTGTGATTTTAGGCCGATTTTTGTGACTTTTTAAGATTTCTGGAGAAGCTTTCGACCATAATTGTCATACGAATTTTGTAGCCACTTTTAGAGGTGGAAGAGTTTAGCACCACATACTAAAAACTACAGAAGCCAAAATAATTATGTAATATCGTTACATACGCACACTAATACTAATCGTCAACAATACGTGAAATTTATTCACACCATCAAATAAAAAAAAAATTATGTCAGATCTATACAAAAGTTTTACATGTGTAAGTAGCCGAACTAAATGATTACCTAGTGCTTGATTAAGAGGATTGTGAACCTGTTAATTTTCATACAAAAGGCGATAACGTTTTACACCCAGTAAATATAGTTAGATTTTTATAATTTTTGGATATGTTGTAGATATAATGAGAAACTACGTCTGTACGTTTTGATTTTTAAGAAATATTGCTTACGCTAAAATTTATTAGCATCTAAAAATCTATATATAGATCTAAAAATCTATATTTAGATCTAGCGTAAGCAATATTAATAATAAATATCAGCTCTTTATTCTTTGACATCGATTATGATTTGGCCACACGCATGCCTTGCACACTTCTCTCACCACTATCCTCGCGTACCTCGTGAGGGTTTGGCGGTGCAGTTAGACGACGCTAATAATAGAGAATAATATAATGTAACAATGTATGTTGCTTCTGCGGTTATTACACATTGAAATGAAACAACTATAACGATTTAAATCATGTATTTATTTCCTTTAAAAATAAAATAAGTATCTACACGAATTTAATTTCAATAAAATAAATTCGGTTTTTATATGAATAAAAATATGCATAGCACGCATTCCACATTCATAGGTACAAGTAGGTACTAGGTCTTGTTGCTGTACGGGAAGTATTTTAGGGCAAGTAAATTGAATTATATCTCCAAAAAAATACAAGAAACGGCGAAAATTGCGGTCCCGGCAGACTTCGTCCCGCCCGGCAAAGAATCGATTTGACAGCTGTCATTATTTTTTTTTCACTGGAACGTGATTAAAAGTATTCTATGGCCTTTTCCTGGTTTTGAACTACATCCCCAGCAATTTTCAGCCAAATGGGTTCAGCCGTTCTTGAGTTATAAATGGAGTAACTAACACGACTTTCTTTTATATAATAAAAAAATATAAATAAAAAAAGAAAAGATAAAATAAGATATATAGATAGAAGAAAGAAGATAGAAGCTAGAGATAGATAACGAATTTTAAATTACTCGCGTATCACTTTTTCATGTAGCCACTTACACGAGCTCGTACTCACTGTCCTTTTTTTTTCGACCTTGTCGGTGTGAATGGTACCTTTGAATTTGTGTAAATGTCATTGTTTTTAAAAAATGAGCAGTTTTTTTTTTATTTAATACAAAAAAAAAATTGTGACATTGTTACTCAAAATGTGACTTTTTAGGAACCAAAACGTAACTTATGACCCGAGAGCCCTGGCAACACTGCTCACCGCTCAAGTCGCTCATGTTCATTCATTTTTGTGTATTGTGCTCTGTTCTTTATTTTTTAGATAAAATTAATATGTGATATTTAAACTATAACAAATGTATCTACGAGTTTATCTTACTAATATCATTCCTCGTTCTGTTAAATTCAGTGTTTAGAAATTAGTTGAAGCTGTCGAGGAAGTGTAAAACACCTGCCTTATTTTTTTAAACACGGGACGCAAGAATTCATAACAAAGCCTTATCATGGCTGAAAAGGTTAGTACAAATAAGCATTTATTCCACAATAACACAACTTAAAGACACCCTCCTTGTTGACAAACTTGTAAAATAGGCTGAAAATTCCCACGCCGAAGAATTAAGTAGTTAATGTTAAAAAAATTAACACCTGTTCGACGTGGGGTTTCAGTCCTTTTGGTATTTGAAAATGAAATCGTAAGTCGTATTTGTTTGAATATTAAAATATATTTAGAAATAACAATAAATAATGTATTCGATTATCTAAATCGGTGGTGACTGGATTGTGTAATTATGTGAAATTTTTGGTGACAGGTTATCATTGTACTGAAACTCGGTAATTGTTATCCATCTGTTTCATATTTATTAAATAGATATTTCAGCTTTCTCTCTTTCTATTTCTTATAAATCTACCAACTTACTAATATCTACTATGTAATATTGACAAGAACATTAGCAATTTAGCAGCAGTTGTTAATGAAGTCTATACACACACAATGACTGTATTCTTGTGTTGGTTATAGTTTCAGCATTACTTGATGTATAAGGAAAGTGATGCTGTGTGTTTGGATAAAACCTTGTTGTTAGATTTATTTGTATTATATTATTAGGATCTCTTCTTTACCAGCTTCTTCTAGATCTAAAAGTATATAATAAAACAACACACTTGCTAGAAAACAAATAGTTCAATATTATAACTATGCCATACTGTCTAAATGGTCTTCTTGAATTGGGTAATTTTGATTAAAAACATTTACAGAAAATCCAGGAAAATCCACTGCCTGAATCTCAATCTGAGGCTGTCAAAGAGTCCGAGATGCCTAAAATCAAGACAACAGTGCCAGTGCCAGACCCCACTCCGCGTCCCTGCATGCCATCCTTTACAAAGGCTACACCAAATGATCTGTACCGACGACTGTTACCCGCTGTCTTATTTCTGCTCACATTCGTCACAGTAATGACAATGTTGTTGATCTATATGGATACTGTGGGTAAGTGATCTTATAAAATTTATGTAATTTGTTATAAATATGGAATAATTGAATAAATTTCTTAGACATCACTCATATTACATTATAAATTGAAATAGATTAATTTTGGGATATTCCACTCCACATTACTTGTATTTTAAATTTTTATTGAAAAGTACATAATAAGTATTTGACATTCAATACTGTTAATAATAGTCATTTCACTAATATCTATCTGTTATAGGATTAAAATTTCTAACCACCACTTAACTCTAATCATTAGTTGTTTGTCTTCACAATACATTATTATCAATTCTTAAACAGCTGACCTAACTTATATTATAAAACACCAAATTCTTAAATTAAAACTTACATTTCAGCTTTGGGTGCTCAACAGTTTCGCCTAAACATGTCAAGGGACTATGAGTTGGCGCGGATTACACAGGACTCTCCGCACTTGGTGGCGTATGTGAGGCAACTGCACCTCGCACCTCGGGCTCCGGGCAAGGCTCCACCCGCGCCCACCAAGACCAGCCAGGTTAAGGTCCTGGATAGCATCTTAGGTGAAATGGTGAGTGTGGAATCCGTTTATTTGCTTAGTATAAAAAATACAGTACATATTGCAAACAAACAGTGCTAATGCTTTTGAAATTCTCTTCCTTAAGCTATATAATAGTTGTTGAAACTGCATAATGATGATAGATTGATATGACTAGAATTGGTCATTGATGCTTTAATAACGCCTAGTGTTTTTATTCATTGGAATAAAACAATTATAATAGACTAGCTTCTGCCCGCGACTTCGTCCGCGTGGAACTCCTCCTTTTTTGCAGTCGGTTAAAAAGTAGCCTATGTCCTTTTTCAGGCTCCAGACTATCTTTGTACCAAATTTCATTTAAATCGGTTCAGTAGTTTTAGCGTGAAAGCGTAACAGACAGACAGACAGAGTTACTTTCGCATTTATAATATTAGTAGGGATTTAACTCCCATATTATTAATTTTATGTTGATTTCGCATAATCGTATCATAGTAGTAGTAAGTAAATATGTGTAATAACTGCAAAAGCATTAGAAATTAATGGGCTTTATATTTGATGCGATTTTCTCTACATAATAATATGCTGTCAGTGTCACTGTCATATAATATTATGGCCTGTTGGTCTTGTGGTCAGAGTCCCTGACTACGAAACTAGAGGTTGCAGGTTCAAATACTGCTAGAGGCAGATATTAGTATAATGACACATGCATCTGTATGTTCATGTAAGTTTGTCATCATGCATGCATGTTTATGTAAGTTTGTCAGTTGTCTAGTACTCGGCTCGCTTATTTTGTGGCTAGATCACTTAGACTGATCAGTGTAAATTGTAATTTTTTTTTATATGAATGCAGTACAACGGCACATTCGTGGAGTTCCTCCCGCGCGGGCCGCGTTCGCAGACTACACTGTTCCTGGAGACGTCGCGGCGCTGGGGCGGGGTGGTGGTGCGAGCGGCGCCGCGGGACTACCTTGCGCTGCGCGGCGCCGCACGCGCGCTGCACGCCTGCCTTAGCCCCACGGACCACCCCAGAGAGGTCAGGCTCATACTACACAATTCAAGACTAAAATTAGCCAAATCGTTCAGCCCTTCTCGAGTTTTAGCGAGACTAACGCACGGCTATTCATTTTTATGTTTATAGATTTACTCTTTATATATTTGCTCGTTGCATAATTTTTGTTTTCTCATTTATAGGTTACATACAACGAATCGGACGAACATGACACGTTATTTAGGTAAGTCTCAAAAGTATTGCTTTATTTTGAAATTAAAACTTATTTTTATAGGTACTTTACCTATTTCCCCAAGTAAGGCCAAGTAAGTCCGAGCAAGTTTGTATGTAATTCACACGGCTTCGAATGTAAACATTTCACCATCGTCAAATAAAACTGACGTGTATGAGTCTACTCGGTTAATTTACCCATGAATTATTACCTATTAGCTTAACTTAACCTCCTTAAATAGCCTTATAACATATAAGTGTATGTATTAAATAATTGTTATTATTTCTTTAGATCTCGAGTGCTGTGCTTGCCTTTGTACACGGTGCTTCTAGCGGCGGAGGCGACAGAAGCCTCTTACTTATTAATCGGAGGAGGGCCACACTTAGACCACGTGCCGTTCGATCGCGTCAGACTTCAGGTATAACGTTATATTTGAATATTTATGATTTCTTTTTGGTAAAATTGTAAACAAACCATAAAAAAAAAACTATCAGTGACTACGTAACTGAAACTGGCCCAATTATAAAAAAACACTCTGGTTTGACATACGTCGTTATTGATAGTCTTGGTTTGTTTATACATACATACTTACATAAGTTCTTTCCAACCAATACATGCGTTAAACACAGTTTGGTAATTCCAATTCTTATGAATCATTTCTGCTGGATGTGCAACCTCACCGATGAATCATTCGCGCGTAAATCGTACACACAAACTGTAGGGTCATTCACCTGTCTATTATTTAAGAATGATTTTTGAATTTAACAATCGGTTTTTAATATATATTTCCTAAATTCCAGGTAATTGAATACCATTCCTCGGATGCGGCGGCGCGCAATGCAACTACTAAATTGTTACTGGCTAATAATTATACGGTCGCGGCTACTTACCCTGAAAGCATCATGTATTCGCTCAAGGTTTGAAACTCGTAAATCACCCTCGGCCTTGCCGCTCTCGATTTGTTACTTTTATTGTCATATCAGCAGTAGAAATAGATATTTAATTACATAATGATAAACATCCGTATTAGGTACTATGATGACGACACAGAACTTAACGCACTGTTTTAAAATTCATAACAACACAAAAAGCACTCTATTGAATAAATGAACACAAAAAAATTGCATAGAAGCATCTGAAAATAAATAAAATGACGGTAGCAGTTTTACGATCCTACATAATATAAATAATATTTTAACTACAACTGCTACCGAGCGATAGTCAAAGAAACATTTGAATTTTCATTAGAAACAATTCATCAAAATATATCTCGCCGAATAATACAAGGATTATATCTTTATACCGGTACCTTTTACTCTCTTTTCTTCTCAGTCTGCTAAGGGACAGACTGATAAAGACAATTTATACTTTCTTTATTCGGAAATACTAAGTAAAGTATTACTCTTCGATTCTCAGTTATCTACTTCATTCTAATGCTTATCGATTATTACTATATAATTTTCAATTACTTTTTTTTGGTATCTGATTATTTTATTTTTACGTCAAAGTGCCTTAATATAAAAAAAGCGTCTTGGATATGCTCAATTATTTGAAACACTGATTATACATAGTTCCTGTTTAAGAGCACTATCTTTATTACATTTTTAAATATACATTTAAATGAATAAAATTAACCGATTTATTACGTTATAAAATTTAGAATAAACTGCACTGCGTATGCCTTAAATTAATAGCGAGTTAAAATTTGGATTTTGTATCAGAATAGCTGATATATTAATGCGTATATACTTTGGAATCTATTTGAAACAGTAGCCTAAATAATGGAATAGATCTGTCATGTATTAAAAACTTATATAAAATAGTAACTGTTTGAGCAATTACTGACGGAAATAAATGGATTTGCCTCTTACGTTTATGCGTGCGGTGTGTAGGATCCTTTGCACTGTGAGCCCAGGCGATAATACACTACCAGTCATCGGATATTGTAAGAAATTTGGTTGCTATGATAAAAATGTTCCTGGTACCTAAATAATTTGAAAAATATCCAAGTCTAGGGAATATCATGTTTAGCAGGCATTACGCCAAGCTTTTACATATTTTTAGAGAAATAAGCGAAGTATTATTTGGTGTTATCGGACAATAAAAAGGTTCGTGTGAGATGGTTGTTATAATAATAGGCCTTTGTATGTATTTCTATAACAGTTAATACCAAAATAGACTATTATGGAATTATTTTTTAACAATAAACAGCTTTTCGTAATTGTCTATTTTAGTTTAACGGATTAGCTAAGGCACGCAATTTACAATATGCCATAAAATATTTTTGTATAAAAACACCGTTTTTAACGCACAATCACTAAAACGTTCAATAAACGTACGTTACAATTTCTAAAAAAAAAACATACTATCGTCTTAGAAATGAACAGTTTTCTGTGGTATTGTTAAATTTTGAAATCACTGTATACTCTATTGACTAAAACAGCATTATATAGCATTTTCAATTTTAGATAGGCAGCTAGAGCTTTACACAATTTTAAATTATACACACGCCTCATTTTAAATTCATTTGTTGGTATTATTTTATTTTAAAAAATATCTCGATGGTACGTTCTTAAGTATCAAGTGTGATCTGATTTAATTATTTATTGAATTTATTTTCACTTTTGTCATATGTGCTTAGTTTGAATCTTTTAGTGAATTACACTATTTTAATTTAGTTTAATAATGTTAATTTATAATAATTATGGTGATACAAGATCAGTATTGACAATCCATCCATGTGTATTTTTCTTCATTCCAACTCGATTTTAAATGATCCAGTGAATTTGTGAATTAAAATACTTAATATTATATAATTATTTAAATATATATTTTATTTCATCGCCGATGTATTTTTTACTTTAAAAGGATTTCATTCCAATTGTATTGAAAATTATAATTTTAATTTACAGAAGACTGAATAACAATTATTTTGTTACGAGGAACAATTATTATTATTTTACACAATGAATTAATCGTAATTTCGATTTAATTAAGTGATTAAATGACAATGAACGTTTTTTTATCGAATAAACTATAATTTAGTAGATTTTTTAAGATTTTGTGTTAGGCTTAGTTTTATGCGCTCAATTTTTCTCAAAATAAATGGCTTTAATGAATCAATTGTTTCATTTTCAAATCAATAAATAATAATACGAATGCATATATACAGGATACAACTGTAGTACTGTAATGGTTTTTTTTTCGAACCGAATACTGAAGCGCAGTTGGCCAGCTAATGGGCCTTCACTGCAAAACCGGACGGGTGGCGAGACTCCTGAAAGGAGGCTCTTTAGCCTTTTAAACTGTAATGGTGGATCAAACGAAGCTGAACTATAATTAGCAGCAAACTTCGCAATCAATGGTGGCAGTAGAAAATAAAACTGCTTTTTGTGTATTATATTATTTATTCATGTATATTTATTTAATGTATTCTTGTCCTCGAATTTACAATCGATAGCACATGGAATAACTATCAATTTTAACGATCTTATGAACGAATATGCAATGGATAATTACACTATTTTAGAGTAACGCTAAAAATTCGTTAATTTATAATATTTTTTCATGGTAAGGATATATAGTAAAAAAAAAGTATAATTAACAACGAACTTGTGCGGGCAGGGTACAGACAATATATAATACTCTCTACTTGAACAAAAAAAACTAAATTATAATAAAACATCTATAATAATCAACTAGAAATAAATTTTAATCGTAATTATTGCTTTTAAATATTTATTGAAATTATAGGAAGAACTACTGAACATAACAAATTATATACATAGTCTACAACGACTCTGATTTGTTCGAAATGACTACAGAAATAAAGTTTTTAATATGTTTAAAATATGCATTTTCTAATAGGTAACACTTCGAGACATGAATACCGCGACATTCATTAATAATTGTTTTTTTTTTGTAGCCATTCCGTACAAAGCAGATATTTATCAGTTTGAATTAAATTAATTAAAACCCTAAACTTTCTTATGAATTCAACAGTCGCCATTCTAGAGATATTCAGAATTAAAATCCTCATCCTCTCTAAAATTTTAAGGTGGCTACTCGTAAGAATTTTAAATAAATTCATTAAAATTAGAAATACTAAATATTGTTATAAAATATAGGCACCAATATTACTAAAGCACAAAAAAATACTAAAAGAAAATAACTAAGAGTGTGAACTTCTCAATTCTACATTCCTGGAAATTAAAATGCCTAGCCGTAGGTATCATTTATTTTGAATTTTGAGCTTTGGTCCCAATCTTGAAATACTATATCCACACTCATTGCAAATAAATGATACAAAAATTATGAATAATCGGATCTAAACTGTCCACGATCAACCTCACTATTTGACTGTGATTTTTGTTTATAATCCAAAACTACATAATTCTAAGAAATAATTAATTACAAGAACCTCTAGCTGCCGCAAACACAACGAATGTCAATATTTGGAATGAACTAAATGCTTTATTACTGTATACTTAATTAAATACAGCATGCAATAGGTATAATTATTACACACACAATAGGTATAATTACACAACAAAATTAAAATCGAATACTAGGTATTTGGAATAAAAAAATAAAATTTGACAATAATAATACAAATTAAAAGAATCTGTTTTTGCATCACACAAATAATAGGAATAAGTAAGTACATGAAGTATATTTGAAAGGTATACGTACATTTTATACAATTCACAATATCTACCTAATTTAATAACACTTAAGACTTACAATGTTTGACACTACATTATTTAAGATTATTGTTAATTGAAGCGGGTATAAAAAATATTTTACTATAACATGAAAAATCAACAATCAGTTGACCACTACAACCTGCATTTAAAGGTACTTTTTTGACTAATTTTAATCTTTAAATTCTACTTAGTTATACGCGGATTTTTTATTCTTTAAAAATGCCAACGACATTTGCCTCCCGGACAGTGGTCCTTACGATTAATACTAATTAACCGTAGTACGACGTAAAAATGAATCCTTATATAGGCGTTGACCGGTGTTATTAACAATATACGATGTCAGTATGTCTGTCAGAGGGTTCTGTATCAATTACGGTAAAGTTTAACGATGAAGTTTGCCTTGAGATACGTAAACGAAAACTTTATCATTAAAGTAAACCGAAATACTCCCGACACCAGAAAACTGTCTACTTTACTCCGTTGTGTCTTAAAAATCCGCTCCTTAACCTATGTACCCTCCTCGGTGTGAGCTATCATTACATGACATCTGTGAAGTGGGAACTCTGGGGTGATTTCTTGGTTAATTTTAATAGCCCTACCGAATATTTCCATTGTGTTCATACTTGACATCGATTGTCGCGGTGGAGCACACTTTGCCCAGTTTACAACGAGTCTGCTATTTCGAAAAGGTATATTTAACATCAGTTATTATTTATTATACAATAATTAACATTTAGCTCATTAATATTTTAAGTTAAAGACACACTTTACGGACATTTAAACAAGTTTTAACGTTTCCTTGATATATATTGCGGGCATTTTTTTGTTTTAATAAAACAATTGAGCCACGAATTTATATACATTATTAAAAAACAATACTTTTCTAGTTTAACATTTTTATTTTCTACTTCAAACATGGATTTTTATTTTTCTGTAAATGTCAATAACGTTGAGCGAAATCTCTAATTAATTTCGTTAGTTAAATAATTTATGGCAGTTAATATTGCTACTGTTTATTATATTTGTAAAAAAAAATACTCACAAATAACTTCATATTATCTATTCCAAAAAAATCGGTTGAGTATAAAACGATTTTCAGTCGGTGCTAGATTTTATAAATGGTTAAAAATTATAAATTCTACAGCTATACCACCTAATACGTTTTTGTAACTATTTCTGGTTTCTAATACATTGAAGTAGGTATCTGGTTACAAATGACGTATTTGTCACAAATATTTTTTAGATTTATATTTAATTATGACCACGGAATGTACTTCTCATGAGCATTGTCCAAATTCACTAATTGATGACTTATAATTATCAATTCAAAAGAAAATATCTTTGCGAAAGTCTAATTGAAACAATTGTTTCATGTCCCGTTAGTAATAAAACTTTGAAGAACTTTTGACTTCGTTTAAATTGTGCTCGACATGGCGGTAAGGAATAATATGAAAGAAAGTTTATTATAATTCTGTTCACAATTTTTTTTATATTCCAATCACACATAATATCATATTGATATACGCTGATATGCACCACTTTACCTTTAAATACGTACACCTGATACAAGCGATATTGAACTCAAAATCAAGTTATTTTAATATCAAAATCGTACAAAAGCGTCCCTCAATAAGAACTCTGAATCCCCTTAATTTCGCAAACTTCTAAGTTTTGGAGCAATGAATGAACAATGATTACTTAATACCTGATATATTATGACTGTATTAATTAAATTTGTAAACATTCTAAAGAGAAATCATATAAGTATTTCAAAAATACACACGATTACGTTTATATTCGATAATTTTGTCTAATACGAAATTAATTAAAACGTAAAATAAAACTTCTAGTTGTCTTGTAAAAAAAGGGTTCATTGCTCCAAAACAATCTAACTGTTCTGGCATACATCTGCCAGTACCCAATATCATTGGAGGAAATTTTGGTTAAACTGTCTTTGGGGGGCGAAGTTGTTATTCATAGGAGCTTGATATGGAAACGACATAGGCATTTGGTTAGGTTTATGGGCTGGGCTGTTTGGGCTAGATTTTAGCTGATTTATAGTAGGCGCTGGGCCAGCTTTAGGCGACCTGGGTGCTAGTAAATTGTCAACGTCAATGTTGATAGCACCGGTAGTGTCAGCCCAGGTAGCACCTAATTTTGTCACAGGTTTGTTGTTAGGTGTCGCGGTCGTTGTTGGCTGAAGGAAATCCACTGGTGTCGGTTGAATACCTGTTTGAATGTAATTTTGTAAAATAGGCTGTTGTTTGGAATGCCAATTAAAAAAATCCAGACTCTAACGACTTTATACGTAAACGAAATTTGAGTGTTTGTCATCCATAGCCTCGTCTGAAATTTTGTTTACGCATGTCTATGACATAAGTTTACAAAATCTGGATGTTAGTTAAAATGTTAAAAAATTGTAAAGCGATATTTTTAGAAGTTTTGTAAATTTTGATAATAACAGCATATTTGATGCAAGTGTTAATTCACAGCAATATATTATACATAAAATAAAAAGAAAATACACGTGACTCCGAAAAAAATAGTGGCCAATTCACAATCATCAATCAATTGTGGTAGTATTTGGAAGCAGGTAGGTACACAAATAATCAAAGTAGACCTATTTTTTTAAAACATTTATTGAATAAATCATTACGGTGGGTTTACAGTTATTTAAGATTTAGATCACAATTTCGATGACGAAAAATCATCACATTTTTTCATAATCCAATTAAAATTCAAAAAGTTTAAAAAACCCTGACATACATTTATAATCTACACCCATAATTACATTGGGTTTTAAATGTAGCTTATCATTAAAATTGTTCACATTAACTTACGAAGGAAATATTCTTGCAAGTCATCTTAATAAGAATATACTTAAGTAAACTTGCCCCTTTTTAAGAGTCAATATAATCTTACCTACTCAAGAGAGAGTACTTCCCTTTTTGTCGACAAAACATATTTTTATCATAACCCTTGATAATATACGACACGGTTGTGAAAAACTACTTTTATCTTTAAAAAAGGGAAGGGGAGATTCTTAACTACAAGTAATCAATCTGTAATGCATGAACGCGCCTATTATACGTTTGAAGTTTATTGTGAACAAAGTGTGTCTACCGCAGTCTCTTGGGCATTCAATAGCTTGATAAACTAGTACATAGTACATTCTAGTCTACGCATGTTGAATTTGTTTTTGGCGTCTACATTACAATTTAAACGATAATAGTTTCGACTTCGATTTAAGACGATTTTACCGTTACTTTATTAAAAAATATTTTAAACTTAAAATTAAATACTTAACAATCTACGATATAAAAATGTTTTGTGCTGAAACTGCCTTTTTGAGCACGACAAGATCCACGGAGCAGTAAAAACATAGGAACTAAACCATTCGCGGTAAAATAAACAATAGCTTTGAGAATTTTATAGTTACAGACTGGCATTGGAGTCCGCCATTCACAAAAATATTTATCTTTTATCATAAAAAAAAAAAAAAATCTGCTTCTACTTTGAGCGCCATTATTAGCAAAAGACTAGTATACCTTAGAACCATAGCGTTACACTTGTTCAATAAGCACAAATAAATATTTAATATCTAAAATCTACGTGGATACATAATCATTATTATAACTGACATAGACAAAATCCGTTGACAGTAATAATTATGTTTCTAACATTGTTATAAATTGCAAACCTACAACTAAGACATCAATAAAATTTCTACAAACATCCGAGTACATTATTATTATTACCATGGAGCGGAATTCTTATATTATTTAATATACGGATACGGATGAACATTATCCTACTGATACAAACAAACAAAATTAAATAAAAAGAATATTATCCTTTGATTACTTATATGATAAAACCTACCTTACTTTTTTAATGGCAAGGTAAAGCAAGTAATGAAAATAAATTAAACATTGATAAACGTTCAAAGAACAGTAAAATTATGCGAGTATTTATTTTCAACAATGATAGTCGACGAAATTATAATATCACTCAAATTTATCATTTATATTACAGAAATGGATTCCGCTCCCTGGTTATTAAATTCGACAAAAAACCTTAACTTATTATCCTTCAGCGAAAAACAGCTAGGCCTCGAAGGTACCGGAATTAGTGTTTTTTCTTTTTCTTAGTTTTCAATACGTTTCCGGGGTAGCCGGTGAGACGGGAGCAGTGGGGGCATTCGTCCTCGACTAATTTTGGCCAAGCTGTGGCTAAATTCTAATCACCCTCAAATTCTCCTAGATTCTTCTCCATTAGAGAGAGAACTTGAGCGGCAAAAATGGCTAATTCTGACTTAGAACCTCCCAATTTCATTGTCAAGTCAACGTTGGACAACATGTCCGCCAACCAGGCGCGTAATTCAATCATTGAATATATAAAATCGCTTTTTAAAATCGAGGATGGAAGCGCTAAAAGCACGCTGGCGAGCAAAGCAATAACGCACGACTGAATCTTCGGATCTGGTGTGTATCTGAGATATAGTACCATTTGGACGACTTCGTAGCAGTAACTTGGACATTTCGGACAGTTTTTAGAAGCTAGTACTATGTTCCCTATAACTGACAGATATTTGAAGAATAGAATGTTATCGATGTCTTGCTTAGTGTTATGGTGGGATAGAGTAAATTGTTTCACTCCAAAACCTCCGATAAGAGGGTAGAAAAACGAGTCAGATACCGCTGCGAACTGATTTTTCTTAGCTTTTGAGAATGGGTGCGGCCTTTTTGAGTGGAAATAGCGAGTTTTGTTAATAAGTCTTCGCCTTATGATCTCTTCAGCAGACACAGGTTGTTCTTGTGTGATGACATCGGGACGAGTAGCAGTTTCTGGTTTAGCTGGTCGTACATCGGCTATGCGATTCGCTGCTTCAGATAATACATCAAGCATAAATATTTTCGTGGCAATAGAATATCTTCCAACGTCTGTGTGGATTTCTTTGCAAATGTGTTCAGCGCAAACTTTAGGCTGACTGCAAAGAATTGCCACTGATGTATTGAATTTGATGTTATCAAAATCATGTACATGAAATCTGTCATCCAGATGAATGAAAAGATCTATTAATTCTATAGCCAGTTTCGGATCCTCATTTTTGAGTTGTTTTGTTACTAATTCTTCAGCCACTTCTACGCTTGCCTCGAAAACATCCGCTTCTTTGGCCTCTGTTATGAGTTCTATCAAATCTCGTACGTAAGCAGGCTTTTTCTTGTCAGTTACGGCCAAGTCATTTGACATGTCATAAGGTTGTAAATCATCATCAGAATCGAGATCTTCTGTAAGTTTCTTGCTTTTGTCCAAAGCGTCTAATTTGACTGATATAATTGTTTTGACAATCTCCTTTGTTTGTTCTGGACTTTTGACAGCGCACGTCATTATCGTATTGTACACTTGTTTTTTATCTTTGTCGACTACTTTCAAAGCAATTAGATCTAAAATTCCTTTTAAGTCTACTGGTTTAAGCTTGAAGTCCACTGGTATTTTGCGATTGTCATCAATGAGACACCGACAGCTTAAATTTTTAAGTATGGCATGAATTTCTATACAATTTGGACCCATTTCTTTAAAGTCAAAGTTAAGTTTATCTGCTGATTTATCACTTAAATCAATCTCAGCAAGTAATTTTAAAATAATTTCAATAGTAGCCATGCCAATGCAACGGAATTCTTGTGACAAAACGTCCAAGTGTTTTGACATACCTTTGAAAAGAATAGTTTTAAAATCATTTAACTGCCATTCTTTCTTTTCGTTTTTAGAAAGTACAACGCAGTATTTCACTGCTAGAACTAGCAATTCAGAAATGTACATATGATGTGTGATATTTGATACATTAGCATTTTTGACATCCGCCCAAACGCGACTAAGCTTCAGTACTAACTCTGTTAAAATGTCAAACCGATTCTTCGATGTTGACAGATAGTAAATAAGATTCTCAACAATAGTTGTATCTTTGAAGTCTTTTAATTGGATGTAAATGGGAATCCTAAATGTTAGAATTTCCATCCAATCTTGATTGACATCTATACTGTCACCGAGCAGGTTTAAAATCATTTGTTCCCTATTTCTGTAATGTATGGGTGATCTTTTTAACAAAGTCAATGATATGCAATCTATGGCATGACGGCTTAGGTAGAAGAACATTTTCTGTATCAACTTCCGCCTCAAAAACTTAGTTTCATTCTCAGACCCTGCCCAAGCGACTAGTATGTCTACAAATTTAAAAATAGCATCAGAATTTCCGTTTAAATTGTAATTGACCATCACTTTTGATACTAAAAAGGATAAATATGAAGTGTCATATTGAATCCCGTGGTGGTAGCTACTTTCACTCATATAATCCATGCTACGAACAATATGGAATATCAAGTTATACGAATAATTCTCGTGAGAGAAATGCTTAGGGGTTTCCTTTTCTAATTTATTAGCGATCCTTTCCGGTAGCGTAACTAATAACTGCACAAAATTTTCCCACTCATCCTTATGTTTCAAATGGTCGGTTGCGTCATCAACCTGCACACAAGAACCATCGATGATAGCTGTCAAAACGGTGTCGCTTTTGACATATTTTGACAGAGCAAATGCGAGACCCGCCATAGCCTCCGGGTCAGTTTCATTCCTCAAATATCCGCACAGAATGGTCAATGCTTCTTGACTGATGTCGAAGCTCTCTTCGATAGTAAAAAGATACGCGATTTCGTTTTTGAATTTAGTCCACTGAGGCATTAAAGTTCTTACAGCGGATGCAAGCGACTGCACGAATATATCTTTAACCTCATCAGTGATGAGTTTACCATCGGTTCGCGACAGTTTCTGCACGGTTATCGGTCCTGGCAAGTTTCGTTTCATTTCTTCAAAGCTGATCTTGATTTTGACGGCATCATTTTCACATGTGACCCTGTTGACAGTTCGCAGTGTCTCTAGGAAGGTAACCACGGTTGGTAGTATTTCGGCCTGGGCTGATCTTTTCTTTTTTCTCTCTGAAAATGAAAGATACCTGAATGTGCCCAAAACTTGTATTTACACTAACGACATTTAGTTTTTACATGCAGGGAGTCACGTGTATTTTGTGAAAAACAAGTCAATCGATTTTGACATTGGCTGATACATAAAATAAATAACGCAACCTAATGTATGAATAGTTAATTATATTATTATGTGTTTATAATAAATTTAAATGATGAAAATACTAGAGTTTTCATAATATATAATTATATGTACAGTAAAAAACACATCCTCATTCTAACAAAGAGATATATATATGTCTAAGGGTGTATTCGCAATTTTTTTAACGAACCAACGACCCACCGTTTAAATTAAGTCTTGCTTCTCTTGCAAGTTTTAAAGAAATAACATTTCAAACACATATAAAATTTACTTATTAGTTATTAGTAGTAGTCAAAGTTATTTCTCTTTAAGATTAAGGATGTGATGATTCAATTCAAATCCGCTAGATGCGCTAGTGTAGAATCCATCTGCCATCATCCACCAACCACAGGCCAGTATCTTGTCTCTCATTGGTGTCCATGACAACTAGTTAATACACCTCATTCGATACTAGCGCGCATCTATCAGATTTTTGATACGCGGCGGCCTATATTGTTACTTTAAAGCAAATTTTGTAGTTTCAGTATCAAAACGAGAAAAGGACCCTCGTTATTGATACTGCAACATAACGCATTAATATCGCATAATATATACAATATTTATTTAGTAAAAAATATACTCGGCAGCAAAACATATGGTCATGTCTTATGACAAATACACACTAAAGACGAGTACAATTACTAGATACTTTATCAAACTTTTAATACCATAGAAGCATATTAGATATTTTTTTTGCTGGAGAATATATTTTGGTGGTGTCTACTGTGTTTGAATGGATATTCCCTTACCTGTTGGTATAGTAGGTTGGAGTGTGGCGGCGGATAGTTGCGTGGTGAGCGTGTCGAGGTTATTAAACCCTGGGAGTCCTTGCATCGGGGCCATCGGCGGCGGCGCGAGGTCGCTTAGTAGGTCCAGATTTGATGTGGGTGCTGGAAATTAAAAAAAAATAGTAAACAACTGTTTAAAAAAATGTAGTGAACTTATTATGAATAATAAAAATGTTTGTGTTTTCTAATCGTTAAATATATAGATAAAAAACAGCACAAACAGCCGTTTACCCATTTGATAATTAAGTAGCTTTATTAAAATATTGTGCAACGTTATCTGTTCATGATTCGAAAATTTTACGAACTTTTCATAGAGTCTGTCAATGATTTTTTTTCTAGTCAATGTCTAAATCTGTACAAGTAATATTATTATTACAATTTTACCTGTATTATTGTTACTCGGCGGCGCTGTGAAATTATTGGGCGTGACTAAGTTGTTAGCCGATGTGAAGTTGTTGGCGGGCGCTGTGAACGCCGAGGTGAAGTCTGCGAACCCGTCGTTGGCGGGCTCGGGTGCTCCGAAAGCGTTGGCGAAGTCGCCGAATTCCGCTTCCTTCGTCGATGTGGATTTTAGTTCTTCAGCTCTAAAATTTATAAAAAATACTCTTTAGCGATTGAGGGTACGCAACAGATTTAATAAATTGAGTTGACCTATTTCAACATAATGAACAAAAAAATTACATGCTCTTAAAAAAACACAATTGCTGACATAAAATTTGACATTCGAAAATTCGAAAATAATAATAATTAACTAACACTATTGATGAAATCACTATAAGACTGTTGCAGTGCCCTTAAAGGGTGTTATGTACCTGCCACTTATCTAAAATTAAGACCATTAATGAACAGATATAGATTATAATATGGTAAATTGCAATTTACTAGAAGTGTCTGTCCTGTGTATTTCATATGATATTTTGATGTTTCTGTTTTGTTGACCTTGGTGGTCTATACATTGTAAAGACATTGGTATTATACAATCCAACATTAACATAGCTCTCTATTTGTAAAATCAAAAAACTCCAGTGCAATACACAACACTGCAAAATTAAAATAGAACTGCGTTTCATCGTGGTTCACCAAAATGTGCGATCTATATCTGGCAAGACTGCACTTTTAGACTTATTAAATAATGCCGAAAACCCGGACGTGTTAGCGGTAAGCGAGACTTGGTGTCGCAAAAGTGATATGGATCGGGTGAGATTATGTGGGTATCAGTTAGCAGGTAGTTATTCTCGCCGACGTCACGCCGCTCACGGTGGTGTCGCATTGTTTGTACGAGATGGCGTTCAGTATGCGCAAAGAAACGACCTTCATGACTTCTCCGTCCCATACCACTGCGAGTTTACCGCTATCGAAATAAGTAGGCATAGGTTAATTATTATTGTTTTATATAGGACGGGAAATGGAAACTTCGACATGTATTTAAAAAACATTGAATTATTATTAGTTAAACTCACTGACGAAAATAAAAAGTTTCTCATTGTTGGTGACCAAAATGTTGATTATTTAGTTGATAATTGTATGAAGCGACATGTAAATGACATTTTAAATAGTTATGGCTGCAAAAACTTAGTAACATTTCCCACACGCACCACCGCAGACTCGACATCTAGCATTGACTGCGGTATTACAAATTATTGTCACGATGACGTCACTGTGTCTCCCGTTGATACGGCAATAAGTGATCATAATGCCCAGCGTTATGCATTATTATTATTAGACGGAAATGAAAGCAAAAAGAGAAATTTCATTGAACGTCGGTCATACAATGATGACTCTTATAGTTTATTTTATTTATCTATATTTATTTATAATTATAATTTTGACTTTATTTATAATAGTGACATTGACATAAATTGCAAATTTAGTAAATTAATTAATATATTGAATTATTATATTGACATTCATTTTCCAATAAAAAAATATATTTTAAGACATAAAAAACATTTGCCATGGGTAAACAGTGACTTAATGGATCTGATTTGTAAACACAGTGACCTTCATGTCATCAGGCGCCAGTATCCCGACGAACCCTTTATATCGCAACGCATTGAACATTACTCGAATTTAATTAAATCAGCGACGTTGCGAGCTCGTCAAACCTGCATAGAAAGAAGGCTGACAGCGAGCAAAAATCCTGCGAAGGATATATGGGGTATCGTCAATGATGAGATCGGCGCGAAGTCAAGGTCACATGATGTTTATTTAACGGATCCAGCGAGTAATGTAAACATCCCACCAGGACATACCAAATACATTTAATACGCATTTTTTGGGTGTAGCTACAAAGTTTGCATTGCGAAGTGATAAATCGATATGTATGCAGTATATATGTAAACATTTGTGCAACATTGATGTACCTGCGTTCTCACTGCCAACCGTCACCCGCGATGACCTGAGCAAAATATTGCAGTCAATGTTGGGGTCGGGAAAAACAGTGGATGTGTATGATGTGTCGATGAACTTGTTACTATGTATTTGGCCAGTTATCGCTGACATATTGGTGGCTCTCGTAAACAACATGTTCGAGTGTGGTGTCTACCCTGAGGTATTAAAAATACCAGGGTGTGCCCCGTTTATAAAGGCAAGGGTGACAAGTGTGATGTCAATAACTACCGACCGATTTCGATTGTTCCCACTATTTCTAAAGTAGTGGAGGCCCTTCTATCGTCACACTTAATGCGTCATCTCGAAGAAAATGACTTACTGACTGACAGACAATACGCCTACAGAAAAAACAAGTCGACGACGATTGCAGCACACCAAATATTTGACTGTATATTGACTGGCCTGGATGAAAAGCATAAAATGGCTGCTATTTTATGTGATTTATCAAAAGACTTTGATGTGATTTCGCATGAATTATTATTAAGTAAGTTAGATTTGTATGGTATTAAAAATATTCCCCATGCATTGTTTGCGTCGTTCCTTATGGGACGTAAACAAGTCGTTAGGATGACGATTGAAGGCAAAATCACTACCTCTGAATCTGGGTTAGTGTCATTGGGAATACCTCAAGGATCCGCGTTAGGGAATACGCTTTTTCTATCATTCATCAATGATTTGCCATCGTCCATTTCCATTGGCCTGTCTGTGTTGTTCGCTGATGACACTACCGTGGTGGTCAGCGCTCGTAACTACGAGGAGCTGAGTCTCAGGATACGTGAAGCCAGTGAACAACTACAGAACATGGTTCTCTGCAAATGGACTGATATTGAATATGGCAAAATCAAATGTGATAGTATTTAATGGAAGAAGCGTTAAATTACCCCATGCATCCTGAACAGTCCAATGCCGCTATGCAGTGAGAGCAGGTTCCTTGGCTTTATGCTAGACTCGAACCTCAACTGGAAGAGCCATGTCGACAAACTTTGTGATTGGTTGAGTAGTGCGGTCTTTGCGTTGCGTAAGCTTAAACCACTGATCTCTGCCGATGCACTTAAACAAGTGTACTTTGCACATTTTCACTCCATCATGTCGTACGGGACGCTCCTCTGGGGAAACTCCACCGAAGCCGGTAGGGTGCTGGTGATCCAGAAACGAGCGTTGCGTACTCTTGTTGGGGCGAAACATAGACAGTCGTGCAGAGACGTGTTTATTGCTCAACGCATTATGACGCACTACTCATTATACTTATTCGAGTTATTAATGTTTGTAAGAAATAATTTAGATCAATTTAAAGTGGTATGTATCTCTGGTAAAGTAAGTCGTTTTGCTGGACGTTTGAGAACGGTCCCCCGTCGCATGGCCCTTGCAGAAAAGAATCCCCGTGTTCTTGGACCGAGTCTGTATAATCGCCTACCTGACGTGATAAAGAACGAGCCGTCTGACGAAGCATTTAAGCGCCAACTGAGAAACATTTTATTGGAAAACCCATTTTACTCTGTTGACGAATTTAATCAAAAATATAAATAAATTATTTTTATTATTAATGTTAAATTACGTGACACTAAAAGCCATTTGACATTATATTATGCATAATGAAATTTATTGTAATAAAATTATAATTTTTGCTGATACTGTAAATACTGTAAGTTAAATCTGTATTGACGATCTCAATATGAGTGAATATAATTTGACATAATAATGTATTTTTTAATGTTATAATGTAATTTGTTCATATTATTTTTTCTTTATTTTTGTTCTGACGATCTCAATGTGAATGCATATAATTCGACATAATAGTGTAATTGTACTGTATGAATTTTGAGAAATAAATAAATCTAATCTAATCTAATCTAAAGGCTTGGCAAGTATTCTGCAGGTATACATTGACATGTCGCCAATATGGAATGCACTCGAGTGGAACTAGGTTACCTAGGGTCAAAGTCATCTTCCAGGCCAGTGGGTACCGGCGCTGGACAGGTCTTGAACAGGTCATCCAGCAACTCTTGCGACTGGTTGACGGCCGGCGTGGCGGGGGTGGGGGCTGGAGTGGGGGCCGATTTGCCGTATGTCGCCGCAGCACCTAAAATTACATGGTAAACTAGGTTTTAACAATATGTTAAGAGTAATTATATCAATTTAAAATTACAGACAGATCAGTAACAGGTATTTTATATTTAAACTTCGGGTAAGTAGCATTGTCATGTGCCGCAAATTGACAAATATTACATTTTATGTTTTAAAATATGTCTATTGAAGTTATTAGCAATGTTTACTAAAAATACTTATATTAATAGCTTTAATTAATCAATAAAAACCTTACATTTTCCATAAATAGCAGCAGCTTAGATAACAAACATTTAAAAAAAAAAATACATAACTAATTTTATATTAGTACATACCTAAATCGATTTTCTTGGAGGGCGTATTAGATTTTCCCTTAGCGGGACTCTTGAGGCTAATGTTGAGCGTTCCGGAAGAAGGTGCTGAACTATTGTCGTCTCTGTCTCGCACAGAGGACCGCGGCGGCGGGCTGCCTGCGCCGGAGTCGCCATCCCTGTATACATTCTCTCTGAAACAAAATACAATTTTAAATATCTGCTGTTAGTAGGTACGCGACAAACAACCAACAACGCGATTATAGATAGGGCTAATCATATAGAAGTTTTAGGTGTTTAAAGCTAAGTATTATCATGCTCTCTCAATCGATCTGCTGTACTTACTTTACTTACGTGACATGAAGATTATTGACGATATTATAATATGCCAAATTTATAATGCACTTACTTGTTAGGTTTCCGATGACTACGGTCTTGGTAATCGCCATCGGAATCATCCCCGCCGCCTCTTTCATAATCATCATCGTCATTCCTTTCTTTAGGCTCATCTGTAGTGTAAAATATAGGAATTTAATCAATCATATATTATTAAGTATTTACAATATCTAAGTCAGAATTTTTCGTAGCTATATCACATTTTCCATACACAAGATCTACAAGTCACTTAAGAAAGGAAATGGTCGATCGCTGGGTGTTTCCTGATCAAAATGTTTACATATACTTATAGTTATTATCAATTCTACTAATCTCACCCCAGTTGCTATTCCCACTGCCGCGATCACTGTATTCACCCCAACCGCCGGAACTACGCGATCCCATGACGGTAGCTTCTGATGACATACCTGCATTAAAAAAAAAACAATTATAAGTACATCTCTCTGCTTATGAGTAATGGAAGTATATTATTATAGCAATACAAATCATTGTGTTTAAAGGAATCTGTAAATTCCTGGAGTGGTTAAGGTAAGTTACAACCGAAAATATTTATTCTGCACTTACTGTAATAAATAGAACGGTAAGTGTCGAAGCAAAACCAATGACAATTATAAAAAATAATTAATCAAGCAATTAGCATAACACATTGTATTTTATAGTTTTTATTCGGTTGTTAAGAAGTTACTAAGTAATTAAACAACAACATCGTCAAGATTATAATTTATATTATAAGGCATATATTATAGATGTTATGTCTTACCAATATATTTGTCCTTGTTTTTCTTAGCTTTCTTCCTCTCTTCGCGGAGTTTGTCGTCATCTTGGATGAAATCAATGAGCTCGCGGACCTTGTGTCTCACGTTTATTCCCTGCACACAATATATTATTAAATATAACAATTCACATCAACAATAGCCCAAATAGACGAATAAATTAACCTTTATCTAAAACAGACTTACTGATTTACACTAATACAAAACTTTTATGATGATGAAAAACAAATGAACTGCATCTTGATATAAGACCCTCATTGTTATCGTCCTCACTATGTTCTTAAGTTTATATTATTTTACACATTGTCATTCCGATACAAACCTGATCTTTCCCTACGTCATCGACGTATGTGTAGTTTTCCAAGGAACGTAGGTCGTAAATGTGTTCCCTCGCTGACGTCACAACGCGTTCTGAACCATTTCTGACTAGGTAGCTTAGCAGAAGTAAGCACTGCAACCAATACAAAATAGTTAACACTCTATGTGGAATAACTATGTCAGCGTCAGATATTATCAACATGACAATTGTTAAAGTCTAATTAATATTTGTAATCAAAAAGCATAAAGATATTTTTCAGCAGAATTTGGAATTTATTTGCAGTAAGTAATAATATCTTTAAATTATAAAAGAACATGCCATTTTCATTAAGATCTCATTCATCATTAGGATTAATCTGGCCCACGCGCAGTTTTTTTTAATTTCTGTTAAGACTGTGGTTGGTCCTAATCTGCCTACCTTATATGTCCTTCGCCAGTGTGCTCTATTATCATGAAGCATACGACGCCACAGCATAGACATCACCTCCGGGAAGTGTTCATATGTGAAGGTGGCGAGGGCTAACTCCTGCATCTGCTGGCCTGTCGGTCCCCAAGCCTCGTCTGACGTCGCTTCCCGGACCTTGCCCTCCACTTCTGTATAGTTCATCACCACATTTGTGCTGGAAGATAATTCATTTATATTGTAAAACGAATTTCCTTGCTAATATTTTAGATTTTTCTTTGTGAATACTACCATAAGTACAGTGTATTTGGATATCTGTTTTTTTACTTTTTGATTTCTTTACGTTTTGTAATAGTTTTGATGTAAAGAGTTTATATAAAGGTAAGTATCCATCCGAACATGAAAGCTCTAAATATTTATGGCTAGTAATAAGTGTCACTAATAGTAATTAGTGGCTAAAAGTTCGATTTTCATTTTGTATTTATTTAGGTAGGTATTTATTGAATGTACGAACACAAATACGTAACTTTAAATTGCACTAATAAGGTTCAATTGAATGATGGAACTCTTTCAATCGTAGATATTGAACTGGTAACAAATGAGTACAACACTGCAATTATATTATCTTATCTACCTTGTATGTCTTCACATAACTATAATTGGTGAGCCGAGACCCTTTTCCAACCATGTCAAATTCTAAAAATAGGTATTCCATTTATAATAAGCTATTAATCAAATGTTCTTGGTTGTGTGTACTTGATATACTGCTCTACCAAAAATAATAAAATGTAGGTACTGGTTTCATTACCTCTGATAGCGTCTTAACCCTAGTTATATCTGAACGGGTTTTGACTAACATACTTAGGTAGGTATATAAGTAACTAACATACTTCACATGGAGCCCTTCGTAGCGGTCAGTAAATCCGGTCTGCACTTGGCCATTTTATAAAAAAAAGTTCAATAATAACTTACAACACTACTTAATACGGCCTTCAAAAACGGGCAGCGGTTACAACTCAAATTTAACGCCACTTATTTTTGAAAGCTATAAAAAATGCAAGGCCATATAGGTAGACAACGCCAGAGCGTCATTATATGATAAGCAAGCAGGTCAATACATAAGTTACGCAATGAGAGAAAGAATCCAAGGTTGTCTGTGATGGTCATAAAAAACAGCATTCTAGATAATAATATTATTATGTTAAAAGAATAGTCTCAAAGAGAGGTACATATAAATAAACTTATAACACACCTACTTAGTGAGAATTTATCACAAATAAATTTGTCATAGATAATGGCTCTTATTTCCTTTAAATTGAATACATATTTAGTTAAACCTCTTATTTTATTATTGTTCAGGCAGTGTACACTGTACTGTGGTGAATGCGTTTTTAATTGCCCATTTTAAATAAATCCGTTATGCAAAATATTGCGCTTAGTATAGAGGGGTCTTGGTATTTTGGATGGTAGAGAGGTAAATAGTCACATGGGTATTGAACAGAATTTGTTTTGCTATTGCTTGAACTTTTCGTCTTTATAGGTTCCATAGTAGTTATATAATGTATTAGCTAAAAAGGTCGAGTTTCGGGAAAATCCTTTCTTATTGGACACCTAAGTTATATTTGTATATTTGTTATGTTCTTTGGAACACACCCTCCAAGTTATCATGCTTTAAGCCGCATATTGCAGAGACCTGAGTCTCTACAATCAGCAGTTTAGGCTGTGCCCATATCCGTCAGTTATTCTCAACAAAGGATTTAATCTTATATTTAGGAATTAAGCTTATAAAGTTAAAATAAATTTTTAACCATAAAAAAAGAAATTATTATTTTTTACCTAAATTTTGAATGTTATTCAACCAAAACTATGCAAAGATAAGATATGTTGTAGGAACATTAATTCTATCGAAATGAATAATATATATATGCTTATCTGTATTTAATACAGGTAATCTGTTTTACAATATGTAATCTGCAAATTCATTACTACAATTCTGATTGGACTCTCTAATCCAATTAGATTTTGTTTTCTAGAAATAATACAGACAGTTAACAGTGCAAACCATTAGGAAAAAAATTACACTATTAATAGGTGCCTGGCTAATGATGTATATTTTTTAATTCAAAAGAGACTTTACAGTCGTAACTTACACATTGCAATATAGAAATAGATATATCTTCTAGAAATCATTTTCTAATAATTATGTAACTTGAAGGTGAAAGGTACAATGTAATAACCTTTGCTTGTTGTGATTATATCATATTCTTGCAATAAATGATATCAAATTATTAATTACTTTATTATTAAGATAAAATAGATGTTACAATAAATGATACACAGACAAGTATTAGCTTATTTAAATCATTAGACTCCGTTAGAAATGCTTATTCTCTTCACAACACTTAGATTCTGATTCAAATCAACACTCTTCGGGTTCATAATATTTAGAGACCATAAGATACCTCTATGTCAACAGTTTGTTAAAGAAAAATAATTATAGACATCAAAAGTTGATAGAAGTAACTAGTATTATATTTTGATAGTGTTTAAGTAGGTACCTACTTATATACACAAAATTTAGTAGTCAGTAGTACAGATAAATTAATATCAAAGAATGTATTAAGTAATGATTGAAATAAGTTCATATATTCATATAATATTATAAAGATTAATAATCATTAGAAAATCCAAAGCTTGTCAAGATATTTCAAAAATAAACTATTACCAACTGTATTCTAACCAGATTTGCTGAGTTAACATTGTCAACCGCTTTGGTATTGTATGTCACATTTTCCAAGAAGAATAAAGTAAGAATCAAGAAACTTAAAAACGTGAAAAGTACATAGAAACCGGTTTGGATTGAACCGCCTTTGCAAATTTTAACGCACATAACTAATTACAATAGATATAAATAGGTTTAACAGTATTCAAAGACAGTTTACTTAAAAGTCATAACCAGTTGCTAGCAATGAAAGGAGGATCTAAAATCGAATACAGCCCGAATTTAACATATCGGACAGGGCAAAATCAGACCAAATTAACATCGAATATGCCTTAGGGGTTCATTATCCTACTATATTTGTATCACAGATGGCTACAATTAGCATAAACGCGAAGTTAATCGTAAAAAGACTTACACTTTATCTGCCAGCTCACGCACTTTCCACATGCTTATAAAACGATCCATCTTGATAATTTAACTGTTTTATAATCTTTTTTAAAATAAAATCACTGCGAATACACTATAAAACAACATAAAGTTAACGAAAAATGCAAGATGATGATTTGGCTGACATTCTCGCAAAATGGCGAGGGAATAATGTTACCATAATGGAAAATGAATTTCTACCAATTGAGGCACTCAGAATATGTGATTTGGAAATAGTGTTGCCGGTTATTTTCCTTAATTGTTTAATTTTATTTTTATGATTTCATTGTAAATTAACAAGGGACCGCGTAGCAAAGAAAGTAAAAATATAAAATTACTAGCGGCCCGTCCCGGCTTCGCACGGGGGGACTTAAGATTTTTTCCCCCGTTTTTGAAACATTTTCGGTTACTGCTCCGCAACTATAAGACCTAGCGTGATATTATATAGCCTATGTTACTCGGGGATAATGTAGCTTTCCAAAGGTGAAAGAATTTTTGAAATCGGTCCAGTAGTTTCGGAGCCTATTCATTACAAACATACAAAAATACAAAAATACAAAAATACAAATCTTTCCTCTTTATAATATTAGTAAAATAGTAAAATAAAATAAAATTATAAGAGGAATGTTTTTTTTAATATCATTGTGTAGGATATGGTTTGATAAATGATGCTCAAAGATATAATTAAAAAAAAAAACATTAAGTACACTGATATATGAAAAGTCCAAAGCTTTAAGATTTTGCTTAATATTTTAAAATATGAACGGTGTGTAAATAAAATAAGTGCTTCTATTATTTTGAATTAATAAATAAATAAAAACAACTTATTATATTATAGTTATAATATTTTAAACTCTTTATTTAACAACGATTATCACTTATATGAGAACATAGTGCGAATTTTAAAAAAGCACATAACTACGCTGCACCTAAATTGTCTTATTTTAAATTTAGCTTCTGCTTTTTTACACGGCTAGCATATACAGCCACGTCAATATCTCGGTTCAACCGACCTTATAATTAAATATTTAAAAAGGAATCTACGCCTATAACGTATGAAATTTACATGACAACTGTTAGCAAAATCGTCCTTACGACACTGCAAAGCCTTATTGCTGCGCTAGCCGTGTCTGAGTTGCCAGATCAGAAAATCGGTCCTTTTACTTCTAATGGGACATTACTCCCATTAGAAGGTCATACATCATTTTTTCGCCAGCTGGTCACTTTGAGGCTGCGCGCCGTAGTATTGCCACAGTTCTATTGCCTTATTAGCTACAACTTCTTCACATTGTTCTGGGATCTAGAAAATAAAGTCATATTTAATAGAATAAGTACTACGTAACGTCAAATTAATCGTATATACCTAACTAATACTTTTCCTTTTAAATTGTATAGAAATATTATATTTAGCCACAGATATATTAAAAAGAAGAAAAATATGGCTCGTAGTAAATTAATCAAACTTTTTTTAAGCTAATTAGCTTTCATTTTACTTGTATTTACCTCTGAAACACAATTTGATACTTCTTCTCCATTCTTCGCTTTCAATATATTCCTTCGAAGTGTAATAACTAACATCACAGCCACAAATGAGAGAATTTTTGGAGCGCCGCTACAGACTTTATCCCAGATTCTAAAATTTAATACAAAATATAATTACATGTTTTTCTTTTGCAACCATGACATTGTATATATACCTACCTATTATATCATTCAACCTTATGTTCCTTAAAATAAGAGTGAAGTTGAGTGTTATTAAACAGAAAGATAATAAAATTATCAACATCTTCAAACTGGGTTTACCACTATATTAATTCAAGTTCTTTGTCTATGGTACAAGACTTATTTTTAGAATTTCTTACTAGTCCTTTTAACAAATACTCACTTTGCCAGGGACATATCGTCTAGAACTCCAGCGAAACAGCAGTTAAACCATTTTGTTAGCGGTAGCGCGTCTAGCGCGTAAATATCAGCAAGATGACTGGGGAAATAAAAGTTTATAAGCAACCAATAGAAAATATTTTTAAATAAGTACATACAAAAGAGAAACAAGTATTGTTTTAACAATTTCTGACGGTTGTTACACATTGGAATGAAATAATTATAACTCGCGAACTTTATTTTATTAGCTGACATTTCTAAAACTTTACAGTTCCCATATTCGTAGCCGTAGTTTAAGAAACATTAGTAAATAAAATTGGATCCATTGTAATTATTTTATTCCAAAGTATTATTATGGGCACGTTTGAGCCGCGCATGAATTATAATGACCATGTTTAGATGCTAATGTTCTGAACGAAGCGTGTTGCGGATATGGTTTATGTATTTAGTATAAGTATATTTATTTTGTCCATAATAAGTATTTTAATTTCTTATAATTATCACCTTTCCATGTTTTTCTTTTCCTATCCTCTTTCACTATATCCATCCACATCTATATATTATACTTCTAACATCTTATTCAGAACATTCATAATGAATACATACTTATATAATTCACCATCTTCCTTTTCCAGCATAGTTTGGAAGGCTTCCTTGAGTTTTTCTATATCTTTCTGCATATTGTGAACAATGTCTGTCAGTCCTTTACTCATCCAGTAAACATCTATTTCGTCCCCATACAGTTCCGATAGTGTCTCTGCTATGGGTATAAATGTATCAGCAGACTGAAAAGATATAAATAAATATATTATGGGTATTTAGACTAATTTAGGGAAAATCCATTTAACTCAACAGGTGTTTAAAGTTCATGAAACTTGCTGAAGATGATGGGTCTCTATTTTATGTTAAATTAGATACAGATAAAAAAAGATATTTAACATAAGAACTCCAGGGGAATTCTTTAAAATTTTCAATATGCTGTCTATGCAGTCAAGTTTGATTTTGATTGATTTGATTTGTATGCTGCTAAAAGTTTTCTTTTCCGGTTATACTCACCGAAAAGTTAGTCTCAGGGTAGATTGGTGGGGCCGTGTATTCATTCTCCAGTAGCCACATCTGCATTAGCACATGGGTCAGTGGAGCGCCACGCGCCAGCTCTAGACTGTCAGCTGCATCCATCAAGTCATGGTACTGCTCGGTACGCTGCTGCATTACGAACTGATGCGAGTCCGGATAGACAGGGAGAATGTCTGCAAGTAAATGTGTAAGTAAATGCCTGGATGTTTAAAGGTATGTGTGTATGTGGTGTCTGTTGACTTACAATATTCATTTTGTAGTGTAAAGCCTTTGTGTAAATGGAAAGTTTTTTATTTATTTTATTAGTTTGTTAGGTACTTTTAACTCTTAAACCATATTTACTAAGCTTTAACAATACAAGTAACTGCTTGAAATAATATTAAAATTACGAACAAATATTAACTTTGAGATTGCAATATATTAGTTACTGCTAACTTAGATATTTAAAATTAAAATGAATAAACAATTTTTATATTAGTTTTGAAATTGTTCATACCATCACTATGAGGAAAGTCTCCTTTGACAATCATCTAAATGTACTTAATTTAAAAAATTATAATCTTATAAATATAAATACCACTTGATTAAAATATTTCACTGGGAATGACTGTGATCGAAAATGGCCTCCAAAAAACAGCACCATGAAGATGATTAGAAAAGGTCATAAACTTTATCACTTTATAGTAGGTGTTATTTATAACTAAATAGTTATATTTTTTAATGCCTAAAAGACTTTCCTCCTCAAACATAACTAGAATTCTAATTCAATTAGGCAAAAACGAACAAAATGAATTTATAAAACCTTCATAATATTGTTAAAAGTCGCTTTAAGCAGAAGTAGGTTTAATTAGGACACACCTTTATAGAAAGCTGGCATAACGTTAAGTTAGTTTAACTATAGTAACCTATTATATATTTTATGCTAATCTTACCAAGTAGCACTTTCCAAACTAAGTTCCTATATGCAGCCGGCACTGTAAATCGCAAGCAAAACTGTTTTAATTTTAGTTTATCCCATGGCTTCTCCTTCATTAATATTTCCAGGGATTTCTTCTCTTCTACGCCTCGACATCCAACTTTTTCATAGTAGGACGATCGGAAGTTTCGCTCGTCTGTCATTTTCACTCGTATTTTAAGGAAAATGCACAGAATTAGTAATTATTTCAGCGATATTTCATCTTTACTGCAACTCAGCTGTCTGACAATGCGAAAAAACAACTGTCACTTTGACTTTGACATAAGACGATAAGACGGAAGATATTTTTTTGGTCCTTCACATAATTATATTTTACGTTGCCATAAAAACTTTCAATAAAATAATAATAATTATGTTCAAGTTTTTAGTTTTGTATCATTTTACATATTCATATAGTATGTTATAAAGTTCTCGTATGTTTCCGAGGTATTTTTATTATATGCAATCAATACGTCACGTTACATTATATACAGAATCCATTTTTAGAGTTAACAAATTATCTGTGTGAAATGAAATGTGTATTCTTAGTTACCGCGTGATTCAATCACATTTAAATTTCGACCATACTTCGACCAAACAAAAGATATTAGCGGGTAACTATAGTAACTTATACACATGCGATCACAGTTAAGCTCTGTCACAAGAAAGTATAGGTATTGTTATTTATAAAGCAACATAAGTAAAGATGGATGAACCAGAAAAACCCAGAGTCTCCGTAAGTGATCCAGATTACATAAACAAGAAAAGAGAAGAGTTGAAATTGTTTTTCAAAGATGCAAAGTTACCTAAAGAAGCTGTAGAAAGAGCGATTGAAAACGAGTTGTCTCCGCTTTTACACGGTACCAATAAGGCCTACATTGCTGCTTCGAGTACGGGTAAGGTTAGGTCTGAGTATGAGGTGATGACTGGTCAGCCTTTTACGAAAATTGACGATCGTACAAAGCCTATAACCGACGAAGAAGCGCGAAAATTAATTAACAATAATCCTTTAATAGACGAAAAATCTAAACAGATACAAATTATGGTTCACAATGAAACAAACCAGAAAGAATTTGTTATACCAATAAATGAGATAAATATAGCTAGCTACAGTGATATGAACAAAGAACTGGCCACAGCTAAAGGCGATAAAGCAAAAATCGACAAAATAAAGTACAAGAATATGCAAGCTTTATTACAATCGGCCACTAACTACACAGATAAATGTAACTTATCATCAGAAGTTATTGAGATTTCCGACAGTGAAGAAGATGAAACCGAAAATGAGGATTATGAAGCAATTGAAAAGATGGTAAGCCAATATACAGATAAGTCATATGAAACAAGATATCAAGAGACTAAGGATATGTTAACAAAAATGGCTGATAAGTATGAAGATCCTGATAAACACGACATTAAAGAAAAACCTGAATTTAAATCTGATCCAATTTTGAAAGAATCGTCTAGTCAGTTTATTAAAGGACAATTTAGGCAAACAACTATTAGTAAAGTTAGAGAACAATACACTATAAACGAAGCTATGAATATATCTATGAAAAGCAACCCCGTGACACCCAATTTATCTGGTCAGATTCAAAAGGAGCCGACTATGGCTCAAGGCCTTAAAGACGAAATAAAACACATGGAAGATAATTTTGACATAGAAGAAGTTACTCCAAAGAATTTTGAACGTCGATTGAAAGACACTGAAAATATTATGAGTAGTATAAATGCAGTTTTGGATAAAAATCCAATCACGGAAGTATTAAATAAACCTAATGAATCTGATGGTGAATCACGTGAAATGCTCACCAATAATAATATCGAACAAAGCAATGAGAACAAAACTAGTCATATCCAAAATTCACAGAATTTTGATGAACGTATGGAGCAAACTTTACAGAATGCACTTGAAGATATTTTTGAAATCAGTAGCAATGAAAATAATGATAACAAAGAACTAGAATTTAAAGAAATGAAAAATCTTGCACGGAATATAGTTGAAGGTGCCGAAAATCTTAGTACACTTATACGTGAAGATATAACCAATAAATTAAATAGCATGAATGAGCTTCTGAACGACGTTAATGAAACTTTAGAAAATTCCAGAAAATCTAATGTTGTTTATCAAAAATTAAAAAATGAAGGCGTGATACGCCCTCGACAAAATCAAGTAAGAAATAATAATGACGATGCAAATACCGTATTAGAAGGTGAATGTATTAAGGAAGAGGAAAAACCAGCAAGTACGGTGTCAGATTCCGAAATAAATGATATATTTTCTGCAATAGGAAAACTAAATACAGATATAAAAGGACATGAAGAGAGAATTAATAAAAGTAAAGCACAATACGAATTACGGAACAAAGAATGTAAGAACTTTATTAATGAAGTCGACGAAATATTACAAAAATCTCATGAAATACTGCATCCTATACAATCATCGTCTTGTTTAAATAAAGAATCAAAAGTGTGTGGTTCTGCTGATATTATGAAAATTGATGAACGTATCGAAGGAATTAAAGCTGAAACAGCGGAAACTAAAACTGCTGAAATGCCCGATGAAACAGCTCAAACACAACGTAAAGAGTTATGGGATATTGATATAGTATATAAAGACGAGCGGAATAAACAACAAGCAGAGTACAAAAAGCAAGAGCTGGAGCGTAATAAACGTATCAATGATCTACTTTATGATATTAAGGATAAAATGAAGGATAACAAGGAAGTTTTAAGGCTTGCTAATAACTTGTTAAGAAGGGAAGAGAATAGAAAGACGCCATTTCATGATATCAGTAAGATAAAAGAGCTGCCTTCATCTTTGAATGATATTCGAGCACAAGGTGATCACGTTATGGAAGAAACGCCTAAAATGGGAGGAAATATTTTAAAAACACCTGCAAACGGTGACATAAAATGTAAGATACCAACAATTAAAATTTTAAGAGAATACCTAAGTTAAATGTTACTGATATTTTAAAATTCAAATAGAATGTCTAAATATTTGGCTGAATACTTTTTATTTATTTTTATTAAATATTTTATAGCTACGGACCCGCATGTAGATGTAATTAAAAATCAGGAAGCCGAAAAGAAGAAACAGGAACAAGAAAAGAAGCAGAAGGAGTTTCAAGAGAAGTTGCAAAAGGAGAAGGAAGAGATGAACCGAGGGCCGCGGATGACGAAAGAATTTATTAAGAACCATTGCAAGCAGCATAAACTGTACTGTACCCCGTACTTGAACGATATACTGTATTTGCACTTCAAGGTAAGTTTATTAGTTTTTGGTTATCTAGGTACCTACTTATTTGCGTTATTTATGTAAATTGTCAAGTTTGTAAAAGGTAGGTAACTAACTAGTTGGGTACCTACGTGCTTAATTTACTACAATTAAATCTCAAAGTTTACCTACTATTTTGTAGGTTAGTTATTTATTATAATTTTGTAGGTTTAATTCTTGATACAATTTTTTTAAATATTTAATAGGCATTAAGCCACGCCTTTTAATTGTATATCTTTCTAAATTTCTACTTTCACTTATTTGCGTAGGTACATTTGAATTTTATTTAACTAGGTGGGTTATTTTTAATTTGTTTCAGGGTTTTTCCAAAATTGAAAATTTAGAAGAATATACAGGTCTCAAATGCATCTTTCTTGAAAACAATGGTATAGAAAGAATCGAAGGCTTAGATACTCTTGCAGAACTAAAATGTTTATACTTACACTACAATGTCGTGCGTAAAATCGAAAACTTAGAAGGATGTCCTAAACTAGATACTCTGAACCTTGATCATAACTTCATCCCTAAGATTGAAAATTTGGATACTGTGCCTGATCTGCATACTTTGAGCATCGCTCACAATATGCTTAGTAGTGTTGGTAAGTTGTAGAAACAATCCACATAGAATAAATACCTAGATAATGAGCCGATGAAAGCAATCGTTGTACTCATATAGTTCAAATGCCTAGAAAAAAAAGCTACTATAAAAAAGAACGACGGATTAAATTGAAATAATAGATAGATATATCTTTTTAATTTTAGAAAATGGTACAAATAATGAATTATTAAATTCCCAGAGGACCTGGATCACCTGAAAACCTGCCAAAACCTATCGGTGCTGGACCTGTCGTACAACCGCATTGAGGACCCGCTCATTATCGACGTTTTGGCCGATATGAACGTATTAAAAGGTTATTAAACTTATTGAGCAGAACAAAAGAGTTAGATCAATAGAGTTGGTTGTTTCCTGTAAGTATATGTTTATTTATTTTAAAATAAAATCATGCTAATTAATATTATTATTTAACAGTGCTAGTCTTAACGGGTAACCCAGTGGTCCGCAATGTACCACAGTACCGGAAGACCATGACTCTACGCTTGAAGGAGTTGCTGAACCTGGACAACCGGCCGGTGTTCCCCAGGGATCGAGCTTGTGCAGAGGCGTGGCAGCGAGGGGGAGTCAATGAAGAGATTGCCGAGAGGAAACGGTATAACTGTGGCAGCCGGATCGTATAATCCGCCGTATTACATTAGCCTAGCCGTTTTGTAAAACGGAGGTTACATTCGGTAACGATTAGCCGGATTGTCATCGCATTACATCTTTCAATAATTAATGAAAAAGGATTAATGGAAAAGAAAAATAAGGTTAGATTAAGACTGCGACCCTCGTTAAATTCTAATTGCGCCGCGGCTAATCGATGAACCATCTTATTACAAGATGGCTGTCTGTGAGTAAGTGATAATAATTAGGTATAGGTACTTAATTTAGAATAAAACAAAAATCATCTCATCATTACCTAATGACCTATAAATTTGTGGACAAAAAAAGAAAGTAGCAGCAGATGACTAATTACAACTAAAATACTTGCATATACAATACACTTTTGTACAGGTGGATAGCTAAAGAGCAAGAAAAGATAATGAGTAGCGTGCGCTATCTGATCCGTATGAGAGATGAGAAAAAGGCACTCCGCGATGCAAAAGAAAAAGAGGACAGGGAAAATGCTGGGCTTCCACCTAAGGTAATTTAATAATAATAATGGTATCTTTTTGAACCAGGCAATGTCATTCCCAATTACCTAAAAGTTGATTTACGAATATGAGTTGAATACGATTAGCTCTTAGTAGGTCTTTCCCCTCGCTCTTTTACTACTTATATCACATTATTTACAATATAGTGCAGTCATTGAAGCGAAAAATACGGCCTTACCTCCGAATTTTTTTACTGTGAACCGATTTGCATGAAATTTTTGGAATAAGCACATCTTAACCTTCACTTCAAAAGTGAAAATGATCTGAACTCCGCCTATTATTTTTAAGGGGTGTAAACAACCCCTTAATGGAAAAATTGTAATTGAGCCATTTTATCGCTAGAAAACATGTCTAATAGTAAGTGGTGAAATGGTAAAGTATTTTCTAACATAATTACCTCATATTAAAATTATTTTCAACCCCTTGAAAATCTTACAACCCCCAAATTGAAAAAATCTGAAAAAAATACTTTGGTATGACATAAAAAGATGTAAGTATAGAGTAAGTAATATTTTATATTCTCTATAATAATTATCAAATTTTTAACCCCCTTTCAACCCTTGAATACTACCCCTTGATATTTTTTTTTTGATAAAATGAAAAGGATTTAAATATTATTCCACACTCTCGCAAACGATTATCATGTTCTTAAGCTTTTCTACCCTTTAAACTAACCTAACCTAACCTAAAAAAAAAACCTAACCTAACTTTTTTTTTTTTTTTTTTTAGTGGGGAAATCCTCATTGATACCTTATGCCCTGGGGAAGGCAAAAGGTTTGCCAAACTCATACTGGCTCGCGGAAACCTAACCTAACCTATGTCTTAAATGTTTTACATTTCCGATTGCGATTTTAGGAATTACATACATTTCCTAGGAATTATATACAATGACGGATTATATACATTTCCGTTAACATATACACATTACAATAGTTGTGGGTCTATATTATACTGCGTACCTTCACATTGCTCCAATTATTCACACTCCGAAATTTTCAGTTACTAAGTAGAAAAAAAATATGATAAGTTTTTTGGACCATAGCTCCTTTAATTTTCACGCTATCACAATTTATAAAAAATCATTGTAAAGGTAATTAAAGAGAGCTACAACATCCTGTATTGCAATATATAGTAAAAAACCTTTTTTCTAAAACGGGGAAGGGTTAAAGGGCTTAAGAGAGGCAGTGATTGCGCTGCCACGCGCTCTTTAAACAATCACATTTCCGTCAATTTTTGTTTGTCAGAAAAAACAAAAAAACCAAATTGTTTGTCAGAAAAAATACCTACATTTTTTATTCATACACTTTTATTCTTATCTGTCGTCATTCTTGAAATATTATGAAATAAACGTGGGATTTTTAAAAATTTGAAATTTTGTTTTTAGTTAATCGTGAGTTTTTTGAAAAATATGTGTCCTGAAGCAGCCAAACTGATACTATCTATCAAACTCTTCATAATGAAGTTAATTCTAGGCAGAATACGATTAATTTTAATTATGGTGGAAATGGCACTTATGAAACCCATTGATTTTAAAGAAAAAACATTAGTTGTTCCCCTTATTTGCAATACAGCTCTCTTATTTTACGTGCAAAAGACTTTTAATAGTGCTCATTTTAAAGCTTATTTCAAGCACTACAAAACCCTTTTGTATTAGAATGCATAAAATGTATCTGCTCGCCGCTAGATGGCATTGACCACATCGATTAAATTTCAGGCAACATAAAAAACGGCTTTGATCTTTAATTTATAGCTTAATATTGCACTTAGAATACTGTATAAAAAACCAAATTGTTCATTGTTTTGCCTGCTACAATTTTGTTCTTTATAAAATTTTGGATAAAACGTATATTTTTGGAGATTTTTGCAAAAAACCGATGAAAAAGGTGAAAAAATTGCGAATTTTCAATAGCAAATAACTTGAAAAGTATTGGATTTTTTGAAAAACTTTATAGACGATTTTTTCCTTAAAATTAGGCCTTCTATCGATATCCGAGGTTATTTTGAAAAAAAATAATTCACCCCCGAGAAGGGGTGGCAATCACCCCCGAATTGGTAGCGGAGTTCAAATCATTTTCACTTTTGAACTTAAGGGTAAGATGAACCTAATTCCAAAATTGTATGCAATTCGGTTCACAGTAAAAAAAATCGGACCCATAATGCTTCAATGACTCCACTAATAAGTATCCATCCAATATTACATCAAAACTATTTCTTATCCAATCGGTAAATTCATCTGAAAATTGTACATTAACCTAAGCATACGAAATTTTATTTAGATGATGTAGTAGTTTCCGATAAACCGTCATGACTATAGTTTATTTAAAAAAAAAGACATTGAATACCTAAACTTAAAATACAGGACAACGAACAAGAGCAAAAAGACGAAGAGTCCAAAGAAAACGTTGTACTGGCTGCAGAGGGAACATTAGAAGGGAAAGAGGTTACAGAGAAAGTGAAAACAAAAGACGGCATTGTTCTAGACATGCTGTCAGGATCCGAGGCTGAGGATTCTACCAGTGAGGATAGTTCAAGTGAGGAAAGCGAAGATGAAAAAGATGGTAAGAACGAAAAATAACAGAAATAAATCCACCCATTTTTAAATAAATAATGATAATCCATGCGTTAGACATAGTGTTAACGCAACCTAAAATCGAGAGATCATTTTGTTTTGTTTTTACTAAATATCAAGTTAATTAAAAATAAAATGAGTAATAAAAATAAGTTATATTTTAATATTATAATAGATCCAAAAACGAGTAGCATCGAATGGTCCCCGTTGATGCGAGGCAAACACTTAGTTCAAGAGATTAAAGACGATCAGCCCAAGCCAGCTGCTGGTGCCAATGATTACTGGTATGGATACAGAGGAGATTTGAAACCTAAGCCCGAAACACAGTAAGTTAGCAGTTTGTCTACCAATCAAAATTGTTACTTGGAGGTAGGTATCTTTTCCATGAAATTATACTTTGTATAATGTACCTAATTACAAATTGCATGAAGAATAGGTAAAACAATTTTAGGTACCCACAATATACTTCATAATAAATCGGATGTGACATTGATAATTCACTCTCGTCCGATAAGTAGGTATTCTTCATTTTAGAAAGTAGTTATATACGAAACATGTATTTCAGGAGCAGCTTCGTTTCCGATTTCCACAACATCAGTAATTTATTATTTCCCGAGGGTCCACGGTCCCAGAGGAAGGCTGCAGGTATTGTTAATTTAAATTTTCAATCTTCTTATTTTCATAATTAATATAGGTTACATTGATAAATATTTTGTTAAAGCTAAAAGAGGGCAAGTTAAAATAGAGGAAATCAATGAAGATGTAGAGAAACCACAAGGAAATGTAGCCTGTAAAAAGTCGTTGGTAGAAATTATTGAATCTACAGAAGAAAATCCTGTAATAGACGAGATGCCGCCCGTTAACAATGAAGTTATAGCAGTTACTGGTATTACCGAGGAAGATAATTTAATTATCGATCATGATAATAAGATAGCGAAGGAAAAAGTTGTTAAGACTGAAGGCACTAATATTGATCACTGTGGAGATATAGAAATTAGACAGGAAGTTTTAGAAAACGATAGTATTGAAGAAAGTGATGATAAGCAAAATGATGGAAAATGTAACCAGGATAGTAAAAATCACCAAAATAATAAAGAACATGATGACACTGGTACTCCAGTGAGTACGGAAGACAGTGCAAGTAGTGTTGGTAAATAAGAAAATAGAATTTTAAAAGTTGACGAATTCGTTAACTATGTTCTATTAATTTTTTTTTTTTTGAAATTTTCTAGCACAACAAAGTAATAGCGATGGTGTATCCCTAATCAAATACATGCAGAGTTTGGCGTCAGATGACTGTGACGATGAAGATCTAAAGCCAAGTGCAGAAGATTTGGAAATCTTTGCTGAGCTAGATAGAGAGCAAGAGGAGCGACAGGCTAGGATTGATAGAGGAGAACCGGCTGTTGATCCTATGGCAAGTAGAGATTTTGATTCTTTGTGTACCATGTATTTATTTAATGTATGCATTAAATAAATTTACGAAATTAAGTATAATAATAATATGTAGTATGGTAAGCACGACTTTGGGTCACGTAATAACATGCATAAGCAAAATTTATTAAAAATGCCATGTATTTTTTTTTAGAAACTATACGACAAGAAAACTATGGACGAATTTCATAGAGCAGATGAACAACTACCTGCGCACGCAATAAAAGAAAAGACTATGTATACTACTTATAGACATGACAATGCCTTTGACAGAATTGCTCTCAGCCAACTGACAGGCGGAGAAAAGCCAGGTTTGAAACATTGTTGTTCACACGTGTTACTTTTGAGTTTCGATTCTTTGCTAATCGCCTTTTTAAAATTTCAATTACAGACGAAAATAAGGTCAAACTGACTCGCGTTCCCGGTGCAGTTCTCTACCAGTATGTGGATAAACAAGGCCCAGTCGATGTGGAGTACGAGATCGGAGAAGAGAAAATTGATTCCGGGCGTATGTAGTTCATTTATTTATTGAATATAATAAAATAAAATTTGGTACAAAAATAAATTTGTTTGCCTATAATTGATATTTGTAAATGGTATTACAGCGTCCTCTGGAGATACAGATTCTCTGAACATTCCTAGCGATAAAGATACCGTCACCACCGAAGAAGATGAAGAAAAGGCAGAAGAAATAAAACAAAAGGAAATCAAGAAGAAATGTAGACCAGGCTCGGCTTCTGTTATGGTACCGGATAAGAGTAAAGTTAATGATAGACCAATAAGAGGAAGAAGAGTTAGCATGATCTCAAAAATTCCGTCAGCAAATGAAAAGAAAGTCAAAGATGACATATCAAAACCAAGAGCATCTATTTGTGTAGTTGATAAAGATACATGTAAAGGTTTCGTTAAAAGGCAAATGATGTCAGCTGTTGAAGTTAAGAAACCTATCAAGAAAACAGTACCAAAGAAAATTGAACCCATCAAGAAAGCTGAAAAGCCTGCTAGACCTAAAACTGCAGATAACCCAGTAAGAGTAAGACCGGAAAATATAGGTAAAAACGTCAGCACCAGTAAAGAAAACTTAAGTAAGAAAGTTGAGAATACTTTCAAAGAATCGAAGAAACCGAAATTAATAAAAGAAAGGGCTAAGATTAATAAACATAAGAACACAGAAAAGAACATAGAGATTGGTGGTAAAGTACAGGCTCTAACAGAGAGTGAAACAAAATCTGAACAAACGTCAATCTGTATTGATACACATACACCTATCGCAGATGAATCAGTAAATAAGGACACACAGGTTGCAAAAATACAGGCTCAAACAGGAAGTGAAACAAAATCTGAACAAACTTCAATCTGTATTGATACACCTACACCTATCACAGATATACCAGTAAATAAGGAAATTACTAAGAACGCTGAGGTTGCAAAATTACAGGCCAAAACAGAGAGTGAAACAAAACCTGAACAAACTTCCATCTGTATTGATACACCTTCACCCATTGGTGTTGTACCAGGTAATATGGAAGTCAATAATAAGAAAGTACCTGATATAAAGGAAACCTCATGTGAAAGCGAGCAGAAATCTACTGTTGAGTTCGGTATGTAATAAAAATAAGTTTCATAGGATATACAGTGAAACTTGTTCAAGAGGGACCTGGATAAGTGAAAAACCTCCATATCTGGAACACATGCTGAGGTCCCGGCACCTTGGCTATGAATTACCTCTGTTAGTAAGACAAAAGCAACCTCTTTATCTGGGATAAGTTATTTCTATTTTCTTGTCATAATTACCTCTATAATTGAGAAGTCGCGTGTATTTATCTCTGTAACTGGGATAAAGTCAGTAGGTACACATAGGCTACCTCGGACCTCGGATGTCTCCTCTCTCTTTTACCTACTCGAACTTCTCTAAATCGGCCCTTATATAACTTAGTTTTAATGCGGTTTCTCTATTAATCGGGTATTTATTTGTAAACACCGAAACGAGGACAAAGTCTTTATTATTACGAAAAAAAACTAAAATTAACGTCAGAGCCCGAATCAGTAAAATAATCTGTCTCCAACTTTTAATAATTTTGTAAACGACAACAACGAATTATTAGTTTCAGGAGAACTGTCTTTAAACCACATTTTTAATATTTTTTATGGAAAATAGTGAATTGTTTACAAAATAAATACGTTGCTTTATTGAATACACCTCTATAACAGAGATTACCTCTTTTCTTACCTCTGTTAATGAAACCCTCTGTAAATGAGACAGGTATTTTTTTATACCTAGATATCTGGAACACTGCGTAAGTGGAATACCTCTTTAAGTGAGACTAATTTACAGGTCCCTTGGAAGACCCAATTAACCAGGTTTCACTGTATTTCCTTAAATTCCTCATTTAAAAATCGTTGCTACTGGGATTTCTCTACCTTGATTAGAATGACAGATATCAATTTGTAAGTTCAGGTTTGTTTGTAGAGTTTTGACGTCACAATTATAAGATCATGTTTTAGCGCCAAAACAAATGAAATATATATGTTTTAAATTAATTCGATAATGTTCCAGTTGAGGCACCTGTTGAAGGAGTCAATGAAATTAACCAGAGAATATTAGAAGCTCCATCGACCTCTTACGACTCGATGATGCATGTGGATCGCGATGAAGCGAAGAGGTCTATCATCAACACGATGAACTCTTGCCAGGACGATGACAGATTCCCTTCTAGTGGTAATTTTACATTATCAAATCAAACTCAAATCATTTATTCGCATACCTATAGACCTTGAAAAGATACTTTTACACGTAATATGAATCTATTAGTGCTTCGGAAAGACCATCATTCCTGAGAAGAAACGCTTCAAAAAACTCAACAGAAAGTAAATTTATGCAATTTTAACGTCAATAAAAATTATATTTTATTGGATTATAATATCTATGAAATGCACGAGATTCATTCAAGACTTTTTTTAAGATGCCGTGAATCGTAGTAGGAATACCTAGGTATTCTAGGTACTACTATACATCTAAATGTATAGTAGTATTTTTATGCTAAAGGTATAAACTACTTGGACATATCAGAGGATGCGCGCATCGACCAGTCCGTGGCATCACACATCCTGTCCAGGACCCTGCAGTATGAGGAGCAGGAGATGTACCGCCAGTTCGACGCCCTCACCAGCCACGCCGGCAAGATTGACAATAAAACCAACGCCATCATTGAAACTATTGCTGATGAAGTTGGTGGTAGATATACTGTAAGCAATTGTTACATTAATATTAGGTACCTGGAATACTGCTGGCCATGTACAAATACAAATAAATTAAGTCATTAAAGAAGTTGCGAACAACTTTCGCTTCGTCATATAGGTGGTAATTGATGATGCCAAAATGATACATACCATTTTTTTATTTTTTAGTTGCCTGAAGTGTCCCACATTTTGGAAGCTCACATGGGTGCAGCGGAACAAAGATGGCGTTCAGGTCAGTTCGTACCGTCGTACATAGAGACAAGTCCCCCTGATTCAATTTTGGATGAAAATGAAACTACACTTACTCCTAGCCATGAAACTTCTTTAGAAGATACTCTGGTCGATGAGGGTATTGTACCCATGGAAGTTATTATAGAACATGACGATTCAGGCATTTGCGATACTAATAATGATTCTAACGCCGAATTCAAATCCTTTGTAAATGAAAATGACGATGATAAAAATACTGGTGATAGCACTAATGATAGTGTAGATGATAATCAAGCTCAGTGTAATGTGATTGATTTGAAGGGTAATGATGACCAATTCATGAATGAAAGTATATCGAACAAGAGCGAGGAAAATGTAAATAGTGTCAGAAAGAATACTGAAAAAAATTCGAACCCAAATGCATCGGAAGAAAATGAATGTGCAGAAATGAATAGTAGTTTTGCAATTAATTTATCGGGCGATGATGAAGTGTTTGAGGATTGCATCGACCAGTCGGTCATTGAAGATGATACTAAACCTGATTTTAAATGTATCGAGGAAAATTATTCCATTGAAATGAAACTAGCTTTAGGCATTCATAAGGAATATAAAGATGGTGACAAAAATTAAGGCAAAACTTATGTTATGTAGTCGTGTTTGTTATTTATGTAGCCAGTTAAAGTGATCTTGTAGGTTTCTTATATTATAATTTGTTGTCTAACACCAATTAATTATATTTACTTAATTTGTCTAAATATGGATAGGACATCGGGATAGGTACCTTTTTATTTCTTATTTATGTTCATCGAAGAAGATAGTTGTATCAGTTTTAGTTAATTATGTCCAAATTAAATTATTATTGTACCATCTTTGATGACTTATTTCACGATATGCGTGTTGCTAATAAAAGCTCGATTTCTCTCAGCAGAATGGGTTATAGTGGGGTCTTATATTTAGCACTTATCCACTTCGGTAGAACTCTTACACATCTTAGAAATAAATAAAACACACTATTAAAAAACTACAATATATATATTTTATATTTTTACGATATGATAATGTTTATAATTATTGCACCTAAGTATAATAATACCTAATAACATAAATTTATATAAAAATAATTCTTTTACAACACAATATGCATTTCATCTCTTAAGAATACTATTTAACTAAATGATAGTTTTCAAAATGTCAGAATAGTATATTAACTTTTCTTGGCTTTGCCATTAATATTGTATAATATTACCTAAAGTGAAACAATAACGATCACATTTGTTTTTAATTCAGTTCATCGGGTATATAAATGTACTTTGAGTAAAAAAGAAAGATAATCGTAAATAAGCACAAAACTATTCAGGGCGATTAAACATCACTTTATGATTATACTTTAAAAAATATATTTTGATAATGAAACTGAACAGTTTAAAATTTAACTTTAAAAAGTAGTACAGTAATGCAAATACTTAATTTAATGAATATTAAAAAATCTATATGCATCTAAAAAAACTGAAAATAAAATATTTAGAACGAAAAAGTGGATACAAGTAAGTATAAAAGTAAGTCAATTACATATACATCAATACAATAATAACAAATAAGTAATTTGATAAACCGTACAGAAGTTAAAAAAATATATTCAATTAGGTAATACAGTAAATTTATATAATTTTTGGCATATTTACAATTGATTTTACTTAGAATTAGTAATTGACTTAAAATAATTTCCATAAAATATTTATTCTTCGTGTTTTCTTTGTTATTTAAAAAACCTTCAAATATAACTTAAATCGTTTATATGTTTAAAACATTATTGCTTTCTCATACCTATTGCTTTGTTGTGATCCCATTGCTTAATTTTATTCAAAATATTGCGTTAAGACTTTGGGCTGTACCTACATTTCCATAACTCAATAACAGTCTAAATCACTATCCTAACATAATTTCACGTATTAATTGTACACGTACAAAACGATAATCAATTTCTTGTTCGAGAACAGTGGCGTTGCCCTAAGAAATACAAAGTTCCTTAATAATAATATGACAAGTCTTAAATATTACTTATCAATCCGATATTACTTCAAATCTCAGTAAAATAAAAATAACTAATTTTGGCATTAAGAGTCGCAAACCAATTTGGCAAATTTACAACAATAACAAATAGATTTTCAACAATTTAAAGAATACCCAACTATAGTATAACTTTGTTGACATTTATAAAGATAAGACAACTTATAAATAAATAGTTTAAAAAGTTAAATTTCATTAAGAAATCAACAATTTTAAGAATTTTGTATACAACACTTGCTAATCCAGCAAGATCATTTCGGTTTTATTAGTAACTTAAGAATACTTAAATCACAAAGTTAATGATAGATTATTAATATAAGTTATCATTGTAACTACATTATCAATAAAATTATTGTTTATAGTCTGTCAAGTAAGACGATGGCACGCCATCATATTTTTAAATAAAGATTGTTACCATAGACAAAAAAATCTACTATTTTTTGACTATGGTAACAATTTTAGCAGTAAATTGATCAGTCAAATGAGTTTCACTTTTTTTTTTAATTTGTTTCTAATCGTCGCGTTGACAATCTATAAGTGTTTAATTTTATTGAAAGACATCACTATTTCACCCTGCATGATGTTTCAAATCAAATATCTCCATCAACAAAGGTTCTATCGGGTTAACATCCAAGTAGACCCCAGTAACTTCTTCAGCCAACTTACGTAGCTCTAGAATTTTTTGAATCAACTTTAAAAATGTCGACTTAGCTTCGCAACCCGGATATACGCTCTCTAGGTAGCGGCGAAGTAGATAGTAGTAAGAATTCTGCAACAACCAGTTACATCACATAAAATATAACTCATAGTGACATAAGTAATTACAAAGTAAGTATACAATATGATTTGATATGGACTTTCGAAATCACTAACTCGATATGTACGTTCTAAAGAGTATAGTTAACCATACAACCTATCGAGTTTTTTTATCAAGCATCTGTTCTGCCAATAACCACATGTGTTCAACCGAGAGTGTCCTTGCCCCCCTAAATTCTTCTTCTGGCAGTTGGCCATAATGATATCAGAATAATCAGTAAGAATACTTTTAATTTCTTTTCGACGGCCTGTTGGTCTAGTGGTCAGAGGCCCTGACTACGAAACCGGAGGTTGCGGGTTCGAATCCCGCTAGGGGCAGATGTCAATGTGATGAGCACTGGCATCTGTACCTGAGTCTTGGATGTCTTATATGTATTTATGTATATTTATCCGTTGTCTAGTACCCATAACACAAGCTTTGCTTAAAATGGGACTAGATAATTGGTGTGAATTGTCCAAAGATATTTATTATTTATTTTTTATTATTTCTTCTTGTATTTCAAATGCAATAAAACTCTTACCTGCTCTAATTTGATAACATCCCGATGCACAACTTTGTGTCTGTCTGGTGTGAACAGCAATATGGCTGACGTGATCAATATTATGTTCTCGTCAGTACGCCATCTCGGATCGAAGGATCGTATAAACGACTCGTGTGTACGGTAAATATTGCCTTTCGCCAGTTTGAGTACGTCCGTGCGGATGCAACCGTATTGTTCTTGCGAATGTGGCAGCTAGGGAAAAAATAAAGCTTTCTATAAATATAAAGTATAGTAAAACATGAGGTACAAGAATGTACCTATATACTAAAAAAATCTAGACATAATTATTATTGGCTACGGATTGTGTATATATATTTCACTAGATCGGTTTTTTATTTGTGTCATGACTGCGTCACTACAGTCGAGAAAATTCGAAGTATAAAAAGTAAATTGTTTCCATCTTGTCACGTTGCCGTTGTAGAATATGAATTAATTTCTTTTAGCTCTCATGATAAGTATGAAGTAATAGTTACCTTCCACTGATTTCTCTGGCCATCGTACGTCATAGTACTTCTAAGTACCATCATCTCAATACAACCACCTTTGAGAAGCGCCACCTTCGAACAAAACAATTTATCAGATTCTTTCATGTTTTAGGTACTTTACTATATATTTTTTTTTACTGCGTGTACCTAAATTTAAGAATATAAGCCACTATTGATTTCTCTATGGACGGATAATGGACATAGATTTAATACAGGACATCAGTCCATATAAAATTCAAATTTGCATGGATTTTGTTTTAAAAGGGTAACCAATATGTCATTCTTCTGGTAGACCAATGTTGTTTAATGTAGATATTTTAATATAAGTTAATATAAATTCTACAGCGAGAAAGCATATGCGACTGTCATATATTTGCCATAAGTGAAAGAGACAGTGACAGATGGTGTGTTAGTGCTAGCCCATCTGATAGAGCCTGTTAAGTTAGGTTGGTGTCCTTCTGGTACATTATTTAATAGTTTTATAAAGTTACCTGATCTTCTTCGCACATGTTCTTGAATGCGTTAATTTTCTTGGCCATCTTGATGAACCTCCGAATGGCAACAGCCGTTAAGTTCACTATTGTCACCAATGTCGGATCGTGGGCACCCTCGCCGTCCTAAAGAAAAACATATCTTAATTTAAAGACCTAAATAAATAGACTAATTGTATCTTTCTCCTGTCGTTTAACCAGTTAATTACCAACTCGGTAATTGTATTTCAGATACCTCATTAATACCTCATTTACTAGTCTACTCATAATACAAAATAATCCCTACTAATATTAAAAATGCGAAAGTTACTCTGTCTGTTTGTATGTTACGCTTTCACGCTAAAACTACTGGACCGATTTAAATGAAATTTGGTACAAAGAAAGTCTGGAGCCTGAGAAAGGACATAGGCTACTTTTTAACCGACTGCAAAAAAGGAGTAGTTCCACGCGGACGAATTCACGGGCAAAAGCTAGAAATTAACAAAAGTCGGGTAATGCCGCTATATAATTAAGGTTAACTGATCAAAAATATCTGAAACCTTTATTATACATAGATTAAAAATTTTAAACTACTGTAACGGATTTTTTATTGACGTTTCAAGACTGGAACTGAACTCATATTGACAATATTGATTACCGATTATTGGTTATCATGTATGTTTACTATAGTAAACTGAATTCTGGAGCTACTGCAAGTATAATAAGGAATTCAGTTCTGTCTAAAAATTAAGACTTTATCGCCATATGTGGAAGGTTGAAAATTGAGTGTGTGAATTACCTTAAGGCCAGAAGTACAGGCGGTGTCGATGAGTTGCGACATGTCGTCGTCTATTGGAGCGTGCAACGCCTTGTTCGCTACTATCAACTCATTCAACTTGGCTCTTTCCACCTGTAATATAAAAAACATATGATCATATTACCAATTACCTAACTGACAATTATTTGTACAATACAGTTAGAACTCAATTTTTTCCTAGTAACATTGTTTTTAAGTAGATATGTTATTTACATGTAGGTACTGAATTATATTCAAACCTCATTTAGTTCTCTCGACGACCCACTGCAGTTGTTGACAGAAGTGTATGCTTCAAATTCCAATTTGATGGCTTCACACAGTATCGACTCCATTGAGTTTGGTTCAATCCTTTAAAAAATACCTCAAATCAATGACAGATTTAACAATTATCTCTTTGTCAAGTGACATTTAGGGAACAAAAGGCTGAATATAGTAGTAGTTTGCTTAAGCTATGTTCACACTTGTGCTTAATTTGATTTTTACTTGCCTTTTTTCAATCATAGCTGATATTGGTATATTAAGCATGATTAAAAGGCATAGTTAGAATTAGGGATGTTACGGATGTGGTTTATCGGAACCGAAGCCGGAACCGGAGTTTTTTTATTTGTTTTAACGGATCCGAAATCGGAATCGGAACCGGAACCGGAGCCAGAATCATAGATGGTAGAAGAGGCAGATAAAAGAGATCTATTGAAAACCTACACACACAGTAGAAAACCGCAAATTTCAAATTTGTATGAAAGGGCGTAGGGTTTAATACCACACATAGGAAAAGGAAATTTTAATTTCACGCGCTTTTCTACTATCTTACCCGGCTGGCTAAGGTGAAATTAGTTTGGGTCAAGGAATAAAGAGAGAGTCTGGAAGTCTGGAACATAATCAACAGATATGGTGCATATATATATATATGTATATATATATATATATATATATATATATATAAAGATATATATATATATATATTAGCACCTCTACAGTCTACACTGCGCACCCCGGCCGCTAAGTTTCGGTTCCGATATAACATCCGATTGAAATTCATCGGAACCGAAGCCGGAGCCGGAGGTGTAAATTTAACCGAATGTTTCGGTATATCGGAGCCGAATGCGAAGGTCCGTAACATCCCTAGTTAGAATATACTACGGCAAAAAGTTGCATATTAGTATACTATGAAATGTGACAAAAAATTTATTAAGAAATCTTAAGCAAGTCTTTAAGCTATTGAACAAAGATTAAACATATTTTCGCTACTTTCGACCTCACTCATATATATATAAAAAAAAAAAGAGTTATTCAGCATTTCATGGCTCAAATGTTTATTGTATTGTGGTTGCTCTGAGTATGAGTCAGCAAATTACTAATATAAATTATCTGTTAATTCTAGTAAGAGATTAGATTGGGATCATTGGTCTATTTTATAAATGTATTGAATTAAGTTTTATCTAATTAATACTATGTATTGTAATATATCGTTAAAGTATTATTTATAAACTTTTTTTATGAATACCACAACCTAACCAAATTATTTACTCCATATCAGGATGGCTAGCACATAAGATTTATGTGGCAGGAGAAAGCACCGGTTTTTCACTTCAAATGTATGACACTGACTAATGCTTTCTTGCACTACTAAAAATCATCTGTATGTAGTAGCCCAAGGTATTTTATGTAAATTAATAAGAATATTTCCTTATTACTTACCTCTCAACATCCTGCAAAATATCCCTTGCTTTATTAACATCAGGATTGGTACTTGTGGAAGGTAGCTCTTCACACATGTGTAGTGGCTTAGCTTCCCGGTTGCGATTTAACTGCTCATCGTTTGTTAGTATGGACCTTAAAAATATAACATATACCTAGTTATAGAGGTTGCTTAAATGAATTTTATGGACCAAGTTAGCTTTAGGTGAATTTTAGACATGAGGAACCGATAAACATACTAAAAGAAAAATAACTTACAAAAGAAATAATTGAAAAGAAAAATAAATACTTAATTTTGAAAACCCAAAGAAAGCATTTCTGTTATCAAGACACAAAAAAAAAGATTCAAGGGTTATAAGGTTAAACAAACACATTTAAAATGTTTAAAAACCTCATCTTACAATTTAAATTAATATTTAGTTAATTTAGTAAGTAAATATTATATTAATTGTGGAAAAATTACCTTATACTATTTTGTTTTGGAGGGTCATACATATTACTGTCAATAGAGAGCATGCTATCACACATATTATATGACTCTAGAACTTGTTGTTCATACTGACTTTTTTCCTCTATTGGGAATACCTTCATAGTATAAGGTCTCTCTGTACTCTGTACAGGAACATATTGTTGGTATAATGGAGGTGAACTCAATGAAGTATCAATTTCATTACTCAATGGTGATTGCACTGTACTATTGGGACTGCAAGTTGTGCTATTTAGGACATCATACTGTATTATGGATTCCTGCATCTGTGGTATGTAAGCATCCTCATCTCGTTTAAAGTTTTTTGAGCTGGATACAGTCTCGTCTGGTTCTCGTTGACGCTTCTTGGCCCGATTTTCTTCTATTTTCCTACGCTTCTGGGCTTTGTCCTCATCTGACATGATAAACTCCTTCACCATGCCTATAGAGAGGCATTTTTCTAAGCGACATTTCTGGCAAAAGCGGCGAGTTACAACCGTGATATCACAGTTATTTGTGAAGGGACACTTGAATTCCTTGCTTGTTAACGCATTACGTCTGAAAAATGCTTTACAGCTCTCGCAAGATATGGCGTTGAAGTTGTACCCTAGCGCTTTGTCTCCACACACTAAACAAATCTTCTGGTGAGGAGCAAGTTCCTTTTTCTGGGCCTCGTCAACCTTTTTATCACAATTTTCAGTACTACTATCCATTTTTCATAAAAAATAACTTCACTTCCACACTTCTATCTCTAAACATGCTATGAAAATAGCTAAAATTAGCTAGAAAACTAGAATCGCGATGTATTGCGCTTGCATCGTTATGCGGTCATAACATGCACATGTCGGTGTCGTGTGACGTGAAAGTAATTAAAAGTGATATCAGAGAATCGCGAATATTGTTGTTAAGAGATGATAACACGATAAATTGTTAATGTTTTGATTAAAACAATTACTACAGTCAATAAAATCCGATCGTATGACTCGTTTCACGTTTACATAGCTCTGAATTTGTTCTCAAATAATGTTTTTCTTCATATTTATAATCGGACTAATTGATACTTTACTATCGTAGTAATAAAGTCCTGTTTGTCTTAACTCAATTTAAATTTTAAAGTCAAAGTTGATGTGATGATACATGACAAGAACTTAGCTGTCAGTTTTTTTTTTAATGTTTATGACTTAAATGGCAGCTAGAGTTCGAATTGTTTTAAGCCAAATATTAGTAATTTTTTTAATGAATGCGTATCTACGCACTTTTATTTTATTATTTCAATTCATAAACATGCCTTTTATTTTTCCAATTTAAATAATGTCAAGATCTATAATAAATATTTTCATCAATTAGTAAAATTAAATGGCTTGATAATCCCTGGACATTCAGACAGACGTAGAAGGATTGTATGATTTATAATAGAGCGGTTTCAACGGTGTTTCTGGATTACTCCCTATGCAGTTCATTTTAAAGAAGAAAAAAGTCAATAAGTACCTAACGTTATAGTTTAAGATCCGGCTGCAGAATCATTACCTACGCGATGAAAGGAATAAAAGGGATGAAAAATATAGGAATAAAAGGCATGAAAGGAATAATTCCCTAGAAACCAAATTTCATACTATTAGGTAATAAAGGTCAACGAAAATTCTGGCAGTATCCTTTTCTGCGCTAAGTAGGTGCAGTACCTATTAGGGCTGTATGTACCTAGTATATTTGTTATACTGCCGCATTTTACGAAGTCAAGACAAGTGTCACATCCATAGGTCCTGTAGGATCGGAGTTGCTAATACCTATAGTTACGTGCCTACTTACTTGACTGCACTTTTTACTCCTACCTATTGTCAAAGTATGTAGTAGGTACCTAACTTTAGGGTTCTGTACCAAATTATTAGTATTAATGGTGAGTAGATATTAGGTAGGTAAGGGATGGGAAATGCTAACTAACATGTTGTAATAATAAGGTAGGTAATAAGACAGTAGGTAATAAGCTGTTCAATGTCAGTCCTTGTGTCATTAGTAGGTAATTAAAATTTCTAAGGATGTAGGTATCTACTTAGTAGGTCATAATCAATTTAGCAAATACATGCTTAAGCTTAGGTACGTATTGAAATTGGAATGAAACAACTATAACGAATTTATTTCGCATATTTTATTTTATTTGGCACCATTTAGAAAACTTTAAAGTTCCCATATTCGTAACACGATTAAGCTAACGATAGTCTAACGCTAAAGTGTAATGCGTAACGCCTTTAGCTTTGACTATCGTCAGCTCAGTACATGTACCTGTAAAAGTCAGTGTAATAATTGCGAAGTATCAAAAATTATTAAGTAGGTAGGTAGGTACCTACGTAATTAGATAATTTCAAATGATGTAGGTAGTATTGGACTACCTACCTTCATCTTTTGAAATCATTTAATTACTTTAAAAAAATCTGATACTTCTTACGATATTATTATTAAATAAGGCTATTAGATTTAATAAGCATTGACGCTGAAAACAAATTACAGCACCTAGGTACCTAGGATAGCAGGAATAAGTAGATAACAATTAAATAGACATGTATATCTAACTAATATTTACCTAATTTACCTAACTAGTTGTAATTTAGATAGTATTTTATTACCTACGTGCCATTGTTGTTATTTTACATAATACCTACATACAAATGCATGCAAGGCCGCCGCGTGATGTTATGCATTTCTAGTTATGTGTAGTTCGCAGTTTCAATTCCACAGTCAGCTATTTTATGTTACTGCTAATTGTGTTAATTTATATGCACAATTTTATTAATTATTGTTTTGCACACCAATAAAGTAGGTAAGCCCCTAATAATCTGATTTTGATTTTTTTTAAAGTTAAGTAGGTACTCTTAGCATAAAACACAATAAAGAATTTAACCCAGCTACTGAATTAAGTAGTACATGAGTAAGTATTATAACACCTAGATATAGATATATATTATTAAAGTCAGCAAGAACTTTAGGAATACTTTTTTACGGGTTTGCTATTTACGATCGCAATACAAACAAAACTAATTGTGATTGATAAAATTTAAAAATCACTTTAGCGTTAGACTATCGTCAGCTCAGTTGTGCTACGAATATGGGAACTGTTAAGTTTTCGAAACTTAATAAAATAAATAACGCTAGTTAAATCCGTTATGATTTTTAAATTCCGATGTGTAATAAGGAGCTGAAAATATTTGCGTTGCTTTTTTTAATGAAACAACTAAGTACTAAAATTTAGGATGTATGTGATCCTTAACATCCGGGAAAGCAACAGTTTCGGTACAGCGTCGCATTGCAGATATTACGTCACGGTTACAGATCGCTTTGCAAAATACACTTTGTAATTTGAGATGACTGCGGGAATTTGGTCAAACAAGTTACTTTAGACTTTTGAACAAAACGCAAAACAATTAAACTAGATAGGTGAGATTATGCTTTTGTCCATATTTTACTTTACATGTGTTGTATAATATATAAGTAGGTAACTTACCTACTATGCACGTCCTTGAAGTAGTCTAGCTTTTTTGTTGATGATTGATAAGTATAATAATTGAAATAAAGTTACCAACTTTTATAACAAATATCACCTAAGTAGGTACCTACGTTAATCAAGGACATTGCCAGAACATTTGTCTCTCGCGAGATTCAATCTCACGCTCTACACTTGTCTTGCATATTATTATTATTACTTATCTTATTTATTTTATCTAGAAAAGGCGATACTGAAATATATAAAAGGCTTCCCTAATTTTTAATAGAGGTCTCTTGTTAGTAAACACAAAGAAATAATTTGAAACTTTATTTAACGGATTTATTTGAAACTTTTTATAAAGATTTTACTATTTAAATACTTTTTGAAAAATCTGAATAAAAATTTATAAAAAACTTCCTTGAACGAAATTATTTCGGACATTTTAGCTTTTTTATGTTTTGCCTAAATTCAACAGTGACTGCAACAAATCAGTCACATTTCCTGACTCACCTTACATATAATACTCTAAAATTCTTACTCATCAAGTTATTTTACAAAATGTACCTCATTCCACGACAAGTACTCTTAACGGTATCTCTCCTAAATGTATTAGTTCTAGTCAGTTCAGAAACGTTCACTGTCAGAATAGGCACTGAACAGTATATCAATGTGGTAGACCCTAAGTTCGTTAGTTTTACTATTGACCCAAAATATTTATTTGCAAGCAGTGAAAAGTCTGGCAGGTAAGTCGATTGCTTTTGTGCTTACACTATAACAAATATTTAATTAGTAGGTATAATAATATAATATTGTATTTAGTAATGCTGATATTTTTAATAAGTATTTAATATTTATTGACTCTGTCTGTTTTATTTTCAGTAAAGAATCAATATGTATGGCTTCATCATTAACTCCAGCGTATCTGCGGATCGCTGGTCCTTCTACCTCCAGTATGGTTTTCCATAATAACAGCATCTCTATAGATACTCCAGATGAAGAAGAAAACAGGCCTAAGCCTATCAAGTTCCAAAACCGTGTCAAAATTGAGGCTAGCCAAGAAGTTGTTGACAAACTTAGCATAGAGGATGAAGATTCTGAAGATGCTGACAATAAAGCGGATGAATTACAACCACATAGAGATAGCCAAGAAAAACATTACGAAGAAAAGAAGATTCAAGGATCCAATGAAGAGAAAGGGAACAAACAACAAAAACTGCAAAGTTTTTTAAAGTCCAGAGAAAGCCAGATCAATATTTCGAAAACATTTCAAAAGTCTAATGATTCGAAGGAACTTAAGGGTAGTCTAGATAATGTTTTACCCAAAAAGAAAAGGTCTAATTATGAATTATCAGACCAAGAAAGCAAAAATATAATGGTTGAGGAATTGAGAAAAGCACACGTTAGTTTAGAATCACTAGAGAGTCAAGAGTATTTAAAACCCAAAATTAATAATAAAGAAAGACAAGAATCACCCGAAGCTACTTTTGAAGAATCTGAAGAAAGTTCTTTATTATTAAAAAGGTCTAAAAGACGTGCTCAGTTGCAAAAGGCCAAAAAACGTAGACTACGAAGATTGCCCAGGCAAAATAAGGTTAAAGAGAACTTGGAAGTGAGTCACAGAGAGTGGAAAAGGTTTGTCAAATGGTCCAAAGACACTGGCTTTGACCTAGTTTTTGCCTTGAACAATGATGAGAAGACAGAAAACGGAATGTGGGACCCAAATCCTACTTTGAACATATTGACTGTAGCGGAAAAGGGTAATGTTGGTGATATTTTTTGGCAGCTGGGATATGGTGAGTCGATTCTTATTTTGTCTATAAATTAGTTAAAAAACACGCTTGTTACACAAGTGCCTTAATAAGTATAGTAACCGAAACTTCGCTTCAGTAAATTAACAGATTTAAACCAATTAGCTACTCACTTACATGGCCGTAAAAAAATACCAAAAGCGGGCAATAAAACGAGTATGCAATATTTTTTTAATATTTCAATCACAGTTTTATAAAATCTGCTTAACTTCAGTCGTTACATTTTTATATCAAATTTGTCTCTTTGATTGTTTATATATAAAATGATTAAACTTTTACAATATCGGCATTATATTAATTAGAATATTGTCCACAGAGTGCAACAACCAAACGATAGAGGACTACATAAACGACCTTGAAACTCTTCGCGTGATCGTAGACACATTTCCAGCGGGGCAGAAGTGGAAGGTTGTGGGCGGTGACGTCACAGGTTGCTTGCAAGAGGATTCCAAAAGCGACTTCAAAGATTATGTCACACTCAGTGACCAGATGATGGATGCTGTTATGCTGAATGGGTAAATATATACAGCAATTTTGATTTTTTCCATAATAGTTTCATTTTGTGCTGACTTTTAAAGTGTTAGTGACAGTGATAAAACATTTTCAACTAAACAGAAAGCTTATTTAATTTAATGAAAAGTCAATAAAAATAGTTTCTAAATTATTAAAACAAATTTATTTCACCTTATCATGATAAATCAAAATAAATAAATAAATTTAATCTTCTTTACGGACACTTTTTGAAATAATCTAGGAACTCATCATCCCATGAGCTCAACCGCCTGTCTCCAGCGGAACGGCTGAAACTACTCCGCCTCTTAAGCAGCAGCACAACTCCTCTTTGGCTGACGGAGAAACCGCAGCTTCAGAATGAACTGTCGAGAGCTGCCGACTGGATCACCAGCTTGGGATATTCAGCGAAGAATGGCTTCGGAGTGCACTTTAGAGAGCTAATAGAAGAGGAGTTGTACGAACCAACTTTAGTAAGTAGAATAAAAAGCATACATCATATATTAGTATACCTAATCTATTAGTGGCATATATATCGACTCTATGATTAAATATTTCTTTCTGTAATTTTAGGAGTATTGATAATTATCACAGAAAGAGGGTCTAGTGTTATGTTTTTTATTTCATTTATAAGATCATTTTTTAATAATGTTACTACTTACTCATAAAAATATTAAAATAGTATTTATTATACCTAAATTCACACTTCGCAGGTCACACAGGTATACCTTTTATTCATATGGTTGACCAAAATTTGAGCCCTCATTAGATTATTGTCAGTAATAATTAAATATCAACCAACACTTTTCCAATATTTATGTAAGTAATGCAATTTTTTCCAGAGTTTCTACATGGCACTTCTCTTTAAGAATTTGGTAGGAGAGCGTGTACTAGACGTCACAACGGACCCGGCTGAGGGTGACGCCATTTTATTTGCACACTGCACTTCTCTCAGGCACAAACCAGGTACTATTAACTATGTATCTACTCCAATTTAATGAATTACCTAATCCATACCTATTGTTCATATAATACTTTGGTGTAACTTAGTAATTTTCTCAGTCTCGTAATAGAAAACTCCATTAAATTCAATTGTTATTATACAATTCACAGTGCCTGGAGCGGTAACACTTTATGGAGTAAATATGGCTTCCGAACCAGCTCGGTTCTCGATCAAATTGTCTAAAAGAGAGGAGGGGGGCGACATCATGCAGTTCATACTGGGTCATGATCATAGCGGGTGAGTATTCTTTTATAATATTATGTAGGTAGTAATTGAAAATGTTCATAGCTATTGACTTAAAAAAATTTAAAAATCAGATTTGAAAGTCTGTTTAATGATATCATCGAATTTTGTACGTTAGTAAGAATCTAAAAAGTGATATTGGAGACTTTGCATCGTGTAGCTAAATGGAACTCTAATACGGAGAATAACAAGTTCAAGGTCCTTAAATATAATTATCATTAGGTATACGTCTGTATCATCCAAGGCTTTAGATCATGTTCTAAGATTTGACAACCCTAATTGCCATGTTATATTTGATGTTAACCTAGTTCAAACCATTAAATATTGTAGGTATACTTACGCTTATTTACAATACCTATTTTTCATTTCAGGAACATAGTAGTAAATGGTCGGGCGATGTTCTACGAGGGAGATATCCGACCTGTCGTCAAGCGAGTTCGACCTTATAAAACTCTACTTATAAACCTACCTCCAAAATCATTTGGATTTTGGGTTCTCGCTAACACCAAAATTGATGCATGCTACGACTTTGACGAAAAATCGAAAGGAGAATTAGTCAAAGCTAAAACTGTAGAGGAAGACGATGCGGAAACTGTTAGAAGTAAGAGGGCGATTGACATTGGGGATATTCTAGATTTGGAAGATGAAAATGAATTGAATACTATAAATATACACAACGAGAACATGAAAAGGAGAATTGATGACTTAAGTAGTGAATTTAGAAGCGTATTTGGTAGCAAAAAATTGGCAAAGCCAAATTTGTTTCATCGGGTTAGAAGACAGATTTTTAACGAGGATTCCGAGGATAGGAGAAAATTGAGAAAGCAAGGAAAATCAAGAGAACGAAAGACTTTTAAACATGAAAATAAGATTATTGGAACGGGTATAATTGAGAAATTGGTAAATAATTTTAATTTACAGAAATTAAACTTAACACGAAATTTCAGAGGTTTGAAGGAAAGGAGATCAAGATTAAACAAGAACAAATCAAAGAGACATTCAAAACATAAAAAAGATAAATCAGAAGAGGATAATTCGAATTCTGATATTTTGCAAAGAAACCGCAGAAGTGTCTTTGGGAAGCATCATAAGGAGAATTTCATAGAAAAGTCTTCAGAAAATGAAGTTGATGTAAATGATAAAAACAACATGAAGTATGGAAAATTTTTCCGTCAATTAGACAATGAAGTTAATGATTTGGAGGATGAAAAGTTAAGCAGACATAAATCGAAAAATACTAATGATCAAATAGTTTTAAAAACAAAAATATCAGATGACGATGTAGAATTTAAACTTAGCGAAAATGCAGATCATGGGATATTTAAATCTACTTTCGAGAATGTTTTATCTATGTTAGAAGAATTAAACAGGAATTTGAACAAGATGTGGAATGCCCTTACCTTCTTAGATTAATATAATGAGATACATAATAAACAATGGGCACTATAAATTATACCAAAAATTAGGCCAATAAGCTGATAGTGATAATGTTTTAAGAAATTTTTATACTTTTTATAATAAACTATATTTAAAATAAGCCATCTTTTTTGTCACTTTCTGTAATATGCCACCATCAGTAGGTAATATAGAAAAGTACCTAATAGCCAGTAATAGTAAATTTCTGTCAATGTTATCATATCAACATATTTTTTCTCTTTCTGTAAACAACTATAGGTAACAAATAGGTTAAAGACAAATAAAACAACCGCATGGTGGTACAATGTAGTTATTTATTATTTAACAACATGTTAGATAGAACATTTTCACAGGGCACTGGCCCCGTGAAAATGTCTACCTCTAAACTTTTTTACCCGACTAATTAATAAGGGACCTTTCAAAGTAACAACTGCTTTTGCAACAATACGGGATGTGGCAGCAAGCCTAATGATACTAACTGTGAAAACTAACCTTGTGCCTTTGCGATAGAAACCATTACCGCTCGGCAGTTTCCTTCAACCATTTGTGATGTTTTAGCCAAGTGAACAGTATTTTGTCATTTTGTCTGATATTGAAGATCTTTATATCAATCATTAAGTTTATTTTCTTTGACTCAAGTTAAACTGTGACTAGAACATCAAAACAAAATGATCGAAGGCACAACGCAACGAAATTCAAATTATTTTTCAACAACGCGGTCTCACGAAAGCTCAATCCAATTTTTAATTACCTAAAAACATTTTCAACAATAATAACCCTTTTTTCGTTTCCGCCATTAATTCTAATTTAATGTATGGGTGAACTACTAACCGCTTTACAATAACAATACAATACAACATGACACGTTAGTATTCATGTATTTAGTTTTTTTATATTCTTTTACACATTTTTTTCATTTCGTAATGCAACTTGCTTACCCACTAGATGTCACTAATAAAAACTAACGTACTGTGTAATATTGGCAGACATACTTCCATGACTAAAGTCCCAAAGTGGGCAGTCAGAGGTCAGGTTGTTTTACAAACACACGTGAATTGTTTTGACCGTCTGCTTAAATGTCAAACACTATTCACTTGTTGTAATACACTCGCAATTACAAAACATCTCAAAGTAGATAAAGAGGATGATTTGATACAATATAGAGATTTTAGTAAATAATATAAGCGCAAAGTGTAGTGACATTCCGTAATCAGTTCTTTTAATTATATTCTCTATATTGCACAAACACGTCCGAAAATATAAATATATATATTTTATACTTAAATGCGTTTTAGTGTTTCAAGCTCTTGTGTGTGGTTTAGTGTCGTTGTCTCTAGAATTATCTATTTATATTAAAATCTATTGTATTGCAAAAACCCGACCAAATGTCAGACATTCTTGTGATAAATATAGACAGGAATGATACCGATTAAATCATCATTTATATTTGAGTGTTTTTCGCGTGTTTGTGTTCTTAAATGATTAAAGAATCGGTATCGATTTTTATGTGATTGTTTTTTATTAAAGAGACGACACATTTTTAACATTAATGTAAATAATATCGTACTGTGCTAGATCTTTTTAATGCAACAACGCTGTAATAATAGCCATTTATAGCATATGTTTAAGTACCTATAACTTAAAATGGATGTAAATAATATTAATCAATGTAAGTTTTAGTTGAATGTCAGAATTGTGTCGCCTACTTAAGGGTACTTACTTTAGGTACTCATCTAGACCTATAATAGGCTCCTTTATAAATATCATTAACAAGGTATGTATTAAATTGTATAAGTCTACTTCCTCTAAGGATAAAGAACAACAGTGAAAATTTACCTCCTACGTCGAGGGCAGAGGAACATGAGATAAATTCAAGGGAAAACCTTCAAACGACTAAAAGAAGCCCTCAGGCCAAGTCACTCCCATCTAAACAATCTAAATAAACAATATATAAATAGACAACAATATTAGTAAATATATATTTTACCCTGAGTACGAAAGTCATAAGAATAATCAATCTATAGTCAACTGATCGAGAGAGTCTATGCTTGGTCAAAATCTGCTTCTTAGATTGTGAAAAGAATTACAAATAACGTACATTAATACTAAACTACACATCTACCTTGTATAAACCTCTTTATTAATGCACTATATTTTTAAATAAATGTTGGTATTCGTATGTGTGCAGGGTTTAGTTTCTAAGATTTGAAAGACTGTGGGTAGAATGTGAAATGTAATAATCTCATCTGAGTAACATTAGAGATAACATTTTACAGTAAAAATTATTCTAAATACATATAATAAAACGCCGCTGTAACCTTACATATACGTTTTTGGACTGAAAGTGCAACAACCATTTGTTATCACCCAAATTCCGACATTATGCTTTAAGCTTTACTCTTAATTAAACTATACATTGAACATCGAAAGCTTAACATACAGACACATAGCTTTTGCGTTTTACAAAAAAAGGTAAAATAAAGTTGAAGAGAGAACGACACCCAAACACACTTCAAGAGCTTATTTACTTAATTATAACGCATCATGCAAGAAAGATCTTAGCCGTTTATTATAAATTAGTGACAGGTAGCGATAATCGATGCTCAGTATCTACGTACCAAAATAATCCTCCAGCTAACACTATATCTACTATAAACGGGAGTCAACAACGAAGAGTAAAGGCTAAAGACGTTCTACCTACTACGAGATCGAAGATAGACGAGGGAACTATATTATAAGATAAGTAGCCGTCATATAGAAGAGGCAACTAACACAGATACAAAGAGCTAAAGATAAGAGTGAAGGAATTGGTCGAGTCAAATCATAAACCGACAGGTCCGACAGAATCTTACATCTATTATTGTATTTAGCTACGAACAACCGTTAACTAGGATTGCCATGCACATACATAGAACTATTTCTTGTTACAATGATAAGCCTAGGCTAACCACACATACACTGTGAGACTTTAAAGTTAGGTATACCTTAATACATAGATAGCGAAGATTGATTGCGAAGAGATATGGACAGGGCCGCAGCATGTCGCAGCAGCCCGTTGCTTTCGACTGATCTTTAGTACTATGTAGCGTGCTCCAAATCAAGGTCTATAGAACCAAGCTACCAAAATATACATATGTGTGCAGTAGAGTGCGAGAAAATATTTAATCTTATACATCAGAAAATAGCATTCTCAATAAACAATCAGAAATTATTGTTGTACTTTTATTTACATGTGTGTATATTGAATAGTTAAGATCTGATTTTGCAATAGATAATGAAGGTAGGTATAATTGACCAGTATAGTTAAATAGTTAACATAAACATGCTAACGAATATATAGAATTTGAAACGAATGGTTCTAGTAAGCGTGATCGATCCGATGTCGCGAGTCGAAGTCAATGTTGATAGGAAAATACATGATGTGCTGCTTTACGAAGAATAGTCGTCGGCTAGAAGAGACCGAGCCGGCCGTGGTACGGCGCTAGGAGAGCACGAGTATCATACGGCGCGTACACGGCCGCGGCGGAAAGCTAATGAGAGTGAGAGCGCGCGGCGAGGCCGTCGAAACAGCATTAGTTTATTTATTCTTATATCACAGCTTTTGACGATAACAAATCTTTTGCATTTGCAGCTTTATACGTGGAGTTAATTGTCCGAACAACCAGCTCTGCTCCAAACAAAACGTTCCGAAACATCCGCGATGTGGCCTGAGTCCTGTTCCAATTACGATCCCGAGGGCGCGTGATCGCTCGAAATATTCGCTCACACGACGTGTTAATATTATACCTAAGCATAAAACATCCATAAAAGAGATTTAACGTCGTCGCTACTCGAGCGGCAAAACAACAGGTCACTGTTATCTACAACTTTACATTATTCTAAACGAATATCTTACATTAAAGGCATGCAGAAAAAAATGGACGATGGCAAATCCGAAGGAGCGGCGGCCCTTCAGATTTGCTACGGTAACAATTCTACCTATTATATGTTCGATGTGGATATTAAGGCTAGGTTGATTACAGGTAATGTACACCTAAACGAAATACACGGACACAACACCGAGTACACTGCAGAAGCACGCATGCAAAAGATTTAGAGGCAAAAGTCGAGGAGAGAGCGGAGCGCGAGTCCCGCGGGAATTTGGATGAAACAAATATCGTAGGATCCAATACATTGTTATTTCAATGTAAGTTAGCGTCGGAGAGCAGGCGAGAGAAGATTCTATTGACAGTCGAGCGAGACAACTATACACGCGTGCTAGTTCATCCTATATTACTTAATCCCTCTTTAATATTAAATACACCGTTACTAGTTGTATTTATATTATTTCCTCTTTACACTTAAATAACAATATATCACAAGCGTCAACATATAAAAGTGGTATGTTTCACAGAACACCGTCGATCGCCTGACCGTGCCGGATCGTTAGAGCTTTGTGTCATGTTCCGTGGGCTCTCTAACCTTTATGAATGTATAAAAATATTATTGCTCATTATCAAGCACCAACGCGCGACTAGCCAACTACGTTCCGAAAAAATTTAGAATTCAAATCTCTCCTACAAAATTGTTTGAGCGCGAATGATACGTTATACCGAACGATATTGTTTGGGGATGGGTGACGTGTCCGGGTGTGAAACATCGTAACAATGGCCTTAGCACAGCTACATCATGTATTCTGATTAATATAATAATAAACATGGCGGCGATGGCGGCCATCTTGGCGGGCGCCAACTTGTGGCAGCCATTTTGACGTGCGCTCACTGCATCACGCACTTACTCTCGATCTGCGACTTTAGTTCGTTCACTTGCGTTTCGATGGTGTTTTTCAATTCTGAAACATGCAAATTTCCTTATTATAGCATGGCTTAGGAATTAAAAAAAATATATTTGTACTTACTTAGGTTTAAGTTATACTTAGTGAGACAAATCGGATGAAGCATAGGGTCCAGTCGTTAGGTATGTTTTTTTCACTTATTACAAAGTAAGTACATAAAGACGGCGACTCACTGGTAAACTCGTCCTGGTCTTCGAGCTCCGCTTCCGCTGCCAGCTCCTCGGGGGTCTTCTTCTTCCTCATCAGAGGGTTATCAGGCTCTGCCTGTTGCTGTTCCACGACTTCCTCTTTCTTGGGAATTTTGTACTGGAAAGGAAAACATATATTGTATTACATAGAGAAGCAGCTGAGTCGGCAATTGAATTACCTAATAATAAAACTTTCTAACAATAGTCTGTGTAGGTACTAATAATAGGAACTTGTATGGGGAGAAAGGCTAATATTAGCTCACTTTTGTCCTTTGAAGACTTTATATTAAAACTCGTAAATAACATCTTTCAACTAAAAGCTAGACGAGTTAGGTATTCATATAATGTTTCATAATTTAGATATCAAAGGATGCAACTTATACATAAACTGTAAACTGCATCTTGAAATTGAGTAGAGTCTCCGACTGAGTTTGTGTTGGGTACTCCTATTAATGATATTAAAGCTTCGCATTTGATTATTGAAACTGAGTGAGTCAGCTAATAAAATATTATATGATATATTTCTTTGGAAACTATAATAGGTATCTATAAATGTACCTATGCATAATTATTTATAAGATTTAAGGCCTAGTTTGGATAAGTTGCATTACAGTTGTAAGTCAGTTTATTTGATGATAACACACACAAGTATTTTATTAGATAGGTACCATAAAGATGCACATGCTCGTACTTAACTGAAGATTAATTTTGAAACGGAACAATGATGAAGGACTTATTTATGGTAGTCCTCAAATACGGAAATAAAGTTAAGTTGAGCTATTCCGGTTCATTGAAGAATAAAGGGAATAACTCAGTGAACTCATTTAAGATTTCGGAAAGGGGGGTTAGATTGGGAGCTATTATTTCTTTTAATTGTGCCTTAATTTATTGAGAATGCATACGTTGGCCAATGACATCCTAACAAATTGGCATCGAACGCATCCGATACAGCATAAGGTCTCCTTACATAGTACGATTTCCCAGTTCCAACTAATTTCCCCACGGACACCGATTTCCAAGCCAGTGTTGCCACTCAAACAAATTGCCTTCTTTGTACCATAAAATCCTTTTAATAAAAGCATTATTTATTGGCAAGGATAAAGCTTAATTGTAAAGGAAAATGAAATAGCGATCCGATTTCTTTTTAATCTGGAATTGATTGTGCAGTAAGAGGATTCTATTTAAATTTTAAAAGGGATTTATTTTCTGCGGTATCCCTGGGAGATGTCATTAGTGTAATTCCTTGGTAACAAGCAGAAGTAAAGTCGCTTAAGATCGCGTGTGACATTTCACTGTGACTTTATAATAGGTACCTACTGAATGGTTTAATTGTTGTCCGTCGTTTGTTTTGTTCTTCAACTATATAATTTTCCTTTATGAACCAGGTTCATTGTTCGTTTATTGGCCTAGGGAAATATTATGCGGAGAATTAATTTATCATCGCGTATGTATAAAAGATTTCAGAGTATAGTGGTAGAGTACGAGGTACGCGCATATAGGTATGCAAATGAAAATCCACTCAATAGTAAAATATATTTTTTGTCCATAAAAAGAAAAATAGCAACGGTCTACGGGTTTAAAACAAAACTTTTCATAATTCTAATTTATAATATATAATTATTGCTAATAAATTAATATTTTGAGGGATCGTGGATACCCAGGGGATCGACCTAAAATCCAGGATTAGCGTAATGAAAATAACAAAGCCTCTCAAAAGTACACCTTAGATATTAAGAATAAGGTTTGTTTTTAAAACGTTGATAGGAATACTATGAGGTTAAGTTTTATTTATGGACAGGAAAGGCAATTTCGTACGTTGGAAATAGGATTATCGCGTGAAAGACTTAAATTAATTTTACCTTAAGAAACTGCGTATAAGCGATGCAATTTTGTACCTAATTTTTATTCTTTTAAAATTTTAAAAGATATTGTAATAAAACGACTATTAACGGATGTAACTCGTAAATTGTATAGTATTGGCTGACGGTTCAAAAACTCTACAGTTTCCATATTCGTAGCATGACTTAGCCGACGATGGTCTAACGCTAAAGTTAATAGTTGTTTTATTCCAATGTATAATAATTGCAAAGGCATCAGAAATTATTATTGCAAAAATCGTAAACAGACTTAGCAAAATCAATCATACATTTAATTACAAATTAAGAAAGTAGATGAGGCCTACTAAAATAGGAAAATAAAGGCAAGCTTAAATCTACTGACTAGTTATAATTACTTATTACAAAGAATAATATAATTATATGTGGTCAACAGTTCTTAGTCTTTCTGCCAACTTAAATATAGCAAAATGTTTTTAGATGAATAAGTACATTATCATGCATATATATCCTTACTAATATTATAAATGCGAAAGTAACTCTGTCTGTCTGTCTGTTACGCTTTCACGCTTAAACTACTGGACCGATTTAATTGAAATTTGCTACATACATAGTCAGGAGCCTGAGAAAGGACATAGGCTACTTTTTTACCGACAGCAAAAAAGGAGGAGTTCCACGCGGACGAAGTCGCGGGCAGAAGCTAGTAGTTATATAAAATAAATATAATAGTTTATTTAATTAAACGAGGCAGATGTATGCATTAGTCGAGGCGCAGAGCTAGCCGCACGGAAGTCAACCTGACTCGATTAGGGAGTCGCGTGGAAACGGACTCCCTACTAGAGTCAATTTCACATCCATGGGCTCTTCCTTTCTCCCGTTCCATATTCTTCTCACGTCTTCTTTTTCTTCTTAAATCATTTTCTTATTACATATCTTCGAATGAATTTCATTACAGGTTCATACTGTAAAACAAAGTCAAACAGATATTGGGTTTGAAAACGAGAACCACTAAAAATTCCTGTACAATTTTACAAGGGAAAAGTTAAGTCAATTAAATTTTACATAACATACAGTTCCTGAGGGAGTACCCTCATTAGCAAGCTGGTCAGGAGACCCAAGATAAGTAAAAGTATTAAATACCTACTGTGCATTTTTTAGAATTTAAGCGGAAGTTACATTATAATAAGAAAAAATATATTTAGGTAGGAACTTATTTTTACTTTGATTAATGTACATATACTTATATATTAATATAGTCTAATTTGATCGTATTAAAAATACATTTGAACCTGACATATTTAGCATAGGCAGTATCAAAAATAAATGAAGTGTGTTATGATTAAAACTTAAACTAGATACCAACCAGTCAAAATATTTACGAATTTTACTTTCGAATAGAGTTAAAATTTCGAAACAGAATGAAACAGCAAAAATATTTCAGAGGCAACAAAAAACGGTTATTCCGGAGGTTATTTATAAGCGCAGGAATCGCCGGATAAGAGCTGTAAACACGGAGTTATGAAATATGGCCAATGTTCATACGGTTATAATTTTACATGAAAAAGAACCAAAGAAACTCGCATGCGATTCGCTTTTGAAATATTAACAATTTAGCATAATAATAGGGATATTGAAATATAACTGTTATAACGGATTTAACTCGCATATATATTAACGTTATGCTCACGTTTAGAAATTTATAACGACTACTCTATACTTATAATTACTAGGTAGATTACTTTATGGGTTTTCCAGGATAAAAATATTATTATAATTAATAAAAAAAAAATTACATAGATGCATCTTAATTCGAGAGTGGTGATTAGTGACGTCACTTCGTGATAAAAAGGAGCTGAGTATCACGCAGAATTGTCACGTGATTATTCTCTAACAGTTTTTTAATAATTTCCGACGCATCATTGGAAAAAATCCATTAAGTCTATTAAAGTTGCTTTCCAATCCAATATGGATTTGATTAAATAAGTAACAAAAAAAAGGGCGTTTCATATTTTCTTAAAATATCTAACTGACAGATTGTGTATTTTTTGCTGGAGACCATATTAAGATACGGTGAATCTAGAAAGGTCCACCAGTCACCTAATCAGATTATCTTATATCTATATATTTTAGTATATTTATGTATTGTATTTATGTAGTGTAATATCTTCCTGTTATATATTGTATCTATTATATTATATGTATTATTCTTTTTGCGCCTACACATGCTCTCTGTTTGCTTTAAGGTTGTCTGGTAGAGAATGCCGTATGTCATTAAGTCCGCCTTTTGTACATTTGTTTTTTATTGTGCAATAAAGTGTAAATAAATAAATAAAACAAAAATCAATAAGAGTTTAAATTACGGTCTATATCCACGAAAGTGTTATGTGAGTAAATGCATGTATGTAAAAATAAGCACAGTAACAAAATAACCATCGTAACTCACGTTGAGCACCCGCAACTCGTTCTCAAACCACGCAGCCAGCCGAGTGATGTGTGATGTGCATGGCGGAAAATTACTATGAAACGAAGTGTCAAATGGTTTCTAATATACGTGAAAAGATTGGGCTCCAGATTTATAGACGGTAAAGAGGTTAAGTGAATATAGACTGACAATTGTGAAATCGAAATTCGATATCGGCACATCTAATATATAAAATGTTCGTGTTGCGGTGTTTGTTGCCAAACTTCTCTGAAGCGGCTGGGCTGATTTTCATGACTTTTGTGCACAATTGGTAGATTTAGAATCGGCCAATTCGATTTTACATACCCCTACACGTTAAGGGTAGTCTGATCCACCTCAAATATTTTTCACGATTCGGTATTAAAATTATACAACCCTAAAATGTCACTATTCTATCATCAATCTTTAATCTTTAATAAAGATACAATAATAACCTGATTCCTGAACATGCGAAGAACGCAAAATGTCAGAATTGAATGACCTCTTACACCTAGCGACACTATATTTAATAGTATTGTCGAGGGTACGTATTATATCAGCTATCATAAAACTACAAATACCCTATTGCTCCAATTATTTGTAATTATAGGCGTAGCGTGACTAAAAGCTTTTATATTTGATGGCATTCAACTGTACAGATGGACTTTCAATAGGTTAGATATAAATAAATTATACTCATGGTGTAATATGGACTAGATAGGTAAGTGGAACTTTTGTTCACGTTAGGGTCTAGAAATACGATATGAAAAGTAGCTGTCCAGGTAGCACTCAAGTTTTATCTAATAGATTGAATACAAAAATATTCTTTTTTTTCGGCTTAACTAATTTGTCTGAAAATTGCTGAGTAGGCAGCTTAGAACCAGGAGATGGACATAGGATACTTTTTACCCCGTTCCCGTGGAAAAAAAATATACCGAGTATCCACTTCTTTCTATTTTATACCAATCGTAAAATTTGATCATTCCTAAAATAATGTAAACCTGGCGTGACTGTGATCTCGGGCCATAAGCATTATAAGCTGTACTGTAATACTTGAGTAAACATGTAAGTAGGTATTGTGGTAATGTGGTGAAATGAAATAACAAACAATAGATTAAGCATGGAATCCATTACATGAGCATTAATGGGAAGTGGTTTATATCAAATAAGGAACGCATTTTATTTCCCAGAGTGTTATTTAAGTGTTTTACGTCTTAATATTAAGCTGCTATAGGTGCTATAGCAGTCAACAAACTTACTTTAAACATGTTATCTACTGTCAAAGGATTCTATACCTAACTAGCTTTTGTTCGTGACTTCGCTCGCGAATTTCAATAAAAAATAATGTGAAATACAATAAAGATTTATTCTTAATTTTAAATGGATTGGACAAAAGAATTCCCCTTTTTCACCCCCTTAGGTAGGGTAGAATTATGCAAAATCTTTTCTTATCGAATTCCTAAGTCATACAAAAAACACTCAAAGTTTCAGGTCTCTACGATCCGCGGTTTAGTTTGTGCGCATATCCGTCAGTCATTCAGGATAAGATATAAGAATATAAGATCGGTCTAGACGAAAATGATTGCATTGAACATTATAATAATATACTTACCTAATTACTTATTAAACACCACAAGTATAATGCAGGTAATTACTAGGTCGGTATATCTGTACGTGACTTAAACGGTCAGGGCATTGCCTTTATTCAATTAACACGTTGAGATACAGAACCAAACGTGAAAATCAATTTATAACTACCTACTATTAAGATTGTCAAATTGAGAAGCATTGGTACGTAAGTAGAAAAATCTTAAAGCCAAGACGTTTTTTGCTAAGTATAGAAACCAACACAAACCGATTAACTCTGTATTTGCTTCGACCTTCCAGTGACAAACACACAAACACTATTAGTGGCCGCAAACACTTGGACCGTAAGGTTGCTGCGCACTTTTGTATTGCGAGTTTCCGAAGCTTAGAAAAAAAAATACAGGATGTATTTAAGCGAATTAAATGATATAAACTGATAGATGTTTAATCAAAACATTTTAATCATAAAACCTGCCCACTTATCTATTTCTGTTTTACGGATTACAACCTAAGCGAAATATCACATAGATACATGTGTTTTAAAGTTTAAAGAAATAGGTTGTCATTCTTGTACTTTACCTACAATAAACAGACGTTTTTTTTTGGTTCATGGAATTATTGTGGTGTCGGTATATAATTAAAAATGCATTTTCTTTCATAAGGACTAATTAAAGTTGTCTTTTCTGAAAATATTGTTTTTATTAATAATGTGACAGGATGGACTTTTTCAGTGGAGATCATATTTGGGTTTACTACTCTGTCACGGCATTCGACATTTAGAAAGGGACAGATTACATAATATTAATATTTAAAAAAAATATTCGAAAACGTTTATTCGAATATTATAAAATTGTAAATATCAATACTTTAATGAAATGCTATAATAAGACGAAGGACAGGCTTTAATATGTAAGAAGGACGATGTACACAAAAATTACCTATTAAATAAACTGCTAAAATTCGTTAAAAACTTTTTAATCACTGCAAAATTAATTCCAATTCTTTCTTCAAAGAATACTCTTAGATGAAGTAATAAAAATCCCTCACTTCGAATTGGAATTACGCGGGCAATTAAGCAATCCTTTTGATGAATGGCGGAACCTTCCGGATCTTAATCTTAAATCATTGTTCTGCGGGGTGACGGGTTGCGACGGTTCTGACAGCTGACTTGACGGATGTCATGTCAATAGTGACAGCGGTTTTAAAAAATAGAATATAACTCGAAATTGCAATGAAACAACTATAACGCATTAAACTCGCGTAGGTATATTTTATTTGCTGACGTATCGTACTGTACATTTATAGTTGTTTCATTGCAATGTGTTAGAGCACTAATAACAAATCGAAAAGAAATATTTGACTCCTTTTTTATTTCATATTGAAATAAAAACAATTACCATAATTATTATTTTATTTTTTTGCTGACTTTCGAAAATTGTACAAATTTTCAATGGGACAATTCCTTGCATGCATTTCGCTATAAATTTTTGTATTTAAGTATATTTTGGTACAATAAATGATTAGGCTAAAACGTATATGTACATTTAATTTCTTTCAGTCGTTTTTGCTTGAAAGAAAAACAAATATCCTCACAGCCTTAATTTTATTTATATTGGATATAAGGTAGGATAGGATAAATTAATCCATACTTCAGAATAGTGAATATGAGTAATTATCATATTTACATAAACTTTTTAAATTGTTTTTTAATACGTATGTATTTGACTTAACCATTTCATAATATCTTCTAAACAGTACCTAGTACTTGTAACAAAACGCTGCCGCTGATTAATTAGAGCTTACACCCAAATGTAAGTAGGAGCGACAAGTTGCGCCGCGCACAAGCGGAGCGTGAAAGTTGAGTGCAAGTTTTAATTGTGCGGGATAGGGATTGGGGTCACTGAAAGCGGAAAGTGGCAATATTAATTTATTTCACTTTCAGTTTCAAGCTGCTAAGTGTCACTGCAAAAGAGTCTTAACGATTCTAAAAATATAATATAAGAAATTGATAATAAGTTACAATAAGTGACGTTTAATTACATAAAAACGTACCTAACACAAGTAAGTTAAATTAAAAGAACGAAACGACAAGCATCCTAGTTTTATCCCCTTAGGGGATGATTTTCTGGTTTAGGCTCTGCGTTGATATGTCAGAAGTTATTAAGGTAGCTTCTCCTTTATAACTTAAAAAAAAAATCTTTTTTTATAAAAAAAACAAGGAATAGTTCATTACCTGTTTCGCCTCTCATTCAGTAGTATTATATTTAGTTAGTGAAGCCTTTATTATGGTAGTACGTGTATATCTAATGTGTAACGTGTATAACTATATAATGGTTACAAACTTGAAATATTTGTAAAGAGGTTACTTTGAAAACGTAGGGGAACATTAAGAAAGGATTTTTAGAAAATACACCCCCCTATAAACCAGGTGCTCATCGTGCGCAGATGAAGTCGCGCTCAAAAGTCCATTATAAACGCTAAAGCTGGGTCCCAACCTTTACCGGATGGAGTTCTAAGGATGTAGCGTTGTAATGAGATCACGAATTAAGTTACCGCTCGCTTTTGCCGCGGATCGATTTAAAGGGACTGTGAGATACATGACAAAGTTGCAGCTTTGCCTAGGAGAAGGACTTGACACATATTATTATGCACAGTCAGTTCATAATTTAATATCGAAAATCTTATTACCTGCCAGCAGTCTGGAGCAAACCCGGATATTGCCATAAATAAAAATGTTAATGCATTTTAAGAGGGTATAAATGAAGTATTTTGAATGTTTGAGATAAAAATACTTACAAGTATTTAGTTCGTTTTTATTTTGGTAGTACGTGAATTAATTTATCCATTTCGAATTTATAGAAAAAAAAATGTTAAGTAAAGTTATACTGACCAAAGGAGGGTTACATTAAAATTGTATTCTGACTAAGTTCTAATAAAACAGTTCTTTGAGCTTCTTTGGATATTTTTTTATTTAATAATCTACATTGAAACAAAAATAATTAAGTGAATAATTATGTTTTATGTAACAAACAAAGTAAACAACGAAAGTCAACACTTCTAGGGTTAAAGTATCTGCATAAAGCACAAATTGAGTAAAGGTAGGTGTATACTATAATTTTAATTGGTGTCATCGAACCTTCCTCTAAAATAGTTTAAAACATAACCTAACTTTGTAGTTAAATTTCCGAGCTGGCAACCCCGGGCCCACTTTGCGTCCCTTAACAAGCATTTAGCGCGTAAATTTTATTAGCTCCCGCTCGCGACGTAATGGCCAGCCTAAATGGCCGATGTCGCCAATGTCGCCAGTCTCTAATTTGGTGACTTGAGGTAAAATTATATTATGTAATGCAAGCTTGCTGTTACTTTAGTTTAGATTACGTACCTGGACCATGTTTGAATTGAAGTTGCTCTGAAATTGGGTGTCTATTTTGACCTGATATTTGAAACGAGTCTAAAAACTTCAGTCTAGGTTAGATATAGTTATTAATTAAGTATTTAGCATACTTACTAAAGTAACTAGGTATACAAAGGAAAAGGTACAAATATACATTGATATACGAATGAATGAATGGGAAAGTTATCGTAAAGTCAGCGTAAAATTAATGTACTTAAGTGAGTTAAATCTGTTATGATAGTTTTATACCAATGTCACAACCCTGAAAGAATGAGAAATGAATATAATTAGAATATGTAGAATATAGTTTACAAACATATGAACTTGTGTAGTAAAATTATGTTTATTTTGAAATACAGTGCCGTACCAAGTTATTTAAAAAAACAAGTTTAAACCATTCAAATTATAATCCTAAGATTGAAAACGCGTGCATCGAGCTGAAAACACAATAACCTACCTCTCTATATGTAAGAATGTAGCGAACCATCTTACATTCACCAAGAAGGTTCACTTAGTACAAAGGCGCCCGATTCCAGTTCACTGACTAACTAGCAGAAATTACGGCACTTAGAACAGCGAGGACTCTTAACCGTTTGTGCCTTCTGCGGAAATGTAAGTAGCGTTTTAGTTCTCACTGCAGGTTAAGTTGCTTGAATTCGAAAAGTAATTTATGAATGAAGGAGAATTTTTATGCAGTTTTTTCACTAGAATGTAACAAATAGTTACCTTTTACCACAGAATAAGTCTGTGTGCCTACCTACTATTATGATTATAATATGATTTAGTAGTCGTGTTTCAATATTTATCTAATTAGGTATTCGTCGATGGGAAATTTAAAACAATCTATAGTCAAGTCATAAGTGGCCATGACTCCAACATTAGTACTCGCAGATTTTGTTGAACTTATTTATTATATTGTGTTGTCTTGTTTTCATACTGCATATACTTTAAAGATTGATGGTTGCGAATGGTTCTAAGCATTTTTTAAATGGTAATGAGTGCCACCTTATACAAAACACTCATACCCACTGACTTTTTAAAATCGAAATACTTTTCGTGAACTTACACAATAAAAATGGCCTCGACGAATTGTTACAGCTTTCACGTAATGGTACGAAAAACGTAGGAATATTTGCGTTACTTTGCAATATAGTTGGAATACATTTTAGATATAACTTCGTTGGGTTCGATTTTATCGATATTGGATAGCAGGACGAATGAATTCCATTTGAAAATATTTCTTTCTCTGCATTCAGAGATATTTTTATGAGTCGATTTAATATCATACATTGATTTGGTGCTTGGCAAGTGCCATTGTAAATTCTCATAATAAATTAACTTGATCAAATTAATATCAATTGTGGAGTTTTTGCATCAGTGGGTTTCGTTCTTAAACTTCAGCTTAAAATTATTATATGTGATTTGATTACGGGTACATTATAATTATAGTTATTGTTTTAATGTTTCATAATCTCGAAAGCATCAGAATTTATTTTATTACAGAGAACACACGAAGTTTAAAATCAATGCCCGTCTTGTGTGATGAACTTGGGTTCTGTATTTGTATATAATATGATATCCGTTATCTAGTATCTGACAGAATAAGCTTTGTTAAAATTGGGACTAGATTATTGGCGACCGCCGCGTGACAAAAATCCGCTTGATTCGCTAGAGTCGAATGAGGTCCAGCTGTCATGTTTCTCCAATCATACGATAGTAGCTTGTCTCTCTGTAGTGGAGCATGACAGCTGGACCTCATTCTAAACTAGTGCAGCTAGCTTATTGCTGTGAATTTTCCAACGTTGTTATTACTATGGCGTTAAGTTAAACGTTAAACATAAAAAGCGCGCTACTCCAAACATTCACTAAAACATTCTTCGTTAAAACCCGGCTTCAACGCTCGCGATGATTAAGATTTTTCCGTTTTAATTAAAAAATTGTACGGATCTTTTTGTTTAGAAAACAAGGATGTCACGTTTTCGTATTAAAGCGATAAAAGATTTTGTTTAAATTACCTTATCTTTTACTGCTTGTCAAGGATTGACCTGACTGCAAAATGTTTTGTTCTATACGCTTTTTTTTTCGTATAATTTATCTTTTGTCTCAATCTTGCAGGTCATTTGTTTGTAGATGTTTCTAAACGTTTGATTATATCTGGGAGACATAGATTACGGTCCTGTTTTTAAAAATGTTTAGCGGATGGTAAATAAACGTCAGTAAAACATATTTGACAAATATGAAACGAAATCGTGTATTTACTTCTTTGTTAAATAGTAACCACCCAGGAGTTACCAGGGTCTAGAAACTAGTTTGAAATTAAAAAACAAAAGTGTTAAGGAATACCTATACAACTTAACAATTTAACTGTGCTTATATATTACTGACATCACCTGTGCTTATGTATATTGTTTGATTGCTGAAAAGAAAACGATATATGGCCGAAATAAAATAACGGAATACATTTAGAAAATAAAACGAACCAATTCGAATGATATTATGTAGAAAAGGCGCTTACTGTGTTATATTCAAAATACAAAGGCCGGTTAGTGTAAAACAACAATAAAAACTCTTGAAACTTCGTCCTTTATAATAAAATTTTGTTTTACCTAACCTTTCCCTGTTAATATTACTTATACCTTTGGAAATGAAAAATTCTTGGAAATGGAACTTCTCAAACTGAGAGCTGCTTTGTCATATAATTGTAATTATATTAATATTGGACAAACGGTATAAATTAACAAATAAACAATAACTTCAACATAAAATTGTATTTAATTGTACAGTACAAACAAAACTATATTTGGTTTGTCCTCTAATCTTCTTAAAACCAAATTAACTTAATCTAATTTCAACTAATTTGATGTGAGAATCTTCATTCCTTTAAATTTACTTCGACACGCTTTTGTACATTTCTTACTCAGTCTTATAGTTCATATAAGTATTATTTACATAATTTAATCATTGGTTAGATTAACTTTTGATCGAAAAACCTCATAATTCTTACTCAGTCACTTGTTTCAGCAGGCTGGTCACCTAAGTCTTATCACAACTACTTCTCTTCTCTCTTACTTCACGCTGAAGATCTTCCAACGTCCATTCTCTTACCTTATTAGATAGCCTGCTCTCCTAAATTTTATCGCAACTACTTCTCTTCTCTCTTCCTTCTCTATTCTATTCTCTTACCTTATCCCGGATCTCCTGGCGCATCTTCTCTCGCTCTTCCTCCATCTTACGATGTTTCTCCTTGCGCCGCTCTTCTGCCTCTCGGATGGCCTCCTGCCGCTCACGCTCCGCCTCTTCTTCCTTTTCCTTATCATCGCTGTCATCACCGTCACCACCTACTGCGCCTGGAAAGAAAATAGTTCGTCAATACATTTATCGCTTTAATACTTTTTACCCGAGAATCCCATGGAATCAATGGAAATATCAAATATTATACCCGACTAAAACCTTGGGTGACTGCTTAAATTTTTATGACGTCAAGACGTAATTATTATTTACCTACCTACGCAACATATTTCGCTCTTGTGTTTAATTACATTATCATAAATTATTGAGTCTACCTGTTAAATTTGATGTGGTTACGCGATCATTTATACCTTCAAATTATACCTACTCGAATCCATTTGTATTATCCTATTTGAATCAAACTACACCGTCCAAACCTCCCATATCAAACAAAAACCCGTAAAACAAAATGCACTTTTACATAACGTGCGTCGGACGTGACAAATGCTCAGATTGACGTGAAATGGGTTTTTAGCGGCGGCCATGTTGAAAGCCACTCGACCGACCGATCCGGTTAGAGGCGGTTAGAACCGGTTCAACCTGGTCGAAACCAACTTAAACCGGGTGCTTGGTGCAAATGTGCTCGCTAATCTGGTTATTTGTGGGAATTGGTTTTCAGGGAAGCGTTCTATGACAACGTTTTGAAATTACAGAAAGGTCTTTTTTATAAACAGTGATATCGTATAAATAATTAACGATTTTAATTAACTGTAAACATTTTTGATTCTTCATTAAATTATTATTGTTTATTGGAATAACCGGGAAGGCATCAGAAATTATTATTATTGTTGATAATGATGTTGGAGGGTAAGTACAGGTTGAAATCCAATGAGGGGCGGAAAGATGTTTGTGTAATGAACGTGATTATTTATAACCATTATTTTTACTCATAAATATGTTTTAAATAATAAAATAAGTTAGTAACTAACTTTATTCGTGTAGGTAGGTACTTATCAAATAATTTCCATTACTTAAATTATGTTAAAGTACGAGTAACTACTCATAAGTCCCATAATTCAAATCTAGTAAAATTTGGATAAACACTAATAAAATATCTCTATTTACGTTCTTTCTATTTAAATAAACAGGTTATTCAATTCATTAAAATATGTGTACCTAAGTACTTCAGTAAAGAAACAATAAAAATCTTGTTAATACAAAACATGGCAGATTCCAAAACTTCCAAACACTATTGAATATCGCATCTGGCGCAAAAAGGTTCTAATTCACAACCTCATTTCCATAGGCGCGTTCAGAAACCCGCATATTACGAACCAAACAATGTCTGCATTCCCCCACAGCTAGATTAAACGAATTCCAAGAGTATGACGCTCCGGCATTGAGAAAATTCAATTTATTGTGCCATCCGCCTCCATAACGGTGGCTATTAAGAAAAAGGCACTTGGACAATTCAATTATTAATTGATCACTCGGTTTTCGAACGTGCCGTTGACAGAATAATAATTCGAATTTCTTCGGTTGAATATCGTCTTCGACGGCGTTTTTTTAAATTAAATATCGCGTTCCAATTTTGAACTTGACGTGTAGGTTTATCATAGATGTATTCAGAACATTTTAGTGCGTGCATTAATTTCTAAATTTATCAGCCAGCATTGTTTGTCCAGCGTATTGTGATTTACTTTGTATTTTTTTTTTATTTTCGAAACAAGAGCAAAAAGTTATGATTTATAAATTACAATCATAAGGATCAAAATATAGCCGTTTCATGAATTTTTATCCTTGAGGAAAAACGGACTATGAAATTTTATTGTCACTAATAAAAGGACGTCTAACAAAGCGAATAATACGTTTTCCTTGAAAAAAATGAAACAAGTAATTTTATTTATTATTGGAATGGAATGTATTGATAGATGTCATTTTGGTAATCGTTTCACCGTAGCCAAAATAAAAGTAAAATTAAATATAATAATACTTTATATTACGATGTTCAGAGACTTTTGATACGCTTTCAGTAAAACCTCTTAAAGTGCACGATACTTTTTAATCACAATCCAGTGCTAGCTGGCAACGTTTCAAAAAATTATGTACAATTTAATTTTGCACTTTTCGAACAAAGAATCGGATAATATTTTTTGATGTAGTCGTTATGATGACGTCGGTGTGGTAAGTAAATAACAAAGTATTATATTCGTGTTCGAGTTCGTGGGCATAGGAAACGTTTTTACGGTTTTTTTATATTATAATATCTCCGGGAACTGTACTTTTTCATATATATAGTGAAAAGGTAACAAGTGTCATATGGTCCTAGTGAAAGAGTATAAGTGTAATACTGTATGTAAAATACTTATGCCCATTTTACACTAGGACCGTATGACACTTATACTCCTTTTCACTAGGACCCCAGTACATGTGTAGGTACACATGTCAAGCACACTGATAACTTGGTAAGGCTTCACGGGTAATTGAATTGAAACTTCAGCCGGGGGCATGCTCGTGAATATGATCTTATCATGCTAGATATTCCTTAGTTTGATGAACCTAAAGTACCTATAGCAAATATGTATAGACGTGCATTCCATAAAGGTATAATATTAAAAATATGTATTGCCTTCATGCGCATTGATTATTGCGTGATCACAAATTCTTTTCTATCTCTTGTAGATGCACATAATACTAAACAGTATTAACTTCAAAGGGGGAATTAATTTAAATTTTACTGCAAAATGCTTCTTGATCCTCAAAAAGAATCGTTTTTGAGTTTTTTCTTATGATTAAGCGTGCACTATACAGATGATGGCTCTTTGGTCAAATCCCTGACTATGAAACGGGAGCTTGCTGGTTCAAATCCTTCTGGCGGCAAATGTATTTGTACCTTTTATTATGCATTTGTATATGTTTATTTGGTTAGTACTCGCAATGCAATCTTTGCTTAGTTAGAGATAAAGAAGAATAAAAAGATTATAGAATTGACATCGATTGATCTAGTCATCATTCGATGTCAATCCTAAAATCTTTTTTGTTTAACTACCTACGTTATTATACACATAATACAAGTATTCAAGCATTTTTTCAGTCAAAGTCAAAATATACTATCAAATTATAACGAATAAATTTCATTTTTCAGTGAACGTTAAATGAAAGTAACATGGAATAATGTATTCCTCATTCTCGTGGTCGCTTAGTATGCTGAAGTCTGCCAGCGCTTCCTTTAAATAATATTTTTGAGAATTGCCTCAGAGCATTCATAATATAACCAGACATTTTTGCATATGTTTAGTATTTACATTTAATTTTGTCTAGTGAAGTTTAAGAAAATTCCATATAAATATAGTACAAAACATTCGAGTTTCATAAGTGCATCTTACCTAAAAGAGCAAGCACTAGAGCGTACAAATATTAATGATTTGATTGTACACAAAGCTATCGTTAAAAAGTGCCTTTAGCATAATAAAAAGGTATTTCAAGTAGCGAACGTTGAGACTCGTAATAGCCCCGACAAACAAGCAATTAAACTAAACAAACGCAAAAATAACGAGCTATGAAAAAATATAATAAAAATGGAATATTGCAGTCTTCTCGGATTTTAGTTGTTATTTGGATTAGAGATCCACCAGTAACATTGATTTTTAAAATTAGAATTATCTTTATGAATCAATTTAAAAAAGGTGTCATTTAACTTTAAAAAAAGTAATAAGTTTAAAAGCTATTGTCTACGGCAAACTCAATGACGCTTACAGCGCGTCATAAAAATCACTAGATGCGTTATGTCGAGTGTGGTATTTCTGTCATTCTCCACCAATCACAGGCTAGCTTGAATCTCATTGGTAGAACATGACAGCTAAACTTCACTTAACACTAGCGTATCTAACGAATATTTAACTCGCGATAGTCATATGCCTGTAAACATTAGACATAGAAAACTAAAATAAAAACAATGAATTTTTGCTAACACATAGAAGCATAACGGCATGTTAAAGATCCCCCTCACATAAAACCGCATGGTCGCATTTACAATAATAGTGTTAAAGAGATAATAATTCCTCACATTGCTTGTGATTATTATATGTATATTCATACTGAGAGCTTGACCTCTCCGTAATAAGTAATATGCTCTGCCCCAATTAACTTAACAGCCTTGTTTACACGTTCTTTACGACAATGTTATGCCATCGACGAATATTAACGACTATATTGATACGTAGGGTAGTCAAATGCAAAACACTATACCTACCTTTCAAGACGAGTTTTAACAAACATATGTTATATAAGGCTGAGCACATATTTAGTGTAGTATAATTAATAATATTGATTATGTATTGAATTTATCTAGATATTTATATATATCACATTATATATTTGTTTACTAAACGAGCATTTACGTAAGTATCTATTTTAAGGGCAACAGATCGATTTGTTTTGTAACTGTATAATAGTATTGGAATCGTTCAGTGTTTCATGTTTTTGACAGCAATTGTGTTGTAACAGTGAACAAGAAAATATTTCTAGGAAACTGAAATTGGAATAACATTAGTACCTTCTATGAAACAAAGACAGTTTCATGTTTATTTTATCATAAGATAATTTTCATGACAAAAAATATTATATGTCTTTCATGGGTATTGAAACTACCTCCATACCAAATTTCATCTAAAACGTTTTAACGGTTTAAGCGTAAAGTTGTTACAGACAGACATACGCACTTTATAATACTAGTATTGGATGAAATATTAACGAGTTCAATAGTTGACGATTCATATAAGTCCTGTGTTATCGTTAGCGTTAGACTTTATCGCGTATACCGTATCAAGGAACCCACTGAAAAATGTAATTTGTCTGAAAAGCAAAAACGTAAAAAGACGCTATAGCGGAAGAAGATAAAAGAAAACTGGTCTCCGCAGAGCCAGACGCGACCGGAACTTTTAATTAACTAAAACGCCATGTATGTAAAATAACGTCATGCGGTGTAGGTACAGTCACCATCAGATATATATAAACGGGCGAGGTACTCAAATACATCTGAACAACATTACATTTCAATAAATTCGTTACGGTAAATATGGCCAATGATATCTCAACATTCAATTCGTCACAAATATATGAGCATCAACTTTTCAATAATATGTAAACAGTACACGCGTTCATAAATATCTGAACACTTAAGGAAAATATACCTTAAGTCACTGCCATACAGTTTAAATTCTTTTGTACAGATGTAGCGAATATGCCTGTCTCATCGTACACACTAAGTTGTAATGAAACGCATAATATACCTATAAATTTCAAACGGTTAAGTAAGACTGTTTCAGCTTGATGCGTAAGATGTTGCTTAGTAAACCGAGAGTCATGGATCGAATCCGACTCTTCAACATGATTACTAATTTTTTTTTAAAATATTCTATAGCCTATGTTACTCGTGGATAATGTAGCTTTCGAGTGGTGAAAGATTTTTTTAAAAACCCAGTAGTTTTTGAGCCTATTCATTACCTACAACCAAACAAAGTTTTCCTCTTTATAGTAATTATGTATTATAGCCTATGTTCTTTCTCGGGCTCCAGACATTCTTTGTACCAAATTTCATTTAATTCGGTCCAGTAGTTTTAGCGTGAAAGCGTAACAGACAGACAGACAGACAGAGTTACTTTCGCATTTATAATATTAGTTAGGATTAGGATTACGCAAGAATGTCATCGATGACAAGACAAGTGATGTCGACATTGGTAGCGGATTTTCGTCTGCAGTATCATTGATAAATTGGCATTGTGGTTAATGTGTCGGATACGCGTTTATAGAACGCGGCTGGTTCGAGTTCGTGACTAGGACATATTAGTGTATTTTTTTTTCATTTTATTTATTTTGGAATTTTATTAAGATCATTATTTTGTACAAAATAATGATCTTAATAATTTCTATAATAAATTAGGTTACCTGCTATATTAAAATTTTATTTGTCGCAAGTTTTTTTCTTCATTTATTATAGTCTATAATACGGTGGCAGGACATTCGGAGATCGGACATAGGTACGTAGAATCGAAACTCGTATTAGTATTTGCAGTTCGTTTATTACCTACGGACTTTTACAATTGATGAAGTTGTTGCGTACCTAATTAAACAACAAAGTATGTAATTAATTAAGCTCCATCATGTCTCATCATTTCATCATCTGGTTACCATAATAATTTATACTTTACACACGAACACTAAATAAACTATAACTAGAAAATACACAATTTAACTAAGGTTAGTCTTGGAAGTGTCTCAGCGACGTCTTCAATATAAAATAAGGTCTGAATAAAAATACAAAAGGAATAAAATTAAAAAAAAAACACAATTCTTCCTGGTCTCGAACTTAAACCAGCTGCGTTCTATGACCGCGTATCTGACTTAAACCACGAGGCCAAGCAATCAATTATCGGATTGACGAAAATTAAATACCAATGTTGACAACGACTTGTCAACGACCATAATATATGAGATTCTTTCATAATTAAATAGGATACGAACTGAACAGTGACAGTTGAAGTTTGGCAACAGGAAACAATAGTAAGTATGACAACGTCGCAATTCTCGTTTGCTTTGCTTACCTAGTAATGATACCATGAGACAGAATATTCACTACATCTGTACAAAAGAATTTAAACTGTATGGCAGTGACATAAGGTATATTTTCCTTAAGTGTTCAGATATTTATGAACACTTGTACTGTTTAGATATTTTTGCGTTGTTATGTGTCCAGATTATATTGAAAAATTGCTGCTCTTATATTTGTGACGAATTGGACGTTCATATATTATTGGCCTTATTTACCGTAACGAATTTATTGAAATGTAATGTTGTTCAGATGTATTTGAGTACCTCGCCCGTTTATATATATCTGATGGTGACTGTACTTAGTTCAAATTATTTAAGTAAGTATATACTTAAATTTTAGTATTTTTAAATGATAATCTTGTAAGTCCTCTAGCGTTGAATAAATAATATAAAAATACCAATTTTCTATTTGAAGTCTCATCTGCTTAACTTTAATATAGTCTATACTAATATACTAATAATATTATAAAGAGGAAAACTTTGTTTGGTTGTAATGAATAGGCTCAAAAACTACTGGACCGTTTTTAAAAATTCTTTTACTGTTCGAAAGCTACATTATCCACGAGTAACATAGGCTATAGAATATTTTGAAAAAAAAAAATAGGGATCCGTGCGAAGCCGGGGCGAACGTCTATTAACAATAATTTGATTTAATAGTTTGTTACATTATAATTTTAATTCTTTTGTAGTGTAAGCGGATATGGTAAGAAGCACTGTAATAATGTTTAATTTATATTTTATCTATGTGTAACCTAATTGTCTCCTTGTTTTTTTTAAAACAACTCGTACTAAAGTCTGAAGTACGGACATCCACGTTACACATTTCTTAAAAGTTAATTTCTTCTGCAGGAATATATTAAAAACGTAGTGCATTCCATTGTGTGTGTCCTCCAGGACTAATGAGCTGGAGTCCAAATATAAAGCTTGTTTTAAATTAAAAATGTAGAAAAACCCAATCTGAATTGTGCTCAAACACAAAGTCCGTAAGGTTCAAAATTTTTTGGTAGACAGATCGAAAAATGTAGTACCTACATATCTCTGTGTACTCATTTGGAAAGCAAAACCTTGATCAAAATTATGCTGTTTTACATTATGCTACTAGTGTGTATAACAATTAATTGTAGCACACAATTTAAATTTTGCATATTTTTAAGTGGAAGTAGTTTTAAATTGTTTAAAATTGAGTCGAAAGTTTATGTACCCACATAATCCGTAGCACTTATATATTTCATCGCTTTATTAGAATAATTAAAATAATAATATATGTTGTTACTCCATTTATTAAGTTTTATTTCAAGTAGTGATTATATTGCGTGTTGTGTTCAAAAATCATTTGTTCATTTTTAAAAATCACGTAACATTTAAATATTATTATTATTAAGTTTTTTATTTAATTATTTTTATATAGCTACTAGCTGCCCGTCCCGGCTTCGCACGGGGGGACGTAAGATTTTTTTCATAGTTTTACGATTGTTATGGGTAAACTATAAAAGATAGACATATGCTCTTGCGGACTTTTTTAAAGATAATGTTAAGATGAACAATTCACCCATAAAGCATTTTTGTATAACTTTAACTATATGCTCAGCGCACGCCACGGAAGGCCTCAGAAACGATACTTTTCCCCCGTTGTTGAAACATTTTCGGTTACTGCTCCGCAACTATAAGACCTAGCGTGATATTATATAGCCTATGTTACTCGGGGATAATGTAGCTTTCCAAAGGTGAAAGAATTTTTGAAATCGGTCCAGTAGTTTCGGAGCCTATTCATTACAAACATACAAAAATACAAAAATACAAATCTTTCCTTTTTATAATATTATATAGTATAGAATAGTATAGATTAGTATAGATTACGTATCGCAGCGGGTTCAATAAACCCTCATGAATATTAATTTAGAGCCAAGTTTCCACAAAAGGAGTGAAATAAAAAAAGCGTTGCATTAGATATACACAGATATTTCCAAATAAATTTTTGAAAGAGTCAAACTTTTCTCAAACTTTTTGTTTTGGACTTTTTAATTAAACGAAGAATGTGAGCTCGTTTACTTCGATATTTGAAAAACACTCAAAGTTGGTTAAGTTTTTTCCAAATATTGAAGTAAATAAAGTTATGGATTTATTTTTTAGTAACTATGTATTTAATGAAAATGTATGCTCAAGATATTATTACCTAGTGCTATTCACTATATCAGGATGACGATATTATTATGTAGACTAGACAGGGGGCTTTCTAAAAAAGCTCCTTAGTGAATATATCTCACACCTAGATGTAATATATTATTATATCTATATCTATATTCTATCCATACTATCCATACTAATATCCATACTATCCATACTAATATTATAAATGCGAAAGTAACTCTGTCTGTCTGTCTGTTACGCTTTCACGCTAAAACTACTGGACCGATTTAAATGAAATTTGGTACAAAGAAAGTCTGGAGCCTGAGAAAGGACATAGGCTACTTTTTAACCGACTGCAAAAAAGGAGGAGTTCCACGCGGACGAAGTCGCGGGCAGAAGTTATATATATATATAAAAGAAAGTTGTGTTATATTAGTGTTACCCCGTTTATAACTCAAGAACGGCTGAACTGATTTGGCTGAAAATTGGCGGGGAGGTAGCTTACAGCCAGGAAAAGGACATAGGATACTTTTTATCACGTTCCGTTCGTGAAAAAAAAGAAAAAAATATTAAGCTCATTTATTAAAATAGTATAACAAAACGCAACAACGACAACTGTCAAATCGATTGATTAATGCAGCGCTTCTATTTCAAATTTTGCATAAACATTTGGGACCGCTAGTATTCATATAAAATGCAATATGTCTGCAATAGAGATTCTGGCCGTAAATGCTTGTTCACAAAACGTTTGTCTCCGACAGCTAAACGTCAGTTACATAAACAACTAGGTATAGACGCTTGAACCTAGCTAGACCTAAACAAATGACTATCTATCACCGTTAGATCGGGCGGGAGTCCACATAGACTATGTATGAAATTTTATAGAAGCTCTAGTCTATGGATCGTCTCAATAAACAGATGATATAGAATAAATGTCTTAAGTGATGTCGAATTGACTGTCAGGTCTTACTAAACCGTCATTTTAGATTTGGTTTATAGATAGGCAAGTTGTTTACGTGATAAAAAGTACAGTTTCCTTATTTCTATATGGAATTGGTACCTACTTTTAATTAAAACAAGAGTAACATGAAATGGTTGCCTAAAAATATGTTCAAGAGGTAAACATTGAATGAGAAAATTATGCTTAAGTATTCGAAAACGCAAATTTAAATGCAACTTTACGAGTGTAATTTTTATTTCGCAAACAAGTTAGTACGCTGTTAGTATACAAGTAGGTTTGTATTTTAAGTTTTTATGCATTTATAACGTAAAGAGCTTAAGCTAAATTGACGTCCTAGAAGTATAGGTAGTATCGTCGCGTGGACCAAAGCCCTTAGGTCAACAACCTAGACAGACCTATATTTATAGTTAGTCTGTTACCCAGGAAGGGCGAGCGCCCCTCTATCGGCATAGACTAATCAGGGGTTCTCGCAAATATTTGTACGAGGAATTATGATTTTTAGGGCCCGATATTAGCTACATACAGCACACTAGTTATATCAATTTTGCAGGTGCTTTTCATGCATACACAAGAGCTCGCTTTAATAAAAATGTTTAAAATTATAATGGCGTATTTTTATTTTATTTTCTGACATTACGAAAACTATACCAAGTCCCTGTTTTGATATTCCTACAAGAAAACGTTAACCAAAGTTACGTATTAAAAGGATCGAACAAAATTACCATTTTATATAGATACCAGACTTTCAAGTTAGCATGGCAACGTGGTTATTCTAAAAAATAAAGACCAAACACAAATAATTTTGCTTATAATATCTAATATCTATGGTAATGTTATTCTACGATAAAAAATAGCGTACCTAATAATGGTAATTTGATGTTAATTAGGTTATTGGCATTAGAACAGAATCTGTATACCAATGCTACCAAGTTACTCCATCGAACTTATATGAAATCTATACCTCTTTTAAGTGTTGTGATTGGCAAATCATAGAAAACTGAAGAATAAACAATTATTAACACTTTCATTATAAGTCTGGCTCTGCCGTGAAACGATAAACGCAGTAAATACATATGAGTTTCGTACAGACTTAATGCTTTTATCGTTAGCACGGGAGAGCTGTTAAATGAAAGGCAAGCTACCTAACTAGTGATTGGTGGATCGTGACAGCTAGACCTAACTCAATAATAGCTTATCTAGCAGTTTTTTTACACGTTATACCCCCATTTCTAATATTGAAAGGCACTACACTCGTACACTACTCGCGGCGTTCGCTATTATTAGAACGATCGATACGGACCGAGCGATGGACATTAACTCAGTTAGCTTGTTTTGATACTTATGATGTTGGGCTGGAATTATGTTATCAACTGATGGCATTTTATATGAGACCATTGCTGGGTTTTGCCTGCATACGGTGTTCATTTAACTTCGATTTCAGTTCGTTCATTAATACTTTATACAAAAAAATACTCGAATTAAACGCTTTAAAGTTTTCTCCGACAGTCAACCGGTCATATAATATTGTTTAGAATATTTAATGTAAGAACAAGATAGTGAAAGTGAATTTCAATTTTAAATTCAAAGAAAAAGAGCTATTTTACTCATTTAACTAGTTCCTGAGAAAAAATGAACTTACGTTAATTAACTTACGTAATTTAAATTGAAGTTTTAGTTGCTGAGGGAATATGAAGCGGGTTTTAATCGTTAAAAAATATTGAAAAATTGCGCTGAGTTTCATAAAGCCGGTTAAAATTATACCGGTAAATGGACTTGTGCACCTCGTCATTAGAATAGAAGCTTTATATATAACGTAATAAGGTATTTTTTCATTTTTGTAATCATCTTGCCAAAGCAAAAGTAGACCTTGTGACTTGTTCATAAGTTCCAGGTAAAACAGGAGTGAGGATTTTTCTATAGGTAAGTGTATTTTAGTAGCGTGTAACAAAATGTAAATTAATTCATTGTTAAAGTTTACCTATAATTTTATATGCAAATAAGTTAATTCCATAGACGTACTTGTGACTTGGTGAGGTTACGCTCGATTTAATTAGTTTTTTGCATAATACCTATATACATATAAGACAACAATTTCATTGATTTGTGGACCGTAAAAAAAGGAGTTGAGAGAGCATACAATTGCGACTTCCATTTTAAAATAGAGTATATTTTTGAAGTGGGAACTTCTTTTTAATTTTAAGTACTTTTAGACTTATTATCAAAACCCACATAAATCCTGGTAATAACTTGCCGTAAGTTTATTTTATAGAATTATAAAAATACGTGGTGTTACTGGTAAGTGATAAAGAATGTGGAGAATAACGATTTGTCATAAACATAATCACATATAAAACTTATTTCGCTAATAAATAGAAATAGAAAAAATGCCTCTTAGAATGACTAATTATAAAAACAAAAAAAAAATAAAAAAAATAAAATGGTGACAAGTGTGTAACTATGCTTCGCAATCAAAATACATAATATTATTATTAATAAGTAGTGTATTAATCCAGCTTAATTAAGCAGATATTATTCCGCGTATGAAATAATATTTATTATATTTTCAATTCAGATTTGCCTATTTATTTTTCGGAATGAACAAACATGATGAATAAATTGTAGGTAATTATAATATTATTTATAGTGCTCTGACGTTTTAAGCTGCGCTCGTATGTAAATTTAATCCTAACAAATTATTAAAGTTCCAATGCTTTAAATGTACACACTTTTAAAATAGCATAAAAGATTTTAATGCACATTTTACATAAAAGCACGGTACTGAAACGTAGAGCATTTGTTGAAAATGTTTATTGTAATTATATGAATACATTTTTGTAAATTTCACAACTATTAACGGTACGCAAGTATTTAACAAACTTATTTTTAGTCAAACCAATCGTCAATAATAATTTCTGATGCTTTCGCGGTTATTACACATTGGTATGATACAACTACTAACGGATTTAACTCGCGTATTTTTATTTTATTTGCTGACGTTTCGGATTCTTTACAGTTTCCACAATCGTAGCACTGTAAACTGTAAAGAATCCCAAACGTCAGCAAATAAAATTAAATAAAAATACGCGAGGTAAATCCTTTAATAGTTGTTTCATTCCAATCGTCAATCTTTTACATCACATGTATTGATTTTTTTTATCCTTACTAGTCCTTACTAATATTATAAATGCGAAAGTAACTCTGTCTGTCTGTCTGTCTGTCTGTCTGTTACGCTTTCACGCTCAAACTACAGGACAAATTTAAATGAAATTTGGTACAAAGAAAGTCTGGAACCTGAGAAAGGACATAGGCTACTTTTTAACCGACTGCAAAAAAAGAGAAGTTCCACGTGGACAAAGTCGCGGGCAGAAGCTTGTATATAAATAAACCAGTAAACATTATTAAAGTCATAGTTGAGTTTCTCAGATTGGGGACAACATACAGTATGCAAAACGTAAGAGTATTCTTCGATTGTCATATAATAAAGCCAATATGATATATTTTTTAACCATTTCAGAGCGTAAACGTTTCGAAGTGTAAAAATTGTCCAGTTCTGACTGTGAGGTATAACGAAGCGGACTCGAATGTAAATTGTGGAAACTAGCGCGCGAAATAAGCTATGAGATGTAGCGATAAAGAATATTTATGGCCGTTATTTATTGTATAGGTTTAAAATTAAATTTTAAACCTATTTTGGTCAACTTATCAACATGAGTAACATGTAGGTATATGTGGCAGCCGGATTTGATTGGGTAACGATCTGCCGAATTATCATTGTAATACATTTTACAATGATTAATGAGAAAATCACAAAGGTTAGGTTAAAACTGCGACAATTCTGCTTTCTTTTGTAAAACGGCGCATTATACCGGTGTAATGTTTTTATAATTGATTTTGTTACTTTTTATGACTACTGTATTATTTTGTTAAAATTTCTAACAATAATTGTGTATTTAAATATAATATTTACAATTATCTGCCACAAGTATAATGATTTGATGGCATAATCGATATGAACATACTTAAAGCAAAATTACAAACTTGTTGCACCGGTGTTTAGTTACCTAACTATATATTCTTTAAAATAAGTTATTCATAGTATTCTCTAACTTGTCCCACACACTTTTAGACCTTTGTTAGAAGCGATTCGTGACCTAAATATTGATTTTTGCCAGCGTTGGTAAAAATAAACATCGTTGTAGCTTTGGATTGGCTTTCAACGTATTGTTCAGTTGTTAACTCGTTACTATTTCTTAAAGATAACGATTTTAGTATATGTACTCATACGTCATAATTAGGTACCTTAACATCGCAACTACTCCTGATAAGGATACCGGTATCTTTACTCCTAACTTCACAAGGAATTAAAGAAGTTGAAATTAGAATGAAACAATTATAAAGGATTTGACTCGCGTATTTTATCTGCTGACATTTTTAACAATACAGTTGCCATGTTTGTAGCATGACTGAGCCAACGCTAATCTAAGGCTAAAGTTAGACTGTGTATATATATATTTTTTATTACAAATGGAAAGCCAATCTAAAGTGACATCTTTGAGGACAAAGAAATCACTTTCCTGATTACATTGTGAACTATATCTTGGTAGAGTCTGAAAGTTTCAATTATTATTTAAAAGCTTGGATATTCTATAATATAAATTAAAAAAGGTAAAATAATAATTCAGTCAAATATTTATTAATCCGGGAAAATAACAGGTGTCGAAGCGCTAGTAGAACTATGCAAATATTAACTTTATTAATTGTGAACAATATCTTCGTTCGGTTTGCGTTTTAATTTAAAAAAATATCTCAATATCCTTATAACGTTCACTAATGCGAATAAATGTTTAATTAAGTTGAACTTTAGATGAATTATAAAACTCATTCTTTTCATTCCACAAATTTGTTTGTTTCTTTGTCATTATTCCCATTTTAAAATACTAAATAGAGATACATTATAATTATAGTACTTACTGTAATAATTATCGTCATGTTTTATGAAGGCAAACCTTTACAGCATAGCTGTAGTAAAAATGGAAAAACCAAGCCTTCAACACATTTTCGTATTTACAATTGTGGCATGTAGTGTATAATTTTAAACAGCAGTTAAAACCCCTAGGTTTGCCACTGCGATAGGTATCGACTTTGGCCAAACAAATTGTCATTTTTCTATTACGAACAAAATCTTCGAAATGACTGGCGATTTTCGAGGTCCCAATAAAATAGATAGAATATCATGGATTTGCGCTAAGCTACAAGAATAAGCCGTGTATCAACCAGACAATAATAGGTATGCGAGATAATGTTAAAGAATTTTTCTGCCTTTTACATTTTGTAATTTTATATCAAGCTTTGTTTTTGATGATATTGCCTCTCAGTAAAGTAAATATAAATTAAATTACCACTCAACATTTGATTAAATTGTGTGAATTTATTGTGTTTTAAATATATTTCTGAACTGAGTACAAAATTGATCTTACAATTATGGTCTGGTGTTCTCTAAAATACGAATTATGACATTTAATTTTCACTGTTATTTACAATGAATCTGAGAACAACAAAAAAAAACATCTTCAAAAATAATCTCCTCTCAACTTTTCCCAAAATCGTATCCTTACAAGGAAACTTGGATAAACTTTTTAACGACTAAGAGAAATACTCTCGTCTTTATCAAGCGTATAGCTTTATATATAGTTAGAGAGGGAGGGCAGTATACTTGATGCGAGTGGACACAGAATTCCTTTTAGCGGACCACGGGAGGTGAAGATAATTGCACTAACATATATAAAGTATGTATTTTCTTGACGCTTTATTTAACTTAGTTTGTGTTTTTATTCGCAGAGTGTTGTTACTTAATTAAATGGATATTATACTAAGAGAAGAGATTTTAAACGAACTTCACACGAAACTAATTTGGAAAATAAACTGAGTTCTTTTGTCTGTACAAGCACGTAATCTTTTAAAACTCATATTTTATGATTTAGCTCTAGTATATTTGTACAATCAAATATACAAAGCAAGATAAGCTTGGTTTAGTTATTTTAGGTATATTGGCTTTTATAAATATAATAATATGAAACTGACTTACTCTTTAACACAGTCGAAACTGATTGATCTAGAAGTGATTTCTGTAAGTTCGTTCCCTTGTGAGAACTAAACAGGGGGTGAACAATTTTAATTATTTATTAACTCGAAATTTTGCACCCACTTATAAAACTTAATACTATTTCAGTGTTCAGAAATTCAACATGAGAAGCCGCAGGGAGAAAGCAAGCGTAATCCAGTCTTCAAAATATAAAGCCATATTTTCGTAAGCCCGCTCTAAAACTAATTAAAACGCGTTATAATAAAAACTCAATCAAATTTAAAAGCCATTAAATCTAAGCTAGAGTCTAGTGTTGCTATAAATTGCCCAGTAATTGCCCATCTTCGTATTAATTGTCGACGTTAATAGGCTGGCAATACTCCACTTGATCAGTCAAATTTATTGTTTCTCATTACTTAGAGAAGATAAACTTTGCATAGAACTATTATATAAATTGTATTTACCTACTTGCAATATTATAACTTAATGATAATATAGAAATAGTATCTTCCCTCTATATATAGGCGCCTTATTATAATATTGATATAAATACATATATCGTGGTATACCGCACTAACAATATGTATGATGAATAATTTTTGTTCTTTGTCCATCTACTAGATTATCAAAAAGTATTGGACACGTATTTTTCTTTTGACAATCAAACAAAAAATGACAAAGACTGGCGCTTCGAAAATTCTGTACAGTCTGCCATGTCACGTCTGAATAAAAATTGTTCAGAGACGTGACGTCATGACGCCCCGACTACCGAGCTTTTGATGCGCTTATTGTTGTATTTTTTTATTTGATTATAAAAAACATACGTGTCCTATTAAGTCCGCTTATTTTTTAATAATTTAACGCACGGGCTAAATAGAACATCGTTTTTGCAAACCCGATTATCATCGCTATTGTACCATGGGCGTCACTTTTCTAGATTTGTACAAAACAAATAAAAGTACTTATTTTCTTAGTCCCTTAGCCTTTTTTTTTTCATTTATTTCTCAATAATCACACAATATAATAGCATTGAAATGTCAAATTACATGTAATCATACCGAGAACGTCAATACAAAAATAATAAGATTATAGAATTAAAAGCTTATTAATTTAAGCTACTAGGTTTAGGAGACATAAGGGGTTGAATTACAAGTGATAGTAATTGCTATAACTATACTCAGCAAACAAATATTCGCTCAGTACAAGACGTAAACCTGCTGAATCAGCTAGTACGGCCTGTTTCATAATACTCAAGTAAAAAATGAAAACCTAACAGATATTTTAGTGCCACTAGTACCCAGTGGATAATTATTATTTATTTATCAGTTTACTAATTACTTTACTAAGTCTACTTTACAGTTTCCGTATTTATAGCAGACTAGCTTCTGCCCGCGACTTCGTCCGCGTGGAATTCCTCCTTTTTTGCAGTCGGTTAAAAAGTAGCCTATGTCCTTTCTCAGGCTCCAGACTTTCATTGTACCAAATTTCATTTAAATCGGTCCAGTAGTTTTAGCGTGAAAGCGTAACAGACAGACAGAGTTACTTTCGCATTTATAATATTAGTATGGAAGTATGGATTTATCAGTTTACTAATTACTTTACTACGTCTACTTTACAGTTTCCGTATTTGTAGCAGATGACGATAGCCTAAGACAATGTAATTAACGCTAGATCATCAGAAATTACAATTTCAAGTTTCATTTAAAATATTTATTCGAGCTCAACTTCTTATCCAGTTTAATTTTATGAAAAAAATGCAAAAAGTAAGTTTTAAGCTTAAAACTTTTACTAACGATGACCGGACTTTCCGATCGGGATATTATCGGGGACTTTTTATTCGAAGCTGGAATCACGCCAAGTTGGACTGGGAGGAACATTAGGTTATCTTCGCCTGTAAATCGAAATATATTGTAAAATAAGTATAATATTTTACGATATTTCGTATTTATGTCGATTGAATCTTCTAATTTTGTAAAAAAAGAATTTTCCAAATCGGTCTAAACGTCTTCGACTAATTGGGGAACATACATAATTGAGAACCTCCTCCTTTTTTGAAGTCGGTTGAAAAGATTGTTTAACGTGTTCAAATTCTGAAGTAACGATTATTCATAAAAGAAAATCAATGTACGTTCATTCCATTACCAAAGCTAAGCAAACAACACAGACTTCAATTTATTCAAACTCAACCAAGAAATAGAATTCCACTCAAGTAAAACCGCCGGACACAGCTAGTCAATACGTTTAGCTCCGGGTATTGCTATGAAGATATTTTTCACTGCAAAATGGAAAAACCCGTTTTGCTACACGTGTATGCTATGTTTTACTCTGTACTCTCTATTGAGAGTCAATAAAAGTGTAAATTCTCACATAATGTATAAATTCTCAAAGAGTGTATCAAGACTTAAAGAAAATAAGAATTCTTAAAAGAAGTAAAAATTCTCAAAGGAAGTATAAATTCTCAATTTTTTAAGGATTTCAATTTATATTTATTTAAAATAAGTCCATGATAAATCCAGATGAATCGTCTAACATCCCCGGGTGCCGAAACCGTCGTGTCAAGGCCCTGGCGCGGCGCCAAGTAGGTTGCCTTTATATAGCCCGCTATTTTAGAGGGTACTATAAGATCATGCTTTGTCCCACTGTTGGGCACTGGACTTTGTTGCAAGGTGTAAATCGACTTTAAATTGATTGTTTTAATGTAGTTTTGTTAGTAGAAATAAAGTTAGAATTAGTGAAAATGACAGGCTATTTTCATTCCATAAGTCAAAATTCCGACAGCTACATTTTCTTGGAAACAGGAATCTAACAAAGCAAAACAAGAAATGTAAATGTAACTACATGTGAAGTGTTAAGCCTACGCGTCGTAGCACGTAGCGACCCGCTGCCGCTACGCGTAGCGCGTAGCCAATGCGGCAGCTACGGTTGTATTATTTACGACCGTGCTACGAATTACAGTCGCAACTACTTAGGTACGTCTTGTACACATAAATCAATAAAAGATTAGAAAAAGTATTCAAACATAAAGTAAGGTAGCGAGAAATTAAATTAAATACAAATAGCGTGCCACAGACAAATAAAATCTTTAAAATTAATACTAAATAACTCACCTATGAAATTCATGTTGCCGTTGCTATCACACTTTTATTACCAAAAATATAACTACTCTACAACCTATCAACAATTCTCATAACGTCCAAATATAAAAATATATATATTTTGAGCACCAATTTTTTTAAAAATGCATGATACGTATTAGTTACAAGTAGCAAGAGAAGAAGATGAAAGTGTTAGCGTGTACTATGACATGGTGAGAGGTCCGCTCGCCTCGCGCTCCGACGAGCGAATGTTGGCCGAGCGGGCACGCGGCGCTATTTATGCTGTGGAAATTCTTGTAGTTCTTACACACACACATGCAAATCCCCCTAACTCACACAGCCACACTCCCTTAAGAGGGTGCACGGAATGGAAGCATTGTCAGTCGGTAATGGCAATGGAAAAGTTGATTCCCGTCAAATTGTGCTTTTAATAATGATCGCCGTAATTATCGGAGGGTTCTCTGCGAATTTTACGTGATTCCCCTCGGGCTTTATTATAGATTTCGCCGCTTTTAAATATCAAAGATTTTCCTTGTAAAATTTTAACGTAGTACGATAAGTCCGAGTTGATAATATAAAGAGAACTAGACAATGAAATAGAACGTAAGTAAGACGAATGGTTGTTTTATATGGATCGCCCTTAACCGGGCTGTGTGTGTGTGCCGTAAGAACAAAGAGGTCGAAGGGGGCGGGGCCCCATGTGTACAACTGTGTGTATGTGTGAAGTATATAAGTGGGTGTGTGTGTTAAATCTTTTATAGGTCGGTGCGCTAAGTAATTTAGTATTATACCTTGCATTTGACATGCTCGCCCGATATCGGTGCGTTTAAAGGCCTTTTTAGTTTATGATTTGGCAGTGCAGGAATTTATTGTACTAACATTTTTTATTTCTAAAATCGACTTGTGTTTTATTTGTAAGTGCATTTTCTCGACTGGGCATATAAGAATGATATTGTGGATATGTTCAAATATATGATAATATTATAAATTAAATAGCAAATTATAGTGCAGCAACAACCTAATGTTTAATCCTAATAGGTTCCTTATTTACATAAGCAGTTGGGTTTTTATAAGTTTTTGGTATTTTTATTCCGGAATTACAGTTTCTGAATCATATCTACGTATGTCAAAGAAATACATAGAATTTCAGCGTATCAATAAATCCGAATAAAGTATTGGTAACAAAGCACTTGTTTTTTCAGTGTCTTTAAATTACTTGCATAATAATATATAATTTAAAAGCATAACAAAGTAAAGAAAAGTAATTTCCGTAAAGTGTTGAAACGTTCTTAGAAATGTGTTAATTTAATAGAATAGCAGTGGTTTCCTTCCTCGCTGCGAACTATTTTATTAGAGAATGTAATGCCTTTCTGGGTTACTACAGAATGTTTTACATTTTGAACAAATTTTTAACGTTTCTAAGGAATATATTTTAGCATGGCTAGCTTTTCAATTGATGAAACTAATAATTAAATTTCCTTGTTATCTGTTGAAATTAATTTTTTGGCTTCCAAAGGGAAGCAAATCCTATATGTTTAGAACAATTTATGCATTTCAGATAGATTTCAATTCCTTTTTAGCTTACTGGAGACATAGAAACTAGGCCAAGTATTTAAAATGGTAATCATCATCATACAAGACACATCCTTGGGTATTGTGAAATAGGGCCTAGCAAATAAACATCATGTGCGTCACTTTTTGCCTCGCACAGTAATCCACAGTCCTTAAAACCGCTGATTTTGTAGGTGACTAGGCCCACGGAACATAATATATTTAACCCGAAACTGTTAATAATAATTATGGTCTTACTGTCGCACAGTAAACTACAGTCTTTAAAATCACTGAGTTTGTAGGTAACCTCGATTATCCCATGGTGCTTTTTTTAACTCGAAACTGTTAATATTAATTATCGTACTACTAAAGACATCTTAGTGTATTGTGAATCAGGACCACCCTAAAACAAAAGTCATAAAATACGACAAGCGCGTCATTTTTTACCTCGCATAGTAATCCAAAATCCTAGGAGAACGCGACTGATTCCATGGTACCTCTCTTTAACCACACATAATTATTGGAATGTAACAACTAGTTGTTTGACGCGCTTGTCGTAAATCCGTCTATAGAGACGGATTTAACTCGGGTATTTTATTTAGTGTCTGCAATTCGGAACCTATACAGATTCCATAATCGTATCATGACTGAGCTGACAATAGCCTTATGCTAAATTTTTATTATTTGACTTTCCAGTGTGTAATAACCGCATAGACATCAGAAATTATTACACATAGTTAATTGTAATAGTCATGTCACCGAAGACATCCTAGTGTATTTTGGAATTAAACAACTTTAGACGGATTTAACTCGCGTATTTTATTTAGTGGCTGCAATTCGGAACCTATACAGATTCCATAATCGTAGCACGTGAGCTGATAATAGTCTTATGCTAAACTTTTGTGTTTCACTTTCCAATGTGTAATACTGCGAAGGCATCAGAAATTATACATAGTTAATTCTAATTGTCATCTTACTGAAGACATCCTAGTGTGTTGTAAAACAGACCTAGTCTTAAGTAAATATCATAAAAAACGCCAAGCGCGTCATTTTTTGTCTCGCTACATTCACACTCTCTGAAACCGCAGAGTACATATGTTTAACCCAAAGAAGTTAATATAGTTACGGAAGACATCCTAGTGTATTGTGAAGCAGACCAGCCTTAAATAAAAGTTATAAAAGCGAGCAAGCGTCGAACGCGTCAATTTATGCCACGGCACAGCAATCAACATTCCCTGAACGCAATTCGCATTAAGCCCTGCTCCACTTGAATATATTTACATGCACATATCGAATTACATACGAATAAGGCACGTCACGAATTCTTGACGGAGACAGACTCGTCATAAAGTTTGTTTTGACAAAGATACCGACTTGTTCTTACGCGTTAATATTTTTAATAGGTTAGTAGGTTCTCAATTCGTAGGTTGTATAGTAATATATTAGTCGGTTAGTTAAGCTCGTTTACCAGTGTGTTAGAATTTAGTCTGTAAAGCTATGCAAATATGAAAAAAAAATATTTCTTCAAAGATACAAACTTGAAGTTTTTAGTTATTATTAATATTGTTTTTAATGGACTTAATTCATCGGGTCTTTTTTAAATATTTTCTCAGATTACTCGAGGACGCCTGGACCAATTTGCATTTTTTTTTATTCAATAGGGTTCCTAGGTAGTCCCATTGTCAGCATGTAATGATCTGATGATGGGATCCCAGAGAACCTCAAATTTTATTTGTATAGAGATTTAACCTTGGAAAGAACAAAGGCTGCTTTTTTTCAGACAGAATACTGTAATACAGATAAAGTTGTAACATACATAGAATTTTGCATAAAGTTTGCTATGAAAAGATTTTGTGTTTTTGTAAACATTTTTTTATAGCAAACCGATATTTAAATTAAATTTTAAAATATCCTTTTTTTTGGATAATAGAACAATAGAGAAATTAGACCGAAAAGTAATATCACAAATAAACCTAAAATTCTATAGAACTCATATTTATACCGAAACCAACCATTTGATTCCCGGTGCCATAACTTCGCTCGCAAAAAGTACGCATTACAATAAAAATAAAATTCAAAACCTTTTACGCCGACCGTACTTTTCTCTGCAAAATATCTTTTCAGCGACACTATGTGAATATATCCGTCTCTTTCTTGCTCGCGCAGTTTTATATTTCCCCTCTTTACTGCCACATTTATACGTCCGTAAGGTCTTAAGTGAATTGGATGTAGGAAGGATTTTCGTACGTGATTCTAATACGAAAAGGGACAGTTTTTGTGCTTTATTTGAAGGGAAAAAGGTAATATATTACAAGGAATTACACTTACGCTTCCGGTTGTATAGTTGGGTTAAATATCGAAAAAAGGACATTATTTTTTGGGTACGCTTTACTTTTGACATATTTTCTATTTCAGTTAAGCTGACCCACTAGAGCCTCGTAATTCGTGTACCAATGAAATATAATTATGATATAAACTCTTGTAATGTTACTCCTCTTTTTTATATACGTACCAATACTTTCCAATTGTTTATAAGTTGCTAAATGAGTTAGTTGAATTGTGTACCTGAAAACAAAAAAACATAAGTCAATACATATACTTGAGTAGGTAGTTTCAATTATATTATAGTGTAAAAAGAAAAAAAACGCTCTTTAAAATCAAAAGATCACACCTACATCATTATACCGCGACCGGGAATGGAAATCAAAATACAAAATTCCACTAAGGAATAAAATAAAAGTGACACATTGCAAGAAACATGCAGCGTCTACGATGTAGCAGTATCTACGCCGTAGACGCTCTACGAGCGTAACAGTGCTACGACACGTAGTAGTTTTTGTAGCATGTCGTGAAAAATAACGAGCATTTTATTTTCTGAAACGGATACCGATTCGACTCTTTCATTGATATCATATTTTTTCTGAAGCACAGTTTTGAAACACGTTTTCATATTGAAATATCAGAGCAACGGTTATCGCAGTTATGTTTGCATGAAAATATATAAAAATTACACCTAGCTGTATAGATTATTCACCGTAACCAGTGCCGCTATTCGGGAGCAAATAGTCATACAAGGTTCATATGACTGTTAAATCCCTAATAGCACTGCTTTTTAATTATAAAGTTCGCCAAAATCTTTGGTACTATTTTCAATAACTTATGTACCTATAAATCTATACTAATAATATAATAAAGAGGAAAGGTTTGTTAGTTCGGATTAAATAAATAGGGATCCGAGCGAAGCCGGGGCGGGCCGCCAGTGTAGCTATAGATATGAAATAGGATGTAGTTCATACACATTCGGTGATATGATATGACAAGTATAATTAAAGGGAAACAATCAACACAGCCTCACAATGGAGGGGTCGGCGTGAGGGCAAGGAGGAAACGTATTCCACGCAGTAGGGCAGTTTTACACCTAAATGTTCCTAGGGTTGCCACATTTGTTAAATAATGCTGTTTAAAGAAAATAAATTGTTGGATTATTTTGTGAAGTGTTTTAATTATCTAAAACAATATTATCTATTATTGTTGGCTTTTGAAAACTTTTTACCTGAGATAAGCATAGTTTGTTCAGACTAGATATTTAATATTTGTGTTTAGGTTATGTTTTGTATACTAATATAATAAAGAGGAAAGATTTGTTTGTTTGTTTGAATTGAATAGGCTCCAAAACGACTAGACCGATTTGTAAAATTCTTTCACTGTTGGGAAGCTACACTATTCCCGACTAGTCGTTTAATAATTAATTTATAACTACCCAGCAAATTTCATACCGCGTTTTTTGATTATCTTATTTTTACAAAATTTCCTCACCATTTTCTAAACCTTTCCTAGACTTCCACAAATATTTTTAAATCAAATTTAGCCAAATCGCCAGCTGTTTTGAAATTTAAGTTAACTTAACGAGATTAACGAACAGTTATTCATTTTATATAATACTAGCGGTCCCGGTAGACGTCATCCTGCCAGTTCGAAATTCAAATTAGGTAACTTTAGTTAGACAACGTTTGTATGGGAAAAGAAAAGGGCTGTTTTTAGGGTTTTCCCGGCAATTGTTCGATTTTTTCTCGCCGTAAGAACCATCTTTGGACTTCAACGTACATTTAAAAAAAAAAATTGGCCAAATTGGTCCAGGCGTTGTCGAGTTATGCGCTTACCAACACATTTTGCGATTCATTTTTATATATAAGAAGATATAGTGTTGCAATGACGACATGACTTAGTCGATAAATAAATTGAAAAAAAACGTCAATGATATGATGAGTGAATGTGCGACAAAAATCACCCAATTCTCCAATTTACACCTATTTCTAGGTATTTTTTGCTTCTGGCAACCCTGTCCTCCATCAAAGGCCTAAGTACTCCAATGAATTGTAAATGAAATCAGAGCGAGTGGCGCGCTTTATCGCTCGCGAGTGGCCGCCTTATGCAGTAGGTTTATGGACCTGAGGACTTTAAAGGAACGGAGTTGATAATATTATTTTCAGTCCTCCGGCCGGAAAGCGCCACCTTTGTGGCCGCTGCGCTCAATGAAATTTCCGCTTTCTGGCTTCGTCGAACAGAAAAATACTATACTGACCTCGGCCAGTAAAATAAAAAAGCCTCAGATCACATTTTTGTCAACCTCGGCTTCGCCTCGGACGACAATTACATGTGATCTGAGACATTTTTTATTTTACTGGCCTTGGTGCGTAATGTACTATTACTAGGTGCGTTGACAGATATAAATAAATAAAATATATATCAAATGTATTATAGGATTATAAGGAAACAGTTACAAATAACTTGATTATTGTTTTGGGTTCAATTGATTTAGTTTAATAAATTTATAAGTTCATATATAATATACATACATAATCACTTTAGAGTTAGACTATTGTCAGCTCAGTCGTGCTACGATTATGGAAACTAAAGAATCCGAAACGTCAGCAAATTCAATAAAATATAATTTATTTTTTATATATTTTTTTTATAATTAATAGTTGTTTCATTCCAATGTGTAATAACCGCGAAGGCATCAGAAATTATTAATTTATAAGCTCTTGAAAAAGTCCACTACGGTTGAAACTAAAATCAGAAAGACAATTTGGTAATTTTTGTTCAAATGCAATGCATCGTGTAAAAAAAATACACGTAACAAGTTTTGTGTTCTTTGAAAATCTGCTTTTTTGGAAAGTAGGAAACTGTTTTTTTTTCATTTCGCCAAAGATTTAATTAGTAGAGACCAAAAAAAATATTATACAATGATGCATTAATTGGTACCTATATATATTTTGAAAGTGTTAGGTACACGTTAATTAAATGGATATTTTTAGAAACATCGCAAGAACATGGATCCCGCTTAGCTCCTACGTAAGATCGGTAACCATCTTATTTTTCTATACCTCAAGATAAGACATGACAGAGACCTAATTTTCCAACGAAGTACTTTGCAAGTACTATTTCGTTTAAAAGTGTCAAGTGTTAACTGCAAGTCAAACAAAATGCAGTGCGTACAAACAGGCGGGACGCGTCGAGAGCGGCGCGCGGGGAATTAGCGGCTGTCACTCGAGCCCGGGTCGATTTACTGCGCTCCAAGCCATGGGAATGAAGTAAATATTATTCAGTAATTTAAAAAAAAACATAAAACTTTACAGAGGTTACTTTTTAATGCTAGAAAGGCCTTGCAGAGGATGTACAGCTGATGAAGATGAATCTATATGTAACTAGCGGTCCCGGCAGACGTCATCCTGCCCGTTCGAAATTCAAATTAGGTAACTTTAGTTAGACAACGTTTTTCTGTCACTTCTTCATAAAGCTTCATATTTTCCCCGTTTTTTACACATTTTCCACTGTTTCTTCGCTCCTATTGGTCGCAGCGTGATGTAATATAGCCTAAAGCCTTCCTCGATAAATGGTCTATCCAACGAAAAAAGAATTTTTAAATTCGATCCAGTAGTTTTTGAGATTAGCGCACAAACAAACAAACTATTCAGCTTTATAATATTAGTATAGATAGTATAGATTTAAAAAAAATATATAAAACATTACAGAGGTTACTTTTTAATGCTAGAAAGGCCTTGCAGAGGATGTACAGCTGATGAAGATGAATTTATATATAATAACCTGATGACCCAGCGAACTTCGTGCCGTATTTTTTGAGAATCTTTTTTTAATTTCTTAATCTTTATTAGTTGATGGTAACATGGTGAAAATTGAGGTTGTATGTATTTTTCAATGTTGAATCATGAAAAAATAAAAGCTATCGTAACAGTTCACAATTTTTTAACACTCGTTAAAGTTATAGTTGTTTCATTCCAAAACACACATGATTTATAAAAGAAACCTTACCTTAATCTCTCATATTAAAATACTATTAGATATTAACACATTTTCAAAATGCTTCGGCTCTCAAATTTTGAGATTAAAAGAGTCTATTGTCATTGGAAAATAACCGCCAAAATTATGCTCTCGCTTGCAGTTTATCCCTAAAACAGTCCGTTCTATTTCACCACAGTCGACTCGCTCGCTAATTTATCGGCGCTTCGGCGAGAATTTATCGACTGGTTTTATATTAGCACCACTTTGCGCGAATGCCTTTGATATAAACTGTAATTGGGTTAAAATAACTTCGGAGTTGGCTTATTCTCGTTTTTAGAATTAAATTCCGCCTTGCACTGATGACGTCATTGTGATGATACCTCTTTGTGTACTTTGCATCGTACTGTTATATCTATCGTTATGTATTTCTAATAATAATTTTAAGGGAATTAATAAGTAAAGAAAACTTAGAGTGAGATTGTCTCCTGGTATTGGTGCAAATACTGTTTTAATTGATAATTAATAATATTATTTGCAAAAAGAAGACAGTGATACCAATAGGTTTTGTTTTCTCTTATGCAGCCTTTGTACAACTTATACAGTGTGTCCTTAAAACTAACTCCTAAAATTAGGGCTTATAGATCAGGTCCCATACAGAATGAGCAAACTTGAACCTAATGAATAACTTATAGTTTACGACATGGCACTTTTATAAGACTCGTGATTTGATTTAATTCAAAGCTAGAATCCATACTAATATTATAAATGCGAAAGTAACTCTGTCTGTCTGTCTGTTACGCTTTCACGCTAAAACTACTGGACCGATTTAAATGAAATTTGGTACAAAGAAAGTCTGGAGCCTGAGAAAGGACATAGGCTACTTTTTAACCGACTGCAAAAAAGGAGGAGTTCCACGCGGACGAAGTCGCGGGCAAAAGCTAGTATATTATAATTATTTGCATTGATTCTAAGCGAATATATGAATACAGTTATCTATACATACACTTGTCGTGTAGATTATCATCATACGTGAGCTACAAGTACCGTCAAAGGACAAAGCGGTGTGCGGTTGACAGCGGCTCCGGGCGATAGCAAACTCTAATGTCTGATATATTTTATTCACATCAAATTATAACAATACAAAAAATATATAAAACGGATCCAAACGCTCTAAAAACGAATACTGATTGACATTGGGACTTTTTCACACATGTTGATTACGAAACAATCGTACATTTACCTACACACAACAAAGCAGTGATTATTTATAATCTATAATGTATATAAATAAAAATTTGCTTTTATAAGGACTAGTTAGTCTCCTTTTCGACAAATGTTGTTTTATTTAATCGCAATGACTAATTAAAGTTTCGTTTCCGACAAACGTTTCTTTTGATCGTAATTATTTTTAAAATAATGTCATATAGTGGACTTCTTCAAGGAGACCGGAGACCATGTTTCAGTTTGCTCTGTCACGGTATTCTATGAAAAACAATCGTATAAAATATTATGCTGATTCCAAAAATTGAAAGATCTTATTATTATAATATGAACTTAGAAAAAAATATAAACATTCAAACATTATAAACAGGCGCGTGCAGTGTGGGGAGCGTAAGTATGGCGCCAGAGTAGGCACTTCATACATTACTGATATTGTGCCCATATGGAATGCACGCCTTTGATTATTAAACCGTAAATATCAATACTTTAATGAGATGATTTAATTAGACAAAGTATAGGTTATTGTCGATATAAAAGAAGAACGACCCAGTAACTACTTTTGCAAAGATTCAATACGACCACTTAACACTTTGACTAACTCATGGGCACGGCTCGGTTTCTCAGATAGTTAATGAAAACAATACATTGAAATGCAGTCGAACCGACGCGAAGGAATCCAATATTGAACAGTTCCCTTTTGAATTCAATTCCATCAGGCAGTATTAACATACCGGTCAGTCAGACGTAGACCGGGAGCCGGCTGAAAAAATACCTGGCTAAATTAAAGGAAGTACGCATAAAATAACTGGAGAATGGACTTTAGCGTTAGACTATCTGCTACGAATATGGGAACTGTAAAGTATTGGAAAAGTCAACCAATTAAATAAAATACGCGAGTTAAATTCGTTTATAGTTGTTTCATACCAATAATTTTGGAGAACTATTTGAATTGTAAAAAGTCAAAATATGTGGTCCGTTTAAGTCCATTTATAAGAGTGCAGTGAATATTTTTTATAGGTATCTTAAGTTACATCAAAACAATTATATTTTGATTGTAAAATGTGCGCAAAATAATAATATTTTTTTCCAGGGCCGTTATTCGGGAAGAAACAGTCATATGTTACTATTTGCTATCTTAACTACAGTCCAGTATTGTTACCAATTGAATAATTTTAACTGCAATACCTACTTTTAAATACCTTTTGTTTATTTCAGTTCCGTAATAAATAATTAACTTATGGAGGAACCTTACAGGCACAAACCCTGTAAATTAATGGTAAAAGCTAACGTAAACAATTTGGCAGCTGCCTCCCAAACTACGAGTTTCCATCGTGACGGATGCGGCAACTTTGTTTCCGTCGTGGGTGATTTATTTCCTTTTTTTTGCCGCCACGGAAACACGAATTATTAACCTTTGACCGGTTTTCATTCGGACCATTTGAGAGGTTTTAGTAAGCACATTGGCTTTTTAAACATTGTGGTACGTTTACGGGTATTGATTTCAACAATGTCGGCAAAAGTCAAAGTAGCTTTTTTGTACCACTTGACAGGCTGAGAGAACATAAATGACAAACACTTTAAGTCAAAGTAGGTAGCTTATTTGTAGGTACCACTTAAAAGGCTTAGAGAACATTTATTTATATTATAAATGACAAATACTTTCCCAAAAGGGAATTTATTTAATAGTCAACTGATTTCTAATGCCTTCGTGGTTATTACACATTGGAATGAAACAACTATTAACGGATTTAACTCGCGTATTTGAATAGTCAACTATATTTTATGTTTAAGTCGGACATTATAAACGGAGTATTGAAAATTGATAGGTACGCATGACGTCACGCGGTGATGGTCACATCGTTAGCTGTACAATAGAAGTTCTCTTGCATTAACTTGACGATCGTTAACAAGGAATGACATTGAGCGATTATTATATGCACAAATTGCACCACACATATCCATATACATGTTATTATCCTTTTCACTATAAGATTACAAACATAGATAAAAGTTGTAATCAAACGAGTAAAAATAATTATTCTTTAAATTTGAATTATAATCATAATAATTTCTGATGCCTTCGCCGGTTTTCACAACTACAACGGATTTAACTTGCGTATTTTTTTTATTTGCTAACGTTTTGAACACTTTACAGTACGTGTATTCTACGTTATGTAAAAATCACTTTATTGTTAGGCTATCGTTAGATCAGTCATGCTACGGATATATTAACTGTAAAGCTTTCAAAACGTAAATCAAATAATTTAAAACACGAGTTAAATCCATTGAATTATTTAGAGTAGCGAGAACGAACTACTGAAAATGTATTAACTAGAAATTAAATACCTACTTAACACAAGGGGAATGGGTGTACAAAAACCTTAATTCGAAAGTACTTCACTCGGGAATAGTGTAGCTTCCCAACAGTGAAAGAATTTTTAAAATCGACCCACCCGTTCTGGAGCCTATCCAATCCAAACAAACAAACCTTTCCTCTTTATAATATTAGTATAGATGGAGAATACATTAGCTACTTACTTAGAAGTCAAGTAAAAATAAAAAGGAACATCCAAAATACTCCATTCATTAATTCAACTAGCCTAAGGAAGTATTAACGATAAGTGACGTTGCACAATTACTCTAATGCGATGCTATTGCTTCTATCTTCGAGCTGATTAGGCGAGGTCTGCGGCGATTAGGCAATGGTTAACCAAAGCCGAGTAGGTACGTTAGTGAGAACGATAGTCTAACAAGACTATTTTATTTCCTTATTGGAATGCTGAGTACGCTGGTGAGAACGATAGACCTTTTATTATCTTATTGGAATAACATAGTAAATGTTGTATTGATCGTACGCAATTATAAATATATTTATATACATATTATTTTATATAGAAATCATTTCGACGAGTTAAACTGCTTATCACTGATTTGTGGAATTCATCACCCTTCGGAGAAACTAAGTATTAACGCTCTTCTAAATAAAAAAAAAATATAATATCAATTACTATTAGGTACAACTAAATAAAAATGTTATTAGTTACCTAATGGTAAGGTAACGTTTATATACTACATAAATACAATAATGGTTACCTATGTAAATTGAATATAATGTATTATGTTGTGTTATAAAAATAAAGCTTTTTTCTTTAACATTTTATATTGCTTGTAGTACATATATTATGTTTGCTATGAATGCATAAACTCCCCTATGCAATGCATTCTTTTGTTAAGAACGTTAGATACGGAAGAATAAATAAAAACAAACCCAGAAAGGGTTGGCCCTTGAGATTGATTCGCCGATTCATCTTCATAATGATCCCTTGCGGTTATTAATTATTACACCATTACCGCATTATTTACTTAAATAAATATAGAAAAATGTAAAAAATATTCATGAAGAGACCGTCGTGGATTGCCATTTGCTTCTATATTAAGGAAGTTGAAACAGCAATGATTTTAGTCAAGTATAGTAACGTCTAATTATGCTTATTGCTTACCAAGTTACAGACTAACATTGCCAACAAGTAAAGTTATTTATACGATTATACTTGACATAATACCACAACATTTGTAATAATAATTAAATCACAGAATGAAATCCTTAAATCTCGTATAAAAAAGCGTGATAAAATTTAAAAGCTGCGAGCTTTCAAGGAGCGATATAAAGCCCCCGGGTTGTTAATAAGTCGGCCATTTTCCGGAAATTGTCACCGCCATCTTGGATTTGACCGGAAGCGGGGACTCGCGGCGACACCTCTGTGCGCTTGCGGTGTGGTGGTATTTTATTGCGGGGTTTATGAAGAATTGTTGGAATTTCTAACTTTTTCGGTAATCTTTACCAACTGAGCTAAATTCAGTCCCTCTGTTTGCGAATAGTTATAGTTTTTTTTTAAATGTCTAACGTTGAGTTTGAATTCTATAATAACCAAATTTATAAATATTTTTTTTTAGATTTGCATTATTTATTTGCCGATGCAACAGCCCTGTAAGTTTTTATCTAACACTTACTTAGCCCCATACATATTAATCGGAAGGTGGGTTTCATACATATGTATGGAACTTATACAAGTAACGAAGGTTTGCCTTTTGTATAATGTGGGGTCAGAATTATTCTACACTAACTAGTGTACGAGGGAAAATGGAAGACAAAGGAATGTTGTATATTAACACGAAAATAAGCTTCGTAACGTTCCGTTTCATACGATGACCCTTTTGTTGTGATATATTCAGTATTTTGAAAAAATAACTTTAAAAAAATGGTATAGAAGTCTCGATTCGGGCTGACAAATCTATATCTATACTAATATTATTAAGAGGCAAGGTTTGTTTGTTTGTTTGAATTGAATAGGCTCCAAAACGACTGGATTTGAAAAATTCTTTCACTGTTGGGAAGATACACTATTCCCGCGTGACATAGGCTATGAAAAAAGGGATCCGTGCGAAGCCGGAGCGGACAGCTAGTATTCTATATAGGTATAAGGGGACATAATATGTCACTAACGACGAAAAATCTATGTCCTCACTAAAACTAGAATAAATTCCAGAGAGTTTATTATAATAAACTTATTTACCTATGTATGCCATTTTTAATAATTTGGAGCTCGCTGCAGTTTTTAAGAGAAATTTCATGTTGCGACGTTAACTCCAAAGAGAAATAAATGAGACTAATTTAGGTCAAGTTTTAAGAAAACTTTTATTTCTTGATATAAAATAATACATACACCTAGTATTGTTAGTTTAAAATGTTCACATAGTGTACTTAAATATTACTTCTATAATATAATACTGTTGTTCCTGACGTTTTCCGCTTAGTAAAATACTTTCCTTAATGAATATGGTCTTAATAATTTCTGATACCTTCGCGGTTATTACACATTGGAATGAAACAACTATTAACGGATTTAACTCGCGTATTTTTATTTTATATAATAGTTAAAACAAATTGCGTAAAATGTAACATTAGTATTTTATAGAATAGGGTAGTTTTCAAAATTTGTAATTTAAATATAAGGTAGTTTGCATAACTGTATAAATCACTTTAGCGTTAGACTATTGTCAGCTCAGTCGTGCTACGATTATGGAAACTGTAATAAATCCGAAACGTCAGCTAATAAAATAAAATAAAAATACGCGAGTTAAATCCGTTAATAGTTGTTTCATTCCAATGAATATGGTCTTAACTTTTTTACATTAATTTCATTTTAGTCCTGTAACATCCTACTCATATTCTAAAGAACACGCGAATGATGACGCAATAAAAAGTATAACATAGTAATCCCACTTATGTGAAGACAATTTTTCAAAGATAAGTGACTGGTAAAAACACTTGTAGCGTGGCCTGCCCGCCATTTTACTCACTCTACTCCACTATTATTAGGAAAATTCTGACTTATTGCTGCAATGCGACTGCTCTTAGTTGTCTACAGAGGACTACGTTATAGGTGGCAGCGGTTTTAGAGTTCAACTTAAGTAAATAGTTTATTTAATATTTTGTTAATATTAAAATTACACAACTTCCATTTGAATTCACAAAAAGCTTTTTCAGTCCTCCGGCCGGAAAGCGCCAACTTTCTGGCCGCTGCGCTAAATGAAATTGCCGCTTTCTGACTTCGTCGAACAGAAAAATAACATACTGACCTCGGCCAGTAAAATAAAAAAGCCTCAGATCACATTTTTGTCAACCTCGGCTTCGCCTCGGACGACAATTACATGTGATCTGAGACATTTTTTATTTTACTGGCCTAGGTGCGTAATGTTTTTTTATTTTCATGTTTATCCAACGGATAAACATGAAAATAAAAAAAAAACAAATAAATGGGTGTAATTGATTAGTGCCACGCCAATAAGATATAAGTACCTACTTTTTATCTTACCTACGCTCTAACTTTCATAACCTCTCAATTGCCCGAAGGTTAACTGGTCGAGATCTCTTTAAATGATAAGTTATATGTACATTTGATTTGTTATTGCTACAATGTCTATATTTATGTTATTCTGCAATAAAGAGTTCATAAACCCAAGAGAGAGAAATAATAACTTAGTGGAAACATTAGTATATTATGAAAAAATAAACTAATGTTGCCTATCTATTTACCACTGGATTGGCCTATATCGATGTGCCATGATATTCCCAATGGAACTTAAGTCATTAAGTAAATCAATTTATGTACAGATTAGCGGCCCCGGCAGACGTCGTCCTGCCCGTCCGATTGTTTCTTCAAAGATCTGTCAAAGTCTTCTGTCACTTCTTCATAAGGCTTCATATTTTCCCCGTTTTTACACATTTTCCACTGTTTCTTCGCTCCTATTGGTCGCAGCGTGATGTTATATAGCCTAAAGCCTTCCTCGATAAATGGTCTATTCAACAAAATAATTTTTTAAATCGAACCAGTAGTTCCTGAGATTAGCGCGTTCAAACAAACAAACAAACTCTTCAGCTTTATAATATTAGTATAGATATTAGTATAGATAAGCAATCTCAGACTGTATAAATATCAACTACTGAACTGGCTTAGCGTTGGCATGCTACTTAAAATAGCGTTGCGATGTGTTCGCTTCCAACTTGCGTCTGCAATATGACCACGTTTCCGTAATGCCGCGTGAAAGGGTGGCGACGTGCCGCGCAATCTAGTGCTAAGCGCTCGCGATACCGCAGAGTGAACATATCAATTGTACCTACTGTACTTTTAGTTATAACATCCTTTATGTTAACTAATATAGAGCCTATTTTTGTATGTGACATTTTTAATAGGCTTTCCATTATTTACTATGTTCATCTACAGGAACTTACTTTAAAAGTACATATTTGAAAACACGTTTAACGTTCATGAAGTCTCTGTATATTAAGAGGATTGTGAACCTGTTAATTTTCATACAAAAGGCGATAACGTTTTACACCCAGTAAATATAGTTAGATTTTTATAATTTTTGGATATGTTGTAGATATAATGAGAAACTACGTCTGTACGTTTTGATTTTTAAGAAATATTGCTTACGCTAGATCTAAATATTGATTTTTAGATCTATATGTAGATTTTTAGATGCTAATAAATTTTAGCGTAAGCAATCCTCTTAATATAGTTAATAATAAAACGGTAATACGCGTGAGTGGCGACGGTCAACTACCACATAGTTAAAGATTGCAAAATTATAAATAGCTGTTCGCCCCGGCTTCGCACGGATCATCTTTTTTTTATTATAGCCTATGTTACTCGGGAATAGTGTAGCATCCCAACAGTGAAAGAATTTTTGAAATCAGTCCAGCCGTTCTGGAGCCTATTCAATCCAAACAGACCTTTCCTCTTTATAATATTAGTATAGGTCATGTATTTTAATGAGGCGTTCCGAAGACTTCTTCTCGTTGAACAAAATTTAAAAGAACTTTGCTCCGTATTAATAGCATTAGATGTCCCAAAACCTATGATGGCAATATCAAAATGTACTCAATCGCAAGAGCCGTCATCTCACAGAAGTCATTAATTACAAAAGATTAATCACCCAGAGGGTCGCCGTGACGGAAGGCTAAGGAACGCAAACTGGCACTCTATATGACGTTACTGATAGATTAGGTACCTACCGACAGCTCCTTATGACCCATGTAAATTAATACTATAGACTAAAAATGCACATAACTCACGAATAACTAATAATAAACTTGTAGGTAACTGTCTAATATTTGGTTACTTTACGGGCAGGCCACGGTTATATTAAAATCAGTAAAGAACAAGCTTCTCTAAAGTTAAGAGACTAAATTAATGAAGAAATTAAAAAAAGGTTCATGTGCCAAAAAATATATAAAATAGATTGGTGAATGAGTGTGTTGTGCTGAACTCCCCCTCCTGTACAACACTTTGTTTGAAAACGATCCTAACTGGTCAATTAAAAACGCTAGTACCGATCACATTCGGATCGCGTAATGCCTCAATTGTCTTCAAACCAATTCCATTTAGGTACTTTTAAACACTATCTAGACATCCAGTCACAATTATTTGTTACTCTTTTATAAAATAACTATGTCAACTTTCCATACAGATAGATAAAATATTGCCAAGAATTACCCTTCTAATAACCTCCCTTTCAAGTGCGATTGCAAGTGAATTTGTAAAGTCGACGCTCGCTATAAGTGAATCAATCGTTTTCAATAGAACACAAAGGCTGCGTTTGAATTAATTTATCTACTTTACTGGCATAGTGCTAAGGAGTGTTCGGTTTATACTTACCAAGTACAAGCAAGTAGCTAACTAAACTACCAGATTTTATAAAATACTAGCTTCTGCCCGCGACTTCGTCTGCGTGAAACTCCTCCTTTTTTGCAGTCGGTTAAAACGTAGCCTATGTCCTTTCTCATGCTCCAGACTTTCTTTGTACCAAATTTTATTTAAATCGGTCCAGTAGTTTTAGCGTGAAAGCGTAACAGACAGACAGACAGACAGACAGAGTTACATTCGCATTTATAATATTAGTAGGGAAGTAGGGATTGTGATTTAAATATTTAACTCTCGTTACACTCATTTATTTTATATCGGGGTACCTAGTTATATAAACGATGTAGTTACGAAATGTTTTTGACACTAATAAGTATTCTAATTGGTTTTAAAATTGTAGATGAAATAAATCCACTTTAATTAGGTACCTAATTATTATTTTATTCGAAGTTATTAATTATTTATTAAGCTGTTTGGTGAAATTCGTGGAAGTTAATAATTCATTACATGTTATAGGAGTAAATAATTAAAACATTTAATACACTACGCTTTCCAACTCTAAATATTATTATTATTCGGAGTAAAGTAAAACTTTAAAGATAAAAATAGTGATTAATAGAGTAAATTAAAATGGGGTACGGTAATTGCTACCAAGTTGAGTCACAGAAAGCTTCTCAAAATGTCTAATAGTTAATAAACGAAGTAGTCGAACACTGAACAAGTCCAAGCGAAGCGAAATAAACTTTGTGCGAGTCACTTCGCCGTTTCCAACGAACCGCTTCCACTAAATAATGAAATTAGCTACCCGCTTTAAGAACACTGATTTGCACAGTCAAAGAGCGTCTAATACGATTTGCTAAGATTCAGAAACAAGGTTTTGCTGTTTTCGCCTTTCAATTTGGTAATGTTTTTGTTACTTATTTGATTTCTAGAATGAATTTGGGACGATTTTGCGCCGACGTTTAACGTTGAAAACGGCTAAAACATTTTCTTTTGTTTATGTGGGTGACAGCGTAAGTAAATTAATGATGAAGATTTTGTTGAAAGGACTTATTTATAATACGGCATAAAGCCACATAATCTTGTGATATTATATTTGTCAATATTCTAAGAAATTCTAAATCCTGCTTGCCGTCAATTTTTAGAATGAACCGTCGTTATAATCGTATAGAATTCAATTATTCAATCGAATGGTAAAATAGTACACTATGTCTATCTGCCTACATTTATCTAAAAATGTAGGATGTTTTTTTAGGATGGCCATTTACAATATCTACAGGTAGAAAACATTTATAAATTTACCGTATTATTATAATCGTTAACACATTACATAACGTCGCTTTCGATGCCACAATATTATTTCAAAACATTAATCTGCACAGCGTTAGCCGCAAACAAAGCAAACCCCATCAAACACGCGGGCAAAACAAAAATAAAATAAATATTCCAAATTCATATCAATACATAAGGGCTATTCACTGACAAGTGATTCCTAAGCAATTACCCGGCGCGCCCCGCGTCAGGCGCAGGCTTTCCGAGTGTTCTGACAGGAAATTGCGCGCCATCTCTGTGGACCGGAAGCCAAATTATCCTAGTGTAGGACCTTAAGTGATTGTGAGGCTTTTTGTGGGGTTGGTAATTAGATGGTAATGTTTTGGCGTTTGTTGACGTGGAATTAATGTAGTGTGTTAAATATTTTCACGTCAGCAAATTAATAGGTGCATGTTTCATTCCAATGTGCTAACCGCGGCATTTGAAATTTAATAGTCGTGTTAATATCTCCTATTAGATATATGTAAATACGACTGACTTAATAAACTCTTACCATTTAAAAAAATATAATTAAATTAAGACAAGATAAAGATCACACGTTTATTTTAAAGAAGAAAAGGCTGCGTTTTTGTCAAAACATGAACTTGCTATGTCTTGCAATACATCACATTATCAGTCTACGTTGCAGTCAATACACTTTATTTTAAAGACAACGCTGCGTTTTTGTCAAAATATGAACTTGTCGTCTACCAGCCAGTCTGCCACTAAGCTACGTCGGTGCATCCAAGCGCGGCGTCTGTCGCAAGCGATATTGCGCGTGGCCGCGTCCAATCATATACTTCATATTGTATAGTGTATGAATGAAGCTAAGTGATAAAACGACACTTATAGTAACTCGAGCGATCTACCCCGGTTCCTTAGAAAGACAATTTATGGACATTTAGGTAGTAACTAAAGATTGCGGTTTGAAAATTCCGTTAACGGCAGGGAACAGTTTCGTTACGTTCTGTTTGAGATCAGATTAACTGCAATGCTATATGAAGCAAACATGGTAGGGTACATGTTATCTTTTTACATATCTAGCTCATCCGGGGACCTTTATATGTACCGCCTTATCTATTTAATTGAATTTTCCAGTGCTGCATCATGAAAAAATTATAACAAACAAAAAAATACAAAAAATAAAACTTCAGGATGGACCACCTTTATCAAGGGGTATGAAAAATAGATGATAGCCGATTGTTAGACCTACCCAATATGCACACAAAAAGTCATAAAAATCGTGGAGCCTTTTCGGAGGAGTTTGGCAACAATCATCGCGACACGAGAATATTAAGTATATATATTAGACAGAATTATTCAATTAAAACTATACTTTTTATACACTGTCAAAATAATTTTCTTTCATCATTATTTCATTCTACCTTCACTACAAAACATATAAAGACAATATAAACACATTATTACCTCTATACGTCTTTAAACGCATCGGCTGACAAATCCTGCCCCGATATTTCCAGATCCGGGCGATATAAAAATTTATTCGCGAAAGATCCAAGGTCATAAAATGGGATCAACGGGATATCAGGGAATAATTCACAGTTTGCGAACGGATCTCCGGATGTGTGTATCTGTCGGTATATATCTCAGAGTATTGCCTCGCACACATATGAACGATAAATGGTGTGTATAAAGTTCATAGACTTCGAAATTGCGGTTGTATAAAGGTATACAATTTATATAGCATTCTTTGTATGCATTATGTCATTTGTTTTTTTATTTTAACGGTCCATTAACTAATATGTGTATAGTCTGCATGTGATAAAAAATACATTCTTATAAATTTATATTTCTCTTCATTATTTTTATTTTTATTCTTTTTTATTCTTATCGTTATTAGACTAAGCCATTTTTATCGCGATAATAGTGAGCTTAGTATTTGAGACATGGATAATCCTTAGAAAGGTTTCTTAAAAGTAATCCGTTAGAAATAATATAAGTCAGTAGATAAAGTTGCCGAGTAAAGATCTCTTTTCTTTTATTATTATATTAATATCTATTGTAATAATAATATCTGATGCCTTCGCGGTTGTAACACATAGTAATGAAACAACTATAAACGGATCTAACACGCGTATTTTATTTTATTTGGCTTAAGTTTGAAAACTTCACAGTTCCCATAATCGTACAGCGTTGATGTGACGATAGTCTTCATGATCACTTTATTCGAATTCATATTCACGTTTGGAAACGTCAGCCAATAAAATAAAGTTCGCGAGTTAAATCCATTATATTGTATTTTTTTACTTTATGACTAGACAATCAAAAGCTAGTGCGGTGCCATCCACCGCAATGAAATACGATAAAAACAATAAAAGCGACATTCCTCGGCACGTAAGCAACGGCGGTAACGTCGCTTGGAGACGGCACGTCCCTCGTTAACTAGGAACGAGCGAATAGTGTATCGATAAAATATAATCTGCATTTGACTTCTATAATTACCGCTAAAATGAGTTTATTGTTATTAGACATATCGATAGAATACATAAAAAAAAATCTGCACCTGATAGCGTCTATAATTATTTTCAAAAATAGTTTATTGTTATTTAAATGACCTATTTGTTTTTTGCATAACCAGCGAGTGTATATAAAATAATACCGATAAGATGACCAATGCTTATTAGGATGATTGCTAATATTATATTGTACTAGCTTCTGCCAGCGACTTCGCCCGCGTGGAATAGTTATTTTCCCCGTTTTTTACACATTTTCAACTGTTTCTTGACTCCTATTGGTCGCAGCGTGATGTTATGTAGCCTAAAGCCTTCCTCGATAAATGGTCTATCCAACAAAAAAATATTTTTTCAATTCGAACCAGTAGTAGTAACAAACAAACTCTTCAGCTTTATAATATTAGTATAGATTATAGACATTAGGCACACATAATATTAATTGTCGCATCCAATGTGTAATAACCGCGTAGGCATCAAAAAATATTACTAATAGTCACAATTGTATGTATTAAGGGAAACGGTTTATTGTTTTCAATACAATAACATTTAAAGTAGAATGGGACATTGTCTAAATATTTAGATAACATTATAAAAAAAGGTTGATAAGCAGAGTTAACTATCTTACCTACCTGTAAGTACGCAGGTAGAAAAAATTACACACTTCTAAGCCCGTAAAGCAGTTTAAAGAAATACTGATATTTTCATTCATCTGTTTACACGTCTTGTTATTTAAAAGGCATTTGACCTGTATTCTGGAATGCGCGTCTGCGGTGCGGAATGTCTTCGCGAGGGATCACGTTTGCGAGGAATGGGTCCGCACGCTCGCTGAATAAAATGTATTAATTAAAACGATGAAGCGTACAGACGCTATAGTATTATAAATTATATTTATATCTCTATATAGTTTAATATTGATGTCATGAATGTTGGAAAAAAATCTAGTAAAAACATGTTCGAGGGTTGAATTTTCTAGTGTTTTTTACAAATATAATTTATTTTTACAGGAACTGACCACTTAATAAGTTGTAAATACTTTTTCTCAAACATGCAATGAAATATCGTCCTTACGTGCGTCAAAACACGCCAGGAAATATATCATTCCTGGCCTAGGCCGGGAAGTAATTTCTTTTTAATTTGAATATCAACATGGCGTTGATCTTCATAAACAGTTTAAGCAACCGTTTTTTTTTAATAAGTTAGAACTTTATTGTACCAAAAATATTCGCGTTAATGCCTATATTATACACGAACTGAGAATAAAAAAAGAATCTGTATTATTAGATTAATTTCAATTTTATACTTGTCATGATTTTTAAAAAGTATTGTTATTTGTTTAGTTTTACTGGTATATTTAAGTTACGAATGGCAACATTCGCGCTGATCTATGATTGGCTATTGTATATTTTGACCAATGACGGACGAGCGAGCGTGGCCAATCAGCGGCAAGCAGCAATCAGAGCTGTCATGGTAGAAAACGCGGGAACGAAAAAGGAGATGGCTATCTTTGGACAAATATTGTAAAATGAATTCGCAATGTTTAGAGGTTGGAGGTTAACGGCCTGTTGAAGACTTATACGCTAATACGATTGATAACTAGAAGTTGTTAAGTAAAGGGATTTACTGGTACATGTTAGAAGTTGTGATTCTCAAGAACGGAATAAAGTAATCAAGTTGTATTTGGTGTAAAAAAATAAAAAATCCTGTTATTCAAGTGTAATTTATTTTATTTGAATGTTGTATTTATTTATTTCATTGCATTACTTTGAGAAAAGCACTATACATGCCTAGCCGGGAAGGGGCTTGCAAGCCTCGTAACAATATCCAGTCTATACTGTATACTCGGCTCGCAAGCCGTCACTTCCCTGCGCCGTCTGTAATGTACTATTGTTTTACTGAAAAATGTTAAACGCATAAGTAAATATTTTTAAGTGGTTTTTTTACATAATACCTACGTATTATGCTTAAAATGTTGTCTAGCACTTAGTAGTATTATCATGCAACCAAGTAATAAACATTAAAATATTAAAAAATATCGATAAATATATCTCGACACCATCCTCAACTCCCCACGCGCCGGCACTCGCGGAACGCGCGCGACATGTCCGCATATTAAGACGGGCCCCGCATGCCATCGGAACAATGCCATCGAAGGGTTATCGGGCGCCGATTCATTTTATACGTACTTCTATATAACGTGTCGGCATTTAATAGTCTTAACAGAGTCATTATGAGTGTCTGCACAATATTATACTTTCGTATGTGACAGTAAACATGTTTATGTCATACTAGCTGTGCCCGCGACTTCGTCCGCGTGGAATAGTTATTCTTCATATAGGCTTCATATTTTCCTCGTTTTTTTTACACATTTTCCACTGTTTCTTCACTCCTATTGGTCGCAGCGTGATGTTATAGCCTAAAGCCTTCCTCGATGAATGGTCTATCGAACAAAAAAAAGATTTTTTCAATTTGAACCAGTACTTCCTGAGATTAGCGCGTTCAAACAAACACTCTTCAGCTTTATAAAATTAGTATAGATTGTGGAGCGCATGTAACACTTGACTATTAAATTGTACGGTTACAAAAGTTTAGCGTATAGATAAGTAGTACAAAAAAATATATATAAATAATTAAATATGAAATCGTCGCCAGGATTTGTATGTTTATTTGTAATGAATAATAAAACGAAGAAGTACATACTTGTGTACTATTAAGATTTAAGTACTAGGTTTACCTGAGCCATGTTTGAAAACAGTAAAATAAATTGTCAAAAAGGTTGCATTCAATTTTAACAACATCTAGACAATTAATGGAAACGAGTTATGATTTATGGATGAAAAGTTTGGACACGCCATCTTGCATAGTAGGTAGTAAATTTTCAATTTCATATGATTATTACTACCAATAAAAGCTATCGAAATCCTACCTTGATATCGATATGTATATTAATTGAAATCTTAATTAACATTGGTCACCTACCTACAAATAAAATAAAGAAATAAGTATTGAAATGAAACAACTATTAACGGATTTAACTCTTAATTTGCTAAAATGACTTTAGCGTTAGACTATTGTCAACTCAGTCGTGCTACGATTATAGAAACTGTAAAAAATCCCAACCGTCAGCAAATAAAATAAAATAAAAATAGGTACGCGAGTTATATCCGTTAATAGTTGTTTCATTCCAATGTGTAATAACCGCGAAGGCATCAGAAATTATTAGAAATAAGTAGTTCGTATTAATTTATGTTATGCTATTAAATGTATGTTATATATGTTATAGTAATTATCAAAATGACGTGAGGTATGAAAGGTTTCAATAATATACTTTAATAAGAAACGGAAATCCATTGTGGTTTCCAGTTTGTATTAGAACTAATATTTATTATTAAAAATGTTCTCCACGAGGCGGGCATTCTCACAGATAGCGGGACAAAGCGATCGAAGTGTTATCTCGTGAAGATTAATTTCACACATTCTTCAATATGCTTACTCATACAGAACATTTAATAATTCTTTAATACACACAATTACATGACATATTATATAGTTACATAAACAAGTTATTTCTATAATTATTGTAGTTAAATAGAGACTGGGTGAAGAAACCGAAATTAAATTTAGCCCGTAAGTTAGATTATCTATACTAATATTGAAAAAAAAAAAAAAATAGACATCCGTGCGAAGCCGGGGCGAACCGCTAGTTACATATTATTATATAGTTATAGAATCAAGTCATTTCTATTATTAATGTAGTTAAATAGAAACTGGGTAAAGAAACAGAAATTAAGTTAGATAATTAAAAATAAATGAACACGTAATTTTTCTGTTCCTTAATCGAGCTCGTGAGGATACTTTAAGGTATAAATTGTCCCATAACTTTCAGTTCTCTAGAAAATCTACTTGTAGATATGTATTTCACAAAGTTGTGTTACGATAAAGAAAATACAATCAAAACACTTTAACATCGTATACACAGTAGGTACTAAAGTGAACTAAGCCGAAAATGTCATTACGCGAATTCAAATTTAAATGTGATGACTTAGAATCCTTTAGTACCGATACTGTATATATGCGATACACTCTATTTAGTTATTTATTTGACTAACTTCATTTAAATCGAAACAATTTACCGATGATGCACAAAAATCACCACGCTCGCGGTAATAAACTAAATCTTAAACAATTTACCAACGCGTTTACAAAAAGTCATATCTTATAAACGTAAATAATCAAATACAACCTGTAACGACGTAGACATAAAGTCTATAATTGTAAGATAACGATCCTTAAAACTGACCGGCGATTATCGGAAAAAGTGATTAGAAAGGTTTTACCTCTTAAGTCATAAACAAAGTACAGACCGATGGAACCCGTATTACGGGGGTAAATATCAGGTAATATTAAAAATTTTGGCAAACTATGATTAGTCTTGTCCTCAAAGCTGTACAGTGAACACCTTAATTTCTAAAGGAACTACCTAATAGTTTGAATATTGTTTCATTATTAATTCAAGTGTTTGTGTATATTGAACATGGCTAGCAGACGCAATAGTGGTCTCTTCAACGATAGCACTTTCGAACTGGTGAGTAGTTATACCTAATCATTAATGAAACCTTATAATATGTACTATGTACTAATTATTTCAGTGGTTAAGATAACTATATATCATTAATGATATTGTGTGTAACTCACGAGTGGCATATGTATGTTTAATAAAGAGTTATGTACTTACATACTAGATGCTAGAAGAAGTTCCAATAAATATTATAACCCCGTAAATTTTATCCAAATAAAAATAAGATACTTTACACCGTCACTAAAATAGTCTGTTCTTTTCAGGAGATGAACCTCCAGTCTGTTCGCCTGGGCCTGATTCAGATGATAGACGAATTCGAAGCAGAGGATTGCACACGCTGCGCTTATCTCAAGTGTCAGTGTTATGCCAGGATCTCATCCGCGCTCCTGAGCTCCTTATCCGACAGCGGTCAGTCTTCCGAATCGGAGGTTGCTTACAGATCACCGCCGGCGAAACAAGTACCTCGTCCACAGTTTAAAACTGGATCTGGCAGTGATGCCAGCCAAGCCACCGTTGACTATAAAGACGTTCAAGCTTGGGTTCGAGCCTCCATCCCTAGTGTTGGTAATTCACCAACTAGGTTCAGTTTCCCGGCGGGTATTGAGGATCCCGTGCACTTGTCCTGGCCCCCAGCTCCCAACTCAATATGGAATCACAATAGGGAGCCGACAATCAAACAGGAGGTCAAGACCGATGTTGGAAATACCAGTGTCCGGGATTTCTTCAGGTCCTTCACTGCTAACTTGGACAGCGATTATATATTGGCTGTCATAAACATGGCTAAGGCCAGGAACTTGTCTTTCTTGGAGACATTGAGGGAAGAAGCAAAATTACCGGCTGAGTACTACTAATATTAATTCAACTGATGTTACCAGCTTGATTTAATATAATATTGGAATACTTTTTAAACAGAAAACATAGGAATATTTTTTATGTCGAATTTAGAAGTGCTTCTTAAACAAATTGTCTAAATAAGATTTCATCACTGAACACCTTTGAATCGGGCTGGTTATTTGATCTTACTCATATTGTTTCTATAAAACGTGTTAAATTTAAGTTATTTGTAATACGACGAGGACGATAATCATTTTCTTAATTTCATTTCATGTCTTGTATGGTGGGTATTTTAATTCTTGTGTCAATTTAAAAAAATAATGTGCAGCAGAAATGAATACGACAGTGGCTAACCCTATCACGAATATATAATTATACTTGTACCTAGACAAAAAACTAAAGGAGCGCAGGTGTAGGTGTAAACTGCCTCTTTTTTTAAATGGTAGGTACCTATATAGTTATTTTCACGAAAATAACTTACAGGTATCTAACTAAGATTTTTTAAGGCATAACCTTTGAAGTCTGTAAACTTTGCTAATAAACTGTACCTTATATTTTGTGCTAACATATAGTAATTCTGTTTAAAGTTCTAATTGAGTGAAATTGTTCATAGGCAGGTAATTAATTTCTCGACACTGCATTTGCCGGTCTAACACTATTCCTTATTAAATTGAGAATCTTTGTTTTTGTGTAGCTACGAGTCGATTCATTATACATATTATGTTTGTACCTACCTATTAATATGTAATTCAACGATATTTTGGAAATGTCTTTTTAACCCTTATTAAAGTATTGTCCATGATAAAAGGCATACTTAATAGCAAACTGTAAGAAAAACTTTTCAGTACTTGAATTCAATATTACGACATGTGTTTTTATATTTTGTGTCCAAGGTCTTCATTTTAGAATAAATCTTAAAAATAAAAAAAAAACGCAATAAAAAAATACCAAAAAAAAAACAAAAAAATGTTAGATAAGGTGCTGACTATAATTGTACTCGTTTTGTCTGATTAATGAATTGCTTATTTTCGATTTTTTTTTTTGTATTCCATGTTAGATATAAGAATGTCAATTAAAACATTTTGTATGAAAAACGATTGCTTTTTTTCTCACCTTACCTTTTTCAAGATTCCTTTATATAAGTATTCCAAGTTATAAGTAACAATGTCTAATTGCTTACAAAATCAACCTACCTACATATTAAAAAACCACATCGAAATCCGTTGCGTGGCTTTAAAGTTTTACATCTTATATTATTAAATAGTACTTATACTTATTATATAGCATGCATAGTATGCATACTTAGGGCCAGACAGCGCATACGCGTCTGTATTTTTAGAAAGTATATAGATAAAGTATCCAATTATAAGTAAAATTAATAGCCTACATGTGACGCAAAAGTATAACTTCCGAACGACTAGAACATGACATATTGTATTTTTTGGGTTCGTTATACCAAACCCTAATACTCGTAGGTTATATCTATACTAATATTATAAAGAGGAAAGATTTGTACCTATTTTTGTATGTTTGTAATGAATAGGCTCAAAAACTACTGGACCGAATTTAATAATTCTTTCACTGTTGGGAAGCTACGTTCACCCTGAGTAATATAGGCTAAAGAATATTTTGAAAAAAAAATAGGGATTCGTGCGAAGCCGGGGCGAACCGCTAGTTTAGGTATATATTTATAATCCTCGTTAATTTTAGAACTTAGATTTGAATAATACAGAAAATATCTTAAATAAAATAACGAATTTACCGTTTTCGGAGGACAAGTCCGCGGTCTATCGGAATATTTTTTTACCTGACATTGAAGGTAAACTAATTCAGCCATTAAAGTTATTAACTCATAATAATTTAATGATAGTCCTGAAACTATCATCGCAACCTTATTTATCTTTACTCAACGTCTCCTTTCCAATGTTAATCGCCTTTACCCTATTCCAACGAAAACTCTAATTAATTCCGCGTAGTCAAATCTATGCGACCTAGCCTAGCTATAATAGGTAATAAGTCCCTGAACTGATCACATTCTATTCCGTAAGTTAAAAGATTAAGGCATATAATACATTGCAACCTTTAAACGCATATGATCGTTTGAAAATTGCAAGCAAAGTCAAATATGTAAATTAGAAGTATAAATTTAAAAAAAAATAACGAATATTTTATAATAATTTCTGATGCCTTCGCGGTTATTATACATTAGAAAGAAACAACTTTAACGGATTTAACTCGCTAAAGCATAAGACTATTGTCAGCTCAGTCGTGCTACGATTATGGAATTTGTAAAGGCTCCGAAACGTCAGCCAATAAAATAAAATACGCGAGTTAAATCTGTTAAAGTTGTTTCATTCCAATGAATATTTTTATCTTTAATAAGGAAGCTATTCCCTGCTGAACAATAACGATATAAGTAGATAAATAACGTCGGATATTTATTCCGATATTAAATACTAATAAACTTAACTAATAATAGAAGGATTAATATTGTCAATCTATACTAATACTAATTACTAATATTACTAATCTATACTAATATTATAAAGATGAAAGATTTGTATTTTTGTATTTTTGTATGTTTGTAATAAATAGGCTCCGAAACTACTGGACCGATTTCAAAAATTCTTTCACCTTTGGAAAGCTACATTATCCCCGAGTAACATAGGCTATATAATATCACGCTAGGTCTTATGGTTGCGGAGCAGTAACCGAAAATGTTTCAAAAACGGAGGAAAAGTATCGTTTCTGAGGCTTTAAAAAAATCATAAGTCCCCCCGTGCGAAGCCGGGACGGGCCGCTAGTATTATATAAAGAGGAAAGATTTGTACCTATTTTTGTATGTTTGTAATGAATAGGCTCAAAAACTACTGGACCGATTTTAATAATTCTCTCACTGTTGGGAAGCTACGTTCACCCTGAATAACATAGGCTATAGAATATTTTGAAAAAAATTAGGGATCTGTGCGAAGCCGGGGCGAACCGCTAGTATATTATATAGGTACGAAGCCCGAAAATGGTCCCGTCAAATAGAGGTAGGTACTTACCTATCAACTTTACTAATAGGTACAGTACAGTTCATCCTCAGGAAGAACTTAACATACATTTTAGATATTTGTGTTTAACAAAATAACTAAGTAGGTACTTACACGCACTGTGTAAGTGATTCCCTAGAACATCTACCTATAGGTACCTACCTACTATTTAATACAATTCTGCTCCGAAAAAGAAAATACAATTAAAACTCTTTAACAATATTATGCTCTCATTAATTAATTATTTAAACGAAACAATTTACTGATGATACACAAAAATCACCACGCTCGCACTAATAAACTAAATCTTAAACAATTCACTTACACGTTTACAAAGAGTCGTATCTTATAAACTTAATTAATGAAATATAACCTTTAAAGGCGTAGACATAAAGTCTATAATAGTACGATAAATATCGTAAAAACTGACCAGCGATTATCGGAAAAAGTGATTAGAAAGGTTTTATCTTTTAAGTCATAAACAAAGTACAGACCGATGGTACCCGTATTACGGGGGTAAATAACAGGTAATATTAAAAGTTTTGGCAAATTACGATTAGTCTTGTGCGCAAAGTTGTACAGAAAACAACTCAATTTTTAAAAGAACTTATTATTTGAAAATTGATTTTTTTTTAACTTAAGTGCGTGTGTATATTGAAGATGAACAGCGGACATGACAGTTGGTCCTTTAGTAACAGCTACTATGAACTGGTATGTTATCAAATTTATTAACTTATTAAACTAATAAGTAATAGTTTACTAATCAATTATTTCCATTGTAGGTATTTAGATGTTGCATACTAAAAATTAGTATCACTATAGACCCTATTGTGCTGAACAAGTTATCTATTTATTTAACTATAATAATTAGCTATTTAAAATTATTGTAAAATATCCACGACAAGTTATTTAACTAAGAAATATTTAGAAACTCTTTTAAATTCGAGGAACATAACATAATATTTATTCATGCATTATATTAATTAGATACATACGAGTAGGTACCAAATGCTAACAAGACGGCCTAAGTTTTAATAATTAAAAAAAAGTTTTATGATAAACTTATAATCATAATTTTTCATCTTTACTCATAGATAGATAACAGTCAGAATTAGTAGTTGTTTGTAATAAGTAACTACCTTTTAGTTCATAATAATTTCTGAAGCCTTCTCGGTTATTATACATTAGAATTAAAGTTTAACTTTAACGGATTTAACTTTAGCATAAAACTATTGTCAGCTCAGTCGTGCTACGATTATGGAATCTGTAAAGGCGAAACGTCAGCAAATAAAAATAAAATACGCGAGTTAAATCCGTTAAAGTTGTTAAAATAAGTTGTTCCAATGCACTTTATTGTTCGTTTCTTTTTCATTAGGTACATCTATATTTTCCCAATAGGAATATATATATTTAACGGACATTGAGAGTGTGATATATACTTTAAGACGTCACTAAAATTACTTTTTTTTTTCAGGAGATGAATCTCCACTCTGTTCGCCTAAGCCTGATTCAGATGATAGAAGATTTCGAAGCAGAGGATTGCAAACGCTGCGCCTGTCTCAAGTGCCAGTGCACATCCAAGACCGCTTCCTCGCTCCTGAGCTCGCTTACCGACAGCGGTCAGTCTTCCGACTCCAATGCTTACAAATCCCCGCCGGCAATACAACTGCCTCGTCCAGAGTTTAAAACAGAATCTGACAGTGAGGCGAAACCTGAAGCCAGCCAAGTCACCGTCGACTATAAAGACGTTGAAGCTTGGGTCCGAGCGTCAACTCCTAGCGTTGGTAATTCACCAACCAACTTCAGCTTTCCGGAGAGTATCGACGACCCCGTGCACTACTCCTGGCCCCCGACCCAGAAGTCGGTGTGGAATGAATATAAAGAGAAGATAAATAAACAGGAGATCAACACCGATGTTGGAAACTCCAATGTCCAGGATTTCTTCAAGTCCTTCACTGCTAACTTGAACAGCCAGTATGCATCGGCTATGGCAAATTTGGCTGAGGCCAGGAACAAGGTTTTGAAAGAGAAATTGAAGGAAATTTCTAACAAATCAGCTGAGTATTCCGATGATGAAGTGTAATGACCTCCTATCTAAGATTTTTTTAGAGTAGACGAAAAAAAGTTTTTGACATCCATATTTTTAACTGATTAAGGCTTCTTTTATCTTTATATTCTGTAGTAATGAAATCAGAACACTGCGAGAAGCGTTATAGTAAACACGGGTGCGACGTGGATACCATACCTATATTGGCATCAAAATTTACACAAATGGACTTAGGAGTTATTTTATTTCTTTAATTGGGTATTATTGTACATGCGAAATAATATTTTATGACAGTTCGGAGGTCATTTTGTCGCTGTCACTCATTTCTAATATACCTTATGTTACCAGCTTGATTAGGTAAATATTAAACAAGTAATATACTCCATAAACAGAAAATATAGCTATCTAACGTAAATCTTTCAGAAACTTAATCACTTGAATATTTTGTTATGTTGAGTTTAGTTTTCAAGAAGTTCTTCTAAAATCAAATTGAATATGTAAATAAGATTTCACCACTGAACCTTATAGTCGAGCTGGTAATAAACTTATCCATATTATTTCTATAAAATGTGTTATATTGTAAGTTAATTTTAATACGACGAGGACAAAAAATATTTTTAATTTGATTTCGAGTCTTGTATGGTAGGTATTTTTATTGTGTTAATTTTAAAACGTGTAACAGAAATTAATACGACAGTGGCTAACACGATAACGAATATATAATTATACTTGTACCTAGACAAAAAACTAAAGGAGCGCAGGTGTAGGTGTAAACTGCCTCTTTTTTTAAATGGTACCTATATAGTTATTTTCACGAAAATAACTCACAGGTATCTAACTAAGACTTTTTAAGGCATAACCTTTGAAGTCTGTAAACTTTGCTAATAAACTGTACCTTATATTTTGTGCTAACATATTGTAATTCTATTTAAAGTTCTAATTGAGTGAAATTGTTCATAGGCAGGTAATTAATTTCTCGACACTGCATTTGTCGGTCTAACATTATTCCTTATTAAATTGAGAAACTTTGTTTTCGTGTAGCTACGAGTCGATTCCTTATTTGTTTGTGTACTAATATTTCAACGATGTTTTGAAAATACCTATTAAACCTTTATAAAAATATTGTCATATTGTGAAATGTAAGAAAAACTTTAAAGTAACTTTTTGTAGACAAAATTATGAAGTGTGTTTTTATATTTTATGTCCGATGTCTTAATTTTAGGATTATTAATCTTAACAATAAAAAAAAGCATATACAAAATACCAAAAAAAAAAATGTAAGATAAGGTGCTAACATAATTGTATTGTCTGATTAATGAATTACATATTTTTCGATTTTTTTTCATTCCATTTTAGATATAGGTAAGAATATCAATTAAACATTTTGTATGAAAGACAATTGCTTTTTTTCTCACCTACCTTTTTCAAGTTTCTTCTTCGTATTTTAAGGTATACCTGACAATGATTAATTTCTTACAATTACGGGTGCATTAGCATTAGAAAGAAAAAATATATATTAGAACACTTTTCTTGACCTAAGGAGTCAAATACCCACCTAAGTAGATACCTACCACATAAACATTTTATTTTAATATATCGACCCGCCCCGGCTTCGCAATGGATTATTATGCATTATACATATCGCACACCTAGATCTAAAGGGATCTAACTCAAAAACCGGAAGATTTGAGTTATGCACACCATCGAATTCCAGCAAAACCCACCTACACTAAAACAGATTGCAGCTAATATAACTCTGCTAGCATTATTATAAAAAGTATAAATTTATACAGAAAACTCATGCGTGCATATGGACATATTAATCAGTTTGTCGCCTCTCCTGAAAAAGTACCTTTTTTGAGTTAGCTCTCTTTAGATCTAGGTGTGCGATATATAAACCTTCGACTTAAATAACAAAATCTGTTGCGTAGTTTTAAAGATCTAAGCAGAGTCAGAATAGCGGAAAGGATTTTGTTAATACATATACTTAATACTATGTAGTGACAAAGTAATCTGTTATAAATAAAACGAAAAGCCGACACTTGACGTAACCGCATAACTTCCAAATGGACTGCACCATATTGTATTTTTTTTAGGTTCTTTATATTTATTCTAATATTATAAAGAGGAAAGGTTTCTTTGTTTGTTGTGTTTATATAGTCCAACATGTCTAACCTTGCGGCATACTAATTTAATAATAATTAGTTAATTATATAAAAAAAAATAGTTTAACAGCAATAATATATTGTATATAGATTGACATAGGCTGTAAAAATAAAAGATGATCCGTGTGAAGCCGGGGCGAGCCGCTAGTCTAAACACAATAATTAATATAATATGTCTTGTCTGCATCAATCCAGCGAAAGTTTACTTTTCACAATGTCGAGCAAATATATATTATTACTTTCTGCAAGAAAATATGCAGATTTTTCTATGCAGTAGATTACACATAGATTTGTCAAAGTGAGAAAGCACCTGACTCTGTCATATCTATGTATTTTAGATATGAAAGAGTGACAGAGACAGATATATCACATGACACTAATGTGCAGTAGCATTGGAATGAAACAATTATATCAATTGTAACGGTTTAAACTCACGTATATTAATTTCTTCACATAGTATGAAAACTGTAAAATTGTTGAAACGTCCTCATAAAGTAAATACATACAAGTTAAATGCCTTATTTCGATATGTAATAATCGCCAAAGCATCATTATTAAGTCAAACATCACTAGTCCAGTTTAAATAAATGTCGAATTCTACACTGAAATCTACATTGTTAATTTAATTTAAAATCAACTTTATACCATGACCACAAGTTATATTTTTCCATGCGGATGTAAGCCAAATAAAACGGAACGTAACGTATGTACAATTTTCCATGATGTGGGTAATTTCAAATAATTACCGTGCCATTTAAATTTTATTCGATTTTACATTGACAACGGACAGCGCACGCGTATAGCGTTGCGGCCAAAAAACTGGGACATTTAATATTTAATCAATTTAATAGTAATCTGATTTGACAATTCACTTTCAATTTATATTTTTATAATTGTTGGCATAAATAATTGTGTACTTGTAAATATTTGTGTTTTTCAAATATCTTCGTGAGTAACGGTAAGTTGAGTTCTCATTTTATACTTATAACGTCTTGAAACACGTATTTAAAGCCGTTCCGAAAAGTTTGTAGTAAAAATACGTATTCATTACCCTTTAGTTTAATAATTTTTCGTGATTTAAACTTAGCGTTAAGATTCGGCCATCTTTAGAAGTAATTACACTTTAATTAGCATTTTGTTAACGTAATTATACAAATTCCTTATTTAAATCACAAATATTTAACCTAGATTTAAATTTAAAACAAAAAATTTATAAAGAATTAAGTTATTAGACTGCACTAATAACTTAAAACCTCTCTAAAAAGAATTAAATTCTTTATATAAAAAAAAATCTATAAATTATTATTATATTTCTATAATTAACTAATATTTTTTTTCTATAAATAAAACATAATATAATCAATTTTGTAATGTGGCCCTTTTTCATTTGATACCCCACTCAGGTAGATACATTTGTAGTAGATATTTAGTTATCTATCTTCACTTTCAGCCTTAGCAACTATTACATGGTTGAACCGATTTTCATCAAACATAGCTACTAGCATTCCCAGCCTCTTAAACAAAAAAAAAACACAGGATCAAAATATAGTGTCGTAGTTTTAGAACGGATAAACCCGTTCTAGATTAACGATGCCACACAAACTTATAATACCCCGTCCTTTTTTGCCGCGGGGGTTAAAAACAAAAGCCGTTCAGAAACGATAGTGACTTCTCACATTTGGAAAATATTACTTGAATCCCTTTTATCCTTTAATACCCTTTTCTTGGAAGTAACAAATAAAAGTATTTTCTTACACCTTAACCAACCAGATTATTGGGAACTACGATTACCAACATTTTTATAAAACAATAGCATGGACTGTTTTGGCAATTGCAAAAAAAAGGTATTTTAGTTGTTGGAATTTGCTGAACGGTCAGCTGTGAACGTTGTAAAACCGACCCACCTATAAAAGTTGCCTGTAAAAAAACACGCCATTCTATTTTAAACCTTCTTCATTAGTATAAGGGCGCAAATTGTAATAGATAAGTTATTGTTTCTAAAGCCTTGTTTTCAAACAATGGATGGGATTTAATTATATTAGGGGTTTAGGATAAAGAGAGGTGGTCCGTTAGGTTCCTGAGAAAGTTCTGCCGGTTGCTTTAGATTTGAAAAGTTTTATGAAGGCAATTTCGTACACAATATCACTATTCACTTGTACGCAGATTACCAATTATTAGTCAGCGATTAGATTAAGCGCTATATTAGGCCCCATACTAATGATATGTAAATTCACAATGATGTGTATATTTCATGGAACGGATTTTCAACTGACAAACCCTAAAGCAAAAGTACCTACATGTGATAAACCGGATGTTTTGTATTTTGAGCTATAAGTCGAGTACTTGGAGCAAATATTATGTTATCCTTATCTTTCACGCCGGCCATTTTTTATCTCGGCCGAGGCGCGAAAATTAAATCGGTCAAGCGCTACTACTTCAAAAAACTATGTATACTTGACACTGTAAAGATTTCGAAATGTCAGCAAATATTGTTAAGTCGGTTATAGTTGTTTTAATCCTATGCGTAATAACCGCGAAGGCTATTATAGTAATTATTATAATTTCATCTGGGGCGGGACTTCAATAGCAGCTCAAAAACCTAATTACACTAGGTAAGTACTAAATAGCTATCCTGGATACCAGTATTTAAAGTATTTATAATTTCTCGAAGGGACATTTCAATAATGCGAATATTGGTATTCTCGGTACCTAAATAAGTTTGACAGGGCAATCAGGCATTTAGGCTACTATTATCGAAGTACCCTGATTTTCATATATTTTCAGTTAAAATGAGCTGTCCATCTGATTCCGTCCACTCGCTACTGGAACCGCCGTCGCCGGCTTACAGCAACGTGACCGTACGCCGAGCATTCATAGTATGGCTGTATTGCGGCCAGACGAATAAGTTCAGACATGTTTGCAATTACTACCACTACTTGGAATCGCTTGTGAGTACCTATTAGATATTGTGAATTAGAATCTAAATCTAAGTTCGTATTATCAAATCTACCATATAGGTATTAAATTAGTATGTGTCGCAAATCGTCCGATAATAGATCTTCTTTAGAAGGCCTAGTACCTAATGGTAAAGAAGTCTGACCTGGGAGCGAAACAATTAGAACCGCATGATTTTTGTGTATTTTATGTATTAGGTATACAGATTAAATTATTATATAAGAAGGTAGGTTCCACGAGTATTGGCGACTGGCTGATAGAAGGCCTTTTTACCTAGTTATATTTTTATACGTTTTGAATATTGACGCAGTATAGTAGTCGTTGTGCTATTGTATATTAAACTCCAATTTTCAAGTAAGGCTTGTTTTCATAATTTACCGATTACAGTCCACTTCTATCACTAATGATACTTTAATGTCTAAAACGGTAATAAAAGTTGCACATGACTCATTGATTTCAAAGTAATTTACTACTAACTAAGTAATTAGTATTAGAACTAAAATATATCATACGTTTTTAGGAAGACAAGCTATCTGTGGAAAACCGAGCTATCAGCCGCCGGCACGAGTTCGATCTCTTCACCAACCCGCCACCAACATCAGCCTACCTTAGAGATCACCACCCAAAGCTATACACAGACACGCAACTCGAAAAATACTACGTAAAGAAGTTAGAATCCATTCGCAATGAGAAATGCGTGTTCAAGTTGGAAGGATTTCAAGACATAGCACCCAAGAACGGGGCTACCAAGCAAGAAATCGTGGACACCAGTCAACTGATAAGAAAATATTGTATATGCCGCTCGATTTCACTAAAAAAGTTTTTGTGCGAGTTCAAAGAGTATGCGAGAATTTGTGTATTAACAAACACAGTTCAAAATGTCGCCTTTTATATTAAACGACAGATGATAAAGGAGGAGGTCGTAATGATCGCCAGCTGTCCCAGAACGTTTAGTTTCCTGGAAGATGACGATGTTGAAACTGAATGTACCAATTTTATTGTTGGTCAAAGTAAATTATTGAAGGGGGTGCAACTTTTACTGTCCCCGAAGGTTTGTAATGATGATCCGTGGAGAGTAGAATCACAGACTAAAATGACTGTTGCCAAGAAAACTAGTCAGAATGATGATGCGAAAAAAGCAACAATTGAAGCTTACACGAATGTGATTATGCAGAAGTTCAAGAATGAGTTGACTGTGAAGTAATCAAAATGTGTTTTCTAATACGTTACGTTTTCTAATAAGAATTAGACAAAGACGTTTAATTCAGTAAATTAGAAAATCGATATAACATTAAGTATTACGTAGGTATCAATATTTTACTGTAAGGAGTAACGAAATAATACTGTAAGAGTATTTACTTATATTTTTATTAAGAACTGAACAAGGGACACATTTATAGTATAGAACATACCATCTTCGAAAATGTTGCACTTACGTTTTAAAAATTAAATCATACTCCTTTAAAAAACAATATGATAAAAGACATGTCTCCAAGAAAATGATTAAAGTATTGTGGCTTAATTTTATATTGCATAAATCGTGACATAAATGTACTTACATACTAATTATTATTAGAGTTTCAAACTATAAAAAACGTCTTGCAGCACTTGTAAGATATGTGAAACTCTATTCACCTACAAGTCAGAATAATTAAAGAACTTGTAATAGTATAATTTAATTAAAGTCAAATTATGTTACAAGTCTATTATATTTGAATCTTTTAGTTAAACATAACTAACACATAGTTAATTAAATTTACTAGTTACAAGTTAGAAAATAATTCGACTATGATAATAATTTGAAATTAAGTACCTAAGCATTAACGTAATTAATGTTTTGCTATAAAGCAATGTATTTTTTAGTTTTGACATTTTGATTTTGTGATTAATAAATGACGATGATTATTTTACTCGTGCATTTTTTATTTGACAACTTTGTTGACTATGCTGCAATGCAGTTCGCCGAACTATTAGGACGATTAATGATGGGAAAAATATATTTATCGATAAGAATACTTACGAACATATATACATCTTTATGCACTTAGTAATAAGCGTAATGGACGAATATGGTACGACAACCATTTTAATAATACAAAATCATGTACCTACTACTGCAGTACTATATCATACCGTTAGTGAGTAAACAAAATTTCCATCAACGATTCATTAATAAGGGAACGACGACAAAAAATAAATTAAAACATATTAAGTACACACTTAGTTTAGCTTTTATTTTCATTATCATAACATTAAAGCATCAACCTTTATAAAGTACCAACAAACTACACAATATTACTTACCAGGCAATTTTATCGATTATTCTTATCGACTTCGCTCATCCCTTCCTATAAACGGCAGTCTACCTGCTTCTTGGCCGACGACGCGGGCAGCTCGCATTCCAATAATCACAACGACTGGACATAGTCAAAATATTGAATTTCATATAAAAATATGGCCTTAAATTGAATTTTTATATAACTAAGTACGTTATGTACACGAAGATTATCATAAAGATTGATCACCTTAACAACAGTTTTCTGATCGAAATGTGGTGTTTGTAAATTTACAGTGATTTAAAAAAAAAGTGTAAAAACCAAATGTGAATGTTTCAACCACATTAAAAAGTTTAAAAAGGCAGACGTTAGAAGTGATAGAATCAAACAAAGATTAAAAACGATTAAAGGTTAGATAACTGATACAAAATGGCGGCTACAGAGAGTTCGTCTACACCTATAAACAGGATCACCAGAGACAATTTAATCGTACTCATAAGGAACAACACTATGAATGACTCTGTGGAGTTTGCGTCGGACTGTGATATGGTAAGCCCTCATAATAAGTCACCTAATTAAATTAATAACTAGCTTAAGTTGAAACAATTATGAATCTATACAAAAAAAACTGCTTTTTGCTGGTATGTACCAACTTAGATTTTATAAGATTAAGTGTCCTAATTAAGCACATCATTAAAACGGACTAAGAGATATTTTCGTATTTTCAGATAGGCAATGTACAAATTTAATTAATTTATAGACAACAACATAAAAACATTACTTAATCTCTTTTTACGGGTAGTCGGTTAAAATAAATAACCATAACCTCTAGGTACTTATTCTACCTATATTATGTTTATTCAGGGTATCAGCTACCTCCATACCAAAATTCATCACAATCTGTCAATAAATAATGCAACTAAACCCCACTTTGTTTTATGTATTTTTATACACAATAGCTATTTTAAATAAAATTAATCTACAACGAATCGATTTCTTACGTCATACGGTCAATAAAAATGTTCATGTATAAATTTACAGATGGAAACAGATTCGCCGGTTCGGAATAAAAACCTTCAGCCAATCAGTAAAAAGCTTTTCCATTCACCGATGTCAGAACCTAACGAGGAACCATTCACGAGGAGCAAGGAATCGCACGCCAGAAAAAATAGGAAGCGAAAACAAACCCTAATACCGGACGCCGGGGAGCGGTTCAAGCGAGCGTATATCGAGAGTGAGGGAGATGGATATATAGCGGATACGTGCAGCGGAATGAGAAAGAAAGTCTTGATAAGTTTGTTTCACAATAAGGAGTACTCAATGGATTGTGTTTGATTTAAGAAGAAAATTAACGCGAATTATTTTCACTAAGTATCCTTAAGGTGGCTATTATTTTCTGTGATTTTATTTTATTTCACCGCTACAATAACGTGTCTTCTCATTCTGTTTTATCTTTCTTGATAAGGTAAGTAACTACTTGTAGTTCTAATAAGTCTTAGAAAGTAAATTTATAATTTACAAACATAATGTAAACCTTACATTAAGGTTTGATTTTGTATTGCGGCCATATTAATTGTAATGTGATCTACTTATAAACAATGTATAAACAAGATAATTATGATATAGACATAGGTATATTTTATTATAAAAACTTATAAATGTTAATGTTAAGTATGTCAATTAATGTAAACTTTCACATAGATTAATAAAGAATACATTTTAAAACCAAATATAATACTGTCTTCCTTTATTTAATTTCATCTGTCACCTAACTGGTACAACTAACCCAAACAAAAAAAAAATTGCATAAAAACTATAGCTATTCTTAACTTTCTTGATCTATCTTTCTCTTTATCAGGGGGCTAGCATGCAATGTCTATGTCGCGCTAAAAAGTATCTGTCTCTGTCGTTCTTTACTCATTGCTCATTGTATGACAGTGACAGCATTCTTCTCGCGAGACAAAAACCTTACACGCTACCCGTGCTGTGCTGTATCGATCCAGCGTTGCACAAATCCCGCTAGATGTTATATAATCCAATTATATATTTAAATAATTGAACGTATTTCAATATTAATTAATAAGCGTTTAATGCTTACAATATAATTGAACATAATTGCCACTTCATTAATATGAGCCGGGAGCTTTCAAGTAAAACCCTCCCGGGGGAAATCAGGAAAGCAGAGTGAGTTGCAATTTGAACAAACGAAGGACCGCAAAGATGCGATTGTTAACAAACAAAACAGATTCTTTACGTTATTCTCGGGGGATAGTTATTATGTAGAAAGTGGGTGAGGATGGTATTTAACGGGAAGTTTTACTTTAGTATATAAAAAAGGTAAACGCTACTTAAATAATTTGCACCAGGATGTTATAATATATTTTTTTTCAATGTAGGTACTTGTTCGTAAAGGACTTGTAATTAAGTTGTTTTTATTTTCACAATTCAGGATTTACTGCACAGGTACTTTTTACCATAAGAAGTACTGTTATATTATATAAAATCCCAATAAATTAAGTACACTTGTAATATGATACAATGTGACCAGTTTTTCCTTTTCAGATTATCTTGTACTAATTCCACTAATATCTCCTACCTACTTATAAGATTATTTCATGAGGAGTAAAATAAGCCGTTACGTTATCGTCAAGGTTACGTACCTCTCGACTAAACTTTCATAATTAGTAGACAATAAGTAGACCTTCATCAAACGTCAATTCGATCTAAAGGTAACTTATGAGAACGACTAGACAAGTGCCAATCGATAATAACAACTGAACGAAACAAATGCAAAATTGTATAAAAATGACGCTAATAAAATATCATGTGGTCAGACTTTGTAATTCACTTTGTTAATTCCATACAGTTTTGCATACGATCAGTTTGGTTGCTATTAGGGGCTCTTTCTAAGTCGGTTAACTGACAAAGCCAAACGGAAGCCACTATAAAGTCCTCTAAACAATATCATCATCTAAAAAACACGCTCCGCAAAATAACGACATCGTAAGATAGCTAAAAGTTGACTTTTCTCCGCAAATCACAACGTTAGGATATCTGTGCTATGATTGGCTAAATCTGCGCGAGGCACGCCGCTACGCCGGTAGTTCCGATTACTGATTGGACTGGAGTTGGAGACAACCCTAAATTTTATTAAGTTTTGAAACTTGGTGTTTTTTATGGTTAAGTTATGAACAGGTAAGGAAGATGGTATAAATTATTGTAATTTTACTTTAAATAAATAAATAATAAATATCTTCATTTTTATAAAAATACCTACTGAGTAAGTCTATTCTCGGTGCTACACACAGCTATACACGTATAGTTGGGTACAACGCTGAATATTTTTTTGCAAAATTGACAATGTCGCACTAGGTTTGCTATATATTATAGTTTTCCGGTCTCTATATATAAGTAACATAGGTAAGTAAGTAGAAACTTGGATTTTGAACTTTCGTGGTATCGACTAATTAACCTTGTATAGAGTATATAATAAATCAATAAGAATATTACATAAACTAAATTACCTTTAACGGCGCTGAGCTTGTTCCCCACCATTTGCTTGGCCACAAACGCCGCCATCTTGGTTTGGTGCTGTTTACTTCAACTGAAACAAAAAAAAAATGGAGTTATACACGATTTTAGGTACTTATAGATCCACCTTTATAATATATAAAGAGAATTATCACGCTATTAAAAAAGTAGGCTACTATGTATAATAGAAAAGTAAGTCTTGTACATTAATTAATTATGAGAAAGTGATAAAAGAACTAGATACTAAAGAAAATAACGTAATTTTAAAGACCATATTATGTAAGTATTTATACCTATAAATAATTCTGAAACGTAACGATACAAAATCTGTAGGTTGCCGTCAATTTTCCTGTAGGTACCTACAACAACTAATCGGAAACGGGCTGAAAGTCATTTGAGAAAATCTTTAAAAGTTAATTGTTGGATATTAAAATGTAAAAGTCTCAAAAGATTAAGGCGATTAAAGATCTGTAGCAAGAGGACTGAGCTCTTAATACTCTTAAGAAAATCGATAAGAACTCAATTATTATCGGTTCCTTTTCAATTCTGTAATTATACTTTATTGTATTGTGGTATTTTTAATATAACCACTATCGGGTCGATTCGGATTATACACTAATAGTACATTACGCACCTAGGCCAGTAAAATAAAAAATGTCTCAGATCACATGTAATTTGATCTGAGGCTTTTTTATTTACTGGTCGAGATCAGTATACTATTTTTCTGTTCGACGAAGCCAGAAAGCGGAAATTTCATTTAGCGAAGCGGCCACAAAGTAGGCGCTTTCTGGCCGGAGGACGGAAAAATATATTATACCTAGTTGCTGGGGAAGGTGAATTATTATTTCATAAGATGTAGTTAGGCGGATCTTCGACCGTTTGAAATTTCATTGTCGCCTCAGACTATATTTAAGAACAGAATCAATTAGTAAAAAAGCTTAAGTGATCTTCTCTTGGTACTGGCACATATACTGATTTAATAAATACTTAATAGTATTATTTGCACCCATTATATTTATAGCTAGAGACGACAATGACGGTGTCTCAAACGCTCTAAGTTACGTTATTTCTGTGACCTTTATTCATAATTCCTTAGACAAAAGGCTTTGAATTAGCTGCCAGATAATATATGACAATATATCACTTGGCTTAAGCTTCGATCTGACCCTGAACTATAATAAGGCAGTGTTTATTACTTCACCTTAACTGGAAACTAGATTAACAGTAAAAGAGCGTAGGTAGTAAAATTATCTATTCTACATTTTGGATGTTTCTGAAACAACCGCCTATATTTAATATGCGTACTGAGCTGACGAAAGTCCCTAAACTGAGCTGAAGATAATTTAGCGTTATGGAAAATGCGAACGTGCCACGAATATGAAAATTGTAAAGTTTTCGAAACGTCAGCGAATAAAATAAAAAAACCTACGCGAGTTCAATCGAAAACTGCGAAGGCACCAAAAATAACAATATTATACCTAAATTATTTCAATATCTACCTATATAATTATTTATTGATGTGTACGTATTTTATGAACCAACTCAAAAAACTCATAACTCCAGTTTTGAAGGCGCAGCTGGTCGGGAACTTTTTATTTTACGCCGATAATAAATCTACACAACTTCTGGTTTAAAATGTTACCAAAAACTTTCCGTGGAAACGGAAATTCTTTATGTTTTTTTTAACGTTGGTAATCCGCGTAATTTTACATTGGATTAGCCAACATGGGCAACTCATTTTTTATTGGATTAATTGTGTTAACTTCGACAGGTAAAATTTACAATTTGAATTTATACTGTGCTAATTCTATTTCTAAACAAATATTGAAACCTTTTAAATGGCTGTTTTGGATTTGAATTATAGTCCAATAGACTTGTGCTCGGAGATAAAAAAAGACGTAACTTCCGAGTTAAATTTAAGTATATTTTTCTCTACAAAAGTGGCAATATTATTATTTAATAAACTATACTTATAATTTTATTGATGTCATGTAGCTGAGAGTGAGTTACGAATAAGTTTACAGCTACTATGAGTTCACGCGGCAGACTAGTAACGCAATTACCCGCGGCGCACTAACCCGGTTACCCCCGGGTGCGTCTGGTTGCAGCTAGTTAAATCCGGCTCGAGCCGGTTATATCCGGTTAATAGGCTGTAAAACGAGACGGTTATTATTTTGGGATTGAGTCCCGTTTTGTGTTAGGAGATATTGCTTTAAATTATTTTAATTAGCGCAGTTAAGTACAAAACTGCTATAAAAATAATTTTGCGGCGGTTTAATGTATTTGTTTAATTAGGTAGCTAGGCTAGGTACCTATCTACTTAAGTACCAATGAAATAAATACTGCGTCGTCTATTATATTAAAAGAGAATATTTTGCTTGATAAGCATAAGCATACTTAATAAAAAATATGAAGAGGTACTACCTACTTAAAAATTACAGGTATCCGAATAAATTTTACTTTATAGTAGTAGGTAAGATACATATATTGAATAAGTTAATATTTTGTGTAATTCATTACTAAGTTTAGTAACTAACATAACTAAATATGGATAATAATAAAACAACACAGTATTTTTAGTTAGGTGACGTTCAGTACTAAAGGTGTTATTTGCAATAGATATTTTTTAAGAACTAGTCAATACAACCTACAATAATATTTTTTTAAAACATGCCAATAGCGCCATCTCTGGTTTAAGCGGTGAACTAGCAAGGATCGTGAAGGGTAGCGGTTTGGAAAAGGATCGCAAGATGGCGCGCCTGTGGTATCACTGAGAGGAGATGCGGTTGTCATGGCAACGGAACGCTTTCATAAATAGATAATTATACCATATTCACTCACCACCCCTACATTGGCACTTATTGTAGAATTTTGGAAATTTTACTTGGACGGTTAACCAACATAGATTTTATTAAAGCTAATTTAAACAGTAATTTGTGGGACACAAATCACCTAACTATGTAGGTACCTAACCAAATATAGATTACACTTGTTCCCAAGAGTACCTTTGCCAATGGTTCGGCAGTGCAGTTGATAAATATTTCGATCATCATTATTATCATTACAAAGTGTTAGTAATAGTTCCTTCTATATCCTAATGGTTTCTCTGAACTTAACTTCGTTTAAAACGCGATAGGGTCCTGCGATTTAAAATATCAGCAGGTATATTAACTAAATTGTGTTTTTCTTCAAAAGCAATTTAAAAAGCATTGTGATAAAAATATTTAAAACAGAACAAAGTGTAAGACAAAATGTTAAAATGTATGTCTGGCGTGCTTACAAAGTAATTCTTTGAAATATTCGAGCTCGGCGCTCGTAAACTGCGCGGAAACAATGTTGGGAGAATTTCAGATTTTGTTTGTATTATTTTGCTATTATAATCTGTTAGGATAGAGAAGATAGGAGGTATTTTAATTTTTTTATGTTTTGTACGTTTGGCTCTTTTTTTAATTGATTTCTTATTAATTTACTGTCTAAGTATAGGTATATATGTATATTCAAAAAATCAAAGTTCAGATAAGTATATATATAACCAGAGATCGCAATAGGTAGTGCCTATTTACCTAAACTTGGCGGGAGGAGATGACTAAGAGTGGTTACAACCACCAAAAATATTATTTATTTTTATGGGTGTAATGGTTAATGAAATGTAATTGTTTAATGCCGAAACTTACGTTGAGAACTCAAAAGGTGACTCATACGAGTGGTCCGTCAGGCATAGGAATATAAACATTTTCTATATTCCTCAAAAGGATTATTAATCATTTGACGCTGAGTGTGAATCTGTGTCGATTATGTATTCTTATAAATCCCGGGAAATCGCGCGTTCGATAAAAATAAATAATATTTTTGGTGGTTGTAACCACTCTTAGTCACCTCCTCCCGCCAAGTTTAGGTAAATAGGCACTACCTATTGCGGTCTCTGTATATAACACTAGCTTCTACCCGCGACTTCGTCCACGTGGAACTCCTCCTTTTTTGCAGTCGGTTAAAAAGTAGCCTATGTCCTTTCTCAGGCTCCAGACTCTCTTTTTACCAAATTTCATTAAAATCGGTCCAGTAGTTTTAGCGTGAAAGCGTAACAGACAGACAGACAGACAGACAGAGTTACTTTCGCATTTATAATATTAGTAGGGATGGAAGAACAGTACCTACTAAGAACATAATTTTATTTAAAAATGTATTGAGTTGGAATCGTCAGCGATTATATTTCCAAATAATAATATATATTGAATCACATTTTTAGTCATTCATTATACGATATTTCGCTCTTTATGGAATAAATTATGATTAATAAATTGTAATGAAACAACTATTAACGGATTCAACTCGCGTGATTTTATTTTATTTTATGTGCTGACGTTTCGGATTCTTTACAGTTTCCATAATCGTAGCACGACTGAGCTGACAATAGTCTAACTAAAAATACGCGAGTTAAATCCGTTAATAGTTGTTTCATTCCAATGTGTAATAACCGCGAAGGCATCAGAAATTATTATGATTAATAAATTTCATACTTACTTACCTAATACTAAATATAATCCACTTAGAAGAATACAGCTAAGGCAGCGTTAACTCGGTACTAAATTTGCCTTAAACATCAATTAGTTTAAAAACCTAGTCCGTTGGGAGGGCTATTAATTATTTACCAACGGAAAATAATTTATTTTGCAGACATTTTTTTTCATAAAATCGTGAATTTTGTAAATTACTTCGTTGCGTGAAAAGGACGCAAACATTTATTATATGAAGCCGTTTCTTTCTTATTGTATAATGGGTATTTTTAGAGATTTGTAGGTAATAAACGAGACAGGAATTGGTGACAGTGAAATTCCCCGCTCTTTTTTAATTTTTGTGGAAACGTTTTGTAACTTAATTTACGGGCGGTGTTTTTGAATTGGTCAATTCAAGCTCAAACAAAAAATATCGTTAATTGGAAAACATTCCTTTTCAAAAGTTTTATTTTTTGCATTTAATACACGTGGGAAATATTGGAGCAGATTTATGACATAATGGAAAAATAGTATAAGTATCTAATATAAGGATTTTTTTTTCAAAAATCAAACTTCATATGTAAACACTGCCAGATATTATATTAAGCATTATCTGTAATGAGTAGGTACCTACCTAGGTAAGATATCCTGATGGCTGTCTATTCGGTTGTTAAATCCTAACACATTTAACACAATTAACCGCGATGCCTTGACTAAAAATCTGTACTTAGCCACAAATTCTCAAAGTTTCTGTTTAGAAAGGTCTCGAGTACCTACGTGTCACTGAAAAATCTATTTTACTTCTTCTAACTGGAAAGTTCCATTTGGATTGTGAAAAATGTGATTTTGTTCAATTTTATACTGCAAGCGACAGCAAATTCTTTGCAGTCGGATTCCAAGTAGTTTGGAGCTTTTAAAACTTTTATATGAATTTATATAAGTATGTGCAAGCTAACTTATATTAAAGTTGACTCTAAGTGAGGAAAGTTATATACTTACATACGTACCTATCGACTAACATTACAAAGGTAAAATCTAGTATGTTCATATAAAGCAGATCAACCTAAAACTATACAATATACTTAGCCCGCAGACAAGTGACAGTCGATAATGCAAAATTATATGAAATCAACATAAGCGAACGAAAAAAGACCACGTGACTGTTCGTCATTGCATTCTAAAGGTTCGTGAATGTCGAATGTCACTTGTCACATTCGACCAACCCGTCAATGCTTGAGTTCATAAAGTAACTCCGGGACCTTGGCACCACTTCGTCGCTGGAGCATCTGGGCGCGTCGTTAATGACGTCATCCAGCGGTCGTTAAACACTCGTTAGGCGCCACGAATCGACTCGCAAATAACCTCATATTTACATACAGAGCCAAAGCGTGCCGAGTTTTTTAAAAAGTGTTATGACGTGTTACGAATGGAGATGGGGACATATAAGGAAGTGGAGGTATTTTTTCCCCTGAAATTTTTGCAGAGAGTTAAATTTAATCAGAATTGTAAATAGGACAGTTAGTCTATTAATGTGTGTGCTATCTTTTGTAGGTAGGTGTTTAAGTCTTAATATTCTGTAAGTATAATTAATTAACTCTATGAGAGATTTCTCAGTTCCAAGTAACCACCTCGAAATAATAAAGTGTCTTATATAATTCTATCCCCCCAGGAAATTAATTTCCCGACATGTCGAAGTATATATTACTTTATCTGTATTATAGAGTACTTGTACAAATTTCTAAATAAATCTTTTGAAGGAATAGAAGGTCTTATTACTCTTTATTTCAATTCCCAAGGGGCAGAATTTCCAAAAATCCATGATCCATCATTAAACTTTGCAACACAGCCAAATGATATTCAACATTTGCCAATACGTTGGAATCGAATAAAAACGTATGGAATTGGTATATTTCAACTAGGTTCAATGGCGAATGTTGACGAAACGTTTGAAAAATGTATGGAGTTGACGCAAACTTAGAAAAGTCACATCTTACAGAGTTAGTTTCGCTCACTTACGTCAATTTTATTATTAGATTTCTTTTGTTTATCGCAAACCCAAAATGACGTCACTTTGTTATCTCCTCTAGTATAGATATATATTATACTAGCTGTCCGCCCCGGCTTCGCACGGATCATCTTTTTTTTATAGCCTATGTCACTCGGGAATAGTGTAGCTTCCCAACGGTGAAAGAATTTTTGAAATCGGCCCAGCCGTTCTGGAGCCTATTCAATTCAAACAAATAAACAAACAAACCTTTCCTCTTTATAATATTAGTATAGATAATTTATTTCTCCTTCATAATTTTCTTTACTAATTCCTATAAAGACAACAAACTGTTAAAACAGTATCAAAACTCGGTCCCCTTTTCAGCACTCTCTCGTATGTTTAGGTCAGTATGGACACATTTATTTAAAGGGATTTATGTTCACATTTACATACAAATAGTTTTGCGGTTTCAATCCAGAATAACTGTTACCATTAATTGTGTTCAATACGTAAATTGGTATCGGTTCTGATTTGGACAAAAATTGTTGCGGTTGATACATTTAACATTTTTATTATGGACGCTATAATAAGTATATAAGTAGTAGTAGTTCCTAGATATTATAAAACTTTAATAGTAGTAAAGCTAAGCTAACATGTTTTAATAACTTAGACGTTAATTCTGGGAATGCATCCACTTAAAACACCATTCAACGTTGTTCATAAATGTAACAATTTTATTTGATAGTAAAATACACCTAAACCGATGTCTACGTTGTAATAGTAAATACATATTTACTACTGAGTTTTAAACTATTATAGAAGAAAATTCACAACTTTCCACGGGACATACATTTTAAATCTGATACATCACGAAAAACTATGACTAAAGTCCAAAATATAGCAAGAGATAGTTTTGCAGGTATGTAGTTGTATCAGTGTAAACAAAAAAGGCTCGTGTATTTAGTAGTATTTTATATTTATATGTCACAATGCTGAGTAAAGCCTTTTAGGTGAATTTACAGCTCACTGGGCGCCGTCAGCGGATCGTAAATTTTGTCGTTTCGGCGGTTCACTGCAATCATTTCGCATTTGCGAGTTATTATATTCTTTGTGTTTTTACACCTTACGAAATAACCACCGGTTTTTGACCTCTTTTATTGCAACCCTTTAATAAAGGCAAATACTTATTAAGAGAAATGCTTTGATGAGGTTTATTCTAATGGAATTTGATTTCTGTTAGTTGTAACTTACCTTCTTAAATATTAAAATATTCCATCTTCCAGTTAATAATCATTATTTAAATTACTTTATAAATTTCTTACCGCTTCGAATGAGCGTCTCCAAAGATATCCAGAGGAGCAAACCCAATCAGTTAATTGTAATTAGAGGATTACTCATCATGACGTTTAGACAAGTTTTAAGCTTTGATACTCCGATATTCACCTCTAATTGATTTTGAATTGTTTGTCAATGAGAAAAAAAGCTTAAATGAAAAGACTGTCAACATTTTACTAGCCTCGTGTAGCGATACACGTGTAGTAGCCCCTTTTTAATAGAATTTTATTGGAAAAAGTGAAGGGCAAGACTAGTGAGAAAAATACTGTACGAAAACGGTATTAAAATTACAAAAAGAAGACAAGAAAAGAAAGTTTGATTTAGTATTGTTGAACTAAAGAATACTGGAAAATAAATATTTACTTACATATAAAATATTTCGACAAAAGAATTTTTGTCTCGGCCGAAACCCAATATACCACAAAACACGTGTATGAATTTCACAAACAAGATGGAATGTGTTTGTGTCTTAAAGCATACTTGGTCTATTTATGTCCATATTTTAGTAAACATAATTATTTCACAACCAAACGAATGACCTCGGAATTCGCAAACATTTTGCCGTTTATTAACGTTATCCCAGACATTTAGGCATAAAAATAACGCTAACGGATGTGAATTCATTACGCGATATTCCTCTTTACATTTTTCGCGTGTGTATTTTAGCTGGAATAACAACGCTCGTTATAATGCCTACATTAATAATAATTTATCTTGCATAGTTAGAAGGATACATTGTTTAATTACCTATTAAAACGTAAAAAGGTACAGAGGTAAAATTGCTCTAAAGAGAAAGGACATGAACAATGAGATTTCATTTCAATACTAGCTGTCCGCCCCGGTTTCGCACGGATCCTCTTTTTTATAGCCTATGTCACTCGGGAATAGTGTAGCTTCCCAACAGTGAAAGATTTTTTGAAACCGGTCCAGCCGTTCTGGAGCCTATTCAATCCAAACAAACAAAGAAACAAACAAACCTTTCCTCTTTATATTATTAGTATAAATACTCGTATATAGATATAGATATTAGTGAGTTAGCTAAAAACTACAACAAACTCGTACTAACGATATTTTTAAAGATGTTCAATTAAGTTCTGCAGCTAGCAATGTATCTACCAGCTAGAAATATTAGTTTGCGTTTCACAGCCATTAAATACTGCCGTCATAACTCATAAGGCAAAAAACGGTATCGCAGTAAAAGCTAGTTTTGAGAAAATGTTGTTCGTTGGAAGCGTATTTTTTAAGCAATCCAATGCCGAAGATAACAAATTGCCGATCTTTTTGAGATCGGTACCAGCGTCTTGGCAGAACACTATAAGTACCTACCTACCAACAGATGATGGTTGGCTGTGTACTCTTCCAGTAAATTATTTAGTTAACATTAACTAATGCTAAAACCATTTTGAACATGATGTGTTGCCTTATGTATAAAATATTTAGGTACATTAAGCATAGTTCGATAAGCATTGTTTGTATTTCAATGTACTAGCATATCAATACAGTAAAGTGAGTTATTTATTACGGTACAGTTTGATTTACAAGTTATCGAAAAGGGTCGCTTTATAAATAGACCTACTAAAGGCACCTTTTATCTCCTCAGGTATAATGTACATACAAGAAAAGGACATTGATGGAAGGGTAAAGAAATGGTCCATTTACTCGTATATCCACTTGACTGAGACATCTTATTTCAATTAGGATTCACATTTATCTACCTTTAAAATTTATGAAAAGTAGCCCGTAGAAGATACACGATGACAAATATGTGACGTTTGTTTTTGGTGGCAACTTTCAGCTTGATTACAAATATCATTTTCATAAAATTTCCGCTAAACTATTTTAATTTTTAAGCTCACGATTTCTTGAATGGTCGGATAGATAATATCTGGGGTACAAATAAATATGTATTTTTATGTAATTGTTTGTTATTTTACTTTACTATATAATATGTATAACGACAATAAAAAAATGTTTTGTGCCGAAATAAACATTGCCCCAAACATTCATTTTAATTACAACAACGAGATATTCATCATTGGGGAAATTTTACAACCTGGCAACCCTGACCTGGTGGCGGTTCACTTCAGCACGATCGTGCTTGCGTATCGAAAGGGTCACGATTAGCATTTAAATAGGCTGGTGTTGCCAGTTTATAGACAAAAAAGTCTCCGATGTTGGGGTATCAGGAAGGAAAGAATGCGTATTTTATTAAGTAAGAAAATTCATCCGAAATTACTTTTTGAGTGGTCAAGATGAGGGTTAATTTTTGGAATGTGTCTTTTGTGTAGAGAGGTTACGGTTTTTATAAATATAAATGTTTTTTTGTTTAAAATCAATAACATATAAACAGAGTAAAGTAGGTATATGTTTAAAAATCCAAGACTAAGTTTTTACTATGTATAAGTAAATATTTAACAACTTCTTATATACCTAATGGATGCAGTTTCGCAGTCTTCACGTGTTTTGGCGCTAATGTACCATTTGAGTAAATAAAATACTTATATGAAAGTTCTAGAGTAACTTGGATCCTAGGTGCGCGAACTTTATAAAACTAGAATGTATAATAAATTGTATAAGTTATTTTATTTTGCACTTTGCTGGTCTACTTCTTATGGGTCATTTACTTTGAAAGGCAATTTAGTAGCCCGTATGATACCTGTAATACAAAATATAACATACAAGATAGGAAGTTACGTCCTTTTACGTAATTAGGACAAACATGAAAGAAAAAGTTTATTTATTAGCTATATACCTATGTATTATATGTTAGTATATAAAGAGTGTGCGTTCAAAGTAAAGTTTTTATTTACGTATGTATAAACGCAGTGCAGCTATTAAGTTATTTCGCGCGTTTTGTGTAAATTCATGTTATTTTTTGAAAGCGAACAAAATATTATACTTTCTAAAGTTTCTTTGTATCCCAAGAACTTCTTACGCTTCAAACAAGAAAGAAATTACGTTTAACTTTCTAGCCTTTGTAAATAAGAGTAAACTTTAAAGTGAACATTTCAAAAATACTACTTATTCTTTTTATAGGTTTATCTTGACGGTTTGTTGGTCTAGTGGTCAGAACCCCTGACTACAAAACTGGAGATTTCGGGTTCGATTTCCGCTAAGGGTAGATGTGAGTATGATGAGTGTTGGCATCAGTACCTGAGTCTTGGATGTCTTATATGTATTTATGTATGTTTGTCCGTTGCTTAGTAAACAGAGTAGGTATAAACATGCTTAGTTCGGCACTAGATTAATTGGAGTTGTTCAAAGATATTTTTTATTAATATTTATCTTATTATTATTTATCTTACAGAATTGAAGGCAAAACAATAAATAAATGTAGTAGTCTATAATACGATACTGTCAAGGAAATCTATAGGTTTACATTGAATGTTATGATGTTGGTATCAACTGATCTGATCTAGTGATGACGGTACCAACTTTAGCAAAACAAAAAGTTTCGCTATTCGTTGATTACTTGAACCGAGGAGAAGAAAATAGGGGGCGAAATAACGGCCCGTCTCATTCGACCGAAAGAAATGGAACTACTTCTACAGTTGACGTAGTTCGATAGGAAACCAGGAAATGGGCAGAAACATTCAATTTAAGTTAGACATTGAAATTATCTTTAGGTTCTTAAAATGGATTAAAATAAAGAATTCAATACAGCCAATTTCGTTAGATAAATAAACCTTTAATTTTATTTGGTTAGATAACAAATGAAATTGGAATCGACGAAGGTATCGGAATCGGCTTGATTGTACCTTTTTCAAAAATAATTAAACATGTATTTTTTACATGACATTTGGAGTAAGGACGGTGAAAAAAATACCTACTAGTTTCCAAATGTACCTAGATGGTATCTTGCCGATATACCTACATTTACATCAATGACAGATTCATTGCCCCACTTTGTGTGGTGACCTGGTAATGGTAACTGGAAGAGACTGGAAGTGAGTGATTCTTTGAAAAATATATCCATATTTGGACATAGGCGTCTAAGAGTAACATAATGATGATGTTTAAATATGATCTCACCAACCGCTCGATTTATGTACTGCAATTACTGATCGTGAGGTTTAATTACCTGTAAAAAAAGAAATTGGTCAGTTAGTCTGAGAAGTTACAGTTTAAGATTAGTGGTAAGTACCTACTAAGATTTCCTCCGAAATAAAAAGAAGCTGCATACATGTCTGAACCTACTCTCAATTTGAATAACATGTAAAACGTACTGGATACTTTTCTTTACGATCATTCCAATGTCGCAATCTCATCTGAAACGCGAAAGCCGGAAAATTCCAAACCCATGGTTTATTGTCGTTTTACTGCTCTAGATAAGAATTTAATGTTTCTAAGTACAATGTGGGTAATGTTGAAAACTTCTTTATCTACTTATTGCACTTTGTCAAAACATATTTTAGTATTGCTGTGTGATAATTTAAATATATTAAAGCCACAAATACAATTTGCTTTTTTGGGAATATTGTTTTTGTTTAACTTTACTGATAGCTACACAATAATATGTAATATTTTAAAGAATACACGAGTGTATCCGAAGGTGTATATAATATATATTCTAAGGGTGTGTACAATATTGTGTACCTAGTACATAGTAATTGTTAAAAACACAATTGCGACATTATTTGCAACTAATCAATTCTACATTACAATATCCCATTGATCGCTCGGTAAAGGTTTTTTTTTACAAAATACATTTGGTATTCGTATGTAAGAGGAGTTATAAATGTTATCATACAAATATTTCGCTCAGTCACGATCCACAATCGACACCACACACATATATCGGAAAACTCCATTTCCTACGCAACTAAATCACTTCCATCTATCCAGATAAATCTCTGAAAAATTGCCATTACAGCTCAAACTGATGTAGACTCTATTACCGAGGAATAACATTTCCTTTCGTTTGGAAAACGAAACGTTTAGAACAGAAATAATATTCAAAATATGTCAGTTGGAATGACAGGTGTTCTGGAACAATCAATCTTTGATTTATCTGTGATGAGTGTTGGTTCTTTCCGTCTTTATGGGTATTGTGCGGGTGGAAAAGGGATGGATCTCCTTTGTTTAGGTTTCAAATTACGTATGTGTCAGGTAAATATTTTAAAAGAAAAAAAGCTTTGAATTTATTTCCTTTACAAAGTATACAGTGTTGTGTTTACGAATGGAACTTTTGAAAAGATTTTTCATCGCTTACGAGACGAAAGAAGCGTTTTTCAACATTAAAAATGTAACATCTTTGCTTTGTAATTTTTATTTGCTGTGATTCGGTCTGTTGAGTTTTTTGCGGCGCTTCTCTTCAATATAGGCCTTCTTAGCGTAGCTCTGAAGATGTCTTTAATAAATTTGTCCACTTGTACATTATTACTTATGCAAAAAGTATTCTCATTGTATTTTACCACAGTCTAAATAAAAATTGGACTCGTGTACAATCTTTACATTATTATTTTGGTTCTTCTAAACACAGTAAGAATATAAGGTTCACGAGATCTCATGACACTGAACAGTCGAATCATAAAAGTAGGTATTTAATAGCTAACCTTTATTCACGCAACCTCGATCATTTCAGATCATTCACCGTCAAACCTATCCTGCAATTTGTCCAGCACGGCTCCATCGTGATACGTCATTCCGTCGCCATGTGTTATTATGTCATTGTCGAGCCTCCATTGTCTACGCCACCTTTGTTCACATTGTGGCACTTGTTGACTTTTCCGAGGTTACCATTCGCATTTCTCGTATTAAAACATAACCTCACATATAGCACATATTTTAAAAGCCATGGTGAGACTGACAATATCCAATAATAATAATAATAATAATATCTTTGGACAATTCACACCAGTTGTACTAGACCCAAACTAAGCAAAGCTTGTACTATGGGTACTAGGCAACGGATAAACATACATAAATACATATAAGACATCCAAGACTCAGGTACAGATGCCAGTGCTCATCACATTGACATCTGCCCCTAGCAGGATTCGAACCCGCAACCTCCGGTTTCGTAGTCAGGGCCTCTGACCACTTGACCAACATTGCAACAGGCCGTCATAGGTATAATATTAAATACTTGCTAAACTCCTCCGAAACGGCTGGATCGTTTTTTATGAAATTTTGTGGACCCACATATCGGTTAGGTCTAAGAATCGGAAAACATCTATTTTTCATACCCCTAAATGTTAAGAGTGTTCCACCTCAAATATTTTTTTCGATATGTTTTTTTATTTATGGTCGTTGACAAATACACGCAACCCTAAACTTCCACTAATAAAAAAATATCTAAAAACGCCAAGTTCGCTGTGTTAGCTAGCTTATTGATTACTTATCCTGATTATCATAAGCAATACTTAAAAGTGGAAAATTAATACACGCGCCTAATTGGGACCATTTTATAAAATTGTACAATCAAGTTTGATGCCATTTTCATTAGGACCTAGTGAAATTTGAAGATGATAATAATCCATATGAAGCCGGAGGTTGCTAGTATCATACTAGTAGGTAGAACTAACTCCCTTTTATAAAATAACCAACAGCAGTTTGCAAACGCAAGCACAATGTACGTACTGAAATAAAACATTAGTCATTCTGGGACTACTTTGACGAAGCTCATTACTAATGCTGTCTATTAAGATTGCATGCATTGGTCTGACTTGTACGAGTAGGTTATATACCTTTGATTGAATTTTGTAATGGGTTTGCTACCAGTAGCTACTATTATTTAGGAAAATCGTTTAAAAGCTATAGCATTTCTTTTTAAATTTCATTATAATATATCTAAGATGGCTTAGATAAGTACACTGGTTAGTTAGGATTTGCTCTGATTTTTTTCGTTATATGAAGCTAATTATATAGGACATGGAAGCTAATTATACAGGACATGTAAAAATAATGAAAATAGCGCATTGAGAATTTTCATACATATATTCGTAATCTGGGGACTTATAAACACAAAAAAAGATTTTTTTCATATTTTTTTTTTTATTAATATCCTAATAACGATGACTATATCATAAATTACCTAAAAAAAGTGCCTTTTAAAATATCTAATTCCTTGCGCTAATAAGAATAAAAAATGTGCGATGTTTGCATCACTGAGACTCACTACACGTAGGTATAAACGAATATTTCTCAGCGCAATAACCGTTGTTAAATCACTTGACGTGACTAATAGCCGACCACGCGATTAATGTCTATTGTTCTTGTTTGAGTTACGACTGCGGCGATAAAATTCGAATCGAATATAGAAAGTTTAGTTTTAAATGAGTCGGAAAATTAATGTAATTTAAGTAACAATAGCTGATTACTCAATAACAAAGCGACGGACTTTTATGTCTATGTTTATTTGTTAACGTGCTTCGAAAAAAATATATGAATAAGTACAAAAAATAACCGCTGAAATGTATGAAGTAACGGAAATAACTTCAAAATGACTGCACCATTTTTTTATGTATTCCTTAATGACAGAACTCGGTTTGTATAAAAGAAAACTTATATAAAATCTAATACAAAAAGTGGTTGACTTTGACAGATCTAAATCAATCAAGCGGGCTGGGCGACGTCTGCTGGGATTACTAGTATGATATAATTATTCAAGTGATGTTGATAAAAACTGTAAGAATTTTCAGGTAATAATATAGAAAAGTTAACACATTTAAAAAAAGACAACAATAGTACATTACGCACGTAGGCCAGTAAAATAAAAAATGTCTCTAATCACATGTAATTGTCGTCCGAGGCAAAGCCGAGGTTGACAAAAATGTGATCTGAGGCTTTTTTATTTACTGGCTGAGGTCAGTATACTATTTTTCTGTTCGACAAAGCCAGAAAGCGGAAATTTCATTTAGCGCTTCGGACACAAAATTGGCGCTTTCTGGCCGGAGGACGGAAAAGTATATTTTTATACTTGAAATGTATAAAATTCAGTTGGCAACCCTCGCCTCGCCCTAGAACAGAGTACCTCTGTTTTTGCCCCAGAAGTATAACGACAGACAATAAAGCGAACTCCTCAATTTAGATACGAGCGCCCGCAATGATAGCGCACTCGAGTAAATACTTTGCTCCACTGATTTTCAGAGATTAGTATATTCAGCACAAATATAATAAAGGGTTCCGTCATTGTTTTCGTTACAATAATCTTTACCTATTTAATCATTAATCCTGTTATGGAATCGTTACATCCCTACTAATATTATAAATGCGAAAGTAACTCTGTCTCTCTGTCTGTTACGCTTTCACGCCAAAACTACTGGACCGATTTAAATGAAATTTGGTACAAAGAAAGTCTGGAGCCTGAGAAAGGCTACTTTTTAACCAACTGCAAAAAAGGAGGAGTTCCACGCGGACGAAGTCGCGGGCAAAAGCTAGTATTGAATAATGGTGCAATCGCACCAGTTCTTGTCTGTAAACTTGTAACTTTGCAAACCGAAATGGTCAAATAACCGGCCACTTTAAAAAAAACATCAAATTCAAGTTCAAGTATTAATATATATATATATACATATAATATATATATATATATATATATATATATATATATGTATATATATATATATATATATATATATTAATACTTGAACTTGAATTTGATGTTTTTTTTTTAAAGTGGCCGGTTTATATATATATATATATATATATATATATATATATATATAATACTTGAACTTGAATTTGATGTTTTTCATATCACTTAGGTTTTGACAAGAGGTATGGGGGGATAAACAATTGTATCTTACGTAATACTTGTACGGCCTTATAGAATAAAAATGTCTCGATGACGCAATGGCACCAAAGCATCGCTAGTCTACGATTTATCAATGTTTTGCCACCACTCCATTAACTTTGAACACAAAGCGAGCTCCATTCGTCTCCGTTGTTCCCAATCTTTAGCTCACAACTACATCGACCTCATTACAAGTAATGGTTCTTAGGGTTTCACTTGCAAGTCCACTAAATTTCAAGTATGTCCCCACTTCTATGTGATTCTGGGAAAAAGTGGATAAAATTACTACGTGACGTCATTAAACGAGCCCGATTCGACAACTTTACATTGTCGCTGACTAGCCAAGTTCTGATTTACTTTTTACTTTGAAACGACTAGCGATTTCAAAAAGGTTCTGCAGTCTCTCGTGTGTCTACCGACGATTTTATCCGTAATTTAATAAAAGGGATAGATTATCTACGATAATAATTATTAACCAATTTCTAACAAAGGATGACTTTTTCTGTTTATTTATTTTATGCCACTTTTTATAAGGAAACTCTTTAAGAGTACTTGGTATAGGGTAGATATGAGTTTGTTATATAAATAAAGATATAAGAAGATAACACAAGGTAGGTATAGGTTTAAAAACGTTGAAAATTTTAAATAATCTTAAAGAAAACAAAACTGCGCAACTTAATATCTACTAATTTTAACTAATTAGAAATATAATGTTCGTAGGGATATTATTACGGGTACCTACTTATTTAATAATATTTTCTATGCATACAGATAAATATGAAGGAAAAATCACAAACCCCTAAATTGAATTTAAATAAACAAAACCCCTTCTAAAGATAGCTCGCTAACAGCCTCGGGTCAGTATTTCAAACATGCAAAACGAAAACGTCACTGAAAAGCAATTTACTTTTTAGGAAAGTTTTTTTCCGTCAGGCTGTAGTCCTAGGCAGCTAAATTTAATTTCCAGTAACGGTACAGTATTCTTTTTTAAATGATAATGATTCTATGTCGATAACGGATATATTATGATTAATGCAGTAATTATCGTTATATTTTAGATAAGGATTAATACAGTCACAACATTTTTCTTTTTTGGCAGGCTGACATTTTTTCAACTTTTTATGACATTGGCAACTTTATGCACTTCCTTCAATTTCAATATTTTTTGCATACGTGAACGGTTAATTGCATTTAGTTTTTTGGGACTTGCACAATGTGAAACATTAATGTAAGGTCGACCAGGTATATATTTCGTGAGAACATTAAGAAGTAAAAATTAAGAATTTTAATGAGCTAAATTGTGAAAAGAAACAAAGACAATTAGGAAGCGTGTTATTTTACAAGTTCGCCTTACAAAATCATTGCGAAAGTTAGTCGATTTATCCTTTTGATTTATATTTGTTTTGGTTAATCTGAGTTGACGAGGGATAAGTAATGCTATAAATAAGCGGCAACTTCCGCGAAAATCAGTTTAGCACAATAGACACATTATTGGCTTTTAGTTCAAAGAATAAAGGGAAATGTTATTATCATCAAACAAATTACGCAATTGGGCAGTAAATAAAGTGTATATTGGTCTTCATTTCCTCATTTTCGTTTATTTAATTAATGTCTTCTAACAAATTACGTTAAGTAATTGGGTAATAAATTTTTAATACGTACCTAATTATTTAACTTACCACCTTTTAACCATAGAATCCACATGCCAAACATTTTACTGACGGACTAAACAAATGCTAATATATAAATTTACATAAACGAATTCTGAAGGCGTTAAGAGTAATATAACTTGGACAAATTTTACATTTTAAGCTATTTACGCTATTAAAGTTTGCACCAACAATAAAGTATCTAAGATAATATTTGGGGGTCGTTTATTTCGCATTTTAATCCCTTCTTGACGTCACATAAGTCGCTGCATATTAATTATATTTAATCATAATTATGTAGCGGCGCTGGTGATAAATTAATTTCATAATCCCAGTGTCACAGAATGTTGGCTGAGATAAATTCCCGTAGGGCAAAGCACGGTAAACCACAACCATTAGAGAAAATACAGTAGGATACCAATGGCGTTATCATAAATCTGTTATAAACATTTGTAAATATCTATTAACTTTTAAAGTTAATGTCGTCAGTTATGTTCTCTAATAATTTAAATTCTCGTGTCGCAGTTTTTGTTGTCAAACTCCTTCGAAATACTTCGTTAGACTTTTTTATGAAACTTTGTTTAAATAGGCTGGCGGGCTTAGAATCGGTCAAGATCTATTTTTGCTAGTATATTATATCTGGTGGTATAAGTAGAAGTAGCATCAAAAACTTTTAAAATTTGGTTAAAAATTCAACTACTCTAAAGTGTCCTACTGTATGCACGAGAGCACTTTAAATAAGAGCGTGGATAAATCAGGCTGACGCGGGATAGATGACGCTACCAGCATAGAAAGCGTAATGTATACTTTTACATAGAAACAAATCCTTGCTAGAATATTTTGAACACAAAAATAGAAATGAGAAACAACTGAACGTCGCTAGTCAAGAACTCGTTAGATGCGCTATAGTTGAAAGTAGTCTAGTTATGATGTACCACGAATAAGAAACAAAATACTTGCTGGTCTGTGGTTGGAAGGATATGATTGCTAGATTATTTTACACATATTCATTGACACACGGCAGCATCTATTGAAAATTGGGGAGGGATGAACATTCAAACCCAATATCTGCTTCCTAACTGGTTCTGTTTTTGTTCTGATCACTATCAAAAAACTAATTGTGTTACTCAATCGAGTGTTCTACTGTAGACAGAATATTACCAATTTGACTCCTTTGCGACGATTTCAATATGATTTGCCATAATTCATATAAATTATACCTATTATATGGTAATTGCTAAATAAATCTAGTCTAATAATTCAATGTAAAACATTTTTATATTAAAAACTTGGACCTTTATCTTTATCAGACATAACCAACGTTAAAATGGAAATTACATTTTACAAAAATTAATTTTAAAGCGAAAATTTTCAATTTGCGTACCGCATTTAATTAAATCTGGTGACACTGGCAATAACAGAGGTATATAAAACATTAAATAAAATATGTGACAATAAGTTTTTTTCGTGGAAATTTAATATGCGAATGTTTGCTTTGTCACATAATATTTTGTACTTACTTAATGTTTCATCGAAATTCGATAGCAATAGTTGAATACCATTCGTTTAAATGATGATGAAATTCGTAATCTATACTAATATTATAAAGCTGAAGAGTTTGTTTGTTTGAACGCGCTAATCTCTGGTACTACTGGTTCGAATTGAATTTTTTTTTTTGTTGGATAGACCATTTACCGAGGACGGCTTTAGGCTATATAACATCATGCTGCGACCAATAGGAGCGAAGAAATAGTGGAAAATGTGTAGAAAACTGGGAAAATAACTATTCCACGCGGACGAAGTCGCGGGCACAGCTATTCATTATAATGATATATGATTTCAAGTGTAAAAACTGTTTTTAAAAGCTTTTTCTAGCCATCGTAATCTGACTGGCTGACTGTCTTGCTAGCACGTAATTTTTTTAAAGAAAGAATCTGTCACTGTTATAATTTTGCAAAACCAGAGTAACAGATGCTTTCTTGCGTAACAAAAGACTTACTACTGGCTAATAGTACCTGGTTTACCTAAGTACATTTATTTCATTTTATTTTAAAGGAGTTTACTACGTGTAAATTTACATATGTATTTTTTATTGTAATATCTTGTAATACTGGCTTATAATCGAAAATATTATATGCCTTTGTAATTTTACATTTGTTCCATTTAGAGTTTTGACTGATTACTTCAAATAATACCGTTGAATAGTAAACACTATATTTATTCAGCGTAACCTGAGCTAATCCCAACGTTTGTTTTGGTCTGGTATTCATTCACTATTCCATCAATACTATAACAACGTTTGTAGTATAGATATTCAGCAAAATATTTCATCAGAAATTTATTTAAAGTATTCAACAAAAATTTGAATTCTAAAAATATGGAAACATAAAAAATATTTCTCAAATCCGTCCATATGTTGCCAGATTCAAATCCGCATGCGATACGGGCAGACCGGACCGGACTCCGGACTAATCCGACGATCCGTCGGATAACGGGTTGTTACAAATGTTTCGTATTAATTTAGATGTTTTGCCGAGTGGATATGCTAAACGGTACAGCAATACTGCGAAATATCTAAAACTGTCACATCGCTTTTACGTATCATAGAACAGAAAATGGGAATAGATTTGTATAGAATATTAGCGGTCCCGGCAGACGTCATCCTGCCCGTTCGAAATTCAAATAGGTAACTTTAGTTAGACAACGTTTGTATGGGAAAAGAAAAGGGCTATTTTTAAGGTTTTCCCGGAAATTATTCGATTTTTTCCCTCCGTAAGAATCATCCTTGGACTTCAACGAACATTTAAAAAAAAAATTGGCCAAATTGGTCCAGGCGTTGTCGAGTTATGCGCTTACCAACATATTTTGCGATTCATTTTTATATATAAAAAAGAGATAAGAATTTGTCACAAATCTCAATCAAAAATATATATCACTACATAGTATAAAACAAAGTGGCTGTCTGTCCGTCCCTAAGTATGCTTAAATCTTTAAAACTATGTAACGGACTTTTAAGCGGTTTTTTATTAATAGATTCAAGAGGAAGGTTTATATGTATAATACATGAATAATATAATCGTGCGAAGCCAGGGCGGTTCGCTAGTATTATACATATATACTGGAGGTACTGCACAATGGATATATGTAAACCTTCACAAATTAATATGACATCGAATATATGTGCTTATCTCACAAACATTTGCCCATACCTAGATTTGAACCCGCAATATTCATTTCTCTATTCAGAGGTTCTATGCACTAGGCCAATAGTCATTTGAGATGTCCAATATCACAGATTATAACTGAATTTATAGTAACTGGAATAAGAACGGTAAAGATATCTCTTTTCAGAATCGTAAATAAAGCAGGAAATGCTCTTAAACTTTTTGCCAGAACGACATGAAACCACTTCACATCTATATGTCAGGTTTATGTCGACATAAAATAAGCATAAAGCATAAACGCGACTGACTCATAAAATAACACGAGTCGAAAAAAATCATACGTATCTAAACTATAATAAATTTGGAATAAAACTACTATAGCGGATTTAACTCGCGTATACCGATTTTATGTTAACGTTTTGAGAACTTAACAGTATTTATATTTGTAGAAAACTGGAAAACGGAACAAAAAATCACCACATATTTAAATGTATTTGCTGACATTTTGAATACTTTATAGTTCCCGCATTCGTAGCATGATATATTTGTATTGTCAGATCAGTCATGTTATCAATATGGGTGTAAAGTTTCTAAAGCAAAGAAAATAAAATACACGAGTTAAATCCGTTATAATCGTTTTATTTCTTTTTTTATGATAAAAATAATTATTAAAGCAGCTGTTATTGTTGCTATAATATTATGTAACAAATTTATAAAACCCAATATAATACCATTTTAGATTTTTTGATATAAATTTACAAGTGAAAACTTGGCTCCTTTGTATTTCTTCCCTACGAGACGTATCAAAATACCGATCAGATCTACGTAACTCAGTTACGGTCCCCGCGAAAATGTAATAGGGTCCAATCGAAAACGAATCACGCCGGAATCGAACCTGTGATTGAAATAATGAGGTCTTTACCGGATCGCAACAACCAACATCGTAGCTAACACAATCCCAAAGCACACAAGTTCTATATATGCTGGTCTAAGATTGTATAAGAAGAAAGGCTATATAATGGCCCTTTGTAAAACTTATATAGAGCTTGTATGCTTGGGATGTTAAACTATGCTGTTATAAAAGCCGTAGTATATCTACGTCGTAGCATACCTACGGTGTAGCTGTGCTGCGTCGTAGCACTCCCACAACGCTACGTCGTAGCAGTCCTATGTTATAAAAAAGCTATCATAGTATGCATTAGAGTGCTACGCCGTAGTAGAGTTATATCGTATTAGAACTACGTTGAAGACGAGCTCAATAATAGTAAAACCTTGCTTTAATTTTCCTAAAACTAACAAAACTAAATAGAAATATATATGGATTGAATATAAATATCTTTTTAATTTTGTAAATGAAATATAATAATCACAAAATTCTCAGCTCAAGCCGCAAAGCCGAAAATCTAACAACGAAATTTAATTTTGTCACATTTTTTTCTGTTCCTACAAATATCCTCTGGAGCCATTCATCTAAAATTCCGCGGCAAGGTTTTAATCTAACGCTTCGCGACTCGAATTCTTTTTGTCCCTCACAAGATCAGCTCAGCAGGAAAAGATTTTATCACGTTTAAAATGTAAGGAATGTGATATCTTGATAACATTTTTACGCTTCGATACTCTTTATTTTTCAGTGACAAAAACTCAATATAGCCAATTTCTAGCTTACGTAATGGCACCCGGGATTATCATTGTAAATGGAGTAAATGTAAACAGAATCAACATAGTAATACTTACTTAAAGTCTAGTCATGAAAAGCAATTAGGTTTGCTTTAGAATCTTATCAATAGCAATCGTTATCAAAGCAATTGTTTGGATAACGCTATAATAGTCAATTAATATGCACGTTTTGATAAGTAAACTGAAATAATTATGAAATCACAATAAACTTTCATATTTATTAAATACGATACGATTTTATGAACGCTGCAAATACCGCAATTTAAATACAGAAAAACATTTTTTATGGCAAATACCATAATCTGGAACAACAAAAATGAACATCAAAAAATCAGTGTTACTAAGAGCAAACATATAAAAATTAAGACAATTTTTGAGTTTAAACAAAATAAACGATCAGTTATATTTTTTAATTAACATGGATAGATGTACTTACTTTTCATAACATAATGTTTTCTAATAATTAAAATATACCACTTTACAATTACACTACGCTATATTATTCTAGCAAGTTATTTTAAAGCGAACTCATTTTTTACTCGCAATTACAGCTAAAGTTTTTGAGATATTATTTCAGACTAAGTAAATTTAAACACAATAGAAGCGCAGGTTGAACTAAACGGGACAAACCACAGCAACTTTGTCCGATACGAGAAACTTTGCTTCTTGCCGACTTTTATTGGAATCAGGTGCAAATGGGGAAGCAAGTTGCTGAGTTAAGAATTGGTATACTATTCAGCAATCCTAATATTTTAAATGTGAAAGATTGTAATAATTGGTCTCGATTATGGATGTATGTTTGTTACACTTTCAAGAACAAACTGCTGGATTTTGATGAAACTTTAAAATTATATAGCTCATCGCAAATTTTTGTTCTCAGATTACGAATATTTTTACGTATCTATATTTTGAGCAATTCTCGGCTTGTTAGTTATTAAAAAAAACAGAGCAAATCCTACAAAATCATTGAGAGTTTCATGAATTGTGGGCATTAATATACCTAAACTTACTTTCATATCTAGGGCTACAAAAGCACTGTAGACATTTGTTAGCAATAGTATAATGATTTCTTTATTAAGAAAATTTAGTTAGAAACATTTCAGTTCATCAGTAAAATTACTAAATTAGTTTACTTTCTTAATCAAACTCACTTAAATAATTAAAATAAAATAAATCGTCTAGTATGATCCTTTGTGCTTGTACAGACTGTCTGGTGTAACAGTATTTAAATATCTAAATAGAACGTATACTCTTTATAGTTATACATAACACTTTTTGCATTATAAAACATTTTAATAAAGCTCAGTTAAAAATTAAAGAAAAAAAACAAGCACCGTTTTTATATTTTTAGATGGAACGAAATAAAAGCTTTCAAAATACCTGCGCTCTCCAGAGTTTAATTTAAAAAATGCACCTTTCCCTAAAACGGAACAAGTGATAAGCAAGACCCCAAAAGCTTTAAAGCTCGGCTTAACAAGTGTTTGGTATCGGAACTTTTACCGGACTTCCGGAGCTTACATGTATGGGGAGATTTGGCGGTAGATATTCGGTGGAAGCTTTTATAATTCAACATTCAACCAGTAACAGCTTTGAATAAGCGTTTCACAAACTTTGCACTTTATTTACGCGTATTTTATGTATCAGATTGGAACTATGAAGGATGCTGTAGAATTTTTCGCTTACACGTCAATAGACTAATCAAACTGGCATTTTCCTATAGTAATATTGTTATCGACAGAATGGCGGTTAGGAAACAAAATTATTTGACATCGTGTCATAAATTTACGATAATCATTTTTAAACTGTTATATTATTGGAATGAAACAACTTTAGACGGATTTAACTCGCGTATTTTATTTTATTGTCTGACGTTTCGGAACCTTTACAGATTCCATAATCGGTCTAAAGTTGTTTCACTCCAATGTATAATAACCCCGAAGGCATCAGAAATTATTTTGTTTATATGTATTTTTCTTTAGAACAGTTTATTTGTTTTATGTATCTAATATAAATAAATATCTTTGGACAATTCACACCAATATATCTAGTCTAAAACTATGCAAAGCTGGTATTATGAGTTAGAAGACGTCCAAGACTCAGGTACAGATCGTGCTCATCACACCAACATCTCATCAGGATTCAAACCCGCAGCCTCCAGTTTCGTAGTCATTGGCTCTGACCATTAGACCAACAAGCCATTTGCTTCACATCGCTACCCGATAAAATCGGTCTCCTAAACTGAATAGGTGTGACGAATACGCTGACGCATGACGTGAAGATTAGACGGGGGTTAAAGTCTTTTTTTGTCCACGTCCTAGTAAATAGGCATGAATATAATTTTATTCATACTATGGTGATTAACATGTTGATAAGCATTAATGGTCATAAGCAAAATATCAACGTGGTTGGTGGTATATGGACAATTAAATAAAATAAAAAATATTAAGTTTAGAGAATTCAACATTTTAGATAAACAGATTAAATTAATATTGTAGTTCTTAATATTATATGGGAATAAAATAATTATAATACATACTTACTTATGTCTTCGCGGTTATTACTGTTTGGGGTTAGTAGTACCGAAGTTACGTATAGATGGCGCTGTACCGGTCTGGGAGTTTTTCTGTATCGCGCTATAGAGATTTCCCTCAGTATACATATATAGGTTCTTTATATTTATTAAATGTGCTTCCAAAGTAACGATCGGGTTTTATTTCAAATAGGAATAGGAATAGGAATAGGAATAGGAATCAACATCAGAAACACAGTGCCTCTTTTTGATGTAGGAAGTACATACAATTACATATTCAGAAGCGCATATAACTTTTATGGTAGGTACTACCGCTAATCTTATTTATTTATTTCACAAAGCATAACACTTACCCATAAACTAACTGGAGATATCACTAATCGCTCCTAGATCGCCACAGACATTACTATGTCGCAGACATGCCTGTGGCGATCGCATAGAAATAATGCGATAAGGCCGCCACAATGCGATATGTACTTAAGCTTATATTAAAGATGTATATACATCTATAATATAAGCGGGAGTCTAATATTGCCACATGGAGAAAGTTGAATTCATCGTGACGTGAAGTTGTGAAAGCTATTAACTAGTGGCATAAGTTTTCCGTGAGGCTATACGGATGCCAGAAGAGTTGCGAACTAAACGGAGTTCCAATTTAACTTAAACGACCTGTTTGTATTCATGTATATATTATTAATTAACTCAATAAAAAATTCACACCTGCTCGTCTAGTCTTAAGTTTAGTAAAATAAGTGTAATCATTTTTGACGCTGGTTATTACACATTGGAATGAAATCGATATAACGGATTTAACTCGCATATTTTATTTTATTTGTTTACGTTTCGATAATTTTGGAGTTGACCGAGCTGACCATAGTCTAACACTAATTTCAATGTTAGAAAAGCGCTTTCTCTTTTAAGGAGATAAATGTTACAAATTTCGACGTTAAGACTGTTTCGGCATTAATAAGGAGACATCCTATAGAGACCCATCGAAGTATTCTATGGGACCCAAAAAATAATCAAGCTCAACAAAGACGTAACAGCCTAAATGGCGACGGCACTTTATTAAGCGCGTTTGCGGAATCCGCCATTGTTGTGACGTCACGCAACAATGGCCACCATTGTAAGAGATAAGAAATTGTCAAGGAGGATTTTTAGGAATTGTCTTGTTTAGAAGGTTTTCGTTATGATATATATCTAAGATATCTACGTATATTAATGGATGTGATTAATAATGATAAGAAATAATTACTCGACGTTATTACTTAAAATGAGTGAGTTAATAACTGAGTACAATAAGACTTCCAAACTATTTCGTATTGTTTAAGTAAGCTATATATTTGCAGCGTTTCATTAAGATAAATAAGTATATAAAATATAGTTTGACCATCTATAATAATTCAGTATCACTCCTTTCTTAGTTAATGTAATTTTTACCTGATTTCTAAAAAGAAAGAGCGATTCGTTTACCTACTATTTGGAGTTTAGACAAATTCTTTATCATATAGAAATGTTGTTAATTATAAAATTTAGAAAAGGGGCCCTTATGCTGTTTTATTCTAATATACCCTATGAAGATAATAATATCCTTAATTAAAATAAATTCACATAAAAAGGTCCCACGTTTTTAAAGGTAAAGGAAGTCACGAGTAGATGATTATTATAATTTGAGGAAATAAACCAAACACGAGTGGGAGACTAATTGTCGTTGTGGCCACGTTTTCCAAAATCATCCAATTACTTAATTACAGAACATCACAAGCCCCCCGGAATTCCTTTCAAATTGGTTCGTTACCTCGCTTACTTATTTTAAAACCGTCTCAATGTCTGACATTAAAGCCACTCGCTCGAAAAAACGCGGCGACTGAATATTTAATATAGCATAATTATGAGTAAGAATTTAATAAAATAAATTTGTGATTCTTAACTCTGGAAAAACGGGGAAATTGTTCTGGTTTGGTGGTCACTATGAGTAGCTAATTGAGTCTTAAAATTATATTATAAGAATAACTAAATGGAAATTATATTATGTACGGTTGTGTTGGTAGAAGTTATTTTACTGAACACTTTAATTTGTAAATGGAATATAATTTCTGATGCTTTCGTAGTTCAAAAATACGTATTATGTTAATGAAATTTTTATGCTTCATTCTACTCATAAACTAAATTTTCTATTTTAGAAATACATCAAATGAGCCTATTAGCGCTTGTAGTGTTTATTATTAATTGTAAGGTCTAAAAATTAATCAGAAATTATTCAATAATGTAGTCAAATATTAAAATAGACAGCCTACAAAACAAAGGTATATAGGTACTTTCCGTTCGCTCTAATAGGTATATACAAAATAACCAATATCAAACGATGCGAACTACTGAGCGGGGACGATACTCCAATATTGAGCTCAGCAAAATATTGAAATATGAAAAAGTACGAACACAATACAGAAGTATGAAAAAATGTGAGGAATGTACTTTGAGAATATTACGCCGACTGCCTGGATTCCACCATAATGCGGGTGACGACTGCCTTATTGAGAATCTTGCATATTGAGGAATTCTCACTCTACGATGTATGCAGAAATTTTATATGAACTTAGAAAACATGCCAGATTTACTGTATCAACAAAATTCGAAATAAAGTAGGTACGTTTCTTCTTTTTAATTTACCTGGGTTTTTTTTTTACATACAACAAAATATAGTCAAGTTTTAATACATACAATAAGTATGTCTTATTACAGCATTTCATTAGAGTACCTTTTGATATTTACCTACAGTGTTGTAATGTTCGAAACAGCATTTTTATACGTCTGTTTTTCTTAGAATTCCGTAACAGAAGTCCTTATAAATCTTAGTCCTTATAAAGAAAACGCAAATATTTCATCAATATTTCAATAAACCAAAAAACAGAAAAAAAACATTTTATTGTCGTGAGATTAGAAGAATAACCCACCTATATTTTTTTCCTATAATTCATATAAAAAAATAACTGCTTCCGTTACAGGGATACCATAAATTATAATTATAATGAACCAAAAAATCCACTCAGATTTATGATTCTGACACGGCAACGGAATATTCATTAGTGTTAATTAAAAATAACGATTTCACTCTGATCCCAAATATTTTCACGTCAAAGGAACGAAACCCAACTTAAAATAAAGTTTTTGCAATTTAAATTTTTATCTCCTTATAACTAATACTTGCTTGAGTTTGTTTTTTTTAATTTCGTTTAAGTACATCTTTTCATCTACCTACCTTATTTTTTTAATATGAAAGTGTGTTGTATAATTACTTGTTTTTGTATTTATTACTTTATTAAGACAGCTAAAAAAGTACTATTAAATGTGGTAAAAAAAAATATACGCGTCGAATTGAGAACCTCCTCCGTTTTTTTCGTCGGTTGAAAAATATCGTATTTCACACTGACATCCAATTGTCATCTACATCAAATCCAATTATTCTTCACAATAACGTGGTAATAAATTGAACATAAGCCTTACAGTATTGAACAGAGGGTGACCAGACCCTATATATCAAACGTAAGCCATTGATTGCTTTTACGGTCAACAGGCTTGCATTGTGTTTGGTTAATTTATTTCTTTGTAAAATTACATGTTCTCTTTACCGCTGAACTACGTAGGTAGAGAAATTACAACAAATCGTGATTAATACATAATATTAAATGATTCATAATCATTTATTTCATTATCAACATATATATCAAACTTCTAATTATCATTGTATTTATAAAACATTGTTTCTGATACCTTCGCGGTTATTACTCATTGGAATGAAAAGAATGTAATGGATTTAAGCCGGGTTTTTAATTTTGTTTGCTGACGTTTCGAAAACTTTACAGTTCCCATATTGTAGCACGACCAAGCTGGCGATAGTTAATCTAAGCCTAGTTATATAAAATAGCTTTAGCTAGTCAGCTCAGTAAAATATGGGAACTGTAAGTACTTAGGTATTCTCCCAATGTATACTTTTATACCTAAGCCTCAATAGTTAAAACAAAATAAATAAATACTTACACCATTATTCCCGGAACAGTATAGTAAAAGTATCAAAGTTACGCGATCATTAAAGAAACCGATCCAATACAAACCAACAAAGCTCTCAGCATACCTCTATTTATGTTAAGTTTTGTATAAAATAAATTTAAATGTCAGACGTTGGTGTTTGACTAAACTGAAGCTAAAATATGTAAGTGCGGCTTTCAAATGTTTTGCCGACAGCCGCAAATACTCAGCATAATTGAGCAAGAAACTGCATCGTTTCAGATTGCCGAGCTGCATTATATTTGAAATATAGCTGGAAATGTTATATGTTTGGCTATTACTATTATATTAAATTAGCGATCCCGGCTGACGTCATCCTATTCGTTTCGTCACTTTTTATATTAGATTGTAAAAACAACTGATCAAGTTTTTATATTTTCTTAAATACAAACCCTGTCATGGTAAGAAGGAACACATAAAAAAGCAATTAACCAATTTGTTGTATACATACCTACATTTCCGCGATTATTTACGAACAAAATAAAGTACTAAACCAAGTAAATTCGCAGTAATTGGAAACTGAGGAGGCTCGTTACTGCTAGACAAATTCAGATTTGCTATAACGAGGCCTTTGATAATAATTTCTGATGCCTTCGCGGTTTATTATACATTGGAACGAAATAAGTTTAACGAATTTAACTCGCGTATTTTTATTTTCTTTTATTTGCTGACGTTATATTTGTTTCATTCATATATTAGTTGTTTCATTCCAATGTGTAATAACCGCGAAGGCATCAGAAATTATTAAGATCAAAATATGTGATACTTTTTGACGATAGCTCATGTTTGACGGCACATGTCTTTAGGACTAAGTTTATCTCAGCAATAATATCACACCACGAGGTAATCGCACTGGATCGATCAGCTGGCAAACCGCCAAGCTTGGCGCTAAGTCGGCCATCGATTATGGACAGGAGGTCATGTTTCTAAAGTAGCCACAGGAATTCGGAGCGAATTTTAAAAACGAATTTAGATGTATAGCGTGTATCATTTATGTATTTTATACATCGCTGTTTTCTATCCGAACTGAGATTTACAAGCCGGAATTTTGCAGGAAAAAATTTCTAGAGAGTAATTTTAATGTAAAATTAAAATTTTGCATTACATTTTACAATTCAAATGTAAAGTATTTTTATGTTTTTCATTGGAATGAAACAACTATTAACGGATTTAACTCGCGTATTTTTATTTTATTTTATTTGCTGACGTTTCGGATTCTTTACAGTTTCCATAATCGTAGCATGACTGAGCTGACAAAAGTCTAACGCTAAAGTGATTTATACAGTTATGCAAACTACCTTATATTTAAATTACAAATTTTGAAAAACTACCCTATTCTGAATTATGAAATACTATTGTTACATTTTACGCAAAAAAAAATACTTTTATACATTACAATTAAAACCTAATAGGGGGCGTTACTAGCGCTTCGGAAAGACCATCATTACTGAGAAGAAACGCCGCAAGAAACTCAGTAGAAAGTCATTTTTTAGGACACTTATATATTTACAATTAAAAAAAAATATTATGACATTAAAATTAAAATTATACAAATTGTAAAGAATCCGAAACGTCAGCAAATAAAATAAAATAAAAATACGCGAGTTAAATCCGTTAATAGTTGTTTCATTCCAATGTGTAATAACCGCAAAGGCATCAGAAATTATTATTTTTATGTTGCTAGTTTATTATAATTAGTATGAGTTGAAAATGGAAAATGAAAATGAATGAGAAATAAAGTATACATTAAATATGTCTGTAACAGTAACCAGTAAATATGTCAATATTTTATAAAATTAAATTTTAAAAATATCCATAATCACCCAGCACGATAAGGCCACCTATGTGAAATAATCTATACCTATCTTTGTTCGAAAGAAAGTGCAAACAACTTTAGTAAACTCTAATTATGTTCTAAAACAGCTTAAGCTCTGTCCGTTGGCTAAATATTGGTCGAGATTGAATAGTAATTAAATCCAGCTTCCATCCATCTTGAGCTAAACTGTCCAATCACAGTCTAATGGATTGATGAACAATCGGCGTTCCATTTTATGCTTCCTTGTAGAATGCTTTATTTTGAAATTTAAGTTGTTTTAAAGTTTGAAAAACTACCAGGAATGCACCTTATTGTAATTCCATAGGGTTTTTATGTGGATATAACATTACAAAAGCTAGCAATATGAGTAGAGTAAAAGTATAAGCTTATTATTAATATTTCTATAGCCTAGATGTTACTTACATTAGGGTAAATGTAACTTTCTAATGGTGGCACAGTAGTTAATATTAGACATACATATAAACAAAAATTCAAATATTTTCTGTCTATAATAATAGTATATGATGTGTTTAAATTCTAACGCTCTTATTTGAACTTATACTAAGTTGTCTTTTTACATTATATTAAAATAAAAAAAAAAAAAACGGTTCAAATATTTAACTTTAATTTAGAGATCAGTTACAGCAAAAACTATAACATTCGTGAAACACCCTTATCCCACCATATCAAGTTGTCACCTCCAAGATTACGGTCCCTTGGGAGGTAAAAACCCTCGCAATTACGAAATTAGGTCAGATTACGAGGGACATGTTATCTGAGCGTGTAGGTACAAACGAATTGGTTTCGCTTCTGTATGGTGTTTGGTTTATAGGATTTCTATAAGAGGATAATGGAATAAGAAGCGAGATTACACATTGTTTTCTTGAAACAAAAACTGTCCGTAAGACTGTTTTGTTGTCTGTGCAGTAATTAATTGTTATGGTACAAAATTGTACAGATATATAGGTTTTTAGAAAAGGAAAATAATATTTTTCTAAAGACAAAGACTTAAGTTTAGTGATGGTTTTTTTTAATTGCCTTGAAGATACTGTTTATATTATGAGCAAATATAACCTGTACTGCTGCTGTAGAAAAAGACGCTGATTTCACATACCTGCAACAAAAAAACATTTTTTTAATAAATAGGTATATATAATAGAAATAATTAAAATGACTATTATTTTTAATACATTATTTCAATTAGACGTATTTATATGCTACTTTTCTTTCGGTGAGGTTTACCCTGTTGAAAAAAACTTACAAAGCAAACCAAAGGGCGTACTAAATAGAACGAGTTAAACCATTTTTGAGGACCCTAGAAACGTCGCTAGTCCAATTAGGTCGGTAATTACATTCGTGTAACTAACGTAAGTTTTAATGCAGATTTCGGGTCTATAATTAACAATGTTCACTGTCGACTTTTCATTAACGGGATTAAGGAAAGGTCTAAATGTTACTTAACCTATTTCATATTCCTATACCATTAAAAAGTTTGTATAGGTAATGGTTAGAAAATTATGTATAACCAAAATTTTAAATAACAATTTATTGGGTATGTAAGTTTTTTTTATAGAGGCGTTGATAAATAAAAACTTAATAGGGAAATAAATATATACAGGATTATACCTACTTGCATTTAAAATAATGCATTAGGTATATTGCTTTGAATTTATTAGGCAAATAAAATGATAATCCTTGGCTGTTTGTTAAATGAAAAAAAAATATTGATTTTTAAAAATAACCTTAAAAATATTTAACGCATATTTATTTCATTATTAATATGTTCCCGTACGTAAATTTATGTGGATTATGTATTATTTTTAATCCCACGTTCAAAAATATTTACTTTTGGTGGTTTTAACCGCTCCTACACAGGCCATCCATGAATTTTAGGTACCTATATAGGCTCTACCTATTCGGATTATTATTCGAAGCATACACGAGAACTAATAGATAGATTACGTAATGATTTATTTTTATCCTATTAAATTAGTTTACCTTCTGTACATTTATATACTTTTATCTACAATAAATCATTGAATTAAAGGCTCAATTAGCATGACAAGCAGTATTTATCCAGGTAATCTAGAACGCTAACATCACGTATGTTCATTACTATACGAAACGTGATTCTGTTACCGATCACCTGATCACTATACAAAGAGAAAATTTAGTTATAATTATGCTAAACAATCATTAAATAAAATAAGCATTCATTGTATGTATCGTAATATTACTGAATAGAGAACGTATTTTTCAATCAACCAGAAATTATCATTTGTGGCTTTTTTGATATGTCAATATATTACATTCACAACTCACTGACTGACTTTAGTATTTTTTACTACTTTATGTTTATCGTAATTCGATGACGATAGTCAAACACTAAAGTGATTTTAAATTACGCGAACTACCATATTTTAGAAAATAACAAAAATTAACTAGGTAAGTACTAACATGTTATAAAAATATGATATAATATATATGCCTCACTGTATTTACGCATAAATTAACTATTCTACAATAGGTACCTACACATACATCAAAAGGGCGTTACTAGCTCTTCGAAAAGATTATCATTACTTAAAAGAAATTAATTATTTGTATCATTCCAATGTATAATACACGGTTATTACTAAATTATAAATTTAATTTTACTCCTAGCATCATAATACTTTTCTATTTTCCAACGTTTCAAGTAACAGCACATTTTCAGACTCGTCTGTTATCTCTGCTAGCAATAAATCCTTGTACCTCATTACACTCCACCATTGCTCAGGGGGACTTATTGCATGTCTTCGTCAGTTAATAAGAGCTCCTGGGAGCTTGATTGAAAACGACACTTAGTACTTTAGGGGTTAATTTGTATGTCACGTATGTATAAAAACTATATTACTTTCATCTCGACGATTCGGGCTTTAAGAAAATGTTGTAAAGCGACATAGCTACAGGAACAGATAGGCCATCAAAACTATTCGTAATTATATTTCGGTATTGCGACTTTTTGCCATGTGCTATGACGCAAGCTCAGCGTATATTTTAAATAGGAAAAAAACTAAAACAAAATGAAACTAGAACCTCCTGTCATTCTAAATCCGGCTCTATACTACACGCAGAAAGTCGAAAATAAGTTGGTGATAACTATCCTGTAATGAGGATGCCTGAGGGAATAACGAACAATGATGGAAACATTTTTAACAAGCTACACTTACATCGTTAGGATGCTATGTCTAGTTTATTAGATAAAATGTGATAAGTTAACTTTAGAATTAGATGTAGGAAAGGAAAAATTTGAAAGGTACTTAATATTTAGTACATATTTGCTAGTGGGCGAAACGCAAAATATTTTTTGTAATGTCAATGCTTACCTACTAAAAAATTATATCATTAATAATAGGAACATAAGTATGTCTGAGCAAAATCTTATTGAAGTGTATTTTAATTAGTTAGCAGTCGAGTTAAAATGTTATATCTAACAAAGTCCATTTAATAATTAAATTTTCTCTTGCTAACCGAAACTAAAATAACTGAAAACAAGCTTTAATTACAAACAAGTTGCCAGACAGATGTACCTTACGTTTCAAAGGAAAACAAACACAAAGCATACCAAAACTTGAATTATTCTGTTTAGGAATTCTTAAAAATATTTTTTGCATCTTCTGAAATGCCTTTGTAATGTTGACTTTTCTCAAAAAATATATTTAGCACGAAAATTATCATTCTGAAATTACGAAAATAGCGTAAATAATATTTTGACGCTTAATTAGGTGACTATTGAAACCTATTATACTGAAAGTCTATTTGGAAATATTAATAGTAACATTAAAGTTTCGTGTAAGTAAATGGAAATTAGCGAGAGTTCGTGAAATATAGTTACCACTATATCATCATGTATTACTGCAATGGTTTTCCAAAGTCGACGTTGCATCTATTTTTCGAAATTTCAATAACGTGCATATCATAAAAAAACAAACGGAAACGTTTCTAATACACAACAAAGTGTCAACAGTTCACGACAATAGAAATTCAAATATCCCTGTACCACAAATCATTGCGATGAATTGGTCGAATTCCAAAGCGATCAACGCAATGGCTGCTGGCGTGAATACGCAAGCCTGGCAGTAATCATGCAGCAAACGTCAAACAATGCCATACAATGTTACGAGCAACCGGCATTCAGAACGAGGTGAATTCACAGCCTATAATTCTGATCTTAGACCAACTAAGTTCAGAATTATACCTTCAAACATCTGTTAATGATAAGTATTTTATAACAGATTTAATATGTTAAAATATCCGAGTGGGTTGGTTTAAAAATTTCTACCCAGATAAAATATTGTTTTATCGCTTTTAGCCGACAATCGACAAGATTTCAAGGGCACACGATTTATCATGTCCACAATAAAAGTAGGTTATTTACCTAATTCTCATTATTTTAATAATTATAATTACACAATAATCTGCCATATTAATAGTGAGGTCACCAAATAATAAAAACAAAGAACGCCAGACACTAAGACGATTCTTATCAATGTCGTTACTAAATATTTTTCTCTTAATCGTCAAGTAATTTTAGACACTTCAGTAATAGTTCATAGGCAGGTATATTGTCTTCCTTTTTGATTAGATTTATTTATTAAATAGATGCATGTATTGCTAGTATCATACCTGCTTAAATTATATAGCCTTTGTAAAAGTCAAACCCAACGTTTGTATTTATACAGTCTACATAATTTAAATGGAATAAAAATTCGTTCTTCTAATTAATGTGTGAGTTGTAAAAAACTTATTTTTCGTGTGGTCTGGTCTGTAATTTATTAGCCAAACCACTCGCTATATTTTTTTACATATTAAAAGTGCTATGAAATCCTTTTCATTCATTAATTAGATGGGTAAGGTCTCTCATAATTGGTATCTCCTTTTAAGTGGAAATGAAAAGTACATTATACAAAATCAAATTTAATTATTTTTTTGATAAACATGCTGTTTTAACCTATTTGAATGGGCCGAGGTTTTAATTAAAAAAAGTACCTGCTTTGACATAATTAAAATTGTATTTATGATACATAATCCTATTTATGGAAAATAAATTCTATAAACAGAGTGCTTTTTTTTTTAGCGGCAGTACTTCCGGTCCACAGCGCAGGCCATTAACATCCGGTTCCCGTTACTTCGCTTCCGGACCGTGTTTATCTTGTTTATTGCTTCTTCATTTAATTCATTGTACCAGGAACCTTAGCAAATAAATTTAATCGCTTTTGTATTAATTTAGTGAAGGCTAAATCTTTAATTGAGAACATAATTTCTATGTTTATTTGATGAATTTTCAAAGACTAACCGCAACTATATGACTGTAACCTCTACAGTACCTAGACACAAAAGAAACTATCATTTTCATTCAAATACCTCATTAAAATTTAAACACAATTAAATATCAAGCATTTCATTCTACTAACAATTTTTGTTCACAATAATTATATCGATAATACTATACCTTGTATTTTGGAATGAAACAACTATTAACGGATTTAACTCGCGTATTTTTATTTTATTTTATTTGCTGACGTTTCGGATTCTTTACAGTTTCCATAATCGTAGCATGACTGAGCTGACAAAAGTCTAACGCTAAAGTGATTTATACAGTTATGCAAACTACCTTATATTTAAATTACAAATTTTGAAAAACTACCCTATTCTGAATTATGAAATACTATTGTTACATTTTACGCAAAAAATTTTACTTTTATACATTACAATTAAAACCTAATAGGGGGCGTTACTAGCGCTTCGGAAAGACCATCATTACTGAGAAGAAACGCCGCAAGAAACTCAGTAGAAAGTCATTTTTTAGGACACTTATATATTTACAATTAAAAAAAAAAATATTATGACATTAAAATTAAAATTATACAAAACCAAAAAATTCAAAAAATTCAATTAAATTAAAAATGAAAACTAAGTCTATGCAGTCTTCTGTCCGCTTAGGATTTGATGAGGAAAATACCTTGTATTATCAACTAACCAACAAAATTGTATGTGACGTCGTAATAATAGCTTATCTAATAATCTACGTCCCATGTGACAGTGTCACATCGGTAAACGTCCATTTATTAAAATATTTTTCTTTTTTTATCAAATTTTCATTACGGTTTTAGCATTTGTTTCATTTTGATATACAAGTTCGATCAACGGTTCTTCATTACTCCACAGTATTGCTGACCTGTAGAATAATGTTCAGTCTGATTTATTGTTCCTATTTTATCTTACAAAAGAATCGCTGAAAGGCGGAAAATTACCAGAACCGGACTAAAATTGAATTTAACAAGGAAACTTTAGAGGAAGGAAATCGAAGAAACTGGGAAAATAGCCTGCGAAGCCTTACTGCACACAATTCAATCCGTCTAAAACCTGCATTGACTGAACAGATGCATTGCATATTGAACTCTGATGTTGAGTAGACAAGATGCAAATTTATTTTCCCGATATCCCAGACTATGTTACAAGCTAGATTGAATCTTGAATCAGGCTGCCACGATTGAAATTATATTGGGGTGCGAGATGTTGTACTTCTCAGTTTTTTTTTGCTGAAGAAAACTGATCCTTTTTGTAATTTGCTGGGAAAGGGCAGTGTAATTCCATTTTGCATTTTTATAAGGTATTCTATTCTTTTAGTTTAAAATGATTTGTTATAATAATTTGAGTTTTACCTATATTTTTATGTAAAGATAGACGGAAACTTGTAAAAGATATTCGTCTTACTTTTAATAAGAACCTATCCTCCTGCATCGTAACTTCAAGAGTTCGGATATAGACTGAAATAGGTCCAAAGTTAGTGTCCAAGTTATTGAGATTAATGACCAAGTCTGCAAGTTTTGATAGTTTTGGATAAGCGGTTGCTCGTATACTTGCTACGGGTATGTTCCAGGGTAGATATTATCTAGTATAAGTTTAAGTATTGATTACATAAATAATTTTCATGTTCGTAATTATTCTCTTGTAGAATTCTAACTTGCCGGGCTATTGTTAGGATATAAATTAATAAGTCTTTAGGTCTATAATATAAAATAGGATAATCTCGCTTTTATACATTTGTCCTGTCATCACTTCCATTTATGTAATGTAAGATAAAGAGTTAATATACATAATCAATGTTATAATCTTGTATAGTTAATTGTTTGTCAAAAGTAGATAAAGTAGTAAATTTACATAATAAATCCAGGGTTCGCGACTGCAAAAATCTTCAAGTATATCCTGAGAGTTGAAGAAGATTCTAATAGCCGGTTATATCAAAGAAGAAATCCCTAAAGGAATCGGTAACTTCACAAAATGTTAGGGAAAATTGTACCCACTCCTTATTTCCTTCCAAGAGTTATGGGACTTCGGGTAATTTAAAAGTTCCCCACTTAATTTTAATAAATGTTGAAGTTTTCCTATGATGTTGGAACGAAGTATCGGAATAAAATGGTTTTGATGAATTTTAATTGTAATTGCCCTTTGCTTATTTGATACAATTTAGATATCCAAAGGGAATGTGGTCTTATCAATTCATACTTAGCTTCGTTTCTGTATAGTTTGGTAAATGTTTATTTTGAGGATTCTATAAATAAAAAGATTAAAATGTTACTTATCCTAATGAATTCCAATAACATACACCATATAAACCTCTTCGGTTTATTAATGATCACAATAAATATTTAGCTACATCATAGGATCCATCGAAATTGCCCTATTGAAAACGATTTTTTACCAAAGACCAAACTGCAAAGATCAACAACGTTTAAAATGCACAGTGTGTTTAGAATACAATAAAAGAAATGGAAAAAAACAACAACGCAAACACAAAAAACACACGTCTATTTCATCTGGAATCCAATAACTGCATCCCATTGAAAAATAAACCCTATTCACTGGTATAAAGGTTAAAATGTATAAAACTGAGACCACATGAATATCCCACAGGCCGTCTTTCAACTGCCAGTATGTTTCAGTGCGCGATAGATTTTAAACTCTGCTGTAAGGGATTAGAGTACACTTCCATTTTGCATTTCAGACAGAATCAATATGTTAAAGAGGATTGCTAGCTCTGTTCGATGTGCAAATATTTCTCTCTTATATAGACGACATTTTATTGGTATATCACTCTACTTTATGGTACGACTATTTTAAAGTTCATGTTAGTGACATTGGCTACGATATTGTCGTTTTTGGAAATCGTGTAGGTATATAATCGTTTCAGATGTTTTCGTGGTAATTTTACGCTGACATTTCAAAATAAATTTGTTATACATAGTTAAAAATGGCCGCCTCGTAATGAACCATATTTTTTCCAATTAGTAGTAAGTATTATAAATAAATAAACTTCTTTAGGGATTATTTTAGATTGTACACCAACAGTGTACCTATGTCATAAAAAGGAACCGTAATTTGAGATAGTAGGTTCAATAAAATGCGTAAAAGTTAATGTTTACAGAAACGCAAGTTAAACCTGAATAACATAACTTTAATTGCTAAGCAGAGCGAGTAGAGATTAAAAACAATTACAGAAAACTTTCGAGTGCAAATAATTAAGTGAAACGGCTAGACAGTTAAAAAGGTCAACTAAAGTTTTCTCAAGACAAACAAACAACACAAAAAACACTTTTAAATTAAATGACAAACGCAGCATTTGAACAATCAGAGGCGGTTAATTTTAAAATGTGGAGAATAGAAATGCAAATGATGTTCTGGGTTTTGAAGGAGAGTTGAAGATTTTAAACCTTTGTTTGCCCGAACAATACAAAAAACTATGTTACCTACTTTCACGTAACAATGAAGCTACTTTATTTTTTAAAAGGTACTACTTTGTAAATTTGCGATTGCGTTAAGTTTTTTCATTCAAAGGAAAGTGATAAAAATATATTAAAGCCATCAACAAAGCTATTATACAATTCAATTATCCAGTTCTTTGTTTGAATCGAAGAGCACTTTATGATAAAAAATAAACGTAGGTACAAGTCACAAGTTATTGTGATTCTAGCTAATACAAGACACCTAAAATCAACATCCGACAAAAAAAACAATCAATTGTACAAAAACCGGATACTTAATAATATGTGTATTGAGTATTTTTATTTTTTTTATGAATACCATACAAATTTACTAAATAGACTACACAAATTAACATTTAAGGTTTAATGTAAAGTTTTTTTTATTTAAATTCAACAATCTCAATATTTATACTTCACGTAAAATATTTATGGCAAAATAACCTGAAAGGCAAATATGACCGCGTTATCTGGCAGTATAACGGGATAAGAGGATGTCATCATAATTCACGTGCAGGTAGCGCTTCAAGCGGGAAGTTTGAAATTACTCATACCTCAGAGGATTTTCCGTAATAAAAATAATAAAGTGATAAACTATATAAGTTTAACGACACCGATTATTATGCTAAATAGTGACACAAAACAATAGTGTGTCTATTTAAGATTCAAATTTAAATTGTAGAGTACCTATTAATAAACCAGTGATGTGATACTTGGTTTTGAATTGATTTGTCGACTACCTATTTTATATTTTCAAATTTTAGGTATATAAAACTATAAACAAATAAAAAAAATAACATGGGGTTAGCCGTTACATATAATTAATCAAATTATATTTCCATCAAAGCAATCATATACATTTATAGTAACAATACGTAGACACCTCGCTAATAAACACAAAGCATAATATAAAACCGTAAATCTTAACGCATCGCATAAAACGTGAAAGTTTAAACCGAACAATCTCCGTGAACGCCCTCAAAATACGTCGAAAGCAGAATTCTGAAAGTGAAAAATGTCTCAACCTGCCACTCGTCAGAGGGCCGTAATTCGTTATTTATCATTGCAGTCACGAAACGCCGTTTGTTCCAATCCAAAATGGCCGACGTCTGCGGAAGATTTTTTCTTTACACAAACATAATATAATAAGTACCTAGTATTATTCTATACCGCACACTAATCCTTAAAAAGCAACAATACATTTGTACATCAGATTCCAGGATTTTATATAGAAATAAGTGCCATTACGGGTCGTTTCAAAGATATCTGAAGCTTTGTTTTGCTTCGCTCATTTACATCTAAATCTGAAAATGTTGTTTATTGTACATATCACTGAAAATCATGGTTCAATCTTTACTTTGTGAGCATGTTGAAAATAATAATATTATTATTCCACGTTTATAAATATAACTACTTATACCGGAAGAAAAATAGTATAAAATCAATAGATAAACGCACTTTGTTTTATATAGAAACGGATATAAGGATCAGAGAAGCAACAACTATAGCGTTAAATAATACAAAGATTTCTTACGGTATAAAAGTCACATAAACTAAAGCTGGTCAGTAGAAAGCATTGAACCGTGATGTATTTACTTAGATCCCGTTTCGGGTAAGGAAACGAAATCCAAAATTTACTTCAGTCCGTCTTTTTCTTTCACGCGTTACGAATAAATCGTGTGAAAGAGCTGGGATTATACGAAGGATCGATTTTTTTTCTCAGAATAACAACACTATTTACAGCTCAAACGCACAAAGGCGTACGTTACGTAAACCCCTTTTATTTGTTAGGTGAATAAAGAAAATTGTTCGCATTTCAGAATGACGGCGTGAGTGTAATTGAAAATTAAACCTACATTTTTTGAAGAGAATATCACATTCGCTTGTTTTTTTTAATAAATTTGTTATTTTTGAATAGTTGAAATGACAAAATAAATATTTTAGCACCCGTTTAAAACAGACTTACGTCCTATTAACGTTAAAATCAAATGACAACTTTAAAGTGTAACTTCGATTTGCTTCGAATCAAACTCCCTAACAAACGTAACAAACACAACAAGCAAACTAGAACAGACAATTCTATAGACATCTGCATACTAGTCGATTTTACACTAGATGACAACTGTCGGAACAGACCCGATAACTCGGACTAGAATATAAACTAGGACGGTCTATATACACTAGTCTCAGTAGATATCGCGTTCCTTACAATTACAAAGACATAGGTCCATTATTGTCCCAGAATTGGGTCATAATGCTCTATTCAAAACCCGACTCCATTTCCTTCGCAAATACTGAATTTACATTGAAGTTTGGTGTTTCAACAAAGTTACGCCGAAGATTATAAAATTAAATTTACCTACACATTTGAAACGGTCTATCGTTTTGCATAAATTATAATTTTAGAGTTCATTAATGGAAGTGATTTGTTCGAATCAGGTTTATCGAGTATTTATAGAAGTTATCGTTGGTATAATAACCGTAGATTACGTAAATTGGTTTTCCTGTCTTCCAGGTTCGCTGTAAGATATCCGTTTATAATAAGATTGCCTTTGTTTGTACATATTTTTCATAATACATTTTTCATATAAAATATCAAGCTTAGATAATTCACCTTGTTTATTTAATTGGAGACTAAACTGTATATCAATACTTACTAATAAAAATATCAAAAGGTATCTATTAGAAGAATAAAATTGATTTCGTAGTCTGATCTAAATTCAATATAGTCATATAATAATTATAGTCTTATCAAATCAATTTATATAAATAATAACTGAAAATAGGTTAATCTTAAATATCTGCCTTGTTAGAAGCTACGAATGAAGGATATGTAGGTAATAAACATACATAGATTAAAAATAAGTATACATGCTTAAAAATCAATAACCAATGTGCAAAACAATTGTGTGTTTAAAGGGATAATACGTTTTCTTATTTACTCACCATGTTTTTTTCATAAACGAACATAGCTTTGAGACTCCGATACAGTCATAGAATTACACGAGTTACCAACATTACAATTTAATATTACAAATAAAAGGCCAAAATATACACACGAGTACATAGGAGGCACGTGCCGAATGCGAGAGAAGTGGTTTATTTAACCAATGGCAAATGTTCACGTATCGACGATGACATTACGCGTGCCACTAGATACGGAATTAATCACGATTGTTTGGATTTGGGGGTGTGTGGTCTGAGCTGGGATTTGAATTAGCGCGTGTTAAACCTTTCTGGGTATGCCTGCCTTATTGATAATTGATAAGTCGGGATGACACAAATATAAACGGATTAAACTTGCGTTTTTTGTTGTTGGCTGACTTTTAGCGTTAAACTATTGTCAGCTTAGTCGTGCTACGATTATGGAAACTGTAAAGGTTCTGAAACGTCAGCTTCATTTCAATGGTTATTGGTGGATTAAAAAATTATGTTATTATGTTTTTAGTTCAACATCAAAACAGTTTTACCAGCAAGTAAGATAAGTGCGAAGTGGAACATATTAGTCCAGCTAACTTTTTTCGTATATTGGAATGAAACAACTTTTTTCGGGTAACTAAATAAATAGACGATAGTTAAACCCAAAAAAAGAAACTATAATATGTACACGACTTTGTTTTTTGAGTTGAATTCTTACACATAAACAAATATTAAAGTACGCAGGTGGAAACAAGTATACATATAATTAAACTACCTATATATCAATGTCACGCACGACAAACTTGAAACTCCGGTTGAATAACGTTGAACTAGTTTAGTTGACAATACCGCACACACCGCTGTCACTGTGTCAGATTATCAAGACATGCCTAACAGACATTGATTGGAAACAAGGTCCTTATCTGGTGCACGTCACTGAACATGCTAATATATAATAATAATTAGGTATAGATAGGTATCTCTGGGATTTCACTTGGTCACTTGGTTTCCAATAAAAATGGTGCAATTTTACATTTATATTAAATAATCATTAATGAAAAGGAAATGGAGTTAGCGCATTTTGATGCAAGGTAGGTACAGATGCTTATATTTCCGGTTTTTTTTTAATGTATGTACCTACCTTTATAGTTTTGAATAAGAATTCACAAGTATGTATGTAACAAGTAAGTATGTATGTTTGCTACTTAATTACAAACAACAAACAAATACTGGAATTGATTGATACTTCCTACATGGGTCGGGTTTAACATACCTACCTATGAGTCGGGTTTATATTAAAGCCTAGAAATATATCGATATAGGTATAACGAAAAAGCAATTTCTAAGGTCACTGGCTATTTCGCAAGGATATTCTGATTTATAGCAAACGATGTATGCGAAATTCAAACTCGCAATCTCCAGTGTCAGAGATATAAGTTCTTGACAATCCTTCATCGATAGAGTAACTATGGATTGTGTTCCGGAATATTGTTTGCTAGTCAATATCGGATGTTTGCAGAATATTATTATATGTGCATAGTTACTGTGCGAAATATTTATTACATTGCCGATTTAGGTATATATTAATGTGATTGCTTTTCTGTGAAGGACAAATGAGAATACTTAATTGTTGACTCATAGCGTAGGTAGGTTATTATTAGTATTTATACTATATTTGTGCTTACATGAGCGCAATGAAGTTCGAATATTAAAAATAAGTGACTTCCTTTAGCGATATTGCGATGTTATATTCGTAACATAAGTACAATGATAACGTGAATTCCTAGTGAGACAGTTATGTATCTCTTTGATATAACGATATTAGGGGTTATATTATTATACATATATTTAGAGCGTTGGTAGTAGATATTTAGAGATAACCTCATTTTAAGCAGAGATTTTAGTGTACACGGTAATATGTCAGGTTTCAGGTATTTAGGACAGGTCAGATTCCTGTTGAACCATTCAACGTTTTGAAATGTTACACAAGAATTTAATGTCATGTAAATTGGGTTGGGCAAAGTCCAAGAATTCAGAGCTTTCGGTGACAGACGAATAGGTAACTTAATAAAAGCTCAAAAGTTTTCATGGTAACATAAACCATTAGGTATACAAGCGAAAAGGTTTTTGGTAAACATATTTTCACCATAAATAATTAAGCATCTTCAATACGCTATTTTACATTCAAATACATGCAAAATAAAAACTCGTAGTCATAAACAACTTTGACCTTTCCAAGAACACTTTTATAATTGAGTCTCTAAAATCAACACAGCTCCGAGACTGGCCAATCATCGTACAGTGTCGATTCGAATTCAATTTGTCGACCAATAGGAAGCGATAGATTCGCTATTGCAGTTGCAAATTGGCTAATGGATTGGTCTAGAGGTTGACACTGGGTATGACTCGGTTAGAGAAAGCAATTTGCTTGTATAGTGTAATAAAATTAACTATAAGGTGTAGGTAGCTATGTGTATTGTGTGTGGAAATAAATGTTGAATAGGCACCCTACCAGCTGACCCGGCAAACTTTGTACCGTCATAGTTTTTTTTATTTATATTTTCTAAATTATTAATTTTCTTCTATACCTTATCCTGGCAGCAAAAAATACAAAACAAAAAGAATTACCTATCCAGTTTGGTGCAGTCGATAGCAAGTTATGCGCTACATACATTTCGGTGATTCTTTTTGTTTAAATAGATAAGTGTGCGGAAAAAAATTAGCTAAACCTAGATACTAGTAAGCTGTCAAAGTTCTTAGATCAATATAGTAATATTGTGTGATTCAACGTAACAAAAAACATGATCCTTTACAACGCAACAGTGCAAACGCGAGTCAAACTGCAATAGTTTATATCCCTAGCTTACTTTGAATTTAAACTGTCAGTAACAGTATTACTGTAGGTGTCTAGAATTGTTACGTCTGCAGTTCCTATGGGTTTAACGTTATACGGCAATGCTACTGTACACAATACACTACGAATATTCATTGATCAGTAAATAGCATTACGTGCAGTGAAGGTATATGTAGGTACCATGCCAGGGTAGGCGCTCAATTAATATATAACCAAAAACCTGAAGATTTGAGTTATGCACACCATCGGATTCCTTACATTTACCACTAAAACAGATTTAAACTAACTCTGCTAGCTTCATTATAAAAAGCATAAATCTATACAGAAAACTCATGCGTGCATATGGATAGGTTAATCAGTTTTTCAGCTCTCCTGAAAAAGTACCTTTTTTGAGTTAGCTCCCTTTAAATCTAGGTGTGCGATATATATATATGACATTATGCCTGTATGAATTACACGCTTTTACGTGATTTGACTTAATTGTTAAAATGCAGATCCTATAGTTCACTAATGTCTTGCTAAAACAGCTGAAGCGTTGCGAAGAATTGGTTTTGCATACCACATACAAACAAACACATTTAATTACCTATTCCCTTTTATTTGCACAACAACCCTTTTTAGGTACTCAAACTTAGGAAATCGTAGAATTAGCGCTTTCAACAAAGTATATTACGAAATAACGTAATTATAATGAATTGTTGTGAATATATGATAATATAACAGAGATAACAGAAAGTTAACACGTAAAAAAATTATGTGCACCTTTTAGTCGTTTCTTTCAACTCACGTATTCGTGAGATTCGGATTCAGTCCTATCCCTACTAATATTATAAATGCGAAAGTAACTCTGTCTGTCTGTCTGTCTGTCTGTTACGCTTTCACGCTAAAACTACTGGACCGATTTAAATGAAATTTGGTACAAAGAAAGTCTGGAGCCTGAGAAAGGACATAGGCTACTTTTTAACCGACTGCAAAAAAAGGAGGAGTTCCATGCGGACGAAGTCGCGGGCAGAAGCTAGTAGTTTTATAAGCTTCTTATTTATGTAAAAAGATAGTCCTATCATAATATCCAGAATACACGAACAGCATAAGTAATTATTCAAATATGAAGTTAAAAATAATAAATAAAACATTTCGTTACAACAACTTATTACGGAACATGTCGGGAGATTACCATAATGTGATAAAAATGAAGGCTGTATTTCGAGACTCTTCGAAGAACGAAATACAATCTATTTGATATTACATCATTATTGCTTACTAACTTTTGCCAGTGAATTCGACCGCGTCCCGCGCACATTGCATCAATTCTGTTTAATTTTTTTTATGTAAAATGTGAAATAGTTTGGAGCAGCGAGTCACGTTGTCCCATAAACTTTTCACATAAACTTAGGGATAGAAGTTCTGCATTTTTTTGTAAGCGGATGCCTACGACATATTATTATAATGAACACACCTTATAAGTTTCAAGTCTCTACGATCAGCGGTTTAGGCAGTGCGCGTATCCGTCAGTCATTCAGGACAAAGATATATTTATAATTATGTATACGTATATAAGATTTGAGTAGGTTAACCAGCATCGCTATTCGAAAGCATATTAGTCATAATAGTCAGATTTTATTTTATTGATTAACTGTGTTTGTGTGACTTTGCTCCACAAATTCATATTATAGTTACTTATTATCAACTTGGTAGTAATAAATATAGTAGACTTTAGAGTCATAATTATTATCTTATAAGACTATAAGATCAATATGTATTATCACTCAGAAGTTATTACTTTGCATAAGAATCTTCAACATGTACAGATTTTATGATACTCATATTTATCTAGAATCATCTTGTATTCGTTGCACGATTTTAATTCTACTTTACAGCACAGTGGAGCTACGTACATAGATTCGAGACCCTTGATGGTTGCAAAAATGTCGAAATCACGTGACCTTACGATAACTACCAAGCGTTGTCACGAATTGCTAATCAATATCTGAAGACCACACGGGAAAAACACAAAACCTTTTTTGTGAAACTGACGTTTTAACGCCATCTGTTAGCTTTTTAGGGAAACTTTCTATTAATTGTTTTTCTCTTAATTGTACTTTTTTTTCCCGTGTGGTTTTCTTTTATAGTTCCGAATGCTTGTCAAGGTGCTGTCTTCACATGACTTTAGACACGGCTGTGTTTTAACTTTGAATTAATTTATGTGCATCAATTATAATTTAAATTACGATAAATATTTTTCATCGAAACATTGCAAAATGTTATTTTATTATCCTCGTTGCCAAAATATTCGACGGAGGAAAAGGTGCGTAAATAATTCGCATTAGAATAATACGCAATTCAATATTGTTATAAAGATGACATTTTAATTTTGTTTTCGTGAGAATTTTGGATAAATAAGGAATAATGTGCCGAAGTGGTTACAAGGTAAATGTCTACATAATGTAGGTATATTCATCATTACATTTTTCATAATGTATATTTTTACAAAGTCGTTGTCTCTTGATTTGGTAACAAAAAATATTTTAATGTTTTCGAATAATTCGATATAGGTAGGTACATAACATAAAAATGATTGAACGGTACAACAACGGTTTTTTCCTAATAATTTCTGATGCCTTCGCGGTTATTATACAGTGGTTATAAACAATTTTAAACGGATTTAACTCGCGTATTTTATTTTATTGACTGACTGTTTTTTTTCTTTTATAATAAGATTTATTATTCAAAACACAATATGGACGTTATTGGTCTGAAATAAATGATTTTTATTTTTATTTATTTTTTATTTTATTCAAATACTGAATATAAAAAATACAAGAAAACAATTAAGAAAATAAAATAAGGCGCAATTATAAGAAGAAATGGTGAACCGAAAACATACGAGACAAATTAAGCACAAAAATGTTGTCATTGTTGTACATTGAGGAAAATAAAATTTCCTTTAAATCTCATCTAACATAAAGACTCCTAAATAAGAGAATAACGCAAAAACAACATTTTATGCAATTTGTGTTGTAAAGATAATATTCACGTATTTTGTTATAATGATAATAATCCGATTCTAAAAACATTACTGCTTTAGATTTATTACGTCAGTAGTCTTTTATTTATTCATAGTTTGAACAAAAATAACTTTTTAAATGTTTAAAAGTAGGAATTGATGCCTTTGCTGTTTATTAGCGTAAAAATAATATCATTATTACTCCCTACAAAATGCTTCAGCGCTTTACCCCTTTTCTTCGAATCATTATATTAATATTGTAACAATCGAGATCGCAATTCAGTTCCATTTTATATTTCTCTGAAACGAGTTAAACGTTCCAATGATAAACTTTGTAACAAATAAAGCTCGTGAACTTTTTCATTAAAGCTGCAGATATGAATGCATTAAGAGTTATCTGGAATGCGCTGAGCCGTAAGCCAGTTGCATTGTTGAAAACTGCACAAATGCATTACATTGAGTGGTAACAATAAAAATGAATAAACATAATAATTTCTGATGCCTTCGCGGCTATAATTATTACACATTTACACAACGGATTTAACTTGCGTATTTTATTCTATTTCCTGACGTTTCGATAACTTTTCCGATAGTTAGCAAAGCTAACTTTAGCGTGAGCTCAGTCGTGCTACGAATATGAGCACTGTAAAGTTTACGAAACGTCAGTAATATAAAGTAAAGTACGTGAGTTAAATCCCTTACCTATAGTAGTTTCATTCCAATGAATAAAGTTAAAATGTTATAATAATCGTTCATAAAAGCTTTTCCCTTTTGTTCATTTTCACAAAATAATGTATATAAAGGTCTTAAATTTATATACTTTTACATAATAAAAGAATCCTTGAAGAGAAATTTGAAATAAAATTTTACTCTATTTTATCTCAGTTAGTAATAGTACATTACAGACGGCGCAGGGAAGTGACGGCTTGCGAGCCGAGTATACAGTATAGACGGCCGACCGAAGGGAGGCCAGATATTGTTACGAGGCTTGCAAGCCCCTTCCCGGCTAGGCATGTATAGTGCTTTTCTCAAAGTAATGCAATGAAATAAATAAATACAACATTCAAATAAAATAAATAACACTTGAATAACAGAATTTTTTATTTTTTTACACCAAATACAACTTGATTACTTTATTCCGTTCTTGAGAATCACAACTTCTAACATGTACCAGTAAATCCCTTTACTTAACAACTTCTAGTTATCAATCGTATTAGCGTATAAGTCTTGAACAGGCCGTTAACCTCCAACCTCTAAACATTGCGAATTCATTTTACAATATTTGTCCAAAGACAGCCATCTCCTTTTTCGTTCCCGCGACTTCTACCATGACAGCTCTGATTGCTGCTCGCCGCTGATTGGCCACGCTCGCTCGTCCGCCATTGGTCAAAATATACAATAGCCAATCATAGATCAGCGCGAATGTTGCCATTCGTAACTTAAATATACCAGTAAAACTAAACAAATAACAATACTTTTTTTAAAAATCATGACAAGTATAAAATTGAAATTAATCAAATAATACAGATTCTTTTATTTATTCTCATTTCGTGTATAATATAGGCATTAACGCGAATATTTTTGGTACAATAAAGTTCTAACTTATTAAAAAAAAAACGGTTGCTTAAACTGTTTATGAAGATCAACGCCATGTTGATATTCAAATTAAAAAGAAATTACTTCCCGGCCTAGGCCAGGAATGATATATTTCCTGGCGTGTTTTGACGCACGTAAGGACGATATTTCATTGCATGTTTGAGAAAAATTATATTACCGAATTAAACAAATAATTTTAATTAAGTTTTTAACTTAATACAAAGCGATAAAAACTGAATCGTTTTCAGTCGTGAAATGACAAACATGTTTGAAAAACTACAAAGTGTAGAAAGTATTACAATGTAGTTGAGACTCCAAAATTTAATTAAACAAACCCATTTCTACCAACCTCATAAAAGTATATATGGGCCTGAGCTTTAAGCCCTTTGGCCAAAGCTCGTGGATTTTAAAAGCTCGTAGGCTCTCTAATGAGTTTTTTAATGTGCATAAAAGCTTAGTCTCTAAGAATCTTCATGTAATAAATACATTTTAGGACTGAATAATATGAGTTACTTAAAATGAAACATTTTTAGAGATAAAATATCTAAAAGATTTTTGTGATTTTATATTTTTATACATTATGAATTTTAATTAAATAAATAATAATTATATTGATATTTGGACAATCACAAGAGTATAAAAAATCTTGTCTTGATACAAATATCATTATCATTCAAAACGAATGCTATTGAAGTATGGGTATTGATCGAATTTCGATTGATACATTGTAGTGAAAAATAATAATTTCATAATAACAGAAAATAATAGTTGTTAAGTTACAAAAAAAAAATATCCGATCACTATATTGCCGCGGCACCTCTTTGTATACAGTTCTTAATTTAAAATTAAATAGAGATTTATTTTGAAGAAATTTTATTATTTGAACAAAAGTAGTTTTGGCGATATTTCGAGATTTATAATTTAAAGCACTTACCAAAATTTTGAACTTAATTCAGAGAGAAAGTCAAATAGTACCTGCAACAATTTTAAAAGATACATTCAACAATCATTAGGTACATATTTATTTATAAGCTTATGAACCTATTATTTAAAGGAAACAATGGAGATGGCCATGACATTTAAGTTATAAAATATTTTGTAGTATTGATCGTCATACGTAAGTAAAGTACTTGAATTTACTAATATGTAAAACTGAAATATATTTTATTAAGACTCTTCAAGTGACGTTTTTAAGATTGTTTTCATTGTGGTATTAGTTAAAGATTATTAAAAAATCGTTGATTTGGTAACTCTAACGATGATGCCGACAATGAAAATATGTAAAACATTTTTTGCTATTTTTTGTATACCTACTTGTTGATTGTGTATGACTGTTTTCTCCCTTAGAGTCATATTACTTATGGATCTTGTACCAACAAGGTAATAATATAGCTTTAAGGAAAAAAGCAGATACAGGATTTTCTTTCGAATAGCAACCGTTCGCCATCATGGACGAAAAATATAGCTTCTCGTGTATTCTTCTTGGCCGGTTTAGTGTAAACGAAAAAATAAATACCTACGCATGATGCCTCACTTCACTCCCTACTCTCTCTTGTAATATTTCACCTTATCATATACCCATGGGTGTGCCTCCCATAAGGCACAACTTCATACAAAATATGTCTACCCTATACCTACCCTACCCTGTCATACACGCGCTAGCACACCTACAATAAACCATCAAATACTAAATATAACTATTATACTATATACTAAGTCATTTAATAATTTCTGTTTATAAAATTATTTGACTTTATCAACGCTACAAACGCGTCACGTAGCTGTGCTACAAAGCTCGTAGCAAGCGCTACGTAACCGTAGCTCCGTAGTCGTAGACAAAGAGAATTCTACAGTTTCTGATTTCAACTAAACTTGCCACAGAAATAGTAATATTGACGGTTACAAGACTTTCAAGTTGAATGTATATCTTAGTTTTGAAGGAAAACGTAACTATGGCAACACTGTAACTGAGTATCAAGAATATATTGATATTGCAGCTAATTTATAAACTAATATAAATTTGGAACAAGTACAAAAAAAAGAAATGGTGAAATCTTTTTTAGCTTTTCTATGCATATAATATCTATTAATTTCCATATGTTATAATTTCTTCGCTTATATGCTCATTACAGTTTAGTATATAATACATATAATACAATAACTCATCAAAGGCTCAAGGCCCAACAAACAAGTAATTTCCATACATGTAGTTTCCCTTAATTAGTTTAGTAGTTGCGGTTCCCCTTGACAGTGACAGGCTCCGGATATTAACGCGATTTAGTTTATTCGAGTTGGCTAAACGAGACGATCTATAGTATAAGTTATTATTACTTTTACTATAATACGAAAATGTACTAATATATTTTGTTACTAGCTTCTGTCCGCGAGTTCGTCCGCGTGGAACTCCTCCTTTTTTGCAGTCGGTTAAAAAGTAGCCTATGTTCTTTCTCAGGCTCCAGACATTCTTAGTACCAAATTTCATTTAAATCGGTCCAGTAGTTTTAGCGTGAAAGCGTAACAGACAGACAGACAGACAGAGTTACTTTCGCATTTATAATATTAGTAGGGATTAGTACATGTTTCAGTATCTTCAATTTCCTGTTTCGTAATGTCAAGTAGATACGGTTACGTAAGTACTATTATTTTGCATTTCAAAACGAGAGTTGTTCGTAGACCAAAAATTGTGTTTTCAAATAAGGTAGTTTTTAATAGAATAATGAGAGACACAGAATGAAATTGGTTGCTCTATTGATTTAGTATGGTAACTATGTCGTGTTGTTTTATTAATTACAGAAGTATTTTACGAGTTAAACCGCTAACTGGTTTAGTTTAAATTTTTTTTTGCAGATACTTTGTCCTGGAGAAAAAAAAAGAATAGCTTTTATCACAGAAATCGTCTCTAAAAAAGTGGTAAAAGGGGAGGAGGGAATTCACCGACCTTTACTAGAATAGTGTGACATCTCGTAATATTTTGGTACTCCATTTAAGTCTCTATGTCTGCACATTTAAGTTTGAATTCTCGTGGTTCACATTTCAAGATGTCACACTATACTAGTAAAGACAAAGAATCTACTCAAATTACCTACTAATTCTGCAAAGACGAAGTTGCTAGCAAAAACTAATAGTAAACTGGAAGAGGTAGAAACGATCAACGTTCGATATAATAATATAATAGAAGACTAATTGAACGTCGAATGCCGACAATTATCGGACACTAATTAACCACACGAAAACGTAATTAATGGTATCGAATGCTCCATTTCATGAAAAATACTAAAGCACGTAATTTTAACAGTGTTTTTTGGTCGAAATCAACTCTTCTTTGTCCGCGCGAGTTAAGTTCTTTACATTTTTTACTCCAATAATCGAGAAGGCTTCTGAAATTTTAATATTGAATAGCAACGCAACATATTGGAATTTAAAAAAACATCGCAAAATGATATTTAATATAACTTCGAGATTAAAAGACATGGCTTATTATGTTGTGGAACGAGTAGTTTTTTATACCCTTAAGGGGGTGAAAATGGGAGTGAATGGATATTTATGCACCCTTGAATGTTTAATTTGATCCGATTATTAGTAAAAATAATGAAAGCTAGTCAAATCAGTGACAGTTGTGTGTAATTATTAAACTACTCAGCCGATTTTTATAAAACATAGCTCACACTATGCAAACACTCTCGACATAGTCGCCTTTCAAACAAAAAAAAAACAGAATCAAAATCGGTTCATGCGTTAGTTAGCTATGATGCCACAGACAGACACACATACACACAGACAGACAGACAGACACGTCAAACTTATAACACCCCGTCGTTTTTGCGTCGAGGGTTAAAAACCGGGAAATAATCAGAAATTACAATGCAACCTTTATTTATTTTAATATTTTGGTTTATTTTAATGTTTTGGTTTATTATTGCTAGGTATTGATAGCTGTTAAAAATACCATGTGAATTTAATATTCCATTATCACTCTTTCGTTCGCGACCGTGTTCGGTATGAGTGAGTTGCTTTTTAATTTCAATGTGAATTGTTGCATTGTTTTCATGAAAATTCAATTAACAACCGAGCTGTCGACATACGTGTTAATGGGTTTAATTAATTATTACGCTGCTGCATTTTTTCATTTTTATTTATTCGTTTGCCACGTATCAATTAACACTAATGGTCTAGTTTTACGTGCTGATTACGTTGGTTCAAATGTATTACTTAGGTATTGATATTTGATATCTTATATAATTAACAGTATTAGTTTCGTCGGTAATAGAGCTCGGGTGACAATCGACTACAAGTACCGACCATTATAAATTAGTTATTTGTCGATTCTATGACAAATTGGTAACATGTTCATGTGGCAACGTGTGATAAACTCACTAAAAAATATTTTTTTTAACACAAAGAAAGATCACGTTTAAATACAGCACAAAGTTATTATAAATAAGTGTATATTTTTTAAAAAGTGATTAATTTTGATGATCTATTTCATACGAGCTAGTTTAGACTAAAACAATTCAAACGAATCCAACTATGCTAAGGTTTCGAGAACTTTACGGTTCCCATATTCGCACCAGACTGGGTCGACCATCATCTGGTGTATTACATTATCCTATTGATCATTAGATTTGATCAAAATTGATTTTTAGGAAAATAAATAACTCATAATCCTCTTCCATATACTCAAATAAAACAACGCCCGTAACGTTAATACGAAAATATAACTTACTTTCCTAAACGACATCACAGCAGGCGAGAACATACAAAGAGACATAATCTGCCGCTGGCAGCCGCGAGTCAAGCTTACAACTTCTAAACAAAAGTTGTGGCAAACTTCACCAAACAAGTGTAGTGAGGCGTCATATCAGAAGTACGATTAAATAAAATTATAAACAAACTGGAATAAAACAAGTAGAACGGATTTGACTCACGTATGTTCATTTGTATAGTGATGCTTTGAAAACTAAAATGATAGTCTAACAGTAAATTATCAGCTCAGTTGGATACGAAACAAAACGTGATCATAAAAAAATGTATATTAAATAGGCCATAGTTGATTTATTCTGCCGTTTATATGTAATAACCGCGAAAGGATCGGGAATTATTATTATAATCAAACTGTTTAGCCTGCTACATACCGCAAACGTTAGAAAAACACTAAATATCATAATAAGGGGCGCAATTCAGCTTGCGATATGTAGCGAGATGCCCTTCAAAATATTCTATTTGACCTTCAAAAGATTCAATTTCCAAGGCGGGAATTTTTAAAATTGCGTTTTTAGTGGTCAAATAAATTTTAAACCATTGAATAAAATAGTTTCTCGGTTGGAATCTAATTTTTAACACTTTATTTGTAATTTCATATATAATTATTATTTTTTAGACCACGATTATTAGCATTAATTTGAATCAAAATCTCCCTAAAACACGGGTATATCAATTTAGTATTGTATCTTTGAGGGAGTGACAGCCAATGAAAGCATTCTCGCTCTGTATCGCTGTAATACCTAAAGTCACACTTTTGCCGGCAAAACGTGACATATCGAAATATTTTGTTACTCCATTTAAGACTCTAAGTCTCCAGATTTAAATTTCATTTCGCGCGGTGAAACATTTCAATATGTCACTTTGTTCGGCAATCACGCGAATTGTTTTGACTTTTGGTTTCTATCTGTCACCTATTGTCAAAATGGCCGTCTTTTAATTCAGAGACCATATTATACTAATTTACTCTTTTATTTGCTTTAATTTACTGTTACAAGTGTAGTGTAGTGTTTAGTGACTGACCTGCAAGTATATTTTTCAATATACTTGTAAAATTTTAAAGTTAAGACGGTATTTTGATTCTTTCGTTATTGTTGACAAAATGCCAAAGGCTTATTTATAAATGATATAAGGCCGTTTACATGCAATGGGACCTGACCATAGAACGTAAGGTATGTGTAAATCTGAATATAAAATAGAAACCTTCTACAAATAGTTTAGGTACTCCTATCTCTATCAATATATACTCATAGGCACAATCAACCGCCCACATACATTTTCTGAATTTTAATTTCTTCTTAAATTTGTTATTGCAACTTGATTATTCAATAAGGTACATACTTACTTTATTTATCAGTGAGAGATATGCTTGGATTTAGGTTTGAGTTGGTAGAGAGAGGGTGGTGCATTGTATGTTTGCTGGGAGGATGATAGAGGATCATAACAAAGTACTTATCTCATCTTTATGAAATTAGTTCTAATTAATTTTTGATTAATGGTGTTTAGGGCCTGTCAGCCAATGTCAGTTTTTTAATGAAAGTCTAACATCAGTAGGCAGGTAATTATTAAATAGTTCATAATGTAGCCTCTATTTGTAATTATAAATTTTTAGTGTTATGTAATGTAGTATGTTTCTTTTTTTCAGCTTCAGGAAGATTTAAAAAAAGAAAGAACTTTCCAACAGAACTCGAGAACTATCTCTCGCACCCTATGAGTATGTCAGCCAGCCACCGAGTAGTGCCGAGTTCACCCAAAGATGCACGATGATTTAGTATAAAACGAAACCCGCACATCACCGATTATCATTCAGCTCGGAACCAGCCCTAGCGGCAGTGACAAGCAGTCTTCTCTGATACTTTAGCCCAGCTATGTTCAGCGAAAGCACTTAATAATAATATAATTTGTCAACTGTCTTGTGCTATCTACAATAAATGCAACTGACTACATTGGCGTTTCAATACTACCCTACATATTTATAAATCAACTGTAAATATTTTTTTACATTGTACTCTATTTGTAAATATCTTGTTTTTATAAAGAGACACAAAGTTATAATTAATATAATGTTGTTTTTAACTTACTATTTTCATGTAAAAAACAAAGAAAAGTAGGTAATGTTTTTGAAACTTTGATCAATATAATAAAATTTCCAAGAAAAGCAGTCTTTGAGAGTAATTATGTAGCTACAGTTTGCGATATTTCTTTCCTAACATACCTACTCTTAACTAGCCCTATACCTACTATAAATAGTTTCATTCCAGTCATTCTCCATTAACAGCACCAATGTCACTAAGGGTATCAAATAAAAGAGAATATTATTATAACATAATTACAAAATTTAATTTAAGTATAATAAAAATAGTATTACATTTAAGTAAACAAACTCCTTATGCCTGTTACTCCTTCATACAAAAACTACCGAATAGTCACTACAATCATATTGATTGGTTCTGATTTCTCTTTTAAAAAAAATAAGCAAACTAGCAATTAGCTTGGTTTGTCGAACTTCACTTTTAGATAATTTTTCACCAGCACTTACACTGGGTGGCCTTATGAGTTTCATGCCTCTTTCATGAAGTGCCTGTTCAAAGTGTTTGAAGCCTCTGTCTGCTAATATACAACTTCCTTCCTGTAATCCATCAAGAAAGTAAGTATTCCACTATGGTCACATCACTTGTCCTGCCCCTAAATCCTTACAAGACAAAATTAATCAAACCATTGGGTGTGATATTAAATACTTTGAAGTATTCCCTTTCTTGTACTCCGACCGTGTCAGTGCCTGATGAACAAGTTTTAAAGGTTTTTGTATGTCAATTTCCAAACAATCTATAATACAGCTGACATTATGATAGTTATGCCTAAATGCAGTAGGCAGGTTCTTTTTTATTAATTTTTTATCTAAGTTTACAATGAATGAACAAAATTTACTTTATTATACTGTATTAGCTTCTTAGTCTTGACTTTTTGGTAATTCTGTAAAAAATAAACATCCAAAATCAGTAACTTATATAAAAATAAATAAATAAGGATCTTTACAGTTCATTTCTGAGGTCCCAAGGAGTAGAAAAATTTTACTTTTTCACAAACATGGAAATAACTCCAAAACTAAGCCGAATCCAGTCAACTTCATACAACATTTTAATTTTTGAATATGGTCAGAAACAAGCTGTTAAAATTCTTCTACTCAAAAACACTATGTACATAGTCTTATTGCTTTTATTACATCTTTGTAATAAATAGATATCATACCTTCAGAAATTATTAATAATTTCTGGCACCATATCTTTTACTGAGCTTTCAGTGTGGGTTTCAGTAGCACTTTGACTTTGCAGACATTCTTTGACAAGGTCAATTCTTTGCCTTTTAAGGAACACTTCATCAGACAGCCGACGCTTGCGATCCTCTTGACAGTGAAATTTAGTTGGCACAGCCTCATCCGTGAGAAATATCTTCTGACTGACTACTTCATGTAGTTAATTGTGTCTTTTTCCATCTGAAATTTAATAGAGTGAAGTGTTGTTCTACAATGTAGGGTTTAAAATTTTATTAAGGATCTTCTAAGAAATCTAAGGCCACATTTTAGAGGTTTGGAATGAAAGATGTTATTTTGTTTTATCCATTAAAGATAATATTTTACTATCTGCTATCTGGTATACTGTATAAAGTTAAGTGATACTTACATCAAAGTGATCTTCGCACATAAAGACATTTGAGTGTGGTGGAATGGCATTTGGATCTCTCTATTTTTCGCGCCTTTTGCTTTTGCTTAATAGACCATTATATTCAATATACCTATTTAAAGAAAAGCGATGAAATGTACTGATTCACAAATGTCATTAACTCGGTTTACAATTTACATGTGGGTGTCGTCAGGCACAGTGCTGCCAACTCCTAGAAATTCGAGTCGCTAAGCTCAAAGTCAAAAGTCGCCAGAAAGTCGCTAAAACTAAAACATAACCATAAAAAGTTCGGGGACCCCCCCCCCCCATAATGATATACAAATGGAACTTCAATTAAATAAATTTTGAATTTGGTGCGCTATCGCGTTTGTCGTTTTCCATATTAAGTATCTCTTGGCATGGAATAATTATGTGTCGATTTGATAAAAAAAATATCTATTATTGGCTCTAGAACTGTTTTAATTTGTACTCCAAAAGTCGCCAGATAAGTCGCTAAACTATTTTTGTCGTCAAAACTTTTTTTTGGTCGCTAAGCCTTAAGCAAAAGTCGCTAGTTCTAGCGACAAAATCGCTAAATTGGCAACACTGGTCACGCATATCACAAGACCGGCGCCATTTAAGCCATTACAGAAACAGCGTTTTTGCCGTTTCTCGCTTTAAACTTCAATATTGATTTTTACTCATAATACATATGATTTCCCGGAAATATTAATGACAATAAGCTTATTATGTTATAAAGAATAATTTAAAACGATTATTAAAAAATAGTCAAGAACCTTATGATTATTTTATATATGAGACAACACTGAAAATGTGCTTGCTGTCAGACTGAGTATACAATTTGATGACATTACTTTTTATAATAATTACAAATTTGGTTTATATGCATACAGATTTTAAGGAAAAAAAATAGATTTTTTGTTTCGCAAACTGGTGCAAAAATCTTTAAAATTTACCTTCTTATTTATTTTTTCTTTTTTAGGGGTAATGCTGGGCTATGCCCTGGCAATCTTAATCACTAAAAAGGTCACGTGATCTTTAGCGAGATGAGTGAGATATATCTCATAAGTGCCCCCGAATAGCGCCCCAGGTTGTCTAATTATTTTCTCTTTTAAAACATTACTTGTGTGCCCAGCTAGATAGCTAAATATGTTCCAATTAAAGAAACAAGTCTGTAATCTCTTATTTAGTCTAATGAATGACTGAATTTAGTCACTGTCTAGAATATAATATACACTTCGTCTTAAAACAGAACTGTAATTAGCATTAATTGTCTTGTAACTAAAAGTATCATTAAATCGTGACTCCGGTAACCTTTGCACCTTCACTATAATGTTATATTAACAAGAGAGCAAAGTTTAATTAATAAGATATTTCTAATAGTTTTTTAAGTTAGTTTCAAAATAATTGTATTTGAAGATCGATTCCAATTCGTATTATATTGGAAGTACTATTGATAGCAACCAAGTAATAGTCCAGAGCAAACACAAGAAATCTCTTAGGTAGAAGTGATTTGAGCAATATCAATAGTAGAAATAATAAAGTTTTATCACCCTGGGGTTTGTTTTCATTCCTTACAATTATTGTGTTGTTCAGTAATCAAAATTTCAGTGTGTATGATATCGAATGCATTTACTCCAGCGTATGGTGAGTATTGTTGCGGGATTTTCCATTCGAAGAGAGGGCAATTAATGGAATGATCAAAGCGATGTCATCCGCCCCGAACTAATCCCGGGTCTTATGATTGGCGGTCTAGTTGCAAAATCAGTGCAGTATTGTGTGTACAGTAAAGAACATATATGCATATTTTCATTTAGGTACTTTACGTGATTAGATTTAGAGTTGTTGGCAAAAAATTGTAGATGTACCTACATATTTTTGCCATTGACTATACAAACATTAATTATTTCTGATGCCTTCACTTTAGTCTTAGTCTATTGTCAGCTTAGTCGTGTTACGAATATGGTAACTGTAAAGTTATCGAATATAAGTCATTAAAATAGGAAACGCCAGTTAAATCTGTCATAGTTGTTCCATTCCAATATACAAATAATTACTCTTCGTGAAATTTTACTAACTATTTTATGCAAAACTGTTTTGTTACATGAAACATATTTTTCGTATTTTATATTCTCTGTAAAAATATGCACATTATCGCTTGCCCTCAATCCTTTTAGTTTGATGACGTCACAGGCCCCGCGGGCGCCATTTTTGTTAGGAAAATACATTACGTTAGCGTTTCACGAGAGAAAAATACCCACGAAAAGTTGCAAAAGTGATAAGTCCGCGTTATCGTAAATGTGGATGTGTTTTTGAGGTGGCTCTTGTCTCACGAAAACATGTTTTATGATAATGAACGTGAAATGTTGGTAAATATTTTTAAGAGTGAAATCTCACTTAAATATGGAATTTATTATAAGGGTTTTAAATATGTTTTAATATTTTAAGTATCTTTTCAACAATATTATTATCTTCAATATATATGTTTTATCTCCTTCCAAAAGTCTCACGCTATCATGAACCGCCATCTGCAACAGGGTTCATGTTCCACCAGATCGAGTATAGTTTTCAACACTTAAAGAACTTTAAGACGGTTAAATAGTAATGTGTGTTAAGTGTGCCAACGTAACAGGCGTAACAGTCATTAACGAATGAAAGGCAAGTGGCATCTGCGAGTAGCGTCATTAAACTTAAAACGTTAACAACTGGGTCAGAGGGAAAGAAGTGCTAGACAAAGTAACACTTAGGTGTGCGATGCAATTTCTAAATTACAATTACATGATGGTGGCTACACTGTTGCCACACTTGCCACTTTTAATATATGCGGTGGCACTAAAGCCAATCACCTAAATTGCACCCGAGTTCTGTAGATTCATGAACGATTTTGTGTACATTCAAATTTTGCTACATACTCGATTTTCGCTAACACGACTTCCCATGTTATAGGAGGCGCTTTCTGTTCTTCAAACAAATAACGTCAACAAATAAAGTAGAATACACAAATTCTGTTATATTTGTTTCATTCGAATATAAATACGCAAAAAACGGAGTAATTCGAGAAAAACTTTTTTTTTAAGCTTCTCAGCAACTAAAAACTAAAATATTTATCACGAATACCATTGCGCCCTCTCATCATACACTTGACAGATCAAATTCGATACGTCAAATAACGTTAACTTTTAACTAGAAATAACAGCACATCCTTATATACGTAAAACTACAATTTTACCTAAATTACAGCATCTGTTTAAATAAAATTTTTATTAAGTATAGAACTTATCAATGCTACTCTACTATTCACAAACAAAAGCTTTAATTCTTTACATAAACAAGATGTCACATGCAAATCGTCATCTAGGCATTTTAGGCCATTTAGAGAGAATTTATACGTAAAGAGAAGTTCTGACGACATTCACAATTGTCCTCAACCCCAATGCAATAAAAGCCATAATTGTCCCAAATTACAGTTGTGAGTTGAGATTGGTGTGATCCGGGACCAAGCGGGACCAGAACAACGGGATGGCCATTACTGCCCCGGACAAAGTGCCGTTACGGGACAATAAACAAACTACTCGCTTGGGAACTCTATGACAATGTTAACTTTTTTACTCATTATATACCTATTTCCATGTACTTTGTTCAGGCATATTGAACTTGACAAATGGAAGTCAGTGATGTATCAAGGTGTTAAAGTAGATACCTCCTGTCATATCTGAATGAAATTAGAGATAAAATAAGGCGTGATATGGGCATTATTTTAGACCTCGATACAGCGCCTGTATAAGTTCCCAGTTGCTTCCATATTGCTGTGACATCCTTACGAAGGAGTTCGAGTAGCTCCTTATGCCTAAACTATGCATGTCCTTCCATAAAGAGTACAGATTCCACGCTATGTTCAAACTTTAACTATAAGTTAAATAAAAAAACTTACGATATTGTTTTCAAAGTGCAGATTGTGTAAAACAAATCAGCTAGCAAAATACTCCCTACATTTTGCCCTAATTGAACTAACTCAATCAGCTCTGATTAAAAACAATTTTCCACCTAACTTCTCCTATAAAGTGTCTTATAAGCGTCACGTTGTTTCCAATGACCCAGTTGAACGTTGTATGTATGTGGTTGTATGAAGTTCTGTTTGTATGGAAATATCGTCTGGCGCCGCGGCGGCGCGACGCCGTGTTAAGACGGGCGTGGAGTAAATGATTGGCTTAGACAGGTTTAATATAAAGTCATGCTTAAGATGGCTTTGAAGTGTGCCTTTCTTGTAAAATTATGAGTAAGATTTAGAAAGATGAAAGATACAAGCTAAATAAATGGACTCCTAGTTTATATAAAATTCCTAAAGTGTAAAACATACAACACGCCAAATTTGCTTGACAAAACTTGGTTCGGAATCGACCAAGATCCACTTAGATCTTTGATCCAGTTAAAAAAATCAGAGAAGAAATTAAAATTATTCTATTGAAACACATGTGACCTTTATATTTTAAAAACGTACCTAATCAAGCTTACCTTTACTAACTGTATCATTATAAATCCACATTCTCGTAACATACGGGTTGATAGCTGAAGCATAATCAGTCTAGAGTAGATTACAGCTACTTCCGATCACATCGCCATTCGATGCTTTGACCGCTCCCCTTTGAGTTAATTAATACCCAGATAGCGACGACGGAATATCACACACTTAACTACAGTTCGCATCAAATATATCAACAACAGCCTAGTAAGTAGCGCTGGATCATTGGAACACGTTCTAATGCCCTAGACAGTAAATACTTCTAGAGCAATTTTACTGCTCGATATATTAGATCATAAGTAGGTGTATCTGTAGGTACCTAATAAGGGACCGTAGGTCCAGCGCAAGCTGCTATAATGTTTTGTTTTTTAATTTCAGTTAGGAATTCTCAGACAAGTACCAGTCGATAATAGCAACCGAACGAAACGAATGCAAAATTGTATGGAATTGACATACGCGAACAAAACGACACCGCGTAGTTAGCAGGTCAGTTTTCGTTCGCTTAGGTATATTAATTTTATATAATTTTGAATTAATTTCGTTCGGTTTCTATTGTCTAAGAGTCGGTTCTATCAAAAAAACATAAATAGTTACTTATTTACTTAGGTACTTATAGATGTATACTTCGCTGCTTTTCTAGAATAGTGTCACAACTCGAAATGTGTCACCATTTTGAATTGAAATTTATATGTGACGGTTTACAATCTTAAATGGAGTAACAAATTATTTCGAGTTGTGACACTATTCTAAAAAAGCAGCGACTTATTAATTTATGCAATATCGTACGTGATATCGTTAAATTTTATGCTTCTATGAATAATTCTGAAAACGTTAACATTTATACGTTTCAAACTGAAATAGTTCTTTACTAGGTGTATAGTATATAAATAGAAGGTAGACAAGGATGACTTAAAACGAACTCCATTCAGCTTGCTTTAGAAATGAAGTGAAAGACCGTTGCACCGTTTTCAAATATAAAACTACCTTTTCAAATGGCCCTTCTAAATGGGGCATGTTATAGGACTTAAACTTTGAAGTATTGAAGCGGCTTAATCCGTGTTATAACCTAAAGGAATTGAGTTTGAAATCGACAATGATATAATAGGTTATAATAGAGGTAGCTCGAAGAACTATTGCTTCTAGAAAAGTGTGAAAACTCGAAATTGTCACCACATGAGTTCAAATTTAAATGTGCAGACTTAGAGTCTTAAATGGAGTAACATTTTTTTTTTCTATATGTCACATTTTTTTAGTAAAGGTGAAAAGTGGTTGTGTCTTTCGGATGAAAACTATCATGATGAAGATGATGATTATAATGAAAAGTCTCAGCTACAATAATGTTTGAATTATAATCAATTTGTTACGGGACTATCAACTGAACAGCTGGCAACGATATGAAAGGAAGTTATGTCCAAAGGGTGTCATATTCAGGTGTTTATGTGGACAGTTTCAGCTCGCCCCGAAAGTGTCACGCGTTATAAACTAAAGTCAATTTAAATTATTATATAAAATTATATACTGAATTTTAAAGTGTTAATATCATCATCATCTAATATATGAAATTTTGTGTGCATATTGGGTGCGTCTTTTATTTGTATACACTTTTTTATTCGGCATTTAAAAATACATTTAATACCAAATTTTACCCTTCTTTAAATAACATCTATTTTTTAATTAAAAATCTTAAAAAATGTAGGTGCCTATAAACTTTATAAAGGACACAATAATGTAGATGTCCGAAACGACACCTATTATAAAAACGTTGTTTAAAAAACAATCGCGTTACCTCCGCTAAGATAAATTCCCACGTATAACGCATGAAAAAGAAGTAATTATATCATACCTTACCCTTTATGTGGGCCATATATAAACCAGTATAAAGAGCGGTCGTAAAGGCGATGGCGTAACGGGCACTTGGCGCTTTTGCATAACGCTCGTTAGCTCGCGACTGCGTTATTAAAAGTGCTCCCAGTTTAAGATTACGTCATTTAACTAGATCTTCTTGGAGCTAGTTAGATTAAATTTTGACGCAGAGATGGTGGATGGTGGTGCCGATATTTGTGTTTTGGATCTTTCAGTGTCTAGTGTAAGAGAACTGGTTATCTGAATTGATCTGGACCGTCATTAGGGGACTAAGGTTAATGCCAGCAATATTATCCTGCTGACTAGCCGATAATGGTAATGCCGGCATGGTGACATTCTGAAGACGATAATAAAAGCAAAAATCGAAATCCGTTTATTCAGTTGAAGCTTACAAACACTTAGAAGTGATCAAATTAACAGATTATTAAAATTAAAAATTTACTAAGGCTGCTTTATAATGGGTATGTTTACAAATTGTCATTAATCATCTCTTGACCATGAAATTTTATAAAAACTTCGAAACCTAATTAATCCTTGTTATGAATAGGTATAAGTTTTCCGCTGTTGTAAGCAATCCGTAAACAAAATAAGCAAGTAGGTACCTACCACCTCCTAGACTGAGTTTGCCTTTTGAACCAATTGTATTATTGTTTTTGTTTTTATTCTAATCTTAACCAATTAAAACACTGACAAGTTTGGTTCGGTTGTGAGATGTAAGGCTAAGCTATTGTATACCTATATATATATCCTATTTTACATAAAGTAGGTATTAAAATTACTGGTCTTAACATTTTGCTGTAAAAAATCAACATTAAAACTTACATTTAGAAATATGAAAATTTTAGGCGGAAAAGTTAAAATCGGTGCTTATTTAAAGAACCTGGCGGTGCATTATTTATTCAGCTTTGCGACCCACTTTGCCGCTAAATCGAGCGAATCGACCCAAACGCAAATAGGCAACCTTACTGGTTGTTAATATTTTAGTGTTACGCTTTCTAAAGAATAAAACCTTTTTTTTATTAATCACAACCTGCTTCCGATGTTTATCAGCAGGTAAATAGAATTAATGGTAAGACATTTTTACAAAATCCGTTAAGAAAATTTCTATCCATATCTCCACTAACATGGCCGTATGGAATAAATAAAAATATAGTTATGTATCAGGCCAAGTTGTTGTTTGGAGTAGTTTTGTTTACTTAACTGTTATGCAATACTTACTACGACCTACTAAACTGAACAACACTATTCAATATCATCAAAACAAAGCTTTTACAATAGTTCTCAGTGTCGCTATAAGTACTGGTTTGCTCTTTTTTGATCAAGTCATTAGTAACTTTAGGACTATGATTAAGACAAGGCAAAGTTATGCAGTCATCAATATACATAACTACATCACAAATATATCTACTTACAATTCAAATATTCAAGGTAAAATATTTCAATTACCTAGTTAATTTTTTTTTTAACTTGGCAATTTTATAAGTATCTACTACGTACGTCGAAATTAATATTACGTGTTATAAATTAAATTACTCTTATTATCAAATATACACAAACTCGCACTGCGCTACGACCTATACCTCAGACTGCGTGGGTGCAAAATTCACCCAGTAGGTAACACAATAATTCCAAAACATGTAGGTCAGCCCAAAATAGCTTCATTAAGAATGCATTCAGCGTCGAACCTCGTCGTGAACCGAGAATAACTCTTATATGTTTAATGTTACTGTCAAAAATGGTATAAAGGCATAATAAAGAGTTCTTTGTTAAGATTATCCATACATTTGTTTTTATTATAGCACCCTATGGCATTAAGTTCGTTTATATGTTTTGTGCAATAACTAAACAACGCCCTGTTGCAGCATTGTTGCTTTTACCTTTTAAAACCCCCGATACTAAAAATAAAAAGTTTGAAGTATAATCGGACTATCTAAAAAACGATAAAAAGTTACAAAACAAAACTTTGTACTCACAAGCTCGATGAAATTACACAAACTTTTCAATACATCTAAAGAATTCTGACGATATTCAAGGATTGAGTTTGCTAACAATACGCAAATTGCAAAGTATAAAGTTTCCCGTTTGGAAACTATTGGCATTCTTGGATGCTTAAATTTATATAACTAGGATCGTTCAGCGGATTTTTTTAAGTTATTACAAACGAATATTTTATAAACGAAATCATTTGTACATTCAATTAAAACGAGGTTAATAATAATATTTAACATAAATACCTATTTTAAAAATTACCTAGCCATAATCCGTTTACTGATGTCACTTTTATTCCTCGTTTGTAACAACCTAAAAAGCACCATAAGTAACAAAACGGTAAAATATATCTTATTTTAGAATTCTACGGTGGACAAGTCGCAATTTAAAATTAGGACGTGTTATGTTAATGTGTCCAACATTAGCAATTTGGGGTACCACTAACGAGATCTAATTTGCTCGCTTGTCATTGGTTGATTTCAAATGAGACCCACGTTCTGTATTCCACCTAATTCACTAATGATAATGCTTTTTTATAAGAATATGCATTTGTATAGCATTAGTAACGACATTTCGTTAAATAAAACCATATACCTATTAATAAAAACAGTTTAAATTAATCTAGATTTATGGACTTATAACCTTAAGACCTAACTATACCGTCCGTCAGTCATAAGGTTGTCTATCTGTCACGTTTCCTAATCCCTACTAATCCCTACTTCCCTACTAATATTATAAATGCGAAAGTAACTCTGTCTGTCTGTCTGTGTGTTACGCTTTCACGCTAAAACTACTGGACTGATTTAAATGAAATTTGGTACAAAGAAAGTCTGGAACCTGAGAAAGGACATAGGCTACTTTTTAACCGACTGCAAAAAAGGAGGAGTTGCATGCGGACGAAGTCGCGGGCAGAAGCTAGTAATATATAAATCCATTGATGACATTTCATTTATTTTCATTTAAAATTCAAAATATATTTTATAGCTGTGTTCGGGGTGAAATCTATTTATGATCGTAACCCCTCAGGCTTTTACTCACAAATTTAATGGGTACAACCTTTTTAATATAAGCTCAAAGTTGATAAATGAAATTCGTATAATATTAATTAAAAATTTGCATCCCAACCCTTAGATCTTGTAAAGGGTCCAAAGACAATTTAAAATTTAAAAAATCAATAGGAGACTATTTTTGATCAAAAATGTTAAAATATAATAAGAAATATGATACTTGTTTCTAACCCAACCAAATATCAAGGGTCTGGGCCAATGAGAATACAAATACCTAATCAGCTATATCCTGTGATTGCTTCCTCGTTCTCATATTGGTTGCTTTATAAAACACACGTATAATTTACAAAAGAAAAAGCTGATACGAATCCTGCCTTCTACAAAAGAAGGTTCAAATTCGAACTTATGTCAATACGATATAGGTCGGAAAAGTAATCAGTCGCTATCTCACCTCGGGGGATAATTTTGGTCGCCTAATCCAAGACATCCAGATAATTAGGGAAATTGAACCCATTACAGAGGTAAAATACTGAGTTTTATATTTTAAAAATGCATTTCTATAAGACCTTGGGTAGATATGATGTGCTACGAATATGGGAACTGTAAAGGTTTCCAAACATCAGCAAATAAAATACACGAGTTAAATCTGTTTTATTTGTTCTATTCCAAACTAAATACTAGGTCAACAACAACTAATTTCTGTCTTTGTAAATCATACATAACAGCCAAGTAAAGTTTTAGGATACTCGTACTTATGGACTACACTAAATCACAGACAATTTGGGACATTATCCCGCGGTTATCACTAACATATTTCTGTCACGCCACCGCCCTCGGCATCCGGTCTTGGGATCGTAAATATAGCCTGAAAGCCTCCCCGCAGAGTTACAAGCACAGAGTTACTAGGTACTATAGAACCTTAACAACTTTACCTACCTACCAATATACAGCACCGTAAGAAATTGGTATTAAATAATTGTACTTTTAGCTTTAACGATGTAGTTTTACATAGTTAAAGTCTTTATAATTGTATACATATTATATAATAACTAGCTTCTGCCCACGACTTCGTCCGCGTGGAACTCCTCCTTTTTCGCAGTCGGTTATAAAGTAGCCTATGTTCTTTCTCAGGCTCCAGGCTTTCTTCGTACCAAATTTCATTTAAATCGGTCCAGTAGTTTTAGCGTGAAAGCGTAACAGACAGACAGACAGACAGAGTTACTTTCGCATTTATAATATTAGTAGGGATTATAGTACGTCAATATCTCTAACACATTTTACGTAACGCGGCTGACAATAGACAAAACAAAAATAATGTTTAAAACACTAAACAAAAAGTTACAAATAATAATAAGCTCGTATCAAAACGAAGGTGACCGAAACATTTCAATTCATTATTGTCAAAGGACAGTTTGAAATTTGTAGTCCAGTCCTTGATCCTATACATATATTATTTCACGTACCTACACTCGATAACGTTCATGTCAACAGAATGTCGACATAAACAAGAGTAAAGCCTTTTCTCAGTGTTAGGGGCACGCGCAACAACTTCCAACTGTTTTAACTGTCAGTTTTCTGGTTGATATGAAAATATAGATTATTGTTTTAGGTTGGTAAGCATATATGATATTGTCCTATCGTCGCATAGAAAGCAAAACGTAAAATCCCACCATAACATAAATGCGAAAAGGGGTCAATGTTAGTACACACACGTTCGGGGTTGCTCGTGACCCCAATAAAATAAAAGGGATTTGGATGTGTGCCAAGTTTCGGTACTTTCTTAAGTCCAATCATTATCTATTAGAGTTTATGTTGACTAAATAATTATGTACAATTCCTATACGATATTGCCTAATTAACGTAAAGTAAGTATTTGGTTTATTTAGGTTAAATTTATGTACTCATCTACATTTATGTGACTAATGACTACTTAGTAGGTACAAGTTTTGCGTGGTTTGGGACCGGATCTATTGGTGTGCGTTATCTCGAACTATTATTTAATGATTTCTGTAAAATATTTATTAAATATTTTTTTAATATTCAACCTGTCGTCTCAAAAGAAAATAATATCAATTATATTTAATTTCGAGCAAAACGTCAAAATAATAATAGCAGATTATAATCAAAGATCTGAAACGTAATATTTAAATTGAAATCAGCAAAATAATGGAAACTTGAAAACGAAATGTTGGTTGTAATGAAATAAAGTCGAGGAGGGGAGAGGGGTGGTAGGGGAGCAGGGGTGGGGTTGGTTGAAGTTACGATTAAATTATCGAGATAATTATCTTTCGCACGCCTAGAACCGAAAACCATAGCGAAGTCCAGTTATAAGTATGGTCTAAGTCACTTCAATAATAATCCTCGTAATTCATTTAATATTCAACACCTAGACGTGACAGGCCTCGGTGTTGCCAGGAAAATTAACGGGCGGAGCTGTCTTTCTCACGTCAAGCAGAATATCGTTACATTCAAGTATTGTCGGATCAAAATAATTATTTTGGTGAAATTAGTATATCTGTGTAGTGTTAATTCTTGTTTGTAAACGCTGTAGAGTTTGTTTATCACCAGAGTTCATGTGGGCGAACTACATTAGATCAAGACGACGAGAGACATATACGAGTATTATTTCTTTTTGATATGTATTCAGCGCTATTACCTAACCCTCAATACAAGATATACCTCTTAGACAAAATAAATTGCCACGAAACACCTTTCGGCGTATATACTTATAAACTCGCTTTATTTTATTGACTTGGACCATCCATTTGCCGGTAACCAGTACCTACCTAACTTGGAATCGAACCCCGAACCCTAGAATAATTACTACCCAGTTGTCATCGCACAATTTATATTCACCCAAAGTTATATTTTATTAACCAGGTCCAAATTAATTTTCCATTATTTGAACTTTATTTCACCAACTTCACGGTGCCATAATTCATTTAAATTTATGTAGGTAACCTTTGAGATTACTTCATTTTTGTTTTATTTTAATGTCCGTTTTGAAGTATTGATTGCATATTGTAACAAATAGCACTCGCCATGATCTAAATAGTCGTAAAAAGACTATATAAGGGCGAACATCTTTATACAGCTTATAACTTTAATTTGTGTGCTGTTTGAGTGAGATTCGTTATCTATAAACACTATTGACAAGTATTAGTATCATCAATCTGACTGGAAGTACCTAAACCGATGGTGATAGATTTCATACCCAGGAAGGATCAACGTTAATGGAAAGCGATTATTAAATCCACCCCTTCTGTCCCTTGACAGGTGTACATATACCATGTAAGCAAGACCGTACCTATAAGCCTTTAACTTTTCGCGACACGAGAAAGCACCTGTCACTGTCATTCTCACTCATTCCAAAATTTTGACTGTAACATAATTATGCCCAATAATTTCTGATGCCTTCGCGATTATTATACATTGGAATGAAACAACTTTAAACGGATTTAACTCGCGTATTTTATTTTATTGGCTGACGTTTCGGAACCTTTACAGATTCCGTAATCGTAGCATAAGACTATTGTACACTCATGGCGAGTTAAATCCGTTTAAAATTGTTTCATTCCAATAATTATGCTCTTTCACACCCTTACGCCCCCGGGTAAGATCTATCGATTCACTGGAGTAACTATTTCATTCAATCTTGAATTAAACCCAATATGTAATCAGATAAACCGATAGAATAATGAATAATATCCGACCCGTTGCGGTTTGACCCGAGATCGGGAGAGATCGAAAACGATCGGGGGTGGTCGGGTGAGCATCAGACAAAACATGAAATTAAAATGGGTTTGTGTGAATCATTGAGTAGATAGATCTAGTTATTATGGTATTTAGATTCGTTTGGTAAAAAAATGTTAAGTAGATGAGCCCATCATTGAGCTATCATTACAATACCAATCTAAATTGTTAATCCGTGAATATATTACTCTGCATGTATAATATATAATATATATGATAAATACATATTCATATAACTATCGCCGCTTTATTGATTGGGTTCCAAGTACCAACATTTTTTATTTGAATAATTATACAACAAGCAAAAACTCACTCACCATACCCTTTGTTTGAAATTAATTTACAAATTCATCTATCACGAAAAGTGTCACCAAAAACTAATTTTCAATTAATCAACACAACGCATTAAAATTAACTAATTACAAGTCATTAAAATGACTACCACACATCCTATTTACGCTAAAATAGACCGAAGAACCTTGGCATACAGTAGCAAGTCGTTTGTAGTTTCGTTGCTTTTGTCTTTGCATTTTCTTTAGGCTTTTGGTACAAACCTCTTTGTTCCTGAGTACCTTTCGTTGGAACAATTATATGTAGAATAATGACGGTTTTCGTAAATGTAAGCGTTTTCGAGACCTTTTATTATGTTTAGTCGTTCCTTAAATTCAAAAGGTATAATGTTTGCCTTCTTGAAAACAAGGATTAAGAACAGATCTTATAGTGTGAGTATTATTATAAACTTACATATTATACATCAAAATATCAAATGCTTATTTTTGTAGCAGTGGCTGTTTTAGGTACCTGAAACAAAAAAATAAATCATAATATAGTGTTTCGGCGAAGCATATTTACTTAAATAAAAAAAGGCCGTAATATATGAATTCCATGTTTTTGTATTGAATTAAAAAAAATGTAAAAAGGTGACCAGTCTAACATTTTGCTCCCGTACATTGTTATGCTGACGCTTCCAAATTTATTTATGTATTACAGGCCTATATTTTATAAGTAGCATTTAACATTTTAATTTGCTCTTAAAAACACTTTATGAAAGAACTCAGAGAATCTCGAGGCGTTACTTGCTCCTCGAGGGCGAGGCAACAAAACACTGAATTTACATAATGATGTTTTGTGGCGTTAAAACTAATCGTCCTTGAAAATGTTCTGGGACCTTTGTTTTTAATTAGCATTAATATTTGAGTTCTTTTTGTTTACGAGGTATATCTCGAATATAGAGTAATATATAGTGAAGTAAAAGTATTCAATAGAATACATATTTATGTTGTATGACATAATAATAGTCTAACGCTAAAGTTACGCGTTAGACTATTGTCAGCTCAGTCGTGCTACGATTATGGAAACTGTAAAGAATCCGAAACGTCAGCTAATAAAATAAAATAAAAATACGCGAGTTAAATCCGTTAACAGTTGTTTCATTCCAATGTGTAATAACCGCGAAGGCATCAGAAATTATTAAAATAAACATATTTTGTGATTTATAAAACGTCATTATAAAATCAATACGACCAAGTAAATATATTTTTTTTATTTGTTGAATCTTTAATGGAATATCAAGCCTAGTGCTTGTTGCCTTATCTTTTGCCCCTGGCGGGATTCAAACCGGCATCATGTGTTACATCATTTATGTGTAAATCGGGTATGTCTGAGAATCGACTAACATAAATTTTTCATACCCCTAAGATTTTTATTTTTAAATTTTTGCACAAATTATTTTTATTATATTTTTTAAAGATTCAGTTTTGAAAAATACATATAACCCTAAATTTTTACCTTTTCACCATCTATCGACCCCATTTTACGCTGTACGAAGTTCGATGGGTCAGCTAGTAGTATATTTAAAAGAATCTATTCTGTGATCCTCTACCAACTCCCAATCCAGACTCGGAGGAGGTCCAGAATTTCAATCGCAGCCGTTAATTCCCTTAAATCGACTTCCACCAATTTAACGTCCAACAAGGGACTACTAATTTCTTTTTTTTGTATAATTAGAAAAGTTAGCGTATTTCGTGACTAAGATATTGTCAGCTTTTCGTGGGAAAAATACTTATTGACTGGGAATTAGGTCAGTGGGTTGGAAAAGGGAATAGCTATTTGTTGTTAAGACAAAGGCTCGTTTGAAGTTGTTTGTTTATTTTCTTTCCCATTTTAACTAAAGAGGTTTTTGAGTTTCGGGATTTGAATAAATCAATTGTGCTTATTAACGCTTTATTTAGAACCTACTTAAAAGCTTAGCAAGAAATTTGTATTAGAATAAAAATAAAAACTTAGAAATAAAAGACGACATCGACATAACAAGATTTTAGTTGTCGACAACGTTACCGATTTTTGACAGATCACTGTGAGAATAAGTCGACATCGACATGACAAGATGGCTCGACCATTCATCATAAGCTCGCAGATATAAAGATGCTTAACCAGCATAACACCGAGATCGCCAAAAAATTAATAACCATAAAATTGGTACAAAAAAACCCACAGGGCAGAAAATCAGAAAAAGTTACCTGCAGGTAATAATGTATGTATGAGCGAGCGCCGAAGCCTAATCTGAGCCCACTGAATATTTCCCGCTCATATCAGAACGTTACATTTTATCTCTTACTGCTGGCTGCCTCTTAATAGACTCAGCATTTATTTATTTTCAATTCCTCCTAAATTATATATTTGTAATATAGACTTTATAAAGAACAATATACATACATACTTGTACCGATTTAATACTAAATATGCAACAAAACACATAGATGTTTCATTTACCTTTACACTCAGAGAATCAGCTTTTGACCGAGTTCTTATATAGGTAAATGATATTCAGTACAGCTTATAATTTAATTTGTTGATTCATATAATTTATTTAAGTAAAATATAATAATACCGCAAATACATTCAAATTAAAAATATTCCTCTGCCACTATCCCAGTGAGCCTGTCCATTTTTTTTATATTAGGTATACCTACTTGACTGCATAATACTAGAATTGATTGTAGAATTTACTGATGTCAAAGGATTTCCTCGTTTTTATCCAAAATACAGAATTAACGAAGCGCACAGTAGTTCACGTATTCCAAGCTTTGGACAAAATGCTACCTAATGAGGCGCGATATCAATTCAATATCTGCCGCACAGAGGACATGAGCAAACTGGCAGTAATCAATTTACATTGAATTTCTTATACGTTCGGCTTTTTAAACTTTATTTAGATTCTTATTAGCCTCTATTTGTATGATGTATTCAATTTGATGTGAAATATATTTACGGTATATCAAGTCATATTGTATTTTCTGTATGCAAATTCATAAATAAAATGAAATAGTCATTTCCAAATCAGTCACAGTAAACCGAATCATGTATGTGCTTCAGTTTAATAACATGTTGAATTTGTACTGAAATTTCGTGATACATTGCAACCTTAATGCATTTTCGTAGTACCTATTCAGTAAAAGCTTTACATTATGTGCATTATCATTTCGGTTGCGTACAAATTGAACAACAACCTGAATATGAATTAAAAATCCCAATTTCAATATTTAAATCAAATAATGGACGTAAAATGTACTACAATTTCACCTAAATATATTATGTGTCTGCTTAAAAGATTTCAATGAGTAATTGAAATATTTTTCTTCCTTTATATTAAAATTAGCATTTGCCAGCGACGTCTTACGTCCACGTGGAATTTCATAAAACATTTCACTTTTAACCCCTTACAACTCTGTTCTCGCAATTAAAAGTGGCATATGTCCTTTCTCACGCTCTAGACTATCTGTGTACCAAATTTCATTTAAGGTTCAGTAGTTTTGACGTGAAAACGAAACAGAGTTTCGCATTTTTAATTAGTTAGGATTCTTCCTTGGTTTAAAACTCCCAAATCAAAATTCCCATATAGAGCAATCCAAACAACATTCGAGCTTTCAATCTCAGCGAAGGCAGCGATGATCATTTTCCCAGCGCCGTCCCGTATTGATTTACACTTTCCGGCAAACGCACCGTTATGCCTCTCCTTTGATTAAGCGAACATTAATGTCTTTGCCAATGATAAATATGATTTCAATACACCATTAGCGCAACCCATTTGATAATGTAAAATTTATTGTTTGCAAAAACCACTACGTCATCTGACCTGAGTAAAGAGAATGCAGTAACATTAATAAATACGGGCTTGTATTCTGTTAGATTGTTAGTATCCTTTTGAACAAAATATTATATTGGTTTGCGTTTTTATTTCGTAGAAATCGCATTGAGACGATGACCCTTTTTTTTTAGAACCAACGAATATAAAAAACCTCATTGGCAACTAAAGCGATGCGTTGATATTTTACAAATTTGGCACTGATTTAGATTAAGCCCTCTCCAATTTACAATTCAAATTCCAGATAAATTCTGAGATAATGAGAATTTATGTTCAAATTCAGATGAGGATCAAAAGAAAAGTTTCCAGATATATTTATGAACAAAACAGATTTAAGGAGAAATTAAGTGAAGTTCACCAACACTTTGCTCAAGTCAAATATTTTGAGACAATTCTTCGAGGGTGTTTTATAAGAGATTAGTGCATTACAATGGACTGGATTAAGTACTTGACGACTTTTAATCTTTGTAGGGTCAGGTCTTCATTAAAGTATTTTACGGAACAATTAAGCATTTCTTAAAAACAAAGTATGCGTTCACTTAATGTTATTATATGTCCCAACTATTGATTGGGTAATAATACTAAAAATGCATACATATGCGAATTTGATGTATGTTTTTTATATATATAAATCTTTGCATCGTCAATTTTAGGCACTACTGGCCATAAAAATGCATCTCCAAATAAAAACTGTTCCCAGTCTGACGTATCATCTTGTATCACTTATAGAACGTAGATTCCACATTAATATGCCGAACTAGGTTGACTTGCAAAAATTGCAACTGAAATATGCATGGAACCACGTATAAGCTACCTATATACAAGTTGGAAATATTTCCATATTTTGCACAGGCGTGTTCTGCGAGCCATTTGAGCGAACTTTCGCTAGCGATGTCCAACTTTGTCCGATATTGCTTAGTTTCGGTTCCACTATGTGAAACTATTTTGACTGTATTGGAGTTCTCATCAAACGATGAGGGATTTATTGCTTATTTGTATAGTTCTTATTAAATAGTCTTAATATAATAATGTTAAATAGCATTATTTAAGTAAATTATCTTTTCAGATTGTAAATTATTAACATTTTTTATTAAACAAACAATCCTTTTTGTTACGATAGGAATTCTGTATTATTTAATTTAACCTTTGAATAAAATGAAAAGCTAATCTATATTCAATACATTTTTATGTGTATCTTTTCTATCAATTTTGAGGAGACTCGTGATAAGACGTACCTAGTATAGGAATAATAAATTTATATTTATGAATTCTTTATTATTATTCAGAAAGAATGTATCTAGATTTTTTAAATAATATATTTTCTATTTGTTCATGTTGGGATACATATAAAAGACGATATTATCATTTAAGACTCGCTATGACTTTTCTGATCATAGGTACACTTTGGTTGGTTTCTTGGAAACGACAGTACAACTGAAAGGTTTTTAATTTTATGTTATTTTAGCGAGTTGAACTCGTCTAACACGGAAAGTTTCGTTCTATTGTCTTAACAAATACTTAACTACTTAATATAAAAAAAATGCCGCAGAAAATCTGGAACACAATACGTAATTCCGGCCAATGCAAGGACACATCTGGCGGGATTTAAAAAACTTCGATAAAGTTCCGCCATGTTGCTATTTATGAAAGCGGAACCGTAGTCAAGGGGTAAAAGAGCAGTAGGAACATAGTGTACATTTTACGTACGCCACAGTACCTGCACATTGCACATGCAAAACAAGCGGAACGACTTCCTGCGGCGTGCGCGGGAAATAAAACAACGCGCCTGTTATTACCGCAGGGGACTCGGGCGCCGAGTTTTATTTCGGAGTTGAAAATCGGTTTCTGCTTTTATAACAATTGCATTCGTATCTGATAGTTCTGCAAACGAAGTGTTGCAATCATATTAATATTTGACCATCGTCAACTCAATCAGCTACGAAGATGGGAACTATATATTTTTTGAATCTTTAGCAAAAAAAAATTGCACAGGTAAGTAACTAACTTTCATGCGGTAATACACCTATAAAATAGTACTAAAGATACAGTTCTCATTAAACTACAAGACATCGTTCCCAGTTTAATTAATTTTACACCAAATAAAAAAATCTCGAATAATTAATTAATCAAATTGCAAGACCTCGCAAAAATTTTGTCCACTGCCCCATCTCCATTCCCCACAGTGCAGTGCAGATACCTTTATACAACAGCACTAAAACTGCTTTGACATTCTCGCGTCGTCGGATTAGCAATGAATTCTGAACATTGCGTTTAGCATTTTCACCGCTACGAGCTGACGTGGTAAATTTGAGCATAGATCTGAGGTTTACAGTCCACATAAAGTTGGTTTCATCAGACCGCGGAATGAGAAACAATCAAAGTTTATTCCCCATAGAAGTCAAAGACAATATTCTTTCACTTGCAACATGCAATATAGATGAAACATAATACTCAGGTATTACAATAAAACTTCTCTTTCATGTATATTCGATTGCTTATCACGGTAACAACTTTATAATCTTCAATCACAAATCTCAAAACTTTTAGGTTACAAACTTACTATTGAAATATCTGGCATATAATTTAATTTAAAAACCAAGCTATTCGTTTGTAAATGACGGCGGTAACTTGGCCGTTATTAACCGTCCCCGCCATACCTATGTTAATGCGCAATCGAGCTTGGCCGTCGTTTTACACTTGCTACTCGCGCCGGAATAGAAAACGCTTTATTAAACTCAATGAGGTGCCTCGAATGTACTCTGTGAGGTTCTATTTTGCAAGTATATAACCATACTAGCGGCCCGCCCGCGACTTCGTCCGCGTGGAACTCCTTTTTTGAAGTCGGTTAAAAAGTAGCCTATGTCCTTTCTCAGGCTCCAGACTTTCTTTGTACCAAATTTTGTTTAAATCGGTCCAGTAGTTTTAGCGTGAAAGCGTAACAGACAGACAGACAGACAGACAGAGTTACTTTCGCATTTATAATATTAGTAGGGATAGTAGGGATTGATGCATTTCTAGTGGCAATCATGAGTTATGGTGATTGCGGAATCAGATTATAAGGACCTCTAAAACTTTACAGGCTTTGAGCATCCTGTCTGAAAACACGCCTGGTTTTGCAATAAAGGCCTGTAGCAAGCCAACTGCGCTTTAGTATTCAGTCCGAATAATAAAAAAAGATTATACAAGACCTTGCTTGCTTGAACGAAGCTTCGCGTGAACATGAAATACGTATGAGTTTTGTATTATTTAAAGCTATATTTCATTGGATCATCTTGGAGGAAATTATAAACATGAGAATGATATTTGCGTCGATGGATTTCCGCAAAGTTTTACTTAAATCTATTCAAAGCAAGGCAAGGTTAGCGTAGCTTTCAAAGAAAAGTAATTAATCTTCATATTTACTAAAGTAAACTTCGATTTTAACTGAGCGATTTATATTTAAAGATTAAGCCTGAATGTTCCAGTAATCTGCACAATGAAACTAGTATTTATAAAACTACACGAAGCGTGCACGAAGGTTTCTCTACCATATCGAGTAAAGAAGTAAAGAAATCAAATTTGTTTTTTGTAAATTTAAATATTAATTATTCTGTGTTTTACTATTTGTTGTTATAACGGCAACAAAAGTAATCTGCAAAAATTTCAATAGGCTATCAAGGTTCATGAGATACAGCCTAGTGACAGACAGACGGAAGGATGGATGGATAACGAATTCTCAGAAATAGAACCGCGAAAAAACGACTTCGAAAAGCACTTTATCACGTTGCGATAAGTCTAAGCCGACGAGTTTTACCAGACCGTATCCTTCAATTTATAATTGAGTTTAACGATGACACTTGAATATTGAAGACTTTAGAACTTTAGGATTTAAGCACGACTCTGCTGCTGCTAATAAAACTAAATGGTAAAATATTAAAAAAATAGACATACATTTTTGCAAACTAATCAAATAATATTGGCCGGTTATAATATGTGCCTCTGTACAAAAATTAAAAAAGGTTTCGTTGTATTTATGGTCATTTTGAATTCGAATTACATTGTACCTACTGTAATGTATAAATTCTATTTTTATTTTTTTTATGGTTTAATCAAATTCGATCTTGGGTCTAGCGGACATTTGATTTTCCGTCCTTATGGTAAAAAAGTAAATAAACTTCTTTAATACATAGAAATAATTCCTCGTATTAATATAAAGGAATAATATAACGCCAGAAATGTCATCACCCGCTGTATTCGATCTCATTTCAAGTAATATTTTCAAAATCCCAGAGGACACATTTTAATCGCGAAATTCTACTGAAATATATTATTTCATTCAATATTTCATTTTAACAATGTCAATACATAACGAGAAAAGACGTAAAAGGTTTCCAATGTCAACGAGGCTGTATTAAGGATCCTTTAAAATTCGTTTTTATGAACGTCCCTAGAGTAAAATGTATGATTTAACAGAACATTGGAAGAACCTACAAAAATACAGTTTGAAAATTAATTAATATACATAAAATATGTAATTCCGGTAGTGCTTATTCACTAATAAAAATAGTTTATAATTAAATCGACAAGACAAGTGCGGTTTACTTCACGATTTACGCGACTCATAGTCATTGATATACGTACTTATTTGATCATTCCGCCAACAAGCAATCAGGTTAGGAACTTTGTCTCTATCGACTATGGATGCTATTCCGCTTAGACATTCAAAATCCAGCGACCTTAATTTGACCTTCAGTACATTAAATTCCTCTGCCGGGGGGTTTTAATATTTTGTTTGCATAAAATTACATAAAATGATTTATCGGTTGATATCTAATTTGGTAAAACTTTATTTGTAATTTGATGTATAATTATGAAATTTTAGACCACGATTGTTGAGTAATAATTTGAATCAATGTCCCTGTAAAATAAAGTTATTAGTTTAAGCTTCTAATAAACCCCGATACCTTGCGACGTATCTTAAGAAACACTATTATCGTCAGACCTAAATTTTCAGTTTGTTTAGATAGATATCATTCGTCCAAGAACTGTAAAAAGGACGCGTAATAATGTCCATTTCTACCGCTTTATTGCTCACAGTCACGAACTTTAACAGTATTGTTTTTGTTAACTTTTATTGTTTTATTTTCGCCCTACCGCGACCTTAATATGAGCCGTAAAAAGCGTAGAGCTGTCCCTTTTTACCAAACAGCCGTTGTATACGTACCTTGAAACTTTTACGAGTTGCTGTGTAATTTAAAGTGTTTGCAGATTGCTGCCATCCGAATTTGCTCAGCTGTATGAACTTCTTGCAGAAATTATTTTTACAATTTTATTTGGGATAGTTATTTTTCAATAATCAATGTATTTTTCCATCTAGTGGTAGTATTTCGAACTTGCCATGTTTTTTAAATAAGTAGGTATTTCATTAAATATTAATGTTAAACGCGAGCTAAAATAATGTGTGTCAGCATCAAAGGTTATTTCGTCACATAACTCCTTAATTTTAATTTTCTTATTTTTCCTCATACAACGTATTTTTTCCTAATCAGAGGTTCGCAACCCTGTACCAAAGCAAACGTAAAATACTTGACCCAACTCAGCGCCCCTGGATAATGACCAAGTTTTCTTTATGCCGACAGCCGCCATTTTGAACTGTTTGTGCTTATTACACGTGAGGACAAGTGGAAAAAGGTTGCATTATTATTTTAATAAGGGTTGCTCGACTGCTATTTTTTTCGACATTTTGGGTGTATTTGAATTGAACACGGATTTAGGTATATTATATTTACCCTAATTTGATAAATGCGGACTTTTTAGCTAGTTTGTAAGTACTTATGTAGTAGGTATACATTTTTAAAAAGAGATTTTCATTTCATCTAAAAGTAATTTGAATATTCACATATATAAAGGTAAACAAAAAAGGAAGTTTATGTATTGAAATGGGTACCTATATGTATATAAAATACACTGTAAAGATAAACAGCAATTCAAAATCGGAAATACAACGGGTTATTTACAAACATTTTTATAAAAGAAACAATTACTCCTTAACAAATAAATCATACTCAAAAAATAAACAACCCGTAATACAATAAAAATTACATTACGTTGGAGTTGGCAACTTATATCCATGAAAAACTTGTAACCAAAACTGCTCACTCAGTTCCCTTCTCAGTACTGAATGTAGCCCAGTGGACTAGAATCCTAAGAACCTAAAGTACTTATATAAAAAGTGATAACTACTGAGTAAATCTTTTAGGATTTTGAGCTTTATGGTATAATCGAGAGAGTTCAGTTTTGGGGGAAGAATAGAAAACCTTTTTATACCAAGCGAGCGATAAATCAAATCCTAGGTGAATTTATTGAGCACGGTTCTAAAGAAAATGTTGAGGACATTTACAGTAGATTTATCTTATACAAAATAGTAGTTTTAAAATTGTCCTTTTCTTGTACCAAAAAAGTTTGTTAAGTTGTTGTGCTCTGAAGTTATGTTGTATTGTATGTTTTTGGATATCTCTGTAAATAGGAAGGTTAAGTCCCAGTAGAACCTTACATTATTTCATTCAGAATTGGTAATCTTATCTTATAAGTATATAAAAAATCCTTTGTCCTGAATAACTGACGGATACGCGCACAGCCTAAACCACTGTTTGTAAAAACTGAAACTTGAAGGGTGTGTTTTTTTACGACTTAGGCATCGGATAAGATTTTTTTCTTTTTTCGAAATTAAGCCCTTAAGGGGGTGAAATAGGGATGAAAAGTATGTATAGGAGTTGGGACAAAGTGATTAGCTTCAGTTAAAAAATTAACAGAATTGATGGAAAAAGTGTTTTTGATTTTAATGAAATTAATCGATTTAAAGGGTTATAAAGTACGAGGACGAAGTCGCGAGCGAAAGCTAGTAAGTAATATCATAATGATAAAACGCCTGTCAATAAATAACGAATTCTCAAATAAGTAAAAGTAAAAAATACTTTGTTTACGTAAACTATAAAATATCTAAAATATTTTAACGTTGCACTATTTTATTATTCTTTCGGGTACTTAGAAGATAGCCCAATCGTAACTATCTATTTTACGAGTAGCCCATTAAATATTTTACAATATATAGCCCATAAATATCCAATAATAACTACAATGTTCTCTTTAATGCATTTACATTTTATATATTTTTATCTCTTGTCATTTGTTGACAATAACTTTTAAACATCTGAGCCGATTTTTAACAAACATATCTAGCTAAGAACACTCTTGATTAAATCACTTTTTATACAAAATCAAAATCACTTTAATAGCTCAAGAGGTATTATGCCACAGACAAACAAACATACATACAAGCACATCAAACTTTTAACGCCCATCTTTTTACGTGCGGTTTATAAAAACAATGTTTATCACTTTGGAATGAAACAACTATTGACGGATTTAACTCCCGTATTTTTATTTTATTTGCTGACGTTTCGGATTCTTTACAGTTTCCATAATCGTAGCACGACTGAGCTGACAATAGTCTAACGCTAAAGTCTAAAAATAAAAATACGCGAGTTAAATCCGTTAATAGTTGTTTCATTCCAATGTGTAATAACCGCGAAGGCATCAAAAATTATAATGTTTATCACTATTAAGGCCTGAGTTAGAGGTCGCTTATTAACTATGGTTAGACCACTCTTTTACACGACTGCGGCACAGCAAAGGGTTATGATTTTAGCAGTCGATCGGTAGTAAGGCCGGCGGAAAGAGTCTTAGTCCCAACGTGAAACCAGAGACACGTCCATATTTTCCGAATAAAACTCGTATAAAACTGCCAGAAATGATTGCTGCCAATTATTTTGACACCCGAGAACTGGAGTGATATATTTTTTTAATAATAACTGAAATTAACGTCACTTTTTTCCCACATATTTGAAGAACACTCTTTCTAGAATAAGCCGGTATTTGATGACTGATTGAAGAATAGGTAGTTGAAATAAATATAATGTTATCTTTGATGGTGTTCTTGAACAAGGCTAAAGATTTCAGCAACAATTGTGAATTAATTGTTAGTAAGGCTGGTTACAAATAAATAAACGCCAAACGGATTGTCTTACATACATGACTGCCTCATTACTATTTAATATGTACTTACATATAATTTAACAGCCTCAGATACAGCATACGTATCCCTCCCTCTCCCCCTTTCAGGCTACAACGTGAAATACCCTTTGTATTAATATAACATTTGAATACCATCGATGAAAATGAAAACCGTGCAGTATTTTTTTCCTTTACAAAATGCGTTATTATGTGAACATAATGTACAGTTTTGTATGATCAAAATTTCACATTAAGTATAAAGCTTTTATATGGTAACGCAGAATAAACATTTATGTAGCCACATATGTGCGGTGGCAAAATTACAAAAAGAACCGACATACCTTTTTTATAAAAGCAATTTGATGCTGAACGCAGATGTTGTTCAATCAAAAGTCAATTAAGTATGTAATAAAAATACTGAAATTAATTTGTAACGTATGAAAATAGCTTTAATATTTGTAAAGTATGGTATGTATTAACCTCATAATGTCACATATTCTTAAACAAAAAAATAAAATAAAAAACATGCCCGTATTTATTTCAAATTGGTAGTTTCATTACTTTATTTTACTATACAATAAAATGCAGTTAAAATTTCCATTTAGTATTTAAATCAATTTATTACCGATATTGCTTTATAAATGGACATAACAAGGTAGCAATAATTTCGTTTAAAAAACACATCTGTTTATTAACTAAGTTAAAAATAGCATATGTCAATAAACAAGGATTATATAAACAGAGCGAGTTGTACTCACGTCGCACGTGTCAGTCAGGTCACGTAGCTGTGAATTAGTACTACTCTAATCAGACTGTTTGGACAGCACGCTCGAGCTTACTATTTTTATGAGCTTTCATTTTGTGAGGCAGCTTCCGATATTACATGTAAGCTATTATTCTCCTTGGAAATATAGCCTAACTTAATAATAAGATTGGTGCCCGGTTAAAACAATATTGTCATATCAAAAAACGTTTTTTTCTCTCGTCAATCAACCAAAATAATGACAAAGTTAAACTTGATAGTGAAAATTATGTTCAATATTTTTCTTTAAAGATTAAGGGTGGAAACTGTATAAATTCATGTTGTCGCAAGTAATCAAATTTTAATCTTATTGTAGCTTTTTCAAGATTTAAATTCACCCTTAAATTGACAAATGAAAAAATACGCGTCGAACATATTTTAAGAATGCGGTCTGTTTGTTATAATTAGTCTTAAAGTTAAGCGTTGATATGTTATCTACTATAGAACTAGCACATAACGTTCTGCTTTCTCAATATGTGAAAGAGAAGCTTTCTCACGCCACAAATACGTTACCTACTTGTGATGAAGGTAGATTTATAAACAGATCCATAGCGATCAAAGTGACATTTCTGTCCTTCATCTTTTCCATTTGCAGGTGTATTCAAGTCACGTAAAGGTGTGAGTGCGGTGAATTAGTGTCGCAATAATTCTGTGGGAATTCAGGTATATTCCCATTTTTAGGTCATATTATCATTTTAGATGTTTACTCGTATTTGTCATTTGTTTTATCAGTATTCTGAACATTGTAAGTAAATTTTAAATATCTATATAAAAATCAATGCCACTTTTCGTTGTAATTTTGTAACTCAACAACACCTTTACCGATTTGGCTAATTTTGGTCTTGAATTATTCGTGGAAGTCCAGGGAAGGTTTGTAAGTAGAGAAAATTTAAAAACATCTTGAAAAAATGTAATATCAATATCTTTCTATACTCCCATATACAAAGTGATTGATGGTAAGTGACAGAAGACTTTGACACATCTTTGACGAAACAATCGGACGGGCAGGACGACGTCTGCCGGGGCCGCTAGGTTGTCATAAACCTTGAATTTATAAATTAAAAAATAAAATATATTATGAAAACCTTAAGTAGATTACCAAAAATTATTAGACACGTATTTTGAATAGAATATTAAGTTTATTAGATAGACAATAAAGAAAATACAAACATTTTTTCTACTAATCCTGAGTAGCTAAATGGCTTTTATTCAGATTTCTGACAAGAAACGCATAAAATGTTTCTTGAGGCTGTTTTGTAAAACATACCTGAGTGCCTAAAACACAACCAGTACTAAATATTCTAGAAACATTCTACCTAAAGATAAACCTTTTCAAATATTCTAATGCGATTAACGAAAATGTAAAGCGGACGTTATTTTTGTAAAATTTACCTTAAATCAGAATTAATGTTCGAATCTGCTTTGTACCTGTAACAAAAACGAATAAATTTACATACGGAACATTACCATGGAAAAACATAATTACGATAATTACAGTTAGTCGGTAAAAGGTTACTTTCAACTTATCCAGCAAATTAAGATATGAGGTAGCTACTTGCATTTCGCAATCTTAAAAATAGGACAGATTTTCTAACTCATCCGGTGGTAAACTTACTCAGTACAACTTCAACTGCAAAACAAAGTTCTACAATATATAATCAAACATACTTGTAATTGGGTACAACACATAGGTCCACATTAACGTGAACTCTAGTGACACTGTAACAAGGTCGAAAATTAAAGCACGTTCTTCGGATTGAGGTGACAAATTGTGTACGGCGGATGTTTCCTTAAAAAGGGAACAGCTTCCTTACTCAGATTGATTGTCAGTTTGTTTTCCTTACTTTGCTTTCCTTTTTAGGATCCCCTGACACAAAGATAAAAAGGAATGGTATGGGGATTTAGAATATGTAGTTGGAACACCAAGCCATGCTAAACCTTGTCGGTTGAATAAATTAAAAAAATGTGACGCAAAATTGGATAACTTAAAAAGTGTGTTCTACCCGACAGGGGAAATATAAATAGTTAAAATATGTATATCAATAATTTAACAAAACATTTGAAAAAGGTTGAAAAATACTGACATAGAATATTTACAGATTTGCCGGGCCTGCGGCAAATCTGTGCCTCTGTTTGCTAATAAAATAATATTATTTATTATTAAGAATATCTAAAGCTAGAGTTAACCTACTCGTATTATTTATAACTTGACCTATGCCGTATACTGTTTCATAATAACTATTTCTGCACACTTTATAAAATTTTCGTAGCTTTTATACTAACGTCACGTACAATTTTCTTCAATGCGATATTTCTGACGCCCATCAGTGTCAATTCTAATCTAGAAAGTCCAAAACAAGTTGAAAGCTACATTTTTAAAGGTTAGTAGTCTATATTTATTAGCTATGCTTACTCACTACTGACATAAAAAAATATACAACGTTTACTTTTGTAATTATTTCTTATATTAAAGATATATTTTCGTTCGTTTCACTATAATAAATAAAATTTTACATGAATGTAATATATTTTTTAAAATGTGTTAAATCAACTCCGTAACAGTGCATAAAAAATATCAACTAGATGCATAATCCAAAATCTTTTTTGTTATTTTTTTAATTAATATTCAATTATTACTTAATTACCTTAATATACGCACATTATAAATTAAAACAGTACATTTTACGGTTCAGAAATTACCAACATAATTTTAAATAATTCGGCAAATCCAAATGATTTTACTTTTGGAAAATTATTTCATGTTGTTTATAGTAAACCCAAATATTTCGACGAAACTCAACGATGCATAACTATTGTAGAGAAGCTTTCCGTGTAAGTTTTAAAAGCTCGCCGGAAGCTTTTAAACATCCAAGATGGCGGAAATATAAACACCGAGTGAGGTCAAAAAATAGCACGAGAAATTGAAGTCAATTAAAAAAGACAATTAAATTTATCCCTACTAATATTATAAATGCGAAAGTAACTCTGTCTGTCTGTCTGTCTGTCTGTCTGTTACGCTTTCACGTTAAAACTACTGGACCGATTGAAATGAAATTTGGTACAAAGAAAGTCTGGAACCTGAGAAAGAACATAGGCTACTTTTTAACCGAATGCAAAAAAAGGAGGAGTTCCATGCGGACGAAGTCGCGGGCAGAAGCTATTATTTATAAGTGGATAATATTGGTTTCACGTTAAATTATTCATTCAATTAAGGTTTTGGAGAAGGTTTCTCAATTTTTCTTTTTTTTTAATGAGATGAAAAACCTAAAACCGCGTGTACTGGCAAAAAGTCCATAGAAATAACACTTTTTTATTCATCCATATTTCCCAAAATATATTTCATGATTCCACACGTCAATATGAAATAATGCTGGCATCGACAAGTCGTTAATAATAGAGATAGACTCGGTAATGTTCAGTTATTATGACAGAGTGGTGTAATCTACGTGTAATCTACAATTCCACACTAACGGGAGTAATGGCGGCAGTTGAATTGCATTAATATACGGAAATACTAACGCAGCAATTTGCAATAGAGTGGCATAAATTAGATTATAGGAGTAAAACAACTGTAACGGGTTTAACTAGAGCATAATGGTTATAAGCGGACATGTTATGAACTTAACAGGCTAACACGAGTATTAGGGTGGTAGCCCGAGAGCTGGCACCAATTTTTGGATAGGTATTTGAGGCAAGTTGAAAACTTGTCATATATCTCTCCTATTATACCTACCCAAAAAAGAAGCGGGGCTAACTAAATTTAAATGTTCAAAAATATGCGTTTTAAATTCGTTAGTTTTTTTTTTATTGAAGTGTAATAACCGGAAAACGAGCAGAAATTATTAAACATATTTTCTTTACTATTAACGATCAAGTACAAAGCAGAGATCTCAGACTGAAACTCTGCAATCAAGATATTTTTTCATCAAACGTTTAAGTTCGATTGAATGGTTTCAATGCGCAATATTTCATTACGGGTTAGATAGTACTTCGATGTAATTACTAGATTGAAAAATCTTCGGAATTCCGCGTTTACTAAGTTTGAAAAAAATTAATTAAGTTATACCCAGTGAATCCTTAAATATTACTACTTATTTAAGTTTAGTCATAAAAATATATTTTTTACAGTTAAGTAGTATCTTGTTTAAAGGATTTAAAATATCTATCTATCTATATATATAAAAGAAAGTTGTGTTAGTTACCCCGTTTATAACTCGAGAACGGCTGAACTGATTTGGCTGAAAATTGGCGGGGAGGTAGCTTAGAGTCAGGAAAAGGACATAGGATACTTTTCATCCCGATCCACTAAAAAAAAAAATATTTAGCTCATTTGTTAAAAATAGTATAACAAAACGCAACAATGACAGCTGTCAAATCGATTGATTAATGCCGCTACATTGCTTCTTTGCCGGGCGGGACGAAGTCTGCCGGGACCACTAGTTAGTAATAAAGATGGAAAATAAGACATGAAAACCTTTTCCAATACAATATTTTGTGTAAATAGTGTTGGTATACATAGTAACGAATAAACTAAGCAAATGTATTTGAAATATCTGTAAAAAATTACTAAGGTAAAAAAAATCATACCAGAGGGCCTAGACAACTTTAAAGTTGAACGTTGACACCAAAATGTATGTGATTTGACATCCGCAAACGACTGTCACGCACGTCAAAAACGTTCGCGGTTGTCAAATGCCATACATTTTGGTCGTTTCTTTTAACGTTAACGTTGAACGTTGGCACCTTGACTAGGCCCCCAGAACCTTTAGTAATTTAGTTTTTCTTTAATACCGGAGAAAAACTATGAAACGTAATATTAATGGTATTTTTAAACCTTCAACGACTTTCCTCAGAGTTCACATTTTCCAAACGAGTGGCTTGCGTAACTCGCGTTATATTTGCCGCTAGCACACATGAGGTACATAGTTATTTGAAGACTAATGAGTTTTAATGAGCCTGGCTAATTGGGTGAACATGTCATGAATAACGTAATTTGATATTGGAAACTAAATTTAATAATTATAACGGAAAGTACTTACTTGTTTTGATTCTTAAATGACAATTAATCTTCTTCTCTTTTACATTCTGTACACAACTTACTTTCTGCATTGCCAAAAACAAAAAACAAACCACAGTGGAGTTACCTATGTGTAATATTATTATAGTAGTCTGATGGTGATGATGATTTGTTTGCAAAAATGTAGGTAAAGGTTGTCCCGAACTGCTAACAAAACTTTGTAATAGGTAATTCGGGTAGATACCCCGTCTCGTCTAGTAGTCTATACATTATTGAAATATAGACACCGTTATCAGGCGACTAACCCGATGGTGATAAAGCGATGTTTGGTCAAAAAGTAAAAGTCTTAATTAAATAAGGTCAAATGTACCATTCAATCAAATATTCCAGTCACTGGGTAACTTACTAGTAGATATACACAGACATAAGTATTAACTTCTTAGAGATGCAATAAAAGTAATGTAACGGAAGGGCGGGTCGTTACGCCGAATTGCTTCTGTGTGTAAAACATATACACACAGAAAGTTCTTTTAATTTGACGAACGCTCGTTAATTAAAGTATTTTTATTACAGAGACTATCTTTAGCTCAGTTCGCTACGAATTTGGGAAATTTATGTAGATAGTTTATGTTTTCGAAATGTCAACATAAAATTAATTTACGCGATTGAAAATATAATATGCAATGTATAATAACTGCGAGAGCATCAAAACATATTAACCTATTTTAGAAAGAACGTACGAAACATATCCAAAGTATTCTTGAAATGCCTCAAATAAGATCTAATGGCGATAGGTTCATTGACCTGGTGAAGGTCGTTGGAATCCACTGGACACGGGCGTCTCATATTAGTTACATAATGTTATGTTAAAAATATTTTACTTCCCTACTGTCGTTATATATACAACCTACCCACAATTCCCGAGCAGACATTCGCGTGCAAGGCCAAGGACGATTACGGAATAATCAATACCAAATTACTAAACCACGAAAGAACACGTTCGAGTATTTAAGATTTTATTTTCTCTTCATAATTGTTTGTAACGTCTTAAAGGAATCGAGTCATCGTTTCTACAGAACCGCCTCGCGTCATTTAAATATCGACTGGAGATTCTGGAATCGACTGGTAAGATCAATGAATCATTAACAGCTATAGATTAAAATAACATATTATTCATCATCATCATCAGCCCATCGCAGTCCACTGCTGGACATAGGCCTCTCAAATTGCACGCCACTTTGCTCTATCTTCGGCTGCTCGCATCCAGCTCCTGCCAGCCATCTTACGCAAATCGTCACTCCACCTTGCCTGAGGACGTCCTACACTACGCTTGCCGAGACGCGGTCTCCACTCTAGAACACGTTTACTCCAACGGTTATCGGTTCTTCGGCTAATATGGCCAGCCCACTGCCACTTTAGCTTGCTAATCCGGTGGGCTATGTCGATGACTCTGGTTCTCTGCCGAATCACCTCATTTTTGATTCGATCCCGCAGAGAAACGCCGAGCATAGCCCTTTCCATAGCCCTCTGAGCTACTTTTAATTTGTGAACCAGCCGTACCGTCAGTGTCCACGTTTCGGCTCCGTATGTCATGACGGGTAGGACGCACTGATTGTAGACTTTCGTCTTCAGGCACTGTGGGAGTGACGATATGAAGACTTGACGTAGCTTCCCAAACGCTGCCCAACCTAACTGAATTCTTCTATCCACCTCATCCTCGAAGTTGTTTCTACCTAACTGTAATGTCTGTCCAAGGTAGACATATTTTTGAACAACTTCGAGAACGGCGCCGTGTACCGCAATTGGTTCCGGTAGTACATGTTCATTGAACATGACCTTGGTTTTGTCCAAGTTCATCCGTAGGCCAATGCGTACAGAAGAGTCAGCCAGATCATTCAGCATCTGTTGTAGGTCCTGCAGCGTTTCTGCCACGATGACGATATCGTCAGCAAATCGCAAGTGAGAGATGTACTCGCCATTTACTTTGATGCCACGTCCTTGCCAGTTCAGCGTTTTGAACATATCCTCCATTGCATTTGTGAACAATTATTACAACAGCTATAATACATATTATTATGTTTTATGATCAAACCCCTCTAGATACCTACATTCGATTATAGCGAATGCAAACGAAACTAATGAAAAATGATGATTAACAAATTGCCACATGGTCAGTTTTTGTTCGTGTAGTTATGTCAATTTCATACTCAGCTTGTTAGGCTTTTGAGTAGAAATTCCAGTATTATAACATATTTATCCCCTCTGAATACTATAAAAATATGGATAACATTTTTAAAATGTCTCCGAGAAACTAGGCCAACCGCAAAACAGAAAAATCAAGACAAGAAAATATTTTCATTCCATCATTAAAAGATAACAGTATATCAAAAACAAAAGCCTCCTCGAAAGCTTTCGACACACCATGTAATCCGATCACGGGCTTAAAAGCTGTCTCACTCGATTACCGCCAAGCTTTTTAGCTAACGAACTTTTAAAAAAACCCATTCCGAAATGTAAATGTTTGGAATTTTTTGTTTTCGAAAGCCTGATAGGGGCTGGGTTTTGCCCGCGACTTTCCACGTGTAGGTCCTATCCATTTTTAACTATCAAAGCGCTTTCGTAGGTTTTCAAAGTTCGTTTGTCTGTCTGTTGTTGTCGTATCTGTGACTGTCGCTGTTTTTCCGTCTCTATGCTTAAATCTTTAAAACTACGCAACGGATTTTCGGTTTATTTTTTATAGATAGAGTGATTCAAGAGGAAGGTTTATATGAATAATACATATTGGAATGAAACAACTATTAACGGATTTAACTCGCGTATTTTTATTTTATTTTATTTGCTGACGTTTCGGATTCTTTACAGTTTCCATAATCGTAGCATGACTGAGCTGACAAAAGTCTAACGCTAAAGTGTCTGTTGTCTTGTGTCTTTTGTCAGCTCAGTCATGCTACGATTATGGAAACTGTAAAGAATCCGAAACGTCAGCAAATAAAATAAAATAAAAATACGCGAGTTAAATCCGTTAATAGTTGTTTCATTCCAATGTGTAATAACCGCGAAGGCATCAGAAATTATTATGAATAATACATGCATAATATTGTAGAGAAACAGTATTGCACCCGTGCGAAGCCGGGGCGGGTTGCTAATTTATTAATTAACATAATTATATAATCTGACACTAGGAAGTTATTACTAACAGTTACTGTTCCTAAGGTCAGAAAACCATCACATCTTACGGCACCACACGCTTTACGGGATTCGAACCTGCAACTTGCAACTCATAGTTTAAAGTGACATTATTTTTTAATTTTGACCCCTACTCGTTAGCAAGTAGTTTGGAACAGTTGAATTCAGTTACGAACTATGGTGGCAAGTTAAGCTGGGCTTACATGTGGCAGCAAGTTACGACAAAGCGCAGCTTAGATTGATTTGCATATCTTGCATATTAATGCATGTATATCAGGTGTTTAGTTTGAAGCTTAAATATTGTTTATGCAAGTAAAGTGCAAGTCCATGTACTGAAACTAGTAATATGTATTTTGTTGAATATTTATGATAGAGGTATTTAACTATGACACTTACTATAACCTAGGCGACCTGCCCAGGCTTCACACGGGTGCTATAAACCTTCCTCCTAAATCAATCAATTAAACAACGCTTCAAAATCCGCTGTGTAGTTTTAAAAATATAAGCATACATAGATGGACAGACAGGAACAGCGAGTTTGTTTTATACTATGTAGTGATAACTACATAGGTTTTGATATGAAACAGGAGCTTCTAACATAGTTTGCTAAACAATTTAAACGACTTCTTTACACGTCCGTTCACAACTATTGCTCAATCGTAACTAAGACAAAAGCATACAGTATTTTTTACCTAAATAAAGTTTGTATTTATGGTGCAATATAATATAATATGTCTTCGTCATATGACCCTTTTAAGGCATGCAAGTTTACTTAACAGAAAAGGTTTAGTAGCTGACCTTAAAGCAAACAGCTTGCGTGTTATGTTGTGACGTCACTCACGGCCGACCGAGGTGACACACTTTCAACGAAAACGGTCTTAGTTTCAATACTGACTTTAAAAATGTTTTCACCATTAATCAAATGTTTTGGAGAGATTGTCTATATTTCTTTGCTAACAATTTATAATCTGATCCATTAATAAAACTTTAATGTTTGAGTAGGAACGGGAGAAAAGTGATTCGAAACTTGTACTATTTTTAAACCTAGAGATACTTTTTGTTTAAAAGTATAATAAGGTGTATAAAAATAAATAATTTTTAACGCCTTTTCCACATAAGATATAGCTTAGATTATTGGCTAACTACTAACAAAAAATGATTCATAAATTAATATAATGGAATAAAACAATTACAACGGATTTATCTTTCATACAAACTCGCATTAGAACTGCCAATGCAGTACAATTGTTTTATATCAATGTGTAAAAACCACGAAAGCATCAGAAATTACTATTAAAAATATTTGAAAATTAAACAGTGTCTCTCTTTAACTAAGAGTGATATTGTAAAAAAATCCTAAAATTATATTTTATCGGGTGTTGCGTAATCCCTACTAATATTATAAATGCGAAAGTAACTCTGTCTGTCTGTCTGTCTGTCTGTTACGCTTTCACGCTAAAACTACTGGACCGATTTAAATGAAATTTGGTACAAAGAAAGTCTGAAGCCTTAGAAAGGACATAGGCTACTTTTTAACCGACTGCAAAAAAGGAGGCGTTCCATGCAGACGAAGTCTCGGGCAGAAGCTAGTAGTTAATAATCACTTCACTAATAAAGTTATTCACGAGTATAATAGTTTATCATAGTTTTATAAGCTGACCCGATGTGTCTATTATTTTATACGCTCGACCTCCTTTGCCCCCGAATAAATTAGCCATTAATTGTCTATTGTGCAAACAACGTCGGCTGATTACATTAATTAACATGTGAGACATCCACTATAATATTACATCAATATAACGAGATTATTCCTAGCTTAATATTATTTGTGGTTTATTTGACAGCACATTCCTGAATTATAGTAAAATATTTCAGTGATATATTGTTGTTATAAGTTTTTTATTAGTTATCTCCGAGGTTTCTAGATTATTTCATTTAAAACGTCTACTCGTATTTTGATATCAAAATTAATCAAAATTCATTAACAACTATAATACACGTGGTCACAATTAAATACTAACTGTAAGCCATTAGTACAATTATTTTAATTGACCTATCTAGTCAATGGTCACTTAAAATACCTGAAACGTATTCAAATAATATCTGTATATGAGATAATAGCAAATCATATTAATATTATAAAAACAAAATACAACGAAGCATAACACACTCCATTATAGCACAGCATTTAGCGCATTAGTGCTACGGCGTAGAGCCTCTACGGCGTAGCGGCACAGAGCCTCTACGAATTTAATGAAGTACTTGCCAAGGAATTGAGTTACGGAGGAAAATTATTTTATAATTGAATTAGACATAAAGGAGGAATTCATTAGTCTAAAATTTTACTAACTACTTAACTTTTTGGGTTAATTGAGGATATATACAATATGGAATTGAATTCAGTCCATATTTTAATACCTTTATTCAGTGACACGAGTAAAATCCAAGAATTAATAAAATGTAATAACAGCATATTATTTTTAAGTATAAAAATATTAATATTTTATGTCGGGAACATGAAATGTTGATGTTTTTGAATGGTTTTATTTTCCAAAAGAATCGCCTTCAATCTATATTGAAATAAAATAAAAATGTCTGGTATTTCTCTATTACCAGAGAGCGAGGATATTGCGTATCGGTTTAAATAGCTTTGAAAAAAACACCTTTATTTGAATTTTTCATATTCAGTTCAACAAACAAGTTTAACTTTTCGGGTAAAAAATGTTATCGAGTATTTTTTTATTCGGAATTACATTTTTTAGATTCATCTGAACATTTTTTTAAATGAGTACATAGGTAAAACGGCGATTACTTAAATTAGATACATTTATGTACGTTGCCAATTTGCATAGTTTTGAGAAATACAACAAATGGATCTGTTTTCAGATACATTGGAAAATAATCACTATTGTATTCATTTTGTGCTTTTACTTCGAAAATTTTACAGTTCCATATTCTTAGCAGACTGTATTTCAAATAGGCTTATTGTTGATTCATTTGTTGTCCTCATAAAGCTAAACGTCACTGTCATTTGATGTCATAGATCGATCAACTGGGAAGCCAAGGCAAGTTTAACCATTCTCGAGTATCGCAGCAGAGCCGCGTAAGTAGCATTTCTCACAAACCGCGTTTTATATTAGCTCGGAAATGAGATCCATTCGGGAATATTGCGGCAGGGATACGCCACTTTGCCTAGAGGCAGGTGTCTTCGTTTTATTTTGATATGACACTTTTCTGAGTAGAAAAGCAAGTATTAAAGGTATACTTTTGCTAAAAGTTATAGTGATTTGTTGAGGTTTGTTTTAGATCAGCAAAAATGCAAGTTTTATTATATGATGTAACTAAAAATTTAGGAATTTTCCTGTATGTACCTATGCTAATTTAATGTTGCTTTATACCAAATTATAAGATTCTATGTTGACTAGAAGTATCCTTTAGGTTTTGATTCCCTTGCGAGTAGTAGCGAACGTTAAAAATTTACAACATAAACGGCTGTATCTTTTGAATACGTTGGCTTAGAAGTTTGGTTTTTGTACAGCTTCAAGAAACAGTAGACCTGAGTATTTGATGTGAATTTGAGCTTGATACTAATATTATAAAAATCTTTATCCAGTCTGATGACCCTGAAACATAGTGACCTTTCTTGTATTTCACCGAAAAAAAGGGAAAAAATATATTTTTATTCCAAATTGCCTTAAAAACATCTCACGAGACAAATTGATGAAAACAAGATTATGACAGCGGCTTCAGCTCTTAAACTTAATTATTATATCTTGGAGACTGACAACATTAGAATGCAAGATTTTCGTCCAACAAACATGTCATAATAAATGTTGGAGCAAACTAAAAAAACATTAAAACAAAAAGAGAATTCAAAAAGGGACATTTTAAATATTTGTTATTTCGTTTATTTTAACTTATAATTTTGCCTATTTATACCCATTTTACGTAATTCGTCGTCTTATTTCAATGCTTATTCTCATCATTCATTTTTAATGCTTTCTTGGTTATTTCGTATTACAATAAAACAACTACCTATAACGGATTTAACTCGTGTATTTAATTCGCGTTGGTGAAAACATCGGAATTAATTGTTTTTTTATTCCAACAATGAGGGTTGGTATTTTTATATTAATGCTAGCAAAATAATAAAAAAATATTTCCATGAGAATCAACAAAAATAGAGTTTTGGTCATAAAAGTAGAACTAAGAAACTTAGCCCACAATTAAAAAAAATATCGCATAGCGCAACGGAGTAAAAAATAAACAAGGACTCAACTTTCCTTCTATAGAGAAAGTAATTGGTTTATGGTTTCACCTTACTTTTTCTTCGAATAATTAGTAAAAAAAAAAAACAAATTCCTCTTAAAATCGTTCGTATTTAGAAGAGGACGTATAACACACATCATTATGCTACCTTAATAACGTAAAGGCCTTTATATCATTAAGATAGCAAAGGAAGAGGGTAGACAAATAACTTGGTATATATTATGAGAAGTATTTTAGGGACCAAATATGTTAAATTTCTGCAATTTTCTCTCAAAAACATATTTCCTCGTAAGAAGTAATTTTAATTTCTAATTTAGCTAAACTCAAAGTTATCCGGTTATTTATCAACTGTTCAGACAAATACAATCATTGCTTTAATATCTTCCAAAAATAACACTTTTCATTACTGTGTATAACGAGTACTACAGCTATAAAAGATCTGAATTCTTTAAGTAATGACCTCATCGAGTCCCAAGTCTTTTGTTCCCTCAAACCCATCCAGTTTTAGGCGCCTTTTGATGTGGATGTTACAAATTATGTACGCCCTTGCCTTATATACCTATCGATAGTACATAAATACGTTTTAAGGACATCGTTTGAGGAAAATTATATATTTATTATAAAATAAAAAGTTGCCGCAAAATGGTAATTTCAATTAGTAGACATGTGACAAATGCCTATCGATAATATTTAATGAACGAAAATAACGTAAAATTGTATTAAATCGACATAAGCTAACGAAAAGTCGTGTCTTAGTATGTCAATGATAAATCCAAAATATTTTACATTCGTATTCTTCGTTAGTTAGCTATTATTGACTAGAACGTCTTGTCTAAGGTCTCGAGTTCATATCCTATCGGTGACCATAAAAAATAATTGCACCTTTTTTAGTAGATCGTGAGACCTGCCAAACTTAGTTGAATCAGATTGGATTATGTCTGCTACTTATTACAGGTTATTTTATTTTTTTTACTATGAATGAATACTCCTATTTTATACTATGATTTTCTATTCGATGAAAACGAAGTTTTAAATTTTATCAGCAGTCTGGATGTTACATAATGTCTACAAAACCGCCGACCTAGCCTTTTGTTACTCTCTCCCCACCCACTTTTAGGGCCAGACTACTTTGATTAAAGATCGCGCAAATACAGTAACTTCAACAAATTAAACAATATTTATTATATTTATAGATGTTTCTATTACGAATTCACAGGCTATTGTTAATATTTGCTAATAATTCAACTCAAATAAGACACTGAAAGAAACTGTTTCGAACGAAATAGTATAAAATAATAAAAGTACTTCTTATAATAATTTCAGAAAATACTTATACAAAAAATGTTCTTAACTAATTGTCAGATTAGATAATGTTTTACATTAAGTACAGTATTTATAACTAAATTAAGTGACACACATTTTGGCAATACATGCTAAGTCATTTATAAGCAGAAAATACTTTAAGTATGGCATTGAAGTTACTTACATACTAATCAAGACAAAAAAAATATATTTTAACTAAGTAAATAAATTAAGTTGTTTATAAAAATTTTCAATTTTCTGCTTAGATTGGACTCGCTAGCTCTACTTAACTCTTGAGGTTAGACGACTGCCCTATACGTCCAACCTTTTACCTGCTGTCTCCCACGTCACTGTTAGCCGGGCACAATTGTCGATAGGTTACAATAGAGGTAACATGTAGAACCGAAGCTGAAAGTTCTATTCTTGATTAAAAAGTCTACTGGTATTACCAGTGGCAGTTTAATTACATATGACTAGCTGTGAACTCGTGTTATATTTACGTTTAAGTCTGTATAGTTTTATGAATATTATAACTTGATGTAGATAATAATATAATATATGAATTTGCTTACTTAGATAATGTATAATAACGTACCAGACATATTTAATTGTCTAACCACAAGCCGAAATATCTTCGAAATATTCATATTCCATTGTTTCTGTAGTACTAACGAGAATTGCAGAAAACACATAATAATATGTACTAGCTACGTTTATCCTTAGCACGGATCTACGTTGTTACAAGACTTGTATACATTGATACATACATTGATTAGACATAGAAATATGTATACAGAGAAGCATATTCAAAATGGCAGTGCGTACTTACAGGGAAAACGGGAAATTGGGTGCGCTTTACAACGCTATTAAATAAAATAGTTTCCTCGTATCTTTACGACAGAGGCCCGAGTTCCAAGAATAATAGCCAGGGCCATACATCCCATGTTCTACTTTGAAACTTGTGCTTATAAAGAGGTACTAAGATGATTGATGACCTTCGAAAAGTATTTTAAAAAAATCCATTCCAATGAGTATAATTAAACGTCTTTAATTATACTCATTGGAATGGATTTTTAGCGTCGCTAAAGCCTTGTCAAAATAATTGTGTAATGCCATTGATGTACTTCGACATTTTAAAAGCTATTTTACAAATAAAATATAATAAATCACCCTAAAAATGAAATACCTCACTCCACGCAAAATTTAAACAGCATAAAAGTCCTTCAACTATTATATAACCAAGGAAATCTCCTTCTGATCACAATTCTTACTTAAGTGTAGGAAAGCATATTGTTTACAAATAAGAAAAATAGCGACTGGCCCCAAAATATTATATTTTATTTCAGACTAGCTGTGCCCGCGACTTCGTCCGCGTGGAATTTAAGTACTGGGACATAAGTATGGATAATTAAAGATTTTTTTCTAAAATGAGTTACTCTTTATTACATAAGCTATCTGCCAGTGAAAGTCCCGTCCAAATCAGTCCAGCTGTTCTATAGATTAGCCGGAACACACAGATAGACAGACAAATAATATAAAAAATATAATATAGGTATGTATTTAATATTTCAAATGTAAATTATAAAATGTCTTTATAAACCACATTAACAGTTATTAACAGTTATATAACCACATTAACAGACATATATTTATTTCAATAAATCTACCTAGGCAATATTTTTTTAGATTATATCCGATATTTTTCAACTAATTCACAAAGCAAGTTCAGAGTCCGTATTTTCATATCCAAGTATAACATCAAAATCATCAACTAACCGAATCGCAAGACAAACAAAATTAAATAGTTTTAAACGTAGACAACCAGTTTGTATTTATACTTTTCAGAGAAAAAGCTATAGCGCGTTTTAATTGCCTTGAGGCGCCATCTAGTACTATATTATGTAACTATAAAATCTCCTATAGAAAAATTACCTTTAAACTTTAAAAGACGATAGCTTTTTTATTTGACATCCGATTTTGATGAAACAAAGCCTATATGTTGCTCAGGAAAGAGCTTAATCTATTAGTGAAAGCCGCGTCAAAATCTGTTCAGTAGTTTTCAAGATTAGCGAATACATACAGACAGACAGACAGACAGACAGACAGACAGACAGAAAAGAAAATCTAAAAAATCATTTTTGTGTTCTGTTACTCTTTTATTATTGCCCACACCCATTTTTTGTTAAAAATTTCAATTGTACAGACACGCGGTTTCTACTGTTTTATTATATGTAAGATGTAAGAAGCAAAAAATCTACGAATGTAAACGATTGTTTTGTACAACCTTATTAAAACTGATAGGCTTTTTAGTCATTAGAGTTTAATTCCATTAAAAGGAATAATATTGTAAATAAATATAATGAGATAGATCGAGACTATATCTATATAAATATATAAATATCTTTACTTCATTAGTTAGCTAAAACCTCTTGGAACTACCCAATTAGATATACGAGTAAGTATTATTACACTCGTCTTGTGAACCTAATTAGCATTTCCGACTTAAAGTAATAATTACTTTTTAAGAAGAATGTTAAAGCGTAGGTATACTTATTTACTAGTGTTTATTAAGTAGATACATCAGGGTCAAACGGCTGAAGATTTTTTACACTACTGAAAACAAATGTTTATAAAAGTTGTTTATCATTTTTGTATCAGTGTTTATAATACATGTAAGACATCTTCAAGTAAGTATATAAATTGGTTAAGTTACTTTAAATTTAGATCCACTATTTATAATTATACCTACAAAGTAACAACAGACATTTGAAAAGAATACCCGATGTACACATTACGTATAAGTTAAAAATCAAAACAAAAATGACTCGACTACCATAACGTGTTCAACGCAGCAAACACGTAGCGTACTTAACTTTATATGCCCATGCTTTTATACGACCTTTCACAACCTTATTGTAAGGCTGAGCCCCACTCGAGAATTACTGTTGTGAAATAGCAGATGTACGGTTACTTGAAGATCAGATGGTTTTTGGCATTTGATGACCCTTGTGTTGGGCTGTATCCAATTGAAGTAGAAGAAATGTAACAGTACGTAATTACTGTGCAATTCGAAATAACTTATGTAAGTATTTGATTATGTAGAAACATTATATTGAACCTAACGATATATTTTTAGTTTTTATTATCATGAAAGTTCTGCTTTTGTTGCTTTTTAAAAAATACAATAATGAAACAACTTTAAAAAGATTTAACTCGCGTATTTTTATTTTATTGGCTGATGTTTCGGAGTCTTTACAGATTCTATAATCGTAGCACGACCTAAAACTATAAGACTAAAGTTATAAGAAGAAAAAGAAAAATAGAAATACATATATTATGCATTTTCAATTTTATACCAAATATCACACACAATCCATTATTGTTTTTATTCTCATACTGTGGTATCATTCAGCATTCTTGGTGAGCACGTAACACACTGAAACGTCCTCAGTCGAGTATACTGACGTTTTTATTGACTTGGTGATAAAATGTTTCTCTACTCTTGAAGAAATATAAGAAATAATGCTTCGGTGTAATAAAAACAATACTGCACGACGTTTGAACTTCGCAAGTATTTTCTGGATTCAAAGATATGTTTTTAATACAATAAGATCTCAGTATACGCTTGTTTGTTATCTATACTTAATATTATGAAGCTGAAGAGTTTGTTTGTTTGTTTGTTTGAACGCGCTAATCTCCGGAACTACTGGTTCGAATTCAAAAATTATTTTTTTGTTGGATAGACCATTTATCGAGGAAGGCTTTAGGCTATATAACATCACGCTGCGACTAATAGGAGCGAAGAAACAGTGGAAAATGTGTAAAAAACGGGGAAAATATGAAGCCTTATGAAGAAGTGACAGAAGACTTTGACAGATCTTTGACGAAACAATCGGACGGGCAGGACGACGTCTGCCGGGGCCGCTAGTTAAGGATAAAATGTTTCAAATTGTAAATGGCACATTAGTGACGCTATCCTAACAAACTCGGGTTAGTTATCGTAACGTACTTGAATTATTATCGTAGCAATTTCGGAACCACAGATTTTAATATAGGGTCGGAATTTTCCTCAAAAGTTCTACCAGAGATCATAATTGAAATAATAAAGTACGTTATAGCACAGCCTATCATCGACCCCGCCAGCTGGCGCTCCGCCAATCATCGATCGGTGCTGGCAGGTCAGCGCTCCTCGTTGGTCGATACCAGATGCTCTGGTATTCTTGAAATCTCAGTTGTTGGAATCAGCTGATAGCATGCTTCAAATGCTTTTGTAATCAGCTGATCAGGCTATACGATAGTGTAGAAGTGGACACGAGGAATTGTTTACTTTTTTTATGTGAGTGACAGCAGCCAGCTATCATTCTTTGGCTAGCAAAGGACCAATATAATCTTATTCCGCGTTTTCCTGAAAATAAGGACAAAACGAATATTCCCAGAAATATTTATTAACTGATACGCCACGCAATATAAAACGCTTCTTATAAGAATAAGCACTTCTAATATAATTTCTACCAACATTATATTTAGATAAGTACTTTACCAAATACACTCATTTACATGGCTTCGTAGTGTGGCTTCTACAAAAGGTAGAGCTAATTTGAAACCTGTCTTCTTACGATAAGAACCATATTCACGTGGTTTGATATGAGTGTCTCTTGAGGTAAAGCAATTTAGATATTTCACATCTACTAAATAGATCATAATATAATATGAGTGTGGGCAGGTTTTATTAGGTTAGCACACAGCCTTGTAATTCAATATTAGGACTGATCTTATTGATATAATAATAATTATACTATATCATTTGATTATTTGTTTCGCATATATATTTTATCCCTTTAAGCCTTCCCAATAAGCATAGTAGTCCTATAAAAAGTCTGGAATTAATAATAACATTATCGCACTTCCCCAAGTACATTAAACCTTTTTTTTTTTTTTTTTTTACGTGGGGAAATCCTCATGGATACCCCTCCACCACGGGGGGGCGGAGGGGTTATGCCGGACTCCTACCGACTAAAACCCCACGGTGTCCCTCTCGTTGCCTTGCGGTACGGGTCACGGGAATTGCAAAAAAGCTATCTTCCGCAACCCGACCAGCAACTGTCCACCAGAGCGGACCCATCATGTGTGCCTTGAGACACTTTAAACCGGAAGTGGCGTGCCGGAACACTTGGCACGCCATCCTACTCAAGGACTATATCCTTATGGATGGCAAATGTCCCCGTGTTTGCCATCCAAAGGGTCCTCTTTATGGAGGTAAACGGCGATCATGAGCAAGCCGCCTACGCCCAACACGTTTGCGACGCATAGGGTGGGAGTTCACGTCGACTTCCCGTGCCCGTTCCGCCGCCTCCTTCTGTGACATCACATTCTCACAGAAGGAGGCTACTGCTTTCCACGACCTGTCGTCTTGGACCATGGCGTTGACCACGACGGGCAGCGACAAGTCCGTACCTATAACCGCGGTCAACTGTGCACGCGGTTCTGTCCACTTTGGACATATCTCCAGGGTGTGCTGCGCAGTGTCTTCTGCACAGTCACACTCATGACATTGAGCTGTTGGCTCCCTTCCAGCAACCTGATACAGGTATCGGCCGAAACAGCCGTGTTTCGTCAGTATCTGCGTAAGGTGGAATGACAGCACGCCGTGTTTGCGATCAACCCATTGCCGGAGAATGGGCCGAATCGCGTCAATTGTCCAGTGACCAGCACTAGGTACTTGTAACCTTTCGAGCCATTTTTGAAAAATGGTGTTACGAGATTGGTCCCTGAAACGCCGAAACTCTTCCGGGTGTGGATTGTCTCCCCTAGATTGCATATCTGCACCCCACCAGTACACTTGGGCCAGAACTTCTGCATCTAGGTCCCAAGGTGATGTACCTGCCAACACGCATGCCGCCTCGCATGAAGTGGTACGGTATGCCCTGGAAACCCTACAAGCCATGACCCTCTGAGGCCTCCGTAAAAGAGTTTTATTGTGCGTATTGAGGGCGTCTACCCAAATAGGCGACCCATATAAGGCCATTGACCGCACAACTCCGGTATATAGTCGACGACATGCAGCATTTGGCCCACCCATATTTGGGAGCAGACGGTTGAGAGCAGAGGCTGCTCCCATTAATTTAGGAACCAAGTTCTTAAAATGCTCCTTGAAGTTCCATCGGCTATCGAGTACGAGTCCAAGGTATTTCATCGTAGACCCAACAACAATGGATACCCCTCCCACTATCAGCCGAGCTCCAACAGGTGGTGCCTTTCGGGGCCCATGGAAGCAGATGGCCTCAGACTTGTTCAAGGCTACCTCTAATCCCAGCCGCCGAATCCTAGCCACTACGCCTGCTACTCCTGCCGTTGCCAATAGAGTTGCTTCTCTATAGGTACTGCCTCGAGCCATAACAAGAGTGTCGTCCGCGTAACATGTCAAGTCAACTCCTTGCAGATGTCCACCTCGCAGCACCCAGTCATATCCGATGTTCCACAGGAGTGGCCCCAGCACCGATCCCTGTGGAACACCGCAGGACACGGCGTGACTATCCCATCCATCTGAAGCAGGATACCTGACAGATCTTTCTGAAAGGTAGGCATCAATTGTTCGCCGTAAGTATGTAGGCACCTGATGGAATCTCAGCGCCTCCCTAATGCTGGCCCAAGGCAAGGTGTTAAATGCATTGGCAATGTCCAGGGACACCGCCAACACCACATGTCCCTGGGACACAGCGTCTTCTGCCAGGGCCCTCACCCGTGCAATAGCGTCTATGGTGGACCTACCCCGGCGAAAACCAAACTGATGCTCACTGAGATTTGGCCCGTTATCCTCCAAATGCCTAACAAGACGTGCAGCAACTACCCGCTCGAAAAGCTTGCTTACCTCGTCAAGTAAGACGATTGGCCTGTAGGCCGAAGGACTCTCAATAGGTCGGCCTGCCTTTTGCAGCAAAACCAGCTTCCCTGACTTCCATCTCTGCGGGACTCGGCATTGTAAAAGACATGCACTGAACAAATCCCTGACTCTCGACTCCAGTGGACCCAAAGCCAGGATCCAGGCACGTCCAGGAATACCATCGGGTCCCGGTGCACAGTTTTTGGCTCGAAGTCGTAACAACGCCACCCCTAGTTCTCCTTCCGTTACTTCAGGAGCATCTTCTGTATCATCCTCCAATGAGTTAAGCATCATAGAAGGAGGTGTATGTTCCGCTCTATGGGGAAACAGGGATTCTACGACTCTAGATAGCAGTTGGGGCTGAAGACTACGAGTCAATGGGGGCGCCCAAGGCCGTAACTTTTGTCTTACCATCTTATACGGCCTCCCCCACGGATCCCTATTAAGAGTCTCCAACATCTGCTCTTGCGCAAGGTTCTTTGCAACACCGATGGCCACCCGTAATTTGGAAACTTCCTCCCTATATGATGCATAAAGCTCAGCTTCCCGTACCAAGTCTCGCTGCCGACGTCTTCTACTCCTTGTGTACTGGCGTCTAGCCGCAACACAAGACACTCGCAGTTGCGTTAGTTCTGGAGACCACCAGTACACTTGGCGCAAAGGTACTCGAGAACCAACTCGTGGCATTGCAAAGTCGCAAACACTAGTCATGGCATCCCCAAGCCATTCTGCCTCTTGATCCACATTGATCATACCATCAGGAACTGGCAGCCAAGACTGAATTAGAGCCGCTTCAATCAGGGATTCTCGATCCAAACCCTTCAATGCCCATTTCGGACCGTCACCTTGAAGAGTTTGGCTAAGACTCATCGTTCTCGGGGAGTCTGAAAGAGCGGAGATGTCGAACCGAATGTAACGGTGATCAGACAGCGTTTCCACATCTTCCAGTACTTTCCAGTCTTGGATGCGGCTTGCCAAGGCGGTATTTGCGAACGTAATATCCACAATGGACCCGCCTTGTTGTCGTACGCAGGTGTAAGCTGAACCCCTATTCAAGACAGCGAGTCCAGTAGATACGGCCCATTCTTCCAGCGCGTCACCACGCACGTCGGTAATCGGGGATCCCCAGGCAGCGGATTTCGCATTGAAATCCCCAGCCACGACTACCAGACCAGGATTTCTCCTACCAAGCAGCGCACCAACCTCTATCAAAAACTGCTCAAACTCGGCAAAGCTCCGGTTTGGAGAAAAATAAACACCAACAACCATAATATTTCCCACAAGTGACGAAACGTATCCCCGTCCTATTACAATATCTCTGGGAGGTGGGGCACCACTTGACATCTGGGTAACTATTCCTACCAATCCATCCCTATCTCCTACCCAATTATCTCTAGAAGGAATATAATAGGGCTCAGAAACGATTGCTACGTTAATTGACCACTCTGCCATACTCTGGAATAGGAGATCCTGAGCTCTGGCAGAGTGGTTAATGTTCGCCTGAAGCAAACTAATGGCCATCTTTTAGGTAGTAATCATTAAAGACACCTCAGCCTGATTACCTGCATTAGCAGGTTGGCGGGTCGGTTGTTTGGAGGGTATCTGACCTCCTCCAACAGCAGCCTTTTTCTTCGTTTTAGATTTCTTTTTAAGCTGGCTTGCTGGACAAGCCTTATTGCCTACCCTATGATCAGCAGGTTTACCCGCCGCTGCACACAGAGTGCAGTGAGGGTCAAGCGAGCAGACGTTTGCATTGTGGCCGGGATTCCCGCAGCGATAGCACTGATCGCTACGATCAGTATCCGCAGTGCACTTTGCTTTTACGTGCCCTATTTCTAGACAACGGTAGCACCGAAGTGGCCTAGCGTCAAGCAGTTTTACTTGAGCCGATACCCAACCCACAAGCAATCTACCACTTTCTATAACTTTTTTGGCAGCTGTCACCGGACAGCGCAGCCACACAACACCAGTTTCGGAGAAACTTTTACGTATCTCACCAACTTTCACGACATCTGGTTGACAACCTCCGACCTTGGCCACGGCTGCTACCACTTCTTCCGTAGTAACAGAGTCATCCAGACCTGAAATACGCATTTCAGCGCATTTAGTAGGCCTGGATACCCGCACTGTTTCTGGGTCTAAGACCTCCGATAATTTATGAGCTAGCGTATCTGCCTTGTCACCGCTCGATGACCCAGGTAGTTCCCAGACATGTGCACCTGTAGCTGCTCTCCGGAAACGCATGCCTGTGATACCAAGGTCAGAAAGATCTATCTTTCTTTTGGCCTCGGCAATCACTTCGGCATACGACGTTCCTTTTTCTTCTGCCGCGGGCTGCAGCGCAATTACTACTGCTGCAGACCGCGGTGGACGAATCTTTTTGTTCTTGACCACCTGCTTAGTGTTTTGTGCCGCTGGGCTTTTAGTCTTCGAGACTTTAGCCGCAGCGGGCTTTTTCGCCTTACCATTTTTAGATACCACAGTCCATACATCATTAGACAACGGAAGTGCCGGCGTAGGGTCTCCTTGTACTGTCACTGCAGTCTGAACTGGGTTATTCACTTTCGCTTTTTTGCCCTTATTTGGCTCTACGGTAGGACATATTCCGGCCCGCGATGTCGACGCAGTAGCCTGGGCGTATGACCGGGGTGCAGGTACGGGTGATACCGCAGAATTTACTGCAACCGTCTTCTTTTTATCAGCGGCCAGAGGTGGCCTTAACAGCTTACTTTCAAACGCCCCGATCCTGGCACTTACAATTGCTCCGACTTGTGTCATGATGGAACGCGATAACTCTTCGAGATCCAAGACAGGATTCTGCGGTTCAGCTCTGGAACGGGTAAGACCCTGTCGAGGCTTGTTGCGAATATCTTCAATTGGAGACTGGGCTTCACTCACGCAATCCTTACTTCGCATACATAGCATTTCCTGCTTCAGACGGCTGACTTCTTCACGCAAGTCAGCTAGTTCGGCTTGTAGATGAGCATTAGCCGCCTGCAGTTTCCTGGTCTCATCGTTCGCAGACCGATTACTCACTTCTGTGAATGCCTCCTTCATAAAAACCGCTGTCTCCTTGAGGTCTCTAATGTACTCGCCCTTAAGATGCCCAGATTTAGTAGCGATCTCTTTAATAAGCTGAGCACTATCATCTATAAGCACGCTTAAGTCCGCTGCCGAGCTGGCGTCAATTACCGCCACTGAAGGCCGTGATGAACGGGACGCCCTCGCACTACGAACTTTATGCGACAGTGCCCCAATGTCTGTATCAGCTTTCTTTAGAAAGTCCTCTCGTTTTGCTGCCTTTGCTTTTGCTGCAGCTATGAAACCAGGAACAGGAGAACTCACTATTGCACCCTTGGCTTTGGCTTGTTTTGGAGCCGTGGCCGAGTCCGAGTCGTCACTGAGGTCGCTTCCCGTGTTTCGGGACCTCGTGCGCCTCCGCCAGAATTTAGGTGTAGAACTCAGTACTGAGTCTACAGTCACCATCGCAGCATCACAGGTGGAGTCTGCATCCGATTCAGTGGCTACATCCGCCGCAGCCCCTAGTTTTTCTGGAACCACCATCGCTTCCTTCCCATTTGATTGGGCTTTACCCAGACGAGCTGATTCAGCCCGTGTCATCCTCCTCTCAACGGTGTCCATAGACATGCCCGAGTCCTTGGTTTTGGCATGCATCTTCTGGATGCAGGCGGAAACCTCCAAATCATCAATATCCAAATCGTTAATGCTTTTATCAGAGTCCAAAATCAGTTTGCCACAGTTGCGTTCACGAAGGTCAACGGGTTGTTGACCTACGAGGCAGTTTCTGCCCCCCCCAGAGTACGAGGGGCTGCCCTCCGCCATAGCAGAGGGGTGGGATTCCCCCGCTTCGCGGGGACCCACCTGGGGACCATTTTCAAAACTGTCCTTATCCATAATTCTACCGTGATGCTCTTTTTTCCCACCAGGGGTGAGCTCCCCTGTAAGCAAGCCCTTGAGTGGGCAAGCTTTCGCGCCAAGGTCATTAGCGTCAGCGCACACCAACGGGGTGAGCGCTTTCGCTGCTGTATCGTCATTTGCCATATCATTGGAATCGGAGTCCGTTAGGAATGCATAAGGGTCGTCGGTACGGCGACCGGCAGTTTGCCGGCCACCGGGGTGGTTGTTGCCTCCCCCAGAATACGTGAGGCGGGACGCCGCCGAGGCGACGCCAAGGGATTCTCCAGCCTTAATAAGGCTGGTACCCTCCTGGGGTAATGATTCTTCACAACCACTCATAAGTGCTGTTAAAGCCGGCACCGGCTCCCGTTTTTAAAGAGACGGGAAACTCTCCTCTTTTTTAATGAGGTGAGTTCCTCGTTGGATTTTTTAAAGAGGTTTACTCCTCGCAGCCCCAACCCAATCGGGTTGCGGCCCTCGCCCCCAGCTCCACGAGCCGGGATTGCGAGTTGGCCGACAGCATGTCAATGCACGCCGCCGCCCCCGCCGTCGATAACGCCTCAAAACGGCGCACCCACCTCACCAGGCTGGCCCTCGCGGGCCCCACCGGGTGTGCTGCTCTTAGTCTGGTCTCTCCTCCCAAGCCTACCGGTATGAGTAACTCTGCCGGCATAGCCTTGGGGATCATCGAGACACGCAAACCCCCCCACCACGACAAGGTGGCAGCACGTCGGGAGGGAAGTACATTAAACCTTAATTAACATGTACAAGTTGATTATAAGTTAAAAATAATTGATCGTATAATTGCGCCCAAATTCTTATTTAAAGCACGTTACAAGAGGCTTACAAGAAAAAAAAAAAAAAAAAAAAGAAAAAATAAGGTACCTACTTTTAAGAACGCTGTAAGGACTGATTTTGCTTGTTGGGTTGTAACCGGGTACATAGAATACGAGTACACAATTTTAAGTTTCTATAATAATAGTATTCTACCTGTCTGGGTGTCTATACGGTCTACCGATCTACGCTTCAACCTTACATTTTTAGAAAGTAACACTAAAACTCTATAATATACGAAAAGAAACACAGTATCCTGTAATGGTTTAACAGACAGTTTAACATCAATCGTATAAACTATGCATAGTTACCCGCTTTAACCTCGCAAACATATTCACGGTTATATACCTTATTTACAAAGGTTACCCGCCCATCCCTTCCTGAGCGAGCCCAATTTATTCTTTAATACCTTTCCTTACTGATTCCGTAATCGTAAGTAATATAACTAGTGGTCCCGGCAGACGTCGTCACGCCCGGCAAAGCAGTGCAATATTAATCAATCGATTTGACAGCTGTTGTCATTGTTGCGTTTTGTTATACGATATTTTAATCTAATATTTCTTTATTTACGTCATGACTGTAGGCATCCTTTACGAGGACATATTGTTTTAAACTAGGGGTAAGTAAATACGTCATTATTAATTAATTTGTATGCTTTTAAAACCAGATTAAGAAGTGCATAGATACGTGCTCTGTATTTATATATATAAAAAAACTAATCTTTTACTTATAAGTCCAAATAATCTAACTAAGCCAAAAAAAATTGTATCTAAGTAAATTAGTATAAGATCAGAGTTAAGAGAATTGGCTGCGTCGTTGTGACTATCAGTTTGACTAGTAGCAAGTCTAAATAAATATAAGCTCCTAATTTTACTAACCTACGATATCGCGTCTTACTCAAGGTTATAATAAGGTGTAATCTTGCTTATTGAAGGTTGTACCCAGGGATTAAATAATGATTGCTATAATAAAGGTTTTTCCGTATTTTGATTTAACGCAATATTCTAGCTATAATCAAAAATTACTGTTATTTGACGTATAACTAAAAGTAGAGGTTGGTGGCCTATTGTAACTATTACTGAAAAATATAGGTATGAAAGCTATGTAAGTAGCTACAAACATTTTTAACGTGCTGTCCTGCTTTCTGAGACTGCACTTAGTTAAGTGCGGTAAAAAGAGCTTTGAAGTCTTCAAATATATAAGTACTTATGCTTTTTCATCTTATAGAAGCTGACATTTCACCTCGGGAATAAATTATAATTTATACCACAAGCAAAAATGGTTTCAGGCAATATTTCATATCGACAGTTCGGGATGTGGTTTTTGTCACGATATTTTATAAAAAATATTGTATTCTACCAGTCTTTCATACTTTCATAGCGCTTCGAAACATACTTTTTGTATTTTACTTTAACATTTGTTTAAATTGTATTTAAACTGTTATGTTTAAACCTAACTCAGTACTGGATACTGTTAGATTGTAATACTGACTGATATAATCTTTTTACTGCAATAGAAGATGTTTTGAACTGACTTATCACTTTTACACTACTCATAAAAAAATTAACTAGGTGTGATTTACATATCCTAGTTTTTGCATTAGATACAAAATCCTGCACTCACCTAGCGAAACTGTTTTATTCTGAATAAACCTTAAACTCCATTAATATTATATAATTACAAAAAAAACTCCGTTCCAAATTGTAAACTCCATCATTAAACTAACACTAGAAAGTGTCGGTATTCACACCCAGCCGTCGCCCGACACGTAGAGTGACAAGGGTTCAATTTGCCCGCGCGCCGCCCGCCGCTGGCGGACATGGAACCTTGTCAATATAAATCCACTTTGCGATTTTATCGGAATATTTTGCACACAAGAGCTTTATGATGTATTTTTAATGTGGAATTAAATTTTATGGTCGAATTTTATGTTAGTTTAATATGTGGGATTGGACCGTTTCATGAAGAATTACCATATAGAATAAAGTTATAATTTTATTACGTATTTTTTATTGTCCTTTACGCTGTATTCATTCAAGGGTTTTGAGCAAATATATTTTTGTCTGGTTACTTTATTTTTCTCTTTCTATTTTTCTAATGTATAACACATATCTCATTATTCTTATTACCTTAATAAAACGTAACGGGTGCGGGCTCGCAGCAAACTGTAACAAAAAACAAAAGTATTTAATTTAAAATCATGCAGTTATATTATCATAACACTTCTTTTGTTTTATAAATGAACAATGGACAGATCACTTTATTTATTCATATAAAAGTAGACCAAGGCTCTAGAACTCGTAAATGCTAAAGTGCAGAAAATGCAACGAATCGCAGTTCCCTAAAATAATGCCTTAAAAGTGCATAGTAAGACGATCTCAGCACTGTGCTAATCCTGCCTTTGTCGCAGGTTCAGTTCAGGCAGCGTCGGATGATCCTATTGTCACGATTCTATTTGTTTCAAGGCGCATTTTGCTATGAAAAGACTCTTACTATCTTTTGAATTCAGGTCTTAATTAAATTTCTGGACAAACAGGTTTAATTTCTACCAAGATTTAATTTCAAACAGGTATAAAGAAAACATTTATATAATATAGCTTATAACCGCGATTTCGTATGCGCACGAAGAATATTTTATACAATATCGTTTTAAAATATGGCCTATAAATTATTCTGAATTATAAAGTAAGTTATTGAAAAGTTTTATCAAAATCCATTCAGTGGTTTTTGCTTGAAAGAGTAACAAGTATCCGTTTATCCATCCCCATCCATCCATACTTACAAACTTTCGCGTTTATTATATTGATAGGATACAGAAAATAAAATAAGTTAAATAAGAAGGTGGTAATATAATATTTACTACGAGGCATTAATTGAAATTTGATCGATGTATAGTTTAATACCATTAATTAAATGATTAATTATAATTGTACCAAGCTTAGAAGCGTGGGAGCTCGAATTTCTTCTACGCTCGTCTTGATACAAATATCATTAAGGTAGCTAACTAGGTACCTACTTTAATTTCTCTCTTACGTAAAATAGCGGATCTCCAACTAATGCTCATTGAAAATATCAACATTTTAAAACGGGATATGTCAGGACTTGAAAGAACCTACTTTCGAATGAGACCTGACACTTGACGCTTATATAAAAGCGTCTGCTGTGTCACCACTTCCGGTTCCCGGCAGTGACGTCACGTGTCACGTCACTGTCGAAGGAACGAATGAAAGCCTCAGTTCATTTTTCGAAACGCTTTATAAATGTGAGCATGATTTCCTGCAAAAGCTCGTACTATGTTTGCAAAGTGTTGAATAATCTATAAGCTTAAATTAAATATTTTCGTCGCCAAATGTTATGTAGCCTTAAATGATGTAGCAAAACTTTATATACCTACTCCTATTATCCTAGCACTAGTCAGATTAGCGCTAGTTAAATTTCAGTTACTGCAGTTCATGTTTTCAGTAGGTAGCTATGCATATGGTTGTTGTTATTTCAATGAATACTATTTGTAAGATATCGCCGTCTTATTTTACTACATCACACACAACGTTCAATTGATTTTAATATCGGCCATAAATATTATCAAAGTGATATGGAACTATCAATTTTAAGAGATCAATAAATGAAGCAACTGTAACAAATTTAACTCGCGTAGGTATATTAAATTATATGCTGACATCATGAAAACTTAAAACTAAACTGTAGTGTTAGACTATCATCAGCTCAGTCGGGTATGTATATGGTAACTGTAATGTTTTCGAAACGTCAGCATCTCCTAAATTCGTTTATTTGTTTCATATCAATGTGTAATAACAGCGTAAGTATCGTATAATTGAGATGTGTTAATACGATTCTAAGTTTAAGAAAATTCCAGTTAAAAAGGTCAGATAAAAGAAATATGCGAAAGATGCTGCACTTTTAAAGTGAACCGAGAGACCGTATAATAGCGGATCCGGTTCCGCTCACGACACTTGTCTTAGACGGGAATTAAAAAACTTTAGCACATTCTTATAGGAAAAGTTTGCTATATTAGTAAAAAAAGTGTCACAGTTTTAACAATAAACAATTATGTACTTATATATAAATATATTATCTGATAATTTTAAACAAAATGTTTTTGGTCACATGATTACTGATTAATATAGTTATTCTGCTCATTATACATACGTACCTACATTAATTTATACATACTTACCTATAAATTCTAATTTTTTAAGCTATAGAATAATTCCCTTCATTTACTGCTGCCATTGTGCAAACGTCGCTAAATCATTCTCCGTTTATTTCTATCCTTTATAACTGACGTAAGATCATCACTACTTAATCATTTCCTTGCACATTACAAATAGTACCACTTTGTCATTACCGTGTATACGTCTCTACCGGACCTACTACGTCATTACCGCGTCAAGGTGCAATACAGCATGACGCTACCCGGCGATCAATTAGCCGCCCGTCTTCGATATCGGAAAATGGAAAATAGGAAAATGTTACTCGTATTTTTCTTGTTTGAACGACATATAAAGCTTTGATCTTTGTTTGCTTAACGTATTTAAATACAAACTTTTGTAAGTAATAATGTTTATAAAGATATAGGTAAGAGCGTTGAGCACTTAAGAGATAATTACCTACGTCACAAGTTGAGAAATATGGAAGTAGTAGTGAAATGTTGAAAAAATATCAGTAGATACTAGAAGAATACTATCTATCTATTATATTATATATATATACATAAACATATCCATATATCTCTTATACTGTTAGTTACAATATGTTTATAGTTAGGAATTTATTTCGTACTAGCTGTGCCCGCGACTTCGTCCGCGTGGAATTTAAGTACTGGGACATAAGTATGGATAATTAAAGATTTTTTTCTAAAATGAGTTACTCTTTATTACATAAGCTATCTGCCAGTGAAAGTCCCGTCCAAATCAGTCCAGCTGTTCCATAGATTAGCCGGAACACACAGACTCCCTATCTGGAAAAGACTCCAAGGCGCGAGATAGCGAATGACGTTCACGATCAGTATTTAGTCGAGACTCCCTTTGAGAGGAACTTTCCGAGAGGCGATTAAGTGAATTTTTTTCTCGATTAACACTAAGTCGTGCCTGTCTTTCGTCATTCGATTCTTGGGATCTACTCATCCGCTGTCTTTTCGCTGGTCTACTGTTCTGAGACAGATTCGACTTTCTTCTGGGCATTTTTAAAATCAAAGCAAATACATACAATAATACATATGTATATTTATTTCAATAAAAATCTACGTCTACGTAGGCAATATTTTTTTACATTATATCCGATATTTTTCAACCAATTCACAAAGCAAGTTCAGAGTCCGTATTTTCATATCCAAGTATAACATCAAAATCATCAACTAACCGAATCGCAAGACAAACAAAATTAAATAGTTTTAAACGTAGAGAAAAAGCTATAGCGCGTTTTAATTGCCTTGAGGCGCCATCTAGTACTATATTATGTAACTATAAAATCTCCTATAGAAAAATTACCTTTAAACTTTAAAAGACGATATCTTTTTTATTTGACATCCGATTTCGATGAAACAAAGCCTATATGTTGCTCAGGGAAGAGCTTAATCTATTAGTGAAAGCCGCGTCAAAATTTGTTCAGTAGTTTTCAAGATTAGCGAATACATACAGACAGACAGACAGACAGACAGACAGACAGACAGATAAGAAAATCTAAAAAATCATTTTTGTGTTCTGTTACTCTTTTATTATTACCCACACCCATTTTTTGTTGAAAATTTCAATTGTACAGACACGCGGTTTCTACTGTTTTATTATATGTATAGATAAAATATACTTCACGTGCTCGAGCATTTTAGCATTAAATTCCATTAAAAATTATGGGTCAGCTCAATTATTTTCAGTTGGACAATTAACGTTTAACTCGAATTTGCATCACGCGTCGTTTTCACCAACGATTTGTAAACATCATTACCGGGCCGTCATCGCCGTCATTCCCGTTTAATTAATTGGAATAATCCATCACAGGAATGACGCGTGATTAGAATTTAATTAATTTAATTTATTCAAAGTAGGTAGGTGTAACACCCGACTGTCAGGATTATAGCTTTACATTGTCTTTTAATTTTATTAATCAACCAACTTAAACCTGTGCCTTCAAACTAGGTGGCCGGCAGAACTAACTATAAGGGATATTGCGTTTTAAATTTTTGTGTACTAAATGTTGCAAATCAGAATTGAGTCATATCGAAGTTTTATCAACTTATAGAAAGATAAACTGATAGCAATGTTTACGTTATGATAACGATAGAATGAAAAATATATAGTTTTGTAACGTGGGTAATCAGATAATGGAAGCAGTAAATAAGAATTTTGTTTTTTATAGATGACACATAAAAAAGCTGAAAAAGATGCCAAGTTCTGCAAATCATCAACAAAAAATTAAGGCCAATATTAGGGATTCTAGGTAGAATTAACCGTCCGTCATTTATCACAGCAAGAACATTAATTAGGGTCAAAATGAAACTACGAACTGGGTTAATAATCTTAATCAGATACTAGGTAGGTCAATTCATCATCTAGAAAATTATAGAACTTTTGTACGTTGTAAGAGTGTCGGTATGAAGCTATTTTTCGCTAAGCATTATTATGGTCTCACTGGGCACGGGCCCTTAATCACTTATCTCGTAACGTTTTCGTTATCTACTCATAAGAATCTTACGCTTTTGTTAGACGAAACAAACAAAAACCAACCAAACCATTAACTGAATCCGAAGGAGCAAGAATGGGCAGGAGATAGAATGCTTCTTATTCTATCTTCATTTCTGGCATTTAAGCCAGAAAGAGACGTAGCTAGACAATTCGTTATTCCTCTCTCCCTCTAGTTCAACTTGTGATCCAGGCATGGATGAAAATAGGAAATAAATAGAATTGTTTCAAAGTCCGTTTGAACTTATAGTTAGACGTATATATATATATATACCGCCAAACATATTAGTTTTGTAATAAAGTATTCAATAATTAATGAGAAAATAACGAAAAAAAAGAAGATTGGGTTAGGTCACTACTATGTAGTAGTATACATCATTCAGTAGTACCTTAGCTGTTCATATTTTATAACGCTGATTTATTTTCATTCCAATGTTGACTTTTTACCAATCCCGTAATTAAAGTAAATAAATCCCGGGCGATGCACACAATATTCCCGTTTTTATTTTTCTGTTTGAACTTCATATCTGAAATACAGGCATGATACCAGCCGGCCCGGTTCATTCTGTATATCAAGACAGATTTCGGAGCCAGCTGGTAGTCTGCAGAGTAGCTGTATTTCTTCAGCTGTATTTCTTCGACGCCACTTTACTTAATGACTCAAGTGACATAAGGAAATGTTCTAACTACATATTATGTATTTTTGGTTATTTATTCATCATCATCATCATCATCATCAGCCCGTCGCAGTCCACTGCTGGACATAGGCCTCTCCAATTGCACGCCACTTTGCTCTATCTTCGGCTGCTCGCATCCAGCTCCTGCCAGCCATCCTACGCAAATCGTCACTCCACCTTGCCTGAGGACGTCCTACACTACGCTTGCCGAGACGCGGTCTCCACTCTAGAACACGTTTACTCCAACGGTTATCGGTTCTTCGGCTAATATGGCCAGCCCACTGCCACTTTAGCTTGCTAATCCGGTGGGCTATGTCGATGACTCTGGTTCTCTGCCGAATCACCTCATTTTTGATTCGATCCCGCAGAGAAACGCCGAGCATAGCCCTTTCCATAGCCCGCTGAGCGACTTTAAATTTGTGAACCAGCCGTACCGTCAGTGTCCACGTTTCGGCTCCGTATGTCATGACGGGTAGGACGCACTGATTGTAAACTTTCGTCTTCAGGCACTGTGGGAGTGACGATATGAAGACTTGACGTAGCTTCCCAAACGCTGCCCAACCTAACTGAATTCTTCTATCCACCTCATCCTCGAAGTTGTTTCTACCTAACTGTAATGTCTGTCCAAGGTAGACATATTTTTGAACAACTTCGAGAACGGCAGCTCGTGTACCGCAATTGGTTCCGGTAGTACATGTTCATTGAACATGACCTTGGTTTTGTCAAGTTCATCCGTAGGCCAATGCGTACAGAAGAGTCAGCCAGATCATTCAGCATCTGTTGTAGGTCCTGCAGCGTTTCTGCCACGATGACGATATCGTCAGCAAATCGCAAGTGAGAGATGTACTCGCCATTTACTTTGATGCCACGTCCTTGCCAGTTCAGCGTTTTGAACATATCCTCCATTGCATTTGTGAACAATTTCGGGAGATAACGTCCCCTTGTCTCACACCGCGATGCAATGGTATAGGCATTGTTTGCTGATTCTGGACTTGGACGGACATGGTAGCGGCTTCGTATAAACATCTCATCACTTGGATGTATCGCCAATCGACTTGGCATCGCTGCAGGGACTCCAGAACAGACCAGATCTCGATCGAGTCAAAGGCCTTCTCATAGTCCACAAATGCTAAACACAGGGGCTGATTATACTCTTCGGTCTTCTGTATAATCTGCCGCACTGTGTGGATGTGGTCTATGGTGCCGTATCCGCTCCGAAACCCAGCCTGCTCCGGTGGTTGGAATTCGTCAAATCTTCGCGCAAGACGGTTCGTGATTACTCTTGAGAACAGCTTATAGACGTGACTTAGAAGGGAAATGGGTCGATAGTTCTTCAGCAGGGTTTTATCTCCCTTTTTGAAGAACAAGACGACCACACCTCTACTCCACATCTCTGGAGTTCTCCCTTCAAACAAGACGGCGTTAAAGAGTTTGGAGCTCCCTAAGTATAGGTTTACCTCCTGCTTTCAATAACTCTGTTGTAACGCCATCTTCTCCAGGGGCTTTTCCGTTTTTAAGCTGTCCAAAGAGCGATCTCGATTTCGTCAATACTGACTTCTGGCAGGTCTTCGCTGTAGTGGCGTGTTAAAGTGGCTCTAGAATCCTCATTTCCGGGATCAGGTCGAGATGCATGCGAAGCGTACAACCGGCCATAGAAGTTTTCCACTTCGGTTAGGACTGCCGGCTTCGAAGCAACGACTTCTCCAATTTCTGTGGTCAACTTCGTCAGGTGGCTTCTTCCAAGAGATTGTACAAACACTTTTGCTCCCCGGTTTTGCTCGATCGCTCTTTCGATCGAAAGAGTATTGAAGGACCGAAGATCGTGTCGTACGCGTTTACTAATCTCTCGGTTTAGAATCCGTTTCTCTGACGAAGTGACGGGTGGGTTTTCACGTCGTTTGTTCATTAGCCCTAAATTCTCTTCCGAAATCTTCGACTTCCTGCCACTACGTTGCATTTTACAGAATCTCGTACCTTCTTCCCTGAGAATCCGAACCACATTTTCAAGGTTCTGGTCAACGTCAGTTGTGGTTTCCACGGCAGCGAATCGGTTCTCCAGATTGGACTGGAACGTTTCAGATCCCATCATAGTTTGGAGCAAAGTTGGTCGGAGCCTGGCCTTCATCAAGCGAACACGTTCAGCCCTGAAGTCAATATTCAGAGAGCCTCGGACGAGTCGGTGATCGCTTCCGGTATTGAACCTATTGATCACAGAGACGTCTCTGAATATATGCTTTTTGTCCGTCATGATGAAGTTGTTTGTCCGTCATGGTTATTTATTGTTCCTGTACTATTATTTGTACAGGAACAATAAATAACATTATGCTCATATTGCAAAAATATTTTGTTGTTTTGGCTATTGTTGGCTATTTGTTACATGTTACATGTTCCACTTTCGTATATTATTGTTATGTTTATTTTTTTTTCAATTACCTTTCAATACGGAAATAAGTACCATTTATGACTGCTTAGTTTTTTTTTATTTAAGTTACTCATATTACACGTTATGATTCTGCAAACAAGGCACTCACGTATAAATCTTATTATTTATATCCGTTTTCCGGCTGAGAAGATCCAATCAAAAGCTCGCTGCGATGCTTGCAACTTAATCCCCTTATGTAGAAGAGCTTTGAACATCTCTAATGCTTTGGATATAGTGCGAACTACCATAACATATAATCTCAGGAGGGGTAGCGAATGCACGTAAAGCTTGCTAATCTAGATATTCATGCTAAAACATGCCGTAATTCCATGCCTTAATGTGTACAGCAGTACCATTTCGGCACAACTTATTTTGGGATTAAATAAAAATTTAATCCCTACTAATACTATAAATGCTAAAGTAACTCTGTCTGTCTGTTACGCTTTCACGCTAAAGCTACTGGACCGATTAAAATGAAATTTGGTACAAAGAAAGTCTGGAGCCCGAGAAAGGACAAAGGCTACTTTTTAACCAACTGCAAAAAAGGAGGAGTTCCACGCGGACGAAGTCGCGGGCAGAAGCTAGTTCCTTATAAAACCTAATACTATAACAAAAGAGCTTTAAGAGCACTGAATAGATAATGGGTTAAGAATTAAAAACTTGCTTATTCCGTTCCTTTATTCTAGGTACATCACAGAATACGATCTTCCATGTCTAATTATCATCAGAACATACATGTACCAAATTACATGATGAGTGATGACTATAATTTTGTGAAAAAATCATTATAATTAATTATAAATAATGACAAGACGACGAAATGCGTGTTTGTAAAGAGCAGTTTAATTTCTATGGTAACATATTAACTTATAAACTCTACACTTAGTCAAATGAAATTTTGGCAGACAGAATATTGTATTTTATTAATAACTAACTATAGGTACCTAACTTTAAAATTCTTTTTGCGACAGCAGGTTTGAACCCGTAAAGTTATTTCAGTTAGTTTTCTCACAAAGTTGTCTGTCCTTCTCCGCAACCTTTACCAAAACTTAATCTCGAAGTTTCTACTAATCCCAAGTTTTGGCTAAATCTAGTACTTATGTAAATACCCCAAGTTCTCTTCACAGTTGATGAGAATGGAAGTTAGTAGAACAAGCAGGAGCTTGGTGCCGGTCAGTACACAAACTAAGATAAGTACCTACATACGTGCTTGTAAAAACAACACTTGCTTTAATTTTAATTTATCAACAAAAATAATCATGAGAGATCAGTTACCTACCCACCAGGTACTATTACAATTTTGTTGATAACATTAATATAAAAGTTTCCTTACCTATTCGTATCGAAAAACATTTCATGTAAAATAAAAGCTTATAAAGACGAACAAACTGACATAAAACCGTATAGAAAACACCCATGTCACTATATCCAACAAAAAATACTTTTCCATCTCGCCTCTGTTACGGAAAACTCTTGAGAATATGTAGAAGGAAATCGAAATATATTTTCCCTGTTCCTATCTTTGTTGATGTGTTAGCGAGCAGACGTTTTGGTCCAAGCCAGAGTCAACAAATTTCTTAATTTAATTATAAATAAATTTATTTTAATTTTGATAACGTGGACATGTCATTGTCTTGAGAAGGTTATTAAGTTCAGATTCTTATAAATAGGTGTACAAGTAACTGCGTACTTATATGAATTACTGAGTTAAAGCATACAGGACAAAATAATACAGCTGCTGTTGGTACGATATTCTAGAGCAATCAATTACCAATTTTTCAAGGAAGTTACATCATTATCAAGATACAATCTCTTAAGGTTTTTCGTAGCTTTTTATCATAGCTGACAAGTTGGCAAAACATGGACAGCCTCTAACGCTTTTAGTAATAGGGACGTGTCTTATATACATATACCTAAGCAATATCTATTTGATGTTTTATGGAAATCAATGGTTATTTGTACAGTATAAAAATTTCATTTTTTTTTTCATTTCTTTCTAAATTGTGCAACTAGGTACCTACATTCTAAGTAGGTAATCATTTTTTTTCATCACTAAATGATATTTCAAGTATGTATACTAGTATTTATGTTTTCACTGACAGTCCCATTATACCTACTTTAATTCAATACAAGTGTACCTATACATATATTGGCTCACTTGTAAACGAGTCAAGCGTGAAGGGAAATGTATAGTGTTAAGGAAGCGGTGTCGCTATATATCGATAGGCCTTTGTATGTCCTGCGGCAATTCACCCTTATAGTTGAAAGCAGTAACTTGCTTCAAAGAAATCTATATTTGGGACACATTTAAATTAGAACAAAAACAAGTACCACAAACACTGTTATTTTGCTGCATGTACCTATGTTATTTACTTAAATTTAATATAAACTTTAAAATCCTAAAAATTAATTGAAACCACGAAATTAAAAATAAATTATAATAATCACTCAAAACATTACCTTTTTTAAGATCATAGTAAATTATTTAAATATTTTTATTTCTTAAAACACGCTGAACATATAGTTATGGTATTGTTTCTCATCTACTGCGTAACGTAACCCTATAAACCGGGAAACTTGGGCGATATTTCAGGAAAGATTTACTGACCCCATGATTTAGGAAACCACGGCTTTTTTCCAAACGAGCTCACATTTAAATAAAAAACCTCGATGTGCATTTACCATCCGTCGGCTTATATATTGACAAAAGATTTAATTTTTAAAATCGTTTTATTTGATGTCACCAATATTCAATCATGAACTATATACACAAACACGCACACACTTACACATACACACGTAAACATTTAATATCTTACTTAATTGTAATATTGGTTTAGCTAGCATATAAAAGAAGAGCGCTACTATTGTAATTTTGTAAGTAATTACTAATAGGAATGAAACAACTATTAACGGATTTAACTCGCATATTTTTATTTTATTTTATTAGCTGTCGTTTCGGATTCTTTATAGTTTCCATAATCGTTGCACGACTGAGCTGACAATAGTCTAACGCTAAACGTTAGCGTTAAAAATACGCGAGTTAAATCCGTTAATAGTTGTTTCATTCCAATGTGTAATAACCGCGAAGGCATCAGAAATTATTATGTTACTAATATTACGTAAATAAATTTACTATTTATTTATATTCGTAGCTATCATTATTGTTTAACTGCTAGATTATTATTAAACAGGCTATATTTGATAGCAAGGGAGTAGGTACATTGATACCAATTTTATAGTATATACGTAACCTGGGTAGTTCTGAAACTCAGCGCAAATGAAACCGTCGTCCATCAACCCTGACCCGGCCGGCTATTGCCAGCATAGCTCAAACAAACCTCAGAAACCGACGAGGCAAGCATATCCTTTGTTGATATTATTAATTTGTAAATGTACCTGCATTGCGTTTGCAGTAAGCTGGAAACCCGATATTTCATCAATGGTGTCACTAAATATACACGTATTCTGTAATCTATTTAAAGAAGAACTATTCTTATAGCAGCTTTTTAACACCCCATATGACTTACTTTCCACATAAAGAGCTGCCTGCCAAATTTCGTAAAGTTCCGATCAAAGATAGTTAAGTTATCTTCAAGTAGGTACCTAATATATATTCAAATCACTTTAGCGTTATTCTGTCGTCAGCTGAGTCGTGTTACGAATATGGGAACTGTAAAACATCGAATCGTCAGGAAAAAAAAAATACGCGTTTTAAATCTGTTTACTAACACAGCTTCGAAGCTAATTCACTTTACACTTTCATTACCAGTTCGTAATGTTTTATATCTCCGTTGAATTACTAAAAGCAAAGAGCACATATTGTTGAAAAGACCCTCGTCATAAAACGATAATAAGGTAACAAGCAAAGGCAAAGCTAAGCTCTATTCCCCGAGTATAAATATACAGGAAACTCGACATAAGGTAAAAGGCTCCTAATTCGTGATAGTACGTAATTTCGTTAGTTTTTTTTCTGGCGCAAAAAATAAGCAACCTAAATATTATTTATTTTAATTAAATATAAATAAAAAATCTCTATCTATTAATCTATTTAAGAAACCAAGTAGCTATTTTATAGTGTCAAAACTGAAATTAATACGACTCTCCAAACTATCAGTCGGCCATAAACAGCTGAGTGGTGTGTGCGTACTCCTTGTGGACGTAAGGTTTACTCTCCGACTTCGTAAGCTTATGGAACGGCAAAGGTAAGTCCATTTGAATCAAACTTTTAACAGTGCTTGTATGGGTTTCTACAGAATTAATTGGGCATAAGAAATGATCATACGTAAGTATAGAAATCCCTTAAAACTGCAATAATTCGACTCACGAAGTAGCGGACAAGTTATTTTTCATGTGTCCCTTGTTTCGTGATACTACCGAATTAAGGATTTTGTTGAAACATTTAGGTTGCTTGCATATTATTATAAAAAACTAAAGTTATTTAAATGTGTATTGAAAAATATATAACTTGATTAATTAAGTTTCGTTTGAGCTAATTTCGGTATATGTTTTGTTCACTACAATTCTCATTAAACAAGTTTGAATGTGACCCAAGTTTATATTTTTAAGGTGAATATGCATATGTACTGTTCGCACATTTTTATTTATAATTCAGTTAATTTTAGTTATTTTTATGTATAATTATGACGTAAAGAATATTCAATGATTAATTATTATACTTTAAACTTCATCTACAAAATTAAGCGCGGTTATTCAAAATAAAACACTGACACGAACTAAGGGACTCGTCTTTTGACACTTTTTCCTAAATTCGTGATAGATAATGGTAAGGTAAAACACCCAATTATCGACACTTTAAGAATTTTTTTTGGGCATTTTTAAAATATCTGGTAGGTATCTTTGTGATATTATATGATACCTACCTACTTTAATGCACCAGGTAAAATTTTAGGGTTCATTCTATATTATTTTATAGCAAAAACAAGTGTGATCCTAATAGATAGGCTGTTTTGAGAATATACTGAAACATTGGTTCTTTTTATTTTCAGGGACAAGCGACAAAATGCCGTACAAAAAGTACAGTGCAGAAAATCTAGAACAGGCATTAGCGTCAGTAAGGCATCACGGAATGACGGCTTACAGAGCTTCAAAATTGTATAATATGCCTTATCAAATAATTTTAATTATTACATTACGCACTTATAATTAAGTTTTAATTACCTAAGCATCAATAAAAACTGTAAGATTGATCTCACTCTCAAGTAAATCTTTTTTATTATTTAAATAATGTTGTCCTTACAAATACAGTAGAAACTCGATTTTCCGGACCTCAGTTATACGGATTCGCGATTATCCGGACTACCGGACTAACCCCGACCAATATATTAAATAACTACAAGTTATTTAATATATATACATTTGTTATTTTTAATTAACACATATCATTATGTACAACATATGCATAAAACCCCTATTTTTCATACATTCGATTAACCGGATTTTCGATTATCCGGATGTCCGGTTAATCGAGTTTCTACTGTAATTAGTAAATACATTAAGTAATTGTTTTTTTTAAGAAATTTACATAACTTACCCTGGAAAACTTTATCCCGAACCAAGAGCCACGAATTCACGAACTTAGGAGCAGAGCTAAATTTTATCACGAAATAGGAGCCAAATAAGAGGTCCTAAAATAAATTCATTTAAAAAAAAGTTCGAACTGAAATGATATAGTTCATGCATTAAATTACTGTCAAAATACCAATATCCACCACTGAAAGCTTACAAAGTATTATCATGTTCAGAAAAATTAAGAAAAAATCAAAACCTCTTGAGAGCCTTAACATGCCGAAATAGGGGTCATTTACCTTAATAACGCAGCTAACCGCATCGTCAGTCAGCCCCGACTGAGGCACGGCTTAGACTATTGCAAACATTCACAATATTAATCATGGCCAGCGATTAAAAGTGTGCAACTTGACTAAAAAATAACTCAAACTAAGATTATTTTTGTATGTGCACATTATTTTGTTCTTTCGGTGTTAATTGGTACAAAAGTAAAAACTGTGAAAAATGAATAAATATCGCTTTACCAATATAAAAGTTGTACTCTGTGAGGTAAATTAGAAACCGGTAAACTTATGGTCATTTTTACATGAAATCTCGTAGGTAGTTTGTAGTAATTAACAATTGTTCGAGATAATTTAGACTAAATAGGAAATTTTGAAATATTATTATGTTTTTCCGTTTCCGAATAACATTGTAGTTCATCAGTAGAAGAAATTGACCTAAGTATAAAGTCATATAGATACATATGACTTTATACTTGAGTCAACATCCAAATTTAAAAAAAAACCATACAGCCTAATGCTCTTGTATCTTACGTATATAGAACTAAAAAATATAGATCTATATTGTTCCTTTGTGTAAATAGATAATCCGCCGTGACTTTTTCACAGAAGTTTGAGGCTGGCAGCGGAAAATCGATAGCTAATTGATATTGATGGACCCAAGAGTTTTTGTACCGAATAATAACAGAGAATAAAGGATTATAATGGAAGAGTGATTTGTTTTTCGACATAGGAAATAATATTAAGAATTACTACCTACTAGTTATTTTTAGGCATTTGAACACGAGTTGTTTTGATGAAAAACCAACCTCTGGGTCTTTCAAAGGCCTACTAGGGGTTCAGTCAATTATTGAGATAAATTGTAGTTAAGTAGTATACATATGTCGCAAAATGATAAAACTGGAGGTTGCAAATTCTAATTCCGTTACGGGCAAATGTTAGTGTGATGAACACGACCATTAAAACCTGAGTCTTAGATTAATTATATTATTAATGTACGATTTTCGCTAAGATTGAGACTAGATCAAAAACATAGTGTGAATTTCCCAAAGATATTTATGTACTTAAGTATTTATCTTAGTAGTCAACCTAAATTTGGTTCATTTCAGTTACCAGGGAAATGATAAAATCAATTGCGTTTCCGCAGACTAGAAGGAAATATTCAGGAAATCAAATTTCACAAGAATCGTTCAGGCCTCTTCAGGCAAATGAACCACAGTAAGCGTCTTTACATCGTTATAGAAAGTAGGTCTGACAGTATTCATTACTTACGTATGCTATATTTTTTATACGTATATAGTAGTAGACATTTTTTTGACCTATCTAGTTATATATCCACTGAAATAAGTATCAAAATGACGGTCGAGTCACACAAAAACGAATGAAACAAGTTTTTATGTTCCAGACATCGCACTCCTTGACTTTAGCTGTAAAAAGAATTATTAAATTTTAAAACATGAAGTTTTTCATTATTTTTAAGGTCTCATGCTGCTTTAAAAAATGACGGAAACTTCTGTGTCGCAGTTTTCCTTTGTAACAATTATTGAAAACGTGACAAAAAATGAAACGCGAGAATAGAAAGATCTGAAAATAATACCTGTCTCTCGTATTCGAAGTACCTACTTAATTCCGTTTCTCCAGAAAAAAATATCGAATATAACCTAATACAAAGAATGTACTGTTATATCTAGATGATTTCGAAGCTTAATAATACTTGCTTATACTAAAATAATAACGCTATAAATAAACAAATCATAAATCTGTCACTTCCCCAACAAACGGGAACTAAAATATTTAAGAGCAGTGTATAATCAAGAGACTCAATGCCCGTGGTTTCGAATTGAGCTCTATTCCTTCATAAATATAGCCCTTTAGAATTCTCCGATCATAATACGACCAATCCGGAGAGATACTAGAGCGATACGAATTAAGATAAGCGAACATCTTCCGAAATTGTGTCGGTTGATCTCATAAAGGATGTACGTTGATCGAGGAGGGAATTCCAGACTGAAACACGGTGCCAGAAAATAGGCTGACAGGAGGTATTTTTATTATTGAAAATAACTAGCTTAAGACCTGTACGGCTGTAGGCTGGCGAAATATTTCATAATGAAACTATAAGTATTTACGTTGGTTGTATAGAACATTAAGCTTTTCATTTGCAAATTTATTACTTTTATAATTATTTGGTTGCTAAAAAGAAATGTATAAATCTTTGTGAGTCTACCCTATGACTGTAGGCCAAGAAGTTATTTCAACTATTTAAATTATCCTCTATAGGTATTGTATATTTGACATGAACAAAATAATTCCAAATTCCTATAAAAAATGTCGTGCCATACGACTGCAAACTGTACTATTTAGCAATGGGTTACAGATTTCACTGACTACGTTATAGGACTTAAGTCTTTTTAATAAATGAATAAGAATGTTTTTCATAGGGACGGGTCTCTTTGAAGGTAAGGGTTCTTGAGGATGAAACAATTTTCAGGTTGATTTGTTTATTGCTTATAACACGCTTGTCGGTAATTTATTTTGTAATAAAGGATTATTTTAAATAAATAAGGCCACTTCGCTTTTGAATATTAGTCTTGACTTTGTTTTGGTATCTCAGATATCAAAATAAAGCCAAAATAAGTATTAATAAAGTATATGTCAGTTAAATATACCTTCTTATATAAATTATGCTTAGATAGGTATATGACATATGTATATAACTACCCTTATAGAACCTATTTTGATAAATAACATAGACAAGTTCCAGACTTAATCAAAAATATATTTAAAACACCTGGTATTAAACGTGGAAACGTGTTTAAAGACCGCATTAAAAAGTTATACTTCCATTATAGTTTTATTAAAAATTCAAGCGCAAATAAAGGTGCTCTATGTGAAAACAAGTGGGTTTTGTACTGAGCATACATTTTTAATACATTGCACAAGTATGTGTTAATGCAATCAACTAGGCTTTTGTGTTTGTTTTGAATATGAATATACAATTTCTCATTATAATATATCCCTTGGTGACATCAGTAACTATGTACAAAATATAATTTTGCTCCCAGTGTCATTTGAGTTAACTGCTTCATCAAACGAGATTCAATTTAAATTGAAATAGCTTGGATCAACAAAATACAACAATATTGATAAGACAATATTTTATAACAAAATTTCTCAGCCAATGAACCAAACTACCAACCCTCTAGGAATTTAAATAAGCAAGAGGAGACTTCAAAAATCTTTCCGATACAAGGTTCTACACGATATGAAATATAAAATACGGTCATAAAGGAAAGTTATTTCTCGTCATAAAGCTTAACCCGAACTGAATCTAGCCCGAGTGGAAGAATAAAGGAAACTAGATGTTCTAATATTTATACTAAGAAACAATATCTAAGCTATTGAGATCTTGCAATTTTATTAATGGATCTTGAGTGCTCGTAATGGCATCGAATGTTCGTAATAAAATTTTATACTTTAAATTCAAAGGTTTAAATAAATACTTACTTAAGGATTAAACGATGTACCTACCTTTCTTGTGGCTTTTAGAATTACGAATTGAATATTAGAAAAATGAAAATTATTTTGTGGCCATAATGTTAAAATAATAACAATTTATTTTATTATATAAAATAACAATATTGGTGTAGGTATGTTATCTAGTTGTATGGTGCCAAATCGAACCATTTACGCACTCATACGCATGTATACATACACATAATACACCGCTATGCTTTGCATAATAGAACTTAATCAATCAATTAATTCAAATAAATGTTCAAAAGCAGTGAGACTTATATAAACCATCATAACCTAATCTACAAACAAAGCGATGTCTCAATTGAGGTTAAGAAAAATAATGAATCAGAAAACCAACTACTTACATTAGGTGGGTGCCTAAATAAATATGTTGACAAAAAAAGCTTTTGAGACTAAAACAAAAGACAATTTAACAATTCTAGGCGCGCGATAAAGTCCCGCGCGCAATTTGGTTCGAACGTTTTTCGATAGGAATGGTGTAGATGTAAAACAGAATGGAGAATATCCACTATTGTGTTTCGTGATCTGTTTGTTGCATGACCCTAATAGTATAGAATTTTTATAAGAGGATGAAAAGGAATACATAAGTGAAGATTATTTTTATGCATCACTCGTTCCTAGATCGGCATTTTTGGTGCTAATTTAATGCGACGTTGATATATAAAGTATGTTAAAAATTGGTAGTCGCTTCTTTGTTTTCCGTAGTTAATGAAAGTAAGCACATAGGGACCTTTTTGTGTAACTTGTCAAATGTCAATATTCATAATTTGAGCAGGTATCAAAGCAAGGTTACACCAACAATTTTGTCCAAAAACAGAGCACTTTGTCTCAGGGCCCTGGACAATTCGATTATGTCCTCATTGGTGAGATGTATTGTGCCAAAATGGCGGCCGACAGCTGGTATTGACGGCACTAACTATTCACAAGGGATATGCTAGCTAGTGGCTACTGTGGTTATTTGGTTAGTACGGACGCAGAGTGGATCTTTTGTTTTGGGTTGTTTCGGCGTTGTACCTATTTGCATATCTGTATATGACAATGTTGACCACCACTAGAGTTAATTAGTTTATGCTATACTAATTAATTTGGATCTCATTAATATAAATAAATACAATGTTTCTTTCGTTACTGGAAACTGTTAACATTTTTCATATTTAGCATAAAGAACAGACCTCATCTTGTTTTGCTCGAATAATACGATTTATAATTATTATATAGGTACTTATTGAAACTGTTGGGTATTTATTTTTTTCTAAATATTATTACAAAAAGAGAATGAATCCTTCTTAAATGTAAGGTTCATTACTTAACATAGAGCGTTATCTATTCAATCTACTCATGGTGGGCTTATCTCGTGTTTTTTCGTGTGATTACATCCTTGTATCGCTTTTTGTCTCACGTAATTAGATATACTCTGTACCTATTCATATATTGTTTTCTATTTTCTGTGTCATTTGTTCCATTAAAGGCTCATTTTCCTTAACGTTTACCCTAAAGAATAGCTGATAAGTTTTCCTTGTATCTTTTCTAATATCTACGTAGGTCAATCTGTATCTTTGTATGTATCTTTAGAGAAAGCTTTCAGTATTCGTGCGTCGCTTATTATTATATTAAACAATATTTTACGGAGCTTTCGACCTGCTAGCTTATTGTTAAATAATATATTATGTAATATGTATGAATCAATGTAAAGACTTATACAACATGACGTTGCAGAAATGTAACACATAAAAAACAAATGTAAGTACGAAATTATTTCTTTAAGCGATTGAGTGCATAATAATTAACTTTACGTTTTTTAAATTCACTACTTATTACCACTCTTATTTTACTTTGTTTCCAGGTTAATTGTAACATGTCATTCTTCATTTTAATTTCGACACTTCACTGCTTCACAAAAAACCAATATCGCGAAGCGTATATCAGTAAAACTGGTGCATTTGCATGAAGTCAGTCACCGAACCAGATTGAAAGTCGTTAACGTTATAAGTGACACATTTTAATTAAGACTTCAGTACATGTCGAATGAATATTAATTGCCTGCCTGTTCACAACTGACCGGCTTCGACGCGTGAGAGTCGTTGAATGTGCACTCAAAAATATTTTTACTATAAAGGACTTTCGGAAATGTTAAAATACTATAATTTTTTGTAGGTACAATTTCCAGACAGTAAACTTATATTTGTTTATGAAATGCTACATTTTAATTAAATTGAGAGCCTCGTACGATGTTTTAATATACAAATATCTTAATGCGCAAATTAATAAATCAAGGTACTTATTTTACACACTCAAAATGTGTGAATTTCGTTGATTATGCCAACACTTTGAACACGAATATAAATCTCTTTGTAAATCAAGCATTTCAACACTAATGAGGGTACATCTTGATCCTACTCAGAGCCTAAAGGGCGTAACACCCAATCAACTTCCGTATTCGAAAGTCGGTTTTGCACAAAGTCCTAATGACCGGAAAATCTATGCAAATCTGTAACTGGACCAGTAATAGCTTCTTAATCTTGGATAAGCCGAATTTTCTCCAAATTTCCCATTGAACCCGAAAATTTATAATCAAAGAAGGGAAATTGAGTATAAAAGAGATATCGTGTTTAATCAGACAAGAATTAACACTGTTACATTATTTTATACAAAATAATTTCAGCAATTTAAATCTCTATAACATTACCTATCTCTTTCATAAAGTTTGCATTCTAATTATGTTTGTACGGATTGATTTTTGCTATAAAAAGGTAAGTCCGCGATGGATTAAAATAAAATCTTTGGTTTTTGCTGAGTTTAATTAAATAAGAAAATGCAGCGACATATTTTTTTCATACTTTATAATATTATATTATATCATAAATTTTACTACTTTTGTGTCGCAGAAAACAAAACGATGCATTTACACAAATGATCAAAGTCTACGTAGTTAATTTATTTACAAAAAAAAATACTTCAGATTTTTTGGTTTTTAATTTTGAACATTTCAACAAAAACCAATTAAAAGCACGTAGCGTTATGTTGATATTAGTTGGATGTGAAAATTCAAGTATCAACATTATCGACCAGTTTATCGTGAGCCTAGAAAACTGCTGCCAACAGCGCTTTACATTGAAAGTATAATGTAGTTTATACTTCAGGAGATCTAGTTGAAATGGTTTGTTTTAAGCGTAGAACCATCTAAAATTACATTGTAGATTACTGTTTTGTTTCGGTTTATAATATACTTAGTAACATTATTTTTTACCTGTTTGAATAATATTTACCAAATTATGAAATAAGTTTACAAGGTAATACTATGTGTTTCTTATATACCTATAAATAGAACTAAACTCTTGAAACATATTTTTCTTTTTAAATTTGATTTACAAAAATACTTTCGTCCCCGAAAAAGAACATACATAAGTCACAGCACTGTATAATGAAATTGTATGACATCTCATAGATATGAATAATGCAAACAATATTACCTATTTTATAAAGACGATGATATAGGATAAACCTTCGCATAGAAGAAATATAAACAAAACATAAGACGAAAATATAATAATATATTATATACAAAGACAAGCATAAAACAATTGAGAGTTCAGGCGGACTTAAATCTAGAGTGGCGTGCAATTAGGTACCGATTTTTTTCGTGTAAAATGTGGTCCAGCCATATATTCCACCAATCACGGGCCAGAAGCCATCTCATTCAACTTGCGGATTTCACTCATTTTCGGTCTCCATTTCGGATGATACTAATTAATACAGACAAAATAATTGTCATAAATCACGTCACATATCATTGAGTCATTCAAGTAAACTCATTAACCGGAGGACTAAACGAAGTATTTACCTACCTGCCTGATTTAGTATAACTCACACTACTCGCGTCGAGTACATATTAAGTTCTATGTAAAACACACAGGACTAACGTAACGTCTTAATTAAACGCAATTTGAAGTGAGTCCTATATCAACAACAAAAGTGTTGTTTCAGCTTGAAACCTAAGTTATTGTAATTAGAGAGAGGAGTTGCAAGATCCAGCTTAAGATGAATTTGCGTTAAAAGCAAATTGAAATGAGCTGGATTTCTAAAAAAAAGTTACTACCTTAGATAGGTACTAGGTATAAAAAACAGATACTAAATAAATAAATATCGATTCGCTCGATCGATAAAGCTAAACTATTTTTTTGCATTGTCAGCGTAATAAACATTGCTATCCATAAGAGCGCCAACACTACCAATACCTATATCCTTAAACTTAATACAGGTAGCAAAATATTCCCAAGTTTCCTATCAAAGTATTCTATTCGTCCAGATGAAACTCCCGATACTGCTACAGGCTGATTGGCCAACTTTTAATCAAGCGGGATTGCCAGACCTACCAACTAACTTCTTCACAGCCTGCCTGTTAGTTAACACTTCTCTAATTTTAGGGATTTGAGGTTTATCGAATTGTTTTGGTCAATTTGTAACAAGGGTTTTAATATGGTGACAGAGTGTTTCGTTTTGAGTTATTTATTCTTGTAGCAGATTAGTCTTATACCACATATTTTGAGATCTGTATTTATAGTGTCTCAGCGGTAATACAATTCTTCATTGAAAAATAGCCTTGGTACTTTGATTACTCTTTAAATGATATAATCCGTTTCTTTGACTTGCCATACTACAAAAGAATAAGGGAACGAAGTGAAAACAATAAATATCTTGAGTCAGAAGTAGATTTAGCCTCCCGACGTGACTACACGCCCTCAACTCGCAAATGCTTTTCAACTTTTTAAAGTTTCAACAGTATGTAGATACTTGTCTTACTTTGCGTCAAGTTTCACTAAAAAATGATAGTTGCGAATTATATATGTACATATATATGAGATTCGCTATTTTATCAAATGTATTCTCTTCTATAAATTTGAATCACCAATTAACAAAAACTTTATCAAAATATACTGTTTATCACAAATCGTCTATAATATGACTTCAAAATCTCTTTGTAGATTATAGTTTTCCGACTCAGTCTGGAAAATCTTTTTAAACTTGAGTGTTCTGCGAAAAATAATATCTTGGATAAAAGGTTTAAGTCTCTTGGGAAATATCTTATATTGGAATGAAATAATCGAATCTTAGCTCGGAAGGCGGTGGGTGGTGCTGGAGGACTGACGATAATTAATGACCGGCGTGACGAGAAAATTGATTGAGGATTGTCATTCGGTGGTAATGTTGGTGTTTTTCTTGTCACGTTAAATGAAAGCGAGCAGTGGACACTAATTTATCTAATAAGGCAAACCAAGAATGTACTTAATAAAATAGGCTAAATTGTACGTATAAGGACGAAGAGACTAATCAAGACCAATGTGAAAATTTTATATGAAACAAATTAAAAGGTAGAATTAAAAATTTAATTAAAAACAATGTAAATAATGGAATTTTATACCGTCAATAAACTTAAAAGGTTTCCAAAGCGGAGATCAAAACAACATTTTTCTCATTCTAATTATTTTTTAGTACACATCGACGGGCGGGTTTCCTCGAGGCCCTGCTCCGGCTGAGACCGCGATGTTTCCACGTTTAATTGAAGTATTTAACAATTTAGGGTCCAGGAAAGGATGGGCTTGAAGGGTTTGGGTCAATTGTTGCGAAGTTTGCTTTGGATGTCTATGAGTTTGTAACGCGATTCGTGCCCTTTATGTTGGAGACTGGACTGTTTAGTAAGTTGTTACTCTCATTTTCTCGGACAGCTGAGAAATATCAATATTATCTAACATTCTTCGCCAGCACACAAGAACAGATCCTTAAGTTAAAAAAACAAGTAAGTCCTTTAGTATGAGATAAGACAAGAACCAAATTTATAATATATGCAGACACATTTGACTATCTCAACTCTCAAGAAGCTTGTTATATAACACGGTTGACACTTGATACTTCAACATAGAGCTAGTTAATGTTTATTCAGTCTGGTTCTAATCCCACTGAAAGCAAATATTTGCATCCTCAAATAATGATGTACTCGTAATACCTCTAATGTGTCTCCCATCTGACTCGAGACTCAGTCTTGAGAAGACAGGGTAAGTAAAGTTATTATAATAAAGCTCAATTTGACACAAATATATGCTACCAATATGCATGTGTAGATAGGTACCTAATATTACACATGTTTTGAAATCAAATCATATATTTATGAAATACCGGTAAACAACAGAAAACATTTTTTATAAAAAGTTAGTAGGTAGGTATCAGTTACTTATTTATATTTATTAACCAATGAATATTGTCTGTTAAAAATTCGTTAACGTCATATGCTTCATTTACAAAATATTCGAATTATGTTCTTTTAATTTATTAAAATTAATTATTTGTAATTTATGATATCTATTTTTTTTTTAAACTTTAATGACGAAGTCTTTTTTAGGATACTCTTATAGCTGGTCGTTAATAAGCGTACTGATAACAATGACATAAGACACTACGATAACACTATTCAACTGTACAGGCTATTAAGTAAGTATTGTTTTTAAATGTTCAAGTAAGTATTCATTTTCCAAGTTCCTTTTTGGTTTAAGTCATTAATCAACCAGCTGTTTAGCAACGTTAAAAATTCCGAGATCCGACTCGTCAGTGAATATATTCATATATGATTCAGTATTCCGGCACAATGTAGGATGACCTTTGCTTTAAAAAGCGCCTTTAGTTGGCGAGCGCAGCGCTAACGAACGCTTTGAAGGGAAATTTACTTAAGGCGCGTACTGAGGTAACTATATGTATGTACTACCTCTGTTGATGTGCTATGTAAGAGATTTTGTTAAGGACAGACGTAATTTAACGGTATTCATTTAGAAAATAAGACCCTAGTATTTCCGCTATGAAACCCCTAATACAAACTCAATAATAAATAGTTGTATATATTGATAATCTTAATGTTATTTTACATATCTTTTAAGGAATTTTGATGCTATATTTTTCATTGTTACCTACAAATTGTATAATTTCTACCAGTGTTGTACCACCACAATGTTATATGCTGGACAAAAAAATATACCTACATATTTCTTATTTTTGTATGAATTTGAATAACCATCGTGATATTCCGTGTTTGGTCTATAATCATATCACAGCTGGGTACACGCCTCTTTTAAAGGTATCTGTAGTATCAGACCTAATCAAGAACGCTGATCCAATTAATTCCCTATCATCACATTATTACCAACGAACCAGGATTATTGCCCCCAAGTAAACAACATACAGAAACATTGGAATGAAACAATTTTAACGGATTTAACTCGCGTATTTTATTTCATTCCAATGCAGCAATGTATAATAACCGCGAAGGCATCAGAAATTATTAACATACAGAAACACTAATCAGCAGTTATTCCCTAAAAATAGACACAGTCCCTTTACACATGTAAATCCTACATCTTTATGGTTAACCCTTCTTGTCCCATTGGACAAAGGTATATCAAAAACTCCGGCAAACATGCAAGTTGATATTAAATATTCACTAAGGGCCTGTCTCTATATCCAACTGTACGTATTTACCACGTTTGTAGAATAAATATACAAAGATGCTTAACTCCAAATAGTTACCTAATGAATTGAAATATCCACCAGATAAGCTGTTTCATTAGTAAACTGTTTAGATCTTAATACATTCAATACCAGGGACTACGTGGTGTTTCGCGCGATCCCGTGTTTCTCCGCTTTGTAGCAAAAACAATGTATGATATAGAACTTTGATTCAGGAACTAGTTAATACCATAATACTAATTTTAAGGCTGTAAATGTTTTGATCCACTAAAAATTAAAAAAAACTTGGACATTGTGAAAAAGCCACAAGAATAGGATATGTGTATTTGCTTTGTGGAAATATGTAGGAACCTGAATTAATTGTGACTAATATTATATTATACGAGTACCTACATCCATATAATTATTTAATACCCTCCTAAATAATAACATAAACGAAGACAACCTTTGCGTTGATTTTATATTCAAATAACTTAAATAGGTATAACAGTTATGACAAATAACTATTAACAAATAAGTCTACGAATATAGGTACTGTAAAGATCTCGATAAGTCAACCTAAAATCTATCAGTACTTGAATCAATTATCAAACTAAATTATATTCCTGCTTTGTAGGTACCTAGGTATTACCTTGACAAAGTTTTAAGTAAGTATATTGTAAAAATAAGTTGGTAAGTGTATATTAACTATAAGTACCTTTAGGATCTAAAAATACTTAAACACATTTTGAAAAGTAGATAAGTAGGTACAGCTATAAGATATGTAGGTATAGATAAAGTACGGGTCATAAAACTCTCCCGCAATACAATTATACCGTCCACAATACATAAGCATTTCAATATTTAATACTAATTACCGTAGTCCACTAAAACAGACTCTTTCCACACAAAAACAACTAATGTAATTAGTCTTCTATTATACATACGTACATACACTTATGTATATATTCTGTACGACTGTCAATACTGTATGAACATAATAGCAAATATTTGTTAAAACGCGTTGAGTAATATGATGATTATTTAATAATCATAATCATAAGACGTCACGTTTATTTGTTTACCATTAAGTTCTTAGTTATGATAATAATATACATTGATTAGTCTTACAGTTATCCTTACCGTGAAAAGACGTCAGGTACGGTAGCTCGCGGCGAGGTTATAAGACGCGACGCGGTTCTATACACGTGTTTCGCGCTCCGCGGCTGGGCGCCCACTGACTGCGTCGATCGATATGTCGGCCATTGCTGCGTTGCGTTCCATTTCAGGCATGCGTTCCTAAATTCTTTTTGATATGAAACGGAAGAGGTTTTAATCTTCATAGCCTCCTGTCCTTTGATATTCATCGTTATTATTAACTCACGTAAAAGATGTACGGTCTACTCAACTGTATAGGTACTGTATTGTTCCATTACAAATATAAAGGTGACTCGGGCGAAACGGAAACAAAAGGCGAAATATAATTATCAGAGTCAACGGGAAGCTAAATATTAATATTTGCTTTGTTATCCTTAACATATTTTTATAAGTGAGTTTATGATCATTATTATTTCATTGTTTACGTAGATATTTGTAATTTTAATCTGTTGTGTTAGGTCAGGTTGGTACACCCACGTTTGTTTACGGAGTTTTGTATCAATAACAAGCCACGTAGACCGTACACACGGAGAAGTATCATAGCGATATAATATTTTCATAAATATGGTTTTAATTAATTAACTTATTAGCACAGCACTCTACCTGATACATAACATACCTACCTCCATTTAAAACCAGTTAATATTTCGTTTCATCACATACCATTAGACCGATTAAGAGGACTGTGAAGCTGTTGATTTTCATACAAAAGGCGATAACGTTTTACACCCAGTAAATATAGTTAGATTTTTATAATTTTTGGATATGTTGTAGATATAATGAGAAACTACGCCTGTACGTTTTGATTTTTAAGAAATATTGCTTACGCTAAAATTTATTAAATTTATTAGATTTATATAGAGATTTTTAAATGCTAATAAATTTTAGCGTAAGCAATATTTCTTAAAAATCAAAACGTACAGGCGTAGTTTCTCATTATATCTACAACATATCCAAAAATTATAAAAATCTAACTATATTTACTGGGTGTAAAACGTTATCGCCTTTTGTATGAAAATCAACAGCTTCACAATCCTCTTAAGTAGATAAACATTTTTTTATTATTAATTATGTACTAAGGTCTACGTTATTGGCTAATCTAAAAATGAATAAATAGAGTCGATGACGATTTATCGATTAAGTATGTCAATTAGGTTATACAACCCTTAAGAAAGTACCTACCTAATACTCTAGTTCGTTTTATTTTGTTTAGGTATTCCGTGAGATAAGTACTCTAGGTACTTGGTTAACAACGAAAAGTAAAAACTCCACTTGGCATTTAAAGATTTACCTATTTTATTTTCAAATCGCTCACTTTAGGTATATAAAACAAGTACACCTAAAAACGGTTAAATTTTATGATAGAGACAATAATATACAATAAAATCATAGATAGGTAGATACATACTTTTCAATATAAAAGACAAATAGATAATGCCTGAAAATATGTATAAAATAATTTATTAAAACGAGCTCCACATACGAGATCTCAAACTTAGAGAAATTAAAAATATAATCTTTCACTTATTGCTTTCTAAAACTAATATGATGAAAACATTATTAACGTTATGCTAAAATCTTTAGAGCTCAAAATAATTTAACAAATGTATGTATGTTTGCATTTAACCAGTATCGATAAAATGGTAACATGGCAACCAATATTGTGTTCTATTGTATAACGCTTTTTATTTCTAGTAGAACAAAGTGTACGAAGTTTGCAGTGTTTTAGCATGAATATGTACGTGAACTGGATTTAATTAAGTAGGTAAGTTAAATTAAATTAGAGACTAGCTGAGTTTATAATAATTTTAGTACCTACCTATAGTTAAGAATAAGAATAAGAATTAGTTTATTCAGTAGACACAATTTAAAGTGATAACAATATCTAGTTTTAGGCATATTTTAGGTGCAATCCATGTTGACTGAAAAGGTTTAAGCTCAGCATTATTGTTGCGCCCGGGGGGTCCCAACGCTGGTTTTCAGCTTAAACCTGAACGGTTGACTCGCGGAAAAAAAATGCAGAAAAGGCACAAATACAGACAATAAGTTATTTTTACATTACAATTTGTGATAACAGTTAACGTTAACATCTAATTTTTTTTTTATATAATAATATATTCATTTTCAATGCTGCCACCGCAGACCTATTTACAAAAATCGAGATGGATTACTGGATTACTTATTAATAAATTATTTATTAATAAGTATTTATTGATAGTAGGTAAAATTTGGAAAACTAAGTGAACGTCAAGCCTTCATTTTGTTTAGGTATAATTTCTTACAACTAAAATAAACTCATAAATTATTCCAATTACTAACACAAATAAAAGGATTATGATAAGATACCTATATTTATAAAATCGTAAGATCCATTTTTCATGAGATACGCCATAAAAGCAAAACGGCTACAAATCGTAGGAAGCTTATAAAAATATAAAATGCAACTAACGCCGCCGGCGCCTTCCATATAGCAAGTTAAACATGAGTTGAACCAACGCTGCCTTGCTGTACAAAAGTTGCACAAAAGTTGCAGAAGTGCTCTGCTCTCAAATGGTACATATTTGCGTTTTAGCAATCTAACGGCTCTGAGCTGCAGTTTAGAGGATAGCGATGAAACTAATTTTGTGATCACAGTTTTATATTGTTTTTGTGTTGCCTAACTTTTGCAACCTAGATGCTATGAGAACTTACTTTAGCTAGTTACGAACTTTTGATAAGACGAACTCGCGTTGAGAGAGTGTTAATAAAACAGTAGCATAATATAAGTAGTAATAGGGACACTATTTAACAAACAAATACTTGAGCCTTTACTTCCGAGTTCTTTATATTTTTGTAAAACGTAATTTTGATCAGTTATTTATGAACCATGTTATCTGTATATTTTCTCAGTGTTGATACTCTCAAATGGATCTTCAAACATATTTAACTAACGAGTTCCAAAATTGGCAACCACTTTCACCCGTGGTGGAGGGTAAGAGCAAGTGTGACGTTACACTTTCTTGGAGTGTGGAGCCATTCCAGTTCTTAAAAGGAGACCTGCTGTTTAGGGTCGAGAAAAAGGAAAAGCTGCCGAGATGGGTAGTGGTATATAGGTAGATATTTTATAAAAAATAAGTTGACACACGAGTATATAAAGTCGAATTCTTAGATAGGTACCATTAGGGTCTCAATTAGTTGTTATAGTACTGTTAAAAACTTTTAATACCTACATGTTATATGTTTCTTTCAGTGGAGGAAAAACATCCAAAACAATAGATAACTTGCCCCCAAGACATCCACATACATTTCGACTGAAAATCATACTAAAAGTTACTGCCGTTTCCTCGCTTGCCGAAAAAGCTCTAAAGGTTTTTGGTGTTGAAAAAAATGTTTACAAACACTTTGAAGATTTCTATAGCAGCAAAGATACACCAACAGACAAACAAGAAACCAATATGATAGGTGATATATTTACATCTGACAAACAAATAAACATCTCAAAAGACGTCATCGGATATACATTGACGCCAAAAGATTGTAACGATCAAATAACGGATTCAACTCTGATTATTCCAGCCATCGCTGATAACGGAAGTGGTGACAAACCTAAGAAACTTAATCAAAATGATCGTGTTTTTAGGTATAGTAATAAGTATAAATATAATTTATATTGTATACTATTGATTTCAGCTATTGATAAGCAGATATAGGTAGCAGTCGCCTAGGGTAATATCTGCATACCAGATTTCATCAAAGCCTTTCAAATTGAGTTATAAATAGTGTAACAAACCTCAGTTTGTTTTGTTTAAGTATATCGATAGGGTAAATTTTTGCATTCTTTCATTCTATTGATGTGCAAATTTTGAATAGATTACCTCAAGAAAAAGACAATCCATGGATCGAATCATTGTGGTCAGAGGAAATGAGTACAAGCACTGATACTGATGGAACATCAGCCATTTGTTTTTGTATGGCTGTAAGATGCGGATATTTAAAACAGGTAGAAAACAAATAGTTACGTAGCACTTACTAGAATTCCTTTTTATTATAATTTCGTTTAAGCATATTTTCTGTATTATATAAAAGGAGAAGCTGTCTAATGTTCCTTTACTATAAGGGTTAAAAACTTGAAATTTCGCACAAGGGTTCCTATTATAATGTAGGTAGGGGAACAAAAAGACAAGATTTTTACAGGTGCTTATCGTGGGCAGACGAAGTCGCGGGCAGTAGCTAGTAGGTATAGGTATAAAATAATAGTGATGACATAATAAATTGTATTTACATTTATTATGTCATCAAGATTATTTTGTAATTCTTGATTAATTCCTAAATTGGATCTGATTGATTAAATTAAGATAGACGACCCTTGTAGACTGGATTTAATAGAAATGCTGTTGACCATTAGCACCCATTATGACTGTATTAATTATGAGTTTAGAATACTAATACCATAGTTGCCCTAAAGGCCAGTAGGTCATTTGTGACAAAAATACAATAAGCTGAGAAAGGGATCTATGGATGGTATTACACGAATGAATTATGAGAGCTAGTATGACGCCGCTACAACTAGAGAACTATTAAACTACATTACCATTTGTTGAAAAAATTTTTTTGGTGTTCTTATTTCAGATGCAAGCCATGTTAGAAGAAAAACCAGCCTTAATAGAAATTATCAATTCGAAAAATGGATTTACACCTTTAGCAACTGCAGTTAGAAAAGGTAGACTTGATTTTCTCAATCATTATGTATATTCCTTCTTCCAATAATACAGAATACAGGTATACTTACGAGTATTTTTATTTCGGAACATGTGTTTTTTTGTAGGAGACATCACGACTGTGAAGTTTCTTCTAGCAGCCAACGCTGATGTGGACCAGGTATCGACAACTGGTCAGACTCCACTGCACCTGGCGGTGCAAGCTGCTAACATTGCCATGGCTGACTTACTACTTGAAAAAGGAGCTGACTTTAAGGTAGGTAATTTGTACCGATAGTGTAAATATAATCTATGTATTTAAAAGAAAGTCGGTTTGGTTGACACTATTTATAAAATAAGTCAAGAACGATTTGGCGGATAATTGGTGGTGAGGTAGTTTAGAACCAGAAAACGGACATACGTCCCTAAGAAAAAAAAAAGTTGCCCGTAAAATTAGAAACTTAAGAAAACTATGGAAATATGAACGTGGTACCATCTCAATGACAATAACTGTCAAATCGATAGATAAATGTAGCGCTGCTTTGTCGGGCGGAAGGTCTGTCGGGACCACTAGTTTATAAAAAAATAGTCCCAGTGTAAGATAGAACCTATTAATGCTTTTAGATTTGTGACTTAAACGGTCTCCGAGTGGAGCATTATGCGGTTGATTCAGGCAACGTTGAGATGCTTACTTTCGTATTGGAACTAGGAGGAGATGTCACTGTGCGAGATAACAATGGATGGACGCCTCTGTTTCGAGCTGGTAAGATACTTTATTAGGTACTTAAGATGTTATTAAGTAAGATTTTTTTTATTCTTTATTATTGGATATTTCCAATAGACATTCTAATTTCATTAGAAAAATAATTCACTTAGTAAACAAACTTTACTTGGTAATTTTAGAATTATATTTACAACACATATTGCAGTACCGGGGTATTATTAGTTTGGCTTAGACTTTCTAAGATATTCATATTAGTACGAGTGCTGTAATGTAACCCCAATAAGCTAAGGTACCGTAAAATGGGGTTACTTTGAGTCCTGGGGTTACTTTGATAAAAACTTCTTTTCTTACTAAAACTGGGACTAGTACTATTTCTGAACGCATTTATTACATTTTTATTTTACATTTAGCAGCATCGATAGACACTACAACCATGTGAATTATTGTAGCGCGATCGTGCTTCTGGTTTGATAGTAAAAAAATAAAAAACATAAGAAGTTGTTTTTGGTTATTTTCATACCATGAATAACTTCTAAAGTAGTCGTTAAACTATAGCAAAAACATTTTTTTTACTAATTTTTCTATATCAGAAATGTATCAATCTATAATAATCAATTTCATCAAAAACGATAACCTTTACGACTATTTTATTTTGGCGGTATTTTCGGCTAGGGGTGTCTCTGATCACTACTACGGGGCTACATTGATCAACTGATCTGTATCATTTCGTACTAGTAAAATGTGTTAACCCTTTCAATTATCTACTTAAAATAGGCTGATCGATCATTTATACTTCATTGGTAATAAGACCTGACCATAATTATTAGTTAAAATTGACTGAAACCATTCTGAAAAATAAATAAAATAATTTATATAAAAATACTGTGTAAAATTATCAAATAATGCTATTTAAGTATAATATATGGCAAAATAGCACAGCACAAGCATAAGAGATAGAAGTTAAGGGCATACGAACAAATTATTTAAAACAAAATATTTTTTTCTAAAAATGCTCTTATTTTTCCTTTGTCAAAGTAACCCCAACCAGAAAAATCATTCTAAATTCCAAACCTGTGGACGGATTAATTTGGTTTCTTCGGATGATTTACTCTAAATCAGGGATACTATCGAACCCCATAATAAAAAGAGGGGGTATCAAAGTAACCCCAATCATAGTATAAACTTGATCACGAACTTTTTATTTTTTTTCTCGAAATGTATTGATGAAAAAAAATATTATAGTAACGGATTCGGTAGTATGAACAAAACCGATATTCCCATTTTTTTTATATTTTTTTTACATTATTGTATAAGGAGAAAAACACATTTGAATTTTAAAATTTACTAAAGTCACCCCATTCCACGGTACCTCACTGAAAACCATGAGTAGGTATGTATGTCGATGAATCATTAATATGCTTATACACTATAAAATAATATTTGTTTACAAAGTGACACAAGGAGCATCGACTGCGATTATAGAACTGCTTGTAAACTACGGCAGTGATGTAGAAACTAAGGACTATGCAGGACTAGCACTCACGTCTGCAGCTAGGCTGCTGAAGAACAGACAGTAAGTACTCTCTGTATTACGTAAAATCATTACTAGTAGGCACATTATTAATAGGCACCTATTTCCAACAGAATTGCCCTACTAGCACGTAAGGATTTTGTCGCGTGAGAAGCATTTGCATAGTGCCATACTCTTGCAATAATTGAAGGAGCGACAGTGACAAATTACTAATCGCGCGGCAAGCTCCTTACGTGCAAGCCCCCTTATAATAAATGAAGTATATTTATATATGATTAACTATTTAGTAATTTAAACCCATCTTTCCAGTGGCCGTAGTCGGGATTCAATCTTACGTCTGGTAGACACTCAGTTCCCACACGAAGTGGCCCTCGCCAATTTCACTAGACTCACGAAAAAGATATCGAGCATAAACACTATTCTTAAATAATAGACACATCGTCAAAGTGACCGTTTAGCATTGAAGCAAACTAATCAATAATTTCTGAGCTTTTTCAGAAAAACAAAAAATGGTGTAGATATGATCAGAGTAGTAATTTGTTAAATTTCAAGGAATTCAAATAAGAACAGTAATTAAATTTAAAAACTATTTTTATTTTAAATCATAGAAAACATATTTACAAAAAAAACTTACAACTAACGGAGTATTGAATTGCATTTAGCGTGTATGAAGATGGTAACAGTGGTGCAGCTCAAGAAAATATGAAGGACGCCGCGAGGACGGAACAGACCCACAGCCCAGTACGCTACTACCCACGAAATGCATTTTGTAATGGCAAGGCTTAAAATAATCCAATAAATAAATTAAATTAAAACAATTTAAAACAGTCTTAGCCATAGAGTCAGTAATGCTAAATTTGTCGCCCACAACTTTGTGGATTTACTCGCTGCTACTTCAAAGTCTACTTGATTTTTTGTTAGACTTAAACCTATAGTCGCTGGTTGTTCTTCAACCTCGCCTCGTTCGAACTGAGCTGTTTTTGTATCTCTTTTATCTCGGTGTCGTTCTTCTTCATCTTCGTCGTACTCTACTTCTTCCTCTTCATCTTCTCCTTCATCTGCGTCGCTTTCGTTATTTATGGATTTTTCTACAACGTCATGACGTTCACTTTCTTCTGCTTTTAGTTCTTCAATTAAATCATCTTTTGATTCTGTAAACGAATTAACTAGTTTGAGTTGCGTCGTTCTGATATTATGATCATCATGGTGACTATGAGTTCCTTGTGCATTGTTTTGTTTTGGGCTCTCTTTTTTCAAATGTTCTGCAACTTCCGCTGGAATTTCTCCTTTAAATGGTCCAAATTGTGGAGTTTTTAGAAGCAAATCTGACGGGACTTTCGACGAAAATTGTTTATTAGGAGTAGAGGGCTTAACTTCTGGAACACTAACAAGAGTTAGTCCCGATACTGTTTTACCGTCGTACGTTGTGAAAGTCTCTTCATTAGATAGTTTTTGGGAATGTTCTTTTGGAAATTTGGGGTCTGGTGGTAAGTACTGAGGACTGACGCGATCTGATTCCATAACCATATCGGGTACCTCTTTCTCCATATTATTTTTACTGAATAAAGCATTTAATTCACTTTCTGTTTTAACATAGACAGGATGTGGTCTATCTTCTTTAGCATGATTGCTAGGGAAGATTTCTTTTGTTCTATCATTAGTCGGCAAATGGTGATCAGGTGGTGACGGTATGAACATCGGCTCAAAGGATTCCGTTATTTTATCACTAGAAAAGGCATGATTGGAAATAGGTTGAGGTGCTTCATCGTAATCTTCCTCCACGTCGGTATCTTCCCGTCTATTTGCACCACCATCATAATTAGTAATTCTATCTTCTCCTGCCATTAACGGTTCCCTAATAATTGGCTTGAAGCCACTTTCAACCACAATTGAAGATGGCTTAAAACCAGTGTTAACTGCTGGACGTAAAGATGTGGTGTCTACAGATTCGCCAATAAAATCGGAAGATTTTATTTCATTTTGTGGCCTATTTGTGTCCATTTTTATGCGCAATGTAGTTGATTGCGAAAATTCTGGCGGTGGTGTGGGAGGTGCTCTATTAATTTGATGTGCTATATGAGTATGAGTTGGGGCCATCTGCTGATCTAAAGGCACTGGGTTTTCCATTGGTTTTCCTAATATGATCTGTCCTGGTCTACTAATACTTATCTGCGGCGCGCTGTGTTGGGCAATTATGACATCGTTTGCTCCTGGTAAGGTAATTTGACTTTTCACTACATGATTTGCGATAATATCTGTTTTGCCCAAGCTTAATGTCTGACTTTGAGACGGAAGAGGGGAATTAGTAGGAACAGGTTTGCCTATTATAATATTTTGTACAGGACCTGTAGGTATTTTCGGCAATTGTTTAGGTGGACTTTGATTAAAACTCGGTTTACCGTGATGTGGTGTCATAGGCTTAATCGGTGGTAGGTTTGGCATTGGTGATAAGTTAGGCATTGGAGGTCGATTCATATTAGGAGGTCCTCTGTTGTTTGGATATTTGTATATCGGTTTTTTCGGTATTCCGTGATTATGACTAGGCATCGGCAGTGGGTAGCCACTATTAGTTTTATGATGCATTGGAGGTGGCGGTCTACGTAATTTAATTTCAGGAGGAACTGGCCTTCTGAATGGTGGTCTCATATTGCCTAGTGGTTTACTATTCGGTCCACTTGGCCTTAGGACTGTCTGCAATGTTAATGGTTTTTGGTTTGGAGGCAGCATGTAACTATCAGGCACTTTCCCCGGCTCAACAGTGTATTCATCGTCTTCTCTTATTGGTTGTTCTGGTAGGAACTCCTTGATATCCTCGTGCACTTGATACTGTTGGAGCGGTTTTTGCGCGAAAGAGTTGTTCCATCTCATTTGGTCCTTCATCTTTGTCTCGAGGGTCTCCACTACGTCGATGACATCCTTGATCTGTCCGTTGCTGATCGGCAATTCAAACTCCTGCTGGTACAGCTGATTGGCTTCTGGTCGGTACCCCTCCTTATCGCTACTGAAATCGTTATAATTTGTTTTCGTGTTGATTATTTTCTCGACCCGCTTTCTTTCTAGAAAGTTATTGTCGGGCTTGATGCGGCTATGTACCTGGATAGACTCCTGGCCTTGCAGATCCTCCGGGAGCGCTACCTGCTCCACCACACGGCTCTCCTCGGGGTCCGAAACGTCGCACTCATCTAGAACGTTTATTTTCCAACCGAGGTGACGGTGAGTGAAGCACTGCAAGAATAAAACGATATTAACACTCTGTAAATTATTGATAAGTATACTAAAGTTTTAATACTGGTCTTAGAGTTTTAACCGTATCTAAATTATAATACTGAAAACACAATATTCTCTTGCTTCGTTTAGATCAACGACACAAGATACTAAAAAAACATAGATATCGTCAAATATATTATGTTAGGTCATTTTATGAATATTTTTAGATCGTTACAATATTTTCCATTTTTCCGGATAATAAATATCTATTTTTTCTTTAAATATCGTATTTTTTATATATAAGTTTTGTTGATTTAAAAATATCCGAAAATGGCCAAAAAAGATCACCGGTCCATTATATACAGTTCGACCTGAACATGAGAATCATGCGAGACAGAGAAGGCCGAAAGGCTGAAACAGAAAACAGAGAGTTATGTACACAGATAGATGGAGTGAAGTGATAGTGTGTGTAAGAGATGATAAATGTATAGGTATTGTCAGTTATGATTATTGGTTAATTATAAGTAAATTGACTTTCTTTTTTTTTCGTGAATCAAATTATTGAAGTCATGATTGTCAGTAAGTAACTAATATATACAACAAATAATCGTTATGAAAAATGTATCATCAGGAGGTTCATAAATAATTTCACAATAGGAACCAATGTAATATTATACATGTAGAATATATGTTGTACTTGATTTGTTTTATTATAATGCAATCTTAAAAATAAATCAATAACACCATAGATGAATTGTTCATTTATTATTATCAAATATCAAAATTATAATTAGCAAATGAATCTGTTAATTTTTTTTCATTTCAGTAGTATTTTTTTAATTCTAAATATATATTTTGTATCTACACCAGAAACCAAGATGCCTATTCCAACCCAGTATAATAATATGTACCAATGAATAAAATTTCGTCTCACCTGGTAATACACGGTGTCTGGAGTATTCTTATCAGGGATCCACGTAACAACACCTGGGTTGCCCTCTTCGCATACAAGAGTTAATGACCTCTGATATGCTCCGAAGCTAGGATACTCATCAGCCTCAGGTCCAGAGTTGTCTGGAGTCCAGTTACATAGACGACCTACTCCTGTTGGAACCAGTTCTCCAGAACGGGATCTACGAACTCCTGCATATATTTCTACTCCCTGTAAAGTAATTTAATCCACTTTACTGATTTGAAGGTATTTCGAATGGATAGGGATTGTAATCAAGAAGATTATAAAACGAAAAAGATGTGAAAGATCTAAGATGTATTTTTGTAACTAGTGTTTTGAAGAAAAATATGTAAAAAATTATAATCGTTTAATGAAGTTCTTCAAACTTATAACATTGGAACAGGGCTTATGTGAATCGGGTTGGAAGGCTTAGTGAACACCTTTATATTTTAGAAAACAATTCATCCTATCTACAGGTACCTATTGTTACTACAAAGACTCTAACCTGTTTCTCTTGCTCATTTTTGTGGAAGTAACCTCCAACGGGGTCATTTGTGATGTAGAAGGGATGATATTTGGCGGGTTGCGACGGGTCAGTACCACCTTCCACGACGAATGTATACTTGCGTCCGCGAACCACGTTGATTTCAGGGATCAGTAGACCGTTGATGTACCAGGAGATACCCCAGCCTACGTGACCTGTTAGCGTAAACAAAGAGGAGATTTTGTAACTTTATTGTTCTGAATGAACTTTATAATAAATAATTTGAAATTTAACGATTTTGTATTCTTTTTTGATACATTTTATTAATGTAAACCTTACCTGTAATAGCAGGGTATCCTTGTTTACCTCCAGTGGGTCCCATTTGTGCATAGTAGACACCATCTGGTGGTTCATAGCACTGAATGCCGGGGATTTCCCAGGGCGCTGTTTTGGGTACTGGTTTCGGTGTAGGAACTGGGTTTGGTTTGATAACTGGGGCCTGAAAAGATTTTATGTTACATTCATAAGAACCATTTCATCTTATCTCGGAATCTGTGCTTTTGTGTTGGTCCACGGTCTACTAACCTTCTCCTCGACGGGTTTCCGATGCACGGTGCTTGCTGGTGCTGGAGCTGGATCCTCGGAATGATCTTCTTCAGCTTCAGGCATGGGGCAGTTCCACACGGGTGGCCGACCGAACTCAATGAATTTGTCGCCCTGCAGATCACGATTACGGAGACGGATTAAAAAAAAAACATTTTTTTAGAAGTGTCGATATAAGATAGTTTGATGGGAATTTATGTACCCTTGTATTAGTAATTGACCGGATTATTAACTACCCAGCTAATGAATAATGTTTTTTTTTTACTTTTCCTTAGGGTGGCTCAGATCATCTTCTACTATCAAGTTTTTCTCTAATTAATGTCAATTTACATGCATACATAGTCAAAAAGACTATGTATTTTTATTTAAATACGTATCTACTTATATGATTAAATTATACTCGAAACAGTAATTTCAAAGGAATAAATTAAAAAAATATTTTCAATTTTGAAAAAAATAAATATGAAAAATTTGCATAGTATGATTGAAAAACTTTTTTCTTTTGAAATTTGAATAGGCTCAATGAAATATTATTGATTCAATGGTCGCCGACGGAATTATAAAATGGTTTGAATTAGAATATATTAATTGAGGGTAATATATGCATGAACACAATCCATTCGATATCGAGCTTTGTTGTAAAAGGGATTTACTAAAAATATAATGGCGACGTCGGATTATTAGGTATATAAAAAGGTCTTAGCAAGATATACCAATGTACGAGATAGTATTTTATAAAAAGTTAAATATTCTAATACAAGATTACAATACATATAAATTACTTAATTAATTTACTTGTAGGTATATAACTAAATTTAATTTTCATTTACTATTTTTATGTTATACAAACGAACATAAAATCTTTGTTTCAGAACTGTCTAAGGACTCTTGAGGGGCCATTCAAAGCTTATCTGTCTCGCAGGACCTAGCTGTTTTAATTTCCTAAGTCATTTTCAAGATTTATGTTTCCTTTGTTTCCTAGTGCCCAGAGGATCTTTATATTTAATCATTATTGTGAGACAACCTTGATGTCATTATATGCAACTGTGACCTTATTAGAGTGGCAATAGCCAATAGGTACGACTGTAATTTTTACCTCACAATGTACATCTTCTTCTTCTTCTTATATATAAAAATGAATCGCAAAATGTGTTGGTAAGCGCATAACTCGACAAAGCCTGGACCAATTTGGCCAATTTTTTTTTTAAATGTTCGTTGAAGTCCAAGGATGGTTCTTACGGCGAGAAAAAATCGAATAATTGTCGGGAAAACCCTAAAAACAGCCCTTTTCTTTTCCCATACAAACGTTGTCTAACTAAAGTTACCTAATTTGAATTTCGAACGGACAGGATGACGTCTGCCGGGACCGCTAGTTTATTATATACATAAACATCATATGAGTAACAAGCTATAAACAGTACCTATTCAGTTTCTAAATTAAAATTAATATGTTTCAACTTTACAAATGTACGCAAGTGTAGAATTTAGGTGTTGCTCGGTACATAGATAGTGATTATAAGTACCAAAGTGGTATATAGATAGTCATGATATACATATCTCCTATCACCAGGAAGTCATTCAGCCAGCCTATGACGAATTGTCGAGTGGACATTTGGTCATGTCAATATCGTTTTATTCTCGCGGTGAGCTGTCGACAATTCATCATAGCTTTGTGGTTTGAGAGGTATGTAAACAGAGAGACTTTAGAATATTTTCAAAATTTTACCTTAGTGAAGTGTGAATGGTAGGACACTTCACTCCTAGAGTTCAGTGGTCCCACAGCCCAAATGATCGGCTGGCTAGTGTTGGTCAGCACGGCTCGGTCGAGCTCGTCTGCGCCGCGTAGGCTTCGCTGGTATGTCACAATGGAATACCCGTTGACTAGGGCTGCATTGAGGAGACGGATGGAATTGGTACCTTCCTGTTAGGACATAATATATAATACATTATATCAAACACACAAAAATCTAAATCGGTCCAGGCGTCAGCGTCATCGAATAATCTGTAACTTCGGAACCTCCATATTTTTAAAATTTAAAAAGACTTTTTTACAAAATCTATAATTATTACAAATATTCTCGGTAGCAATACCAAACTTTATATACTTACCTACAATAATAATTATACTAGGTATATTAAATATCCTCTCCTACATTATTAAATATAACAACACTTGGTAAAATAATACACCTATCTATAATAATATACTGCGAATCTACCCAACAATGATATCAAACAGTGTTCTTTATAATAAAGCTTGTCATAATATTAATATTTCGTATTAATATTGCTTATAATACAACATTAAGTGGTAACATCGACGGAATATTAAACCTTCTATTAACACCTCCAAACAATGAAGATTATTACTCGCCGCGGGAAGTGAAACAAAACTCTCAGAAACATTGTAATTATTTCACAATGTGGAAATTAATAACACGGGCTTTATCGCTCGCGGAACCGCAAATTTATTAGGGGAGTGACATTTCAATTCGGGGTTCAATTTAAACTGAAAGGCTCAAATCAATAAAATCATTAAACATAGTAGATATCTAAATTAAAGGGATAAAATAATAATTATTCATGTGGCTTAGTATTATTGCCAGCATAATACAAAAACATTATCTAGCTGATGGTAGACTGAGGTATTCAGAAATCATGCCGAACATTTTGATACGAAGCGAAAGATAGCCGAAGCGACGTGTGAGAATAATAACGTTTAATTTTTCGGAATAAACCTCTATGCATAATTGCAACGAAACGTCACGTGATCAGTGTTTTCGTTCGACTATGTCAATTCCGCACAATTTTGAATTCGTCTCGTTCGGTTGCCATTATCGATTGGCAAACATCAAGGGGCCCTAGATTTTTGTAAGAGTACGTACCTATATTTAAACCGGTACCTACTTGCAATCTTGTTATATTGGTTTTAGCCAATGACCAATGTATTTGTCCTCTTAAAACAGTTTCACCAACACCAACCAAAGTACCTACTTAATTTATAAGAGTCGATGACACGGGTCACATCGGCATCGGCAACGGCGCGGTCAGTGGGCCGCATACCGACGGCTAGTTTAGGTCATTAATGCTAATATTAGTCTGCATAGATATAATGCGGCTCTGGCGACATTTGATTGAACTGCCCTTTATAAGTCTTATCTTTATCCCGATATAGCGCAATCTGAACTTGCATAAACTTTTTATTTTACACTCTATCCGGGTCACACTAATACCATGATTGCAAATAAAGAATCACCACTGTCTAACCTGCTCCCTAGATATTGTCTAGTCATCGATAATAGGGTACAAACGACCTGAATGCAAAGTACGTTCTCCAGTGGATTGACGTAAACCAACGAAAGGTGATGTAGTCAGTTTTCGTTCAATCCATACTATTCTACGTTCGTTCTAGTCGTTCGATTTTATCGATAGGCATTAATGTCTACGGGTAATATAATCCCCATTTCCCAGTTTAGAAGCAACTACATTTTTTATTGACATGGAGTCAACCTCATCGTATAAACTACTAATTATGCATCTTACTTACCACAAATCTCTCATCAGGGCATGATCCTCTGACTCCTGCGCATTGGCTCTTAGCATCCAGGTAGTAATCCACAGCATACCCCTTGAGGGTAGTTTTGTCAACCCAGGCCACAGCCACGTCTCCGCCCACCATCTGGGAGTGACTGTTGTCTCCCGAAATACCAAATGACATGTATTCGCCGTCCTCTGGAATAGTAAACAGGTGGTTAAATTTTGGGTGTGTATTTAGTACTTATATATCTAATAATATGTTGAGAATTGTAAGATCCTTAAGACCAAATTAAAAAGAAAATAATGCGTTCATTTAAAAAGGAGGCATCAGCTAGCCTATAGAATATTGAGAACGTAGTCGACAAGAAAGTTTGTTGTATCGATATTGTTTCGTTGTCGACATGAAGAAATAAGAGACGACATCGACATGCCAAGATTTCTCGTTGTCGACAGCCGATTTTTAACAAAACACCGCGAGAATCAGACGACATCGACATGACCAGAAGTCGACTCGACAATTAACTATAGGCTCGCAGATTTCATGAGCCTACGGCTTACTTACCCAGTTTGGCTACAAGCTGTACGACGATGCTGTCTCCAGCGACCGCCCAGCGCACTTCAAATGCCAATTCATCGTACAATACTTCGCAGTTCAGCTTCGACTGGAGACAAAAAAGTAGAATTAATTACAACAAGAATTGACTAGGTAACATTTCAAGTATCTTTGATTGTTATGAACTCGATAAAATATTGTAGATAGTTATAAGAACTACGTGTTGATAATTAACGAAGTTATTTATATTTTTATAAGATTTTTTTTAAAAGGCATACTTATTAACTCAAAGTCGTATCGTATCCTATTAAAAATGTAACAAATATGTATTTAACAGTTCAATTGATTAATAGTGCTTGTTAATGGAAGTGAAATAAAAAGATATCCGCCTACTCCTGGGCAAGGAGGCTTGATTTAATATAAATGAAGGGTCTGTCACTGAAACGTGCAATGTGCCAAAAAACTAGGCAAGTTATATAAGCTAATACTTGGCTGTATTAGAGCGGGTATAATTTGGGGAGTATGTCAGCGAATGACGCGGTCGCGAGTAATCGAGTGCGGGCTCTTTGACCGGAGCAGCGGCTTGAAATGGAAGCGGAAGGAGTTTTAAGAGACAGAAATTACAATAGAAGATAACGCCAAAAATATTGCTTCTCTAGATACAAGTCGATTAGTGGCATGGTAAAGTAAAGTGAGGACTCTATGAGCTATTTGCCTTTGAGGCACTTCTGAATGACATCGAATGGAACAACTGATTTGAAATTTACACAGCTAAATATAAATCGTTATAGTACAAGCTTATACTCTTCAATTTAAGCTTTTCGTTAAGTAAACGCTTATAAAAAGTCAGCAAGAATTGTTTCAAAAGAATTCATTAATATAGCAAATTTAGGTAGATATATCGACAACCATAAAATTATTTTAGTATGCACATGCGTTTTATTACGATGGACCAATGTCACACAGAATCGACATTGTCACACGCTCACACATTGAAGATGAAGCTTCATAGGCGCAGATCTTATGCACTTTGCAATAAGGTGCATAGCTGTGGTTCCTTTCTAAAAATCTGGGTCAAGGCCATTGCATATTCATCTTTGAGCTTTTAACGTTTAGTTTAACTCACTCGTCTTCATTATGGAAACTAAGCGCTTTAATAGGCATTTCAATAACAATATTTTATTCTATCACAATATATAACTCCTTTGATGGATTGGTTTGTAAACTATTACGAAATACGCGTTCGTAGTTGGTTTGCGCTCAACACGGCTTCTTCCTAGAAGCTTGCAATATGGCGGCAAGTGCCGGAATCCGTAATCAAACCTGGCCTAAGCTCAGACCTCTATTGACCGGCTTACGTTCACCGGAATTTGCAATATCTACTCTAATTAATACTGCGTAATAATCTAGTTACTATATTCATTACTACATTATAGCATCACCATGCTGTATAATCTACACAGGAAATAGTCTATGTTTAATTTCGAAACCATACAGAAATGCTTTTTTTAAAAAAAATATCATAATGAAACACACGGTTTAAAATTAATAAAATTACGCTTTATTAATAATATTTTTACTTAGTAAAATATTATAGGTAGGTACAATAGTTATTAAGACTTATAATTATAATAGGTACTGTGTAGTTTGACAACCAGTAATAAACTCTATGTTGGTTGACAAAGAATTCATATTGCAATGTACCCTAATCTTAATTTATGAAACAGATCAAATCAACAAAATACTGTCTTTTGTTTCATTCGATGTCAATAGGTTGCAATATAAAAGTCTACTACTGTTCATGATAATGTCAGTAATAATTACCGTAATCGTACTTTGAATAATGTAGAAAATATCACAGTTAGAAGTAAGTACTGAGTATTTTTATAGTATATAATATTTACATTATGTATTTTAGGCAAGAAATGATAATAATATTAAGAACTCTAGAAATATTTATAACCAAACACTTTCTTTTTAATTTTAGTTTTCAATTCATGTCTCATTTTTGACTTTTTATTAAGTAAATGAGATCTGAATTTTAATTTCTCATTTTAATCAGATTATCCGTTATTACAGAGTAATAATAACAGTACAATCAGCAAGATATATATTAAGAGCAAATAGATAATTTTGCATGTACAGATAAACCGAATAGTGTAAATAACCGCAATGAGATGAATCGACAAAGTACTGCTACTCGTTCTAATTCCGAGCGACCACAGCGTATCGGAGCAGCTAACTCACTTTTAATAACAACGCTCTACTTCCAATTTAAACAAACTTTCTGGCAGTCTGTAATTTTGTAGTTCAGATGCACTAGAAACTTTTAATACGATTTCATAGTGAATTCACTACAGTTTCTACTGGATTCTTTTCCTTCACTTGTTTTTATAGTCAAGCCAACCATAGAAAAACTGTCTTGTTTAGTACAATATTCTTTAAACCGTACTTTCCATGTTAGAAGCACCATTGACCAGGTGTTAGATGCATCATCATTTTTTAAAAAAATAGTCCATTTTAGTTTTTTTAGGAAATTATAGATAATTCAATGCAATCAACACCCACGAGCCGTTGCCTTAAACAAATAAAATCAACATAAACATGGTTACCTTGCGAAAATTACTGATTAGAAGCAATTAATGCTTCAAAGGGGAAAGGTGATCGGACGCTCGAAGTTGCGACAGAAAAAGATGATTCGAATGAATTTGAACATCAAAGTGAGAGGCAATTTTGCACATTTAGTTATCGCGTCGAGTAAAATTGCTACAACGTAAGAGGTCTAATTGAAAGGATTTAGCCATTCGATACGGTTAGCATTCGACGACACGCGTCGTTAGATTCGAGGCCGAAAAGTGAAGCAATCTCATCTTAATAGAGGGAGCGTCTTCTAAATACTTATCCAAGGCCGGCGAGGACTAGAAGGGCGGTCTTGTCACGAACACGCTAACATTCATGGCGCACTTGTGTACACGATTCGGGCGCAAATTCCAAAAGTTTCAAGATAATTATCATGGTCTTAACAAGATTGATTAACTAATCGAGCGTTAAATTATTTGCTTATTTCATAATTAGGCGGTGAAACAGTCAATTCACCGATGCATAACCTGGGTTATATAAACACCATTTAAATGTAATCTAGATTTTTGTCATCTAACTTCCGGTTATACCTCGTAATGCAATGTTACTGAGTTTAATTTATAGTTCCAAGTATTTTCATTTCATATTAAAACAATATCTCATGGCAAAGCCTATTATGTCGTCGTATGCAAGTTTGTGGTCAGCTGCATAGCGGTGCATCATAGCACACGTTCACCGGCTGGCTCCCACGAGTGTTCCATTTGGGTCAAGGTCAATACTTCTCTGGATAGGGTCAACTATCGCCCTTTCTTGATATCTTTCACTGGTTTCTTGAAAACCTTGGGACTGATCTGCACGCTGGTAAGGAACAAGCTGGTACCTTACTGGATCTTGCTGTCTATACCTCACTGCTAACAACTCTTGCTCGTACGCTCTTCTCTGTTCTTCATAGATTCTTCTCTCGTACTCCTGTCGTTGAAGCTCCCTTTGTTTATCATAATTCTGCTGTTGCTGATACAGAATCTGCTGCTGAAGCAATGCTAGTTGTTCCTGGTTACGAATTTGCTGCTGTCTCAACTCTTCATATTCATGTTGGTCTTTTTGTTGATTGTAAGTTCTGGTTTCTTTTTCTGACTGACCTATGAGTTGTTCCTGTGCTGGTTGGTAGTTATCTGCTCTTCGGTGAAGATGGGTATGATCTTCCGCTTTCTCGGGTGTGGGGCGAGGGCCCGCGTTCAGTCGGGGAGGACGGTAGGTTGTAGCACCAAGCTTCACCAAAGGTCGGTGAGGAGCTGCTTTGCGGGAGGGGGTGAGAGATGAAAGCGCCTTGTTGCGGCTCTGCAACAATAAGGTACTCAGTGGGAAGGAAGGGTTTCAGGCGCGGTTCATTTATGTTATAAAATCAAAGAAGTTAACTTCTAGATTTCAGAACAAGTAGTTATGTTAGCATTTTTCCGAAAAAATAACTAGGACGTCAAAACATAGCTTGTGCCTATAAATAGAAATCGGTAACACTCATCATTTTATAAATAAACTTTATATACAAGATTCCAAGAACCAATTTCGATACCTTCTACTTACTCTGTCTATGCAAAAAGCAAAGCACGGAAGCCTAATAGATAAGCATTTGTTATGAATACGGTAAATTGCTTTTATGTTGTCCGTCATTTTTCAAATACGCTCAACAATACGTTTAAGAACCTGTCGCTTGACACGACGCGTAATCTCTTTGATAAATGGAGTTGCGCGGTGGACTGGTGGAACAATTCGGATAAAATTATGGCCAAAAGGGTAGCAACGGTACGACAATTTTATACTGATTATTATACAAAATAAGAGTAGGTATATACCTAAGTGTGTAAGTAATGCTTAGGAAAATCGTCGAAGACTTCTATCCACCTTGAAATTTATTTTAAGATATCGATCGAATTTCGATTGATACATTATAGTAAATATTTAAGTATTCAAATTATAACTGCGTGTAAAGATTCTACTATCGGTAAGCCTTACGATAATTATTTATTAACAATCTATTTCACTGATATAAGAACATGAACTAATTACGAAGAGCTTATTTTTGCAATGACAACGTTAGCCAGAAAAATATTCTATTTTTTTAACACAATTTGACTTCAGCGAACAGAGGATTGCCAAAATAATGTGATTATAAGCTAAGCTATAGTTAAAATAGCCGTGCCGCTGCCGTGTTGTCAAATGTGAATAGTGTGTAAAGCATCACTGCTCTCGAGTGGAGAGGAGTCGCCTCGCTCGACTCGCCTCGCATTGAGTGGTGCGTGACCCTAATTGGATTTCAACAGTGAATTTAACTAGCAGTTTGTTTTTGTGATTGGAACTACTTTTTACGTTTTGAATGTTGGTTGTCAAAAAAAAATATGGATAAATAAATTCTAACCATTATTCTGTTCATAAAAAATCGACATAGAAAATATCTCGTATATTGGTTTTCCTTTACTTTTTAGGAGCGGAATTTATCTAGATTAAATATCGTATCTTTCGACCTATCAGTTCTTGTGAGGAGAGCAGTCGCATTTTTGGTAACACTCCAAATACTCAGCGATTTCTATTTTTTCCCATAGGTACCTACTATATAATAGGAATTGACTTTTTACTCATTTTCTTTTAACTGCTGAATAACGTTCTCTTGCAGATGAAAGGAATTATCCGCCCCTACTGCCAAAGGAAGAGAGTACCTAATGCTTTTTGAATATGAAAAGTTTTTTTGGATATAGTAAACTATAAAAAGTGTTTGTATTGCATGTAAGTCCATTTTAATTTTACTGATTAATACGTAATAAGTATCATCTTCAATAAACATCCCTTTGAGGTACTTATATGAAGTCTTGTCTTACGTTCCATTGAAAATAATGTTAGTAGGATAAGTTAAGAACCATTCCAACTAAAATGTATTATTGTAGAATCCACGTCAAACACACTTAGAACTGAATAAATAATATTATTATGTAACATGAACATATTAATCATCCAAATTAATTACTGCCTTCTGGCAATTGTTAAGTTTCTACGTTAAGTACTTTATATTTCTCCAACAGAATATTTATTCAAGCGACTGACATGAAAGTCAAATTCTTGAGATGAAACCGAACATAATATTATAACCTTGAAATTATATTTCAAAATATTACTTTCTCTTATCTCAGATCTAGAAAAATAATAAAAATGAAGTATAATAAATATTTGCAAACACGCCTAAGATCATTGACCTCGCCGCGCCTTGCACAACACTCGAATTTAACATTTGCAACCATCTTTACCTCATGAGCGAATGTCGATTTAATATCAACACAAGACATCAAATCGTAACTTTTATCGTTATATTATAACGAATGCAATATGGACCTTAAGGAACCTGATCTAAAGTAAAATCTGGATTGGGACCATTTTATTTATTCTGAAAACCTATGAAAGATATATATATTTACTACTTGTGTATTTGAGAATAAACCCGAATATTATCGTTAAAGGGTTATCTTTATTATTTACTATTTCTAAATATTGACAAAATCAGCTACAATAAGATTTCCACAGTGTATTGTTGTATCTAGTCTTAATTCTTATTTAATTATTCATAGCCCATTTTTTCAATATGTAGAAATAGGTAATGACAGTGGTTGAAATACCCAACCATCATCTAAACTCACTCGGGTCATAATTATTTTAAATCGCCACAACTGCATATTACCAAGTGCAGGTCAGTAATATTTTGTAGATGTTTCAAAACATGCAATCTCTAACGAACTGTTGACCTCCAACATCGGATATAATATTATATACATATTAACCATATTGAGTAGGTATGTACCATAAGGTACACGAGTACCTTATGATATATGTGACAAGGTCCAGTAAACTTTGGCCAGATTAAGTTAATCGGAGAGGTAATCCAAAGGTTACCATTAAATGTTGCCGAAGTGTGTCAACATGCATTTCGAGTGCAAATTACTTAAAGTCAAGAAGTTTCGGAACTTGTGCGCTAAGTGCCCGCTCGAGATGATCTGTTACAACACTTCGTAGGAAATTTAAGGTTGTATTACTTAAGATCAAGAATGTTTTGAGGAGTATAATCGAAGCGATTGCGTGTTGCACCCTACTAAACGCCAAGTATGTCATTCCTTCACATATAATTACTTGCCGTAAAAATGGGGGAGTTTAGATATTTCTATATGCACTGATACGTTATCTAGTAGTATATACTTACCGTAATCTAGTAGTAGTTACCTACCGCTTCACTAGTAGGTCTTCGTTACAAGTTAAAAGTCATCAATATTCAATCCACCTATTTTTTCTATATGTTCAGATAGGTTTTGAAAATTGTACGACGAACAACTTTAGATTGGACGTTTAAATTGTTGTCGGTGAGAATTTCAACCAGGAGAGAAATAACGTAGTTCATATTTTGAGCACAATACTATGAATTAGGACAGTTAAATAACTGACATTATTTTTCCCCTTGAACTTTTTGTTTACCTGCGGCGAGACACCAAGCATCTTGAGGCTGGGAGGTATATTGGAGAGCTGAGAATGCGGCAGGGCCACGTGTCCAAAGTCCACAGTGAATGCTTCGCACCACACACCGAAATGCCCGATATCGAAGATCGTCAGTTCCTGCATATTATAAAAACATTTTAGAGTGTACAAACAAAGCCTGGCTTCACAAGCAAGAATTAAGAAGCACACACTTTATCACCATCAATCGACATCTTAAAAAACACATTTTTAATGGTAAATGATAATAATATCGGACATGCTGCTCTAATGATTATCTAAAATTCCTTTAACAACAGAGCAATTTTTCTCCAAAAAAAATGAAAAAATCAAATCTTGACTCCATGCAAGCATCTAATTATAAATCACTAAGATGGAGATGAACGAATTGCAAGGAAATTGTGATTTCTAAAATAAGGAATGTGTTGATTTATATATAGTACCCCAGGAAGAGTAAGCACGATGGTCTTCTTGTCATATTTCCTCAGCGGGGCTTCCTTTCCGTTCTCGTCAGGGATGCGCACGCCGGCGGGAGACGGCCGGGAACCACGTCCCACCCAAAACTTAGCATCTGTAAGGAATCTTCTATCAGACGGAGGTACGGGACTTTGTCTTATGGTTATACAGCCAAAAGACCGATAAGAAACGATAAGTATATAATATGTCTTGTTTGGGGCTCGTAAATGCACCGTATCTAATTAATCATGGCTGAAAATCTATTATATTTTATTCCTGTGGAAATTCTTCTGCTTCTGATTAGTGAACTTGAGATTCTTAACGCTGGAGTAAATATTCTATTACCAACAATAGACTGTCCGAAATTTAAAATAAGTAGACAAAAAATTGTTTCTCTGTTTATTTTATGTTTCTTATTAGATTATAAACACTTTTTAATCGCAATTGTATTTTAAAAACCAAAACCAAGAAAATAAAATTGCCAGTAAAATTCGTGTCCATCACACGAGATCATCATTGCATCCTTTTCAAATTATCGGCAATATCGTTAGGCAATGCAGTAAATTCAACAAGTGATGTCGAAGCTTTACACCTTATCTCAAAAAGGGGATGTAAGGCAATGTTAAGAGACGAAAAGGGGATAAAGGGGCGGGAGGGGACAATGGGGACACCTGAGCCAACGACTTTATTAGCCATTTGTTAAGCGACATCTTTGCACGTCATCAGCTACAGATACCAGAAAATATTTGGGTCAATCTTTTTGCTTTTTTACGTGAACTGATTACGGTAGATTTACTGTGTATTGAAATAAGATACCTACTTTCATAGTTAATTTGCACAATTAAAAACATAGTTTTCATAAATATGTAGAGTTTGCATGAACGTCATCAATTGATAAGGAACGATCGATAAAGGTGGCTCGTTATTTCTTTCATTTTGTCCATTCATTTATGTTAGGTAGGCAACGTAAAAAGTTCGTTAAATTTACATATCTCTGCAGCTTAATATTATGCCAGATTTTGTAAACTGAATTCCTTACCTCCTAATGCTAACTAGCTGTACCGTCCTTGTTATCCGGTCATACAAATTATTATGAGGTTAATTATGTATTTCTTTTTAACCTGTGCAGCATTCATTAAGCATAAAAAGCTCTTAATTAACTATGGAATTGTATGACTGTGACGTTAGATCGGTCATCAGTGAAAGCGTCGAGTAAACCGTTTATTTCCTTAATTGCTATTTGATGGCAATTTTATTAGAATACTAAAAATTTATATCGGAATATAAAAAGTTCATGAAGTCATTTAATTTGATGAAATCTTTTAATGAAAACAGAGACTTTCTATTGCTGATCTATTAAAAACGTAATCAAAAACAAATGCCCATTATTTTTTTCCGCTGAATAGAAAACTGTCCTTGACTTTTATTACTACAGGTATTTTGGTTCCAACCTAATATTTCTTTTTATTTGTTCTGGGCATAGATGCCAACTCAAAATGAATTCCTGATCAAAGATCAATTAAGGCATACAAAATGACTACTCTGTTCCCATCATTACTTCTATACTACAGTTAATACACATAATATTATGTTGTTTCCTTTCGTCTGCTCTGTGTTTATATATTTACATTTCAATTTTATTTACATATAAACAAGGCCTGTACAAACAGTATTTAGCAACTGAACTATACAGTTATGAGCGAAACAACATGCAAATGCAATCCAAGACGATAATTGTAATGTACTTATGCAGTGCAACCGAAATACAACCTTCTACCAAGCATAGGAATCTCAAAATTGATTGTATCTGCTGAAAAAGTTTTGCAAAATACGCTCATTGAAATATGTACTTTAAGATTCTATCGTAAAGATCAAAATTGGTTGCAGTAAGAATTATTAGTAGTTTTGATAAGTATGGCAATAAAGGCGTAGCCAGCTGCGACTGGTTGGAAGAAATGTATGAAAAGGGATAAAATTGCCATTTGGATGAAATATCTCCCGGCAGCGATATAGCCAAAGCCGTTAAGTTAATTGTCTCATTCAGGCATTGCTTTACATTTTAAAATAACATGTAAACTTTGCCAAATGCTTAGATGTAGTATAAAAAAGTAAAGCTGTATCAGCTAACCTCAAGTTTTTACGAAATTTAAACAATGAAATACATATACCTACAGTTCCTACTAATATTTTCTTTTTCGTCTTGTACTATTAACAGTTTTACTAGCAGAATTCACTATGGAATTAAGTTGCTATTTGTACATTAACAGTTTGTATTTTTCACCCTAAGGTGACTGAGGCTGCATTTAAACCAAATCTATGTTGGGATATCTTATATTCTTAAGACTTTATTACTAGACAGTTTGTTTGTTTGGATTGAATAGGCTTCAAAACGACTGGTCCGATTTGAAAAATTCCTTCACAGTTGGAAAGCTACACTATTCCCGAGTGACCTAGGCTTTAAAAAAAAGCATCCGGGCGAAGCCGGGGCGGGTCGCTAGTATTATTATATTCTGAATAACTTACCGGGAGCCTCTCCGTCATATGAGAAGTTGGGTACGAGCAGAGTCTGTGCGTCGACTACTACGATGGGGTCTGAGGCGACCCCATGAATACCACGGAGTGCACCGATCTTGGCCGGTTTAGGGTACTCCACGTCACGAGGAATTCGCACATCTCCGAAATTTACCTGTAGGACAAAAAATGAATATGATATTAAAACCGAAGCGTGTGGGTAAATATTTAACGAATGTTGAAGATTCGTAAGAGCAAGCGGAAGGATATAGCTTCGCTTATCCCTATGGGAACCAGATTTCACCTTACGTATGTCACTATAAACCTATATAGTATATAACTACTTCAGGATTATATATATGTATATACATGACTTCTGAACGACTGCACCAAATTGGATAATTCTTTTTGATGTGTTCCTTATTGTCAGGACAAGGTTTATGTATAAAAAAAAACAGATTAAATTTTACAATCTAATAGGTACAAAAAATGTTTGTCGATATGTAATGTGACAGAAGACTAACAGATCTTTGATGAAACGTCTGCCGGGATCACTAGGTACAAATATTAACTCGAAATCAATTTAAGACTTTAGATTGAAAGATATTTCTAGTAGCGTACGATGTTTCTCAATCATGTTATAATGTTTAAATAGTAAATATCCCTGCTTCCCTACTAATATTATAAATGCGAAAGTAACTCTGTCTGTCTGTCTGTTACGCTTTCACGCTAAAACTACTGGACCGATTTAAATTAAATTTGGTACAAAGAAAGTCTGGAGCCTGAGAAAGGACATAGGCTACTTTTTAACCGACTGCAAAAAAGGAGGAGTTCCACGCGGACGAAGTCGCGGGCAGACGCTAGTTGTTGATATAAAACCAGTCGCAGGTGGTCGGGATGATCTATGTGTTGCCACGTAATTTAAATGGCGTTATACCGCGGTCTCTGTGTCACCTAGCCAATATTTACCGCAATATTATTTTAGTAAAACAGTATTCTGAAAGTTCCATACAGCTTTGGTCACCGTATAATATATTGGAATATAAGTTTTATTTATTTTGATTGTCTAAAAAGGATGACGAAGGGGTTACTAAAACAAAATCCTATTTAGGCCTTGCGCCAAATGCAACGTTCTGCGATAAAATTATCGCGCGACAAAAAATCGTGGTGCGCGCAAGGCCGTAGTCCATCAGATAGATGATTGAAAATGATTGGAATCGTATTTTTACTTTTCTTAAACAAACGGAAAATTACAAAAATAAGTGCTTCTAAAGTTTGGCACGTTTCGTAAACTTTACAGTTCCTATATTCGTAGCACCACTGAAGTTGACGATAGTCTAACGCTAAAATAAACCGTGTGTAATAACCGCGAAGGCATCAGACATTATTACTTAAGTTAGGTCAAGATTGTACTTACTGCATACTCATCACACCACACAGCGAACCACCTGACGTCCTTGAGACTCAGGCTGTCGGGCAACGACAGCGTGACGCCCTCGCCGCGGTACTTGCGCAGCGGGCTTGTGCCACCGCGCTCGTCACGTAGTCGTGTCGCACCGGTCGCGCTCGGCGATCCACTCGTTCCAACGTAGAAATATGCTCCTAGGGACAACGTAGCAAAACAAAGAATCAATTTCTCGCTCCATAACTTTACTGTCTTATAAAGCAACATTTCGTGTATATGTAGGTAGTTACTTCAGAGTTTTTAAACACAGTTGCTATAATTGTATGGCTAATAGATTTAACGTATTCTAAATAAACTCCCTGTTCTATAATAGGTATAAGTAATAATAGGTATGTATATTTTATTGTATTTAAACGAGTATGATATTCCATTAACGTTTTACTACATTTGCAACATAGGTAATTACATAATAAACACAAAGCACTCATCAAACAAACACGACTACAGTGAACTAACAAACACGTGAACTCAAATAGTCAAATACAATAAGGAACTTACGACGTTATAATTAATCATACATGTCTCACGACCTTTACTACCATAACAACCATTAATTTATATAAACGTTATCCATTAAAAGCTGCCACTTCCTCATTAACTTTCCTCGGGAAGGAAAAGAAAGTTGAAGATCGACTCGTTGCGGCCTGTGACGACACGGCGAAAGCCGCCTGCCCAAATACTGACAGGTGATGTATTACTATGACTCCTACGGTTAATACCAAGTTGCGTTTGACTTTGGTCTTAGTTATTGTTCTCTGATCGATATAAACGCCCACGATCTCATTAAATTTCGCTAGAGAATGGTTTGTTTATCGAGACATCGAAATGCATTAAGAGACTTTGAAGTTAGAGGATTAACCTTTCTATTTATATTCTAGCCCGTGCGTTATGACAGCGTTATACTGATTGTAAAATTGTAATGGTTAGGGATAAAAAGACTCCTTGGTAAGTGAACTATTGTGTGCTTTAAGTTGTAAATACACCGACCCTCATTAATGACGTGTTAATTATGTAATTGTTGCGGTTTAAACAATGGCACCCGACTTAAGATTTAAATAGTACTAGGTATTTCTCAAATACAGTGCAAAGAGTCTAGTAGATAATAACCGCTAATAATAAAACAAGTAAATGTGTATTCACATAGACTAATTTGTACCATCAAAAATAGATTAGATTAGATTCATTTATTTCCCAAAATTTATACAATATAGTTACATTATTATGTCAAATTACAAATTAGGCTCAACATTTTACAGATATCGTATAATCGACAGCTGTGTAGCCAGTGCACAAGGTATATTTTGCTGCTTTAATAATATATTCTCGTGTGTATACTTCTAAAACTGCCTATTGTAAGACGGATTTTAAGTAAAACGACGTGTGAAAGCAATCAGTCGGCGAATATTTGTATATTTCTTTTTACAATTTGTTCATGGTTTTATATATCTTTTGTTTTACTTAGTTACCAATAAACATTTAACATAAAGCTCTGTTTCTTTAATAAAATAAAATAATCAGCCAAACAATCTCTCTCGTTCATTATAAAACACTACAACTGGTCCAAACACAGATTTTGTTATTAGATAGAAATACAAACACCCCAACTATCTGTATGTCTTCAAGTAATAGCTACGTGTAATCCGTGGCAATGGGCAATAGGTGGAACGTCAACCAATAATAACGCTATTGTTACTCTGTGGAACTAGGTAATCGCTGTGACAGTTAGTTTCGATGCACTTTGAGCTTAGCTACATTAATGCTGAACGCTTGGCTTGCGCACTACAAGTTAACTTTTCACGCTTCTCAGAACTCATTTGGAATAAAATAAGTTTGAAATTTGAACCGATTTAATACTACACTATACAACAATTTATACAATTTATACCACTTTTGTCCCAAACCAAGCAAAGCTTTCACTATGATAATATAATAAAGGATAAATTACATACTTCAAAAAATTGTATAATTAAGACTCGTACAGGTACTTAACACAGTCATTCAATACTAGGTCTCATATCTAAGTGTAAACCAAAGTAAGTAGAAACCTATACATTTCAATTAAAAATAACTTAATAGGTAAATACAATACTGTCAACTCTAATCTGCTTCGAATATAAAGTTATCGAAACGTCAATACTCGAGTTAAATCCGTTATTTCAATTACAACGTGTTAATTTTTAATTGAATTTCAGACCTTCCAATCATGTATACATAATGAAATTATCTGATCATTGGTTAACGTGGTGTGAATTTATATTGTATCTGTGGAATGTGCAGTGTTGCCAGCGTGCCGCGTGCCTCGCCAGTGTTGCCAGCGCCGAATATTCTGCTTTGTGGTTACATTGTTAAAGCATATTTTATCGCACTGACGAGATCTACTATGAACCTAGGGTATATTTTTTAAAATAATTTCTGAAGCTTTCGAAGTTCTTACACATTAAATTTGCGTATATAAAAAATAATTTAATAATGCGACGCCAGTAAGGCATACAACAACATTATAAATGAGGGCCATTCCAAATTATCAACCGGCAAAAGCGATGACCTCAGATCACATCTCACTTCGTAAACACCATTATACTGATTCACGATAATTTCATAGAAATTATGCAAATGAAATTCGAACCCATGGTAACGGGTAAACACATGCATATAATTCACTCCCGACCGCCATTTTATTTGGGCACTGACCTACTTCCGAAAAGTTCTGCCTGCCCTAAAATTGTATGTTTTGGTTATTATATTTTCATGGCCATTTGTAATCGGATTGTGTTGAATTTACTATCTAGGCATTATAAGTAAGTATCTACTGGTAATGTAAATTTAGCGTGTGTGTTTAAAAAATCTAATCAAATTAAAATTCCATACCGCATTTACAAACATACACACTTATACAGCAGTTTCTTAAATTGCCTGAGCCCCATCAATTTAAAACATATTAATAATTATAATATCCCAGTGTATCTTTTAATTTTTCCTGCTGGATCCTATTAGTTTAGTGCCTAATGCATATTCTATCTACCGTAATTACCAGAGTACACTAAACTTTTCTTTCCAAAAAAGGAATCTCACTCAAGCGCAAGTTTGTAAAACAAGCATTGAGTTTACTTGACGTCAAGGGAGCGGAAACTTTATTAATTTGTTTCAGTAAAATCCAATCAGATTATGGAGTTTTTGGACGCTGTCCTATACTGAGCTTATGTGATTGATTAGAACCTGCAATTTGGTCAAAAATAATACGTAAAGTGTTGACACATCTATATATTTTCTATTCTTAAATATGAGTTACATTAATTTTCATGTACCTACCGAACTATTCAAATATAGCAAACATCTTATTACGATGGTCTAATTAGCGGAATAATTATAAAGCAGAAAAAGATAATTCGTAATTTATATTTGCGGACACCTGAATCATTTTTTTGAATATCTTTTCTCGTAAGTAATCAAAATCCAATTATTTATTAATACTTACTTCAATTAGCCTATTATTTTCATGTCAGATTTGCGTCCTAGCCATTCGGAATGGATGAGAAGAAAAAAACCTTATAAAAAGGTCAAAATCATAACGCGTGTTTAAATGAAGTGTGGAATAAGTACTTTTTACTCAGTATGGCGACATCGGAAAAAAGTAAACACTTGTCTATGATTGTGTTCAAAATGTGAACAATTCGCACAGTTGCGTTGCGTTACGGTGTGCTCACCGTTACGGCCCACATGCGAGCAGCGGTAGCGGTAGATAGATGCTGCAAGTTAATCAAACTTACACCAAAACACCTTCTACATACCTACTCTCAAAGGTTATATCTATTTTTAGCAAATATTACTTGAGCAAATATTAGACGATAAGTAGGCTCATAGCCCCATATTATAATATGTTCAGTGATAAATTATCTATGGTTGCATATTTAAATTTATTAACGTTCATACTTTAAATCCTACAAATATATCACCCTAATAATGGTAGAGTAGTATGTAGTATGTAGTAGCAACCGTGAATTTAAAAGAAACAGAAGAGATGTCAATATGAAGATTCGCTGCTCGAAAAAATGTTTGTAAACTAAACCTTTAGATAGGTACGAGTACCTCATAAATATTGTAAAAATTTAATCAACCACTTAAAATTTCATAATTTTTCATCCGTGAGTTGTAGACAATGGAACGTACTTCATTAATTACCCCTCTCAGTGCAATTTGGGGCGAGTCGCAAGTCGGCCCGAGTTCGCGATTTACGGCGCTTCAGATGCACTTACTGCATAATGGTGGCGGTTTACTCTAGAGTTGTCTATGATTAAACTTCATGATTTAAAGGCGACCATTGTCTTATAAGTTCTTAGTCGGAACTGCTTTATAAAAATACTGTTATGGTTATATAACCTAAAGAAGTAAAGAAAAACCAACTACGCTCATTTCATTATGATTAAAGCAAACTTAAAGTCTTAATCCAAACATCTATTTAGTTGAACTGTATTTACTAAATGTCTTCACATGGGTTAAGTGTTTACTAATTTCTAAATTTCCATAGAAATTTAACGTCATTTACGTATTATCTTCTGAACAGGTACCTAATCTTCCCAGCAATATAAATGCGATTTACAAAACGTGTCAGTCCCAATATTATTACACATATAATTTATCATATCATATTATTATATGTAGAAGCGGGCCCGCATTCTGCGCGTGGCGCTGGCAGAGTGCTCTCGAGCGACTATGTTTCATTACACTAACTGTACCTACTACACACGGCCGAACGAAAGTATACATGTTTTTTTATATTTCATTAAGAGAAAAATTAACTTATACCAACTCATCAACTGTTGATCACGTTGGCATGACCTATATGGCCTATAAGTCTTCCTCGACAAATCGGCTATCTATCAATGAAATAATTTTTAAAATCGAACCAATATAATATGTCATCTATATCTATACTAATATTATAAAGAGGAAAGATTTGTACCTATTTTTGTATGTTTATATGTTTGTAATGAATAGGCTCAAAAACTACTGGACCGATTTTAATAATTCTTTCACTGTTGGGAAGCTACGTTCACCCTGATTAACATAGGCTATAGAATATTTTGAAAAAATTAGGGATCCGTGCGAAGCCGGGGCGAACCGCTAGTAATATATATTGTAGATTAGGGCTGCAGCCAGTTACCTATAATAATGTTATCTTTTAGAAATGATTGCTGACTCTTCTACCACCTCCTACATTTATGAACCAAATTTATAGATCTATTTACAATTTTCTTAAGGTCACATTTTGCATGCACGCACTATAATTTATTGACTTCAATTTCATGTTATTATGTAAAAAAAAAAAAAAATCATAGCCTGTTCACCCGTGTGTTAAAACGCGATCGCGGACAAATGTGTTCCACCGAACTATCTCAGGTTTGCTCTTTCACATTCATCCAACTAATATCCACACAACTATCAACTTTAACACAATGGTATAAAATCTACATTCAATTCTATTAACAAGTAACTTTTAACCATAGACCAAACAATTGAAACGAGGGAAAGTGGACTGTATTTATGTGGGATAAGAGTGACTGAAGAAGAAAAATTAAGATTGTTCTTGAGTGATATTGTTACAAGGAGCAGCCGGCAGGGCGGAACGATCGGGGTTGTAGTACAGATGTGCAGAGTAATGAGTAGGTACAACTGGGTGACGCGACCCGTTACTTGCAGATTAAAGTGCTTCAGAAAGAATGAACTCTGCATTCAATGGGAAATGTATTTATACACCGCTTTACTTTGGACTGAAAGTATTCAGGGCTCCAATTCTTGCGTCCATGACTTATATATAGTTATTAAATAGACCCTGATTTTGGGTGCTTTCATGTAAGTATATTCTTCGATATCTAGCACCTAGGTACTCATAGAACGAGCTTTGCCTACCTACTTTGGGACTAGGTCAATGTATTCCAAGGCACGTATTTACTAGTTTCCTTCCCGCGACTTCGCCTGCAAAGAGTAATTACTACTCCACTCTTTTTGGTCTTAGCATGATGATATATAATGCCGTTTATTGCTAATTCTGCAGTTGGTGGATTTTTGGCAAGATCGTACAGATTGACTGCCTCCTAGACAGTTGAAACATAGACGCTTACTACTAGCAAAGTGCAAACTTATGTCTCATATTATCATTACCCAGACTAAAGCATATAGCCTTCTTCAATAAATGTGATCTAACACTGAAGAATTTTTCATATCGGGCCAATACTTCCTGAGATAAGTGCGTTCAGTCAAATGAATTCTTCAGCTTATATGATAGTATAGATAATTGAATGTAAGTAGTTATAGTGTTGTAATTACCTGGCCCTTCTCCATCATAGGTGAAGTCCTGTAGGAAGAGAGTGCGCGAGTCGACTGCGTACACGCGGCCGCGTACGCCATGCTGCAGTTGTGACAGCGGGCCTAGGGACTTGCCTAGGTAACGATCTGCTGCCAATGTACAACCTGGAACAAACAATACACGTTAGCACTGACATTAAATATTAAGTACAGATCGATATATTGGTTCAATACCAATACACTTTAACATCCCTACTAATATTATAAATGCGAAAGTAACTCTGTCTGTCTGTCTGTCTGTTACGCTTTCACGCTAAAACTACCGGACCGATTTAAATGAAATTTGGTACAAAGAAAGTCTGAAGCCTGAGAAAGGACATAGGCTACTTTTTAACCGACTGCACAAAAGGAGGTGTTCCGCGCGGACGAAGTCGCGGGCAGAAGCTAGTTGAAACTAAATATTAACTACGATCTATCAATCGAAATTCGATCGATATTTTTGGTTCAATATCGTTAGTTTTTAAAATAATGGTATTTGTAAGGCAAGAGTTGAAAAACTTATCTTCTTTTTCTAAATCTTACTAATATTATAAACGCGAAAGTTTGTAATGTATGGATGGATTAAAGTTTGTTACTCTTTTACCTACGTAAAAACTACTAAATGTATTTAAATGAAACTTTACAATAATAAAGTAAAAAAAAGCTAGTATTTATAATCAATATCTTTAAATACCTTGCAACTATATAATATAGATAACTTTTTTATTCTAAGAGGTGTCATCACATTTGGTATGACAACTTTAACAATTTAAATGGCGTATTTAATTTTATTTACTGACTTTTTGGAAACTTCATATTTCTCATATTCGTAGCATGACTAAGATGACGATAGTCTAAAGCTATATAGGTACAGATATTTTTTAACTACCTATTTATACTTAAATTTGATAATAAATGTAAGTAGGTACCTATATTATTATAAGAACGTATCACAAAAGAAAAATCTAAAACGTGCTTAGTTGTACTTATAGTGTAAACATTCCGTAATGGGGCTTAATGGGTTTAATTTAAAAAGCAATGATCTTTAATGACCTCCGAGAAAGTAAACCGAACTAACGTGATCTTGAAAAAGTTTCTATATACCGCAATCAAGTTTGAACCTTAACGTAGTAGAATATGATCTATTATTGAATTCTATTTATATTAAATATAACATAAGAGATTTTATCCGCCGTTTAAATCGTTTGTTAGTAAATTTTCATATGTATTACAAGAACATAAAAACAATATTTATACATTTTACGGCCTTTTTTTATTTAACTATTGATATGTGATTACTATACGTATTTAAAAAATCTACTGAACATTAAGAAAATTTATTACTTTTTAACCAATTCGTAATCAAAATTCTCCCTTATTAGCAAATCTACTGCCATATTTGATTTTAGAAAAACAGATCGTTTTCAATTAATTAATAAAATACTATCTAGAAATCTACCAGTAGGTACATGTACCTGTTATGTAGGTAAGTACCTATATATAAAAAAATGAAAAGTATATCAGTGATTGAAATTAGTGTTTAAAAACTATAACGAATTTAACTCGCATATTTTATTTTATTTTCTGGTGTTAGACAAAACACGAACACGTGACACGAGCACAACTGAGCTGATAATAGTATAAGACTATAGCAGAGCTAACAATAGTGTATGACTAAATCTGTAAAGGCTCCGAAACGTCAGCCAATAAAATAAAATACGCTAATTAAATCCGTTACAATTGTTTCATTCCAATGTATAATAACCGCGATATCATCAGAAATTATAATGATAAAATTTAATGTTAACATCGTCCATGTGCAACTGCCCTAATGTGCCTAAACGTGGATCAGAGTCGCGCGCGCACTTTCCATCTCACGCTGATCGCCGCCGACATTTTTAACTTTCACTACTTACTGCCACTTGCTGCCCATTGCTCCAACGACACACCGGTTCATGTATTTAGTGTACGCAGTTCTAAACACAACGTCATTGTATTCTAATTCTGGACTAGAGCGTTAGGTTGTTTTTTTGCTACCGTCAGGATGTTTTGACGTAGACTTTCTATTAGACAGCTCTTGGAAAAAACGGTGCTGGAATATCGTAGCTGCCTACTTTGGTTGCACATTGTAGGTAGTGATTTTTTATTTGACGTCTGAATTAGATGAACTTGTTTTATTTTCATATGTACATAATAATATCATAGCATAGACCTCGAAGACCTACCTACATATACTTGTGTCATACGTTTAGGCAGGAATCCTTAAATTATTCGAAACTCAATTTTTCTCAGTTATTTTACAAAAGCATAAAAACCTGCGAAACAAAAAAATATTCTATAGTGTTTAAGATGAGAGGGACTTATTTTTGTTATTTTCCCTCAGTGTTTGGAAAATCTATTGTATATCTATTGTTGAGTTAGCAACATTAATTAGTAATATTAAAAAGCCGTATGTGGCAACACTGATTCTTTCTCTCTTCTGACAAATTTAGTGATGCAATATAGGTCGTTTCCTTACAAACTAAGTTTTTGTTTTATATCGCTGCTCCTTATAAATCATCCATAGAGCACATGGCAGCTGCTGCACACCTACGCCGTTCGTTAAACAAAACCCTCAATAGTCTAACTTAACAGTCTTCGTACACCTACATTGTTCGTCAACACAATCAAACCAATAATCATTATCAATTATAAGAACGCCGCACGCGCTTTTACAAACCCTCTCACTTTCCGATAGTCGCCGAAGATGGTCGACAGCGAGCGAACTAAGTTAAACGTATGACGAATTCCGAGTGACAGTGGTTGCATGTTACGACGCAAGTGATTACTCGCGTTTACTGCAGTTACTTGCAACAACAGATAGTTATTGTGTAATAAAGGTGTTCATTTCATGCAGCTTTTTGGACGATACGAAATCGTAGTTAACCTGCTGCATGCCTATGATGAATTGTCGAGACGACATCTGTCATGTCTATATTTTCATGTTTTTTAGTATTTATCTCCAGAATGAGAATAGAACCTCGGTACTACCGCTAATGTGCGCTGCTTACGTGTATTTTCTTACTAAGAGGGATCTATCTATTTTTTCCTTGTCTTTGTTTATTATCAGTTGTTATATCTAAGCGTGTCATCTGTGCGTAATAATAATAGCCTTAGGTCTCTAAATATTTGTACAGTACTTTTTAACCATCAAAGCTACCAATAGATCACATAATATTTAATTTACTTCTCGGTATTGTTGTAGTGTGACGTAACTTTTAACGCAATGATCTTCTCACGCGCCTGGGAACCCGACACTCTATCTCGATCCCACATCGCTGTTCAGGACAATATGAACTTTATCTTAAGGATATATTGTTGAGAATCAATTGAACGTACAACAATGGATGATTTGGTAAACATTCGATTTAGAATTGCACTTTTGCATGTGAAGATCATTCACTATTGGTAAATGCTAATTTGTAATGATTATTATTAAGTGAACAAGTTAAAACGTAATTTGTCTAATTTACAGCGACTTTTATCTTAATAGATAATAATACACGTAAAATAGTAAGTTAAACACTGCGATTTCCTCAGACTACCTCCATAGTAGCTAAACATATTTATTTAGTAGAGAACTTTAAATAATTATTTTTCCTTCGATTATATTAACCACTTATAACTTTTAACAAACACGACTTATTTTGACTGCAAATGACGCAAATAAACTACATAGGTATTATACCTATTAAACTTTAAAATAGAAAACAAAAACATAAAATAATTTAGTATTACGAAATTCGTAACCAATCAAAATGTTATATGTAATTAACTTTTCAGCAATTCGCGCACAAATCACTTCGTTCTACTTTCATGAATCTCCAGTTCAAGAGGTCGCACGATGAGTAAAAGTCCGTCAAAGTAATTTAAACGATTTCCAATTATTAACCTACGTTTGTACAAAACAAAAGTAAGTATAATTTTTCGAAACGTTAGCAAATCACTACATAGTATAAAACAAAGTCGCTGTCGCTGTATGCTTAAATTTTAAAAAGTACGGAACAGATTTTGATGCGGTTTTTTAATAGATAGAATGATTCAAGAGAAAATTTTGTAGAACCCGTGTGAAAAAGGGGCGAGTCGCTAGTAAAATAATATACCCGAGTTAAGTCCGTTATACTTAGAAATGTAGGTAAAAGTTACAATTACCTAGGGCTTACTTAATCATTATAAACAGACAGTCTATTAAAACCACACGAGTATATTTAAAGTCGCGATTATACCTACTATATTATTCCTTAGAACAGCAACACTGTACAATAGTTACTAATTTTATACTCCTCGCTGTGAACCACTATTTAGTAGAAACTACATGATTAGGGACTTACAATGTAGGACTATTCCGATTTAATACGGCATATAACTAATTTATTTCTAATGTCATAGAAGAACAACTTTCATAGAACACCCACTGGGAGTTTAACCACCGGTGGGTCGTTAAGGATCGGATATCGTGGTCATCAAAACAATGTATGGAACATTAAAAACGTTCTCTAAAATGATTGTGACTCATTAAAGTGAAATGTGATATCAAGGAAATAGTTTCCTTCAAATTTAGTTCGATATTAACTCGAAAAAAATATACACAAATTTATAGGCAATGTAATGCACCTGGTTTTGTAATGAGTAATTTAAAGAAAACATCCAGCTTTTCAACGAAATGCGAAAAATGCCTATTCAGATTAAAATATAATTATTCATTTCTGAAAACAAGTCTTCACTTTAGCATAAGCCTGTTGTTAGCAGTCGTGCTACGATTATGGAATGTATAAAGGCTCCGAAACTTGAGCGAATAAGATAAGCTAGTTAAATCCATTTAAAGTTGTTTCATTCCAAAATATATAATCATTTTATAACAAATCTCCTTTAACTCAAATTTCGCACATTTAGTAAAAAGTGACACAAAACTAAATATTTTCCTACTCCATTTAAGATTCTACTGAATCTAATGACACATTTCGAGTTGTTAATATCCTACTAAAGGTTGACTGGTAGAGAATGCCGTATGGCATTAAGTTCGCCTTTTGTACATTTTTTTTTTTGTGCAATAAAGAATAAATAAATAAATAAAATAAAGCAGTGACATGTAATCTGTACTAAGTATTAAATTTTCAATATTCTATTACAGCCATTAGGGAAATATTTTTCCTGCGTTTTCCATCGTCAGTTGGTACCTACAGAACATCATATCCTATTCAAACTGGCACTTTAATTTTCACTGATACATTACGCATTGCTGATGTCATGATTTTTTTTTTGTATCTACAAAATCAGTAAAATTCTAACCACCTGTACAATGACGTGTCCAGCCTAGTATCAGATTTCTTGCCTAATTTAATGACCCAGAAGTAATTAATAATTAATTTACCTAATTAGTAAAGACACCTGGCAGCTGCGCGTGAGATCACTCTCTTAAATAGTCTATGACCAAGAAATTTGATAAACCTCGTATTACAAATATTATAAATAAGAAAGGGAATTTCTTACGTTGTTACGCTTTTACGCCTTAACCGCTGATCGATTTCTATATGGAGATATCTATACTAATAATAAAGAGGAAAGGTTTGTTTGTTTGGATTGAATAGGCTCTAAAAACGACTGGACCGATTTGAAAAAAAATTCTATTCCCGAGTGACATAGGCTATAAAAAAGGAATCAGTGCGAAGGACAGCTAGTAGAATTATATATGGAAAGACAGACAAAAACATAACTACTTTATATCCCGTGTTAAATTGAATTACACACCAAAACCGGATTTATGGTTCATGGGAGTCATGAGACAGTCCCCGGAATAGCAGTAAGTAGTTATCTTTCTAAACTTGCTTTTGATCAAAATACTATATTTTGACTGTGCCCCAGTCAAATTTTATACAGAATTTCCCTCCTGTAGCAGTACCTAAAATAATGTTGCTCATTTTTAAAAATATTATTATATAGCCGCCCGGATCGCTTTTTTTTATAGCCTAAGTCACTGAGAAATAGTGTAGCTTTCCAACAGTGAAAGAATTTTTCAAATCGGTCCAGGCGTTTAGGAACCTATTCAATCCAAACAACCAAACTATTCCTCTTTATTATATTAGTATCTATACTAGGCTATAATAAAAGGGATCCTGGCGAAGCCGGGGCGGGCTGCTAGTAGATAATAAAATAAGATAACTCTGAGAATATTTTTCTATGAGCAATAAACTGTTTACATTACATATCTTATACAACGCATCGTCTTTGAATGCGAAGATTTGATCAACAATTAGACAATTATCTTTGAGTGAAACGCGTGACGTAAGACACAACACGACATAATAGATGACACTGCGCATCGCTATGCAACCGACTACCAACTGAAGTTAGCTGCAGATAATAGATTAGTTTTTTTTTATAACTTCTGATGCATTATCTGTTACATATTGGAATGAAAGAACTATAACGAATTTGACTTGAGTATTTTGTTTTTAGTTCATGTTTTGAAAACTTTACAGTTCCCATTTCGCAGCACGATAGAGCTGATAAAAGGAACGCTTAAAAAACGTCAGCATATAAAATAAAACGAGAATTAAATCCGTTATAGTTGTCTCATTCTAATTAGTTTTTTTCTGTTTAAAAAACAATGCCGAGTGACTTTAGCGTTACACTATCGTCACCTCAGTCGTGCTATGAATATGGAAACTGTAAACTTTATTTTTATTTAAATCCAATTCTCACTCATAAATGTCCTAATTATTGGACAAAAAATAAGTATCGAATTGAAACAACTGTAAGTTTAAACTTAGCAAGTAATAAATTATCAAACGTAAATACTTTTTGCTGTGAAATAATTGTTGTTGTGATCGAGCGCACACGAATAGTGTTTTTTGCGTGCGCGTTGATGTCTATTGTACCGCGCCACGATAATTGCATTTAGACTGTTTTTTTCTGAAAAATCGTACAAAAACTAAGCTTGTTAATGAAACTTGGTCAGTAGGTATTAATTGAGTTTGAAGACTATTTGATGGAAACAAATTGAGGTGCAAAGTTCGGGCTAAATGTCAGGATGTACTATTTCATTTCTTGTTTATGGCAGTGCTGCCAATAAGTTAAATATGATTACTGTTATTATTTCATTATTGGGATTTTTTTAACTAAATGATGATAAAGAAAACTAAAAAACGATAAGAGGTTGAATACAGACACTAATGTAGTAATATCGTATAATTAATCAAAACGAAAGCCTAATTAAGTTAAAGTAAATCGAAATGAAACGAAACGCAAAATTAGAACATAATTTAACATTCATTTTAGTACGCACAAATTATGTCAATTCCAAACAATTTCGCATTTGTCTGGGTGCCAAATTTGTACAAAACAAAGTCCCATTGGAATGAAACAATTATACTAGCTGAATTTAACTCACGTATTCCACATTGGAATGAAACAACATTAACGGATTTAACTCGCGTGTTTAATTTTATTGGCTGACGTTTCGAAGCAAGTTGTTTCATTCCAATGTATAATAGCCTCGAAGGTATCAGAAATTATCACGTACTAGCTTCTGCCCGCGACTTCGTTCGCGTGGAACTCCTCCTTTTTTGCAGTCGGTTATAAAGTTGCCTATGTTCTTTCTCAGACTCGAGACATTCTTTGTACCAAATTACAATTAAATCGGTCCAGTAGTTTTAGCGTGAAAGCGTAACAGACAGACAGACAGACAGACAGACAGAGTTACTTTCGCATTTATAATATTAGTAAGGATAGCTCCTGCCCGCGACTTCGTTCGCGTGGAACTCCTCCTTTTTTGCAGTCGGTTAAAAAGTAGCCTATGTCCTTTCTAAGGCTCCAGACTATCTTTGTACCAAATTTCATTTAAATCGGTCCAGTAGTTTTAGCGTGAAAGCGTAACAGACAGACAGACAGAGTTACTTTCGCATTTATAATACCTATTAGTAGGGATTCTATTTTAACGTTTCGAATTTTTTATCAAAGTCCCATCTAAATAAGAGTTTGTACGTGAAATGTAAGGACGTACAGTGGCGCCGCGCCGCTGCAGCGCTGCTCTGTTGCGGAGTACCGTTGCTGACCCACTGCCGGGAATGTGAGCAGACATGTTCCTTATTAACTAATCTATAAGCGTTATAGACACGACTTACTGTCTTGATGCACTTATATACATATGTAGAGAGAAATATTAGATATAAAAAAAATATTTAAAAAAAATCATGGAATATTATATTATACTAGCGGTCCTGGCAGACGTTATCCTGCCCGTTCGAAATTCAAATTAGGTAACTTTAGTTAGACAACGTTTGTATGGGAAAAGAAAAGGGCTGTTTTTAGGGTTTTCCCGGCAATTATTCGATTTTTTCTCGCCGTAAGAACCATCCTTGGACTTCAACGAACATTTAAAAAAAAAATTGGCCAAATTAGTCCAGGCCTTGTCGAGTTATGCGCTTACCAACACATTTTGCGATTCATTTTTATATATAAGAAGATTACTAGCGACCCGCCTCGGCTTTAAACGGGTGCTATAAATCTTCCTCTTGAATCACTCTATCTATTAAAAAAAACGCATCAAAATCCGTTGCGTTGTTTTAAAGATTTAAACGTACATAGAGATATAGGGACAGAAAAAGCGACTTTGTTTTATACTATGTAGTGAAATCTATGGACGCACAAAGGCCCGGACCTACGGATTATGTGCGGAAAATGAAGCCCGCCATCAATACCAATAGGTAATATTGTATCGGTGTCAGATTGTATCGAAATAAGCGTGTATTTCCCAAAAATAAATAGTAGGTAGGTAGGTACGCAATAATTCTTCGAAATTTGTGAGTCCTGGTTGCTTTCTTTTCAGTTGAAAATAACTATCATAAGATGCCGGTATTATATTTCTAGTGCATACAATTGACATTGTCAAAGTTTGATGCAACTTTATTTATAACATAAATTACTAAAATGCCTATATGTTTTCGAGTTTGGCTCGGTTTTCCAAATAGAAGAACGACCCAAAACCAGATTTAAGTTAACTCTTCTAACTTCATATATAAAGCATAAATCTATACAGAAAATTCCTTCAGTGCATAAAGACACGTTAATACGTTTTTCGCCTTACTTGAAAAAAAGCTTTTTTCCAAGCACTATACTTTCGAGTTAATCCTGTTTAAATCTAGGTGTGTGACATGATAATCAACGGGCATTGCCTAATCATAACAAATACATAATTAACAACCATAATGTCACTATTATATGTATATACTCATATCTTTCAAGTTACCCAACCCATTGTGGATTGTGCCACGCACAAGGACGACCAACTGCAGTTTTTGTGCACCAATGTCGTGGGAACCTCGTTAGTTTTACAACTTCATTAGAATGACGTTGGTTCCAAAATTAGATTGTATTTTGTTTTGATAAATATATCATTGTTTGTAATATAAAGGTTAAATGATACGTTAATTCGTCTTATCTTGAAATATAATAGTTGACATATTTTGTTATTTTTTTTGAGTAATTATTTTTTTTCTCATTAATACAAGGATAAACAAACTGATAAAAAAGTATTCAGATTTGTGATAATACAGCTAATAACCATATAAATTTCATGTATAACTTACTCACTGACACTGTCTAAGTCTAAATAAGGCTATTTAAATAAATTTGCTCTGCTTGTACGTTAGTTTCGACGCCTTAACCGTTAAACCATTTTTTTTTTTAAATATAAATGGAATCTTCTTAAAACCAAAGGCTTCTTATCCCTATAATTAAAAAAATATATATTGCAATAAGGTTCATGCCGCCATTTATGAAAAAGAATAAAAAAACCTTATCAAACCGTTCTCGAGTTTTAGCGAGACTAACAAACGTTATTCATTTATAAATATGTTCATAATATGCGTTAAGCCGCAAAGTAAAGCTAGTATTTAAATAAAGTATATTCTATCGACAGGTAATAGTATGAAAGCGTCCACTCACTGGTGATTTAAATAATAAACATTAGGAGCATTACCTACATTATAGATGAAATTGAGCTTTCTATGGACAGACAGACACACACGCCAACTGCTTATAGGAAAGTTTTAAGTAGCTTACGATTGTAATAACATTGGTAGCATAATTTACGATTAAACTAGCCCCAGTATCTCTATTCACTGTGGCCATTTAAACACGAACTAAGTAGGTCGGTAGACACAAGGAATTTGTAGGAGATATTTTAGAGAGGACCTAGTATTATGCGGGTTCATATATAATTTATATAATATATATAATGGTATCAGTAGACAGGCGAGTGCAGTGGGGGGAGCGTAAGTATGGCGCTGGGGTAGGCACTTCATACATTAGTGACACTGTGCCTATATGGAATGCACGCCCTTGTCAGTAGAGAATATTTTGTATACATTTATTTATACGATAATCTACGTATTATAAAGTTAAGATTAAAAGGAAAAAACTCTTTTAAAGCTTTTTCTAATTATACTTGTGGTGTGGTTATCTTTGTAGACTTTTGGTTTTTCACACACCAACTTTTATTTCATAACCTTGGAATAAAGCCGAGTTGAGAGTTAACTATCGTTAGCTCATATGGACCCTGCATAAGTAGCTTTCGAAACATTAACATATGAGAATTAAATTCGCGAATGTGACATAAAATACTAGGTGCCAATGATAATAAGAACGCAATACTTTGTCTACACTAATATAATAAGGAGGAAATATTTGTTTGTTTTTTTTATTTGTAAAACAACTGGACTTATTTGAAATATTCTTTCACTGTTGGGAAGGTGCACTATTCCCCAGTGACATAGGCTATGTTATATTTTGAAAAAAATAGCGATCCGTGCATCGCCGGGACAGGCCGCTAGTTAATCATAAAGCAATTAGTCAATCGTAAAGAAACTTCGTTTTAATTTTTAGTGCAATTGAAGTTTAAGTAACTAGATAGTTAGAAATAGCACTACATGAACAAGCCGACAATGTAAGGAACCAGTGCGGAAACTCCATGAAAGTCTTAGTTAATTATGGTTAAGATAATCTCACACCTACATGCCAACTGTGTCGTTAAAAAACACTACGTTCATTCAACTTAATTTGTTAATTTCTTAAAAAAACGTATTACATTTTAAAGCGGAGACTTTCTATTAAAAAAAGGATTGTCATAGGTATTAATAGACCAATTCTACTTGGTATAAAACTATAACGCACAACTTTAACTTAGGTAGGTATGTTACTTTATCTATACTAATATTATAAAGGGGAAAGGTTTGTTTGTTTGGATTGAATAGGCTCCAGAACGGCTGGACCGATTTGAAAAAATCTTTCACTGTTGGAAAGCTACACTATTCCCGAGTGACATAGGCTGTAAAAAAAATGATTCGTTCGAAGCCGGGCGGACAGCTAGTTTTTAATATACTGAATACCTTTATTACTATGACCTTACAGAGTTCATGATGATATATAAATAGAGACTGAGAACTTACGTGATTGCGATAAACAAATACTCAAACTAAATAGATACCTAATGTCTGCTACTTACGAAAATATTACATTGAATGAAACTCATTTTATTTCTGTGACTGTTAGTCTGTATGCACCTTGCTAATCCCCATTCATTAATAATCTATTAACTATTGCAAAACGATGCACACTGCGTTACATCAGGCGTCTGTCGCAATACGAGCTCAAGACCTAGAATTAGGTTCTCAACCGGTCCTAACAATGGTATTTGAAAATTGTTTGGATTCTATTCTTGTATTTATATAGAATAGTTATAGTTTATTGGTACCAGACCAGATATTAACAACTAAGTACCTACATATCGCACACCTAGATCTAAAGGGAGCTAACTCAAAAATCTGAATATTTAAATTAAACACACGCTAAAAAAAAGGATCCGATTCCTTACAACAATTTCGCCTCTCCCGAAAAAGTTACTTTTTTTGAGTTAGCTCCCTTTAGATCTAGGGGTGCGATATGTATAATGAGACTAATAACTTAACAAGAGAAAAGATAAGAGTGAAACACTAGATAGTTACCCAAAAAAAGTGGAGGAAAGTACCTATCTAAATACTTTCACAATTAGATTTAAGTATTGGAATAAGAAAAACTATAGTACCTAACAGAGTACACGTAACTTAACTCGGCATTATTTTTATTAAACTTTGAAAATTACAAAATTGTAATTTAAAATTCCCAACTAAAAAGCTAGCCGATCCCTGCTTTATAAATACCACTTCCCCACGGCTTTCGTTCGTTAATAAGTTCTGTGTCGGTACGGCCTGGGCCTCGATTAATGAAGTAAGTTAGTGTCGCGTCGAATAAATTATGCACGATAATCTTGAAGTTTTTATGTCGGTGATCAAAACCGTCACATTAACTGTTTATTAAAACAGTTAATGTGTCAGTTAAATTAATCTTACTTACGACCTATACGACTCAATAACGTTCAGCAGACTCAGTGCACTTTCGCCGTGCTCTGCGAGTCCTGTTTACCGAGTTGTTTAAATCCGGCTATCAAAATGTCACTTGCGGTGGAAAACGTCTGAGGCATACGCTAAAAGCGGGCAAAAATATACGGCATGTTTAGTAACTGAAAATCCACGTTTAATTTCTCTTGTGGGGTTGTGGTCTGTGGTCGACGATTGCTCACGAATTAGTGAATGCGAATCAATACAGATACGTTAAATTATTTGATAACTATACACGACTTCTGGATAGTAGTTTCATGTAGATTTCATCTAAATTCTATCGGCTACTGGTCTTTTAATTTAAACACGTGTAGACACATGCACCATGAATTAGGACAAAAGAAGTAATATAATTTTCATAAATAGGTATAGTAGGTACACATTTACTACGCTTTTGAAAAATGAGAAATTTCTATTAACGATATCTACTTAACATATACCTCTACTACGATCCCTTTACAACTTGGAAATCTTTTATAATACCAAAACTTTTTTTATTATAATTTCCATAAACCCGCTACATTTCCTGCCTCGCGCAAGGTGGCGCCAACATTCCATAGGTTGTTTTATTCTAATTACGTGATTTATTTGTTGACCCAGTCTCGATGCCGCGTACGAGTTTGTCTACACCACCTCTATATCTTTATATAAAATATACAAAATCTTAGGTAGGGAAACACTTGTGTACCTACGTATAATTATTTATGTTTTTGACAGCCTCTTTTAGTTTATTGTGTGAATATACATGATGTATTTAATAATAAGATTAGATTGCTTGTAATAATATATTATAGATTAAATTCGAAAGTCCATAACTGAGGATCAAAAAATACTTTCAAACTCTTGAAATGAACGGACCTCATATTTTCCGACCTTGCATTCTTTTTTAACTGAAGTTAAAAACAGTTTTAGCGGTAAGTAATAGGTGCAGTAAATATTGTAGGAAGAGTTCTGACAGGCGGCCACAATATTGCCCAAACTCCGATATAACTCGTCCATCACGCCCCTGGGAATAAATCCACAACTGCAGCCAATGTAATATAACACTTGAAACACAATTTACTGACTAGTTACATAGGGTAGGAGCTTATTATAAGGACGAGTTATGATATACGATGTAGTATGAGGAAATGGTTACCTTCTCCTACTTCATTGTAAAGGTGTATTTTATGGTAGTTATTTACTTACTCGTAAATTTAAATGATTTATTGTCAGTGAATCAGTAATGTAGAGACGTTTTTATGAATGATGCTATGACATATTCAATTATACTTTGAAACTCAGCTTATGCGTTCTTCAGAAGTACTGTAACGATTTTAATGCTGCTCAATGCTCCATGTTACTCGTACTTCTAACAACAAAGGCCTGGATAAGTTAGATAGGTACGTTCTAGACTAATGTCTACGTAGAGGACCTCTTATAACATAGATACTTTAGTCTTAATGATTCTTCTGATTCTTTCGTGCGTTGGAATAAAATAAATTGGAATAAATTATTTGTATCTCAGATCAGATTTAGACAGAACTGTCGATAGTCTAACATTAAACACTTCAGGTAGGTAACTGTAAAGTTTTCGAGACTTCAGCATAAAAGATAGTTTATTTAGGTAAGAAATATAACAGACAGTAGAAATCAGTAGGAATGTCTGATTTATTTGACGTCCATTTCTAAAAGTAGCGAGATTTTTAGATAAAAGCACAGGACTTGTACATGACCTAAGACATTAGGCGGTAAGTACCTACCTACTTGTACAAATGTACTGTCATAATAAACTCGGTCGGGTCTGCGGTCGTCGTGAATAAAATGTGGGTTAACGACTACGACGCGGAGAAACCACAGAGTTCACGACAAACACATTTGCATGGAGTTCAATGCCGGATTACTAAATATTCACATTTTAATAAGATTTTTTCTGGGTTTTGATGTTGCACTTTTTGTCTGCAGTCTGCACTAGTCAAGGTTCAGTGGCATCGGGATCGCGAACGAAAAGCTTTTAGTTTTAAATACTCGTGTACATATGTGTAGGCACATATTATAAATGTAGTACATGAGCAATAAATTAGGGATAATTTATTTTTATCAAAAAAATGTGGAATGCTGTTTTCATCCGTTTTTTTTGGAACAACAATTTATCTAAAAGTAATATATATTCACACTGATACAGTAAGTATATAGGTATGCAACGTTAAATAAATCGAAAAGTTTAAGTAACTAGAATGAATAATACTTTTAATAATTTTCAACTTAACGGACCTAAGCAAATGTGTGTAAACAAAGTTAGTACATACGTTAAAATGCAGTTAAAGCTGGTTATAATTTCATAACTGTACTTAGACATTTAAAAAGTTAAGTTTCTTTAAATAATAATAATATAATTAACAGAATTTTATATACTTCCAATAGTTCAAAATAAAAAAAAAAATACTTACCAAACACCGCCACCAGGGCGATTACTCCGCTCGCCCGCATCACTCGAATATAATTAATATAAATATTATAATAACCGCACCCGCGTGCGTTCCCTGCGACACGCCGCGCCGGACTGAGGAACCGCTGCGCCTGCGCACCATCAACAACATCCAGTGAAAGATGAGGGGTTTCATGTAAACTTGAGATATAAGGCCTGTTTTACAATGTTCAAGTAAGTTCTGAGTTCTTTTGAACTTAAAATTGATAATAATGTACAATATGGCTTAATCAGTGGATAATTTATTTAATTAATTATTTTGAGCTTAAACTATGTTTAATTCTGCTAGAAAAGTCGCATAGCATTGTGAAACGTGTAAATTGTTAATCAAATATTTTTTTAGTGGTACTAATGTCGGGTCACTAGTTGTGTTATGTGGCATACGTTATTCGACCTCGAATACAATTCTAGAGTCAAAGTTCAAAAAGTTTCTTAGTTGATCATTTTGAAACCATGCTACAAAAAAATTGCCTCATTAAAAATAATATCAAGTTAGTCCGAATAATGTTGGGATCTAAAATAATAACTTTTTTGTCAAGTTGTCCCAAACGAATCAAAGCATAATAAGGCAAGAGAAAAAAGGCAAGACGTTCAAGATTCAAGTTGAAATGCTCATAGGTAACGCCTTATTAACTATTAAGTAATAATATGTACCTAACCGTTCTGGGCACAGGTCTCTGTAAAAATATCTAGAGGATCGAGTGACAATTCTAATAAACCAGACTGGTACAATTTTGAACTTCGAAGTTCAGTGGTAAATGAGTGTACTCGCGATCGTGAGGCCGCGGGTTCAAATACTTTCGGTGACCACGAAAACGTCATCGCAAACATACATGCCAGTATCTCTGCGGTGAAGGAAAACATCGTGCTAGCATCTATTCGCCATTATAGGCCAAACCAACTATTAAGTAGTTAATACCAAATAGAGCAATCCCCGCTAAATCACATGAACTCTTACTTAGGGTCAACTACTGGATTTAATTCCACTGATCGCAGAACACCGTTCCAATTGCGGGCGCTGGCTTGAGTTGAGAGTGGCTAGTGGTTAAAATATGCATCCATTTAAGTACTCAAAACTACGGGCTTTTAAAAAAACTCTCAATAAACAAAAGTAAACTTTAATAGCTAAAGAATTAAATACATATTACATTATGAAAGCCTGAAATAAAGTCCTCTTTGTACTGAATTGACGTTCGATTCTGAAATGCAAAACCGCAAACTGGTTATTCTCTACTGCAGTTTGCTGGTCAAGAGAAATGTAGATACAACAAGAAAAATAATAGGTAAGTTTACCGAACTATTCTGTTATTTTCTATCGAACCGCCTGGTGGTGGTATATATTATTATGTTACTCAGAGGTTAATAAAATAGTTCACAAATGACATACCTACCTAACTAATACTTTATCATAATAAAACAGCCCTAAATAATGATCCGATCATAACAAAAGTAAAATCACACTTCTCAAATTATAAACGCTGTTATGTAACATGTTTGCTTTTGTCACGTTATATTCCCAAAATTGTGTTCTGACAAAACAATTATTGTGGGAATTTCGCAATTTCAATAGATTACAATGACAATAATATGTCTTTGTTCATGTGTCCACTCTGTGTAAACTAAATTTTCTTTACTGATATGTACGAGGTATATAAAAAAAATATTATTTTTCAATTCAAATTGTCATATTTATAAGTAGATATTTACGAAACTATTATGATAAGAATTATAATAATATATATTATATTATACCAATTATGACATATATTACGCATTTACGAGTAAGTATAAGTAGTAAGTACCTAATGTCCTGAGCATAATACACACCTATAAACAAAACTATCATTAAGTAACAGCCTACACTTACCTAGTGAATTTCCTAACAGACAAGACAGTAGGTAGGTAGTAGTTATGAGGAGAAATTAGGTTCAAACTAAGTACGTATGTGTTAATATTGTGACTACAGTTTCACACGCTCGTGATTATTGGGAGAACAATCACGTTACTGATTGGGCAATAGCAATAGGCGCAAGTTTGTGTTTCTAAGCTATCAAAATGGCTGAATTGCTATCGGCAATAACCCCGGAAGACGAGCTAAGAGTAGAGCAGTGCAACATCACATGCATACAATCACAGCTTCTTGGAACAGCTGATGTAGCAACATAGCCTCGTCTGAAGAAGCTGCATCAAATGTTGCTAGATTAGTCAGCAATCTCACAGAGAGAAATGAGAATGAAGTGTGAGATTCTTCAAAGCCAATACGATAGTGAAGTTATTTGTTTTCGAACCCATTCTTCTTCGGACTGTTTATAATTTTTGTTTCTTGTTTTTTAGGAGCTCTTTATTACTCTTTAATGGGATATAAAGGCGTTTATTTATACCGTAATTATCTACTATTCCAAGAACTTTCCAAATTATATCTATATAGGTAGATATATAAACATAAACCCAGATACCTAGGTTATTAACTTTAACCTAACTATCTCCAATAACATGTAAAATAGGTACATATTTATTTACAATTAAAATGTACCTACGTCACCAACGGACTGTAAATTGTGTCTCGTGAAATTTTTAAGCTATATCTAGGTCTATACCTAACGAACTACACACAAATTGCAGAAATTATGTCTCGAGCTCTTAGGAGCGATGGTAATCGCTGCGTCCCAGCAGTCTTCCCTTTCCATTGCGAATAAAAAACAGAGATAGTAGTATCGATTATCGTGTGCTTCCTTGAGTGCGAGGCTGTGCTGCGGTCGGTTGCGCAACATGCATCTGATGACACGTCTGTTAAACGTACACTGAGATTGCATCGAAATAGTAATTTAAAAAATTTAAAATTTCGAATGTGTGATTAAAATCCGTCCAATTCATAAAGGCTACCTAAAACTAGGTAGCCATAAATAGGTCCTTAACTAATAAAACCTTAGTCATTATGCAGGAGAATTATATCTTGTATCAATTCCATGTCTTTCTTTCGGAATAACTAGATACCTACTCATCGTGCAGGATAAGAACTACTTTTTCCGCTTTCTCCACATCACAATCTCAATTTATATATTTCTAAGATTACGATCCTAAACGGTAATCCGAAACAAAATTGCTTAGTGGATACAAATAGCAAGCGCGACAACAGATATAAAATACACTGTCGTCATGCTCTTTATTTTTTATCCCCAGCGGCGTGTTAATACGGATAGCTACAGATAATAATTTGGTAGCACTCGTACTTTCACTTAGGTACCTACCTCATGATGAGTTTGTTATATAGATATTAACAGTTTAATCAGCAAGCCGATGAATTGTTGAGTCGACACCTCGTTATGTCGATATCGTTTCATTGTTGCGTTCGTTTGTCAAAAATATTGCTTAATGTTTGCATTTCTGCGCTTTGTTCTCCTATCTAACTTAATTATGTTTTTTATGATAGTAAAAGTTGGTAAACTTGATATAGGCACCGTCACGATACATCCTACTTAGATATATTATGTTTCTTACCTATGCTTCCCCAATCCTCGCTCAGTTAGATGTCATAAATAATTAAAAAGGCAATAAGTAAGTACCGGTACACGGTTAGAAATTGCCTATATCATCTTGATTTACGGAACATTTTGTTGATGTTGGATTGATACGGGCAAATGCTTGAGTAGGTACTTACTTAAGAGGATTGTGAAGCTGTTGATTTTCATACAAAAGGCGATAACGTTTTACACCCAGTAAATATAGTTAGATTTTTATAATTTTTGGATATGTTGTAGATATAATGAGAAACTACGCCTGTACGTTTTGATTTTTAAGAAATATTGCTTACGCTAAAATTTATTAAATTTATTAGATTTATATAGAGATTTTTAAATGCTAATAAATTTTCTTTACGGATAAGTAAGAGGCACGTTGAATTTTTACCTTTAGGTATGAGTTCCTACTGGTACTGACCTAATTAAATAGGTAATATACCTACTAACAATTTTATGTTTTACCGACGTATTAAAATGCTTTAATTAATGACTCATGTTCTTTGGTGTAAGTAATTAGGTATGATCTACGGATCACGAGTAACGATCGTGGTTGGAGGACTTAATGTGAAAGTGTTACGATGATAAGCATCGTTGAAATCAATTTGTGAAAAGTAACTGGAGTGAGCAGAACAATGTTAGATGGATAGTAGGTAGTACCTACTTAACTGCTAATATGTTTTTTTTTCATTTTGTATTTTCAAAATAGTTCTCTGATGCCTTAAACGTTAAACTAAATCGCTAATAACTCTGAAAATATGAATGTAATACCTACTTAGTTTTCTTCGAAATAGAACACGATTTTTGGCGAATGCCGAAAAAAATGTTAAAAAAAAATAGCATTTGTGTGGAACCTGTACAGTTACAGAGAAATGATTATAATAATATTATGTAGACCGGTATGTTTTGTACTTCAATGTAAATGTGATTATGGCAAGTTTAAGGCGAAATCATTGATAATTTTCGATATGAGGATAAGATCCAATACCTAATTTTTAGAATTAATTAATAGGAGAGATACGCAGGTACCTACGCTTAGAACTTTGGTATTTGATAGCACATTTTATACTTATAAACCCTAGGTAAGTATAGTTATTAATTTTAGAAATATTGCTTAGTATATAACCAAGTGAAGGAAGGAGGTTTATGAACTAAGTTGCATCTCGCCGTCTTTGCTTGCATAACGTGTGCGCACCTCGTTAGCGACCGCGGCGAACTCTGGTGCAATCTAGACGACCCGTGAGTGCACGGATGAACACAGTGTTCATCCGTGAGTGCACAGGTAGACACGGTGTTCTCATATCCTAAGGAATCTTTCTCCAAATACATGGAGACATGGGGGTTAAGCAAGGTGACTTATTAACGATAAACAAAAAGGAATTCCAAGATTCCAATTCAAAAGTTAACGAAAAGTCTCGTCAGTTTTCGTTCGCTTATGTCAATTTCATATAGGTACCTACCACCTACCTACTTAGTATTCTCCATTTAATTTAGTTTCATACGTGTGTTTTATTATTACCTATCTACCTAATTATTACACTTTGAATTAAGTAGGTAGACAGTTGTAACTAATGTTTCAAATACCTACCTATCGCCATAATTATAAGTCTGCCACAAATCTGGGAACAACGATAGTTTCGAAAAGTCAGTTAACTATGTACTTAAGTTTTTTTTTATTATAAAGACACTAAACTGACTAAGTAAGTACCTATTAGATAGGTAGATGCTGCTTTTCGTACTTACTAGGAATTTTAGTTGAGTTACATACAAGTTGCTGTGCACATTTAAATGAAGTCTGGTTTGTTACGACATTTTCATTTAAATATTTGTTTGCACATTTTTAGTTCCTGTCCCGTGCGAGTGAGGGCCTTATTGAATCTAGTTCGAAAGCGTATGAAAACTAGTTTGAATACGGTCTACAGCCTATTTCAAATGAAATTCCATCATCTTATAATACGATATTTTTCATAGAAAAAAGGGTCAATTTTACATGATTATTTATATTGCATTCATTTTATCATTATAATAATAATTAAAAACATAGTTTACCTAAGTATTTTTTTAAAATTTGGTAATAAAATAATGTTACTTAATAATATTTAAATAGCGAATAAATAAAATAGTAGATCTATAATTTATACAGTGCAAAAATACTATTCTTATATGCTAGACATCAATTACAAACTATTAAGTTATTTATCGGCCAATAAAAATTAATATACAACGTAGTTTAAACTAGTTTATTAATTTAGTATTGTGTCATAGAATTATAATATACTTATAAGTAGCAACACTGCTCGTTGAAAGTAAGTGCGTTCTCAATTACAAAGTAAGAAAGAATCGAAAGTAAATGGCTCGTGATTGGCTTACCTTCTTTGAAGAACTATAACTAACCAATAGGAGCTGCGACCTTGCGTAATTAAATGAAAACGAGAACACTCGTCTATGTTACATGTCAAGTTGAAGTTAAAACCGGAAGTTTGCGAAAATTGCGAAAAGTTAAGTTGTTACGAATAATGACCAGAATGACCTTAGTGTAGAAAGTTAGAACAATACCGTTTAGTAATTAGTATTAAGGTTTTGATAAGTTTAAAATGATTTTACTATGGTTTATTCTGGTTCTCGCTCAAGGTAAGCTTGGTGTCGTGGAATTTGTGTAGTTAAACTTTCTCCTTATGTATTGTATATTAAAATATTATTGTGTGGTGACGCAGGGACCTGGTCACAAGACGACGACGATGATGGGCCATACAAGGGGAAGTTGATAGGGAAATTCAACTCTTATCATCATCAGGCAAGTTTACTAAAACTTTTACCAGTAAATGTTTCCCTTTTGTCTGTCTTTTCCATGACTAATTGGAAAGTTATTTATTATACACAAATCAAAAATCCTGCTAATCAATTCTTGAGTTTAATATATGTGTTTCATATACGAACTTGTCTCCTTACTTTCACACAAGTGTATCAATGTCAGTAATAATAATAAAAAAATAAGATAGAATCTAACAAAAACCTTGCTTTATTGGTTTCCTTTATCACTTTTCATTATTAATGCTATCAGTTAGGTATACTACTAGTATTACTATCTAAGTTACTAAATGATAGCATAACAAGGAATTCTATAATTCTAATCAAAATTTAAAGTTTATCAGAGAATCTTTACATTTGATGGGATATGTTAACTTTTTATTATAAATAATACCTACTATGAGACTGTGAGTGAACCAATTTCATATGAAACATTTTGGGTTTATAAATTGTGACTTTAAATTTATAATGTATTCATAGGTAACAGGAGAGGTGTATGCTGTGGATGAGTGGACTCTTTTGCTCGTAAACTTCAACTATGACGGCACAGGAGATGACACATTCTTCTGGGCTGGTGACTCTGCACGCCCCGGGCCACAGGGCTTCATTGTGCCAGATCAGCATGGAAAGTGAGTATTTTTTTCTGATGCCCAGTTTTTACATTTAATTTTATCGGTCAGTGTTTTATTTGTAGGCTTTTTAATTATTGAATAAATGTTTATAATAATCTACATATCTTATTTTATATTGAAATTTCTAATAATTATTGTGGGAGAAAGTTACTTATTCTTTAACTGTCTTAGTTAAAGAATACGTATAATATGTTTTGTTATTGTTACATAAATACAATAAAAAGTACCTATATTATTTTGTGAATTATATCTGCTCTATATATTTTATTTGTACTAAGTATAAATTTTGCTATGGCATAAAATAATATACAACTTTGTCACCAGAACAAATATACTGGAGCGGTACTACAATGACGATATTCGACTGACTCTACCAGAGGGCAAACGCATTTCCCGTCTCAAGTGGTTTGCTGTATATGACATTGGTTCACAAAACACATTTGCTGATGTATATGTGCCAGAGGAATTTGATGCACCAGCTCCCAGAAATGTAGGGGTTTTGGCGGGCAGTGGGGTCACCAGTAACCCTGTGAGAGTACTGGATGCTAGTACACTACGGTAAATGATTAAGTACTAAATACATTCAGGCATGTACTGAAAGTGCCTGTAGAAAGCTCCAAAGTAATCTAGATGCTAAACTTATTAACACTCTGTGGTGATAATTATGTCAGAAACATTTTTAAGTAAGTATTAAGTTTTTAACATAATTTCAATTGTTTTTCAGTATTCCAGAACTACACTACGATGGTAATGGTGAGGAGGTGTATTTCTGGGCAGGTGTAGGACCTCAGCCATCTGCCAAAGGATTCAAAATACCTGATGAATATGGATAGTAAGAGTTTTATATACATACCTGTACTATAATCATTTTATATTGACCTGAAACAAAATTAGCTTATACATAAGTATTTAGTTAATACATTAGAAACAATATACAATAGAGATTTTCAGCTTCATCTTACAAATATTATTATCTAGATAATAATTATTTATTATATACTAGGAAAATGTTTTTAAATGTTGTTTACACACACCAACTGGCCATACTGTCGCTTTGTCTTGTAGATCAACCACTGTAGTTTTAAATCTACCCTCATGTTATACTTATATTATTTATTTCCAAAATTCTTGCCCGCATTACCTACTGTAAACTAGTTTTGAGTTCTGATATATATATATATAACTGAATTGTATTTAATTTTTTTGAGAATTAAGTATTTCTTAACCAGAAAACATTTCTTCTTCAGTTTGGAGCCAATAGGGCCGTATCGCGGCAGTGACGTCACTCTCACCCTGCCCGGTTCGCAAACCGTGTTCACAATCAGCTGGCTTGCACTGTGGGACGCCTCTCAGAAGAGGGCGCTGGCCTCGGTGCTCATACCGGAGAGGCCTAACGTGCCGCCTGCGTTGACCGCCCTACATCCACACAAGTAAGATTTACAATACTCTTGATATATTATTATGTAGTCTTTGGAAACTGCAAAGTTATCGAAACGTCAGCTTGACTTGTTGGAAATTTTACCTACTACTATGATAACTTCAATTTGACAAATTTGTTGGTTACGTGGATTTTTTGATTAGCAGTTTTATGTGCCAGTTAGTTGTTAGGTTTTTGTCTTATTCCCTTTTTTGTGATATCAAAAGAACTGCGCTAGCTTGTTTTGGTTCTGGCTTCCACGTAGCAAATATCAACTGTTTTTATTTTATTAATATTTTTGATTTTTATTTGTAGAGCTTCCCTTCCTCACTGCAAGCAACTACATCGCGACCTACAAGTCTCGTGGGAGATTTTCGGGAACCAAATTACCATTCTACTAGCTGGGAAAGTAAGGACAGTTTTATATATGTGCACATAAGGTGACGTTATCTTTGTATTTCCATATGATTTGTATGCACTTGTTATTTCAGATCGGCGAGAAAGAGTACATGGCGTTCGGTATCTCAGGCTCTGACAGTAAATCTCAAATGTTGGGTGCCGACGTCGCTGTCACACAGTTCGACGTCAAGCTACAGCGAGGCCTGGCCACCGATTACAATATCACAGCTCTCGCGCCGGTGAGTTTAAACAATATTCTACACTTTGAATAGTGTATTTTTTTTGTCCTATGGGTACTACATTGTGAATGGGACGCAAAGCAATTTTGTACGTTGATAATTTATTTATTTGTGTATATTTTTTAGGTACGGTCAACGTTAGATATCTGATCCCATCTAATAACCATATAGGTGCATATGTGCAAGGTATGCGTAGATGGGGACAGATATCTCTGACGCTGACAGTGCTTTATAATGGTACAATTCTTGCATTTTTTTGCAAATAACGAGCTTAATGACACAATGCAGTCTACAAGCCAACCATAGAATCCTCTGTTCTTATACTATATTTTTTTAGTGTGTCCAAGTGCTAGGCCAGTGGCGCGGTGTGTGTCGCGATGATAAAATCGGAGCCCTAGACTCCAATCAAGTGTTCATAGCTTCTCGAAGCGACGGCATCACTGAAGTAACGTACAGAAGGACACTGCAACCAGGTAAACATACATTTTAATTGCCATCTTTATTTAACTAAAGGATTTCCAGATTTGTAGATATTATGTCCTCCCTAAAAATGTTCACAACGACTTGATTCGTAACCTGCGGATTCTATCATCAAAGTACCTTATAAGAGACCTACATTATTTAAAGTTAGGTACTACTTGCAAAAAAAAAAAATACGTGTTCTTATATGTTGCACAAATTAGTAAATAAGTGTACAAAGGGCGAAGTTATAGCGATACGAAGTCCTTTTATACGAAATAAATTTACTTTAATATTTATGTAGTGAAAGTTTGTGTAAATTTGTTTATAGTATAAAACAATGTATTTATTTATAGCGGAGCCGGTAGACCGCGAGTGGTCTACAGACAAACCGACATACGTGGTGTGGTCAGTGGGGGCGTTAGACCCGGACAATGAACCCACGTTCCACCGGCTATGGCCGCGTAGAGACCTCAAGTTGAATCTAACTCTGCAGCCTCCAAATAATGACTGCTTCGAGTTTGCTGTGTAAGTGTAGTACTGTAGACCCACCTTGTTCTTAAGTTTAGGAAATTCTATATATAACAAAATTATGGGATGGTCGTTTGTTCTTCATACAAACGGTTTAAATTAATTATTTTCAAAGTGGTATAGTTTGTATATTGATTTGAAAAACATATTACTATAGGTATTCAGATACTGTCTCAGATAGTCACTAACCACTAAGACCACAATAAGTCTAGAGTTTTTGTCATTGTCTTACTCAAAAAGAAAGATACACTAATAAGAAAGTTAAATATTTGGTTGTTTGTTTGATTTGTATTGAGTACACTCAAAAACGACTGGACCGATTTGATAAATTCTTTCACTGTTGGGAAGCTGCACTATTCTTGAGTGAGATTGACATAGGCATCCGTGCTTAGCCAAAGCGGGGCCGCTAGTTTCTAATAAAGAAAAAAATCACAAACATCTAATGTAATAAAATCATAATACTAACAAACTTTTTCATTTATAATACCAGGACAAATATTACTTCGTCACTAAGTATTTAATTTATTTGTAGGGGTACGTCAGTGTCCCCGCAGCCGTGGGAGGTGGCGGAGCTGTTCGACCCGTCGCTGCGAGTATTCGAGTTCCGCCTGGGGCCGAGCGCCGGGCGGCGCGGGCTGGCGGGCCGCGCCGGCGGGGTCGGCGGCGCCCCGCTGGCGTGGTACGTCAACGGACAGCTGGCGCCCGACCTACAGATCAGGAGGGGGCTGCAGTATAGCTTTAAGGTTAGTGCAAGACGTCATTAGTCATACGTAATATTATAGTGGAACATTTTGCTTTCTAATCTGTTTATATTTATACCATAATTATATTAATAAAGATGTTTAAATAAAATGAGATGTTTACTTTGCTATCTTTATTTTATTATGAATGGACCTTTGAGTATTCTGCTGCGTGAAGTCTTCAGTGGTAATTGAATCATGTGGTTTCGGATGCTAGATAACCTTAATACTAGTCCATGGACTGTCCAGCATTGTTCTAAATCATGGTATTGTCAATAAGATTGAAGAAATCTCTCCATTCACGTTATGCTAATTTAAAATATACACCTTATGTTAGTTGTTCAAGTCTACTAGCGCCACCTAGCGGAGTAAAATATTAAGTTAGCCTACCATTGTGTATCGTTGGTCGTGTCCAGGTGTTCGGCGGCAACAACCCCCACTCGGCGACGGAGTACCACCCGCTGATCGTGAGCGTGTCGGCGCGCGGCGGGCTGGAGCAGCTGTCGGAGGAGCGCGCGCGCGCCGAGCGCGTGCTGGCCGGCACGCACCGCACGCGCCGCGGACGACTCACGCCCACCGCCGGTGTGTAATCATAATACATAATACATATACATAGTACCATACCCATACCACACCGGCCCTTACCCGCCTGATATAACTAATACTACATCTTGTGGCCCTTACTCAACTGATATAAGTAATACCACCTCGTGGCCATTACCCACTATTATAACTACTTTTTGTTTATTTCCATCTGTTAGGAATTAAAAAAAAATGTAGAAATAAATAGAAACATAAGTTAAATCATTAAAAAATATTAAGATCCTGAGATTAATAATAATGTATGTTAAATATACTGTTACTCATATTTAAGATAATAATTTCTGATGCCTTCGCGGTTATTACACATTGGAATGAAACAACTATTAACGGATTTAACTCGCGTATTTTTATTTTATTTTATTTGCTAACGTTTCGGATTCTTTACAGTTTCCATAATCGTAGCACGACTGAGCTGACAATAGTCTAACGCTAAAGTGATTTATACAGTTATGCAAACTACCTTATATTTAAATTACAAATTTTGAAAAACTACCCTATACTGAATTATAAAATACTAAAGTTACATTTCACGCAAAAAAATTTTTTTTTTGTTTTTTTTTTTTACTATTATACAGTACAATTAAAACCTAATAAATAAAAATACGCGAGTTAAATCCGTTAATAGTTGTTTCATTCCAATGCATATTTAAGAACCTAAACAATTTACATTTGAATTCACGTTTCTAGTTGTGTACACGTATAAAGTATATTAGTAAAAGTGTCATCATGTATTGTGTAATGTGACTTTTCGTTACACTTCTAGCGGGTCCCCTTTGTCTGGCGACTCGGTCTTCCAGCGCTGACCCGCGTCGCGTGGAGGACTTCCCGTCCTTCCGCGCCTTCAACCGCAGTCTCACGTGGAACTGCGCCGAGGGACCGCCAGCTGAACTGCATATAGCGCCCAACGAAACCTGGCCTGATATCGTCTATTATCACTCATTCACACATGCAGGTGGGATGTTGTTGCTTGTTTATAGATTAATTTGTGGTGATTTAGCAGTGACACGAGTTAGAGTGATCGACTAGTGGTGCCTTATTTCAATTTAAAAATGCTCTTTTTCTCAACTTTGTTCCGTAAAGTAGAAAATTCAAGTATAATAAAAATCATATTTTACCGCACTTAGTAAAATGATTCTATCTTTATTATTTAAAAAAACAGAATTATTTCAAAAACATAGCCGTATAGCACATACCTAACCGAGTGCGTGTCGTAATAGGCAAACTAGTACCTATGTCAAAGATGTAATTTATAAATAAAAAATAATCTATTGACTTAATAGAAAATAATTGCTGACCTGTTAGTACTTCCGGAAGCCTGTTTATACTGACACGTAAATATACTAACCTAAGGTCTATTTTCAAATATACAACTTATTACAGGTATGGGAGGGCGTATCTTTGTAGTGGACCGGCATCGGAGGAATATCAACAAGAAGGGAAACGGGGCTGTCGCGTGCGTCGCCACGCTCGCGCTAGTTATGCTCGCCGCCGCCGCAACACAAGCGCTGAGGCTATAGAGGACTTGGTGAGTAATACAGTAGTTAATTTGAAGGGTGTCTGAAGTTTGTTACGTCCCACTAATTAGGTAAGTTTGTGAGTGTGTGTGTGTTTGTTCCTTTTTCACACAAAAACTAATGAATGTATTTTTATGCAACACCATTATGTAATAGCCGTACGTCAATAGAGACCGAACTTTGATTTAATACAGTAATATAGTTATGGTTTATCTATGGATTAGTTATTTGTATTCTTAATTCACTCAAGCAGATCAGAAAGGCTAATTAAAATTGAATTAAAAATTATCTTTTGATATAATAATATATTTTTTGTTTCAGATATTTCTTAACTCAAAATTTGTCCACAGACTGCTAGAATCTTGACATATCTTTGAATCTCTCAAGCTGAATTTTTAACTTTTATTATTAAGCTCTTGAATACGAATAGCAATGCTTTTATATTGCTAACGAGATTTACGGGTTGTTTTATTAAATCTATTTTTTATATCATGTCTTCACTATCATCACAAGAAGAGACTGATGAATTAATACTCGCACCGTAACTTTTTTCCCTCACATAACAATAATTATTTATAATCATGTAAATTAGACATAAATTGAAATACGAGTCTTATTTCAGACTATATTCAAAATTTAATAAACAGGTAAGCATCGTCAAAGGATTGACGTCTCCTACGCTCATAATAATGATCAATGACAATTTTTTGTTAGGTTTTTGTATTTTACCTATAAAAACCGCCGACGTACGAATTCGTTACTTTTCACGTTTTCGGATAGGAACGATTGAGTAGAAAGTATCTATAGTTGTAAGTACTGTAATAATCTAACGGCGCTAGTGATTATGTTAGCCCCGTCAGGTTATTTTTTATACAATATATTGTATAACATAATTCCGTCCAATATTATTTTATATGTGCTATATTTATAAGAATCTAAATGTGCTTCCTCTCTTTTTAAATAACTTCTGGAAAGTAGTGTTCATATTTTTAGATCTCATTTTGCAATGAATTGTAATTTATGATACTTTTATAATTTTTTTTAAATAAAAGACACTCGGAACTAGTAACATGTAGTTTTATTCGATAAAGATATGACATTGAATACATTTGTAATGCCATCACTCACATTGTCTTTAATAATAAAGTATGTAAGTAAGATAACAATAGTACACAGAACAATAAGAATTATATCCCGGTAGGAACCGCGAGAGTTCTGTGGATGTTAAAGCTACACAGGTAATAAAACCTTATGCTAATTAGAATAAGGTACATTTTTATTTAAAAAACAGCATAGTAAATATTTGAAATATGATAAGCGGAAGATCACTTGCAGTTTCATCTTCTAACACTAACAGAAAAAAACACAAATATGTAATCTGCATAAATATCGAAACGAACTATATAGAGGATCCTTTATTATTAACAGATCTATCTCACTTAAAATTTATTAAGATTGCATAAAATGTAACAACACAATTCAAATTGGGGATTCTGGTTACAGTAATAAATTTGTCTAAATATTTGTGCTACAGTTACAGTTCGATATAATAATAAAAAAATCGAACATCAAATTCGTCTAAAATATATATCTAATTTGCTCATTTAGCTCAGTCCGTCACCGATATATCACAATTTTCTTTCTTTTCTCCGCGTACTTGTTGTCCTCACTGTATAATTTATTTACTGGTGTATAAGTAAATATCTATATATTATTATCAATTATATGTTACATTATTCTGAGATTCTACAAAAAAATTAAAAGCCCCGTACTTAATAATCAAATATAATTAATAATCAAGTAAATTGACCATCGACGCCAGCTTTCACATCTGAAGTCATTTTCTAAAACATTTGAAATTATCAATTGACTATCTATAACGACCTCTCGAGTATAATATACATCAAGATCAAGTAAATAATTTTTCGTTTTTATGGTAAGACTACCTCATCAGTTTAAATAAATTGTCACCACAACAACCACCTAAACAACGACCTAAAAAAATCCAATCAATAAATAATGATTCGTGCACTAGAAAATACCAAGAACCCGTCAAACGTAACAAGTATACAGAGACGTTCAATGGGCATCACTATTTAATAATTTCCATTTATTGAGATTCACTAACACTTATATGAGCGTATAGAACGGACCATATCTACGGACAGTGAAGTGATACGAACTCTGGCAGTCCAGGTGGGAGGGTGTGAGGGGGAGGTACCAACTTGTGCTTGACGAGTGTTCTCGCCGCTAGGCAGCGCAGCGTCATGTAGCGAAGAGGGCACACTCTTGAGTGCCTGTTTAGTAGGAGTAGTTCGAAGGCGCTGTCGCCGAATCTGTTGGGTTGGTCCAAGTGCGCGCCGCCTTCCAGCAACGTCTCCACCAGCTGCGAAAGATGTTATTATATTAATAAATTTAGACTAATTGATCTAGACTCAAACTAAGCTAAATACTTGTACTACCGATGCTAGAAAGTGAATAAACACAACATACCCAAGAACATATCTGCCCCTACAACTAGACCAACTACTAAGCCTTCTAAATAACCAAAGTGTATCGAAGTAGTGAATTATCTGTCAATTTTTTTTATAATTTCACAACAACTAAAGAATGAAAGAGACAGATAGAGAAATTATACACAGCGCGTATGGTTTCTATATCTGTCTCTTTCATTCTTTATCAAAATACAGTGAAACTTGTTTAAGAGGGACCTGGATAAGTGAAAAACCTCCATATCTGGAACACATGCTGAGGTCCCGGCACCTTGGCTATGAATTACCTCTGTTAGTAAGACAAAAGCAACCTCTATATCTGGGATAAGTTATTTCTATTTTCTTGTCATAATTACCTCTATAATTGAGAAGTCGCGTGTATTTATTTTTGTAACTGGGATAAAGTCAGTAGGTACACATAGGCTACCTCGGACCTCGGATGTCTCCTCTCTCTTTTACCTACTCGAACTTCTCTAAATCGGCCATTATATAACTTAGTTTTAATGCGGTTTCTCTATTAATCGGGTATTTATTTAAAAAAGACCGAAACGAGGACAAAGTCTTTATTATTACGAAAAAAAACTAAAATTAACGTCAGTACCCGAATCAGTAAAATAATCTGCCTCCAACTTTTAATAATTTTGTAAACGTCAACAACGAATTATTAGTTTCAGGAGAACTGTCTTTAAACCACATTTTTGTTATTTTTTATGGAAAATAGTGAATTGTTTACAAAATAAGTACGTTGCTTTATTGAATACACCTCTATAACAGAGATTACCTCTTTTCTTACCTCTGTTAATGAAACCCTCTGTAAATGAGACAGGTATTTTTTTATACCTAGATATCTGGGACACTGCGTAAGTGGAATACCTCTTTAAGTGAGACTAATTTACAGGTCCCTTGGAAGACCCAGTTAACCAGGTTTCACTGTATATATGGCGGTGATGGTACCTCAGTGGAGAAGTTGTACGGCACGACGGCGACGTGCAGCGGCGTGGAGCGGCCCTCGTTGCGCTGCCGCGGGTCCGCGCCGCCCGCCAGCAGCCGCCGCGCCACGCGCACGCACGGGAACAGCGGCTGCAACACACCACCGCGACATAGACCACACCACTTACAAAGGCATGACGAATGATTTTTTTTCTCTGTCCATCATGTAGATTTCCAAAAAATATAGGACACGTATTTTTTCTTTTCTCAATCAAACAATAAATGCCAAAGTTAAGCGCTTCCAAAGTTCAGGAATGGGGGCATGTGACGTCACGACTAGGTTGAAATTATACCTTTAGCCTAAGCTCCCTTAGGCGTGCGATATATTAATGAATATGTATCCATACCGCTGCATTAACTTCTTCGGGGGAGTAAGAGGATCGCACCACGTTGAGCCGCGACGCGCTCAGATGCAGCAGAGAGTCGCCGGTCAGTGCGCTGCGCAGATCCATCGACACTATCCTGCGCACACGCAGCGTCGTCTGCGGACGACACAGTACTTTTACATACGAGTAGTATTATAAGTACATGAAGCGTACATGTGTTTACGATTTTAACCCTTACGTGCAAGTATTAAGACAATAACTTATGTATTAAGATAACAACTCGTGTTAAGTATTATATATAACATAATTACTGGTAACTTACTTTCCGTTTCTCTTCATCGGTAGTGGCGGTTTCTTCGAGAAGGTAAATAAGATGCACTAGGCAGCGCAGCGCGCGGTCGAACGTGTCTGCCTGCTTCTTGTACAGCGGTAGTACAGTGAGAGTTTCGCGAGCCGCTGTAAAACAGAATAAAATTAATATACAATTACGACAATATTCACAAACTTGTACAAGTCATTTCTAGGCCGATATTCGACCATTTGAGACACAGTCATTTTCGTGTCTAGTTCTATCTGTAATGGTTACAAATAATATTGTTAAATATCAATTAAAACAGTATTTGTACTACCAATACACCAGGAGACAATTTTAGTTAGTTTTTTTATTTGCTAATTCTGTTCTTAAATATATCAGAACTAGCGGCCCGCCCCGGCTTCGCCCAGATCCCATTTTCAGGGTGAACCTAGCTTCCCAACAGTGAAAGAATTTTTCAAAAAAGGTCCAGCCGTTTTAGAGCCTATTTAATCCAAACAAACAAACATTTCCTCTTTATTATATTAGTATAGAGTATAGATAACATAACTAACTGGGCAGAGCGTCGACGAGTAGATCCAACACCGCCACCACGTCATTGAACGGGGGCTCCGGCAGCGCGCCGCGGCAGTCGATCAGCAGCCGCGTCAGGGCGCACGCCGTAATACACGTGTCTAGGAAACAACAATATAGTACAGGAAATATAAAAAAAAAATGGCGGCAAAATAGGTATGTACCGCCATGTAAGATTCGCTTCAGAATTGAGTTGCTAGATTTCACTTGCATATACTTAAATTGCAAGTTAAATAAAAGCTTGTGACCATACGATCATAAATACTTGTGTTATCGATCCTCTCATACGAGATCGTGATGATCGTATGATCAGCGCAAGAAAATAAATAGAAAATTACACCTGCACGCCTGCGAATTAGTAAAATTTGTATCACTACTCATACCACCTGGGAGGCGGTACGTACCCTAGAATTTTCCAGGACTCGGAACAGGCTCTCATTTCAAGATAAAGTTATAAACCGAGTTAAATGGCGGTACACTCTCCTATTTAAAAATATATAAGCGTTTATTGATTAATACAATATAGGAATATTAATAACATCCCTACTAATATTATAAATGCGAAAGTAACTCTGTCTGTCTGTCTGTTACGCTTTCACGCTAAAACTACAGGACCGATTTAAATGAAATTTGGCACAAAGAAAGTCTGGAGCCTGAGAAAGGACATAGGCTACTTTTTAACCGACTGCAAAAAAGGAGGAGTTCCACGCGGACGAAGTCGCGGGCATAAGCTAGTTAACTATATTTAGAGAGTACAGTAAAGTACAGTACCGGCCTGTAAGATGCCGTCGCGCTCGAGCCGTAGTTTCAGCGACCAAGTCCAGAGATCGATGCAGCGTTGATGGCGAAAGGCGTCCGCGTACGCTGCACCACTAAAAAGAAAGAAATAACTGTAGGTACATGTAATGATTGTAAATAAGCGACTTCGTACTCCGACTCGCACTTGTTCGATTTTCGGGTGGCTTTGACCATAACATTTTGAGACACTCCATTTTCCAGCTACTTAAAAAAAGATGTCGTCCAGTAAGTATTTAAAAATGACATAAACGTTTAACATTTCTAACCCTTATAGTTGAGGCCCTGCGTTGATAGACCAGTCAGTCGGTGAGTCAGTCATATCTAATATATAAAATTTCCATATCACAATGTTAATTACCGTACTCCTCCGAAACCCCTAAGTGATAAGGGTTGTAACTAGAAATCCCTACTAATATTATAAATGCGAAAGTAACTCTGTCTGTCTGTTACGCTTTCACGCTAAAACTACTGGACCGATTTAAATAAAATTTGGTACAAAGAAAGTCTGGAGCCTGAGAAAGGACATAGGCTACTTTTTAACCGACTGCAAAAAAAGAGGAGTTCCACGCGGACGAAGTCGCGGGCAGAAGCTAGTAATTTATATGGCAAAACTACGTTTGCGGGGTCAGCTAGTATAGATACAGGTATCATACCGATACATGAGCCGGAAGATGTGGTCCTTGTGCAGCGGGCCGAGCACGCGGCCGGCCACCAGCAGCGCCTGCACGCGCATCTGGTCGGCGTCGTCCGCCAGCGCCGCCAGCGCCGCCAGCGAGCGCCACTCGCGCGCGTTGCCCAGCGCGCTCGCCGGCGGCACCTCGGGCGTCTTCTCGATGTAGCCGCCGTTCGCGTGACGGAGCGCTGACGATTACATACCAATAGGCATGACGAATGTTTTTTTTTTCTTCGTTCATCGAGTAGATTGACAAACGATATTGGACGCGTAATTTTTCTTTTCTCAATCAAACAATAGATGCCAAAGATAAGCGCTTCCAAAGTTCGGGAGTCCATGTGACGTCACGGCTAGGTATAAATTGTGACGTCACGAGCCCTTACTCCGAACTTTTCTTTTCGTGCAAATTGGCACGGATTATCAAATTTATTTTTTATTAAAAACCTAGCCTCATGCCTCATACATACAAGCATTCCTAATGAACTTGAGTGGAATTCATAATTCTAAAACACAAGATAACTATAGGGTTAAAAATTTAAATAAAAATAGTAGGGAGTATTTACCGGTGGCTCGTCTCCAAGCAGCCAACGCGGCGGAGACGTCGTTGAACTCGTCCAACTGCGTGGCACCGAGCAGTTCGTACGCGTCAGCCAATTTGCTTACCGGATACTGTACTGTGCTGGCTAACAGCTGCAGCACCTGTAACACCAATAGGGATGACGACTGGGTAAAGAAAACGAAATTCTATTTAGTCCGTCAGTTAGACCATTAAACATTATTCGACACGTATTTTTTCTTTTCTTAAACAAATAAGCAATGCCAAAAATAAGTGCTTCTAAAGTTCGAGAGTGGGGGCTCGTGACGTCATGGTATAGTGAGAAAAAAAATAACTTGACGTATTCACCATATACCTCAAACACCCATTTCATCAAAACTAAGCAAAGTAAAGCCCCCCCCCCATGCTTACGTAATACTTTAATGACTTATACATTTAGGTATTTATAAATATCTTCATTATAAAAATCCTTTATTATTGACCTGTGCAGCGCCCTTGAGAGCCGCAGTGCGTAGCGCGTCGTCGCCTGACCGAGACCGCAAGTACGGATTGGCGCCGCGAGACAGAAGCAATCGCGCCGACTCCACGCGCTGTTCCTGCACTGCATAGTGCAATGCTGTCTTCAGTTGCATATCACGAGCGTCCACCTAAATGAGCAATAATGCAATATATACCTAAATAATTATTACTATTAGTGAAAACCTGTAATTGGCTTCTTTGTTTTCTATTCCATTTCTGTATCCTAGTTTTTTAAGCTGTTGGTTTTCCATAAGTTAAATAAATAAATAAATAATAAAAACAAGAAATCATTTTAACGATGGCCCGAAGGTTCCGTCAGCTATATACTATAGATGAAGTCAAAATGTCAACAATACAGTTACGAAGCTACAAAGATAAATAAATTTCACCTCAGCACCGTTATCGAGAAGAAACGCGCAGAGTCTCGGGCACTGAACGCTGTTGATGAGACAGGTGCCGCCGTTGTGGTTGGCGCGGTGTATATCGGCCCCGCGGCTGACGAGGAACCGGACGATGTTCTCGTGTGTCATGAAGCACGCCGAGCGCACTGGCGTGGAGCCAGAATCGGAGCCGGCGTCGAGCCGCGCACCTGCGTCCGCGAGCGCCTTCAGAACAGGCAGTCTACCCGACACCGCGGCGCACCACAGCGCAGTCACGCAGTGCACCGTCCGCTCCTCTGGCACCTGACGGGGATTGATGCACGTGTTTTAATTCGTCTAAGGAATCATAACTGTCTATCCCTACTAATATTATAAATGCGAAAGTAACTCTGTCTGTCTGTTACGCTTTCACGCTAAAACTACTGCACCGATTTAATAGAAATATGGTACAAAGAAAGTCTGGACGGAGTCGCGGGCAGAAGCTAGTTAAAAGATAAAAGGTGGATTAATATTTGTCTCATCAATATTTCTCAGTTTAGAATATCAAGTACAAAATTATTATTATGCAAACACTTGAGTGTATCCAGGAATTAACTAATAAATGTTTTTCTTTGTAAATCTAATTGGATACCTGTTACAATAATTGTTGGAATCAAATAAAATTAGTAGGTAATTCAAAATGACAACCATAATAACCTCATAAACACCAAGCTGTTCTAAGTCAGCGTCACAGACGTGCACAAGATACTCCACCATCTCGAGGTTTCCACGGCGACAGGCCACGAAAAGTGGTGCACACCCATCACGCAGCCGAGATACCAGCGCTCGTCGAGCCACTGGGGGCAGCCTGCGAACACCACCACCATTCACTGATGGGACCACTACCTTTCTCTATTTTATTTTATATTTCAGGAGTACCATAATACCTAACTACAGTTTTTTTTATATTTCATCTATACTAATATTATAAATAGGAAAGATTTGTGCCTATTTTTGTATGTTTGTATTTTTGTAATGAATAGGCTCAAAAACTACTGGACCGATTTTATTAACTCTTTCACTGTTGGAAAGCTATGTTCACCCTGAGTAACATAGGCTATAGAATATTTTGAAAAAAATTAGGAATCCGTGCTAAGCCCGGGCGAACCACTAGTTAAGTATATAATTATGATAGGCTTGAGTGGAAGATAAAATTTCATAAAAGTACAATCCAAACTTTCAAAACTTTATTTAGAGACTATTCTGTATTGTTTAATATTATAATGCATTTTTTCAAAAATGATACAAATAACCAATGTCATTTTACTACAAGATACAAGAAATAAATAGGCATTGCTTGTATAAACTATATTACATCTAATTTTTAGAGTTTACATAAAGTTAAAGTCAAAAGGTGTAGTTAATATTTATTAAGTAATACACTTCATAAAATATATTTATATTCTTAAGTTATTGTTATTACAATGTTATTTCAATTGGCTTGTATTGGGGTGAGAGTTAATTGATAAAGAAAAAACAATTAAATATTGTGTAGCAAATATAAATATTGCTTTGTCATAACTGTAATTTACTAGATATAAATACTTTTCCATATTAAAACATAAGGTAAATGTACTATATTACGGGATAGTACATTGTGCCGTGATATTTTGATTTTTGTCGTAGAATAAGAAAATAAACAGTTAAATCTATATTTCCTATATTACTAAATCAAGTCTAATTATAATACTCCAGGAAAATATTTTTTTTGAAACCACTGGACAAGTTTTAAAAGCCACACGCGCCTCCGAAATCGCCAATCGGAACCACGCAGTCGTTTCTAAGGGCTGTGTTGTCGGTGGGCGTAAGGTAACACCGGAAACTTCGTAAGGATTTGTTGTGATGCCGGAAAGTCTATTTAATATATAATTGTAAAATTATTGTTAAGTAGTTATTAGAAGAAGGTTTTGTAGTCATATCAAATTTATTTAAATAGTATTTTAAGGGAAATAAACGATTTTGTGACTTCCGTAATTATGTACAGAGCCGAGATGCGATGTACGTTATTGCGTGAGTATCACGCAATTAAAGAAACTCAGTCAGAAATGTTTTATTTTTATAAATATTTCTGGGGCTACATTTTTTTATAAATTTTATTTGAATAAGCGAAGTAATGACTGCAGATTATGAAGACGTAATTACGGTATATGTTTTTTTTGGAATCTTAGTCTTACATTCAGGTCTAAAATTAATGATAACCACGTTTTACTGAAGTTAAATGGAGTATGACATGAAGAATAAATTAGTGATAAATTATATAAGTAATCCAGTAGAGTTATTTATATCGATGTCATGCCAATAATAGTAATATCACCTTCCAGCTAATTAAGAATTTTCAATAAAAAATATTTGATTTACACACTTTTTTTCGCTCCCGCAATAATGAACGCAGATTTTCTACTAATGTCTCTTATTCTGGTATATTCGATATTAGTAAAATATTTAAGTAAATGAACTAAAAATGTAATAACTATTTTGTGTGTGCACTTGTAAATATTTTTATGCAATAAATGTATAATTTCATTATGTCATATTGAAGCTAGATGTTTCGGGTTCGATCGACGGCCTAATAGGGAATTATATATTCTCATTTAAAATAAAGTTATGGTAACACACATAATAAATAAAAAATACACAATCTTCCAAAATCACCTTTGAATGAAAATCCTTCTCACCCCGAATACGAGGCACTAACTAAGGGGTGAGGTGAATTTTCCTTTTTATAGTCAAAATTATGAAATAGAACTAGGTACCTATTTACCTAAAATAAAATAAAACTAAAATACAAATGTCTGAAACACTTATTATACACATTTTTTAAATTTTTTATTTCAAATATGAACAGTATAGGTGTCACGGAATTGCGTGCATCAAATCCCGGAATTAAATCACGAGCCAAATTTTATCACGGAATTATAGCCAAATAAATGATTTAGCAAAATATCAATAATTTCTATAAATTAAGAGGTATGAGGCAAAATAATATTTAAAACCCTTCTTATACGAACAGTCTCTAGAATGAATAAGAGTTGTTACTTTTAGCACCTTCGGATTTTTTTTAAATCATCCTCAAAGTGTACAACGCCTTAATATACCGTAATATGGTACATTTACCTTAACTTTTGCTTTTTTAAAGCCATTTTAGGTTCTTTGTTCAATACAAGGACAGCTGACATGTTAATTAATATACCTATCTGCCATACACAGTACCTATGCGACCAGTCTCTAAAGTCCAGACACTCAAGGTAAACCAGTAAATTCTTGAAATGTTGTTTGGAAGGAAGTGTTTTTGAACTAAACATTCTTGAGACTCAAACTTAAATTATATCTTAATTTTAAATTATACGTATTTAATATTAAGTTTTCTCCATAGCTATGTAACATGTCTGTAGAGACCACTCTAACTGGAATATTCTTAGTGCGTGTTGTGTTAAAATTAGATGTAGTGCGCAATTGTTTAGGGCCTGTTCTATTTAGGAGCTAAGTGAAAAATCTAGATTCCAGGAGATCTCTCTCAGCATCTAGTCGGTGGGAGATACCTACCGTTCGATGGCCGCTCTCAAGCGAGCGGAGAAACGCGCGCCGGGTGGAGAGTGCTTCACCTCCTGCATGAGCTCGTTGAATAAAACACCATGAGCATCTGATTTGCTAGTGCTGGGACCGCTGCTGCAGCCCGCGCCAAGTGTAATCATTACTGCAAAATTGTAGAGCTTCTCACAAATATAATAATATAAACAAGATCGATCGATAGCAAAACAAAGAACCCTTTTGACAGTTGTTACTCATCTGATATTGAATTTTTCCCTGAAACGTAACGTTAAGGTATTTTTACAGTCACGGCTGCACCATTAATATAATATATTCGAGACAAGTAGTAACATGTTAAGATATTTTGAAGTATATAAATAAATGGGCTACATTTTAAATCCTAATTAATTAAAATTCTTGATAAAAAGTTTCACGAACGCACATATAAACTACGTGAAAAGTACCGGTTATTCGAAATGTCATTTCATGTCAGACTGTCAGAGTCCGTTTCAGTTTCGAGCATTCGATATGTCATTCAACAGACTTGAACAGACTCAACAGTTCAACTCAGTTCAACCTTGTTTTGGCGGAATTTAATGGTTGCAAAAGTTGTTTCTATATTTTTTTCTTTCGGTTTTTAGTTTAAATTATTAACCTTCAATTATGAGCGACCATGACGAGGAGGATGATGATCTACCGCCGATAACCGTCAGCCAGTCCTCAAAGGTTAGATATTTCTTTTAATTTTTAAAATATTGTACTACAGTACTTAATATGGTACTTGTTACTTATCAGACATCTTGTCTATATTTTTTTTTATCGTCGACTATTATACCTGCCTGAGTCTATAGTTAGGGATTTTTGATTATCAGAATGAATTCGAAATGCCGCCGGCGTTTGAGCTAGCCGAGCAAAGAGCACGCGAAGCATTGATAGACCGTGCATTGACGGCACTAAATGATGAAGATAGCGGCCTCGAGCGTAGTGCTAGTCAAGGTTCCATCGGATCAGATAGCGAGGTAACCATTATTTCCTATTTCAAAATTATTGCCACAAAAAATTACAAATTCCTCCCTGTATCCAATTGGAATACGACAACAATAATATATTTAACTAAGTAGTAATTTGCATATAATATTTTCTTAATTTGATACCCCTAAACTTGTTTTTTTTTTTTGCCCCGGTAGGTACTAAATCCTTTTTATTTTTTATAACTCACGACAAAGTGTTAGATTAATCATGAAAACAATCTTTACATTACTACCAGATACCATCTTCTTTACACTTTCAGTCAGCAACAGCAGCAACTTGCAGTTCAGTGTTATGAAATTTAAAATATATTTACTCCTTCCTCTTTTATAATTAAACTTTATTTGGACGTAGGCAACATTAGCAGCAGCAGTCTCGGCTCTTGTGGTTGAGCCAGTGTCTCTTACACCCGAGCCATGGCGAGCTGGAGTGCTTCTAACTACAGCGAGAGAACTGCTGCCTGCTAACACAGACACAGAGTTCATAGATTCATACATACAAGCTCTAGAAGAAAATGATGCGACATCTATGAATATCATTACTGATCAAGTAAGTTTAAAATATGTGATGTTATTTAGTAGGTACATATTTTTGCATTATAAAATGATTTTTCTTGTTGTTAAAGAAATGTTGAAGTTAGTTGTTTTTTAGGTTCTGTCAGGCATTGTTACATGTGTGCTTGGTAATTCATCATGGTCATCATCTGAAATCATCACAGTTAGCACAGTTTTGCTGTTGGCCAGTGCTTGGGGTGCATCAGGACCACAGTTTGATCAGGGCATTATGCGAGAAGTGCTGCATGCTCTGTTGGATGACATTGCCACCGAGGAACAGGTGAATAATTTGAATACTTTGCTTTTGAAAGTATTTGAAACAGACAGACCTAAATTTTGGGAATTCACTGCAAAATACAATGCAAAACAATTTTTACAAAAACCCTTTTGAAAATATGAATTGTTTATGTAACATAAGTTTGGAGATTTTTTTGTTGAGAACTTGACAGTGTTTCTGTATTCACACTAATATAAAGCACTTTTTTCCTAGGTTCATGCTTTAACTAGCGTAGTGGTGGGAACTTTGCGAAATGAAGGAGCGCGCTTGTTGGCCGCCAGCGACGCAGCACGCAGCGGGGCCGGCGGCCGCGGCGACGCGCTCGCCAACTGTCTCCTGTGCGCTGCTGCCGGAGCGCTGTTGCGAGATGAACAGGTCTCTACCCTATGCTACAGCCTGTATCAATCTTATTGTACATTATGTATTTCTATTCATTTATTAAGGTAATAAAATTTCCTTTCTCTATTTTCAGAGTGCACCTCCTTTAGAGCCCCCCAGTATATTATCTCTAACGACAGCATCCTTAGTGGACCAGCGATGGCGCCGTCTACAGCCCAAGATTCAACTGGTGCTTCTGCAGGTGATAGGTCGGGCGCTAGCCGCCGCGCCGTGGCCGGACGAAGAACAGGCGGGGGGCGCCGCAGCGGTACTGGAAGCACTAACCCAATCGCTTCCACGCTCGGGCGTCCAAAGAGCAGATAGACTTAAGGTACTTATTACTATCTCTTATGTGCATTTCTATAATTATCTCCGGGTTCTTGATGTCTATTGTCCCCGAAGAACAAATATCAATTTGTCAATATTTACAAAAGACACGTTATAGGGTATTAGTGATAATGATTATCCACAGGTGGAGATGGGAGTGTCAAAGCTGCTTCTACTGTTCCGCGCGCACCGCGCCCCCAACTCCACCTCGCCTGGTTGGGCGTCGCCGTCTCTACCCGACCGCTATCTACAGCAGTCCATGGAGGTGGGTGACCCCCTTCCACTCTCGCCGAATGAAGAGGTCATGGACACTGAAGAGCCGGAACCCAAGAGACCGCGGTCCGAGCACAGAGAATGAATATATATTCAGAGATTGTAATTGTCTAAAACTGTGATTCTAATTATTACGATTAGTTTATATGCAATGGTATCTGATATAGCACTTTGCGGGATCGGGTACTTTGATTAATACAACATTTTAAGACACTGCCTGTGTAAAACGTGATATTAGATTGTAACACACATTCCTGAGAATGGGGATCGTAGGTATTTGGAAGATTTTGTATGATTATTAGTACCTAATTATGATAATTAGTCAATAATAAGACGTACTTATGTATTTTTTTGTAATTGTATAAAATGTTATTATAACGCATCACTATGTTATAGACCAATGACAAATGTTAAACTTATTGTTTAGTTTGATGCGGAGTACCGAGTAAAGTGAAAATCCGCCAGAAGACCACTGTTGACTAAGGTCATGTTCCACCAATGCGATTCGAGTTAATACCCTGTTATTGGTGTAAATTGTTAAAATGACCTCACTCTAGCTCTAGCCTAGTCTTGCGACCTTTGGCGATTTCTCATATTGGGTTACCATATATATATCGCACACCTACATCTAAAGGGATCTAACTCAAAAACCGGAAGATTTGAGTTATGCACACCATCGGATTCCAGCAAAACCCACCTACACTAAAACAGATTGCAGCTAATATAACTCTGCTAGCCTTATTATAAAAAGTATAAATTTATACAAAAAACTCATGCGTGCATATGGACATATTAATCAGTTTCTCGCCTCTCCTGAAAAAGTACCTTTTTTGAGTTAGCTCTCTTTAGATCTAGGTGTGCGATATGTCATTAGGATGAGTGTGGATCAATTACGTCCAGAAAGAGGAATTTCACATTGATACAATTTAGTCTTTTTCTATTATTTATTATATAAACACCCCATGCAATGACATGGATAATTAATACAGGCATAAAATAATTGTTGCATTATTTTTGAGATTTTTTGTTTCCTTATTCCTAATTTGACGGCCTGCTGGTCTAGTGGTCAGAGCCCCTGACTACGAAACCGGAGGTTGCGGGTTCGAATCCTGCTAGGGGCAGATGTCGATGTGATGAGCACTGGCATCTGTACCTGAGTCTTGGATGTCTTATATGTATTTATGTATGTTTATCCGTTGTCTAGTACCCATAGTACAAGCTTTGCTTAGTTTGGGACTAGATCAATTGGTGTGAATTGTCCAAACATATTATTATTATTATTATTATTAATTACGTGACGACATTTTTATGCTCTATCTGTAATATTTTTTGTACCCATTGAAATAGTAAATTAATAAGCGATGATACCATTATGACACATGATGAAGGCTGTGAATACATTTTTTTTATTTGTTATAATAGGTAATCTTTTTAAGTTCCTTCTTGTAATATTTGATTTCTTTAGATCTCTGATTTGATTAATATTAATCCACTGTTTGTTCATGTTCATTCTGTTATCTTATTAAATAAGAGAAAAGCAATGTTGATTAATTATAATAATTATTTTAATATAACTTAATGAAACATCACAAAATTATTGTCTTATTACTTATACGATAGTACACTAAGCATCAGAATTACCTGATCCCACCTATTAACTTTATTGTTAGTTTGTGTTTACATAATACCTATAATTATTATGGTCATGATTGAACTTGATAAAATATGTACTTAATAAACTTAATTAGCCACCAGCTACTACAGCATTTCATACTCCTACATTATAATTAGGTACTATATTTTTAATAAAGAACAATGTAAAATCGTCAAAATTTCTAGTCAACCTACTAGAATTTCTTCAGTATACAACATTGGAATGGAATAATATTATTATAGATTTATTACCTATGGGGTAAAGTCGATTACATTAGTATAAAAAATATATATTATGTAAGTCAGGAAACTTTTACCAAAATCAAATACCTTTTAACATGATCAATACATTCGAAAAGTGATATAATATAGTATTCATTCTTTAACACAGTAGATTGCAATGAAACGTTAGTAGAGACCGTTTCTAACCCCCAACTGTCGTGTCCAGATATTATCAGCGAATAGACAGCGAAGATCGACAGCCTGAATGAAAAGAAGGATGACGTAATGCGTCACGCGTCTGGTGTGAGCGATACTGAGAGCCGTGACAGAGGCAGAGACCACGCCGCGCCCAGCAATGGGCGACTGTAGCTAAAGTTGCACTCCCATCTGCAATAAAACATTCCACATTCATTAGGGACATATCTCAATGACTACCATAAGCTATAAATGAAATATTACCATAAAATATATAAAATATTAGCATAAATTTATCAAGATTCACAAAATTAACACTTAACCAGACATTTTTTGAGTGTTTTATTTTGTACTAACCCAGTTTTGTGAAAGATAGCTCGGGCGCCGTGCTGTATATGCGACACCACAGCACACAATTCCGGTTCGCCCGCGCGCCTCGCTTCCCGCCGCACAGCACTTACTAGCGCCGTACCAATACCGCGTCGCTGCCAACTGACAAATAAAATAAATAAATTTTTACCTTATATCCATAACTAGCGACCCGCCCCGGCTTCACACGGGGGCTATAAACCTTCCTTAAGAATCACTCTATCTATTAAAAAAAACCGCATCAAAATCCGTTGCGTAGTTTTAAAGATCTAAGCATACATACGGACATACAGCGAAAGCGACTTTGTTTTATACTATGTATTGATTGATAATGCTTCAGGAAAGAAATAAAATAATAATACAGACTCTGGAGCAACTGCTAGCGCACGTAACCAGCCACCACTTGCATCGCCACAAGCGCCCAAGCTTGCTGACCCCACTACCTGCACAGAGAGTGACAAAATTTCGTATGTGTTTATAATGTTATTAATGAACATTACTATTTATTTATGTATTCTACCTGTGAGTATGAAATGACATTATCACTGTGTGTATTGTAATAGTCATCCTCTTGTTGCACAGATACACGTGTGTGTGCAAGAGGCTTCAGCAATGGGGAGCGCACCTCCGCTACCCAGCCCGCTTCTTCCACATGAATCAACTAGAATAGTGAAAACAATACAACAAATATAATTATAATGGAGCATACAGTATATTCAACTATATATTTAATTTTATTAGCAGAGTAGCTGTATAACTAACCTGTGCTTGTCGACTAGCAATGTAGATATGTGAAGCGCTTGCAGAGACATATGCAATAACAGCAGCTACAAGTGGCACGGCACAGCATGTACCTAGTCCTGCGTGCAGGAATATGAACAGCACCGCCCCACACAGCACTATCACTTGCAGCGTTGTCTGCACAAACCATCATTTTATAATTTTGATCAGAATAGGTAGGTATATTAAAGTTTCCATGACTTTCTGAAACAACACGGGATCGTATGATGTTACCTCTTGTAAGAAGAAATATAGAAAGGCCTCAAAAGTGAGCGAGTTCCACGCTGCCTGCACCACCCGACATCGTGCGGCCGCGTCGCCCGGGCGCGCTCGTCGCACCACAACTACCACCGACGATCCAACGGACATGCTAAACTAAATATTACGAGTGACTAATTACACTTGCTAAGCAAAAAGTATTTACTTCTATTTTTCGCCAAATTCGTGGGAAATATAACTTCACTGTAGATTAACCACTCAAAACAACTTTAAAAGTTAACAAAAACAACTTGAGCATTAGACTTCAGAGTATTATTATTTATTGTTTACATGACATTATGACAATACAGTCATATTCTGACAGCTCTTTGGCTAAAACTGTTTAAGCAATAATTTTGGACGCTGAGAGCTTTCTTTACGTTTGAATTTTTTTACGAGTTGAATAGACCTACTGAAGCTCAATTGGCCTTCTACAGACCTTTACTGCAAGTCCAGACTGTAGGCTAGCATCAAGATGAGACGCATCAGACGCATGTAAATCTAGTAAGTAATTTCTGATGCCTTCGCGGTTATTACACATTGGAATGAAACAACTAATATGCAACAAATACGCTAGTTAAATCCGTTAATAGTTGTTTCATTCTAGCATGTAAGTCTGTCAACTCAAGAGGGGGGGATAGCACCTCGTCTTAAAATGTCAGGAAAACAGAAGGTTCCAGCAAGTAAGTCCGTGCCGGGTGTGTGTGTATGTCTGTGAGGCCGCACACTTCGTGGTAGCTGCCGACGTTAAAGTGTACCTACCGAAACTATTTCCTAAATAAAAGCTATCTATATAAATAACTAAAAAGGTGATCAAATAGGTAAATTAAAACAATAGAAATGCGTACAAGTATTTTATTTAGCTAAATCTTAGAGTAACTTTACACGCGGCGCTTATTCTAATGTGCATGCCTTGTGGGCGGCGTCGATATTCTAGCGAGCCGGTGAGAAGCGAACTCACATTCCACAGATCATTATAACATAACCCTGAGTATACCGTCAACTCTAATTTTTATCCTCGATAGGTCTATATATACTAAACCTGGGGTACGTTAAGTTTTTATAAGTGACCCATCAGGCAATTCTTGTTACATATTTTGTCAACACATTGAATTGAAACAATTAAATTTTATTTACGTCTATTAACACAGAATTCTTAAATAAATATATTTGCATCCCGAGGCTCCATAGCTAAAACATCTTAGAAAAAAGGTTGAGTATAAGTAATTGAATCATTTTATCTACTACCGTAGATTACATTATGTCTCTTGGTTATATGATCAGTGAGCGCAGTGCAAAAGAGCCGTTATAGCGCCAACATTTAGCACACGATAGAGATGTGAAAATGTAACCTTCACTTTACAGCGCCATCTTGCGGCCCTCGATGGATATATCGACAGCACGTCGCGAGCCAGACCGCATGCGCTTCTGGTCGATGAAGCGTTTCATCTGCTTCTCGTATCGTGTCATCTTTTTCTTGCTTACCTGCACATAACGAGATAAACCTTAAATGTTGTCACTGTTATTTATGCCAAAAAATGTGTCTTATTTCATAAAGATAAATTAAAATATGTTCTTACCTTGGACATGTCAAGGTCACATGTGGATTGCGGGCGCACCACGTAGTCCTTACTAGATGGCATCGGTACTCGAGCGCGCGCTACCCAGCCCGGGTCGCCAGGCCGCACTGCCCTGTGAGTGAATGAATGATTTAAATCTCTTATCATTTACAAACTTTTTACTCTTTTTAAATAATTTGTAGATTCTGGTTCGATCGCATGAACAATACTTTACTCACAAAATTTCGCATTTATAATATTAGTGCGAATTTAAATATATCATATTTAATAATTTCTGATGCCTTCGCGGTTATTACACATTGGAATGAAACAACTATTAACGGATTTAACTCGCGTATTTTTATTTTTATTTTATTTGCTGACGTTTCGGATTCTTTACAGTTTCCATAATCGTAGCATGACTGAGCTGACAAAAGTCTAACGCTAAAGTGAAAAGAATCCGAAACGTCAGCAAATAAAATAAAAATAAAAATACGCGAGTTAAATCCGTTAATAGTTGTTTCATTCCAATATATCATATTTATTATTCTATTAAATTTTAATATATTTCGATACATTATTGTCAAGTGACATTATTATGTATCTAATATAATCGTTACTTCTCTTTGTCGTCAGTCCGTGCCCTCTTGGAGGCGGGCTCGTCGTCGCGGCGCCGCCCCGCCGCCGGCCCGGCCCCCGCCGCCATGCGCCGGTCGCGCTCCTGACGCTCCTCGCGCGTCATCGCTGCAACAAGCAATCGTTAGATAAATTAAACAGGCTAATCATGTTTCATACAGTTTTTGAAGTGAAAACTTCTTTAGCGGCGCTGAGCACTTTTTTTGTATGGGTAAAAACTTTCAAACTCGCGTCAGGGTCACGTGATGCTGATCGAAAAAGCGTAAGATCGAGGGGAAGGGAGAGGAACTAGTATCTCCCACTCTTTCTACCGTGACTGAGTGTGCTGCTCCGTTTAGGTGGCACAGGGCGCTTGCGCGAATGTCGTGTGTGTTTATGTACAGCGTGCCACGCGTATCCAAGGATGGTGACAAATTGTCATATTATTTTGTGTACGATAGCGCAATAAATAAACATTGTATTCTAAATGAAAGTACTTTTGTACTTATAATTAAACACAACGTTCATATTGAAGTTTTCACTCCTGCCGGCACTCCCGGGTGCTATTTTGTGACATATTTCACCACATTATTTATCTTCCTACAAAGGCACTTAGCACGCGGCGTATTTGAAACGCGCCGACGGCATCTGCGCGTTGTCGGCGCGTTTAAAATACCTAGGCTGTGTGCTAGGTGACAGATTAAATTTTCTACTAAAAACATAATGAAACTTACCTTTGAAGTCAGTGGAGAGATTAAAAATGGGTCTCGCCCACTCTGATATAAGACGACCGGCGCGCTCGCGGTTCGCCTTCGTCTCTTTCGGGTGTTTATACAGATACATCACAGCCTTGCCGATGCCGGATTGCTTCAAAAGAGACTTGTCAATGTGCGGGAACTGAAATATGACGGCTACATATTAATTATGTTTTTAAGCTTCTGTTGTAAACCAGCAGCCCTTATAACTCCGCCAAGTAGGTTAGTTTGTCAGTCCATGGTTTACCTTTTGAGACCAGGGAGACAGAATTTGTAACAAATGCATATTTCTACTGTATAATTACAGACATTTTAAATTGACGGGATTAACAAATCTAGACATGTCAAAATTTCAACTTTAACATATTATATTGAGTGAGACATTGAAGATCTGTGATACTCACGTCGGCGAGCAGCTTAAGGATGGAGTCCCGAATGAGTAGGCAGGGCAGCGCGCGATTGGGCATAGGCGCCAGCCAATCACACAGTACATTCAATGCATTGTGTTCTAAGAAGGCCAACTGCAAATCCTTTTTGATTAGTTGGGACATTGCCGACTTCAGCATTGATACCTGTTAGAAAGAAACTGCCAATTTGTAACTCACTCTAGATAAATATGGTATACGCAGGAAATCTTTACCAAAGTTAATATTAAAGAAAAGGTTCTATTGTGAAAAAAATATAGTACTTAATACCAATTGGTATAGGTCCTTTTTTTATTTATTTTTTTATAATGTCCAAATTATATTCAAAGGAGACCTTGGCCCCTAAACAAGTGCCAATGGATAAATGCAACCGAACAAAACTCATGCAAAATGGTATGAAATACGCGGACGAAAACTGACAACGTGACGTTTCATTTGTGTATGTCAATTCTATTGCATACCTTAATATGTAATATTTTTATATAATTATGAGATGTTTTTTAGCAGAAGCCTAAGCTGAATAAAGATCATGGCCATACGGATAAAATTAGGTACCTATCTTTTTGTTTTGTAGAATAACATAAACATTTCAAAGGTACCTAATACATAATACGTACGTACGTGTGGTGTGTTGTTTAACGTCAATTTCGTGATAGTAATAAGAATAATAATAATAATAATAATTTTGCCCTCTACTGTATGTCAATGTAAGTACGGTACCTTCTTAACAGCAGGTTGGTTGCGTCGGTTGAGCTCGCGGTCCTGCTCGGCAGCTTGCCGCATCTGCTGCAGCAGCGCGGCGATCAAGTCGTCGTTGTCATTGATAATGTCTATATCCCTCCTCCGGCGGCGGCCGCGGCGCTCGTCGCGCTTGCGCGCCAACATTATCTCAAAGTCCGACATACCGCCCATCATTTCCTCTCTGCACAAATAAGATATTTGATGAGCAATATGATTATATCTGAATTTCAATCGAAATTTTAACATTTTGGAATTTTAACTTATTTACTTATGATGAGAATTGATACAAATGCTAAGAAGACTCACGTCTTGGAGTCCGGCGCGATCTCGTCATCGGAGGAGTCATCAGCGACAGCGGGCGGGGGCGCCGCCTCTTCTTGCCCCTCCTCACCAGCTGCCACACCAGCCCCGGAGGTCCCCTGTTCTCCTGCCTCGCCGCCCTCATCATCGCTCTCCAGCCGCACCGTACGACGCTTCTTGTTATCTGCAAAATCGTAAAACGATGATTATTCTTATCCTAAAAGGTATTTAGCAAATTTTGATTTACGATCTTAATTTCGTGATTGACATATATATTATTTCCTAACCTTTGCGCGAAGGAGATCCGGAGCCGGAGCGTGAGCTGGAACGCGAACGAGATCTGGATCTGTGGGAAACGATGAACTAACTTAGAATTTGATCTTGGCCGTCTCAGAATACTATGAAGGTTGTTGCGTAATGTATAAGACTTACCCGGAGCCAGACCGGGCGGAACCGGAGCGAGACCTCGACTTAGACCGCGAACGGGATTTAGAGCGGGATCTCGACTTTGAGCGAGAACCGGATTTGGATCGTGACCGCGAACGCGAACCACTGCCCGACCGCGAACGGGACCGTGACTTGGACCGCGAGCGCGATTTAGAACGAGATCGAGACTTAGACCGCGATCCAGACTTGGATCTTGATCTGGAACGGGACTTAGATCTAGACCTGGAGCGAGACTTAGATCTAGATCTGGAATGGGATTTAGATCTAGACTTGGAACGCGATTTAGATACAGATCGCGACTTGGAGCGAGATTTGGATCGCGACTTGGAACGGGATTTGGATCGCGACTTGGAACGGGATTTGGAGCGTGACCGAGATTTCGAGGCAGATTTTCGGCTAGCAGATTTAGATCGCGATCGGCTCTTCCTCTCTGAAACAATAGGAAAGTTATAATGTTTTCACGTTATACGAGTTCAGTTTGTAAGTGCGATTGTTTAACATGGTCCGATATACTTACGAGTTGGCGATTGCGAGTTGGCAGGGGGATCTCCCGATTCGTCGACTTGTAGACGCGCCGCAGAGCCGGACCGGGAACGCGATTTACGTTCACTGGTGGCGGAGGCGGCACGCGAGGAGCGGCTGCCTGAGCGGGAACGCGCGGGCGAGGCACTCGCGGCGCGGGACCCGGAGCGGCTCCGGGACTTTGATTTAGAGCGGCTGCGCGATTTAGATTTGGAGCGGCTACGGGACTTCGACTTAGAACGACTGCGAGATTTAGACTTAGAGCGACTACGCGACCTAGACTTAGATCGTATTGACGATGGGCTGGGTGATCGCGACTTTGCGGGTGACCCACTACGCGATCTCGACTTTCTGGAGCCACTTCTCGATCGCGATCTCGCTGGAGACCCACTCCTCGACCTAACTTCGGCTGGTGAGCCACTGCGGTCATGGGACCCTGCGCGACTGCCGCTGCGAGAGCGCGAGCCTGAACGCGAAGAGGCAGATGACTTGGATCCGTCATGTGACATCTTCGACGTTGATTCCACCTGACGAGTGAATTAACATAATTATTTTGATGATATATTATAAAGGCATGTATGGCAAAAAAATAATTTTATTCTGATGAACACTACATGATATAACTGGCAACATTACATACAACATAGTAACATTTCTTAAGTTTTTTTACTTAACTACATTTAGTGATAAGTACATAATTTATAATATTTAATTAACTTCATCTATATCTATACTAATATTATAAAGAGGAAACATTTGTATTTTTGTATTTTTGTATTTTTGTATGTTTGTAATGAATAGGCTCCGAAACCACTGGACCGATTTCAAAAATTCTTTCACCTTTGGAAAGCTACATTATCCCCGAGTAATATAGGCTATATAATATCACGCTAGGTCTTATAGTTGCGGAGCAGTAACCGAAAATGTTTCAAAAACGGGGGAAAAGTATCGTTTCTGAGGCCTTCCGTGGTGTGCGCTGAGCATATAGTTAAAGTTATACAAAAATGCTTTAAGGGTGAATTGTTCATCTTAACATTATCTTTAAAAAAGTCCGCGAGAGCATATGTCTATCTTTTATAGTTTACCCATAACAATCGTAAAACTATGAAAAAAATCTTAAGTCCCCCCGTGCGAAGCCGGGACGGGCCGCTAGTTATTTGATAAGGAAGGTTACAAGTAGACCAACCAAAGTGCAAAATGAATAATTAATGACAAATTATTATGTAATTTGATAATCATTTGTTGCTCTTATCACAACTGAATGGAATATGAATAAATAAATAAGTATGAATATGAAACTCTAATAGAGAACAAAACAAGCAATAACACAATATAATTTTTATGATTGATATAGAGGATGGATACTCACAGATCTGCTACGGGAGCGTGGGCTGTGGCCACCTGCAACATTTTGTCTCTATATAATATGTCGATCAAATTTCCACAATGTATATAATAATATATTCACACAAAACAATAAATGTTCACTTTATAATATTAACATAATATTTTAGTTGGTTTTTTATTACCTAATATACATTTTTTCATATATTTTTTATATACACTCTACAAAGTTAATTTACAGGGTTATATTCACCACTTCTACAGTAGCACAAAACTGATGAGGAAACAGAGGAAACGCTTTAATTAAACTTATAACAGCCCGTCGTTTTTGCGTCGGGGGTTAATAAAAAGCTCAGCAAATGTTATTACGAGCTAAACTATGAAAACGGTTTGTAGGCTCTTATGATTATTATTGTAAACGGTATCCAAAGAACATTTCGATAATTAAAGTAAGCCAGTAATGTGCTTGATATAATGCTTTGTAAAATGCTTCTTGAGGTTATATACGACTACCGCAAATAGCAATAACAACATACCCGTATCTACGTCCATAGCTGATAAACCTTTATATTATTAGGTATCAGAACTTTTTATATATGAAAATCACCATTCAATCCTATTTTATTCGTTAAAATTAGAAGAAAACTAATACATTCTCTTCGTTTTTCTATCAAATTACGACTGAGATATTGTATCACATCATTCACATCACAAATCACAAATGACAGCTTGATTCTGAGAGTGAGACCATTTTGTAGTATGTTTGAGACAAGTTTAAAATCGCCTAATAAAGGAACCAGTACACAAAATAGTGGGCCACCTTTAGCAGTTAACAGGAAATATTATCGACATGTTGCCAAGGTCGATTATAAGAGACCTTGAGCAATGGAATGACGTCTATGAAACCGTCAAGTTTTTCTGTCAAAGTCAATTGGTGGTGACAGTAGTATTACGTTTACGTCAGGTTGTACGTTATTGTGGTGTAGATCTTTGTTTTGATTGTATGATTTTTGAAATAAATAATATGTAAATAGGATATAAATCTTAACTATTTTTATATAATGGAGGAAGATAATCAACTGCCCTTGAAACGTGTGGAGTTGTCGTTGTCGAAGTTCAACGATGTTGCGATTCCGCACCACCTCGAGTTGTTACGACAACACAAGGCTAATATTATCAAGGTACCTATAATGCAATAATTTTCATTTATTTTTTGACAAAAAATTTATAGACATCTTAATGATGGTCTAAATTCGAACAAAGAAACAGCCAGTGGATCGTACAAAAAGGGCGGACTAGTGGGTTATAGATGCGTAGTATTTTTTTCTTTTATGACGTCGATGACTGGTTAAAAATAAATTGTTTAGAATAGCTACTAAGAAAAGTTAGTTTACACTTGCGCCAGTTTGTATGAGGTACTTTGTTGATTACTAAATGATAATCGAAAATAAAGTACCTGCAGCCTAAGAACTCATTATTTTATATTAATGTGGACTGCAATGCAGAGTTCATTGCAAAGTCGATAAGATGCATGCATGATATAGATAACCTTTTGTTATTATTACTTGAGATCAGCAAGTTACTAAAGTAATCCCATAGTCATTACAGTAAGTAATTGGGGACTGATACCTGTGCATAAGTATGATGTTAAATGTCTACAAAATAATCTAGAAAATAATTCTGGGAGAATATGTAAAAAGCTGGACGAGACCCAACCAAGCAAGCTGGCTCCAGACAAAATACTCCAGGGTCATTCCAGCGAAACCGGCACCATAGGCATAAAATATAAATAACTTAATTTATACATAAATACATATTTAGAGAATAGAACATTATGCCTTGTTTTATTAATCAATGAGTTTTTCATTTTTATATCAATATTTTCCATTTTATTCGTTTTTGACCGTACTCCTAGCGCCAGTTGTCCACGCCAGCCTATTTTTACTTTAAGTTTGCAGCACTATTTCGCGGCATTTCTGAACATTACGGAAAAAGTGATACGTATAAAAGAAAATATATCTAACGCAGTTTAAACTAGTGCTAAGTAATTATAAATTAAGTTTCATGGTTAGTATTTATTGGGCTTCTACAAAAAGCTTAACTCATGTCCCACCCGTCACAGTAAAACAAGGTTTTTTCTTGTTAAACCTAAAAATATCTAACCTCTTGTTATCTTGCTTTGTGAAAGAAACAATTAGGTTGAGGGCGATTATTTTAGATCAAAAACGCGTTGCATTACTAAATAAAAATTGTTTTTAACGCTTTTCAAAGTATGTCCCACCCGTAACATTGACGGGTGAGCGAAATGGGTTATCTGATAAAACTGACTTAGTGAGTATAAAATCGCTGTGTCAACTTTATTTAAACGTAGCTGGTTTATACTAAAGCAAATGGAATGACCCTCCACTTTGTATGTACTTCTCATACTACTGAGACTATTCATGGCATTCATAGACTACTCCTAAGCATTCAAAAGAACACAACTATATGGGATAATTTGATATGAGAAGGAATACAACCAACATACATTAATGTTATTATATAGTGACACAAAGATAACTAGAATCTAAGATCATGAGCGGAGTGAAACAGGTGACCATGAAAAATGTTTTCGGCAGTATTCGAAAGTTTATTTCACAAACTATAATGGCTGGATAGGAATAAAACCTAGGCTAAAATACATGGCCCCTAACTTTTTATTCTACCGTTACACCTTTTTTTGTGTAGGGTATCAGTACTCAAATAAAAATACATGAGTATATTTTGACTGTTAACAGCACTCGGCGGGTGACTCTTACTCTCAAGTACGACGCGAACAGGCAGCGGCGGCACGTGTGGCGTCTCGTCTGCGAGCACTTCTGTCTGAGCTGGAGACGCTGCGTGGCCGCGTGCGTGAGACAGACCGCGCTGCTTTCGACGCCCGAACGCAGCGCTCCCGGGATCTTACTCTCACAGCAATAATGGACTATCTAGGTAGGCATACTATAAAAATAAATAAATGGACAATTCACACCAATTATCTAGTCCCATTTTAAGCAAAGCTTGTGTTATGGGTACTAGACAACGGATAAATATACATAAATACATATAAGACATCCAAGACTCAGGTACAGATGCCAGTGCTCATCACATTGACATCTGCCCCTAGCGGGATTCGAACCCGCAACCTCCGGTTTCGTAGTCAGGGCCTCTGACCACTAGACCAACAGGCCGTCAAACAGAACTAGATTCAACATTAATAATGATAAGGCCCATTTCATAATGTTCACGCTTTGAAAATAGTCAATACAAACAGAAAATTGCTGGTGATATTTTTGCTGTTTAATATATGACTTGTACTGTATATAATTTGGTAAAGGTCCTTTCATTTCTTTTCATTCCTATCTTTTATCTTATATTGTTTGCTATCATATGTTTTATGTATGTATGTATATTACAATTAAATATATTATATTTTATTCACATTATTAAATATAAAATTTATACAATCTATTAAGGATTATTATCGTATAATGTGGGTCTGCGTTATAGGGCTGGTAGAGTATGGCTGCACAGCGTTGGCAGTGCCACGACGCGTTGCTTGCTGCGGTAAGCCTTGTGCTGTGTCGAAATGGTCTTGCTATTAATACCAATTCATCATTTTATAAACATACCAAATCTTAAAAAATAAGGTCATGCAATTAAGAACAGTGTCATAACCTAATATCAATATTAGTTTAATATTAATATAACTTAGATAAGTACCATGATCCATATACCAATCAAAGTTGTCCTGATTTTTTTCGTAATGTCTGCTGTAAATTAATTTAAGCGCCTTTATTATGTCGCATGTAAAAATCATAACATACTTACATTATATTTATTAATTTACATATTTTAAAATATTTATACCTAAAATAACATAAAACAAATTAATCTGAATGACCACATTCTTTTGGTGTTCATAACCTTATGCTACTTTTCAGAATACTTAGTTACCTACTTTGCATGATTTAGGTATATAAGTACCTAAGTACCTATAGCTTAAAATTATACAAATTCGAAAAAGAACAATGTGAGGTTGATTTATATCGCTAATGTCCTATCTTCATTAGTCTAAATGGGTTATACGTCATAAGTAATAAGATTTTTTTTTGTCATTAGAGTCAGCTCCGCTAAATATCGGAACCCGTGGCACCACACCTGAGGAACCTGCCGGGTTCGTTTGTGGCTCTGCTGTTTCCACAGACTCTGTTGGCGTCGTAGCTCACACAACTGGTCCTGACGATGATTGTGACGTGCCAGTTATGCAACTGCAGCTCGAGGACGCTGTAAGATTTTAATTTTAATTCTTGATTGATTTCAGTGATTGAAGAGACAAAGTAATTCCTAACATGTGTAATTTTCGCCAGCAGGGAGATTTAGCGGCGCGTGAAGCGACGTTACGTGGGTGGGGCGAATTACAGCGCGAACTACACGCCTTGCATGCTACGTGGCGGATGTTGCACCAAACAGCCGTGGCGCAGAGAGAACAGGTCAGAAATCCCAATCCATTCGTTATGTGACTACTGTTGCCATTCTATATCACGGAATCAATGAGGTAGAAAAGGAGAGGGCGATCTGCCCTGCCCCTGGGTCATGAATTATTCTTTTGAGGAAGGGTCGGTTTTCAAGTTACTATTTTTGTAAACACAGCTAATAGTTAATACGGCCCGTAATATGTACATATTATTAGACGAGAGTATTTAAACTTATTTTTAACTACTCAGGTTTCCCAAGCATCAGATAATATCGAAACTGCGGCGGTGAATGTGGCGGAGAGTCGGAAGATACTTTCCACCGCTGAGAAGTATGCCAAAAATAGTTTTTTTTATTTAGACAGTATTAAATTAGGAATTTCGATATTTATTGCATGATCTTCACACGACAGATTGCGCGCTGGTGCATATGGTGCAGGTGGAGCGTTCGTGGGAGCGTTAGCAGGTGGACCGCTGGGGTTAGTGGTGGGTGCTAAAGCCGGCGTCGCTGCCGCTCTGGCTGGCTCACTGCTCGGGTACTGCGGAGCGCGCTTACTGGGCCACAAGCGCCAAGCCCAGCTGGAAGCGCCACCACCGCCCGAAGAAACGTCTGAGGAGCACGAAGACAAAAAGGACCGATAGCGATTGCACTGCGTCTGCTCATAAGCGGCGCAGTTTTACTCATAAGTGTTTTAAACTCAATTGTGTAAGCTCGCAGCAGACTTTAAAGTTTCATCGATACTTATATGATTAAGGTGTTTTAATTCCTGGATTTGTTTCTATAGGTACTTTGCTCTTACGATTATCTTATGAATTTAGATGAAAAAAATGTTCTTATCTTATTGTAACATAATCATAGTCTTGTACCAGTATATTGTTCAGTCAGGTAGGTATATATAATAATATATTTTTATGATTAATTTATATATTTAATTTAGAATTGTTTTCTCTTTACGTGTTTATAAGGACATTCTTTTGTAGTCATACATGCTGTGATATTAAACCGTATAGGTATATCAGATTTTTTTTTATATTTTCGACGCAAAAAAAGGATTAGATCCTAACATGAGACAGTTGACTTGTATTTAGTGATATCTTAGGTCCCTACAGTAACAGTAGGTAGATAAAGTTAGTGTCAAATAAAATTATTAATTAGATCATAGATAGTGCCTGTACAAAGTTTAATTCAACTTAGGGTTGATAAATGAAAATAAAACTAAGTACTAATAAATTCGACAAAACTCCAGCTTCACATTCGTTCCTTATTGACCTTTATCGTCAGCTCGGTGTCGTAGAAAATTAAAGACGTGATAAACACAATGTAGGTACATACAGTCTACATAATTAGATCTAGTTTTACACTTTGTACATAATTAATACACTCGGTGCTCTTGTTTATAAACAAATGTAATGCGTCGATATTGTGTACACTCGCACATATTACATAATAATATTGTTTGTAACACTACAAGTTTGTAGGTAATGTGTGTGTATTTGTATTTACCTTAAATTGAATTAAAATTATATTGCTTATACCAATTTTATTAATTTTATTTAATTACCATTACCACTAAACGGTCATATGTACGAGTACTACGCTACTTTTATTGTCGTTTTGATATAACTGTAGTCGCCCGAACTAGAAATTAAGTTTTATATTTAAAAATAAAAGTCAGTTGTGCACCAATTTCAAAGTGAACAAATGTTTTTTAATTTTTGGTGATTTAAAGCGGTTTAAATTTATGGTGAAAGTAATTATTTCTTATTCCTAATCTCAATTTGCTATATTTTACGTCACCAACAGAGCAATTTTTTAAGCGGAGATTGCTTTCTACAACGAGAGTTAAGTTTATAAAACTTTAATCATTTACAGTTTCACTGACTCTTTGGAACACTAACCAAAAACAATCATGGTTTATCGTTTTTCTACTATACTCTATCTGTGTGTTAGCATCTAAATTATCTGTGGACTGGCTGAAGAAAAAAAACATGGCCGCCTTATTTGCTGGTCGTGGTTACTGGCAGTTAAAAAGAAATTAATTTCAGTTTAATCTCTGACAAGAGATTTATTTGTAAGGACTAATTATAATACAAATACAACGGCGCTACTGGGTAGATTTTAACCTCAGCGTGGCGTCGAATGTGTTAGTGTTGTGTAAGCTCTACTAGTGTCAGTTTGTGGTGTGTCGGCGATGTCGTTTCCGCCGCGGCCACCTCTGGTGCCGTACGGTCACGCGTTGCCTCCCGGCGTCGTTACCATGTCGATGCCTACACATGTAAGTACCATTGTGACAACTATGTCCACCGACTTTACCGTACACCTGCTAGGCCTGAACCTACGACTTGTCTTGTCATCTAACCTCTATAACTCTTGATATCAGAATTACCAGGTCCCGCTCTTTTACCTGTATACAATAAAAAAATGTTAAGAGTGTTACTTAGAGTTAATTAACATAGTTCGAGTAGCCATGCTAACTGGCAGACTTGAAACAAAACAGTAGACTGCTTGATATGAAAATATACTCTGAGAGATGCAGTAACTATAATAATAAGGGTTAAGTTTAGCTGTGTGTTCATTTCATTATGTTTTTATTGAGGTTTGTAACAGCATGATATGCCTATATATATTATTATAGCTATAGCCTGCTGTTTTTGTTGATACATTTCCTAATCTTTCTGATTTACTGTCACTTTACTAAAATAAAATAAAGTACCTACTAAGAATCTTGCATAAACATTTATTTATTTCAATGTAATGTGTTTTTCATTAATTTATCATAGAAAACCAACTACAGTAATTGATAAGCCATCGAAGTCTGCATTTTTATGATGAAAGTTGTAAAAGGAGGGTTAGAGTCTTGGGTGTGCTAAATCTTTTATAATTTGATTTCAATTCATATTAAAACACCTATACAGTTTTATTTGATTATTGTTACGAGAAGAAAGTTATATTGGATTTGAGCTAACTAGGCCAAAATAGTGAAACATAACTACAAATATGCACATTTAGCAGTTAAATAATATAAAATAAATAAGTCAAAATTTTGGAATGGACACATTACACAGCTTAACAATAATACAACTTTGTAATATTGAAGAAGGAAATTACTAAATAAAAAAATTCAAATATATGTAATAGGTGATGGTAGGCGCATATGGTGTGTCGACTGGTGCAGGAACGCTCGGCACAGGGCGTGGTGCATTGCTCCCGGCGCCTGGTGTGAGCACGGGAGCTGCAAGTGCCACAGGAACAGGTTCAAACAAGGCTGTCATCTCTCGGGCTCCTGCTCGCACTAATGGAGCGCGGGATCAGGATCCACCACCAGTCACCGTCTTTATAGGTATGGATTCTGTAGATACCTTTATTTCAATTTACCAAGTCAGTTTGCTCACTTGATAACAGATTTTAAACTTGAGAGCGCTTGCGTTGAACAATAGATACTATTTTAAAGACATAAGGAAGGAAAATGATTGTAATTATGAAAATAATACTGTCTGTAGTCTTTAGATGTTTGTTTGCCTATTAGATTTTGGCCTGTCATAAAATATATGTTTGTACAGGTAACATAACATCGCGCGCGCCAGATGCGATGATGCGTGCTCTACTAGGCGCTTGTGGGCCGGTTCTGTCTTGGAAGCGGGTCAATACATTTGGTTTCTGTGAATTCGCGTCGCCCGAGGCGGCGCTGCGATGCGTACGGCTACTGCATGATCGACCACTAGCTGATCGCAAACTGTTGGCTCGCACTGATGGGAAAATGCAGGCGCTTGTTGACTCATACAAGAGTAAGTTGTCAATACCATACACGTAAACTCATCTTCTGAGTTCTCAGCGGTCCATATGAAACTTGATTCAACAACCATCTCAACAAATCTAAAATGTAAATATTAGTATGGCTTATACCTACTTGTGATCAGTTTACTAACATCATCTCTGCAATACATCCAAAATGTGGTCATCTTTGGCCATCTAGTTCCCTTTCCACTGCCACTCTAATTGTCATCATTTCTGATATGATCACACAGGTGAATTCAGATCACAGCCCTTTCATTGCCTTTTGGGTGACTATGGAGCTCTCTTCATTAATTAACTAGCTGACCCGGCGAACTTCGTACCACCCTATAATAATTTTTTTTTTTTCTTATAATTTGAGATTTAAACTATCCTATCTCTCAAGTTGGATCTACTGCACATGGTGTGCGAATTTTATTATAATTGGTTAAGTGGTTTAGGAGTCCATTGAGGACAAACATTGTGACACGAGATTTATATATATTAAGATATGTTGTACAAATGTCACATCAAAACATGATTAAAATACATAATTGTCACTTAGGTTATATTGTCATTGCACTATTGCAGCGGAGCAGCGAACGCTGTTAGGTGCAGGCGCGGGAGCCGCTGCGGCCGATGGCGAATATCTGGACGGACGGCAGCGCGCGCTGGACGAGGCGGCGGCGCGCCGACTCACGCAGATCATGCGCGACTACCAACATGACATTGCCAACTATGAGCAGCTGCAGCAAGGTAACAACAAAAACGGTTATGCATGGATAAGGAACTTAAAAAAATTGAACATGACGAAATCTTTACAATTTCAAATAAGAAATGCTAAAATATACGAAATTATCTATATAAAAAAATTGTGCAATATGACTTCCTATATTTACTATAATTATGTATGTTGTGTTACTCAGAGGAGGCGATAAGCAAGACTGCGCGCGCGCTGGAGGAGGCGGACATCTCCGAGGAGAAGCGTGACGTCATCCACCGCGAGATCGGCAAGTTCCGAGAGAGCATGAAGGTAAAACACAGCCCCGCTTAGCGATTCCGAAAGGATTCTTAGCGATTCGACCTGATCGACCGCGATCGTATAGGTCGCTTCCATTTCCAAATTCGATAACGATCTGTTTTAAGTTTACGATCGATAATGTCGATATAATTTCAATGACGTAAATAAGGATCGGCGAGAACGCTAGTCGGGTAGTCGATGGGAGACCGTAGAAGGAAGAGACAGTCCCCTGCGATGAAGCCGGCGGTGAGTCCTCAGCCCGTGCGACGCTGCCACTGCGGGAACACTTCATCGTTCGGTAATTAAATATTTAATTTGTTGCCCCTCATATGACAGAGGAACCGTGTCTTGTCATGATCGATTCAGTTAGCCAGAAATAAATATTTTTTCGCGTAGCTGCTTCGTTTACTCTTTTTTATTTTGTTTTGTTTACGTTAGTTTACGCCACAAAATGCAACTATTTTTGTTGCATACAACGAGAGCCCGGTCTGCCTCGATCCGCGACTCAATACTCGAGGACAGATCAATACGACATTTATATAAAAAATTGTCGAATCTTAGAATCGTCGAAAATAAACAGGGTAACCATATTTGTATTTATTTATTGTAATTATAATAATAATTTTATATTTACATCTAAGAATGAAAAGCAAATATTGTGCAGAAAACGCTTTCAGTATATTATTTTTCTACTTTTTATACTGGTAATACTGAGTTATATCGTGTCATTCCAATAATATAACATTTATGCAAGAAACATGCAAGAAAGCGTTTTCCGTAGTTTTGTCTTGCCGTGCGCGCACATTCGTGAGTTGTATGCGCACGTGCCGCGTCGCCGCGCTCGCTCACACATGTACACATACACACAAATACACACTCACATACACTATAATACTCGGGTACGCATGAACTTGTCGGATCAACAAGATAATATAAGTCTAGTAGTAATATTTATCTTTCATACTTTCCTTGTTTGACACTAAAAATTAATACCGCGCTCTTTTGAGGCGGTTCTATAGAAGTCTTGCCTTTTGTGATTCGGTTGAAGTAGTAAAGACCGTCACAGGCAAGCTGAAAAAAAAGATTCTAATAATAATAAAATAGAAAATAAGCTAGGTCACTTAAATGCGTCGTGTTGTTTGTCGACCTGGGTTACATAGACCGTTATACACACCTGAATACACTATACTAAAAATATTTAAATGTATATATGAAAGTAGAGGCATACGTTTCTCGAATAAAAGGTATCGAATATATCGGTGAGCGAGCGCGGACGTCGTTCGAGGAGGCCACCGCAGCGCGGGAGCGACGCGGCGTGACGTCACTGCGGCAGCGCGGCGCGCCGGGGACCGCGTAAGTGTAAGTGCGAGTGAGTAGGAGCGAGATGCGAGCGAGGAAGGGTGATCGGGACGTGAGTGCGAGTGAGACAGCTATCGTGTGCCGTTTGCAGGTGGCGGCCGGGCGCGCGCGGGCGGCGGCGGCGGCGCGGCGCGGCTCCACCAGTATGACTCTCTGCTTAGTATCTCCGCGCCGCCTGGCCTGCTCTCCAAACCCATACGCACTCGTTCCTTCCCTCCTCCCCGTCCGACAGAATTATTAAAAACACCCCTATCAATAATACAGACACTTTTCGTTACCCATCTGTCTATAATCGTTAAGAAGATTATTTACTGTGAAATACATAATTTAAAAAATTAACAGCTTTCACGACAGCATTCTTTTTGATATTTTCATCTGATATGTATTCATTTTCATTGTCCATTCCGAATAAATCTTAAAAAATCCTTTAGGACCTTACATGTCAGCCAAAATTATCATACATATTTTATTTGAATCGGTCGATTCGCACAATGCTTGTTGTTCTTTTTATATCTATTCACGTTATCTACACGATATTAGGAATGTACCACTTTCGTTTCGTCAAAGAAGTTTTAATGATTCCGAATTGACACTTCTCCCCGTGATCCTCCGAGGCTGGTGTAGGCGGCGCGACGATTTCTTCCTTATTGTTCCGCCTATGCATTCACACTCGTCAAACTTTATCCATAATATTAAAAAAACTACTCTTAGCAATTAAGCGATTTCATACATTTTATAATTGAACAGAATTGATATCTCTTCACGAGCAGATTTTGAATGAACAGGCGTATTTTTTGTAGTGTACATGGACTGTTATTATAGCTTGAGAGCGCGGATGCAAGGATTTTCTTAGGCACTGAGATGATCTGTCGCTCGTCTCGTCGTAAGCATTTCACGGAAAAGTGCTATAAATATTGGAGAAAGTCGGTTATCGTTTTAGGGTGTCGATGATTCCGTTGCGTCCGCGCCCTTCGGGCGGCGTGTCTGCGAGCGGCGTGTGTAACGGTGTGTGGTAACGTGTGACTTCTCTGCAGGACGAGGCGGAAGTGGTCGTGCGACGCAAACCGACCAGCGCGGGGAAGGAGAAGGAGAAGGAGAAAGAGAAGGACAGGGAGAGGGAGCGAGAAAAGGATAAGGATCGCGAGAAGGACAAGGAGACCGAGACTAAGGAGCCGCGAGATCGCGACCGGGAAAGGGACCGGGAGCGCGAGCGCGCCGAGCCCCGAGAACGCGACCGGGACCGGGATCGAGAACGGGACCGAGAGCGGGAACGGGACAAGGATAAAGACAAGGACCGCCGTCGCAGGAGTGTTTCCAGGTAATTTCGGTTGATAATATCCTACATCTCTTTCATTGTTATTATAATATGTTCTGTGATAAGATCATCGTATATTTTCAAGTTTCAAAAAAACATTTTTTTTCATTCGCGCCATGCTTCCGGATCGTGTTCAGTTTCTTGTAAGTCAATACATTTTATTTGAACGCGATCACATTATCATTAAATTACCCAAGCAAATGTGCAGATCGTAAAATGATCTATAAATAAGGTATCTATACTTTTTTTGGTAAGATACACCGTTTCTCAACTTACCACTGACAAACAGGGTTATCAATTATTAATCCGTCATCTGTGTTTCTGTTCGTTTTTTATGCATCATTTAAAAACATGAATAGTGGTTTAGTGACTTAACTAAAATTGTGGATTTTATGATTTGTCAATTGCCTGAAGTAGATTTATAATGCTCTATATATTTATTTAGGAGCAAGGAGCGTCGTGAAGAGCGCGATCGAGAGCGGGAACGGGAGCGCGACAAGGAACGGGAACGCGAGCGGGAGAGAGAGCGAGAGAGGGAGCGAGAGGAACGCGAGCGGGACAGGGAGCGCGAACGGGAGCGGGAACGAGAGAGGGAGAGGGAAAGGTATTGTAATGTTCATACGCTAACATTGTAAAGAAGTTAAAATAATTATGGTAAAGTTAACATTAATTAAAATGTTTTTGTTATAGAGAAGCGAGGGAGAGAGAAAGAGAACGCGAAATTCGCGAAAGAGAACGAGAGCGGGAGCGAGACAGAGAAAGGTATTTAGGTGTTCGACATAAACTAAGCATAAGTTATCAAAGACTGATGTAATCTAGGAGCACAAGGGTTTTTGTGGAGTATTGACGTAATACGTGAACTAATTAAAAAACGTGTAAGAAATAAATTGCATTGATCGACTGCGTGTTTTGATTAGTGCGGTTTATAATGATGCGGTCGAGATGTGGTGGGTTCGGTAAACCGGGCCGCGGTCGTAAAGCCGTGCGATAAGCTCGCGCTCTGATATCCGCTGCCGCCGCAATCAAATATATACGATGCCGCTTATACTGTGAAGTTATTAAATATCACGTTCGCACTTAGTATAGCCAAAGCGGTCAGTAAAAGTAGTTTGTTCGTTTATAAAAAGTAATTCTGACTTGTATATTAACCCTAAAATGCGTCCGTAATAATAATTCGGTTAATATAAACTGGTAGTCGTACAGTGGCCGCTATGGCATTGCTGGTAGGCCCGTTGCAACCGCTATGGCCTTATATACGTACTCGTCGTGAGATAGCGAAAGCCATCAGGTTCGATTTTATATTTGGTTTTTTTCCTTTAGAACCTAGAACTTATTGTTTGTTGGAATAAAGAAATCTTTATCTTATTGTTCTGAATTTTAACAATGTGAATTTATAGTCACCAAATGGTACGTAATTATGATTATTTTAAAGAAATCTTTAATTGTAAACTCGTTGATAAAAATCGTTTCGTTGTAGTGGCATCTAAAGAGGATTATAAAACATACCCGCTGATAATATAATATACAAAAGTGAAAAAAGAATTAAAAATAAAAGTTATTCGACGTTACTTCCCTCAGAATTTTTGTAAATGTTTCTTGCATTTAAAGCGTCTATTGCCCTGTACCTATCTGTGGTAATCACACGTGTTTATTTTACAGAGAACGCGAACGGGAACGTTCTCGGGACCGCGAGCGTGAGAGAGACCGTGAACGTGAGAGGGAGAGAACGAGAGAGAGGTCTCGGTCTCGCGGCCGCGGCGGGTCGGACGACGTACGCCGCGCAAGGGAGCTTAGCGAGGAGGCCAAGGAGCGCCGCCGACAGGAGAAGAAGGCTAAGGAGAAGGAGGCTGCCTATCAGGAGAGGTAACACTTAGTTTGTCACACTCATTCCTCCATTGGTTGACAGTTTTTTTTAAGTCTAACGTTTCAACTAATGTTCTTCTAATTTTTCGATGTCATTAAACTCCTAAATAGTATTTTAGGAGTTTTTTGGGTGTTTGAGATGATAGTTAACGTGCATCTAAAACATCCATTAGATTCCGATTGGACCTGATAGGTGGCGCCGCTATCGGGTTACTATGGCAAGAAGTTTCTATAGAATGCCAAATATATTTTCATTCTATTTTTTTTTTATGCACACCATGCATGCAAAACCAAAAACAATTGGAATGTAAACGTTTCTTCCTTATAATCGCCAAGCGTAATAAGAACACTGTTCAATTGTTTTGTGTCAGGTTACGACTGTGGGAGACGCGTGAACGGCGCAAGCAGAAGGAGTACGAGAAGGAGAAAGAGCGCGAGAGATGCCGCGAGGAGGAGCGCGAGCGAGAGGCCAAGCGTCTCAAGGAGTTCCTCGAGGACTACGACGACGAGAGACAGGATCATAAGTACTACAAGTGAGTGTCACAATACGTCGAGCACTTTGTCAATTATTGAAGTTTTCAAAGCTTCTGTTTTGATTAATATATAATATACTTTAAAAGATTACTAAAGAGTTTTGCTCAATATCGTTACCTACGCAGAACATAAAAAAACATACATCCATAAGTATACAAAAGAAAATAAGAAAGTTTTAAAATAGATTCAAGTGCAATTGTAGTTATAATTAATTATGAAACTCGAGTTAATGTTCTAATTTCGGTTCCAAAGACAATATAATATACCTAAGTCATAACTACAGAATAAGGTAAAAGCACTAATGCTCGACACTTTAAGGACAAGTCAAACTTCCTTCTTCAAAATAAAATATTTTGATTAGACAAAGAATGTTCTCTTTTTTTTTTCTAGCACATCAACAACTAAAAATTAACTTTTTCATACAAATACTGTAATAAGTAACACGTTTTTTAAAATAAAAATATTTTTGCATGCATTGTCATAGGAACTATTAGATGACAGCACAAAAAATTGAATTCACTAATCATAGACATTAATTAGCACTAATAGAAGACATAACTTAAAATCCCTTTAAAATATGTGTACTCAAAAGAAATCGACAGCAAATAATAAAAAATCAACTTATCAATAAACAGATAATAAAATACTTATATTCTTATCCTTATCACTTGTTTTAATCATTATATTTACTTTAAAAAATCAACATAAATAGTTTCAATTGGCTTATAATATAAAATCACATAGTTAATTGCATGTTATACTTAATTCTTTTGATAGGTATACTCATCTACAAACTTCAGACTATTTGAGAACCTCTAAATAAAACCTGAACGCAGAAATTTTCGTCATCCAGCAAGCTATATAATCACATACATACTTAAAATTCAAAATTTCAAGATTGTAGGTCATTTAGTTCCGAAGTTAAGCAAAAGCAAAGTTTCGCATTTACCTATGACACTCGTTCACTCATGATCATCAAAATAACTAGTACTTCCCATAAACTCAGAGAGCTGAAATTTGGTACAGAGTTAGGGTTTAGTGACCACCTAAAGGGAAAACTATAAAAAGTAGGAAAATCGAAAAAAGAAAAATTGACATATAAGAAAATCTAATAAAATAAATCAATATATTTTCCACGTTTCTACAAAAAAAAGTGAAACCCCATCAAAAACATTCTATATAAAACTAGCCAAGCCTCGATAAAGCAGCTTGTTTATCTCTAAAAAGTAATGAAATGTAGACGACAAACTCGTGCCAAGTCTAAGGTTCCTTACTGCAATTTCTTTATTATTATAGTCAATGTCGTGTGACTTGGCCGTTGAACATTCTTTACTAGGTACCTACCTATATTTGTTAAGCAAGAAAATAGCCCATAAGAATGAATCTGAAAACAATGGAACTAATAGTTGACACATACTTATACCCTAATAGTTGACACTGTCTACTGTTGGATAGCCTTATTCAAATCGCACGAAAGTTAAACATAAACTTTATTTACAGGACACAGATATTAAATTTGCAAAAAGAACAGCTGAAAGATTTAATTTGTTGTGACCCCAAAAGAAGACACACATGTCGTCTTTTAGGTTTATATCATTTTTTGGTACTAATTGTAGACACCCCTTTAAAATAATATAAAAACTAGCCGGAATAAAACATCAACCTTCTTAGTTTATCAATAACTTCATATACTTACGATATTTAAACAAAAAGAAGAAATAATCTTTAATATAGAAAACAAAATCATACCTGAGAAAAACTGGTTCCCTTAAGAAAACACGTAAGAATTACCGCGCATTTGACAACCTGCTTACATGTTTATTTAAAACTGACGCAATTTTGAAAATTTGCTAAAGAAAGTGTACGAAAGTTTTTGGCCACGTATCATAGATAACACTAGGCATCTTGTAAACCCATAGTGATGTAATCTAACTAAGTATTATTCTTATTTCGAACGGTTTTTTTCGAAAGTGTCATCCTTTAGTTCAATGTCGAGCATTAGTGCTTTTACCTTAACTATTTTTTTATTGTATTTTTGGTACTGTGTTGTCCGCGTTTTGTAGATGTTTTCTTGGCTATGACTATAATAGAGAGTACACACATAAATTATTCAACATCTCATTGTCGAGAAGAGAACTATATCTTCAATTGACTTATTATACACCTGAGTTTAAGTAACTGCTTAATTTATTATCCGTAGAATGAATACGATAAGTTTATAACAGTTATTGTGACGTGTGCGCAGGGGCAAGGAGTTACAGCGTCGCCTGGGAGCGCGCGTGCGCGAGGCGGAGAGCGACGCGCGCGAGCGGGAGCGCGAGCAGGAGGAGCTGGCGGCGCTGCGCCGGGACGTGTTCCGCGACCGGCCGCCGGACGACCCCGCCGCGCAGGCCAAATACGAACAGGTATATACCACTCTCCAGGACCTACAGCATATATGGACCGTGTTAAACATTCGTGTGTCAACCCACATAAAATCGGGTTTTGAGTTATGAATGCAGTTTTATTAAATAGATCATGAGGAATACGGCAGTGCAATCCATTTTGTTAAAAAAAAATCGTAGAATATTCTAGAGCACAAAATTGGTTATTGCTTTTTTCCTATGTCAGATTTGTATTTTTGCATTAATGTGTTAAGCCACATATAACACATTAATGCTTATTTCCCATGTCAGATTTGTATTTTTGCATTAATGTTTTAAGCCACACACCTATCACATTAATGCAAAATTCTAATTTGCTGTTTTAAAACGAATAGGTACCTATACATATTATGCACAAATTTTTAGAAAATGTAATAAAATAAACAACTAACGCATTAAAACTTTAATGTAAATACTTATTTATTTAAAGTTTTTATTGTTGTATAACATGTATCAAATAACATTATAAGTTCTGCTAAAAATGAGAAATAGGTACAAGTTAACACTAACTTATTTTTTTATTACTTATTATTATTTTTATCATATTAAATAAAATATTTTAGGGTTCCGTATCTTAAAAGGAATAAAAATTAACCCTTACAGGATTACTTTGTTGTCTGTGTGATCCTTTACCTCAGTAACGCGTGGAGGTAGGTATCAAACAAAAATTCATAGTAATATCAAATACTCAGGACTACCGTCCCTTGAAATTGTAACATAATTACAAAAAAATCGCCGACGCAATCAAAAGAGCCGCCGTTTATGCCGCGATTGATAAAAGTTTTTAACACTCGCTAGCGAATCAAAACCTACATGGTACTCCTCGTGAACTCAAGATCTTGAATTAATTTAGTAGGTCCGAGGTAACGTCATATAGCACGGATAAAGAAAAAAATACGAAAACCATACATTTTAAATGACATTATTAAAAAAATATATACCTACAGGTTATTTATAGTACTTACGGAACCCTTGGTGCGCGAGACTAACTCGCACTTAACCGATATTTTTTTATAATATACATCATTAGATTTAAACGTGTGTGATAAAAATTAGAATATTATAATAAATAATAATATTAAAGAATGTACGAATTGTCGCCACAATTTATCAACTCTTCGAAAAATGGTTTTTAGGTGGTTTATTAACTTTTTAGGTACGGAAGTATATAGGTATTATTGGTTTAATTCAATATGATAAAATAATAATAATAAATCAATTTGGTTGAGCGTTTAAGTAATTGAAATAATATAAGTGTTAACTTGTTGTACCTATTTCTCATTTTTAGCAGAACTTGTAATGTTATTTAAAACATGTTATAACAATAAAAACTAAATAAATAAGTACTTACATTAAAGTTTTAATACGTTAGTTGTTTATTATTTTACATTTTCAAAAAAATTGTGTAAAATATATTCATTATAAAAGAACAAATTAGAATTTTGCATAGTGTTATGTGGCTTAGCACATAAATGCTAAATGTAATAAACCTTATAGCCGATAAGCATTAACCATTTTTCTGCATTTTCTATTTAATTATGAATTTATTGAAATAAATACATTTATATCCTTAATCTACGCACTTCAACAAAAAAAATGATACCACATAACAATATTTTTTTGCTTAAAATAAGCGGAAAAAGAAGAATGTTCTCAAAAAACTTTAAGCGCCGATATCTCAAAACTAGCTTGGTGTGGGTTGAAACACTAATGCTAAACACGGACCATATTAAGTGACTTTCTACATTATCTAACGCTAGAAAACATACGTTTGTTCATAGTTTCTTACGCTTTCACTCTTAAGTCGTGGAAGCTGATTTTAGGATTAAAATAGTGTACATTTTGATGGGGCTATGGAAATAAGTATAGATTATCACATTCGTTCGTGATTAAATTCTAGGCGGTCGTAACCGCGGGCTTGTAGGACAATTTTTTTTAATTGTAGACTTTATAGCGTCAATGTCAATGTCACTGTCTAAAGCGCTAGATTTCGACGGATTTAGATTAGGGCATAAACCGGGCTCTACGATTTAACTATAGAACATTTAAAATATTATTTCCCACAATTTATAGTAACTAGTGATACTTAGCGCAATATAATATATAGGTTTAGTTTCGTGGTACGCTATTTTATTGTGACATCCGATCTTATCGTCCTGTACTGATTCATAGGTGAAGAGATCCATGGAGGAGTTGTACCGGCCGCGGCTACTCATCGACGTGTCGCTGCAGGCAGAGCAGCAGCGCCAGAGGGAGCACGAGCGAGCGCTCGCGCGGGAGGAAGCGAGACAACAAGTACGTACCATGATAAATAAAATTGGTTTAAAGTGTTTATATTAAGAGCTAAGGAGTAGCTCTTAATATAAACACTTTAAACCAATTTTATTTATTTTTAATCTATACTTATTCACTCACTCGCTGACCGAGAAAATCTCGTTCCTTATTAATATTACATCGATAGATTGTAAACTCTGCAGTACCGATCGCCATTGATAAGGAACTAGATAAAATGTCTTTCCACAGAAATTGTGTTTAATTAGTTATTGATGAAATTCCTTTTATTAAAGGCGCGCGAGCGATTAGCGCGGGAGAGAGAGCGGTATCTGCGCGCCGCCGCCTCCCGCCAACTGCCCACAGAAGCTGAACCTATTGATTCCGATGACAGGTAACTATTATATCCAACCCGTACCTTACATACAAACCAGTCCAGCATTCAATCCTATCTATTTTTTTAAATAGATATAGCTATCGTTTAAGGTAGGAATAGTTAACTAATAATTATGTGGTATCATTTAACTGGATAATGTATTGAATTAGTTGGTTAGTTAAGCCATACAAGCTATTTCGACATTGTTAGTAGATGAAACAGTTTTTTTCTGATAATAAATATCCTTGGACTGCGTCACTGTGTTTGTGTTCGTGTCCGTGTGTCTGATTGGTCCGTGTCTGACGTGTCCTCGTGTGTGGTCCCCGCAGCGGAGGCGCAGAGGCGGCGTCTCCGGGCGTGTCGAGCACGCCGCCGCCGGACACGCCCCCCGCGCCGCCCGCGCCGCCGCACCGCCGCCACAAGCACCACCACCGCCGGCACCACCACACGCCACAGGTAAATAACAATAATTTACCTGAACTACAAACTTCGAATACGATACATTTCATTGGATCACAATGCGTTCAATTCAGAATAATAAAATGCCAAAATAAGGAATACAAATTTGAACATAACATTAACGTATTCCAGTTTAGAAACGCAACGTAAGTATGTAAAAAAAATATATTATTAAATATAATATGTTTGACTAATGCATCAATGTAATGTTGTCAAAATGGTATGCAATCTTTTTTTTATTTATTTTCGAGTATTATTCCGCATCGGTGGTAGTGGTACAAGTATAGTATGTTGTGTTGTGTGTAGCAGAGCTCGGAGGAGGGCGGCACGACGCCCCCGCGGCCGCCGTCCCCCGCCGAGCCGCCCGTGGACGAGCCCCGCTCGCCGCCCGCCCCGCCCCCCGCCGCGCACGCGCCGCCCCGCAGACATGTGAGTATTGATATGCTTTTTAAAATATTGTTCTTTCTTTCTTCTCATTGGAAGCAAAATAAAAAAATATAAAGTATAATTACAGCCAGGAGCAGTGTACGAGATATTCTGCTTCTTTTATGATTCCGTATTTTTTTATATAACTAGTGGTCCCGGCAGACTTCGTCCCGCCCGGCAAAGAAGCAATCTAGCGGCATCAATCAATCGATTTGACAGCTGTCATTGTTGCGTTTTGTTATACTATTTTTAACAAATGAGCTAAATATTTTTTTTTACTGGATCGGGATGAAAAGTATCCTATGTCCTTTTCCTGACTCTAAGCTACCTCCCCGCCAATTTTCAGCCAAATCAGTTCAGCCGTTCTCGAGTTATAAACGGGGTAACTAACACAACTTTCTTTTATATATATAGATATTATAAGCCCGTCGATATCGAGTACTCCACATGTGACTATATTATTTTTTGAGATACAAGGCCCGTCTCGTTACAACCGAGTTCCTCTGAAGTAAACTTTTAATTCGGTGACGACTTCACAGTGTCATAATAATTTGTCCGCTTCCAGTCTGGTTCCGGCGGTGGCGTTCCTTCGGACGGTAGTTCACCCATCACAATCAGCTTCAAGACGACGCAGCACAGTCCGCTCGGTACGTTCACTATCTTAACTTATTACATGAAAAATTGATATCCATATGATAGCTATTGAAGCTATACTAAGTACCGTATGAAAGAGATCGTCAGTGGTCATAATCCGTTGTGTCGTTGTGTGCGCAGGCGAGAACGGCGGCGGCGCGGGCGCGGGCGGCGGCGCGCCGGGCATGCGCCGCGTGCACGCCGCCTTCGCCGCCGACGACGACGAGCCCGCGCCGCACCACCCGCACCATCCGCACCACGTCCATCACGCGCACCGCGGTAATTATTTATTTATTAATATATATTTATACCTCGATAAGTGGTCAGAAATTAAATGTAACCAAGGTGGTCAAATGTACCTATAATGTAGTATTTGAAATAAATATAATATTGAATAATCTTGAAACTGATTTGATGTTGGCCACAATATAAAGTGACCGTATTGGACACAATATGAGTTTTTAATTTTTAGTTTAAGATTGTTTATTTCAATGTACATATTGATGTGAATCACCTAAAACCGGTAATACAAATCAATATGTACATTGAGATATTATGTTTGGTCATCGAGCTTCCGTAATTTTATAATAATGTGTCAGACGTTTTTTGATTTTAAGTTTTAACGAAGTTGTTGTTGTTGTTGTAGTTAAAGATAAAAAAGATAAGGACAAGAGTAAAAAAGGTGAAAAGGAGAAAGATAAAGATAAGGAGAAAGAAAAAGATAAGGAAAAGGACAAGGAGGGTGATCGGGCGTCGGCCGAGGAGAAGCGCAAGCATATCAAGAGCCTTATAGACAAGATACCTACACACAAGGATCAGCTGTTCCAATACAAATTGGACACTACGCAGGTGAGCATGCACGATATAAATCTCAATAGATTATTTACTACCATTATGTACTATCAACTGTGCTGGCGATGTTACACCTTTAAGGCAATAATCGCTTGAACGACCCTGGTACCTGGCGGCTGTGTGTGAGGCAACAAGTGCAAGCAATTTTTTTCTAAAATGGCATACCCCGAAAGCATGCGATAGTACTTTATTTTCTTTAGACTAGTCACTACAACAATAGATTCACACACTACACGATAATCTCTAAAACCATCGAAAGGATTTCGTACGAGTATCACCGGTGTGTATATATGAATGTTTCATGAGAAAGTTTTATCTGTATAACTCATTGAAGTAAGAAAGCAGTCTAAAAAAAGGATCTACCTGGGAACTATCTCGTTATGTATTTAGGTACCTACTTATTGCCTGTTATTTATGAGAATGAAAAGTAGTACCTATGTGTTTCAACGAAACCCTCTAGGAATTTTAACACCATTATTCTTAACACATCTCACATGTATTAACAGCTGTCTAGTCAAGATTTTTTTATTTTATGCAAACCCCTAATGCCGTGGTTGTATTTACAGATCGACAGCGTACTAATGGAGAAGAAGATCCGTCCATGGATCAATAAGAAGATTATAGAGTATATCGGCGAACCAGAGCCGACTCTCGTAGATTTCATATGCAGTAAAGTTCTGGCCGGTTCAGCCCCCGCGCGTATACTGGATGACGTGCAAATGGTAAACACTACAATATAGTTATATGTTTACGATGCTGCCATTTAACCAATTAATAATTGTCGAGTTTATTTATGTCCTGTTCCATAAGGTCCTACATAGCTTCACAGTGTTAAATGTCAGATTATTGACTAAGACTATATCAGAAACTATAATACTGCACAAAAATGACGGTGGTACATATTATCATCATAATGTCTAAGAAAGTTATTTGTCACTGCTAACATAATATGATAGTAAAAATTACATTAGTTTTTCATTGGATAAGCTAAATTGTAAATTTACTTATTCAGCTTATTCTAAATTTACATACAAATACAAATCATTTTTTAGTAAATAGACCTCTCAGATATTAGCCGTAAGCAAAAGTATGTGGTGGTTATCTCTTAAAGTCCTCCCCGAAGACATAAACAGACCGAACCCCACAATCAGCACCCGTTCAGAGCAATCTATAAGCTATTGAATTGTTTATGCAGGTGTTAGACGAGGAGGCGGAGGTGTTTGTGGTGAAGATGTGGCGGTTGCTCATCTACGAGCTGGAGGCGAAGCGCGCCGGCCTGCACAAGTGACGACGCGACCCGCACCCGCCCCCCTCGCCCCACCCCGCGCCCCACCCCGCGCCCCACCCCGCGCCCCACCACGCGCCCCACCACGCGCCCCACCACGCGTCCTGCCCGCCCTGCCCGCATCGCCCGCAGCCGCGCGTGCTAAAGTTCTACTACCATTAAGTCGACAGATATTACGGGTTAATTAGAAGTGACAGATAAAAATAGATATGTATCCGAATGTATCAGTATTAGCTATGTCCGAAGCGCTACTCGTGAAAAATAAAATTTGTCTAATATAGGAAGATGATATTATTATGTATTGCTATCGCATTTTATCATGCGAACAAAAATAGATGAGGCTTTTAAGAGTGATATATCCCACTGATTGATACATATCTATCTGTCGCCCATTGACGGTCACTCGAGCCACCCCAAAATGATTATATCATGCCGACAAAATTAGCCGATTATCCTCTTTATCTCCCTCGCATCCCAATCTTTGACATAGCGGGTCATCTGAAACAAACGGACTTACTGTGAAGTGTACTGTGAATTATGTTTTGAACAGCAGCGATTGAGTTTATGTGCCTGTGAATTAATACTGGGACGACGTGAGGTGTTGCTGGTACTGACTGACGCTGAACTGTACGGTTGATACAGAGTAAAATTGTTTGTATAATTATTGTATTATGCCATGATTGTAATATAAATATACTTAATATTTTGTATTTCTAATTCTCCATGTTCGATGTTCGCTGTGACATTCCTGGATAAATGTTATGTTTTAGACGGTTGAAGGCAGGCATTTAGCTGTTATCGTCACTGTTATTGTCAATTTTCCATCTCGTTTACCTCAAAACGAAAATTAGGCGAACATTGCTAAAACATCGCCTTCCGTAATCCAGTGTACATACTATTAAATTCACTGACTGTCGTCTTTCATAAATAGGGTTTCTGCTCGAGATTTCTCGAAGCGAGAATTCCCGGGAAATCTGGCCTTACTCGAGACGGGAAAAATGGCGTCGAGAAGTCGAGAAGTCGAGAAATCGCACATCAAAACAATCACGCGTCAATTTTAGATTAAAATGGCCTTCCGCAACACTTTTTCAACGAGTTCTCCTTCACGCTAGTTCCTTGGATTTGACCGATCCCGATTTTGACTAGGTACTTCCCCCGCTCGCCCCGCTCTAATTTATTGTAGGTTTTTGTTTAATGAAAAATTTCAAGTTGATTATTTAAGATTTGCTGTGTTACGAGATTAAGACTGTGAATGACGATTTATTAGTTTGTTGCTAAACGTCCTAATTATTTAATTTTCTTGATTATTTGGATACTATTTGTACCTATCTCCCAACAGTCGTAATACCCAAAGTAATAAATGGGTTATATTTCTAATCATTAATATAAGATTATTAAGTGTTCAAAACACGTCAATATCTTGTATATAAAATTCTCGTGTCACAATGTTCGTTCCCGTACTCCTCCGAAATGGCTTGACCGATTGTCATGAAATTTTGTGAGCATATTGAGTAGGTCTGATAATCGGCCAACATCTATTTTTCATACCCCTTAGTGATAAGGGTTGTACACCCTTAACATTTTTGTTTAATTTTTTTGCCGGGCGGGACGAAGTCTGTCGGGACCGCTAGTAGGTATGTATAAACTCTTTTAGAACTACGCAGGGTTTACAGGGGAAGATGCAGAAGAAAATACAGTATTAGGTATATTATTTTAGTCTTTCAAGTCAAGTTTCTCATTTATATTGTGTATAGTTTGATGATTATAATACAATGTTTAGTGCAATCTCAAATGCCAATGATTAAAAAAGCAACGTCATTAAGTTCATTATTTTTTTATTATGTCTAAGTATTATGTATGAGCCGCGAGTAGGTAGTAGTAGGTACATTTAGTTGGTGATCAAAAAATAGCGATGTTAATAAATTTGAAGTGTTTTTTTCGCCTTCAATTCATGATGATTTCATCATGATTTGTAAATTTCTCGAGATCCCGGGAATTCCCGGGAATTTTTAGTCGAGAAATCTCGAGCCCCGAGAAAAAAAATAGGTCGAGAAATCAGAAACCCTATTCATAAATGGAGTATACATGTTTAATTGATGTTATTACATTGCGTTGAATCTGACTGTCAGTATACTAATATTTACGTCCTGTCCCAGAGTGTATCGTGATTTCCTTGATGTGAATTTAGAATACGTAATTCGTTATTGACAGCAAACAGTTGTAAATAATAGTACCTGTATATTTATGTCACGTGAACTAAATGATACAGATATGTGGTTTTAATTTTGTGTTTCGAACGCATCTCTTAAAGACGTATGTGTTTTGTGTACTTGCGTTAATACTTTACGCGATTTACTTATTAGTTTCTTGAACTCGCCATTGTAGCAGTACCGTGGGTACCCTTTCTTATATCACAGAAAAGAACAATGTAGCTCTGAGTACTGTTGGTATAACTTGCAATACTCTGCGCGGCGCGGTCTCACACCGCTGCATGACATCGTGTAGCAATGAGTAGTGATACAATTGTAAATTATTACCGACTTGAAAGAGGAGTAAGAGGCCGAATGATAGAGTGAGAGCTTGTAAAAACGTATGTACGATAAGCCTAATGATACCTCTAGATAATAAATGAAATATATTACTGAAATTCTGTGTTTTTTTTGAAATACGACCTTTGTTTATTATCTTGATTTATAATGTAGGCAATAACTGCGAAAGTGAACTCGGTTCCATTCAAAATGGGCGCAGCGAATCGATCTATTTGTCATTTCTCGCCATTGTATCTGCGTATGCGCAGTGATTGCGTCGTACGCTCCGCGATGTGCGCGCTAACTGCGTTCGCTGCAACTTTTTTGCTGGCAGCGCCAGCGTTTATTACTTCAACAGTAAGTAACTATTAGTGAATTATCTTAATGCAATTATTAGTGAATTATCTTTTCCTATTTCCTTATTATCTATCTAACTACATAAATATAACGGCGGGTGACGGAAATCTATCATAGAGAAATTAATCTAACTATATGTAATTACCACAACAGCGTCAGAATTTATTGCGTAGATTACTTTCTTTTTACTTTTGAAGAATAAAACCTGTTTTCAGAAACGACCTGACGAGAGATATATTATCAGGTCAGCCCAGCAGCTGCAGGAATTGGGATCGAGCCAACACAACGCCACGTCTACTGTAGTCTATCCGGTCGAGGGGCAGAAAGTTGAACGCAGAGTTATGAGGTCTTCTGTTAAGAAAGATCTCAGTCATCCCAAGACCACACTTACTCCGATCGGACATTCGGCGCGTATGTTGTCCCAGTTGTCTTCGACATTCCGGGTGGTTGTTAGTCAACGATAATCATCGGTTTAATGAAATTTAGGTACTTTTGTTAATGTATTTCTAATAAATATTAAATTAATTCGACAACTAGTTTATTTAATGTAAGTAGGCAGGTATATTGTGACGGGATTAGACCAGATTATATGACATTTTAAGAATATTTCATGAAATAATAATTCTATTTCGGTTAAATTCTCGGCTAGTTCTAAAAATACCAGTTACTCGCAACCAAGCACGGATTTGCGGCAACAGTTGCAGCAGCGCGGTAGCAACATTTCGGGTGCTTTCGTGACGTTGTATCGCCATTTTCCACGCGGAGTAAAAGCTGGTAAGTACGACGAGCCCCTTGAGTCGTACTTAGGACCCTCCGGCATCAACACGTGCCGATGACACAATTGATTCTGGGGATTAATATATTATATTATTTATAGTGTTTATTTGTAATAGTTTTATATTTTTTCACATAGGAAAAACTACACATAATTAGGGTGATGGCACCAGTAATGGACATGGCACCAATTATGGACATTATTTTCGTTGATCGAATTTATTAAGCAACTGGCCCAACATTTTTCAATTGGAGATACTAAAACATAAGCAATAGACGTTTGGGCTTTCATTTTGATACACCTCATCAAAATTGCCCGTTTTATTTGAAGATGGTTGGGAATTAAAATCTCGTTACGCGCGGTGGTCATAAAAATCCGTTTTTGTTATTGAAATCGTTAAGGAGGTGAGTACATATTTGTGCATGGTATTTTCTTGTGTTGTGTTGTAATGAGATTTTTTGTTATTTTTACGGAATAATACTATATTGCAAGTAAATTGAGCTAAGTTGAATATGTCCAATCCCAATAATAAGTTTTTTGAGGGGTTTGTTCATCACTGGATTCGATTTTTTACGAATTCCAGTTATGGACAAGTGTCCATTCTTAAGTTTTTAATATTTTTTTAGTTTATTGTATTAAATTATTTAATTTGTTGCACTAAACATTTCGGTTGAGTTGATTTTGTGATTGCTCTTTATTTTCCAATGATGGACAATGTCCATAAATGGCTATTTTTATTCGTCCATCATTGGGTTCTTTGTTTTATCTTATATGGCGCCAATAAAAAATTACACCCCGGAACAAATAGGGAGAGCATTTGATGCTGTATGATGCTGCATGATGCTGCTGAGGATAGGAGAAATGATGATCACAGCTGCCCTCCGGTTTCTTCTTCTTCTTCTTCAACCTTATTCTACCCAATGCTGAGTAAAGGTCTCTTCCATTTCAGCCCACTTCCCACGATCTCAAGTTTCCCGCATCCAATGTTTCCCAGCCACATGCACCAGATCATCGGTCCACCTCGCTGGCTGTCTTCCGACATTTCGCCGCCCCTTTCTCCGTCTCCAATCCAGCATCCTTTCTTCCGTCGGACCTACGACAGACATGGCCCGTCTACTTCCTTTTCTTCAAAGCTATGGTTTTTGTTATGTCGCACGTCGGTTAGTCTGGTTCTCTTCTGAATATCGGTATTACGGACCCGGTCACAAAAGAGAAATACCTAACATAGCTCTTGCCTTATACTACTTGGAGTCTATACTTGGAGTCGATGGATGATCTGCCTCGTGAAGTCCCGGCTCCATAGACCATTACGAGAAGAACGCACTGTTGAAACGTGCGACGCTTGAGGTATAAAGACGCACACGTTTGTCTTTCAGGACGTCTGAGAGCTTACCAAAATCCCCCCATCCCAGTTGGATTCGCCCTCCGGTTTGGGGTCCCTCAAATAACTTTGCATAACAAAGTCCAGGCAAAAGTCCTGCAGTTTGTGCTATGGGACTTCAAAGTATTCTCACGGCAGAGGAAGAGGGCAATTTGGTGAAATGGTTGGTCGCAATGAGTTAAAAGCACTTTCACATAAATTTTCAAGTAAATTAACAGAGAGCGTGCAAAAAATTCTCCAGGCTCCAGGTATCCGGAGCCAAGTATCTTCATTCTACATCTGGTGAGGGCGTCGCAGTGACACACCAAGTGTTCCACAGTTTCACATTCCTCTCCACACATTCTGCACTTCTGCAGTCGCTGCTGTTTGTAAGTCCCATTAGGAGTTCGTTGACTCCTAAGTGACCTGTGAAGACTCCTGTTATAAGTCGGATTTGTCTTCAGTTTAGAAACCAGAGTTTTTTAGTACACTTTTCATTTGGGTGTTGTATAAATTGCCGTGAGGACCTTAGACCTAAGCATGCCTTCCACTCTTCGGTGTGGCTCTTGATTGACCGACTGCACTTTATGGGCTCCAAGGGCCTTCACCGCAGCCTGGCTGTCACTCAAAATATAGATGGTTTTTCGTCCAGGTGCCTGTCTATATTTTCTTGTGCACATGCAGCATACGTCTCTGTCTGAAATATTGTGGCATGCTTTCCCATGCTTACACTATAGCATATATATGCACCGCAGTTTCTGATAGATCTCAGTTGTTGTATTACCTATGTTACCAATTCTAAGCTACAGCTGCTGGCAAAGAGGCAAAGCCTCAATTAATGTTTAATAAATGATTAAAAACCAGATCGTTGATTGAAAGCCTTATAGTATAACTTTGAAATCTAAGGCTGATCACGTTAAAAGTTCAAATAGAGTTAATCAAAAGTAGATTTTTGACATTTGTTTTATTTATCTGTGCAATAAAAAAGTGTTCATTAATGGATGTTCATGACTGGGTCCATGTCCATTACTGGGGGTCCATCACTGAATCTTCGATGTCTATCATTGGTGATATCGTAAATTTCAATTTATGTATTTTTTATTAATTATGTATTATTCATACAGGATTTTTGGTGTTGTTTAAATGTTCCTCATGTATTTGAGTACCAAACAAAAAATCACCATTTTTGTATTGCCAAAAAACATCCCATTTTTAAACGAAATTCTAATTTAGTGCGCTTAACATGTCCATAATTGGTGCCATCACTCTATGTGTGTTTTTATTGTAGGGTAAGTAGTGTAAGTACCTAGGTATTGTAATATTAGTTAAAGGTATATTTTTATTTAATACTAGCGATCCGCCCCAGCTTCACACGGGTTCTATAAATGTACCCATTGAATCACTTTAATAAAAAAAACCGTTACAAAATTCGTTGCGTAGTTTTTAAAAATATATAAATAAGTCCCTATGTACCTATATAGGGACGGACAGACAGGGACAGCGACTTTGTATTATACCTACTATGTAGTGATCTACCTATTGTTTTGTTTTGGCGCATCTATGTTCTAATTTGTATCTTTTTTGAGCATCTACCAGCTTTTTACCTAATTGTTATGTTGCATACTTACTACACTTAATCTAGCTTTATAATGATTAATTAGGTACCCGAATCCTCTTGGCGTGAACACGCGATCCTTTGGCAGCCGCCATATCGAGTTGGTCGGCTGTGAGCTTCTCTGGCTTGAGTCCCTCACGTAGAACCGCAGCCAGCGCCAACAGTTCTGCGTCCTCACCGACTTTTACTTTCATAGGCTGGGGACTGGGGCGTTTAAGTTTCTTGACGGTGGCAGGATGTTGGTGCAAAGGTGTGATATTGCTTCCATTTTTTCCATCTTCTAATATATCCGCTCGCAATTGCAGCGGCGTCGCTTTTGGTGGCTTGCTATTCGTCCTCTCTTTTTGTATAAAGGATAAGATCTTTTGTAATTTATTCTTTATTGTCGTCGATTCAAGGATATTGTCTCCAAGCTCAACAGTGTTGGCGTTAGCTTCTGTATTTTGTTTAATATCACCTTCGTTTTTCTGAAAAGTTGAATATTTTACTTTGTTTTTCCTTTCTAGTTTTCGAGACGAACCATGTTTGATCCGATTGGCTTGGAATCCTGGAGACAGAAAAGTCTTCTTGTCTTTATTAACGCCATCGTCTCCTTTGTCTCCCACTGACCCGTCTGGTTGGAGAGCTCTTCGCTTTAGAAATGATATTATATTAAGTCCGTTGGTGGATCTTGAGACAGTTTTGTAGTTGAATCTGTCGTTACTGAGACTTGCAGTAGGGGATGGAGTAGGATTAAGGTGGACGGTGCTGTGAGAGAGAGCGGTGCGAGCGCTTTCTTCCAGGTAATCGTCGTTGTTTGTTCGAAGATCCTCCCGGAGCATGTCCACAAAATCTAAACTCTTGTTGCGACCATCTGTAAAATGTTATCGTATTTATATCCTCTATGGTCGTGTTTTATTATAATTTAAGGATATATTATTATCGTAATTAAATTAATCGTACTTAGCCTAATAAATTTGCAACGTACCGTGAAGTGATTTCGTAAATAATTCACATAATCCATACTCAAGTAGAGCGACAAGTATCTGTATTCGTGCGAAGTACATATTTTTCAATAAAATAGGCGACTGGTTAGGAGTACGTCGATATCGCTCACGCGGCACAGCGATGTTGCAATATTCAGGCCGAAACGAGGTGATGTCATTGAGTAAGTACATATGCAAGTAAGTGGTAAACGAAACTTGTACTTACCTGCATGCACTATCGTAAATCGTCTATAGAAAACTTTCCATAAGTAGTACTTATACATTTAAATTTAAATAGGTACCTACATTAATAAAAAAAAAATTGGAAAGCCACGCCATAAATGTCCGTCCCGTTTTTAACATATCTTTATATCTACAGTATAAGTACATGAATAAAAGGTTAGTAAATAAAAATCGATTGATTTTCCTATTTGTATTGTAAAATACTCTCATCTCGAATTCAATATCAAAATGGGGAGGAAGTCTGATTGATGATCAGTGTTAGACAAGTGATTTATAGGGTGCGAAATATCCTAAGTGTCGGGCGAGTCATCTTGGCGTGAAGCGATCAGTGTGTATTCTTCGCTGTCGGGTGCCTGGAACTGGCGACGGGCGGCGGGAAGCCGGAACTCTGGGAAGGGCGCTCCGTCGACGCTAAGCATCGCTACGCCATTTTCTCCTCGCGCTTCTACAAAGCGGGCTGGCATCTGCCGTCGACCACCGACGACGGGTACCTAATCAACAGATATATACAGTTCAATATTTATAAAACATGTCTCTATCTCTTTTATTCATAGGTACCTACGGAAACGGCTGTGAGATAAAACGACGCGCGACGGTTTTAGGTAATTTAATTATCTTATTATTATAAAGTGAAGAGAAAGGAAGAAATCCAATTATTAATTATACTGTCTGGCTTTCTGTAAACTTTTCATGCTTATAATGTATCGTTTTAGAACTTTTAGATGTAATTTGGTTTGCAGATAGGTAGTTTGAGTCCCGAAGAAGGACTTTTCGTACATTTTATAATTAAAATCAGCTTAAGGGGTGAAAAGGGGAGTAGACTGTAGGTACTATGGAATTACAATAATATCTGAGCTGCTCGAAGTTGCGAGTGCTAATTCAACATAACGTACCTTAATTAGTCTATAGGCTTCCTTATTAGTAGGAGCAAGTCTCTCGTCGTCGACGTAATAGAACAAGTCTTTGCGGGCGACTGGAAGCTCGTCCTTTTGCGAGATTGCCGCAGGCGCACTGCTTTTGGTAATGGCTGGTTTACTTTCAGTACGAGGCTCCTCTTCAGCCCTGAATCGAGGAATATAAACACTATTGATGGTGAACTGTGGCTCTTCAGTGAAATCATCGATTTCATCAATTGTGGTTTGCGTCACAGACAAATCGTGGTGTTCGATCGTATCGTCGAGCTTGTTCCTCCTGTAGCCAACCTCATCCGGGACAGTGGGAAACTGTTCCTCTGTCTCCGAAGGGATGTAGTCATAGTTGTCGCGCATCAGCTGGCGTCTTAACGACGACATCCAGCTCTGTGAGGTGTTCGTCAATTGTTGATCTGAAATCATTGTAAATTGAATACGACAAAAGGGGATAATGTTTGTAAGTTTTATTATGTGAGCCTTACTGCTATTTAAATCTCTTAAGAGTCACAATCTAGACGATGATCGGAATGGTTGTCTTAGGTACCACATTTTGAATGTAGATCAGTGTCTGGTAATTTTAAGCTAATGCTATGATCATTTTACCCTCTTTCACTAAATAGCCATTACCTGCAATAGTGGTAGGTAGCAGACTAGCGCCGGCCGCGAGCAGCGCCAGCATCGCGACTGCTGGCGTCGGGGACGCTCTTGAAGATAACACTTTTATTTATTATCCGCGCAAGACTGCACAGTGCCGTGAAGTGGCCTGACGAGAGATATATTATCAGGTCAGCCCAGCAGCTGCAGGAATTGGGATCGAGCCAACACAACGCCACGTCTACTGTAGTCTATCCGGTCGAGGGGCAGAAAGTTGAACGCAGAGTTATGAGGTCTTCTGTTAAGAAAGATCTCAGTCATCCCAAGACCACACTTACTCCGATCGGACATTCGGCGCGTATGTTGTCCCAGTTGTCTTCGACATTCCGGGTGGTTGTTAGTCAACGATAATCATCGGTTTAATGAAATTTAGGTACTTTTGTTAATGTATTTCTAATAAATATTAAATTAATTCGACAACTAGTTTATTTAATGTAAGTAGGCAGGTATATTGTGACGGGATTAGACCAGATTATATGACATTTTAAGAATATTTCATGAAATAATAATTCTATTTCGGTTAAATTCTCGGCTAGTTCTAAAAATACCAGTTACTCGCAACCAAGCACGGATTTGCGGCAACAGTTGCAGCAGCGCGGTAGCAACATTTCGGGTGCTTTCGTGACGTTGTATCGCCATTTTCCACGCGGAGTAAAAGCTGGTAAGTACGACGAGCCCCTTGAGTCGTACTTAGGACCCTCCGGCATCAACACGTGCCGATGACACAATTGATTCTGGGGATTAATATAATATATCTATATTATTTATAGTGTTTTAGTTTTATATTTTTTCACATAGGAAAAACTACACATAATTAGGGTGATGGCACCAGTAATGGACATGGCACCAATTATGGACATTATTTTCGTTGATCGAATTTATTAAGCAACTGGCCCAACATTTTTCAATTGGAGATACTAAAACATAAGCAATAGACGTTTGGGCTTTCATTTTGATACACCTCATCAAAATTGCCCGTTTTATTTGAAGATGGTTGGGAATTAAAATCTCGTTACGCGCGGTGGTCATAAAAATCCGTTTTTGTTATTGAAATCGTTAAGGAGGTGAGTACATATTTGTGCATGGTATTTTCTTGTGTTGTGTTGTAATGAGATTTTTTGTTATTTTTACGGAATAATACTATATTGCAAGTAAATTGAGCTAAGTTGAATATGTCCAATCCCAATAATAAGTTTTTTTAGGGCTTAGTTCATCACTGGATTCGATTTTTTACGAATTCCAGTTATGGACAAGTGTCCATTCTTAAGTTTTTAATATTTTTTTAGTTTATTGTATTAAATTATTTAATTTGTTGCACTAAACATTTCGGTTGAGTTGATTTTGTGATTGCTCTTTATTTTCCAATGATGGACAATGTCCATAAATGGCTATTTTTATTCGTCCATCATTGGGTTCTTTGTTTTATCTTATATGGCGCCAATAAAAAATTACACCCCGGAACAAATAGGGAGAGCATTTGATGCTGTATGATGCTGCATGATGCTGCTGAGGATAGGAGAAATGATGATCACAGCTGCCCTCCGGTTTCTTCTTCTTCTTCTTCAACCTTATTCTACCCAATGCTGAGTAAAGGTCTCTTCCATTTCAGCCCACTTCCCACGATCTCAAGTTTCCCGCATCCAATGTTTCCCAGCCACATGCACCAGATCATCGGTCCACCTCGCTGGCTGTCTTCCGACATTTCGCCGCCCCTTTCTCCGTCTCCAATCCAGCATCCTTTCTTCCGTCGGACCTACGACAGACATGGCCCGTCTACTTCCTTTTCTTCAAAGCTATGGTTTTTGTTATGTCGCACGTCGGTTAGTCTGGTTCTCTTCTGAATATCGGTATTACGGACCCGGTCACAAAGAGAAATACCTAACATAGCTCTTGCCTTATACTACTTGGAGTCTATACTTGGAGTCGATGGATGATCTGCCTCGTGAAGTCCCGGCTCCATAGACCATTACGAGAAGAACGCACTGTTGAAACGTGCGACGCTTGAGGTATAAAGACGCACACGTTTGTCTTTCAGGACGTCTGAGAGCTTACCAAAATCCCCCCATCCCAGTTGGATTCGCCCTCCGGTTTGGGGTCCCTCAAATAACTTTGCATAACAAAGTCCAGGCAAAAGTCCTGCAGTTTGTGCTATGGGACTTCAAAGTATTCTCACGGCAGAGGAAGAGGGCAATTTGGTGAAATGGTTGGTCGCAATGAGTTAAAAGCACTTTCACATAAATTTTCAAGTAAATTAACAGAGAGCGTGCAAAAAATTCTCCAGGCTCCAGGTATCCGGAGCCAAGTATCTTCATTCTACATCTGGTGAGGGCGTCGCAGTGACACACCAAGTGTTCCACAGTTTCACATTCCTCTCCACACATTCTGCACTTCTGCAGTCGCTGCTGTTTGTAAGTCCCATTAGGAGTTCGTTGACTCCCTAAGTGACCTGGGAAGACTCCTGTTATAAGTCGGATTTGTCTTCAGTTTAGAAACCAGAGTTTTTTAGTACACTTTTCATTTGGGTGTTGTATAAATTGCCGTGAGGACCTTAGACCTAAGCATGCCTTCCACTCTTCGGTGTGGCTCTTGATTGACCGACTGCACTTTATGGGCTCCAAGGGCCTTCACCGCAGCCTGGCTGTCACTCAAAATATAGATGGTTTTTCGTCCAGGTGCCTGTCTATATTTTCTTGTGCACATGCAGCATACGTCTCTGTCTGAAATATTGTGGCATGCTTTCCCATGCTTACACTATAGCATATATATGCACCGCAGTTTCTGATAGATCTCAGTTGTTGTATTACCTATGTTACCAATTCTAAGCTACAGCTGCTGGCAAAGAGGCAAAGCCTCAATTAATGTTTAATAAATGATTAAAAACCAGATCGTTGATTGAAAGCCTTATAGTATAACTTTGAAATCTAAGGCTGATCACGTTAAAAGTTCAAATAGAGTTAATCAAAAGTAGATTTTTGACATTTGTTTTATTTATCTGTGCAATAAAAAAGTGTTCATTAATGGATGTTCATGACTGGGTCCATGTCCATTACTGGGGGTCCATCACTGAATCTTCGATGTCTATCATTGGTGATATCGTAAATTTCAATTTATGTATTTTTTATTAATTATGTATTATTCATACAGGATTTTTGGTGTTGTTTAAATGTTCCTCATGTATTTGAGTACCAAACAAAAAATCACCATTTTTGTATTGCCAAAAAACATCCCATTTTTAAACGAAATTCTAATTTAGTGCGCTTAACATGTCCATAATTGGTGCCATCACTCTATGTGTGTTTTTATTGTAGGGTAAGTAGTGTAAGTACCTAGGTATTGTAATATTAGTTAAAGGTATATTTTTATTTAATACTAGCGATCCGCCCCAGCTTCACACGGGTTCTATAAATGTACCCATTGAATCACTTTAATAAAAAAAACCGTTACAAAATTCGTTGCGTAGTTTTTAAAAATATATAAATAAGTCCCTATGTACCTATATAGGGACGGACAGACAGGGACAGCGACTTTGTATTATACCTACTATGTAGTGATCTACCTATTGTTTTGTTTTGGCGCATCTATGTTCTAATTTGTATCTTTTTTGAGCATCTACCAGCTTTTTACCTAATTGTTATGTTGCATACTTACTACACTTAATCTAGCTTTATAATGATTAATTAGGTACCCGAATCCTCTTGGCGTGAACACGCGATCGCTTTGGCAGCCGCCATATCGAGTTGGTCGGCTGTGAGCTTCTCTGGCTTGAGTCCCTCACGTAGAACCGCAGCCAGCGCCAACAGTTCTGCGTCCTCACCGACTTTTACTTTCATAGGCTGGGGACTGGGGCGTTTAAGTTTCTTGACGGTGGCAGGATGTTGGTGCAAAGGTGTGATATTGCTTCCATTTTTTCCATCTTCTAATATATCCGCTCGCAATTGCAGCGGCGTCGCGTTTGGTGGCTTGCTATTCGTCCTCTCTTTTTGTATAAAGGATAAGATCTTTTGTAATTTATTCTTTATTGTCGTCGATTCAAGGATATTGTCTCCAAGCTCAACAGTGTTGGCGTTAGCTTCTGTATTTTGTTTAATATCACCTTCGTTTTTCTGAAAAGTTGAATATTTTACTTTGTTTTTCCTTTCTAGTTTTCGAGACGAACCATGTTTGATCCGATTGACTTGGAATCCTGGAGACAGAAAAGTCTTCTTGTCTTTATTAACGCCATCGTCTCCTTTGTCTCCCACTGACCCGTCTGGTTGGAGAGCTCTTCGCTTTAGAAATGATATTATATTAAGTCCGTTGGTGGATCTTGAGACAGTTTTGTAGTTGAATCTGTCGTTACTGAGACTTGCAGTAGGGGATGGAGTAGGATTAAGGTGGACGGTGCTGTGAGAGAGAGCGGTGCGAGCGCTTTCTTCCAGGTAATCGTCGTTGTTTGTTCGAAGATCCTCCCGGAGCATGTCCACAAAATCTAAACTCTTGTTGCGACCATCTGTAAAATGTTATCGTATTTATATCCTCTATGGTCGTGTTTTATTATAATTTAAGGATATATTATTATCGTAATTAAATTAATCGTACTTAGCCTAATAAATTTGCAACGTACCGTGAAGTGATTTCGTAAATAATTCACATAATCCATACTCAAGTAGAGCGACAAGTATCTGTATTCGTGCGAAGTACATATTTTTCAATAAAATAGGCGACTGGTTAGGAGTACGTCGATATCGCTCACGCGGCACAGCGATGTTGCAATATTCAGGCCGAAACAAGGTGATGTCATTGAGTAAGTACATATGCAAGTAAGTGGTAAACGAAACTTGTACTTACTTGCATGCACTATCGTAAATCGTCTATAGAAAACTTTCCATAAGTAGTATGCATTTAAATTTAAATAGGTACCTACATTAATAAAAAAAAAAATTGGAAACCCACGCCATAAATGTCCGTCCCGTTTTTAACATGTCTTTATATCTACAGTATAAGTACATGAATAAAAGGTTAGTAAATAAAAATCGATTTATTTTCCTATTTGTATTGTAAAATACTCTCATCTCGAATTCAATATCAAAATGGGGAGGAAGTCTGATTGATGATCAGTGTTAGACAAGTGATTTATAGGGTGCGAAACATCCTAAGTGTCGGGCGAGTCATCTTGGCGTGAAGCGATCAGTGTGTATTCTTCGCTGTCGGGTGCCTGGAACTGGCGACGGGCGGCGGGAAGCCGGAACTCTGGGAAGGGAGCTCCGTCGACGCTAAGCATCGCTACGCCATTTTCTCCTCGCGCTTCTACAAAGCGGGCTGGCATCTGCCGTCGACCACCGACGACGGGTACCTAATCAACAGATATATACAGTTTAATATTTATGAAACATGTCTCTATCTCTTTTATTCATAGGTACCTAGGATAAAACGACGCGCGACGGTTTTAGGTAAGTAATTTAATTAAGTATCTTATTATTATAAAGTGAAGAGAAAGGAAAAAATCCAACTATTAATTATACTGTCTGGCTTTCTGTAAACTTTTCATGCTTATAACGTATCGTTTTAGATGTAATTTGGTTTGCAGATAGGTAGTTTGAGTCCCGAAGAAGGACTCTTCGTACATTTTATAATTAAAATCAGCTTAAGGGGTGAAAAGGGAAGTAGACTGTAGGTACTATGGAATTACAATAATATCTGAGCTGCTCGAAGTTGCGAGTGCTAATTGAACATAACGTACCTTAATTAGTCTATAGGCTTCCTTATTAGTAGGAGCAAGTCTCTCGTCGTCGACGTAATAGAACAAGTCTTTGCGGGCGACTGGAAGCTCGTCCTTTTGCGAGATTGCCGCAGGCTCACTGCTTTTGGTAATGGCTGGTTTACTTTCAGTACGAGGATCCTCTTCAGCCCTGAATCGAGGAATATAAACGCTATTGATGGTGAACTGTGGCTCTTCAGTGAAATCATCGACATCATCAATTGTGCTTTGCGTCACAGACAAATCGTGGTGTTCGATCGTATCGTCGAGCTTGTTCCTCCTATAGCCAACCTCATCCGGGACAGTGGGAAACTGTTCCTCTGTCTCCGAAGGAATGTAGTCATAGTTGTCGCGCATCAGCTGGCGTCTTAACGACGACATCCAGCTCTGTGAGGTGTTCGTCAATCGTTGATCTGAAATCATTGTAAATTGAATACGACAAAAGGGCATGTTTGCAAGTTTTATTACGTGAGCTTTACTGCTATTTAAATCTCTTAAGAGTCACAATCTAGACGATGATCGGAATGGTACTGTCGTAGGTACCACATTTTGAATGTAGATCAGTGTCTGGTAATTTTAAGCTAGTGCTATGATCATTTTACCCTCTTTCACTAAATAGCCGTTACCTGCAATTGTGGTAGGTAGTAGACTAGCGCCGGCCGCGAGCAGCGCCAACATCGCGACTGCTCGCGTCGGGGACGCTCTTGAAGATAACACTTTTATTTATTATCCGCGCAAGACTGCACAGTGCCGTGAAGTGGCCCGCACTCGCAATAGTCGTAAAGGAACAATAAACTGGCAATAAACCGTCTCAGGCCGCGCAGCGCTCTCCGCAATCCAATATTATGGTAATGCTCGTATGGTGGGTGCGAGGAAGCTGCCTGTCATGCTGATTAGAATTTGAGAATCATTTTATTGAGATGCGGTGACATAGTTTTTAACTTAAATGTAGTCTTGCGGATAGAGATACTTACGATACGTACATCTTGGATTTGCGGGTTTTTAGGAATTAGGTAAGAATAAAATATTGCCTACATGAATCTAAGTAGGTACTTAGTTGTGTCTATTTTTGTTTTCAAAATAAGTATATAAGTCAGTCCTACATTCAAACTAAACAACATAATACAAGTAAAAAGTTATTACCAAGAGTGGCAGTACCTATTTTAACTGGAACTACAAACCTTTGTCTTACAGGAATATTGTCTAGATTGGAACTGGTGGCGGATTCTGCGATATCGACCGAGATACCTACGATTGGGCCGTTGAGTGGTTCGAACAATGCCAGCAAAACAATCTATTGCGAAAATTCAATTTTCAATTTACTTCGGCAAAGTTAGCCCGTAGTTTCATTGCTCGTTGTATTGCGCAAATAAACTTATTTACGAAATTGTTCCAAATGTAGCAAAAAATTTACATGTTTCCGACTACCTAGGCAGGCAGCATGTATATTCTTTGTTATTATTATTAACGTAGGTAAGTACATAATTTTACGTAAAAATAATATAAATTAGGTAGATACTTACGAATGTACACATAAAGTACCTAAACTAAAAATTATTATTAAAATTACAAATAGATATGCATTTAAGTAAGTTAATAATAAGTAAGTGCCTACCTACTCCTGTAATATAAATTGTACGGTACATACATAAGTAAAACATAAGCAAACGCCAAATCCTTAGTTGATTTGACGTGTATTGACTTACTAGAAAATACACCTAAGCTACTAAGGGGCAAATTCTCCATCCATTTTGAAATCCTGTAACACGTGAAAGCCAGAGTAACCGTGAGTGTATTTGTATTGTTTGGCTCGGTATGAGTGAGCGAACACTTCCTAGACGTCCGCACAAAGCCTCCATTACGCGGCGTCTGCGCTGTCTCCGAAACAATTGTAAAATAAAGAATATTAACGTCGAGACATCCGTGGCCCGCACCGGGCTCCTAGCCCCGACAGACAGTGATATACAGATTTGAGAAGTGTCGCTACTTCAGACATTTGAATTCGCCTTACGAATCTCTTAAAATTATATTTAAAGGCAACTTTATACCAAAAATATGTAGATAAACAAAACATTAACATGCCCGTAAAACGCGTAATTCTTATATGATCAAATATGTTTTTATACTAAGTATAAGTCTATAATATAAAAGGAGAAGCTGACCAATTTAACGCAGAGCCTGAATTATAAGCATTAGAAACTAGAAATTTTCCACAGGGGTTTCTTTTATAACGTAGGTGAGCCCTAAGAAATATTTTTGAAAAAATCTCCCCCTTAGAAGGTAAAACGAGGTGCTTATATAGCTAGTAATGAAAATATGGGACTTAATACTAACGCTTTTTAATAGCCTAAAGAATACATAATAATATAGTCCTATATTCTATCTAAGAGATATACCTAAGATACAATTTAACAATACCCCAACATACATTGATGGAGACACCCAATGTAAAGAGAAAGAGGTAAACATATTAATTACACAGAATACAATGCTGCACTAAGTGCACTCATGTCCCCTTCTACTACTTCTAATGTTCTTGTATGGTCTTTAAATGAACAAGTGCACAATAGGTCCGGAGACAATGCGCGGTCATCACTGGATTGCTTAAGCCGGGACCGTGGAGAGAGATTCTAACAGACTCTGTGACCAACGATCCTTGAATTCTTCAAATTGCAATCACAATGCCTTGTCGTATTTACATTTCTTTAAATATTAAAATAAATATTTGTCTAGGTTGCTTTTTAATGGTGAAGCCGTTTTCTGTACCTACAAAAGAGGATATAATGCTATAAATAAATCTAGGTATATGTAAAAATAAAAATTAATCATTGAAATATTTTATTATGATTTATGATTTCGATTGGAACTAATTGGATAAATATTTTTTCTGTGTTTGTATTGCCAGGACAAGGTTTGTAAAGTAGTACGAAGTTCGACAGGTCAGCTAGTAAATAAATTAATTTGGACAATTTATAGGTAGGTACCAATTGATATAGTAAAGATTGTAGGTAGATAGGTACTTTGGTTAGTACCTACCAATTATCAAGTGACAGCGGATAAACATAAATAACTACACATAAGACACTCAAGACAGTACAGGTGTTTGAATTCTTCAACTGACATTTGGCCCTAGCAGGATTTGAACCCACAAACTCCATTTTCGTATTCAGGGCTCTGAGCATTAGCCCAACACCGTCCATTATTTACAGTGTTAGGAAAAATATAACATTTTAATGAAACAACTATTAACGGATTTAACTCGCGTATTTTTATTTTAATTGCTTACGTTTCGGATTCTTTACAGTTTCCATAATCGTAGCACGACTGAGCTGACAGTAGTCTAACGCTAAACTATAACATACTAGCGTCTGCCCGCGATTTTGTCCGCGTGGAACTCCTCCTTTTTTGCAGTCGGTTAAAAAGTAGCCTATAGATGTCCTTTCTCAGGCTCCAGACTTTCTTTGTACCAAATTTCATTTAAATCGGTCCAGTAGTTTTAGCGTGAAAGCGTAACAGACAGACAGACAGAGTTACTTGCGCATTTATAATATTAGTAGGGATTACACATTAGCGGTATGTCAATTTAACGTAAGCTTTACTCGCGCAATCCAAACACATGATAAATATTTGCCTCCGATCGGTACTTAAAGCACGTAATCCCCAGAGCCGATTCTGAGTGTACCTATCTGTTCCAGGCAGTCAATCAAGTGTTAAGCGCCAAGTTAGAGGGAATCGAAACGCGATATCTCGCGTTCGTCCCCTCCACGTTGTATCCGTACCCTCGACAGCCTCGTCTGAACATCGCTTGTCTATCGTGCTAACAACCAGTCGTTCGTACTAACGGATTTGTCTCTTAGGGATTTATTGACTAGTGATTAGTGATTACTGTTGTTCTAGATTTACGTGTTGTTGTAAGAGTAGTCTTAGTTGTCACCGTAAATGTTAATATGATTTAAAAGTCATTTTCTAATTGTAAGCGTAAAATTCTAAGTTGGTATGAAATTGTTAATACAATATTTATATTATTTTTCAACTTGACAAATTTTTTATTTTCATAACATATTCTACAAAAGCTAACATTACTTTCTTCACATATCTACTTCTAACTATTTAAGAAGCAGTCTCACTTTTTCCAAGAACATTCCGATTGTTTCTGTTTGTACAGTACAAAGCTCCAGTGCCCAGTGGATTCTTACCACTTGCTGCAAGAAATATAGTGCAGTCGTAACGCATCTTATATGAACGTGTTAAAGAGCAATGTTGTTTGTACAACTGCGGGTGTTATATTGGTTCCGGGTTACTTTGGTCAAAGTTTTTGAAAGTTTCTCGGAGTTCAGCCGGAGCGCTTCGATTAGTGAAGTCTGTATGAAACATGGTTCACCATCCACACTAACTTTTCATTATAACTGTTAACGCAGTTTTAATAGACTTGGTCTAGTTTTCATTTACAATTAAAATTTACGATAGTTATAATACGAGTTCCGCTCTGTTCATCTTATTTATTTATTCTTATGCTTTTATATGTCGGTATTAATCGAATTTGTATGTATATTACATTATCGTTAATAGAAGCGAACACAATTTATTTCATAATGAGTATCTCTCAAATGCTTTATAAGTAATGATCTTAAACGATTAGATTACGATGTCATCCATTTTTATTATGGAAAAGTTAGGAGATTTTTACGCTAATAGCAATAAAAAATCTATTAAAAAAAAATCTCAAATCGTAACTCACGAGCTATCATTTACATACGAAAACATCGGCTTCGTCGGCGCGGAAAAAGGAAAGGTTCTATATTCGGTAGCCACCCAAACCTTCCCGAGAAAAAAACTACAAATTCACTTCGTCCATAGTCAATGAACACATAAAACCGTGATAAGATCCTTTTATGGTAATTAAATGCACTACATTACGTTGTTTCCTTTATACATTTGGTGAAACTTTAGTCAAGCAAGCTGCTACGAGTTTATCGTAGCACTGTTTTTCTTGTAGCAATAGACGGCTACGCCACGCCGTCGTAGCGGGTCTACGGAGCTTTTTTCCAAAGATGTTAGCATTTTGACACGATTTTACAAAGTTCGCTCGAGTTAATTATTAAAGTATTTTGAGATAAACTTACCAGTTAGGTCATGCTAATAGGAATCATAATTTTCATAGCTCAAATAATTGTCACAAACAGAAATGGCAATGGCTATAAATAATTATTGTTCTGGCGATACAATCTATATTACGTACCTATCTATGTTTTTGATCTTCCATTTCCGTCAATGTACGTTTGAGTTGAACGCAGTTAGATAAATAACTAGATTGTGTAATAACTGTGATCATTAAGGGGTATGCATTGATTTCTTTTAGCTCGGTTTGTAATTAACTCGTAACTCGTTTCAGTGCAATTCCGATAGGAATGTCGATTTGAATATAACTTGATTGAGCTTGTGGGCACACAATTTCTAACTTTGGTTAAAAATATATTCTAATCTATCTTTTAATAGTTTTAGAACAAAAAGTTTGAGAACATTTAATATGAATATAAAAATATTTGTATTTATATATTACATCTAGTTTTGTAGCTGGACGAAAAATGGGCTACGTTTGAGGTTCATAATTTTTGAGACACTACCAAATTTGAAGACAATTCCTATTACTTACAACTAAGTAACTAAATAGCGCAATTAAAAAGAAATCTTTAAAATATTATAGGTATTATTATTTTCTTAAATGTAGCTACAACTATTCCTTTTTTTAATACTAAGGTAGTTTTTTAAATTCAAAGACGTTTTACTCTACAATTTAATGAAGCGTATTACAAGTCGAAAAAAACTTTGTCTTTTACATCGTTACGTTCAAACCGTTAACTTACTAGCAATTTAATAATGTTTACTGCTGCGGCGACGACTCGTTGCGGGTTATCGGCACCTAATGGACGATTGGTAATGGTTCTTAGAAATTGCAGCCGTTTCATAAAAACAACATTACCGGGTTTTCTAGAATCATAAGCCCCTGGTTCAGATGGATCTTAGAAAAAATATACCTGCAAAAGTTTCCTTTTGTAAGTAAAAAACAGTCTACTATATCAAAAAATATAATCTTATGCAACAGCTTATATTAAAGGGATTATCAAAAAGAATATGTAACTGAATTTTCGATTCACACACGCATAATATTTTGTAAAGCAAAATATCCTAAAAAAACATATCCTCTAGTGATTTCAAACATTAGCGGTGGTAAAAGCGTTATTTTCCGGGCAACGTCTCGGCGTTGACGTCACACGACACGGGAAGCCTTTCACGGCGCGCCGGCGGCGCTAGAGCCTCCCAAATATACCGGAAGCAGCGACACTTCCTGTAATATCTTACTAAAATAAAAGAATTCGCTTTATTTATTCTTGGGCCAACCCAAATCCAGTTGTCCAAAAAGTTGCCATATATTTTTATTTAAAAAAAAAACTAACATCATTTAATAGGCTACTATTTTAGACATTTTATTTAAAGATGTCTGTAACACTCTAAAAATAAATATTAGAGTAATGACGTCACTGTAACAGTGAAGTAAGAATTTTGTTATTTTTCAAAAGTTACTTTCCATTTCCGTACGTATCGATACGGAATATTTTGAAACATGTTTCTATATTGCAACTCCGATTACTTTCTGTCACTTTGACACGACGATATCCTGTCGGAATAAAGTCACAAATTATTTGCAAGTATAATAAATTCTGATGCCTTCGCGGTTATTACACATTGGACTGAAACAACTATTAACGGATTTAACTCGCGTATTTTTATTTTATTTTATTTGCTGACGTTTCGGATTCTTTACAGTTTCCATAATCGTAGTACGACTGAGCTGACAATAGTCTAACGCTAAAGCTTTCGTTGAAACTTGTTTCGTTCCAATATTTGCAAGTACGTTTGTTTTGTATTTCGTCAGATTCTAACATATTATACATTGTTTCTACGTTTTTGTAATAAGTATAATTTTGCTATGAAATACTACGCCCGATATGAACTTATAAGTATATGGGATTAGACTAGATCTAAAGAGAGCTAACTCAAAATAGGTACTTTTTCAGGAGAGGCGAGAAACTGATTAATATGTCCATATGCACGCATGAGTTTTCTGTATAAATTTATACTTTTTATAATAAAGCTAGCAGAGTTATATTAGCTGAAATCTGTTTTAGTATAGTTGGGTTTTGCTGGAATCCGATGGTGTGCATAACTCAAATCTTCCGGTTTTTGAGTTAGATCCCTTTAGATCTAGGTGTGCGATATGTAAGTGACGGATTTAACTGGCGTATTTTTTTTTTATTTTACTTAGCCGACTGACCTAATGATAGTGATATCACTACTGTGTTTATAAATAAATAAAATTCGCAACTTAAATCCTATATATATTTGTGTCATTACAATATGTAGGTAATAACCAAAAAATCTTTTTTTTTTTCGGAAACAGACTTTCACAGTTGGCCCTGGGGCCGTTACTGCTCCACCGGACGAATGGGGAGCGCTCACTATATTTTATTTATAGCTATATTATTATAGTCATCAGGCAACCATCAAAGATATATACCTACCTACACCTATACAAATCCTGCCCGTTGAGTAGGTAAGTGCTGAGTATACTTAGTTAAATAAGTCAGTTCATACTAGAATTGTCTAGGATAACTAATTCATGTGCATCTCTATTTCCCCGGGGTTTCCTCGCGTCGCGTAGTGCATTTATTGAGACGGACTAGTGACGTCACTCTGCTACCTAATTTTCTTACACAACGCAAACTGTTCAATTACGGAACCATAAGAGAGTTATATTTATCACTAGCGGCCCCGGCAGACGTCGTCCTGCCCGTCCGATTGTTTCGTCAAAGATCTGTCAAAGTCTTCTGTCACTTCTTCATAAGGCTTCATATTTTCCCCGTTTTTTACACATTTTCCACTGTTTCTTCGCTCCTATTAGTCGCAGCGTGATGTTATATAGCCTAAAGCCTTCCTCGATAAATGGTCTATCCAACAAAAAAATATTTTTTGAATTCGAACCAGTAGTTCCTGAGATTAGCGCGTTCAAACAAACAAACAAACAAACAAACTCTTCAGCTTTATAATATTAGTATAGATTAGTATTTTATACTACCTTGTCCCTTACTACTAAATGGGCAATATTTGTACATATTTCCTCGAAACTACTCTAACGACTTCGACAATATCTATACTAATATTATAATAAAGAGGAAAGGTTTGTTTGTTTGGATTGAATAGGCTCCAGAACGACTGGACTGATTTCAAAAATTCTTTCACTGTTGGGAAGCTACACTATTCCCGAGTGACATAGGCTATAAAAAAAAGATTCGTGCAAAGCCGGGACGGACAGCTAGTATTTATAATAAAATTACAGGAGTCTATGTGCCTTATTTAGGAAAATTCGTATTGTTCTTAAAAAATATCTCTGTATCATAACCATTTCTAAATCATACCTATTAGAAATATGCGAAGTGTTTTATTCCATATATAAAGCTCTTTTACACTTACATAATATTTATATACGACCTTATACGTTATCAAGTTACATTACCATTCCATTTATTCATGAACATTCCAGTGTTACTATCATCAAACAGTGTCACTAAATAATGTACTTAGTTTCATTTGTTAGTTTAACACTTGAGTATAAATGGAGCGACAAAGAGACTGGAGCAGACCGCAGACTCACAAGACGAAAAGTAAAACAATAAGTGTATTTACTTAACAAATTTAATCGCAAACAGACGAACATTTTACTGCGTTTATTTTGACGAGGGAACATGCGAAACATACGGATATCACTCTATTGCTATTCTATTCGATACATCGCTTTAAACAATTTCCATCACATTATCGGCCTCGGAATTAGGATGAATTGCCATTCGTCGAATACGAATTGAATAATGTATTCATTGTTTTATCTATTTTCGCTTTTGTATATTATCGCGAGTTTAACAATTATTATTTAATATCGACCACACACCTGTAACAAAACTGCGTGCGTATTACGATAGTACGTAAGCATGTCTATTATATTTATCACATATCATGCGTAGGTAAATAGGTAATATAGGTATAGTATGATGTGGTTTGTTAATATACCTCGAGTGATAAATACTCTACGCTAATGATGCGAGAGCGTCCCCAGAGCCCGTGGCGACAATCAAAAACTCGTCATAAAAAGTAAGGGCAATTTCGAATATTACACCGGAAAGTATTTTAAAATTAAACGGTAATTAACAGTCGTTTCCGACGGGCGCGCTGCGAGAAATAATTTGCAGTTAATATTGGGAAATAGACACCTGTCAAAACGTTCTAATTTTCCAATAAGTTTCATCAATTTATTACGGGTGTAATGATCACAATTTAGCTGAAAACTAAAACAATAATTATGTCAATGGAAATTATAACTGTAATTACTTTCTACTTTTATGAAAAGACATACCTACGTTAGTCTATGAACAGAACTATTTTATCAAATCGTACGAGTACTTATTACCTAAACTTTTCACTGGAGTTTGTTTTGTTTGATAGGCACGCAGGCGAAATTTTATGAAATATATTATTTTATTCGTTTTATTAATTATAACCAGAGATCGCAATAGGTAGTGCCTATTTACCTAAACTTGGCGGGAGGAGGTGACTAAGAGTGGTTACAACCACCAAAAATATTATTTATTTTTATCGAACGCGGGATTTCCCGGGATTTATAAGAATACATAATCGACACAGATTCACACTCAGCGTCAAATGATTAATAAAATGTAATTGTTTAATGCAAACATGTGTGTCGTGGTGTTTCACGCAGTGGTTTTGAAAATCGATCAAAAATGTAAGGTGTGCAAATTAAAACTCATTAACTTATGTAAAAAACATTTATTAAATACAATGTTACATTATGAAAACATTTTTAATCGGTACTCACTAGGCTCAAACTGAAGATTATTGGGATAATAAAAGGATTAGTATCGTGTTATCTCTTTCGCACTCGCATGTTCTTATAGAGCATCCTGTTATCAGCACGGTCGCATAATGCAGGTACACGGCTAAAGGTATACAAAGTAATGAGATGTAATATTTGCGTTATGATGTGAATTAATACTTAGTAAATCTGTACCATTAGTTCAATACATTACAAATGAAATTTGAAAGATACATTCATGATAACATAATTTAAAATAAATCAATGTAACAAGATTTACAAGTAAAATAAAACGTATTAATCCTTTTGAGGAATATAGAAAATGTTTATATTCCCATGCCTGACGGACCACTCGTATGAGTCACCTTTTGAGTTCTCAACGTAAGTTTCGGCATTAAACAATTACATTTCATTAACCATTACACCCTGAGTGTGAATCTATATCGATTATGTATTCTTATAAATCCCGGGAAATCCCGCGTTCAATAAAAATAAATAATATTTTTGGTGGTTGTAACCACTCTTAGTCATCTCCTCCCGCCAAGTTTAGGTAAATAGGCACTACCTATTGCGATCTCTGATTATAACCATGACCTTTTCTTAAAGGGTGGCCATATTAAATAATGTTGCGAAATTTCAGTCGATACAATATTACTTTCATCTGATTGACACAACAGTAAACGACAACCTTACTTCGGATCTTAGACCATTAGTAGAGGTTAGCGACCTCTAGTAGATTTTTAATGTTGCGTTGCCCCCATAGTGGTGGTATATTACTGAAACATGTATGTATACATATGTAATATGTACTGCATGGTCGTAAACCCGTGTGATTGTGTTTACGGCCTCGTGAATGCGTTATAGTGCATTCTCCATAGCTCATAAAACTAGTTTTCTATTCGTCATGTTTTACGCCTTCATTTCTTTATTTTATTATTTCTTCTATCGCCTCCAATATATTATGATGTAAGTATTGGCCAATAAATAGTAAGTAAACATAAAGACTTGAATAATAACACTGAATCTGGGGATAGTTTTGTATATTTAAAAACGTATCTGACTTGATACTAAACTAGATTTCGAATATATAGCTAACCTTTGTAATAATTTTACCGATACATACCTATACCTAATTAATTATCACATTTACAAACACAGTCTCGGTATGGTCACAGTATAAGTAGTAGGTACCATATTATAGAAACCTATCAAAGTTGCCGAGGGGAGAATAAATAAGTCTCCTAAGAATAAGTAAGAGATAGGTTTCCTGCAAGAAAATTCAAATTGACCTGTCCCACGCTACCAGTTTCCAGAGGATTCCAGCGATACCTTATCTTGTAGAGGCATGTCACTGCTGCCTATATTTCTATAATCCTAGAGGTATTTGTCGTAATTATTGAAATGCGCAAGTATTTATCAAAAACAGGGCACGTAATTATGTAAGGTAACATTAATAACCTTTGGTGTTTATCAACTTGATTGCTCAATATGTCCTATAAGACGTGAAGGTAATGTCGATTAGTCTGGAAGTGGTATGTAATGCAGCAATGTGGGTCATCCTGAGAGGCGGCGGAGATTGCACCACACCGCAAATTGACGGGATTGCGCGTTAGCGTGAGGCATTACCTATGCACCTAACGTTTAATGATACCGGTTTTAAGGCATATCTTACATTAAGGTATCTATTCGCAATTCCCTCGTTTATTAGCACTAGAATACTGATTTATATTTGTCGCTCGTCATTGCTCTTTGTTCCATCGACGTTACTGCCTCGGTCGTCAAAGCTTTGGTCGTGAAAAGGTTATTAAGTTGAGATCGTAGATGCTTTGACAGACGGAAGTATTTTGACGAGTAGTTTTGACACTTGTGTAGTTTCGAATGTCTTTCTTTTGTTAAAGTCTTTTGTTATCAACACAATGCTCACTCTTTCAGCTTTTGCTGCTTTGAAACTATTAGTAATATTGGTAAATTCAATAGTAAAATGTATTCCGTGGCTTGCAGTTTCGAATTTGACCTCGAACCAGCATCGGCTTATTACCTATTGTTATTGTTATTGAATTGAGTGGAATTTAGAGATGGCGGAGACGCTGCAGAGGTGGTGACAACTGGAAGAGAACGGAGGAAGAGATGATCATTGACTCCTTGACTGTTTTTGTCGAAATGCACTGTGCACTTTGATTTCCAGATAGAGTGGGAGGAATATTCGGTTTCATTATGTCCATTTCTTTAATAGCTTTTATCAACTAGCAAAAACATTTAAATACCTATTTCTATTTCTAATACAAGCATAAATAATAGCTTTCCTTTAGGTGCATTATCCTAGATCCAATACTGAGATTGTAAATTGCTGGTCACCACTTTTTTATATGTTATAGCTTCTGCCCGCGACTTCGTCCGCGTAGAACTCTTCCTTTTTTGAAGTCGGTTAAAAAGTAGCCTATGTTCTTTCTTGGGCTCCAGACTTTCTTTGTACCAAATTTCATTTCAATCGGTCCAGTAGTTTTAGCGTGAAAGCGTAACAACAGACAGACAGACAGACAGACAGACAGAGTTACTTTCGCGTTTAATATTAGTTAGGATAATAATATGTGGAATTGAGACCAAGTTCCCAATTTTAGTAAATTTCTCCATCTTGAGTATATTTCTACATCCCTGTCACGTAACAAGCCCTCGCTGAGCATCGAACGGGCTCCACCGCCGCGAGCGCCCGTTCTGCTCGGATCTAATCAAACGAATTCAACCAATCAAATTATATTCCTGTACAAAATATGAACCCATTGCACCGATCCTGCTTAACTAGTTTTTTGTATTGAAACGTTTATCCCATGTCAGGTTTCTACCAAGTTAAAAATTTCATTCGTTAGTTTATTGATTACTGATCAATAAAAAAAAACATTGGAATAAAATATCTATAACGGATTGAACTCGCATTTTGTATTATTTGCTGACGTTTCGCAAACTTTATAGGTATGTTAAAAAATCATCAGTAATAAACACACATATATACCTTTGTTAAAAACTCATTTTCTCACTCATTAATTTTATATTAGTAGCACAGATATTGGGTTGTTTTTATTGGTGTGTGAAATTGTGAATACTTGCCCTGCAGCTCCAGTAGTTAATGGTTGACCAATTAATCTATACTAATAAAATAAAGAGGAAAAGTTTGTCTGTTTGTTTGGATTGAATAGGCTCCTAAACGTCTGGACCGATTTGAAAAATTCCTTTACTGCTACTTACTACAGAAAGCTACACTCTTCCCGTGTGACATAGGCCATAAAAAAAGGACAAGGGCGAAGCCGGGGCGGACTGCTAGTATGATGTTATATACCTAGTGTCATTTAAAATATTGGTTCGTTTTTACAGTCGTACGACAGATCGTTGACGTTGAGCAGTTTCCATAATGCAGAATGCGGCGACCCCGCGGCGTTGACTGACGCTTGCTCATTTATTCATCATGATATTATTGGCATAACATTCAGACTGCACGACACTTGCTGGAAATAACTGATGTGGTTTTAATTTAATGTCAGTATTTTTAACCACGTGCTAATTAGTTACTGAAAATTCCACTCTTGACAGAGTTTTTATGAGATTGCAATTCCATGAATGCTTTGATATAAAACGAAATATTAATATAGGTATTTCTACCGATTATTAGGACTTCGATCCCTTATAAGACATACGTATTAATAATACAAATTTAGAAATATATATTTTTGATGTTTAAGAACACTTATATGTACTTATCTATTCTACTTATCTTTGGACTACCTAGGTTATAGAACCTATATAGGTACCTACTTACCTATTTTCTTCTAGAAGTACTTCATATTATTCTACCTACACTAAGCTATTCCAAAAATGCCATGAGCTTATCAAACCGGACCTGCCTTACTTTATTTTTTCCGTCAACTTTAAAATATTTAAAAATACGGTCTTCTCCCAACTGGTAGAAATGCCGCTATCAGCCACGGGAATGGTAAACGAGGGTAGATTGGGAAAACGTTGCAGCTCGCAGCCGCGATAACCGCTGGCGCGATGTTATGCACTTGCACGTATGTGCAGTTATCTAATATGGCTGGTACAAGGTCGGTCCTACATAAGGAAAGCAAATTCTTATGAATATTTTGCACTACATGAGTGCTTAGAAAATAAGGTGCTGTGTACTTTTTAATGATAATAGTATCTACCAGTAAGTACTATTATCATTCGTTATTACTCCCTACTGTTTGTCTGTTACGCTTTCCCGCTTAAACCTCCTAACCGATTTTGATGAAATTTGGCACAGACAATCTTTAGACCCTGAGAAAGGACATAGGCTACGTTTTATTGCGATTAATAGGGATCCGTGCGAAGCCGGGGCGGACCGCTAGTTATATATAAAGTTACGTAGTCACTATGTACCGGATAATGGAGTGCATATAATTACTCACGTCGTCATCAGGTATCTCCTGGAAAGAGTAAATCTTTAAATAACATTATTTTAAATGAAATTGATCGAAATGCTGTCACGGTGTAATAAAATCCAGATAAATATTTACGTAGGTAGCTAGAAAATAGAATTTATCGTAGTTTTTGTAGGCATAATTTTGAGTAGATACATAATTCATAAAATAATGGAAGCACACAAATGTTTAAGTACTTGTAACTGTTAAGATTAGCACAAAAATGGTATATGAAATTTCATTCATAAATACATAGGTACAACGAAATAACTAACCCCACAGTCGCTAATACCCAGTCGTCACGTAACATGTTTAGTAACGTATTTATCCCAATATAGGTCCCTATTATATGCCTTTGCGGTTATTATACATCGGAATGAAACAACAACCAGTCGAGTCAATAAAATAAAATACGCTAGTAAAATCCGTTAAAATAGTTTTATTCCAATAGGTCCATGTACACAAGCAAGAAAGTAAGTCATGAAATTCCGGGAACATCGACTGTTCTCGTCATAATTATATCAGTGCGTGGCAGCGTGCTTTGTGTATTCACGTGTTGTCACCGCACTGCAATATTAATTTATTAACGCGAGACACCTGCGATGCTGTCCTTTCAATTACGTCACTGCATTAGCTACTAGCTTAGGCAATACTAGCTTAGGTATAAAAGTTCTATAAGTATATTGGTACTAGCGGCCCGCCCCGGCTTCGCTCGGATCCCTTTTTTTATAGCCTATGTCACTCGGGAATAGTGTAGCTTTCCAACAGTGAAAGAATTTTTGAAATCGGCCCAGTCGTTTAGGAGCCTTTTCATTCCAAACAAACAAACTTTTCCTCATTATTATATTAGTATAGATATAGATAAAAGGAGAGGCTGACTTAATGACTGATATATAAACGCAGGGCCTAAACTATAATGGTAAGAAATTCTGCACAGGGGTTCCTTTTATAAAGCAGGGGAGCACTAAAAAAGGATTTAAAAAAATCACACCTTGAGGTAAAACGGAGGTGCTTATCTTATATGCGCATACGAAGTCGCGGGAGTATCTAGTAGGTAACCAATAAAAAGGTTTTAAAAGAGTAAGCCATCGTAAATCTCACATTACCTACTTGTTCGCTGCTTGTGTAGGTATAACTTATAAGGGATCGGATAAGTTTACGTAATTATTATTTAGTACTCTTAGTTAATTTTGGGTTTTGTTTTAGTAATAGTCACGAAATCGTGAAATATACGAATAATTTATTTTCTTGTAAGTTATGGTAAGTAATAACTAAATTCTGAAGTGCCAGGTAGGTTGTCATGAATCTTTGTTACCGATTAAATCTGGTTAGGTTACGATCTCGCGACTTCGTCTGCAAAGTTATATAAACGAAGTTTGATCACGTCACTAGGTCTAATCAATGTGCATAAAAAATGATAATTTCTTTAATAAGGTTAATTGCACAGCACTAATTAAAGAAATAAACATTTTTTATGCACATTGATCATTTGCTTTTGATTTTATAATATTACGTAAGTATGATTATGTTCTCATTTTATATATAGTGAAAAACTTCCATATAAGTACCTATAAGCATTACTCAGTAGCATGCGTAAACATCAACAATTAATAATATCTGTAGTTCATCAACTGTATATGGCGCGATTTCGACCGCGGCACCGGTTGGCTGTGACGGCGCGCTCTACGGCCTCTACCTCAAAAACGGTTCACCGTATAAAAATGTTTTTTAAACAAAATTTGTAGAGAATTTTGTATTCTACCTTGAAATTTAATAGTTGCTCACACCCTACCATATGTAGGTTTAGAGACAACTTTAAGGATGTCAATATACAACTATTTACAAAATTACAGCCGGGTATCTCGCATTCCGAGATTATTATCTAATATAAGCTTAAATGACCGGATTACTACTATAATATTATAAATGCGAAAGTAACTCTGTCTGTCTGTCTGTTACGCTTTCACGCTAAAACTACTGGACCGATTTAAATGAAATTTGGTACGAAGAAAGTCTGGAGCCTGAGAAAGGACATAGCCTACTTTTTAACCGACTGCAAAAAAGGAGGAGTTGCACGCGGACGAAGTCGCGGGCAATAGTTATAGTTTATATATCAAAGAAGAAGAATTTATAACAATTTATTTTTCATTTTTATTCCAAAAGCTACTTAGTTTATTATACCTTTAATTTAGGTAGTATACCGTGTCCGTACCGGTAGTGAGTGAATTGCCTTCAGCGAATAAATAGAACCCAATGCAGTGTGCGCTGTGTGGGTCGCGTCAACACACCTATTACAATTATAGTAACACTGTTAGTAATGTTACTTGCAAACACTGATAATTATATTAACTTACATTTAATATGGACTATCTATGAGCGTAGATCGAATCTTCACATGTATATAAAATGGCATAGTTATTTTATTTCTTAAACACCATAATATTATTTATACTACATTAATCTAGATATGCCATAAAAAGATAGTGAATGCCGTAATATGGTGGTATAGGTATATTATAATATAATACCTATATTAAAGAAAAACATAGATGTATTTAAAATTATTTTACTTGATGTAAGTTTACATTAGCAGTATATATATATCATATTCCGGTATACAGGTATAAGTATATCCCTAAGACTGTAATTTAAAAAAAAGTTTATTATATATATCATAGTAGGTCATCGGAGTATAGATATATCACGGTTTCTACTATCTACCTGCCATATATACAAACTCTCGAACTCATACCACGCCTTAAAAAATGGCCTCGTATTTCTTTATAGCTTTAAACACAATAGCCAAGCACCGTTAACAAACGAGCGAAATAACCAGGGTCCAGGCTCTAGATAATGTTCGACTTTGATCAGTGCCATCTATCGGCAATCGGCGTAACGACCGCATCCGTCTCGCGGCCGGGCCCGGCGCCGGGTGACTTGTGGGTAGTATTTGTTCCGGTGCGATCGGAACTAAGGTTCGGGACAGACAATACATTTTAAACAATAAAAGGGACTATGATATATACATAGGTCCAGTGGTAAATAAAGGTTGATCTGTCCTCATTGATACGCGAAGAATGTTGTATGTACATGGAACAAGAGAAAGGGAAGTGAATGAGATTAGGAAACGCATTAGGGAATCATTATGATGATGTACTTACTTTCGTTACATAGATCTAATCTTACGCACGCAATTGGATAAAAATGTCTTCGTCTAATATCCTTGCCTTAGTCCTGTGGATAAATTCGCTGTTTATCTATTGAAATGTTTGAGGCTTTCTTTATCGTAACTGCTTCCCGTCCAGATCCCCGCAGCTGAAATGGCTGATCTCCTATACATTAGGGGCATTAGTCGCAATAAGATGTCGCTTAAGTTGCGCTGTGCCGTGAATTGTGACGGTAGGTCACCGAGTGAAGGCAGTAAGATAAAGGGACCCAAGATGCGCCTTGCCAGAAGATGGGTGGCTCTAGGTACAAAAGGTCTGTTAGTTTTCGTATATTCCCATATATATATGAGGACTCTGAAATACATGCATTATGGAAAGTATAAATAGTGAGTAATAAGACAGATCTTAAACTGTGCAGTACAGCTAGCATTAACTTCCATTTTTGTCCTTTTCATTATAGGTGCATTATTATCCACTTAAAGTACCTATATAAAACAAAAAAATCCATGGGAAGTGATTAAAAAAGTACAGTGATGCCATAATATACCACCTATTATGTACGAAGTACCTACTTACGATTAAGTTATTTTTCCTCCAGCAGGCTTACCTAAGTATATTTACGACGAAGTAGGCTATTTATATTCCAGGATACCTAAGTGTAGGCTCTTTACTTAAACCAAAAAACTTCTTTATTCTATACTAGCGACCCGCCCCGGCTTCACACGGGGGCTATAAACCTTCCTTAAGAATCACTCTATCTATTAAAAAAAACCGCATCAAAATCCGTTGCGTAGTTTTAAAGATCTAAGCATACATACGGACATACAGCGAAAGCGACTTTGTTTTATACTATGTATTGATAAACACAAACTACCGCAATTCATCAAAGGCATCCGTCCACCGCGGCGATAATACGCTGTCCTAATAGCACCGCAATCTCTAATCAGCGTTCAAAAAATACATTCACCCTCTTGCTCTAACCTAAAGTAATTCCTCAAACCAGAGAAGGATAGGTAAATGGTAATTTGAGACCACTCAGAGCTCATTAGGGGAATAATGAGTTACCGTCAACCGGGGTGTTTAGGAATGGCGGGGTGAATAGAGATAAAAACCCGGAAAGTTATAACAGTAGTATTTTTAAAAAAACTACCAATGACACAGAACACAGGGTGGTTTAAAATAATACTAAAATAGTTGCTTTCGGCAATGGCAACACTTGGAAAACATGTAGATAATGCTAAATTGTTAAACTAACCGTTTGAAGTTAGGTCTCTTTGGGGGTACTTTTTTTGCTCCCCAAATCTTCATCAAAAAATCATAGTTTCACTTGAAGTAAACACTTTGTATCGTGAAAAAGGTGTTCATTAGTTCATCCGGAACCTATTTTAAACACGCTATATGAAGATTTTCTTTGTTTTGTTAGTAAAAAATGTAAAAAACTAAAGCACGGGATTTTTTAAAAAAAAACGAGGTTTATAGGGACGCACTAGGGTTCAATAGAGTCAACACGAGGGGTCAAAAGGCATGCCATTTGCGGTTTATAGGAACGTAATAAGTTGAAATCAGGACGGTACAGGGTGCACAGGGACAGGGCTACCAAAACTTAGTTTCGTTTTGAAATATGTGAGCAAGTATATTTTACTCGACTATGGCAGAAGGAGGATTATATTTTTCAAGTTAATTGACGTATTTAGGTATGTCTGTATGTACGTATGCATAATATGTGCATGAATGTAAGTATATACGGATATTTATGTATTTATCTATGAGCGTACGTACGTAAAAAGTAAACAAAAGAAAATAAAAATACTACATTATTTGGAGAAAGTCGTTTACAAGTTTTATCTTAAGTAATAAAAAACATGTTGATATTTATTGGTCTCATTTATATTGAAGTTCTCCGTTGATCTCTTGTACAGAAATAAATACAATATATTTTTTTTCATTACATTTATTTTAATATGCATTAATTCTACAATATTTAGTACATTTAGAGTACTTAAGTAGGATCACCTAAGTACTTACCTATCAGCGTATCATATTTGTGACAACCCTAACCATTTTTCCCTATTGATACCTCTATTAGTTGCTATAGACCCCGTTTACAGTATAAATAGGGATGGCCGGTTTTTATTTAAAAAAGGGGGTTTAAATTATATTTTTATGGAATATTTTATTACCAAATGATTCTCGGAATCAAGATTAAAGTTTTAAAATATTAACATTGTTAACTTACATAGAAATATTCCGAGAAATTCTTAGTCAAAGTTCAAAATTGTCCCTATAGACCCCAAATGACGGTACTTTATCTCAATGAGCAAAAATATCGAGCGTACTGGAATAACACGAACAAGGTACACGAAGAAGTATGTTTTGAGAGAATAAGGAAATGAATTGATATGAGAAGGTAGGTATATAAAAGATCATCCACTAATTACTTATCATATATTAATCCAATAATAATCCAATAATAAACGGTTTGGGTACCTTCTACAGACTTTACAACTCATACAAAACATGTCTACCGTTTAGGCAGTGTAGGGTATATTAGGCAGTCCGCAGTGTATGGGGTAACACTTCTACAAGTGTATACCTACGTATAGGTAAGTAGGTACATATCACGGGATTGAAAAATTTATTGATTTGATGCCTCAATATCTTTTTATAGTCCCTAGGCCTTGTGTTGGGTCTAAAACAGTAAATATTTCCTAAACTCATTTATTTCAATAACTAAAAGTTGCCACCCCGCGAATGTCTGGCGATCACGTTTAAGGCCCCTTCACTGAAAATCAAAATAAGTTCGTCGATATTCGCTTCATTATTCGATACTCCTACATATTAGAACACTTAACCGCTTATTTGGGCAGCATGAGAATTGAACCCCGGACCTAAACAAGCAAACCAAGTGCTCTTCACTGAACTCTGGTGAAGTTTCATATTGATCTTGCATTGCAGCCCTTTCAGTTTGCGATAACACGCCGCTATCATAAATACTCTATAACTATGTAATATTATGTATGTACTATATATAATACACTAAAATATGTGACGTTTTCGTTTTGTTCTAACTAGCTGATCTCACTTAGTTCTCCAGTCAACTTCACCGGAACTAGATTTTTCCATATAGTTTGTCTAATTTGTCTTTTAATTTGAACTTAATTTTGCTGTTATGTAGCTATGGAGATATATTTACCATTGAACCACATTTAAGTTTTATTTATACGTGGAACTCCTCCTTTTTTGCAGTCGGTTAAAAGTAGCCTATGTCCTATCTCAGGCTCCAGACTATCTTTGTACCAAATTTCATTTAAATCGGTCCAGTGGTTTTAGCGTGAAAGCGTAACAGACAGACAGACAGAGTTACTTTCGCATTTATAATATTAGTAGGGATAATGCTATTAATAATAAGATTAAGTTTAAAGATTTCATTAGGTAATATTATGTATCTAAACACATACCTACCATTCAAAAACGATAGATTGCAGTTGATTGATTTGAGAGTACTTTATATTTTGGGTAGTTTTTGTACATATTATGTTTCTCTGAATCTTTTTGTTGTCACATTTACCACTCGTGCGATTGTAACGTCTAGTGTGGTGGCTAGTATTATTGCGCGATGGTAATAACGTGGCGCTTCTGTGTGTTTTTACTCTTTGAAACTTGTTTGAGCTTTTTTTGTATTATATTCGTTGAAGATGGACGCAGCTAACTGCTATCTTCGTTGTAGCTACTGACATATGCCACTACAGACCTGACTTTGATTGATTGACCAGTAGATAGCTAAGTTACAGTCGCAAATCATATTTAACTTGTTATTTATTGGTTTTACTTATTTCTTTTTTAATATGTCAAGATAAAAAACATAACAAATATTATACACAATATAATAATATGAGTTACATACATACTCAAGACTCATACATAGCTAAATCTTCTTTGTGGCTTTATATAATATGAAATAGATCAATTATGGAAGGCCATATTAATGTTTGTAAAATTACAGGACTTACAAAAATGTGACGGTAAAAGATAAATATCCGTACTTCTGTTTTTTAATTGAAAACAATGCTTTAATTTACCTACGTTTAAAAAAACAAATGGGTAAATTTAGATTTAAAACGATGCTGTAAAAACAACGAATGTTACAAATTCGTTAAAATTTATTCATAAATACAGCGTTAAAACCGAACTGTGGTTGTGAACAAAACATTGACTTGGGCTAATTTAACCGAGTGCCGTCGCGGTTAAATGCATTGGATTTATTCACGGGGACAATGGGGAGGGGGGCAGAGTGGTCGCAGATAGCGGGGGCCAGTGTGGAATAATAGTTTACAAAACAAATGCAGTAAAAGATAAGATAATCCGAAGAATCGGCAGTATTGTGCCGGGTTTTATTTTCTCCACCAGTGAGTTCAGAAAATACGTTTGATGCTTAGGTTGGGTTATATAAGTTGGCAAGTCTTGAAAGAATACAACTGAACTCCAATAAATATCGCGATTGTTATTTATATTGTTTACGTTGTACAGCTTGTGCTGAGCTCATTATTTACACTCTTCCGATAATCTGTAATTGATGGTGCAAGGACATCTAAAAAGTGAAAAATGCATTCAGTATTAAAATAAGTACTTATACTTTTTATTTAACTCTGAGTTTTATTACTCTAGTCGCTCCCTTAAATGTATCCTCAAGTCCCGATTTCCGTCTTCTTTCACGATCCTTTCAAATCTCCTAACTGTCTTCACCACACACGAACGTGTAGCGTAATCCATTGCATTACAGTCCAAAATGCAACGGAGCTGAAATGTCGTTTTTCGTACTAAAATTGGAAAGGTCATGTATTTAGGTGGCTGATAAGAATTTACGGTTATCTTCAAGCATTATGCGCTTGTTCGGGAACGGTTCAAATGTTTTGTTATAAAATGACGTTTGAACACGATTTGTGACAATTTTTCCGTGTTTAGACCAAATAGGGAACAATATAACGTAAATTTAGCGAGCGACACGTGAATGTACCCTGTTTTAGTTTTGGATTACGGCTTTTACTTTAAAATGGATTCTCAGAAGGCGTAATGAAATATCTTTTAACTGTGTATTAATTTAATAATCAAGTTTCAAAGATTTTGTTTTACCTAAGTTAATTTTAGTTCGTAATGAGTTTAAGCCAGCGGGTATTTCGACTTACAAGAGATAAAGCCCGTCGGCACCTACGTACACATACAAGATCCCGTTGTATCATACAGCCGTGTCTACACGTCGTGCGAGGTCGTAATTGATAACGGACATAGCTTTGTGTTTGGCGAACATTACAACAATCATCGCTAATAGAAATATTACTACGATATGATTGTAACATACGGGCCGCAGGGATGATGATCAAGCTGCTATCGTCGTCAAATTTCATTTACTTTACCGAATTCCACTCTCTAATCTCGACCTAAAATTGTTTTTTAGTAAAGTGTATCTACCCGAAAATCATACTGTTGAATGTGACTCAGTGGGAGAAAGGCAGTTAATTATAAAATTAGATTCTGATAAAATATTTTCCAATACCTAGATCTACATAATGGAATGCAACAAGTACCTACCTATAACGGATTTAACTCGCGTATTTTACTGTAGCACGACTTAGCTGACGATAGTTCACTTTAGTTTTCAAAACGTCAGCAAATAAAATAAAATACGCAATTCAATCCGTACCTAATGTCTGTTTCATTCCAATCTGAAAAAACAAAGTGTCTGAACTTCATTCGAAAGAGTAGCAAGAGCCTACGTAATTTATTTAGCTTGTCAACGTCTCAGCGCGTGTCACAGGTAACCCTTTCTCAGATGAAAGTCGAGCTTCCGGGTGTGATTAGAGATATAACCCTTTGAACCTTACCGTACCCGCCCGCCGACGAGATCCGTCGCAGATAAAGTCGTAATGTTTTACAACGATTCGCTCCCAATTCATTATGTTATCTTATTAATGAATAGTGGTAAGTGGGCCAAGGGTTAGGAATTCAAATGCGTTGGCATTTCTACTGTGCTTGAGTTCGATTTAATCTGTAATGAAATAAAACGTATTTTGTTATATGTTTAAATAGAATTAATATATAGTAATTGCTATACAAGTCCATAACGGGTAAAGAATTTTGAAGATTGCCATGAAAATGTAGTCAATTCTGTTGATTTCACGGCGATTACACATTAGAATATTCGTTTTAGTCTATCAGCACCTCAGTCTGCTACGAATATTGTAGCTGACATTTCATTAACTTTCAAAATAGTTCACAATAACTGTAAAAGATTTTGAAATACCAGTTTAAAAAATCTGTTTCAATTGATTTATTCCTACGAGACAAGTATCTACCGAATTGAAAAGAATCTTCATTACAATTCTATTAGCTACCAACCTAAAATAAATAAAAAACGTATTAATTTACCAAGAAAATATTCATGAGAGGTCTATTGAAATGTTCCATATAAAGGTAATCTAACCTTTATTTATATTCTAATTGCACGCCACGGGTATATGGGTCAAGTTAGACACAGCGTATCTTGTCCAGCCGCACTAACGAGTGCGATAACATCAGCGATGTGCGCCGATAGCGACTGGGTTAGCTGCTAATTGTTATTCTGTGCCCAGAGAGTCCAAATTACCAGAAGCGGTCATATATTCTAAATTATAATGCTTATATTATGCTGATCTCTGTAAAATATTAAGGACTAAGTAGCTTCTGCTAGCGACTTCGTCTGCGAACGATATGCAATCCGTTTTACCTCCTTAGAGGGTGAATTTTCATAAACCCTTACTTAGTTGAAATGTGTAGTTTTGAACCCTAATAGTTTAGGCTCTGCTTTGATATATCAGTCATGAAGTAGGTACCTAATAAAATAATGGAAAAATGTGTACGTACACGTTAAAAATACATGAGTAAATAATTTGCTGGAGTCCATAGTAACTACGTGTCAGAGGTTATTTATTAATATTTTCATTTCAAATAAAAGATGTACGTGGATAATAAACATAGGTATCAATTTATTTAAAAATGAATTATACGAAATTTTGGCAAGTTTAATAGAATATAAAATTTATCTGTCGTTTTCTTCACTATTTATTCTTTGCCGTCAAAGTTTTACATACCATGGCCCCTAATACACGAACCAACATTTTAAATGACTTCTCATTCCATCCTTTCTTTTCTAACACGAGTAACAAAGACAAAGAAACACTTCCATCTGCAAAGAAATTGTACTGTGCAATCTAAAATATGTTTTAACTCGCAAGAAATAAGAGTGTTGCGATTTCGCGTGGAAAGTGTGGGTTAGATGAATAAGATAGTGTAATCATATGCATGTTCTTTGATAATATCTATACTGAAGACGTTTTAAGTCGAATTTGAATACAAATTAGTTCACGGCACCCGCTAGTTGCCGACTTAATGTGTGTGGTTCATTTTAATTCCCAGACCGGGTTCAACGAAAGCAGAGCCCGAAATTAACATTCGCGGTAAAAGTTATGTAATGTGATAACGTCTTGAAAACCGACGCCTAATTTGGAATCCAAGTAGTTATGACATTGTAAATTTAATTAGATTAGTTTTTAGAATAATAAGGTAGGTAATTTTCTCGTATGATAAAAACTGTTATATTTTAAGTGGAAAATTAGAATTTAGAACGCTTAGGCGAACAAGTGTGTGTAGTTATTATAATTTATGTATATTGGAATGACACTATAACTAGACAAATACTTTAGCATAAGACTTTTTGTAGACTTAAGCATAACTTAAGCATCAGCTCAGTCGTGCTACGATTATGTTTAAGATCAATTAGATATGTAAATTTAATTTGTCTTACATACCTACTAGGGGTGCAGAAGATCAAGGAAATTGTCCTAAGTATTTCTCCTATAATCCTACAGGTTCATCTTTGAATATTGACAATTATATTATCATGCACTATGACAGGATTCCCACGTGAGGACAATGCACTACACTCGATACCTTATCTCCTTGACTCGTCGTACCTACCTACTGCCAAGATTCACGTATGATACCTAAATTAAACCCCAGTTATTAGAAAAGATAACTGCTATGACGTCATAATGGCTGAAGCTTCCGATAAGTGCCGACTCTAGCATAACTCAAATAATCATAACAATTAATTAAGTATATCAAAAGACAAAATGTTAATAAAAAAAATGGATTACTTACCTACTCTATTGTTTTCGTAATGAAAGTGTACACATGCCCATTAATGATTAATAACGCAATAGTTAATAAATTAACCGCGCATAAACACTAATTAAATTTTAATATCAATACACAAACGCCAGCTATTCCAATAGGTATTAAGTACTTAATTATTTATTAATTCATTCACATCGGAATGTAATTATATTTTACCTTTCACAGACAGCTACATTTAATTTAAAAATATTATTGTTATCGTTTGTAATAGGTACCTATATTATATTAAGCTATGTACCTATTTCATTAAACCTGAAAGATTCCTTCGGCACATTTAAATCGATGCGTTTTTATTATTAGGTAAGTATTGCTAGTACAGGGACTTTGCGCAATTTTTTTTTTCGTACAGCTCGGTATTCCAGTTAGTTATGATAATGTATCTAAGTGCTTTCGTATGTGATCTAAATTTGATTGTCTGAATGTAAATCCGCTATTTGGACCGTTCCACCGGAATTGCCAGTATTGATATGGTACATACGACTAATTGGAACGTACCTTTAGCACTGGATATACGTGTTTAGAGTGGAAATCTCTGTTGTATTAAGTGGATTGTACCTAGGTATATCTAATACCTAGTAGGCATTAATTAATACCAAATAGCAACTATATCGGTCTGCCTGCAGCTCACTACTATTTTTACTACCCCTCTAACTGTGGTAATAGAGCAAGTGCACATTATTATGCGTAATGTTACTAGCCTCCTAAGTGAAGTGAGGTGTAAAGTATAGGCCTTTACAGCTCAAGATTTGACAGAAGCCATATAAATGTCAGCATGTTAATTAACAACAGTATTAGTCATACGACTAACTGTTATTGACTAGTAAATATACGTAGTTACAACTAATAAACAAATTTGGCAGTTGTGTGTCGACCTGTTTTTCAATATCCAAACAAGCTATTTCCTCATTTCTAACAGATACCTAAGTACCTAATTAAATTTACTACTAACCAACTTATCCGCTAGGTATGTATACGTGATATAAAACAATGTTTCTATCTGCAAATAGCTTAACTGGGACTTACTAAGGCATTGTAAAACACGGTCTTAACGTAATAACCTAGTACAGGAGCCATTTGAACCGTGGTTTGTATCAGGAATTCCGGATCTAATGAAGAAGCGATCAAGCCGATGTTGACTCGCAATTTCCTCATTGGCGTTAAGAAGTGTCTGCTTAGCGGCAAATTAACTACATGAGCACGTAATCAAGAGCATACGGGGCAACAGTGGAGCGGTGCTGGCGCCAATGTTTGCTCCAATGTTTGTCTGCGCCAATATTTGTTGGCTGCTAATGAGACTACCGAGACTACTGTACCTTCAGGTTGTTAAAGTAAGTTAAGAATTTAAAGTTTAACTAGCTGACTCAGAATTTTATAGCGCGTTTTTTGAGATTTGAAAAATAGACGTTGCCAAAGAAGAAAATTTAGAGTTGTAAATATGTATTTATTTTATATTTATGTTGTTCGTATTGTGTTCTTAAAAACATAAAATAAAACTGATAACTACGGTCAAACAATTGTCGTAGCTAGAAACAACTCTAAATTATACACGCTCTGGACAAAAATGCTATAGCAAGAATAATAAGAAAGAGGTTGAATTATCAACGAGCACCATTCGGCAACGATCATTAGTGTGTTTTCCTGTTTCAGTTTCCCACGAGGGCTGTGAGATAAACAGTACTCGACCAAGTTGCAACTACCCGCAAATGGCTAGTTCGCCGATCCGCCTGGAAACACCGTGTGGGGTGCCCGGAATATTGAGCAGAGTACCTGATCTCATCAAGGTAGACCAAACTAAAGGGTTATTTTACAAAGTACTTACGGTATTGTTGTTCGTTGCTTATGATATTGTAGCGAGTGAGACGAAAATGAAACAGCTATTATACCAATCTAGACTATAAAAGTACTTTTTCAGTTCAGATAAGTCTATTTGAGCTGTGGAACAATTTAAACTTTCACTTCTTTTATTTTTTTGCCAAATATTACTGTAAGATAAAGCACCCAATCTTTGACACGACACCATTGCCGATATTAAAAAAGTTTTTTTTTTTAAATAAAAGAAGTGTTCTGAACATAATATATATTTGAAGCACAATTAGTAGACGAGTATATTATCTAGTTGTCATTGCGGATGGCGTTTCATACATTTGGTCATTTACTTTAAGAGAAAATATACCCAAAAAGACTAACAATATTATATCTACTGTATAAAATATATAAGCGCTAAGGGACCTTATATTTTTTTCAAGGCGAACGTCTATAGACAATCTCCTAACAATACCTATAGGAAATACTTATTTATCCTCTCCAAGGCGTGACGTTACTCCATCGAGCCGTGTAATTAAACTGAACACTCTGTATGCAGGCTGCGTGATAGCTCAAACACCTTGAACTGGTGATATACCAACTTCGACTTTACTTCACAAACATAAAGCACAAAATCGATCGAAGAATCTTATTGAGATGCGTTTTTGGGCGCGAATAGCACTCGCGTAACGTGTTTGTATGGAAGAGGAGTAGCTCAATTGTTGTTGTAGTAAGGGTTCGTGTGGCTTTTTGCGAGATTAGTTATATAGGTATACTATAAACTGTATTATACGATGCAAAAATATTATCTAGCTAATATACCATTGAATTTTCAGTATAACGTACTATATTACATTTTGTTCGAGTGAAAACACTTGACCATTTAAGGCTTCTTGACAAGTTAGACACAAATTTAGATGTGATTAGGATAATGTGTCCCGTGAATTATGCATTTCATAATAAAAGGACTTACGGCTATTCAAGATGTTTAGACAAATAAATGTAATGAGAGAATATATATAACTATTATTCAGATCTTGGAAAATTAAGATCATATTTGTACCAATAATATGATAAACATCCAAACAAATCATTTGGAATGACGTAAGATGCCTGAACTTTTATGAAGAGAATTTTAGTTACGTACGTGAGTATGTGTAAAAGTTTCATGTGTAGAGACACTACTCTCTACTTCATAAATAATACTCAATTGTCTTTTCGTTCAATTATGTATATTATTAAATTAAACTCATGAGTACTGAACAATCAATTCAAAGACCTGATAACAATGTTTCCAATTCCAATATTACTTTCTGTCTCCTGTTCAAAATCGTCATGCCATCCCGCCATGACACCAGGACGCGTTCCATTTTTAAATATCCTCAAGTTACATTTTATTCGACTAAGGCAACATCAAACTGCCACAGAGTTTAATTACAACTTGACAGATATTAATTATTTTACAAAAGCTAACACATGCAAAGACAAATAAGGAACGTTTATAAATGCTTTCCAGTTAAACAATTTAATTTTAAACTCAGGCAGGATATTAAAATAACCATCGACGGATGCCAGATAAACTGTTTTAGTGAACAGGAACTTTCTGTTACCTATCTATTAATATTTCCATTTCTATCACAACTCAATACTAAACAATATCCGAACAAAATTGTCTACGTCTTTATGAAACAATAACAGCCCTTATAACTCCGTCTCCTTCTGTTGTTGAAGACAGTGCCCATTAGAGTGAGATGGTAGATGTTGGTTTTGTCGATTGTTTGATTTCCGTATGGTACCTGGCGGTAAAGTTGTTACCTAGTAGTGATGTTATCCGGACCAAACTGAGGAGCTCGAAATATCAATCTTCTTTTATAAACTAAATAGTTTATCGTGTGCATATTCTTTATTACATTTTTCTTAGATCTACGATGACTGCAACTTTATTGTTGAAGTCTCTTTACTTCAATCCCTAGGTAGGTATGTACTATTTTTTGTAATGTAGAATTGTACATTGTACATACCTAATTTGCACTTATTATTATTATAGGTACTTGATTTTATAATAAACTAGCTAACCTGGCGCACTTCGCACAGCCATATCCTGATTTCTTTTAATTTTCTTCTACCTGTACAAACCTTGGGCCCTAGACAAGTGCCCGACGTTCAACGTTAACGTTAAACGTTAGGACCGAAATGTATTTGATTTGACATCCGCGAACGACTGTCACGTACGTCACAAATGTCAAATCCCATACATTTTGGTGCTAACGTTTAACGTTAACGTTGAACGTTGGGCACTTGTCTAGCCCCCCTTGTCCTGATATTGACATATACCTACCTCTCAGATTAATCTTAGAGATATGTTCGCATTTATACCTTTGCTTATTTATGCATTGACTTTCTGTAAATGTTTTGTTGTAGGTACTTACATTTATAAATTCATTCAGTCATTAAGAATCTCAGTCCCATTCAAATTTAAATTCGCACAGTGATATTTCGAGAGTCACTACAATATTAAATGAACCAATATATAATGGCGCGAATGTCTTTTCTGTGCGTCTACATAATAGCTTTCTGGATATATTTATCGACATATTTATATCGTCGATAGTGCCTTCCTTACTCTATTTCCTCAGCGCGATGCGCTCCGCGGTCGATCAGGGCCCACCGAGAATATTCACTCACGATTGCAAGCAATGCCAGCCAGTAATAACACGAATATTAGAAACTTTGACCGTTTAAAATAATCGATATATACTCTTACTTAAAAATACATCGGCAGTCTTACATCAGCTTTGATATACTTAGGTAAGTTTTTTTTCAATTAACTAACTAACATAAAGTTTTTTAATAAATAATTTACTCTTGTATTTTCGTATCTATTAAATTTATGATACTACCAATCACTTCTCCTACTTATCTGATTTTCTTTAACTAATACACGAAATCTAACGCCCGACTAATCTTTTCGCGAGTGTTATAAGTGAAGTGAAACTTAACTTGAAGTGAAGTTGTTGAATGAAGGACAGAGTTTTAAAGTGTGTATGCAGCGAGAGAGGGCGAGTCGCGCGCAGGCGTCTAACAACTAAATCAGTGACAGGACACTGCAGCTACATCGCACGTTGGTTAGTTATAAATTAGACTAATAGACTAGTTCTTAAACGGCTACGAATTTGCGCTATTATGAAGAAAAGTAAACAAACGTAATGTTGGCATGTGAGGTTTGTTAGTGCAGTTCTCCGAAATATTATTGCATTTTTCCATAATTGTCTAAAATCTAATCTAATCGAAATGTGCACATAACTTTCGAACGACTGCACCAAATTGAATAATTCCTTTTTTGTTGTGTCCGTCTATGTTTGGACAATGTTTGTATAATACCACCCGCGCAAAGCCAGTGGGGGGCAGCTAGTTGGATATTAATTAAATAACATTTGCATTAGGTAAAATATTTTGCGAACCTTGATATTTCATTTCAATTTAAATATACTTTACTCTTTATGTACCTATAGGTATCCGGCAGTGATGATATCATTATACTCGCTGCAGTTTTCGCGCGGAATCCAAATCGGCATTGGGACTAATAAGTAATAAGCTTATTTCTTTCTAAATAGGTTAGTAATATAACTCTTCATCGATTTATAGTGCAGTCATTGAAGCGAAAAATACGGCCTTACCTCCGAATTTTTTTACTGTGAACCGATTTGCATGAAATTTTTGGAATTAGGCACATCTTATCCTTCACTTCAAAAGTGAAAATGATCTGAACTCCGCCTATTATTTTTAAGGGGTGTAAACAACCCCTTAATGGAAAAATTGTAATTGAGCCATTTTATCGCTAGAAAACATGTCTAATAGTAAGTGGTAAAATGGTAAAGTATTTTCTAACATAATTACCTCATATTAAAATTATTTTCAACCCCTTGAAAATCTTACAACCCCCAAATTGAAAAAATCTGAAAAAAATACTTTGGTATGACATAAAAAGATGTAAGTATAGAGTAAGTAATATTTTATATTCTCTATAATAATTATTAAATTTTTAACCCCCTTTCAACCCTTGAATACTACCCCTTGATATTTTTTTTTGATAAAATGAAAAGGATTTAAATATTATTCCACACTCTCGCAAACGATTATCATGTTCTTAAGCTTTTCTACCCTTTAAACTAACCTAACCTAACTTAAAAAAAAAACCTAACCTAACTTTTTTTTTTTTTAGTGGGGAAATCCTCATTGATACCTTATGCCCTGGGGAAGGCAAAAGGTTTGCCAAACTCATACTGGCTCGCGGAAACCTAACCTAACCTATGTCTTAAATGTTTTACATTTCCGATTGCGATTTTAGGAATTACATACATTTCCTAGGAATTGTATACAATGACGGATTATATACATTTCCGTTAACATATACATTACAATAGTTGTGGGTCTATATTATACTGCGTACCTTCACATTGCTCCAATTATTCACACTCCGAAATTTTCAGTTACTAAGTAGAAAAAAATATGATAAGTTTTTGGACCATAGCTCCTTTAATTTTCACGCTATCACAATTTATAAAAAATCATTGTAAAGGTAATTAAGAGAGCTACAACATCCTGTATTGCAATATATAGTAAAAAACCTTTTTCTTAAACGGGGAAGGGTTAAAGGGCTTAAGAGAAGCAGTGATTGCGCTGCCACGCGCTCTTTAAACAATCACATTTCCGTCAATTTTTGTTTGTCAGAAAAAACAAAAAAACCAAATTGTTTGTCAGAAAAATACCTACATTTTTTATTCATACACTTTTATTCTTATCTGTCGTCATTCTTGAAATATAATGAAATAAACGTGGGATTTTTAAAAATTTGAAATTTTGTTTTTTTAGTTAATCGTGAGTTTTTTGAAAAATATGTGTCCTGAAGCAGCCAAACTGATACTATCTATCAAACTCTTCATAATGAAGTTTATTCTAGGCGGAATACGATTAATTTTAATTATGGTGGAAATGGCACTTATGAAACCCATTGATTTTAAAGAAAAAACATTAGTTGTTCCCCTTATTTGCAATACAGCTCTCTTATTTTACGTGCAAAAGACTTTTAATAGTGCTCATTTTAAAGCTTATTTCAAGCACTACAAAACCCTTTTGTATTAGAATGCATAAAATGTATCTGCTCGCCGCTAGATGGCATTGACCACATCGATTAAATTTCAGGCAACATAAAAAACGGCTTTGATCTTTAATTTATAGCTTAATGTTGCACTTAGAATACTGCATAAAAAACCAAATTGTTCATTGTTTTGCCTGCTACAATTTTGTTCTTTATAAAATTTTCGATAAAACGTATATTTTTGGAGATTTTTGCAAAAAACCGATGAAAAAGGTGAAAAAATTGCGAATTTTCAATTGCAAATAACTTGAAAAGTATTGGATTTTTTGAAAAACTTTATAGATAATTTATTCCTTAAAATTAGGCCTTCTATCGATATCCGAGGTTATTTTGAAAAAAAAATAATTCACCCCCGAGAAGGGGTGGCAATCACCCCCCGGGTGGTAGCGGAGTTCAAATCATTTTCACTTTTGAACTTAAGGGTAAGATGAACCTAATTCCAAAATTGTATGCAAATCGGTTCACAGTAAAAAAATTCGGACCCATAATGCTTCAATGACTCCACTATTAGGCGTGAAAACCTAACAACCAAACTTCTAGTAAACTAACTTTTGTATTTTCAGTATTAGTAAGGAACGTGCAGTGTACACTGATTAAAAAGTTACTTTATCAAAGAGGTAACTGCCCGTGGTAAAGTTCTTTCGTCCTGGATAGCTCTTTCGCTTTGTTGAATCTTAACTCGACGGATTAAAGGCTTAAATTCCGTGACAAGATTCTAATCGGAACTTGTAGCTAACCGCTGTTTTAGAGTACTGTTAATTTGAACGAAAACCCTATCGCGCTTTTCTGTAGTGTAAAGAAGATTTTGAATGTTTTGTAGAGAACAAAACTTTGTATTGTTAGACAGGATGAAATAGTCTTGTTTGACTTTAAAATGTTTTAACTATAGTTAGTAGGTAAACGAACATAGCAAAATAATTAAATACACCTATTACATATTTTATTTACCTATTATGTAAAAAGAAAACTATACAGTTACCCTATTCTAAAGTAGTCTTTACTCTTCAATTTACTTTAGCGTCAGCTCTTTCGTGCTACGAATATGGTAACTGTTTTCAAAATGACGGCAAATAATATAAAATATGCGATTACGTTTATATAACGCTTGTTTCATTACAATGTGTAATAACCACGAAGGTATCAGAAATTATTACGATACCTAGTAATGTTTTTGTAGTAGGTAAGTACCTATATTAATATTTCTCTTTTATAATTAGAATGATTAAACACATTTCCATTTTAACAACAGGCGCGATCGTTAACAGAAATTAATGAAAAATATCTGATTATAATAAATTATTCTCAGGTTACTATTATTTATTACCCATAAGCCTAAAACAATTAGGCATAACCTAACAATTAAATGTAACTGTAGTGCGGGGGCTGCGGGTTCGAGACCGGACGTGGCCATAATACTTCCGGGCCTGCTTCCGTTCTACTGAAATATGGCTAAAGGCTTTTTACATTGAACCATTATGTTTTTACCTACGCGACTATAACAATTTTTTTTAACTACAGTAATGTATACCTATAAGTTAAAAATACATCCTAGTTAATTAGAAATAAGTTGAAGTAAATTGTACATAAATATTGTATCAGTAAGAAATATAAGGCTTTTTTTTATTTATTTATTTATAACTAGCTTTTGCCCGCGACTTCGTCCGCGTGGAACTCCTCCTTTTTTGCAGTCGGTTAAAAAGTAGCCTATGTTCTTTCTTAGGCTCCAAACCTTCTTTGGACAAAATTTCAATTAAATCGGTCCAGTAGTTCTAGCGTGAAAGCGTAACAGACAGACAGAGTTACTTTCGCATTTATAATATTAGTAGGGATGTATAGCACGCCGCTTAAAATATTTAACAATTACTTAATTGAATATCTGAAATTTTCAACAGATATGTAATATTATTATGTAAGTACTTACATTTAATTAGCATACGTTATGGTTCAGCTTAGTAGCCATTTTCAAAAATTTACATCAATGGAAATCGACAAAGTGATAGTAAAATTTTAGTTCCCGATATACATATAAAGAAACTAAGAAGAATGTGTATTCGGCTTACATAATACCTACTTACTTACTTTAAAATAAAACGACACTATAAAATATAACAAATTTTAAGTATTTCTACATAACATAATTCTCTTAAATAAGTTTGTGTGTAAGTACCTATATTATGTTATCTATCTACCTACACTGAAACACAACTTCCAAAGTAATGTGGATTTCGATGCTATCCTTTTCCACAACATTATCACTGATAAGTGATTCCTGTGTGCGAGTGAGACAAATATATATACAACCCTCACTCTCACTACGGAATATCTGGGATTCCAGCCTGCATTGAGTTACCGCTTTAAGAAAGGAATTGGTTTTACATAGTTTGTGATTTTCACTGTGCCTGACATGCGATGTTTAATGTCTTTGTTTCTGTACAATATAGTACTTATATACGGTAAAAGAGTTTACAAAATTTTATCCGAAGATTCGGTAAAAAAAGATTCGAATCTATATATAACTACCTTCTGCCCGCGACGTCGTCCGCGTGGAACTTCCCCTTTTTTGCTGTCGGTTAAAAAGTAGCCTATGTCCTTTCTCAGGCTCCAGACTTTCTTTGTACCAAATTTCATTTAAATCGGTTTAGTAGTTTTAGCGTGAAAGCGCAACAGACAGACGGACATACAGAGCTACTTTCGCATTTATAATATTAGTAGGAATTAGTGACCCCTATAGGTACCTGTTTAATTATTCGTTCTGTTTTTAAATAACTCAATTCCCTTAAAAGCCTCCCAAAATCCTTTCATTTCAAACTTCAAACATGAAATTACGAAAAGCGCCATTTTTAACTTCATTAACGTCAACGTCCTAAAAAGCATTTAAGATCGTTATTCATTTTCTATCGGTTTTAATTTGATTATCTATCGATTGACGTGCATCCCTGTTCATTAGTGTCGGGGGCATGTCGATTGTTGTAATGTCGATATTCGATTATCGTAAGGTTCGTCGACGGCGTTTGATTGTCACAGGTTTTAATTAAGAAGCCACGAAGAAGGTATTGCGGTAAGTAATATCATAATAATATTACCTACTATGTTAAATATCATTTTTTTATTTACGAATATTTGATACTTATTATTTAAATACCTACACGTTTATTTCGTCTGGATATTATTTACCCAAGTACGCATTAGAAACGTAAATAAATATAGGTAATTCTAAAACCTTATTCAAGTATTTTTATATCGTTTAGTTAAGTATAGTACCTACCTACAATAACGATATAAAAACACTGTATGCCTATATCATTATTTCATACATAAAGGGATGTTTTTATGGAGCCGTATATATAAATAATTTTAATGATCTTACTGGTGTAAAATTAGATTTATATCAAGGAAATATAGGCATTAATTAAGATCGCCTTACACCCTTTTTCCTAAAAAATATACTTAAAGGAATTCGTTGGTTTCCTAGCTCCTCACATCCACGTGCAGCAAGTGAGATTTGTACGACGAAACGAAAGTAAGATAACGAGGCGGTTTTGCATGCCTGTCCTTACAGTCAACGACTATGATTCATGTCGTGGTCGTATCGTGAGATGAAAATAGTTTTTGCGTACGAACAATAAGTTAAAATTAAATCACATAAAAGTGTCATGGTCAGCCAAGCACGTATTCATAAACTAGACGAAAGCTTTACAATAAACACACAGATGCGTATTAATGTATGCAAACGTATGTCACACTGCAGGTTAGGTAAGTAAGTATCTAAGTATTACTAAGTATAATTTGTATTTCAGTAACCTTTTATCCGTAGTGAAACAACTATAACAGATTTAACTCGCGTATTTTATTTGCTGATTGAGCTGAAGATAGTCTAACGCTAAATCGTCAGCTCAGTCGTGCTACGAATATGGGAACTGTAAAGTTTAAGAAATAAAATAAAATACGCGAGTTAAATGCGTACCGTGTTTCATTCCAATGTGCAATAACATCAGAAATTATGAACTTGTGATCAGGTTTAACGCAAAAGTTCATTAGTTTCTTTTCCCAAGTAAACTTTAGTTTCCGTAACATTTTTCCCATTTGTCCCGGGGGCGGTAATGCCGTCGCCGCCGTCGCATTCCGCTAACGCCAATTTGAAACTATCGGGACAACCTGGAGAGCGCTCCGGAGGAACATTGCGGGTTGCATACGGCCTTTCAAAAGAGGAGCGGGTAATCTATACAAATATTATAAAGAGGAAAGGTTTGTTTATTTGGATTGAATAGGCTTCTAAACGACTGGACCGATTTGAAAAATTCTTTCACTGTTGGAAAGCTACACTATTCCTGAGTGACATAAGCTATAAAAAAGGAATCAGGGCGAAGCCGGGGCGGGCCGCTAGTCCTAATATAAGAAAAATGTGAACTCACACTTACTACGATGTATTAATCGAAATTCAATAGAAAAGGTATATGGGTTTAAGTCCCAGGGTCTCGATTTATTCTATCCTTGTCTTGATACAAATATCATTATGAACTCACTACATAAAAATAACAGTACATATATTGAAAGAACAGTCCGTGTACTATTCTAAAATAGTCCCCTGGCAAAACACTCCTACTTTTATTTTTCACTAGCTTCTGCCCGCGACTTCGTCCGCGTGGAACTCCTCCCTTTTTTGCAGTCGGTTAAAAGGTAGCCTATGTTCTTTCTCAGGGTCCAGACTTTCTTTGTACTAAATTTAATTTAAATCGGTACAGTAGTTTTAGCGTGAAAGCGTAACAGACAGACAGACAGACAGACAGAGTTACTTTCGCATTTATAATATTAGTAGGGATAACAATGTTCCAATGTCTGTATGTTTTAAGAGGAAGTAATATATATTTTTTTAAATACTGTAGGTAGGTACTCCAGTTTCAAGCACTCCATCCGGCTAATATTATAACTATCTCTCTATTCTGTGTATTTTAATTACTATATATATATATTAAGCCCAACAATTAATCAAATTATAATTACTATTCAACTAGCCAGGGGACAGTTGTATTAAAAAATATCATTTTACAGAGAATCGCTGTATAAAGGCAACCTCCTTACTACAAGAGCGTTAGCAGAACAACCGGCGCGCGGCGTGGCCCGCGATAAGCGCGGTCATCACGGTAATGGTTCTCTGCAGCTTTTACCACGGAACACGCGACAACGGATCGAGTATTATTCTTAGCTAATATTTCTATTAATTTTAATAATTACCACAATACAATGGCAGTAGTGGTATGGGGTGGAGAGTCCTGAAGTGACCACTTGGAATCGAAAGTTGCGTAAGTAAGGCTCTGTCAGTTCTGACAATATAGTGAAGGTTGCTGGAATCAGCGGGATACGGGGGTTAGAGATGGGTCGCTGTGGATGACCTTGAGGGATCTTTTTCCAGCGAGCCACTGGTTTAAACTTGATTGGAACTTATAGTTATGATATAGGTATCAGTATTTCTGAAAAGGTGAAAGAAACCCTATATTATTTACATTATTTTGTGAGATTGCACTCATATAAGTCTATATACCTACAAAATTATAATCGAGTAAAATATAGAATTACATTTTAAATGGCATAACAAAAATTGAGTTATCTTTAGATATAGGTATCCAAAACAATATCTATAACAGTCAAAATCAGCAGAAAAAAATACTTTCAGCGGCAATCATGATGAATAGCAGGTGGTATTAACATTGGAGTGTCGAGTGGAAGATAATTTTTGTAGTAAGGGCCAGAAGTGTCGAGTGTCTCAGCAGATAAAAAGATAAGAAGTCCGGGCTCAGGAGGGTTCTCTGATTATTTTAATACGCCATCTCCCGCAGACTGCGAGCGAATCTCGTGATAAATACTGTGCACCTACTTATTACACTTAGAATCTATTTCACAATGTCCAAGCAAACAGTTTGCCTGTTTTAAGCAGATAAGAAGTAGTAAAAATCATGATTAATTAATTGAATAACATTGCCTATCGGAAAAGCTGTAGTGACTAGTACAAAGTATTTTTTGTTACGTTTAAACTTTTGAAGCACTTTTATATAGCATAGGTTCGATATTGAAAAATGATTAATGAGTTACACGCCAGTAAAATCATGGGGCATATCTAGTTCGCTGATTATTTCAACCTTTGGAAAAGATGCAAATACCTTACCTAGGACTTACTGAGACATTGTGCAAAAGGTCCATTAATGCTGTAACACCTTTTTATAGCTTATTGAAAATCGTAGCGAAGTTATAAACATAATAGCATTAGTACAGAAACGTAATAAAACGTTGACCGTAAACTCGTTGCTAAACTAGGATAATGTAAAAAACATGATAAAACCAAGTAAGCAGTGAAATGGTAAGAAATGTAATATTATACAAATTGCTGAAACGTATTACTTTGAAAAAGTTTCTAAAATATGTATATTTATTTGACCTACCGTCACAATTACGGCTACATGTTCTACAAAATATATCTTAGATGATGATTCTTTTGAATACATATTTTTTTCAGAAATCACAAAGGCAACTGGTATTTTTTATTAGCCTAACATTGATTCATAAATATCAATCAGCACTGGTAAATGACGACCAAATAAAGCAAATAGAAAATCTAGAAAGAAAAAAAAACGTTTTATACAAACAAATTAATGAGGCCATCGACGAAAGTATAATTGCATTACAAAAAAGCAACGATACCGATTCGCCTAGGGGGATTGCCCAAATGAGAGAACTTAAAAAACAAATAAAAGTACTGAATGCCACAGAGGATACTACTAATGAAGACACGAATATAGATATAAATTTAAGTGACGTAAACGAAAATAAAACAAAAGATTCACGAAGAGATGCACGAAGATTAAGTAAAAAGGATATGAAATTGTTCGATTTTGATTTTACTTCAAACAAGAAAAATAAAAAGGGTTTCAATAAAATTTTTGAAGAAAAGGGAGCAAGATTTGAAAACCGCCTAAAGATCCAAAAACAGTTGGACGAGTGGATTATGCAGCGTGAATTGGAAAAAGCTAAAATTAGAGAGTATAAAAGGAAAAGAAAATTAAATAATGCCTATGAGAAGTGCCCTAGATACGGAATCGGAAAAGACAAAAAGAAAAAAGGGAAAAAAAATAAGGGAAAAGGAAAATACTACCCATGCTGTAGAAAATGTTGCAAACAGTCTTACTTGGGTTGTCTCTAATGTTGAAAGAAATGAAGTAATCAATACTTACATAAATTATATGTCAAAATAAGTGCCTACTAATTCCGATTGAAAAATGTGATTATTTGTCCATTGTTAATTGTCGTTTTATTCAAAATTGTGACATACATATTAATTTATACATCTAATCAGGAAACTGTTTGATTCATTAGAAACATTCAGTTATTTTTTATGGACCAAAAGTTTTATTCTCGAAACCGTTGTAAAATAGAAATAAAAAATTGTAATATGCAGTAAAAGGTTGGTTCTTATCTCTTATTCCCTCTCATCGGCTTGGTACGGGGTCTGAGGGAATTCTTAAGACCTTCCTCGTTTAATATCTTAAAATGTCAATTTGAGATGAACACGGGTGCAAAGAATGGGCAATGATTTTCAAATTTGCTAAGTAATTACTCGAATTGTTTGACTTTAATATTTTTCCTTATATTGCATAATATATTTAACTCTACATTTGTACTATGTATTTTAAATTTACCTGCGCATCTGCGGTATTTCACACTAAGGGTTAGGATACTTTATTTATCCTTTATCTTTGGATTTAATCGATTTCACCAGGGCAGTAATTATTACTTTTATATTTAATTCAATAATTCAATAATTATATTTTCTTGGGATAAGCATTAGCATATATTATTAGTCACCGTCAATAAAAAACATTTTTAGCTAATACATCAACTTTTATCGACCGCCGCACAATTATAATTGCTCTTGGTTATCACGACACCATTTAACTAATAGGAACGTGGTATTCAAATGTATAATAAGATCAGTTGTTGTTAATTTGGTAGAAAAACTGTTAGAAAGCTTGGGAAAGATTAGCCGGGGAATCGAACCCGGGCATTAATGTAAGCGGATGAAGGTAATGCGACACGCAAGCTGTACAACTGTTCCTCTGTTACCTGAAATTTACCTGCCTGTGATGATTTGAACCAACTTTTTTATAAATGTTCAATTCTTTTGTTTAGGCCTAGAAAATTATTATGTCTAATATAACATTCATTTATCTCTTTATTTATACACGTATAACATATATTCCAAACATCAAAAACCTTACAGATAAACCGGCTTCATCGAAATTCGGTAGTAAGTTCCATAAACGACTAAATACAGTCCAATGATAAAAACCGGTTCGGGCCGGACAAGCCCTATATCGTGAAAATATCGTTCGAAAACATAGTCCGGATTCGTCCGGATCTACAATTTCACATATCCTACCACATAAACGTTCATAATAGACCACGAGATCGGCCGGCGGCGGCGAATCAAAGAAAAACGCGATAACGTGAAATAACGTCTAATCAAATACGAAGTCTTCGTACGCAAAAACCAACCCTCGCCGGACTGATAAGAAGGGGCTGCCAGGGAAAGGAAATACTCCCTATAAACAAAAGCGAGCGCATGAAAACTATTTTGAATGTTGTGTTGTTTCATTCTCGACGCCGAGACGGTTTTAATGCCTACCTACTGTCCAAAAGTAGCTAGGTACCTATTTAAAATTAATACAATATTGAAAGTAATATACTTAGGTACTAGTACTAAATACCTGACAATATACTGACACGGTAAGTTCGTTATGTAGAATTTTTAGGTACGAAAACAATTCCTAAATATTTATTTATTTATGTATATAGTGAGGTTTTCTACGAAGTTATTGTTCTTCTTATTTTACCCCACCATCAGGGTAAATTACCCCGCTACCCTGGTAGCGCGCGGCGAGACGCGGAGATAAGATAGTGTGGTCCATCCCGCACATTTGTATTATTGGCAGTTCTCCCTTACTACGAAATGACTTTATATTTAGGTAATTCAGCGGAAAATAGACGTTAATGCAGTCAAAGAATACACTAAACCAGTCGGTTCTGTATAAAACCCAGATGTTTGTTTAAGTTTTATTTATTAAAAGATTTGTTTAGTTAGCAATTATAAAACAAGAAAAAAATGTGGAAAACGTTTCAGGCTATGTAGAGTATAATATATTCACATTTATTGGTATTGGTAACAATAAAATCAAAAAAAAATCCGACTTTTTGGATCACCATTTTTTTACGGCACTACGCGTTTTAGTATTATTTTTCATGGATCTATCGATGGTAACAATGCCGTTCAAAAATATATGACCAAAATGTACTCACTCTACCTGTACTTTTGAATTCTCACCTGCACTCAGTTGGACAGCTTACAAGTGACGGCACAATGCTAAATCTTATTATTTTATGCTCTTATATCGTTCTACATAGGTTATCTGGTGGTTCAAATGACCCATCATTTTTTTAACATGGGCCCATAGTCTAGTAGTATACATATTACATATCAAATTTTTAAGTTAAAAATTACAGTTATTTAGTTTTGGTAGAACATTACTTACAGATTTTAATGATGATAGTCTTAGAGTCGAACTGCGGCATAATAATAATATGTCAGTACTTATACGTGCAATCCAAAAAGTAACTGATGATTGAAATTCTGAGAAATTTCCATGCCAATAACGCAATTTTTAATCCCACACAGTTTTTTTATTTGATACTAGCTTCTGCCCGCGACTTCGTCCGCGTGGAACTCGTCCTTTTTTGCAGCCGGTTAAAAAGTAGCCTATGTCCTTTCTGAAGCTCCAGACTTTCTTTGTACCAAATTTCATTTAAATCGGTCCAGTAGTTTTAGCGCGAAAGCGTAACAGACAGACAGACAGACAGACAGACAGAGTTACTTTCGCATTTATAATATATAGAGCAAAAGTCCCAACCAAAACGACTAAAAATCACTATCTCAATTTAGTTATCTGCCTACTGCCTACCCCCTAAGAACGATGGCGTGATTATTTATAGCCTATGTCCATTTCTAGGTTATCATCTATTACCATACCAAATTTCATCAAAATCCGTTCAGCCGTTTAGCCGTGAAAGAGCAACAGACAGACAGACAGACAGACAGACAGACAGACAGAGTTACTAACGCATTTATAATATTAGTAGGGATTTATCATTCATATTAAATGGTTTAAACTCGGTTGAGTGTAACGGCAAAAAAGATAGTTTTTAGTTCAATAGTTTAAATGCATTTTTTTTAAATCTACCAATTAGAGGTGATGCGCCGTCAGTATATATGACAAATAACTGTTTGCAATCCACTTGTTCGCGGTTGACTTGCTCAAATGTTTACTAAAGGGATTGGATGTAAATAAAATACTAAATTTATTTTAAAAAACTACCACCAATTTTGATTAAAGTAACGTGATCCCATCGTTGATTTTTATTTTCCTACCAATGAAAATCGTTATCTCTAGGTTCTATTTCTAGGTTTTGTCGAATGTTTTTTTGATAAAGAAGTATTATGAATTTATTAATATTTAAGCTGGAAACAATAGCTAAGATGATTATGTTTAGTGGGTAATTTTTGCAGGCGGTTTCTATTATAAAATTTATCGAGTTTTATTCGAGTTTCCGGGAGTTATGCTAGATAGTAGGTTTTATATTTCAAGGTCTGCGATAAAGTTAAGGTTGGTATGAATATATTTATTCCTTTCTATTATTAAGTAAATGGGATTAATCATATTTGGAAATTCATTTCTTATTGAGGTTAAAAGAGAGTGAAAAACGAAATCTATACGTGAAAAGCCACGTGTGAAAAGCTGTTTAAGTAGCTACCTACCTATAATACTTGGGTTTTGATTTATAAAGTGTTATAATATAATTATGATATAATGATATACCTATAACCAATTCTCAAATGATTTTTAATAGCATAAAGTTTAGTAAGTAAACGTCATGCACCACGAGGAATGGTCGGCCTCAATTGAGATCAAAGTTATGGACAACTTCAATGTTTCTAAGTAATTCGGTTTTTCATAATAAGTAACCAACGCCTCTGGCTCTGACCTCTGTAAAGTGAGACTCTATAGAATTTTATTATCATTTGTTTTAACTTGTGAATGTAAGTATATGTGTGGCTTTGGGACTCGCCTTCAATCTTTTCCCTGTTTATGTAAATATTCATACTTACAGAATTTCTCTAGGGCCGCATATGCCTGCCCCGCGGCGGTGTTCGCGCTTTGATCTCTCTTTCTTCGTATTTCTGGTGTCGACTATTTTCTTTGGTCGAATAAAGTACATTCTTTGTTTTTGTGAGAGATATAAATCCTCCGTTTATGCGAAGGGTTCAAAAGGTCGACTGTTATGGAAACCTGTCAGTGGGAAAGACAATATTTATGCATAAATTCATACCTATATCATACAAAATGACGACGTTATTTTAAGCTGCATGAATATTCATTCAATAAATATTGCCTACATAGTTATTAAAATAAATATTGGTTGCTTCGTAGATAATTCAAATATTTGTATAACTTATTTCTCTGTTTACTTATAATTTTCCCTTAGTCTAATCTCTTTCGAGCCACTGATGTATGTACAATTTGCAGAAATAACTATACCACAAGTGACGATCCATTGTTATTAACCCGGCAGTCTCAGCACGTTACCGTATTTTTTGCTGAAATAAGTACATGAAGAGGTTTTGTCTTCAAACTAAACCAATTTAAATAAATATTTTTCTAGCGAGTTAGCAGATAAAGGTATTAAATTCATGCGACTGAATCCCACACAATAGCTAGGGGCGCGCCTGGTCCGTACACGCCGATTTGAACCAGATTAGGAAACGTGCTTGATTTACGGACCCCGCCCCTAGTGTGAACACCGTTTTACTGAAATCGGGGTTTAACAACATCTTACGTGTACTTTGAAGCCCATTTACTGAAATTTTGTACAGAACATGTGACAGTAGTTTTAGGTTATCTTCACTCAGACAAAAATGGTTCTTATTGTATTTTGTATTGGAATATAAGTGAGGCATATTCTTTAACTTTTTTTAAGAGGCGGGTTCGATTTCCGGTTGGTAGGAGAATAATTTTATTCAGAATTTCACAGCTAGATTTGATTTATTTTATATTTCAAGTCAAGTCGTTTGGTTTGAGGTTTGGATTTAGGTAGTTATTTTTGTGTAGTTTTCAATTGAGACGAATCATGAAGAATTGACCAATCACTGATAACGGCAATCGATGTGTCAAAAATAAACGTGGATTACAATTGTATCTTTAATAAATAAATTAAATAATAAAATTGCAGCCTTAGTTGCGTTAATTTAATGCAATGAATAAGCGCCTTGATTTTTAAGGCTATTTCCAAAACTCGTTCAGCCATCGACAAGTGTGTTTTTATCAATAAAAAGTACTTGCACTAATTGCATGGCATTGTTTGTAGAGTGTTTCACACAATAAGGCAAGTTAGGGGTGTTTTTCATTGATTACAGGAAGGCAATCGGATGCAGATTTGACACGGGTCGTCGCAGTCCAATTATTATGAAAACGTAATATTACTATTACTTGCTAAAAGTATTCCTCTTGACTCACAAAAACTGCTTCAAAATCCGTTGAGTACTTTCAAAGATTTAAACATACATAGGGACGGAGAGACAGCGATAGCGACTTTGTTTTATACTATGTAGTGACGTAATATTATAAATTATTTCAAAAGGTTGCTATGGATTTTATTATGTACGCACGCTACCTGAAATACTCTAACTTTAGATGATTGTACTCGTAAGGTTATAGTTTGCGCGTAACAAAGTAGGTAGCTTTATATTTTTCACTTGTGGTATTATGGTTTTCTTTGTTGTAAAATCCATATTTCGAATGCAAGAAAACGGTTTTCAGAGGATTGGAAATAGGTACATCATAGTTTCTTAAATATATAATGAAACCTAATCTGCTGATCATATTATTATGAGTATTATATATGTACTAAAAACCACTAGTCATGTTAATACTTTCAATCAAACAAAACACAAGCCAATCACAGGTTAATACCTACTAAATATTAAACGTTTTGTGTAACGTAAACAATAATACTGAATATTCAAAGCTCCGTCTATCAAATTTTAATGGAGTTTTGTAAAAAACGCCAAGTGATTTTGAAGACAAACACTGCGAATTTCCTTATTTATTAGCGAACGCAAAACCAGACGCGATTGGATTGCTCGCGCGCAGCCTACTGAATGCCAGCTGCCTCTTATCTCTTTTTGACTATTAAAAAAATAGGTTAGTAGGTAGTAAGTATTCCCACAGGTTTATGACTATAGTGTGACGTATTGTATAATTATTGCAAGCGTTCCGTGAAAATTGTATTGCCTAGCAGTGTTAGGTAAAACATTCTTAGTCACTTACTTCAATTTTCTTTCATTAGGTTATTGGGGACACCATAGAGCTCCAATAATCTCTGTAATGCACTTCCAGATTTATTAAAAGCATAATTAAGAAATACTTAAAGGTGTTTCTTTTCCTACCTGTTGATTACGTTTTATTGTTGTGTTTGAAATATGGCACACGCTGAAACACAGAATGTCATTCCAAAAATATATGCATGTAAATTTAGACAAATTAGAATATAAGCAGGCAAGCTAAGTGATTTTGAAGACAAAGCGTGCGATTTTTTTATAGTATTTATTAGATTATAAGTATCTTTAGTTGGGCAAGTTATTTTGTGTTAGAATCATAATCTGAAAAATGCAATTTTTAAGTGATTTTGCTGACATATACCTACGCTGTGTATGTTGCTCCTCGACATGGAAATCGGAAATTGAGTAATGGAGGCACGTACACCATGAACTTATGCACTATTTTGAAACACAAAATAAAAAATCTACACGTTGCACGGTAAAAAAGTTAAACACGCCAATTCTAGTCTTTAGTTCTGACAGCAATCCCAGTTTCATTTGTGATTAGTACCTATAAGACATTTTTTATTATTATTTGTTATTCACCTGCGTTTAATCCCTATAATTCTGATGTATTAATTTTTGGCGTACGTTGAATATGTTTTATGGCATAATAATCATTTATATACATCCGACTTTTCAAACAGACAAAAGTTATATAGCATTTTATTTTAGTGGGATACTAGAATCTGTAGGATACAACAACGCTTCTTTTAATGTTGGAACTACGCAACTTTATGTAGTTATATAGGAAAGATAAAACTTAAAAGTAAACAAAAAATAGAACATGTAATAAAATCGTATAAGTTCAAATCGTTTGTATGCAAGGAAGAGCCTTTGTCCGCTCTCAATAGTAAATTAAAAATTCTTAGACAAAGGGAGAGATGTGTATATCAAGTTCCGCCTAATACGGTGTCTGGACCCTAAAGGAAACTGCGGTACCTATCATAAATTGTAGGTAGGTATTCTTGCTTTGTTCCTATTCTTATATATAGTAGGTATAGGTACAGTTATCTACAAAAGGCCAGACGGTAGGTACTAAGGTAATTTAGGAATTGCGGATAAGTTTTAACATTATAATAATATATTATGCTAGCTTTTGCCCGTGACTTCGTTCGCGTAGCAGTCGAAAATGGTTCTATTAGGATTGTTTTTTACGTTACCTATTAATATTTTTTATATTATGTGAATTACTATTAATTATTAGGGGATGGATTTCAATAAAATTCGAACCACGTCTTCCATCAATTCTAATAAAGAATGTTTATGCAAAGTTTGAAACAGATTGCGCTAAAGAATCATATTGTCACATACAAACTTTGCAATTTTTTTTTAAATGAATTGATTTCGCAGTTTTGATGATAAAAAGCAAAAAACTTATTTATTTACTTGTGTACAGAGGACATCCTTCAAAACGCAGTAGGTATCGCCTAAAACAATGCAAATCCATAAGCTCTATTCTGTTACCTGCCTCTTCCCATTAATTGCCTTATGCCATTCGCAGATACAAAATACAAGTGTTCTTTTGCATAAAAACAATCAAAATGGATACAAATTCGAAAACTCTTTAATCGTCAACTTGTGCTCGATGCAGTAGTGTCATTGCAACGTTATTGTCGTCTCCCTTTAATCGTTGATGCGAGAGTGAGACAGGAGACTCTGTCAATTGTGCACGTCAATTTGTCCTCGATTGGCCTTTGTTTCCGAGTTTGCTGCCTTACATATTACGGGGTACAGAAATTGAAGTATAAAACAGATTTGCATATACATACTTCAAGATATCTATTATATAGATAGATATAAATGTGAAACTATGCATAACCAACTACTAGTTATTATAATATACCTATAGATAATGGCACATTGGAGCTACATATATATATCTACGGTGGTCCGAACCCTTGATGTTTGAAAAAATCTACCACTCGACGATAATACCATAGGTTGTCCCGGACTGCTTACCAATCTTTGTTTGTGGTTCGGGCTGATGTCTACTTTGTTTTAACCCACAGATCACGCACGATCTGCAGATCAGGTGACTGCATACAACTTGACTGTGATTATAGTTCACTTTTGGTTAACTAAAACTACCAGAAATAAATAATTACTAAAAGAATATCATTATCATAAAAGAAGATCTGTCATTTACGTTGTCGTAATACCTAATATAAATATAAGAACTCAATAGATATTAAGCACAATAAATATTCGTCGGTAATGGCTTAAACTAGGTATCAAAGACCAATACATTAAAATCACCTAAATCTGCTTAAAGCTTAAGATAAAGTTCTATGATGGTTGGCCCTTGTGCTTATAGTTTTAATGAATTTAAGCTGCAGTTGATCATAGTGAACTTGCAGTAAGAGCAATTACTAACTACTAGCATTCCCTTTAGCCCAGTACGGTAGAATAAGCGAGGGTTTACGAACCATAGTCAAAATACTTACATATTTCTATGACCATTTTGATGTTAGGTTCTTTGACGAAAACCATTGCCTACTTACCTATTAAGGGTTTTTCTTATATAAGTAAAAATTAAAAAGTAGCAAATACCTAATTGAACCTTGAAAATGTCATTCGGAACAATTCAAGATGGAAACTTTCTCCACAGATTATAACCGGCCACCATTATTTTTCATGCTTTGGATGACGTTGTCAAAATTTGACGTAACTTTTTTTTTATATCTCAATTTATTTATTTTCTTGCATGGCACGGGAATCGGATAATTCAGTAAATAATATTTTTATAACGATTCCTCCATATTGATTCCACGTAGGTTGACTCTTGTGTTTTAATTGGCAGCACTAGGTATATTGCCAGCTCACTCCATTACGCAAGCGGCGTTATAGTTTTATTGCATTATGATATCGAGGAAAGTTGTCACGTTTGACATTTCATTAGTCAAACCAATACGAACTCAAATATAGTTCAATTTTGGTGAAATACTTGAGATATACTACTATACTTAGTAATCAACATAATTATTATTATTTTGTGTCCATATTGCAATGAACATTTTCTAATAATTTTTGAGATAAATTTAATATGGGGCTAGTATGTTATGTTATTGTGAATTGTAATAACACCAAGAAGAATAGCGACTGTAAATTACCAATTTCCAAGGTCGTGGTAGAAAGGTATTGATGATTAGCGATATAGGTATTTATGTATAAAATGTATTCTAATTCGATGGGGAATATGTGCCCGTATATTGGACCACAGCATTCCGTTCGCGTATCGTCCCAATTTTGATTACGCCCGCCGCCCGCGCCACCGCACGCGCCCACATTGCTTTGATCGCATATTTGCTACCTCTATTTGATCGATTCTCAGTAACTGACTCATAGTTGTTATTTATAATCGGACGATGCATTTCAACTCAACGCACCTACTTAAAAAAATATATCTTTTACAAATTATCTGCGTTAGTAAATAAAGACCTTGGCTTTAAGTACCTACGTGACAATATAACCAACGCTTTATTATTTTTGAAGTTATTGTATGAATAACCGGAAACAATTCATAATCCACTAACAAGAGTTTCGAAATGAGCAAAGCTTGTATACTGTGGATTGGTATAAATATACCTACTATTATGTTTTTTATAATAGTATGCTGAAACGCAGTTGGCCTTTACTGCAATACCACCTGAAAGACTAACGGATTTGAATGCCGAGGAGCTTTATCGAAATACTATTAATATGAAGGTACAAATATTAATATAATATTTTTATATAACATTATACGTAAGTAATAAAATCTACTTATTATTATTTCACGTGACTGGTTTTACTACATATATTCAAAGAAAATTGCATTAAAATCTGTTATTGTAACTCTAAATAGGTCACACGGTAAATATAATCAGGAACAACACGGTATTAAAATAATGACAGCTCACTTCCATACTGAGTCTGCAAACAATTGTATTAAAAATCCGCAGTGCTCGTCCTTTATTTATTTGTACTGCATTCACTATGCGCCTAAAACAGAGGTACAGTGTCATTAAGGCCAGTAGCAAAACAGATTATATACCTGTCCATTACGAATGATGTTACTGTGTGCCGTGTAAGCTAGATGCATTCCGATCATAATTGCATTATTAATATGTACGCACTTCGCAACTGCGGCGGCGATTTGAGGATAGTCAACATACTCGTAACTGATAATAGTTTGGAATGAAATAAATTTAACGGATTTAACTCGCGTATTTTATTTTTATTGGCTGACGTTTCGGAGCCTTTACAGATTCCATAATCGTAGCACGACTGAGCTGACAATAGTCTTGAGCTAAAGTAAAATAAGCGAGTTAAATCCGTTAAAGTTGTTTCATTCCAATGTATAATAACCGCGAAGGCATCAGAAATTATTATGATAATAGTTTGTTACTGTGTAATTTGGTAAGTAAAGAATAGATCTTATATTTTATCCCACTAGTTGATTAAGGTAGGGGCATAACAGTTTTCCGGGTCAGCTAGTTTATGAATATAAGGTACTTTATCTGTACTTTACGTTTACACTTAGATGATATAGGTGTAGGGGTGTTTCTCAGAATAAAAAATACCCTCAAAGCAGTTTTACTTCGCTCTGGCAAAGTTTGATATCGATTTATAAGTTTTCAAAGTCGAATTTGTTAAGACTTTATGTACCTACTTACAGTATTAGGTACCTGCGACCATATAATTGAGTAGTGTATCAACATGTGTGTAATGACATACCTAAGTTATAATTGGTTAGGTTAGGTTAGGTTACAATATTATATTTACATTCATAGAAATAATATCGAGTGGCAAAGACTACATAAGCATATATATGCCTTATGTAAAATTTCAGGTCATTAGTTTATTATTCCGTATTTCCTATATATTCCAAATATATTCCTACCTCCGAAACACTTCACTAACTAAGTAAAGTTTTGCTATTAGCAAAAATAAACATAAATTATGCTGTGGACTACAGAATTCAGTAGTTGGAACGTGTACAAGATTGCAAGCCCCGGTCTGGCACCCCTAAGCCGCGCACCAAAGCGTGAGTATTTCAAAAGGACCGGCACTGCCCGGCCGCGTCAGTTATTAAGAGAAAGAGACAGAGCATAGTAGCAGGCTGAAGCGAGAAGAGATTAGTACTTCATATTCAGCAAGCGTAGGTAGTAGTAGGTACCTAAAGATTTTTACAATTTGCGGACAACATTAGAGTCAAATATTTCTGGAGACGATACTTCCGTATTTCTGTTTTTAATATTTTTTTACTACCTATGCACTACTTGTGCTTGCCCCAAATACCAGTTCTTTTTCATTTTCTTATCATTATCACAACACAACGCTTGTTTTGCATTTCTATTTATTTTTCTTCTTAAGCCATGCTTGTTAAACGCGACAGAGGTCTCGTAGTACCGTGTGGTGTGATTTGTTAATTTTAAATAAACTAGTCACAGTATACTAATGATAGATATGCACTATATTGTATAATTATATTAAACTAGTGGCCCGCCCCGGCTTCGCACGGGGGCTATAAACCTTCCTTAAGAATCACTCTATCTATTAAAAAAAACCGCATCAAAATCCGTTGCGTAGTTTTAAAGATCTAAGCATACATACGGACATACAGCGAAAGCGACTTTGTTTTATACTATGTATTGATAAAACTGATGATATTTTACAATTAATATAAAAATATTGAATTTTGAGAATGTTTTTGAACGATTAGGTACTTGGAAAGGTTTCTGAACGTTGACGTTTGAGAAATGTCAGATGGGATGATTAATATATTTTCCCGCCGATGTGGTTGTCTTTAAAAAGCGGTTTTAGATAATATTATATAGTTTAGGCAGGGTTTATTAAAATATGTTAAGTTAGTTACAGATGAGATTAGTGAGTTGGTGCAAGGAAAGTGTTCGTGCAATAAATCTATGCTGTGAGGGTGCAGTAGATGCAGCGGTCCAGCTGAAGGGCCGAGATTGTGCCACCAAGCTGCAGTTGTCGATCTGGATGTGGTGTCTATTGGAGTGTGCTAACATATCAGAAGCGGGATGTTTGTATGAAATCCACGTGCTGCAAGACTGCTTTGTCCTGACTACATGAAGGAGCAGATTCTCCTTCTAATGAAATTTAAGGTGACTCTGAGTTCGAGGTCAGTAATGATTAATAAAATTATTAGGAACACAGGACAGCAAAAATAATGATCACAGTTATTATTCATCAATAATTGCTAACCTTCTTTTTATAAAATAAAATAAAAAAAACAAACGTTTTCTTAAGGTACCTATTGTATTGAAAATTCAATTGACAAAATTTAATATTAGTAAAGATACTTATGATCTCATTTTTGTTTTGTATTAATGTACTTAGGTGATTTGGTGGTGAAGCATAGTTGTGTAAAGTGAGCCGGTAGACATGAAGATGTCTGCGGGCATAAGTTGTAAAGTGAGCCGGTAGACATGGAGATGTCTGCGGGCATAAGTTGTAAAAGTGAGCTGGTAGACATGAAGATGTCTGCGGGCATAAGTTGTAAATTGAGCCGGTAGACATGAAGATGTCTGCGGGCATAAGTTGTAAAAGTGAGCCGGTAGACATGAAGATGTCTGCGGGCATAAGTTGTAAATTGAGCCGGTAGACATGAAGATGTCTGCGGGCATAAGTTGTAAAAGTGAGCCGGTAGACATAGAGATGTCTGCGGGCATAAGTTGTAAAGTGAGCCGGTAGACATGGAGATGTCTGCGGGCATAAGTTGTAAAGTGAGCCGGTAGACATGGAGATGTCTGCGGGCATAAGTTGTAAAAGTGAGCCGGTAGACATTCCGGGCATAATTATGATGAAGTGAGTCAGCAGACATGAATATGACAGTACAGGTATAGTAAGGGTATGTTAATTTAAGTGTGCAATAAGCAAAAGACCTAAATATGCTCCATGTTATTAAAATAAAAGAAAAGAGATATTATTGTTACAAAGATAAGACAATAAGTAACTAATTTACGCGAGGACGCGTCTATTGTCAGAATTGGCCGAATGATAGATATGCACTATATTGTATAATTATATTAAATAAAACTGATGATATTTTACAATTAATATAAAAATATTGAATTTTGAGAATGTTTTTGAACGATTAGGTACTTGGAAAGGTTTCTGAACGTTGACGTTTGAGAAATGTCAGATGGGATGATTAATATATTTTCCCGCCGATGTGGTTGTCTTTAAAAAGCGGTTTTAGATAATATTATATAGTTTAGGCAGGGTTTATTAAAATATGTTAAGTTAGTTACAGATGAGATTAGTGAGTTGGTGCAAGGAAAGTGTTCGTGCAATAAATCTATGCTGTGAGGGTGCAGTAGATGCAGCGGTCCAGCTGAAGGGCCGAGATTGTGCCACCAAGCTGCAGTTGTCGATCTGGATGTGGTGTCTATTGGAGTGTGCTAACACTATTATCGAAGCTTTTATCACTAGGTATAAATTTATATACCTACTAGCTTCTGCCCACGACTTCGTCCGCGTGGAACTCCTCCTTTTTCGCAGTCGGTTAAAAAGTAGCCTATGTTCTTTCTCAGGCTCCAGACTATCTTTGTACCAAATTTCATTTAAATCAGTCCAGTAGTTTTAGCGTGAAAGCTTAACAGACAGACAGACAGACAGACAGAGTTACTTTCGCATTTATAATATTAGTAAGGATACGTGCAGCCAAGGATGAGAATGTAAGCGCAAAGGTAGGTACCTACTCCATATATTATATTTTTGAAATTGTGCCTGTACGGAGTGTACACTCATGGCATTACATTACGAGAGATATGGTCCAAATTTCCGTTACATCATCCGCTTCCGCTTGCAGCGTGTCCGCGGCGCGTCTGTGCCAGTGACGGGTAGCGATTTATGACGCGTCACCGTGTAGCTTCTGACGTTAAACCTCACTGCAGATCTCCTTACGATTGGAATGAAACAACTATAACGGATTTAACTATTTTTTTTATTTTATTTGCTGACGTTCCGAAAACTTTATAGTTCCCATATTCGTAGCATGACTGAGTTGACGAAAGTTTAGCGCTTAAAAAACGATAAGTACGATTGTGAACCCTGTAAGCAGCATGGAACACTTTGAGAAATATTCCAGGAATGCATAAAATAATATTTCTCTATTACTTACATCTATGCAACATCATAACATTTAATTATCTGAAGGGTAATGTTTATGGAAATTACATTGTTTATTTATCTTGTTATAGATACATAATATGGTTACAATTAAGCAGGTAACTACGCCATTTATTTTGTTCACGAAACTTTTTTACCTCCATAATTGGTATTCCCGGGATAATAAAACAAATTACCCATTGAATAGTAAATCACAACAAACGTAAAAGTAACTGCCTAATTGTGGTTTTAATATGTATAACATAACACCTACACATAGACTGTAAACATATTCACAGTAACGACATAATAACGGTATATGAACGAGTGGGGATTAACGTTACTAAACTTGACGCCATCTGTTTTTATTTTAACGTTTCATAAAAGGAAATGGAAATACGGTGTGGAAGAAATTTGATGGCATTCTACGTAATACTATGTCTCTCTTTATGAGACAGGTAGTATTATTACATTGAACATTATAATAAATATTTAAGATAGCAAACTCAAGTAGATTCAGCAATGACTGCAAGGTATAGAAGGAAGTGAAGTTTATAAAAACAATAAGAGCTTAATGCAATATTTTATTTCAGCTAAGCAACAGTAGCAGTGTTTAACAAGTAATAAAACACAGTTTGTTCAATGTGCTACGAATAATCTGGACTGCCAAATTTTCGAAACTTAAGCAAAAACACATGCTGAAAACGTACTAACAATGTAATTTTATTCCCATGTTTGTCGAAAAATGCATTTTCTACTACCCACAAAAAAATAAGTACATGTACTTAACATCGTTCTTCATTATTACCCCTCACATGTTAACCTTTGACCTCAAGGTCAATCAGCCTATATTAAAAGGGAATGGGTTTGTCTAGACCTCGGACCACGCAGTTATTGCTCCTGCAAGTAAAATGTCTGGGCAATTAACAATTAAAGCTGATATAAGCAATATATCTAAGTCTTTGGACACTACAGTAAGCCTATGATAAACTCTTTTTCACGCGTCGATCGACATTATATCGCCTATTAAACTTCAAAAGTGAGGTCATCCACATTGACGTTTACTTACACGACATTTTGTCAACATATTGTCGATTATATTGTGTTTATTTCACCGATTTATGACCACCGCGACAATAGAACGATATCGACACGATTAAATTTCGACGTGGCAAATCGTTATAGACTAGCAGGGCAATTAGTACGAGTCGAAATTGGTCAACATATTCCTATGTATACGTAATCGTTAAGGTACCGTAAAGTGACCGGCTTAAAACTAAATTCTATTTACTACAGACATTATTTTAGATTTACAGGACCTATTTATTTTCATAATGCTGATTAATTCTGTGGTGTAACTTTGCTACGTTATTCCATATGGGATATACTGTAAGTTAAAGTGTTTTAGAATTATTTAGAAGCAAACACAAGTTAAGCTCAATTTACGAGGTTTTCATTGTGATTGCTGCAATATGCAACTTTGTTGGTTTATTGTCGCAGCTCGCAGTTTACGTTGCGCGTAAAATTCTCCTATTTCTTTATTTATTCGCGCAGTAAAAAATACTCGCGAATTTGTCCCTTTGTGTCGTTAATACACACTTATATCATATGAGTAATTTATATTGCTCACTTTAGCATAAGCTTATTGTCAGCTCAGTCGTGCTACGATTATGGAATCTGCAAAGGCTTCGAAACGTCAGCCAATAAAATTAAAATACGCGAATTAAAACCGTTAAAGTTGTTTCATTCCAACGTATAATAACCGCGAAGGCATCAGAAATTATTAATTTATATTCCGTTTCTCTTACTCTTTATATTATTTGACATAAATAATGATTAATAAGGACTTAAAAAAGGATTTAAAAAGATCGAAACACATACCTAATATGTTTTCTAATTCTTAAGAGAAACATATTTTTAAAGGTAACCTATTACCATAATTAATCTAAATATTATAATATTTTTATCAGGTCAAAATAAACTGCATTTACGTGTCCAGACTCCAGAATACAAGTCGTCACCAATTCACCATACTTCCCATCCATTCCTCACAGAAATACATTCTTATTTGCCCTAAACATGATATAGGGAAGGCGTTATTGGATACGCTTTGTCTTTTGTTTGTATGATATGAATAAATAAGTAATGCCATAATCAACCAAATAAACTTGGATTCCATGTATATTTGGTTCGTGAAAGCCATACGTACATTCGGAAATGCTTCTGGACTAAACATTATAGGTACCTAAATACATACAATGATATCTACTCGAGAAATATTCAGTGGAAGTTTTTGTACTTATCTTTAATATAAAATTTTCGTATGTTTGTTGTGAAACTCCTTCAAAACGGTTTGATTTTTATTAAATTTTGTGTCCATATCGGGTAAGTTTGAGCATCGGTTCGGTCATCATCTATTTTTCATATCCCATCCCAGAGTAGGTATTCTTTTTAAATTTTTGCATATATTTTTTGTTTTCTTTTTTAATAATTCAGTATTGAAAAATAGCATACAATTCCAAACCTAGGTAATAAAAATGTGCGCATCACTTTTTTCGCATACAAAGCACTTCCGTACAGGTCGCAAATGAGCAATTCTCAAGCAAAGTTGAAAGATTTGATTGAAAGACGGGTACAAACTTTTTGTTAATTAATTTGAAGTACAGGCGGTTTCGAATGTAATCTATTAAAATAAAGTTTTTAATCAATTACCGTTACTCCCTTATGAGTTCTGTCTATCAGTCCCTATGTACCTTAATCCTTTAAAACTACATAACATATTTTGAAGCAGTTTTTTAACAGATAGAGTGATTTAAGAAGAAGTTTTATAGCATCCGTATGTCGTATGACGCGTGGCTAGTTATACATATTATTATGTACCCGCAATAAAGCAAGTATGACATCTACTGTCGACGTATAGCGTGTGTATTTCTCGAACACCTATCTACTGTTCCCAGCACGCAGTCGCAACGACGTGCTCCTACAAAGAGGAATGCAATGACAGCGCTATAGCGCACGCCATGTTCATATCACAAATATTCCAATAAAATATAACGTGCCGCTCGTATGCGCAGTATTTACAATTTGTAGCCCTTTGCTCTTGATATTTGTGTTTATTGAGTTTGCAAGTTCATCTTTAGTGAATGGTGAAATATAGGTACCAGATTTCTGAATATGAAAATTTCTGATAACGTTGCGGACTTCACACATTGGAATGAAATAACTATAACAGATTTAACTCGCGTTTTTTATTTTCTGACGTTCCGAAAACTTTCCAGTTTCTGTATTCGTAGCACGACTGAGATGATATTTAGCGTTAGCCTAAAGGACTTAGCGTTTGAAATAGAAAAAGGGCAACGTCCGTTTTTCGCTGTGTTCGGCGACCGTCGTTTATCTTCAACAAGGTGACATGTTTGTGCTAAGTAAAATAATACCTATGCTTATGACATACGAGTAAGGCTCTGTGTTACCTAACAAATTAATAAAAGTATGAAAAAAAAATATAATAAATATTATATGTAGCCACAAGTTACCCTTACCTAAAGCTCGCAAACCGCTCTAGTCCTTAATCTTAGCGACAGTTGGCGACCGCATAGTTAAGGCGACACGTCGCTGTGGCCAAGTCGAACTCTCAGAAATGCTTAACAAACTTAAGTTCGGAAAGCATTGTAAGTTAGTGGACTTAAATTGATGCTTGACTATTTGCGACTGAGTTCCGTTACCAAACACATAGATCAATACGGAAGAAATCGATCGGCCGATCAATAAATACCAATTTCGCTGTTATTATTGTTTAAATGAATTATGCTATATATCTATGTCTTATGAACTATCTTAATTCTCCCAAATTTAATATGAATTTAATCTAATAATAATAATATAATATATTAGCTCGCTTAATATAAGAATGCTCTTGATAGAAAAAAAAATCTCTTTTGTTTTATGCATGACACGGCTGTACTGTTAAAATAGTGCACACTATAATATTTTTAATTTCTTTTACAAAAAAAAAACAGATTTCGTGTGATAAATTAATGTGTAATTACAATAGTTTAATACCGTTTTAAAAATGATTAGGTACCTAGATATGTTTATATAATTAAAGCCTTGACGAGAACTCTGTCTAACTGTAAATGTAATAGTTTTTGATTCACAAAACTGACTTTGTAGGCCGAATTTCATATACAGTTTCAATATTACAAATTCCATAGTTTCCGGGAAAACGTATTAACAAATACGAATCTATGTATTGTGTTTCATCATCGTTCATATCATGTAGCACGCCATGTTCATATCACAAATATTCCAATAAAATATAACGTGCCGCTCGCATGCACAGTATTTACAATTTGTAGCCCTTTCTCTTGATATTTGTGTTTATTGAGTTTGTACGTTCATCTTTAGTGAATGGTGAAATATAGGTAACAAATTTCTGAATATAAAACATTTCTGATAACGTCACGGACATCACATATTGGAATGAAATAACTATAACAGATTTAACTCGCATATTTTATTTTCTGACGTTCCGAAAACTTTCCAGTTTCTGTATTCGTAGCACGACTGAGCTGATATTTAGCGTTAGCCTAAAGGACTTAGCGTTGGAAATAGAAAAAGGGCAACGTCCGTTTTTCGCTGTGTTCGGCGACCGTCGTTTATCTTCAACAAGGTGACATGTTTGTGCTAAGTATAATAATACCTAAGCTTATGCATACGAGTAAGACTTTGTTGTGTTACCTAACAAATTAATAAAAGTATGAAAAAAAATATATATGCAGCCACAAGTTACCCTTACCTAAAGCTCGCAAACCGCTCTAGTCCTTAATCTTAGCGACAGTTGGCGACCGCATAGTTAAGGCGACACGTCGCTGTGGCCAAGTCGAACTCTCAGAAATGCTTAACAAACTTAAGTTCGGAAAGCATTGTAAGTTAGTGGACTTAAATTGATGCTTGACTATTTGCGACTGAGTTCCGTTACCAAACACATAGATCAATACGGAAGAAATCGATCGGCCGATCAATAAATACCAATTTCGCTGTTATTATTGTTTAAATGAATTATGCTATATATCTATATCTTATAAAACTATCTTAATTCTCCCTAATTTAATATGAATTTAATCTAATAATAATAATATAATATATTAGCTCGATAATATAACAATGCTCTTGATACAAAAAAAAATCTCTTTTGTTATATGCATGACACGGTTGTACTGTTAAAATAGTGCACACTATATTTTTAATTTCTTTTACAAAAAAAAAAACAGATTTCGTGTGATAAATTAATGTGTAATTACAATAGTTTAATACCGTTTTAAAAATGATTAGGTACCTAGATATGTTTATATAATTAAAGCCTTGACGAGAACTCTGCCTAATTGTAAATGTAATAGTTTTTGATTCACAAAACTGACTTTGTAGGCCGAATTTCATATACAGTTTCAATATTACAAATTCCATAGTTTCCGGGAAAACGTATTAACAAATACGAATCTATGTATTGTGTTTCATCATTGTTCATATTATGTCTGTATATTAACAATGATCTGTTGTACGATACATAGCTTATACTAGGCTAGTAATAGTAGCCAATTAGATGTAGGCGCAATATCTATTGGAATGATATGAAATTGGTTTGATTGGGAGAGACCTCTTTGTGGTGCGGCCGAGCGTGTGTTCACGTAAGTATGGCGGAACAATCGCTTGAGCGGCCATGGGGATGTTTAGGGTCTGTTTGACCTCAACTATACTATCAATTCATTAATATTAACTATCCTGTTTTAACAGTTAAGGCTTTGCCAAGCCGTATATGTAGGTATACCTACTTAATTTATGACATTATTAATTTAATGATGCGAATTATTTTGTTGTTTTGACGATTAGAGCGAAATATTTTGATGATGTCAATAACAACCCCCCCTCCGCTTTCCCGTGACTAAAAAGCTGTTTCCACCCTTGTGTCCACACAGAAATAACGTATTACATTGTATTTATAACATTTCATTATTTCAACTCGCGACCTCACAGCTGCCATCAACTGTCGATTAATTATTGTACAACAGCATTCCCGTGAGTTTTATAGTAGGTACCTAGGTGGCGAATTCAACAAACCGCGTTTAAAACCTATTGAAATGTCCGCCATACCACACTGATTATAATTTTGTGATACATCGTAAGGCAGCGGGCACACTCTACAAATAAACGGGCGAATAGGCATTTGAATTGGCTACATGTTATAATATAAACTTCCAAACGCACGAGTTTTATATAAGTAGTAAAAAGTCTATAGGAGCAGAGAGACTTAACTCGCGTATTTTATTTATTTTTTTATTTGATGTTTCGAAAAATAGGTCTCATATTCGTAGCATGACTAAGCTAAATATAGTCTAACGTTGGTTTAGAAACGTTTCAAAGCATCAATAAATTAAATGAAATACGCGAGTTAAATTCGTTATCTACTTAAGTATAGTGTTTCATTTCAATTTGTAATAACTGCGAAGGCATCAGAAATTATTATGTTATGTTTTTGTCCATAGTGAACCCGCTACGATATATTATGATAGGTACAATTGCTGCGTGGTGGAATGCAGACCTCTATTAACAGTTTACATAGCGAGCCCTCGAGGGTTCGTTGCAGCTTTAAGCCGAACACGGATATTTTATTAACATATTTACTGTAGTACCTACCTACCTACGGCGTGCTTCACAATGTCCAAATAGTTGTAATTATATTTTTATGTCAAATTATATACATAGACCGAGACCGAAACCGTACCTAATCATAAATACAATGAATGATTTTATTCTGTTAAGAATATAATTTAAAAACATATCATTACAATTATTAGGTAAAAATTCAACTTAAAAATGTCAATGTTCAAATATAGGTAAGAAAATATTTCACTTTCTCGTTAGTCGTCATCGAAATATTCAAAAAGCAATGGACGAAAATTCAATGTTTCCAATAATTTCTTATGCCTTCGCGGTTATTACACATTGGAATGAACCAGTCAGTTTATAGTTATCATTTCAATGTCTCTATTTAAATCAAGAATACTTTTCTATACTAATATTATAAAAAGGAAAACTTTGTTTGTTTGATTTTAATGAACAGGTGCAAAAACTTTCGGACCGTTTTTAAAAATTCTTTCACCATTCGAAAGCTACATTATCCACGAGTAACATAGGCTATAGAATATAGGATCTGAAAAAAAGAATAGGGATCCGTGCGAAGCCGGGGCGAATGTCTAGTCTTTTAATAATCTGACTAAAACAAGATGGCGTCATACGATTCAACGCATTTTAAACACGTTTTGATGGGACGGCGGGCACGACTAACGCTTTTTACGGCGCCGCCGTCGACAACTGCGCACAATTGAAATATCCTTCCATAAGACTGGCCGTTAACGTTTTACTACCCTATGTGCGGAACTTTTATGCACTAACGTGTATGGATTTAGTATTTATATATGTGATGAATGACGGCTTTACGACGCGAGTTTTCTGTTATCTATTTGTCAATTCATGGCGACGAGAAATATTTATAAAATCTTGTAGTCGTAGGTGCTTATGAATTCACATTTATTTATATATACTAGCACATGTACATACATATTTACAGCTCGATCAGTTCTGGCTACAATCACGTAAAATTCAAAATTTTTTAGATATTCTTTTATTTATCTGAGATAAAAAATGTGCGGAAACTCTACGGTCTGTCTACAAACTACTTAACTGTCTGCTAAATATCAAAATCCAAAACCTAGCTTAACTATCTACTTTATATTGTACATTTACCAAAGAATAATCTATCATATTATTTACCATCTGGCCATTATTTCGCCATCGCGACAACTGTCGTTGACAAGTGACAAATTTGTTTACACTACAGGTAAACACGACAAGAATCTAAGAATCCGATTGACTACGCATTGCAATTCGGGTTGTAACTAATCACAGACAATTCTCGCGTTGAAAATAATGGCCAGAACTCAAATAAATCGTAAAATCGTTTTCATAACATTCCTTGGATATGTAAACCCTTTTCTAAGAGTCCTCGAAGAATCCGCTCCGTAAAAATTATTCGAATGTAACATAATTGTCTGTTTTGAGATTTTTCTTTATCCTTTGAGGACACTTGAAGTTCCCGGATCATTGGACTAAAGGTAAAAAGGGTAACAAAGAGAAATAAGAATTCAAATACATGGCAAATTAATACTTAAATTATTACTTTTCGAACATAAATTTCTTTATTTTGAACGCAAAAAAGCGATCTGTCTAAAAATGCCAGTTTTAAAAAAAACACCTCTTATATCCCCATTCATCTAAAACGTTTTGTATGTTTAATTTCACCAAGGCAAGTCAGGGCTGATAGTTATTTTTTATGTTATCAGTACCCATAAAGTGTGAATAAGTAGTCTAAGAGCCTACAGTTTATCTACATTGTAAAAAAAATATAATTTCGACGACCCGATCAGTACCTACCTAACGACTATAGGGCAAGGCACCACCTTTATATAGATAATAGGTACCTATATAAATGTGGGTTGAAGTCCCACTGGAGTCATGATTTTTTCTACACTTATCTCGGTACAAATATCAAACAATGTGAACTCGGAACAAACTTCCAAAGGAAAATGGAACTTGTTCTTAACAATCATTATTAAGTACCTAAGTATAAATATAGTTTGACTCAATAGTCCCCATTATATGTGTAAAACTGAGCGTGAAAATAACGATCGAATTTCTTTCGCCGCTTTGAGGATCGCCGCGCCGTTCAAGATATGTATATCATAGTGTTTTGAAGTTATTGGTAACGGCAAATAAATTTTAAACTTTACATAAGCATTTTTATATATAGAAAAGAAACGGATTATTCAGTGGTAGTGTTTTAGGTAAATAAGTAGATTGAGAAATATGTACCTACCTATACTATTACTTAATTATTTTATCTGTTTAAGTAGGTACACATGACGTTTACTGACTGTGCGTTCAGTATCAAAATATCTATTGTTTTGTTTATAAATAACAAATAAAAGGATTAAAAATGATATATGTCACTTTTAATGTGACATATTATATAATAACGGAAACTGTTTATACTTCCGTATTTAGATTTTCGAGAACTTTAGGTACTTAAGTACAATCGTATTAATATGCCTAAAGAGTAATTATGTAAAAGCAAGCATACTATTAAGGAGATACTTTACATTTCAATAGGTGCCGTCGAAAAACTCTTGCAATCATCAGTTGTACGGTCCTACGTCTGGCCAATAACAGAATCGTGAGTCAACGGCGCTTTGTGATTGGCGGAGGACATTGTGGGGCGGCGCAGGCGCAGCCTCCGAGTTAAGAAAACCAAATTCGAAATTTCTAAAGTGCACGTTTAACAAGAGCATAAGAAATTATTAAGAGCTTAAGTATTAAAACCATTCTAACAATGGCATCCTAACTCAACTTATGTTTTAATGAAACAATTTAGTACCTCCCTATAGATAAAAAATAACTAAGTATTATGATTTTTTATCGCTGGTCCGTGTTATGACGAGGTGGGAAGTAAAATTTATTTAAGTATATCGATAAAGTAAATCATGCAGCCTCTAAATATATGGGAGTATAATGATAATTATTGATTAATGTACCTACTTAAAATAAATAGTTAAGTAGTTAATTAGTTTAAATCCGTACTATAAATAACAAATCATTTAAGTACGTAGCAAAATAGTGTGTAATGCATTGGTTATAAATCAGATAAGGTGCGGGCGTTAAAGGCTTATCTTGGTTATTGCGGTTGTATGTGGTGGTATAGTTATCTAGCTTTTTAGAATTAAACAATCGTAATTATTAGTATGATTCCATTTATTGTTGGGTAGTAGGTACTTACCTACTTTGTTTTTTGAACGATTACTAGTAATTATCGCTACAGTTTTACAATTTGTTTAGATCCAATTGCTCTGCTAAAAAATATTTGAACCATAATAATAATTTCTGATGCCTTCGCGGTTATTACACATTGGAATGAAACAACTATTAACGGTTTTTACTCGCGTATTTTTATTTTATTTTATTAGCTGTTTAATAAATAGATTATGGAAACTGTAAAGAATCCGAAAGGTCAGCTAATAAAATAAAATAAAAATACGCGAGTTAAATCCGTTAATAGTTGTTTCATTCCAATAGGTAAGTAATAATTTAAGGTATCTATTGGCCTATTTAGTCAGATAAAAATTTAAAACAATAGCCACTGTCTTGAGACCATTGTCTATACATGTCTAGTTACATAACTACAGTAAAAACAATGAATCAATAGTTAACGTTTGTTTCACTGAGTAACTAATAGACATACAGACTGTAACTCGTTAACAATAACAGATACCTGCGCATGTTAGTTCCGACGGCTGACTACATATCTACTAACGCAAACACAGCGTAGGTTATTATTGACGATGGAGTTCTTTTGTCTTTAAACAAACCTCATCGCTAGCCCACGGTTGTAATTTGTAAAGGGACTTTCAAGTTCTACTCGTAAACACGATGTGAGTATATTCTTACAGCGATAAATACAACCCAAACAGTACAAAAGTTCTATGTTATAAGCTGAATACATAAAGGGTGTATCATTATACGATCTACTTATTAATGCTTATAAGCAGAATGTATCATATAAGATAACTTGAATACGGGTTGTTTAATTGGGTTGCATTTACCGCTGTTTAATAAATAGATTATTAAAAAATATCATGTGGTACTTATACCTAATAATGTTTATTATTATTTCGTGGTTGGTATTAGACAGCTCTATAAAACTGTGATAACTGCTTAGTTTCAGTCTGTGCGTATAAGTCTAGAAAATATCTATTGCTTAGTATTCATATCATTCATGTATTTATCTCCCAACAAGAGCCCTATTACAACGGCATAGAGTACAAGATCAAAGCAACATTAACGGGTGATTATGTTCATGTCAAGGTTAGATAGAAAGAAAAATAGATTTAACGACGGGAAGTATAAAGATCTCGTACGAGATAGTAAATTACATGAAAATAACTTATTGATGTTTTGGACACAATAAATGTCAAAATAAGATGGACAGCTGTAATATTTTTGGGAGGTTCATTCGGGAAGCAAACGCGGTGTTCTGGGTGGTTTTTGTGCTACTTCCTACTTATTGCCTGGTTTGGCAGTAATGGCGGCCATATATTATAAGAATATTTTGCCCCCGGCTTCTCAGACGGAGATTCCCACTTTTACCTTTAAAAATTTGAAAGGCAAACTTCAAAAGATAGCGGCCGACCATAAGTAGATTATTATGATCAAATTTAAATGGTAAGCACCTACCTAGGTTATCACAACTAAGTTAATTTTCTGTCGATTTGACAAATTTTAATTTTTATCCTATTTCTTACAGCACAGTACGTATATACAACATTCTCATTTTATCAATAATACTAAAGCAAACTAATTTGATTTTTCCACTAGTTTCTGCCTGCGACTACGTCTGCTCTTGATGAGTAGGCAGACGAAGTCACACTTTATAAAATGCCGTTATACAATATAGCCTATCGTTATAAAATATAGGTAGCATATAATATATTATTCTGATATACTTATAATCATATTATTGTAAAGTATCATCAAAATTCAGCAATATTGCGTGAAGGAGTCGACATATTAGTATTAAGTAGAATTATCATTACATAAAACTTAAACTATCTTCAGTCAATAGAGATAAAAATGTGATAATATAAAATCAGACTTAAAATACCTAGAATGGGAGTGAGAAGCTGTGTAAAATTGTAATTACCTCCGGCGGGCATTACGATGAATATGCAGAGAGCGTGAGTGAATTAACGTCGGAGCTTCTGCTCTGCTTCAGTGGACGGTTGCCTTTATGATGTTACCTTTCAATTATTTTTTGTGCTTTTTTTTATTTTTTATTTTATAAAAATCCGGTAATCTATTGGAGTGCAACAGTTATAACGGATCTAATTCGTGTATCTAAGTAACATTTTTTTTTGTGCGCTTATATTAAGTTGTTTTACTCCAATGTGTAATAACCGCAATAGTATCAAAAAATATTAGCCTTTATTATTTTTTAAAATTATATTATTTTATATAGCTACGGCAAAATGAGTTAGGTAGTTTCATATGTTCTCTACTTATTGCGGTAATTTTACGTTTCTCTAAATTTCTTGTTGTAAATACACAATATATTTACCTGCCAATTAATAACGTAGGTACCTACGTCAAAAGATCCAATGGGCGCTCGCTCTAGACAAAGCCTCCTAGCTCCGCACTTATGCCTTCCACTAATGAGACCTATTTATCAAATTCCACGCGTCTGTACTAAATCAAACTCTAGATTCCCTATTACCTGCCGCAACCTATACTAATTAGGTGAAAGGGTACATACCTAACTAATCATATTCAGGCAATATGGGTTATAATGGGTTGTATAGATACATTAGCGACCCGCCCCGGCGTCGCAAGGGTGCTATGAACCTTCCTCTTGAATAACTCTATCTATTAAAAAAACCGCTTCAAAATCCCTTTAGGACCTTGTTTTAAAGATTTAAGCATAGGTACAACAGGGACGGACAGACAGTGACAGCGACTTTGTTTTATACTATATTAACTTGTTCCTAGTAGGATTCGAACCCGCAAGCTCTAGCATCGTACCTATATGACTATCCCCTTAACTCACTCATTCTTTACTACCGACAAGAAATACACAGGGTTGCTGTTTTAATGTTTACATGGTACCTACTTATGCAGTAAAGTATTAGGAATTGAGCAAAATAATTAGCAATTTAATATTTGCCCTAATGCCCTAGATAGCTTCTATATATTATTATGAGTATCCACACTCAATTCACTGCCGACAAAAAGTCGACTATATTCTAATTTTATTAGGTACACGTTTCTAAATAAAGGTTAGGTAGGTACTATTAATGTCTTCATGGTACTTATAAGCAGTTAAGCTGAAGCGTGTCCCCACGGCGCTTATATAGTAAAGTATTACGAATTGAGCAAAATAATTAGCAATTTAGTATTTACCCGTATGCCCTAGATACCTACACGGGCGAGCGCGCGGCGGCGGCGGATTACTGCTATCTGCGGGCACAGACGCGCTGCGCTACCTGTTTATTGCGGGACCCGGGTGACCAGGACACAGAAGAGAAAAGGTACAGTCTACCCAAGCAGCACACAAGCTCTATACAAAGTACAAAGGCTCAGTACAAAGGCTGAATAAGAGTTATCACCTTTGTACAGCCTTTACAAAACTTATCAAGAACTCGTGTGTTTGTTGGGTACGTACTCAAGGTAAGTACGGCTAGTGAAAATATATTCAACCAATATGGTGGAATTTGAATGTGGAATATGTTATATATAATAATATTCTTGATAATTGATACAATTTGAAAATTCTGACTGCTTCAATAAATTTGATACTGGCTGTAATTATTGTACAATACGAATTGCAAAATTATTTGTGTTAAACAATAGAGAGAATACATCGCGAATAATTAGTAGCGTATAATAAAGTGAATGTACGGAATAATATTCGATTTATAATTAATACTGGATGGACTGGACTTGCAAAAGTCTCAAGTAGGTATTAAGTGCTAAGCGTGGAAGATATCTTGCATTTTATGTAGGTACAAAACACGCAACTGTCAGGTTGTATTAATACCTATCAATAGCTTTGGAAATACCCTCACTGCTGAAGAAATACAATGGAAAAAAATAATTAAAAAATTATTATAGTAACGTAGGTATAATATAGTATAATCAGCCCCTGTGTTTAGCATTTGTGGACTATGAGAAGGCCTTTGACTCGATCGAAATCTGGTCTGTTCTGGAGTCCCTGCAGCGATGCCAAGTCGATTGGCGATACATCCAAGTGATGAGATGTTTATACGAAGCCGCTACCATGTCCGTCCAAGTCCAGAATCAGCAAACAATGCCTATACCATTGCATCGCGGTGTGAGACAAGGGGACGTTATCTCCCCGAAATTGTTCACAAATGCAATGGAGGATATGTTCAAAACGCTGAACTGGCAAGGACGTGGCATCAAAGTAAATGGCGAGTACATCTCTCACTTGCGATTTGCTGACGATATCGTCATCGTGGCAGAAACGCTGCAGGACCTACAACAGATGCTGAATGATCTGGCTGACTCTTCTGTACGCATTGGCCTACGGATGAACTTGGACAAAACCAAGGTCATGTTCAATGAACATGTACTACCGGAACCAATTGCGGTACACGGCGCCGTTCTCGAAGTTGTTCAAAAATATGTCTACCTTGGACAGACATTACAGTTAGGTAGAAACAACTTCGAGGATGAGGTGGATAGAAGAATTCAGTTAGGTTGGGCAGCGTTTGGGAAGCTACGTCAAGTCTTCATATCGTCACTCCCACAGTGCCTGAAGACGAAAGTCTACAATCAGTGCGTCCTACCCGTCATGACATACGGAGCCGAAACGTGAACACTGACGGTACGGCTGGTTCACAAATTAAAAGTCGCTCAGCGGGCTATGGAAAGGGCTATGCTCGGCGTTTCTCTGCGGGATCGAATCAAAAATGAGGTGATTCGGCAGAGAACCAGAGTCATCGACATAGCCCACCGGATTAGCAAGCTAAAGTGGCAGTGGGCTGGCCATATTAGCCGAAGAACCGATAACCGTTGGAGTAAACGTGTTCTAGAGTGGAGACCGCGTCTCGGCAAGCGTAGTGTAGGACGTCCTCAGGCAAGGTGGAGTGACGATTTGCGTAAGATGGCTGGCAGGAGCTGGATGCGAGCAGCCGAAGATAGAGCAAAGTGGCGTGCAATTGGAGAGGCCTATGTCCAGCAGTGGACTGCGATGGGCTGATGATGATGATGATGATGATGATGAGGTATAATATGCCTAAACATGATTCAAAATATGTGTGACAAATCCATGGTAAAATCTATAGTAAAAAGTGTGATTATATATGTACCTATGTAAACTCTTTATTGCAAACAATACAAATACAGAAGCGAAAACTACAATAATGTACAAAGACGAACTTATCTATACTTACTTATAGGCGATTATATTTTTTATAAATGAAGACTTTCTTCGGTTATTCTAAATCATAGTCCACACAACAGGTACGAGCGACGTGTAACCAACTACAAAGACAAACGGCCGTGTTCTTCAGCCGCAGTTGATTTATGTACCGCGCTGATACCGGCTCAACTTTCAACTGCAGCTCAAGTCAATCGAGTATTTGACACTAAACAAAACTGTAGGTAATCTAAAGAAAAATGTGGAAATTTAAAAGGTTTGATGGAAATTTTTACATGTTACTACCTACTTATAGTTTTTTGATTGACTGTTAGGGTCAGATGCCGAGCACTTGCACCGTAATTGTGGTTTTTTATGTATTTATGTATGTTTATCCATTGTTTCCCTACCCATGTACTTACCTAGCAAAAGCTTTGCTTAGTTTGGGACTAGATTAATTGGTGTGAATTATCCAAAGATATTTATTTTAGGTACTTATGAAACTTACTAACACCAACATATTATTAATATTAGAAACCAGTAAACAGGTCTCAATTTATAACAATCAGTCCAAATACAATCAGGTAGGTCATAAAATATACGTAAGTACGTAACCTAACGGCCCTAATCTTGGTAAAATTCCTTTACATATAGGGGGTTTTCCTAAAATAATTAATGTTACCAGCCTAGTATAATATATTATAGCCTTAACACCCACGGCTGCTATTTCACCATATTTACGTAATTTTAAACACAAAATATACTTATAGTCCTTTGTGAACGGCTAGTTTGTTCTGGAGCGATGAAAAAGGTTACTGTAACGAAACGGACCCACCAAAATCCTCCGCAAGCCTTATGAATGTTGCGTTAGCCGCAGCTTAAATAACTAACAGCTTAATTACACTAATTACCAGTTGAGCTTATAAGCTCAAACGTTGGTTATTAAATGTAAACATCATTTATTCAGACGTCTAAGAGCTATGCTAGGGGTCGCACTTGCAGGTTTAGATGTAAATCACCACACCATATTATTAGGTATGTACCTACCTGCCTAAAATATAACTACTTATCCTATGTTATAATAATATATAATTTATGTAATCGAGTCGAGATCCCGGAGCTCCAGCACTGTTACATACAGTGCTGGAGCTCCGGGATCTCGACTCGATTACAGAAATTATGAAACAAGAGTGGCAACAGTCCGATCTATTCACAAATATTTATTAGCAGTTCGGGACAATCGTCGTAATTTATCGTGGACTCACGTGATTTAATTTTTGCAAACGTCAAGGATCGGAGGTCCGACCGCTGTATGTAACCCCACTGTGGTAGTAGTATGAGTTATTTATTTCATTTACTTGAAACCGTATCGCATACCTACGTGTGTTGGTTTAAAATAATGAAGTCTGATATAGACCACCCTTAAGTATGTAGGTAAAGATGTTTCTTTATTCTCGTTATTAGATAATATCTTTATATGTTGTGTCTTTATATACTTATATGTCGTATTATAATAGAGCTATAGCTCTATCATATATTATGTGAAGATAAAAATCTACCGCCGTATCTTCAGTTCTCCGCTTCATACAAAATGTCAACGGTATTTGGCATTCAATTAATGTTAACTAATACTAACAAACATCGAACTACCCTATCGAGCCTGACAGGTGCGTTTGCATGTGCGAGCGAGACAGGTAACAAATGACATGTGATGGTAAACAGGTGGCATACGACCGTTACAACCACAGACTAAAGTTGTATCAACCGTTTGTGTTTATATACTGGTTTATTAAAGTGTGAATCATCCAGAATATTGCTAACGTTTTTTTGTACGGCGCTTCTTAATGACCATAGAGTAGCTTTTAAAGGATGTCTTAGTTTTGATACTGTTAGTTTGAAGTTAGGTGTTGTATGGAGGTTTTTTATAGTTTTTTTATTACTGACAGATGGTATGGTGCACGTGCGATCAAGTGTAAAGTCATTTAAAAGTTCCTAGCAAATAAGTCGTAACGTTTAAAGTTTTTTACTCTTTGTTCAGATTATAGGTAAATATAGAATATTTATACGATCATTTTAAACGGCAATCTCGATACGCCACTGACCTAAGTACTGCTAAGCGTGGAAACCAACCATTGCATTGTCAATCCAAATGGAAATTTCGATAAATTGATACAATTATTAAGGTTTTTTTATATTTTTTTATTTGATTTAAAAAATCATACTTAGTAAGTAAGTAATTCTCGGTTAACTGCGGAAAGACATATGTCCGTCTGTTTGTTGAAACTATGTACTTGTAAAAGTCCCTTGTTAGTTTATTTAAGAACCTTAAAAACGTAGTAACTATTTACAACATACTGTAAAGAGTACTGGTTTAGTATTAACCTAACCATCGTCACGAAACATCCACCATATCAAACGCGACAGCTGAGGTATTGCCCTGTCGTAACAGTCAAAGCAATTTGACTTTATAGGGTATTTGACATGTTTTTAAAATCCATTTTATATTATGTAGTAGAGTCTAAGGAACCCAGCAAAAGTTGTTTTTTTTAAATCTGGTATGTATTAGCTGAAAAACATCGAATTAAAAATTCAATATTTAAATAGTGTGCCAAAACGCTACTTTGACAATATGGCGCCGCAATGACGGCGACGGTGACGTCACATGCCTGTTTGACAACTAGGCGCAACACAACTAGGTAAACAAAGTTTACGGGCATGTGACGTCACGAAAAACTCGGCCCAGCAGGAGCGTCTTGTGTCACGTGACAAACGTTTAAAAAATGTAATTTTTATTTAAAGATTTTTAAATAAATCAATCATTATTTTCAACTTACGTTAATGAATAATCATTTTTTAACTCTTAATTTATACTGTTAACAGTAATTTACACTTTATTTTTCGCATTGTCAAAAAGCCTATTGTATATGTATTAAAACGTTATCCTTTGTACCTCACATACAGTCTAATTGAGTGTCGATGCAGACTGGCCAGATGCAATGGCGTCCACACGACACGTCGTGGTCGGCTGACCGACGGATCTATTTGCCGCCAGAACAGTCGCACTGTCTACCAGATTGCTACATTGTCGAAGCAATTGCGTTGATAAGACTACTATAATTATGTTCTAGAACCTACCTATTACGGCCGCTATTGTTACATGGGTTTTAGAGATTAACAAAGCCACTGCAAACGGACCCTTAAAAGTTGTGTTTTTTGGGGAATGACATCCGACAAACAATCATAATTTAAAGGTAGACGTTTCTTCAGAAAAATACAGAAACGGTTTTTACTTTAAAATATATAGTTGCATAAAATAATGTACAAAAATATAAGAAAGTAGAAAATAGATAGACCAGGTATGACAGATAAAAATAATGCAGAACAATGGGGCGATAGGTTTTCTGTGAAAAAAGTAAGTCCATCTTGTATGGACAATTTTTTAGGGATTGGTGTTTTTTATAAAGACTGGCCAATTTGCTATAAGTACATATATATCTATGTGTACTCATAGCAAATTAAATAATTAAGTAGATTTTTCGTTTTTGTGACCTAAGTGTGGAACTGAGCCCCAGAATAGCTAAAACGGTCACGGCGGCAAAACTGCTTTTAATAATGTTGTAAATATTAAATTAAATGTGTTAATTGATCTTGTAAGTTAGAAGTGTATGTACCGATGTTGACGTCAATGTTTTTCTTTGATAGATTAATGTTTTTGATATAAAATCAAAACGTTTTAAATACTTTTAGTTTTAGTAAAGAGAAAGTCGTTTCGCTGTATGAAACTGCTTAGCTCCAGATTCTACAAATCTGTCCCTTGGTATTGACACTTCCATTTTCCGCGCCAAACAATGCGACCATTTGTAATCATTACCAACATAATTATGCGCTCCATGTAACCCTTATTTCGTTAACGCAAAGTTTACTTTAGTACGTTCAAAGCGTAGGCGTAAAATGGTTGACGTAATCACTGCCAATTTAAAAATCGTTCTCATATTCGGTCTTATGAGCTCTACAGAGAGTCGAATTTTGATTGTTTCCTTTACAAAGTTATCTTGGTGTCCGTGTTGTCATAGATTTTTCGAGAGGGACATTTTCGTTGGTATAATTTGGTGTGATTTTTATAGCGTTTTGTTATGTTTTATTTGGAAATTGCCGTATTATTTATTTGACTTTTGCATGATTATTGTGGCTATTATAATAATTGATGAAAGAGCAAAAAAATCCGTAGATTAATATCGAGATTAGATTTGTTACTGCGATCCATTTTAAGGGATGTGATGAAATGGAAATACAAAAGACTGGTCGATTCCTTGTACTTAACTTATTATTATTACTCAATGTGGAGGGTATGTAGGTAGGTACCTAATGCTAGTAATACTTTTAGGGAAAATCATGTACCTAACCAAGTAGGTTATCTTTGTAAGTAAGGTCAACAATGCAAAATTGGAGATAATTAGTCTATCAACTAATAAGTTGGTATTTCGTAAAATGGGAATGAGAAATAGGAAAGGACAATCAATATCTCAAACAGTTAAAGGAATTCCTGGTAAAAAATAGTTTTTATACCTTGCATGAGTTTTTTAGTTTTAAGGAATAATAAGTAAATAAGTAGGTACCTCATTTAATTTTAAGAAAAATTGCTGCACCCTTACAAGATTTATGTTAAACCAATATTATATATGTAATAATAATAAGAGCTATGTAACACATAAATGCAATAAACGATATGACTATGACTATGGGTCTTTGACCATTAGGTCAGGATGGCTGAAAAATAAATAACTATTTTCGAGTTCTCAGAAGACTAAGAGTTCATAAAAGATAATAATTAACAAATTTTAATTATGATTTAATATAACTACGAGGAAATCTTGCTCTGGCGTTTTTGGGATAGGTAGTGCTTAATTTCTTTAAAAACGCATTACATTACATTAGGTAGTAGGTATAGGTACTATTTATTACTAAACACAGCCATAGTATATACCAATTTTTTTTTTAATTTTTTTTTATATAGGTACCTACCGTTTTAAGTATTTAATGGGCTTATTTAAGTTTCTATACGGTTTACATATATATTTGTGGTTTTGATATGTCTTTTTATAACCATTATTATATTTTCCCTTATTGCGATATTACTACAGAGGTACTTTACGTTTCCTCGAGATTTCTGCTAGTAAAATTAAATAGGATAGGTAAAGCTTTTTATACCGCACAGAAAGATAAAGTAACCGTTGAAATTTTAGTGCTTTAAGCTTACTACGATAAAATCTATTTAACCTGGAATTGAAATACTTAACTCAATAATTCATTTTACATCGCAGATAACATCTCTTAAGTAAATGTTTTTTAAGAGGTTTTATTTAACGTTCAAGAAGAAATGTTAATTATAAGATTAAAGCTGGAGGGGAAATGTTTTACTTTGCACTCGCAGGAAAAACTTGATAAGCGAATATTTCTTAACTTAATTTACTTAGAAAATTGGTTGCGAGGTCGAAACTGACGAGGGCAATAAAAATGTATAATTTATTTGACTATAAGCGCTTACTTACAAGAATTTCCTCAAGATTCAGCTCAATAGGATTAGTAACGATTGTTAACTCAAGTTTAAGCTATTTATTTATGAAGTTTCAGCAAAATATATATAAAGCGGTTTTGAATTGGACTGTTTTTTATACTTAGCTTTGAATAGCTAGAACATATTAGTTATGTGTATTTTAATGAACTAGTATGTATATTATGTGCTTTAATGAAACTCTGCTAGGTGCTGTTTTTATTAATAAGTAGCTTCTGCCCGCATATTTTATTACATATTATTATTAGTGTTAAGTTTCAAAATCCATTCTGCCAATGAAATGAGGTACAGTAAAATTTGTTTGGTAGGTCAAAACTTCAGATACTTGATTAGATTCCGTATTCGTAGCAGACTAAGTTGACAGCATACTCGAGTTAAATCCGTTATTTTGGTTAGTTTCGAAGTAGGTTCATTGCTTTATAGATCTGTTAATAATATGCTAGGTTACACGTAGTTTTTTAGCAATTTTATTATTTTTTAGCGGTATGGTTTATGGGACTTTAGATCGTCCTTTTATATAAGTAGGTACCTACGTAATGATAATGATTTAGTAGTGCAGCGCTATAAGGGAGCTAACAATCATATAGATCGTGTATGACTCCAAGGACTCAAACAGTAATTCAAAATCCATAGGTGTGATCTGTTTGCTCCCGAATAGCCGGTTGGAAACTTCTAGACATTGTCAGGGTTCTTCGACAATATTGTCAAATTGCAGTGGCGCCAAAAGCTCTTATGAAAATACCAAAGCGGTGCGAGTAATCAAACCAAACTGCGTTTTTCTGGCTCTATATGCTGCGTTTCGTAGCAATCTCAAAATCTTTCAGTACCTTTTTAAATTTTGGTTTCCACTTAAAGCTAAAAGAACCGAAATAGGGCACGTACACTTGTCTTACCGAATGACCTGAAGAGCACACACAGAAGCTACCCCCACACACAGGCCGTCGGCAGCTCTCCCAGTGCCGCGCCGGCCGCCGTGACGAGCGCACGCCCGCGAACGAACGAACCGCGTTTTGGTATATCGGAATACGTGGGTTTTTTTTTAGAAATTGTAAATCAGTGGTGTGAAAGGATGTGTTTGTGATTTGGTGGAATTTAACCTTTATATCAGAGAGAAATTGGATTTTACTTTTTGACGTAAGTTGATTTGCCGGTATTTAAATTTTTTTTGTAATGTTTATTTTGGTGGTTTTTTTATGTAATAAGGGTGACAGATGAGTATCGGATTTAACAAGACGATTTATAAATATTTGAAAAGTTTTTTAAAAGTTTTTCCACAGCTTTACCGAATGCTTTTCTACTGAGCTTTTGAAAGTCCGTTTGGGATTTTTCGGGCTATTTGAAATTAGCAGTTACATTTTATTTTTGGTGGTGGTATTAAGTATAGGTAATTCCTTTCATAATAGTTCATAAGGGTTTTAGTTCATTTACAACCTAAAATTTTGGTATCGGTTACAAGGTCAAGTGTTCGAGGCAGGATTATTTTTTTATTTCAATATTGTTGTTCTAGACTAGGTAAACTTTTATGTTCAGTATACCTATATAAACATTGTATCCAAATTCTAGGAACCTAGATATCTATATATATAAGATTTTCATCTTTATATGTGCATTGTGAAGTAAAAATAAACTCTATACATAGTTAATTATGTACGTACGTCTGTCACTGAATAAATAAAATATGACGTCAAATAAGAAAACCCATAAAAAATTCACCAATTTTTAATTTAAGCTTCATGTCAGTAAAATTGTATGTACACGGATAAGGCGGGATGTTCATACTTATGTAAATAACGTTAAAACGAGAACATTCGTTTACAACTCGCTGAGGCAAAAACGTTCAAAAATATTTTCATTTGCAATTTATTTACCTAAGGATACAGTGAATGAAAATATATTTTTGGTACCTATCTAGTTAAATATATGCGCCCGTGAGTTTCATTTGCTTCAAAATTAATAATGCTATGGTAACTAGGAAAAAAATGGTCGTGCCACGAATATGGGAACTGTTAAGTTTCCGAAACGTCAGCATATGAAATAAAATACGCGAGTTAAATCTGTTATAGTCCTTCATTCCAATGCTATGGTAGCTTATATGTAATGCATCAATTATCGCGCTTCCGCTCATTTTTTCACTCCCTTAACTGATTCAGTGCTAAGGCCTCTAGCAACACCCAGCGGGTCCCGTCATACAAAATTTTCCCTTTACTAAAAAATGTCAAAAAATGATTTTTCAAAAAATAAATGCTCATTTGACGAGTTGCATAGTAAAAAGTAATTAACGACACGTTGTCGTGGTCAGGACCTGGAGGACGTTCCAAAGTCACGATAACGTATCGTGATTAGCGCTGAAGAAGAATTCCTATAAGGGGGTCAAAAGCGATGATGAGTGAGAGTGGTGACAAATTTCATTTAAACCGTTTCACCGGTTTATGCGTGAAGACTGAAGAGGCATTAAACGGACAGACACTTTCGCATTTCTAATGGAGCTTTAGCCCTATAATATGATTAATTAACTAGCGAACCTTCCCGGCTTCACACGGGTGCTATAAATCACTCTATTTATTAAAAAAAACCGCATCAAAATCCGTTGCGTACTTGTAAAGCGTACTTACATAGGGATAGAGGGACAGAAAAAGCGACTTCGTTTTATAGTACTTATGTAGTGATAGCAAATAGCTTTACAGCCCTTCGTTGCAAATTGTAAAACAGGCCCTTAAAGATGGAAAGAGTGATAGTATTAATAACAGGTGCCGTAAAGTGGGGTCACCGGTCAGGTCATATTATGTTCCATTCCCGCACTTATAGTAACGGTAACACGCGTTTTAAACCTTCGGTAATATCATTTGTCCTTTTTCAACTAGTTTAATATAATTTGACTACCTGCACAAAATCTATTAGGAAGTAATTTGGACTATTCTATGTTGTTTCACTTATTAGATAAGTAGTACAGGTTCAAGATAGTGAGATTGACTCTACATTACATATTTTGTATCTTAATTTCATTCCTCATTAACAATTTAATAATATTATTATTATACATAATTATCATACTTTGATAATTCCCGCCAAAACGATCCATTGAAGCAGATGTCCAAAGAATAAAACTTGACACGTGTCTTCTTGACATGTCACACAAGCATACACAGTAAAGAAGCGCTTAGCGGACCACTAAGTGACGTTTAATTAAAAACAAGATTGTAAATTCGCAAATGATTATATGCCTTGTTGGTTCGCTGCTTTATTGTCAACATTTCCTGAGTATCACACTACGTGTAGAATACAATTAATAATAAATAGAATTTTTACCTATTACTAGACTAGACTGTAGTCAAACAGATAAATTTTAACGAAGAAAAAACAGACATATGATTTTTTTTAAATTTCAACAAATCCAACTTAGTGTTTTAAATTAAAATTTGATTTCTTCTAAGTTTGCTATAAGAAATGACCGTAAAAGCTAAGCTGCCTTTCTACAGAATGTAAGCGCATTTTCGAGTATAAAAAACCAAATCCCCGGACAAATAGACGCGAAAAGTTAAGATGGATTAGCCACGACTGGAATCCGCACTTTTTTTACATATCAAAACCGGAAACACCATTTTCCAATTACCAACCTTTTCATAAAAACATAATTGCACCAAAATACTACCACATTAATCATCCGCGAATAATAGATCTTTCTTTATGAAAAGTATGAAAAAATGTATATTTTTGCATCGGCAATGGTGTGAAGTGGGTCAGGCGGCGGGAAGTTTTTGCCATTTTTTACCTTTTGTGTGTTTAATTTTGTGGCTTTTTTTTGTTAGTTTTTAATAAGAATCAGGAGAAATAGATTTGTCGGGTTTACGATGAATTCATCATCACACCTTTAAGCAGTCGTCGATGATTCAGTCGATTGTAAAAGTGTTTTTTAGGAACCGAGTTGAAATTGAGAAAATATATATTGATTGAGCATTTCATGGCGGTGATCGAGGCCTTTAACTTCGTACAAACTTTTTTGGTATTGACTGCGAAGTAAGAAGTTACAAGATTGTATCCAACTTAGTTATATAAGTAATTCTATTTTAAATGGAATATAATTAACTTCATGAACAAATCCGTCACAGTTGTTCTAATCTGATGTAAATACGAATACAATTTTTAAATGGATTAGTAAACGGTAGGGACTTACCTACTAAGTAAGTAAGTAAGTACTATCAACTGTGCTGGCGATGTTACACCTTTAAGGCAATAATCGCTTGAACGACCCTGGTACCTGGCGGCTGTGTGTGAAGCAACAAGTGCAAGCAATTTTTTTCTAAAATGGTATGCCATTTTTTTTTATTTTTTAGTACTATCGCATGCTTTCGGGGTATGCCCCGAAAGCATGCGATAGTACTTCTGCAACGACATACAAGCATAACATTAAAAAAAATGGATCATTACAAAAAGGTTTAATGAAATTGTATATGATGATAGGAATAAACAAATTGTTATAAAGTTTTTAAAGACATTATTAGAAAATAAAATGCACAATCACCAAACCAAACTCAAAAGTATTATTTTGTTTTTACTTCAATACAAAAATAAAATAATATTGAGGTGTGTGAATAAAATAATATTGATTGTGTCCGTTTAGTAGTTAATTTTAGTTTCAGTATACTTAATAGCTGTATGTATCTAGGTAATTACCTTCACACTGTTTTCTTTAATTAGATTTCGTTGTACGTTCATAGAAAGCCAAGAAATCACGCTTGATCTTGTTAAAATAATCGTATTTCGTTTCGACTGAAATGATATAATGAATCACGCACTAATATTAGCGGCGAGGCCGCCGGTTCGAATCCGAACAGTTTCCGTTCACCGTTCAAATAACAAACGTATCGTATAAAAATAATAAATCCCCAACAAATTATCAAAAGTATTAATTTCTGATGCTTTCGCGGTTACACATTGGAATGAATTAATTATAAAGAATTTAACTTACGTTTGGTATTTTATTTTTGTTGACGTTTCGAAAGCTTTACAATTCCCATATCCGTAGCACGACTGAGCTGAAGAATGTCTAACGCTAAAGTGTAAGTGTTATCAAAGGTAGTAATATAGATAGTTCGGTCCTAATTACAATCTTACATTCTGTAACAATGTCACGCTTAAACCATTGAACAGATTTTAATGATAGACGTAAAGGAAAGTGGTCACCTTGAAAAACTATAGCCTTCTTTTTGACCACTCCTTAGGTACCTATAAGTAGTTAAATCAATACGTTATTGAGCATACATTATCTAAATGTACCTAAATACTTACATGCAAAAAGATGAAAAGAAGATAAAAAGTAAAAAGATATAAGGAAAAAATATGATTGTTAATTTAAAAGTTGAGCAACATACGACGAAAGCATTCCCAATACATTCGACCCCTGTTAGGAAAGTTGGGCTATTTCATTAAAATACATAATTCATGACGCGGCCCCAGTTCGCAACTCTTCCTGATAATAATGAACATGCCAAGTAATGCAATTACCCAAATTATAACAAAAGACAGATTTTCTATACGTAGTAGTACGTAGGGATGTGTGGACTGCATTGAAACAAATGGATAACAATTACCTGACGTAACACAATAGATATAAGCGATGAATTAGAATTAATGAAAAAAAGTTTAATGAACATAAGGTATTTATATTAAGTGCAAGAAGTGCGTATCACTATTTTCGGGAACAATATATGGTGCATAAGAGCTCATAATTATGTTTAGACAATTCCATGGAGCGATACTTCTTTACTTTGATTAAGAAGCCATTCTTTATTTAGTTAATATTTTCCAATAGGTAAATCGCATATTGAGAACGAAAGTGACCTAACTCGAAATGTGTCACTACGCGAATTCAATTTTAAATGTTAGACTTAGAATCCTTAATGAAATAACGATATATTCGCTTTCGTTCTCAACATGCGATATATCTCATTTGTATATCTTCTTCTGTCATTTAAGGTGTAAATGAGTAGCCATTGTGTATATATGAGTCTTAAATTATTTTAAAATAACAGAACTAAATCTTGAATCGTTTATCACCAACGACGGAACCAGTCGTGAATATTTTAATACAAAAGAGTTTGCTATCAAGATAAACTGTTTCTCTGCACTTGATAAATGACGTAGGGAAACTCTCTTAATTACATTTTAGAGTCAAACTCCGAGTAAGGTGTACACGAGGGAAAACATCGTTATGAAATCAGAGAAATAATTTCTGTCAGTTGTAAAAATATAGTCAGTTCTGGTGTACACAAAATAAACCGGGAGGTATGAACTACGGTCATTCAGGAATCAAACACCATCACTATATTACTGCCGTCCTTTTTAAAAAGGCGACCATCTGACACTTTACCGATTTTGAGTTATATACATGGGCGTGATCAGAAAAAAAAGGCGCGTCGACCCATCCAACCCGTTTTTCTCTATCTTATTTAGTTCTCGAGATATTTTTTCAGATTTTCCTCAAAAAGGCCGTGACGCGACATTATTTTTAGTGTAAAATTTACTAAAAGGCAGTAACGTTACATTACTTTATTTAAAGGCAGTTTCAGTCCCTTGGCTGCCAATTCACAATAGCAAAGACTACACAATAATTCATTAAAAGGTCGTTTTTGAGCAAAAATTTCTTAAAAGGTCGTCATGTCGCTTACACTGCCTTTTTAATAATTATTTAGTGGTTCAAATTTTTAATCGTACTTATAAGAAAGAAGTTAACACTTTCTTATACATTTTTAGTTGCTATTTTTGGTAGGCTATTGGACACTAAAAAGCAGTTTTCTCGCAATAATTAATTAAAAAGCGGTTAAGTCACGCGTAGGTGTGAGTTATTACGTGCAGTTCTATTTGTAAGTGCGTCGATAAAATTATGTTAGTGCGCCGAAAGTCGAGGTAAGATGTTGTCTACTACTTACACACTGCATGAAACTTTAAAGGTAAAATTTAATATTGAATTGAATGATATATTATAGTTGTTTTTAATATAATCTATGACTATTGACTAAAGTTTTTTCAACTAATCTATACTGAGTTTTACTCCCGTGTAAACTACAACTGATTTACGAAATGCTTAAAAACTGCTATGTTTAGTTACGTATTTGACTCATAGTAGCTATACAGTATGTTAGTAAATATAGAAGGTACACCTATTTATAGTTGGTTCTTATTTATTGCTGTTATAGAAAAGTTATTTATGAAAATGAAATAAGAAATGCATCCTTTAAGTATTACCTAATATAATTTCGAATATCTACGTAGGTACATCGAATATTGTAATGTCGTATGACGACAAAACATGTGTCATTTTAGTCATTTTGAACGTTATATTGTCTATTTTCTGATGATTTACTAGTTATCACACATTGGAACAAAACAACTAAAAGAACCCGAAAGAGTGTTGTTGTATTTCTTGATATTGTAATTCCATCAATGGTAAAATACAATTTACGATGGAGTTAGAATAAAATTAAGCAATAGCTTAGCTTAATTAGATGCTCTACTTAAAGGAACACTTAATATGTATTGAAAGAAAACTCCTACAGATAGGTCTGTATTGTAAAGGTTGCAATTTATCGTAAAAGCTGGCCGCTAGATAATGTTTTTTCGAATAGCTTTAAAATGGATTATGAATGTGGTAGGTACATAACACAAAAATGATAACGTTATGAGTAGGTATATACAACCACCGTTTTGGGACGTCTGCAATCTTTGAATGACACGTTCACGGATAAACCTAACCATACAATGAAGTTCAATGTTTATCAGGTCCTTGCGAAGGAACTCCGTCACTTATCTAGATGGCTACCCAAGGCAATTTTTTTTGTTTGTTATTCCTGCTGAGTTTCTTGCAACGTTTTTTCTCAGCAATCAATGTGGTCATTTCGATATGTTTGTATTTTGTTGAATAATAAATGTATTTATGCTTAGAATGCAACATATAAGTAAACATGTTTCATATTTTGAAAGACACAGTTTAGACAGTAAATAGTTTCAGCTTTGATATTAGTATAATATCACAAAAAAAACTTTTAGAGTTAAACCACTGTCAGTATTGCATTGCCTATAAATACTAAAACAGTATTTTTTTCAAAAATCAGCTTAAAAATGAACCTGTTATTAATAAACCCACAACAACTTAACATTGCTACAATTATTTGGTTTGATTTGACAATGTCATTTCACTTGACTGCTCTTATAGAGGTATTACTTAAAGTATTGTAAATATGATAATTGGTTTAAAAGCAGTAATTGGAGTTTTACTGCTTTTAAGGATTTTTTTCACCGTTATACTAATGTCATTGCTTTCTTAAATGGCAGTCTTTGCACTTTAACGTCTTTCTTATAATTTTTTTAGAAACATTTTTAATGTGAATACTGAACAAAAAAGCCGCTTTGTGGATAAACTGCCTTTTAGAGAATTATGAACAGTAAATTTTCCGGCTGCATATTTTTTTGTGAAAATTACTCCACTAAAAGGTCGCTTCGGGACTCAAACGGCTTTTTAGTGGATTATGCTCGATTAAAAACTGATCCCAATAATTTAAAGAAATGTTTTTTGATTAATTTTATTCATTTAAATGTATAAAATGGTAATAATAAAATATACATAAGATAGAATAGACATCACTCTACAAGTACGAATTTTCACGTAAGTCATATTCGCCTCATAAACCAATGAAAAAAAATAAAATAAAGTTGGGCACTTCTTTTGCGATTTTCTCAAAAGTAAGTTTTGTCAGAAGGTCGCCTTTTTAAAAATGACGGCAGATTACGACGTAGTACTTTCTATATTGCTAAGTGATATGAAAAATTAAGCCTTATAGATTAGAAAATAAAGGCCAATAAATCTGTTTAACACATTCAGTGTCAGCGATGTTTATTAGGGTTTTATGTTCGTAGACTAGTAGCGGAATCACGCATTTGGCTACACGCGTAGCGCTACGGAAAGATTGGCTGTGAAAGTGTACGGTGTTATGGCGGCCACAATCTAATCTTAATATACTTTTCACTACAACCTTTTTGTAATCTTTTCGAAATTTCTGAAATTAATATTTACACCGTTGTCACAATCTGGAGTTTTTTCTAATGTGTAAAAGTTATAGCTAGGTACTCATCAATTCATACAATTAGTGTGCACCAAAGTATAAAAAAAATAGTATTTATTTCACATAAGTAAATACGTAATAACTTTCTCTTTGAGACGAAAATTAGTTGCTAATTTAATATAAAGAACAGTTGTAAATGAAAGAAATGCGTAAAAAAGCGTGTTTGAAAAATACAAGAGATATTTATAGTGAGTTCACAAGAGAAATTAGTGATAGTAGTTTAGAGTACCTAGTTTATGTTCTATTAATTTGTACTTTAGAAATTAACTGAAAAAAATATGGCTAAAAGTTTATACAATGTTAAACGAATGTTAAAATCAGATTTTGATTTTTGCTGTGAAATTGTGATGTAAAGCTTTACGAGTGTAATAATGGTTTAATAGGAAAACTTTATTTTTCATGTCGGTAAATGGAAACCCGCAAGAGAAAAATAATAAGAAATAAAAAGGCTATTCAATTTGCTTTGAAACCGCATGAGCTCGCTTATAAAATTATTCCCACAATCTTCCTTTTAATGTTAATATTATATTTATGAAATATGTTGGAAAAATAGTCCAATAAGAAAATTTGTACGCGACGTGTTAACTTTTCTAACCCTTTACCGTACCTAAGGGTTGGTAAAAAAATACTATACACCTATTATCCTTATATCCATGATTATTAAATCATTATTATTAGGTGTTTAATTAAAGCGCAGGCTAGGTGGGTTCAAAGCAACTTTCATTAAAACATCACCTTCCAAATTTCAAAGTGACAACTTACAACAAATTCCCGGCTCTTTCGTAAAATGGTTTAAATTCCTCAATTTCAGCGACAGGCTTAAATTCCGGTCCAGACCGGAAAAATCCGGTTATGTGAACCGGTTTTCGGCCAGTTTGTGATGGGAACATAATATTGTTTTTGAAAATGTGGAGAATTGACGCTGTCGCAGTTAAAGTACGTCTTGATCGTTTAATTTCATAAACGTAAGTCAAATATCTAAGCCAGCGCCAAGCGCCGTTTAAAAATTGAAGAATAAGACAAAGTAAATGCAATACTTCCATGTTACATTGAAGGCATGTCCGGTGCCGTGAGCGCAGTTTCGGCGCTGACGCGGCGATGTAGGTCGGGCGTGCCCGAGCTTCGATAGCGGGCGCGGCGCGATTTCCAGAGAGAAGTTCTCTTTAAGTGGCATCCATAAAATTAGCATGCATATTCTGAAAAGGAATACATGTATTTTGGGGCATTTATTATAATTATCGATTGAACTAGCCGGATATTACCTTTTCGATTTTTTTTACAAACTGTAAATGTCGACAATGTGTTTCCCTAAACACATCTTTCGATTTTAAGCAGCTTAAAAATATACATTTGGAATGATGGCAATTCTCAAACTTGTGGTTTATTTCGCGTTTTTTAATTTTTTTGTTCTTCTCTTTTTATTCAGATTGGCAAAAATGTATGCAACGCTATTGCATTTATTATCGTCATAAGTTGTAGAAACCACTCCTAGATATCTTACTAGCTGTACGCCCCGGCTTCGCACGGATCCCTTTTTTTTATAGCCTATGTTACTCGGAAATAGTGTAGCTACACAGTCGTTTTGGAGCCTCTTTAATCCAAACAAACATACAAACCATTCCTTTTTATTACATTAGTATAGATGACGTTTCAAGACGCGAGCGCCTGGTATTATTACATATTAATATAGTTGCATTATATATCCTGTTGTTTCTCATTCCGCTTTCAGTGGCACGCGGTTCCGCGGTAGTTTATGATACCCGGAGCCGTGCAGTTTGGCCAAGTCGACCGCACACGACCGCCTGCTGCAGTAGGCTTTATAAAGGATCACAGAATAAATAATATCCACTATTTCATGTTAAATTCAACTCTATGAAATGAAATAATTTCTGAAGCTTTCGCGGTTAATACATTGGAAGGAAACAATTATAACATTACAGATGTATCTCGCGTATTTTATTTTATTGTTGCTTTTATATTCGTAGCCGACTGTGTTGACTATAGTCTAAATCTTTAGTGTCTATGAACATTTTCTATACTAATACAATAAAGAGGAAATATTTGTTTGTTTGGATTGAATAGGCTCCGATACGACTGGACCGATTTGAAAAATTCTTTCACTGTTGGGAAGCTATGCTATTCCCGAGTGATATAGGCTACAGAACATTTTGAAAAAAAATAGGGATCCGTGCGACGTCGGGGCGAACCGCTTGTTATTTATATTTCTGCTGAGTAGGCAGAAGTAGAGTACTGGCAATACGAATCAATGGGGGCTATAGCATGTCAAAATTCGCTAGATACACTAGTGTCTAGTAAAATTTAGCCGTGATATTCCACCAATCATAGGCCGGCAGCCTGTCTCTCATTGGTTGAACAAGACAGCTTGACGTTATGTTATTCGACACTAACGTATCTAGTTAGATAGCTCCCATTATTATCCAACATCCGTTTCTATTTCTAGGTATAATATTGCAAAAATATTGTACAGCGAAAACTGTTGGCGATATGAAAAGTTTGAAGGAAATACGAGTATTTGCATAGTGAAAACATGTTCCGCGTAGATCCAGTCGAGAGCTCGAGTTCTAATCTTTTCCGAACTCGAGAGTGACACTGCCATGTGTCTGTCTAGGTTAATGTAGGTAGTTGTTAAAAACTTAATCATGTCTTGCTAGGAATTATTGGTTCATTAACCTCAGCGATTCTATAACAATATCTAATATATAAAATTTCCATGTCACAATGTTACTTACCGTGCTCCTCCGAAACGGCTTTACCGATTTTTACCAAATTCTATATGCGTATTTAGTAGGTCTGAGAATCGGCCACTATCTATTTTCATACCCCTTAGTGGGTAAGGAAAAAACCGTTTGCCGGGTCAGCTAGTATAAAAATAAAACAACAAAAAATTTTAAAGACCTTAATGTAAACAAAACTAGATTTATTTACATTAAGGTTTTTTAAAATATATAATAATATATAAAAATCTATAAAAAAACTTTTTTTATGATGCCTTTGTATGAATACAAGAATAATACAAAGTTTATTTTATGTATATCTAAACATCAAACTTACGTGAATAGTAGGTATAATTATTTTTATTCTAACAATAAATAAAAATAAAATAAAATAAAAAAAATATAAATATAAAAATAAAAAAGCCTTTATTTCATATAGATTATACATTTCTTACTATTATTATATATATATTTACCTACTATTTTTGTATTAGTTTATTTATTTATTTTTAAATCTAGGTTATGTTTATTATAAAATGTTTATTCTAAAAAAATGATAGATTATTTGCTAACTAATCTACGTGAACCCCAGAATGGGTGAAGGCCTCCTCCAAGGCTATAATAACATTTATTTTATTACCTAAGCGACTATCTAGTCGTCTTTACAAAAAAAATAATCTTACAAAACTAAAGTGAGGTCTACATATTAAAATAGTGTAGTATAGTATAGATAGAATATACATCATTATTATCTTTTCCAACAGATTTTTCAGCAACTTGTTTAATTAATTAGGTCTAGAGCTTTCGTCGCGTGCATGCGCGAGCGTGACTCTCCGAACCAAATTTGACTTTTAAACTTTGGCTAAACCGTGAAGCACTCTATTATAGTTCTAAGTGTTGTGGTAAGACTGCTTCAATTGAGTTTTAAACTAGTATATAGGACAAGACAAGCGCAATCAGAGTTGTTTTTCTAGTGTTTAGAGCGCCTGTCTATGAAGCTGGAGGTAGTGGGTTTCTATTCAGCTAGGGGGTCATTCAAGTATTACGTAAGCAGAATTATTACAATTATTTACTCCCACGTTAGCCTGGTCAGCAAAAGGTAGCAAAGCTCTAACCCCCCTCCTCCCATACGTAAACAATGGTAGTAATGTAAGTAGTTATATTATTTTTCTTTGAATATATTCTTTTTTATTTTGACCGTGAGCAGCAGTTACCTATTTATATTTTTAGAAAATAGGCTTAGGATAAATATAGGAGAGAGTACCGAGAGTACCGAGAGTATTCGTTATTTGTAGGAAAAAATGCGTTTTGTATTATAAAATAATTGCAAATATAACGTGTAGATTGCCAATTTTGTGTAAAAAAGTAAATATCTATGACGAAACCGTGACGTAATCACCATCGAGACTCCTTAAATGACATGGAGTCATCAAAAAAGGCGAATCAAAGACCACCCGAGCCCCTATAGTGCTTACGTAATACTTGAACGGTCTTTTGGGTGCAGATATCGTAGTCCGTGTTTATTCGGTTTGATCTTAATAAAGTAATGGCACATGCGACTACTAAAATAATAAGTTTACTTACACTGACGAACCGGTGGATGTACTATTTATACGCGGTGATACAACCGACTTACGACTGTACGGATTTAATGTTTCGCTCACCTTGACGTAATGATGAAAATTTGATGTTTCTTGGTTGTTGTGTGTCGTTGTTGTTATTATAAGACTATTGTACTTGTTGATGTGTTTTGGTCGTTTTTGATTTTGGTGGCTGTAAGAGAAAGCTCACGTTAATATTACTGTATTCTTTAAGGTTCTGATTTTGCTGAATATTTCTTTTTGTAATTTACTAGTTACTTCATTACTATTTGTAGGTTTTGAATTCTTTGGCACTGAAACCTTTTCTTCTTTTGCGAACTTCCCACCGCGTTTCACGAGAAAATGGTTTTTTCCATTTTTATTGCCGTATAAATTTTCCTTAGACTTCCCACGAATATTTCAAAAACCAAAATTAGCCAAATTGTCCAGTCGTTCTTAAGTTTTAAGCGAGAATAACGAACGAAGTTATATATTCATATAAATATGTATTACACTTAAATTATCATTATTTGTTAAGCACTTAATAACTATTGATTCTCAATATGACAAAAATCTGTCTTTGAGCTAAATTTAATTAAAAAATATTTTGCTAAAGTTATATTGACAAAATCTATCACTAGCCAAAAATAACATCTTATTTATATGCTTATGGATGACATAGGTATCTATTCAAGCGTGTGATGCCATGCTTTACGAACTGATGGACATTCATAAAATCAAGTAAATAACGACCTTATTTGCAATCGTCGTAAGGTTTATAATAAAATGCTCGTATTTTATTTTTCATCATCATTCAAAAATCATCATTAAAAAATATTCTTTGAGTGAGTGTTAGGTATTAATGAAAGTAAGTAAGTATATAATATTATATAAATGCTACAGGATGGCTTTTTTCAAATTTTGTGTCCCTCTTATAGTTTATGAAACAATTTTTATTATTGAAATCGTAAATTTGGGATATTTTATACAGTTTCATAATTAATTGCAACAATTTCAACTATTCCTTTGAAACGAACGAAAATTCGGTCCAAAATTAAATAAAAGTATCATTTTTACTTTATTGAAAAGTAAATTGCTTTGCAGTTTCTTGATATCACAGTTTGAATTTCAACTGTAGCACGTAGGTGATAAAGTCTATTATTAGCGAGTGTAAGTAGTAAATTTTCATTTCTTTCGGGTTCATTTTGGCGCCATGTTTGTTTTACGTCGCGGCGCAAGCGACAAACATCCGTCTCGCTTAATATCCTTTTTCGCGTGAAAATAATTTCACTTAAACGACTGAAGATCAGGATTTCGGTTATCTCGGAGCAAAATCAAATTAATGCTCTCCGTTATTTATGTTTGTTTTCTTTGGTTCGTTTGTTTGTTTAGTTATTTCTGAGCCGTGAAGAGATTATCTACTGCCGATTTAATGAAATAAGTAGAACATGTACAGTCAAGGGTAAATATATTATACATACATTTTTGTTACTTTGGTTACCTTAGGTTTAAAAGTGTTAACAGCATATATTATCTAATTGTACACTTAACATTCTTATACGTTTAATGTCCATTTCTTATTGCAGTTGTTTATTATTTAACTAATTTTCTAATATTTAACTAGGCAGTTGCACTTAAGACTTCACAGTAGTGAAACAATAACAGTACAAAAAATTAATAACTCTTATATTAAAAAAATAAAAAGCTGAGAACTCGGCTTTAAGATGACGTATTACGCTACTACAACCCATTTAACATGTGTACCTAAATCGACTCATGAATTACGATATTTGCGAATGACATTATTATAATATATCCCATTTAACATGATTATATGTACATTGTGAGTCATGAATACTTATGATATCTTTGATGTCACTATTAGATGTGCGGTTTGATTACGGGCAGTATTATAATAACCATGCTATAATGTACCTAATCGCTAATCGCTCATGGTTAGGCCGGCTGGCTCGGCGCCAGCGCTGACCGCCCGCGGATAACTCTGAACCAACCTTACCATACATTACTCATACGTATATTTGGACTTTACGGAATCGCCGTCTTGCTAGCTACGCTCCAGCTTTAGAATCGAAAAAAAAATTAGTAAATAGACCAAAAAAACATGACACATAATATATTTACATGTTAGAGAGTACTATCGCTACGGAAAGACCAATATTGAAAGAGACGTCGTAAGAAATTCAGCACTAAGTATTATTTTCAGTCAATTGTGCATCTATACAAATTAAACTTGCATACTTAAAAAAAGAACGGAAGTATCTATATATGTTTAATATACACGATGGCTGTTATTTTATTTGTTCATTGAGTAGATTATCAAAAAGTATTCAATACGTATTTTTCTTTTAATCGGACGACTAACGGCTTCAAAAGTTCATGATTTGGGGCTCGAAACGACACGTCTCCTTACAATTTTAATATAAACGTATAAGTTCGAGTATTAAGCAATATGATGTTTCCAGTCATATTTTGTCGCAAAGCATGTATGTGGTTATCTCTAGAGTCCTACTAGCTTCATTTCTCCCCATGGAAATAGTGTAAGAAGCGGTACCTTTTTAAACAATTCGAATGGCGAGTCATCCAAATATGCAGTCCCAAGGACGGCTTATATTAAGTAGACGACTGGTCAGATAATGAAAACCAATACCTGGAGCATACCGTATTGTACCGACCCCATGCAGTGGGAAATTATTAGGGCTCAATCGGCGCGCCATTTCGGTTCATTTTGTAGTTGGAATCTCGATCTTATCGCCATTTCTCGAAGGGTAACAAGACAACGTATTCATGGTAACTCGATATCAAAGAATATGTGGTTGAACAACGGCAATAAACAAATTTCCTAATTATAGCGATGAATGAACGTTTTTATCGAAGTAGGTCGTTGTGGGACAGTGACAAGGTTGATCTAATATTTAAATGATTTTGTCAAAATTAGCTTTTTACTCCAGATTATAAAGCTGTCTTGACGATACTAATAAATAAATACAAAAGTAGGTCATGATCGTGTGACTAGGAATAAAATTATAAGAATTAAACTTTATGAAACGGTAAATAGTAATTTTAAGAAATTTTGTAAACAATTTACCGAAATTCGTTAATTAGCGTATAATGATACAATATATTGTTTTCAAAAACAATCAAGTTTGACCTTGAGTCCGTCTCAACCCATCACAACGCGTTGCGATTCGTGGAAGCGCAAGAGTCGGTCGAGTTCAGCGCGTATTTATAAAATAAACTGACCTATTTGCTTATTGGTTGAGAAAAATATCTAGAATGTTCACGTCATTCGCAGAAAATAATAAATTGGGAAGTTTATTATACCTACAGCATCAGTTATGTTAAAATAGCGGGACTGAGTAGTGTCGGTTACATGTTCTGTTTCAAACAGCCTCCTAGCGGTTCACGAAAACTTTCCACGTGTTTTCTCTTTTGTTAATTCACTATAATATTTTTTATTGTAGGTATTATAATAAGATTAATATATTAAATAAGTAGTAGTAAAAGGTCATTTGTTTACGTGGGCTAAAATTATAATTGTTAAAATTGAAAAGAGAGAACACTACTGTTTAAAAAAAATGCTTTTTTTTACTACAACGTGACGTCACCTGTCACCACTTAATATTTCGAAGGCGAAATGAGGCTTCAAATGCAAAAAAATCGTAATGCCCTAATTGGTATTGCACTGTCTCAAAGTGTTTTGTTTTACACTATGTAGGTAATTCAAATGATTATTTATTACTTTATTAATGTCTTGTTTTGATACTTAATTTAAGAAGACTCTTAGCGATGGTCGTTAAGAGCTCAATTAACGGCAACACCTGGTTCTGTTAACGGCGACGATAAAGCGCAGTCATAAACGTGGGTGTATTTATTGATAACAAAGTAGTAATTAAGGAATAGGTGTATTAAGTAGGAGACTGTATGAATAATTGTCTTAAACTAACGTTTGAGCAAGGTGCAAATCGAAAGGTACAAAAGAAAATTGATCTGTTAAATTACGATAGGTACCTTATGCTTATCATGTTCTCGCATTGTTCTATAAATACTTTGTACAAGGTTTTTCGTGATTGTATTATAATTCTTATCTTTGCTTATTCTTATGTTTGATATGGCTATTAATTTGAATCTGTTTTTCGGTTTGTAAGTAGGTATAACACGGTTTTATTAAAGAGTTCTTTAAACTTATGGCATAGTGGCGATACTCACGCCAGAACCCCGAAGACTTAGATTTGAATCTTACCAGTCAATCGCGTTTTCATTATTGTGTGTGGTCAATTAGTTTACTCTTTATAATTTTTGATGCCTTCGCGGTTATTACACATTGGAATGAAACAACTATTAACGGATTTAAATCGCGTATTTTTATTTTATTTTATTTGCTGACGTTTCGGATTCTTTACAGTTCCCATAATCGTAGCACGACCGATATCATTTATTTTACAATTAGATTATATTCTTACAACAAATTAATCCGCAACAAGCTTCGTGCTCACTCGGTCTTGAGGATATGTTCAGGGTCATTTTCACAGGAGCTCGCGCGAGCTTGCTTTACCTCCGTCTCGATTGTCAGCTCAGTCGTGCTACGATTATGGAAACTGTAAAGAATCCGAAACGTCAGCAAATAATAAAATAAAATAAAAATACGCGAGTTAAATCCGTTAATAGTTGTTTCATTCCAATTTACTCTTTGTTCAGAGATTCACAATGATACAAAGCTAAACTTAATTCTCTGTAGTGTTATAGACGACTATATTCAGGTTTGTAGCAACATGACAATCCTAATGATGCTTATAACAAAGTTGCTAACGAGTATCCTTCGCGCTGCCCTGACAGCCTCGAAGATGCTTCCAACTTCGAAGACACTTCAGCATTTAATGTTATCTATTATTAAAGTGTACTTATATATAAAATAGCGGCCCGTCCCGGCTTAGCCCGGATCCCTTTTTTAGCCTATGTCACTCGGGAATGGTGTAGCTTTCCAACAGTGATAGATTTTTTAAAATCTGTCCAGTCGTTTAGGAGTCTATTCAATTCAAACAAACAAACTTTTCCTGTTTATTATATTAGTACCTCCCTATAGACAACTAGAACGAATTTAACTATATTATTCATAGCATGAGTGAGCTGACGATAGTTTATCGTTAACGGATATATGAGAACTGTAAAGTTTCGAAACTTTATAGCAAATTAATAATATACGCTAGTTAAATCCAATGTGTCACAACCGCGAAGACATCAGAAATTAAAATGTATTTTTATATTAGGTATTTGCAGTAGGTGGGTAAGGCCGCGGAAATGGGCAATAAGTAACATAGAGGTAACGTAGAGTTTATTCGTTACTTTAACGCAGAAGTAACGTATAAATATTGTAAGGTTGAGTTCATAATAAACAAAAAAACTCGTATTTTTGTAATCTTATTTTTTTTTATTTCGTCACTGGGTAAGGCCGCGGAAATGGGCAATAAGTAATATAGAGGTAACACGGTCGAATCCATAATAGTATAATAAAAATACTGTTTTAGAGTACTTCACTTTATATAAAGTTATTTCGAAATAGTTACTGAACCTAAAATATTACTGTGACTACTGTTGACATTAATTCTTTTTGTAGGTTTTTATTTATAAATCATTTTTATAAAAAAATATTTTGTCGTTCACTTCATGTTTTTTGACCCAGATTCAGTTGTCTTTCCTGATTTTAGACTATTTTCCATCAGCGCATGCTAATCTTCCGATTCCATCTTCAATCCCTGGTAATTATTTTAAGCAAAGTATTAAAACCATAATCCTCTTTTTTGTTTTTGGGAGGTTAATTATAACAATGTGAACAAACCTTTAGGTCACCTCTATTATACCTATCGGTTAAGAGTAACGTACAGGCAACGCGAAGGTAACGCGGAGCACATTTTAATAATTTATAATTCAAAAACTATAGTAAATTAACTAGAAAACTCTACATCAATGTGTACTTAAGTATTGCCCGCATATTTTTTTAAATTGTAATTAATTAAATATTACCTTTTTACCTTTCAAATTTCCCAAAAACTGACGTAACGAAGAACTGCACACGACTATTTCCGGTACCTTTTTTGACTATAAATGCGACAAAATAGCTTCTTTCGTTTTTCTTTTTGCTTTCGTTTAAATTTTCGAGTGAGTATTTTTCAATTCTCTGACTTAATTTTAAATCTGAGTTGTCTAAAGTCTGATATTGGTAACGAAGGATGAGTAACGTAGAATATCTCGATTTTAGTTCAAAAAATATAATGGTCTACAGATCCTATTTAAAATAGTATAAATATTATTTAACATAATAATTATAATCGTTAATCTATCATACTTTTGATATGAAGTGAGAGCTAAACGAAATATGAATAAGAAAAGCGTACATTTCCACTTGAAGTGGTCAGGGTACCCTTGGGACAAACGCCATTTTTGAGCTAATATTTTAGAAAACAATTTTTATTTTTTTTGTATGACTTTTTAGATTTATTTTATTAGCACATTTTCGACCTACTTTGAGTTCAAGAATACAGTAAAAAAAGATTTATTACGATAACTTTAATATTGAATTTTTTATGAGGTCGTAAAGTCTAGGACAACTTTTTTTTGAAATATTGCATTTTTGGCGGCCTTACCCACGTACCCATTAACTTGAATGCCTCTTGATTAAATGCAATACAAATGCCTTTATATTGTTAATTATTATAGTCAAAACGGTTCCGCACGTGACCTATATAGTTTCTGTATTATATGTAGTTTGTCTTCTTGTTACGCAATTTCGCCTATGCTGTTGAAACAATTTTGATGTGGTTTATCAGTTCAGTAAAGAAGAAACATAATAATAATAGGATAAAATACTATCTATAACGGAAATAACTAGCGTTTTTTATTTACGATAGTCGCAACGTTAAAGTCACTATCGTCCGTACAGTCGTGCTACGAATTGTTTTTTGGGATTGCTTTTTTATTCTAATAAGTAAAAACCGCTAAGGCATCAGTAATTATTAAGTAACATAATAATTATGTCAAATTAACTAAAGTTATGAATAAAACCGAGAAAGCACATAAATCCGTAAATATTTCGCGACTAAACAAGGCTCCATTAAATTTCCCGGTAAAAGGAACAAATGGGATAATAACAAAACAATATCCGAATTACCCGAGTACGTATGAAATAACACAGAACTCCTTAATATTATTATTAACGGATGATTATGAAAACCGTCTGGTTTCTGTTGTTTCGTATGGAAACTTGGCGAAACCGAATAATCGCCCGAGCTAATTTGAATCTTATTGTTATTGTTGTACAGCGTATAATTGGGATTAGCTGTGAGATCTGTGTGCGTTTGACAGTAAAAGCACTTATAATATTCGAAAGGGTGACAAGGATAAATAAAATTAATTATATGTAATAGTATATATATACCTACTACTAAATAGAATCAATCGGTTAGGCAGCAGATTGTTTGATTAGGTTAGGTTATATTTTATATTATATCTACCTAAATTGTAAATAATGCTCGAACTTATTTTAGTATCGGAAATTACATATTCATAACGTTAGATACAACGTTGAAGTTTGAATACTAGTGTACTAGTTAGGTAATTTCATAGTAGGAAAAAGCTTATCGAATTTTTATTAATGAATTCTTGCCTCGATCTAGCTCTAAGTAAATAAGTCTCTCTAAATAGGTACTAGATATAAGATTGAAATAGGTCGATAATTAATTTCAACAGTAGATATGCTATACTTATTCATTACATTTATAATCTTATTATCATTTAATTCTTATTTGCGTCTTAATTAATCGTTATTATTTTCATAATCTCAAAGGCCAAATTTTCATTAGCAGGGACATCTTAAATTGAGATTGAGCCCGAATGCCTTTTGTTTAGGGACAAAATGTCACTGTCCTAAATTTCCTCTAATACTGTAGGCCCGAATTGTAAGGAAAATAGAGATGGCAATGATCGTTGAATTCACCCTTTGAAATTATAACGTTTTGCGGAAGGAAAACATCGTTCTGAAAATTGAATGTTGCTTTTATTATGACATTTAACAGCAAGTGGACTACCATTCTTTTGAGTTAATGGCGATCTCTTAAAATATTAATGAACTTTTAAGTGGCCTTTAATTTTGGTCTTTTCTTGTTTTGTAATGTATCGCACCAATTAGTTAGGTATCAGTTATGAAACAAGTTAATTACGTTTAAGATTAAAATTATATTATGTAACAATTCTTGCGCCGACTTGATATCTATTTGATGTTTTCAATATTAGTATTTATATTTTCATCTTCATCTCCATTTTCGTAGTCATCTTCGTATTACTGTTACATTGTGACGTCACTATAGCAAGGGCTGAAGGGCTAAAGGGTGCCAGGTAATTAAGCTACCTTCCCGGGGCATAATGTACTGCCTACCGCTGCCGGTAGTATCGTAAAGTATAGGTATTTATTGTACATGTTACGCAGATGGGAAATATTCTAATGAAAAACTACATAAGAATCTTGACTTCATTTATTTTCTCTTAGACACTAAAATTAATTTGGATTTAGTTTTATCAAAAGCCTAAACAATTTAGAATGAAACAATTATAACGGGTTTTACTCGCGTATTTTATTTTATTTGATGATGTTTTGAAGACTTTACAGTTCTCATATTCGTAAAGCTGACGATAGTCTAATGCTGAAGTCTGCAAATAAATTAAAATACGCGAGTTAAATTCTTTATAGTCTGTTGTTTCATTCCAATATGTAATAACCGCGTAGGCATCTCACAGCAGTTAACACGGGTCTAAAATAGGTACCCAAAGATATTTTTCTGTCCTCCGGCCAGAAAGCGCCAACTTTCTGGCCGATGCGCTAAATGAAATTACCGCTTTCTGGCTTATTCGAACAGAAAAATAGTATACTGACCTCGGCCAGTAAAATAAAAAGCCTCAGATCTCATTTTTGTCAACCTCGGCTTCGCCTCGGACGACAATTACATGTGATCTGAGACAATTTTTATTTTACTTGCAAGGTGCGTAATGTGCTATTGTTTCATTTGTTAATTAGGAATATAAGGAAGCAAGTATTATCACAAGTCGATTTTAACTTCGTCTAAGCGTTCAGAATATAAATACATAAAAGACATCCTTTAACTGGAAATATCATCGACAAAGCAAGATTCATCTTTCATTTTTGTCAAAGGATTCCGCCATCAATTAAATGTATCCACTGTTAATAATGTCTAATTGTGTTTCTGAGATCCTCTGCAGAAGAACAATTAAAACTCGTATTAATTTACGAGACCCGGTATCATTTAAATTTGAACGTTTCTGCTGGAAGCTTTTAGATATATTAATATATCTATTATATAAATATTTGATAAGAAAGTTTGGTTTGTATGAAGTAAGTTCATAAGTTGTCGTTGTAATTGGATCTTAAAATTACACCGATAGGACTCCAATATTAAAAGCATAGACTTAGAATTGCAGGAGGACTTTAGAAACTACAATCTTAACAATCTTTAACTTTTTTTAATGCTGCATTTAAAGAAAGGTCTCATTTCTAGAACGTTAATAATTATTTATGAAATAAAATTTCCAAGAGTTACTAATTATGTATTTTGACGCAGTGCGGTATTATTTCTAAGTTCTTTGCTAATATATATAACATTTTTTAAATATGATAGAAGTAACTTAACCACCACTTTGTTTTGTAATATTATAACATGTTTATACTTACATATATAATATTATTAATTTTTACAAGTGTACTTACCATAGTGTCAATCGTGTTAAATGCAGTTCGCCAATCTGTTTGGTCTATCATGGATCGTTTTGGTCCCATGGGTAAACTGAATGGGACATTAAGTATCTGCCAGATAGACCGAACTTGACGCATCCATTAAATCTTAGTCTGTCGCATCCCCTGAGGCATCAAAGTTTGGAATTAAACCATTAATCAATTTGTATCTACCTGCTCACTCTCGCAGATTATTTATGTTCGTTGATTAGTTTTGTATTCACTTTTGATTTTTGGTTACAAGACAAAGTCAAGATCGGGATGAGTAGGTATTTGTTGGTCGTTGTATTTTATACGCAGAATCACCTATTTGATTGACGTTGGTTACGAGCAAAGGAGTAGATGTCGTTAAATGAGTAACAGTTCATTGAATTATAAAGTAAGATATTTCATGTAATAAATATCATTTAACCTATCATATGTACTAAATATTCAATATACAGTAACCAAACATAATAGTATACCTACCATAAAACATTGGCGTGCTTTCTATATAATTACAATGACTAATTATATGGAGTGCCAACCCTTAACCCCTTGTTGTGCCTACCCCTGCGTCTACCACTGCACGCGCCTTCATAATATACCTATGAATGACATGATGACAATGATGAAATCCAAAATATGATTCACGTATATAAAAATATCAACTTAGCATGTATATTACTTACATTTTCGGAGTGCCAAAGCTTTTCTGCGCCTACCAGTTTACGCGCCTTCATATGCCTAGCTCACATGATGATAATGATGAAATCCAAAACATGATGCACGTATCTATCTCTCATATTTCTCTTATAATTCATATTCCTCAGCAATATATGTATAAATAATTAATTACTACATAATTAATACGATTAATCAGTGGAACCCATTAGTCTTTAATCTAATAACTAGTAATTGTCGTCGGCGATTAATAAAACTTAATAAAACCTAATAAAGATGGAATCTCAAAGCTTCCAGGAAAGTTCGCGAACAGATCATAGTACACTTACAGCTTCTTCACTTTATAAATTGGATGAAGGGATATGTCGGAAATGTGTTTTAAGCCAATACGATGTGTTGTGTTCGCGTAGGAAGGAGACTAACATCAAAGATACTTAAATTTAGGTATATAGGTAACACAATTTTTTTGAAAAGTGTTCATTAACATATTATATAACAAAGGTATCTGAGTACAAAAAAAATATGGTTGTTCTCGACTGGCTTATACGCCCTTGGCCTTTTTGATATGTGTTATTATATTACTTTTATATCGTTTTATTTTTATAGGTACCTACATACATAAATATTAACACATTTTATATGCATTGTCTTTTTTGTTCTTTGCTTGTAATAGATATGCATATTGAAATCCCTTATCCATTTAAGACGTGTTTTCATAATAGTAATCAAAAATAAATAAAATTAATATCTAAAATTAGATAGCTAAATATCTATCAATAGGTGTTCTACATTTCTATTAGTTTAATATTATCAACGTATATATATTTCATCACACAATGCATCACTCGAGAGTTAAGTTAACATTGTTTTCGCTTTGTGAATTATCTTAGCAATCTAATCTATACTAGCAAAAGGAAGTTCGCTTCTGAACTCGTTGTTTGTCAACTTCGTCCTAATTACTTAATTGTTAAGTTTCTGTTTTGTTCTGGTTCTATTTATCGTTAATTTCGTTTTTATCGATTGGCGAAGCGGACTCAAGGAAAACGTAAGATAAATTGACGATGTGATATTCACAATTAATCACCCCATTCAGAAAATGTAATATAATTTCTTTGCAATTTCGGAGTATTGAATCTCAGTCATTCAATGTAAATTAAAAAGGAAGGTACCTAAATTTTATAAGTTAAATTTAGAAAATAGTTTTAAAACAGGACGAAGTACGGAATGTAACAGATAGGTACGTAGAAAGACGTTTTCTGCCTTGGTTGACCACAAAATCGCGAATGACTTTCATGCTAGCATTTTTGAAGCTTATAAATTAATTTCAAGAAATCTTGACGACTTTGCATCCTTAAGAGTTTACTAAATCCATTTTAGCAATGGATTTATAAAAATAGCTTTAAGTATTAGTTAATTCAGATGCGTAGGATGATCTGTGGAGACACTCAAAGGCTTGAGATCGTTAATGCTTTTAGTTTTCTAGGAAATCCTTTACCCGTCAAATGACACCCACGCAACAAGCATGACAGTGTAGACAAAGGGACTGTCACCTTAGTTAATGTAGAGCTGAGCTCAGTACGTATTCGATACAGATTGTACAATCTACGTAAGTCGGGTTAGTGTTCAACAGTGTTAGACATAAGCCTGAATGCTGTCGGCTTAGAATTGATTTCAAAAGCGATGTTGTGACTTTGATTATCAAAATTTGCGGATATGTAGGTAGGTATATTATATAAATTTCTTTAATGTTGACTCTCTAATAAAATTTGAAATATAAGTTTATTTATATCGCTAATGAGCTCTTTTATTGTTATAGTTGAATATACTTATCACTTGTATTACGTAAGTTTTTTAATGTAAGTTCAAATTGTGTAATTGACTCTGAAAAAGACTCCCTGTTAAGTTTCTCGCGGCCTTTCTTCTCGGTAATGGTGGTTTTTTCAGAGCGCTAGTAGACGTAAAAGTACTTTTTTAGGATCAATTGACTACTTTTTTTTTCTTTTGACTTTATTTGACTAAATTAGCTTACGTTATAGAATAATGAAAAGTGTAGGTAGGGAAACAATATAAGATAACAAAAGATCACGTGGCTTTAATATGACGTCTCTACAAATTTTTATAATATTTTAAAGCATTGACGTATTTAAAATGTAGCTTTTAAACTTGTAGGCTTGGCATTTAATTATAATTATGGCAAGGATAAGTTCCACGTGGACGGGATCGTGGGCAAAAGGGAATAATATAATGAATGGCAGAGATATTAAATTTGTTGGTCCTCTTCTCGTTAAAATCAGTTAATAATATACGAGACGCTTTGCGCCTTGTCCCGAGAAGGATACCTTTTATCCCGAATTTGAATGCTACAGGTAAATACGTTGGTAAAACAGTGGAATGTAAGTAATTAGTATTACCTAAGGATGAGTTTGTCGTATGTTTTCGTGAAAATTATAATGATATATTATCATGACCATACGTAGCTAGCCATGTACCATATTGACACGTAAGATTTTTTTCGCGCCAGAAATCAACTGTCATCGTCAATCTTTTACTAATTATAAAAATATGACATTGATAGATGCTATCTCGCTTCACGGAAACCTCACGTGATTACGTAGGTAATAAAGCCAAAAACTATATAATGTATTAAATACAAACATTTTTTTTCAACTTTTGATAAATATTTACTTGTATATTCATTTTGATAACAACCAAGGGTCATGATTATTTTTGTAAATGTAACACAGAGATAAGAGTTTTTTTTCGCGGAACAATCCGGAATATTATTTAAAACTTAGTCGTTTGATTTTAGAGCTAACATTTTATTGTGGTTCGTTCAATTTATCGCTCTTTTAATTCGTGTAGTTTTTATTACTTTGTAAACTAACACAATATACCTACCTCCATGAACTACAATACCTACTTGATCTATGGTTACCTTGCTACTAAATCGCTAACAGTAGTTATTTGTAGCAACAAGAGAGTAAAGTTGGGTTTTGCTGAGAGTGTTGATTTTGAATACCGAGTAAACGAATAAATAAAGTAATTGAATCGCAAGCGTAGCGAAAGATCTTTAGTTTGAATTCTAAACTTAGTGAATTATGTTCAAGAGGTGTTCAAATGTTATCATTTTTATTTCGTGTTGCCTTATTTAGTGAACTATCTATGTCATTTATGAACCAAAAAATACTACGCATTCTCGATATAAATTTACAGAAAAGTTCCACAGAAGTATCAATATAATTATGTTATATTCGTTAATATCAAAAATTAAAACTAAGAATTCATAAAATTTAAAAACGTTTTCAGTGCAATGTTACAAGGCGCTGCCGGAGCGAAATTAAATAAAGCATCTACTATTTTTATAAATGCTTTATTGTTAATATAAATGTTGCCTAGAATTTTCACGTAACCTACGTTAATATTTTTAAGACACAGCTCGGTTTTCCATCTAATATTTTGTAATCATGTTAAGTAGGCACCGCTTGAATCAACGAGCAGTGGGTGTCAAATTCGATCTCGGATAAATAATTTGTTCTGTAATGACTTCATTCAAGGACGAGCGCTCCGTTTTCCGAGCACGGTGTTCTGAACAACGTGGATGTAATAACACGATAGAGAGATTCGCCCCCTTCCCATTTTCAATTTCACCGCACTTAATCATTTGTGTTGTGGTTTTCACCTAGTATGTATGTATCTAATAAGTGTGTGATGAGTTTGTTATAGGGACTTCTATAGTTTACTTCTGGTTCTGATACTAAGGTTTTATTGACTCGAGAATGTTTACTTTTATTAATACAGTAAGTAAGTTTGTATTGGTAGTAGTTAGCAAAAGTATAAGAACATATGTTTATCTGCAATACATATCTAGAGTGTTCAAAATGACTAACTGTTCTTAATATAATTTAACCCCAAGAACTTTCAACCTTAAAAGCAATTAAGTCCATAACAAATAAACATCGAAATAGCAATGCATGCGCCTTTTCGTAAATATTTATCATAACCCTCTCTCATCCTGTAGTCGGTTAATAAAAGAACAATCAGGAAATATGACAACGGCAGCAGTTTTCAGATCAACCAGGAGCATTTCCAATTTGCGCGCGAGTCGCGGCGCGGCGCAAAAAGTCAAAGGCGCGCAAACAAGGGATTGCAGCGATATGACAAGTATTAACTGGTTTCCGTCCGCAAGCCACAGGCGGACGCTCAACCAGCTTTATAAGGAAAAGTACAATTTCATAATTCATTTTCTTGTGCACAAAGCGTCTGAGTTAAGTCTGTTTTTGTGCATACCTTTGGAACGTTTTTCAGGAGAGGTAATCTAATAATGTACTTTCTTAATGTTTTGCATTACTTTTAAAACGAATAATCTGGAGACGTTTGTTAAGCATAGATAATTTCAGATAAGACAATAATTATAGCATTAAAACATGATGGAAGATGAGTTTCAAACACGCTTAGATCGTCATAGAAACTATAATATAGTGTTGAGCAAAGTTAATAAATGAATTCGAAGACTTCTTCAGACTATCTTTACGGGATAGGTACAACAAACACCAACTTATTATTTATAAACTTAATACAGATATTAGATGCGTTAATAGCAGTATGTTAAAGCCTTTCCCAATGCTTGCTCTACGAGACTTAATGATAAACTCGTAGTGACAAGACCTCCTAATAAGCCCTACAATTGACAATATTACCAGCTAACTAGACAAGTTCCAATCAAGAATAGCAAATGAACGAAACGTCTACATAATTGACGTAAGCTAACAAATGTCACGTGGTAAGTTTTCAGCACATGGGGCGCATGTCATCTTAGGTTTGTCACCAAATCGTTTGCCGCTTGTCACCGGCGTCACAGATTAAAACAGAGGACCTCGACAGGTGCTCGGAAAATTGTCTTTTTCCCCGCGACAACCGCGCAACTGTGACGTGGCTTGCAATAACGAATTGGGGAATTGACGAGCTTTGTCCAAAGAGAATAGGCGTGTGTGGCGACAATAATAAAAGAAACGAAGTTGTGTTCAGTTTTGCAATAGCTGTATGAAAAAGAGACCGTACTTGATCTAGATTTCATTCGTTGTAAATAAATGGTCTGGATGAAAACACTTTTACTATTGGATGGTACCGTAGTAGCCTGGACTTGTAAGATAAATTCTCAAGAGTTTGTATCCATTTTTTTTATTTATTAACAAGAGAGACTTACTGCACATTAATTTGAAATATGTAAGATACCTAACATAATTGCAAGCTTATCAGAAAATACTTCAAACCAATCTATATAAGGATAGATCCAGATCCAGTATTTAGACAGCATTTAAACTTCTAACTTCTGAAAACATCCTACCACATATGTATATAAAAAAGGTACGCCATAAAAAATAAACCGTCGCGGCGTCGTTCAAACACCATACGTTTATGTTATTTACATTACGCAAGTTTACATGCAAAAGGAACCTCCTGAGGGATGAAATATCACCCCTTTTGTGTCTAACGAAGTTATACTCAAAGTAAACTGGGTTGCTGCGAAGCTAGTTTGAGGTGTGTTACTTCCTATCCGAGTTATATCCGTCTATTGACAAAATAGTTTGTCCAGTTCTAAATTAAATAGTCTTCTTTGCATTTGGGTTTTAAGAGCTTAACCAAGCCTCCATGTTACGAAGAAGGTAATAAGTTATAAGTAAATGTTAATATAATCTATCGGAAATTAAAATTGTTAAAAACATATAGCAACTAGACTTAAGCAAACTAACTAGGCGTTTCTACCTATATTCCTTAGTTTTTTTCCAATTAAACTTTTTTTTATACTATTGTATTGTTCTTTGTTTTAGATTACGAGTAGGTCCTAATCGCTTCTTTGTCCAAGTTTCTGTTATCAAAAGAGCTTTGATGGGAATTGTTTTCATCCTTGTTCCAATTACGATCAGCTGTATTATGTGTTACGAGCAAGATCTTATTAAGTGTTTTCTTTATCCATAAGATTGGAAAAATGTTCCTTACAGTGACAACTCTGTTTTTGTATATTATAGAAAGATATAATATTTTTTTCATAAACTAAATACCATACCATAATACTAGTTTAAGACCCGATTGTATTACTTCAGTCAATATAAAAATAGGAACTACCAGTGCTGAGCTAGTCGTAGAGGTCCAATTTCTACGTTAAAATCAGGAACGACGTAAACTGTTATCTAAGTACAGATATTATATCAAAATTCATGTATAAAGTGACCACATTAACTTCGAGTAGTAATGTAATAATTTTACCTCGAATGTTAAAATTCAACAAAATATATTTCAATTAAAAACACGTTTCCGGTAGCGTGTTATAAATACAAAAAAAATATGAAACATTTTGCTGCTCCATTAAAAAAAGGTTGTGGCGTGCGGTTGTCATTTCATAGATTTTATAAAGTAGAAAATATAAAAAAGTTGTCAATAAAACTACAGATCTATCCCAAAAATACTACCTTAGGTGACTTTTAAGCTAACCACCGATTAATTACCGCATGATATACGGGTATCGAGCATGTAAGGTATGTTGTTTAGCCTATAGACGCACTGAGGTAGCTCGGGGCTCAAGTAAAGCATCTAATCTTTTGCAAAACTTATGACGTGGACCTTGACAACAATAAAGTGTCGAATGCAAGTCCGCTAAAAGATTTTGCTATGGATCCCACAATAAAGAATGCGCGTGTCTATTCTGGGCCGTTGTTGGCTGGATATTTCGGGCGCGGTTTATGACGGCAGGCCACCGGCAGATGGACAGAGATGCCGGCTTATTCTGTTTAATGTGCGTTTTTGCTCAGTTTTGCTATTATACAGCAGTTGTGGTAACAATATTTGCTATAAGTTATCACGAGTCAAGAGACACCATCAAAACAAGATTTATAATAACGAGATTTGCGCAATGAACCTATTTCTAATGAGCTGAACTTAATGTTTCTGATATTAAGAAGTATTTTTTTTATTTACTGTTTATCTGTTCAAATAATTTATTTAAGTAGGTTAAATGTTAATTGGTAAGTATACATAGGTCGTAAACATTTGAACAATACATACAATTCTTTGGCGATAATTTTAATACGAGTATTATATATTTTTCAGTTGGTGTTTTGAAATTTCATCCAAGTCCTTAAATGATACCAAATACTTACAAACATGTAGACGGTCGTATCATGATGTTTTCGAAGGACATTTTATTTTATTGAATTTTGCAATGCAAGCTAATATGTGGACCAGAAATCCAAGAACCTGGGTCTCATTACCTGGAAAAGAGATGTTCCTGTAATTCAGCATCAAGTATCTATAGTTAGCAGGGAAGCTGTCATACATATATCGGGACACGCTTTAACGCTCTTGAAAATACGTCGTGTACGTACCGATGTATTTTAGCATCTTGACCGCTACGTTATATTAGATGTTGACCTAATTTGTGTAATTTTCCATACATTATAGGAAACACTTGCAACGCGTGACGCCGACTACTCCCGCGCATAATCGAGATTATAATTAAACATTGACGCGCGGCGAGTCGCTTAGAACTATGTGATATCTCCTTGCATTATAAGATAATAGGGCTTGCTATAATCACTCATTATTTAATCATTACAAAAGTATGACAGTGCCAATATGTTTCTTTGTATTTGCGAAGAAACTATCATTCGATTTTCCGGGCCTTGCTCAACGTAGGTGCAAAAGGTCTAATAGGTTCATAAAAAAGCTAAAAATGTGAGGAATTCCAACAAGGAATTTGGGAGGGATATGTCCAAGGGACGGGAGCGAGTGACGTGACCGAGGAAAGATGTGTGTATCTAAAAAGAGACTGCCCTATATCCTTGGCGGCGCCTTCCTAGGTTAAATAAGCGTTCAACTTCCATGAGACATAATAATATTAAAACTATAGAGAATGTCCGTTTAAAATAACTTTATTATTTTATAAAAAATCAACAACTACTACTCGCTTGACATGTAGAGGAACAGTGCTCTACATGTCAAATGTAATACTGGCGTCATACAGAAAAATAACCCATCTATATTTTTTATGATATGTTACTCAATAAAAAAAAAGGTGTACAATAAAAGTGTAAGATATCTCTTGTCCAGTGTAACGGCAGAATATTGAAATATAATAAAAATAAAATACAAAAATAATCATAATAATATCGTATTAAAATGAACTATAGTACTTAATATTATGTCTACACTATAAAATCATTTTAATGTAATTAAATTCTTCCTACAGGTACAGCCAAACCGATTTTGAGGTATTTTATGTTTGAATCGGTCTCTGAGTGATATAGATTTACGATCAGACCCAAGTGACACTACGTTTAGTTACCAGAAGCAAAACATCGTATATCATAAAGTTTTACTTAACCGCTTTTCCTTTTTTCACAGGTGAGCACAGTATGTGTTAATGCAAGCGCGCGTAGCAACTGCCCGATTGTGATGTGTGACGTGTGACAAGTGCATTGACGTCACCAATGACAATGAAGATGATCGTCGTGCTGCTGATGATGGCCCTAGGCGGCTGCTGGGGCGCGAAAGTTGAAAAAGGTAAATGTTAAGAAGTACAAAAAGCACGACTATGTCGATAGGTAAATTCTAATTGGAATACAATTCGATTATTGTATACTAGCTTATACCTGCGATTTCGTGTGCTCACGAAGCACTTACTTTACACAATATTGTTACAAAATATAGCCTATTTATTATTCTGATGTAGGTATATATTAGCTATATTATTGCAAAGTTTTATCAAAATACATTCAATAGTTTTTGCAAGAAAGTGTAACAAACATACATCCATACATTCTTACAAACTTTCGCGTTTATCATATTAATAGGATTATAAATACAATATTTATTACTTACACATAATTAACATTTAGATGTAGACGTAAACTATAAACATCTGCAGAAAAAAGTCTAAATTTATAAAGTAGGTACTAGCGGTCCCGGCAAACTTCGTCCCGCCCGGCAAAGAATCGATTTGACAGCTGTTATTATATTTTTTTTTTTCACTGGAACGTGATAAAAAATCCTATGTCCTTTTCCTGGTTCTGAGCTACATCCCCAGCAATTTTCAGCCCAATTGGTTCAGCCGTTCTCGAGTTATAAATGGAGTAACTAACACGACTTCCTTTTATATAATAGATGATCATTTGCGAGATACGTATATATCCCTCTAAACCTTCTATATAGTATACAACAAAAAGGTAGATAGTGTTATTAAGAGCCAAATTCGCATCACGATACAATGCTGTGAGTGTGCCTGTTGGCGCGTGAGATTATACAGCCTGCTACACACACGTACAATAGAACAACACTAAACATATAAAAGTCATATCAGGATCATACATCGTTGCACCTACGCGTTTCCTTTTGAATAGTATATGTAGAATATGTGCCTTTTAACTTTATATTTATCGTATTCAAAAAGTAAATATATTGTATCATATAAACCGACGAGATTTGAACTTGTGATTGTTTGTTTACTAGATAGGCGCTTATGCTTACGAAACATTTGTGCAAAACTTTTGTTATAGTTTCCAAGGGTCTGACTGTGCCTGTCAAGTTCTTTATATACAAAGTGATCATTCCTTTGGTTAAATTTGACAAGCATCTTCAAAGCAGGAAAACAGAAATGTCAAATAACCCACGTCATTAAAGTTGGCTATCATCGTAGTCCGTAGTTCATACAAGTCGGGAGGCAGTATTTGACTAGAACTGGACAGACTCTGGGTCGCACCTGATTGTTACCACTTTAGTTTAAGGAGGTTCAGTGAGTTAACTTCGTAAGTTTAATTAAGGTGGTATTCGCTAGTGTCATAGGTTTGAAGTTGGTATGAGTCTACTCTAACTCTGTTGAAATTTTATACACAAAGGCGACGTGATGCTTAATAAACTCGTTGAAAGATAAATTTACGATATACAGGAATGCTATATAAGTAATAAAACCAAACCAATTTTGACAAATATAAAATAAAGTTAAAATGAAATAGATTTTTTTAACACGGAAATACCTACCTACCAAGACATAAAGTGCTATTTAACAAATTTCGTGTTCAACTTAAATTAGCTAGCACATAAGTTCTATATAGATTATGTAGATAGGTCGTTCGTATCCACCATAATAATATTTAAAATAATATATCGCACCTACGCTGCAATTCTGCAACAACGTCACTTATGCATTTTTTAAAAAAAAATATCTGAGTATGAGGAAACATTAATAATGACATCATTTATGTTTCCTCATACACAGATTTATTTAAAAAAAAATTGCATAAGTCACGTTGTTGCAGCGTAGGTGCGATATGTAGGTATATAGCTTGGGTAGCACTACTGTAATAGTTTATTATAATTGCTTGGCTAATAGTAACGTGCATATTCTTATTATTTATGGCTTTTATAATTTTGTTACTTTGACAAAAAACTTTCCTACTGTATTTTCCTCTTATATATCGCGAGCAAGTGTTTAGAAAATTGCGGAACGCATATCTGCGTTAAATTGAATCTGTGCTCAATCCACGGCTTATTCATATTATTATAATAAGAGGTTTTTGTCGAGCTCTTATGTACCTTAATATTCTTGTTTACAGTAATATTTAATTACTGTCACAGTTGTTTATGTTAGTATAATTTTTCATTGAGACGACGATAAGTGAGTCAGAAATATTTTGATTTGTTATGAAAACTAATCAGCAAATGCTTTGACGCAATATAAAATAGAGTAAGAGTGCACAAATTACTTTCTTGTAGCTTTTACTCTATAGAAATTAAAATTGAGTCAACAAATATATGCTGTAACTAAAATGTTTTCGATTGTAACATATTGTTTGTGGACGTTTTGGACCCGATACATGCATTCAAAAGTGGGTTAGAGGAAAGCTTGCGGCAAATTGCTTTTTTTGCATTTTTTCATTTGTTTGATGTTAGAGAGTGTACTCTACTTGTATGATATTAATACAAAATGTATGTTACTTTAAAATTGAATATCTGATTTGGTACAAAATAAAAACGTTTGCCTAAAAACAATCGTAAAGTATCTAGGACCTAGTAACGTTAGGTAAAAAAAATGATTCAATTTCTGCACTCGTACAAAGTGATATATCGACTTAAATTCTTTTCAAACACCAGCTACAGAGTCCCAGCTTTTACATAGGAGACACTAAAAAATATCGAAAAGCTTTTAAGGTGACGTAACACAACCCGTTTCGGTGGTGAAACCATTTCAGTCGTACCTCTATGTGTTATTTTATCTACAACTTTGACAAAGCGGTGAATTTTGGTTGGGTAGGTAATTCTAGCTGTTGGACGTTAGCATATTGTGATTCTAGATTATAATACTTGTATGCTATACTAACTAACGAGATTACTTTTATGTATAATTCTATATACTTAATAATATGTGGAGCGAAGCTCGTTCGCCTACGTACTCATTTAATATAAATTTATTTGAAATGTTGTCCTCTAAGAAGCGTTAGGTAAACATTTTATGGTACAATTCTATTAATATAAAATGTAATAAAACAACAGTTATACGCATATTATTAGTACCTATTGATTTTATAGTGACGTTTCGAGAAACAGTTTCTATATGACTAAGGAATCGACTCATTAACAACACAGATCTCAGCAGGTCTTTGATAAGTGCAATTTTCTTATGTTTACCTGGTACTGGTATTGGGTTTTGCAACACTAGGCAAGCTTATCTTAGAGCCAAGGTATACACCTTGGCTCTGTATGATATATAAGTTAACATACGTTAACTCATATTATTTACTTCATTAATAATTTTGTTTAATCGTTTTATTCCAGAATATTATGATATTTTTTTTCTCTGAAAAACTAAACTTAAATAGCCGATGCCAAAAAGTTTCGAACCGAATTGAAAGTTTCATTGTTCATTTATAAACTGTTAAAAAGTAAATCGACCGTTATGTTGTGACAGTCATTGCTATTTCTGTTATGACACGAATAGTGTGGATGTCACTTCTGTGCGCCATCACCGTGTACCGTCAGGAATAGGTACACATTACAAAATCAACCGCTTCGAGTGATGTGACGTCATGATTGATCATCATGATTGATGACGGATATATCCATTTATATGAGTTCCTTATAGACGATGGTGCTCTGTGTTACGTGTTTGAAAATATTCTTACTTATAGGGTTATTATTATTGAGTGCTTTGTGTAATTAATCTACTAGTATTTGGATACTATACTATAACATGTAGATTTGTATTCGTCTAGAGAAAACTATAAATATTTTTATTATGTAATAACCGCGAAAGCAATTTTTCAAGAACATAGAAACGTCGTTTAAATCCAAATAGTTCAATTATATGATCCAGTTTGGCTTATCAGATAGATAATTTATTTAGGAAGTATTCATTGTAACTCAAATTCCGTTTCAATTTTCCAAAAAAGTGGCAAATAGCTTGTTCGCATATTGCGGGGCAGATCATAAATTCAGCGGTTCAGTAACATTTTCTTAAATAAAACTGCCTTTTTAATTTCAAAATAACATCCAATGGAGGTATGTGATGATTTTTTTTTTCGCTGGTGGCTAGGATTATAGCCGTGTTTGCAGCACCCGTCGGCTCTGACAGAATAAGCTTCAAATGGTATAACTCCATTTTTTCATCATATTTTCAATAGGCTTTTCAGTTTATTTCATCAAGGTCCAACTTTGTCATTCTTTTTTATAGTTTATTTAATAATTGGATAAGCATTTCCTTTAAACATTAAGGTATAGGTAGCTATAATAACCAGGACTAAATAATAATATATTATATTGTTTCTTGCCAAAATACTGATTTATTCATAACAAATGTTACATAAATATTAAACAATATTTCTTTAAGATAAATTATAAGACACAAAATAAATTAAAACTGCTTCCATTTTATGATACCTAATGATATTATGACGTCATTTCAATAAATACCGGTTACACGTTAAATTTAAATTAAGAAGATATGAAAACGCGGGAAGCCCCAAGATTGGCAATGTCCCATTTAAATAATTCAAAATATTCGTATATTTAATGTACCCAGAATTGGTGAATTTAATATCATTCCGCGCGCAGGTCAAATGCAATTTATGAAATGACTACCCAATTTTACTTCGCAAATTTCCGTAGGTGAGTACATGCTAAAGTTGTAAGGCTTGCAAAAAACTTGACGGAAACGATTTCAATGTGCCTTTTCGTTTGAGATAGTAATTTATAGCTACGTACTTATCATACACATTTTACACATGGATAAGATTAGATATTAAATATTCTTGTTATGCTTAGACTTCTGATTCCGTTCGGAGGTTTAATACTCATTCTAAGATAGACTGTTCACTTAGGTAGAAGCAACATCTACGAGAAGTTCAGTTGCTGATTCCAACTCGATTGGACACCGTTTGAAGAGCTGCACGGTATATTCCTGGCAAAATACCGCAGCGTCAGACAAACCTCTTCGACCAGTGTGCGTTATTATTGTTTGGTGCCGTCATTGACCAGTGTGCGTTATTATGGTTTGGTGGTAGTGGTAGTTTATAGTACTTGTAGACCTGTACAACTACGACGTACTGTTCTTTGTCGCGTGATTCATTTGTCACTGTTGCAATTACTGAACAAGTAAGAGGAACTAATGCTTCCGTGCGCGACAAAAGTTTTACTCGTTAGTTGACTTTTCAAGAAAGCTCATAGTCACTTAAAAATCGCAGTGGAAAGGGCTATGCTAGAAGTTTTTCTGCGTGATTCAACCAGACGGCCAAGGCCACGGACTTAGTTCTGATATTGCTAGGCTTAAGATGCAGTAGGTAAGTTTGTTCAAAATTCTTGAGTGACGACCTCGAATTGGAAGGCACAGGAGCGTAAGAATTCCAAAATTATATGATGTCGACAATTTCACAAACCAACCATTATAAGATAACATTTAAGGAGCTCTCGAGCTCTCTCTTATTAAGCGTACGTAAATTAAAAATGTTAATTTGATTATAAATACGCCTTAAAAAATATAGGTACTCTGAGAAAATGTATCTTATTTGGGTCTTCGCAATATTTTTTATTTATATATAAGTACAGAAAATCACCTGTGTTGCTACCACTACCCGTGTAATACGTTATTACCCATAATCCCGGGGGCGCGCCGTATGTTTTATATTATATATTAAATTTACCCGCTCCGCACAATTCGGTAATTTTACCGCTATCGCTATTCTACCGAGAAAAACTGAAATATTACCAGTTCGGTTTTGTTTCCTATCGAGGAGTTTTTCACTTCAGTTGCGAATTTTTGTTCGGCCGCTGTGATTGTTGTGCATAACGGTAGCTTATTTTACCATTGTTCTTTTTATTTTTGTAAACATTTGTACAATAAGTACCTGTAAAATTATCACAAAAAATAAAGCTTTAGCTCAAAAAATATTTCATTATTTACCTACTGTTTGTTTATAGTTATGTGGTACCTTTTTATCTAAAAGTCATGGTTATTTTATAGTTATTTTATAAGGATTATTAAAACAACCATATCGGTTGGTTGGCAGTGTTGGCACATTCCGCTAAAGTCATTTCCCGGCGCCGTTGATGAAATGAAAAAACGAGCGAATGCTCCCGAGGCCCATACACGTACCGAATCTATGTCACTGTCCCAAAATGGCAAGAAGACATCTCGTATTTCATTCCAATGATTGAAACCAAAGGCCTCTATCGAATCGCCTGTCCGATCCACAAACTAATGTTTACTGCCTACACCTTCTGTATTACACATGAGTTAAAGTTCAAATTCGATTGTTCGATCGTAGCGTGGTGGTTTGTAGAGGTACGTGCTTGCAAATCTATTTCCTACCACTGAGATACTTTCTATGTTGACGGTAAAAGGCTTAAGTTTGCTTAGCTTAGCTGTATTCTTTCTGGTTCTGTCTTTTCTGATCCAAAGTTATCTTCCACGTTCGTAATGAATCTTATAGCGAGGCTATCAAGAGCGATTGTGGAGTGCATTGTACAGAAGTATTGTTGGTGAAGAGAAATGGTTTTGTTTTTTCTAAATTAGGTCACGTTTTTCGAAGGCGTGGGTGCATTCAGCCTCTAAACTAATGTATTTACTAGTGTATTGATTTGTTCCAGGAAATCCTTTCCAGCTTCATCTTATTTTCCCTGTTAGTCGTTATTCTATTTTATTTGGGGTACGTTGATACAATTTTGGACATTTCCTTTCGTAGGGTCCCTTTTTGTATGGAAAAGTAATTTTGGTTCGAACATCATTGCATACGAATAAGGTTTTCGTCGGTTTTGTGTATAAAATATTTATTTGTGTCCTTTACGGTTTCATACAAAATGTGTAGATATGAGTAGGTACTTACGATTTCAGAGTTTTTAATTCTCATTTCTGTAGTTAATTCGCTTCTATAGCGAAGAAAAGAATTATAGTATGGCATACTATTATAAACGATAGAGAGTTAACCTCAAATATATGACATCTCTATCATAAAACTGTATATAAGAAATGAGGAACAAGTGTCTCAAAGTTTTGCAAACTTTCACTGGCAATTCACTTTTGATGTGTGTTTTAAGTAAGAGTTGTAAAAAATAGAAATTTCAAGAGTATCTAACAGATATTTCACCTGCATTTTGTAAATATCGTTTTTACCTGTTTATTTATATGTATCGAGTACATAGATCTGTCTTTTCTATGCCTAGGTACTCTTCACCCTCGACCGGGTCTCCCAACCGGTCGTCGGATTTATCGGCGATCTGAGAATTATTGGCCGTTCCGTTTACGATATTGTGTTCCGATAACGATAGTAGATAAAGGTTGTGGATTTGGGATTAAGTAGGCAGGTAGCCAATAGACATAAGCGTTCAATTATAACGGCCAATAGACAAGTGCCAATCGATAATAACAAAGGAAACTATGGTAAAAAACTCTCCTCTGGCCCCACTGAAAAACAAAGCCAGGAAACGTCTATAGCAGAATTTTGTGATAAAATGTCCAGCAGTGGACTGCGATAGGCTGATGATGATGATCATGTCGATGATGTTCCATTATAGAGATTTATGACGATATATGTGATAATAAGTAACCATACATAAATAGTTATTTACCTACTTAGAGGCAACAACAACAGTATTTTTACAATTTCTTACAATATGAATAAAGTCCTCAGTGCTATACTTTTCAGTTGTTTAGTTCTGAAGTAAATACCTACAGTTACTTCTGATATTTGTTTGTTAAAACATTGTTCAACAAGAAGGCTTTTAATCTAAAATGAGACGTCCTCTGAAGTTGGAGGTGTCTGCATGAATCATGGTCCCGTTGATAACAAGCGATAGCCCCGCTGTGTCAGCGAGTTTTTGTAAAGGGGACCCTTTTCAGTACCTATTAATATACATTATCATTGTATTTGACACCTTACGTCATTATAATAGAACTCAATTTTATAAAATTGAATGTAAGTAGTCCTAAGGGGGGTGAATTAGAAAATTACACGTTTTTCTTATGCATTTTCTCGGGAAAGTCGCTTTGGTGCTCGTTATCTGACTAGCGTAAATAGGTACCTCCTTACTCGGGTTTTATTACTAACAGTTTATCTTTAGTCGGATAATCTTACTCTATGAATAAGGAAAACATAAAAAAATGTAATGACAGCATTTGCGGGGTGATTAAGGTATATAAGTTCCACATACCAATATTGAATCAATGAATTTATAATTGTAATGGATAATTTGAGACCTAAAAACGAATAAGTGGTTTTATTTGTATTTTGTTACTATCCAGACTGAAAACTTTTTGCTGAGTTTCTTGCCCAATTGTTACTGAAGCCCTAGTGCACTCATTTAACATGTACTTTTTTTAAGATACATTTACTAATTTTGATTTGAATTGACATGACATCAAGAAAGTGCTTGATGCTTGCAGTTGAATCCAGCACTTTTTTGACTACACGCACGTAGGTGCGTGTAGTCAAAAAAGTACTGTAAGTAGGAACTGTAGTAGGAACTGTACTGTAAGTAGGAAAAATAGCAATATTTTTTCTAAATGTGTTGTCTTATGAACGTCACTTGCCGTTTGCACCTGACCTCACCCGTCAACGTTATCTAAAATGAATGGCAGCAAAAAATCCGTCTAAATATCACGAGTAAAGAAATCTCTTATAGAGTCTCGCAAAAAATCTAAGCTGAGGAGTAAATGTAACCTAATACGATGAAAAGGATAGGATCTAAATAGTAACATTATCTTTATTAAATGAGCCGTCTCCCTCCCCACTAATGGGCTCTCATGTTGGTTTGTCTGTCTGTATCTGATGCGGAAGCAAATTACAAAAGATAGGGAAGATTTCCCCTTTTATATTGGATTGGCAAATAGAAACCCTGACACTGGGGACCTGCTTGACATGATTTAATTGCCGTTTTACCTTTTTATGAGTTAGGTATATTTGTTTAGCTTAATCATTATGGTTATCTTAGCAAAATTTTATGTATTAGGTATATCGGTCGGCCATCTAATTACTCCCTTATAATTCGACGGTTGAGTTACTTAAAGTATACTAGCCCTCATAGATATTGAATTTAAAAAAGTGTGGAATTGACAAACAAACGAAAACTTTTTCGTTTTTCCATACTTCTATTGTATTCTTTTCTCTCTAGAAATGGTACCTAAATGCCTTGTGCTTTCCGTTCTTTTGTCTAGGTGGGTAGTAATTAGTTTTTTAAGAACTACGACTCTCGTCAGACATTTATATCTCTATATACACACAATTTAACCGCTATTATTCACAAATTAATCCCATATCTATATCTTATTAATATGTAATCATAATTAGCAAAAGTATATTCGAATGAAACAAATATAACGGATTTAACATGGGTATTTGATTTATTTCTTGACAACATCCCATAGTCGTATATAGTATTTCAATTTATTGTTTAGTTACTAAGGATGAAATTGTCGCAAGTTAGTTCTTGTTTACTAGCATAGCCGATCCGCAATCAGAGTTAAATCCGTTACAGTTCTGTAATAACCGAAAAACATCAGAAATTATCAAAAGCAATATACGTAAAGTAATATCAGTACACGACCAATATTGCTAACCAGCCAACGAAGTCGTGAGTATGTCCTTTTCCTTTTCACATATATCAGTCGCCGCGAAAACATCCTGATTGAATTCAAACCGATACGCAGCCAAATAGCTTCCGTGAAATTACGCACAGATTCAATTTATACATTTATTTACAATTCCCGTCAGTCTCGAGTGGGTGAAACGCTTAAGCGAAAATATTTTCTTAAGTTTCTTTCACTCGGGAAAATAAATACAAACTGATTTGGTTTACCTAATAGAAATCTAATTTGAAATACGTAAATTGGGTTTTTATTTCGATAACTATTTTTTTCTATTTGTATGTTGGCACCGAAGAAAACGTTTTTAAGGATTGCTGCCGATTTATATAGACATTTAATAGTATATTGAATGTACTTATTGAAAATAAGCCGATTATTGTTTGCTTTCAATTTATGCTTTAGTTACTAAGGGTGGATGAAAGTGTCGCAAGTTAGTTCTTGTTTACTGTCATAATGTCATAAAGTTGTACGCTAGTTTTAATTAAGGATTAAAATGTTCTGTTAGTTACATTTTTTTAAATTATGTGATAGGTTGCATGTTCATAGATATTACAAAGTTTTTTTTCCTGGTTTTTATCATTGTGGCTGAGTAAGTTAAAAATGTATTGTTTATAAAAGGTTATAAATACAAGTAAGTACGTATGAGAATTTATCCCTAAAGGGATCTCTTCCACAAAAATTAACTGTGAGGACAGTTTTAAAATATAAATTATAACAGTTACTACTACACTTACACATAAACAATACTAATTTATAATATCCCGTAGCGAACATTAAATTCTGAACGCGACTCTATTTCAATTGTCAATTTTTCTTAATAAATAAATCACTTAACTACCGATTGATGCTTCTACATTCATCATTAATCTGACAGCCCTTTTAGAATCAGTCATGTCAACAACTGAAAACATAAATGAGAATTCCATGTCATTTCACCCTATTTTCATAATCCATTTCTCGTTAAAACCTAGGGGTGCGAATTGTATGAAAACTTGTCTCCTATACGAGCCATGGGCGGTTAGAGGTTTAACTCATTAGATCACCCTTCTTGAAAGGGGAGGTTACTTGTAATCTGTGATTAGTGGATACTTGTAGGGGAACTTGTTATTAAATTCTTTGGATTAAGATATGAAAATATTTTTAACAGCTGTCTTCAATAAATTGATTTTGATTTGCTAGGGTGGAGATTGCTGGAGTGAATAATTGATAATAACCTATATATCACACTAATATTATAAAGGCGAAGGTTTGTGTGTGTGTATGCTTGTTACTTTTTCACACAAAGGCTACATAGGTTATGGATTTTGATGAAACTTTACAATAATATACCTAAGTAGCTTATACATCAGAATAATAATATATAGGCTATATTTTATAAAGATATCGTGTAAAGTAGGTACGTGTGCGCAGACGAAGTCGCGGACAGAAGCTGGAAACCTATAAAATGGAAAAGATAATCAGACCACGAACTTAATTTATAAATATTTACAGTTAACTTTTATATTCCATAGAAGTTAATAAATAATCCACCTACAGACTGACCACGTGCAATTATAAATAAAAAACCCAGCCTGCCTCAGTCGCGTGCGCATTTCATATTTTGAAAATCTTGACCTTGGTGTGACTTTATTGAATCATTCTACACTAGCGGCCCGCCTCGGCTTCGCCCGGATCCCTTTTTTTATAGCCTATGTCACTCGGGAATAGTGTAGCTTCCCAACAGTGAAACAATTTTTCAAATCGGTCTATCTATTCAATCCAAACAAACAAACAAACCTGTCCTCTTTATAATATTAGTATAAATTAGTGTAGATTAAATCGAAACTGAAAGCGTACGATACCGCTGAAACATGAGTTTTATTTGATATTATTATAAAAGCATCAGTTTCCTCGATAGTGCCAGGCGAGATCTACGAGGGCGCGTATCCGTCGGTAATAAAGATAGACTGTTATTATTGCCACCCCACTTTAAGGGGTAGTTTTTGTGAAGGAAAATATCTTAAGGAAGTGGGTGTTTTTTTGATCGTGTTGTTTCCCAATAAAACACTTAAATGTGTTAAAGATTCGATGACATCGGTCAATAACTTGATATGTAGGTAGTTATTACGTGGTACTCTGATTTGTTCTGAGTAAAATTAAATATGTTCATAGAAGAATAGAGATATCAATTGTATTCAAAATCTTTTATCAATTGTTTTAAGGTATTGAATTTCGTTTTTTAAATCTGTTTTTTTTTTTGTATTAATTCATTTTAGTTCATACCATTTAATAGACCAGGCATTAATATATATAGGTAGGTAATTGTGTGTAAAGACAAATTTACTCGATTGTAAAAATAATTATCAATATTAGAGATATTAGCTCATAATATATATCGCACACCTAGATCTAAAGGGAGCTAACTCAAAAACCTGAAGATTTTAGTTATGCACACCATCGGATTCCAGTAAAACCCACCTACCACTAAAACAGATTTGGGCTAATATAACTCTGCTAGATTCATTATAAAAAAGATAAATCTATACATAAAACTCATGCGTGCATATGGACATATTAATCGGTTTTTCACCTCTCCTGAAAAAGTAACTTTTTTGAGTTAGCTCCCTTTAGATCTAGGTGTGCGATATATAAAATTGAATACACATAATCAATTCACTTTTTTCGGAGTCGGTTAATTAAATAAATCGTTTTATCTTGAGGTCTCAGCATGTCATATATTACCATTTATATCTTTCAGCTGTCATCTCGATGCTTACTCTCGTCTGGCTAGTATCATATTTCACACACTCCGTCCATCTTTATAGCCTTCTGATAGATATTTGGTTGCTTAATGTTTTTTTTTTATTTAACTAGCTGCCCCGGCAGACGTCGTCCTGCCCGTCCGATTGTTTCGTCAAAAATCTGTCAAAGTCTTCTGTCACTTCTTCATAAGGCTTCATATTTTCCCTGTTTTTTACACACTTTCCAATGTTTCTTCGCTCCTATTGGTCGAAGCGTGATGTTATATAGCCTAAAGCCTTCCTCGATAAATGGTCTATCCAACAAAAAAAGAATTTTTGAATTCGAACCAGTAGTTCCTGAGATTAGCGCGTTCAAACAAACAAACAAACAAACTCTTCAGCTTTATAATATTAATTAGTATATTAGTATTAGTATAGATTTCTTTGCGGACAACCACTTTAATAATTGATTTATTTTGTCTTGTGTCTTGATTTATTATTAAATGGTATTTTTATTGAATCAGCTTCTTTTTTACTTCATGCTGCTATTTTTATGGAGTGTGCGGAAATATCTAACGAAAGTATTTTTTCTGTTTGAAATTATCTATGTTAATTAACAAAACATCACTTGTACCTTAAGACTAACTTAATATTATGATGATATAAATTATTTGTGCATTTGAAAAGTAACTAAAAACTAGATGTGGAATGTCAGGTATCAAATACTTAATTGTGATACATAAAACCATTGTCATGAAACTTCAACGAGCATATGAAATTTAGAAATAGAATGACGACAGAAAAGTTTCACGTTTTGAAAAAAAAAGTGTACCTATAAAATGTTTTTTAGAAGTTCGCTTCGCAAATGGATGGCGAGCAGAACAGGCTTTGAATCCATAACGAAAGTGAAAAAACACTGTTAAAGGATAACAAAAGCAAATATAAAGTAGTAGGAGAAAATGATTCACTAATAACACTATAACCATTGACCAAAAATAGCTCAATTTCGGATTTACTTTAATTATTATCAAATTATATTACTAACTACATTATGACGAATAGTTAATAAGTCACTTTTTATATAATTATAATTTAAATAATTGATAATTTCTGATGCCTCCGCGATTATTACACATTGGAATGAAACCGCTATTAACGGATTTAACTCGCGTATTTTTATTTTATTTTATTAGCTGACGTTTCGGACTCTTTACAGTTTCCATAATCGTAGCAAGTATCCGAAACGTCAGCTAATAAAATAAAATAAAAATACGCGAGTTAAATCCGTTAATAGTTTTTTCATTCCAATGTTAAATAATTGATCTCACCATATCAATCGATCGGAATCGCCGCCAATATTGATCAATCTATCAATCACGACATCCCTACCAATATTCACCTTTATCAGATTATAAGATCGCATCCTAGGGGACCTGCGCGGAGGTCATTTGATTAATATATATCAAGCTTAAGTTTACAGCATTTATGGCTCGTTAAGGTGAAATGTCCCCACGTCATCACACGAAACAACGAAGGGTCTCAATACGAGTCGCAGACAATTCGATTTGCTAGTATAGGGGGACATATAGGTACTGAAGTGTTGCGTTAATCTAGGGGAGCATGTGACGAAAACTGCTCGTTGTGATTTAGCTAGCCTCGTAATGATATAGGGCTATATTTTTCAGATGGTTGTGCAAAAAAGGGGGGTGATTTTTTTATTTATTCGTTTATTATGTTTCGGTCGAAATAAGTACCTCTAATTATGTTAAAAATATTACTTGATTTGTCATTCAATAGAATGTGCAATATTGAATAAGCTGACGAGTCAGATCTTTTTGATATGGTCTAAAAATAGGTTTTTTGAATACATGTTGACGATTCTAAAATTTTACAGCTCCTAGATTCGTAGCCGACTGAACTGACTATAGTTCAATAACTATGGTTCTATACGTTTTAATGTATCTAACTGTTAGCAGTGTATTATTTTCTGTTAAAGAAAACTGTGTTTAGTGAAAAAATAAAACGAAAGCGCATTAAGGCTAAGGGTTTCGTTGCGTGTAATGTGAGTGGATAAACGGCTGGGTGCCAAGAATTGGGATCGAGTGTGTATACCAAAATATTAGCATCACAAAATAGTGTAATTCAATACACGCTCTTTAAAGTTCCCTTGTGACCAAGACCGTTGTACCATGGTCGTTAAGATCAAATAAACAAAACATATTCATGCATTTATTTATAAACATGAGCTCAATTAAAGTTTTCATCTACTTATGTGATTATAAAATAAAAAAAAGAACAATTGCTTATTTGTGAAACATAAGTGTTAAGATGGTTGAAATACAAAGTCCTTAAGTTTTGCACATAGGCGTAAATACTAAAACATTATGTAGGTAATATTACATTGTTGAGGAACATGTAGAATACCTACTTATTGACTATTGATACATTTTATCCATTGTCGTCGTTTGAGTTTTACGAATATTTTCATAACGCCAATATGGCGTAATAAAATAACACTTGTTAAAAGCAAAATTTCAAAGCAATAATACTTTTCTCCACAATGTAATTCAGCGGGTCAGCAGCGGAATAGAATGAACACTCGTATCGTTTTATTGGGATCTGGGCATTGAAACTCGGATTTCGGACTTTCTTTTAAGGTACCGTTTTATGCTAGACTCGGTAAATTGTTTGAGCTAGAGAAATAAGAGGTGTATTTTATAGTCACCTCTTATTTCTCTAGCTCAAACAATTTACCGAGTCTAGCATAAAACGGTACGTGTAGTACTTTTTAGACGAGAGATAGGTAGCTTAACACGCTAATTATTACTTTGTTCTGCGGGGGCGGATAAATTTAGGTTCTTTTTTGTTACGAGTCAATAATCGTCACAATTGAAGTTTAGACAAATAATTAAGGCCAATCTAAAGAAGTTGACGATTAAAAATCATGATTTCTGATACCCTTCCGATTATTACGCATCGGAATGAACAACGGATTTAAATCGCGTATTTTATTTTATTTACTGACGTGTCGAAAACTATACAGTTCCTATTATTATAGGACTACTGAGATAACGATGGTCTAACGCTTAAGTCATCAAATAGTATAAAACAGTTTCATTTCAAAGATTGAAAATAATTTTAACGTAGATATGAAACAAAGAGATTTTATGCTTCACGCATTTAGAATAGTAAGTGATTCGGAAACATTTATACTTGGAATGGTCCTCGTATCGTTTTATTGGTGCCGCTGGATCTAAGGCGATGTATCGGGTCGCGCCTCTCAGGACCTCCGTTACACCGACACCCGAGAATAGTCTTAGATTAGGCTTAACTAAAAGATTATCTAGAAATTTCAACTCCGGAATAATTTGTTAAATTTCAGTACTTAATTGTTTTTTTTCTTAAATAAGGGAGTCAAAGCTATAAAATCGGACTACCGCGACCGGTCTATTGTCAATTAGCCATCAAAGACAAAAGAAGCTTATAAAGTCACTTTTTTTTTATGAAAAAAAAAATATATATAAAAAAGTTATTAGCAAAATTAAATGTTAAAGGTAATTATATATTAGGATATATTTAAAAAATATGCAGACTCAAAACAAAATATCAACTATTATATACTGTTATTAGCTTAACATATTACATGTTCCAATCAAGCATCAATTCTAATTTCCTGAAATCATCAATATTCCATTTGTTCGGTGTGACAACACCCTGGGGGAGACATGTCTAAGAGGCATTATCGTCTACAAAACGCAGCGATTCTCTGACACACCCCGACTTCCCCTTCTCGTACTGAGAATTTCTCAGCTGAACGTATTTACCCAACTATTTTGTGTAACATAATGTACATTGCTTGGTCGACTACTGAGCAGTTTGAATGAAGTGGTTGAAAGCCAGCAGTGTATACGACGGGTTTTGTCAGCCGTTTGTAAGATTAAGTCGCTGACGTGGCAGAGTGGGAATCTGCACTATCGGATCGGTTTTTTTGTCCCCATGTGATATTGTGGAATTTTATTTTCCCCTCGTTCCATCGTAATGCGCATGGCATAATGTCGCGGTCGCGGGTTCGATGTCGAGTGATGGTTTTATTATAACTTTATTTAGACGCTATTTTTTCTATAAGTGTTTTCGATGTGTCAATCTGACAGTGTTATGTTTTTTCTCCGGAAAAAAATAACCAATAGTATGAACTGTAGGTATAGTAATTGTGAATGTTTAATTCGGATATATTTTTATTTCTTAGTGACTTTATCTTACTTAGAGTTATGTTTGCTTCGTGCACAAAAACAAAACAGGTCACAATTTTATAGATAATACTTAGGTATTACCTAGATACATAATTAAGTAATTGAAAGAAAAATTAAGTGCAAAGTTTTCATATAGTTATTCATAACCTTGCAACAAATTGTACTTGTAAAACATCAACATTAAATATTTTCTAACTTATGCCTTACTTTGATTTTAAATTGAGTAAGCTCACTGAACCGTGCTAATATGGTAGTTCGAGATTCTCCCCTCTTTTTAGTTAATCATTCAATCTCGGCGAATTACTTAACTTAGATCTGTTTCATTAAACTTAATTCGATCGTAAGGGTAATAAAATTAACGATTTGCAATACTTCAATGTTCTCTCTGTTTACAAAGTTCTTGTTTATATAGATAGTTATGTTGGTATATATATTATAGGAGTTAAATAATGGGGTTAATTGTCCTTAAAGTGCAATTGTTTATATATTTTATGCTTCGAGAGACCTATTTGTGAATTGACTATTTTATACTCTTTAAAGAAACGGCATTTTCTTGATTGCAGGTAATTAGGTAAAACAAAAAACTAATAAACAAATTACAATTTAATAAGTTGAAGTAAATTATATAAATATTTATGATGTTGTTATGTAAAGGTTTTTAAGGATGTAAAAAAGCTTGATTTGTATAAAAATAATTGCTAAGTACATAATAAGTATCAAACTACATGAAATAGCCAAAAGAGTAGGTATATTTGCTTTCTATTGTCATTCGTGGCTATAGAACCTAATTGAAGTATAGGCTACTTTTGTTAAAAACTCTTCCATACAGTTTGATAGTATCGGGACAAAATAATTGAAAGGTTAAAAAACAAAACCACAACGCGCCTGAAAGGTCGGACCAGGAAAGCGAGGAACCAAAAAAAAATTGCCTCCGAAAGTGGTCCATTATAAACAGAAACAAAAGGGGCTTAATGCCGCTGCTCGGTATCGAACCCATTGTCCCGCGGAGGCCGATCTAGTTAATAAAGGTTATGAATGTTTTGTCCTATACCTTTGAGTCGGAAATTAACCGAAATTTCATAATAGGCGATAGAGATATAAATTGCTAACAGATTTTTTCCTGCTTTTGAATAGTATCCTAATAACCACCTACGTATCAACGTAGGTGGTATTCTATACTAATATTATAAAGAGGAAAACTTTTTTTGGTTGTAAATAATAGGCTCAAAAACTACTGGAGCGATTTTAATAATTCTTTCACTGTTGGGAAGCTACGTTCATCCTAAGTAACATAGGCTATAGAATATTTTAAAAAAATAATAGGGATCCGTGCGAAGCCGGGCCGAACCTCTAGTTACTGATAATTAAGTGAAGTAAGTTTTTTAAAGTACCATAATTAGATCCTTTCTTTTTGATACGTTTTCTTTACAGACATTCCGTCACGTTGTTTTGAATTGTTTGACGTAGACACTAACAATTAAATAGATAACTTGTTTTCAACTTAAGACTAAAACGTGAGTTGTAAATTTTGTATACAGTCTCATCCTAGACAAATTAATAGCTTTTAATTCGTCCTTTGCAAAAACCATTAGTTTCGCGAATAAATTTCCTTTGATACACAAACTCGGATGCCTCATTTACCAACCGTCCGCAAAATATTTCATTCAATTACTCCAAATTCAAAGAATTTCCCTCGAGAAAAACTTGGAATTCACAATTCACCTCTGGGATGAAGGAAAAATATGTTTTAGATTATTTAAGAGCTTGTCGCTTCATCAAAGTCATGTTTAATGATCTTTTTGTATTTTTCTTGTTGTTTTGTAAACATGCCCTTGTGTATTAAGTTTGATGGAGTGTCAGGCTGAGCTTTGTTGGCCGGTAACAATAAGCGTTTAACGTTTACAATATCTGTTAACGTCAAACACTTAATAAGCTGATTAAGTGTCGGATAATTCATGTCTTCTCAACGCTTGCCGAAGTACTATTCTATTATTATCATAGTACTTGCTATGATGGTAATAGAATAGTACTTCGGCAATATGCTACAGTATAGTTTGTGTTTTTTCAATCCGATATAAAGCATGTTTCAATCCATCGACTGTAACGGTGTTTCAGCGTTTAGTTAATTAGTGTTGTGTTTAGTTAGTAAGTAATTTAGTCGCATCTATTATCTGATTTTACAAGAGATCTAGTATTAAGTAGGTACCTAGCTAGATTTTAAACTTATTATTTGTTGGATACCAATGGTAAATAAAAATACCAACATTTTACTCAGAACTATTCTTCATTATCTCTGCAGGTAAAATGCGTGAATGGTGGATTTTCCCAACTTAATTTCGCCCTACTTTACCCAGCGCGGTCCGGGGGTCAAAACCGCCACGCTTGGCATACTTCTCTCAACTATTCGCCCTATTACAGGGTACGTGCAATTAGTATTACTAAATGTTTGTGTAATTTCACCTTATAATGCTTTAGAAAATCTTTTACATAATACCTACATTTACACACTCTTTTACGTAGTCACCACTGAGAGAAAAAGAGTTATATTTTATGTTATGTATTAATATCAACTTAAGTATTTATTAAAAATTAAAAACTTTTCTTAATTATATTATATATTAAAAGTAAGTACATTAAACCCATTATTTTCGTTTTCACATAGGTACTTACATTATTGTTATTAAAGAGATGTCGCATAATGATATATAATGGGTAATAGCATTCTATGATATTTCGAAACTGTTTTTAGGTTTGTAAAATAATTATGCCTAATCTCGTTTACTGAACGAAATTGTATAAGTACCTACATTATTTGGACTTAGGATATTTGTGAGCAAAATATAGGAACCTGCACGCCTAAACATCAATTATTGGTTTACTAGTTGTGCCTCGACTGGGGTAACGTTATTGACTTTCCCCTTAATTTGCATCCAAGAAAAATATGCTTAAAATTCGGAAAGCGCCTTTGGAACTAATTTTGCATCGTGTGAAGAATTGTACAGTAGAGTGTACCTTTTTGTTGGATAATTATATGTACTTATATGTACTAGCTTTTGCTCGCGATATTGTCTGCGCAGAATTAGTACTTTATACAATAATATGTACGTGTAACGGTTTTTGCAGAGCATGCGAAAATAGCACTCAGATGGCAGATTTTTTCTAATTTACTTGACACTTGCCTTTATATTTAGGATAATTCACAAAATATAGTTATAAATATGTCTATATATTATTCTGATTTATATGCCGTGTAAAGTTTCATTAAACTACATTCAGTAGATTTGCGAGGGACTAACAAACATCTAAACATTCTGATAAACTTAGAAAATAAAGGTATATAGAAGGTATAGAATACAAACACGGAGTTTATAAATGTACTGGCAATACTGGTATATTATAATAGGTATAAATTCATTTCATATTTTTTGTAGCGTACTTTGAAATGAGGTTGACAATTTCATTTGCATACTTTCATTTCCTGGTCAGAAAGCTCCATAAAAGAGGAAAATTATCAATTTGTAAAGTCTCAAAAAAAGGCAGAGTTCTATAACTGGCCATAATTGAAGGGCAAATTGAATTTATACGTGAATCGAAGGTTTAGTCCGGATGGCTTAGATTTAATTTATGGGGACTGTTTTTCATTATTTAACTGGCAGTTAACAGTGACGATAAGTGAGTATGGAGAGGGCTTTTGCGAACATTTTTTTTAAATGTAATGGAACATTATTACAATTTATTATATTGTATGTATGTATATTTCCAGTGTTTGTGTTAAAAATGTCTAGTAGTTTTCTTATTAACAATGCATAATTGTATGACACTACGAATATTTTTTTCATCCTTTAGAAAATGTTTTGTTTGAAACATGTGCTAATTCTATTCTAAACGAATGAAAATGAATAATACATATGGTTTAGATAAAAAAAAAGTTAAAATAAGTTATTTCACCTTAATCTATCATCTGACTTACCCGATTTATTTATGTAGAAAAATCATAAACTTCCCTTCATGTACAAAAACGACTTCATTTATGATTTTACTTTTTAATCAGCAAAATTGAATTAACAATAGCAATATTATTTTATCCAGAAGACCTCATTCCATATTTAGCGCGCGGGCTGCACCGATTTTTTCACAAGTCTTTGTTATTTTTCAAAGGTCCGCATTGAAAAACTGATTCGCACAATCGCCCTGCCTTTTGTTTACCCATCTCCTAGCACAAACATACTAGAGCAGCTAACCTCACACATTTTGAACCTTATAGGCACAGAGTTAGAGACGAAAGTGATAGTAAATAAATTTGGTACCTGAGTACATTTTCATATTATTTTGACTAAACAAAAAAAAGAAGAGGCTATTTCTCTTTATAATGGTTTCGATTTTATCGGTTGTTTTAGGTCCGCACCCGGATGGTTTTTAATGAAATCCTTGCCGATGTAGGCTTAATTAATTTTAGGGTATAGTATTATTTACTTTTATTAACTTATGCATGAATAGCTTTATAAATGTTGTCAGAAAATCATCTATTGCCCATGTGTGAATGTTTTTTATGCAATAAATTTTGCTTATTTTATCGCAGTAAATATAATAAATTATACATAATATAAAAACTAGATTGCTTAATTTAAAAGTTTCTTTCTAACATACAATGTATGTAAGCTTGTGTTTGTTATGTCTAATGTGAAACGTACGTTAATGGTAAAAAGTTTATTTTGCCAGCGTATTAAAATTAAAGTTTTTTCTATTAAGGCTTTTTAATTTTATCATCAAATCTATTTTTTTTAATGATAGGAAATACAAATTACCAAAATAACGTAACAAATATTTTCATTTTCATAGACAAAAAACCTAATAAATAGGTATCACAGAAAATAAAATCGAACCAAAATAAATGTAGGTATAAATAAGTAAACAAAGCAGAGTCAAGTTACGAGTAAAACTAAAAGTACACTCAAAAGGTTTTATTAAAAATTCAAAATACCTTCCGTCAAATTTGCAACTTTTTCTAAGTTGGATACTCAAAGCTTTGGAGCTTCAACGTAAGTTTACATAGGAGAGCGACATAAGTGACGTCCTGTATAAACGCCCTATGTCAACTGACGTACTTGTTTACACAGCTTTTAGTTATACCAGGGACAAATACGCAGTTTCATACCTGTAAGTATTTAATAATTTCTGTTGCCTTCTTGACTTTAGCATTGTCAGTTCGATCGTGTTACGATTATGGAATCTGTAAAGGCTCCGAAACGTCAGTCAATAATGCCAAAGTGCATATTTATGTTAGTCAATGTTGTAAACTATTTAGATTTAAAAGTTTACGCTACATGAAAATAACTGTATTAAAATGTAATGAGCTTCATAATATTAATTATATTTCTTTACCTATGATCTTAGACATCGAATGTTATTTTTTTATACCTACTACTATCTTGAATTTGTTTTATGGTGGTTTGTTAGAAAATGCCTTAGGGATATAGTTAAAGATATTTATACCTTAATGGTATTTTGTGTACAACATCTTTAAATAAATTCATAAATAAAATGTTATCGTAAGTACTTATTACCAAATGTATTTTATATCAAAGTATTTTAATTACCTATTCTTTATACCAGGTACAAATACTCCAATAAGTGACTGTAGGTACGGGATAATCCGTCTAAAGCAAAGTTTTCGATGTTTGTTAGTACTGAAACTGCTAACTTATGTGTTCAAGTTTTGCATAATAATGTTTATAAGGATTCATCGTGTATGTAATTGGTCACAGTTAGTTGGATCTATCACCAGTATAATTTGAATAATACCTACCTGCTAAGATTACAGAAGTTAGAGTATTTTGTTACGGAAATAATAATAAAAAAGTTTGGCTTCTAAACAAGTGCCAATCAAAAATAACAACTGAATGGAATGATTACAAATTTGTAGGTATATACTAAGTCTGTTGGCCCTGTTTATAGATTTAAAAGTTTTTCGAGAGACTCGACCTTAACCGTTTGCATTATTTAAAGACCTTTGACTTCTTATGCTAATTTAGATATAGCTATTTTCTTGCTTTATTCCAACTCATAGTCGTCGCATGGAAATTCTGCTCATAAATTATACCCTTCATCTGTGAATACTTGAGCATTCTGGTCTGTAATAACCGCGAAGGCATCAGAAATTATCATTCTGGTCTGTGTTTGGCGGCACACTTTTAGGCACCTAGTAACGTATGCACTTGTTCTTTTAATAAATATAGTAGGTATAAAATACGGTATAATAACTTCCGGCGCCTGCGCAGTTATTGATACATTCGAATGAAACAACTAAGTCTTCTTATCTGTAAAGTGAAACTGAATTTTAGTACTTATACTTTTTTATAACATGAATTAAAGAAAACTCAAAACTATCATTATCACCAAAGTTTTCATTGTTCGTAAAACATTGCATATTGTTAACACGTTAGATTATTTACTGTTTTGCCCATACATAATAATAGTATTGTTCTCAAGATACATGTTACGTGACTGCAAGTATCACTTCAAATTCTAATACTTTTTGCAATGTTCGAGTACTTTATTGACGCACTTCTTATGGGAACGGTGTAACCTGGAGTTTTATATAACCTAGCGTTAGTAAAAAAAACTATCACTTAAATTTCAACTCTATTTATATTCTCTTAAAACATAAACTCGCTAGATACTCACCTACACGCTACGATCGTTGAAACTCCAACTTTATCTTGTTCTAAACGGAGTTGTCTTTTGTTTATTAGCGTATTTTAACCATGTATTCGATTTTCTGAATTAGCAACCCTAATGCATTGCAATACGTTTGAATTTCGATCGTTTGAAGCATAAGTCTGTTGCAATAATCGTGGGAAAATCTGCACCATTGTTTTTCCGACTCTCTATGACCTTCGGAAGCACTCGGTTCAATGACTCGAAGTCACTCGACCCAGAGATAGGTTAACTTTTTCAAACTAGGGAAAATCATCGGGCTGTGACGGACGTGTGAACACGTCTTTTTATAGTAGGTAACTAATTACGTTTTTTTAAGAATGAATAATGGAAGTGATTTTAAAATCGAAGCGGAATAAATAAATTCATTTAGGTACATAATTGAAAAGAAATTATTATTTTAATAAGGTACTATAAGAAATCATTTGACTCCACGATAAATACTAAGAACTGTCCCGAACTAATAAGAAATCTTTGCATGTAGTTCGGGCTACAGTACTGCCTCCCTCATCTAGTCTCGGTAAAGACGCCGTCGTCTGGCGACGATATTTAATTTGGCTCTGATAATAATAAGTGATTATTATAGTTTATTAGTTGGTAAATTAAATAAAACAATTGGAACGGATTTAACTCTTATTTAATTATTCAACAATTTGAAATATATAATAATAAATAACATAAGGAATGCACTAAATATTTTGAATTTGAAGTTAAATAAACCGTAACTGTAATTCAGATATTTCGCTTCAAAATTATATGAAAATCATGCCCGCGCATACCATACAGCCACAATGTCATAAATATATAAAATACCTACCTACCTTTTGTCATATACGCTCACTCACACTGCACGCGCCTTATTCAAAGTATTTACGTACCTACCCATTACGTAATATTTTTAGAAAATTATGGATGCTAATGGAAAAGTCTTGAAAAACAAACTTGAAATATGTAACTCCAGTTTCAATCTCAAGTTTTCACTTTCGAAGGGTATTTGAGATCTTGACAAGGGTCTGGTGTTATTGCTTTCAAAGGTTTAGGGCCAGAATTTCAGCCCTGATCCAGGCTTAAGTTTTGATTGACATTATTTGATAAAATTATGCACCTTTCGGGAGACCTCTCAGCGTCAACAAATAAAATACAATAAAAATACGCGAGTTAAATCCGTTAATAGTTGTTTCATTCCAATGTGTAATAACCGCTAAGGCATCAGAAATTATTTTGTCATAAATGTTGACAAAATTATTAAATATTTTTACAAATACAGTTCTGCAATAATTTCAATAATTATATTATATTGCAATAAGCAGAGTTTTACTCTGTGTATTATAAAATTCTCAGTATTTCCAATGAAAATGATTAGGTATATTTAATTATCAAAGGGATACGATACAGGATTACATATATTATATTAACAGGTACATGGAAATTGAAATTGATATTAAAATTAATTGTTAGGCACTAATTGTTTTCCAAAATCACAATGAGTTGGTATCCGATGTCAGCAATGCAGTAAGTACATGCACAGATTATGTTTAATAATAATAATCACAAGTATATAAGCCAGTGTTAGGTATGTTATCGGACAACTCAGGTCAAATAAAAACGAACGTTGCGAGATGCCTAATTTACTATAAAAGCTTCCACCAACCAGCGAAAGTCTTGGGTCGCAAGCGTTTTATATAAAAGAAAAAACGTTTTGCTAGGTCGTATGGCCGCTTATACTTTCTAAACGTTTTCAAGGTTTTTACAAAATTACCCATTGACCCGGAAAAGTTTTCTGGCGCTACCCTAATCACATAGCGGAATTAGGTAAATAATAATTATGGTTTACGACCTATTCTCATATGTAAAACGATGCATGTAAAATTTCATGAAAATTGGAATTTGATGAAAACTGTTACAGAGGAATGCGACCATATTTGGTTTTGTATTCATGTTATTTATAATCTATATACTTAGATTAGTCGTAATAAAATTTTGTAAAAAAATAGTATTAAAAGGTAAAGGATAAGCGAATCTGATAAATACACACGTACAATTATGGCGGAGTGGGTAATGTGTATTGACGTAACAAATAACGTAAAATGATTTCCTTAAGAGGCATCGCATGCTGAATGTCTCCCGATTGGCGACAGGAAACTGCACGTTTGGCTCAAGTCATGAAATAAAGAACAAGTGTGTAGGTAATAAAGTTTAGGGTAATTTTACCCATGCGTGTATACACACACACACACACATATATGTGTGCATTCTATCGCACAGTCATTATATCGCGCCGAAAGGGATAAAAAGTATCTAATGTCCGTCTTTTGGTTTTTGAGTTATAAATAGTTTAATTAAAATACTTTCTATAATTATATATCTATACAAGAAAGTATTTTTAGTTACACCATGTAATTCAGGACTCAGAATGACTGACCCGAGTTGGCAGAGAATTGGTGGATAGGTAGCTTAGAACCAGGAGACTGAGATAATGATCTTTATCCATTTCCGTGAAAAAAAATACCATTATTTGTCCCACCTCTGTTACCTGCATAACCGCCCTACTTTTAGCGTAGCGAGTATCCATTCCATTCTATGTCTATTTTATACAGCAATCCTAAAAATGTAATCTTTCCTGAAATCACGTAGGTCTCAGGCGAGTCGGATCTCACTCTTTTCTGAGTTATGTTGATTAAAAGATAATAATAAGTCAAATTGTCATCAATCATGTGTAGGTACATACTATTTCTAAAGTACCTACGCTTACATACTTATTAAGAACTAACTTCTGCCCGCGACTTCGTCTGCGTGGAACTCCTTCTTTTTATGTAGTAGGTTAAAAAGTAGCCTATGTCCTTTCTCAGGCTCTAGACTTTCTTTGTGCCAAATTTCATTTAAAACTGTCCAGTAGTTTTAGCGTGAAAGCGTAACAGACAGACAGACAGAGTTACTTTCGCATTTATAATATTAGTATAGATACTAGCTTCTACCCGCGACTTCGTCCGCGTGGAACTTCTCCTTTTTTGCAGTCGGTTAAAAAGTAGCCTATGTCCTTTCTCAGGCGCCACACTATCTTTGTACCAAATATCATTTAAATCAGTTCAGTAGTTTTAGCGTGAAAGCGTAACAGACAGACAGACAGACAGAGTTACTTTCGCATTTATAATATTAGTAGGGATTAGTATAGATAACAGCAGATGTTTTCCAGCTTTATTTCTTATTTTGCATTAAAATCTCAATATTAGGTATTTAATATTACTTCTCAGTGATAATTGTTTTTAATTGTGTTATAATTTGACTCTCGTGGCTTGCACCGCGCCGCGGCGGGCGGGGGCGACTCCGTAAAAACTCATTGATTTTGTATTGAGAGTCATTGGGGGACAAAACGACGAACGTTACTGTGGAAAAGGGTTTTTAAAAATTCATGAGTGTTTTTTTTTAGTTGGTTACGGCCATTAAAGTCCCAGTCATTCCTCGTAAGGCTTAATTTGTTGATACCGAAATGTTGTTCAAACTATATACTAAACTCTGTAAACAAATAGGTAGGTACTTATATATAGTCAAAATAAAATATTTGAAAATAACATACATAGGTATGTTATTTTAAATTTTTACAGGATTACAGGATTTTAATAAAAAAAAACTGCTCTTTTAGAATTGAAGTGACCTTAATCAAAATATGTCGTTACGATACGTTTCAAGTGGTCACATTTAAATCAATATCACAGTCCTAAAAGAGCTTCTTTATTATCATTTTTATATTAAAAACAAAAGCGTGTACATTATAATAGGTAAATACTTTAGAGCTGGTATTAAAATAACTTCTCATATATTAGTCTGGATTTATCCACGTTGCTTTTAACGATTTCCCTCGGGATATGACCCAATTACGGGTAGTGTCGTATCACTGCATGTATCGTACTCACTGTGACGGCATTACGACCAAACGGTCATTTTAATGTGGTTTATACGACCGTCTGTTAATTTAAACTTGCTTTAGACTTTAGAATCTATAAATGATGTAAACTCTAATTATTTAAAGCTGCTTAGATGACTACTATTTTGATCCTATTTCTCCGGATAGAAGCCACACGATTACTAAAAAATAACATCAACCTAGACGTGTTATGTTCGTATTATAGTTTATGGTTCGTATTAAAGTGTAGGTATAAACTAGTTAATTTTTGTCCTATAATAACCGCATTCTTTTCATAATATCTCTTTTTCCTACGATTCTTAAGACGTATCTTGCTTTTTACTTTAGCGTTAGACTATCAGCTCAGACGAGCACGTCTGGTCGTAGCAACGAATATGGGAATTGTGAAGATTTCGAGATTTCAGCCATATATGGTTGTTTCATTCCAATGTGTAACCACGAAGGCATCAGAAATTATTATCTATTTTGTTACGTAAGCAAAAGAATCTTACACTCACCTAGTAAAATAAAAGCTAAAACTATATTTATAAAAGCGCCCTCCATAATATCCGAGCACGTTCCCCACAGCACTCGTTAAGGCACATTGTGGCGACATCGTCAATCCTTTTTCGCTCAGTTAAATACGTTGTTTCCGCTCGGAGGTTGAATGATAACTCCCTTAACATCTCTACTGGAGTTTTACTGTCACGACCTTTGAAGTTACCTCGCTCTGAAACTACCTCAATGAAAAAGTTAGTAATTTATAAAAAAAATAGAAAATTATCATTATAAAAAAATAGATAATTTATAAAAAAAATAGAATGCTACTATCTCTACCTTTAAATAAAAAATAAATAATTATCTTTGGACAATTCTGTATATTGATCTAGTCCCAAACCAAGTAAAGCTTGTACTATGTCGTGTACAGATGCAAGTGCTCATCACATTGACATCTTTTCGGTTTCGTAGTCAGGGGCTCTGACTACTAGACCAATAGGTCTTTGAAGCTAGCTTACTCTGAAACTAGCTCAAACGCACGAGGAACTTAGTGAATTATAAGAAAAATAGAAAATTATACTAGCAGTTGACGAAGCCTTTAGATCATAGTGTAGTTAATCACAAAGTTAGCGGTATCAAATGATTACGTTAATAGTTGAGTAAATTACTCGAGGCATAAATCAATCCCGAATCGAGCAAACTAAACTAAATGATTGATATAGGAATCATCAAAGACTCATCATTAGACAAATATTTGGTTTTGGTTGTATTTGCACCTGATAATTCTAAGTTTAGGAATCTGATGGTAATTAATTTAGTGTTTTTAGCACACTACAGGTTTTTTCAAAGATCAGTAATCAGAGCTTGTGTTTTACTTCTTAAACTCATGGAAGTTGGCTGTCACTTGGGAAGCGCAAAGCAACTTTAGGTCAATGGGGTGAGGTGAGAATCTCCCCGAATCGCCGCCCAGTTATCGTATCGTTATACATATATATCGTACATTTAAGCAAGTTGTGAATAATAATTAACATCCCCTCATTGTCTTTACCGGGTAGTGTCGGGTAGTATGGTACTTAGGTATTGTATGTCAGTCTAGAGCTCTGAAGCTTATTATTAGTAGTGTAGGTATTACGTATTCACGTACAAAAGGCCAAGCCGGCTGAGAAGGCTTTTGTCTCTGTAATGTATTCGGAGCCGGCGGACTTGTGGCGAAACCGGTATTTGAAAAATAACTTAACTGATTAAATAATTTGTAGTGCTTCTACGGTTGTTGCATATTTAAATGAAATAATTGTAACGGATTTAACTATGGGAAATGTCAGCTTTGAATATATACACCAACAGATAGGAGTTGTACGTTACAGTTTTATTTCAATGTTAAAGTGTCTATGCTAAAAACTGCATAATATTTGTGTCATTATTTAATTTTTAATTAAATTTTTAAAATGTTAGGTACTTTCACATACCTATCCCATAGATTTAAATGCAAAAAAAATATCTTTAGAAAATCAACACCAATTGCTCTAGTCCGAAACTAACCAAAACTTTTACTATAGCTTCTTCTTATAGATTCCTAACTATACTCCTGTATCTTATATATTCTCAAGATAAATATATATAAATAGATATTCCTGTATCTTATATATGTCAAGTATTAATGGCATGATAAGGACTATGATATAACCCCACGTTCTAGTGGTTATGGATAACTGTCAATTAAACGTCAGTTAACGGTACAACTGACTCGGCAGTCGAACTGTAGTAACGTTGTATTAATTAGTCTGTCTTAATTGAATGCACCAAGTATATATATCTTTAGGTAAACCATTTGAATGAAACACTAATAGTGGAGTCATTGAAGCATTATGGGTCCGATTTTTTTTACTGTGAACCGAATTGCATACAATTTTGGAATTAGGTTCATCTTACCCTTAAGTTCAAAAGTGAAAATGATTTGAACTCCGCACACCCGGGGGTGATTGCCACCCCCTTCTCGGGGGTGAATTATTTTTTTTTCAAAATAACCTCAGATATCGATAGAAGGCCTAATTTTAAGGAAAAAATCGTCTATAAAGTTTTTCAAAAAATCCAATACTTTTCAAGTTATTTGCAATTGAAAATTCGCAATTTTTTCACCTTTTTCATCGGTTTTTTGCAAAAATCTCCAAAAATATACGTTTTATCGAAAATTTTATAAAGAACAAAATTGTAGCAGGCAAAAACAATGAAAAATTTTGTTTTTTATACATGATACTAAGTGCAATATTAATCTATAAATTAAAGATCAAATCCGTTTTTTATTTTGCCTGAAATTTAATCGATGTGGTCAATGCCATCTAGCGGCGAGCAGATACATTTTATGCATTCTAATACAAAAGGGTTTTGTAGTGCTTGAAATAAGCTTTAAAATGAGCACCATTAAAAGTCTTTTGCACGTAAAATAAGAGAGCTGTATTGCAAATAAGGGGAGCAACTAATGTTTTTTCTTTAAAATCAATGGGTTTCATAAGTGCCATTTCCACCATAATTAAAATTAATCGTATTCCGCCTAGAATTAACTTCATTATGAAGAGTTTGATAGATAGTATCATTTTGGCTGCTTTAGGACACATATTTTTCAAAAACTCACGATTAACTAAAAAAACAAAATTTCAAATTTTTAAAAATCCCACGTTTATTTCATAATATTTCAAGAATGACGACAGATAAGAATAAAAGTGTATGAATAAAAAATGTAGGTATTTTTCTGACAAACAATTTGGTTTTTTTGTTTTTTCTGACAAACAAAAATTGACGGAAATGTGATTGTTTAAAGAGCGCGTGGCAGCGCAATCACTGCCTCTCTTAAGCCCTTTAACCCTTCCCCGTTTTAGAAAAAGGTTTTTTAATATATATTGCAATACAGGATGTTGTAGCTCTCTTAATTACCTTTACAATGATTTTTTAGAAATTGTGATAGCGTGAAAATTAAAGGAGCTATGGTCCAAAAACTTATCATATTTGTTTTCTACTTAGTAACTGAAAATTTCGGAGTGTGAATAATTGGAGCAATGTGAAGGTACGCAGTATAATATAGACCCACAACTATTGTAATGTGTATATGTTAACGGAAATGTATATAATCCGTCATTGTATACAATTCCTAGGAAATGTATGTAATTCCTAAAATCGCAATCGGAAATGTAAAACATTTAAGACATAGGTTAGGTTAGGTTTCCGCGAGCCAGTATGAGTCTGGCAAACCTTTTGCCTTCCCCAGGGCATAAGGTATCAATGAGGATTTCCCACTAAAAAAAAAAAAAAGTTAGTTTAGGTTTTTTTTTAGGTTATGTTAGTTTAAAGGGTAGAAAAGCTTAAGAACATGATAATCGTTTGCGAGAGTGTGGAATAATATTTAAATTCTTTTCATTTTATCAAAAAAAAAAATATCAAGGGGTAGTATTCAAGGGTTGAAAGGGGGTTAAAAATTTGATAATTATTATAGAGAATATAAAATATTACTTACTCTATACTAACATCTTTTTATGTCATACCAAAGTATTTTTTTCAGATTTTTTCAATTTGGGGGTTGTAAGATTTTCAAGGGGTTGAAAATAATTTTAATATGAGGTAATTTTGTTTGAAAATACTTTACCATTTCACCACTTACTATTAGACATGTTTTCTAGCGATAAAATGGCTCAATTACAATTTTTTCATTAAGGGGTTGTTTACACCCCTTAAAAATAATAGGCGGAGTTCAGATCATTTTCACTTTTGAAGTGAAGGTTAAGATGTGCCTAATTCCAAAAATTTCATGCAAATCGGTTCACAGTAAAAAAATTCGGAGGTAAGGCCGTATTTTTCGCTTCAATGACTGCACTATAACGGATTGACGACTAACGACTAAGCTGACTTTAGCGTTAGACTATCGACAACTCAGTCGTGTCACAAGTATGAGAACTGTAAAGTTTTTGAAACGTCAGCAAATAAAATAAAAACAAAATACGCCAGTTAAATCGAAGCGAATCCGGGAAGACATAGTAGCCATTTATTTATTCTTAGCTTATGTATGTTTCAGCCAATAGGTACTACACAATTGTCATATAAATAATATATTATAGTATTCATTTATTCGATCACGGCTGCCATAGCGGCCGCCGCGCCCCCTCCCACGGACACAAACCGTACACCGACACACAGGCAGCTGCCGCGCGGCATGCGGCCTCACCCACACCTAGCATACTCGATAGTGTTACAGCGGCCCCGCCGGCGGGGTCGAAGACGTCCACATACACCCGGCGCGCGTCGGACTTATCCGCAGGGACCTTCTGTTCCCTTGCAACAAAATAGTCGTGTCAACACACCTCCTGACGGCCCGAGCCGAGGTGCGACCCCCACCTTGGGGGGCCCTCGGGTCGGTCAGGGCTAAAAACCCTAAACCAACCCAAAAGGCTTAAGAGTCTCCTTTCAGGAGTCTCGCCACCCGTCCGGTTTTGCAGTGAAGGCCCATTAGCTGGCCAACTGCGCTTCAGTATTCAGTTCGAAAAAAAAAAAAAAAAAAAAAAGGTATTCATTTATTTCATCTTTAATATTAGCCAACCTTTTTGTATATATTTTTATTTAATCATTTAGTTATCAATATAAATCAAGGCCAACGTTATTATTTTACTCAAATACTTTTAATACTAAGATTATTTTTATATCTTCATTACTTTCTTTCAAAAGACAAGTAGGATCTTTTATTATTTATTTTTAACGACTAATTCAACGGCAGATTTATTTTGGGCTCACTAAAGATAGGCTTGTATAAAATATTTTATCAGTGCCTTTAAGGTAAATGAAAGGATATAATATAATATGCCTCTCATTATAAACAAAAGGTAAATGTTAAAGTAATTGTTAAACCCATTTAAGTTCATTCAGTCGTGGTCTTACTCGTATCTGATAACCTACTTAGCAATTAGACTTTGATAACAGCTATATACCTACATAGCTCTTATTTAGGTCTAATTGTATCACAGTATAGATGTCTCTTGATATAAAGGTGTACGAATCTTGATGTGGGTAGTTTCAGTTTGCATCAAAGATTCATTGTGATCTTCTGCTTGATGGAGGTCAAACTTGTAACTGAATTAGTAACTTGCCACACGTCAACCATTTGACAGAAAAAAAACAAACGAAAGCGTCTGCCTTTGGAAGTCGCTGGTTTTATAACAAAAAAAAATGTTTTCTCGCGGATCAAAGCGAAAGTGCTATCATAATGAGTTTACCTGTTATAAGAGTTGGGCGGATCTTTGAGCATTTTATAAGCCGTCATTATCATCTGGTCCGTGTTTAGCATTAGTGTTTCAACCCACACCAAGCTAGTTTTGAGATATCGGCGCTTAAAGTTTTTTGAGAACATTCTTCTTTTTCCGCTTATTTTAAGCAAAAAAATATTGTTATGTGGTATAATTTTTTTTGTTGAAGTGCATAGATTAAGGATATAAATGTATTTATTTCAATAAATTCATAATTAAATAGAAAATGCAGAAAAATGGTTAATGCTTATCGGCTATAAGGATTATTACATTTATCATTTATGTGCTAAGCCACATAACACTATGCAAAATTATAATTTGTTCTTTTATAATGAATATATTTTACACTATTTTTTTGAAAATGTAAAATAATAAACAACTAACATATTAAAACTTTAATGTAAGTACTTATTTATTTAGTTTTTATTGTTATAACATGTTTTAAATAACATTATAAGTTCTGCTAAAGATGAGAAATAGGTACAACAAGTTAACACTTATATTATTTCAATTACTTAAAAATCTTAACCAAATTGATTTATTATTATTTTTTATCATATTGAATTAAACCAATAATATATACTTCCTTCCCAAAAAAGTTAATAAACCACCTAAAAACCATTTATCGAAGAGTTGATAAATTGTGGCGACAATTCGTACACTCTTTAATATTATTATTTATTATGTGTAATATTCTAATAACACACGTTTAAATCTAATGATGTATATTATAAAAAAAATATCGGTTAAGTGCGAGTTAGACTCGCGCACCAAGGGTTCCGTACTGTAAACAACCTATAGGTATATATTTTTTTAATGATGTCATTTAAAATGTATGGTTTTCGTATTTTTTTCTTTATCCGTGCTATATGACGTTATCTCGGACCTACTAAATTAATTCAAGATCCTGAGTTCACGAGGAGTACCCTGTAGGTTTTGATTCCCTAGCGAGTGTTGAAAACTTTTGTCAATCGCGGCATAAACGGCGGTTCTTTTGATTGCGTTGGCGATTTTTTTGTGATTATGTTACAATTTCAAGGGACGGTAGTCCTGAGTTTTTGATATTACTATGAATTTTATTTTGATACCTACCTCCACGCGTTACTGAGGTAAAGGATCACACAGACAACAAAGTAAATTCTGTAAGGGTTATTGTTTTTTCCTTTTAAGATACGGAACCCTAAAATATATTATTTAATATGATACAAATAATAATAAGTAATAAAAAAATAAGTTAGTGTTAACTTGTACCTATTTCTCATTTTTAGCAGAACTTATAATGTTATTTGATACATGTTATACAACAATAAAAACTTTAAATAAATAAGTAAGTACTTACATTAAAGTTTTAATGCGTTAGTTGTTTATTTTTTTACATTTTCTAAAAATTAGTGCATAATATGTATAAGTACCTATTCGTTTTATAACAACAAATTAGAATTTTGCATTAATGTGATAGGTATGTGGCTTAACACATTAATGCAGAAATACAAATCTGACATGGGAAATAAGCAATAATGTGTTATCTGTGGCTTAACACATTAATGCAAAAATACAAATCTGACATAGGAAAAAAGCAATAACCGATTTTGTGCTCTAGAATATTCTACGATTTTTTTTTAAAAAAATGGATTTCACTGCTGTATTCCTCATGATCTATTTAATAAAACTGCATTCATAACTCAAAACCCGATTTTTTGTGGGTTGACACACTAATGTTAAACACGGTCCATCTATGGCTATAGCCATTGTAGATACAATGGTTGGAAATGATATTACAGTATTAATTAAAACAGTATTTGTACCAACCAGGGAGATTATTTCACTTAAGTTTTTAAAAAAATATTGATTCTGTTCTTCAATATTTGGAACGACAATGACGGCATTTTAAAGCCCTAAGATCTACCCAATCATATATAGGTATTAACTAAAATAATAGAAGAAATAGTGACTACTATTGGACATAGGTCTCCCCCAAGAAACTTCTATATCCAGCGGATTCCAACGACTTTCACCAAGTGATTTAACCGCCCTAACGCTGTATCTCCCATTCCGTGGTCGCCCCTCTAGCACAGTGCTTCTTAACCTTTGTAGGTCCGTTATTAACTAGAGTCAGTGATTTTATCCCTCCTCCCAACGACAAACTTGCGCGCTAGTCGGCACTCGCTACACTGTGCTCAGATTTGTCACTTTTAAATTCGGAGCTTGAAACGACTACCAGTTGATTGTTAACCTCTGGGAAATACATGATTAAGATTAAGATCATAGGTTCTAGCATTTTCTGGTCTATACAAAAATCCATAACATAAATCTATATTATCATATAATTTAATGTATTTAAAAGGGTTAGGTTTCATAAGGTCGCCATTTATGTGAAATGTGGGTCAAACTTGCGGTCACGTACAAGCACAATGTCCGGTGGGCAACGTCGCAATAAATCTCAATTTCCTTCTAATAATACTCGTACTTTAGTTTACTCTTCATTAAAATGGTGAGAAGGGATGTAACTTTATGAAAGTCACTAGGCTTGGGACTGACATCCGAGCAGAAACTACCTACTTTGTTTTTTTTTCATACAAAGTCAAAAAACGTTTTCTAGTGCGGTACTTGAGACTTCTTATTTCTTAATACCTACAGGTTTCACTTTGGTTGATATTGGTAACCTATTGGTATCTATACTAATATTATAAAGCTGAAGAGTTTGTTTTTTTGTTTGTTTGTTTGTTTGAACGCGCTAATCTCAGGAACTACTGGTTCGAATTCAAAAATTCTTTTTTTGTTGGATAGACCATTTATTGAGGAAGGCTTTAGGCTATATAACATCACGCTGCGACCAATAGGAGCGAAGAAACTGTGGAAAATGTGTAAAAAACAGACAGAAGACTTTGTCAGATCTTTGACGAAACAATCGAACGGGCAGGACGACGTTTGCCGGGGCCGCTAGTTAATTATAAATTACGTAGTATAAATAATGCATTTTAAATTTCTTTGCGACAGTCTTTTAGTTTGTATTTGTGTACATGCCACTACTAGGCACAATTAAAACTGATTTTCACCCAAAATTAGAATATCTGTGTGCAATTAAAAAAGTATGTGTTTAATCAGAAAAAAACACTAGGTACTTAAAACAATTGAAATACGTATCGGTTTTAAACACTACAATTTAAGAATCATTACATTCCGAATCTATACAGATACCTATGTGATATTTTTTCCTTACGTTATGATTTATTTTAAGGTGCTTGATATAGAGTTAGAGTTTATTTAAGCTAAACTAAATATACTTTCAGCTTAATTTAGATAATGTATGTTTTACAGGTAAGATAAAAAGATTCTCATGCATAGTTAGCTTAAAAGCACGAACCTTACGTAGCTCGTTATGTAATATATAATACTTAGGTATATCTTTTTAATCTTATATGCTCTACTTAGAGCTTTAGGAAATATAATGACTTCATTTGCCGCGACCTCATTTTCTTGTTTAAATAAGAAATAAAGAAATAAAAAAAAAAGAATTCTGTGGGAAACCATGACTGCACACATTTAAATCTTAAAATTAGAGATGAATTGTTATTATTTTTACTTTTTAATAATTATATTAGAGCTGTTGCTGAAAACAGCTAAAGGTAGGTTAAAATTCATATGATACATAATGTTTTTTTTTTACTTACTAGACGGATATTTAGAACTTAGAACAGCTATATTACTTAAGATGTGTATTCAGGCTCTATCAAATGCAATAAACTCTGTCAAGTGTAACGGCGCGAGGTCGCAAACTGGGGGTTCCGCACCATAAAAATACCATTTCATAAAACTTGACTTCCTGTGACCCGACGTAGGTAAACCAGACTGCAAGCATTTATATGCAGAGATACTCGGGTTTTTTATTCGTGAGAAGATATTTCTCAAGAATTGTAAATAGCTATGAGCATTTATTATTACCAGTGCAGTCTCTCAAGGAACAAATGTTATTTCCTTGCTTTGTAGCCAAGTGAAATGGACTATAGTTACACTTGCATAGTGGCTCATATAACAATGAGCTACAACGATATGAAAACGTTAACAAACTTAAAAAAAAATGATGTTCCATTTTTTTCCTTGTAAGTATCTCTTGAAATCGACCCGTGTACTCGGCAGTTGAGACGACTGTATGATTTCCATACTGCGGCTATATCAATTGAATAGCTGTTATCGATGAATGGAATGCTGAAATTTGAATAGAACGCAAACACGATGTTTACAAACAATAACGTATTTTGCTAATAAATAAAGTGGAACTGAGTCGAATATAAATGCTTGTAGTGCATTTAATGATATTATCTACATTATGTAACATGTGGTTTCCTGTATTCTTAGGTATTGTTAGAAATGCTTTAGAATATCTACTTCAGTGTAATGACGTAAGCTAACAAACGTAAAAAATCACGTTGGTAAACGCGGCTGAAGTCACGTACCTATTGTAAAACCGAAACGTCTTTTTATTTTATTACTCTACTAGGTTCCGCTTTACTGGAACATCTCACTACTGTGTTAAAACAACAATAAAGATCAAAACAAAGGTTCAAGGTGAATTCATAGATTACGTAAGGTGGAAAACATTTTCCTTTGTAAATTCTTAATTCAGTGAAATCGTCTTGTTCAAAGCCCTCAACTTACTCCATCACTTATTGTTTATGTTCCGGTAATGTTGAACTTTTGTAACGCTCCCTTTGTTTGTTGCAGGTAACGCTTCCGTTCACCGCGACGATGATAAACAGCTTAAGAAAGTTGCACTTTATGACTTAAATAATAAGGAATATTTAATTAGTGGTGTTGGTTGTTTATGGGATTTTGGATACAGGTATTGTAATGTTTAATTATGTATAATAATTGTTGGATAATAATGAGCACACGCACAACTACTGCAAATGCAATTGCAAAGTGAAGGTATTTCCAATATATTATTATAGTGTGTAAAAACATCTTCCGCCAATCCAATGAACCATTTATTCACAACTTAACAAGGTAGGTATATTCTTATTATCTGGAAATACTATTTATAGCGTACTATTATTTTATACAAAAAGGTTCATTGACAGCAAAGTTATAGTATTTATACATTATTATAATATCACCTTACCTTTTCGGGATTCCCAAATTTCAAGGTAGGTATTCCGACAACAGCTGTTAGGTGAATATTGAAATTCATGAAAAAATAGATATAAAAGAGTTTTGCAGTATTTTTCAATTAAAATTTCATCAACATTAATTTTGAGACCGGCGCGAGGGTCCAAATTGAATATATTTGATTTGTTGACTTTGTTTTTTCGGTTGTTGTTGAAATTATATTTTTTGTCTGGTTGTTTTTACCATTGTGAGTACATCGAGAGAACAATATTTGATCGAGTAAAATATTATTTTCTTTCACAAAAAATTTTATGTTACAATATTTAAGGCAATGAATTCAAAAAACTTTATGTAGTTTCAGTTTTATTGTTTTGTTCATTTCAAATTGTGTTTAGTGTTAGTTCCATTTAAATCGATTATATATACAATTCGTATTGACATTGTTTTAGCCAAATGAATGAAAGATGATTTTAGCCAAACGAATCGGAACTAGAAGTTCGAAATTAACTGCATTCTTGACATCATTGTTTTACTATATCTACTGCACATACTTATTTAAATGTAAACCTTTACTTAAAAATATCTATATTTTTAAAATATCGCAATTATCATGAACTAGCTTCTGCCCGCGACTTCGTCCGCGTGGAACTCCTCCTTTTTTGCAGTCGGTTAAAAAGTAGACTATGCCCTTTCTCAGGCTCCAGACTATCTTTGTACCAAATTTCATTTAAATCGGTTCAGTAGTTTTAGCGTGAAAGCGTAACAGACAGACAGACAGACAGACAGATAGAGTTACTTTCGCATTTATAATATTAGTAGTAATTTAAAAGTTGTAAGTCAAGTTAATCGGAATCGTTATGTGGACTGGATCACGTTTATAACATTCAAACCGAACGAGAAAGTTTTTTTTAACCTTAAACCGTGTACCAGGAAACCTTAAATATGTACCATAATGAGAGATGAGCGCGCCGGCTGTTGAGTCTTTAATGTGTGTTTTTACGCACATTTTCATTTTACACATGTTTTGTCAACTCGTGAATTCTAATGTAGGTAACGTATGTTCAAACATGCTGAATTGCTCGTATTATTATTATATAAGTATTTTTTTAATTACCTAGTCTGTCGGATAACGGAGAAAAAAAAATAAAAAAACACTATCGACTGTTTCCATGTTCATTAAAATTAATATGAATTACATATGTACATTTAATATGAATTAACTCGGCTTGATACCTGGGCCCTAAGCAAGTGCCAATCGATAATATCACGTCACTTGTCTAGGGACCCTAATAATTTAAGTGTACCTAGAGCCCCTAGACATATTGTGCCCTAGTGAATAAACTCTTATAAGTGTTATACTGCGTGGGAAGGACTTGTACCATTTTCACTAGCACCTTATTATTTATTTATTATGCTTACGCTAATAACAATATAGCCTAGGTAGGTACATCTTGGACGACGGAGTACATTAATATGTTACTACTACATTAATATGTCTGGACTTAGGTAATACATACATAACTCAAAAGGTAACAATATGCTATTATTCATTGTCGTCATTAAGTCAATGTCGTGGGAGTGCTACTTTGCGCCAAAACTAGACTTTCACACGATTTTTAAGGTTAACTTGTTAGAAACATGTAACATGACTGCCGTACCTACTATTATGCTGCAATGTATTTTAAATTACACCCATTGTATTTAATATGTACCCACCTACAGTACCAACGTAGTAAGTATTTTACCCAAGATATACTTAAGCTGTTAAAAAATCGCCATTTTGAACTAGCCTACGTAAAAATATGGATAACCTTTACGGATTTTCATTAAGTATACAAAGTATTTCATTACTTTTTTTATGTAAACAGATTCTGACTGAAACAAATTCCAAAAATACGCTAATTAAAAGAAACTGTTTCGAAACTCGGTTAAACTGTTAAAAGTCAAGAACACGCAAAGAATAAAACTTCCCTTAACTTAAACGAAACTCATGCTAACAAAGTATTTCAATATTTTCTTCTAATTGCCCTTTCGCAGTATACTTTGCTATTAGAAATGCTAGAAACATGCTAAAGTAAACTCTGTTACGTACAAAATAGAAGCTGTACCCTATGTTTTAGTTACAAAAATGTCTTGGCACGTTCTTCACTTGTTTTTTATTCTCGCCAATACAGTAACGCTTTTCCTATCCGCCCTGTTACCAGTGAACAAGCACTATTTTCAGTGACATTGTACGTAAAAGTAACTTTGCAAAATTCTTTGTGCAGGGCCATTCCGCTAACGATTTGGTGGATTTTTTAAAAGTAATTAATTAGTTAGGCAATGTTTCGGAACATATTTGTAGACGTTTGACGTTTTAGGGCGTTTGCTGGAATTAATTGTACATTCTTACGTGTTTTTGCAAATTGTGTTATACTAACAGCTCCAATTAGGGTAGGTACTGTACATTTGGCTTAATTAATTATTCTATAAAAGCTATTCATTTATATGATTCAAAGCAAGTAAAATCAATTACCAATATAATTTATATGGAATTACCTGACCAAATCAGTTTTCCAATGATACAGAGAAACATCAAAGGTCAGGTTGTATTAGTTCAGGCTATTCCTAGAATGGGTTAAATTGATTTTGTAAAAGCCAATCGTCCTAATTGAAGTCCATTTATAGAACACAAGCACGCAATTACTTGATTTGACTATGTCCGTACATTGATTTACCTAAAATATTACTTTATCTTAAACTATGTTAGTTATTTAGTAGTATTTACCCACTAAAGTAAGTATAATAATAGTATATCATATGATAGTCACCGTACCAGTAAAAATACACTTTCCTACCGAACAAACCTAATCTCAAACACATAATGGTCACCAAAAAGACATTTTTCAGTGCAAACAAAATAAAGACATCTTCACGGCTCGTCCTAAGGGAGCAATTTCATTCCATTCTGTAAGCTAGATCAAACCAACATAGTTAGGTCTCCCCCTCTTCTCTCGTTGTTAGAGAAATAAGGCCGTTAAAGGGTTGGCTGAAAAAGATCACGGGAGACCGTAAGCTGGTTATAACAGGTCAGGCCAATTTGTATTGAGCTGTCTTGGGTTCTCGTAGTTTGTGTAAAATATTCTAAGCAAATCTGCATCCACAACGCAATGTAGTGAAAATACGAACTAAAATTCAGTATATTTTATTTGAACGAATTTTATCTTATATATAATGTAACCCTATAAAAATAAGTACAAAAGTAGGAAGACAATTAAATCGATTATAACTTAGAATTGTTTTGAATAATTCTACCGGCATTTATTTATTCAAAGCTTGCTATTCAGTAGTGCAGAAACTTTTGTAAAAATCTAGTACAAATATCAGATGTTGCTTACAAAGCAGCAGTTTGAGCAAACCTGGAATTCGCGAGGTCAACTAATTTTGGTCCCCGTCAAAGCAATGTTTGAAACCACAGGACATTGTAAAAAGATTTACCTTAAAACTTGTTATTGCAGTTACGTTTCTTTGAAGCGGCCATTGCTTGCTTCCCTCGACGGTCATTTTATAATGTTGCATTGTTTTTAATAAGGTTATGTTATTGTGTTCTACAATATAAAATATTATATTTTTTGTTTGAAAGCTTTGTTTGAGCTGGGTGTTTAAGAATTCAATCATTTTTTTAGAGTTGGTCTTGTTGGAAAGAGATAATGTTTTATCAGTTGATTTCTTGCTCATGTCATAATTAGAAATGAAAATGAGTTGATAGTTGAATTTTTTATGAGGAACTGTCAATCGCTCTGTATTCTTAAAAAAAGTTGTACGAATAAATCAACATGGAATGCTCATCGAATATTTTTCTTCCCTAAAAGATTAATGATTTGTCAAAGTTTGTTAATTTTCGGAAAGCACTTCTAATGAATTCCGAGGGGGGGAAGCATTTTACGCCACTTTTGCAGATTTCCTAACTTTTTTCCTAAGCGTTTGTGAAGTCGAGAATTTGAAACTTTTGTCTGTAATTACAGAAAAGCATTTGTGGATAAAGTTTCACTGGTTGTTACCTATTGGTCTATTTAAAGATATTTTCTTTCTTGAAAACTAGCTACCTATAATTCAATGTTATTCAATATCAGAAAGCTTTTACCTTGACCTTGGAACTTTTCATTATAAAAACTTAATATGATTTTCATTTGGTATTAGAATCTCGAAGTAACTATATATGTTAATAATTTGTTGTAATAATATTAGGGTGAGAGGGGGCGAAACCATCATCATCACTCGCCCCAAGCCAACCTCACCTGCACGCGGTGCACCCTGCTGTCCAACGAACGAGGCTCTGGCGACCGACTGATGGCGGTATATCCACCCTACATAGGCGTAGCTAAATTCCGCTCGATGACGGGCAGCAGCGTCATCGAAGCAAGAAGCTACGCCCTGCGATCGCCAACCCGCCTGCCCAGCGTGGCGATTATGGGCTTTTACCTCCATGCAGGCACACCAAAGACCACGGCCCCTAGTTCCCGGCGGTCCCGCTATTCCTGGTCACGGTGGCGACCATGGTAACGGTGGGACGGGGGGTGCGAAGAATCCCCGGGCTACTGGAGGCCATCACACCAAACTGACCCTGGCGACGTACAACGGACGCACGCTACGGCTCGACTCGCATCTGGCGCAACTGGAGGTGGAACTTGAGAAGATTAGGTGGCACGTATTAGGGTTATGTGAAGTCCGAAGAGAGGGGGAGGACACCATATCTCTCGAATCAGGCCACCTAATGTACTTCCGAGAGGGAGACCAACAATCTCAAGGTGGCGTTGGGTTTCTGGTCAATAAGTCCCTGGCTGACAATGTTGTCGAAGTGTCCAGTGTGTCGAATCGGGTAGCGTACCTCATCATCAAGCTCACCGAGAGGTACAGCCTCAAGGTGGTGCAAGTGTACGCACCGACCTCGACACACTCGGATGAGGTGGAGGTTATGTTCGATGACATATCGAGGGCCCTTCACTTCACTACTAAGACCCATTACAACGTTGTCATGGGGGACTTTAACGCTAAAGTGGGAGTACAAAATTGTAACGAATCGGTAGTAGGATCCCATGGATATGGGAGCAGAAATCATAGGGGGCAAATGCTCGTCAACTTCCTGGAACGCGAGGGGCTCTTCTTGATGAATTCCTTTTTCAAGAAAAAGCCCCAAAGGAAGTGGACGTGGCAAAGACCGGGCACTGTGACAAAAAACGAGATCGACTTCATCATGACGGACAAAAAGCATATATTCAGAGACGTCTCTGTGATCAATAGGTTCAATACCGGAAGCGATCACCGACTCGTCCGAGGCTCTCTGAATATTGACTTCAGGGCTGAACGTGTTCGCTTGATGAAGGCCAGGCTCGACCAACTTTGCTCCAAACTAGGATGGGATCTGAAACGTTCCAGTCCAATCTGGAGAACCGATTCGCTGCCGTGGAAACCACAACTGACGTTGACCAGAACCTTGAAAATGTGGTTCGGATTCTCAGGGAAGAAGGTACGAGATTCTGTAAAATGCAACGTAATGGCAGGAAGTCGAAGCTTTCGGAAGAGACTTTAGGGCTAATGAAGAAACGACGTGAAAACCCACCCGTCACTTCGTCAGAGAAACGGATTCTAAACCGAGAGATTAGTAAACGCGTACGACACGATCTTCGGTCCTTCAATACTCTTTCGATCGAAAGAGCGATCGAGCAAAACCGGGGAGCAAAAGTGTTTGTACAATCTCTTTGAAGAAGCCACCTGACGAAGTTGACCACAGAAATTGGAGAAGTCGTTGCTTCGAAGCCGGCAGTCCTAACCGAAGTGGAAAACTTCTATGGCCGGTTGTACGCTTCGCATGCATCTCGACCTGATCCCGGAAATGAGGATTCTAGAGCCACTTTAACACGCCACTACAGCGAAGACCTGCCAGAAGTCAGTATTGGCGAAATCGAGATCGCTCTTGGACAGCTCAAAAACGGAAAAGCCCCTGGAGAAGATGGCGTTACAACAGAGTTATTAAAAGCAGGAGGTAAACCTATACTTAGGAGCTCCAAAAACTCTTTAACGCCGTCTTGTTTGAAGGAGAACTCCAGAGATGTGGAGTAGAGGTGTGGTCGTCTTGTTCTTCAAAAAGGAGATAAAACCCTGTTGAAGAACTATAGACCCATTTCCCGTCTAAGACAAGTCTATAAGTTGTTCTGAAGAGTAATCACGCACCGTATTGGGCGAAGATTTGCCGAATTCCAACCACCGTAGCAGGCTGGGTTTCGAGCGGAGACGGCAACATAGACCACATCCACACAGTGCGGCAGATTATACAGAAGACCGAAGAGTATAATCAGCCCCTGTGTTTAGCATTTGTGGACTATGAGAAGGCCTTTGACTCGATCGAGATCTGGTCTGTTCTGGAGTCCCTGCAACGATGCCAAGTCGATTGGCGATACATCCAAGTGATGAGATGTTTATACGAAGCCGCTACCATGTCCGTCCAAGTCCAGAATCAGCAAACAATGCCTATACCATTGCATCGCGGTGTGAGACAAGGGGACGTTATCTCCCCGAAATTGTTCACAAACGCAATGGAGGATATGTTCAAAACGCTGAACTGGCAAGGACGTGGCATCAAAGTAAATGGCGAGTACATCTCTCACTTGCGATTTGCTGATGATATCGTCATCGTGGCAGAAACGCTGCAGGACCTACAACAGATGCTGAATGATCTGGCTGACTCTTCTGTACGCATTGGCCTACGGATGAACTTCTACAAAACCAAGGTCATGTTCAATGAACATGTACTACCGGAACCAATTGCGGTACACGCCGTTCTCGAAGTTGTTCAAAAATATGTCTACCTTGGACAGACATTACAGTTAGGTAGAAACAACTTCGAGGATGAGGTGGATAGAAGAATTCAGTTAGGTTGGGCAGCGTTTGGGAAGCTACGTCAAGTCTTCATATCGTCACTCCCACAGTGCCTGAAGACGAAAGTCTACAATCAGTGCGTCCTACCCGTCATGACATACGGAGCCGAAACGTGGACACTGACGGTACGGCTGGTTCACAAATTTAAAGTCGCTCAGCGGGCTATGGAAAGGGCTATGCTCGGCGTTTCTCTGCGGGATCGAATCAAAAATGAGGTGATTCGGCAGAGAACCAGAGTCATCGACATAGCCCACCGGATTAGCAAGCTAAAGTGGCAGTGGGCTGGCCATATTAGCCGAAGAACCGATAACCGTTGGAGTAAACGTGTTCTAGAGTGGAGACCGCGTCTCGGCAAGCGTAGTGTAGGACGTCCTCAGGCAAGGTGGAGTGACGATTTGCGTAGGATGGCTGGCAGGAGCTGGATGCGAGCAGCCGAAGATAGAGCAAAGTGGCGTGCAATTGGAGAGGCCTATGTCCAGCAGTGGACTGCGACGGGCTGATGATGATGATGATGAATATTATTATGTCTTATTTACGCGAACGCCCGTCGACAGACATAACAAAGTTTTCAATATAGATTATATCTATAACTTATAGTAATATTTTATGAATAAGTATAGCACGTTTATGTTTTCAACGAATACATAGTTAGATACATGTTTAAAAATCTTTTTGAAAGAATATAAAGAATCAAGTTACGAAATGACTTTAAAAGATACGTCTAAAGAAATACAGAATTTTCCCAAACAAAGGCGGAAGAATAATATAACCGAAATAATAGCTGAATCCCGTATTTATAGGAAGCCCCGAAAAACTGTTTAGTGTCGAGTCGGGATTTGAACCCGGACTTCTCCCCGAAAGACCGCTGTTTATGACCACCCGACACCCTAGCGGGATAGTAAAGCTTGCTTACTGTGTAAAATTAACTTCGATATACCTTTTTTAGATACAGGAAAAGTTATTGTTCCATATAATATATAAGTAAGTTGCAATGAGCACCGTATAATAATTACAACACTACATAGTACAAAACAAATTCGCTGTCGCTGTATGTCCGTTCCTATGGATGCTCAAAACTTTAAAACTACACAACGGATTTTGAAGCGGTTTTGTTTAAATGATTCAAGAGGAAGGTTATAGCACCCGTGTGAAACAGGGGCGGGTCGCTAGTACATAAATATATTTATTTACTTATCCTAATTCAGGATTCTATTTGGTTATTACTTTTACACAATCATTTTAGGTTTCTTTGATTCTCGGTATGTGGCTTTTGAGCTCGGGTAGTGCGGATTCTTAATAAGAAAAATGTAATGAACGTATTCTTATAGGATTCATGGTAATTCGAAATTGCGTAATATGCCAGGTACCTACGTACAGTCAGGAAAGAGGGACATTGTATAACAGCCCGCCGAAACAGAAAAATTGATGGATTTTGTAATTTTTAATTGCTTCATAGTCATTACTAATATCATACCCTATTGCACATGCATTTATACTGATGTTTAGGTGATGCATCGATCATCGAAATTAAAGAACTTTACAATAATACAGCGTTGTAAAGTGTAATAAAATCCATTTAGTAGTTTTTGCGTGAAAGAGTTTTTGTTACGAACTTTCGCATTTATAATATTGGTAAGGATTCGTATACGATATTTTTTCCCCTTTTAAGGAACAATTTCACCAATTTGTGTTTTTCTCCAAGTCTCATTATCTCCGTAATAAGTACGTCTCGAACAGTGCAGTTTTAATGTAAAAAGGCCACAAAGACATAGTAGAGTTATTTGTTGTTAGTAGTTGTGGTGTATAATATTTTATCTACGCTGTGTTACTCTAATGACGTTTCCCGTCAAAAGCTGTTCGTCTACGGGAGCGCCAACGCCGCTGAGCCCTCAAAAATTACTAAACCAAATCAACGCCCGCGAGAAATAAAGACGCAAATTAATTAGGAGTCAAAACGACTAAGGAACAGGGTTAAAACAGGATATTCTTCAATCAATATTTTCATATTGGAAAGAACGTTAACTTTTTAGTAGAAAAATTTTAACGTCATTTTAGTCGTGCTACGAATATGGAAACTGTACAGTTTTCGAAACGTCAGTCTATAAAATAAAATTCGCGAGCGCGTAAATCTGTTTATAGTTTTTACGCTAATAAGTAATAACCGCGGAGGCATCAGAAAGTATTAATGCGTAGTGCTTTTTTTTTAATTTGGCGGTTGTGTGATGTATTTTGAAACATCAAATGACTCAGATACTGCTATAAATAATACAGGGTATGACTTCATAAACTTATATATATGCTTACCTACTAAGCGAAGAATTATATGATTAAAGCGATACATATAGTTAACTTATGTATATGTGATAAAAGTGCTCCAAATAACAAACCACTCGAGATAATCTCCCGCGTGACATTTCTCATCGCTTTAACTCCCGCGCTTAGTCTCACTCGTAAGCCTCGGAACGTGTTCTCAACGTTTTTTGTGCAAATCGGCTGAATATATGCGTAGAAAGTCCTTACACCAACGCGTAATGATGTGTGGGACGTTAGGATAAGTTTTTCCGTAGCGACTGTAACTAATAAAGTTTAAGAGAGATAACTAAACTACGTGGGCGTAGAGAGAAAATAACGGCAATATCAAGTGTGATTACGTAGGTACTCACATAAATGTAAAATTTCATAAAATTCTAGGCATAATCGTGTAATATAAAAAATGTATATTAATATACATAGCTGATAATAAAAATTGTATGTGTATTTAATTTATATTCATACTAGTAAAAATAAACCAGTATCTTAATCTATACTAATATAATAAGGTTTGTTTGTTTGGATTGAATAGGCTCCAAAACGACGACCGATTTGAAAAATTATTTCACTGTTGGAAAGCAACACTATTCCCGAGTGACATATGCTATAGAAAATAAAAAATAGGGATCCGTGAAAAGCCGGGGCGAACCGCTTACTGTTAAATTAACACCAAAGTATAATTAAGATCAGTATTTATAGACGAGTCTTGTCATAATAACCGTCTGGAGAAATGTCAAAAATGACAAATTTGTGTGACTTGCAATAATTTTGATCACATTTTATAATCGAGAAATGTTATTAATAGAGTCCTCAGTCCAAAACGGTCGTAAATTATTCGAGCACGGTGTAAAAGCGGGTTTGAGTGATTCGCACAAGCGTCCTCACTTAGAATAATTCCCCGCGTAATGTAAGCACCTACAGCTGCGAGCGCCCATTCTTCATCGTTACCGTCTATTGTGTTACTCTAAATAAAATAAATTATAAAAATGTAATAAATATCCCTATGACTACATTTTCCGCGGGGAAGAAAAAGTTGCCAGTTAAGGAATTTATGCAGTTCGCGTTACTTATGTAGGTACTAGCTTCTGCCCGCGACTTCGTCCGCGTGGAACTCCTCCTTTTTTGCAGTCGGTTAAAAAGTAGCTTATGTCCTTTCTCAGGCTCCAGACTTTCTTTGTACCAAATTTCAGTTAAATCGGTCCAGTAGTTTTAGCGTGAAAGCGTAACAGATAGACAGACAGACAGACAAAGTTACTTTCGCAATTATAATATTAGTAGGGAAGTAGGGATATTAGTAGGGATAATATAATTTTGACTTTAGTTGCACGACACCTGTGGAACAACTAGCTAACTAGGTGCAATGAGGGCCACCGCGTGTCAGAAATCCGCTAGATGCGCTAGTGTAGAATGAGGTCCAGCTGTCATGTACCACCAATCACAGGCCAGTAGCTTGCCTCTCATTGGTGGAACATGACAGCTAGACCTCATTCTACACTAGCGCATCTAGCGGATTTCTGACACGCGGTGGCCCTCATTGCAACGAAGTTTCATATTAATAATTATCTTTGTTTATCAACAGTACCTATCTAGACTTATGTTATTAAGAGGAAATTTTTGTTTGTTTGTTTGGATTGAATAGACTCCAGAAAGGCTGGACCGATTTCAAAAATTCTTTAACTGTTGGAAAGCTACACTATTCCCGAGTGACATAGGCTATAAAAAAAATACATGATCAGAGCGAAGCCGGGGCGGACAGCTAGTATACAATAAACTGAAGTAAAACTGTAACAATACAGTTTATCGGTCGTACTAGTAGACAGTAAAGCATAAATACTCTTTCTCCACAAAAAAAACTCTTCCTTGATCCCATAATCGTGAGTTTTTATACATTTAGATATGTATGACGGCCATAATTTGGCTATAAACAGCTTTTTGATGTTAGGTTGTAAAAGTTATGTCATAATTCTGTTGTTTACGCTAGTTGGCCAAGTGTCATTGGTGCAAGGTCCATGACACAAAATCACATTTGCTTCTATGTTACTATTTATATGGATCATGAACTTTGCTGGGAGAAGTTGATGTTCACTGATTCCGAGGACATGATAATGATTTTCTTGCTAGAAGCGGGTTCATCATTTAATCCATACTGTACCTAAATTTAATATGTATATTACATAATTTGTTGTTCTTACTAATATCGCGATCGAAACGAATTTGCTATCAAATTAAGGACAGGGTTCGGAGGATCAATTTAAATAAATGATTTAATTTTGATTCTAGTATCAGTAATTAAATCAGTTTAATGTACCCTTGCCAACGAATTACTTATTTTTAATTTTTAATAATCGAAATATTTAAAAGCAGGTAGGTACATTTATGTCTGACGTTGGTGTAATACAATTTGGAGCGATTTTAAATTATTCAAAGTTTGTTTTTATTTCTTCAGTCTTGATTTGGTTGGGTTATGAAACGCAAATAATTTCACATCGATCATGACGCGTTATTATAAGGCGCAAGCATTTTTATGATGAATATCAAAACTGGAATGTACCTACATACTTACATAATTAATAAATACCGGATAATAAGCCAGTTCTGTATATAAACAAGAGGCAGTTAATTATCGCTCATCGTCCAATTACAAAAATAACATGACTTGAATATAGAACCATTACTTTATGGGATATTAAGAAATAATGAATGGGTGTGCTCTGTTGTCGTTTATCTAATGTATGGATTAATGATGATGAAAGATATTATGAGTGAATGAATTAATGGTATCGTTTGCATATCAAATAACAGTTGACTGGTTATGGATTACTTTTATACTCACGAATGTATTACAAACAAATAATTTCATAGGTCAATACACAACGTACCTACGATGCAACTTTGGTAACGTTTTCAAAGGGACCTGAGGCAGTAGTATGAGTTAAATGTGTCAGAAACGTTACTATTGATTTAAACGTTTACATTTCAATTTGTGCAAGAAGCAGCGCCTCTAGCGGTAGATAACTGAATTGTTCATTCCCCATGTCAAAGTTCAAGTTCTGCCCACTAGACTAACAGGTACAGTAGGTAGTTAAAATATTCATTTAATGCTTATCAGCATTATTGTTTAATTCATTAATTATTTTAATTGTTTCAATTCATCATGAAACATAATTTATCTACATAGTTACCAAAAGTACTTAGTGAAATTAATAGCAGTCCTCGTGATATGAAATTCCAGAAAATAATTTCAGTCCAAAATAAAGCATTGTCAAAAATAAAAGCGGGTGTTGAAAATATACGTTGCTTTATATATACTCGTATTTGTTTTATCCACGTGTTTCAAGACAAAAGTGACGACGAGACTTACTACAGCGTAGTCACTTGATTATTTAAACAAAATCTAATAATCTTGCCTTTTTGCACTTTCATTATATTTCAGTAGTGCCTGGTTTTATCTGCGTTGGATAAAATAGTGATAATCTGGGTTATAAATTATCTGCTAAATTTAATTTTATCAAATGTCCTGCCATTTTTTGGGGGAAAGTTTAAAGAAGAATAAAAATCCGTTACATCGTCTTTTACATTTATAATATAAATTAGACATCCGCGGATTTATTAAAAACACAATTATTGATCAAGTGATTTTTTCTTAAAAAATATGTTTGCTTCAAGTATTATTTTAATTTATCACTTATTATGATTTTTTTAAATTTATTTTGGATGTCATTAAGAATTATTCAATGAACATAAGCATTAATTCGATTTATGATGTGATTTTTTTTTTATCACTTTAAAGGTCACTAATTTAGAAGTTCTTAGGAAGTTACTTATTTGGCAAGTGATCTATCTTAAAGATATAATCTGGCAGTTCACCCTTGCAGATGATATAGTGTTATGTCTCGATGTTTGCACTTTCATTTAATGGATACAGAAATCACTATTTCAGGTGTCGGGACAGAAAATATTTCCACTTGATTTCTCGCAATGTAAGGAAAACCGTTTGTATAATAAATCTTATCTAGTTTACGATAATTATATCTTTGCGCCGAAAGCCACAGTCTTACAATTGGAACAAAGTTATAAAACCCATACACCACACACACACACTCACAACACCATAACCCTATAGGTAATATATTCTTTGGAGTTTGGGCCACCCTATATACTATAATTTTAAAGCTTGTGGCAAAAAGAGCGATTATAAAATGATTTCAATTCTTCCGGACTCAATTCCAAATACGGATGAAATCAATTGAATTCGAAACCACTTAAACGTAATTGATATCGATGCGGACGTCAAATCGAACTAATTAGACATTCCCGGTCACCTGTCTATGCGCCGAGTGAACGAATGAATGAACGGCACACGAGTGAATGAGTCGACGCAAGAGTGAATGCTGCGAACCTTTCACGGAGTAATGATGTTTAATAGACGGCATTCAAATACTCTAAAGTTATATTGTTTATTTGACCTGCTGCTTCAATAGCTCGGGATTTGAGATACTTACGAGTATAAACTTATTTTTCATTCCGCTGCAGAAAGTAATGTTGAATGTAGGTCTTTATGTACACGTTTGCTCGTTGTTCGAATATTTGTTGTATTTTAGTTTCATAATTTTATTCTATCAAAGGATGGCCTAACACTACATTATCGAAGTACCTATATTACTTTTTAAGCTTTGTCAGTCCGCGACGATGATCAAAAAATATGTGTTAATAAAATTGTCCGCTTTTATAAAATATAATAATAATAATACTTACAATAACATATTTTACACATTGTCATATTATTTTAATATTAAAATAAATTAGAATTGACCAAAACATTTCACTCACCTTATGGCCGATGCCAGTGAATTGAATGAATGAACGAATGAACGCTCGAGCGAATGATTCGATCTTCATCGGACCCATAGAGATATAAGACTAGAGTACGTGAGCCATAGGACTGTCTATAAGTGGAAGCGTATCACGGTAAAGAGAGACAGAAACTCTAAATAGAGGCACTGTCCTTGTCTTGCCGCATGCGCAATGGCAACATGCTGCGCGCCGTCCGTTGCTATGGTACCGTTGACGACGCAATACGAAATGTTCTAACCTATTATTTCGCTTCAGTTCGTTTACGCGCGTGCAAATTTCTCACATATGTTTATTATCGATATTATTAAAAATAAAATATGAAAAACAAAGATGGTAATTGCTTGCATTTTGTGCAAAAAGGAATCGACTACACAATATACATAACCACAAAATTTTGACAGTCGAATGCGGAAGGGTCAGTACCATGTCAGTACAATACTGGAGGCGAATCGTTTACTGCGCATGCGTCATCAGACAAGGAGAGCGACCACTATTCCAATGCTCTTTCTCTTTCTACCATTATAACGCGTTTCTGGCTGGCTCACGTACTCTAGTCTTATATCTCTATGATCGGACCCTAAAAGGTTCGTAAGATAGGCATGATTTTTCACTACAGCTATTTCATTTCAATAGAAATACATCAATGATGTGTAAAAATAATATTTTTTATGTTAAAATTCGGTGAAATTATAAATGTAAAAATATTTTAAGGTTAAGTGATACTTTATTGACTGTTGTCTATGTAAGAAGGATTTCGTTCGTTTATTTCTTCGACTGTGTTCTTTCTAAAAAAACAATAGGTAGCTGTCATGTACCACCAATCACAGGCCAGTAGCTTGCCTTTCATTGGTGGAACATGACGCTAGACCTCATTCTACACTAGCGCATCTAGAGGATTTCTGACACGCGGTGGCCCTCATTGGACGGCACCCTATTTGAGCCTAAATGTGTCACTGATTTTATTACAAATGTCATTTGTGTAAATGATAGAACACAATCAGGCCTAATTTCACTACAGATGTAAATCTGCCCCGAAAGAAACCAAGTCGGGATGACTTTTTGTGAAGAGGGCGCAGAATATTCATAATAATAGAAATCACAGTCTATATAAGAACAGTAATCCATTTTATATTTTAAGTTAGGTATAACTTGTTTAGTGATTTTCAAGTGGAATTTATTATGATGTGCTTTATAGTAAGTACCTAACCTTTTAAATTTGGTACCTACCTACCTAATTATATTGGGGTAATGGAAATTATTTTAGAAATAAGTCAATTTATTTTTCATGATGTTTCTGGAATAGGTTTTATTAGTGCGAATATAAAATAACATCTTAAATTATGGAAACTGTAAAGAATCCGAAACGTCAGCTAATAAAATAAAATAAAAATACGCGAGTTAAATCCGTTAATAGTTGTTTCATTCCAATAACATCTTAAAGTTTAAATTTTAGAATTTATCCCTAATTTCTGTGTAGATAGTAGGTACGAAGTAACTGGTAAAATCATACCCACAAACGGTAACAAAAATGCAATCAATAACTACGTGAACTGAATGGTCCGTCACGATTTCTTCGGCGTTAACGTAACCAATAATGATAACGTTAAAAGTCCTTCCTCAACTTTGACTAAGCATATTAATTTGACTTTTAACGTGACGATATTTTATTTATACTAGCAATCATCCGTTATTGAAGAGCTGTCGCTAACCGACCCCGGCGGCGAATAATTGAAATTGACAGAGCTACCCTCCGCCGGCATTCGGCCCTGTCAGAATTAATTTGAGATGATTTGGGTATTGTTTGGCTATGTGGTAAAAAATGGCCGTAATTTGATGAGGAAAAGCTGGAATTTTGTTTTGTAAATTGGGAATGTCGTCTATGATGGTACAAGCAAACCGGCAAAAGATTAATCTAGTTGCAAAGAATAAAGTGGTTCGTTACACTGATGAAGTAGATTGTTTCATATTATTATTTTTTTTTAACTTGGTAACAACTTAAACAACATAATTATGAGGTAACAAGCTATCAAAATCGTGTCAAAAAAAGCATTGGTATGCTGTCTGGAAATAAACTTAAAAGTATTTAAAAAATACGGTAAGAGTGCTATAATTTAGCAAAAAAGAATATTTTATTTTACAGTTTTGAAACGAGAAAATTAATTTATTTTCAATTTAAATTACAAGCCTGAATCGCTTTTAAGTGATCTTAAGTTTCTGATTCGTAGCACATCGACGTCGGCGTAGACATCATTACGCGTAGCGCGCTACGGCTTCTACTTTTGTGATTAATGCAGAAGTGATTTTTTGTAGACTATAACAACTTGTATTTCATCAGAAATATTTCTTGGCCAATGGAATGAAACAACTATTAAGGGATTTAACTCGCATATTTTCAGATTTAAAGCTTTTAGCGTTAGACTATTTCCAGCTCAGTCGTGCTACGATCATGGAAACTGTAAATATAATAAAATACGCAAGTTGGCCCTTAGACAACGAACGAATTGAAGAAACAAAACGTGGTCAGTTTTCGATCGCTTATTTCAATTCCATTCGCCTTGTTCGTTCACTAAATTATCGACTGACACTTGTCTAAGTCTGTCTGGCTTTAAGTTATAATTATAGATATTGTATAATACTATTTTTTTCGATTGGATTTATGTTCAATAGGTATGTTAATTAAAATTAAATGGTACAAAAGTAAACTATTGCAATTCATTTTTAGGTAGGTAGTTTATCACAAAAAAGCAGTAGTTAATAAAATCCAAAACGTTCAAAATTGAACTTTAGCTTGCAATAAATAAGGTCTGTAATTTTATAACCACGAACTGGTACCGAAAATAATAATAAAAGTGAAATCATTGATCCAATCACTGACCACTAATGAAAGTGGACACGCAAAAATTCAATTAAAACCTATGTCGAATTTACAAATCAATTAACCGATCTGGAAATTATCGATGATCCTTATTGTTATGAACTTATGGTTCAAAAATAAATGATTACAAGTGTCCGACATGTAATTGTTATTGAGTTTTAATAGGTCAGCAGTTATAATAGTACAGACATGATATTTGTTTATTATTTAATACCATACAAAATTAGCAGATTGTTGATTTTGTATTGAAGATTAACTGTAAGTGATTAATAGTCTCTACAATTTTTTATACTGATTGTAACCTTGGTAATATATTCTATCGTCCATTTTATTATTGAGAACAATATAGGTATAGTTTTAGTAGAAGTAGGTGCTACTATGATCAGACATAGGTAGATGAACATAATTGTGCAACGCTTAGAAGTGAAATATAAGTAGGTAATTGCAAAACAAAATGCTTACTTATAACGAATATAATAAAAGATTAGTAGCTGTATCTAACAATTTTCCCATATAAACTAAATAGGCTATAACATAGTTTGCACCCTTTACAAAAAGACATACGTCACTCCAAACGTTTTATCATATGAATAGAAATCCATATATATGTACATTTGAGGAAAAATATCACCTTTCTTAGTCGAGATATCGGTAGAAGGATATCAGTGGGCTGACGGCCTCTATCCAACGTGATAAACGACCCAAACGAGAAATGTGGGGAAATCATTCAAAAAACAACCCTATTTGCACTCACAATAACATCCACAATCCATTACATGAATTGAAGTTCACTTGAAGTGTTGAAAATTTATCCTTAAACAGAATCGGCTAGGTTTCAATTTCAGATGAAGTTGGCACTTGATCGTAAGTACACCAGCTATTTCAATTTCGGTTTTATTTTTTCACGCGTAAAGTCGTTTTTTGATTGTATAATCGAATTCGTGTATTAGGGTAAAAGAGTGCGTAGTTGACACCAGATAATTTATATTAGAAAGGACATCGAGGGTTTTTTTCGTGCACTTCGTTAGATGTAAGATTTTATGGAAATTTACGGAGATACCTTTTCACGACCTGTTTTAATAAGTTTAGAAGACGTTCCGGATAATTGGAAACGAACGATAAAATATTTCGGCTAAATTAGGTTATAATAATATACGAGATTCGAGGCACGATTTTGTTTAATATAATCCTGCTTGAGTGTAAGTCCTAATGATTTTTTTTTAACAACGCCGACGTAAAATGACATTATTTATAGTGTTTTTTTTCTAAAAGCCTTTATATTTTGTGACTTGCAATTTCATAAATACTAGCCATACACCCACGTGTGAATAGCTACCTACGATTTTATAGTAAAAAATAATAATGTTAGACCTAGACTTTGTTTTTTTTTATAATGCGTTGGTCAAATAGATCGGTAACCTCCAGGTTTATTTAATTCTAAGATATTTACTTTGAGCTTAAGCAATGACCTTTCCGATAGAAATCTTATAAAAAGCTTGCGAAGATTTATCTACCTATTTGTGAAACAAGCTTAATTGTTCAAAAACTGCATTGAAATCGATTGTTTAGTTCAGAAACAAATGGACAAGCGAAATTAATTCGCAGCAAATTGGTATCCTTTGGATACTTACATATTAGGTATAATTATGTTTATATTTATTTTTTAATTACTTAATACCAATTGAAAAAAATTACATCGATAGATTAATCAGTAATCAGCCATCAAACCGAGCAAAGTGTTCACTGACCAACACAAATGCAAATGTATATAAACAATAGCTCATTAACCTGCCCCTATAAATTAGCCGAGTAAATACGACAACATGTATCAAATACATTAAACAAATATGCGAAAATTGTAATACTGAAAATAGATATAGTTTTAGATCCGCAATCATGACCGTGCTGTGTTTGATATGAGGAATAAGTAGAATTATTACTGTTAAGTAATGTACCAAAATAAATCACTACTAGTGTTGGAACTGGTTTTTATGGTGCTAAAAGAACCTCGGGGGCATAGATAAGGTGCCAACGTTCAACGTTAACGCAGAACGTTGGCACCAAAATGTATGGGATTTGACATCCGCGAACGACTGTCACGTACGTCACAAACGTTCGCAGATGTCAAATCCCATACATTTTGGTCGTTTCGTTCAACGTTAACGTTGAACGTTGGCACCTTGTCTACGCCCCCTCCTCAGAAAAATGTATTATTAACATAGGCGTGCATTCTATAAAGGCATTTTGTTAAAAATATGTATGTGGCTTCTGTGGTACTTGTGCACCTCCACTCCATGCACCGATAGTAAAAAATCGAACGAACGAATTAGTACTATAAAATAATACAAGTTTGGAATAACTATTAACGTTAACGTAACTAGTAAGTTTTAAAGCTTATTAACATGTATTGTATAAATTGATTATAAGTTAGATATGGAAATAATGGATCCCATGACTGCGCCCAAATCCATGTTTAGCACGTTACAAGTTTCTTACAAGGAAGAATATCATTATAAGAATGATATACTGTACTGATTTTCCTTGTTGGGTCGTAGCTGCAATAAATGCTGGTATAATCTAATCACGCGAATTTTCAAGTCTTTAGCCATTTTTTTTGCAGCTCTCAACACTGCTACATACATACGTCTCGCTCACGAATAACTGTTTAAGATGACGGAAAAGGTGATCATACCCCCCGACTAAAATTCGTCCGTGCCGATAAAATGTTCATCTAAAATGTGATAAGTACTAGCGCAAGCACTGGCGTGTTTAAAATACACTAGCACCCGCAAATTAAAGCTATAAATTGGAATAAAACGCACAGACCGCAGCAGATCGGCGCGATTTATGTGATTTCGTGATTTTAGTGCGTCCACTAATTATTTGCTTGTTTACTCAGCGCCATGGGCTGATTGATTGATTCCACGGTAACTGGCAATTAGTTGTTAATTTTAATTGATCCATGCACCCATTAGCCGATCAAATTACATCTTTTGATATCCTGTTGTCTTAGTACCATTAGGTATGGGCCCGAATCTGCTACTAACCATTTTTTTTTTATTTTTGTAAATTGAAAAAAGATATGAATCTATACATATAATAAAACAGTAGAAACCGCGTGTCTGTACAATTGAAATTTTTAACAAAAAATGGGTGTGGGCAATAATAAAAGAGTAACAGAACACAAAAATGTTTTTTTAGATTTTCTTTTCTGTCTGTCTGTCTGTCTGTCTGTCTGTCTGTCTGTATGTATTCGCTAATCTTGAAAACTACTGAACAGATTTTGACGCGGCTTTCACTAATAGATTAAGCTCTTCCCTGAGCAACATATAGGCTTTGTTTCATCGAAATCGGATGTCAAATAAAAAAGATATCGTCTTTTAAAGTTTAAAGGTAATTTTTCTATAGGAGATTTTATAGTTACATAATATAGTACTAGATGGCGCCTCAAGGCAATTAAAACGCGCTATAGCTTTTTCTCTACGTTTAAAACTATTTAATTTTGTTTGTCTTGCGATTCGGTTAGTTGATGATTTTGATGTTATACTTGGATATGAAAATACGGACTCTGAACTTGCTTTGTGAATTGGTTGAAAAATATCGGATATAATCTAAAAAAATATTGCCTACGTAGACGTAGATTTTTATTGAAATAAATATACATATTATGTATTATTGTATGTATTTGCTTTGATTTTAAAAATGCCCAGAAGAAAGTCGAATCTGTCTCAGAACAGTAGACAAGCGAAAAGACAGCGGATGAGTAGATCCCAAGAATCGATGATCAATGATTCGAATGACGAAAGACAGGCACGACTTAGTGTTAATCGAGAAAAAAAATCACTTAATCGCCTCTCGGAAAGTTCCTCTCAAAGGGAGTCTCGACTAAATACTGATCGGGAACGTCATTCGCTATCTCGCGCCTTGGAGTCTTTTCCAGATAGGGAGTCTGTGTGTTCCGGCTAATCTATGGAACAGCTGGACTGATTTGGACGGGACTTTCACTGGCATATAGCTTATGTAATAAAGAGTAACTCATTTTAGAAAAAAATCTTTAATTATCCATACTTATGTCCCAGTACTTAAATTCCACGCGGACGAAGTCGCGGGCACAGCTAGTATTTAATATTAGTAAAACCAATGCATGACTTGCCTTAGGTATGGGCCCGAATCTGCTACTAACCATTTTTTTTTATTTTTGTAAATTGAAAAAAGATATGAATATTTAATATTAGTAAAACCAATGCATGACTTGCCTTCAATAAATAACATTATTTCAAGTATTCATAAAGCATAATAATAAGCCGTACTAAAATTTCTCATACAGAGAATTCAATTTTAAACCGCGCTAGAAAATTGAACTTAGCGCTTATGATATTAAAGTTTCAAACTGGTTGAATCTTGTATCTCTTTAACCTATTTTCTTAACCATTTTAAAAGGTTAATTGTACAAAAATGGGTGCCAAATGTGAAAAGTTGGGAATGAGCGGGCTTATAGCTGGCGGGTCCTTGGCGCGAAAGTATAAGTTTTAAACCCTTGCTTAAGAAATTTAGGGTCACAGAGTTGGAATTCTCCCATAGAACAAGAAATAACATCATGTTTGTTTAACCTAAAAATTACTTGAGTAATTCAAGCTTTTAAAGTAAGTACATGAATTATTCAAAATAAATTTGGTGAGTGACTTAATTTTTGACTAATTGACTTTATAAGTTTCATCAATTTCCAATTACTGTCAATGTCCGTAACGAGGTTGAATAAACTTACTGCTATATTTTTTTACATTTTCGCCTAAAGGCGACATTATAATGTAATGTGTAGACACTACAATGAATGTTGCGTGAAATTAGCCATGTGACAACTAATTGCATAAAATTACATGTTATGTTGTAATTTTAATATTTGTTCTTTTCTTACAGGTACGTTACCGAATAATGTTATCGTGCTTACGTTTGAACTAGTAAGTACCCACTATACTATAGAATTAGGTAGGTTAAAAAAATTACTCTTATTACTTTCTTTATCATGTACCTATCTACGATTATTGTTTGAACTGAAAATTATATGTGTATTGAATAATGTAAAAGATGTTGTTGAAATTCGCTACCAAGGATTTCATCAAAGAATTTACTGGCCGAGAGAATTGTCGAACATTATTTATGAAAAGTAAAAACAGTAAAATACGAGGCAAAAACAAGTTGTGCTTAACTCGAACACCGATTTCTCAATCAGAATCGGACAAAAGGGAAACTTTATCAAAAAGTCGTGAAATACAAAGCAAACTTAAGTAAGAAATAAATCATCTTTCATAGGAAAAATCCTCAATAAATATCACAACAATCCTTTTGGGAGGAGAGCTGTCGAAACTTGGGAGTTCTGTTTTGAGCCTGCGTTGCTCTGAGAGCTTACCTCCTTTAGCTTTGTATAGTTAAGGCGAGCTATGCTATAAAGCAATATTAAAATAGTACTGTTATTAGAATACTATTAATAAATGAATTATACGTATACTAGCTTCCGCCCGCGACTTCGTCTGCGCACGATGAGTACTTTACACAATACAGTTAGAAAAAAAAGCCTATATTTTATTCTGATGTATAAGCTTTATTATTGTAGTTTCATCAAATTCCATTTAGAAGTTATCGCGTGGAAGTGAATTAGGTACCTAAATACATCCAGACCTCCATCCTTACATCTATATGAACTGTCGAATAATCGAATTGTCATCCATGCAAAAAGGCCGCCAGAATGAGATCAGAACGTCATATACCTATTAATGCTAAATTGCTAGGTTTTAAGCATCGAGCTTGAGCACAGTTCCTGGTCATATTAGTACTTTTACCGTTACTAACTTACAATACATTGGCCTGAACTGTCTAACTGTTCGATATGTCAATAGGAAACCATTTCGCGTTGAAATATATATTTTTATTGTCATACAAGAAAGTTTTGCTTCGTAAAAACGAGTGATATAGCTTTATCTATTGTGTGAGGTTTTCGCTCTTTATTTTCTAACTTGTTTGTTATTTATGTGGCTGGCGACATCCACAAAAATTTACTTTAGTTTTATGTATGAGTTGCCTAAGTACATCAGGTATTATCTAAGTACTTGGACGAGTAGGTACCTACTCGTACTTAGTACTTAGACTTAGAAAAAAATTAATGTGATTTTCTTAGCCTGGGCTTCATTTTTTAAGGTTAACCTTAAAGCCTTTAGCTTAATGTTTAAAGTGTTTATAAAAAAAAGTGTTACCTACTGAATTGTTTAAACGTTTTCAATAACTTTTGATAGGTACCTGGAAATAGCCGCGATATTAAACCGAATAATAAAATTCCTGAGTAAAAATATTTTAATATAAGTATTCGAACAGATAATAATAAAAAGCGCTATTTGCAAATAATAATAAAAAGCCATCTTTCTTTACATTGAATGTATAAAATTTCTGCGAATTATAAAATGTTTAATGGAGTTTAATTTTGACATCAAAATTTATTGCATTCGTAGATTGACCTGCTGGCATATACAGCTGTAAGTATAACATAATGAACACATAAAAGTCACTAATAATAGTATTAAATTCAATTGACACCTGGTTTATATTTTTTTAGGTACCTACTTACTTAAAAATAGTTTGCGAATAGTTTGTCTAGTGGCACGTAAAGGGAAGTTGTTCGATTGTCACAATGTAACAACGTTAATCGAAATTGTTTTATGAAGTTTAAACGGTTTTTTTATATGATTAGTTTTAAATATTTTTTTTTGGTATATTCGATACGTGAATATCTGATTCTAATAAGTGAGAACCCGCAGATGTGACGTCATAGACAGCTGACGAGGGTTGGCTTCGCGATACAAACGAACAAGGAAACTTATTTTGATATATTTATGGCAAATGATAACTTGTTGATGTTTTTGGGATTCAATATCATGATTACTTTTCAGTCCCTCTGATGATAAAAATGGGTTTATCCCGAATACTTTGAAAAATTTGGAAGACTGGCATTTGATAATTCTGAGAAGATATCGTTGTTTGTTTATATATTGATACGGTTTATATAAGTTCCGCACACGATGTCCGTATATTTAACCAAAGTAAGTACCTAATTACATTTCAAAACGTACCTAAATGTACATATACTAGCTTTTGTCCGTGTTCTTTTTCACCCAATTATGAGGTGAATTTAAAAAAAAACGAAATACGTCTTCCATCTGTTGTTTTTCATCCCTTAGGAGTAAAATTTAGAAAAATCTGTTCTTATCGGATACCTACGTCATACAAAAAATCACCCTCCAAGTTCCAGGTCTCCACGATCAGCGGTTTACGCTGTATCCGTCAGTCAATCATTCAGGACAAAGGATTTTATAAATATATACTACCTACTTAAGGATGTCTGTACGTATGTCGGTCACTGGTTTATTTTTTCCTGACCAGTGATTGATCGCCCGCTTGATGTAACGGTTAATTACCCCTGTATTCATTGTGTTCGGAACTTTGTTTTTCTTAGCTTTTAGGGTACCCTTGATAATGAATTTCAGGATTAAAATTTTAGCTTCCCATCTGAAGACAAGTAAAAAGAAGTAGAAATTATTTCCTTTCCTTAATTCATCGCCTTAAAATTGATTTTCAGTGTAGCTGTCAATTATAGCCACAAATAAAGTATTTTGAGCCGAGCTGCGCTAATTTTCAATGAAGAAATATTTGGGACAATTCACACACACTGAACTAAGTAGTCCCCAGATTTAAGTTTTAATTTCCTGTTTGTCTATGTCCACTTAAGTAATGATAACATTATTAAATTTATGATGATGTGAATTTTGCAAATTACCTAGTAGTAAATTTAGTCCGTTTTCGTTGTCCTATCCGTTGTATAGATAATAACTGGTAACGCATCAGAAATTTATGATAACATCATATTAAGTTTAAATTACGTAACAATAATTATTAATTAAAATCGCGGAACAGTGAATTATGTTATATACCGTTACATAAGCTCCGGCGAAGGCTTGAAAGGTTTCAAATTATTAATTAACAATTCATATAAACGATTGTTTAATTAAAAGCGGCAAATAAGTAAGTTGACCGATCGTCAGTTGTCGCAATTAACGCGCAGACGGACAGAATCAGTTCATTAATGTGGATTTCGTTAACGAATGTCACGTTTTCTGTACAAAAGGTGCCAATTAAGTAGTTGTGCAGTATTTATTGTGTCGCTGATTGTTTGCTGGCAAAGTCCTTTTTTTAATTTACGGGTTTTATTTGAGGCTGCGTAATTGAATACAAGTTAAATAAAGTAGCTTTCGTTTCGAAAACTACGCAACACAAAGGTTTGGTTTATTCATTGATATGAAACAGTTGTAATCGATTTAACTCGAACATTTTACAGTTCCTATATTTGATGACGATATTCTAGCACTAAATCATAATTATTTCATTCCAATGTATCCTAATAACCGCGAAGGTATCAGAAATTATTAGATAATCTTGGTTGATGTTATGATTACAAGTTCAATTTTGACAGTTTTTTTTGTTCAAATTTACTTTTTTTTGAACCCAGAGCCCTAAAAAGTTGTTACATTCATACATGCGAAACTAGATGACGACTGTACCTCTTAAGTGCATAAAAAGTAGATCTACGTGATATGAACGTGCATATCCAATTTATAATTTCTAGACAAAAGCGAAAGACTCGATTTCCTCAAGATCGGAGCGCAATAAATCTCTAACTATCAGCAAGAGCAATTTTTCACCTAAACAGCATACATCATTTTAACCGCCCGCACCTGGCGCAAATTAAACACAACTTGGAGCAACTAAACTTACCCAACTCTCATATATTACGGTAGCCTCGCCTAGAGGGGCGCTTCGAGGATGAGGATACAATATGAAACTAATTATTGAGTACTATATTTTAAAGGCATATATGTATAATGAGAGGTGTTGTGAGAACTCACAGGTGAGCTAATGAAATTAGATAGCGCGCTTATAAGTAACTGTGTAAAAGTATGACACCCATAGGTAAGCCTTTTACATTTTTGTATGTATCTGGGTTGGTATATAGTTCCTACCTTCTGATGCGATCGCAATTATTACATACGTATATGAGAACTGCAAAGTTTTTGTACGTAACTTAAAAGTAAGCAAGTGCAACGTAGGTACGTGAGTACTTATACAGTTATTTTAGCATATATTTTATTATAAATTTTGTAAAAGTAATAACAATGAAAAGGTACTCAAAAATGTGAATTACGATTTGACAGTTGTGTACTTGTTATAGACATAGTAGGTACCACATTAACATTTTCGTAAAGTTTTTCGCGCAATTTTTTTCATAACAAACAAGAACAAAAAGAGAATTAGAGAAATCGGTCAAGCTGTTCTATATATATAATGCTTAGTTTTAAAAGATACCCAAGTGCCGTAACTAAATTTCGTAGGATACACCAAGATCAGCGAAGCCCATACAGATAACATCCGTACATATACCAAGATGGTATAAATACGTATTCATTCTCAAAGATACACTGTCACGTAACATCCAGCCCTATGTAGTAGGGTCAGCGCGGGCAATGCGTTCAGAAGTTCAGATTTCACGTAATGTGCTTTAGTCGCGGTCGACTGGTTTCTTCACGTTAATGTCTTCGGGTTTTTATTGCACTTCCCACTGAATTATGACGGTTGGCTTTGCCTTTGTTTTCAGGAGTAACACTTTGGTTTCACTTCGCCAAACTTATTTTCGTTCATCCGTGTAGCAACTTTGTGAGTTTTTTTTTTCGTTTCTTGCCCATGATATTATGTATTTATTATCTGAAGTAATTCTAAAGACTTTGGCGAATATTAAATATTGTAATTTTTAAGAAATAGGTAGAGATAAAAACACAGTTTTTTGTTTGGTAGTTTTTAATGTTATACAATCGAATTCTGTCATGGTTGATTTTCAAACGGAAATTTTTTAACTTTCTACAAATCTTTGTTTAATTCATTGTCTATTCGTCTCACAGTTCATAACAGTCACCATGTTCGAATTTAGAAAGAAAAGTTTATTATTATTATGATTTAGATAAATAGATCGCTAACTAGGTACCATCCCAAAAAGGTTACGTGTTGCTAAAAATAGGTTTAGTTCCTTCAACATGTACCCTTAATCCCTAAACGTGCTGTCCGTACGCGATGACAGCTGATTAATACCGCCCCTGCCGGAACTAGAATCATTAGTCAGAGGTTGCTTTTTATGTCGACTATACCAACCCTCTAATACGCACAGGCACCACAAATATTGAAATATTATGATTGGTGGGTCGTCAATTTTATTTAATTTGGATAAAGTGATTTTATTATCGTGGGTTAAAAATAGGTCTTTGCCCAGCGGCGGGTAGATCAAAAGAAAATTTACAATTTCATAATTGATACGCGCTATTGGCGACCATTTTTACAAAATTTTATTATTTATATATCATGAGCTTATTGTATTACCTTGATTACAGATTTATATAAGTAAGGTTATTTCATTCAATTTATATTATACTAGCTTTCCGCCCCGGCTTCGCCCGGATCTCTTTTTTTTGTAGCCTATGTCACTCGGGAATAGTGTAGCTACCCAACAGTGAAAGATTTTTTGAAATCCGTCTAGCCGTTCTGGAGCCTATTCAATCCAAACAAACAAACAAACCTTTCCACTTTATAATATTAGTATGGAAGTATAGACTAGTGGTCCCGGCAGACGTCGTTCTGTCCGGCAAAGCAGCGCTACATTAATCAATCATTGTTGTCATTGGCAATACGTTATTATTTTCGTAATTTTTTCTTGAATTTTCTGGTTTTCCGTGTAACATTTTTATTTTTTTTATTATAAAAGAACATTCTCCTGATCATAAAAACCGTCACAAAAAAAATAGTGAAATCAGTCTTGCCGTTTTAGCGTGATGCCGTGACCAAGGGATTAGTATTTACTTTATTATAATTATTATATTATATAGCCCTAGTATTTACTTAGCGATTATTATATAAAGAAAACTTATTTACCAACGAATAATACACTACTACAGTTAAATTCATTCGAATTGCAGTGTGTGAGTTGGCTAGATCACTCAGTTATTAAGGGTGTCGCCGGGCGATTGATGAGGCTCCTTCTACTGTTATGACAGATATAATTGTTTTGACGATTTGAACAATTGATTTCTTGCGGCTTCATGAGTTAGTTACGACTATTTGTAGAGCGAACGTTATAGAAACAAATGAAAAATGTATGGAATAGGGTATTTGACATGTTTTTAAAATCCATTTTATATTATGTAGTTGAGTCTAAGGAACCCAGCAAAAGTTGTTTTTTTAAATCTGGTATGTATTAGCTGAAAAACATCGAATTAAAAATTCAATATTTAAATAGTGTGCCAAAACGCTACTTTGACAATATGGCGCCGCAATGAGGTCGGTGACGTCACATGCCTGTTTGACAACTAGGCGCAACACAACTAGGTAAACAAAGTTTACGGGCATGTGACGTCACGAAAAACTCGGCCCAGCAGGAGCGTTTTGTGTCACGTGACAAACGTTTAAAAAATGTAATTTTTATTTAAGGATTTTTAAATAAATCAATCATTATTTTCAACTTACGTTATGAATAATCATTTTTTAACTCTTAATTTATACTGTTAACAGTAATTTACACTTTATTTTTCGCATTGTCAAAAAGCCTAATAATAATCATAAGTAAAGACAAAGTTGTACTTGTAAGCGTTAGGCTCTTATCAACTATGTCTGCTAATGAATTTAGGAATTATTAAGCTCTGGAAACGTTAGCATTAATAATTGTTGCATTTTCCTTTGTGAAATTTCTATCATTGAATTCAATACGATTTTAGACAAGTCTTTGCATACATTATCATGAATGATATTAAAACCTTTGTTTTATATTCTATTCATAATTGTACTTTGTTATAAATTCAACAAATGGCCTTTGTTTTGTATGGATACTTATTAGGTAAGTATTAGTAATAAAGGGTATATATAAAGGTTATAGTAATTTTAGAGCAAAAGTTGAAAAATAATGTTAATTGTTAACATAATTAATGTAATAAGTAGTAATAAGTAGAAATTATTAAGTAGTTATTAAAAAAAAAATATGTTATTTAAAATTCAAGATTTATAAAACTTTTTTTTTTTATTTTGCGGCTGTTTTACAGTTTTCTGCAATTTTTATGTGTGCAAAATTATAAACTTTATTTTTGGTATAACAGTAGGTACAGTTCACCACTACGATGCTCTTTCCGCATAGGCACTAGTTTATTAGCCTCTGAATGAAAATAAGAAATAATATAATGAAATGATGATGACATAAACAACAACAAAACAGTTTTTCGTTATAAAAGTATTTTTATTAACCTATCTGAATACGAGCTTTTTGCATCCGTCTATTTCATCAAAGCCTGGGCTCGGTCGACCAAGTTTGATGTACAAGCAGGTTGCGTCACAAATCACAAACCTTTACGTGGCCCGTAAATTTAGAACACCCCATATACGCTGTACCGTGCGGTAGTGGGTCGGCCTTAGTTTTATTGGACAGCGACCCGACGAGATTTTGCGTTTCAGCCACGAAATATATACCTCCTGTATAAATTAAACAACATCGAAGTATAGGGACTACCACTTGACAATTAAACCTTTATGAAAAACACAAAAATATTGACTCAAGTACAATGAACACAATAACAGTGATATCCTTTCATCGCATCGAACATTTAAAATAAACAATAACATTCGGTGGTGGAAACCGAAACAAAAGAAATGAAATATCTTTTTAGCCCGTTTCGATACATTTGCGCTTTCATGTACAATCATGTATAAAAGTGTTATCGCTCAACAAAATGGCGGACGTCCGTTTGGGTAGTCGTTGTTGGCAGAAGCGTAAATGGCTTCGCTGTTGTACGTAATTGTGTCCAGTTTGTATATGATTATTTTTTTATTTTTTTCATTTTATACATTAACCATTCCTGTTAACTGGGTGTTGCCATTTGAAATGGTAAATAAGATTTAAATTACTGTTTAGTAGGCTCATTTCTAATATATATTTTTATTAATTCTCCTAATATGAAAAATAAATAGCACATGCTCTATTTATTGAAATCATAATGTTCTAAGTAGGATACGAGTTTTATTGAACAATAATATTTTTTTTTCGTGAAATACGTACACGGATGGGACAATTGCATACAACTCTACTTGGTCGTGTTATCGGCATTTTTACGTGATTTTATGAGAGCGCGCGACCGACATCAATTCGCTTGTAACAACCTCAATCAAAATTCATTGTTGCGCGCGAGTGTACCTAAATGAAATCCTTTATATAAACATTTATTTTGATTTGAGGTTAATATTTTGGACATATTTCAATAATGCCCAATACCTTTTTATTTATTGATGTGCCAATAAAATACCTGAATTTTGGGTGTCGTCAATTTTACTTTAATCATAATAATTATGAGAAATTAAATCATAGGACTGAAGTAGGTACCATTATAGGTTAGTACAAAGTGACCTGAGAATTGGAATAATGTGTAGTAGGTTGCGGGTTTGGATCCTGCGAGGGGCATATGTGAGTTTGTGTGATGCGCATAAACTTTTTTACCTGATACAACAGATGTTTTAATAATATGTTCGGTGACTATAGTATTTATTGTGTAGGCAGTTATTTAATTCTTTATGAATACAACAAAACCAACTCCTTAAACAAATTTCCATTTGTGTTTTTGACCTTGTATTTTGATACTGAATTCAATAAGAAATAGACCGTAACACAATAAATTAAAGTTAGACTAGGTTCTATGTCGAAAACATTGATACTTCTAATTTCACTAAAGAATTATACCCACGAATTTATACTCTAACTCGTTTAATTCTGTTCCGAAGACAAAGCAAGAATAGAGTTTATGTCATGGTGATAAAGTCGGGATTTGCGGTAGCGGTGTTTTACGCCCGGACCGACACTCAGTCTATTATTATTGTAATAGGAATATTTTCGGAGCTGGAACCCGAATAGTTGCCGCCTCGCTCAATAAGGTTGCCAGTAAAATTTACACTTCAATATTTTTTGTATGCATACAATAATCCTTACTTCCTTACTAATATTATAAATGCGAAAGTAACTCTGTCTGTCTGTCTGTCTGTTACGCATTCACCCTAAAACTACTGGACCGATTTAAATGCAATTTGGTACAAAGAAAGTCTGGAGCCTGAGAAAGGACATAGGCTACTTTTTAACCCACTGCAAAAACGGAGGAGTTCCACGCGGACGAAGTCGTTGGCAGAAGCTAGTTTGCAAATAAAAATACTTGCTTCTATTTGTTATAACTACTTTACCTTTATTAATGACTAGCTGCCCGCCCCGGCCTCGCACTGATCATCTTTTTTTATAGCCCATGACACTCGGGAATAGTGTAGCTTCCCAACAGGGAAAGAATTTTTGAAATCGGTCCAGCGGTTTTGGAGCCTATTCAATCCAAACAAACCTTTCCTCTTTATAATATTAATATTTAAAATAAATGTTATTTCTTGACAGTTGTCATTGTTACCTTTTGTTATACTATTTTTAAAATTTGAGCTGTTTTTTTTCCACTGGAACGGGATACAAAGTATCCTATGTCCTTTTCCTGGCTCTGAGCTACATCTCCAGCAGTTTTCAGCCAAATCGGTTTAGCTGTTCTTGATTTATAAATGGAGTAACTAACACGAATTTCTTTTATATAATAAGAAAGATATAGATATAGATGTATAATATCGGCAACGCTATTATTTCACACAGAAATTTGGGTCAAACATTATAAAACATCCGCGGAGTATTTTAGTGTTTTCGATACAAACTGCAGCTTCATGCGGGCACATCGCTTGTTTATAAATGCTTATTAAAATATGATGGAATTTTATTAAAATATGCATAATAAATATACAAACATGCGTTCACTCATCGCGCTTGATTTTAATGGATAGGGATTAATTTATGCATTTTATTAAACTTTGTTAGTAAATTTTACAATGGTTTGCATTCGTAGAATTGATGGATTTCATATGTTGTTATAATATTATTTTGTACCAAGAGAAGAGTAAAAAAATTGAGACCCCAGTGAGATTGCATTTTTTTTACTCTTGTTTTGGTACAAATATCATTATAATTAAAAACTAATGCTATTGAACCAAAAATATCGATCGGATTTCGATTGATAGATCATAGTTAATATTCAGATTTTCATTAATATATTTCTCTATATATAAATCAATATTGATATAATATAGTATCGGTTTATTTTACCCAGCATTAGCAGAATAGGCGGATAAATTTATGAAGGTACCTTAAAATTGTGTTTAATTAAGGTCATTGTTTCTAATTATTGTTGTTTTTATAAACATATTTGTATACATAAGAATCTTAAGATAATCGCGATAGGTACCTACTTGGTATGTTTCTTGTAGGACCAGTTACCAGTTTTTAACATATCAAACAGTAATAAAGATAAAGTAATGAATTCAATTGTACATGATTGGCATGAATGCAATGCATTACCTATATACTAACCTTCGAATAGTACTATAACATCCCTCTCATGTAGGTATTAAAGCCTATTATTACATACCAGTTGCATAAAACCACTATTGTCAAGTCTTATATGATAACGAACCTTTTGTGTAGGTACTTACAGTGTTACAGTACGAGTTACCTGTTATTTCCCACCCGGCATTGCGCGCATTAGCATTGGTAATCAGAGGAATACAATTACTACGTTGCATTCTCTGAAGTGAGAGAAGTTTGTTTGCTTACTGATGGAAAAACGTACCTTTTTGTTAAGAACTAAATATTCCGTGACTGACGATGATACTGGTTGGGATGTGTTATTTCGATTCTCTTACATATCAAATGACCTTAGGGCCGCCAGACCTTATTTATTTTCTGACGAATGATATTAAGGGACTCGTGTAAAAATATGTAAGGTCGGGTTGCCCTGGGATCTTGCTAAGGTAGCGCTTTGAAAAGACCATTATTGCTAGAAAGAAACGAAAGTAAAGAAAGTCTTTTAAAAAGTTGGGTATGAGTTACATACTAAAAAATATACTCGTTACTTAAATATAAAATATACTAAAGGCGCGATCCAGCTTTGCACAGATCCCTTTTTTTTAAATATTCTATACTTACTTCACTCAGGAATATCATAGCTTTCCAATAGTGTATTTTTTTCAAATCGGTCGGACGCGCCGGACGGGTTCCTGTCGTTTTGAAGCCTATTCAATACAAACAAACAAACAAACCTTTCCTCTTTATTATATTAATATAGATGTACATATTAGTATACATTATTATCCATTTAGATAATCTTAGTTTATACTTAGGTACCTAATTTTCTTTACGCTAGGGCTTAATATAATAAATGCTGACTCTTTTTCTATCTGTAGTTGTTATTTTGAGTACTGAGACTTGCACTCACCACACTGCGACTTGAGAGAGTCATTAGCATTGTTAATCAGGGAATACAATTATAGGGCGGATTGCACACTTTGCTCTGAGCGGTGCATTTTGTTCGACAAACTCCGAGGTTAAGCAAACAATAGGTATATTATTATTACACTTTAATCCGTGATTGGATTGCTTTTGAGTGGGCATTAAGAGTTTGTGTCTTAACATACTCTTCGTTATTATAATTGATGATTAGCTTTGACGTCGAAGACAATGTATATATTATTATATCCTGCCTATTATTAGATTATATCATTATAAGACAAAAAGACGATCTTAAACAAACGTAGTACATCTCATCTCAGAAGTCATAATAAATTAGGTAGGTACATAATAATAATATGTATACCTATGTGTATAAATGGGCGACATACTCGTATAAGTAATCGGCACTATTGAAGAGAAATGCAGTAAGAGTAATTCACTGAACTATCCTTTTACTATACACACAGTCGGCTGAAGTTTAAATACCATTTCAAATGTAATTTAAAATTGTTCATTCAAATTCAAATAACATTGAAAATTCCCGGCAGCCTCTCAGGCTGGCTTCAGAAAATCCGTGAGAAAATATACAATAACAATATTACCAACTGCAGCGGAGCAAGTAATGCCATCAGGATCATATTCACTCGCACCTGTATCAAAAACAAACTTATATGTAGTGCCATAAGAATCAAATTTCTATGCAGCCCTATTCAAAATGTAGCATCATTTTGAATATGGACGCTAAAACCTTAGTTTTAAAATCTAATTTCAAATGCAAGAATGGCAGTTTAAGCATACTTTTAAAGCACTTTGAATTTAGATTATATCACTTTACGTTTAGGGTGCAATTTGGCCTGAGTTGTCTTGTTATTAAGGGGGCAATAGACGAAAATTTCCGTGTAAAGTCGCGAATGCAACGTTTCGGTGAATTTGTACGTTTGTGTGTAAATGCTCGTACTAAATGGTGTCCTTTTGGGAAGTGAATACGAAAATGTTGTTTTAAATTATTACATTCTGTTTCCTTTTTGCTGCTTATAATTTCGAGTAGAGGAAAACAATGTCACTGATTCGTGCTATTTTTTTTATTTTCTTTGCGTTTAAAAAGTAGGTAAATAATTTATAGTGACACCAATATATTAACAAATAGTTTTTGGCTAGTAACGAACGAATAGACTTTACTAGCAATGCAAGTGTACTTTTTATAAAAACTCGTCGTCATTAAATATACTTTCTACTCTATTGAGCATATTTTACACCGCGACCACTCGCCATCTTGTTTCATTCTCATACTTATTCTCCAGTGTAAAATGGCCTCCGTCTTATCAAATTACGAGGGAGATCGCCTGCGGGAAGGACGTTGGGTGAGCTTTGGGAGATCAAGATAAAGTGGCCGGTTTGAATGTAACGTGATACAGAAGCCTTAAGAAATGTGCTGCTCTCCACTTGGGAGGTTTTGATTTGTGCCAGGTGCTTCAGTAGCTGTTCTGTATAATGTGATTTTTTATATTGTGTAGTAAGGATAAAACACCAATTGTTTACCTACAGGTATTCTAAAATTATTTTGTTTCGTCAATTAAAATAAGTGGCATTTTTTTTTGATAAAATATAATTCTGAAATACTTTTTGTAGAAAAACTTAATAACTTAATAAATTTTTTGTTGTTTGGTACTTGCCATGTAGTGCAAATACCAGCGTAGTTCTTAATTTTTTATTTTGATTTGTTTAATTTGTAAGGACAAATTGTAATATGTACCTGGTTTGAAAATTATTCATTGGGTTTTTGCCGTTTCTTCTCAAGTGAGGTTTTATCGGAAATGGTATCTTCTTCTTCTAACCTTCTAAAGAGCTTGTAAAAGCCTTAACTGAATAAGTATATTTTTGATTTCGTTTTTTTGATTAATTCTTTACCTAATTCATATATATTTTACCATTTTAATCGCAAAAAAAATTTTAGATTATTAGAACTGATTGTGCGATTTGAACCAAACGATGTACCTGTGAATAATCTTTCATAACATAAAAAGCGACAATTTCATCCAGCATTAACCTGCCGTAATGATACGATAAACAAGTTTACTCCACTTACAGCCATTACCGAGGGTGTGAGCGCGAGTCCCCGGCAGAGCGTGACGGTATTAATATTGAAGCCCGTGGGAACGGGCAGGTGGCACAGCCGACAGATGGCGCACTTCTTAATAATTCAATTAAGTTTATAAAACTTGCCACTTACGATTTCCAGGAGACTAATGAACGTATTTCTATTGATTAAATGGATATTATAACTTCCTTTATAGGTTACTAGCTTCTGCCCGCGACTTCGTCCGCATGGAATTCCTCCTTTTTTGCAGTCGGTTAAAAAGTAGCCTATGTCCTTTCTCAGGCTCCAGTCTTTCTTTGTACCAAATTTCATTTAAATCGGTCCAGTAGTTGTAGCGTGAAAGCGTAACAGACAGACAGACAGACAGACAGACAGAGTTACTTTCGCATTTATAATATTAGTTAGGAAGTTAGGATTATCAAAGTACGTAAGTTAAGGTTTCGCCTATAGTTTCGCAAAAAGTACTGAATAGATTTTTATGAAACTACAATGATACAGCTTGTATAACAACATATATTTTATAACAATAGTGTGTTAAATGTGCAGAAGAAGTTGCGGTAAGAAGCTACTGCTGAATAAGTTCGAGCTGAATACCTAACCTAGATCAAAGTGTTGTTATAGAGAAGTTGATATGTATAGATGCACTTTTTAATTAAGTATTCAAGTTTTAAATTATCTATTGTCTAGCAACTGTCATATATCCTGTGACATACTTTGAACTGTACTGCAATAAAATATATTTGTTTTCTATAAAATAACTATTAATTTACTTTAAGACACATTCAAGGATCCTGTTATATCTCAAATTGTAGAACTGACACTGACATCGCTGTGTTTCCAAATCTGTGATTTAAGCGGTCATTTAGTATGCGGACGTAAAGTTTCTCGTCGCAGTGATGTAGCTGCGCTTCGCTGCTGTGATCGCGCGACACAGGGAGACTATTAATTTATTTATATTTTGCTATTGTGGTTCAGAGGATCTGGTGGCTGCAAGGTCTTAAGTTCTTTAGATTATTATATTAATAACATATTAGGCTACGATATTATCTTTATTAGAAAAATGACAAATGAATAGGAGTCATTATAAAAAAAAATATACGTACCTACTTATAATAATTTCGGAATGAAACAACTTTACTATAAGTTAACTCGCCTATTTAAGTAAGTAGCGTTAGACTATCGTCAGATCAGTCGTGCTGCGAGTATGAGAACTATGTAGTTTACGAAACGTCAGCAAATAAAATGAAAGACTCGAGTTAAATCGGTTGTAGTTGTTTCATTCCAATGTGTATAAACTGCGAAGACATCAGTTTTTTTTAAGTTACAGATTAGACATCATAAAACAATTAAATAAGTAAGATTTTAGGTTTGTTATTTTTGCAATATTATTATATCGTACAGGTCAAGGTCGCCAACACCGTTACCTTAATAAATCATAAAAATATTAACATGATATCTAATATAAATAAACCACAAATATAAAAGCAAATCCTATATTATTCCAAATTGACGCCTGAACCTATTAGAAGTTGGACCAGCTCTCGAAGAGGAATCAATCTCTCCAATGAACCAAATCATCCGTGAAACGAAATTCGTAACGACATTTAGCTTTTTGTGTCTACAAAAAAAAATCTTTCCGCAAAAAGAGCTTCCGTCGTTATCTTTTTTTAACTCAAGAGATAATTATCCGAATTGAATGAAATTTTGCCAAGCTGCGGGTTGTCCTTTTATTTATTACGTGTAAAAATTTGGAGTTTATAAATGTGATAGAAGAGGAGTAATTAGCGAAAAGGTGGGGGTTGTTGAAAAAACACAAAGGAGTATTCAACCGACCGGAGTTCCTTAATGCGGTTACCCTCTGTCGTACGTCCGTTTCTTTATGGAACCTTTACTGTTAACGATCTTTCCTTGGAAGCTGTTTTTATCTCTTGGACAATTTTTAAAGTAAAATCATTTCTGCAGGTTTTGTAAATTAACCGTACAAAATTGATTTTGTTGCTTACGTATTTACTGTAAAAACATAAAACAATACATATAAAATAGCAAAAGTGAAAGAAGCTTATTAAGTATATTTTTAATATTGAAACAGCAAAAAAAAATATTATTCTTTTTTAGCTTAATTTTTGTACCTGCTTGTCTCGTTCATTTTCTGTTTCTGACTGTTACGGTGATGTGGCGTCATGTTTTAAAACACAAACATTTTTTTTGCGATAACGGTATAAAAAATTGGGTTACCTTTTTATTGATCTTGAATGTCCCTCAGTAGCTCCAATCCAATAAAAAAGAACAATAAATACCTATATTTATTGTTCTTTTTTATTAGGTACCTATATATTTGTATTACCAACCAACCAATACCAACTTATATTGACATAATTATAGTAATATAAGATATAGTTAGAATCTTTTTATTCTTGATGCAATTTTCGATTTTGGTTACGATGACATGAGAACCTCCTTCTGTTTTTGAAGTCGGGTCAAAAATCGGTAGTTAAACGTGACGTACTCGTGTCGTGTCCTCAAAACTGCGTAAGGAGTGCGCAGGCGAGCGTGAATCCTGCCATCAAGGTCAAGTTGTGATGCCGTCGTTAGGGACCCGTGACGTATAACGGACTCGAAGGTTCGACATTTTTTTATTCCATTTAGTTCGGTGCTATAAGTTTAGGTGTGGGATAATACACAGTAATAAGCTAATCATAAAAATATTTTTGGCACACGCTGTATAAGAGCGAAAACCTTTTTGAAACCTACAAGCAGGTTATATAGAACTTGTCTACTATCTTATTTAGTAAATGCAATACAGTGTGTTTCTTATTCTTTGGTGCAGATTAAAAAAAATAGTATAAAGATTGATTGGATTTTAAAAAAATAGGACTATTTTTATTCCGATTTCGCAGGATAATTAATGTCGGGTGGAACCGCAGGACACAATTAGTACTTACAATATAATAACAGTATCGCAAAAAATAGTAGAACCTAGTTCATTTTTATTTTAATGGAATATACGAAAGCTGTTTTCGCGAAATAAAATGTTGGACTGGTCCCTGAGGCTTTTACCTGACAGTTTTCAATTATTATAGTAGATGAATATGTATTAACAATGAGACTTTTTCTACAATTTTGTTAAAAAAATCATGAAAGGAGAAATAGAGATAAATTCGATAAAATATAAGGTAAAAAAGTCTATCTAAATGATAAATGGGATATGGGACTTAGCAACTCTCTCACTACGAGTATTGTAGGTAAGGGTACATAAGTCATTCCTCTCTCATTCGCAGTCTCTGGTTTTGTTGTCAGGGACTTAATTTTTACCTCCGATGAGTTTCACGCGGACGAAGTCGCGGGCAGAAGCTAGTTACTTATAAAACCACTAATATAATAAGGTAGGTACCTTATTATATTAGTGGTTTTATAAGTAACTAGCGGCCCCGGCAGACGTCGTCCTGCCCGTCCGATTGTTTCGTCAAAGATCTGTCAAAGTCTTCTGTTACTTCTTCATAAGGCTTCATATTTTCCCCGTTTTTTACACATTTTCCACTGTTTCTTCGCTCCTATTGGTCGCAGCGTGATAATATATGGCCTAAAGCCTTCCTCGATAAATGGTCTATTCAACAAAAAAAGATTTTTTGAATTCGAACCAGTACTTCCTGAGATTAGCGCGTTCAAACAAACAAACAAACAAACTCTTCAGCTTTATAATATTAGTAAAGACTAGCTTTAGACTAGCCCGCGACTTCGTCCGCGTGGAACTTCTTAACGTTTTTTAAATGTCATAACCGACCACAAACTCCTTGTTACATTTTTTCACCACACTTTCGCCGGATTAAATTGTAAAAAATAATTATAATCAAATCTATATATTTTTTACATATTTCCTTCTAAAACCTTGTCCTGACAATAAGAAACATAAATAATAGGGTGTTTCTATTGATCCTCAGTAGTTATGCGCGTACATCTATATATATAAAAGAAAGTTGTGTTAGTTACACCGTTTATAACTCAAGAACGGCTGAACTGATTTGGTTGAAAATTGACGGGGAGGTAGCTCGGAGCCAGGAAAAGGACATAGGATACTTTTTATCACGTTCCAGTAAAAAAAAAGAAAAAAATATTAAGCTGATTTGTTAAAAATAGTACAACAAAACGCAACAATGACAACTGTCAAATCGACATTGCCGGGCGGGACGAAGTCTGCCGGGACCACTAGTACATTATATAGAAGACTAGCTTCTGCCCGCGACTTCGTCCGCGTGGAACTCCTTCTTTTTTGCAGTCGGTTAAAAAGTAGCCTATGTTCTTTCTCAGGCTCCAGACTTTCTTTGTACCAAATTTCATTTAAATCGGTCCAGTAGTTTTAGCGTGAAAGCGTAACAGACAGACAGACAGACAAACAGAGTTACTTTCGCATTTATAATATTAGTTAGGATTACTGAATGAAACGATGTTTTGTAACTCTGCTTTATCCATTAAAATATTGTTGAAAGTCATTGAAGCCGTTAATTTTTAACTGTGTTCCCTTTCTCCATATCTTAACGCTATTACTCGAAGGGAGCGGCCGGATGTGCGCACCGTTGCTTTCTGAGGGATGTATCACGGAACATAAGTTTTTTATTATTATAAGAAATCAATTTAATTCAACAAAATATTGAGAAACAAAACTAAGCGAATAGTGGCTGTAGTATGAATAGTATGCACTTTTAACATTGGGATGAAACAACTATAAACGGACTTAACTTGCGTATTTTATTTTATCGGCTGACGTTTCGGAAACTTTACAGTTCCCATATTCGTAGCATGACTGAGCTGATGATAGTCTAACACTAAAGTTTATACTTGTGTTGTTCCAATGTGTAATAACCACGGAGGCATCAGAAATTATCATTAAAATTTAACTTACTCGCCGCTAGAGGCGCTGCTCGTTATCTATACCTACTAATATTATAAAGAAGAACACTTTGTTTGTTTGGTTGTAATGAATAGGCTTAAAAATTACTGGACCGTTTTTAAAAATTCTTTCACCATTCGAAAGCTACATTATCCACGTGTAACATAGGCTAAAGAATATTTTGAAAATAAATTAAAACAGGGATCCGTGCGAAGCCGGGCCGAACGTCTATCCAATATAAATTGTAAACATTAATAGGTACTTACTTAGTAACATATACGTCACAATTGACTTATAGGTAGGTACTAAGGTAATAGAAGCTCAACTATTTTACTTGCCTACTATGCCATAGAGACTATACCCAGCTTAATGTTTAGACAAAGAGCTGTTGATATTAGAACCTTGTTGTTTGTTATTATGTCGTGTGAGAATGCATCTTTCACTGTCATACATATGGAACGAATGAAAGAGTAACAGTGACAGATGCATCCTCCAGACGTTGACAACCTGTTGGTCTAGTACAAAACTGAAGGATTTATCTGCTTAGGATGAGCATGATCTTTTGGCCTTTTGTACTTGAGTGTTAGATGATGTTTATTATATATTTAAAACATAAATACATAGGTACAGGATAATTAGTTAGCTATCGCTGTTCTATTGTCATAAACATATTATATAACAGTTCTTATAATCAATATTAGAAGAATTTCGTTCCTCATTCAATGAGTGAAACGAAAAAAAGTTTTCTTTTTTTTATCAATATAAAGCTCTTTATTAGAGCGTCAAATTCGCAATTTTCCGAATAAAGAAACATCTGCCAAATGGAAGGTTTTGTACCGGAACATTTGCATAGCTACTCGCTTCGGTCATGCTTTCAGCAAAATTGGTTTCTTCGTTAAATGTCGTGCCGTAGTCGTGTCGTCATTGTACGATATAGGAAGCTGGGCATTTTTAGTAAAATTGAAATAAAGAAATACGTACTCTTATATGTGTAATATCCCCACAGTGATTATAGATCCCGTACCTAATTGTGATGATCACTAGTCGTTGCTTACCTCAATGATAATTGATATTATGAATAATTAAAAAAAGACATCAATAATCAAGTTGAGTTTTAGATAGAATCTGAAATTACAATAATTTTAGAAATATAGTTTTATAAGTTGTGTTTTTGGTTAGTACATTTAGCTGAATTATATAAGTATCTATTTTGATAACTATTAATTATTAATCACCTACTTAATCTAAATTAAAAACAATGTACAGTTTTAGAGTTTGTTTTTAGATAGAAAAATTGAATCTACAATCATCAAATAAACCTTCTTTTTCATCTAGCCAATATTTTATTTCACACAATTTTCGTTACGTCATTAATTACTATTTTTAACTTACCATAAATAAATATTGGAATGAAACAAATGGTTACCTGTTAACGGATTTAACTCGCGTTTTTTTATTTTATTTTATTTGCTTCGGGTTCTTAGTCTAACGCTAGTCTAAAGCTAGACTAATGTCAGCTCAGTCGTGCTACGATTACGCAAATAAAATAAAATATAAATACGCGAGTTAAATCCGTTAATAGTTGTTTCATTCCAATGTGTAATAACCGCGAAGGCATCAGAAATTATTATGTTAACATAAATAATTTCGAATAGATACATTCCTGTCACTTTACAGGTACTTCGAAATAATTCCAAGATGGCGTCCATTGGATTTATATCGGACATAACCCTCGAGTCGTATTGAAGTCAGTCGCCGTTTATTTTATTAGAGAGATAACGTCCAACCAGACTTTATTGTTATTTAGAGAAATATTGCTGAATTTATGTTGAGCTACGAATCGGTTGATTCCAAATCCAGTTGATAAAATAAACCATTCGAAAGTTTTGCCTTCACTTAGAATCAAACGGTTATTTAACAGTGACTATTTACAGGTTTTTTACTAAAGGTAAGGTTTAGTCATTACGATTTGTACGTTGCCTTTTTGTGATTTGAAAATATCATATTATAATTATATATTATTTTGTACTTTACTAAATATCATAGTTGATTTTAGTTAATGATGTTATCTAAAATTTATGCTTATTACATAGTTAATTTATTACGATCATTTCAATCGAAGGACACTGTTGCTTTTCATCTAGTTCTAGGTCTTTAGAAAATCCAAAACAAGCCGTTAGCATCCAGCAGATTCCAGAGAACATCACCAGGTCATTGAACCATTATAACATTAGTCGTTTTCAGATCACTCTACAAGTATACAATGACATGTATCCCTAGGGACGTAGATGTCACCTGCTGTCAAAGATATACCTTGCAGTAGACACAATGTTCTATATTTTCTATGGCAGATTCGCCAGGAGAAATACCGCTGTAATTCACCTTGTTCCTTACAACATAACTAAAACTATCATGTACAGTCGGTCATTCAACACAAAATGACCCATTTACATTTCTCCCACGGGCGCTAATAATAGACCCATTCGGTCAAAACGACATCTCACTGACAAAGGGCTAAATACTGAGTATTGTACGAAAGGGTTCAAGATAATGGTTAGGGTTTAGGCTTTTCAGGCTTAGCTGGGTTATATCAAATGACGTAAGCGACAGTGTTATTGGTATATTATGTACGGAAAAAATAGATGTATTTCCACCGTGTACTGTGATGTTGTCGAGACTTACTACCTATACCACCTTTTATACTCACCGTATATCTAAGTCGACATACTAATGTTATCCCGATTCGATCACGGCCGCCATAGCGGCCGCCGCGCCCCCTCCCACGGACACAAACCGTACACCGACACACAGGCAGCTGCCGCGCGGCATGCGGCCTCACCCACACCTAGCATACTCGATAGTGTTACAGCGGCCCCGCCGGCGGGGTCGAAGACGTCCACATACACCCGGCGCGCGTCGGACTTATCCGCAGGGACCTTCTGTTCCCTTGCAACAAAATAGTCGTGTCAACACACCTCCTGACGGCCCGAGCCGAGGTGCGACCCCCACCTTAAGGGGGCCCTCGGGTCGGTCAGGGCTAAAAACCCTAAACCAACCCAAAAGGCTTAAGAGTCTCCTTTCAGGAGTCTCGCCACCCGTCCGGTTTTGCAGTGAAGGCCCATTAGCTGGCCAACTGCGCTTCAGTATTCAGTTCGAAAAAAAAAAAAAAAAAAACTAATGTTATGAACAAACCTTGTAGGTAGGCATATTTGTTGTTTGTGTTCTGTTCTACTAATGTTAGTACTTGACAATGAATATTTGTATTGCATTTAGTTAAAAAAGTAATAATTAATAATTTTGCAACATTTAATTGAATTGGCATATTGAAATCAATCAATCATGTCAATCAGTGTTGAACTATCGTCAGCTTATTACAGTTGGCCACTACTCACTACTTAGTGGCAACTGTAAAGTTTTCGAATCTTCAGCAAATAAAATAAAATACTGGAGTTAATTCCGTTATAATTGTTTCATTCCAATGTGTAGTAACTGCAAAGACTTCAGAAATTATTATGAATAGGCATAGTTTATCAAAGTTCAACAAAGAAAGTCTTACTCTTCATTTAGCAGTAAATAGCAGGTAACGAAACCGGGTAAATGCCGTAATTACATACATAAAAACCAGGCATTTTCCCCATAGAAAACAAGCACTCTGGAAATCCCGCGAACCTTATTTTTCTCGAGTCTTGAAATTGTAAAACCTCTTTTAAAATAATAGGAAGGGGAGTACAAGAGGCCACTTATGACATGAGGGCCATTCAGTATCCGTTGAATGTAAAGTGCCCTCTAAATACGATATCTATCCTCCTAAAGTGGCAGCCATTTTGGAAAAAATACATTTTAATTAAGTTTGTATTTAATTAATGTTATAATGTCGACCCTCATTCGTAATTCAGATTAAACAAAAAAGAAACGTTTTTTATTTTGTTTTTGTTTTTGTGGTACTTACTTACAATTAACGTGTTAAGTTACGTAAGTAAAACAAACTCGTACCTATGTACTTGGCAATAATTATTTCCTTTTTCCTATGGACAGAATATGAATAAGTCCTGGGAATAAATTGGGCTTTATTGTCCATACTCATGGCTAGCCTAATCTTAAAACTGGGGGTAAGAGATTAACTTAGGCAGACTCTTATTTAGCCAATGCAATTGATGAATAGTTTACGAGTTGCGTTTGTATTCAAAAATTTCGACCGAAAATATTTACTGTTTGTATGTCTCATATAGAATGAGATAAATTAATCCATAACAAGAACACCTACCCTTTTTAAAAGTTAACACACTCATACTTAAAGTGTAAAATTTATTCCTACACTTGAAGTTATTTTCTTAGAAGCCCAACGTAGCCAATGCCGTGTTAAAATGCTCAATACTTTACGGTTTATTTCATTTTTAAACTTACGGACTTTGCCAACGTCTCCATTCAGAAATATACTAGATGTAAATTGAATCTTGCCCCTCCAGTACCTTCAAGGTTTGGGATTGTTGAAGATGACGCTGAGTTTGAGGATGAGGATGAAATAAATAATGTAGTGCTAATGTGTGAACATTAGTGTTGGTACTTTGATGACCGAGCCTTGATAGGCTCACACAAGTAATGGCTGTTGTATATTTTTCCATGTCGTAATTTAATGCCAATTTTATCAAAAAAGTTGGATATCCCTACTAATATTATAAATGCGAAAGTAACTCTGTCCGTCTGTTACACTTTCACGCTAAAACTACTGGACCGATTTAAATGAAATTTGGTACAAAGAAAGTCTGGAGCCTGAGAAAGGACATAGGCTACTTTTTAACCGACTGCAAAAAAGGAGGAGTTCCACGCGGACGAAGTCGCGGGCAGAAGCTAGTGTTTTAATAAAGCAGTATTAAATATGTGAAATGCAAATATTAAACAGGGATATACGATGTAGGTCTTACCTATACTTACAGTCAAGGCTACAAAACCTTTTAAGTTTGAGCTGTCAAAGCTCGTATTAATATAACAAGGTAGGTGTAATGGTTATACCTACATATGGTTAATTTGCCTTTGATTTTCAAAATATTTTTATTTTAATTCTCATCCTCATCCTTAGGATAACAATGCAGGCGCGTTGAACCACTATACTGTGTTTATAGATAAATCTTAAAGTTGTTTTCAATTTTGTAAGAGGAAAGTTAACTGAGAATTCCTTTTAAAGCGAGATTTTAAACTTTGTTTTTTAGACATTTTTGCGAACAAGGTGCTTTTGTTCGGTTTATCTCATTTGCCAGGTTTATTGCGAATAGACGGGGACGGTTTGCGAGAAGAACTTTAAATAGGTACCTACATATAATTATATTATCGGCGTGTACTTTTTATAAACTTGACGATTTGAGGTTTAGAACATCTTACAGTAAGTAGTTTTATTCGTTAGGTACTCAAAAGTACTTACTCTACTAAATAAAATAAATTGACAACATAATAATATAATATGACATAATTATATGTTATTATACGAATGTCTTTTGATATCTCTGTTTTGTTCTAGATATTAAGTTTGGTGAGTTAAGTACGACGGTAGAAATATTTACGTAGGAACGAACTTTGCGCGCACTTAATCAAGCGCATACTTAATGTGATTATTCTCGCCTCAAAGGGTTGCAGCCAACTTTCTTAGGTGCATTGCATGTGCAATACTCGAGTGCTACTACTAACTAGATACTTGACCTAGAATTCTTCAAGTTGTCATCGGCTTCAATGGCTACCTGAATCGTTCGGGTTGTAGTCGACTGACAACGTATTAAGTTTATAATTAAAATAGTACTAACTTTTAGCATTACACAATGTGCTTAGTGTTTTTTAAGCATAGAAATAAGTTCTGTTTTAAATGTAAGGGCCCGGCAGACGTCTTGCCCGTTCGTTTGTTTTATTAGAGATCTGCCAAAGTCACAATGTACCATCAATCACACATCCAAGACTCAGGTACAAGTGCCAGTGCTCATCACACAGATATCTGCCCCCACCAGGAACTGAACCCGCAACCTCCGGTTTCAACCATAGAATAACGCCTATATGTTATTACCTTTGTAAATTGTGTCATAACGGAAAATTGTAGTCCACTACTGCATGCCAAAAACTTGGTGCTCGTCCGTTTATTACTAGCGATAAAACACGGAACTCATCGGCCGGTATTAAAAATGCACCGAAAGTAGCAACACAAGATGACCCACATCCGCGGTGGGTGACCTGAATAACCGGGCCTCAATAAAACATCCAAACTTATTTGCTGGACTCACATTTTATTTTCGTATCTTGAGATGGCGTCTATGGATTTTTTATTGTAGTTTTTCACACTCGATTAAGAATATTTTGGCTACAGCTCTTTTTTTTTTAAATCACTGTTAAAGTAAGAGTAATTGCATTTTCGAGAACTACAGTCCCCATATTCGTAACACGACTGCACTGATGAAAGTCAGCACTTTAGCGTTACACTTTCAGTCAGAAAATAAAATTAGAAGTTATTCATCATCATCATCATCATCAGCCCATCTCACTCCACTGCTGGACATAGGCCTCTCCAATTGCAGTTATTAAAGTGTTATTATTTAGAATGTATTGGTCGGTATACTAGACGGTAAATATTATTATTATAATACAATACTATTAATTACCTACCTTTGATATCACAATATCCTGGGTCGTGTTTTGTTAAACCACAAGTTATTTTTACGGGCTAAACTGTTAGGTACCTACCTATACAGTTTTAAAAAGCGGTGCCACAATTTGCCTTTTAAAACACGGCTCTGGGCCTTCAGACAGCTGTCAATCAATAATAACAACCGATTGTTGCTATAGATAGATTGACACTTGTCTAAGGACTCTGACATCAAAATAAGTACTAACAGAGCTAAGTAGCCCTACAATAGGAATCTCATAAATTTTTCAACTCACTTTGCGAACTGTGCAATTTCCAGGTACGTTAAGGCCAAGTAGGTGCCAAGTGCCAATCAACTTGGCTGCTCTATCATTACTTGGCATTATAGCCATGCGATGCAAAGCTGAATACTCAGGTTATGCAGTTAGGAAACAAGTGGAATTAAAAATGCGGGTTCTCGTGACTCGAGTTGCCGTTTAGGTGTTTATTTTTAGAACGAAATGTTTCAGGTGGTAGTTTTGATTGTATTATCGTATGTTTCTTTACTTAGAAAATATTACTACATGATATTATATTTTATCTAATATATAAAAATCTTGTGTCTCAGTATTTCTCGCAGTTCCCCGAAATGAGTCGATGTTTATTTGGTAAGTAGGTAGTATGAGGTTGTAAAGTATATTGCTAAGTAATTGGTATTAGTATTCATATAACAAATTATATTAAAGAATTGGTGTAAATAATAGCGTGCTATAATCCCTACTAATATTATAAATGCGAAAGTAACTCTGTTTGTCTGTCTGTCTGTCTGTTACGCTTTCACGCTAAAACTACTGGACCGATTTAAATGAAATTTGGTACAAAGAAAGTCTGGAGCCCGAGAAAGCACATAGGCTACTTTTTAACCGACTGCAAAAAAGGAGGAGTTCCATGCGGACGAAGTCGCGGGCAGAAGCTAGTAGGTAATATATTGATTTTCAACTGTTTCCAGAATCGTACAGAACTTTACGCGAATTAAATTCCATTCAAGAGGTTTTACTGCAATATTTAATATCCGCGAAGTCATCAGAAATAAAAATAATTCTAATTGCTAAATCTAGCAGAATTAATGTGATGATGTCATACAAATATATTTAGATAATTTTTCTTTGTCAACAACAAATAAATATGTGTTCTAGTCATTTCTAAACGTATTAACGTAAATGAGTCTGAGAAAATGATATTTTGTGTGATAAATGAGATTTTCTGAAGACGTGCTTTTTCTTTTTCATTCTACTAGGCTCGGTCTAGACTGAATGCTATTACGTGGAACAGGCATATAGGTGAGGTAGAAATATATCATAATTTATTTTACTTCACCGTCTTAGTGATTGAGGATGTATCGCCTGGAGACTTGAGTTTTCATATACCTAATACTCCCGAAAATAGACATTAATATTAAAACATAGCAGCTTTATATTTTCTTCAGTCTTTCGAAAAGCTTTAGTCTAATTTTTGAAGCAACGTAAAATAAAAGTCAATTTTGTTAATATTTGGAAGAACAGACGATCTTTTTTTATATATAAATCAGTTGGAGTGACGATATTAGTATATTTGAAGTAACTTACGTATTATGACGATGTGTTGAAGTGGTATGAGGTTGCAGTTCTTTCCTCGGTGGTTTGTTTTGGTTCAAAAACACTTTTTGAATGTATTAACCTTATTTACGAATTGTGTGATTTTCGAATCATACCTACGTTTCTTCTAAAGACTAAATAAAATTGAAAACCTAAATATTTTTTAATAATATGTCTAGGCTTTTCAGGCGATGTTAAAATAAATTGAAGAAAAATGAGTATTCCCAAATGTACATAAACACGGTTTTACGCGTCTATCAATCTTAGTACAAAAGAACAGGCGCTTTCTATTATTTGAGGTTAGGTCATCTAGCAATGTGATGGATGACATTGATAGCTCACAAATATTTCACAAAAGAAAATATTTTTAGTAAAATACAGAGACAAAACGTCCTAAGTCTGATTTTGTTCGAAGAAAATCTAAGTTGCTAGGTGTAATCACATTTTACAACTAAAACTTAACAATTACTTTAGTCTAATTAAATAAAGTTTGTTCTTTTACTATTATGCAAGAATCTTTTTAAAACGTGCTTTGCGCCTAACATATTTTAAATCAAGCGTCCCGCTTGATTGAGCGCTCAAATTTATACATTTTATTTTTTACTCATTAGAATTTTCAGTCCTAACAACTCAACCAATTTGCTTGTCTTTGAGTTGTTATGGCTGAAAAGTCTAAGGAGTAAGAAATAAAATAAATTACAGCATTGTTCGTAGAAAATATTTTGCAAACAAAACTACGCATATTTAGCATAAAGCCTTAAGTCTGAGAAGTACATAAGCGTCTCACTGTTTCACATAACTCGGGTGAAAGCACTTTTGTGCTCGCGCACGCCGCGGCGGGCGAGGGCCACTTGAACACAAAGTGTACGCGACTGTTGAGAAATGGAAACCATTTTGAATTTTGTAAAAATTCCATTTTTGAATTAAAATTAAAGACTCAACACAAGTGCTTATTTTTTGAATAATTTAATTTGTGGTTGATTCAGCGATGAATAAACTCAAACTATGACGCCATTCACTATGAAGGTATTTAATAAGAACCTATGTAAATAGCTACCTCAACTTATATAGATACTAGTTAATATAGAAAATATGTTTCATGATAAATATTAGATTCATTGAAATAGAGCGAAAAATATGAACCCAGAAGAATTAAAATGAAGTCTATTCGCCGCAAATGTACGTAGCTACGTGTGTTGGAATGAAAAATCGTCAATTGTGATTCGCACTGAATGGCGACCACACTAAATCTTTTCTTTCAAATGCAAAAGTTCATAACGAACTGAACGGAATGACCGAATGAATGAATGAATGGAAACACCGGCCCGTTTTAATTCAAATGTAAATTGCCACATTTAAATTCAGATGGGGCAAAGTACGTCCAAATTATTGCTGTACTGGTTTTTTTCTCCTTTTACAAATTAGGGTTTGTTGAAATGGTTAGGGTTTTAATTGTCCCGCTGATGGACGGAGCCCGCTTAAGTTGGTTTCAGCAAGTTGTGTTTGTTTTGATAATCACGCTGAAATTAGTTATACAAACGTTTTTTGCAGGTTGGCACATACTAGAAAGAGAAACAAAAGTTCTTCATTTAAAACACGCTTTTGTTAAGTCGACCTGTAAATAAATGATGCATTGTGTAATTTTAATTTTATTATCCCTACTAATATTATAAATGCGAAAGTAACTCTGTCTGTCTGTCTGTCTGTCTGTTACGTTTTCACGCTAAAACTACTGGACCAATTTAAATGAAATTTGGTACAAAGAAAGTCTGAAGCCTGAGAAAGGACATAGGCTACTTTTTAACCGACTGTAAAAAAGGAGGAGTTCCACGCGGACGAAGTCGCGGGCAGAAGCTAGTTTATAATAAGCAAAGCACTGTGATTTCAGTTTAACAATGAATTAACGAAATTTATTTTTTGTTACAGGTATGTTGATTTATGACGGAATCAGGAGGAGGTTAATGAAATGTTCCTTGATTTATTTGATCAACGTAATAATATTGGGTAAGTTGAGCACTTAAATTTTAATGAAAAAAAACTTTATGTTTCTGGTTCCGTAAATTAACACAGAACCCTTAGAAGGGTTATTAATAACTTGACATTATACTCGTAGTTTCTGTGTTAGTAGGTACGTAATCCTACAGATATTGCGCGTATACGTTTTAAACTGGATTTCTTTTCTTCTTATTTATGAAGTAAAAAAATAATAATATTGAAATGGTGTTTATAAAATGTTTTTTCCGTCCTCCGGCCAGAAAGCACCAACTTTGTAGCCGCTACGTTAAATGAAATTTCCGCTTTCTGGCTTCGTCAAACAGAAAAATAGTATACTGACCTCGGCCAGTAAAATAAAAAGCCTCAGATCACATTTTTGTCAACCTCGGCTTGGCCTCGGACGACAATTACATGTGATCTGAGACATTTTTTATTTTACTGGCCTTGGTGCGTAATGTACTTTTAAATAACTAATCAGGTATTCTTTTATAATAACGACTAAATTGACCGATTTGGTTTAAATTCGATTTAATAACTTAAGTATTACCTACTACAGAATAACTGCAATGCTATACTTGTTAATTTTTGTAAGTTAACAAAACTTGATTATAATTGTAGCCTAATTTAGCTTTCAAAACTAGTTCAAGCCAAGGCTGCATTTAGTAGGTTAAAACTAGTGATTGCTACATCAATGGTATCTAACTTGGAATCAAATTAAAACAAGTGTTGTTGGCTGTTTAGCCGTTTTGCATTTATTTATGGACGCCAGTCACGAAAGTTTAACACCAAACAACTATTAGTTCTATCATAGGTACCTATTACTAGCTGTAGGAATATTTTAACGTCTGTCGAAGTTGTTAACGTCGAAGTCTATAATTGGTTGGGTATCATTATGTAGCTAAGCAAACTCTAGTGCCCTACAAAATAAATACAGAGATGGAAGCGAGTCCGATAAAATTGTACAAAGCGTCTATCATTATTATTAGAGTTTGATAATAAGTACCTATGTTTGATTCAGTTTGTACATACCTAGTATTTTCAATATTAGGTATATTATTTGGTATTATGTCTACTTCACTTATAAATTACAAACGTACAAAATCAAATACTAGATCTCGACCGAGAATTGACAAAACAGTGTTGGTTTACGTGGTCTGAAAAAAAATACGACCAGCTGCCAATAATGTTTGGTTATATTATATTTATTATAATATATTATATTTTGCAATGAATTTTTGAAGTATCTACATTTTCTTATTGCTTTGTTGATTATCTTATATCAATGATTTTAGGTGACTGCCTTCAAAATCGGCCAAAAAATGACGTGTATAACCCAAGTCTTTTATGAACCTCTATTTAAAATGAGAACAAAACTTTGCCCTATTACGTCCAAACCAAGCATCACAAAATGAAGGAATATGTATGCAAATGATATCGCCCACTTTTAGCGAATCTGGTCATAATGTCTGGATATTATACACCGTGGGTGTGCCGAAGGCACTTTGTGTCGGGACATAACTCGATTCAGTGCCGCATGTAAAAGCTTATTAAAAGTTGATTTTCTGTGGGAATTGTATGCGAGTTAGTTGTAGGTAAATTTTAATTTAGTTTGTGCTTTCTGGAAAGTTCTACGAGCGGTGTATTATATTAACACAGTTAAATACGTATGATACACCCGTAGTTAAAAGACTTTAGAGTGTTAGGTTGTGGAATTAATTATTTCAAGCAATGTGCCTGAATTCGGATTTTGAAATTTTAAAGTCTACTTTTTTTAGATGCGATGCAGACATTAAAGGTGATCTTGCTAAATAAGTTACTGTATTTATATCTTAGTAGGTAACCCTAAATAAACATTTTATTATTACGTTAAAACAATATTTAGTTATTTGATAAAAATATTTACTACGCTTCAGCGGTGGTTCAATAGTTTAATAGTCATGATTTATGTCTAAATTTTTTAATCTTCATTTTTATTTAATATATTATTCTTTACTTTATAAATAAACTAGCTGTCCGCCCCGGCTTCGCCTGGATTCCTTTTTTATAGCCTATGTCACTCGGGAATAGTGTAGCTTTCCAACAGTGAAAGAATTTTTCAAATCGGGCCATCCGTTCTGGAGCCTATTCAATCCAAACAAACAAACATACAAACAAACAAACCTTTCCTCTTTATAATATTATTAGAGAAAATAGGAATTGTTTCACAATAAATACCTCCATGCCGTTTACATACCACTATACCGAATACAATTCCAAATATCAGTTATATAAACTAAACCGGAACAATGACAGTACTAAAACCGTCTAAAACATTAAAATATTCAAACATTTTAACACCTGTCGCGGAGTTAGATTTCAAAATTCTATATTTCCATTAAAATTTCATGCCGGGTTTTAAAATTCTGGATGTGAAATTTTGAATGCGTAGTAACTCTATAGCGGGACTTTTTATCCTATAAAGTTTGAACGTTTAACAACTAGCAGGTTCTGAATAATAGGTTTCGTGCTTCTCAAATATTCTTCAATGGAGAAGATAAAATGTTTACTGTTGTGTGTGTAGGTTTATTTAGTATAAGTATTTTTATAGTATTTTGTTTAGATGCTTGGTCTCTCAGATAGTGGTCTAATAAATTATACTCTTCAATAACTTATTAACAGGGCAACAAAAAAAAAATAACATGAATAATGACACTTAGTTTAATAAAAAAATATTGATCTTTTTTTAATCATTATTGTCAACAGTTTTTTTTTGTCTTTCTTACACTAACCTTTTAAATAATTCGACCCATATAGCTTTTGAAAAAATATTTTCATTTTTCGAACAAAACGAATGAAAACAAATGCGAATAAAATAAAAGGAAAGCAGTTTTTTAAATTCGGAATTGTAAAAAAGTACGCGTGTCAATGAATTGCCAGCATTTCGGCATCGTTCTAAATTCAAATTCGCCATGTAAAAGTTTCGTGACATGTAACTGTTTCGTTTTTTAATTATTTTAGCTTAAAACGTGAACCGAATGCTGCCGTTTTATTTAACAATTTTGTATTGAATTGTTCTGACGGCAAATATGAACTATTAGTATTTATGAAGTTGCTGTCATCTGAATAAAGACTACTGTCATTATTTTTAATAAGTATTGTTATTTGTTTTTTATGAAGTGGTAAATTAAGTTGCGGATGGCAACATTAGCGCTAAACTATGATTGGCTAATTTATATATATTTTGACCAAATGCCTGTAATTTTTCGATGATAATAAACTGGCGTAACTTGAAAATAGCTAATAATAGCAGAACGAAATTTAGCACTTGATCTCTTTTGATTCTCAAAGTTTCCGTTCTCACATGAAACCTCTTTATATTCAGGTACGCGCGGGGTTTTAAAACAACCAATAGCTTAAGATTCCAAGTTCGCCGCTTCTGTTGCATGTTAATCGATGTTACAATAATATTGCCATACCTAGAGCAAGGGTTAAGAAAAATGAACAGTTTTTAACATGCTTTTATAAGAACCTGTATATATTATGTGATGTAATCTTAGAAGCTCAAATTAACACACTGTTAGTGGTTGTGTCGCTATGAAATTTGGTAATGTATAGTGACAGCATAGGTAATGAATTGTGTTTTTACCCTAATGTGCATTGGACCTGGAAAGTAGGGATAGACTGCCATTTCTGAACGAGGTATTACAAGATTGTTTTAGTACTAAAACAATTTATTATTTAGGTTTTTAACGCATGTTATTGTGATATCGAAACGAGTTTACAAGACTAAGTAACTGCTATAAAATCCAGTGATATCATTTTTGTTTTTTTTTTTTAATAATTATATATAATAAAAGTTTATATTGATGATGAGATATGATGGGATCTATCAATCCAGGGAACTATTGAATACTAGAAATTAAGTGTTTCGTTTTATTTTTTATCAATAATAATTGAATTAGATGTCTACTAGTACTTTAAAAATTTAATTTCCTACATTAACCAATTCAACTTACCATGATTGCAATAAATTTCAAATAGTAAATGTTACAATATAAATTAGGTACAATCGCTAGTTTATTTTTTAAATAAACACTGACAAAACGCTGAGATGCTATATGAAAACTGATGTTGGCAACACTGGAAGTATGTTGAAATTTGACGTACCCATCAATAAGTTGTTACCAACTTTTAAAACTTGTTTGTTGTAAAGTCTTTTGTCTTCAGGTACAGAGATTTGGGAATTTCTTGAAGTCGCATTACCTACAGACGGTAAATAACAGTCTGACTAAAACGAAGAAGACTTGACAAGATGAATTAATGAGATTTTTCTATAGGTATCTATCTTCTCTTATATATAAAAATGAATCGCAAAATGTGTTGGTAAGCGCATAACTCGATAACGCCTGGACCAATTTGGCCAATTTTTTTTTTTAAATATTCGTTGAAGTCCAAGGATGGTTCTTACGGCGAGAAAAAATCGAATAATTGCCGGGAAAACCCTAAAAACAGCCCTTTTCTTTTCCCATACAAACGTTGTCTAACTAAAGTTACCTAATTTGAATTTCGAACGGGCAGGATGACGTCTTCTGGGACCGCTAGTTGTATAATAAAAGTGTTCGAAAGGAAAGTCTCGTTATCTAATTAAAAACAGATGAAATTAATTGACTAGGTATGTAGGTTATTTATCAAAAGCACCTAGGTACGCGATTATTCCGAATATTATTTTAGTTCGGTTAATCGGTTAATAGGTCTACGTTGTTAAGTAGTACCTACCTAATAAAAAGTTAACCGAGTTCATTTTAATCAAATTACACAATTTTATTTCTATATATAAATATTCGATATTTGGATTGCATTCTGTACAAGTATATATTTTTTTTTGTGTAGGTAAATGTTTACTAAAGTTATTTTTTTTATTAGTACAGTCGAGCACTAAATAAAACCACTCATATCAATTCCACTAAAAACATTTATTTAAACTGAATTATTATATACGGTAAAATAATTATAGGTACATAAGCCAATTGAGCAACCACAAATAAAAATGTTACGCGAAATAAATTTTATATCCGAGAAAATATTTACCGCACTCAATTTGGCAACGTAAAAACGTTAACGTTAAAAATGCATTGCACCCTATTGTTATAGCGGCATAGTTCCTTTTGGTTTGTCCTTATTTTGTTGAAGATCGGTAGTCTGCGAAATATGACGCCATTTTGAATTTATCGTTAAGCAAATAAAACACATCTTTGTTCTTCTTATTCTCGGTTTTGTTATCAAAGCGTTTATAGTATCTTAGGCATTTTTTCTTGTACCTAGCTTAAATATTTAAAAAAATGTCCTAGGCACATAAACACCTAATTTAATTATATATGTTGTTTTTTAATTACTGAACAATAAATAAATAGGTATTTTGTAGTAAAAAAAGGTTATCTTTAAGACTATATATCATTACATCCGTTCGATAAGTTTTGTGAATGACCTATTATTAAAAAATCTATTATTATTTAGCAATTAGTATTGGATGTCTTTCCTTTGATGTTAACATTCCAACAAAGTCAACATACCTACTTTTAAATTATTACAAGCAAGGTTTATAAATTCTTAACTTAGAGTACTTATAACCAATTATAAAATCAACAAAAATATGAAAAGTTGTTCGTAAACAACTATTTGCAATACGGCGTAACTAGCAGAGTTCCTAATTAGTGTTCAAATTACATAAAGGTCTAACTTTTTTATACAAGTATGATTAGTCGGTTATTTTACAGGCGAAGCAACTTTTAATAGATAAAGTAACAACTAGGTACTATTGGCCGAGCCCAGGTAGCGGCGTTGCAAAAACCCAGCTTACTAGACTAACTTTTTAGCAATTTAGCAATTCTAAAATGTTGCGTTTTACGCTTGACTTGCAAGAATACAAGTTAGGTATATTTATGTTTTCTCTAACCTAACATGAAATGTACTTCAGAGAACTAAGTACTCTTTATTTTTTCGTTTTAGAGCAAAAACTTCAACTAGGTTAGGTGAAGTCTGGAAAAGTTGTGACGTGAGGTTTTCTTGAACCGTGAAGTTTTAAATGAAAAGTAGTTTTTAGCACGAGTTTGTAATATTTTAAGAAACATTCTAACATAATACGACAAACCATCACGGATGTGGATGCCAAAAAATGTTGATACATCTACCCATTTTCAGTCTTGAATTTAAAAAAAACAGAACGTAGGTATTCTTACAAAAACGATATGACATGCTCACAAGATTATAAATTGTTGCTTTTAGCAAATTAAATTCTGAACGCATTTAATGGTGTGCGAAACATAAATATAGAAATGTACGCATAAGAGAGAGATAGTAATATATTCTCGTTTGCTACTGTGAATCTTATAGAGGGCGCCTAAATGGGTTGTTTATTATGGGCTGTTTGGAATGATGTCTTTTAATAATGCTCTCGCTTCGTAATAAAAGGTTCTTTTTCGTACACGGTCGGTGTCGTATTGTGAAATGTACGGTAAAGAGTTTCTTGAAAGAGGTTACATTTGTTGTGTGATACGTTTTTTATTTGTGACACGTTTTCTTTCATTTCTTGAGATCTGTTGCCATTCATGATAAATATGAGGTTTACAAGTTTCTCAAAAGAAAATGGTAAAATATTTTAAATAATAAGACAAGATAGATATTTACTTATAAATTAATAGCCGTCGAAAATATTTTTTAATGCTTTCGTGATTATTAAATAGTAAAAAAAAAAACTGTGTCTGTACTGCTGTATGAAGCTTCACAGCAGCAATCTAACAGTATTAGATCATCCAACTGTAAATGTCTTGAAACATCTGAATACAATAATTGCAGGAGTTATTTTTTTGATTGTAAGGGCGTAAAGTAGTACTAGCTTTTATTCCTACGTATATTTGGCTCTTAAAATCATTCATGATTATAAATCGTTCCTTTCAGTTGAATCGCAGTTGAGAAAGAAATGGGGTGTAGTCATTTCTTTCGCAATTTCTTTAGAATGTAACAAATATGTAACAGTAACGTAGTTTGAAAGATAATAAGAATACACTCAGTTTATTATAGTAACGGCCTGCCCCGGCTTCGCACGGATCCCTAATTTATTTTTATTTTACTATCTTATTCTACAAATTCATAGACAGCTGTTTTGGGCCCTGTAATATTATTATCCTTTTCTTAGGTCATCAGTGTATTTTTTGCCATGAATGGTTTCTCTCAATATCTTGAGCCTTAAATGCCTGTCCCCTAATTATCTAATGCACTTTATATGAAAGTGATCTTAAAATGTTCACTTGGGCATTGCGAATTGCCTTGATGCATGTAAATAAAATCAATTTCAATTGATATGAATAAAATTGTGAAAGATATCGCTTTAGCTTTTTGAAGCATACCAATATTAGGTAGGTAGATAACGTTTCCAATCGTGTTACTTCTTAAGGACAAAGTGCGTTACACAACCTGTCCACTGGTCCTACTAGGCGTTAAAGCAAATCCAGTCCTTATTTGACAACGACGGATATGCTTGAATTTAATTATGTATTAATTTATTTAATTTATTCAAAGAAGTTAGCTATACCTACCTATATTTATGACTGTGAAGTTATAGGTTACCTTGGAAACTCTAGGTTGTTAAAACATGGGCCAACATTAAAAAGGTCGCAACAAAGTTAAATGTCATAAAACGGAATGATAGTTCCGAACGACAATATAGAATTATCTGGAAGTACCTAACTTGCAAAATAAAATATGGACAATAGATTAAATTTAGAAAGTTAGTTACCTATTTATATGTTTTCTAACTAATAACTACATGTAGTATTTACACTTATACTGTTTTATATTAACGAATTGGATTGGAGTAGCGATTTGGACAGAGCCATTTTCGAATATAGTACCTAATAATAATTATAGTAAGTAGACATACGTTGGCAAAATAGTATCAAACCTTTTGATAAATTTAATTTATTTGGAGCGGAAATTGCTCGGTTTTCCAGTTATATAATATGCATAATATAAGAATTGTACATAAACGGATAAGACAATATAATAAAGTTTTTCCATATTACCAAAAAAGCTCGTTAATTATTTATGAAACTTCACCTAGCCTCTTCTAGTTTTCTTTATATAAGTAGTAAACAAACTATTCACCAACCATAGCATATTTCACACAAGTTTACGATTTCCGTCATAAATAAAGATGGCGGCCGTTGCGTCGGGAAACTTCGCGAACTCGTAAACTTCAGAATTAAACTGTTGTGGTAAACACTCATAAACTATATTAACCAAAATACATAAGTATTTGAATATCATAATATTGTTGCGCAGATGACGTTTAACGAAACGTCTAGACGCGCGCAGAAAGTACATTCCTACTAGAACGGAGATCGACGAATCGCACACCGCTACTCTGAGGCTCTGGAACGTTCGCGGTGTTTAAAAGATGCCGCGTAACCAAGCGAGTGCGCCACTCAGCGCTAGATGGCGTTAGGGGTCGCGAGTAGCGAAATATCGAGAATGGAAGGTACGAGAATATCGGCTCGGTGCGTGTGTGTATAAAAGGCGACCGCTCTGCGGTCTACGGCAGTTCAATTGAGGAGCTCGGAAGAGGAGGATCCGGAAAAGGAAGAGTGAAAGCGGAAAGTGACTTGTGAGAGTATTAGTGAAGTGAATAGTGAGTTGTACGGTATAGTGAGTTGTACGGTATTGTGAGTTGTACGGTATAGTGAGTTGTACGGTATAGTGAGTTGTACGGGATAGTGAGTTGTACGGTATAGTGAGTTGAACGGTATAGTGCGTAGTACAGTGTAACGTACGGTCGAGTATAGTGAACTGCGTTGGTGACTTACGTGAAATAGTGTTAGTGAGTGATTGATTTAAAGACTGTGGCAAACCTGTACCCTTAATCGCGTATTAAAGTTAGTTAAGCTAACAAAGGTGTTTATTTTACCCAATCCGTTACCCGAGCGCGTAACAATATATTCATATATCTCCAATTCTTGACTTTAATGCATTAACTTTATTGATAGAGTCAGCTCAGATATAATAAATTAAACATTACAGGTTACCCATATACCTATGATACCAAGAAAGCACAACACTATTTATGAAAAAGAAACTGGCACAGAAGAGCGATTTAAAAATTAAAATTAAAAATCCCCATACAATAATAATTTTACAACAGATAAAGATGTTTTTAAAATAATTCTCAATCAAATATGATATTATAATTATGGAAATATACCCACTACAAATTTCTTAAGTTAATAACTGTTTCTGACTTCAAAGTACCCTTATTATCTATTTAAATTACATGACAGATGAAAGGCAACTTGATCGTTTGTTTAAAGTGTTTACCAAATAAGTATACAATTATATAGCTACCTACCTGTTATTGTATTTTACAGCTGTGAGAAAGCAAAATAATTACTTTCTTAACCTTCTTCTTTATCCTGGATGTGTAAAGAAATAAGTTTCGAAATTTAAGAAATTAAAAACAAACGATATGAAATTTTATTCACTGTAATTACTTATTATTAGTCAAAGAATAGAATGTCATCTCGATTATCAAAACTTAGTTCTAGTATCCAGAGCGCATAAAATTAGGTACACGTTAATTGCATTAGATTATTATAATATATTATTACTATATAAATTATAACTTTAGATACAAAAGTTTCTGATGTGAAATCATGATATTATATTCATAAATTTTGTGTAGATAGTTGATAGTTAGAAGTTAATAATATTATAGATACCTTTGCATTTGATACAATTTTTTTTTAAACTAAAATGTTTTTATATTCAAACGAAACTAGGTATAAAAAACTGCAAGAAGGTAGTAATAGTGAATTCGTTGAATTTTGCATCAAGTTTTAACAACACACTTAAAACGGGTTAACAGAAAAATTCAAAGACAAGTGACACTCGAAACTGGTTATAACTTTGGCAAAACTTCGCCCTGCAAAGTCTTGCAAAGTCTTGTTATTCAGAAGTAAGTTCGTACGTAGTGAGCCACTTTGCCTGTAACAGAAGCTTTGATAAGTTCTTTAACTCAGATTTATATTGTAAGAGTAGGTGATTAAGTTAAGCCCTAACTTAGGATTAAGTTAGGGCTTGAGAGTTAGGCGGGAGGCATTTTACATAATAACCGAATCGGGCCCATACAGAAGTATTAACACTTGAGACAATAACACTTAAGGGTTTAACTTTAAGGTTTATTTTTAGGGCTCATATACCAGCCCTAGATCATAGCAACCAAACGAAATGAATGTAAAATTTGCGTGGAATTATCATAATCGTACGGGAAAGAAACATCACGTGGCCAATCTTTGATCGTAACGTTTCCTTTAGTTCCATTCATCTACGGGACGTGTTGATAAAGAAGATAAAAAAAAGAGAGTTGAAGTGAATCAAGGGAAAATTATGTGACGCGGTTTTTAAATGCTTTTAGCGTATTATGTTTACACTCTGAATTATAAAGATTGGTGCGATTAATGTTCTTCTACCTACTTCAAATTAAACAAATTAAATACACATGTATTTGAAAAAATATACATCCTATGAGTTATTAAAAAAAGAATGCCTTTCTAGTTACAATCTAAAATTCATATGAGTGCTCTCCCACTCCATCACGGCCATCAATAAACGTTCAATAAATCATACTAATGACTTGTATGAAAATGTATGGGAAATAAAATTATCATCATAATAGGGTGACGCCGCGGTTTTCCATCTAACCCTTAAATGCCTGTATTGAATTATGTGAAATTATACGTATTACAGGATTCAGGTTTTTTTTGGGGTTTTATCACATTTATTTGAATAGTCACAGATTTCTATCAAAGGATTATTTACCTATTAGAAACAGAGTTAGCAGACTTCAATTACGGACTTCCCCAACACGATTTGAATAGTTAATAGTGTTTAATCTCCGACACCATTTTTATTTTGACGCCTTTAATCCTTTACGGAATCCCGTATCCACAGGACAAATGAAATTAAGACTTAGCTATAAATGCAAAATATTTCATCAGTCTACATTATTATATATATTTAGAAACAGCCTCTTTAACGTGTTACTGTTTATTTATCCCACAATATAAATAACTACAAGCGAGTACCTACACAGTTTCGGAGTAATCGACTAAATATACTGGTATGAACTCAATTCCGTCTCGGCTTGAGTCATAAATCGTTAGCCGGGAGTAATTTTCGCTGATGTCTTTGGGTGCTGTTGAAGGGGTGAGCAATAGCGTGCGCGGCAGCGTCACGTTTCCGCTCATACCGCTCATTGTACGTGTCCGCTCATTGTACATGTCCGTACATTTTACGTTTCCGCTCACCCGCTCATTGTACGTGTTCGCTTATTGTTTTGTTTCACATATTGAATTTATATGATATTCATTTTATGATATCTTACGGGATAGTCTTTTGAGAAATCTCTTAACTATTTAATTAGCAAGATTTGTTGGTACTATTATAATAAAATAACTTTAACTCGTCACAGGGCTCATAGAAGAAGAAATCGTAGTATAGTATGCATATTGGTGGTGACACGCGTATTTAGTTTTGTGTACTAAAATGGAATGCTGACGATTCTGCGACTCAATTTAAACTCGTAACAGCTGTTTTATTCCGATCAGTATTAACCGCTAAAGCATCAGAAATGATTTACACTGCATTGAAGTTATATTTCCGCTTGTACCCAGTATCTTGCGCTCACCCACACCATCCGCGTATTCCCTTCTGGTTAATTGAAGAATTATTGCGAGCCTCTTCCATAGCTTGTACAAATTTGATTACGACACGACAGAACGCTTATTTTGGGGCGAATCGTCGGTCGTAGAAAGCAATATGGTGTAGTGTTTGGTTTTGTCGCGAGTACATTCTCCCGGTACACTGCGAAATGAGATTATTTTGTTGAATGTTGACGTGTGGTTTGTTTTCCTCTCTTGAATGATTAGGAAGTTTACATTGGGGTTATTAAGGGGATCTTCAGATGTGCGAGTTTTGTAACATTTAAGAAATCGTCAGGTGTATAAAATTAGGCACAGTGGTATTTGTTTACACGCTAAGAATGTGGATTTCTTGGTTGCTCGAATGGAGACATATTATCTTAACATATCTAATTTTCTAGAAAAAAGACAGGTGAATTTAGTGAGCAACGCGATAAATTCAGTGACTTAGTGAACCTATTTTGTATTCAGAGGTCGTTCCCATTTTATTTATAGGCTCCAAACAAAGCTTTACAGTGGGTTGAATTTTCAAGAGCGGTGAAGGTTTAAAAATAACAACAAGTAAATCTGGTCTTTGCGGGCAATGACTTCGTGAATGACTCACCTATCAGCCAACCTAATGATGACGATAGTTACTTAGTGTTTAATTATACATAATTATATAAGCCGTTAAAATTATTAGACATTCACAATTAAGTACCTATTTATTGACTTATTGCTGAACTCTAGTTTTCTTTGCGTAGTCGGCAAGGCGCCATCATAGTTCATAATATGTTTTTATTAATATTGGGTATAAAATCCCTATCTTCCTTGAAAATTTAGTAATGATTCGCAGAGGCGATCTTGAAAATGATTCCTCTGGTTTACTTAGGTACATATATTTAAATTATATATACCTACGTACAAGAATTATTCGTAATAAAGAAATAAGGGCAACGTTATTATGAAGTGTATATAACTACTTTAGGAAAAAACATTTTTTTTTCTATATGCTTTACATTGCTAAGAAATCTCATTTGTGATGCAGACGTAAGATATTGCGTTTAAAGAAATTGCAAGACAATTTAATAGAACAAAGATACTCTTAAAAAAGAAAACGGACAACAAAGTTTCTGTAGTGTTTATCTTAAAGCTGTACAAAATGACTTTTGCGTTTTCATAACGTGGCTATTATTTTACAAGTTTAATAGGATTTATCTCGATGGCGGAATTTACAAGAAGTATTTTTTACATATTTTTTTTTATTAAATAATAAATATTTATTTTTATGAGACATGTTTTCTTTTCCTTATAATATTCTTCTCAATCGTATATTTTGATATTATAATGTATGTAATGGTTTCTTATCAAGTAAAGTATTATTATTTTCGTTTCAGTGACAAAATATAACTCCTACTTATATTATGAATTTAATACGTAAATTTAAGGAGATATATCAATAGGTAACCATTATGAATAAAGCTTACAAAACTGTTACCTGTAGGTACTAGAACAGACCTTCCGTTGTATCGTTACCTAACAAATTAAAGAGGTTGTAACAGTGTTTCATGATAATATTATCGTCCTTGTATAAACTATAAGAATACCATAAAAGTGTAGTAAAATAATGTAAGACAAAGCTCGAGCCAAGCCCAATATAATGGTACATTTTATTCAGCAAACCAAACAATCATAACTTCGAATAGATAGCACTTTATATTAACTGGCACTGTACTGTTACTTTTATTCTTATTATATTTGTTGATAAGGATCTGGCCACGTACTAACATCAAATAAGACTTCTTGTAATGTTTTGTTTTGGTATACGAGTCCAGAATAGTTGAAATCATTAAAAAATAATTATGTTATCAAAAAGGAATGTTTTAATTTTAAATCCTATCAAGTATTTTGGTTACTGATAATTGCATTTGTAAATAGAAGTCCGGCAGTGACATTATTATTGTAAACATTTTTAAATGTTGTACAGTTATACAGTAATATAGGGAGTTATGTAAACAAAAACATTAGCACTGCGTTTGATTGTAAAGTTTTCTTAATAAGTACCTTATAGTAAACATGCGGCTGTCTTATTGTGTAATTATTATTGAAAATTCAGTAAATGCGGTAGGTTGGTAATGTACCCGCTACAAAAGACAAGCTACTGCGCTGTGATTGGTGAAACATTTTGAACTACTTACACACTAATTGATTTTCGATGCAATTGACCCATTGGTTTAATACTTTTCTCTACATGAAAATGATAAAATTGTGAATTGTAAATTACATCGAGTCGGGACCAAATTATTTCTGTTATACAATTTGGCTGTAGGTTCTAGACCTAGCGGTAGGAATCTGCAGAGGTTTATGTCAGTCTGCCAGCCAGTCAGCACTTAATTAGGTACCTAATACAGGTACCCATTCAATTGAAAATATCGTTAGGTTTATAAGACTGTACGGAACGATAAAAACAATTCAAATCTCACCACCTTAAAAATTTGTCTCTGCAACTCTGCTTGAATATATCGTCTGCAGAGATTCCAAGAAACATTAAAAACTTGGTTTTATACAGTAAAAGAGAAATAATTCCACGAAAATATTTGCAGAACTCTAAAAATGTAACAGTTCTCAAGACAGCTCCCAAAGGGTGCGCGAACAAACGTAAGAAATGACACTATCAAAAATGTTATACGAGCGCCGCCGCGGGCGAGCAGCTGATAAGAGCGGACGGACTGCTGCGCCGAGTAGGCAATAAGAAAATAACAGTTCTGATAGTGTTCTGTTTAGTTTTAAGTCAACTTTGAATTTCTCGCGATGTTTCCAACTCGTAACTTAGTGAAATATGGAGTAGCAAATTATTATTCAAGTAAACTTTATTATCTTGAAATGGAACAAATATAGATGAATTTAACTCGCGTATTTCATTTTATTGGCTTTTGCACCCTTAGGTAAATTCAAATAAATGATAAAACGGGTGTTCAATGAAATATTTTAAGACCATAAATCAATATTATTATTAAAGACATGCAACCTAATAATTTCAATATTAACTGAATCTTTTGAGTTCAAGTCCATGTAATATATTAGACGTGATTTAATTATTTACAAGCAAAATTTAAAATTGAAAGTGTTTGAATCTTGCTTATCGTCTTACAAGGCCACGTCTTATTACGAAGTGACGTTTGACAATCGTTTAATGCTTCAGTTAAAATATAGTTATAGTCATATTTTAGTTTAAAGGAAAATCATAACGCAAGGTTTTAGCGGCAAGTGTGTCAGAGCCGGTGAATTGAGCTGTTCTACTTTGTAAACCTGGATTTTATTTTAGTTTACTTTCTCCCGAACAAAACGGTATGTGTTTGTGAAATAAGAGCGTTTCAGAAATGTTACGATACGAGCAAAAATAAAGACAAACGAGCACAAGTATGTTAGTTGTTTTTAGGATTTGATCGACATTGTGGAACATTGAATTTAGATTTTGAAATGTTCTTTTAGTTATAATATGAGGTCACCTGTATAATCGCAACTTACTTTTTTTTTCATTTATCTTGTGATCGTTGTGTACGGTTTTAATAAAAAAAAAATAGTAGTTATTTATTTATATATTTGCAACTTTTCTCTATACATAGAATCATGCCGCTTTTCTTTTTGGGTTAGACAGCTACAATACTAGCCGCACTAAGATTACCAAGGAAATAATTTTGTGAAACTATATAATCTAAAATCATCCAGTATCCCGTAGATATTTTATTATCTGGAGCCTAAATTATGTTTCTATTTATTTTTTATCTCGTTTGGATACCAGCTGCTTCGGCAAACAATTCTATAATCATCTAACGATATGAAACACACTTTACTACCTATTATCGTGCCTACCAAATACACATACAAAATTCGATGAAAATCGGTTGAGCCGTATAAGGAGTGCGATCACAAACACCGTGATATGAGATTTTTATATATTAAAATTGTTATACCTTAACTGTTTACCTAATACCGTTAAATACTAATTAATAGGCGTTTGCATTGTATTTCTCGTTTTATTTTACAAGATTACCACAAAAGCGTAGCTAATTCTACACCGTAGCGCCGCTACGAGCTAATGTTCATAGCAGCTACGAGACAAAGCCTCTACGTACAGCGCGATAAGCAGCGTATCTTAGTTTGCATTTTCAACATGAAATAAACAAAGATAAATACATATTTTTTAAGTAGTATCAGGAATACTATAAGCCATAAATATTTCTATATCGGCTGACTAAAATTAAATATTATAAATTTGAAAATAAATATAAATAATGTATTTTAATTAATATATTAATATATAAATTATATCGTAGCGGTGCAAATCTGGCGCTGCTGGTGGCAGTTTGAAAAACTAATTGTCCTGTCGCTGCGATACTAGCGTCATCATGCGACATTAGATCAAATTAAGTTGTAGTTTATAGAAACGTCAAACGGATAGATTAGCTTAGCTTGGACAAAGTCGGCACGAGACTGGCAACTCTGTGGACAGGTTGGTAGGCCTGACTGTCAGGTTAGCCAACCGTTGTCTGTTCGGGCGCGAGGTATCGTTTATGCGCACTGACATTCTCAGTCAAGAGACCGTGGCGTGCGTACGTGATTCTAGCCCCGTGCCGAATTTGCCTAGTTTCTTAACATACCTGTGGATTGAAATGAAGGAATCTCCGACATATATTTCTTAATATTGTTATTCTATTATCTAATTTATATTTTATTTTGTTACAGGTACTGGAATAAGATATCAACATATGATAGAGTATGTATATTATCACAATTGATTTTTATGAACAACGTAGGTTCTGTCACTTCGTTGTTGGAAATCCATTCACAGCTGTCATTTGTTTGGTAGCTCTCAAATGTTGAACCGTATAAACTTATATTTGATGGCACACTGTATCTCTCTACGGGGTTTTATTATTGATTATCAATTATGATTTGTTATTATCTACTTATATTTTTCTGCGTACTTATAAAATAGAATATCAACCGTATTTTTTTCACTAATATTTGTCCTACACTGTACAAATTTAAAGGTATAAGTTTATGGCTATAACAAGATTTAAACTGTGCGTTTTCATAAGCTTTCCCTGATCATATTGAATTTAAAAAAATGTGCAACGAATACAACTTCTACTTTGTAAAAGCAAACCATCATAATTTAAATTCTCAAACAGTCGCGGAGAGTCAACCTCTTTCGTATCTGGTGCCTTTAAAAATAGCGGCATTATGCTAAGAATGCTATTTTTTACCGAGTATTAACATTTTTCAACCAACAGGCGGTTATTCTTCACTTAAGCACACTCAGATAGATTTAAAGTCCTGAAATTACTGAGTGTCTTACAAAATATATTATTTAGTTTATTGTACAGTCACTGTTGAAAATTATATTTTGAGTTTTACTTTAATTATAGTAGGTTGGTAACTTCCGTGCCATGCAATATTTAGTATCTATAAGTTTATGCAAAGTTTCTACGAATATTATGTAAAATTTTTAGAGATGGGTTGCCTAGGCGATCTTACGGGATGCGACCACTTTATTTTTATTATTTTGCTTAAACGCAATTTATTAAATAGTGTAATTCTTATTTTTAACTAGGTAGTAATCGACTAACATGATAAAGATTAAACGGCTGAACCGATTTTTATCAAACGTAGTTATGAACACTCCTGAATTATTCACCCTTAATCAATAACGTCATTAAGCCAATAATTTAAAAATGCATTTATAATTATGTACTATTGTTGTTGATTCATTTACAAACGTTATAATCCCTTAAAGAGATAAGTTCGTCTTTGAAGATTTGTATTACTATCGCTTCAACCTCTGTATTTATTTTGTTGTTCAATAAGTTTACATATACCTACATATACATATACATGTACCTTTCTAATCATAACTTCACACTGCGCGTAGCCCGACACGGTGTTAGTCGATTTTTTTTAAATTCCACTTTATCCTCGCTTCCGCGTAAAGTTAAAAATGTTATTTTTTTATTTACTTGGGAGTCATTAATTATAAATAGAGGCTGTATGTTTAACATTCGCGCGTAGTTTCATTAAAATTGTAGAATGTTGAGGGCTTTTCCTCTCGCTGGCTGCTTCTCAAAGGTGTGCTTTCCAAGATGTGGAGTACAGGTAACATGAGTGGAGGGAAATTTTAATGTAGTTTTTTTTCTTACTTTATTTAGTATTTTATTTTAACGTTAGACGTGAGTCTGATGATCTGTAGCAACTAGGCGATCTAGCTTCGCTCTTATTATAATAAAATGTATTCAATTAATCTTGATACGGAGAAACCTTTATTGTTTAGTAGCCGACTGAGCTGATGATAGTCTAACACTAAAACACTATACTTATGTACTCATATTGTGAAATCGAATGTGAGTTATTCGCTGCCCTCGAAAACCTTTATTGTAAACTAGCGTTTGCTAGCATGCTGCATGATTAGTACAGGTACCTACATTACAAAATATCTTTATAAATTATAGCCTATATGTTATTCTGATGTGTAAGCTATATTATTTTAAAGTTTCATCAAAATCCATTTTGTAGTTTTTGCGTGAAAGAGCAATAAACATCCATATAGACATCCATCCTTACATTCATGCATTCGTACAAACTTTCGCGTTTATAATATTAGTAAGGATATCGTAGAAATCGTGGTTCTTAATGATAAATCGAGTTTTACTACATAATATTCACATGTTTTATTAAAAAAAGTTATAGTATTTGATTTTAATTAACTTTTACACAGTATTGAATAAACACGAGTATGCCTACGAGTGTATTATTGCACGGGGATTGTTTCTGACAGCAAGTTAAATCGCCCCGTGTGTTAGTGCTCTTAAAACGAAGTGAATTGGAAACTTTACATTAATTAACAAAATCGTTTCATTCTCATGTTTTTGTACTAAAATTTTATATATTTATGGGTTATCATTAAAGTAAAATTCTTAATCCATTTTAAAATGTATACTAGTAAACTCAAACTTTTCTGTTTGAATACAAAATTGTTCATGGAAGCGATGTATTTATTTTACGTAGAGGACTTTTTAAATCTATCCTGAAATATTTATAAAATACGTTAGTATGTGTAACCTACCGCTTGGCCGGTGGTGCGACTGTAGAAACGAAAAGACCGTACCTAAATAAAATAAATGACTTTGTTTTTATTCGAGATCGATTTAAACCTAAAATCAATAATAATATTCATATCAAACAGGAATAAATATGTATTGATTTCTAAATGTGATGTGATGATGAGTTCTAAATAAAAACATATTTGGAAAATGTAAATGAAAATCCACAGAGCGTGAAGAAAATAGAAGTACTACATTCACGGCGCGGCGTGAATTAAGGCAGCATCGGGGGATTAGGCAGTATTACCCGACTCGGTTTACCGGATTAAGGCACACATCAACGTTGGATGTTTAAAATGCGATACTGATTATCTAGATGTGACTGACAGGCATAAACATATAAATATACCAGGACGATTTTACCCGCGTCTAATAGAGAAGAAATTAAATTGCGGAATCGGGGTAAAGAGAATAATATTTGATATTGAAAAATAGTATAAAATTACGCTATTAAGAATACACTATAATGTAAGACTATTGCAGGGTGTTATGTACCTACTGCCTTTATAAATGTAAGATCTAATGCAATGCTATGAGTGTGTAAATAAATAAACGGTTGAATTTCTTTATACTGTATTGGTTCAATGATTTAGGCGTGACAGTTTATAAACAAACGCAATTGTGCATTTATAGAAACGTAAACATTAAAACAATGTTACAAGTGTTCTAAGATTTAAAATCTTTTAGTGTTCCAAGGTATTGCACATTGTTTTAAACCTGAAAACTTTTCATTAGTTATTATCTTGTTTATACAAGCAGTCCTCTCGTGAGTATAAGTTTAATATAAGGCCTCCATAAACTATATTCAAACTTAATTCATAAACACACGAACTAATCACTAACCCTCTTCAGCAGGCCCAACTTACCTCATATACCCATGCGAGCCTTTCTAGTCAGCTATCGCTAAGGAGAGGAGTATCATAGAGCAGTATAGCTTTATTAAATCTGAGACACTTATCTCGGCTTATTATCTTGAGTTGTGCATGTTTCTAGTGGGAACAATATTTAACGAAACAATGAAAAGATTTTGAGCATTTCAAAATAATTGTTTTAGTAATGTGCTTCTGTGTCATTGTTTTATTTTACTTACAATAAACATGTTTTGTGGTTTATAGGACCATTGATTAGGTATTATGTTTTAATGAAAAACTAGGTTATATTTAAGAAGCGGCAGCCAGTACTATATTATTATTCCAATATGTTTTCGTAAGATATAAAAATGCGTTTTCTTTTTGAATTTTTATATCGTGTTTTTATTTTTAAATAATGTGACAAATAAAGGTGGATCATTGCAGCAGAGACCACATTTCGATTTACTACTCTGTCACAGCATCAAGTCAGTTTAAAAACAATATGGACGCAAAAAAACAAAGGTAATCTATACGTACCTAATCGAAATAGGTAACTTTATTCCTAGTACAGAAAAATAACTAGAAAGAATTGTATTCGAGAATAACATCATATTAAAACGTTGAACCGAGAGATACATCCTAACTAACATAAGGAAAATATTGTATATTCAAATGAGTACATATTGTATGAGATTGTAGGTCAAGAGATGACCCCACCTAATGTAATTGGACCGCTTGAGTTAGTGGATAAAGGTATAAGATACACAATGTATGAATATGGAACAAATTGACCAGATTTGCAATGTGAATGGGCGGTTTTATTTTTAGTGTCTAATTTAAGATTGAATGTACCTACGACTATCTTCTATATAAATAAAAATGAATCACCGAAATGTACGCGCATAACTTCCGATCGACTGCACCAAATTGTTTTTTTTTTTTTGTTATATTCAAAAGTTAGTAAATAAAAAAATGGCAGTACGAAGTTTGGTCGAAGCCTGATTAGCTAGTAAAAATATAATATTCGTTTTGTATAATTATACTCGTATATCTTGAGGTGAGTTAGTCACCTCGCGCCGGTGAACTCTAGGTTACTCTTAAGGTCATGTTTTAAGGGAGTCCTAAATAAATAAACAATGCCTTAGTGTGGGAGGCAGTGGTTGTGAAACTAAACAGAATACAGTTTCAGACAGGGGACAGTCTAATATTTCAGTACTGCATTAAAGCGGATACTTTATTTAGAACCTTTTATGGGCTAAAAGTGTTTGTATGCACTATAGAATACATAGTTACTTACGATACCAGCAGTTGTTTTTTTAATATTTGAATGGTTTGTGATAGAATTAGCTAAAAGTGATATTTAAACGCTAATAGTGTTTTTAAGTAAATCACAATCAAAGAATTTTGTATCCCCTGTTTAACAAAAACATGTCTATGCAAGCTAACCTGACCTCTATGGCAACACCAAGTAACTCTAAGCTTTATCCCTGTCGTTTGACTTTTTGTGCGCACACTATGCGCTTTGCCTTTTATTACAATAAAAATAACGAGTCCTTCTAACGTATATTTATATTAGTACCTAATACGAAGCAATAATATTAGCTTTTACAATGTTATATAATAGAAGCAACTTTCAAACAATAATAAAAAGTAAATATTTATTAGTCCTTAAGCGATTTTTTCCTTATAATTAATTATAGACAGACCACTTTATATGAAAAAGTTTTATTTCCCACGCCAACATTCACCATTTCGTTACAGCATAACTATTATTGCGGGGGTCAAATCCCACTTTGCCATTTACCGTTTGGCCTTTAGGAGAATTCGGATTATTTATTTATAAGTTTTCCGGGTTCAGACGATCTTTGTTTTGTATTTTCTTTTGCGTTATATTAACATGTTTGGTTGTGCAATATCTATGATACTAATAGATATGTTGGTTATTTAAAAAGGTACCCATTTATAGCTTTTTCAAGTATGTTTAGGTACTTGTCAATTGCATGCAATTAATAAATAAATCAAAACAACATAAGTATATCTAAATAAATATGTTTATGGGTGATTCCACGGGCGTTTCAACCGCCGTCAGTCCCTTGCCATAAATATTAAAGAATTAAGCTACAATAAGATTTAAACTCTATTAATTTTGACGACAAGTGCGAGCGCAGTATGTCGTCGCATCAAAACTTAATTCTTGTTGTAGCTCATTTCTTCAATATTCAGGACAACGGACTGACGGCGGTTGAAACGCCCATGGAATCACCCTTATTTTAATTCAGTAATGACTAATTATAGTGAAAAACAAATTACCTTCTATAAATAGATACAGTTTTTTTAAACATTGAATCATATTTGATCGTATTCCGACAAGTCCGAGACAAATTCTTTTGACAACATTATAACTAAGACAAAAAACGTTTACAAGTTCCTGCTAAAATTGTATAGAAAATTCAACCCTATTCATACAGCGTTACATACCATATCCAATTGTTAACGTTCTCAAAAAAATCAACGCGGCTTATCCAAATTCGACCATACCGTTTTACGTTTACGATCTACACTAGCTTGTGTTTAGTCCAAACCAACAAATCATTTGTAATATCTGTCACGTAAACGGTACGTGCCAAAAAACGCAACTATGGAGTTATGACAACTCGGTAATGATTGTGACGTGGAATGAATGCGATTGACAGCAAGCTGTCATGGCCATTAGTGTCACACTAGCAGATTCTAACTGAATACGGAATGACGGATGACAATGTAATTTGGCTGATGTTTTTATTATCCGGATTTCAGTGGGCCTATTTATAGGAAATTAAAGCCTATTTCACAATGTCCACATAAATTCTGAGGAAGTTATTAAGAACTCCTTAGCGGATCAGGATTTAGTAAGTACTAGTATATTATAATGTAGGAGTTATCTTTATAACAACAATATCTAATGTTTTCTGTGTTTTTGAGGCTATTACACAGTGGAATATTACTGATACCAGTTTCGAAAACTCGTAGCAAACTGAGCTGATGTGATGTAGAGACTACCGCCATAAAAATTAATATTCATACGCGAGTTAAATCCGTTAAAATTGTTTTAGTTTAAAGATTATCTAGTCTGATTTAAAAAAAAAGCTAAAATATTTAGGTTTGTATGCTTTTTATAACGTCACAAGCAGTAAATACAAAAAGGTATCGAAAAAGAAAAAATATGGTATTAAATATAAACAGACTGAAATAAACGAACTTTATGTAAATACTCAAAGTATCTACCCACTCCCTTTTACCTCGTTCTTGCTGGATTCTTTTCCCGGAATAATGTTATTTTGTTTACCTTTTCATGTTATTTAATTACAAAAGAAGCTTTATAAAAGCTCCATTAGTAAAAGTTTTCTTAATTAAAAGAAAACATATTTATTTACACTTTTTTACTAATTAATTAAGGAAAGTAGCACAGAATATATACTGCTTATTCCAATTAGTTTTTTTAAATACAATTTGAAAAAAAAAATCGAAACATTAATCTATCATCTTATAGGAACCAACATATCGTACAATGGGAACCAACATAACATACAATAGAAACCAACACATCACACAATAGGAACCATCACATCACAAAATAGGAATCAACACATCATACAATAGAAACCAACACATCACACAATAGGAACCAACACATCACACAATAGGAACCAACACATCATACAATAGGAACCAACACATCGCACAATAGGAACCAACACATCATACAATAGAAACCAACATATCATATTTTTTTAAAGTGCGTAACAAGGCAGAAACGAGAAATATTGTCTGCGTCGAAAACCAATATTTATTCGGGTGGAGTAGTTCGCGGTATACTTTATTTCATGCGTTCATTTTGGAAGAGAAATATATCGCCATATAAGTAAATCGATAGTATATATTATACGGTATGTCTGTATGAAACCAATCTACATGATATACGAGAGAGCCTTCAGTGCGCTGTTTCCGCGTATAATGTGATTGATTTACCAAGCATTCACTAGGGTTATCGATAACTAATTAAACTTAATAACTGGGCTTATGTACAGTACAAAATATATAGTTAGAATATTTTTTTTGGTGTTAAGTTTTGACGCTTTCCTTAGGATAGTTCTGGGAAAAAAGGACATAAGTTTTATGTGGTCACGTTTTTAATGAACTAAAATTATGATTTAAATTGATTATATTTAGTATTCTTCACATTTTACTGTACAATTAGGTACGTACAATTTTAGGCTATTATAGATATTTAATAACACCGTATTTAAAAAATCTCATATATTTTAAAACGACTATTATTCTTTACGATAGTTACGGAAATATTAACAGAAAGAAATAAACGTATTTAAAATATATAACAGGGATTTAAAAAAATAATCTTGATTAGACAAGGAATAGTGACAACCCTAGAACTATATGTTATATACATTATTATTATACTACTGTGGTGTCAGTCAAATGGAGGTCAAACATATATCATGTGTCGGCTCAACTACAGTGCAACCAATTGTAAAGTTTCAGACACTACTGTCAAAATACCTATATTAATCCGGTCATTTTAGCTTATATTAGATAAGAATCTCGGATTTCGAGATACCCGGCTGTAATTTTGTAAATAGTTGTATATTGACATCCTTAAAGTTGTCTCAAAACCTACATATGGTAGGGTGTGAGCTACTATTAAATTTCAAGGTCAAAGTGTCAAAAAATCGTTATTTTTGTAAATTTCTCATTTCCTATGGGTTTTAGCTTTTTATCTTTGTTGGCAATATTGTAGAATACAAAATTCTCTACAAATTTTGTTTAAAAATTTTTTTTATACGGTGAACCGTTTTCGAGGTAGGGGCCTTAAAGCGCGCCGTCACAGCCAACAGGTGCCACGGTCGAAATCACGACATATACAGTTGATGAACTACAGATATTATTAATTGTTGATGTTTACGCATGCTACTGTGTAATGCTTATACTTATATAGTTATATGGAAGTTTTTCACTATATATAAAATGAGAACATAATCATACTTACGTAATATTATAAAATCAAAAGCAAATGATCAATGTGCATAAAAAATGTTTATTTCTTTAATTAGTGCTGTGCAATTAACCTTATTAAAGAAATTATGCACATTGATCATTTGCTTTTGATTTTATAATATTACGTAAGTATGATTATGTTCTCATTTTATATATAGTGAAAAACTTCCATATAACTATATAAGTATAAGCATTACACAATAGCATGCGTAAACATCAACAATTAATAATATCTGTAGTTCATCAACTGTATATGTCGTGATTTCGACCGTGGCACCTGTTGGCTGTGACGGCGCGCTTTAAGGCCCCTACCTCGAAAACGGTTCACCGTATAAAAAAAAATTTTAAACAAAATTTGTAGAGAATTTTGTATTCTACAATATTGCCAACAAAGATAAAAAGCTAAAACCCATAGGAAATGAGAAATTTACAAAAATAACGATTTTTTGACACTTTGACATTGAAATTTAATAGTAGCTCACACCCTACCATATGTAGGTTTTGAGACAACTTTAAGGATGTCAATATACAACTATTTACAAAATTACAGCCGGGTATCTCGAATTCCGAGGTGAATTCCTAATTTGACCGGTCTATATTACATACGTTTGTGTCGCTAGAGTAATAACATTATGTCTTGTATACATCTATATATTTTGACCTGAATGACTGACCAGAGACCCAAAACTTGGAGGGTGTTTTTTTTGTATGACCGAAGTACTTTATCTTAAAGTCATTGAAACAATAAAATGTTTTAATAATATATGAGCTTAAACAAAAAACATTGTCATAGATTTAAACTACTGAATTCAATTCGATGAAGTATTATTGTTAAAAAATATACTATACATAGGTATACGTAGTGCTATATTAGAGAGTGCGGGTCGCGGCGTCGCGAGCCATTTGTCACTCGAATACACTTTGTCTACCGTAACAAGGTACGATACATATGAAACAAAACGCGATATCGTTACTATCAAAGAAACTTCAATATTGTTCTGCAATACTTGTCGATATTTTGTATAAGCGAAATTATCTGCAAGAATTTTGTTCAAGGAAAAACGTGTTTGTGAATATTTTGTATGGATACACTTTACGAAATATCGTTTTTCCCTATTCATGGATCTATGTGTGTTATTAAGAAGTTCTCTTTCTACTTTTTGAATGCAATGTTGCAAATATGGTCGTAACGACCAATAAAAAACCAAAATAGTATATTACGCTATAAAATAAAAAATGTCTCAGATCACATAATAATATGTAATGTTCGTCCCAGGCGAATCCGAGGTTGACAAAAATGTGATCTGAGGCTTTTTTATTTCCTGGCCGAGGTCAGTATACTATTTTTCTGTTCGACGAAGCCAGAAAGCGGAAACTTCATTTATCACAGCGGCCCGAAAGTTGGCGCTTTCTGGCCGGAGGACAGAAAAAAATCTTATAGTAATCTCATTTTTAAGAATATACCTAAAATGATATAATAAAACTATTCCCATCAAATCACAAATCACTGCTCCCCTCGCAGCGGTAACGTTGCAAAAACGTCTACAAATCGTCGCGCTTCGCGTGAGGAGGCCATTTCTCAACGCGATTGCCTCTCCTGCCAGGCCTTATAAATAAACATGGGGTGAAATGACACTTGGACTCTAGGTTTAAAGTATGACGTATATGTTGCGTTTATCATATATAAATAATATATAAATATTATATGTCATAAAATTACTCAGATTTAAAGAAAAGATTGGCACAATTATTTCGTTACCCACAAATGGATTTGACCACTAGGTAAGTTAAGGTAGATGTGTGTGTGCCTAAAGTCTGTAAATTTCTCGCGAGTTACGATCAATATTGAAATGTCAAAGGCCACTTCGGACAGAGTTGAGTGTAAACAAAAGAACATTGCTTTAATTATTATTATTATAATATTTTAAGTATATGTCTACTCGTATGTCCATTTCGGACGAATAATTTTGATTGATTAATATAAGAAAAGCAAAAGCCGTGTACTTTACCTTGATGTATTTTAAGAAGCCATATAACAAAATGAAGATAAAAAGATTCATATTAAATACGGATCAGTGATAATCAGAAATTCATATCACTTTATCTCTTGATAAGTGAATAATGCAAATTCCATATCACGAATTAGTTGAGGGCTTTCACTTTAATTGTGTCAAGCATCTGGATTGTTCAGTTCAAACTAAGTTTAGTCTCTGTTTATCTTAGAAACTGTAAATCGGATTACGAGGGACGCCTTAATGTAATTGCATCGAATATGTTACCGAGACAGTTAAACTTATATTAAATTGTGATATGTTACTTAAGTTTGTGCACTTGGTTGACCATAATCGTTATAAAGTGCTAATGGTAAATTGATATGAAAATTTAATTACCGGAATAAATGCTAGTGATTTGTTTTGGAACTTTACATTTATTTACGTTGCTATCAGTAAGCTTATTAACCCGTTTTTTATAAAGTGCTACGCTGTGCTACGTGCGTAGCCGATCCCGTGGATTTTTCGTAGCGAAATGCGTGTTCGTAGATATAGTAGGTACTATTCGGCATTCTTTTCATATTATAGGATTTTACCTTATATATTTACTAGAATTAAAGTACACGCGTATGGATCCGTAATACTATCGAAAGTAAGTAGATCATGATTGTTTTTACAAAAGCGTCATACGTCATAACACTTATATGTTCTAGGTACAACCGATAGCCCTCTATGTAGAGGATGTCTGTCGGCTGACGAAACAGCTACCCACGTAGTCCTGGAATGCACGGGTGTAGCCGCTCAACGGGCAGAAATCCTCGGAACCCCGAGGTCGCTCCGGGAAGCCTGCGGAGACACCAGGAAGATCCTGCGCTTCTGGACGGAGCTAGGCTGGCTGACGGACTAGCCGGCATCTCGACGCACAGAGGCCCGACCTGCGGATCAAGTGCGGAAAAAGAGCCCACCACCAATACCAATACCAAAAATGTATTTGTATGAAAAATAGTTACGATCCATTTGATGTAAAGAGGTTAGACACGGACGTTGTTCGTGGCTGCATGCGATGTGACGAAGTGGCGTGAGTGCGACATGTCTGTAATAATTTTAGTCACTCAAGCTTTGCAACAGCCTGCACTTGATAATAAATGTAGGTGTATATGTCGTCAAATACCTAACTAGGACGTTGTTTGGATATTCTCCATTAGGTACGCGTCGTCTGATTATTACGCGTTAAGTTCAGAGAGAACTGTACTCGTGGCCATTGATACCATTAGAATGCTTGTTCTCACTTGTCAGCTTCCATCCTCCCTAACTTCACACCACTGCGAACGTATTACCGAATCTAGTGTTGCCAACATATTGATATCACAATAGTGACGTCATTCCGAATTTAGTGTTGCCAATATAGTGCACAATAGCGCTCTACGAACTCATCCAGTAAGCAACTGCCTTACAATATAATGACAACGGCCACGTGACGTTACGTTCTAACTAATCAACAAATCGATAACCGTTATTAATTTAGGAGTTCATTGTTAACTGTCATTGGAGTAATCTTGGTGAGGCTTATGCAATGGATGTATTGCTGACGTTTCCAAAATTTTACAGTTTCCATATTCGGAGACGACTACGCGTTACGCGAGTTAAGTGACAGATTAAGCTTGTTACTCATTAGTAACGTTGTTGTTTTTTATAACATTTTATAATAATATCATTATTTTACTACCAAATAGTATAAATGTTACGGCGTTTCTTCTCGCAGTGCCGTTATTTTTAACTCCCGACGCAAAAACGATGGGGTGCTTTAAGTTATAAGTGTCTGTCTGTCTGTCTGTGTGTGTATCTGTCTGTGGCATCATGGCTTCCTAACGCATGGACCGATTTTGATTTGAAAGATAAATATGTCGGTTGTATTCTTAGCTATGTTTTATTAAAATCGGTAAATCTGAGTAGTTTAATAATTAGGGGTGAAAGAGGGGATATTTAAGAAGCGCATTGACGTATAAAAGTGTATCTCATAAAGATTTTGAATATAACGAACTATGAAGATAATGTGTTAACAAATTACGTACATTTTCCTGATGATCGATAAGCCAGGCTCCCTGATCCAATGATTCTCGTAAAACCTTATTTGCATATCAACTACATTCGCGCTGATTTTTAATTGTAAATGAGTTAAATTAACGCGATTCCCTGTTCAAGCGAAACCTTGTTTATTGAAATAATGTTTAAAGTAAAATCCTTTGACGACAGTTTTACTTTTAAAAGGGAATAAATATATTTTAATATTTTACAATATATTCAGGTTATTTCAGGTTTTTAAGTTATCAGAAATGACTAGTGAAAAGTAGGTAATATATTTGTGTTTAAAATTATAGCGATTTATTTAAAAAATATATTAACATAATATTATAAGTTTTTTGCATATTGTGGCTTTTCGTTTCACTAATATTTTATATACTTACTTACTTATGCAAGGCCGTAAGTAAAAACTGATGATTTTGTGACATTTAACTTTTACAATAGCTAATTGCGAATATACAGTTAAACTTTGAGAACTATCGTCAGCTCAGTCATGCTACGATTATGGAAACTGTGGAGGTTTCGAAACGTCGAATCCGTTTATATGTGTGTAACCGTGTGTAATAACCGCGAAGGCATCAGATATTATTACATATTTATTATTATGTATTTATATTATACATTACTCGGATCTTAGAAAGGTCAGATTCGGCATTATCTCTGTTTCCATTTTCAATTAAATCTAGTCATTAGTTTCGGAAATTAGTTTTCATGCTCCGACGCAACCGAAGGGATTAGTCGTATCCATTTCCAGATTAAATTAATATCCTATTTGAGATTAATATTATTTCTATGTGTATAGTGTGCAAGTTTATCAAATGACTAGCTTCTGCCAGCGACTTAGTCCGCGCGGAATAGTTATTTTTCCCATTTTCTACACATTTTCCACTGTTTCTTCGCTCCTATTGGTCGCAGCGTGGTGTTATATAGCCTAAAGCCTTCCTCGATAAATGGTCTATCCAACAAAAAAATGATTTTTGAATTCAAACCAGTAGTTCCTGAGATTAGCGCGTTCAAACAAACAAATAAACTCTTCAGCTTTATAATATTAGTATAAATTAATATAAATTAATTAAACTGTTGATTATTATATTTATTTTCTTTTTCTTAAACTTTGCAATTGAACAATTATAACGGATTTAGTTAAGGAGTATTAATTTTATGCTGACGTTTCGAAAACTTTACAGTTCCCATATTCGTAGCAGACTGGGTTAAAACAGTGTTAGACTGCCTTCAACATACAATTGATATACGCGAGTTAAATTCGTTTGCTTCCAGTATAAGCGCAAAAGCGTAACACCTGTTGTTCCTTGTAACTCACTAGCGGTTCGTCCCGGCTTCGCACGGATCCCTTATTTTTTTTCTAAATATTCTATAGCCTATGTTACTCAGGGTGAACGTAGCTTCCCAACAGTGAAAGAATTATTAAAATCGGTCCAGTAGTTTTTGAGCCTATTCATTACAAACATACAAACATACAAAAATAGGTACAAATCTTTCCTCTTTATAATATTAGTATAGAAAAGCATTACCAAACTGTACCTAAATGTTTTTTTTGTTCTCAGTCATACAGTAAATCACACGATATCTAAGCGGTACCAAGTTATCATAAAATAAAAATGAAAAACAAACAGTGGCTGCTTTATCGTCGGTTTGGTTAATTTATAATTTGTATTTCACTCTCAATAGGTATAATACGTCTAAATCCAGAATGCACTCAAATTAGCGACATCTAGTAATAAATGTCACTTGTCAACACGTAATTACTTTAAAACAATGTGTATGTAGACAACCACTCGCCTATAATCACAGTTTACCTGCACTACCTATTAATATAACAGATTCGCACAACCAATTTTCGATCATAACACCAAAGGCTTAGGGTTTATATCGGTTCGATTTAACATTGTGTCACTAATTGCATGTTAGACACGTACTTCGAAAAACTAGCAAGTGACACAAGTGACATATGACGTGTGGAGTGGCCGGGGCTTGTCCGCACAAGGACGGACACGTCCGAAATAAATTCTAGGGCTTTTCGTTTTAATTGGAATGTATTTTTTTGACAAAAACCTTTTTTTAAATAACCCCTTCCACGTGACATTGTTTAAGCGGGTGCCCGTACAATAGACGTTCTCTTGTTTAATAACTTGATGTAAGTGGGTAGCTTTGAATAATAATTTACGTACAAATATGAAATCTTTAAAGACATTTTTGTTTATTTCGTGTCAATGTTTTATTTGTTATTGGTTTTGGTACGGTATGGGTTTTGTTGAAACACTGAAGAACTTCGACGCTTTAGGTTTCTAAAATTTGTATTATATAATGACAAAAAAAGATATTCCAACTAGCTACCTTTTTTGAAAGGAGTAAGTACATTTGTTTACATTTTACATTAACAATAACAAATTATTATTTACCTACTTGTCTACTCAATATTTGCGACAATAATATTAATGTTACTAATCCAATAGTCATTTTATATCACTGAATTCATAAAAAGTTAATAAATGTCGGTACAATGAATAATTTTAATTTGTAAACTCTATTGCGGTGACATCGTTTTATATATTTAACGCTTGCTGTATAGAATCGTTTACCTAAACCAGATGGTCTTTACTATCTGCTGATTTTCAAGATAACTGGCACAGAACATTTTCAACATAACTTTGAATCCAAAATCCGAGCCGCAATCGCAATTGGTGCATTGTCGATTTGACTTTGATTCGAAGTCGGTGTTTACAGTCTGCATGACTAATTGCCTCTGGTGAGGAATTGAGATGAACCTGAGTCTGTTTGACTCTAAAGCAACACGTATGCAGTTCAGTAGACAAGTTAACTGTGATAGATATTCTTTTGTAAGAAAGTGATTATTAAAATGTATAATAGTTTAATGAAAAGGGTCCTATACCTTATTAACAAAAGGTTCTCATACCTATTCCTATACCTATGTATGATTTATCTAATCACTGTACCGAAATTGTAATTATAAATTATCGTAACATGACTTTTTTTCAAATAATTATGACGGTAATATTGTATAATAATTCTGGTTGTCAATTTACTAGATATAGTTCATGTAAAACCAAGTTTGTTTTTTCATTTAAAATGATTTATTACGCTAGGTGTTTAAACGTGAACGATTACTTATGGTATTGCTATTATTTCAACTATACATTCGAAACTCTTAGAAGTGATTATCACAGTACACACGAATTTTTAAACTTTTAAGGGTAATTTTAGGTTTGTTTTCAAAGCAATATATAGTCTTGCAAGTAGGTAAGTAAGTAAAGTAAGTACAAGATTATTCTACAGTTTCATTACTATATTACTTAAAAAGTGAAACCTGAGGGTATTAGCACAATAATAAAACGAATAATAATAAGAAATTGATTACCATAACATTAGTAACAGAAAATTACAGCGCTTGCATTATCTGTTTCGTCAAAGGTATTCTGAATACTTATGTGTTAAAAGCAACTATTTGTCATTATAAATCAAAGGCCCAACTAAATTTCCGAACAAGGTCACATGTACTCTATTATGCAGTAAAGTTCATCAGACTGAAATCGGGTAACGGACTGCATGCGTCAGCAGACATTCATTTCACATGGTGCATTATACTGCGAGCGTTGCATTTTCATATTCCTTTTATTGAAATCGTTCATTTTGATCTTTCAGCCATATTTGTGAAGTTTTCAATAGACTCGCAACGCCCAATGATGGATTTATTTCTGAGAAATGGCAATAAAATGCGTTCGGATAATGAATTTTTGCTTATCGCACACCTATATCTAAAAGGAGTTACCTCAAAAATCTTAACTTTTGCACCATCGATTTTTTTAAAAGGAATTCCTCGGAAAGCAGATCGAGATTGAGTAGGTTTTAGAATTTTTCAAGTTTGCATTGTAAAAAAACTGCCTGAAATAGGAACCCTAATTACCTAAATGCTAATTAGCACTAATTGTCAAATTAATTTGACATAAGAAAAATAGGAAAGTTAGTACAATATTAAAGGCACATATAAAAATGTCTAAGGTATATTTTGTAATATTATACACCGCTACATAATTTAGAAAAGATAAGTAACATAACCAAGATATCACACGACTTGTTGGAGGAGTCTATCTGTAGATTAATTAATATTTGTATCCATTTAAAAATGAGGACTAAAATTTATATAAACCATTACCAGTATTAGTTTGTAGGTAGGTACTATTCTATCATTCAATTTCAATTACTCTAAATAGTATTTGAGTGTTCCAAATATAAAGCTTCCATTAATTCTGAAAGTTATGCCATTAAAGACCAATCAATTAAAACTTAAAACTAGTTCATTACTCATTAAAACTATATTTAAATCAAACATCGTTTCACCCAAAGTTTTATGTAACCTTTCAAATCAAACGTCACGAGGAAACATAGCAACTTTGTGTTTACAAAGCTGACACTAAATGTACTTAATGTAATCGAAACTGACAGGCAAGAAACGTCTCAAACTGCCAATATTACTTATTTGCTTACCTTTTTAGTGCCGGAAGCAAAACTCGACTACGAGTATAAGTAGGTATCTAATTTACATTATTCTCGAAATTTCATTAAATTGAACAATGAGCCTTCGAGTTAGGTACGTCTAATTCAGTATTGAAGTAGGCTGCGGAAACTATTTTTAAAATAATACAATTGATTACATATTTGCTTATCGTAATACTTGATAAACTTGATATGTAATGTCTAAGTTTCTTGTTTATTTTTAAGGTACCTTTAGCCGGATTTAACTGGCGTATTTTATTTTATTGGCTGACGTTTCGGAGCCTGTACAGATTCCATAATCGTAGCACGACTGAGCTGACAATAGATTTAAGCTAAAGTTTAGGGTTTGTTTATGGGCTGTGAACATTACCCATGGTACAAGATTAATTATCTAGCCTCAATCGAGACTATGATCTAGTGACATTCATTTATGAAGTTTCAAAATGGCAACATCGTAACCATGATTACGTCCCTTATTATTCAGGAGTTGTATCGAGTCAACTGACGGACAAAAAGGAACTTTTTCAATAAAAAAACTCTGTTTCGTTCTGATGTTTGAATTTTACATCGGATATTTGACTTTCAGGTGATTCAGTGAGTGTTGCGAAATTGTACGAGAGTCGATATTTTTTTACTGTTAACCGATTTCATCTCACGGCGGCATTCAGTTTTGTTGCATCTACGGTGTTTAATAAAAGAAGTATCTCTATGTGATATTACTAAGCTAATGTGATGTTTCTGGGTTCAGCAAGTCCGTAATGATCAGTATATTTTTATAGCATCTATTATAGTCCATGTCGACTATTAAATTTCAAAGGTAACTTTTCTTACTACCTTGTCCACTTTGTCCTTTAAAAAAGTAATTTTGTCGACTTGACAAAATTCGCCCTCATGTACGTGTTAAAAGCTCCAGAATGTCACTTTTGCCAACATGACAAAATTTCTCAACGTATTTTTAAGCATAAATGGCTTACTGGTTCTGGCATCCTTTACAAAATTACACCTATTTAGAGCAGATATTCAGCTAAAGATTAAAAAGATTAATATTCTCAAAAATTGTATTATGATAGTGGCAATAGGTATCTAACTTAATAGATATCACTCTCTGACTATCCAGAATACGGACCCCAGAACGTCGTGAAGTTGAACTCTCTCGGTAAAATATTACACGAGATAAAAAATCTTAACCCCTCAGCAATAAAAACCAAATCCTTCAACATAACAACGTAATTTTTCGCCAAATAACGCCAAAATCGCATCGACCGAGGTAAATCATCCTCGAAGTTGGACAGTTTCTCCCGGTAGTTAGCGGCGGTGCCAAAAACTGGCAACTTCGCGAATTAGCCGGCAATTTATGTAGCGGTAAAGATGTTAATGTTGCGTGTAATATTCTTCGTGCGGACGTTTTGTGGAATAACGGAGTTTTGTATGGAGTTATAGGGTTATAAGTTTGTGAGATGCTTTGAGGAGTTTGGTAGTAAATACGGTTTACTAGGAAAATGGCGTTTTTCTGCAACCTATAGAAAACATTAACAAGATTAATGATAAAATTTTATCTTCTAAGTTTATGATGTGTTTCTTTTATCGAAAAACAGTTGCCTAAAGATTTTCAGAGTACACAAACCTTTCTAAATTTTATGATTATGATATTAGCAAACACTTTTAAAAACTATTAATCTTGATATCCTAATATCCTCTCAGGAGGCTCGCCACCCGTCCGGTTTTGCAGTAAAGGCCCATTCATTAGCTAGCCAACTGCGCTTCAGTATTCAGCTCAAAAAAAAAACTTAATATCCTCATTATAACAAATCTCCAGTAAATGAGTAATAAGTATATAATATTATCACAGTACAGTAATAATTATCATTATATGTAACTTGGCTTTCATAAAAATGAAATTTTCGAAACCCGTACAAACGTTACCACAAATAATTTGAATACTATAATGCCACATTATACCCAAGGGATGATAAAAACGGGGCAGTGAAATCACCAATAAGTGGGGATTGTATATCGGAGGGTAAGCTATTCGCACCCCGTCGAAAACACCGAATATAGGCCAACTATGTGACCTTTACCGACAGCTAAAAAGGGTCCCGATATAACATATATATTTTATTGGTTTATATTGTTCGCATATAAATATTACAGCAGCGTATCTTTACGATGTCTTTATGTTTACAATTTTGTTAGTCAAGTTTTGCTTTAATATTTTATTAAGTATTAATAATAAAATAGGTAGGTTCTTCTAGACGCACAGTAGTTTTTAACCAGACATCCAACTAGTTAGAACAAATGGCATTCCTGGAATAACGAGCGTATTATATATCTCAATAATGAATGAATGAGGTGCCCACCCTGCCGGCTATATGTGCAATAACCACTATACGTGTCACTTCTAAAATATCAAATAAGTTGGAAAAACAAATGAGTTTTGAAATCATATAAAAATAGTTACCTAGTCATTTTTTTTCCACTATTATGTATAGATACATACTGTTATGCTTTTAAGAAAAATCATAACGGCCGAGGTTAATCTTTTGCTCCATCGCATTATCACACCTAAAATGGCCTTACTCAAAATTATATATTCTTTTTATTTTCTGCCTAGTGCCGGAACCCATTGCTTACACCGCAGGTCCATTTAATTCATACAAAATGAATGTCCTCGCTTGTCCTCTCTTATTTTTTGCTCGCCCTAAAACACGAATACACACTTAACGGCCGTCGCAATACGAGTGAAATGTAAGAATTGAACTAGTTAGTCACAAATAGGCGTCGGGTTAGGCCATAATCGATTTTACGAAGCGAAAGCATTCTTTATATGTTACAGAGAGAGTTATATATAGGTATACATAGGTACAGAGGTTGCTATATATATATATATATATATATATATAGATACCAAACAGCAACCTCTCCTCTTAGGTTAGCCTAGTTTTCTACGATTTACTTACACTTTGTAACATAGCATGAATAAAAACTTGTTATGTATTCGACTTGTATCGTGGTCTCAATTTCTTTATATAACTCGATAACAAGCTGTTACTTATAAATAGGTTCACAAAATCCTGCTCTTACAAATAAAATATAAATATCCAACGGTCACTCACCGTTTCCCTGGTGTCGTTACCTATTTAAACAAACTCGACCGTGTGTCCCTGAGGAAACCCGACAAAAATAACTCATTACCGGACCTTACTTTTGTTTGCATTTTGCGTACCAACGTGTGTGTTTGTGTTTATTTGTTACAGCTAATTGTCGGTAAACAATGCTAGTCTAAGTTGCATTCATCTAATACGGGTATTTATTACGTAGGTCATTTTCATTTTGCGCACGTAATTGAACTTTCGTGTTCTGTAATTAATAACGACACAAGCTCATAAAAAATGTATGTCCAATACAATGTACTTATATCGCAAACAACAATGAACAAAAATCTAGTATTGACCCTTACCAATTTCTTAACAGTAGCAACACTGTAGCTATCTCTGTAATATTAATAAGTACTTGCTTTTATAAATGAATGGATGTTGATACTATGCACTATGAATATATGAATAAAATCTGTTATAACCCGTGACGCTACAAAAACATAAAATCAAACATTGTTGTGGGACAAGTTTATCGGCACAAAATTTGAAAATTACTCACATGTTATTTTTTTAGAAACTAGAAAGTAGTCTTAGTCTTGTTATACTCAGTTTTTATAAAAGAACCAAAAGATTGGTACAGCCTGTATGTTTCAATTATTCGTCGAATATCTTTTTACCTATTCACGCAAAATTGGAACACGCCAAGTTTTTACCAAATGAAAGCTACAAAAGCTAGCTATTCTAAATAAAAGTATACTTTTTTCAGTTTCATTGAAAAAGGTAATCCGAAAACGCTCGGAAAAATTTATTAATTTTTTGATGAAAATCGGTAAAGGAATTGGGCCTTGTGGTTTTCGATAGACCTTATTGTGTAAAGTGAGGTGTCTTGCCTCAGTACTATCACTATTATATATTCCTACATCAGAACCTCCTTAGCAAGAAACTCTCTTTACTTTTGAGTCTTCTGTAGACTTGTCCTGAATTCAACAAAATTGAGTTCCAAACATTTATCTCATTGCAACACACAATGATATTATCTTTGAACATGTTCCGAACTTTTAAATTTCAGCAGGGTATTTTTTAAGAGGCTCATATAACCTACTTAACTTTGAAGTCGATTCCAAACTGATGTTCAGCAGCTTCATAAATAACCGGCGTTTAACCTTTTTTAAAACTATGGCAATAAAAAAGAAATATTCCTCCTAAAGTTGCACGATAAATGTGCAGTTCTGTAATTGGCCAACAATTTATGTAGCGGAGGTGGGAATCCGTTCTAACTGGGCGAGTTGATAGCTTAGTGTGAAACTTGTGGCCAGGTGCGTAGATGCGGCGTTTACATTACTTATACTGTATTAAAAAGAGGGTTTGCCGGATAGACAGACGGATAGTTGGACAACGAAGTTTCCTTTTAGGTACGGAACCTAAAAAAATCGTTTGTAAATTTATGAATACAAGCTCAATAAAACAATTTTATTGTAACGGAACTAACTCGCGTAGGTAGGTATTTTATTTGCCGGCGCTTCGAAAACTTTACAGTTCCCATATTTGTAAAACGTTTCGTAGAACAACCAACGTACTTTTTTACAAAATGATATGCTAAAATACAAAAATTGAATACTATAATTATTATTTTCCAAATAAACTTTTTACATAAGTAATAAGATTTTCTACTTCGATAAACACTATCTTCCAGTTATAAGTACAGTTTGAACACACCCGAAGAGTATCTGGCTTGTTGGAAAGTCAAAAACTTTCTGTTTTTATGTCTCAGTCGAAAGTTTCCGGTTCGGAATTACTTCGAGCTGTACTATCTTTTGGCCAAACTTATCTCTTACATAAGATTTGGATTATAAGTATAAAAAAAATATATTGTTAATACCTACTTATAAAACGTAGAACACGATTTGAGACGAAATTATTTTACCTTTGAGACTAAAATTGTCACTTTAAACATTGGAATGAAACACCGCGAAGGCATCAGAAATTATTTTGTCACTTTAAATTTTGACACCGCTATTTTAAAAATTTGTATTATTTTATAACTATATGACCATAATATATAATGTCCCTACCTGAACTAAAGTCTTTCTATACTTCTATACTAATATTATAAAAAGGAAAGGTTTGTTTGTTTGTTTGGATGGAATAGGCTCCAAAACGACTGGACCGATTCAAAAAATTCTTCCACTGTTGGGAAGCTACACTATTCCCGAGTAACATAGGCTATAAAAAAAGGGATCCGTGCGAAGCCGGGGCGGGTAGCTAGTCGTTTAATAAAACTGTGTTTTAGTATATTACATTCATTATTAGTTAGCAAACTGATCTCTCATTAGGTTCTATATCGGTGTAGGTTTCCTTAGTTACCTATACTAATAGGAGAAGTTGAAGCTTACGGTACGTTATAGATATTCACGAAGAGAAACTTAAGACAGATGTTCCACGTAACTTAATAAAATATGGTAAAATAATATTTTATCAGGTAGGTAGCAAAAATATGTTAAACTAGCGTCTGTCCGCGACATTTTATGTGTACGATTAGCACCCCTAACTTACCCCTTTCTTATTACTACTTTGATTTACACAAAGAACCTCTGTGAAAAAAAAAAAAAAATTACCTTATAGTTTAGGTCTTGCGTTGATATATATATCAGACACTAAGTCAGCTTTTCTTTACATACATATATAGATAAAGATAATAGTCGTTTGGTAAACAAGACATAATAATAATGTGCACTTTGACTCTAGGAGATTCTCGTAGAGAATACGAGAAATAAAGTAAATGCATAAAATCAATATAAGAGAGTTACATGTCAATTAATTTTCAATGAATACGTTAATGAAACAAAAGACCGTATATTGACGAAGCTTGTTGCCGATTTTATGATAAATGTTAACTGACGAAGCCTGCGTTGTGAATTTGACATTTGTATATTAATTAAATTAAAATTATTAAAAAAATAAAATTAAAAAATAGAGTTAAAGACCGTTTATAAGAATGAGTGTAGTGAGTGTTATTCTAGGCTGAGCTAGACAAAGTTTGGAATAGTTTTTGCTTCATGCAGCGGTGTTGGCTCAACCTTGCTTGCGGCGTCTCGTGTAGGTACTACAACCTTAACAAGCCTAGCTTGTGATAAAATAAAACTTACTTTGTTAGCTGCGAGTAATATTTTGCTCATAATAATATAAAAGGAATAAAGTGAACTATCGTATCATTTTTAAGGTTCCGTATACAAAGGGAAAACGAGATCTTATTAGGTACTGACTCTGCTATCTGTTCCCTTCGTCCGTCCGTCCTTCTGTCGCCAGGCTGTATGTTAACCAGTTAAAAGATTTCCTGGATTTACTCCCGTATAGCAAACGTGTTTTTTTTAATTCGAGCTTTATACTACACCAATATGTTCGGTGGATAAAAATATTAACTTAGTTATTCTTTCATATCATATAATTAACAGCGTATGCCGCAACTACAACTGTGCACGATAAACACCCCCTCTTTACCCTCAGGGGGTCAATTTTCAAAACTTGTTTCTTAGTGCTCCCCTGCATTATTAGAGCAACCCCTGTACAAAATTTCAAGTTTCTAATCCTTACAGTTTAGGCCTTACGTTGATATGTCAGTCATTAAGTCTGCTTCTCCTTTTAACTAATAATATATAAATAGTTGAGTATAGTTTTTAGTCAGTAGGCACCTATTATGTGGAGCACTTTGTTATTTTATCGATGGGATTAATACAAAAGTAATTAGTATTCACATTGGGTATTAGGGTATTTATTAGGCTTTACAAAACTAAAGCTTAATGCTGAATAATGTAACTTTTCACGCTATAGGATGATAATACGTTTTAAGCTAACTCGGTGTTGTAATCTGGTAGATAAACAACACGGTAATATTTGACATGAGTGAAAATAATATCCACTCTGTATTATTTTGTTGGTTTATAATTTTATATGTTAATAGGAAATGATCTACGAGGGCCATGCAATTAAAAAACGTGGATTTGAATGGGAAAAAAATCATCATCGAATTCGCTCTAAGAACTGCTTTGAATTTAATAAATAAATTTTAATATACGAGTATATATATATATATAGGTACTCTTACATATAACCTCCGTTTCTAAGCCGGATAAACTTTATACTTCTCATTATTCAGAATAGGCAGTCGTATTTGCTTAAAATATTCTTTTTTACTGTTTTTATGTTCTAGTTTAAGCAGTTAATGGAATGAAATGACATAATAATATTTATTGTAAGATTTTTATGAAATAAAAGCATCTAATCTAAAGGCAATTACGTTGTTTCAACTCCAGTCGGTAAATAAAACTCAGTTCTTTACATAAAGAATAATACATTGGAATGAAAAAACTATAAACGGATTTAACTCGCGTATTTTATTTTATTTGCTGACGTTTCGCATTCTTTACAGTTTCCATAATCGTAGCACGACTGAGCTGACAATAGTCTAACGCTAAAGTCACTCTGTCGTGCTACGATTATGGAAACTGTAAAGAATCCGAAAAGTCAGCAAATAAAATAAAATAAAAATACGCGAGTTAAATCCGTTAATAGTTGTTTTATTCCAATAATCTAAAGGCAATTACGCTGTTTCAACTCTAGTCGGTAAATAGAGCTCACTCCTTTACACAACCGACCGAAACATTACTCATAGCAATACATAAAATTTTAACGATTTATCGATTACACCTAAAACGTAGCGAACTACCCGTAGGTCAATTTACCTGACTTTAAAAATTCCTCCAATAAAACAATTCAGGTCGCCGCGAGGGTAAAAAAAGGGATGGAATCAACGGAGCCAGATCCCTTGATCCGTTGCGAAAAAGTTATAAAACCGTCCTAATTGTAAAAGGTCGTTTAACGAAATTACAGCAGTAATCTGTAATCCCTGCGACCTTTGATGTAGAAAACAAATGAAAAGAAAGTGTACTCTTGAAATGAAACTATACCGAATTTTAATCGCGTAAATTAATTTATGTGCTGCCGTTTCGAAAACTTTACAGTACTTTTATTCACAATAGATTAACACTGAACACTAATATAAAAAAAAATGTTTATTTTCGCACACTTCTATGTAAGTATTGCTACAATCACAGTCTATAGCGCGAGACTACAATCCGTTTGCTTTCTTGTTCAAATTATTTTCTTTAATTTCAGGTGTTTCATAATATTATTAGTTTATAAATAAATATAGATTGAACTAGCTATTATTACGTGTTTAACTTAACTGCTACCGTTTTTAGCATTCCGTTATTACCAGAATTAGAATAGAAAGTATTTATCGTAAGTTTTTTAAGCTTACGCTTGCTTCCGTTCAATAATTTCGATGTAGGTAGGTATAAATAATATTTAAAGTTATTTAATAATTAAAAAATAATTTTAGGCTATGCTTACTGTCTTTAGTGGACCATCTGTGCTCATAATAGCTAGGGAATACGGCCCAGGTCGCTGCGTCAAATCGTTGACAGAGGTCAAACCGTAGCCTACGTCGAAAGCTGCGATTAAACTTATTATAGTGATTCATCTTGTTATTAATGGGCTGTGATATGATTATGTAGGTATTCATATGAAGTATTTAAGCATCCTTGAATTTATTAAATTACTATAAAGGATACACAGCTATGTCAATATAATTATATATGATTAGTAAAGAAGGAAGATGAATTGGTTTAATAAAATAAAATCTAATATTAATATGTGTAAGACTGCGTGTGGAGAACATAATCAAGAGAGATATATTTAATATGTAGAAGAAGCGAATATACATTACTTGTAATTAATAAACGTGATAAAAGGTTTCTCTGAAAAGAAACGACATTACTTATTTAATTAGTAAGCAACTGTAATTATGCACTCATATAACGTATTTCTCAGTAATATATATTTGCACTCATATTCTGCCTTAAGTAAAGATAAGTTTAATTAACTTCACCCTTAATAATTTTAACGACTGTCCACGTCATAAATTAAAATTTATTCATATTAATGTGCCGTTTACTGCTAGATCTTCATTCTAATTACGCCGTTAATTCGTGAATTAACGACTTTTAATTAACGCGATAAAAACAAGGCGTGAATTATACATAAATGAAGTAAGTACTTATATGCAGATAAATTTTTCAATTTAACGGTTTTATGTCGGCCTGTTGGCTTAGTGTTTAGAGCCCTTGACTATGGAAATGGAGGTAGCGGGTTTGAATCCTGCTACGGGTAAATGTCAATGTAATGAACACGAGAATTTTATTGGATGTAAGTATTTATGTATGTTAACCCTTGCCTAGTACAATTCTAACCATACAGTGACGAATTTAAACCATACACGAGTCCCCACTTTAGTAGTAGTTTAAATGTCAAATATCTTTTTATTATCTACTTGATGGACGAAAAAAAAAACCAATGGTCATGCCTTTTGTCAAAAGACGGATATTATTATGTTCCTCATTTAAAATGTATGCCATATCTGAACCACTCGTTGCCTGATTTATTTCTACAAACTTACAAAGAGTTCCACGTTTTCAAAATTCCCCACGGACCAGACGTCTAAATCAAACGTTCATGTTGTATTTTTTTGTAATTTCACCCGTCTGTCACATTTCCAGTCTAATTTAAGCCAACCTGTCAACGTGGGAAGACGAAAAAAAACATGGCCGCGGGTAAATTAGAAATTGTTGCCTTGAAACAGCAGAAATCGTTTCGTAGAATTTCATTAAGGACAACCTTGTGAACTTCCTTAAGATAGCTACCTTATACACAACTTATAAATACTTACCTACCTAAAAAGTAATCTCATTATAACTTCAATGATTCTGGCGTGGATGAAGCTCGTTTGTTATTTATACAAAATATAATATATAAATAATCTCTCCAATTTCGTTTTCACAGAACAGGATTACTATCGCGCTCGACTAACAATGAATTCCACAATCTCTCACATACTGAACCATGCTCAAAAATGTATAAATAAAGTACCTACTAACTCCGAAACTTAAAAAAATCACGTCATTTCATTCAAAATTATGGTGTTGATAATATCTCTAGGTCAGTCCTCAATAATATGGTGAGAATACAACTTTCCTATTTCCTAAACAAAAGACACTATTATGCAAACATCTCGTAGACCTATGGAATTAGTCTAGTGACTATTACTTAAACTAAGCACATAATAAAGTCCCGACATAATGTCGAAATCATTATACAAACTATCACAAGTAGAGGAAATTCCTACTGCTTTGCCTCCCATAACCGTTTATTACAACGGGATTTACTCGGAATTTTAGTGTAAGCGCGGATTATCACATTTTTCTAACAATGAAATTGCTAGGTGTTCCTAGGAACGCAAGCTACAGTTACAAAACTTGGGTGAGGAGCGACTGAAAACATCAAGTTAAACTATTTAATATAAGATGGCAGAAGTTGTCACACAGCATTGTAGTTACTGTAGGTACCTATACATATTTCAGCCTTGCTAGCACGTAAGGTTTCTATCATACGAAAAAGTAACTTCCACTTTTTACTAATGTATGATATTGACAAATACTTTGTCGCGGAATGATAACATTATATAATTATGTATTGGTCGGGCCAAATTCTATTGAACACTTAATTTTGCGCTGTCTTTAACAACGTTAGATTTCTTTCAATTTAAGTACTTTTAAGTAACTTTGATTGGTTGCTGATCCATTTCACAATATAACGTTATAAAAAAACTTACCTAACTATATTTTCCATAGATTACTCGAATTAGGCGAACTATTTATTTGAATTGTAGGTATTTTAAATAATTCTGTGCTTACATGGACAAACTTTATTGCTTGAACTCCTTGTATTAATATGAAAATATGAAACTGCTTCCAAAAGCTTATAAATATAATTTAATTTAGCCCGTTCCTCATAACCTACAAAAAATATGTTATAAAATTATTGGTGTTAATATAATAATATATGCTGTAGGTAACTAAGTAATATCGTGCCTTTAGTTTCATTAGTCTCTTTAATTTATACAGTCACAAATGAAAGTCTGAGCCTAGAATTATGTTTCGAATTAATTAAGCTAGACCTTTGATGCTGATGAAAGTCTTAATTAAAATAACAAAATAGATTTAAATTAAAATTAGTAATCGATACCTAGTTTAAAAGCTAAGTTTAATGAGCCGCTAATAATTAAAATGTCAGGGTACTTTTTATTTTAAATTTGAAACTTGTTGACAATTGTTTGTTGTACTTATTTCAAAACGTCAAACTAAGCAAATCTTGTTAAATATACTTTAAACAACAAGTACTTATAAAATGTACAAAATATTTATTAATTTATATAAGGTACTTTAGTATCTACCATTCCTGCGACCATTGGCTGATGATGAGTAAGACTATTTTCACCATTTTTTTTCAGGGTGTTACTTACCAATTAAAATATACCTTAACTTTAAAAACTATTTTTCATTCTATTTGATGACGCGGACGTTTCACACAATAGGGTTAACTTTGGCGTTAAAGCTTTCGCCAATTCAGTCGTGCTACGAATGTTAGAACTGTAAAATTTTCGGAACGTCAGCAAGTTTGCAAGTTTCATTTCAATGCGTAATAACCGCGAAAGCATCTGAAATTATTATACTTATATAGCTAAGTATACTAAGAAATTCATGATATATACGCTATCACTAGAGAACTTGGACTAAACAACATAGTACGAGTAGTACAGCCGGCCGCGCGTGACGTGTAATCATATTACTTATTGCAGGAGCCGTGAGTACTTTTAATTTTAATAAAAACTTCTAGCGAGTACACGAAGAAAACTTTTTAATATGTGTAAATTAGTGACGTGAATTTTTTGGTGCCGTGACCAGGATGACAATTTGAATTCCTTTGTAATTTATATCTTAATGTTATTATGACATGAGATTAAAAATGACCCTATTTTTATAATATAGTTTCTGAGTAATAGAGGGAATTTTATTATGATCAAAAACGAAATATCGCGTCTGTAAGTGACATATCATTAAAATAGTTTCGACGTTTGTTTACGTAAAATTGAATATTACTTATATCATTCATTAGATACCTACCTACAGCAACATAATATGTTATGTATGCTCTGATTAAAAATCAGGATTCTAGTTTCAAGTTACGATCTCACTCAATAATTAAACTAATGTAACCGAAACAAAGCTTAAGTTACATTAACGAAGTAGGTAAAAAGACTCTCAGGGAACAAATGGATTCGTATCGGGTAAACAAATCTCGCTCGCTGCGTACTTAATTAAACTGTTTTTATTTTGCTTTCCTGTTACAACCCTTAACTGTAAACATCACCAATGTGTTGATTAAAGTGAGCCGGTTGGAATTGTAAAATTCACGTGAAATGTATTTTGAAACCGTTTGAAATTAAAAAAAAGCGTTCTCTAAGTATTGCGAACAGAACAGTGCAACTAGGTTGTACCTATAATTTTTGAGTCAGTGTGCTAGTATAACGGATTTGACTCCTTTAAATTTTAGTACCTAAAAAAAATATAGTTTTTGTTTTCCTCGCAGACTGAAATTATAGTACTATTTTTAATCGGGGTTAAGAAAATGCTACTCTTTCACTTGCAACTTGTTAAAATGAAATAATTAATATTTTTATCCTCTGATTAGCTGCTAATCCGCAGCAGAATCGAGGGGGGAACTATAAATAGGTACAATCTGGTACATAATTCATTTTACCTATAGGTATATGAATCAAGTCGATTTTCACTTGGGATTAAATTGAAACTGATCCAATTAGTAACTTTGTGTGTGCGTATTAGTCCGTTTTTCCGTGTGTACCTAGTCCGTTTTTATCAATTGTTTCTTTGTTTTCAGTACAAGCATCGGCGCTAGTGGGCGACACGGCGCACCTTCGCTGTCGGGTCGACAGCTCCACCTGTGGCAACATGCACAGTGTGAAGTGGTATAAAGACGAAATACGCATCTACGTGTACTCTACAGCGCTGGGTGCCGCCATCAACCGGCCCGAGGGAGAGATGATGGAAAGGTAAGATTTATTTACCTTCTTATAGAGATAGCTATTTAAAATAATGATATTTGTACCAAGACAAGAGTAGGAAAAATCGAGACCTCCAGTGGGACTTGAACCTAATAAACTTTTACGCGCGGCTTCGTGCTTCAAGCTACATTATAGGCGCCACCAGGGGCGTGCATTCCATATGGCCATAATGCCATCAATGTATGAACTGCCTAACCTGGCTCGATACATGTAACCCCGCTACTGCACGCTCCTAGGCGCCACCGTTGAGTCGACGAAATTTTCCAATATGTAGGTACTATATTCGGTCTTGTACTTTTATTGTTTATCTTGTAATTTTATGTCACTTCAGCGCTATCTGTGTGAATTGCTTTGCAGTTTCTAGGTACAAAATTCATTATCATCAAAACTAATGGTGGTATTAAACAATAGATATACCTATTGATCGAATTTCGACTGAATACATTGTAAATATTTACAAATAAGTAGTTTCTTCTTAAATTACTTTTATCAATGTTGTCCGTTAAATATGCGGCAAAGATTTCCTCCGATCATTCTGATGTGGTAAATATTGAATTTTGAGCTATAAATTATAAATCTTTCAATAAAGATTCCATTTTAAATCAGTATAAATACTGCTGTAAAATGTCGTGTCGTCGTCTAGACGACACTATACATATTTCAGGTTGTTACAAATTTAAATCGCCATGTGTTACTGGAAATTCACCCTAGCTGACATATAATTAAGGTTGCACGATACAGAGGGTATAAAGTGCTTAGTCGACCAACGTGAAACTAATAGAATTTATAATGACGTCCAAATGGCAAACTGTATTGGATATTCGGTCTGTATATTTGCTATGGACATCGGTATTGCCTTCTTTACTTTTAGTCCATATAATTATGTATTTTTATATTAAACGAGGTTTTAACAATAATAGGTAAATTACTTCCGCTTTGTTACTTAGCTAATTTTCAAATTATTTATACTATGTACTTATGTTTAGTACGATTATGTTTTTTTCATAATGTTTAGTTTTAGATTGCATAATAATAAAGTTCATTATTATACAGTTTCAGTAACATTGAAAGAAGGGACATTTGTTGTACTTTTGGACGGTTTTATCTGTGGACACCGCTAATATCAAAAAAAAATCTGTTATAATTTTAGTAACACTAGCTAGTAGTGATTTTGATAGTTGTCAATAATTGAATGTTCTGGAACCGAAGATGAAACGATAGAAACAGAAATAGGAAATCGATATTCAATCGCAATACGTAATAGGGTAAAGTGGACAGGATTCATCGGGTAATAAGCTCTATCGGATTTATTAACAACTGATAATGGAACACTGTTGGTGTTTTTCCCTGGTACAACATTTTCTGTATAGAAAGGTGTTTGCATAAAATATGCGTTCGTAGTGTTTGATCGATTTTGTTTTGTTTTCATTAGACGTCTTTCTTTGGTCCTGAATGAATGACTGAACAACCTAGACCGCTCTTTGCAGAGGCATCCTTGGAGGGTGTGTTCTTTTTATGACGTAGGCGTTCGATAAGAAAGGATGTTTAGAAATTCTACTCCTAAGGGGGTGAAAAGTTTGTAGGTACAACTCTTTGGTCAAATCTACCTCGGCCTTCAGAGCTTTATGATATGTGTGCAAAATTTCATATTTCTAACCCTTACGTACTATAAAGGTTTAAAATTTGCGCATCGGCTCCTTTTATAATGTAAAAGAGCACTAAGAAAGTATTCTTGAAAATTCATTCACTAATGGAAATAAAGGGGCCGCTTATCGTACGTACACAAGTTGCGGGCAGAACCTAATAGTAAAATAAACAAGGAAAGATTGGGCCCTTATTAGTAGGTACTTTGTTTTTTCGTAGATTATTATTATCTAGATATTAAGGTGTCCATTATATTATTATTATCATAATGGTAGCTAATATACCATAATAATGATGGACAGTAGGGGCTTTACGAATTAGAGGGTAAAGGTAGTTCGATGTTTATCGATGTTACCTCTCATGAATTCAGTAACAAACAGCAAACTATTGTTTGCATTATAAATGCTTGCACATTTAAAATAAGTCCTCCGTTACAATGTAACAATATAAAAGCCAGTTTCGATTTATCTCTATTCAGAGATTTATTTAGAGTATTCGGTTTCTGGGTTAAGTGTGATTGAACACTGAATCGTTTATTGTTTGTACCTGAATTCGGGATTGTTTCTTGTAAATTTACAACATTTAATTTCAGGTTTTGTTTGGAAACTTTTTGTTTACCAGTTCTCTTTGATAGTAATAGACATGTAGATAATTTCTGATGCCTGCGCAGTTATCACGTATTTTTTTTTTATTTGCAGTCGTTTCGAAAACTTTACAGTTTCCATATTCATAGCATGACTGAGCTGACGATAGTCTAATGCTAAGTTATTTATAGGTACAATAGTGAATTATTTAAATTAAAATTTTTATATGAATTTCAGGTGTAATACGTAGGTAGTTAGGTACCTACCTACGTTGATATTAACAACCAAATAGGTGCAAGTAGTGTTTACGCAGAATGATAGATATTAATGTAAAACGTGAACTGTTTTCTTCGATTTTTATTTTAATGGACTAACGTTAGATACAGTATCTACCTACTGCAAGCTTGCTCTTCATCCTTTCATTTGATTATTTTCCTTGGAAAATTCATTGAATTCTGTTTATTTCGTTACGCAGAATCGTAACGTAAAAGCAAATATTTTATATTTCTACGAACGGATGTCGGGATTAAATTAAGTTTTGAGTAATTAAATATCAGGATTCTAGCATGAAATAAGTAACTACCCTCTTTTATCGTAGGTACATTATTTTTAATTTTTATGGTTTAAGTTTTGGTGTAGTTGCGCAGTAAGTAGGTATACCGTATAACTATTTAAAAAGACGTGATTCGGTATTCCTATAATATTATATTATTTTATGATATTATGTAGGTACCTACTTCCCCAATATCGTATATCTACGTACAATTGACATCTCTTTAAAATGTTATTGAAGAAAAAAATGCTATTATTACTTATTACTCATACCCACAGGTACAAATGACCTCCCCAATAAATGCCTTCGCAATTAAGATTGCCTTTTTATTTATGGAGCAGCTACATAGGTTGAAGTGGATTAAAAGAAAATCTCGTTTAAGTACTTAGGTACCTACTTATTTAATCGGTTATGATTAAAAATTAGGTCCCGCTTCTAGTTTTATGTCAAATGCTTTAATTATAGCAATTATGAACCATAATAGTTTATTAACTGTATTGCGCCGAGTTTCCCCGATTTTGCCCGAGTTTTGCCGACCATGGCCGAACTACTGCGGCAACATAGTTACAATAAGTTGATTAACTAAACTCACTGATAATGTGCGACGTGACGCTCGAACTTGGCACGTTCTGAAATGGCATAAGTTGGAAGAGAAAGAGGGAACTATTATATTTATCGCAAAGAAATAATAATGTTGAACGAACGTTGGAATTAAACAATTAAAACGCATTTACTTCACGTTTATTAATTTTTATTCTGACGTACTGAGAAAAAAATAGTATCGGCTGAATTCTTGCGGCGTTTTTTTTCAGCAATGATGCTGCTGCACTGGTAAAATCATATGATATAATATTATATACCTACTGAGTACTGATTCATTAACTTAAACGGATTAAAGGATCTGTTTCAATATATTTTTAAGTTATCTGTCAGATACAGGAATTGTTATATCGTATAGTGTTTAGATGTGCCTACCTGCCACTTACTCGGTGGATTCGTGTTAACTAATTTACTTGAAGCTTCAATTAAGACTCTAGGTACTAGAAAAGTTATTAATAGTTTGATAAGTACCTAGGGCTACTTTCATATCCTTAAGCAGACCCTTATTCAAGGAAAACAATTACATTTAAAATTAATAACTTTCCAAGTAGTTACTGGTTTATATTTTTCATGGAACCCGCTTCATCGAATCTAGGTCAAATCTGAACAGGAATCCTGTAAAACAGTAAAAGTGATGAGAAGTCATTTGCTAACTACGAAACAAAAAACAAAACAAATTATGCTACCCCTATGCATTGACAGTACACAAATAAGACTTCCATATGTCGTTTGGCATAAAAATCCGTTCCATACACGCCCGGAATTATTTGGTACAGTCACCATCAGATATATCAGAACGGGCGAGGTACTCAAATACATCTAAGCAACATTAAATTTCAATAAATTCGTTACGGCAAATATAGCCAATAATAATTCGTCACAAATATAAGAGCAGCAATTTTTCAATATAATCTGGACACATAACAACGCAAAAATATCTAAACAGTACAAGTGTTCATAAATATCTGAACACTTGAGGAAAATATACCTTAAGTCACTGACATATAGTTTACATTCTATTGTACAGATGTAGCGAATATTCTGTCTGGTGGTATCATTACTAGGCTCTAATCAAACGTATATACCTATCATAAATTTCAAACAATCTAATTAATACTGTCTTGGCTTAATGCGTAAGACATCGCTTAGTAAACCGAGCGTCATGGATCGAATCCGACTGGTCCACATGCATTTTATTTTTATTAACGGATGGGAAATATGACATATATTATTCTTTTTTTTAATTTCTATAATAAATTAGGTTACCTGCTATATTAAAATTTTTTTTTCGCAAGATTTTTAAGATTTTTTATTTTTTATTTCTTCATTTATTATAGTCTATAATACGGTAGCAGGACATTCGGAGATCGGACATACGTAAAATCGAAACTCGTATTAGTATTTGCAGTTCGTTTATTACCTACGGACTTTTACAATTGATGAAGTTGTTGCGTACCTAATTAAACGACAAAGTATGTAATTAATTAAGCTCCATCATGTCTCATCATTTCATCATCTGGGTTTTGTGTAAAGTATAAATTATTATGGTAAATAATTTATACTTTACACAAAACGCAGCTTACATAGACTAAATAAACTACAACTGGAATATACACAATTTAACTAAGGTTAGTCTTGGAAGTGTCTCACCGAACTCTTCAATACAAAATAAGATCTGAATAAAAATACAAAACGAATAAAATTAAAAAAAAACACAAATTCTTCCTGGTCTCGAACTTAAACCAGCCGCGTTCTATCACCGTGCATCCGACGTGTAAACCATGAGGCTAAGCAATCAATTATCAGGTTGACGAAAATTGGTTACCAATGTTGACAACCAACGACTTGTCAACGACCATAATATTCTTTCATAATTAAATAGGATACGAACTAAACAGTGACAGTTGAAGTTTGGCAACAGGAAACAATAGTAAGTATGACAACGTCGCAATTCACGTTTGCTTTGCTTACCTAGTAATGATACCATGAGACAGAATATTCACTACATCTGTACAATAGAATGTAAACTATATGTCAGTGACTTAAGGTATATTTTCCTTAAGTGTTCAGATATTTATGAACACTTGTACTGTTTAGATATTTTTGCGTTGTTATGTGTCCAGATGATATTGAAAAATTGCTGCTCTTATATTTGTGACGAATTGGACGTTCAGATATTATTGGCCTTATTTGCCGTAACGAATTTATTGAAATTTAATGTTGTTCAGATGTATTTGAGGACCTCGCCCGCTTTGATATATCTGATGGTGACTGTACTAGCTTCGGCCCGCGACTTCGTTTGCCCATGATGAGTACTTTACACATATTCTTATAATAATATATAGCCTACAATATGTTATTTAATTACGTCGTTTTAAGATGACATTAATTTGACATTTTAATTGATACTTCAATGTTTAAAAATACTTGACGACTAAGAGAAAAATTATCATAACGACATTTTGTTATTTTCTAAAATAATGCCTTTGTTGAATTTTGTGTATTTCTTTGTTTATATATTATTGACTATCTCACTATTAGTACATATAATATGATAATGTAATTATGATGTATAAAATATTGAGAAATAAATGAATCTGAAACTGAATCTATTGAAATACAGGTGCGATACATATCGATTGATACATTGTAGTAAATATTTAAGCCGCTAATTTCTTTAACAGTGCCGCTATGTTTTGTAACTTAACCCGTTCTCGGCCGCGTATCGTATCGAGATCAATGCAGTATTTATTAGTGTTTGATCATCCTCGTAACCGCTATCGAGAATTTACGCCGCTAATTATGAAATAACTCTACGGGGAACTTTGATTTAGCGATTTGAATTCTATATGAGAGTTTGAGAGGTGGATGGTTCAAACGATTCGGTTATGATAACGTTACAACATAATTTATGAGCGGCTAAATGGGCTAAAAGTATTTTAGTACCTAACGTTAGCGTTTACGTTTTCAAAGTTAACATTTTTTGCAAGAACTTTTTTTCTTTTCTATTAATTAATTGGAAAACCGAGCCGAGCCATGAGTAATATAAAATATCTATGTTTAAAACATGCTCGAAAATAAATGAATTAAATTGTTAAAAAAACGGTTGTGGTAAATTTTGATAGTCAAGAAATATGATACCGGATATAGTTTATAAACAAAAGCGTTCTAAACAATATTTTTTTATTTTAAACCAACGTTTGTACCTTACATTATTTGGGACTAAATTGACGTACAAAACCTCGTACAAGTAGCTACCTAACTAATAGGTACATAATAGCTACCTACCGTATAAGTGGCGACAGTACATTAATCAGCATTATTTGATGATTATGAAGCGCAACATAATGAGTTTATTTATATATATTATTGTGGTAGAATGAGTGGACTAGTGACGTCGCTTGCCCTCGCTCCTGAACTATAAAAGCACTTATCTTGATATTTTTTGCTCTGTTTTATTATTCTAACTGACGGACTTAATATATTGTTTTCTTTACCCAGTCGTCAACCCTATTCCATCATTCATAATAATTTTATTCCAATAAGCTTTATTTTTTATTAGAATTTTAAATAAGGCATGCCGAAAATAACTAGATACCTACTTATCTCTCAAGTAACTTAGAGTTATAAATTTACTTTTAAGCTCCCAACACACACTAACTGGTATTTACGCTAAACATAACATTAACATTAAGAAATTCGCGCCATTGTCCCGAGAATAAAATAAACAAACGTTTCCTTAAACGCAGTTTAAACTCGTTTTAACTGCCGGTTAGCTAATTACCGGTGCCGGAAACGAGCGGTTTGTACTGGATATAGTTATTGTCTTACTTTGGGCAGGTTTTAGGGTAAAATGTCTTAGTTTGAATATTAACTACCGCATAAGCCTAAATTAAGGGGTGACCAGTTGAAAGTAACTGTACTCTGGAGTCCTAGTGTAAAAGGGCATAAGTGTAATACTGCATGTGAAATACTTATACCCTTTTTCACTACGAGCCTATGACACTTAGTCTTACACTAGGTCCTCAGAATTATATAATACTAGCGACCCGCCCCGGCTCCATACGAGTGCTATAAAGCTTCCTCATGAATTACTTTATATATTAAAAAAATCGATTAAAAATCTGTTGCGTAGTTTTAAAGATTTAAACATACATAGGGCCGGGCAGACAGCGGCAGCGACTTTATTTTATACTATGTAGTGATAACTTCCAATCAAATATTTGTGCAGTTTTATTCACAACTACTTAATTTTTTTACGAAAATATTATATAACTACTCTAAAGTTTTGTGTACACGTTTCCGAATAAGACAATGCTGACGTTAGCAAAAGCGCTATGCCTGAGGTATTTTCGACAAGAACAAATCAAGTCGACAACGTAACCGATATATCTCACCGCGAGAATGAACCGATATTGACATGACAAAATGTCATCTCGACTATCCATCATAGGCTTGCTGGTAGAGCTAAAAATACCTACGTATACCTACTACCTACGCTCATAGCAAGATAGTTGTCCAAACAAGGTACTTTATTAAAAGGCTTGAAAGCCTCCTATCAGGAGGCTCGCCACCCGTCCGGTTTTGCAGCAAAGGCCCATTAGCTGGCCAACTGCGCTTCAGTATTCAGTTAAAAAAAAAAAATACTTTACATTTGCGTTTGTTTGAATATGACTAAAGTTTTCATGACATCACTACTAAGTCAATCGGGTTTAATCCGTTACGTTTGTTTTATTCCATTGTACCCTATATCGTTTCTACAATAGTGTTATCTCCAAATACAAGAGCACTGAAGCAATTCATTCTGGGCTTTAAAGCAATAACGATAGGTTTCTTTTTACTAATGGCCGTTACAAATCAGGAGATAGTCCATCGGAATGGGCATTAGGATTTGCCTGGGTTTCGCCTGATTTATATACTAGCTTAGGTCTTAGTAGATCTGTGTTAGAATGTTTTGTCTCTATTTTCAACTATTCTCTAAAATTCGTCTCACTTACCCTGTGACGCCCTTATGCAAGTAGGTATTTTATCTTTGTGTGATCCTTTAGGTATATTCGCCTGCTTGTTGATTTAGTTTGTTTTCTTATTAAATTTAATTAAATAACGAAAAAGGATATAAAACAACCATTAAAGTTCAGAACAAAGGTGCTTTTTTTTTGTTCACCAAGTAGATTACCAAAAATTACTGGACCCCTATTTTTTCTTTTTTCAATCGAACGATAAATGACATAGATAATCGCTTCGAAACTTCGGGAATCGGGGCTCGTGACGTCACGTTATTGTATAAATTGTGCCTACTCTCAACAACAAGCTCCTACTCTCTATCTAGTCTGTCCAATTATTTTCAATAATAATATGTCTGATGGACTGAATCGAATTTCGTATTCATTACTCAGTCGTCATTCCTGTACGTAGATAGTATACACACTTGTCTACCTATGCTATCAGGCAATTGGTTCCGGAATCAGAACATTTACTTACAGAGTTGCTCATAGTGCAAACTTGCCAGGAATATTGTATCAACCAAGTGGCTTCTATTATCGCTGGAGTTGTATACTAAGTTATACGGCAAAGTTAGCTTTGTATTGCCTGAATAGAAACTACGTAAGACGACAGAAATCACTGCGCAATTACTCGATAGAACTTTCAATTAGTGAAAGTAATTTTGAAATGGACGAGCATTAATATTCGCCAGTTAAATCCGTTGTAGTTTCATTTCAATGTGTTATAACTTTGGAAGCATCAGCAGTCATTACACTTATTTTAATATAATGAGTTGTACACTTATACAACTCACAATTTAATTTCTCATTTATACTCATTATCTACATTCAAATGTTTTATGTGGGCGCAGCTTCGTTAAAACAAATGATATTTCGCTAAAGTTATTAAAGAAAGAGAAATGTATGCTATTGACATAAGTTAACTTAAGTACTAGTAATTTTTCAGGAATAAACACTGCAACTCTTTTCGCTACGGAACATAGAAAAAGTTGGCGCCCATGTATTAAATATATATATCTAGATAGTGGCGTGGTAAAATTCAATAATTGATAAAATCTATTCAGTGAGCACGAATAATAACTGGATTATCTCCATAACACGAACAAAGCTAATTTTGTTCAGTTTATTCTGACCAATAGTAGATAATCCTACTAAAGTAATAAACTGCAGCTAAAGTGCATTTGTTCGAAAATAGTCTTAAATCCAACGCTAGTGTCAATACTGATTTCTCTCTCCGACCTTAATCGGAGAAGAGAGACATCCCGTTACCCGATTCGCGAAGTTGGACATTTTTCGATTGTTTCTCTTGTTAAGCGTTTATTTTTGTATTTATGTATTTTTTTTATTATGCTATGAAATATAAAAAAACGACCGTTTTATTATGTCTCAAAATTAAATTCCAAAAGTCAAAATTAGTTCAGAAGGAATTACAACCTAAGATACCTTTTCAAAAATCGGTTACAATACTTAAGAAATCATATGGAGATATATGACTTCGTCCAATAATCTAAAATAAAGATAAGAACAGAATAAGGAAAATATTCTAATATATAAGAAAACTTACGATATTTCGTTACAATATTTTTTTAAAATTAATTAGTTGGATGTGACAAAATGTTTAAAACATTACCGAAACACTGCTCGAACTAAATGCAATCCACGAAACCTGCATTCAGCATGCACCTAATTGTGCGATCGGGCCTAATTGCTCTCCCAGTGGACCGCCGTTCTAAATTACACACAAACAAGCTTAGGCTGAATGCTGCAAAATGGTTGTTCTCTTTCCGTGCTGGTACCGTATGGACTGTTTTGTGAGGCAACGTACTTTAAATTCATGCCCAGAACAAATACTAAACATGATCATCCTACACATTGCTACGAGTTTCTAAACTCCATGTTATTTTTGGTCGGTAATTTGTCCAAACATGTTCCTATACCGATTTTAAATTCGTATTTAAATATAAAGGTCTCAAAGAATCCAAACGGGTATATCTTATTCAATTCTGTTTACATAGAAATGATTCTAGGAGTTTCATGTTTCCGTAGTCCTATTGGTTCGAGTGCTTTCCTGAATAAGTGTTTCGTGTATTTACTGAGTGAAATGAAATCAGCAAGTTTAGTGTTTGAATTTATTTAGAAATATGCTCTTCAGACTGTCTAAGAATGGTAAAATTTTCCCAGTTCTTAGTCAATTTAGAAAAATTAGATACCATTAATATAACTCCCCAAAATCTTTAGCTACGGCCGCGCCTGGACAAAGGCACTTTCGCTTTCATTCCTTAAAGTACTTAGGTATAATAGGTATGCGAAAGTAATGAAATCAATAGTTCTATAATATTTTTCATAAATCATCCAACTGATATTGCGTGTCCGAAACTGCACGCTCAGTGAGAATCGTAAATATTGTTAATGGTTTAAAATGTATCGAATTCGAGCCAACTGCGGTTTTTACGAATATTGGGTTTTTAGGGCAATGTATTCGCTTTGTTTTATTGTTGTTGAATTGGACTATAAAATGTTATTAAACGTTTTGACTGTCGATTTATTGTTATAATAAATGGAAGCTCAAACGTTATTATTAACGAATGGAATTTATCAATATAAAATTACGTAACATTTATAATAGGCATCAGAAATTATTAACATTTATAAAAATAAATCCATTTTAGAAGATACTATTTTTTGGTATCTACTACAGCTGCAGTAGATACCCACTTATAAAAATATTAACGAAGCTCGTACACTTAAAGGTGGATATTTATACACTTTTTAAAATGTTAAATTTTTACACAAAAATTTAACCGAAAATAAATAACTTAATAAAATACTACCTACCAACAAATATCTATTTAAAAAAAAACAGACAGACTAGAATCGTATACAGCAGAACAAAAGCTGTAACTCTAAATAAACTAGCGCATCTAAATCCAGACCAGTCGTACAATCAATCCGCAATCCGTCTGCAATCCGGACAAGCCAGATCGCACGACCGGACTCGGTCCGGCGGTTCCGGATTCAATCCAGTTACAGTACGGGGCAATAGCTCAGATTCATACAATGCATTCGTATAACTGTCAGTGGAACATCCACAAAGCAAAACTGCTATGAAATGTCCCAGTGAAAGGAGCGTATAATTGTTTGAAAACCACCTGCAGTGATGGTTGAACTAAACAACTTAGGATTGCTACACTAATCAAGTTATTTATAGAGTAAGATCCCAGAGCGATCTGACGTAACTTATTTTCTGACGAATGAAACCTTAAGATTTCAGTAGCGTCTAGAGTGCCTTGAATATCTACGGGCTTGTGAAAACTGTCAGAGTGACACCAGGGTTGGTACCAGGTGAGAAAGGTGACTAAAAATAAGAGTTATCTTACTTATTTTCTCATGGCTCATTTTTATATATATCATGTAGAATATTATTTTAAAGTAATGGATATAAGTGTCAGACACTTTTGATTGACCAGAACTTTTGTCAGACACTTTTAAGTTACCCAAAAAATGGATCTCAAAGATGGATGAACATAAGCATATCATGTTTAGGCTCATTCGACTCGGTATGACGAGCACTTTCTAAACAGAATATGATGATGGTAGTGCTGATGATGAATCCTGAAGACTACTATGGATCTCGAAGTTGGATGATCATAGGCATACCGTGTTTGGGCTTATTCGACTCGGTATGACGAGCGCTTTCTAAACACATGATGATAGATACCCCACATGTAAAGGTCTGATGAAAAAAAATGCTGAGTTTTAGTTCAATGTATGGGGAACCCCAAAAATTTTGATTTTTTTCTGATTTTATTTTAAAATCTTAATGCGGTTTACAGAATACATCTACGCACCAAATTTTAATAATGTAGCTCTTATAGTTTCGAAATAAACTGGCTGTGACTAGAGTACCCGATTACTTGAGTAATCGGTTACTGAGTAATCAAATTAGTAATTGGATTACATTTGTAATCGATTGACGCCAACACTGATTGAAACGGATAATGCTCGTCATAGCGAGTCGAATAAGCCCAAACACGATATGCCTATGATCATCCAACTTCGAGATCCGGAGTAGTCTTCAGGATTCATCATCAGCACTACCATCATCATATTCTGTTTAGAAAGCGCTCGTCATACCGAGTCGAATAAGCCCAAACACGGTATGCCTATGATCATCCAACTTCGAGATCCATAGTAGTCTTCAGGATTCATCATCAGCACTACCATCATCATATTCTGTTTAGAAAGTGCTCGTCATACCGAGTCGAATGAGCCTAAACATGATATGCTTATGTTCATCCATCTTTGAGATCCATTTTTTGGGTAACTTAAAAGTGTCTGACAAAAGTTCTGGTCAATCAAAAGTGTCTGACACTTATATCCATTACTTTAAAATAATATTCTACATGATATATATAAAAATGAGCCATGAGAAAATAAGTAAGATAACTCTTATTTTTAGTCACCTTTCTCACCTGGTACCAACCCTGGTGTCACTCTGACAGTTTTCACAAGCCCGTAGATATTCAAGGCACTCTAGACGCTACTGAAATCTTAAGGTTTCATTCGTCAGAAAATAAGTTACGTCAGATCGCTCTGGGATCTTGGACCATTAGCTCGAGTCGTGCCTTGGTATTTCATTCTGGATATACAGAATGCTATCTCACTTTTGTTATTACACACCAACAATTGCTGTTTTGTAGTACCTAACTGAATGAAAATTTTAGATTTACGTAGTATTCATTTAAAAGGGCTTCAACCTATTAATATTGCGCTTTTACCTGCATTATAGGTATATAGGAGTTAAACTTTTTGTTCCTGTAGGAAATGAATGTAGTCTGTTACTACTTTAAGTTGACCCATTTTGAAAATGCTATTGTTTTTAATGCGTAATTATCTATCATATTTATTTGCCTTTTAATGAATTAATACTATTTTAATAATGTGTACAAATTCACAATTTATTTCTACAACTAAGTTTAATATAGGTATACGATTATAAATAATATATTTCGATATATAAGGATGATCGGAACAAAATTTCGTAGGATAACCGAGAATTTCCTATTTAGTAAACTCTAACAGCGCTAAAATTTAATTACTTCAAACTCCCATCTAGATATAATATAATACTGTTCCATTTCTAATTTGAAATACCATCAATGTGAATTTACTATTTAATATTCACAATACGGCTTGGAATTCCGCCCGTTGGCTGAAATGGCGATCCACAATCTGTTCGATAATAATTAAACAATATCTCACCGTGGTAAGGTATCGTTTGATCAGATATTATTATTAATAACGGCGTACTGAGTATTTAGATATTTTAATTAAGATAGTTAATGAAAACTAGAGGTATAATTACGTGTAGGTAGTCTTTTATTTCACTGGGTATTTCTACAATGAAAAATAGACTACTACTTGTATTAAATTATATGTAAACTATAAGAGTTAGAACCTTGAAATTTATAACATTAGGATGCACTAAGAAATGATTTTTAAAAATATCCTGTCCTAAAACGCGGGTGCTTATCGTGCGCAGATGAAGTTGCGGGCAAAAGCTAGTTACAAGACATAGGTATAATACCTATATAGTATGGCGTTATGTTATGTTAAGTGTTTTTACAAATAAATAAGTTAAGTACATTCAATAAAAAACGTCAACATTAAACTCATAAATGTATTTCTATTCGCAGCTTACAGTTTCAAAACGTGTTTCTTTTGAAGAGATCTCCAGCGCGAATAGCGATTGCATATTCCCAACAAGAGATGCAATTTTTTCTCGTATTTGCTGTCGCATATTACTTTTTATTGAAAAGGAAAAAAATGTGGACATGCTTAAACATAGAAACCGTTAGTATCAATTTAATTTAATTTTCGCTTGTAATTTCTGATGCCTTCGCTGTTATTACACATTGGAATGAAACAACTATGACGGATTTAACGTTTACAGATTCCATAATTGTAGCACGACTAATTGTCGCTGTCATTTCAGCCGAAAGAAAAAAAATCCACTGATCAATAGACCCTCCACGAATATTATCACTGTTTAAGCATCTAGGACTTCTGTGACCTATGTCAGTCGTTCAGCCTTAATGGTTTTCCATTTTAGCTATCATCTAAAACAATTAGCTTCATTTCATCGAAACATAAGAACAATCCTGACGTCTTTTACAAAATAGGTCAGCTTATTCGCGAATAAGAAATTTAATAATGGAAATTGAGCCCAAATAAATATACATTATATACATGTTATTGCATCCTTGGTACTGTTTATTAATTTTGTCGTATTCCACAGTTTCGACTTTGCTTTGCTGCCTACCCGGCTACATCATGATTGTTTGCAGCTTCGCTTCGGGGATGCGAAACAATGGAATTCTTTGACCCATATTACAGTTTATGAATTACCTCCAGGCGGAGCGAAATGAAAAATTCTGATATTAACTCTTTCAAGGAGAATACGATGTATGAGAGTAAAATTGTACTGTCGATTGTTTTATATTTAGGTTAGTATTGTCGCTTGGTTTTCTAACGTGGAAAACGGTATGCTGCATGCAATTTTTTATTTAGAGATATATCTTAATTTTGTGAACTTTAGATGAATAACACTCTTATTACTTTTGTGACTTAGTACGAGATCCAGCTGTAAAATCAGTCATAATCAATCGCGTATTTCCTTAAAAAATAAATGTTCATGCTTATTTATGCTTAGGAGAATAATTATATACCTATCAGGTTGCCTATAAAAATGTGGCCGCTAGTATTTTTAATTAAATTATTTATAATTGCATTTTGGGAAAAAATACTTGTTTTTCCATAAAACAAAAGAAAAGAAAATAAGAATCTCCATTTTTCTTAATGCGTCTATTAAGATTATACCAAAAATAGTCCTAAACAAAAATAAACAGTTTTCCTTTTTTAAAAGTTCTTAACAAAACTGAGCCCTGGTCTACGATTTGCATGATATCCAAGGCAAATATATTTCGCGTGCAAACATCGGGTATTAAAACAGAATCGGTTATTCAGCCGGCGTGGTCAAACAAATGTTTGTCACCCTGAAGGCAAGGGGATAAATTGATGTTTGGCAGAAGTGTGAAGAGGGTGATAATTTGACAAGATAGATAAACAAAGGAAGCAAACTTTTTTTACTTACACATTATTAAAGATAATTTACATAGATTTCACAGAACGTCCGTTTCTAGCACTGGCTGTATAATATAATCAATACACGTTACTTCTATGGGCCGCTTTTTTTTTATCGAATGCTGAAACGCAGTTGACTAGCTGGTTCAAGATAAGAAACTTCACAGTCTGTATTTTGGAATGTGTAATAACGAAGGCATCAGAAATTATTATAGCCTGTATTTCGTGATAGTGAAGAATTTTTCAACAGAATATTTTAAACACTGTTTGTTTTCCGTGTATGGAATATCGGGAATTTTGTTTTGTAAGTACTTTGTACGTACGTACTCAGTATACTGAGTAAGTACGTACAAAGTAAAAAATAAGTAATATTATAACATTATAGCTTTTTTTTTGTTTTTATTAATTTTGGGGTTCCGTATTTTCTGTACTTAAGGTTGAATGGTACCTAGATAAAGACTTAAGGCATTAAGTTCGCCTTCTTATGTTAAGTTTTGTGCAGTAAAATAAAAAAATGCCTCTCAGTAATCTCATGTAGGTAATAGATGCAAGTCCCTAGGCGTATTAGGCTGGTGTCAGTCGGTAGTCGAGGCGCGTTGCTCAAACAGTTTGGTCGGTCTGTGTTTATTGTCACCCGAGGGCTGCGCCTAAATAAATCCACATCCGACCAAGTTGAAGGAAAAAGCGGCTTCTTTACGTACTTTGAATATATATTATGCGATTGGAGCTCTCCCTGAATTTTAATAATTTTTCGTCTCATTCGTTTATATATAAATTTACATGACAAAATTGCGAGTTTTTGATATGAATGTAATTTTAGTCTCATGTTTCCTATCCATTTCTATCATGTTTATCTAATTTAACATGTTAAATCTGGTTTCTTAGTGTTTGGGGTCGCATTCCTCTGAAACGGCTTGACCGATTTTCATGAAAATTGTACGTACCTACATTTAGCATGTAGGTATGTTGTGTTTATCTACAATATAAATTTTATTATAAAATTATCATATTATTATAGCGGTATTTGTTGTCAATCTCCTCCGAAACGGCAGGACCGCTTTTTATGAAATTTCGTGTGCATATCGAGTGGGTCCTATTATACTCAAACTTTAACAACTTCAGCATTGTACAATGAACTACAATAGCATAATATTATGTGTTAATAAACCTTAATAAGTAAATAAATAATTTCATATTGCACATTGCATCCGCGGCCTCGCGTGGCCGACACCGTCACCGGAGCCTAAATAAATATCTGGTCGGCCCTGGATCCTGGTATATTGTACCTTTTTACCATACTACGTGTTGTTTACGCCACGTAATATATTGTCGCGTTCACGTTACTTCACGTTTATACGCAGCGCCTCGTCCGATGCCAAGTGAACCACCGTGGCAGAGGTTTATCTTGTGTATATACCTACGACTAGGCGAATGACTTTATTTGAGATGATGCGACTGATTTTATAGCCTTAGCTGGCTCAGTGAACTTTGTACAGAGTATTTTTTAGATTTTAAGAATGGGGAAAATAATGAAAATTATCTAAGAGTTGTATGTATTTTTTGAAAAACTTTAACTTCGTGCATTTGAAATGCCTTTATTGTCATCACATTATTAAACGTAGGTTTAATAATCCCATTTTCGTCTCTTTTAATAATCTCGTGTGTTACTGTGTATCGTTAAACAAAGTAATAATCAATAACTGCATAATCTATTAATTTTGCTTATAAAATAGTTTAAAACTCTAGCCAATAATTTAATTTCACGCCTTTGATCAGGAAAGTTGGAAAATCAAAGGAAAACAATTTAGTTACAAAATTGCTTGCAAAATGAAACTGCAATGCATATTAAATCTGTACTATCAGTATTATTATCTCATGCAAAACTGGCCTTTAAAGACATCCTCAGAGACTATTAAACTTGTAAGTTATGTATAAGTTTCGTTTGAAAGTTTTTCAATTTTATACATTATAACTTCTTATTGAGAGAGTGAATATTTCAAACTTAAACTTCATGCGATTTCTTACAGGTACTGATAATTGAATTGTAAAGAATTAATTAAATAATTTTTTGATGCTTTCGCATTTATTACCTACTATCTTTTGACCGCGACTCCGTCCGCGCGGAATTCCATACAAAATTTAATTCCCTCTTTTAACCCTTTACAACCCTTTTTTCGCAATTAAAACTAGCCTTTGTTCTTCGTCAGGTTCTAGACTATATTATGTGTACCGAATTTCATTTAAATCGGTTCAGTAGTTTTAGCTTGAGACAGATAGATAGGCAGACAGACAGAGTTAGGTACTTTTGAAGTTATAATATTAGTTAGGATTAGGATAGATTGGATAAACTTAACTCGCGTATATTTATTTCATGCGGACGATAGGGATACATTGTTTTATTTTAAATATTTAATTTATCAATGAAAATATACCTACTTATTATAATAATATCCTATAGTATTACAGGACAATACAGTATTTAGGTATATACCTACATAAGTTTATACTTACAGTATATAACTAAAAAAATCTTCAGTAATAGCTGACATCAGCTTTGAGGAAAAGTATAATAAAAAGATCAAACAATAGGGAACTTAAAATCTTGCGTGTGTCCACCTGAACCCTCCGGTGGTCACGTACCGTTTTTATGTACTACGGTTCGGTCACTGTGACGTATACACGCGTGTTGGGACCAACGTTGGACCCAATGTTTACTGTAGGTACCTACTTGTGAAGATAAATTATTAACATGTATTTAATCATTTCTTCTGACGCTTAGGAGCATTTACAGATTCCATAATCATAGCACGACTGAACTGACAATATTCTTATACTAAATTAACTTTAAAGTAACTTCTCTAAAGTAACTCGGAATCTGTAAAGGCTCCTAAACGTCAGCCAATAAAAATAAAATACGAGAGTTAAATCCGTTAATGTTGTATTTCAACGTGTATTTATTTCTTACAGCCTGCGTCACAACGTCTAGATGTCATAAGCTTGTCATTTTGTGATTGATTTGCATTTTTTTGTAAAAAAACGACATAATTTAGCTATCATTAAAATTTATTTTATGTATTAGTCATGCACACACACTATGCTACTACATACAAATAAAATTATAAGCCAAGCCTTTTTAAGCATTAGAATACAGTTCATGATAGTTTGTTGGTCAAATATTGGATCAAACATTGTAACATGCTTACAATTCGGCCATTACGCGGGGTGCGACGATACAGGCGCCTTCAAGTAATGCGATATGGTTGTAACGCGGACGTGATCACTAGTAAAATGCAACCTTTTCAAAAATCACGTTTTTGGCCTTTGTTGGTCGCAATCCACTACAAATATGTTGAGTATTCACGTCAGTTACGAAAAGAAAGTTTTTTTTGTAAAAAGCTATTGGCTTGTAACTATTGGTACGTTCAATAAAAGTGCTTTATCACTCAAACGTGCCTCCATTTTCTTTTGTTACAAGCAATTCCTTATTTAGTTTTACAGATATCGTAAATATAATTATTTTTTATGAGAATGTTACAATTTTGGTCATTAATATAATGTAGGGTAATTACACCTAGAAGACCTTATAGTTTTTAGTTGTTAATCAAGCATGATGTTGCACATTTCATGACCAAGCGGTTGTCTTGGTCAGTAGCTATGTATTGAGTCCTTGACCAAGAGCTGCGTCTCGTATAAAGAAATTATTTGGATTTAGGCCCTTACGAAAATGAAAATCTTTATTTGGTAATTATAGGTCTCAAAAGACCTTGTATACGTCTGCATAAGAATACATTTAGGCTATCCATAACGTACAGTCTTAAAGTAAGGCAACCTTTTTTTTAATACCATATAACTTTAATTAAATATCGCCCAATCTGTGGCAAAACATGTCAAAAAAACACAAAAACCTCCTTCAAACCATCTTAAACAAAATGGCTACATGATATTAAGTCGTTTTATCAACGTATATCTCTTGATAAGACAAAGGGCCGCATAAATCTCGCCGCGAGTTATCTCAGAGGGACACGCCCTCTGGGAGGGTTCCGATGCTTATTTGTGAAATATGGTTTTGACGGTTTCTATTAAAAAGATAAATATTTTTGGGCCCCCAAATGCGAAAAAGTGCGCGGGATACTCCTTGTCTTTTAATATTTAGCTGTTTCAAAATATTTTTTTTTGATTATTTATAACTAAATTTTATTAGGAATTAATATTAACTAGGATGTATCAATCGATCGATCGATATTTTAGGTTTAATACCATAGTTTTTAATTATAAAGATATTTGTACCAATATTAGGATGTTCCACGCATTCTTGGCTACCTTTCACTAATAACGTAAAAACTGACAGCTGTCAATATCGTAGACTACAAAAATTTTAGAATTTGTTGGTTGCAGAAAGCGTTGTAGGTACTATGCAAGCTTTCTTTTTATGGCTTACTTTTTGTTAGTCTCAGACTCCTAGCAAAATATAATAAGATTAATCCTATATGTATCCTTATATTTCGCGTAGCTATTAAAAGGTCAAGATGACATCTATTTCGCAATCGGCATCAAGTGTCCCCAAGTAATGAATAGGCGCCAATTATTATTAATTACGTGAAAATAATACGAATTAATGATTAGTGTATTTCAAAGAGATTAAATCATAAAGCTCTGCTCTGCTCAGTCCGTATCTTAATGAGAATCTAATTGCAGTACATCTAGATTAACAGTAGGTTATGTCATAATAAACTCGTCAAAAATGATTATCAACTGCGGAGAAACCTTAGTTAAATCGATAAACTTATATCGCACTTATATTGTGAATAAGAAAACGAGTTTGAGAAAGTGTCTATCACAGATAAAGGTATCTGTAGAAATGCTCAATTCAAAGTCAACAAAGGGAAAGAGACTGCATTTATGATTTTTTATAGTTTATTTGTAGTTCTTCTGTTAATGTGTTAGATACGACTCGTCGAGGCGACACTATCAGCGTTCTGTCCCACTGGCTGCGGGTTCGCTTATCTAGATTTTGATTATAACGCTATTTTAATAATTCGTTCTACTGCTAGCTGGTACAAATGTTCATTTTATTTATTGAAATTCTTAATAATTTAAAATTTAAAGTTTTTTTTTTCTAAAATGCTAAGTTTAATTAATGAAAAGTATGTTAGACTAAGAAACAGTTTTGATAATAAATTGATAAGAGTTCATTTAATTATTCCAAATGAGCAGAATGAATACGATATCGAAAATTATATCCCTGCAACATTTCAGCAGTTTATTTTGAAAAACTACATGTACCTATTACTTTCATAATTTTCGAACAACAGAACAAAAGGCTGCCATATAAGTCGAATGCATTCGACTGATTTAATGCAATCCGTTTTTCTTTTTATCAAGTCGCATAATAAATTTTACGCATTTGTTTATTTTGAAAAACTATATGTATTAGGTACTTTCATAATTTTCGAACAACAGAACAAAAGGCTGCCATATAAGTAGAATGCATTCGACTGATTTAATGCAATCCATTTTTCTTTTTATCAAGTCGCATAATAAATTTTACGCATTTGAATTTCTATTTCGTAGAACACCAAATCCATTAGCATTGTTGTTTATAATTAATTTTATACGTAAGGGCAAAATCTTTATGAATTCTGCATTTTTCTTATTCATATTAACAATTCCATTTTCACTTTTCCACACGTATTGTATTGCCTTCAAAGTTCACCCTCTTTCGATTGAATGACGTGCGCAGTACGTTCTGTCAACGTATTGTATGCATTTCTGAATGTCGCCCGTCGATCATGTACAGTTAGCAATAAAGTAAATAAATTGCTTTTCAGTTATTTATACCATAACGTGACGTCACTTGCCCCCTTCGAAATTTAGAACCGCTTATCTAGTTATTTATTGTTCGAGTGAGAAAAGAAACACGTGTCCTATATTGTATGTTAATATATAGTAATTTTTCCTGGTTTTTGGTTTTAATAGCAAAGATAATTTTCACGAAAATCTAAAATTAATTTCCACTAAAAGTAATATTTTGTGTACACTCTAAGTACCTATTTAAATAATCAAATAAAAAAAAATGTTCTTTGTTTAAACCAAATTATTATATTAAAATAACTATGTTGTATGTTCATTGTGAACTCTATAATTCAAATAATTTAAAAATAATATTTAGCAGAAAATACACCAATCGGCTTAGTTCTAAACTGACTAGCTATATTGTGTTAATTTGTGTTGAATATTATCTAACGCATAGGTATTAATTTTACATAACAATACAATCACCTACCTATATATATTTAACTATGTAATTCAAAGATTTTTGTTGTTTGAAATAAATACATAAACTTTAGCGATTATCGTCAGCTCAGTCGTGCTACGAATATTGGAACTGTATATATATATATATAGTTTTCGAAACTTCAACAAATAAAATAAAATACGCAAGATTAATCCGTTAAAATTCTTTTATTCCAAAATAAAAATACACGAATAAATTTAAACTGAAAATTGTATTTCAAAGATTTTAGCGAATGTGTAAAATTTATACCGATATATGCAAGTGCACAGATTGTAGACAGGTTTAATCAGTCGGATATTCGTCGGTGCAATTAGTAATGTGTCACGAGAACCATCGGCAAAAGAGGAAATAAAACTCGATTTTTATTGTGACAGTATTTTAATTGGTAATTGTGAACTAGGTAATATTGGTTATAAACGAATAAGTTTATCAGAATGTATGGCATGTAAGGATGGATGTATCTTTCACGCAATTTTGATGAAACTTTATAGTAATATAGCTTATACATCATATTGGAATGTGTAATAACCGCGAAGGCATCAGAAATGATTATACATCATATTTTGTAACGATATTGTATAAAGTACTTTACGTGCGCGGATGAAGTCGAGGGCAGAAGCTTGTGTCAGTATATTTTCATAAAAAATAAAGAATGCCCATGCACTGAGGCTTACTCGTAGGTTGTCTTTGAACTTTTAGTAGATTCCTACCTAGGAAATCTAAATACTACTACCTACATACCTGTTACAATTTATAGTCATAAAAAAATATTAAAAATTACGTTGACGTAGGTATATTGCTAACCAAAGAAATAGGTACCTAGCCGTACACATTATTTCTTAATTCAAGAAGTCTAGGTACTTAATTTTAGTTGAAGGAGCCCTCCCTTAATTAAAATTACTTAAGTTTAGAATATTATTTCACGTTACATTAAGTCATTAACTATAAATTCTGTAAGCAGTTTCTCAGAATTTTTCATACATTAAACTTAGTTTTGCAAACGTTACATCATGCAGGCAATTGATCCGTCGACTAATTGGGGGTGGGCTGACTAAAAAAGAAAACCGACTCACGCCATTGTCTTCCTAATTCTACCTTTTACCAGCTAAGGGTATTTTTGGCCAGCCAAATCATTTTGAAACAAGGTGATATAGACTCTATTTCACTTGTATGGGGCCTACATTCCAACAAACGTGATGATTGAAATGGATAGTTTCCAATGGACCTTTTTTATTTTTTGTCTTTATAAAAGAATTGTTGAAACTTAGTCTTTTATTCCATTGATAGTCGAATAAAGTAAAAATGAAAAATATTTTGTTATATATGAGTGTGATACATCTTTAGGAAATAACGCACATGGGATAATAATTGGTGTTTATTTTGGTGTTTTATACCATATTACAGTTTTTTTTTTATTACAATAAAATATTTTTTTAGCAAAGTGGACAATTTTAAACTAAGTAGTATACCTCAATTTAACTTTAACTTTTGACTAAGTGGTTACAGAACCAAACCGACAATTAGGTACGTATTATTTCTTAAACGTTTTGATAACAGTATAAAAATAGATACCTACCTACTTTTGTAACTTGACGTGTATGCCCAAGTATTCCAAAAAAGGTTTCTTCGGCAAAATCATTTCCTGCACATCTAGGCATGCCAAGGTTGTTCTTATAAATGGAAAAACAAAAAGTTGTCAACGAAATCTCGCCTCGTCTCGTCGCGCGTGACCCGCATTCTCCTCGCCCACGAAATTTAGGGCCGATCTGTAATCGCCAAAATGGCGGTTTGGTTCACTTTGGCCTATTCGACGGCAAAATGAGCGTTAATGAGCCACATTTGATAATGTGGAGCGATTTGACTCTTTTCGTGACTGTAACAATTTGTTGACTTTCAATTTCAAAGAAATTGTAAATTGCTGTGAAATCGGTTACAAACTAACCGTGAACAAACTATGATGTTTGGACCGAGTTGTATAAGAAGGAATCAGAGTAGCTATTAAATAAAATGCGCTTGAAATTATTCCTAGATAACCAGTACCTTTGTCGTTTAAAAGGTTTCTTAATTATCAATAATATTATCGTTATTTTACATTTCGAGGGACACTTAACAATTATATACTTGTTGAATAGTAGTTACCTAGTTATAATTAAACAATAAAAACCTAATTAGTGGAACTGATACTTTTTTTATATTATTTATGTAATTCAAAAATTATATATAAAAATTATCAGTTCCACTAATTAGGTTTTTATTGTATACATACATAGATGTTTATTAAGGCAGTGTCTACTATTTAATATTTAAAACTAAAAAATAACAATTAAGCATTACATTTTGTTTTTTCCGTAATAAAATGAAAACTAAACCCTCTTTCCGACAAAATTAAATCGCACTTTGGCACCTTTCGTACAGTTTGTGTACAAAACCCATACCTAATATTTACCTCGACGAACCCGACCATGTAAACATTGTAAAACTCAATCACTACCCGCAACACGTACGCTTCGTTAAACTCGCCAACTGGAACTATCCGCGTCGCGAACTGTATCGAACTGGGCTTAGTCGACTTAGGTGTAAGCGGCCCAGTGTGTGACTCGCATTATTACCCCCAGATCGATGTCGGAGCAGTGACTGTGTGCTTTTCTTAATCGAATGTGGGAAAATTATTAATTATTTTGTTCACGTAGTTCATGATATCGAGACTGTATATAATATATATTTGTCCTAGATATAATTATATTCGTCCTTATCCGAGACAGTTTACTATGTAGTAATGCAATTCTCTCCCGCTTGTCACAGTCATTTCAAAGATCTAAAAAAAAAAGAAACAAAAAACCGGAACCAATCTATACATGTTACAACCCTATGCAACAACTTCATTATGTTTTCTGTGCCCGCGCTGTCACTTTACGCGTCCCGGAATTAAATTGCATTAATTCGGTTTTTTGTCAATAATTCACGAAATATCGAGCGTACGATGTCTGACGGTGGTGTTTTAATGTGTAAACATGTGATAAATGTGTTATTTCAGTGTTATCTAGTGAATGGTAGTGAAAATCACATCGTGGTTATATTTTTTTGCCGGCTAGGCATAGGTTAGTTTGTGAGTAAACAAACGTATTTTCCACAAGTGTTACCTATAAATATGTAATTCGCCGAGTTGTGTAAGTACTCAAAGCTTTAATTTATTGTGTTTTGTCATCGGACATAACCTATATCTACGAAATAACTTATATTAAAGTTCTGTCTATTTGACGTTCTGTTGGCTATCCTGATTAGGCCTAGAGTACATTTCTATTTAGAAACCATAGCCAAAAATCGTAATCGCTCTTGCTAGCCTTATAATTTTTAAATTGACGTCTTTATGTTGGCAATCTTGCCCTACTTTAAAAACTTTTTCATAACCGTTTCCTTTTCTCTCGAATCCTCTTGCGCGTCGGTTGATTTTTCTTTTCTCCTGTGAAAGAAAGTGGTTAACGACTGCTTAAAATGGTCAAACGTAAGAATAAAGAAATGGATGAAGAAGAAATAAGGATGAAAATAAAGAAATGGGAAGAGAAGCTTACCAAGTTCCATCAAGATTCCGATGAGTCCTGCGTATCAGCCCAAGATGTTCCTACTGCGGGTCCCTCAAAAGAAGCACATGTAGAAACGGTTCTGTCAGCGGCTGAACCTCGAAAAGAATCGAGTACAGGTGCGTTTGATAACTGGGATTTCTTAATATCTGTTTATCTGTTTTACAATTTAGCGCTACCACACTGCGGGTAGACATGTTGTATTTTAAGACAAGGCGCTAACACATGCTTAATGCTTTGCGGTTAGACAAATGTCCTAATTATGTTTTATAGTTTTATTGTTAGAAAATTATTCTGTAAAGCATCAAAATCACTGTATAATATTAATACAAAAAATTCTTTTGTTGATCTTAGATGAAGATACGGTGCTTAAACTGTCCGAAGAGCTCTTGGCTGCCTTGGGTGAAGAAGGGTTGGATATAGAAAATGAAGGCATTCCTATCAGTGATGAATTAGTCTCAAGATGGACGAAAATCATAATCTATGGCCTAAATAAAGATGCTCGCCAATCATTATTAAAAAAGTACCCTTTACCAAAGAACTTTCAAAGAGCTGCAGGCCCAAAATTGAACCCAGAGATGGCAGCAGCCCTATCGGAGCTGTCTTTGAAAAGAGATAAACGCATTTTGTACCGACAAGACAGTCTTGGGAAGATATTGTCTTGTTTGGGAGGTGTCCTTACTGATTTACTTAAGGGAAATATAAACAGTGTTAGTTTTATAGAACACATCAGTGATGCAGCAAAACTGACAGCTGATATTTTCTTCCATGACACCCAGTCCAGAAAATTCTTTGCCTTGTCTGGAGCAAACAAAGATGTGCAGATGGCTGCCAAAAACGCTGTTACTGATGATCTTTTATTTGGAAAAGACCTTGTCGAGAAAATAAAATCCGTACATACTGTACAACTCAACAGCCAAAAAATTAGGAAGCCTGAAAAGCATGATATGAACCAGAAGTCCCCACCGCTACAGAAGACTCCTCAACAACGGCCTCGCAGTGGGCAGAGGCCAGCCAGTCAACCAACTCGGTACCGCAGGGAACGAGCGTCTACTCTGCGGAGTCCCAGTTATCGCCGACAATAGACAAGGTATACACATACTGGTAGACTCAAATATTTTAAACATGATTGGGCTCAAATTACAAATGATGCCATCATATATATTAATTCTAATATAAAACCAAAATTAGAAGCTTTTCAGTGCCTACTAAAGAAGCCTACTTTGTCTTACCTATGAGTAAAAATAGAAATATTTGTGTTTTTCCTTTAATGGTAAATTATATCAATTTAAAATCTGACCTTTTGGCCTATGTACGGCGCCACTAATTTTCACAAAATTTTTGAAACCTGTTGTTACATATAGCAAATGTGTCCAAAATATAGAATTTTCCTATAAATTATTGTCAGATTTAGCTTTATTATTAATTATTAATCTAGATAAGAGTGTACTTATACCTATAACTCAAAGCTGCAAATATTTAGGATGGGTTTATACAAAAAGCTGCTTTTTAGTATTAAAATGTTTTACTAAGCACATCTATAATGCTGAAATTTTGATGAGAATTGATAATATCACTGCAGTTGCATATATCAGACAGCTCAATAATGTTTGCTAAATTTTACAACCGACCAGTGAGTGATCCCTATGGCCTTTGATAGATCTATAATTGATACTTTTGATAAATAATTGTTTTAATAGTATAGATTATATTAAGTGTTTTTTCCTTATATTTTATTGATCTCATACAGATATTTTTAATTTGTTAAAAATGTATCTTTAATTATTATTATTTTTTTAATGTTTATTAGTCTATAAGTATATTTCTAATATTAATACATAATAGTTTCAAATTAGATTTAAAATGTTTCATAAAACTGTAGAAGTTGTGCCTTAAATTAAATAAAACTCTTTATTTTAACTTAAGAGTTAGTCTCATTTATATATTATTCACAACCCTTTCTTTAAACATCTACATAGTAAACTGTCTCGGATAAGGACGAATATAATTGGTGATTAAATGAACTTACCAAGTGAAATTCTATCACAATTATATGAAGTCCTTATCCGAGACAGGACTCCCACCCACCCTTTACCCTTATATTAGGTTGTTCATAATAAGCTTTTAACGAAATGAAGTTGTTGCATAGGGTTGTAACATGTATAGATTGGTTCCGGTTTTTTGTTTCTTTTTTTTTTAGATCTTTGAAATGACTGTGACAAGCGGGAGAGAATTGCATTACTACATAGTAAACTGTCTCGGATAAGGACTTCATATAATTGTGATAGAATTTCACTTGGTAAGTTCATTTAATCACCAATTATATTGACTGCCAGTTGAGTTCTCTTTCATGGTTAAATAGTGTAGTAGTATAATAATTTTTGATGCGTTTTTGGAATTAAACAATTTTAATGAATTTAACTCGCGTATTATATTTTATTTGGTGACGTTTCGAAAACTTTACCATTACCATAATTGTAACCGAAAGAACTGGTAGTCTGGACTTTAGTCAGTTACAATTGTTTCATTCCAAAATATAGCACTATTCAAGTATATAAGAAATTACAATATTGTTTTTTTTTGTTACAGGTAAATAGAAGCCGATGATACTACGTTTTGAAGAAAATTATTTTTACTAGCTTATGGTTAACGGTCGTGCCTTATATATGATTTTGTACTTAATGATTTTGGGAATAGCCCACCTAGTCTACCTCTAAATATTCATAAAACCAAATACCTACGTAAAATTGTGATATTATTACTTTTTAATTAAAAATAATTTTGAAAACAAATATAAATGAGTTCTTTAGAGCTCTCAGGTTAAATTACATTTATCACGAATTCATATTCTTCTTTGTATCCCGATGTTCAACATAAGGATTGAAAAAAAATATGTATTTCCACATATGAAACTGAAATATGACATCAGATAAATATGTTTTACACTAAAATTATAGGAAATGTCTGAAAGTTAATTAAAAATTGTTATCTGGTATCGAGATAAGAGCGGAATTAAAAGTTAAAATTAAATTGGATTCTGTTCAAAACTTTGATACTTTTCACAGACTACATAGTGGCGAAGATAATTTACTAAATTACGGGTAAAAAGTAACTTACCATTTAAATTTAATTAACAGGGTACTTTATTTTTTAATTGTTTTAGTAATATTCAATTTTATTTCAACGCGCAGATCAATGAGAGGGTAGTATTTGTGTTATTAAAAAGTATTTATTTTATAATTGAAAAGTACACCTAGCCACTTACACGTAGATTTATAAAAAAAAAAATGTCTCATAAACTTGGACCGTAGTGTTCTTACATCAATTATTAATATGTATAAACATAATTAATATTAATTAAATTAATATCAATCATGTTGTGTGTTTGTTTATTCAATTATTGGTGTAAATGGAGGATCTCGGGGCCTATTATATAATCGATTTAGTCGTCATATTTGAGCACTACAGTCTCTACTGCCTAAATAATAATGTTTTCGTATCTAGGAGAAATGGCTAGAAAATCGAATAATCTTCCCGAATATCAAAACTGGTAAGAACATAAAATATGGTAATTCTTTTGAGTTCTAAATTTTCCTTTTCCTCAAAGTGACTTAACTGGAAAGTGTTTAATCTTTCCCATAGATTTTCGTAAGCAGCGATTTAAGTGAAAAGTGCCTTACTCGAGCATTAAGAGTTCTGATGATATAAATAACTTGAACTTCCCAATTTTAACCAATTTCAAAGATTTTAACTCAGTTTTCAAGTTTGAATTGTTCCAAGAGTCCTTAGGCGTTAAGGAGATTTTTGTAAATGAAATAGTTTTAAAGTAGGTATCTACTTAAGTTTTTTTTTTCATATTATGTGGGACATAATAATGACAAGCTTTCAAGCTTTAGTAGGTAGGTACGTCATTTTTTAATTTCGAGTGAAGGAATTTATATTCAAATAAAAATTGTGAAAGACGATAATGATTCTCAAACAATAATTCACAATAATAATGAATACTAATCGATAATTCACACCAATTTAAGTAAGACTACTTGATTAGAGTGCAAAATAGACATTTTGAACTCTAATTAATAGATATTGGATACATCAATTTATATACCTACGTAAGACACCTAAGACTCATCATGCTGATCTAAAGTTTCATCAAATTTCATTTCGTAGTTTTTGCGTAAAAGAGTAGGTTACAAACGTACATCCATATTCCATACATCCAGATATCCACATTCTTAAATTTCTTACAAACTTTCGCGTTTGTAATATCACTAAGGATTATAAATTTGGTACTTATCGCTTCACGACTGAAAAAAAAACGAAATTAAATGCGCAAATAATTTTCCAATCGTTTCCTATTATCCCCTTACGGGAAAATAATGGAAAATCCAAAGAGACGAATTCTAAATTGAACGGGAGATGAAATCAGAAACTTTCCCCTCGTTTCAAAAATATGCGTTATTGAACATTTAGCTGTAAAAGACTTCCGGCTGTCACACCGAAACGAATACTAATTAGGTACTACGTAATGGGTACGTAAAAGGTCAATTACTATAGTTGAGGTTATAAATTAAGTACTATTAAAATCTAACTAATTATATAGAGCTTGTTTTAATTATATCATCATAATAATCATCATTAATACAAGTTAAATTCCGCTGCTGAACACAGATTTCCGCCAGACCACCTCAACGGCTCGTCCTGAATAACTTTTTTTTTTAAATAAAAATATATATAGGTACTAAAAGTTAATACATGTTTAATATTTAATACAAGTACTTGCTAATGAAGCACATGTTATAAAATTCACATATACAGCGATTTTTACTAATATTATCAATTGAAGGCAATCGATGATTTAGTTTATTTGTCACAATTAATTATATTTTGGAATGAAATGTTTCGGATTCTTTACAGTTTCCATAATCGTAGCACGACTGAGCTGACAATAGTCTAACGCTAAAGTAATTATATTTGTTTGCTACGGTGTCAACAGTAGCCACTACAGAGACAAGACAGAGAAAGAGATAAAACTTAGCGTCGTATTAAAAACTTCTTTAATGGATTTTTTGTGTTGCCCAAGAAACGGTTTTGAAAAGTTTTTTTACGAATAAAAATATGCTTTTGCGACTAGCTTCACTCTCGTGTTTTTATTCTGAACTTTTCGTGTATTAAAGATTTTTCATGAAGTACTTACTTGTTTTATTCCGACGAAGAAGTTGAAACTTCAGTGAGTCTTTCATAATAAATAAAATAATATAAAAAGAAAATTCAAATTTTGATACGAATAGTATCTTTATTATAATAACAATCATGTTGGAATGAAACAATTAAGTATAACGGATTTTAATCGCGTGTTTTGTTTTATTATTTACTGACATTTTACCTACTTTAGCGATAGACTTTCGACAACTCAGTCGTACTAAGTACTTATATGGAAACTGTAACGTTTTCTAAACGTCACGTTTTCATTGACTCCTTTGGAATTTGCTCGTACTTACTTCAGTTTTTTTTTATAAAACCAGGAATGACAACTAGTGTCTCATATTTCAGAACCGTTCGTGTAATCATGAATACCCAATGGGATACGTGACCATTCCAACCATTTTCAATTAACCGCAGAACATTCAAAATCCATCTCTAATATACGGACCAAAAGAACTTTTACAACTGCATTACAAACTTTGTTACATCGAAACACAGCTTGAAAAACCAATGTAACTAGATCTCTGTAATTTGGTTGCTTTACGAAAATTCCATGCTAATATTTCCTACCTATAGACGCTGAAGGATCAACGTTATTTGGATTTCGTTTACAGACGATCACACGTACTTTATATATGTAAATCATAATCAAAGTGACGTTTATTGTTGTGCAAATGTTAGTATAATGTGACAGACTGAATATGTCGTGAGAATTTTATATCAGATCCATATGATTTCTAATTTCAAGATATATTACAAACTGATAACAAATAAATACATTTTTGCCAATTTACATTATAATAATATTGTTACTTATTTCTGATGTTTTCGCGATTATTCATCGGTATAAAAAACACAACGGATATAATATATAACTCGCATTTCCCATATTCACAGTAGTAGGTAACCTAACTAATAGTATATTAACATTCTGTGCACAGTATAATTGTTTTATTTTGCAAGATGGATGACTATCGAGAGAGGATATATGCTTGGTATTTGGAATCCGATTGTTGTGGGCGTTAGAGACCGGTCACCATGAAGGAGCTTGGGGAAAATCTATGTCCAGCAGTGAGAGTGCCGTTGATGTAATGATGATAATGTACTGCAAAGCAATCAATATAATTACTATGTTACAGTATATTAAGAGAATAGAACTGTAGGCACGATTTGAAACCAAAAACTCGAAATAAAGAAAACATGCAAGATCTCGCTTTTATATGAACGCGAACATGATTTCGTTCGTGATAAATTTTATACTTTAGTTATTAATTGCCGTAATTTAACCAATTCATTAGATTGTGAAACTATAATTAGATAACCTGCATTAAATTATTCGAAATCGATGGTACGCTTAAGCTCGGTCTCGCTTTCCTTACAATCCGTCTCCAAAATCGGGTCCATACATATAATACCTATAGGTTAAGAACAAATCGAACCCACAATGGATGGAGCGATATCCCTATAACTCATGTCGATATTAGGGTAGATTTACATAGCGCATTTCACCTCGGTAGGCCGGCTCTCTGATTTATGCCGTGCTTGAGATTCGGTTGCAAGTGAAACGAAGTTGCGGACTCTGGTACATTTGTCTGATATTTAGGTCAGTGTATGGTGTTAAGTTAACAATGCGTTCACAAAGTTGAGTAGAAGCGTTTCTAGACAACTGTTGGTTCAATTTATGATTGCAGTGGTCTCTGACAGGTTATATTGAAATTTTATGAGTATGCAAGCTATAGTTTTTATATTGGTACCTGCTTATTTGTATTTAAATGTACCTACCTACATACAATCAAGTATTGTAGACAAAATAATTATTATTTACGCAATATGTGTTTAGAGTTCACTTGATAATTTACTCTCGATCGAATTGAATGTTATTTTGTCCGTTGATTTATTATTCTTGGGATCTTGTTGAAAAAAGGTTTAAGTCCTTCATATTATGATGTATTAGACTTATACCCTTTTTCACTGTAACACATGATTACAGGGATTAAGTATAATCATTATCTTTTTATCGCAACCATAGTATTACATCTCTCGTATTTTACCTGATGGATGCAATAAAGTAAAATAATTAAAAAAAATAATTATAACATATTATGTAAAACAAATTATTTAGGTATCTTTATTTATCATGCCGTACCTACCTATGGAAATTTTATTTTGTTGCCAATATTAAAAAGCAAATGGGTAAGAAAACATTATATTGGATTTTTTGAGGAAGAAAAACATTTATTTTTTACTTGTAAAGTTATTATTGTCGGAAGAAAAATTGAATTCTTCATACGGAAGGCTTCTATAATCTCTTACAGGCAATATTTGACTCAATTCAATATTGATAATAAAATTGCCAGTAGGTAGGTATATTAAAACAACCCTAGTTATAAATAATGTACAGTCGTCTGACGATGGCGTGTGATAGGCAGCGGGACGAGACGGGGAAGGCTCGAACAGCCCGAACTATCTACAAATATTTCTAAGCAGTTCGGGATAACCCTTGGTATTTATGATAAAGCCTTTGACTCCAAAAAGTAAAATCAGTACTTAGAGCGTTTTCATATAGCATCTAACTTATAATATTATATCAATAAGCCTTATAACGTACCTACTAGAGGAAGGAGTTTATCACAAATCCTTTATAAGAACGTTATTAGTAATTCCAGGCTTATCTATATTTTCATAGCATTTCATTGCCTGGACCAGTGTAATTATTAAGTATACCCTAAACTGTAATCTTTTCGTGAAACCTTAAATAATAACCATAGATAGAAATAAAACAATCGTGCCAATTATTAAATGAATCTACATACCATACAGTTATAGATAACTCTAAATCAACTCTACAACCATAGACTAGAACTAAGTTTTAAATTGAACAGACGTGTTCACAAACGTAACTGCTAGTTCGCGAACATGGCCGCTGCACGCTCAATGTGTCAACACTCAAGAGCTGGCTTGCTGCCACGAAATATACATATACTTTGTTAATCTCTAAAAGGATGCACTTATTCGGTTCAATTTAACAGCGGTTGGTGGGTTAAAAGCGAGGGCGTGCATTCCATATAGGCACAATCAATCAATCAGTCGTAGTACACGCGCGACACTGACTGCACGCGCCTGGTTAAAAGTGAACAAGTTTTGGTATGTATGAAAGGAGCGGTAAAAGTGATAGTAGCTTGGGATACAATTATTATAATGGATTTAACTCGCGTATGTTATTGTGTAATAACCGAGGAAGTATCAGAAATTATGATGATGGTAGTTTTTTCATTAAATTCATAAAGGAATAAAAAATAACTTCAGTCGTTTCATTATTGTTTATGATACATCATTGGTGTCATTCTTAATTAGATTATAGCACTTTAGCGTTAGACTATTGTCAGTTCAGTCGTGCTACGATTATGGAAACTGTAAAGAATCCGAAACGTCAGCAAATAAAATAAAATAAAAATACGCCAGTTAAATCCGTTAATAGTTGTTTCATTCCAATGTGTTATAACCACGAAGGCATCAGAAATTATTAGATTATAACTGTACCATTTAATAAAATAACTCTGTCTGTCCATTGGAAAGATCCATTCTCAAACCGCTGAACCAATTTAGAAGAAATTTGCTATGGAGATACTTTGTTCCCCGGATTACAAAATTGTAATGACATGGAATTAACTATAGATGTCACGGGGCGATAATTGATATATCAAATGAAGTTAGTACTAATTTGACGCAGACGAGCCGAGGGCAGAAGCAAGTCTAGTACATTTTTCTGTAATCATTGAAATTGAACAATCATTGTCAATGAGGTACTTACGATTTTTTAAATTTATTTATTAGGTCGGCTAAGATTTACTACATTATTGCATTACATAAATACAAGCAAAAAATATAATTCTATGAGAAAAATGTAAGTATTTAGATGTAACTAAGTACAGGCAAGCACAACATGCTTACTTTATTAAAATATCCAAATAACCTGCGCGACTTGTCCACACAACTGTCCCGTGATTCGCTAAAATCTTTTACTTCGCGCCGCACTGCCCACCCCGTTATTTGCGGCGAGATTGCGTATAAATTTTATTTTTTCCCCACCACATGTGACAGTTGCCCAATGGGTTCGCTCTGGATTGATTTACACCGGTTTCGCCAGGAATGTGACTGATGCTTCTGTACCGAAGGGTCTTCGAGTATGAGCACGGCCCTTTATATGTTTTATGATTTACTTTTTGCAAATGAAATGGGATGATTGCAAAGTACTTGTACGAAAATGGGAGTGGTGTTTGTGAAAGGATTGGTGGAAGAGTTTCCAGGAAAGTATCTACTTATAGTGAAAATGGACAGTTTACTTTTTGTATTTGCTTTGAAATGAAAAGTACAAAAACAACTATAAAAGTTTTAACTTGCGTATTTTTTTCATTCACTTATATACTGAAGTAAGAAATAATGCAAATCAGTCAGCAATAAAGGACTAAGATCTAAACACAATTTTGGTACTTATGGTTTTCCTTCAAAATAATACAAATCCGTTACTGATAAAGGATTTCATTGTAAACACAATCTATATTTATGTGTGCGCTTTGCCCTCCATGATAAGGCACACACTGAGCTTCGGTTTATCAGTAGGTACCTATACCAACAGTTTCGAAAGCCCTTGTCTTAAGGATTAACAAGTATTAAGCCAAAGTCCTTACTCACGGAAGGCAATTCAGTTTTTTAATAAAAAAAGATTTAACACATGACGCGCCTTGCGGTTTGAACGCGTTATTCTTACGGAGATAATCTGGGAAAGCCTCTTATATTTTCGTGAGCTATAAAGAGAGCGGGTCGGGAACAATACATACGTGTAATTTACAAATGTCGAGGTAAATAAGAACTTTGCCCCATAAGACTATTTTTTTTGGATTAAACTAGCGGTCCGGCAGTTCGATTGTTATTGTAGATTGTCAAAAATAATTGTGATCAAATCTATGCATTTTATATAAATGTTATCATAATAATATACGAAGCTTGTCCTGAAAATAAGGAATAGGTACATCAAAAAACACGCAATCTGGTGCAGTGGTAAGGATGTTATACGCAGACAATTAATATAGACAATTAATTTTCTTTCTGAGTTTTTTACTAACTATTGCAGTTAGGTAAACCCTACAAATTTTCTGAATGACATTGAAACGAAATCTAAAATTTCATTCAAAAAGCCGATTAGGTCATAAGTCATAATATTGAAATTTTGTGGCCTCAAGCACAAGAGTTAATCTCGCATGCGATAAGTGCGCGCGGTGGAATCCGGAAAAATCCCCCCCCCTGACTTTTCCGGTTTGTTGTGCGAGGAATTGTATTTCTTGGGGTTACGTTGTTCTTACAAAGGTGAGCAACATTGGAATGAAACAACTATAACGGATTTAACTCGCGTAGGTATTTTATGTTATTCGCAGCACGAATGAGCCGACGCGACGATAATTAACGATAAAGTAACTACTATTGAAATCTAGACATAGCTGCAGAGCTATGAGTAGATTTTGAAGATAGTCTTACACGTTAAACTATCGTCAGCTCAGTCATGCTACGAATATGGGAACTGTAAAGTTTCCAAAAAGTCAGCAAATTAATAAAATATAAGAGTTAAATCCGATATTGTTGTTTTATTCTATTGTCTCATAACTACGAAGACACCAGACATTATCTATGTGTGATGTGTAACAACCACAAAGATATTATTATTGAGAAAGATATTATATTAGTATTGAGTAGATCAAGAATTTTATCTCATATAAAAAAAAAATTAAAAATTTTAACAAACCCCCGAAAAAAAAACATATAAGTCGTCTAAAAAGTATAAAAATAATAAAGACTTGATATAAGGTAGGTACCTAAGTATTAATAGGTATTTCTACAAAGAAAACGTCACGTCGGGGGGACCGCTCATCATTTACCTAATTGTACCTACCTATATTTACCTACTATGTATTGAAATCTAAGGTCCCCCCGACATGACGTTTTCTTTGTAGAAATACCTATTAATACTTAGGTACCTACCTTATATCAAGTCTTTATTATTTTTATACTTTTTAGACGACTTATATGTTTTTTTGTCGGGGGTTTGTTAAAATTTTTAATTTATTTTTTTTTATTTCATACTTTTTGAAAGTAGGTAGGTAACTTATTATTTTTTTAACCAATTTCCATTTTACATGGAATTCTGTAATGTACGTGTGGTCCTCTTTCATTTGATACCTCACTCGGTTATATTTGTAGTCATTTGGTTAACCATTTCCACACTTTCAGTCCCTATATTTTTTGAACTACTTAACCGATTTTCATTATAATATCAATTTTGTAATGTACACGTGATCCTCTTTCATTTGATACCCCACTCGGTTATATTTGTAGATATTTGATTTTCCATCCCCACTTTCACTCCCTATATTTTTTGAACGGCTCAACCGATTTTCATTATAATTTCAATTTTGTAATTTACTTGCGACCCTCTTTCATTTGATACCCCACTCGAGTATATTTGTGGACATTTATTTTCCCATCCCCTCTTTAGCCCCCTCTATTTATTAAACTACTGGTCCGATTTTCATCAAACATAGCTAAGAACACTCCCGACATATTCACCTCTTAAACAAAAAAAACAGGATTAAAATCGGTTCATGCGTTTGGGAGCTTTGATGCCACAGACAGACACACACACACACACACACACACACACACACACACACACACACACACACACACACACACACACACACACACATACACACACACACAGACACGTCAAACTTATAACACCCCGTCGTTTTTGCGTCGGGGGTTAAAAATACCAAGCTTTAACTAACTTTTATCTTGCCAGCATTCCCTATCGGTTCATCTTAATGAGCCCCGCCCCTTCCGGCCACTTCCGGTGTGATTGATGACGTCACCGACTTCCGGAACCGGTTGATAATGGCAATTTGCTAATATTACGATAGTGATTAATATTCTGTTCAGGTGTTTACGGTAATTACTGTGGATAATAGTTTTTAGAGATACGGGTGTTTATTATTTTAAAATCTCTTTCATGGACTAAGATCGAAGACTTACATGATTATAGGTAGTATAAAATAAACTTAGTAAGGAATGGATACTCGTTAAGCTGAAAGCGAGTCCGTTTTACAGGTAGCAAGTATTAAAGGTAGAAAAATAAAGTATTTTTTCCCAAGGGAATGGGTTAAGAGGTGTCCCATATCTGTTTCCTGATTTTAAGCTACCTATCGGCCAATTTTCAGCCAAATAGGTTCAGTCGTTCTTGAGTTACATAATGTAACTAAAACGTCTTTCTTTTATAAATATATAAAATTGAAAGTCGTTCTGGTTAAACAATTTATAACGTGGAAAAAAAATAACATGCTTTTTTCATCTTTCATACCATATAGGTACCAACCTATATTATTATACCAATGTATACTATACTATTTAATATGATGTTTTTAACATAAAGTCATACAAATGGCCATAGTAACTTTAGGAAAAGCTTTCAAAATTTAGGCGCGGCCCCTCGCAGCTCGTAAACGGTTAACCGGATCGACCTAGTTAAGGGACAGCTCGTCTACTACTTTTTAATATATATAATTATAATATTACTAGCTGTCCGCCCCGGCTTCGCACGGGTCCCCTTATTTTATAGCCTATGTCACTCGGGAATAGTGTAGCTTCCCAACAGTAAAAGGATTTTTCAAATCGGTCCAGTCGTTTTGGAGCCTATTCAATCCTAACTTTATTGTAGGTATTAGTATAGATTATGTTAATAAATGTTGGTATAATTTAAGCGAATATTTAGTTTCCTAATTAATAAAATCTTTTTCTCTTTAAGTGTTTTTGATAACCTAAAAAAAAAATATCATAAAAATAGAAACAATATAAAGAAACGTCCGAAACGTCAGCCAATAAAATAAAACACGCGAGTTAAATCTGTCTACAGTTGTTTCATCTATACTAAAACTAAGGTTTGTTTGTTTGGATTGAATAGGCTCCAACACAACTAGACCACTGTTGGGAAGCTACACTATTCCCGAGTGACAAGATTAAAAAAAATAGAAATCCGTGCGAAGCCGGGGCGGGCCGCTAGTTCCAACATAAAGAGGTTAGTCGACAGTAATAGAATATTCAACCATATTTTTATTTTCTGAACATCGTAGATGAAGTAAAATACTGTTGGAGATAAGTTACAAGATGGCGCTGATGTCAATAAAAATGTGGCCAACTTCAGCGCGGAGACTCGATGACAACTTCACGTTGAATAGCTGTCATCTTTCCAGCCGGACAATACGAACTCACTTTGGCTCGAGGCGTGGTGCGGATCGGCAACGAAAAACTAACAAAGCGATTATTGTTATATTTGTAGTTCCATTTAAATTAAATTAAATCAGTTTTCTTTCGGTGATAATTATTTTTTTATAAATTAGTTCTCCATTTCTAAAAATACATTATAATATTATAATTTAGTTCATTCCTGTTGCTTACCCTTAACAAAATAGCAGCACAGGCATAATATTATTCCATAAAGGGCCCTCATGGTAATGTTTGTTTCAACCAGCAGAGATTGTGCTAGTTTATAGCTCTATAGGTTACCACCTTTTCGTGCATTACGGCATGAGTTTATTATGGGTCATGACCTTGCGATGTGTGCTACGTTTAACGTTTCTTTGGTTTTATTTAACTATTTTGTATTTATAAACTACTAGCTTCATCCCGCGATTTCGTCCGCGTGGAACTCCTCTTTTTTTGCAGTCGGTTAAAAAGTAGCCTATGTCCTTTCTCAGGCTCCAGACTTTCTTTGTACCAAATTTCACTTAAATCGGTCCAGTAGTTTTAGTGTGAAATCGTAACAGACAGACAGAGTTACTTACGCATTTATAATATTAGTTAGGATAAATCAGGATTGATAGATGAAGACTGACCACGTAACTTTCGTTGGCTTACGTCGGTTCCGTACAATTTTGCATTCGTATTAATCGTTTTCTAACTACTAGCACGTGTTTAGGGGACCTCTTTCATTTCACTCACTAGGTACCTACTTCAGATTTGAATCAACGTTAGGCACCGACTGAGAAACACACCTTCACATTCTAATTTATTATTTTAAAATTCTAATCGTACCTACCACCGTGTTTTTTTTAAATAAGAGAATGGAAATCGTCCAAATCTATAATCTTACTTTATATATAAAAATGAATCGCAAAATGTGTTGGTAAGCGCATAACTCGACAACGCCTGGACCAATATGGCGATTTTTTTTTTTTAAATGTTCGTTGAAGTCCAAGGATGGTTCTTACGGCGAGAAAAAATCGAATAATTGCCGGGAAAACCCTAAAAACAACCCTTTTCTTTTCCCATACAAATGTTGTCTAACTAAATACCTAATTTGAATTTCGAACGGGCAGGATGACGTCTGCCGGGACCGCTAGTAATATTATAAAGAGGAAAACTTTGTTTGGTTGTAATGAATAGGCTCAAAAACTACCTGACCAATTTCAAAAATTCTTTCACTGTTGGGAAGCTACACTATTCCCGAGTAACATAGGCTATAAAAAAAGGATCCCTGCGAAGCCGGGGCGGACAGCTAGTACTCGATAAAAAGCATTATAAGTAAATACAATGTTGTTAAACTAATGCGCAATTATTAACATTCACACAGTCATCAAAAGATCTGTGTACTGCTTACATATATAATAATATGATAATATTTAAAACGGCCCACACAACACCCGCACTTTACGACACCGTGAACAAGGGGTTGTGTTTATGTCGCAATACAGCTGCAATAAAAGAAGCCATCAAAATAAGGGAGATGGATCTTGAACGGTTCAAAAATGCGTTTCGGTTTAGGAAATGAATGCCCGTGAAGATAATGGGTTTTATGGTTTTTGGTGATTATGAAATGCGATTGTGATCTGTGTATTTCCTTGATTATATTTTTATCTTGCGCGGGAGTTGTTTCTAAATACAAAACTAGAAATGTATCCTTTGATAACTCAAGGTACGATGTTAATTAACTGCAATTAATTTAACTTGCGTATATATAGGTATTGTTTTAATGCTATCTTTTCCGGAGCAACAGTTCTTATTTTCGTAGTAGAGGTAGACTTGACGATAGTAGAATTAGCAGTTGTTTACAATTATCACTTTACACTATGTTGTAATGCTGCGGAATTTCGAAATAGGTAGAATTAGTTTTATATTAGGGTACTATAATTTTGAAAGTTTCGCATGAATTTTCTACTTCTGTATGAACAGGCCCTTCGAGGGCGGTTCAAGACTATACATTATCTGAAACACGAAAAAAGAAAGATTAATAAAAGATCACAAACTTGCGAGTAACAATCAAACTTGGAGTGATAGGGGCGCGGGAACAATCCGAGGCGGACTTACGGCTGGAAGCGATTTCACGCGTCATCGGAGCGCAAACACGACTTCATTCCGGGGAGGTTGACCGGGAAAACGGAACTATTCTAGGAAATTGGATTAAAACGCTAGGTAGTCTACCTTTAGGTATGTTTAGGTAACCTATTTAACTTAGCCGTTTAAAATATCTTATAGATTTCTATCGCTTTTTTTCCGTTGAATCTCTGGTAAAAATATCTATCTGATCCTAGGTACTTCTGACTAACTATCAATTTTCATAGAATTATTATCACTGTGCTGTTAATTTCATGTATCTGCTTCTACGTGGTAGCTGAAATTGATATCAACAGCTGCTACCTAGTATATAGTATAAAAATTCGTAGAACTGCTACGAGCGGGTTCGGCGTAGCGGTAAATTTCGTAGCATTGTTTGTAAGTTCGTAGTTAAAAAGATTCTTTGAAAATGCAAGGTTTGAATCAACGACTATTGGAGTTCTAGTAAGTTTATTAACAGCGTGTTTACCTATAGCAAAAATAAACCATGAAATTATTAACTTATCAATGTATTTTACATAAGTATTTTATAATATGAGTATGATTGTTGGATCTAAATTTATGCTATTTCAGCATAACAAGAAAAGCGTGTGAAAAAAATATAATTTAAATAAATCCGCTTACCTGTCACGTTCGCAAAATATTCACATCAAAGAAAACAATTGAATAAATCGAAAAAACAAAAACCGAGGCATCAAATATTGATAAAACATTCAGAGTACGGGATTACATTTTTACGAATAATATTAAAGATTTGAATAAAAGAAGATAGAGGATTATACCTTCGCGTGTTTTTATTCAAGAGGAACGGGCAAGCGGGGCCAGTTTCGTTTTCTAAGGGTTCTGTGCTAATGAAAATATTATGTCATTAGGAACGTTATTTTAGGCATTAATGCACTGTGATTCATATGAATAATATGACGGCATTATTTTAGGATTTTGAAATAAACGTTCTGTTTGATAAGGATACTACTGTATCGTTATATATTTTATTAAATATCAAAATGATGTTTTTGAACCTAGATGACGACTGCTTAGCTATAAACACGAGTATAGGGAACTATACAGTTTTCGAAACATCATTAAAATTGATATAGGTACGTAAGATAAAGTATATCAAACTTAATAATTTCTGATGCCTTCGCGGTTATTACACATGGGAATGAAACAACTATTAACGGATTTAACTACGCTTTAGCGTAGTTAAATCCGCGCGTTAGACTATTGTCAGCTCAGTCATGCTACGATTATGGAAACTGTAAAGAATCCGAAACGTCAGCGAATAAAATAAAATAAAAATATCAAACTTCCTTAACGCAACTTAAAGACTGTTTTAAATAAGGACGTCAAATTTCGGCAATAAATAAAAAGGTAAACCTTAATATTATTATGTACTTAAGCCTACTAAAAATGATATAGCTTCAATTATTAATATGAGGCGCAATAAAAAGGAACCCAAAAAACGTTTTAATAACAAAGAAAGGCATTTTTATAGGTGTCGCTTTGAATGGGACGATAAGAATTTGACTTGCAGATTTATGGAAGTAAGAATGGGTAGGTAGGTGTTTGATTTTTGCCTCCGAGTTTTTTTTTATTTGAACTTCATAGGACGACAGATTTGACCTAAATAATGAAATACGTTTAAAGGGTCACTCTTAAACTTTTTGAAACGATTTTGTTTTACATTATTCCTATGAATAATTTGTAGGTAGGTACGTGTAAGAAATCTGTATGATTAAAAATTAATTGCTGTTCGTTAGTCTCGCTAAAGTTCGAGAATGACTGGATTTCGCTAATTTTGGTTTCGCAATATTGGTGGAATTCCAGGGAAAGTTTTAAATGTATGAAAATTTGCAAAAAAACACTAGAAAGATATCTCATAAAACGCCGTAGAAATCTGCTGGATCAGGTAGTTTTAAATCAACATAATTTGTAGGTTGGAATGCTAAAGTCTAGCATTAGATTATTGTCTGCTCAGTCGTGCTACGACTATGAAAACTATAAAAATTCCAAAACGTCAGAAAATTAAATAAAATACGTGAGTTAAATCTGTTCATAGATATGTAATAACCGCGAAGGCATCAGAAATTATTATAATTTGTAAGTTTACCTATAAAAAGTTTCTTGTAGGTATAAAATTATATTTCTAATCAAATTGTTTGTTTACTGATTTGCGTCTAGAATCTAGATTTACCCATAGTTCCCTAGGAAACTATAAACACACGAGGAAACATTTTCAATTGAGCCCCATTATTTTATAATAATCACGATCCATTAAAAGTGCTTTTAGCCGGCCACACTGCACGTGCTTAAAACATATCGGTGTTGTAAATAAAACAATTTCAAAACTATTTAATAATCCGGGAACACGTAAACTGGCTTAACGGCCTGTGCTGTAAAAACGGTAGCGGACAAGCGCGGGTCGAGTTCTGAGTTTAACGTTCCCGTCTCACATAAACCATTACCTACGCAATAAACACATAATGTTATAAAAATTATAAAGAATATTATAGCTGCGCCACGGTTTTATCGCGTGATTATAAACTTTTTTTCCGGCATAATAAGTTAAAAGGTCTGTTCAAGTTTTTATGAAATAATTCATACTAATAATAGAAAAAATATTATCCTTTACAATGTTATCTTGTTGGTTGGTTGGTTGGTTGGTTGGAATGAAACAACTTTAACTGATTTAACTTATACCTATTATGTTTGTCCTTATATTGTTGTAGGCTATACTAAGATTATGATTGGGCCGCTTATGATTTGTAATAATAAACGTACGTACAAATAAACCTACATATTTTTTAAATAGGGAGTTAAGTACATCATATGTATACATTTCAGTTATTTTCAGAACGGCCCAATTTTAAGATAAAGTACCAATCCTTAGACTATTGTCAGCTCAGCTGTGCTACGAATATGGGAAATGTAAAGTTTCCGAAACGTCAGTAAATACAATAGAATACCTACGCGTTTAAAGTCCGCTATAGCTGTTTCATTCCCACGTGTAATAACCGCGAAGGCATCAGAAATTATTAGTGACACTTAGTTTACGGTTTTTCCATTTCCGGACAACCAGTAGGTCCCCAAAGGTTTTACGGCCACAGGACACTTCCGGTTGGTCGTGTGACATAAAACCGTAAAATCGTAAACGTAAAAAAAATAATATACGACCGTCGTTATTCGCGAAACGTTAAATCTACGATTTTCATTAGCATTGCCATTTTTACGAGTCGATGGGAGCATTGGCAATTTACAGCTTTATGGCGATTATAATAAGGAGTGAGTGATTTGGAGCGTCATGCTTGTGGTCACACTGCAGTGCTATTCGGGAGTAAACAGTCATACGGATCTTTTATGACTGTTGGCCCCCTTGGAGTAGTATCGCTACCAAGTATGACACTATTATTAGAAGTACCAACGCTAATCGACCGAACAGTCTTCCATATGACTGTTTGCTCCTGAGTAGAGGCCCTGTTATAGCACTACAAATTTGTTATGAAACAAATTGAACAGCATCGTACCAATAATAATAATTATGTACTATCTAAAATAAACAGAAATAAATTCAAAGCTATACAACATTCGTAAATTTATTTGCAGTATCTGCAATATAAAAAATACAACTATTTTTTATAATTTCTGATGCTTTCAAGGTTTATACTTTGGAATAAAAAAAGGTACGGATTTAGCTCGTTTATCTTTTTTTATATTTTCACTTAGAAAATTTTACCCTTCAATTAAGTGTCAAACTAACGTCAGCTCAGTCGACTACGATTATAAGAACTGTAGGTACAGTCTAAACAGCAACACAATAAACTCGAGTAAAATCCGTTATTGTTGTTTTATTTCAACTGTTTTTAATTATCAAACACCTTTGAAGTTGGCACGTTGACGCTCTAATTAATACTCTGTTAGAAAAATAACTACTATCGCCACTTACAATCTATTTTGAAATCAAATTAACCCGTTATTTTTCACTGACCCGCTGTAAGAAACCTTGTTAGCCCCCACCCCCACCCTAGAAATGTACTCGTTAGCATACATCAAGTGGTACATGCTAAGCCACACATTTATCTCTCTACTCGCCCGTTTGTTACGATACCGCAAGCGTCTTAGCATGTCTGTGTTTGTACTGCAAACTGTCATTAATACACGGCTTACTGTCAATATGACGGACGACATGGTGATGTAGAAAAAATAGACGATTATTCAAAAATATATATTACTAGCTTCTTCCCGCGACTTCGTCCGCGTGGAACTCCTCCTTTTTTGCAGTCGGTTAAAAAGTAGCCTATGTCCTTTCTCAGGCTCCAGACTGTCTTTGTTCCAAATTTAATTTAAATCGGTCCAGTAGTTTTAGCATGAAAGCGTAACAGACAGACAGAGTTACTTTCGCATTTATAATATTATTATTAGTAGGGATGATTCTATGCACTCGTTGTGGTATAAGGTAGCAAGACTTTTTGACGGCGCGGCGGGGGCGCTTGTCACGGACAGAACTCTTCTAATTGATATAGGTATTTAATTTTGTACCGATATACAGAAAACAAAGTAATAATTCCTATTAACCAGTAGTATAGGTACTTATTTGAGTACCTACTCATAAGTTGAATACAAAAGAAATTACTTATCGAAATCAAGTAACCATTAGGTATAAACAGTATAATCATCGAAAAACCGCACTTAATATTCCCATATCTATTCTTGTCAAAGTAGGTACCTAATACAATGTTTATCTATCTCTTTGTTAAGTTTATACAGTTGTTTTCACTTACACTATAGGTAATAAACATAACTACTAATCTTAGCAAAATAAATGTCAAGTACCTAATTGTAATTTTATCATTATATCTACATAATATAAACTTTAATAAAATTATCGAAGTCCACATAAAGCAACTACAAAAAAACTAACCTTATTATGTAGTCTCAGCTGACATATACATAAAACCTATTTCTCTAATTGCATCTCTCCACTACCCAGTTGGAATAATTTTCTAATGTGTACATACACCATGTAACGTTAAACTAGCTATAATCGCCTCGGTCGAGCCCATTGCGGGTAGTTATGTATTTATACGCACACCCATTAAAACCTTACAATAAACCTGCACGTTAAAACTACCTAGCTCCTGTTACACTGAAGCGAACATATTATAGAACTTTTAACGGAATATACTTTTTACTTTATATTTATTCTTAATATTATGTCGTTCTATTTGTCGCGAGTCAAAATCAGCTAGAGATCACTAGTGTTTACTAAGGTCCAGATGTTATATTCCACCAATCACAGAGGAGTACCTTGTCTCTCATTGATAAAACATGACAGCTAGACTTCGCTTAATAAATCTAGCGGATTTTTGACTCGCGATAATACCAATTGTATTGGGTTTTCTTTGCCGTCTCCGTGGTCCTGAACTTTAAACTTTTTAAAGGTATGTTTAACTTAATAACTATAATTAAGTACCATTTAGAAACTTAGATCTCCTCCATGAAACGACGAAAGTTATTTATGTTTTGCCTAATTATTATTATATATGCCTACGATGTTTTTCTCTATACCTATAAGATAAAATAAGATACTACTCTACTAGTAAAAATGCAAATTTTGGACATTGTGGACATCTAAAGTAATAAATTAGTTGACAAACATAAATAATGTTGGTCATTGTATATTTAAACATTTGACTAGACTAGGTAAAGCGAGAACGCGCGTGGTAGCAAATACGTTTTCATTTCCATGAACACGGGCCGGTATGTAATCCGGCACTTGCGCTAAGCTTATTGTGGGTAGTTACGTATTTATTACACACCTGCCATTAAAGTTCCGCAACTGAGCGCTTGTAAAAACTACGGCTGCGTGCCGCGGCTGCATTTACACCGGAACGTTTTCATAATTTACTTAATTAAAATTTTATATAAATTACATTTTTAGAAGACAAAAGACAAACAGTCTCATATTACGCACCTAAAAAGAGTCATTAGGCAAATTATTTTATATTTTATTTCAGGTCAGACCAATCATTATAGTTGTAACCAACTAATTTAGTTTATGTAAGTAATAATTTTGTTGCTTTTATGCGTTCGTTATTTTGTTGCGTTCGGAAATAACAATTTAAAGTTTGGTTACCAAAATATAAAATAATTACGCAAATCTTGTTACAATGTTCAACATTACCAAGCAAACCGTGAAATTAATATAATATTAAAATATGACATACCGGCTCTGACAGAAATAGGATGAGGGGACCCCTTCACGTTCTATTACCCAAATTTGATGCGTTTCCGGGTAAATATTCATCAGCGTTATTTATGAGTCAAATATTAAAAAACATCAAGTTAATAATTTAGCATGCTGAAAAAAGTTTACCACGTCTGTCTTCTTATATGAAAATATTTGGTTAGCTTTGTTAATTAAATCGTCTTTGTTGACTGAAAAATAAAACTGGATTTGATAAATTTTATTATCAAATCCAGTCTTATTTTGACGTATTGGAACGTATTTTAATGTCGTTTAATAACTACTATAGAATTTATAATTTCGACAATTTCCATATTCGTAACACAATTAAACTGACAACAGTCTAACACTAAATCAAATCAAACTGCATTAGATAGTCAAACTTTAATAAAACAAAATGCGCAACTTAAATCCGTTAGGTACTGTATTTTCATTCCAACTGGGGATTTGTTAATTTTTCTACTAATATTCCAAGCTACGCAAGGAATTTCTGGTGTGAATAAATTCCGCTATTAACCTCGTAGAACAATAAGGGCACTTGTAAAACCCGCCGCAATGAAGAGGCGTGCGCATTGTGGATGCAATCGGGGTAGCTACGAGTAAGTTACCCGTACATCCAATTGAGAGTATGCCTGTAATTAATGATTATTGTTTTGACGGCGGCTCTTTTATGTTTTTGACGCTGAGGTGTGCTGTAAAAAAATATATAGGTAGCGATAAAACAACTGTATAAAGTTTGACTTGATAGACAAGGCAAGGTATGTTACAGATAATAACGTACGGCTACAATTTTGTTAGCAGACTGAGTTGCCGATAGTCTAAGATTGATATTTTTATATTAATATATATAGGTATCCTTTTTCAATGTATAATATCCGAGGAAGAATCGCCAAAGAAGTAAACAAAGAAGTATTTTTCTTATTAAAAGAAAATAATTGTTCCCTTTTTTTATAGTAATTTTTTCAGAAGCTTATCAGCAAATTATAGTAGTCTTTAACACAAATTAAAACACGTTACCATTGACATCGAATTTCTTAAACACACCCATTACACACACAATAGGTACGAGTAGGAAGTAAATTTCTTGATAAAGTAGGTAAATAAATGCGAAGTTAACAGTCCCCCGGGTACTCCTATCAAAGTTGCGAAGCGTGAATGTAAACAATGCTTTTTCTAGCAGCGCAGCATGCAAATATGTTCCGCTTAACACCGCGCGTTTGTCCCACGGGAGAGAGCACACGACTTGTGATGTAGTTTTTGTTGACAAAACCTGGGAACAGGTTGTCTAAATATAACTGGAAGTTGTTTTTAGAGAGATTTTGTATTGACGCAGGATTCCATAAAATTCTGGGACATGACGCGTTTTAACACGGCGGGAGAAATATAAAAAAGGGGAATGTGTCAAGCGCAGAGGTTGTTGAGTTCTTGCTATGAGTAGTCTTGAATAATTTATTGATTGAAGGCATTGAAGAAACATAATATAGGAAAAACGATGTCTTTAAAGGAAAATGAAAGTTTTGTGGTTTTATAATTAGATTGGATTTTCCAAATTATACTTGAAGTTTAATTTGGAATATACACTTTTTAATGTTAAATTGGCGTAATGTTATTATACTGGATATTTTATGTATAAATTCAACAATGTTTTGTACACAAAGTTGAAAGAAAAATACGCTTCTGATTGTTATACTTACATAGTAAACTGAATCAATTTATCTGTTTTTAATACAAACAATGACGATAAAATATATCACATCAATAATTAAATTTATTAATTGTTTATACAGTAACGTGGTGTCCGTACGTTTTCCAACTATAGATACATAGTTCTGGAACATCATGTAAATTTGTCCAGCTTTGTCCTCGCCGTGCGTTGTTGCGTCAACACTGATACACAACTCGATGTGTAGCGACAAAGTAAACATACTTAAAACAGTAATTGTCTACGAATATACTTAGTAGTTTTTTTTGATAAAGCACTTGTTGTAGACACTAACTTACAAATACCCGGCGAGATATAATACAAAACTTGACACGTCATTCTGTATGAAGCGTCTTTAGAAAATGTTAGCAATACGACCGCGAAAGCGGGCAATAGCTTGATAGTTTTTTTTTTATTTATGGTGCTTTGTAGATTTTGTACCAGTAATATTTTGCAGTATTATTTTATAACTGTGGTAATTCGTAAATAGAACAGTTATCACATTCGATCGTTTACCAGCTTTTGCGTGAAAGATTATCACAAATTTTCACTTTTATGAATATATATAATTATCTAAATTGTTGCTGCTTACTGAATTTACAATATTTACTAGAACATGGTAATGGATGAAAGTTTGTTGCAATCTGTTTGTCGTGTGGGTGCGGCACGGACGCGTGTTTGATTTCACCATGAAACACGTTGATTTTACATACTTATGGACATAATATATATCTACTTTTTTTAGTGATACAGCATTTTGAACCAATAGTATCAAACATGCTACTGTATCGCTACTAACGTGCTCCTGCACCGAATGTATGGTAAAAACTTATTACTACATCGCTACCAATGCGCTCCTGTATCGATAGCATCTCGTAAAAAATAATAGTCGTAGGCGACAGAACTTTACTCTGACTTAACTAAATAATATGAAATTAAACCTACGCACTTTATTGACGTCATTCCGTATGACATGATGTTTTCTATCTAAATTATTACACTCTGAATTATTAATCAGTTGTTACGGGTTGGTTGAGTTGGTGTGAAAATACTTAAGAAGAGTTTCTTCTTAGGTTTCTTTTTTTTTTCTTCTTAGCTAGGTCTACCTTACCTAGGTCGGATATTTCGAGCTATGTCGAGAACTCATTAGAAATATACTCATTATATAAATAGTTCTTCCATGAAAGCAAAGGATAGACTTTGACTGATTTGACAGGAGACACTTATTACTTTTATATGCATTATAGATATTTAGTACCTACGTAGGTACTATTCAGTCATGATAAGCCAAAATGACAGGAGATATGTACTTTCATACCTCCATAACACGCATGAGGTTGTATTACACACTTGAAACAGCTGTCTATATAACAATTTCTGATGCCTTCGCGGTTATTACACATTGGAATGAAACAACTATTAACGGATTTAACTCGCGTATTTTTATTTTATTTTATTTGTTTACGTTTCGGATTCTTTACATTTTCCATAATCGTAGCACGACTGAGCTGACAATAGTCTAACGCTAAAGTGATTTATACAGTTATGCTACCTACCTTATATTTAAATTACAAATTTTAAAAAAGTACCATATTCAGTCGTTCTACGATTGTGGAAACTGTAAAGAATCCGAAACGTCAGCAAATAAAATAAAATAAAAATACGCGAGTTAAATCCGTTAATAGTTGTTTCATTCCAAAGCTGTCTATATCTTTCGCACAACCTAAACTCGTATTTATCTTACTTTTCGAAATCCAAAACTAATCCAAGTAAACTAGATTAAACGTCAAATGCATAGAGTAATCAATCTGCAGAAGAGGCACTTGATTGCGTAGGTTTTTGCTCAATCATGGCCCGCCTATTAACGTGGCAGGAAAATCCTTTGTCTAGTTGCCGATTCCTTTGTGACTATACGTTTTAAGGCACCGCTATTTTTATTTCTTTTTTCTATCCTAATTAATGTTTATTTACAGAAAGCGCCTCGTTATTTTTAATGAATAAATAAAATACCATATTACTTTGTTTTTGTCTTTTGTTTACATTATAATAAAAGAGTAATTGTGCCTGCTTAATGTAAACGGTGTTTATTTTGATATTTGAATTAAAAATGTCAAAAGATAAAATAAATTTTGTAAAATATTGTCGAGCATTATGAAAATAATACTTTTTAAACCTTTTCATAACTTTATTCTAACAAAGTAATGAGAGATCCTTATTTTAATGCTTGAGTTGACCATACGACCGTAGTTCTGTTTCAATCTAAATTTAGCCATAGGCAAGTAACTATTAGGTACAATAATGATAAGCTATTGTTATACTTACATCATTATTATAATATTGGACTTTAATAAAATGAAAAATGACTAAACAAAAAAACACCTCCAGGTTACGTAAAATAATGAAGTTTTTATATAAAACAAATTAAAGTATGATCACTTATTTTTATTAAATTGAGCTGAAATAAAAATGATGTGGGTAAACATAAAAAACCTACAAAATTTCTACCAAAATGCAAATATATACCAAACTAGCGGCCCGTCCCGGCTTCGCACGGGTGGACTTAAGATTTTTTTCATAGTTTTACGATTGTTATGGGTAAACTATAAAAGATAGACATATGCTCTCGCGGACTTTTTTAAAGATAATGTTAAGATGAACAATTTACCCATAAAGCATTTTTGTATAACTTTAACTATATGCTCAGCGCACGCCACGGAAGGCCTCAGAAACGATACTTTTCCCCCGTTTTTGAAACATTTTCGGTTACTGCTCCGCAACTATAAGACCTAGCGTGATATTATATAGCCTATGTTACTCGGGGATAATGTAGCTTTCCAAAGGTGAAAGAATTTTTGAAATCGGTCCAGTAGTTTCGGAGCCTATTCATTACAAACATACAAAAATACAAAAATACAAAAATACAAAAATACAAATCTTTCCTCTTTATTATAATATATATATATATAATATATAATATAAATATAATATAATATAATAATAATATATATATAATATATATATATATATATATAATATAATAATAATTAGTATAGATAGGTAATTTCTGATACTCTTGCGGTCATTGGACATTGGAATAAAACTATTCACGGAATTCACTGGCGTGTTCCAATTCAAACTGACGTTTCAAGATGTTTTACAGTTTCCATGATCGTAGGTTACGCATAATATGATGACAGCATAGAATGATTAGGTAGGTACTTTCCATGACTAACTATTGAAGACATCTGATAAAAAAGACCTGTGTTGAACTCCTGTGGAACAAAAGATGTGTGAACAGAACGCAATTAATTAGCAAAAGTAGATAATAAATCCAAATACCTGCGAAGAATCCGTCGAGCTCTTAATTAGTCCGTGCCGGGTTAAGGGCGGCCATCTTTAATTATTAACCGTCTGTACGTCTTTACTGTGTACTATCTGCAATAAATACTCGTCAACACTGGATTAAGACTAATAAACTAGTTTTACAGTCAAATAGATTGTAGGGTTACTGATTTAGTCGTTAGTATTCAATTTCAATACATTTGATCACCTACACAATAAACCGTATTAAAGATATTATTATGATTATACGAAGTAGTAGTGTACCAAAATAGATTTTCGCTATCAAACTTTTGGAGGATAGTTTAATTATCGAAATTTAGAAACCAATGATGAATTGTCGAGTTGAATTCTTGTCATATCTATGTCGTTTTATTCACACGGTGATCTGTTAAAAATTAGTAACGTGTTGTCGACAAAGAAAAACAATCGATATTGCAACCCTTCTCCTTGTCGACAACGTTATATTATGTTAACAAAATGTCGACTCGACATTTCATCATAGGCTCGCTAACTTTGTTCAAAATTATCTCTTATTCTAATATTATCATAAACTAGCTGTGCCCGCGACTTCGTCCCCGTGGAATAGTAATTCTTCATAAGGCTTCATATTTTCCCCGTTTTTTACACATTGTCCACTGTTTCTTCGCTCCTATTGGTCGCAGCTTGATGTTATATAGCCTAAAGCCTTCCTCGATAAATGGTCTATCCAATAAAAAAATGAATTTTTTTTTTAGAATTTTTTTTAGAATTTTTGAAACGAATTTTTGAATTCGAACCAGAAGTTCCTGAGATTAGCGCGTTCAAACAAACAAACTAACAAACTCTTCAGCTTTATAATATTAGTACTTATAAATAATAATCTTCATTTAGAAACAAAATACAAAGTGTCTTTTTTGTCTACAGGATGACAATAACTCACGTTCCAAACTCGACGTACGCTGAACTGAAGATCGAGGATGTGCACGCGTCCGACGAGGGCCTCTACAGCTGCGAGGTCACGTACCTCCAGGTCGGCGAGGACTGCAACACTGTGCACGTTACAAATTTCAAGACTTACAGTAAGTGATCATATCAAATACTAGCTTCTGATCTAGTGGGTAGTCTGGGCATCTGCTCAGGAGTCCCACATAACCACCCGATGCTCCCCCGGGCTACGGTGGTATGCGTAATGCATTTTCCAGCGAAAAAAAAGATGGTGCGTAGACAAGGTGCCAACGTTCAATGTTAACGTTAAACGAAAAGACCAAAATGTATGGCATTTGACATCCGCAAACGTTTGTGACGTACGTGACAGTTTAACTTATAACATGTCAATAATAATATGCCTTATAACGCACTTGTGATAGGAGTTTATAAGAACGTTGTTAGTCCAGGACTTATACCTATTGTTTTTGTAAGACTACTTTGCTTATTTTATAGATAAGACGTACTGTCCCAAAGGATATTTTTTAATTTTTTGTATTCTTTTTATCTTTTTTTTCTATAATTCATCATTTAAAAATACATACAACACTAAAATTTCACCCTTCTTTTATTAACCTCTATTTTTATATGAAAAATCTCTAAAAAACGCTGTACAAATTTCGTTGGGTCAGTTAATAACAATATACGAGTATATGTATGTATTCTCATTCCCCTTGTGATTTATTAACAAACGAAGAGGCCTTAGTTAATCCGAGATTCGGATTACCGATATATCGACTCGTGTCAATAACCAATCACAGTGAAACAAATCCAGCGTAGTGATGGGAAATGTCGATATCGATGACGTTGAAATGCAGAGGAAATAGTATCCAAATGTATTTTTGTACCACATTACATGCATGCACCTTGTATATTATTAGCTTGTTTCCAATTTTCAATTGCGTGATAAAGGTATTGTATTTTTAGTGTTATTTAAAAATTCTATTATATTTTTTTTATTTTGAGCATAAGAGTAGATAGAAGAATAGCTGTACCTACCTATAAATAGGAGGTAGGTCCTACACTTTTAAAATATTTTTAAATATCACTCGTGGTTTGGTATCAATGCCAATACTATATACTTAAGCATATTTCCATTAATAATTATTATCTGTTTTAAAACAATTGTGTTCAACATGCGATGCAATTTCACGTAAATATTTTCCGTAATAATATGTTTACACAAAATTAAACATAATTAATATGTTGATATTTTCATTTATTAATACATTCATGAAATATGAAATGATTATCCAAGAAAATGCTCGTAACATGTAGTATAAGGTTGGAACCTACATCGATCTTCACCTAGCTGATAATATAATTCAACATAAGTACTTACCTATTTTATAATAAATTTAGTGAGTATATTAAAAATCATAAAATAAATGGGTTGGTTAAAATATCTTGGACAGACTATACTTAACTTAACTAAAATCATTTCGCCGTTTTCACACATAATATTATAACATCTGTTACAGATTTAACTCGCATAATTTATACTATGATAATATTATAAAGAGGAAAACTTTGTTTTTTCGGTTGTAATGAATAGGCTCAAAAACTACTGGACCGTTTTGGACCATTCGAAAGCTACATTATCTAGCTAACATAGGCATATTTTGAAAGAAAAAAAAAGGATTCGTGCGAAGCCGGGGCGCACGTCTAGTATATTATATTTTATGATGACGTTTACAGAACCTAACAGTTTCCATATACGTAGCTGACTAAGCTGACACAGACTAAGGTCTTCGTGTTTTGATATATAAGAATTGCCACTTGCAGCCAGCTCTTCAATTTGTATTTTTTAATAATATTTAATATGATTAAATAAATAAATTTGTATGTAAATTAAACTTGGGGGTGCATAACAGTTGCATAGCTATTAACATACGAGTATATCCCATACGGTTAGTATAACTGTCACCCTTGCTAACTTCGTTACATCAGGTCCATTAGCTAAACGGTCTGGCGCAATCTAATACGATACCAATGAATATTAATATCCATTATTATAACGATAGCTCAGATTTTGTATAAGATTGATTGATGTTATATTTGCATATAGATTTAAAATTTGTCACAAAGAATACTCGAAGTAAATTGTTGAAGTATCTTGTTTATTTACGAGTAAGGATCGACGAATTTAAAGCAATAGGGTTGGGTAACAAGTGTTCACTTTACGTTGTAAATATTTATTAATTTCAAAGTATCATTAACGTTCGTAGGCTTCCTCAATTAACAGATATCATTTATTAGTAAATAAGTTAGATAAAGGAATACTTGATCCTTTTTTTTTTTTCGGCCAGCTAATGGGCCTTCACTGCAAAACCGGACAGGTGGCGAGACTCCTGAAAGGAGGCTCTTAAGCTTTTTACTTGATCCCATAACTGCGCCTAAATCTTTGTATAAGTATGTTACAAGTTCCTTACAAGTAAAAATAAAGTAGTCTCGAGAACGCTGCAAGTTACTGATTTTGCTTTTTAGGTTTCTATAAGATGTTGAAGATGTTAATAATACTTATTTTTTATTTATTATCATAAATCCATTCTTCCTAGTTTAAAGCAGATAATGACATAATTTTCTCTAAGTACCATCGTAAAATAGGATTAAAATGACGCATCGTTTTAGCAGCAATTTATATACTGCTGTGTTTATTATCGTCATATCGGATATAGCTTAAAATGTTACACATAAATGTTGATAAATTTGCTATATCTTTATAGGCATTTTGCGTTTATGGCAAAATTATCTCGCGTCGTAAACCAAGCTAAAACATGTGAGATACAACTTATTTAAGTGCCGGAGTAAACAAACAACATTTAATATAATTATATTATTATATACTTGTTATACATATTATAGGACATAGATGTTGCAATAATTAACAAAAAATAATTTTAGGAACTTTTTCGCAATGTCCAAGTTTAAGTTACTTTTTCTTAACCTAATTGCAATGAATTAATAAATTATAATGCTTCACCAATTAGGTATTATAAATTAGAATTTATAAAAAATAACAGATTCAACTCGCGTTTCTATATATTTTCACTTAGTGCAATATCAACAGAGCAGAGTCTGTTACAAATATGGAAAATGTAAAGTTTTTAAATCGTCAGCATAAAATAATATATTATAATGACATAATATACATTCATAAATAACGTGATACGAATGTATTATCTGAATATTAGTTTTAATAGTGGGAAGGAATATTCCAGCCTCGTATTGTTAGAGTTACGAGCGAACGATAGCGGCGTAACTTTTTACGACTGAATTTCTTTTAAAAAAAACGGGAACTTAATGAGATTTTTTACTGCTTTTTAATGGTTGTTCCTAATAAAGGCTTTTGTGTTGTTAATCTTTTAGCATATTTTAGATGGTAGTGGAAAGGGTTGGCTTCGGGTCCTATAATATTTAGGTAGTGAAGTTTAGTACTTACTACCTACTAATGAAGTTTTAATTTTTAACGTGTATTTGGCAATTAGCCAGCTAACCGAATTTATTTAATTCGCTATTTACTTTAAGATCATGATTTATAATACTTTTACTGTTATTACACGTTGGATTAAAATATGTACCTAACTGTAAAAGATTTTACTTGCGTGTGTTGATTTACGATGAAATTTTGAAAACTCTACAGTTACCATATTCTATTCTAACATCAACTAACTATTACTGTAAGGCGCCATTATTGTTGACTGTGTATATTACCAAATATTATAAGAAACGTATTTTTTATTTTCCCAATCGAACAATATATGTACTAACTCGCAGACGAAAACTTTAATTTTCATTCATCGGTTAGTTTTAATTCGGTCTATAATCCACTTCTCTTTATTTGGAGTTACGTCATTTAGTAATGGATCTATGAGCCGGATAGCGAAACAAGAAATATCACGTGTCATGTAAGTAAATTACAGGGTAGGCAGACACAAGACGCTGTCATTGCGATGCGGTAATCAGAGGGTTCGAATTCCTTTGACGCGATGATACCAGGCTGTTTTAGAATGAACTTGAGTTATTATATAATTATATACTGTTATTATGAAACAGTCATTTAAATTTTGTGAAATAATGCTTGGGAGTTATTTTTATATTGTGACGACATTGCATTATGTCACTCTTGCTTGAGACTTCATTATATAAAAGGCTAGGCTTCGGCCCGTGACTTCTTCTGCGCACGATAAGCATCCTCAACTGGGGGGTAAGTTGAGAGCAAAATTTCAAAAACCTTTTCTTAGTATACGTAATATGTTGATATGTCAATCATTAAGTTAGCTAGGTACTCCTATTATATTTATAAAAATATTATACATTATAGACTAATTGTATGAATTTGGTAAGCTTTCAATAAATAAACGGCCAAAATTGTAGCGACTCTGCTCGTAAGACGTAAGTTTGTTCAATATAAAATTATTATAAAAAAGTGGTTTAATATGTTGCTATTTTTAATTAATGAATTTAACTTGAATAGGTAGGCAGGTAGATCAAAAGACCTGATTTGAGTCATTTTATATAAAATCCCAAGTTTCCTCCTGCCTCGGTTAGAAATATTAAAGTTTATCTCGAGGTTTTATTAAAAGCCTCTTTTAGTCTAAAATGTCTTTTAGATTATTGAAAAGCAAAAATATTTAGCTGCCTTCACTCGGTTGGCTTTTACATTGATTAAATACGTGTTTCGAAAATACGTATAGGTAGGCGTAATTTTCAAATTAAATATCCAGCCGAATTAGATTCTATTTCATTTTTATCATACCTACTTGATTTAAAGCTGGTGAAGTTTATTTCCATTTTATATATTTATCGTAAACTTATTTTCTAAAGGTTTTACGTAATGAAATCTATGTCAACCTATTAGAGTAAAACGGCACAATAATATTACAATACATATTTACTCGCCTTCTTACTCAGCGAAGTTTTTTTACTATGCATGAATTTCATATGTTTAAGGGATAACTTCACGTCAGTTTTCCTTCGCATTTATTAACTCCATTAACAACAACTATTTTGCAATAGTTTCGTTCGGTTGCTGTTATCGGTTAGCATTTGTCTTGGGGCCCTTGCTTACTTAAGATGATACCGTCTAAACTAGCGATCATGAACATGCTGAGGCCTCTCAACGGAGACAGCTGCAGAAATGCTACAAATGTGGTCGCAGCTTTAGGTGTAGCGACATCAGTCCCTGTGATGATCCTTGTGAGAGCAGTGGAAGTCATACAGTTGATATAACGTTGATCATACCCACTAGAAAAATATCCCTACTAATATTATAAATGTGAAAGTAACTCTGTCTGTCTGTCTGTCTGTCTGTCTGTTACGCTTTCCCGTTAAAACTACTGGACCGATTTAAATGAAATTTGGTACAAAGAAAGTCTGGAGCCTGAGAAAGGACATAGGCTACTTTTTAACCGACTGCAAAAAAAAGGAGTTCCACGCGGACGAAGTCGCGGGCAGAAGCTATTTTATATATTTTTACATATCTGCATAATGTATGTACTGGAATATAACATTAACACCACTCTTAAATCAAAATTTCAACAAAAAACTACAAGCCAAAAAGATACAAACTTCTTTGTTTCACGGAAGGAAACGTCACCTCGCAACTCTTTTATTCGCGCGATTTATTCTCCGCGGCGCTACATCGTTATACATCGGTGTTTCTGTTCCTGGCGGATGCGAAACTCCGGAACTGGCCGTTCAGTGGACTTGATACATTGTTTTCAGCGCGATAACGCTAACGTTTTGATGTATGGGGGCTTGTTGGAACGATTGTTGTTGGAAAAAATGGTAATAAAATAGTGGAGTCGTTGCCACTACAATTAAAGCGAATGCATTTGTCTTCATAAAAAGAAAAGAGTACATACATACCTACTAAACAAAAAGTAGTTACTTTCAACAATTTAATAGATTCACTTTTCGTATTTTGATGGTCACTTCAACATTTCTATATAACAAAGCTGTCAAATTATTGCTTTGTCGTATCAATAGTCTAAAACTAAACCTAAAACACACACTTGTCGTATCACATCTTATCCTAATACTTTAACTACGAGTACATTAGAACCTATTACCATCACAATTGTTGTTTATGTAAATTTACGAAAGTTCTAATATTTTCTTAATAAGACTTAAAACGGTGCTTGATCGTGTGAAGACGTAGCTTGTAAAACCATGTAACAATCACAATTTATCGAACAAACCCTATTGATTTTACCAACACATTATCTAGTATATAGTTGCTCCCGGATTATTCAAATTGTTTCCAACCAATAATAAACTTCAGTATGTATTAGTAAAGTCTACATTGTTAGTTTGTCCGTGGACTTTGAAGTTGGGAACTTTGAACATTTTCGACCTCTCAAGATGTCTTTAAGCGCAATTATGGGCATAGAAGCCTGCATAGTAATATCTTGGCTTTATTGTTTTTCTTGAACGATGAAGTTATAACTTATGGGTAAATAGACTAAATTCTTCATAAAAAAAATAGAAAATTGAATTTGTAACTTTGAATTACTTTTGATTTATTTTTATCAGATGTACCTATTTATATACGACTGTTAGTACTGTTACTTTGTAACGCATATTATTTGCATAGATGAATTCCTTAATTTTTGATAAGTAGGTAGGTAAGTACATAAATTTTCACTTGGTTATCACAATTATTACTGTTCACTATAATACAAAATATAGGTACATTAACTTTAATCTTCAATATTTATTACATACCTTCCTACATGTAATAACATTGTTATAATAGCATTGTTATGGTTATGCACATTTCGTAAAAATATTTTATCATTTTCAAACATTAAGAAGTTACTTACGACTTAAGTGTATAAATCTTATAAAAAGTTATTTCATTCTTGTAAATAAAAACACTTGAACATTGCAAAACTCTGCAAATCCCTTCAACTTCTTAAATACTATTTCGCACCTCGTCCCTGAAAACCATTAGAATGGCTAATGTTTTATTTATCGAGACAGGGGCAGATGAAAAAAATATGATTTCTTCGTTAGCAACGCGTAACTTGCGACCACAGGCTTGGGTTCCATCTAATGCGATGGGTACAGACAGTCGCAACAGTATAGTATTTATATACCTATGTCGGCATACGCTCTAAGGCCCTTGGTAGTAAAGAAGTATATTTGGACACCTTAATCGCTATATTTGAGTCTGACTGTACCTACATACAAAAAAACATGTTTTACTACCAACATCATAATTATGAAGTTAGTAAATTTATTTGTTCGCGTTTATTGAATACAAAAATACCTAACTGTCTAAATTTTAAAAATCACAAATGCATAAGAAAGAATAAAATAATAAATATTTCCTGATACATTTTTTTAATATATGAATGTTGAAAAGATGCATTACCTAAAGAATATACCAGCCAAGCCAATCTAATTATTGTAATACTTTACACGTCTAGTTGATTGCGACTTTGATGAAACATACTAGAAGGTATTTTCTTGTGTTATAAAGCTTTCAATTGGATAAGTAGTATTACTACAAAGTCGACTACCAAGCTAATATTCTTAGCACAAAGCTATTAGTATCAAAAATGCAAGCCAACCCATATACTATTTGAAAGAGTGCCGTGCGTTAAAGCCAATACATATTATAGTACCCATTCCTCAAGTCTGGCTTAGTTCGCAACTATTTCGAGAACTAACTGTAAAGAACGAGCCTTCGGGGAACCTAGTTTTCAGAATCTTGGAGGTTTCCTAGAAAAGTTGGAAGTATGTGATGTCGGGAATGAATTTCTGTAAAGACTCCTCTAACTGCCTTGTGAGAGCGCAATAACTTATGTTATTTCTACAGACTTAAACTGTTAAGGAATACCTATTTGAAAGGAGTTTTCATTGGAATATTTTTTTTTCTAATCGAGTGTTTTTGTTTGTGTTATTAAATCACCAAAGTTTATTTCTAATCAAGTGTTTTTGTTTGTGTTATTAAATCACCAAAGTCAATGATTTAAAAAGAAAAAGAAAGAAAGAAAGGAAGAAATCATTTTATTTGGCTATAACTAACACACACAGGAAACATGAAAAGATACTTAACCTAAAACTAAAAACAAGCTTAACTTACTTAAAAAAAAAAAAGTATGTCTCATCATTTTATAATTTTGTGCAAAGTATTGAATTTCGAATTTGTTGTTATAAATAATAATGTTAATAAGAATAATGTTCAATACATAATATATCGCAAACATGAATAAAAAAAAACAAATCGCTGCTTCTCTAAATGGAGTAACAAATTATTTCGAGTTGTGACACTATTCCAGAGAAGCAGCGAAATATCCAGTATTGACACTTCCCAATTTAATCATCAATTTTAATTCCAACACTGGACCCCAAGCGTTAACGGAAAATAATACCTACAGTAGGTGCCGATTTGTAATGGAAATCTTTCGTTCAATATTCACAAGGCAGGTGGCGGCAAATAATTAGAATTTGTCTTACTTCTGCCGTCTTCGACTTTTTTTAGTCTGGATCTTATTAGAAATCCTTTTTACTTTTTAATTGGTAGTTCTTCAAAATTAATTTTAATTTGAGTTTGTATTCAATTATTGTTATTTACGGGGCATCTCACGACCTCTATTGAATCTCAACATACCGTCCACAATAAATAATGTTACAAACATACTTGCTTGTTGACTTAAGTATCTACTTTTGGAAATAAAATAACGAGAAAATATTATCAATAATAGATTTAAGTCTTCTTATAAATAAATAAGAAGACCTAGGTAAATCTCGTTAAAGCTATAACATTTTGAGTGTCTCTTACACGCCACAAAGAAAAAAAAATAAATTAAAAAATTTAACAAACCCCCGACATAAAAACATAAAAGCCGTCTAAAAAGTATAAAAATAATAAAAACTTGATATTAGGTAGGTATTACCTAATACTAAGGTATTACCTAAGTATTAATAGGTATTTCTACAAAGAAAACGTCACGTCGGGGGGACCGCTCATTATTTACCTAATTGTACCTATCTATATTTAAGTACCTATTATGTATCGAAATCTAAGGAGGTCCCCCCGACATGACGTTTTCTTTGTAGAAATACCTATTAATACTTAGGTAATACCTTAGTATTAGGTAATACCTACCTAATATCAAGTTTTTATTATTTTTATACTTTTTAGACGGCTTTTATGTTTTTATGTCGGGGGTTTGTTAAATTTTTTAATTTATTTTTTTTATTTCATACTTTTTGAAAGTAACTTATTATTTTTTTAACCAATTTCCATTTTACATGGAATTCTGTAATGTATATGTGGTCCTCTTTTATTTGATACCCCACTCGGTTATATTTGTAGTCATTTGGTTAACCATTTCCACACTTTCATTCCCTATATTTTTTGAACTACTTAACCGATTTTCATTATAATATCAATTTTGTAATGTACACGTGATACTCTTTCATTTGATACCCCACTCGGTTATATTTGTAGATATTTGATTTTCCATCCCCACTTCCACTCCCTATATTTTTTGAACGGCTCAACCGATTTTCATTATAATTTCAATTTTGTAATGTACTCGCGACCCTCTTTCATTTGATACCCCACACGAGTATATTTGTGGACATTTATTTTTCCATCCCCTCTTTCACCCCCCTCTATTTATTAAACTACAGGTCCGATTTTCACCAAACATAGCTAAGAACACTCCCGACATATTCACCTTTCAAACAAAAAAAACAGAATCAAAATCGGTTCATGCGTTTGGGAGCTATGATGCCACAGACAGACACACACACACACACACACACACATACACACACACACACACAGACACGTCAAACTTATAACACCCCGTCGTTTTTGCGTCGGGGGTTAAAAATTAAGTTTAAATTAATAATACATACCTACTCGGCATAGAGCAATAAATATAACAGTAATGGTATTCCTTCTAAAACATGCTAACCGCTCAACCGCTTTAATCCATTATGACTCTAAAATCATTACCCAAAAGGTTCATAATATATTAAATGTACACTTCTTCAAATAATTTAATATGCGGTATTTCAAAAGTGCATGTCTGGCTATTAGACTAGCATTTTCCTTGCACCTGCACTTTCGTAAGACACGTGGAAACGAATATTTCATGACGCCAAATGTCGAGTCGGCCTTTTCGAATTTACACGGAAATATAAAATATTTCGACTACGGGCATGAAAAATTAGATGTATGTAGGTTTTATTAAAATTTCAAAGTTGGCAGCATTTTGTCTTACTGCTGCGCTTTAACTTCGTGCCTTCCAGTTTAAATTAGCTCGCATAATACTCGTGCCTGAAAGTGCAAAAGTAATAAAACCTTTTCATACCAAGTATGCCATAAAATGTCCTTGAGTAATACGTATTTGAAACAATGTCTCCAACAAGCCACAATATTTTATAATTACAACCGCCTAGCCGGAAACTGCAAGCACCCAAAATATAGCCTTAACAGATTGTCGTTTAAGTTATATCACATTATATTTACGATACCTATACGTTAATTACAAATTAAAACAACCAAAATTTAGAGAGCTATAACCCATAACTAATTTCAACGCGCACTGCATTTCGTGAATTGTTCTAATTGCTCTTTTATTAAAACTTAAAATTCTCGCAAAAACCGTCCTATTCGGTACAGCTAAAGTCGAAATTCGTTTGAATAAATAAAATGTTATTACGTCAGTAAAACATCCAGTTAAACCGGGGTTTAAACGTAAACTGTTAGTGTGGAGTGAGCAATTACATGGTATAGGTAGTTTTAGTTTTCGCTTTGAAATTCAAGAAGTTGAGAGCCCCGACTGAAACACTGAAAATAAACGTAAATTTTTGTAGTTTCAAAATATATACTTTGATAATGGTTTTTTATACTTTATTTACGTTTAGTAGCGGACCTACAATATTTTTCTATTGTATACTGTCTAATGTTATAGGTATGTATTATTTTTTACAATGTTAAATAAAAAAGGAATATAACCCAGTAAAATTTTCAAAATAAAATAGGTAAGTACCTATATAGTCCTACCTATATTTTAAAAAATTCTATATTAGTTGTTTTCTTTTTGGGTCCGGTGAATTCATCATTTTATATGGACGGTGGTAAAAAAAATATCATACCGTACGATAACATTTTTTTGCCAAGATCTAATAAGTGGAACTTATACATCACGATGCGTCTAAACTGAGAACTAGAAGGCAACAAAATGGCGGTCATTTGCCAATTCTTGTGTAACGTTACAAACGTTCGCAAGGTACGATATCTGTAGTAATAGAAGGTCATATATCTCACGACAGAAACCTAGCTATCGCTCGTTACGGAACGGCGCAAGTAAAAAGAGCTATGCGATCTATTATCGTTGATTGAAATAATTTGGAGAATTTTTTCCTTTATTATATATACTTACCTGGATGATAAAACGTATTGCAACACGCTCTTATGCCTTTAAAAATATAGACCGAATCTTACGAAGTTTGATGTACAAATTTAATAATGGAATAACAATAATATATTTATATAAGTATGGAAAATAATTATACGTTACTTGAATACAAATATTGGACCTTTTTGTACTAATACTGTCTACGCAGGCTGCTTAAACGTTGGTTTGAAATTTCTTATCTAACATAAAAATTATGTTTTGGCTTTTTTTTTAAATAAATATACAATACTTATAAATAACAATACTTGAAACTATTTGATTCATAATCCCTACTAATCCCTACTAATATTATAAATGCGAAAGTAACTCTGTCTGTCTGTCTGTCTGTCTGTTACGCTTTCACGCTAAAACTACTGGACCGATTTAAATGAAATTTGGTACATAGAAAGTCTGGAGCCTGAGAAAGGACATAGGATACTTTTTAACCCACTGCAAAAAGGAGGAGTTCCACGCGGACGAAGTCGCGGGCAGAAGCTAGTTATAATCTAAATGTGTTTAATAGAGGGGACAGTCATGTATTTCACGACAAAAAGCCAACGAGGTGTATTGTCCTAATCGGTAGTTACGGAGTGATGCAAGTCATGAGAAAGGAACTTTCTCAATTATACAAAACTACGTACATGTTATGATAGTCGGTTCTACTAAAACTTGTATAATGGTCATGCTGATTATGTTTAAATATATGTCTTTCATTATTTCTTAAGCAGATTCTATAATTTCGTTAAGTAGTATGTTTAAATATATTGTAATATAGAATACCCTCAACACTTATTCATGCAGAATTAGTTGCAAGTACACAGTCTGTTGAAACTACTATCTATTTTGTATTCTTTACGTAGTCACTGTAAATAACTAATCGCTGATTATTTTACTAATGTCCGAGTTAAGCTCCAAACATTTAACTACTTAATTAACAAACTGTCCATTAAGTAACTATCATATATTTGTCAAAATTAAATGATGATATAGACTTTTTTTATTTATATAACTCGCTAACGCTTGTATTTGATACCGCGCGACAGGGACGCTAGTGTGGCCCATCGTGTGGGTCAACTCGTCTAATGTCACGTGAAATGACTGTTGGAGGACCTTTTTGATTTGCTAGTGATGTGCTATGCTTGTATCGACAATCTATCGAGAATATTATGAGTAGGTACCTATGTGGCAAATATAAGGAAGTCCAGAGTTGACAGACTGGTCGTGGTAATGTCGATTTTTGCACAACAGCAACTCTTGTGATCCATCGCTAAGTGGTTTTTTGGTGGGATGGAAGCAATCGTTGCGGCGTTGACATTATTTCCTGTGATAGACTCAATGACCTGTAACGTTGATAGAAATATCATTATTAATTAAAGTAATGATATATAGTTATAGATATAGATAGACTAGTTCCAATCACATTTCAGCATTGTAATAATCGTTATAGACAAATAAATACTTTGAATGTTGGTTTAACTCTATCTCGTCTTGCCCTATAGGATTCTCTCATTTACCTTTTTCTCATATTAAAAATAACAGTCATTTAAATTAAACATTTTGATTCTTTATAAATAGTCTATTAACTGCTTCCTGTTTTACTTTAAAACTATCAATCTCGACGAATATAAATATTTTAGGCAAATACCTACCGATAAAAAAAATACATATCGACAATGCAACTATCGATATTGAACCAATAGCGCCACACTATCGGCAGGCAATGCGTTGGAAATGGCCACATCTGCACGGGAGCAAAGAACCTATTACCAGCCTTACAATTGTTTGCACGGGCCCAGCGCCTTAGTACGACCGCTGTGTCTACCTCTTAATTATAAAGTGTTCTTAAGTATTCATTTAACTTAATGAATGCTCAACCCAGTAAACTGGCTTTGTATCAATAAAATTATATTCATCATTCTTCTTTGTATCTATTTATGTATACTATGTACGTTATTACTGGTAACTGAATACATCGCGTTTTTATCTGTACCTTTATCTGTAAGATTGATAGTAGAGAATGCCTTTACGCATTGATTTCTGTTTTTAACCCCCGACGAAAAAACGACGGGGTGTTATAAGTTTGACGTGTCTGTCTGTCTGTCTGTCTGTCTGTCTGTCTGTCTGTCTGTCTGTCTGTCTGTCTGTCTGTCTGTGTGTGTGTGTGTGTGTGTGTGTCTGTCTGTGGCATCATAGCTCCCTAACGCATGAACCGATTTTGATTCTGTTTTTTTTGTTTGAAAGGTGAATATGTCGGGAGTGTTCTTAGCTATGTTTGATGAAAATCTGCTCAGTAGTTTAATAAGTAGGGGGGGTGAAAGAGGGGATGGAAAAATAAAAGTCTACGAACATACTCGAGTGGGGTATCAAATGAAAGAGGATCACGTGTACATTACAAAATGGAAATTATAATGAAAATCGGTTGAGTCGTTCAAAAATTATAGGGTGTCAAAGTGGGGATGGAAAACCAAACGTCTACAAATATACCCGAGTGGGGTATCAAATGAAAGAGGATCACGTGTAGATTACAAAATCGGTTAAGTAGTTCAAAAATTATGGGAGGTAAAACTGTAAATGGTAAACCCAATGTCGGCAAATGTACCCGAGTGGGGTATCAAATGTAAGAGTATAACGTGTACATTACAAAATTCCATGTGAAATGGAAATTAGTTAAAAATAATAATATGTAGTAGATACCTACTTACAAAAAGTATGAAATAAAAAAATAAATTAAAAATTTAACAAACCCCCGACATAAAAACCTAAAAGCCATTTAAAAAGTATAACAATAATAAAAACTTATATTAGTTACCTAAATATTAATATTTCTACAATGAAAACGTCATGTCGGGGGGACCGTAGGTTTAGATAGATTGTAGGTAACACCTAAATGAGAAGCGGTCCCCCCGACATGACGTTTTCATTGTAGAAATATTAATATTTAGGTAACTAATATAAGTTTTTATTATTGTTATACTTTTTAAATGGCTTTTAGGTTTTTATGTCGGGGGTTTGTTAAATTTTTAATTTATTTTTTTGTACACTTACCTATACTTGCTATGTTCTGTGAAATTAAAGAAAAATAAATATGATATTGTGACATTATGTGAAAATTGGTAACTAAATATATAACCCTCACCCAACTTCAAATTAAAGTCCTTAATTTTATCACCATATTTCCACTATTTTGATTATGATTTTGTTCCTCTCATATCATTTTTTTACTTGAAAATAAAACATCTATTGTCTATCCAATAAATTAAAGAAACCTGTGACCTCGATCCATCAAAGAGAGACTAGAATTGATAAAATCTAAAATTCCCAGTTCCTAGAATTTTTCGATAAGCGGGAATAGTTTCCCATTTCTTCGAATAGAGCCAATTCTTGTGAATGCCGTCCATTTTTCCTGTTTTTAGATAACATCGTATCTTGGTTATATATGGAAAGGCTGGAGTTATGATAACAGGTAAATGAGCCTTATCTATGTATTATAAACTCTTTGCCCATGATTTGATAACATCTTTTTTAAATCCCTAAAGAGACGATTTTATTAAATTAATGAAAAGATTCGTGCTAAATATCGACTAGGAAATTATTCTTAAATCCCCACTCTAGAGCTTACCCACAGTTTACGTCATATAAACGATCTCATTGCAAAATTTGAAGGCTAAGGTTTGATTTCATCAGCCAATCAACCAGACTTAAATCTGTAGTATATTTTATAGCTACCTACAGTCTCCTACCGTCCTCATTAGTCCAAGTATGATTTCAAATGCGCATTTTCTATTGAAATGTACTCTTCCTACTGCTTAAAATGCTTTAATAAAATATTATCTTATAAAATAAAACGTACGTAGCGTTTGAATGTGTTCAAACAAATTGCTCCATCTCAAGACTATGCAATACATTCTGTATATTGAAATGCTGTTTCACGATTCCAAATATAATATATTTTATTACAAACTCTATTCATCTTACATCAAAGGCGTGATAAATTGAAATTTAATGTCAATAGAACATTCAAGAACCATTTATACTAACGTCAATATTGTGAACAACATGGAGCTTATTATAAAATACCTATTTTTAACCTTGCCGGAGAATTTATAAGGTTGAGAATGCTTTAGCAAACTAACAATGTATTAGAACAAAGATTTGACTTTCCGTAATGTTGTGAACGAATCCTAAAATTGTATGAAATAAAAACCATTATACCGGATCATTGTTGTTAAATACGTATAATTTATCGATTTAAATTAATATGGTTGCGGATTGCTTTGTGTAGTAATTAAGGTTATTTCGGATCAACTAAATTAATTATAGAGAAAAGTTACACATACATACGTATGTTATTAATCGATGATATTGATTAATGATCTGGTTTTATTTTGTATTAATATATTATCGAATATATTATGTATTCTCTATCCAAGCAGTTATTTATATTATTAAGTATTTCGTGAAAACAATCTAAAAAAATATACTTAAATATATTCGAAAGTTTCGAAACGTTGAATGAAACAAAACTTCTTGTCCTCTTCTAGTCCTTGAAACAACTTCACCGATAAAGTCTGAAAACACAAACCATCAATAAGCACCCTTTTACACATTGGTTTATCTCGTTGGCATCGAACCAAGCACAAACGCGAGCCGTCACTTACAACCACTACGCCAAAGACAATCACGGGGTCTTGGCAGTGTTGCCAGCCGAAATCTTGATTTTTATGTTGGTACAATTTGTTGTGGGTTTATTTTGACTGATATTGCAGGAAGCTGAAGAAAGTGTTATGAATACAAAGTGGTTCTGTGATCTTTCTCTTAGTGTTTTAGTATAAAAAAATGTGCTATGTTCTGAGTGTATATCTTAATTAAATTTTATCGTAGGTACTCTTAAGGTACCCAAAGAAGGAATGAAGACGTTAGACGTCAGGTTGAAGATGGAAACTCGTATAAATTTTCTCTATACTGAATCTCGTTTAATAAAATGAAAAGTAGTTTGTTTTGCAAATTGAACTCAAGTTTTATCTTGTCGGGAATTTGTGTGTTATCCTTGATCTAGAAAGTCATTTGTACTTTGTCAGTTAACAGTAAGAGTTTATCTACATTAATAGGCATAATAAAGAGGAAATGTTTGTTGTTGGCAATGAATAGTCTCCAAAACGACTGGACCAATTTGAAAAAGTCTTTCATTGTTGGGAAGCCACACTATTCCCGAGTGACATTGAATGGTTATATAAGTTACTAGCTTCTGCCCGCAACTTCGTCCGCGTGGAACTCCTCCTTTTTTGCAGTCGGTTAAAAAGTAGCCTATGTCCTTTCTCAGGCTCCAGACTTTCTTTGTACCAAATTTCATTTAAATCGGTCCAGTAGTTTTAGCGTGAAAGCGTAACAGACAGACAGACAGACAGACAGAGTTACTTTCGCATTTATAATATTAGTAGGGATTATATATTTTGAAAAAAAATGTGATCCGTGCGCAGCCGGGGCAGGCCGCTAGTATTAGTTAGTAGTTGAAGACCAGAAAACATATTGCTTCTTGCACACGCCTTAAAAATAGAACAAACTGTTTTCAATAATTTACGTCCTTATTTACCATACAAGTGCAGGCAACAAAATATTTCCGTGCTTGGCGCTCCGCCAGGGGGCGCGTCCAGGATCCAGTCCAGGATTGTTGTGTGTCCGTCTGTATCTCCCGAACCGCTGAATTGGCACTTCCCGAACATTGAAAACTGTATTTAGGGGATGATATCATTGTTCCAGAAAATTTAAAACTTCTTTTTAAAGTTATTATTAGTTTCATGTTGAACATATTTTTAAACATGAAGTAACAAGGCTGTGTCGGTGTCTATTAAACAATGTTTTTATTTTATTGTAGAAAAAAATAGTACATTACGCACCGAGGCCAGTAAAATAAAAAATGTCTCAGATCACATGTAATTGTCGTCCGAGGCGAAGCCGAGGTTGACAAAAATGTGATCTGAGGCTATTTTATTTTACTGGCCGAGGTCAGTATACTATTTTTCTGTTCGACGAAGCCAGAAAGCGGCAATTTCATTTAGCGCAGCGGCCAGAAAGTTGGCGCTTTCCGGCCGGAGGACTGAAAAATATATTATATCATGATATTGTATGAAAAATAACAATTCCAAAGTGGGTACACTTTGCGCATATGTATATCTACTTAGATTACCTATACATGGACGATTTTAATGCGGTTCTCACCATCATATCATTTAGAAAACAAACACACTGCCCCGCTAACAATAAACGTAGTAAGTGTATATGAAACTCATACGTTCTTACTGCGTTTATCGTTAGCACGGCAGAAATGTCTCCCGGGAGAGTACATCATCTGAGTTATTTATGCGGGTCTTAAGTAAAACAAATTTTGACATTTACGGCATGAAATTATTCCACACGTTTGGGAATATGTCGTAATGTTGTATATTTACATTTTTAAGTAATACCTACTCGCGCTCTCGACCAGGCGTCATTCTAATCGGCAAAGCAAATACACTAGAAGCCTTCTTTTATTGGTTAGTCAGGTAAGATGTAACTTGGGTTAATCTAGAGAGCCAGCTACCTGCATATAAAATTACATTAGAAGCTTAGCAGCCAAATTTCTACAGTTTATATATATATAAAAGGAGAAGCCGACTTAACGACTGACATATCAACGTAAGGCCTAAACCTTATGGGGTTAGAAACTTGAAATTTTGCTCAGGGTTTCATAACAAGGATTTTTGAAAATTCTAAAACGGGGGCGCTTATCGTAAGCAGAAGTTGCGTTGATATGTCAGTCATTAAATGAACTTCTCCTTTTATATATATAAAATACCATTACATTGACAAGACAATTAGGCTTATTAATAAATAGTCGAACGACCAACGCAATAAGAATCCAGAAAATCAAAGACACCTGAAAAAACTTAATAACATGTCACTTTAATTATGAAATCCTGTTAATGCAACGCAGCTCAGACTTCACAAAGACTTTTGAAACTAGGTATATTTCCATCAACAGCGTAAAGCACACACAACCTTGTGGAGAAGTTTTCATCCAAGAATGCTTTTAGTGCGATTAAAATGATCAACTTGATAACAAAGGCGAAGTTGCGGGAAACGCTTGAGGTACAAAGTAAAAGCCTCTTACGTGTAGTGCCTTTTGTTTTGAAACAATTTCTCTTAATATTATTGTATTAAATGTTATCGCGCGATCAGTTGCCGAAGTGTCCTTGGGATTATAGGTTTCATAAGGTTTTTATTATTTTTACAATGCAATGTTTTGTCATAACACATCGTGAACTGGCAAGGATATTCAGAGCGCCATAGTTGTTTAATCAATGATGCCGCTTAAATTTCAACACCGCTTTATATACCTTTTTGTACATTATGGAATGAAAACATAAATGCATATAAGTAGGTACATCAACTATTGTTGATTTAATAATCCAAATTTCGTTTTGCTATTTTTAAACTTACCTAGAGCTGTGGTATTTATAATTTGAAAAGCAATTTTGAAGCATATTTCTATTCTACTAATGAATCTAAAACTAAAATACCTTGGCTTAATCCTTTGTCCGTTAATACTACTTCATATTTCAATATTATTTTACAGAAACGCGATGCGATTTTCTTTAGCTGTGCGGATTGTCTATAAACAGTTGGCATGGGTCTTGGCGACGTAATTATTTGCTAGTGCTCTTAACTGGAGCTAGGGGCATCTCATTATGCGACGGGATACCTTTTTACGCGACGACACGATGACTTAACGACTTTACTGTTATACCACTAAGATAACCTATGTAAATTAAAAGTAGGGTTGTACAAGGCTTTGCACAGCTTACTTATATGGAATTTGTGAGTTGCTTGGGTCTCTTATACATGTATTGTATATTAAAATACTTAGAATTACATATTTATAAAAACAAAAAAAAAACATTAAGACAAAAAAGTAATCACTTTATATTTACAAGCTCTTCATCTAACACTAAGACTTCGTTTAGTTGCAGCCACACCACTTACATTGTCTGATCCATTATATCTAATTGCAATGCAATACATAGACAACTTTTTTGATTCTATGCGTGTTTGTAATATGGTACCTGTTTTGAAAAAAATATACCTCATTGAGTTTTTTGCCGTTTCTTCTCAAGTCAGGTTTTATCGGAAACGGTATCTTCTTTCTCCGACCTTCATTAGAGCTTGTAAAAGCCTAAACTGAAAAAATATATTTTTGATTTATTTTTGTTTCAAATTTATTTTAATATAGAAAATTGTGACATCATCGCTCATTGTAAAAGCCCTAACGATATATCCAAGTTAACGGGTAACGATGGCCGTATCGAGTCATTATGATAAGTAAAGAGACACTCCAGTTAACGACATCGGCTGAATCCAACGATTGTGGTGAAAAAAAACAGCTTCCAATGCGCCGTTGAAATCACGAGTGCTGTAGTTGAGTGGAAATGACGTCATAACTTTTGTTTTTTTTTTAATGGAGCGAAAATTACGTTCAGGAACTTCCTTACACAAGATTTAGGTACTTTAATGCAGTGTGATAGTAAACCTTATTTTCTTGGTGGAAGAGCTGGTATTTGGATTTTATTTCAGATGGGTAGTGACATAAACAAATTTCTTTGGGCAATTTATATTAATCGATTTAGTCCCAAAATTATGTATGTAAACTCTTTATTGAACCTATAACAAAATATAGAAATTGAAGCGATAACAATACAAATGTATAAAGACGAAATTGTCTTTTTAAGTAAGCAAATATCGTATATCGTGAACTGGAGATACATTCAAGATATCTGAGACTAAAGTACAGATGGTCATTATACTGATATCATCTTCTAACTGTATTCAAAAGCAAAATCTCCGCTTTAGTAGTCCGCCCTAGCTTCGACCACCTACCCAACAGGATTTTGTAAAAAATATTTTTTTTATATATCTCTTCTATGTCTTATTTTATGAAAGGGGTAGGGATAAGCATAGGTGGCTACATTACGAAATGGACGACTTTAAAGTACTTACGTACATTTTCTTTTATTTTTATAAGAATTTGTAGTAAATCAATTATTGAAATATACCAGTGGTATCCCCTAGTGTAAGAAGATTTATAAGATAGGTAATAAAGTCTAGAGAAGAAATGTTTTAGAAAAGGTTCTTCATTTATTCTACAATAAGACAAAAAAAATTGAAATCCTTGATACGAAAAAAATAAGGTTTTATTGTAAATTGAAATAATCATATTTTTTATCTGGACACAATTTTCCAATTTGGTTATCGTCTCATTTTGTTTTATACCTTTGAAATATTTATATAATATTTTATTTCCAATATGACATGTAGCTATGTAATCCACTTTACCCTTTGTTCGACAGACAAATAATTTGCATTTATTTTTCGCATTCCCTGAGTATAAATATGACTTTAATATAGACTTATTTAAAGTAGGTACCTACCTGGTATATGCTGGTTGATACGTAGGTATATGAAACATCCACAAACAAAACCTCACAATGAGATATTCGCAGTCTTGCTAATATATTGACGATTTTAATGGAGTACTTACCTCCATCATGCCTTTTCTGGATGATCCCAGTTAACGACCACTATTTTTGTTATGGTCCAATTTCCAAAATGATATCTTGGAAATTCAAATTTCCTACATGAACATATTCTCGGCACATTACGCGGTGTTCTGTCGATAGGTTGGCTCGACGCCATAGCCTAATGCTAGGTTTATCGACGCATTGAGTTATGCTTTGCCGATACAGTGCAGTTTACCATTAGCTAAATATGTCTTTGTTGACTTTTGAAAGTTAAGAGCATTCTTGTAAACTGTTTACTAGACCAAATAACAAGTGACATTTGATATTCACGAATGATCGAAATGTAAGTAATTAAACTGTCATAAGCTAAACAATCATGTGGTCAGGTTTGGTTCGATCATGTCAGATTCCATTCATTACTATTACAATACATTACTCTATAGCTTTAGTGAATTTCATATGTCAATTGTTTTTATAACGTTTATGCTTTGTCTATTTTAATTACATGTCCTTAATGTTTACTAATTTGACCTTTGCTTTTTAGGTTATATTTTTTTCTTAAATTATTTTAATAAATATAGATTTCCTTACATTATCAAATAGGTAACCGTTCTTAAGATCAACTTTGAAGGCTACTGGAATTTATAGTGTTCGTTTTAAGCGATACAATTTACTAAAATCGTTTGTATTAGACAGTTACTTAACTAAACTAGCAAAGGCTTAGGTATATGATGTAACATTCAATAAGCTGTCACTTTTATCACGGATAAAAGTTAATATACTATACTTTCTACCTATTGATATTTCAGCTTCAGGAAGTGTCAAACGCAGTTGGCATGCCAAACTCCACTACTGGGGTGCGGTTATTGAATTGAAATGTAGCTTCGGAGTGTGAGATGTGGATTTAGATATGAAATATATGTATTTTAACATTGTTAGTAACTTAGTAAATACCACCTGAAGACTGAAACTAGCCTATATCTTATGCATCGTAACTACGACCGGCTTTGTATCAAAACTTGTTGTTCCACATAAAATTTGCACCTCATTTTCATCCACTTAGGGGTAGAATTTCTGAAAAATCTTATCGGACGCCTAAGTCATACAAAGCACACATCCTTATGTCTCAGGTGTCTACAATCAGTAGTTTAGGCTGTGTGCGTATCCGTCAGACAAATAGGACTAAGTATTTTATACATACACAAGATTTGCGTATAATTTTGTATGTTTAAAATAAATTTAACTAGTTGTTGATACTATCCCGTTTCTCAAACGGAACAGCTAACATGGCCGTCCTCGAATTTACAGCGTGTTCCACCAGGACGGTCCCAAATTGTATTTTATTGCGCTTTATTATACAAGTACAGTATACAGGATGGGCAGCTGCGGGGTGCTGATAGTATCGCATTTGAATACAGGGTGGTTATTATATGGCACTAGAAGTGTCTCGTTATATTTTTAAGAGAAATCTAATGTGATGTTATAACGACAACAAAATTACCTAATTTTCAATAGACAGACATGGAGATCGCCACACGGATGAGAGCCCAGGCGACAAGAATATACAAGGTGCCAACTTTCAATGTTAACTTTAAACGTTGGCTCCAACATATATGGGATTTGACATCCTCATGACTGGACGTACGTCATAATCGTTCGCGGATGTCAAATCCCATACATTTAGATAGTTTTGTTTAACGTCAACGTTGAACGTTGGCACCTTGGGGCCTAGACAAGGTGCCAGCGTTCAACGTTAAACGAAACGACCAAAATGTATGGGATTTGACATCGGCGAACGTTTGTGACGTACGTGACAGTCGTTCGCGGATGTCAAATCCCATACATTTTGGTGCTAACGTTTAACGTTAACGTTGGCACCTTGTCTAGGCCCCCTTGTCTAGAGCCCCAGGTTTCATATATAGCCAAGGCTTTTCCAGTAAAGTAGGTCCTCGTGAACGCTGTAGGGTAACTGGTCCAATGTAGCGCTCGCTGATTATGCCGCGATTATTTTGCTTTAATTAGCACATTTTGTGTATTTTATGCACTCGGCCCAGTTTTAGCCGGACACCGTCGTTTTATTACAGTTAGCTCGTGTTTATTTCAGCTTTTATTTAAATTATAATGAGCTGACACCATTATTTGCGAATTTAAATTTAGCACGTCCGTAAATTTTCAGAGAACTTTCGTTTAGTATATTTAGTTTACTTGCTTAGCATATTTCTGATTATTCAATGTGTATTCAAATACCTTTTTCTATTCCATCAAGATGTATTATGATTACCGCACCGTAGATCATTTAAATTTGCTCTTTCATTTATTCTTCGAACCGATCCAACACTTCAAAAAGCCAAAATATTATTAGAAAACTTCCTCTGTTCGTGATAATAAAGTGGGCTGAAACGTCTCGTTCGCCCTGAAATTTATTAATAGCGTAATAGCTGCGACCCATTAAAAATAACGACAGGTCGTTTTTCAAAAACTAATTTCTTTGTAATTTGTTGCCTTTTTCCTTTACCCGATAATGGAATAATTTGGAACGTTTTCCACCTATTACTAATAACTTTAGATCATTTAAGACTAAAATACTGGTGTTAGTGTTCAATATGTCGTTGTGCCTTTTTGGATTTTTGATAAATAATTCCTTGAGAATTTCACCAATTATGTAGACAATACAATACCAATCTCTGGCCAGTGTCTAGAAGCCATGTCCGGCTAATATATTCCTATCCGTGTAGCTGGCACTTAGCCTAACCGGAATATTGCACCATTGTTAAGGCATGCCTTTAATTAATGCATTACTTTTGACTATCGAGTTTAGGTTAACCTAATAATATCAAGAGTTCATTAGTTTAAATAGACAAAAGTGCTGGTGGTGATTGGTTTATGATTCCATGTTTGTTTAGTTGTAAATTATTTGATATTTCTTACTTACATAAACAAGGACAAAATCAGCTCTTCTTTCTTTAGTATTTACAATCTAAAACAAGGATGACATTGACATATAATTAATGACATTTAAATAGTTAATGTGAAAACTGCTGATGAAGTTAAATTAACTTAATATTATAATATTTAAAATTACATGAAAACAAGATTCTCAATTACAATACAAATATAAGTAGCAAAAAAAAATTACAAATAAGAAACGCTAACTTATGATAAGTTGGCTAACTTTGTAGCGTTAATTAATAACACAAGCACTAAACGTCCAGAAACACTTAATTCAGACACTTCTTGTACTCGTCAGGACCCTCTTTACTCAAGAAATGCCATAAAATGGCGCCTTATTGGAGCCCACGCCGTAGAACGGTACTTTAGCACCTAATTAAATAGACCCTAATTCAGTCCACAAAATAAAACACAACTAACTAGCGTTAAATTTATGAAAATAGGAATTTCTTCTAATATCAACATTTGACTCAACTTACTCTTAGCTGAATTATGTGTAAACCAATGTAAAGTTAAGGAAAACCAAGTACAATAAATTAAATATTTAATTATTAAAAAAAAACAATACACGAAGTTGATAAAACTTCTTGATCAAACAAAATATCGGCGCGAGAAACACATGTAGCTGTCATTCAATGCAAAATGCAACAAAAAGAAGTTTCTTATACTTACTATGACAAGCGCAATATTATTATATACATATTGACCAGGGTTTGGTTCAAAAACCTACTACGACTCTATAATTAAATCATTACCTAACTTGAAAATACCTTCACCCCGTTACTGCTTGATTAAAGGTACTGCTATACAATTTATACGAGTATTAATTACAAACGTAAGGCTTTTTAGTAATGTGGCACGCATTGCGAAGTATGTTAATCACACTTTAGGCTTTATTTTTAACCCCCGACGCAAAAACGACGGGGTGTTATAAGTTTGACGTGTCTGTGTGTGTGTGTGTGTGTGTGTATGTGTGTGTGTGTGTGTGTGTGTCTGTCTGTGGCATCATAGCTCCCAAACGCATGAACCGATTTTGATTCTATTTTTTTTGTTTAAGAGGTGAATATGTCGGGAGTGTTCTTAGCTATGTTTGATGAAAATCGGACCAGGAGTTTAATACATAGAGGGGGGTGAAAGAGGGGATGGAAAAATAAATGTCCACAAATATACTCGAGTGGGGTATCAAATGAAAGAGGGTCGCGAGTACATTACAAAATTGAAATTATAATGAAAATCGGTTGAGCCGTTCAAAAAATATAGGGAGTGAAAGTGGGGATGGAAAATCAATTATCTACAAATATAACCGAATGGGGTATCAAATGAAAGAGGATCACGTGTACATTACAAAATTGATATTATAATGAAAATCGGTTAAGTAGTTCAAAAAATATAGGGACTGAAAGTGTGGAAATGGTTAACCAAATGACTACAAATATAACCGAGTGAGGTATCAAATGAAAGAGGACCACACGTACATTACAGAATTCCATGTAAAATGGAAATTGGTTAAAAAAATAATAAGTTACCTACCTACTTTCAAAAAGTATGAAATAAAAAAAATAAATTAAAAATTTTAACAAACCCCCGACAAAAAAACATATAAGCCGTATAAAAAGTATAAAAATAATAAAGACTTGATATTAGGTAGGTACTTACCTAAGTATTAATAAGTAGGTATTTCTACAAAGAAAACGTCATGTCGGGGGGACCTTAGATTTCGATACATAGTAGGTAAATATAGATAGGTACAATTAGGTAAATGATGAGCGGTCCCCCCGACGTGACGTTTTCTTTGTAGAAATACCTATTAATACTTAGGTAAGTACCTACCTAATATCAAGTCTTTATTATTTTATACTTTTTAGACGGCTTATATGTTTTTTTGTCGGGGGTTTGTTAAAAATTTTAATTTATTTTTTTTTAATTTTGTAATTTTACCCGCATGGGTATCTGTTATACCTTTGCAATGAGTGGAAGAGCGAAAATGACAGATGCTTTTTCGCGAAACAAAAACCGTACTTGGCCCTTCAGCTGGTAAAGAAAATATTGTTTGTGTGTAGGCCAGAATGGCAACCTGTTGCCAATGTTAGTATTACCAATTAGTTTCGCATTTATATGTGTATTTGAAACTTTAATAATAAGAAATACATTTTCAAATAAAGTTTTTACAAATGCCATGACATGATTGACAATGGTAGGTGTAGGGAAAAAAAATCTAACCGACTAAGTACATTTCTGATGCCGAAATCGTTTAAAGATTTTCATTAAATTCGTAAGAGGACTAAAACTTGTTAAAACTAATTGGAAGAACTGCTTGCAAAGCCAAATGTTACAACTATCTTAATTAAGTAAATGCCAGTGCTAAAAGTTCAGTTAAAATCTGTGAAACTTTGAACAAAAGTAATTTTTTTAACGTAGCAATTATATTAGGTATTAGGTACATGTATTTAATATTTACACATTGTCATGATAGCCAATTTAAATGTTGCAAAAGAAACAGGTACATACAAAAATAATATAAGATATATAAATAAAGAATATAAAGATGCATACACTTTTTCTAGTAAAAAAGAAAATATAAAATATTATAACGACTTTAGATATTATTATATTTTTTAATAAACTTAAACTTAGGTAACGACTCTAAAAAACTTATATCAAATAATATTTCACGCCCTTTAACTAAATGTAATATTTTCATCTTAGCTAAAACAACAATTATAGTGAAAGAAATTAAATGAAAATTATTATAATTACAGTTTAATATGGATGAAACAATCATAATGGATTCAATTAGTGAATTGTATTTAACGTGTTGAAAACTTAACTGTTTCCATGTACGTACGGTAGCAGACTTCCTTTATGATTGCTTATTGTTCAATTCTAATGTGTAATCAGAATTCCTTAAACACTTTAGATTTATTTTAAGTAATAAACTGAATACAACATGCTGCTTCTCACTTTACCGCACTAAATTACAAACGACCGCTTACTACAGTGTTGTTTGCCGTTAAAATTAATTCTCCTGAAAATTTGTATGTACTCAAAATCTTCAGCAAACATAAAGCTAATTATCTACTATCGGTAACTAAAACTGCACAGGTATTTATCAACATAAAAAATAGCACTCCGGGAGTGCCGGCAGAAGTGAAAACTTCAATATGAACGTTGTGTTTAATTATAAGTACAAAAGTAAGTACTATCATTTATGAGGTAGAATACAATGTTTATTTATTGCGCTATCGTACACAAATATGACAATTTGTTACCATCCTTGGATACGCGTGGCACGCTGTACATAAACACACGACATTCGCGCAAGCGCTCTACAGGTGCCACCTAAACGGAGTAGCACACTCAGGCACGGTAGAAAGAGTGGGAGATACTAGTTCCTCTTCCTTCCCCATCTTACGCATTTTCAATCAGCATCACGTGACCCTGACGCGAGTTTGAAAGTTTTTACCCATACTTTTTTGTTTTCACTTCAAAAACAAGTATTTTAACATAGACATAACATATAATTGAGAAAGTTATAGATTTATTCGAATAAAATGTTTTAGCTGGTACCATCCTAAATTTTGTTATAACACAGGTAGCTCACAAGTGCAACATAATATTAAGTTGTATAGAGTCTTTATAAGGACTCGTAATACCTTTTTACAGAGCCTTACATTAGAATTTGTAAGCTGCTTAGGAATACACCAAATATATATGCAACCAATTTTAGTTACATGCAAGAGTGAGAGGAGTGAGTATTTGGTGTGTGTGTGAACGAGATGACGATATAGGTTCTTAATTAAATAACGTAATATTGGAGTAGTAAGCAAAACATGAGTTTAGTTGAGCAATAACATTGGACGATTAAGTTTTGCCATAGACCAGAGAATGCGGTAGCGAGGCAAATATATTCATAGAATAGAAGTATATATTTTTAATTATATCTAATCTTTCAGTGTCGGACTTTCTAACAAGGTAACAATACACGAGTCTTACTATAATATGTAGTATGTTTGATTAGTAGATATTTTTCTAATAAATAATGAGACTTTAAACAGTAGGTACGCAATTTTATATGAAAAGAAAACGGTCCCGTTTACCAACGACATATATGAAAGCTTTTGTAGCGGTCCGCCACGACTTCGCACGGATCCCTATTTTTTCATGTTTTTTTTTCAATATATTTTATAGCCTATTTTACACGTGGATAATTAAAAACGGTCCAGTAGTTTTGAGCCTATTCATTACAACCCAACAAAGTTTTCCCCTTTATAATATTAGTATAGATTCATATAAAAATAGGTAAAGTTACAACCTAGCTATTAATTTATAGTTCCGGTTCTTACTGTAGTTCTTCATATTGCGTATGGACTCCCGAGTGCAGCACCATCTTGCACAAAATGAACTGAGCAAACTTGCGCATTCAATTAAAACAATGTACAACTAATTGCGGGTTAAATATAGTTGATGTGCAATATCGTCGGTGCAACTGCAATAGCGCGTAGGTAAGAGCAATTTATTATCATTTTTTTAGGAGGAAGTAATAATTGGTTACCAATACACACTCAAAAGTCGAAGGCGCGAAAACAAATTATTGCGACTTTTGTAAATACGCGGTATTGCAAATTGCCCTTACGCGCTATTGCAGTCGCACCGACGATATAATATTTTAATATTCAAAGATTTTCGTGAACATATCCGGTTATAATATTTAATGTAATGATATATATCTATATGAATACTGTATGACTCTAGCGCTAAAATTATTACTAAGTACCAATTTGATAATAATAATTATAACTCTTAGTCATACAAGGTCCATACAACTCTTTGCTCCCGAATAACCGCTGCTATAAACATTTATATAACAATATTATTATGATATTTTTTCAAAAATATTTTCTCAGAACAGACGGACTACTGCCTGCGTTAACGTTTTTTACCAAATTTTAATGGGGAAGAATCTGCTACAAAATTCTTTACGAGTAAAATGTATACAATTTGCTTTTTTCTGATGCGACGATCCAAAAACTTGTTTCACTTCCTTGTTAAGGTTAACAAAACACTTTTTCATGAAATATTATTTTATAAAGAGTATAACAAACCCAATAAAAGTTCATGTTTTAATATACCTTATATACATCACGAGAGCGTTCAAAGTAGCTTACATTGACAAAGTCTTGTAAATCTCAGCATTAAGAATATTGCAGAAAGTTCTCGAACATTCTGAATTAAGCTACAACTTATAATGCACTTAGTCGGAGTTGAGCGTGTGTGGACTTACAATTGTTTTATTGCGCCAAACTTATGTCGCGTAACTCGAGGATATAAATGGGTTGGTTATTTTAATTGATGTTCTTTACATAAAGTAATTTTTGTTTTACTTTCTAATGATAAAATAATGTGTATCGCGTTTATTAAATTTAAACATTTCTAGGTTTAGAACAATACCTGGTCTACTCTCGTTATTGTTAAAATGCATTTAAGATATTTAGGTACCTACTTATATATGAAATACATATAAAATTTATTGATATTTATAATCTACAATTATTTAATAATTTCTGATGCCTTCGCGGTTATTATACATCGGAATGATACAACTTTAAACGGATTTATCTCGCGTATTTTATCTTAATGGCTGACGTTTCGGAGCCTTTACAGATTCCATAGTATTATGATAAAGTCTTTCTAGTCTATCTATTATAATTATTTATTAACCAATAGAAAAAATATCTTATGACTCTATTTAAAAGTTTAAATCTTATTAGTGAGGAGACCCAGGACCAGGTGAATAAGTTTTAAAATCACAGCTCAATACATCAATGGAATCAAAGCAGGGTTTCTCAAATATTTTATTTCTTTCTTTGTCATTTTAACATCAAGTGAGACAATAATGCGTAAGTACCTATGTTTTCTCTCATAATATAAAATAATATAACAGATTCAACCCCAATTCTTGCATAACTCTCAAATTTTAGCGTCCAAACGGGTGTTATTTCCATAAATTCCGACCGCGTGTCCGAAATGGTCCTAATTACGGACCCACAGGAAGACACTGCAAGTTAGAAGTTTGATCACAAACACACACACTGGTGACCAGTGACCAATGTGTGTATTTGTGTGTGTCCGCTTTAGGTAATTGTTTGGAGAATTTTAGAAACTGAGCATTTTGATGAGGGATATGCATTAATTTCATTACGATAGATGGAAATTCACGCTTCAGAAATAACACAGGTGTGACGAAATTTTAACAAGGTTCATTAATTTTTGTTACAGTTTTGAAGCAGGTATTAGGAAAGTCGGTACTGCTATGCTAGCGTAACGTAATAGGCTATTTTTGAAAATACGGTCTCTCATTTCGCTTGGTTATTAAAAAATACATTGTCGAAGCGTCTAAGTTTTGTATAAAATTAATTTTAATACAAAAAATCACATTTGACACTTCACTTTTATACTTAATTACATTATGCTCGTTGTATGTAAGCTTTAAGTTTGACAACTATTTTCTAAATCGATCCTTTTGTTATATTTATTGTTTTCACTTTTCTTCCTACCTCCAATCTTCTGTCTCGACCCAAGTTAGCACTCAACGATTTATGGCGTGTCTGTAATTTATTACACCTCCGCGTATGCTACCAAAAGGTTGTATGCATAATAAAATTTGTTTGATTTGTCAATACCTTCGTCTCGTGCTTTTGATTTGTTGACTTGGGCATTGTGGTCCCATACAATATAGGTAAAAAATACACGTGTAAATATATTAATATTATGTCTTTTTATATTTCATATCTTTCTTAAGAAATAATTATACACTTAGAAGGTTTTAAATTTAACTTAATTTTAGAAACTTGATTACATTTCATGCCAACTTTAGTAAAAACGTCAATGTGAAATCCAATCACCCCTTTTCAAGGCAATCAATATATCACTTTCATATTTCTTATCGGTAAATTCGAAAGCAAAGGTATCAGTATAATTTAAGCAATATTTCCCTCCTAAAGTTAAACAGTAAATCTTAGAACTCCAGTTTTCGATATTCGACAACTTCGAAACATTTCGAATTTCGACAAAATTTAACTTTTGTCAAGTTCTCTTTGGAAATGAAATATAGTGATCGTGCGTTCAAAACAGACGCCTCGCACACAACAGAAAATACACCTTTTAGCAATGTGATAACGTCGAGATTCCTTAAAACATTTCAAATTTTTATTTTTAAACATATTTGCATTTGGAATATTGCCCGAGGGAAAATAAAATGTTGTGAAATTGTCTGAAAACTATATCTCAAGATTTCTCCGCTTTTTATTTGTTAAATGTTGAATAAATCGTTTGTGTGGGCCTTTTTCTTTGTGAGCATTTTGGCGTTCCATTGTTAAATACGAAAACTTCTCAATTTATAGGTTTTTGCAAGACAATGGATTATAGTTGAAAAAACTTTAAAGTGACGCAACTGTTAGTTTAAAACTTTATTGTTTACAGTTTTTAGATAACGACTTCGTGTACTTATAACAATATTATTTTGTTTTATCGAATAAGATTATAAGTAAGCAAATAAAAATTAAATTAAGAGTAAGCTTTCCTTACTTCCTTACCTAACGTGATTGAAAATTATTAACGCCCGTACAGAGAAACATACGTTCGCCACTCTATACTTACTAATGTTTTCATATATTATGTTATTACAAACGAATTTATAAGGTCATTTTATTTGAATAACGTAGGTATCTGCAAAATTTGTAAATTCACAGTTTAGGTATTTATTTTATAAGTAACCAGAAGATATTAATAAGTTTAGCACAACGATTAGCAATGCAAATTTAATCTAAATCTGCTGTTGTGAAACTCAACCTAAACAATCAAATACTACCTCTAAACTGAAACCACCATATTCTCACAATGACAGCTGCGAAATTGGCGCGAAAACTGACAGCTCTGACAAGATGTCTACTGTGCGTTTGCGAGAACAGCTATTGTCAACGCGCTTTAATTGTTAGTTTGTTTATTATCGCTATAGTCATCGGTATAGTATTAGGTATATTGTTCCTAAATATGTCTTATTAAACTTTAGACAGTTTAATTAAGTTTTGATGGTTATAGTTTATATTTAATGTCTTTAAGAATTCAGTTAGGTTGGGCAGCGTTTGGGAAGCTACGTCAAGTCTTCATATCGTCACTCCCACAGTGCCTTAAGACGAAAGTCTTCAATCAGTGCGTCTTACCCGTCATGACATACGGAGCCGAAACGTGGACGGTACGGCTGGTTCACAAATTAAAAGTCGCTCAGCGGGCTATGGAAAGGGCTATGCTCGGCGTTTCTCTGCGGGATCGAATCAAAAATGAGGTGATTCGGCAGAGAACCAGAGTCATCGACATAGCCCACCGGATTAGCAAGCTAAAGTGGCAGTGGGCTGGCCATATTAGCCGAAGAACCGATAACCGTTGGAGTAAACGTGTTCTAGAGTGGAGACCGCGTCTCGGCAAGCGTAGTGTAGGACGTCCTCAGGCAAGGTGGAGTGACGATTTTCGTAAGATGGCTGGCAGGAGCTGGATGCAAGCAGCCCAAGATAGAGCAAAGTGGCGTGAAATTGGAGAGGCCTATGTCCAGCAGTGGACTGCGACGGGCTGATGATGATGATGATGATGATGTCTTTAATAATATGAAATTCGAAACTAAATATAAAATTATTTTAAGCAGAGTATTATAATTATTTCAACAACGCAATTTAATGAATATTGTAGTGACTTTAGGTAAATGAAGCATTGTTAGAAATTACAGACATCGAGAAATCGCGTAATCTTTGTTCTCACTGTTTATGAGGCCAAAAAATCGTCACTTAATATTAACTGTCATTTGTAATTCGCTAAACTGTCATGGCAGCGCAATACCTGTCAAGAGTGACGGCTTTATTTTATTATCTGTGACGAAGGACTGTAATAACGCGCATTTTGTATGATTGATATGGGTAAAGTTTTGGGTATGTTTTGAGTAGGTGTAAGTTGATGAAAAGTTTGTTTAGGACAGCTAATTATTTTTAAGTAGTATGCCTATTGGAGAAAAGAGTTTACTGCATATTCTTGTGAGTGAAAACGACTACGTCCTGTTGTTCTGGTGGTCGGAACCCCCGACTGCAAAGCCGGATGTTACGGGTTCGAATCCTGCTACGGCCAAATATCAGTGTAATGAACACGAGCATTGGCACCTCAGCCGTGAATGTATCGTTCATTTAATTTTGAACGTGATTGAATATGTATTTATGTATGTTTATCTGTGGTCTAGTACCTACCCATAAACATATTATTAAAAACAACGTAGTCATAGTTATAAACATAGTATTTTCTTTTGTATTACTCTGACTTTGTGAATGAATAGGTAAGTATTCTTTTGTTTGTATTTTATTGTACTCCAAATGTATATATATAAGTATAAACGAATAGGTAGGTATTTAATTATGTATCCTATTATTATAACTAAAATAATTATCATATCCGCCGGAAAGCACACAGAAACAATAACACATGGACACAACAATTATTATTCTCATTTATTATTCAGTTAATTAAATTCAATGATGAAAGCGAAGTTCGTTTCGTAACATTATTTTTCGTTGTGGTTAATAACCAAACGTACTGCAAAATAGGCAAAAAGTGATTTTAATTAAGCGCAAATATCGCGAGTGAGCGCACAGACAGATGGACATACGGACGGGTTAATTAAAAGTCGGCGTCGCGAATTAATTAAAAAAGAAGTTTCATTTACGATCAGGTTTTCTTTTTCTCGCCTCGCCTTTCGCCTACACGCCACATCAAGGAATATCAATACTTTTGTTTTGTATGGATCTCATTTCATTTTCTTTGCGGTGTTTTTGTATGGATATCATTTCTTAATTAAAACGGTTTTACAATATTTAAAGGTAGGTACACAAAATAAATACAAGGATTCATGCGATGACAATACAAATGTACAGAGACAATTTGTAATGATGCGAGTGAAATGCCTACTTTTGTTTTGTATCAGCTTGTAATGATAATTAATGATGCCTTCGCGGTTATTACACATTGGATTGAAACAACTATTAACGGATTTATCTCGCGTATTTTTATTTTATTTTATTGGCCGACGTTTCGCTTTTCGTTTTAAGTCGAACGATAAAGATTACGCTTTAGCGTTAGACTATTGTCAGCTCAGTTGTGCTACGATTATGGAAACTGTAAAGAAACGAAACGTCAGCAAATGAAATAAAAATACGCGAGTTAAATCCGTTAATAGTTGTTCCATTCCAACTTGTAGTGATGATATAGACTTACAAGTCTACCTATATCATTGCCTTTTAAAAAATGCCTTAAAACAGTTAAAAAAATTACATTATGCAACTGCAATTCCAAATTGCATATTACACAGTGCAATTTCCACAGAAGCGAAATTATGTAATAAAGTTAAGCATATCGGTTGTGATTGGCCACACAATGGGTACGGCCGCAAAAATGTTGACTATAACGTAATATTATTTTCTGTGGTGCAATGTAATTTTAAGTTTTATGGACACAGTTTATAGTGGGTAATAAAGGGTTTTAAAATGTCCATGGTTTTATTTTAAACAATGATTCTCGTGCGAATATTTGCGGTTCCAAAATCAATTGGTTAAAAATCTTGTAACGTGTAGGTGGTATTCATAGGTAGTCAATCAGCTACTAATAATTTAGGTTTATCAAACCATCTTCGTGGTTTTATACTGTTACAGATTTGTATTTGCAAGACTTTTTGTTCAAACAAACTTTAAAAAATGCACATACCTATAGGTTACATAGACTCATTATTCCCGCAATTTTAACAATTTTTAACATATTACACACAAAGTGCAGCACTACTAGAACTATGATATTTAATCTGTTAATACAAGAGTATATAATAATATAATATATATACGTTTGTGATAAACATTATGAATAGTAGAAGAATATAGTAGCCGTAATATTTTCTGATGCCTTTGCGGTTATTACACATTAGAATGAAACAACTACTAACTGACTATTGTAAGCTCAGTAGTGCTACGATTATGGAAACTGTAAAGGTTTCGAAAAGTCAGCCAATAAAATAAAATGCGCGAGTTCATAGCCGTTTCAGTAGAGTTTGGCAACAAATTAGTACAATTTCTCTATATTATTATAAATTCTACATATATAGAAATTCTCGTAATTCCAATATAAGGTGTAACAATATGTTAGGCAATCAATCTCTGTACTGCCGTCATTTTTAAAAAGGCGACCATCTGACACTTTACCGATTTTGAGTTATATACATGGGCGTGATCAGAAAAAAAAGGCGCGTCGACCCATCCAACCCGTTTTTCTCTATCTTATTTAGTTCTCGAGATATTTTTTCAGATTTTCCTCAAAAAGGCCGTGACGCGACATTATTTTTAGTGTAAAATTTACTAAAAGGCAGTAATGTTACATTACTTTATTTAAAGGCAGTTTCAGTCCCTTGGCTGCCAATACACAATAGCAAAGACTACACAATAATTCATTAAAAGGCAGTTTTTGAGCAAAAATTTCTTAAAAGGTCGTCATGTCGCTTACACTGCCTTTTTAATAATTATTTAGTGGTTCAAATTTTTAATCGTACTTATAAGAAAGAAGTTAACACTTTCTTATACATTTTTAGTTGCTATTTTTGGTAGGCTATTGGACACTAAAAAGCAGTTTTCTCGCAATAATTAATTAAAAGCGGTTAAGTCACGTGTAGGTGTGAGTTATTACGTGCAGTTCTATTTGTAAATGCGTCGATAAAATTATGTTAGTGCGCCGAAAGTCGAGGTAAGATGTTGTCTACTACTTACACACTGCATGAAACTTCAAAGGTAAAATTTAATATTGAATTGAATGATATATTATAGTTGTTTTTAATATAATCTATGACTATTGACTAAAGTTTTTTTCAACTAATCTATACTGAGTTTTACTCCCGTGTAAACTACAACTGATTTACGAAATGCTTAAAAACTGCTATGTTTAGTTACGTATTTGACTCATAGTAGTTATACAGTATGTTAGTAAATATAGAAGGTACACCTATTTATAGTTGGTTCTTATTTATTGCTGTTATAGAAAAAGTTATTTATGAAATGAAATAAGAAATGCATCCTTTAAGTATTACCTAATATAATTTCGAATACCTACGTAGGTACATCGAATATTGTAATGTCGTATGACGACAAAACATGTGTCATTTTAGTCATTTTGAACGTTATATTGTCTATTTTCTGATGATTTACTAGTTATCACACATTGGAACAAAACAACTAAAAGAATCCGAAAGAGTGTTGTTGTATTTCTTGATATTGTAATTCCATCAATGGTAAAATACAATTTACGATGGAGTTATAATAAAATTAAGCAATAGCTTAGCTTAATTAGATGCTCTACTTAAAGGAACACTTAATATGTATTGAAAGAAAACTCCTACAGATAGGTCTGTATTGTAAAGGTTGCAATTTATCGTAAAAGCTGGCCGCTAGATAATGTTATTTCGAATAGTTTTAAAATGGATTATGAATGTGGTAGGTACATAACACAAAAATGATAACGTTATGAGTAGGTATATACAACCACCGTTTTGGGACGTCTGCAATCTTTGAATGACACGTTCACGGATAAACCTAACCATACAATGAAGTTCAATGTTTATCAGGTCCTTGCGAAGGAACTCCGTTACTTATCTAGAGTGCTACCCAAGGCAATTTTTTTTTGTTATTCCTGCTGAGTTTCTTGCAACGTTTTTCTCAGCAATCAATGTGGTCATTTCGATATATTTGTATTTTGTTGAATAATAAATGTATTTATGCTTAGAATGCAACATATAAGTAAACATGTTTCATATTTTGAAAGACACAGTTTAGACAGTAAATAGTTTCAGCTTTGATATTAGTATAATATCACAAAAAAAACTTTTAGAGTTAAACCACTGTCAGTATTGCATTGCCTATAAATACTAAAACAGTATTTTTTTCAAAAATCAGCTTAAAAATGAACCTGTTATTAATAAACCCACAACAACTATAACTTTGCTACAATTATTTGGTTTGATTTGACAATGTCATTTCACTTGACTGCTCTTATAGAGGTATTACTTAAAGTATTGTAAATACGATAATTGGTTTAAAAGCAGTAATTGGAGTTTTACTGCTTTTAAGGATTTTTTTCACCGTTATACTAATGTCATTGCTTTCTTAAATGGCAGTCTTTGCACTTTAACGTCTTTCTTATAATTTTTTAGAAACATTTTTAATGTGAATACTGAACAAAAAAGCCGCTTTGTGGATAAACTGCCTTTTAGAGAATTATGAACAGTAAATTTTCCGGCTGCATATTTTTTTGTGAAAATTACTCCACTAAAAGGTCGCTTCGGGACTCAAACGGCTTTTTAGTGGATTATGCTCGATTAAAAACTGATCCCAATAATTTAAAGAAATGTTTTTTGATTAATTTTATTCATTTAAATGTATAAAATGGTAATAATAAAATATACATAAGATAGAATAGACATCACTCTACAAGTACGAATTTTCACGTAAGTCATATTCGCCTCATAAACCAATGAAAAAAAATAAAATAAAGTTGGGCACTTCTTTTGCGATTTTCTCAAAAGTAAGTTTTGTCAGAAGGTCGCCTTTTTAAAAATGACGGCAGTGTATTTGAACTACGTATTTACTTCATGCCAAAACTGTACGGTTTGGCGGGTCGCATGTCAAGTAAATTACCGGTCGAGCCTCAAAATCACCATTAATTTGGATTTGCGCAACCAATCACCGATCATCGGTAAATACGAAACGTTTGATTGAATTATTAACACTGCCTAATTTTACGATAGATAAAGGTACAATATTGTGGATTAAATGTACAGTGGTTATATCTAAATCTTCTAAACCTATATATAAGTCAAAACTGACTGAATGACTGACTGATGTATCAACGCAGGGCCTAAACTATAAGGGTGAGAAACTTGCAATTTTGCACAGGGATTCCTATTATAGCGTAAAGATGCACTCAGAAAGGATTTTTGTAAATCCACCTCTTAAGGAAGTAAAACGGAGGTTCGAAGTTTGTATAAGAATTCTCATATTCTCAAAGTTATTCCAATAAAATTTTGTATAAAGGTTCTGCATTGAAAGTCACAAAACAGGGTTTAAGTTAAGTTTTTAGCTTGTTCATTATCTAGAAAAAACGCATAACTTAGTTGGTCATTGCGAAACACACATCCTAACTAATATTATAAATGCGAAAGTCAGTCTGTCTGTCTGTCTGTCTGTTACGCTTTCACGCTAAAACTACTGGACCGATTTAAATGAAATTTGATACAAAGACAGTCTGGAGCCTGAGAAAGGACATAGGCTACTTTTTAACCGACTGCAAAAAAGGAGGAATTCCACGCGGACAAAGTCGCGGGCAGAAGCTAGTTTAAAATAAATTAGATTTTCTTAAAGTTGTATCTTTTTTTTTAATTTTAAACCCAAGAACAGTGTTCTACATACAAGAAGGTATTACCAGTGAGACTGCAATTGCAACACCTACAATCAGCATACGTCGTAGCATTAATGCTACGGGCGTAGCTGCAGACGTGCTACGATGCTACGCGGCTACGACGTGTAGCACGTAGCGAGTGAAATTAACTTTACGCTAAGAATGGATAATGAATTTTAGTTACGAGATTTAAAATTTTTCACAACAACTGTTTATAATAGTTATTTCAGAGAAATGTTTACTATCTATTCTCGTTGTCGAATTTACTAACCGCGATTTACATATCGATCAATGAACAATCAAAATCGCTAAAAACTTTGGAGAGAAAAACTACAAAACTGTAACGGTTTTTGCAACATACGCTAAAATAGTTCGCACATGGCATATTTTGTTTCCTACTTACTTTCCACCTATGGTTGTATTTTAAATTATTCACACAATATCTTTATAAATGATAGCCTGTGTTATTCTGATGCAAAAGCTATATTATTAAAAAAAATAGTTGTTTCTACAAACATATACATACACACAAACCTTTGCGTATGTAATATTATTTATTTATTTTTACTTTATTGCACAGAACTTAACAGAAGTTGGTGTACAAAAAGCGAACTTAATACCTATCAGTATTGACAAAATAAAATTCGTAGGTCTGTGCAAAAAATTACTTAAAAAAATGAATTTAAATGAAACAACTATTAACGGATTTTAACTCGCATATTTTTAATTTATTATATTTGCTGACGTTTCAGTTAATAGTTGTTTCATTCCAATGTGTAATAACCGCGAAGGCATCAGAAATTATTATAACAAAAATGTATACAACCAACCAACACCATTGTACATAAATAGAAAATACTAGCTTCCGCCCGCGACTTCGTCCGCGTGGAACTCCTCCTTTTTTGCAGTCGGTTAAAAAGTAGCCTATGTTCTCTCTCAGGCTCCAGGCCTTCTTTGTACAAAATTTCATTTAAATCGGTCCAGTAGTTTTAGCGTGAAAGCGTAACAGACAGACAGAGTTACTTTCGCATTTATAATATTAGTAAGGATTAGATATATATTATTAAGGATTCCTTTCTTTGCCCACAGTTCGGCCGAAGTCAGTGGATTTGGTGACGAGCGACGGCGTCTCGTTATCGGACGGGGCGGTCCTGGGGCCGCTGTCAGAGAAGAAACAGCTGACTGTCAGCTGTTTGGTGAAGGAGGGCAAGCCTCAACCAAAGATCGTCTGGTACTTCAACGGCCAGGAGAGGACTGACGGTAAGTCTATATTTTAATGTGTGACTAGCTGTCCGCCCCGGCTTCGCACGGATCATCTTTTTTTATAGCCTTTGTCACTCGGGAATAGTGTAGCTTCCCATCGGTGAAAGAATTTATAAAATCGGTCCAGCCGTTCTGGAGCCTATTCAAGCCAAACAAACCCTTCCTGTTTATAATATTAGTATAGACAAGTGACAGAAAATAAAATATTAATATTTAGATCTTGGTCACAGAATTGTGTCACTACGCGAATTTAAATTTAAATGTAACGGTTGCATGTGTATATTGCAGTTCTTAAAAGTGACACAAAACAATGTATCGCTTTTTAGATCCTGGTCGCAATTACAATTGTGTCACTTAGCAAATTAAAGTTACGGCTTAGAATCTAAACTGGATCTTGGTTCATATCATAATTATTTAAAATAGTATTTTCTGCAGCTCTAATAATAATTACATTAGAATGAAACAATATTAACGGATTTAAATCACGGATATTAATGTTTATGTTGACGTTTCTACTTTCTTTTTTATGTTTCAACTTTACGGTTCCCCTAGTATTAGATTATCATCAGCTCAGTCAGCTACGAATATGAAAATGATAAAGTTTTCGAAAGATTAGTAAGTATATCTTTATATATAAAAATGAATCGCAAAATGTGTTGGTAAGCGCATAACTGGACAACGCCTGGACCAATTTGGCCAATTTTTTTTTTAAATGTTCGTTGAAGTCCAAGGATGGTTCTTACGGCGAGAAAAAATCGAATAATTGCCGGGAAAACCCTAAAAACAGCCCTTTTCTTTTCCCATACAAACGTTGTCAAACTAAAGTTACCTAATTTGAATTTCGAACGGGCAGGATGACGTCTGCCGGGACCGCTAGTAACTTAATATACACGAGTTTAATATACACAAAGGTATCAGAATTTTTATCAGAATTTCGTTAAAACTTTTAAGCTATTTATTTCGTCGAATTAAAAGTTTTAATCATGTAGAAAAACGTTGATTGGTTACGTACTCTACCCTACCCTCTTACCGAGAAAAGGCCTAGGTTACAAAAAACAACCCCAAACGTAACCAACTCGTTCCCAATTGAAAACAAACAAATAGAATCCTTAAAAACATCCCTTTGTTTGGCAAACTTTTACGCTCACGTTTCCGTTACGTTAGTATTCAAACCAAGCGCTGCGGGTACCGGGTTCTAGTCCTGACGTGTTTATTGTTTAACACCATTCTTGAATACGTAAATGTTTGTTTGAAAAATCTTCAACTTTGAACGTTTCACTTGTTTGTGTGAGTAAACTTTTGGGTCGGTGAAGTTAGAAAACTTCCCTGGGTAATGTGGGTCACGATGAACCATAAAAATGCTGTGGGTTTTTTTTTTGATGAGGAAATATTTTTAACGTTGACCTTATGATTTTTCATGTTATGCATATTTTGGGAGCACCTATATCTGAATAATATAATCAATTCTGTGGGTTATAGAATAGCTATAAACAAAATTTCCTCTACAAAGCGGAAAAACTACAGTATGAGCTACTCGCGTAACACAGTGTTATCCCTAGTATGGAATAAGTTAAATAGGTTCCTACACAATTTAAAATTTGTTGTGTCCTTCTTGAGACCGTATCTTTTAAAATAGGTAGGTACATAATATATTGTGTTTTTCAAATCTTATCCTTACTTAATAATATCTGATGCCTTAGTGGTCCTTACACATCACAATGAAACAATTAAAACTGACAGTTCCCATATTCGTAGCACGACCGAGCTGACAAAAGTTTAATGCTAAAAGTGCGAGACTTATCCGTTATAATTGATTCCAACTTATCCTTACTTATCTTATTTTAAATAACCTTTTTTTATAAGATGTAGATGTCTCTTCAAAGGATTACCCTAATCAAACGATACATATCAACATTCAAAACTTCTTATAATTAACTTTCACTTTATCAAAACTTCCATCATTTAAGTCTATAACACATCAAACTCTTGTACGTACGTTACTTAAAATCCAATTTGTATAACAACCGGCTTCCTTATAATATTCATAGCTAGTGTTTAGTATGCCGGGGTCGCGCGCAGGTGATATATGGAGGGAACGGCCTCGGCATCACAATCGGGGCTTTCGGCTCAATCGATTCATTTACGGTCATTGCGAAATCGATGAGAAACGTTCTAGCTCAGTGACAAGTAGATTCTCAAGTGAGACAAGCGGGTACAAATCTTGTCGATAACCATGAATATTTCTATGTGTTCTTTTTTCCATATACGGTACTGTAGAGGTTGCAATAACAAGGATTGGAAACGTTGCAGCTATATCATGTACTAGCTGTCCGTCCCGGCTTCGCATGGATAATCTTTTTTTATAGCCTATGTCACTCGGGAATAGTGTAGCTTTCCAACAGTGAAAGAATTTTGAAATCGGCCCAGTCGTTTCCGAGCGTATTCAATCCAAACAAACAAACAAACCTTCCCTCTTTTATAATATTAGTATAGATAATAATATAACATAATTACAATATACCTACTATAAGACTAGAAATAAAATATTGAACACAAGACATCAATGCCGAAAGGCGACATTACATTTAAAATTATCAATTCTGATGGCCAGCGTCAGTACATAAATAAGCTGGCCGAATGTGATTGTTTTAGTTATATTGTTAAATCTCGAATAGTAGAAGCTTGTCATGAGATGAATGTAGGATATAATATAATAATTAAACTGACCTTACCTAGATTTAACATACATCGTTCCATATAAAATGCCATCCTTATATGTTGGCGGAGGACACTTTCACGCGTTTAAGGAAATACTATATAATATAAATACTAGGTGACAGTTAAGCTGTATGAGTTAGGTTGAAAGTAATTGGAAAATTCAACATATATGAAATCCTATATCTGTTTGTATATAAAGTTACTGACTGAATAAAGCACGGCACTGAAGAGGTTTCTTGAGTGGCGTAAATGAATACTATGGAAAACGTTTCGAAATTCAACTCGCTCACGTCAGCCGCAGGCAGTAGTAAAATACGAAACTATTTTTTTAATTGCTAAAGAACAACTGAGTGTGAACAACGTGTCCAATGAATATAAAATAACAGAACGAACCTTTACATAGTTTTCAATGAATACATATTATTTTGTAAACCAACGTTAAATTGCAATTGGTTTTATCTTCGATAATAATAATAAAGATAAGGAATTATTAAGTTCAGTACAATTCTAGATGGCGCCGTGCCGTAACTTTATTTCATAAGAATGAAAACTTTACTGTTCCCATATACGAAATGTCAGCCAATAAAATAAAATACGTGAGTTAAATCAGTTTATAGCTTTTTCATTAAAATGTGTTCACCGCGAAGGTTTCAGAAATTATTTTTTTCCATAGATTAAAAGTGGCTATCATTATAACTTCTTTTTAATATTGGAATGTAACAACTATAGACGGATTTAACTCGCGTATTTTATTTTATTGGCTGACGTTTCGGAGCCTTTACAGATTACATAATCGTAGCACGAGTGAGCTGAGAATAGTCTTATGCATAAGACTATAGTTGATTAATTCCAATGTATAATAACCGCGAAGGCATCAGAAATAATTCGTTTTAACATTTACTTTAGGTACTTCCTTTTAGCAGCTTTCTTCTAGGGCTCCAGCTTGTAAGTATATGTAATAGGTGGTTATAATATTCATAAGTTATATTTGGTATTCGCGGGCCGTGTTCAGGTGATATATTACAAGAGCGTACGTTGCATCACAATTGAGATGTTGGCGCTTATACTGGAATCGATTTATTTCAACTCGCTGGCTGTATAGTGCTTTCTTGGAATAGTTCTGAGCTATTTCCTACTTACTTCTAGTACTGACTATGTTTGCGTAGATTTAGTACTTCGGCAGCTTAGTAAATATCATTTGAGGGATTATTTCCATGATAAAAACTATTCTATATCCTAGGTTCTGACATAACTATCTCTATACTAAATTTTATCTCAATCGGTTAAGCTATGTTAGCATGGGGATATAACAGAAATAATTGTTTTTCCAATTGTGATATTAGTAGACTTCCACTCTGAAAAAGAAAATTACAAAATAACACTGAAAATCATCGTCAGGGAATGTTTTATTTTACCTTTATTTTCTAAATTCTAAAAAATAGCATTTTTCTTATACTTTTTCCACTATGTAGGTACAATTATGCTATTTGTTACTCTACTATTAAAATGTTTTATGTTATGCCGCGTACGTAATTATTTTGCTAGAAGTAGTTAATGTAAGATTAGGTATTAAAAATATTTAGTTTTTTTTTATAAATGATATTCCTAGTATATGAAATTAATAGATGAGAGCCGAGAGATTCGTGAATAATAACGAGTCTTTTTAATGCCCACGGGCACTCGTCTGTAATAAATTGGACAAAATTTTATTTCATGGAATATTTCGTGCGTACCTACACCAAAACTACTTTATCAAATTATATCCAACATAGCGGAAATACTGTTATAAAAATATTAATTTCTTTTTCCACTAAAATGTTACTTAATTCAATCTTGAAACATTTAGGTATTGAAATTGGTCAGTTATTTACTTAGTCTAACTTTACTATTTTACAAGCCATATTTAAACACCTAATAATTTTGTCCCATACCTGGACCGTAATAAAACCAAACTTAATAAAATAACCTAGTCATAACATAGTGTCTAAATGACCTCTTCACGTCACCTACACCGCAAAGTCCCCGTAATTTCACTCAAATCCAATCTCGATTTCCGCTTTCTAATATTAGACTCTACTACTCTAAAAATAAGCATGAATTCTATTTACCGCTACATTTCTAGGTCTCATTGCTACATTGCGATTCTGACCCTATTCAATTAAATTAAAGTTCGTTTTAGTCTGCTACGTAATGAAATCCTTTACAATATCTTTAGTCTAATTTGGACCTTACTGGACCTGTACGTAAGGTTGATTTGTATTTCAGAGATTTTCCTGATACATTTGGCTAAAATATTCCATGGGCGTTTGGAAGATATCGTGAATTGCACCTATGAATATCTGAAAGGGTCCGGTCGGAAATCTGTCTGTAAGGAATGGATAACATTTGTATTATAATAATAATGGTGGTTTGATGCGCGACCTTGCCTGACATTGAGTTTGATTAAAATTAGTCGGTATCGCTTTAGGTATTTAAAAAACTGACTTCTAGTAGGAAGAATTCAGTATTTACTTACTTGATTATGACGAATATACTATGCACCGTTTTATTTTCGATTTAGATCTTTTTTTAAAGTTGCATCTATAGGCTTCGTAGTTAAAGTCATAACATTGTCAGCTTGAATTATTAAAACGTTTATTGTGTTCATCAAATATTTTTTTCTCTTAAGCATTAAATAAATAAGGCGCACGTACATTCCTGCAAAATAAATACAAATTAATTTATTTTTATTCATCCCACATTATGTGAAAGATCAACAAAGCGTTAACAAACAAACTTTAATAAAACCTCGCCTTAAGCTCGTTTAATCAGGTTTAGTCGAAATAAAACCGTGTCACATTAATTTAAGGCTTGAAATTCCTCATTAAAGTTTCATCAATCACGGTGTGTAAGTGTCAGCGTTGATAAATTTTGGACTTTATGTTTTGGCAGATAAAACTCTCATTTTGATAACAATGAGTTTCATTCTGTAATAAAATGGTATTTCGAAATGAAGCTTTATGTCATTAGTAATAAGGATAAACTTTAAATGCACGTGAAATTAGAGTTGTCACCAGAGGTTATACGCACCACTGGCTGCTGCATTTGACGCGATTCCTGCGGAATGGCTGGCAACAGTCGAAACTAATTTATTATGTGGTCTCTGGCATTCGGCCGCGTTTGTCCACGGTTGCAAATTCTGACGTCATGGGCACTGACAGGACACATTAGCATAATGAGACTGTTATATACATACCTACTTACTGTGCGAGGATAATTATATTGGCAGATATAGTCATTGACAGAGCTTATCAAATGCAGTTATAATGGTGATATTGAAGAAATGACCAGGCAACTTTTCAAACGAAGCAGTGTGTAGTTTCCTATATAGTGATATTTGTCTGATTTTAGACTATTTATTTAAATATGTTTTAGATTTAAGTGGATAACTTCCTTGCGTCATTTCCACACAGTGGATACAAATCGTTTGTTCTGTCGCGCAAATAACGTTTGGCAGACTATGCAAAACACTTTCGTCGCCTGGTCCGCACTCCACTTTTAATTACTAAATCACGAAACGTGTGACCTCATCTACCTTTGAAGTTGTTCTGTTTGACGCATTGCAGCTCCAGGTTAACGAATAACTTAAATACATGAAAACTTTTAGTACTATCTAAACCATAACACTATTAATTTGGCCGTGGCGGGTAAAAGACCTAAAACGTAAAAATTATAATGTATTGGAATGAAACAACTTTTAACGGATTTAACTCGCGTATTTTTATTTTATTTTATTTGCTGACGTTTCGGATTCTTTACAGTTTCCATAATCGTAGCATGACTGAGCTGACAAAAGTCTAACGCTAAAGACAGTTGTTTCATTCCAATGTGTAATAACCGCGAAGGCATCAGAAATTATTAATTATAATGTATTTTTAAATCAATTATTGATGTGACAATAAGTATTTTAATTTCATTTGCTAGGTACCTAGTACGGAAAATAACAAATTTAATAAAATTTTATTAAAGCATTTCTTATTTAAAAGTAGCCCACTTCACTAACACACTTTGACTTGCATCCATTAGGATTTCAACCGTTTTATCCAGTGACACGTAAAACGAAGCCATGGTTCTGATTGGACGCGTGGTGTTCAAAGTTTTGTCCAGCGATTGCGGTGAGGGACCCATAGTGCGCTTTATACTTGTATGTATAAACAGACCGGTGTATGTTGGAGAAGTGCATTTGTTATAGGTACTGCACTCGAGTCGGGTGGGTTTAGGATTTAAGTGTATGAACAGGTTTTGTTAGTTACATTATATAGGTTTGTTAATCTTTTAATCATTAATATGGGTTGCTTCGGTCGTACAAAAGTATAAGTAAAGACGGAATTAGTATAAGATTTTTTAAAAATTATGTTTTTTTTTAAATTTCATTGATTTTATTCCCTAATAGGACGATTAAATAATTCAAATCGAACTGTACTTAATTTATATTATGTTTCATTTTCACTATCTAAATAAGAGCCAGATACCAAATCAAACTTTATATTATATAGGTACTTAAACAAATTTTCGTAAAAAACTTTTCCGAAATTCAATTTTAAGTACGTAGTTAAACTATTTTTCTATCTCGAAGTTGAAAAGTAGTGGGCGTATACTTTTTACGACTTCATAATATGTCTCCCGAACAACTACAGACTTAGATAAAAAAAGTTATATTGGTGCCTTTAAACTCTACCACTCACAATCCACACACTACGCGCATAGTTTTTATTACATTTTTAGCGTTAGTACCTATTTTGTTGTTTGATCTAGGATTACAAAACGTTTTATTAAAGTCTGGCAATAGTACCTACCATATATAGGTTCCAAGACTACATCAGCCTTGAGCCTCTGATGAATTGTCTAGTCGACATCTTGTCATGTCAATGTCGTCTTATTCTCGCAGTGATCTGTCAAAAATCGGGTAACGTTGTTGACAGTAAAAATCTTGTCATGTCGATGTCGTCTTTTTTATTTGTTGATATTGACAACGAAACAATATCGATACGACAAACCTTCTCTTTGTCGACAATGTTCTCGATATTATATCGACTCGACAATTCGTCATTATCTTCAAACCATTTCAAATCAAGTTTAATTTGAAGACAATGAAGTTGTTTCGCTATTCAATGTTGACCGACGATGATTTTAATTTCTTGTAAATCAAATTCTGATCAAAAGGTTTAAAGTTTTGTGGCTAGTAGATACGATTTTTATCTTGATTTTCAAACTCGTGTGGTAAGGTCGGAGAAATACGGTTTATTTAGTAAGTTTGAAAACCCTCAGTCGGTAAACAAAACAGATCTGTCCGTCCGGCTGTCGATGCTGCGTCATCGTATCTACGATTGTCTGGTACGATTACCTACCTACCATAAAGTTAGATTGATTTAATTAAAAACAATATTTCCGATATATGAAATTTAATTCCGCGGTCAATAATCTGTAAAATTTAGTTCAGTATTCTGTAAAATTTAGAGATTTGGTGTTGTTCGTTTAGTTCGCTTTAATAAAAAAATAGAAACACTGCACAAATAAATCATCATACAAACCAAAAGAAAAAAGAAAAAAAGATAGATATTTCCAATTAACTCCCAGTTTTCTAACATTCTCGTCTCGTTACTTTTCATACGGCACGGTTTTCGTGGAATATCTTTTTTATTTTTTATTTTTACATACCGATAAAGTAAACTGAGCGGAAAATATTCGATTGGACCGTATCCGAACAGCACTACTTTTTTTTTCTTTTTTTATTTGCAGAGGGATAGTGGATTTTGATAGGCAACGGTTGAAACTGTAGATTTTCAGGTTATCAATGTAAATAGACACAGCAAAAAAGATTCGGTTATCTGTGTTTCGACAGCGTAGGTATTATATTTGAGCACATTGTTTTCTTGAATAAAATGCCTACCTATTAAAATCATATTCCAGGAAGGAAACGGTTTTCATTTATTGACAAAATATGTTGTTAATAAATAAAACCATTTCACAGTTATGATTTTATATAATTATATTTTATTGGTCGGAATAAATAAATTATAGTGAATTTAACTCTCGTAGATATATGAAGGCACAAAAGATCCCAATGGGTCGAAGTGCACCTGAAAGTACTGATAAGATAAGGTATGTCAAAATTTAATTCTGATTTTTCTATAACTTTACAGTATTTTTATAGGTGTACTATATATATATCTGTTAATATTGGATGTATATATTAGGTATGTTTTATAATAATACTGCAGTATTACACTAAGGATTTTTTCATATAATATTAACTTTCGTCGTTTTTTTTTGCAATGCTGAATAAACTTCAGCAATGGAATGAAACGACTATGACGCAAATTATCAGAAATCATAAAACTTCTACAGTTAAGGATAAAAAAAAGTATACAAGGTACAATTAAAAAAATACATAAAGTTCGCAATTTTTTATTTGCCAACGTAAACCGGCGAACCAAAATACGAATTCTGCTTAAAGCATTTCAAAGTTTTCGATGGAAATTCAAGACTCGCACAGAAACGAGAAATGGGAATATTCAAGTGTAGAGTCCAAATCCCTCCTCCGAGTGGGAACTTTAAAATACCCCGCAGAATTTCCAATACAAAGGGCTAGAATATGGGATAAGAATATTGCTAGTTCTTGGCTACATCGACAACTGAAGGTGTTTTATACTGCTCTCCAGGAAACACAAATAACAAATAAATCTACGGGGCTGCTATTCAAGAGCAAACGGTCGTATGTATCTTGTGTGACTGTTTTCTGCCTTCTGAGACATTGCAAGTATAGACGTAGATTCAAATTCCACTGGTCTCACATTAGCCTTGAAGAAGGTGAATAAAACCACTAGCTGTCCGACCCGGCTTCGGATTTCTACTTTTTTTTAAATATGATATAGCCTATGTCACTCGGGAATAGTGTTTTTTCCCAACAGTGAAAGAATTTTTCAAATCATTCAGTCGTTTAGGAGCCTATTCTATCTAAACAAACAAACAAAACTTTCCTCTTTATAATATTAGTATATTAGTATAGATAAATGTAAAGCGAATATCGATTAATATATCGCAGTAAATATACCAATCTTTAAATTAGCTTTTATTGATCACCTATAAAGTTTCCCAAAAAAAAACTTGTTTATTGGATTTCAGACCGTTTCGAACTTCCTGAAGCTTTGGCAATGCAGATTTTGGGATCAGCTTTGTCTTTGAGCTTTCAGCTCGCTTTGGTCCAGAGTTTGCCAAAAAATATAAAAAGAGGCTTTGCCTTACAGGTTCTTGTTAAATGATTTTCGAAAGTGCTAAATGAAAATCCTGTACTGATTTTTCTTCTCAATTATTCTTTGTTGAATGAAAAAAAAATATACCTAAATTATAGGTACAATATAAATTTTATAAATGAATAATTAGATGTATATTTACGATCAGTCGAATAGGCCTTGACTGCTCTTTCGTTTTGTATATTATTATATCGTAATAACATGCAATAGTATTAGGTACATACTAGAAAAATACAAAAACTTAATTTTACACTTCACTTTTTTATACAATAAACTATATTTTGTACACATTATTTTTAATGAAAACCTAGACGGTTGAGACACTATCGCATATAAATTACATAATTTAAACGATGCTAAAGAATTATTCATTTTGGAAACTGCTTCACATTTTTGGACCTTATAATTAAACAAAGTTATTCCCAAAAGTATTTTAATTCTTTAAGAATCGTATATCTGTAGATTCTCGTCGAACTATAAAACTTAACTTGTCGCACCCGGAGCGGATTTAATTAAAATTCTAATTTAAAGCGCCAATGGTTGCCGACCTCTGGCTTGTAATGTATAAAAACAGTCTTGAACGAAGCGAAATGAAGTGTTTAAACGTAATTTTCCGTTATTAGCCGAAATACCGAGATATGCTTCAAAAACATACGTACATAAATAAAGGAATAAAGAAAGGTTTGCCAAATTTTTGTCAATTTCAAATGGCTGGCAGATTAAAAACCTTGACAGATAAAACAATAAAAAAACAGCGACGATTACGACTTTCTGAAAATGTACCGAAATAGAAATTATATTTTAAAACTATGCCGTGATATTTATATACCTACCTATATTATTGGATATAAAATATCGAAATTTTTATATCCATGTGAAAAAATCTCTGAAATTTAATTAAAGCCATCATTCATTCTACCAATTAGTAAACTGTGTTGGAGCGTTTGATGTCAGCAAATCTAGGTACTATTTAACTTAAAATTTACTGCCCATTATTCAATTTGTCTATTTCTAGATTTCTAGCTCTAAGACATTGTCAACTGCAGGTTTAAAACAAATATCGATGCCAGTGCTAATTTAACTAGAAAATGTAGTCATGCGGTGCATACTTTGTACTTAGGTTCAGATTCAAATTTCAAAACTATGACAGGATTTTAATTGCTTTTGTAGATTTTGCTGTCAAACGTATTTTACATTTTCGATCGTTATTAATAGAATTCACCAGAAATAATAATCTTAGATGTTCTTGCGGTTATTCATTAAATCAATGTTCCCTAGTTAAATTTGTTGCAGTGGTTTTATTCCAATAACAAAATATTTTATATTCTAACTAGACGTTTCAAATGATATTTTAGCTTTAGCCTATCGTCAGCTCAGTCGTGCTCAAAATATGGGAACTGTCAAGTTTTTGTAACGTCAACAAAATAATAATAATACGTGAGTTAAATCCGTTATAATTGTTTAATTAGTAATTACAACAGATCTTTTATTTTTTTATATTTATTTTTAACAAAATAACGATCACGAGCTATACCTATATTGATACATTTTCAAAAGAAAAAAGATATTCTTAATTCAAGTTCAACTTAAGTCTATAATAGTGAACGGTTTCGAAAGCGTTAGAACAATACCCAACCTTTTTCCTGGTGTAGGCAATAATGTACTTTACTACACTAGTTTATGAACCACCTTGTTAAAGGCTATACTGGGACAAACATATGTTACTGCAAGCAGCCCAAACTAATCGTAATGATTTAGTCCGGAAGCACTTTGTGCGTCGCGGCTTTGTCACTGGACTCGGCACAAGTTATATTAGGCTGGGGCTTGGTGTTAGGAATAAGATGTGGACATATTGGCATTTACTTTTTTGAAGGCATCAGAAATTATTATTTCCTTTTTTTTGAAACGTGCAAGAAAAAGCTGAAACTATTATGACGTCAGTGGTATCAGCCCTCGATATAGCTTAAATTAGCTTAATAGATATAGAATACAAAAGAGATCGAGAGCGTATTACGCACAGAGTTAAGTAATAAAGTTTTATTTGTTCCTTTAATTTAAATGAATATTTGCATAAAATAAACAACCAGAAATCTTGCTAGAGTTTATCAGATATAGTTACACCTAATTATAGTCTTAAAATATAATAGTCAAATGAAACAATAGTAACGAATTTTACTCACATATAATTTATTTAATTGGTGACGTTTGAGAAACTTAACAGTTCCCATATTTGAAGAACACTGAGCTAACGATAGTGTTATACTTCAATTTATAGATTTATAGATATGGCATCAGAGATTATTATAAAACTAGCTGACACGGCTAACGCTGTTTTGAAATATAGATTATTTCTAGGAAGTATTCTCCCCTAATAATTGTTAGATCTACCTGATATGCACACAAATTTCATGAAAATCGATCTAGCTGTTTAGGAGGAGTTTGCCAACGAACAGGCACGAGAATTTCATATTTAGATAGTAAGTGTTTTAAATTTTGTCCGTAGCTTTATTTCAAACTAGCTTCTGCCCGCGACTTCGTCCGTGTGGAACTCCTCCTTTTTTGCAGTCGGTTAAAATGTAGCCTATGTCCTTTCTCAGGCTCCAGAGTCCAGTAGTTTTAGCGTGAAAGCGTAACAGACAGACAGACAGACAGACAGAGTTACTTTCGCATTTATAATATTAGTAGGGATTCGCTATACTCTTGTGGCGTAATCGTCACCCGTCTGTGGAACAACCTAGAACTAGCTGGAAGTTTGTTTAGGCTGCTCTTGGTTATTATTAGTCTTCCGGTACTAGGGCAAATTCTGCGGCTTCTGCCACCAGCTATGCTAATTTGAGAACGTTAAGATGCCGTTATGATGACAAACACGATTCTGATAAACTTAAGTTTAACCAAAATAACTGAACCATTCAACTCCCTTTGCGCATTAATAAGGTTTTAAAAATGTTACGGTTTCCTATATATTCTAAAAATGTATTACTTACCTACTTATGTACCTAATTGAAACTTGGTTAACTAGGTACCCTTGATTGCTTATGAACCAAGTTTGACGCTATAGGTAATCAAGCAGTAGTGAGGTTATGCACAGGTTAGGTATCTAGAACTTGTATGGTACTTCGGGTAGGATATATCTTTCGTATAATAGAATATCAAATATGCACCTATCTATTTTTTTTTTATATTTATTATTATATAAGCAGCTGACAACCCGAGCCATGTACGTGCAACAGCAATTGAAATTGTTAAAGAAGGTTGTATATACAATTTTGACCAATTCAAAAAAAATCAACACGGCGCCATCTTGAATTCTTCTCATTGATATTTTGAATGATAATTTTATTTTATTACTATTGGCTAAGAAGTCTTATTTAAATTTAATCTTAATATTTATCTTTAAAACTTAGGTGTTTCCTTAGATCGACTACTTTGATATACATACGTAGTATATGTATATGAATTAATATAAAGGTATAACGATCTTCATATATTATAATAATATAAGGCCACGTCAACTATGCGAGCTGACGTTGCTGTGAAGAGCACTTACGCCACTGAATACGTAAAGCACTTGAAACTACATTATTTACTAGGACTTGCTTAAATTTAGCAAATATTCCTAAGACATAAATAAACAAAGAACTGTGACTGATTCGACTCGCGCACCTATAGGTATTTTTAGTGACGTTTCAAGAATGTTACATATCGTTATTCATAAAGGACTGAGTTGACCATAGTCCGAGAACGTAGTAAGTCTACTTCGATTATAGGCAAATTTTATTTCAAAAGTTTTGCTCTCAATTTTTAAATATAAAATTTAATTCGAAAGATCAAATATGATAGTGCAATCCGCCTAACTAACAATGACAATGACGCGTTAATTAAAAAAAAAGTCAAATTTGGGTTTTGCGGGCTGTAGGTAAAATAAACACAAAGATAAAATTGAATTTGATACAAGCCATTCCATCGACATTAGCAATTGTTGGCAAAAGCATTTTGCTGTGATTGTCATAACACAGTATTTTTATTATGACGACCTATTAAAATTAAGTACCTACCTAGGTACCTATATAATATTGGTATTAGCACTACTCATACACAGATAATTAAATCAGACTCGTAACATAGTTAATGCAATTACATCGAGTATCGAATGACCCAAATCATATTAGATAGTAGTAATTAATAATTATAATTTATTTATTTATTTATTTATTTGGTTCACCAACAGTTACTTACACTTAATCATACATAGGTTACAATTATAAAATAATAATTACAAGAGTGTAGCAACTACTTAAAGGTAAACTCAGCATGCAATAAGTTTATACAGTAAGCAAGAAACAATAATATACTTAATGCTATTATAATATTTAAGAATTAAAAAGATTTAAGTTCAAATCGAAAAATGTTACAAAACTAGGATATGGCAATTTGTGAGTAGTATATAAGTAATTAAAAAATATTATACCTATATATAAAATAAAGTAATAAAAAGAGATGCTCATTCAGCGAAATTACGCAGTGATTGTGATTGTGTAGGTAGCGTGTGTGTGTAAGTTATTTTGTACGATGTTTAGGCTATTGTCTAGTGTGATTGCGAACTATCTGTTGTAATTTTCATTTGATCACTTTGTCCCAAACCTATTTGCGATTGCTATTTCGGCATTTCCACTCAAAACCATTACCAAGTTTCTACTAAGTAAGGTTTCAATACCGAATATTTCGTGCTAGTTTCCAAAGTTTTCAGATCCTGATGAGCTGGAAAATTACTTGCGGGAATCCGAACTCTCGTTGCAGGTTTCGAAGCGTTTATTTGACGAAATCTACTGCGTAGTACGTACTAGAAGATTTTGTTTGGGAAAACTTTTTAACGAAATCAGCTTCGATATTTACCTACACTTTTGAATTTTCTGGAAAGAAGTAGGTACCTAATGTCTACTTGAATGGAATAGCAATACAGATTTTTATCTGTACTTACTCCATTAAAGACTGTAAGTCGTCATGTTTAAATTTATATTCCCGTTATAACGATTCGAATTACGTCACTCTTCTTCTAAAGCAGCGTAATAGAGAATATTATATTTAAATGCTATGTAGGTAATTTAATATAATATGCTACTACTAATTTTTACCAAGACGATCTAGTGAAGTAAAACTCTAAAGTGGAATTGTCTTTTGTACTAGGGTGACCGTATTTATTCAATCCTAAATCTAAGCGTATATCTATGAAATTAAATTACCATTGTTACTAAAAAAATAACTATTTCTTGTATCCGTAGTAAGATAACTTGTTTACGATTAAAATGGGTTACAAAATGAAATCTCATCCAATCAGTATACTTGAAAGATAAGTATACTTGAGTATATTTTTTAATTGTTGTGTATTTCAGACTGCCTTAAAAGACTTAAGCAGGAATGACTGTAAAATAACTGTCTCGTAGAAGCGTAGTTATTGACCGGAAAGAAACTAATTAAAAAGCACTGAGGCGGTATTAAAAAAGAGACAAGTGCGAATCGAATACTCATTTAGTGTTCCGTGAGAACTTGAAAAATCGTTTTTTTTTTAGACGGAACGTTGGAAATATAATTATCGATTAAACTTTCACACTTTAAATTATTATATTATTAGACGAAATGCGACGTTCACAGAAACGAATAAGTATATTAAAACTTTTTTTTTATATCCGCAAGTCTACTTTAATAGGTACCTGGTTCAAAATCTTACTTCAACGAAAATCGTAAAAAAATGATAAAAGAAATAAAAGCAAACAATGGTGCAGAGTTCAAACATTTTTTCCAGGAAAATGCAATGAAAACACTATTTTCGAAAGCGTATAATAAATTCAATTATTTTTACTCAACCAGCGTCCTGTTTTCCTTTTTTACAAAGGAATTCCGGAATAGTCTATAAGGACTCGAACAAATTGAATGTGGGATGCATTATGCTTGTAAAGGCTTACATACACGATAACGAATCGCTTTATTTTGCTAGAAAACATCTTTATGGAATACCAGGAATTGCTTCTCCAAATAAAATTCAATTGTTTCTTATGTAATTGAATTTGTTCAGCTCACTGAGCTAGATTATTAATATATCCCGTGCTTGGATTCTTTGTATATTTCTCTAGGATTCGATCTCGATACCTAACGATATTTCAATAATAACTGATATTTTATTGCTGCACTTAATTTGCGGAAAATTATTCCCGTATAAAAACAAATAACGTAATTTTATCTTTGTTTTAATTTTATTCTCGATTCTTAAGTCCTTTTGTCCTTTAAAGTTAAAGTTTAAAGTCCTTTAAATGTTACGGAACATTTAAATATATACGTTTTATGATTATTTTGTTTTAGAATATTAATAATAATAATTATATTAAATAGATAGACTTTTTAATATTGAAGTACAATGTTTCTCTGTACCTTCCCTAAGCTGCTTACTTTACATATGTTTTCCACTTAAATTTAATTTCCTAAGAGAAACATAAAAAAATTAAACAATACAACTCGCCTCGGTTGTGTCGTTCAATTTAATTAAAATTCTTAATGAAATCACAACGGATTGTTGTGCAACTATGTAAGGATATTGTTCTCTTGCCCTAGTTTTGTTTTGTTCCGTTTACGCTGACTTTGTAAATGATGTTTCCATTTTATAGTGAACTAGCTTCTGCCCGCGACTTCGTCCGCGTGGAACTCCTCCTTTTTTGCAGTCGGTTAAAAAGTAGCCTATGTCCTTTCTCAGGCTCCAGACTTTCTTTGTACCAAATTTCATTTAAACCGGTCCAGTAGTTTTAGCGTTAAAGCGTAACAGACAGACAGACATAGTTACTTTCGCATTTATAATATTAGTAGGGATTATCTATAACGACTATTTACTTTTCAATATTGTCTGCAAAATTTTAAATACTTGCCTAAATGTTTTTTTTTGCTTTCATAACTAAAAAACTCAGATCTCCTGTTAGATTTAATCTACACCGTTTTATCTTTAATAGAAATATAATCGCTTGGTTTTATTTTTTTATAGAACTAAAAATCTATTAATATTGGTGTAAATTGAAGTTACATTTTTTATGACATTTAATTTTCAAAAAGCAGTTTTCCAAATAAGGAAAGTAATAGTAAAGAATCTTATTGATATAAAAAACGCTCAAAATGCACGTTTCAGTATTAATAATATTTATTGGAAACACCTTGGCAATCTCTAAAGGAATGACATTGTTAAAATACACAATGTTAAGGTGAACAGTAACCTGGATTTTGCCTTAACAATACTTTTTCGCTGTAAGGCCGTGAAGCTTTCAATAAATCATTCTCATAAACTAATTTGAGAAAAAGTAGACCTTTTTTCATAATAGATAAGGTTAAATATAATTCAACATGAATTACATCATAGTTAGATATAAACTAAAACAATGATTCAACTGGTTATATATATTATACTCGAATGCAAGATATAAGGACGACCACCTTTAACCATCCTTTGTATAGCTTATTTAGAACTTTACAATATACCTACTGGTTTTGTTTAGAAAATATTTTGATTAAGTATATTATAAGTGTTGCGTACTCCTTGCGTTTGTATATAGTTTTTATAGTTTAATTGGCTAATATTGCCCTTTTTAAATATCGATTCTTTTCTTATTTCTATTGTCAGTTTGTTAGTTGATTTGTTTGAGTTGTGTTGTGATATTGTGTTCGTTTTGTAAAGTTTCCTTATTAAATTCCTATATTATTCATAAAACCTATTGCATTTAATAACAGTCCATTCCTCACCAACAATAAGTATCAAGTGTTTACTTACAAGTGTAACATAGGTAGCTTCATCTAGTTTCGTAAACCGGATAAGTTATCCAACTTTGAACCTTGAGCGTCATTGAGTAAGGTTAACATTTGTTTACAATAATTTCTTCGTCGCATAACACCATCTAATATTATTTCCCGGTGTCCGAGCTCTTCAATGGCGCGCGACGGCGCCCCCGAAGTCCCAGGTTCAAGCCCGTTCAATGGACCGTGATCCCTTTTTGTTTTACCAACTTCGTTTTAGTTTTCTACATTCATTTTGAATATATCTTATTCTGATAATAGGCATGACTGGTTTTTTATTACCAAAAATAATTAGACATGTATTTTTTTTTCTCAAATAAAAACAAAACTACACAGATAAGCTCTTCTAATGTTCGGGAGTGGGGGCTTGTGACGTCACGTTATAGAATAAATTGTGCCATATTTGTTATTTTTTGTTTTTATTGTGTTTTAAAATAGCAAAATGATATAGGCAGGTTCGCTGTTTCATTCCCATGAAGCTAGTGTATCTTTTAACCGATCTTACCGTTATTTATAAGGGCGGCCACAAATTTGAATTAGGCTGTTCGTGACGGTGCAATTAATTGCCACAGTAAATCCCGGTTCAGCCACTTCCGGGGCCCATAGACAATCGACTGTTGGTATTGGATGTTGGACTTCTGCTCAATCAATGTTACGTTCAAAACAATGGGGCTATTTTAAATTTGTATTTAAGGATAGTACCTACCTAGTTAGATTTGGTAGGATTTTTTATAGGATAATATTGTGGCGTCAATGAGTGATAAGCGAGCGACTGTTAATTTCAAAATGCGCCTGGTCCTTTCAAATGTGTATTATTTATTGTCAAATAGAAAAATACCAATAAATAACTAACAAAATATAAAATTATATAAAAACAGGTGCGGCGTTTGGTACATAAATTTTTGAATAGGTACTACAAAGCCAAAGGATTTAACTTTATGAACAGCATAAAGGATATTAATCAAATTTTCAATCATTCCAATATTTTATTTCCAACAATAATAAATTAGTGCGAAACAATTCATCGAAATTTGAAATAATAGCATTTAGTAGAAATAATTCGGAATTGCGCCTGTATTGTTTATCTTCTATCTATATATATAAAAGAAAGTCGGGTTTGTTACAACACTTATAACTCGAGAACGGCTGAACTGATTTGGCTGAAAATTGACGGGGAGGTAGCTTAGAGCCGGGAAAAGGACATAGGATACTTTTTATCACGTTCCAGTACAAAAAAATAATATTAATCTCATTTGTTAAAAATAGTATAAAAAAACGCAACAATGACAAGTGTCAAATCGATTGATTAATGCAGCGCCTCTTTGCCGGGCGAGACGAAGTCTGCCGGGACCGCTAGTTTTTATTAAAAAAAGCTTTTATAACCGGACTGGATTATTTGGACTTTGAAGTTGTTGAAATTTAGGAGAATATTTGATATTTAAATCCTCACTGATGTTGAAATAATCTATGTAAGTACCTATATTATTATTAAATATGTACTTTACAAATGTAACTTTTGTGACACTTCTTTATTATATAATACTAGCTGGCCGCCCCGGCTTCATTTTTTTATAGCCTACTAGCTTTTGCCCGCGACTTCGTCTGCGTGGAACTCCTCCTTTTTTGCAGTCGGTTAAAAAATAGCCTATGTCCTTTCTCAGGCTCCAGACTTTCTTTGTACCAAATTTCATTTAAATCGGTCCAGTAGTTTAAGCGTGAAAGCGTAACAGACAGACAGACAGAGTTACTTTCACATTTATAATATTAGTAGGGATGTCACTCGGAAATAGTGTAGCTTCCCAACAGTAAAAGAATTTTTCAAATCGGGCAGTCGTTTTGGAGCCTATTCAATCCAAACAAACAAACCTTTCCTCTTTATTATATTAGTATAGCCTTAACAAATGTGTTAACTTTTCTGACACTTCTTTATTATATATTTAAGATGCCCCGTAGACGTTTATTGACATTACGGGTACCTATAGGTATATTGTACATAAATATAAGTTTAATTTATCCCAATCATCCCACTTCTGGGCGTGGGTTCCAATAGACCACATTTTAAATTCAATTATTATATTATGCAATCCTTCCTCCCTTGTTCCAGGGATCAGTTTACGTAGAATTCCCAAGAAAGCCAACGTTGATTAGAGCTTATCTACTGAACTAGTAAATAGAATTCAGAGAGGAATCATCTGAGCGTGTTAATTATTAATCAAACAAATATGAAAATATGTGTTTACTACCTACCTCTTAATTTAAACTTAGAAGTTAGATGTTTTAGAAAATAACCTCATTGAGTTTTTTGCTGATTCTTCTTAAGACAAGTGACTCTTCTCGCCAGAGAGAGAGAGAGAAAAATAGTGTCTAAAAGTGACACAACTCAGAACCTGAATGCCTGATGCAACCAGAAAATATCACCATGGTTACCATGGTAATCAGTTTCGCCTCATACACCAATGAAAACCGTGAAGTCAATCATCATAACGCTTGTTGAAGCCTTGCTTAATACACATATTTGACTTTAATGATACCTATTCTTAATATAATAAAGCCCGAAATCACCTGAAAAGTAACACCTTTACGAAAGGAATAGGAAAACAATTAGTATTTTTCAACAGCACATACATATTTCATGGCGCGCACGGAACAGATGCCGGCAAATTTTCACTTCATTGACTTAGGTTTCTGCTTTACGATTTCTCTAAGAAAATCGCTAGGGGTGTTACATTTTATCGATATATATTTGATCTGTGGAATTTTATCTAGGCTTAAGCTTTGCTAGATCTACTATATTCAAGGAGGTACAAACTAAATGAAGTAAAGTGTATCCGAATTAAGATTGTAATACCAATTTCATCATATTATTATACATAAAGGAGACATATAGAAGTCTTTCGTGACTCGGGCCACGTTTTATGCTACTATAACATATTTTCATTTCATCATTTTATTTCACAAACGCAAATTTTTACCTTAATATTAAATTTGAGCGAGATTGTTAATCTTGTCCAGTAATAAATAATAATATTTTCAACACGTGCCAGCCCTGGCCACACATGCTATTTTATCGCATCAGATTAGAAGGGTCCCGGGTGAAACTTCACTTTATTTATTTCCGTTAATTTGATCGAAATCGCGCCTTCAGAATAGCCCCATTTAATCTCGACTCACCTAACGGTAACGTCATAAATTCAAAGGTTTCTGAGTAATTTGTTTGGATTACGGGACTTTACCTTTGACGCGGTTTTTTTTGTATCTGCGCATTTGTATATTGAATCCATATTCGTTTTATATTAAATTGAACTAGATACGTTTATTTTAAGAGCAATACTATCTAAAATTGTGGTGCTGTATATTTCAACAGTTCAATTAATTTAATTATAGATTTTCTACGTTAGTACAAACCATAAAAAAAAGAGATAATAATATTATAGGTATTATAAACAAAAGATTTTTATGTTTGTTTAACTTCCATTTTTTTACATATAATAATAAAATAGCCTTTCTCTTAATGGTAGATACCATTACCGAAACAAAACAAACATTTTCATAAAACCGGAAATAATTACGCGAGAATCGAACCCTGGTCCTTAACAAATACATCACAAAAAGGTTCCCATTCTCAAACCGCACGCTAACTCCATAATCGATAAACAAACGCACGTTTAAATTTTACAACGGTATTAGTCTTAATGTAAAACGAATTCGCCCATACAGGCAATTTCTAACTACTTTGGCTTAATTAAATTTGTTTTGACCCTTTGGTTGTTTCGTCGAATAGGAAAAAGTTTCGGGTCCTCCTGTGGGAGAGAATTACTTGTGATGGGACCCGTGTGATTGTTATTTTATTCGAGTTTTAGTTTTATAGGCTGAAGAATTTTGGAGAATTAAGTTTAAATTAACTATACCCTACTGTTTCAACTTTTTAGAACTATTTTCCACTTCTTCAAACTTACGTGGGTGTCCTTTATATAAAGAGTAGCTATACAATACATATCTATGTAACTTCATTTTCTTTCTAACAATTTTGAAAGTAAAATATAAATTGAGACCTTTATTTAACGTATACGAAATCCGATGCTATAAAATACCCCATCGAACTAAATCACCCCGCACGACCTCCCGATCCGATGTAGTTACCCTCTATTAGGGTAAATTACCCTGTCTAGAGTGTTAACATGCCTGTAGTTCGATTAAATTTGAATTTACATACTTTATAGTGGAGATAAATTTTAAAGGGTAGGCTGGGTTCGAATAGTACGTATTTTATTTATAAGTTAATTTACGATTTTTGTTATTCTAATTAAAAAGTAAAGACATAATGATAGCATTTTCATATATATATTTTTTTTAAGTTTCCGCGTCATTAAAATCTATCTGGTTAATACTGTTAAATAGAATATGTATAAAACGGGTACCTATATAAGTAGAAGTTAACATTGCATTCTTAGTAAAAATATAAATCCTTCTAAGTTAACGACGTTTGTCTAAACATGACTACGTGCCCTAAGTAAGCGTGTAAATTGTCGTGTTCTTTTTCAAACCTTAAAAATACTGGCCTTGTGAACAAGAAGAAAAAACTCCAAACTCGGCTTACCGCAGACAATATTTCAAACCTGATACGCCCTAATCCGGATTATGGGGCGAGCGTGCAGTTTGGTTTTTATATTCTATACGCCCAAACGCTGGCGGACGAGTCGCGCGACAAATCGTGTTGGATGAATAAAATCTGCCCCAAAAATTGCATCGATCACAAAGTTTGTTGTTCTACGATCGGTGAACAAGTCGATCGACAAGTTTAGTCGTGTTCGAACTGTGGAAAATTTAGATGGAGCATTTGCAATTTGTAATTTTTGTAACCGCGGTTTATGATATAAAATATACCGGATGATATTACACGAGTCGTGATTGTAAAATCAATTCGTCCACAATTTTGATACAATTTAATAAGTGTTAAAATAGAAACAAAAATTTAATGGAACTAACTTGTGTGTAGGTATTCATTTAACTTTTCAATTCATTGCCATATTCGTAGCAGAAGTATTCGACATTAAAAATATTATGTTAGATTTAAGTACAAATGCAATGTATATATTCAGGAACCTTGCGTAATTCTTACATAATATAATTCCAACGATCATCGCCCTGCAATGTAAAGAATATGACAGGACAAACATAAATATGTCCACACTATGAATCGTATTTACAGATCGTTATTTCGAACAAGTTCTTGCTGCTCATTTTCTTCGCTGTTTTGCTTTGACTGTATTCCTATTAAAAGATACAAAAAACACAATTTTTCCGAGATGTTTGAATTGAAACGTTTAGTTTTAATTTATTTACAAACAATTATGAGTTAATGAGTTTTAAAATGTTTTTTTTACATTTCGATCAATACTATTTTATCAATGTCCTAACATATTATTATGGTTTGGAATGAAACAACTATTATGTAAATTATAAAGAATCGTGCAACGATTATGGAAATTGTAAAGAATCCGAAACGACAACTATTCGTATCCGTTCATAGTTGTTTCATTCCAGTGTATAATAACCGCGAAGGCATCAGAAATTGTTATATTGTTAGGGTACCTATTCAAATTAATATAAAATTATCGGGATTGGTGCAACTAACAGAACTACCAGGCTAATTGCGTCATCCGATTGAAATGTGAGCTAGATTTGAATTGTCATTATTTTGTACGACAAACTGTCGAATCTAAAACCGATTTCGGTTGCATTAGCATTAAAATTGGTTTTAGTATTACGGAGTTCATTTCAGTCCGGATTATTAGGTGAAATACTAGCTGCTGAATAAATATAAGTACTTTCATTTTTTTGACGTCCTCTTATGTTTGTGATAACACGGTTTTCCCATTTGATTCTTACAAATTGTGATTTGATGTTATGACGGTATAAGTGTTTTGGTCCAAGATCCCAGAGCGATCTGACGTAACTTATTTTCTGACGAATGAAACCTTAAGATTTCAGTAGCGTCTAGAGTGCCTTGAATATCTACGGGCTTGTGAAAACTGTCAGAGTGACACCAGGGCTGGTACCAGGTGAGAAAGGTGACTAAAAATAAGAGTTATCTTACTTATTTTCTCATGGCTCATTTTTATATATATCATGTAGAATATTATTTTAAAGTAATGGATATAAGTGTCAGACACTTGAGATTGACCAGAACTTTTGTCAGACACTTTTAAGCTACCCAAAAAATGGATCTCAAAGATGGATGAACATAAGCATATCATGTTTAGGCTCATTCGACTTGGTATGACGAGCACTTTCTAAACAGAATATGATGATGGTAGTGTTGATGATGAATCCTGAAGACTACTATGGATCGCGAAGTTGGATGATCATAGGCATACCGTGTTTGGGCTTATTCGACTCGCTATGACGAGCATTGTCTGTTTCAATCAGTGTTGGCGTCAATCGATTACAAATGTAATCCAATTACTAATTTGATTACTCAGTAACCGATTACTCAAGTAATCGGGTACTCTAGTCACAGCCAGTTTATTCCGAAACTATAAGAGCTACATTATTAAAATTTGGTGCGTAGATGTATTCTGTAAACCGCATTAAGATTTTAAAATAAAATCAGAAAAAAAACAAAATTTTTGGGGTTCCCCATACATTGAACTGAAACTCAGCATTTTTTTTCATCAGACCTTTACATGTGGGGTATCTCTATCATCATGTGTTTAGAAAGTGTTCGTCATACCGAGTCGAATAAGCCCAAACACGATATGCCTATGATCATCCAACTTCGAGATCCATAGTAGTCTTCAGGATTCATCAGCAACACTACCATCATCATATTCTATTTAGAAAGCGTTCGTCATACCGAGTCGAATGAGCCTAAACATGATATGCTTATGTTCATCCATCTTTGAGATCCATTTTTTGGGTAGCTTAAAAGTGTCTGACAAAAGTTCTGGTCAATCTCAAGTGTCTGACACTTATATCCATTACTTTAAAATAATATTCTACATGATATATATAAAAATGAGCCATGAGAAAATAAGTAAGATAACTCTTATTTTTAGTCACCTTTCTCACCTGGTACCAGCCCTGGTGTCACTCTGACAGTTTTCACAAGCCCGTAGATATTCAAGGCACTCTAGACGCTACTGAAATCTTAAGGTTTCATTCGTCAGAAAATAAGTTACGTCAGATCGCTCTGGGATCTTACTCTATTTGAAAGATTTCTTAATACCTACGTTCTCGATTCATTAACTGAGAATTATATACTTACCTAATAATATCAAAGATTCGTAATTTAACTGACGATAGTCTAACGCTAATATTCAGCTCAGTCGTGTTACGAATATGGGAACTGTAAAGTTTTCGAAACATCAGCAAATAAAATAATAAGACCTAGCGTGATATTATATAGCCTATGTTACTCGGGGATAATGTAGCTTTCCAAAGGTGAAAGAATTTTTGAAATCGGCCCAGTAGTTTCGGAGCCTATTCATTACAAACATACAAAAATACAAATCTTTCCTCTTTATAATATTAGTATAGATTCCAAAATACCAAATTTTACCGCCATTAACACAAAAAGCTCGAAGGATAACGTTTCTTTCTATGCAATAAACATTAATTCTCAATGTCATATAGATGGATTCACTTAAAAAAAGAATTTGGCAACGGCCCACATCTGAAAGCCCCTGATCCATCGGCAGTGAAATGACATCAATCTCATGGACGGGTTGTTTTAAATGTTTCAGTTACAGTTTCGAATTCAACTTTTTTCAGTAAATTTAAAGTGAATACACAATACAATACTTTTGACCACCAAATATACAAATAATTGTATCTACAATGAAACGTGAATAGGTTATTCAATAGGAAACGCTAATTAAAGCTATTAAATTTTATTCACTGTTACGTAAGAGCGAATCCCTACTATTATTATTTATTATTAATATTATAAATGCGAAAGTAACTCTGTCTGTCTGTCTGTCTGTCTGTTACGCTTTCACGCTAAAACTACTGGACCGATTTAAATGAAATTTGGTACAAAGAAAGTCTGGAGCCTGAGAAAGGACATAGGCTACTTTTTAACCGACTGCAAAAAAGGAGGAGTTGCACGCGGACGAAGTCGCGGGCAGAAGCTAGTATATTATATCTTACTATACTTATTTCAATTAGATATCGAAAGGATATCGATTATGACGGCGGTTGAAACGCACACGAAATTTAAAGTTATCATTTGTCATTTGTTTTTTCTAATATTTTTTTTTATATTTCAGCCAAGACCACTACTCCTAACAACACGACAGTCCGCCATGACCTTCCGCTGACGGTGACCAGGAATGAGCTAGGAGGAGAGCTGAAGTGCATAGTGACCTCAGAAGCCTTAGAAAAACCCATTATAAAGAAGATTAAGCTGGATGTTAGGGGTGAGTCCAAATATTACGTTAAGGTTATAGGTACATTATATCGCTCCTTTACAAATTTATAAAGACTCTTAGTCACATTTGTCAAACATGTTCCATCAATGAATAACAAGCTACTTGCCTGTGATTGGTGGAACTTGATAGCTAGACCTCACTCGAGACTAGCGACATCTAACGTAGTTATTTAACGTATTTTTGACTCACGATAAGCCTAATTGACATAGTGATTGTGGTACATTTCAAGTTAGGTTATTACATTACTATACATTATATAAACATAACAACACTAAAGATGAGTTTTATCCAATAAAGAGTACCTAAGTATTTCTAAATTTGAATATACACTAGCTTAAGAACATTGCGAAATAAAGGTCTTACAAAAATTAAATTTGACTAGAATCCTCTTTTTACAGCTGAATAAGTGATTTTCTAAATCCAACGTGTAAATTGTATTGAAATTGGAAAACCTAAACCGTGGCGAAGCCATCAACGGAAACTAGTCGAATACTATTAAATAGAATTTGAAGTGACTGCGTGGAAATCCATTGATACAAATCTTATAAAATAACTTTGCTAATTTTCGCGACAATGCTGCAATGATCAATTAAAGTAAAGTTCCATGGTATACAAAACGCGACACGTTTGGCCTCGACACGAGACAATCTCAGGATGTTATCATTATGGCTTCAATCTTTAGAATTCTACTTAACCGTACTAACTTGTAAAAATTAGTAATATGTACATAGTCTTTTAATTTGATACTTGTTACATTACTTATTCTATTGATTATACCTAAATACGTCGCTTATCTAACAATACCGCTTAAATCATTTTCATCACTAAGTAGTCGGCGTAAGGTCATTATTAAATTTCATCAAAATGCATCCCGTTTAAGAGGAGTACCTAATTAAAACTGAGACACGAGAATTGTATAATATAACATTAGTATTTGATCCATGTAGTCTGATACTAAATAGTAGTGCGTTTAAATACAATTCTCTGTAAATCAGGCTTCTCAATTCGCCGGGTTTTTCTCCTTATCCAGCGCTGTATAATTATACCCATTAATAACGCGGTATCTCCTTAATGAAAATTTATTCCTTCGTGAAATTAAATGGAAAAAGTGGACTTGATGTTAAGGTTCAGGGACTTGGGATCTTTGTTTTTGTTTTTCGATTATTCGTCACAACAATATAATCGAACAATGCTATTTTTATTATTTATTTTACTAGAAGTTCTTTGTTCATAAATTAAGTAGGTATTTAATTAAAAAATGTAATCAACGAGTTTCATGGAATTCCTTGTAATTCAGCCTGCATTGGGATTCTTGGTAACGATAATATCAGTGATGCAGCTTAAGATTAAAGTTTCACGAGAATTAATAAGTTGTGAGTCTTTCGACGTTTTCCTATAATATAACTTTAATATGACACTAATCAAACCTTTGAAATGAAACAATATTACCAATTAGTTCATATATTTAATTATAGAGCTGTGCGTAATTTCAGGAGGATTCCAAGATGGCTACAGACTTTTTGCCATACAATTGATTCATATTAACATCCCTTAGGCTGCTAGATACCCCTTAATGAAATAATCCAAGAAATGACACTAAGGCTCACTAAGCTAAACAAATATTAAAGGCGATGGAGTGCAAATGATTACGTTCAGTCCACAACACTGCAGCAAACGGTGCCTTTTGTCCGTTATCTTAACGGTTTTTTTTTCTTTTGTGAGTCTGAATTAACTTTATGATTGCTGATAATATTTTTGTCGTCCTTTTACTCTTGTAAATTAGGGTGGAATTTCTCAGCTTGAAACTTGTTCTTGCTGCGTCTCGTATTTATCTTTAGAAAGACCTTTAAGTAATTATGTAGGTATATATTGTCATCGGAGAAACCAAACTGATTAATGAATCAGCGTAGTACGTTCCGCGATATAAAATAATATTGATTAGTAGTCGTAATATTTCATTGAATTTTTCAGTTTTTTTTTTCTTATAAAACCATTATACACATGACGTTTTAAATACCTAATACAAAGTGTTTATATACGTTATATATACTTATGTCAATAATTAAGGTTAGTTTTCAAAAATATGACGTGTATGATTGTATTATGTTTCTCAAGGTTCAGTATAATTCTCAAACTATATTAATTTTTGAAATATCTCTATTAACTGTCCCGATAAACCCTGGGAATATATTAATAGGGCGTATTATTATATAACTATCGATAAACAAAAGCCGTTAAATGTAAGTTATGATGTAACCCGCGTGAAAGGCTTAATTCGAATATTGTTCTGTTCCACTATTACAATATTCTGGTATAATTTAAGAATTTTCGTTGCCTCTGAATCATAGTAGATAATATTATAATATTATATAAAATGACAGAAGTGGGTTTTGAGTTTCCTGTTATCTATCAGTGACATCCATAACTTAAATTTGTAAAAAATCAATTTTCCTTTTTTGTTTTATCAAAAATGTACGTAGTTAGAAGAAATAGTTAGAAAAAATAGAAGTAAGTAGGTACTTACAAATTTAACAATTTAAAAAAGTACCAGTTGTAATAAAAAAAAAATAATTTGCGTATTATATACATGCTGCCATTTTATTCCTTGTTAAGTAGGTACCAGTTACAAATAATTTATAAGTACCTATACAGTTTACTACTAGTTAAAAATATTATTTGTTAATCCAAATTATATTGCATATTTAATGAAATATTTAAAAGCCAAACGTTTGATCAAACATTTATAGTCGAAAATCAACCCAAGTTACAAAATTAACTATCTCTTTATTGGATGCTGGGGTTATTGGTTTACGCAGGGATGAACTTTCTCAGTAAGCAATTTAAATAAAAACAACACTGATACATTATTCTTATATTTAGTCTACAATCTATACATATAAAAATGAATCGCTGAAATGTATATATGCACATAACTTTTCAACGACTGCAGTAAATTAGATTTTTTTTTATGTAAGTATTTTTATTGTCCGGACAAAGTTTGTTTAAGAATATTTATATAAAATATAAAGATTTGATCAGAAATATTTTTTACAATCTAATACAAAATGTGATTGACGATGATGTGTCAGAATACTTTGATAGATCTTTGACGAAACAATTGAACGGGCAGGACGACGTCTATCTAGACGGCTAGTTAAATATACAGTTGAAAAATCGATCAATTAGATTTTATTTTAAATGCTCTATTTTCTATCTAAAAAAGCTAAAATAAAATTTTTGATGACTAACGAGTACCATTGATACCTACTAAATATCTTAAATATAAATTCTAGCCGAGGTCTGCCTATTAGGGTGGGTCAAAAAAATTTTTTTTAAGTAATCGATTTTTAATAGCGATAATATGTTGGAGTATGGTATCGTTATGAACCCCTTAATTTTTTTTTTAATTATTTTAAGTGGAACAGCCCGCGCAACGCACTTGAAGTTTTGATAAAAAATCGTTTAAGTACCCACTTTTACACCTTGACTTACATGTTTAACTTTGGGTATAGTGTAATATTTTAAAGAATATCCAGTGAAATACACGTTACTTTTGTTAAATAATCGGTATTGTTTATTAAAAGAAGACTTTTGAGGTAAGTACATTCAGATAATTCATGTATCCGTAATGCTAGTCTCTCGTGAAACCTTGTGAAATTGTAATTTATATAATTTTTGTTTTAGGAATTGGAAATTAAACTTTCTCATCATGTCAAACAAAAGACAGTCATACAAGTGCCCTATATTTAGAACTATAGAGGATATAAGACCAAATGTGTGACCAACATACCAGGATGTAATGAAATATTACGAGTGGAATAGACTACAGGTGAAAATTAAAAATGGCAGTAACAAAGAGCCCCCATTTTCCGAAATTGCAGAAATTGTAACCCAAAAAGTTGAAGAAGTATGGCCAAAGGCATCAATCCCTGTGGTCTCGCATAGAAGAGTCATTCAGCTCCTAAAAGCTTATCATTCTAAATGCAAAAATATCATCAAATCATTGAAAAGGTTGTCAACTGAGAAAAAAGTGGATTTCTTGCAAAAAAGCGAAATTTTGTTTGATATTTGTTCATGCAAATGCAAGATAATAACTCAGTGCAAATGTCCCAGAGAAGTCAAAGTTCCTAAAGAAAAACAAGACTAGTGTTTTATTTTCGTAAAAGATACAAAAAAATATAGAAGAACCTTTACCATCTACCTCTGTGTGTGGTTCGAAATTAAGACACATTCCTCATGCAAAGACGAGTCACGGCACCTTTGGAAATTGATTAAAAGTTCGCGATTTTTATCGAGTGCATTAAAAGCAGTCATAGATCCTGTTATTCAACGAAATGCATATTTTGCTCACCCTGAAAATTTACTATTGGCGATGTTAACAGATGAAAAAAAGCATATACGAGAACTTGCAAGTAGAAGAATTCTAAAAGCGCGTAATTCACCTACAACCACAAAACCACGCACTTTTCAAGTGCCTAAACTTAATTTTGAAACTAAATCTTACATTGAGCTGATAAACTGGCAAGAAACCAATTTTGATCCACCTGTTCTAAGAAACCAAACGAATGAAGAATTTCTGCAGATAATAGAGAAAAAAGGTGACGAAAGGATGCTGTTTATTAGGCTACCCTGCCATACACAAGCGGTCGAACGTAGTGTAAAGATAGTAACAGAAGCTGCAATGGCAGCTTGTGATAAAAAAGCAAGGGATGGCATGATTCATGCAAAACTTGCTTCGAGGAAAGTTATCCCAAAATTTGAGAGTAGGCGCGATTTTTCGTATAAAAATAACTAATTTTTTTTATAACTTTTTATGATTATTTGTTTTAGTTTTTTATTTTACATGTTAGTATATGTCTTTTGTAAAATATTTGTTATGTTTCGATAGTACTTAAAGTAATTTCTAATAAAGAAATATGCCTTATAGTAGGACGTGTTTTTTTCAAAAAACGTATAGTTTTAAAGCGCATGCGCGGGCTGTAGATGTATGTTTAATTATATGTTTTTTAGCTAAAACTACTTTTTATAGTACACTACAACATAATATAACTATTAGAATTTGATTCATCAACTTTTTTTTTTTTTCATACTAGAGTGACCCACCCTACTGCCTATATATCAATTATTTTTGTACATTATGCCTAAGTCAGAAGGTACTCATACATTTTTATGTTAGAATAATGTTAAGTTCATCCCTGTGAGTTCACCATGTTACGCTGCGTAACTAACGGTCTACAGTGGCGAGCAATTTTCAGCGCACCCGATAAATTGCCAGAATGTATAGCTAATAAGTGGCTCGATAGTGTAATAGTGATTGGAGCTGGTTTCAAATGTTTATCGATTAACAGTCAAAGATAAATAGAAGTTATAGTGACAGTACTAAATCTGCAAAAGGTGATAATTTATATAAAAAAGTACTATCTACAGTTTAGGAAGGCTGGCTGGTAGTTCTTTATAAATATTGTACCTTATATCCATCTCTTTTAAACTCATCTTTTCTGCATACCTATTCCCACTACCTACCTAAATTATTAACACGTATTTAGCGTTATCAAAAAAATAAAGAACGATTGACATCTATTAAATTTCAGGTGTAAATGAAACCATTCTGAACTTATCACCTTATCACATCGGACCCCTGTCATTTGTTCAGAGGCAAAATTTCGCCCATTCTGACCCAAATACAGAGGTCAAGAGGCACTCATAAACGCGTTTATAAATTAAATATAATTACAGGAGATAATTACAGCGTTCCAACCAGACGGGGATTTTTTAAATTTGCTTTATTATTTTTCCCTTTTCTTATTAATTACAGTGGTACTTATATTGTACTTACTTATTATTTTGCGAATTAAAAAAGTTATTATGTTTCATTTTTAATTATTCTTTTTCTGAGGTAATTGGTCGAAAATATTGAATTTTAAATACAAATGTTATAATGAATTGTTTTTTAAAACTAAATTGTAGTTTGAAATATTTTTAAATAATTTCTTAATTTTATTGTTAAGTGGTGGCCAACGGTTCGATTCGTTAATTTTCATAAAGTATGCATAAATGTAAAATGTCACTTGTCTAGGTTATCTTTGTCGAGGTATTCGTAAAAGTTCAAACTCACTTTTACATTTGACTCATTACTAATGACTTCTCAGAAATATAATAAACCATAAAATAAATATGTTCAAGTTATCGATAAACGTTTATCACATCCCTATAACTTAATAGGGGTTGGCAATTTTACCACCTTGCAATATGGAGTCGATGAGATGCCTCCGTTCCACTTTACATACTACACAAGTAAGTGTCGACTTCTTGGATAGGTACTGTACTATAGTTTACTTTGTGTCTAAACTTCTACCCGTAAATTAAACGGGCTTAGAAAATTGAAACCATAAGTTACTTGTGCTATTAGATGTACCTTGTAGTTAAAGCATTTTATTAGACTGATATTTTAAGTGTTGGTATTTGTGGTTTTATCTTATAAGTTATCATTATTCTTTTTCGCAATAATTGAGGAGTGAACATAATTTATGCTTGCTTTGTTTAGTGTAAAACAATGGATATTTATGAAACTCCTGTCCATGTTCTTCTTCGTCGATGTTTTTTATCCACAGTTTTTTTGATAAAGCAATGAAAAATTGTAAACAATCTAATTAGTTATGAGTTAATTCCGAACCAATGAATGTTAATAAAACAGCCAAGTTCACCTAACGATCAACACAGTCTACCTTAATGTCTCAATTGACTTAACAACACAAAGTTCTGTACATATCGCACACCTAGATCTAAAGGGAGGTAACTCAAAAACCTAAAGATATAAATTATGCATACTATCGAATTCTTTAAAACAGATACCTATAATACTGACTATATTAGACTGCCGGGTATGATTCTCATATCGCATACTAAGCGATCCTGTGTCCACTTTGAATCTGCAAGTACTTACCATCATATCATCAAAAAATATATCTATTACTCCAAATCATAACAGGAAAGTAATCCTCTCCAATTATCACGCTCACTACGGAACCAATCAGGGGCTCAGTAATTGCCCCTCCCTATTATTTACTGGGTCTCGCCTGGGGTCTAATTCTTACACATTCGGGTGGGGAAAATGGTACGAGTGGTCATGATCATTTGGACCTTAAAAGTACTTATTTGCTTTTCTCATTATCTACGTTTTCTGAAGGTACTAAAGATGCTAGTACTCGGAACTTGTCTTAGAAATAAGACTTCGGGTGTAGAGGTATTATAGGTAATGCATGATTTCACTACCTTCAGGGTGATTTAGATAAAAAAAAATCTTATGTTCTTTTTTTTATTATATTTTTAATATTTCCAAATCCAAATTTATCTGAATCGGTACAGCTGTTAAGCATAAATAGGTAAAATAGAGACAAAATTACTTTCGTATTTAGCTTAGCAGCAATAATTGGCCTTTTTTTAATAAATTATGTAACAATATTCTTACATTTTTTATTTAGGTAGGTATATCAAAGTTTATTACGGATGAGTTAAACGCTATTTGAGATTATATTTTTTATTATTTTTCTACATTCGCCGTTTTCTCCTCCAGCTCATTGTATGGATGACTCTTTATATTTGGAAATGTTTTCTACAGTTCATTTCTACCCACTATCAACTAGTCTGTAGAGTAACCTACATATCTCACCGCCCTGAGCGAACATTATTATCATCAAAACAAATGAAAGAGCGTACCACGTCCTCAGATAAATTGGATTAAACGTTTTCTCTGTACACTTTCAGTACCTACATAGGGAATTTAAATCAAAAAGATAAAGAAAACGTCGCTCTCAGCGTTAAACTCACCCCCTCGCCGAGACACTCAAATGTGATGATTGGGCAGTTACCTATATAGGGTAAACGCTCCCCGATATTCCTTTCAATGCCAACCAATTTGTACGACTACCCGACCACCACTGCCGTCGCTTAACATATTGAACTGTCTATACGGGTATATGTATTATTGGAACGGAAATGTTCGCTTTGTAGACAGACTTATAGGTACAAATATGAAAACAAAACGAGATTTCAATTACCAGTTCGATTAATATAGGTACTTAAAAATATGAATGAAATTTTTAATAGAGTGATTTCCCGATAAAGATTCGCAGTTTATTCTTTCTGTGTTTATGTTTTACTGGAACACTTTACAGCGTAAGGCGCTTTGGGATTATTTTTTATTCTTGTCGGTATAAGATTCTGAACTTATAGGAACTTGCTCGAGATAAACTGTTCCACAATTTTCTCATGGCCTGCTTCTTCGGTTCAGTTTTGACGTCATTGTTGTATCACTCTATAGAAAGTACTTAAGAACATAATCAATAAGTAACAGAACTTAAATAAAATTGTCTAGCGCTCGAATTGCAATTATACGTAGACATTGAACAAATAGAAAGCGATCATGCTTTAAGCGTGTATAAATATGCTCTATTTTATATAAACAGTTCCTGTTAACATTAAATAGATTTACAAAATATAAATAAACCATTTTAAGTAAAAGCCACTTGGAATACAAAGCCCATCGCGTAAACAAACTCGTAAGAACGATTCCACATTTCGCTAGCATTTTATTTGTTTTCACGTAAAAGCCTTTTTCTATTTCGTATGTCATACATATTTATCGAGTGTCATTGCTTTCCAAGTTCGCTTAAATGGCCAATGAACTGACGCGTCGTAAATTTAAGGTTGCTGAAGGTCTTGGAAACCCTGGTGATCTCAAGTCAAGGGTTCCGTTCTTCCACACCTATATCTTCTTAATTAATGCGCTTAATACCTACTCGTGAAAGACATATGCTAGTTGCCAGGTATAGAAAAATAAACACTGACAGACAATGCAAAGACTAAACAATCAGGTAGTTCTAGAAATAGTGGTGCTTTATTGTTTACGAGTACGCGGTAGGTATATTGAGAAATACTACCTACGTTAGATGATTATTAAAAGTTAACATGAGCAGAGTGACACCTCCCCGAGGCACATTGTACCAATTGAGGAAGGTTTAATAAATAACGGATAAAAATTAAACAAGCACAATTTGTATGAACTGTTTATAAATTGTATATTTATGAAATAAAACAGAACCCTACAAAATAACTTCAAGAGAAGTTACAAACTCTTAAGTTACCGCAAAGCGTAATGCTCATATCTTACAGTTATTACAATATCTCGAATTTAGTACTTGAAATGCCGCGCAAATATATTTTTATGTTCTTTCATTTGATTTATTTTTACGCAATTTTTCTTACAATATTATGTGATTTTTTCTTCTATATTTAAGTGGAAGCGTAGACAAATATCGTTTACATTTGTATACAAATATTTATTTGTTTTATATAATACTGTTGACTAAAATATACCTAACCGCTGATTAAACTTTATATTACCTGTACAACACTACGACAATACTAACTTGGTCAAAATAATAAACAATAACAATATATTAGTAGTACATAATATATTCTTTTACTTTTAACCTGACCATTTGTAACTCTAAGAGGAAAATATTTTACACAATTAGGTACCTACCTACCTAGTAATAGTACCCTGCAGACGTCGTCCTGCCCGGCAAAACAGATGCACTAAAACATTACCCACCTTTTTTGAGTAGTCGGGTAAAAAGCAACTTTCATGTTCGACTCAACCCAGACCGAGACTCTCAGCAACATGCTTACGAATTTTGATCAAAATCTGTTTAACCGTTACGGTTCTTGAGTTATAAATAGTGCGAACACCCCGAAATATAGATAAAAACCTCTTTTCTTTTATAAATTACTAGCTTCTGCCCGCGAATTCGCCCTCGTGGAACTCCTCCTTTTTTGCAGTCGGTCAAAAAGTAGCCTATGTCCTTTCTCAGGCTCCAGACTCTTTTTTACCAAATTTCATTTAAATCGGTCCAGTAGTTTTAGCGTGAAAGCGTAACAGACAGAGTTACTTTCGCATTTATAATATTAGTAGGGATACTTAACGTTAAATGATTACAGAATTAAGTAAGTATAATAATATTTTATTTCAATTAAAATATTATTATCAAGATTTAGTCCACATTTAGGTGAGAGTAAAAGTTATAGGTACCTACCTTAGCAAAGTGTCCTTGGTCCCTCAAGTACAATCAAGGGATGTTACAACTGCGGGAACTTTGGGGAGGGTCATAATACTCCCTATGCTGTGTTTGAAGACATTTCCAACATACGGTTAGTTAGAAGTCAAGTCTGTTTCAGGTGACAATTCACTGATTTCTCGTATTCATACAAAACCTGTCATCAGTTGTAGGCATTTATAAATTGGTTTAAAATTTAAATAAAGAATAGTGACGTTGTTATGTGTTATTACAATATTCAGTAGATATCTACGTACACTAATTTTCTATATTAAATAATGAAATTACCTATGTGTTTTTGTCTGTTACTAAATATGTATATGTATTTTTAGTAACAAATAGTTAAAATCCGGTATAAATTACCTACGAGCCTGCCTTAATGAAAGCGGTTCAGGGACATACAAAATGTAGTAGGTATTATAAATATTATACGAATGAAATATTGTTTCATTAGCATACGACACCGGTCGACACCAAAGCCTTTATCTCTTCCGTTAGACAAGTAAGGCTACCTGCGCACTTGAAAACAGTAATTTATAGTGTTAACAGTTAATAAATACTTAGGTACATAGGTACCTCAAAAGTAGATAGATAGATAATAGTATCTATAGGTATAGCTCAAGTCCCAGTCGCCCCAGACTTACTTACTTCTTTTTAGGAAAGATTACTTTTTTATTGTACAGCATGACTGTGCTGCAGTCACTGTTGCTATCCTCAACTCAGTCGTGCTACGAACATGGAAACTATAAAGCTTTCGAAAAGTTAGCAAATAAAATAAAGTAAGAGTTAAATCCGTTGTAATTCTTGAATTCCGCAAAGACATCAAAAATTATTGTAAGTATAACTATTTAAATAAAAAAGCAGATTTACCAACTAGTTCCAAACAAACTTTTCCATTTCAAACAGAGCAGCACACTCCTCGATGCCCGAAGACATAAAATAGTTACTGATCTAGCATTTTTGCGCGTCCCTTGGGAGTCCTATGTACGTCGGATCCCGCCCCAGCGACAATAACGTGGCCCGTGACGTAGGCGAATAGTATCTAATAATGTTATTGAGTTTCTCTTTGTTAAGTATGAAAATTATAATAATTTGAGATTCTGTCATATATCGTATGCTTAGATCGTTCCAAATCTAGATAGAATAGAAAATGTATAGCATCGCATTATACGTTCCATATACTTAATACATAATTATAATATTATTATTACCTATTTTGAACTCTACCTACCTACGATAATAGTTGCATACTACGAATTATGTGGATCTAAAATATTACCTCTAAATTTACATCTTCCATTCTTATTAGACATTAGCTTTCTGTCAGTGTTTTCAGTTTGTACCCGCATACAAATACATTTCTAAACCTTACAATACCCCCATCGTTCATCCTTAGGTACTTAATTAATTATTTTTTTTAATTATTTACTCAATCGAGAACATTTCCTCAAACTTTCAAAAAAAATGGTAAAGAGTTCAAATACTTCTCAAATACAAACTTTTACCTCCTATTTATCCCGTTAGCTCACGAGATCTTATTTTTTCCAGTGCCCCCAGATGACATCAACATCCATGGCGTAGGCAAGCACCTGACTGAAGGCACAATCCTCACGATGGTCTGCCAGGTGAAGGGTGCCCGCCCCGCTGCCAGGATCCAGTGGTACAACGGAACCGAGAAGTTGTCATCTGAACAGCAGAATATACGAGTAAGTAACATTTTAATCGTCGATATTTTATTAAAAGCCTAATACATAGGCAACTTTATATACACTTAATAATTTTTACACGTGTGGCCGCTAGGTGGCGCCTCTTTGTATCTATATCTACGAGTAAGTGCTTCACGGATTTTGTCAGAAAGTTTAAGCTTTGTAGAAAACTGAATTCAACGCTGATAAAATATATCCGAGCTTATTTCAATAAAATATCTTAAAAAATCAAGAACTATATAACTGCTAATACAAAAAAAACTTATTTGACAAGAACTAGAACTAATAAAATAATCATTATATTATATCCACCGAAAGACATTCACCTCTGGACATAGGTCTCCCCAAAGAACCTTCATAGTCACCGTTCCCACACCGCCAGTATCTAGTGGATTTTAGCGACCTTTACCAAATCCAACCACTCTTTAAAGGATCTACCTACACTGCCTTCCTCATCCGTGGTTACCACTCTCGCTAAAGTAAACTAGAAGGCGCTCCGATCACCAACAGCTGCGGGTGGTGTACTCCGCTCACTGCCACTTACGTCTCGCAATTTTGAGAGATACCATTAAATGGCCCCGATGAAATTGCTGTGATATCAAACTCACCATATCTTAGTAACATCAGCTTAGAAAATATTAAAGACACGTATTCAAAATAAAACCCAAAGGCGTAAGGTAATATCGCCCTTTGAGCTCTGACTCGGAAATTTCCAGATATTCGTTATTTTACGTGATTCACTTACTTGCCACCCGAAGTGCCTAATGCTGCATGCTGTATGGAAAGACGGCTACGAAAGGAGGCGGGGGCCGCCGAACGTTAATGATGATGAATGTTTAAAGGAATTTAGAGACTTTAAACTAAATTAGGTGTAATTTTAGAAAGGATCACCTTGATTTTACTATTGTGATGTCTGCGAAACATTTTGAAAACAAGTTTTTTATTTTCTTTTGCGGATTTTCCTTCATAAAAACATACATGCTAAAATATGAATAGAACAAAAATCTAATACAAAAAAAAACTTCATCAAAATCTTAACGAAAAGTAGGAAAACCTTTTAGGGTCTCGTTCTTTAATCAATTATAATACTGAAGGCATCATTAAAGTTTCTTCAAATAACAAAAGAGCGTTTTAACAAATCAAAGATTATTAAGAGCCAGCAATTTAAAACGATAAAACTTGGAAAGTAAACCAATCGTTTTTCTAATGTAATTAATTTGAAGGTACCCTTTTACAGCGGGGGACTATTCGGAGTAATCGACTTTCGATTTCTGATTAGTTTGAAAGTAACAATGTAGGTACTTACCTATAATAATATATATATACCTATGGATGCATATTATACCCCTTCCTCTAAGTAGGTAACATTGGACAAATCACACTAATAGATCCAGTAACAAATTAAGCAATAATAAATAATATAAAAAAATAAAAAAAAGTACAAGTATAAGTACTGGCCAACGGATCAAAAAATATATCCAAGACTCAGGTATGAGCACTCCTGCTTACAAAAATAGAGACTTTAGAGAAAACTACTATATTGAAAGGGTCGACTTATTTACCTTGTTCTGTATAAATTATTTCAAAAATAAAAGACAAACGCTTCCAATGTAAGGTGTTCTATTTTTTCATTGGCTATTCATTGTTCTTCTATAGAGGAATGAGATAAAGGGATGTCATAAGAGACGTAGCTATAGCGAGAAACTTTTTTTATTACATTTATTGAGGATATCACAATAATCTTCATCATTCCAAAAACACTAGTGTTAATGATTTGTGATAATATTTTCTTGTTGGAGATTTTATTCAAAATATAACACATGAAATAATATATAAAAAGCTTTTACATTGGGCATTTAGGAATGTTTTTAAAAAATCGTAAGTTTTCAATTGCGGCGCAGATAAAAATTCGCTGGATAATACTTTATGAAGTGGTTCGCGGACTTACATAATAGATTTTTGTAAAAGGTTTTAATAAAATGAACGTTGTTAGAATAAGCATAATCTTCTGGAGTGATTTCATTATTAAAACACTCTGAAGAATTATACTTCTACTAGAATTTTGTTATAAATTAATTTTAGTTTACTTTGGTTGTCTTCGAATTTCCAACTGAATTTAAATTTTAATCCTGTCCTTGTTACCTTGTTAGGTGTTCTGTGTTAAAAGATATCTGTTAGGATATTTAATGAAATGGTTGCAGTTTTGAAATAGAGACTGGGTTTTATTTTAAAAACCTCAAACTATAAAATAAATGATAATTTACAGTCAATTTATCTACCTACTAGTACGGCCTTGTATTTTTTCAGATTGCAGTCTTTCTGACCAATCAATGAAATATTACCTACATGAAAAGTTGGCTAACCATTTTTCAATGCTCTTTAAATTAATTTGCTGACAAAGGAATCTACCTGGTTAAATAGCGTTAATTTATATATTAGACATATGCCTATTATACCTACTATAGTAGAAAAGAAAACTATCGATACTCCAATATTATTTATTTGTTAGACAACACACAACAGTAAAGTAAATATACTTATCTATATTACACATAAAAATACGAGTTACACCTAACCTTAAATTTACAATAAGTTTCTCTTGAAAAATATAGTTTATGAGAAATAAATGGTTCCAGGGTACGCTTCGTGTGTTATTTTATAAACGATACTTACCGAACAAGTGTTTTATTATAGAACTAACTTCATATTTTGAAGCGTAAACTGTTCGTCCACCTCTCGGGCTGCAGTAATTCCGCGCGGACTGAAATTTGCGCGGTCGGGTGCCCACCTGCCACCGGCCGTCTGCGACATCTATAGAGACAATGGAATTAAACAACTATAACGGATTTAACTCACGTATTTTAGCGAAAACTTTCCGGTTCTCATCATCATTTGTAGCACGACTCCAATTATAATGAGAGAAGAAACGCCTCAAGAAACTTAGCAAAAAACCATTCTATAATTGTTTCATTCCAATGTCTAATAACTGCGAAGATGTAATAAATTATAGTAATTTACAAATTTTTGAAACTGATTACTTACCGGCTTATTAAAAAGTACCTTTAACACGGATAGTGTGGAGCATTCATCATACTCTTTCAAAGTTATAATGATCATTGAATTACATAAGTACATATTTTTGCGATTTGTTATCTCTTATGATATAAAACTGGATAGTCATAAAGTATCAATCGTAACATCAATAAGAATGGTTTGATAATAAGATACATTATCCAGAAACTTGATGCAAACAAGATTCTTTTAAACGACTTTTGTGTTCACTAAGTTATACTTTAAAGCAATCTTCATAACATCGCGTCTAAGGCATTCCTGTTCGCCGGCTAGCCGTCCACCCGTCCTCCAATAAGTCAGATTCAATAATGTCCACAAATGAAACGTCACACTGCTCCTTCGCGGGGGAATTTTATATCAAACTGCCAACTTCGACTTTATATTGTTTCAAATAATTTTAAAATTGTGAAATTTTTTAACAGGATTTGTGGAACGTTACGTTTAAAGTGATGGATTCTTACTTTATGAGAGACTAGCTGTGGCCGCGACTACGTCCGCGTGGTATAGTTATTCTTCATATAAGTTTGGTAATCGTGGAGTATCAAGTACCTAAATGAATAATTTTCCCCGTTTTTTACACATTTTCCGCTGTTTCTTCGCTCCTTTTGGTGGTCGAAGCGTGATGTTATATAGCCTAATGCCTTCCTCTATAAATGGTCTATTCAACAAAAAGATTTTTTCAACTCGAACTAGTAGTTCCTGAGCGCTTTCAAACAAACAAACGAACTCTTCAGCTTTATAAAATTAGTATAGATTATAATATTAGTATAGATTAAATGACGTCAGCTATTGTCTTTTGTTTTTAATTGTTGTTGTAGAATAATGTAATACTCGTTTAGTGGAGTACTTTTTTTATAATAAACGTATATCTCACCTTTTTAAGCTTCTATGCGAATGCATTATCTACAAAGCCCACTTCAAATTCAATTTTTAAAATCTCAAAACCTGAATAAAAGCATGATTTCCTATAAAAACTGTGACGATAGAATAATTCGGACATTTTCCGTTAAACCGAGATGACGTTGAAAAATGTTCGGATTAATTCCTTTTCCTTTTTAGTCTCCGGGAAAACTGCCACTCCGAGATAATGCTTTTGTTAAATTATAGTTTTACTTTGGGTATTAGGTGCGAGATTGCGAAGTTAATTAGTTGTTACCCTAATTTTCCTTACAAAAAATTTAGAGAAATTACCGCAACGTGAAGGAAACTTAAGAAACACTTAAGTCAAAGCAAATTATTTTTTGTAACTTCTTTACTTACGGGTAGTTTTATAATGATCTTAATAAATTTGAGCCAAGCTATTGATATTTCCTCTACCTATTTACTTATAACAGAATTATACTCTATACGTAATACATTTATCCATAATATGAGTACACAAATGTTTCATTCTTATACAACTTTTAAGGAAGTACGGTACAAAAACTTGGACCTACTTAAGGTACTAATAATATTAAATGCTTTAGTTTCTTCTTCGCAAGCATATAAGTATGTAGGCACCTATTGAATATATATAAACTAAGATGTTGTAGCAGAATAATTCTTAGATTTTTTGCTATAGGTATATTTTTATTATGGCGAATCTTATGTGTACATAAGCTTAACCATGTCCACAAATCAGTTTATATTTCACAGCGAAACACTTTTCAAAAACTAATTGAGAACATTTTACAAAAGAATAAATAACTTTTCTTCCATAATATATTTTAATCTTGCACAAAAAGAACAAGTAAGTACTTGCTTTTTCCGCTAGTTTTTAAAAGCGCTTTCATAGTGAACTCGACAAAAGCTTCTGAAATCGTTGAACGCCGAGAAACTCTCAACAAATTAGCTGAGAAGAGAGGAGATAAGAGAATCGTGAATCATTTACAAAAACACGCTCTTAAATTGAACCGTCGTTGTTTAACATGGTTCCGTAGTTTAATATTAACAACCTCGGTTCTTACATAGCCAAGAGTTACTAGACAAGTGCGAATCGATAATAGCAGTCGAGCGAAACGAATTCAAAACAGTATGGCATGACTTTCCGTCATCGCATATTAATTCCATAGGTTCAATTTTTCACTTGTCTAGTGGCTCTGTGACTAGACATAGATCGTAAGAGAAAAATACTAACTATATATTGAAATGAAACAACTATTAACGGATTTAACTCGCGTATTTTTATTTTATTTTATTTGCTGACGTTTCGGATTCTTTACAGTTTCCATCATCGTAGCACGACTGAGCTGAAACTGAAACTGTAAAGAATCCGAAACGTCAGCAAATAAAATAAAATAAAAATACGCGAGTTAAAACCGTTAATAGTTGTTTCATTCCAATGTGTAATAACCGCGAAGGCATCAGAAATTATTATACTAACTATACGTTATTACTGTATATATAGACAACTAGCTTCTGCCCGCGACTTCGTCCGCGTGGAACTCGTCCTTTTTTGCAGCCGGTTAAAAAGTAGCCTATGTCCTTTCTGAAGCTCCAGACTTTCTTTGTACCAAATTTCATTTAAATCGGTCCAGTAGTTTTAGCGTGAAAGCGTAACAGACAGACAGACAGAGTTACTTTCGCATTTATAATATATAGAGCAAATAGAGCAAAGAGCAATAGAGCAAAAGTCCCAACCAAAACGACTAAAAATCACTATCTCAATTTAGTTATCTGCCTACTGCCTACCCCCTAAGAACGATGGCGTGATTATTTATAGCCTATGTCCATTTCTAGGTTATCATCTATTACCATACCAAATTTCATCAAAATCCGTTCAGCCGTTTAGGCGTGAAAGAGCAACAGACAGACAGACAGACAGACAGACAGACAGAGTTACTAACGCATTTATAATATTAGTAGGGACTACGGGGAAATTTAAAAAGACTATGTCAGAGAAATTACCCAGTTGACATTTATACTAACATTCTTAAAGGGTAACATAGTGCAGTCATTGAAGCGAAAAATACGGCCTTACCTCCGAATTTTTTTACTGTGAACGGATTTGCATGAAATTTTTGGAATTAGGCACATCTTATCCTTCACTTCAAAAGTGAAAATGATCTGAACTCCGCCTATTATTTTTAAGGGGTGTAAACAACCCCTTAATGGAAAAATTGTAATTGAGCCATTTTATCGCTAGAAAACATGTCTAATAGTAAGTGGTGAAATGGTAAAGTATTTTCTAACATAATTACCTCATATTAAAATTATTTTCAACCCCTTGAAAATCTTACAACCCCCAAATTGAAAAAATCTGAAAAAAATACTTTGGTATGACATAAAAAGATGTAAGTATAGAGTAAGTAATATTTTATATTCTCTATAATAATTATCAAATTTTTAACCCCCTTTCAACCCTTGAATACTACCCCTTGATATTTTTTTTTGATAAAATGAAAAGGATTTAAATATTATTCCACACTCTCGCAAACGATTATCATGTTCTTAAGCTTTTCTACCCTTTAAACTAACCTAACCTAACTTAAAAAAAAAACCTAACCTAACTTTTTTTTTTTTTTTTTTAGTGGGGAAATCCTCATTGATACCTTATGCCCTGGGGAAGGCAAAAGGTTTGCCAAACTCATACTGGCTCGCGGAAACCTAACCTAACCTATGTCTTAAATGTTTTACATTTCCGATTGCGATTTTAGGAATTACATACATTTCCTAGGAATTGTATACAATGACGGATTATATACATTTCCGTTAACATAATATACACATTACAATAGTTGTGGGTCTATATTATACTGCGTACCTTCACATTGCTCCAATTATTCACACTCCGAAATTTTCAGTTACTAAGTAGAAAAAAATATGATAAATTTTTGGACCATAGCTCCTTTAATTTTCACGCTATCACAATTTATAAAAAATCATTGTAAAGGTAATTAAGAGAGCTACAACATCCTGTATTGCAATATATAGTAAAAAACCGTTTTCTAAAACGGGGAAGGGTTAAAGGGCTTAAGAGAGGCAGTGATTGCGCTGCCACGCGCTCTTTAAACAATCACATTTCCGTCAATTTTTGTTTGTCAGAAAAAACAAAAAAACCAAATTGTTTGTCAGAAAAATACCTACATTTTTTATTCATACACTTTTATTCTTATCTGTCGTCATTCTTGAAATATTATAAAATAAACGTGGGATTTTTAAAAATTTGAAATTTTGTTTTTTTAGTTAATCGTGAGTTTTTTGAAAAATATGTGTCCTGAAGCAGCCAAACTGATACTATCTATCAAACTCTTCATAATGAAGTTAATTCTAGGCGGAATACGATTAATTTTAATTATGGTGGAAATGGCACTTATGAAACCCATTGATTTTAAAGAAAAAACATTAGTTGTTCCCCTTATTTGCAATACAGCTCTCTTATTTTACGTGCAAAAGACTTTTAATAGTGCTCATTTTAAAGCTTATTTCAAGCACTACAAAACCCTTTTGTATTAGAATGCATAAAATGTATCTGCTCGCCGCTAGATGGCATTGACCACATCGATTAAATTTCAGGCAACATAAAAAACGGCTTTGATCTTTAATTTATAGCTTAATATTGCACTTAGAATACTGCATAAAAAACCAAATTGTTCATTGTTTTGCCTGCTACAATTTTGTTCTTTATAAAATTTTCGATAAAACGTATATTTTTGGAGATTTTTGCAAAAAACCGATGAAAAAGGTGAAAAAATTGCGAATTTTCAATTGCAAATAACTTGAAAAATATTGGGTTTTTTGAAAAACTTTATAGATAATTTTTTCCTTAAAATTAGGCCTTCTATCGATATCCGAGGTTATTTTGAAAAAAAAATAATTCACCCCCGAGAAGGGGTGGCAATCACCCCCCGGGTGGTAGCGGAGTTCAAATCATTTTCACTTTTGAACTTAAGGGTAAGATGAACCTAATTCCAAAATTGTATGCAAATCGGTTCACAGTAAAAAAATTCGGACCCATAATGCTTCAATGACTCCACTAACATTAAAGATCAATAAATTAAATAACGCGATAATTTAATTAATATATTTTTATAGCGTACTGTTAAACTTGTCTAGACTTACTGTCTTTCAAGAAGATGCTTTTCCCTTAACTAGATAAGTAATAGTAGGTTAGAACGTGAAATACTGCATCTGTGTAACTAAAGTTAAATTGCATTTTTTGTTGGAGAGATCCCTAAGTTAATACAAAGTGGGGTCTAAGAAAAACTCAAATAAGCGATAAAACGAGGAATCGCCTTTTGCTGCACGCCTGCAATGTGATCAAATTAAAAATAGTGTTGTAACTTTCATTTTTTTATCGATATAATTTAAAGACAACAACTTACCTATTGTATCATTCGTACTATAATATATGGAATTCGTGTTTATTTTAGCCAAATTTCAAATGCCTTAAAATATTTTGATGGTGAATAAAAAAATATAACCAGCTTTATTTTAAATCTGATATCAATATAATCATCTCTTTAATATCAGAGGTTTTTGTATATACCTACCCGAGTACAGTTAATGTTCAGTAGAAAGATGGGCGTTAATTAGATAATATTCAAGATAATATATAAATTTTAACTATTTGTGCCATAAATAGAAAGTTTATACTTTATTTACACAAAACTAAACAAAAGTAAGTGTACAATAGGCGAACTTAATGCCTTTAAGCATTATTATTTACTCAGTAGCTATTAAGAAAAATACACTTGAGAAATTTCTATCGATATTATTTTATCTGTAAATAAATACATCTCTACAAATAAGGCATTGTTTATGGCTAAGTTTTGTGCAATTATTTTAATAGACGACGTCTCCGTTTCATTCTTTGCTTGCCCTGTCTCCGCTTCGCACACAATTCACAAGGCTTCAGCGGAACTAAGGATTCGTCGGAAAACGCCTAAAACAACCTTTATAGCTTTTTAGCAATATTTTCATTACAAGAGGTAAATGTAAAAATTTTAGACGCTCGTTTATGAATGTCCTAGACGTTATTCCTGTTTTATTTCTCGCTCACGGGGTAGATTTCTAAGGGCGACACAAAAGGTGCTTTTAAAATGCTAAGTGTCTTTGCAATTGTATGTTGTCATTTAAAAGTCTTGCCATTTTCAGACAAAAATAAAATACCGCTCGAAGAATTCAGAAATTGCGAGTTTGAGTTTTGTTGACAATAATAAGTATCTTGTCGTTTTTTTTGTATTTTACTGAAGCTTTATATACATCTAGATACTCTTTAATGTGGTTGTAGGACAGTTACCTAAATAAATTATCAAGTCATATTTTTTCTTGCATAAAATAATAAGTAAATTAATTGTATAATATAATTTGATCTACACAATAATGTCATAGGTATATCAGCTTGGTCTATCTAATTAGTATAAAAAATTACATTAGCTTATAGAAAAGGATTAAGTATTTATGTATTTACGTTATACATATATCCATTTTATAATAAAGTTTGCGTAATTATACCTAATAGGAGCGTAACGTAATTTCGCGAGGCGGTAACTGGCGTTAACAAGCCATTAAAATGAAACAGTTATACCTAAGTAACGGATTTATCTTGTGTTTTTAAACTTTAACTTTAGTGCTAGACTTTATCAGTTCAGTCGGCAACGTAATAAAGAAGATTTCGAAACTTCAATAAATAAAATAAAATGAAATCCGTTGTAGTTCCATTCCAATGTGTAATAATCGCGATAGCTTCAGAAATTATTGGTTATAAGCCGTCGCTAAATAAAAACGACGTAAGTGTAGGTACTTCGGTACCCTTCCGGGGATTACCATTACTTTTAAAGTAATTACTCGGATGTAGGACATCAATCGCGTAGGTAGTGTCTTTAATTAAACACGCCGCCCTCAAGGAAAATTGAATTTTGCACACAAGAATACGGTCTATCCGGTGTAGAGTTTCTGGAAGTGCCAAGCGGTATGAAATTGTACAAAATTAATTATACACATAATTTGACACAAAAATATTAAATCTTAGTGACAGTATTTTATTTTTTGTCCACCGAGTAAATTACAAAAAAATATTAATAACGTATTTTTTCTTTTTTCAATTGAACAGTATACATGGGTGGATCAAAAAGTACCCGCGTTTGGAAACAGACGATGTCGTTGAGCTATGTTGTTATTATCATCGTGTACTTAAGGTATTTAGAAATTAAAATATATATATTTGTTTAAAAACAATACATTACCTTTTATTTAGTGGCCAGTTTTATCACAAGAGTGTTGTATTTCGCGGTGACATGGAAAAAGATCAACATCGTTTCGTAATTCGGTTTTTATTTTTAGATGGAAAAACATGCGATTAAATAAAAGTAAAGTTGGATGCTGTCTATGGGGGCCTTTCGCCTTTTGAGACAACCGTCGGATTTTGGTTCCATGAATTTAAACGTGGCACACAACTGTTTTTGATGAAGACCGGCCAGGTCGCCCGCCAGACGTAGTTTCCGAAGAGGTCATTAAAAAAGTTCATGACATGATTATCGCAGATCGACGAACTAAAGTTTGCGAATTAGCTGACATTGTAGACGTGTCGTACAGAACATTTTTCAGTATATTATGTAATAAATTGCACAAGAAAATGATGTCCGCCCTTTGGCTGCCGCGTTTACTCACAGATGAAAATAATCGGATTCAATGTCAATGTCAAAGCAATGTTTGGATCTGTTTAAGCGAAACCCGATGGAGTTTTTGTCTCGAGTTATGACTGTTAACGAAACCTGAGTCTATTATTATACGCTAGAGACCAAGCGAGTCCAAAAAATAGATTTTCCCATATGAATCTCCTCCAAAGAAGGCGAATACTATCCCATTTGCCGAAAAAGTCATGGCCAGGATTTTTTTGGGATTCGAAGGGAATACTCCTTATTAACATCTTACAGAAAGGAAGAACAATCACAGGGCAATATTATAGTGAATTATTGGACCGATTTGATAAAAAACTTAAGAATACACGGCCCCATTTGGCTAGGAAAAAATGCTGTATGGCCCCGATAACGCACCAGCACATTCATCCAGGTTTGTCGCTGTCAAATTAGTGGAATTTCGCTACGAATTGTTGCTTCACCCACCATAATTAATTGATCTGACGTCCTACGACGTCTTTTGGTACCTCAACATGAAAACTTGGCTCGGGGGTTAAAAAAATCAGCTCAAACGAAGAGATGGTTGCCGAATCAGAAGCGTATTTTAAAGGGTTTGAAAAAACATACTTTTCGAGGGGTTAAAAAAGTGGTAAAAAAGTGGGGTTATGTGTAAAGACCTCGAAGGAAATTATGTTAAAAAATAAAAAAAAAAATCTCTAAAAAAAAAGATTTTTCTGTCTTAACGCGGGTACTTTTTGATCCACCCACGTATATGTGTAGGTATACCTACTTACCGTTTAATATTCCTATAGTTATATGATTGTGATAATAGCTGTATTATTGAAAGATAAATCAAATAATATAAGTAGGTTAATAGTTTTTTTTTTTGCAGAACTACGAGGCACGCTGAATAAATACCTGTATGGGCTAGTTTTCATTTTTTTTTTAAAAAGATTTAGCACGTCGCCATTTTGATTTCTAGTCGTAAAGATATTTTCAAATTTTAATAAACTGTTAACAGTATTAATAACAGCTATCCTACGCTCCACTTCCTTCCATGCTCTTCCATGCATACATTTTTCCTTGTGCTAATGGGTGACGAAATTAGGTCGTGGATAGCAATTTTTCATCCTGTCAGGGCACGATTTAATAAGGCATGGTTAGAGTGGATATATAAGTTCGTATGGATTAACGCTCAAATTGTTACCTATCTTAATTACATGATTACATTCAAATTGATACATGTAATCGCGATAAGATCTTTTGTTTACATCATTGGTTTTACCAAAATTGTGGGAAATATTGATAAATGTTTAATCTCAATTAGATAATAGCCTATCATCACTTGTCGTATCTTATCTCATTAAATAATAATGTTTTATTTATAATAATGTAAGCTATTAATCGTTCCAATACTGGACTTACGACCCTTTAGATTTACATAAGAGATTAAAATAGGTAGCAGTGATATTATTATTCAAATGCGTTAGCGGGTAACGAATTTTGCAATCGTTAGTATTACGTTTACGATGCTGGTTCACTCAATAGGAAGCAGAAAATTAATGTAAGTAGATACCATATTAATTTTAGAGGTGTAGTGATGCGGTTATTACTATTGTTAAAAGTAAAAAAAATACAGTTCCCATATTCATAGACTAAGCTGAGGATAGTATCTATCTATCACCATTTAATTTTATTTGAGACTTATAGACATTTAATTTGATACCTGAAAACTATAATTTATGTACCTACTTGGCTTTTTTTTAATTCGTTTAAACTTGTTAAGTTATTTAATGAACGTATTAAAAAACCCTGACGGTACTTTAATCATCCTTACTATCCTTACTAATATTATAAATGCGAAAGTAACTCTGTCTGTCTGTCTGTCTGTTACGCTTTCACGATAAAACTACTGGGCCGATTTAAATGAAATTTGGTATTAAGAAAGTCTGGAGCCTTTAAGAAAGACATAGGCTACTTTTTAACCGACTGCAAAAAAGGAGGAGTTCCACGCGGACGAAGTCGCGGGCAGAAGCTAGTAATCTCATAAATTATGAAAAAGACATCCCGTTACGATAACAAATAACTTCTCATTTAATATGTTCAGTTAATCTTAACCACAAAGGGCCTCAGTAAATATTTCGGTCCAACTTCTAATTATGAAAGGACTAAATTAATTTGGCAACGTACACGACCTTTATTAAATAATGAGCGAGTCATTAAAATTACTTCCTCTTCAAAGACTTGGTTTAATTTTTTGTAATGTAGGTAGTTAATGTTTAGAAATGTCAGATTAATCATCATCATCTTTTAACTTAATAATATTATGTCATCGTCAAAATATGACAGTTAATTTAGATAAATTGATGAGGAATATTATATTTTACCTGTTTTTTTTTTTAAAATGTGTTTTAGTAAATATCGACAAGTATCATAATAATATAATTATTATTAATGTTCATATCGACGCATCGTAAGAATCGACTCGATGTCGCTATGTCAATTGGTGATTTCCGAACGGACAACCCTTGTCAAGTGATGTAACACCGAGTGAGTTGGCGGCGATTAGAGTGACAGTTGAGATTTGACTGTCAACTAGTCGCAACGGACCCACCCACTTGATCTGGTGGAACGTCTACGTATAAGCGAGGTGATAAACGGAGTTACTGGTCATATTATTACGAGTATTACATCGAATTTTGTTAATTCTTCGCACCTTCTTCTCCTCGTTCACCCGTACTCGTAAGACAAAAAAAGCATGAAAATAACGAAGAAGAAAACCAGTTTCTCCAGTATGCATAAAATGACGATTTTTTTTCCTTCAAGTTTCTATACTTAGTCAGAATAGTCTAAATAATGTATAGTTTGAATTCAATTAATTTTAATTTTTAATGCCTTTGCTGTTAGGTATTATACGTTGAAATAAAACAAATGTAACGGATTTAACACGCGTAGATATATTAGAACTTTTCTATTTCCATATATGTAGCCGACTGAAACTGATGATACTAATTATTGCATAATTATATATTTTGTAATTCTAAAACAGCACTGAAAAGTTTAAAAACGTCTACAAAGCCTGTTAATTCATTCGACAAAAACCATTATTCTGTTAATTTGCTTTCGCCCTAACTTCGGCTCCAGGTTAAACCCTTATGCTTCCAGCTCGAAGCTTTTAATCTTTAATATTTGCGAATGACTTCCAAATAGCTTTTTATAAAAAGCTACTTCTCACGATAAACCGGGGTTTTTATTTTTTTGCATTACTTGCATTAATATTGTCAAAACGGCATGTCTTTTTGCAGTGTTCAATTAAGAAATAAATTCATATAAAAATATAAATGAATCACCGAACGGTATGGATTTACGCGCGTAAGTTCCTAATGACTGCAAAGAGCTACAAATAGAATAAATAGTTTTTTTATTTTATTCGTCTTTGTTAGGACAAATTTTATAGAATAAAGCCGGAACGGTCAGCTAGTCAATAATAATAATGAAGCTTATTTGATTTTAAAATTAGGTATAAATATTAATTGCTAAATATGAATCGAAGATAACACCTAAATCAAAATGCGCATGTCCGGGCTGAAATAATACTCTTAATATTGAATCGTATAGAAAAGAATATTTAATGCGTCAGTAAGTAATCGTATTATAAGATAGGGAAGGAAATAAATAAAAAAAAGAAGATAAAATATATTTAACTAAAATAATAGGTACTCGTAATATTGAATCGTACAGAAAAGAATATTTAATGCAGTCAGGAAGTAATCGTATTATAAGATCATAGGAAAGGAAATATAAACGAAGTATATTATAATGTATAATACGATAATACTGTGAATGAGATCCAATTGCAAGTAGAGAGGAGTTACAATTTTCTTTATTTGTTTTTAAAGCACACTCGTTGAGTAATGAAATAACATGTTTTATATTTAAATAAAACAACTCTCAAACCGTAAATTATAAACTTATTTTACAGTTTTTTTTAATTGACCTCCTTTTTCTCATTTCACTTTATTTTTTAATTCTGATAACATCTATCAGTGTACCTGCCAATAAACCTAACATCCGGAAACGAAACAAGGTTCTGATAACAGTTTGGCAACATCCCAAGCTTCTATAAGTAACGAACTATCGACCAAAATTTTATCGATAAATTAAATAGTACAACCGGGCTATCTCGAACTTAATTATGATTTATACTTGCTACTGAAGCAAGTATATATTACGTTAACGGGAGGTTATCTTTGTGAAATTTGTCTAAAATATATAAAATAATTAAAGTTTAAGCAAGATGAGCTATCGACACTTTCTCAACACTTACAGAAAATTCAAAGTTACCAAAGTGAAATCCGGACCAATTAATTCCCTTTTGAACCGAAAAAGACGCAAAGTTTAAAATGGAGGGTCCCCCGTAATCCCCTGTTTATGACTTTTAGTCTACATCTGTCGTGAAATATTTTAAAGGAAAAAAGGTCGGCGACTGCGGTGCCTAAATTTGTGTCCAGTATATTCGATAATTCGTATTTATTTAATTCTTTATTCGTTTCTCGTTTGTATTATTATATATTAGATCGCTATTATTTTCTGAGCCTTTGTTAATGTCAATGGTTTTACATTTCTAGGTACCTACTGTTCTTCTTAACAGTATAAAGGTATTTCGATTTCCGAAGAACTCCTAAATCTCTTATTATGTAGGTATTCTTAAATACTTATTATATTGTTACCACGTTTATGCTCGGCTAGGTACAATTCTGCGTAGTACAGTACCTACACAGGTACATTCCTTCGGGAAGTCTCCAAATATATTATGATCAGTCAAGTGATTATAAAATCCATATTGTCTTGGTGACGGAGTCATATTTGCTGTTATATTATTATGTTAATATAATAAAAGTGTCGTTAATGAAAACTGTCGCAATTATTTGACGAATTACTGATTTAGTCTTAAATTTAATTTCACGCAATTTTTTCTCAAATTCTGAAGAGTCATTTGTCCAAATTATGAATAACTACGTCGGATACCTAATATAAATATTACCGAGAGGCCGTTTTTACTTGGCCGATTTTCAACTTGTCTTCCATTGGCTCAAAGATTAATTAGTGACTTCTTTCTTTAATTTAAATATCGCAAATGATTACTAATGAATACAAAATTGTGAATGCTCCTCTTATATTAATTAGTCTGGGGCAAATTCAAGGTAAAAATATTAATAAGAGGGCATGTTTTCACAGGCAGTTCTTGTTTTATCGTCGTTCTAATTTTTTGTGTTAAATATTAAAATAAAATTATCGAAAAATATACCTCTATCGTTATAAATATAATGGCGTTAAAAGAACTTTAGAATGAATTATACTCGCGTACATTTATTTTAAACTGATACCTTGAGCATTCCCATATCTTTTAATACTGTGAAATAATTGTAATAGTATTTTATTATCGCAGTTGTTTTCTGAATTCATTTATTAATGTTTTTTTTGTCTTGTTTCATGTGTGACCGAGCAGCATGAGGACTTTGAAATGGTAAGTACTTAATATTTTCAATTAATTTCTTATTAAGTTTAGTCTATGCCACTTTGGGCTTAGTAAAATCGACCGCCTTAAGGCAATATTTGTAGTAAAAACTATCGTATGTCATTCACTCATTCCCCAGGACGCAAACTGTCATTCTATGTCTTATTTTATCTGTAGGTATTTGTTTTTGACTTAAGCGTGAAAAGGTAGTTCGCAGAACTAAATACAATATATAGGTGGTCTCTTTCCATTGCATAAAACTTCCGATGAAATTAGAAACATTTTTCTTTCATTCACATTTTTTTGTAGCCAGGTTGTTCATTTGTTTAAAGCTTAATCTTCTTATAAAGTTCACATGGTTTTCTAATAATTAACATATCCTCTGGTCTCACACCTCACAACTCCGATTAAGTGAGCACCAAGTATTTATCATAATAACAGGGTACTGCATAATTCCACAAGATAATAAGTCTCAAACACCTGAATTGAGAATTCAAAGAGCAAACTTTGTAAGCCTTTAATTTAATATCGTTAGGTTGTTTCGTGTACGTTAATGTATAAAATGTATTACCGTGTATCGAACTGTGCACACGGTCTTGCTCCGGGCCTGTTATTTTCTATGCATAACTAATTAAGGTTAATTTACATTGCAAATACTTTGGAACTTTCAGAGTTTCCAACTAGAAGAGGCTCGGTGTTGTGTTGTTTAGCAAAACACGCGCGTGCGGGAAATATTTCGAAAAACATACTTTTAAAATGAACTCCCTGTTTGTTGAAGTCATTGTTGCGTGAAAATCATAGCTGGGTGAAGTGGTTTAGAGAATAGCCATCGCTCTTTTATGACGTCATTATTACTGGTAGTGTTTTTCCTAAAAAACAAGTCTTTATTATTTTATTACGATTGACATAGATCAAAAAGCTAGAGGACTTTAGTGGGTAACAAAAAAATCCTAGAATAAGACTCTCACGACATATAAAAAAAAACCTAGTATTCTATACTATTATAAAGAGGAAAGGTTTGTTTGTTTGTTTGGTTTGAATAGGCTCCAGAACGACTGGACCGGTTTAAAAATTCTTTCACTGTTGAGAAGCTACACTATTTCCGAGTGACATAGGCTATAAAAAAAGATGATCCGTGCGAAGCCGGGGAGACAGCTTGTTTTAAATAAAAGTACGATCAGATTCTTCCATAAACTTTAAATCTGTCAGCCAACTTGGTTTGAAGACAGTGTCAGTTTGAAGAACGTCGGGGGTGAGATAAATTATGACCGCCCGGGGTCTTACCTATTAGTGTTTATAACAATAAGCGGGGGTGCTAACTCTTGAAAATAAATTACTTACAAAATAAGGGATATCTTGATTTTCATACTCAACATAGTCACGGTATGGTGCTTAAAACGTACCAAGTTACGAAAACTTATAAACTAAGTAGGTAATGTCTTTGTTAATCCGTCTGTTATACTTAGGTTCTATTTTACGTTGTACTTATAACACTCTAACTAATTTTCAGGCTGATACGACCTTCTTGTCGAACTCAAGCTACACCTTTGAAGTAACTAGATTTGACAATGGCCAGAAAATTCAATGTCAAGCTACCAATGACGTCATCGAAGAAAACAAAAACCCCCCTATTACTGAAACTCTGGAATTAGAAGTGTGGTGTAAGTATTACAAAAAATATTACTTACCTACCGGCCGTTCAAGTATTACGTAAGCACTATAGAAGGTTTATGCATTTTTTGCTGGAAAGGAGAGGGGGGGATGGTTATTGTGATGAATCTACTTACGCGATACTTCAACCTTAGCTAAATTTGTTTCCCCCAAAAATAAGTGTTGCGCTTGAAAAATAACCAAATGCAAGCTTTAGATTAGGTTATATAAAAACTTTAATTAGTGCTCAATTTAATTTTGTTTTGCTTTCTATTAATCATTTACATGTTAATTTACAGATCAACCGATGGTGCAAGTGAATCCGCCTAACATCACCGTACTACAAGACTCTAAAATTCTGCTCAAATGCGAGTATCAAAGTAACCCCTCATTCATAAAAGAGGTGACATGGTAAGTTTTTTTTAATTCGGATCCTAATAACTAGTCATTGATTGTCACCTGTTATTATCTGATTCGGCTTTGATTAAATCCATCTTCACTTCAGGTACCGAAATGGTGTGAAAGTTGACGTCAACAACTCCCACTACCAGGGAGGCAACACCGATCAGCAGTCGCTCATTATTTATAACGTCACTGGTGATGACAGCGGCAATTACACCTGTGAGCTGGAAAACGACGTTGGCAAAGGAACCAGCAATAACAGCATATTTGTTGATGTTCTCTGTAAGTATTTGATCCTTATAATAAAAAAGAATCTATCGACGATTCATACCACAATTAATCTAATCCCAAACAAGGCAGAGATTGTACTATCGGTACTAGACAACAGATAAATATACATAAATACATATAAGACATCCAAGACTGAGATACAGATGACAGTGTTCATCACACTGAAATCTGCCCCTAGCAGGATTCGAATTCACGACCTTCGGTTTCGTAGTTAGGGGCTCTACCGCTAGACTAACAGGCTGTTGAATAAATAAAAATAATTTTGACAACGATCGATAGAAGCGTTATAACGCACAAATATCTTTTCATATCTTTTCTTCCAGGACTTGCTAAAAAATTAACATTCTTGACTTTACTCCATTTATTTATTTTTTTCTAGTTAAACCAACGGTCCGGCTACTCATGTCATCACCTAGTCCGGTCAGTGAGAGCGACCATCTAAACGTCACCCTGAACTGCTCGGTGATTGCCGGGAACCCGTCTACCCTGGACGAAGTCACGTGGTATCTGGACGGGGAGGTGTTGAAGAAACTTCCCGAATGCAATGGCACTGATGGTATGGATGTTTAAAGATACTTATGATTGTCGCACTCTACTACTTTCTCTGAATCAGTAAGAGTAGGTGAATAGTGAAGAGTAGGTGAAACATGTCACTTAATGAAATTACACAGTAAGATTGTCTAATAAACGATAAGTGTTTTAAACATACCACCATTATCATAATGCCAAACTTGAACTCACCTGATGCCGAATACACACTATTGCGAGTGCGCCTCGAGAGCAAGAGCCTTGCACGAGTCGTGGCAATCGGAGGCTGCAAGAGTGCTACACTCTCATTTTATTTTATTTAGTTACCTGCTCACACCTCGTGAGGCAAGAGCGTCATCCATACATGCCCTCGTTTCGAGTCGATTCGTCTAGCCTCTCTTAGAGTATGGATTGGAACGCATTGACTAACGTCACTAAATCTTCGAACAATCTGTCTCATATTAAATTGCACCATTTTTGGGTCCATTAGGAGCAAAAATTCCCGCTATAAATACTATTTCTAGTTCGAGATCTTGAATTTGATTTAAAAATCGTGATACCTTTATTTTTAGATACTCTTTGCAACGAAGTAGATCCTTCAATGCTACTCCTCCAGGATACGACGAGGAGTTTCCATGGAAACTACTCTTGTAAGGGAAAAAATGCGGCCGGAGAGGGAGAAGAGAGTCCAACTACTGAACTTATTGTAAATTGTAAGTTTAAAATTGTAGACGTGTTTAATCCTATTAATACACTCACTTAAGATTTAACCAATATGAATGCGTAAATAAAAATTACAGGTAATATTAATGGCTAAAAATAGATTTGTCGTGTTTTTTAAAAGAAGTTGGTTGGAAAATCCATGGAAAAAAATATCCACTATATAAAAATTAAGAGCAACAAAAAGTAAAATATTACATACTTAACTACTTTTAAAAGTAACACGTAAGGTGATTAATATTTATGGTTTACTCTTCTGTTCAATCATGACGTTTCCTTTTTAGATCCCCCTGGTCCAGCGAAGTTGGTGTACTCTCCGTGGAGGGTAGTCAAAGGAAAATCCATCACCCTGACCTGCAGCGTCGAAGAAAAGGGGAGACCAGAAGCCCAAAGGTAAAACCTTAAGTGATTTAGGCTAGCTAGTGAATAGACACCTAGGTATCTTATGGTTTTATTTGATATCAAAAAATGCTAAAAATATCTCATTTGTTTTATGAAATTTCTTAAATATTTTAGTCCGGTTTCTTTAGTATTTATTGTGATAACGGCAACAGAAACACATCTGTAAAAAAATAATGGCCGACGATCAGGGTTAATTAGACCCAGCCTGATCACAGATGCACAGATGAACAAACAGCGGAGCCTCAGTAATAGGTTACTATTATACCCTTTGGATACAGAAACCTAAAAAGTTCAAGTATTTAAGGGCAAACTATTTAAAATATGAAGTCTCATTCTTAGCGATATTAATCTTAACTAATATCGCACACCTAGATCTAAAGGGATCTAACTCAAAAACCGGAAGATTTGAGTTATGCATACCATCGGATTCCAGCAAAACCCACCTACACTAAAACAAATTTCAGCTAATATAACTCTGCTAGCTTTATTATAAAAACTATAAATTTACACAGAAAACTCATGCGTGCTTATGGACATATTAATCAGTTTCTCGCCTCTCCTGAAAAAGTACCTTTTTTGAGTTAGCTCTCTTTAGATCTAGGTGTGCGATATTATAAATGCGAAAGTAACTCTGTCTTTCTTACACGCTAAAACTACTGAACGATTTAATTGTAATTTGGTACACAGAATATAGTCTAGAGCCTGAGAAAGTATCCTATATACTTTTAATAGCTTTAGCGTTAGACTATTGTCAGGTAGTCGTACTACGATTATGGAAACTGTAAAGAATCCGAAACGTCAGCAAATAAAATAAAATAAAAATACGCGAGTAAAATCCGTTGATAGTTGTTTCATTCCAATACTTTTAATTGCTGATTCCAGTCGCGGGCAAAAGCTAGTTTCCTTATAAATATGTGTTTGTTTTATCTAGGTTCCGTTGGCAGCGGGGTGGGCGCCTAATCGCCGACATCGTCTCTGCTAATTGGACGATAGACCCGGTCACCTTGGACCATCGCACCAACTTCTCCTGTAGAGGATTCAACGCGGGAGGGGAGGGTGAAGCCGCTAGCACTTATATCAACGTCCTAGGTAAAAAAAAAATAGATATCAGTAGCTATAATGATATTTTGTACAAAGACAATATTACTATTTTGTATTATATTATTATTTTGTACAATAGATATCAGTAGCATTTTGGTTTCCAAGTGAACTCCACATATTAGCCTGTCGTATGGAGTCGACATTTGATTTAAAAAATTATACATAAAGTTTAATTTTATTTATTTCTTCTTTCCAGCTCCACCGAGTTTCAAATATGCTATGAACCAGTACAGTGGTGCTCTTTATAAATCACAAGTAAGTTTGGAATAACAATATATACCTACCTACCTATAAATTTAATGTATAGTCTAGTAAATCTTCCTTGAAATGTGTATTTCCATAAACTATCCTTTTCACTTCTTGCGAAATGTACTTTAGATGCAATATTGTTATTTTCTCTTAGTTGGCAAGAAACATTTAAACTGTTTTCAAAAATATGCCTCATCAACTTTCTTACCCATTCTTCTCAAGAGCTGTTTCTCTAAGTTTAAACGCCGAAATTCAGAAGCGACAGCCTAAATCGTATAAACATTTATTGAAGCACCACTATGTATTGAGAAGTTTGAACTAATGCATATGTAAGGATTTTAACACTTGTCATTCTCAATTTCAGAATATCTCTCTATCGTGTACGGTGGAATGCGCTCCGCGCTGCAGCGTGCAGTGGCTCAAGAATGGTGCTGTTATCAACAACACTGGCAGATATTACATCGAAGAAAAACAACACGAAGCCCAAGTCAATAGAAATGACTTTGAAGCTACTGAGAGTATATTGGTAAGTCAACAAAACTAATAGTATGCTGTTATTGAATGAGATCCCAGCCACCCCAAACTTAAATATATTTTTTTAGGAATAGTAGTAGAAAATAAACTTATAAAAGAAAATGTCTAAGCTGAAAGCAAGGCCGTTTTACAGGCAGCAAGTATCAAAGATAAAAAAAACACGCAGACTTTTTTCCGGTAATAAAAAACATCCTATGTCCTTCTCTTGGTTTTAAGCTTCCTCCCAACTTACAGCCACATCAGTTCAGCCGTACCTACATCAGTTACCTAGTGTAATTAAAACGATACCGACGATTGATCCGATGTGTTGGAAATTAGTGTAAATATAGCTTAGAACATGGAAACGGACATGGAATCCCGTTTTATCCCATACCCGTGGAGAAAAAAAATAACATGATTTAAAATTTATATAATAACCAATCATTTCAGCATTGGAACATGTCAGCGTGGGCTGGTGGAGTGCTGGATCGCACTGCTGATACCGCTAACTACATCTGCCGCTCCTCGAAGAATGATGCTGGACCCCCAGTTAACAGCTCAACCACGTTTGGAGTTGAATGTAAGTCTAATGCCGACGTATACTTTAGCTGGATGTTTATTTATTTAGCATACTAACCACATAACGTACGGTAAAACACAATACGCTGCTTTTCTGGAATAGTGTCACAACTCGAAATGTGTCACCATTCTGAATTGAAATTTATATGTGACGGTTTACAATCTTAAATGGAGTAACAAATTATTTCGAGTTGTGACACTGTGTTAGAAAAGCAGATAGGTGTTTAACAGTTTCTGACTAGTAAGAGATTTAAAGCAGTCACATTTTGATAAAAGAATTGTTAAAACTTAAAATATACATTTTTTTAACAATTTTGAGTTATTGGAAACTCATCACAAATTTAAACCCGACTTACGCAAACGTTTTTAATAAAAAGGTAAACATGTTGCCGTGTTGGAGAGAAGTAATAGAAATCATTGTAGTTTTGGAATAAAACAACTTTACTACTATTGATTGTAGGTACGCTTACGTTTCAAGTACTAAAGCCGTATAAAAGTGATCCCAACTACATATACAATATCTGTAAAGCTCATACAAGTCATACATATAATAATATCGAACTTGTGTGTCACGGGGGCATATGCATGATACAGTCAGTTGACAAAAAAAATACACGCTGGTTAAATCCTGCTGGTTAGGTATCTTTGTATCAATACAAACTCCCATATTGACATCATATATGTTACGATTTATATTAACTCCTTTTATTACATTTAAATTACACGCCTTATGTGCTTTATTCCAGATGAACCTGACAACATAACCGTAACCCCCAGCGTTGTACCTGTCACGGAAGGAGAAATACCAAGAAAAGTTGTTTGCGAAGCGAGGTAAATATTAAATATTTAGTCGTCATGGGTTCGCGACCAAAGCCGTACGGGTAATGCAGCGTTCTTACCTTTAGTACAGGTTATTTACCCGGCCACAGAAGAAAAAATATTTGATTTATTTAAAAACCACAAGATGTGCAGTTCGACAGATACGCAAATATCCACTAAGTAAACCCTTAGGATTTGTTTTTTTTTATTATGCATTCTATGTAAAGTTTATTATAACTCAATAATAATAGATGTCATTTATTTTTATTTTTTTGTCTAACTAAACAAGTTACAAATAAGTTAGAAAATTTATTTTCTTTTAATAGTGGCTAATACAAATTTGAGCTGGATTATGACTCTTAACTATGTGTGCACATAATGAACTCTGATTCATGGAATGAATCAGAGTTCATTAATTGTAAACCCTTAATTTACGTGTATGAAATCTTGGCTAATTGATAAAATTTTATGTGATTCTTTTGTATTACTTACAGTGGCTTTCCAAAGCCCTCATTTTCATGGCGCCGGCTCGACAACACAACTAAAGCGGCGGGGAAAGAGCACAGCAACACTTCTCTTGTTCTGTCTTCTTCTAATACCTTGCTCTTAGGTCCAGTTCAGAGGAAGGATAAAGGAAATTATTTGTGCGAAGCTTATAACAGACATGGAGCCGTGTCCACTCCTGTATATCTGGATGTGATGTGTAAGTTAAAATAGTAATTCTGATTCCTCTATTCAGTTTTATAGTCTTCAAGCAGTTTTATTAAAGTTTAAAGCTTTATTGACAATAATATTTTAAGTCTTAATCTAACCAGACATTCTTTCAGATGCGACACCTTTATAAGAAAAGTGTGAAATCTCGAAATATTTTGTTACTACATTAAAGACTCTAAGTCCGCACATGTGAATTTGAATTCATGTGGTGACAATTTTCGAGTTCTCACACTTTTCTAATAAAGATGCGGTTTGATATTTATTTATTTAGACCTTACTGTTGTTAATATAAATAAAGTGCTTGTTTTTATTTTAGATATACCAGAATGCGGAATCAAGCAAACCGAGCTGAACGGGGAACAAGTTTTAGTTTGTTCAGCGGAAGCCAACCCTAAAGAGGTTAATGCATGTGCAATGATGCAATTTTTTTAGCCGTACACAACTCCATGTTATGAATGTGAAGAGTATAAATAGATCAAAACGTATGTAGCATCTTGCTAAAATATTTTCCTTCTATTGACAGGTTTCCTTCACGTGGAGGTTAAAGAACGATAATGACAGCTTGACAGATGAAAGGATATGGCAAGTTGGCACACAGAGCTTCCTCAGCCTTAGCACGAGTGTCGAAGTATATAGAACATACCTCTGCTTCGCCAATAACACCGTTGGAACGTCCAGGGCCTGTGAACGGGATGTCATGGGTGAGTAAGAACTGACAATTTCTTTTACTGTATGAGTTTATGTTTAAGGCTAGTGATTCCTAACCTTTTAAATATTGTTAACCTTGTAGCAAGAAATCTGATTTTACCCTGACCTTCAAATACAAAGAATAATAGAAAAATAAGTCTAACATAAAAAGACTAGCTTTTTATTTTACATTTACTTTTCCTTATTAGGTTTTGTGTTACCCTTGTAGAATAGTTCACATATCCCCACGGTAGCAATTACCCCATGACGGTAATAACGGAAGACAAAATAAAAAATGCTTGATGAATTTCATTTGGAGAAAATGCAAGTCAATTATCAAAAAACTTGTAGGTTTCACATTTTGCTTCGCAATATTTTTTTGTTTATTATTAATTCATTGTAAATAAAATTGCATCTATTAATACGTTATAAATAAGTCTAACTTAATAGTTGTAGCATTTGAGACATTTGTTAAAAAATACCTTCTTACTTTTATGTGTATACTTAATTAACACTAGTAATAGTAATATAGATATTTGTTCGAGTGAAATAACATAAATTTATGATTTCCAGCCAACTTGGAAAGTCTAAGTGAGTATAATCGTGTTTCATGTCATGTAAGCGTATATTGTGTTTTGTGGCTTGTTTTGATAGACTGCTAAGATAGTGGGTGCTATTGCAAATTAGCCGAAGGCAGGAATTGTCTCTAAGTTATAGAATACGGCAGATAGAATTCACTGTTGAGTGAGTTATTCTAATATATAAAATCCTCGTGTCACAGTGTTTATTGTCAAACTCCTCCGAAATGTCTAGACAAGTACTTAATTTTGTATGCATATCTAGTAGGTCTGAGAACCGGTAACATCTGTTTATCATACCACTAAATGTTATGGGTCCACCCCAAAGTTTTTTTTTTTATTTCTGATATTTTTTTTCATGATTCAGCATTGAAAAATACATACAACCCTAAATTTTCAACATTCTACCATCAACCTTTATTTTTTATAAAAAAAAAAGCGCGGTACGAAGTTCACTGGGTCAGCCAGTAGTCTATAGACCTAATAATAACCTATCTTACCCCAATATTGCGTACTGAGAAGTTTATAATTTTCCGTTGCTCTCATTGTAATTGATATTATAGTTATCTGCTGTTCTTTTGTGCAATGTTGATCGGAAAATAATGCTTATTTTGATCACGTTTTAAATTTTATTGGCACCGTTTTGAAAATTACAGGATTGGCTTATTTTAAACTAATTGGAACACTAGGAGTTAATGTGATTTCATACGTGAATGGCATTAAAACAAATGAAATAGTTGTATAATATTGGAATGGAACATCTGTAAACGGGTTTAACTCGCGCATTTCATTTTATTGGCTGAAGTTTCGAAATTTTACTATTCTCATATTCGTAGCACGACTGAGCTGACAATAGTTTAACGGTAAAGTCAAACAAAAGATACTTTAGCGTTTGACTATCGTCAGCTGTTTCATTGCAATGTGTAATAACCGCGGAGTCATCAGAAATTGTTATATTAGTTTTATAATAGTTTTTGATATTGTTTATCCAGGTAACACCGTGTGGTGGCGTGACCAGCAGAAGCTGATCCTTATTGGGTGCATAGCACTCGCCATTTTAGTCATCACCGTCGTCCTCTGCATCATCATCATTTGCATCTGCCGGCGAATGAGGGCGAAATCCAAATGTAAGTGAATAAAAAAATGCATTCCTGTTTGATGACTATAGGTATGCTTGTTTTTGTATGTAAGTAATGTGAACTTTTTGATTTTTGTTTATTTTTTTATGTCGTTTTTAACAGTATTGTTGAAATTGCTTTATTATAATTTAATTAATTGCTTACCTACTAAATACCTTTATTATTATTAACTTCTGTGTTTCTAAAAGCACGAAAAGATTTGCTGAAATTATATTTTTCAGATCTTTGATGTATTTTTTTGTGAAGTTTAATATTTATTTTTATTGTTTACAATTAACTAAGTTTCGTTTTTCTCCTTTTCTTGGACGCTGCCAACCTAACCACTAAACACGACTAAAAACTAAACAAATCACACCATAGACAATAACCCAGTGGAATTAGAGGAGAGAGAAAAGTAAGTTTTATATTTTTAAGTTCAGTAATCAATATATTTAAATGAATGATTAGCATAGTGATAAAAATCTTTTATAGCTTATTCTGATTGATTATTTCATTATCTAAGAATATTTTTTATTTTGTCTAAAGTAGGTACCTAGCTGTTATATTTAGTAGTTAATACTTATTAATTATGCCTAGATGGTGATATTTTGTTATTTTTCTTTACTCGGCTCGGCTATCATTAGCATCTAGGCGATCAGATTATATTTGAGAATGTTATTTTACACTACATTTTATGGATTCATATACTTCATATTAATTTACTTCATCTATTAGGTGGTGGCTATTTATTTCATATTAGTACAAACTATGTTAACCTACCTTTCTACCTTTATCTCATAGTGTTCAAGATTAGATTGCATAATAAAAGTGTTTTTTTTTTCATTGAAACCGAATTTTACAGCGACGCCTTTGGTCCGAGCAGATTCTTGGCACACTTTGTCCATGCCACCCTCAAGGTCACCTCTTGTAGTGCCCATGCCGAGGTACTAGGCCTAAAGGTCACGGGCAAACCCCAAGGTCAACAAATTTGAGTTTTAGCCTGTAAACGCTATAAATGCTTGGACCAACGGCCAATAGTTTTTTTTATTTTTTGTGGTCATTTTTGGAACCCTTTTTTCTTAGATTGTAGCGAGCACTTTTTCAAAAACACGTATAACATTTTTAACACAGTGTGAGGTTTACATATATTTGTATATATTTTGGCTAAATATTTTATTCTTGCCTAGGTTCCTAACAGCCCTAACTCCCGATGTTCTCAGACTGACTACAATTAATACTTCAGGTATCATTTTACTAACAATTCTAAAGTTTTATATATAGATGGAGAATGCTTTCTTGTTTTCGCCCTATTTTTGCGATAGTCACGTTTACTAAAATTTAAGATTGGATTATGTTTCAATTTTTTCTTACAATGAAATAGACAATCGATTTAACTATCTCAGTGATTACTTAGTGAAATATGTAATAGATTTTTATACATAAGTGAAGTTTAAATTGAAACATGTGACTTGAGAGTAGTTTTGCTTAGTGTATTTAAATATTTGAATTGTAGAAGTTAGGAACATAAAAAATTAGCTTTATGTAACAAATTCTACTTCACTTATCTAAATTTGCATGATAAACTCTCAGAAAGCATTCTTCTGGCTTATATTGGGTGCTATTTATGTATTCATATTAAGTATTGTACATGTCTGTATTTATTATAATTAACTTCAACAAAACATCACAAACACCTTTAAAATTTGAATAGTAGTGACGAGTGAAATTATCAATCAGACCATTGTACTTCTATATTTTATTATCATTGCATGACCTAATATCATTTCATTTATTTTCATGTTTATAATCAGTCCCGACGGTAGCTGTCTTAATGAAATGTCAATTGCTCAGTCAATCATATCACAAGCTTTACCTGCGTTATCACCGCGGCTAAATCTGACATTTAGCCCAAAAACGTCTGACAGGACCAGACTAGTCGATTCCACTCAAACGAGTAGTTTACAAGCTAATCTTTCCCAATTGGAAGCAACCATAAATGCTAATAAATCACAAATAAGGGAAAATGAAGCCAATGAATTGCAAACACCGACCACTGAACCCAGGTCTCATAGCGATAAAGTTCAAACTGTAGTGACGCCTAGCAAATGGCCTTTAAAGCCTGGAGTTTTAGTTCATGTCAACTCTAATCATACATTAAGTCCAAAAAATCAAGCCAGGCTTCAAACAGCTAACGTTTCTAAAGTTGAAGATAAAGAAGATGATGCTAATCTTGGTTTGCTTGAAAGAAATAAAAATAAAAAAGACGAAGATAAATCTCCAAGCAAGAGTGAGTATTCTAAAAAAAATGGTAAGCCAAGAAGACATACTCAAAATGTGGTAACAGGTTTGCTTAAGAATTTGAGAAGAAAAAGTGATAATGATTCAGATGATGATAGCGGTAAATATAAGAAAATAAACAAAACCAATAAAAGAGCAGTTTCTTTAGTGAATTTGAATAAATCAGGTTACAATTTACCAAAGAGTAGACTGAAGTCTTTTTTTCAGAGTGAAACACCAAATGTCATTGTCACTGAAGGAGGTAGCTACTCACACACACTATTACGATAATACATTTATTTCGATGATATGTAAGATTTCTAATTTAAGTTGATAAGATTCCAATATCAATGAAGGCTCACTATAAATTAATCGCATTAATTATTCTCGACTATTTCCTTTAACACTTTTCAACTATTATTTTGTTGGGATGATTTTCAATGAGAGAGTAATATTTACTACAATTATATTTTGTTACATTAAAAAAATCATCGTCTTACATATCATGGAATACCCGCTATAATTTAATTCCATAAATTTTTGATTGCATTTTATCATAAATTACTTTGCATTATCATTGAGTTCCATTTATTGTGTGATGCTTGCATGTAGTTTGCATTTTTTGTTGTTGGCATGTTTTAGTTGTGTCGTTTAAGAGGCCTGATAGAATTGTGACCGCCAGTGTTAAAGTAAAGCCTTACATAGATGAACCTGCCAGATGTACTAGGAAAAGGAAAAAGCCTGGCGACAGTAAGTACATTTTGAAGATTTTTTCCGTAATTTGCCAATTGCAGTTGCAGTGTTTTCTTAAAGTATGTGTATAACTGCCTTCAAGACAATCAGATCAAGAGGCTACACAATAAAATTAGCAAATTGCGACATCAATCTTCGGCATGCTTTTTATTCGAATTTCAGCTTTGATTCAACGCATTTCATTATGAATATTTAAGAAAAATCCTTTAGCTCAAAAATAAAGTACACTTTTAAATTTAAAAGTTTGGTGATTTAATCCTTATAGTAGGTACTTAATTGGTCAAAATATAAATATAATAATCACATTATTTTTAGTGAAATTAAGACACTCAAACTACTACCATAATATACATTTTATACTTACTTATAAAAATGTTTCTTTTCTTTTTCAAACAGGCCCACCTACCAATGGCATAGATAATGCAGCGAACGGCAACCTCGGAGCGGACAGCCCAGGCCTCTACGAAAATCTGCCGTTCCATGGTCTTCAACAAGCACCTAATAAGGTTGGTATTTAATATGAACAAAGTGTACTAGACTTGTCAAGAGAGGTCAAAAAGTCCTTTTTATATGTACCTACTTTCCATCAGAAACTGTTTTTGTAACAATTTATACGAAAAGATTTTTTTTACCTCTATTGCATTACAAAATATTTTCATCAAAAACATTTCGTTATTGGTATGCTTTACCCTTTAATTTGCATTTTCTAATCATTTGTTTTCTTCATTTCATGTTTGTTTTGTTATGCATGACATAGCCTGTGCAAGCGATTCAACCCAGGATAGTCAATCCAAGTAAAACCGCAAAAGGAATCGAAGCTTTACAAAAACAGTTGACTACTAACCCGTCCTTTACTCCAAGAGTAGTTTGTCCACCATTTGTTCAAAATGCTATGAACTACCCAATGTCAGGACCAACGACGTCACAGTATCAACCAGCCTATGGCATACCAATGCTTTCACCAATCCAACAAATGTATCCATTACATCAAACGGTGCTATTGAATCCGTATTTACCTCCGATGCAAACAACATTTTTGAAACAGTTTCCAACTATAGACGAAGAAGTACTTGAAACAGATAAAAGGAAATTTTCCTCATTGAATACTAGGAATCCAAATAGAAGATTGCCCCAATTTCAATCTATGAGGGCATTGAGAAAAAGAAACATTGAAAGATTCTATCCAAATACGGAATACAGTGAAAACTTTGCAGAAATAAACAACAATAAAGATCGAACGAACTCTGATAGCGAAAAGGAAGACAATATTATTTACGCAAATTGTCCTTCTTTGCTAAAAGTTAAATCCAACATAAGTGGAATTGAAGAATTTGAAAACTTAACTGATTCTATTCAAGTTTATGAGGAGAGTAATGATCAAATGAATATATCTACTACATCTTTGAATAGACCCGTACCTGCTCCTAGAACAAAATTATCTCCCTTATCTTCACCAGAAAAATCTGATCATGTATATGTAAATTTATCAATGCCTTTAATTAATACAAAATATACAACATTTGATATGGTCGATGCTCCCATAAGAACAACAAAATCAACGGAAGATGTAACTCAGAATAAAAAAATCCAAAGTAATAATACCAAAATGATTGAAATGCCAAAAAGGAAAACAAAAAGTGGTTTAACTAGAACTAGCGAAAATGAAAGCGATGATGAACAAGAAAATAAGGAAAAAGCTGAAGATATACGAGTTTTGTCTAAACCAAACATAATAGGTGCTACACCGAAAAAGAATATTTCTATAATACTTCCATCTACTTCTCTAGTAAAATCAGCCGTTAATAAACTTAACAATCAAGGTTTTAATAAAAATGGATTACCAAAAACAAAACAAGTGATTTCGCCAAACAAAACTCTTCAAATACCAAAATTGACTGAGAAACCAATACCAAAGAGAAACATTATAAGGCGTAGTAATTCGGTTCAAAGTACTTTAACTTTGAGTGTTGATAATGCTCAGGTATAATGCTTTTTATGTTTTATGTTCATCATACTGTTTCTTATCTTTCCTTTGCAATTTACATAATCTTTATCGAAATGTTTATCTATACATAAGTGAATCCACGGGCGTTTCAACCACCGTTCCACCCTTATTCTAAATATTGAAGAAATAAATACATTTTAATACAACGATACTCCTGCAATTTCTATTAATTTATCGAGTTAAAATCTTATTGTAACTTATTCCTTCAATAATCAGGATAGGATAATATTCTCATATGCTTAACTAACCACTAACAATTTCTATTTCCAGAATACTAACATACTCCAACAACAATATCTTCAAAAACGTAACCACTTTGTAAATATTACTAGTAAAGGAAAACACAAGAAAAACTTCCAAATACCTTTGCAAAAGAATCACAGTTTCTGTTACTTCCAGCCAGTAAGAGTTGACAAACGCATTCCAGTTGATCAAGAGAGATCCTACAATAATACTATTGGACCTATGATATATAAGCCACAAGAAACCCAATATTATACAAAAACCTTAAATAGAACTAGAGAGAAAAACAGCCAAAAGCTAAACCGTCTAAAAAAGTCTGAAAGTCTTCGTGAGAAGCTGTCGTGTGTCGGCATATACGACAACTACGAGAAACCCAATTACCCAGAACCAGAGTATAATGATTCTGAAAGAAAATCTTACTTACATCTACTAAAAGGAAACTACATATCAAATTCAACAAGACATTTAGGCCCAGAATACAATTATAGTCCCAATTTTAATACAATGGGCCCCAAAGACGACAAGCCTAAGCATAAAAAACTAGTGTATGCTGATTTAGCTTTAGGTAATCATAATTTGAAATTTAAGAATACAGTCAATTCAAATAGACTTTTGTACGATACTTATTCTATAGGTCCTGATAGTGCTAACAAAGATACTAACAGTAGTCATAGCAACGTAGCCAATACCCAGAGGAAAGGCAGCCATAGCCAACAAAGAAGTGATTATGCCACGCTTAAATTTAACGAAATCGATGTTTGAGAGGTGAGTGAAATTAACACTACTTACATGCATAACTAATTTCATAACATTTTTATTACCCATGTCAAATTTATACAATATCAGATCCAGTACTTACTTTTGGTAGTACTTATTTATGTTTTTAAAGCAATGTAGAAAAATATTTTGATTTCATAATCCCTATTTTTCATTATCAATTTTATGATTTCTAATATGGTAATATGTGAATAAGTGCAACGCTAAAACAGCATGCATTTCAAATTATATATGCTTTCGAAAGCATGGTGTCTGCTGTGTTGTGACGTTTTATATTTTATTTCTAGGAACGCCATAAATTATTTACCAAGAGTGACACGTACATTTATTAAACAAAGGTAATTTTCATTATTCCGTTCCATTTTTTTTAAAACTAACCCATTTAGTATTTCGATTCATTTTGCATATTAACCCAGTGCTTATTATTTTATCGAGTAGGTATTAACTAGTTTTAATTTATTTGTTAAGTTTTTTTTTTATTTCCTAACTGTGTACAATTATAATTTTGTGCTTCACTTAACACATATTACCAAATTTATTTTTTATTTTATTTAAAGTAAAATTTAATAATTACGATTTTTAGTTACCTACGTAGAAAATACAACAAAAAACACAAAAAGTGGTTTGTGTTTCTATTTTTTGTTTAAAACATCACTAAGAATATTATACAAACAGTAAAATCTATGCTGATTGAAAAATTGACTTTATTTCTTCTTATATGTAGTACAAATAATAATTTATATATATTACGAAAGACTAAACTAAATGAAATCAGCGCACAGTCAAAATTTAGAAATTTTGTATAGAGGTCTCTTATATTTATTGTGACGTAGTGAGCACTAAGATTTTCATTCCGTATGAGGGTGAATTTACCTCTTTAGAAGCCTTGGAACCTTTCAAGGTTAGGAACTAAAATTTAAGCTTAAAGCCGCGGGTACATTCTCTTTATTATAGAAAAATGTATACTTTTTAAAGTAGATTTTTTTTAACAGCCTTTCAGACCAGACGACCAATTCATCTATGCCGATGCCGACCTCAAAGACTACGGGCCCATAAACTACAAGCAGGCGTCCATTTACTCGCAAATGAAAAAAGTAAAAGAACACCAGAGACTGCAAGAGATGTATGATAAACAACATGAAGACTTACTGTGATTTAAATTAAAATTGTTGGGATTTTACAATACTGACTGCGTGCTACAAAACTAATATTATTGCATCGCCCACATTTTGTGAAACTTCGTTTAAATAAAATTTATTAATGGTAATTTTTTTGTAGTTAAAATTGTATAACATTTAAAGGGCTGCTTTACGCGCATTAATCAAAATTATTGACTCTCAAGAGTATAATTAGCAACAAATGTTATATCGTAGCAGTTAAAATGCTTGAAAAGTAATTAATACACTTCTCTATTGTCATAGACGTTAGAGCGTGTTTTGATAATTTGTGGGTACTTTGGCTGCCACGATAGACTCGATGCTGACTGTACCTAAGTACTTATGCGTAGCAAATACAAAATATACCTTTTTTTTGTTATAGATAATTAACGAAAGATATTTTAAATCGCAGAGCTCCGTAATACGAATCGTAATCAAGCATAAAATTTACTTTTCTGTAATGATGGTAACTGATATACGGTCAATCGACAGATATCTCTTGGTATGTGATTAATTGTTGTGATTAATCGCCGTGACGTGTTCATCATTATATTAATTGTTAGATACAATTATACAAACTGATGTTATGTTTGGATCATCATAATGCGTAATTGCTGTTTAACACTTATTAAATATTTCTTATCGGATTTACAAAAAAACCCCGCATGGACAAGTAGCCTAATGTACAGTATTAGTGTAACTGTAAATAAATTTAGTTTTCTTAACGGTAGATCCTTAAATTTCCCGACTGTGAACTATATTAGAAAATAAAGGTAATTGTAATATTATTTTGATGAAGGTATCTGTACCGATTTAAATTGTGCCCATGCTTATCTTTTGTTATTAGCTGTCACTGGAAGCGTTGAATAATTAGGTTTCGTATACTTACCTATTGATTAAAATTATGATTTTGTTACTTTTCAATATCAAGACTTATACTTACTTTACTACCTTCTCCGTGATCAGGGTATGTTATTCGATACGTTATTGTAACAAACTGTTGGTTTTCCAAAACAATTCGCATGCACTATTTGGATAACACTAAAGCATTTTTACTTTTACGAGTAAAAGCGTCGATTTAGTTAAGGAATAACATCGTTAGATTTATTATCCGTCCAAACGGGAAAGTCTACAAAATTAGTTGATTTTTTAGCTAAAAATCATTTTTTAGATAATGATGTAAATTAGTGTATCATACCTACGCTAAATGTATAAATAAAGTAAAAATAGTCGAAAGATCAAAGATAGACTTGATAAGTTAGCTAAGAAAACGACGAACCTGGACTACTGAAGAATTTGATAACGTATGAATAATGAATTTAAAAATGTAGTTTTCCAATACTTGTTTATTTTACAAGAAATTATTTGTTCTAATACTTGGTCAAATGTATAAGAGTTGAGATTAAGATCATTTTCGTTTTTTAAAAACAGTAAGACACTGGCGTTATGGTCCCCCAGTGCGATTTGAAACCACAGCTATGCTGCGCGCGGCAGCTTGTTTCCACTTACAATTTGGCGTCACTGGTTGAGTCGACAAAATTTTGCACTACTGTATCCAATTCAATTTCGTTCATTCTATGACGCCCATAGTTTAAATGGAAGCACGCTGAGAATGGTGGGGCAGTTGCCGCACCGTGGGTACGGCCATGCTCTGTGTGTTCTTTACAAACTTCACTGACACTCGACGAGTGTATAAGTTTAAGTATTTATGGGCTCGTTAAACAATCGGCATTTACATCATTTCATTTTTAGTTTTATTTGAGTATGAAATATGTATGAACTTCTTTTGCAACGAATTTTAACATAATACTTGTTATCTCTTATCCAAATAAATAATAGTTTCAACTTTGTGTTCGTGGTAACTTCGACACAGTACGAAATAAATGTAGTATCTATACATATTTTTTTATTAATGGATAATTTAAAGTACCTAACAAATGTTTATTAAATGCTGCTTGATTTAATACCGATTATTACTCTGTTGAAAAATTACATTTGGGTTTGCGTTTATCGGAAGACACATTTTATTTTTTACATATCAAGAGGAAGGTTAGTGTAAAGTATTTGAACACCTTTACCAAGATGGCGGCTGCGGGACAAAGCTGCAATCTCACAAACTTGATACAACCTCCCTGTTGAGTTAGCAACATTAGTTTAGTATTAGTAATTAATTAAAGACGTATGTGGCAACACTCTCTCTTATACAATCTGGGGGCCTAGACAAGGTGCCAACGTTCAACGTAGGTAAACGTTAAACGAAACGATCAATATGGATGGGATTTGACATCCGCGAATGTTTGTGACGTACGTGACAGTCGTTCGCGGATGTCAAATCCCATACATTTTGGTGCCAACTTTTAACGTTAACATTGAACGTTGGCACCTTGTCTAGGCCCCCTAGTCATATAGTACACGTCATTTCCTAATTATAAATCAGTTTTTATGAAAAAATCGCCGCTCTCCATAAACCGGCCTTACGAAACAAGGCAGCACACTACCTTGATATCTAAAAAATTTAATTTATTTTCCTGACAAATGCATGCGAAGCCCAAACAAATGTGACATTTCAATGGATTATGGGTGATTCCGCGGGCAATATGCCATAAATATTGAAGAATTAAGCTACAATAAGATTTAAACTCTATTAATTTTGACGACAAGTGCGAGCGCAGTATGTCGTCGCATCAAAACGTAATTCTTGTTGTAGCTCATTTCTTCAATATTCAGGACAACGGACTGACGGCAGTTGAAACGCCCGTGGATTCACCCTTATATGACCTATGAACCTAACTGATTAAAACATTAATGTAAATTATTGTTTGTTTTTTAATAGCACATAAGAAGTCATCAAAAGTTTCTGTCTAATTTATTTAATCGATACCATTTAAAATTGCATGTCGTAATAGTTATGTATTAATTTTAATAATGTTTCTCTTTAACACTTTTATATTATTAAAACAGTGAATTTTATTTTCATTCCGTGTCAATCTTCAAATAGATAAGGAAAAGTTGATGTAATTAGAAAATATTTTGTACATAATGCAACTTGTTACTATATTGACAAATAGTGTTAATAAATTAATTTATGGATTTTTAAAATGCATTTTTTTTTAATATACTTAATTAAAATACCTTCTAACATCATAAAAGTGAGGTCCGTAGTAAAGAATTACCTAAGTAGTAATTCTAAATTCATAATTCTTCTTGTAGGTAGCACCCACCATTTTAAACAGAGTATTCTAAGCAAGTTCCGCTGTGTTTTAAAATACCTACTCATATTTACTTGCATAAGTAGGTACTTTTTAATCAAGTTTATGCCAATCGCCGATTTTTATTTCTGTTTTCTTTCATGGTTTTCTTATAGGACAAAAGATTAATTATAAAAAGGTAATGAGTAAGGTTATCTGTTCAATAAAATAAAACTATATTTTTTTTTAGTTTCAACTATTCTATTTCGTATATCTTTTTTCAGTTTTTAATAACCTAAAATATAATTATCACAGCCAATTTTCGAGGCATATTTCAGACACTGCGAAATACATACAGAAAAAATCTTATATGAATAACTTTGTAATAGTAAGTGCAACATCCGTTTTTCGCTGTGCTCCGCGACCATCCTTTACAATGTAGGATTCACACTTTTCCATTATGGTCGACGATATTAAAAATATTCGACTTATTTTCTCAATATAGCAATGTCATTTTTACTTTCAAGATATTTAAAATCAAAATAAAATATCACATGGTAGCTTTAGTTCCTATACTAAAATACCAATAGGTATTTATAATTTATACTTTAAGCTCACTATGTTGTCATACATTTTTTTTCTTTTTATGTTAGTTAATTAATATAATAATAATCTTTGTAATACCTTTGAAATTTTTGCATTGTTTTTTTATACATAAACAACATGCGTTTAAAATAATAGTACCTTTACAATATTATATTATTTGATTTTAGTAAAACCATTTTAATGTCCGAAAAAAATTAAGTGTTACTAATATAAATATTTACTTAGTTCCATTACACTCGTCACACAGGAGGAACTAATTGGTTATTTAAAAATCCTGTGTTAATTTTTTTACATGCTTGCGGCTTTATAAATATAAACATAACTAAGATGAACCATCAAAGCGACGACATTTTTAACTGTGAAATTTTATCTCCCGGATTTTAACATATTGGTATATTGTCTCATCTCTATACGTAAAATCTCCAAACAATAAAATACTACATATCACAATTATCACGTTATTAAAAATCAACTCAACAATTCATATTATCTACAATATACAAACTTTTAAAAATACATTTTTAAACATTTCATAGTCCTTTATATTTCCTTTCCAGATATTATTATGGCATTCCTTTGTTTGTAGCTTCCTCAAACCAGATAGAAGTCATACTGTCCGCGTCCAAAATAAATGTAATCGGAACACCATTTTCTGGCTTCCAAATCCGTGGAACAGCAGGCAGGGTAGGCTAGTTTGGACTTAGTAAGTTTGGCGCAGCGTTGGCAGAGGTCTAAAAGGTCATCCTAGAAAGAAATTAATTAGATTAATTAATTGAGACACTAAGTTTAAGTAAGTTTGACGTTTATTAATATAAGTAAGATATAAAATCGCAAATATGAAATCTGCTATACAACTTATCACTAAGAGCAAATAAAAAAACAAGGTACGTCATAATAACAATATATGCTTTTAGTAAAACTACTTACTTAATGTACATTATCAGTTTAAAAATTCAGTAAGAATGACAGGAGGCCAAGCATTCTTGTCAAACCAAAATTCGGCCCAGAAACTACGAACATGCTACAAAGTGAAAAAATCTCGGGACCGGCTACGCACGTAGCACAACGTAGACCGTATTTTATGACATTACATTGTGTTAACTTACATCTTTATTACATGCCGCTGACTCGGTGAAAACTCTCGCGCTCTCTGTCCAAGGTGGTCTTGCATTCGATTCCTGGATGAGCATCGCTAGACTGACCAGGCAGAACAAGCAGCATAATATGCTATTTCTCTGTTGACAAAATAATACCTTTAAAACTTTTACGCAATTTAATTTAACTTCCATAGGCGTTGAAGTAAATCAAAAGATAAAAAGGAGTATCGTAAGTCAAACACCATCGGATTTCATGTACCATGCCCATGAAGTCTACGGGCAAGAATTTCTAAATATCTTAATCTAGGTACCTATTTCAAACGAACGTGTTTGACCATAGCAAGGAACATAGATAATTTATTCATGAATGCAGTGAGTATGCCCATAAATTAATAATTTAATAATATAAATTGTTAGGACTCTCTTAACTACCTACGAAAATATCAATATCGTTTATAATATTGTCCATGTTTTAACCTAACCTGACTAAAAAGTTAACAAAAAAACTTGTAAGAGAAGGCGCTAAACTGAATAAGTATTTACCTGTTGAATTACTAATGGCTTTAAGAAATTAAGTGTAAGTCCAATAAAATATCACAGATCGGCACTTTAATCAGACCACGATTTACTTATCGTATTCATTTAAATAATTATTTATTTTATCAAAACAAACGCGATACCATACGTGAACAATCACGTAAGTAATTTGATAAAAATCTAAATAAATTGGATCAATTCTGTTTTCGTTTGAAAGGTCAGTTTAATTGAGGTCAATCTGGATAAATATTGTTATCTTAAGTGGCGTCTAAATTTTAAATCGTCTTTGTGGATTTATCCCATCATACACTTAAACTATATACCTAATTAATTATAAACGTAGGTACTGTAAAGTGAGCTACGGAATATGCAAATAATTTATATTATTTATAATATGGCAAATTATAAGTAAGTACCTAAGTATACTCGTATTTACATATTTGGGAGATTTCACGTGCGTTTCCACCGCTGTTAGTCTCTTGATTCTAATGTTAAAAGAATTAAGCTATGTAGATATAAGGTTTAAACACAATGAATTCTAGCAACATGTACGAGCATAGTATAGGTATCGTTGCATCATCACCAGATACCTAAAGCTAAATTCCTAAATACTCTGAACTAGGTCTCACAGCGCTTAGACTAAAGCGCCCGTGGAATCACCTACTTAGTATATTTCAACTTTATATTCTGCAGCTATTAACATTATCTTGTCATTTAATAATAATGAAAATAGGTATTTATATTAAATTAAATTTGTAGGAATTGCAGGTCTTAAGAAGTACAGAAAATTTAGAAAATTTATATAGAAACAACGGAACAAAAGGGAAGCTACTGTTTCAGTTACTTGAATTAGAATAACAGGTGCCAAACAGGCAATTGTCTATTTCAAGCAAAACTAGTTATCAGAGATGTTCTGTTTAAAAAAAATAATGGTACGGACATTATAGTTGCATTATTGTTGTGGTACAATAAGAGATAGGACGTCTAATCCTAACGTTGTAAGCTTTAGAATTTACTAGTATGTGTAGGTATTTCTACCAGTCAGTTTTTTTTTTTATAAAAACTGACAGATTACAAAATTAATTATTATTAAAAGCTTTTAATCGTTTATGTGTTTACTTAAAAATAAGAATAAGAATAAGAAACGTTTATTTAGTGCTATAAAACAAACATAGGTACATCTTTCAATACATACAAAGAAAAGACGTAGATACTGTCGACATTGTAAGAGATGTGAATAGGACAGCACCAAAAGGGCGACCAGCTCAGCATAATGAAAAATACTTCACTACACATATTTTAGGAGTTGCAAGAATAAAACGAAAAATCATGTACCTAAGCATCTTCTTTTAAACCCATTGAAGCGATTATAGTCATAAATTTCATAAAAACGTTAAATTTGTTACAATATATCGCACACCTAGACCTAAAGAGAGCTAACATGTCTTTAGATCCTTAAGTAATTAATATTTTATAGTTATTAAGTTTGGCTTATGTACGGTACAAGTGGCACGTGTACATATTTCTGCCTAATCACTTTTTATATTCATAAAACAAATCGTACCGACAACATAATTACTGATTAGTAATAGTACCTAATGTTTTTATCAAATGCGATTGCCCGAAAAAACCACACCGATACATCACCAAGAGATAATATTATAATTACTTTGATAATTGGTTTGAAAGAAATCCGGATATAGACATTAGGCGAACATGTGTAACTTTTATCTCAGTTTTCAAACTTATCTTATTACCTATTCGGAAGTTTAATTATATGTACCTTATAATATTAAAAATCATGTTTTGATCTTTTATTTATATTTATGTTAAAAACGATAAGTGAAAATAACCCCAGAGTTTTATGATGATTTTAATTTGTTATGACTTAAACCAGTGAATCGGTCAGTCAACTCGACGTTATAAGTTAGTAAGCGATATTTAAACGAAAAGGAATAAACTGAACACTGAGTTATATTAAATCTAGCAATGGTTCGTAAATAAAGCTTCGTTTAATCAAGATTTGATTTAAATCGATTAATCCGCCTTACCTGGAAATTCATCATCACTGTTTCACAAAACAAAGTTGTCACAAAACAACACTAGTGTATGAAAGTTCAAAGTAACACAGTGGGATCGAGTATTTATGAAGCTTTAATTAACCGTGGAGAGGTGTATTCCCTCTGATACGCTAATTGGATGTGCCGGCCACAAGAGACAACCAGCCGTTAAATCTGAATTTTATCAGGAACACCTCATCTTTGCGTGGACGTCTGGTGATAACAAAGCGGCGATAAATAATTGTATCGGCCTTTGCAACCTTTATCTTTCATTTCGTGTTGTCACGGGTTCACTGCATAAGTTTGATTCGTGATACAATGAACTGGTAACTTACTTATGCAACTTGCGTAAGTATAAGACTGCAGTTTGTCCAATAATATTGCAGTCCTGTGCAATAATATTGTGACCGATAGTCATTCCCTAAAGAAGAAGCTAAATTAATTACTTAGGTACTGACATATCAACACAGGGGGGCCTAGACAAGGTGCCAACGATCAATGTTAACGCTGAACGTTGGCACCAAAATGTATGGGATTTGACATCCGCGAACGACTGTCACGTACGTCACAGACGTTCGCGGATGTCAAATCCCTTAATTATATTTTGGTGATTTCGTTTAAAGTTAACGTTGAACGTTGGCATCTTGTCTACGCCCCAAGGTCTACACAATAAGAGTTAGAAACTTGAAATTTTACACAGGGATTCTTTTTATAACAGAGTAACACTGATAAGGATTTTTGTAAATTCATTCATTATGCAGACGAAGTCACGAGCAGAAGCAAGTGATTTATAAATGTCGAATATTTATAGAGTACTTAAAGGCTATTATCCGGAGCGCTGACTTGCCTCACGTGCCCCCAGATAACTGTTTAGCAGCGCTAATAAAAACAAATTCAGGCGTAGGTAATAACTATAATTATTTATAATGTAGGTACCTACCTACATATTTATCCAGTAACTACTAATAAAGTAGGTACCTAATGCTAAGAGTAAAAATAATATTTTGATGATTCACAAAAAACATTCAGTAGAGGCGTGGTTTTCGATAACACTAATTATAAAACAAGAGATCACATAATATTATTATATTACATTCGGAGGTTATGATTATTGTTTTTGTTTTGAATTATTATCACCTAGCTGTGTGAACGGGATATTTGTGAACGCGTCCGAATGATAACTGACACGTCGGACGAGTAGGTAAAAAACATAGAGATATAAGACTAGAGAAGGTGAGCCAGCCAGAAACGCGTTATAATGGTAGAAAGAGGAAGAGCATTGGAATAGTGGTCGCGTCCTTGTCTGATGACGCATGCGCAGTAAACGATTCGCCTCCAGTATTGTACTGACCCTTCCGCAAACTTATGTCAAAAAAGATATTTTATTTTATATACTACTAGCTTTTTATCCACTTACTTGTGAAAGCTACGACCTTCGTTCAGGAAAGTCGATTCCTTTTTGCACAAAATGCACGCAATTACCATCTTTGTTTTTCATATTTTATTTTTAATAATATCGATAATAAACATAAGTGAGAAATTTGATTGCGACGTCAACGGTACCATAGCAACGGACGGCGCGCAGCATGTTGCCATTGCGCATGCGGCAAGACAAGGACAGTGCCTCTATTTAGAGTTTCTGTCTCTCTTTACCGTGATACGCTTACACTTATAGACAGTCCTATGGCTCACCTACTCTAGTCTTATATCTCTATGGTAAAAATGCGATCGCGATGCTTGATGGACGGTAGAAAAACGGTTAGCAAGACAAACTCGAGTGAAACAGTCATAGTGTAACTGAAGCTTTCGATACCTAATTACAATTTATTGAATACCTGTGCCCACAGTTATCTCGTCAAAAATCGTAATATTATATAATATACTGTGGTTTAAGATCCTAGTCACTTAGGTACATGGTTTTAGGTTAGGACAAATTTTAATGTTTTTTTCAGCGTTTAAACTTCTTCATATATCTATTAGAAAAAGTCGTTTTACAGTAGAATGAAACAACATAAAACGGATTAAATCCGCGAATAACAATATTGTGATACCTAATTAATATAGCCGCGAAAACATCTGAAATTGTTAAAATCTTTTTAGTAACTCAAGAACGGCTGAACCGATCATGTCAATATGGGGTGACTGGGATTTAGTCTAATAATACTATGATTTTATCATATTAGTTACCTATGTATTTTATGAAGAAATTCAAATAATACAAACATTTGTTACTTTGGAACTTTACCCTGCCAAAGTCCAAAAATAATCTAATTTTAAGATTAAAACAATAGATTACCGTTCTCTACGTAACGGTAATCAAGTGTAAATAATATTATAAATTAATCAATAAATAACGTTATATCTAAGTACTTATTATGATAACATCTGCAAGATAAATTAGGCAATAGGTCTGTATGAGAATGTTTCCTGAACAAAGAAGTTGTTATTTTTAATAGGGTTTTTGACTATTTTTTAATAATCGTTTTAAATTATTCTTTATAACATAATAAGCTATTGTCATTAATATTTCCGGGAAATCATCTGTATTATGGGTAAAAATCAATATTGAAGTTTAAATTGCGAGAACCCCGGCAAAAACGCTGTTTCTGTAATGGCGCCGGTCTCGTGACATGCGTGACGTCACCTACAAGTAAACAGAGTTAATGACATTTGTGAATCAGTACATTTCATCGACTTTCTTCAAATTTATTGAATACAATGGTCTATAAGTGGTGTGTAGTGCCACAATGTACAAATACTTCGATAACAAGTCCAGAGAAAGTGTTTATTTCTGTACCAACCAATCGCAAAAGGCGAAAAATGTTTCTACAACTAGCTCGAAGAGATCCAAATGCCATTCAACCACACTCAAATGTCTTTATGTGCGAAGATCACTTTGATGTAAGTATCACTTAACTTTATACAGTATACCAGATAGCAGATATTAAAATATCTGTAATGGATAAAACAAAATAACATCATCTTTCATTCCTAACCTCTAAAATGTGGACTTAGATTTCTTAGAAGATCCTTAATTTTAAACCCTACATTGTAGAACAACACTTTACTCTATTAAATTTCAGGTGGAAAAAGACACAATTAACTACATTAAGTACAAAATGGGCTTCAGTCAGAAGATATCTCACGGATGAGGCTGTGCCAACTAAATTTCACTGTCAAGAGGATCGCAAGCTGTATTACTTATAGATTGTTTGGAAATTGACATACAAAAACCTTCAAAAGCTGTTCATCAGGCACTGACATGGTCGGAGTACAAAAAAGGGAATAAGTACTTTAATTTCATAATGAGTTATACCTATTTAAAGCAACTTCGCGCCTTCTAATAAGAGTATTTATTTATTGTATGTATAAAATCAGCCACCTATTTTATATGTAAATTGTAAGTGCAGCAACTAAACTGTTCTCTTCTTTAGAAGCTGCACTGATAATTTCCCTTAAATAATGTAAAATAAAAGAGATAATAAAGCTCGAAATGAATTTTTATTTAATTATTACACACTGGTGTTCTGACACAAAATAGGAAAAATTTGATATACTTTAGAGTAGTCCCTACTCTAGACAAAGTAGATTTTTTCCAATAACACTACTGAAGTGCATGAAGGATCCTCAGGACGACGATGGGCCCACAGTACAAAAGCAACAGCATGCTTGCACCCTCCAGCTGAAGCCGCACTGACAGCGGATAATTTTGCAGTCGGTTTCATTTACAATTATAGTAAAATTGTATCCTTTGGCTTGTACTTTGTGCTCAGGGCACATCTTACACTTAACTGTACAAATTCCTCGCTCCCGGTGTAGCTGAACATAACCAATCGCTTCGTCGCCTTATGATTGTCGTGCAGACCTGTGAACAAAGGAAACATCATGACAAAAGGAATTTTCATCAACATAACCTAAAATTTGCTCTTATACAACTTCCAAACTTATTATACTTAATACAAAATAAATAATTCGTATGGGGTACTTACACTGCTGTTTTAACATTTTTATGTTACGCAGCATAGTAATCAGGATTATTTTTGAAGAAAAGTGCTACCATAAACGCATCTATCTTAGGTAGGTTGCTGCTGTCAGCTCGCACAAAATTTGCCTACATTTTGGGATTCGATACGAATATTATAAAATGTATCAAGTATTCCTTCAGAAAACACTCAAACATCTAATATAACAGCGATACAACACGAATTACGAACTAGACTCAGTCATGGAAGCAATGTTTACTTGCGTGTGACGTTGCAAGAATCTTAACCAATCACAGAGCGTTGACCGTCACAGATAAGACTTCAAAAAATATTATATTTTATTTCGTGTAAACTGCAAAAAATATACATTTTTTTGTTTAAAATAAAGTGAAATATGTTATTTTCTGATATGATGACCACAATTTGGGATATATTTTTAATGTTGTCAAACACCCTATTAAGTACACTACCTACCAATTAAAGTAGACATTTCAAAAAAATGCATGCTCTCCATCGGAAACATTGTTCAGGCATGAGAAATTCCACCAGCAACCTAACTGAATTCTTTGAATCAGTTTGCTTTTCTAATATAATAATAATTAGGTCTATGCGAGTAGACGAAGGACTGACCAAAAAGGCTGGTTCCCACAAAACCACAACCACACTATTATTATAGTTCGGGTTTACCTTTACCTTTGTTTTTAGCATAGGTGCTTAAAGCATTTTCCAGCGGTAAAAACTACGTAGGTATTGGTAAGCTGTAAACAGGTCGTCATGTAAATACCTACCTAGATATAGGTAGTCTGATAAAACCAGTTTATCGTGTGATTGAACAGTTACGTGTGTCTAATACTATATAAGGTTATCTTGTACTTAATTATTTACACGTAATTCATTTAATTTTGACACATTTTAGGAAACAGATAGGGAACGGATGTTTGCATAACTGTATAAATCACTTTTGCGTTACACTATCGTCATCTAAGTCGTACAACGATTATGAAAATTGTAAAAGTTCCGAAACATCAGCCAATAAAAGTAAATACGCGAGTTAAATCCGTTTAAAGTTACCTATTTCGTTCCAATTATTGTACTTTATTATGAAAAACGAGAAAATCATTAAAGATACCCAAGTATATTTTTTTTAAGTTTTCATAATTCAACATTAAAAAATACATACCTACAGCCGTAAAGTTTCGCTCTTCATACCTATTATTTAATAAAAAATCTCAAAAACTCTATACAAAGTTCACCGGGTCAGCTAGTAATTAAATAATTGGTACGAGTAGGTTACTATACAAAATCTTAGAATACGTTATCAATTTACCTGCGTGTATTGATTTTGAGCAATCATTAGTAGGCAGGTAAACCTAAACTTAACAATGTAAACTGCGTCATGAATTCTTGCTACCGTAAATACCTACTCCGTGGGTCTAGACAAGGTGCCAACGTTCAAAGTTAACGTTGAACGTTGGTATAAGGTTTTCTTGTCTCGCGTAGCCCCCCTTATGTATCTATCTATTACTATGAATGACACAAAATTTCAATAAAAAAAACCTGTTTTAAAAAAAATCCATTATTTTAATTCCTACCTATTCTAACTAGTGAATATTATATTTCTGATTAAGTACCTACTCGGGAATTAAATTTATTCATCAAATATTATGGGTAAAGTAAGTTATTTACATGACCTAACCCGGATTTACCTACCTTTATGTTATCGTAGAATATCAGTATAAGATAAACAGAAATATTAAGGTTAAACAGAACTTAATCGACCAAATACGACTCAACGTTAAGTATGCTACAAATTAGTTGGTAGGTCTTATTATTACGTATAAATTTGACTTACATTTGTTGGATTTATAAAAACAACCAGTAATATTAAACAGCCAAATAAAATAATGTTAAAATTTGGAACGAAACGGAATAATTTCGCGGTTATTACACATCGTAAACGATATTAAAGAACTACTTAAGTATAACGGATTAAACACAAACTATTTTATTTCATTTGCCGACGTTTCGAAATATTTACAGTCTCCATCTTGGTACGACTTAGCTGACGATAGTCTATCGCTAAATGCTGAAAAATATATTTATTTACAGAATGAAAGGTATTAAAATTATCGTTCATCATACTCGTAAGATAACGTTTCTTAGGTATTGATTTAATCAAGCCGTGATGGCTATTAAGTACTATAATAATATTCTTTGGACCTATTGAAAAAGAGTCATTCACATTATTCTTTGTCACTAGATTCCAGATAATTATAGGTAGGTATATATATGCTTTGGTTTAAAAGGAACGCGTTGAATGTTTAGGTATGCTTTTTAAATGAAACTAAAACATCCCAAGCAGAACGCAAGTTCTATCAAAGCAGTGATATTAACCTGGGGGTAATTAACCCCGCGGGGATAAAACTAGTATTTCGCAGGGGTAACCTGGTAGTTGTCTCGAACACCGAATTTCAAAGTGACAAGTATGAGCAAAGCGTAGCGCCGACTAGCGCATGTTCGTAGTCGGGAGGAGGGGTAAAATCAGTGAAATAATAGTTAAACCATAAAGGTAATGGAACTAAAAAGGTAAAAGATCACTAATCTAAACAGCAATATAAAGGTTGTATAAAACTATGCGCTCTTATTTCTTTGTATGTACCCTCCTAACGTAAGTTCCACCTGGGATCCGTTTCCGGTAAAATTACGCATAATATTTATGTATTAGGTAAGTACCTATAGAACTAATTAGAACAATATTTGCGAATAAATGGACTTATAGTTAAATATAGGCTATTTTAACTGCGCATTGGTAATTTTATGTTAAATGATAATGAAATACAATATTTAATTTACTGCGCTATACTTGAGGATCTTAAACATTTCTTATCACTATAATGGCCTTAATGAATAACTTTATAATGTTATTGTTAACTTTGGAATCTGTGAACAAAAGATTATCCATCCACAAGCCAATCTAGCACAAAGTATGTAGCACTAATTAATGATAAAATAACAAATGAAAAGAATTTTAGATTGAGACTGAGGCCCTCGTGAAATTCGAATAATTACCAGAAAATGAGGATAAATATTGAAACTGTGACAATTCGGTTAATCGTCGAACCACCGTTTTACAGACGGCCCCGTTTTGTAAAACATAAAAGTTTTAAAGTATATTGGAATGAAACAACTATTAACGGATTTAACTCGCGTATTTTTACTTTATTTTATTTGCTGACTTTTCGGATTCTTTACAGTTTTCATAATCGTAGCACGACTGAGCTGACAATACCTATACTAACGCTAAAGCTTAAAGACTATTGTCAGCTCAGTCGTGCTACGATTATGGAAACTGTAAAGAATCCGAAACGTCAGCAAATAAAAATACGCGAGTTAAATCCGTTAATAGTTGTTTCATTCCAATGTGTAATAACCGCGAAGGCACCAGAAATGATTAAGTTTTAAAGTATGACATTTATATTTTATCTTCTACTACGGGGTAAGATGATCGGTTGATTGCAAAACAAGCGGTTTTTTAAGTTGACAGCTACCTTCTACCTATATAATTACCAAACCATGACGAAGTTACGCTATCAATAAATGATTAAATACCGTCGTTGAAAAACCCACGATACATTATCTATCGGTATCCGTATCATGTTAATTAATTAATATAGAAATAATTAGTTTAATGAGGTTCTATTGCCAAGTAAAAAAAATGATTACGCGGTCTCTATCAATATAAATTGTACAAAATCTGTATAAGGGTATAGGATATAGCTCATAATATAGAACTAATGTGTTATTTGAAATAACACCATAGTATCTAAGAGTAGTTGCTGGTATATATACCATTAGCTTACCTATAGGTAAGCAAGGGATCATTATCCCAGGGATAGCAGTACATATTTTTCTAAACTTATTTCTTTTAACCAAATTAATTTGAATAGAATTTGGCTGCTTGAAAGCCTCCTTATAATAACTAAGTAGTTAGGTACCTACCTTTTTTAAATGGTGAAATCGTCATGGATATTTTCAGTTTGGGATACCAATATTTATAAAAATAGTCCAAAATGTTCCCTTAAAATAAAAAAAAATACTCAGTTTTTTTTTTGGAAAATGGTCTTTTTGGTTATGTGTCACGGTTTGCTGTCGCGGGTAAAACTTTTTATACTACAATACCTATAGTAGGTACTATACATTATTGTGAATCAAATATTAAAAAAAAAAATCTCCGCCTCTTTCTGCTATTTTGTTTTGCAGTCGTTTAAAGTTAGAGGGAAAATAATTTGAATTATTTTAATCATTTATTTTTGTATTCTTTTTCCACAGATTGTTCGGAAATAATGAAGGAATTTACAAAAATAACATTCTTTGATATAATACAAGAGTTCTAAGAAAAAAATATACCAATACCTAACTCTTTTTCTTGAAAAAAATACTAATTGAAGTACTTAACCAAATGTCCAGAGCATTCTAAAAGTGTTTTAAGGCGTACTTTAAAGTACTTTAAGACCGATTTTTAGACGTAATGGCAAAAAACACATTCTAAAGATGAAGGATTTTTTTTTTAAAATAGGTAACCAAAAATGGCTTATTGCATTCATCAAATTGCCGGTTTCGTCTCCAGAACACGGACGAAAAACGTAAGGGTGGACATTCAAGAACTTTGAAGAAGAAAATAATTGTAGTAAGCGATGAAAAACAATGCAATAGCGAAAAATGGTATCTGCCGATGTGCTGTAAGTGTAAGCCAACAAACTGCTGGAAATTCTGGAACGTTAACAATTATTAAATAATTAATTTCTTCGCCAACAAGAGCTTCGAAATTTCGTAGTTATAAAGAAAAGTACGATACCAAGAACCTGTTAAAAACATCTCCTGAAGAGATCCTGAGACTATTTGATTTGTACGCACAAAAAACATCAAAAATTTACATTGAGTTATATGTGTCGGGTGAAATGGTAAAATGCTTAGAAATGGAAATGCATGGTGCAAAAATTAAGCAATATTGCCAAAAGACCAGCTTTCGGAAGAGGCAGCTATCACAGCTATAGGAGAGGTAACCAACATAAAAAAGTATTCAATTTTGAAGAGAAGTAGTAAATCTAATGTTGGAATACACACCACTGATTTAACATGACTCTCTAATGACCAGTGATATCGAAGAAAATGACGATGAAGATAAAGAATCCGACTAAGTTATTTTTGTAGCGATATATCACGTTTGGTTTATTTTTAATACATAATTATAATCAAATACAATGTTTTATTTAACTTTATCACACAAAAACCCATAAAATAATTTTGAGCGGTTTTTGGGCCCAAATACTGCTATGTGGCGTGCTTATTGACGTGCATTTCTGAGGTTAATACAACCTATTTAAAATACCTGCAAGCTTCATGATATAATGGATAGATAGGCATGATAATAGCGTGACAACAACCTATAGAATGATAATAATTTATTTAGCATGTAGATAGATGTTAACCGATAACTGATTGCGTACTGTAATTTCCGGGACACAAAACCTTGCAAGATAATCAAACTGAACGAAACCGCAGGCCACAGCTAGTTAATCATAATTAGATTACTAAGTACAGAATAAATAGGTATATGGGTCTTTGTATACTTAGTAATTAAAAAAAACTCGTGACTCTCATAAACGTTATTAAATATTATGAAGATAGGGTCAATATTTACAAATGTTACAAAAGGAAAAATTTGTACAGCTGGATGGATGTGGATACTGATAAAACACCACTAAAAATAATGTTGGTAATCCGATTTAATTTTTGTTATCTGTATGTACCACGCATCTTTAGTTAAATATCACGTACCTAAAGAGTCGTTGTACGGCAACAATAATAAGATAAACGACCAGACAATATAATAAACTGTTGTGTCTATTCCGAGAATTACGGATAAACAAACATAAATTATTATTTATGCATACACAACGGCCCCCTGTCAAGTTGAGTTAATGCACGATACAGCGCGGTGTTCGAACTGTAAGAGTGTTCAGATTTCTGTAGGTATTAAACATAGCAATCGTGCTACCCCGTTAACTCCTTATTAAAGGAATAACAATTCACCATAAGTCATGATATAAGAAATATAGACTATTGTCAGCTCAGTCGTGCTACTGAAACTGTAAAGAATCCGAAACATCAGCAAATTAAAATAAAATAAAAATATGCGAGTTAAATCCGTTAATAGTTGTCATTCCAATGTGTAATAACCGCGAAGGCATCAGAAATTATTAATATAGAAATAATCGAATATAATATAATATTTTAATAATTATCTAATGCAATAATGAAAAACATTATTTTGCTGTTTGTCGATACCTGTGCGCGGACAGCAAGCACTGCGTGCGAAAAGAATATCCTCTTGACATTCAACATTTCTAAAAAAGTTAGTAAGTAGGTAGTATAAATACGTTAAACAATTTTTTTCCCTCGCAAAATTGTGGGTAGGTACTTGTGCGGATTGATAATTACATAACCGGCTCTCTTACCGCGCTCGTTTGCTACATGTACTTATAATACCTATTGCCTTTTATGTACCTAATGATCAACCTACAAAACTTGTTCCTACTTATAACAAAGTACCTAGGTATTATTGAAATATATTACGAGGTCACTTTTAGGCGATAAATTAATATGATGTAGGTACCTAATCTTTCACTGACCCAGCATTTTTTTATACCTAAGTTTCATAATCATAAACACTGTCACATTATTTCAAAAAATATGATTAAAAAAAACAATATGTGTGGAAGAGGAATTTTAGTCCTTGTAAAAGCTTTTATTAATTTTTTATTGATTATTATTTAGGTATATACCTAAATTACATACCAACTGTCCAATCAATAAAAAAATCCCAAAGATTAATATTATCAATTTTTAATTAGTATATACGCACGTACCCAATACATACCCAAGGTACCCAATACATTATCCAGATCTTAATCACATAAAGCCTACCCGTTATCAACTAAGCATCTTTGGAAAAATAAATTATTTAGATTAGGTACCTAATCATAGATTTAATCAATTAATAATACCAATGTTATATTTTTATATACGTACAGGATATCTTATTTTTTATTAGATTTCACTGTTTATTATAATCAATCAAAAATATTACACTATCGAAAAAATCGGACACGTGGCTATTAATTTCTCAATAAAATAAAAAATTAAGTTGTAAAAGGAACACTGCGCAATTATTATTTTTTATATCAGTCATTAAGTTCTCTCCTTTTATTAATATAAATACCTACCTAGTGTTTACCTACTTACCTTACCTTGGTTATGTAATCTACGTTGAAAAGTGGCGTTGCTCGAATCAAGCTAGGTACCTATTTAGATAAAGCTGCCCTAGTAATATTGTTCTAATGCTATTCTTACGTACTTACCCTCATTTTAAAATAACCATAATATTTGTATTACATATTTTCAATAACTTCGATGATAAAGTATGTCCTTTAATAAATAGCATTGAAGTAATCTTGTTGCCACCTACACCAGTTTATTTTTGAACAAATATTTACAAACACAAGCGCAAGTATAACCGATAAGAGAATTCGAAATCTTTATTGCGGTGGAAACTGGGGCATGAGACAAGACGAATGATCTGTTTCTAATAAGGAAAACTTTTTAAGAAATTGTAAGAAAGACTAAATTTATAATACTGCTAAGAGTGTGATCTAGGGGCGTAGACAAGGTGCCAACGTTCAACGTTAACGTTAAACGAAACGACCAAAATGTATGGGATTTGACATCCGCGAACGTTTGTGACGTACGTGACAGTCGTTCGCGAGTGTCAAATCCCATACATTTTGGTGCCAACGTTCAGCGTTAACGTTGAACGTTGGCACCTTGTCTAGTCCCCCTTGGCTAGCAAAACATAAACGTACCTATTATAATATTTTTTCTAGGTACTCTTGTCTTTGTACAAAAATATAATTAGGTATAATTAAAAACTAATGGTATTGAACCAAGAATTTTAATCGAATTTCGATTGATAGATCGAAGTCAATATCGTCCCTATTATATTTTATATTTATAATAATAGCAGATAGGTATTTCCTGGGTTACTTAAAATATGTACATGACTATTTTGAAAATTACCTACCTACTGAGATGTATGTAAACTTGTAAAAAATACGGTAGGTATCTGAACATTCCGATTAATCACGTGAACGAAGATTATGATTAACTTTTGTACCCAATTATTTTAATTATCATTATTTACTTTAATCGCAAACAAGTGGTAACATTTAACATTGAAAGACAGGAAAACCTCTAACCTTTAAGTGTTATAAAAACATTTTAGCGTCACGTGTCAATTTAAGTTGAATTAAACATCGGCAGTAAACAGATGAGTTTATTAAGTACTAGCGACCCGCCCCGGCTTCACACGGGGGCTATAAACCTTCCTTAAGAATCACTCTATCTATTAAAAAAAACCGCATCAAAATCCGTTGCGTAGTTTTAAAGATCTAAGCATACATACGGACATACAGCGAAAGCGACTTTGTTTTATACTATGTATTGATATAATAATCTCCTAGTAAGTATCCGTCTAACATTAGTGATAAGGTCAAATCTTGAACCCAGCACCTCACGTCGGATAATTCGATTATGAAACGCCGCTGATTAAAATTCTTCCGTTTTTTGTCAACAAGCTATTTAGGGATACCTCTTAAGGTCCGGGTGCAAAGAGTGATAACCCTTGTTATATAAAATTAATTGATTATTAGCGGCAGATCTCCAATGATAAACTGTTTACTGGTATTTAATTGCAATTTGCCTAGACGTTGCAATTAACATTGCCAAGCGTTGACTCATTTGAACGAGGAGACAAAGTTGCTGTACTTTCTACTATATCCGCATCGTAAGTCAGTGTCATATCTGATAATTAATGACAATGCGTGTTTTAATGAGAAATCTATCTGCGATTTGAATCCCGCTAAAGGAGGTCAGTCTAATGAGCACGAGCATTTGAACCGGAGCCTTGGATGTCCTATAATATGTACCTATTTATGTTGGGTGCGTCGTCGAATAGTGAATGTCGCAACGTCGCCATTCTCCCATACTGCCATGGTTAAATGTATCTGATTGGTTCACTGTTCAACTACCGACCCATTACGTTTATTCGTTGACTACTACCCTTAGTACAAGTTTGGTTTAATTCGGCACTAGATCAATTGGTATGGATTGTTCAATTTTTTTTAATCAATATCGCATGTTTGGATAGGTACGAGTATTAGGAAGATATTTATCTAAATATAGTCAGAATTAATAAATAATTATATTGCAAACAAGGTAGACAAACACATGTATGGATGTAAATCCGCCTTGTGTATATTTAAAAAAAACTCACCTCTACGTATCTATCAAGGATTGACGATAATTACCTATATAATGCAAGATTTTTTTTAGTTCTTAACACCGTACGCATTAAGTTCAAAATTGATTATATTTTGTTAGTTAAACATAAATAATTATGTTGTGACTGGAAATTTATTTATAATTACCTACTTATAGCGGCATGTAATCAGTCAATTAAGTAGATTAATTATTTATGCATATGTTATTACTTTAAAAATAATTAATTATGTCAAATTATGTAAACTTATGACAACGTAACGAAAAAGTACCGTATAAATCAATTTCACTCAAAACGGATTATTAGTTCTGATAACAACCAAACCTCACTTTATCATTGCGAAACTTTGATAGCCTTCAAATGAAATCAATTCAATTGGTTTGAAGACATTAAAAAAAAGGCTTAGGCGTTTTGAGGCATACTAATTGGAATCACTTTTAAACCAAATCTATACTAATATTATAAAGCTGAAGAGTTTGTTTGTTTGTTTGTTTGAACGCGCTAATCTCAAGAACTACTGGTTCGAATTGAAAAATGTTTTTTTTGTTGAATAGACCACTTATAGAAGAAGGCTTTAGGCTATATAACATCACGCTGCGACCAATAGGAGCGAAGAAATAGCGGAAAATGTGTAAAAAACGGGGAAAATGATTTATTTACTTGATACTCGGCGATTACCAAACCTATATGAAGAATAACTATTCCACGCGGACGTAGTTGCGGGCACAGCTAGTGCATAAATAAAATAAGGGGGTAATCGCCAATAACAATGACGATTTAGATTTTCATGCTATTGATTATCGAGATCATTCATCCGTCATTCTGAAAATATGTGCTAGTGATTAGACTAAATTACTTGTACAAAATCGATCGATCCATTTATCGATGTCCAATTATTTTTAGTTTCCAAACTCCAAACCAAACTACCTAAAAATCAATATAAAATAAAAAGGTAAGAAGCAACTTAAAGAATAATAATGAAATAAAAGTAGGTAACTACGATAAATATTTTTATTAGGTTTGTTTATAATAATGTGGCGCTATTTCTAAAAGCCAGTCCTTTTGTATTGTCATCATATCGCGCATGTATGTTTTGTCACCAGTGCTTTGTACACTAGCAAATATAACCCTGTGGACAAAAAATATATATAAAAAAAAAAAATCAAAAAAATTTAGATCACTGACAGGATTCGAACCTGCTGCCTCACGATCACCATTACATAATGTCTGGGACATTTTAAAATTTCCCGTAGGTAACTTATCAGCGTGGTAAATATAGGTCCGATGCTCTAGATATTTCTAGATGTTTCTGTGATGTTTATAGGTTGATTATAATTCTCATTTACGGGACTAAAAACTTCTTCACATGTCAGCAAAAAATCAATGGTACCTACGCGTGACAATGAACAAATGATCGTAATAAAGTATTACAATTATTTCATGTCATAAATATATCAACGGAGTTCTTTTAAAAATGATTAAGTTAAAAGGAACACGAGGATAACATCCCACAAAATCCCTATCTAGCTGTTATCAACCGTGTATTGCACGAAATAAGATCGACTTTAGCTTGCTACTCACCACTTCGGTTGCTGCATTCTAAACAGACAACTATCCGGGCTTATGTGTAGTGTTGCCCCGCGGATTCCCTTGTACGTTGAATCGATGCTTAAATGCCCTGCTTGTGGGAAATACCCGGCCAATACACACTTCATTATTCGCTGGCATTTCGCTGTAATCAATGTTAATTATATTATCAAACTGTCCGATAACAAGATAGTAAGAGGAAATTGACTCGAACAAATTAGAATTTATTATGCGTTTACCGCGTTTGTATTTTTTGAAAGATAGTGTGTAGATAGTTTACGTAATTGGTTACCTTATCTGCGCCGCGTTAATTCTGAGTATAATAAATGTAGGTACCTATATATTTCTGCCTGTTATCTGTTCCAGCTTGAACTGCTGAACCGAATTAAATGAAATTTGTTATGGAGACAGGGTTGGTATGGAATTCGCACTACCCCGGAGAAGAACATAGCAAATAACATATTTTTTTATTAAAAAAATGATATAAAAGCGGTAGTCGAATTGACTATGGAAATGTGACAATTGATGTATCACCGCTAAGCAATTCTACGGAGACGAAGCCGCGGTCAGAAACTAGTTATCTTATAAACTTTACCTGTTCCTAAGTCTGGTCCTTCGAATGTTTTATTTTCTATTTGAAAATTTCCTTTTACAAGCTTCTCTAAGCTATCCCTTATGTCACAGGCCTGAAATAGAAGATAATCTTTGAGAAATCGTCACAACAATAGGTACAAGGTTCAAGATATTTTTTTTTTTTCAAAGACTATGTATTAAAATATAACATACCTTTTCCATAACTCTATTGTTAACAAACATCTTCTGGCACCAGTCTTTGCATGCTTTTTTCGATTTTCTCTCATCATTGTACATGTTTTTTACTTTCATATAGGAATCAAAGACGTTCAAATACATAATAATATCACCCTCTGCTACCTGCAAGTATAAAAAGCTTGAAATTATGACAAATAAATAATAAGTATATATTATAACAAGCGTATCGTTGATATGTTTTATATATATATATATATATATATTTATTTATTTAGACGACACCTACGATTAAGTAGTCTAATTTTGTAGTTTTTTGGCTGTGTAACAATATTTTTTTTTTAAATTAGCTTAAATAAAAGTATCTATGTATAAAACAAATGTGACAAAGTGTATTTTTTGAACTGCATCATCATCGACAGCATTAGACCATATAAACGCAGTCGTATAATCCTGGATTATGATATAAAATCGTATTACTAGACAGGTCTTAAGTAAGAAACTTGGTTTAATATCAAGTCATACAAAGCAGCCATTTTTAAAGATATTGAGACTGTTATTGAGTGAAGATGTATTACGGGCCATAAAGTAGGCGTGGCTTCACGCAGCTTTGAAACAAACGGACCAATCACGGCGCGCTTTACAGAACGCTCGTGCCTCCTACTTACTTTTTACAAATGATAAAATAATATATACCTACCTACGTAATTATCATTAGTGCCAGTACTATAAGCGCCGCAATACAACTGTATATTACTTTTGCTATATTCATATTTTTAGGGTACCGTCATCTTCGATTTCAAAATTGGATTCCCTTTTTGGAATGAAACAACGAATTTTTTGAGAATAATTTGCTGTTCAATACACTAACAGTTTTTTAGACTATCGTCAGCTCAATCAGCTTCGAATGTGGAGACTAAAGTTTTCGATCCTTCAGCAAATAAAATACGCGAGTCAAATCCGTTATAGGTAGTTTTATTCTAACCGCAAAAGCATCTTTAATTATTCGGAACCCTTATGTCTGTATGTTTATCTATCTGTCATACCTACCTCGAAATTATTTCTGCGAGACACTCGAGCCGCTATGTTATCCTTGCCGGTGGCTGATTTAGTAAAAACTCCTTCCACTTGCAACATCGCTGCAATTGATAGAGCCTCCTCCAAACAACCAAATTCCCCTGCAAAAATTTCTGCATATTATATTCAAGTAAATGTCGCAGTCGGATTGTGTTATTCGCCGTTACACATTAACACTAGCCGTTTTGTAATACGGTTGAACGACCAGCCGGATTGTCGCAGTTATAACCTAACCTACATTTTTTTCTCATTTTCTCATCAATTATTGAAAAATGTATTGCAATAAACCCTATATCAATATCACGTTTGTAATACAAGATTGCGTATGTCTTTTTTCTGTGAAAATGCCGACCTCTACTCATTATATAACACACTAGCTTCTGCCCGCGACTTCGTCCGCGTGGAACTCCTCCTTTTTTGCAGTCGGTTAAAAAGTAGCCTATGTCCTTTCTCAGGCTCCAGACTTTCTTTGTACCAAATTTCATTAAAATCGGTCCAGTAGTTTTAGCGTGAAAGCGTAACAGACAGACAGACAGACAGAGTTACTTTCGCATTTATAATATTAGTAAGGATTATACCAAGACATAGGCTGTAGTGAGTATCGGATATTTGTACCTATATAATAAACATGAATATACACACTTACCACTTTTACACAGCATTTTAGCCGTCATCGGTCTCAACGGCAATTCAGCCATGTTTTCCCCTACGCCTGGCGTCAAGCCGCCATGTTTGTCGATAGCTGCCAACGCGTACAGTGTCTCGATACCGGACAGTAAGCTTTTGGCGGGCGGTGGCGTCGGGAACGTGAACCTAAAGCATATAATAATAAGAGTCAAATTTGTTATTATATTCGATAACGATTACATACATACTAATGCGTTTGAGATTCTTCTATGGAAATTATGAAGGTGATTTTGTCCAAAATCCCTAATAGTTTTTGTAACTATTTGTACCCGTCTGTTACTACATCAGGTTAAACTGAGTAAGATGAAATTCGGTATAGAGATAGATCCACTTCCGTAATAGGAAATAGGAATGTTTTTATCCCAGAATACAATAATTTTTAATAATCTTACTGACGGACTTACTTAATAGAATTTCGTTTTCTTTACCGAGTCGTAATTTCTATTAAGAACATATATCACTAGCGGACCCGACAGACGTTGTCCTCTCCCACATCCCAAATGTAACAGAAGATTTATATATATAAAGATAATTTAAATTAAAAAAAACAATATCTAGTTGACCGTATTATGAATGTAAACCATCCTCAAACCCCCCGGAATACACACAAAAAATTTAATTAAAATCGGTCCAGCCGTTTAGGAGGAGTTCAATGACTAACACACGTACTTACTGAAGATTAATATATATACCTTAGTAAATTATGAATGCCAAGTGCCTTCAACTGTAGTAACATAGATGACAGATCGCTTCTAGACATCTCCGGAGGAACACTCGCCGGCAACTTTTCGTATTCCTCTTCTGTGTACAATCTGAAATTAAACACACTTATAAATAATAACCAACCAGAGGCCATAGTGGATGTTAAATATCACAAAAATGTAAATAAAACAACTATAATCAGCGCTAATCCCGACGCATCGTTAATTACTTTATTTTATGTAACACGTCATATACGTACAATAAACCTATATATTTTGAACAATTATTTTTGACATTTTATAGTAAAGGGTAAAGATGTATAGCAGAACCCAATGGATGTTTTAGCTTTAGGCCTTAGCGCTAAATGGGTTAAGGGGGTAAAACGGGGGTGCTTATCGTACGCAGACAAAGTCACGGGCCGAAGCTAATAGTACATATATAATAGTTTACTTACTAAATTAGACAGAAGCTAGTATTCTGCCTTTTAATAGGTACATAGTTAATAAAAACTTTGCAACCTAAACTTTAAAAATACGATATTACAGTACAAAATACTTACTCAAAAAACTGAATAAACGCATAAAGTGCAAAGTAGTTGATAAGGCACTTAAGCCTTTATAGACTTGATATGTTTTAGTCACTAGTAGTTATAGAACAATTAGTTAAACCATTGTGCGTTACTATCAGTAACTGCCTGCGATATCTATTGTTAACTCTTCCGGTCGTGATTTAAAACAAAAGAAATTGCAAACTGTATCGTATTGTAACCTCGTACCATGGCCTTAATTAATACCATATTAGGGGCGTGCATTGCCTACAGGCATATCGTGGTAAATCAATGGAATGCCTACCCCGTGCGTACATGCATATCTTTCATTGCACGCGCCTGTATCGTATTGGATAAATAATCTGTATAAAACGGCAAAAAGAAACATTGTTCTACGGAAACCTTCAATTTTTTTATTTGTTGTTGTAGTGACAACAGAAATAATAATAATAATATAATAATAATAATATCTTTGGTCAATCCACACCAATTGATCTAGTCCCAAACTAAGCAAAGCTTGTACTATGGGTACTAGACAACGGATAAACATACATAAATACATATAAGACATCCAAGACTCAGGTACAGATGCCAGTGTTCATCACACTGACATCTGCCCCTAGCAGGATTCGAACCCGCAACCTCCGGTTTCGTAGTCAGGGGCTCTGACCACTAGACCAGCAGGCCGTCAAATACATAATCTATGAAAACATCAACTCGCCAACTATCACGGTTCATGATACACAGTCCACTGATAGACAAACGGACAGCGGAGTCTTACTAATAAGGTCAAGATGAGAATAATCCACTAACTTGACAAACCCGTATCTATACTTTCTAAGGCAGTGTATTCCATTCTCCATATGGCCCTATATTTCATGGCTTACTTTCATGCGCCCTAACACATCTATTTATTTTATATTCAATGGTTGTACCTATAGCATTTCCCCCTGGCAGTTCTCCCCGAGCGGCCGGCACGTTGTCTCGCGTTGTTCTTGGAGATGGGACACACGCATATACTTTCTACGCCTATCGCCGGGTCGAAGTATGGCAATTTATGGAAGCCGCAATCGATAACTGAAAAACAAAAATTTAATAATTGTTGATTCTTTCGCGGTTACACTTTAGCATTAGACCCCATCTCATAATATGAAGTCGGTTAAAAATATATCAATGTAAACTTTTATCATTTAACATCGGGTAAAAGGTTGAACGGGTTAACTTCATTTCTTTATCATTACTATATTTTTTTAATCCTATTGCCCGAGCAATCTCATTGTGAGCAAGAACATTCATACTAAAAAAGGTAGGTAAGCAAAAAAGGCCTAAAAAATAATTTTGTTCTAAATTAGGTATCAACTTCAATCTTTAGCCGCTCAATTGTAATTCCTCTTGTTTTTTGACAATCCCGTTTTTTTTAAATATAGGAAAACTTCGTATAATACTAGCATCCTCATATTTGGATCGCAACCTCTACAGTACTTAATTTAAGACTAGATACATTGTTGTGATGCTCCAAAGTTATTTAACTATTATATGTATACTTACCATACACAATTCCCGATATAGTAACACTGGTCTCTGCAATATTAGTCGCCAGAATAACTTTCCTTACATTCTTATCGGCCATTTGGAATACCTTGATTTGTTTGTAGTAAGGTAGGCTCCCGTACATGGGTAGAACGGAAATATTTGCGGCTTGAACACCACTTGGGAACTGTTTACGGTATTTGTTCTTTTCGTTGTTTTGTTCGGCGTATAGTTGAAGAGTTTCTAGAGCCGTTAGGATCTCCTCCTGAAGGAGCGGATTAAAAAAAACAGATAGACAGAATAACTAATGTAATATTATTAAAGTTAGATTGATTAGTAACTGGAACTGGGACAAAATCTGACTGGATTGATATTATATTTTTTTAATTTAGGTGCTTTGCTTTAAGTGCCTTATCGGGTTGAAGTTAGATTAGCAAAAGTTGTAACCAAAAAATGGGCCAAAATTTATTATTCTAGGGGGCCTAGACAAGGGGGGCTAGACAAGTGCCTAACGTTCAACGTTAACGTTAAACGTTAGCACCAAAATGTATGGGATTTGACATTTGTGACGTACGTGACAGTCGTTCGCGGATGTCAAATCCCATACATTTTGGTCCTAACGTTTAACGTTAACGTTGAACGTTGGGCACTTGTCTAGGGCCCAAGGTGCCATAGTTGAACGTTAACGCTGAACGTTGGCACCTTCTCTAGGCCCCTGGTCTATATAACTTTTCATTATTTACCTGTGAAGTGAGAAATGCCAATATGTCTCCGAACGGTTCATTTTCGTGTATTTTTATTACGGTGTCAACAGTCGCCTTTACGTAGTCTGGCACTGGTTCTGAAAATTAAATTATTAAATAGTTAAAAATAATTTGAAAAATCAATCCAACATTATTTATTTCACATTATTTATTATTATTTGAAATAAGATTATAATTAAATACATTAGCTCACCTTCAGAGTAAAACACATCTATGGGATGTGTTCTTCCTTGCATTGACATTATTACCGAAGTAGGTTTTTTATCCTTCTCCTTTATATCGGTTAAATTGAAAAAATCCTTTAGAAAATCCGCATCCATCGTAGCCGATGAAACAACTATTTTGAGGTTTTTTCGTTTCTAAAAATAAAACAGAACATACCTAAATAGATCTATTTTATATAAGTACATAGAATAAAGACAGATTAGTTACCTACATCATTTATAATGTAACTTAAGAACAGTTGAACCGATTTTCATGACCTATTGTATTCATCTCCGACCCAAATATATATTTTAAAGCAATAAAGTATAAGTTCGCTTTGTATTATTGTTTTGTTATCGTTTCAGTCTCAGGTATTTATTTTGTTGTGCAATAAAGTTTGCATAAGTACATACATATTTTTACTATGAAACGGCTATTTTATGTAGCTGTTGTAGACTCCCAGGACCACTATTTAATAATAAAAATAGTTTGTAAGTGATTTTTAATAAGAAAATAGTGTTATAATACTTGTGGTCTAGTTTCAGTTTTAAATACAATACATACATAAAAAAAATTACATACTTTGGCTATTTTCTTCAAAAGCCCCATCAGTACATCCGTCATTTGAGTTCTTTCGTGAACCTGAAACGTTACAGAAAAATATAAATATTAATATTATAATTAAGAATATTACTTAAGTATAGTATCATTTTGAAAGGTACCTACACAGCCATAACCACGCGTCCTTAGGATACAATAACCGTTTCAACAAATAGGAGGTTAAAAATAAACAAATGAATAAGTACCTAATTTACTATATGCAATCAAGTCCCGTTGCAATATGAAGGAAAATCATAACAACTTGGTACAAATTATACATAATACTAAATGACAAGTAATATCAAATGAATACAATATATAAACCTGGCCATGTGATCCGTAAAATCGAGCAATGAATTAAATTTCTAATTGTAATATTTATTTCAATAATTTAGTAGGTACACTGTCCACTACAACCCACTGACCAACGGACTGTGCTATGAAACCCTAAATATATGTATTCCATTGCTGTAAAGAGAGTATACGTATTTATTATTTACCCGTCTACTGAACGATTATAATATTAAAAGTTTACATGTACCTGACATCATGATGTATTCACATTTCACAATGTAAAAATACGCTATCAAAATCAAAACTATTATTTCACCCTATATAGGCCCTATAGAGTTATAGACCCTATATAGACCCTATATATATATATAGGCATGACGAATGTTTTTTTTTCTTTGTTCATCAAGCATATTAAAAAAAATATTAAACACGTATTTTTTCTTTTCACAATCGAACAATAAATGCCAAATATTAACTACAATCTATTAATCGAAATTCGATTAATATTTTTGGTTCAATACCATTAGTTTTTAATTATAATGATATTTTTGTACAAAGACAAGAGTAGAAAAAAATCTTAGACCCCCAGTGGGATTCGATCCCACGCGTGCTAACCATTACACCATGGGAATTGTCTTTGTACAAAAATATCATTATAATAAATGCCAAAGATAAGCGCTTCAAAGTTCGGGAGTGGGGCTTGTGACGTCACGGTTAGATACAATTTATACCTAGCCGTGACGTCACTCGTCCGCACTCAGAAACTTTAGAAGCAGTTATCTTTGGCATTGTTTATTTGTTTGAGGGAAGAAAAAATACGTGTCGAATAATTTTTAATACCTAATCTAACTGACGGACTATAGTACATTACGCACCGAGGCCAGTAAAATAAAAAATGTCTCAGATCATATGTAATTGTTGTCCGAGGCGAAGCCGAGGTTGACAAAATGTGATCTGAGGCTTTTTTATTTTACTGGCCGAGGTCAGTATACTATTTTTCTGTTCGACGAAGCCAGAAAGCGGAAATTTCATTTAGCGAAGCGGCCACAAATTTGGCGCTTTCTGGCCGGAGGACGGAAAAATAGATTTTCGTTTTCTTTACCCAGTCGTCATCGCTATTAGAACTCCGAAGATTATAACATAAAACGAGCCATAACTTATTCACTTGAAGTGTCGTGATGAAACACGTTAACACAATTCATTGTTGACCCTATAAAAACACAATGTCATTGCTATCTGTGAGTAGTTACGATTGGCACTCGCGTTAATTAATTAAAATTAGCAAACGGCGCGTTATCGTCATTACAACCTATGACCGTTAAAAGGCGTCGTCGAACTATGCGTGTTTTTTTCTTAATTAACAAACCCTACTTCTCTACATAAATATAAATGCGAAAGTCTGGCTATCTGTTACCTTAAACCGATTTAGATGATACTAACTTTTGCCCGCAACTCCGTCCGTGTGAAATTTCATACAACATTTCATTCCCCCTTTTAACCCCCTACAACCCTTTTTTCGTAGTCAAAAGTAGCCTATGTCCTTTTTAGGACTATCTGTGTACCAAATTTCATTTAAATCGGTTGAGTAGTTTTAGCGTGAAAGTGAGACAGACTAGAGTTACTTTTGAATTTATAATATTAGTTAGGATTTGGTGTGAAAAGGATTTAATATCCTGAGGAGTAACTTGGATGATTTTATTACAGAAATCGGGTAAAAAGAGATTTACTGTGGTAGTGTGAAAATAAGTTTCCCAAAGTATTAATACTATGCAGATAAAATCGCGGGCAGAAGCTAGTATTTTTTTCATTAATTTTGAGTAGTCAGTCTTTATTAGCTACCACCCGTAGCTAGGAAAACATTTGAACACAAAACTACAACATTTGTATGGTAAGTATACGATACTAAACGATACCCTAACACGCAAGCAAAGATACTTTGCCGATACCGAATAGGTACGTGTTGAAATAAAGGTTAAAACAAATTGAACGTGATAAATACTTAGTCAACCTTATGGAATTCAAAACCTGTACAAAAAAGGTCACTCGGGTCAACACAGGTAAAATAATTAAATTATAACTCTTACCTCATCCAATACTATACAGGAATATTGCATCAAAAGTGGAGAAGCGAACATCTCGCGGAGAAGAACGCCTTCCGTCATGAACTGGAGAATAAATAACAACCATAAGGTTAACAATAATAAATATATTAAAAAAAAATGGATCTAGCTACAAATGATAAGAGAACTGCAGTAATCGACCTAACGAAAGCGAGGATTTAGAATTAATTTGGGTAAGGGTACGGCTGAGCTTTGTATGTTTCTTAAACTATTAGAACTAGAGTCCCATCTTTATGAAATTTGGCCAGCGAGTAAATGATCTTTAATTATAATTTTTAAGTTAGGACATGAATACAATCACCCAAGGGATTACGAAGATACCTACATATAGGACGAAGCCACCGTTCGAACTGAACTAGTACCTAGTCTATGTAAACTGGATAAAAAAATACCGTAGACTAAATAATAATTGGTATCATGAAAACATCAAGCCAAGCTGGAGCTTTCTCGTTAATGGATGTATACAAAACAAAGCTGCGATGATTTCCAAGAAAATGTTTTTTACATTCATTCGCAACTGACTAACTATGACTTGCATCATTTTGAGCATGCCTGCCATCTAACATTGAGAAATACGGAAAGATCATCATATGAATAAAAAATAGTAGAATACCTTCTTAATATACACGTGTAACATATGAAAACAGCAGAATTAAAAAAAATGTAATTACAGATTTTCACACGAAACTTTTCTTTGTTATAATAAAATCGTGAAAAGAATTGTAGGTTTACCAATTTAAAAACTTAGTTACTTTGAAGGCCTTAGGGCCGTGGCGAAATTTGACCTCAAAACATCGCCCACTTCTATCGAAGCCTACTTACTTTTCACAACAATAAAAGTGAATCTAGAGGTCACCGACCCCGAGGCTCCAAAATTGAGGCACGGAGAGTCTCAGCGAAGGCAGATATTTCGTATGATGTTAAATACATTTTTATTTAGTAGGTATGTACCTACAATGTACACGCTAGTCGTACATATTGCACAATTATTTGGTGATAGGTTCTAAGAAGAATTTACGTTCAGTTTTGATCACTTATATGACAAATAGTTCCAATACTTCCATATTCTAGTTTTTCTGGTCGCTTAGTCAAATAAATACATAGGTAGTCACATTTGGTCATTGCCACTTGGTTCTGCTTCATCTCTCATCACATTATCTAGGTAATAATGACAGTTGTATAGAAGACAGTAGGTATGCACCTAGGTACTTTTTATATAAGCCTCGTATTTCTATACATACCACAATACTGCTATCAGGCGTCCGAGCACTGGTCATACCAGCGGCGTACCCAACATGTTCGCCGAGCGGCTCGCCGCGCTCCTCCGCTACGCGCGCCGCGAGCGCCGCAGCGGCGGTGACGCGCGGTTGCGTCACGCATACCTTGTGTCCTATTTCGTTGAGATACTGAAATGTAGAAGTAATATTATTGGTAAGCACACTGTGTTTCAGCGGATTTTATACCTATCGTCACCCATCCCAAAGACATGATAGCATATAAGTACTAGGTACATATAAGGAGTAAGGAGGCTTTCAATAAAAATCACTTTCAGTTAATGTATCAACTTTAAACTTCAGCCGCATAATTATAATTTCTATTGTTTTATTATTTTAATATATAGGTAGGTATATAATAATACTTTCAAAATTCATATCCAGTATGCTTACTGGATCGCAACCTCTACAGTACCTACTAACAGCTCTTCAATTGACATAACATTTTAATATCCGTTCTTGATTTCATAAGTACCTAATCAAATTAACAAGCAAATACGCATTGGTAAAACAACCGAAAGTAAAAAATATGTTACTGTGAATACTTAGGTAGGTACTTACAGCACACTAGGTCATAGGTGGAATATTCATTTATTATTAATCATAATTATAATTTATGTGTTTTCCTCAAAGAATGGTATATGGGCTATTATTATCCTATACCTAGTAGATAAGCCCAGTCCAAGAGTAACCTATTAATTAATTATATTTTTAAGTAATACTTAGCCGGTAAATATAACCGATATTCAACAGGAAGTGTTGTAATTTAAGAATTGTAATCTGGGTCCTTGGCAATCTTTTGAATATAAAGAGGGTTTTAAGCTAAATTTTAACTGCTAGAGAAAATGCTGTTGCTCATACTTTAATCTTAAGTAGGACCAAAAATATGAACAAAATTGTTTTTACTGGCTATATACTTTTTGCTTCGCTTGGTGCCTGCTACTGACCAAAATTATAATCATAGTTCTAACTTAACGTCATATTTGTCAGATACAAATTAAGAAGGTACATACTTAATACACATAAGAAATAAATGGTAAATAAATTAATATACTCATCATCGCATACTCTATAGCATAATCGTATCCTAAAATGTCTTCTATTTGAGTGGTAATTTGTGTCTGTCTGAACTTGAACCATAAGGTTAAACCATAACCATACTCGAACCATAAGGTTAAAGTTTAGACACATTTAAACTAGCCAATGATACTAATGTTCAACTAAAGTGACGATCAATCAGTGTCCAACATATCCCAATCAATAGTAGGTATTCGATGAAGGCACTCTGCATTAGTTATCACTATTCAAGGACGAAGAGATATTTTGTTGTCATAAGTATATATTACGTATTTGTGATCACGTTCTATAAATTAGAGGCCGTATGTGTTAAATGTAATAGGACCGTTACTATTGAGTTAAACTTTTTTCTCCAGCAGAGTAGTTACTAAAATGTTTATTAGCGATAGTAAAAATTACGTTTAAGCCAAGTCAGTAGTATCGTTTTATAATATCTAAAGACTTGTAACATTTTTTTATTAAAAAATGAGATATATAGCTGAAGTAGTGCCTTCATTAAATACTCAATAATGTTTCAGGGTATTTCAATTCAATTTGGAAAATTCTAATTAATAGTTAGCAGCCTTGATTATTAGTTAAAAATACGAGTAGTCTACTAAATTATTCATCCAGGAAAAATGAGCGTTTAAAATATTATTAAAGAGGGAAGTAAAGTAAAATATTTTTCCTGCCTACAAATAAAATACTTGTTAGTGCTAGTAAAATAATAAGAGCAAAGTTAATTCAGTTGTCAAGGTTATTTTTCTGTTTCTTTCTTGAATAAAAAACCTTTCGACCTATATAATTCAACGACTTCTCAGCAAAAACGATGACAAACAGATCGGTCAAGCATCCTTCTAGTTCGCTTTCATTCCACTTCCCAATATTACTTAGCAATCGATTTAGGTGGATATATTCCATAATGGCCTTACAAAGTATCGAACTTTCCTCTATCACGCACGAACATCAATTACTCAATAAAGATTGTTAGTTTAAGTACCTTCTCAACAATGACATGAATTCTACAAAGCAAACACCTGCTACGAATAAAGTTTACAAGTAACTTATTTAGTTACAAATACAATTCTCATTTTCCTGTTACTTGACGTTTTAATAACATCTCCGATAGCAATTTAATTATAGAATTAAACGTTCAGCTTCGCGAAACTCTAGAGCGTCTGGAAAGTTGCCAATAGAAAAAAATATAGGTACTAGGGTTTTTTGTTCCAATGCGGCGATGAGAACTCTTAATTATAATCATAATGAAAACTAAAACCGATATTGAACATTTTATTTCGAGTCAACGTAGAGCTTTCATAGACTAAAACATAATGACTTTACCTAAAAGCAAACGCAATAAGCATTTCCAACGTACCTACCTAATTTATCGAGACCGGTCTTGTACGTACGAATAGTTGGGTCACTACGAATGATGAAGCATTTATGCGCACGTTAGCTGCATGTACCCCGCGGTTTAGAAGAAAGGAAAGAAATTTATTTTGCAAATGTTCACATGCTTACAATGAAATTTAAAAATTACGGGACTTAAAATAAAAATTAGTGATGTTAAAAAAAGTCTCCACTCAGCAAATGTCGAGGCACCGTCAGTGACACAACGCTGATTTTCAGTGGAACCCATAATAATATAAAGGTGCATAATATAGCATTGCAATATTATGGTGTACTTATATTATAGTTGCGTGTAACTGTGTAAAAGTATATCATTCATTCTTAATGTTTAACGAATTGGTATGTGTAGGTAATAATATATAAAACTAGCTGACTTCGTACCGCCATATTTTGATTTTAATAATGCATATTTTTATTTCTTTTAATTTTATTCTATACAAACCTTGTCCTAAACCATAAACACAAAAAATATCCAACTACTGAATGTCATGGGTGTAGGTACGTACATTTCGGTTATTCATTTTTATTTATATAGAATAATATAGATATACTTAAATAGCCGAGACTGAGAATCCTAGGTTGCCTATGCAAACTTGATCTTACACGATGACTCTAAAATGCATAAATAATTGACCCACGGTTTCATCCAAGGTAAGAATCACATGTAAGTATACAAGCAACCTATCTACTCGAAAAAGTTGGGTATATAAAGATTGCATCCTAAACACAACCGAACGCACAATTAGGTCCCTACCTATTATAATTTGAATGAAAGCTAGATGCATTCATACTGGTTCAAGTGTAGTTATATCGTGTTTACCCATGATTCAAAGGCATCTTGGAACCTACCTGTGTGACTAACAAATAAGTCAACATCCTCTGTATCGCTAATAGGTACAATAGGCTTCTCTTTACGTGTTTAATCACTATCATTCATAGATAACACAAAAGGTTTGTCATCTAACTTGTAGTTTTAATATGACATAAGCAGAAATGTATGAAAAAGGTAATACCTAAAGTAAATATAATCAGATGATTTCACGATTTTAAGCGGTGGTTTAAATTAACCTATTTTCACGCGCAACTAGAAAAATCACAATAAAATTAATAAGTATACCTACGCAAGACGCGCGTATTGTTTGAATTTATATAATTTATATAACCTATTTATTTCCTTATAAATTACCATAAGGTAAGGTAATAGAAATAATTCTATGACAGCCTAAATATATAAATCAGGCATGTACTAAGCGAAGCCGTCTTTTGTTTCCTTTGTACCCGCCACAGGAAAATGGGTGCCAACTTAAACTGGATCAGCTTAGTCTGGTGATCTTGCTATACTAAATACTTAATAATGTAATATATAGGTATAAGTATAATGCTGCAAATCTATTATGTGTCCCTTATAAGGGGATGAGATGAGTAAAATGGTCCAGTATTGCTTCAACAGTAGCAACATTTAAAAAAAATTGAATAAACTCGCGTTTATTAATTAATGGCTGAAATTAGAAAGTTTCAGTTCCCATATTGAAACACCGCAAATATTCTGTTAAGTACGTTTCTTTAGTCAAGAAAGACATCGAGACAGATAATTAGTTGATAAGTAGTTGATATGATTCATTATTATACTAATACACCTGCTCGTGAACAATTGTACATCGGTGATAACGTAATCAATCTGGTACTTAATGTAAAAAATAAAATACCTACTGTTTAAATATAGTTGATATTATCATTATGGTAAACTGAACTATATGAGTAGGTAGGTATTATGATTGATCGGTAAATGAAAATATAGGTGTTTAATTTATTTTTTCGTTGTAGTTACATATAACAGGTCAATCTTCAGAATATTATTTGTTACTTTTGATAATCGATGTCTTGCCAGAGCCTGGTTCGGTCTTATAAATTCTTTCCATCCATATAGGTATAGAACAGACGCGACACTTAGATTTTTTTGGTTAAATAGGATTTCAATGCAGAAAGTTTCAAATTTTATCACAGTTATTACCAAATATTAAGAAATATAATTGATATATTATATATATTTTGGTAGAACGTTTTTACAAAAGTTTAATAATGACTTGTTTATATATATATATATATATATATATGAAAACACGTTTGATATTTCTTGTATTAATAATAAAAGTCAGTGAACAAGCTTCAAACACATTTATTTCGTTAAAATATAAACGGTTTATAAACAATTGAAATCACAGACATAAACTATTACTATGTACCCATAACTTTCCTTTATAACGTAAAAAAATAAAACTTATACTATTATCATTAGGTACATCAACTTGAATAACATAACTTGATTAACCTAAAGATATTTCGTAAATTGACAATAAAATTTGAACATCGAAAAATTTTCAAACTATATTTCTCTAACGATTATAAACATTTAATTAAAAACACGTACCTAATGAAAGTTAAACTTAGTGCTGTAACATAATTGTATTGTAATAATTACATTTACTTATAACTAATTTATGGGTATTTATTCAAATTAACAAATTTAAAATGATCATTCGAAATTAGCATAATACTTAAATTGGTGAACATCATATAAACTTATACATGTGAAGATTAAACAATTATACTTATAGTATATTTAATTTTTACCCAGTTACAACGCTATTTATTTTCGAAAATCATCCTTCAATAAACGAATCTTCTTAAAAAATATGTCATTGGAATTCCCTATTTTTATTCTTTAATACTAGGTAGGTATATCAATACAATATTTTTCAAATCGTATCCCGACTAATCTCACAATAAGGTAAAAGCAACTGTCATTACGTTATTTTTGGCGTTGAAATATTGCTAACCAAATAACCGTATGACAGTTGTGTACCTTCCCCAAACCTATAAGAAAATCAGTCATTTCTAGCGAACTCTCCAAACCATTGCTTCAAATCTACCATAAATATTGGCACAACAATATCTTTATCACAAAACATTAAGATTTAAATTTATTTTACTAGCTTCGATTATCGTATAGTAGTAAAATATTTGGTATCTACCTATATTACAAATAAAATGAACATATGTATATGTATAAACTCATATTTTAAATATGGTTTTCTTGAATTACATTTTTTTATATTAATTTTAAGTCGTTTACGACTTGATATAGTTTCAGTAAAAGTGATTTGGGTAACTGTGATTACTTTGTACATAAAAAAAATATAAAATATATAGTAACTCTTAAACTTATAACAGAGTTTCTTTTCTTTGATTTCGGAACACTAAAGAATATATCAAAAAATTATCAAATTTAACAATTTATTTCGAGGATTTCATACGAAATCGCCCGAATTTTGCCTACAAATTAGAAAGAGCTTTATCTATTGACAGTTCTCTTTTTTTAGCAATATTCAATATTTAATAAATATTGCTACGAGTATATTGCTAAAGCGATTTTTCGACGGCTGAACTCATACCAATGCGATAATAATCAATTATACCTTCGCCACGAAATAACGAGTAGGCACTTGGGATTGGAAATGGCATTTGCTTTTAATTTGAGTTTTTCTTGTGACGATGGGCACTTACTCATCAACATAGGTAGGTAGCGTTATTTTCGATAATCCAATGAAACGTTATTTCGATGACCACATAACGCGATACGCAATCTGTAGTTTTATATTCGAAATAGATAAATTTGCTATACACTTAACAAATGACAAGCTCGCCAACTTCAGACATCTTAACCTAAACAGAGGCTAATGTTACTATAAATTGCGTTGATCATTGATTGAATAGTTGATAATCGCATTTGGTGTTCCCATGAACATTATTTTCATTTTTGTATGTGAAAAATTACAAACGAACCGTATTTATTGAGTTACTGTGTCTCTAGAGGATAGTGCCCCTAAGACAGATAAGAATTCCAGAAACTTGCAATTGTGTTTTAAAAATAGGTGCCACCTAAAAACAAGTTCCAACTATCGTAAATTTTCAAGGCCGCAACTTAGTATTTCAATAACAACCAAACACAAGCAACTGAATTTGAAACATATTATAGATGAGGTGGGATACATTTTAAATTCAAACATAAAATCTTTTAGTACTATATTCATAATAACAGATCGGATCATTCGATAGGAGATATTTAACAACTGACCATTAATAAATCTGAGACCAATACCTTAATGATGACATTATTGCTAATGTAAAGTAAACAAAACATTAACATAATAATTATCTAATTTAAAAAAAATACATAGGAATTATCGAATCTGTCGGAATGCAGTTAAAAGCTTATCATTTCAACAACATTAATGCGTTGCGGTTCACCCAAACACAAACAATAGAAAGATAAAATTGAAACATATACTTTAGTTATAAACTTACAGAATATAGGTATTACTGATACCTAATTGGTACTTGTTAAGCTTAACTTGAATTTCTTTCTAACGCATATTTTAACTCGATGTATATTTTTTGTCGCTGTTATGTTTATTTAATTTTGTGTGAAAGAACTTCCGTAACGTTGTTCTAATCGCATCAGCTGGTGATAAACTGTAGGCATGTATTTATTTCGGGGACAGCTAAAGAATAAAAATATCTAGTTCACAAGGGAAATCGGTTGGGTATAAACAACGGAGATAAAAAAAACTCGGAACGTATTGACGGATACGATAATATAGAAAAAGTCGATAGATTGAAAGCTGTAGTATAAAAAGATGGATGCTGCACTAGTGAAATTTCTAATGATGCTTTGGATATTATTTACAAGGGACAGCATATAAGTACTCTTGTTTTTATATAACAACATTGTTATTTTGTTATTTAACAATAATACCTAGTAAACAACTGTTAACCGCCTGGAATTAATGTGGGTGTTTGAGTGTTCCGTTCCGATAACAAACAGTGATTGGACATTAGAGAATATGCTTACTCGTACTTGTGTCTTATGATCACGTCACAACTACAAAGCACACCTACATTTGCCAGGTATAAATCTGTCAATGTAACTGCTTCCAGTTGGGATATTTCCTTTGTTAACAAATGTTTACCTTCAACGATAGCCATTACATAGTAATCATAGAGTAAGACTATCGCTTCTTCTATAATATTCAGCACCGACAAATCTTATCTTCCCCTATTTCACTAGGTACACTGATTCAGTAATTAAGCACTGGTAAATAAGAAATGAAAGTTATAATTTTGTAATAAATCTGAATGCTTAAAGTAGGTAAAAAATTTAATTGAATTAGGTATTAAGTACTTACTTAATAAACTTTTTATAGTAACTCCAAACAAGTATCTTTCTCATAGGTAGGATTTACCTAGGTAGGTGTGTTTATTGACAACATCAAATAGGTCTAGGTTAAAACGTCACCAATTTGCACGAAACTCGGTCAAACTGAACGTAAAATATAAATATAGACTACGACACCAAAACAACAATTACAGAATTATCCGCTGTTAAAAAATTTGTTCTCGCGAACGAAAATATAATTTTATAAGGTCATGGAAGTCGATGTGCATGGAAGATTATAAGTTAATTTTTTACCTCCAACAAAAAAATAGAACTATTTAACTTTGAACAATTGCACATCTTTATTCATTATGTGCCTGAAATAAATCTTAATAATTTAATATTAATTTCGATGATGAAGTAAAGACTACGTTGATTTGTCATAATTCAGTAAAGTCCCGCCTGTAGGAATCCTTTAGCGTTAAGTGTTTACCTTGTATCTATTTATTATATTACAACTAATAATGGTCAACTATGGCAGAAGTCAAACTTAGCCAACATATAATAATACCTTAGGTTTAACCTAATTAACAATTGTTATTGAAAAGAATTGAAAGTAATGAAATTTTCGCAGAATGATCTCAGACGCAAATTTTTAATTATATGTACTAGGTTAAATTAAACAAAAACAATCAAGTTAATTAAACGATCTTATGAAGCTACGAAATAATGCAAATCTTTGTGGTTTCGTAGGTCTCATATACCTACTTATCTTTGAAATACCTATTTTTCTTTGCCTGATGTAATACTTACTAGAACAAAAACTTTTCTACCTATAAGACGAAGACATAAAACTTTGACCGATAACGCTACACGCAGAGCGTGTATAGTTTGACGTTGTGTTTTTAGTGTTTAAGAAACTGTGCTGGTTAGCCTAGTAGTTAACCAGCATTATTTCAGTACATTCATGTAAGGGTTCAATATTTCAGTAGGTACCCTACTTAAAGTAGATTAATTCGCGATAAATCCATTAGCACCTACTTTAATTACAAGTTCAATTGTTCTTTTGATGCGATAAGTAGGAATGCCACGGCAAAAGGTCGAGTTAAAATAAGAATCAATTCTTGGAACAGTTTGTTTCAACGAAACATAAATGTTATACAACTTGAGAACAAGATTTACTGTATTAACTTATTAAATTACCTGATTATAAATAATCAAAGACTTCTTTGTTAAATAAATTTGGCAATATTGCATGAGTAATACAATCGTTTTACAATCGTAAAACTCATAAACCATCTGCCCCCTTTAAGACAAATGTTTGAATAATATCTACTAAATATTCTGAAGTACCAACAGCAACAACTAAACATAAATACCCACTGTAATGTACAGCCTTTAAAAACGGCCACGTTTTATCACAGAAAACAGCTAACGATAGTAAATGTAAGTAGCTATGTGGATTCACAATCCTCCACAAACTAGTGGCAATGAAAAACATCCCAGACCGAAACATTGTTTCGCGTCTCATGATATCGTAATCTTTACAGTTCTCGAGTAATTCTTGATATATATCTATATACCTATTCCAGGCCAGGGACGAAAGTAGCATCTGACCAGAAAACAAACCTATAACTTGAACTATTCGTTGGAAGTTCACTTTGGTTTTGTAGGAAATACCAATCTCCGCGCTATTGTCTTTCTCTATGTCCTCGCTTGTATTTATTTCTTTCAATTGATGGTATGGTAAAGTACTCACTGGAGTATCTCTGTAACCACGTCTAGGAGGATTATTTTTAAGATAAACTAGAATGCCGATCATCATAGAAACAACGCCTATCAAATCGCAAATGCCATCAATCCAAAACCCAGCAGAGCCGACTTCTGACCTTTCACCTTTAATATGCTTTCTTTCTCTGGCGACATGTCCATCTAAATCGTCAAGAAACATTCTAATCTGGAATAAAACTACGGCAAAACGCCGTGCGGCTAAACTCTGACAAGTCAATAATTTAGCACCAGTCATAGCGACAAAAACATGAAAGAAAGATATCATATTAGGGGTCAAAAAGAGCATACGTTCAGAAATTCCTAAAGCGATATCAACAATCGAACATAAAGGGCCGTAAATGTAATGGTTTATATGGTCTATCATTAACGCTTTAACAGTTGGGTGACATAAGGGATTAATACTGCAAGGAATCCACAAGACCTCTTCATAACTGGCATCTTTCTTAAAAATAGACTTGAAGGTCGATGAATAATGTGTTCCGTTTTCGGGTCCATTGCCCAAATTATCAAGCCTATAATTTTTTATTCGGAGAAAGAGGAATGTGTCCATATAAATGCAGTAACAAAGAGTTATAAAAAGAAGCAAAGTGAGAACTTTACTCGCCGTTGACGATGGCCACATCATTTTGATATAATGAGTCAAGCTACATGTGCGGTGATCAATGGCAATGATATCGCCGATACACACGCGGCTTATTTTATAAATATAGCAAACTCGTAGGGCTTCTCGACGTAACTCTATTACGTTTCAACTAAATGCTCTGTATACGAGCTAAACAGCAATATTAGATGTTGATTTTATATAAACTTGATAGAATCTGCTTCGTCGATTAAAAGGGGTCACAGTTTAATTTAGAAATTTAAAAATACGTCCTTTCGCGTATTCACAGCAGAAAAAGTAAGACAGCGTTATGAAATCCTACTGTAACGGCGTTAACTATTTATAAACTTCTCCGAGGCAACTTTTGAAACAATGTTAACTACGCTGCATGAGCGGTATATGGAAATATTAGCTTAGTACACAATAATTTTAAAGTGACACAAAAATAAAAGATGTTTCGAAGGGTAATATCGATCTGTACATAGTTGCATTCAATAGAGTTCAATACATATTTAATGCAGCTTGAAACACCGCAACTGGAGGGACCTTGAGCACTTTAGAAAAACAACACAAACACATTTTTTCTTCCAATGTTCTACTTCGACCTTATCTCGGGTCTCCATTAAAGTTTTTATTCATAACTGCTCAACCATGAGACTTGCACCTTACAGAAATCGAGTCCGATATTGAAATTCTTTCACGTTGTTTGTAAAATCGATGCACTTATAGCTGGCTCGTGTTATCAAAACACTTGTCGTTCGACAACAGTACACTGGTATTAACAGACCACCACAGTACAAATTTCATTCAGATATAGGTGTCACATTTGAAAGGCCAGATGTTTTAATACATAATGTTAAAAACGTTATTGTTTCATTGATAGTAATAATATTCGCGGACTGACTGCAGACCCGCGTGCGTGCGCAACGAAGGGGCGCGTCAAATGAAGTGACGCTCGTTCGATTCGAAAAATGGCTGCCATTCCCGCCAAAATATACAGATGGTTTACAAAAAATAACCTTGCTTCCACGTAATAGAGTCGGTGTTTAAATAAACGATAAACGCCAGTCAGAACACCATCACATCATTATTATACCTATTTAGTAAATAGTTACTTAATTCTAAATAATATTATTATTATTTGTTTAACTGTCTGACTAACTGAAACAATACGATAATCGCACAGCCGCAACTATTTCAAAAACTTTTGGATTCCTTTTCTATTATTGTGTAATATTGAAAGAATGAAAAACGTACTTAAATGAATATTTTTGGGAATTCATATTCTGAAATTGGTGAAAATTGGAATGAAACCAACATAACATGAGTATTGAATATGTGATTGAACTTGTTTGAGAATCATCTAAGGTGGTTAAAATGTCACAATAAGTTATCTTCTATATATAAATTAAAATTTATCAGCCAAATGTATGTAGGTACACACACAACTACCAATCAGGACAAATTTGTATAGAAATAAACTATTTTTTTTTCGAAAATTTTAAATTTAGAAAATATTTATAAAAAAAATATGGCGGCACTAAGTTTGGTGGGTCAGCAAGTTTAAAATAGAATACAATACAACTACCCTTATAATAATCAATTCAGTGGAACATTTCAAAATTACAAAGCGGATAAACAATATCAAATACGTAATTTTTATTATTTATTAATAAAACATATTATATAACTTGATTTTAATATGTTACCGTGTAATGTTTACTTCATTATATTATATTATTTTTATTTGTGTTAGTCCTGATCAATTAAATAAATTTGGCTGTGGATGGTGTATAACTGTATAATGATTACTTCTGTCAGAAATATGTAGGTAATACTCGTAATATTGCAGGTACCTAATTTAAGTTTGTTTGTGTTGGTTTCGGTTTAACGAATTTGTATAGATGGTGACGTCTTTATTGCTATATAGGGATGTTGAAATTTTAAAAAACATATACTGATAGCTTTCATACTTTTGTATTGGTTAACCGAACCATTCATTATACTGCTTATGAACAAGCATTATTTTAATCATTACACCACTGTGGAGATAAATTATTTGTCCTGGGATAGACATTAAAGTGCTTTAGTATATAACTACTAATGCCGTAGAAACATGATGCACTATACCTATGTTCATCAAGGGTGTTCCGTACAGGCACAATATTATCCCCCAATGCACATGCCTAATGTTCATTCTACGCAGCACTTGGTCCATGTCCATAGTAAGATGGTCACTCCCCTATTTGTATCATTTCCAAGATACTAGTAATATAAATGTTAATTTCTGATGCCTTCGCGGTTATTACACATTGGAATGAAACAACTATTAATGGATTTAACTCACATATTTTTATTTTATTTTATTTTATTTTATACTTTAGCATTAGACTATTGTCAGCTCAGTCGTGCTACGATTATGGAAACTGTAAAGAATCCGAAATGTCAGCAAATAAAATAAAATAAAATAAAAATATGTGAGTTAAATCCGTTAATAGTTGTTTCATTCCAATGTGTAATAACCGCGAAGGCATCAGAAATTAACATTTATATTACTAGTATCTTGGAAATGATACAATTAGGGGAGTGACCATCTTACTATGGACATGGACCAAGTGTTGCGTAGAATGAACATTAGGCATGTGCATTGGGGGATAATATTGTGCCTGTACGGAACACCCTTGATGAACATAGATATAGTGCATCATGTTTCTACGGCATTAGTAGACTTATATACTTAGACTATTGTCAGCTCAGTCGTGCTACGATTATGGAAACTGTAAAGAATCCGAAATGTCAGCAAATAAAATAAAATAAAAATACGCGAGTTAAATCTGTTAATAGTTGTTTCATTCCAATATAAATGTTTGTATGTAAGTATATAAAATTACTCACCTGGGGAACTTGAGTTGACTTGCCGCATCCTGTTTCACCAATCAATATCAAAGTTTGATATTTTTCTAATAAGTATAGAATATGGTTTCTGTACTGAAACACTGGCAGTCTTTGCCGTTGTGTATCTAATGGTAAATGATGATACCTGTTATACACAAAATTGGTCTTTGAATCACTATCTGTTGTTAAAGCTACATCTGTATTTGGATTTATTAATATTTCTATACTGCCATCTTTGTTGCGTGTGGGATAAAGGGAGTCATCGCCTAAAATTATAAATTAAAGGTTAGTATCATTAACCTACAATGGAAATAGTACACATTGCAAGTAACGTTTCTAATTTAGTTCTGTGCTAAATTCAAAGACGATTGTTCGCAATAAAATATTAGAAAAAATTGTTATTCTCTATTATTTTTAATAAGGAGAACAATAAATTGAATTAGAAGTTCAACGCAAAAACACCGAAGACCTATAGAAGTTATAAGAATAGTACAATTCTTACCTGGCCGAACAAACCTCGGTCTCGACCCCAACATTATAGAGTCACACTACACCTTATAAAAAACTTTGTACATATATGTAAAGTAACTATGTAAAGAATATTTGTTTAACTAAAATTACAATTATTATCCTTACAGTTGTTTACACTCAGATAGCAATAGCCGCCAATGCTGCCATAACATCACATTATGACATTGACAGTTGACATTTGTGAGTTGTATAGTGATTTTGTAGGTAGGTAAAATGTTCTGTACTACTTTTGAAATACTCCTTATTCATATTTGAAACTGATCTGAAATAAAAATCATACAGTTACTTTCCTTGGAACTACCCTATTTGATTAATATTTTCTTGTGTCCTATTTAATATAGGTAAAAAAAAAAACAAGTAGGTACAGTCTACAGATCTATTTAATTGAACTGTTCTACCAATTCATATCTTTAAAAGTATTACTTCTACTGAATGTCAGTAATTTGAACAACAGTAACTGTTGGTGATAATGGTGATATTGAAAAAAAAAATGTTTATTTGTCGTTATTATTCCGGCAAAACTTAATAATAAATTCCGATTTTGGTTTTCTTTTAACAGTTTTTCGGTTATGGATATTTTTAAAAACTACATTACTGATAACAAATAAAACTCTGCAAATTTGGTCCGATTTAATTTAAAGGCATCAATCACTTTACCAATTAATAATAAGATAACTATCGATTGTTAGCAAAGTATAATATTAGCAACATCCCTAGTTATGTCAGTAATAAGCCCGCGAATTCAAACTTTTTTACGGTTTTGACGTTTTGTTTACTTACTGCTTTTCTGTCACACAGGTTACACACTTACACTGTTACCTACCTGTTTTTTTTCATTGCATTCCTGCTGCATCATGTAAAACAATTTTGGTATGTAATTTGTTTAGTGCTTATATTTATTTTATTGCTTACCTATATGTTATATTATATTTAAATGACCGGTGCATGCGACGATCTTATCTACAAATTGGAAACAAATATTTCATTGAAGAACCAATCCTAATAACAGCTTTCCAAAGGTGAGTTGTCATTATTTATACTGTTGAAAAAGTCATAATGAGACATTTTTATGTAAATTTTACCTGGTAGTACCTACTTAATAGTAAGCTAATAGCCTGCGTACATAGGTACTTTACTTACCTACTTACTTAACTATCGCAACTACGTTTCAAATAAGCTGTCACTTGCGATCCAGCGCGAGTATTTCCATTTTCAAGAATACATTCTCAGTGCATTTTATTATACCTACCAGCTATGGAATAAAAGTAAGTAGGTACCTACCTATTCTCTTGAGCAAATTACTATGGCTAGCACGTAAGGTGTTTGTCGCGCGGTAAAGCACTTGTCTTTTTTTTTACTCAATGAAAAAGTAGCTACCTACCTATACGTAACTTCAACAGAGAATTTCCTGCATGCTTGCCAGACAACATCAGACACTAGGTTTGATACATACCTACAGCACAAAAGCTTTTGAAGCCACAAGTATCATTTTCCTAGTTATTTTTTTTTAAGATAATGACTTGTAGAAAATGAGTAAAAACTCAATATCTTTGGTGCCATTCTCATTATTTCTAAGTACCTAAGTATCTTTGTCATGATGCCCATAACATTCTTATTGAGCTTTAGGGCAAATATAATTATTTTAATTAAATTTATGAAGGCATTTTAAATAGGTAAGTAATTACTTATATTAAAAATATATATTTTCCATCAGATATTAAGAATGTATTGTATTATGTAGGTACCTATTATACCAACCTTTTAGTAACATTGAACTTGGCTTATACTGAAATAATTCCAAAATCATCAGTTAAATACCTACTTACTTAATTACATTTAAAAAAAATGTCCTCTTTTACAATATTATGGAACCAGCACCTTCTATGACATTAAGACATTATGCACAAAAGAAATAACCCATATCTTATGATAATGTATTATGTAACCAGGAGACTAATCATACTTATATATGTTTTTCAACTAGACGTCAACCATATTTGTGGGAATTTGTTAAATAAAAAATGTATTTAAGATTGATATAATTTATTGTAGTAATAGTAATACCATTCTTTACTAGAGATCACAATATCTAAATTTACTTATGAATATTGACAAGATATGTATTTATTTACAAATTAGAACAAAGTCAACTGTTGGGACAATGACATCACGTTTAGGATTTTGAGACGAATAATAAAATACAATTCAAATTAAGTAGATACTAATATGTAATAATGTCTAGAATCTTACTATATAATGAAATATGTAAGTATTGTTAGAGCAGGTATTGTAAAGTATACCTACCACATTCAAAAGGGGGACACTCTTGACTATCTAAATTATAACAGACAATGTAAAGGATTACATTGTCTGTTATAATTTTTACATTCAATGTGTAATAGCTGCTAATTCATATGAAATTATTATTAAGATGTCATGTTGATTGTCTCTTATAAATGAAACAAGCAGTGGTGTAGCGTAGTGGGGCCGGTACTTTTAAAAAATATAATATATTATGTACCTACATTAGGTACAATATGTAATATGTATATAATGTATAGTATACATTAAATTAAAATACCTAAATAAGAAAGTGGCAAAATTTTCTTCCGACCCTCACAACCGTCACTTAACCTTCGCCACAGGAAACATGACATAAAATACTTATTACATACCTTTTTTAAAATTAGTACTTAATTTGACAAATTTTGCTTCATTTAAACATTTTGGTACTTACACTTATTTTTTTTCTATAAGTACCTGCATAACATTATTTCCCGAGACATTAGTTATAAATTAATAACAAATTTGAATTTGTTTCAAGACGGTATTTTGAAAATATTACTTAGAAAGTTTAGAATGACCTATTATTTCGCTGTTAGTAAGCACTACGTAAAAAACTCTTGTAATTTTCTAGTCAAGTATAGACTCTACCTATATAAACTTTAAGTTGGGTATAGGATATCCGGGAGCATAACCATAATTCACGGGCGTGAGTGCGTTATATACATTTTTTGGTCCTGGTATACTATAAGGGTTATAAGTATTGTATGGGTTTGCTAAAGGTAACTTAATAGCAGGATTTCGAATATTATTCGAAGGCGTAAATGTGTTATATCCAATATGTGGACCCATAGTATAAGGATAATATGTATTATATGGGTTTGCTAAAGGTGATGGCCTGCCTTGTAAGGCAGAGTAAGGAACATTTAATGGCGGCAATGCAGGTTGCATCGGGTTTGCGGTATATACTTTGTGGATATCAGGACGATCGAAATCGTTCTTCAATGGAAATCGTCTAGCTTCCGCCCCGGAATCGCTTGTCTCCTTATTTAGTTTATTCATGGTGTTATTCAATCTGTCGCTTTCTTCTAGTAAAGAATTGCTTGCACGTAAGCGCTTTATGTTTTCATCAACATTAGGTGGCAGTAAGTAATCGCTTCCTTTATTGTTTGCATTATTTAAATTAATAATTCTTGCTTTAACGAGAGCGCCATTTTTTATAAGTAAATTATCAACATCTTCTTTAGAATAATTTAGTAAATCTGGCGACATTTCAATTGCATTTACATTTCCTATTATTTCTTGGTACAGTCTGATTGGTTCCGACCGTAAAGCGGGCTTCTTTGACAGTAAGTCTTGAATAGATTGAATGAATGAGCTATATGGCAATCTATACTTAATGAAATAAAATGGTTCGTAAATGAAAGGCTGAGGTCGTTTAAGCACATATGTCAGTTCGACTTCGCCTTGGTCACCCAATTTAAATAAATTATCCACGCCTGGTAACTCATTTATTTTGTTTGCGTTAAAGCCTACATCGCTTGGGATCGCTGGTTTGGAAAAATTCAATAACTTTGAAATACTATCTTGGTGATCAAGAGGCAGTATATTATTAACCCAGTTTTTGGCCTGACTGTCGTCATAATTCAGCCCGTTCGGGGCTAAATATTGATATTGATTATTACTCGATAAATAAGGATTTTGTTGGTTAATGAGGGCCCTTAAATGATCAAGGAGATTTGTTTTTGGTGTGGTGTATGAAGGATCATTAAGCACATTTTGGTATAATTGTTGATAGGGAATACTAGTATGCTGGTTCGGTAGATTTGGATTATTCTGATCGTATTTTGGGAACAGGCTATTAATATTTGTTGCAATCTTTAATTTATTTAAAATATCGTTATTGCTGGGATTCGCAGTAGATGCTGGATTATGTTCATAATTGTTCAAGTAAGGGTATTTTGGAACAGGTTGATTTGTAGGAAGATTTAGTGGTATAAGACCATCAAAAGGAACGTTTTTGTTATCGGGATTCAGTTGGTTTAATTTTTCAACCAGACTCTTTACATGCTCTAAATTTGCTGCCAAATCACCATGCAAACCATTTCTGGGACTTGTGCTATTTATAAGATTATTAATATCAGATAAATTTGTTTTTTGAGGATCGACATTATTACTATCAATTGGAGGTTCATAAATCAGCGACGGAATATGATTATTTGGTTTTAAGTTGGAATTTTGTATAAGATTGTAATATGTATTGAGGAGATTATTTTTAGGATTACTCGGTAAGTTTTCCATGTTATTTGCCGGTTGATTATAATTTGGATTAGCGTAAACTTTTCCGGATACTGAATCATAAAGATACGGGAAGTTATTGCTTAGAGTTTGTTTGGGTAACGTACTGATTCGATCGGTACCATTACCAGATGGTATTTGATTGTAAATTGGTAAAGTCAAAACAGGGTTATTTTTACTGTCAGGTGCACTACTGCAAATAGGGTTCTTTACTAGTTGGAGGACTTGCAAGTAAGCTTCCTGTGCATTTTGGATTAATTTTAAATAGGCATCTTTGCAATCGGCCTGAACGTTTGTTGGTAATTCATTTGCATAGGCCACGTTAGCCCTAATGTTTTCATTTGTATTTGGATTAACATTTAATAAACTTCGTAAATTTCTTATATCTTCTGAGAAAACTCCTTTAGCTCTTTCTAGCTCAGTTTCGAGATCGATTATTTTTTTAGTAGCTTCATAATTATAAGTGCTACTTGGACCTTCTTGAAAATATTTTTTTATTAATGTAAGAGCATATTTGATACGTTCTGGAGCATTTGCTTCAACAGATTTACCATCGATATCTAAAAGACTGGACAATATCGTCCAAATCTTTTGCAATATCTCAGTATTCTCACAGCTTGGTACAAGCGAAGGTTTATATTGTTCAAATTGTACAGGAGCTGGTGGAGAATTTAAAACCTTTTAAACAAAATAGATAAACGTTAATGAAACAACCGGAATACAACATTTCAGTGCGATTCTCTAATAAAAATCTACTTACATTGAACAACTTGTTATCACTTGGCCCAATTCCGAAAGCAGATTGTGGAGGCAGACCTGCTTGTGCGAAATTGTTTGGAGTGCCATAGTTCTAAAAAATCCGGAAAACGAATTGTAGCAAAAAAATATGTAATTTTATCAACGTCGTTATTATAATAAATCATTTACCAATCTTTTTTTGGGAATAATAATATAATGAAATTAACAATTGATACTGACCACTTCACTCGATACCACGGTGAATATTGTAAAAAGACTACAGGCATGTTTCCAATTCATTTCGCAAAAGTGATTAATTTACCTTGATTCGGATATAAATAGCTTTTTTCTCAGTAATCAAGCTGACATTGTAGTATTATGTCAGATAAACCACCGTGAAATAACTGCCCGATAACAAATCGTTTAAGATAAAAAGTACTTGTAATAGTTGAAATTGATAACATAAAGATTTTTTATTTATTAATTACCTACTTATAAAATTAATTTCTAATCACTCAAATTATACATACATTTAAACGTGTATCAAATGCGAGGGATAATGTGTATGTAATTCGTCCACGAGTAAGCCAAGAACTTTCTGTGTAAACCTTACTTTCTATTTGTAGAGATAGCATACAAAATAGACAGAAATGCTAGATCTGGTTTATAAAAAATACTATTATAACTACGTTAACTCAAATTAAAAAAATACAATAAAAATATCGAAAGTGAACTCATTATGAATTATGATTGTGATGAATATTCAATTGATAAATGCTAACATTAACAAATGAGAAGAGCATAATGCAACCATAACACTTGGTCTGTTTTAGCCTGCTACTGTAAAACTTAAAAAAAATCAAAGCGTCAAAACCGAAGGGGTTTTGACGCTTTGATTGATTAATCATAACGTTAAACTTTTTCAAACTTTCTATTTCGTAAATAATAATATTTAAGTTAAATCGTTAATTCAAAGTTACGTTTGAAAGAATGATTTCCTTGATGGTCACAATTACGTTTCTCTGTCCATAATGTCTCTGCAGTCGATCTTTATAAATTTGCTAACAGCACTGCTCAATTTATCTACCAACTCCATGTATGCTCTCTGTTTGCATGGGCTGTAAGAAAGGTTGTTTAAATTAGGTAACACGGTGAATAACAAGCGTTCTAAGAATATTCTCATTCTTTTCGCGTACACCCCGGTAAACTGGCTTAAGGGTTGAAGTAATTTAGAAAAATTGATTTGAACATCGGTTGATTGAGAAAATACATCTATATTTATATTCCTTTCTTGGGATTCCGAGTTATCAGTATTTTTTATCACTTTAATATCTTTATCAGCTGCTTGTTGTTTAGCTGGACGCTGGACATTTTTAATATATTCATTAGATGCTTCCCGAATCAGTAGATCCGTTTCTGTCTCGTTTATTTGTCTACTTTTTTGAATATCCACAATGGAGCGATTACTATCCTCTTCTCTATTAGAATGTAGGACGTAGGGTTGTTTATTTACTTTTGTTTGTTTATTCCTGTTTTGTCCCATGATGACGACCTCATCTGATGATTTTTTTTTGCTATTCTCTAAAGATGATTCATTTTCTAGACTTTTCGATGTATTTTTATTTTTTTTACTTTCTTGCATAATACGATTAGTTACTTCTATTAACTGTTCTTGTGAATTTTCAATTATTTTTCCCTCGTATCTCGTAGTATCGTCCATTTGGTGCCTGATTCCTTTCACATTTTTTAGTTTTAGTATTTTTTTTTTATTTCGTTCATTATTTATAGTTTTTTCTTCTGGACTCTCTTCTTGTGAAATGTTTTCTAATGATATATCATATTCTGAATTTAATTCAGAATACAATCTTTCCGCGCTTATACCTCTCGACTGCTCATTTTCTGTGCTGTGTGTGTCCTTGATTTTCACAACTTTTTTATTTGACTTAACTGTTTTTTTATCTCTTATGTTTGTTGATTGGTCAGCTGAACTCTTTGCTTCTACTTTAATTAGTTCATCATATCTTGGTTTTAAAGAATTAACTACATTCGTTTGTTGTTCCTTGCTTGATTCGTTTGATAGCTCCCCTCTATAGCTAACTTTATTCTCATCGGTGGTTTTAGGTCGTATCCAGTCAAATTTATACAGACGTTCGACCTCTGCGCTTTTTTTTATGGTTTCGTATTGTGTATTTTTTCTATCAACTGATTCTTGGGAATCTGATTCTGTAAAAATTATTTTGTCAGTTGGTCGTTCCTCGCGTGTCCCTTTAGATACCTTCTTTTTGTTATTCCTTAGAGACTGAACGCTTTCCACCATTGATATATTAGCTTTTAGTTGATTACTCTTAGTATTTTCTATCTCCTCCTTGCTGTTTTTACTTGTAGTATTAAGCTGTTCTGGTTCGTATTCTGTTAACTCTTTTGGCAATTCTAGATCAAGATTTGTATTTAATAATTCATTAGATTTTGGTTCTGAATCGACCACTGCACTGCTAGGCATCATTTGTGTTTTGTTTGTTTTCTTATTATATTCGAGTTTATTGTAGTTTAATTGTTTATTATTAACACCTTCCATTGTCTGTTGAAATTTTTTATTGATATCAAATGAATTGTACCCTGGTTCAAAAGTAACTAGTTTTTTACTTAATTCTTTCCCACTTTCCTTGTTGAGTGATACTTTTTCGCGATCAAATTTTATTTTTTTCTCATCGTTTTTTGTAATTGTTACATGTTTTTGACCTCGTGCTGTGTTTTTTTCTTGTTGAACTAATGGACTAATTTCATCAAAGTCATCATTCTTGCTTGTGATGTAGTGTTTGTTACTTTTAAACTTTTCAAATGTCTTGGATTCTGTATTAGATGATAAACCCGTAGATGATTCTTTGATTCTTTCATTATTGAAACTTACATGATCTACAATGTTAGATTCACTTCCGTCTTTAAGCTCTCTTTGTATGATTTTTAATATATGATCGGTAGATAGGTGCTTGAAATTTTTGCTTTTGCTTAGTTTTACAAACGTAGCAATGATCGTGTAAAGTTTTCTTATCTCCCGAGCATTTTCAAAATTATAACTTTTATTGATACCTAAAAATTTAGATATCGTTTTCCAAACTTCTAGTAAATTTTCTTTATTATTTTTGCACGGTTTCATTAGTAATTGCTCTATGTGATTGTTCTTTTGCCTGTCTCTAGTTCTTGCTTTATATGGGATCTAAAACAAAAATGTTTTTTTTTCTCAAACATGCAATGAAATATCGTCCTTACGTGCGTTAAAACCCGCCGCGAAATGTATCGTTGCTGGCCTAGGCCGGGAAGGAATTTGAAGAAGTCTTACGTACGTCACACGCGCCGCGAAATATGTACTTCCCGGCCTAGGCCGGCAAGTAATTTCTTTTTAATCTGAATATCAACATGGCGTTGGTCTTCATAAACAGTTTAAGCAACCTTTTTTTTTTTAATAGGTTAGAACTTTATTGTACCAAAAATATTCGCGTTAATGCGTATTATACACAAACTGAGAATAACAAAAATCTGTATTATTAAATTAATTTCAATTTTATACTTTAGAAAATGGATAACTTGTGTAAAAAAAAAAAAAACATTTTGGCGGTCTATACTGTATACTCGGCCAGCAACCCCTTACTTCCCGGCGCCAGCAGTAATGTACTATTAATTATTATACTTATAATTATTAATTTACATTTACCTGTCATAACTTATTCGATCTAAATTCGATGGGAGAAACCAACAGGTAATGTACCTAAGTCTGACAAGGACCCGGTGTAGGTTTCAATTAAAAGAAAGTAGGTTAAAGACTATATTTTTTTCCTATATATTCGCTTTTATACGAATCATTACTTTTTTTAATAAGGAACCCAAAAACCTACGTTTTCATACATTTTTTTCTTTTATTTTTAAAAGAACAAATAATAATTAATTCTAAATGCTTTTTCGTCTATTAAGTATATTGCAACAAAACAAATCAAAAGTTAATAAAATTTTCAATTTGTTATTCTTTTTTTATGATTGTAAATTTTTCATGCATTTCATGAACGTTGTATGGAATGACGTGTTTTCTTTTTGTTACAACTAACCATAATTAACTATTCCGAGTGGAAGGAATAAATATGAAAGTAATTACGAATATGAAAATGATGATCATCATTGGAATGAAACAACTTTACCTAAACGGATTTAACGCACGTATTTTAGTTTATTCATATTGGTGTTATTTATTGGCTGACGTAGACTATCGTCAGCTCAGTCATGCTACGAATATGGGAACTGTGAAGTTTTCGAAACGTCAGACAAATAAAATACGCGAGCTTAATCCGTTTATTAAATAGTTGTTTGATTCCAATGTGTAATAACAGCGAAGACACCAAAAATTATTATGATGATTATCATTTATACATTAAGTACGTTGCCACCGGGTTCTATTAAAATTTGTTATTTGTGTGCCTGCGATTTTCACCTATATTTTGTATTAATTTCTGTATGAGAACGTTTTTTCACTTTAAACTAGCCATTTTTATGTTACACAGTTATGATTGTCTACTTTGTAATTTCAGAACATATTTTGAAAAATCATTTACCTTTTGGAGTCTCTGTGAATATTGTATATATTTCGAATGGGGATTATAATCAACATTTTCATAAATACTATCATTATCTCCGTCAATTTGAAGATGTGAGTCTTGATCTGGTTGCTCTTGATACCGCCGTTGGTCATCGGATTGGAAACCATGGCCGGTTTGTTCCTCTGAGCTCTGGATAAGCATATGCTAAAAATAATAAATTGTTTTTTAGAAATACTCTTCGCAAAGCGAAAAAAATAATTATATTCCGACTCAAAATCGGGATTTCAATATTCTTTTCAATAAACCTCACGTTAATCGTTCTGTCGTTATGTCTGTCTGTTATTAATTAAGCGAATGACACCATCCATTCATGCGATGTTTGTTCGGCCGATTTTCGAACAGTCCCATCGAGCGCAATGATGCACACGGTGCATCATGGATTTTAGCACGAAAAGAAATGTATGTGCGCGTGGGAGAGGTGCAAAACGTAATTAGGCCTGCGCGCAGGAGTAGTGCAGCGCGCCGCTAGGCTCTCGCGTCGAAAGGGTTAAGTAACATGAATCTTTGAAGCTGAATTTGACCCAATTGAGAGGTTATAGGTATACATTCATGAAATCTGGCCGATGTATGTGTTCCGATGACAATACAATAATATAGTACCTACTTAATAGTCCTGATCAGATGATGGTGCTAGAAGATAGAATGTGAAACCAATCCTAAGCGTGTATTTAAATTTTTGAAACTTCTCTGCTAATAATAAGTGTACCTATAGTAATATATAGGTATGGATCAAATCTTGAAAGCTCAAAATTCAGACCTGGCCCCTATTTCACCAACGAGACAATTATAATAACAAGTGACAATTCGAAATAAAATACATACATAGTTAATATAAAGTCTACCAGCGCACATTCATGTCGAATTTATAGCGGCTAAATAGGAGCCTGAGCGTTAAGTTATTATCATTAATAACAAATTACAATTATTATTAATGATTGGGATTTATCACTATAACTATCTAATAACAGAGTAACACTCAATATAGGTAAGTATTACCAGCGGCAGCGTCGAACTGGGGATAAAGTCGAGGTGGTGATTCACATTTTGCGCAGGGACACAGATCTGGCATTCGGGGCTTTCTTATTTTCCGATAGCACCTACTCAGTTTCGGACTTGGGCTTCTCCCAAAATCTACCCGAGACTTTTGGACCCTTTTGGCTGCTGGGTTTCCCCCCTGGCCCGGTCCGCCCCTCCTTAATGAACCTGCACCTCTCGGACTCCTCCGAGAGGTCCATATTAATACCGGGCTTAGTGCGGACGTCCAGCCAACATGGGCCACTCAGCACCAGGACTCCCGACCTCAAACTCCTCTGGCCTCGACCTCCGAGAAGCCGGATTACAGGAGACGCCACGCTCCCAGTCGAGACCTTTGGACCCAGTCCAACCCTGGGAATTATTACATCTAGAAAATGACTAAGCTCCTTGCTCCTTACCCTAGAACTCACTACGGCGAGGACAGCTAAGAAGATAACACACGCTACTTTCATATTAGATGTCGATACACATAGACGAAGAGTTACGATATTCACTAATATATATGCATAAAACTGAAACAAATCAATTCAGAATTTCCATGTTGGCCTAATAAAAAAATAGGTATCCATTTAGTTTACATAGTTGATCTGTTTATGTGTTTACGGTACTGTGCTTTATTTAGGAGTATCAGTGCCGCCTTGGGAGTTACATGGGTAGTTCTACAAACTAAGGAAGAATTCGAGTCTGATTTCGGCCCGACATTTTTTATACAATCTGGTGGCGGAAATCAGTGTAATAGCTAGAGTACGGAGTATTTTAGTGTATCCTAAAGGGAACAGTCAAAATATTTAATATTTTTTTATTTATGGCCATTCAAAGAAAATCGAGCCACAGGAAACTGAGAGTGTCACCAGGAAACTGAGGAAAACAACAAAAATCAATCGAGATCAATCATTTAATTCACATTTTTTTAAAATAACAAAAAGTAGTTTTAAACTTAGCTTAGATACTAATTATATACCTGAAACAGACTTCAACACGAACATTAATCATCAAATGATCATTGAACATAAGAATAATAATAATCTCTCTTACAATAACAAAAAAAATCTTAAAGGTACTTTTTGTAACAAATTGTGACTAAAGGACACTTAAATCTAGTATTTTACTTTAAATCTAGTAACAAAAATAATAATTTTGACAGTCTCGTTTTAATTCTTTTAAACAATTTTTTTAAATCACATTCAGCTAAACAGCCAGGGCATGTAAATAATGTAGAGTTACCATTGATACGTCCATCTTGTGCCCAATTATTAAATATTAGACACTGGACCCAGTAATTTCCTGTCGTACCTTCTACTGTAGAGAATACCACATATAAGGCACTCGCAGTCACTGAACTTGTATTTATTTGTCTGTACTTTTTTTATTAATTTTCTTTAACTCTTTGTTTTCTTGAATTAATTGTTTTTTTCTGTCTTACGTCTCGTTTTTTGTATTTAACCGCTTTTTTAACTTTGTCTTTCCTTGATATCTTTTTCCTTTTTTGGTTGTTCAGTGACAGAATCAAGTTTGATTTCTTTTGTTTTAACTTTTATTTGATTTCTTTTTTCTCTTAATGGCTCCTGTGATAGGTATGAGAAGAAAGTAGTCGGGTCAATTTGCAAATCAAGCATGGTGGCCAAAACTTCTGGATAGGTATTTCAATTTTAAGTAAGATCGCTTGCAACGCTCATATCATCTGGCTGATCTTTTGATTCCGTCTCTCTTTCGTAGACGTCTTTAAATATTTGCCGTGATTCTGCAGAGTATTCTAGTAAACCCATCCGGTAGTGTTTACACATAATAATAATAATACCCTCATCACAAAAACAGCTAAGGGTTTTCATTTGTAGCTTTCGTGACATGAAAGCACTGCCCTGTACTTGATGGACTTTGAGTGTCCCATTAAAAGGTATTAAATTCTGTTGATCGTTAGAAATCACTTTTTCCATAATATCGTGACAATAAAAAGTGTCAAACCAGGGCAGCGATTTTGAATGGTTCCGCAGAACTCAGTTAGGTTAGTAACATCACCTCCACATGCTACGACATCATTGGCAGTTCTTTTACACACAGCGCCCTCACCATCTGGTGCTTCTTTACCATGGCCCGCTTCGTGATAATTCCAAGTCCAATTTACAGGTCCAGGGCATAGATCTGTCATTTTTGATGCTAGCGTGAAAAGATTATTTTGTTACGATATAGCGTGACTGTCACTCAAAAAATGAATGGTTTCTATTTGATTTAGTACTAATTCTTTCAGTACTGGTTTTAAGTGGGCCCAAATAGCTTAAACATTGTGACTCAAATCTGTTATCTATAATACGATCTTGTAGATCCTTTCAAATAAATTTAACTGCTGTGTGAAGTGAGAGCTGTGTACGAGATCCTCCAAAATGAAAAGATTGAATTTCTTCGTTGTATTTAGTACAAAAAAAATCTGAAAAATCCATATTAAATTATTTATTTGTAGTTAATGTTTATGTGTAAAAAATATACTATTATGTCACAAAAACAATATTTTAATATGATCTGCTCAGGATCCTGGATTGGTCTCAGTATCCTGGATACCAATTGGACAGGATTCTGAGGCCAGGTTCCTGAGAATTTCTGTCTAAAAATAAAATAAACACACCAATTTATAACTTTCAACAAAAATAACCTAAACTAGGCCTATGCGCTAGCATCTTACATATCAATACGCTGAAATTGGTCATAATAATTATTTATTTCATAATTAAAAATCTTACCAGGATTCTGTGAACTTGACTGATTACGGCACCACTTCACTCGCTGAACGCACTGGACTCACTAAACAAGGTGCTAAGTGAGAATAGATAGATGACATTCTTTGTCTCTTTTGTAGGTACTATCGTCTCAGCGAAAAGGTAAAGACGCACGGCAAATAGTTTAATGAATATTTGCTAATTCAACAGCGAACAGGATACTGATATAAAATCGTGGGGACAAAATGTAAACAAGATTTATTCAATATTTTTAAAGGAAATACTAGTAGTAATTGTTCTACCTAGACTGGAAAACTAGTAAACTTAGTAATTTGGGTTTCTTTTAAGACCCTAATGTAGAGGTAAATGTATCATGAGGCATTTTGAACTAAAATTTGGACGAGGGACACTGCAGGATACTGAGAATTTGGCACTTTGTGCAGTAATTTTGTTCAGAAAAGAATTGAGTATCCTTATTATTTTTATTGACCAGCTAGAAATAATTGTAATTAATAGTATTCCATCAAAAAAATATTAATATTAAGAATTATTTTATCATATTTTGGCCGAGCCGCCAAAAATTCCTTAGTTTGTAGAACTACCCACATGGCACAGAAAATAGCCTATTACATACTTACATTGACAACATTTTTCTGATACGCAAATTAAACTTTAAATAAACGTAGGTACCTGCCCGAGACGTTTTACCACATTAGGTAGGTATTCTGTAGTCTTACAAAGAAAATATCTATGTACTGGCTGTATAAAGCTGTGGTGAATGGGGGTACCAAACGCCCAGCATGACGATGGAAATTTATACTAAAGCAGTTAGAGGCTATTTAGTTTACTGACGCAACGGAATATTAATATTCAAACTTGTTAAAATATTACGTTATTAATAATTAAATAATTTACGGCACAGTTGTTGTTAGACGTGTGGCTCGTAATCGAATTTAGGTATCTTTTTTTATATGTTAAAAAGTGACAATTCGTTGATGTCGTCTAAATACCTTAATAGTTCCGCCAGTTAACCTTCCAATAAATAGCTAATGAATTGGAATGAAACAACTATTAACGGATTTAACTAGCGTATTTTTATTTTATTTTATTTGCTGACGTTTCGGATTCTTTACAGTTTCCATAATCGTAGCACGACTGAGATGACAATAGTCTAACGCTATGAAGCCAATAGGTAGTTGTTTCATTCCAATGTGTAATAACCGCGAAGGCATCAGAAATTATTAATAGCTAATGAATTTATTTATATACTTAGGTACAGAATTGAAACTTTTTAATTAAGTTCTGGTCCAATTATTAGACGGGTTTCTAGGTAGACCAGGTATTTATGGCTACTTCACTTCTTCACAAAGGGTACCTACCTACTACCTACTTACTAACAAAATACAAATGATGTAGGTAGCTACCCACCAAGATAAAAAGGACATACTTTTATGTAAAAACAAAAACATAGGTAAGTACACAGGTATTTTTAATTTATTTGTGAAAGAAAATTGTCAAGTAACTATGATGTTTGGCTGAAAATAATGTAGACCTACATTGCTACATCATTAGGTAGAGACTTTTCCAGGAATTCTTAAGTTAGGTATTTAGTTCAGGCTGTTTTGATGTAGGAGGTACTTCTTTATCGCTTTTCTAAGAATTGCAATCGATACTTTGTAAAAATTGCTTTGTCATATTTTTAAAACTTTTTAATAATGTGACATATGCGACTAGTTTGCATTGATCGCTCGTAGTCTCGGATGAGTCTGAAAGTACCTGTAACAGTAACTGAGCAATGATCGTTTTCAAATGACTTAAAATTGGTATCTTATCCAAAGTATTCATTATAGAAAGGTATGTTTTGAAATTTGTATTTTCTTTAGTTTTATGATGTAAATATTCATGACGTGGGTGATTTTGTTTCACATTAGGGTAGTATACAATAACTTCATTTGGGTCTCGTGCAGGTGTTGACAGAGACCAGAGTTTTTGGTTAAGAGTTTTTTCAGGTTTATTCTTTTTTTCTGCGAAATTTAATGCGCTTCCGTCTCGCAATGTTTTATGAACTTCGGATTCTTGCCAATCAGTTTCAACTGAATGAACACCAGTTAAATCGTCTTTCCGAGGAAGAGGGGAGACTCCCAATGTTGTAATTGGTTCCTTGTCTTTTATATATTCGTTTGAGTATAAAGCTTTTGTTTTATGAGGAGACATTTGTGTTAACGTTATTTGTTTAATATTATTCCTGGTTTCATGTGGAGATACAGATATTCCACTTCCATTTTTCTGCTGCTGACTTTGTCGTAGTACGTCGATTAACTGCTTTTTCTGGGTTAAAGATAATTTGTCGATGGAAGTAGAGTTATCTTTAAAATGGCCATAAGGAAGAATGTAAGTTATTTTACGAATCCTCTTAATTTTTGTTCCCTGAAATCAAAAATATACCTATAGGTACGTTGACAATACAATACAAAATATGAAAAATATCTAATTATTTAACTTGAAATTAGAATTAATATAATAGGTATAGGTTCGTTTTAGAGTTTCTGAAGATAAGGTCATGTAAGTTTATTTTTACCTAAATTATAATTAACTTATAAATAAACCATTTTATCCGTAATTGTGTGAATTTACCTCTGAGCTCCCCGCAATGATATTGGCTATTAGCAGTAATAACAAAATGTTCATTTTAAAAGACGTAACATAATAATATAAACTAGCTTAAATATATATACCCAGACCAAAAACTGTGATACAAATCGATTTAAAACTCTTTTGTGTTGATATACTCTTGATAATATGAAACATGTTACTCATTTATTTTACTAGTGCAATAGAGAAGTACTGAGATCTGCACGCCCCCGATTAGTTGTCGTAGCCACAGATTGCCAAGTAAATACATTAGATCTCTAAAAGAATACACGGTCAAAGCGCTATAAGTATTGGCGGTGATATTGTATTTCTGGTAGGTAATCCAGTAGCGTAAGTTCACCGCGCCGGAGTCAAGAAAACTGATCAGATTTTATACAAAACGTGTCGCTATTTGACGTCAATGTTGCACAAGCATATCTAACTCTTGGTCTTATATTTTATTACGAGTACTTTCAGTGCTTATTTGATACATTTCACATTCATTTCACGGATACAAGAATACCTGCAATACGGAAATTGGATTATGTTCGAAATAAAAAGATTTAGAAACAGTAATACATTTTTAATCATAAACAACAATTCCATTTTTTTATAAATACCTACTAAAATATGAAAAACGTTTTCTTTATTTGAATATATACTTATAGATAAAAATATGAAAATCTTAAAACAATCGCGAATTGATTAACACCAGTAAGTGGTAGGCTGTTTTTTTTAGTGGGTATCTATGGTGTAAGATTTATTATGAGTTTCCTGTTTTAGTTTAGTATAGAGCTTAGGTTGCTTATTTATATTACATTTTCGTATCTAAATGCAACGAGGACAACCAATACAACATATTGCAACGTTTTTGTTAGAAGTATGGTGTAGAACTAGTTGGTATATTAAAGTTAACATTTACTGTTTTAATGTTAATGCTGCTAGTGTATTGTTCCCTTTCATTTTTGGTGCAATAATTATAAAATTTAAGAAACAACATTTGCTTTGAATATTTCGATCCAGTAACCATCTGGATCTTGAATAAAAGCTAATCCTTTCATTTTGCCGTCTTGAGGTTTCTTAATAAACTTCACGCCCTGCTGCTCAAATCTGAAATTAACATAATAATAATAAATAGGTAAGTAATTTATTGAACATAAAGATATTTAAAACTAAGTAAGAATATAAAACTAAAATTCGGAGTAAAAATAAAAACGACAGTGCCTATTAATAAAAAAAGGACAGAAATTGTCAATAAATTAGCACATTTTTTCGTTTGTTTTGATTAACTTGCATTTTCATTTGTTTAGACCTAGACCACTCAGTACCTACTTACTGAGTAGGTATAATAGCATTTAAAAACTGTTTTTATGTGACTGCATTTCCATTTTTTTCTACCATGGTCCTGCATTCCACCTAAAGTAGAGCTTATCAGAATCTTAATAATTTAATCTAATTGGTATTGTATTAAATATTTCATATTACAATTTCAACCTTCTATATTAAGTATTAAAGTTTCTATTCACATAATGTATTGGTTCAGTATTAATAGATATCACGATTATAAAATAATAATTTAAGATAGGCAAGCTCACAAGTGGGACTTAGAATAATTTCAACAATAATCAACATACTTAGCACAAGCAGCATCTACATCTGGCACCAGAACACCGATGTGTCCAAAACCTCTGGGTTCAGAGTTCCCATTGTGGTAGCTGGAGTCATCACTCTCCGTGCCCCAGTTGCTGTAATTATAAGATAACAGTATATATAAATATGTATGTACATACAAAGGTTTATCTGAATGAGCAAAGATGATGTACCTAAAGAAGTATCCGCAACTGTATTTGTTGTTAATGATTTATTAATGATGAATATCACAGATCACATTTGAGCATGAGTGCCTCTTAAAGTACCTAGTTTAAGAACTATCTATATATTTACTGAAATAAAGTAACAGATATTTATATTGATATTGTTTTATATACAAATAAGTATCCAAATGTTGACTTTGAAGCCAGTATTTAGAAAAAAACATTGTTTTAAAGAATCATAAAACATATTTGATGTGTCACTCTCATTTCGTTTCAAAATGAATTTATCAAATATGGGTAATATATTTAATTGATAGACAGTAGATTCAAAAGTTCCACTACTGCTAAGTGTAAAAGAATGATGTAATAACAGAAGTCATCAATGCCCTCCAGAATGTGGGAAGGAGGGAATTATTACTGTAGCTTATTTATACCTATGAATAGAAATCATGAATACCAACTGTGTCAACTCTAGAGTTGCCTTTCTTGTCATTGCCCAGGTAGTCCTTTTCTGTTCATCTTGAGGAATATCTGCAGGATTCTCGTATCCCATGAAGAACAATGAGAATTTCATTTCAGGGAAATGGAGCTGCTTGAGAAGAGACATCCCAAGGACCCCTGTGTAGAATGGAATTGACTTCCTGGGATCCTTGATGCGGTACATTGTTTGTTGGAAGAGGAAATCCTGTAATGTATGATTAAAGACTATCAAGTACCTATATGATTTTAAGAATATTTTGTTGGGTAATAATATGTTGCTGTAGCTACAATAAAGTATATTTAACAAAAAAATCTTAAAATCTACAGGGTGGTAATGGAAACTTTATTAAACCAAGTCCATACATTCATATATAATCCACTATAAAAGTGAGGTTTGGTTTGACACTAACAAAGATCAATTTTTGCACAAGTTATAAAGTATGATAAGCATATTGATTATAACTTAAAAAAATACAAAACATGGTAAGTTTATCAATAAATACTTACCTACTATGGTCAGAGATCATCTTGTAACTAAGTACCTAACCTTGTGGGGAGGCATGCCTGTGTAAGAAATTAGATACCTATATATCTACTAGGTATTACATAAATAAAAAAATCTTTACCTTTGTAGACGCATCTGGAGTTACGCACAAAGATTCAATTTCCTGAGGTGATATACCACTCGCCATTGTTCTGAAATTAACCAAAATAAAAATAAGTACCTATAAATAATCTACATTTAAACCGGATCTAGTCGTGCGATAATAACTAAAGATTGTCGTTAAGTTCTTATTTTCTACTGACTATCAATTTATTATTAAGTATTTATGTAAAAAAATATTTTACCTATACAAATTCAACTGCAGTCCAAAAGTTTTATGAGTCGAAACAGATCCCAGTAAGCGGTTCAGAATAGTCATTCGTACAACCGTGCACTTGTATAAAATATTTGCTCATTAGATACTGCACTGACTGAATGATTATGAATGATAACAAAACGTCAAACGTCGTTTTGTTCCTGAGCACTTCCTAAGCATAACATAAACAGCTTAATAATATAATTAGTACAAAATGATACGTAATATGTTAAGAGCGTTTATATAGTTAGAAAAGGCTAAATAAAATTTCGAAATAATATACTAGTCCGTTTATACATCAATACAAATATTATAATATTTCAAAAAATATTTTTTGGCGTTTTGTTATATCAAAAATTATATAGATATTATGGCTATGAGATGAAGTAAGAAAAGAGCAGTTGAAAATAATAATATATAAACAATCTCATGATAATAATATTATATCTATGTTATGAGCCGTAATTATGGTGCATATTTTATTATTATTACAAGAATGCATACCCACAAAAATTAATTGATTAAATTATTATAATAATAATGTCTGTTCCCCTAAGTTCTCCTCTATGTTATATGCTAACTCTATGTAATTTAGAGATGCAAGAATAACTAGTGTTTGCCCAGCCAAATACTCGCGAACTATGCGAGGGAAGTATGCAGGGCATAATGTGTGGCCCAAGAAGGATGAAAAGTAGGACGAGCGACAGGAGAAGTGGCGAGTGTTTGGCCGGGCTAAGATGAAACAGTAGGTATTAGCTAACAATAATAAAAAAAAAACTTGTAAATGACTGGCATTGTCGTAATGGTGTCCAGCTTACCTTTAGTTTGTATTCTTCATGGCCATATACCATAATATTATTATATTAAAATGTGTAAGATATTTTGTTATAATAAAAGTGCACCGCAATTTAAATTGATTTACATATTTTTAGTAACATGCCTGAATTAGGCACATAAGCAACAAATAATAATTAGTGTTTTTTTGATTAATCTCTGAACTTATTTCGATTTTAGTTTATTTATGTAACATAATTTTTTGGCTTAATTATTTGAATAGTATTTATTTTTAAATGAGATGCAAATTAATTAATAAACATTGGTTCATTCATTAATCTTACTGTTCTAGTAAGTTACATGATCACTCTAGAAGTTAAATAGCATTGCTAAAAAACCCAAAACATGAACCTATGCTATATTACTATGAATTCACAGACCGAATAACACAAAAATATATTCTCACATTCCAGATGTAGAAGTAATGTTAATATGTTTAGTTGCTTGGATAGTTAGAAATAGAAATCCTGTCAGATCAGCAGACTTAATAATATAGGAAGCATATTTGAAATAATTTTGTTATCACAAATAAGAAAATACTTAAATAAAACTCCAATTCCGTATTGTGATTTTATTCTTTCTTCCATAAATAAAATTTTTCATACAGGTACCTAAGTTCCTCAAGCCATATCAAATCACGTTCAGCAGATGTAATTTTAATATCATAAGCGGATATTTTCCGAGTATTAGTTAAATCGTCAACAAAAATATCACCTACAACACTTACACAGTCACCTTCACAAAAAGACACATTATTATTTTGTTTTTTTTCTATAGCATTTATTAATTTTGTCATAGTAATTGCATTCTCATCTTTAATCTTAGAGGCATGTGCCAGATCTTTAATCAATTTATCATATTCTCTGTGTGGTATGGTTCGATTATTTACAGTGGTGTTGTAATAAACAGATATGAATCCTGTTGGATCCATTATTTCTAAATTAGTAGATGTTCCGGTTGAATTGGTGTTATAAACAGCAGTTACCATGCCATGTAACATTACATTTTTAAATATTAATCCAAACATTTCGTATGTATATTTGTTTTCTTCACTTCTTGTTGCTCTATAAATGTCTTGGATATATAGCTTCAGAGGGTTTTTTTGGATTGTCTGCGGTACATTCTGACTTGTACTTGCCATATTTTGTTCATATTACATCTGTACACTTTAATCGATTTATTTATTTCTAAATGTACTTTTAAAATAACGTGATTTAAAAACTTGGATAGTTTACTTGATTTGACAGTTGACAGTAGATGAGTGTTGAGTGTTGACACTGCAGTACAATAAGATACGTCAAAATAAAAGTTTATTCCACAGATAAGGAACGGAAACTTCTTTAAAGTAATACACAGACTGTTACTTGCCAAGCATATTTTATATAATAATATTATATCGTCGACCGTAGGTTCAATTACGGTAAGGGACAAAATGCCGAAAATGAGTTAAGTATACAGTTTTGTTCAGAATTTTGCGCTCTTTCGAATGGTGTATTCGAAAAAATTCTAGCTCAAAAAAAATGTTCCTTACCATAGTGATTTTTAGGGGTCACAAGTCAAATTATCCCTCGGCCAATAATGTATCTGATAATTTTTGAATAATAGCATCTTGGAATAGTGTAATTACCGCCGTGAACTCAAATTAAATAAGGTAAGGGTATTCGCATTCTATTAATTACATGTACATTGTTTTTCATAAAGAGAAAATAAAAAATATCACCCATACCTTAAAAAAATTGCACAAGTTTTAAAATAGTTGTCCCTTACCTTAATTTACATTAGCGTACCGAAGAAGATGTTACCATTACACTAATTTTATCATAACAACTCGGGATGTGTCACCACATGAATTCAAATTTAAATAACTATGACATAGAGTCTTAAATGGAGTAACAAAATATTTCAAGATGACTTACTTTTCTAATAAAGGTGCGATATAATTATCTTCATTTTACATGTATTTTTAACTTCATAATACAAGATACAGGCGTGTGCTTATATAAGATACGCTACAAAATGCAAGATTAGAGTAATAAAAATAGCATTGAAAGAAGAAGGAGTAATCTTTAGGATAATTCTTTCCAGTTTGCAGGTACTCTATGGATTATATTCATTCGAATTCATACAAGTAATATTTATTAATACCATAAGTATTGTAATACATAAAAATACGACCAGAATTATCAAAAACAACATTAATACCTACTGCTTTCTTTACAGCATTAAGGTTTGAATCTAATTTGAATCATCTTAATTTCTTTTCTATTGTCTCAAAGATTTCAAGACACCTTCACAAGACAATTCATCATTATTGGAAACTGTAACTTTTCCAGTATTATCTTTTCTTAAGTCTTTCATCGAATCAATTCGTGATTATTAATTATAATATATGCCCAAAAACATTAAAATCGACATACCGCTTGTTGTTGTTTCTTTACAATCGTAATAAACAGCACTGAATATTCTTTGATTTTGAAAAAAACGGTCTATTTGTGTGATGGCATCTAGTTTGTAAAGCAGTATTTGAATTAGACTGGTTCGATTAATTCAATAGCTTAATTTTAAGAGTTCTCCAGAGCCATAACTAGTAGATCTAACTGAGGAGTAAACCTCCAAGATTGTGATTGAAGCATCTTCTACAAATAACCAATAACGGTCAAGTCTTGGACTGTTGTTATTAGGTACAGAATCTATGTGCTTCTCAATGTTGCAGCTAAAATCTACAAGGCAGTACCTATATAAAATCCTATCCTGTGTTTATTTTACGCACTTTCATAATAGCTTTATAAGTAAAATTGTTATGATTTAGTCAGTTTTTCTTTCAGCAAAGAAATATTGGTATATTTTAATATTGCATAATAATATAAAAACACTCAGCATGCACTTTCTATACATTTTCATGTCCCTTAAATATTTTTTAAACCTGTTTGTGAGTCAAAATTAGCCTTACGATAAAATTTTCCATTAATTTCTTTTGCAACAACTGTCTTACAGTATTTTATGTTTAATTTTTATTTTTAACACGTCTTTTACACTATTTGTAATAAAAAAAATGATTTTAACTTAGTAGTCAATTTAATGTAAGGGGCGTGACTACGAAATACATGCAATGTAAGGGACGTAATTTTCGAAAAACACTAGTGTAAGGGACATCTATTTTCTAAAATAGCTGGAATATTGAAATAAACGTTACAACGACTGATAGAGCACTACAATATAAGGTTTTTTGTGAAATCAGATCCAAAAAAGGTTCAATACAAAAAAAGTTACAAGCGATTGAGTCCGAAAAAAAACTTTGTCGGCCTCTCCTGAAAAACCGTATTTTGTGCCTTACCGTAATTGAACCTACGGTCGACGATATATAGTAGATTATAGTGGTTATAGTGGATATAGTGGATTCGACATTATTTTCTTCTTCTTGTATTTAATTGATTTTCATTATAATAAGTTTTTTGAAATGGTTTTCGTTTTAAGTGTAAGTAACGTACTTACTAATGAAAAAAAAAAATATCGTTGTCATTGGTTAACTAGGTCAGTGTTGCCAATTTAGCGATTTTGTCGCTAGAACTAGCGACTTTTGCATAAGGCTTAGCGACCAAAAAAAAATTTTGTCGTCAAAAATAGTTTAGCGACTTATCTGGCGACTTTTGGAGTACAAATTAACACAGTTCTAGAGCCAATAATAGATAAATTTTTGGGAATGAAACAACTATTAACGGATTTATATTTGATATTTTTTGTCAAATAGACACAGAATTATTCAATGCCAAGAGATACATAATAATATGGAAAACGACAAACGCGATAGCGCACCAAATTCAAACCATTATAATTATAATTATGGTTGTTATGGTGGCAATCGGCCGGCCGGCTTTGACATATCGTATTGTTCTTAAAATTTCTAAACGTTAATATAATTATACATATTTAATTTCTTAACTAGAGAGCGCTTTTTTTTTTTTTTTTTTTGACCTTGATGCTAACCGTCCATCGATAAGTTAGTAATGCCAGTAAGAAATTGTTTTTCTGGAATTTTAGCGACTTTCTGGCGACTTTTGACTTCAAATCTAGCGACTCCGGTTTCTAGGAGTTGGCAACACTGAACTAGGTACTTACTAGAATTAAAAGCAAGTCTTTCTACACAAAATCTTCACACTACACAGATTCTATTATATTATTTTATTGTTTTGTAAATTAATGAATTGGTAGGAAAAGTTTGTATTTAAAACAATAAATCTTCTATAAGTAAGTAAATAAAATTGAAAGTTTTAGTACTACTTACTTATTCGTTTTTTACCTAAGTAAGTACCTATTTAAATTATATAGGTAGGTAGGTACTTAATATTACATTTCCAAAAGTTAATGACTTGAAAATTTCTTGTTTTAACTATAAAAAAAAGTCCCTTTAAAGTTGCCTGCTCGTGGATAGCACTGCAACATGAAGCGAACGCGGCAATTATGCAAACTGTCTGGCCTCGCTTATTGTCGAGTGTTTCCACGGGCTGCACAGTGCAGTCCTAGTCGATATATAATATTTAAAAAAAAGAAAGTAAGAAACTTCAAAAATCGTTACTTAACCTCTGTTACACCATTAACCTATTTTTACCGCTGTAAACCTAATATTCTGCCACAGGACTATGGTGACCACTTTTTTATTACAGTCATTAAAAGTACCTACGCTGTAGATAGTTAAGTACCTATAATGTAAGATAATAATATTATTATATTATCAAATTATATTAACTAGGTAGTATTGTTTTCCAAATGTGTATAACCGCGCGATTCAGTAGGTAAGTATCTAGTTAATACCCATAAGTTAAACAAAAAATGAATAAAGGTTAATTACATTTTTAGCATTAGGTACCTATTTATTTTATCTGAGGAGACCTATTTAATTACATCCAATGAGTCAGAACTTGTCCTTACTTTGTCTTTATTGTTATATTACAGTAAATATCGATATAGGCATCGATTGACCACTTCCCTATGCTAGAGTTCGATGTCGTCGCCGCATCGGAATGGTCTACTCACTCGATATTCTTGCGCTCTCGTTATCTCGAGACATTGTAATCTCTATAGCTTGTTCAGTGTTAAGAGGTTTGTTTGGATACTAATTAGTCGATTTCGTATCCATTGAAAATGTTCTTTAAGAGTACCTACTTGAATTTTTATCGATAATTGAGTAGGTACCTACTCAATTAGCAGTAGGTACCTATTTACCGAATCTATTAATTTATCTTAAATTAGGTAGAATTAAATAAATAAATAAGTATATAGGTACCTACTTAAGTAAAGTTATTTTCAGAAATTTGTGGGATAATTAATTTTACTAAGATAGCATGTTGGTACCTAACCGAGAGTTTTTCATTTGAATTGAAATCCATATGACAGAATAAGAGTTAAATAATTTACATAGGTATATATAGGTATGTAGGTATTGATAAATAGGTCGTTCAACGGTTAAGAGTCTCCGGAACCTCAAAATCTCATAGAAGTAGGTACTTCATACATTTACAAACAGCTACATTCCAGGAGTTAGTGTTATCTCCTGAATGTAAAAGTAAATAGTACCTACTTATAGCTAAGTATAGACCTATGAAGAGAAAACAGTTAGGTAGGTACTGAGGCTTTTATACAAATAAGCTTTTAGTATAATAATTATGGGTAGGTACACCTACCTACTTCTTCATTTCAGTAATATTGACTATTTAAAATAATCAAATTAGCTTGTTATAGTGTAGACGTACCTATTTAATTTTATATTATTTTTAAATAATAGTTATTTAAGTAAGTAGGTGCTTCATATTTCAAAGGAAGCCTTCTGACTCCTTTGCTTAACTACTCAATTAATTATTAATTTACTTTAATTAATGTACACGATTGAAGTTTATTAGGTGGTGCAAGTAATACTTTTGAAGAGTTATACCACAGATTAAGCAGAATAAGGCCGTCGAGGGCCGGCCCTGCGCAAATTTAATTTATTCACTTGAAACCCGTAAATTCTCAGTTACTTGTTAATTAGTTAATGATTTGTGTTTATCGATCCGCTAAAATGTTTGCCAAGAGTTATTAATATAAACAACAAGTTGGCTATTTTATTAAGTACCTATGAAGATTTTGTAGAGATCTTAATAAGCATTATAATTAAATGAATAAGTTGTAAAGGTAGGTACTTACCTACTTCTATAGGATATAATTTTAGTAAGTATGTACCAACCTCAACATATTGTCTTATGAACTTTTATTTATAATTGAAGTAGACGTAGGTAAGTGCCTTTTTTTAGAATGTAAAATTGTTTCTCTATAAAAGACAGTAGGTACCTAGGTATAGTATTTATTGTTATTAGGGGCAAATACTACCCGTGCGCCCGATAGATAATTCTAATAGTCCTAACCTCAAAATATTACAAAAGTGAATGCGAAAAACTTTTAATACCATTATGTTTAATCCTTACATTATAAGAACCAGTTAATTCGTATAACGACGCCTCCGGTTACAAGAAGTAACGGTTATTGCGGGAGCGGCCATTTTGTAAAGCAAGATGGCGGCTCTTAGCGGGTAACGTGTTGACTTTGAAAATTAAAAAGTGTTGTTATAGATATTGCACTAAGTACATATTAACTAGGTAGTCGTTCAGTAGTTTTAGCACTACTTACAACCTAGAGTTTCAAGACCATTTATTAAACCTTCGCTAATAGTACCTAATAAATTAAAAGTTTGCAAGAGAAATTCGTATGATAATTTTAATACTTTTAACAACCATAAATGGGAAGTTTTTCTCATACGTAAACACTCACGTAGTTAAGTATTGTATTATGAGTATAAAGTAGGTAGGTAGGTTACTTATTGCTAGTTAATTTATTAGGTAGGTACTTACTTGCCTATATAGAACACAGCTAACTTAAAATATATATGTACCTAGGTAAGTACATACCTATCTGCAGGTTATCTTAAAATATATAAAATATAATACTTCAGACAAGTACTTAGGTCGGTTAATTATTTTATTCGACCCAAAAGTGCCTTAAGGTTTTTCCATAGCAGTGAAGAACTCTATAAAATTGCAAGTCTATACAGTACGTGTAAGATAAGGCGGGCTGCGGTCTATGCGCTGTCGATTATTGCCTACGACTCTTATAGTGAAGTTGCATTTGTTTATCGATAGAAAATATATTCTACGTCACCAAAACTCGTTCAGTTATTGCAAACTCTATCATATGAAGAAACTGAAAAACTGGTTTTACCTATTACATAAATTTTGAACTTACGAATATATAAACGACTAGCTTCTGCCCGCGACTTCGTCCGCGTGGAACTCCTCCTTTTTTGCAGTCGGTTAAAAAGTAGCCTATGTCCTTTCTCAGGCTCCAGACTATCTTTGTACCAAATTTCATTTAAATCGGTTCAGCGTGTAAGCGTAACAGACAGACAGAGTTACTTTCGCATTTATAATATTAGTAGGGATTAGTAGGGATTAGTCTTCACACATGATCTCCCTTTCTGGATATTATCAAAAACAACTGTGTCAATAATCTGTATTAGAGTATCTCACTGTAATTGGAGGATCCCCAGGTTCTAAGATACAGGTTATTATAACCTAGTTTAGGAGCTGGATATCCGACATATCCGAAGTGTAATACGTATACAAATGACTTATCTGTATGCTTATGTAAATGTGTGTTTTAGGTAAAATAAATTATTATTATTATAGATCATTATGATAATGTAGGTACCCACTTACACGAGTTAGGTCAATTACAGTCGTTTTATTCCAATGTGCATTTTTAGGTAGATACTTAACTATTAATCAGTAAATGCACTCAGTTATAAGTTACCTAGGCACTTCAGTTTTATACTCAAAACTATGTTATTATGAAGACATCAGAAATGCATGAATAATGACGTATAATGAATTTCAGAAAGGAAGTCACATCGAGCTGAAAAAGAGCAATTAAAAACCTAATAATGAGACACGGAGAATACCTAAGCCCATTTGTACACTTGTTACTGTGTATAATTAAAAAAAAGAACGATATAATTCTCTAATCGAGTTAGCTTAAAAATGTACTGGCATTTGGTCGACAGTGCCTTCGCCACTCAACTCTACGGCAGTGCATCTCACGTGTTCCGCTGAGTCGCCGCTGGCGCGTCGCCAGACGAGTACCGGGTTGGGTACAGGGAGTACGGTAGTGTGTAAAACCAGGGCAAAAGAATAACAAGATTGAGTAGCGAGGGTAGAAAGTTAGAACTCGACGTCTTAAGAGTTGGGATGTGTCATCTTACATGTTGTTAAGAATTAACATAACGAAAGGGTCTATAATCTTGTCTATGTTCTACTATTTTGTCTATTGCCACAACTTGCCGCCATCTTTTTGTTTTTCTATTTCTGTCGCTTGTAATAATATAATTAAAATAATTATCTAGTGGTTTAACGGCTCTGGTGGGTTATCGTAGCAACTGCCGTAGAGTTGAGTAGGTCTATTCCATTTGGAATTTGTAATCGATAATTCGAACTACCTACTTATCTCAAAGTACTTACTTGATACAATATTATAGTTATGAGAAATTTTAGGTTGCACAGTGCTATATTGTCTAATCCTTTAATTATTTCCCCGCATAGTTGGATCCCCTCTGTTGCAAATTGCGTCTAGCCTAGAACTTGATCTAACTCATCTAGACTTGCCCCTCAGATCTGAAGCTAAATATCCTAAACTTGCACTCGCGACATACTGTCGTTTTCTCTATCGAATCACTTATCTTGTTCATACTGGGTAAAGGCTGAATCTATTAGCCATTAACAATTTCGGAAAATGTATTCAGCTTTGACAGAAATCGTACAAATGAGAAACCAATTTAATTAGGTATGTTACCTACACATCTCTAGTAAGTGTTTTAATTGCATTTGCAATTTGCAATTTGTATTTTTTTAAAGCTAAGTACCTACAATAATTATTTGTGAAGATGTTTTTACCACAGCATTTAGTTTGTAAAGAGTGAACTTACAATGTTTAAGTGCCCAAGTGAAAACCATCTAATAGAAAGAATTAGTACCTACCTACATACCTAACTCCTACCTCCATTACATTATATTTTGTTATTCTCTTAACTTTATTCATCTGTATGTCACATACGTAATTGCCAGTGTAGGTTCCGCCACAAACTGTCGGTTAAGTTGTCAGGTTAAACAGCCACAATGTGGTTTTACAACCTCCTTGTGAATTTACTAATATTTCCGCTACTGCGTTTTACTGGACTTGTTAGTGTCTAAATATAGTTTTGAGTTCTTGGCCTTAAGACTTTGAACATGGTGCCGACACGATTTAATTTTACGTCAGTCTTGTTGTTCTGTTTAGTTGTCTATGATTATTTATTGGTATGAGGAAAAAAAGTATACTTCTTATGATCGTCTTTATGGTTGTCAGTATGTCACGACCATGTTGCCAGTGTTAAGTTTCAGCAAACTGTCGGTTAAACTGCTAACTTAAAGCACGTAGCTGAGTTTAAAAAATCGCTAAACTTGCGGCTTAGCGGCTTCAAAGACGCCTGTCTGGAGTAAGATTAACTTTTGTTTAAAAATTGTTACAAGAAAACAGAACAATGTTCCTTATAGAAAATTTTATAACAACACAATAATATATTGTTTGTATCAAGAGATCTCATTCATAGAGGCGAAATTTATGATTTAAAGTAAATTAATACCTACTTGAAAAACATTTTAAAAATAATTTAAAAATTAGATCCTTTTATTATTTTAACTAGTCGTTAAGTTGGTCTTGAACGAAAGTAAAATTTATTCTTTAGGTCTAAGATAATCTAATTAGAAATTGTAATTAAATAGACTTAATTTTGTCACTTACACATGGGTAACACCGATTGACATACTGACAACAGACTGTCGTGTAGGTATTCTACTGCAGTTTAGTTTCCAACTAATTTGATACCCCTCTAGGCAGTCTATATCAGTTTACCAAGACATTTTGTGCTAATAACAATGTAGGTGAGCTGAAGGTGAACTGTCATATCAAATTAAACAGCCAAGTAATTAATGCGTATAATTTATTATTCAAAATACTTATAAAAATAACAGACTTAGAGAATGGTAACTTAAATCTTTAATGGTATCATACATATTGTTATTTGGTATCTTTTAATACTTATATAAGTAGTACTGTATTTTTTAATCAGTATTTTTTTACGAATCCTTTATTTATAACTTATATACTTATTTATTTTATCGATAAATGTGCTTGTCAGAACAGGTTTTGCTCCGGAGAAGTCAATATTCTTCTTTAAATTTGCAATAGAGCTAATAGTAGAGGCCAAGAAACTCCTAGGGGCAGGGGTAGATGATACAATGTAATTTGGAGTGGAGTATTTTATCGGTGCTGGAATAACATGTATCGGAGGTATACTGTTTCGAATATTGGTATAAAGATGTGGTTTAGTAGTACCGATTATAACTACATGTTCTGTACTCGGCGCTGCAAAACTGTATGGACTAGGTGTCGTTGACGGCACTTTTATTTCAATTGGAATATTTGAGAACAAATAATCGTTTGCTGTATGTGTCTTAAAAGGTTTCTTTTGTACAAAAAGCGGCTTTAGTTCATCGTAAGAAGGTCTAACAGTAGAACCTGACTTATACGTCTTTTGAACTATGGGTTTGGGATTTTTTGGACCTGAGAAAGCTGTAAATTTGCTCTTATGAGGATCATAATTATTATACTTATCATCGTATTCTAGAGAATAATCAGTTCCATAATATTCTTTAGATAAATCAGCATATTGATTATAGTCTTCCTTATAATTTGAATTCTCAGTTACTGGTTTCGTTTCAGTTTGTTTCAAATAGTTATTATCGGTTAAATCGTTAATACTTTGAGTATTGTATACATCTTGATTATTGTAATTGTAATTGGTTTTATAATTATTATGAAAATTGTCACGATTGATATGAGCTACATTATTAATGGCGTGATTATGATTAACCTTACTTAAATCTTGTTGTCTGATTTCAAAGTTTTGTCTATGTACATAATCATTGTTATGGTCATAATTTCTGTTAACATTGTAATCGATGCTGTTTCCTTGGGTTTTATCTTCGTCATCGTATCTGACGTCGGCTTTATATCCATTTTCGTCAGCGGTATAGGAGACGATCTGCATTCGTCCATCAGGAAGTCGAACCCTGTACTCTCCATTAGTAGCTGAACCACTGCTGTGTTGTGAATGGGAGAAATCATCGCCTGTTTCTTTGTCACGTACTGTATATGAGAAAGCGTAGTTTTGTGCCTAAAATGTAATAAGAATTAGACTTAGACTTTTAATTTCCACTATGGCAGATATTTGTAGGAATAAAAAAATTACTGATAAACTTGTTTTGTCAAAAGGAATGTTACCTGACTGTGATCTGAATTATCATCGTTATTAATGTCATTCCGATAGTGATTTGTTTCATCGTTGACCTGTAACAAGATAAAATAAATTTTCTTTAAATTCCATCTTCTTTTGAATCAACCATAAAATTTCTGTTTTGTATTTTGTTGGCATTATTTGCAAATTGTCCAATAATATTTGTTTGTTTATATTAAATATATACCTAATATTATATTATTGCATCGTGTCATCTTTTATATACTAGGTACGAAGGTATACTGTAAATGAGTTAACTAACCTTGTAGTTACTATATACCGGTACTGGAACTTTTCTCTGGAGTGTTGCCCTAAGTTTTTGTTTGGCATGGTTCGATATGGCTTTATAGATCGGTGGTAACACTGGCTGCTCCTGAAAATATAGGACTACTTAATTCCTAATCTCAAACATGCATTGTTCTTTAAATTTTCCAACAGAGAATATCATATTTTTACCTCCTTCCTTATTTTAAGTGGATCAATATCGTTAATTAGCAACAAGCAACAAAGCACCTGTTCGACACAATAGGGATAATCAATCATTCCTCAGGGTATGAAGGGATGGAAAAATGGCGAATCGCTTCTTATCCAAACGTGGCCATTAAACACTCAAACTCCGTCCGATGAAAAAGTAGCGAAAACGATTTAAGATCTAAGAGTAGGTATAGTACACTATACGATTACACCTATAATTACCTACTGATCACCAAGAGTCAAAATTTAGAAGAGACATTTTATAAAATACTTGCTTGTGACTTTGTCCGCGTGGAACTCCTCCTTTTTTGTTGTCGTTTAAAAAGCAGCCTATGTCCTTTCTCAGGCTCCAGACTTTCTTTGTACCAAATTTCATTTAAATCGGTCCAGTAGTTTTAGCGTGAAAGCGTACCAGACAGACAGAGTTACTTTCGCATTTATAATATTAGTAGGGATTGAGATAATTGTATTGCACATTGATTGATTCGTCAAATTAATGTTATATAATCAAAAAGATCTTTTCCGGACCTAGTTCAATAATATTTAAAGCTGCAAAGGAGCAAATGTCTATCGCTATTTCTCTAGCCCTTAAATCAAACATCGCAAGTCACCGCGACTGCAGGCGGCCTACATCGGACCAGCGTTGCGTATTGTTACCGGGCTACACGTTTTTGTGCCTCATTCGTGCTAAATCTTGAGTGTTATTCTTTGTATTTTCAAGTACAAAGGTTACAATGCTTTTTGTGATGCTTTTACTACTTTAGATGCCTTTTCGTGCAGTTAAGGCTTTACGTTTTGAAATTGTGGTGCCATAATCATTTAGAAGAACACTGTCTGTAATAATAGTAATTGTTTTATACAATAATTCATACTGGATAGCAGTCTTTCCAGCAGGGTTTCATTTCAGGATTTCCCAAGAAAAGTCCTAGTTAAGACGGCGTTTGGGGACCGTACGGAGTATAAGTACCTAGATGGGGAGAGCTTGCAAAAAAGCTTGTAAGTACCTCATAGTCATATTCCTTTTCTTTCTCGATTCCATAGGCTCTGTAGTCCTTAACTCTGGCCAGGAACTGTGGCTTGAAGGACACCCGGTTGAGAACACTTTGTTCCGCAATAGTGTTGTTCAGCTCACTTCTGGCTACAGACTCTATCAGAGGCCGAGAGGTCACGATGAGGGGCGTGCGAGGAGGCGGAGGACCATCGTTAGGGAAGAGGACTGGACCTTGTCTGAAAATTATAATAATATAGTACCTACCAAGGTAAGTTGACAAGTCATGCACAATATGTGTAGAAAAATAAATAAAGATTGCCTACTATCAAGTTCTTTAACATTCAGGCGCTTAAATGATATTATTATTGTTTATAAAATTAAATACAAAATTATTACATAACTCATGGCTAACATTTTCTGGAGTTTTGTTGCATAATATTTGATTGGCGGATGTAGTTATAAGAACAATAATATAGTTAGATGTTTCTACTAAACTGTATAAGGGTGATTCCACGGGATTTTCAACCGCCGTCAGTCCGTTGTCCTGAATATTGAAAAATGAGCTACAACAAGAATTACGTTTTGTTGCGACGACATACTGCGCTCGCACTTGTCGTCAAAATTAATAGAGTTTAAATCTTATTGTAGCTTAATTTATAATATTAGTAAAGATGTTTCTACTAAGCTGTATAAGCAATAAAGTACCTACATATTTATGTACATTCAGACAATACCGCAACCTGTTACAATTTCCATGTAGCAGATAATCTCTCAGTGGAGATAGTTAATGAAACAACATTAACCTGCATAGCACTGGTCGGAATCGAACCCTTACGATCGGACATTACTGGACTGGAAGACAAATCGTTCTGCATTGTAAACCGTTATTTGAGCGCACGTTAGTTAAATGTTAGTAGTATACTACTACAGGGTACTTAGGTACTATTAAAACTATGTACTTATATGTAGGTCTACCAAGCTCATCCTTAATGTAAGTATTTGTGTAGTAATAAATTTTAATATAAGACACTCAAGACATGCTGTGTTATGATTCAAGTGTAAATATTAGGTCCTAGCTGTGCACGCGACTTCGTTCCCGTGGAATAGTAATTCTTCATAAGGCTTCATATTTTCCCCGTTTTTTACAGATTTTCCACTGTTTCTTCGCTCCTATTGGTCGCAGCGTGATGTTATATAGCCTAAAGCCTTCCTCAATAAATGGTCTATCCTACAAAAAAATAATTTTTGAATTCGAACCAGTAGTTCCTGAGATTAGCGCGTTCAAACAAACAAACTCTTCAGCTTTATAATATTAATTAGGTATATTAGGTATTGGTATATTAAGTATGTTAAAAAGTTTTATAAATCTATGTTGAGTAAAAAATAAGTTTAGCGTAGGTATAAGATAGTTATTTATGTTAACCCTAGTTATTAGGATTTTTGCTAATACAATATGGACAGTACCTATCTATGGGTCTGAAAATAATACTTTTAAGTTTCTTTTTATTTTAGATCAATTGGTGTGAATCCAAAAAAATATCTATATAAATTGGTTTGTTAACGTCTAGACATGACGCGATGACGACCGGTTTAATAGAAGTAGTGAACATTAGTTTTGAAAGATCTGTCTTATCTCCACCAGTGTCTGTGGTAGATTAAGTGTCCATAATCTAATGCTTTGTGTAAAACTTTCATACAATGGATTCCCAAGTTATTTGAATTACCAACCTAGTTGGAACATCAACTACTCAAGGACTGAATCCTTAAAGTTTGATAAGAATAAGAAAAATTGTTTCACTTAAGTAGTTGTTAGTTAAATTATCAATAGGTATCATTGGAATGAAACAACTTTAACGGATTTAACTCGCGTATTTTATATTTATTGGCTGACGTTTCGGAGCCTTTACACTTTAGCATAAGACTATTGTCAGCTCAGTCGTGCTACGATTATGAAACGACGATTATGAAACGTCAGCCAATAAGAATAAAATACGCGAGTTAAATCCGTTAAAGTTGTTTCATTCCAATGTATAATAACCCTGAAGTCATAAGAAATTATTTCATCAATATCATATCCAAACATAAACGAGGATTAGGTAGTTAAATAATGATATTTAATATATAAACGTGACTTAAAAAAAGAGAAATAGAAATTAATCAAAATATTCTAACATTCATCAAGACATATTATACTTGTAGATATTACTAGATATCTAAACATTAAATGGGATCGGGTGACATAACATCCTAATCGACATTTAACCATCGAAATCCCTTCACGCTAATGTCACTTCGATATAATATTACTAGCGGCCCCGGCAGACGTCGTCCTGCCCGTTTCGTCAAAGATCTGTCAAAGTCTTCTGTCACTTCTTCATAAGGCTTCATATTTTCCCCGTTTTTTACACATTTTCTACTGTTTCTTCGCTCCTATTGGTCGTAGTGTGATGTTATATAGGTAGCCTAAAGCCTTCCGCGATAAATGGTCTATCCAACAAAAAAAATATTTTTTGAATTCGAACCAGTAGTTCCTAAGCGCGTTCAAACAAAACAAACAAACAAACTCTTCAGCTTTATAATATTAGTATAGATAATGACAATGGTTTGACAGGTGCTGGTTCTAAATTTGTTCATAAGTAATTATGGTCTATCAAAAGAATCATCATAATTTATCGCATAGAGCTATTAGGTATGTCTCCGTAGGTTATGTATGAAAGGCCATTAATTACAGTAAGAAAATAGTCACCGATTTCACGGAATAGTGGTAGGTACTAATGCGAAATCAATATCACGTTTGCAGCGAAGTCGACCATTCAGTTCAAATCCTGTCAAATTAGTTGTAATTAATGTAGGTACAACTTTGTTATATAACTAATCATTGTATCAAAATTTATAGTTCAATATTTCCGTAGTTTAGAATATTTAGGTAGTATTAGGTAGGCACTTAAATGTGCTAAGTCTATATTTTCAACTTTGAAAACCATTCCTTGGATTTTCATATTTTTGTGCCTATTCCTTATTGATAACTTTATTTATTATAGGCTCATCAGTAGGTACTAATATTTTTTAATACTTATCCGGAATTAAATAGTATTAGTTAGGAACTTAAATCGCACCTTTACTAGAAAAGTTTCACATCTCGAAAAGTTTTGCTCTATTTAAAACTCTATGTCTGCGCATTTAAATTCGAATTCATGTGGTGACACATTTCGAGTTGTTACGCTTTTCTAGTAAAGGTGCGAAATACTTAATCACAATTCATATAGGTAGGTATTTTTTTACAAAACTTTTGCTATTTCATGAATTTATTAGATAGGTACTATCATTTATATAGTCATACATTTTTTAATTCATTTATTTTTACAAGTTTAAAGCAGATGACATACGAATATAACAAACATTAGACACTAATCATTATATAGTTTAAATTGACAGATATAAGAATGTCGCATCTTCCTATTTTCTACTCTATCGTTAATTGGATAAATACCTTGGGATATAAGTAGCATTCCTTACTTATCACCAATTATGTTGTCACTATATCGTGTCTGTACAATAAAGTGTTTAAATAACATACATTTTCAATCACGTCGAAGTATCAACCTCAATATCCTAGACGACAAAATATTGGGATCTGTATCAATTATGAGTGATCACGCTTTATGTTTATTGTAAAGGACGGTCGCGGAGCACAGCGAAAAGCGGACGTTGTCCTTTTTCTATTTGTCTCTGTCGCACGCGCGTAGTAATAGTGTCCTTACGCTCGCATAGTAACCTTGAAGGTTACTTACCTACTTAGGGCAACGTCCGTTTTTCGCTGTGCTCCGCGACCGTCCTTTGACATATATCATTGGCTTACTTGGTAGGCACAGGGTTTTCCAGCTCATATGCATGGTGGTTGTAGTTTCTCGGTCCCAGTAGACTGGCTGGAGTTGGCAGATCCCGACTCCCCACTCCTGACAAGAGCAGTACCAGAAAGTACGTTCTTGCCATGCCCTGTTTGAAGAAAATAACGTCTAATTATGGTGTATGAAAAGATGATGGTTGGATGAGCGGCAGGACCGTTTCTTACTCACAAAATATCTATTGTAATCTCTCTCTTATTTAGGACATGCTTATTTTGTTTTGTACAAAGATAATTAGTCGCATTATTTGAAATAATTATCTATTGAAATCCCTTTTTTCAACATACAAATTATTTTGTATTGTAGGTAAATTGTGTCACAATTTATTTGTAAATAAATACTTCCAGAAAATTTGCTGGCAACATTGTAGTCATACAAATAACCCTTAACCTATTCATGCCACAACACTGACTCAACAATGAACTCTTGCGCAAGTCTAAGGAAAAACTAATTTCACTATCTGTGTGATATATCACGTGATTATAGGTATCGTGCGAATAATCTATGTGAAATCCTGCTTTATGATTTTATGTGAAACCATGCTTCATGATAATACAGATTTTGTTTGTTATTTAAATATCTATTACCTTGTTACATTGTTGTTGACCGGCTTAAATATTGAGTTAGAAAATGTTTTTTTTTTTCAGAAATGAAATGATCCCTGAAAAACTCTAGGTTGTAAATGTACACTTCCGTCGGATTGTAGTAAGTATAGATTTTTTTAATTAGAATACAATTAAGTACTTACTTGCTTAGGTACCTATTTAAGCTTATTGCTACTGTACTTTAACATTTATGGTGAAGCCAAAAAACCCTTTCAGTTTTGCGTAAAATATGCGTTGAAGCCAACAAAAGGAACCTAATTTATTCATCTCCTCTCCACACGATAAAACACCTCAAAATTAAAAAAGCAAAAACCTTTATTATCTTGATTGCATCCATTGTACGCGTGTGAACGCGGCCGTGGGGTTATCTTATCAATAAAAAGTTATGTCAAATAAGCTATCTAATAAATTTGAACTTAGGAGTTATGGTCGTAATGTTTAATTTTGTAAACAAGAGTTTGTCTCTTATGGCCTATCGACATGTGAGGGAAGCATATTGGCGTTGCCATGACAACGATTGTTTCGCGCGTCGTGCGAAAATGGCGGATTTGCATATGGCTGACCTATTTGGACGCTAGTCTATGGTTTGTTTGGCGCGAAATTGAGTACGTGGAGGGGTTTTCATTCTTTATTTACAATTAATTTAATTTGTAGATTTGATACCTACCTAACGCGAATTATTTTGAATCAAAATTATAAAGAAAATGCTGAGTCACTGTTGTTGCCGAATTTAAATTATACAGTGCGTAGGTAGGTAGGTAGGTACGTTGTATAAATATTTTGACTAAGTAAGTAATAAAAAAGTAACTATAATCGGATCCAAATCTGTTCTAAATAAGTAACGATGTTAACTTGGAACTTTTTTTTATAATTCTTACACGCATAAGGTATCACGTTTTTACGTCTAGGTAAAATAATTAGGATAAAATATAACAAATAGTGAATAGGCCTTAGTGTAATTTGTGTAAAAAATAACATAGCAAGAAATACTAGGTAGGTATGTATACGAATGAAACTATCGGCCAAATGTTGGTACTTACCTAAATATAATAAAGTGTGCAGTTATGTAACTTATAATAATATATTACGTATAAAATTAAAATAAAAAAAAAGTAACGGCAAACTATTACCTACCTATGCAAAGTATTTGACTTTCTCAATGAGTGGGTGACAATGTTGAACATTTCGTAAACGATTTTTAATGAGATTAATTTTAATTTTATTGTTCATCTATATTTGATATAAAATTTTAAAAAACATGCAGCTCACCTTAACTTTCAATTTATAGATTTAAAAACCGGTAGCTCCCTTTCTGTGGTTCACATAACTGGCAGTTAATAGAGCACAAGTTAAATAATTAGTAGTCAAACACAATTCTAAACAAACAGAGACGTCCAAAAATGATCACAAACTGTCAATGCCAAAATGGATACATCCGTTTTATAAAACGAAGGTTTTTTTTACTTTTTATCTAAGGCACAAGTTTCATAGCCGAAGGCTTCTTAGGAAATGACAAGCGCCACTCCTCAACACTTATTTATGACAAAGCCATGTTTTCATAGAAAGTGCGGGGCCATTATAAGTTTTAGAACCCCGTCGCATTACTTTGCCGCGATATTGTTCGAGTTTTAGCTCGTGGGCACAACTATGGAGTTAGTTCGACAAAGTCGGATCTGGTTCTTTTTGTTGTTTCTTGATCTCTTTAACTTTGTAGTTACTGTTATTAAATTCTTTTGTTCACTAATTTGTTTAAATAGATTAGAATAACAGGGTTATCGTATTGTACAACGTAAGTCTTTAAATTAGGTAATTTTTGTAACAGGTATTTTAATATGAAAACCTTCTGGTATTCGAGAGCCCAGCAGCTGCTACTGGATCTCACTACTTCTATATTCGTAATCTTCGATATACTACCAGATTAGGTATTGTACGAAGACTGCGAACCTGGAGGTAGCTAGGGCGAATCATGCTACGGAAAAACATTGGTACGATGAGCATAAGTATTGGTAGCTTGGTGTAGTATGTCTTTTTTTAAATATTTACAATATACTTATATAAAAATGAAGGACTGTTCGTTAGTCTCGTTAATACTCGAGAACGTTTAATCGATGTGGTTTTGAATTATTTATGGAACTCCAAAAGGTTTACACGGTAAAGGAATTTCAGGAAAAAGAGGATACCTACTTAATAAACGCGATACGAAGTTCGGTGTGTCATAAAGTACCTGCTTTTCTTTGGTATGTATCAATTAATATACCTAATCTTATCACTAATAGAAGATTGGGGACAGATCATCAGACGGAAATCAAACTCGATTTCCGGAGCAGACGGATCACGATCAGCACGATCGCTAAACAATAAATAGATTACATAATAATTGTGCCATAATTCAAAAAGTTCGTTGACGTATAAAAGTTTGTCTGCTGCTTGCTATAACTGCATTGCCGACTGCCAAAAAATCATGGACTTCTAAGTCAAAATAAAAAAATGTGTTTTAGCGTTAGACTATTGTCAGTTCAGTCATGTTACAATTCTGTCAGCAAATATAATAAAATACGCGAGTTAAATCCGGTGTTTCATTCCAATATGTAATAACCGCGAAGGTATCAGAAATTATTAAATGAAATGATTATAAAATAAAAATATGACTTTGAACGATTATAAAAATTATGTTTATTAATTCTGTAAGAAGTCTTACCTATGTAATACGAGTATGACTTAGACTCGAAAAATTTAAGGCAAATTTCGATTCAAATGACCAGTTTAGTCATTCATTTAATGATTAACGCCCACAAATTAAACGTACCGTCATACAGGATAAAGTGCATATACATGGGAAAATCTGGAGACTAATATTAGGTAAGTACGTAAATGTACGTCAGAAATAATAAGTATATAAAGTGGTGTTTCTTTAATAGAAATATCATTCGAGTAGTAAAAAGAGGTTTAGTAAAACCTTGGAGAGATCTTGTAAACATAGAACTTCCAGAGAATCTCCATCGACGCGTTTTAATTAATTGTGTCTACTGCGTCATTCTATCTAAAACAAGGTAACATTTATTTTTATTATACTGCGTCAAATATTTATTTCACGAAGAAAATAATCACAAGCAAAGAACTTTAGTACCTACAACAATTAAGTACTTAGGTGTACCTAATATATTTTTTCTTTAAAGATCACGATGTTGGCAAACATCCTTTTCGTCCTGCTACCGGCATTGGCCCTAGCAGAGATCAGCGTAGTTGTTCGAGGTGTCAGCTCTGTCGGCGACTCTACGGCGCAGGCATTTGGAACAACCGTGGACATTATCAGTGATCAGGAACGAGATGGCTTCAGAATTAACGATGGACAACTAAAAGACGCCGTTGGCAAGTTCGCAGGACGTCGCCCCGATGACGCCTACGTCAAAAGCCCAACACCTTGGAATGATCTTTATAGATCTTTTGGATGGAGTCAGGTTAGAAGAACAGTAACCGCAAAGAGCGCGAGGGTTATCAACATGAGAACAGAACCCGTTATTGTGGCGAAGAAAAATTACAGAAATGACAGTCCGTACCCAGCCAAATATACAGGAGATGTGTCTCAAATGGAAGACAACACAGTAAGCCACAGATGGTCAAAACAAGGCTCTTTGACAGTCGGTCAGAAAATTACATACAGCGCTACCCTAGGAGTTGGGTCTGTTGGAGGAACCACTAGTTTCTCCTTTAAGAACTCTTTCGGAGAAGAAAACGTAAATACAGTCCAAACCAAACTAGGTTCCAGCCTTTCTATTTCTTTTACTCTTCAGCCTAAACAGACTGCTACAGCGGTTTTAGCAGCATCAAAAGGAACGATGGAAGTTGAGGTAGAATATGAGGCTACGTTAGAAGGTGACGTAGCTACCAACTACGGCAGCCCACATAAAGGCCATCACTTCTGGGCTTATGCCATTAATTCCGTTCTACAGGCTGGTGGTCTGCCAACTTCCATCACATGGAAGGAAGTTATCAGCATTGGTTTCTTTGCTGATGAGAGTATCACTGCTTATGACGGCAGAGGCAACAAATTATAAATTTGTACGGTTCTTAACCCTAGTTATGGTTAATTCATTTAGTACCATTTATTTATTAGTAGATAATCCTTATGGTATTGTATTATTTGCGTAATAAATTATTGTGTTATTACCAAATAGACATTCTCTTTAAAAAAACCCATTCCTAATTTAATAAATTAAAATACTTTATTGGAATGTAACAACTATTAACGGATTTAACTCGCGTATTTTTATTTTATTTTATTAGCTGACGATTTAGTGTTAGACTATTGTCAGCTCAGTCGTGCTACGATTATGGAAACTGTAAAGAATCCGAAACGTCAGCTAATAAAATAAAATAAAAATACGCGAGTTAAATCCGTTAATAGTTGTTTCATTCCAATGTGAAATAACCGCGAAGGCATCAGAAATTATTAAAATAGGTACTTTAATTGATCGAGGTCAAAACAAAGCAGAGGTACTATGGGTAAGCTGTAGTAGGACCACTAGACCACAGGTCATTATAGTTATTAATAGAAGAAATATAGTTTTTAATAAAAGATTTTTTTTATTATATTATTATTACTTTACTCAATTCGTTTCATGATCAATCGGTTTTTGAGTGAGGAGTGTCATTTAAACATTGATATAAGTATCATAATTTCTGATGCCTTCGCGGTTATTACACATTGGAATGAAACAACTATTAACTTTAGCGTTAGACTATTGTCAGCTCAGTCGTGCTACGATTATGGAAACTGTAAAGAATCCGAAACGTCAGCAAATAAAATAAAATAAAAATACGCGAGTTAAATCCGTTAATAGTTGTTTCATTCCAATTGATATATCAATTAAATCACCGGTCGTAACTAGGGGATCAAAAAACCCACAATTTTTCCATTAAAATTGTCATAACGTACCTAACTCTAGTCGAAATTGAGCGAAATACTTGAGCTCAACAAAACACATTATGAAGTGAATAAACTGGAGTCAATTAAAAGATAACGCAGACCACGGAATTTGACCCACAACTTTGGGATTTACGACAACCCACAACTTTTACAATCCATAAACATTTACAATGAATATAAAATTATCTAGGTACCTTCTTCTTCTTACCTATATATAATTGTGTCGATATATTCCAATTGCTACGACAATTTATTTTATTGCATTTAGTTATGATTTTGAAATTACTTTTTCATAACCAATTTACAAAATAACTCTAACTTAATAAAAGACTGATTATTATTGATTAATCACTTGTTGATTATACAATACAATAAAGGTTTATTTAGTAAAAAAATACGAAACAATAAGCATGAAATGGAACATTGTGATGAGTTCTGTACAAGAATGAAAATCAAGAGCCTGAATTCCTTACAAACAATCAATACATTATCTGAGTGAAAACTGAAATCCCCCAAGGCAACAATTACTTTAGAATCCTTTAGGAGATATAACAAAGACTAAATAATTATCAAATATTTGTACCGACAATAACTAGGCAAGTTCTCGGTATTGTATTGATGCCTGTTCGAGAATAACTTTCTCTTGGCTTGAAAATGCTTTATTAAAATAAAGTAACATTTTGTATTTCCAGTCAAGGTACATTTTGTTCTGGTTTAGGTAGAAGATTAATTTGAATAATTGTTTTATATCAAATAAGACTATTAGACTTGTTGTTTAATTGTTAATAAGTACTAGGTTATTAAATTCGTTATGTTGACATAATATTATATCAATTAACTTCGCTCTGTGAAATACAAAGAAATAATGAGATTTATTTTCTTTTAAGCTTATTAACCTCAATAAACTAAATGGTAAGTACCTACATCAGTAGTTAGTATATTTTGTGTTTTCAAGTGTAATAATATCACATGACACTCTTAAAAATACACATAATAATATATATATCGATGACAGAATTTCCTGAATCACGCTGGTATTCCGAAATATCTCTTACCTACATATAAACTTAGTACCTACATATAAACTAAATACCAAGGTAAGTACCTTTATGTGCAGGTACTGTACCTATATTGTTTTTTAATAAATGTTTTTCTATTTGTATGTGTTCTTTTCTATTTATTTTATAAAAGTAAATATTTATGTTACATATAAAATAACGTCGGTATCGGGTGTTCAGCTAACACGGTGAAATTATTTAAATTATTGTTTGTTCGATACAATGTGAACAAAGATATAAAATTGCTTTAAAATTATCTCAATTTGAACTTTTGTTATAAGTACTTAGGTACATTATGGTAACGAGGTTAATCCTTATGATCATGTAATTATTGTAATTCCTGATTTGATACAATTTATACAATGCAGCCGCGTCGGAAATTATGTTTCCCTGCGTTCTCAAAAATGGTTCCGTATATTATTTGCTGACGTTAAATCTTCTTTCTTCGTAGCACGACTGAGCTGACGATAATTTAACGCTGAAGTCCGTCGAATCCATTTTAATTATTTCATTCCAATGTGTAATAAACGCGAAGGCATCAGAAATTGTTATTTTTCTATTTATCTATGCAAACCAACTATTTTGGTCAAATAGATTCTCTGTCTTAAACATTGACCCGATTGCGCCTGATTCAGCATAGTGCCCTACTTATTATTACATATAGTGGTATATCTAGTTACACTCTATATGTGTGTATTTATTATGCACAGCCACGTATAACCTCTAAACTGCTTAGTATCTTCGCCGTCTCGCGGGTTATTTTTACGCGAGTTTATGCGCTATACATGCGGTTACTCGCGGATGTACTTACCAGATGTAGGCAATAGGTTTACAGTGTTGACCTTATTTGGTAATCTCTTATATTGACTTGGGAATGGATACGAAATGTGAATTTCTAAGGGACTATATTAAAAGAACCTTTCAGCTTTCTTAGTGTCAATCATATTAAGAATGAATTTCAATGATAAGGCTTATTGATAGCGTGAAATTATGAAAACGTATTGGAGTAAATTATTTGTGTGTATTTCGTTAGAATTACTTCAAAGCTTACACGAATTATATTATTATTCCTGCGGTAATGACGTTGAGTCTAGACATTGAATTAGTTCAACTTTGTAATTGGGTGATTCGACGGGCGTTTCAACTGCCCCGAATATTGAACGAATTAGTTACAATAAGGTTTAAAATTTCGATTCGTTTTGACTAAGATGTCAATGTTAGAATACAAAAAAATTTTTTTTTTTCAATGTGCTGATAGTCTAAATCCGCTATAGGTCGTTGTTTTATTTCAATGTGAAGATTGTATGTGAATAATAATTTCTGATGCCTAGGCACGCACTAGGCATCTGTCAATGACGACATTTCACTCATTGCAATAGTATGACAATGACATATGTCTTCTCGCGCGACAAAACCCCTTACGTGCTGCCCGGCATCTTATGACGTAAAAACTTAATAACACATTATGAATCTATATTTGACAATGTCATTAGTATTCAGAAATATTGATGACGCTTGAAGGAAGAATTAAAAATTTACACGTTAGTCACTTGCAATAAGTAGGTAAGTATAATAATATTTCCCTGCTGAGAATGTCTTATTTAAGTACCTGAATAATCTTTAATTGAATCATTGAAAACACGTTGATATCATAAAATATTTTGTAAATTATATTCTTAATATATATATAGCTTCTGCTAATGAAAGTAAACTTGTAAACAACTTAAAATATTTTCTAATTTTATTTACTATGTACCTACTCAATTACCTACACTCAATAAATCAAAACGACAATTTGTTACCATTATATTACGGCTCATATCCTTAACACGCTAGTTAAGTAATAGTTGTTGTCAATACTCTACAAGCGTTATACATTACCTTAATACAATTCCGTTATATAATAGACTTCCTCAAAATATTGAACATGAGTCGTGATATGTCAACTTGTATTAAAATTACGCCATAACAATATGGGAATTCACGGCGCACCTCGCTTGCTGTTATAACAAATTCTAACATTCTGTCTAGACAGTCGAATGTTAGAGGTTACTTGACCTCCCTCATTTGCATAGCGCGAAGACATATGAGTGATATACCAAGACTGCTTAATTTTTCACAACATCCTTTTGCTTTTATGAATGCACCGTGCCATGTGTAATTTATAGGTTTCACTTCGCTGATTGCGTTTAATCTTTACAATATTGATACGAAAATAACGAGTGCACTGGTAGTTGGTACTGTTTGGTGACTATGTTGCTAAATTAAATACTAGCCAGGGATTTCGTGTAACTTTACAACCTACTGTACAAAGCGACCGTGTCTTGCACACTAATGTAACCCTTGTTTTGAGTTTTGCAAATCTGTGCTAATAGGTAAGTTCCACATTTAAGTACTCGTATATCTAAAAAGTCTTTATAATGAAATATAGACTTTACCTTAAGCAGACGATATTGATATGGCAATATTTCTTCATGTCAACGTGGCGAAGTTACCAATTTATGACAGACGCGTGCAGTGGGGGTAGCGTCAGTATGGCACAAGGGTAGGCACTTCATAAATTAGTGACAAAGTGCCTGTATGGAATGCACGCCATTGTATGACAGACTGCCGCGACAATGAAATTATATCGACATGACAAGATGGCGACTGGACAATGCACCATTGGCTTGATGATGTTTGTAGGTATATTCTATAGGTTAGGTATTTATATGTTTGTTCTGTAGGTAATATGTGTCTGCTTCTATTCTCATCTATCATTTATTCTAATTATCAAAAAATCCTCACAACACCAGACATAATAATTATGATACCCAATCTAACCTATTTCAAAATCACCCAGGTATTTTTAAACCTATTAAAAATATAGAATTATAACTCGGTGAATTTTGTTTTCGTTTCATTATTAACCATAAAATATTATGAACGAAAATAAAATCAAAAATTCAACGTTCGCTTCTAAAGGATCGTAATAACTCTTAAATTTCTGTAACAGCGTATTCTGTTGAATAAAAGTAAAGCGTTGTTAACTTTAAAATATAAATTGTTCATTTGTGGTAAGTGATTTATTTATAGCATAGCGTTTTGTACAATTTTTATAAAAGTTTAAAATTTATTTTGCTTCACAAAAAAAAATCCAGATAGTACAACAATGAATCCACCAACATTTCAATTTGTTCGCGAAAACCTTTCGTTGTTAATCTATATCAAATTTGCTTATGATATTTGTTTTTATAATTAGGTAGGTACTTAATAAACAATTCCTTCCTGTTCAACCACAACATAATTGTATTACAGAATCCTTTACAAACTAACCAATGACGCCCACCAATGCAAAACATGACCCTTCAACGTAAAACTAAATTTAATATATGCATCAACTACAGAATACGACTTTGAGCACAAAACAAGCTCTGCATACGAACTGCACCCGGTTTTAATATATGCACTTGACGCCTCGACTGAGCCCGAATATACTATGTATATGTATTTATGCATGCCGTGTTAGCCTGTGCTATATCAAAGGCTAGATTTTATCTGGGAATTTCGGCTAGAGATGCTCTTATGCTAGTTTCTGCAGAATTTTGAGATTTACAGCTTACGGTGACGAGTGTTTCAGTGCAGTGGGTTAAGTTAATGTACCTACTAGATGCTTGAAAAAAAAACAAAGGTTTGAAGTACCTATGTATCATAGTTGAATGAAAATCCTTTCAGGCCTTGGATGTGAAATTTTTTGCTAAAAATCAAAGGTTACTTCTGTATGATTAACTACTTACCTAAATTATACTTTAGTTTAATATATGTCCTAGCTGTTAAACTGTTTATTGTGAATTAAGGCCCTTGTTTTTGATAGCAAAAAAATTAATATATTTTTTTTTAATTTATGATATAAAGACCGTGTTCTGTTTTTCATTATGTGTAATGTGACATCCTTTTAAGAAATAATAGGTAATTTGTTTGTTTGATCCACTTTCAGTAATAAATGCAAGCGCTTTCCTTAACTTTCCTAATTGAATTAACTATTTCATAATCAAATTAAAATAGCTTCAAATAATAGTCTCAAGTCCGTATATAAATTAATCTCTTGCATCAAGAAACTTACGGCTGTTAAATTTATCAATACCCTAACGTCCAAACAATGGAACAAATTGTTCAGTCGATTACAACACGAACCAACAATAGTTAGAGTTCTCACGAAATTCTTTTACTTTGCTTCCATAACTGCTTAATAACTATTATACAGTTACAAAACCTACAATGTAAAATTAGAGTATTCGCGGGAATTGAACTTGCATATCCTTCTTACCTCAGCCACCGCGGTTACATAATGTTGAATTTCAGCTCGATCAGAATGATAATGGAAAAGGTTGGAATAAAACTAAGGGTTTTAAATCACGTATATTATTTTTTATAAAACGAGGTTTCGTAAACGAAGAAAAGTGAGGTAGAAAAATAAGGCGAATAACCAAACATAGTTTCAGTCTCAATATTTTTTTATATTGTACCTACATAATAATATTATGTAAATGACCCTAAATGACTTTCTGCTGAGTTTCTTGAAGCGTTTTGTCTCAGTAGGTACCCAATGATAGTCTTTCCGAAGTGCGCTACGCCCCTTTTTGTTGTATTTGTAGCATATCATAATTTATGCGTAGAATGAAACATAAATAGGTATCTCATATTTTTAAAACAAGGTAGTCTTAGTTAAATTTTATAAAAGGTTGTTTGCATAATGTAAAATCACTTCGCGAGCTTATGTCAATTCCGTAAAGTTTTCAGTACCTACCTAACGTTTGACATTTTTGATTGGTACGAGTACCTACTTGTCCTAGGGCCCTTTCCGTTACCAGTGGTGACGATCGCAGGTAGGCACCACTGTGTTACAATAAGGCTGCATATCGTGCGAAAGAAACAACAGAGTTACAAGATCACTTTTCAAAACAATTTCGTTTTTCATTTAAAAACTATCTCAACACGAGTTAACCTTAAACAACAGTTAATTTCATTACACGTACAGATAATCTGTGTAAGTTGGCAGTTTAGTAGTCGGCAGCCGGCTTCATTAAGCCGCGGGAAATGGGTTCGTATCCCGACTAATGACAGTTGCTGTTTGTTCATTTTGTTAACATTCTATTTCGGATCTAGTTCTGGAATTTCTAGTTATATAAATTAATTCGTTAGTTGGCGAAGTGAACTTTGTGTGGTCAGCGTAAATATTCTTATTTCTAAGAAGGTATACGTATCGGAATGAAATAAGTGTAAATCGATTTAATTTATATTATTATACTATTTTAAAACGAAACGTCAGTTTCGAAAACTACAGTTTCTATATTTGTAGCACGACTGAGCTGACGATAGTCTAACGCTGAAGCGTTAGAGTTAAATTGTTTATGGTTGTTTCATTGTTCAATGTGTATAATAACCGCGAAGGCATCAGATCAGATTATCGTGAAGGTACATACTATTGCTTACTTTATTGGATACCTGATTTATTAAAGAGTTAAAGAAGACATACCTAGTTAAATTTGTTTCTGCACAACTGTTCAGGAATTTGTGCGCTGTTTGGCTTTAATTTATTGTAGTCCTATAAATTCTACAAACAAACCTTATAAAATAAGATATTGTAAAAAATACAAGAAATCTTTTTATCACTGTTGCTGACAGTGGAAAAAGGGTGGCATCAATCGTGAGGAGAAAAGAAAAAAAGACATTACTTAGTAAACTGTCCCATTAGAGGGGGACTTACGGCCTAATGTCCGGCGATTTGTTACGGGACACTTTAATTCTATTGCCCTAGATTAATGAGAGGGAAAAATTAAGTATAGCTTAGGGGATAAAAGGTGTGTCGTGATTAGTAGGCTGTATGTTAACGTTACTATTTTGAAATATGTAACATGTGTTGATCATTCATTCCATATTTTGTACAATAAGCTTTGTCTCTATATTTGTCTAAAAACATGTAAGGGTCCAAATTACTCGATATTTTGTTAAGTATCCGTGACTTTAACCTTATATTTTTCACACAAATTATATTATTATTAAAAAAATTGCACCATTTTTCAAATGTGCTGTTCCCGACTTATAAACAAAACCAAAAGGAAAATGTATAACCCGTTTTATAAAAGAATATAATTTATATTATAATTTTGTAGCAGGTGAGCTTTAGCTTATGCCTGTAATTGGTGTATAAACTAGTTTTGCACTTTGTAACCACTATAAAATTTCGGTTTATTAACATAAACTTAAATTTTACATTAGTCGATTGCAGTTGGCGTGTCTAATTTATAAAAAAAAAAGTAAATTTTCGGCTAAGTGGTAAATAGACGTTAAATTAAATAATGTAGGTACCCACGAGTACAACTGATATTGGGGCACAAGTCAGAATTCCTCCCTGACGTTCGAGTCTAAGCGTGCCGTAGCCACTCTCTTTACTTTAAACTAGTACTGGGAAAATTAAAACATCGATAAAATCATAAAGACTTTGATATATTATTATCAACTTGTTTTATCATGTACCTATTGCTGGATTAAATGAAATGTGACTCACGTTGTGCTCTTGAGGTAAATTTCATCATATTATTATGTATTTTTTTACATAAATAATTAGTCAATGATTGTGTACTACTTATAAAAAAGTTATAATACCTACAGTTTTTTGGATTTCATTTAGTTAATGTCTTCATATATTCAAAAGTGTTCAAATACATTATTTCTCAAGTATTATTCAAGGAGCGCGCATATTACGTTCCCTTCAACATCAAAGTATTGATCATAGTTAACTAGAACGCTTTGAATAAATTTAATTTTATAGCTCATCGACATCGAGTAGGGCATGCTAGTTCAGTATTAAGCACAGGCTGGGATGACAAGCGCAGCGGGTTTTGAAGATTCAGAATCTGCTTTAATAATACCTTTTAGAATAATGAAGTAGGTTAACTCTGAGTTTAGTTCTAGGAGTCTGGTTATGATCATGGGGCGTTTTATTCCTGCTTCAATCACATCGTTGGCGCTATAGCGATCATTCGTAAGTAAACAAAGAATTAAGATAATCGAAGGAAAATTAATTTGGGTCGACCAGACATTTCCATGGTGCAATTGGGAAACACGCTCCGCGATAGAATATAATAATAAATGATAAATTCCACTGGGATCTTGATTTTTTAACAGTAGTAGCATAAAACCCTAGATATCAAACGAATTTTTAGTGGATACTTTACATATAAAAATAATAAATAAATATAATGGACTAATAAACTTCCCTTTATTTGTTGTTGGAACTAGTTTTGAGTATAAGTAGGTATATGGAATTTTTCTTCGTAGCTTTCTCGGCAATGATACTTTCTGAAGCTTTAGAATATAACAAATACCTATAACGTGTAGAAGTTCTTTTATACTTACAAATAATCCACAACACTAAAAACAACTTCAAAAACCATAAGCAAATTATCTTGCTTACTTAGACATTTACTTAGTAGCTACTAAGTTTGTTTGATTTGGTAGTTTGTCGTACCGTCAACGTCTCGATGTTGCTTCGTGCAGTAACAACGCACATGCAGTATTGCAATATAGATTTGTTTCATTGGATCGTCTTGTCGGGAATTAGCGAGATTATAATTAATTTATCTATTTATGTAAATAAATCTTCTTTGTTGCACAACAAAACTAATGTACAAAAGGCGGATTCACTACCATGTGGACTTCTCGATCACCCAGAGAGCCTGTTTAGGCGCTAATGATTATAACATAGTAAAATAGATACAATATAAAACAGGAACATATTATAAACAGAAATATAACAAAATATATAGATAACAACTACAATGACAGATGATGAAGCTACTAGTGCTTACGTAGGTAACGTAAGTAAGTACTATCAACTGTGCTGGCGATGTTACACCTTTAAGGCAATAATCGCTTGAACGACCCTGGTACCTGGCGGCTGTGTGTAAAGCAACAAGTGCAAGCAATTTTTTTCTAAAATGGCATACCCCGAAAGCATGCGATAGTACGCTTGAATGCCAGCTTACTCAGTGCCTGCCTGAATTTAGTGTTTATATCGATGAATTTTAGGAAAGATAGTAGGTAACACTTGAATCTATTCGCTACCACTCCGCTTGTCACCCAACTCTGCCCGCTAACCGTTTGCTCGGCAAACCGCATTTTGTGGAAGTCGCGCCGCTCCCGAAATTAGATTTGCTTTGTGAGCTGTAATTCTGATTAAAACCATTTTCTGGCACCACTGTGTTCAAGCCGTGTTCAGTCTTAGACTATCTTGGGTAATCCATTTGGTTTTGGATTAATAGTTTTAATCTTATTTAATTGGATAGTAAACATTATACTGTGTTTTGGAGGCATTAAGAATCCCTGTACTACAATTAGGGTGCGGAAATCTTAAGATGCATACATAAGTTTTATATAACATCTTATATTGTACTAGCTTCTGCCCGCGACTTCGTCCGCGTGGAACTCCTCCTTTTTTAAAGTCGGTTAAAAAGTAGCCTATGTCCTTTCTCAGGCTCTAGACTTTCTTTGTACCAAATTTCATTTAAATCGGTCCAGTAGTTTTAGCGTGAAAGTGTAACAGACAGACAGACAGACAGAGCTACTTTCGCATTTATAATATTAGTAGGGATGTTTGTGCATATTTTGGTAGGTAAATATTAAAGTAAGTAAACAAGAATATTTCATGTTGTACCTAATTAATGATAATAATATATTTTTGAATTGACGGTGCAAGACTTATGTATTACCAGCTATCTACACATTTTTTCTGATTTAAAATATCCAACTTTATGTAAATTTCTTCATACATTAAGCCTCATCTCTTTCCCAGGGGTAAGTAGATGCCACTTCTCTCCAACACTGCTCGACACTGACAGTTCTCTTTCACTTCATGTTTCATTAAATTTTTCATACATTCACGACAAGTTCTAGTAAGCAAGTAATCTTTGTAAGTACTAGATAGGATCCACATAGACACATTCTAAAGACAAAGTTCCCTATATCTACACTAATATTATAAAGAGGAAAGATTTGTACCAATTTTTGTATGTTTGTAATGAATAGGCTCAAAAACTACTGGATCGATATTAATAATTCTTTTTTTGTTGGATAGACCATTTACAGAGGAAGGCTTTAGGCTACATAACATCACGCTGCGACCAATAGGAGCGAAGAAACAGTGGAAAATATGTAAAAAACGGGGAAAATATGAAGCCTTATGAAGAATTACTATTCCACGGGGACGAAGTCGCGGGCACAGCTAGTTTCATATAATTATAAATCAAATTGTACAGCAAATAACAATCAAAGTCGAAACTTATTGTGATGGTTAGGTGTTTGAAATTGTACCGTGCACTCAACTTTAATGCCGACTAAGCTTTACAACTCGTGAAACTTGGAAACAGAAACACCTTGAAAGCATTTTCGAGTTAAACGGCCATGTTTCAATTTAGTCGCGAAAACAGAGAAATTCTATACTTAGGACAATTATGTTAACTATAATATTATTATTATGTTTATATTGTCCTTACACGTTTTTCAGTCGATTGGTTATTTCCTCAATGATGTAATTTATTTATTACGAGCTTGTTATTTTGTAAATTGTAAATTAACTCGGTTTTCCTCAATCCTAACTAATATTATAAATGCGAAAGTAACTCTGTCTGTCTGTCTGTCTGTTACGCTTTCACGCTAAAACTACTGGACCGATTTAAATGAAATTTGGTACAAAGAAAGTCTGGAGGCTGGCTAATTTTTAACCGACTTCAAAAAAGGAGGAGTTCCACGCGGACGAAGTCGCGGGCAGAAGCTAGTTACCTATAATTTGATAGACGTTGTATTTTTAACATTACTTATTTACTGTCTACATCCTAGTTTCTGATATTATATACTTTGCTGTATCTAATTAATTAGGTAACTCCCAAGAATTCGCTAAGAAAAACTTCTCGCTTTGAAATCTAACAGGATTCAGACTTCCGTTTCCACACATCAAACCGTTCAAGCTGGCAACAATCTTTGGAAACAAATACAACAGCTGTCGACGCCACACAGTATTATGAGCGATATGTTTGTGGGAGAGAGCATGTGCATATCGCAGTCTCGCTCATTGCCGTTAATGGTAAAATGTGCAAAACAGTTCCGTACACAAGTTCTTATTTGTGATTGATTGTACATTATTACGACACTGTACCTACATAGGAATAGAATAAGTAATTAACCATATTTTACAAATTTGTGCAAATTGCTAGAGCAACGGTTCGACGACCAATAGGTACCTACTCTGGTCATACATAATGAAAATGTTGTTACCATTATTAAACTAACAAATGTTTACCTACGTCCTTAGTGGTAAATATTTATTTTATCATCTGATATTAAATTAACGAATGTAATTTATATATATGAAGTGCATGTTTATTATGTACTTATTTTGAGTTCTATTTTCCATATTTCATTTTAAATTAAGTAGGTATCATTCTCAAATTTGTGACCTCTTACATATAAAATGCGAAAAGTCTAGCAAAAAATTGTGAAAGTATTTTTGGTGAAACTTTATCTGAATTCAAAAAGATTCCTTTATTCAGACTAACTCACTTTATAATATTAGTGTAGCTGTTATTTTTTACTGAATTAAGAATATTTAAATGCCGAAGAAACACTTCTTTTAATTAAGATTTTCTTATCTCCGCAATAACAGCTTCTTATATTTAAATGCTTTTGTTCTCGCTAGTCCTCCAGCATGGCGAGTTAACATGTACTACATTATAGCGTTTTGTTTTATTGCTACAACGTTTTCAGTGCGATCTCGTTACGCAATTTTCAGCCTTATTCCCTGAAAACAAATCCTTTTCTCCATCCAACTAAGTATGTAGAAGAGACAACTGCGAGTATGACTTCGCTTGTTTAGTTGTGTTTGTAAATTTTAAACAGAATGCTTTTTAAAGTTTTTTTTTTTGTTTTAATGTTTCATATAATTGGTAGTAGAAGAGTTTTTTAGCACTTTAATAACTGTTTTTATACAAGTGACTAACCCCCAAAGTGCACAGGTTATCTATGTGAGGGAACAGTAATGTTTATAAAATATAAGTACTTAACTGCAGGCCGGCACGATTTACCAATCCTTAATGATGAACTATCAAGATGTTAATTTATAGGCTAGATAAAAGGAGAATGTAGGTATATGAAGAACTAGCTTCGGCCCGCGACTTCGTCTGCGCACAATGAGTATTTTACACATTACCGTTTTACAATATAGGTAGCCTATAGTTATAGCTAGAGCAGACAAAGATGGCGTCTCAAACGCTCGAAGATCCGCCATCTTGTCTCTCTTCTAAGGGGACTAAACTGCCATCCATACTGTTAACACCAACTTTTTGGTTTTGGTGACCCCGACGTGATCGAATGTTTCCGCCGAAAGCTGCCTTTTCAATGAAACCATGTAGATCTTTGTGATTATATTTACTTTCAATATTTACAATTATATAATTAGTAGTATTAATAAAATGCGCCTCACATCGCAGTAAGAAGAGAATAAAAAAAGAAAAGAAGAGCGTCAAACACGCAGTATAAATTCAAACGTCGAACGAGCGCCGTGTAGGTTTGACCATGCAGGTTGGCGTATACATACTATGCTATTTTCCTCTCTATGCACTAGGTATGTTATAGTTTTAAAATGGTGCACTATACTATAATTATTACAGTTACCGCAATTGCGTGGTACTTCGATGCAAAACCGATCGCCGCCGACCACAGCAACAAACGCGAGTCAATAAATTTTGCTCATTATAATATAACTAGCATTTAACAACGCGACCGCTGGATTTGTTTACGTATAGTTCGTACATAATGTCGTATTTATTGACTTTGTTATTGTATATGATAATAGGGTATTTGACATGTTTTTAAAATCCATTTTATATTATGTAGTAGAGTCTAAGGAACCCAGCAACAGTTGTTTTTTTTAAATCTGGTATGTATTAGCTGAAAAACATCGAATTAAAAATTCAATATTTAAATAGTGTGCCAAAACGCTACTTTGACAATATAGCGCCGCAATGAGGTCGGTGACGTCACATGCCTGTTTGAGATAATCTACCACAACTAGGTAAACAAAGTTTACGGGCATGTGACGTCACGAAAAACTCGGCTAATCAGGAGCGTTTTGTGTCACGTGACAAACGTTTAAAAAATGTAATTTTTATTTAAGGATTTTTAAATAAATCAATCATTATTTTCAACTTACGTTAATGAATAATCATTTTTTAACTCTTAATTTATACTGTTAACAGTAATTTACACTTTATTTTTCGCATTGTCAAAAAGCCTATTACCTAATTGTAATGAATATGAAATTAGTTTTTCGATAATATTTTAATAATTTCTTGTTGCCTTATTTAGTACACATTGGAATGAAACAACGATAACGAATTTAACTCGCGTATTTTATTTTATTTCCAAAATTTTTCAGCTTCCATATTCGTAGCACGGCGATCGTTTGACGCGCGAGAGATTAATAGATCGTAGTCTAAAAATATTTTTTATTTGCAAGATTAGGTATCTATCTACCTAGTTCATGTTTTAGTTGGGGTATGTACTTATTTACTTATAATATAAAAAAATATGTAGCTAGAATGTCTAGTTGCAAAGTACCCACCTACCCGCAGTTTTTGAAATCTCTGTCAAAAATAAAAACAGCTATCCTTTTCATTTTAATTATACCTAAATATTTCCACCATACGTTTAGTGTTGGTATAGCAACTATTAAATCAAATGAAACTCCGCCTTGGAATTTGGTCGTAATCATACATTTGTCCCCTTTCTAGTAATAAAATAAGATACTAAAGTTCCTAATTTTGTATCCTTTGATATTTTACCGGAATTGTTCGCAGTGATCCCCGGTTTCCCCTTTTTATTACGGACGCCTGTTACACCGTTTAATTAAAATTAATTTATCGACAATAAAAATGATTTATTACGGTGCATATGGACTTATTGGTAAAATTTGAAATGCAACTAATTTGTAAATACTTACCTACCTATTTCCATCATTTATTCGCCTACTATTTTATTCTTCTTCATTAGTACCTAAATGAAAACATTTTTACTTAGATACACTCACTTAGTTTAGTCGGCTATACTAACTAACATTTACTACAAACTTGATTCAACCTCTATTTTCTCTTGAAAGTAATAAATATATTCAAATAAACTTGTCAACATATGTACCATAATACTCTAAGTTGCTATATATTAAACTAGCGGTTCGCCCCGGCTTCGCACGGATCCTTAATTTTTTCAAAATATTCTATAGCCTATGTTACTCAGGGTAAACGTAGCTGCCCAACAGTGAAAGAATTATTAAAATCGGTCCAGTAGTTTTTGAGCCTATTCATTACAAACATACAAAAATAGGTACAAATCTTTCCTCTTTATAATATTAGTATAGAAGAATGATATATATTTATATACAAATCTAATTATAATTATTATTAACATAAGAATGTACATTACGTTCGTAGCATGCCTAAGTAGGTACGTCTGCTTACATAATCATCCCTCTATTATACCCGAAATATCTTAAGGGTGTCGTAGGTATTGGATTTCTCGTCAACATCTGTTTCGGTTATATTCGAGTTGTAAAAATGCTAATGTCCTATTTGAATCAAATTGAAAATTTAAGCTTAATTTACAAAAAAGGGATATATGGGGCAATTCGCTAAAAGTTATCCAAATTACAATAGTACTACTTATTACATAAATTATTCACTGAAATGAGCAAATTCAACCCGCTTCTTTTACTTTATTTGCTGACATTTCAAAATCTCTTTTTATCTTCAGCTCAGTTGTGCTACGAACATAGGAACTGTCAAGTTTTCGAAACGTCACCAAATAAAATAAAATAATCTAGTTAATGAGGGCCACCGCGTGTCAGAAATACACTAGATGCGCTAGTGTAGAATGAGGTCCAGCTGTCATGTACCACCAATCACAGGCCTGTAGCTTGCCTCTCATTGGTGGAATATGACAGCTAGACCTCATTCTACACTAGCGCATCTAGCGGATTTCTGACACGCGGTGGTCCCCATTGATGTTTCATTACAATCTAAACAGCGACGGCATTAGAAATTGTTACGTAAATTATTGGTATTGATTTATACTTTGACAACGAGATTTTGCATCCCACTTATATTCAATTAATGTTTGTGAATGATATCTATTTGCTCCTATTTTCTTTTTATTACGATTCAACCTTTGACTCCAGTGTACTGGGTACATACTAAGCTTCTGTTTTAGACAGCATGGCATTCGAGTCACGAGGCGAGTGGCAACTATCTCATCACTCATGTCTGAGATTTCATTGGGGATCTCACGTTTATTCGGATGATGAGATCTTATTTAGAAGATTATATAAATAGTGTAGTGGATAGCTAGTGTTGTCAGCATTATAAGTAATAATACCTAGTTATATAAATTACTTACATTTAATATGGTAGGTAATTTTATAGGTTTATAGTAATGCCCTGGCTTCGCAAGGATTCCTATTTTTTTCAAAATACTCTATAGCCTATGTTACGCTAGATGAATTTAGTTTTCCAACGGTGAAAGATTTTTAGGTAACGCACAGTAGTTTTTGTATTTATTCATTACAACCATAAATATACCCACACACAAAAATAAAAATATTTCCTCTTTATAATAGTAGTGTAAGTACATACATAATTTCACCAGTCTATGATGGCAAAATGGTTTAGGCGACATAATGTCAAGAAATAGGATAAATTGATTGCTAAGAATACATATTTTCAAAAATAATTCTGTATTATTTTCATGTATCATTCTGAGAGCGTATAATAAAATGTTCGTTATTCATTGTTATTATCGTTAAATGATGACACAAATTACGCTACGGTGCAATAGTCGTCCATTGTCACGGATTAATTAGTAAAAGGTGCACACTGAGATTCACCATTGTGTGTGTATGACTATAAGTGTGTGTGTTTACTGAAATATCTATTCTTGAGTAAATATGAGAATTTCCAAATAATAGACAAGAAGATCAACCCCTTCTTGAATTTAATATAATTACGTCGGCAAACATTGTTTGTTAATAGGTAACAAGGAACTATTGACTTTTCAACGAAGGAAATGGAGCTTCAATTAAATATTATTAGTGAGAAACAAACAGAAATCTACATTTATGATGTTTTAAATAAACAGGTTTCTAAATATATTGATGGAATTTGTTCCCGGTTACTTATTTACCTATTGAAACGTCTTAAATATAATATCATTAATAGGTAAATACATTCAATCAACAGGACAATACAGGTGGCCCATAAACTTATTTGTATGAAGGAGGTAAATATTAGTTAGTAGTCCCAGTTATTTATTTATTTTTTATTAAAATAGATCATAAATAGCGAGTTTTAAGTAAACAGGAATACCAAATTGTAAAGCTATTTGTATGCTTTAAAGATAACTAAAGAAAGCATTCCCATGGAAACTTATTTCACAGTACTAACGGAAAAAGCGACACTGTCTGTGAAGGCAAAAGCTACTGTATAATTCAGTTTAATATAACTATTACAGTAAGGCTCCGTAAACTCAAGTAACCCTTAGAAACAGCAGCAAAATAATTCAGGATATTTTAAATATTCCGCCATCCACCTCACTCGCTTAGCAAAGATTTATGGGCTGGAGCGAGCCAAAACTACGAGCCAAAGCTCATGCTTAAATCTTGATAACTAGGAATTATTCTTAATTTTTTATTTGTGGCCTTTTCGAGTGGAAAATCCTTTTGTGGGATTATAGGCTACAATTGCCAAATGAGTGATCTTTGTCTTAGAAATGAACGAAAATATACCACTAGCTTCTCCCCGGGACTTCGTCTGCGCACAATAATCACCCTCGTTTTGTCTCTTTAGGGAACGAAAAAAAATCATTCATAGTATTACCTTGCGTTATAAAAACCTATGCAAATTTTCAAGTTTCTAAAACTCATAGTTTAGGCCCTGTCCCTGTGTTGATACTTAACAGTCATGAGTCAACTTTCTTTATTTTTATATGTACCTCATTGTTGAAGATTTCTTTATAATCGTAAGTGGGTGAATATTTGAGTTCGTACATATTGGGCAGTTGGAAAAAAATTCAGAATATCGTTTCAAATTGCGTATTTTATATTTTTAACCTAAGGTTTAATATATAAATATGGAAAAAAAAATAAAGGGACGTTAATATAACCAATAAATAAATACATATTTCAGTTTTTATTTTTTTTAACGAACGGTAATGAGTACTCATTACCGTATCAGGAATGGTAATCAGAATGTATGAAATATGCGAACGGTAAGGAGAAATAATACTTATGGTAGTGAGATTTGCATGGAAATGGTAATGTGACCGTAAATGGTAATGATAATAAAATATTTTTTATATGAAAATATAAGTATGATTTAAAGAAAATGAGTCTCGAAATATTAGCTTTTAATACCTACATAATTATAATTATCAAAGTTTTAAAATAAAAAATTAAAAAAGCCTATTAATACACATTACCATTCGAAATATCTCACTACCGTTTGTAAAATAAAACGGGAATAAACGGTAATTTCAAAAACGGTAACGAGATTTTTACGAATTTTGGCCATTGTGCATTATTAAATAGACTTAAAATTATATTTGACATATTAACATAAACACATACCACAGACACGTTTTTTGGTATATTCGGCTTTAATAAGGTATTAACGAACTTGCCAATAAATCTTCAATGGTGAGGAGATAAAAATGTTGACAAACCGTATAAACGTACGAAGAGATCGTCATATTTTGGCGGGAAATCGTTTCTCACGCGTGCGACTAGTTTGGCTCGCTAGCGACAACTAAGGTCGATTGCCGCGTCGATAGTTTGACCAATAATATGGCGCGAATATTTGTTTATGGCTTAGAACATTCTGACCAATGGTAATGAATGGTACCTGCATGGACATTTTTCAAAGCGATGGCAAACTACTTAAAAGTGCTCTTTAAGGTGTATAATTTTTATGATATCTAAACAAAGTTCTATTCTATAGAAATAACTATTTAAAAATACGATATTCGACATATAATTCAATCATTTTGATCATTCATTGATCAAAATTGGGATTTGGGACATGACGGGTAATGAGATTTGGCGAATATTTAAATTTATAAAATATATTTCTATTCAAAAAATAAATATGTCATAAACTTCCAAACATAGAACTAGCTCTATTTGATATATAAAAAATAAACTAACTCAGATTCCTCCACGTCTCAATAGTTCTTTAGTGTTTGCCGCGTAATATGTACGAACTCAAATATTCACCCAAGTATCGTGCTAATCAATATTAGATACTCTCATAACTACAGACTTTGGGTAGATAAATACAGACTATAAAAGGTCTTTTTATAAACTATTTCTCTATGAGACTGCAGCCATATATTTTAAAACCATTGTCATCGACCAATCTCTTTGCGGTAAAAAATATCGACTAAATCCCGTTTCAAACTACGATGCTCTATTGCAAAAAACTCGGCTATCTCATCAAGTGACCTATGATTTCAATTTAAGAGATAAAAAATGCTCTGGATAATAAGCTTCGATTCGCTTTTCTGTAATAATACGTCGGTCCCAGTGGAGTCAATGCGGACAAAGTCGATACGGTGCACCTAACGAACAAATATTTGTTTGACACGAGACACTATCGACAACTAGAGTAACGTCAGCAAGAAATTGAAAGAAAAAAAATAGAAATCTATGAAAAATGCACCTGAATTTGAATTGGGAATAGAGCGGAGAAATGGGTCGAAGAATTCGATTTGAAATTGACTGCATGTAGATTGCAATAATTAAACTATTCTTTTGTAGAGTAGAAAGAACTCTTAAAACTCATACCGCTTTGTGCTAAAATATGCCTTTATTAATTTTTATTACCTACCTACGTATTGTGTATTGGTCTTACTTCTTCGATATAACACAAATAATTAAGTACCTACTACAAATAATTTAGATGGCATAAAATATTTTTATATAAAAATACCTGTTAATCTATTTTTATACCTCACACAAATGTAACAGTAAATCCGTCACATTTTTTTCATTCCAATCTTAATTTTTTGACGTTTTAGAAACTTTACATTTCCCATATTCGTAGCACGACTGATACGATACGATAGTCTAATGGTAAAAAATCCTTTATTAATCAGTTGCTTCATTCCAATGTGTAATAACTGCGAAGGCATTAGAAATTATTATGTGTTGGAATACCTATTTAAGTTTTTTTTTGCGGACGCTCGCTCACTGTTTCGTATCTTTGTCACCCTCTGAATGCTAAAAGGCAATACTGTTCAGATACGACATCGCTCAGTTAATTTTGACAGGCGTTTGTAAAACAGTGATTCAGATCAAAGGAACGTAATAAATTGGTGAAATTTGCACGTAAAAAAGACTTATAAACGCGTTTAAATATTTTCATATTTTCATGTCATATTTTCAACCGTTTACTCTTTCATATCACATGCAGTCGATATGGCGCGTACCTATTGTAAATTCATGATTTTTCTATAGTGTTCGATATATTCAAATATTTAGAGGCGACATTTTTACGGACCTGCAAAAGTATGTCGGTAAACTTACCTATGATAAAGTAGGTAAGCAGAGGTAAAGGCAGCATTTCAATGTATTAATCCTATTAATATTATAAACGCAAAAGTTTGTAAGAAAGTATGGATGTATGGATGTATGTTTATTTCTTATAGGCGATAGTTTTTAGCGATATTGTGTAAAATACTCATTGTGCGCTGACGAAGTCGCGAGCAGAAGCTTTACTCGAAAATTTCATTTAAATACTAGCTTTTGCCCGCGACTTCGTCCGCGTGGAACTCCTCCTTTTTTGCAGTCGGGTAAAAAGTAGCCTATAGATGTCCTTTCTCAGGCTCCAGACTTTCTTTGTACCAAATTTCATTTAAAATGGTCTAGTTGTTTTAGTGTGAAAGCGTAACAGACAGATAGACTGACAGACAGACAGATAGAGTTACTTTCGCATTTATAATATTAGTAGGGAAGGGATATACCACACCAATATTTAAGTATTTCATTTGCGGTCTAATCTACAGTTATTGCCATCGCAACCAGCAGTATGGAACCCTTTTCAATCGCTTAAGCAGTTAAGTGCGGATCGTTGTAGCGGGTAAAACTTTGCAATGACATTATACCAAGAAAATATTGTCTTAAGTATAACTCTCAGATTGTATTGTTCACGTACGTTTTCAAACTTTTCGGCAAGTGTCGGTTGGGAAAGTTTTGATTTCAACTTGCTGTGTTTTGCGTCTACACCTTTCGGAACTTTTACATATTGCGCCTATAGAAATTCTGGATTTTCTTTGGGTTTTACCTGGCAAAAGGTCTAGATTTTCTGATAATTTTAGATGTCTACGCGTTTATTACACATTGGAATGAAACAACTATATCTGAAGTTTTACTACAAATTTGCTTCAACATTTATTTTAAGTACTTATATCGAAAATTGCGGATATTATACATTGTAATGAAACTAAAACTGTAACGGATTTAACTTGCGTATTTTATTACATTTGCTGCCGTTTCGAAAAAATACAGTAGTGGACTAAGCTGATAAGTGAAATATAAAAGTCAAAAATTGTATTTTCCTATAAAATAAAATCTAAGCTAATGCTAATGATAAAGTTTTTCTTTTCTTATAGTATCATTACAACAATGTAAGGTAGTAAGAAAGAAATGAAAGAAGATATATGACATCAAACAATACCGCAGAATGTAAACCGAATGTAATGTTTTTTCACAATAGCAATTTTGAAAATGGGGGTAGGCCTATAAATTCACGTGTAAGGCCGTTAAGGGCTGAATAAAGTGATTTGATTCGATTAGTTATTACTCCCATAAAGCGTATATTGTTGCAGCTAATTCTACTCTTTTAAAAAAAAAATGTTGTACTTATGTTAACATGCTAACTTTATATTATTAATGCGAAAGTCACTCTGTCTGTCTCGCTTTTACGCTAAAACTACTAAACGATTTAAATGAAATTCGGTATACGATAGTCTAGAGTCTGACGAAGGGCACTGGCTACTTTCAAAAAGGGATTCTTTCGCAATTAAAAGTAAGGGGTTAAAATGGGGGATGAAATGTTGTATGAAATTTCACGCGGGCCGAGTCGTGGACTAGTAAGAAAATATCGAACTTAATAATTCGCATGTCTAATCCAAATTTCATTAATTTCTGATACTTTTTCAATTGAAAGACGTTGAAAAAATTACCGTTAAGTAGTGATCTTTCTAATTACCTATTAATAGTTGACCGAATTTTTTAACGAAATTTTAGGGTGACAACTACGAGTATTTAAACAACTTCCTTTTTCTCTCTGTAATAAATCGTCAACGCAATCTCTCTCGCGGTGATAAGGAAAATGTTATCAAGTGGGCAAGCTGGTTTTCACTTCTGTAGTCCAAGCAGGGAATAAAAATTGCGGGTCTTTACGACGGCTAATAAAATGAAACCGTTCCAACAATAACTAAGGTTTGCAGCCAATCTACTGTGATGCTTACGTTTTATTTTACAAGAATTTATTTACCATAATAATTTTACTGCGTGATAATTGATAAAAAGTTGAACGAATTTAAATAACGATTTATATAAATACACACACCTATAGATACACTTTATTGCTAACGTTATAAAATTTTACTCGTTGTAGGTCATTTTGTTATTGCGAAATGTTCACGTAGCTCTGCCATAACTGTGCCTACAGTGTGCAGTAGTTGGAAAACAGTCGTGCTCGATAACACAGTCAATTAAATTGTTTAAAAAGTTTTATACAATTTTGACAATCTTAAGAGAAATAACGCTGACCGGTTATAATTTATGAAAAAAGTTTCGCCACGGCGTCATTTATATTGAACAAATCCTATTTTCAAATTTCGAATGATTATTTTGTAATATATAGGTACACATAAAATGCTACCATATAACAATAACAATAGCGTCTATGGGAAGGTATGGATACGTTTGTATGTTTAACATAGAACATAATATTATAATAAAAATAATACATTTATCCTGGCGTAGCACGCAATATGAAGCCGTTCCTATTTCATTGGTTCGCGGTAAGACAGACGTGAATGAGAAATGACGGTTTCTTTACTCATCACGATTCTACGAACGGGTACGATTCGACAGTAACGATATTCCGAACCGATTCCAGGTATTTACCGTTTTACCTAATATGTAATATGTTTGATATAGTACCTAATATGTATGAAATGATATATCGCACACCTAGATCTAAAGGGATCTAACTCAAAAACCGGAAGATTTGAGTTATGCACACCATAGGATTCCAGCAAAACCCACCTACATTAAAACTGATTTCAGCTAATATAACTCTGCGAGCTTTATTATAAAAAGTATAAATTTATACAGAAAACTCATGCGTGCATATGGACATATTAATCAGTTTCTCGACTCTCCTGAAAAAGTACCTTTTTTGAGTTAGCTCTCTTTAAATCTAGGTGTGCGATATCAAGGTTAGGGGTACGATTATAACCCACTAGCATTTTTTATGCGAGGTTTTATTATTCTACGAAATCTTATTTTCTAGCAATTTTCTAGTTAAAAAAGGTAGGTACCTATTTTTGAGCAGGGCTTTGTTAAGCTTAGTATTTGTAAATCTCGTGTTTTCGTGGCCACTAGATAATAAAATGTAGTATTAATATGTGCCTTTTTAAATAAGTACTTTAACTATGATATTGTATAATATTATCAGAAGCTAAACTAATATAAACATCAATCGTAACAATGATTAATATGAGGAAGTTTGATATTCTAGTTCCCTTTTAAGACTAATTTTATAGGAACGAAGTTGCCACTTAAATATCTTAGGAATTTATCGGGTACTGTTTTATTAAGGTTTAGACAAGCTCTCTGAAATTAAATTTGGGAGCATTTGGTTGCTAAATATAATAATGATATAGATAACTGAAAGCGGCAGTAAACTGTACAAAAGTTGTACAAAAAACACCCATATACAGCCTATTTATTCTTTATTGCACAACAAAACTATAATGTACAAAAGGTGGACTAATTGCTATATGGCATTCTCTATCAGTCATCAGTAGGTATACAGAGAATATTCTTTTTACATCTTATATATAACTTAATAACGATTATGGAATCTGTATAGGTTTCAAACGTCAGCCAATAAAATAAAATACGAGAGTTAAATCTGTCTATAGTTGTTTCATTCTAATATAATATAGAACCCGTGTACCTACTGCCTGGACAGAACCGTTCTAAAAGGTAGATAATACTACAAAAATAGAAAAATATGCAAACATCGTCGTATACTCTAAAAGAGTACAACAACATTAAGCAGATTAAAATTGTTTTTTCGCTGACGCGATGCTGACGCGCTTTTTGATAACAATATTGTTTTCTGTTCGCTTTTTATTCTATTTGTTTTGCTCTTTTTTGCGAGCTGAATTGATAAGTTTCATCAATAATGACGCAGCAGTAGTTTGTCACCGGGCTTTGTTTTGGATGTTAGACAAAAATCTACATACATACACTAATAGTAAATGAGATATTTCTTTGGCAGCTTGACTTTATATTCTGTTATTAGAATACCTATGGCAGCAAATGGAGCTATTGTCTTTTGATTTATCGGACACACGTTGGGCCGGTGCGATTATAATAATAATTATATACTTAGAGCTAATGCTATAATTGTTTTATTATAATGTGTAAAAACTGGAAAAGCGTCAGAAATTGTTAGGTTGATATTAAAAGAAGAGAACTAAAGAAGTGATAACCGGTTGTAGGAAAGCGCGAGAGTTTAATTTTTAATTCTGTTATCAATGTAAATATAAAATTAGATACTCTCTTATTAGGATGCGTGTACACTGTAATATTTTTTTAAAAATGTGATGTAAAATCATATAAAATAGTAAATAATGACTGCATTTAATTAAAACCCTTTCCAAAAGATATTTAACAAGGAAGGAAGAGATACGGCGGCGCTTTAATCCCGCAAAAGTATTTGAAACACAATTAAATATTCTCTTTAACGTTCTCAAGGTCCACTAAGTATTTAGGAAGCAACTCATAAATTTGATTTCCTTCGCAGAAGTTAAAAGAAAATAATTTAGTTAAAAAAAGTATCCCAAAAAGATATTTAAATTCTAATACAAAATATTCTTTAATAAATACGTTAAGTTAAAACCGTAATAATAACAAGTGTCGCTATTTAAAACCTGTATTTAATTCCCTTTTTAATACTAATTTTGATCCAAAATTTCCATTTAACAATTCGGTCTATTGGACATCTATTGGGAAGTTCTTCAAGTAAGGCAAAGACAAGCTCCTCGAAGTTAATCCGGAATCGCTTTGATTGCTAAACACATTTCTCAAATTTTTGGAATAATTTCTAGTTGCTCTTGGGAGGAATGTTTAAATAATATAGTAGCCCTTTGGAGCGTTAATTGCGTTTTTTCGAATTACTCCTTCACTAATTGCACGCTTTGAGACTTAGCGCGCCGTGAATTTTATTAGGGATGGGTTGGAGAGGTTCTATTTACAAGCAAATATGAGTCATAAAAACAACATGTAATATTCCGAGAGATGGTAACAATTTTGGGTATTTGAGACAAGCTGAAAATTTGTCCTATACCTAGTTCTCTTATTATATAATATACCCCAGCACGAAACTGCAGATTAGAGAGAAGTGAGAGTCAGATCAGTCGTGCTACGTAGGTATATGAAAACTGTAATGTTTTCGCAACGTCAGCAAATAAAAGAAAAATACGCTAGTTAAATCCGTTATAGGTGTAAAAGTAAACAAATTGTTTATAGTACCTAAAGATTGAAATTAAGATCTTTAGGCACTATAAACAATTTGTTTACTTTTAGGAAGTCTTACAGCTATACAAAGACACGATAACTAAGTATGATGTTTATTAAATAACTTGTTTATTTTATTTAAGGAGCCATTTAATCTTAATAACCCTTAGAAAACAAAAGCCTTCATACTAAGAATTTGCCCTTGCTTGTAATTAATATTAGTTGCAAATCAAGGCCTATCGTGGAACAACAAAATTAAATTTAGCGTTACTTGTCGCAAACTATCGTTCATCAGATATTAATTATAGTTTCTCGTTAATAGGATCTATAAGTAGAAATCATATTCCGTTCCATCTTTATGTACGGAACCACTTAATAATTAAGTTAAATACTTTTTATTTAATTTGGCATCTCAACTGAGAACTGATTAAGTTTTGAAGCTAGATTCCATCCAGATTGCTTTTCCTATAATAACTATAACTTTAGAGGAACTCCAGAGATGAGAGGACGAAAGTTTAGCAAGCAGCGAGAACTATAGATAGGTACTATAATAATATAATTTCTTTCTTTTTTAAAACGATATTTTCTCGATCTCATTGTGAAACAATTATAACGGATTTAACTCGCGAAATTTATTTGATTATGTTGCGAAAACTTTGCAGTTTCCATATTTGTGGCCGACTGAACAAAATTTTTAATCTTCTAAGATAAATTTTGTCGAATTATACAAAAAAAAACTACGTCCAAAAATTCAAAAAAAAATTTTTGGATGGTTTTACCCTTATCCGAATTGGCCGAATCTTAAACCTTCCTGAAATGCACAAAAAAAACATAAATATTGATCCAGCCGTTTCGAAGAACTTTGTAAACAAAATAAATAATAAAAAAACCTATAATTAAGTCACTCGTTTACTATTAATTCTTCATTTTAATTGTAATTATACACAATAGGTAGGTACGTACCTATACTTAATTGTATATTAATATATTATATGGTCATTGGTCGTATTACCTATCAGAATGAAAAATGCTATATTCAATACAGTTCACTTAACTTGCCTAATCCTTTAGCAACTTAGCAAAGACTCAATAAGTATGGAATTATAAGAAATAACTTAGTTTGTAAACTCGCAATACTTTTCCTCAACTTTTCCTTTATGTGAAAACTATTGACTTTATTGCTGAAATAATTACGTTAATACAGGTTTATTGCTTGTACGTGGCTAGCATTAAACAGATTGATTCAAATGTGGTAAAAATACTTTTACATACTGATCTTTAAATTTTAAACGATTCACTGTATCTTAGACAATAACTACACGTATATACAAGGAAAGAAAAGGAGCTTAAAGTTACTTATATTTTATGTCCTTATTATCATTATGTTATAGAGACCATAATCAGGGTAGTTTAAATCACACTTTTGCTTGAGAGATGATTTTCATTATAAAAACTATGTGACTCAAACTATGTCGATATGAAATTTTAATGCTTTAAGCGTGAAGTGATCAGACATACCGACAGGCAGACATACTGATAGGCAAAGCTATTTTCGCATTTATAATGTTGGTAGAAAGTAAGAATTTTTAGGTATTTAGGTCATTTTATAGCTTTGCGCACGATGAGTACTTAAGTACTTTACACAATATCGATATAAAATATAGCCTAGATATACTATTCTAATATATTATTATAAGATATATTATTTAGAATGATATTTTTGTACAAAGAGAAGAGTAGAAAAATTTTAGACCCCCAGTGGGATTCGAACCCACGCCTATGCCTTTACTAGCGGCAGCGTGCTGAACCATTACACCATAGGGACCATTTGTACAAAAATATCATTATAATTAAAAACTAATGGTATTGAACCAAAAATATCAATCGAATTATCGATTGATAGATCGTAGTTAATAAGATATATTATTGTAAAGTTTCATCAAAATCCATACCTAGTAGGTACAGTAGTTTTTGCGAAAAATAATAACAAATATACACTTACGAATTCGCCTTTATAATAATAGTATGATGAAAACAGGTATTAATTTAAGAAATAGGTCAAAACCTTGGTCTTATCCTTAAAAGCGCCATCTCCGAATATTTGTAAACGGGTCACCGTTCTAGTTGATATGCATCTGGCGTGCCGGCGTACCCTCTATATTACCAAATGCCCTTATGAATATTTTACATTCAAACTATCTAATATATGTTTAAAACTATCTTCAGTATCTAGATGTCAAGTGACCTTACATGGACTTATCGAATTACCTGCATCTGATATAGGTACTTCTAAACATATCTTGGTATTCGCAATTTGTACGCTGTTGATGTTGTGTTATCGTTGAGTAATGTACCTACTGTATGTTAACTACTACGATTGTTCATCGTTTTTTAAGTTTTTATAAGACCTATTTAAACCTTAGGCGTTTTGTTCTGTGAATATTAGGTATCTATTTATGGCTCCACTTCTATCGCCTCTAGGACCCGTTTCTTATTGGCTGATTCCAGTGGACTGATACCACCAGACTTCTAATGGTACCTCATTCAACTAGAAAACCACTTTACAAAAGACCCTAACTGAAAGACGCAAACCTCAATATCGATACACAATAGGTACCTACTATAATTGTAGTATTGTACAAAGGCGTGCATTGCACACACGTATAGTGCAGTGACTATCTTATGCCTAGCCTCGCACAATAGCTATGTGTAAAGATTCTGAAAATATGTCTATGCAGTCGGTACGTACGTATAAATGTACCTATGTAAACATGTTACAATGTATCTAAAATATCTCAAGAGTTCCGTGAATATTTATATTACGTGCGCCAAGACTTGAACTTTAGTATGTAATAACCCGAGATACGCCGATAAACACGGTCCGTATGACAGTTACGGAATTTTGCACAAGATTCTGTTTGATGACACACAGTTTTATCATTCAAAAACTTTGTCCGATTAAACAAAAACACACACCTATCGATTGATCGTCCCAAATTAAGCAAGGCTTGTGACATTATGGGTACATACTAAAAGAATACCTACTCTAACAGATATATAATTCATTATGTAACAGGGTTCTATCCTGCTACCTCTAGTTTCGTAGTCCGAAGCTCTGACCACTAGACTAACGGATTCTTAAAATATACCTACAGTTGATTTAAAACAGAACATTAACTTCTACAGGTTTACTATGGTAGCAAATAGTCTTACTAAATTAACCTACATTATTACCTACTTACGTCATAATATTCGCATTGTTATCAGTCATCGCTGCCGTGTATGTCGGTACACAAAACTAACTTTTTCAGTTAAACATCACAGCACGATAATAAGAAGCAACAAACATCCTTTCACCGTAGCGAATACAGTAAATGTAAAACAACCATTATCGTGCGCTTATTTTACGTTTCCTGTATAATTAAAAACCAAGGATAGGAGCACGCGTTCTTATTACACGGAAGTTATTAATAGCGAATACAGTAAATGTAAAGCAATCATTATCGTGCGCTTATTTTACGTTTCCTGTATAATTAAAAACCATGGATAGGAGCACGCGTTCTTATCACACAGTGTGATAAGTTATTAAAAAGTGACAAAACTGTCAGTAACACATCTGTCAGTGACAGATCTGTCAGTTTGTTAACGAGTTCAGTGTGAAAGGAACGCGTGATGCTTTTAGCCCTGATTTACAATCGTGCGTGTTAGAGGCGAGGTGATGCGTGTAACAAACACTCTTAAGTTTATTATAAAACTAGCTGTCCGCCCCGGCTTCGCACGGATCATTTTTTTTATAGCCCATGTCACTCGGGAATAGTGTAGTTTCCCAACAGTGAAAGAATTTTTGAAATCGTTCCGGCCGTTCTGGAGCTTATTCAATCCAAACAAACAAACCTTCCCTCTTTATAATATTAGTATAGACTAAAACCAAAGATAGTTAGAGTAAAGACTTTAAATTGTGCTAAGAAATAATCGTAACTTGTTTTCGCTATAATTATAAAGCAGGCGACCGCATTATCTTAATTCCGGTACAGTTTGCGGTTGAAACATTGTTTCAAATTTCCACCTCGAATTCTCTGGCAAGTATTTTGCACGTAAGCCTTTCACATCAGGAAGTCTCGACTACAGGCTCCGAGAATATAGTGGATGCCACGTTTTATTTATACAGGGTGTTAAACTGCGAACATGTCCGACGTTCCAAGGTTTATTTGGGTTTTCACGAGTTTTAATCTATATAATACCAGTTTGAAAGCCACGCGCTGCCTGGTACCTTTAGTACCTTTTCCTGCGTTGGTATTCGGCGAGTATTGTACCTACGCTACTATGTAGGACGTATCGTGGATAGGTAAGTCGGTACTTGTAAGTACTAAGTAGTAATTCATAATCCTTTGTTAGACGATATTAATGAGGGCCACCGCGTGTCAGAAATCCGCTAGATGCGCTAGTGTAGAATGAGGTCTAGCTGTCATGTTCCACCAATGAGAGGCAAGCTACTGGCCTGTGATTGGTGGTACATGACAGCTGGACCTCATTCTACACTAGCGCATCTAGCGGATTTCTGACACGCGGTGGCCCTTATTATGCTACCATCTTACATATAGCATGGAGTTCCAGTATTCTACTGAGAGCATAATTTAGAAAGTAGATTTTTTTACCAAATTTTTTTTATTTACTTCTTAGTTTTTGTAGAAACATGCTCCAAGGAGCTGAAAATTGGTTTAAGGAATGTAATTTCTATCATGAGTAATTAAGTTAATGTAACGCTTTGTGTGGTTAAATCTAAACTAAATCAACAGTAATCTGTACAATGATATTGTTAAATCTGTTACTTTTAACTTAAGAACCAATAATTAGGTATTCTATTATGTATGTACAAAAGGAGATTCAAAAACATTTTGATTAAAACTCGCTGTTGTGATTTTGTGTGACTACCTTCTTTTAAAAGCGAGCATTAAAACTTTATACATTCGTTCTTACAAAAAGAAATAACATTATGAAATGTCAGTCAACTGTCAAGCACTCAATTAGGGACGTATTGAGACATCTAAGACGTTTAAAATAATTTAATTTCGGTGCCATTAAAGGCAAGAATAATAGTTTTGAATTGATGGAGAATGAAAGTTTAGTGCAGTCGATTTTAAACTTTTTTTTTAAGCTAGAGCAAAACATTTTAGCAGCCTCTGTACCACGAAGCCAATCTTTAGAGCGTGGGTAAAGAACACGTGGATCCTTTTTAGTCAATGAATCGTTTTCTATTACAGACCTACGTTATGAAAACCCTGATCTTTGTAACTCTTATGGTTCACTAATTTTGTGGCTAGTGTCGTATTTTGCGTGTGTTTTTTATCGAAGATCTAGTGGTTGTGCATCATTTCAACATTAGGTGAAGTGGGCCTTCGAAGCTGTCAAGCAATAAGGTCAGTGGTCTATTATATTTTGCATGATCTTGATATTGTCGTTATATTTTAAATTAGTATTGTGCACTTACCTACAGAATTTAGGAAGCAGATTACAGAATTTAGGAAGCCCAACATTGTTAAATAGCTCATTCCGGCAAAAGATTTTAGATATGTTTACTATAATTAAGAATTAGGCTACCTACAAATCTTTGTTAACATTATATTTCATTAGTATGTAAACTTTTTTGAACTTAGTTTCTTTCGTGGTTGTTATATAACTTGCAGGTTTGCTTTTTTATATATTATTATGGAAAACTAGGTTACTATGAAGTTTAGTAAGTATAGTCATCATTGTAAATCAAAATACATCCACTGTGGGACATTGTTTCCCCCAAGGTCTTCTGCGGCGATCGGTCTTGCATCGAGCGAATTCCAGCTTTTTTTATATAAAATAATTCCTTTTTCCAAAGACTTCCAAGAAGTCCGCTAGTAAGGTCGGTGAAGCTAATAAATCCAATCTAAGCGAATCCTACTTCATTTTAAATTCGCTTTTCTTTTAGAACGCATTTTAATATTTAATTTCAGTCTTTCTCTCGTTAATATAGAGAAAAACTAACTAGGTTTGTTCAAATTTAACTGACTGTGTTTCAATGTGGAACATACCTACTGATAATTGGAATGAAACAACTATAACTAATTCATCTCGCGTATTTTTATTTTATTTGCTGACGTTTTGAAAACTTTACAGTTATCCACATTCGTAGCTGAAATGAATATGGGAACTGTAAAGTTTTCGAAGCATCAGCATAAAAATACCCGAGTAAGGTTCGTTATAGTGGTTTTATTCAAATGTGTAATAACCGCGAAGGCATCAGAAATTATTACCAAGGTACTGACAATTTCAAACTTAATAATATTATAAATCATGATGTCCATAAAATTGAAATACTGATCGATATTTCGTTTAATAAAAAAATATGTAAAGCGGAGTAGTAATTTAATTCCAAATGATGCTGTAATATAAATAGGCAAACGTATAGGCTCGTTAACGGTCTGGCAAGCTTTTCTATTAAGCTTAAAGGCACGGCACGGACTAGTTTTAATAGCGTTCGACCTGTTGGTAGACTAGTCGGCCGACCGGTCGAGTGTGTACAATGCGGGCTAGAAGTTACTGAATTGCAAATTTGACCAGAAATGTCATTACAGCTTGTTTTATTCAACACCATCCACGTGTTGGCATGTAATATTCATAATCCACTATTACAAGCTATCGTTTTCACTACAAAGTAGTTGTAGGTAGTTCCTGGGTGACGGTACGTAATTAATGATTTTGCATCGTTGTATATAATAAGCCTGTTATCGTTTTGGTAAACTAAAGAACATTATTTTATTTATATCTAATATAATATAAATATATTATTATATAACTAAAAAGAAAATTATATCTGACCTACATTCAAAATATTGGCATGTAAAATGAGTAGGTACTCGATACTATATCAAACCTAACTGTAAAAATACTTAGTAATTATAACTTTGGGCGACTGCAATGGCTGCCGTCTACGGCCTCTAGCTAAGTTTTATTTATTACTTTTTACTGTTCTATTTTTATACGTTTAAAATATTGTAATTTTTATTTTTCAATATAGTTGTTGTATTACGCTAGCGAAAATAATATTCAATTTCCATAGATTTTACCACATAACACATAACACATTTTCATAGTTCGTCATTACATTAGAGCCCACTTTCATCGTTAACAATAACTTTTGCATGATATGTGTGAAATGAAATAATTATTCATTGGAATGAAACAACTATTAACGGATTTAACTCGCGTATTTTTATTTTATTTAAAATAATAATACGCGAGTTAAATCCGTTAATAGTTGTTTCATTCCAATGTGTAATAACCGCGAAGGCATCAGAAATTATTATGAAATAATTATTATCATCTTTATAAGTAGGTACCACAATTTATGCAAAATTAGGATATTTTTATTTTGTTAATATTACTTCACTTGTACTTTCTTAGCTACTTAGGTACTGTACTTGTTTGTTATTCGGGAAAATACTTAGTATTTTGATAGGTAATTTAACGATGTTGTATTAATATAGGTATTTAGTCATTTTACGATACGGATGATGCCCACGTGCACTCAGGACCCATCACCTGCGACCTGATTGTGTAATGTAGCTTAATTGGTTTGAAACTGATCCAAATTGGTTTAGTTTAAAACGTTCAAGTCACTTATCCGTCACGGTACGCCTCGTTACTTTGTACAGAAAATTGGTATTTGAATGCTTAAAACAAACCGATCCTAGCCGGTTATTTAAACCAATTGTAAAACTTTTTATATGTCTTGAAATGTAGAATTATTGCCAATTGCTTATACTAACACGATACATAAGTTTAATACGTAAATTTCCCTGATTACAAGCTTTTTCAACCTCTTATGTAAGTATGGATGTGCGAGTGAAATTATTATCAACTAGCGGTTCGCCCCGGCTTCGCACGGATCCCTATTTTTTTTTTAAATATTCTATAGCTTATGTTACTCAGGGTGAATGTAGCGTCCCAACAGTGAAAGAATTATTAAAATCGGTCCAGTAGTTTTTGAGCCTATTCATAACAAACATACAAAAATAGGTACAAATCTTTCCTCTTTATAATATTAGTATAGATTTCGAAGATATCTTTAACCGATTGCGCTGTAATTTTGTATAAACATTTAGTTTGGATAACAATGCATGTTTAACTGTGAGACGTCACTCATTCTTTTTCTTTTGTCGCATTTAAATAAAAGCTTGTAGGTATCTAAAAAGATTTCTTGCGTTTAATTTATTTTATTTCTCGCTAGCTTGCTGCTAATGCTCTAACTACACTTTTAATATTAAACCTAGTTTACACTATCTGTAGTCCGAGCACACGATCTCGTTATAATTACCCTTGTTTAATCTGTAAAGAAAAAAAGAACTTTAGTTCGTGACACTATTGTATAATATTATAAGACTAGCTTCTGCCCGCGACTTCGTCCGCGTGGTACTCCTCCTTTTTTGCAGTCGGTTAAAAAGTAGCCTATGTTCTTTCTCAGGCTCCAGACTTTCTTTGTACCAAATTTCATTTAAATCGGTTCTGTAGTTTTAGCGTGAAAGCGTAACAGACAGACAGACAGACAGACAGACAGACAGACAGACAGACAGACAGAGTTACTTTCGCATTTATAATATTAGTAAGGATAAGGAGAGCGCCGCGGGGTGGGCAGTATGTAAATACTCGTTCATTACCCTGACGAGGGATAACGAGCCTTCCGAACTAATACAAAGTAAAGTTTTTTGCGTAATCTTTGTAAGGTTGAACTCAAATAGCCGCATACTTTGGCCCCTGTCTAGTCTTTTGACTAATTTGTATGTCCGTTTATATACAAACGAGGGCTGTGGCGCCTGTGCTTGTAACTATTTATACTTATATAATACCTAGGTATATTTCTACTTTCTACTAATATTATAAATGCGAAAGTAACTCTGTCTGTCTGTTACGCTTTCACGCTAAAACTACTGAATAGATTTAAATGAAATTTGGTACAAAGAGAGTCTGGAGCCTAAGAAAGGAATAGGCTACTTTTTAACCGACTGCAAAAAAGGGAGGAGTTCCACGCGGACGAAGTCGCGGGCAGAAGCTAGTAGTAAATAAATTAACTTGTTATTATAGTTAGACATGGAGTTATTGGGAGCTTTGCTTAATAGACAGACGGAAAACAGTTTACTACTATAATTTTAAAGAGTAGGTATTATAAATAATTCTTTTTTTGTAGTTTTTTTGTTGTAAGTATAGTAAAAAAAATAGTAATAAAATCTAATAGACTACGATGTGACTACTATATGTACTACAGTTTCTTAATGTTATCTTTCTATATTTTAGAAATAAAAAAATATATGTATAGTTACCTACATTTATTCAATATTCAATGCAACCAAGCCACAACGCGAAGCACTTTTTATCACTTGACCCGTGCTTTGGTCAGAAATTGGTCCCGCAAAAACTAAGCAAAAAGCAAACAGTCCTTTGACTCGACATCGACAAGTCCCGGTTCAATCAGAAGCTAGAGTTGGCATATCACAAATATATTTTACTAGCTTTTGCCGGCGATTTCGTCTGCGCACAATACACAACAGTTTGTTGTTGGAGGGATTAATTTTCTAAAATAATTTATTTGTGTTGCATGGCTTTCGATGAAGATTAATTTTATTCGAATAACTTCAAAAACGGCAATTTTGAACTCCCGTTTTACCCCCTTAGGGAGTGTATTTACAACAATCCTTTCTTAGAGCTCCCTTACGCTTTTAAATGAACCCCTGTGCAAAGTTTCAAGTTTTTAACTCTTATAGTTTAGGCCCTGCTTTGTTAGATCAGTCAGTCAGCTTTCGCTTATATAGGTTCCTATATTTAGATTTCACAATTTTTAAGGTAAGTATTTTTTCCAGTAAGTAAACTAGTCATAAACGAATAAGAAGAAACCGATAATAAGTATATTTTTACCTATTGCGTTAGGTTTTCTGTATGTCCTCAGAGAAATTTAATTACTAGCTCTGTTTCATTCGCGTGGAATTCAAGTTGGTAGCATTAAATTTTTATTGCAGCGTTCTCGTGATAAAAATCGCCTTTATTTTTTTTTCTACCATATCGATTTCAATAAAAAAGTCTATATTCAGCATTCATTACTAACATACTATTGTACTATATTGGTACTGATTCATACCTGACGGTGATACATTTGCATCTAATCACGAATTTAAATATAAAGGTATAAAAAATCCCAAAAATGTTAATGACATTTTGAAGTAATTCCTGACCTTACCTCGCTGAATGAGGTAAATTTGATACAAAACGCTACCCCCCAAATTAAAATTGTTTTTCAAAAACACCTTTGCAAAATGCACATATTTTATAAAAGGTACCTCTGACATATTTTTAAAGAATTTCAATTAATCAGCCTCGGATTTTTTATTAACCTATTTATTTATGGTATGTAGGTAGGTATATATTATACTAACTGTGAAAATTTCTTACCCACTTCTAAATCCGCTTGAAACTAAACAAGAAATCAACATTTTCAACTCGTTTTTGTGTTTTAAAACATTTAATGTTTTTCATAATATGTAGGTACTTACTTGTATCGATATACATGACCTTTCCCCTCTACCCTATATTTGTTACGTTTTGAATATTTCAGTGTGACATCCCTAGTAATCCTGATTTGCGTAAACACCAGCACGGCACCGAATCTGTTATTTGGTTTTAGGATTCCCTCTCTACTGTAAAACCGTTTGTAGTGCTTTCGGTCTGAGCTAAAAAGGGTTAAAAGAGTGCTTTCAATCGCCGAGCGCGAACTTAATTCATAAAAGCTTTTGCATCATGATACAAAAATATCTATACTAATATTATAAAGAGGAAAGATTTGTATTTTTGTATGTTTGTAATGAATAGGCTCCGAAACTACTGGACCGATTTCAAAAATTCTTTCACCTTTGGAAAGCTACATTATCCCCGAGTAACATAGGCCATATAATATCACGCTGGGTCTTATAGTTGCGGAGCAGTAACCGAAAATGTTTCAAAAACGGGGGAAAAGTATCGTTTCTGAGGCCTTTCGTGGCGTGCGCTGAGCATATAGTTAAAGTTATACAAAAATGCTTTATGGGTGAATTGTTCATCTTAACATTATCTTTTAAAAAAATCTTAAGTCCCTCCGTGCGAAGCCGGGACGGGCCGCTAGTTTATTATAAAAGTTTGTCAGGTTCAGTAGTATGTACTTTGTTATTTAGCTCGTCAAAGCGTGGAGCCGTAAATGCTAATTAATTTATGTTAATTTTCATCGTCTTAAGAGTAACAAAATCGTAGTAATTCTGTCATTATCTACGATTAATATAAAGGTTCACGGTGTAGAATAATTTAACTAATTTATTTAGCAAAAATGTTGTATAAAGCAACTTCTAGATTAGCTTATTAAATTCAAAGTACATTAATTATAATGTAAAAACTTGATTGTTAAATAATTTCCACAATCTTTATGCTTACTTAAATAAGATTTGTGTGGGTAGAATTATCAATCTCGATTTTGAAATACAATAAACGTATTGTTTTCTCGAGAATATGTACTTTATCAAGTTTCGTTTTATCAACTCCAACGGCTTATTGGAACAAATTCGAATTTAATTTTTACTGTCTATATTTGAAAGTAATATGTGATAAGTAAGCATGGAGCAGTATTTTTAGAAAATTGCGGAAATACTATACGATGCAATATAATACGTACCTATATTCTGTTTCTTCGAATACTTTAAAATCAAGTAATTTAAGATAAGTAAGTAGGTATCCTTTGTTTATTGTGATGTATAAGTCCAATCGACATCAGCTATCCTTATATTCAAAAGGAGAAGCTGAAATAATGACTGACATTTCAACGCAAAATATAAGGGTTAGGAGCTTGAAATTTTTCAAAGAAGTTCCTCTTATAATATAGGTGAGCACTAAGATAGGATTTAAAAAAAACAACTTTTAAGGGGGTAAAACAGGAGTGCTTATCGTACGTAGTCAAAGGCAGAAGCTTTGTCTTAATAAACACATCTATATATATAATATTATATATATAAAAATTAACCGCAAAATGTGTTGGTAAGCGCATAACTCTACAACGCTTGGACCAATTTGGCCAATTCTTTTTTTTAGATGTTCGCTGAAATCCAAGGATGGTTTATACGACAAGAAAAATTCGAATAATTGCCGGGAAAACTCTAAAAACAGCCCTTTTCTTTTCCCATACAAACGTTGTCCAACTAAAGTTACCTAATTTTAATTTCGAACGGGCAGGGTGACGTCTGCCGGGACCGCTAGTTTTTTATAAAAGTGGAAAAAAAGTGATAGGTATATCAACGTACCTACCTGGAAAACATAATATCGCTCTGTGACATGGTATAGTTTAGGTCCATATCCCACTGAGGTCTTAAATTATTTTACAAATGGTATGAAAATAAAATTCCTACTCCATAATAGCCACAGCACATTGTCGAGGCATTCCTCTAGTTCTGATCCACAATATTAAGCCACTTCTTGCCGCTAATGCTTCTTTCATTGTACAAAACGTTGTGATGTATGTATTTTAATAACATAAGGGGCGCGCGCCTAGCATTGTATTATGGAATTGTTCTTTTTTAATATTCAATATTTATTAAAGGTTTCTTTTTTTGATTACAGGTGTTGATTTTTTTAAGATTTATAGACAAAGACAAGATTTAATGGTACGATTCGCGCGCCTTTTGTTTTTAAGGCATAACTTTAGCTATTATTGACAGAATTAAAAAAATCAAACTGCGTTTTAAAACTCATTAGGTATTAAAGTTATTATAATTGCTTTATTTATAGTAGGTAAAGTTTCTAGTTTTGTAAAACGCGGCGGTGGCCATCTTGATGACGTCATAGCTGGAGTCCTAGGTACCTTAGAGAATGTCTGCCAGAGGTTTTGGGGTCCTGGTGACATGATTAATAACATACAAAAATTTAGGGCTTCGCACGGATCATCTTTTTTATAGCCTATTTCACTCGGGAATAGTGTACTTCCCAGCAGTGAAAGAATTTTTGAAATCGGTCCAGTCGTTTTGGAGCCTATTTAATCCAAACAAACAAACAAACCTTTCCTCTTTATAATATTAGTATAGATAAATATACCTACATATGCATGTGATGTGAGCACATGTCATGTTACTGTATTGACGGCAATCATTGGCCTTTAGGCGACGTTTGACCAACACACATGTGTATGTCATGAAGCAATAATACGGACTTGACATGATATTATAACCTCAAATTAATACGAGCAATCAGCTATTGTACGTATATAGAATTATATATACGTAAGTTGTTTATATAATATTGTGTTATGTATGTCAGAGCGTTCAAGCACATGAACGTTTTAGCTAATGTTCAGAAAATTAATTATAAAAGATACGATAATATCAAGATTAAAATGTTTAAGGTTTTATAACTACTATATAAATAAAAAAATAAATAAAATGAAAATACCATTGAAAATGACGCCGGGTCCTTTTTCTATAGATATTATCTTTTTTTTTTAAATTTGTCATGATTTTGCCTTTGTATTGATTTGATTTTATTGTTTTTGAGCTTGGATAGACATTTCAACTAGTTGTTTTATAAAATGAATGAAGTCTATAATTAGGTTCGTATCTCTACATAATATTAGATGAACATATTTTGATTGACTTTGTCCTAGTCATTTATTTGTGTTCATGTATTTTTTTTCTTTTTTGATCATTCATGCAACTGTAAAAGTTGACTGTGTAGTGTAATATCACTTCTATCGATAATAAAGTTACATTAAGTCGGAACACAAACTCCATATAAGCTGTATAGATGCTATATAAGAGCGAATACCGATATACAACCTTTATGCAGCAAATATATAAAATCATTTTGACTCGTCCCGAATAGCACTTCAGATACAAAAGGCGATATAAATACTACTTGGTCACGAACATCTGTTGAATAAAAAAGTGCTCATTTTAAAATGCTACGAGTCATGCTACGACCGTAGCTCGGCGCTACGCCGCGTCGTAGCAACGTAGCAATCATTGCTGGTTGTAAGACATCTTGTTCGGATGAGCTCACCGTTTTTAATGCGATTAAGCATATTTCTTAAGAAATGGGTTCTCCGACAAGCTAATTTAACGCTTAAAAAGTTTATTTAATCTTCATTTACTTTATTAAGGGTAGAATAGAGCTTTATTTTATTACTAGCTTCTGCCCGCGACTTCGTCCGCGTGGAACTCCTCCTTTTTTGCAGTCGGTTAAAAAGTAGCCTATGTCATTTCTCAGGCTCCAGACTTTCTTTGTACCAAATATCATTTAAATCGGTCCAGTAGTTTTAGCGTGAAAGCGTAACAGACAGACAGACAGAGTTACTTTCGCATTTATAATATTATAAATAGGGATAGTAGCAATGCAAGGTTTACAATGCTTTTGGAACAACGCAACATGTAGGTAGGTAAGTATCTGACGACCTGCTGGTCTAGTAGTACCTTGACGAAGAAGCCGGAGGTTGCAGGTTCGAATCCTGATAGAGTCAGATGGCGTTATGATGAGCACGAGTATCCGACTCTGGGATGTCTTAGAATGTATTTATCTATTGTTTAGGTATGTGAAAGTTGTCCAAAGATGTGTATTTTGTTTTTCAAAATAAAATAAATCTAAACTCTATGTGCTTGCATTAACGTTTATTATATTAGTGGGATTAAGTTCGTTAAATTGTAGGTAATAACAAACCTTTTATAGCTCAAGAAAAAGAAAGCCTTACAGTACTAAATATTGCATTGAATTATGTAACACAACATACTGTTAATGACGAGAATATTCTTGGAATGAAACAACTATTAAGGGATTTAACTCGCGTATTTTTATTTTATTTTATTAGCTGACGTTTCGGATTCTTTACAGTTTCCATAATCGTAGCACGACTGAGCTGACAATAGTCTAACGCTAAAGTGAAATTATTATGAGAATATTCTTCTCATTTTTATTTTAAGTCGTGTACAATTATAATTTCTTTCTCGGTTGAAAACACATTAATTGTACCTGCAAAAAAAATACAGTCGCGCGCAATATCGCATGCACCGCAAATGGGCGATAAATTGTACAGTCGGAAAGAAAAGACACACGTAACCAGTGTACGTGAGCGAAATTAATAGATGCATACATTAGATATGTGCGGTTTTATTCAAATACCTATACGAAAAAAAAAATATATAAAGCTATCATTGATTTATATGAACGAGATAGGCTTTAGATCGTCACTGTCACATTAAAATCCATTCTATGAATATTTACTTCACACATATAATTTATATGGCATGTGGTACGGCCTGTTGGTCTAGTCGTCAGAGGCCTTGACTACGAAACTTTACGTTGCGGGTTCGAATCCCGCTAGGGGCAGATGTCAATGTGACGAGCACTGGCATATGTACCTGAGTCTTGGATGTCTTATATGTATTTATGTATGTCTATCCGTTGTCTAGTACCCATAGTACAAGCTTTGCTTAGTTTGGGACTAGATCAATTGGTGTGAATTGTCCAAAGATATTATTATTATGTCTGATGATTAATGAGTCTTATAGTGGAGGTATTTAACAAATCGTTTAGTAACAAATCTATCTAAGGAATGATGACTGAGTTATGAAAACAAAATTTTATTTAGTGCTGACAGCAGTTAGATTCTTAACACGTACAATTTATACCATAACGTGACGTCACGAGACCGCCACTCCTGAGCTTTTGAAGAGCTTATCTTTGTCATTTAATGTTCGATCAAGAAAAGAAAAAATACGTGTCCAATAATTTTTGGTTATAATAATACTAGCTTCTGCCTGCGACTTCGTCCGCGTGGAACTCCTCCTTTTTTGCATTAAAAAGTAGCCTATGTCCTTTCTCAGGCTCCAGACTTTCTTTGTACCAAATTTCATTTAAATCGGTCCAGTAGTTTTAGCGTGAAAGCGTAACAGACAGACAGACAGACAGACAGACAGAGTTACTTTCGCATTTATATATTAGTAAGGAATTAAGGATTAGTAAGGATAGTTGATAGACAAAAAAACAATCCTATGTTAGTGATTCAGTTGTATAAAATAAATTGGGAATTGTTTGGGTATTTTATTTTACAAAGTTTTTTCCAATACCAGAGTTGGAAAAAGTATACTAGTATAGAAATAAAAGTATCGTGTTTGGAGTCATAGTCAAACTGAAATACGTGATTGGAGTATCATATGCACAATTTCAAAAATGAAATAGACTGTATATAGTTTCAGGTGGCAAACACGCAACCGTACGTGGCTGCCGTTTAGATGCTAAATAAATTGCATTTTTTCATATTATAAATATAACGCAAAGTGTTTTAAAATTTGAAAAAAATATAGTAGAACTACTTACCTAATATTGAAAATGAATTAATATTATCGTAGGTCAGGTTGAAATCAAATAACGGTAAACTAAGATTGGAAAAATATTTAAACTTACAGTTGACTAATTTATTTCTCAACTAGTTTTTGCCCGCGACTTCGTCTGCGTATGATTAGTATTTTACACTATATCGTTATAAAATATAGCCTATATGTTATTCTGATGTATAAGCTATATTGTGGTAAAGTTTCATTCAAATCCATTCAGTAGTTTTTACGTGAAAGAGTAACAAACATCCATACATCCATACTTACAAACTTTCGCCTTTATAATAGTAGTAGGATAAATAACACTAACAAATTATTCGTAAGTATTGAATTTAAACGTTAATATAATAAATCATAGTCAAAATAAATTCATAAGTCATAACAAGATTGATTACTTTATATGTTTGAGTTTCTTATCAAATTAACAAATTTAAACAAAATTTGCACCATTATTTGTCGAACGATAACATTACTACCCCTACCCACTCAGGTAACTATTTTTTCCCCATTTGATTACCCCCAGTTTCAACATGTCACCGCTCCAACATAACAACATGTTCCAACATACCACTTGACATGTTACAACATGCTACAGTCAACATGTTCCAACATACCTGTTACAAAGGATTACATTCGTTACGGACTCGTTTGCGTAATTCGAACGCGAAGCTCTGTGATTATCGAAAGGTTAATTTAAATAAATTAAAGTAAATGTGTTTATATTTTTAAAACGTCTCCGTTTTCGTAAACGTTCCGAGTCTGGTTTAATCGTTTTGATAAGTGATTGTTTATATATACTTACTTGTATTGTTTTAATAAATCTCAAGCGTTCAGATTGTATTTTGTTTGATGTAATTGTAAAGAAATTGTTTGTATTCTTTTTTATGGTAGTCGTTAAAGAACATATTTTTTTAAAACAAGTATTGAAGTTGAGTTTCACATAGAAATATTTTCTTACAATTGAACTTATACGGAAAATGAAGTAGATGTACCTAACAAAAGCTAAGTCTTATGTGTTTAGTAGTTACTTAGTTATTTTTCTAAAAATTACATAAATAGCAAGCACTACTCCTTAGGATTAGCGAAACAGTGAAGTTTCAAGAATAACTTTTTTAGTGAAAATTGCCTCGAATCAGTTTGGCTGTAATTAAAGATAGAATCTCTTTTTCCTTTATAGAAACTTACAGTTCCCATATTCGTAGCACGACTGAGCTGACGAAAGTCTAAGACTAAAGTTTCCTAACGTCAGAAATTATTCCGTTGTAGGTACTTATCTTATTTTTATGTCGAAATGTAGTAAACAGTGTAGGTAGGTACCTACTTAAAACACCGTTAAATAATTATAATATCATTCCAAATTGCTACCACACGTAACCATTAAGGGTGTCAATATTGCATAATTATTTTTACCCAAAACATAATTAAATTAAACGAGTTCAAATACGATAATCTACTAATTAGTTTCCATACAAATATACCTAATAATTATGATTTATTATCGACTGGCTCAATTGGACGGTGTAACAAAGTAATATCCGCTGAGCTCATAAATATTTGTGAATTAATAAATGAGCTTTATTACAATTCAAATTAAATGTAAATTTTCGTGATTATTATATTTGAAGCCAGATAAGTGGTGGTCGCTTCGACCAATAAAGTGGCGCAAGCTATAAGATCTTTTACTTAACTTATCACAGATACATAAAACAGGAATAAAGTACAATTAGTGCAAAAATACTGCAAGCGCTATTAGGTACAACCAATCTTATTTCTTCAAAGATGAATTTGCATTATTTGTCCTCTTTAGTTTGAATAGGTCTGTGATATCAGTAGGCTTATGGTGTTTTTTTTTTCATCATAAGAAAGATAACTTTAAGTTAAGAAAGATTTTTGAGGGTCTTTCTTAACAGATCATGGCATTGTTTTGCAAGTCAGATTTTTTGAAAATGTATGTAAAAATATACGCAAAGCCATTCCATTGTGGGATTCAAACCCAAGTAAATTCGTTTAATAGTTGTTTCATTCCAATATGTGATAACCACGAAAGCATCAAAAACGATTTTAACATAAAATAAGCAATCCTTACGTACGTGGGACTTAAAATTAAACAGATCCTAATAATAATTTCTGATGCCTTCGCGGTTATTATACATTGGAATGAAACAGCTTTAACGGATTTAACTCGCGTATTTTATTTTATTGGCTGACGTTTCGGAGCCTTTAGAGATTCCATAATCGTAGCACGACTGAGCTGACAATAGTCTTATGCTAAAGCTTTATTCCAAAAATCCTAATAAGGTATTTAGCGTTTGTTCGCTGCAACTCGTATATTGTACCAGGGTATAGCATAGATGCAATTTGACCACGGCACTCGCCGGCGAACCGCGCCATCACCGTTTAATAGGATTGCCACGGCTCTTGCACCAAGTAGGTGCATAATGCACTCGGGAATGGGCAAGCTTTTGAATCGGAGTATGACCGGATTATCAATCTTGCGTTATTAACTTATTATCGCCAATTATGTTGGAACTTGCTTGATTGTATGAAGGTTATAATTTCTGATGCCTTCGCGGTTATTACACATTGGAATGAAACAACTATTAACGGATTTAACTCGCGTATTTTTATTTTATTTTATTTGCTGACGTTTCGGATTCTTTACAGTTTCCATAATCGTAGCATGACTGAGCTGACAAAAGCCTAACGCTAAAGTGATTTATACAGTTATGCAAACTACCTTATATTTAAATGACAAATTTTGAAAAACTACCCTATTCTGAATTATGAAATACTATTGTTACATTTTACGCAAAAAATTTTACTTTTATACATTACAATTAAAACCTAATCCGAAGCGCTAGTAACGCCCCCGAAACGTCAGCAAATAAAATAAAATAAAAATACGCGAGTTAAATCCGTTAATAGTTGTTTCATTCCAATGTATGAAGGTTCTTGTTTACGTGACTTGGAATATGTGAGGAAGCTTGTGGTCAGGTGGATAACCTTTAGTTTTTTTAGGCTCCTGAATGATAAGATATCGTGATATAAGCTAGTTCATTGAGTATTTTGTATTGAGTTTAAATGTTAACATAACTTTATTTTTAGTAAGTAAATAATTGGAAATATATTTATCGGATATGTATTTGGAGAAACTCGTAACTATTGAAAACATGTATTTTAAAATAGCAAGTCTTACAATAAGTTCTTGATATAAAAATTAAACATAATAAGAAAACATTTAGAAACAATTTATTTTTTTAATCATTCCTCTGAGATTTTTTTGTAAATTTATGTAAATATCAGATAAACCTTTATATCTAAAATAAATTGTATATTTCTTAAATTGAGACCGAACCTTTGTTGTTACACTGATTTGAAATTTCAGCTTTTCGAAGGCTTTAACCTTAAAATTTGCATTTTATGTACACTTGATAGACGGACGAAATATTTATACAACGTCTAGACTTTAAACGAAGAAGGCTGATACAAGTCCTAAGTTAAGATTTTTTAAAATAGAAATGCTTTTAGGTTTAAATGTTAGAACTAGTTTAGCCGACGAGTTCATTTCATCACTTAATCTGGTAAATCTTGTATGAGGAATGTCTGTGATCATTTAGATGTAAGTATATCCAGATCTTTTGTATCATAGGTATTGATTCTTCTGTGACGCTAGCTTTCAGATCGTTTAATTGTCGTAGAGGCCATGACTAGTGTTCAAATGGAAATGTTATTAATTCCAGTCGCGTTACAACACAGACCGCTTTGTTAGACAATGTGCTCTGATGTCTGTTCGAGCTCAGAGGACGATTCCGTTGTGAAAAATGTTTCTTTCATTTTCCCTTAAATGGGTATTTTCAAATAGGTATGTAAAATTTTATTAAATAACCGTTTATTTTATGATGTTTTCGAAAAAGAGTTTACAGTATAAGTATAAATTATATATCTTAATATGTTATTTTCACACTATTAATAGGAATTGTTACTTTTTTTTTACATTGTTTGTAAATTTTCTGTAAATTCCTATTTTTGTTAACAATTCGACTAGGCAAGGGTTAAGTGGGGGATATACCATAAAATAATAAGCTTGCTTGTATATCTCTTTTTTTGAATAAGTAATTGATGAGTAATTTGTAAAATGTAAATCTATCAAAAATATTAAAATAATCTTTCATATTATGAATTAATCGAAACTCATTAATACCCACACCCACACGTCACCCCAGATTTTTAGAATGAAATTGTTTTGATAGTCCAACAGTATATTATTTCAATCAGTGAAATTCCATGAAACCCAGAAACAATACAATGCGAAATGGAAAATGGTAAGTGGCTCTCAGAATTTTCCATTATATTCACCTATTATTATTATCTGCCGTGAATGTTGCCGTTACATTTAACTGCATGCTGTAACAGAGCAGTTGGATAAATTAAAAAGCTTTCAGAAATATTAATGAAAAATAAAAGATTAGAAATATAAAAAAGTGGGGAAATGTGCACACATTATAGGTATTAAACTAAGATAAACAATATCATGTCATCGTGCCAGTCTGCCAGAACTAGTTTGATGTAAATATTGCTATTGGAATGAAATAACTCTCTGAATATCCCACAAACTGTCTTCAATGGTATTCGAAAATAATGTTCTATTTAGTTAAACCCGAGTCCATTGAAACACAAATAACATTATTTACAAATAAAAAAAAACCGGGCCTCAAAATTCACTTTATAAAATTTTCTTTTAGGAAAAATCGTAAATAGGTACTTACTCGTAACAAACTTCTCTTTGTGGCAGAAACAATCTCGTATAATAAGGTCTCAAAATAAGTAAACCTTTTACGTCAAGACGCAGGGCAAGTTGGAAAAATATTATTTCTTCAAAACAACTTCATTAAATCTGGGAATATTTTCATCAATTCAGGAATGTTTAGCATTTCTTTCGTCTCGGATCCAGTTTTGTTTTTTCGGTCTTTATGTCGTTATATTTAATTGAAGTATCGTTACAGGCGCTTTATTTGATAAACAAAGCAACCAATAAAGCCAGCAAACGCTAACGACTCTGAACGTAACGTTAAAAACTGAGATTGCGACCGTCTCATTAACTTCGCCTGACGAGAATTAAACTGTTACTGAGTTAATGAATGCTTTCGGACGAGGATTTATAAAATTATGTTGGACTGGCAATTAAAGTTTCCTAGTTTAATTGATTTAAAGAGAATATTTACTGTTTTTGGAGATTGTTGGATCGAAATTTGATTACAAGAAAGCGTAGGATATACTATGGTAAAACAATCGATTTTGTTGCTTAGGTAATAAGATTAACGTTTGATAAGCATAATTGACTTAAATACTTTCTTTAAACCTATTCTGGCTTGTTAATACCAGTACATATCTGTCGTGATAACGATAATGGAGTAAGTACATTTTAGCTACATACGTACTTACTGCGTTTATCGTTAGCATGGCAGATATAATAATTATGTACCTACCTAATAAATTATGCAAAATTCTAAAATATTGCTTTAAGGACATCGTTTTAAAAAAATATTATACTTTATTAGTTTGTATTTATTAGTCTGGTCGAGAAGTGAGTTCTGTGAGAGAAATCGATCCAGTTGTTTTCTCGAAATTAAATTCTGAATCGAATGCAACAATCCCCATATGTTTAAGACAACTGGATCGATTTTTCTCACAGAACTCACTTCTCGACCAGACTATATATATAAGCGGTATAACCCTATGTTATTGTTAATTAAGTTTACGATGCCGCATAATAAATTGATATTTCATTCACAATGACATTGCAAGAACCTTGTAGTTTTGCATTAGTATGTAAAAAAACATCAGTTTTAGATACAAGATCATCCACTCATACGTCTAAATCTTTTATTTAAAATGTTACCTTAATTGCCACGTCCAAATTTCTCGCCTCTGCGTCCCTCATCAAGGGAATTCCCATTGTATCCTCAGAAACTGTTCTCTGCGAGAAAAAAACAGTCATAATCGGCGCGCAGCAGAATTTATACGGACCGACTTAATTGTGGAACAAAAACAACTGGACGGAACAAACAGGCGCTAGGAGAACTCGGCTTTTCCTCTAGGTGAGAGAGAAACTCAAAAATGATTTTGTGTTGGAAAACTCCTCAGAAAACTCGTAAATATGAAGATATTTTTTTCTCAGAATTGCGTGGACACTTTTTAATTACTGGGATAATCTTTTATCACAGGAAATATGTCTGAAAGGTAGGAAATATTTGAGCAGGTAACTGGTAAAGGAAAATGGTTTCTATGTTGAATCGAAAACAGATTCAGCAAGTTTATTTGCGATTTGAGGGATCGATGTATAGTATATTTAACTATTAAAATTAAATCTTGCGGAAACTTATTTAAATAAAAATAACATAAAGCAACCATTTTCGTAAAGACATTTAATTAAGAAATACTACAACGGATCAACAGGAGCTTTTTACTTACAAATTGAAAGAAAACTTTTCCCTTCAAAATATCAACTTTTTTTATTACCGCCTCAGCTGTCACCGCGTAGATGGATGACGTCACTTCCGGCGATTATGTCCACTTCCGGAAATTAAAAAGTGAGCTACATCCGCTGGGATGGTGGGGGGAGTAACTTTTTAAATGTTTAGCCTGGACTGCGGATATTTAATCTACGTCTTAGATTTAATGGATGTCGTTTTTATCTTTGTTTACTTATCCTTTTAACTTATGATTTGTTCGTTGTCATTGTAGGTCGTTGATATGAATTTATGCGCTTGCAACTATTTCTCCCTTCACAAAATCTCTTAAAGGCAAAATTTCAAATAGATTGGACCAAAGAATCATTTTGTTCCATACAAACTTTGCCCCGCTGTAGGGGTAGAATTTCGGTCTCTACGTTCAGTGATTTAGCTATCTTTATTATTCATAATGTGTGCTGTTTTTCCAATTTAAAGGTTAACTGGTAGACAATGACAGGCATCAAGACATTTTGTTGTGTAATTTTTTTGAAGATGTTTAATTTAATCTTTATATTTATTTACACTTTATGGTTGCCACGGTGATGATTTTTGACCCAGTATCTACAGATAATTCTCAAAGTTTCTCAAAACAATATTAATTATAGTTTAGCTAAATTTCCCACTCAAGGAATTTCAAGTGAGAGCAGAGGTTCCATACTTAAATCTCGTAGGAGCTGTGTTATGGAACTATGCAAATAATTTAAAAGCACTTGACTGATTTCGAGTTGGTTTTAGTGTAATAAACTTATTGGGACAAAACAATTATAGCGCATTAAACTTGTGTAAGCGTATTAATTTTATGCCGATTATATGCTTCTAAAATTTTGCATTATCCTTATTGGTAGCAGACTGTGTGATAGACTGTTTTCCACTGGGTGTGGACATTTTTAGGGTTTTTCATTTGAGGTACTGACCTCAAATGAAAAATCAGAACCATTATCGGATCACCTCGTTGTTCCTCTGTCTGTTTTGTATTAATGCTTATATGTTGGCCGATTTGCAGACCTATCCAATGTAGAGAAAATGTCATAAAAAGTGGTCCAGCCTTATGGAAGGAATTTTAGCCTCATTTCTTTGCATCAACTTTAGAGTACGAGATGTAATGGGAAGGGTGGTATAAAAACGTTAATCTTAAATCAAAATCCATGAAAGTAAATGTATTCCTATGGTTATTATAAGTCAGTGTACGAAAGCATAAGAAAATGTACCTACAATTTTACTTCGCTTATCGCCCTCACAGTTAACAAATTTTAATTAATATTATTTAACCTAGTGTTATAATCGAATGACGTCAAAGGGTGTCGCGAACATACGTAAAATCCAAACAATACGTATTTCAGTATCACGATCGTGTTGAACGAACAAATAATTTTGAGTGTCGGAGCGTGAATGATACTCGTACTTAAATGGTACAAGTTCCAAGTTACATAACTTAGTAATTTATGAATGTGAGTTTTCAGATTTATTTCACAATATATAAGTACTAGCTTCTGCCCGCGACTTCGTCCGCGTGGTACTCCTCCTTTTTTGCAGTCGGTTAAAAAGTAGCCTATGTCCTTTCTCAGGTCCCAGACTTTCTTTGTACCAAATTTCATTTAAATCGGTCCAGTAGTTTTAGCGTGAAAGCGTAACAGACAGACAGACAGGCAGACAGAGTTACTTTCGCATTTATAATATTAGTAGGGATATGTTTAGCCAACTATCTATTACTGTACAGAAAACAGTATTTTTTCCAGGTAATTTTGTTTATTTGTACCTAAGTAGTATTTATTTTTAACTAATGAGATATTTTTTTTATAAGTCTTTATTACCTACCTTAATTTTAGCTGTAGGACCTTCTTAAATTATGGTAACTGCCGGATGATATTATGTATTACTTGGGAATCACAGCTGGCGTTTTGCCGCCATATTTGAAAATAATTGTCATGTAATCAAGTTTAGTCGGTCAAATACTGGGATTAGTGTCGCTGTGTGATTTTAGTGCTATTATTCTACGTACGATGGTGTCATTTATTTGCGAAATTATACCAGAATTGTGTATTTTATGGTTTTGTACCTCAAAAGTAAAAAACGGAACTCTTTTAGGATTTCTTTGTTGTCTGTCCGTTGTTCTGTCTTTTATTAAGGTAAAAATTATAGCACAATTATACCCCGTATAATTTCTTTACATTGTTAAGTTGTTACAATTTCCTATAACGACCTCTTGACACATATGTTCAAAGATTCGATATTGTTTATTAGAACAAACAACCTTGGAGAAAATTATTCGACATGAAATATGTTTAATTTAGGTCACGCGGAAATGTACGAAATTATAACGTTTCGTAAAACAATATGACGTAATAACTTATTTCTTTAAAAGAAATAAGGCTAAGTATATTTTTTCTCGTTTATTGTTTTTTGTCTTATTCTCGTTTATTGTCTTAATAATGTTATCTAATTATGGTTTTAATATAACTATACCTACTTACTTAGGTGTTCCAAAATTTGCTTATTTAACTTGATACTAAAGTTATCACACATTTTTTTTCTTTCAAAATATTGACTTCTCATGTTTGCCACTTTACTGATGTTATTTAGTTTTTGCGAACTATTTAACGGCGAAGGCATTGGAAGAGAAAACTTTTTTTGGTGACGTCATTAACAAATTGATGGATGTTCGTTCTTACGGTTGGTTCGTAGTTACCAAAATTTTGAAAAAGAAACTAGGACAAGTCTCAATTATATTGTTACTGTTTTTGTAATTGTAAAGTAATGGGAAGAGGTTTAACTGTCAACATTTATAGATACTTTTCATTGTATGATCTGTACCTATATGCATATTATTCTTCTAAAAAAGCTGAATTTGTCACGGTAAGTTAAATATAACATTCATAAAGTCATAATTTCTGATACCTTATTACACTTGTTTCATTCCAATGTGTAATAAACGAGAAGGCATCAGAAATTATTATGGATTTATTTTCATAATGTCTCAAAATTAACTAAAGTGTAGTCACATGCAAAACCGAAAAGGCATAAGCGCTAAAGGCAGAGTTAACTCCGATGTCGACACAGAGACTTTTTTGCGCAACTCAAGAAAACTACACCCTGTACAGTTACACAAGTTTTTGTAAACATTTGTTAAGTGGTCCGTGATTTCTGTACGGTTTTTATCTACAGGATGATTAGTAATTTTGATTATCATTATAGTTTGATTCATAATAATTGTGACACATAGGTACGTACTGTTAACTATAGAAATGTGTATATTTAATGCCTTCGCGCTTATTGCACATTCATCATCATTATCATGTTAACCGAAAGACTTATTCTGCTGGACATAGGTGTCCACAGCGACGGTCGGCCATACATTACACATACGAAAAAACAACTGTAACGGGTTGGAATGAAACAACTATTTAATTAACGGATTTAACTCGCGTATTTTTATTTTATTTTATTAGCTGACGTTTCGGATTAAATGTAACGAAACGTCAGCTAATAAAATAAAATAAAAATACGCGAGTTAAATCCGTTAATAGTTGTTTCATTCCAATGTGTAATAACCGCGAAGGCATCAGAAATTATTAAACTGTAACGGGTTTAACTCGCGTATACCTATTGCTTTCTTTTATTTCCAATAGGGAGGTTTAAGTATTACGTAAGCATTATAGGGGTGGAGGAATCCTTGTTTCGCTTATTTTTGATGACATGAGGAGTGGGGGTTCTAGACGGTGAATATGTTAGCATTAATTATTTACTTTTTTACACAAATAGAAAAACGAGGTTTTCAATTCTTGTGGATCTTTTTTTTAAGTTCATCGATTACTCGAAGACTCCCGGACTAATTTGTAATAAATCTACTTACGTAATACTTGAAAGGCCCTATACGCATATTTGCAACAGACTAAGCTCACAATAGTCCACTTACTTTATTTAGGTAGGTACATTTGTATCTTTTCAATCGGAAATTGTAACAAAACACAATAATCTACTTTTCTACAGATAAGATTTCTCTACGCTGTCATTAATGTAGCATTTATTCACACGAGAGTGCATTGTTCGTACAACTAACTTCTGTTTCCTATGTATATGCCTAGCTAGTATGTTTATAACTGTCTCGACGCATCCCCCCGTTCGCGTCAGTTCACGCTTAATAAGCTCACACGTACACGAGTGACGTTACAGAATGCAAGTGTGCCATGGATAGTGCAGAAACAGGCGTAGAATAATTAAGGCATTATAACGTAACGAGTTTCGTGCACGCGGTTTTCTAGTTTTAGATTTTACCCCCGTTCTTCCCCTTAAGAGATGATTATCCAAATCATATAGTTATGTTGTTGTCGCAGCAGATTTTTAAGTTAACCTGTTCAAATGTTATTTCTTTCATACAAATTTTCACCCCTTATTTCACATTTCAGTTCAATAAAAATCGTATTTTTAAAAGCTTCTATTGAACTTGTATTGTAAGTAGGTATATACAAGTATGTGGTACGGGTGAAATCTTGCAACTCAATTTTGAAGTAGATAAATTTAACCGATTGAGCTGAAATTTTGAACATATTATTAGCGTATGAGGTAATTCTAAATTTGGTATCAAATGGAAGAGGATCACGTCATGTACATTGTAAAATTATAAAAGCTTGTTTTTAAAATCGTTTTTTGACTTTTAATCTTATTTATTTTTCGTTCGCTAATTCATGCTTATATATCATAAGTCATAAAAAGGAAAAAAGCAAATCGAAAATGACGCGCTCTTATTCGTACCAATTTTCTCTGAGTTTACGAATAAGTTTGAAGTCTTAATACATATTATACAAATTTACAAAATTTAGTAAAATGAAACCACTGTACGCAGTATAGTCTGTGAACCCGTCAAGCACAGTGAGTGTCTGATAACGAGCGATCGATGTCACGCTACAAGTTCGTATCTAATGAACGCGCTGAAAGTTCGATGCCGTAATGACGTCCTTATGGTGCTTGTGTCACGTTGTGATACGTGTTTATATTAGTAATGTATTTAACGGCGTGTGCAAATACAATGTTATAATTGTATGCAGTTTATTTTTTATTATTTTCTTGTTCTCAGTAGTCAATGTAATAATTAAAGTGACTTTATTGCCGATAGTGACATACAAACAACCAACCAATATTTATTACCTACAAGCGATCCCGGCAGACGTCATCCTGCTCGATAGATTGTTTCGTCAAAGATCTGTCAAAGTCTTCTGTCACATACCGTCAATCACTTTATGTATTAGATTCTAAAAAATACTTCTCATTAAATCTATATAATATATATAGTTTTTATCAACTTTCATATATACAAACATTATCCTGAAAATAAGTAACGCATAAGCTAAAATCATCAAATTTGGTGAAGTCGTTCAGAAAGTATTTGTGCTACATAACTACATACCGGCGTATCATATTTATAAATTTTACTTATAGTCTTATAGTATGTGGGAAAAGTGCTACGTATCAGTTCATAATTCCTCATAGACACGCAACCAATTTGTGTAGTGTATCTAATTGTATATCGCACCTTGCATATTTTCTAAAATAATTCCACTACATTTTTTTAATCCATGCTAGTGCCAGTGTGATCCAAACAAGCATGGCATCAAATTGACATTGTTCAAGCCCGGCTTGCCTTTATTCGATTTGTACCCACTCGATGGTCTAACGAACTTTCAGAGTCATACCGAATGCTCTTATGTTACGATAGGATGTTTCACGTCAGATTTTTCAAACTGAATTAAAAAACCCTATAGTACGGCTTGGCTATATTACAAAACAAAACATACGCAGCAAATATGTACCATATCTGGAGCGGACAAAAGCTCAAACACATGCTTTTTACTAACGCGAATGCATGTCACTATTGAGCGATTGCTACTTAGTAGCATGTGTGCCAAAAATTGCTAATAACGAGCATGCTTATTTTTAGTTTGCTTAAAAATTAACGGTCGTTAAGAGGTTTACTTTTTAAGAATTGAACTAGTATATAATTATATATAGTATCGTATAAAACTAGCATGTATATAGTTAGCAAATGTAAACTAGTCATAAGCATGCTCATTTTGAGCATACTCAACGCTTTTAGCATGCTATTTTATACCATCTGTAGGTAACAGTAGCTTAAGTTTTATGTAAGGGTGCCTACTATCAACTCCGTCTCTTACGGGATCTGTGAATGTCATGGCAACTGTAAATTTCTCAAAACATCATGAAATCCGCAAAAGTTTTTTAATTATAAAGTTAACTGTATATCTGAGTGAATCAACGATTCGACGTTCTATTCAAAAAATTGTTTAATATGGGTTCTAATTTCAACAGAAATATGTTTGGTTGAACAATGTCTGAAGAGTGATGTTCCTGTAAATGGAAAATATTGTATATTAACACCTTCCTTTATTATGAGGTGGAGTAATGAGCACAGGCTAAAATATTATGGAGTAGGTGTACTGTATAAACCTTTGTGTGCCGCGGCCCTCACGGGTGGAAGGCAAACAGGGGCTCCCGGAATCTATAACATAATATTTAAATATTAGAATAAACAAATTTCCAAAAAGTAAAAAACACTGCGGGAAACTTGAAATTGGTTTCAGTTATGAGATCCATTTTTAGTGAATACATATTGCATTGTTCGTAACGTGATATTCTACCTCATCCTGACAGTACCTACTGCCCTACGAAATAAATATTTTGTACTGCCCTACGAAAACAATATTTTTATTAGCACTCTACAACATGTATCTCAATAAGAAAACTGTTTAAAAGTTCTTAATTAAAATAGGTAACCCCTTCTCCTAAATTTAAGTATAACATCATATTTTTTTTTCTTTCCTTTTGCATTGTGTTGTTGACCTGGTCAGCATTTTGATGCGATATGCTACAGTCACGTCCGATAGCAGCGATTAGTGTTGTCTCGATATAACATAATAATATAAGTGTTGTGTTTTATTACAGAAACTAGCGGCCCCGGCAGATGTCGTCCTGCCCGATTGTTTCGTCAAAGATCTGTCAAAGTCTTCTGTCACTTCTTCATAAGGCTTCATATTTTCCCCGTTCTTTACACATTTTCCACTGTTTCTTCGCTCCTATTGGTCGCAGCGTGATGTTATATAGCCTAAAGCCTTCCTCGATAAATGGTCTATCCAACAAAAAAAGAATTTTTGAATTCGAACCAGTAGTTCCTGAGACTAGCGCGTTCAAACAAACAAACAAACAAACAAACTCTTCAGCTTTATAATATTAAGTATAGATAATAAGAAGTAGGTATACTACTCATACGAGTTGGTCTATTCTTCTATTACATTCGTAATATAAATTGGTTGATTCTATAGCGGTCCCTGTTCTCCACACGCGCAGAACAATTTAAGCAGAAGCGATTGTGCCGTGCAAATTTAGCATGACATAATATAACCCTGTAATTGTATGTTTCGCGTTAGACACGAATGTTTTTGTTATTACTTCATTTGTTTGTAGATTGTAATATTACATTTTTTGTAAGTTAGTTCAAAATACAATTTTGAATATATCCTAATTGAGTAGGTATTACACACGATGGGGTTTTTCGCTTAAAATATTATTATGTACATACGCGTTATTAGTCTAATTATATGAAATGGTTAATTAGAAGAGGTAGGTTTGCATCTGTCTATTTTTTTTTTAAGTTTTCTGTTAATATTTCGATGTATGAGGTCCTTGTATACTTACTTACATAAATAAATATACGTAGTATATATGGTCCGTGTTTAGCATTAGTGTTTCAACCCACACCAAGCTAGTTTTGAGATATCGGCGCTTAAAGTTTTTTGAGAACATTCTTCTTTTTCCGCTTATTTTAAGCAAAAAAATATTGTTATGTGGTATCATTTTTTTTGTTGAAGTGCATAGATTTAGGATATAAATGTATTTGTTTCAATACATTTATAATTAAATAGAAAATGCAGAAAAATGGTTAATGCTTAACGGCTATAAGGTTTATTGCATTTAGCATTTATGTTCTAAGCCACATAACACTATGCAAAATTCTAATTTGTTCTTTTATAATGAATATATTTTACACTATTTTTTTGTAAATGTAAAATAATAAACATCTAACGTATTAAAACTTTAATGTAAGTACTTATTTATTTAGTTTTTATTGGTATAACATGTTTTAAATAACATTACAAGTTCTGCTAAAAATGAGAAATAGGTACAACAAGTTAACACTTATATTATTTCAATTACTTAAAAGCTCAACCAAATTGATTTATTATTATTATTTTATCATATTGAATTAAACCAATAATATATACTTCCGTACCTAAAAAGTAACCACCTAAATACCATTTTTCGAAGAGTTGATAAATTGTGGCGACAATTCGTACATTCTATAATATTATTGTGTGTAATATTCTAATTTTTATCACACACGTTCAAATCTAATGATGTATATTATAAAAAAATATCGGGTAAGTTAGACTCGCGCACCAAGGGTTCCGTACTATAAATAACCTGTAGGTAAGTATATATATTTTAATGATGTCATTAAAATGTATGGTTTTCGTATTTTTTTCTTTATCCGTGCTATATGACGTTACCTCGGACCTACTAAATTAATTCAAGATCCTGAGTTCACGAAGAGTACCCTATAGGTATTGATTCCCTAGCGAGTGTTGAAAACTTTTGTCAAACGCGGCATAAACGGCGGTTCTTTTGATTGCGTTGGCGATTTTTTTGTGATTAAGTATATTACAATTTCAAGGGACGGTAGTCCTGAGTATTTGATATTACTATGAATTTTAGTTTGATACCTACCTACCCGCGTTACTGAGGTAAAGGATCACACAGACAACAAAGTAATCGTGTAAAATATTTTATTTAATATGATAAAAATAATAATAATATAAAAATAAGTTGGATAATATTTTTAAGTACTTAATCGAAATAGTATTTAAGTGTTAACTTGTACCTATTTCTCATTTTTAGCAGAACTTATAATGTTATTTGATACATGTTATACAACAATAAAAACTTTAAATAAATAAGTAGGTACTTACATTAAAGTTTTAATGCGTTAGTTGTTTATTTTATTACATTTTCTAAAAATTAGTGCATAATATGTATAGATACTTACCTATTCGTTTTAAAACAACAAATTAGAATTTTGCATTAATGTGTTAGGTATGTGGCTTAACACATTAATGCAAAAATACAAATCTGACATGGGAAATAAGCAATAATGTGTTATATGTGGCTTAACACATTAATGCAAAAATACAAATCTGACATAGGAAAAAAGCAATAACCGATTTTGTGCTCTAGAATATTCTACGATTTTTTTTTAACAAAATGGATTGCACTGCCGTATTCCTCATGATCTATTTAATAAAACTGCATTCATAACTCAAAACCCGATTTTTTGTGGGTTGACACACGAACGTTAAACACGGTCCATATTATGTATAACTTAGGTAAATTAAACTATTGTTCAAGTACCTCCGCGACTTGCTACTATGATGAAAGTTAAAAAAAAATGTTAAGTCTTTATGTAGTTATTTTATAAAAAAAAGTTCAAGATCATAACGCTGGCTGAAAAATATATTTATAATAAGAAATCTTTTTTAAGAAATAATTCAAGTGTTAAAGAAGTTATTTGCTCGGCTTACGGTAGATTAGCAAGGTTCGCAGCCCAGAAACATAATTAACAAGTTACTTTTTGTTACAAAGTGTGATTATCTTTTTTTTACTTAGGGTTCTCTTTTGTTCGTCGCTATGTATGCTTAAATCTTTAAAACTACTCAACAGATATTGAAGCGGTTTGTTGTAAAAGATAGAGTGATTCATGAGGAAGGTTCATAGCAACCGTGTGTAGCCGGGGCGGGTTGCTAGTTTTATTTATGTGAAAGTTGTATTAATTGCATTAGGACTTCCTGTTTGTCAACTGAGTGTTAGCAGTGGTAATTAAAACTGCAGAAATAAGATTCTGCGAACTGAGATCTTCTTTTGTTGTTAAATTCAGTTGAAAGAAAAAATATATCGCTCCTTTACTAGAAAAGTCCATCTTGAAATATTTTGTTATTCTATTTAAGACTCTAAGTCAGCACATTAGAATTCGTGTGGTGATATTACGAGTTATCATTTTTTACTAGTAAAGGTGCGATATATTAAGAAATTACGTTGTGTAAGTAGCAATGATTTTTTGTTAAAAATCCACGTAGGTACCTTCGTAACCTTGGGTATAGGTACTTATTTTGCACTATAACATTATTATCAGATGAAACCTGTGGATTTTATCTATTTATTTTTAGTAATTAAAGGTTCGTTTCTAAACCCTAACAGCAAACCAAATCTACTGTATAGATTATTAATATGTTTTCCATTTCTCCTTTTTCCTTTTACGGCAGTTACAATTTAAGCTTCAATTTCTCTCTTTTTTTTCATTTCCCACGGGAACCCTAACACGTCTTCATTTTATCTTCTCTGTAATGAATTTTTAAATCTTACTTTATTTGAACCGAGGATGTCGCGTAAAAATGTCCAATGATAATAAATGTTTTACACAATCTACATTCATTCTGTAAAATTGCTGTACAGTTAATTGTTATTTTATTTCACTATGATATTGTGACTTCTCCATTATTTACACTATTTAGTTTACATAAATACCTACATATATAAGATAACTCCAAGATCCAAAATCAAATATTCATGCCACTATTAACTTGAAATACAAGTAGGTATAGTAGGTCGTTACAGTCACAGTATTCATAAAAAACAAGACAGAAATGTAATCACAATAATGTAAGTAATAAAACTCCGTACCTGTAAAAACGGAACTAATTTTCTAAAAATGTATTTCAATGTTTTTTTTATTCCCACAGGTAGAGTAAAATTTTATAATAACAATAATAAAAAGGTACCTAGTACAATTAATAAAGCACAATGAGTTGAAGGAACGTTGTCTCTCAGTGGGAGAAATTAATTTCCTCAAGAAACAGTCTTACGGGGTGGCAGTACGCAAAATGTAGTCAAAATTAAATACTAATTATTATTAATTGGGATTAAACCATATTTTATTTTATTAGCTGACGTTTCGGTGCCTTTACAGATTTTATAATCGTAGAACGAAACGTCAGCCAATAAAATAAAATACGCGAGTTAAATCCGTCTACAGTTGTTTCATTCCAATGTATAAATAACCGCAAAGGTATCAGAAATTATTATAATTATTAATCATTTTAGAACTATAAAGTTCTGATTAGTGAAACTGTGAAATTATAGTCCACAAATAGATGCACCAATCGACATTATTTTGTATATTCAATCAATTAGACAATTAAATAAAAGGTAATACAGGATGGAATTGATTAAATCAGTTAATTATTTCAATTGGATTGATTGAATCAAATTGGATTAACAGTCGAGATTACCTAATTCGCAACTATTTAACTAATTTGTTTTAACCAGCGTAGGTATTTATACAAGCTCTTCACTGTGCTTCAATTAAATAACCAACAGTTATTAGTTAAAATATTAACAGTAAATATATAATTGAAATGAAACTACTATTTAACTCGCGTATTTTATTTTATTTGAAAACTTTACAGTTAACAGTACAGTTACAGTTACAGTTACAGTAGCACGACTGAGTTGACGATAGTCTAACGCTAAAGTAAGTAAATAATGCAAAACACCACAATAATTTTGTAAATTTATACATTGTTAGTTCATTGTTAATTTCTGATGCATTCGCGGTTATTACACTCTGGAGTGAAACAGCTGTAACGGATTTAAATCGCGTATTTTATTTACTGATATTACGAAAACTTTACAGTTCCCATATTCCTAGCACAACTGAGGTGACGATAGTCTAACGCTAAAATTCATTGTTATGTAGAATGACAGGGCTTTATCGTAGTCACCAAATTTAAATGCAAATTGATAACGTCTACGAAACAAGTTGCGGCTTCATTCCGCATAACGCCATCCATCAAAAAGCTCATCTTGTACGCGAGAAAATATCATTAGCGCCTGAACCGGGCCGGAAAAGAGGCTTCCGTCGAGTGCATCCGAATGAGGATCACTCGCAATTATTCATTCATTCACTCACTCACTCGTTCCGGTCGTTAGGTTGGCCGCTGCAATCGTTCAACTACTTAGTGCTGGGAAATTATTTTAAGCGGCTTACTAAAAACCTATTTGGAGGAATGTGATTATTTATTTACTACGCGCTCGTTAATTATGCTGGCCGTTGGAATATTATTACCGCATAGCCTCTTATGTTAATATGAGGGATTTTTTTTAATAATTTAATTGAACCTGAAAAAATATTATCTCGTTACTTAATATTAAGAAACCAATTCACTTAGGTTCCGTAGTAGTAGTTGAAATATTTAATTACTAAGCATAATATTATATTATTAGGATGAAAGAAAATATGACGGATTTACCTTCCGTATTTTAATTTATTTGGTGACGTTTCAGAATCTTAACTCATGGGAAACCGTGCGAAAGAATAAAATATGCGAGATAAATCCGTTATAATTGTTTTTTTCCAATGTGTAATAACCGCGAAGCCATCGGTTATTATTGTAATGTTTTTATCCCTACTAATATTATGAATGCGAAAGTAACTCTGTTTGTCTGTCTGTTACGCTTTCACGCTAAAACTACTGGACCGATTGAAATGAAATTTGGTACAAAGAAAGTCTGGATCCTGAGAAAGGACAAGGCTACTTTTTAACCGACTGCAAAAAAGGAGGAGTTCCACGCGGACCAAGTCGCGGGCAGAAGCTAGTTTCAAATAAAAGTTAAGTCTATTTCTTTAGCATCCCGATATCAATTAATAGATGGACATGCAAATCCCAAGAGACGTTAAAGAATTCGACGCAAAATTGCAATGAAAATTATTTATTAGTTCTAAACTAATTTAAATGTGTTGACGATAAATGTTTGACAGCTAGTGTGAACGGTCGTTTGACTTTCAGACATGCAATGAACTCAGATATTAAAAAATACCTATTTACATTATACGCTTTTAAAAATACAATAAAATTGTTGCGAGACGGCCATCGGTGGTCAATGATATTGACAAGCGATGGGTTGAATTTAGAAACTGGCAAATTTATATAAAATTTAACTTTGATTTTATTAAACTACAATGAAGCTATTTAGGTATTCGTTAAGTTGGCGTAAAGCGCTATTATCTAAAATTAAATGTATATATTAAAGGCTTAAATTTTCCATTAGGTTTTAACAGCCTTATATTTGTATCTCTTTTTAGTATAAAGTTAGTAGTATAAAGGACTAAGGTCCATGACATATTTAGGTCATAATGGACTATGGGGTCTATCCAGTTATGAAATAGGTAGTATTTCGTACAATGAATAAACTGTTTAACAGCTATAGTTCCCTCGAGTATATTAAATCGTTAAATTGAGGCAAATAAAATAATGGTACAGATTTGTTAAAATTATTTTTATATTCGAAGCGTAGAAGAGAGAAATAATATTTCCAAAAAGTCAGAGAAATTGTATCTTTTATTCTCTTAGGAAGTTTAATATAGTTATCTTGTTTTCTTCTGAAAGTTAGGTCATGAACTTTCAGACTAAAAGTACCTAAGAACAAGACCAAAACGTACCTAATCGAAAGTTGAAACAGGCTTTTCGTATTATTTCCCTAGAGATTACTATCTCACAAGTCATATTATATTCGATTTTTTTGCTATATTTCCCTATGTGTACAACAATATTTTATTCAGTATAATTTTATCTTAAATTCATGATTCATGATATGGGTAATAAGAAAAGATAAGTTTTGAGTGACAAAGCTCAAAATAAAATAACTTTTCTTTTTAAGGAGTACCAGTACCCAGTCCTTAGTAAGTTTATTTTCTAATACCAATTCCTAAAATAACGTAAGTCTGGGATGACTGGGATCTCCATAGGCGAGTTATAGTATAACAATACAATAATACTGAAAACAACACTGTCAGCCTCCTACAACGAACCATGCAGTATTTCCCCTTATCTATTACCTGTCGTCTTATACTTTAGAAGAGCAAATAGTAAACAGCCGGATAAAGCAATCGATTATATAAACAATAATTACAGGTACCTGTATATAAGACCGGAAGCGGGTCCTGGAGGCAGAACAAACTGCTGATTGAACTTCCGGCCTCGGCGGATATTGTCCGCGCAAAGGGAACTGAAACTTGCCTTTCAGGTAGCTTTTGGTTGTTTACACTGCTTACTATTATTGCTAGTATAAAATTGAGTTTATTCGCCCCGGCTTCGCACGGACCCCTATTTTTTTTTAAATATTCTATACGTAGCCTATATTACTCAGGATGAACGTAGCTTCCCAACAGTGAAAGAATTTTTCAAATCGATGAAGCCTCTTCAACCCAGATAAACAAACAAACAAAGTTTTCCTCTTTATTATATTAGTATAGATAATGCTTTCGTGATTCTTACGCCATGCATTAAAATGGTAACGGTGTAAACTCGCGTAACTTTTTAAGCATATAATACTGCATAGACTAAGTGATATATAAAATGTAATATACGCTAAATATGATATATTTTTTTAATTAAATTGAGTTGTTAAGTACAATCAGCAACCATCTTGGATTTCGAGTTATAGTGGGTAGGCCCGTCTTGGCGGGAGAGTCCCACATAACCACACTGTTTCCCCGTTTGCATTTCCTCATGTAAAAAAAAAAAAAGGCTTGGTTGCACTTTCATGATAATTTAGCCAATCAGCGCGCTCGCTTGCGTTTCAATACAGCAACAACTTCAAAATAAGGGAAAGTGTCTTTCGGATTACTGCAAAATTTTTCATTTTTTATAGGTTCTAATATGACATTTAGTTAACATTACTTTACTATATTTGAAAGTATTATTAGGAAGGTATATAAATATATATAAATTTAGAAGGATTGTGAATAAAATAATGATAAACAATACTGTATATTTGAAAATACTATCAAGTAGTTACCATACACATGTAAATAAAATATGATTAGATTTCTATTTAGGTACTTTAAAATAATAACAAGTATACATTGTACGCGTACCCCTTACTTTATTGTTGTATACAGGATGTGGCCTTAAAGAGCGGTCAGATTAAACATAGATTTATACTAGATACTGAAAGCGTTATTTTCAACCACGCTGTATAAGAGAAAATGTTATCTGACAAAAGGTAGCAAACTGTGCTTAAGAGCTACAAAGATGTATAAAGGCTTTGTATTTAAATTATGCCTCGCAAAGACTACAGACTCAATTTATTTTAACATGCTCTTTTATCTCTTTAGACATTACATAAATTAACTTTTTAAATGGTTTTTCAGTTCTACTGGATCTTTTAAAATATGATTCCACGGTTTGATGAAAGATAAATTGGGAATTCGGATTACAATTAGGTAATATCTATACTAATATTATAAAGCTGAAGAGTTTGTTTGTTTGAACGCGCTAATCTCAGGAACTACTGGTTAGAATTCAAAAATTCTTTTTTTGTTGTATAGACCATTTATCGAGGAAGGCTTTTGGCTATATAACATCACGCTGCGACCAATAGGAGCGAAGAAACAGTGGAAAATGTGTAAAAAACGGGGAAAATATGAAGCCTTATGAAGAATTACTATTCATTAAGTGACAGTTAGAAGACTTTGACAGATCTTTGAAGAAACAATCGGACGGGCAGGACGACATCTGCCGGGGCCGCTAGTTAGGTAATATACATAATATTGAGACATAGGTATATCAGCGAGCCTATGATGTACTGTCGAGTCGATATTTTGTCGACATAATATTGAGAACATTGTCTACAAGTAGGTTTGTCGTGTCGACATGAAGGAAGAAGACGTCATCCACATGACAATGTTTCTCGCTGTCGATAACGTTACCGATTTTTGATTGATCACCGCGAGAATAAGACGACATCGACGTGACAAGATGTCGAATCCACAACTCATCATATTAGGCTTGCTTTAATGGTTACATACAAATAATATTATTGAGTATTGATTGAATCAGTCTATATCAGTACCAGGATCCCGATCATAAATATTAGTCTGAGACGACAATGTCGGCGTTTCAATACGGTGGAAGATCCGCCTACATACGACTTAAATAGGCAATAGTTTTTTAGAAGCGAATATTGTTACTTTAGCGGTAGACTATCGTTGTAACTCAACCATCCTATAAAATTGTACCACATTTTATGCGAAATAAATGATTCTGATTCTGATTCTAATTCAGCTCAGTCGCGCTACGTATATGGGAACTGTAAAATTTTCGAAACGTCAGCCAATAAAATAAAATAGTCTAGTTAAATTTATAGTTGTTTTATTCCAATGTGTAACTGCGAAGGCATCAGAAATTATTATATTAGGTACACTCTATTTGTTATCAAACTTCCTATCTTTATTATTTATATATAAATTGAATACTAAATCCCGTATTACTGTGCTATATGGAGCGAATGCATTGCTAAGTGATACCGCGCGAGTGCGCGGGGGCCGTTTTTCGAACGGTTTAACATTATGGGCCCTTAAATCGAGATAGCGGGGGCTATTCTCGATCTGTATTAGAAAAACTTAGTACAAATCCTCGTTATAATAATAAGGTTGAGTTTTGTGTACGGTTTTTATATTACGATGGCCTGTCGGCGCTTGGAAAAAAAATTTTAATGTGGCCGTATGAAATTGATTAATTTGGTTGAATAGGCCTTGGATTTGTATGCTATGTAAATGCAGGCAGTATCACAGTAACTGCCTTATCGATGTAGTATAAAAATAATGAACGATCTTGTAATGAAAGAGTAAATTTCATTACATAGATATCAGACTGAGGTGAGAGTTTCTCCGAGCTATCAGAATACCTCCCCCAGGTTCGGTTTTATAGGATAGGCGTAGTTTAGTTTATAATCAAAGTCGAATCAGATCGCCCGTCTCGCTTACTGAAGGGTCTCGGATTCAAATCCTGTTATATAAATAACATATTCACGGAAAACAGTATCAAATTCACGTATATACTTACTAGAATTAATTTTATTTAGGTACATGGTATTTATGTCAAATAATGTTGGCATTTAATATTCTTACCAAATACACTAGAAGCGCTATATTTAACTACCTAAGTACTTTGTTATTTTTTTTTCTAAACCGACTAACTCCTTGGTAGGTACTCTACCTCAATGAATTCATAATACCACTTCGCTAATTAAAAACTAGCTATAAGTAATAGTTTTTATATTAAAGCTTTAGTATGTAGACTCTATTAACAAATAAAAAGTTAGGACAGATTAAAAAGAGATATAAAATGACGGACTGAGCTATAAAGCCTACGAGAACGAGTCAAAAGCTAGCGTAGTGCGTGTTGGAACATGCTCTCATGCTATTAAATCCGTTGTCAGGTCTGAAAAATACACAGTAAAGCTGGAACTATGAAATAGTCAATAGTTCCATTTTATAACAGGCTTACGCAAGGTATATTTAGAATGCTAGAGAAAATATTTCGACATTTGATTACCGATAAAATGGGTATATTTTTATGGAATAACAATATACACACAAAATACTAATAGTATGGAAGCTGAAATCTTTCGAAACGTCTTATCGGACTATATACTCCTTTAATTATTAGTGGAAGTTGCATATTTTTGAATTGCACTAGATTTGAGAATGTATAAAAAATATGGTCATACGTAGTACCTATAATTGTGACACAAAGCGGAATAGTTAGTCCATTATAAGATTCAAAGCCAAATAGTAACATTTTGCACTGTGTCACCATTATATTATAACAGCGACATTTGAAAACAAGCATTTCTATGACACTTCTGAATGGACGTAAATAAGTTACGAACGCGATTCACAGCTTTACGCTTGTTATCTTAAATTACTCACACCGAGATTTTAAATAAATCTCACTAACAAGTATAAGGAGGTTTGCCACCTACAAAATGTACGTCGACATTGTAAAAGCACACGGTTTAACGTGAGCACATTTTTCTTAGCCTTACATTACGTTAATACGAGTAGTTTCACGGAACCCCGTGCAACTGTGAAGCTAAAGTGGAGAGTCCTAAACCGCCATGAGCGGAGCCGCACAAATGAGAATTTCATGACATGTCCGGAGTGACAGTGGCGGGATAGTATGGAGGAGATTGTCTCAGTTTTATTTACTATAATAAAGAGGAAAAGTTTGTTTGTTTGTTTCTTTCTTTGGATTGAATAGGCTCCTACACGACGGAATCGATTTGAAAAATTCTTTCACTGTTGGGAAGCTACACTATTCCCGAGTGACATAGGCTATAAAAAAAAAGATGATCCGTGCGAAGCCGGGGCGGACAGCTAGTAATATAATAAAGAAGAAAAGTTTGTTTGTTTGTTTGGATTGAATAGGCTCCTAAACGACTGGACCGATTTGAAAAATTCTTTCACTGTTGGGAAGCTACGCTATTCCCGAGTGAGGCTATAAAAAAGGGGATCCGTGCGAAGCCGGAGCGGATAGCTAGTTTACTTATATTTACTGGAGAATAAATACCCAAATACATTAAGATAAGTAGGTAACTTAATAATGAAAATAAGCTAATTGCAGATTCTCACCGATAGAAACAAAGTTGATCTCAATAAACATTGATTGAGTACACGTCTCAGTAATTATTCTTATGCAACATGTAGCTTTTCAACACTGAAAAGATTTTTCAAATCTGTCCAATGGTTTTGATGCCTATTCAATACACACACATTTTTACTGTCATATATTATATTAGTGTACATATAAAACTAGTGGACGAAGACAAAGCAGCGCCACCTACCGGGTTCACTTACTATTTACTATGATGTATCAATCGAAACTCGATCGATATATATTGTTATAATTTATGGTTAAATGACCCGGTGGTCTCGGGCAGAACGTCGTCTGCCAATAAAAATAGATCGATCTGTCAAACGAAGTTGTGCGCATGATTCATTTTTATTTGTATAGATAGAAGATAGTTTAATAAATATAAAAATCTTGAATTATTTATATCGATACCTTTGGGTTCAATTGGCATAAAAGCCATTTTGGCCAAAATGAGTTATATATACAGTTTTTCTCAGAATTTTGAGCTCTATCGATCTGTATATAAGGATCATCGAAATTCGCAATTTTATGGCTTTTACTACCCAACTTTTTCACACAAAATGTTATCAAAAATTAAAAATGTTGGATGTATCAGACTAGCACTTAAATATCTTAAATTGTCGTAGCCGTAATTGCCTTTTTAGTTTTTATTAACTACTGTAAAAGCCAGTGCAGCCATTGAGGGTTTATACGTCACAGTATTTGATACCATATTATTATTGTTACGTCTAGTCGGACGGCGTAAGTTCACAATTAGTCAAGTATATTGACGTATAAACCATAATTTTACCTTAACGGCTTTTACGCCAATAAATTTTGAAAAAGTTTAAGTTTCTTACGCTGCCTACCTGATAATTGTGTGACTTTTACGTCCATAACAAGTTTGCCAACAAAAAAATCTTGCATTTACAGCTATATTTTAAGGATTCACTATAAAGGGTGGTGGTTTTTACATCAATATTTTAAACGTAATAGGTAAGTGTATAAAATTATATTATCATGAAACAGAGAACACTGTATTAGCGACCTGCAACAGAATTTAATTTTCTTTTATTATTTTGGTGTCACCCCATTTTTATTTATTTTAATTCAGTTCGTGAAGAAACAAAATGTCAACGAAAAAATAGAAACTTCGCCTAATAAGTTAAAAAAGATTCGCACAGTAATGTCGGATTAAATCAAGGAAAATTATTATAATAATGTTTTTGTTTCTTTTGTTGCATCGATGTTTTGGTGACGATACAAAGATTTCAAAAAATTCAAGTAGGTACTGCAAAAGTTAACACAAATAAATAACCATTTTATCTGATAAAAATCTGCACATACTTACATAAATAAGAACATGACTTGAATAAAAAAAAATCTCATTCCTGAATTCATATCCCACACCTTAGTACCTGATGATATCTGCGTAAGTACTATTAATACTCAGTATCAAATAGAAATCAATGAGAATACCGTTACTTCATCACGGAGAAATGAAAAAGATGCACCAACAAACACACTAACATTCTTTTTCTTAAAAAAAGCTGTTAAGAAATAGAAAACGCATTGGAAAAATTATCGAGGACAAATGAATTGGCGACCGATAAAACAGAATGCGTATGAAAAGATCATGTTTTTGCCAACTGCCAATTTTTGAAGCGAAATATATCTATATTTTAAATGTCTCTGGAAAAATGGTACCATTCCGAAATAATATCACAGGGGCTTATTGAAGAAGATAAATACAATGGTGATTTAAGTAGATAATGTAAGTAAGTAATAAGTTTTTAAATCACTATTGCTTTCATCTTCTCCAGGTAGCCCTTGTTATACATACCCTGGTCATTATAGATTTTTATTTTGTTTGTTTTTATATGTTTTGTTGTCTAATTCAAAGACGAATAACAAATAATTGCATGACAACATTACATAATAATGCAAATTTTGTGGTTTGTGATTCATAATATTATTTTTTTGTTAATATAGACTATTTTTTATGGAAAAAGATAATATAATGCTGGATAATAATAAAAATAACTAAATATTTAATATTTGCTTTACTAAATGAAACAATACAAGCTGAAAATTTAACTACTCGAACCTAATACTGATAAAATCGTAGGAAAATAAATTGTGCCAACTTTTCTTTGTATTATTCCATTAATTAGAACACAAATATTATGATTTTTAAGGTGATTATTAGATATTATTGGCAAAAATAAAATATTTTCATGGTTAATACACCTAGTACTCTTAAACTACTGTGTTTTACGGCAAGAATTACTAACCCACATTTATTAATATGGGTGATACGTCACAGATCCATTCTTAGTTAATGATATTTCATAGACGTAATTACCATATCGAGCAAATATCTTGGGCGTAACTCCAAGCTATTTTCTAAACCGAAGGAGGCTGATTAATATTGACAATTTATTTACCTTCATGCCGAAAATTCAAGCATATTTTGTATATATAACTTTTTTATATGGTTTATATTTACAATTTTATACGAAAAATAAAATTTCAAAAACAGTTTTTTGGCTCTCCTGAAAAGTGGCAATTTGGCTTTTACGCCAATTGAACCCAAAGGTATCGATATGGAACGAAATCCTGCTCTATATTAATGTGTCTCCATATTTTCGCAGCAACCGCAGAACCGCATTATTAAAACATTATTCGGCAAGAAAAATGTATTTTTGAGTGTTCACGAGACTATCTTAAACCTTCGGGTTAAACCTTGTCTTTTATGCGAAAACCTGCGATTATTACGTTTTCTAGCACATGACATTTGCTTAGGTACCGATAATAATGTAATTTATTCGATAGTCATGCAACAAACAAACACACAATAACATTTTTTTTAAATACGGGTTTTCTACTATAGTCTATTTAAAAAAATAAGTATAAACTATACTTTTATAATATATAGGTACCAACAAATCGCACACGTAAATCTAAAGGGAGCTAACAAAAAAAAACCGAAGTAATGAGTTATGCAATGCACATCATCGAAATCCTTACAGTAAAACCTACCTACTAATAAAACGGACTTAAACTAACTCTTCTAGCTTTATATAAAAAAACATTTAATAAATCTAAATAGAAAACTCAGTCAGTGCACATGGTGACTTTCCTGAACAAATAACTTTTTTGAGTTAGTTTCCTTTAGATCTAGGCGTGTGACATTATTTATTAACAAATGTCATATTTGTAAGATGTATTTTGAATTATTATTATGTAGGTAACAGTAGACTTTTCTCAGTCGTTAATTAGTGTTATTCTCGGAGTCTACTGGACATATACCCACGCAGAAACATATCCAAATACCTAATCATCGTAAAAAGAAAACGACACAATCCTAAATCCGTTATAGTTGTTTTATTACCCAATCCTCTCACTTGGGCATCCCTCATGTGTGAATTTCTAAATGCAGGCCCCGATCGGGCTAAATATCACAAATTGTTTGTCTGCCCTTCGAATGCAAAACGCCAGCTCGCCATCAATGTGACATCTAAAAGCACTTATTGCTGCCATTGAATTAATGAGGATTTCGGCTTCGATTTTAGCGACCCGGCCTGTTTTAGTTTAGTGCATTGCAGTAGGCATTCGGCCTTCTCGTGGTTAGATAGCGTATGCTATAAATAAATAAAAATCTTTGGATAAATCATACAACCTTAGTCTAGTCCCATATTATAACTGTAGTAAATATAGTACTACGTAGGTCATAAACCTAAACAGTTCTGTAGTTATTATGCACTTAACTGTTTTTTTACACTTATATTGCTGTTAAAATAAATTGATTACAAAATAGGAACAAAAATTAAACCATTACCTACACTAAAAATATTGCGGTATATTTTTTTTCAATGAACCGGACCAATTAAAAAATAAATGACCGCGACAGCGAGCGTTCAAAGCGAATTTAACGTGAAAAAAAGGCTCTGATTTAGCTTTGACGACGCAAGTGGCAATACGTTTATACGTATGGTAAAGTTTGAGACAGTTTAAAATTAAATATTTATAGTCACGTTTAACATTAATATGATACGGTTTTGTGTGATTGTTGGAATTACTCATCATATGTAGTAAGTACTAGTATTTTATGATCGGGACCTACCTTCATCAAGCAAGTATATAAGGTGTGTCACACTGATACAATGATGAAATATACAAACTCCACTCCTTTCTTCTACTAGGTATTATATCGGTCACGAAACACAGGATGAGAAATACATTTATTTCTTACTAAACTTACATAATGGATTTTAGAACGGTTTTTCTTAAATCTTAATAGATAGGGTGGAAATATCTACGTTTTTGTCGGCTCCTATAAGTAACATTTGAACGTTCCGTAACTTGTACCTAAGTACATACTTAATAAAATAGGTAGCTAATGGCAACATCCATGAAATTCATATTATTATTTGGAGTTTGCTTGCTTTTTAAATAAGCCGGGCTTACTATATGTAACTAAATGTCAAAGGGATCCGCGCTGAAGTCTCATTTCGAATTAAAAGATTTTTCGTTGGTTCATTATGTTTTCCATTTTTACACTATTAAGCCTGGAAGCTACCAACATTTTCACTCTGGATTAACGCTTATTGTTGCATAAAAAATAATGCCATAACAGAGTTGGGTAGGTAGGTACTCTGAAGTAAACATGTAGAAAAAAGGCTTTTCCATCATGGCAGCATTTTGTAAAATTATTACAGACAAATCCATTTAGTATATGGTCATGAGTGCAAAGTTGACTCGGATCTTACTATGTCCGTAAATAATAACATAAAATTTATGAGATAATTATTATTTAAACGAAATTCTAGATACTTTCAGTAAATAGGTCACTAATGAAACTTCCATTTTCACGAATACAGACAAACTCTGACCACCCCTTCAGGGATATGATCGTGAGTGTAGAGTTAACTCGGCGTTGACTTAACGGATTGAATTTTAAAGTTTAATGCGTTTGTCTGTCTGTATACGGAATACATAATACCTACGTAAACTCATGAATAACCACAGACATGCATACAAATATATGCTCAATTTAAATAGGATCCCATGTATTACTAATTTTGCAGACTGTTTTTCAATACATACTGTGCTGTTTTTAATCATTTTGCAAAATCTTCGCTGGCTTTTTAACCTAGTTCTTTAATGAAAATGGTAAGCTATAATATATACCTACTATTTGTGCGCAGATCAAATCGCAGAACTAATTTTATTACAATTCATTAACTAAATATAATAATATTTCATGATACATAGTCTTACAATGAACTAACGTCCCAAACGTGAGACATTTTGAAACAAAGATGCCTGTACTTTGCAATGTTTACAGCCGGCCGAGCATGCTAAATTTGATTTTGAATAAAACTATCATTTTAAAGCGAGCGATTATTCGGTGCGCTTAGCATTCCGTGTGATCACTAAGTGATTGCCGGTACAAAGGCATTAAATTTTCAATTCCAATCACTCCATGTGCGGTGGATGTGAGGCTTGAGGAATAAGTTACTAGCGGACTACAAAGACTATCTAGCTAATTGACAATTTGTCTATAATCGACTGGAGATACTTACCGTAATAGCGAGTTTCGATTAATCTGAATATAAAGCTGTTAGCCCGAGATCCCACCGCAAAATTGTGCAGGTATCTGTTTTTTTAATGAAACTTCGTTAAATGAAAGATGAGTAGATATGTAATGCATTAGTTTCGGGTTGCCTGTAAAAAATTAGCCGCAATCATTTTTGATTAATTTTTTTGTAATTAATATTTTTGTAGGAATTGCAGCTATATGTTTTTTAAATAAAATATACGTCATTTTGAAGGAAAAGATGTGAAGAATGTAAAAAACAATGGTTGCCAACTCCCAGTCAGCCGCAACTTCAGGGTTGCCAGGTGTAAACAGGTACATTATTGTTGATTATGTGCTGACATCTGTTTTTTAGATAAATATTATTTAAAATTAATCTATAGTATTTATTGTTCATGATAATCCATGGTTGCCAGTAAAAAAAAAGCCGCAAGCAGTGGTTGCCGTGATTTGAACTTATTATTTTAAAAGCTAAAAATGATGAAAATTGTACACAATTAGCGGCGAAGTTGGGCCCTATTTTGTGCAATTCTAATTCTACCTGCAATTAATGCGTTCACTGGCTGGTATTATTCAGCGGCATTTTATAATAAAGGAAAAGTCAGGCCTTTCAATTTTTTTTCTAATAACTAAACCTTTCAAAAATTTATCGCATCATTGACTGATGCAACTGACGTCTTCGATGAAAAAAAATAGTACCTAATTATTGTCCAAGAATTTACCGCACTTATAATAATATATGGTCCGTGTTAAGCATTAGTGTGTCAACCCACACCAAGCTAGTTTTGAGAAATCGGCGTTTAAAGTTTTTTGAGAGCATTCTTCTTTTTCCGCTTATTTTAATCAAAAAAATATTGTTATGTGGTATCATTTTTTTTGTTGAAGTGCATAGATTAAGGATATAAATGTATTTATTTCAATAAATTCATAATTAAATAGAAAAAGCAGAAAAATGGTTAATGCTTAAATGGCTATAAGGTTTATTACATTTAGCATTTATGTGCTAACCCACATAACACTATGCAAATTTCTAATTTGTTCTTTTAAAATTTATATATTTTACACAATTTTTTAGAAAATGTAATAAAATAAACAACTAACGTATTAAAACTTTAATGCAAGTACTTATTTATTTAGTTTTTATTGTTATAACATGTTTTAAATAACATTATAAGTTCTGCTAAAAATGAGAAATAGGTACAACAAGTTAACACTTATATTATTTCAATTACTTACTTAAAAATCTTAACCAAATTGATTTATTATTATTATTTTATCATATTGAATTAAACCAATAATATATACTTCCGGATTCCGTACCTCAAAAGTTAATAAACCACCTAAGAACCATTTTTCGAAGAGTTGATAAATTGTGGCGACAATTCGTACATTCTATAATATTATTATGTGTAATATTCTAATTTTTATCACACACGTTTAATTCTAATATACTTTTTAATGATGTCATTAAAAATGTATGGTTTTCGTATTTTTTTCTTTATCTGTGCTTTATGACGTTACTTCGTACCTACTATATTAATTCAAGATCCCGAGTTCACGAGGAGTACCCTGTAGGTATTGATTCCCTAGCGAGTGTTGAAAACTTTTGTCAGACGCGGCATAAACGGCGGTTCTTTTGATTGCGTTGGCGATTTTTTTGTGATTTTGTTACAATTTCAAGAGACAGTAGTCCTGAGTATTTGATATTACTATGCATTTTAGTTTGATACCTACCTCCACGCGTTACTGAGGTAAAGGATCACACAGACAACAAAGTAATCCTGTGAGGGTTATTTTTTCTTTTAAGATACGGAACCCTAAAATATTTTATATAATATGATAAAAATAATAATAATAATAAAATAAGTTTGGTTAATATTTTTAAGTAATTGAAGTAATATTAAAGTGTTAACTTGTACCTATTTCTCATTTTTAGCAGAACTTATAATGTTATTTGATACATGTTATACAACAATATAAACTTTAAATAAATAAGTACTTACATTAAAGTTTTAATACGTTAGTTGTTTATTTTATTACATTTTCTAAAAAAATTGTGCATAATATGTATACCTATTCGTTTTAAAACAACAAATTAGATTTTTGCATTAATGTGTTAGGTATGTGGCTTAACACATTAATGCAAAAATACAAATCTGACATGGGAAATAAGCAATAATGAGTTATATGTGGCTTAACACATTAATGCAAAAATACAAATCTGACATAGGAAAAAAGCAATAACCAATTTTGTGCTCTAGAATATTCTACGATGTTTTTTTAACAAAATGGATTGCACTGCCGTATTCCTCATGATCTATTTAATAAAACTGCATTCATAACTCAAAATCCGATTTTTTGTGGGTAAAACACGAATGTTTAACACGGTCCTATATATGGCGTAAAAAATGCACTGGGGTAAATAACGCTCGATGTCAGATATTTCAAAAACTTAAAAAAAGTTACTCGTTTTGACTCGAAACTAATTCCGCCTTGTTGGAAGTAATTGAAACAGAAAATATTGCGGACCATTTTTATAAATAGTATGTGGCAAAATGCAACAGATCCATGTTGTGTGCAATTAAATGATTCAAATAACGTTAATACAGATTCGGAAAATGTATAAAATATAATTGAAAACAATGTGTAATTATAGCAATTATATTTAAAATAAGTATATTTTTTAATTCATTATTTGAAAAAAAACTTTAATACATATATATTTTTTCAATAAAAAAAAAAGTTAATTCATCAATGTCATAATTATATAATCCATTGCTCTGATTAATCAATATTCATTATTTCCTTTTAAATAGTTACAACTAAGATATGATAAATTTCATAATATTTATAACACAAAAAAAAAACTAGTAATACTAAAATAACAAAAATTTTACTTGATTTTTTTTTTCTAGAATGAGCGAAAGTAATTCGATTTTCTTTAAATATTCAATAAACGTTATTTGGAAAAAAAAAGATTCCTTTCTTATACAAGAAACATTGTCATATTCAAAAATCCATGCTTCATAGATAAGAATTAAAAAACATGATTACTTTATCTATACTACGTTACATCCTTGTCTATAACAATAAACGGTCTGTGCATTCCTTCCCTCTCACTCACTTTCATCTGAAGCGAAAATAATAAGTTTAAATCACGGCAACCAGTGCTTGCGGCTTTTTTTTTACTGGCAACCATGGATTATCATGAACAATAAATACTATAGATTAATTTTAAATAATATTTATCTAAAAAACAGATGTCAGCACATAATCAACAATAATGTACCTGTTTACACCTGGCAACCCTGAAGTTGCGGCTGACTGGGAGTTGGCAACCATTGTTTTTTACATTCTTCACATCTTTTCCTTCAAAATGACGTATATTTTATTTAAAAAACATATAGCTGCAATTCCTACAAAAATATTAATTACAAAAAAATTAATCAAAAATGATTGCGGCTAATTTTTTACAGGCAACCCGAAACTAATGCATTACATATCTACTCATCTTTCATTTAACGAAGTTTCATTAAAAAAACAGATACCTGCACAATTTTGCGGTGGGATCTTAGGCTATGTGGGGTATACACGTGCCAATTGATAATAGCGAACGAATGAATTCATGGAAAATTTTATGGAATATATCTCAATGTCATATAATTTTGTATTTGTTTTGTTCTGTCGCTATTGTCGATGGACTTTTGCCTTGGTGTCATTTTGCAACAAAACAATATTCACCTCCATATTCAAAATGGTAATAATTTTCGTAATGCTGTTTTTGAACAGATTTTTATATAAATGTAAGTTAGGACTAGCCATAATAAAATACGCAACAAGATTGAATAAGCTATCAAGTTTTTTTTAATATCGCGTGTTTTCCAATTACAGATATGTAAAGTAAAATTCATACATAATTATGTTTGAGTGTTCCAGGCTGTATTTTCATGTCGTGAGGAATTAAAAATAATATTTTAAACTTGCACCCAACCGTATATTGCCGGAAACCGTATCCGGTGTATTGGCTGAACGAGGACCGTCCAAACCGAATTAATCCTGTACCTTTTATAAATTTACCTGACTTATTATTATCTAACCTTTGCGACGGCAGAGATCCAGATATTTAACAAAACGAGTGTAAATTATATAAGTACTTAATGAATTTAACTCGCGTACCTATATTCATTTTAAACTGTTGTTTCGAAAACTTAGATAAACTTGTCTTCGCTGATTGTTAGTTACGAATATGGGAATCGTAACTACTATTTAATACTGTGTGTAATAACTATGAAAACATAATTTAGAATGATCTTGATAATTTTAGATGCGTTCGCGGTTATTACACATTGGAATGAAACAGCTATTCTTAGCACGACTGAGCTAAAGACAGTCTAACGCTTTATTTAAATAATATTTAAATATTATAGTTGTTTCATTCGGATATTAAAATTAAGTTGTATTCCTTTAAATAACCTTATAATTAAATAACTTAATGTTTACCAAAGATTTTTCTGAAAGCAACTTAAGAGTGAAAGTTTACTAATTATAAGTAAGATAATTTGTTGTTAACAATAAGGTACGAAAAATAATTATTCTAGGTAGGTACTTTTTCTATTGTAGCATTATAAAATACTAGCTTCTGCCCGCGACTTCGTCCGCGTGGAACTCCTCCTTTTTTGCAGTCGGTAAAAAAGTACCCTATGTCCTTTCTCAGGATCCAGACTTTCTTTGTACCAAATTTCATTTCAATCGGTCCAGTAGTTTTAGCGTGAAAGCGTAACAGACAGACAGACAGACAGACAGAGTTACTTTCGCATTTATAATATTAGTAGGGATAAGTACAGTCCGCTGACAGTAGGCTGTATAAAAATGTTAGACGGGTTACTTTTATACGCCGTTTTAAATTTCGTTCTATATAATAATTATACCCTAATTATGTGAATACACAGCTGTACTTGTTCAATTATTGCAGTGATTCAATCTTATCATTTAGGCGTTTGTCACAGCTCGAATCACACAAAACTATTATATCACTAAGCTGCGTATCAATATTTGATAATGATAACTATTCTGTGTTGCCATGGTAATATTCAGAACAGTAACAGGGAACAGAAACAGGGCCCTTAAGAAAGTGCCTCTCGGTGCGTTACCCACCCGTCCGGTGGGGCAGTGACGGCCCCAGGGCCAACTGCAAAGGTCATTTCGAAAACAAAAAAAAGTGCCAATTGATAATAGAACGCGAATTCAAAACAGTATCGAATGGACATACGCGAACGAAATGTCACGTGGTCACTGGTCAGTTTTCTTTCGTGTATGTCGATCTCATGCAGTCAGGAAGTGTATTTAATGTCAGGACGATAGTTAGTTTGACATGTGTTTGACAAATTAAGTGCCTGTTAGCTGCAAAAGCGAGGTATATCAAAAAACAGTAAATTAAATTGTTAAAAATGGTTGCACATTTTATTAACAAATATTTAAAATAACCTAAAACGAAACCGTTTGTTTTAAATGTTAGTCATGTAATATATTAATACTTTTTTATACCCTAACTTATTTGTTTATACATTTCATAGTAGAATGTTACTGAAAACGAATAAAATATTATGTATCTACTTATGTATATATTCACAATGCAACAAACGTTAAAAAATCCTTACTGTTTGTTAACGCATTGTGTATTGTTGAATAATTCATCAATTATTGTGATGAGTTAACAGGACCGATAATACATAATGATGTCTCCAAGGCATCACTAATACGATCCCAAATAGTACACATTACGCTAATCATAAACATTTATTACAGTCGCTCATTAAGAGATTAAAGGAGTTATCAAACTATATTTTGTCCGTGAGTTCGTCAGCGTATTTTTATTACACTTCCGTACTATATTTCGCACCACTTTTCACCCTCCAAATTGATGATGCAGCAGCAATTCATAAAGTATTAATTATATTTTCTTTACCAGGGCAAAATGATCTAATTCTTTACGCATTACAGACATACTTTCGTATGTATTTACAATATTAGTAGGTATACATACCTACTAATATGGATTGGTTCTTAAATAATTGGGTAGGTTAGTTTTAAAACATTTATACTTCGAAACTATGACCTTTTTTTTCAAATACAAAGAATAAATTTGTACGTACCACGAGTGTTTCTTCTCTACTTCAGAAAATTTTATATTCCGGCTACCTCTTTTATATAATAATACAATACACATACCTACGTCCTATAAGCAGCAACTGACGTCACGTCTTTTTACCGATTCATGTGAAGACCAAGTCGACCCAAAATCCCGGAAAAAGCATATTAACATTATTAATTGCGATTTTATCAATTCCCGTGTCCTCCACCGCTGGTCCTAATTGCGGACCATCTACTAATTATGCGACCCGCGTCAAAATTAACCACAAAAACGACATTGTACATAAGTACTAAAAATAGAACCTTATAACAGTAGCCTTTTTATAATAATAATATAAACATTGCAATTTATTTATTAATAGCTGTTACTCGCTATTTTGTCCGTATCCTTTTTACCCTAAATAAATTACGAAACACGTCTTTCACCAATTCTGTTCAATAATGTTTCTGCCTGCCCCATCTAGGGAACATAGGAACATAAGTCAATGTTATACAAAGAAGATATCCTCCAAGTTTTATATCTCTGCAATAGTCTCTGCAAGGTACATTTCAGTCAGTCAGATTTTAGGTTACCTACGTTTCTGTAAAACAATTTTTACACGTTTTTTTAATTTAGGTAAGTATTTTTTTGTAACATTATTATTGCCAGGCGCACAATATTCGGCATTCGGCAGGTACTTATTATTGTTTATTTGTCTTGATAGAAGATATTAAGAAAAACCAGAATGATTGCTCTCGGATCTGCTGTTTTGTGTACACTACGTGATCCGTATATTAAAATATAGGTGACGGCCCCGCTTGTTTTCAACCGATGCAGCGTAGAGTAATTAAATTCCAGTGAAAATCACTCGCGCAAAAACATACGCGAGTTTTAAAAACTTCGTGACATTCTGCAGACACGAATTTATGACCCAACTTGTATGTGACCGTACATTTTTGCATCTAGCGATGAATTATGCGTATTATGACGTCATGCATTGTGACAAGTACGGTAAAATTTTATGTGAAAATTGTCGAACCTTGTTTGAATTTGATTAATAACCTTGTGTAAAGTATTTTTTTTGTTTTACAACTATTATGCTTATACTTTCAAATTAATAAGAAACCGATTAATCTTTGATAGGTTGTTATTTGTGATGACACGAAAAGGCTTCATTCTATTATTTTTATTACTAACAACGTAATTTAAAATAAACACAATTTTGGTTTTTGCGTTAAAAACATAGAGCAAAATATCGATAAATCGCCATCACAGAATCATACCAACTATAGATAATATATATATATATACTTTTTATTACGGTCCTATTTTAAAAAAAACCTAATTCTCTGCATAGGTTTACTGTAGGTATACCACTATACCTACTTACTTTTGCGATCCAAACGCAAAGCAAGCTTTAAATCACCCTCACAAATTCTCTCTTACTTACTTAAAGTAGGTATAAATAATAAGATCAAAACATAAAAAATCTATATCAATTTTTAAAACAATATGTCTAATCTCACATTTAGATTTCTTGACTCCTCGGGGTGTTTCGCGCGGGGGTATCCCGTGTCGTTATTGTGTCGGAATCGGCGGCAAATGGGGCGACTTACGGCCAATCTTCTTTGCTAATACTTTAGCGACGCGGTACCGATAGCAGTGGCCTTTATATTATTATATGAGCTGTCTGCCCCGGCTTCGCACGGATCCCTTTTTTTTATAGCATATGCCACTCGGGAATAGTGTAGCTTCCTAATAGTAAAAGAATTTTTCAAATCAGTCTAGTCGTTTTGGAGCCTATTCAACCCAAACAAACAAAGAAACCAACCTTTCCTCTTTATAATATTAGTATAGAGTATAGATTTAATAGGTCTATTCTGCGCTACGCTTGTAGCAGAACTCGTGATTTTTCCGCTTCGTAGCGAAATGTGTGCGTAGCGGAATTTGACTCGTGCGTCTACGCATTTGAATGTGTTATTAGGTGTTGGTAATAAATAATGTCTTTAGGAAATGTGTAATATGTTCTTGGTATATCTAAGAGGTCAGTATAGGTAAGTGTTATAAATTAATTTTCACCCAGTAATCTAATCCTAAATAAGTAAAAGATTAGGTGCTTATTTAAGCATGTATTTAATATTTATTTCGTCAGGTTAGTACTACGTTTTACTACTTTTAGTAACGTACGTTTGTAAACTACCTACTGATCACGTATTTCGTTGTTACGTTACGTAGATGAATTTCTCGAAACGTCATTTAAAAATCAATGTGGGTATGTTGAATTTGTTACATTTGCTTAATTAAATAAACAAAAATAAACATTTTTGAAAAATTCACTAAATTTGATACAGCCCCAACTAACTTCTAGAAAATGCAACCTCAGTACATATTCAGGGGATTCAACCACTATACCAACGGACCGTCAAGTATTTGAATTCCAATCCACAATTGTTTTTTTAATCTTGGTTATAACACCAAAGGCATAAGAAATTATGAACTTTCACTTTCGACCTGTTAACCTTTTCTTTGCCAACCCTATCCACGAATTATCTGGGTTCAAGATATTTAGCCCATTAAAGCTTCGGAAAGTGGGTTGCCCCTACCCCTCTTGGAGAATTCCACTAATACGTCCCACCCACTTTGGCCTTGGCATTTTGTGCTAAAATTTCACTTCCCCCCCTCAGGAAAGATTAAACCGTGATACACTTAAATTATTTCAATTGGATGGTTTTTGGTTATTTTCGAATAGAGGATTCCTAGTGTGATTTGTGAAAAAAGAATTGATAGTGAATCGTATTGTTGATTTGACCTCAGAGCGTGCTGAAATGGTAGTAATTTATTCATTGTAAGAAATACAGCCAGTAGTCCTTAAATTAGGTATTTGAAAATATTTTTTTGTACTTTTAGCTACAGATATGTAAAAAAAATGTATTTTTATATATTATATTACAAATATATTGCCTACAACGATTTTTTTCTGTATTATCTTAATTTTTTAATATATATTTTTGTTATCTGAATTTAATTACATATATTATATTGTTTTTGACGACATCGCTATGAGTGCTAAAAATTAAATAAATATATCTAATCTATTCGTACACAGAGCGATCAATTAAATATTGTTTTATTAAATTAACTCAATCATTTTCTAACAATACTGGCTAAAATGATGATAGTGCTCTATCTATAGATACATAAATCTACGTTATCATCGGTTTTCATCGGTCAAAGTTCAACCAATACATATTTCATAATTGCTGGTCAGACTTAACCTGAACTAAGTCTCAAAATAACAGTTAATTTTAATCGAACCCTCATCTCATAGAGCATTATGTATGATCGGGGTTCCGTAAGCAATAAATAACTAATTCAAAGGGTAGCAGGTAACAGAAAACGGTACAGGCACTGAATTTTTTAACTTTTAATTTACAGCCTCGTTGTCTGTACCTTGGAAACAAGCGCGTGTGTGTTTTTTAGTTGTTCTTGATATTTTTGGCCGACCATTCAATGCTTTAAGGAAATCAGTCAATCTCAAAAGTTCATTGATATTGGAATGAAACAATTATGAACGGATTGATGTGTAATAACCGCGAAGGCATCAGAAATGATTAGGTAGTTCATTGATAACTAAATATAAGTCAAAAATCATTTAAAACCATAAACAAAAAATAAATAGTTCCTTTGCCAATATAGATGAAACTAAAATGTTTTTCCTTTTATAATCATGATCGCATATTGTGTGACATCCCATCCTTTGCGAAGGCTGCATAAGGGTGTTCTTTCTTATTCTAAATTTGTCACTACAGCTCATATAGAAGTGTTCCTTTACCTTTAAGAAACTGTTACAAGTAATAATGTTTGTGTTCAATTTTGTATTAAACATTCTGAAGAATGCTTACTCCTCGTGAAATGCTCTTGGGACGTTTATTTTTCTTGTTGAAAAAGTGAAATAGCCGAGGGAATAGTAGATAGACATCGACAGAAATGTCATATACGCGTATATGCAGTGGAAACCGTTTCGTAGGTTTTGGCTAGATCGGGTCGTGTGTGCTGTATAATGGCCGAGCTCGTTACAATTTGTTTTTTATCTACCTACCCCGCACTCGACGCGCGTTTAATTGGTGCGACCTGACTGCTGTCAACGATAGCTCATTGGAGATAAGACCATTTACAATCGTACATTTATTTTAAAGGGATGAGTTGTGTGTCGCCACAACACAGTATTGTAGATATGCATACTAGCTGATTTTATAATCAATAGGTACATGCCTTAAATACATGCTTCGATGTCTAATGTTTAAATTTTGTGTTAGCAACGTTGTGTGACCAATGTTTTATTAACAAATACCTAAGAGAATTTGTAAAATCCCTTAGTACACTGCATTCACTGTGACTACGCGATGTTATTTATGAATATATTTATTCATAATAATATAATAATAAAAAAATAAACATATAAATACACGCAGGTTTATACGGAACCCTCGGTGCGAGAGTCCCATTCGCACTTGATTGATAGGTATTTATATTTTTAAGCTATTATTTAAATAATATCCACAAAATATCATTGCACACCACAGCACCAATTCATAGTGAAAACAATGGCCGAGAGAATTCGACGGCAACTGATGAGTTACAATGCAGTTATACTGAAAATATAACATGAAACAATCGAATAAACCGAATAAACATATATGCTACCTATTGACTCGTTTCTATGCCGACACTATTTTTTACACTGTTTATTATTTACATAAAGACTATGACAATAAGTACCTAAGTACTATTGTGTAGATTCACATCTTTGGTTATTAAATCGTTACCTTTACAAATATAATTATTCGTAAACTTGTCTCGACTAAAATGTAATGAAGTTTGAATGGGGTCGTTTAATATTCATTGAGAAGACCAAACATACATGTACCTACATGAAGTTATTAATTTTATTTTAAACTAGTACCTAAAATATTTTCGGCTGTAACGATACGCTTTTTAAAGCAACACGAATAACTTTCGCTTTTGTCCAATAACCGTATAATTTCATCATCGTTATTCGTTGCCATCAAAAAACTTAAAAACCGCGCACAAAACTGAAAATTAGCGAAGCGGGAAAAAACGTTTTTCCGACGAAGTTCCATTTGGTAATTGGATTTAAATTTCAGTCATCGGATGGATTGCTTGTCGGTGCTATAAAATGTTTTAAACGCTATCGATGTATGTTAAATTTAAAAATAATCGCTATAAAAAAAGTATTACGTGTTAAGTAGGCTATATCTACTACTTAGTAGATACCATCTTAAGGTTTGCATATCTTTGATCATCTATCATATTTCATCAACAAGTGATAAGTGACAATTCCAAATGACTGTCCACTGCTTCCATTGCATGTAGGTATGTCCCTACCGTGCTACGGAAATTATGCTGGAATCGAAGTAGTTCAAAGTGAGTAGAGATATCGCCAGGCTTAACTTATTGTCCAATAAGCAATAGGTCAATGACACGTTCTGCAGATTTGATACCGGAACATGAATTCACTAAATTATCAGACGGTACATAACCACCTAATAATGCGATGCCGAACGAAACCATGGTAGTATGTCATGCATGTGAATATCTACATCTTAACGACACTGCAGAACAGCATTTATTTGATATAAGGGAAATTTAACTACCTATCCATAATATCAATGAGAGTTTCGCGAAAGGAATTCTCTTAAAAGCTCTTGAATCATTAGTAAAACGTTAGCTAGGAAAAGCGAAAATGTATTTTTTCTACTTTTCCCTGCGATGCATTGAAGAAAGCTAACAAAATGAAACTAACGAGAAATTTCCATTGTATTGATTTAATTATATTAAACACATTTTGATATTGTGAATTTTATTACGTCTTAGGAGGCATGGCAATACACTTTTGGAACATTTCCTGGAACAGTCTAAAAATAAACTGAGAACGAAGGTAGAATTTAAGAGGCGATTTTTAAATAACAGATTTCAGTCACATTCCGGGAATTAAGATAAACATAAAAAGCTCTGAATGGGAGCATTAAAAGCACGCCTCCTCAAAAAAACACCTACATAAACATAAACAAATATCCCAACGCGGGTAATTGAACAAGTAGGCGCGTCATGCGTTTTTATTGTAAGATCCGGGAAACAGAATTCATAACAAGTGAACAGACGAGCGAATGTAATAACAATATTTGTGAGGCGTCGTTCCCCGGGATTGTTGCAATTTGGACGCTGACGACGCTGCCAGGGTTGGCAACTAGTCTAATTTAGGCGTAAGCTAGACTTTTACTAAATGCTGAACCGATTAAATGAAAATATTGTATTGGTATTCTTCTGAGCTTCATAAGAGCTTGTAAAAGACATAATTGAATAGGTAACCTATATTGTTGTTTTTGATTTGATTTTAGAAATGTGGGTAGTATTTGCGTGTGATAATTGATACGTCACCTAAATATACTGTCCAATTGTTACTTACGTAGACGAAGTTAATAAAGATAGTATACAAAACACCATAACTCTGTGCTGCCGATTTTTTTTACAAAATTTGTGTAACATTTTTAAATATTTTTATTGAGCCTTGTTCAAATTTATTGTTTCCGTCTTAAGTAGCAAGTCTATTGTAATGTATGTTTCTATTATCTCCACATAGGAATAAAATTGATAAAAATCAACAACTCAGTGACAAGAATCTTATTATTTCATGAGTTACTAAATGAAATATTAATAATATCGATGAACAATTATTGCGTAGAGCAATACGTCAATTAACCTGAATATTGCGAAATCAGACGATTTTATACAAGCAAATTTAAATCGGCCTTCAGTCTTCATCGTAACGGAAATTCGTTCATGTGCTCATGTGTTATTGCGTAGCAATCGTCTATAAGGATGATTTATACCTATATTAATTAGTATAATCATAAAGCCGAGCAATTTAGAGTAGATACTTAGTTTAGATGACACTTGAGAACTCGTTGTCAAGCCTATAATTAGGCATGATTTCCGTATTTAGTTATATAATTAGCGAATCTCGTATGACTACAATTATCTACAACTAATCTAATTTACGTCGGTAATTACTTGATAATTGACTTTGTTCCTCGTTATAATTTAAAATGTATGAACAAAATTCTTTTACGATGTACAATGAACACCTCGCACGACATGCTTAAACATTATATTATATAATCTTATATTATGTAAAGTAGTATACCACTAGTTAGAAGTGCATCTAAAATGGGCTCCACCGTAAGATAAGATAAGATTAGATGTTTCCCAAATTTGTGCCAGCCCTAATTCATTTTGTCTACACAATGTAATATCAGAAATGAATTCCCGCGCCTGATTAGGTGATTGTGTGTGATTGTGGCAGATTTGTTCCTTTCCACCGATCAAAGTATTTTCAACGGTTATTGCCAATTTCTTTAACCGTTTCGCTCTCGAGTATTTTGATTATCCGAAAATTCTGGACTCCGATTATCCGGAAATGTCGGTTATCTTATTTTGAAGACGTTTTTCGGTTTGTCGGCGAATTAATCAGAAATGTTATTGTCGTAATATGTTGGTCGCAGCTATACGATACTCAGAAATGTACTTACCTACTTATATAATGATAATTTTCACTTTATTGCGTGAATTTAAATAGTGTTTTCAATATAAACATGATGCGTTTACGTACCAGTCAAACGTAGAATAAACTAAATAATACCGTACCTAATGTACTAATAATGTAAAGTACCTAAGTACCTATCTTTGTTATTTGTAAACAAAAAACTGTATCACCGTTAAAGTGGGTGGATCTTAGAAGTGCTGTAGGAGATAATATAAGATGAAATAACGTCAGACAGGTGTGTAATTTTCTTCCAAGAAAATAGCACCAAATGTAACTTAAAACCGTGACGCCTAGAGGCTTTAATAATAAATCTGGAAACACCCCCAAAGTGCCCAAGTTCTTTAAACCGATGGCCATCTCGTTTTTATTTATGATCAATTTACCTTGTAAACTGTTTTAAAGTTGCCTCGTAATTTTGGATTATTAGCTTTGATTTTTTTAATTTGTTCAGTTTTAAGATATAATTTTAACATCTTATCTTTATAATCTCTTTTTTTGATGACTGATTTTATTATGACTTGGTAGCGATTCGTCTATGGATATTACAAACCGGGTATTTTTTTGTATAAATTAGAATTAAACACTACTCAAAAAAAAATGTCTTATTAGAGATAAGCTTTCATTTGTATATACCTACCCTACCTATGATAAATAATAAAGACAATAAAACACTGAATGGTCTTATTACCAGAGATCGCAATAGGTAGTGCCTATTTACCTAAACTTGGCGGGAGGAGGTGACTAAGAGTGGTTACAACCACCAAAAATATTATTTATTTTTATCGAACGCGGGATTTCCCGGGATTTATAAGAAAAAAGTAATAATCCTTTTGAGGAATATAGAAAATATAGAAAATGTTTATATTCCTATGCCTGACGGACCACTCGTATGAGTCACCTTTTGAGTTCTCAACGTAAGTTTCGGCATTAAACAATTACATTTCATTAACCATTACACCCTGAGTGTGAATCTATATCGATTATGTATTCTTATAAATCCCGGGAAATCCCGCGTTCAATAAAAATAAATAATATTTTTGGTGGTTGTAACCACTCTTAGTCATCTCCTCCCGCCAAGTTTAGGTAAATAGGCACTACCTATTGCGATCTCTGCTTATTACGTAAATGTCAAATATTATTTATAATAATTAATGCCGTTGGTGAACGTAGACTAGCCTTTAGTCTAGGATCAAGTTATTTTCTAAAAAAAAAAAGGCTAAGAGTAAAACGAAACAAAAAAATCCATATTTCATGTTAGCTGGGTGGGTAAGTACTGCCAGTCAAGATCACATATTTCTTATTTATCTTTCAAGTGTTACAGTTACTATTAGGTATTTATTCGAACAATTTTTTTGACCTAAAATAAGACGCGAAAATGCCACTTTCCCCAGGCACAAATAAATTAAATATACAAGAGACATTTGGCTGAGTTATGACCTAAGTTTACAGACAGATGGATTCACGCGTTGTTACTGCGATTACGTTCAGAAATTGCGTAATATTTAACGTCACACACTAAAGATAAAAGAAATCGTAAGGCGAAAGAATAATATAGCAGACATGCTCTCGTATATTATATAGTGTAGGTACAACTCATTTTTATCCGTAGAAGGTTTTTAACACACGATTTCAAAGTTTTTTTCTTTTGCGCTTATAATATTATAAACGTAAATTATGGAATCTCTCAGCTAAACTTATTTTTTGGTGTCGAATAGTCGAAAGATAAAACGGATCCCTAGGTATCACTGAGATTACGCTACCTGTCCGTTTGTCCGTCTATCACCAGATCAGGTGATTTTTTTACAGATGATGACTAAGAATTTTTGTTGCCACTACAACAACAAATACCTACTAAAAAGCAGAATAAAATAAAGTAAGGCTTTTCGTGTGCGAGTTCTACTCGCACTTTATTTTTGTTGGTAAAAGCTTAGCAGCTACATAATAATGATATTATAATAATGATATTATAATAATGACATCGTATCGTTACTATTTTGTTAGCAGCGCCATCAGTATGAAGGAGGAAGAACTACTTGTAAACACTACCTACTACATCGATTGCTTGTGTATAGTTCAGTAAACTTACGCTAGATGGAGCCACAGGTTTAAGAACTATAGATTTCCAAAAATTATGAAAACTTAATGTTTGTTACAGTTTGGACGTACAATTTTACACATAACCTACAAGTTTTTACTAATATTACTTACCTACCTATAGTAATTAATCTACGTAATGTATGAAAATATCGTGTCGCGATGTTTCTAATCGCTTTTCTCCTAAAAAGTTTTATGTACCTATCTATATTTGCTAGGTAGGTATGGGAATCGAATGTAAAATAATTATATTTCGTACCGCTAGGTGATTAGGGCATGGGTAGAACATTAACGGGTCAGTTATAGTCTATTTAAATCAATTTAGGAAATGTATCATCTTGCGAGTAGGTACAATTATAAAGCAATATCAAGTATCACATTCCTAGTTATAAATTAGTTTAATTACATATTTAATCTAACATATACTGCCGTCCACTTACTAAAGAGCCGTTAACCCTCAAAACGTCAATTTTGACTTTTTGATGGTACGTTATATAGTTTTCAATTCTCTATCTTTTGGTTTAAGAATCGTATTCCTACGGCAAATAGTTTAAAAGATAATGAGCCGCACCATGGCCGTTAAGTGGCAGATTTTCTGGTGGTTCCTACACTAAAGAGCGTCAAACCCACATTGCTTAGCTTAAATGTACGTTAAACCACCATAACTGCTAAAATTTAAGGAATTAATTCTTTTTTTGTGATCTTGTGCTTACCTAAAAAGTCGTTATCCCATTATCCTAAGCTAGAGAGACGCAAAACTCCTTTAACTTCGTTATAGCTAAGCAAGCCACTACGGTTATTATTACAATTGCTATACTAAAAAGCGGTCTTATAGAAAAACTCCGCTAAAGAGCAGTAATAGTCCTTTAACGCTATTTTAGTTAAGTATAGATGAAATTATTTTGTATATTATACAGAGCTAAAGAGCAGTAAAGCCTCATTCCTTAACTAAACGGCAGTTTTTCGACGCTCGCACCGCGTACATTTTGAGGGAGGGGATAGATCGGGAGGGCACTCCACCAAGTATTATAGTTTATTTACTCCTCCGGGAGAGCTTGTTGACGGCGGACACGTACATTTTGATTATTGCTTAATTATTAGATTTAAAAGAAGTTTTAATTTAGGTTTAATAACTGAAATATAACTGCCCCGACTGGAATTGCAGCATTTAACGTAAACGGATAAACTATTCACAGATTATTACAACTGCCCGTAGAACATTAACAAACTTCTAAATACAACCCGTTTTCAGACGAACTACTTCAAATTTTAAGGACAGACTTAAAAACTGTCGAATTATTTATTACTAGCGGCCCGCCCCGGCGTCGCCCGGATCCCTTTTTTTTATAGCCTATCATTTTTCTACACCTTCGGTTACATTGTTCAAATTTCACCAAGGATCCCTAATTTTTCAAAATTAAATGTAGCTTATGTCAAATTGGAAGAATGTAGCATTCTATTGGTGAAAGAATTTTTTAAATCGGCCCAGCACTTTTTGAGCCTATTCATTACAAACATACAAAAATAGGTACAAATCTTTCCTCTTTATAATATTATTAGTGTAGATAGATGAAGAGTCTATATCTAATGTAACTCTAGCTTACATAAATCTTCGTTTATGCGAAGTGTTTGATACTTCTGATGTAGAAGATGGTTGGTTTGGGAAAAGAAATAAGTATTTTAGTGTTTGCGGATCTTTTGCAACTTCCACTCGTTAGAGAAAAGTCGCCATTTGAAAAACCAACCCCTTCAGAAATTAATATACATATAGGCACCTTAAGTATTCCAAACTTATAGACTAAACTTTATAGTTACAGCGAATTCACGTTGAACATAAGACAGCTGGATGATTCTACGTTTGTAAAAATGTTAAAAAGAATCGGAGTAGGAGTGACAACTCAATCAGACAAAGATATACTGTCTAACCGATTGATACCTCTGCTTTCGCATTGCAATGAAGGAAGGTTAATGGAAATAGCACAATGTTTGAGGGACTCGCCAAAAAATGCTGTTTGTAAGCAAACAGCATTTTTTGACTAGAAATATGTACATGCAGTTAAATAATGCTATGTTAAAAGCGATTCCGAACCCCGAGATAAAGTTAGTTGCTAAAGATTCCTTGGATTGTTCAAAACGTATGAAATCGAAAGCCCCGGTGTGCTTACAAAAATATAAAGGTGACGCGTCGATGACTGCTGGACTGGAAGAAACTATAATCATTAAAGAGGGAGTTAAAGTAATGCTTAGCAGAAACATTGATGTTATTTTAGGTTTAGTGGGTCGATAGGCGTTGTACAAAAAGTGAAATGGGACCTAAACAATTGATGGGAAAATTCGCTAATAATTGTATTCACAAATTATAGCCTATCGAGTCAAAATTTGAGATCATACCCCTGCAATACGTGTATATAGAACAATTCTCAATCTGTGTGGCGTATGCCCTAACAATTACAAGAGCCAAGGTCTTAAATATGGCATATGGGCACCTCCATATTCTCTTGTGGCCAAGCCTACGTGGCGCTTTCACGAGTAACCGATCTTCATGCGGTGCACCTCATAAGTGTTCACTTCAAGAGTATAAAAGCTCTAGCTTCAGTGATCACCGAATACAACCGGCCTAAGCGTAAATACCGCGCTTATATTTCAGAAATTAAATCGTCTATTTAAATAAATAATGAACGCGAATGGGCAATAAGAAAAATTGTTGCTGAACAAGAATCAGAACCAAAAAAAAGAAAAGAAAGACTTGTAATAATAAAAAATTACTCCTAAAAAGAAAAAAACTTTGTCGAATAAGAAAATCTAATAAAATAAATAAATCAATATTCCCACGTTTCTACAAAAATTAGTGAAATCCCACCAAAAATATTGTGTAAAAAACTAGCCAAGTCTCGAAGAAGAACATTCTTTATACGTTAGTGGGTACAAGTTAATTTTGTTTACACGTAATTGTTGTTGTAACTACCTATGTTTGTTAAGCGATAAAAGCCCATATTGGTATTGGTAATTGGACGCTAGTGTCTCGTTTTCGATCAACGGCCAAGTCACACAACATTAACTATGATAATAAACAAATCGCAGTAAGGAACCTTAGACTTTGCACGAATTTGTCTAGATTTCTTTACTTTTTAGAAATAAACAAGCAGCTTCTTCGAGACTTAGCTAGTTTTTTACAGAATGTTTTTGGTGGGATAAAGTTTATTAGCTCAGTTAACAGGCAAGTTGACCTAATTTTTTTTATTTGGATTTTGAATAAAATGTTATTACAAATAAATTTGTTATTACGAATTTCGACTTTAATATATCACATTTGACCTTATGATTGCTTTACTAAAAAGAAGTTATCCCCGAGCGACGTATGTTTAACTGCCCTTTAGTTAAGTATCACACTATAATCTGTTAGGAATAATTCAATTTTGTTGACACTTCCTTCACTTAATATACGTTAAGGTACCATAGCCGCTCCTTGAGCTGTAGCAGTAAGTGAAATTTGTTTCTGTTACTTGACTATACAGCAGTTAAGTCACCTAGCCGCCGTATAGCTAAGCATTTTTGAATAACTTCCACATACATTTACTACATTCAACATTTAAAAGAAATTACATCACTAAAGGGCCGCTAAGCCTCGCTAAGGGATGGTTAACTGCCGTTTAGTGCTGTAACTGAAGACAAAAGCCAGTCCATGTCCTTGGCTAAAAAGAAAAAATGATAAAAAAAAAATGAAATAATGCACTTTTAGTATCGCGTACCACTTTAAATAGTTCTCGGAATTAAATGAAAATTATGTAGACAAAAATCGTTTTTCTATGTGTAATAGTTTTGTAGAGACAACGAATTCTACGTTTTTTGGCTTTTTCTCGAAATTTACATTTTGGGCTTAACGGCTCTTTAGTAAGTGGACGGCAGTATATACGTTCCGACTCCTAATCTATTCACACAATTTTCTCCAATCAATCAATAAAATAAAAGCTTACCTTTTTATTTATTGTAACCACAGGTTTGTAGCTTCGAGGAAGTGGTCTCGTTTTATTATGATCCCGCGACCGCGCGCTGGCCGGGCATGTGGACTGAGCTATAGGGGACAAGCGAGGGCGTATGAAGATAACAGTATTTTATAAAAAAAGTCTTCCATACCAGCCCTAAAATAAATAGGTAATTAGTTGTTCTTAGTTTCTTCTATTGGTATATTCACCATGAAACTGACGACGGTATGTTTTTATAATTTTTGTTAGTTGACAGTTTGTTTTGTCATTTAAACGTCCGTTTTGTTAGAGATGAGTTTAGTTTTTTAGTCTTAACATTTAAACAAACTAAGTAGGTACACAAAACATAGGCTAGCTTAAAACTCATATAATGTACAAAACATACCTAAGAGGTACGCAAAATATACGTTAGTTTAAAACTCAAATTATGTACTTACCTGTTAAATTAAACCTATTTTTAATGAGAGTCCAGGATGCAAATGAAGTTAGTCAGTGGGCATCAAGTGGAAGAAATCTTTACTTAGCGCTACGAAAAGTACTTGCGTAAATGTATGTACTTAAATAAAGCATGTTAATATTTATACTTAACTAGCGGCCCCGGCAGACGTCGTCCTGCCCGTCCGATTGTTTCGTCAAAGATCTGTCAAAGTCTTCTAACTGTCACTTCTTCATAAGCATTCATACTTTCTTTGTAGGTACCAAATTTTATTTAAATCGGTCCAGTAGTTTTAGCATGTAAGCGTAACAGACAGACAGACAGACAGAGAGAGTTACTTTCGCATTTATAATATTAGTAGGGATGATGAAGGCATGATATATATCTCTTATGGTTTGCATCCAGTTTATCAAAAACCGGTTTGCGTCGATACGAGAACGAAATGCTGAATGGAGAGGAAGCAGGCGGGACGTCGACGAGAGTGCATCTTACACCGATTCCTACATTATTATGTACATAATTATGTTAGCTGAGCGACTATCGATTAAAATAATTGTTCATTGGAATAAAACAAACTATACTTACTACATGGATTTAACTCGCGTGTTTTATTATATTGGCTGACGTTTCGAACACTGTACTGTTTACATAATCGCAGCACTGCTGAGCTGACGAAAGAAATCAGCATCAGAAATTATTAAAATAATAATTATTTATTTATTCGATTTACATATTGACGCACTAGTAAATAACATGTACAACTTGGTAAAGTAAAGTAAAGTTCTGCTGTATTTACCTGATTTCTGAAATAGATTTTGTATCATAGCGGTTAATACGTGGGTGGATCAAAAAGTACCCGCGTTAAGACAGAAAAAACTTTTTTTTTAAGGATTTTTTTTTTATTTTTTAACATAATTTCCTTCGAGGTCTTTACACATAACCCCACTTTTTGACCACTTTTTTTACCCCTCGAAAAGTATGTTTTTTCAAACTCTTTAAAATAGGCTTCTGATTCGGCAACCATCTCTTCGTTTGAGCTGATTTTTTTAACCCCCGAGCCAAGTTTTCATGTTGAGGCACCAAAAGACGTCGTAGGACGTCAGATCAATTAATTATGGTGGATACAGCAACAATTCGTAGCGAAATTCCACTAATTTGAGAACGACAAACCTGGATGAATGTGCTGGTGCGTTTTTTTGGCCATACAGCATTTTTTCCTAGCCAAATTGGGCCGTGTATTCTTAATTTTTTTATCGAATCGGTCCAATAATTCACTATAATATTGCCCTGTGATCGTTCTTTCTTTCTGTAAAATGTTAACAAGGAGTATTCCCTTCGAATCCCAAAAAAATCGTGGCCATGACTTTTCCGGCAGATGGGACCGTTTTCGCCTTCTTTGGAAGAGATTCATATGGGAAAATCTATTGTTTGGAGTCGCTTGGTCTCTAGCGTATAATAATAGACTCAGGTTTCATTAACAGTCATAACTCGAGACAAAAACTCCATCGGGTTTCTCTTAAACAGATCCAAACATTGCTTTGACATTGACATTGAATCCGATTACTTTCATCTGTAAGTAAAAGCGGCAGCCAAAGGGCGGACATCATTTTCTTGTGCAATTTATTACATAATATACTGAAAAATGTTCTGTACGACACGCCTACAATGTCAGCTATTTCGTAAACTTTAGTTCGTCGATCTGCGATAATCATGTCATGAACTTTTTTAATGACCTCTTCGGAAACCACGTCTGGAGGGCGACCTGGCCGGTCTTCATCAAAAACAGTTGTGTGCCACGTTTAAATTCATGGAACCAAAATCTGACGGTTGTCACAGAAGGCGAAAGGCCCCCATAGACAGCATCCAACTTTACTTTTATTTCATCGCATGTTTTTCCATCTAAAAATAAAAACCGAATTACGAAACGATGTTGATCTTTTTCCATGTCATCACGAAATACAAAACTCTTGTGATAAAACTGGCCACTAAATAAAAGGTAATGTATTGTTTTTAAACAAACATATATTTTTTAATTTCTAAATACCTTAAGTACACGATGATAATAACAACATAGCTCAACGACATCGTCTGTTTCCGAACGCGGGTACTTTTTGATCCACCCATGTAATTATAACAAAACTTAGGACGCTGATTCCTTTTGTAGAATAGTTTCGAAGCTATCTACATAATGATTTAAACACCAATACAGTATTGTTAAGAGTAAATTGGATGAATATTATAAAGTTTATTATATTGAAAATTTAACAGTACTTAATGATACTTAAAGGAAACATACTTATAATAAAGAGGATTTTATTCTGAGCACCGCTCAAGTCAAAGATCGTCGCTTAGCTAACATTACCGCTCAAATTGCAGACAATTAATGATTCACCTACACCAAGTGACTTGAGCGGTATTCTACTCGGGAACGCAAATGATTTAAGCGGTATTGTTAGCTAAGCGATGATATAATATACCTACATTCTATTTTTTTAATGTTTCTTAATCCGAATCAATAAAATGCAAACCACCCAGATGTTACATGAAAGATCATATTCATTAAGTACATATTTTATTAAAATTGGTAGGTATAGGTTCTTTCTCGATATCGGCCATATAATATTATAAACTTAGTTAAAGCACGTGAGAATAAAAAAATGCATTGTTTTCCATTCTTAAGTCATTATGCATTACGGCACGGTGTAAATACTTCCACCGTGAGATTCATTCATAATCCAAGCTATAAAGGTGTAACATTATGCTTTTTTTAAACTCGTTACAAATTGACAGACAGGTTTTATTTATATTTATATACTCACTGGGATGTGTAGCGGATGTCGTTGTTTATGTTAATTACGGCCCTAAATAGTAATGTACAAAAAATAAATAAGTTACTACTGGTTCTAAGGCTAATATTAAGTTTAATGGAATTAAAATAATCTCTTTTACATAGGCAAAAGGTATAGGTAATCCATAGACACTATTATAGAAATAGGTATAATAAGAATCCTTGCAAGATATTAACCTAATGAATCTTCGTGAACAGAACAAATAACATACCTACGTACTCAGTTCTATTGAGGTTGGAGATCGTAAACTGTAAAGTATAGAATTATAAAAGTTAAACAAATTGCTTTATTGGAATGAAACAACTATTAACGGATTTAACTCGCGTATTTTTATTTTATTTTATTTGCTGACGTTTCGGATTCTTTACAGTTTCCATAATCGTAGCACGAGTGAGCTGACAATAGTCTAACGCTAAAGTCCTTATTGCCTTATTATGATCTTAATAGAAATTGAATAAGAAAACTATTCATAACCGAGTATAAATATTTCTATAAGATAGAGGAGTGCTTTACGTATCCTTATAATATTATGTAGGTAGTATAAAAATATGAAATTGTTGGATGGCGTTAATTAAACTTTAATTTTGAAAATTAAACATCAAGTTTAAAATCTCAGTTCGACCCGCAAACTTCTCGGTATGTTGCAGAAACAAAGCAACTAGACAACTTTCACAAATCCTTATAAATCCAAATTGACATTGAAATAATTTAAACCTAAGAATTTTGGGCTGAGAATAGGTCCGAAAACAATTAGAACAAGCCACATTAGTTGCCCGTTCGGGGTCCATTCTGAGACCATTGTTATTGCTTAAGCCCTAGCCTTATGTCGCCAAAATTGCAGTAAAATAAGATCGGTACGAAAGATTTATCTTTTTATTGAAAACTAGCGGTCCCGGCAGACTTCGTTCCGCCCGGCAAAGAATCGATTTGGAACTTTTCCTGATTCTGAGCTACATCCCCAGCAATTTTCAGCCAAATCGGTTCAGCCGTTCTTGAGTTATAAACGGAGTAACTAACTCGACTTTCTTTTACATAATAAGAAGATAAGATAATATAAGAAAAAGATAGATAGATTTAGGTCATGGTGTAATTGACGAGCTCAAATGCCGATATATTTTTTTTGTCTGCTAACTACGTCGCTACGCACAAGAAATGCCTCAAATTATTATCATAGTTTTCATGACTTTGCTTTAAATTTAAATAACGCTTAAGCAGTTCAGACAATACTTAAGATTTTACTTTTATTTTCAACCTTTTGATCTTTCATTATTTTATTTATTTTATAATCCCAGTCCATCAGATGAATTTAGCTTTTGCCGATTGTTCATGAGACGTGGTAAGTATAGTCCACTGACATTGTAAAGAACTTGATTTTCCATGCATTATTATCATAAGGTTAGTATCACACGTTTGATGAGGTTAGTGTGTTCATAATTAAATATGGTAGCTTTACTGTATTTTATTTACTTTGGCCAAGAATTCACGCCTCGTGTGAGTGAAATCTTCCATGTGCTGGCAAACAATTACTTGGCCTTGGAACCTTGAAAATGTAACGGATGGAGTTTAGGAATTTGATACAACCTCAATTCAACGTTTAAGGTAGAATAGTACCTACTTAGTTATTAAATTTTCTTCGTAGGTATTTAAAGGTGTTTCTGAAAATGTAATAATTAGAACTTACAAACATTATACCTATTTACCCGTAAATAAAAAAAAGTCATAAATAGTCATAGTTACTTAGGTATTATTTTAGCGCGTTACAGTCGAAAAACTACGTTGCTGTGAAGTGTAAAATAATTATTAGATACGCTGGTCTAAGACCTAAGACGCAATATAAAAACCCCTTAGGGGCAAGATGTTGTTCTAAAACAATCAAGACACCCTACAAGTGTGTGAGACAAAGGGGAGAGTTTATCGCCCAAATTGGTTACTCGTAAACTGGGGTGCAATTTCTTGTTCTTATCTAAAATTATGTTAACAATTTTATTTTATCCTTTTACGATTCATAAACGTGACGCAGTAATGTGCAGTTTTGATTCGGAAATGTTTTAAATTTTTGTATGTTTATATAAGTCGTGAAAAATATACTTACAATAATTATCTCTAAACGTCGACTGTAATTATTTGTAAATTAGAAGTCGAATGCTCAGTGTTAAGTCACATAAGTAGGTAAAATTTTATTGCATCGATAGCGTCTAGGGGTGGGAATAGCCAATGTTATATCTGAGTAAGAAAAACTAGAAGTCATCGTGGAACCTTCAGGGAACTTCTCATTCGAACTCATGCCATCTATAATTCTATATCACGTGCTCGTACATAGATGAAAATGTACCAGTTTTCAGCGTACCTTCAACATGCGACCAGTGGCCCGACTCGCAGAACAATAATTAATCAAAGTTGCACAACTCGTGTGTCCCTCTTACAAACTCGCCCGACTCACTCGACCGAGTCACTGGTTGTGACAACACGATATCGCACCACTAGTTGTTACTGTATGTTATGATACATTATCAAATCGCTATAAAAGGCCCTTAACACGATTTTATAGCAACCTGACTTATATGTTGGAGGTATAACTCTTAAAGACATATTTATACTTATATCATTACTTCTTAATGTTAGTGACGTGAGAATGAATACAGTAACAACAGTACCTAAGGAGTGTAATTTAAAAATGTTCTTTTAATATTTGTTAAGGAGGCTTGACTACTTAAAGCGTTAAATATATTAATAATAGCACATCAAAATAGCGCATTGCAAATATTACTGAAAAATCGGCATGTCAAGTACAAGAGCGTCCGTAAAGATCTTTTTAAAACTATCATTATGATATATAACTATTAAGAGCGTTCGTAAAGATCATTATAAAACAATCAATAATATGATACATTTAGGTACATATAAAAAATGATATCACTATGTAGTACGTATTTGTATAACCGTAGCTACCTTCAGAAAGTTAGCCTCACCAATTTAAGGTATTACTGGACTATACATGGGACGCAAACGTAGCTATACCTACAGAGGTATTAATGAACTCGCTTGTACACAAATTTCCGTCATTCTGTTAAATATTAGACGGCTGGGTAAGCATTTGATTTAGGAGTCAAACTACAAATATAGACATACGTAAGAACCTCGCATGGGGTATATATTTATGTGACGACAAACAGCATTTCAGTAAGGCTTTGATGTTTATTTATGTACTTACGCTATATTATAGTGTTTTACATTGGAAACACGAAAAGAGTAAGAGGTGTAGGTAGAGGTTCACTTTCTTTTTTCATGTTTTTTTTTAGGAATTTGTGCTCCCATGCTATTTAAAATTATTAGGTATTTCAGCATGAAAAATGAAACAAAGTTTATTTTAATAATTTCTGATTCCTTCGCGGTTATTACACAACTAACTAAATCGGATTTTATTCTCGTATTTTATCGTCTTAGCTGACGTTTTGAAAACTATAGTTCCCATATTCGTAGCACGACTGAGCTGACGATAGTCTAACGCTAAAGTAAAATACGCTACATAAACCCGTAATAGTTGTTGTGAAAAATAATAGGTATTCTATGATTGCAAAATGTTATTGCAAAGAGTTATACCTACTTTCTGTTTATGTAGCAGGCTCCTAGTAATATAAAGAATCATTGCTAGATAGGAATGTAAGCTTTACAATTCCTGCCAGGCTTAACGACAGAGCCGATTATGATAAACCGCAAACCAATAGATGTGATTAAGTTCGTCATTAGTTGATATTAATAACGGAATTATCCATCTCGGCGGATTTACACATCATTAGATACACAGTTCCGCTGTGACAGTGGTTTCATTACAACTGCATACTATTTGATATATTATGGAATAAGGGAAACAACGATGTTAATATACGGATAATAGTAAATCTGGTTTCAAAGGAGGTACTTGTCTACACTAATTTGTTGAAGTCATTCTACTTAATCCACGTATATAAAAATTAGATGATCGTTTGTCTCACTAAAACTCGAGGCTGGATTTGGCTCAATTGGGTTTTGAAATATTCGTGGAAGACATGGATTTATATTTTATTGTGGTAAGGAAATTTGAGAAAAAAATAAGAAAAAAAAATCTCTAAAAAAAGCGAAACGATTTTTGCTGTGTGTTAGTTTTATTATGAACGTGATAGTCTGTAATGTCTGATTTAATGAAGTGTAGTTTATGGGTAAAGATTTCGAAACATCAACAAATAAGATAAGTAACCGTGAAAGCATCACAAATTATAACAGCTGGTGGTACCTATATTTTAAATAGCCGTCCGCCCCGGCTTCGCTTGGATCATCTTTTTTTATTGCCTATGTCACTCGGGAATAGTGTAGCTTCCCAACTGTGAAAATTTTTTTTAAATCGGTCCAGCCGTTCTGGAGCCTTTTCAATCCAAACAAACAAACAAACCTTTCCTCTTTATAATATTAGTATAGATTAGTCTTATGAGAAAAGCGAAAGTGCACCAGAACTTAGGTACCATTTTTTATTTCAAGAAACCAACTGTCACTGTGTCGCCTAATTCAAATACGACAACATTATGCTTCCTCGCACAAAATTTGTGTGCACATTTAATGTGCTGGCCAGTCAGTTGTCTGCGGCTTTACCATATATATTGCTTTGATATGTTTACAATGTATATATATATATACTACTATATACCTACTCATTGACTGAATACATTGATGTTTTGACTAGCGGTCCGTTCTGGCTTTGCACGGGTAACGTAGCGAATATTATGCCTACTTCATTCGGAGCACACCGAGATAGCTCTCATTTCAACGTGATTTTTTTTTCTTACATAATTAGACATTTATCGTTATATTTTAATGAATGTACTTAAATACAAAACCTCAATTAATTATACACGTCAACTTTTCTTATGAAACCGTATTAACAATTTATAAGTTTTTTTGCGGAGATATACTCATGTCATAATTACGGGAACTGTTTTTTATAATTTGGTAAAACGTGTGAATAAATGAAACATTTCACATAGTTACGATTTGTATTTATTGCCGAAAATGTGAACTTAAAAATAGGTAACTTATAGAATATTATCATACGATTCGTTGAACAAATGAATTCATTTTCAAACACCGAAACGATCGTATCACCCATAATGTGAGCACCAATGGGAATGGAAATGATTAGTGCTGTGATCAGCAATTTGGCAAAATGTCCACATTAACGGGACGCGCGGGAAACATTCGAATGGCTGCTTTCTGTGATTCACCGCTGCATTGTGACCGGTCTGCATTGCAGTGTAGAGATTTCTTACGTGTTTTGTATTCGGAATAATCAACTGAGCGAATCGAGATTTTATATTTGTCATAACTAAAGGCGTTGACATTGTTTTCCCCCTTTAACCTACAAAAGTATTTCAAATTATATATTGACATTGTGTATATATGGCACACTTACATTTAAAGGGAGCTAACTGAAAAATCTGAAGGTTTGAGTTATGCTTACCATCAAATTCTTGACAGCAAAGCCTACCTACCGATAAAACAGATTTAAGCTAATTCTTCTAGCTTCATTATAAAAAGCATAATCTATACAGAATGCTCCAGCATGCATATAATAATAATAATATGGACATATCAATCAGTTTCTCGTCTCTCCAGAAAAAAAATCTACTTTGAGTTATTTTTCTTTAGGTCTAGGTGTGCGACATATAAACTAGCTTCTACCCGCGACTGTATCCGACTATAATTAGTATTTGGGGTATCTTAGATTTATCTCACTTTAAAAGTCAATGTCACTCCCGATTTCAAACGAAAGAGTTTTCAAATTATCATAAACGTGAATTTCCTCTTCTTGGTCAAAGAAGATCATTAACGATAGAATAATTAATTAGGCACACAGTGTTGCAATTGGAAAACAATCATGTTATCCTAACTGCACAGCAGTATCAACAATTGAGGACAACATCAATATTGTAACTGGAGCCGTCACAGCGTGCTCAGCTGACCGCAAGTTGACTGCATTAATGTTCTGTTTGTTATGTATACTGTTGTTTTGAGTATTGGGTAGTTCTACTAACATAATAATTTCTGCCTTCGCGGCTATTATACATTGGAATGAAACAACTGACTATCGTCAACTCAATCGTGCTAAGAATATAGGAACAGTAAACAATGGCGTAGCAAGGTACGGGCAATGGGTGGCAGTACCCCCCTCCGCTTGTTTAATCAGGGGGTTTGATCAGTAGACCAACAGGCCGACAAATATAATTTCAATAAAAAACTATTATAAGAAATAAAAACATAGAGTTATACAATCTTAATATTTCACTGTAGGTACTGTTAACACGTCTAGCCCGAAATAGATAGACGTCGCGAAAACCGTACTAATTAACTTCGTATAACCAAAGACTCGAAGTTAAAACCGGTTGGAGAAGAACATAATATAAAATAATGATCAAGGTTCGATTCGTACGACGTGGGTGAACGAGGTCACAGTCATTCAACTTTCCAAGCTCATTCATAAAACTTGATGTGGTAGCCATTCATAAATAAAACTATACTTTTTATATTCGAATGAAACAACTGCAGACAGATTTAACTCGCGTAATTTAATTTATTGGCTGATGATGTTTAGGAGCCTTTACTGATTCCTTAATCGTAGTACGACTGAGTTGAGAAATAGTCTTTAGAAACTTTCGCATACCTAAGACTATTGTCAGATCAGTCGTGCTACGATTATGGAATCTGTGAAGGCTCCGAAAAGAAAAAAGGCCAATAAAATAAAATACGCAAGTTAAATCCGTCTACAGTGGTTTCATTCCAATATATAATAACCGCGAAGGCATCAGACATTATTTTATACTTTTTATACTCATCATTGGTTTTATGGTACAGACGACATGTTGACCGTGGCTCCTAATTTTTTACACGATGTCGATTTAGATAACTATGGTAGATATACAAATTAAAGATAAAGAAGTGGGAGATAGTTATCTCAGACTACGTGCGTATGAAAGAGGCTTTATAATTTGGTTGTTAAATAAAGATCTCTTTTTATCACGCTAAAATCAGCAGGGATCAGAAATATTTAATAATAGTATTTCCTAAGCGCTTGTAAACTCAGCTGACGTTTAAAAGTAGGCATTTGTATTTTTTGTTTGGCGTCTTTGCCTAAAAAATAAATCGACATTACCACAATACGGGCTTATATATTTTAAAGTAAGTACATATCATACGCTTTTATTAGTTAAGTACCTACTATACAGCAAAGATAAATATACATACTCGAGTAATTCATCAAATGCTCAAAGAAGATCAAATTAAACAGCTGAAGCCAAGTTTAATATCTTTAAAATGCGATACAATTTAAATTAAAGTGATACAATTTAAACGGAATAATCCGGGTCTTATTAAAAGGTTAGAAAGACCGAAATTTAATTTCGACCAACTAGTAGAATTAGCTCTGGCTTTGTATGCGAAAAAGGGTTATACATGCGTTTATGATAACTAGATGATACAATTACGGAGATATCTATAACTAGCGGCCCGCCCCGGCCTCGCCCGGATCCCTTTTTTTATAGCCTTTGTCCTCGGGAATAGTGTAGCTTCCCAAATATATAAGTGAAAGAATTTATCAAATCAGTCCAGTCGTTTTGGAGCCTATTCAATCCAAACAAACAAACTTTTCCTCTTTATAATATTAGTATAGATTAGTATAGATAGACAGATTAGGCACAGAAGCTGCTGTTTATTCCACCGTCAATTTACATTTTAAATATGAGAATTATTAATACAGTTTCTTCGTAATCATTAACGAAATATCAAATATAATTATAGAAGACATATTGAATCCCACAGATTTTTCACCTTCGAGTTTGGTTCAAGTTAAAACCAAGAGATCGTCAAAATCATTCTTACTTATATTCAAGTTTATTCTTTATTCTTAGACATATACTAAGTTTATCAAGGCTATACTATCTTTAAAATTCTTTAAGTGTTTAACCTCTTCTAGTTTAATAACATCTACGGACCCTGGTTGTGGCTTCAGGGTGCCTTGTGGTGTCCATATATTAACGGTAAGGGGCCGTAGAGCTGTATAGGTGTTTTGTTTTGGTCTTGTTATAGTCATATAGGGGTCTTGTTGTAGTCGTTAAGATGTACATTAAACGTACTTAAACTATAATATGTGTACTAATTAAAATTAGGTAGAATAAGACCACATGGAAATTTTTGTTTTTGATTTAGCAGAAAAAGCAAACTCCATTTAAGAGCGACTTATTTTATAAAAGTAATTACAGAAGTAGGTGCCTACAATTTGTTTTATTCAAGACGTCGTGGGTAGGTACCTAATTGTGGAAGAATTGGGCCGTTCCTTTGTGTGATGGAAAATTTTGTACGTAAAAACTGTTACGCGATTAACGTTCCTTTAAACTTAGGTTATTAAAAAGGGTAAATATCTTAAATCAAATGATGTACAAAGATCAATTATTATAGACGTAGTCACTACATTTGGAACATAGTAATAGTATGATAAAGCCTTTTGTATGAAAGTTGGTTCATTTTAATTATCTAATGTAGGTACACAACCGGATGCGGTGGGCGGAGGTCAATTGGTCAAAATGTCGAAATGTTTGTATGTATGTAATGATGAATGTCTTGGGTACCTACAGTAGCTGAGGTGATTAAGAAATTTATTATGATTGAGATGCATGTGCTATTTATTTCGTAGAATTAACTTTATAGTAGGAGCCTACTTAGTTGATTTGTTAAACCACTAGTAGAAATAATTATAATTTTGATTCAATTGATAGCTATGTACTTTTTGATAACGGATTCAACTCGCTATTTTGCATTATTTGCTGACGTTTTGCAAACTTTACAACTCCCATGTTCGTAGCACGACTGAGTTGATGAATAGTCTTACACTAAAAATAAAATACGCGAGTTAAATCCGTTACAATTAGGTAGGTATATAATTTTAACTAAAAATGTTTTTCACCAAGTTCACAGTTCCAAGTAGATGATCTAAGCCAAGCAGGGACTTCTTTCGGTTAAAAATAATGATGATAATACAGTTACAATGAAGTTAAGTCGACCGCTGCGTCTCTTATAAAGTCGAAATTCATTGTACCTATATCATAGTAAAAACTATAAAATTTGCATTTCGCGAATCATTTAACATAGTTTAAGTTTTATAGTTATTTTATTCGTTTATTGAATCGCAACTGGTTTTTATTAGATTCGAGATAAAACATCCTACACGTTTGGATTAAAACCAGAAATATTTTATTTATGCATGTTTTAAATATTATATCTACATATAAAGATATTAATTGTTTTTTAGAAACATCGGAGGCTAGACATGGTGATGTCGTTAAAAGAATGAAAATAACGCAAGCTAACTGGAGTATTTTATCTTTTACCTACTTAGTCCGAATTGAATTTAATACATATTATTGGTACCTAATTTTTAGTCCTGTGACACAAAACATTTATTTTTAACTAGCTTCTGCCCGCGACTTCGTCCGCATGGAACTCCTCCTTTTTTGCAGTCCGTTAAAAAGTAGTATGTCCTTTCTCGGGCTCCAGACTTTCTTTGTACCAAATTTCATTTAAATTGGTCCAGTAGTTTTAGCGTGAAAGCGTAACAGACAGACAGACAGACAGACAGACAGAGTTACTTTCGCATTTATAATATTAGTAGGGATTAAGGTTTAACTATTGTATTTTAGAGGTGTAGGTACACGATTTTCGAAATATACCTAATTACATAATATTATCGCGAAGGATTATCAAAATCCCAATTTCTAGGGACTTGTAAATACGTTTAAGGTTAAAAGTAATTAAATTTCAGAATTGCTGTGATGTGTTACATCTAAATTTCTCCTTAGTGATTATATAAGAAGGTATATTTTGCAGTGACCCATAGATATAAATAAGTTTGTTTATGTCAAGATTAAATCTCACCCACGTGCTCTGCCCACATGGTTACGTTTTTGTTATACCGTTAGTTAAATTTGATTACGGAACAAGAATACCCTACCTCTGCATAGACAGTATTTTTCTAAATATTCCTCTATATTTTATTTATCTTTAAGGCTTACCCACTGTTTGCCTGTTCACCAGAGAGATATATATAGAATTGAGGACGAGTAACTATCTTCTATCCTTAGATGACCTCTCCTACACGTCTACACATCCTCAACAACCTCTTGCCAGTCTTAATTTATTTTGGCAAGCATTATTGTGAAGTAAGTGTCCACCAGGTCGATAGAAATGATCGTGCCCCGCAATTGGTTTAAAATGGCTATTATTGGTTTGCTTCAAAAAATACCAACGATCGTGTCCCGCAATTGGTTTGAAGCGGTTCTAGGTTTGCTTAAAAAAATACCACTCTCATACATAGGTAACGCATCGATTGCTTTCAAATAAATTCCATTCAGTTCACTTAAACATCCTTACTAATATTATAAACGCGAAAGTTTGTAAGAATGTATGGATGTCTGGATGTATGTTTGTTACTTTTTTACACAAAAACGACTTAATGGATTGAGATGAAACTTTACGGTAATACAGGTTAACATCAGAGTAACATACGAGTATAGGCTACATTTTAAAATGATATTGTGTAAAATTATTTTCGTGCGTAGACGAAGTCGCGGGCAAAAGCTAGTTTTGGGATGAATCAATTCGGATCGCAGCAGTACATAGACATAGAGAACATAGAGCAAAGAGGACTTGTGGTAGGTACTTACGCTATTTTTAAGACCTGTAAGATTGTAAACATCTATTTAAATTGTACAACCTATGAGATATCATTAGACTCGTTAAGTCCGGACGTGGCTAACTAGTTTCAATATTGTGAATGATACGGGAGGTCGTGGGTTCAAATCCTGTGTATGTATAAACGTCTGTGAGTAATAAAACTTGCATGTTTTGTGTTTCAAGTAATTTTTAATTATGCAGTAACGGGAATACGTAATTATGCAGTAACGTAGTCGGGAATACATGATTTTTAATATCTTTGTAGACTTTGTATAAAGCAAAGTTGCTTTTCCTTGCTGTCTGTTTATCTGATACTTAGCTCTTTCTATACTTTTTCTTCATATCTTCAATATAATTTATAGGAATTATTTTTCCGAGAATTTTATACCGTAGATTGTGATATAGGATTACCTACTACAAGTAGTGCAAGCCTGTATAAAATATATTATGTAAAGTTATAATTAGTTCAAATAATACGAGATTGGGGTGGTTCTAATAATGTGTTTAAAATAATAAGGTTCAAAGCCCTAACGGCTTTTTGAAAATAATCAAAAACCTACCCCAAAAATATTAAAAACAAACAGATACACGTGTAGGGTAAAACCAGGATAGATGCCCCACTTTTTGAAATATCCTCCTAATTTTAAAAATATTAGTTTTACATTAGGTAATGTTTATGATTTAACTAGTTTAATCCTTTATGTTTAACTGTGATTTGTACTTTTGGGCCTATAAATTACAGATTTTGTATATTTTAGCTTTCTGTGAAAGTCCTTTTTTGAGGATAGACCCCTATGGATAGTTGCCCCGCCATGAAAATACTAAGGAGGATAGATGCCTGCGGCATGGGATAGATGCCCTTCTTACTGTGTAATTGAAAAACTCAACCAAATTTTTATGTAGTTTTAATGACAAATTGGTGTAATTGCAGCCTAATGAAATAATAAAAAGAAATTAGCCGTTTTTCAAATTTTTTATTGTTATCTTTAGCTATATGCTAAATAAATTCTTTTATAAAATATTAATCACTTAAGTTTCAACATACATAATCATAATTATTTTTAGCAGCATAACGTCTTCGCAATGTTCTCGATGGAATTCCAAACTGTCGGGATATTTCGTTTATCCCCATGATATTTTTATCTATTTCGTCGAAAGCTGACTGCAATTGTTCTGTAGTCCAAGAACATACTCGAGCTTGCACTCCTTCCTTTCTTTTGTATTTTCGTGGCATGGTTTTGCTACAATCAGTAGTAAACATATAAATAATATAACAATACCAATAAATGCCCATAGTATTCACTGAAACCACATATGGGTATACATGGTCTATGGAGGGATACATGCCTTTAGGGGCACCTATACCTTAAAAAATCAGGGCAACTATCCTTTTTGATAGGGATAGATGCCCTATTTTTTTATAAATTAATAAAAAACAACAGAGCAATTATTTACATCTAGATACATACGTGGTGAGTCTATATATTGACTTAATAAACAATATAACGGAATTAATGACTACTTATAAAGTTATAAAACAGCAAATACTAACCTTTAAAACTTTGACGTGGTTTTAAAATTCGCCGCGGAGATGAAGGCACACACTAGCGAAACACGTCCTGACTGACTCTGGTGACCTGGCTGACCGTGGTGCGGGGTGAGTGCGGCTCTTAGTTATACTATTATTTCATAGTAGCGAGTTTGGGAAGTTAGGTTTTTTGAAAATGAGGCATCTATCCCACTGGGGCATCTATCCTGGTTTTACCCTATGTCTGTTTTATAGCTACCAAATGACGAACTCGAAGACACACAGTAAAATATTAATGTAAACATTCTGGGTGGTCGAGATTAATTTAGTTATCAAAATGATTTCTAGGAACGATTCTAAATATAGTAAGAGTTTTTAAACATCCTTTATCTATCTGTGGCTTGGAGGAATATGATATTAAACACGTCATGTAAAAAAAACAGGACGGAACAAATTCTTCTTCACATCATATCGCAGTAAATCAAAATTATTATTCTATATTATAATATGATGTAGGTACTGAACTGTTACTTTATAATCAAAACTTGTTTTTTTAATTCTACCCGGACCCATAATAAAGAAGTGCAAACTAGAATTCAAGAATTCAAACAGCTTCCTCGAAAAATAACTAATTATCTACTTACATAAGATTTAAGTCGGAAATTACTTACAATAAGTACTCAATGCAAAAAGCACCTAATTATTCAAATAAAAAAAATACATCTATGTCTGAGATACAATAATTTTATAAACAACTAGCTTCTGCCCGCGACTTCGTCCGCGCGGAACTCCTCCTTTTTTGCAGTCGGTTAAAAAGTAGCCTATGTCCTTTCTCAGGCTCCAGACTTTCTTTGTACCAAATTTCATTTCAATCGGTCCAGTAGTTTTAGCGTGAAAGCGTAACAGACAGACAGACAGACAGACAGAGTTACTTTCGCATTTATAATATTATAGTAGGGATAGTAAACAATTACCTTAGTGCACTTAGAAAACATACATATCTCGACAACCGTGGTCAGTTAAATAAAAAGTATTGATGCTACAAAATGTCTTTTATACTTTTTAATCCTTTTTATTCATTCGTGGGAACTGGCTGGTTACAATTTTAGACTCCGGTATTAATTCACCAATTTGCGTTTGCATTCTATAGAAACCTTATCCAGACGACTTAAGGTTTTTTTTACAGCGAAGTATATGTAGATTGTTTTTAAAAATATACTTGCGTTTATGGGCAGAGAAAACCAGTTTAGATTTATTGGATGCATTCGCTAAAATTGAAAACAAAACTAAAAGGAACGTGGGTAAATGTCTCTGGTGCGTTTGTTTTGAATTAAGAACGTCATTGATTTCCTTTTTATCTTGTTTAACGGTTTTTATTCATATATTTGCGTGGTTACAATTTGCACTTTCCCTTTTTTGACTTCAATTAATTTATGTTTTACAGAGGGACTTTTGATGACAAACAAATGGTGGATTATACAATGTGTAACTATAAAAATAGAGTTAATTAATAACCTTCTTGCAAATCAAACACATAGATATTTTAAATATTTAGGAACTGTGATCAGTTTTCATTGAATTCATTAGGTATTCTAAAGAAATGTTTTGTGGATAATTAGGTATTTTGCGTCTTAATTTTAATCTGTTGATTTAATTATCTATATTTCATGTGATTTACATTTTTAAGTGCTATAAATAGTTTTTCTTTGTATTTATCCGCCTTTGATTTAAATATTGAAAAGCGCCCAGGATGCAAGTCACGTCTTTCTCATTTTAACTCGATACTTGCCTTTCAAAACGTCAAAGCTGCCGATTCTTAAAGAAAAACTCTTTTAAGACAACCGTCAATGAATTCAACAAGATTCTGACTTACTTTAGAACTTTACAAAACATTTTCTATAAAATCTAAAAGACCGTTAACAACTTAAACAAGCGCAAAGTTACAAAAATAGGTACAAAAGTGCATGTGCACACAAACTTTTATAAGCTTTTAAGAAACTAACAGCAAAATTAAGTTTGTGAGCTTGGTACTCGTGCGGCGCACACGCATTACCTTCGGGATTTCTCGACGGACTTCGGGCATCCTCGGGTGAGTTCGGCGTGCGTTCGCCACGCGTCTGTGGATCGGTCGAGCAACCTGTTTAGCTACCGGTCGGGTGGTCCTTGACCTATGTTCGTGCATCAAATTGCACCGATTAAGTTCGGCTTTCTTTTATCCTGATACCATATACATTTTTGATTGTTTGAAATTCAAGTTTAAAATTTTATTTGCTTAATTTTTAAACCTTTTATCACATTAATTTGCTATCGGTAGATAGATATCTAATAGGATCATCAGTTATGTGATACAATGATTTATGATTGTGTTACTAAGACACAAATTAACTCATCGTTTAGTAATAAAAAACTACTTAAATAATGTGACACAAACTACAAGTCAAATATCGGTAATAAAAAAAGAATAGATAATAAGTATAATAAAGTATATTGCTTACACACACGATGTTGCTTCTCAGTTTTCCCTTATTAAATTGAAACTTAACACTTTTGTCCCCGAGCCGTATTACTAGCTTAAAACATAGAATAAGGAAACTTTAAGAATAAACATATAGTAGGTAAGTATATTTTAATTATTACTAGGTACCCTTAAAAGTCTCGTGAAATTATATATTAGGTAGTAGTTTTCTATGATAAAACTAGTCTTTATGACTGTATATTGGAAATAATGGGTTGGACACACCAACACACATCGTCGTCGCTATCGCAATATTTCTTGTATTGCATAAGATGCCTTAATCCATAATTACCTGTCATATTATTTCAAGCATTAGTGTAGTCGGTCTTTGTGATGTTACATTTATAAAGACTAGTTGAGCTCCGCGGTTTTACCTTCGTGTTTAAATATCTCACAGGATCGGCATCAAAGGTAGTCTTTCAAAATCGGTTCAGCCTGTTTACCTAGGCGTGAAAGCGTTAATAAACAAAAAAACTGACTTTCTTATTTATAGTGTTAGTACTTTAGGAATTCTGGTACTGACTAGTAACTAGAATTAAGAATGCATCTTGCTACTGGCTGCTGGATCATATTATAAAAGATCAAACAATGAAATAAAAAGAAATTGAAGGATGCACTAAATTAAAAGTAGCATAATTTCATTTAATAACCTACTTTTAAACATCTTGTCCCTAAATATCCTTTTATAATTATCCCTTCTGTCGAAACACACCTATTTATTTATATCGTATCTGTCAAAAATCGTATCAGCCTATATTCGAGGGACACTTGTGCGCCTATACATCTACTTGTTTTAGTAGTAAGTGGTAGCAGAGTTCTATCAATCAACTGTATCCAACCGTTTTTTACTGAAGTTCTCCATTATTCCACTCCACGTAACGTTAAGCCTCGTTGAAGGTAAAATCTTTCGTGTCGTATTTAGTTGTTTTAACGTCGTAGTCTCCACATGGGACGTGTCTTATAACGCACTAAATGGCAACTAGACAGCAACACGCGCATGATGATGACAGAGATTAAGTAAATTACCTGTCTTATTATATTATAATAGGTATGAACGGTTTCCTGTCAGAGACAACGGTGAATTGAAAAGCGCCAATTTGATGTAGGTACGCAGTTCTTTAGGTGTTTGAAGTTTTTCTTTATCAAATACTTAGGAAATAGCTGTTTTGTTATTAAGGACCTACTTATATTAAGTTTTTGTACTTATTTATACTACTGACTAAAGTTATTTATACTCCAAATAATTACAAAATTGGCTTTTCAATTCACCGTAACTAAAGTTATTTAAGTCTTTCTTAGTTTGCGGCAATTTGAACGTTCAATTGGGTGTTGAGAATAGTTTGTTACAGCGTTGGTTTATAACGCAGATTTGATCTTAATTTGAATGATTTTTAGATGTTCAATAAATTGGATTTGTTACCTGGTTTTTTCCCCTGACTTTATCCGAGTGCTTTTTCACCATGTTAGCACGTGAATTTTAATGAAAATCGAAATACGTCTTCCGTGAATTCTGTTAATGTACGTACCTACCAAAGAATCACGGCGTCCCTTACAAACTTTGCCCCCTTTTTTTTCAACCCCTTAGAAGCAGAACTTTGGGAAATCCTATCGTATCGGATGCTGTTTTTTTTCTTTCGTAAGGCTTCAAGTTTCAAGTCTTTACATTCAGTGGTATAGGCTGTGCACGTATCCATCAGTCAGTCATTCAAGACTAGGTAAGGATTTCATATATACCTAAGTAAATATATGTTAATAGTTTATGATGTCTTCGCGGTTATAACATGTTGATATACCTGCCTGTATATTATATGATAAGATTAAATTTATAATATTCATTTGAGTTGAATTTAGAAACAATTGATAGTTTTTTGATCAAATTACCAACAAATCATATTCACCTGTCAAGTCCTACGCAGACCTATTGACACCGGTTTTCATCAGAGTTGAGTCAAGTGTGGGCGAAATGTCCGCCGATATGTCACGCAACTCCTACGCATCGCTCGACTAGTTTGCCTAAAAGTTTGATTGTCATAGCCAATTTAAACACAGAAAGACAAATTTTAATTGAGAGTACTAATTCTATCGATGACAACAATACCGTTTTTAAACTTAAATAACAAATTTTACTTTGGTAAAGATTATTAAAACAAGTATTCTTATATATAAGTAAGAATAAATTGTAAATTTTGTGAGTGCGAGACAGTATTTTCTTGTGAAAAATATTCTTGTATTAAAAATAACCATATACACATTTATTTTATCTATGCTAATATTATTATAAAGCTGAAGAGTTTTTTTTTTTTGCTTGAACGCGCTAAGGGACTGAAAAGTTATTTCACGGACAGGGACTATCAGTCTGATTTGAAAAATTATTTCAGTGCGCTAAGACCAATAAGAGCGGAGCAGTGCCTAACTATTCTCCGATGACGAGGTCGCAGGCAGAAGCTAGTCAACGATATTTTGTAAACATCTGCTGTTTGTGTACCTAATGAACCTTTGTAAGTGATGAGTCAGCTTGTTCATTGACGTCTGTGGTTATTTGATTGCCATTTTACTGTTATCCTAAGTGGCTAATTTAGTCATAATGAGTGGAAATCTTGAATGGAACTATACGATGTCCTGATTGCGAACTATTCAATATGTTCACGACGGAGATTGCCAACTGGGTCTGTTAGTAATCAGGTAATATTGTGATAATAATACGGGTCATAAAGATAAATAACCCTTAATGACCCTTATGCCTTAAGGCGATCTTTTCGCCATTAGTGATCATTAAAAAAGCTACAGTTTTAATTAGCTTTGTTATCGTTATTACCTTTAATTTATTTTACATACTTAGATGTAGGTATAGTATTTTAGAATATCGTAAAACGCTTTATGCGTTTTGGAAATAATTATAAATGCGAAAGTAAATTTGAAAAAATAGTCTTAATCCCGTAGTAGAATAAGATAGTTATTAAACAGAAATCATCGTTTAAATGGTGAAAATGGAGGTTAAATTTTCTATGCAAATACAGCATTCTGTAGTAATATTAAATCTACGATAGCGAAGTTTTCTAGCAGAAACTAGTAAAACCATTATCAAAATCAATGAATGCCTAGCAGGAACTGCTTCTTTTTTCTGTTATAAGTTAATTAGTTTGAGTAACTGTATATAAACTTTTTTAAATATATTTCCTTTATTTATATTACCTACTCATAATAATGAATAGCTTCACTAACATAATCTATACCTACTAATATTATAAAGCTGAAGAGTTTGTTTGTTTGAACGCGCTAATCTCAGGAACTACTCGATTGAATTCAAAAATTCTCTTTTTGTTGGATAGATCATTTATCGAGGAAGGCTTTAGACTATATAACATCACGCTGCGACCAATAGGAGCGAAGAAACAGTGGAAAATGTGTAAAAAACGGGGAAAATATGAAGCCTTATGAAGAAGTGACAGAAGACTTTGACAGATCTTTGACGAAACAATCGGGACGTCTGCCGGGGCCGCTAGTAATTTAATATAAACACTTTAGTGTTACTTATAATTATATAGAAACGTCTAATACTCCTAACTAAATGTAGGTACTTAATGAGGATGATTTTCTTACTGTAATAAAAACTTTTAATTATTTCACATGTCATTTAGTTATATCGACGCCGTAAAGTTGCCTTAACAAAACCACAAGTTTCAATTCGAAACAGAGAAACCCTACAGATTACAATACTATTAGAAACGCGATACGTTCTGCAGTCGCCTGCGGGTCAAATTGTCCCAAATTAACAATTTTGACAAGTAACTTGCTAACTTGCCCGGACTTGAGTCCACTAAATTGACCTTTATTAGGGCTATATTACTTAGTCGGTTCTGTTTTTAGAGTTTGAGTAATGTTATTGTTGGGGTTGGTGAAGTTGGTTGTTTGGTTACAGGCTCTATTAAATTATTAACTTGTAATAAAAATTAAAATACAACATAGTGATTTAATTGGTTATGTAGATTTTGTAATAGGTAAAGAATAATTAGAAGGAAATTTATCAACGTGTAGCTTTTGTTCCGCGATTCGCGTAGATTTCGTTTCACTAGTTACGTAAATTCTATATTTAACCGCATTTCCTAGAAACAATGTCGTGTGTGATGAAAATACCTATTGTTTCCTAATATTAGCAACATAAATTAGCTAATAAATCAAAATAAAAAAGACCAAAATATAAAAAAGATGCTTGTTTGTTTGTGTAGAGGCGAAATTTAGTATTTTTTTGTTCCGTGTCTTCGTTTCTAAAAATATATGATATTACTTGCTTCTGCCCGCGACTTCGTCCGCGTGGAACTCTTCCTTTTTTGCAGTCGGTTAAAAAGTAGCCTATGTCCTTTCTCAGGCTCCAGACTTTCTTTGTACCAAATTTCATTTAAATCGGTCCAGTAGTTTTAGCGTGAAAGCGTAACAGACAGACAGAGTTACTTTCGCATTTATAATATTAGTAGGGAAGGAGGGATTTAGGGACTAAAAAGTAATCCAATAGAGTTCGTAGAACAATTCCACTACAAACAAAGCAATAAATGAGTATGCGTGATCCAATATTGTATTTAGACATGGTTTAAATTAATCCCTGTATGAACATGTCAGGGGAGCCCACTGTCGGGCGGCGTGTAGCGGTAAATCAACTGAACTAACTAGGAGCGTGGTCAAATAAGACAATAGACTTGGTATATCCTATACTATTAAACTATAAGTTGTACATGAATTTGTATTAAGATTACGTCTCTTAAAGAGCTTACTGAATTTACCGCCCCTTTAAGAATAATTGTAATAGGGGCGGAAAACTATGTTTCTAATTTAGGAATGTTCTTTTTCTCCATATTTTTTTAAATAAGTACCTATGTGATGCTTAGCCAGAACAAAGCCCAGCGCTTGAGACCATTTTTTTGTTATATAAATATATTATTAAATATGTTTATATAATAGAAATAAAATAATAGAGCGATACGAGTACTTCATTAATTAAATCTATACAAAAAGTACAAAATATAATAATATGTTAATTTAAAAAGGTTACAATTTCATGCATGATTTTTTTTTGTAAATAGCTCTACCAAATCAAAATTCAGGAAGGGAACTTTTCTTTATCCGCCTAAATAACGTTACTAAACCTAAAGTTTGTAACCAGCTAAGGAATTATTTATATTATATTATATTAAAGAAAAAAATCATACTATTTTCAAAATTATATCGTAAACAAGAAAGCACTGACTTTATAGAAAGTGAATTTATACGCTAACTCTACTTAGTATAATCTCGCCTCATAATCTAGTATCCTCGTATCCCACACTAGCCCACAATTGGGCCGGACCACAAATCCCCCTGCCCACATCGCTGTACTAAATTAGAGAACCTAACCCGGCTTAAACTTTGATATAGAGACAATAGTTTTATGTTGTGTTAATTTTTGATCGAGTTAATAACATTCTAATAAAGCTGCCTGTCATTGACATCCAAGGTCTTAAATTGTCATCTTCTTCATATTATTTAATGGATAATCTTTGGAAATTCTTATTGAATTTCATCCCCTAACGGGGTTAAAAACTCGCAGGGAAAAGCTATCTTCTATATAAATAAAACAAAGTCAGGTTTTTTACAACAACAAAATAATAAGAAAGATTGACAGATTATGATAAAATTTGGTACAGAGCTGACACCCTAGATTTACATATAGGCTACATTTTACCTGACTATGGGCAACAAGGAAATTAATTTTTGCCAGGCAGGATGACATCTGCCTAGTAAAGATGTAAAAGTATACAAATGCGTTTCAATCGTATACATTTTCTTACAAAAATTAATTCAATTACATTTTCTACAAATTACGCGCATTGGCAACTGCATTTTTATTTTTAGTTATATAAACAACCAACCAGATATATTGTAATAAGCTTACTCAATAAGTGTAGAATTTCTTATCAGATTTTACTAACCCAAAACCCAAAGAGATTTTTCATCGTTTCATAATTTCCTTTAAAATTAACTTATCCAACAGCAAAATTGTAAATAGCTTGGTTTAAGTCTATATTAATAATGGCTGAATAGTGTTATGTACGATGTCAGTGCACAATGCTCACATGCAACCCGGACCTAAGAGACTTTGAAAGCGGTAAATCTGCGGTATCCAGCTCTTAGACAAGAGTATTGTATTCGGGAGTGTTATTAGACTACTTTATATAGACGCGCAATAAGAGCACATACTAGGAGGTGTTATTTACCTGCTGGGGGTGCACCCCTCAGGTCGCCGCTTTGTACGATAAGTGCACTGTATTGCCAGGGTTGTCAGGTAAAGGAAAATATAACTATAATTTTCTAGAGACGTTCACTGCTGAACATAATAATAATTATGGTTCTCCTAATGACCTCTGGTGTAGCGTTATCTCAATCGATTACTAGTAAGTAATTAACTTAAAAAAGAACTTTTAAGTAAGTACACGCACATTATTCAACTAGCGTTTCAGAAAGACCATCGTTGAAGAGAAAATACGCCGCAAGTAACTAATTTTTATCAGAGTTAAATATACAATTTAAATTTAAAAACTTAAATAATATATGGTATTATACGCCAGTATCGTTAGTTTTTCTTAACATGCAACATTTTTACTTTATTCATTTATTTATATTTTGTTGCATCGAAGAAGTATACGAAGGCGAATTTAATGCCTGAAGGTATTAAGTTTCCTTATTTATTTTTCCATATTTGTAGGACTAAAGGTGACAACCCTAGCTTCCAGTTCCGGAGCACAGCCGCCCCGGGCTTCCTGCAAACACGAACAGTTTGAAAATCTTTATAATTACCCAGCACACCACCCGCGGTAATATTCGCAAAGGTTACTAAAACTGTCAAACAAAACCTTGGGTTCGTACGTAATTATTTCTTATACATACACTGACGTCATACGTCGTTTTACAAATATGCAAACTCAGTTTTCCTGGCTTACTTTTGTTAGTCTCTATAAGAATAATATGGGAATTGGCCGAATTGGTAATATACCTACTTTATAGCCCAACTACCTTCTGCTCATGAATTCGTGTGCGCACGATTAGCACCCCCGTTTTACCCCCTTAGGAGTCACCCCCTAAGAAAGTATTTTCAAAAATACTTTTCTACTGTTTTTCTACGTATTAAAAGGAACCCCTGTGCAAAATTTTAAGTTTATTACTCTTTAGTAACTTATAGTTTAGGCGTTGCGCTGCGTCGATAATATTGCACACCTAGATCTAAAGAGAGCTAACTCAAAAAAGGTACTTTTTCAGGAGAGGCGAGAAACTGATTAATATGTCCATATGCGCGCATGAGTTTTCTGTATAAATTTATACTTTTTATAATAAAGCTAGCAGAGTTATATTAGCTGAAATCTGTTTTAGTGTAGGTGGGTTTTGCTGGAATCCGATGGTGTGCATAACTCAAATCTTCCGGTTTTTGAGTTAGATCCCTTTAGATCTAGGTGTGCGATTATTATGTCAGTCATTAAGTCAACTTCTCCATTTATGTAGGTAGGTACTTATATAGATTTTATTACACCTGAAAGCGGTTACGAGGAAATGATGCATTTGTAAACTAAGTGCATTAACTATATTTGTATTGTTATTCGCAACTGCATAAAGTACATAACTGACTCGAGCGGAGTTGGCATAATTGCTAAACTTGTAATGTCTGTTCGTCTGTCTGTCTACCAGTTAGGAACAATGCGGTGTGGACTGGTTTGTAATAAAAGTTTGCTTTGTGGCTTGGGAGGTTTAGATGGACACCGTGTTTTACAGTATTTATACCTTTAGGTAATAAATACTAGGAAAAATACTTATTCGTACGTTGTTACTGAATATATATAGCTTAGTATAGAACCTAATGCCTATATAATATATATACCTAACTAAGTAATAGTGATTAATGCCTTCAAATGCATTGGGCTAAGAAAATGCCAGAAAATATAAAATATAAAATTCTAAATACCTATGTAACTATAAAGAGTATATTTTTTGGAATGAAACAACTATTAACGGATTTAACTCGCGTATTTTTATTTTATTTGCTGACGTTTCGGATTCTTTACTGTTTCCATAATCGTAGCACGACTGAGCTGACAATAGTCTAACGCTAAATTATTAGCATATTTTTTGTTAATATAGGTGAAATTCGAATATTTCTTAGTTATATAATATACCTTGATACTAACGGAATACCTACTGGGGTCCTTTTTAAAACAGCTATAAGTGTAATACTGTGTGTGAGGTGTAATACTTAATTATACCAAATTTCAGCAGGACTCCAGATATTTTAATCGAGTAGGTATGCAAAATGAATGATTTATGCACAGCCGAAATCGCTCGATAGGGAATTTGCATAAAAGTAGCTTAAACCTAAGTAAAGTCTAAATGTACGCATGCGACACCCTAGGAACAAGCTACTGAATACAGTAAGTAAGTTGTCTATACTATCTATACTAATATTATAAAGAGGAAAGGTTTGTTTGTTTGTTTGGATTGAATAGGCTCCAGAACGACTGGACCGATTTCAAAAAATATTTAACTGTTGGGCAGCTACACTATTTCCGAGTGAAATAGGCTATAAAAAAAAGATCCGTGCGAAACCGGAGCGGATAGCTAGTTTTCTATAAATCACATACTTACCACAATATTAGATTACATAGTAAAAACAATCGTAATAATTGACATGAGATATTTAGAAGATGAAGTATACAATTGTATCTCTCTTTCTTCAAAAAAAATCAATAATGATAGTAGGCAGTATTTGTCCCAAATGACGACACGGGCCGCTCGTTATTATAATGTTTACCATTTTCTCCGTGTCGTAGAGTTAGGAAGATTGGAGAAATAACAGTGACAGGTATTTAGTGAAATGTTAATAATTTTATGCGAACCTGTTTGAAAATGTCACTTTCGCACCAGAGAAGATTTAAATTTAAAAATCGAAACCATAAGTGTTTTACAGGACACACTAAATAATAGCTTATCTAATCCTAGAAGAGAGAAGGTTTTGATTAATTCCAATGACAAAGAAGAGGAGAGGTTGAGTTTTAAATACATCCGTCTCTTTTTTAAATAAAATATCTCAACAATCTCACCGAAAATCACCAACCTCTTGCGACAAATTCTGGTAGTATAAGATACAATTCTTTATTATATTGCTTTAGTACCTACCTAAATTCTATACGTAGTACTTTCTACATCCTTGAGATAAATAAATTAAAAACGACTTTATAAATGGTACAGTTCTTTTTTTAAGAATAATATTATTCTAAAAAAACATTACGTATAATACCTACGCACAATTGTCAAGGATACTTAGTCTGAGAAAACAAAGAATGTAAATTTGTTTAAGTATTATTTATGTTTTTCATTTCAGTGGGTATTACAAGTAATCGCCGAATCTTAATTGCTTGAAGTTTGTAAGGACAGACTTGAGAAAATAATTGTTATTTTTGTTGTTTATTGAGCAGTTTCGAAATTTAATGTAACTTTAATGATTTCTGAGGCTTTGGTTGCTATCACTCATAATTATTGAATTGAAACAGTGTTAACGGATTTAACTCGCATATGTTAATTTTTATAGGTTGCTAGCAGCTCCCCCTGCTACATACGGGTGCTATAAACCTTTCTCTTGCATCACTCTATCTATTAAAAAAACCGCTTCAAAATCCGTTGCGTACTTTTAAAGATTTAAGCATACATAGGGACGGACAGACAGCGACTTTATTTTAAACTATGAACTCGTAGTAAGGTTTCCAAACCTTATAGTTCTCATATTCGTAGAAGACGATAGTTTGCACTAAAATGATTTTACGTTATGCAAAAAAACTTTTTTAAAATAATTCTCCTTTTTCAATTAAGGTAAAATGTAACCTTAATTTATTTGATGACAGTGTTCGAATATTATTGAAATAACAATATGTATATTGGAATGAAACAACTATTAACGGATTTAACTCGCGTATTTTTATTTTATTTTATTTGCTGATGTTTCGGATTCTTTACAGTTTCCATAATCGTAGCACGACTGAGCTGACAATAGTCTAACGCTAAAGTCAACAATATGTAGGTATATTATTATTTGATTTCAATTCTCGATATTCGTTAGTCTACATGGCAAATGTTCCCCAATCAGTAATGCCGTTTGATTTCCAAAGCTTTGCAAAAAGCGACGTTTCTCCTGAAATACGCTTGTTCTACTGAACGTAATTATAGGCCTATTTTAGGGAACATGTTACTAATGTTTATAATGTGTATGGAAGTACGAATCTGGATTATAAAACAGAACGAATAAATTGTTGAATATAATTACTAAGAAGATAATCATTTCTGATGCCTTCGCGGTTATTATACATTGGAATGAAACACCTATAGTCGGATTTAACTCGCGTATTTTATTTTATTGGCTGATGTTTCGGAGCCTTTACAGATTCCATAAAATCATGGTGGTTATCACAGTTTTATTAGTAACTAGTTGTTAAACTTGTTATTAATCTTATGAAAAACCTTTAGGTATATAGAAGTGATAGAATAAGTCTCTACAGACGTGATAGAATAAGTCCTTGAAGTGTTAAGTTCGTGGTATTCGATATTTCGTCGGCGCGCCGCGCGTAAGAGCAATTTGCAATACCGCGTATCAGTATTTTATCAATTTTTATGGAGGAAGAAATAATTGGTGCTAATAGACACTCAGAAGTGATGGCGCGACAACTAATTTTTGCGACTTTTGTGAATACGCGGTATTGCAAATTGCTTTTACGCGCTATTGCAGTCGCACCGACGATTTGTGATTCGTCTTGCTCCACACAATTCCTAGAAATTGTCAATTGATTTGTCCTAAAGTTGTTCATACTAATTTAATTTTGTGTGTAATGGTCAAGGCAACATGTAATGGTAAAATTTTAACGTATTTAAAAGCAAATTATAATAAGGTAGGTACTATTTCCCTATTCCTGACATCTGTACCTACTCTAGGTATTTGAAAATTATAGCTAGTATTCACTGTGTTTGTAAAGGTTGTTAAAAGTAGGTACACAATGCCGATTATGATCATAAATGGTTACATTTAATATTTCATATTGTGTAATTTAGTTAGGGCGCTGAAGGTTTTTCTGTTGTATACCTATTAATAAAATGGAAATGTTTCTTTTGAACTTTATCGTTCTTCTAACAGTCAGATCGCCTGTTATGCAAAACTATCGAAACTGGAGGTTGCGGGTTCCAATCTGAGCAGATATATACTTACCTACTAGGTGTGTCATTTTTAAATTTTGCGGAAATAAATTTGTAACTTAACTTTTTTTGAGTTTTGTTTTTTGTTAGATCACGGATTCTAACAAATTTTACACAGGCTTCATAGTGCATAATATTAGTAGGTATCCGTTCATTGATAGCAACAGGTACACAGTATAGTACTTATGTTAAAAATAGTGACTTTTTTTAAATATATAGGTAGCGATAATTTGCTGTTCTTTAAACTAAAATTCTTTATATTATTAATATCTAAATCCATGTCGGAAGCTTACCTACCTTTCTTACGTATAGACCATATTGATAATCTATAATGAATGCATTTTTTTTTATTTAATTTTAATAAAAAAAACCCTAATGCCTCTTAACTAGAAGAAAAGTCACTCCCGTTCCGTTTGTTTGCACCGTCGCAGCATTATTGAGGAAATGCATAATCACAGGCATTGATTGATTTATTGCCTCTTTACTGCTTTATGCAGTAAAGTGGGAAAATCCAATGCAATGAACAACTGTAATAATTAAAATATTATTATGACGTCCAATTTCCTCCGTGTTGTTATATTTGTATGTGGTGTTTTGCGTGAAATGGACTGTATGAATAGTGCGAAAGGGATGTGAAAGTAAGAGTGAGTGAGAGAGGGGATGAAAGAGTGGGAAAATATTAATATGGCGGACGAATGGAGAATTACTTGATATCAGTGCTTAATTTTTCTAATGTGAATTTAATAAAACAAGTGAATCATCGCAAAAAACTATTTATTCATGGACCCCAAATCCCACAAATTGGGGGCTCGTCCCGGATTAAAGTTATTCCAATAAGACGACGAAAATAACGAGGTTAGGACCGCGTGGCAGAGTACCGGTCGGCAACAGGCTGTTTAAGACGACGACGACGACGACGACTACGACGGAGAACCAGATGGATAAAGACGACGCTTTTCCATTCGCCGGATATCCAGATTGCCTGATGTCGAAAGATACTTTTGAAGACGCAATGATGCAGGACGGGACGAAACAGACTAGTGCGACTAGTTTTAACAGCATGATGTTTATGGAGGATCTTGTGCCTAAATTTAGTGCGCAGGATAAGGCGTATACTGCTGCCAGCTTTATTCGTGACGTGGACGATAACGCTGAAATATATGGATGGACGCCTTTACAAACACTGGTGGTAGCGAGACGCAGCTTAATTGGCACGGCGGCATTGTGGCTGAAGAGTGAACGTCCATTTAAGTCGTGGGATGATCTCAAGGCGAAGTTATCCAAGGAATTTCCGGATAAAATTGATAGTAAAACTGTGCACGAGTTGATGGCTGCCCGAAAGAAGAAAAAAGATGAAAGTTTCTTAGATTACTTATTGGCTATGAAAGAATTAGGTAAAAGGGTGAAGATGGCTGATTATGTGGTCATAAAGTATATTATTGACGGGATTCAAGACATTGAAACTAATAAAATAATGTTGTATGGCGTTACTACCTATTCTGATCTGAAAGAAAAACTCAAGATTTATGAAATGGTGAGAGACAAAATGAAGACGACGCAATCACACGAAGCACGCAATCAACGACCAAGACCTATTCAAGCAATGACGAAGAAAGTGTGCTATAATTGTGGGGACAATAATCATATTTCGGCGGATTGTCCTCATAAAAGCAAAGGTACGAAGTGTTTTAATTGCAACTCGTTCGGCCATGTTTCATCTCAGTGCAAAGCGTTAAGCGGCGAAGGCACGTCAACAGGTGGCGGAAATAGCAATTGGCGTCAAGGTGGCAACACTGTGCGGCCGCGATCACAATCGGCGTCGGCGGGCTAAGAAGAAACGCTCAAGGGACGTATTATTGCGAAGACGAAACGGAACGCATCTATACAAATGACAGCTCAACTTTACAAGATGGCGGCGGAGGAATGTTGACAGGACAAAATGGCGGTGACGGCGACATTCTGCCGACTACGGATATGTTTAACATAAACATTTCGCCTAATACGAAGAAGCCGATGAAAATCGTTACTATTTTTAGCAAAAGTGTAAGTGCTCTGATTGACTCTGGAAGTGAAGTGAATCTTGTTTCCGCGGAATGCTATAATAGCTTGGGTTTGTCGAAATACGAGAAATCGAATATCGTGCTAACGGGACTTGGTGCTGCTAAGGTTCGCGCTAGCGGATTGATATCAACTTCAGTGCTTATCGATGGACAAAACTTTCATAATGTCGTTTTGCATATTGTTTCTAATGATGTGATGCCTTTTTCAATGATTTTGGGTCAAGATTTCTTGCGTGATATTGTCATGGTCATGGATAACGGCGAGGTGGTTTTGTTACCATCAAATGAGGCATGGTTTAGGAATGTGGCATGTGCTTTTGTTGGTCTTGACATTATAGGTCGCGAGGTGAGTGTGGACGCAGCAGCGAGTTAAGGACATGATTGCAGCTTATAAACCTAACAAGACTAAGGATGCGCCGGTCGAGCTCCAGATTTATCTGAAAGATGACGTACCAGTGGCTCAGCGCCCGCGACGGTTGGCTGTCAGGGAGCAACAGGAGGTGGATACACAAATCAAACAGTGGTTAGAAGATGGCATTATTCGCGTAAGTACTTCAGAATATTCTAGCCCTTTAGTATTGGTAAGGAAAAAAGATGGTAACTTGAGAATTTGTGTAGATTATAGGAGGCTGAATCAAAAGATGGTCAAAGATCAGTACCCGTTGCCTATTATTGAGGATCATATTGATAAATGTCAGAGTGCTCAAATATTTAGTGCACTTGACTTGAAGAATGGTTATTTTCATTTGCGAGTACATGAGAAGTCTATTCAATACACCTCCTTTGTTACTATGACGGGACAATATGAATTTCTAAGGGCCCCATTCGGAATAGCCATTTGCCCCAAGGTTTTTACTCGTTTTATAACAATCATTTTTCGAGATTTGATTGCCAGAGGTAGTGTCATAATATTCATTGACGATTTGTTAATTCCAGCGAACAATGAAGAAGAAGCTATAGCCCGGTTGGAGGAGGTATTGAAAACTGCTTCAGAATATGGCCTTGATATAAATTGGAAAAAAAGTCAGTTACTAATGCGAAGAGTCGAGTATCTAGGCCATGTTATTGAAAATGGTACTATCAAACCTTCACCTGGAAAGACTGAAGCAGTGTTGCGATATCCAGAACCAAGAGATTTAAAACAATTACACAGTTTTATTGGACTATGTTCCTATTTTAGGAAATTTATTGAGAATTTTGCATTTATTGCTAAACCACTTACAGATCTGCTAAAGAAGAATGAGAACTTTAAGTTTAATGAAGAACAGAGAAATAGTTTCTGTATTTTGAAAGAAAGACTGTCATGTCACCCTGTGTTAAGGATCTTTGATCCGCGCCTAAAGACTGAACTACATACAGATGCCTCATGTGTTGCATACTCTGCTATTTTAATGCAGTCCAGTGTTGAAGATGGGGAGCTGCATCCAGTGCATTATCTTAGTCGTAAAACAAGTGAGGCCGAGAGCAAGTACAGCAGTTATGAGCTAGAAGCTTTGGCAATAATAGAAGGCATTAAAAAATTTCGTCACTACTTGTTCGGCTTACACTTTAAGATTGTTACAGACTGCAAAGCTTTTGAGATGACATTACGGAAAAAAGATTTAACAATGTCAACAAGAGTTGCCCGATGGATTATCTTGTTACAGGATTATGATTTTGAAGTAGAGCATCGCGAGGGCACCAGAATGCGCCATGTTGACGCTTTGAGTAGACACCCTTATGTGTCATTGGTCTTCTCAAATTTGCATGACAGCATAAAGCATGCTCAGGAGCAGGATGATGGCCTTAAAGCTATAATAGAAATTTTAAAGAATTGTTCATTTGAAGATTATACCCTAGACAACGGACTATTATATAAAGGACTGGAGAAGCAAATGGTTATACCAAAGACAATGGAAAATGACATTTTAAAAAGAGCACATGATAATGGACATTTTGCTAAAAAAAAGATGATGAGTGTCATAAGTAAAGATTATTACATACCACAGTTAGAGAAAAAAGTGGAAAGATATATATTGACCTGCATTCCATGTCTTCTAGCCAGCAGGAAAAGTGGTAAGCAGGAAGGTTATCTTAACGCCATAGGCAAAGATGAGATACCATTACACACCCTCCATGTTGACCACCTTGGACCAATGACGGAGACAAAGAAACAGTATAATTATATTCTCACGATTGTAGATGCCTTCACAAAGTTCACTTGGATATTTCCTACAAAAAGCACAACAAGTAAAGAAACTATAGATAAATTGAGAATTCATCAGCAACATTATGGCAACCCAACAAGGATAATATCAGATCGAGGTACAGCTTTTACCAGTAGTGACTTCCAAGCTTACTGCCAAGAGGAAGGCATACAACATATTAAGATTACAACGGGTATCCCAAGGGGAAATGGTCAAGTCGAACGGATGCATAGAACAATCATTTCTATTTTAACAAAATTGTGTATAGAGACACCAGCACTATGGTACAAACATGTTAGTCGTGTTCAAAGGTCACTGAACAGCACGCTCCAGAGAAGTATTAACATGTCACCATACGAGCTACTTATTGGAACTAAAATGAAAAACAAAGAAGATATTGAAATTTATAATCTCTTAAAACAGGAAATCACTGACAACTATGTGAGTGACAGAGAACAGTTGAGGATTAAAGCTAAACAGGAAATACTAAAGTTACAAGAAGAAAATATGAATGAATACAATAAAAAAAGAAAAGATAGTCGAAAATACAGTATTGGTGATCTAGTAGCAATCAAAAGAACACAATTTGGGGTTGGAATGAAGGTAAAACCGAAATATCTTGGACCCTACAAGATAACAACAGTCAAAGGTAATGATAGGTATGATGTGGAAAAACTGGATGATTTAAAAGAGGGTCCCAAGAAGACCAGCTCAGCTGCCGATTATATGAAGCCTTGGCCTTCAGCCCATGCCTCCGACAGTGAGTAAGGTATATGTCCATTTATTTAATATTTTATGACCATGTCCTCAGGTTGATTCTGTTCCGTCCGTGAGTACTGCAACAATTTAATCAGCGCCTCTACATCATTCGAATCATGACCATGTCAGTAACCGCTATTGAATCTATCATTCTTGTTTTATTTGTATATGTGCACATTATTATGATTAATTTGGTATTGAGCTTTTTGTTGTAAAATAACAAGCATAGGATACTGTGCTGATTGGTAATGCTCAACACAACCTTAGTGTGTTCAAATTGTTCACCCTGTTATTATTAATTTTTAAGCAATGCCAATTAGGGCAATTTAGTTAATTGTTTTCTTTTATGACTGGGAATGTTTAGATGCTCCAGCGATTTTCTTTGATTACTCATAACATAATATCTTTTCTTATTCATATAATATTTTATATATTGTCTCATATAAGGTTTAAACTTTTAATTTAGAAATATAATTGTTTGAATGTTAACTTTGAAAGGTTAGGGCATCGTATACATTTTTTGTTGTATAAGTACCTTTTATTAATAAAGTTAATAGTTTAGTTTGTAAAGACTGAGGTCAGTCTATTTACTGTAGGATGGCCGAGTGTGGTGTTTTGCGTGAAATGGACTGTATGAATAGTGCGAAAGGGATGTGAAAGTAAGAGTGAGTGAGAGAGGGGATGAAAGAGTGGGAAAATATTAATATGGCGGACGAATGGAGAATTACTTGATATCAGTGCTTAATTTTTCTAATGTGAATTTAATAAAACAAGTGAATCATCGCAAAAAACTATTTATTCATGGACCCCAAATCCCACATGTATGTATTTAGTTTCACTCCAAATGGTAAAACCGTTTTATCTGTGGCCTAGTTATTTAAGAAACAAATGTACGTACCTACTGCAAGTCTTGACTCACAATAGTCCCTACTAAATTCTTATTTGATAGACAATATTAGCATAGATTGTTGAAATGTTAGCGTAGTTTCGCCATTAGACTGTATAAGATTGTACTTAGCGCCATCCCTCTATTGTAATTTTATTCTAAATCCTAAAAGAGACCCTTCGAATTTTAAACCATTTTATCTTAATAGTGAAAGAAGAAAATGCAAAGCAGCTTGGAGCCACCTCCCATGAAATGAGCGACTATTAATTCCACGTACAAGGACAATAGCAAGCGAAGCTAACAGTCTAAAATCTAGAATTTAATTATACCCCCCAAGGAGTTATTTGACAAGATAGCTTAACTAAACGAGGACTAACATTCTTTCTGCTTGGTTTTCTTGCTAAACAAGAAAAACTATTACTCCGTTAATGCTTAAGGGGTTAAATATCGTAAATTTATCCGCCATCCAATTGGCTTTAAGGTTTTTTAGGTACATCTATCCACCCATTTAAAAAGGATAATATACCTTTGCGTTAATAATTTTATACGAATGACAACAGTGTTCCAGCAAGTAAGTTAGATATCTCTGTATTTTTTTTATGATAACATCACCTTTATTTTAATTTTACAAGAAAGTTTAAACAATCCTCCTTTTTAACGATTTAACTTCAAATCAAAACCGAGGTAAACCCTCACTCCAGTTAATTACATTATTCAATTTAACTAGCAATTAAAAGATGTACGCACGATGTACCAGTTCAGTTCTAATTGTTGGTAAGACCCCCGGTAGGTGGGAGCGAGTGACCGACGCGACGCGACGCATTGTTTAGACGTTCACAGAGCTAGGAAGCGTGTGGACAGCGTAAGATATATAATAGTTTTGTTTATCATAGGCACGGTCGAAATCAGATTTTTCTAGAAAAAGCCTTCTCTAGTCTTGTCATCGGTTGCATTTATCCTAAAGTCTCATCCTATCGAGTCTGAATTCAAATAGACAGTCCGCTTTAAGTCAGCCACGTAGGTAAGCTCTCCTAGCTTACGTGACCGTGGTTACTAGTGCGTCGGTCACCACGACAGACGCACTAGAAACATAATTTCTAACATATTGGTTTTAATACCTAAGTACCTACCTACTTAAGGCAATAGGGTATTTAAATAATAATATACTATGATAAAAAAATACAGACCTTTTTTTTATTTTTACAAAAAGTTGCATGTAGGGTATATATTAAATATTTCCTAATTATGTTGAGATAGTGTTTAATAAATAATCATTTTATCTCTTTGGGAGGAAGAAAAGTACGTACCGACTGATGCTACATAGTGGATAATGATACTATTATAGACATATATAAAAGCTTTTTACGAATCATTTTGTAATATTTGATTTTTTAACTTATTCATTATAATGATCAACGACATATTATTTATTTATTAAAACATTTTTATAGCCTCAATTATCTTTCTCATCCCAGTGGTCAACAGTCTTAATTTTTATCCATACTAATTTATACACTTTATTTAGACATGGGAAAAGTCGTAGGAAAACATTTCCTTTCATTTACTAAGAACAATACGTCTGTCCGTCTGTAACGCTTTAACTACTGAACTAGTGTTTTGTTATTGTTTTTATGGGAACTTTAAACAATGCAGGCATTACCTATTGGTTTAATGGTAGAGAATAGAAAGCAAAAAAAAAGTTATAGGTAGTCTTAATGATCGCTGTATGACTAATATTTTCTTATTGTTTCGTGTTAAGATAGGAAAAAGGAAAATAAAAATGGCCTAATGTGTTAGGCCACGCACAATGAAGGATTCCGTAGAAAATATAAACGTTGTTAATGAACGTAGTTGGTATATTATCTGATTGGTAATGACTAACATCAATAATACAATAGCAACCCAGCATTTAAAAAAATATATAAATCATCCAGATGTAATTTATTATTAAATAGTGCGTATATTAATATGATCTTTAACTTAACCTGTTATCTACTTAACAACCTTTTAATAAACACACAAATAAACAATTTAATGTAAAAATCTGTTCAGAATCGGTGCCATCCATTACAACAAAATATGTAATCAATAGGTACATGCACTTAATTAACTTAAAAGACGAATTTCAGTAGACCTGGTACTTATCTATTCAATGCATTCAACTTTTCATAATATTATCTATCCACGCTAATATGCATTCATATTAATGGACAATACCTATCGTATCCCATTGCTGAAACTAAATCTTGATTTATTTATCTACCTTAGTCAAACACAGAGTTAAACAGCGATAACTTTGCCGCCTTCAAAATGAGCACTCGAGCACTTCTCGAGTTAAAGTCTTGATAACAGCTGAAAATGTAAGTTTGCTCTATAAAAACGTGGACATTATACTTTTAACTGCAAAAGACTGTAAAAAACAAGCTGTTCCAAACCAAACTGAACTCTATTTTAAGTTGGGTAAAACTTGGACTTCATTGAAAATAGTCGCAGAAGGATGTTCGTTGACATAAATTGGATCGTGAAATCAGAGGAATAAAGTACTTTTTTGAATAAACTTACCATAATTTTTGCATGTTTTCAAAGTGTCAAAGTTATATCAACAGAAGTGGAACTGCCGTTGTCTGCAATAACGCTACTTGATTTTTGGTGAAACTTTTAAATTTGTTATAGTTCCCACTTTGGATAAGTAGTTTGAAGTTTATCTTTAAGCCGGGTCAAGTTTTGGCAGGCTGTCTTTTAACTTTGAGGAAATTTTATACAAATATTATGAAAAATAAGGAATGACGATATAGGAGTTTTGACAGTTGGCGTCTACTGTAGTAGACTTGGCGTAGTTACTTTTTTGGCATTTTAGCTAAAAGTAGGTAAGTACGTAACAAAAGACAGATATTATTATAGCTATTGAGAATTATTTAACAAGAAGGTATTCTTCAATACAGTTATATTGTTTGTAGGCTAGATGTTACCTGATAATAATATTATTGTTATCTACCTATCTGTTTTTATTCCAAGGTGCGATCGTATAAATTTTTCATTTTTTACGGCTCAAGATAATATAAAATAATGAAAATCTCCAAATACTTTCTCATTAATTCTCAAAAATTAACACGGCACACCATTTATCATTTTCTTGTACAAATGTTTGTAAAAACTGGAATCTGGTAGAAATATCTAGAAACTGTCTGACGCAGATTGATGTTCAAAATGGCTGCTCTGGCTAATTAAAGTTGAAACACAAACTTAAACTAGATTTGGGAAAAATCTTGTTATATTGTAGAAAGGAGTTTTGTTGATTTCAGAGTCACACTAATGCCATTGAATCGAGTCAAAATTGACAGATTAGGTTAAAATAAATAACTAGAAATAAATACAAAAAGTAAGGTAGGTAGTAAAAAGCATTTCTAATTTTTAATAGTAGGTATCTTACCAAAGACACTGTGAAAAGGCCCAAACAAGAATATTTTACTGTACCTATTTATGTAGCCTTAATGGATGGATTATAAAGGTGGTGGTGTGGACCTACCGCCTTAAACAAATGACATTCTTCATGTAGCCTCGTGACTTTTCGTGAACTTCTGTCAATTCTATAAATTTTCCATTATATTTTATAGCATTTGCGAATAATAACTATAAAATATCTCCACTCAAGTGACATTCTGCATTTGCTAAAGCTATAAAATAAGAAATGTATAAAATTGACACAAGTTAATGAAATCTGACCACGGGAGTATTCATGACCTTTATACTGACATAATAATATCATAAAATAACCTAGCCTAAATAAGTGATATTCGACATTCGCGATCATTACAGAATCTAATTAAAAAATGTACGGATTTAGCATAACTGAACAAAAACTGACCACGTACCTAGTTAATTCCTTATATTTTTCATAGGATTCTAAGTGTCTACAATTCAAATAGTAATGCTACGGTAATACATCTGTATACTTAGATCTCACTTTCGAGGAAAAATAATTATTAAATTGTGCTTAGACGATGCAAACTTGTCGCCTCGGGTTTTCTGATTATTTTTGGAAATACATTGGAAACTAGATAGTGGCGCAAATTCGGGAACTAACTTAAATAGCTCGCACGCACGGGACCCCAAAAATCGGATTCTTCGGGAAGTTGGGAACTCTTGGATACCTGGAGTTTGGAGTTTACGAATAAGGCGGGAGATTTTTAGACAAAGATATATATAAAACACTAATCTGGAAGTGATAGATTGTTTCGATAATTAAAGTTTATATTAGAGTTATCACCTGGATTTGCCCTAGACATGCGTTCAAAAAGCAGAGACAAATGATATTTCCTGGAAAATGATATACATAACAAATTTTATCAAAATCGTGTTTTTTAAGTAAGTACCTAAGAATATCCAAGCATCATAAGATTGCCAAATCTTATGATGCTTGGATATTAATAATATCCTAAGGTTCGTACAAAGGACATAATTAGGACATATACCTACTAAGCATACGCGAAAGCAGGCAAAATATTTATTGTTGATTAAAACTTCCTTCTAGCAACAGAGATCCGTGTATTAAAAGAGCACCCTAATTTAAGAAAAGTTAGGAACACCGCTAAAACTTGCAACACTGCACGTTTTAATTGCTTACGAACTGCTCCGAGTTCGCGTGTCTACAAGATTTATAGAAAGGTAGAAAACACTACGCATGCTTGTTTATTTGATTATCTTCGCTGACTTAGATACCTATTTAATTTGCGCCATCATGTTTAGATTCAGACTATGGATTACTGTAAAACAATTGAAGCATGATCATTTTAATCGATATGTATTTTTTTAGATCGAATTTCAGTTTGTAGCTACGTCCTCACTATTCATTTGCAAGTGTAGTATAGTTTCACCCACGTCAAATTGACACACTCCCCGATTCCTTATAGTTTTTCCGGATAAAAACAGATGTCTCTTTATACCATAGCTTATCGAAATTGGTTGATCGGCTTAGGCGTGAAAGGATAACAAACAGAAAAAGATATTTGAATTTATAAGTACGTAGGCTGCGTTATTTTTGTCAAAAACATCATGCTCGTTAAAATGGAAAAGTTCGAATATTTTTTTTATCCTACTCAAAGTTGTAGACAATTTTCTATCTATTTATACAAATAAAAGGGTACCTGGAGAACAACAAAAGCTTTGTAGTGTAAAGGGAAAAGTTTTCAATCGCGAGTCCAAGTTACAGATGTAAGTGATTGCAGTGAATAATAATATGCGTAAAAATATCAAATAATATATTATGAGTGTACTGAAACCATTAAAAATTAAAAGGGTCTTACAATTATTTTGTCATCGAAAATCCTTAATCAGTGCCTTATTAGATACTTCTGATGCTAATGACATCAAATATATGTGGTTTCTTGGGAATAGTATATGGACACGATTGGATCTAAAAAGTCCTGCTTTTGCATTCAGTGGTATCGAAAACTAAAAACGCTTCATGCTTGTTGTTTCACCCAACATGATTTAAAGTAACAAAGGAGTTAAAATAAATCCATCCATTATTCCATTGAATCTACTATCAGCTGTTTGATTGGTTTCCATTCTGTTTGCCTGTGCGTTGAAAACAAAACTTCATTCTCGAGAGGTTTCCCTTCATTTATCATTTTCCAATTAAAATTCTTATTATTTGTGTTCCTGGATAAATAAAGTATTAGTGGTACCCTAGGGAGGATAGCGGACCTGTTGACAAAGCGTTTATTGAAAAAAACTACCTAATATATTTTCATTTACAATGAAAGATCGAATATAGAATGGTAGAAATACCTCTTGATTTGGCAACTTTAAATTTTACGTCCAAATGAATACTGAGGATGGGTTTTTGGTAAATCACCCTCTAGTTTTGGTTGTTGTTGTGTGTGGTTCAATATTACAGTTTATATCTTTGAGTGGAAACAATAGAACAAAGTTGTAGACTTTTGCAGGTTGTTCGATTTTTATTTGAACTTTGCACATATTTCACTAAGGTAAATTTTATTGAAAGGTCTTCTGCATCAAACGAAAAAGGTAGTCATAGAAACTGGTAACTAACAATTACTTACTGAGTAAAACTCCCTTGAGTTAAATTTCTTTGTTTCGTTTCTGAAGAACTACCACGTAGGTATAATATATCTTTAGGAGATGGAAATAAGTAACCATCTTTATTGATCTAGAGTGTAGGTAATCATTTTATATCGTTTTTTTATATTTTATTACCTTAGCCGGATTTCTGGATGGCTAAGTTATTCAAAGTCATACTTCATAGAAGAGAAAAATTTCCGAATCTTTTTGCGCTATGAATTTAACCTATTTAGACATAAATGTAACAAGTACCGATGCCTAGATTAAATAAAAAAGTAACATTTGAAGATTATTTCGATTATTTGATTTTGTTTTTAAAATGTTCAAAAAGCATGCAGAAATGACATTTTCTCCATCTAATTGAGTTCAACTAAGATAAGGATGTGTTATAGCAACCATTTCCGACTAATTTGACGTTTGTAAATGCCTTAAGTCGTAATACAGAAGCATATTTATGTCCCCCAAATCACCAATTGGTCGTCCATCACGTAGATTAGAAATGAAATTTACGAGTTTACGAATCCCCATAGAGTGATTATGGATCCAAAAACGTAGCAGAATGGGATAGTTGTTTTGCTCTGTATGGAGATTGTGCTATTTAGAAAGAGCCTATGTATAATCAAGTTATATGGACGACCTACTCTTCTTTATGTTAAGTACCTATAATATTTGTGTAGTACCCGAGTGATACAAGTGCGCAGTAGCGATCACTTGATCAGGGACTTAATCGCAGATTCAAATCGATTTATACAGGTGTATTAAGTAGTGGCTACACTCTTTTATTATAAAGTCGTGTCTCAAATCAACTATTTCATCAAGGTACTTTATAGTACTAAATCACATTTGTCTCTACGTACAACTATATTATTACATTGGTTTTAACTCAACTACTCACCCCATGTTCAGTTTTTAATTTTGAGTTACAAACAACCGAGAAAAAGTTATCAAAGCATTTAAAGCAATAAATATATGTAACAAACGTTGTGTTGCAGCAATGTGGGAAATAATACATTTGTGAAACGACCGCAAACTTATTTCAGTTTGCAAGAAGGAAATTCACATTGGTGACGTACGACTATATTTATTCAAACGATACATAAAGTTTAATGTGATGAAAAAAACCTCTTATAATATACCTAAGTATATTTTGGAGCAACAATGACTCAAAGAAATGTGCTGAGTACAGTGATAGCTTAAAATATTGGGCTCGCTTGTTCATTGCGGTTTTTTAGATTATACGATATTAATGGATAACAGGTTGTACCAATTCGCGGGAGAAATAGATACTTGTATGACGGAAAAATGTGTATGAAATGTTCCTGTTTACCGACTAGATTTGAACCTGCAACTTCACAAAAGCCTCTTTCCCCACTCATTCGCCTGGCACTATTCATAACATGCATGTAGACACTTTTGTCTAACTAGCTAAAATGAAATCTGCAGATATATGCCAACAACATTAAAGGATGAAACATCTAGAAATTTACCCAAACTGCCAATTTTCAGTGCACATTTGTACATACACACTACGGGAGGTATACCTACCTACGGGAGTCGACACAAAGCATTCCGTAGCTTTGTGAGCCGCTCATGCATGTCATGGTTTGCTGTGTAATTATATATACTGTGTTCGTTCAATGTCAAATTAGAAGGGACATATTTAGTGAAGTGGCGTTTCGACGAGCTATGTTCAGAGTGATGGTTTATATTGATCGGCTATGAGATTTAACTTCAGATTTAACTTCTTGGATCCTAGACAAGTGCCAATCGATAATAGCAACTGAAATGAATGCAAAGTTGTATGGGATTGGTACGCGAATCGAAAAATCACGTGGTCAGTTTTCGTTCGTGTTGTCATAACTCCAGTTTGTTTCGATTGCTAATATCAATTGGCACTTGTCTAAGGTTCTCTACCTAAGTGCAATCAGGGAACACTATAGGATATTTTCGACTATTTAGTATTCTTATTAAGAACGGTTTTTTTCTGTTCAATTTTAACTAAGCTTCAAAAAAAACAAAAAAAAAATAATTAAATAATTATAAGAATAGATATAGTAATGCAAAGAGTTTCACTGAAAAACATTAAGTCTGACAATTGTTATAGGTTAAAATGCGGCCTACCTACCTACTTATATTTTATAAAGTTTGTAACCTATATATGTAATTATTTTAAATAAGCAGAATGCGGCCCGTTAGTACGTGTAGCACTGATTTTAAAAAATATTATGGAATAATGAAAAAGGCTTTAAATCAAAGTCGTTCGTTTTGTCATCTTTCGGCTCGTGACAAATTATTGCATCATCGGTATATATCCAAAAATAGTAATATTAGTGGTTCATTAAATCGGGCGCAGTAAACACAATTCGAAAGCTCAAACAAAGAGATTCTTCACAAATTGACAATCTCCTTTTTTGGAGTCGGTAGAATTGAGCGATATACGAGTGTGAATAAAAAACCTGTTATCTAAGATAGAAACTAGAAACGTTGTTTGAATAGAAATTTACCGATGCGAGAAGTTTTCGAAAATAATACCTACGGTCCGTAGTATTATAGGAATAGCAAATAAATAGGTATGTTTGTATGCAAAGACAGGATATCATGTACCCCCTGTAGAAATTGTATGTAACTTAATAATTTCTGATGCCTTCGCGTTTATTACACATTGGAATGAAACAACTATTAACGGATTTAACTCGCGTATTTTTATTTTATTTTATTAGCTGACGTTTCGGATTCTTTACAGTTTCCATAATCGTAGCACGACTGAGCTGACAATAGTTTAGTTAAATCCGTTAATAGTTGTTTCATTCCAATTGTATGTAACTGTTATCTTAACTATTTTTTACCTGACTTTTTTAACTTACTTTTCTTTGACTTTAGCGTTAGACTATCGACAGCTCAGTCGTGCTACAAATATGAGAACTGTAAAGTTTTCGAAATATCAGCAAATAAAATAAAATACGCGGTAAAAATCCGTTATAGTTGCTTCATTTCAAGGTGTAATGACCACGAAGAAGTCAGAAATTATTAACAATAATAATATAAGTACCTACTTAAACTAACACGAATCGCAAGCACACTCAAAATCACACACACACTCGCACTAATATAATAAACGTATACTAGAATTATATTGTTATCTAAAACCATGATAAAAGTATAGACTAAGTTTGATACTCAGTTGTTGTTTATTCCCATTGTTGTTTAGTCGATCAATACGCTCTAACTCCTACATACAGACTAGATACAAACACTAAGTTGCGCTGTTATATGTTTTATCTAACCCTAAAAGCATATTCCTAGACCAACAGTTATTGTTTACTCTGATAGAATGGTCATACGGAGTGTGTTCGGTGTAGAGTGACTGTGAGGGAACACGTCTGTGTAAAACGTCTATTATATTGAACCAAATTTTATTAATTTTCTATTTGTTGCGACGTAATCTTTTGAATTATATAACTAGCTGTCCGCCCCGGCTTCGCAAGGATTCCTTTTTTTTAAAGCCTATGTCACTCGGGTATAGTGTAGCTTTTTAAAACAGTGGACGTATTTTTCAAATCGGACCTGTCGTTTTGGAGCCTATTCAATCCAAACAAACAAACCTTTCTTCTTTATAATATTACTAGCGGCCCGCCCCGGCTTCGCCCGGTTCCCTTTTTCATAGCCTATGTCACTCGGGAATAGTGTAGCTTCCTAACAGTGAAAGAATTTTTGAAGCCGTTCTGGAGCTTATTAAATCCAAACAAACCAAACTTTTCCTCTTTATAATATTAGTATACATTATAGATTAATTATTGTAACCTTTGGCGTGTGTCTTTTAGTCGATTTAACTAATTTAACCTAAGGTATGCCCAAGTCATTAATTTACAATTAAACCTGAAGAGGGTATTATAATGTCGCTTCAAACGATTTCATACATCGCGTCACTTCAAAGAAGAATAAGCCTTCGATATTGAAGCGTAGATCGTGTTTTAATAGACCCATTTAGATAGGTACCTATTTAGCTGGCTAACTCAAAATTGAGCCCTATTTTGTGTTTTAACTGTTCACAACGAAAACGGAGGTTGCGAGTGAAAATGTTTCTACCTGAGTCTTGTATTGTTTTATAGATTTGTATTTATGTATGTCTATCCGATACTATCTAATACCCACGGTGCAGTTTTGCTTAGTATGGAACTGGATTAACTGATGTAATTTTTCTTAACATATTTATTTAACTGTCAGCGTTTGAAGAATTCAGAACTGCGTATTACCTATTCACTTATTTAGAAGTACCTAAAAAAATGGGCCTTTTTAATATTCTTCTTCAAAATTTAGCAGCAAATGATCAGTGGGTACCTAACAAACCTTATTTTCTTCTTTTAATACAGATTCCAGTTTTTCTGTTCATTACAATCACTGTGAATAATAGGTATTATTATAATGGATACAACATATTTTGCATAGATGCTATACTCAAGTCTCTTATAGATAAATAATAAAAACCTAACGCCATAACGAAACTTTTTTCCAGTATCTTTCATATCGAAAGCATGGTTACATCAGTACTAGGCAAACTGTAGATCGAAGATAGAAAAATAGGGCAGTTTATAATGTAGTCTCGGCCCGGACTCTCTTCCGCCTCAAACATAAGGATACACTTGTTATTACGTATTTTATTTATTTTTCAATATTAAATTATGTTGTTACTTGCGTAAACGTCAGCATTGTCGATCCTTGTCGTGTCAAGAAATACAAACGCCTTTGTTATAATTACTCTTATTATGTAAGTATGTAGGTATATAATAATAATATATTAAGGGAAAACTGGTTGTTGTAAAACAAAAGAAGACAAGTTTAGTTTTAATACGAATTTTATTTTTTATAAAAATGTCCTCCAAAAGTGTAAATGGGCGGATCTTCAAGCTCTTAAGACACCTTCATTGACGTCTACATCTATAGAGTACAATAAGTAACAAATATTATCCCCTGATACTGGCACAAATAGGTGATTTTTCAATTGATACCTAATGATATTATTTGCAACCATTATAGGTATATATGTAGACGACAATGACGGAGTCTCAAAAACTCGCCCAAAGACAATATACTTGGTGAAAGATTTCGTCTACCCAAACAGCCGATAGTGTAATTGGATAAAAGCAAAATACTTCGCGCTAAGGTATATGTGTTTAAGTCCCACGGGGATATCGACTAATATAAATCATTAGTGTTAAACGTTGATATATTTCAAACATTGGTGATAAAAGCTAAGAATTATCCATTACCACGTACCATCACGACGGTGCCGGGTGAACAGAGTATAAATAAGGCAAACAATAAAGCTAGCCGCGTCACAGTAAATTTCGCGGAAGACTAACATGGGATGGCTCTCTCCTTTAGAGTTAGGTTTTGGGAAACACGGGCTACTGTTGCGTAGAGCATGTTCAGATTAAATAATTCGTAGTTTATAATCCAGTTTTCATTTGATCACGTCGAGTATAGTACTGCTTGGTATTGAATTAAGTGCCAATCGTAACCATATAGACAAGCAACATTTACAATCATCAACGCAAAACTTACTCGTATGCGATGGAAAATCTATATAATTGACATAAGCTTACGGTGAGTCACGTGACCAATTTTCGTTGGCTCATTAATTCATTCCATTTATTTTCATTTGTTATTACAATTTTTAACGCTTGTTATGAGAATGTGACCTTGGCCCCTAGACAAGAGCTAATTGATAATTTGGTTTGCCTTGGAAAAAGTTTCGTTCGGTTGCTATTATCGATTGGCACTTGTATTGTCTAGGGCCCGCCTAACAAATGACTGTCGGCAAAACCAAACAATAACTGACCACGTAGATTTTCATGACTTATAATGTCAATTCCATACTTTTTTTAATGCGTTTGAAATTGTTTATTGTCACTCGTTTAGAAGGACTTTTCCAGCTTCCCAGGTTGTATAACACGCCGCCTAATGTGTTATTATCCCAAATGTTTCCTATTGTCATTGTACTTGACGTTCGTGACCTAACGCCTTGTGTTTCCAGGAATTGCTGAAATATTGAATAATCGAGTAAGATAAACGGGTGTTGTAAATTTGATTACGCAAGTAAGATTAAATAGAGACTTATTAACTAATTTCAATTAGTACTTTTTATTCTCGTAACAATTTCGAGATCTCCGTGAAAGCAATTTTGATGTCATATGCCGTTTTATAGTTATGTTTAATTTATAATGAGTGGTAGAAAGAAATGCCGTGAATATGAAAAGGTACCGCGCGTAGTTTAAAGTGTTACGACAGATATTACAGTTTTATTACAGATAATAATCCTGGCTTTTTATCCTAATTAATGATATCAAATTATGAATGTTTATTCGTAGCTTTGAAGACTTGTATAAGTTAAATGGAGGTAGGTAGGTACTTGCTTCTATAAGAACACCTTTTTTCATAATTATTAAAATCGGACTCATATGTTAGAATCGTTAAGTGAAATTTTAATCACCTCTATTTTCCTACCCTTAAGGTTGTAATTTTTTTCCAAATTTTGGGGTAGATATAGGTACCTATTAAAAAAGAATTATAAAAATTGAACCACTCTGTAAAAAGTTAATCATGGCCGGTTAAATACATAATAAAAAAAATGTACGCGTTAACTTGAGAGCCCGTTTTTTCGTCGGTAAAAAAGCAATGCACGTTGCAAATTTTATCTGTATTTTTTAATCTGCTCGGATTAAATAATAGTAAAATCTTTGCCAACTCGAAATTCAAACATCCCCTGCCAAGTGGCAACGTTACGGAGACATAATTAATTTGGAAATTCTCTCCGACTGAATTATATTGGGGGTTTTTCGTCTGTTAATTAAAAACGAAATTAGCCGCGCGTCGGAGCGTGCAGGGTTCGAAACAACCTGCGCACCCAGACCTTTTTGGAAAATAAAAAATAATACTGTGATTATTTTTCTGAAAAGCGGTGGGTCATTAAAATTACCTAGTTTCCATGGATTTCACGTCGCGGGTGCATTGTTTTAATTGCGCATGTATTACTTTTATATGTGCTTACGTTTCGAGAACTTTACAGTTTCCATATTCATAGCCCATGAGTAAGGAAACTGATGTTCCAGGTGCGCGAGTTAAAGGCATTTCTGTTTTATTCCAATGTTTAAAAGCTGTCAAAGCATTAAAAGTTAAACCATTACCTAACTAAGTAATAGGTAGGTTTACAAATTATGTATTATAGCGCGTTCAAACAAACAAACAAACTCTTCAGCTTTATAATATTAGTACAGATTGGGTTAGGCGCTCCAATGAATGAACAAAACGTAATATTTTCTCCGAAATAAGAATTTGAGTATCCATCACAGCTATCAACGCCGATTATCATTAATTTAAAACAAATTTTGAAAGATAAAAAATTCCTTAATGTTTCATTTACTTAGCAATCACCCTTGTTACTTTTATATTTATAGAATAAAATAATTAATTTCTATTTATAGTTACGTATCTAAGATAGATAATAATAGACAACATAGTGACGTAATAGAAATATTTTTCCTGAAAATGTCGCATGTTACTCGATATTCAGTCATCATATAACAATAACATAGGTAGGTAAATAACAAAATAACTCTCGCTTTATCAAAAGACGCGATATCGTTAAGGAGACCAAAGGCTTCCTCATGTGTATGTAAAAAATAGCCAAGACTTTTCGAACGTTTCATAAAAACAACTAGTCGTACCTATTGTAATTGTATAAATACTGTAAGTACTTGTACTACTTATCCAATTAAAATTATTATAATTACTAAAATTAAGTTAAGTACAATATCTTTTTCATTATAATATGCTGTTAAAAAATAAAAATTGTTACCTATTAAAAAAAAATCCGAATCAAGGATTGGTTATTTTGCATTTATTTCTTGACTAGCTTTTGCCCGCGACTTCGTCCGCGTGGAACTCCTTTTTTACAGTCGGTTAAAAAGTAGCCTATGTTCTTTCTCAGGCTCCAGATTTTCTTTGTAAAAAATTTTATTTAAATCGGTCCAGTAGTTTTAGCGTGAAAGCGTAACAGACAGACAGACAGACAGACAGTGTTACTTTCGCATTTATAATATTAAGTAGAGATGTTCATCCGTTGAGTGAGTGTCCATATTTAAGTAGGTATTGCATTACATTTTGTTTACTTTGGGACATTAAGTAGAATAAGTATCTAAGTATATAAGGTATCTATCTATTTATTTAAACTACCTAACCAAAGCATCTAAAGATTTTTTTTATTTAACAATAATATTTTACTGCACTTTAGCAAAATTTTAACAAGAACTTGGCGGTCGAACTACAAATACACGGCGACAATATACGTCGATCGAACATTGCTATATGAATCAAAGTAATATGCGCCATAACTTACGATAGAATATGTTTTCGTGAACGTCTGGTATGTTATACAGTACTATGTTGGTAACGATATGAAAATGTTTTTCGTAGTTATGCGAACAGGAAGCCTGCAAGCCAAATATGTTTTTTCTTAATATAAGTTATAGTTAAATCATTGATTGGGTAGGCGGATCTTCTAGCGTTTGAGACAACGTCATTGCCATCCTAAATATCTATATATATCTATAATGATTGCAAAAAAATATAATAAGTTAATTTCATTGAAGTTTTTTTTACTTATTGATTATGTTCTCAAGTCTTAGATCCTTCGTGCATTTAATTTAATTTGTTAATTAGTAATACGTATTCTAAATGGTTTGCATCATATCTATTATGTAAGTATAGTTTTTTTCGCGAGTAAACAGTACCTGTAATGAAAAATTAATTGAAAAAGGGAATTGTATTAAATTTTAGGGTTGCACCATAGATTTTATTATTAAAGAATAGTGCTCTTACTCTTCGTACGAATTGTTAATCTATAATAAGTACATTTTAACCCTTTAAAGGAGCCTAACTCAATTCAAATAAAACTCACCACTGCCTAAGATGCAGTTTATTTCAGAGGGCGATGTTGCCAGCTCTATCAAGCAGCGACGCCGTCCTGCAACCGTGCGACGCGCCGGTAAGGAAGAACAACAAGTAGAAAAATATCCATACTGTGTTCCAAACAATCTTAGGCGAGCACCCTTACAATTAAGTTCATTATCAAAACATTGTATAATGAAGTTTTCTGTCCTCCAACCAGAAAGCGCCAACTTTCGGGCCGCTGGCCGCTGCGCTAAATGAAGTTGCCGCTTTCTGGCTTCGTCGAACAGAAAAATAGTATACTGACCTCGGCCAGTAAATAAAAAAGCCTCAGATCACATTTTTGTCAACCTCGGCTTCGCCTCGGACGACAATTACATGTGATCTCAGACATTTTTTATTTTACTGGCCTCGGTGCGTAATGTACCTACTATTGAACTTGATATTTTATTGATCGGGTTTCCGAAAGGTTTGCTGGAAATTCAGGGGAGAAATTTGTCCATTCAAAATTTGAAATTTTGGTGACGCCAGCCATATTGATATCGGTCGCGTGGTCAAGGTTCCTGTGGTTTGGTCAATGATGAGGGAATATTGTAGACTGGACTATAGACGGTTAGTGCATATTTTGTAATTAAATAATATAATAATAATATGACTTTTCTTTGATTTAACGTTTAAGTAAGTAGGTACACAATAAAACAATTAAGTAACAATATTATCTTAAATTTAATTTGACTATTGATTTCTTCATTTTTTTATGAATAATATGGGTAAAGTACAACGTTAACTTTTTATTACGGTACACTATACCTATAATAAAAGTGTGTCTTAACTTTTTAATTATATTCGGATGTCTTTTCATACATAATAATATATAAATAGACGTTTTACTTTGTTTTTAGGCATATAATTAAAATACCTGCTTTGGTTGAAAAGTACCTTCCACCAAAACCAAACATAAAATTTAATAATGTAGATACCATTTTGTACTTATTTAATTTTAAGGTGTTCTGAAAGTTATATACTTAACATACTTATTATTACATACCTATTCTTTATACCTACTTAGAGAAGAATTTTCATTTGCCGTCACCTTTTTGAGATCGGTCAAGCGGCAACTGCGGTCGAGGCAAAGATTAAAATGTAGGTAGAAAGCGAATGTAACCAACAATTATTTTCCAGTATTAACTTTTTTTTACTCTGAAATAATTGAACAGCGTAAGAGTAATCACACAAATATAGAGATACTTAAAAAAAATCAACCGTTCTAGTACTAAGTAATGTAGTAGATATAAAGCAAAGTACCTAAGTAAGTAAAATTAGATATAAAGAAGTTGACATGCTAGTTAAAATTTAGTCCATGTGCTTGTCATGTTATTACTTATCGTCTACAGGAAATATTGAATTATACCTCTTGAATTGACATTAAACATTGCATAATATTAGAAATATACACTATTATGCTCTTTTTATAATGTCATCTGGACCAATGCAACATTGCTAAAAAGATACAACAGTCAAAACGTTTATTGCTTTTATACTGAAGCAATCTAGTTACAGCATATTCGCATTACCTCCCATAAGGGACGTGTCGCACTCTATGGGGTTTTAACCTTAATTTATTTAGGGGTCCCTAGCGGAGATCGCGGTCATACCTGCTAATGCATTTTAATACACAACTTTTTCCTTATGAAAATCCCTCTCACTCAAATTCACGTTCAATTTGATGTAGACTAGCTGTCCGCCCCGGCTTTGCACGGATCCCTTTTTTTATAGCCTATGTCACTCGGGAATAGTGTAGCTTCCCAACAGTGAAGATGATTATAAATCGGTTTAGCGGTTTTGGAGCCTATGCAATCCAAACAAACAAACCTTTCCTCTTTATATTATTAGTACAGATGATTTTGAAGACTGCATTGGGAACAGAAGAATTCAGTTACTCATCCAGATGATACGAGGCCGGTCTGTCATCTGGGACAGCGTGTGTCCCGTATACAATAACTAAGGAGAAAGAACGCCCCAGGCTAGATTCACCGGGCTAGAGAACCTGTGTACGATCATGCTGATGCCAACAGAAAAAACTAAATAGGTATTACAACTGTCATTATATTATTATAAATATGTCAGTTTGAACATTTTTAACGAATTCTGAAACGTTTTATTGAATTTTATAAAATTAGCAAATCTTTAGTAGGTAGGTAAGTAGTGAAGTGGGTAAATTGACAGTGTTTCACTTGTTACAAACACAATTATTCTCAAACAGGTAAGTACCTGTTATTCACAAATATTGATGTTATTTTCGAAACAATTATACCTACCTATATTATGTAGGTACATTCTTTTTAGATTCCTTCCCTTGTAATGATCATGTCATTTATCTGTCATTTAATATAGTTATTATATACTTGTCCTTTGATGTCGGCAAATCCCAAGCCGCAAATTTCGCGTTGAAAAAACTTTATGAGCTTTTGCGTTAATTGCACTTAGCGAAATATTTTAATAAAAACAGGATATGAACATTCCATATTAAAATTATCGTTTACAAATTCCTTTTTGGTTGGTAACTTGTTAAAGATACGCGGCGGTTCTTCTTTCAAACGTATCAATTCAGCAAAATTAATGCTATTTTGCATTCCTATCATTTAAGCGTAATATATGTAATGTAGGATTTACAGACAAATATAATGATTATAATTAATATGAGCTATGCACTGTACTTAAAAGAGCTATGAGTATCTACATTAAATATTCTTAATGTGAAAGTATCTGTTTGAAAAGGATGTAATTACGTAGTAGGTACACACGTAACTCATCAACATCAAAAACATCGGTCAGAATGCTTTCATAGGTTGGTATAGTACCTATGTACCTATATGGCTATATCATACGACATACAACACGTCTTTATTGTTAAGAACGTAAGAGCATGTTTATTGGAACACGTTATATTTCATTACATTGGCTATTATAATAGAACATTGTAATGTTGACTGTACTTCTATTTTACTTTCATGATGGCTAACTATCTTAAACAATACAGTACATTGTTACCAACTTCAATCTGCTCTTTATAACAAGATACCTTATAGGTACCTTAGTTCTCAAAATACTTCAAGAACTGTCTAGTAAATAAATTGAGACTGAATTTAGTAAATCAACATTAAAACCACTATTTTAATAATATGGTGATGCACACTTAATATAAGGTATAGATTATAGTCTACCCCTTATTTAGGTACCTATATTAAGTGAGCATCACACAGATTTTTAAGAGGGAAGTCTTCGATAGATACTCGATACTTTGTACTTAGATTTGAAAGATCTTTGTATCTAGAACTCCGAACTTGATTCTAAGGCTAGTGCTAATCGATCATATCAACCCAACTAAACAAATGCAGTAGGTAGGTACTGTGTGGAATTGAAATAAGCGAACGGAAATTGATCACGTGACGTTTCATTCGCGTACGTCAAATCACAAATTTGCATTAATTTAGTTGGATTGCTATTATAGACTTGTCTAGGGGAGAGGGAGAGAGAGGGCATATCAGGTAACTTTAGAAATATTTCTTTAAAGGAAACTTTCTTCGATTAAGGCTTGCATTCCACACAATCACAGATTTATCAGGGTTACTCCATTACATTCCGGATTACCAACCCTCGATCATCTCATGTCTGATTTATAGATCTCCACACTGGAATGCGGCGCTAAATTAATGACTGCAGTTTGTGCTATTTTAAGACCGGCTACTTGTAACGTACTTTTACAAAAAGGCACTCGTGATATGCGCCGCGGAAATTTGAAATGAACTGGTATTTTGTATATTAAACTTGATTGTAGCTACCTATAAGAGAGTTGGCAACGCTTACAATTACTGACTGTCATTTACCTGTATACTTATTAATTTATCTGCGGAGACAATGTTTGGAATCAGAACATCTAAATGTTCTGATTCCTGATTGAATAGAAATTCTGTAAGTAATTGATAAGGTTAAGTGTATTTACGAAAATACAGCTAAGAGATTAGATTTTTTATTTATATTTGGTACCTACTTACACAGGTATAACATCTATCGCCATGATAATATTTCCTATATTTTACTACTGATAATATTATGAATAATTGCCAAGCCAGGAACTGAGCGTCACGAACTTACAATACTTCATAAGCACATATATAATTTGACTGTTCATGGAATAAATTTACCTATATGATGCACGATATACTGAAGTGTTTATTATCCTCTTTTGTTCTATTTCAACAAAACTACCAGGGTGATGATAAGCCATAACTGCATCGCGATCGTTTGAATATCTAAGTCTAGACTTACCTGCAACAAAGATAAGCCAAATCAGTACAATGTAATCCACCACCCTGTAATCTCTCGTTAGCCATCTAATGATCACCCTGTTGCACCCTCGAGTCAGATTTCAGTCTGAAGTGATCTCCAAGTACCTACACTTCACGAACTAGGAATTAGGATCTTCGACTGCAGTCTGGGAGGTGACGTCATTATTTTTTGAATTACATACTTACCGATTTAACGAGTTTGGCAATAGGATAGTTTGATTTAATTTGTAGGAAACAACAAAAATAACGAGAACAAGCTCTTATTTGAGAAATAAAATCGGATTATCTAGTCAGTAGAAATTTTGAATCCGAACAGATAAGTTGTATGAGATTTTCATCATAGGTAGATCTTCAAAAAAATGCATACCTAGTTTTATAGGTTTTCGATATAATCTACCTTTTGGTATACCTATTTGGATGGATATTCGAGCGTTTGAAACGCCATTTTCGATTAAAACTGTATTTAAGGACATAATCAATAAGGATCGAAAACTTAAGATCTAAATTTATCTCCTGATACTGGTACAAATAGTGTTTCAATTGATTGTATTGTAGGTAATAATATATTATGTACTATGTACTTTCAACCATTATTAATAGAGCTAGAGACGACAATGACGGCGTCTCAAACGCTCGAAGATCCGCCCATTTATAAGATAAATTATACTATAGGTAGTAGGTATATCAATTTAAAATCTCTCTTTATCGAAGTGAAAAATATCGGAAAGACTTGCACATCGTTAAAATAATCTTAGATGCGATAACTAACACTTCTTCTGCGTTTATACGACGTTGAGCGATTTCCGGTAACCGTTGAAATTCTCTGAGTATGTATTTAAAACTCAATACTAACAGTATTACGTGAATTTGTGGCTTGGTATACCTACTTAATAAAATTAGAGTCACGACTGTTGATACGGCTTGGAAGTAAATAAAGACACGAGTTAGTAATCCCAACAGGTGGGCTTAAATAGTCGTTTTAAATGGGTCTTTATTTCTAGCCTAGGTGTATAAGTCTATTAAACACCTAAGCTTGTGGCTTTTGGCTTTTAGTGCCCACTTTACTACACATTTAAATAATTAAATTTAGCTTCCTTAAGTTAAAATAGGAAAGAAACTAATGCATAAGTATTAAAATTTCAATCGCATGATACACACTCTATCAATGAAGACTTGACGTATTGTATCAAAACAACTCTTCAATGCGTTCTTATATGGCTCGTTTTAAATAATTACGTTTTTTTATACTACTACTATACTTAATAAACAATATAATCCATACAAAAAATGATATTCATACCGATTTTTATTCATTATCAACGAATCACATTATCAATTCTATTTACAACATGTATACATTGACCTAAAAACAACGGCTATACTAATCAAAGTATGAATGCGACGTTGCCAGCTCGCGCGACGTTGTAACCGTGCCGTCGCCCGGTCGCCGGCCCGGCAACAGTGCTCAGTAAACTGCCGTGCCGATAACACTTTAAGCCGTTTTTACTGACGAAAATCGTCAACATTTTTAACGTTATTTACATTATAGTTTTACTAGACGTTTATTCAAATACATATCGGAATGTAATAAGTGTTTTGCTGTGATTTTAGAACGTGCGGAGGATTGTGCGATTGTTTTCAACGGCCGCCATTTTGGAATTCAATTAAAAGGACGTAACTACGGGAGTATGGGTGTGTTTTAACTCTGTGTAATTTTAAATCTAAACTATTAAATGTATTTTTGGTTACCATAGTTACAGGAGGCATTTAAAAATATTCATAAAGTAATGGAATAGGGATTTTTTCCATACAGAACATCCGAATTTCTATTTTGAGCGCCATGAGGAAATCGACAATCGAATGTAAACCGTAGAACGTTGAATTATGACTCATTTTCGAAGTGCTTTATATTATATTTGTCTTTATTCACATGTAATGCTGTAGAATTGTGGGGCGGTATTAATATTGAATCTTATGTGTTGTAGTTTAAGGTTCTTTTCGTTTTGTCTCATGTTGTAATGTTTTGAAACGGTTCTGTTTATATTTTTTGTACGACTATGTAGGTGAGATTTTCGGACTTACCTTAGATACAGAAAATAAACTTATAATATTGTTTTAGGTAAGTAAGTAAATGGGTAAGTAATAATAAAATGCGTAAGATTTAAATGGTACCAGGTCTACCTGATTCTCTTAATAAATAGTAGGTAAGTACTTAACTGTTCAGAAATTAAAAAAAAACATAATACATACCTATACATTGCTAGGTAGGTATATACATTTGATATGTAAAACTATAATATACTTACAGCCTAATAATTATTAATAAATGCCTGATTATGAGCTTTAATGATTTTATACTAAGTACCTACAATATTAAGTAGGTACTTACTTATTAATTATTTATTGCCTTAATGAGTGCAAAGTGACAAAGTTTTTAGAATGACTTAAGTGTACTATTACTTATTCTAAATTAGGTGTATTATTATCATGACCTCATTAAGTAAAAAATATGTAAACACTTAACCTTAATTTACAATTTATTTTGAAATAGCGTTTGTATGAGTATTTTTCCTGTACCTACCCTGGCTTTGTAGGGAGGTACTAGGTTAGCAATTATTCGCATACTTACTTACAAGTGGAGATCTGTCATTTGAAAATAGACCTTTAGGATCTACACTTCAGTACCTATCTCTTTTTTAACCCCCGACGCAAAAACGACAGTGTGTGTGTGTGTGATTGTGTGTGTATGTGTATCTGTGGCATCATAACTCCCCAACGCATAAACCGACGATTTTGATTCTTTTTTTTTTATTTGAAAGGTGAATATGTCGGGACTCGGGCGTGTTCTTAGCTATGTTTGATGAAAATCGGCTAAGTAGCTTAATAATTATTTAAAACCTAAATCTATGTAAGCCAAGGGTAATTATGTACATATTTTGTAGGCTCAGTTCTTGGAAATAAGGTTCAAAAGAATTATTTCACAGTGTATATTATTACAGACGTAGTGTTCATAGTGTAAATAATTTTGACTTTGACTTAGGAACATACTTAAATAATGTTTCCTTTGCTTTGTACCCGAAACCTATTGCATTGAGGTCAAAGTCACTTTAACCAGTCCATTAGAACCTAAGGACCAAAATAATCTAATACAGGTCCATTCAACTTAAGTTTAAGTAAAACAGAATGTGAATTCGACTAAGTGCATTAGTAGGTACTTCATAAATTTGTCACTTCATTATAATTAGTTAGCTAAGTATAGTTATGGTTTATAATGTATTTCTTCAATATTCTCCTTTTTTATAGACACCTAGCGGTCCATCCCGGCTTTGCACGGATCCCTTTTTTTATAGCCTATGTCACTCGGGAATAGTGTAGCTTTCCAACAGTGAAAGAATTTTTCAAATCAGTCCAGTCGTTTAGGAGCCCATTCAATCCAAACAAACAAACAAACTTCACCTCTTTATAATATTAGTAGGTATAGAGTATAGATGAAAAACCCATAGTCTATTGGACTTAGTTTTAAACAAAATGATCATTTCAGTTGCAGAATTTGAAATCGACTAAGTGCATTAGTAGCCCATATTTATCAGTTCATTATCATTAGTCAATTCCATGATTTTGTAATGTCTAACATTCATCTTTTTTTTTCTAGAAAATGACAACCATCCAACATTCTCCTTCAAGGCCACGAAGCGCTTGATCCAGATGGTGCAAGAAAGGGCCTGCCTTTGGGATAAGTCTACGCCAGAGTACAAAGATCGTCTCGCTAAGGACAAAGCTTGGTCAGAGATATTCCATGAGCTAGACCCCAGCTTCGAAACTGCAAATAATACCATGCGCCATGAGATAAGTAAGTGAATAATTTCTGATGCCTTCGCGGTTATTACACATTGGAATGAAACAACTATTAACGGATTTAGCGTTAGACTATTGTCAGCTCAGTCGTGCTACGATTATGGAAACTGTAAAGAATCCGAAACGTCAGCAAATAAAATAAAATAAAAATACGCGAGTTAAATTCGTTAATAGTTGTTTCATTCTAATAAGTAAGTGAATTTGTTACAAGATAAACTGCTTCGTTGTAATATTTCTAAGTGTGTGCTCTTTTAAAATCATTATCATACCTTTTTTTTCATCATAAAGGTAGACAATAAAGGGATTGTCCGGAATGCATTCTGAGACCCTGTTATGGCATTACAATTTGATTTAACTTACTTATTTCTCAAATAATTGTTTTTTGGTCATAGAACCCGATATTACTATCGGTTTTTTAAAATCTTAAGATCTTCCGCTCTATAATTAGTTATCGTCGATTTTACCCATTGTAATAAGGTTTTATTCATTTGTCTTAGGTATCAGCATTCAGAAAAAATGGTACAACATCCGAGATTCATACGTCAAATCTATGAAGACTGGGTATTTAGGACGTCGTAATCGGCCTTATATTCACGCAGAACTACTAAAATTCTTAGATGGGAGATATTTCGATAAGAAAAGATATATTCAAAATGAAGAAGAGCCAGAACAAGAACCTTGGGATCATGAGGTTTTCGTTAGTATAGATGAAACTGAAGATAATTCCGCTAAAAGAGCTAAAGTAGAATTAAGTCCAGTCGATAATTTAAGAGCTAAAGACAACGAAGAAGATATTGTAACAGTTTTATCAAACCTGATACAAAAAGAAGAGGACGAAGACAGGGCGTTTTTCAAATCCATTACTCCGTCCGTCAAGCAGCTGTCTGAAGATTCTAAATTCGAATTTAGAATTGAAGTTCTAAAACTAATTAAGAGTTTGAGACTCAAAGATAAGAATCGACTTAGTTTGAAAACTGAAAAGGTCTCTAATCATGGTAGTGATAGTGATTAACTTCTGTAAATAAATTGTAAATTATATTTTAATTAGGAATATTTCTGTTTTAATCGAATCCTATTAAAACCTTTAAAATATAATTTCATAGAAAAAAACCGAACCGAAGCGTTACTATATTTTTTGTCGATAAATTGAATATAAATTATGGAATTGTTTATCGACATAATGTAATAGTCAACCACGGTATCTGAATCCTCAACTTTACTATTGCTCTTCTACTAGTTTAGCACTCATCTATGTTATAAATGTAATTCTATTTCTGAAAATACACCGAAGAAAGGTTGAAAGACAAACATTTATTTCCATTTAAAAGAAAGTGAAAGGTAGATCCAAGAGTACTAACATTCGACTAAACTTTGTTACGGCCATTTTCCTTTCGCAGTTGTCATATTCAAAACAGTATTTGTAACCTTATTGAAGTTAATATGTGGGCTTGGAAAACCAATTACGTAAAGTTTAGTAGGTACTTGTTTTTTTCTGTGTGTTATCAGAATAAATGACTGTTATAATACCTTAACCATAACCGTCAAAACTTCGGTTATCTGTGTTAATTACACTATCTGTCTACCTAATGCTTACGTGAACGTATAATAAAATCTAATAATCTTTAAGCATGTTCGATGACTTAGCCAGCCGGTCCGTAATCTTAATGATAAAAGTTAATAAGTAAGACGTACACATTACTGTGTACGGAGTTAAATTAAGTACTTTCTGTCTTGATAATGTGCACTGCCGCAACCTAATCAATACCTAACTGAACTAATCAACGAGTAGCGAGCGACAAATTGATATAATTACTTAACACATGTGAGTTTGCGGCGCCTTGCAAACTTGCCTTTACCGATTTAGAAGGAATTTTCGAGTGTAATTTTGGAAAGATTGTCAATATAGGTAGATGTATAAACTTGGCAAAAGCTATGTGAGTATCGTATATAATATATACGTTTTTAATTGAACTGCATAACTATATCATTCACTTTCCCAACAACAAACTACTTATACCTAATAATTTCTCACACCAGTTCCCATAGTCAAAGACTGAGCTGACGATAATCGAACAGTAAAGTTTTCGAAACGTCAGCAAATAAAATAAAACACGCGGCTCCATTATAGTTGTTTCGTTCAACAATTTTATTATTTTTTTATTATTTTAAGCGTATTAACATCCTAACTAATATTATAAATGCGAAAGTAACTCTGTCTGTCTGTCTGTTACGCTTTCAAGCTAAAACTTCTGGACCGATTTAAAATTTGGTACAAAGAAAGTCTGGAGCCCGAGAAAGAACATAGGCTACTTTTTAACCGACTTAAAAAAAGGAGGAGTTCCACGCGGACGAAGTCGCGGGCAGAAGCTAGTTATTAATAAAATAATCCGTCAGATGACCATGACATTAGTATCATACAAACAGACAATTATTTGTAGTAACTTACTTCCGTATAATAATAATAATATGTAGGAACGCAACACAACGCTTGTCACTGTCATTTAAGAACATTACTTACTCTCGTATGAAGAAGTAGTGTACATACCTAACTATAAAAGTTGTTATTTATAACATTACGTAGAAATTCTTGTTGTCGTATAATATCGAGATATAATATAATATATAGAGAGCGGTGTCCTTATTGCTGCATCGCGGTGTTATGATTTTATCTAAGAATTTGATATTATTTCATACAATTATATCGCACACTTAGATCTAAAGGGAGCTAATTCGAAAACCTGAAGGTTTGCGTTATGCACACCATCGAATTCCTCGGAGCAAAAGCTATTGATACCACTAAAACAGATTTAAGCTCTTCTAAATTCATAAAAAAGTATAAATCCATATAGCGCACATGGACACAATAATAAGATTTTTGCCTTTCCTGAAAAAAAAAAAACACGAGTTTCGAGTTAATCCTGTTTAGATCTAGGTGTGCGATATATTAATGCACGTTACCGATTGGGACAAAGCATTGATTTATTCAAGTAGTTTGATGCTACTTACCATAAAACACAGGTAGGTACGTACTGTTTAAGCTGAGTTACTGTGCATAGGACTGCAACCCTTTGACAAATTTACGATTAGATAGACTGTGATTTAGTAACTTTGACTACGAAGCTACAGGTGCCTGAAACCTGACTAAAAGGCGAACTTCTGATTTTGCTAAGTTTACTATTGACTGGATTAGTATAATTTTGTTTGAAATATTACTTATATACAAGTTGATAGCAGAGGTTCTCTTCTTCAATAATTTAGTACTTACCTACCTATATCACATCTTTATTACAAAAGTATGACATCTCGGAATATGTCACCACATGACTTCAAATTTAAATGTGCATAATAATAGAGTCTTAAGTGGAGTAAGAAAATATTTTGACATTTTTCTAGTAGGTAATTTTCAATTGAATGACATAATGAAAAGACCCTAAGATCTGGATTCCTTAAAGTGTTGTTTTAGTTGTAGGTCGTAGAATTAACTATGTGAAGGAAACATCCTTACAAGGTTATCTGATGGTGTGGTAAGTCATAGAAACGAAGTTATGTACCAATGTAAATTTATATAGATTCTGCCAATGTTGCTTTGAAAAATTACACACCTTAAATAATTTGGAATCTGTTTGACATTTTGCGCATAATACATTATCTAAAGCAACCTCAACTACCCAATCAGCCAAGGGTCAAAATTGACACTAATTACTCTATACATCACAAAACGGAAGTGTCATGGCGGCGGCGGAAGGGTACTTCCGGCCGCCGTTCGTTAGAGTAAGCATCGGATTAATTGAAGATGGGACAATATCCGGTTTAGGTTTTGGAGGCTTTCAAGGGAATGTGTTATTTGTGAGTATTAAGGGATTAGGAGCTGTAGGAGGTAGCTTCAAATATCAAAAGGGTTTGCGGTGAACGAAGTTGCTAACAATATAATGATAGCTTTTATGTATCTAAATTGTTCAGAATCACATTTGGATCACTTAAAAATAGATTACTAAGGCCTTTTTAAACATTAAACAGAATATATTATATTACATACTTAAACAAGTGCCAATCAATCAAAATGAATGTAAAATTGTATCGAATTGACATACGCGAACGATAACTAATCACGTGACGTTTCGTTTGCATAAGTCAATTTAAACTAGTATACTTATTTTGCAGTCGTTACGTTCGATTGCTATTATCGATCGGCTTTTTAGCTACAACACTGAATTCCAAATATATTTTACCATGAAATGCAAAAGCAAGAAAACAAAATTAATTCTAAGATCAAAATTCAACAAGCGTCTAGTTTTTAAAATTTGTCATATCAGTCATTGCTCATTAATTCACTGTATAATTCCAACCCAAAAGTTACAAAAATATTGTAATTCCGTCCCTAAGGAGTAGATGTGTAACCGTAAATATTCAGATACCTCGCACGGTCAAGGACAAACCGAACAAGAAAGGAAAAACCTTTTCCGCGTTCCCTTTTACCAATTTCCGTATCTGGTTACATAATAACAAAACGCTGAATGAGTTGGTTATAGTTAATTTATTATAATAGTAATGTAGAATGTTATGTAAATATTAAACAAAATTGAGAAAAGTGACATCTCGAAATGAGTAACCATGTACAGATTTAGAGTTCTAAATGGAGTAACAAAGTATTTCGAGGTGTCATACTTTTCTAGTAAAGGTGCGATAATAAATAATACCAATTAATAATGTCTCATGCTTAAGATGCTTTCGTTGTACGTAATAACATTTCAGTAATTTATGATCTTAAAACATTAATTCTTTCAGCATAAAAGTCTGATTGCTTTGCCTGAACAAATGAGAATGTAAACGGCGTTTACCAAATTCAATAATCAAAATTGAATTACATACTTGGCGATATTTCACATGTTCTTTAGAAAATGATTCATTAGAACTTGTCGACATACAAATATTTTCTCCAACCCTCTACAGTAATATATATCTACTTTTATTAATCCCGCTTTGTGATTGTAACAAGGTAAAGCTTATCGCGCTGATTGCAGTCGACGGGACCTTTGCATTGATAGACAACAACTGACTGATACGTGCACCTATTACGGATTATTGGATTTGGACAGAATATAGCCTCAGTTTAGTCAGCTATAATAGAGTTACAATATAATATTATACATTCCTTACCTATGTACTTACCGAGCTAGGAAGTCCTTTTTTATACAACACTACATGCGCAGCTTTAAAACCCATTTAAAACTACCCTTTATGAATATACATCCTTATCAAAAATGTGTGTTAAGACGTAAACATAATCTGTTAGTAGAAAGTTCCCTCATAAAAGGAAATACAGTAAATATTATGGTTATATCTCTTTTTGTATTAGCAGATTAGCTAACGTACCTTTATAGGTAGGTAACGCTATTGTGATCACCGCTGCATGTATGTGGGTAAAAATTACCATAATATTATAGTAATGTTTTTGGAATAAAACAATTTAACTCGCGTCAGTTCCACGTCATTTTGCTCAGTCTGCTGCGAATATAGGAGCTGTAAACTTTTCGAAACGTGAGCGTAAAATTAATTTTATCCGTTATAAATGTTTTTTTTTTCAAACTTTATAGTCTCACCAGACTCACCTCTGCTCCGCTATGGTATCCAGGAGTAATTTGAAGGTTACATACGAACTTCTTTAGGTGGATGGTCTTAACGGATTATGAAAGTACATTACGTACGAAATATTGTACTTATGTCGTTATTAAGGGCCATATAAGAACCACATTCGAGTATTTATTTGCTTTATGTAGCTTACTATTAAGTACTTAGGCTTTAGAGAGACGGACATCACCCCGATTGCAAGCTGTTGTCAACATTTTTGTTTCAGCATGCCGTAAGTACTTATCGTAAGTTACAGGCAGTAGTAACGAGTTCTAAGTGACGTAATAAGTAGGTTTGTGTACTTAAAGGATTATTGGTTACTGTTTTACTTTACAGTATTAACTATTATGTGAACAATACAAAGTTGTACTTACATAAGTGCGTACAGATGGTTGTCGCATTGCGTCACTTCGAATTTAGACTAACTTAGTACTTCTACAAGTTGTCGAAAGAGCAACAATTATCCAAACTTAGCCTGAACGTGTTGGTCTAACAGTAGTAGTTTCTATAAGGCTTTCACTAAAGAACCAATTTAATCTGAGAGTTTTATGAACATATAGGTGGCTCTTCATAGTTTCTTTATTATATATATATTTATACGTCACTTAGAACTGGCTAGAACTGTACAGGCCCCAGTCAAGCGCCATTCGATAATAACGAACGAGAATCTAGAATTGTATGTAATTGTCATTCAATCCTAACTAATCCTAACTAATATTATAAATGCGAAAGTAACTGTCTGTCTGTCTGTCTGTTACGCTTTCACGCTAAAACTACTGAACCGATTGAAATGAAATTTGGTACAAAGAAAGTCTGGAGCCTGAGAAAGGACATAGGCTACTTTTTAACCGATTGCAAAAAAGGAGGAGTTCCACGTGGACGAAGTCGTAGGCAGAAGCTAGTGTCATATAAATTACTAGCTTCTGCCCGCTGCCCTAGTTTTAGCGTGAAAGCGTAACAGACAGACAGACAGAAAGACAGAGTTACTTTCGCATTTATAATATTAGTAAGGATATCTGAAAAAAATCCTACAATATTTTATATCCATGAATTAAATTATATTGTACAGGTGAAGAAGGTAGTAACTATTATTCAGCTGCTTTATTCTAAAATTATCAACGAGCTTTTTGTATATTGTGTTGTAAATAAAACATCTGTCATAGTTAACATCTGTTAAGTACTTAAGTTTTTTTCCTCTTTATCTTGAGAACCTGTTAACACAGTGTCCCAGTAAAGTCACCTGAAACTTACCTAGTGCAAGCTAGGAAGCTTTCATCCCGTGGTTTCACTCACGTAGATTTAGATCTTTGCCCTCTTCACAAATCAGTGAGGCAATTTAGCCTCTTATATATTTAGACGAACCTTTAGACCCCCGTCTTATTAAAATAATGAAAGAATGGAGACAATAATACAAGTAAATATATGAAAATTACTCAAATGTGTAATAAAACGTTTTCCGACTAATTTTTTCTTTCTCTGATACATTTTATTCCACAAAGATTCTTCTTTGGAGCACTTTTCGAAATAATTCCATTTCAAGATAATGGGCAAAAGTGGGATGACGCAAGCGGTGCATGAAACCCTGCTACACGATAGAGCGAGAACGATATAGGTACATCTACTCATGCTGCAGTTAAATGACGTCATGCAATTTACGTTACTTCATTACATTTCTTTATAAATTGGTCAAATTTATGATTCACTAATGCCTCAAAATGAGTTCGAATTACATTTCAATAAAAAAGTATTATCTATGGAAAAATATTCCATAAAGAATACTGGCCGAAAACGCTGTCTTCGTTATTTAAGAACAATAAAATTCAAATCTGACGTATTCCACCCGGCAATTGCTCAGCTTTCATTCGGAATGAGTTTTTAATTGTTTGGAATTCGAATGCGAAAGGTTTTTTAAAACCGTTTTGAATACCTACTTTGAATTGGCGCGCTTGGTCGTCGGTGCTGGCCCACTGTGACGATTCTCTAAAAATATAGTTTGTTGTTTTTTGTACTAGATGGCGTTGTTTGAATCTGGTCTTTATTTATTGATTTATGCAAGGTCAATTTAAATTGTATTAATAATTTTAAATAGACGTTTGTTTATTACGCTAAGGTACACACTAAAAAGTATTATAATAGGTATTATATATTGTCAAAGTATTTAATTACATGCGGGTGAAATTGCCGATCACAACGAGTTTAAAATGCGAATAAACAAAATATTAGACATTGTGAAAGCCATAATCTAATTTACTTGGTCTTGCTTAGTTAAATAGATCGATATTAATTCACATTTCAGTGAAATTATCAGGTTTCGATTCGTGCAACAAAGCGGGGCTTAAGTTTAGGGGCTAAGTTAAAAGACACTGTAGGAATATTATAAATTGATAATTAGGTACCTTGTATATAATAAAATACTTTGTTTTGCGGATAATAATATAAATAACTAGCGGCCCGCCCCGGCTTCGCCCGGATCCCTTTTTTTTATAGCCTATGTCACTCGGGAATAGTGTATGTTCCCAACAGTGAAAGGATTTTAGAAATCGTCCGGTCGTTTAGGAGCCTATTTAATCCGAACAAACAAACAAACCTTTCCTTTTTATAATATAAGTATAGATACCTAATCGTCGGTTAAGATCCGAATTTTCTATTACGGTACCCAACCATAAATATTTTTTTCTCGATATCTGATGTAATAATAAATAAACATATTAAGTATTATGCTATGTTGGTTTCATGTATTTTCACATTTTTTTTTAGCCACTACCTATAAAAAAATTGCCTAACATTAGTTTCAATTCAACTTCGATTTAGCGATCCTTTCAGATAATTTTCATTCATAAATAGTACATTACGCACCTAGGCCAGTAAAATAAAACATGTCTCAGATCACACGTAATTGTCGTCCGAGGCGAAGCCGAGGTTGACAAAAATGTGATCTGAGGTTTTTTTATTTACTGGCCGAGGTCAGTATACTATTTTTCTGTTCGACGAAGCCAGAAAGCGGCAATTTCATTTGTCGCAGCTGCCAGAAAGTTAGCGCTTTCAGACCTATGATAATTTTCATTCATAGAGTTGTATTTTTATATTGTATAATATATTGGCCTTTCCTCTCTTATGATACTAATATTGTATATAAAACTAGGGACTCGCCCCGGCTTCACACGGGTGCTCTAAACCTTGTTCTTGAATCACTCTATCTATTAAAAAAATCCAAATAGCATCAAAATCTGTTGCAAAGTTTTAAAGATTTAAGCGTACATAGGGATATAGGAACAGTAAAAGCGACTTTGTTTTAAACTAATGTAGTAATATGGTATAGGAACAAATTGGAGGGAATGTTCCCTTGAAATTGGAACGTTATTCATTTGATAACAAAATTTCGCGACCGCTATTATTTTAAGCCATATTTTCACGCGCGAAATGCGTAATGAGGCATACGATTTGCATATTACACCTGTTTATGTATGGAATTAGTTATGGTGGTTAACGAGGTAAGCTTTCATTAGTGCCAGCAACATGAGAGTTATTCATTATGGTAAAGAGCCGTCTAGCCATTCACTATCTGTTGGCACTTACCCAAAAACAGTATTGGACATGTACACAGATTTTATTATAAACAGATACACAGGTGATTCAAATTGAGCATTATTATGACAAAGCAGATTTGTAGCTTCGGTACCTTATGCGCTTTGGTGGTCTGGTCTCTACGGCATTACCGAAATTAAGTAAAAATACTTACAAATATTTTGTTGTGCCTACCTACTTAGTTATAAGGTCAGCATTTCTAAATATAATCTTGTTTCGTAGGTGGTTAAGGAAGTCCGTGTAACAATTTGATGTGACGAAGACTCGTTGAAAGGATCAAATTTTCTACTACATACAGCGTCCCTATTGTTTCAAATGACTTTTTGACTTGACAAGATTGTGCTCGTTAGGAAAAAATACTACACTCGATGATGTTCTTTGCTAAAATAGGTAAGTATTTTAATTATTCACCCGACACATGCTCGTCTTTTAGTATCTTGAAAGTTATCACTTTCAAGTATTCAGGTTTACAACTTAAGGCCACGTAAGGAATCAGACATCTCATAAAGCCAAATAATTAAATTTCTTAAGTTTCTATTAACATTAACGTTTATTAACTAAAATATCCCTGTAAGTATTCTATTTATTGAAAGTCCTATAGTCAGACCAGGTGATATAATACTAATTGTTTTAACTAGGGTGATTTAAAAAAGGATGACTACACCTACCGTTTCAGACTTATTCGAAATTTGATGAATAAGGAGAGATTTAAGAGTAATGCTGGATTATCTGTTGTATTCTCTATCTATTTCGAATACAGTTGTATTAGTCCATTAACAAGTTTAGAGTATGGCTAATATAATCTTCGATGCAAGCACTCTGCGAGTTCTAATAAATAATGAAGTTTGTGGTTTTTGAGTGATTGTTTGTTTCATAAGCGATCATAAAATGTGATATTTAAAAGATCCCAGATCTTGTTGTCAACCAACACTAAAAATTTGGTAGTGAACAATTTTATGAAGATTTAAATTTTTTAATTACCTTCTTTCCTTCCTTCAAGACACTTATAATTCAAAGGAAGCTTAATACCATTATTCTATATTCTTATGAGGTATCAAATTATCAAATTATCACTAATCTCGTTTACTCTGTGATTCTACCTTAAACATCTTATTACTATAGGTAATATTATGTTGATATGATACCTACAATTATAACGGAATTAACTCACATAGTTTATTTTACTTGCTGACGTTTCATAAACTACAGTTCCTATATTCGTAGCCGACTGAGCTGACGATAGTCCACCAGTCTACATCAATGTAGATGTTCCAATGTGATTTTTTTTTTAATTTAAATGTCAACACATTCACTTAAGTATCAGCATTTGCGCTGAATCCTGTTTATTCATTTGTCACCCATTCGACCTTGCACACAGCGGTTATATCGGAATAATTGAGGACATCTTAAAATCGTCGCAGCGAGCCCGCAACGGGCTGCGGACACAAAAGCAGCAGGAAATTTGCGTCTCTCGTCCGTTCATAGAATTAATTGGTTTTACGCCCGCTCACTCTGATAGTTTAGGTCAACTATACCGCTTTTGTTACATAATCTTGACAGTTTATTTCGAAGGTTCTTAAATATAAATACTAGCTTTCATCCCCCTTTTAACTCGTTACAACTCTTTTTCCGCAATTAAATCTAGCCTTTGTCGCGCTCTAGACTAACTCAGTAACAAATTTTATTTAAATCGGTTCAGTAGTTTTATCGTGAAAGCAAGAAAGACAGAATCGAATAGTGTTGTATATTTTATTATGTAGTGTTCTATATTTTTAATAGAATTCTTAAGAAGGCTATAAAACAAAATAACTTTTATCATTAGGTGGTCAACTTTTTTCTGTACAGCCGATCTTTACGAGCCAATGTGGTAATTAAAAAATCGCACCACGTAACCAATATCCCTCGGTCATATATATAAAGAGCACCTTGATAAAAAATATTGACGATTCAGGTAAATTATTTATGGAACTCAAACCCGCTAACTTAACGATTTAAGTGTGAGAACTAAGTGACCCGTTAAAATCCTAACTTTTAAGTAGATTCCGTTAAGAACCCCAAATTCTAAATGACCTATTTAACAAAAAGAGAAACAATAAAAGCTGTCTGTCGCTAAAGAATGTTAATTAAAGAAAGACCGTACAAAGGGTTTTTAAAATCCAATTAAATGAAACTCTTCAAGCTTAGGTTCCGGAGGTCATGGATTTGCGATGGACAAATTTCAACTTGAAAATAATTGTTGACAATGATTTATTAATAAAGGATACTGATGGGAAGACTGCCGACAAATATTCTAATTCCGCTTCTAATATCTTAGGAATTAGTAAATTATCATCTGTATCATACCTACATTAACTTCTCCGAATGTATATTCAATTATAATGATCTAACACAACAAGTATATGAAATTCCGTAGTATAAAAATAAGCCACAAAAAGTAAACCACACGGTCCGTGCAAATTCTTTGCGGTCAACAAAATACTTTAATATCGTCATTATATCCTTACTGCATTGTCGGTATAATACCTACGTTGTTTTATAAGACTCCAGGTGATCGCTTGGCTAATTAAGTTTTTGCACTAATTATAACTTGGATTAAGTTGGAAGACCAAGCGGGTTCAATAATAATATGATATTACTAGTGGCTTGTTTTGTGGTTCGAAAATTTTTCAATTCAGTAAACCCATTATACTTAGCTCATGTAAATAAATTATAATTAGAATATTATTCTGTCCACTCATCTAAAGCTAAGCTACCGAGCTTCGCTCTGTGAAACCGCAGAGAAAACGAATTTCCCTGGAGCTAAGGCTTAGCTATACTGTTGAATTCAATAGAGACATTTATAATACCTCGTATATAAGTAGATCGTTTGATAGTATTTCTCTTGTTCTTGTTCCACTCTCGAATGCTGGACAACCCTCAACCGTTTTACCTTTAAGTTGCTGCATGAAATAGGGAAGAAGTACTATGACTAAAGCAGCTCCTCACATTCAGCCAAGAGTAAATAGAGATATCTATTTCGCTTCATCTCACATCTCAACACAGCCTCTTGCTACCGGCAGTAGCACGCGCCGCGCAGGTGTCCTGTGTAAGTTAACTCAGCTGTCGAGCTCAGGTCCAAACTGAAGTTAAGAACATTTTGGATACCTATATATCTTAAAATATCCGGCGTTAGAAACTTATACAAAAATGTATTAGACTTATTAAGTACCAGGCGCCATGTCTATCAATACTTTGCTGGTAAATCGAATTAGTTCAAGTAATCTTTTATCGATCTAATAAATAATGTCATTCATCGGTGGTCGTTAACTCTTGATATATTTCGAAGACTATAGTCGACCCAATTTGTCCTGAACAGACTCTCAATGGTTTACCTAGGATCATCAAGCATGAAAGTGGATAATAAGCGAACAAAATTGCTTAGGTCGGGCATTATTATTACTAATCATAGAGACAGTATGGCGCCAATACCCCAAATCAAAAAGGCCCTCGTTCCTACTGGAACTGTTTCACCAAATACCTACTTCTTTCTGGCGTAAAGTTAGTTAAATGTAAATACAGATCTCATCTTTCGTAAATGTATCATCTTATTTACTGCAATTTCTTTACATCTCGTCACCGCGTTATCTATTAAAACGGCAGGTGCAACACGTGCCACCTGCATGCAAGGTGATAACATCACCTGGCTGGGCTCGCGACTGATCTTTAAGACTTTAACCTGTTTTAGTTTTTATATTATAACTGGAACGACAGTACACAAATATTAGAAGATGAGAAGGATTGTACGTTCATTTTTGCTCTTGAGCGTACGGTCCACGAAATCATTGTTTTTAGTAAGGATGGTGTTAGGTGCTGATAAGGTCTTTTAAGCGGCTAAAGACATTTTCAAATCAGATTATGTAAGTTTTTCCCCGTTACACTGTCTTATATACTTCATTCAAATACATCTAGATAATGAAGACGCGTGTCAAATGGTTCTCAAAACATTGTTTGTCTAGCCACAACAAAGTGGTTAGCACGTAAGGTTTCTATCAAGTGACAAAGCATCCATCACCGTCACTCTTTCACTTATTGCAAAAGTGTGACAAGGACAGACTCAGGAGACTTTTGTGACTTTGAAAACGCTATCGTCGAAATCGACTTCAACTATATTAATACAATTTACATTGAGTTGGCGCAGTACGGTATAGCAAATTGCATATAGCGAAAAATTTGGCAAACTCTTTGTTGTTTAAAATTAACTGTCCTAGGGGATGCATTGTTGTGGTATTTGACATTTTTTCTTTGTGTTGCCGTACTAGGTAGTAAATCTGAAAATTTCGTATTTTGGGTTTAGTCTTTCTATTCTATATGAAACTGTATTAGTAGGTAGGCGTCTCCCGAAAATACAATTTTAAGGACACTTTCAGTTTATGAGGCAGTGTTTTTATAAATGGATGTTATCCTGAAACTTTCCTTACCTAATGATGAAAATAAGTTCTTATATAAGACTTACGAATACTCGATTATATTTTTTTTATATTTACGAGTACATTAAATTTAATGTATTCTAATGGTCTGTGGTAATTTTTTTTCTAGATAACCGTATAGCGATGTCAAAAGTAATAATGTTATAAGATGATACTTTAAGTATTAATTAAATTAACGAACTAATAACCCCGCAATTTTCGAAAGTATTTTTGGAATCCTCTTACATAACAACTTATTTTCACTCGAGTATGGTATGGGAAACATTTGGCTCAAATACATCAAAGAGGCTTAATTTTAAATGAACCGGCGCAGTTTCACGTTTATTCGAATTTCCGACTTAGATGCCTTTGATTTTGAATGAAAACGGCAGGTTGATTAAAACGAAAATTTATATTACCCTCTTGAATTCTGTAAATACATAGATTAAAACGGCAATTTTGTTACAAAATTCACCGGAGGCTTTATATTAAAGCGTTTCCAGGATGAGTGACTTTTTACATTTTTAAGGGATTGAAAATTTTATTATAAATTTAAAATCCTGTAAGGCAGTTGTCATTATATGGATACGCTTGATTTCGTCGCTGAATTGCTCCAAGGTTAACTAGCAAAAAATAAAAGGATAAGTTCTTCTTTGTTTATTTAAATAGGAATTTTCCTTTAAATTAAATTTGGTACAATTTATTTTATCAAATGAATACATACTTAACAGTTTACTTAAATAGCTACCTACGGCAGAATCGATTTGACTGAAAATTGGTATAGTAGTAATGGTATTGGCGGTAACTTAGAACCAGGAGAATATAAAAAAACATCAGTCTACCGGCTTATTTGTTAAAAATGGTATAACAAAATGCACCAATAATAACAACAAATAATTTCTGATGCCTTCGCGGTTTCTAAAATGACAACGACTGTCAAATCGATTGATTAATGTAGTGCTGTGCCGGGCGAGACGTCTGCCGGGACCGCAAGCTATATACAAAACGTTTAATATACAACAATATACTTGTACATTTTCTAAGGTCTTTAACCTAAGACCCGCAATCGATTTTCGTAAAACAAAGTGTTACTAATTAACAATAGGACGTCAGTTCGCTCTCCGCCGGAAGCACATTGTTCTTATCACAATCGTTTGATAAGGTTCATTGGACAAGTTTGTTTTATTCTATGTTGGGAAAGAAATTGTCCTTTTATTAACCACGGGCTTCGAAATGTTGAAACGGAAATTTGATGCGAGTTTTTTTGTTGTGATTTGTTAAATACTATTCCTACCTTTGATATAACGGTTTTGATATAAGTACTTAACGAAAACTGAATGGAATAAGTTTGTACACTTTTATGTGCTGCAATTGTTTTATGTCCAATAATTTATTTACATACATCTATACCTACTATCTATACTAATATAATAAAGAGGAAAAGTTTGTTTTTGTTTGGATTGAATATTCTCCTAAACGACTGGACCGATTTGAAAAAATCTTTCACTGTTGAGAAGCTACACTATTCCCGAGTGACATAGGCTATTAAAAAAGGGAACCCATGCGAAGCCGGAGCGGACAGCTTATATTCTTTAAACTAGCTAGCTAAATTCATTATATCTAGTGGTTTTATTCCTCACAAATATTTCTCGTTTAGTATAGAATAGTGAAACATTTTTACACGTGGCAAGAGCTTGTACAGACAGTGTTACAGACTGTCTGAGCCGGACATCCGGAGGGATCCTTGTGGATTTACTGAGGGTCTGAAAAGAGTGCATGCGTTTGAAAGGACTGTGGCACATTTTATACTACACGTATTATTAAATAGCAAAAATAAAAAAAGATATCTTAAATAAAATAAACAGGTATTCCGTCAGTTACATTACCAAAATCTATTGAATATGTACCTATTCTTTTGTCGACCCGTTAAAATTACGTACACGTAATGTCATATTCATGTTATGTCATATTATCTATACTAATATTATAAAGAGGAAAGATTTGTACCTACCTATTTTTGTATGTTTGTAATGAATAGGCTCAAAAACTGCTGGACGATTTTAATAATTCTTTCACTGTTGGGAAGCTACGTTCACCCTGAGTAACATAGGCTATAGAATATTTTGAAAAAAAATAGGGATCCGTGCGAAGCCGGGGCGAACCGCTAGTTTTCCATAAAGCGATTCCACGACGCCGCATCTAAGGAACTTTATCTAAGTAATTTATTTTTTGATAACAGAAAGAATACCTACATATACTTTTTTTTAATAATGACATATCAACAAGCTTAATTTATTAATTTCTGATGCCTTCGCGGTTGTTATACATTGGAATGAAACAACTGTAGACGGATTTACCTCGCGTATTTTATTTTATTGGCTGATGTTTCAGAACCTTTACAGATTCCATAATCTTAGCGCGACTGAGCCTAATTAACTTATGATATTTTTTCAATTGAAAATTGACCCTGTTTTTGTAGGCAATTTTTAAGTACTACCTAGTAATCTGATTTTGAAAAATAAATCTAAATTACTTATTGTATTTTGCCTGAAAAGGTTCCTTCTTATCGCGGTAAAACATAATGTCTCTCTGGGAATAGAGTCTAATTTAAAGTTTTGAATCCCAAGGAACCTTGTTGATAAGGATCTGGATTTGAGACTATTTGCTTAACAAAATAATGTTTAAGTAAGTAGGTAGGTAAACAGTGTCACAAACTTTACACTTGTGAGTAGGTACTAAAAGTAGGTCATTGTTGGTGCGAAAGTTAGGGCTACATTCCTGATGAAGTTTTTGATAGTCGTGTTAAATGTGGTACTTAACAGAATTTCTTACATTCCTACTTTTAATAATAATTTCTGGTGCTTATGCTTTTATGCAGATTGGAATAAAACAATTACAACGGATTTACTTGTGTATGTTAATTGAGCTGACTATAGTCTAAGCGTTGACCTATCTGTTACGAATATGGGAACTGTAAAGTTTTCGTAACGTCAACATAAAATTGTAAGAACATAGGTAAGTTAAATCGTTATGATGAATACTTAAATGATAATTACTTAAGTCTTATGTCATTTTGAGGATAAGTTATACTTACCGTTTTTCTAAGGCTCCTTGAAATTAAACACTTAGCTTACAAACCCCGTGTAAGCTAAGTATTTAATTATTGCTCGCCAAATAATCAAATTATGAAGTTATATGACTATAATTATTATGATATCGCCTGCTTTCTAATTCCTGGTACTTGTCCCAACCACTCTAGCGGCTCGTAAAACAATTGAAGGTAACAATTAATATAGGTATGTAAATACCCACTTTAAAAGTCATAATGGAACAAAAAATCTACAACTCGTATTTATTTTCATTCTTTTTTAAGTGAAGGTTTTTCGGTCAAATTGTTAAAACTCTGAAAATGCAAACAATTCGAAACTGGCCCGTGGAGGCTTTTAATGTTTTTTTCACGTTTTTATTACGCCGCACACAAGTGAAATTTACGTAATTCATGGCCAATATTGCCAAAGACAAAGTTACTCCGATTCAAAAATAGTAAACTTATTTAGGAACAAGACATATGACTCCATTTATTAATTATCTATCGAACGTTTGACACTTTTTATTTAGATACCCACAACACTCGATTTAAACAGTTTTACTTATGGAGTAATTTATAAGAATTTTGAACATTAGTTTAACAACAACGTTTAGTTTTTATTTCGTTGATATTAGGTGTAAAACGTAATGGAGTCTATACCTTAAGGTAAGCACCTTATTTCTGTATAATTAAAACGCTTATAAAACTTACGATTTCATAGTTAAATAGTTTTGAATAGAAGGCTATACTTTAACAGTTTAGCTTTTTTTTACATAGTGAAATAGTTCATACTCAATCGCACTCAATCAGTTTATTTTACATATTTCGAAAGAACATATCTATAGCTTTCATATGACAATAAAATTAGCTGCGTCTACCTGCGTCACCTTAACAAAATAGAATAAAACTCAACAAGGTTTTTGAATAAAAAAAATGCTCTTGACAATTTTTCAGGCAGTTCCAGGCGTAGCATTCCAATTAGTCGAAAAGAACTATTGAATTAAGATAAAGAAGTATAATAATTCTTTATATTAATTGTATTTTTTTAACTTTATAATTTTTAATACTAGTAAGATTAATTATATTAATTAAACATGGTATCAATAAAGTTAAATTTTTCAAACTATTATTTTAGACAAACTACAGCAATGTACAGGCGTAAACACACTTAACGTAATATTGGCCAGCTTTTGAGTAAATTTCACCTGTGTGCGCCGGTTTCATTGGCCTTTTTATTAAAAGTTTTGATTTGTTATAAAATAAAAATGTAAGTCATTATTGATATTTGTTAAATAATATGCTTTAACAGAATCCTATACGTAGTCATTTTATAAAGTACTATTTAAAATATATAATTATATATATAAAAATACAACGTTTTTAAACAATATCTTCGGAGTAGGTAGGTAAACACATACCTACACATTTATTAAAATATGTAAATGTAATTTTTTATTGGTATCATTTTCAAATTTTAAAGTTAATATAAGTCTATTACGAGTAATAAAACTCTATGTTTAATTTATGAATACAAGATAATTTTTTTCGTATTTATTTACTTATTTCCAACTCATAAATCAGAACTACCGTCAAGGTATATAACAAATATGCAGAAACAAAAGCTGACAATCTAATCTAAGAAAAAACTCTATAAGAAATTAAAGTAGGTACCTATCTCAAGAAATCTAGTGTTAATTTGTGCTCAGAAACATACGGAAATACCCTAGAACATACCAAGTAAGGTACTTACAGAATGAGAAAAGCTGCGCTCTTCCTCTACAAAGGTTAGGAATGCAATATCGTTAGAGTTCGACTGAATCGCGACAGTTATATGCAGCTATGTTTATACTGAAGAGTTTATACTTCAGACGCGACAGTACATAAAAGATACTTAGAACTGATGGGTTTGGAAGTCCCGACTCGTAGGTACGTAGGTATTTGAACCAAATAATACCTATTATGATTTCCGATGCCTTCGTGATACACTTATACTTTGATTTATTTGTTGACATTTCGAAAACTTTTCAGTGCTCATATTTGTAGCAAGTCTGAGCTGACAATAGTTAAGGTAATTTGCCGTTAGACTATCGTTAATTAAGTCGGGCTAAGCGTGTTAAATCCGTTATAGTTGTTTCATTCCAAATATGGTAATTTTAAATTGCATAGCTACGCTAAATTTGTCGAAATGTTTAGTTTATATTATTATAATAATCATCATCATCATCAGCCTATCGCAATCCTCTAGGTAAGTATAATTCTTATTTTAGGTAATGCTGTAGTATAATTCTTATTTTAGGTACCTACCTGTTGGGATATGTTGAGATTCGAAGATGGTATGATAATTATAAACTCATTACATTTTAGAATATTTGATATGAAGTTAGTCACAAGAAAGTGTAATGATCCTTAATCGTGCTCACAATGTTATTATTATTATTTTAACACCTTGAGGTATTTTTTTTACAAAATGAGTCGTTTCTACACCCGTGTAGTGCTTGGCCACCTCACCGAGCGTTCCACAGCGGCAGCAGTCTACTTGCAGTAATTAATTGCTATAACTAAACTAAACTCACTTTACGTGTTTCGCTTTGATGTATTTTTATACTTAACTTCATAGCTTTCGAGAGATACGTCAATATTTTTATACGTGAAATAAAATCATATTTTAATAACTCACTATAACTAATAATAGGTCACTATCCGTGTATGTGACTTATTGATCACACAAAGTCGTGATCGATATTCGATCGATTAATAAATTAATGGATATCATGGTAGAATTCTCACTTATTGATCCAGAGTCTTACTAAACGAGGCTTGTACGAAATGTATGTATACATACATACATGTATGTAAACTATTTGTTGCATGCTCCTTGCGTTTGTATATAGTTTTCATAGTTTTACTTTTTAGTGGCTATTGCCCTTTTTTATATATCGATTGTTTTTGGAATTGTCAGTCTGTTAGTTGATTTGGTTGAGTTGTGTTGTGATATTGTGTTCGTTTGTAAAGTTACCTTATTAAATTCCTATATTCTTCATAAACCTATTGCTTTCATTACAGTCCACCCTTCACCAACACTATTTATTGTACAACAATAAAACAAAAATATAAACGAAAACACAATAAATGTACAAAGGCGAACTTATCCCTTTGAGGGATCTCTTCCAGTTAACCTTTGGGCGATTGTTAGATTATAAAAAATATATCGTAGGTAAGATAAAAATATGTGTACAACTTAAAAGGTACCTGTATAATGAAATTAAATAATTCGAAATCAATATAACGCAAAAAGATGTCCGTCTAAGCTCCAGAAGTCTCAAAAAACCTGATGCGTGTAATTTAATATTTCTGATACAAATGTAACAAATATGATATACATACGTCATAACCTTTTCTAAATGACACATGTAATTATTTCCTGAAGAGCATAAATCTGGAATACTTAGCACCTCGGCCGCGCCGGAAGTCGCTCGTTTCCCGCCAAAAACGCAAGTAATTTTTTTCACCGACGCTTAAGCCGTTATGGCGCCGTTTCCGGTATAGCACACAGATTATAAAATGTTAGATACCTACAAATTTGTTGCTCTTTATAAAAGACTAGACTTTCGCCCCGGCTTTGCACGGATCTATATATATATATATATATATATATATATATATATATATATATATATATATATTTAATATTTCTATGTTACTCAGGGTGAACGTAGCTTCCGAACAGTGAAAGAATTTTCCAAATTCGTCCAGCCGTTTTGGAGCCCATTCAATGCAAACAAACAAATAAACCTTTCCACTTTATTATATTAGTATCTATAGAATGATTATTATGATAAAATATTTATTAATATTTTTTTAATTTGGGATATACCTATACCATACTAAAACAACATAATACACAAATGCTATGTCAATAAATTAATATATAATATTTCAATTAAACTGAATACAAAGGCGTGTTTTGAAACTAAATCAAATTAATTCTCAATATACGAATGGAATATATATTGTTATAAAATGAGATAGATATCAAAAGTGTGTTCCGTTTTTTATTTCTTTTAATATCGAATCATTGAAAGATTTTTATGGGAAAGGTAGATAATAGAAAAAATAAAAGAAATAAAATAAAATAAATATCTTTAAAACATATAAAACTAATTGATCAAATCCCAAACTTATTTTTTCTTCTCAAATTGATTTTTACACAGATGCTAGCAAGGGCGTGCATTCCACTCAGGCACAGTGTCACTGACACATGGAGTGCCTACCCTGGCGCCATATTTACGCTCACCCCAGTGCACGCGCCTGGATGCTAGTATTTATCACACTGACATGTGCCCCTAGAGGATTCGAACCCGCAACCTCCGGTTTCTCTCAATTCACGAAATTCACAGATAATTTTACCGCTCTGAAATGTGTGCTATGGTTTCCGGTTGGATTTCCCCCGGTTGTGACGTCACGTGACGCCGTCACTTCCGCTAGGCTTGTCAAAAAGCAATATCGGTGCAAATTGCCACAACGACGTATGTCACATACGTTTCACATACGCCAACGTCGTTTCAGTTCATGATTTTTTTCGAAATAAATATTGGTAGAAATATTTTGTGATTGATAGTGGATTTGATCTATAAAAAAACACGCTGCGGTGTTTTAAAAGGGGACGTTGTTTGTGCTAAAAGTATTTTTTAATTAACGATATTAAAGTGGTGATGTTGTCCAATGGAAACGCTTCAAAGCTACTATGGCTGGGTTGTACCTATATTAAAATGGCTTTTATCGGGACAGTATATTTCATTGATTGATCGCTGCCTGTACATTTATTTTTCCTTTCGACATAATTATCGTAGGTACCTACTCAATTTTTTTTTATTAATTACCTCCTATTAATTTTGATGCATATTTTTTTTACGAAATGTACCTACGCATGGCACATAAACGTACATTTGTTTTAGTAAGCATGACCTACTTCAATAAATTACTGACAGGATTTGAAACCGTATCTTCACGGTTGTTAGACCGCTCGTATACGAATATGGGAACTGTAAAGTTTTCGAAACGTCAGCCAATAAAATAAAATACGCGAGTTCGATCCGTTTAAAGTTGTTTAATTTCAATGATAAACATTGTTACGGGTATTATATTTTACTTTATTTATCTCGTTTTAATTGGAATGAAACAACTTTAGACGGATTTCACTCACGTATTTTATTTTATTGGCTTACGTTTCGGAGTCTTTACAGATTCCATAATCGTAGCACGACTGAGCTGACAATAGTCTTCTGCTAAAGCGATTAATACATCTGATAAGTATTTTTATTGGTATATTATTTTACTTTATCTCGTTTTAATTGTTTATATGGAGATATTAATAAACAAGAGCATCAGACAGGAAGACGTCCAATACAAAACGTGTTATCCAACTCGACCCGTTATCGATGAGATTGTCCGTATTCATAGCTGTCGGTAAAACTTTATATATTATGATATTGGAATGAAACAAATAGGTACCTATAATGGATTTAACTCGCGTATTTTATTTGCGTTTCACGGTATTTACGGTAGCCAACTTAAACGAAAGTTTTTAATACCCGTCATGGCATCAAACATTATTGTTTATACGTAGTAATGATTTTTTATAATGTGTTATGGTTTTGTATATTTTTTGCGTTACTTTGAGCTACGAATAAAACATTAAGGATTAGTAAAGTTCACACACAAAAGGTATATTAATATTATTATTTGATTTTACCTATCTTACATACTGGCAGCGGACTGACTTGATGTGATTAAACTTCCTTCGATTATTGTATTTTATTGTAAACTAGCTTCTGCCCGCGACTTCGTCCGCGTGGAACTCCTCCTTTTTGCAATCGGTTAAAAAGTAGCCTATGTCGTTTCTCAGGCTCCAGACTTTCTTTGTACCAAATTTCATTTAAATCGGTCCAGTAGTTTTAGCGTGAAAGCGTAACAGACAGACAGACAGACAGACAGAGTTACTTTCGCATTTATAATATTAGTAGGGATAATGTGACATAATGTGTTAATTAATTATGTTTGGTGGAATAAAATCTTACTTGTAAGTGACTGTATTGACTTAATTGGAATCAAACTTCATCATCTAGAGACCTTTTAATATGGCGTATGACTATGAATTGTCCGCAACATCCTTTTCCAGCAAACCTGTTCCGATCTCGAGAATAGTTTTTACCGGGAATCGGACATGTTGTATTATAAGCACAATAACTAAAATTACTTAAAGACATATTTCTAGTAAAGGTACTCAGGCGAGGTCTGAAGTCCTCGCCCCATCAGGGTCACACCTCAACACTTTCCTCAAACCCTCAAATCATAGGTATACGTCCAGAAAAACCGCTGGAAAAATCTATTGAGGGATATTCATATTCGATGATGACTGGGTATGTATACGAAAGTTTAATTCTACCTGCTAAGTGTAATGAGATTATTAAAATAAAAACACATATTTTTTCTTTACTCAATCAAACAAAAATGACATAGCGCGTCAAAAGTTCGGTAGCTCGTGACGTTACGTCTGAATATAAATTGAATCGAGACATATTCGTTTAACAAAAAAAAAATACGTGTTCTTTTTGATAATATATTTGATGGACAAAGAAAAACATCATGCCCATTATAAACATAAGAAAGCCGTCCGTGACCCCCTAAGCTCTTTGACTGTGACACCTGAGAGCCTGTACCTACTTAACAGTAATATTTAAAATGTAACTAAAATAAATGTGCGGTTTTTTATCCAAAGTGGTGATTAACTTGTCAAATTGTCCACAGGATACGTTAAATATACCAGCAACGTAGTTATATTGAGAACTAGAGTCGGTCGTTACGTTGAACATGCATTGTGACAAGAAAATTGATATGTATAAGGTACCTACTCTTAAATAAATAGGAACCTCTCTGCGCTATTTAAGTCTATAAGTACATAGGGTTATCTATACTAATATTATAAAGAGGAAAGATTTGTACCTATTTTTGTATGTTTGTATAATGAATAGGATCAAAAACTACTGGACCGATTTTAATAATTGTTTCACTGTTGTGAAGCTACGTTCACCCTGAGTAACACAGGCTATAGAATATTTTGAAAAAAAATTGGGATCCGTGCGAAGCAGGGGCGAACCGCTAGTGTAAGTATAAGTAATTTATTACAGTTCTAGTAAAGTTTTGTACAACAATATATAGACGTATTATTAGTAGTTCTTTTATTGTTATTGTTTTTCTATTGGGTATATGTTACTAGCTTCTGCTCACGACCTCGTCTGCGCAAGATAAGCTCCCCGTTTTGACCCCAAAGAGGGTGAGTGTATTTTTTTAGTGTACTCTTACGTTACAAATGGAACCTTTGTTTAAAATTTCAAGTTTCTAACCTTATAGTTTTGGTCCTGTGTTAATAATACGTCAGTCATTAATCAGGTTCTCTTTTTAAATACCTACTTACTTACACAGATTAATCCAATAAACATTGCCCATTCACATATGAATGTATGTATTTTATTATTAACCTCGCTACAGAATAAGTCTAAATAATATAAAATGAAGAAGACAATTATAGAAATTCGAGGAAATATTCTTAATCCATTATTAGATTCTGAACTTCTGAACTTGTTTCTGTTCGTTATTGGCTTAAAACAGGGATTACCTATGTATACATGTAATGTTACGTATCAGAGATCCATAAATCGTAACTTTTAAGTACTTTGTATTCAAAATCCTTTTGTAACTTCCAATTTTAAACACCCCAAAGAGCATACAGACAAGCGCTCTTCCGGAAGGCGTCATAATGTGAAGTATTGGAGATAATTATTTATTTACAAAGGAAACACATTCTGGCCGCTCGTTTGGAAAATCAGAAGAAGATAAAGGGCTCCTTGGTCCTTGAAAGGGCAGAGATATAGCCTTTAAGGTACGTCTTCCGCATACACTTTATTAACAAGGCTTAATGACTTTGCTGTTGAGTTTTTAACTGCTTTGAAATTGGTATTTGGAGGAACAAAAATAACAAACTGAACCTATATGCATTAACACCCAACATTTGATTTCCCCTCATCTGCTTTAGTATAAGTTAAACATGACAGAAGCGTTATTATTGAGTTGACGTTCCGATTATAATGGACTAGCTGTCCGCCCCGGCTTCGCCCGGATCACTTTTTTTATAGCCTCATGTCACTAGGGAATAGTGTAGCTTCCCAACAGTGAAAGATTTTATCAAATTGGTCCAGTCGTTCAGGAGCCTATTCAATCCAAACAAACAAACAAACCTTTCCTTTTTATAATAATATTATAGTATAGATAATGAGCAGCGCCCCTAGCGGCAAATAACTGAAATGTTAATTCCTAAGCACTAAGTGTCAGAGATACCTGACCTCCTCAAATACCCGCATACTATTGTATATAAATTTCGCAGAGTCCTAGTAAGACTGCCATAACTTAATGCGTAAGCTGTCGGTCCAATGGTAAAGTTTACCAAGTCAATTTTAACATTTTTTATGTCACATAACTCATACTAAAGCCGCAGTATTTTGAGTATTTTAAAAAATATTGAAAAGATTCCGATTTTTTGGATGTTTTACAATATGTAGTCATTGTGTCTCGTATAGTTTTTGATGTTGTGTTCCCAGCGTGCATACAGTTGCCCTTTATATCGTTTGCTTTGTGGGCCTTTCCATCAAGTGACAGTTTTTGTCCACTTTTGGTCTTTGAGTCGAGTTGTTCTGCCCACATCAATTTTAGTTTTTTGGCGTAAACAAGTGCATCAAGTGTTTTTGTTGGTACCCTAGTGTTTGGTTTATTCTATCTTTTGTATTATTTTTAAATAATTTACTTTTTTAGTAGGTACTGCAGTGACCTAACGATAAATGTGCTTCTACCTGAATTCAGATTTAAATGTGATTATTGATTAAATAAAATCTTTATTGAAGTAACGGCATATTTCTGATTTGTATAACTACAATTATAATCTAAAAAAATTTTAAAGAAGTAGTAGTAGGTAGGTACCTACTTCTTTTAATTTTTCTTCTCATAATTATTTTTTTAATTGTATCACTTTAATACGAAAGAACTTCATTGTATTGATCTGTGAGATGCAACTAGTTTTTTATTGAATTATTTATATACCATAATATACCCGACCACAATTAAGACAAAGGGATTAATTTCGCAAATATGTATTAGCTTTGCAGTACTGGCTTTATTGTATTTATTTTCCTTTTGATGTTAGAGGTAAGTACTGATAGTTTTATCCTCAAATGACTGCTGTAGATTACCAATTTATTTAAACGGTATTAGGCTTCGTTCCTTTTCGGCTAATCCAAATCTGTTACTTACAATATAGGTACAATCATCGCGGGAATTCTCAGCTACCATTTGTGAATTGTGTGCCATCTGTCAAATGTTGAGTAAGATATGCTTGCGTTTATTTGAAAGCATATAATATTGGGCTACTAGAATCCTGGGGGCCTAGACAAGGTGCCAACGTTCAACGTTAACGCTAAATGTTGGCACCAAAATGTATGGGATTTGACATCCGCGAACGACTGTCACGTACGTCACAAACGTTCGCGGATGTGAAATCCCATACATTTTGGTCATTTCGTTTAACATTAACGTTGAACGTTGGCACCTTGTCTACGCGCCCTTGTTCTATTATCAGTGATGTAGATTTTTTGTTATTTCGCGATTCCGTAATCTCAGTCATAACGGAGCTACCTGCCTACCCCGTCGCTCAAACAAGGAGTAATGCCCTCTACGTGCAAAGGGCAAGGTTTAATGAATGAAGTAATTGCGCGGACTCTTTTACGTACGTTTTGTAAATAATGTAAGAGGGTAGTTCTATATACGTGCAACGAATACGGGTGAGACTATCGCTGACATTTTTTTTTAAATTCCAAACTTAAACTCGAATAAGTGAATATTAATTAGACACATAGAAAAATTGGAACGGCAGTGATATTTACAAACACATCCTTGCATGATTCCTTTGAAAATTTTGTTACGTCAAATCTCACCGACCTGAGGACGTTTTAACTGTGTTTTTGATATTTTTTTCTTAAATAGCTGTCAATTGTGTCTGATATATTTAATCTTCTAAAATACTTAATCAATCAATTTTAAACCAATTCAAATTTGTTGTGAAAATATAACAAGTTTCATGCCCACAAAGACGGATCTAATTGGAATCGTTGCTTACCTACGCCTAAATACTAACTTAGTACCCTAAAATGAATGTGTACGTGACAACGGGACCAAGAAGTTTCTCATTCATGACAAAATCTATTCCAGCACATTTATCTCAACTCTAATTGTATTAAATATTATCATTATTACATTGCACTTTTATTCAGCGTACAACAAGCGTGCGCAAGGAAACGACTGTAATAATTCCGGGAAGAATCCCAAGTATTTATGGGCGTCCATAAATACAACACGGTTTTCCTCTTCCAATAAAATTGTGGCAACTATGCGCTTTTATTTACTTAGTTCCGCCGAAAAGACAGCTTTATAATTAGTGGTTTGGCGAAAATTCCTTTTTTCGACGTAATGGTATCTTATTGTTTGGAGAAAATTGCTCGTAATACTCTTGGTACTGGATGAAAGCTATATAGATAGCTTCTAACTTGGATTAAAATCTGTTATGTAATAACTAAGTAAACCCCACTTTAATTACGAGTACTTGCAACTTTCTTAGCAGATTAAAACACCGTTCTGATTATTTACTTAGCTAATCTATTAATAATAATGGAGCTTAAAATGAAGTAGTGGACAAATACAAATTTGACGGCCATCTTCGACTATAAAACCGGAGGTTACAGGTTCTTTTACTTCTAGGAGCAGATGTTATACCTGAGAATTGGGTATCTCGTAAATGTATGTATGTATCTATGTGAATATTATATTATATTTGTTGTCTAATATAAGACTTGCTGTGTAAAGTTTGCGACCAGATCAATGGGAGTGAATTGTTCTGTCTAACTATTATTTATTTACTTCTTAGTAGTTCTTAGCTAGGTACTAGTTAATCTGGTGAACTTCATATCGCCATATTCTGTTTTTAATATTAATATTTTTATTACGTTCGTTTTTTTTATACCTCGTCTGTCTTTTGTCTTTCATCCTGACATAAATGAACAAAAAAGGAATTTTTCAATTTGGTGCAGTCGTTCCGAAATTATGCGCGTACATACGTCATTTCGGTAATTCATCTAATCTACTAGTTATTAATTAAAAAATAATAATACCTACCTATGTTCTACCTACACAAAATGTTTTTCAGGTGGGTTACGTTAAGAGTCGCCTATCAACTTAACTTTATATACAAAACTTTACGCTTTAAGTTATAAAACTTTAGCTAGTTTTAGAGGTTGGCGGCTTTTTATATGAAGCTAGTAAAAAGTTTGAACTTACCTTAATAATAAAGGTAAGTTCAAACTTCACGTTGTTAATTAAAATAATAGTACCTACATATTGGAGCTAAATTCATATTTTTTTATTCAACTTGTAAATACTTACTTTATTGTATAAAATAATATTATTCTACATTTTTTTACTCTAAAATTTAAACATGTACTTACCTAGTACAAAAGACAGTAGTAAATTTGGGTAAGAATATGAGAATTGTAAATTTTTCGTTTAATTTATTTATATAGGTACTTGGAGCGCGCTTAAACGCACCACCACTTTTTTTTAATAAAATACTGTTTTTTTTTTATCTATAAAATTTTTTTTTCAGTTCCGATTAAAAGATGGTATGAACTAACTTTATACCTAATTTCATATGTACAGTCCACAACGCACAATAATGAATGGTACAAACAATTTTACCTGTAAATGAAGTTCTACCTTTTAAAAGCCATATAAATTTATATCTGACTTAATATCTAATATAGTCAAAATATACCGTGGGAATGTTACACTATCAGTAGCATTTGAAACAATATGCTATAATGTAAACTAGAACGAGAAACTGATGTCACAAAAAAAAACCAGCCCGCGCCGCGTCCGGTGGATCAGGCCAATGAATGGCGCAAGACTGAACCTGCGATGTTTTTTGAATATTTATTTTTAATTTTATTATGATTTTTTTTTTATATAATGACATCGTTGTCGAACCTTATCAAAAGTTTTTTTTTAAAGTTAGGTACAAGTTTATGGTGTAGGTACAACTTACAAGTTAAAGTTTATTGTCGCTCTTGTTTACCAAATAAACTGTAGATAAATATTTTTGTTCATTATAAAATTAAGGACAATAGGATCGCTTACGTTTACCGTTCGATATCATTTTTCTCTTAATAATTTATGTTGCCTTCACGGCTATTATACACTGGAAACTATAACGAATTTTTGTCGTGCTACGAATATGGAAATAAAAGAAATTACGCATATAAAAATAATTTCATCAAGTTTTCCATAGAGAACCAACAAGAATTTTATTTCAAAAACCCACTATTACTAGAACTACGAAATTAATCCTTACTTTATATCACCTGCATGTGGCATTATGTAACTGGTGGCTTCTTGTTGAATGTCATCCACATTAGACCGGTTACAGACGATACAAAAACAGTACAGGTCGTTGCCGCAGGTGCACGGCGGAACTGATACTGGTAATAACAGTATATTGAAATAAGGACTATCTAATTATATAATTCCTTAAAGATGTTATTCCAAATACATTTAGAATTCCAGTAAGAATGAAGTCAGTAATATAACTGCATGAAGTAATAAGGAGTTCGCGGTAATTTTATAACTTGTCTATAATGTAAGTACTTAGGTAATGAATGCTCTTACTTAATACCTGTTAGGTATTTCTATTTTCGTAGTAAATTAAGTACTTAGGCCTTTTTACCCCCAAAAGGGGAACTGTTCATGATTAAAATTATCTTATACTAGCTTCTGTCTAAGACTTCGCCTGCGCACGATGAGTACGTACCTACATTAGACAATATCGTTATAAAATATAGCCTAAATATATATTATACTGATGCATAAGCTATATTATTGTAAAGATTCATCAAAAATGTAAAAGAGTAGGTAGGTAACAAACAATATGTACATACAAACATCCATTCTAACATCCATACATTTTTATAAACTTTCACGTTTATAATATTAGTAAGGATTATTTTAAGTAATTTAAATTTCAATCGAATGTAGTTTCTAATACTTACTAATATAATAATAATAATAATGTAAGAAATACCTAGCCCGGAGGGGGTGCGGGATGCGGGGCCAAACATCACGCCATGCTGACGTCACAATACGTAGCTGATAGTTTGTGAAGTGGGGCGACCAGCAAACCACTTCACTTTCTGGCGGGCGCTTCATGGTGATGGACGTGCGGTTTACAATCGATTTGTGTCTGATCTAACGGTTGATTTTGTTATTAAATTATTTCAAATAAGTAAATTGCTTTAAAAAAGTCTATCCTGCTTTTGATTTATAAAATCAGAAGTGGGATCAGAATTCGCGGGTCCTTTACGCTCAAACGGCTACGTTGTAAATTCCATTTAAATTTGAACCGTTACATCAGAACTTTGTGCAGCCGGAAAACAGTGAGTACGTTCATTTTATTATGTCGGGGCGACCCTCTCGTTCAAGGAAAAGAAGGGGCGATAGCCCGTATCATAGTAGATCTCGCGAACGTCGACGTGGTTCTCGCAGTTTGCGTCACGAGGCGAGTAGGCGGCGCCATCGCGATGGTTCCCAAAACCATGCTCTGGATACTATCCTTGGTCGTCTAACCGCAATCGAGGGCAGGTTGTCTGCTAGTGCCACGTCGGCGACAGGGTCGTGTCTGATACCAACACCTACAACACGTGACTGTAAAACGCCACCCCTACCCGCGGCACCAAACGAGTCTAATTCTATTTCGGCTGAGACTAGTAGTGCAACGGACAAACTAGTGGGTGCGCTAACTTCTCTTTTACAAGTTAAATCTGGTCACTACTACATATCTAGTTTTGATCCTAATGTGCATGACTTCGATGCGTGGTGTGCAGAAGTGGATAGAGGTCGTGAATTTAATCGCTGGTCCGATCATGAGTGCTTGTCGCGTATTGGTGGTTGCCTCAAGGGTGATGCGCGAACGTGGCTAAATGACTGGTCTTCCAACGATCGCTCGTGGACAAATTTTAAGTCTGACTTTCGTTCGCTTTGTCCGCGAAGCATCGATATTGCTAACATTTTATTTGATGTAATGAGCACTAACTCGAATAAATTTTCCACTTATGCCGAGTATGCACGAAAGTCATTGATGCGTTTAAAAATCGTGAAAGGGTTATCTGACGATCTGACAACAGCTATAGTTATTAGGGGTATAAATGACCCTCACGTTAAGGCCGCTGCATCTAATGCCAAGTTAAAATGTAACGAAATTGTTGAGTTTTTATCCATCTATTCAAAACCAAAAAATGATTTTCGTGATACCCGCAATTTAGTCCGGTCTTCAAATGAGCGCAAACGTGGCGCTCCAGGTTCTGATTTGAAGTGTTCAATTTGTAGCGGCATGGGTCATAAACATTGGAACTGCCCTAAAAAGCAGAAAACTGGAATCACAACCACAGCTGTAACTTCTTCATTCGTCACCCCTGCCGTTGTAAATAAGTCTCATGTGTCGTGTACGTATTGCGGAAAAGTTGGGCATTTAGTTGATAAATGTTTTGTGAAACGACGTGTTGAAACTAACAATAAAAGTGCAAACAACGTAAATTTTTGTCAAAAAACTAATATCGTTCAACAAAGTAACGTGATGACCGCTGTTATTGAGAAAGTGCCGGTAGATGTTTTAATTGATAGTGGTTCAGACATTTCTTTAATATCATGTTCCGTACTCAAGTACCTTAAAAGCAACAGAATACCCACATTTCGTTTGATGCGCGGAATAGGTAGTCAGGAAATAGAAACCACTAGTTACGTTACTACAGTAGTAGAACTTCCAGAAATTTCATTAGAGGTCGATTTATATGTTGTTCCATCAGATAGCATTAGTACGCCAGTACTATTAGGGACAGACGTTCTCAATCGCGAAGGAGTGACTTACATACGTACGGGTGACATACAGCGTCTTACTAGGGTAGAAAAGATTTCTCAGGTGCAACATTTGCGTGCATTAGATTGTTTCGCTCCTAATACGCCCTTAGTAGGCGAGGCTAAAACTACATTGCTATCTATTTTGAATAATTACTCGGACTCTTTTATTACCGGTACGGCTACGTCAACTGTCAATACTGGCTACATGGAAATAAAACTTAGCAGTGATTCTCCGGTCCATTACCGTCCTTACAAACTTTCGGCTGACGAGAAGGCGCGTGTCCGTGATATAACCACCGATCTGCTTAGCAAAGGTATTATTCGTGAGTCGCAGTCTGAATACGCGAGTCCTATCATACTCGTCAAAAAGAAGGACGGGTCTGATAGGATGTGCGTGGATTATCGCGCTCTAAACGCTATAACCCTTAAGGATAGGTTTCCTTTGCCGTTAATTGATGACCATATCGACAAATTGGGAAATGCGAAATATTTCACAAGTCTCGATATGGCCACCGGTTTCCATCAGGTGCCAATGAAAGACGACAGCTCCATAAGCAAGACGGCATTTGTCACACCAGAAAGCCACTTTGAATACTTGAAAATGCCGTATGGTCTGACAAATGCTCCGGTTGTTTATCAAAGGATCATATCGAAGACCTTGAAAGCCCTGATTGATACTGGGAACGTCCTAACTTATATTGATGACGTCCTTATCCTCTCAGACACTATAGATGAAGGATTAGCTAGGTTGCGTCAAGTACTAACAACACTTACTTCTGCTGGATTTTCCATAAATCTCAAGAAGTGCACCTTCCTAGAGACTGAGGTAGAATATTTGGGCAGACTAATCAGCCAAGGTCAGGTACGACCGAGTCCTGGGAAGGTGGACGCTCTTGTAAAATCCCAAAAACCTACTAACGTCAAGCAGGTGCGGCAATTTCTGGGTTTAGCTGGTTATTTTCGGCGATATATTGCTAATTACGCAGCCAAAACCGCTTGTATTGCAAGGTTAACTAAGAAAGGGGAACCGTTTATCTGGGGACGCGAACAGGATGAGGCTCGCGATTACATACTCAGTTGCTTAACTCAAGAGCCCGTTCTTGCAATATTTGACCCAAAATTGCCCACTGAGCTTCACACAGACGCCAGCTCGATTGGTTACGGGGGGATTCTCATGCAGGAACATGAGGGTAAAAGGAAGAGGGTAGTCGCTTACTTTAGCCGTGCGACACATGGCGCAGAGTCACGGTACCATAGTTACGAGCTTGAGACTCTGGCGATTGTAAAAGCTCTTCAACATTTTCGCCACTATCTTATCGGCATTGATTTTAAGATAGTGACGGATTGCAATTCGTTAAAATTAACTGAGCGGAAGAAAGACCTTGTCCCAAGGGTGGCTCGTTGGTGGGTCTACTTGCAGGATTTTCGGTTCACAATTGAATATCGAAAGGGTGCGCTTATGCAACACGCAGACTTTCTGAGCCGAAATCCTGTAAGTGTTTCACACATCCGCAAGCCAACCAATTGGGCACAGGTGGCACAGACTGCTGACAATGAGACGCAGGAACTGATGGAAAAGCTAAGAGACGGTCAGTTGGATTCATCTCGATATGTAGTGAAAAACAATCTCTTGTACTATAAGTTCTATCCCACTGGAGAGGAAACACGTCTTCTATGCTTCATACCAAAAGGGTACAGACTTAGTCTTTTAAGAGTCTTTCATGATGATCATGAGCATATCGGCATGGATAAAACTACTGAGTTGATTCTTCGTCACTTCTGGTTCCCTGGTTTACGACAATTTGTTAGGAAGTACATAAACCATTGCGTGGTTTGTCTTTCCCAAAAACGTGTACCACGTGCTTCCCGTCAACCTATTCAATCTTGGACAAAACCCGAAACTCCCTTTTCTGTTGTTCATATGGACGTTCTGGGGCCATTACCTGATTCCAACGGATATAAATATGTCTTGGTATTAGTTGACGCTTTCTCCAAGTTTTGTCTCTTGTATGCTTTATTTAGACAGGACGCTGATGATTTGAAACGTGTATTTACGAACGCTATTTCGCTATTTGGCACGCCTTCACTAATTATAACGGATAGGGGAAGGATGTTCGAAAGTTCAGCATTTAAAACTTGGGTTACTGGGTTGGGCTGTTCGACACATCTCATTACCCCCGAAATGCACCAAGAAAATGGCCAAGCTGAGCGATACTGCCGCTCTGTCCTCAATATGCTTCGTATCGAAGCTAATAATAAGTCCAGGACCTGGTCGGATGTTCTATGGAAGATACAGCTTACTCTCAATATGACAAAACAGACTACGACACAAATTTCTCCCCTTCAGTTACTGGTCGGAATTGAAGCTACTACCCCAGTTTTAAGGTCATTAGTGAGAGATGTTGCGCTTGAAAACTCTCATGCAAATCGTGAAGCACTGGGTTTCCTTAGGCGACGACGAGCTACGGAATTACTCCAAGCTAACCAACATCGCCAAGACAGCTATGTTAATAAATCACGAGTTCAACCACGTGTCTATACTGTTGGTGATTTTGTGTTTGTTAGTAAATTTTCACAGAGCACTGGCAAGTTGGATTCCGGCATGAGGGGCCCCTATAAGGTGGTCCGTCAACTTCCACATCACCGCTACGAATTGGAGCTGCTGGCAGGGTCATATGGCAAAAAGACCCAGGCTGCAGCTGAACACCTTGTCCAGTGGCGTGGTGAATGGACGCCGGAGACGTGTGCAGCGTTCTTCGAGACTGGTGAGCATAAGTAACGTCACGCGAACTTTACAGGGCCTCTGACGTATGCTTTGTGCTTTGACATGCGAACTTTACAGGGCCTCTGTCATAATGGTGGTAGTCTGACAAGCGAACTTTACAGGGCCTCTGTCATAATGGTGGTAATCTGACAAGCGAACTTTACAGGGCCTCTGTCATAATGGTAGTAGCCTGACAAGCGAACTTTACAGGGCCTCTGTCAGTGCGATACTAAAGAGACGTGAAATGCGAACTTTAAAGAGCCTCTTTCACGGGGCATAGCAAACGCATTTAAAGGCCTAATGCTTTTGCAATGCGGCACGAGTGGTGGAGTTCCGGAGCTCTATCTTTCGTGTTTTATACCCATCTGGTATGATTTGCATTTCTGGTTTAAATAACGACTTTCAGTGTTGGTCGTGGCTATTTGCGTGCACACTTATAGTCATGATGCGGGACTCTAATTCGTTATCTGAACAACAAACTGACTCTAATAAATTGATAAGTCATGCTATGGATGTCTGTTTCAGATAATGATGAACCTAGTCCTCTCTCAGGTAGCGAGGAGCCCCCTGAAAAAGACAACGCGGTCGAGGACGCCTCGCAATCAGGAGAGGCCGTGTAAGAAATACCTAGCCCGGAGGGGGTGCGGGATGCGGGGCCAAACATCACGCCATGCTGACGTCACAATACGTAGCTGATAGTTTGTGAAGTGGGGCGACCAGCAAACCGCTTCACTTTCTGGCGGGCGCTTCATGGTGATGGACGTGCGGTTTACAATCGATTTGTGTCTGATCTAACGGTTGATTTTGTTATTAAATTATTTCAAATAAGTAAATTGCTTTAAAAAAGTCTATCCTGCTTTTGATTTATAAAAATAACATATTATCTAAATATGCACAATTTTAACATTATTTAACTACTAATTTTAGTATAGTACCTACCTGATATATTGTTGGTGTATTAAATTTTAACAAAAAAATACGATGCACTTAAATACGTAGGTATCTACTGTCAAAAACAATAGTCAACTTAATAGCAAGTCACAATAACACTACGTTTTCCAACTAGACTGCATGGTTCAAATTTTAGCTCCAGTCTGCGAGACGTGTATGTCAGATGTATCCATTCGTTGTCTCACCGCAGACACCTTACGATGCATTGTGACATTTGTGTTCTCTTGCTTCGTAATTGAAACATAGTATCCATTTGAATATATGAATATGTTGTCTTAATAATCCTCCTGCATTCTGGCAGAGCATACGATAGATGTACAAAAAATAAAACAAGTGTAATTAAAGCTCTTCAAGCAATATAAAAAGCAAATATTTTTTTCTGTTAAAAGAAATAAAAAATACTTGTGGGGAAGTACGAGTAGGTATATGTATCTATAATATATTAAGTTTGAAACTTGTTCATTATTTAAATTGTCCCAAGTTAATTATTAAACCTTTGTATATAATTATAAATATAATATTGTCCTCATAAAGCAGGTAGGTATATTTAGGTTTTGATCCCTACGGTTGACTTCCGCTTAGTGACCGGAAAATCACTGAATATCGACGAGATGGCCGCATTATGTAATGTCATAGTCTAATAAATAGGCAGCGATGAAATATCACTTTATTAGAAAATACCAAATTTAATATTTTAATCTCCCGTTCTTATTTCCTATTTACCTACTTACCTATTGGAAACTTTAGTAATATACTCGTAAATTTAATTTTATACATTTAAATCAAATAAGTACTAAAAACCATATAAGTAGGTATTAATAGTATTTTAGTTTAAACTAGCGACCCGCCCCGGTTTCACACGGGTGGTATAAACCTTCCTCTTGAATCACTTTATCTATAAAAAAAACGCATCAAAATCCGTTGCGTAGTTTTAAAGATTTAAGCGGAATAGGGATATAGGGACAGACAAAGCGACTTTGTTTTATACTATGTATGATTCTATTTATCAACTAATCTTTTGGCCAAACACAGCAATCATTTTAAAACCTTTTCTTATAAACTCCACTCCGGAATTCTAGTCTTAACTTGGCTATCGGTTGCCTTATTTGCGGTAATAATCAAATTAAGTGGGAATTATAATAGCATTGATCCAGCTCCTGTTCCCGGTTATCGCGTTATCCGACGTAATGCCGTTACTACTGACAGTCCCCCGGGCTGTACAATGAACACCAAATACAGTAAAGACGACCAATGAACCATTATTGTTTACGAGTGAGCCCGGGATTTCATCTGCGTAGATGTGTCATGGCCGCTAGACAAGGAGGGCTAGACAAGGTACTAACGTTCAACGTTAACGTTAAACGAAACGACCAAAATGTATGGGATTTGACATCCGGGGACGTTTGTGACGTATGTGACGTGACAGTCGTTCGCGGATGTCAAATCCCATACATTTTGATGCTAACGTTCAGCGTTTACATTAAAACTTATCTACGCCCCAAGGTGCTAACGTTCAACGTCGATGTTAAACGAAACGAATCAAAATGAATGGGATATCTGCGAAGTATTTACGTCAAATCCTATACATTTTGCGTTTAACGATTAACGTGAACGTTGAACGTTGGCCCCTTGTCTAGCCCCCTAGATCCACTAAAACAAAAGCCAATCGATATATAAGCAAACAAATGAAACAAATGCAAAATTACTTATAATATGCAAAGTGAATAAGAACTGACCACGTGAGTTTTGTCAGCTTGCGTCAATACAAGAAAATTTCGGGTTAGTTTCTTTCGTTCATTCTTATCGATTGGCGTTTTTTTAGGTATCCTAGTGACCTCGTTTTGCGTCAATGTTAAACGATAAGCATCAAAATGCATGGGATTGACGCAAGTTTGCGTAAAGTCACGTGGTCTGGTTTTGTTCGCGTAGGTAGGTATATGATTTTTAAATACATTTTTCATTTGTAAGTAGTTTGCGTTCGCTATTATCAAATAACACTTGTCTACAGAGGCTCGCATATTAATTTAAAAAGTATGGAAAAGAATGAGCTTGTTTTAATGTCACTCCAATAATAATTTACTGGTTGCTTCGCTGTAATTTTATCCATAACAATATTTTGCTAAACGCTATCGTATTGAACTAGTTGGTACCTACTGTTATGCTCTTGACGTGTTTTAGCCTAAATAGATTAATATCTCTCCGTGTGATTTTAATTGATATTCAAACAAATACAGCTTTATAATTTGTTTTGTATTCTAGAGTGTTTTTGGCAATCTAAATTTTACTTGAAGGTTATATAGTTTCGTTTTAATTATAATTGACTTAGAGAAAAAATAATCGTAGAATAAAACTTTACACACATTGTTTTATTGATATAAAATTGGTGTTAATTTAACGTGTTGGAGAATGATTTTTTTGTAATTCAGTGATCACACCTGGCACAAGAAAAAACGTACAGCAAAACTATAAATCTAGACACCGTAGAATAGAAAATTGGGCACTTTTTACATGAACTACAATGTATTTAGATTCGTACTTTGGTACGTATAGCCCGAAATATATATAAACATATTATATATATATCTAAGAATATATTAATAGACGTCGGTACATTCCTAGTATAAACAAAATATCATCATCATTTTTTCTAATATTAGGGTACCCCGCAGAAAATCTCCCCCAAAGCTATGTTAATTAATGGCTCGTTAAATAGGGTTCCTCGGATTTTGCCAACTCATAAATTTATTAAACACAAGAAAATATTTTCCTTGCGTTGCTAGATTTTATTTTGACAATTAAAATAATTCATTTTGGAACATACTAGGTCCAATATGGGATAACTTAAAATTGTATTACTAAGTGATTATGTAAAATTACAAATGAAAGCTCATTTTCTTCTCATTTAAAAAGCCCGTATACAAAATACTCATTACCAACCCCAATAAGGGCAGAACACATTGTTTGCGTCGACACAACGTGGCTGAGCTGAGCAATAAATCATCTGCGAAAATGTACTCTTTAAAGGCGTGTATACATGATGTAAATGACGCTTTAGCCGCCTACTGTGGGAAATGAGTTAAACGTTTTAGGATTCGGTGACTGGCAATGACATATCCGTTTATTTACGTTCTTTATCAAGATTTCTTGAATACAGGAATATTCAACGGCTGCACTTTCTGATTTTAAAACTTAATAAAAGCAAACCAATATGAATTTAACCAAGGATTTTGCAGTCTCAAGAACTGTACAGATGAAAAAGGCTGTTTGATAAGATTTTATGGTAAAAATTTCGTAACATGAAAGTTTTGTGAAAAATGTTATCCTGCCTTTCTGCTTTAAGTTTTAAAAGCTCTTTTAGTGGGTTTTACTTTACAAAGCACGATGCAAAACTGTTTAATAGTTAAACATAAAAATGTTTTCCGACTTTAAATAAACATTTTTTTTAAACCTAGTCATAATATTATCTTTGGTGCCTGCATCAATTATAACAATATAATGTGTTCTGCGGAATGATGTTTTAATTCGACATCATAATACATAATACTAATTTTACAGAACCGGTACGCAAATGATTATCAAATGAACAAAGCGCAGTTTTCAATAGTTAATGACTTTTATTGGTATCACTGCACCTGGGTGAAAGAGTACCAAAACATTAAATTTTTTGAGAAAATTATTACAATGTCAATGTATGGCTTCAATTAATTAACAGAAAATAATGTCATTTAAATTTTATTTGAATACTAAAAAAAATAATTACCCAGGCTTTTAATATTGTGCCACAGTGCGTGTGTAAGCAATATAATAAGTTGAGATAATCTTCTTTATACATATATTTTTACAACCACAAGATAATGCCTAAAAAACTACTACACTTGGAAGCTATTTAATACGCATAATGTAATAAGTAGAATGTAATCTCGTCTTTACAACACTTGACACATACACAACAAAATTTTGTGTTGAACATATTTCATTTCAGATCTAATTAATTTTATGCCGTTCCCAAAATGAACATTTCGCGCACTCGGAATTGTTCATTGTTTTTGTATTACGAATTTAATTTTTAATTAAACCCTTGTTAATTGGTAAACGATTGCGCATCGACGTTTTAAGGCTGTTTTATCGAATTCAATTGAAGAGGATTGTTGATTGACTACTTATTATTTGTCTATACAATTTTCGCGATCGGGGACTGACTGAGCAATTTCTTATTTCTATTTAGTCAGCACTAAGTTTTACATCATTTAGAAAGTTTTTCCTTTGAGGGTCAAATGTTTGGCTCGCGATTATATATTTTGCCTTAAATTTCGATTGTGAGGCCAGTTTTGTAGATAAACATAACTAATTGTTAAAATAAACTTATAACAGATTACAAACTGAACATAAGTAGGTACTTCAATTTGCTTCAGTTAACAAACCAATTTATGATGAGATTACGATTTATTTGTAGAACAAAAGCATTATTATCACCTAGGTATGTTGTAATATTGGAATTTAAACTATTTTTTTTTTAAAGGCATAACAGTTTATATTTTTCTTTTTCATAGTAATCACTAGAAGGACCTACTTGTAGGTACTTAATAAGTTTTTATAAGGTATTTCTAGTGTAGTACCTAAAATATCCATAGTCACAATAACTATCATGTTCCAACAGTTTCATCTGAGCTGATATATATATTTTTTTTTTTTTTGATTTTTATAGTTAACCAAATATATTTTTATTTTCCTAATATAAAAAGTACTTAATATGTTAATAGGTACCCTATTGTGCCGTGACATGTAATTACAAATTAATTGTTCCCCTGTGTCAAATTATAATTTCACTATATTGCAAAATCATTGTGTGATTAATACGTAAATTATATTTAACCACATAGTCAACAAAATCTAACAATTAATATAAAGAATTTACGCGCGTGATCAAATATTTATTAACAATTACTTTAGCGTTAGATTATCGTTAACTCAGTCGTCCTATGAATATTTTAAAAACTTTGCAGATCCCATATTCGTAGCACGACTGAGCTGACGATAGTCTAACGCTAAAGTTATTTTTACATAAAGTATGCAAACTACGTTATTTCATAAATTACAAAATGTAACTACTACTACCCTGTTTTAAAATATGAAATATTATAATAGCTTCATTACATGCTTAAATTAAATATTATACAAAACCTACATATAAAACAAATAGGGAGCGTTAATCTCGCTTCGGAAAGAAAAAATAAAATAAAATGCGAGTTCAATCCGTTATAGAGGTTTCATTCCAATTTGTAATAACTGCTAAGGCATCAGATATTAATTCTTTAATTATTCACTACTAGCTGACCCAGCAAACTTCGTACCACATTTACAGTTTTTTTTTTCCTTTTTGTCCAATTTTTTTTCACCGTAAACCTTCCCTGGAGTTCCACGAACATTTCAAGACTAAAATCAGCCAAATCGGTTCAGCCGCTCTCGAGTTTTAGCCAGACTAACGAACAACAATTCATTTTTATATATAAGATGCACACATTCCCACTTTAACCTTAAGGATGTCCACGAATGTTTGCATGTATATGTGTGTGTGTGTATGTATGTATAACAAGTACCAAACGGCTCAGGGCAGCCGGCGAGCAGGTGCCCACAATGGAGGAGTGCACTGGCGGACAATAATAAAGGGCACAATGATTAATTTTTAATGCTTTTCGAAATTATAACGATTTTACCGTGGACAAAAAGTAGGTACCTAAATTGCAGCTAAGAAGATAATAATAATGCTTCTTTATAAAAAAGGACAGCAGATAAAGTTTGGTTTTAATAATTAAAACACATAGTTTATTATTACTTGTAAACACATGTAACTAATTTTCTCAATAACTGCTTTAAAGTAAAATAACATTTTTGTTCTATATTCCTTGCTTGCTAAGTCTATACCCTTCTAACTTCAAGTGTATTTAATCTGCTACTTTCCAACCTAAAAGCTTGAAAGCCTCCTCTCAGCAGGCTCGCCACCCGTCCGGTTTTGCAGTAAAGGCCCGTTAGCTGGTCAACTGCGCTTTTAGTATTCAGTTGGAAAAAAAACTGCTATTGACTAACTAACATATTACCTAATAATATTATATTTAACAATCATTTTATTTGTCCCCCATTGTACATCGACACCTGTTCCGTGAACGGACGACTGTATTCAACGAGGAGCGTCTTGTCTCGACCCATTATGGGACCACATTATCACGCGGTCCATTGCTTTATACAACGTACATAGCGAGTTTTGTACTATGCCCCTCAGAAACCACAAAAAGAAAAGAAGCAATGGATCACTCATATTTGAAATAGTGGCTCGAGTGTCGTTTAATGGTATGGAGATGCGGTTTTAGGTTGACTAATTCGTTATTTTCAAAGAAAAAGTTTTTAATGATTGCCTTATGGCGTTTTATAAATGTCCCAGTTTGACACAGAAATAATTTACCTACTTCGGTAATAATTATAAATTGAGAAAAGTCTACATATTATATAAACAACCATCTTTATGTTCTGATTTTTTTACCTTGGACGTAATTTGAATAGTCCAAAAATAAAACTTAAAAATACCGTTCTTACCTAATAGATGTCTAGATTGATACAGATTACATAGATAAATTACATGAACACACTAGGTACCTATTTTACTTTTACGGGAAAGACAGTGTGGTAACAAAGTAAGCGATTGACCCAAAAAAATATCGCCTTAGATGGGAACCTAAGTGCCTGCACCAGGATATAATATAAAAATAATAAATATCTCAAGTCCCTTTACGAACATGACATAGACATTCATAATTACTTTAATTTGAAGACATCAAAATTTAAATACTCTCCATTTTCAAGTGAACATAATCTTAATTTACAGTCAGCCGCAAAACTACACACATAACATAAAAGTAATTCAAATTTTAAACCTTACATACCAATACTTAGAGTTCAAGTTAGGTTGTGATAGTCAAAGTCTGGAGTGGGAAACCTTTTTTGGTCTGTGTACGTTGTTAAGCACCTCATAGTTGAGTAATTACGATGGTCCCACGGAGGAATGAATGGGATTTATTCATAGGTTCAAATCCAGAGGTAGTTAGAGTCTGGCGTGTGTGTCTTTAAAAGTGTAGTGGGTACAGGATGTTTGGAGATTGTAAAGTAAGATATTTGGGTAGAAATTTTAAAATTGTTAGTTATCTAATTTCTGTATGTACTAACAATTGACATTGACAGAGAAGAAATACCTGCCAATTACTTGACTCCTCTAGTCAAAACTTCTGAGACGTAGGTAAAGTTAGACAACCAACATATATATTGTACCTAAGTTATGCATGTTTTAGGTATAATAATATTATTATGTATGATTTCCGTAATGTCTAGTAAGTAGGTTCATATAATAAAACAAATTGTCTAAACAATATTTTGTTTATTCAGCCAATTCTTTAACACGGCACAAGATGGAAGATTATATAAAACAAAATAAACACACATTGGAATTAATCAATTATAAAGGTATTTCTCGTATTTTATTTTATTTGCTGAAGTTTCGATAGTTTAACACTAAAATTCAAGATTTTAGTTTTAGACCGATTGTCTAAGCTCAGCGAATAAAACAAAATACGTAGATTGATTACGAATACGTTGATTGTAGATTAGATACAATGCTGTTGATTTGTTTGTACTTAAACACTGATCATCCTGTGAATAGATATCAGGGTATCAACGCTATCTGACCGGTCACACTCGGGTGCGGTGGGAGCCTCCCACGGCTCGCATTATGTCAGCCACTGGGTGAAAGAACAATTAATATCATTCATTAATCATTAGTGTTTTAGAACATTTTGATAGTGTCTTAAGAACATCTTAAGCGATAATTGTACGAGATTCTGAAAGGTTCATGATAGAAATGAATGAGTGTTTTTTAAAAATCGATAAAAAATGTCTTTAAATATAAGGGGTTTTTCTGTTCGTTAGAGCTTTTTTGACTAAAAGTGAAGGTGGATTTAGTGAAAGTGGTTGACAGTTAGTACCTATTTCTTGCAGTAATTTAAACAATATTAGGGTCATCTGCCCTAATAATATCCGTCTAGACAATAGATAAACCACGCTCGTGTTCAGTTTTCAACTTTTATCTACACTACCTATAAAACAGCTTTTAAGCTGACTCTTCTAGGTTCATTACAAAAACCATAAATCTATACAGAAAACTCCGTGCATATGGACTTATTAATCAGTTTTTCTCATCTTCTGAAAAAGGAACTTCTTTGAGTTAGCTCCTTTTAGATCTAGGTGTGCGAAATTACATAAACCTAAGTAGGAAGCTGGATACAGAAAGTTTTTAAATTAGAATTTACTGTGATACTTAACGAATACTTCGAGCAAGGGGACTAGTAAAACTATCTTCTTAATTTACGTACTTATAGGATTTATTTACAAAGTACTAATAAAGTTCGTAGTTGTTGAAATAACCCATCCAACTTAACTAGGTACTTACCTTACACATCCAACAGGTCACTTTCTCATAGATGTGACATCAGGTTCACATGGCATCGGAACTACAATAGGCTAGGGTCAGCGTAGGAAACCTAGAATTACTAATCCTAGGCAATTAACCGAATGAAGTTGTAAGTTAATGGTCACTCTGTGTAGAGAATGCGGAAAAGCACTGTTAAATAATTTTGTATTGAAGCGTTGGGAAAATTCTATTTTGTATTAAACCTGTATAATTTGCTACAGTATTTATCGAGAATAGAAGCTTTGCTTTTAGTGAGCTAAAAATTAAGCTGAAATTATACTATTCGGAGTACTAATTTTATGCAAAGTTGTGTGTAGAAGCTAGTCTAGTATAAACAGATAGTACTGTATATTTTAATACTTAGTAAGAATACAAATATTTGCATTGTGTTCTCCAATTTGTTCGCTCACTGACTCCCTGAGGACTCTTAGTTTAAGTACCTATTCTTTGTAAACACATAGCTCTTTTTGGTTTTGGGCAATACACGGAATATTACCAAAAATAATTTCGTTTACATAACATGGGGTAGAAATCTCAAGCACTATCCTTACTAATATTATAAATGCGAAAGTAACTCTGTCTGTCTGTCTGTCTGTTACGCTTTCACGCTAAAACTACTGAACCGATTTAAATGAAATTTGGTACAAAGAAAGTCTGGAGCCTGAGAAAAGAAATAGGCTACTTATTAACCGACTGCAAAAAGGAGGAGTTCCACGCGGACGAAGTCGCGGGCAGAAGCTAGTTGAATATAAATTTATGTAATAAGGGTAAGATTTTATTTTTTAATTTAATCGTCCCCGTCGATAAAACAAGAAATAAAACAGATTTTGTATAAAAAAGTTTATGTCATTGAACAAAGTTCGTTAATGAATGGAATTAACTTTCAAAGCCAGATACGTTATAAAAAAAAAGTATTAAAACACTTTATTATTTAATTATGATACTATTGTTATTCCTACCCCGTCAGCAACTTATTTCACAATGAATAAACTTGGTTCAAACTTCCAATACAGTATTGAATAACGTAACAAAATACGTAACAAAACTTTAGTAGAAATATTTTATTTTATAGTATCAAGCTAAATAATAATATCCCGAGATCTGGCACCAATTTTTGGGTAGGTGTAGGAACTGCAGGTCTGGTTGGTGAATAGCGGGGCTAAATCAATCACTATTTGTTTATAAAGTCAATCGTCTGGATTATTCTTTTGTATTATTTAAACATACAACTACAACATATAAAAATTTCACATTCTCTGAAACATATTTTTGAAATAACTAGGTACTAGATCTGCAGTTTAGTGTTGAGGTATAATAGGAGAGCTGTAAGTTTCAATTTGTCTCAAAATCCAAAAATTGGTGCCAGCTCCTACAGCGTATTACCTATTATTAGCTAAAACACCTTGCTCAATAACACCAATTTACCTATCAACAATATTATAATTATAAAACCGGTGCTTTGCATAGTCCTAGTTTTTACTAAAAGGTCACATGAAACACATTGCTTAGCAATTAACATAATGATTGCAGTTAAAAACGAATAGTGTAAATGGTAAACATGCTTGCATAGTAATCGTATTTAACTTTTTACTTAGGAGAAGGAAGCGCTATGTTGATCATGCAATTAACAAGTATTTAGAAAACCGACGTTATCGGAAAATAGGATTCCAGTGAATGTAGGAATTTAATCAGCGCCCTATTTTTTCTGAGCGAAATATCTTAATTACTGCTTATATGTTTTTGTAATAAATAATTACCTTTATTTAAAATGATTATGAAACTAGGCGAATCGATCTTCAACTTCTTTTATCAACTTAGCAAAAACATGATTTCTTTTATCAACTTAGCAAAAACATAATTTATATTATTTGGTAAATATTAACTATTCCACGGTTATAATTACATATAAATAACCTTTTTTTTTACACTTTAATTCCGCATAGGTACCTACTTTGATTTCGCAATGACCTAAGATTATGAAGCTTATTGCTTATTTTTATAAATGTTCATAATTCCGTAAGTCTAAGGATGTCACTGTGTCAATAAGTTTCAGTACCTATAGGTACCGTTCAAAAAACAGAAAATAAAATTTCGGAAACACCTCAGGATTTATGTGAAATGCTTGTCACTATTGCTAAGCACAGAGAGCGTGGTCGCTTACTGGTCAGCGACAAGGGCGTTGTCTAATCAGGAGAGGGGGGCCGCGTAGACAAACTAAGAGTAATTATAATATCTAAGGTAATTTAATTTTCTACACTCGCAAGAGAATTAAAACCTACAGGTCACTTCTAGGGGTGGGCATACCTCGCCTTTGGTCAGCGAGCTCAGTAGATAAACTCAGCGAAGCGATCATGGGTCTCCTTTTACTGCGACTATCTACCGAATACACAGATGCAAAAGACACAAAGAAAGAAAGAAAACGAATGCAAAACGGTGTGAAACTTTATTTCCTCATATCATTCCCATAACTAATCGTATTTAAATGAACAGATCATTATGGAGCTCAATTTACCTCGCTTTACATGTATTTACATCTAATGCATTTGCATATCTATTAAACGGTTCCACGTTTTATATGGTATCACACGTTTTTACTATTGTTTTAGAAATCCAGAAAAAACATAACGTCTATTTAATGAAGTGAAAAATATTGAATTTACTTTCGAGATTTTTGTCGACGAAGATTCTTAATTGCACACTTTTGTTTATTTTACCATTTATAAACAATGAATATAAATAAGTACCTGACTATTGATTAATAGTATATGACATCAATTAATTGGATTATGCTACGAGTAAGTCAGAATTTTCTCACCCCGGTCGGTTACGATTCCGTGCTTAAACACTAAGGAAATAGTTTATTTTTTAATACCTAATACTACGATAATCACATCTCTAACTAGGATTAGGTAATTACATCAATTTATCAACGTCGTTAATAGCCACACCTGCATAATTATAACTAAGATATAAACATCTTTAATAAATGTAGATAACTAGGTATTCTATAGTTGTAGTAGCAAGTACGATTCAATCAAATAAAATAAATATAGGTTGGTGTTTCTAGAGAGACCGGTAGCTATATTATTTTATTACCATTTACCACTTACCACTATTCGAATCTATAGTCTCTTTTATATTGCATTTAAGGTCGCTAACCTGTCTCAAATCAGGATCTAGGTAGGTATATTACCGTACATTCGACGCCACTTCGGGGCGTCCGCTATCATACTCGTACGTTCATAATAAGTAATAACGACTGTTTTATGTCGATTTATAATGATGTTTCTTTGACTTTTAAAATTCACTCGTTTTAAAACTACACAAACTCACCAAAATTGAACCTGCACCTCGCCCCCTCAAGACAATAAAGCAGGTCCCACGCCAGTCATGTGCTTAGTGACCCATAGATTGACTCATCGTCACGGTACGACGGTTTATGGGTGGCTGCCCAAGGTAGAAGGTTGTATGGGCAAATGACTCTTCATGGAGACGCGGGGTTCGTGGAGTTCGTCTTAGACTGAACGATTTACGGAAGTTGTTTTCAAAGTACGTACCTATATTGGTTATTGTTGAAAATATATGTGGTTATATACGGGTTGAAAAAGTATAAATTTATCAGTTGTATTGTTGCCCCTTAATTAGAACGGTGTGCAATTAAGAAGTTAATTAATTTAATTATTATATTATTTAATATTCATTGTTGATTATTGGTAAATTCTATATCTATCCTTACTAATATTAAAGTTTGTAAGAATGTATAGATGTATGTATGTTAGGTACTCTTTCACGCAAAAACTAACTGAATGGATTTTTATGAAACTTTACAATAATATAGTCTACATTTTATAACGGTTCGTGCGCAGACAAAGTCGCGGGCAGAAGCTAGTGCTAGATTACAAGTACCTATAGTGCCAGATTTATAAAGATTGCGTGTTTATGTAATTTTTTATCACTATAATTAACACACATACATATTACGAGACATCCTTTCTCAGGCCATACAAATCGGATGTGAGGGTATTAAGTACGAACTTTTTGTTTTTACGCGTCCCCGCTGAGGACAACACTAGTGATGTTTGTATCGATACAATGTCAATGTGATATCGATATATACTCCCGAACTAGTTAAATGTACTTAAGCATTTTTATTAAAAAGGACTTTTGTATTTGAATAAAGGTAAATTTTAATTTTTAATATAGGTAATCATCAGTATGAAACCAATAGAAATGCTTGTACTTTTTACTGATTCCAGTCTTCCAAGTACTTATAATCATAGTTTCTAGTTCAACTCACTTAGAGTTCAATAGATAATTACCTATAAAACTTCCTTACTACTTCTATCATTATCACCTATGCTCACCAACATTCACCTGACTGTGTAAGAAACGATTGAAATGTACCTACACTAATTTAGGTATATAATTAAAATACAAACCAGCCAAGAAAGGGTTTTCATGATATGAAATAATCGATACAAATACAGAAGTATGATGCCAACCGTACCAAAACCGCCAAAGCGAACAAAACTCATCCAAGATGGCGTCGCTTAATTTGCGCCCGCGCTCCGCAGGTTTATAGCCATAATATTTGCCTCTCCCTCGCACACCGGATTCGAAAAAAGTACCCCTCAAGAGACCTACTTTTGAGGCTTGAATTAAATTCGTGTCAGCGAGTAATGAATAAAGAATTTTGGGTTTAACGTAAAGGGTGAATTGGTTTAAAGGAAATCTAAGAACATGTATGATCCTGATTATAAAACCACTTGCGAATATCTTACATAATTTTGTAAGTATTATATGCATTTATAAGCTTTTATTAGATACATTACATGGTACATTCGTAATATTATTACAGGTACTAGAACGATTTTTGTCCCAAGTTAATTACCTACCTGTTCATATTAAATTTAATTCCCGGTGTTTAGCAATTTATAACGCTAAGCTAGCGTTGTATCAAATTTATGTGTATAATGTATATTTTAGAAGGTTTTTTCTATAATTTTATTTTTATCAATTACTTATACAGCTAGGTACCATTATAACCGGTACGAAGTGGTCTCCTATCTTTATTAGCTAAGCGAACGATTTTCTCTAAAATCCAACTTCTACACCGTAACTATAAATAGTTAACATCAATAACTCATCAATAATTTATCATCGCAAGGTGAAATTATCCGCAAAAGGTAAACAACAGTCTAACCAAGGTCAAAGATGCACCTTTAACAGGAATATTACAAATGACAGGTGTAAGTCCGCCTGCGTAGTACAGGTGAACTATTATTACAGGCACCTTGACAGCTTACGCTTATTACAGTAAGAAACTGTCAAACAATATAGGTAATTGCTAGTTTTTGACAGATGTATCGATGTACCAAATACATCGTTCAGATGCACTATGTAAGCCTACGATGACAGATGTTTTTATTATTATGCGCAGCGATGAAGGTAGGTATACTTAGACTTTTATTATTTACTTATTTACTTTTTTCGCTCAACGGAATGTACGAACGGTGGACCTAATAAAATACCATACGACATTCCCTACCACTCAACCTGTGAAGTAGACAGAGAACATGAGTGTAGGCGCAAATAAATACCTATAATACAAAAATCTGAACACGATAATAACATTAAGTACTTATATTACTTTTCTATTGTGGATATGGTTATTTCTAAAGAACCATACCAAAAGTAGAAAAGTAAGTTATAAATTTACTTAAATATATAGTTGACGGTAAGTCCTTTTGGGATGGCTTACTTGATTTGTGTTTTGTATTAAATATATCCCAATTACACATAATATAATAATATACAAAGACAATAGACCCTTAGGCACTATAACCAATAATATCAATAAGATCAGTTAATTATTTTGAGCTTAATATCTATCTGTCAGAAATGTGTCAAATAGCTTAGAAGTTGCGAATTATAAGTCTACTTACTTTAACCACCTGTTTGAATGCGATTGTAAAAGTCGTTGCATTGACTTTTAAACGTTGGAGCGGCGGTGACATTTTGATGGCCTCAATTTATGTAATTCCATAAATTTGTTAAAGTCAAATTAAGTCACGATTTGTCGAACATTTATTCCACAAAACGTGATGTAAGTATAAGCGTTATATTGGAACCCTTCGCAGTAGGAGGTTCAAATCCCGATAGTGGCCAAAAAACAAGTGTTAAATTTTATCAAGTCGAATAAGAAAATCGAAAGGAATTTTAAACTCTGTCATGGTAACCCTCGTTTTTATTTAAATTTGGGAATGTGTAAATACCTACAGATATCAAAAAAAATGTTTTAAATGAGGCTCTACTTTTTACCACTGGAATGTTGGTACGGTGATAAAAAAATATCGGTAGCAACCGACCCCTCCCGATCCGTTTTGTGACAGGTGGGAAGACGACCGCTGTCGCGGGCTGTTTCTACAGCTCACACTCCGACATCTGTTTAAATGTCGAAGTTCAAATGTGAAGGTAGTACTTAATTATAAAAGATATTCTTGGTTTAAGGGAGAAAGAGGAGACAAGCTACCAATATGGTTAATCTATTTGTTATTAATTGATTAATTAGTTGATTTAATTATTGCCATCGTGCAGTGAACAATCTTCATGCTTGGTTGGGAACACGCAAGCACTATATACGTAATTACATACATATACTGATTTGAAACTTTTACATTAAAGTCATTAGTAAATAGCGGGTTAGGTTGTTTCCGAGTTTTTGGGAAAACTTCCCTTACAAATGGAGGAACAAAGTTAGGTCTATATTTGAACCCGTCAAAAAGTTCGCCCTAAGACAAACACTTCGTATCTAAGTTACCATTCAATCATTTAATTCCTACTTTCGTGTTTTTATTTCTGTTTCTTTTTTCGACATAGAAAAGGTAAGGTACCTACTCACTCTAAAGGTAAAAGGCCCTAATATAAAGTTCAGTGTTATTACAGAGATATTTTGTTTTTCTCGACAAAAGGTCCTTATCATCAAATTGTTTTATCTCAGGAAAAAAGGGATTTTTTAAGACGTTTTTGCTCCTTATTTGATAAGGAATGAGGAAACAAGTTTACGCAATATTATTCAGTTACGAAGGAAATCTTTTTATTTATTTAAGCAAAATGATATTATTTAAACATAATGAAATCAAAATTAAGTTACGTTAGTCGCTTTATATTTTTGTGAAAGGACTTTGCCTATTTTAATTATTCTTTTTGTTGGCACAATTTTTTAATTACCTTTTGAAATATATTTAATTAAAAACCTTATTTATTTGGATAGGTTGTACCTACTTTCTTACTTGTAACGAATAAAAAGATAATTACAATTAATAATAATTGGTAGGTTGAAAACATTCTGTAGCTCGCAAATATGTGTGCCTGACCGGCACATAAAATGGATTTGCCGCCTTAACATCACTTTTCTGTAGAAATTACTATTTACGAGGGATATTATGTTTATTAGGTAGGTACATACATAGAAACCAAAAAATGAAAAGTATATAAATGGGTAAAATTTCTAATTGATTGCAATATAATAGACTACCTAGTCAAAAGTAAATTTCTGTTCAAACCATGACTTACGACATTTACGATAATAGCTGTTCTCTTCGGTAGTGAAGATTACTCATTGATAGGTGCTTGGTAAAAGTAGGTATAACTTTGTTTAAGGATATCCTTGTATTTTATATTAACTTACATATATTGTAAGTACATATAAATAATATAACGGCACCCAATAATATTGCCATAGTAAAGTTCTATCAGTGTTTGATTGCACAATTGCCTTATACCAATACACACTAATAAAATAAGTAGATCAAGCTTTTACCGTATCAAAATTTATGGATACAGTTTCTGAACTGATTCTCAACATGCTGTCATAAAAATTAAACCCCTTTTAAAATTAAAAAAACAATACAGGAATGTTTACTAACTACTGATAAATTACAATGTTATGGGACTAAAAAAAATATGGTAGCCGTTCCAACCCGATTTTTTGTTCACACGCAACTTGAACGGGTTTCGTTTTTTCAATACCAGTTTTTTTTTATATCCAAATCTCGGCGCCTCGTACGCCTTAGTATCCACGTGTGAATTTTATGTTTATTGTAGTAAGGTTCAATTTATCTTGCTTTTTGATTTCGTAGCCGAAATTTAAACAGATTTTTGAAGACATCTGATTTCAAGTTCGGTCTTGTTTGGTCTTTTTTATTTTTATTGAGTTTTTGATGCACAGGTGTTTTGTGTCTGTCTTTTATTGGGTGAGAGTTTTTGACGTCCTTTTCTATAAAGGGGAGTCCAAGGAATTTCTTATATAGAACTTTTTCTTTCGTTTACCAATGAATGACTAAGGTATTCAGTTTCGGACAATAATAATATCTAAATGTACTATTCAGAATTTCAGATCTCGAATAAAGATATTTTCCGCGATCTTTCCCTAAAGCTGTACATTTAACTGCAGAGTTTTTTTTTTAAAACAAGTTAGTATTTATTTAATGTAGGTATTTGCACAATATATATTATTATGACCTTAACATAGGTATTTATATATCTTATTATACTTTTCGTGAACACAGTCGTGTTGAGTACCTATTTATTAAGGTATATAGGTACCTAGCTAGATATTGTATTATTATTTATTTAAGAATAAAAACAAGAAAAAAAGAAGATACTTTTGTAAAGCTAATCCAGATTCGATTTTATAATTTATTTTATGAATTCTTAAAGTGTGGATTGGTCGATATAATAATCAAAATACGTGTAATAAAATGATTTCATTGTATCTACCTACTATCATATTAAAATTTATTTGATAGCTACCTACTTAATTAAATCAGATAGAACACACACACAAGTCAATAACTACGTACCTATTTATTTATAAGAAAGTAGGTAGGTAATTGTTACATTTTGTTAACTCCTAACTAACTTACCCCCTTTAATCGGCCTTAATTTTAATCAATTGAAGGTAGACAGATAGGTAGGTATATAGGAGATAGGTATTTAATTTATTAAACCTGGATACCTATAGGATGTTATCTGTTCCATTAATAAAACTGCAGGGACATAAAAATGTCATTACGTAGATATACAAAGTTACATACTTACCTACATAATATATGTCTGAATAAAATTAAAGTTATTGAAACATAAACAAACCTTATTATACATACTACCGACTTACCGACCAAAAGTATCATAACGTCGTAAGTACCAAATCAGTTCTTTAAAATAGGTAAGACTTAACTTACTTAAGAATTTAATAAATTGTTTGTTTACTTTTCACTCTTGACTGAAAACAAGCCAAGATGCAACAAAAACGAGAAAATTCAAATATGGTCGCCAGGGCTCACGCAGGTTCTGTCCGGGCCACGCGCAGCCTCCCCCCCTCGACACATCAGATCGCTCCGAGCGGCCGCACGTGTTGGACGTGCCGCGCCCCGCGAAACCACCTGTAGCTTAAGACAGTCGAACCTTCGATTCGTGTTTTCAGGATTACAGTGGTGTTGAAGTGTTGTGATTTTTACTGTTTGATAACTGGTTTTAAAGGATGTATAAACTTGTGTGGTGAGTGACAACCTGTTTTGCGTGGGATCGTTTTTTTAATTTGTTAATGAATGTTTTTTAGTGTGGGAACGGATTAAGGATTGTATTATTGCTCTTACTGTGTTAGAATTGTGTTAATTTAAAAGATCAACTGTTCGGTGTTTTTCTTGATGCCGGCTTTCTTGATCGCGTCACGTTCGGAATGTGACATTTCTGATTTTCTTTTAAGTGAGGGTTTAGTTGGTAATTAAGTAAAATTCGGTTTGTTATGAAGGTGAAAATAATGCGATTAAATACCTGTGCTGTAAATGAATAGCTGATAAAGGTTATCATAATAATATCAATGTATATCATCGTAAATAGGGGCACAGTAGCTACCCTTGTTATTGTTTATTGACTTTAGAAATTGTTTGTCGTTTTGTACCTTTGTAAATATGAACGAACCTATATTGATAACTTCGTTATGCTTAAAGATAGGTGTTGATTATAATTTTACGATGAAATCTGAGTTTTATGAGTTTAGAGATTTATTGACTTGACAACTAAATATCGATAACTGACTTGATATTTATTTACTTACTTATTTATAAATATTACTTAGGTATTTTAAATGTAAGTTCCTAGTTCATACCTATTAAGTAAGCAGGTATCTTCTTTGATTACAAAACAAGCAAATTTTTTTGAAAGTACCTGCATGACTACTAATAAAAACATGTACCTCTTAGGTAGGTGCAATAAATGTTTACTGTACCTAAGTAGGTAGGTAGATGTAAATACTAATTACCTACTTAGCTTAACTTTTAAAAAAGTTTATGATAAGAACTCGTTATTTCATCGGAATTTTATGCAAATATATTTTAAAAGGATTGAACTGAAAGGCATTTTATTCCAATAACAATATATTTTATGATATTGTTATCGACATGAAATACCTACCTTTCAAATGTGGTGCTTAATGCAGCATAAGTGATTACTTACTTATCTTTTAAATTTTAGACATTTTGGTAAGTAGCTAAGTGTATACATAAATAAATAGGTACCTACTTACCTACCTAGGTACCTAGGTACCTATTTATAAAATTAACGCAACACCAACAATAGTTCATAAACCAGTTATTAATGTTGACTGTTCCATTATAGGTATTTTCTACCGGTACGCTAAGAAATTTTAAAAAAATATTCGGGTAGGTAGGTAGGTATTTTGGTAACCTACCCACTTACGGTCTGAGTCATGAATATAATTTGAATTAGCTGCTTTTATAAATTGGACATTTTAATGCAAAGAGCTAATTAAGTATGTAGGCACCTATTCGTGAAGTTTTTTTTCTGGACTTTCGTGACGGTGTTTTAAGTAGGTAACTACTAATTATATTTTTCAATGATTGAAGAAATCCCACGAGCGAAAGCGCGGGATACAGCTAGTCTATAATTAAAATGACACCAATGATCTGTTTAAACCAAATCTATTTGAAAGGAGATATCGTGAAATTTGATACGTTCGAAACAAATGACAAATAACACATTACGCGGATAGCCGATAAAGGTAACGCCCCCAAATTAATTACCAACGTATTTTGTTTTAGCTAAAATTAATAGTTAGTGCAAATTTTGTTTCATTATATGTTAATTAACGCCTTGTATTCTCAAAGCCTAATTTCAAATACTTAGTTTGAAATTATGTTCAAATGCACTGGGGCTTATGCGTGTTATCTGAAACCAGATTGCTACGATTTAAAGCTTTATTACGCCGTTAAAAAGGCTAAGGTGGCTAAAACGTGTAGGTACAGGCACATAATTTGTATTCACACATTTAAATTGCTGTTACCAACTGATGCAGTAAGGTATAGTAGTCTATCGATGACTATGTTGAAGTGTATGAATAAGAAATAGATACCTATGTCACGATAGGAACTGGTAGAAATAATGCTAGTTGTCTCTTATTGTATCATGTAGTTACCTAGGTTGTATTTTTTATTCGTTTAGTAGCATTAGCGTAAAAGTACAACATCACTTTGTCTCATCCTCAGGCAATATAAATAGTTTCTTCAGAGCCCAGTCCCTTTATGAATGAAGTACACTTGCAAATAAAAATCGAGTAAGGCCGGTACTTAATTTCGCTAAAGTATTTTTTTTGCCCGTCTTTACGAACCACTTGCGATACCCAAGGTTCCCTAGAAACTGCTCGGACCGGTTGAAGCCCCATCGAGTTGCCGACATCCTGCCAAGACCTGTATCCGATTGAACACCTATTACTTTAGATTGCACTGGAGCTTTTAACAAGCTTCTTTTGAAACTGTTTTGCAAAATTCTATGAACAAACATGAAGTTGACTGAACTATATCACACTTCACACTAATGTTACAAAGGCGTGCGTTTGTGTGTGTGTTCGTTACTCTTTCACGCAAAAACAAATGAATAGATTTTGAAAGTTTGTAGTAATTCAGCTTATATATTATACCTACCTATCAGAATAACATACTCGTATAGTATTGGTATTTCTATAAAATATATTTGCTGATTTTTTGCCAGTGGTTTAAAACAAAGTGTTAATTAGGTACATATGAAAATCTTAAAGTTAGTTAATAGCTGTTTTGAGAAATCTAAGAAAATCTTCAGACAATTCGTTTGCTTGGTGTATTGTTATATGAATACAAAGTGGTAGGGAAAACAATAATTTGCTTTTCCAAGTAAATGATAAAGCGAAGTTTTTATAGAATTGAATTTTATGAAACATTTTTAATTGGCATATTATTCATGATATAAATTGTTGATGTTCATAACTTTGTTTATAATTCCCTTTTCTTGGTAGGTATGTACCTATATGAAGAAATACAAACAAAGATTTAATTAATAGGCAAGTTACTTGTATTTAGCACCTAAGTTACTTATTACTTGAAAAGTAATTATAAAGCAACTTGAGTAATAAATTTACTTATACCTTGGAAGACACATCTTAAGATCTAAAAATATCGGAGGTTTAGTTAAATCCTTGCTACTTCTTACGTATTAACATTTTTTCACTAAAATGTTTACTGTTTTCATTTCACGATAAGGTAAAAATAAAGAGCTCTTTCAACTTAATTATTCTAAGAATAGAAGAAAAAACATTTTATACCTAAGTAGCGTACAAGACGTTTTCAATTCAGTAGTTAAAATACTTATCTAGAACACTAGTCTATTTACGTTTCTCTTAACTCGGTCTTGTTAAGTACATCTTTACTTAGTGACCCAACTATATAATAGTCACCTAAATGTACTTAGCATAAAAAACGACATTTTCTATAAATATCCTTACCACTTTGATCGGCATTTCCCCCCACTGTGTTCAACACGTGCCCGACCTATTTGTGTATAAATCGCGTTGGTCTTACTCGCATTATATTTTTACATTATACATAAAAGACTAGTTAAATCGACCTACTCTGCTAGCATAGCTCTCACGCAAACTAGGTAATATTCACATGTTTGTGATAAAAGGAATGAAAATTGAATTAGAATACGAAATGGAAAGAAAAGTGTAGAATTTGGGAAAATATCATTTTGCTATCTAAAGTCTAAACTATATTGAACTGTAGCAAATAAAATAAAATAAAAATACGCGAGTTTAATCCGTTAATAGTTGTTTCATTCCAATATATTGTACTGCTTAAATTACCTATATGATGCTTCGGTTTCTATAGGTACCTAGTTAGAAAGCCTTTGCGTTTGTTTTTGTATTCTAAACCTACATGATGTTTGTTAAATAAATTTTAAATAGGTAATTAAAACTCTTCTAATTACTTAAAACTCTTTAGCTCGAAATTCAGCTACCAATTTATAAAGATGTAGAAATACGTATATTTTATACTAGCGGCCCCGGCAGACGTCGTCCTGCCCGTCCGATTGTTTCGTCAAAGATCTGTCAAAGTCTTCTGTCACTTCTTCATAAGGCTTCATATTTTCCCCGTTTTTTAAACATTTTCCACTGTTTCTTCGCTCCTATTGGTCGCAGCGTGATGTTATATAGCCTAAAGCCTTCCTCGATAAATGGTCTATCCAACAAAAAAATAATTTTTGAATTCGAACCAGTAGTTTCTGAGATTAGCGCGTTCAAACAAACAAACAAACAAACTCTTCAGCTTTATAATATCAGTATAGATAGGACAATTGGATATTCTGTTTCCTAACCACAGCGTATTAAATATTCTTTGTGTGACATTCGCGTCACTGTAATAGAAAATAAACAGATATACGAGTAAAGGACTTCACACGCCATGCACGAGTATGCACGACGCGGCGACGCAAGGCGTTCGTGTGTTTTTTTTATGAATAATACCCAACGTGTTTGTTTTTAATATCGTGAGGAAAGAATATTTGAAACATGCTTTGAATATTATTATAAGATATCCCACAAATTCATATTTTATTTTCTTCCTAACGTTTGCCAGTATTGTTAAACCTAGAGACAATGTTAAAAAGGTTTAATTACTGAAATATTTTAATTTTACTCAAATACGTAATAAACATAATTAATTAAATACAATATTAGACAAACGCTAACACAGTTTGCTACGAATATATTATGATAGATCTTGTAACACAAGCATAAAACCAATATATGCGACTTAAATTCGTTTTAGGTATTTAGTTTAATATTTTGCGTATTTTATAAGCTACAGATAGATTTTTACTGGTGAAAACAACAAAAACGTACAAATTGATATTGCGTTGATGTATTTTAAATGATTTGACACATAGTAGCAATTTAGATAAATATTGTGAAATAGGTAATACAAAGTAGAGTTGGTATTAAATGAATTAAAAACAGACAAAAGCTTTAAATTCACATGATTATTATTTCACCGCAGAAACTGACCGCCTCCCGCGTAGACGCAATGTGCTTCCCACATGATATTTCAACGTACTAAAAGTCATAAAATACCGACAGACTTGCATTTAATTTCAACCCTGTGTGTAGGTAATAGAATTCAGGACTTGAAGGCAGTTAATGGGACTTAAGTCTTTTAAAGTTTATAGTAAACACATGTGTTGCATAGCGTTGTGTGTTACTTTTTTGATACATAAATAAAAGTGAAATTTATAAGAGTCAGTGATTTTGCTGCTTACATCCTAAATAATATAATCCCTACTAATATTATAAATGCAAAAGTAAATCTGTCTGTCTGTCTGTCTGTTACGCTTTCACGCTAAAACTACTGGACCGATTTAAATGAAATTTGGTACAAAGAAAGTCTGGAGCATGAGAGAAACATAGGCTACTTTTTAACCGACTGCAAAAAAGGAGGAGCTCCACGCGGACGAAGTCGCGGGCATAAGCTATATTATATATAATAGACTATCTACAGGTGAGGAGATTCTTTCGGCGTTACTTCTCGCAGTATTTTTAATCGGAAACCCTAATAAAATAAAATAAAGTATTACATGTAAAATTGTTCCGTAACTCCTATATACTAGATAACTTTTTATTTTCATTAGCTACATATTGAAACTGTAACAAATCTTTATAAACGAATTGAAATATCAGCTCAGTTGGGCTACGATTATGTAAACTGTAAAGAATCCGAAAAGTCAGCAAATAAAATAAAATACGCGAGTTAACTCCGTTTATAGTTGTTTGATTCCAATGTATAATAACCGCGAAAGCATCGGAAATTATTACGAAATATGATTCTCAAACATTAAATATAATTAAAATGAAACCTAAATAACCTTTAATAATATTCTCAGAAACGTAGGAACATCTTTTAAAATATAAACAAGCCGTTACGAACTGGTAGTAAAACAGTATAGTAAATAAAAAAAAACTTACGAGACCATCCGTCCAGCACATGTGAGATATTCTCACGACTCAAGATATTGCAAAATATATAGCGATGTCAAGTGTTTCAGTAGGTACCTCTTGCAGCATCCCAGACCATCTTTAAGCAAGTGACATTCTACATTCGTTAACGTCACAAAATAAAGTACAAATTAACGGAATTGACGTGTCAATAAATCTAGACCCATTTGCGTCATTATGTCGATTAAGTAAGAGAATTCTCTCTTACTCTGTTGTTTTCTGCTGCTTACTATCAAAATAAGTTAGCATAAATGTACCCACGTAGGTAATTAGATTGTTTTAATAGTAATTTATACTCGTGTAAAAGTATTTAACTACTAGCGGTTCGCCCGGCTTCGCACGGATCGCAATTTTTTTCAAAATATTCTATACCTAGCCTATGTTACTCAGGGTGAACGTAGCTTCCCAACAGTGAAAGAATGATTAAAATCGGTCCAGTAGTTTTTGAGCCTATTCATTACAAACATACAAAAATAGGTACAAATCTTTCCTCTTTATAATATTAGTATAGATAAGACATCGCTAACTTTTTCTAAAGCAATTAGAAATTAGCAGCTGTAGATAAATACAAGTAATGTTGCGTAAATACGCAATAATAATGTTTAAAAAAAATATTTTTTGATAAAAATTGCGCGGTCGTTAATCAATTATTTCTTATTGTATTCAATTGTAATGGACTGAAATTACCAAGCATTAAAACACGGTAATAATTTCGGGTCGCTTAAAATGCAAATTTCATTTACATAATTCACAAATTGCGGAGTGTGCAATAAAAGAAATTTTACAATGTTCGCCATGTACCGGTACATTGCAAAAATCGTACCAATCTACGTAAGTGGTGAAAATGTCATTGGTTTTAGATTCGACTTGACAGGGAAGAAGACTTTGGTATAGTTGCAATGTACGACATTCTAATAAGTATACAAAATTTCAGTTAATGAGTTCCGTAATTAGCCTTCAATAGTGAAATAAGTGTATTTTAGTCAAATATCAATATCAGAAATTAAAATGGACCATTCTGTTATAATTTCTGATGCCTCCGCAATTAAGTATAACACAATTGAAATGAGCGTTTGACTATCGTCAGCTCAGTCGTGCTACGAAAATGGGAACTGTAAGTTTTCTAAAAGTCAGCAAATAAAATAAAATACGCGAGTTAAATCCTTTATGTACCTATAGTTGTTCTAGTCTAATGATCCGCTATAAAATCCATTAAATACCCTTACTTATTTGAAAAATGGTGTTTTAATCTACAGAGTAATATGTTACCAAAGTAAGTAACGTATTAGACAAGTTCTAAGTTCGGAATGAACTAGTTAGGTATTGCTCATTCTACGGCTCGATTGTGATTACGTACTTATTCGAAGACAATTGTGACACGATGTACCTATTCTTACCGGAGCTAATAATTATCCTCAAACATTGTATTATTTCAGATCGTTATATAAGTATCTCGGGAACCATTTTTATATCATAGACATTTAAACCCAACAAATATGTATTTCATTGCTTTCCCGACGTTTAACGGTGGTCGTAAATTAAATAATACACAAAAGGCCCTTTTACACCGCCATATTAGATTTTATTAGCGTATAAAATAGAAATAGTCATTATGTTTGCAGCTTCACTGAAAATATTACGTTAATTTTGTATTTCGTAGGTAATTATTAATAGATAATAATATATTAATATTTAATTTGTGTTAAGTTTGTACAATTCGAGTATTTTATAAAATTCAAGTCAAGTTTAGACAAGTAAGTACCAATGATTAAATCTGTTAAAGTTGTTTCATTCCAAAGTACCTATGAATAAATAATATTTCGACACTAAAACTTTATGTAAATCCAAGCATATATATATGTGACATTTGTAGGTACATTTTATATAAAATAAAATAGGTAGGTAATAATTAAGCAAGTATCTACTTATATAAAAACCTAACTGTTCCAATGACAAAGAAAACAAAAGGTTCGACAAACATGCGAACGGACAGACAAAATAATTGCCTCTTACAAACATTTTGCCGCCTACATGGGACTTTGTATTACGGTACCAAGTCAGAGACTGGAGCGAGTTACTTAGTTAATCTTTCGTTTCGTAAAGTAAGTAACAAAAATATTAGTATTTTAAAATTTCTTAAAATAAACCTTTTATTTTAAGAAATTTAATAAAACATTGTCTTTCAAATATAATAATATATTATATCAAAGACATATAAATATTAGCAGTTTGATTCAATAAATTTTTGCTTAGTTAGGGAAGGTATCATCTGCCTACCTTAATCTTTTTATTATTGCAACTAGCTGTCCGCCCCGGCTTCGCACGGATCCCTTTTTTTATAGCCTATGTCACTCGGGAATAGTGTCGCTTCCCAACAATGAAAGAATTTTTCAAATCGGTCCAGTTGTTCTGGAGCCTATTCAATCCAAACGACAAACATTTCCTCTTTATAATATTAGTATTATAGATAATCAGTATACGGCATTAGAAAATTAATAAGTTCCCAAGTCGCTTTTGCTCTTCCATTTTACTGCACAGTAAACCAAAGTAGGCTTCGCGTGGGCCACTCTATCGCAACCAACCAGTCCGACGCAAGTTTTTCGAAAAACCACATAACGACGGCCCGTTTTGACTCATATTCATTAGAGATAAGATGTGTGGGTTTCTATTTTTTAAATGAAGATTATCGTCAAAACTAACCATGCTCTTAGAAAGTATTGGTAGAAACGAAGTTATCTCTGTTTGGTTATGTTTGAATACATACTGATATTGTATCTGAATGTAATTTGATTGTAATGTTTTCTTTGGTATTTTTTGTAGTCCAGAAGAGATTAAATCGGTTTTCTCTTGACATTTTTATAAACTGAATCCCATTGCTACTGCATATGAAAAGGACACGTAACTTCAAATAAGGTACCTACCTATATAACTACATATATCCCATTGAAAATGACGTCTTAATTTATTATTTAATATACATATTAGTTTCATACTATGAATACAGTCTTTAATTACATATATTTCGCCATAGAACTTAATTACAAATTATAGTAGGTGTAACTTGAGAAATAAACTATATTTCATTGGCAGTTTCATTTAAATTTTAATATCGCAATAAAGGTTATGTCCAACAAAACATTATATTCCAGATATAGTAACATACACGGACCTGTATTGAACATAAAAATATATTGGATACCGGCCAATGTATTTATTCATGAATTAAACATAAATATAGTACTACAAAAAAGCATTTATTTTTATGAATCATGGAACAGATAAGGGTCGGTAAGCTGTTTTCTTAGATATATAGTTTTTACAGTCCATTACAATTGAAGTCTTAAGTATTAAGAGGTATATATTTATGCATTTTATTTTAATACTACTACGTATTTGCGTTCTAAGACGTGTTGCAAATATGAGAGACAAAGTTGTTCCTTTATTTTTTTTCTTTTTAGTTACTGTATTATTTTAATCAAAATGTTCAAGGGTAGGTACGCATTAAGCCGGATAAATCCTGTACGTTTTTATTGTTCTGTTATATAAAAAATAATAGAAGCTCACAGAAAAGCCCTTCAAATCCATAGATCAGTGCATTAGATAAAGTACCTATCTGAAACGGTTTCAATACTTTGATGGACCCTAAAAACTCAACGAAATCCAGTTTATTTATTTATATGAAAGAAAATTTTATGACTCACAAGGGACCGCGACATGCCATGTTTTACAACTACACAGAAAATAATACTTTTTTTTATCTACGAAATTAATATGTCGTTCCATTTTTATGACCTCACATAAAAGGTAATTGTAAACGCTTTTTTTGCTGTGCAGGTTTTTCTTGGTTCCGTAGAAAAACTACGTAATTTCTTACATCAATGTGACAATTTTTTTTAGATACCGAGTAAAGTCGTAACTTTTTAACGCATCTGCATATTTTATTTAAAGTTAATCATTTTTACGGTTCTTCATTTTTAACGTTGCTGGTTTTATGTCTTGTATATTTTTCCATTCAATGATTTGTTTGCTTAGGATAGTAGAATCAATCCGTAAATCGAAGTAAGCCAACATTCGGAATTATTTAGTTAATGTTATTTACTACAGATTTATAGACTCTCATTAATTACGATTTTTGTAATCCCATTAACTCACAAATTTGCTAACTCGTCGGTGACATGAATGAGTATTACGAAACATCTCCAAATATTTCAAAATAAAAATCTATTTGTAACTGTAGTAAGCACAAGTAAAAGCGGTCCTTAGAATATTATTCATTGAAAATAACAGTAAATTTGGGAAAACCTGTAACATTTTTATTAAGTTCAAATATTAACAACGCTCTGTAACTTTTTGATTTATCGCCGAAGGAAAAAGGCCACAACTCAAATTGAGACGTTTATTGCTATAATTTATAACCGCGATTTGATCTACAAATAATAATGTCATAGTATTTGGCGGTATTTTTATAGGTCGTGGTGTTTTCCTTGATGGTACACGGCTTTAAAGCATCATTCTGACAGTATTTAGTAGTATTCAATACTGATGTAACATTATTGTTTGTGGCATATAAATTCAAATAAACCATACTTCATTCAATATTATATCTCTTTAAGTATTTTCAAATTTTCAGTTGGGTATTATTTATAATATAATACGATTAAAATTTACCAAAAGCTATTTTAATTTAAGTTAATCGAGGACCTTAGGCCGTTAAGTTTTTTCCCTCCATTGTGGTATGAATTGTTGCAATATTTCGTTACTTCTATTGTTATTCTAAGTCTGCTCAACCAAGTGGAAAGTGCTACGCCTAGTATCAATCAAAGTTTTGTTCGTCGTGATTATAATGGACGATGACTTAAAGTTTACTAACGATAACCTAAATTAAGGGCGAAGCAACATTTATCGTTAGATACACAAATGCGATATAATCAAGTACATTTTATAACTAATTAATTTGCATAATTATGTTATAAATTTAGATCGAATATAACAATTATGGTTTAAAAGTTTTGACAGATCTTTGAGGTATTGTAATTTAGCATGTAAAGCAATGAAAAAAAAAAAAATTAGTAACACCAAATTACTTACTAAATTATTATTTTTTTATTCATAAAAGTTTATTGTTAAATAAAACAAAAACAATAAAGACGCTTAAAGTCTCACGCGTCAGTTTTTAATTATTATTCAGATAAAAGTAAACTTTCCTTTTAGATACAAAACTATAAACCAATGCTTACATCATAAAATTCACACGACACTAAAATGACTAGTTTCTGAGTTAAGTGGTTTTGTCTATAAGTCAATGAGTGAGTGAACTTCCGTGGCGAAAAAAAGTGTGTGGGCGAACATTTTTTACTATTATTTGTTTTCTATAAAATAATCTTGTAATATGACACGTGTTCGTAATACGATTATAATAACCGGATCGACTACATTTTAAGAATTTATTAAAGTTTTAGGTATTTTGTTTTCTTGCTAATTATTTGATATTTGTACCAAGACAAGAATAGAAAATATTGAGACCCCAGTGGAACTTGGATATATATCTATAAAATGACATATTATGCAGTATGCGCACGGTACCGTGCTTTATTTCAGTTAACTATGGTTTCGCTTGTAAACAAGATAGTACCTAACAAAGCAGAATATAGTGGTAGCAAATTTCTTCGACTCGATCAGTGACACCCATAGTGTAGCTGGAAAGAGCACGGTGCCGCACGTAGGTATAGGCATATTCTCTACTCTTGTCTTCAAATATCATTATCATTTAAATTACTAGTTTTAAACCATAAATAACATTACTAATTATTTTTTTCTTGTTTCAGATAAACATCCACACCACAGGACATAAGCCTGGCGCCCATGAACAGTGTTAGGCTGGCTAGTGTTTAACTTAGTGCCTAGTGCGGTTTAGTGACAAACATGTGTAGTTGATGACTTTGACAATTGACATTAGACTATGTGCTGTAAAATTGCCGACAAAAATCAACATGTGTGCCAAGACGGGAAAATTAATCGTCGTTTTGTGTGGTAAGTACATAAATAATATATTTTATTATGTAATAGGTTTTTTGGTGTGTAAAATCGTGACCATTATAAGTCTTGACTAAAGTTGTCATCGAAAAGAAAACGAATATTTGTTCTCTACCGAAGAAAGGTGTCACAAACTTTAATTTTCAAAAATATTCGACCTATAATAACTCAGTAGTTTTTTAATATGTAAATTTTAGGTAGGTAGGTACATAAAACGTTTTTGTTCAGAGTGCATATAATATTTTATTTTACTCAAATGTAGTTTAACCATTACGGTAGCTATTTCAAAATTATTTCAGAACTCTACTCATTTCATTATTTAAAGCAAAATACTTCACAAACCGGGCAAATTAAATAATGGGAACCTAGAACTAATTTATTAAAACCACGGTTAAAACAATTTTCGATAAAACCACTCAAGTATGAATGGCGCCGGTAAACATAACTTTTATTTTATATGCCAATAAAAATAAAAGTAATCAAGTTAAGTGGTCGCCATATTTTCTTTTGTATATTCGACTTTTCAAGCACTAAAGTGTACCTGGGGTAACGGTTAGGGGTGCTATAGAGCTGGGACTATACGCTCACTTTTAAAAGCAATGCGGATGTTAAAATGAGTAATCTACAATTGTATATTGATTTGAAAATCACAAAGATATTTAAATATGCCTATATAGATTATAATATTAATTATTACCTACATATTGTTGTACAAAAGGCGTACTTAAATCCATAAGGCATTCTCTACTTATCAATCTTAGAGTTATACAGAAGAAAATCGTAAGTTCAACTAGGTAATTACAAAGAAGCAAAATAAACACAACTACATATAATAATATAATACTATCAAGAAATCGATTCTGGAAAGTTACTGACTGCCTTACCTACTTTAAATATTTATATCGAAATATATAATCAGTAGGTACTAGTCAATTTGCCAGCAAAATAACGAACACATAAAAATTGACAACACATCGAAACGTTTTCCTCTATATCACTGGTATTACCTAATAAAAACTTGATGAAGTCAGCCTGTAGCTAACTTAGTTATCTTCGTGGAACGATCGTGCTAATAAGGACTGGCATTCGAGTCTTCTTTTTCATCTTTGTACACTCAACATGTGATTTAGCTACCTGTACTGCGCGATGGCGCTCAAACGAGTATGAGTATGAGAGTGAGTATGCCAATGCTGATTTAGGACAAAGGTACAACTCTACGCTATTTATTAGTTCAGTCCCGGGCTAAAGTTTAATTAAAATAAAACAAACGGTTGTTCGCGTAAGTGTCAGTTAAAAGTTTATATTGTTCTATTTGTACATTAATTACTATGGATAAAAACTTTTCATTCTTTATAGGTAAGAAGTCGTTAAGAATTTGTTTTTATTGCTGCTAAAATAAGACCGTATTAAGTTATGTTCACGATTTTAATGGAGTAGTTCAACTAACACGGATTTTCTAAACTTTTAATGTTTGTTTTAATCCTTCTCTTATTTTTGCAGAAAAAAATACCGTATTATAAAATAGTATTCGAGGCACGAGCTTTGTTCTGTTATCATTCTATACCCATAATTTATACAAATATTTCTAAATACTACATGTAATATATTTAACGTAATTTTTAATGAGTTCGTTTAAGTAAATATTTAAAAAAAGCAATTTTGTTACTTTCAAAAGAAATTTAAAATATGAAATATGTCAGGTAACTTTAAATAGGCTTAAAAATTATGAAGTTTATTTTAAATTGACCTGATATTTTATTCAAAGTGGTCTCGTAATAAAGTGGTTTTGACTTTATTTTAAAAGTTTTAAGTGCTATTAATATTAAACTTATAATAGTGACCGCAATGCCCGTACTCTGAACTTTGATTAAGTATATATTTTTTTCATAGAACACGCTTTTATTAATATTTATCTACACGTCAGATTCACGCAATAAATTTCAGTCGTATTTTGTTACGACAATGTAATGACGGTTTTTTTATTAATATTGCAATTTTATACTTAAACGTGCTAATTATACTACGTCCGATTATATATATATAACTAGCTTCTGCCCGCGACTTTGTCCGCGTGTAACTCCTCCTTATTTGCAGTCAGTTAAAAAGTAGCCTATGTCCTTTCTCAGGCTCACAAAATTTCATTTATATCGGTCCAGTAGTTTTAGCGTGAAAGCGTAACAGACAGACAGACAGACAAACAGACAGACAGACAGAGTTACTTTCGCATTTATAATATTAGTAGGGATACTAAAGTACCGTGGTTAAAATATTTACATTTAGAAAACAAAAAGTATTCCAAAATAAACAAAGCTCGAGCAGATAATTCAAAAATATCCCGCCATTTGTTTTAAACTGTCTTAACGATCCTAAACCAACCCCATAAATTTTCAAAATTCGTAAACACAAAATTCTTTCATCAAAGTTGCTAAATACATTGGACCCGGTCCCGAAAACCGTAACAATTCGGTAGCAAACAATTTTACAGGAATATCACAGGGCTCAAACAAGAAATTAATTTAATATCTGAGGGCGGAAGGCTTATCGGAGTAACACTGAGGGATTCTGATAATTTCTAGTCGCTGAAAGGGCAAAAGGTAGGGCAGTTGAGAAAATTCAGTACCGCGGGTTGTCTGTTAATAAAATGCTCATAAACTAAATAATAACATCTCTTCTACAAATGAGAAAGTAATTCTGAGTCTGAGTGATCCTCTTCATGTTGTTTCACGAACTAATTTTGGTATGAAGATAATTTCAGACTCAGGAATTACCTCGGATAGTTACCACGGAAATCATGCCTCGAGAGAGTAAAAAAGAGAATAGTATTTTGTTAAACCTAGTCGAAGTAATAATTTACGCAAATTAGGTGGACTAAAGCTACTAGTTACTACCTAATAGTTTCTATTATTGTACTCGAGGAGAGTAAACATTTTTGAAACTTCTATTCCGTTCATTGTTGATTATTAACTCAAAAGAAAATCTGACTGGGAAAAAGTAAGTAGCTACATACCTACGTATGTACTTATTTTTTCAAAGGACACATATTTTTTTCATTTTAAAACCGGCTGTAGATGGCCTACTGTTTTCACACCAATAAAAAGGTCGTTATTTAATTATGGACAGCAATAGCCCCTTGCCCCCGCGTTTATCAGTCGTGCTTGTACTTTGCCGTTTGATGTAACCTCCATTTCATCCCCGATTAAAATTTTAAGGCTTTAACGGTATTTTTACTGAGTGACGCCAGCTTTAGGGGACCCAATATTAAAGCTTTTGGTTAATTAATAAAGTAGATAATTCTTATGAAAAAAAAAATCATGTCAATTCCATGGTGGAATGAAAGACTTAAATTCGTAGCGTCTTCAATTATGATAGCGAAAGCCGAATTGCTGCAACTTGTAATCTTGACAAGCAATATGACAGCTGATCGGTATTAGCTTATGTCAAATCCATACATGTAATTATTATATTCTATTCTTTATTCATTGTAGATTGTCACTTGTCACAAGGGACGTTCTTAGGGGCCCCTTGTTTAATTTGTCTCAATACATCTTAAAGACAGTATTTCGTCCACTCCATCATAGTTTGCTACAGATTCCGAGACCAACTATTTATCATGACGGTGCCCTAATTCCTGTATTAATGTTGCCCTCCTTGGCAAATACCGTGAGTGATCTGTGCGTTACTACGAAATATGCCTCAATAGGTGAGACATTTATGAGTTTTATTCTCTCCAACTCCAGAATATGTGGTAGAATATTACTAAAAACGGTGAAGAAAGTAATAACATTTTCTGAATGTTATCCCGCAATATTAATTATGCCAATGGATTTTTATATTTTGGTCCTGGATAAAACGTACCATATATCTTTTCCAAGATACGATCTATTTTAGTATAACCGTTTTTTTTTCAGTTTAGATTAAATTATAACAAACGTAAAACCACTTCAATGTTTAACTGTGAAATAAATAAAAATATTCTCACTCTTTTCTCACATTCAACGCGTGCCATCCCGTAGTAGCCTGTCATAGCATTTTTGCCATTTTCTTCTGTAATGGATGGCGTTATTTTTCTCCTTGTATTAATTGTTACGTTTTTCCTGACATTTAATCAAGCTAACGGATTAAACGTAATTTCCCTAAATATATCGTTATTAACTAAGAATGCCAAAGAGACTAAAGTATACCTACACAAATAACGTAATATATTTTTAACTAAATACATTTCCAGACTTATAATTCGTACTAAAACCATAAGAACCGAAACGTATATTCTGACGCCATGCTAGTTTTCATATATTCCTTATATTATAATTATAATATATAACAACATTTAGTCGTTAGATCCACACATATCCTCTAAACCAAAACCGTGAACTAACCCTGCTTTACCTGCTAAACACGGTTTAATTAAAACCACAGTCGAGAAACTTTAAGCTGCTTCAGGCGGCAGTCTAGATATAGATATTCAACAGTATTAAGTTAGTTACCTTACTGAATCTGCATTACTGTTTCATACTCATTACGATGGAATGAACTTCTAACAAGCCTGTAAGGTATAGAGCTGGGACTGAGCGAAATACTTACTCAGACTTCCGAGTACGTGTATAAGAAAAAAAATTATTCAACTACATGGATGGAATAAGTCATCGATAATAATGGTGATTCTACATAAGATCCTGAATTTAAGAAAGTATATTTCGAAATATTAAACTTAGTTTATGTCAGTACAGGAAATTAGTACTTACCGCTTCCAAGTTTATAATTAGTTTTACAAGTCTGATTAAATGTAGAAAGATGAAGAATTCTAATATTAAAGGAATAAAGCAGTGAATTTATTGTTTAAAAATTATTTATTAAAAAATATTTTGCTGTTAGATAAACATTAAGTAATCAACATTTTCACACACTTACCGTAGTATTATTTTAAACTAGCTTCTGCCCGCGACTTCGTCCGCGTGGAACTCCTCCTTTTTTGCAGTCGGTTAAAAAGTAGCCTATGTCCTTTCTCAGGCTCCAGACTTTCTTTGTACCAAATTTGATTTAAATCGGTTCAGTAGTATTAGCGTGAAAGCGTAACAGACAGACAGACAGACAGACAGACAGAGTTACTTTCGCATTTATAATATTAGTAGGGATGTAGGTATATACCTACTTAATATGTTGATGTATGTACTTAATACGTTGTCATGACAACAAGTTTAAGAAATCAAATTGCAAAGTTATTTCCCAGGAATGAGGTATAATCCCAGCAACCAGAATTATAATTCCTTCACTATTTGCCCCAAGATGTCCAAAAATATGCCAAAGCGAAATAAAGTCATTTCTTAAATTAATTCCCCCTCCAAATATCCTCAACTGATATTCCTCCGGAATGGATCTCATCTGTCAAATGCAGGCCCTCAATAAAATTTCTCATTAACGGCCAGTCCCGCCTTGCTTTGGGTACCAATGTCGAATTAGAAAACCCCGCACAATGGGGATATAATAATGAATTTTGCTAATTAACTCACTTTTGGAAACCGCAATTCAATACAAATTTAAGCCTTATTGAACACCTCTTGTAAGTTAGGTATTTATTAATATGCAACAGTTTAATAGCAGGTAAATTATTGATTTAGTTGTTTGTGTAAAAAAAAATACAAAGAAATACGTAGACCGCTGAGCGCGGTGGATTGTGAGTTGCTTTTAGGACTAAAGTGTTAACGGTATTTTGTATAAGTTAAATTTCTTCCAGGAGAGCTAGCAGGTTAGGTTTTTTTTCGCGCGAGAAAGCATTTGTCACTGTCATTCATTGCAAAAATATGACATTGACAGATGCTTGCTCGCGTCCCGTACCCGTACAGTTTGTCGACATTGTTTCTACTCATATCGAAAGGATAGTAGGTAGTAGTACTTTTAATAAAAACTATTAGTCAATGAGCAGTTTTCAAATTATTATAGATATAAATTTGTGTACAGGAGAATATTGTACAAAGTATCCACATAATTGCTATGTACTTTAATCTTTTAAACCCGACTCAAGCTTAACGCTTTCTTTAATCAATATTGGTAGGATGTCATCGTAATTGACTTACTAAAGTTCCGAGGACTAAATACTCAAAAACTTTGCCAGTAAGGATATTTCTAACTTATCCAGAAGTTTTTCCCTTCTTTTTTCCAAACGCCAAGTCAAGCAAAGTTTACCGAGTTTTTTCCCCGTTTCACGGGTATTTTGTTTGAGTATTTTCACGATATCCGAGGCTTAGTATGGCACATGGAATAGCGATCAAGAGACCAATTTTGAAGAAATCGCTGATGTGAATCAAATAGTACCCACTATTGATGTTTGGTTATAATATTTTTATGGCCTTTGTGAACTAAATTTGTTTAATTAATAGATGAGGATCACTAAGATTTAACAATCTCCCAAAATAGGTAATAATTTAAGCGAATTACTTATTTTTAGTTGGTCTTCTATAATTAAAATTGATTGGCGAATACCTACCAGTGATATGTTTTTACCAATCATATTTGAGTAACCTAATTTTGTTCCAATATTATTTATTTTATACATTTGATCTAGAAAACAGCTCCGAATATGAAATCACAAAATATTCAATATATTTCTTTTGTATTTCGTTCGTGTTCATTATTAAACATATTTTTTACCTGTATTTTTTATATCACATATAATTCTCAAGGCAATGCTTGATACCTTTTGATGTTATGACGTACTAATAATGTTTACGAAAGGCAAATCGATATTAACCTAATTCCATCAATCTCAATTCAAAAGATATTTAATAGTCAGGACTTTTTTTTTGTTTCGGGTATTGTAAAAAAATCTAATTTATACTACGCTCGAATAAGGAAAATATTCATTTTCCTATTTATATTATGTACCTATACCATTACTACGGGGTGGTGCGCTCGAAAATGTGTTGTTAGTAGGTTTTTTATGTAGTAGCGTTTATTTCCTAAAGAAAATTTATCTTACAAGTTGACTGACAGTAAAGTAACCGCGGAACCTACCGACCTTCCGGTTATACTCGTACTTATGGGTATCTCGGCATCGACGATCTTTGACTGTTTTTCACATATTTTTTTCGTTATCAATAAAAATAAACTGTAACCATAGGTTAGTTAAAAGCTAAATATTACTTTCCTTTGTACTTTTCATACTTTTTAAAATGTTTCATATACCTATTATGTAACTGTCGGTAAATGTTAAGGAGGGTAAGCCAAATATAAGAAGGTAAACAAATAACAAAACGTTTAACGATTTATACATTGGTATTTCAAATCATTTCAGTATTTCTAAGCCAATAAGTACAGCCTTACAAGGCAAATACAGGCGACCTTACATGAAGGTCTTTCAGGCCATTTCATTATATGTCAGTGCAGAACCCTAAACACGTATAAAACTGTCTGATCTCGTTTTACGACCCTTTTTCCAGGAAATACACATGTGGGAGTGATTCGAGAAACATAGCACCTGTTAGTGAAATACTGATTTTGATGTCATTTCATGTTTGCGAAGGATGCCGGGATCTTGTTACTAAAAATAAACAATCTTATAATACTTATAGCAATTTATAAATTCAGATTGTCTATGTAATATTTTAAACATACTACAAAAAAATGTCGGAATTACCTTTAGTAAATTAATTGTAAAAACATAAAAATAAATGGTGAAATAGTTACTTATTTCGAGGAATTATAAACTACTAGCTTCTGCCCGCGACGTCGTCCGCGTGGAACTCCTCCTTTTTTGCAGTCGGTTAAAAAGTAGCCTATGTCCTTTCTCAGGCTCCAGACTTTCTTTGTACCAAATATCATTTAAATCGGTTCAGTAGTTTTAGCGTGAAAGCGTAACAGACAGACAGACAGAGTTACTTTCGCATTTATAATATTAGTAGGGATATTTAGCTGTACATTTTATGATCGTCAATCAAATGATAAGTGTCAAGTGTCAAATGATATTTGCATCGTTCGACATCGTTTGCGTTTCAATCGTCGAATAGGACTCAAAATTGACAGTCCTTAACCCCGTGAATTATTTATTTATAAGCTGTCTATTTGGAGACACTGAAGCAGACTATGAACATAAAATATATTTTGTATCTATTTGTTGGATAACTATCTACGTATCGGGATCTTATCAAGAAGTGGTGGAACCCGTTCTAAATTCTACAGCCATAATCCAGAATCCCGTGTGTTACTTTTACCATCAGTAAAGAATCTTAAACAGCTTTTACGTTCGTTGAAAAATAACTTCTGTACCACTGTCTTAGAGTTAATTGTTGTCTGCTTTCTTTTGAAATTGTGCGTGTATTCTACATGTCATAATAATTGTCATGTTGATAGTAATGGTACAGTTGAACGGATTTTATATGGAATTCTAGAAATATTAATTATAGTTTATTTTAGTAGGTAACGCTTTAATATAAACATTTTGTTGCTTTGATTTGCATAAATACTTATTTAATACAAATATAAATCAATTATAGATAAATAAATAAATAAATAAATATCTTTGGACAATTCACACCAATTATCTAGTTCCATTTTAAGCAAAACTTTGCTTGTGTTATGGGTACTAGACAACGGATAAATATACATAAATACATATAAGACATCCAAGACTCGGGTACAGATGCCAGTGCTCATCACATTGACATCTGCCCCTAGCGGGATTCGAACCCGCAACCTCCGGTTTCGTAGTCAGGGCCTCTAACCACTAGACCAACAGGCCGTCATGAATGAATTGTGGTTTGGTCTCGTTTAATCTTAAGTAGTTATTATACTAGTTTAGGTTTATACTAGTAGGTATTTTACCCATATAAACTATTTTCTTGGTTTGATAATAGATCAATGTGATGTTTTCTAAAAGTATTTTGTTTTTACAAAAATAAAACCAGTCTAAACGCTATTGGATTCTAACTCGACTGTACCTGCCTCTATGTGAATGCAGGTTCTTAATTACCGGTTACTAGCCACTACTCGGTTATCGGTTTTTTATCCACCAATTAACCGTCCCAGCCTGAACCGGTTTTTGGAAAAGAAAATCCTTTATGGACTCTATAAATTCTATTTTTATTATGAATGTGTATTTTTTGATGTCCTCCACTATATTTAACTAGAACATAATATAAGTGTTTATTGTAAACTTTAAACGTTTCTTAGCCCAGTTTAATAAACATTATTAATTTATAACCGGATTCAAAAAAGAAAGACATTTTACGAGTATTCTATAGGTACAAATGAAGTATTCATAAAACTATTATTTGGTATTGTTTTTGTTACAAAAGCTTAAACAAAGGATTTTGCAATTTGCGTATAAACTTACTTTGTTAAAGCGAGTCGTCTGTGACACTATAGCTTGGTACAAGTTGTAAGACAGAGAGGTTATAAAAATGTAATAGAATTAAAAATATATTTTGCAAATATTTATTGCTATTCTAAATCTGATGAATAGGTAAAATGACTGTAAAGTTTATAATCATTAATTAAATGAAAATTATATTTGTAATAAGAAAAGCCAAAAACAGTGGACAATTTTCACTCGATCAATGATTCCTCCCCGCGATAGGTTTAATGATGTGGGTTTGAGTCCCAGTGAGGTCAATTTTAAGATAGTCTTGCTACTGTAACATACATGTTTCGGACTTATTCTCTTTTGTTTACTAATATTTTTGTGGACTTTAACTTATAGACCAAATTCCCTTCGCTTTCTTACTATATTTACTCATAATAAAAATAAGAAAGTAGGTAATTCTTCCAGGATGCAATATAATAGCAATCTATAGGTACTATCTATGCTCTATACTAATATAATAAATAGGAAAAGTTTGTTTGTTTGGATCGAATAAGCTCCTAAACGACTGACCGATTTGAAAAATTCCTTCACTGTTGAAAAGCAAATGCTATTTCCAAGTGAAGGGCTAGAAAAGCGAAGACCGCTAGTTTAGTCTATAAACAGCTTTGTAAACTCAAAAATATAGTGAAGTGACATCACAGACCTTATTACTTGCAACGGTTCAACCACCTCTAGAGCACATGTCGCGCCTTCTCCTCGACGCCCACTTCGCGCGCACTCGTATTAGCCCGATGACTTGTCTTATGAAGCGGTGTGGAGTGCAGTGAGAAAAGACGGCTGACAATGTCACCGGGAAATGTGCGAAAAGCTCGTAACTTTATGCTCCCGGCATAAGCACCTTTTGCAATGTTCATATAACCCTCGAACTGACTATTGGCGACTTTTATTTATTTCATTGCACCAAACTTAAAAGAAGTAAGTGAACAAAAAGCATTCTCTAGCAAGCAACCGTACAAAAAAACGGTTCGTAAGTGCAACTAATTACTAAAAATAAAAAGGGTCTTGACGGACAGACAGACGGATAGCAAATTGTACGTTTTTGACACTTTGAGATGTGTTGTAAAAATAAAGACAACCAAGAAATACATACACATAAATATGAAATAAAAAATATATAGGTACAAACATAAATAGTTGCAATGAGGAATATTGAGTACTATTCCTAGCAGATAAATTATTACGTATGTGCCTGTCAAATTTAACCAGTGACTTAGTTATGCGATCAAAATAAATATCGTAAAAAGAACAAAATAATAAACCCACCATTTTCTTGATATTCCATTTTACTGCAACAAAATAATGCACTTTGAATTTCATGTTGATTGTTTACAGAAGTGTCGCCGGGACGACTTTAGCGGCACTTATTTTCTCAAGTAGCCAAGCCAATACGGATAAATTGATCTTAATATTTTGAAGCACGCTTTAATTTTTTCAATTCAAACCAATAACGTTTGTTCAGTCTTTATTCATCTTTATTTTGTTTGTCTTATTTGTACCGAGAGGTGGTCTTAATAATTGTCTGTTGACAATAGAGGAACTAGGATCTCTAAAAGAATAACAATAAGTGCGTAATGCAAATAATGGACTTTATCATTGCGTTGTTTACCAGTTAGGCATTTATTTTTGAAAACTTTTGCCAACATACAATTCATGACTTGTGACGTTGTTACTAAATGTATACTTCCTACTATGTATATATATTTGTATTTACTTATGTGTGTATATTTGTAATGCACTAAATACTAATATAAATATATAATTAAATATAATAATAAAAACTACTGTGAAATTAATTATAAAATTATATCACCTATGGATAAAAATAGGTTATAGAATATTTTTGAAAAAAAATAGGGATCCATGCGAATCCGGGGCGGGCCGTTACAGATAAAAATCTTTCAACTTAATAGTAATATCGATTAACATATATTTTATATATGCGTTCTGCATTTTCTTTGTTTGATTGAACTGTTATTTAACAATATCTTCTTTGTTGCAGTGCTGTCGGCAGCATACGGGTTCCAGCAGCAGTACTTCAGGGTGGTGCCTCGAAGCCTGAGAGTCCAAGAGAGTGCGGAAGCTGTGCTAGAATGTGCTGTGGCTAATTTGGCTGGGCAAGTGCAGTGGGCTAAAGATGGCTTCGCTCTTGGTAAGGCCTAATTTTAGTATTTTTAGTCAAATTGTTTATTATTCTTAACTTAGTATTATTTAGTCATATGTTCAATAAAGATATGAATTCTCAACACGACGAATCCTAAGCAATATTACAAATGCGAAAGTCTAAAAAACAGTCTGTCTGGCTCGCTTTCGCGCTAAAACTACTGAACGATATTAATGAAATTTGGTATACGGTAGATAGTCTAGAGCCGGAGAAGAAGAGAGAAGGGCTACATTTAATTACGGAAAAAGGATTAAAAGTTGGGATGAAGAATGACGGAGTCGCAGGCAAAAGCTAGTATTAAATACGTCCCATTTCATATTTTATATTTGCTCAACATAAAATGTGCAATATCAAATATATACAAATATAATTATGACAAGTTCGCAGCTGATAATTATAATACTATTCCAAAGTTACACGTTCTCTATTACAGTATTAATCATAACCAAATATAATTACTGCCAATATTGTTCACATGGCATCCATTGCATTGAATGGAGCTGTTTGGGCGTTGTGATGTCATTGATGAGGTGACGTCATACTGTTAATAATGTAACCATCTAGTATTGTTCAAGTTATGCGATATCAACTAATTTTACAATAATACACACCTAATAATTTCTAATGCCTTCGCGGTTATTATGTACGCATTGGAATGAGACAACTATTAAACGGATTTAACTCGCGAATTTAATTATATTGGCTAACCTTTAGTTAACTTAACTGTATAAATCACTTTAGCGTTAGACTATTGTCAGCTCAGTCGTGCTACGATTATGGAAACTGTAAATAATCCGAAACGTCAGCTAATAAAATAAAATAAAAATACGCGAGTTAAATCCGTTAACAGTTGTTTCATTCCAATGTGTAATAACCGCGAAGGCATCAGAAATTATAACCTTTAGTTTGTTTAGTTTCCGTAATCGTAGCACGACTGAGCAAAAATACAACTTTAGCGTAAGACTATTGTCAGCTCAGTCGTACTACGAATATGGAGACTGTATAGGTTCCGAATAGTGATCCAATAAAATGAAATACGCGAGTTAAATCCGTTTATAGTTGTTTAATTTCAATGATACACACCTAGTTATAAATCTAAGCCGGGTAAGAAATTTCTAAACCGCAATGAAACTTTAGAAACTGATATTTTCAAATAGAAGTGTAATGTGAATGTGATTTTATTTATATATATATATATAGGTCATGTTTACTGCAATGCTTGTTCGCAATATTTATTATAATATTGGCACTACGACTGGTTGATATTATTTTCAACGTTATTAATAATTTCTAATGCTTTTGCGGTTATTACGATGCGTTGGATCGCGTAGTTAAATTGGTTTTAAGTCTACATTTTACGTACTTTACAATCCCACTAGTTTAACATTAAGATTTGATATTTACCGAACGTACCTACTTTATTCCAAATCGTCAGCATATAATCGATACTAGCGGTTCGCACCGGCTTCGCACGGATGCATATTATTTTTCAAAATTTTCTATAGCCTATGTCACTCGGGAATAGTGTAGCTTTCTAAAGGAAAGCTACACTATTGTAGTGAAAGAAATTTTAAATCGACCTAGTCGTTTTGCAGCCTATTTACCTAATCCAAACAAACAAATAAACCTTTCCTCTTAATTATATTAGTAGATATAGATAAGGGAGTTAAATCTATTACAGTCGTATTATTACAATGCTTACGTTGTTCTTAGTTAAATTATAGAAGTTATCAAGTTACAATAATAATCGCTAGTAACTTGTCAATTGTATTTACTACATGCAGTCAACAGCATTGTCCATTTATTATAAACATAACGTTGATATTGGAATGTTACCTAACTGTCGTCTAGGTAAATGCAAATGGGTGGGCGACTATGGACATTCAATTAAGGTGTATTAAGACAACTGTATTTGGCACACACATATAATCAAGTCATATCCACTGTATAGTACAGGGAGTAGAGTTATGTCACCACACTGTCCACCTCTGACCCGTGAATGGCAGTCATGTGACATTAGTAGCAGAATTATGTGACTACCCCTGACTACCCTTGGACCATTGTAGCCTTGTAGTGTAGTGCAGAAAACTCTGTTGCAACTTCGGTGGGTTGTACTCTTTTTTTAAATTTCTGAGGGATTAATTTTAAGTACCTAAACTGATTGGGGAATTGAAGATTCACCCTTAAGGTACGAATTTACTTACAGTGATTTCTTTGTAATATTCTGTCTTACGTATTTATTGTAGAAGAGACTTAGGTACTATGAAAAATATCAAGTTCTGATACCGTATGCCAAAGTTTACAGTGGTTATACTGTTTAACCTGTTAACTTTTTATAGTCAATATTTATATATTAATACGAAAGCGTAAATGTTATTGCCATTTTATAATTAATTTGCATATTCACCTACAATATTTGAATAGTTTATATTCATCGCCGATATAAAATTAATTTATTGTTGTATTCAAATCGTTCATGGAACCCTTGGTGATATTCATTGATAAATTAATTACAAAATGCTTTTAACAATATATTGATTTAAATATTTAAGAATGAATCAACTTTAATAAGTGGGTAGGTATATACCTAATGATACCTATTTAAAAAATGTTAATTTTGTCTGCGGACAATAAATAATTCATTTTACGATTATTAATACCTATATCATATTTTGAACCAAAAAATTGTGAATTGGTTTGATACACGTATCAAGAGTATTATAATTGAATAATTTATTTGTTGATAATTTCTGATGCTTTCGCGGTTATTATACATTGCAATCCCATATTCGTGACGGACTGAACTGACGAATCCAACGCTACTGGGAACTGTAAAGTTTTCGAAACGTCAGAATAAAATTTATAAATACACGTGAGTTAAATCCGTGAAAGTTATTTTCTTTAATTAACTATTTTGTTGTTACAGGATTCTCATCAGTGATACCCGGATACCCGCGATACACTATGTTCGGGGACCGCAGGCATGGCGTTTACAACCTAAGGATAGTGAACGCTACGCTAGAAGATGAGGCCGAGTTCCAGTGCCAAGTGGGGCCCGCTCAGATGCACAAAGTCATAAGAGCTAACGCATCGCTCACCGTTATATGTAAGTACTTTATTATTAATCGGACATTTATTTATAGACTACCGGTATTTAATTTTATAGAAAATTTACACCTTGATTCTCGAATTAATTATAATTACCTAATATTATTTTACAAAAATCTATAATATTGAGATGCATAATATGCCAAGCTGTTTTGAGTCTCCGCGGTTGAAGCAGATACATTGACTATCTCCTAAACGTTCGGGGCTCCCCAATGACCTTAAACGATTTGAGCTTGATAAATTAAATTAACGCGTTCTTTTGCAAACTCTCGTAATACACCCAGTATTATCCTAATACAATGACATCCATAAAATTAGGTTAAGAAGCCATATAAAACTTTCCGCAAAAACATCATATTTATCACTTTTTTCCTCAACACGTTATTAAGAAATTTACGAGCGAAACCCTCGGTTTACTACTTCCTGTATTTTTGCAAGAAACGTCTCATACATTCACAAACTACCCACCACCCGTTCTATTTTATATTTTATAAGAATATATTATCACTGTGGCCCTTACTGAGGTGTGATTCAGGAGTGACATAACACAAAAATGTTGTTAGGTTATAATGTACACATGGAAAAATAGGAACAATAGTAATATAGATTTATACAATTTTTATCGACGTTCATACAAAATTATCATACTTAGATATATTTAAACTGGTTAGATGTAATTAAAATTAATACGAGATAATGTAACCGCCTGAAATACGAATACTTATAATTTCCGATGCCTTCTTGGTTATTACACATTGGAATGAGTCGACTATAAACGGATTTAACTCGCATATTTTATTTTAATGCCTGACAGTACCTACTCTAAACTGCATCTTCTATGGGAAACTTTTGGACCCTACTTTTGACCTCATCATTTTATATATAGAAATAATAATATGTTGTGATGACGGTAGTTAATTGAAGTAGACACCTGTTGTCACTACCCTGGAGCGATATAGTATGTTTCCACTTATTCTCTGAAGGCACTGTATATTTTTGTGTGCCTCATAAAATATACAAGGTCTATTGTCCTAGTATAATTAAAGGGTAGGAAATGGGTAAACATTTTGATGTAGGTCGAGATATATGGGGTTTGTTGTTATAATAGATGTGTTTACTTCATGAAGCCTAAATTTAATAGAGTTAATGCAAAACAATTATTTATAAGTTGTATTTATTTATTTTTAAAACTATTTTTGAAAAAGAACTGCCGAAATGAATGTCTTGGTGAAATTAATGTTCATTAAGAATTTTAAATAAAAACCTAATTTATCATTCTGCTTAGTATTTTTTGAAAGATTGAAGTATCTTATCTTACATATAATAAAACAGTAGAAACCGCGTGTCTGTACAATTGAAATTTTTAACAAAAAATGGGTGTGGGCAATAATAAAAGAGTAACCGAACACAAAAATGATTTTTTAGATTTTCTTTTCTGTCTGTCTGTCTGTCTGTCTGTCTGTCTGTCTGTATGTATTCGCTAATCTTGAAAACTACTGAACAGATTTTGACGCGGCTTTCACTAATAGATTAAGCTCTTTCCTGAGCAACATATAGGCTTTGTTTCATCAAAATCGGATGTCAAATAAAAAAGCTATCGTCTTTTAAAGTTTAAAGGTAATTTTTCTATAGGAGATTTTATAGTTACATAATATAGTACTAGATGGCGCCTCAAGGCAATTAAAACGCGCTATAGCTTTTTCTCTGAAAAGTATAAATACACACTGGTTGTCTACGTTTAAAACTATTTAATTTTGTTTGTCTTGCGATTCGGTTAGTTGATGATTTTGATGTTATACTTGGATATGAAAATACGGACTCTGAACTTGCTTTGTGAATTAGTTGAAAAATATCGGATATAATCTAAAAAAATATTGCCTACGTAGATTTATTGAAATAAATATATGTATTATTGTATGTATTTGCTTTGATTTTAAAAATGCCCAGACGAAACGCTTACAACGCATCGCTATTGAGAAATCTTACTCCGCCTAAATTGTGCAATGGAACCCGACTTAGAGTAACTTCTTTACAAAGAAACTTAATCGAAGCTGAGATTCTTACTGGATGTAGTGCAGGTGAAACTGTATACATACCACGAATACCAATCATCCCAACAATTTCCCATTCCAATTCAAACGGACACAATTTCCAGTGTCCGTTTGCTTTGCTATGACAATTAACAAGTCTCAGGGGCAGACGCTAAAGGCTGTTGGAGTTGATCTCAGGTCGAATTATTTTTCACACGGCCAACTATACGTGGCTTGCTCGCGGGTTAGTAATGCGGATAACCTTTTCATATTAGCCCCAGAAGGAAAAACTGTTAATGTGGTTTATAAAGACATTTTATAATTTACATTTGAAATATTAAATACATACCTATATTATATTTTTTATATTATTTGTCTGTCTATCTGTGTGTTCCGGCTAATCTATAGAACAGCTGGACTGATTTGGACGGGACTTTCACTGGCAGATAGCTTATGTAATAAAGAGTAACTCATTTTAGAAAAAAATCTTTAATTATCCATACTTATGTCCCAGTACTTAAATTCCACGCAGACGAAGTCGCGGGCACAGCTAGTAAAGGTATATGTTTTTGAAAGAATACCTAGAGGCTAAACCCAAATGATAAAGTGACATATTATTATATTGCTTATAAAATTATTTATAATTGCATCAAAAATATTTGATTTGAGTATCCACTTAAAAATTCTGCCCCGATAGCCTGTATGTACTTAATAATTTCTGATGCCTTCGCGGTTATTCCAATCTGTATGTACTTACTTATGTTTTTTTTAATAAAATACCTAATATGTGTAAAATCAGAAAACTCGCCAACGCAAAAAATACGATAACCGTAAAAGAATACTTAAAGGTAAGTTCAATTTCACTAACAATATAACTATGAGAGGGCGTAAAAGATAGTTTTTATAAAAAAGGTTTAGCCCTAACACTGGCATGGGTTCAAGGGGTTTTATGGTCGCAGTCCAAAGGTTACAGATGATAGGCTTGTAGTGTGGGACCGGCTCATACGAGAAACGGTTTACGGTTATCGGTTATCTTTGAATTTTCTCTTTAGAACGCTGACCGCGCCCAAAGAAGACTCGTGAAAAATTCGTTCATTGTAGAATTATCAGACGGTCACAGGAAGTTGAGACACCTGTTCCTATTCAACGATGTCATTGCTTGTGCCAAATACAAGGTAAAACGGATTTTATAAAAACGGTTTTTTGTCAAATATTTGATAAATTGTATTATTTTATAAATTGGATTATCTTCACAGATATATAAAGGTATTTTAATGCATATTTTTAAAAACGTACCTGAAGAATATTTTTTTTTGCTGTTATTTTTTGATTATTTATAATAAATTAGATAAAATCTCTTCAGCGTATTTTGATAAAGCACCGAGCTTTGCACTATTAAAACATATTTCCCTGGAATGAATTTAATATTGTTGAAATCGTTTGAGCCGTTTTCAGGAACTCATTTACAAAGTTATTTACTTAGCTCGTATATGCAACAATTGTTTATTTAATACTACAGTTTAAAAGCTTATTAATAATCCACCAATCAATTGTTAGTATTATTACTTACAGACAAATATCATCAGCCATCATCATTTCTGCATCACAAAAAAGCTACCTAGTTAGTCCGAAATCAACGTAAAGTAGTTAAACTACGTCATCGAACCGTAATCCGTAAACCGATTCCACCCCTCCCGCGCAATAATAGGACGGCGACTATTTTACGAGGACCTTTTATTCAAATTCGCCGGTTCCGAATCCAATAAGCAATTGGGGTCCCGCAATAATTCCCGGGCCCTACATATATGACCCCGGGAAGTATTGTTCCGTTTTACCGATTTTCCAAATGGGACTTGTTAGGTTTCTCAAGACGAAGGCAACTTAGGTTTTTTCGTAGAAGGGTTTTTTTTTCACTTGTTTAAATCAATTAAATAGACCGTTGTTCTGTCGTATTCTCAATATACGGTCCGAGTTTTCTTAAGTCTTATTATTTCTTATTTTATACGTCCTGCGTACCATATAGAAAGTCCTCGTGTTGTTCATTATCCTGTACCGATGAGTAGATTAAGTTTTGAATACGTCATGTTCAAATGTAAAAACGGTAAAACGGTGTCAAAATACGAGGATATATTATGTGTAAATGTGGAAATAGGAAGATAAATCTTCACATTTTATATTTGGGTGGGTCTTGCAGCGTTTGAAACGCCGTCATTGTTATCTCAGACTGCATTAAGAACAAAAACAATAAGCAAATTATATCCTTCAGGTAAATACTGTTTGAAATACTTAATAATACTATTTGCAGCCATTACGCACACACTCGCAGATTTGCCTATTTACATACACATAAATATAAAACATGTACACTTCTCTGTCCAGTATTACTTCAATATCCATAGCGATACATCCCAAAGTTACATTACTTTTAACGTCATCCTTTGTTTAGTTTCAGCCTACCTGCCCGAAGGATTGTTTTGCTAAGGTTTTATTATTATAGCCCAAGTAATTCTTTTCGAATGAGAAGATACGCCTTTTTTACTTCCCAACAGTTTAGAAGGGGTATTTTATGAAAACTGGATTCGAAAGTGTTATGTTTTTTTTATTTCTTCGTGCAAGTTAAACTTTTTTCTCGGTAACGAAATAAATACTACCTAAATTTGTCGTATAAATTAGTAACGTTAAATATAATATTAGATCCAAATGTCGTGTTGGCTACTGTTATCATTCCAAACAGTTCCTCAAACTGTTACGAGTATACCCTTTTTTTACCCAAACACATTAATCTGGTTTTTATTCTAGTTTATGAGATAAATAATTTCCGAGAAGGATTACCAAATGCTATGAGTTTTGACGATAAACAGATAACAATAATACTGCTAGCTAGCTAACTTAACAAATCCATTACACACATGTGTACCGAAAAAGACGGGCTTTGTAATAAGAATAACCAATAATAACGGGCTATATTTAGTTTTGCTATAATGCCTAAATAATGGGCGCTTATTACTGGCGTTTATGACAGGTATTCATAATGAAGAATACCTAGGTATAGAAACAATCTTGTATTATTTTGTTTCTGACATAAGTAATTACAACATGTGATATTTATATTCTACGTTATTTCAACGATAAAATACAAGAAAAATCCTTTGAAAACTCCACCAACAAAATAAATCAAGTTTCATTTCAAAATACGTCGGCTTGAATTTTTTTGTGCTTCCGTATTTTCTTCGAAAATATCTTGTAGCGGACCGGCTTGCTGAATATATTTATGATCTGTGTTCTAACTTCGAAGGCATTGTACGAAAACTTTCAATATTCGAGCTTGAATTTCTCGAACAAGTAGGTACCTGCTTTAAGTATTTAGCGACTTCTTAAAATATTCAGCGGGGCCTTAGAGCGTTTGTTGCGATTTGTTTGCGGAAAAGTTAATGATCCATTGTCAATTTGAAATTAGAGCTACAAAAAATATTTGGTTCGTCGTAGGAAAACAACATAAAAAGGACAGGAAAGCACATTTTTACGATGATCTAAACTCAATGTTGTAAGAACACAAAACATATTGACCATAATCCCAAAGTACAAGCTCTCATAAATTTTCATACAATCAAATAAAAATTTGCCGTCCCATATTATCTATCAGGGGTCGTAACCGGGCCCCCTTTCGACCCCCTTTTTATTACTCGCTTGACCCCAGCTATCAATAACTTTTTACAAACATTCTGCCGTGCTTTGTATCCTTTTTAGGGTACCGTTACACGTTACGTAACTATAAAAAAATAATGGAATTTTTGAACCTCACACATATATCGTCTTGACTTCAGTATAAATTTAAAATCTTCCTACGCAGTGGGTATAATTAATTTTTAAATTATTTACAATACATTTTGTGTATTCAACATAATTTTATATCATCTATGGGCTATAGAGGATTATGAAAACACAATTTATCATTAAATGTCAAACAAGTGAATGTGTAACGGTACCAAATTTAAAATTTCAGAACAAGAATGACAACTTACAAAAGTAATTCTCAACACAAAATTATACAGGACCCAAGGTTCTCACACAAAGTAAAAGCAGTTTTTTATCGCTAAAGGCCTGCATGGGTATCGTTCTATCAATATTTTAGAAGGGTTCGGGGGAAAACATAACTTTGCGCATACTATCTTGCAAATTTTATACCCGACGAGATTGGGTACGTTAGGGCACTTCTAGCCGTTTCATTTTAACTTGAAATAATAATGCACACTTTACTGAAGGCTTGGCTAATATTTAATTTTATTTGCGTTTATTTGTACTAATGCTCGTGGTCAATAACATTAATTTATCTATTTAAGTATCAATTTCTTGTTTTTTACATTTGGTTTATCATTTGCCGTCCCACGTCCTATGATCGTGAAGAGTCCGTTAAGTGAGATTCTCGATGTAGATAACATTATTTCTTCTAAGCACATCTCTCTCTAAACATTTTTGTACGAGGTTTGAAAAGTAATTGAAACCGACTAAGAGTCAGTCGAGGTAGTTTTGATAATACATATAGTTACAACAAAAGTCGCCAGATTATTTAGCATAATTTGCAAAGGTGAATATATTTACTCGAGTGAATGAGATAGGTGAGGAACAAGAGAAAGGCCGTTGCGCTAGTACTAAAAGTTCATTGTTATGTTCTTATATAAAACCACACTTTCGGGACTTTACTGGGAGTTAGCATGTATGTCGGGAAAGTTGGAAATTGGTCGGTTTGCCGGTCAAGGAGTTTAGTTTATTTTGTGGAATTCGGCAAAGTTAATTAAAAAGTTAAAAGTTGTTTAAGTACCATCTATATAACATAACACCAAAGAAAATTTATCTCCTTTAATATTACTTATTTGCACGTTTACTAAAACAATGCGACATCTCGATATATTTTATTATTCAAATTAAGACTCTAGTCTGAATATTTCATTTTAAATTCATGTGGAGACATTTCAAGTTTTTACACTGTTCTAGTGAACAGTAATAGAATATTAGTTAAACACTTTTCACTGGATTAATAAAGGAATAAGAAAACAAACATACGTTGAAATCTAATTACTTACTTATTTATGTCACAAGAACTCAGTGCCACTCTCTTTGAAACTAACTTCAGAATAAACTCCTGAGAGTTCAAGATAGACTTGGAGTCAGTGTGTGTTAAGGTGAATACACATTTATTTTAAAACCATTTTATTTATATATTTTAAGTTACTGAATATTTCTTAGTTATTTCAATACGATTCAATTACATATTTTTTACACTATATTCTTAGACGCACACCTATCATTAATGTCATAAAGTAAGTTTAATATGGACCTGATTTTTTATTCGAAATAATTAAAATTGTTTGTTGTGTCGAATTTTAAGCCCTGTTATAATGAAATCCGTCATAGTTTTGCCGTCGTAAATATTTAATCACCATGCCACCTCTCTCTTTTGTCTCCCTTTGTTGCCTGAGATTATTATGGGTAGTGAATACGTAATAGATTTCGTAGGCTCTTAACTTATTTTACAACTTTTATAAAGTGCGATTCTGACACGACACATGTGTATCAATAGTCCATTCGTTAAAAAAATGTCGTAGAACGCGTATACTTACCCCATTTCACTCGCTAGTCTTTTGAAAGTTACATCCCATCGAATCGTAGAAGTCTCTGGATAAAACTTGGCAAAACAGCAGGCATTGTTTTAAAGGAATGAGTTGCTTGTTCCTAAAGTGACTCGAGAATGCAGAGTGTAGTTCAGTTTCTTGTTCATTGCATTTGTTAACTTTGTAGTGAAAAGGTAAGCTTCGCAATGAAAGCCTTTTTACGCATTAAGTTATTATTGGAATGTTTGAAACAATTTCAAAACTTAACTTCTTTTAAAAAATGATTTCGTGTTTCTACTTTTGACGAAGCGCACTGTACGAGTAACGAAAAATATTGGATTGATATACAGAACAGTATCTTATACAACCGTTAGTCCGTACTTTTCTGGTAGTTAACACTTCAAAAATATTTGTGATGGATATTGCTACGCAAAGAAAATTTTCGTCTCATCTTATATTCTATACAATACAAGCATTTAATAAAGTGACTGAATTGTTTATCCGTAACAATCGTTTATATGTATGTAGATAAAACTTAAACATTTTCCATTTTTACAGTGATAGGTATTGTCCAATAGATTAATCCAAATATTAATAATATAATACGAAATTAAAATAACTACGTAAACAATAATATTTACGGTCGGAGAATATCTGGGCCCAAAAAATCCTTTCTGCCTTTGACATACTCGTTAGCTGTGATTGGTTCAAAGGATAGGGCAAAAGGGTATTGGCGGCCCTTGTGGAATATAGATTAATTTGTTGTTAAAATCAAACAATACAACCACCAACTACTTAATTGCTTTTGTAATAAAAGAAATATGTTGTAATACCTTATTTATCAATTAATTTATTTTTCAATGGATTCGGATACGCTTTTGATAAGCGTTATAATAAATCCACCCAAAATAAATCTTGTGGCGTATAAATTACTATAAAATAAATAATTCTTTATGAATTTAAGTTAGGTACCTAAGTAATTCGAGATTTAAAATAATTAAACCTCGATGAGAGGTCTATCTGATATATTTTATTAAAAAGAACTTTAATTAGATACTTATCTAAGTTATTTTAATTCTCAAAGGTATCCTAAAAAGCAATCCCACTCGAAAAGCCATTTAAAATTAAATGCAATGTGTCAATTAGACAATCAAGCGAATTTCGTAAAATAATATCGCATTTTGAACGTCAGGCGAAATTAAACTTTATGGGGATATTGATAGGCGCTTGTTTGAGTTTTGTTAGGAGGTATTGAATGAAAATTCGGTGTATATTTAGTCAAAGAGAAGCCTGAAAGGTGAGGTCTATTGGGTATTCAGTCGTTGAGATCCAAGAAAGGTGACATTATTGATATCGATGTGCAGTTTTGATCGACGCCTTCCTTTAATTTAGAAAGAAGGTACGAACTTATTCAGTTACATAAAATAATTGGTATGTTTAATTGACTTAAGGAATCTATCTACATATTTACGCACACTGAAGATAAGATCTAATCCAGCATTCTCACCCATTAATTGTTGGCGGGTTAAGATGCGCTGATAACTAATAAATCCTAATTATGATACACATCATACCTATTATTTTTTTATGTCAAAGTAAATAAGGATTTTAAAGAGTAGAATGTAACATTTAAAACGTATTTACTTTAAAAGGACATATTTTTAGAAAAATCCAAATAGAAAGCGACGCGTAAAACTATTTTTTTCGAACTTTCTACAATTATAACCGAGCTGTACGAAAAACTCAAAACTGGCCGGTTTTTCCTCTCATATCTATTTTAAAAATTGTTTACGTACACCAGTTCCACGTAACAGTTCCATGGACTCACTCGTCCGTATATTTCTTTGTGTTATGCAAAAATGCCGATATTTTTTTTCTATTCCGCAACCAGCCTTTGACCGTTTTTTTTTCGCATTTGCTTACCGAAGTACATGAAGAAAGTGTTATGGAATCTTTTTCGAAATCGCTTCTCTATATCAAGATAGATATTATGATAAATAATAATTGAAAAAAAAAAAAATATATTTAATAATTCGAATTCATCAAATTTTATTTAGGTAACTTTAACAAAATGCAAAGTCACGTTACAGTAGTTGTTTGTTGTTTGTTGTTTAGATATAGAGAATTTGACTTTATAATACCCATTTTTATATCAAAAATATAAATATTTTTTTGGCCTATCGTTACATCTTTAATATATTCCATCAGAATAACATTATAAACAACGCCTAGTTTCGCTTCAGTTTGTTTTAAAATACGTTTTTGTCAACATTAAAATCACTAGCGACGTAGATTGTGCTTCCCTGAAAAGGCTTTCATATAGAGCATTTCTCTAGAGGCCCTCCGTATGCGACTCGCATCTGACAACACATTAATCTCTGTCTGAGATGAGATGATAGTTATTTCGGTATCATATTGTGTGTGACTGGATTTTGTAATGTTTTGTACACCTGCTCTAAGGGGTAGAATAGGATGTGCGTTTACGATTTCGGTGGTATAATTTATGTCTAGATAGTTTTATACCAATTAATTTCTAAGGTAACTATGATAGCTCCACTACAGTTTTTTATTGCAATTGATAATCTGTTAATAAGTAGTAAGAACAAAAAAAAAATACTAACAAGCATAAGAAATAGTAAAAGAAGAAATCAGATAAAAGAAAGATTATGTACATTCTTAATATTGAATTTCTTACTGAAAATGAGAATGTATACGGCATTTGTAACAATCTACTGGCAAACTGGATGCCAGTCAGCGAACGAACTAAAAGCAGTTTCTTATTCCTCTGTCTAGTGGGGACCAACTGGGAAATCTCCTCGGACACCTTAATGCATGCCGTTACGATGTGAAGCTCTTTTTAGCATTTTTAACATTTTGTAAGAACTTTAAAGGTTATTTTTCAAGCATAGGCTTGTAGTTGATTTAAGAAACGTCTTAACCGCTTAATATGTATTAGGTTCTGCAATGATCTTGATGAAAACTCTGTTTTGTATGTTCGTACTTTGAAATTTTAGGTCTTTATAGGTACTTAATTTGGAATTAGACTAGCTTATCTATACGACGCACCTACGCGTGTTTATCACTTACTCCTCCTAAACGGCTCGACTAATTTGGATGAAAATTTGTGTGTTTTTTTTCAATGAATTTCTGAATGGTTTGAAAACATTATTAGACCTCTTAGGTGGCGTTGCTTTGTCACTAGTTTACCTATATAATGTAACTGGTGAATGACTAATAATAAAATTAATATTTTTTAAAGAATTTACTAGGTCAATGCTAGCAGTTTCCACGCCTTTGTTTCAAAGTTCCCTTACATTTCTAGAAAAGTTCCCACTAGGTGATTGAACCTATTGTCAAACGTTCCCAGGCCCGTTACATATTGTCTTTGCTAACTGTTTCCTTCTACAGTAGTACTTTGACAAACTTTAAGTACCTAATTTAATATTATAGCTTGATTATGATGACTGCTGTTTGGTATTTAAAGTATTATTTATCGTGTAACAAACGGTTCTCTTAACTCTTTTTTGTGCTAGTATGTGTAATTTTAATACTTAGGTGATTCAAAGTGTAATTGTTAATATGATTGTCAACAAAGCTTTCAGTAAGGCAGTTGAAAAACATTTTAACGCGGTGCTTGACCTTTGACCTTCTTGGTAATATTAGAATTATCTCGGTAGCAGTAAGAGCCAATTTTAAAATTGCCACCATCGCGTCTCCGAATTTTTATCAATATCGTAAAATTACCATTTTTCATACGCATTATGAATAAAGCAACTATGAAAATGCAAAGTGACGTGACCGTAAAATTTAAAATATCGCCAAATAGCACTTAAAGAATTTTATCTCGCTTTTAAATTTTCAAAAGAATATCAAACGCGACACGTGATAAGAAGAAAATACGACATTTAGTTTTCTTTCTTGAAATTTTAAGAAAGATTCTTGAAAGGGCAATAATGAAAATAAAATTGTGTTGACAGATCTTGGAATCTTTTACGACTAGAATAGAGTTTAAGGGTAATAATTTTATACTATCATTTTTATGAGTTATGAGCATAATTAATCGGGTTTTACAACATAAATAGAAAATGGAGCTAAAAAATTTGTTTATGTATTATATAAATAATATGTATACTTCAATTTTCAACTATATAATTGAATGAATCTGAGTTTCCCTATTCTATCCTGAATTCCATTCCACAAACGACAAGATGGCGGTCTAGTTATGTAGAGTGACTATATGAACATTAAATTCTATAACTTTTGTGACATTAAGTGCTATAACATTACATCAATAAAAACTCAAGTTTAAAAGCAAGAAAACTCTGTTCAACAATCACAAGTTCCACTTTAAACCTCATTCCGAGGAAAATCCCTGAAAAAATAGACTTCAAACGCAGTCCGTGAAAAATGAATCTAGATTAAAATCTAAAAGTTAAATCTGACATTTGAATAATCTTTACGTATATTTACATGAACTATCTGGAAGTGTGCTTTTATCTTGTCTCGGTAGAATTAACAGCGTCTTAATTTTTCCGCAAGACTAAATTAAAAATGTTAAGCGGGATATTTTTTTTTGGACTAACGAGACAATCAGTAATAGTTTTTTTTTTCATTCTTCTTTAGTCCACTAATGCATAAAACTGTTATGTAAATTGGTTTAAACATGTACCTACTAGGTACATAACCTACAGTGCTATGAGAATTATGTCGGTAAAATGACACTTACCAATTAAATAAATCGCTTAACATTTTTTCATGGCTACCTCTCGTCAACTCCTAATTCACCAGATAACCGACTAACAGTTTTAATATAACGAGATTAAAACCGCCAAGAAGAGCTAAGTAAGGCTATGATTGTTCAATTTTGCTCTGCCACTCTCCCGGGGGATTTCAGAGGCACTCAAATACATTAAGTTTATCTCCAACGTTCGTCTTACTTTCTTTTTTTAGCTGCCGGGCGACCGTGACATTTTATTAAGCTTGTACATGGTGTCGGTCATTCTCACGAAAAGGTGTTCTCAGGCTAAACTCCATCATCATTTTGAAATTTGATTTTGTGCCTACAATTATAATAAAACATGAAAGATTAGGCAAAATTTAATGGGTCTGTGTCATTCTCCATCAAATATAGCAAGTAGATTTGAAGTTAAAAATAATTTTAGATTTCTTAAATACGGAGTTTAGGATTAATATGATAGAGCTTAGAAAACCTGTAGGACTTTCATACTAAAATAAAAATGAAACATTAAAAAACGAGAAATCACTTTAATGTTGTACATTAATATCTCATTACATTGGTTATAAAAGCAATGGGACATTTACAAACGAAAAAAAAAAATTTTTTTTCAAAACTTCTAAAAATAATAGAAAACGTCAAAATATGTTAAAATCAAACCGACTAAAATATTAAAAACACTAATCAAAATCTCATTTTGTTTTTAATGAAGACACCACAAGTAAATAAAAACCAAATTGCCTAAACTCCAATAGGAGTTTAGTTGATGGAGCTTAGTGGGAGAAAGCCTTTTTTTATTTTTTATCATGGTTTTCAAAATAGATAAAGTTATAACAGCGTAAGTATTGTAAACATATTAGAAGACTCTATTATATAATAAAAGAACAAGTTTAACGAACACCTAATTAAGAAATAAAATAGCTGAACGGAGTTTATAGGAAATGGAATCCACGTGAATGGAACGTAGGTAAAAGCGTTTGTAAATTTGTTCGGCAATGCGTCTCGCGTATCGTTCCTTCTCTAATGCCTAGGCACAGCTAAACACTAGCCGACTAGCCACTAAGGTTGCGCGTAACCTTATGGGTTAGAGTAATATCGAGACTTTTGTACGCGTTGGCGGATTTTGTACGCATGTTTGCTCGCGCACAATATAATTCATACTTAATTAATAAAAACGTTTTAAAGCAGTGTATATTTTTATTTAATTAGTTTAACTAATGAGCTTTAAATAAGAAATACTAAATACGAGCCATTGGTTAAGGTTTATAAAATATAGATGATTTTATACCGAATTCGGGAGTCTGCTCGCTAAATGGAGCTTATGAGAATGGGTTTTAACAATTTTTAAAAAATATGAATAGGGTTTAAATTCATTAAAGGCCTGTTACATCAAATAGAAGAGACCTAGTATTAGCGATAAAAAATAAGAAATGGCCAAAATATCCATACGTTTCATAAATATTTGCTTGTACGATAGAAATTCGCCTCTCCTGAGAATGACCGGTGTAATTTTTTTTTTTGGATTAAATAAGGAGTTATTATAAATGTGGAATGAATTCGTGATGGATGCCTGGGCATTGCTCATGTACAAAATAAAAGAATCTTTTGTAAACTTGTCGCAACTTTGGTCACTCGGCTTAGTATCGATTTTGATCTCTATAATGATATTAAGTCCTATACATGTACTTGTAAGTTTTAAAACACTGGAATTGTCAAAGTTCTTTTAATGGCTTTACTATATCCGACAATCAAACACTTGGCTACTACTTCCCGTACATTCAACATTTTTTTTTATGCAAATAAATTTTAACGCTAGTAAATGCTGACTTTAGGACTTATTTCGACTAAAATTCCAGCTTTTCCCGACCGGAAGAAAGGTGTCGGCTCAGAGAAATTCCGCATACAATGACTACAGTAATGTAATATTTCATTTCGCGAAGTGACGCAGCCATTTCCGGATTTTTTTTTACAAGAATTGAATTAAAATGTTCTTGCTTCTGGTTTAGGGTTCAGCGTTACTTTAAAAATTACTTGATTCTTTTGCTTTCAATTAGCTCATATAAAATTATTTCCTTACTTATTCACTTTGATACAAATTAAGGTACAATTACATTGCACCGTCGTTTGATGCAAATGTACAATAAAAATGTTAGTAATAGGTAATAACCGTGAAAGTTACTTTTTCTGTGCGTTTGTGTCATCAAAAAAAATGTCCATCGATAAAAAAAATACTTTGGGGTGGGATAGCCTTGTTTATGAGAAGTTTGATAACAAACACCGCGACACAAAAAAGTTATATATAATTATACCTACTTATTAGATATATAAAAAAATACTGTTCTAGAACAAAAAGAAACCTATAAAGACCAATGACATTGGTACCCGTATTTTTATTAACGGAATATTTATTTCCTTGAGAAATATTGAATACTACAATGTAATACGGATATATTGCGTCGAGTTCAGTAGAACACGGTGCATTTTTCAATATCGGGTACAAAGTGCAGGTTCCATTGATAGCCAATATTGCTCGTTTTATTTCATTCTTATTACGAACGTTTACCCTACTTCCATTACGGTAAAGTAAAGATGTGTTATCTGTAGATTAAATTTTACTTGCTAATATTGATAATGTTCGTGCTAAGCTATACCTATTGGTTTTCTAGTTGTTTTTGTACCCGAAGTGTTATTAAAATTACTTTCGATGGTTACCTAGAGACTTTAATTTCTGATGCCTTCGCGGTTATTACACATTGGAACGAAACAACTGTAATGGATTTAACTCGCGTATTTTATTTTATTTCCTTAAGTTTCGAAAACTTCCCAGATTCCATATTGGTAGTATGACATAGGAGACGACAGTCTAACACAATACTATATATAGATATATGGCATTAAAGAATTTCTGTTCTTAAGTTTATCTAAACAGAAAATTATTTGATCAAAATATTTCTAATAATAAGTTGTTTTCTTCTCTTTGCGTAAATGTAGTTTTGTATTAGTTGTCATAAATTGTGATTACTGAAGTAGACTTACCTTTTGATAAATAGGTAGGTGGATGTCATAGCAACCGTGAATTAGTTATGGAACATCTCCAAGTTGGCTTTGTTTGATTTGTTCGAGCGAGTTACTTGTGACATGTTATTTCTGAGAAATGTTTTACTTTGCTTATTAATTTACCTATAGGTATTATAGTATAGTTCTTAAATTTAGTTTCTATTAAGAAAATAATAATAACCAAAAACCTTCTTAATGCCGTATCAAGTTGTCCAAACTATATCAGTTTGGTGTCAAACGTTTATTCAGTCTGAAAGAATTAGAGAGACAAAAATATGCGCTCTTCAATATTCATTTCAATTTAAATAAAAGAAAATCCAAAGAATTCGCTTAAAATGGCCCCACACCTCGTCTTCTAAACACGTACAGTTGTCGTAAATTAGCTTAAATTGAATTCGTACGCTGGCTATAAATTATACCTACTTTATTGGCTTTCTATACAAATGGAGCGTTATGTTAAGAATTAATCAGGTATATTTAAGCCAAGATAAATCTAAGGTATTTATTACTTTGTAATAAAATTTAATAATTACCATGCTTTTATAAAAAAAATTAGACAATCAATATTGATAGTCATCATGCTCTTAAACTTCCTATTTAAATTGTACATATTATCGTGGAGCATTTCGTTCCAATGTGTTATCATCCCCAGGTGTAGGTAATAGCAATTTTTAACTCATACAAATTGTGATTCGTTAGCAATCCTTTATCGTCAAACAGACTTTTAATATTAATAAAACCCGTCAAACAACGAATTGAGGCCCGAATCGTCCCGCCGCGTTTTCGACATCCGTTATTTTGACGCGACGCAATTTTTCCGACAAAAAGATAAATGCGTGAGCGATGACTGTGAAAAAATATAAACAGACACAGCACAGGTACAATGTAAATTTATTTTTACCCCTAAACAGTTTGAGTAACGCCCCTATCCATCACAGGAGGGAGGGTGAAATGTCCTAAGGAATTATCTGAAAATTCTCACACTCGTCACAGGCGCGGCGCATACGGGCTTATATTTTACATCTCAGAATAAAAAGGAAACGGTTACATGCGTAATATTTTACCTCTTTATTGTCTCCGAGACTCATATTTGAAATTACATCGTATAAAAAAGAAATTTGGCCGATATTAAAAACGGGGCAAAAGGTTTGTGGAAAGATTTAGCCTCGCTATAAGAAGCCGTTTAGTTTTCTGAATTCCCGTCATGTGCACCTGCCGTGTTTCTCTTAAAATATTATATCGAAAATATTTTCTTGATCTAAAATTTTATATTTTATTTTCCAGCTTTTTAGAATTGATTCGTACAAATGTGGGCTTTGTGGAAGGGAAAGTTTTGTAAGCGTGTATTGCATTTAAAACTTCGACCTGCTATTCACATTAAAATAAATTTAACTTTGAATTCTGCGGTGAAATTGAAATAGCTAAGCACAGACTTTCATTTCAGTTTTAAACTATTTCGATTGCTAAGAATATTTATACAATATCATTTAAGAATATTTTCCATATTCTATAAATTAGAAATGTTTATGTAGGTAAAGTAGATTTTTGCCAAAAAAATCTTTGCAGATTTCAATGAAATATATTTTAATACATAATATTTGTCATTAAATAAATCTTATTCTTTTTGTTTAACCTGACAAGATTGGTCAGTCTGTGAGCGACAATGTCTAAATGACTTCGGTTCTTATTAGAAAATCTGTTATTTTAATAGAAATAAATAAACTTTTTATACGAAAATGTATCGTAATTATTTTTTGTATTTTATATCGTCTGCATTTTTCTTCATTTAGAAGAAAAATTAAACTAAAATACATTAAATGTGTACATATCAATTATAATGTACTTATGTACTTACATCATAATTATATACCTACTTACCTATAGCGTATACCTAAATGTTTTTCATTCCTATATGCTTGTAGGTATGTTTTTCTGCTTTAACTCACAATTTTTATATTATTTATCTTTATGACACTTCATATAATGAGGTTCTTTTATGAGGTGTCGTTATTAACTTCCATAAAAATTGTATGGAATTGGCTTTAAAGGCAGATTGTATAGCTATACTTACCTATCTCTTCCAAGACAACTTTCTAGATGAAAAAGACATCCCAAATTTACAGTCCCCAAGTGATAATTAAATACTTGCGACTGTGCCCTACTCTCTTTATTACCTACAATATAAACGCCGAATAAGATTTGCGATACGTTTTAAATTGTACCGTATTGTTTACAGCGTAAAGTACATTTCACTTTGTAACCTTAGTCGTCGATAACCGACAGTTGAGAGTTACTTGGTTTTAGCTGGCTCAGACCCAAATGGTCAAAATACAATCAGAAGAGCACAGAAAGCTTTGATATTTTATTATTTCTAGATACTTTTTGTATATTATTATTAAAAACCTCGATTTTAAAAACCAGCACGGTTTGATAAATGAGAACCTCATAATATTCAATTCTTATTAAAGTACCTAGGTACAATTCCCCATATTGTAAATAATACTTTATTGGATTATAATCAAAGACAAAAGGTAATGAAATGGAAACGTTTCACCTAAAAAAAATCGTTTTTGCGCGTAACATATTTCAATTGCGCGAATAGGAGCCTGCATGTTTTGACATAACGATTATTTCACAACACCCTGTGTATAATGCGAAACATTAGTCATTCGGATAAATGTGTTAACACCCGCTACCTGGCATCTGTGTTTTACATTGTGGCCACGACACTAAAACGAATAGAAAGCTAAACGGGATCAAATAATTTTGTTTATGTGTGTATGACGTAATTGAAAGGTTTTCGCGCTACACAAAAACTCAGCATCCAATCGTGGGCGTCAGTGTGTGTGTGACAGTACAATGTGTAGGTATATGTCAATTCCGTACATTTTTCATTATGTCCTGAATGTTAAATATCACTTGTCAATGAAGGCGGGCCGGCTTATGAAAATTGACTGTGGCGAGGCAAGGCATTTGATTAGAGTGCGTAAAATAATAGAGAATCGTACAAATAATAATGAATTATAATTAGTTTATAATTCAACAAGCGGATATTCCCAAGTTCATTAAACAAATTGCCTTATGTGAGAACTGACGAATTTTATAAAAAACATCACTAAATACCGCATATATAATCTAATTTATGTAATTATCAAAACTTAACGCAATTTAATTAAAATTAAATTACTTAACGTTTTTTGTTATCGTCAGTCATTAAAACGCGAATCTTAATTTCATTATGATTATCTCTGTGCTCATGATTGTGACTTTCCGTAGAGTGTTCCCCCCAATTAGTTACCTGGAAGTGGGTAATTTGAAACTTGAGAAAAATTCCAATTTTCCCTTAATTTGTATGTCTGTGAACGTTAATGTGAAGTGATTAGATGCTCGATAAAGATTTTTCTACTTTATATTTATAAACGTAACCTTTTAAGATAAAATAGATTTCTGAAAATAAATGATCTTTATATTATAAGTGAAATTAAAATATCAGGATTGAATTCCCATCAATATTGCCAATAATATTAAGCCCAAATTTTATAATTCCTTACAGTACAATACAAGATGTTACATTGATTTGTATCAAAACCATCCATAGATTTCAGTATCGTTTATTTAAAAGAATTATTTAATTAGATAACTTTTAACGATCTACGATATCTTTTCTAATATAATAAAGAGGAAAGGTTTGTTTGTTTGTTTGGATTGGATAGGCTCCTAAACGACTGGACCGATTTGAAAAATCCTTTCATCGTTTAGAAGCCACGTTCACCCTAAGTAACGTAGGCTATAGAATATTTTGAAAAAGTTAGGGATCCGTGCGAAGCCGGGGCGAACCGCTATGTTATATAAAGTAGCAATGCGTTCCCTTGGAAATTTTCTTATTGAATTGCTTGTTTCGAACACAGTTTGGAATTGATAGAATATTCTGAATGACCATTGAAATCCACCGAAGAATTATTTGTAAGGCTTGCAATTCTAAAATATGTACTGAAAATATACACAATAGGAACCTGGGACGAGGTAATCAATGGATCGTAAAAAGAAATGCTCCTTCTCTTTCCTGTTGGCCATTATCTAATGAAACACCCGGGAAGTGGTTTTCAGTACCTAATTAATTAATAAGGCTAAGATGCCTTAAGACTCTTTTTTATTAGAAACATTCGTAAAATTACATACGTGTAATGGTATTGTTAATTATACACGTTTATTTTACGATAATTGGACCGTAAAAAAAAGCGATCTAGTTAATTAAGTCAATATATTTTAGTTACCTACAATAACAAGTGCGTAATAATTTAATAATTGGATATTTAAAGATTATATTGCTGCGTTAAATTTTACCTATTAGTGTTAGATATTGTTGGTGAATGGTTGGCATTGACAAAACGTATTTAAATTTATGTTACATTAAAAGAATTGTATCAAAATATGTTAAATTCGAAAACTAAAAACAACTCATATTTAAATAGTTAATTAGGTATTAGACCAATAATCGTATTTGAAAGTGAGTCAGATTGAATTCTCTACGAAAAACAAAAGTAGGTACATAATACTCGTATATAAAGGGACAAACTTATTTTCTCATGAACAGTGAGACTGCTACGAAGTCGTAGCTACATTTTCTTTCGTAGCGCTACAATTTTCGTAGCACTGTTAATATATTGTTGATTTTCCTTGTCAATTCATGTTCCTTAATACTTAAGTAACTTCTGACCGGGACTACGTCTGCGCATGATAAGCACCCCTATTTTATCCCCTTAGGGGATGAATTTTCGAAAATCCTATTTTAACTTAAGTTATAAAAGGAACACTGTGCAAAATGTTCTAACCCTTATTGTATAAACCCTACGGTGATATGTAAGTCATTAAATCCGCTTCTCTTTTTATATAATATAAAGAAGAAGGATATCCATTAATTACAATAGTAATTGACTTTAATGAGCCGGTAACAGTTGTCATTAATTTATTTTATATTCTAGTGCAGTAAAGGAAATATATATCACCGAGTATAATAGGACATTAAAAGAAACACTGCAAGCAATTATCATTTGTACGGTTAAGTAACGTAATAAATACTTAATATAATAGTTTTTTATGATGGCAGCATTGCGGCCTGAAACACCGTTCGCTGTCTATATTTTCAAAAAATATTTCAATCTGTGGCATTAGAAATAGTGCGAACAGAAAATCTTTACCAGCTTCAGGTGTTTCTTGAAAAAAAAAATACGGAATTGTGAACTACACCTAGCGTGTTTGGTACTGGTAACGACAGCAACAGAAAATATAGCTATGTTTATAAATAGCGACATCTTTACGACTATAGTAGATTACGCACCTAGGCCAGTAAAATAAAAAATGTCTCAGATCACATGTAATGAAAAATGCGATCTGAGGCTTTTTTATTTTACTGGCCGAGGTCAGTATACTATTTTTCTGTACGACGAAGCCAGAAAGCGGCAATTTCATTTAGCGCAGCGGCCAGAAAGCTGGCGCTTTCCGGCCGGAGGACAGAAAAAATACTTATTATAGCGTTTTCCAAGTCTGAAATGGTAAATATTATAACTATTAAACTTAGCAAGAAAAGGTTTTTACTAACATTTAATTTTATTACAGTTTTCAATTTTCAATTTTAAAAATTTTATAACAGTCGTTTTTGTATGGATAATTAGACAGAAAATATAATTTGTACCTACCTTACCTTGTTAAAATCTGAATATTAACTTTATTGTATCACAATTTTTTACATTGCAAGTTAATGATAACTAACCAATTTAGTCATTGGTCGTTATTTTTAAAATATAAAATAACCCATCTTATTTTGCTATCGCTCCGCATTCCCTGACAACCGAGCCGTTACTTTTAATCTCGAATATTGCAATGGCGACAATTTCAAACGTCCCTTATCTCCATCTCTGTCACTCTCACGCCACTCCTGTATACCCATCCCTGTCACCTTTATCAGTCGTGACATTAGGCGTTATAGCGTCGTGTTTTAGTTTGTTTGTGTACCAAATATTGGGGCTTATGCGAAAGTAATTAGAGTCGATTTTGTCTTACAGTTTTAAAGCGTGTTTTATTAATGTCTTAATTAAATTCTATTAGAATAAATAATACCGAAAGCTATAATCAAATGGAATTTGAACTAAATATTTTGTTGAAAGCTTTTTTAAGTTAGACGAGTTAAACATTTTCTACGATGGGATCGTCAACCTTATTGTTATTCTAAAATATTGGACACCGTAATTATCATAAATAAAATGTTTATGTTTTGTCTCCACTCCCCATGTTATGCAATAAAATAAACCTAATTATATAAAAAATAAGTATTACAAGCAATTGCCCTTGGACTTGTATCAATACAGGAATAAATGATTCTTACTAATATACCAATTAATAAAATTCGTTTGTTTGTTTGTTTCAATAAATTATGCTTACCTCGGCAAAGGTAAACAAGGCCCAAATTACAAGAATATGGTTAAAATAAATACCTATAAACAAAACAAAATACCCGTTGTAAAACACAGGTGGCAAAAAAAACTCATTTTTAGAAACATAAACAGCGGATTCTTATAACAAATAGAGGCAGATTCCCCTTTTCATCGGCGAGGGTTTTTCCAATGCTAATATTTAACGAAAAATGCCTTAAGATTTATATGAGTTCTCGTGGAACGGAGTGAATGTGTGAGTTTTTCGCAAGGCGCAGAATATTTCGTCTCAATACCGTATTTTCTAAGATCTACGTATTGAACGAAAACAAATACTACAGTGTACATATTGAGATGTCTTAAATAATGTTTATTAACTATTTGGAGGTTTTATTTTCTTATTCTAGGATTGTTATTTCATATAGAACACATAGCGTGCTTGCTAGTTAGTTGTTACCTTGTCTGCTATTACAATTCTTAATATATTTTATATTTAGGTACCTATGCGTATTCTACTATCTACTTATAGAAAATGTCCACATACCGGTTTGTTTCCTAACATATCTCTCCGTATACCTTTACGAAATGTTACGATTTGTGTGTATTTACCTATTTGTCAGAATCAGTCGCCTACAAAAATACGCGACAAATCCGTTACAGTTGTTCCATTCCAACGCGTAATAATCGCGAAAGTATCAGAAATTATTATATAGTTTTTGATATAAGTTGCATATGGTAAAAAGTTAAAGGTTATCGAACTATATTATACACTTGAAATAATCACTTGTTACGTAAAAAGCGTTACAATTTCTAAGTGCGCGGCGCGAAATTATAAAAATGACCCGTTAAATTGATTCGATGACGATGATGATTTGAAGTTTCTATTTCACATTGTATCCAATCGTAATTGTTATCAATTTATCTCCGTTTACAGTTACTTCTTTGTGTAGACGCGTGCCAAAAATCTACCATTATTGTATTATAATTAAAGTATAAACCAATGAAAAATTAAGGTGCTTTAAGGTGTTTGCGACTCTTTAATAATAAAATGCAGGTAGATAAGTAAACAAATTTAAAACTAAGTAAACATATTCTACCGCGGCTAGCTATAAAAACTAGACTTAGAAGTAAATATTTAGTTCATAGTAATTGAACGTGTTAATTTATTATTCATATAAAATATTTGGGTTATCTTAATATTCTATCAATCTTAATTTATCTTAAAAGCCTCTGGGTTAAATATTAAGAACCCAAACGTTTACATTTTACCAAAATTGACATAATTAAAAATACTTTTAAGAAATCATATTTATCTATTGAATTTTTAAAATTAATTAACATTTTATAATTAAATAATTAACCGACAAAGTATTCTTAATACGATTAGTGAAAATCGGGCAAATTGATTTATATGGTCACTGATTTCAATTACGATACAAAAGCATTACCGCGTATCTGTAATGAATGAACATTTAATTAATAAGTGTATTTTTATTTGTAACAGCACCTACCTTGAAATTAAACAACTATAGACGGATTTAACTCGCGTATTTTATTTTATTGGCTGACCGTTTCGAAACTTTACAGATTCCATAATTGTAGCAAGACAAAGCTGTTAATAATCCTATGCTGAAGTACCTACCTATTAAGTTTAACAGTAAATTAACTAAAATCGCACAACTATATGTTAAATCATATCTATATGATAAATCATAAAAAAATGGGAATTTATAGCAAGTATTTAAGGTCACCTAACGTTTCCAAGAAAAGTAAGTTAACTCAAGAAATTCCATTAAAAGCTATTTATATAAAAACAGAATTAAAGCTCCGGCGACTCTAAGCAATTATCTATTTTTAGTATAGAAACGAATAAATCTTTTTTATAAAAATTTAAGTAAGTACAAAAAAGCATAAAATTTTTACAATAGATATTTCGGTAGTTAACCCTTCCCGGCAATTAACGCGTTAAGTTCCAAATGGGTAAGTGTAAATCATTCAATCGGAACGACTGCCATGAATTTGAGTTATGGGCTATTTGACGCCTATTTTATTTTTGATAGTTCATAAAAGGCCCATAAAGATTAAAATAGTTAAGGCATTTCTGTAAATTATTTAAATAAATTTAAAAACGGAAAAAACGGAGGAGGCTCTAATGTGGACGGGTATTTTTTTTATAGATGAACACGCATAACTTTTTGAATAAACAATTATGAGCACGATCAATGTCAACGCTATTATATTTATGTAGACTTGCAATGTAAACACAGTTAAAATTTTTCGAGCAAAAAATATAATTCGATAAAACCATAAACAAGCACTAATTGAAACAAAGTTAACACCCTGACAATCGTAATGAGCATAAACATTGTAATATGCTTACCTCGATGGAAACGTCACGGTACTTAAACGAGCAACAGGGCGAGTAATATCATACCAGATAAAACTACTTATTACCATTGTGATATATGCTCGGAGGCGCGTTAGCGCGTGTCGGAATCATAAGAGTTCATGTAAAACTGTCCATTTAATTAGACAGGTAGTTTGTAAGAAAGAATATGATATTATGTCAAAATATTGTAAAGTAAAATAGGTTATATACAAAAAAATACAAGTAGGTATCATTTATTCGCACTATAGGTACTGCTTTGCAAAAATGTTTTTAGGTACCTGCTAACTAATAAACTACTAGTTAATAAACATAACTATTTTTATTTTTTTAACTGATATAATATTCTGTTAGTAAAATATTTTTTCATAATCATTGCAATACTATGCTGGTAAATCGATTTGCGTGTAGTGAGCTCGTCACGGCATTTAAACGGTTAACGGGGCGAAGAAAAAATATGTTTCGCTTACTTACTTATAGTATTGTAATATTATTATGATTGCGTGCACGTTATATCGTGGATGATGGGTTTCGATTAATTTGATTTCTTCACATATTCTTTCATCTCTTTTTTTAACTAGACGTTAACTATTTTGACAAGTAAATTCACTGATTTTATTTTATCACTATTACCTATATCGGCACAGTTAAAATCGTTATATAATGTAGGTAATTAAATTCATAAACCGTTATGTCCATAGTACTTTACCTTGTATTGTAACACAGTACATCTCCATTGCAAGAAATTAAGCGTTTGAAGAGGTTAAAATGCATGTATGTATTTTCTTTAAATAAGTCAGTTGGTAAAACGGATTACAAAAACAACGTGTTACAGCGGATTCTTGTTCATTAATCTCTTACAAATTAGGCGACTGGGAGCCGTAACTCGCAAACGGTATTTGTAGCGCGCTGACAGTGCATGTAACGAAACGTTACGTACGAAATACTGGAATAAATAAGTGATCGAAAACCATTCGGCATACATATATGAAAGTCAGTTGTATAGCTTTTCTAGGAAATGTATTAACTTATTACTTTATATTCAAGTAAATTTTAATGATTTAAAATAAAAAAAAAAGATACCTAGTAGTGACGTAACACGAATAAAGTAACGATTTCCACGAAAAAATTTACGTTTCTGTAGAATAGTTTGAAAAACTTTGTTGCTCTTCTTCCCTAAAGGGTTCTTACAGAGGTGAACAAATAAAAATATCCGGCTTTTATAAAGAAAACAGTATATTAAAAAAAATGTAAAAGTAAATTAATAACTAGTGTAAATAGGTAAATCTAATGGATACACTAGTATAAAAAAATAAATATTAGTCGGTAGAGCTTAGGCGGTGGGCTATCCTGAATTGCGTGTTATCGATTGCTTTGTCTCGTTTAAAAGTATGGTTTTAACGGGGAGACAGGCCAGAAGGGCGCCACTAGCACTATTGGGTGCTAGACCAAAATAAAAATGAAAAGAACAACATCACCGGGGTACAGCGGAGACGAAGAACGATGCTAAGCAAGCAGGCTGGTGTACGGGAACCAGTGTGCAGTGCAGATAGGCAATATGAAGGAAAGCGAACTTCGACACGATGCAAGAATAAAAGTACCGAAGAAGCAGTAGCGTGAGAGTAGAAGAAAGTATATATATAAAAAAAAAAAAAAACCCCTGAAACAAATAAATTGTTTAGGTTAGAATATTGTAATAAAATCTATTTAAAGTACGAAATATTGTAAAATAATGACAGATTAATTCCTTACCGGATAGGGGCCACGAGTGGTACACGTGGTGGTTAACCTAGTGGGCACACCTTTCAATCCTTCCAGGGTTTTTGGAAATAAAATATTAGCTGGAAATAAATAATACCCAAGCGTTAAACAAAATAGTAATAAAGGATAATCGAATGATTATTCGATTATTTAAAAAAAACCTTACCAACTACTGGATAGATTTCACGTCTAGTGCAACGTGAGTCCAATAGGGATATTCGTCAACATCGGTGACGTAAAACTAGAACAAGGAAGGATAATTATTAATATGATTTATCAGGCGAAGACAATCACTATTTTTGTATGAAAATACTCACAAAGAAACCTAAAAAGGTTTATATTAAATGAACGGCTAGTGCGCCGGTTCAATGGCCGAGAGCCAAAAAGAAAAGAACTACGTGTCATGAACCCTTGACAGGTCATGGCACTATTGCCATATTAAGAAAAAAAACACAACGTCGACGGGATATGAAAATTATGAAAACAACGAGGATTATACCTGAAATTTAGAAACAATGTACTTACCATTTTTAGAAATCAGGAACAATTACTCCTGCATTTTATTAACAACTAGAACAAAAAATATCAAATACGATTCCTATTACGAAGCTACTTTAAACAGCAACACTGTCATAGTTGTCATAGATACGACGACTAAGAAGCGTTTTTCGGATTCTAACTAATTGAGCCAATATGTTAAGATCCCAACACACTTTATAATAATAAATTGCAATTTACAATTTAGGGTGGGAGGTTGAAAATTTATATGCAACAACTTAACCACACACAGTTTATTTAAAAAAAAAATACTACAAACGAGCGTTTTAAGTGACAACCCCAGTTTAGGACAATGTCGTAATTACCTTTAATCAAAACTTTTGTTAAAAGTGAGTGTTTAGGCTTTACGTAGAGTTTTATAATTAAACGGCTGGCAAAGTCGGGTTCACTTTATTTGACCTCTGCGAGTTAAGTTTGAACGTGACGAAATGGCATAATGAGGGATCGTGACATGTACATTTCCCTATTATGCCACTTTGTTAGCTTAAAAGATTACACTCCTATCCAATATTACACAATGTGCCGTATAATATTAAGTATATTATGTAATGACGTAATAGATAAACGAAAATTGATGATACGCTATCATCTAACACTTTGACATGAGACTCAAGTCATTTTATAGAACAGCTACCTACTCGAGCATAATGCATTTTAATTTAAAATAATTAAATTAAATACAGATATTACAAGTACTTATATTACGAAAGAATGTATCTCCAACAACAACTCTCCAGGCCAACTTTGTGGCCGCTGCGCTAAATGAAATTTCCGTTTTCTGGCTTCGTCGAACAGAAAAATAGTATACTGACCTCGGCCAGTAAAATAAAGAAGCCTCAGATCACATTTTTGTCAACCTCGGCTTCGCCTCGGACGACAATTACATGTGATCTAAGACATTTTTTATTTTACTGGCCTTGGTGCGTAATGTACTATTAAAGAAAAAGTACTCATTTAATCTAAAATCTTTAGTCAAATAAGAACATCAAGTACTAATTTAATCTAAATCAAATAGATATATCAACTAAAACACGCTATCTCAATCGTAAATCGTAATACCTAATAGGCTGCATACATAACATATTGAAATATTCCATTCCCACATACATATACAGATCATGAAATCAGCCCCATTTGTCGTACGACCCTTTGTCGTTAATAAATTTCATACACCATAATTTGATGTTCGAAGTTTGAAAGGGATAATCATAGTGCAGCTTAAGACAATTTGGACAGTTTACCATAGTTCCGGATTAAAGCTAGTTTAATTGGGTCGAAGGTAAAATGGTTGTTTTCGACCTTGTCATTATTATAAGCGGTACACGAACTTTGACTTTGTTGTATGCAATTCGTCCTTTTTATGTGTGAGTATGTCGTGTAAATTTTCGTAGTTATATTGTTTTTTTTTTTTTTAATTTCAACGTGAAACAAGCAGTGACATGACTAATAATGCAATCGGAATGTAAAATAAATTCTTAAAAAACAACAAAAGGATACCGTAATAAATCTGCAATGATTTGATGGGTAAGCATTTCTGTAATTTGAATTTTATTTTGTCGCAATTTGAATTCTTGAAGATGGAATAAAAGGCAGAAAAATGTCATTTAATATAGAACGGAAAACAATAACCTTTGTTTAATAACGGAACCCATATTCGTTCAATTTTCCTTATTGCGTCAAATTCGACTTTTGCCGACTTCCCCGATACGAATGTTTATTTATTATATTCTACGTGACATATTATCTCTGAGACACTCCCGAATATATGATAATATTATGTTACGAATATTATATTAATATGAAATTATATTTGATGTGTTTTGCGTGAGGACATCATTTCATATCTACATAGGTACCTACTCAGAGATCTAATATTAATGGAATCAGTTAGGGTTTCGCTCTTAACTGTTAACTTAACAAGTCTATTAATACTTTCTAACCCTCATTACATGTTTAAATCATCATAAGAATATTTACTTCAAGCTTCTGCCCGCGTTTTCGTCTGCGCATAATAAGCCTTACTTAGTGCTCCCCTACATTATAAAAGGAACCCTCGTGCAAAACTTCAAGATTCTAACTCGTATAATTTAGGCCTTGCGCTCTCTTTTCTTTACAGTTTCCACAATCGTAGCACGACTAAGCTGACAATAGTCTAACGCTACTAATCCGAAACGTCAGCTAATAAAATAAATAAAAATACGCGAGTTAAACCCGTGAATAGTTGTTTCATTCCAATGAAAATGTGTGTTTGTTTCTTTCGCTTTTTTAAGCCCGTGCATATAAAATCTCCCGTCAAATCTAGTCCATCCATAAAAAAATAACCCAAACCATTAGGGGATTATTTTATAAATCCGTCAACGGAACCCTGTTTTCGAGGAAACCTTAAAAAGCATATTTCTTTGAAAGGCATATGATTAATAATCCCATGTTTTTGTCCCCGTTTTATCTCTAACGTAGACAACGAAGTGACAATCTCTCTTCATTGTTGCTTGTTCACAAAATAGCTTGAAACTTGAGTACAATTTTGTATACAATGCTGTTTTATCTGTATATTTCGTGATCAATAATTGAATTTCAATTTACGTTTATGTCTAGAATGAATTCTATTATTGGAATGAAATATTTAATTTATGTTTCCATTTCCCATCTTCGTAGCACGGCTGAGCTCACGATAGTATAACGCTAAAGTCTATCCTCAACTCAGTCGTGCTACGAATCAATCATTACAGTGCTTAACCCCGTGGTTTAATTAAATAAAATTAATGTACTCTGAAATAAATTATAGAAACAATTAATAAATTACAACATTAATATCAGAGTAAAAGGTGCCATGATTTTGTGAGTATGTTTCTAAATTGAAAGACGAATTACCAGCATATTCCGCAGGACAAGCGTATGTGCCCGTCACTTAGCATAAGAAGCACAGCCTGAAGAACAGCAAATTCACTGTTAAACTTACGAATATAACTACCATAATAACGTTATTTTGTATATTCGCTTATTCGTATAAGAAAATTTAAAAATATACCTAAAGTAGTTTTTTTTCAGTTTCTTTAAAAGCTCGGTACATTTGCGAGATTAGTTAGTACCTATTTAGCATATGCTTTGGTGTGAGTTAAATTGATTTTCATACCTGAGATATTTTGGAGTTACGTAAATAAATACTAGCTGATCTCAAGCTTCAAAATCAGACGCGTTTCATTCACCACAGTTCTTACTACATTATTATTAATTCCCGTAGCTGTAATAATAAGGTTGCGTACACACTCGCGTAATTACGCCACGCAAGCTATAAATCCTGCCAACATCGGCTGTAATTATGAAAATTCGCGGAGGAATAGGGTGCGCCCTGACTGACGCGAACGCCCAAAGATCCATGACTTACAGCTATGTCAATTATGTATCTCAGAATCTATATTCATTAGGGTTCATTCACTCCAATGTTTCGTTTTTGTTGTCATCAAACTGGTGACTTCACAGGGATTTTACCCTAATTCCATTACGTTATCCGCAATTCTCTCACATAAATTCCATTTACCTACGTCAGCATTGATTAACAGTGTTTCTTTAATTAAATTAATGAATCCATTCTTCATTGATACGGAATTAAAACATCAAATTGGATTCGGCTTTTTATGGAATCGTGAAATGAAAATCCGCCTTCATTTGTATGGATTCAAATTCAACGTGTGAATTCGAATAAACATTAATTGAATTGTGTTTTAAAACTCATCGTTGCCATAACAATGGTTATATTTAAATATGAAATAAATATAGGGTTATTTTTTAATTATTTGAATACGATTGTAATTAATATATTTAACAACATGGCTACGTAACTACGAAAGTACCTAATCTCTTTTGCTTGAACGGTAACCAACTATTTAATTATTGTGACAGCTGGAACGATTGTTAAAATATCCTTATTTTGCACGTATGATTTACTGTAAAAGCTTTCTTTTGTATTAACGTATTTTTTTTATTTCAGGTAAGTACCTGCGAATCTACAAAAAGTTTTAGTGGTAAAATAAAATATTAGAAACTAGCTTCTGCCCGCGACTTTGTCCGCGTGGAACTCCTCCTTTTTTGCAGTCGGTTAAAAAGTAGCCTATGTCCTTTCTCAGGCTCCAGACTTTCTTTGTACCAAATTTCATTTAAATCGGTCCAGTAGTTTTAGCGTGAAAGCGTAACAGACAGACAGACATACAGACAGAGTTACTTTCGCATTTATAATATTAGTAGGGATAGTAGGGATTAACCGACATGGATTCTAAGATTTACTTTGCAAACTATAATAAATTATACGCATAATGAAATACATATAACTATATAACTATCCACTGCTGAGCACGGACCTTTCTAAAGGATCCTAATCCACCATTCTGGCTCAATACGCTAATCATATTCTCATTTGATGCATAATAGGAAATGCAATTTGCACTCTATGTAAATACGTCCGCACATAATTATAATCTATCGAAAGTCCAAAATAAAACAACATTAGAATGATGGCAAAATTTAACTTCACTTTGACTTTTAAAGCGTGTTGCCAAACCGAAACACATTTATGTACATAATAGAGTTTAATTTTCCGAATGTGACTACCAATTAGTACGCACAATCTGCCATTTTACACCGAAAACCATTCCCGTCCTCGTTAACTCAATTTGACAGCTCCAAACAGATTCCATAAAATCACTAATAACAATTAATATGCTTGCCATTATCTCTGACGCAAAACAACCCTTAATATCACATGCACATTTTAATCATCGTGAATATCATTAATATCAGAACAATATCGCGGCTTGACGAGCCCAAGACAGACGAGACGTCGCGTCGACACGTCACGTTGACAGGAGATATATGTCGCGTATCACACTGGAATGTTGATGATATGATGTGTTGGCATTCTATTGAGTTGATTAGTTGCTTGGTAATATCACAGGCGCACGCAGTAGGTTAATTTCGAATTTAACTTGATTCTTAATTGTTTTTAACTGTATACAGAGTAATACATAGGTACTTATATATTTACGAGTACAACGCTCTCTATGGAAGCCTCAATTGTTTTGTTTCGTCATTTTTCGAGTAGGTATGACTAAAATAGCTATAAATAATACTAGATTTACATCTGGAGTTATCCTTAATTAGTAGAAATTTGATGAAATAAACAGTGTCAAACAAATATAAACTTAGTTCACGGGTCAATACTAAACCCAATCGTAACGTCATTTCTTAAGTGTTTTAAAATGGGACCGTAATAACAGGGACCAGAAGTTTATTTGAAGGCTCCACAATTCTATTTTCCATAATATGATAGGGTGAATTGGTATTCAAAGGAGTATGAACTATCCTTACTGACCCCGGGTGCTATGGGATATTATGGGATACCGATAATAACTAAATTACCACTGAAACTGGTACATAACAAAGTTAACCTCACAAGGAGTCGGGCATAAAGACTTGGCCTACGGTACGTGGTGATGTCCGTGATCCATCAAAATTGAGTTAATCCAAGTCATAGTAAATCTAGGATTAAAATATATCAAGTAACAAGCGTTCCATGGGAGTTACTTTAGTAAAAATACTGTATTTTATGCATACATGCAATCCACGCCAGATTTTGGAACTAGTTTTAAATTTTTGTATGACTTCCAAGCCTTCACATGTTTGAGACCGTTTGTTTTATACTACTAAAAAAATAAACAAAATGAAAGGTAAGCAATAGTAAGCATACATAATAATGTACTTATCTCACTTACTCTTCTTCTGAGATGTAGTCAATGTAATAAAATTGTAAAACTTTTAAAAAACTTATAATAAATGTGTAGACATTGAGATTAATCTAACCTCAAAATGTCCATGAAAGTCACTCCTGTCAACAAACGCAAACTTTGCTCGGCAACTCCCAGAAATCATAACTCAAATTTCAAAGCTTTAAAACACACAAGAGAAACAAAGAGCAGATTTGTAAGAATAACACAAAGTTGTATTAATACGTGGAAAGTTATATTCTTATTGGCTGATAGATCGACGATTTCTTTGTTGTAACAAAGTATTTGAACACAAAGATTTGGGATTTTTGTTTGCTAAGAATGCCGATGTTCACGGTTGGGAACTTTACCCAACAGTTTGGAAGGCAAATGTTTCGGCCCATGTTTTTGTTACATAGGCTGTTTCTCTTTTTCCTTTTCTAATACCGGAAGCTTATATATATCTCCTTGTGGTCCTTAAATACGTTTTAGATAAATATTAAATGATTTATAGTTATTCATATGCGACAATATGCGTACATAGGTAAAATATTTTTTGTGTATAATCCAGTCCCGTGCAATGATGCAAAACCAAACAGTCTGTTTTTAACCGACTTCAAAAAAGGAGGAGGTTATCAATTACGTTGGTGATCTACAGTGAAAGCTCGTAAAAGCCGTCATTATGTTCTATTAAATAAAACATAGTTGACATAAGGTAATTTATATATTAGAGAATCGTACCCACTGGATCATCGTTCACCAGTTGTTACCAACATGTCCGCAATTCCGCTTTGCATATTTTTAAACCGTGTGTCTCAAAACAACTTTTCTGCATGTACGGACGAGGTTAAGCTATCAATCTTTTTGGCTTTTTGTTAAGAAAAAAAAACTTTTTTCCAAACTCCTTATCCTCAGAGGGTGCAGAGCTGAATAATGAATATTGGTTATATTATGTAAAGTTTTTGAAGGTTTTTATAGTTTAGGCTAAAGTATATACAAAATTCTGACTTCCTGCTAAGTCTTTAGGGTACAAGTAGGTACCTACCAAATAAGATTTAACAAACTATTTTTCATTTTTCTAAATAATGATAATGATACCTGTCTCTTACCTACTAATTTCCAAGGTGTCGAAACGAGAAAAACATCTAAATTTTATCACTATTTGTAATAAACTTTTTAATTTTGATTTTATCAATTGTTAGTAAATTCTCTCTACTCAAATCTGACCTTAAGCAAAATTGGATTATTAGAGATTCCGCGAAGGGATGAATACACCTCTGTACATATCATAATGTTTGGCTTGGTTTGTTGTACAATAAAGAGTTTTGTTTGTTGTACAATGCCTACATAGTCTACTCCTGTTTTATAATATGCGTAAGTAATACTTTAATAAACATAAACCAACAGACAGAGACAGGCGTATAATGTACAGTGTAGATAAAACGAGACACTAGTCCGTTCGCGGATGAAGTTTACATTTTATATTCGAGATTTATGGGGGTTGCGATAAATTTTACGGTGTGGAAACTTCCTTGGATGAAGAAAACATGAAGTTAAGTCGTAGGAATTGCGGAACAGCTTGCTTATGAAGAAGCGAGTCAGTTTAATTTAGTTATTTTATTAGTTTTACGCTTCTGTCCGTTATCTGGATTATTGACAGATTTTGGACTTGTTGTTAGGTCAGTTAAAAATATGAACAAAGAGATTTCAATGGAATGTTTGCTCTTTTTTCATAAAAAGCATTTACAATAATTCGCATTAAATAAATTTAGTAAAAATCAGTCAATAGAATATGGTTGTGTTTATGTTACCTACTCATATTTCTAGATATTTTGCTGTCATTTTGATGTACACGTCTTTTGTATCTTAGCTGTGTTGTTTTGGCTGTGGAACAATCAGCAACAAAAACGGCTAATTAAAATTCAGAACAAAGCATAAACAGATATTTGGTTGTTCATTCCGTTTTATCGCACTGCCCAGAAAATTGGGAAATAGTATCCGTATAAAATACGCTATAAAGTATAACAAAGATATTTTTATGGCAATAGTAAATATAAAGATATTGGTATCTTAATCCTACATAATCGTATTGTTGCACAATCGCTTTAAATTATATTTTGGTGTATATTTAAACTAGCAATCAACGACCTAGTTGTTAATAGTTGGATCAAATTTGCTGGGAATGTTGACAAAATCTCGTAATCGCTTGGAGAATACCAACTCTATTAATCAGAAGCACATAAATCTATAATTATGCACGATTAGTTTAGACATACCTGTATTATTATATTATACATATCTACTACTTCCGTAATGGCCCTACAATACCTGATCCTGGGATTAGTCGGCTCATATTACAACTTGCTAACTAATTAATATGTACTAACATCTTAATCAAATTACTTTGAATGGCCTATCGTAATTTACCTACTTATATAGCGCAGCTTTATTAGAAGTATCGAAGTGTAACATCTCGAAATATTTTGTTGCACATTTAAATTTGAATTCATATTGTGGTGACTCATTTACGACTTGTCATACTTTTGGAGTACCTATAGGTGCGATATATATTTTAAGGATTAGTAACTAGCATGAAAGATTAGATTAGATTAGATTAGATTTATTTATTTCTCAAAATTCATACAGTACAATTACACTATTATGTCGAATTATATGTACTCATATTGAGATCGTCAGAACAAAAATAAAGAAAAAATAATATGAACAAATTACATTATAACATTAAAAAATACATTTTTATGTCAAATTATATTCACTCATAATATTGAGATCGTCAATACAGATCGTTTGTTATCATTTGTTTCTTCTTTTCTATTTTTTGAAAGTTTCATCTTTGATAGGCTTTTTGTGCCCCTTTCAATAACAACCTATAGAATGTATAGGCATAGCACTTATTGTGTTACATTTCCTAATTTTGTACTAAAATAAAACAAAACGAACTATATTAAAATATTATATTATAATCAACATGTTACAAATGCCAGAGGGCTTCTTTACCCTTATTTTGACAGCATTTTACTAAAGAGAAACAAAGGTGGTTCAGTCACTACGTGACCGGATTAGCGATCGGCAGTCCGAGGTTCAACCCTGTCGTCACCAGACCAACATTTTTTTTCCTGACTTATTTTGGGATAGTCTTGGCATACGTAATAAGATACTATACTAGTATAACGATACTCGTTTTGTTATATTTATTTTTTCTTATGAACAAGAAGTATAATCAGCGTTGACGTAATTGGAATGAAGCTGACTTGAAAAGAAAAGTTTTTATGTTATGTATTCCTTCAAGTTTTGCTCTCATTTTAATTAATAAGAACTTTTTTATTCTGTGGGATCTTAGTAAATATAAGTATATTTATATATAATGCCAATATTTAGAAACAGCTTTTCTAAACAACAATATTATTTATCAAAAATGGCGCACCGCCATATCAATTTACAATGGGGTCAGTAGGTCGAAAGATTTAATTGTATATAATCACAAAGCTTGTAAATAAAGTCGAAAGCCGCTTCAAATAATACACAGCCTTGTTTTGTATAATTATTCACAATCTTCAAGATGTAAATCGTGTCTAGATGAGACAAATTTACAAAATCACTTTAACTAATATTTGAACTTTAATCAAAGACAGGACTGTCTGCAGTTTGCTACCATTATTCGACCCGGTATTATTATATCTTTAGTATTAACTGAATAAGGGTGATTCCACGGGCGCTTCGACCGCCTTCAGTCCGTAGTTCCTATATTAAGGAAATGGGCTACATCAAGAATTACGTTTCGATGCAATCACACACTGCGCTCGTAAATGTCAGAATTAATCGAGTATAAATCTTATTGTAGCTTATTTCTTCAATATTCAGAGCAAGGAATTGACGGCGGTTGAAATGCCCGTAGAATCACCCATAATTAAAAAAATCCTCCTTTTACGATTTCAAATCATGGGCACTGATCTAAAAACTGGGTTTTCATTCGGAAAACACAACCTATAGATTTAACGTCCTGCCTCATTGTTAACCTTGTTGACAGTCAGTAGGTAACAGGAAACGTGTCAATGTAGAAACAATATCACTTATGCTGAATAACTGCTCAACTATTTTGAGCAACGTAGTGTATTCTAGGAAGCACAATCCTGTTTCAAAACAATACAACAGTATATCCAGTAGTATATATATGTTGAAACTATACGTGTTATATCTCGAAGGCTTGCCAGGCTCCGCTGTAACATTAATTGCCATGTCTACGCCAAATAGAGACCTTATGTTTCTAAGCGCTGCGTCTTGGTTATGTTATGGTCAGATTATGTATAATGTAACTGAAGTTGTATTATGTATTGAGATAGACTAATGTTATTTCACTATAAATTTGAATCAATGTTTACGATGGGATATATCTTATATAATTACGAGCCATTCTCGTTTGTATATACAATTATTTATGTATGAGAGATGATTAAGTCTCAAGAGCGATAGGTACATACATTGTTTATCTAATTTCCAAGAAAAATGCATATCGATTTCGAGATGGATTTCGTAAGGTTTTATATTCAACATTTTCTGCTCGTGTCACAATAGCAGCCCCATTTTACCCCCTTATTGTGTGAATGTTCAAAAATTCTGTCTTTGTTTTCCTACGTCATAAAAATTTCAAGTTTCTAGCCCGTAACCTTTCATAGCTTGGTTTCTCAGCTAGTACCGAAATATATCAGCATTAGAAATCAAAGAAATATTATTTAAGTTTGCGTAAACGCATATTATCGCTTACCAGTTTGTCATAATAGTTTCATACCAACCAGTAATGTTTGATACGATGCGGTAATAAAGATAGTATTTCTTAACAATAACAATATTTCGGGCAATCGTAGCATAACTTAGAAACAGAGGATCTAATCTAAGGGCATCCCTATGTTTTAGTTAGGGCTGGCACAAATTTAACCTTGACCAGGTTTTAGTAATCGTCCTGATATAATACACAATTTAAAAAATCATAGGCTCTTAATGATATTTTTTTTATATCTTAAGAACTTAATTAATTAGGTATTATAACATTATCATCATCATCATCATCATCATCAGCCCGTCGCAGTCCACTGCTGGACATAGGCCTCTCCAATTGCACGCCACTTTGCTCTATCTTCGGCTGCTCGCATCCAGCTCCTGCCAGCCATCCTACGCAAATCGTCACTCCACCTTGCCTGAGGACGTCCTACACTACGCTTGCCGAGACGCGGTCTCCACTCTAGAACACGTTTACTCCAACGGTTATCGGTATAACATTATACCTACGTGTAAATTTGTATAAAAGCCCTCACGCTATTTCCAGAGTTATTTCAATGTAGGTACACTGTTAAAGTAACTTCTGTTATTATTGATTAGGTTAATTTGAATACGAATACAAAAAAACTTCTTGTCATATAAATCTCTTTGTAAATTTCTAAATTAACATTCGACAACCCTATCCAATTGTACCATTAATAAGGGTTTTCGTTTTCCCGTTGTTTTCATTCCTTCACTAAGATATATTGCTTGCCTATCTCTGCAGTTTATCATTACCTCCCCCCCTCCTATAGGGGCGAGGGGTACAGGGACCTCCCTCGGAGGCTTTAGGACACTCAAACTTTGAGTTGTATGTCGGTTGTTATTATTTTGATGTCCATGTTATGATTTGTACCAAAACAACTAGTTTCTTGCACAATATAATAATTTCTCATACCTTCGCGGTTATTACACATTGGAATAAAACAACTATTAACGGATTTAACTCGCGTATTTTTTCAGCAAATAAAATAGAATAAAAATACGCGAGTTAAATCCGTTAATAAGTGTTTCATTCCAATGTTCGTGCACAATACTTAACACTGCATGTTTCTATGTAATTCTATAATATGACATCTTAAAAGAGCTAATGTGATTATGCTATAATTTTTTTCGCTTACAAAAAAAAATATGGGCCTTGAGGAACGCTTTTTCCTCGTCATGAATTAAGCATTCAAAAAAATGAATCAAATTCGTTGAAAATTACAGTTATTTTTCTTCATTCACTCTTAAATGGTACAGTCTACAAGGCATCAGTCAAACATTTTTATTATTTAATTTGAATGTAAAATGAATTACTTTTCCTTAATATTATTACTTAAAAGGAATTTAAATAAAGCAGGTTCTTAATTTGTTACGTCATCATTATTATTTTTATTTTTCGGGTGCCCTTTATATAGTATAACATTAATTGTCATATATTGAAAACGCATAACAGACTTGGCATAACAATATTATGCATAACATACAATATGCATAATTATAAAATGGCATACTGCTTAAAATGCATAATAATGAAAAAGCATAATTTTAATTAGTATAACTTTATCTGGTATAACTTTAATATGCATAATAAAATAAATGCATAAACAAGGGGGCACCACAGTTTCCATAAAATGGAAAAGTCGATTATTGAGATACCGAAAATTATCTCAGACAGTTTTTCATCATAAATTATTACAACAATTCTAGAAACTTTCAATAGTTTATTCATACTTGTCTTTATTCCAAAATTATCAGAAAAGTAGGTTAGGTTAGGTTAAAACTGCGACACTTGCATGATCTATTTGCTACCAGAAAAGTAGATCAGTTTTTAAACATATTTTTTCATTTTATTGGCCCCAATAGATGAAAATAAAAGTATATGTATGAAAACTTTTTTTTCAATATTGAATATTGAAAATTTGATATACATTATGCACACAAAAAATATATTTAAATCAGTTGAGGTTGTGAACAGACACTTAAACTTTTTATAATTTTTCATATTTATAAAAAATAATTTTAGGCTTTTTATTTTTATGCTAGTTTATCGTTATGAGTATTTACATTATGCGTATTAAAATTATGCATTTTCAATTATGCTTATTAATGTTATGCTGATTTACAATTATGCTTAGAATTGTTATGCTACTTCAAATTATGACGATTTATTTTATGCGTTTTAATATAGACCCTTATTTTTCATATAACGTTAGGCACTGTAATGTTGATAGATAATTTAACTCGTACTTGATATAATTTTTTGACGTTTAAAAAAATACAAATGTCAATGAAAAATCGGTCTCATCTGTTGTCCGTACATCACAGTACATAGCAGATAACAACTTAAAATTCTAAGCGGTCCTCGTTTTATTAACGCAAAATACCTGCCCAAATAACTGGTGGGGCGCCGCGGGAATTGGCAAGTGGGGGGCGCCTCCACACACCCTCCATGTTACAACGTTAATATATATATTGACGTTTGACTTATTTTTCGGTTTTGTTAGAAGGTTAATCTACTAAGTCATAACCATATTTTCTCAATACGTATGAAACATGTTAGGTATGTGTGTGTAAATGGACAGACTATGTTATTTTTAAAGTTTCAAAAGAAATAATGTTCCTTTGGGATTTAACGAAGGCTTCAAGCTTTTGACACCGTAGGTTATTAGGTTACATTTCTATAGATAAAATCTGTAAATATAAAAGAAGAAGCTCACTTAATGACTGGCATAAAAGCATAAGGGTTAGAAACTTGAAATGTTTGCACAGGGGTTCTTTTATAATGTAGGGGAGCACTAAGAAAGAACTTTCGAAAATTCACCTCCTATGGGGATAAAACGAGGGTGAAATCGGGGGCACAAGCTAGTGCTATAATGCTATATAAATTAAAAGTTCATAAGAATCCTATAATAACATTTTAGTAAATTATATTACGTTAGTAACTTGTCATAACATTTGTTATAACAGTTCTAGAATGTTCATGTGCTGTATTATAACTAATAAACACAAAATGTTTGAATCACTGCAAAAGTTATGACGTAGGTATTTATAATTAAATTCCAATTAAATCTGTTCTCTGAAGATGAATTTGAAGTCACAAATATTCGTCGAATGGGGCCCTACACGCCCCCCTTATAGAACGATAAAAAGGTCACGTCGTTATATTGACGTTCGACTTTTTGTTGATTTCTCCGTGGAAATTTCCGATCATTTGCCTTATAGAGTGAGATCCCAGTCGGCCCAGACTTACGTTATTTTAGACATGTATGACCGGTATGATTATCTTTTACATTTATGTGAGGAAAGTCGTTTTAGTTGTGATGGGTAGCAGAACCAGGAGAAGGACATAGGATACTTTTTATTCTCGTAGGAAAAAAGTTAGCATGATTTTTCAGCTTAGCTTAGAGTATTTATATATTTATTTTATACTATCAATCTTAAAAAAAAATATTTTTCCTAAAATCACGTAAGTCTGGGGTGACCGGGATCTTGGACTATTACGTAAGTATAATATTTGGACAGACTGGAGAAAGTTAGTACGTATAAGTTTTTTCTAAAATCGAAATTAACATGATTTTGACGTTTAATTAAAACTTAATAATTATAGAGCTAACTAAAACTTTATTTGACATTAATCATATTTAAATGAATGAATTTGAGAATGACGTCTTTTCTACATATTTTCTGAACTAATTATTATTTTCATATTAATTAGTTATTATTAATGTGCCTTATGAAAAAAATATTCAAATACCTACTTTACTTTTTCATCATTACTCAATTCTAGTTATTAATAAGTCAAAAGAGTTACCCGAAGAATTCTCAGCTGACCAATATATCAAGTATTAAAAACTTTATTTCATTTAATACCCAAGAATTCAAACAAGCGTTAATTGGTTTCTAACTTCGTTTCGATATTAGCTGCTGTCATAAATAAATATAATTTAACGAATTGATAGAAATGGTACAATTCATTGACAAACAAGAAAGTTAAGAAATCTTAATAAATAAATGATCGATATCGTTCTAAATTATTTTATTAATATTTGTAAGATAAATAAAATAAGTAAATTTAAAATATCTTTAAACAATTCACACAAATTGATCTAGTCTAAGACTAAGCAAATCTTGTACAATGGGTAGGTACTAGAGAACGATCATGCAGGTACAGATGCCAGTGTTCATCACATTGACATCTGCCCCTAGCAGGATTCGAACCCGCAACCTCCGGTTTCGTAGTCAGGGACTCTGACCACTAGACCAACAGGGAGTCAAAGCTTATAAATATTACCATTTGAGCTATACTGTAGCGTAGAACTTAAACCTTTATTTAACTTTAGTCCATCCGTTAAATAACCATAAAGCGTTCCCTAGGCCTTTTTTTAATCGGCAAAATCTCACATTTCACAGGCATTATCACCAAAGCACCCTGATTTATTCCGACCTTACAGAATATATTACAGGTCCGTAATGTGGTAAAGAACGCGTACTGATTCTCGCTGCGGTTCGGGAACTTATTGCGTGGTTTGGAACGCCCGGGCGCTTAATACGTTCCTTACAATTGATGTGTTTATGTTTAGGAATGTAAAGGTATTGACGGGCTACGTGTTATATTACGATACGTGTATTCTGTATTCAATTTTGTTGATGTAATATTTTTTCTGGTGAGAATAAGAAAATGGCATTACGAGATAACAACCAACATATATCTTATCTAACATAATTATATCTTCACGCGTGAACGCATTTGAAACTACATATTTATATTTCTTTTTGTCTATTCTTAACATAAAATATTTTATAACGAATCAGAGATTAAAAGTACATCATGCCAACACAAATGTATTCTCATAATAAACTAATACATGTCGTAACCATATCGCACCTTGATAATCAAAACGTCACTATACGAAAAACGCACTTTTTAAACTAATAATGCCATCTAGTTGGGCTAACAGTAAACTACATAATACAAAGACACTGGTGGCTCTAACTCCACTTACAGCGCCTGGAGGCGCTAGTGTCGTTTTGTCATTTAGTGGGGATGAGACCTCGACTCATCGGAATAGTGGCGTTTTATCATTAGCAACGCGTGAATTGACAGTGATGGAGGTTTCTCGACGAAGAAGCTCGTCATTTTTGGTTTAATGACGTTACGTCTTAAAATTATTATGAAAGTGCTGTCTTTTTTAACGGAACAATGATCCTATACGAAAAATGACACTTTTACATAACATATTTTTTTAAATTTTGCAAATTAAAATTTAAAGTAATAACGTCACTTTAGTCTTAATGACAGTATTCTTTTTATAATTCGACTTGACTAAGACAGGGTTATTGTATTATTTTGTATAGTGTCACTTTTACCAGCTTTTTGGCCATCACGGAAAATAAATTTTAGTCAAAGGAGAGAGTCACTTCAGGTATAGTGACGGTAATCTATTTAGGGGATAATTAAATTAGGTACCTACTTAACTTGAAACGAAACTTTTTCTGTTCTAATAATGATACAATTTGTTTTTGTAGTTTTATTATAATGAAAGAATACTACTATTTACTTATCCTGCTCATCTAAAACTGTTGCCAAACCACGAAAACCAATAAAAATACTAGAAGCAAATTTCCTAATGCCAAAAACCTCCTAATCTGTCGAGCAGTTCTAGCATTTCTTCATCATCTAGCTCTGTCAATTCTTCTACTAGCTTTTAGTAGTTAAATAAAGTGTCAAAGTAATGTAATCATTAATTGTTATGTTATGTACCTATTGCCATGCATTTCAGGTTCTGTCACGGAAACTTGTAGTGTATGTTCTGCAACGCCTGCAAAAATGTCTGACTTTTACCAAATAACTGTTTGAATATTTGGTGATTGTTAACTAAAGTTCGGTTTAACTCATTCTTTTGCTACTCTGCGTAATGTGGCGCTTATTTACCCTTCTCCATCTTCAGAGGATACAGAAACTATGAGATCTGAAAATGCCCGAAACGAATTACAGTTTTTCATCAGTTTTTTCACTGTCACTTCGAATGCAAGCGAATCTCTGAATGTAATTCTAAGATTTTACATTACGTAATTATTGGACAAAACCTTATTAAGATTTAAGAAAGCTTTTCAAGTTGAAATGTGTGGAAAATTTTAAAAAATTAATTTGGTGATGGTTTTATTTTAACAACTCTAAAAATATGCATGAAATAGGCTTTTTAAGTAGAAATTTCAATCATATAGACAAACTAAATAATCTGAAGTGAAAATCCCTTACTTATTAAGTTGTTTAAATACTTTTAAACTGTGTTTTAAATAAAATTCAAACATTTTAAAAGGTATGATGTCATTATTGCCCATAAAATATAAAAAATGTAAAAACAAAAATATGGAAAACTGACACTTTATAAAAATTTGTGGAATATTGACACTAAAAAATTACATAAACCTTAATAATGAAGCCGTTTATGAATAAAAAAAATATTTGGATACCTGAGATAATAAAAGGTATCTTGTAGTTAGTAAAACCGTACTTAAACATACGAATTTATTAAAAAAATATATGTTTGTCACATTTTTTCTGATTGTAAACTTCAAACCCTCGTAGCCAAAAATCGACTTTTTTGTATAATGACGTTTTGATTATCAAGGTGCGATATTTGCTGTTAAGCTTTGTAAAAATTCGCCCCTTAAGTTATTAGGTTCCCAGTAAAGTGCGGGAAGTAGAGTAAAAGTAGATAACTTTGGCCATTATGCCTCGATCTATATCGTGGAGACTTTGAATTTCGTGATTAGATGACGGTGAAAAATGTGCCTGGATGAGGCAATTTAAAATTTCATACAATCCTCGTTTAAAAGTTGTTACGACTTAATGGCGTAATGAGTTTAAAAAATGGATCAAATTCGCCCCTGGAAAGTATTTTCTTAGGCGTGGTTTTTCGGATTATTGTCTTTTGGTATTTTTGAGGTATTAAAGACGTCTATTAAAAAACATAATTGAATTTATTTTTCTGTGTTATTATTATTATTAGGTATCATCTACCGGTTAGTGACATATTATTATGTACCTATTATGTTTCTCGAATAGTTTTCACTAGGACAGGCATTATATCTAATAACATTTAACAAACCCAATTATAAACTAGGATCTTTGGTAAGTGTTGCAAGTCACTACAGACAGCGTTGAAGCGACATATCGCCTGTAAACAAGTACGAAGACAAGATAGTGGAAGATTTCCCAATCAGGGATACCCATGATGTAATTAATTATATAAAAGTAGGTACAATAGGTACCGCGCGTTATGGTATATATTATGTGGGTACAATCATTTTAACATTGAGACCTTTGGATCAACTTTCTCCTTTTGCCATAAAGCTTATCCCATTTTTTGTCAGTATTTTTTTTCGAACTCCCTCGGTTCGATTGCCTTTAAACCTTACAACTTCATAAAAAAATAATGTGATTTTTATGTACAATGCCTTATCTTTCTAAACCTACATCCCTCGGCGACTGGAGCTCTTATCTTAGAGATTCCATCTTCCCTTAGGGCTATCTAATAAATCATTTTTGCCTCTTGTTGGAAAGTTTTTACCTATCTCTAATGCTGTTTTTGGATCTTATTTAGTCTGTGCTTTGATTAGGTTAAGGGTTAAGTTTTCTTAGAAATGTTTTTTTTTGCTATTTTCGATTCGCAGATGTTTAATGTTATGTTCTACTTCGATACCTTCATTTTCACGTAAATAACATTATTTAATATAACATAATGTACAGATAAAATTACCTATTTTTTAATTTTAACATCCTATTAAATATACTTACGCCTTAAGATGGATTTTTGATATATGTATTTACGCTAAAAATGACATTAAATATCGACAACATAATAAAACAAAAATATAACTTAAAAATTTAATGATAATTTGTTGAACAACCAATTACGAAAATGAGTCCGCCGCGGAAACAAGGTAATTTAGGTACCGGAAAATTATTAAACGTAAAGCGGAAAACCTTTATAAACAATTCCAGAAAACCTTCATAACGCAAACAAATGATCGGGGGTTCAATTCCGCCTCAGGTAATTCTAACGCATGTATTTGTCTTGAGATTTGTTTACTTGTGTGTTTAACTTCGGAATCTGACAACAGGTAAGGTGGTCAAGCGTTTAATTTTAGTAAATAATGTTTATTTTCTTTAACTTTATTAAACTGTCGAAGTGAAGAATAAGTATAAGGCTTGTACATTCAGCATCATACAAAGTACTCAAACGCTTGACAATATAGACGTCCCTTAAATTTGGAACCTTAACAGCTGTTTTGGTATATCTTTGACGCTCACTGTGCAAATTACATGCTCACATAATGTGTTGCAGGAGACAGTATGGTCAAAGTTTCAGTAAGAATCATAAACGAATAAATCTTTAAAAGCACCTAAGTCACTAGACAAAATGAGTTTAATACCGGGAATATCAATCGGCAGTGTAGATATGCTACCAAGGACGTAAATATCAAATTATCTAGACTAAAATCTGGATTTTACTGGAAGCTAAAATAGAGCAAATTCAGTAATCAGATATCACTAATAAACTTGCTACTTAACTACAGATAATACCAGATCATGTTCAAGGCTACGCTGTTGTTTACCGGATATTTATTATTTCATTTACCGCCATATCTGGGGCAGATATTTTTCTTTTGTTACGAAGATACTTTGTTATGAACAGACGCGGTGGTGTGAGTTTTGTGATACAAAAAATGATATCATTGATGTAACGTGAAGTGATCATTTCAGTGGATCGCCGCTAGAGGCCGCTAGAGGCGTTGAACGAATGGCAATTAATTTTGTGTATATCTAAATATTTATAAATTAAATTATTTTCGTTAATTTCGCTAAAACTGGAGAACGGCTGGACCAATTTAGCTAACTTTGGATTTTAACCATTCTTAAAAATACATACGCATGAGGTATCAGTAAGAAAAATATAATGTTTAAAATATTTTTGTACATTTCATATCTCGTAAGTATTTATGAAGCTGTATTTGACATACCAATACGGATACTAATTGGTCCAACTACATGGGCACAGTTAATTACGGTATATAAATGTAATATTCTGGTAAAACGAAGCAGGTCCTATAAATCCTTCTATTATGACGCATGGGTCCCCAGAGGTAGGCAGAATTAATAAACTCGTTGTTTGCCCCGTTTCAATTTCTCTTAATAAACGTAGGATCTCAATTCCTTTCTATATTGAATAAAATCGCATGGGACGTTTTGAGAAAATCGATTCAATGTTAACATTTGCTCTAATGGAACCTTACAACTTTATTTAGTCACGGTTTTGATTTTCTGCGTCATATTCCTGTCCCATAAGGATGTAATTTTGTCTTGTCAAAGAAAAGTTGCCTTAAAATCCGGAGGTTACGGAGGAAAATTCAGAGAATTCGTCCTTAGCATATATAATATATGTAAATTCAAATCTAAAGCTCACATGCCTAATACCTAGATTACAGTGGAATACTATTTTGATCAAATGTCACTTTCACAAAATACCTACTTTGTTTTGTTTTACTTTCATTCTGTAAGACTAGAGTTTCCGACTTGTTGAAATCCTCACCCCTTTCCACATCTTACCACCCGAGTCACATCCGCAAATCATTCCCGATAAATTCGCCTTATTATAAGCTGGCATTAAGGGAATACGGGATAATGGTATTCAGCGGGAACAGTGGGCACAAAAAAAAACAAACCCATGACGGTAACAAGAAATGTCACTTCCGTCGAATATATTCCTATGACATACTTTGAATGTGCAAAATTGCTACCGAAAGGGTATAGCTTGGTGACACGCGAAGCGATGGAGACACGTTCTTTAAATATTCCTTATTTAAATTTGGGTAGGTACATCTTGCAACAAAGGATATTTTAATAATAATATACCTAGCTTCTTTACCTAGCACATATTCCTAGCTTTTTAATAATATTATTTAATGTAAAATTAGAAGAAAACATTATATTTAAATATCTTTAACACTATAAGAGAGCTCTTTCTGCGAACAAAATGATATCCCAATAATTTATTTCCTTTATTCAAAATGTGTATACCATAAAAGACTTACTGCGCATCACCTATTTGTACCTAATCCTTTTCTCAGAGCGCAGCCTTGCAGTGCATATTCTTTTTAAAAACCTTGCTCGTAAATTCTCCTAAGTCTTCTGCCCGCTCCTCGCACAATAGTACCACCCTACTCACCCCGTTCCGAACATAATAATTCGTCATATTTATCTACGCGGGCAGCCTTACTTTCCGTGCTTATGGGCCCTTTATACATTTTTATTTCCTCTATCATTGTTGCTATAGATATTTCGCGAGAATGGGAAAGCGCCGAAATGCGGATGGAATACATCAAGCGAGAACGATAAAATGGAATTAGTATGCGTGTGTTGACAGTAAGAAATACTAGTGATGCCGGCGATGTTCATGTTTGTAAATAAGACGCAGCCTACTGCACGCCATATAGTAATCCCGTGAATACATAGTTTAGGTACCTACATATTAGAGTGCATTAATATTGTAGATATTTTATTATCAGTAGATACACTAAGCGTCAGAATTACCTAACACCACCTATTCACTTCATAGTAAATGAATAGAACAAATTCTACGGAAATTTCCATAATATTTCTAAATTAATGTTCCTTGCCGCTATTAAGTATTTATATATATATTATATATAACCAAATTTATTTTGTTAAGTAAATGTCTTTTTCTGTATATGTTCTAGAATATTCTATAGTTAATTCATAATATTGAGTAGGTATATTCGCAATTTTTATGGAGCCAAGTTGGCAGGTACGTGTAATTTTGGTTAAAGTGAGACAAAAGACAGACATGTCGTGATGCGTCAAGCTGGTTTCATATATTCAAGACAAGCCGTCACAACCCACTGCGGCACACTAATATGAATCTCATCATATCAAATGTATGAGACCGATAGAGCAGACGTTTCTCAACACACGTCAAACAAAGAAAATCCGTAGGGCATGTTATCAACTTTCTTAGAAATATTTGAACGCTATTATGCATGATGTGTCAACCCACAAAATTATAAGCAATAAAATATTTTAAACACGATTACCTCAAAACAATTGAGGGTTGAGACTTTATTGCATAGGTACCTGATACGTCCATTTATAATATTTGTTATACCTTGAAATATTTCGTGTAGCAGTATTTCAAATAACACTTTTTTGTTGCAGGTAAGTAATTTATTAATAGAGTATGGTAAGAAAACCTGTAAAATTTGCAGAAATATTGGTAAGAAGATAATTTTATATTAATAAAGAATGGTTAATTTTAACTTACGTTACTTTTGTTAACAAAATAAAAATGACAATAAATTGTAACACACATAATATGTTATAAATTTCATTGCTAAAAGAAAACTAAACAAAAATAATGTTCTTGTCATTGAATTTTACGGTAACCTGAATAAAGCGTACAAAAGTTCAACAAATATTTTGTTTATGTGAAGTTATCAAATTAAATAACATTTTATCAGTAAAACAAGTATTAATTTGTCTCAAATAGAAATTTTCTTTGAATCAAGGGAATTATAAATAAAACCGTTTATGTTGAATTACGCATTTACTTTGACGGAGGTTGAGATTAAATTTGCTTTTGGAAAATGGTATTTAAATGTATAATCTTAAGGTGGGAAATTAAGTGTAGGACGTTGGTCATAATTGTGTAGGTTAAGTTTTAAGACTGAGGCGGAATTTACTTTTTTCTAATATTTACTTTGACTGTGAGCTTACAGCCACTTTGTACCTCTATAATTGATTGGTTTTTCCCTAGAGTTTCACTTTAAGATCTATAGGTACCTAACATAACAAAAATTAAAATGTAAACAATTTAATAAAATAGCGCCCTACCATAAAATAGTCTATGACATAAATCTAGCGAATAACAATTAAATTACGAATATGTTCTTAGTAAAGTAATTAGTCAAATTGTAGGCTTCAACATTTGACCTAACTTAAGTGAAAATAGTCTTCTTTCAGTCGAGATACAGATAAAAAGACAAAGACAGACACATTAAAAAATACAATCAAGCTCACTCATTACCGTTCCCCGCTCTCCGCTTTCGCTCTAAAATCCCCATTCACAGACGCGACATTTGGCACGTTCCCGCTAATTGCTCGTGTGTGGCGGCTTTATCCGGCCTCTTTTATTTTTTAATTGCTTCATTCTAGGACGATGGCTTTTAATATTGCAAGGGTTAGGTTTTATGGTGTATTCCCGTTTTATTGTTTTACATGATTTTTAATAGGACTTTACTTGGGGTGTGTGACAGCACAACACCCCAGCAATCCCAGCGTCCCAAGTTGGTATATCTCAATACAATATCTTTAACATACTTTGTTTAAAATAGATTAATAATATTATTTGTTCGTCGTGATTAAATTAATAACTTTTCTAATATATTATAACTATTAGTTTATATTGTTTAGGTATATTATCAGAAAGTGAACACGCAGAATTCAAAATGTTTCATTAAGAATGTAACTGGAAAACAGAAATTATTAAGGTTGAATAATTATTAATTTGGTAGGTATATTAATAGACTTTTGAGTAGGTACCTATGTATTTTCAATAGTTAAATCAGATTTCTATCAACATTATAAGAGGCTTATGCACAGATACCTATCTAGTTATTATAAAGCTCTTTCATTAGTTTAATTTTCACATTTAATACTAAATTCTATTAAATAATTTAATTTTAAAATGTACCCACGAAGCATTATTGAAGGTCTCAAATTTATTTTATATCTCGAAAGCAAGTTATTTGAAATGTTCATTCTACTTTTACTTTTAATTAATTTGATGAAGTTTTAGTAAATATTTTACTTTGCTAAGGTCATTGGGTGGCAAGAGTAACACTAATAAAACTTTATTCCACAAAGTACTTGGCGGTGTCAGCTAAGTACAAACAAAAATAGTTTTAGGTACTCATTCTTTAATTAGTCTGCCATAAATTGGCATACTTACAATAAAATAACTAGCACTTCGGAAAAACTTTATCATTGTGGAGAAGAAACTCAATATTTCTATTGAGTTTCTTCCACACTTAAATAATTCAAAAAACAAGTTCGTAATTGACAAAAAACATAATATAAATATAAGAAAGACATAAGTATACTCTATGACGTCTCTTATTTTATACTAGTACTCTTATAATGACTTCATCAGAACCTTGTATTTTCCCACCCAAGCAGCACACAAGCTCTATATAAGCAGTGCAAAGGCTGAATAAGAGCAATCACCCTTGTACAGCCTTTGCATAACTTATATAGAACTTATAAGCTAGTTGGGCAGGACAAGAGTAATCATGACGTGTTATCTCTTAGTGATCATCGATCTCTATAGAGTTGTAAAAAACAGAAATCCTGAAAACATAATTTTTTATTGGAATGAAACAACTTTAACGGATTTAACTCGCGTATTTTATTTTATTGGCTGACGTTTCGCATAAGACTTTAGCATAAGACTATTGTCAGCTCAGTCGTGCTACGATTATGGAATCTGTAAAGTCTCCGAAACGTCAGCCAATAAAATAAAATACGCGAGTTAAATCCGTTAAAGTTGTTTAATTCAAATGTATAATAACCGCGAAGGCATCAGAAATAATTACATAATTTTCATTTATCTAAAAAATAAGAGCTGCTTCCATGCTTTGGGGCATTTCGGAAGGCTTTAGGACATTCCCAACCCGCAGAAATAAAAATAATACCCCTTTGATAGTTCAATTATAAACGGCTCGGTCGAATGCGGCGGACGCTGTACGACGCCGGTATAAATTACCTACAGTTTTGGAGTGTGGCTCAAACTTTTATTAAATTCCTATTCCATAGATAGATTGGAAATAAAAACTATTGGCATAGGCAGGTATTCGTAACAGAGAATTAATACGTCTCTGATATTCATTAGTTGGAAGATTACGTCTTGTGGTTTGACATCTATACTAATATTATAAAGCTGAAGAGTTTGTTTGTTTGAACGCGTTAATCTCAGGAACTACTGGTTCGAATTCAAAAATTATTTTTTTGTTGGATAGACCATTTAAATATAAGGTAATTTAGGCTAACTGTATAACATCACGCTAGCGTTAGACTATTGTCAGCTCAGTAGTGCTACGATTATGGAAACTGTAAAGAATCCGAAACGTCAGCTAATAAAATTAAATAAAGAAGTGACGCGAGAAGACTTTAATAGTTCTTTCACGAATAATAATCGGACGGGCAGGCATCAGAAATTATTATATGAAATATAGATCCAATATTAATGCAAGCGAACACCTACTCGCTACTTCCAAGTCTTATAGTATTATGAAAAATAAACTTAAATTTTCCTGAAACCTTTCATGCTGCTTTTGGTTGAGATTTAAATGAGATCCCGTAAGATAATTAAGTATTTCTATTATTTCTAGCGCTGCAGAATGCAAGTAGGTACCTATTCAGTATTTACTCAGTGTATATGGATATGAATTTTGTTTAATACGGCACTCTACACATCAAAACCTTTACAGTTGTAAACGTAGATCACGATTTTTCCCTAGTCAAACAATAATAGCTAAATGACATTAATGCTTTCTTATGAAACACTGGCACATAATTTTGTTTAGATCTGTCTTTAGAACAATGTGGATTACACTTTACAAAAGCTAGACGGTGTAATTTGGGAGATAATTGGCAGAAAGTAAAACCTAGAGACCTCTCGTAAACTAGGTGTTGATAATAGTCATGATGTAAATTACAAATAAATATATACTCCTGTAAATATGACTTGTACCACAGGCGATTGCAGTCACAATGCGTTCGTTACTGCCGGTTTTGGAGGAACGCCAGCGAAATATACGGACGACGAACGAAACGTAGAATACCTACGATAATCCCTCGTCATTTTTATGAATTTTACCAAATCCCTGAGCGGGAAAATTTGCTTTCAATTTTTGGGGACGCCCGGCCTAGAAGTCGCATACCCTATTGACTGACGATCAAGGAAAACTTGAGTTATTTTTTGACAGCGATTGTAGGTATACAAAGTATAATTTACGTAGTGATTGAAATGAAACAACTTTAACGGATTTTACTCTCGTATTTTATTTTTATTGGTTAAAAATCACTTTAGCATAAGACTATTGTCAGCTCAGTCGAGCTACGATTATGGAATCGATAAAGGCTCCGAAACGTCAGCCAATAAAAATAAAATACGCGAGTTAAATCCGTTGTTGTTTCATTCCAATGTATAATAACCGCGAAGGCATCAGAAATGATTACGTAGTGATTGCTGTAAAAAAACAAATTGAATAAATGAAACAGTTAATTGCGTGGCTCTAGTTTGCGCTTTTTTCGACTGGCTGTTTCCATTAGTAAATTGTTACTAAAAATGGCTTAAAACTATTTTGCAGATATTTTTTCAAAGCATCGTAATGTTTTTATAAATATTTGGTAGTTGTAAAATTAAATGTGTGTTGCAATTTTAAAATCAAAGTGAGCGTGTTGTAAAATTTTTAATATTTCTATTTTATAATATCGCTATTTATACTAAAGCCCATTATTATTATGTTTTAATATTCAACAAAGTTGTGTAGATTTTTTTACAACACCCAATTAATAATACTTACTTGTAATGCAGTATGCATTAAAGTAACAAAAACATAATATCATTATGGTCACCAACCTTTATATTCAATTATTTCATATTACTTTTATTCGAACATATTGAACTGAAAATTCAATTTTCTCAATAGTTTTCCGTATTTTCTATTTTTCTTCTAAGATTGATTCGCAACCTACGACGCCCGGGGGAAAACGCAAGAAATTACATTAAATGAAAAAAAACAAGGAATGGAAACAAACGTATGGGGTAATTTTTCTGCAAACATTTTACTGGTATTTATTTTACTTACCTATACATTTTATATATAATGGCGTTGACGGTTTCTAATTAGACACAAAGATTAAACATAAAATGTAAAGTGAATTATGTAGGCATTGATCTTGAATGTCAAAATAACATAACATTTAGGAAGTGCGTGTGTTTCAACTATCTTAGAATGTTTTAAAATCAACAAATAGATAATTCTATTGAAACGGGTCATTGAACTTAGCTAAGTACATATTGCCGAAAACATTGCAAAAAACATTTTATTAGTACAATAATTTTGATATAAAAACCAGTGACTAGCGTAATATTCGAACGTATCATAATAATATTGCATTTACAAATAAGGAAAAAAAACTTCCTCGCTAACGACATTGCCTGAGGGAGTGTCCCTGATTTTGAACATGAATTTCCAAAATCTAATTTTGAGAGAAAAATGTTATTCTTCCCATACTTACATTATTAGCAGTAAATAAAAGACGTTACTTTTTGTTTTTTAGACTTATCACGTTATTTTCTTATTTTTTTACATTCTACCGTATTGTTATTATAAATAGGTAGGTTTAGTTATTTCGGGGCATAAACACAACAATTTGATTGCTCAATTTATGACTTTAGAAAAGAAAACGGAGCTTAGTAACTAAATAATATTATAAACAAACCTTTGCCTATATTTAAAATCACAAAGTTATCTCACTATTAAATAAAAACACAATAAAACCCAACGCTTTCCAGCCATTAAATTTAAGCTTAACTCGTACAAATAAATCTCATAAATTTTATGATAAAATAAACGTCAATAGCTGGTCTTAAATCACTTACCAGTAAAGTATGCCGGTCATTAATACCGTTAATCTACCGTTAAAATATAATTTCGAGCGTTTAAAAATCATTGCACATTTTACTGCATGCATATCTTATACACACCTTTCATCGAACCTTTAAACGTAATGATTATATTATAGATGGCTGTTCTTGCTACTACTAACTAATAAATGATAATTATAATCTTTCTTCTAGGTTATTACAGAACCTGTAGCAACTAAGTATAACATATGTAACATTTCTGCTAACCAAAAATGAACACTGAAACATTTGATTTTCTTTGATGTACCTATTATTGAAGGGGAAAAAACACATTGAATGAATAAACACGTAGTAGGTAGTTATGGTGGAATTGTAAAACTGCATTTAATTTATAAAAGTGCCGTAATGTTATAAGTTCGTGAATACTAAAAAAGTATTTTCAACACGAAATTGTATGCAAAAATTGCTTATTTAGGTCAGTACATGCATTACATAAATGCTAAAGCCTCAAAGACAAAACCAGCTAACCATCTTTTCCACATTTGCGAGTATCTCTTAAATATGTTAGATTTCCTTTATACTCGACGCAACAAACCGTTGCGGAACTCTTGCCAAAATCTCTAGATATGCATCGGGTAAGAAATACTTGGCATACGATCCTTGCTATTGTTTAATTTTTAGTTATACAGCTTCCTCTTTGGGCGGGTTTTGGCTAGGGTTTAAAACGGGGTATCGATTTGCGCGTTTTTTAAACTTATCCGCTTTCTGTAGACGGGGTGATATGTTGCAGTCTTTTGTTTTTCGTCTATATTTTAAACTATGAAAGCATAATTTATGAATTTCACAACTTTAATCAAAACTTGACTGTCGACAAAATAGGTACCTATTTTAATATAGTAATATTCCTTATTGCTAGTGATTAGTACCTATGCAGGTAATAAGTACATCAATGAACTATGATAGGAAATATGTTTTACTACAGCTATTCTAGGTAGAATAGATAATTAAACGGAAAAGTAACTAACGATACATTTACAAGTTGCCTAATGCGTTTTATATGTTAATATTGTCATAGATAAAAGCAGGTAGGTACTTACGTAAAAATATTGGGCAAAACAATTGAATACATTTTAATAAAATTCAACCCTGTTTTGTACTGATATCACTGTCGTAAACACAATATTGTACAGCACAAACAGTCTTGGCAATAAGCATCCTTTGCTAGATTAAAGATAATACTGAAAATATCAGATCTAATAAACTTACTTCTTAAGCAAACTGTACGTACAAGACAAATTATATTGACAAAGTATATTGTAAGGTGGAATAGTCATGGATACGATAAATGTTATTGGAAAACTTACAATAATTATTTTATTTTATTATTGAAAATATGATACAGTCAGTTTCAGATACATCATTGGAGAGAATTCTTCGTTGTATTGTGAGAATTCAGAAGTATTTTCATTTAACTTAGCGTAGGTAGGTACTATAACCTATGTGAGTATATTTTTAGACAGACAAAAAATAACGTATCGTATGTTGTAGATAGTGACTTATGAATTTAATAAATATAAGTAGGATTTTTATATTGTATAGGTGTACTGAAATAAATAAAGACTTAATAATTTCTGATACCTTCGCGGTGTTAAATCCGTCTATAGCTGTTGTTTAATTCCATATAAAGACTTTTTATATTATAGGTACTCTATTATAGGTATGTCCTCTTCAAAATTTCTGGGTACGTCAAAGATCATTTAGCCTAATGAAACGGAACAAAATGGTTAAATAAGTCCGAACGGACCTGAACTCGAAAAAATCGTTTCCAATTTTGTTTCTAAAGCTTTTAGCTCCTCTCATTTTAATAAAAATAAAGCAGACGCCTCTGACATTTAGCAATTGGAAGCTGTTTCCTTTTTAAAGCTTTATTGGCGATTGCAAAACGTATTGATTTGAAAGTGTCTGTCAAAACTGTTTTGTTATAAATGTTCAAATCAATTACTTTGTTTTTTTAGTGTTGTACTGTCTGCATTGGACTTATTTGAATATTGTTTGCACATACGTTGTTTATTTTTATTGGGCGACCTTATTTATTTTCTAGCACCCATAAAACAAGTTTTCGATAGTTTGGAATTATTTTAATTGGCATGTTTAGTCACTTACCTTTAAACTTAGTTTTAATTCATTCTGTTTGAGTTTCTCTATAACATAGCATAATACAGCTACTGCTCCTAATAACCCGTCACCCGTTTAAACTTGCAATCAGCACACACAATAGGGGACCTTAGCAAATACACCCGCTCGCAAACAGGTCAGAATCACAAAATAACCTAGCTTACTGCAAATACAGCAGAATTACTAATATTATAGCCGATGTATTTATATATAATATTCTTTTTCAAAAATGTTACTGATACTGGAAAGAAACATATTACATTATAAAATTAGTATTAATATACATTGAAAATTAGTACACGTAGGTATAGATTTACGTCTATTTTTCAAAAGAGTTTTTTGTTTCCTTTAACTTTCGATACACCTCTTTAGCTTCTGTGGTTATCTTTAAAATCGTGCACATTATCGTGCTTTTCTAACAAGAATCGATCCCTTATTGACTGACGCTCTTATTTTTTTTTCCTTGAATAATTAATGATTTAAAACCACTATGTTGATCTAACAAAAATATATTGGTAGGTACAATTTATAGTTTATCCGTTCTCCGAGCATACACCGCATTATTTCAATCCTTGGTCGTTGTTCTACGGATCTGATTTCTGATTCGGTCACGCATGGAAACTCCCAAGTATAGCCTAATTCGCCCTTTGAGTGATTTTGAGCCTTTTTTAATTCGTCGTTGGAATCTACTGGATACGTCCACCGGGAGACCTATATCCAGTGGTGGACATCTTTCAAAAGTGATAATGTCGATGATGTACAACCAATTCTCAACTAGAAATATAGCATTGTGTATTATACTGGTTATACATGCATATTGTTGAATCAGGATGCTCGTATATCCGATAATGCTTTAAAAGCGTACAGCAGGCAATCTGCGTTTGTGGATACAGTTCAAAAACAAAAGCATTCTACGGGGAAATCAATACAAAATTATCATCTACTCAAAAAACCGCGCATGCTATTCCCTAATGACTCCTCTCTACACCAACTAGTGAAATGGGGTAAGTCAAACAAGAGCTTTTGTCGACATGCCCAAACGTGGGTAATGAGGCTCGGGTCCAGGGGGAGTTTACTGATCTTTTCAGATACGAGACTTTACTATAGTCTTTGTCAGTTCCTTGTTTTCGGAACTGTTTCTAAATTTGTGAGTGTGAGGAAGTCGTAATCTAGCGATTATAAATTTACTTTCTTGTTAGTGACTGAAAAGTTTTAGCATTGTATATTTTTTTTATAAATTCTCTTATATTCAAACCTTGTCCTGACAATAAGTAATACATAAAGAAGGCTCATCCAATTTGGCGCAGTCGTTCAGAAGTTATGCGCAGATACATTCAATTTGCTTAGTAGAAACAAATTTTAATGAAATACTTTTACTCTATGAAAGAATTGTGAGGCATAGACTCGTTTCTTTTATGAGAATATTTTTTCGTAATCGTTCTAACACTTGTTGTACAAGTAACGCAGAGTTTTATGGGTTAATGACATGGTATTTTCGTACACCGAAGAGCGATGCGTGAAATTAAATGATCACACAAAGTAATTCTGGCTCGATGTGATCACAGAATGACGAAATTCTGTGATCGTTATTCTGAATGCAAAACCACTAAGTACGTCTTGCTCCCTTGACATTGTAGATAGGATGTACAAGTTAGTTGAAGTTAGTATGTATGAAATTAAAAATCTGACACAATAGATACCTACTAAGCTGATTGATATACTTAAATATATTTTAAATAGAATAGAAGGCGTTTATTTGGTGCAAATAACAGGATTTAAACTAATATTTGATTAAATAATTAAGATCTTAATAATAGAAATTAAAATTTAAAGACGCGCAAAAGAACGTACTTCATAAAAACACTCACTCACAAATCAGTTCCGTTTTGCTCATTGTTTTTCTAGCCAACTTATTATCACTATCACTTTAAAAATGCAGGATATAGTCAATTAACGATAGGTACCCTATTAAAGATTTTATATCCAAGACATCGATTATACATTCAGACCAGCAACTTCCCGATAAAGAGTAAGACTCTAAAGGAGCTCTTAAAAAACTTCCCAACTACCGAACCCCTTTTAATTAGGTACTGCCTTATCTTCCCCAACAGGCCTCGGGGTGAATAAGTCAATAATTACCTTTTTCTGGTCAGAATTGACTTTTACCTATTTGCAGGGAACCGTTTTGAAGATTCCCGCGATAGCGGGTTTTAACTTTTGAGTTTGAATTCAAGAAGTACTTACTTAGTTTCGGAAGAAGACGTTGTAAGTTTTCTTTGATTGTTTTAATTATAAAGCTTTAGGAATTCTTTTATAGCTGGGATGAATTTAATATTAATTTATTTTCAAGGTCTTCATATTATCGTTTATAATTTTATGGGTTGATAATTGCAAGATGTAGGTACATGCCCATTTTAAGGGTAAACGTCGATCGATTTGCAAATAAAAACTGGCCTTTGTGACCTACATGTTTAATATATTTTACCTATATGCAATAAAGAATGAACCGTAACACGAAAATTTGAAAGCTATATCATAACGCGCTAATTATAAATGATAAAGTAAGTATCTTTGGTTTTCGCAATAGCCCATCTAATAGCTCATATATCCAAATATATACGTACTGTACTAAATAATTTACGATTGTTGGCGATATTGTAATGACCGGCGTTCTCGCTTCCTCTCCCGCTGCCGCCTATCTTCTATCCTACTCTCCCACTTCTAATTGCATTTACCAGTCCGCACTTTTCTATCAACTTTGCACCCTTTTGTCTTTTCCCCATTCATTCTGTTTCGAAGGAAGTTGCCGCGTTAATTTATTAGTTAGTTTCGTTTTGTGGTTACTTTTTGTGTTATAATAGAGTTTTGGCAGCTCCTATATTGGTTTATCTTGTTTGTTATTTGTGATATTCTATTTAATTGCTAATACTATGACGAAGGCATTTCAATTATCATATTCGGAATGGATTATATTATCTTTCATTAGTGAAGCGCCATTTTTCTAAACATTAGGTTCTGAGATGTAAATTGAAATATGTCTTTATTCGCACTTGGATGAAGTAAGTGCGATAAACATAAAAACGAAATCGTAGGCTTCAAGAAAAGGATAAAAAAACAATGTAATGAACCCGCCCTTGCTCTCGTTGAAACTTTTCTATTTGTAGAGCCAAAGTTTGAAAGCTATCCGTTTAGAATAAGTAATTTTGCAAGCGAATGAATTTCGAACATTGAGAAGGTGAACTTTATTCCTACGGACTTTTTTCAGTGGGTCTCGGATGGTGTTTCCATTTGGAAAATCGAGTGACTAAGTGGAAACGTCAAAGTCAGATGTAATATGGAAGTGTAAAATAAATATATATTCATGAATGTATGTATAATCTATGTTGTAGGTCATAGATAGACTATGTAAGAAAAATTTTATACAAAGAAATAAGCGATAACTGTAAAACAATGTAAATACAATGTTCAAATCCTGAAATAGAATATTTAATATACAATGTTTCTTAATGTTATCTTTAACTAAGCACAACACAAAACGAAAACCCCGCAAATGCGATATTTTATCGAAAATTTTCCTCAATATCTGATACAACATGAAACTTAACCCTTCAAATGGTCAAACAAACGGCCCCGCATCGCGCAAACAATGTGCCCGGGGGTTAAACAGTTTGTATACTTTATACTTTGTTCGGTACTCTCTGCATGGGCTGGTATTATCTACCAGCTGTGTGTGTTGCGTATTTTTTCCAAATTAAATTTCAATTTAAACTTTTTACATGCAATTAAAAATTGTTTGTTTAAAATTTCATTATCAGGACAAAAATATTATTAATGTCTTGATAATTTCCGATGCTCTCGCGGTTATTAAGCATTGGAATGAAACAACAGTAACTGATAACTCAAATGATAGTCTTTCCGAAGTCCGTTTCGAAATTATGAATTAATTAATTAAATAATCGCAAAGTACATTATTTTACCTGATCGCAAACAAAGGTTCTATTGAAATGGTTTCAGATCATTATTTAAATTAGACCAGTTGTCCGACTAGTTGTAAAACGCCAGTCGACGACACATTTGTGTTTAACCGGGTAGCGTAACGACGAGCATTATCGAGTTACAAGTTGCTATATATACTTACTATGTCTATATTTTAGATGAAAACATATTTACCTACTTTAACGTATTGAGATGAGTATATTATGTAGATTGTATAAACTGTGAAGACCTATTGATACAGTACTTCGATAAATCACCATTATTTATTTATGGACCCATTTGTCGCAACGCGGATTCGGCGAATTGAGCTTATAGTATGCTTTTGTAAGCCTCGACGTTCATACCTTTTTCAGTCATATCTCAATTCAAATGTGTGGACATTAATAATCGTGCTCGTTTCTCTAGGATAATTAACAAAATCGAGTGCCACAGCAAGCCCTCGCCAACCAACAGGTTATCGATTTCTTTGTCATCGTCTTAAAAAGAAAATGTACACCAAAATTCTATTAAAAAGGGGCAATAAATCATTATTCGTACAAAACTGTTTGTAGGCAATTTTCGGGGACGTCCTTTGAAAAGTTATTTTTTTTGTTAGCGAAGTTTCCTGCTGCGGCGGCTAAATTATGGGGGCTGTGATTTTTTATGATTTTGATTACAAAAAAATTACGAAGATGTTCGGTTATTTGTCAACGAGAGCGTCATTCAGGGGAGATGTCAATAGTAAACTTGTAGACTTTGTAATTTTACTGTACTGTCTGTATCTAGATAAAGATAATAAAGTTTAATAAAAGAGATCCATTATTAATATAGGTTGCAGCAAAGCCTAACTATTCATATGATGCATTGGAATGAAACAACTGTTAACGGATTTAACTCGCGTATTTTTATTTTATTTTATTAGCTGACGTTTCGGATTCTTTACAGTTTCCATAATCGTAGCACGACTGAGCTGACAATAGTCTAACGCTAAAGCTGTCATAACCGCGAAGTGTGTGTAATAACCGCGAAGGCATCAGAAATTATTATATTCATATGATGACTATTTATACAATTATGGTTTGGTTATGGTTTGTGTTTATTTCCACACTTATTTGTAAAACTTTTTAGCTTGCTAATTGAATAAAAAAAATACGTCACTGGCTGACGGGAGCGATCAATTGAAGTCTCTTTATTGACGATTGTAATTTGTACCAATTAAAAAGTTTACAACCAAAGACGTGTAACAACGCATGTGAACTAATTCTCACAATATCGATGTCGTGTGTGAAAAGAGGTTGTGGTATTGTTATTTCAAACCGCAATTACTCAGAGTTACCTGCATATTATACGTGAGTTCTATTATATTCTCCTAAAGGAAGATTAAAATCGAACAAAGCGAAATAGAATCGATCAGGAAAATAGAAATAACACGTGTCTAGTGTCGACATACTCGACACGTGTTTCGTTTCGCCACGAGGCAACTTCTGAAAATGATGAAATTATTAAGTAGGTACAATTCAATGCATTAAAATATTATCCTTGTAAATGTGAAACACGTGTCACCGGAACGTCTCGAGAATTTAGATTTTTTTAGGGTTCCGTAATATTAATAACGAATCCATAATTTCTGCAACTCTGTTTCTATTTCTGTATATCTGACTGTTAGTACTATAAGCTATAATATGTTATATTGGTACCTAAAGCAAATTGACTATGCACATGGAACTGTAGGGTAAGATTTTTAAAAGGACTACCTACTAATTCTCATTTAAATAGTAAAATTTTCTTTTTATCCTATCGCTATCATTGGGTTGGTCCACTACGGAACGTCTGCGCGTATCCTGAGACTTAACCTACCATTGATATTATCACAAACCATATGTTTTTACCATAAAAGAGAAAATAATATATCTCATAATATTATGTGTAAGTACATATCATAAATACTAATAAGTTCAGAGTTTTATGTACAATCCTGTTTTTATAAGTAAGCTAGCTGTACGCCCCGGCTTCGCACGGATCATCTTTTTTTAAAGCCTATGTCACTCTGGAATAGTGTAGCTTCCCAACAATGAAAGAATTTTTAAAATCGGTCCAGCCGTTGTGGAGCCTATTCAATCCAAACAAACAAACCTTTCCTCTTTATAATATTAGTATAGATACATAAGTTATGAGCATTAGAAAAGACTTGAAAATTTTGAGTAAAGATTACTAAAGTAGCGGTTTGCTTTATCCACGCGTCAGTCACGACACGACGTCTTTACACACATATGAAATATTAAATATATATCCTGTCACCTTACTAAATGACAGTCCACGAGTTTCACTTCCGCTGTGAAGATAACTTCTGTGAGAATTCTCACTAAGTTAACGAATGTTCGGCAAATCAGTATTGCGATTGATGCGACGCCATAATGTAGGTGGGTAGTTAAGTAAGTCTGGAGGTCATGACCCTGGGCCTTAGGATAACAGTATATATTTCTAACATGATGATATAAATTACTATGTTTTGAATTGAATTTGACTGTGTGACGATGTACCGAGCTAGCCCTTGAATCCGTTCTTGTGTTTTATATTAATTTAATACCTAAACCACTGCTGCTCGATGTTGAACTAAGGAAATGTATAGAAAACCTATTTCCTTTTTCATATTGAATGTTTATTTATCGTGAACTATATTAACACGGATAATCTAAATTGCATGTTGAATAAAAATTGAATGGTCTTTTTTGCACAATAAACATTTATAAAACTAATCATTTCTGATGCTTTCTCGTTCACTGAATTTTGCAATAAAACGATTATAACGGAGTAGGTGTGTATTCGCTTTTCGATATCTTTATATTATTTGTAGCGGTACTAGGGCAAGTGAAAAAAGTCGTCTAAAAAAATCTGAATTCATTAGCGACCGGAAAGCATAATAAATTAGCTTAGATACAAACCGTAAATTAAATATTAGCGTAAAAACGTCGGCTTACTTTAATTAATAATAATGAATTCCATGAAAAATTACCCGCTATGCACAGCTTACTAAATTGACGTTACCTTTGTGAATTCTAAATTAGGATTTTTATATGAAAAAAGAAACTAAAATACTTCATGTTGACTACGAGTACCTAGGTAAAATTTTTATTTCATTTTTAACTTACTCTTGCTTTCCGGTTGGTTATTGTATTTACTTCTGTAACATACACGATAAATTGTATAAAGGCACGCATTCAATAAAAGACAAAATTAAATATGTCACGACACATGTCTAGCAACGTCGCGTTGGGTGAAGTCGCGCAACGTTGCCAGACTTCGCTCGAAAAGCAACTATTCGGGAGCAAACAGTCATATGGATCTTGACTGGTTGGTTTCTTTCAGGCCCAGCCTAGAGTGGATCACATAAATATTGTACATTATTGTAAACATCTTCAAGTTCGATAAATTTTATTAATATTATTTTTCCTGACGCTGTCAAAATATTATGCTACCTTTTCCGACCATTTATCTTACTAATCTCTAGGCTCGGTTTTCCAAATATACCTATATAATTATATTTATATTAATTTTCTAATTTTGTCCACAGCTCCTCCCAACGCCGTTGAGATCGTGAACCACCCGCCCAACTCTAAGTTGGAGGTGAAAGAAGGCGAAGAAGTGGCGTTGGAGTGTCAAGCGAAGAATGCGAAACCGGCAGCAAGGATCGTCTGGTACAGGGGAAATGTCGAGCTGAAGGGCGATAAAGGTATGTTTATGTCTTCACCTACATAAGAAACACATCATACTTACACATACGTACACCTTTATAGTACATACTAGCAGATGCCGCGTTTTTTAAGCTTTTTATTATAAAACAGGGGTTGACGGTAGAAGAGCGAATTGTACCTACGTATTTTTCACTGCTGAATTTCTTGTGTCATAAATTCTGTATCTATTAAAAAAAATTGATTTTATTTTTGTTGATTCTTTTTGGAATTTATCTTTAGATAATAGGAACGAAAGAAATCTAGAAACCCAGTTAAATTGAGAACAAGAATGTACGTTACGTAATCCTAAACTTGAAAATGAAATATAGCCTACTAGCTTTTATCTCCGACCTCGTTCTCGAAGATTTAGTACCTACAACCTTCTTGCTTCACCATAAACTATTAGGTTTCAATCTATCAACAAAACTAATATCAAATTTCAACATTGTAGTATGTGCCATTTATCATTATATGTTAGATACTGTAACAATAGCATTCAGCTTAGTTTAGGTACTAAAATGGGAACTTGAGGGAATAAATGCGACTTAAATCACTTTAAAAATGCATTGGTTTCATATGTGTTGGTTGCATGTGTGTCACGTATGTTGGTATGTGTAAATAGTATATACCTACCTACATATTTTATTTGTTGAAAGTTTTCGAATGCAATTCTCAAATTTATTACGATTCAAACTATGTGGTGTTAGTGTTTTAAACTTATCAATATTGTTCCTCCGATAGTTTCATTGCAATTACTTCATCAATTTTTCCATTTTGCAAATTCAATCCAGTCGCTTCACGGTTCCCAATTATAAAACTGTTCGTTAATTGGCGTGCACACGCTTTTCGAGCTGTCAATCCGTACGGGTAATTAATTAGGCAAGTTTTCGATATCAATTAGCTTACAATCCGTGCGCAGCTTCCACACGACAAGTAGTGTGAAAATTATCGATAATTAAAAAACTGCTTGTTTTTAAATTTTAGTTTACATTTTTTCCCATGTAAGGGCACGCATTCAGCGTCCTAGCTATTGTTGTGTTTTTAAGATCCACTGTATAATTGTGTGATATGATAACGTATATCTACGACGACTGCTATTGACGAAGTAAGAAAGTGCCAAAACATTAAGCAAGTATTACTTTAGGAGTATGAAAGTTTTTAAATTGCTATTCTTATATTATTATAATGAATTGTTAAGGCCTTAGACTGTACCTACGTGATCTAAATCTAAGTTAAACATCTCTTTAGAAAATAGAAAACGTAAAGTCAACGATACAAAACACAAACATGTCTTAGCAAAATCCTCTATTTCTGCTTCCTTGACATTATCATATAAAGCCAGCACCGGGGGTAGTTTCCTAAATTCCATTAAGGTGACGCCTGTTCGACATTTCAGATTTTGCTATGAAATATTGCCTGTCGATAAACATTAGGCGCTTCACTAGTTTATTGTCAACGTAGAACACTGGAAAGGGCGTGAAATATAGAATAATATTATTATTGGCACGTATTCATGAACTTGTAATGGAAAAATGTTATAATGGAAACACCAAGGAGTAACTCTTCATACATACTTATTATGAAGCGTGCTTTTATGACTAATCCGCATGAGCTCGATTTAATCAGTATTGGATATAATTTATACCCACGTACATACGAAAAATACTGAATTAGGTATATAGAGACTAGCGGTCCCAGCAGTTCGTTTGTTCTTAAGAGATCTGTCACATACTGCCAATTACTTTGTATTAGATTGTAAAAAATAATTCTGATCAAATCTATGTATTTTTTATAAACTTTCTTATATGCAAACCTTGTCCTGTAAATAAGGGACCCAAAAAAATCATGCAATTAAGTGCAGTCGTTCAGAAGATATGCGCGTACCTTCTGAATATCGGCGATTCATTTTTATTTATATAGATTGTAGGTACCTACTTTAGATCAGAACTGATGATATTACAAACAATATAGAGAATCAAAACCAATTACGAATTGAAATCGTTTAGCCTAAAATGCAAATTTAAACTTAAACTTGATTTAATGAATAGTTTGAATTGTTAACAATGTTTTTTCTAAGCCATTATAAATCTAATCAAAGATTTCTGTTCAGTTCCATTTAATTTAATTAGAAACTCGAATGTTCCAGACTCGTATCGAATTTTAGTTTTATTCTCTTTCTAATTTAAATATAACTATTGCTCTTTTTGCTATTCTCGTTATAAGATGTTTGAAACAATATTTTTTCATGATTACTTGAACCTAGTAAAGGGCTTCTTATGTAAATCGTAACTTATTTTAGATTACTTTTATAATAATCTACATGGATTATTATATAAAAACACGTAAATAATATAAGTATTTTTTAAATTTCACTTTAGCTTAAAATTTCAACATTTTAGTTTCAACTGAAGTTACTACCTATCTCGTCCGATGTGAGATAGCGCCGATATCGGCAACCGCATCCAGAACTCTATGGCCATCAAACTGAATGACAGTGACACGTATCAGAGATACGCTCGTGAAACCGTGAAGTGAGATTCTTTTAATTTCAATCCCGCGCAGCGCAACTTTGGTAGAATTAAATTGTTTTTTGGTAAGCGCGTTTGAACTTCCCGTACCTATTTCTGATAGGATTTTCGTATTAACAAAATATTGTAGCCGGTACGCGAATTGAACCTGCCCAACGTGCATCGAAATCTCTTCTATTCAGTGGTCTACAAAAAGCATTCAATAAAATCGTTCATGTTTGTCGCATATAGGAATACCAACACCGCTGGTCAAAAGCTGGGCAAATTGAAAATACCATCCGACTCAAAGGCTAGAACAAGGATATGCATTTGAATAGCATCTGTACTACAATACAGGTCCAGTCTGCGGGGGACAATTTAATTTTATTTTTGTACACGTCACAAATGTTGTGCTACGTCCAACTAATATTGTTTGATAAAACATATATTTTTGTAAAAAAAAACTACCTACGTTTTCAAATGAGTTCTTGAAAAAAAATACACGTGGAATTTTATAAAACTGCTATTGTAAAACTTTATAACTACACAAAGTTGTGGACGAAATCTAGTTAAAATGTATGATTTTAGGTACATTTATGTAACATCCTATCACATAGATTTGGATCGGGCACTACTAAAATAGATTTGGCACCCGGACAAATAGCAGGAATCGAATCGGGACCGAAAATTGGACGTAATATTTCAACAAAAGTTTAAAACTTAAGAGACAGCCGTTTAAGGAAAGTTAAGAATAGGAGCACTTTGTATAAAACTCGTCTAGACGCCTTTATATACCTACAAATTGAGCGGAACGCATACCTGCTCAGAATGTAATATTGTACGAGTCTTCAAACTATAAAGCCTCTTTGTCGAGGAAATTTAAATAGATAGGTAAAGACCTGTATCCCGTAAAAATCATGTTTCAACTGTTTGCCAGGCTAGGAGCATACCCGGCTGTTTACAAAAGGCCCTCCTTTTAGTACATTACTAAGCGTACGATGGGCTCTTGGTGTTTTTACTCGAAATATCTTTAGGCTTAATAATAATCTGTTAAAGGAAAATTTTACTCAGTTATCTACTTAAAATGGCCTTTTTTCGTTAAAGTTCTTCAGTCATTATAGAAATATCTCCACTCCACAGGTACCTTATTTTTCCCAGTACCTACTGAAAAGGTCATATTCTTTGAGGTTTTCATGGAAAAAATATCAGACGTCAGGCGAATGAGTAATTTCCTTATGTATTTATTGTACAATGACATTTTCAAGAAATTTTGTTACATGAAAAATTCTCCAACCGCAACATAAAATACGGGTCTAGAAATAAAGCATGTATTTGAATTATCTTACGAAAATAGGACGTGGAAGGTAATAGGAACGACTTCCGGCCCATTCACCTTCCAAGCCTCGAGGGTAAGGGCTCTCTAGACGTTACATTTATAACGTTAAAGTAAGGAAAAAAAATGTATTTATTATCTGGCAACTCTATATCTATTTCTTAAACAAAATCTGTCATATTTTCTGGCAATACCATTACACAAGGTGTACACTAATGATGTATAGGTTAAGGAACACTTGATTTCTCCAGTATTATAATTATAAACCACTTTACAATGCTATAAATACCAAATTACCCTATGTTCTGAGTGGCAAGATAGTACAGACTAGTAATTATAGGATAACTTATTTTGAGTGTTTAATAACACGCTATCTTATCCTAAACTAAGAAGATAAAAAGATACCATACTTAGTAAAAATCTCCTTACGCTCTTTCCGGGTTTCTTTTTCTTTCCAATAAACTAATTTAATATTACACGTAGGGTACATGTAACGGATATATTTTTAGATATATTATAATTTAAAGCCGTTTTATTTAAGCGTTACCAACCCTACCTGCTGAAGGGCTACAATTTCAGAGCAGAAGCACTCTCCAAGGCGCAAGAGGCTGAAAACCCAGATGAAATTCATAATAGCAAATAATTTGCTCGGCATCGTATAATCTCGCTTTTATCGGTTTGAAGGACATATTTTTGTTGTTGGAGATTTTAGATTAAAAATCTCAACATCGAGGGAGATTTCTTAATTCCTTATTTACGTTATATAATATACCGGAAATTGTGAGTCCTCTGTATTGAATTGATAATAGATAGTACTTATGAAGTTAATCATAACTCTTAGAAATGGTGTTCTATAAATAAAATTAGATTTTTGTGTTGGTATCTTAATATATTATATACCTATATATTTCTGTAGGTATGTTAATCAATTAACTTCTACACCGATTTGGATGATTTAAAAACACAATCCGGTCCCAGTAGGTGTCTGCTTTGCCGAACAGGACGACATCTGCCTGTTTCGCTAGTTAGATAATAAAAGAACAATTCAAAATAAAAAACATTTATCAAACACCCGAACCTCAAGATGTGTGCACAACGGCGGAACTTTTTCCATTACTTTTTTCTGTTCTACAAATTTAATCCAATCACTGAGAATAAAACTCAAAGCTGAGTGGTGGGCGACTAATTAACGATATCCGATTAAGATCTGTCAGTGCCACAGATACAGTACACAGTTTTACTTTTGAAAATTCAAACAGATCAAGGTAATTCCACAGTCTAGAAATATAAATACACATACAAAATACAAGTTTCATACCGTTTTGCTTTAACGTCCACGAGAAATTAGTGCGATACAAGTGCATTTTATTAAAGCGTATGAAAAATAATACTCTGAAGTTGACCGTCCTAAAACTTTTTTAACAAAAAGCTTTCAAAACATTAATGACTATCGTTGCTATTAAAAATTTTAAGGTATCGTTTGTCGGCCTGTTGGTCTAGTGGTCCTCTGACCACTACCCCTGTCTACGAAATGGAAGGTTGCGAGTTCGAACACGATGTCAGTGTGATGAGCACTGGCATCTGTACTTTTACTTGTAGGTATGTAGGTATGTTTATCCGTTGTCTAGTACCCGTAGTACAAGCTTTGCTTAGTTTGCGACTGGATTAATTAGTGTGAATTGTCCTTAAATATTATTATTAATTCTGTGTACTATGCCTTCTTGAAATCGGGAACCGCGGGTTCTTATTTAATTTCAGAAACGTGTGTCGCTGGCAGCTTTGAGCTAGTTTTCAATTCGGTGCTAAGCAGAGAATATACAAGACGTGATGCTATTAAAATTTACTCGAAGATTATTATTTTTATGACATTGTCAAACTAATATCCTGTAAGTACGTAATACGCTATTTAATACTTAACTACGAGATGTTTGTTTATGAAATATTAAAACTAAATGCCGATTGTTTCCGCTATATTACGCGATTAAAATTAAAAATAATTAATTATTTATTCAAATGTACATTCATAAATAAGACCCCATAAAAATATTTTTGACAGCAAGCCGGTTTTGTATTCACTTAGAGACGAGAACTTAAATAATCGTAATAGAACCTGGGTGTCTGTATTATATTGATATTTTCTTATACATTGGCTTATATAAATATAAGACAAGGCAGATGCCGATGCTCTACGCAGTATGTCCTCACCTTAACTTTGAACCTAAACGAAAACTTATTTGCCCCGACCTTATTATTATTAATGGAAATACTTTGACAAGCCGTCCAATAGTTGCCTTTCACTACCACGGTAAGTTGCAGGTAATTAAAAAAGTTTAAACGAGGGTGTAAGGGGGTACACCTTAGCTACCAATAGTACACGTTGCTAGGAGATTTTCTGTTTTAAGGTAACCCCCCCTTTTCGTTAAATGACGAGAAAATCATAGTTTAGTTATACCTACCATTGTTAATAAGGAGTTTATTAGTCGCTGCGGCTATACGAGTAAAAGCTTTATTAATATAACTCTGGAATTATACTTTGTACTATTTTTAATTAGGGTCCATAAAAATATGGTGACGTAATTGATTTTATTTGTATTGCTCCTAGAAGTAGGTTAACAGTTTAATAAATTTTATATTTTATTTGATCTAGTAAAAAGTATGAACATCTCTTAATTAAGCATTCTTAATTACAGAGATATGTTAAAAAGTGAAACCCAAAAATAACAATTAGGTAGCAATTGTCCAAAAACAAACGTTACCCGTTTTAAGCTGGGAATAATTAAAATGTGCTGGTTCCTAATCGATTAGGGTTAATGGCCGTATTAAGGGGCAGTCACGATTCCGGCCTCTTAATTTCAGCTAATTGGATTTTAAATTTTCACCGCCATTTTCTTTTAGTGGTAGCGTAACTTCGCTTTTAACATCTGGTTCTTAACTTTATAAAGAACATTCCTACACAAATACACACACTGATAAATCTTATTTTACTACTACATGAATAGGTACTAACGTAACTTGTCCTAAGATATTACCATTCCTACTTTTGAAATATTTACCTACCTAAATGAAAGAAGAAAGCATTATGTATATAAAAAATAAATTGCACATACTACGTAATGTAACTGTACGTTTTGTCTCCGTTAACGCATACAATGGTAACTACCACTGTGGGATTTTGTACTAGATAAAACATCAGCAGGCCAGCTATTTTTCCAAAATACGTATTTAATTCTTGTGTAACATATATTTTTATTGCGTGTATAAGATTTTGATTACACTTACTGAAAATACTGATCAACAGTATTTAGCTTTAGACTTTCGTCAGCTCAGTCGTGCTACGAAAAATATAGCAAATAAAATAACATACCCAAGTTAAATCACATTATTTTTTTATCTATTGTAAATATGTAACAAAATCTAAAATTATTTATTTATTACTCTACTTACCTATTCTTAAGTTAATGCTTTAAAATAATACTTCTTAAATGAAACCGATTTTCTTATTACACTATGTTACTAAATTCCTAAATTCAATACTTACCTAAAAACACGGAGGCCATAGACAATTACAATATATATATATATATATATATATATATATATATATATATATATATGAAAAATGTTACTTAACTATCCCTACTAATATTATAAATGCGTTAGTAACTCTGTCTGTCTGTCTGTCTGTCTGTCTGTCTGTCTGTTGCTCTTTCACGCCTAAACGGCTGAACGGATTTTGATGAAATTTGGTACAAAGAAAGTCTGGAGCCTGGAAAAGGACATAGGCTATATTATATTCCGAAATTCTATCCCTAAGGGGTTAAAAATGGGGTGCAAAGTTTGTATGCAACAACGTGATTCCTTGGTCCGATCTATTTCAAATTTTACATAAACATTCTTTAACAGAATTGATGGAGTACGTGTTTCGTATTTTATTGAAATTCACCCCCTAATGGGGTTAAAAGGGAGATTTTCTTCCAAATTGATATGAATACTACTTAGTGCTTTTGATTTTGACACATATTTAAAAAGTATAATGTAGGTATGCATAGCAACGGTTGCTAATGTCATTCCTGACATTAAACAAATACCCAAACTGTTACGTGTATGATTTCTTCAGTGTTAACGAAAATGGTATTATTATGTAATATCCCGTGGATCTAGAGGACTATTTAATAATATTCCTGAGTAAGCAGACCCTGTTTAACTTGCGAGGGGAAACTGGTGTCATTACGCAGAGAAATAGAAGTGTTCTTCGCGACCAAAGCTGACATATATAAAAAAGCCGTGATAACAGAGGTGACGGAATGGGACGAGACGGAGGTAAAGCAAGCTCGCGCGAGCTCCTGACTGAGAAAATGACCCTGAACATATCCTCAAGACCGAGTGAGCTTATAAGGAGTATGCTTTGCGAGACTATCTCATTATAGGCAATGAGGCAAACTGGGAAATGTTTTATTTCGTAACACCACTTATATTGTATGTAATCGGTATAAGTTTTTATTTTAAATTGTTTTGTTAGATCTTTGTAATAAGTGTAGTAATCAATCCTTAAATAAATAGCCAGCTAAACCTCACGTGTATGATTTCTTTAAAAACTTTGTCCGATTAAAAAAAAAATGTTGAACTCAGTGGTAGCTGTATAAATTATGCAATTTCGAAAGTAAGATAGGTAAGTACTTATGTACTTAATTTGCATATTGTACATGTTAAACTATTGTTAGCTCCATTTATTACGAATATAAGGGAAGTGTTAGGCAGCAGCCGGCGAAGCGTCAGATCCGGTACTTTTAATAAAAGTATATTTACGACATAACATTAACAAACCAAGTTTTGTCAGTATACTAATAATATACTAATTAATTGAACTGCGACCCAACAATGCACAAGCCGAGCCAGCGAAGCGAGCGTGCCGCGGTAGCGGCAAATGAAGGTCTCCTTTAGGTACGACGACGAGCGAAGCGAGGAGGAGTGTTAGGTAGAATCCTGATCGTCCAGCACGCGATCCAAGCGAGCGAAGCGAGCATGCCGCGGCAGCGGCCGGCGAAGCGTCAGAATTGGTACTTTCAATCAAAGTATATTTACGACATAACGTTAACAAACCAGGTTTTGTCAGTACACTAATTACTTGAACTGCGACCCTACAGGGCGAAAACCGAGCGAGCGTGCCGCGGCAGCGGCAAATGAAGGTCTCCTTTAGGTACGACGAAGAGCGAAGCGTGGAGGAGTGTTAGGTAGAACTGTGATCATCCAGCACGCGATCCAAGCGAGCGAAGCGAGCATGCTGCGGCAGCGGCCGGTCAAGCGTCAGAATCGGTACTTTTAATGAAAGTATATTTACGACATAACGTTAACAAACCAGGTTTTGTCAGTATACTTATTAATTCAACTGCGACCCTACAGCGCGAAAGCCGAGCGAGCGAAGCTAGCGCGCCGCGGCAGCGGCAAATGAAAGACTCCTTTAGGAACGACGACGAGCGAAGCGAGGAGGAGTGTTAGGTAGAACTGAGACCGTCCAGCTTGCTATCCAAGCGAGCGAAGCGAGCATGCCGCGACAGCGGCCGGCGAAGCGTCAGAATCAGTACTTATAATGAAATTATATTTACGACATAACGTTAACAAACCAGGTTTTGTCAGTATACTAATTAATTGAACTGCGACCGTACAGCGCGAAAGCCGAGCGAGCGAAGCGAGCTTGCCGTGGCAGCGGCCGGCGAGGCGCCAAAACCGAATAGAATTAGGATGAATAATTAATATGGTAAGTGGGAAATACGTTAAGGAAATAAAACATCATGTGGAAAAAAAAAACATCCATATGATGTTAGGAAAACAAAAGATAGGTCATAAGAGTGTTAGTTAATAATCATTATGACATGAAACGTTAGGGAAATCAATAATAGGTTAAAAAAACGTTAGAGATTCAGATATAGATCCGTATTCTAATGAAGTTCACCCCATAACGGGGTTAAAAATTACGCGGACGAAGTCGCGGGCAAAAGCTAGTTATCTATAAAGTGTGTTAATCTACTTACGTTGACTTATCTTACTTAAATAGCGAATAGTTTACTGAAAATTTGCCGCGTATATGACAGCAGTAACACCTAAATTGCTAAAATTAGGTGGAAGCGGCCCCGCGAGTGTGCTCCTAGCTTTACGGGCTCGGGAGGGAAAATAGTGCGCCATGTATAATATACCTAGACGTTAAAACAAGTGTACCCTTGGCGTTTCATTTCAAAAGATATTTCAAAAGAAGTTAGGTACAAATTAAGGGGCTCCTACACGGGCCATGTTTTGGTGCAATATGTGGCTGCAACACAGTGGCCCAGCAACATTGCAAGCAATACCAGCCACACTATGCAATAATGCAGTTATGTCCCGGACATATAGCCAAACATTTTTTGTGTTGCCGTGTATGGCCGATATTGTTCCGAAGGGTTGCCGGACGATCGCTAGGCTGTCGATTTTAAATGCAATATTGCCCAGCCAGTTGTATTGTTGTTTCACTCGTTCACTTTGTACGCCATAGTGTATCCTTTTCTACGCGACATGCGCCTTTCGCGATTTTCGCGCCGTCCTCATGTTTGTATCTTTTCTTTTTATTTTTGGTCCGATTTTGTTTAAAAGAAAATCGAAATCACTCTTTGACATTCTAGTAAAATTATTAAATAATTTATTATCAAGGACTACTATCTAGACTCAAATTATCTAGAGTTTCATGTTTATTTAAGTCAGGTCGAATCCATAATTTCTTCTTCTTTTGTTTTTCTTTTAAAACGATGAAAGCTGCTGCGACAAGTGTGATTTCGTCAGCCATTATTGCCGGTTTGTGTTGCCCGTGTGAGTCTGCGTCTCATCAGCCATACTATTGCAGACATATATGCACACATTGCCCAGCCATAGATGGCCCGGCCATCAGTTGCAATGAAATATTTTTGTGGTTGCTGGGAAATTAGTTGCCAATAGTGCAGCCACAAATTGCACAAAAACATGGCCCGTCTAGGAGCCCCATTAAACAAAGGAAATAACGACAGATAAAAAATATATACATACTTTATGATGCTTTGTGATAAAGTATGTTCACGATTTTAACTCAATTTATAATTCGAATATCGACTTTGTGTTGTGTTCCTTTTTTAAAATATTGAACACTGTTTTTTTATTTGCAAACAAAGGCACAGATATCCATTTGTTAAGCCGCATTTTTAAGCTCATCAGTAACTATGACGTTTTTATAATTTTATATAACCATTAATTTCATTACTTTCTTGCAGTTTGTGTATTAGACAATACTCTTACATACATTTTAAAGTTACTCATGAAATATTTTTTGTTACAGTTTCCAAAGAAGAAATTAAGAGCGTAGAGAGTCAGAATGGAAATCCAAAATCGACGAGATATACGACCGTTTCCACGTAAGTACTTTAAATAAAACTATACATAACTACTTAATAGTTTCTGGTGTTACTTTCTATTGAAAAAATAAAGTAAGTAAGTATGTTTTCAAAATTGTTAATTGAAACAAGTATCTAACTTTCTGTCACTATTAAGAGTACTAAAATGAGGAATTAAAGTAATGCTAACAAATAATATAACGTAATATTCATAAATAAATTTATGAGTACAGAAAATAACGAAAATGACACAAAGGATGTTTAAAAAATACATATTAATCTTTAAAATACATGGTGTTATTTTAATAAAAAAGGAATGTAAACAAAACGAAGCCGAAAATAATATATTCAATTTTAGCAATATCAAACAAAAACTTTATAATCCAGGATAGTATAATCACCGCTCCCGAGACTCGAACCCCTGTCAACAGCTACCCCTTTCTAATATTAAGACCCACCATAGCATTTGCAATATTTAGTTAATTTTGGAATGAAACAACTAGGTATTAACGGATTTAACTCCTTAAAACGTCCTGTAAACGTCCTCGTCAAAAGTTAGCTAAAGACTTAAGCGTTAGACTATTGTCAGCTCAGTCGTGCTACGATTGTGGAAACTGTAAAGAATCCTAAACGTCAGCAAATAAAATAAAAATACTTACGCGAGTTAAATCCGTTAATAGTTGTTTCAATCCAATGTGTAATAACCGCGAAGGCATTAGAAATAATTTAGTTAATGTGGTTAATCCTGAAAATGTGTTGTTGACGAGTGAATAGTAGGTAATTCTGCTAATGTTATAAACATGAAAGTATATGTATATCTTCGGAGAAAAAAGCTATAAAATACTAACATATGTCCCACGGATTTAAATATACCTATATATATTCTATCTTTCATTTACCCATTTCGATCTGTTTGTATAGTTAGACTAACAACTAAGTTGTTCACCGAATATGGGAATTGTAAAGTTTTCAAAACGTCAGCAAATAAAATAAAATCCGCTATAGTTGGTTCATTCCAATGTATACAAACCGCTAAGGCATCAGAAATTATTATAATATCGAACTTCATAGTGCAGAAATTGGAGAATGAGAGTATGAAAGAATTGGGAACTAACTAAATAATAACTCCATGGAGTATGTCGCACTCCAATTTGAAAGTTTCAAAAGTTTCCTGTCATATGTCACCTAGATATAGAGCAACAGTCTTATATACTATAAAAATATTTCTTTATAACTCTTTGTTATAAAAAGGTTGCGTTAATCTCTACTGTCTTTACTGTAACGAAATAACGCTATAAGATGTTGCTTACAAGTGAAAGGGGATTACAAACTTTATAATAAATTAATCATTTCTGATTGCCTTTACGTACACTGCATAGATTCCTGTATATATTTTTTTAAATACGCCTATAATATGCCCATATAACTAAGTAATAAGTGTAGCTTCCGAATATTGAAAGAAGTTTTTAAATCAGTCCTTTCGTTTTGCAGTTTATTCCGTACAAAAAACAAACAAAAAAATCTTTTCTCTTCATTATATTAAGCGTAGACAAATTACTGTCAAAAATTTTAATACTCATACCTACACTGTATTACCTACCTCAAATGACAGAGATTTTACTCGGAAAGTATTTGAAATGCAAAGTTTTTTATTTGTTACAAAAGTTGCAAATAACGTTTAAACAAGGTGAAGTCTACTTTATACTTGAGTCGTAAATACTTTATCGGGCTTACTTTGACACTATGAAATAGGCCTTGAGCATAATGTGACAGGTCGTGGTGATAAATTTCCACCGCGAACTGTCACATTTAGCGTCAAAACATCCGTGTATGTAAAAGCTAACTGGCGACACTTGACGAAAAGCAATTTATGTTCGTATGTTTGTTTGTGCCGTATCTCGCGACCTTACGGAAATGTGACGGAAGTTTTTGAAGGCATCATTTAAAGTTTGTTTACATTTTGAATAGGTCTCCGTAGCCTAACTTTGATGACGTGTATGGACTAGCGACCGGTCCTTAATTTAGATGGACCCATATTTAATGTAGGGTATTTAATAAAATAGGTTGATATAATAGCTTCCGTCATTGTGTTTGAAAACTTATACTAATGTTCTTTCTTTTAACTAACTCATTTTTGATACTTATTTTCCGTTGCTTTAGTCTCTATCTATACATAAATTAATAATCTATTTCCCGAAATCAATCTGTCGTATTTTCCGTGGGCTTTATAATACCTTTTATTAATAAATGCTCGTTATGCATATTGCAATATAGACTGCGATCAATACAACACTGCGAATTGCAGCACTTGGCTACACAGTTCAACAGTCTAAACTATTTATCAACCAATGCCTAGCCGCGTTAAGACAGGTGACACTTCATCTATTTTACAAGCGCCAACGGCCAGCCGGCCAACTAATTTTGTATAATGACATCTTCTGTCAAAATGTGAGTCGGGTACTATCTTACGCGTTGCGGACACCCGGGAATATAGACAAGTTTATTGTATTTATAATATAGCTAGGGTTGTACATACGCGGGTTAAAAAAAGGCAAAATATGTTATTATTCATTTTAAGTTAATATTTTCTGCTCGAGCAATAGTTTCTGTCATAGGACCAAAAAAATTGTTTATATATTATTTATGCTGGCGTTTCGAGAACTTTATAGTTCCCCTATTCGTAGCCGACTATAATAATTATCATAGTCTCATATTACGATTCATACATACCTACATAGGTACATACTTAAGAAGTACATACTTCTGATATATCGGTCGTTTGAATTCATGTTAAACATTTTCAAAGCATTTATTTAAAGTTATAGGTGGTAACAATTATTTTACACAAACAAAATAAAACAAACTCGCCAACAAGTATTAACGCCAACTGCGAAATAAAAATTCATATGCCCATTTTCTGCTATAAAGGGTAGGTAAATTTTTAACGACAACAAAGTGGGCAGTTTGAAATAAAATTTAAAACAAGTGATATTCACATTTAACACCAGTTCTACGGGACTCTGACTTCATGGAAACACCAGGCCTATATTATAAGTAAATCCCTGGTACCTACTAAATAGGTAGGTACCTACTATTTGCAACTTTTCTAGTTAAAACATATATCCAGCTCCATTACTTAACTCTTCATTTACCTGTGATGGATCATAGTTTATGACTTCACTATTTAGTTATTTAACTATATTTTTATTTCGCTAAAAGGTGGGGTGGGTATAGTTTACTTAGACAATAAATACGGACCGCTAAAGTATTATTATCTTTATGATTATTCGTATCGACGATTCAGAGAGGCACCTATAGATTTTTTATGAAAATCATAATCATCTTGATACAATTAGAATTGGCATCTGTATGGACTAAGATCTCAGTCTCCCCAGACTTACGTAAGTTCGGGGAGACTGAGATCTTAGTACAGTAGTTCAATACGAAAACCGCATTTTACATAATTATATGAAGAAACGAAAAAATATTTACGGTATTTAAATGATTTCAAACCTTTTATTTTACCTGTATTATTGTTGTGGCTTAATCAAATTCATGACCTGATTTAATTATCCGTTGCCCATTATTATAAGTGCTGTACTACGTTAATTATCGATCAATGAAATAAACAGTAAAGGAGCCAAATTATATTATCATTACTTCGTTAAATGTGCTGAAGTTTATGAATTGTTCTTAATTAAATTTCACTGTTACAATATCGAAATTTGAGATTTCATCGAGCTTTTCAGACGAGTTTATTTTGAAGATTACTTACCTATAATAATATTTTATTGTGTTTAGATGCCAATGTTCTGAACGAAGCATGTTGCGGATATGTTTTATGTATTTAGTATTAGTATATTCATTCTGACGAAGCTTGTTGCTAATTTAATGTTGTCTCAACCTATATTTTTGACGAAGCCTGCGTGTGGATTACATCTATAAATATGATTGCTAATAATTATGATTAAATAAATATTTTGTTTTTATACGAAAATAATATAATATGTAGGTACAATAAGAGATCTGAAACAGATTATCTATAGTCTGTCAAAATTATTTAAATTTAAAATGCAAAAATAACATGTTTATAATTTCAAATTGTTTAATAATTATTTCCAATTAAATTGGTTTTATTGTTATATTGTAATTTTAAAACATACTAGCACATCTTGGAATTTAACTTACATAGGTACCAATTTTATTTTATTTGTTGACGTTTAGTAAACTTAACAGTTCCATATTCGTAGACGACTGCAGTCGAATTGTGTCATATTCGATTACACAGGAAAATTACGACGATAACCCTTTGTTGTTGAGTGCTGTGACAGGATTGATACAGTAAATATTGTCTTATAAAATATTTGCTTATAAATTAAGTTACTGTACCTCTTTTAAGTTACATTTTTAAACAATAAATCAGTCTTAATAAAAAATACATCAAACCTCTTTGAATTTTCAAAGGGTCTCCTCGTTTACCTCAGGTAATTTCTTTTCGCTTTATGAAATTTGCTTATAAAAACTATCTATTTAATATTTAAAAGTCTTTTTACCCTTTTTGCCTAAGCACCTAGTGGATTGTTCTAGAATTTATCTTTTTTTACGCAATTTCGTAGAAACTGAGCCAATTATAAAAAAAAATAGAGATATAAAAAGTCATTTTATATTTTGTGCCACATTTTTATATAGGCAATATAATTATTATATTTCTAAAAACATAAAACTAACAGTTTTGTATAACGTAGCCTGAATCATGTAAAAGTTAGTGCCTAAATAATAAATCTATATTTTATTGGTCAAACATTTTACACTCTCAAATCAAATATCGCTTATTCAGTGATATTTGAATAATTAAATTTAACCTTTTAATTTTGTTCAGTTAAAAGAGAATTTCAAATAATATGATGTTTCTATGAAATCTGTTTCATGCAAGCATATTTTGTAGAAAATAGTACCTAATCTGAAAAAAATCTTATTCAATACTAAATAACACAAAAGTAGGTAACTGTGTATTTTTTTTTTCATATTTTGGATATTTAGGTACTTATATTAAGTGTTGAACATAGATTTTTTTCAACTTATGTCATTATTAATAACAAAAAAATAGAAATTCAATTACATGCGCCAAATTTGGAAACGACACAACCGAGGAAGTCACTAAACCGTACCCAAATACAAATCCGCTTTTAGTTTCATACGAATTACTGGAATATTAATTATTTTCTATTCACACCAGAAGCAGAACGTAATAAATGCATAATTACAGAGGATCTGTTCGGATTAACTATGCAAACTGTCAGAGGTGTCACCGGAGTTATGAGCTTTAAATTAAATACAGTGACCACTGTTTAATTAACTTTCATGGACGCTGTCCCATATTTAAATCCCTTACTTTGCTGTTTTTGACTGGCTCGGATGCTATAAATAATGTTTGCTATTATAATTATAGAAAATTAAAGGAAATTCACCGTTTGTGACAGATTGACGTGTTAGACACGCTTGCATTTGAGGCACAAAGAGCTAAACAAGCAGTCAAAATATAGCGACCAATCAAGCAGCTTTTGACATTATTCAAAATTGATTGATATAGTGGTTAATGTTAAACCAAATAAGGACATATTTGGTTTAATTTTAAATGACCTAAGCACAGCACAATCATAATATATTATTATAAGTACCTAATGTAATTTTTTGTGTTAAACATTATAAAAATGAAATTGTTAGCTGTTCACATTTAATTAGAGAATAATAATTAACCAGACATTGTTATTATAATTAGTTGTCATTGTCTGAATATGGTTCAAGATGCTATGAATATGATTAACACTACTTCAATTATAATTAATAATTACAAGTAAAACTTTTGCTTATTTCTTTAACAGAAAGGCCATCTGCGTTATATTTAGTATTCGCCGAAGCGTGGACACCATTTAGCAGTCACTTTGCGAGAATATTAAACTAATTTGAAAATTTCTCCGCTGACGGGACAGTCCTAAATTAGAATAATTTGCGCCAGTACTGTCACCCTAGTCTTTACTTTGCGTTTTGTCTCGTTTCAGGGTGACAATGGTAATTAATACGGTTTTGTGAAATGAAATATCCTATTCACCACAATGGGAATATGGTATTTTATAGACTTGATTCGGAAATTATTTTGTTCAGCACCAATATTTTATTAAAAATGGTCTTTTGTGCCGATAGTAACAACCGTATTGGACTGTCATTGTAAATAGTTATTTATCTTTTAATATATTATTATTAATGTTGATTTGGGCTGTTGGTTAAAACATTATTGTGCCGGTGATTAGCAGAACAAATCGACAAAATTTCCATCAGATATTGAGGTATTTTACAAAGTAATATATCCACTGATGTTTTGCTGTATTATACATACTGTTTCCATTTAAACTTTAGCCAGCATTGTTTGAGCTGACCTAGCGTAGCACGCTTAACATTAAAAATACAAAACGTGATATTTTAGGACGAAATGTTTTTAATCCGCGCCCCACATACAGTTAATTTATGCAGAGTTTTGGATTAAGCGTATATAGTCTTTTTGTTTGTCTTGTTGTTTGCAAAATATTGTTTTAACTGATCTTACCGGTCAGGTACAAAAAAAATATGTCAAATAACTTGTTGATAAGAATTACTAAGTCCGAATATTTTACGAAGTGATCTATGCTGCAAATGATAAATGTCACGCTAAATTTAACTTTATTTTGTTTTCCACAGGGTTCGTTTTAAAGCGACATCAGATGATGACTACGCGGACTTTACCTGTGAAGCTAGACACGAGGCCCTGCAGAGGGATGCCCCTTTGAGAAGCACGGTTCAACTCAGCGTATTATGTAAGTAACTATTATTTTTTTTATTTTACGACATTTCGGCAACGCTGCCATTATTTTTAACCACCTATTCTGTCTCTTTAATCACGTTATGTGTAAAAGAGACGCATGCTCTTACAAAAGCGCGGTGTCAACAATACCTGTTTGATATTAATAGCCTGTTTGATATTAAAATATGTACTACCTGCAATGCAAAATCCTCGCCTACGGCTTGTATCGAATTCATACGATCTAAGATATTATCAATTTTACCACTCTGACTTCTTAATAAACTTACTATTATATTATATATAGGTTTATCAATTAATTAAATACATGAGAACACATGTAGTCACTACATTAATTCGATAGCTGTTGAGAATTCTTAATATCACAACGAAGTTCGAAAAACTCTACCTAACAACCATGAAATCGCACAAAATCAAAACCTAACAAGCTCAAGACGGTCCTTAGGGACTTGTACGCCGTTAATGACGTGGAACACTTAACCCCACTTAAGGTAAGTTGAGTAAATCACAGAGATAGAAATGAGTGGTGAGTAGATTCGAGAAAGTATCTTAATACTTTAGTGTTACTTGATACCACCACTTCTGGCCTAATATCCGACCTTTGGAAAACTACTACACACACTCTTAAAAATATTCTTACTCTGCTAATTTTGTTATACTGCAATTGGCATGAACGCGATTCAAATTAGTTGACTATAAAACGCTAAAATTATCGCGTAAGATCGATGGTCGTCTATCCATTTGAATCCCTACTAATCCCTACTTCCTTACTAATATTATAAATGCGAAAGTAACTCTGTCTGTCTGTCTGTCTGTCTGTTACGCTTTCACGCTCGAACTACTGGACCGATTTAAGTGAAATTTGGTACAAAGAAAGTCTGGAGCCTGAGAATGGACATAGGCTACTTTTTAACCGACTGCAAAAAAGGAGGAGTTCCACGCGGACGAAGTCGCGGGCAGAAGCTAGTTTACTTATATTAAACACCATCAAGGCATTCCTTGTTGTCAATTGACCATTTAAAAACAAACCAATTGGGATTACATTCAAAGAAAATGTGTTTATTACCCAATCGTCCCGCAAATGTTACGTTAAAAAGTGTAAAATAGACTGAAATACCAATAAGATCTACTTGAAGTCTAATTTTGTACTTTCAGAATCATGTGATCAGTCTGATAAAACTGACTATTCAGTTACCACAGACTTCCAGTAGAAATCTGGTATAAAAGAAATATGAAAAGCATTGGTCTCGACATAAATTCCCCGACCTCAGAAATGTTGACATTATCACATTGTTAAGTCAAAGTGGCTTTCATCGAGTAACGCCAGTATAAATAAAACTACATTTGCCCCCTACAAGTGACCTTATTGGCTGTCATAGAGGGAAAATAGAATTATCAGAATTTCGCTGCGCAACAGAAGTTATAAAACTAAATAAAATATACCAGCGAAATTCTAATTATTTTTACATAATTATCTCTTAGGTTATATATTATTATAATGATTACTAACTGGTTCAGTGCTAGTAAACAAAGTTGTGACATTATTTAAATTAAAATGTAATTGTTTGCTTATTTCATCCTAGCTAATACTTTGGGAACTTCTGAAAAAAATATAATAAGTAGTTTAGTTAGTTAGTTAGGAGTATAAGTTGTAGCTACAATTACAATTTTAATACTTTGTTATTATTCACTCTAGTCTTATTATATGCTTATGGATGTATTTAAGCATAATTAATTTTGGAATAAACAAGTTCCTAGAACCTTGAAAATTGTAACCTGATAATGCTGTAAAAATGATAGCAGTATTTTTAAGTTACTAACCGCCCACCAAAGTTCAAATAAATTATACTCTATATCACCTGGCTTGTTAACGTTACTTAACGACTTTTTACCGAACTGGGGCAGTGCTGTAATAAAACATTATTCCATAACACGGGCGGTCCTAAATTTATTCCGTAACGCAATTGGCAGTAAAGTCTCCCGCGTTGGCTATTTACCGCGACAGTTTCATCAAATTGGGACGAGCCCCCACCCTGAGCTTGTTAAAATAGTTTACTACATGGGATATGTGATAACAATTGTTTTTGTTGATGTATATTGAACTTAATTAAATTGTATTATTTCTATGAATTATTACATACTTGCGTTCCGACGTTTCCATTACTTATTTACCTACTAACATCTCATTATCACACAATTGATATGAAAATTTAGCTTTTCCTATAATTGAACTAATATTTAAAGGTTTCAATGTTACGGTATCCGCTGCAACATTCTACTAGGAATATAGCAAATGTTAGATAATATTACTTAATTCCAAGAAATATTATAATTTATCAGTAAGGCAAGTAAAAAAAAAATATTGCGTTCATTATATTATCTTGACATAATCATGTTATCCCATAATTAAAAACACGAACAATGAAAATTACTAGATAATACATAGCAGGAAAGTGCAACGTAGCATTTTAAACAGATGTGTTTTGTTTCAAATAACACACATTTAAGTCGTTAATAAGTAAAACAATATCTTCTAATACTCGCCTTCACATTTACCAAAGGCTCAAATGGAGATAACAGTCCTACAACCAGAACTGTTGTAATCGCAGTTCTGTTCGCAGTAGGACTATTCTCTCCATCGCGGCATAACTTGTTCTAAATACAGTATCAAACTGATATAATGAAATCCTTGTGACATAGTTCTGAGCGAAACAGACAATACAAACCTTAGAGAATACATAACTGGAGGCGGCTTCGACAGGCGTTCCCCTCTGCCAAGGTATAAGATAAATTATCTAACGCGTTTGTAAAAACTGTTTTCAAACAGGTCACTTTGACAGTGTCACAATCGATATCGAAGAGAAAAGAGCTCCCGAAAAATGTCTTCCTGCGCTAAAATAAGTTGCAAAAATCCATCCACTATATCAGATATACAAAAAAACAGTATTTCCTTTCATCTGCAGATATTTTTTTTGTACGTTAATTGTTATTTTTCAAATAATTATTTTCTCATTCACCACGCGAGAAGCATCGATTTACGCATCGATTACGTTTTTATTCGTTTAAAATCGTCTAAAAAAATTTATAATAGTCTATGGTCAACAAAGAGTAATGACACACATGTATAAAAATTTTGCAGAGTAGTGTATCCGATACTAGGCGTTAAGTCCTTTGAGTTAAAAGCGATAAAAGCATCCATGATCAAACTACGGTTAGAGATGTAATTACTGGACAATATCAATGTCGATGAATTTACAGTACAGATGATGAAGAAGTACGCGTATATTTCAGTATATCAGGTATTATTTTATTAAAATATTTTATTTCTTTATTCGAATTTCAAATGGTTTAAGCGTACCAGCAGCTTGGAATTCGGTTGTCTACTTTGTACAATTTTTTTTAATTATGATATTGTAATCTCTCCAGCTCAGCTGTAATAGACATCTGCCTATTTTTTCATGTTAAACATAGTAGGTAATTGTAATTGTTTAAGCATTATTACTAAAAGAAAATTACTTGTTTATTGAAATACGTAGTAACTAATATTCTATTCTATAATAATATGAATTAAAAGAAGTAAATACATTATTATGTATGAAGTTAAAATATTTATATTAAAATATAAATTGGTTAATCCGCCATTTTGTGTCAAATATAGATAAATGTATCGACAGCCACTTAATCAAGCACTATGTAATCGGTTCAGTTTGGCTACTAATACATTTCAAACTTGTGTACGGATACGACGTTCATAGTCTTGTTTTTGCTAGTGTGAATAAATTCCGCCTAGTGTTGACAGTTTCTATTAGTATGCGTGTGTAAAGATGAGAATTATTTTTACATCAGTGTGCAGTTTTTTGTATGTGTTCCTACCTCGTCCCCCGCTAAAAGTGGCTAAAAATTTTGTATGACGAATAGTGTCGAAGCCGCCTCCAGTTCTGTATTCTCTAAGATACAAACAGACTACGTTATTACAAGCGGAGCGGTTTAATTATTAATATTCCATTACGCTATTTACACCATACGTCATTATGTTCTGAACACGCTAAATTTAGTTTGCTTGAATTTATGTAAACAGATTTTCCGAATAAATAGCTGTACCTTTTAGTGATAATGAGAAATTTTTAAATATGAGGATTTTTGGAATTTTCGAATAAGAATTAGCTTATTTAAGATCTTATTTAAATAAATAACATGAGAAGTTGTGCAGTTGTTGGACGAATAAGCTGTCATGGCGACATTTAATATCGAACTAGCGGCCCCTGCAGACGTCGTCTTGCCCGTCCGATTGTTTCGTCAAGGATCTGTCAAAGTCTTCTAACTGTCACTTAATGAATAGTTCTTCATAAGGCTTCATATTTTCCCCGTTTTTTACATTAATATTTTCTACTGTTTCTTCGCTCCTATTGGTCGCAGTGTGATGTTATATAGCCTAAAGCCTTCCTCGATAAATGGTTTATCCAACAAAAAAATATATATTTTTTGAATTCGAACCAGTAGTTCCTGAGATTAGCGCGTTCAAACAAACAAACAAACAAACTCTTCAGCTTTATAATATTAGTATAGATATTAAAATCTATCTATAGCTTACTATGCAAAGGTGATTGAATGAAGTCAAAAAATAAAACCAATGACTACAAATTTTAAATCTAAACAAACAAAAATCAATCGAATAAAACAATTAATAATTCATGCAGACTCCGAGCGTTGCGAAAACATCAGACGTAGAATCAACTCTGAATTTGAAACGTTTCAGAATTCCAAATTTGTTTTTAGAAGCCCGGAGGTCTCTGTATTTAAAATGAGGTCGGTTCGATTTTACGTGAAACTAAACACTCATTGTGTTCGCTGTATCGAGTTTACTTTTTTAAGAACGTCGTTCTAGATGTTTTTAGGCGCGAACCTGAAGGCGCATCGTTCAAATTAAGAAAACCGTCGTATTATTTTTTTAGGGACTTTCTGCGCGGCCATTATTTAAAAAAATATCACGTTAGGAAGTCATGTTGAGTGAAAATATAAATAATATTTCGTTATAGACATTTAGATCTCCGTGGGGGTACTGAGTTAAGTATAATTTCCGTTTGGACGTAAATTTAAATTATATTTCAAAACGCGATATGTGGAGGAAACTTATTAAAAGGATTTAATATGTGTAGAGAACTAAAACAAAAAATAAGCAGTCTCATGAATTTTAAAATGAGTTCCTGCTTGAATTCTGTCTGCACTCTGTTAACAAGTAAATCCTCTTTGAAATGGCGAATGGGGAAGCCATTTTGTTGTGCCTCTTTTGATGATGTTTTAACAGACTCATTTGTTTTATTTGCCCTGGAAATATGTAGATGCTCACAAGTCTTCTGTTTGTGGAAAAGTATTACGTACCTACATTTTTATTTCTCATATCATCCATTTGCAATTAGCAAAAGTTTTAAAATAATAGGTAATGAAAGAACTAGAACACTTTGAAACTAATTCATATTTAATTACTTCTACTACTAATTTAAAATATATATCTTATCTATACTCATATTATAAAAAGGAAAGGTTAAGCTTTAAGACATTTATTTCTCAAAAAAAAGAATACAATTCACTTGGTATTGAGAAATATAGTTAACATTTTATCATGCTTAAGCAACTTAAAAAAGAGACACAAAAAAAAACAATAATAATTTAGTTAAATTAGGTTAGTTGCAAACTTACATTTATACTATTTGGTAGTTAAGTGGGTACAAATACAAAATGGTTATATGATGCTAAGGCATTGGCTTTGTGGTAACAGAGATAAGGAATTGACTTATTACGTAACACATTTATAGCAATAACGGCGTTTATTTGTTTGTTTGTTTGTTTGGATTAAATAGACTCCAAAACGGCTAGACCGATTTGAAAAATTCTTTCACTGTTGAGAATCTATGTTTACCCTGCGTAACATAGGCTATAGAATATTTTGAAAAAAAAATAGGGATCCATGCGAAGCCGGGGCGAACCGCTAGTTTGAAATAAAAACAACAACACATTTTTGAATTTTTTTCAGGCTATGCTTTAATTTTTTTTATAATTAATAACATCCGGTAAAATATTACAGATATCGATATGACTGAAGCATCAATAGAACCATCGCTTTCTTTCATCTGTTTTATTTCTTCTTCCTTTTGCCTTCCTTCCTTTTAACCGTCCTTTCGTACCTTCCTCTGATTTGAGCTGTAAAAGTGGTATTATAGTGTGAAGGTATTCCAAATGTTCATTAGTTAATATTGTGGATTCCATCAGCTCGGTAATTACATGCCGCACTTTGTTTGCTTTGCCCCTATGCTCGGCTTACGCCTCGTAGTGAGGTGAGAAAAATATGTCGATGAAACCAACTTGTAGGTTTCATCGTTAAATTTATAGAAAAATGTGAAAATAAGCTTAGGCCCATATTAGTTATATAATAGGGATTGTTCGAAGTAAAATAATAGCTAAGAGTCTTACAAGTACTACTTGACTTTATTCTATAACCTATTTTTTTTATTATTAAATTTTGTTTATGTACCTTTAGAAGTAGGTAGTTTACAAACTTACATAGACAATTTGTAGACTCGAATAAAAAAAAAATGCTAAAATAGGTACCAAAGCAATAAAACTAATACCTATCTATTATTCTTACCGTACGATAACATGTCTATTGAATGTGGGCTATTTATCAAGAAAATTGTCTTATAATAACATAATGCAGTAATTGCAGTAGGTAGGTATTACAAAATCCTAGTGTAGCTAGGAACAAATTTCAAACATATCGATATTCTTAACTTATATCGACTCGACACACGGTTTCGTAAATGTTGACCGGCTCAGCTTCGCATTTTCAATGTTTATTTATTAACGTACGAAAACAAAGGGTGGGTTTTGATATAAAATAAAAAGGTAACGAAAAATAGCCCGGAGTAACGAGTTGGTTAAGACCTCTGCAAATAAAGAGCGACGTGCTTTGATGTAATTGCATTTGTCCCAATTGATGTGCTTTGTCAGAATATGTTTATCTTAAACAATTCATTTTTATCCCTTTGTCTCTCGACAAAGGTACAAAATAGAATACAACAACGTTTATTATATAATATTGTTACCAGTGATTTTTTTTTGTTGGTTTCACAAATCAGGATTTAAGAATTTTCCTCAATGCAATAATAATATTTACAGATTTGCCATTTCATGTTATCTTCAAGAAAATTTGATAAGGAAATACATCTCCTATTTCCTATTTTTGTTATTACTTACACATAAACAAGTTTAAGTTATAAATCCCTTTTCCAAAAATAGAGAAGCTATTAAGTACGTAGCCTTTAACAATTTGTGCTCCAAAATTGTAGGCAGCAACGGCACATCAACACATCTACTAAGAAACAATAATCCATCTAACGAAGCTAGGCTTTGCGAAACTGCCTAGCAAATCTCTTTGATATTTTTAATCGCATCGCTTTGACAACGTTGCGTAACATTAACAATATTCTAAGCCATTAACTTTTCGATCTCCGCTCGCGGCGCTAACTAACCGTGCGGAGTCACCGTTGAGTTTGCTTATAGCGCAAACAGAGAAGTTTGTAACGTCTTTGCTACATAGCTTTGTTAAGAAGGGGTGCAAAGCCCGAGGGCGTCTGTCACACCGTTCTGTAACAAAAGCAGCTTAAACATTTTAATATAAATTATTTTGGTAACTGGTTTTGATACTTGTTATCAAGTTAGTATTTGTTTAAAATTATTAAAAAAAAGAATGTTTTCTTTTTTTATTGTAAATTATATTATGTATGCTATAAAGAAATACATAAATATAAATACGGTCATCATCATCACCATTTTTTCACCACACTTCTTGTGCTTAACATTATACATACCTAGTAGATACCTAAGTGTGAATAGAATATACCTTATCTCTCTCGTCTCGGTGTGCACTGCAACTTCCAAAATTTCCTCTCCCACACAACAATGCCGCTTAATTACTATCCACACTCGACGGTTCTGTTACGAATGTGCTTGAATGTTCACTAAATTACTCGCACAGTCACTTGCCAGAATGTCGCTAGCTTAGTTGCGTGTCGACCAATCGGAGGGCGAGGTTTTTGCGCCAAAATATCTTAAACGTTACATATATTATTTGATATTTTTATTATGTGATCAGTAAATTTTTGTTTTTAGAATTGTTGTTATGAATATTCTGTCCCTTTCTATCTAGTATCATATCAGGCGCTCGAATTCTCTTAGCTTCGGATTTAAAGTTAATAATACAAAGGCGGTAGCAAAGTTGCACCCCTTTGCATAAATTTGACAAATACTAAGATTTCTGAGTCCGATTACTAGTTGAGTGAGCGACAGTCTTCTTTGACAATAATTGCGGAGAAACGCACACGTTATTATATGGGAATGTTAAACAAAAGAAGGTAAATTATGAATACCATTTAAAAGACAAAAGCGTGTAATAAACAGAACTTCGTTAATATTTTAACTCTCTTTTAAATAGCAAGGATCTATGTGACGTGGTATCATACGGCTCTTACGTCTTTTTTACGGAACATTCGGGCCGGGTAATGAACTCTAGAAAGGCAATTTTCTCGTACAGTCACTCGGAAAAGTATTTAACTTTGTGGCCATAATCTTATGAGTTTTTCTTTGAGAAAAAAAACATCTATTACATAGGGCAATTTTAAACATTAAACCCACATTTTTGTTAAAAACTTGTTTTTAAGAGATTTTGGACAAAATTACGTTTTCAGCGGGGCTTGTAGTTTTGAATTTGCATATAAATACAATGAGGAATGTACGTTTGACTATTTTGCGAAAGCTGTACAATTTTTTTTTATTACATATATTATCCTTTAGTTCTACATTATGATAAATGTACAAAATCTATTTACCTGTCGTTTTGTAATCCATTTCCAAGTACGATATGCAAATGTAATAAATAAAAAAAAACAATCACAGCAATATAGCGGAACAAATAACTATTAGTTGAGCAATTACAATATAAGTGATCGAAATATACATTTATTTGCAGCATACATAATCCTTGCAATAAAACAAATGCTGGTAACGGATTTCACTGTGTAGTGTATAGGTACATACATATTAAATAAAATATCGGACTATCATTAGCTTATTCTACTTCAAACATAAAAAGTAATGAAAACTACGAAATGCAGCCATAAAGTGGAAACAAATAGGTATAACGGATTTAACTCGCATATTTTATTTTATTAAATTTTAGCCTAAATCCGTTACAATCGTTTTATTCCAATGTGTAATAACCGCAAAATCAGTAGAAATTATTCAATAAATCATATCTAATCTCCATAATCATTGTTCCAGATCCTCCAGGGGCACCTTATATCGAAGGCTACGCGGAAGGTGAGACCGTCCGCCGGGGGCAGAGCCTCGAGCTGGTCTGCCGAAGCCGCGGCGGCAACCCCCCGGCTCAGCTCATTTGGTACAAAAATGGCGAACAAATCCGGATGGCTTACAGGTATGTCCACTTTATAAAAGCTTTCATTTATGCTAAAGCTAGTACGGGTGAAATCTTGTAACTCAATTCTGAAGCAGGTAACTTTAACCAATTGTGCTGAAATTTTGTACACACGTTCAGTTTGGATGACAATGCATGATTAACTATGTGACGTCATTCTAAAACCAAATAACTACAAATATACCCGAGTAGGGTATCAAATTAAAGAGGATCACATGTAGGTAGGTAGGTACTTATATTGTATAAATATGAAAACTTGTTTTTACTTTAATCGTCATACAAGACGGAACGTGAGAATACACTGATAAATAAAATAAAAAGTGTTGCATCAAATATTGGCTGAATACAGATGCGATATAAACGGCAGCTGTTTCCGTATAAGCTTAAAGTATCAGTGAAGGGACATATCCTACCTCTTTTATATAAATTAATAAAAGGACGAAAGTTTAAGCACTCGCAGTGCTTACATCAAAAGACCTGTTGTCGTATTAAACTTTCATATGGAGTAAATTCCTTTTCTACAGCCAGGTACATTCCTCAGTTTTAAAAACTGTAGGTGCATGAACTTTATTGCCACGGTAATAAGGTTTCTGTAGGCACATATTTTTAGAAACTTTGTAGTATGTACCTACCTACATATATGACTGTGTCCTAGTTTCCTTTTAAATATTTTGTTTTGTGTTTAAATTCCGAAAGGTTTTGTAATCCTACACCGTTGTGTAACAATATACCTTCATTCCAAGATATACCTATAAATCAACAATACACACACACAAACCTTACCAAGGCTTAAAAAATAAACCTTCTCACTACCAACCACGCTTACATAGATCTTGATAGCTAGCAACAAATACTAATATCAGCAACAATACCCCATAAAATAACATACCCCAATCTCCATTGTCAAAAATATTTTCCAATATTTATATAATAATTCCTTCCGAATACAATATGGCCCGACATTTGCGTATGATATAGAGATTGTAAAAAACATCCTCCCCACCACTGTCACCCCCCTTGCCCCCCATTTCACCCCATTCTGCTCTCTCCCTAGACGTTCAGGGATCGTATTAAGCTGGCAACAGATAGGGCGTATGTCTCTATGATTTACGCGCTAAAAGTTAATGATGGGGAATCATCGATAGATATTTCATCGATGTTTTGAAAATAGTATTTTAATTTTGCCTAATTTTGTTTTGATATTTCAAATGTTTATATTCTAAAACCTATCCTTTTTGTATATATTTTAAGTAAGAAGTACTTTTTCAAAAACTTTTTTATGTTTTACACGTAGGTACCTACTGAAATAAGTATGCTTGCTATTATTTTAAGCTTATTTAAATAAAATATTTAACAATGCTAAAGGTAGGTAATTAAGTAATGTATACAGATATTATATGTTCATGCTTTCTTATCAAGATCTGTAAAATTAATATTACATGTACATCTTTTGAAAATTTAACGACAAATTGAACATTTATATAACATCGAATGTCCAACTATCGATATGTTAACATCCCTAGCTGAATTGTATTAAGACGCGGCTCGCAGCTGATTTATGACGTCACTGCACCACGCGTACTGAACGATTTTATTAAAAAAAATGACGGGCAAATTTGCTGTCACTTTTCCATTGCAAATTTTACAATTTATGCATGCCTTAGGTTTGGTTTAAAATCAAGAAGTATATCGTTTAGGTACGACTGTTACAATGTGTAATTTTTTATACCTGCTGCTTTCTTTTCATTTTTATATTTTAACAATATATATATATATACTTATTCATTTTACCTTTTAAGTTATAGACCCCTATATCTTGAAAAGCCTACAAAAATATCAGAATCAATACGGATAAAACTATTTTCCGCGCCGTTAGTAAGATCCGTACGAACGAAACGAATGGAATGAACGAACGAATGAATGAATTGGACGGAATTGTTATTATTGGAACGGATTTGTCAGCAAACAGGGTGAATTCGGTAGGTACTGTTTGTTTTCCAACTGTGACCGTGTTCGAGTTTAATTATTGTATTTAAAAACCTATTTTGTTAAATGTATGCGTGATCTAAGAAACTTAATATCATTTAAGTGAATTTTCCTAACCTAAAACCGCATTTTAATTTGTATAATACGATCATGTAATCAAATTTCATTGTGATTAAATCCTTTTGTAAGTTACACAAAGCTCATGAATAATGGATAAATTTGATATTCATCGAAAAATATTATACTTAGTACAATAGATAGATCACTTCGCAGGATTCGTACTACGTAGGATGTGAACTCTTTGTAGCCAGGGTCATTGTAAGATCAGAGGATCCAATGTTATTTTTAAAAAATTGCCCAGGGCTTCTATTCGGGAGACAACAGTGATATGACTGTCAAGCCATATCTGTCTGTGTGGCGTGTCTGTGAAATCCAGTTGACTGTTTACTGCAAATACCTAATACTGATGCTATTTCATATAACATATTAATTTCTTATACATTTTCATTTATTTAGAGCTTTTTAGTCGGTAAGAAATTTGTATGTATATATACAAATTGTATGTAACAGCACACAGAAACAAAATACTGTGGATTTTATAAATTTAAACTGAATAGAACGAACGGTTTAAAGATAATATTCAAACAAGACTTCTATCAGAATATGAGTGTCTATTTAAAAACAACTCAAATTCCCAAAAGTATGTACCTAATTATTTATTCGCTCTCAGTTTTTAGGTATAAAACAAAAATCCTTTACACAAAGTACAGACTTCTTATGATTGTATTATCAGGAAGAATATTCAACACTTCAATCACATAAAGCACTCTCAGTCTGATCAAAATGCCTAAAGGTTTCTTTTTTAACCCCCGACGCAAAAACGACGGGGTGTTATAAGTTTGACGTGTCTGTGTGTGTGTGTGTGTGTGTGTGTGTCTGTCTGTGGCATCATAGCTCCCTAACGCATGAACCGATTTTGATTCTGTTTTTTTTGTTTGAAAGGTGTATATGTCGGGAGTGTTCTTAGCTATGTTTTATAAAAATCGACTCAGTAGTTTAATAATTAGGGGGGGTTAAAGAGGGGATGTAAAAATAAATGTCTACAAACATACTCGAGTGGGGTATCCAATGAAAGAGGGTGACGAGTACATTACAAAATTGAAATTATAATGAAAATCGGTTGAGTCGTTCAAAAAATATTGGGAGTGAAAGTGGGGATGGAAAACCAAATGTCTACAAATATACCCGAGTGGGGTATCAAATGAAAGAGGATCGCGTGTACATTACAAAATTGAAATCAAAATCAAAATCGGTTAAGTAGTTCAAAAATTATGGGGAGTAATAGTGTAAATGGTAAGCCCAATGTCGACAAATATACCCGAGTGGGGTATCAAATGGAAGAGGATAACATGTACATTACGAAATTCCATGTGAAATGGAAATTAGTTAAAAATAATAATATGTAGTAGGTACCTACGTACCTACTTACAAAAAGTATGAAATAAAAAAATAAATTAAAAATTTAACAAACCCCCGACATAAAAACTAAAAGGCCCTCTAAAAAGTGTAACAATAATAAAATCTTAATATTAGTTACCTAAGTATTAATATTTCTACAAAGGAAACGTCATGTCGGGGGGACCGTTTAGGTAGATTGTAAATATTAGGTAAGTAAGTACACCTAAATGAAAAGCGGTCCCCCCGACATGACGTTTTCTTTGTAGAAATATTAATACTTAGGTAACTAATATTAAGATTTTATTATTGTTACACTTTTTAGAGGGCCTTTTAGTTTTTATGTTATTTGTCAAGAAACCGGGTACACTTTTAGTTTTACGTCGCGGACCAATGAGGTGTAAGAGGTACTCCAATTTTTCCAACTGCTTACGCTTGTAGGTGCGTCTTTATCGGAACTGGTATATTTACTTCGTATTTTTGACACTTCTACGTCTATGCTAATATTATAAAGCTGAAGAGTTTGTTTGTTTGAACGAGCTAATCTCATGAACTACTGGTTCGAATTCAAAAATTATTTTTTTTTTGGATAGACCATTTATCGAGGAAGGCTTTAGGCTATATAATATCACGCTGCGACCAATAGGAGTGAAGAAACAGTGGAAAATGTGTAAAAAAACGGAGAAAATAAATATGAAGAATTACTGTTCCACGGGGACGAAGTCACGGGCACAGCTAGTGGGTAATATTACTACGCACTATTTTAAATTTCAACCTGGAGGTATATTTGAACAAGTTGTGTAAAAAATTAAGGCAAACGTGATGGGTTTGATCATCCAAGCAATGGTCATCTTTAACTTTGCTACCTAGGCAGGTAATAAGGCTGCAACTACCTGTAATTAGCATTAAACATTTCCAAAAAACAATTTACGCAAGCTGCTGTTTTATTGTAATGAATCAATAAAGAATAAATATGCACTTAGTCTAAACAATACTCTTGCATACTAAGTATTTACTTCTTTATTGTAACTATCTTCATTCTATTTAGTATTTTTACCAAGTGTTTTTACTTATATCCTAGTCACAAACCTACACTCGTGAGTTCTCAAAGATTTGTATTTGTATTCTGCATGTTAGGTATAAATTTATATTGGGCACTCTCATTTCCTTTCCAAATACGGAGCTGCGGAATAGATATGTGCCAGAATGTCTCAATTCGTAGAAATATATTTATCAATGTATATACAACAAAATCGGGTTACTTTACCCCTATGAGGTAACTAAACCCAAGGAAATTGTCAATATCTAATACATTTGTCCAATAAAACTGTCTACCTGATTGTTTCTGTTTCAATATAGAGTATTAAATGATGAAATATGAAAAGAACTGAATGGAAAATAGTTAACACAAGGGGTTAATGTGACCCTCCTTTGGTCAAACTAACCGGACCCGGTGCTCATTGTTAAAGCATTTAAATTTAAAGAAACTCATGGGTAAGTTGAACCATACGTGTTTATGAGACTGATAAGCAAATCCCTTATTTGTAGGTATTATAATAATATGTCAAAAAGCAATCCGTGGTGGTTTAGTGAGACTCAAACAGCACATAAGTACTATCTAAGCTGTAGAATGCTTGTATAGAGGTGTTTACACTGCTACAGCTTTTGTACAGATTCTGTAGAACTTGTGCGGTGCTTGGTAAGGTATGAATTGATAAACTTGATATTTATTACCTTATTAGTGACTGAAATAAGCTAGGCAATGTTTATAGTTGTAAAATATTTTAATCTAGTGTTAGTAGCTGTACCTAGTATAAATGTTAAAACAAGTACACTATGCAATCGTATATTATTTATTCGGAAATTTAGTGACGAGATGACATTGTTTTTTTTTTAAAAAATATGTGGCTCGGTGATTTTTTTTATAAAGCTAACAGCAGCTGCTATGATGCCTATCCAAATATTACTCTTTGCGTTTCAGTTGAATAAATAAAAAGGAAATAACAAAAATTCTGAAAATATTCTAAACTAACCTAAATATGCTGCAATTTTGTTCATGTTAAAAAGATTTTGTTTTGTAGAAAAATGTTTGTAACGTTTAAATGTTATAATATGATTTACGATCATTCCGATTATCGTTATAGGTGACATTGCCATAACCTATTTCTTTCATTTTTACAAACGAAAATTATTCAAGCATTAACTTACATAATTTGTTGACTTCGCTCAAATAATGAGTTGTCCACGAAAGGCAAGTTCTTTGAAAAATGACACGCCAAGTTTTTGATTGATAGTGTCAGGCCAAGTTTACAAGGACCTACGGGCCAAGTCTGAATTATGTATGAGGTGAACGAATGGCGTAAATACGATTGTTTTTTATACGACTTTCATAAGGCTTAGGGGAGTAGATATTTGATTTAGAGGCGGAAGTTTCCTCAGGTAGGTGTGTTTATTTATATGCTTACCTCTCTTGTTTCTCGTGGATCCGATTTTCTAACTAGCTACCTAATAAACCTAACTCAACCACTTCATATTACCTTTTTTATTTTATTGAGAAATCAGTATTGAAAATACTTATGATCTATTCCAGAGACAGTTAAATCTGGAATCATAGTGAAAAAGTGGCATAATTATGTTGTTAGTGAAAAGGTGCATGTAAAGGACTTATACCTAAAAGGGATGTAAAAACACTATGACAGTATGATACTTATATCCTTTTACATCCAGAAATATGGCAGGTACGATTATCAGAAATACGGTATTGTTAAGGTAATGTTAGTTGAGACAAGTTTTTTTTTTATAAATATCGACTACACTCTCGAGTCTATGAAAATAATATTCTACTTTTAACTTGAGGAATAGAAGTTTGCCTCCAGTTTATATAAATGCAATATCCTCCAATTTATCTTCGGTATTATCTTTCAAAGAAAAACGTTCTGTTTGCAGGTTTCGCATTACAAATGGCACAAGTTAGAAAAAGTCACTATTTTTTGTGTTTGTTGAAATACTTATATAGGAATAGAATATCCAGTAGCTATGAATATAAGCGATTGAAAAAAAGAGATCTAATTGTACATTCCTCTTCCTTCTCCTATCTATGATATCATGTAAATAATATATTTTAGGTAGGTATAAAAAAAAACTTATCTAACACTAAGAAAAATCTGGGAATGCGAATTAAGTATGAGCAGAACAGTATGTGTGAGCCTACCTATAGTTGTTTATGTTTGAATATTTAATTATTTTGTGTTCACTATCTCCTATGAATTGAACCAAATTTGAACAGTGAAGTCGTTATTCGATATAAGGAGAGGTATAACATTATAGTTCATCTTATTAATATAAAGAAGAAAATTTCAGACATATGTAGGTAGTTCTTTAGTTTTTTATATTTGTACCTACTCGTTTTATATTTGTTTTTATGTGTGCAAAAACAGTAAGTACCTAGTTTCATTTTGTCTTTAAATTTAATATTTAATAAGTAATACAATGAGCATATAAGTATGACTGAATTCGCTACTCTCATAACTCCAAATATATTTTTCTATCTGTTCTTTTAACTCACCTATATAAACAAGAGATATGCAAACACAAGCAGCAATTCACGTTTTCCAATTAAACAGAAATGTAGACTTATTTATAAGAAAACTTCTTACTATGAGTTTAATTACTTTACAACTCATATACAACCCAAATAGATTGAACGTAACCAATTCGATCTTCCAAACAATAAACTTTACACAATGGTCTACTGAAATAAAAAAAAAACATTTTCACAAACAAAGAAAAATAAAAAGTCCATCTGGACAAAAGGTCTGGCCAGGGAATCGAACTTTGACCCGTCCCAGGCTAATCCTGGATCATTAATCAAGCTGTCTTCGAGGTTTTTGCTGTATATCTTCAGATAGGATTTTCGTGTGAATTCCGGGTTTAGTAGTCAATGATTTTATCGTGAACAAGTACGTACACGTACTGTTGTGATTCACCTTGTATGTAAACATTTGATACAAAAGCACGGGTAAATTTATTCCAAAATTATTAAAAATTAACCTCAATGTGAGAAATGTAGCATTTAATATGTCTTGATAATTTTATGTTATTAAAATAAAATGTTTTTAAAATAATTTACGATAAGGAATCCTTACTTAGGTATATTCTAAACGCGAAAGGTTGAAAGAATGTATGAATATATGCTTGTTACTCTTTCACGCTAAAACTACGAATGAATTTTGATAAAACTTTACAATAATATAGCTTATAAACCAGAGGCTATATTTTGTATCGATATCACATCAAGTACCTACTCATCGTGCACAGACATAGCTAGTAAAATATATTTTGCCGGTATTACTTTATGATCTTTATGCCTGTATTTTCTATAACTTTATTCTTATAAAAAGCAGAATGTCTATAAGGTAGCATATAGACTCTTAAATCCGACACCTCTGTAAAACTTCCAAGCTGAAAATTGTAAATTCGTTCACGCATAGATCACTAGTGATGCGCATCGCGTAATGGGCATTATATCGACCGTCGATACATCGGCAATATCGGCCATAACGTCTACTTGCAACAATGGAGTGCCGACGTTTTTACGAGCGCTTCCGAGCCCAGTCGAACAATATTTCAAGGCTCTAAAACGGTTTTCTTTTCGTAAAATTTAAGTTTTTTTGAGAAGGTTAAGGTTTTGAATAGATTAAATAAAGATACATTTTACGAAATAGATGTTTATACAGCTACTAGGTTCCTATCCCTTATACCGTACCCTCAGAACAAAGTAGGTTTGTAAAGCAAAAACATATTTTTAATCAGGAAAGTGTGATCCTCATACCCGTCGTCACGTTCCTTCATTAAGATGCAAATCTTACATTTTGCATAATTTTAATTAAAATTTAGCAAATTTATAAACATACGGCAAATATCGATTTTACATTTTGTTGTGTTGCTTAAACCAACATATTGTTCTACTTTAGTTATATTGTATTTTAAGAACAAGTTTGTAATTTAAGTTCTAGTTAGCTAGCTGGTAACAGATATAAATCATGAAATATGTAGCCTTTGACGTCCTAACATCATTCACTGGATGACGTAAGTGGCGTTCAAACTGTGGCTCTGACTTTTTTCAACTAAACCGAAGACAATTTTCAGACAACTCGACTTGGCCAAAAAAGCGTAAGGGTCTAACGATGGATTGATAAATGAACAGCTACCAACTCGTATAAAATACGGTGACCTTGTTGTGGAGATCTTTTTTAGTTTTCCCCTTGGAAAATAATAAATAGCTTTCCCGAAAGGCTTTTCTTATTAGGCACTGTGTCATCCATCGTCGTTTCTTTTTAAATTGTTCTTTTGTAGTCTTGAAGCCCTTGAAGTAAACGTTTTGGTGAATCGTTTTATGCTTGACTTGTTTGTTTTAATAGTTTTATCAATATTATCATTTACTCATAATGTCATATATTTCTAAAATGATTAGGTATATAATCTGGGATATGAATCGGAAATCACTTAATAAATTATTTTGTGCAAAATCCATAAAAAACAAGTCGATAGGTATCGAACATATCGTTGAAATAATTAACAATTTTAAGTAATTTAAAATCCCTGCTTGTATGTAATAAAGTGTAAAGGAACCTTCAAAAGAATAATACGTCTGTAAAAGCAGTTTAGACTTGAAAACATTTACCCGTGCCTCCAGATTAAGTAATAAATAACGGCGGAGGAAATTTAGAGAGAAATTTATTTTTCCGCCGCGTAAGTTATGAGCTATAGCGAGGCATTACACCCAGATTTTATTATCTGAACATGGGCTTTACATTTTATAAGATACAGGTTGGAATATTGTTCAGCTGAATGATTGCGGCGTAGCGAATTTATGTTGGTTTTGTAGGTTTCGTATTAAACTGAAAATGGGGCCTTATAGTTTCACTAATCATTTCTTTTGTTTATATTTTCACTATCTTCCTCGCAGACTATTTTATTCCATAATAGTGTATACTTTTTATGCTCACTAAACACTGATATAAAGAAAAAGACTATCTATTACCTCCCCTAAGCTTCAAGAAAATAACTAAGTATAAATTGTTTTTAGATATTCGCTTCAAAATATCGAATCTCTGTAAGGTCGCTTGAAGAAAAATTGCCTTTGTAATAATTCTACAACAAAAAAGGTGAATTATGACATGACAATAACTCTTTTGTAAATGAGAATTGGCACGTACATCAATTTTATCACAACGTAATTTCTTAACTAAAAATCTTTTTTATTTTGTTGTCTATCACAATCATGGGCATCGATCAACCTCCTTTGGGGAAAACGCGATAAGTATTTATATTAACGTAAGTTCGTCGCTTACGCCACCCCGGAGGGACCCGTGACATATTTCACTCAGTCCTCCTCTAGATAGAAGAGTCATACAAACTTACGGCGATAAAACATTTTAGAATTTTAATGTAATGCTCTAGTGACAAAGTTATGTGCTCTGCTCTATATAATTTAAATTGTTTACAGCTTTAAACTTAGATATGTGAAGTAATTTGACTATCCCATAGACTGTTCTATAGATACGCTGTGTTGGATTAATCCTGGGTAGGTACGTCGAAACCTGATAGTAACGGTACGCAACGTAGATGTTAAAAGTTACAATATGTATATTTGAATTAGTTTTGGATAGTTTTATTTGCCATTTTTCTTAGTTAGTTTTGTGGAGATGTTAATATTTGACTCTGACTCTGTTATGTATAACGTAAACGCCAAGACGTCAAAAAGTAATAGGTGATATAGCTTTAATAATATTCTCCCGTGAATTTTCTAAACTTAGATAACATCTGCATGTCCTCTGCATTGTATAATCGTGCACATCAAAGAAATCAAAAAAGCTTTCCACAAAATGAAAAAGCAAGATTCAATTCAAAAGACTGCATCCGATTTTTCGTGAAATACAGATATTCCAGGCAAACATAAATACAGAAAGCGTGAACAGATCGAAAATCGTACCAAAATTGTTTACCGAAGCTCTTTGACGCACCCATCCCCTTAACACGTATGTAGGTCGATTTGAGTGACATCTATCGAATGGACGGACAACTTTTTTACACAGAAAAAGGGTCCACAGATTAGATCTGCCAGGAAAATATTTTCGCAGAGGAAATGGGAATTTTAACAAGGGAACAAGTTTAATTCGGGTGTCGCGTCCCGGATGTTTGGTATCAAAGATTTCGGTATCGCAAAGGATAGGGTTATAATGTAAACATGTACATGATAATAGCGGATAAAATTTCTTTTGATCAGGGGAAGGTTAAGTCTGATTTGTTTTTGGTGCGATTTTGTATTACAATTTTATCGAAATTCTACGAAATGTTTTAGAATCTAACATTTACTTACCTTCAGCATTTTAAATACATTTTAACCTTACAATCCGGTGTCAAATGTTGAATTGATCGTTTATCTTATTGTAAGTAAACAACCAATAAAAAGATAAGGTATTTAACTGTATCTATAATTATTGTAAATGAACTTTCGTAATTTATTTCACCCGGAAACCCATGGGAACATTTTTCTGTAGAAACAATCCGTAATTAGAAATCTTGATAATGGGGTTGAGCGATAAAAGATAAGCGGGTATAATTCTGTACCAATTTAAAATTCAGAATTGAATAGTAATTTGAAATTTCTAAAACTTTTACGTTAATGAAAACTACGCTACTATAATCCACAGAACTATTTGTTATCTTGACCAAATCGCTGTAAAAAAACGATTAATTGTAAAGTTTCAATTATTAATTACGAACGAAACGTCACTATCGAGTTTACATTTCAATATGTATTTAATACTTAATGAGCAACGGCTCTATCAAAAGGTTCATTATCCATACAAAATTTAACTTTTACATCCAGTCAATAGTTGTAACTCATACTACGGTCCGAGTATTAAAAGCTACAAACATAACCGATAATGTATTAATTAACATTCAATAAACATAATATCATTTCTGTAATATTATATTTAACTTATTGAACACCGTTAGCTGTAAAGTTTTCGAAACGTCCGCCAATAAAATAAAATAGTTCTTTCATTCCAATGTGTAAAAACTGCAAAGGCATCAGAAATTATAATTTCACCGGCGTTTATATTTTGCATTGTCATTGTGACATCACATTTGCGAATCAAGCTCCAGATTTGTCAAAGTAACCGCGCCAGTTTGCCTCGTACGCCGCAGCTAAGCAAATTAGCGCAATGAATACGAGTGATTGGCAGGAGTACTCGCGCTATTAACTGCACTTGTGGCTGTGATCGGCCGCAGGGCAACGTGATTGCAGAATGGGAAGGGCTTGATGCAAATTATTTGATCTGGTTTAATTGCTGTAGTAAGTTAATTGTCATGTACGGCTAGAATTTTTGTAGTAGTTTTCATTTAACATAGATACCTAGATCCAAAGATCTTTTTTTAAGGAGATGCGGAAAACTTATAAACGTATCTATTTGGACGCAGGGGAAATCTGTATAGGTTTATTATAAGCTAGAAGACTTACTTGCTGTAAAGAATTCAATGGGGAGCATAACTCAAATCTCAAGTTTTTGTGTTGGCTTTCTTTTGGTCTAGATAAGGGATTTGTGATACATAATTACGAATAACACGGTCGTATACAATATAAAAAATAAATTAACATTATAATAGTCTCGGTACATTCCCAAGCATTATAAACATTAGGTACCCACTCTTAAACTGACGAGTCATAATAAAATGTGATGAGTTCTCTGTTTCAAGGTTTACTATGAGTCTTTGAAGCCTTAGCATAGTAATTAAGACTGTTCGGTTAATCCGTAGGTTACACTTAGTTCAGTTGGCGGCTTACCGAATGGCAATCGATTGGAATTGAACATTATTTACAAGCAATGTTGTATAAGTTTCATGATATCGGTTTGCTTAATTAATTGAAACCGGAATATCGGATACTTAAGTGAGCACGAAAAGTTATGAAGATAAAATGAAGCGGAGATTCCGTTTCGATTTAGGCTGGAACGAGACGGCCAGAGTACTGATTTCCAAGATTTTTTTCACTGTCAGGTACTTATATTTAAGTGGGGAAAAATAATTTTAGTAGTCCTTCCTTAATTTAGGTTCAAGTCGTTCAAGATTGTCTTCTCATTTTGTTTCTTACTGCGTGAAAGTGGGACACAAAAGTACGCCTAACACAAATAATTACCAAAAAGTTAGGTATTACCTTGTTTCATGTGAAACTAATGCGTAAGGGAAATATTGCTTTGTTTAAAAAATGCTCTTTCCCTATTTTTAATATTTGAATTTATATTCTATAGTCATAAATTCATAATTGTATTTTCTATTCCCTGTTATTAAACTAGGGGTCCCACGATGATCTGTTCTGGGATTACTATCGTTTGAAAGCGAAGACGTTTGCGGTCACCGATTATCCCACGGGATTATGTTACCTCAATGGACTCCCGTTCATGTTGCAGTGGGAACTTCCAATTTATAAATGAAAAGCGACTTAATACATACCTTTGACTAAAAACCATTTTATTTCACTGCATGTTTTAATAAGTATAAATATGATTATAAAAACAAATGGGAGATGTCTAGTGGTCAGAGCCCCTGACTAACCGGAGGTTGCTGGTTCAATTCCTGCTAGGGGATATATCAGTATGATGAGCACTGGCGCCTCTTCATACTATGATGTATAAATGTCAGACCAACCAATTTAAATGACAATTGGCATTCGTTAAGGTGTTTAAATATATACCTATATATATATTATAATATATATAAAGCACAATCACATCCTAAAGCGACTCAACCTTAGTCGGGATTATCTCGGAATTTCAAATTTGCCATAATTAAGAATTCAAAAGCGTCAAGTTAAGAAGCGAACTTCCGTCTCGCGAGATTGTTTTCGCAGTTTTGAGAGTTACACCCTTTTGCTGCGATGCCGGAATATATTAACGGGTCGAGAATTACTAAGATCACAGCTCTGGGGCAAATTTAAATCAAGAAATTTGACCCATACTCTCTATCATTATTTCTAGCTTCCGAACACTAATACGGTTTGCATTGATTTTTATAATAGTAATACTAACTCTATTTTTACTTTAGTAAAAAGTAGCGATTTTTTCTCAACTTAACAAACACTACAAGGGTGTAATATTTGTTAATAAGACGTAGAATTAATTTACTGTATTTCCAAGCACGTTTCTATCTCTCACTCTAATCCAGAAACACCAAAGCGAGCGTAAGATCTAAAGTATATTTAAATCAATTCACACAACCTGCTAGGGTCCAGTGTAACCCGTGGGAAAACCATCAGGGCGGAACCACGATAGCTTTGAGAATTCACTGTGGCGTGAAGTTTTAACTTACGCCCTTTTTTGTCTCAAGTAATATTATATTTAGCTCCTTACTTTTTATACCATTTAACGTCTACAATTGAGACTTACGTCTTTTTCGGCGCAGTTGAATTTATAATCATCTTTTTACTGTGTGAAATGCCGTGATGCCCTTAGATTGTTTTCTTTTAATTTAATTGCGATCGTTTCAGTAAACTGTTTATGGTTTTTTGAATCTCTTATAATTGGCTTGTTATGCTTTATTCTTGGTCAGATAATAAATGAAATTATATTTTTACGATTCGCAACTAGAAAAACGGATTGTTATAACTTGTTTACACATGATTAGTGTAATGAACATATCTAAATAATAGCTGGTGTTATAAATATTTTTTTCTTTGTTTCAGAACTAGTGGAAGAATGTCTGAAAACCTGTTGTCCTTCAAAGCGGATGCGTCTGACAATAAGGCTCGATACACTTGTGAAGCCAAAAATGTCATGATCAGCAACACGCTGAAGGCAGAGATAGATCTGACCGTTCTATGTAAGTACTTATTACAGTTTTTCCAAATTCACACGACGGCACCAATCGGAATAGCAATTAATTTATTTGGTCATTTAATGAAAAAGTTTACTAACTAATTTATAAAACACTTTCATCCATACTATATACAATTAATATAACTCATCAATAATTAATTATTTTATCAAATAAGTTAATGATGATTATTTATATATCTAATTATAGTTTAAATAACTGATCTCAAAGACTTAATCGTACTTACCTAAATTGTGAAATTGATTCCTATAAACCACGCTAAGCGATTACTTTTACTAAATTTATAATACAAATAGAAGTATCTATATTTCGATATGTACCTATTGTAAAAAATACAACCTACTTTCATGAAGACCTCAAATTAGGGCAGTTGATCTTTTTTATCGGCGATGTTTCAAGAACGACGTAACTCAAGATGGTTGGAACTAAAAAATTCCCAACATGCCAACCCAAATACATTCGTAAATAAACTAGCGGACGTTATTCAGAGCACTAAGAGCCTAAAAGCACTTGCGAAAGTCCGCAGATTTGTATGAATTTTCCATAAGACCGTGGCGCCTATATCTTCCTTGTAGGAACGTGGGGAGGAAATTCGTGGCCTTAATAGTATTTTTTTGGACAAACTTTTTAATTTAAATAAGTACTGCGAAATCACATAAAAACTTCTTATCCACCTCAAAAAAGTGACTATTTTGTTAAACAATTTTATATAATTTCTTTTTTTCTACAAGTATAATATTTACATGCCAACTGAGCTTCGTTTAAATTCTGATGTCTCGTTTCTATCTCGTAATTTTCAATAGTTATAAATTATTCTAATTTTAAAAAATCCTTCCATTCACATAATTTAAAATTCACTGAATACCTATTCATCTTAATACAAATTACCGCGCCATTAACCTTTACAGAAGTTATAGAAACGAAAGGCTTCTGAAATGTATAATTAAAGACCATGCCCCTTGATACCTTTGATACCTGTCGACGACTCCAATGATTTAAATATACATGGTTCAAGTTGAGAAAAAATAGCTCTCGATTTATAGATCAGGTAACCTACTTAAATATAACAATATCGTAGGTAATAAAAAGTCTTGCGTCATTATTATAAGATAAAAGTCAACCAAAAATTAGTTTTTTTTTTCTCAAGTAGATATTCGTAAGAACATATTGTTTTTTTTATAAATATATTCTAAACTTACAAAAAAATTTTTAATTAACCTTGTCTTTTAAAAAATAATCCAATTTGGTGCAGTCAATCGGATGTTATGCGCGTACATACATTTCGGTGATTTATTTTTATTTATATAGATTATTACAACTTACATTATTATGTCAAATTACATGCACTCATACTGAGATCGCCAACACAAAAAATAATAATATTTTACCTAACTATATTATTTTAATTTATTTATTTACACACGTTAATCGGAGCAATGTAATTTTTTTTTATTATGGGACAATATGCTTTAAACTAACCTTTCTGGACACAATTGGAAACAAACCCGCTTTAGCCGGTTTAATGCGGTTAGGTAAATCAGGGTTAGTGTTAGTTGGTTTGTGTAATTAGCGGTTTTACATTTCTCTTTTTAGAATGATTTTGTTGAGACATTAAACACAGTAGTTATTCCGCTAAGATATTTTATTAAAGGTACTGCATCTCGCAAAATAGGTTTCTTTTTAATCCACTGTCCTGTAACTTAAGCCGTGCTTATTTATTTACAAAACGAGTCCCTTGGGATTCAAGGGGTTTCATAGATGCGTTTTCGGGAGCCGTCACGCTTCGCTTGTCAAAGTAGACCAATTCGAATAAGAATCTTTGACGTTATTTTACGTAAATTATTCCACAAGTATTCCGGCGAAGTATTAATAGCCAATAGGCTAAATACATTTATCAAGAACAGAAAAAAAAAAAAAAAAACCTATTCCCGTATCGTGTAATGTTTCCTTAGATTATATAAATAAAGTCTATGTTTTGGTCTCACGAAATAATGGTATTTAGCTAACATTCATTTAGATATATTATATGAAATGAAATGAAAAAATATATTTTATTCAGTACTCGTAAATGCACGTTTTCGTTTACTTGTGTGGAGTGAAGTATATGAGAACAAACTGTGTTAAAACGTAAAAGTATGAAAGTTTGAATTGGCCGATAAATAGAAGGCCATCTTAAAACCTTTTAACAAAGATATCGAAAATGAACTTTGCAAACATTTTGGGGTTCCACAAAATTTTAAAAAGTATTTAAAGTATACTACATACCCACTTGAAATAATAGATTTTTTATATTTTTTCATGATTACTGGCCATTATGTTATTATTCACGTTGTCACACAAGTACTTGTGTATAAAGAATAAATTAAATTAACTCAAAATAGTAAATTAAAATGTAGATAATAATATGCAGTAATGACAAAATTTTAATTGAGTCACTATAATTGATCTTGATTTGATTTGTTTAGTGTGTAATAATCGTGAAGGCATCAGAAATTATTGATTTCTTTGAGTAACCTACTCCCTAGGTACACATCTATTAAATCTCCACAGGTACTATTAAAGGTATCATTTAATTAAATAACACAAAAGCAGCATTTGTCGATCAATAGTGCGCATACCGCCTGTAGGTATCCAGAAGCACGAAATAACGACTTTGTTTTCAATTCCATCGAGTAAAAAACTGACCTAAATACGGAACCTTTTACATCCTAAAGGATCGTTTTTTATTGGTTTCTTAGACAAGTCCATCGCGTCAGTGGACTTGCGAAGAAATTAAAACTTCCAGATTTTCTTTGAACGAAAATAAATGTCAAATCAACGGAACTTTTAGGAGGCGATTGGTTCGGCCGCTTTTTTTTTACTTTTTACGCACAATTTTTTTATAAATCTCGAGTTAGGATTGATTTTAGTCTGTAGGCATACTTTTAGAATTAAGATAAATTTTAATAAAACCATTTTATCGTATTATAGAGACGTTGCTTCTTAAATATATTTCAAGCCCAAATGTTATTGATTTGAGTAAATTTACAAACCGTAATGACGTTATATGTAAATACGATGCTCTAGTGAAATTATCTTATTCATGTCTCTTGTATTGACTCGTTGGTATAGTAGCTCGATTAGACTGTTAAATTATATCATAATGACATGTTCGGAGTAGAATAACAAGCGTCAGTACTAAGAATACTCACGTATGTCTCGTTTTGAATAATGCTAAAATTTCACCCAGCTTTAAGATTCTATGTAACGAACAGAATTAATTTGGCAAATGTATACTTTCTAATCAACATAAACATATGTTGGTGGGTTGAAAAATCAAAGATCATCCAGACTGTATCAATTGGTTAACTCGTTACTATGCGACAAGGTGTTGAATGAGGAAATAGGTTCCCGTTGGGGTATCTATATATCTCCTGTTTGCCATTATACCATTATCATTTACTTAACGATATTAAACCATGTATGTCAACCGGATTGTTTATTAATCTAGACTAATATTATAAAGAGGAAAGGTTTATTTGTTTGTTTGGATTGAATAGGCTCCATGATAGGAAAGGTTGGACCGATTTCAAAAATTCTGTCACTGTTGGAAAGCTACACTATTCTCGAGTGACATAGGCTATAAAAAAAGATGATCCGTGCGAAGCCGGGGCGGACAGCTAGTAATAAATATAAATTGGAAACAGTGATCAAAATTTTAAACACTTTTTTTACGTTACGTGGTTACTTATAGGTTATTTCACAACTATAAGTCAATTGTATAACAATGTCAACGAAAAATCTTTGCGACTTTTGAATTTCGTAAACAAATAGTTGGCCCACTCAGGGACAATTTGTCTTTAATGATTGAGACCTCTAGACGACCTCACTGCTAATTAATTGTACCTTTATAATGAAACAGCGTCGCTTGTTAGAAAACAGTTTCATCGAAATGTTCTAAAGTGTTACACAAGTATTATTTGCTATTTTCGGGTATTAGTTTTAGAATGTTGAATTGAAATAGATTTATTGGAAACGATTTCCCTCTGGTTTATGTTTTATTGAATTAATAAATTTGAACGTGTCGGGGTCTGTTAATTGCTTAAATTCTGCGGTTTCATTTTACTGAACGAATCGTATTATGTATTACCTAGATACCTATTACTTCAGCAGTAGGTATTGCACAACCATTAGGTACTAATTTGTTATTTACTAGCGACTCGCCCCAGCTTCGCACGGATAAGTAATGTTTATCGAAACATTCTATAAACTATGTTACCTACTCAGGATGAGTGTACCTTTCCAATGGTGAAATATATTTGAAATCGGTACAATAGAGAGACATACACAAAATACAAATCTTTTTTTAATACATAGTAGTGTAGAAGTATAACGTTTGGCATCTATTAAACGTTTTCATCAAATTGAATACCTACGACGAGAAATTAATGTCGATGATATTATCCTCAGTTGCACCAGCCCATGTGACGATCTCCGGTCCCTCTGAAGCCAGAGTGGGAGACCCAGTTCCTCTCACCTGCAACACGGCACCCTCGAATCCTGCTGCCGATGTCAAGTGGCTGGTGGGAGGGAAGCACCACCGGGACGCCAGTAACAGAACTGTGATCTCACCTGAAGGTAAGTTTGTTATCTTATATTGCCAGATAGGTATTAAAAGAGTTTGTACTTATCTAAACTTCTAAAGGAACCGACGTTCGCTCTAGATTTTGGTAAATAAAATCACACTTTATGTCATTTTACATGGTACCTATATTGACTTTTTATTTGATGTTCAGTAAAGAAAAATTTATATTAATAATCTCTGGTGACTTCTTGGTTATTATACTTTAGAATGAAACATCTATTAACGAATTTAACTCGCGTATTTTTATTTTATTTTATTTGCTGACGTTTTGGAATCTTTACATTTTCCATAATCGTAGCATGACTGAGCTGACAATAGTCTAACGCTAAAGCTTTATTGTATAACGTGAAATCAGTTTAGTGTAAGACTATCGTCAGCTCAGTCTTCGAAACGCCATGTTATATTTGTTTCATTCCAATATTTATATTGCTTCATAGATTTCGTCGAAATCGTTACAACTATTTACGAGATCTTATTTACCTACCTACTGTACATCCACATATGTCCATACATATCCATACAGCTATATTATACAAATATAGCTCGTTTAACAACAAAGACCGACAAGGGCAGAGTTTAATAATTTTCCACTTTTCAGGTGGCTGGATAACAACATCAAACATCACTGTGACCGTGGAACCGAACCGACGGTCGATCGTCGTGGTCTGCCACGGAATTAACGCACAGCTCACAGAAAATGTTGTTGCTACACACACTATCAACGTTCTATGTAAGTTACACATGCGTATCTATTTCTAAATACCTACTTGATAGCTTCAAATTTCAACACAAAAAGTACTTAACGCACCTTTATAAATTTTGCCGCATAAAATGTAAATAGATAGGCAGCCCGCATAATCAGGAGCAACCAGGACCCCAGAATCCTGTAGGAACTATTTCCTGAACCGCGACCAATTTTCCAAACAATTTTACTAACTGCCCTCAAAAATGTTACGAAGCAAAATAACCTTTACTGCTTTCACTTAGGGCTCCCCAAACTATTCCACCCTCAAAGCATTGTCACAAAGGACACAACAGGAAGTCTTTTTTCCTCACAAAATAATGGTGCTGCAAAGAACTACAAAGTTTTGTTGTCAGTCGACTTTATCTTTGTTCTAAGAGAAATAAAGCGGAAAGTCAGTTTTCTGAGTGTTGTTTGTAAGTTTGTCGTAATCAAGTTGTCTAGGGGGTTGTGGAACGAACATTTTAGCTTGCGTTTTTATTTAAATAAATTGGAATATAATGTAATGGTGTACGTAACATGTAATATGGAATAAAGGTAAATATTTCATTTGACATTGAAATCAAAAACGTAAATTCAATCGGTTAAGTATTTTTGTTTGTGTTCGTTTTATTATAGATCCTCCTTTAAGACTCGTATCTAAAAACTAGTGAATAATCTCACGATGTCAATTCAGTGAACATTTGAAGCTCCAGTTATATTTACCATCGCATATTTCGAATAGCTTCAATATATTCTTCAAACAACGGACTTCATCTCACGAAATGAAGGCATGACTTCAAAAACGGCAGTTTCATCAACGGGCGGCCATGTGAACTCGCATGTCTTTACTAACTTGCCCGAAACGTGACGTGAAACCGAACGATATCGACACTGGCACACATATACTTATGTACCTATATACATATATGAGGCGACGTTTTAGATGGTTCTATTTAACATATAACAAGCCTATGTCGCATGCTGGAGTATTGAAGACAAAAACGGGGTTGGTTATGGTGCGCAGACGAAGTCGCGGGTTGAAGCTAGTCCGTTATAATTGTTTTAATCAAATTACAAATCAGGTTCAATAAACATCTCCAAAGTCTATGACATTTATACGATCAGAATCTCATGACCTTTAGTCTTAATTATTATCAAAATAATATACATATATTTGATCACTATCTAGTTGTAAATGGACACGTACTAGACCACTAATACATAAAGTTATATTCACTACTAATGAATCATATTATCTAAAAATAAATACTCAGTGGAACGTGAACGTTTTATAAACTTTAAAAGGAATTAAGCCGAAACTTGCACAACATAAAGTGGTTATTAGCTAAACTAGTTTACTAACAATGGCCATCACAAACCAACGAGCGAAATTCGTTTAATTGTGCTGACATAGTATTTAAGTTTTAAGTTAAATTTAATCCGTTTAAATTGCAACTGTCATAAATTACAGTTTGAATTCAGAACTATCCGGTATAAACATGGCAGCAGACGGACTTCCGGTCGAATTATCATATTTCCGGAAACGGATGTTGAGGCACAACATCGGGTAATATTTTGTACGGTTTGCCTTTTTTATAATATTTTGGTTAAAGTAAGATGTTTGATTAAAAATCTTATTTCGTGAAATTACCACTCCATGTTAAAAATTACTTTGGAAAGTGTAAAGTCATTCAGTTTTTGCGATAACATTTTCCCCGTATTTGTGAAATTATAAGGAAAAACAGTATTATCTTTGTAATGCTTTAAAAATTACGTTGTTTTCTGCCGTGGCCTGGAAAATCCTGGATAGAAATGCCGTCGCCCGTGTACGTAAGGGTTCTGTTTTAGACAAAAAAAAACCTTTCATTTCCTTATAACGAAATAAAGTTTGCACCATTTTTTCCCAACCGCTGGATATTATAGAGATTATAGATAAAATTTGTTTAGGATATGCGAAATGTTTTTCGCACAAACATCATTCCATCTCGTTATATATTATTATGTTAAAGTATTATCGAAACAGCATTATCGTCTTTTCCGTACATTAGGAAAATAATAATAAATAATAAATATCTTTGGACAATTCACACCAATTATCTAGTCCCATTTTACGCAAAGCTTTGCTTGTGTTATGGGTACTAGACAACGGATAAATATACATAAATACATATAAGACATCCAAGACTCAGGTACAGATGCCAGTGCTCATCACATTGACATCTGCCCCTAGCGGGATTCGAACCCGCAACCTCCGGTTTCGTAGTCAGGGCCTCTAACCACTAGACCAACAGGCCGTCAAAACATATAACAAAATCAGCGTCATCGGTAGGTACATGAGGTCTTTATTATCATCCTGGGCTGCTGACTGTACTGAATGTCGAAGAAATATGTATTAAGATTAGAAGGACTTTCTTATTGCATTTTCCAGTAGTCCCACTAAATTCATTGTACGAAACCCGAACAAATTTTGTATAAAAACTAACTCCCTCACGGTTCCCTAATGTGATAAACCTCCGTGGGGCATAAGCTGGCTTTAAGTACGTCCTCACGTCTTGCATCCCTCTCGCACAATTCTCCCACTCTTTTACCCCTAACCTCCCCCCAACCACTCTTCCCGTCGCGTTCGTTTCAGTGTTGATTATTTCGCGTAGATTTTTATCATTTTAGACAATGAGTAAAAAAATATTTATTTTAGAAACTTTTAACATCGCTCAGTAGCGACGCACATCTTACGTGAAAAACGAAAAATATAACTTATTACAATATCTCTGCCCATACGGCCTGTTTCACAATGGATAAGCTTGCAATATTACTAGCATTTAAAGCGTTGTTTAAACTCCAAATAAACTATTCGGTGTCTCTTTTCCCGTGAATAATTTACTTAATTAATTAACTACCTCCTACTATCTACGTTATGAAAAAAATCCATTCCTCCACTTATGGTTTTTATTCACTGTTTTATTGTAGTGATTCAATTCAAAGTACTTCGTTAAGGATTCCTAGTCACATTTAAAATTGTAATTCGCGTGGTGATTCTTTCGAGTTAGGTCATTACAATATTAAAGGCGTAGTACAACAAGTTTTTTTTTGCATGAAAATCATACAAGCTATATTACAAATTGAGTCATTTATTTTGATATGATATTTCCCTCTTATATTAACTGAAATCCATTTTAATTAGATGTAATGATCGCAAAACCGCACATTTCCATTGCGTACCAACTAGACAAGTACTATTTAATAGCGGAGTAATAAATAAATTTAGCTCAAACAGACCGCCCACATCATAGCGTTGCGCAAAATTATTTTGTAACCCCAGACTGAATATTTCGTACCTTCAAATTGTATTTACTTATATACCTTCATAATGTATTCCTATAGATATGTATACCTTTACAGGCATATTGGGGAGCACAAACTTGTTATCTGCCATGCATTAATCATGCCTTCCGTTGGGACTTGGTATAAGTTCGAAACTGAAAGAGTTTTTAATTTTAAATTAGGTAATGATATTTCGTTTTCTGTATCTCTGAAATTTTGTGAAGTAATTTTTAAGAAATATTTACTAATATTATTTGGAAAATCGTTCAGTTGTTTTGAAAAAATATCGGTACTTATAATAAACGTAAACCAGTATCAAATTAAATACGAAAGTTAATATGTAAATTCCGCGGTGTCGAATAATCACGACAGTAGGTTAATTATAAACTTAATACGAGTAGATACCAACAATCCCTGAGTACCGAATTGTGTAAGTAAGTACTTACCTTTTTTTCTTACAGATTCTGAAAGTCGTTAAATCAATTTAGGTAAAGGTACTTTGAAATTAAACAAAAAAAATTGCTGACGTTTCGAAACCCATATTTGTAGTACGTCTAAGCTGCCTAACGACAGTCTAACGCTAAACTGACTTTAGCGAAGGCATCAGAAATTATAAAATTGATACTTTTTATAAATTCTTGGAAAGAATACGCTCACTTTTAAAACCGCTGACGCTTTGTCCTATAACACATTCCATACACGCATGAGGTGACAAGGCGAAAAAGCCTATTCAGATGTGTGTATGAATGAACACGGGTTAGACGTGATCCGGCATTACAGCGGCTTGTTTAGAAAAAAATCTGTTTTTCATCTTTTTCCCTTTATTTGAAGACAGTGAACTCGATGTGAAATGTAAACATTGCCCTCGCGCATGTGGGTTTCGTGACGTCATAATTATGTTATTTCTTTATCGTCTTTATAGTTTTGGTCGTTTTGTGATTTATTATATTATTATACTCGCTCGGCTATTTTTTCTTTACTTACGTAGGTAAAACTTTAATTTCAATCCTATTTTTAACCGACTTCAAAAAAGGAGGTTCTCAAATCGTCGAGATCTTTTTCTATATAATTTCTAATTCTTTCGCGGTTATTACACGTGGCAATAAAACAATTGTAACGGATTTAAATCGCGTATATTTTTTATGATGTCGTTCCGAAAACTTGTTCCCATATTCGTAGCTGAATTGACGTTCATCTAACACTAACCCATTTTTATCATTTTTCTTATCAATTATTATTTAATTAAGTTTTGTAGGAAATTATTTATAGCTGACCGTTACACAATTACTGTGTATCATTAAGCTATAGAACAGGGTTGCCACAACCGTCACCTTCCATATCTTCTCGCAGGGCTGTCACCCCGTCACGTACCGCTCATTACGTTAATGAGGCGGGCTCGTCGTGCGAATTAATTACGACACTATTTTATACTGCTATGTTTTGGACAACCCTACCCAAGGCAGTTAGTTTCATCTGTGGTAGTTACTTGATATGAATTTAAATATTTTTGATAGTGAATTTGATAATGTTTAGTGAAAACTTTTTAAAGGTAACTAAATTTTCTTGAGAAGGTGTTTGAAAGTAAATAACGAAAATTTAATTTTACAAACTGCTTACATACCTCTGGTTTGTTTTGTGAAGTACTTACACAGTAATGCAACTTTATCCTTACCTCCTGTAAAATGAATTCCAAGAATTCTTTCTTTATAAAAACAGGGAAGAAAACGCACCTAAAAGAAAACTTTGAAATTCATAGCGTTTCCAAAATAAAGCTACCTACGTAATAATCTGAAAAAATACCTACCATTATAATCCTATTTTTTTGCCATTACCAAAAAAAACAATAGCTACCTACATGTCATGAGATATCCTCGATGATACCAAAAAATACTATTTGTTGCCACGTAACTGACTTTTACCAAATTTTACAGAAGAGCATTAAAATCAAATGTTTAATATTTGACATAATTATTATTATGAGAACTCAAATTAGGTAAGTAAAAGTTGTTAGTTACGCGGCATTGGCCATAGTTGGCTACGCAGATTTTCAATATTATCGTTGATATAACTTATGTGCCTATCTGCAAAGAGGGCTTCAACGATGTACTTTGGTAGATATAATATAAAGTCTAATCCAAACACTAACGCATTAGGTATCGTAATTTAATGTCTAGTCTATCTATGAATACCTAATCCGGCATGTCATGTGCAGCAAAACGTAATGACATTCCATTCGTGACAGTTTTTGCTATCATAAGCGAATGAGATCGACACAGAGACAAACTAATCTACATAACATTATATCGGCTTTTGTTCGCAAAAAGGTTGTATTCATGAAATAGGGTTCACAATAGTAACATTATCTTAAGCAGACACCTAATGATAAATCTTATCTACCTATATCAACATTGCATCTATAGATGGTTGCTCTTAAAATCTTCTGTACTCAAAAACTCATTCCGACCCCTGCTCGAAAGTAGGTACTATTTACGACTGACCGGATTGCGAGTGATGTCACTTTATGACCAGAGATTTAAGCTTTAAATCCCGTAAGAAGCATTATTCTTCATTTACGTTTACGTATACTTGAACTTAGATATACATTTTAGCTATGAAGTTGGTCGCTAAATACGCCTATTTGTTTTTTTTTTAAATAACGCAAAAACTTGCAGTGCTAAATAGGGTTGTCGCAATCCGTCACGACACGGCGCCACGGGAGTCGTTAGCTGCCCTGATTTTGATGGATGTGCCCAATAACATGACGTTTAGTTGAAAATTATGGAAACGCGAATTCGACGGGTGAGGAGCTAATTTTACGTGATCAGGTTAAAGGGAAAATAGCTTTAATGGATCTATATTTACGTTTGCATTTTAAGTATGCGGATTCTACTTAAACTTGATTTATGTACACTAATGTTAGAGAACGTTTACCTACTGTGTGTGTATACCATTACAAAATTGAGGCTCCTATATTAATCGGTTAAAAATTGTGGCATATTTTTCCATTTATATTATGACATTTTATATTATGGAATGCATTCTTTACGTACGTGACGTTTTGTTTCGTGATTATAGTAGATTTGATTATTTTGTCATACAAAATTAGTTTTAGAAAAGGTACCTAATTAATTTTTAAATAACAGCTGAGAGTTAATTATTTTACCAATGGGCCATTTGACATTACCAAGCGACCGAACGCATTGTAATTTCAATTCAAAATTCAACTTGTGTCTTGCGAATTTGTCATTCCCGGTACCCTGTCACCTTTCTCATTTATTCCACCGATTCAGTAACTTATTTTGTATCGACCAACCATTTCAAAAGGGTAAAGGCCCAGAATTTTCCGAATCACCTTAACCTTTCTGAGATTTTACCAATAAATACTGTTTAGGGTATCTGTTAACGCGATATTCGTGGCACGTAGTGCTTTAGTCAGCGGCCTAAGGTGACGGCGGTAGGCGAAATATGTAGCTGTCAATTTGGGAAAAGGTGTCCCGTGGGGTGCCATATTTTCCCAATTTCACTCTTTCGATCAAAGATGTAATCAGGTAGGTAATTGAAGTCATATTCAATAGATGTTTCTTTCACTTAGTTATTGTCACTTTTCTAATAAGATACTTACTTACTGCCTATTATTTAATTTGCCTTTTACGTTTATATTTAATCGCATCTAGGAATATCAGTCTACAGTTATACTGCCTACAATATTTCAGGTTTAACATTCATAATCATGATCACTATTCGCTAAGTTATATTATATTAAGTACTAGCTTTTGCCCGCGACTTCGTCCGCGTGGAACTCCTCCTTTTTTGCAGTCGGTTAAAAAGTAGCCTGTGTTCTTTCTTAGGCTCCAGACTTTCTTTGTACCAAATTTTATTTAAATTGGTTCAGTAGTTTTAGCGTGAAAGCGTAACAGACAGACAGACAGACAGAGTTACTTTCGCATTTATAATATTAGTTAGGATATATCTATGACTCAATCAATTATTATTCAGTTACAAAGATAAACGTACTAAGATTGCCTAAACATGACGTAATAATAATATTATCTGCGATGCGTTATAATACGAATCCTCTGTGGTCATTTACCTAAAAGTAGGCGAATGTCACTTGGACGCTGTTGTACAATAAGGTGAGAAACCAAAAAATATCTCAAATCGAAATTGTGTTATCATTCTGTTCTCTGAAAACGATTATCTAGACGGTCGACTCAGTTACTGCATAACAGCGTCCTACTATGTTATGTGCAGTTCGTGCTATGTTGTACAAAATCGCTGCAGTTCTTCCCTTGTCGGAGGTTTACGGCAAACGGTAACCATACGTTGGGTTCCGTGACGGCGGTTATTTATAGCGATATTGCCTTTTTTGCTGACGGAAAACACAGTTTATCTGATGGATCGTACAGTGATATATTCGAGGCTTGTTAAATGTGGGGGTTTTAAAAAAGGTAAACTTAATGTAGCCCACCTTTTTTCCTGTAGACTATCAGGGAGAAATACTTCCTTACTACGTCTTTATACCAATATATTTTATTTTTTTATTAATATTGGAAATAATCATTTGAAATGTACAGTAGCCGAAATCTTTACTCTAATTAAGCATGAAAAGCTCGTAATCGTTTATCTTCGTTAGTAGGATATATATTGGGTAGAAATTGATTATTAACGGATTCTAAAATATAATTACCACCAATGCCTTATAATCGCCCTTTAAAATAGGGTCCCAAAATATACCTAAATATACAAGGACACGTTCCTCAGTTAATTACACCCAACTACATTACGCGTTAATTAACGACAAAATTGAACGTAACGTATAATTTTGAACAAAGTGTTAATTTAAGTAATAGCGACAACCCTAGCTTAAGGGATGTAATTATGACGTAATAACAAACGTTATTGAGGTAATAATTATAAGATCAAACTCTGTTATAATAATGATAGAATATTATTGTGATGTACTTGGAAATATTATATGCGTTAAACGTCATAAAGTATGATTTTGAGTAGGTGTTAACGAAATTTGATGGTGTATGCCTAGATAACGAGGAACAACATTCACTTTATTATTGACTCGCAAATTTGATATTGCATAATATCGGATGTTTTTGGTTTGCTTTGAAAATTAAGTTAACGAACATTACCTATGTACCTACAACAATTACACCAAGAGAGAGAAAACACATCGGGTGTTCGTGTATAAAAAACGCCCATTATTATAAAAACTTGACGCTTGATGGCTACCCCGAGTTATAACAGAATGTGCAGTTTTTGTCTGAATGGACAGTTTTGCGCAAAAAGATATGCGAAACAGCCTTTCATAATGTCCCGTCGGGTACAAGAAACATGTGCCTTTTTGTATGTTAAACTCATTATGTTGTAGGTACTGTATGTTTCTTTGGTTTAAACTGTAAAGGAAAAAAGCGTAGATACCTATGTTTGAATAGATAACTGAATAGGTTAGTAGACGAGTTCAAGGTGTAAATACTAGATAAAAAAATATTTACCAAAATAGGCTACAGATTGCATAGCCGCGTGTTGCAACTGATTAATTATTCATAGTATAATCAATTATCCTGGGTCGTTTTGTTTCTCTAGATTTTCATACAATAAATTTACAATATTTGATGTTTATTTTTTTTGTCACCAGATCCACCGTCAGCACCCATGATCACAGGTTACATACCCGGAACCACCTTATCAGCAGGAACAGTGCAGAAACTGGCTTGCATTTCAACAGGAGGAAACCCTTTGGCAACACTCACATGGTTCAAAAACGATAAAAAGGTATGCACAATTTCAAAACATAATTTAACATCTGTGCATCTCTTTCATTTGATACTATTAGGTAACAATTTATCACACAGCAATCATCAATCTCACTCAATCAGCGAACAACAAATTTTGGAATCGGTTTTGCGTTTAATTTTTTAAAGCTTTCACAGTATTAAAAATATTTTTATGATTCAATTTATGGTCTAGGACGTAACAAAGCTCATATCAGAGTCTCTTTTATGACGTAATACGACGCAGTATCCTTTATTTTCTCTTATCAAAAATCTTTAGTAATACTTTGGCACACTTCTGAACCTAACCATAAATGTCGTTAGTATAATTTAACTTATAACTACGGCGTCGTCGTATATTTTTGTAAGAGTCTGCGAGGGGCGGCAAAGGTTCAAGGATAACATGAGAATAATAGCTCACAGTGTAGCTAACCTTAAGCTGGCTGTCCACCAGAGATTTACGAAATAAAGCGATGTGGTGAAGACTTTCCAGCCAATCGCTAAGCAAGGATAGAACAATAATGCGATGCCATTGGCGGATTTTTCCAGTCCACTGCACAACTTTTTCGCACATCTTTGTCAGGGCACCAGCCATAAACCGAGTACAGTTGCTCTCTCGAATAAAATATGAGGTGTTTGTGCCCTTACGGAGGAAATAGGACAAAATATTTTGGAGATGTTGAGTCGGAATTGTGTTAATTGAAAAGTTTAGTATGTATTCATTTTTATATCCTGAGTAATTCGCAGATTTTCCTTGCATCTGAGATGTTTTGTTTATATTTTGGTAACTACAGTAGTACTTTGATTACATGATTTGAGTAGTACTCATATTTTTTTTATATAAGCGTTATTTATGACATGTATTGTCCCCAGATTCACTCTATATCAAGAACGAATGAAAAGGCAGTGTCAGCTGAGATATCGATATTGACGAACGTGACTGACAACCAAGCACAGTATCGATGCGAAGCCACCAACAGTGCCACTGAGATACCGCTCTTCGAGACTGTTACTCTTAATGTACACTGTAAGTATCTTATACACAACCTGAATTGTAATAGGTGTATCCGGACTAGCTTCGGAACAATTTGTTGACGCAGATTTATACCAATAGTTTATTTAGGACCAGATGACGCTGAAACTTTCTTATAGCATTAAGCACATTATTATCATTGCTTATATATGGCGCTTGTATATTGTTTTTTTACTTGTATAAACTTTTTGTGAACTATGAAGTTATTGATAACACCAGTTCATGAATCGTAATACTTATTTATTTTTGTCTACAGTTGCCCCAGAAGCGGTAAAAGTTCGAGCTGAGCCGGAAGAGCTTAAACCGGGAATAGAAGCCACGCTCTTTTGTGACTCAGCATCGAGCAACCCTCCCGCTACCCTGTCCTGGTGGCGCGACGGTATTCCTGTCCAAGGTATAATATCATGTGTTTCATTTATTGATTATTTATCACAAGCCATATTTAAATACTGAAGTTAAATGCATGGAATTTAGCAAAAAGGTCAAAAGTTATATAACGGTTTTAAATAGGAATTGTTTAGACATTAAAATTCTTAATACTCTCAAATTCAAAGATAACTTTATATGAATCTAAAATAACAATAATATTATTACACCACACACAATAAAAGCAACACATTAAAATGAAAGCGACAATGTACAGGACCTGAAGAAAGTAAAGTTAAACCGTTTCATGAAACTCAATGTACAGTAATGAAGTTTTTAACGACTCATAAAATGAAAGAAATGATATCAACTCCACTGTCAAAAGACAGCGTTTACAGAATAGTAAAAATGCTTTACGACCTCTGGCGAACTGAATTGTAGGAACTACAGTTGGTAATGTTTATGTTGCAACCTTTTATTTTGTGGTGTTAAATTTAAGGTGTAAAGTTTAAGAAGTGCGAATTGTTCAAGCAATGACTTTGTGAAGTACTGTACTTCAGGATCTTTGCTTCGAAGGAAAATGTTTTCAGATGTAGATGTGCTGCAAATTTGAAGTAAAACGAGTACTTACTTTCTTTTAAGGTTTTTTTTGCCGTTTTAACTCTTTCTTTCTAAATAAAACGTAATTAGGATATATTATCTAACTCCATCTTCTATTAGGGCGTGTTCTTGTAGAAGATGAAGAAAAAGTGTTATTAAATCTAAGGTAAATTCTAATTCTTTAGGCGTTAGTACTTTTTTATTTTAATCTTTTCTTCTTCTTGTAGGTCTACCAATGCAACAAAAGAAGGGTCTTCACGGCGGCAGCGTTTCCACAATCGAGTTGAAATTAAACATTGCCAAGGACATGAATGGGGCCGTTTACACCTGCCAAGCTATGAATGAAGCTCTGCAGCGTAGCGTCCATGACGCTTTAGCGTTAAAAGTTCTATGTAAGTATTTGTTCATAAAGTTACATAATATTTTAAAAAATATATCTTATAAAATATGGTTTTGAAATTTTATTATTGTTCTTCTACTTACTTATGGAATGAGGAGCAAATTTAAAATATTAAACTTAGTGTGTCAGTCTGTCTGTTGAAATTAGAAGCGATAGTTCGTTCGACAGCCGAAAAAGTTTTAGTAACCAACGCAGTGTTCATTAGCCAATTAACGTGTCCTAATTACTTAGGATTGAAGAAACTAATCAAAACCACAACGTGTACATAACATAGGGCCTAAATAAACAATTGTGTTTATTGTACAGATGGCGTACAAAATGCGTTAGACGTAATAATTAATTTAGGCAAACCTCTGTTGAATAAGTTATGCCGAAACTTTGTTACAATTAAATAATAAATTTGTTTGTTCTAGACGCACCGATATTCGATGAAACGACGCCGGACACGACGGTCGGGGTGGAAAACGAGCCTTTGATTATCATGCTCCGAGCTGATGGCAACCCCGGCAGCATTACGTATACATGGACTAAAGATGGTCTCCCGATCACGCAGTCTTCGTATAGCACTCCAAGTAAGTTAGAGGACAAACATAATTTCTTGACTTTAAAATTCTACAAAACCTTCCTTCCTTATGGCTAATTTGGTTCCTGTATAATGATGCATAAAATTTTCCAAACACAATATTTTTTTCACCTACAATATAGAATGTTATAATTTTATGCAGATATATTGATTATCCGAATTCAACCGGCCGGTTGAATTTTTTCTTAGAGGCTTCCGTTTTTTTTAGTTAGGAAAAACGCTTAGGCTAAATTCCACCAATGGTGAATTCGTTACGTCGATGTTGGTGTTAACTCATGATATTAAGTTGACACAAACGTATAATAATAATAATCTCTTTTTTGTAATTAATGTCAATTTGTCCCTGGAACACAGCTTATTTTGATCGAATAATCAGATTAACCCCTTTGATCCTTAAAGAGCAACCGTAACCCTTTCTTAAAAGAGTGTTCTAAAAATGTTTTTTGTTTACCTAGACGATAGAATAATCTCGGAAGGCAGTATGCTGAACATGACGCGACTGTCGCGGCAGGACGCCGGCGTGTACACGTGCGAAGCCGTCAACTCGCAGGGAGCCGCTACCGTTAATATCACCGTCTCAGTTCATTGTGAGTATTCCTATAATCAAGCCATGTTAACCCGTTAACTGAAAAGCAACTGCCTATATGCTGCCTAACATTTATTGACTTCTATCTAAGTTAAAACTATTGTGATTACAGTTACATACGAATTTATTTTACTCTCGTGAAATTTGATATTATTCCCGAGATTCTTTTATTTTGTTTTTCCATTTGTGTATTTTTGCTAAATTATTTTCAAATCCGTTCAACCGTTTTCACGTGTTTGATTTGCAAATATTATACAAAGTTTTACATTTTTGATGTCAAAAGATTTTTACAGTGTGAAACTGTTTGTTATTTTCTATATTAAACTTTTGTTTTAGATTCGGCAAGTGTTGTATCTGTTGGTCAAAACGGCATCGCGAATCCAAACGAAGATGCGATCCTCTCTTGTACCGCTTCGGGTGAGTTACCTTCTTAAACATTATTTGCAGAATGATTTCCATCTCATCCCAAACTTGAAATTAATTGTAATATCGTTTACAGGAAATCCTTTGACTGCTGATCACATCCGTTGGGAAAGAAAAGGATACGAGAAAAAGTTAATACCTACATTTGAACCCAAAAACCAAACAAGCTACCTCCTAATCGAAAAGGCTACCAAAGAAGATGTAGGCAATTTCCAATGTATAGTTGATAATGGTATTGGGGGTGAGAATAAACAAGAAGTCATGTTGTTGGTTAAATTTAAACCATCCATGGATGCTTCGCGGGCTTACTCCAAATCGGCCTCCAACACGGGACAAGTTGCAAGACTTATTTGCAAGTAAGTTTGAAGTATCACCTATTTAAATATTTATTTTACCTTGACTTATTTAGATTTTCTGCAGTTCTACAGGATTATTTTTAGATCCCAACTTTCATCGATAAAATAACTGATCATGTATTTTGTTTTAGATGCAAATCGGTGCCAGCACCAAACTTTACATGGTCAAAAGGCGGCGTGAAGTTACCAGTCAATACTTCAACAAAATACTTCGCGGAATATCATAAAAACGACCCAATTACATACACTTCCGTTCTTCTCATTAATGACGTCACCTCATCAGATTATGGTTCTTACGAATGTGGTGCCAGAAACGATTTAGGTTTTAGTACCTCGTCAGTTAAACTGGATATTACTAGCGCACCTGGTAAGTAATAACTTTAAGTTAATGACATTTTCAGTACTTACGTAAATTTAAATATTTAGTTTCACTATTATTTAAGAATAGGTACTGCAAATTGTTAGTGTTAAATGTTTTGTTTGAAAAGAAAAATAATTACATACAATACCAAGGGCCTGTTTTTACACTAGCTGTTTTATATCATTTATAATATTAGTAAGAATGTCATTGATTCGTTATATTTTTTTCAGATCAAGTTTTATCAATTGCCATTACCAACGTCACTTTTAACTCGGTAACGTTGGAATGGATCCCTGGATTCGATGGAGGCCTTACACCTTGGTATCGAATAAGATATAGGTAAGACTAAATTTATCACGATAAATAACTAAGAATTTTTAAATGAGCAATAAATTAACTAATGCATTATTAATATTCATTTCGAATAATAAACTCTTAAAAGAATACTTATGTGATAAGTAGCTGACTGCAAAAAGTCGTCAACAACTTCCAATATTGTAGCCTTTGATTTGTTTTTATTAGTAAATACGTAATTTGGATTGTTATATTAATGTATTGCATTTAAATTTAAGGAAACCCTTTGATGAAACCTACAAATACGAAGATGTAACCCCTAAGGACGCAACTTCGTATACGATCGGTGGATTAGAAAAGAATACAGACTACGTGTTCTCTGTGATGGCTTTAAATTCAATTGGTCAAAGCAAATACAGACCTGATGATACCAAAGCTACTACACTAAGTAAGTAACCTAAACAATTACGAAACAATAAACATTTCGCAAACTTGTTTAGGCCGGAGTCCTCTTAATTAAATAAAAGTACTGAATAAAGAAATACCGTTATAAATATGATGTCCAAATTTAGGTACTGTGCCCTTGTAACTGTTCGTTTTGAGATTATTTGGCAAGAAAAACGAGACTTCAAAGCAATATGATTCCGTTTGATGTAATTTCATAAAGAAATCTTCTTAAAAAAGGGATCATCGTTAATTATTAAAGGGAATTTAATTTCTGACGTTCTCAATTGAAGTAAGGAATCGGACTTAAATGCCAGAGGATGTTGAATGTGGGTTCAAATTATAAATAACTTAATTTAATTAAATATCAAATTATCTTCAATCATGATGAATCATTTCCTATTTTATATCAGACCAACGACATACATTTGTCTACATTGAACTTCCTCGTAGATAATATTATTTTGCTCACAAGCCACCACGTTATAATGCAATGTTTTTAAGGAGTTTCCCAAATTTTAATATTCTCTATAATTTATAATTTTTAATACTTTTTCTTAATTCCACGCTGCAATAGACTTTGTCCAATCATCAGTACAATCTAGTTCAGAAGAATACAATTCATACAATGTGCCAGGTGTTTTCATAATAACTGGTACAATTGTTGGTACGGCACTTATTTTGCTAAATGTACTGCTGATTGGGTTCTGTCTACACAGGAGGACGAATAAGAGGATAAGAGGTGTGAAATTAATTTTATTGGTGTTAGTTTTAAGGTATAAAAAGTGTTCGAACTTATGTGTTAAGTCATCCATATATATCACAAACTTCGTACACTTTTTCATGTTCAAGTAGCTTTCTTTTTCGTTGCTGATTTTTCTGTTTTCTTTTTTTTAAGCTTCTTCCGAAGTAGGCGAGCTGAATGTAGTATCCACAGAATTCGTACAAACAGCAGATGTTTCGAAAAATGTAATAGTATATGTGTCTATTACTGGAGCTGTTTTAGTTGTCATTAATGCCGCTTTGGTTGCCTGTTTTGTTTTAAAACGACGTTCCAGAAGGTTAAAAGGTAAGTTTTTTTTTTGTTTGCTTTTATTTATCCCTATAAAGTTTTTTCCTAGTCTATATATTAGAGAGTTATCCCTGATAATTATGATCGCTTTGCCGTGAATACTTATTACTATGTTAAGCTGAAATAAAATATTTATAGAACCCTCTTCTGCTCGTTTCTCCTTCAGATTTCAGATATATTCTTTTACATTAATAAAAGCCGCGCATTCATTAGATTAAATTAACATTTATTTACCAAGATCCATTATTGATCAGCTTTTATGAGCGTAAAGCTCATTAAAATTTAATATGCTCTTTCTATATTACCTGTCTATGGAAATCTAAAATTTAATCGGATAAATCTTCTATCACAGTTATTAACGTAAAATATAAGGTACATTTCTAAGGTTTATTAATTTTAGTGTCTGTGGTTTAATGACCGTAAATTAATTATTGTTATTTTTACTATGCATCTTGTCAATGAACTAAATTGTCTAAACCAACTCTAATAAAATTTTACGAAATTTTACAAAAAACCCACCAAGAATTTCTTTCATTAAAAAGTGGCGAACAATTAGTTGATTAGACATATACCAGACAAGACAATTTCATACCCTTTAGTAATTACGTTAGCACCAAAGAACAGATAAAAGAAAACTAGTCAATAAACAAAGTCTTAAAGGAGAGAAAAGTATCTGCAGTGAAAATAATCTTTTTGCTGCTGAAAACCCTTTTTCCGAGACGTCTCTAGAAGGCAGCAGACGTTTTTGTTTGCGATGCACAATGACTATTCTGCTAGATGACAACTTCAATGTGCATCTCTTTAAATAGAAAATGACGTCGTACCTTTCTTTTTTATCTGAGTGGCTCGTGAAACCTAATTAAGAACTACCTATCTTAGATTTATTTACTGTCGATAATGTAATTAATTCATCGTAGTTTAGTCTGCTTAGTTCATCTGTATATAATCTGATGTAAAAATAATATTATTTCAAAAACCTTTAGGTCGAATATCTAAATAATATTTTCTACATTATCAAAAATCTACACGCTTAAAGATCATAAAATTATAAATATTTTTTTCGTACTGTTAAGATTTTTTTTTAAATTTAATGGCGTCCGAGCTATCTTTGTTTTAATATCGCAGTAAACTTTCTTAGCACTCAATTTTCTTATCGATTTTCAAATAAAATTCCAAATCGTTCAATCACAAATCAACGACAGTAGACTATGATAGGATAGATAGGTAATCCAAAGCATTATTTAGCTCTCATAAAATATTAAAACTAGTTCAAAAATAGCATTTTGCTCTCTTCTCCAACTTAGAAGACTTCAGGAAAATTAACATTAACATCACTTTACAGAACAAGCAGGCCAAGCCTCTAAGTCGGCCACGATCGAAATGTATGCACCATCGTCTTACAACGACACCATGACTGGGGAGACCCTCAGTTCAGTATCAGAGAAGTCGGAAACCTATTCCCAAGACGACGGTATGGACGACCGCCAACCGCCTCCCATACCCGAAGTGCCATCTATGCCAAATAGGCATATGCTACAGGTATGTTGAATCTTTACTGAAGATTATTTTATAACTAAAGAAACTCTGATCGAGTGTCTTTGATTTGATATATCCCTACTAATATTATAAATGCGAAAGTAACTCTGTCTATCTGTTTGTTACGCTTTCACGCTAAAACTACAGGACCGATGTAAATGAAATTTGGTACAAAGAAAGTCTGGAGCATGAGAAAGGACATAGGCTACTTTTTAACCCACTGCAAAAAAAGAGGAGTTCCACGCGGACGAAGTCGCGGGCAGACTCTAGTACCTAATATAATAAAGTTCTACATTTTAAGAAAAAAAACTTTCCGAATTAAATTTAAAAAACTAAGTACATTATGTCTGTGACCCCCACTCAAGAATTCAAGATGTCTCGTTAACTATAGAATTTTATTTTTAATAATCACCTTTTTGTCCTTAGCAGACTGACGCGTACCTAATGGACGACCAAGGCTTGGTCATACCTCCTCCGTTGGACTACCCCCCGCCGAACTACGCAGTCTACGAAGGAGACCATGCGAGAACCCTGCCACATCCTCACAGGCATAAGGACATAACTGGCCATAGTACTTTGGGCCGAAGTGCGGGTAAGAAATTGATGTTATTTTTTTTCCAAAAGCGCAAAAACGACCTTTATAGAGACACACTGTCATCATACAATTCAAGTCAAATCCCAAATGTTCTTGAGTTTTACTTTGTTATCATCATTTTTAATTTTGTGTGTGACTCTCAATGTTTATGCGTTTTTTCCTGCGCATTCACCGACAAGAAACGAATAAAAGGACGTATTGACGGAATTCAGTCATTTTTGTACCGTTCAATCATTATACTTATCATCTTTCTCGCAAAAGAAGACATTCAAATTAAATAAGTACCCTATTAAGATAAAATATCTTCCTCACAAGAAACACATTTGCATTTTGCGAACTCATACCTGGAAATCAATTTTACATGTACCCCCAATCCTCAGGTAAACAGAACTACGTGCCGGCGCCTAGCCCGATGCCGCCATTGGACGGATCCTACTTCAACATGGCCTCAGATAGATATCTGTCTTATCCTCCGTTGATTGGAGAATATCTGCAGCAGCAGGTAAGATATACTTGGTTCAAATATTAACAGGTTGCAGCAAATTTTATCAAAGAAATTGAGTCCTAACTATTCTATTTTGGTCATGACTACAGACGTAAAAACGCATCGGAAGGTATTGTACTCTTAATAACAAAACATATTTAAATTCTGTTTTACAAAATATACTTCCAATTTAATTAAAATTTTACCAGTATATAGACATCAAGACAGAAATGTGAACCTGTCTACGTTTTATGTGACAACTTCAGCCTTCGGGCGACTCTTTAAAAGATAATTGTTTTACTGTGTTGCTAAATTCTGAAATGTAACTGAAATATTATTTGGTATATGAAATTGCGAAACAAATATTTTGTCTGTTTGAAGAATTTGAACAGATTGTTTGTAGTGGCGCCCACACAGTAACTGGGATAGTCTTAATACCTAATGCCTGCAATCTATAAAATAGACGTGGTTTCTAATCCACGTATCTTCACATTTTATCTCGGCGAATTCCCGCAGATACATTAAGATATAATATAATACTTACTTACATATATATTTTTCCCATAGCAATCCGGCCGCACCCCTACACCTCCACAGCAGTATGTGGCTCAACCACTACAAAAGCACCTCCTGAACGGAGGCGTCGGGGGCTCGCCCTCGCACATTGCCAATCCGCCCATGAACTATGGCCTTGATAGTGAGTATAGTAAGTGTTAGAATAGACAACAAATTACTTACGTAATATCTTGTGTGTTGATATAGTATACTATAGAGACAAATAACAACAACAGAAAATGACATTTGATATCACTTGTTTGCATTTTCGTTATCATAGTGCTTTAAGAAACATCTCCCGTTTTTTTTAATGTACATTAAGTGGATAATTCTTAAACGTAACGTTCATTAGCTCGTTTGTCGTTTTATGATGTGCTAGAAAGTCAGTTAAAAAGATCGTTTAAGCTTCCGGTAGTTAACTAATTAAATTAATTATCCACTTCATAACCAATACTAGATAATAATTAATAACTATTAATTGAAACTTAAACATTATTTTTATCAGTAAATTTTCAACTATTTTAGTATAAAAAGGTCATAAGTGATATGAAAATGTGAAAGATTTAAGGCTCTACGTATATTAACCATTTTTATTCCTTCGTAGTGTCAATGGATCGTCAGTCTGCGGGGGGTACGCTCAGAAGACAGCGCCTAGAGAAAATGGCGCCGGTCCCACCTCCTGACGTCACTGTGCTGCACCCCGGTAATTGCGCTCAGGTAAGAAAATTACCAATTACATTTCTTTAAGGAAAAAAGATGAATAAGGACAAAGTTTAAACCAATACTTTCAGTGGATTCTCTTTTTACAATTGGATGTAATTATTTCCTGATCATAGTATTGGATAGTATAAAATCTTACAAAGGAGCGCAAAGGTTAATAAAAACTTTGTCTGTTTTAATTTACAACCCTTTACCTTCTTAGTTATTTGATCTTTAGATTTTAGAGGATAGTAAAAATTTGAAATAAAAATGTTTCATATTTAAATTTATGCAGTAGGTTTAAGCCACTCGGTTTATGCCATTCACTAAAACCATAAAAAAATAAAAAGGGTGTTCTTAAAAACAAACCATACTCTTCGTAAATGAATATAGTGCATATAAAGACAGTACATTAATCTACATAGGTAGTAGATACATGTATCTATCAATAATGTGAATCTAGCAAGGCTCGTGTAAACAATTTCGAAATATGTAATATTAAACATAAATTATGTTTTTCAAGAACATACCTAATAAGTATTAGCTGTAATGTATTCAAAACTTAATGGAAGTTTGGAAAAGCCAAACTGCGAAAATGGAACAAACAAAGGAACTTACTTATAATATAATTATGGATTAGGAAAGTTAATTAGTGTTCATACGGTTTAACATTGATTTAATCTCAGGTTCGGGTTAAAATTATAAGTTTAGTAATAATTTCTGATGCGTTCGTGGTTAATACACATTTGAATGAAACAATATATTTAACGGATTTTACTCGCGTATTTTATTTTATTTGCTGACATTTCGAAAACATCACATTTCGTGCTACGAATTTTGTAAAGTTTTCGGAACGTAAACAAGTAAAATACGATAATTTCTGATGCCTTCGCGGTTATTACACATTGGAATGAAACAACTGTTAACGGATTTAACTCGCGTATTTTTATTTTATTTTATTAGCTGACGTTTCGGATTCTTTATCAGCTCAGTCGTGCTACGATTATAGAAACTGTAAAGAATCCGAAACGTCAGCTAATAAAATAAAATAAAAATACGCGAGTTAAATCCGTTAACAGAAGTAAAATACGCTAAATCCATGAAAGTTGTTTCATTCCTATATATTATCGTTTAGATCATCTTTTAGACTAAGTGAGCAAATTAAATTTATTTTTGTTTTACAGGAAGTAATCTATTTAAAAACCACTGCAAATGTACTTATCTATATTTTTTTGTTACAGCATCAGTTATCACAGACTCCATTGCCAGTGAAGCAACCTCAATCAATACTAAAAGATCCTTCCAGGCACAAATATGGTAATCAATATGGGAGCCCCATTTCTTCAAGTACGCCCCAAAATAGTAACTCAAGTCAAATATTAACAGTGCAAAACCTAACTTCGGATGTACCGCAGTATGGTACTATTAGAAAAGAAAACAAAAAACAAAATGTCACCATAGACGAATCGTACAATAAAAGAAGTGAAACGCACGTTGTGTAAAGTGAATGACTCGTTAAAGTGTGTGTGTACATAAGACTAGTTAAAAATGTAGATAGATTTAAAAATTTATTGAATGTGATAAGAGAACGAACGCTGTTTAGTGTCCAGGTTTAGATAGAATGGATTGAATTAGCCCAAAATATAGGTTTTGCTGTCATTTCGCAAACGGAACATGAATTGTGATTTCGTGTTTGTGATATGAAACACGTGGAATGATATTGCAGTCCCAAATTATGGTTTTAGAATTCTTGTCAATTGAAAAGCTTATCTTAATTTTGTCTTTAAAGATGGAGATGATTATGAAGTCTTAGATAACTTTTCTTTATTACGGACTTCAATATCGATTCCACTTGGTAATTGAACTTACTGTATTATTGTTTGGGCTAAATTTGTCTGGTTGTAATTAATTGTTCGACTGACTTATCAATATTATTATAAAATTATTAATTAACGTCCAAATCTTAAGCGAATTATTAAAAAGACGTTTCCATTGTCCAGAATTGTAATCATTCTAGATTGTATACCTATTGACTTATACTTGATTTGTATTTTGAAATATTTGCTGATTCAATTGAAATGATTCCAACAAGGATCTCTTTTAATTAAGTTTTAATAGATATTCTTATTAATTGTTAATAGATTTTTCTTGATCTTTTTACAAAATTTATGGGGAATTTTGAATTTACCCGACGGCGGTTGAATCGTCGATTGTTTTTAGAATTGTTCATTCTGAAATAATGCATTTATTGTTATTGAAAATATTAAATAATAAGAAACTGTTTCTAATTTAGATACTGTTTTTTGTCTTATTTAAGACTGCTAGATTCATCGATTATTACAATTTTAGTTAAAACCACAGAAAATAAAAATAAAGAAGAATTTGTTTATTTTTATTTTAATCAATTGTCAATGCTTTCATTTGTCTTTTATGTAGAAAGTTAAATTTTGTCAATAATGCTCGACAAGCAGTTAGTCTTTTTTGATTGTCTACTTCTGTGTATTTTTTAAATCGACCCATAATAATTGTATTAGGTGGAACCTATTTTATTATTTTTATTTACTTAAAAATGAACCTCGTCTGTCTAGTTTTAAGTTAGTTAAGTTTTACTGCCAAATTTTCTTCTTAATAAATAATGCAATTGTACATTGTACTATTAAATATTTTATTTTCTATTATCTTCGCCAAATGTAAATAAAAATAATACTCAAATCGCGAACTGACAATAAATGTAAGTTTTTAATTTAATTTATACTTCTGCCTAGAGAAAACTGTAAATAAATGATCTTAATTTTTTTCTATTACAATAATAGCTTTTTTACTCCAAAATTTAATCGGTTTTAATACAGATACCAAAGTTTTATTAATTTTTATTTTTAAGTTATTAAGCTACTTTATTATTTTTATTTTATTATTTCTTTTATGATGTTTGTCGAAAATGTAACAAACTATACAAAATAAACGCTGATTACTGATTTCATACGAATGAAATGAAATTATTTTGTTCATTAAGTTAATTAAAAATATTGAATCGGTAATCCATCCAATGAGAAAATACGATTTCTTATACAGAACAGACATATTTATTGTTACATTTCGAATTTAAATAAAAAACTAATTAAACATAATTTGTTTCATTTTTTTTCCTTTGCATTTTTTTTTATTCTGAACGGAGTTGTGAACCAATTATTAAAAACATATCATTCAGTAAACATAAATTTTCATCAGTACGTTCTCATCTCGACTAATTTGATATCTACTATATTGCTTTGTTAGGTATAGGTACTAACAAGTGCCAAACTCGGGAGGTAAAACGTTATTACCGAATTTTAGTAAAGCCCTAGAATAGACACCTAATTTTAGATAGCAAAAAAAATGTAGCTGTGTTATACGTCCCTACATTAATTTAAGAATATGAAGTTAACATAAAATCGTGCCTTATACTTTTACGCCATTTTGAAATTTAAAATATCACTTAAAGTAATGCCAAAACTTAGATTTAATAATAAATACGAACTTTCTAGATTTTAAGGTCTTCGACGATTTTCTTTAATAAGTGTGCTAATGTTTTGATTCATATATTTTCTTAGAATTTCTCAGAAAATAGTTAGTTTTTCTCACATAAAACAACAAATTAAGACTGAGTTAACCATGGTTTTTAGAATGTTTTTATAAAATGTTTGAAATTGTTCGCTTTTTATTAATTTTGATAGGTACGTAATAAATCTTATTCATTTGCGTAGTCTTATTTTTTTAGTTATCCTACTCGTAATCGAGGATGTAGTTTTCTACTTGTCTACATTTCATTATACTACCTACCTGCCTGTTCAGATTGTAAAAACACTAATAAGTAAATAACTATTAAAATAATAATTTAAAATTGATGGAAAAGTTTTTTTTGAAACTCGAGAGCTTGTCATTTTAGTCGTAAGTGCTAATAAAATGTTCAAAACATATTGTCAATACCATTAATTAAACTTACTACGTAAAATAAAAAAAAGGTCAAGTCAAAAACAAATTACAGTAGCCTTAGGTACTGCTAAATGAATAAAATATGCATTTGTTAAGTTATTTTTTCTAATTAATTTTAGGCCAAAATTCTTGTTTACCCACAAAATACTTAGTTATTTTAACAAGTACTACAGAAATGTAAAACTGTAGCTAACTATAAATCAGATTGTTCCAATATGATTTAATTTTTATTAAAATCAACTGAATATTAGGTAAGTTCTGTAAATGTTCTATACCTACGTAAACCATTGGTTGTTCAAGAAAAAGTAATTATATTTTCAAAAAAGTATTACTGTTATTTTTCCTGATTGTTCTATTTTTTTGTAGTATAAGTACTCGTTGCTAGATTTAAATGAAATAAAAGTAAAATTCATTCATTACTTGTAAATTATACTCACTTGTTAAAATAAGGTTGTAAATGGCTCGACGAATCCCGATGAGACTTTTATAATTAAATAACGTATATAAAGCTCATAATTGTATAATCAGCATAAAATTGAATTAAAAATGTATATGTTAAAATTGGATATTTTATTTAGACCCCTTTAAATATAAATAATTTAAGTAGGTAGTAGACTAGGTACTGATGACAGAAAAATTAAAATCAAACATGTGGTAAAAAAAATGCGTTTTTCATTATTATTAAAAGTAACTATTAGATCTGATTTAATTTCCTAGTAGGTGCTTTGGTAACTCAAATTAAAATCTAGTTAAGAGTTGTCTTGCTCGGAATAAAAAATATAGTAACGAGGCTGATTCCACGGGCATTCCAACCACCGTCAGTGCCTTGTCCTAAATATTGAAGAAATAAGTTACAATATTATGATTTTAAAAAAAGTCGATAAGTTCTGACAACATGCATTAAAACGTAATTCTTGATATACCTCATTTATTCAATATTTAGAATGGTGGTTGAATCGTCCACGAAAATGTTCATACTTTTGATATTCCTGTGACTAGAAATGTTTTCATTTCTGTTAGGTACAAAAGAACGATTACTCTGCCCTGCTAATGATAAACGCAGTAAAGTCCCTACGTATAAAACTCATTATATGTAGGTATTATTTCTAAACTATTCTCCAATATCTTTTACATTGTACCTACCTCAAAACACCACAATTTGGTGGTACCAACAACCATAACAAACTCTGACAGCTGAAAGTAACATAGTTACTCGCTAAAATCTGATTAAATCTGTCAACTTCGTAGCTAAGAATTAAGCTTTCCTAAATGCTTGCTTAATCCTAACTACAGAGGCAACAGAAACATCTAATTACTTAACACTGTTTACGTTAGGTACTATTCAAGGAAATACCGAATCACGGAAGTTAGGTCTTAGTATTTAATATTCGAGTTGAGTCTGGCATCTAAATCTAAACCTAGTATGCTAAGCAGAGGTCCAAACGTCAAACGCAGATGAGTTTGCTTAAAGCGGTGGTACAAGCCATGAGCAAAATAATATTGAGTGGCTTGGAGATTTTTGAGTCATTCTTCTTAAATCTAGCTTTGTGTACAGTTAGATATAGGTATACCTGTATTTTTTTCTAGAACTTCATTTCTCTAGAATCTTCGTATAACAATAAAATTCTATATTCAACAAACATTTTTAATTTGATCGACCAGCATTCACGACGGCTTGTAACCTCTACAGTATTAAGTACATTAAATACATTTGAAAAAAATTACCTATAACTATTAACGGATTAAACTCGCGTATTTTTTTATTTTATTTTATTTGCTGACGTTTCGGATTCTTTACAGTTTCCATAATCTTTAGCGTTAGACTATTGTCAGCTCAGTCGTGCTACGATTATGGAAACTGTAAAGAATCCGAAACGTCAGCAAATAAAATAAAATAAAAAAATACGCGAGTTAAATCCGTTAATAGTTGTTTCATTCCAATGTGTAATAACCGCGAAGGCATCAGAAATTATTAAATTACCTATTGGTACTTACCTAAATTTATACCTATATCAGAAAAAAAATAGTAGGTAGGTAATTACACTATCAATTTTTTGATATCTTGTATAGCTCCTTAAATTTATTTATAAATGGATGTCCGAAGTTCCTTTTGTTATAAATAACTTATATATATAATTACAATTAAAAATTCAAACATCTGACAGGAAATAAAATGTCACATAGTTAGTTCCTTATCGAATAGCTATATAAACTAAGACCATTGTAGGTAATCTTCTTCTCTTCTTCTTCTTCTTCTTTCTCATAAATAAAAATGAATCGCAAAATGTGTTGGTAAGCGCATAACTCGGCAACGCCTGGACCAATTTGGCTAATTTTTTTTTTTAAATGTTCGTTGAAGTCCAGGATGGTTCTTACGGCGAGAAAAAATCGAATAATTGCCGGGAAAACCCTAAAAACAGCCCTTTTATTTTCCCATACAAACGTTGTCTAACTAAAGTTACCTAATTTGAATTTCGAACGGGCAGGATGACGTCTGCCGGGGCCGCTAGTTTTAAATAAAAATCCTTAAATGAACACCGCTATATTTTATGTCTTAATCCATAAATGAATATGAGTTCGAATCCACATTGATATGTTAATGGGCACGGCACCGTACTCACATACGTACACATAAACAAGCTTGTCGAGGAAAGAAAACAAGACGTAATGCCTGCAAGCAATTGAATTTTAACTAGATAATATATTGGAAAAGGAAATTATTTCATATGTTGATATTTCGTTTCCAGATCAAAGCACGTTTGTATGGAATTTCGAATATAAACTTCAAAGTGAAATGTAAATGATTAGAGAATTAAATCATTATGTAGGTGTTAGGATGGGGTATTATATAATTATTAAAACACATTTGAACATAATCAAGCGTAGTTTATATTCCAACCTCCATCTTCATGTCAAAAGTCAAAACCACAGATAATCCAACATCTCTCTCCTTTTCATTTAAGTACAAAATTAAGCATTTATTAAGTACTTACTAACTATAATAATCCGATACAAGAAAAACAATTAAATTTCTAAAATTATTTTGCGTAAATTAGGTTTACATAATTAAGTATATGTTTTATTTATTTTAAACATTTTTTTTTTTTTTTTTTTTTATTATTTTTATATACTTATTATTATATTTTTTATAAATCAGTCTCATAATCATCTAAGTACCTAGGTCGCCGAACAAGCCTTCTAGATTGTCTCGTATTATCTTCTAACTCTTGCGAATATTCCTCATTAATCTCATTATTATTAGAATTGGTCTCTTCTATACTGTTTTCACTATCACTTTCTATAATTTGTTCTTCTACTTTACTATCTAAAAGACTTGAAGGCGAATTATAATCATAACATTGAGAGGATTCTACCTGCTGCTCTGGTGAAGTCTGATCTGGTGTAGGTATCAAATGCCATCTATTTCTTCTAAACCTACCCCTTTCGGTGTTTATGATGTACGACCGAGGCTCGTCGCATCTGCGTTCTATGGTACCATAAGTTTTTAAATCAACAATCCAAACCCTATCTTTTTGTTTTAATTCATTTAACTTCGAAACTCTATGTCTCCTATTGTAATAGTAAGCATCTTGGTATTTCTGTTCCATTTTGCATTCTTTTATATTTTTTTAAATTCAACAGAATTATTTAATTTACTAGATACTATAGGTAAATTGTCACTAAGTTTACGGTTGAACATCATTTCTGCCGGACTGTATCCTATTTCTGTAGTGGTATTTCTGTAAATTAAAAGTGCCATGTGTATATCCTCATTTTTAGCAAGTAGAGACTTTGCAATTTTAACTCCAGATTCTGCCATTCCATTACTTTGAGGAAAATATGGACTACTGGTGATAGTTTTGAATCCATACTCCCTTGCAAATGAATTGAATTTTGTTTTAAATTGTGTGCCGCAATCTGACCTAACCACTTCTGGGATCCCATATCTAGAAAACACATTTTTACATGCTAGTATAACAGAGTCCTCTGTTAAGTTTGCTAATCTAAAGATTTCAAGATATCTAGAATAATAGTCTATCATTACTAAATACCAATTATTGTCATATTTAAATAAGTCCATACCAATTTTCTGCCATGGTCTATCTGGAACTGGATCAATTATCATTTCTTCTTTGTGATTTTTATATAATTCAATACATTTAGAACATGTTTTTATTTTTTGTTCTATTTGTTTAGATAAACCTAACCACCAAACTGCTTGTTTTGCCCTATTTCTACATTTAGATATACCTAAATGGCCCTCATGTATCTTATCTAGTATACTTTTTTGCATTTTTTCTGGTATCACTATTCTGGAGTTATACAAAAGAAGACCTGACTCAATTGAAAAATTGTTTTTATATTGAAAGTACTCTCTAAATATTCCCAATTTATTTTTATTTGGCCAACCATTCACTGTAAATTCTTTAATTCCTGTGCATACATCACATTTATTCTGTTCATCTTGTATTTTTGACAACATATCATCCTGCAATGTTTCATTAGTAAATGCATTTATATCCAAATCCTCATCTGTTTCATGCCCTTGATCAGACAATGGCTGACGTGACAGAGCGTCAGCAACTGTCTGATCTTTTCCTGGAATAAATCTTACTACATAATCAAATCTAGTCAGTTTTAATCTTAATCTCAAAAGTCGAGGACTCAGATCATCTAAGGGTTTAGTTTCTAATATTTGCAATAAAGGCTTATGATCTGTTTCTAATTGTATTTTTATGCCCACTACATAATCTTGAAATTTTTTACCGCCCATACTAAAGCTAAACACTCTTTTTCAATTTGTGCATAGTGTTTTTCTGTTTCAGTTAATGTCCTACTAGCATACATTACTATCTCTCTATTACCTAATTTATCTTCTTGCATGAGTGCTGCTCCTAACCCAAACGAGCTGCTATCTGCTGATACTATAATTTTTGCTCCTGGGTCGTAGTGTGCCAAAGTTGGTGCTGTCTGCAATTTTCCCTTGATCTCATTAAATGCTTTCTTTTGTTCTAGTCCCCATACATACATATGATTTTCTTTTAAAAGACTGTGAAGTGGTTCTAGAATATTAGATTTGTTTGGTATAAATCTTCCTACAAAATTAACCATTCCTAAAAATTGAAGGAGTTCCTTTTTATTATTAGGTGCCTTTAGGTCTGTTATTGCCCTAATTCGTTCTGGATCAATTTTAATGCCCTCAGCATTAATAACATGACCAAGATAACAAATTTCTGTCACTCCGAATATACATTTGCTCCTATTAATAGTTATGCCTTCATTACTCAATCTTATTAATACTTCCCTAAGTACTCTGTCATGTTCTGTCTTAGTAGCTTCATATATTAATATATCATCCATATGAATGGCTATTTTCAAATCTTTAAATAAATTTGTAAATTTCATACTGAAATATTCAGGTGCACAATTAAGACCAAAAGGTAATCTGTTATAGACATACCTACCAAAAGGTGTGATAATAGTTGTAAGTTTCTTAGAAGCATCATCTAATTTAATTTGATGGAACCCAGAAGTTGCATCTATTTTCGAAAAATATTTTGCTCCTTTTAATTTTGCTAGAGTATTTTCAACTTTAGGTATAGGATATACAGGGCGCAATATATTTTTGTTGACCTGAGAATAATCACCGCATATTCTAACTTTATTATTTTTATATACTACTACAATAGGTGAAACAAAATCAGTAGGCTCTTCTATGGGACTGACTATGCCAAGCTTTTCTAATCTTTCTAATTCTTCTTTTACTTTTGGTAACAATGGAATAGATACATTCCGGGGTGAGGTTTGTATATAAGGCTTAGGATTATCAATTAATTTTATTTTAAATTCTTCCCGGAATACACCTAGCTCATTAAAAATATTCGGAAATTCTTTTTCTATCACTCCTATATTACTTGAATTTGTTTCTACTGGAGTAACTGAGATGGCACAGATGCTTACTATTTTCATCGGTTCGATAGAGCATCTACCTAATATAGGCATTTTCAGGCCTTTAATGACATAAATATTTCCCTCATAAATTCTTTCTTTATATGTTAACTTTAAACTTATGGTACCAATTACCTCGAGCTTGACTCCATCCGACCTCTTATTGTACTGTCACACTTCACCAAAGGCAGCTTAAACTTTTGTGCCCAAATCTCTGGCACCGCACTTATATCTGCTCCTGTATCAATTAAAAATTTTACAGTATCTATATACTTATTGTACCTACTCACATTTACATCAATTATATAATCTTGGTTTAGTTCACAAAAACTAACCTTAAAATCGTCAGTTTCATTTCTTGTTTCTTCTATTTTATTAACGGTTTTAGAACGACACATTGTTGCAAAATGCCCAACTCGCTTGCAATTATGACAAGTTGCCTTTGAAGCCGGACACAGGTTTCTTTGATGTCTTGCCTGACCGCAGAACCAACATTTATTGTCTCTTGTCTTCTTTTTAAATTGTTGTATTCTATTTAGTGATAAATCTTCCTTTCCATCTAGTAACTCCTTTCCCTCTTCTTGCATTTCCGCCTGCCTGCTCAGTAGCGTAGCATCCTTCAGAGTTAGATCAGTCTTCAACAGCATCCTTTCACTAGCATGCTTGTTTCTAATACCTATCACCAGCCTATCTCTAATTAGATCATCCTTCAAAGTCCCAAAGTCACAGTTAATAGCCAGTTTATGCAGCTGTGTAATGAAGTCATCCACTTTTTCTCCTCTTTTTGCACACAACTATTAAATTTGTATCTCTCAAAAATGACATTGCGTTTTGGTGCAAAGAAATTATCAAATTTTTGTAACAACGATTCATAACTGTAATTGTCTTCGAATTGTAAGACAATATCCTCCGCCTTCTCTCCCATGCAGTACAATAAGCAGTTGATCTTATCCCTATCTGATGATCTATCTGCTCCCGATATGCTCATATATCTGATAAATCTGGCCCTGTACCTCGTCCATTCCTCGGGTACAAAGCTGAATGGTCCTGGTGGAACTACTTTAACTGTTTCCTTTCCAACCGTTACTGATTCTGATTTAATCGACGCCGCGGCCACTGCCGATTCCGGTGTTTTTGCCATCTTAATGCACTTATACTGAATATTTCGATTATTAGTTATTTTACTGACTTAGCTTTATTTTACCGCTGCCACCATGTTAGGATGGGGTATTATATAATTATTAAAACACATTTGAACATAATCAAGCGTAGTTTATATTCCAACCTCCATCTTCATGTCAAAAGTCAAAACCACAGATAATCCAACAGTAGGTAAACTGTTCATGGTAACTGTAATACCTAACGACCTTCTTATTAAATGAATCAATTCGATACAATTTTGCTTCTATTATAGTGAAAAAGCGATTAGATATCTTTTTATTAACATTTTCAGGGAGCATTTTCCTTAAACTTTTCAAAGAACATGCAGGTTTATAAAGATATAAAAACAGTCTGATCCTCAGGAACAAATTGCTATTTATAAATTATCTTTTGAGAGAAAAATCAAAACGGACGATAAAATCGTCCCTTCGAAGTTCAATCGTGTTTTAAGCCCTGGGATGAGACGAGCATAGCGAGGGTCGGTACAGCGCGAATCAGCTCGAACATTTAGTATAAAACGCATAGTTTTTTTACAAATGTGTATGTGAGTGGGTTTTTATGTTTATGTATGCGTATTTATATTTCAATTTACAGATGTGTGTGTACGTGCGTATACTGTTTCTTTATCTGTGTATGCCAATTGTACTTCTTGAACTTTATGAATTATCTATTTTAGTAAAAAAATACCTATAGGTACATCCTAAAAAACTTTAATAACAATAAAATACTAATAAATATTGACTTGAAATGTTTTAGGTAAAAGCACGTTTATCTTTTCAAATGTCCCTGCTATTCGGCATTCCTGTGCCGGGATCCTTGAAAGAATATTCCGCTTATCGTTCCCGTCGCGTTTGTAAAAAGCTGACCTTTGCCGCGATCCGACGTTATTGTTCCACATAAACAACTTGCGGGAATCCAAACTAAGTCGGGGTAGCGATAGGAAAACATTCCTGCAACAATTTGTGTATACGAAAAAACCTACGCGAATGTTCCAATTTTAAAAACTTCGATTTATTTAGCCCATTGAAAAAATACGCTTCGGTATATTTTTAACACCGCAATTCGGCGAAAGGGTTTACAATTTTTTACATGTCTATTTACCTTAATTGCAATATATAAGAGTTCTAGAAAAAGCAATTCGTCATATAAGATTTCTAGGTAACTACGATCCAATTTAAACGTATTCCATTTTTTTAAATACAGCGCTGGTAAAAAAATGCAATGATGTCACAATTCTTCTGTGTATCACTACATATTTCTTGGTAATAATATGAATGTCATAACCTTACTGCAATAAAATAGATGTTGCAGGATTTCCAATTAAGCTGACTTCACAATAGCAAGCTACGAAATTTGATAACGTACAATGAAACTTTCAGATAAAGTGACTTTATTAAAAATATGAGTATTCCTGCTATCGCTACCAATATATCAAAGACGGTCTCTGAAATATTGTGAATCGCGATCTATATTGGATGTGCCCGAGCAGAAACCTTATTGATGCAAAATTATAATAACACACGTATAAATAGAAATCTATTACTTTTTTCCACTACATAACCTGATACTGCAGACTCCACATTCTGTACTAATCCAGATAGCTTCTACATAATCCTATTTTATAAAACGATTATTACTATTAATAATTGGTTGTTCATTTCGATGAATAATTTATTAAAGTGTAGGCATTATTAGACCTACGACATTATGTATTTGATATTGTTCATATGGTCTGTATAAAAAGATACCCTTTAATTATAAAGAGACACGACCTAATTCAACTTCTGACAATTCCGTAGCTTTCCATTACGTTAATTATTAATACAAAACTACGTTCAAAAGCTTAATGGAATAAAACCACGTTGTCGTTGAAACTAAATTAAATTTTGAACTGAGACCTCGAATATAACTTGCCAATTACACGAGCTCAAACTTGAAAAGTACAACGAATAAGTATGAATTTTAAATTGGCTAAGATATGCAACATTTTGATTTAGGCGGCGACCGCGGGGTAGCTCAGAATTCCGCTATTTAAATTATTTATTTAAAAACTAACTTCCTCCTTACGATTTGATTGAGAGAACCTACACATACCTTTTTAACCTCATCCTTAATATGAATAGTTTTCCGATCATCTGTAATAGATTTTTGCTTCCGTGATATATAAAGAAAACGATGAACATGTTTTCACGAATTTATTGCACACGTTCGTGTGTTTCAAGTCTTATTTACCTGCTGAATGACCCCTCTTAAGCAGAAATTGAGTTGCTGTCTGAGACGCCCTTCACTTTGAAATAAACATCCTTTACGGGTTGCTAAAAATAGACACGAAAATGACGTTTGCGGAAATAGTACCTGCCTCACAACTAAATAAAAACTTGAAATGTGTTCAGATCTCTGATATTAACTCTTTAAAATTGGCTTGTCAAGCTTAGTTTACTTTTACCTTCGTCAGGCCAGATGTCCGTTGGGAACGCTTTCCTCGTGTAAATTTTGACAATGATTTAACTGTTTAGTTTGTAAAATATAAAATATACCTTATATATTACCTATGGTACCTAAGTACCTTGAATATAGATACGATTTGTGAACTAAGCTGCGAGGTCAGCCGAAATTTAATAAAAACAACTGTAAATAATATAGTTTTTTGAAGTAAAAATGTGGTGTTGATATAAATCCTTAATTAAAACATTTATAATTACAGGGTAGATTATACGTCATCTTATACCATAAGGTTAATAAGAACAATAGCTGGGATTGCAAGGAAGCAGCAGCATTTTCTCTATGAATTTAAAACCCGCAAGTGTGAGTTACGAAACTGCGCTTAAGCTACAAGCCAAAGTCCTAGGTTCCGCTAAGTTTAACTATGAATAATTTCACTTTGAAATTCACAGAAACGTATCTCTGCGATACCGCTCTTTGAGACGCTCTGAACTGGGTTAAAATTTGTAATGTATCATTATTATTTAGATGAAAATGGGCTAAAGATACCCGCCTGGGATTGTTTGACTAGAGTTTGTACGTATATTCAATTTAAGTAACAATTTCAGCTTAACTTACTAGTGGCCAGTGACCCCGGTGATTAGGTAAGTGTTTTCTATATGAGTCGCATCATAGTTTTATAATTATTAGATTTTTCAACACCTACAAGTTTTGCAAACTTTGGGGCAGGGTCAATAGATCTCGGTAATAAAGTTCAATTTTACAATGAAATCGAAAAATTATTACATAAGACATACTACTAGAAATACTATTTTGTTGTGTATATTTCTGACTAGCGGCCCCGGCAGACGTCGTCCTGCCCGTACGATTGTTTCGTCAAAGATCTGTCAAAGTCTTCTGTCACTTCTTCATAAGGCTTCATATTTTCCCCGTTTTTTACACATTTTCCACTGTTTCTTCGCTCCTATTGGTCGCAGCGTGATGTTATATAGCCTAAAGCCTTCCTCGATAAATGGTCTATCCAACAAAAAAATATTTTTTGAATTCGAGCCAGTAGTTCCTGAGATTAGCGCGTTCAAACAAACAAACAAACAAACAAACTCTTCAGCTTTATAATATTAGTATAGATTACTACCTAAATATAATACATAAGTACCTATACCAAAAATATATATTTACATTTAAAAGGCTTTAAAGTGATTGATAATATATTTTTCACGTCAATTTAATCCATGTAAAATCAAGCACTCGATCATAAAATGTAATCAATCTCGAAGTTATACGTAGGTACATTTTTAACTTTTACGTGTTTTAATCAAACAATTAATTGATATTTTCCCATTTTCTGTTCAATCATTATTGGTATGACAGGGCAAAAACTGCTGTTATAAAAATAGGATTTCAATATTAGGTACAAGCTTTGAAAACACGTAGAATTACTTCGTAACCATTTTCTTGCAATCTTCAGCCAGTTTTTCTTGCAAATCTTGACAGGACAATCGATGAAAAACTGTATGGAATTCACATACGTAAACGAAAACTAACCATAATTATGACGTTTCACAATTTTGAATTCGTTTCGTTCAGTTTTTATTATCGATTGGCATTTGTTTCCCATTTAGGTACCTACCTGAAAGTGTATAAATTTCTTTGTAGTCTTTTTAGTATTCAAAGTACTAGACAATACTTTGTAGGTTGTAAATTTGCATCGAATAAAACGCTTCAAAGATATCCCACAAATCTTAAAGTCAATTTTAAATTGCGTACGGAAATTCGAAAACCGCCAATAAAACCAAATTAACATTATTCCTGTACAGATAAGCAAAGAATTATTCATCAGCCCCAAATGGGTTCACTCCATTAATTAAGCGAAGCGACCAAAAGCATTAAAATACATAGTAGTTAAACAGGAACTTCAATATCTATGACTTGCCTTATTATTCCCTATATTATTATGATTAACACTCGATAATAATTATAAAATACCGAGTTTATATAATTATCATATTTTTATATAATTGGGTCATCTAAAAGTTCCTGCGATAAGCAATATGAAGTTTTATAAAAATAACTGTCTAACAATATTTCCGCTGTCCAGTAAAGTTATTTTCTCTTAATACCAACCGTGTAATTAACTCCGTATCGCTTCGCTATGGCAGTAGACACGAACCTTAAATAGGCCTTAATATAGGCTTATCCTATTCGGTGATAATTTAGTAGATTTATTGAGAGAATTCGGAATATATTAGATGGGGAGCTGGGCTCGGAAAAGTGGCCTGATTTATTCGATGTGGTCGCTTTAAAATGGATAGTCAGAGAGCTCGGGAATCTTTTTCATTAATTGCCCATTTAGATCTAGAACATGAGAAAGGCAAAATTTACTTATTCACGTGACCCACATTAAGGAGTTGTGCTGTAGCGCTCAAGTGAAGAAACCGAGGTTAAAAGTGAAATAGCTTTTTCAATCATTTTTCAATCATTAGGATGGTGCCAACAAAATGGTCGGTCTTTTATTATTCCACTTTTATTATAGGTACCTAGGTATTACGTTAACATTAGTGATTAATAATTTCTGATGCCTTCGCGGTTATTACACAATGGAATGAAACAACTATTAACAGATTTAACTCGCGAATTTTAATTTAGGGGCTTTTGGAAAACTTTACAGTTCCCATATTCGTAGCACGACTCAGCTAACGCTAAAGAACATAGGAACTGTACGGATATTGGGAATTGTGAAGTTATCTAAACGTCTTCCAGTTAAATAAAAAACGCGGAGTTTATTCGTTAATAGTTGTTACATTCCAATTAATGATTTCGTTATAAAACATACGACTCTCCATCTATTTGCGCAAACAGCTAGAGCCAGTTACGAGCGTTTTATCCTACTTGTCGCTGCAAAATGGCCGAATGTAGTCGCAGGCGAAAGAGCAATCCCGGTGGCTGTATAAAGACTAAAAAGTTAAATTTTGCCTCACATTGTCATGTATGAAATTATATTTTCAGAAGTAAAAACTATTATTGCAATAAAACAGCCATAACGGATTTAACTCGCGTATTTGATGACGATCGTCAGCTCAGTCGTGCTATGAATATGGGAACTAAGTTTCGAAACGTCAGCAAGTAAAATAAAATTCGCAAGTTAAATCCGTTAGAGTCGTTTCATTATGACGGCCTGCTGGTCTAGCGGTCAGAGCCCCTGGCTACGAAACCGGAGGTTGCGGGTTCGAATCCTGCTAGGGGCAGATGTCAGTGTGATGAACACTGGCATCTGTACCTGAGTCTTGGATGTCTTATATGTATTTATGTATGTTTATCCGTTGTCTAGTACCCATAGTACAAGCTTTGCTTAGTTTGGGACTAGATCAATTGGTGTGAATAGTCCAAAGATATTATTATTATTATTATAATGTGTAAACCCACGAAGGCATCAAAAATTATTAAAAAATAATATTCAACCAATTTTATGGTATTAGTAAAAAAACCAATGATGCACTAAATCATCTGATCTAATGGGAGACCTTAAAGAATTTTGGCAAGTAACCTACTAATCATATATAGGTACCGGTGCCCGGTACATTGTAAACAAGTTTCCTTTGCACATTGAATTTAAACACCTCCCATCATAGAACTTCCTTTATCTATACATACTGGATACTTCACATAATATGTATACCAGTATGAAACTGGAAACGCGGTGCCCTGGGGCCTAGTTGTACAATACCTAGGTTACCTACATGTCTATCAAATGTAAATACCTACAAACTTGCTACAGGATAGGTAGGTACGTTCTACATCAGATGTAGGTATTGTGATAAATTTATTAGACATTGATAACTTCGTAAAGATGTTTACAATTTATATAAATTGACGTGACTCGTGAGTAACTTTTACAATGTTAAAATGTTATATGTTAGTACGCAAAACATATAAATTATTTTATGATTTGCTGAAATATAATGCAAAGGTATTTAATTTAATATGACGTAAGTATCAATTTAAATAGATAGCCGTACCTATTTATTCAATGACGTGATGAGGTATATAGGTAACGTGGGCTTAAATCCAACTATGGCTTCGATTTTTTCTACGCTTGGCTTGGCGCATATAATATTTTCATTTACCTACTCGCTGGTCGCTGTAAACCTTCCTCTTGAATCACTCTATCTATTAAGAAAATCTGTTGCGCAGGTTAAGGTTTAAGCATACATAGTGTAGGTACATAATTTATGTGTGTAAGGTAGGTCAGGCATATAAGGCCCAGCTGGTTACAAGGCCCAGAAGCCAAAACTCACATTTCCAAGAGTATAATTCGCTCGACACTTCACGCACACAAAGAAACAGTCGATACAAAGAGCTGGCAACATCGCTTGGATTCGCACGCGCCGCTATTTTGTCAGTACCATGCAAACAGTCTTTGAGTGAGGTTGCGGCTGTGCTTGATGTAAATTTTACTATAAGAAAATTGCGTTTTCTCGAGGTTTTTGATTAGGCACTGTGTTATTTTTCAACTTGGATGTAAACAGAGGTTACCTGGCTGTATGTAGAAAGGTAAGTTTTTAGTTTCATGTCTATTTTTATGTTTAATAATCGTCATTATTCTAGAATCTTCACTTTAGCTAATAAGGCCCACTGTTAGAGTAGGTAACAAGGCCCGGGCCCCGGGCCTTATTAAACGTATGAGATGTAATCGTAGACTTAAATTTGAAGTGCGTCAATAGATATAAAACAAATAAATAAAAAAAACGCTAATAAATACTTAATTTTGATTATTTAACTAAATTAATTGTAATGTTTTTAGACTTTTTCTTTCCAGATTAAAAAGATGTCGTCACCACCTAAACCAGTAAAGAAAAAGCGGGCCCTATGGTCAGAGAAAAGTTTGGCCGCCGCAATGGCTGCTGTGAGAACCGAAAGTCTTTCACAATAACTTCTTAATAAAAATACTTAAGTAAAATGTTGTAAGTACGTTCGAAAACAAATGATTCTTTTTTATTGATCTCGTAACATAGCTAATTTTATAAGTGCCATATAAAAATAATTAAAATGTTACAGTTACGTATGAGTGACGAATATCGTTATATTTATTAGAAATTAGTTTTTATATAAAGCCTTTAGTTCAAAAAGGCCCACAAAATTATGGTTGATTGAAAAATTATGAGCGATTCTTTTTTATTTTTGTTAAATATTTATGTTACCAGTGCTGTAACAAAAGAAGTTTTAATTTTATGTTAATTCTTACTATTTTAGAGAAAAATCGTTGATTTTTTATATGTTTAGTATAATAAGGCCCAAAGGCAAATAAAAAAACAAATTATAAATATCCTCATGTTATGAAGGTACCAAATATTGTTTTCTGTGTAAGTGTGCCGTTAAAAAGTTTAAAAACCTGTTATTTACGTTAATAGGATCAATTCTTTGGCGGGCTTTACTACCTACATAGTGTTTAATAAGGCCCAAAACAGTAGTTTTAAAAAACTTACACTAACCTCAAATACACTAATATTTTCACTGTTATTTTGATTTATAAAGAAATTTAAATAAACGTGTCGTCTATATCGAATGAGTTTTACTTGTTATCCTTTTTATATTGACAGATATTTCGTTTTAAATAATGGTGGGCCTTATATACCTAATCTACCTTACATAGTATAGTGTATTGAAAAAGTTTAAGTTTAAATCGTAAATACAGATTACACTTGTATAATTTTTATTTATACCGATGATATAAAAAAAAAGACGATTCACTTAGTTTAATGTCCTTTCCTCGGAAATGCAAAATAGTAAAAAGTAACTATAAGTTATGACTGTTATTTTTACAGAACTATGACAAGATCCACTTAGCGAGGTCCTTTTGCTTTATATTTGCAAGAGAATGCTGACAAGCGGCTACAAATTGAAAGTGCACAGAAATGCAGGTTCACTCGGAACAAAACGGTGCAGGCGCCTTGAAGAATGCGAATAAGCAAGATTTATTGTTTGGAAACTTGACAGTTTACTATGAATTTAAATATTAAGGAGATCATAATTTTTGCCCGTTTATATACCCGCCAACTTGAATACAAAAAAATAAGAGAGAATAGAAACATTACCTATAAGTCCAATAATTACATCATTTCATTGAATTAACAAACTTTATCAATTTTGTTTCTGTCGGACATTATTCAAATTCAACCAAGTGACTACAGGTAAATATAAAACACACTAATATAGAATTCGTCTAATTTTGGAATGAAACACTATGTCGGATTTAACTTGCGTATTTTAGTTTATTTGCCAACGTTTCGAAAACTTTACACTCCCCATACCTTTGCGACTGAGATGACGATAGCTTAACGCTAAAATGTCATATTATCATATCGTAATGTCTAATAACCGCGATAGCATCAGAACTCATTAGGATATAAATAACGATAAACAAGCTTTATCAATCTGAGCATAATTAAACCTAGGTACAGGTGTCGCGACGTCTCGCGAAACCTTTATATAAAATATATAAATATTGTCTATGGCAACATCAAACGCTTGGCGCCAATTTGTCTATGGTAAGATCTCAAATTATTCAGTTTTCTCTTGTCACATAGTTCAAAGTAGCTCGAAGTAATCCGTTCCTAAAACGTTAAAGCTAAGTATTTCATAAGTGTCTAAGTATTGGCTAAGTATTAACTTAAGTATTTTCTGAGTTTTAAGTATTTATACAAGTTATAAGTGTTCCTAATATCTTCACGTTGGGTGTATATGTGTGTGAATATCTAGTGTTCAGCTTATCAATTGGTAATAATGGTCCAATGGGCGACTGCTGGTAACAGCAGTCGAGGGATGATCTCCTAAACTAATTTCATGGCCAATACGATCGGTATAAGACGTGTAGGGTAAGAGATACCTCCCTACAATGAATATAAAAATAAGGGCGTTGGCAATAACGTTCAGACTCAACATTGGTAATAATGTTGTAGTTATGAGACAAGTATGAAGGGCGTTGGCAATAACGTTCAGACTCAACATTGGTAATAATGTTGTAGTTATGAGACAAGTATGAAGGGCGTTGGCAATAACGTTCAGACTCAACATTGGTAATAATGTTGTAGTTATGAGACAAGTATGAAGGGCGTTGGCAATAACGTTCAGACTCAACATTGGTAATAATGTTGTAGTTATGAGACAAGTATGAAGGGCGTTGGCAATAACGTTCAGACTCAACATTGGTAATAATGTTGTAGTTATGAACAAGTATGAAGGGCGTTGGCAATAACGTTTAGACTCAACATTGGTAATAATGTTGAAGCATGAGATACGTACACCAATAAAGAAGACGTTGGCAATAGCGTCATGTGTTCATGTTCTTACGGGGCCATGGCACGACTGCAAACCGCAGTTGTGTCATGGCTGTATTTTGTTATATACAGGTGGTGGACGATGAGTTGGAGACTTCCAAGTCAAAGGCGAGAGGACTAAGGTGACATTCTAATCAGCTGAGGTATGAGATCTTTATCATGTCTTTATTACCAATATTCAATGTTTATATCAAGGTATTTCGCGGGATGTTTTACTACTTAAATATAATATAATAGAAGCAGATATAATACGAGTTACATTCCCCAAGTAAACACTAATACATCTCGCGACATGGTGAAAGAGTGACTGGGATCGAGACGGCGGATCTAGGCATCAATTTGTAGCATTGAATGTTGGTATGAAGCACGCGGTGATGAAAATAACGCAATAATTGGTAAAAAGCTGATTAAAATGTACACCTAGTGACATCTGGTTGTTATGTCGTAAATAATTACGTATCGTGTCAATACTTAAATTGTTTTAAGGATTACTTATGACTTTGAACTATGCAAGTTAATTATTATTATGTGTTTATGTTAGCCAAGTGTGTCGGATTAAATTTCAATTCTATAAAACAAACATTGTACTGATCGGCAAGTCATGCAATTTGGTGATGTAATAGTTCGTAAGGTTAACAGATGGCAGCTCTAGTTCACGAAATTCAGAAATTTCGAAATATAAATCCTTAATTATCAATAAGAATCTAATTAATCGGAAATAAAAGTACATTGTATAATTATGGTAATATTTAAAAAACAATTATTATTTCTTTATTTTGGTGTTTGGAGCGAATATCGATGAAATAAGTATTTATTTCATTTTGGCAAACCGGAAGTCCTTCAAGCGAATATTCTAACTTTGGATGTTTTAGAATATCTTTTATTGTTCTTTTTGATGTTCGACATTGATAATTCACGTGATATTATCAATTAATAAATACATAAATAATTAAAACACACATTTCGGGCGTGGTACGAGTATTATTACTTAAAATAATAACTCAAATGGTATTTGGTACTTTGCAAAGAAAAGTTTCGAAACGCCATATTTGTTTACATAGTTTTAGCGGTGCGAGCGTTTGCCGCGATCTGTGAAAATAAATACTTAATGTACTGTGTAAAAGTGCTTGAAAACAAGCTGGTGAGTTACCTTTTATGTCAATTTATCACATATATCGTTATCTATGGCAATGGAGATCGATTTCGTGAAATTTGATCAAAGTAAAACCGGCCGGCACGGCGCGGCGGCGGTGTGTTTTGGTTACTTAGTTGAACAATTTACATGTACTTACAAGTAAAATTTGGCATATTTACAATTATCTGAGTATACTTAATGATATGGAGTTGGTATTCATGGACACAAAATGTGTGAGAATGCATTTTAACAATAAATAACGCGTAATACCTACGCCGTTCACAGAAGTACCTGTGTTCGTAACTATTTAAATTTTAAACGTGTTCGATACTTGTCGGCATAAAGTTAGTGTTACAATAATAATCAGTATCGATATATAAAGGTTACAATGAATAATTGAACTGGAATTATTCATGAGTATCAAGTTTTAATATGGCAAAATTATATGTATTAGGAAGCGAAGCAGAGAACAGTGTACGGAGAAGTACGGAGGTACCCTACGTTCTCGCTGGACAACGGGACGATTGTTGTCGAAGGGTCGTATTACGTACATTGTAATTGTAAACAGGTATGTTTTAGTAATAATGTTATTACGTTTGGTTGCTACTTTGTGCATAAGAACTACGAAAGATTCGTCAATAATATGGAAATTACTTTGGTTTATTACGAAAAGAAGTGACATATGGTACGTTTTATTTCATTTGGGCGATGCTTTACTGAATTATTTGATATAAGTGACATAAATGTTATTATCTACATTATTATTGGTTAGAAAGCGTAGATTAAATAAATCATAGATGCGATAAATTTATTATAACTAATTATCGGTTAAAATATTCTAAATTAAATAATTACACATCATTTTGAAATAACTAAGCTCTAAATAAAGTAAATATAATATTTGGGTCTGATTAAACATCTTCATAAAATATGTTACTCATTAAAATAATTTGATGTTGGTACTAGCACCTACCAAAGGTAAAGGTATGTTTGGTAGTAGTTCCAAAGGGATACTTTCAATAAATATGGATAGTTTAAATATGAATTAAAGCAAAATTATTTAATTGTTGGTTATCATGCATTAAAATTAAATTATTTATATTTTCTTTGCTATGGCATAGCGGTAACTTAGAAAATTATTTCATTTATTTTATATTGCATTATATGATTAAAATTATATGTGATAATATGAACATCATATCTTTAAGTAAGAGTAGTACTTACTTAATTAAATAAAAATGAATAATTGGATTGAATATTTATTTCATTGAATTAAATTAATAATTGACATATTGAGTTCATAGAGATATTGTAAAATATTTAAAGTAACTATATACTTAAAAAATTATTTGGTTTAGTAGGTAGGTACTTAATCACATATAGTACCTATTGCTATAATAATATGTAGGCTTCGTGGTCGCTGGTATTTTGTATATAAACCGCCTACATATAAATTGTGGACTATATTTTAATTATTTTGTTTTAAATGGCGTATGAGTAGCCTCATCGCATTAGGTCGGAACAAACTGGCAATGTTGCCAGATATTTATGTATGGATCATACTATATAGAAAATCAAGTAGTTATTTGTATATATTGGTGGATTTGACGTCTTATGAAACTGTATTGGTTTTATTTGGAATTTATGGTGACTTCCAGGATTGGAAGAACATATCAGGATGGAACAAGTGCTACTGTCCCGTTTGACAACTTTTTGTGAAGAGATGAAGGTTTTGACCAGTGATGCTCTCAACTTATGTAATGCACTTGACATTAACAAAGGGGATGAAGCGAAAATAATTGCATCTAAACTGAAGGCAATATTGGGCCGCTTCAATGAAGAACTCTATAATTACTTTAGACTTTCAGTGGAACCGGATGCTGATGTTATATCTGAATTTACCTCTTACCAATTGAAGGGAGATCAAATACTGGCAGAATTGGAAACAAAGCTTAAAATTATATCTGAATCTACACCGATGCTACCAACCAAAGAAAATTATAGCGCTGCTACATTATCTGGAAAATTACCTAAATTAAACTTACCTGAATTTGCTGGTGATGTATTGGAATGGCATCAATTCTGGGACCAATTTTGTTCAAATATAGATAAAAGAAACTTACCGGATGTGGATAAACTACTATACCTGAAGGCATCTCTCAAAGGTCAAGCGGCTAAGATTGTAGAAGGACTGGATACTACTAATGCGAACTATAAAATTGCTGTAACATCTCTAAAGGAAAAATATGGAAAGGAGAGTCTAATAATTGATGCTCACTACTCGGCTTTATACAAAGTAAAACCTGCAACAAATACTGATGAGTGTAGGAAAACTTTAAATGATATTGAGCGACATCTGCGAGTTTTAACTTCCTTAGGGGAAAATGCCAATCAAAATCATTTAAGATTCATGATTATTGAGAAATTTCCAGAAGATATAGTATATGAAATGAAACTGAAAATAAAATGCGATTCAATTCAGGATATACGCACTGAACTGGAAATAATTATTTCAGCTAGGGAGGATGCTAAAAGAATTAGCAAGGAAAACAAAACTGAACTGTCTGAATACACAGTGGAAACATTACATACTACAGAAAATGATAATAGAAGGCATTCTAAAGAACGGGATTTCAAGGATTCTAAACTAAGCAACAATAGAAGAAATAAAAGATATAAGAATGATGATAGGCGACCTACTTCAAGGGACAGAGTTTACAAAAGGAATTATGAATCAAAGGAAAGAAACTTCGTCGGGAAGAAATTTAAGCTTTCTTGTATATTTTGTAATGAAGAACATTATAACGAGGAATGCAAGGAATTTGCTACTTTAAGGGCTAGGAGAACTAAATTGAAAAACCATTGTTTTAATTGTCTAAGAGAAGGGCACCAATGGAATGAATGCACTAACAAGAGGAATTGTGTCCATTGCAATGCTTATGGTCGTCATAATAGAGCATTATGTCCAAAGATATTTTCCACTCAATCTGAAAGTAATATTTAAATATAAAGCACAAAATTCTAGATTAATTAAATGTAGTTTATTAGATTCTGGCCAAATTATTAATTTACTTGTTGAAGATAAATATTACATTTTTAGAATTTATACTCATAGCGATTAGCATTTGTTCTTATTAATTTAATGCAGCTACTGGTTCATCAAGTTCGTATAACAAACATTTTCTTCTCGCTGGGGAGGGTCTTTCGAATTCTAACAAAACTAATTTTCTTCATACATTTCAAAATCTATTTCGAAAGAAAACAGTCAAGAAAAATAAATACAGAAATTATTTATTGAGAAACTATTACAACAAAATAGTTATAAGGATAATAGATATTTTACAGAATGCAATTTTGGATTAGACAAGGAAATGTTTATTAATTGATTTATGTGTTACATAATGGAACAATGAAAAGTTCAACATGTATACCAGCGGTTGAAGATAATATAAACAAGCTACCTCTGGAAAAGGATAAATGGCAATTGAAAGATATAAATATAAGAAATGTGGTTATAAGAGTTGAGAGCACACAAGATATGAGCAATACACTGAGATGACAGAACCTAGCACAAATTCGAATAATATTGTTTTGGACGTGGTAAACGCAAACTATGAAGGATCTGATAAAGATGGTGAGACAACAGACAGACTGGCCCTCTGCAGTCTGATGACAACAATAAATTGAAGTTGCTGTTCGAGCAAGTCAAGAAGTCGACGAGTCTTCTGATGTCGTCTTTCTTCGTTGTTTGTCCTCGGTGGGAGTGTCGCGACGTCTCGCGAAACCTTTATATAAAATATATAAATATTGTCTATGGCAACATCAAACGCTTGGCGCCAATTTGTCTATGGTAAGATCTCAAATTATTCAGTTTTCTCTTGTCACATAGTTCAAAGTAGCTCGAAGTAATCCGTTCCTAAAACGTTAAAGCTAAGTATTTCATAAGTGTCTAAGTATTGGCTAAGTATTAACTTAAGTATTTTCTGAGTTTTAAGTATTTATACAAGTTATAAGTGTTCCTAATATCTTCACGTTGGGTGTATATGTGTGTGAATATCTAGTGTTCAGCTTATCAATTGGTAATAATGGTCCAATGGGCGACTGCTGGTAACAGCAGTCGAGGGATGATCTCCTAAACTAATTTCATGGCCAATACGATCGGTATAAGACGTGTAGGGTAAGAGATACCTCCCTACAATGAATATAAAAATAAGGGCGTTGGCAATAACGTTCAGACTCAACATTGGTAATAATGTTGTAGTTATGAGACAAGTATGAAGGGCGTTGGCAATAACGTTCAGACTCAACATTGGTAATAATGTTGTAGTTATGAGACAAGTATGAAGGGCGTTGGCAATAACGTTCAGACTCAACATTGGTAATAATGTTGTAGTTATGAGACAAGTATGAAGGGCGTTGGCAATAACGTTCAGACTCAACATTGGTAATAATGTTGTAGTTATGAGACAAGTATGAAGGGCGTTGGCAATAACGTTCAGACTCAACATTGGTAATAATGTTGTAGTTATGAGACAAGTATGAAGGGCGTTGGCAATAACGTTTAGACTCAACATTGGTAATAATGTTGTAGTTACGAGATACGTACACCAATAAAGAAGACGTTGGCAATAGCGTCATGTGTTCATGTTCTTACGGGGCCATGGCACGACTGCAAACCGCAGTTGTGTCATGGCTGTATTTTGTTATATACAGGTGGTGGACGATGAGTTGGAGACTTCCAAGTCAAAGGCGAGAGGACTAAGGTGACATTCTAATCAGCTGAGGTATGAGATCTTTATCATGTCTTTATTACCAATATTCAATGTTTATATCAAGGTATTTCGCGGGATGTTTTACTACTTAAATATAATATAATAGAAGCAGATATAATACGAGTTACATTCCCCAAGTAAACACTAATACATCTCGCGACAACAGGTATAATTATGCTCAGCCTGCGGCCTCGTCAACATCTTACACAAAGATGTATATGTATATATCTATACTAATATTATAAAGCTGAAGAGTTTGTTTGTTTGTTTGTTTGTTTGAACGCGCTAATCTCAGGAACTGCTGGTTCGAATTCAAAAATTCTTTTTTTGTTGGATAGACCATTTATCGAGGAAGGCTTTAGACTATATAACATCACGCTGCGACCAATAGGAGCGAAGAAACAGTGGAAAATGTGTAAAAAACGGGGAAAATATGAAGCCTTATGAAGAATTACTATTCATTAAGTGACAGTTAGAAGACTTTGACAGATCTTTGACGAAACAATCGGACGGGCAGGACATCTGCCGGGGCCGCTAAAGTGTCTATATATGTATTAAGACCGTTTTTGTATGTTTCATAATGTGATAACTTGTTTTGAGTGCCAGTGTGCGCGCGGGGATGTTTAACGAGTTTAACTACACCACTCAAATGCACTCCAATTTAATAGTTTGCGTCCCTAACGTGCAGATAGCGCAGTTGATAAATATGACCATGCAATAGAATATCAATTAAAACTTTGATATAAGGCCAGCTGTGTTAGCTAACTGATTATGTGTCACCAATGTATATGAGAACTCTTATTGACTTATTTGCTTAACGTATTTCGTTAACTTAGAAATGTACATTAACGTTTATAATAGGTTAACGGTCTGTGTTCATAACTAGCTTCTGCCAGCGACTTCGTCCGCGTGGAATAGTTATTTTCCCCGTTTTTTACACATTTTCCACTGTTTCTTCGCTCCTATTGGTCGCAGCGTGATGTTATATAGCCTAAAGCTTTCCTCGATAAATGGTCTATCCAACAAAAAAAAATTTTTGAATTCGAACCAGTAGTTCCTGAGATTAGCGCGTTCAAACAAACAAACTATTCAGCTTTATAATATTAGTATAGATTGGTTCTCACGATAAGATAAACTTCACGTACCGAACCTACCTCCTCATGAAAGTTTAGGCAGTTTTATAAATTTAATTTTAGTGAAAATTCGTTTAATATTCGGAATCTCTAATCTTGATTATTATTTGATAGTACATGATTAAATTTAGAAACAATATTTCAAAGGCACTCACACTATAAACTAGCATTATAAATCCCATCCACTAGTCACTATAAGTCTAGCCTAAGTTAGGTCTTTTCATAAAGGCTTAAGAAAAAAAATCAACGTGACATACAACCTTATTCTAGGTCAGTAGGTCACAAGTGTGTGACTTATGATTCGTTTTAAGGAACCCTTCACTGACCCCTGGGTTCCGTAGATAGCTGTATCACTCTTCTCACTGATGTTGGGAGTAAAACTTTACATAAAAACTACGTGTCTTGTCCGCTTTTTATTTTCAGTAAGGGTGTTGATATTATTATGTGTCCATTGCTAAACTACTTTCTTACGCTCAACTTAGCTATCGTATCTCGTTATTACATTAAAGTTTTTATTGGAATGAAACAACTAATAATGGATTTAACTCGCGTATTTTTATTTTATTTGTATTTTATTTTATTGCATAGACTTAGTTTTCATTTTTAAATTAATTTTTGCTTTTGATTATGTATAATTTTTAATTTCTAATGTCACAATATTTTTTCATTGTAAATATATAAGTATCCTAAAAAAGCGACTTTCTACTGAGTTTCTTGCGACGTTTCTTCTCAGTAATGATGGTCTTTCCGAAGCGCTAGTAACGCCCCCTATTAGGTTTTAATTGTACTGTAATAGTATTTTTTTTTGCGTGAATTGTAACTTTAGTATTTCATAATTCAGAATAGGGTAGTTTTTCAAAATTTGTAATTTAAATATAAGGTAGTTTGCATATCTGTATAAATCACTTTAGCGTTAGACTATTGTCAGCTTAGTCGTGCTACGATTATGGAAACTGTAAAAAATCCGAAACGTCAGCAAATAAAATAAAATAAAAATTCGCGAGTTAAATCCGTTATTAGTTGTTTCATTCTAATGTGTAATAACCGCGAAGGCATCAGAAATTATTATTAAAGATTTTATTCAAATAATCGTCTAAAGCAGCGTTTCAACAATTAAAAAAAAACACAGATTATGAATAAGCCTATCACGGCCCATAAATTCGTCGCTATTAGTAATTTCAATAAGAAATATAAAGAAAATTCATCAATATTTAACCCTTTGAATCAAGTTTGAGTATTATTTTATACGGAGTAATATAGGTAATATTGTAGTTAACATTTTACGTTGACGTATCGTAAGTAAATGTGAACGCACAAAAACCTGACAGAATTTGATATGTGTGTAGTCATTTCGCGGGTTTATGAGTGACAATTTTACTCACTGTAATATATAGTTTATTATCTGCCTAGGAATATCTAAGTTGTCATGTTGTAAAGTTTTTATTTTTTATTATACCTACATATAAATAATATATTTTTTTCCAAAATGTGCTAGCTTTATATTTTTAGCGACTAACGACCCAAGTACTCTTCTATACATTTGCAGTTATAACTAACTAGCTGACCGCCCCAACTTCGCACGAATCATCTTTTTTTATAGCCTATGTCACTCGGGGATAGTGTAACTTTCCAACAGTGAAAGAATTTTTGAAATCGGGTCAGCCGTTCTGGAGCCTATTCAATCCAAACAAACAAACAAACAAACCTTTCCTCTATTTAATATTAGTATAGACAACTGAAGACTACTAAAAACATCAGCAGTGCACCAAGCTCCAATAATCTCGCCTATTCCCATTGTTGGATTGCACCTTATCCACTCCCCCTTTAACACTTTCCTTCCGATCCGTTTCACTCACACCTCACACGTCTATATGTTTCCAGGATCTCTTGAACTATTCTTCTACACGTACATTGCTATTTTGACATATCCAGCAACACGTCATGAAAGTAGCATATAAATTGCCAGTCCAACAATCATCTGCAGAGCTGTGCGCTGTGAGGAATCGCTTTGTAAAGCACTTCTTAAGGCGTGCTCAAAGGAAGTTGTGTATTCGTGCTCTAAAAGAGCTGCAAAATTACTAAATCAAGTGAGAGGAGTTATGGATGTGATACATTGATCCTTGGAACACTATTAAATAGTAATTTTAAAATGTAAAAATTAAAATGTTTGAGAGCTTGAAAACATTACTCAAATTGGTAAAAGAGGTCATGGAAAAATGTTTTGTCTATGGCCAATGTAGCTGGCCGCTTACAATAGTGATTCACTATTTAAAAAATGTTTGCGAAGGGTTATAAAAAGATGAAAGAAGCGTGTCGTTTCTTATTTTAAAACGTTCAATAATAACAACCAATTAATCAAAATACTTATACAAACCGAGGAGTGTATCGATTTTAATAAGTTACATTATACGGAAATATAAAAATAGGTACTATATACGTACCACATAAATTTCCTAAATAAGTATTAACATAAATGGAATGGCACCTACTTACTGTATAAATCAGTCTAAGGAAAATGATCCACTCGCAATGTTCTATAATTGAGAAAGTTATTTCGGTATTATCTGTCTGTTAAAGGAAATGTTTTCCTGTTTTTTTTATTATGACATGGAGGCATGTGTTAAGAATATACTTTGAAATCTACTTAAAATGAGTTTATGATTGGAATAAGACCAGTAAAAGAAAAATCACAATTATGTCTATCGTAAATTTGAAATAACTTATATTAACTTTTTAAATAAATATATTACGAATGTTCAATCTGAAATAGATAAATATTAGGCACATACGCGTTTACACGCTTACGTTAATAGACTCATCTGACGTGTAATAGTACATTACGCACCAAGGCCAGTAAAATATAAAATGTCTCAGATCACATGTAATTGTCGTACAAGGCGAAGCCGAGGTTGACAAAAATGTGATCTGAGGCTTTTTTATTTTACTGGCCGAGGTCAGTATACTATTTTTGTGTTCGACGAAGCCAGAAAGCGGAAATTTCATTTAGCGCAGCGGCCACAAAGTTGGCGCTTTCTGGCCGGAGGACGGAAAAAGTATTTTTTAATTGTCTATTCACTAATAAATGATTTGCAAAAAATACAAACACACTATACCTGAGTACCTACAGGTGTCGTATTACAAGCCCTACTTGAGAACTAAGATCTGTAACATTATAATGTCCACATTTGATTAAACTGTGCGCAATGTACATCAACCAATTTCCCCCCGCCGCTCAGCATCACCGTTGTTTTGTTCTATTTACGAGACTCCTCGCATTTATCCCTCTCTTAAATTCAAGATTAACGATCCAGAGGAACTTGGTGGCTCAAGTTTTTAAACTTTTAAAATTTCCTTAATTGCAAAGCTAATCTATCATAGCACGCGCGAAGGGGTATGTTTTGTGATTTTGACTGATTACACTTTTGTTGCCGTTTCTTAATCATTTGTTTTACAAAGTAACAGAATGCTGAAGAATTGGTATTAGATAAATGAACGTCTCCGAACACGTTACGTCACTTCACGTCTTTGTGATATATTTGATTTACTAATTGTAGTATAAGAAGCACATTAAAATATCTATATCTCCCTATTGTGTGATAACATTCAAACTTTTGATTATGGATAGAATTGTATAGTCAGCTACGTCCAAAAATGCCGTAAAGATCAGATAATAATATATTTTGGTATCAAAAAATTAATAAAAAAAGACAATAGACTAAATCAATTTGTTAGGTAATGGCTTTCGCTGTTTACAATTGCACGGTTATTAAGCATGCTATATTGGGAAAAATAACATTAAACTAGGTTGAAATTATACAAATTAATTAAACTAATCAGTACAGTGGATATTCAATTCCATACGAGTTTACATTCGTTTTGCTAGATTGCTATTAGCGATCGGCATTTGTCTAGGAACAAGGTTATCTAACGTCTAACATCTTCTATACTAATATTATAATAAAGAGGAAAGATTTGTACCCATTTTTGTATGTTTGTAATGAATAGGCTCAAAAACTACTGAACCGATTTTAATAATTCTTGAACTGTTGGGAAGCTACGTTCACCCTGACTAACATAGGTTATAGAATATTTTGAAAAAAATAGGGATCCGTGCGAAGCCTGGGCGAACTGCTAGTTGATTATAAAGTCATGACTAGTAGGTATAATAATATAAGAACACCAACCACTACCATATATTTGACGTTGACTGTACACGATATGGCAGATACCTATCGATACTGTTCTTTAAAATATTACAATTTTCGATACGTTTACTGTATCACATGTTATTTAAATTATTTGTCGATGACTAGTGATGGGACACTTGACGACATTTTGATGAAAAGTATTTTAGTCATGGCTCATGATATTACAAGTCATTAAAGTGTTTCAATCACTATTTGAATAGGTACTTACATAGTAGTAGTTTTGTTGTTAATTATATTTTTTTGCTCATTTGGGGTTTATTTTAAAACTAGCTTCTGCCCGCGACTTCGTCCGCGTGGAACTCCTCCTTTTTTGCAGTCGGTTAAAAAGTAGCCTATGTCCTTTCTCAGGCTCCAGACTATCTTTGTACCAAATTTCATTTAAATCGGTTCAGTAGTTTTAGCGTGAAAGCGTAACAGACAGACAGACAGAGTTACTTTCGCATTTATAATATTAGTAGGGAGTAGGGATGACCAGTGCCTAGTGATGTGCCGTTCCCGGGAATATTCCCTAGGTGGGAATATTCACGGGAATATTCCCAGGAATATTCCCACCCAAAGGGAACATTGGGGAATTTTCAAAGTGTGTATTTTTACATGTTGTGTTATCGGAAATTCTATTAAAACGTTATGAATTCAACTATTTACTGAGACACTAAACAATGTAACTCACCTATGAAAGTAAATTCCCAATATTCCCGGGAAAATTCCCAATATTCCCGAGGAATATTCCCAATATTCCCGGTAATATTCCCAATGTTTCTGGGAAACTTAAAAACAAAACCAACAAAAAATTTAATAGAAGTATATTTTAATTAACGAAAACGGTACAAATCATCACAATTTCATTAGAAATCACAGTAAACTGACAATATATGTTTTCAAGGAACAGTATAGTACTTAAAAATTTAGATATTATTATAAACATGTATTTACTATAAATACGAAGGTTTTAGTGAAAGTAATCTTAATTACATTCGTTTTTACAAACCTTAGTTTAAAGTTTTATTTGTCTAATCAGAATTGCAATATTCCCTCGTTTTGGGAATATTCCCGGAAAAAAGGGAATATTACTGGGAATATTCCCGTTGGGAATATTCCCATTCCCGGGAATATTCCCGCGGCACATCACTACCAGTGCCTGATTAACGTAACAGTGTAGTACATTGGTAACATACACAAAGTTGAAAAAATTAAAAGTTAGCTATAACTTTGTGTACTTACTTATAATGGTCTAATTTACATCCGCAGAGCGGTATACATTTGGTACCTTCATATACATTTGGAAAAAAATAAGTTTACTTACATCTTTACGTACCTACATCTATAAAGAACTGATTTTCCATTTTTTTCTTTCTCGTGCTCGCCCCTAGATGCAACGAGTTGTTAAATAATTAACTCGATTTAAGTTAATTACCCGGCCTCGTAATTGGACACATTATTATTTTTCGAGCCAATTACGTGTTGCATTAATTGAATATGTCAATATTCATTTGTGTTTCAGAAACGTCAACCTGGGGGGCTAGACAAGTGCCCAACGTTCAACGTTAACGTTAAACGTTAGCACCAAAATGTATGGGATTTGACATTTGTGACGTACGTGACAGTCGTTCGCGGATGTCAAATCCCATACATTTCGGTCCTAACGTTTAACGTTAACGTTGAACGTTGGGCACTTGTCTAGGGCCCCTGTTATTGTTACAAAGCATTAAATTAGGTATAAAATGTAAAAATAATATTGTGCAAAATAATGTCGGCATATTAGGGTAGGTCGATGTGGTCATCTTTGGGGGAGACCTATGTCCAGCAGTCGACGTCTTTCGGTTGAAGTGATGATGATAGGTATAATTTTGGATGGATATTTTTTCCGAAATAATTGTGTAGTCTAGTTCAGTCTTAGATTGTCGTCACACTTTATTTGTGAGGCATTTTATAAGCTCATATGAAACCAGGCCGTCAGACGTTCACTTATAGTATATTATGCTCATCAAATAGGGAAGAGAAAATTAATTTTATTTTTCACAATTCAGTAAACGAGACACCCTTTCTTTGTAAAAATTCTGAATGCGTGCTAAATTGTAATCAAGTCATATGAAACATTTTGCGACTTCTACATTAACACGTGGAAAAAATATTTCTCTGGTGGTATTATAATAAAATCTAATCTAATTAGGCACATGTTTATTTATTTTTTAATCGAAGAAAAAACAGAGGTTCAAAATGTATTAAAAAGAGATTTATACTTCGTTCATGAACTTTAGATGCCCAACACTACTACTCCCCAGACGTAGAGTAATTGTATCTATTTTTTCTTTTGACCGGTGTTGTACCCCGTTTATCTTCGACCCAACGTGGTAAGAATTTAGGTGAATTTATTATAGACAAAGTTCCTTACTAAAACGTCTTACGCACAAGGATTTAAGAAGCCTGGTCCATGACATAAAACTTGTAACACTATTTTGAAAGTCGTATTATCTGAGCTATAAGGGTGATTTTAATATTGATAATGTAGTATTTTTATTATTGTTCTACTTTCATTATCCATAATAATATCGTAATGACTTTGAAACTCAACTGTGTACCTATAGGAGGTCGTCGAGTAAATGTTGGGTATATACCTTTCTATAACATCAAAGTATTATTTTGCTACCTGTACTAAAATAAAATAAAAATCGCAAATATTGCGAAGACAACTGTAGTACCTATTCATTTCTTTTTATCGTTAACCTCTAATCTGTACCGAGTCATTTCATTTGTTCAACCATATTTTTATAATTTACAGCAAATGACAATCACGTTCAACCGTTACCCCGCCTGTATCTTGGTTCAAAGCCAAAAATTAACTCGAAAATAGCAAAAGACATCCACTCAAGCGAATAGAATAGATTCGAAAAATCTGTACAAGTATAAAAAGTGTAGGATAGTCGAAGTATCTGGGGGCCCGGTAGTCCCGCCAAGTTGAGCAAATATAAGCGGCATGGTCTTATCTTTAGCCACGAATTTTAACATTCTTCAATTTATTTCTTCTAAAGAAAATACTTACCTAAAAGTTTTTTTAATATTTTTTTTTTAGATATTTGTCTTATCTTCATTAGTTACTACATAAATTGCTAATCAAAGACCCGTTTTAATGATAATTCATTTTTAAGTGAAACGTAACAACAATTACAGTTTTCATTTATTTTCTAGACTTACAGAGCTTATAAGGTTGCCGTAAAAAGTATCAACGTAACATCTAGTAATATTTTCGTATAATATTACTATCTTATTTACCTTTATCCTGAAGGAACGTGTAAAAAACACAAAACAAAAATTTCACAGTAGACTCACGTAGCCCGCATATTGCGTTTGCAAAGCGCACAGTGTGAGAACAGTAAAGCAACTTGATCTCTATTAAATAATAGTTTTACAAAAATTGTACAACTATATTTCGGTGTCAAATAATTGCCTAATAAACAGCTACAAGAGTATATCGCATAAGCTGACACAAAAGAAGTAACTCAATTTCGAATTATAATTCAACATTCGTGAACGCTATAGAATCCGATGAAAAGTACCTGGAATTGACATAAATGAACGAAAACTGACCACGTGACGTTACGTGAGCTTATGTAATTTTCTTACATGACATAATCAATAGAAAAACGATAAAAAACTTTAGTACCAAGTACACAAAACGTACCCATTTATCCCTAATCGTACCGTTCCTAATCGGTTTCCTACAAAGCCTAACGCGTGAATGCTCTCACAATCAACGTGAACAAACATAAGTAAATACGTTTCCGAATATTAAATAACTGGGTCCATACAAACAAACCTGTCGGAGATTACGTGTCGCTCGGTTTCCTGGAATAACAACATAATATAAAATTCCCCAGAACCTCTTTCTAGACGTTTCGTAATATTACCTACTACCTATATCTCTATTAAGTTAGGTAGGCAAATCTTTAATAAACCTTTCTGACAAGTAGGAGAATTATAATTGTATTTACCTTTTCAAATCATCCTATTACAAATAAGAATAAAGATATTGAATTGTACTTACGTGATACTTACATCTCTGTTCCTATAAGCATTGTACAGTACTTAGAGCTACTGTACTGTGATACTAATAGATAACTAATTGTAGCTTAAGGCGTTATAACGAGTTAAGAAAGCTTCACTTATAGTTAAGGCAACTCAAGTCACAAGAAACTGCGATTTACATTAAAGTTCACTGACGATTATCTATTTTGTATGCCGTGTCAATAACTAACTAATTTAGAAAACCTTTTTTTTTTATCGCTGGAAAATGCGTTACGCATACCACCCTAGCCCGGGGGAGCGTCAGGTGGTTATGTGGGACTCCTGAGATGATACCCAGACTACCCACTAAAAACCAGCGTCTACCCTCACCGTCAGTATTGGACACCACAGGATAACTTGCGCATTCGACTGTGGTGTCCCGACGGATAGCCTGTATGTACAGGCCGTCAGACATTATGAACTAATTTAGAAAACCTAACTCATTATATCCTAGCCCGTTTAAGACGATGCTATTGGCTCAGCGTACATTACGTGTAATTACTAACTGCATTAAAGGCAGTAGACTCGAAAAAAAGGCAGTAGAACGCAGTAGTAGGCAGAAGACTCGATATCACTTAAACGTCAAATGGAAAATAGTATGATATCCATAGAAAAAAGTACCAAGGTAGATGGCCGTTGTTGCCAGAAGGTGTTCGAATGATGGTCATCATTACATACGGAAAAATTCAAAGAACAAAAGGTGAAATTAGTTAATACAATCCTCTGGATACGATCAGCGCTACGACTGGTCATTGTAACGTCCATCGGTGTAAAAATATCGATTGAAATGAAACAAGACAATTTATTGGTACCTACTTGGTATTTATTCGTGTTAAAATTATTCGTCTTAGTACAAGTCGCAATAAACGTTATGTTATAAAATGTTCTTCATCATCATGCTTATGCTTTCTGCCTGATATTTATATACTGGTATCAAAATTAAAGCTACGCCTGGCTGCTTTTAAGCTCACAAAGCACAAGCAGTAGCGTAAGCAATAGCCTTTTATAAATATGTAATATCATGCACTTAATAAAAAAAACCCTATTCCGTAATAGCATTGGAAAATAATTTGAAACACACTATAATGTAAGACTATTGCGTTCCACTAACAGGGTGCTGTGCCTACTACTTATCTTAATGTAAGATCAAGCATTAGTAAGAATATAAACATTAGTAAGAATATATTCATGCTTCTCACAAAATTTAATTTAACGTTTGTGTCAAGTCAAAGTAAACTTTTTTGTGACATGTAACTTACACTATGGTATCACGTAGGTTGCATGATATTTCACGATTAAAAAATAAAATACTTAGTTCAAAAATAATTTATTTTTTACAATAAAGAAAATTTACTAAAAGGATGTATGTTGATGTATATTGATTAAAACGATTAAATTCTTGAGATGACTGACTGCTGATTGAGATGAATAGAAGAAAAAGACAGACTGTACTGAAAGACATATCGCTTCTTTAATAGTGACTCAACTCAAATAGTGTCACCACGTAAATTTATACTCAAATATCACAGCGTAGAATCTAAAATTCAGTAACAATATATATTGGTTTGTGTCACTATTCTATTAAAACATCGCCGTCCAGAGTGCGATGGGCGTGTAGGTGCCAGGGTAGGTACTCCATAAATTTATCACATTGTGTACTGACCCAATATAATGGCATATGGCATACAGATGATGAATACACTCGCTACCGCCTATAACTTATTAACTGTTTTAACAGGGGACGGAGTGAACAAACAATGATTTTCGTATAAAAAGCATTGATTAACTTCTGACCTGGCTTTTCATTTTGTGGCCTTTGGTTGGAATTATGTACACAACAGTGAGATTAAATTCCCAAAGGATATTATGTAGGGGAGTTTATTTTGTTGTTAATTAAAATAACTAAGAGTTAATATTATTTCATCAAAAATGTTATTTCGAAATCAACAATAACAGTAATTTAAATTCATTATTTATGCTGGTAAAACGAAACGCTGTTACGTCATTTTAATTACTTGTTATGATATCCTTTCATATTTTATATCGTAAAATATGAAATACTCATGGATAATTTTCGGGTCATTGATTAATCCAAAGCATCGAATCCATTACGATTATTATACTAAAAAATATTTTCAAAAAAATGTACTTATTTATGGTTCCATAATATACAATTCCCGGGTACTGTTAGGGACAATACACAATTACTCGCCTAATGTTCTGGATTAATACCGCGTGGAGACATCTGCTTTCAGGCCGATGGCATTAAATAAGGATGTGGCATTTTATTGTGAGTACTACGAACCTACTAACCCTATAGTTCAGAACTTCGTAGTTAGTAGGTAGTCCTACTAACTACGAAGTTAGTTAGTTAGTTAGTATGTGGGGTTAGATAATTCTGACGCTTAGTGTACCTGAACGACCGAGCTTTGTATATTTCCTTACTACTATTATAAGTGAACACAAAATAATAATAATAAATTGATATAAAAGTTTCACAATAACTTATTGAGGTCCCTGACCGCTGTGCTAAGTAAAAATCCTGTATTACAGATGTCACAGAAAATTGAGTTTGTTTGTTTCACTTTCACACCAATTTTCAGATTATATAGATATACTTAACCTTAAAAAACTACTTTTTATTCTAGTCCGATTCCTAATTCCGACGTCAATTTTTAAACTTAAATTTTTAACGGCTTAGGTTATGAAATGTTTTATATTATAGTAGCTATCGTTACGCACAAGTTTAACAAAATAATCTCTTTCGTACGAAATTACTTAAAACTTTCATAGTTAAGATTGCGCCGCGAGCGGGAAACAAAGCTTAAGCAAATTATTTACCAACACGAGTTCTTATAGTTGCTACATTACTCTAGAGTGCGGGACTATAATATTATAACTAGCTTCTGCCCGCGACTTCGTCCGCGTGGAACTCCTCCTTTTTTGTAGTCGGTTAAAAAGTAGCCTATGTCTCAGACTTTCTTTGTACCAAATTTCATTTAAATCGGTCCAGTAGTTTTAGCGTGAAAGCGTAACAGACAGACAGAGATACTTTCGCATTTATAATATACCTACATAAGTTATTAATAAGTATTTTCAATAAAATTAATACCTATTTATAAACAACAAAATAGAATGTGGCTTCTCAGTCGTGCTTTATCACACATAATATTAATAATGAAGTATAATATGAGAACAGTAAAATTTTCGAAATGTCAGCAAATTAAACATTATCTAATTCCAATGTGAACCGCGAAGGCATCAGAAATTAAAATGACCCTGAGGTGTTATTTTCTTATCATAATGCTATAATTTCCGAGCATAACTAAAAACTATTTTAATTAAATACATAATGTTTTTCTTCGTAGATGATGTAACTACATCTCTAAGATCAGAAAAACCAACTAACGCCGCCTGTAATGCGATAAAAAATAATTACCCTCTCCGAAACTTTCCCAATCTTGGTCACAGCTCCAAAACCCCTATATATCTAGCGGCCGCCAGTCATTTGCAGCGGCGCCTTATTCTTATCGGTATAAGGTCGATTATCGCGCGATTCACCCATTGTTTAGAATCCATTGTGAGCCTTTTGCCGAGTTATTTATGTACTTAGTTAATAGAAGGACTTGTCTTGAATTTTACTTGCTCTTTTGTCTTTTCCTCGATGTTTATGACGTGGTTGAAAGATGAGAGATTGCAGTGCTTTTTTTATTAGATACTTAAGTGATGGTTTATTTTAAAATTATTCTGTTTAAGTACGTCAATCAGTTGAGTATAAGATTTTATAAAAAGGATGATTCAAAATATCAGGCGCTGCGAAAGCTTTGGTGAAATAAAATTAAAAGTCTATGGGTACGTTACTTAGTGCTGAGATACAATATTGTGAATCTTAATTTAAAAATCAGCCAACAATCCCATTTTCTCCAAAATTTTACAATAATATAAATAATTCCAAAAGTAATAAGACTCGAAATATACTTAAGGAAAAAAAAAGGTATGTAAAACATGATGGTAAAAATGGTAAGTACATGCACATTCATTAAACAGTGTAATATCTGAGTAAGTACCTAGTTTATTACAAAATAGACTTAGCATCTAAACAGCTGAATACGATCGGTTACATTTATCAGTGAGCTATCAGCGGCGACTGACCAGCTGACCGGCCGCGTCCGGCAGATACCCTGTAGACGGTCAGTTCCGGAGGGCATCCGGTCAACTGACGACGTATTAACATCTATAGAAAATACTCAATCAAAATAAAGATATATATATATATATATAGTTTTCCAAGATGTAATTGATATACGAAATTTTATCAAAAGCATAATAAGAAAATTGACTCGATTTTATGTTTACATAAGTAAGTAAATAACATTCTCATTTCGACACATACAAATAAAGTATTTCGCCCCGAACGGTGACCTCACCCGATTATTTGTATTACTGAACTATTTTTTTCTCTTAATCCCTCTAGGTATATTTTATTTGTAAATACCAGTAAAAACTTTAATATCTTATAGAGCGATACAGATGATTTAAGTAGCCTTTACGTACGTTTCACACCCTTCTTATAGATAATAGTCATCAAATACATTTAAAGAACAAACAGTTCTAAATAGTTCCCCAAACTAAACGCGAAAACGTACTTATGCTTCTAATTCCACTATAAAAACCTCCGTTTAGTACGCAAAACCCCTATCTTACCGTGATTTCGCGTAGGGGACAACCTTTGTGGAGATAATCCGGATTAAAACCGGTTTGAACCAGTTTGATCCGGTTCGAGCGAGTTCCGAGACCGCTTTGTGAGTGCAAGTTTTTACTTTGAGTCTATTCTTCGAATTTGAAACGTTTGCGTATGAAAATATTTTAAAGACTAAGTCCTTCCTGTTTACGTATTGTGTCTCCATAAGAATAAAATGAAATAAGGAAAATAAAATAAATGTTATGTTATATCGCAAATAGATCTATTATAAAATTACAGTCTAAAAATATTGTTTTAGGGTTAGGTACATTACAGATTGGATCAAGTTTTTTCTTTAAGAAAGAAACAATTTTTATTGAAACTTATCTTCTATGACCAAATTTCGTACAAAGTAGGCACCTACTTCAATATTTAAGATCAAAATATAAATCAACAACCATGTAATAAGTCGAAGTATATAGGAAAATATGCATGTTTGTTTGTTAAAAGATCTGAAGTAAAAGAGCACAAGTTTTAATAAGAAGCCGGCTCGCTCATCTAGGTCGCTCGGGTCAACTCTTCATACACGGCGCAAGCTAGGAGATAGCAACGTATTTTATCACGACCTCCTTCCAATCCTTCTAAAATCTAACTCAATGACTTTACTGTAGGTACTTACCTTGCTAGACAAGTGATATTCGAAATTTGCGAACGCTGTTGAATCGAAATAAAAATTTATGGATTTTATTCATATAGCGAAAGAAAACTGACCACATGAGTTGTCGTAAGAATTTGATGGTTCCATGGTTTTTTCTTTGTACGAATATGGTAGTAGGGTTAGCGGAGCTACCTACACCTACCTACCTACCGGGATGGTACCTGCAGTCCTACAGCAGGAGCTGAGAGCAATCAGAGACGTGTATGTAGTAATAGATCTCTCGTTATATCGATCTTATAAGGATTTCACAAATTTAATGTCCCACGATACGAATCAAATTTACGCAAGATTTAAAAAAGTCAGATGACCATTTCTCGTTCGCTTATGCAATTTTCATATATTTTACAATATATGAAAATATTACCGGGAGTCACTAAAATTAATTATAAGATTACAAGAATAATTGTATTGCTGGTAATTACTTTGTAAGTATAGGTATATAATCGGAACAGGTGGTTTAAGTCTAAGAAAGAATTAAACAATCTCGCGTAGAACTAACTATAGGTACTCGTAGTTGGGTTTTGAATAAACCAACTGAAACGGATTTATCCCGTACCTATATGAATATAATTATACTAATGTTTTGAGAATTTTTCATTTCCCATACTAAAGCAAACTAAAGTGATAAACATCTAATACTGAGACACGGACAGTTCACAACCCTATCACAAGCAGCAGTATATGCACAAAAGCCTCTACAGTAGTTTTATCCCACTGCCCTCTTTAGTGTACATAGCTCATTGAATCACTTATGACTTGAGCTTGATACGTTCATACAACCCGGATAAACCGACTAAATTGCTCTCACGCTGTAGCATAAAATGTATATTAGCAAACATGTACCCAACATTCTGCGCACAATGCCCTGCACCCTAAACATCAGACGCGTGGTTTAGCGGTCTCGTACCCCGGCTGGCAATCACGAAACATGGGTTCTATACTTTGTGTATTGTCATAATTATACAGAGACCTTATTTCTTCGTCGTGGCAGTTTTCAGCTTGATGTTTGCAAGCTACAAGATAAACATGAGGTACTTTAATGGTATTTCTTGACTGAAATAAATGAATCTTCAATCATGAAGATGCTAGTTAATATTGATCTCATAATGTACTCGGATATACACATTTGAGATCACGGTAGTAAGATGTCCGACCAGCGCACTATGTTAGTGATGTCACGATAGCAATATTAAAATCAGTAAGAATACCGTACATCAGTATCCTTACTGACAACATAAAAAATACGATCTTTATCATATTCCATGCATTTTTTGCTAGATCATTTTATTTTAGATAACTGAGAGCCGATTGAACTTCGACGATTAATCTGCCTATCGCCATTTGTAAATAAAGTCGTTATCTGTAAATTTCAAAACAAAATCAGGTATGATTTGTAGGTCACTAAGCTCGTCATAAATTAGATATATAACTACAGGCGCGATGTGACGTAACGTATTGAATAACTCCAGCTTAATTTTAATATGTCAAAATTTTTCCGAGTTCTCTATTACCTATATGAACCATTCTCGAAAATACATATCCAATATTATTTATAATCAAACTGACGGATTAAATGGAATTAGTTTTCTTTACGCAGTCATCATCCCTAATTGTCAAATTGTCCAAATATATTTACTTATTATTATAATTTATTTATGTCTTGTACTGTCCCTATAATTTGTACTGTGCATACTGAATCTTTAATGACTCCCAATCCGAAGGGATGGAGGTTTCTACGATTAGGCTTGAATAAGCATAATTACGCCTTTACGGTGAGCTTGATTGCATATTCACCCGCCCCACAACTGAACCACATTATACCATATTGATAAATAAATTTGTACAGAAAATAAGCCAAGTGAATAAAACATCACGTTAAAATGATCTAGGTTTACGCTTAACATCAATTTAATGTTATCTTGAGTAAATAGTACCTACCTATATATACACAATGTAATTAGGTTCTTATTGATAAACTATGGCTTTATATTGATTGAATTATTGCCAGATTGCACCAAACCATAGGTAAATTAAAGAGTATTCTACAGACAGTAAAAAAATTTTTTTTATTATTTTATTATACCTAACACCACAATTATTAATAGGGATGACGACTCGGTAAAGAAAATTACTTTCTATTTAGTCCGTCAGTTATATTAAATTAAAATTTATTGTAAACGTATTTTTCTTTTCTCAAACAAACAAAAAATGATAAAGATAGTGCTTCTAAAGTTCAGGAGTGGCAAGTGACATCACGTTATGGCGCGGGCGCCTACAATTTATACCAAAGAATGACGTATATATTAGAATCTACTTGACGGATAAACAAAAAAATTGGCCACCATGGCTATTGCTATATATTTTTTCTTGTTTGCTCTTTAATATAGCTTCAGATAGTTCAGAAACTCCCGGCAACCGTTAATTTGCAAGTCTCGATCTCTGCGTTCGTTATAATGGTATTCTGTTTTTGTTCTTCGTTATATCGACCGGCACTCCAGTCCTAAAGGTACTTCAATTAAATTTAACGATTCCCAAGTCTAATTATATAAACTTAACACGGAAATGTAACTCGCTAATTTGACGCTTACACTCGACTTCACAAATTCAAGTGAATTATGTAATTATAAGTTGAAAGTGTAATTTTCTTGGGCAAGTAATTACGGTTAATGGTACGTGTGCGTGGGTTAATAAAAATAGCTAGGTACCTAAGTCTGCATATATGAACTGTAAAGTTCTCGAAACATTAATATAAAATCAATGTACGCGAGTTAAATCCGTTATTGTTTTATTCCAAGAAATTGTGAATTGTAATGATTGGTGATAAACAAACGTTCGCTTTGTTTTTTTTTATAAAAGTCAATAGATATTGGCTCATCGTTTATACGTGAATATTTTTTATAAATAAAACGCAAATACCTTCTGAGTCTACTTATTATAACAGGAAAAAAATTGTTTTACTTTGCGTATTACAAGAGAATGCCACGTTTTTTCGAAAAATATGATATTTGACGGCCTGTTGGTCTAGTGGTCAGAGGCCCTGACTACGAAACCGGAGGTAGCGGGTTCGAATCCCGCTAGGGGCAGATGTCAATGTGATGAGCACTGGCATCTGTACCTGAGTCTTAGATGTCTTATATGTATTTATGTATATTTATCCGTTGTCTCGTACCCATAACACAAGCCTTGCTTAAAATGGGACTAGATAATTGGTGTGAATTGTCCAAAGATATTTATTTATTATTATTATTATGTATAACTATCGCACTATATCGTAACAGAGGTTTACCTAGCTGTCAATTGAATACCTAAAAATACTTGACATCACATATTCTCACTAAAACTGGAAATTAAAATCATAAAACATAACTTCCAAACAGTACTATTGTGAAAACGTAATCACATACCGTAACTTCTCTTTCATATTCTACGGCGGAAATTCTCGCTTGGAAAAACTATCACTTCCAAAATGGCATTTTATTGCCCCCACCCCTCCCCCCCGCAGGTGAGAACTAATAACGCAGGCACGGATTTTAATTACGTACACTCCAAACAATGGAATTAAAAAGAAAGGGAGTAGGGCCGAGTCCAAATATTTTTGATGATAACTCGTCAACCGAGCGTATTGTCTAATGTGGAAATATTCAAGTTTCTCAGCAGACGTCAATTAGAGATTTACACGTTTTAGTTTATTTTTAGTTTTAAAGATGATTAGGTAATAATCTGATCGATAAACTTCTTAGTCTAGTATGAAGCAAAACCAAAAATTAAAAAATTACCTACGTATTAATAATTTCTGATGCCTTCGCGGTTATTACACGTTGGAATGAAACAACTATTAACGGATTTAACTCGCGTATTTTTTTTTTATTTTATTAGCTGACGTTTCGGATTCTTTACAGTTTCCATAATCGTAGCACGACTGAGCTGACAATAGTCTAACGCTAAAGTGAATTATACAGTTATGCAAACTACCTTATATTTAAATTACAAATTTTGAAAAACTACCCTTTTCTAAATTATGAAATATTAATGTTACATTTTACGCAAAATATTTTACTATTATACATTACAATTAAAACCTAATAGGGGGCGTTACTAGCGCTTCGGAAAGACCATCAACTGAGAAGAAACGCCGCAAGAAACTCAGTCGGAAGTCACTTTTTTAAAAAAGTGACTTCCGACGAGCTAATACCTACGTATTATTAATTCGTACATTAAAGACATACATATAGATTGTTATTTTCTAGGTTATTTGAATAACGGTCGGTGTCTACTTGATAATAAATTTTCTAAACAAATAATATTGTGTTAAGTAAAAAGCTAGACCGAACGTGGTAAAAGAAATCCCGAAACCTTGAAAGAATAAAATATATAAATTCAATATAATTTGAAAATCATCTCCACACCATTTCTTCTTCCTAACAGATACCCATCGAATGCCATCTATAACTCTGAAAATTCACCCACTCCAATAAACGGGAGGGATTTTATTGGCTCAGATCCAAGACTTTACATAGGTCTAATAGCGCCACCCAAGCCTATTGTGTAAAACTAATGAGTTTCCTCACAATGGAAGGTTTCTGATAATAGGCAAGTTGCATCGATGATATACTGTCTTGAATAATGAAGTATGGTTTTAATAGAGAAAAGGGTGTTTTGGTAAGATAATTTATTGATCTGACACGGTGGTTGTATCCTGTAATATTTATTGAGGAGTATTGACCATTCGGAATAATATTAGTTAGGTATTCACTTAGAAGCGTGAACTTAAATCGAATAAACCATTACCTATTGAACTTAGGTTTAGTCTTTGGAATAAGAAAACAAACCTCTTTTGTCAGTAATTATATATATAAACCAAATATAAACGAATTCTTTTTTTTCTTCTACACTTTTAAGTTTTAAGTAGGTACCTACATAATTTATCATGACGTATTTCACATTCTACGTTACCTCGTAAATTCAGTATTTTTTTCAATTATAAAATTAATTATAGTAGCACTTACCTAAGATTACTATAATCTTGTCTAATATATCTCTACATCCAAATACTTAGGTGTAAGTACTACTTAGTAGTTAATCCTCTTTACTGTCGCAGTAAGTAGAGTTTTAATTTTCCTGTTCAGTGGAAAACTACTTTAAGTATGAGAAACTTAAAAATCCAAGAATCCTAAAGTAGCTTAAAATTTATATCACCCTCAACTTGGAGGCGTTAACAGCCGAAGCGTTTTAAGTGTTATTTAAAAATAAAACGCTTTTAAAATTTAAATGTTCCCAAAAACGTTAGGAATTCGAAGCCGCGGATTCGAATTTCAAATCGTCCAGTCACAAAGGGCTGCAAAGAAAAAATATTCGAAAAGGAATTTTAAATGAAACACTTGAAATTAATAAGGGCCTAAAATAACAAATCGACACACTCTTATAAAGAACTCTATGCTGTTTGGGGTACAGTTCATAGTAAAATGTTCAGGAAATTGCATGTAGGTGTTTTTTTTGTTTTCCCTTTTTAAATGTTTTCTCTTTTCGGCCAGGTACACAGATAACTTACTCAAAGGGGTAAGTTTTTAAATTATATTTTCTGTTTGAGTTGCAAATTCGTTGGTGAAAAATACATTTCATATTTACAATAAATATGAGGTTGCATGTATTATTTTCTTTCATGTACTTATAAAACTTTATGTATTTTATTTCTCAAATGAAATTCCCTATAACACCAAGATAAAAGCACCGTAGTCTAGTCAGTAATGAAACTAATTAAGATTCAATCTAGACTTAATTGATAGCAAAAAACGGATTTTATTAATTTCAATCATTTAAGATCAATCACAGCAATTAACACCGGTTCAAACAGCCGCGAAGCAAAAGGTAGTAAGTAAATATCGTGCGCAGTAAATTACAGTTACGGCTCATTCGAGCGAGGCGTCGGCCAAATTTACGGTTTGCGGACCAACGTATACGTCATTGGCCCAAAGGTATAATAAAGTATGACGTTTTAAAATAAACGCAGCGTTTATATCTGCAACTACTATTGTTTAGTTCTACTTTTTTTTAATTTAAGCCCACGATAATAATACCCAAGGGACTGCCTTAATGTGATTATTATAGTTACGTAGCATAAGTTAGTTAACTAATTTGTTTGGCCTCAAACTATCTTAAAATAATTTTCCCTTTAAATTTTTATTTCATAAAATTCATATAGATTAAATTTTAATTAAAATAATTGGCGTTCTATTTAAAATGCAATTTGATGGCCCAAGTTTTAGTTTAAATATTATATTCGTGACTTTGATCTGCAATTGACAAAAATAATAATACATTTAATTAAACCAGCGACAACATGCAAATGACGCAGAATACACTTAAAAATGAAACAACTCGAAGTTTAGAAAACTTTACAGGTACTATATTCGTAGCCGATTGAACTGACGATAGTCACACACTAAATCACAGAGCAGAAGAACAGTCCTGCTGTTCTACGTGCTTTAGTAATAAATGTTAGAGTACCTCCACTATTTTGAATAAATTGAATCCAAGCTGATTAAAAACTACTGTTTTCAATTTGCAGCGTACCCGTCCCAGATATAATCCGTAGGTCAGTTTGTCCATTTCAGCGTGAACTATTTTGTGACGCAGCCGATTCACGAGCTGCTCTAATATGGCAGAACAGACGATTTTAACGAGACTGCAATTCTAACTGCGTCAGTTTCAATATTTCAGCCAATCGGAGAAGCCAATGTCAAAAGCACGCGGGGTCTTTCCTACAAAATCTACTTTGACATTTAAACATGAAGAGTCGATGTGACAAATTCAACACGCTTCTACTCATTGAAACGAAACTACTAGAACGGATTTAACTCACGTATTTTATTTTGCCTATTTGTAGACATTTAGAAAACTGTACAATTACCGTATTCGTAGCACTACTGAGGAGGTGACGAGAGTCTATTAGGTACTTATACCTACTCGTATTAATTTTATGTTGACATTTCGAAAGATTTACAAATCCCATATAGGTATCATGAGCTAAACTTTTCGAAACGCCAGCTTAATAAATTAAAAAAATATAAAAACCCCCGACATAAAAACTCAAAAGGCCTCTAAAAAGTATAAATATAATAATAATAGGTAATAAGTTGTTGTCGGAGGTTTTTATAATTTTTTAATTTCACACTTTTTGGAAGTAGGTAGAGAGGTAGGTACCTACTATATATTATTATTATTATTATTTTAATCAATATTAATTACACACTGATTTTTGTTATGTACACGTGATCCTCTTTCATTTGATACCCCACTTGGGTATATTTGTAGACATATTGTGTACCATCCCGACTTTCACTGCCCATAACTTTTGAACGACTTAACCGATTTTGATTATAATTTCAATGTACACGTTTGTAATGTACACGTGACCCTCTTTCATTTGATACCCCACTCGAGTATATTTGTAGACCTTTATTTTTACATCCCCACTTTCACCCCCCATAATTATTAAACGACTGGACTGATTTCCATTAAACATAGCTAAGAACACTCCTGACATATCCATCTTTCTAACAAAAACAAACAGAATCAAAATCACACAGAATCAGACACACACACACACACACAGACACGTCAAACTTATAACACCCCGTCGTTTTTGCGTCGGGGGTTAATTATAATATAAGCGAACTGAATCCGTTTTTTCAGATCTAAAGAAACACAGGGTCTACTTACTAACATTTCAATTAGGTCACTTAAATAAATACTGAAAGCACATACACTTTTAATAACAATTATAAAGACCTAAATTTCAGGTGCCAGGGACCCCGTCAACATAATTATGATTCTTCCTTTAAAAAAAATATTACATACTTAAATAGAATATTCCAAAAAATTGTTGACTTTGTAACCTAATAATCGCGTGTGATATGAAATCGGGCGAGGTCCCGGGGGACACTCGTAGGGACACCTTCATAGAGTGCGCATTGACAAGTCTAGGAGCTATAAGTAGGAATTTAAATAGAATATAAGATTCAAAGTAAAATACTTTTTTAAAAACAAGCCTTTTTAATGTGACAATGTACATGTGGTCTTTTACTTGATATCCCACTTGAGCGTATTCATAGTCACTTGTTCCCCCCTCCCCTTGTACCCCTTATTTGGCTTTAAAATGACGTTACATAGTTAACCATGCAATGTCATCTAAACAGACCGTGTATACAAAATTTCAGCTTATTCGGTTAAAGTTGTCTGCTTCAAAATTGAGTTGAAAGATTTCACCCGTACCTACATAGGAACATGCAGACTTATATATTTACTTTCATAAATACTACAAACTTACATTAAAAGGTAAACAAAAGCTTCTAAAAATCACCTAGAATCCAAGTACTAAATATTGTCTATAGATAGGTATTGTTAAATTCATTTTCAAACCTGAAACAGAGAAAGCCTTTTGATAAGCAGTGAGATTCCAAGTAGGTAGGTACTAAATAATGTTGTTAAATTCATTTACACACCCATTATTTGGCATAATTTTCAAAATAAACATATTTTAGTTACTTACGTATTACGAAAGACAAGTCTAGCCCCAAGTATGTTTTAAATAGAATACATTTCTCAGTAAAGCCCTTAGGTACACAATTAAATATCAAATGACTATTATCATACAGTACTAGTGTAAGGTTAATATAACTCTATTATCCACCTACTCGAGTAGATTACTAATACACTGCACCTTCATGTATGCTCCCTACGAACCTAATTAACAGAAGTCTAGACTAAGGATTTGCTACCGAGTCATGGAGCGCAATATTAGACGTTAAACTAGTGCATTGTCTCCGAAATACCACAATGCGCTTCAAAACCACAGGACACTTAGCTTAGATACTGACGGGACTACCACAGGTAGCGACTGTAATTTACTTTGTTCCCACCGAAAATCTGATGTAGACAAAATAATAATATTAATTCAATGATAATGATATTGACTATTTTTGCAAAACATAGGCAGCGATCCTATGATGAACGGTCGAGTTGACATCTTGTCTTGTTGATGTCGTCTTATTCTCGCGGTGATCTGACAAAAATCTGTTACATATACATCAGTTATATTGTCGACAGATATCGAGAGATTGCTTACTAGTAGTAACTTCACTTTTTAGTTTAATGCAATAGTAAAATTATTTATTAAATGTACATGACATTTTTTCCTAGCTCTCAGCCTACAAAAGGCTACTACTACGCGTCCGTTTATTCGAGTTATAAAAGAAAGGGTGCGTCTGCAGAATTGTCAAATTGCCGGACGGGGCATGAAAATTTGATGACAACCCTACTGTAATAATACTAGGGCTGCACAAACAACCGAGAGATAAGCCCCGTAGTATGCTTTTTAACTTTCGGACGTGATCTTTTTATTAAAATGTTGAATTGATTTCTGAACTTGCAGGATATTTTTGCATATTTATGTAGGCATTCTTAGAGATGGTATCTGTGTTCATTTTTCAAATTAGTAAGTTGCATCTTTGAGTATAAATGGGGTAAAGTAGACTTTTAAAAATTAGCGCCTATTTGGGTTCTGATTTAAAGGTTGGAACGAGGGTAAGATATAAGTAACGGAATTTTTAAAAGGTTTTGTTTGCTTAACAACAAAAGCAACTCGTGTTATTAATATATATTCTTTGTTATTATACGCAATAGAAATTGTATTTAGCAAAGCCAAACAATGTTTCTGAACCAAATTCTTTATGTTTACACGATTTTTCAATCGAAATCCGATCGATATTTACGGTTTAATACCATTAATTAAATGTTAATCATATTTGTACCAAGAGAAGCGACAATTTGAGACCCCAGTGGGACTTGAATCCACATCTTACGTTAACGTGAAGCATCATGCCACCAGTTGCATCACAGGCGTTATTGATCGAATCGACGAAATTTTCCCCTATCTTGTTTTTGTACTTATATTCTAGAGAAAGGTCGCTTTTGTGCCATAAAATATATATGTGAAGTACTTTGCAGATTTGACTGGAATTCTTAATGCAACAAAATATTCATATATAGTTATAGTTTTAACTACATAGTTTTAATATAATTTAGTTAATTTCTTTAGTCAATGAAAAGTGGATACCGTTAATTTTCTTTCCGTTCTTAACCCACATTTTATATTACCCTTCTATTTACGTCTCGCAAAACCCCAGTTAAGCCCGTAATTAGAGACGGCCGGTTAGTCGCCGTATGAATTATTCAACCGGCTATGGTAATACTGGACCTCACCATAAACTCCTCCATTGACAAACAGACATCGCATGTGACATGATCCTATTTATTTTATGAACTACTAGCGGTTCGCCCCGACTTCGCACGGATCTTTAATACTTTTCAAAATATTCTATAGCCTATGTTACTCAGGGTGAACGTAGCTTCCCAACAGTGAAAAAAATATTAAAATCGGTCCAGTAGTTTTTGAGCCTATTCATTACAAACATACAAAAATAGGTACAAATCTTTCCTCTTTATAATATTGTTATAGATTTGTAATTTATTTTAAATATGTATGCATTTATATAGTAAAAGTTAAAAATAGGCGCTAAAAATATTAGCAAATGCAATCTCGAAAAGATTCATATTATTACCAACTTGGTAATAATATTACTCTAAAGATGCAAACAGTCATATAAGATCCATATGACTGTATGCTCCCGAATATCAGCCATGGCGTCTATAAGTAAAGTAACTCAGTTACTGTAGTTCTAAAAACTTTCGTGCAGTTGTTTTATTCGAATGTGTAATAACCGTGAAAGCATCAGATATTATTAGAGCTTTGTTTCCAACGTCAAGAGTTCATAGTAAGGGCCATAGTCTTTGCCCCATAAAGCTAGAGATTACTTGTTAATTTTCATATAAATACAATTTGAATTACATTTTCGACTGATATTAAGTGGAGTTAAATGTCGATTTGAATTTCCCACGCTTCACTGTGCAAATACTTATCAGCAATAACTGGAAATTATTTAATTGCTTTTTGAAATTAAATATTTGTATAATATTAAAAAAAAATCGTTAAGTAAATTAATGTATAAGTAAGTATGTACTTAAGTAGGTATTAAATTTTTTTACAAAAAAAATATATTGTAAGTTGTAATAAAATAGGATAGGATACTCTTAACTGAACATTTAAATACTTAAATGTCACTTATTGTGATACAAAAAGATAAAGACAAATTCTTCAAGTCTTTAACGCCAGCGCAGACTTGTCTCAAAGACAGTCAATAATTTGAAATCTATTATTGATGGATCCTAGTGAAAAAGGGTATAAGAGTAATACTACTTGTGAAGGACTTGAACTGTTTTCACTAAGACTGTATGACACTTATACGCTTTTAAACTAGAATATCGAGAGAATATCTAGATATTCGATCTTGATAGAAAGTGACATGAAAAATAGAAATACCTACACCGCAGTTGAGTATATGACGAATGATTATTTAAAAGTTATCAAACACAAAATGACGGTACAAAGAAGTTCGTATAAAACTTTTCATCTATATAATAATTTCTGATGATTTTGTGGTCATTACAGTATATATACAATTTTATTTTATTTGCTAACGTTTGGCAAACTAGCTCTCACATAAATTGCCAACTGAGCTGATCTAAAGAAAAAGTGAATTCACATTACCTATGTATTGCGAATTAAATACTTTATAGTTGTTTCATTCCAATGATTAAATTTATGTCGAAGAAAGTATGTATTTAGGTACATAATGAATAAATAAAATAATGTGTGATTACAAATCTAAAACATCTAAGTTAATATTCAATACATACATAATTATTATGTAGTACAAGTGCATAACAAATGTTTTTCGCCATTGCTGCATATATTTTTTTAATTATTAAGACAGACGCTCTCTAATTATTAAAGCTATAAATAACGCCTGCAAACTACTCTGCGGTCCATGCCAAGTATTAATACTAAGTATAATTACCGGTTACAATGGTCGTACCCATCAGTACGCGCGTAAATGAGGCGGGTGTAATACCGCCGAGTGTAATCGCTTGTGAGCGAACTTAGTATGCCTTAAACCATAAGAGTAACGGGATTCATAATACTCGTAGAACAGACACAAGCTAATCTTTAATCTAATTATGTAGGTACTATTTCAATATAGAGGTCCAAGATCCCACATTCTTAGGATTGATATTATAAGGGATTATGTAGTGGACTGCGATAGGCTGATGGTGATGATGAAGTAGTGCTAGAACTGACTTAAAGAGTGTGCATACCCGTCAATTTAGGTAGACTTCATATTCTTAAATATTACGTGCAGAAGGTGACTAAAACCAACACTTACTTTTCTTATATTCTAAGCCTAAAGCTTAAAGTGAGTTATATCCGTTACATTTCTTTCATTTTTCACGTATAAGAAGCACGAAGGCATCAGAAATAATTTTATTTTCTTTCCATCAATTCTATGTCTAGAATGGATTAAAATATAAATATTTTAACTACAAGGTTTTCTTCCGATAATGATAGCATTATAAAACCTTGTAGTTAATTGGACTCAAATAACTATAACGAATTTAACTCTTTGGTTTAACGTTAGCGTTAACCTTTAGCGTCAGACTTTTCTCAGCTTAGTCGGCTACGAATATGAGAATAGTAAAGTGTTCGAAAAATCAGCATCCCTACTAATATTATAAATGCGAAAGTAACTCTGTCTGTCTGTCTGTCTGTTACGCTTTCACGCTTAAACTACTGGACCGATTTAAATGAAATTTGGTACAAAGAAAGTCTAGAGCCTAAGAAAAGACATAGGCTACTTTTTAACCGACTGCAAAAAAGGAGGAGTTCCACGCGGACGAAGTCGCGGGCAGAAGCTAGTATACAATAATACAAAATACACGAGTTAACTCCGTTATAAATAGTTGTTTCATTCCAAAGCACCATATATAATAACCGCAAAAGCATCAAATGTTACCTTATTCTTAATTGTATATTGTTTTAATGAAATGGATAATATATAGATAGATATTGAATCATGAACCGCCTTCTGCTTTTCACTTGCATCAAACTCTAATGCGTATTTAAGTACATTTGAAACGGACGTGCGACAATCATGAGTGCTGTACCTCTAATGAAAATACTCGCATCGTTCAGTGCATGATACGGTATAAATATTCATAAAAAATAATAAAACAATCCAATATGAGAATCGAGGACTGTAAAATGACTCGAAGTCTCGGTAGAAAATTGATATACGCGAGTTAAATTTGTTATAATTGTTTTATTCCAGCGTTTAACAGTAAATAACAAAGATAAGCCGTTTAAAAATTCGAGAGTGGAGGCTCGTGACGTCACTTTATGGTACAATTCATACTTTAACGTGACGTCCCCAATTCCGAACTTTGAAAACACTTATCTTGGTCATAATATTTTATTGTTTGTTTGAAAAAAGAAATGACGTGTCCAAAATTTTATTTATGATCTAACTGACGTACTAAATAGAATTTCGTTTTCTTTGCAGTCGTTATCCTTAACATTAACATAAACGCATCAAAGCTGTTTAAATTTTAACTCCGACTACGCCCTCGGGGCAAAAATTACAAATATTCACAATATAATATCATAAATAAAATACTTAAACGGCAATGAGCTTAATGAAATAAAATACGCGGAATTTCAGCAATGAAGCGATTTAAAACTGTATTGACAAAATTAATGCGATTTTTGCGTCTGTTGTTTTCATTTAATACGATTGGTGTTCAGTTACAAAGTGACTGTGTACATCTACCTAATGTGGCAACGTTAGGTACATTTCATGCCATACGACACAACCTGACAGCCTGAGCTAGGAGAAACAAGCTTTAGGTTAGGCCTTCATAATCCCATGCGGCCACTTCACTGTGAACTTGCAGCATCTAAATGAATTCAGCTGCATTAGCACCGTTTCCTGCACCGACAGTCATATACGGAATTCAATGTTTCAGGTCGCCTGTAGTGTGTTCTTTTTATTAATTTTTAGCATCGCGATATTGAAGGTATACGGCGTTTGCTTCCCGAATGATCGCTCGGAAAAGATGTAAAATTGCTCATCTTAAAATACGTATGTGAATAAGTATTAGGATATATGTATTTTCTTTAACTTAAGTTGTTTGTGTCTTTGAAAAGATTCGAAGTGTTAATGGTTATTGGTTAGCTAGTAACAATAATTAATGCAATAGTCATTTAAACAATATTGCAATATGACTATTACTAGAAAACTCTAAAATCCTGAATTTAAGAAATTTTAATCTTAGAAGAAAGCAGATTTATTTCACTCAAGTAGGTACATAATTTTATATTCTTGGAAAAAATGTATATTTCTCTGATAACTGTAATTAAATCTGAAAAGATTTGAGATTCAAATATAATGTCGTGTAAACCTCAAGTTGAATGTGAAATTTCAACTTTATCTGATGGGATGTGAAGTCCAAGGAGGTTTTTTAATTCGATTCAGTTCTCAGAAGGGCGCATGGCGAACAGTAATGGATAGGAATCTAATAAATCAGACTGATATTAAGCATGACGCAATACAGTACGCTATACCTATTATATGACACAATTCACACTAGCTGGAAAACCAAGCGAAAGATTTACATTGTTGAAAAATGTTGTAATTTCGTATGTCAAAATGCTGGCCTGCCCCCGTGTACGGACAATTGTTAATAGTGAGCGATAGAAACAAATGTAAAACAGCATGGATACTATCTATTTTATATCTATAAGCAAACTAAAACTAAACTTGTGACTTTTACTCTTTGTATACATAAATATGATGAGAATTTCTCGTTTAAGGGATTTTTATAATGGAATTGTCGATTATTATATACATAATTATAAAATATTAATTTTATAAAATATGCATGTTGGAACAATGTGATTATTATGATTTTAGAAAAAAATAAATTATTTACTCTCTCCAAGCACATGTAAAATATAATATTTTTTGCCTTAAATATTATACCTACTTAACCATAGAAAATACGAAACGAGTCTACTGTAACCTTTTCCACTATAGTTCGAAAGAGAGCTCTCTGTAATTCTGTTATACGGACAACTTTAGGCGCGTGTTCCGTTGAAAGCTATTGTAATATAAGGCTTATGCGTAAAACCTTACAATTATATTCATATGTTTATTATGTAATCTTAAAACATATTATATTTTTATTTAAGGAAGCACTTTCAAAAAGGTTTCACTACCTACTTATAAATATTTATTCACAAACAAAGACGTACATTTTACTGACTTTTAACTAATTGTTGAAGAGGTTCTACGCGGAAATGCTACGTGAATTCGTAGCACCGTTTTGGGTCGCGTAGCACATTCATAGTGTTACACATTTAATACTAACGTTTGCGTAGACGCTACGCGTGTAGCTGATAGCATGGTTTTTCCGCTCTGTAGCGGAAATTACGAATAAAGAGCCCGGCTAGCGAATAACCTAAGCGAAATTTGTAGCTACAGCGCTCTACTCTGTGAAAGTTGTAATCGAATTTTGTGTGTGTTTTTCTTTAGCTATTATGTTTACCGCTTGCTTAGGTTACTCATTTCAAACTTATATATAAAACTATAAACTAATGTATGTACTTACTCATGTATTTATTAATAATACGATCATATTGACACTGGGTATTCGTGACCGCATAAAAATCTGAATCACTATAAGTAATAAAATCAAAGTCAAATTACATAACCTTATTATCCACCACTGGTGTAAGAGCTTTATATAAACCAGCAAAGTGCGTGTTTTATCTATACTCCTTGAGCCAAAGATTTTTTTTATTTTATATCTAGTTGGTAATCCATATTAAATAAATAAATCTCACGGCTTTTATGAAAACCAGTGAATTACGAAGTAGAACTTTTTACGCAAAACCTAATTGTACTTTTGAGGTCAAAAGTGTGTATTGGTGACACAAAAAACAATAGCATCGACTGGATATAAACATGACATTTTGTATGGGAATGATTTCATTTACACGCGCCGCTAGAGGCGCTGCATTGTCTAATATTTGCTCATACAAAGCCTCTGTTGTTTAAATAATACACTACTTACATTAAACACGTAGACAGCTAAGCCAGTTTTGGTGCACATGCATATTGTGCGCCGCCAGGCTGATTAGGCCCAGTAGAAGTATTTTCGTGAGCGTACCAGGCGCCTTAAACCTGGTTTCACCCATTGTTATAAAACCTCTAGCTGCACTGAAATAAGGGATTTTAAATCTGGTTTAGCAGCTAACACTTTAATACAGCTTTAAGTTATCATTGCCACATCCAATGATTCACAATTCGACATGGACAATAAATTAGGCTAATCGTATCTGAGCCGTTGTCTGTGTTATCTGTCGTCGCCAATTCTACAATTTGGCGGAGAAACGCTATAAATTTCGTTTGTTCCACATTTTACTACAAAGCCTATATAGTCGACGTTACGTAGCTGAATGCTTTCCATTACAAAATTCTATTTAAAGTAAAATTATCATTTAATCCAGTTCAATATTATAACAATGTTTTAATAGGATGTAGACAGATACCAATTTAATTTATCATTCATCGGTATCTCCGAGTTATAAATCCTTGATAAACGCTCAATAGCTACAATGAAATTATTCATCAATTTTCGCTAAGTCAACGGCAAAATAATGGGTAACTTTTTATGATTCGCCGTAAATAAAAAGTAAAAAAGTTTTGCTCTGTCCTTGTTTGTACTTAGCTTTAAGAGGAGAATACTCTTTTTATTTATATCCAAAAACACCACGCCAAAACTACATATTTCTTATAATTTTAATTTTGCCAAAAAACATCATAAACGCGTAAAAAAATATACTTTAAGTGCGCAAAGGGATAAATCCTCACAAAAAACTACTCTAGACTACTACAACATACTATAATAGGTACCTACCTGTAAAATACCTAGTTAATATCGGTAAAACATTCTATATTTTATCTATGCTACATTTTGACATCTTCGCGTGACGTTCAACCTGTCATTGAATAATAAATCCTTCTCTTTCCATTCCGACTTGCACCAAGACACGACGTTTTCTTTCAAATCCTATAAAAATATAAGAACCCACCAAGAGAGACCTAAAATACAAGCCTCTAATACCTATACCTTTAAAGAATATCATACACACTTGTTCTAGTTCTTCATAATCTATAAAAAAATAGTAAATAAATATAATCTACAATAAATACCTAACCTATAAAATATAAAGTGAATTTGATAAGGTATTGACTGCACTGACCCCACTTGAACACTCGCAAAGTGACTACTGGGACCGACCAATCAGAGATTCCATGCAGGCATGTGCTGGCACGCTTCGGTTACATAATTTTGTAGCACAATGTGCACAGGAATCTGTTTCAGATTCGATAGTTTCTTAAACAAAAAGAGAGCAATTCAAGCTAATTTTAACATCAATTTCAGTTAAGTTATTCTTCAGGTTATTGTATTAGAATAATCCAGTAATCTAGATAAACTAATATACTTACGTGTTAAATACATAGTATACATTTTTTCGTACTACTTTTCTACTAGATTAACTAGAGTTCAGATGAAGGCAGACACTTTTTGTTAGTTTTGGAAACGTTATCTTCAAAAGTTTTTTTACTATAGTACCTATGTTGTTTGTTGCTTGTTTTGTGTTTTAGGTAACTTCCTACCTATTATAGAGTATAAACATATATGTATAGCAGCTAGTTCAAATTACTCGCTAAAAATGTCATGTAGGTAGCGGGCTTCATTATTTTGACCGTCTGATATCCTTCAAATATGAGTAATAATTTCTGATGCTTCCGCAGTTATGTATTACGCATTGGAATGAAACACTATAACTGATTTAACTCACGCATTTTATTTTATTTGCTGACCTTTCGTAAACTTTACGACGATAAATAGCGTAACACTAAAGTGATTATGTATTATGAGTATTTACCGCATCCATTTTTTATATCTTCAGCGACAAATAAATTAAGGTTCCCGATCTGGAGCATGTCGAATTGAACCGGTTTCGGGCGGATTTTTCCGCTTTTAACTGGATTCCTTCAAGTTGATGCGAGGTCAAAGTCCAACAGGATGTACCTACTGACCTTTCATTGATTTGATAGTTTAAAGGATTTGCCTGCATACTTATTGAACAGTACTGTCATTCGGGAAGCCGTATGTCTGCTATATTATCTTCCGATAAAGTTAAAAAATGATTAGAATACCTACATAAAGTTACAAGTTATGGACATATTTCTCTTTGTGTTTGTATAATACATATAATGTAGTAGGTACCTACTTCGATTCGTTTTATCATTTTAAAATAGATGTCTTTATTAAAACTCAACCTTATGAAATATGTGACCGAGAACGAACGAAATTCACGAGTAAAACTTTTTCCTCGAAACTATCTGAGTGCCTCACGTAGACAATTCTCGAGTTAATTTACTTATCCGTAAAACGTTATCAGTTTTATAGTTATGAGATTGTTCACAGCTCGGCTAGCAAGTGTTTCATAAATTTGCAAGGAACATAATATCGACAGTCACAAATGACTACTATACTAGAGTAAGAGCATGCATCACCTTTCACACACAGCGTGTTAAAAATGAAAGACAATTCAATGAAAGCATGAAAGTAATTATATAAACTTATAGCCCATTCCGCCTGACGTCACAGCTTTCCTACGAAGTGACGAGCCCCAATCCCACTCCTGATATTTATATCTTTTTGATTGATTTACAAAAGAAAAATACGTGTCCTACAATTATAACAAAATAACCTTCAAACTTATTTTAATAATGTTTATTTTAGCCGGAAAACGTATGCTTAATATTTTATAGTAGATACTGGACCAATGTAGTAGAATTGATGTTCTTCGTATATTCCCCAGTAGTCAATAAGCAGTGAATGCACAGATATGTGGTAACACTAACCGGCGGGTAACGTACATTTTATTGGCGTTCCGTACGTGCCTGGGTTCGAAACTGGACGACCATGGAGTAGCGATTGGATTTTAAAACAGTTTTGATGCATAATATTTTCAGAATAACTTTTATTTCACTTTTACAGCCATTTTGCACGATAGTATGTAAACTGTTTTTTATGCGTGTAAATAGTTACTGACTTAGTAAACTTAGTAATTAGAATAAGACCAATTGCATAATACCTATCTCAATTATGTTTACTTCTTTTAACTACCGTGAGTAACTTAAAAATGTATCATACTTGGCAGACTCTCAGTGGCATTTATATACACTATACGTAAAGATAGGATGGAACTACCATTAAATACATTTTTTACAATTTGAATACTAAAATAGGTATTTGTTAAAAAAACATTTCATTTCTTTTTAATAATTACTTGATAAAATAATGGGAAAAAATATTTTTTTTAATTCAGTTCTTCAATAGTCGGCAAAAATAATGTTAATTACTTATTGCTACCCGAAGACAATACAATTGTTCAATTATTTATTTACTATTACAATGTAATTTACTGTAAATTTAGTGCGCTCTAGTTCTATTTCGACCACTGCTTACAATAAACAAAACCTAATAGCTGATTAACATACTAATTAAAACAAACGTTGAAACATGAATTACAATGACACGTGTGGTACTCCTTCCTTTATAATATGTATCTTCAAAAGGTTAATTATTAACAATTAAATTTACCTACTTATGGGATTAAAACATTTATTAACGGGTAAAACTCATACATATTGACTACTAGCGGCCCCGGCAGACGTCGTCCTGCCCGTCCGATTGTTTCGTCAAAGATCTGTCAAAGTCTTCTAACTGTCACTTAATGAATAGTAATTCTTCATAAGGCTTCATATTTTCCCCGTTTTTTACACATTTTCCACTGTTTCTGCGCTCCTATTGGTCGCAGCGTGATGTTATATAGCCTAAAGCCTTCCTCGATAAATGGTCTATCCAACAAAAAAAGATTTTTTGAATTCGAACCAGTAGTTCCTGAGATTAGCGCGTGCAAACAAACACACAAACAAACTCTTCAGCTTTATAATATTAGTATAGATATGCTTACGTTTCAAAAATTCCAATATACAATAACCGCGAAAGCAACATAAACTATTTATTACATTCACTTTAATCACGATTGACTCGCAATTCCAAACACTATAGATTAGTTACGTAACAGATAAAATTAACAACAAAGTAAATTCATATAACCCAACATCGACTCCACGTTTCTATAACATTTCGGTAGACGTCGTTCGTCTTGAGTTATTGTCAATAGCATTTGTCAACATCCCGCCTTACGGCCAGGTGCGTATCTTCCAGTTAACTGCTGTTATATAAGACGGAGAGCTAAGTTAGTACTTTTTGAACTCTCAAGCTTATTTATCAAGGAAGCTTCTGTTCTTGTAGTTGCAGTGTGTGTGCTTTATCAACCCAATTATCTACAAAAGGATGTTTTACTAGCATTAGGTAACGTGACAAGTGATAAGCGTCGCACTTCAATACTTACTTAAGCAGACTTATGATTAAAAGATAACGAACTTGAATCCTATCGGCACATAATAACTTCATTCCAATTTTATTGTACCTATACCTCAGTGTATCAATATCTTTATGCAATTGGAACAACATGATTGAAAGATGAATATTACATAATACGCAAAATCGCTTTAGGACTTCAAGCTGGCGTCGCGTTGCCTTGATCAATTAAGTTAGTTCTAGACGCTAAGCAAACGTAGAAGACAGCATACGAATATTATACTCTACTATCTGAAGTCTGATTATCGTTAACATTAACATTTTTTATTAATTTGACAAGACCGAAAAATATTTTTTCCGTCCTCCGGCCAGAAAGCGCCAACTTTGTGGCCGCTTAGCTAAATGAAATCTCCGCTTTCTGGCTTCGTCGAACAGAAAAATAGTATACTGACCTCGGCCAGTAAAATAAAAAAGCCTCAGACCACATTTTTGTCAACCTCGGCTTCGCCTCGGACGACAATTACATGACGTGATCTGAGACATTTTTTATTTTACTGGCCTCGGTGCGTAATGTACTATTTTAGTCCGGTGCTAAATATTTCTCTTTCTAGTCTAGGCAAATAAAGTAATCAGTTTTTTATTATACATGTTTTTAAAAAGACCTTCATCGAGTTATAAAACTATCTATATCTACGTTTTATATTCGTCCTATCAACAGAACAGCAACAACATTATTTACAATTCCAATAACAATCAATATTTGTTTCCTCAAGCCGCCCTACAGAACACAATGGATATCTTAAAAAACAACGTATCTGTAGGTACAATGGTACAGTTAAGTAGTTCGTTTGTTATTGAAACTACAAATAAAGCTTTCCGAGGTCTTTTGTCGTCTGTATTGGATTCGAACCTTTTACAATGCTCGCGATTGTACACAAAGTGGTAAAGGTGGGAGTGCAATGTTGTAGCAAGGTATTCGAAGGCAAATTAGCAGTGAAGAAAACAGAATTTAGACTATCGTCTGCTAGACCTACGAATATGGGAACAGTAAGGCTTTAGAAACGTCAGAAATTTTGTTTCGTTCCAATGTGTAACCGCAAAAGCATAAGGAATTTGTATATATCCTTACTAATATTATAAATGCGAAAGTAACTCTGTCTGTCTGTCTGTCTGTTACGCTTTTACGCTAAAACTACCAGCTGGATCGATTTAAATGAAATTTGGTACAAAGAAAGTCTGGAGCCTGAGAAAGGACATAGGCTACTTTTTAACCGACTGCAAAAAAGGAGGAGTTCCACGCGAACGAAGTCGCGGGCAGAAGCTAGTACTTGATACAATTTGTTTACAACCTAATTACTGAAAAATATACATCTAAATAACAATTTATTAGATGTCTAAAACCAAACTACAAATAGTACCTACCGTGTTCGTCTAAATTCACGAACGCTCTTTGTTAATAAATACAGTAAAGAATTCAATAACATTTCATTTTCCAAAACTAGTCGAGTAGTTTAGTGGACATAATTAAATGAAAAACATAGTACGCGCAATATTTTATTAAGCTACAAATCCCTCGCAAAAAAGTTACATAAATAAGTACTTATAAGTATTTTGATACAGATATATGTAGAATTGGATACGTAAAACCCATCGCTCAAAATGTGTAGGTATACTGAAAATATGTTGTTATTAGTGTCTGTCTGTCCACAGCCTAACTTTAGACCCACCGCAATTTATTGTTGCAAGATTTTCTATCATAATCCCGAGTGTTGCGCCCCGCGGCGAGCCTGCTAGTGTTGTATTATATACTGCTATATTGTCGATAAAAATACTGATATTATGAAAAACATTATTTTTGGCATGCAATCGAAGCGTAGGTATATTAAAAATATATTTCTTCAGTCAACATCATTATTTCACTGCGGAATACGTATTTAAAATTGTACCTTTGCTTCATTATAACCTTCAGTGTTTGCTGTAGTTAGCTATTTAATTTTCTTCCGTGCATAGATTATGTAGGTATTAAACAAACCTGAATTGATTCTCGCATGTGGTAGTATCTATATATATTTGTTTGAGTAGTTACAAAAATACTCATTAGCCAAATTAGCATTTATGAAATTTAAACATATCGAAATAATAGTTATCGACAACTCCACATTACTAGTTGTTAGCCAATATAAAGAGGACTGTCTTCGTGTTTTAAGTTGTTATTTCTTAGACTATTGACATGTGACTTTTATTTTTTCTAAATAAAGAAAGAGCCGACTTTAACAATCTCATCATTTGGGAGTATTATCGTAATTAGGTGAAATTCGAGACCAGCTATTTGTTTGTTATCGATCTATAATTTTGCTGAAAAGATTTAAAAGAAATGACAAACTAAACAAATGCCTATCTGAAGACAACTTAGCATTCAACGACGAGTAATAGTACGGCCCTTAAAATTTCACAAGGTTTATCCCATTAAGATCAATTGATGTATATCCTTTACCGAAATCAACAAAAGCAACATGAAACCGATAAATAGGTACTTACACGTTGCTTGATCTCAAAATGTAAATACGTAAAATAAATATATTGAATACCTTTGTAATTAAGTACCAATTTAACGGAAACAAAGGTCTATAAAGCAGTTATATCCGATTACCTATCCGATGAGCAATAACGACAAAAACGGCAGAAATTATTAAAGGCTGCATGCCTTTATAGTGAACACCTCTTATTACTTTTTGAAATAAAATATTAAATGCAACAAAAGAAATTTATAAAAGTATTAGTAGTAAAGTATATGGATTATTAAAAAAGGTCCGAAATATGCCATAACTCAGAGACAACTAACCAGAAGAGACACAGTCTAAATATAAAATCAACCACGATACGAGTATGTAAGTAATTTCTTTAAAGGGTTACTCGGTATCATGCGCAATAATATTCTAAAACTTTTATTTCGACGGAAACAGTTCATATTGCTTAATTAACAGACCTATGTATCGAAGAAATCGACAAATAATACCACATCAATTTCGACAAGCGTAATAAAAATGAAATAAAACAAAAAACACATAGCGAACAATTCAGCGGAGTCCGGAGTTTTTGAAACACTCTGAAATATGGCTGAAAAGTTTTAGGTACCTATTAAAAAGTTTTCGTTTTTACCAGCAGCCCTACTGTTGGCGATAGGCGATTAGAAAGCGAGTTTATTTCGAGATGACCTGAAAAAGAACTATTATACTTGTACAAATTTAAATATAATAAAGACAAATATATTATTATGATCTGTTAGCCACTTATATTCGAATGTTTTCAATTATAGTCTTAGAAAAGTTCTTTGATAAAAACGTACAGATACAATCAAGATTTTGCTCTTTATTCTTTATGCGAACCTAAGCTAATTATGGTCCAGAGCCTACTCTTTAATATTCAAAAGTATATCTATTTACTCATTTTAAGTCAAAAACATGTTGACTTAGGTACTTTTAGATATGAATTAGTACGTGATCGCTTTATTAAAAAAATACAAGGATTTAGTAAAATGTTTGACCATTAAATATGTAAATACTCCAAAGGGCACATTTCCTAAACTCGATTTAAAAGCAATAGTACCACCATAAACACCCATTTAAATTCGCCCGTGGCATTAACGCAGGCTCTAGTATGGATTTTATGAATAGTCTGTTTGTTTGTTTATTTTACGTATGTTAGCCCGTGTTGGATTTAACTTTATGAGGCCTGAATTTTTTATTTCATTTTAGATGTTCAATTCTTTTGTTTGGAGGTGTATTTTTTAACGATACGTAAAAAAACGTATAAAAATTTTCCTCATTTTTATAATACACGTGACCTTACCCTTCCGCTTTCATTTTTGTGTTTAGTTATGCATGCATATTTATCTGAAAACAATATTTATTGCTCTTAGAACAAATTCACCTAATTCCAAATTTAATTTAATAAGACGCTCGCTGAAAATCTGCGTCGCGGCGCTCTTTGCAAGCGAAATACTATTTTATATATAGTACTAATATGTAAATTGTTGCTGTTGAAAACTTTATTCTATCCTCTAACATTATGTGATTTTACAGAAAATCAACTCAAACAGTAGGCATCAACCAATTAATCTAAGATATTTTGCATGCATTGCTAAACCGAATCTCACCAACACTACTATGATGAAACGATGACATTAGTTCCATGTTCTGACCAACAATAATTGAAGCATTGGATACGTAAGAGAACCGTTGGAACGTCACTTGAACCAGATAGGTACAGATAATGTACATGATATAATATGTTATTTATCATACACAAAAAATCTATTAAACCAAATAGTGAATAACTAAAACAGATTGTTAAACCCAGCAATCAACATTCAAAAATTGAACATAACAAGCCAAGCTATCTCATTCAAAGCGAATTTAAATATTTCACTTTCCACTTTTCCCGCGATGTTAAAGTTCCTTCATTTGCAAGTTCCACTCTAACAAGAGCCATTATTTATTTTGATGCCACCAACTTAATTCTAGTTTTAGCCATTCTTGAGCAAAATGGGTAATTTGTAATGAAGAACGTAGTTTAGCATTTAACTCGCATTCTTGTGATAAAGAATTTACTCGAAAACGAGGAAAGTTGCTACCGTTAGAATAACAAAGGGTGCATCAAGAGCATATTTCTTGAAAGGTGCACTACAAATCTATAATAAATATAAATAGATAAGTAACCACGGATACGCCATTTTTCTTAGTACTTGTACGTAGGCAAGTACTACGGAAAAATAGGTTCAAAGTGAAATTCTTGAATCTCTTATCTACCAATCTCGTAACCCTTACTTTAGCAACGAGTGACAGAGTAAGTGACAGACCTTACGTATACTGTCTCATTAAAATTGTAGTTGATTTGTAAAAAACAACTACTTGTAATATTGATAAATGCAAAAAGATACACATTCGTAAATTAAACGAATAAATACCTACTCCACTCCTCTAAATCAAGGGTATGAAAATTGAGAAAAAAGAAGAAATTCTATTTCTAATAAAGATAAAATTCAGTAGGTAGGTATAATGCAAGATGGCGCCGGTATGTTTTTTTTTACTTTACAAACAGCCACGACAGTCACTATTTATCTTAATTTGTCATAACTGTACGCAGGTTTATTTGACAATTCCAATTATTTATTCGAGCTCGGCTCGATTTTCTAGCTAGTTATTATTACGTTCTAATATCTGCAGTGAGCAAAGTGACAAGGTGGGAACAATGGAGCGACCGGTAGGATGTCTCCGCTGTGACAAATAACAATACGTGTCCATTACACTCGGGAAAGAGTATTTTTGTTGCCTTGATACTGAGAAGTTATATATAGTAAGTATATGTACGCAAGTACTGCTAGAAACATCAATGATAAATAGCCGACATAATCCGATATAATCTATAATAAAATCTATAATATCATATAGTAAAAATATCGCATAAATGTGAATCAGGAAAAGTTTCTTTTTATACATCACTTTTAACTTTCAGATATAGGTAGGTAATAGATAATTGTTTTTGTTCAATGGATAATATTATGATAGGTATTATAGCAAATCGATAATAAACATCTCTGAACTTGAATGCGTTGTTATTTTAAAAGCAAGTAAGTAGGTAGTCTAAAAGACTTTCACAATGAACAAATTTTCAAAATATCGTCCAAACAGTCAATGGAGCTGTACAGACAGACACTACCACATCCCGACTTAGGTTTCTATTAACGACTGGCAATAAATGTCGATGTGTCCCCGCACTAGAGATACCGATAGTGATGAATAGTGTCGATACGTCACATTACTAGCTGTTAGCTAATAACTATATATCGTACTATGGTATTTGTTATGTTTTATGTTATGGATGATTAAATATAAAATTGGATGTTATGACTTTGAGACACCGTTGACAAGTTGAATTTATAGACGGGTATTCTATCCAAAAAATATCACTGATCTTGGCACTTATCTAGGTAAGATTCTTATCAGATGACTTACCAGGCGCATTCCGATGGTCATAAGATACGAGTATAAGGGTGGATATTCGAGCGTTTGAGACGCCATCATTGTCCTCTATATCTATAATGTTTGCAAATAATATTATTAAGTATCGAATGAAATAGTATTTGTAACAGTACCGGGGGCTAATATTACTCAAATTTTTGTTACTTATTGACTCTGTTCTTAAATAAAGATGATTATGAATTGATGAATTAAATATAGATGTACAGGACAATGACGGCGTCTCAATCGCTCGAAGATCCACCCATAAAAACAAACGCAAACCATATGAATGAAAATTTACATAAGCGTATCAAAACTGATCACGTGACTTTTTGTCAGCTGCGTCAATTTCCTATATTTTGATGGGTTTCGTTTATCGTAAAACTATGCAAAACTATGTTACCTTATCTAGCCCTGCATGATAGCCAAGCTTTAGCGATAGCTCCGACATTTATTTTTACATAATACCTACAGATGCTAAGGTGAGCGAGTGTGCATAGAGAGACGAGAATGTTAGGGTTGTCTGTCGAATACTCAAAGTTGAATGGAAACATTGAATGAACTCTGACTTAGCTATGGTGGTTTTCATACCCTTAAGTTTGATATGCTCTGGCTGGTAGTGAGTTGTTTTTATAGAAAGGGGCGAGTACATACAATAATAATAATACGAACGAGAACAAAAAATGATCCTATTAACAAATAATGGAGCATCTTATTAATGGACGGAGCTATTTTAAAATACCCAAGTAACCAGTCCTTTTATTTTTATAATTCTGAATTTAAGACAGAAATCGGTACAAAATAAACTGCTTACACGATTTTGTTCACGGCAAAGACGTCCCGTCTCTAGTAGTTTCATATTGTCCTCATTTCAATATTGAGATGAAAAGTGACGCTTCGCTTGGCACAAATTATCAGGTGCACAGAGAGCAAAAAGATGGCAGCATTATTAAACATTTCCTTTATTGTAAATTCTTTTATGAAATACGTTCAGTTTTATTACATGCGCAATAGTTTCTGTCTGGTTGGTTTCCTTTAGTAGTTAGATGAATAAAATAACCAATAATATGTATAGTTTTACAAACAAATAAATTGGAGTTTCCTTTAAAGCGAACAATAACGGAGTCACTAAAGTTTATATTTTTGTGTTTATCCTTTATAATTATAATACGAGCTTTATATTTTTGTCTTTGTACAGCTGTTGATTTCAGTTCTACAAGGACACATCCCCTACACCTAGCAAACTCCACAGTGTAACAGCGGTCCCGCCGGCGGGGTTGGACACGTGCACCCACATACACCACGAGCCCGACATACCGGTAGGAACTTTTTGTCCCATGAATCAAAATCGTGTTAACACTCCTAACGGCCCCAGAGGAGCGACCGCCACACATGGGATCCCTCGGATCGGTCAGGGCTAAAAATCCAAAAATTTACAGGCTTCCAGTATTACACCTAGAAGCTCGCCTTTCGTCCTTTGCAGTAAAGATCGGCAGCAGGCCAAATACACTTCAGTATTCAGCTTGAAAATTTTAAATACAAAATTCTCAAGAGCCGGGCGTCCCCAAAAAAGTCCTAGCTATTCCGATACTTAATATGCATTCTGTGTATAGTAATTATGTATGTGAAGTATAACCGCCGCTCCGCTGCAGGGTCTCGACTCGGTGACACGGACAATACGAACACGGTACACAGATATAAAAATGATTGAAGAGTATGTCGGGTGGTAGGTACGTGTAAACAAATACAGTTGCGATTTGTTGTTTAAACCATGCTATAGGAGGCAGGTACTTATGAGGAACGACATGTTAATACTAGTTTAATATAGTTAGCTAGTTAAGTATGTGTGTTTTATATTCTTTTAATTCCGGTCAAATTCTAGTAGTGTGTAGAATATGGAAACAAAGCGAAGTAAAATGATCCTGAAATCGATATGAAGTGATACGCGCTCGGTGTACCTAATTTCATCTTAATCGATCCTGTAGATACCAAGCAAATTAGCTGACCTACAAACACAAGATTGATCTCATAAGGATTCTTTTTTTTTCCTAAGGTCCGAATAAAGTAAAATCTTCTGTTCGTCTCTTCTTGCCTACGTAGATTTTGGTCCGACCAGGTATTCCGCCGGCAAGAATACCTTTTCTTTCCAACGAGGGATGAATACCAACGCGATGCTAATTTCAAACACCTGGACATTATATTGTTATATTGCAATTCTTCTTACCTTCTTTCAGGGCTCTATGCTAGTTAAACGTATTTAACCAAATTATAATATTGAATGTTGACAATATTGTTACGAAAATAACACACCAATAACAATATTGAATCTGTGCTCTCCTTTTGTCTATACTTGCTGCTGTTTTAAGCAGTTCCGAGTCATTAGTGTTTTTGTAATGACGAGGTTGTAAATATAAATAAATAGTTAGATAGTTTAATAAAATATCTGATAGTAGTCTAAAACGTCATAGATATAGGTTTATAACATTTTCAACAATTAATTCAATGAAATAAACATACATTGACCTCGGTACCACAAACGCATTAATCAGATTTCGTTAATAGTTACCGCAGACTACAGCTTAGTGAGGCCAAATAAGACACCAGCTACTTACAGTTCGTTTTTATCAAAATTAGGTTATATTTTTGTTTTTCTTTCGTATTCAATTGAGAAATATAATTCCTTGTATAAAAAAAATTGATGTACGTAAATCCAAACCAGAGACAATTGTAACAGTAAGTCCGTTAAGACAATAAACGGTAACAGAATATTATTTTTAATTAAAAAGTCCAATAACGTGATATATTATGTACCTAAATTACATTTTACTTCATAAAATATCATACAAATAAACCGAATACTTATATATAGTCGCATAATAATATTACGTAAAGAAAATGATTGTTGCGCAAATACCATAACAATATTAAATGTTCTATCTACATAGACAAACAAATAATATAGCATCTATGTATTTCCTTATCAAACTGGACTGTAATTAGATCCGGTGCAAACTGAGATCTGATCACACATCTACATCTGTAATAACACCTATACACTACTAAAATTAGTCATTATCAAGTGACTAATTTATTCAAGTAATGATTACACCTATTTAACACAATTTTCTTACTCTGAACATTTTTCTTCGTACAGATTTAAAATCAAAGCCCTTTCTAATTCCCGCCAAGAATACAATACTCGACATGTATTTCGCTTCAACTCGAACCATCATTAGGATATGTTGACAATATTGAAGCTATCGAATTATGCAGGTGCTTGCAGTAGAGAATACCTACCTACTCACGCTGGAACTACTCCAAGGTAGGCTCTCCATACATTTTTAACAGCTTATATGAACTGTCCGCCCTTGGATTTTGTATTCTTCAATCTACTTCTTTTGCGTCGTTTTGGTGATAATTAGCGGGATGTTTTGATCATTAGATTATTTTGTTTCACCAAGCTACGCCTGAATCTATCCGTATGCGACAAGAACTCTGTCTGTCTATAACCTTTTCATGCGTTAGTCTCTGGACCGATTTGAATGGAATATGGACATAGAGGCTCCTGCGGGTAGCATAAGTACTTACCTAGTTTCTATCATCCCTCGAGAAGTAAAACATAAAATGGAATTTAATTTGCATCAATAATTGATGCGTCATTGCAATATATCCAACAACACATTTAACGCAGACAGAAGCTAAGTAGTGAATATGCAAAAACACTTGCATAAAAAAATTAGTTTATGTTTAAAAGGGGTAAATTATATATATTAACTTGCCTCCATAACTTCCCGGCTGCCGACGTGCAGGCAGCATTGCAAACAAAAGCTTGTTTCATCATAAAGTTAGCTAAAACAATATAAGTTGAACATGTGCTCTTATTTGTACTTTATACTTGTTTGTACACTACAAGCGGTATTTAACGTTACTCTTATTGCACTAACTTCACAAAGGTACACTCAGACGTGTAGCCCAGGGTAGTTTTAGCTGGACATGTTTACGTACAGTGGTTTCAAATTCAATTTGAGTATGCAACAGACTGATAAATATAGTGGACACTTAGAATTCTTCAGATGTCTAATTAGAAATGTCATGATTGTGATTGTCTCTATCCGGCAAATTAAGCAACCATTACCAAGGTGTTGGATCACTTCGAGGGGAGACTAACTACAGAGACTCCGCCATACGGTTCGCGGTCGCCACTCGTGAAATTTCTGACTCAATCTCTAGGACTCCATGAACCTGCGATTAAAAAATTGATTAGATTTAGATTTTATAGCTTAGGTACTTACACACGTGGCTATAGTCTTTTTTAAAACAATCATATGTCTCTTCTTTACATACGAACCTACATATTTAATCACACTTGCTTTATCAACTGAATTACTGTTTACGATAAATTCACTGTATCTGAAGCATCAAAGTGCATACCGTGAAATCGGATTTGTCTTAGAACTTCGCGTTCACTCCCAACTTATCCGTCGATTCCTACTCCGAGTCAAATAAATCGGTCGACTTTATGTTCCCGTCCCGCACAAAATTTATGGGTGTGAAAGAGTGAGGGATAATTCAATGCAATGAGTTTAAAGTTGGGTACCTACATATTAAAGTCGCGTGGAGTTGTATGCAAATTCAGAAATTAGGATTAAATGCAGCTTAGGTGTTTGAATTACATCGCTGGTGTCTAAGAAGCCATAGTTAACGGCAATCCTCGTGTAATGAATGCCGAACGAGCACAAAAGGCGTGCGGGATCAAGGTTAGAGGATTGTGAATTAGGATAATTAAACCTGTTTCGCAGAAATACCTACATACTTAATTCTATCCGTTACATACGGGTAAAGCTTAAAATGATCAAAGTTTTATTTCTAATTTTCATTCTGAAGCTTATTTGAATAGACAAAATTTTATCAAAATCTTGATGTTGTTTTGTTTAAGTGCCATAGGAGCTGTTACGTAAAACAATGATAAGAAGTTATTCGGCACTTAAGTACTACTGTAGGAATGAAATTGAATGTGGGAATGCTTTCAGGCATATTGAAACATAGCGCGCTCGGGACATATCCTTAACACTCGGAAAGTACCGTTTGCGTTAGAACTGAATCAGAAGTGGATACTTATTTTATCTCCTTATATTAATACGTTTATTTAAATATATACCTACGACAAAGAACATTCACCAAACTTCCAGAGAAGATATACTGATACTTACTAAGATAAAACTTCGATAAGTTTTATATCCAATTAAATATAACAATCTTCACATTACAAAATCCAACCCGTTTCCATACTTACAGTTCAAGTAGATATATAGCAATTGCAAAAGCAATAGCGTTAGCAATAAGTAACAATTTTAATTGGAATGAAACAACTATAATTTAACTCGCGGATTTAACAACTATAATTAAATTTCAGACAATCGTCAGCTCAGTCGTGCTACGAATATGGGAACTGCAAAGTTTTCGAAACTTTAGTAAATAGACTAGCGAGTGAAATCCATTATAGTTGTTTCATTCCAATGTGTAATAACTGCGAAGGCATCAGAAATTATTATAACATTTTTAATTTCAGATACTAAACAGTTTTAAATGTTGTCATATAAAATGACTTACGTAATAAAATATAATCAAGCAGATCGTTGGCTAAATCCAATAAAGGCCAAACGGACAACAAAAAGTGAGACCTTTTAATTTTTTTTCAATACCTCGCGTCTTATTCTACCTTGTTATTGACAAAATAATATTAATACCTATGTAACCCAGGTGGCAGGTGGGATTCCATTAATTTCCATTCAAATTGTATGCAGTTTCCGCGTACTTGTTTGTATGATGCGACACGACCGTGCAGCTAACACTTACAAACGATGTTACCGGCTCGAATTGGATGCTAAATTCGTTAACGTGTATTGTTTATTTATCACGTGCCTTTTTGTAGGTATTAAATACGACTGTTTTTTTTTCACAACGTAAAATAAGGTCTACCTACATACAAATAGGTAACATAATGAATTGGCTTCAACTTTGGTTTTGAACTTCACGTAAAGATATATATACTTACATAGAAACGCGGTAGTATGTATACCTAAGTAAATATAATACATCGCCAATGAGAAAAACGTTTATTACTCTTTACTCTATTTAATGTTGCACATATCCATTAAGAAATGAATTCCTAAGAATAAAGCACACCTACCACAGAAAGTCATAACAATTTAAATTAGGGTAACTATTAAAAAATCTAAAAACATTTTGTTATAATGCACATGCTCATTAAACTAAACCCATAAAAGAACAAAAACAAACGCTTATTACGTCACAATTGACCATGTATATATTTTAAGGAAATTATTCGACCTTACAAACCGATTCTGTAATTTACTTTCTAACTTCAAAACTTTAAGAAAGTTACGAGAATTCCATTCAAGTTCGAGAAATTTGGACCCTATTACCGTGTCCATCGCTATAAGTATATATATGCCATGTTGACATCTGTTTACTCTTCGCTTTATACGCAAAATGTCACCCGAGGTCACATTTCAAGCAAATACGATGCCTACTCAGCTTTGTTCCGTACTAAATTAAATTATATCACGTTATAATGAAATAGTACAAATTCTTGCTGACTGGAACCTTCCTTTGAGCCGAACTAAGTGAGTTGTCAGTTTTAACTCAGTTTTAACTTTCTTCGATGGTATGAAACTAGTAGGTATATGTTTTTTATATACTTACTAGCGGCCCGCCCCGGCTTCGCCTGATCCCTTTTTTTTATAGCCTATGTCACTCGGGAATAGTGTAGCTTTCACAGTGAAAGAATTTTTCAAATCGGTCCAGTCGTTTAGGAGCCTATTCAATCCAAACAAACAAACAAACTTTTCCTCTTTATTATATTAGTATAAATATAGATATATTTTTTTAATATGCTTCTACTTCGTTTAATTTTAATCGCAGTGTAATGTTGTATTTTACGTACAATTTTAAACATAAGCCTCTATTATTGTTTCATTTCATACAGTAACTTTTTCCGGGGATAGTCTGTGTAAAAAACATTTTGATTTTGTAATAAACTTTCGAGGGACTTTAATTTCAAAGGAGTCTTTCATAACTTGGAATAATAAAAAATATATATTTCTACTTGAATAAGCGTAGAAGAAATCGATACTTCCGTAAAAAGTTTCCATAGAGAAGACTCCAGTTTTATATTACACTTTTCCTAGTACAAATATGATATCAGTTGATTAATGATATGAAGCATTAATATCCAATTGATACATCGTAGAAAAAATAACGAGCTATGTTAAATTCGTTGCCAATAAAATATTTGAATTTTGTTTCACACACGTTTTTACAAATTAGGGTGGTATCGCTAGTACGTTAGTAATAAAGCAATAAATATGCGGCACGTTCTCATATCCCTCTTACCTTTGTTATTAATTTGTAATTTGATTGTTGATTTCAAATTGAAATTTGCCAATCCAGTTTATTTGTATTCCGGCATCGGACTTTGTACGGGTTTGGAAACATTATTAGGTGTTCCAATGTTGTTGCGATTTCGATTACTTGTATTGTACACCTCGTTTTTATTTCTTACTTTATCATTTTCTTGATTATTTAGAAGTTACTCGCCTAAAATAGTGTCTTATAAAGTACCTCGTGTAAATATTCAATATGAATAATTGTTAAATTACTTACGTTCTGATATTATTAAACAGTTTATTTTAATGAAAAAATAATAATCATGAATCGTTATCGTTACATGTTTTTTTTTATTAGATTATGAGTAGGTACCTAGGACCTGATTTAACTGAGACTTTTCATTATTGTCATGAGCCCAGTACCTACCTACTAAACTATAATGAGGAATACCTTACCACTGTAACCTTTTTACCACTTTATGCCCCTATACTTTATATTCTAACAGAAAAAAAAACAACAACAATAAAAATATCTAAGTAGATATTAAGATGGAGAATGAAATAAATAACCAAAGGAATTCTTTATAAATAATAGATCATATTTTATATAACGAATGAAACCTTATTAGTTTGTATAAAGCTCTGTCGATACATCACTTAATTGGCAAAGTAATGATTTTGTTTTTCTCTGAGTAAGCTTTCTCAATGACTTTTCTCTAAATGCTGTACAAAAACAGACCCTGTCCTCATTACTGAAGGCGGAATATTTTTTGATTCGAAAGGTAGTTAGTAAATGTAGGTCATAGTTGAGATGAATAATATTTTATTTTAGTATTGTTCGGAAAGTAAGTTTTTTAACTTGAGTTTTTATCGAGTAGGTAGGTAATAATTTCTGATGCCTTAGCGATTATTACACATTGGAATGAAAAAACTATGGATTTAACTCGCGTACGTTATTTTATATGCGTTACTCTGCGTTAGCGTTAGTTTACGTCAGCAAGCGTAAAGAAAGCTAATAACATAATCACTAATTGTCTATTCATACTTCTATCTTTTCGAGTAGGTATACTTAGTGCAGCAAGTATAGAAGAAAATCTTTGCCTAACCTACCAGGGTAAGAGTGAAATTGTTTAATCATAAAACTACACTACACCACAAAGTGAAAATGATGACGTATTTCACAAACTACCATAAAATATAGATTCTGTGCAACGGTAATAAATCACGTGCACACTCATTAGAGCTGCATGTCCAGATACAATCTAAACATTAGCCCAGCCAGTTCCAAGAATAGCTGAATTTGTCACATGACGTCGAGTACGAAAATTTGTCCAAGGGACAGAAGAATACGCTTCATTAAGCACTGTCACAAAAGTTATTAAGGAAATGACAATACACACTAACAAGTATGTAAAAACTGGCATGACCTTATGTAAGTATGATAATTTATGTTTAAACTCTAAATTATATATTATACCATAGCTATTTTAAACAAGTATAAATATAAACATACATAGATGTAGGTATAATATACTCAGAGGCACTATTAACCGCCCACATACATTTTACGAAAACACTAAAAAGTTTATATAATTTTTCACAAATAAAACTGTTAAGTGTTCATACCCGTTTTACTCATTTTGTTAACATAAACATGTACTTTATTGAATAACCAAGTTGAAATAACAAATTTCAGAAGAAATTATAATAAAATTCAGGAAATGTATGTGGGCGGTTAATTGTGCCTATGATTATATAATAACTCGAAATGTGTCACTAAGTTCCAAATGGTTCAAACTTAAAAGTACCAAATGACTTACAATCTTTAATGGAATAACAACATATTTTTCTCTGAAATAGTCTTTATATTTATTCATATTTCGTTGGTAAAATATTAATGCCCCTTTTACAGTAAATGCTCTGGGTGAGTAAGGGGACTGAAAGTCAAATAGATTTAGTACCTACCATGTTCAGCAACGTACACCTAATTGAATTAGGAAGTTCTCTATTTCACTGTAATAACTACATCAATTTCTGTTAAATATGTTTGCACTAAATAGTCTATAATTGATTTATATTTTAACACATACACATATAAAATACATACCTATATGAAATTGAACACTGTAAAGTAAAAGCATGTAGCTATCAATTACAAACAAATGAGTTTTAGATTTAGGGAGCGATTTTATATGTTTTTTCAATAACATCTAGACCTAACAATGGCGAAGGCCAATAAATTGCCAGTTCAAAAGGACATTTTGAACATGCAACGCATGTGAGCTTGTCAGTGTCTATTGTTTCAACTCCAACGATGGATTTACTGTCGGCTCTGTGTACTTTTTGATTGCCTATTGAAATACGTGGTCCGTATTTTTTATAATTCAATAGTTTGTTAGGTAAAAGTGGAGAGGTTGAGCTCTAAAATGTAATAAAATATTTTTTGACTCTAATTTTCGAAGTTATAGACCGCATAAGTTGACTTTTAATGTAAGTGCTATATAAACGTTGAAAACTTACCTGTTATAATTGCAGATTTTTTTTTGGGAAAACTACTTATTGGAATAAAACAATGAGAAACTGATTTAACTCGCCTGTTGATGATTCAACCTCTTTTTATAGTTTTTATACTTTTTTGTTTTTGATGTAAGTAATTATATTTGTGTTTTGTTTTACTTTGAAATGTCGCTTTTTAGTTGGTAATAAACAGTGTAAGAAACCACACGCTTTGTTCATATTAGTTATTAGTTAATAGATTACAGTCCACATCTCCTATTTATTATGGGTCTGGCTGACTTTTCGAAAACTTTTCGGTTCCCCAGCTGACAATAATTTTCGAGACGTCAGCATTAAATTAATCGGTATATTTGCGTAAAATCCGTTATACAATTTTATTCCAATGTATACTAACCGCGAAAGCATCAGAAACTAAATCAAATCAAATCTAGTCAGGGCATAGAAAAATCTAGATCTTTAACTTCTCCGTATACACAGGCCCAGGTCACGGGTTCCGTTGAAATATATCTATCGATTTGATCTGTTGAGAGTAATCCGTTTGAGTTATGAAGCTGGCAGCAGTTGTAAGCACCCTACTACTGGTTCCATAGTTTACCTAGTATTGTTTAGTACTTTATGAATTGAAGAAAGTACCTAGATGAAAACATAAATTTTATTTTTTGGACAAACGACGATGAATATTGTTTCGTCTTTAGATCTGTTTCATTTTTAAATTTATTTTAGACTAGCTTCTGCCCGCGATTTCGTCCGCGTGGAACTCCTCCATTTTTGAAGTCGGTTAAAAAGTAGCCTATGTTCTTTCTCGGGCTCCAGACTTTCTTTGTACCAAATTTCATTTAAATCGGTCCAGTAGTTTTAGCGTGAAAGCGTAACAGACAGACAGACAGAGTTACTTTCGCATTTATAATATTAGTTAGGATAATTATGATTTAAAGGTGATACGAACCAGATGCCTTTTCATTAATAAGAATTAGATTTTTGAATTACAATTAGATTTTATTAAGCAAACTCCTACCTATAGATCATTAAGTTTTAACAGAAAACGAGTTATCTGAGATACACAAATGTAATTTATATATTTTCGACATACATATGTATAGGTAATATACCTATATGTCGTAGGTTATTATATAAATAACCTACGACATATAGGTAAATATTTAAAAGAAATACCCATTTTAAAATAAAATGTTAATCCTTGATTACAATACAATAGTTCAAAATAAAAAAAAAGCACAATGGTACGAATCACACAGAAATCCGGACAAAAACCCTCAACGAATTGGAATAAATTTTAATATAAAGTTACAAATGGTAGGAATCAAGTCTGCAAACTTCCTACTTTTTAGCTCGACGTTTCCACCGATTTATTTGGACGTAATCATTTGTTATCTGCAAATATGCTATCATATTTTTCTGCCTCTAGACGTACACGTTTTAAAATTTTATATCGGACCAATGGACTGTTTGATTCATCCGCATTGCAGAATTTCATGCCGCCGGTGTCTTTATTTTGTTGTTTTTATTTATTTGAGTATTACAAAAATCAAGAAAATGTATTGTATTTTTCTGCTATGCTAACGATAAACGTAGTAAGGTAAGTACATAGGTTTCCTAGGTATTCACCGCGTTTATCGTTAGCACGGCAGTTTTGTACCATGCTTAACACAAACTCATATTATGGTGATTATTATTCAAAATAATATGAAGAAACCAAAACTTCAAACGCGTACCTAATACAAAATAAATTTCCATATACCTTTTATTATAGTACGTTGTTTAAATAGTTATCATCAGTCAAACATGCATAATGCTCACATGTAAGTACCTAAAGGTGAAGAACTACTTCTACTTCAATGAAAACTAATTTCTCGCAAGGCGTTGTAATGAAAAAGAAGAGTCATTGAGAATGATGGCCGAAGGCGGCAAACCATCGCTTTGACCGGTCGGGCGAACTATGATTTAGATTAATTCTGTCCGACAGTTGGGAGAAGCGGAGCACTATGGCTTCGGGTAACAAGATATCGAGGGCGCAATATTAAACTAAAAATTTAGAGTATTGCACTGTTGCAAATAAACTGAAGTGAATTTATTGTACAAAAATATTTCGAACGTTGAGAGCTGAAAAACAACATGGATTCGGGTTACAATATATGAAACAAGTCTGTAAATTAAAGAATTAATTAAGAGTACCTATTGTAAGACTGCTGCAAATAGACTGTATTGAAATTATTACACTAAATATATTTGTATTAAATGTTTTACCATTTATTTTTATATTATGTAAATTTCTGTCCCTCTTATGATTATAAAATACTAGCGGCCCGCCCTGGCTTCGCCCGGATCCCTTTTTTTATAGCCTATGTCACTCGGGAATAGTGTAGCTTTCCAACAGTGAAATTATTTTTTAAAATCGATCCAGTCGTTTAGGACCCCTATTCAACCCAAACAAACTTCCTCTTTATTATATTATAGTATAGATATCAATTCTAACATTATCATTTAAAATAATATTTTTTTTTAATTAAAGGTACAATTTAGCACGGCTTTTTTGTTACACGAAAATATGATTCGAAATAAGAAGGAAGCCAAAAACTACAAACAATGTGTGTGTAGGTATATGTGTGTGTGTGTGTGTAGCCGCTTGAAACTCTCTTTAATTATATGGGTACTATTTGTTTTAACTCAAATACTTACTGCTGTTTATATACCACATGGTTTTAGTGCATAATTGCTGCAGGCTCTCTAATCAATTGCAAACATCACGCTTATTGGCTATAGATAATTTAGGGTGGATTTCTGGATTAGCCTGATACAGTTAACTAAGGTACTTAGTTAAATTATCTTGTTTATTAGTATATGTATTATCTTGTTTATTACCATACCTATATATACGTACCAGAATAAGGTTTCTGAGATTAGCAGGTACCTAACCTATTTGGAATATGATATTGGTTGTACGAGTTTCGTATATAATTATGTTGAGATATATATAACTTTATTAATATGTCAACTTCAGACAGTCTCATGGAAAACGATATTAATAGAACCTGAAGTACCTAATATGAATAAAACTCTAATATTAACGACCATGTTGGAACTAAGTATAGATATACCTCGGCTTAAATTTAAACATTTATTTATTTCAACTATTGGTCCAAATGAGCTTAAACAAAGATTATAAGTTTATATTTATAGGTTTCTAATGGAAATACGCATTATATGAATAATCAATTTACTTGACTTTACAAATGGGTATCCACAACCGAACTATAATAAATATAAATAATATATGACACCTTCAAACACACTAACCACATCAAACGGCATCCACTCAGCAAAAAACTCGACCAAATAATACTTACTCAGAACTTATTATGAAAAGAGTGTGATACAAACTGATTGTACATACATGTTACCACGCTATTTAATTAATAAGCGTGTATGGGAATAAAGCAACTAAAGGCGGATTTAACTCGCGTATTTTATTTTATTGGCTGACGTGTCAGAACCTTTATAGTTTCCATAACCATAGCACGACTAAGCTGACAATAACAGCGAAGGCATCAGAAATTATTATAATAAGCCTGTGTTTTGGATTTGATATCAAAAATGCTTATCACACATCCGTGTCAGCCTTAGAGAGCTCAATTTATCAAATACCACGCGTCATGCGGGATGCAAATTTAATGTCGATCATATGTCAGGAGATGCAGTGAGCTCGCAAAAACAACAACACAGCGAACTTCGAGAGAACAGTAAACTTATCTAACTTCCGAGATAACTTAACTTGACAAATATAAACTAAAGCTTTTCCTGAAGGCATTGTCATGTCAAATACATAGGCTGACATACAGTTATTCTTAATTGTAACACTACATCATAGTCAATGAAACAGCTATAAACGGGTTTAACTCTATATTTTATTGGCTGACGTTTCGATACCTTTACAGTTTTTTATAATTGTAGCACGACTGAGGTAACAGTAGTGTTATGCTTGAGTGTAATGACCGCGAGGGCAATAGAAATTATTTTATTAATAGTGAATTTAAAATAGGAAGCAATCGAGTACAATTTTACCTGTCAATCGTGTTGCGTAAGTAATCCGTAAATATAGTATTCTGTACTGTTTTTTTATATTACACCGTGATATAACACTATATTAAGCCGAGTAAATCACGGTACGGCAGGTATATATTCGCGGGGCGCGCGCTAAATTGCTGTCATACACCTGCTTGTTGGCACTGCGGTTTCGCTACGGTGTCATAGGCGGACAAAATAATACAAACTAAGCTTATAAGCTTATTTAGAATGAAATAATTTTCTCCTAATTGTATTTCCAGTAGGTACCAGAATGACTTACAATGTTGTTAAAAATGTAGAAGAAATGAAATAGCAAATTATAAATGAAAAAGTTACACATTGATCAGACCAGTATTTAGACGTCCTAATCATTATCATTATCTACTACCTACTATTCATATTAAGTTGGACATGGTAAAAATTACACACTGAACTCTATCAAAATTATACAATATACTTTGGTAGGTACTTAATATAAATGTCGTGTCGTTAGAAAAACGTTCTATCGTCCGCACCTGTCATTTCGGAACGATCTCTAAATCCATAATAAAAGCTCTAATAAAACTTTCATGGTCGCCCATTTCCATCTAGATCAATCGTTTTTTATAACACTTTTAATATAACGCTTAGAAAAGGGATTCCGTTTATGTAGACAAAAAAGTAATAGAAGAAAACTCTATTTTATAGCTAAATTTATACGTTCGTTATTAGGTGATCTGAAATCTATCTTTAGGAATATAATAAATTATACAATAATTTTAATGAACCGCAACATTAAAGTTAAACTGCTTGAATGTCATACGACCGTTTTGACCCACGCATTGGCATTAACGAAACACCGTGCGTAGGTAATACTCCGCATTTGTCAAGGCGAATAATTCAGTAAAAAGCTGGTTCAGAGAATGAACGTATCGTGAAATATGGAATGCGATTATTTCCAGTGAAAACGCGTGTACCAGCAAATTGAATCAAATGCCGTTCATTTATTAAAATATATTGGGTACTGAAATATCAACAAACTAGGAATACCTTTTTTACTAAAATGTTCTGTATTCATAATAAATGGTATAAAATTAAAAACATGTTTTTAAATATTCTATATTTTAATACATTTTTCTAGATTTTTGTTTAGTAGTATGGCATAATAGTGTGGCTATGAGTATAAAATAAGTTTAATGCAAGAGGCATGTTTGAAATGTGCAGCTATAAAACTTTGTGTAACCAACAACATTTTACTAGGAAAATATTCATATTCAGTTAGCAGAATTCCCGACAGCAAGATGTATAAGTGCCACTTCACACGAGATATCTTTTTAATACGACAAATTATATAAAACAAGTCAAACTGAAGTGGTTTAGGTGAAAGCAGAGACCCAGCGCTGAAAGTTGTATTAAAACCTTGATAGAATCTTATGTTTAATCCCAAGGATCTGTAAAGTTGCAACCTCTAACCCTTCATTAGAACAGCAAAGTTTACCGCCGCGAAGTTTCCAGTTGAAATAATGATGAACCAACTATCCTTTGCGAACACGGAAAAAGAAAACTCACACTACCAAACGGAGCCTGCACTTGATTGCCTCAAACCTAACGAACTTAAAAAAACAAGACAGCAAAGGCTGCTTGATTGTTGGCAGAACAAAAAAAAACAAAAGTATCAAGTTTTGAAATGAGTAGAAATTATACATGCGTAAGCAGCTGCGAGGTTTTCCCCAAGAGATTCCTGTGAAAAAATCTGTAACGCAAAGAAAATTGTTGCAAAGTTTCGCGGACCGCGTTGAATTTGTAAGTGGAGTTTGAAATATTGTAAGTATTCTTACACCTGCATTTTGAGCGTAACTAATGCGCGGGAATGGCCGCCACTTTTCAGCTATTTCTCTTTGAGTAGAGGTTTTTAACACTCGGAAATTGTTTTTGAATAATTATGGGGAAGTAAGACCGCACAATAATTTAACGACGTTTTTATTCACTAGGGCCAGATATAATTTATCTTTCAGAAATTAAACCTTTTTTGTATGCTTCTTTTTAACGTCGTAAAATAGGATTATATTTATTGTCTCTTTATTATAGAAATCTGTAAACTAACCTAACCAAACCGGTATCTCCAACATATATACCTACATTCGTCTGATATAGTATAGGTACTTATATTTTAAACAGTTTATTTTCTAGTAATGGTAATAAACCCGTGTGTGTAAATGTGACACTATGTAAATTTTTTTAAACTGCACCGGTTATAAACTCATTCCAAAAATGTATATCAATCTAAACCCAAAAGAAAATAATACCTACTACTTCATAATTTTCTTTCTTTCTGGGTAAATTAAGTACCTACCTGAAACGGTTATGATTTCTATTATACTTTTCCAAGATGGTTCAGCTACATTATTAGTTCGAAGCTTGGTGGAACATGCTCCAAACTTTGAACTAACTTGGGCCTTGTTTCAATAATCTGCTAAAACCACTGTCTCACTATGTAGTCATAATTTCCTGTGCTAAGATATATATTTTGTACCATTTAACTTCTAACTCGAAGCTATCAATTAAAAAATCAATAGCTAAAGTTCGTGTCAATATTATTTTAAACTTAAAACTAGGTGAATTTTCAAAAATCTTTTCTTAGTGCTCCCTACCCCTGTTCAAAATTATAAGTTCCTAACGCTTATAGTTTAGGCCCTACATTGATATGTCAGTCATTAAATCAGCTTCTACATATATTATAGATTTTTTGACACTGATTGATTCATCTATGCATGTTATGATGTTTGTGTGAGTATGTATGTGTTGTTGGGTGCTATCGAACTGAATTAAATGTGTATGGAATTGGCATAAGTGAATTAAAATGTATGTAATCAGTTTTCGATTTCGCTCAATTTCTCTATTGTCGAATTTCACTTATTTGACTGAGTTTTAATACACTTGCATATTACCTATTATATTATAATAATAATATCTTTGGACAATTCACACCAATTGATCTAACCCCAAACTAAGCATATCTTGTACTATGGGTACTAGACAACGGATAAACATACATAAATACATATAAGACATCCAAGACTCAGGTACAGATGCCAGTGTTCATCACACTGACATCTGCCCCTAGTAGGATTCGAACCCGCAACCTCCGGTTTCGTAGTCAGGGGCTCTGACCACTAGACCAACAGGCCGTCAAATATTAAATAAGTACTAAATAATATATTTTTCCATTTCGACATATATTTTCTTGAGTAGTAGTGGTAGTAGTAGTAGTAGTAGTGGTAGTAGTAGTAGTAGTAGTAGTAGTAGTGGCATAACGTTTAATTTGGAATGCCAATACAAAATATAGCGTATTTATTATGATACAACATCGCCTTTACGAAGGAGCTTGTACTAAGTACCTACTACAACAGAAGTACAGAACAACAATAATACGAACAATGCTATAATTCGTCAATTCTCCAGGGTACGATTAAGCCTATAAAATAATTATTATAACCTACCTAATACAACGTTATTGTGCTCACTGCTGTACTTCTAATTTTAGTCGGATGGGTATAATAATAATAAGCCCAAAAATAAATGTTGTTTTCTCTTCGTTATTCTAAGAAGAAGCGTTGGTACCTATTTACTTACCCATTTTTATAATAATACTAGCTGTGCCCGCGACTTCATCCCCGTGGAATGGTAATTCTTCATAAAGCTTTATATTTTCCCCGTTTTTTACACATTTTCCACTGTTTCTTCGCTCCTATTGGTCGCAGCGTGATGTTATATAGCCTAAAGCCTTCCTCGATAAATGGTCTATCCAACAAAAAATTTTTTGAATTCGAACCAGTAGTTCCTGAGATTAGCGCGTTCAAACAAACAAACAAACAAACAAACAAACTCTTCAGCTTTATAATATTAGTATAGATTAAAAATATATACCTATTTCTTTGCAATTTCAAAAACTTTAAAAATGAGCAGTTCAGTTTATGAACCTAGATTGAATAGACTGACATCAACAAACACAAATGAGGTTAGCGTTGCCTGAGAGATTTTTGCTTTATGAAAATAAAACTCTAAATCCCAATCATCTGGCGGCTACCCTAGTTACCCGTACCTAAGCAATTTATACCTAGGTACTGAGTGATAGTATGAAAATAGACGACGACGATAAAATAACGTGCCTTTCGTAATATAAGTATAATAGTTAAAATAACTCTAGGGTTTGTATTTACACTTATCTCGCTTATTGATAACTAAAGCTACATAAAAGTATCGGCATCTAGAAATGAATTCATAAAATATAATAAAACAATAATTCACTAAAACATCGGTCATTATTTTGCTTAAAAATATTTTAACTGTATTATACTGTTGAATGTTTATTATGACTTTTCGTAACACACCGACCTTTACAAACCATTTGCCACGTCATATTTTATGCTAATCCCTACTAATATTATAAATGCGAAAGTAACTCTGTCTGTCTGTCTGTCTGTTACGCTTTCACGCTAAAACTACTGGACCGATTTAAATGAAATTTGGTACAGAGAAAGTGAGGAGCCTGAGAAAGGACATAGGCTACTTTTTAACCGACTGCAAAAAAGGAGGAGTTCCACGCGGACGAAGTCGCGGGCAGAAGCTAGTCTTCTATAATCAGATAAAATATGGGAGTCATTACTGACTTTTATGTATTTCTATACTGAAGTATATAATAAGTCACACAACACAGGTACGAATTTGGATTTTCCACTTTAGCTTAACCTAAAATTAGTACCTAGGTGCTTATATTCATTGTATTTTTCTTGAGATTTCTCACAATTCTTATGTACCTAAGTATCTAACTAACTTAATTTTACTTAAAGGCTAAGCAAAGTTATCTCACAATTGTAACGTAATGTGGATATGTAATCTATACCTAAGTACATATACATATTTACTTATATACCGGTAAAAGAAGTTCCAACTGACATAGACGCACAACCGTAACCGCTAATTAGTAGTAGAAACGTGAAATTTGGGCAGATGTTTTAGTGTTGAAAATACGGATGTAGGCAGGTACACTAAAAACGGGCTGTAAAAAAATGTACCCCTAAAGGGATAAAATAGTTTGTATGGAAAATCTTTAAATTAGCAACGATTTCGATAAAACTAGATTATCATGCTCTTATAAATATTTTGTTGAATACGTCTTTTGATAAATAAACCATTCATTAAAATTCACCCTAAAGTTGCCAGCAAAAACTAGTAGGTACTTAAATAATATAAATACCTACCTATCTAGATTGTCTATACTTTTGGATGTAAAATACCCAATTTTGGCCGGGTGGAATCCTAGTAAGACATAAATAGATATTCTCAGCAAAGGACTGATGTCTGATGAAAAGTCGGAACAAGCTCAAGGGTTAACTTTTATCTTTTTATCCCGATCAAACGAGACATTCCCAAAGGAAAATAAATCACAAAAGCTTACTTAACCCAAAATCCTCGTCAGAAACCAAAAGTAAATACATTACAATTCTGTATAAACGTTTATTAATACCTATATTTACATTTTTTCCAGAGATTGATAATCATTTTCATATTCGAGGTTTGATGAGTTTATTGCCACATTTAAAAAGTGGGTGTATGTATTTATAAAAACGTTGATTCCGTCTCTGTTAGCTAATTTGTATCTGGATAGGTACCTACTACAAAAATAAATTATGATGAGAAACGAACAACTGCATACTGTGTTATATTCAGTAGATACTTTTGAAACCTGGATAAGTTTGTAATCATGAAATATACTATCTGTCTGGCAATATTTATCTTATGTGAATTAAAATCGCTGGAGGCGGTACGTTTAATTATCGTCATAAGGCTTATATTTTATATTTGCAATTAAGTTTTATAAGAGATAGTCAAAAAAAATGTAACCTCGATGCACTGGTAGTTATGCATAGGTATACTATCAGATTTTTTGTGAATGGTTTGGGCAGCTTTTAATTTAACGACAATAAATAAATACTTTCAATAAATTCCGACAATAAACGCTTTTTATCTCGAGTCACGAAAGTACAATTTTATTAATTAAAAGATGGTTTTCACATATTGCTTTTATCATGTCGATGTAAATTCCCTTTTACAAATAATACTGCACAATATTATAGGCACTCAAATTAACACAAAATGTCTACAATAATAAATCGTATACAGTATCAACGACGTTTAATTATCGAGTTTATAATTACAATTTAAACGTAAATAATTTTCAATTAAATTTATGCTATTATACTTATATTTATATTTCGTATTATACAGAAAAAATACGATATAAAGCTGATTTCTTTGGAAACATGCAAGATACCCGACAACAAAAAGGACACGAGCAACCCCGTCACTCACTATGTTACAACAAAGAAACTCAATAGACAGACATCAATCATCAAAACCAATTTCACTATACATAGAATCGTCGGACCAGTTTTCGTAAGTATAATTTTAAAATTAAACAAGTAGTCCCGAACGAATTAAATGTAGATACATTTCCAAACATCATTTAAAATTATGTGATGTTTTTTTACAGTTTAATTATCACATTTACCAACTGAAGCAGACTTCTTCGGCTAAGGACTTAATCTTCAAGATGGAGAAGCAAAACTGTCACAACCCCGTCACATATCAATTAACAAGAGTGCTGAATTTGAAGCTCGATGACAACTGCATGGCATACCCGGTGAGTTCCCAGACAGCACATATAGGTATATGTATAAGTATATAAGGTGTATACAGGTTGTATAAGAGTGTTCGCTCCTCTATAGACTTTGTACAGCATAAATAGAACTTGTATGCTGCTCGGTATGTCTCACATAATAGTGATAATAGGGATTACAACCGGGTAAAGAAAACGAAATTCTATTAAGTCCGTCAGTTAGGTTATCAAAAAATATTGGACACGAAATTTTTCTTATCTCAATCGAACAATAAATGCCAAAGATAATCGCTTCAAAAGTTCGGGAGTCGGGGCTCCTGCCGTCGCGTTAAGGTACAGGTCCAATATTTTTTGGTAATCTATTACCTAGATTAAAAAATAAACAGTCGTCATGCCTATTTATGAGTGGGCACACAACATTAACACTTCCCTACAGACTTTTTGTTAATATTCTGTGGTAAAATAAACATAAAAAACCGGCCAATTGCAAGTCGGACTCGCACACTAGGGGTTAGGTTAGGGTGCGAGTACCATTATCTATAAAAAAACACTTTGAACATTTCAACTGGCTAACTATCACAGTTCATAAGATACAGCCGGGTGACAGACGGACGGACAGCGGAGTCTAAGTAATAGGGTTTGTTTAATGAAAGTACGTTTTTTTTATTCAGGGCAGTTATGAGGCGGATAACATAAATTTGCAAGACTTTGAATGGATTCTAACCAAAGTCATGGTATCTCCAGGCAGGTAAGTATTTTAATGTCTATCTATGTACAGTTAATACTGGAAATGCGAGTTAGTATATACAGTAAATAATATCTTGTATTATTCTTCTAGGTACTTGTACGAATTGGAGTATTACACTTCTAAAGGAATTGCTATTTGTGACAACTTGATTTGTGAAATTACAGAAGCCAAATAAAATATTTCAAAAAATGAGTATAGAACTTTTATTTATATAATTATAGGTTGGTACCTACTCAAATTAGCTTTATCAACTTAGCCATTTATATACCTTCATCTACCAAAAAAAAATACAGGAGGTAAGCATGTTGAAATAATGTCCTAGACACCTAAACATATAGCAAGATCCACCAAATATAAACTAACGATTAACTGATATATTTTATACCTGTTCCCATACTGACACATTAATATAATTGTGTTCTCAGTGAGTAAAGCGAACTCTATTTATTAATTAATATTTAAGTTATGAAAAAGAACGAAGTTTTAAGAGAGCCCACTGCTCATTTTTCTTGCCTAGTCTTTACCTTGGAGAAATAGATGATAAATTACTAGTAATATTTAGTTATTTTCTTGCTTGCACAATAGTCATTAGGTAGGTAGGTCACCTCATTAAGCGATAATCGAACATTCCAGAAAATTATTCGATGACATCCGGCCATCAGCCCGACCGGATCCTCATTTGTCAAAGAGATTTCAGTACCTCACCCCTACTTCCGTGCAGTTTAAAAAATAATTTGTCACAAACATTACACAAAGGTATGACAAGTCATTAGGCAAAAACAGAGGTGAAATCAGGCAAACGATAATTACCACTTCAGAATATTGTTTTCATAAATTACCCTAAGTAGCATAGGTATGGTTACTACTTAATAAATTTTTCATTTACCAAAGCTGAAATTCGGAAAAGATAAAATAATCAAACGATCAAGTCGTATCATATTGATGATATAGGTATATCCTAATAATTGTCTTTAAAAAAGTCTTTTTGATAAGTTTCTTGTGGCGTTCCTGTTCAGCAATTATAGATTTTTATAAGCGCTAGGAGGCTCATCTGACTAGGAAAATTACTTTTTAAAGTCTTTTTGCAAGCGAATAATTTGATTTGATTGATTACAAATATACCAACACCTATGCATAATGAATTATCAGTCTTTTATAAGAAGCTCCAGTAATTATTACAAAAAGCTATCATCTAATATATCTTATATATGTATTCTACCAGCTAAAAGGCACTTAGACAGAAACCTATGACTCAAAAACTTATAATTTTAATTTTGGAATTTAAAATTACTTTGAATTTCATCTCCTTAGCGGGTGAAGAAGTGTTAAAAAATGTTATACCTATTTATTTTATTTGTAGTACAAATTATAAACCATTCACGGATTAAAATAGGTACGTCAATATCGTATTACAATCACAATAATTGCTATAAATGACTAAACAAATTCATGTTTAGGTAGGTACCTTTATTTATACCTACCTACTTGCATTTAGCATGCCTTATCAAAACCATCATAAAAACGCGCGTTTAAATGTGATCGTACAAATAATAAACGATTGTGAATCAGTGTAGGTATATGTATAAACGCAAATTTAAAAAATGGCAAGTCCCCTGTAATTTACTTGGCTTTTATCAACTTTTAGGTTCAGACGGCAGCTATATAAGAATTTAAACGGAATTCATTAAAGAATCGTCATGAAACTGCATTTGAATATTGCGATTCTACTTTTTATTTTCGGCTATAATATTTTGGAAGCGGTGTGTTACTTTTTTCTATAATGTCATGTTCACAATTACATTAAGCTATGTATATGGGATGGTTGTATCTCATTATCTCTGTATTTTTAAGTACCTATACAAAAGTATATTTCCACGAAACAATTTTATAACTAACACCAAATTGTCTTTCAGAAAAAATACAAATTAAAGCTCGTGTCTATAGAAGTATGTGATATACCAGAGAGTAAGAAAGATCAAAGTGTGCCAGTTATGGTTTCCGTATCAAGCAATAAAGTAGACAAACGAAAAATACTTATCCAAAGTAATTTTACTATTGCGAATAAATTTGGGCCTATCTTTGTAAGTATCCAATGTTTTAACATATGTACGGTGACCTAGAAATTGCTTTTACATAGCGTCGCTTACCTTGTTATACCGCTTAAATAATTAGCGTTTTAGATAATATAAGCCACTCAGCGCGCCACAGACAAACGTAGGTACATTATTATTTTTAAGCAAAAGATGACGAGCGGTTTTGTTAGCTAAGCGACGACATAATAGTTTACTATTAAGACAAAGTGTGTTTATTTTTTAAGTTCAATTTGCGACTTTATCAAGTAAACCAACATTCTCAAGCAAAGGACATCGTGTTCAAACTAGAACGTCTTAATTGTCACAATCCATTTGTATACCAGTTCATCAGGATAATCAATGTTACAGTGGACACTGACTGTATTGTATCCCCAGTAAGTCTATGTGTATTGCATTAGAATTATTTTAGAGTGAGATCCCAGTCACTCCAAACTTACGTGATTTTAGATAAGATGAAACTTTTGGAATTGGTCGTATAAAATAAATTTAGAAAGGCATGGATACTCGCTAAGAGATTTTACATTCAACATGTCATTGTATCAAAAGATTTTCTTCATTTCTTCCTAACTTTTATTTTATACTCCTAAAAAATCATCTTTCCTAAAATCACGTACGTCTGGGGCGACTCCGATCTCACTCTACTCTGTATTTTGCATTATTCTATTTTCGTTTATTCTTTTATCTGTGAGCCTTATTTTATTATACTTCATAAATAAGAAATAACTAATCAGATTGTTTTTATAGGGACGGTTTGAAGTAAACAACGTCAACTTACAGGACTTTGCATGGCTTTTAAGTAAAATAAATTTATCTCCGGGAAGGCAAGTTTTACAGGTTTTTTAATTTACCTACAGCTTTGGATAACCGCGAAGGCATCAGAAATTATTACCTACAGCTATTACGCAAACTAGGCACAAGATAGTTAGTCAGTTAATATTAAAAGTAACAGATTTAACCTTAAAAATTACTATTATTCTGATAAGTGATCATTAAATGTTAGTAGGTACTTATTTGTTAATAGCAGACTGTAGACAGTAAAAACCCTTATGATTTCAACGTCGCACCTTTATTTCCATTGACCATATTTAAAAAAAAAAAGGCACGATTTAAGATATTACTATCCATTTAATCTTTCAAACTAAAATATGTTTACGATTAATAATTATTATTTATAATAATTATAATTTGATTAATTACATACCTATATACCTACATTCTGTTTTTTTAGGTATCTATGTGAAATAGAAATATATTCTCCCGCGGGGACGGCAGTTTGTGAACACATAACTATTGATGTCTTTGAAACGAAATAAACATTTTTGAACTACTTTTTCATTTTATTAAACCTTTCACTTTATTATGGCACATCATTGGCAAGATGCTGTATCCACCATTCTGCAGTGGAGTCCCTCCCAGCTCCAAATAAATTTTGTTTTATTTTACGTTTGATAATTCTATAGGTGTGTAGGTACACTTTTATTTTTTGTTTCTATCCCTCGATGTAGTTGCATGCCTGTAACTGGTACATAAATTGGTCCTAGCATGAGTTACTTTGCCTACCGAATTATAATATTAACTGCAACTGAAATGACCTACAACTAATAAAAGTAGGTTAGGTAAAAACACTACAAATAAAAAGCTAAAATGTATTACTTATTTGTGTTATTGATTGACTTTATACCAATTATGACATACCTACCTACGAACGTATACATATAAACTTAATTTTAAATAAATGGAAGTTTCTTTATTAGAGCAACAATTATAAGATCGAGAAATCTATCTGCATTAACAATGTCCACTTTATTCTCCGTATATTTACAAAGTATTATTTGTACCTACTGCTAAGATATACTATCCTACTTAATTCATTATTCATAATCTATCTCTACATTATTTATATCATAGACAATCATGCTATTTAAAATACCTACTCATGAAGTGATTCGAAACGTAGTTTAGTACCTTATCATAAACGAGATTTAAATCATAGTCATGACAGTAATCTATATCTATAGAGTCATTATGTGCAACGATATGATTATATAAATCATTTAGTGTTTAACCTCCACGGCCTCCACAACAGCCTGCGCGATAAATATGAAAGTTCTTATATATTTTGCTTTTATTCTGTTTTGCGGAACCAGCGCTGCAGCGCGCGCAGTATGTCTTGCACTTTTAGAACATAATTCGATTACTTGTCAGTGATAGGAAGTTCTTTATAATTTACCTACCACTAAAAACTCGTTATCATTTTTTTAAGAACACAGAACCCTAAAAGGAATTAACTTGGAGATCACATAGATTTCAGAAGAAAAGGAAAGAAGGAAAATTAGGAGGTTCATATTTTTCTGTTTATAGTATTGATAAACATCTTATAGATTTTTTTTGTTTCAGAAAAAATACAAAATAAAACTAGTCTCTATAGACCTATGTAAGATTCCTGAAAATAAAATGGACAAAAGCATACCAGTTATAAGCTCAGTTTCTGCTAGAAAAGTGAACAAAGACACTACATTAGTCAAGGCTAATTTTACAATAACTAGAGCGGTGGGCCCAGTTTTTGTAAGTAACAAATGATATCTTACTTAGGTAATCGTGTCCATTTAAGATATTTCCCATTAATATTTTGGCTTTGTAAATTGAAATATTTTCAGTTTAACGTCCGTATCTATCAGCTTAGACAACCTTCTCAAGCCAAGGATTTGATGTTCAAACTTGAACACATGGACTGTCACAACACGTTAATACAGCAATTAATTAACGTCTTGAAAATAGACATTGACACCGAATGTATGGTACAGCCGGTAAGAAAAATTAAAATATAATAAATGTTAACACCTACCTAGCTATTCGCTCAATCTTACTAAGCAATGGACACAAAACATAACAGCAAATTTTGACAACTAGAATTCAATCCTACATAGGTACTTAACTGTTAAGTTAAGATCAAAAAAGTTACTAAGTATTTCATTTACTTATTATCAATACTTATGTAAGTAGGTACCTAAATATAATTGGTAGATACAAATTTTAATGTGTAATTCATAATAAGTTGATATCTTTAACAAGAAATCGACTTCTTTGATCTTGCTCTCGATACTTGAGGCAGCAATGACCTTTTTCTGTAAAGCTAAGTATAAAATATAATTCCTTCTTATATTTTCAGGGTCATTTTGAAGTAGACAATATAAACCCGCAGGACTTTGCATGGATTATGACAAAAGTTATGATAACTCCAGGAAAGTGAGTTGACTAAATTCATTATTTACTTGGTATTCATATTTTGAAAAATACTTGAAATACTTGTAGGTACCTTATATATATCTTACTTAATCTACTAACTTACTTGAAGTACTAACTAGGTATTTGTACTATTGTTATTTTGAGAATAAGTAGGTTGTATTTAGGTTAGAGATACAGACCTAGAATAGATTACATACCTAGTGTAATTGTAATTGTAGTATATATTTTGCATGGAAGTAAAGTTAGATAAGTATTTTTAAGATTTTATTGAAGTAGGTACCTACCTACTAATAGTATGTTAGGATATAGCTACTTTATATATTTTTAATCATTTTTCAGATACCTGTATGAATTAGAGTTCTATTCTCCCGCTGGCATCGGTGTATGTAATCACATCGTGTGTGACATTGCTGAAGTTAAATAAAATAAGTGCATATTTTTCATCTTTCAATCAATTTTAATCATTCCAATTCAGTCCATATCCTGGTGACAAAAATCGACAAACTATTAAATCGGCCATATTTTATAAGTACCTAACTCCCTATGCATAATGCACAAGATAGATCCGATTATTATAGGTAAGTACTTACCTACCTATAGCGTCAAAACCGTAGGCACTACGCTCATAAAGAATCCAAACCAGAAATTATGAATTTCTGACAACTTATTTTATACCTATTGCAATTACTGAACGCAATTGATAATGATTTACATTAACATAAGTAATTTTGTACCTTCCTATGAGAGCCTACATTGAAAAAAACAAATGAAACGCGAGAGGTATGGAAAAGATCACGTTTCATATAACAGTATAGTACTTATATATTTTGCTATCCTTAAATAGCTGCTTTCCAACGCGAAGTAAAGAAAATTAAACTGAATAAAATGATATTTAATAAGGAAGGGAACGTGTGACTTAACGTGCCGTCGCTCGTCCAATTTTGGCGGAATTAATTAATATTTACACAATGGGCTCGTTGGCTCATTTATTACTGGTACGGACCCACTACTGTTAATGTGAACCTGGAGCTTTGCACACTACAAATGAACAAACGGATAATGTCTATAAAAATATAATAATTTCTGAAGCTTTCGTAGTTATTCAGCAAGTACACATTGGAATGAAATAAATATAATGGGTTTAAACTCATGCATTTCATTTTATTTGCTGAAATTTCGAAAACTTTTTAGTTCCCATGGGTACTTATTCGCAGCCGACTCAGTAGATATATCAAAGTAAGTACAGCTACTTTTAAAATACTTATTTATATATATGGCGGGTTTTAGTATCCACAAAATGCAGATTACCTACCTAATCTTTACACCGATCTCGATTAAGCAGGTAAATATATATAGGTACATAGTACATACCTATATATGTGAAGTAGGTACCTCTTTAAGATACAGCAACTCGATTTTTGTCCAAGTTCCAATTAACAGTACAAGACGAGCAGTGAACCAGGCAAAGACAAATTACTTTATTTCTTTCCCCCTATTTATTTATTATGCTTCCTTCTGCTTTCATTATTTTTTTGTTTATGAGTGTCCCCTTATTTTCGGGACTGAAGGTTCAATTATATACTTTATTGTTTAGATTCTTTAAACATTCTTTGATTATCTTTGAATTCCTTGACTAAACATCAAGAACTTACTTATACGTACCTGCTCAATTAATTAACCAATTGCTTAACGAGTAGGTAGGTATATTATATAAAACGAGGTAGTACAAAAGTTAGACATTAATCTTGTTTATATTTAGTAGGTAGGTACTTATACCTACTTAATTAAACATCATCCCACTTCTTTATGAAGAGTAAGCACATCATTCCGGTGGAACTCATTTCTACCTACGTAGGGGTCTAGGAGTAGGTACCTACACGTGTAACTACATCCTTTCCACGTGCAACTCGAATAAGATAAGAAATTGAATATCATTGTAATTTCATTAACAATTTGGACGACCTTAATCCTTCTAGCTTTAATTTGTGGGTTCGAATGCAGGCCGGGGGCAGATGTTGTATTATAAGGAGCATGAGCAATACTTACCTACCTACGAGCTTATGATTATGTGCCCAAAGCTTGGATAGTATGCCCTATGCATAAATTGTATTGTCGCTCATAGCAAAATAATGACAGTTTCAATTTTCTGGCGCAACATTAGTAAACGCGACAGCCGCGCCATTTTGAAAAACAATATGGCTGACCCATTTACAATTCACTCAGTCACTCACAAACTAAAAGCGTAATACCACGCCTTTTACAAAAATCCGTTTTATTCTCCCGATCGCCTAAATAAATTTAATTATAGCTTTCTAAGAGCCTGAAAGGGCAGTTTCCAATTCAATAGGGCACTTCACTTGAGGGCAGGTACTCGAATAAAATATTTATTGAACTGCGGTTTCGATGGAAGCACTCGTGTGGGATGGAACTCGTGGAGCTACTGTGTGATGTTTTATCCTGTTACTAAACGTTCATGTTCTATAGAAACTGACCAAGAGTGTGTCGCCATGTACCTACATTTACAAGTACCTACCTAGACCTACCTACTTACGAAGCTGTAATTAGTATTACAATGTAACACGTAGAGCATTTAATTTTTCTTTTAACTTATTACCTATGTTTGTATATATATATATATATATATATACAAACATAGGTAATATATATATATACATATATAAATATATAAGGATAGTAATAAACATAGATAATATACATATATAATAATTTATATATATATACTTACCCATCAATCAGTCAAGACTTGTCCTTATGCTTCAACATCGCACCTAATAGTTATACTTTGTACCTTGGATCCTGCACTGGAAACCTTTCCGGCTCCCAAATATAGTAAGATCTGCAAAACATAATATTCAAATGTTCTCGTTGGGAAATTGAACGAAATCCAGCGGGATTTGTTCAGATTGGGAAACGAAGTTCGTGCGTGTTTAAGTGCGCGCGAGCACAAATTGACCAAGTTTGATTGTATAGTACGAAGTTAGCAAATAAACAATGTGGTTCTTTTAATGTACCTACATAACGTAATTCAAATTATCTTACGTGATTTCATTACTTATTAATATCAGCACATGCTACTAGTAAATGAAAAATTACAGCCCCTATATAGGTATATATTCTTATAAACCGGATATGTACAGGAGGTCTATGCAGAACACTGCTACGAGTTATGACTCTACTTCGTCCATCGCACGCTCATACAATTCGGTATACACTTCCAAAGATCTGTATATTTTTATGATTAAAAGTAAACACAACTTTACCTTACATTAATTTATTTTGTAATAAATATACTGTCCTTATACCTAAATACACTAATATAACACTATACCAGCATATAATACACAGTACTGAAATAGGTAATCTCAACAAAAACACCAAAGTGCTAATTTGTAACAATTTGTTACACAACATATACAATTTAACTATAGGTATATTATTCATACATTTGTACTCTTTTTTTATATACCTATCCTAAGAGTTACTTTGCAGAAGCATTCAAAAAAACAAGTACCACAACTTTACTAAAAACGAATGCTCCACTGAATCTGTAGGCAAGCTTATAGGAATTATTCTGAATACATTTCAATGTTCACAAAAATATGACATAAATTAAAATTATTAACAAGAAAATATTCACTGCACAAAAAGTAACTTACAGACACTATGAATTATTTTCTACTACTAAAATATGTGGTGTTTTGAAAAAAAGCCTAGGTACATTAGTATTAATACTTATTCTGTGTTTCAATCCAAAATCTAAATTAGCCATTAGAAGTCACTACTTAAATATGCTACTATAAAAATCGGCAGTTAAATTCCCTTTACCATGGTATGGCATTCAATTACCCCATGTAGTAAATGTTGCCATAAATTAAAAATAATTACACTAGCACTTCTTATAATATACTAAGGCAAGAGTTCTAGCTCTGGTGGCAGTGGTATATTCTTCATGACTGCAAATCTTTTGAGGGCTTCATACTTGCTTCGTAGGGCTTCGATCTCATCACGGATGCGATTATTGTCCTCTTGCATCATTTCCATATCATGCCATTCCTGAAAATTAATATTGTAACATTAGAATACAATAAAAGTCTTAAAATTACTATGAAACATCTTTTATAGATATTTACAGACTTCTGTATTTTCCTTAATCTCTTCCTGAGAAATAAATGAAGTATACCTGACTCTTTTCCGTTTCCAGTTCATCTTTTTGTTCAATCCGTTTGATTCTGCATGACGCTGCATACCCTCTATTTTTAAGTGTTCTACGCCTTTGTTTCATTCTGAAAGTTACATTTAAAATATAAATTTACACTTGAAAACTACAATTTATAGGTTCGGCATTATTAACAATTAAACTATTTGGTTAGATTGAAATGGCTACAGTAGTTTTGTATTGCAATATAAGAATTATAATGAATTTAACTCCCATATATAAATTTTAAGCTGAGTTTTCATCAAAGTTACAGTTAAAAAAGTATTCATAAGTTCAATCCTTCATAATTGTTTTAAAATCGTCAGAATTTTAAAGCATTGTTGTTACCTAACAATTTGGTCCCGTGTGAGTCCCCTCATCTTAAGCTGCCGGTTCAGGTCACGCACAGAGATAGAGACCAGCTCATCATCACTGATTTCAGCACATGGGGTTGGTGATAAAGGCGCCTGGACAATAAATTCACATTGAATTGTTAAGAGTAGTAAGACGTGTATCTAACGAATTGATATCATAATCATATCTCTTTCATAATTATAAATAGTCAGACATTGTTTATAAACAATAAACAACCATACTCAACATACAAAAAGTAGAGGATTTCTACACGAAAATGCCATGATGGTTTGCGTCGACTAAAAACCACTCGCGTTCAATACTATAGCGGTCTTATAACGCGCAACACAAAAGTTTTTGCAAGTCATTCTACAGTTTCTAGAATCGTAACCTCGATATAAGAACCACATCGATAACTTGATCATAACGTACCATTATTGCTTTCCTTCCTCCAAGCTGTTTTAATAAATCATTAGGCATAATAATCGCGGATATACCCCGTTTTTATTATTTTGTTGTCGTTTGGACGAAGTATACAATACACGAGGGTAAAAGTTTAGCAAACTGACAGACAAGAGTGCAGTGACAACTGACATACGAATGTCGGCCTGACAACTCAAACGTCAATTAAAAACTCAATGTCCTATCATAGACTTTTATAATATGGACAAGGCATATTGTTCTATACGTACAATTGCTTATATAAATAGCATCCATTTTGAAGGCACACACATAAACATATATCTATCTCGTTCTTACTCAGCACTGTAACTCGCAGGAAAAGAATATAACACTATTTCAGTGCGTACATAAACTGACATAAAGTGAAACATGAATTTCCCTAAATACCTAATGAGGCCGAAAATCCGCCATGTTTAGCGCACCAAATGTCATTGTCAGTCAGTTCCGGTGGTACTTGTCTTGTCAAAAAGCCGTGGTGTAAATCAAAATAACTAATTATCTTTCAATATATTGCTTGTAATTTAAAATAATTGAAGCTAAAAGTAAATAATTACGTTGCAAATATGCCAGTGTGTAGTGTAATAGGGTGCGGCAAAAGAAAAACACAAAATCAGCTATCTTTAACCATGCACAGGTATGCTATAAATAACATTAAAAATATTGGTTATTGCTTTTGTTACCGGGAAAATAAAGAAAGATTTACATTATAATTAGCAAGGTTCTTATGTGCGGTTATAGATCATGAATGGATTTGACTTATTTAACCATATTTTTACGTTTAAATATTGTTAATTTATTAGCTAGGGTTGTAGATTATTTATCGATTTTGATATCGATTTACTTACATATGACATGATAAAATATTTTTATTTTATCATTAAAACATATTTTATAGGATCCCAAGAAATTACTATAAAAAGAAAAAGTGGCTGGAAACATATGAATGCTTGCAGTTCAGTACTAGTACTTATTGAATTACTTAAAATTAAGTACATCTAAATTTGATCGCCTACACATAAATATAGTGTATTAAATTATAATATTTTTTATTTCAGAACCAAACTCAAAAAATAAAAAATCTTGAAGATAAATGTGATTTTTAAAGAAGAAAATAAAAGTAAAAATGAAAAAGTGCGGCGGCAAAAGAAAAAAATTGCAGTGTTCCAGAATATTATAAAAGACCTACAGGAGAGGAACCTTGTCAACAACGAAAACTCTATAGTTTTAGAAGCCTGCGCAGGTCCTAACGACTTTTTAAAGAGGCAAATTTTGAAAAGTCAAGGAAAAACAAAGAAATAAAAATACGCGTGTTAAATATAGTTGTTTCATTCCAATGTGTAATAACCGCGAAGGCATCAGAAATTATTATTTGTAAGTCACTGAGTTGTTAAACGACAACTTTATAAAATCGTCATATCGTTTACTTGGCAAATTTGAAGCACGATCTTATCTTGGATTTCACACATCTAAATCAAAGTATCTTTGCACATAACAATATACTTACTTCCTATTAAAGTATTTATTCTACAAATAATTTACTCAATAATGTTTAAAATAAAATGAGCCAAGAACGTTTATCGATAAAACCTAATAACATTAAAATCTTTTGGGCAGCACTAAAACCGCCATGTTTAGTGGCCAAATGACGTCACAGTGGCACGCATTTCTTGTTGTTGTTTCAGTGGTGTGTGTCCTATGAATAATAAATAACCATGTGCAAAGAAAGAGCAAGTTTAACTAATTTATTTTAGTAAATTAGTTCCTGATTCGGATCATATAAATATATTGTGCAAAAATCTGAATGAAGCTATTTGTTTAGTAAAATGGCAGTATTACAGGCAACATTATGTATCTATTTGTCTATGATGAAATTTAATTTCATTCATTCGTTCCATTCATATTCCATTCGCATTTGTGAACCCGCTTCGACTGACTCGCATCAACTTCAGTTTAGTCTGTGCGTAGAGAAGAAAGCGTAATTTTATATAATTTTATTACACAGTCGCTAAGTGATACAAAATGGCTAAACGGAAGAACAAGCCATTGATTGATTCCGATTCCAGCAGCGAGTGTTCAGATTTGGACTCGGTAAGTTAAGTTTTTCACATAAATACGTAGGTTATAGGATCACGCTTGGCAACAACCTTTTGACGCCTTTCTTCCAATAATTCGTCTACGAATTTAGGCCAAGATCAATGTCTGGCGCGCCTAAATCGGTCTAATGCGCAGTTTTCACGAAATAACTTAGTCGTTAAGGTATTATTTGAAGAAATAGAAGTCAAAACATTACGTTGTTGTTGCGTAGAAAACATCGTTATTTTTGTATGATCAAGTTTGTAATGGCATCAAAAGGGCATGACTCATGCGGAATTTGTTTAAAAATGCGGCATACCTATACCTAACCTGTGTTTGTTGCTAAAAAACGCCCAGACAGCATATTTCGAGCAAAAACAGTCCTACTTGACACATTCTAGTCTGATTGTTTAACATTTTCAGTTAAAAAGAGTAAGAGGTTGTCGTGCTCTTTTTATTATATTATGTAAGTGTCTAGAATACTTTCTCTTTTTTTGGGAATTTGACTGTAATCTGAAAGAGACTTTGAAGATTAGACACCATAACTTTTGGTGGTATTATTATGATGACTGGTCTAGAAAATAGGTTCTTTCCATGTCTCCCTAAATTTACAAAATGTTTGCTTACTTAATAAAGTATCCAATAGGATATAAAGGCATTAAATGTTAGTACAGCACAAAAATAAATAATTATTGACCTCTGTAGCTTGTATTAATTTAGAACTATATATAGTAGGTATGTAAATTAAAGAAGATGTTATAATTAAAACTATTCAGGTATAATCATAATCTTTTTCTGATACTAAAATTCTTAGATTAGACTGTTTCTAGATGTCATTTATAGCATTTAATCTAATCTAAACTTTTAATGTCATCACATTAATTATGTGCAAAGTAAGCAAGATTAAAAATGACATGTGAAAAATTTATTGAAATGGCATACTAAAAAATCTAGATCTTGATCATGGTGAAACAATCTGTTTAAGTTTATTTTATATCAATTGTATTGCAAAGTAAACTAAAATTATAATATTTTCTTTTCCTTGTTAACATTAACTATCTTTTTTATGGTGGGATGCTGTACTAATTACTGCAACAAGTCTTGCCACATCTGCCTATCACAGAATTATAAAGACAAAACAGACACCCTTTTTTATTAAATCATGTTTCCATTTGTGTAGCAATTTCTGAACTTGGCAAAAAAGAAGAAGAAAACTGGTGACTCACCACCACCAGCCAAGTCCAATAGCAAGTCTTCAGACAGTGATTCTGATGATGAGGGAAGCAACAGAAGAAACTGTAAGTATTCATAACATCCATGATTTACTCCTTTTTTACCAGATATAATTTTAAAAATATCTATCTGTATTATTTAATTTTAGAATAGAATAGAAAAACTTTATTTGGTACTAGAAAGTTATTAACAAGTAAGTACATGTAATTTAAGGCATTTGGTTTTCTTGTGTACCATATTATATAAATGAATTAATAAAGTCTACATTATAGGTATTTAAAGTATTTTTCATTGTAATCATAAAAAAATATATATGTATATCTTAAAATTTGTTTTCAATAATATTGTAAATAGTGGAAGACCTCAAAAAAAAATTATTATTATAACATTTCACTTCCAGCTAAATCGTCATCATCATCTGGGTCAGATTCTGACAGTGATGCAGAAAGCACATCGTCCAAAAAGGACCCTCCGCGGACTCAGCGGAAGGCTTCCACAGACCACTCAGATGACAGTAGAAAAAAACCAGAACCCAAGAAGAGTGAAGTTAGGAAGAGCACAGATAGTGCTGGGTCCGGAAAAAAGAAAGATGTGTACAGCGAACCTGAAGAAGGTTAGTTTTTGATGTTCAAATTTACTTCTATAATCTGTAGTAAAGTATTTTCAAAAAGATACAACGAACATTTGGTATTTTTTAACAGGTGAAGTGTCATCCCATTCATCAGATAATGACTCTGTAGACTCTGAAGAGGAATTTGATGATGGGTAAGTTCTTAATTAGAAAATTAATTTCAGTATGTTCAGATAAATATTATCAAACTTGTTTACCTCAGAGTCCAAGGTATTATATTATTATCCACAACATTTAAATTTATTATTATTTTTGTTTTTATTAATTTATTCATGAAAATCAATAATCTGTGAACATATTATGATATGTAACTGTTTATTCTTATGTTTTTACTCTTATTACCATTTATATAATCATCATGGCTTGCTCATTCAAAGATAAACTCTATTTAAGAAATTATGTTATAGATACGATGAAAACCTGATGGGTGATGAAGAGGACAGAGCGCGTTTAGCTGCTATGAGCGAGAAAGAGAGGGAACAAGAGATCTTCAAGAGAATTGAACGCAGAGACCTGATGAAGACAAGGTAAGAATAAATAAAATATATTATTAACCAAGGTCCAACTAAGCTCACTAATACTTGAAACGAAATGACAGAGTAAATCATAAACAAGGGTGCTGCTCACTAGGCAAGTTAACTTGAACTTTGGCTTGACAAGCTACCGCACATCTATAAGTAGATAGCATTTTAACAAAATCATATTTTCCTCTTAATTTTGGCAAGTCTATCAAAAGTGCATTTTTTTCTGGTCATTGAGTATCCCTTAAAGAGAAGTTGTAATTACATGAAAGAATCCATATTACAATTTTCAATATAGAACCTCAAATTCTACTTTCAATGATATGTAAATATCAACCTGTGTTAATATAGATGGGAGATAGAACGCAAGCTACGTCTGGCGCGACGGTCGGCCGCGGAGCGCTCTTCTTCCCCGGGGCAGGTGGCGCGGCGCAGGGACGCGCGGCGGCGGCGACGGCAAGCCAACCAGGACCAGGCACAAGCTAGAGGTACATAACCGAAGACAATATAGTTATAATATCCTTGGACAGTTCACTCCAAAATGTGTAGCCTAGGATCTCATACTCGACAGGAAACTGTTCGTCATCTCTTACTATTTTGAATAATATACAAAAAAATAATTACCTAAATTGATACTCAAACTTAGCAAAGCTGCTCCTATAAACTACAATACTAAAGTACAAATGGTTGTATCCATCACACGGGCTGCTACTAGTTGGATTCGAACCCGCAATCTTCGGTTTCGTAGTCAGACCTACGACCAAACTTAAAGGTCAAATAATAGTCTGTAAATCTGCATAATATTGACAAACATAAAATTGCGACTTTATATACATCTAATTTGATTACCTTTTTTACAGCTGCAGCAGAACCAGAACAACCGAAAGAGCCAGAGAAAGAAAAGGAGAAAACACCACCCAGCCCTGGAGAGATTATGGATGACCCTAAAGATACAGGTTATTAAGGCTTATTTGATACAATATCGTTAATTGTTAATGTATGTAATGCTAATGTTGCTAACACCTACAATTTTTTATTCACAGAAGCCTCGGAACGTTCTGCTTCACCCCTATTTGGAGCAAAAACGGAACGCAAACGTAACGTCGACGACCGCAGACAAAACGCAATGGCTGCTTTGAGAGCCCAAAGAGACGCCAAAGTGACCAGGGACCAACTCGCCAGGAAACGGAAGGAACAAGAGAATAAGGACAAAAACACAGATGATGTGAGTGTTAAAGAAGTAGCAATAATGCCAACAAAGCGATAAAATATGATATTCGCTAATACACAGTGAATTTTGTTTATTGACGGTATCCGTCTTCTATATTATGAGATAAGCAAGCGAGTCAGTAAACCACTAAATTCCGCTAGTTTCGAGTGAGTGTTGGCCGTCAGGTTCCACCAGGTAAGTAAGTTGTCTTTGATTCATGGAACCTGACAGCTAGTCCACCATCAAAACTAGCGACATCGAGCGGGAGGCACCACATCAAAATATAATTATTCATCTATAGTAACTAGCCGACTTTCTAGCTCTGATATAAAAATCTTTGTCCACAGGACGCGGACGCGGAGTTGATTGGCGGTTCAAGCAAACAGAGTGTCAAATTGAAAGCCTCGGACATCTACTCTGACGATTCTGGTTCAGACTCTGATGACAATAAGTCACAAGGTGAATCTGACTTACTATTTACGTTCATTCTATTTATTTATTAACATCATGTGAGTACATAGATCTTAAAATTAATGCAACATGTTACATGTCTACTGTATAATAATGGGTCCACCCAAGTTAACTTTAGCAAATACAATACATGCTATATTTGTGTGTGATCCGCTTGGCAGTAATCCATGATAGATACCAAGACAAAGACCAAGAGATGCCCTACAAATCTACTTTGTCCACCTATTTAAACTAAGTTTAGGTAAATAAATCACTTAAGTCACTATGGAAACTGTGAAGAATCCGAAACGTCAGCAAATAAAATAAAAATACGCGAGTTGAATCAGTTAATAGTTGTTGCATTCCAATGTGTAATAACTGTCAATCCGAAATTATTAAGTTTAGGTATGTCTGATCTATACATTTTTAGTTGTTAATAGTAGATGATTATTTTTAGTTTTCGAATTAGAGCAAGAGGTAATTTCCACTCGACTAATCTTTAAAGGATATGTGCGTATCTCACTAGGAATTAGAGAATATTGTGTATTGTTTTTTTACTATTGTTTAATTGTTCAGGTCGCAGAAGCTCCAGAAGTTCGAGTTCATCTTCGTCCGGCGAAGAAGAAAGTAAAGTGGAGAAGAAACGTGAAAGAGAAGAGGTGGAGGTTAAATATGCAGATACTAGGGAACAGATAAATAAACTTAGGTTAAGCAGGTAAACACCAATCCAATTGTATTCTATAAAGTGAAAGAAAAAGACTGGCTGTTTGTCAAATCATAAACAAAATAATTTTTTCCGCAGATTTAAATTAGAAAGACTAGTGCACCTACCCTTCTTCGCTCGCGTAGTTACAGGATGTTTTGTTAGGATTGGAATCGGCAATAATAACGGAAATCCAGTGTACAGGGTAAGTTTATTTATTTAAATAATATAAATTATTAGGATAAGCCAATCAGGAACAATCTTTTCTTCCAAAACGAATATGAACACTATGGTTATTCTTTTGTAATAGGTCTGGTTATTAAAAATATATTTGTATTACAGGTAGCAGAAATAATAGATGTATATGAAACTGCCAAAGTATACAATCTGGGCAATACGAGAACAAATAAAGGATTGAAATTACGACACGGGACTCAGGACAGAGTGTTTCGACTGGAGTTTGTTAGTAATCAGGTAAGGCATTTAAAAGATTCTTCCTACTCAATTGTTGCATTCCGGATATGATACTGATAACTGTATCCAATATTCACCGAAAAAGGACATGACACTCGAAATGTAAATTTAAAATAGCTAAGTTTGCTCGAGTGCAGTTAAGTATTTCGCTTCAGAGATAATTTATTTAATTAATAACTAATATAATAGTTTATTGTTTAGTGTCTGCATAAGGTATTTCTGTTAATAAAGCCAATATTTCAGGAATTCACTGATGGAGAGTTTCAAAAATGGTTCAAAGCAATAAAGGATGCAGGCAAAAAACCTCCCACTATGGATTTAGTTAGAAGCAAAATTTCCGAAGTTAAAGAAGCACTAATGTATGAATTTAAGGTAAAGAATGCAGTTCTCTCACGCTCCGCTATAATTTTCAAGAGACATGTAAATTATATAATTGCATGTACTTTTTTACTATAGGAAGAAGATATAGAGAAAATTGTAGCAGAGAAAGAGAGATTCCGATCACATCCCACGAACTATGCCATGAAGAAAACGCAACTTATGAAGGAAAGAGACGTAGCACAGTTAAGGTAAATTAAGTGTATACAATTATACATGTATATAGCTTAATAGCGGCTAAGTCTTAATGTTACGGAAAGGTTTATTCTGATTAGGATCAAGGGTCTTCTGATTGTGACTCGATTTCAAGAGTTGAAATCCTAACCAAAAAAAACGGTGAGCTAAAACTTAAAAACGCCATGATTCTTAATAGAGAACCTCTTTAAGGTCGCTTAAAATCGGGCCAGTATGTTAAAATTTGTACTATAATTATTTTTTCAGGGGTGATGACGAATTAGTATTTGACTTGAACGCGAAAATTCAAGAATTAGAAGAAAGAGCAAATCATTTAGATAAAACGCGAACGTCTTCCATACAAAGTATATCTTACATTAACAACAGGAATAGGAAAATGAACGTGGAGTCAGCCGAAAAAGCTATCATGGAGGAGGTAGGTTTCAAAATTATTTCTATATATATAGTTGTATTCAATCAACCGAAATATTAAAACAGTATTTGCCTGAATGCGTAAACTTTTTTCCAATTATTATTTGTGTTACAAAACGTTTATATATTTTAGGTCAAAGCCATGAAGGGTAAGAAAACGGATGACCCCTTCACGAGGCGCCATACCAAACCAGTCATGAATTTCAAATCTCACCAAGGTGGCAGGAGTCAGGTAAATGCAATTTTCTTTATATTTTGGCACGGCATATACAATACTTCAAGTCAACAATGGAACATATAAAGCAAAGACTTACAACAACATAAATAACACTTAATTTCTATCAGGCATAGTAACGTTGCAGTTTGCTGGTAGCATTGCAACTGTAGTAAAATAATGTCCATAGGTCTTGTGTACAAATTTAACAGTTAAAATATAAATAATTGCTTGTATAGGAATTGATGCAACAACAACAAGAAGCTGAAGAAATGAAACAGAGAGCGGAGGAGGAGAAAGCGGCGCGGGAGACCCACGAGAAGGAAAGACTGGAAGTAAGAAGTGTTTTAAATTATGTTTTAGTATGAAGAAATATAACGATTCCATGAAAGATTTGGGGTTTAAACGGCCGAACGGATTTTGGTTGATTTTATTTTTTAATTCAATAACCCGCGAAACATCACATGAAGAGCTTTGTTAGCTCTCTATTAAAGTAACGAAATTGTCTGGTACAGTCATCATCAAATGTGTTAACACGCCACAACGCTCTTCACAATATATATTTTTGTGCAGCATGAAATTTAGATTTTTTTGAAACCGATTGTGAATTATATATTACATAAACGAACTCAGCATAAAGGGATTTATTCAATCGAGTGCAGTCGTTCGCAAGTTATGCGCTTACATACATTTCGGTGATTCATTTTTATTTATATCCCTACTAATATTATAAATGCGATAGTAACTCTGTCTGTCTGTCTGTCTGTCCTCAAGCTTCGTACTCAAAATCAGATAGACTGAACGATAACATCTTGGTAATATTTTTTATTGTTTTTAGCATCCAAATTCTGACTCAGAGCGACCCGTACAAAAAACTAATACAAGTGACAACGCCAGTCTGTATTCTCTACACGACTTCGACATCAGTATCGACCTGGATCTACCCACGCCCAGTAAGTATTGTACATTTATAATCAACTAGCGGCCCGCCCCGGCTTCGCCCGGATCCCTTTTTTTATAGCCTATGTCACTCGGGAATAGTGTAGCTTTCCAACAGTGAAAGAATTTTTCAAATCGGTCCAGTTGTTTAGGAGCCTATTCAATCCAAACAAACAAACTTTTAATTTCTGATGCCTTCGCGGTTATTACACATTGGAATGAAACAACTATTAACGGATTTAACTCGCGTATTTTTATTTTATTTTATTAGCTGACGTTTCGGTAACAAACTTTTCTTTATTATATTAGTATAGATACTTATTTCTTCTAAAACGTCACTATAATGGATATTAATTAATCAGTCCATTATTGTATTATTATTTCTTTAAATTATAGCAAACACAACTGTTGGTTTATATGAACCCTCGCTTGGTAAATACTGTTACCAACGTCTTGTTGCAACATGCTTTTGTTGGCCTCACTTGTAACTCCTAAACTTGTAAGTGTCCAACCTCGATCCTCGATCCGTGCTGGAGGACGATCAGTCGAACTTACACAAGTTATGCGGAATAATCCTATAGATAAATCCCAACGACATACTTTGTATGTTAACACCCTATTATAAAGTGGTTCGGAAACCTCACAATATCTTGGATCAGGAAACCGATGTGGTGATTCTGGCTTCTAGGCTTCTTCTTAAATAGGCACTTGGATGATGAAAATATGTTTAATTACTTGAAAAAGATATTACATGTACCTTAAATCTTATTACATATGTGATATGATTTCCACTACTGATTTTGCAATAAAAATACTTGTATTTAAATCAATATTGCTACTTTTTTCAGAGGTCAACGCCAGTGTTCAACCAAAACCAGTTACAACAAAAGTGAAAGAAAGCGGACCCAAGAGGTCGCTCAACCTTGAAGAATACAAGAAACGCCACGGACTCATATGAGTGTTTTAAGATTTGGTGATATACAAAATGAACAAAGTTTTTATATGTGTTTTTTTTTTTGAAGTTAAGTGTTTTAAGTTTGAAGAACTTTAATATTTGATTACAACACTTTTAACTGGAAAGAGTGAATGAATATGAGGCATATTAATAACAAGTTGCAGAATAAAAGTACAGGAAGGAAATAATTATTTCAAATTTCAAAGTCTTGTGATTTATGACTTTATGGGAAATAGAAATGATATTCCTAAAATATAAGAGAAACCAATATGGTTACAATAGTATTTTTATACACCAAATAATCTTTGGATATGCAATTTATACCCAAACGAACAAAAGCAAAAGTGATTTTCAAGTGATTGTATTTTTTTTTAACTGTCATATTAGTCTATAATAAGAAGAAAAGAGCCCTGATTTCCTTGTTTTAGTTCGTACACTAAATGTTGTATTCTTTATCAAATCAAGTCATAAAAGTACAGTGACAGTATTTTACTGTACTTTAATAACCTGGTATAATCTGTAAAAAAACTCCAAAATTGTACATACTTTTTTTACTTACTTTTAATTGAATAACTAGGTATACTTGACTAGACTTTAGATAACAGCCAATTTTTACTTAACAATTTCCTCAAATCTTATGTGACCAATATGTTGTTATACAAAAGATGCAATCGTCATATTGTATTGATAGAAGTTCGGATCAATAGAGTTGTAATTAATAGTAAGTATAGATACCTACGAACTATGCTCTCTTAAAGACACATACTTACACATAATTCACGATTTCTTCCAGAATTTTCCTTTATATACAATCCTGAGAACGAATAATTCTTCTTTCCTTGTGTCATGTGTAATATTACAACCATGTCCCTATGTCACCAACGTGACGATTGCGCGTGACAATATGAGGCAAACCGGCGTGGATTCTTGTCAATTCGTAGTATAACCATAAATGTCACTTGTCACCGACAATGGTCGCTAGGGTGAAATAGTTGCCGGATAGAGAAGTTTTTACCATACAAATAAAATTGTCGTAGGGACTTCCCATAGTTAAAATAATTGGAGTACGTATGTTACGCCTAGTTTTCTGTTTATACTTAAGGGTTACTCAAACATCTTCTGTTTATGTAGAATATTAACATCGTTAAACATTACGACCCCACAAGATTGTAAATATCCATAATTAATGATATTTCTTGTACAGTTGTGTAAAGTTTTACAATTTAAATGGTAAAAAAAATATTTGATAGTCCGCATATAGATTAAAAAAGCTGTCTGGTTTATGAACTCAAAATGTAAAATTCAATCGAAAACTCGTCTTATTATTTGTCATTTCAGATATTATTATGTGTATTTTTTTTTAGTATAGTGTAAATACAGTTCGTACCGAATCTTTCTCAGTATCATATTACAACTTACATTGTGCTTATAGTTTTATAATTATTCTGTTACCATATCCTGAATATAAGTGGGATTCGTGTTAAAAAAAAAACATGTCGGTTTATACCTACTAAAATTTATTTTATTACTAAAGTTGTTCTAACGAACATTTTTTTTTAAATTATATGTGATTTTAGATCTACATTTGACACCTAGAAATGTATAAGAATACCGGTTATGTTATTATGTATATAGGGTGCATATATTATATCAACAGTCCTTTTTTTTTTGTTTTTGTCAAAAAAAAATTCTTAGTTTCTGGAAAAAGCGAGACATTAAATATGTTAATTATTAGCATTTAACATTTTCAAATGAAACCTGCAATATACTAATATAAAAGACTTAAAATGACATGCCTTAAAATATGAAATGGAAACCACAGAATGTTAATATTATTTTATATTGTAAACGAATATTAGGTAGTCGTAGTTTTTGATAGTGTACTGTAGTTTAATTTATTTAAATATTCTATTTATAAAATGGCTGAAACTTAGCTTTAGGATACTTACTTTTTTTTCACTAGAAAACAGAAAATAGAAAAATCTCATCTTTAGGACTTTTAGAATAAAAATGCTTATTTCAAAGTGCAGATCTATGGCACGACAACTTTCTTACAAGCGTTATTCAAAACATACCTCGCTTTAGAAATTTTAAATATTGTAAAAATTGCCTGAGTAGGTAATTAGAGTACGTACGGTATTTTTTATTTGTCATGAAAGTATAATACTTGTAACAAGTATTTTGAAATTCGAAATAACCTCATATGTAAAAGAAAGCAATATTGTTATACTATTAAATGTATCATTATACACTAAATATTTTTTTCATTGAATAGACAAGTTAAACCCGACATTCCGTTTTGTGAAAATTAAAATTTCTAGCAGAATATATATTTTAATACCAGTTTTCGGCTGCAAACAATCTTATATGCTGAACATCGACCTAACCTATTTGAAGAACTGCATTTAATTAATGAGTTGCTATTACTTATTTCAAAACAATGATTGTAAAACTGTTTTACAAAATTATATGCAAAAAAATGCACTAAGTACGAAACGAGAAAAGAACTTTTAGAAAAAGGTTTTAAATAGGTAATAAATATAAACGTACCTACCTATCTATAAACGAGCAAGCAGTTACGTATTGAGCAAAATAGGAAGGTATGAATAATAAAAACAATTTATCCTATGGGGCTTAAAAAATGACGGTATATGTTAAAAAAAGCACCTGGGTAGGTACCTAAGAAATGTAATGCTCTAATGAACATCCGCTAACGTAATTACAAATCGCTGACGTCAGGATTATTCAAAATGAATGTATATATAATTCAGAATTTCAGGTAAACAGTTCAATAGTAAGGAGGCTGTACTTCATAATAGTGATTTAGTTTGTAAAAGCCCCGGGGATCACACGTACCTTCAATTAAAACTGTATTCTACAAAGTACCAAAAATATTATTATGATACAAATTATGGCACTCAAGATATTCTTATTTTTGCTGCCAGTGTTAACTTATGGCCACATCAATATTAAGATAACAACATCCAATAACATGAAGCACGCATTTGTAATGGCCACCGGTAAGAACGTACAAATCATCAGTGACAAGGAAAGAGAAACTTTCAAGATTAACGACTGGCATTTGAATAATATACTTAAAAGGAAAACTGGAGTTAGACCAGATAAAGTGTTCGTAAAGAATCCCACTCCCCGGGAAGACCTGTACGCCTCGCACAAATGGCAGCAAGTTCAAAGAACTATTACGCCAAAACATGCCAAAGTCAGTTTTACATCTGAACCTGTAATAATATCGACTAAGCGATTCTACAACAACAATACCAATACTAATGTTAAGTTCATTGCAAGCATCAGCCAGCAGAAGGAGAATACATTAAAAACAACTTGGTTGAAGCCTTTACAATTATCTGGGAATCCAAAAGTGTCGTACTCTACTACAGCAGGATTAGGAACTATAGTGGACAAGACTAGCTTTTCATTTCAAGCGCTCTGGGGTAAGCCGACGACTAAAACCGAAGAAATCTCATTAGGATTGAAAACTCTTGTGGAATTGTCTCTGGAGCCTGGTGAATCAGCTGAGGCTGTGTTGAAAGCGACTAAGGGCACTTTGCGAGCCGAAGTAGAGTACGCAGTGACTGTGGATGGAGATTTCGTTGCTAGTTACTCCAATCCATATAACGGGCATTACTTTTGGGCACACGAAGTCAAAGAAATTTTAAAAGACAGACAGAGATCCTTTGTAGTAAAAGAGATAATTGAAATTCAATTCTACTGTGATGAACGAGTGGATGTATTATGAGACTATTATATAACGATTTTGTACTGTTTTACAAAGTCCTAATAAATTAAACATACTAATATACATTATACGGTCATTTTTATTTTTACCCATATGCTTACATACCTATAATAAATACAATAATTTTACAGTAGTACCTACTCATATAACAACATTAACAACTGAATAAGATATCCACGGATTTGCAAGTATTTGAACATTTAAATTCGATTACCGATGTGACTATTAAAATTTTTTTAGTAGTCACGACCCTATAGAGTCACTCTGTCTGTCAATCTTTTTTGTTAGCAGGATACCTAGCTACTTACTTATCTAGGTAGTTAATAATTACTACTTTTTGTTTTGGGCATCACTAGTGCAGATTATAAGTATGTAGGCTTATTGCCTCCGTAATAGAAATATTATAATTAGAAAATTATATTAAGTATACGGACTACGGATTATAATAGGTATACATACTGGTATGTTAAGAGAGCTGAGTATGTCATTATCTATCCACGCGAGTCATCAAATTGTACGTTTTTAAACACACTTCCGAGAAAACATTTAAAAAAAAATGTGTCAAGAATATTTTTCTTGAGGCGAGTCGCGTTAGAGGATATTTGCAAGGGTTATAGACAAACAGCCAATGTTGTCTATGTCAAAGTTTACAATTAGATAAGATACTTGTCAAGTTATTTTGTTTACCATGATTTAACTATTTGGACCATTACCTAGCTAACACTATTAAATACCCATGTTAGAAATAAGTAAGAATGTTTTATCCTCGCAGTGTGTTGAAAAGCGTCGCATGAAACCCATGTGGATTAATAATTACCTATTTAATTATCAACCTCTTTATCCACCATCAACCATACTCGTATCACAGTAGGTACTGTGAAGCTATTTAGGTTTCTATAGCAGCTATAGCGAAAATATATACCTATGTTATAATTAAGTATGTAATTATGAATATAATTTCTTCAATTTATTACGCTTATTTACCAGCACAAGTCTATTTTTGCCATGTTATAACGTACTCAGAGGCACAATTAACCGCCCACATACATTTTCTGAATTTTCTTATAATTTCTTCTGAAATTTGTTATTTCAACTTGATTATTTAATAAAGTACATGTTTATGTTAACACAACTATGTTAGGTATGTTAGAAAAACGGGTATGAACACTTAACAGTTTTAATTGTGATAAATTATATACACTTTTTAGTGTAGTTGTGCCTCTGAGTATAAATAATAATATACCTATTTACTACTAGGTTCATTTATTAGGTACACTTAATCCCATATAGGTACATACGTATTATGTCATATAGGTGAGTACGTAAACAAGCAATTAAGTAGATATTTTTTTGTCTGGTCCTATGAGCTAATACGCAAATCATAGCCATTAATCACCCGGAAAATAATAAGCCAAACCTTTTTCCCTACAGCAAAATGTACAGACCAGTGAGTAATATAGGTATTTGTTCTATTCACAATGAATTACTTTGGTGTATGTACTCATATATAAGATAAATAAGTGAATCTGTCGTGTCATAACGTATTTATTCAACGTGTAGTAATGTCGTGCTCGTCTTAAATACATTATTACTTAATATTCAGGTTCTTACTTACCAACGTAAGTTTGTAAATAATAACAAGTAAATTTACCTATTACATTGTATACTAAATAATTACCTCATTTAAAAAATAGGAGGTCTCAAAATATTTACATATATATTATAATAATATACCTATTTTAATTTGAATAGAAAAGGGCTTACACTCTTAGCTATAAGTACATAGGTACATATTTATACAAGTATAATTTTTATTGCATCCCAGAATAAACTTTGATATCTTCTGATTTCTAACAAAGACATATTATTGAGGTATGTTTAATTAGGATTTAACCTAAGTAGATATAGAAAGTTAAACCTTAACCCTACTATACAAATAAGTTTTTTTTGCAGGTGTACCTACAACATGGCTTCCTTCGTGATATTTGCGCTTGCGCTGCCGCTTTTAGTCTTTGGAGATATAACCATTAAAATTGAAGCTGAAGAACGAATGACCAGTTCGCACGTACACGTGGAAGGACTTCTTAGAAATATAATGTCAGAGAAAGATATAGAAGTATTTGGTACAACCGACAACATCGTTAGAAAGGCAATATTCAAAATAAAAAAGAGCATGCCAGATCAAGTATTTTTAAAGGAACCTACGCCATGGAATTTATATAATACTTACAAATGGAAACCAGTCGAGAAAATAACAAAATACCATAGTTCAAATATTATCAATGTTATCACGAGGCCTGAAACTTTGCAACAACGAAATGTCACAAATGCGGGCACACATAACAAAAATGAAAGCGTCGTTATGAAAAGTAAAGTTGAGAATAAAATTACAAATATGTGGAACATTAATGATATGAGTAATAATGGAAATATTAGTTACAAGGTCGAGCTGAAGGGATCCGACATCGGCGATTTATGTAAATTTGATTTTGTCTCAGAATTGGGGAAAGAATTCAGTGAAAGTCTCCTGCAAACCACCAATCCATCACAAGTGGATATACCTATGAACCCTAGAGTATCTGCCGTTGTAGCTCTCATGGCTAATAAGGTCACCATGTATGTGGAAATTAAATTTGTGACCATTTTAACTGGACATGTGGTCACAAACAATGAAGCAAAAGTTGGGGGTCATCATTTCTGGTCTTACGACATCGGATCTGTCCTAAAGGCGGCGAATTTACCTCAATCAATAATATCTTCGCAAGTTCTCAAAATTGAATTTTATAATAATCTTCAAACTGTCGTGTTTGACAAGTGATGAAATATTCTTAGTTAAGATAAAATCTTAGCCATTTACCTAAATATAGCTTAGATAGTTTCGAGTACTCATTTATTATAATCCGGTCATTTAAGCTTATATTAGAGATACCCGGCTGTAATTTTGTAAATAGTTGTATATTGACATCCTTAAAGTTGTCTCAAAACCTTAAAGTTGTCTCAAAACCTTAAATTTCAAGGTCAAATGTCACAAAAATCGTTATTTTGCACTTTTTTTGTAAATTTCTCATTTCCTATGGGTTTTAGCTTTTTGTCTTTGTTGGCAATATTGTAGAATACAAAATTCTCTACAAATTTTGCCGTAGAGCGCGCCGTCACAGCCAACCGGTGCCGCGGTCGAAATCGCGCCATATACAGTTGATGAACTACAGATATTTTAATTGTTGATGTTTACGCATGCTACCTACTGTGTAATGCTTATACTTATATAGTTATATGGAAGTTTTTCACTATATATAAAATGAGAACATAATCATACTTACGTAATATTATAAAATCAAAAGCAAATGATCAATGTGCATAAAAAATGTTAATTTCTTTAATTAGTGCTGTGCAATTAACCTTATTAAAGAAATTAACATTTTTATAACAGTTTATCTTGAAACAGGTTGTCTTGTCATTAATAAATATTTAAGCACAATATTATTTTTTCGTTCTTTTACTGTTTCCTAATGAAACTGATTCTTATAGAAATAACTTATCTGGTTACTGTACTTTCAAACTAAACGATAGGGGAAAAAAAAGAATAGCATCTATAAATAGCTGTATGAAAATTTAAACATATGAATTATTTCTGATATCTTCTAGTTATTACACATTGGATTTAAACAATTATATCGCGAGTTAAATCCGTTATAATTGTTACATTGCAATAAAAAGCAAAACATGTACACATTCTTCTTAAATATCGTATATTTATTAAAAGTGAAAGACAAAAAGTATAATTAAGTAAGTAGGTAAGTACATAGGTTCTACTTAAGTTTCAAGTTTGTGTTTGTAATAAGTAGGTATATATTTGCCCAAATATTTATGCATCATAGTAAATATATACCTACCTATAGTAGGTACTGAAAAGCCACATTGTATTGTCACATTGCAGCATTGTGCGATTCAGAAATCCTAGAACGCACTTATGGTTTAATCTCGGCTTTAAGATCATAATAGAAAGTAATCTTCATATTTTCTGTAACCTTTACTGATTTCTTCATACCTTTCACCTCATCTTGTATTTTGCAGATATCGTAAGCCCAGAAGGAGTGACCGTCGCGTTTGCTCGAATAGTTACAAACCACATCTCCTTCCAGGTTCACTATATATGGTACAGACAAGTCTATTGTACATTTCGTAGCGTTTAGCTTATATGTACCTATTGCGGTAATAGGTTTACCCGTACTTAGAGTGTATGTTTCGAAAATTGGAGAATCAACATTCAATTTAGAATTAAATGTTATGTTCAGTAAAGCACCCACAGTTTTATTAGTTGTTATTTGGTGAACTATTGTACTTTCAGATTTAATTGGAGTGAAGTCGTTAATGGGCGCCCATCCGTTATTTACTGATACATTCACGGTTTTACTTATTGTACGTACGGCTTCCGTTATTAATATTTCTCCTAAAGTTTCTTCTTTTCTTTCGATGTTAACAACTTCTACTTCAAAAGGTTTTATAATTCTGCTGACTGGAATCCATCCGTAGCTCTTAAAGAGATTCCAACGATCGTTTTCTTTTACAAACACGTCGTCAGGTTTTTTCGTAGAGTACTTTTCTACTATCTGTTTCAGTTCCTTATCTTCAATTCCGAAATTTTTTCTATCTGTGTCATCTATAATGCTTACAATACTGCCGTTTGCAATACTATGGACGGTCACTTCTCCCTTGTCAAGAGCTATGTCGATATTTATTTGCGCGTGACTATATACTAAAGCAGGTAAAAGAAGCAGAATCAGGTTGGTGCCCATTTTGGAAAGCTGTGGACAAAAACGGTTTTTTTTTACATCACGAATAATGTAGATCTCTACTCCTATTTAGGACTTACCGTACCTACCGGACGTAGTACGAACCTACTACCTACTTACTATTCAGAATGAAGCTGGTAATTTACTTTAGAGTTAAAATCTCGTAATAAAATAAGTTCAAAAATAAATTATTTTTTCTGTCCTCCGGCTAGAAAGCGCCAACTTAGTGGCCGCTGCGCTAAATGAAATTTCCGCTTCCTGGCTTCGTCGAACAGAAAAATAGTATACTGACCTCGGCCAATAAAATAAAAAGCCTCACATCACATTTTTGTCAACCTCGGCTTCGCCTCGGACGACAATTACATGTAATCTGAGACATTTTTTATTTTACTGGCCTTGGTGCGTAATGTACCTACTATTGACAAACTGATTTTGACTAAAGAAATAATAACAATTCGTACCTTTTCTGGAAGAAGTTTTTGAAATATATATTTTATAATAAATAGTTAATTATATTAAACACACAGACAGATTATTTAACACTTATATATTAGGACCCTTAAAAACGGCGTTACAAAATTGTTTCTTGTAGACACTTAATTCAACTTTATTTTACGTTAACACGTTTTCTAAAAAAACTATTTTTAACACTAGCTATAGGTATTTAATAAATTGAATTAGCATTTACTTACCGTCTGGGCGTCCCGATTATAAACGATGTTGTTTAATACTAAATTGTGCTCGTTGGTACTACATTAAAAGTCATATTTTCCTCTTTTAAATAGGTTCCCTATGCGTAAGTAACATATAACGTAATTTACCGTATGCCAATTGCTTAGGTACTCATGCTTTATTAAGTATAAATAAATGATTCCATATTAATACCATCATTACATCATCATTATTGTATGTATACCTACATACTGACAGGGAAAAAAACTGAAAATGTGTCATTTTGGAAATACCTTTTATATTCGTTTGTAATATTCTATAGAAAGGCACATACTTACAGTCATACACGCTTTGGGATTTTAACATATCATTATCGCTATGATAATTAAATCTTAAGTGAAATCAAATTCAAATGTTTTTTTATTATTATTTAATAAGTTTATTAACAGGTTAATTTAATTAATATAATCAGCCGGTTCCGTCTTAATTATCTCGCCTGTTTTTATATTTGTAACATATACGGTACCTCCTTTATAATAATCAATGGTCAGCTTCTCAGTGCCGTGCACTACAGAATCCGCGCCTGTCTTTTCGAGCACGCTATTTACATCGTATGCCCAAAAGTGATGACCCTTAAATTTAGGAAAGTAATTCACCGCTATATCTCCGTTTAAACTGGCTTCATACTCAATTTCTGCTTCCATCTTTACCTTCGTTGCGTTCAACACTGCCTCAACAGAGTCTCCGGGTTTCACGTTAAAATTGATTACTCCAACAGGAGCTAATATTCCACTTTGCTTAGCAAATCCATCCTTACCAAAATCAGAAATGAAGTTCATGTGTCGCGAAGGGCTTATACCTAAATCCATATCAATGTTGTACATCATTTTAGACGTTATATTTACATTTGTGTTATTATTCCTCATCCAAGAACTCTTAATAACATTATCAACGTCAGCTCTTATATCACTTTTGAAGTTAAAAATATTTGTACCATTATTCTTTACATGACCTGTCGATTTAACGGTTTCCACGTGAGTGCTGATTTTAACAATTTTGATTTTTTTTACGTTAAGCTTTCGTTGAATTTGAGTCCAGTTATAAGTAGTGTACAAGTCATTCCACGGTGTAGGACTTTTAACGAAAACGTCAACGGGTTTACCTCCAGAGTATATTTCAACTAAATGTTTTAGCGGTAGATTTGTTATTTGGAAGGCTTTTCTATCCTCATCGTTTATTATGCTGACATCGCTGCCTTCATGGTTAATGAAAGCTTTAGCTTCAGAGTCAGAAGCTTTCATATGAAAAGTGATCGAAGCGCACGTTATAACCGGCAGAAGCAGAAAGATAATTTTGGACCTCATGTTGACTTTTCTGAAAAAAAACAACAAAATATTTCCAATTTTTTCTTATGAAGAAACAAATAGTCAATTAATTTGCATGAAAACTATAAAATAATATATGCTACTGTAGCATAACAGAATATGTTATTTACACGGAAGGAAAAGGTTTATCAATGTGCGCAATGTTAACAGGATAAAAGACCGAGTATTTTCATCGACACGGTCATCCCTTGCAAATATGTAATGGGTTTATAACTGAAATAAATAAGTATTTTAGGTACCTACTAAAAAAATACTTTCATGACAATAAAGAATATTAATAGTTTCTGATGCTTTCAAAGTAATAATTTTAATTACCTAGCGATTTTACCTCAAATTTTGGTCGTTCTACCTCATGACTCAGGCTCGGTTTTTGCACTCTGGCTTGAGTCTATCGCGAATAAAAAACTTTCCTTAGAGTATTTAATGAAAAAAAGTTTGTCGTGAAGTATTCCTTATTTGAATAAAGGAGTTTCTAAACTGAACCTAACTAGACGCTTTAAAAAAAATAGGAAGAACGACCTCCATCTGAGGTAAAATTAAATTATTAAGTACATACTCACTTACCTCAAAATAAACAAAATATAACTTGCTTGTAAGTAGATACACTGGTGACAACGACACTCTTATAAATAGTAAGTTAAACGATACATTGCTTTTGGTTTTAAAGACGGAATATAGGTACCTATACGTGAAAACACACGTCATTGGTAATATTCATGACGTACCTATTTCATATTGCTATTAGTAAGTAGTAGTAGTGTCGTGTTTTGCTACCTACCTATACCTGGATGACCGAGATTAATCACAGAGAAGTAGTTACTATAATAAAACCAACAAAATCCGTGAAATTATTGCGAAGTTAGCACAGCAAGTTATTTTTTATCGGTTACATTACTCATTGGACCATTTCAATCCTGTGAGCCTATGATCTGTCGAGTCGACATTTTGTCATGTCGATATCGTTATCTTTCACAATATCAAGAACTCGATAAAGAGAAGACTTGTCATGACGATATTGTTTCCTTCCTTTTCCTTATCGAACGTTCTCTATGTTATGACAAATCACCGCCAGATGAAAAATTTCGACTGGACAGTTCATCATAGGCTCACTGATTTGATCCAGCAGCAATCTGGTGAGGTTATCATGAAAGCTGGACGCTGACGGCTGATGTAGACTGTGCGAATCTTTAGGGGAAACCTATGTCCAATAGTTGACGACCTTCGACTAAAATCATCTGTTACTGTTTTCGAAATTATAATGATGATGATCTTGATAATATACTTGATATTTTTTATTATATAATATAATACTTGATATTTCTATTTCCCTGACTACTTTACTTTAACAACCTGACATGAAAACTCTGAGATAAAAACTGTACTTACCTAGAACTAGGACGGTCCTAGTTTGTCCACAATTTTACGACAAATTCTTACTATGACTAGTTGTAAGTATTATAAATGTCAATCTAACTTTGTCTGTTACCTATGTAATAAATATGACATTAAATTTAGAGTTCTGGAGAAGAATTCAGGGTTTAGGTTTTATTATATTACCTATATGTTCAATATGTTCATATCATTCCATAAGGAGGGAGAAATTTGTCATCCAAAAAGTAAGAACAAATTCTACTCAGACGAATTATCGCAGGCTAAAACTATCTCGAAATAAATAACAAATGAATTAACAGGTAAAAGTGAACTTCTGTGTGACAGTCATAATTGCTTATTCATTTACTTAAACAGGCAAAAACCCATATATTCCTGTTATTATTTTTTAATAAAACTCATTGTTTGTGTCATCATGCATGTTGCTTACGTAGGTACCTTGCAAATTTCTCTAAATATATTACTTAAGTAGGTAACGAATTATTGTGTTTGTGTGCACTTTGCTACTATAAAAGATTATTATAAAAATCTTTTATAGTAGCAAAGAACAGTTCTCTCTGGTTTAAATTAAGTACTTACACAGAGAGAACCAGCCTCTCTAGAAATATTTAGCCTCTAGTTTTGTACCTATTAAGTACGTAGAAAAATATAAATAATATATGATCCTCTGATCTCCAATCTTTGTACAAGGATTTCTCATATTAATATAAGGACATAGTTGATACCTAAGTACATTAAAACGTTGATCAAATCATACAACTAAGTATAATTGTTCACCATCAGCTGTTCTAGTTAAGTATAAATTAGAAACACGTGTCGTGTTTTGCTAGATAAGTAATTCGTAACTAAACGGTGTCAAAATATCAACCGAGTACCTTTTTTATTGTAGTGAAAACTTCTTTAGCGGCGCTGAGCACTTTTTTGTATGGGTAAAAACTTTCAAACTCGCGTCAGGGTCACGTGATGCTGATCAAAAATGCGTAAGATGGGGAAGGGAGAGGAACTAGTATCTTCCACTCTTTCTACCGTGCCTGAGTGTGCTACTCCGTTTAGGTGGCACAGGGCGCTTGCGAGAATGTCGTGTGTGTTTATGTACAGCGTGCCACGCGTATCCAAGGATGATGACAAATTGGCATATTTGTGTACGATAGCGCAATAAATATTTTTTTAATGTTAGGTAACCTTACGTACCTATAGGTACAAAACTCCACAAAACGAGTTAATAGGACAAGCGTCAATTAGACTTGCATTCAAGAGATTCCCTATCTTATTCAGCATATTGGAATGAAACAACTATTAACGGATTTAATAAAGTTTAACGACTAAGGACTTTAGCGTTAGACTATTGTCAGCTCAGTCGTGCTACGATTATGGAATCTGTAAAGAATCCGAAACGTCAGCAAATAAAATAAAATAAAAATACGCGAGTTAAATCCGTTAATAGTTGTTTCATTCCAATGTGTAATAACCGCGAAGGCATAAGAAATTATTATTCAGCGTAAGTACTTACCTATTTACACTTTTTTACTTGTTTTGTTTTTGTAAGTACCTACATATATATGTATTTTTTATACATATCTATATGAATCTTCGGTTCTTATAACGATGATGTCAAAAGATACAACTACAACGGATGAATGGACTACGGTATCTTAATCATATGGTTCCCTTTATCCATAGGTTAGGTATCAGTAGCAAAGCACACAAAAAGAATGAAGTAAGTATTATGGAAAACATCACCTAACTACCTAACTCATAACAAAACCGAATAAAATTATTTCGACTAGGTACCTACTCAAGCAAGTCAAGCACGACCAGTTAGTATTTTTGTTTAAGGAGTCCATGCCAAATATATAAGAATTCGACATCATGAGTGAAAGATTACCCGACGCGTGACGTGTCGAAGTGGCGTCGTATCAACGTTCAACATAGGCTTCCAAGTATTTGTTTACTGGGTTGACTGCAAAAAACCTTGTTTGATTACGATTTCCAATCTTGAATCTTTATATTTTATATTCGATATTAATAAAATAAGTAGATAGTTAAAGCTAGTAAGTATATTATAAATATGAACAACTTAGATTTTAGTAACTGGGTCACTGCTTTCCATGTACACTCGTAAATAATTGTTAACTTTGCGTTTTACTTTGTGCAAATTGGGTATAAAAGCATCGAAAATTTTTAATTTAATTATAGTTTAAGAAATCGTTTAAACACGAATAGTCGTGTCCGATTTCTTTATTTATCTATCCAGTTTACAAAACATGTAAGTACTTACCTAGTTCCTTCTTTTTTTTAATTTCTTATTTCTTGGTTTTGTCTGTGTGCTCTTCGTTTTACATACTCAAATTATTTTTACGTTTTCATGTATTGTTGTAAGTTCATAAATTATAAATATCAGATTCTTAAATAATTTTAAATATTTTAAATTTAATATGTAACTGTTAATCTTTAATAAACTTTTAAAAAAGCATAGATGTTACCATCTTTTCTAAATAGGTAGCAGACAAACATATATTCGTATCACAGCGACAATATTAAATTTGTTTTTTTGAAAAATTTTCCAGATACCAATATGCTCTCCCAATACCTACTACTCGTCCTGCCAGCGATGGTGTTCGCTAGAATCAACGTAGAAGTCTCTGGCAAGTTCGAAGGCGAGCAGCCCAGCTTGAAGGTGTTCTACTCTGGCAAACATGTCGATATCATCTCCGACCGAGAAATGATTACATTTGGCTTGACTGACAATAACATCAAAAACGGAGTAAACGCTTACTTCGGTAAGCGCCCTGACGATGCCTACCTCCGCAGCCCTACTCCCTGGGGCGATCTCTATCAATCATACAACTGGAACCAAGTTGCGAGAACTCTGGTCCCCAGGCACGGAAGAATTTTGAAGATTGCGTCCCAACCCCAGATCGTTATGAAGCAGATCTTCGAGAACAACAGCACAAGACCCGCCACGTTCAACGTGGGTATCTCACAATCTGTTGAAAACACCGTTTCGTCTTCGTGGAGCAAGGGTGGAGAACTAACTATGAGCCAAGAAATAAGCTACGGGTTCGACATCGAGGTGGCTGAATTAGGTGGTTCCACTTCCCTCTCGTACACTTCTTCCTGGGGTACCAACACGGAAAAATCGCAATCTGTGACTCTTGGCTCCACTTCTGCAATGGAAGTGGTCTTAGCTCCGGGCCAGGGTGTCACCGCTGAGCTCCAGGCTACTAGAGGAATGATCCAGATCGAAATGGAATACGAGGCCAGCTTAGATGGCGCCGTGGCTGTCAACTATGATGACGTGCACAGGGGACACCACTTCTGGGGCTTGGATGTCAATGCGGTGATGAACCATGGTAACCTGAAGAACAAGATGATGTCCAAGGAAGTCATCGAAATCGGCTTTTACTCTAACTCTAGGATCATCGTCCGTGACATGAACCTCGGTACCAAACTGATGGATGTGGCTCTTTGAACTTTGTAAATGATAGTTGATATAAATATATTTTATTATTTATTCTTATGTTATCTTTTCTTTAAACTTGACTCTTAATCACTACCTACCTAGCAATAACAACAAAATAATCGTTTGATACTTAACGAACACACATAACCAACACAATAAAGTCCATGTCAAGCTTCGTTCAATTAACTACCTAATGTAACATTCCATTTATGGTACATACCTACTTACCTATAGGCCTATAATATAGGTAACATTTCAAAAATAATGTGTTCAATCGATCTCTTTTGTCGTGTATTAAATTTACAAAAAATGATAAACGATACCTGTGTATCTAAACATACTTATTACTTACCCAATTCTTTTATCATAACTACTGTGAAAACGACAGAATTTATTTAATAGACCGTGCTACTGTTACTATATACTTGCAACTGGCAAATTTAGAATTATTTCTCAATAACAAGAGTATTTTTCTTATTTTTTTCGAATAATATTATATTATGTTATATAGATCTAGAATTATATAAAGTAAAAAAGATAAAGTTTTTACATTTTTAAATTTTAATGCTGAACTGAATAATTGGAATGAAACAACTATGAACGGATTCAACTCGCGTATATTATTTGCTGAGGTTTCGGATTCTTTACAGTTTCCATGTAAGTAGCACGACAGAGCTGACAATAGTCTAAGGCTAAAGTCCAATTTAGGGCTTATGTATCGAACCGCTTAATATTTTATTCACAATGTCATTTAATAGGTTTCAAGTAAAACAATATTTCAAACACACGTTTATTTTAAAAAGGTTCTACTTATCTATTAATAAATAGACTAAAACATGCGAGTTCCTTATTTTAACTAAAATATTTTTACATTAAAGAGACACGCCGTTTGGGTTTGACTAAATAAATTATAGTTTTTTATAGATAAAAGTAATTAAATAAATAAGATTACATGTAATATTCATGACAGTAATATTGCTATAATTTCGCTGCCTTCGTTAACATTTTCGAGTGTTGTTAGGTTACTAAAACATTAACCATTTTAATACATACCTAATAGTAATTGCAAGAAAATTACAATAAAAATGCATATATTTACATTCAGGTGTGGCAGTTCTGTTATTCAAAGTTAAAACAAATAACTATTTCATAGACATCTTATTTACGAACCTAAAGGAAGCCAATATTAATCACAAACTTTTTGTTCTATTTTATTGACAATGAAACAGCTGTAATTATTAGTATTTCCATTGCTTAAATGTATTTTAGATATTTATAATATTAGGAAGATCTGAAATCTTAATTTATTGTTGTTAATAGTCCATTATTTAATATCTTATACAAAACAAATAAATAGCAAATGGTCAGTAGCGTTTTTAAAAAAACAAACTTGTTTTTTTTAAACTGAACGTATTATCTCCACCTTTGGGTATATTGAATTAACTAAGATTTTTTAACGAATATGTTTATCTATATGATGACATATAATAAAAGTTGTATCGCAGTCAAAATATGTGTTCGACAACATCATTCATAACATTTTATATTTTTCAGACTATTTTTTTAAACGTTAAAACCGTTGGCAAGATTAGAGTATTTGAAATAAAACCTGGCGAGTTGGTGAAAGTCAAAAAAATATTAACCAAATAGCGCTTATCTAATTTAAAATGTAAAAACACTAAGATTTTGTTTATGCTGCAGTGCCTATTTTAATTTTTACAATGAACAGTCATATTTCTCAAAACCTTGCGCTTTTTGAGTTATCATTATCAAGGCAGTATATATTTTGTTACCTACAGCCCGGGCTGAGCGTAGTGGTGGTATATAGCAGCGGGTGGTCATACAGCGGGTAGAGTTTTTATCTAATATTTTGAGTATCTAATATTTCCTTGAGTCAACAATCGTACTCTTCTTAGAATACGATTGTTAGCTATCTTTAGCGCTTCTTGAGTTATCAAGGCATTATATATTTTGTTACCTACAGCCCGGGCTGAGCGTGGTGGTGGTATAGATGTAGCGGGTGGTCGTACAGCGGGTAGAGCGGCTGCGGCGCGTGCGCAGCGAGCGCGTGCGCCGGCGCCGGCGCCGAGTCGCTGTCGTCATCCGACGAGGACTCCAACTGCTTGTCGTTGGGGTTGCCACTGAAAAGAGAAATGGAATAGGTTAGGTTACTTTGCATTCATAAATTTTGTAGTAACAATATCATACTTACTGATACATTTTCTGAATTGAAATGCTTAAATTCTATGCTTAGGTATTTCTTAGTATTTTGCTTGTTAGGTACTAAGTTAAATTAATCTGAGAAAGTAGATATAAGTGGCTAAGTAAATAGGTGGAGCACCAAATAAATAAATAATAATATAAATAGCAAACAAATAATTATAAGTTACATTGTCATGCCCCTGGAACCGGGTACAAACTGAATTGATTATCCAGGGACCCACTCAAACGTAAATTTAAATAAGTTCTCAATCTCGATCTATCTGTTTAGAATTATTTCAAAGACAAACACGTAAGAAAAATAATATTATTTTACAAAAATGATAAACAAAGTGATTATTTAGGCCAGGTATGTAATAAAACTAACGGCAACATAATATACTTACTTAGATTACTTAGTTTAGTCTACAAACATTATAACAAATTATTAAGTAATTAGTCAGGCGCGTGCAGTGGGACAGGCGCCAGGGTTGGCACTCCACTTTAATCCATATAGGTACCTATTTAGGACATGGACTAAACTATTGACACAGGCGTGCATTCCATATTTATATGAAATGCGCGCCCGTGGCTATAGTCTAGTCTAGACAGCGGAGTAGACAACAAATTGTGTTGACCTTGAACTATATATGTAGTTAAGCCAATTTACTGCCAGTGCATACTATGTAATGGGAAGTAGGTAGGTACTCATCTTATACGGAATTCTATGAATATTCGTACAGATTTTAGAGTAAATTAGAAAAGCTAAGTACCTACTTTTTATTTTACTTAATTCTAAACCTTTTTAATTCTAATTCTCTTGTTATTCGATATAAATCTATGTTCAATTGCACTTTTTTTACTTGGTAAATGTCAATGACCCAATGAATAAGACCCGAATCATACAAAGGGTAGGTATTCGATAACGATGCTGTCATCAATTCGTTTCAATATATCAAGGTGCTGATTCATCTAACACGTTTGACCATATTTAATTTCAATAAAGGTGGACTTTGAACATATACATACATATATATTTTTTTTTAAATATTTTATTTGGAACCAATTAATGACTTGCCGATTATCAATACGTACTGCATGTAGGGTTCGCTGGTTTTATAAATCAAACGCCTACATTAATTCGTGGACTGTATATTTATAATTTTGATTGCGGATGAGTCGCCTCATCACATTTTGGGTTGAACAAGACTAACAGTGTTGCCACTTTATGTATGAATCGTACACTGCATAAAAATACCTACTCTACTTATAACACATCTATAGGTATTTTATTTTGTGTGTGTAATATTTGTTATGGTCAATAGGCATCATTCTACTGCTGAACCTTAATTTAATCTGTGACTGAATGCCGACGGCCGGTGACAGCGCGCCCTTAAACAGAAACCTAACACGACACGCTTCACGGCCCTAAAGAGAGAGAGGCCCTTGGAGTTGCGTATTTTTTATATATATAATACTAGCTTCTGCCCGCGACTTCGTCCGCGTGGAACTCCTCCTTTTTTGCAGTCGGTTAAAAAGTAGCCTATGTCCTTTCTCAGGCTCCAGACTTTCTTTGTACCAAATTTCATTTAAATCGGTCCAGTAGTTTTAGCGTGAACGCGTAACAAACAGACAGACAGACAGACAGACGGACAGAGTTACTTTCGCATTTATAATATTAATAGGGATTATAATTCATTTGGTAGTCCCCGTGTCTTCAATCGGAATTTGGAACTTCGACAACTTATAAACAGACCGCACGATCTGTCACAATAAAATAAGTGTAAATAAGTAGAGTGCCTACCCCCTACACAGCACGCACGATATTTAGAAAAATCTATGTCACTTTCTACAAGTACAACATCAGACTTAGAGATTGCCTAAGACTGACGTACCTACTACTCTACATTAACATGACCCACCTGCCTACTACTATTCGTGCCCACAATGTCACACAAACATAACATGCCCCTCACGGAATTCGATATATCTCGTAATTGAAACACTGGTCATCTATATGTACGTATCATCGTACTTGCTGTATGTACTTCCTACATCAAAAAGAGGCAATGTGTTGATGTTGATTCTCACTTGAAAATAAAACCCGTTCGTTACTTTGGAAGTACATTTAATAAATATAAAGAACCTATATATGTATACTGAAGGAAATCTCTATAGCGCGATACAGAAAAACTCCCAGACCGGTACAGCGTCATCTATACGAACTTCGGTACTACTAACCCCAAACACTTGCAAGTACTTATTATAACTCTTATTGCTAACAAAGTTAGATAAAGAGTATTTTGATCCAAGCATTGTCTAAACATAGGTACATCTATTGAATCGCCTAACTTTATATTTAAAGAACGTAGACAGCACGGCCCCTAAACAGTAACCCAATACGGCATCACGCACCACGGCCCTGGGCCGCATGTTTTTCTATTATTTTCAAACCGGCATTCGTGTTGCTATATTTTATATATAGGTAAGTACTTAAAATAAAAACCAAGTGTAGGTATATATAAAATTATACGATATAATTCAAATGTATGTGGTTTTATGCAGCTTCATGAGTAACCGGTGATAAAAATTAAACGGTCTACTAATAGGTAATGATTTAGAATAAGTATAAGACAATTGTAATAATAAATTTCTCTTATGTTTTTATTCCAAAAAAACTGTTATTAAAAAAATATAAGTATCACTTACAATTAAAGAAATTCACTCTTATCGCCGTCTTATATCGATATAGTGACAGAAAATTGCATAGATAACTAAGTACTTAGGTATAAGAACAATTAGTAAAAAGGATTCGTCCTTGTATATACTTCTTGTCCATTTTTTTTTTGTGTCGGCAAAGGTTCTGCCGTCTTATTCATCCAACCGCTTCCTTCCACTTCATCGGGTATGAGCAGGATTAAGAGAATTATACCTTTTTGCACAAAAAACCTTAGATAATAATGAAACGTCAATAGTAGTTAAAACTCAATTTGTTATTCGATACTTTGAATGCGGAGATGTAATATGATAACGGATAAAAAAAATGCATTTTTTTTTGTTGAGTAACTAACAGACAACTGAAGCCTACTTTCCTTTCTACCCTATTGTATTAAACATTGTTCCATGATTCGCACAAACAGAATACGTACCAAGGTCAGTTCATTATTTAATTTAAAAAAAATGTGTAAAGGCTGATTATGCCTGTTATACCTACTTGCCAAGCTTTTTCGTCAACATTATCTTGTCGCTATCTTATTCATTTATTATAAATATTATTTCTAGTATGTTTGATTTTTAAATTAAAGAACATATAGATTATATCAACTAAAATATGAATAATCCTTTAGCTTACCTCTCTACATATAGAATTAATTGCTAATTTATTTTATTGTACCATTAACATTTCGTTTTCTTGAAATTTTATTGCAGGTATAGATAAACTCCAAGTTGAATAAAAAATAATATCATAACAATATTTTCCAAATGCGACCCTGTTAGCTTTTACAAACGCAGATGTGGCGGTGTCGAGTTACATAGCGCCGTCTCACTCTAGCGCAATCGCTGTCTCGCTTCAACACGCAAAACGTCATTGGTGGTTTGTATGAAGAGTTCTTTATCTTTAATACGGTAAAGAACATTATTAGATGTGCCTACAATTTACCGAACAATTTACTTTTTTTTAAACTTCTATAAAGAGAAAAGAGAATCGAGAAATCAGCGCAATAAGTTTCTAAATTAAGGAAACAAGTGGATGAAATTTCTAGAAATAGGTATATTCTATGTAGATCATATGACGAAACATAACCTAAACCGAATTACAAAAATTTAATTACGCACTCAAAATTCTAATTTCAGTGTTGTTTTATCCGCCGTTGCACAATTTTGGACTTTAGCCGAAAAGAATAAAGTCTACATTAATCTGCATCAGATGCTTCGTGACGTATATTAATCGATGCGGTACATTTAATTCTGAACCTAGTTCCGTTGTGATAAAGTTCGTATTTGTCTGTAGATAACAGTGATGGATAAAAGGTATCAGGTTACTGAAGCCAGCCAAATGGATAGGCAAACGTGTAGCCCCCTTTATTGAGTTTGTCTATGGTACAATTTAAAAAATATGGTTAGATATTGTGATCACGCCTGTGTCGAAGCTAGGGTGGTTACAGATAAATTTTCTAATCAACTTATGCAAGACTAGCGGTCCGTCCCGGCTTCGCACGGATCTCTATTTTTTTCAAAATATATTATAGCATATGTTACTCAGGGTGAATGTAGCTTTCCAATAGTGAAGTAGTTAGTACAGAGGGGCTTTTAAGAACGTAAGTTGAACATACATTGATTACTACTACAGTAATACTGTAAGAGATATAAACAAAACCTCTTTAAATAAAAAATCTGTCTAGAATATCCTATCCAAGAACCTGCTGCTTTTTTTATACCTAAATTATGCTATAATACTTTCAGTAAGATGTGACGAATTCCCTGCTGTTGGAAAAACTCGTTATCAGACACCCAGAAATGCACAAAGTGATGAATTAGATCCTATTAGGTATATAGGCATTCATAATACTTACCTATCAAAATTTGCAACAGTAAGTAGTTTTTAAGGACCACTATAAAAATAAACAAAAAGTTATTTTGATAAAAACGTAGTTATTCACACATGAGCTCCTTCCGAAGTAGCCACGACAGGGCCACCCATTCACTTTCCTATAGTTTATAGTGGAACAAGATAAGAAGTGGCGTAAGTCACTTTTCGGCGTTTTAGAAATCCGTCGGAATATTAAGTAACTTAAGACTTTGTGGCAGCTGATGATAATTAATATATTAATTTACTGTAGTATTATTTGAAACAATGAAAATTGACTGTCGAGCGAAACTGAAGGTTGTGGGTTCGACACCTTCTAGAGGCAGATGTCAGTGTGACGAACACAAGCATTTGCAGCTTTGCTTAGTTTGGGACCAGATCAATTGGTGTGTATTGTCTAAGGATATTAATACCTATTAAGTATTATTTATAATGAGAATAATCTAGTAGGTACCTATCTATATATATAAAAATGAAACCCGTTTTCCGTTGTCACGACATCACGCGGGAACGGCTGGACCGATTTCACTAATTCTTTTTTTGTTGTATTTGTTATTATTAGGAGAAGGTTCTTACGTAAGAAAAAAAACTTTATTATAGGGCGGTACGAAGTTCGCCGGGTCAGCTAGTTTATGATAAAAGTTGCTAGTATAATTATATACCGAATGTATCTAAAATAAATAGCTGTTTGATTATTTTTTATTTTAGCTGTTATTTAAAAATATATTTCTACTTGACGCCAAGAATAACTATAAGTACCTACCTAACTTTTAAATACAGACCCAAAAACAAACGAACCGTTTCGGACTTAACTTTTTTTTTTAATTTCGTCCCGGGACTTCCGACTCAGTGAGCCAGAACAGATGATGAGACGTCGATAAGATCCCTAAGATAACGCCCCGGCTTTGTTCATATTGTTATTGTTAGTATTCAACTTTATTCAATTTTATTTATGACGGGTGCTTATATAGATGGCTTTGATATGTAATATTAGCCAACATACTTCAGTAGGTAGAACTATTATTAATCATTACAGTACCTACTAACTTAGTAGCTATAAGGTGCGAAAAAAAACATAGTGTAGTAAGTAGGAGGTTAATTTGAATAATATGTGAAATTGTACTAGGTACTTAATATATATAGGTACTTAGGTACATTCCTTATACAACATAATAAAATAAATGACACAAAAATCAAGGTTTTTTTACTTACCTATCTTTGTGTTCAGCCTGTCGATCTCTTTGCCTTCTATTTTTGAACCAATTTGAAACCTGGAACGTTTAAATAATTTATTAATTTAATTACAAGTACAATACAGATCAAGGTAAATATTTCATATCGTTTTGTTGACTTTCATAGTTCCAAAACACAACATATGTTTAAATATATTTTGGGTAATAGATTTGTTTTGTCACAAATAATAGAAGAAATACTAACTAGTACCGATAATCTATGGTTAGGTCTGTATAAGTGAAAAAACACAAACCTAATAATACATACTTAATAACATAGCTAACATATAGATAATTCAATAAACCTAAGTCAGAAAGGTGTTAACGGACCCTATTATTGGAACGCTATCCATCTGTCGTGAGTACTCGTAAGGCTGTAACTTATGACCCTAGTAGTGGATATCAATATGAGCAATCCCTACTAATATTATAAATGCGAAAGTAACTCTGTCTGTCTGTCTGTCTGTCTGTCTGTCTGTCTGTTACGCTTTCACGCTAAAACTACTGGACCGATTTAAATGAAATTTGGTACAAAGAAAGTCTGGAGCCTGAGAAAGGACATAGGCTACTTTTTAACCGACTGCAAAAAAGGAAGAGTTCAACGCGGACGAAGTCGCGGGCAGAAGCTAGTATAAAATAATTAAACAAAGAAGATCACCATGTAGGAATCTTAATTTAACTGCGTAGATATTTTTCATTTTTTGTGATGGTCCGAAACCATTTTGATTTTCGGATCCGACTCTCACTTCGCACATTTTTAATCTTTGCCAACACCAATCGCATCACAGGCCAGCAATGGGATAGTTTTTTCAAACTACCGTGTGTAACCGGAGCGCTGGTTGAGGAAGCGGCGAGGCGACTCGCGTTACGTGTCGACCGCAGGACTTGCTTCGATGAACAAACCAACCAGTTTCTAGGCTTTTTCTAAATATAGTAAATAACGTCTCATTTTGACACTGAGATTTGTGATTAGGGAGAAACATCGGTCATCTGAATAATCGTATTCAAACAAACAAAAAAACTTTAAATTGGCGAAAAAACTGTACCACCTAAAAAATCTGACCAATCGGAATTATTGTTACGCCGATTTTCTTTCATAATTAGACTATAAGAACCTTTTATCGGTCTGCCTAGTACGTAAGGTTTTTATCGCAGTCTTTGTCCTTTTAAAATAGGGGGTCGAGAACGCCCCCTCTTTTTCGGAACTGAATACTGAATCGCAATTTTCCTCCTGGTAGGTCTTAGTCTCGAATAACTGCAAAATCGAACTATTGACGAGCTTCCAGGCAGGGTACTTACTTCAAAGCCTGTGGTCGCCCCCTAGATGGACCTATGACTATTAGCCTATTATTCGATACTTGGATCAAGAGCGTAAAACGAGCCAAATTAACAATACCAACATAGGAATAGATGTATGTTTTTGTGTCTATGTAAAAGTTAAAAAGCAACGTTTATTTTGTAGATACCTGTACAGTGGTGAGGCCTGTGGTCTCTGCTAATTCCCGCTTCTCCCGGGGCGACGGATACGGGTTATGTAGGTACCAGTCCCGAAGAACTGATCTCGATTTTTCCTGTAACAAAAGAATATAATAATTTCTGATGCTTTCGTGGTTTTTACACAACGGAATAGAGCAATGGAACAGATTATACGTAGGTGCCTACATATCTATTATCTATTTATTTTATATTATGAACGTTTCGAAACCAGAATTTCATTTCATGAAATTTTAAAAACCTCAGCATAAAATAAATTAGGTAGGTAATTAATATATTTTGTTCAACCAGTGTTAACAGGGCTTAGGTTTTTATTTAAGTATAGTAAGTCCGATACGAATATAGAAAAGAAACTAAAATTTTCAAAACAGTATAAAATTAATATACGCGAGTTAACGAGTTACAATTATTTTGATTACAATGTAGGTATATTGTGTGTTATATATCGTGGTTATTAAACCACGATATATAAATCAAAAATAACAAATTCAATTAATCAATATTTATAATTCACCTTGAAGCAGTATGAAGTCTCTTCGCCGTCCCAAATGGTCCGTGGTAGTGGGAATTTGCGTCGCACGCGATATTTGCCAACGGCGCCGAGAGGCCGCCCACGTAGCCTCTCAGCTTCCATGTAATGTGCTAAACAATACAAACTCACATTTATAATCCTTAGAAAGCATTTATAGGTACCTACACGTGTTTTAAATTAGGTAGTTAGTTTACCTCTGAAGATTTTCCGACGGCACTCACCTCCTTCTTAGGCTTAATAGGGCTGTTTTTGTTGTGGTACAACATAGTTTCACCAATAAGTACAAAGATAAACGGCCTGGTGAACTATGCAATGGTTGGTAAGCATAGTACACAAGGTACCTACATAAAAAAACTATCAAACTTTCGCCGCCAACCCTCTATCCTCATTACTCTATCATGTTACTTTTCACAGGATTATTATTTGCAACAAGGCTCTGCCCGCGTCTGAGTTTGCGCACGATAAGTACTTACTTTCCACAATATCGATATAAAGTATGTTTTTCTGAGCTAAATTATTGTAAAGTTTCATCAAAATCAGTAGTTTTTGCGTGAAAGAGTAACGTACCTACACTCACACACTCACAAAATTTCGCCTTAATAATATTAGTATGATTCGAATTACTAAAATAATAATTGCCAAGTAACACCTCACCTTTCAACCAAAGGCTCTGCAGCTTTGCATGGTTATGCGCGCTGAATGTGTGTGACTCCAGTAACCTGTACAACTCCTTGAAGTTTCCTCTGTGGAAGGCCACCATGGCTTTTGCCTTCAGGACCGACTCGTGCGCATGGAGTCGCTCGCAAGCAGGCAGCGACCACAGAAACCGGCCCAATCGCTCGATGTTGCCAGCTTGTTGGAGCACCTAGGAAGAAAAACATTTCACGGTTATTAAACATATTTTTTTCTCAAAGGCTTGAAAGCCTCCTCTCAGGAGGCTCGCCACCCGTCCGATTTTGCAGTAAAGGCCCATTAGCTGGCCAACAGCGCTTCAGTAATCAGATCGAAAAAAACAATATATTTATCATTACACAATATTAAAACAATTATAACAGAATTAACTAGCGTAGGTATATTATTTTTACACGTTTCGAAAAATTCAGTTGCTATATTATTTTTCGTAGCAGACTGTGCTGACGATATTGTACCTAAATAAATAATTATTAGAGTTTAAGTTATACCCTTTAATAAAGTTGTCGCACACCTGGATCTAAAGAGAGCTAACTCAACAAAGGTACTTTTTCAGGAGAGGCGAGAAACTGATTAATATGTCCATATGCACGCATGAGTTTTCTGTATAAATTTATACTTTTTATAATAAAACTAGCAGAGTTATATTAGCTGAAATGTGTTTTAGTGTAGGTGGGTTTTCCTGGAATCCGATGGTGTGCATAACTCAAATCTTCCGGTTTTTGAGTTAGATCCCTTTAGATCTAGGTGTGCGTTGTAGTCAACACATCAGTGTGTCATTGAACCTTGAGGAAGCTTACCTTATTATATTGTCTCTACTTGATTTACATTCATTTTAGATTTTTTTTTCTATATCTTAGCGAATTTATATGCACCCCGATCCCATCCCCGGGGTGGCCACAAACAATAGTACCTATTTGCCCACATGTGGGCGCATCCGGGGTCCTAAACCAATACAAGGTGTCTTAAAACTTAAAACCAATAGATTGTCAATCAATTTACTTTCGCTAAAATAAGTTTTGCGAGGCTACCTACTGTATGTACGTTTTATTTTTTACAGACAAAACGAATTTCCTATTAGTTCAAATGTATTTTTTTTATTTAAAAACTTGTTGAGTTTTGACCCTAAAAAACCTTTCTCTGTAATTTTCAAACTTTACCTAAATAGCCTGTTGAAAAAGTAAACAGGAAACAAAAATAAGTACTTATTAGTCTTATTACGTATATAATTATTTTAAATCAAAAACTGCCTCGTTTAATAGGTAGGTACTATACCATTACGTGCGCCATTTTACCCTACAATACTTTAACAGAATGATTACGGCATGACCCATTGCGAAATACCCTTCCATTCGGTATAATAATTTGGGAAGTTAAAATCATTACTATTACGCGTCTCCGCCCGGTAATGATGTAACTGATCTGCATTCGAAGGGTTGAACTTTAATTATGACTTTATATTAATTGATGACTTAGTAATCATTGTATATTTTCTAACACAATACATAATTATATACTATGCAATATTATGCATAATTGCAATCAGAACTTTAGGTTCAAAGGATACTAGACAAGTGCAAGTGACTTAATATCACTCACCCCGATAATACTTATTTATTTTAAATAGCGGTCCGCCCCGGCTTCGCACGGATCCCAAATTTTTTTCAAAATTTAATATAGCCTATGTCACTCACGAATAGTGTAGCTTCCTGACAGAATTTTTCAAATCGGTCCAGTAATTTTTGAGCCTATTCGTTACAACCAAACAAACTGTTCCTTTTTATAATATTAGTATAGATTAGTAATTTATAAACACGAGACAGCATGCATTGTACCTACTGAATGCTATTTATTATTATTCTTCACATACTATTGCTATATTATTTGATATTTACCAAACTAATATTAAATTCTAACGATTTTGTACTATGAAAAAATGTTTGGATAATGTATGAAAATACTTTAATGTATTAAATTGCGCAGACGGCAAACTCTTCTTAATTCTTTATGCCTAGAGTTTATAATTTAATTATGAATTTGGTATATGGCTACCTTTTAATCCTATTATTAGTATGTATGTTGGACGTTAGCAAAATTACAGTACTTATTTGGCATATCACTATAATCTCACATCAAAACAATAAGTTAACCCTCCAACGCCGCACATCCCATTATTCCACCCCTGTAACCGACACCGTCCATTAGAGGGTTATCTTTTCCAATACAATTATGTATTGTAATAAAAAGGTAAGATTAATGGACAGTTTTCTTGTTTAGTTATTGAAATTGCAATTTTTTTTATTATAACACGAGCAGGGTAGGTTTTTTTATTTTAGAATTACTAAATATAATTTTGTTTCAATGAAGTAAATACCTACCTTAAGTAATTATTTGAGTCATCGCTATAATTTCCAATAAGTTATTTCCTTTAATCTTATGCTACCTATCTTACATAATTATAAGATCATTTGTCTTGAATAACTGGCTGCATAAACTGTTGATCATAAAGACCTGAAACTTGGAAGGTGTGTTCTTTGTATGACGCAGGCATCCAATAAGAAAGGATTATTCGAAATTCAACCCCTAAAGGGGTAAGAAAGGGGTGCAAAATTTGTATAGGACGTGATTCTTTGGTCCAACGTATTTCAAATTTTGCATAAACATTTTTTCTCAAAATTACCTAATGAAAGACGTGTTTCGTATTGAAAATCAACACTTAACGGGTTAAAAATTACGTAAACGTCTTTCTGCCCCTATACCCAATCATCTAGCGGTATGAAATATAAGTACTTGATTTAAGACCTATTCTCAAATTTGATGAAAATCGGTAGAGCCATTTCGAAAGAGTGCGACAAACACCGTAGTAACATGAGTAAAAAGTAGGTAGGTACTAAATTTGTAACCCGAAAGAGAACGACGAGAACAAAAACAAGAATAAGTAATCTATACTAATCTATACTATCTATACTAATATTATAAAGCTGAAGAGTTTGTTTGTTTGTTTGAACGCGCTAATCTCAGGAACTACTGGTTCGAATTCAAAAATTCTTTTTTTGTTGGATAGACCATTTATCGAGGAAGGCTTTAGGCTATATAACATCACGCTGCGACCAATAGGAGCGAAGAAACAGTGGAAAATGTGTAAAAAACGGGGAAAATATGAAGCCTTATGAAGAAGTGACAGAAGACTTTGAAGAAACAATCGGACGGGCAGGACGACGTCTGCCGGGGCCGCTAGTAAATAAATAATTCCGAAAGTTCTCTTTTAATTACAAGAGAACGAAGCCACGGATATAAGCTAATACCATAATATAAATCTACCATCATCTCACAGTCGACCCCTGGTAACCGGATATCCGGGCTCAACTGGTCGCCATGGTAACAGTTGTTTGTTTTTAATGGTTTCGCAGATATTTAATCTGTAGGTAAGTACCGTATATTTTTATAAGATCAGTGACTTCCTACATATATACTTATTTAAAGTATCAAGACTTGTATTTAATATATAAAATTCGCGACACGATAATTTTATATTGTGTGTTCGGTGCCAAACTACTCCGAAACGGCGGGACCCTTAGGTACTTTTAAGAAAAAAATCGAATATCACTGGGTCAGCTAGTTATTTCATAAATGTTAAGTATCTAGGCTATTTTTAAGTATATAGGTATAGGTAATATAACACATTGGATTAAAGCTAATACTTAGACGTGACTCGCATTGGTACCTACCTTCTAAGATGTAATATCGTTTCAAGAAATTTACAGTTAATATACCTACATAGAAGACGACGAAGAAGACGATTATTTAAGTCTGCTACAAGTCGACCGTAAAACTACTGAAAAGTTCTCGAAAGTTCATCATAAAACCTATATTTTAGTTATTTTATTGCAAAATTAGCTGTCCGCTCCGTCTTCGCACGGATCCCTTTTTTATAGCCTACTAGCTTATGCCCGCGACTTCGTTCGCGTGAAACTCCTCCTTTTTTGCAGTCGGTTAAAAAGTAGCCTATGTCCTTTCTCAGGCTTCAGACTTTTTTTGTACCAAATTTCATTTAAATCGGCCCAGTAGTTTTAGCGTGAAAGCATAACAGAAAGACAGACAGACAGACAGAGTTACTTTCGCATTTATAATATTAGTAGGGATAGGGATGTCACTGGGGAAAAGTGTAGCTTTCTAACAGTGAAAGAATTTTTCGAATCGTCCAGTCGTTTCGGAGCCTATTCAATCCAAACAATCCTTTCCTCTTTATTATTATACTAGCTTCTGCCCACGACTTCGTTCGCGTGAAACTCCTCCTTTTTTTCAGTCGGTTAAAAAGTAGCCTATGTCCTTTCTCAGGCTCTAGACTTTCTTTGTATCAAATTTCATTTAAATTGGTCCAGTAGTTTTAGCGTGAAAGCGTAACAGACAGACAGACAGAGTTACTTTCGCATTTATAATATTAGTAGGGATATTAGTAGGGATTAGTAGGGATGTCACTGAGGAATAGTGTAGCTTTCTAACAGTGAAAAAATTTTTCGAATCGTCCAGTCGTTTCGGAGCCTATTCAATCCAAACAATCCTTTTCTCTTTATTATTATATTAGTACATATAGATAAAGGGAAAGCTAGCAAGTATTCTTGATTATCATAATATAGATATCATGAAAAAGCTTCAGATAAATATTCTCAAAATGAACGAATAGGCGGTTCTTTAGTAACTCCGCCTATCGAAACCGGATATCCGTCTAGCGACCAACGTTGCCATGGTTACGGACTGTTTGCTGGCGAATAAGCACTTTCTCTGAAATCTTTGGAAATATACGAAAGCTAAAGGTGTAAAAGTACCTAATTGAGAAAATCTAATACATATATAAAATTCTCGTGTCCCCGTGTTTGTTGACAAACTCCTCTGAAACGGTTGGACCAATTTTTATAAAATTTTGAGTTCATATATTTTTCATACCCCTAAATGTCCATCCCAAAGTTTCTTTTTAATTTTCGGTAAAAATTGTTTCATGATTCAAAATTAAAAATCGATACTCTATAGGGTAATTTTTACAATTAAAAAAAATATAAGCGTCGACTTGAGGACCTCCTCCGTTTTTTAGGCGGTTAAAAAATATAAAAAACGTTAGTAATTCAACATTTTTAGGAATACATCCGCAAAACAAACAAAATGAGGGTGAAAATTTGGGATTATTTTTCCCTTACTTACTTGGTTTACTTGGAAATATAATTCTATTAATTGGTCAGATGGTGAAACGATGTTTATTTAGGCACCTACCTACATATAATTATTTCATAAAACAGAATAAAATGAGATACATAATATCTAAAATTAATTATTTATACACAAAATATTAAATTATGCGTAGGTACTTACCTACCCACTCCATCTATATAGCTAACATTATTATATTACTGACGCCGTTGCCAAACAATGTGCAGTGTTTGCATAATCATTTTATTATTGTAAGTCTTCCGAGAAACCCAACTACTGCATTGAATTATTGCATACCATAATAATTTAATATCAAATTTAGTATGTGCCTACCTACATATAGGTACCTTTCTAGCATAGTCAGAATAATAGGTACCTATGTAAGTACCTAGGTACTAGAAACTAGGTAAGTACAATGACATGCCTAGTTTCAAAACTCTCCTACTTTGTTTTATACTTACACACGGGTGCTATAAACCTTTCTCTTGAATCACTCTATACTTAGGTATCTATTAAAATAAACCGCTTCATAATCCGTTGCGTAGTTTTTAAGGTCTAAGCATACATTCGGATGGACAGATAGCGACAGCGACTTTGTTATATACAATGTAGTGATTAACAAAGGAGGAATTAAAAACAAAAACAAATGAAGGTTAGGTACCACACACGATCCAAAAGACACTCACCTCACAAACGCAAGCGACCTGCTCCTGTGTAAAGCCAAAGCTCGGCAGGGGAGCATCTCTAGGGGGGGTGGCCTCCCGCTGCCCCCACTCGGGGCCCCCCAGCATATCTAAGTGCTCGTCCCCGGCCACTTTGACACCACAATTTAACACGACAAATTAACACCCAACGATTTCTTCGCGAAAACCCACTAATGGCGAATCTTTGCTTTCTTAAATCCAGACTCCGCTAGAGATGTCACGCAATCAAAATGTTGCATTTGTTCCGGTTATTTTTATCGGTAGTTTAACGGTCTTTAACACAAACGGGCGGCAGTCTTAAAACTGTTTGAACAAAAGCACCTTGAGCGATTACTTATTTGTCTTTGTATTCCGAAAAGCACCGAAGTTTATCTTTCGAGTTGATTTTAAGGTGCGCTCCGGTAAATAAATTAAATATTTGGTCACTTGAAATGTTATGTTTCTTGGTCATTAGTACCCAGTCCCTGTCTGGTTGTTTTTCACTAACACAAATAATAATTTTAAGTTTAAATGCGTATTTATACTTTTATTTTTATAAACACTTTGATCTGTTTTTCCTCTTCTTTCTCATTTTAATCTTGACAGAAAATGGAACCTGTAACAATATAAAAACTAAATTAGCTATAATACATATAGGCGCATTATTATTATTATAATAATAGTTAATCAATTTAGGAATATTTATATATCTACTTAAATATTAAATGTATGGAGAGTACCTACCTACCTATTACATACCTAAATACTTAAATTCTGTAAATAAGAGTGGTAAACTAGAAATGCGAAACTGATTCTGAATGAGATTGATTTATGTAAAATGTTCTGAGCATAATCTAATTGCCTGACTTTAATTGAAGATGACGTGCCTACTTAACAATAAAATTTAATAACCATTGAAAATTGAGAAAATTTATTTAAGTACTTAGATAAAAATCTGCAACATTCGTGTTCTGAATTTTTTATACTTAGGTACTTAATATTCATTCTGATAGTAAAATGATTATACTACCAACTTCATTTTAATTAAATACGACAAAAAAGTTTTGTGTGCGATAATTTAGCTTAAATTTTTGTATTTTTTCGAGACAATGGTTGAAGCTTAGTCACGAGCTTAACTAAAGACAATTCAAATATTTTACCACGAGGCATTTATCACTTACTAAAGTTATCACACCTAAATCTCAAAAAGGGGTCACCACCATTAATTTTCCATATTTTTACCAAGACAAAAATACCATCACGTACTTTGAAGCATTACAAAGATTCACTGACAAGACAACAAAAGATTTACTATAAACCTCAAAATAAAGAATCAAAACAACAAACCACAGCATTTGTATCAAGGATTAAAAGTTTATCACTATCGCATTCTAGTTTATTAAGGTTTGATATGTGTGAGAGGGACGGCAGAGGGTCGCGAAGGGGCAAGATGTTAAATGTTTGGTGTTTTAAGTAATTTTTATCATTGACACGATCGCGAGGGAGGCCTGATGTATGGAGTTGACGGGTTACGAGTGAAGTACAGGCGTCGATATTATTCATAGACGGCGATATTACAATAAAAAAAGTTAGTAATGTCAAAACGTTTAGTACTCTCCATAATAGTAACCACATAAAAAATATTATAGTTAAGCTTATTTTTTTAATTAATCCCTATACACTATAACGACAAATTCTTGTATGTTAATTATCTACATTTACAGGTTACTATGCATTACCTACACTGTCTATGCATGTCCAGAATTTCTAAAAAACGCACAGTTCTTTTTAGCACACGACACTATATCCCAAAATTCAATATTGGTAAATTAAAAAAAATACGAACTAAAGTTAAGTAAACATCGATGTTGTAAATGTTGAGTAGATAGGTACCTAAGCTATTAATTTGTTATAGAAGAGACCAAAACAACATAGCGCATGTAGTCACGTCGCAATATATTATTAGGTCTGCTATTTATAAATAGCGTGACCGATTTATGTTTGTTTTTACGCTGCATTAGTTCTTTCCCCTAACTAAGAGGAAAATAATACTCTTCCAACCGCGGATTTGCACACGTGAAAAATTTACTCCCGTAATGTTGATAATATCACTATCCCCTTTTAATTGTACAATTAATTAATAGCTTCAATATGTCTATAACCTTAATCAGTCTATATTTCAATAGATATTTCTAAAAAATTAAAGGTGAAATTCAATCTAAGAAACGTCCCCAATATTTTATGTGTAATTTTGTAATATTTTATCTAAATATTTTAATATGGGTACTTACGTACCTATGTTATATTATTTTTTTAAATATTTGTTTTAGGGTTGCGTAATAATCTAACTACGGAACATTATTAATAGTTTTTTATTTCTATTTATTTGTCGACACCGCTAATGTTATAACAGATTAACAGAACTAAAATAAGGACAAATAAAATATATAAGAGACTCGATATCGACATAATCACATCCCTGTTACCCCACGTGGTGCGATGCTTATCGCGAGCACCAGCTGTAAAACACAAGATTTATCGGCAGATTACCGATTCACGATACGGTACAAATCACCTCACTATTACCGATTTAAGATACGATACAAATCGCCTCCCTATTAGCGATTCGATTTTAAAAACGATTCGAAAACTGCACGCTGTTATGGGTGCAAATTAATTTATAAATATTTATAATATGTATTTGGTTCTGTTTGATAACTTTAATAAACTTGTTCCGTTCATTAAGGTAGAATAATTAAAATCGCTGACGAATTAAAAATCTTATTTCGTGAAAGACTTAGCATACCTAGGTATTTAGGTAAAGATTCTTTTTTCTATGATAGTATAGACTATAATAATTGTAAGCTCTAAATAAGATTCGATAAAGCCTAGGAGGCATTAAAATGGGTACCAACCTACCTTTTAAGAAGTGAAAGATACACAGTACATTATTTGTGAGCTGGAACACTAAGAACATATCGTTTTTATGACGTTTTAGACTTAACCTACCTATACATTTCATTCCTTCCATTCTGAGTGTTCTATGAGAATAATAATAATAATGGTCTCATAGAACTTTAAAATTCCAAAGTTAAATTTCGAGCTGCCTTTGACCACGCCCATAAACCTAGATACCTGCCTACCTCACCTACCTATCAACATACATATACCTATACAGTCATTGCTAAGGTATCCTAAACATCAAATAAATTTCATGTAAGTAAATAAGTACTTAGCTAACTAAGGTTCGTTATACATACACAAAAATCCGTCTATTACAGTACACTCCGTGTAAGTACCTATAGGATCATTAGATACTTACTTAAGTTACTTACTTCAATTTTTGCATCTACCTTGATTGGTATTTTTGATTAAATTTATTTTTGACGACTACAAGTTCCTAGGGACCATAAATAAATGAATAAATTTTCGTAGATAATAGTACCTTTACATCAATCCAATATTATCAATTATGAAAGTAATTAAATCTATAAAATACCCAATTAAAGAAACAAAATCAATGACACTGATAGGCCAAAAACTAAACAAAGTTATTTAAAAAGTTTGTAATACAAAAACGAACTCTCTGTCTACAAAAATCTCCACACGTCACATTGACAGTGGCGCCAATTTGACTTTACGGATAAGTTTGTTGGTTGGTACCATTGCCGTATAGATGCTATCTGTGGCTCGTAAAAAAGGTCTTTTATAGTACGCTCTCTGGGGGTCTAATTAATGGCCTTGTTCGACCATATTACAGCCAAGTTACGGGCCACGATAGTAATAAACTTAGATACATTCGAAACATGTGTTTTAGAGATAATTTTATTGAATAGCTTGTTATTAATTTTAACTGGTTTGATTATGCTTTTTTAAGTATATTCTGATAGGAGTAAAACATTAATTAGCTGGTCCCATATTACTATCTGTTTATAAAGTTAATAATGTTATACATACTTATCTACAGAGTTTAAATAAAATTAATATTCTTCATCTTCATTATTTTATGTCCGTGGCTGAAAAATAAAATATTACCTAATTAACCTGTGCTTAACACACGTTATTTCAAAAGAGTAGCTGTGAAACTTTCAAACTATAAGTAAGTATGTATTCAAACTTTTAACTAATAAATAAATATGATGAATACACTGTACATTTTTTTAATGTTCGTTCATTGAATCCATATTTCAGGACATATTGATGTATGTTTTTTCTATTTCACGCAAAATCTGTCGAGTAGAGTTTGATGAACCTTTACAACATTATGGCTTAGGCACACATCAGAATATTAAATAGGCTTTAATTTTTAAAGATACCTTTTTATTGTATAAATAAAGTATTATCATGCGTAGACGAAGTCGCCGGCAATAGTACTACTAGTACCAGCTCTTATACATTTTCATCTTTGTTAGTAGCTCAGGTTCAGAATATAGTAGTACTTAAATAAGTACATAGTATGTTTATTAGATTCTATTTGTTTTATCATGTTCCAAGCCCAATTTTATGTTTATTTGTCTCATTATTCCTATTTTTTGTTTGACATAATTTGAGGTAGTTGGAGGTAGGTAATAATTGAGCAATAAAATAAAATGAGATTTGCATGATTAAAATTAGGTGCGAAATTTACTTCAAACTTGGCTGGCACGCTGCTGGGTATCTAGCTTTGGTTCATTCTGTGTATAGCTCATATAGATACTTGGTACCCTTAAATCAAAATTAACATCATTCATCATCTACTCATTTAATATTGTGTTTGAGATAATACGAAAAATACTAATAATAGAGCCGTATTTTATCAATCATTTTATCGAATAAGTATAATAATTATGAAACCATTTAAAAATATTTGTAAATAATATTTAGGTAATGAAGGTTATACTTTATAGGTAATTTAAAACTATACAGTCCAATTCTTTAGGTAACCTCTATGTAAGTGTTCACGTTCAGGTAAGTAGGTAATTATCTACTGATGCTTGTTTACAAGACTTGATTTCAAATACATAAGTAGGCAAAAGATAATACTTAAATATAAAAAATATTAGGTACACAACGTTAACATAAAAAAGATACAATAATATGAATAGCTCAGTATATAAAAAGTAAAATGTATCCATTAATGAATGGACTTGCGTCGCACCACTTATAATAATTTCATACTAACTAGGTACCTACTTAGGTATTTAAATCTATATTGTGATACATTTTCGGTTATTAGACATTCGAATAATACAACTACAAGGATTTAGCTCGCGTAGATATATTATTTTTTATGTATTAGCCTATCTACAGCTCAGTCGTCTACGAATATGGGCAATGTAAAGTTTTAGAAACGTCAGCATAAGACATAAGTAGGTATAAATCCGTTATATTTGTTTTATTCCAATAACTAAATTAATGCTAAAATTATGAATAATTTTGATTAATAGGTATTCAATATAAATAGCTTAATAGTCCTTCGAACCGGATTGCATGTAGGTATACCTATTCTCTAACGTCATTCTACCTTTCAAACGAAACACATAGGGCGTAGGTAGGATTGTTATTTACTACTTATTATTAAGTATCTTTCCGGGCAGTCGAACACGACAGAAATTAACAAAAATATTTAGTCCAAGCTTTTTTTAGCAGCATCAAACAAAGTTCAGCTGCCGTCGGAACGAAAATAAGGAAGACTGGTGGCATACTCACACTGCTGTGCACCGCTAAATTAAGACTGCCTCACATCACGCCAACAAAACAGCTTTAACAAGCTAAATGCTAAAAATATAACCAGTGACGAAACACAACCTAAATCCAAAAACTCGTTAGTTGCTTCCCAAGAACAAAATGTCAAACGTCAATAAACGAACGAAACACGCACTATAAAACACTATCGAATCAGATCCATAAAATTCGAAATTTGTAAATGCCCGTTTCGATTTTTAAAATGCGTGCGCGCGCCTTCGGAGCAAAAATGGAACTGGTTTCGCTGTTACTTCCGTTCTTGATTCTGATTGGTCGAAGAGTTCCGTGGGGTTTAGATGAACCAATGAAATTTTGAGAGATGATTTTGCGGTTACGCCTCCCATTGGTCAGTGGGATCGCCATTTCAGTTTGTGAAACAATTGGGACTATTATTGTAGGCGGATTCTTGTCCGTTGGCGATTTTAGTTGTGTAAGGTATTTTTGAAGAACACAGCTGACTTGAATCAATCATTCTGTTTTTAACTGAAAGAGGGCCTTTTAGGTTATCACGAGGTGTGAGGATTTTGGCAGTTTGAAATATTTTTTTTTATTTTTCAAAAGCGAATGGTAGAGCAAATTAATTACCCGCTGTAGTCGGGATCGACTTAGCCTAACCCAGTTATTAATCGGTCAGTGTGTTATTAAGAACATTAGATTATTAATTTTTGTATGCAGGGAAGCTTATTGAATCATATCGACCATTCGTTATTAAATTTGATTGAAGATGTTTAAGTTAGTCCTGATGTACTAAGATAACAAACTTTTTCCGTCAAGCGAGAATATTTCCGGAAATGGACCGTTCCTAACGTTCACACACATTATACCTACGTAAGTAAGTATATAATCTTGTACTTATATTATTCCTACTATATTGCAGTTTATTTGCAGGTTAACTTTAATTATTAAAGTTAAGTAAGATAAAATTAGGTAGATTCCTAAACTTACATGAAAAACTAGTCAATAGGTTTTGGAACGTCTCATCTAAGCTTCAATTTCATAAACAAGAACTTTCTCCATCTATATGTATAAAATAGGTACCTACCTATTTTATTAGGTAAATCAAAACTTGAACCAGAATGCAAATCATATTGACTCATTGTTATTTTAAACGGGACAACTTAACTATAGTTTAATTAAGACGTTAACCATCATTAAGACCCATCTCACGTGACCATTTGTTCAAATATTTACTGCACACTATTTAAAAAGGAATTTGAACTACCAATAAAAACCCATCTTAAAAGAACCGGCAGCATTCGTTTGCTCATTTCTTTCTATTCTTTGCATTAAAAAACACCTATTAAAAAAAATTGTACACCGCCTCGTCCTATTTCGAACCCTGAAAATGGATAATCGCCTTTATTACCTTGGGTTGTGGTTTACTAAGACTGCATTATTAACATTGTCAGTGACCATAAAGTATTGAATATAGGTGATTATACGCTTATTTGCTGCCTTTTGTGCTGGCTCTTTGTGGAAAACGCGCGCTTTTGTTCGGTGACGTTTAGCGGTAGACATCTTGTTTTTAATGACAGTTATAGGGGTGCCGTATTAGAGTTCCGAAAGCAGCTTGAGAAATTAAATAATATATACTTAGGTGGGTACCTAAGTATATATAAAAATAATAAAATGAAGGAAATGACTAACGACTATGCTCAATCAACATATGACTACATATTTTTTTGAAGGATAATCACAACAAAATGATAGGACTTTTGTTACTAGGTAAGTACGCATGTAAATTAAATTGGGTTCTAACTTCTAACAAAAACTTTATCTTCAGCTCAAAGCATTAATTATAAGTAAGTACGTAAGTACTTAGGTATGTAAGTACCTACTTAATTTTGATAGGCAGAATCACACCAGACTCTAAAATATACGGAACCCTACATTATTTTGCGATTCTAGCATCGAAGAGAAGCAGTCAAGTATCTACTCACCTACTTGGATAGAGCAATACAATTATCGACAATGATCTCAAGAGATAACATGATAGCATTGTTACTTCATTGTACAAACTTACTTTGTCAGCTGGCTGAAAGAGACTTGAAAATCTAAACAATCATTACTTACTTACATCTTTTTAAAAGTTAACTATATGAGTACCTAAGTATTTCCATATTACGCACAGAAAGGTTAATATAATAGGCATGGATGATATTCACTTAGATTTTAGATTTCGCAATTTATACCTAAGTATCTGTACTGTAAGAGAATTTAGTAGTTCTTTTATAAAATCGTCATTTCCCATAATTTTATAATTATTTTGTATGTAGAGTCCTCTTTGTATAGTAAAGTCAATGTACTCTATTTTTTTTTACATAAATATAAATGTTTGTGGAAGTCAACAACTAAACCTATTTAAAATAAGGGCTATTATACAACAAAAAAGGCAGTTCAAATGTCCAAAATATGTAGAACTCTGTGTATTTAGACGTGCCTTGGAAACATAAGATCAGAATATGTTGGACGTTTAAATAAGAGGGATAACAAATTGTACAACCATTAATTCATATTTAAGGGGCGTTAACAATGTGCTGACTAATGACATAAAGATAGTGTATGTTTAACTACGGTGATTCATTTATTGGTTTGGGGTTGACTATTATTTTACTTGACGACATGTGAAATATAAATTCAGAGGTATTCGTGTAAAATAATGGAAAATTCTCAACAAAATACCAGTCGCAGACTCTACATAGGTAAGTGGGTAAAATAGGTAGGGTAATATTTACTCAAAATAGCTATTTAGTGAACAAAAGCCGAACCTAATGCCATAGAGCATTCTATACTAGTCAATCATCAAAATTGAGTCAGAATGAAAAGAAAGTGTACCTACCTAGGTGGCACAAATAAACGAAATGTAGCTACACTAATAATAATAATACCTAACGCATATTATTATAAAAAATACTTAGAATTAACCAGTTAATCCCAAATACAGTGAAACCTGGTTAACTGGGTCTTCCAAGGGACCTGTAAATTAGTCTCACTTAAAGAGGTATTCCACTAACGCAGTGTCCCAGATATCTAGGTATAAAAAAATACCTGTCTCATTTACAGAGGGTTTCATTAACAGAGGTAAGAAAAGAGGTAATCTCTGTTATAGAGGTGTATTCAATAAAGCAACGTATTTATTTTGTAAACAATTCACTATTTTCCATAAAAAATATCAAAAATGTGGTTTAAAGACAGTTCTCCTGAAACTAATAATTCGTTGTTGACGTTTACAAAATTATTAAAAGTTGGAGGCAGATTATTTTACTGATTCGGGCACTGACGTTAATTTTAGTTTTTTTTTCGTAATAATAAAAACTTTGTCCTCGTTTCAGTCTTTTTTAAATAAATACCCGATTAATAGAGAAACCGCATTAAAACTAAGTTATATAAGGGCTGATTTAGAGAAGTTCGAGTAGGTAAAAGAGAGAGGAGACATCCGAGGTCCGAGGTAGCCTATGTGTGTGTACCTACTGACTTTATCCCAGTTACAGAGATAAATACTCTCGACTTCTCAATTATAGAGGTAATTATGACAAGAAAATAGAAATAACTTATCCCAGATAAAGAGGTTGCTTTTGTCTTACTAACAGAGGTAATTCATAGCCAAGGTGCCGGGACCTCAGCATGTGTTCCAGATATGGAGGTTTTTCACTTATCCAGGTCCCTCTTAAACAAGTTTCACTGTAATAGGTAAGTAGGTAGGTATAGCTCAATAATATATACTTAGTTATACTATTGAGCATTGGCTTTGACTCAGGGCCTGTCCTGGATCTGGTACCACTGGCATTGGGTAAATAAATAGATAAAGACAAATCAAATCGATGAGTAAGGTTTTTCAATCAACAAAAAAGTGCGAATACTCGAACCAGCTCGTACCTTTTCTATTTTTTATCGGTTTCTTACAAACAATGAGCGCCACCACTTGTCAAAAATCCGCTAGATGCGCTAGTGTAGAATGAGGTTTAGCTAACATGTTCCACTAATGAGAGACAAGCTACTGGACTATGATTGGTGAAACATGACAGCTAGACCTCATAAATACGCTATTTAGCGGAATTTTAACACGCGGTGGCCCTCAATAGGTACATACCTATACTAGCTGTGCCCGCAACTTCGTCCGCGTGCAATAGCTTTCTTCGTATAGGCTTCATATTTTCCCCGTTTTTTACACATTTTCCACTGTTTTTTCGCTCCTATTTTTCGCAGCGCGATGTTATATAACCTAAAGCCTTCTTCGATAAATGGTCTATCCAACAAAAAAAAAATTTTTCAATTCGAATCAGTACCTACTTCCTGAAATTAGCGCGTTCATACAAACAAACTCTTTATCTTTATAATATTAGTATAGATTTAGGTAGATATATTTCAAGTACTTCGTCGTTTTTTGTACAGTACCCTTCATAAACCTCCCCTATGCTTACGCTCTTAACTTCTCAAGCATCACAAGCATAAGTACTTGATTGTTGCACTAGCTAAACCAATAATAAAAGGTGAATAAAAATTACTTACAATAAGTGCAATTTGTCTTTGGGCCATTGAAGTTTCAATAGAGTTTGTAGTGTATTTTATAGAAGTACCTATGGTCTTTTTTTTTATGGAGATTGTAACTGTAAGACCGCTAAAATACTTAATAATAATAATTTCTGATGCCTTCGCGGTTATTACACATTGGATTGAAACAACTATTAACGGATTTAACTCGCGTATTTTTATTTTATTTTATTAGCTGACGTTTCGGATTCTTTACAGTTTCCATAATCGTAGCACGACTGAGCTGACAATAGTCTAACGCTAAAGTTTACGCGAGTTAAATCCGTTCATAGTTGTTTCATTCCAATACTTAATAATGATAATATCCGGTACTTACTTACCTAGTTTTACATTTGCGTTGCAACTGGCGTTAATTAGTCTTAGTTAAGTTATGCTTTTTACTATGGTTGAAACGCTGCGCTGGCAATAAAAGGAGGGCAGGGAAAAATATTAATGGCATTGGAAATAAAACCAAGTTTTTACAGCTAGGTACAAAAGTTGCATAGGTACCTATATTTTTTTAAGAAACGCTAGTAAACTAGTACCTAACTGGTATTGAACTTTTGTATAGTGGTAATGGGTAGGTAGGTACAAAAACTACTAAGTATACCTAAGTACTTACTCGTAGCTAGCAGGCAACGTGTTATTCTAATCAAGGAATTGTCTAGTTGTCTAGTTGTAGTTTACTATTAGTCTCAACAATTATAAGTCCTGTTGAATTAGTAATGTTTTGTTATCGTAATAACGATTGTCTTCGCAGAGGGCGGTGTCGCGTTACCGCGCGGTGGTCGCGTCTGTCTGCACAACAACGAGAAAGTACCGGGTTTATTGTATTTCATAATACCGATAGCTGTATTCGAAAGCATATAAATAAATACAGTCTACTTTTTACGTTTTTATGGTCTTAACTATGTAATAAAGATATTATGACATTCTAGAATTTTGGAGATTAAAACAAATATCAACCTAAGTAGGTACTTACTTCGGTACAAAAAGGTCTGACGTTGCTATGTAGGTAGGTACCGTTGCTATGCAGGTACCGTTTCTATGTACTAGTACCTCATATGTAAATATGTATTAGGTATACTTATTTACAGGTAACTAAGATTATTACCGATTTATTGTTTTAGATGCATTTACGAAACCTATTTGGTACTTACCTAAGAGTCATCAATTCAATACTGATTTTATATATTTTTTATTGAACTTCACAAAATTTGAAGTACCTAGCTACTTAACGACTAATAAGCAAAAAAGTTTTATTTTATAAAATCTCTACCAAATACTCAAGAGAGCATGGTTTGTAGATTCATGTACTTAATGAATTTCTTAACCTCATCAAAGGAATTTTGTAGTAACTGATAGGTATCAAATTTGTTTTTAGGAAGACATTTGCGTTCGAAGCTACCTATAGTTATCAAAATAGTACCTACTCCATTCTAATAATTTATTCTGATTAAAATTAGCTATACTCTGAAGCTTGTCAACAATCAAATTCTTTAGAATTCTTTAGAATACGATTGTCCCGTACTTTCTCGCTGCATATAAAAAAACGAGCCATAAACAGTTAACACGAGAACACAATATTAATGTGTTACAAGACGAGAGAATCCCTGGAATTCTCGTAAAACGGACAGACAGTGAAATTATGTATTTTATTGATATCGTCTTTGGATATTTTTTATTTTTGATCTGGGGTCCGTTTCGTATCGGAGTAACTACCCTAAGTGTGGGAATATTTTTTTTTATAAAGTTGCATAGGCAACTAACAAAAATGTGTACTTACTTACCTACTTATGACTAGGTGCCTATAATATTACCTACTCTAGAAGAGTAGGAGAATGAAGATAAGTTGGTACCTACTACCTATCTATATTTGCCTGTGAATACTACCTATAGGTATAAATAATAATAAAAATTAAATAAGAATGACCTAGTACCTAAGTAAGTAAATTTGGTATGAACAGACTACTTTTTATTTATGAATTTTAAGTAAAAATGTAAAATAAAATAGGTACCTAGGTCGGTATATTAGAGAGACAAAAGATAGAAACCCTTAGTCTTTACCAGGTATTACATACCTACTTTTCTATTTGTACTTAAATATTCTTTGTTCCTTGAAATCAGATAAGTATGTAATCTTATGTTCATAATAATATCTAGCTAAGTATGTCTACCGGTACCTATATATACCGTTTGCAATGGTATGTAGGTGCGAGTGAGACCGCCGTAGAAACGAGACAACCATAAAGGCTTTCGAGGTAGGCGTGCCCACTCAAACCTGCCTACCACACACCTTCTGATAAATTATTTGCTCACCTTTGTTATTTATCTGAATGTGTTATTGATGATGACGTATTTTCAATAGCAATATCTTTTTATCTTCTAGCATTTAAACTTATCCTCATGAACTGGAAACCTTTGTAGGTAGTAAACGTTGGAAAAATTGAGTCTGAATACCTCCCTGTAAAAACACAATAACGCTAAAAATATTTACTTAATATTTCTTACATAAAGAGTAAAAATACTATTGGAATGAAACAACTATTAACGGATTTAACACGCGTATTTTTATTTTATTTTATTAGCTGACGTTTCGGATTCTTTACAGTTTCCATAATCTAAACGCTAAAGTGACTTAGACTGAGCTGACAATAGTCTAACGCTAAAGTGACTTAGACTTTAGCGTTAGACTATTGTCAGCTCAGTCGTGCTACGATTATGGAAACTGTAAAGAATCCGAAACGTCAGCTAATAAAATAAAATAAAAATATGCGAGTTAAATCCGTTAATAGTTGTTTCATTCCAATGTGTAATAACCGCGGAGGCATCAGAAATTATTAGTAAAAATACTACTTTTTAGGGTTCAAGACTCCGAAGAAAAATTGGTCCGGTTATGAAATACTCGTCATTACTCGTGTTCGTCTGTTCTAGCCAATTTGTTCCGATAGAATGTGCCAAGGTAGGTACTATAAGGACTAAGGAGCCTACAATTTTAACACACTTTTTTTGATATTAGGTTATAAGTAAGTAGGTAACTTTATTCTTCCGCTGTACGATTCCAAGTCTACATTTTCCGACAATCCCGTTCTCTTCTACAAACATCACTTTTAAAATATTCGACGGTCAGCATCCTTATTAAAACGTAACCGCTACAGTTCCTAAAGGACGGTTGCCGAGCACAGTGAAAAACGGACGTTGCTCTTTTCCTATTTGTCTCTGTCGCACGTGCGTAGTACCTAATAGTGCCCTCACGCTGGCACAGTAACCTTCAAGGTTACTTATTTATTACATCGTGCCTATTTGAAATGCAGACCCTTGCCCATAGGTAGCTGAAGAAAATACCTATCTACTTACCTAAATTGTATTTCTAGGAAAGATAAAAGTAGTTAGATAATAATATGCATAAAACTTAAACCTATGGCATCAGGCACCGGGCGGCACCGAAATTGCCTCACGAAATGTTCGCTGCACCGATTAGCATTTAGATAGTGCACCAAATTGCGGTTCATGGAAATTTTAATTAAACTACCTTTATTTCCGTAGGTAGGTAGTGACGATATTAAATAAATTAGGGTTCCGCGTCCTGTAACAGAACAGTACCTACCATAAAACAGCTTAGTAGGTACTATCGCATGCGTTGGTAGTATGCCATATAAGAAAAATTTTGCTTGCTCTTGTTTTATTTCACACACACAACCAAAGCAAAACAATTAAGTAAACTCCGCCCCCAAGTTACTAAAATCACCAATTAGGATGCATTTAAAAATTTGCAGATGAGTCGAGTTAAACAAAAAAAAAACTATTGTTACAGTCGCATACCTACTGCACCTTGTGCTGTTATTGCCGCGCCCGTTGCCTTTTTTTTTGTTCTCGAAGTTTTACGACCTTCGCTATTCTTTTTGGACCTTTGTTATTTGCCTCTTAGTGACCCCTGCTTGTTATACCGGACCGTGATCGCCTTACGTTGACCTGTGCTTGTTTATTGGACTCTTTGATTATAATAATATAACGTTGACGTGTGCTTCATTACCGACAAACAAAATGCCGCGCAGTTTGGTTGTTGATGAAAGGATGAATATTATAATTTTGCATCGAGAAGGCCTCAACATCAGTCAAATCGCGGATGAACTTGATATAGCGGTAAGTAATCTAATACATACTATTAAAATAGTTTATAACGCACAAGTAAGTTAATCGGTAACTAAAGTGTGGGCAAAGATCATTTTTTTTAGATGTTATTAAAACGCCTAAAATAATTGTCCTATTTGAAAGGAGCATAACATAATATCTAGTCATAATTGTAAGTCAGCATAACACTAATAAGCATAACTGAAAACGCATGATTTTAATACATATAATATAAATACTCATAACGATGGCCTTGCATACAATTAGAAGCCTAACATTATTTTTTATAAATATTTATGAAAAATTATAAAAAGCTTATAAGAGTAAGTGGGTGTTTACAACCACAAAAAAAGTTAACGATTTTTATACATAATGACAAGACCAACATTTACTAGCATTTAATATTTGATAAAACAGAAGTTATGATAAATAAACTTATATTCTTACCTATTGGAGCCAATAAGACAAAAAAAGATGCAAACTGATATGTTACTTACTTTACTTTAACCGATCCTGCAAGTGTCGCAGTTTTAACCTAACCTAGTTATAATAGTTTAGGAATAAAAGTAAGTATGAATAACATATTAAAGTTATACCTGATAAAGTTATATTTAATAATATTATGCTTATTCAGTAATAGGCATTTTAAGCAGTATGCAATTTTATAATTAGGCATATTGTAAATTTGTTATGCCAAGTCTGTTATGCATTTTCAATATAAAATATGACAATTAATGCTATGCTATATAAGGGGAACCCTATTAAAAGTATCGGTGTGCTTCATATTTAGTCGGAGTAAATATAAAACAACACTTACAAACGCCCAAATATAAAAATTTATAATGACAGAGACCACTATAATTAAAGAATTTTATTACGTTTCATAATTTTACAATAAAATAATAGTATTCCCTTATACCGTATCGAAATTCCTCGCTTATTGAAGGAATACCTATAATTTAAAAATAATAGACCTTATTTTTAAGGAATGATGTTTCAATTTATCCCAAAGTAATAGAAAAAAATTAAACACAATATGTATACATATTTTGTATTCGAATAGTATCATTCATTAGGTGAAGAATGATACTATTCGAATCGGTCTACAATGAAATTGATAGTAACGTAGTAACAAATGTATAGATAACAATATTTAACATACGAGTAGGTAATGCTATAAGTTCATAGTTTTTTTACCTAATTTGTAAAATCCTTTAAATTTAAAAGTTTTGATTTTGATTAATTTAACCCTATAGATTATTATTTTTTGAAAATGAAGGAATTTTGAATAAAATGTGTTTTTATTTACTTAATAGAGAGCTACGGTTCGTCGCTGGATCCAGCGGTATGAGGCCGAGGGCTCGTTGCAGGACCGAGAGCGCGCCAGGCGCTCCGCGTGTTGCAACAGGATCAAATAGATAGGATGATAGAGACCTACTCTCAACATCCATTTACGCCCACAAGGGAGTTTGCGGAGGAGTTCGACTGTTCTGTCGATACGATACGTAGGCATTTGCATCGAAATAATATTCATAACAGAAAACCTGCCAAAAAATTACGCTAACTGATAGTCAACGAGCTGCACGTAGACGCTTTGCTATAGAGTATAGAGATTTTGATTTCTCAAATGTAATATTTTCCGATGAAAAATGTTTTAAATCTTGTCAAATCGGTCGCAAGTTTTTATGGAGACCAAATAATACACGATATGAGGGTCGAAATATAATTCCCAATACTGAATCAGGCAGAATCACAGTAAATATGTGGGGCTGGATGAGTTCCGATGGGCCCGGGGAACTAGCTTATATACCCGGGCGATCCACGGGCCAGACTTACCGACAGCTGTTGGAAGAAGTAATGATTCCAACAGTGCGCACGGTGTATCCGAGGGATGACTTCCCAGAGATTATATTTATACAGGACAATTGTCCAATTCACCGTGCGCGCGTCGTGCAAGACTGGCTGGCCACGCAACGCGATATTAAAACGGTTGCGTGGCCATCACGATCTCCGGATCTCAATCCAATAGAACATTTGTGGGCGCTCATGGTCCAAAAATGGGACACTAGAAATGAGCGCCGCCAAGAAGAATTAGAAGCCCACTGCCAAAAAGTATGGGAATTACTTCGAAATTCAGATCTTTGCGAAATATTAATAAATTCTATGCGAAAGCGCTGCGACGCAGTCATTGACGCAGACGGCGAGATGACTCGGTACTAGATTTATTAAATAATGTAGGTAAATTTTAAATAAAAAAATCTAGTACGCTATCTATGGAATGGACAGTTCATAACAATATTCAAGTAGTATAGAAATAATATATTGTGACACCTAAAATAACAACTAGGTATAACATATTTTACTCGTGTAGGTAATATATTAATTTTGATGCTGACGTTTAGAAAACTTTATAGCTCTCATATTTTTAGTCGTCTGGTGGTCGTGGTAGTCTAATACGAAATACCTACGCGAGTTGAATCCGTTATAGTTGTTTTATACCAATGTGTAATAAATAACCGCGAAAATAATAGTTATTATTTTTAAAACTCTTAATTGTTCCTCAAATTTAATGTAGTTTATTAATGTTATTAGTCATAATTTTATATGTAATATATTTAAGTAGTGCCTAAATAATTTGTTATGCCAAACAGAGTCTATAGTGATACCTAGTACTATTTGTATAACACTTAAGAAATGTAAATAAATAATTGAGTTAGTTTTGAAATTATTAGGTATAATATTTTGTAAATTTTTATGTTATAATTTTATTTATGCTTGTTTTCTACTATTTGTCAAAAATAAAAAAAAATATTTGTAAGACTATTAGACCATTTTATGAACTGTTCATTCTATAAAAAAATATGATGCAACAACTAAAAATTTACTCTCGCCGCTCTATCAATTTATATTATAAGGTACCTATCTTTTATAATATCTAGTTGTTAAAAGGTTAAGCCCAAATAATTTCTGTTACTTCCAGTATAAAGTAAACAGTTCATAATTTGTAAACAGTTCATTGATAACCACAACCAGTGTGAATTTGATTTGTATTAGGTAATGTTTGGGTGGTATCAGGTTATTCGGGACTATCCTTTAGTTATGTCTTACAGTATTTTGAAATATGTGTATATTAATCTGTTATTTAGTGGCATAAGTCAATACCCTATATTGTAATTAAAAATTACATACCTAAATTATGATTCAAGTGTTTTTTTTTTAATCTCCTTTGGACAGGGACAAGTGGAAGATATTAACAGATATAACACGGATCAATATTTTAATTAGTTTTAATTTTTAAGAATACTACAACAATAAATTATATACCTAGGTATTTTTTTTTATTTTAGTGCCTAAAAAGTTTAAATGTTAATTTTAAAAGCCACTCAAGAAAACTAAAAGAATACGCTCCATTTTCTTTCATATAGTCTTCGATCCGTTACACGCAATTTGTATGAAATGACATGGTTTATGTATTATCAAAATAACACGTCACTCCTAAAGTATAGCCTCCTCTTTTTAATTTTGTCGTATAATAATAATTATTTATTTTCATGTAGATATTATCATTTTTGCATAGGAAGAATTATCCCGCCCCCTGTATCCCTAAACTATAACACACGTGCGGAAAAGCAATTAAAACCAACCACTACCAACATCCATTGTTTGATTGTTATTTTCAAAATAAATATAGTCGTTAAAGTCAATGTCATTACGCCGAAAGAGTTTAATACTTTTGATGTCCAGGTAAAACCGACTACCTAATTCTAACGTTTATTGTTTAAGGGAGATAGTATTGTGCACGTCCCAGACTTGAGTCAGTTTTATTGCCTTCCTTTGTTATCGTTTCCTTTCATATTTAACAACATTGTAGAATAGATAGGTAATAAAATAATAACTAGGTAGTGCATTTGTCTGAAAATACCCAGCCGCGGCTATGTAGCCGATTGTGTCGCAGGTGTCGCCAGAGAGTGGGTTACTTAGAATAGGTAATTATTATATTAATTACTGCAATTCGGCTCCTTTGTTTTGAAATACCCAGCCTTATTTCTATATATTTATATGCGGCGTCGTTTAGAACTTTAGACCTACAACGCATTCCAATTATTTTAAAATACCTACTAAGTAAACTAAGAATTGGTAGACGTAGGTAAAACGGCGAATAACACCATCACGTTGCGATTCCTTTTCGCTTGCTAAAGAAAAAAAAGCTTTAACACAAGTGGCATAACGTCTAAACTTGCATTTAATAAATAATACTCAGGACCTTTTAAATTACACATCGGAATAGAACAACTAAAACGGACTTAACTTGCGTATTTTACTTTATTTGCTGATGTTTCTATAACTCAACTGTTCCCATATTCGTAGCTGACGGTAGTCTAACGTTAAAGTGATTTTATTGCAAATTTAAGTTAAATCCGTTATAATATAATTGTTTCATTCCAATATATCTATGTATTAAAGTTTAGCGTAATTTTGTTTACTTTTTAAAACTAACTTGTTTCGCCCGAGCTGGGTGATATTTTGAATAATCTTAATCAATAAAATAATAACATTCACAATTATTAATCAATAAAATTAATTCCACTGTAGGTATTTTCTTATTGAAACCTAAATTAGGCGGCACTTTCTTTTCATAAGTTACAGAGAGATAGGTAGACTCTCAGCTCTCAGGCTACTAACAAAGCAGATGTGGAATCTCTCTCCCACCTTGCAAAATAACACGTGGCGATAAAAACGGTAAAGATATTCGTTCGTTTGTTTTTAACTCAAGAAATTTGCCGATGATCGGCAATGTCAATGAAAAAGGTTTTCTTGATTTTATGTAGTACAATATTATGATTGTAACCGCGAGTCCCGAAAATAGTGGGTTCTTGGCATATTTTACAAACGTTGTAATCTCTGGATTTTATATTCTCGCGGATACGAATACTACTAGCCAAAACCTTATTTTAAGCGATTTCTTATGACATTTTTTTATGATGAAAAATAATTAAGTAGGTATTAATCACCGAGCTGATATTAATATTTTTTTCGATGCTTTTTACTTTTGTCATAATTGGTTAAGTGTTTAAAGATTAAGATATATGAAAATCATAAGTTAATGAATTGCTTCTTTACAATTTACCAAATATTTCTACAATTTAAAGATTAAAAAAATTATAACAATTTTAACTAGTTACAAATGACAAATAAAATAACATATCTATAGACTCCACCTGACATCATTTTTCATAGATCAGAGTAGCTAAATATTTTTTGTGTCTTTTAAACTATTAGTACACAATAACCGGCTGGCGAGCGAAAAAAATTGCAACAATAGAAATTTTACCTGCGACCCTTTCGCTCGGACACACACATTTAAAACTGCGGCCCTATTGGTTCCTACTTCCATGTCGTGCCGCCTTCCGTGCCGCCAGGTACCAGGGTCGTTCAAGCGATTATTGCCTTAAAGGTGTAACATTGCCAGCGCAGTTGATAGTACATAGGTAGATACACTTTTTAAGTACCCACTGTAAATAAATACCTAGATAAATACATTTTTATCATGTGGTAAGTACATGAAAAAAGTTTTTAAATAGGCCCGTTCTTAAGATTTTAAAGATAATCATTACTAACGCACGTCATCAGCTTTGACCTAGCTACCTTGTACCGTCAATTGTTCAAAATGATAGTACACCCTGACTTTAATTCTGGATGACTCTTAAAATCATTTTTTTTTTTATTTATAATTCTGCTTAGGTATAAAATAATAAAAAATAATTAGGTAGGTAGTACTTATAAATTGTGTACCTACGTACAATAGGTTTAATCTACTACTTACCTACGATGAAAGTTGTAGGCTGTTTGGGCATTTAGGTAATGGGTGGATTTCAAGGCCTACTTATTTCTAAATATTGAAAAAAAAAAGCTACAAAATTATCTAAATTTGATTCATTGTGATAACAGTACTTGCACAGTATAATGCTGTATCAAAACTTATTAGTCTGTTGTAGCTATTTTTTTTAAGTTGGTAGTAATTATATTTGTTCTGCACGAGGATAAAATATTTTAATAGACACCTAGGTATCCTACCAGCAAAAATAGTGACCTACGATTATGCGATCTAAGTATAAAGACATTAAACATATTATGTGAGTACTTATGTACACATGGACCTACAACATATAAGTATTATCATAAGGTGTAGGTAGTTACCTAAAACTAGAGAAGTACACTTAGGTATCGATTTTGTGTTGACATTTCGAGAACTGTCAATTTACATATTCTTATTTCTTGTAGTATTTGCATCGAATTTAGGAACTGTAGGTAGTTATTGTTTTATTTCATAAAAACTTCTTAATTATAGAAAAAACTATAGGTAAGTATATTTTGAATTTTCTTAATTTAAAATTAGACAAATTAGTGCGTATTATCCAAAGATAGTTATTTATATGACTATAAAATATATTTATAAACGCCGTACGTAACAGTGCCTCAATCAAAGGCATGTTACTGTAATTCACTCTCAAAATCCTTTCCGTTTTCAAATCGCCCGCTAATAATATTTTTAGGTGTTGCTCTCATATTACAAAATGTACAGTTATATAAAAATAATCAACAGGTTAGGCAACCGTTGTAAACATCTCGTGTCACATTTTGTATATTTCATAATTAAGTATATATATACAAGACTTACTGTGTTTAGTTTACTATTTGCAGCCCATAACGCGAAAAACATTAATTAAATATTATGGAGTCATTTTATTTTTACTTTTTTAAATTAAGTACTTAGTTTACACTGTTAAATGTTCTTATCATAGAGATATTATATAATATCTCTATGGTTCTTATTCGAAAAAATTTGACAACCTCCTGTCGTGCTATTTATCTGTGGTAATTCCAGTAGAGTATATCATAGAATAAGAATATAATACATAGAGTGCCTTATCGCACCCCCAAGCGTAAAGTTAGAATCATCTATACGTCAGTATAATATAAGAAAGAGTGATTCTGTACAAAATCTGTAAATATCCATTTATGTTTTCCGGTAACAATGTATATAATTCTCGCCTGCTCGTCTTTGAATTAGTCTGGTTACAGCCATATCTATTTCCTCTCCAAATCTATGCATGTAGTAATCTGTTACACGCGTAAAGGTGGCTAACCTGTGTTTCATAAGTTTACATTTATTTATGTTTTGGGTGTATTTTAATTCTTAATCATTTCAAAAAGCAAAAAAACGATATCTTCCCAGATAAAAATTATGTCATAAAACGACTCTCAATTTAGTATATGGCGATGTCGCCAAATTGGAAAGTTTGCGGCTAAATTATGCAACTTTGAATCATTTAGCTATAGCAAATACAAAATTTAAATTTAATATTTTTTTTATTTTCCTTAAATTCCATACATTATGAGAAATATTATACATATAGAGTGTAAATAAAATACTTTGGGATTTTTTACCTTTCCTTTCTAGATAAAATCAATCGAAGTGGTGTAGCCAGGATATAATATTAGTGCAGTAAATGTCCGTCAACTCTATAAAATATATATAAAAATGAATATTTTCTGCGTTTCCTTATAGTCATTGCCAATTAAATTAAATTTACTGTATTTAATGCACGTCTAATATTTTTAAGTAGCTTATTAAGAAAATACGTACTGAGCGCATAATTATAAGCAGATCAGGGACATAATGACGTTATTTTTTAAATTTTAATAAGCTGGCTGTTTTATCATCTAATTCAAATGTCATTTTGATTAAGAGATTTGACTGAGACCAGAAAGATCTTAGCGACTTTTACTTTATTTTGCAGCTAATAAAATTCTCAGTTGGCAACACTGATCGTTGAAGCGAAGCAAGCGATCGGAGATGCAAGGGAAGAAATTCGAAGTCTGATCTGTAAATTAATAAATAATACGTCATCTTACATTAAGAAGTGTATTTGTACTCATCGTGCATTCGACTACTATTGCAATAACATTGTAAGTAACCCGTATCGCTACGGCGCATCGGTCTTGCGCCACGGATGCGTTGTTTGGTTCGCGGTTGTGCTATACAAATGCATAATATAACCTATTTATGCTTTGCATAAATCTGTTAGACCGTAGCCTTGTAATTGATGCATACGCGTTCAATGTGGAAATAGCGTAATGCGATTATAGGAATAGTGAAAACGTCATCGGTGTGAAGCCATCGTTTGGAGAGCGTTTCGCGCGCCCGACCTCCAGTGATCATTCCGCGTTTGTATTGCAGGCAAAATGCCGGCCCCGCGAGGTGTTAAGCGCACGGCGTCGAAATCATCCGCCGCCACGTCATCCAGTGCCCCTAAGAATAAGAAAAAGCGCGCAGGTGAGATTGAGAATGCTTTATTGCAGTTGTTTTTCTTTACTTTTTGTCCGACGTCAATGACCTGTCAAAGTATGATGGCGGGAAACGCGTCGGTCTTGTCTTTATTTTTGTGCAATGTTCATTTTTCTCCTTGAAAACCGGTATTTAACTTACATAAGTTACACCATATTTATGAGTACTGTAAAATTACTTTACATTTAATTTTACGTTTTATAGCGAAGAATATTTTTATCAGGGTTTATTTTGAGGTTATATGATTATCTTTTGCCGCTTATATCTTAATTTGCTGGCTCATAGTATGTTGGCATGATTATATTATCACAAAATAATACTCTATAATTGCAACAGCTATACAAACATCATTATAGACGTAGTATGTAGGTATGTAAGCGTACTCCCGTTTACCTATCACAGATAATACAAAAAATATGTTATGCCATGATAACCACACATCCATACAGATAAACTCATGGAAAATTACATTAGGCTGTTATACCTATGTGATAAATGATTGAATACAAATAATAACAAGATTGAATAGGTATTATGTAATGTTTGTATTTTGTTAATGAGTCATTCTCGTGATTTTGTATATTAAGTTTAAAAAAATAATCTATATATTTCATACTATTTGCTTTAAACTTTTTTTTAAATCACAGGTCCGTCTATTCAAAAATAAAATTGTTTACTTGTTTGTTCATTCTCCTTTGTCAGAGCAACAGATCAACAATGTTATGGACTCATGAGTGACACAGATTACTCGATTCAAAACAAGATAAGGAAGATGTTCAAAAGATGATAAATTAACTCCTATTTAACGATACATCTTGAAAAGATTTTGAATAGAAGCATATACCTATAATAATATGTATTAAAATAACTGTAACGGATGTAACTTTGGTATATTAATACTTGTTTTGTTCTATAGGTAGACGGTTAGAATAAAACAATATTAAATAGCATTAAAATAAGAAACTTAACATGCTTCTCAATGAAATAGTCTTGAACTCGTGGACTGATCACCTAAATGTTGCTACGCAGTTGTCCCTAACAGGAATCAATAATAAACTTCAGATAAACACTGGCACAGTTTTTAATATGATTTAAATTTTACAACAATTTTGCGTTTGCCTGTATAGGTATATTTCTGTATGAGTTTTCCTTAATCCTTAATTATTATAATATTATATATTTTAATGAGTGTATTTGTGTATAATAGCAACCTGTTGCTTTGTGGTTCTCTACCCAAAGACGGTTTTTATTATCAAGACTAGTGGTTATAAAACCAGAGATTGAATTGAAATCCTGCTACCTAAAATGAGCATGCATAACTGAGTCTTGGATGTCTTATAATACCTAAAATAATTAAAGCACTGCAGTCACTGTCCTTACAATTTTTTTTTTCCTTCCAGCATTCCAGTTAGAAATTCCAACAGCACCTAAAAAGCGAGGATCTGTGTTTACATGCGGACAGGGTGACGTTGGTCAGCTAGGACTTGGAGAAGACATTATTGAGACTACAAAGTAAGTCACTTCTTTCATCAGTAAATTGTGTTATTATGTTATTTAATTATTCCCACTAATGATACAGATTATGTTTTGAGTTTTTTCTTAATAAACATATACAGATGTTTGTTCTTAAAACACATATTTAAATATATTGTAATTTTGTTAAACACTTTTAATCTTTCTCTGTTTTAACAAACTCTGATATGCCTGATATATTATATGTGTTTGACATTATTTTAAGGGTAACTGTGATACTATTCAGTTGGTCACAAGTGAAAATAAGTGTTTAATTCCTTTATTTTATTGTCCTAGGTTCAAATATGTTTCTGGCCTGGGAGATAAAATTGTGGATGTGTGTGCAGGGGGCATGCACACCATTGCTCTGGACTCTGATGGGAAGGTAATTAATACTGATTATATAAAAAAAATCATGAACATGAAGTATAAAGGATCTGTTATTCAAAATACTATGTGGGTATTCAAAAGTATTTATTTTAAACAACACAATAATTACAATAACTTAATATGCTAAACTTGTTTACAATTTGTCAAAAAAAGTAAGCTTCTATTTGTCTGTTCATACATATAAAGTTAGATTAATCTATTCGGACTTTGTTATATACTGTCAGGGTGACTTTTTTCAAATTAAATTCCCCATTGTGACATTTTTTTCATATAATTCCAGGTATGGACATACGGGTGTAACGATGAGGGCGCGCTAGGGCGGCCAACGTCCGGTGAGGCTGAAGAGGGAGCCCCCGGGACGGTAGCGCTCCCGGCGCGCGCCGTCGCAGTCTCCGCGGGCGACTCGCACTCCGCTGCACTGCTCAGCGATGGACAGGTCTACGCTTGGGGCGCTTTCAGAGTTAGTAGTTTTTTTTTTTAAGTTTCAGTAGATATCTTATTTTCTGTTTCCTCTAATTTATGTTACCTGTTTTACTAATCCTGAACAAGTTAAGACTCATGGTTACTGTTTGTTAGGTCCTTAATATTGTTATAACATTTGCAGGATTCACATGGCAGCATGGGTCTGATAGTGCGCGGCCGTGAAGGAAAGTCTTGCAAGGAACCAATTAAGATCGACATAGGCGAGACAGCCGCCGGCATCGCGTCGGGCGGTGATCATCTCGTTATTCTCTCTGTATGTTGATTATGGATTATATATTAGCTGCATTTTTTTTTTATATTTGGGGTAATTTTAAAACACAATCTTTTTTTAGTTACTAAAACCGGCACCTATGTAATCTGTTCTGATTAGTGATGTGTTAATATAATTTTCAGACAACTGGAGGTGTGTATACAATGGGCTGCGGTGAACAGGGACAGTTGGGCAGGCTCTCGCAGCGATCTGCCTCCAGAGACGCGCGGCAAGGGTTCAGTAAGTAAACTGTGCATTTTGAATACTTTGGAACTGTAAAAATACAAAAGTTCCACTTTATTGTGATAAAAAATATATGTATAATGATGTTCTTTCTGTTCTATGATTTAAAAAAAAAACTTGGGACGGTATGTTAAGTTTCATTGTAGTTTCTTACAACTTCAGTTGATTGTGCCTATTAATATTGTAAAATTTGATTGCTTGGTTATTATAACACTTATCATATTTAATTATACATATTTATATTACAGGTGCTCTGTTAGCGCCATCGAAGGTTACGCTGAAATGGCCTGCATCGCACGTCTGGGCGGGGTACCACGCCACCTTCGCGTTGGATTCCTCCACAGACAAAATATACGCATGGGGACTCAACAACTACGGACAACTAGGTAAAGCAAGGAAAAAGGCAAAGTGTATTTTTCATTACCTCTTAACTACAAACAAAAATACAACAATACGGGGAGCTGTGTGCACCTTGGTAATAAACATTACGTCTATCAAACTACTGAAGGTTTTCATCTACAGTACAGAAGTATAAAAACTGTGTTGAGCCGTAGGCAGGTAACCAAAATTTATATACAATCTTTTCTTACAGGTATAACGGGAGAAAAACGCAAAACAGCACTGTATTCTCCTACCTCGTGTGACGCGTTCAATACAGGCGACTCAACATGGCAAATAATAGCTTGCGGGCAACACCACTCCATGGCTTTGAATAGTAACGGTCAGGTGTTCGCGGTCGGCCGATGCGAATACGGCAGGTTAGTAAAGTTAATGTCGCGTACATTATTTTCTAAAAATATGTTATCTTGTAGATAAAATTTGTTTTTGTTTGTATAATCTTTCAAGTGCTTTAAATAATATAATTTAATTAAAAATATGTGTCTAAATTACAAAGATTATATTTTATTCCAGATTAGGGTTGGGTGACAGGGAAGGCGATGCTGAAACCTTAGAGCCAATCCCGAAGCTCAGCAATAAGAAGTGTATCAGTATCGCCACTGGAACCTGCAATAGTTTTGCAGTGTCTGATACAGGTTAGTCTCTATTGCCGAACTTTTATATCATTAGAAAATAATGTACTAAAGGACGGTCGCGGTGCCCAGCGAAAAACGGACGTTGCCCTTTTTCTATTTGTCTCTGTCGGACACGCGTAGTAATAGTGCCCTCACGCTCGCACAGTAACCTTAAAGTATGTATTTATTTCTAGGGGAGGTGCTGGCTTGGGGCATGGGTAGCGAGGGCCAGCTGGGCACAGGAGCGTGCAAGGACGAGGCGGCGCCGACGCCGGCCGCGCCCGTCGCCTACAACGACAAGCAGCCGCATAAGGTGGCCGCCGGCGCGCAACACACCGCGTTGCTAGCGGTTAGTATAGACACACACACCCTCCTTATACTCATAGGAACAGTTTATATATATTTGTCAGAATAATTTCAATTTAGAAAAGAGCTTTATTGTTGATCAAATAAATCGAACAAGATGAGTTCGGTGTCGGTTCGAAGTATAATTTTAGCTTATCGAAATCAACGAAATTGTCCATTGATAATTCACGAATTAGTGGTTGTATTCAGTACCTAGTGTGTATTTAGTCCATAAAAACATTTCGAGTACATTGTTTTTAATGATTCCACAGATAGACACGTCACCCGTAAAAGAGCCGAGCCCGGTGCCTGAAATGGAGACGGAAGAGCAGCCCACGGAAGACAAGGAAGAGGAAGTAGAAAAGGTATGATCCAAGAAATTCTGTTTAAATATCACGATGTGCATTTTCGATTTCTACCAAATACCCAAATTTTGTAATATAATATATGATATTTCAGGTCGAAAAACAAAAAGAGGAGAAACCAAAAGGTCGAAATAAGCGGCAAAAGAGAGATGAACAAGAAGACGAGGTGACATCCTCGACGTCAAGCGCACAGCCCAGCGAGATCGCAGAGGGAAGCAAACCACAGGTAAAAAAAATATAATACTTTGTAGAAAGTACAAGGCAGTATTTAAATAGATACGTTTTATATCTATATTTATTAATAAAAATATCATATATATTATAATTTATAAGTATCGGAAATATTGGACAAGAAATTATCTACATATATTTAGGTTTCGGTATATTAATTTCTTTTTCTAGTTTTGAATAACATCTGACTCGTAAATTTGGTAGTTTTAGTGGTTTTGTTAATCACGGAATATATATTGTATTTTGTTTTTTTGTTTTTTTTTTCTGTTATTTTTGAGCAATGTTTGAACAACAGGGTAAAAAGCCACGAAAGGACAAAGCTTCGACGTCTAAGTCATCGGCAAGCGTCAGTTCTCTAAGGAAAAACAGGAAAAAGTCTCAACTTGACTAGGTTTATTTCTTCCTTTCCTCGATTTGGTTTAATATTCAGTATTTTTCTTAATCAAGGTGACCATATTACATGACAAACTGTTAATATTATTTTGAAGAGAAAATTTCCAATGTGTTAATTTTTATTTTTTCAACATATATTAATAATCATAAGTTGAATAATTAATGTATTTAGGCAGGATAATTGATTTGTAACTATAAAGAAAGTAACACTTCCATGCCAACGATAAAAGCCATGATAATAATAATAATCTGAGTATTAAGCCACTTTGAGTCTTAATATATGTATGGTAATAGTAAGTAATTGGTATTAAAACTTTAAAGTATGTTAGATGATAAAATTATATATTGTTACAGAATATTATAACCAATTAAGTAACTGTACTTTGTTATTTGTACAAGGGTGGATGCATGTAGAATCTTTATTTTTAAAATAATGTACTGTAGAATATGTGACAAGGGAATAAAGTAGTAGTATGAAAATAATTTTGCCGCTGACTACGTATAGTTTTTCGCCCATAAAAATAATTGTTAGGATTTGTTAAAGAACAATTAAGTATAGTTGTGCTGTTAATAGTAGTAAATTACAGGTGACTATTGGTTTACTTAATTATAGTAATGTAGATAGTTTATGTTTGTGACGTATGTGACCAAATAATGTCCGTTATTAAAATGTACTTCTATTACGTATAATCATATTTATATTTTGTTGTTTACAGAAAATAAATGGAGACGAAAAGAAAGAGACACCAATGGACGTAGACGAATCTGGTGAGCTTTATGAAATACTAGCTTCTGCCCGCGACTTCGTCCGCGAGGAACTCCTCCTTTTTTTGCAGTCGGTTAAAAAGTAGCCTATGTCCTTTCTCAGGCTCCAGACTATCTTTGTACCAAATTTCATTTAAATCGGTTCAGTAGTTTTAGCGTGAAAGCGTAACAGACAGACAGACAGAGTTACTTTCACATTTATAATATTAGTAGGGATTGTTATCTGTTTTTAATGTCCGTATAATTTATCACAGGAAATAAAAAAATACCTACTTCAATAGGTCCAATAATTCCTATAAATAAACACATTGTTTTGTTGTAATCAGTCGTACCCTTTTCCAGATAATTCACAAGACAAAAATGATGATACGCAAACAGAACCTGAAAAAGATGAAAAAAGCAAAGAAACAAATGAAAAAGATGAAAAAAGCAAAGACACAAATGAAAAATCAGAGCAACCAGAAACACAGGAAGCACCCGAACAACAAGAAACTAAAGTGGAAGAGAAACCAGATGATACAAAAACCACAAGTGAAGACAAGCAGCCCATAGAGACAACAAAAGATGTTGAAATGAAGGAACCAGAAAAAGTAGAGTTGAACGGAGCGCCAGAGAAAGAAGCGACTGTAGAAGCGAAGAAAGTCGAAGAGTCAATACCAAATGACAATGCTTTAACGACTAACGCGTGATGCTAAATTGTAGCTACTGCACTTTTGCGTCGCGAACTTGTGTATTTATTCTAATATACGTCACATTGATTAATAGACGGACGGAGAACAATGTATGTACTACATTTGGGTAACCGACGTGTATCTACATCAATACTGGATTAGGAATCATTGACGTTTAAAGATAAGGAACTTGTGTACCCTTACGATATAGGAAAATAAAGTTTGAGTATTTAACATTAATTGAGTTATGTAAACAATTAATAATGTGCGGTGGAAACATCTATTTAAAGAAGAAATACACACGATTGCGATTTGAAAGAACATCACTAAAAGTCATTGTTGTTAATTACAACATTGAGTATATGACAGGTACATTTTTGCAACATCATGGAAATTGTCATTTATACTCGTTTAATTAAATTCGAAGTTTTCCATATCAATTCACCCATAGATACTTGTTATAATAGTAAATGTTCTTAGTGAAACTTCGGATTTTAATAATTGTTAAAACACGTAATCATTGATGTATATAATTACTTTATCGAGATTACATAATAAATTATTTTCTTGGATAGTTTTTGGTCTCTAATACTACTAAGTGTCGTTTTAAGTCACTTGCATTACATTTAAACAATGAGAAGTTAATATACCTACATCACACAAATCTAAATTGATGACAATTATAAATTAGCTTCTAAGACAAAATCTCTTAATGTTTTCAAAACGCGGCCTTAAAACTATAGTTTTAGAGATCATTGTTATAAAATTGTATTGACCATTATTGACTTGTAATTTTTGTGAATTAATTTAATTTTGCGTTGACTTGGATCTTTTTATGCGGTAATCGTCAATTGGTGTTACTTGATATCTTTTGATTACGTGTCAAAGTTACAGAATAATTGTAATATAATCTTTCCCACGATTACAGTCGTAATCGAGTTTATTTTTAGGATATTTGAGGTTGCTAGTTTTTAATTAATAATAAGTGGAATGTCATGTATGAGTGTCGTTACACAGGTACAAAATTTATAAATCTGTCTCGGAATCATAGTCGTGCGTAGAACCAGGTTATGTAAACTTTTTGTTGATTTTTATTTTATTTTATATAGTACTTTCTTGCATGATTCTACTGAGTACAAAAGTACAACTTTTAGCGACGCTATCTTACTTGTTACAATAAATGAACTATAGTATAATGTATTGTGTTTCAATAATAAAAAAGTAGTGACAATAACTGACTTTCATTAGCCAGCTCCTTTAATTCTCCTTACAAATATTATACCTTTAATCATTTATATACCTACTGCTAATAAAATTAACATATAATTATATAAATTTCTATTTTGATTTTTATTTTCTATATGAAGTAAAAGGTAAGTACTAAGTAAATAAAGTAAACGTCAATAGTTTGATATGGTTTAATTTGCAATAACCAATAATTTTTGGAATACAAACTCTACATGCATTTGAGCGTAATCTCCCTTCGACAGTTACAATTGCCGAAATCTTCAAATTATATTTGAACAATTATTACGGACCTAATATGTAACAGCTATCATTAATTACTTATTCTAAGTTTGGATAATCGTAATGAAGATATAAAAAAAACAGCTCATTACTCTATAACAAGTCCGTACGTAATACAACAATAATTCCTATAGCTACAAATTAAAGTGTAATTTTTATGTTGTAACTAATCAAAATAGGTTTTGGCCCGTCTTTCTTGAGACATCTAATTTAGCACATATTTTATATCATTCAGAATAATTTTGTTTTATTTGATATTTTACTCGAGAGTAACAGATCAGGAAACAATCCACAAATATGTATATATCACATTCGTTGTCTCTTTTTTTTTGTTTGAAATTTGCAACTAGCATTTAGGTGACCCCTTGCCTAGTGAGCTTTTTATTCTATCGATTGGCAACCTTATCTTTAGTCCTATTTTTTGATATGGACTTTTCCATATAAAAAAATAGGATTTACGTAATGGAAAAAATAAGAACAGTCGAAGCTTTATAAAAATACTTGTGCATGAAATAGTACACACCTATTCAAAAGTATTAGAAATTGAGATTATTATCCCAAGATGCAAATAAACAAAGAATAACAATGAAGTTATATAAATCGAAATATATTTCATACTAAAAGCCTTTAATGAGGTTCTTACTGATTTACTGACTTAAAATTTCATTTGAATGACATTAATAAACATAATGGGCTAGTTAAACGTAATAATTTCTGATGCCAAGTAAGAAGAGATAAATTAATTAAAGTGAAATAGTTACACTTTAATTAATTTCTCTCTTCTTCATCATCATTGTAAATAAAGAAACAAAAATACTAAGATTAGTATTCCCGCATTATCATTTCATTGGCAGTGAATATCAAATAATGTAGCATGCGCTGGTGACTGAAACTAATGCATCGACCTAAAATCATTATATTATGTAGTTAATTAAGTTACATCTTGGACTATAATAGATTGTGAATTATGAAAACAAACTATAAAATGCGAGCAAAGCATTGCTTTTACAGCTTCCCCGGAAGTAAGCATCATTTTTTCGTGACAAAATATTTTTTTTACAATGTCCTAAAAACATTACATAAAATATATTACAACTAGGCAAATGGTACGCCCTCGTGCTGCGCGTGTGGGTCACATCATCATTTACATAGAAAATTAAAAAAGCTAAATACACATATCATTTAATTGTAGATTCACTCCTCGCCTATATCAGCATCTTCTCCATCTATAAAATGAAAAAAAAAAATCAATACCCTTTTCTAACATACATGTTGTAATCTCTCAAAGTACAATAAGTTTATATTTGAAGCCTTTATAGTGTGAGATTAAACATGTATAAAAGGTTCTTTATATATTATATGACATCAATAAACTCAAAAACTATTGGATCATTATGAACATTACTATGTATTTAGTTAGTATTTTAATGTATCTACATTGGGCAGGATGTCTGCCAGAACTGACAGTTAAATACTATTTAAACTGTTTAACCCTTCAATGGGTTACCTTATAATAAAGTTATCTTACCATCTGCATGTGTGCCATTGGAGTTCTCGAGACGCATCGCGCGGAGCCGCGCCGCCGCGTCCTCCGGTGCTGGTGTACTCTCTTCCGCATCCTCAAACTCATCAGACCCTGCCAACAAACATAAGACTTTATATTCCAATCATATGATTTAGTGTTTCCATATAGAAACACTGATAATATGTAATATCAAATGATTTTATTCAACCAGGAGGGCAAACATGAACATTTTTGTTGGCCAAGAAAGAATCTGATGACAATAATCATACAATGACATGCTAACTGGGCTGATTGCTGCATAATATAAGTATTATACAGTAATATAGAATTTTATTTTCATTTATCTTATCATTAGCAGACCTTCATCAAACTCTTCGCCATCCATGTAGGGGTCATCATCATCAATTTCATCCTGTGGGTCAGGGTGCAGTGTTTGTCCCTGAATCATGGCCTGGTACATTGGCTGAAGGTCAGTCTCATTCTGAGGCACAAATCTGTTGGCAATGAGGATAATAAAAATCTCACAAAAAGGTCACATCATCATGAACAGGTTTGTCTGTTATAATCTATGGATGAGAGACATGTCATTAATAAAATTTGAAATATCAATTATGTTTTCCAATAAGAGAAAAATTGTATTATACTTACAACAAGTTAGTGGATGGATCATCAAAATCTTCATCATCATCTTCATTAGAATCTTGATCAGGCTGCCCCAATTCTGGTAATCTAAAATGAAAACTTTTTTATGTTAAATTTATAACCGCAAAGTTAAAAAGAAAGAATACTCCTCGCTAGCTTTCAAGCAAAGTGAGCAATTACTGACATAACATATTATTATTATACCTTAACTCATGTCCAAGTACCAAAAACAATGCTGGTATCGGCTCTCTCTGTATCGCGTGCAGAGTTATATTGGGATACATCAGGGAAATATTTGAGGCAGCACCTCCCGAGGTATTAACGCCGCCGCCCCAAACGACATTACTGAAAAATAACAATAACGACTTATGACAATAACACGTGCATTTTACAGCATTGGGACGATGATACTTATTCACAGAAGTATAAATACTTACTTTTCTGTAATGTATAATGTAGCGGTGCCTAGTTCTTTGCCATCGACAAGAAGTTTGGTCCCAGGCGTCTGGAATAATATACCGTCCTCCGGTGGTGAAAAAGTCGAAGAAATTACAACCATTTTTTACAATTTGCAGCAATAAATGGGTCAGCAATAGCAGAAATTTAAAAAAAAAAGGTGAAATAATTGCACGTTTAACTCTTGTGATAAAAAAGAAGGTAAATTTATACACAAGATTCAAGAAACACGTTTCTTCTCCGCGGAATCGTTTGTGAGTTTTTGTTAATAATAATAAGTTGGTTCTCATTGGCACTCACACAAATTATCATATAAGCTATCGTTTTGTTACACTGTGATAAAAGTAAGACTGTATGTAATTATTGTAATTACAAAATATTTTAATTACGCTATCTACTTCATAAAACAATATTTTAGAAATATAATTAAAAACAATAAAGTAAACGAAGCAGTTTGTATGATCGTTTATAATGTTATAATTATATTTTACAACGTTGTTGCAAGTAATGCAAGTAACAAAACGCAAACCATATGTGCAGATAAACTCGAATCAAAAAATTGCTGTCAATAAATTGCAGCCAATCAGCATCCGCCGTAAGCTTGTTTCAGACAATATTATAAAGAAAACAATGCCAGCTGTCAATGAATGTAATATTATTCTTCTTTATTATTGTGTCAAAAAGCACAAAAGCTTAATTCATTCCGGTAAATAATTTTTAAACGTGTTTACTTAGTAGAAATCACTTTGATATTGACATATCAATCTATTAAATACAATTTACAGATTATTTTGAGTCAAAATGAAACATAATATGTATGATACTTTTGTTGATGTGTCATATAAAAATCAAAACACATTGACCACTGAAACTGAAAACAATTGTACTTATGAAGATTTACAAGTTCAGGACGAGGATGTAAGTTCATAGGTCCCTTAAGACTGATACGTTTTGTACAAATGTAGGAATCACGTACGGAAAGGCCAAAATTCACAGAGTTTCTATTAACTATTCTGATTGGAAACTGGTAAGATTCGCTAAGGGTCGCAACAGGGCCCCGCGGTATAGCCCTTTAATACTGCAAAAGGTCAACTCAAGACAATGGGGTACAAAGTTGGGTTAAAAATTTAGCTTAATATTACAATTTGTTACAGCACTTATGTTATATTCATAGGTATCTAGGTAATCACAATAGTGTAGCGAGGTACAGGTAAGATACATATTACAACTTTCAATACTTTTTAACTTTCATCAGCCTTTGAATGCTGTTGGAGTTGCATCAAATGAGCCAAAGTTCTACAAATTGGATACTGTTGTATTTGCTGAACCATTACAATCTTCTGAAAATATGGAAGATGCAGGTATTGTTAATATAATTCTTGTAAATTGTACAATAATGAGGAATATAATTTATTTCATGAGTGTTTTTATTCATCAGGTAGTTCTGGACGCAAAGAAGAATTAATATTTGTTGACAATGTCATTGTCAAAAAGAGAGATGGCAAACGGAACAAATATTTCATGAACATGGAAAATGGCAGTTTAAATTGTCCACAGGTGGGTATTATGTTTTATTTACACCTAGCAATTAATGGCAAAGGGTCGAGGCAAAAAAGAATATACTTTACAATAATTTATTAACACTGTACTTATTTTTATTTATAAAACAAACAATTATGTATTTAAAAGCATATTTCTTTACACATAATTGTCTGTTTTATAAGAATACTACTACTTATACATATTGTCACCTCCATATTAAATTTACATATGAAGAGACAATTAAGTTCTAAAAGAGACCTGCAATCTTGCATTCTGATTTGTTTTGTAATAAACAACTGAAACCATATACCTACTCACCAACTAGACAATGCAGTCATTTCCTTCTAACCTTATATTAATTAAACTTAACTTTGGAGATCTACTAATTATATATTTTTACCAATTCATACTTTAAGATAATTTCCATGAATCATAAACCTCCTTTAGCTCAAAACATGAAATGTTCTTACGTATCTTACACTGACTTTTCTATTGTATATTGATCCAGGGCAACTGTCATCGAGCATTTTCAACAACAACCTTGTTAAAAGCCCACATCCGTAAAGTACATTGCTCTGAACGCAAGTTTATCTGCGATGTATGTGGTGTGAGATTTACTGCCCGGTACCTCATGGCCAGACACGCGGCGAGTCATGCCGGGACCACAGAATGTCATATCTGTGGGATGCAGCTCAGTCAAAGAACCAAGTACGTAACTAATATTACCTGCTAGCTAGCTAGTTTTACCTTCTATAATCATGATGGGTAATATTATTTACTAATATTATAAACTCGAAAGTGACTGAGAATGTATGAATGTATGTTTGTTACTCTTTCATGCAAAAATTACTGAATGGATTTTGATGAAACTTTACAATAATAACATGTAGGCTATATTTTATAATGATATAGTGTAAAGCAATCATTGTGGGCAGAAGATGTCGCAGGCAGATGCTAGTATTTTATAATAAGGTAAGAGGTTGGATTTAACGGCGGTTCAAACGTTATTACCTATTTCTAAATATTGAAAAAATAAGCTACAAAATTATTTAAATTTTATTCATTGTGACGACATGTACTTGCACAGTATGTACATTGCTGTATCAAAACTTAATGCCTGGTGTATCTCATTTTTCCACCCAAGAGAACTATCTGTAAGTAATCCACTTTAAATATTTGCAACATGTTCCAAGTTCAACTGTGATAATATTAGTAACTGTCTACAGCATGTCTTTACATATGAAGACACATGCAAATGTGAGGGAGCATGTTTGCCCGGTGTGCGGCAAGGCGTTCCTCCGCCTGTCTACAATGAAAACACACGTCAAGTTTGTGCACAGAGATGGGGACATACCCTGAGATCATTGTGACGAGAGGTAAGAATAGTTCACAATCTACTTTATATATAAATTGAACATATACAATATACCTAGTGTTAGACTATCGTCAGGAATGTGGGAACAGAAAGTTTTCGAAACGACAGTCAGACAGTTATAGTACATTACGTACCAAGGCCAGTAAAATGTAAAATGTCTCAGATCACATGTAATTGTCGTCCGAGGCGAAGCCGAGGTTGACAAAAATGTGATCTGAGGCTTTTTTATTTTACTGGCCGAGGTCAGTATACTATTTTTCTGTTCGACGAAGCCAGAAAGCGGCAATTTCATTTAGCGCAGCGGCCAGAAAGTTGGCACTTTCCGGCCGGAGGACAGAAAAAATTGTTATAGTTGTTTCATTCCAACATTGCCGAAAAAAATCCTAGGTATTTAAAAAAGTTTGATTAACATTTTTATAACATTTAGCGCCAAATCACGATGGTTATTTTTCGTCTTTATTTTGCTTGCATTTTTTTTTTAATTTACTTTAACTTAATAACAAAAAAATGTAATAAGAGTTTTAAAACAGGGTAAATTGTTCTAGGTTTACTTCCCGGTCACTTTGGACAAGACACCGCGCGACTCATTCGAAGCATAAAAATTAAGGTCAGTGTAGCTTAATTACTACTAATAGGATTAATTTGAATACTTTATACACGAAATTTATTTCACCACTTACAAATACTCTTCAGCTTTGAAGTTACCTCTTGGTTCAAAGGTTTTAACACTTAACTTAAGATAGTAAGTATTTCATGTCTTAACTAGTAAGTAGGTAAGTACATATCTCAATTCGTTCGAAACATTACCTAGATCTAAAAGGAGGTAACTTAAAAAAGTTATTTTTCAGGAGGGGGGAATAACAAATGAATACATATGTCCTTATGCACTGTAGGAGTTTAAATTTTTCGATTGTTATATGAAGCAGAGTTAGCTTAAATCTGTTTTATTAGCAATTAGCATCATAAAAAGCCTAAATCTAATCAGAAAACCCCTACAGTGCGTAGCGACATATTAATCAGCTATTCGCCACTCCTGAAAAATAACTTTTATGGGTTAGCTCCTTTCGGTCTAGGTGTACAAGTTAATATCTATAGGTACCTACCTACCTACCTACTTATGAAAAGGGTCTATGGTTATGTGGTATACAATAATTGGTGACAGTGAGTAGCCTTCTTAAAAAAGTAAAAAATGTGTCTATGACACCTTTCATCTCGATTGACTTTTTTTTTCCTTTTTTTCGTTGCTGAATTTTTACTCTGTACCAGTGTACCTCCTATATGATGGAAAATTCGACGGTAACCTTTTTCCCGCTTCTCTTTTGTGTCTGCGCGTTGTAATAAGTGAAAAGGCACTTTAAACCTTAAATATAAAGGTGCTATTTCCACTGTGTTGAATTCATTGTCCAATATTGCAATTAAGTGGAGCTACGGTACGGCAATACTAGTTTATTAACTGACGAAAAAAGTTTTTTAACTGACCACTGCACGTTATTCAGACCCTTATAGTCGAATTGACTGTTCGAGTTTTCTAAAACGAAATATTAAGTAAGTACATATTATCTAAAACGAATTGAAGGTTATACTTAATAAATGCTTAGTAAGTAATTAATATTTGGTGACCGATGACCTGACCTGGTCGTCAGATTCCTTGACCCTAAAGGTTTAAGTTTCAAATCCCGCGAAGGGCAAATATTAGTTTGTATACCCCGAGAATTGGGGAATGGGGTGAAATGGTCCCACACCAGTGGACTGATCACCCGACCGTTGCTGCGCGGTCATCCCCAACTAGAAATAATAATACCCCGAGAATTTATAAATTTTCTTAAATTATAACCATGTAGGTAGGTAATACATATATAGCTAAAAGGTTATTTAAATAAATACAGTGACATTAGTGAAATGTTAATGTTGTCACTGTTAACATTGTGCCTACAAAAATTACTCTAAAAGTCTTAAGTTTTATTTTTATAACAAACTGTTCGTTTAATATAAATAAAGCTCACACAATAGTAGTTTTTGAGAATAGATAGGTACTTACCCTATGATACCTGCTTAATCGATAGTCAGTTCTAATAAAAGTGCATTTACATCGTAGACAATTTGACAAGAACTAAAATCTGATGGACTTTTCATTTCGCCAATTTGACTACCCGCATCGAGTTTATAAAAACATTTTTATTTTGGTTAAATGTGTACTGTTTTTTTCATAGGCAAAATAGGGACATTAATTTTACAAGAGCACCAAGCTCGGTCGCTTATACCTACTGAGGTGCCTTATATGTATAAGTAACCTTTCCTTTTGTCAGGTGAAAACGCACAAGCGAGTAAAAGCTAAATACGTATATTTGCGTAGGTTGATCTTGTTCGCGTGTTAGAAACCTTAAATTAGATCTTACTTTTCTTATCCCGATGGGACCTAATGGATTCTATTATGTATCACACGTTAATGGCTGTATTCATTTAAAGTCGAAAGGTAATCTGAGTAATCTCATACTTATTAACAGAGTTACAACAAAAGGGTTAAATATCAACTTTCATTTTACAATATATACACCTCTTAAGGACACAAAAGTGTATGCTTAGCTATGCGTTTTTCTATGGATGACATTTCAATTTTTCCATTATCCTAAATCGAAAACCATTAGGTACCACATATAAGAAAGGTAAGGTACCTTATACCTATTTTTTGGGAAAATCACTTAAAACTGTTAACCAGAATTTTATTATTATAGGTACCAATATATTTTACTTTATTTTACATTAATAAAATAATATAATAAGTATATTAACAGTAGGTACTTAGTTAAATAATAGTAAGTAAATATTTTTTTTAAAAAAACGAAAGAAACGTCAGTAGGTAAATTTATAAAATAAAATACGCGAGTTAAATCTATTATAGTTTTTCCATTCCAAATAGAATCAAATTATTGAATAGGTATACGTAGACAAGTGACCATAATCAGTGCAACGACGAGCGTGTATAAATTTTGAAAAATGTCAAAATACCTGGTCTATTATGGAGATTCATATTGTCTATGGGCTGTCATATTATCTACAATAATGCCAACATTTACATTCTAATTGCAAAAATAAGTAGGTAAGTATACTTAATTTTTCTCAAAGTAATTAAACCTTTAGTTCATTTGGTGATTGCATTCATGCGTTGTTATGAATAGGTTCAGACTTGATACGCTGTCTATTTGAATTGGGCCCGTTACGGTTACCCACTGTGTGTATTATTGCATAGAGATTAACTGTGCAATAATCTCTTAGAGGAGAAATGCTAGCCTGTAAACGTTATAATCAAAATTTATACCACAAAGAAAATGAAGAAGATCCTACTGAGAGATCGAATTCTTGTTTGTTTGATTTTTTCTTTGCTAGGTCTAATTTCATCCTTTAGATAATATAGGTATATTGGTAGAAGTACTAAACTTGTTTCTACTTTTAATAGAATCTGATTTATCGTGTGCCATTTGAAATATTACTTAAGTACTTACATGAAACTGTAGTTCTGAGCACTGAAAAGTTTTTGGGGAAACGCGGGTTTAATGGAACAACTAGTATTTAGTAGTATTGCGCGAATAAAATCGTAAAAATAAAAAACAAATGTAAAAGAAAACAAGAAGAAGAGAAATAAATAGCTGGCCAAATATAATTTATATATTTTATTCAACAAATAAATATATTTTTTTAAAGTTAATGTGTATATGAGTAGGTAGGTTTCAAGTAATTTAAAGTATAAATAAACATATTTCTATAATCGGAAAAAGATCCGCAAAGAGTTAGCAAAAAAGTTATACGTACCTACATTGGCAATATATGTATAAAAAGTACTTACATTATTATTTGACTATTAGCCGGTAGCAGTTTGCCCCACTATTATCACTCAAGATTACTTTACCTAAGATTATCAAAGTTTATGTCTTACTAGCTTCTGCCCGCGAGTTCGTCCGCGTGGAACTCGTCCTTTTTTGCAGCCGTTTAAAAAGTAGCCTATGTCCTTTCTGAAGCTCCAGACTTTCTTTGTACCAAATTTCATTTAAATCGGTCCAGTAGTTTTAGCGTGAAAGCGTAACAGACAGACAGACAGACAAACAGAGTTACTTTCGCATTTATAATATATAGAGCAATAGAGCAATAGAGCAATAGAGCAATAGAGCAAAAGTCCCAACCAAAACGACTAAAAATCACTATCTCAATTTAGTTATCTGCCTACTGCCTACCCCCTAAGAACGATGGCGTGATTATTTATAGCCTATGTCCTTTTCTAGGTTATCATCTATTACCATACCAAATTTCATCAAAATCCGTTCAGCCGTTTAGGCGTGAAAGAGCAACAGACAGACAGACAGACAGACAGACAGACAGACAGAGTTACTAACGCATTTATAATATTAGTAGGGATGTATAGATATGCTATCATATTTTGATTCTAAAATAGCTGCTGTTCGATTTATTTTGTAACGGGCTCTTACATTGTTTTGAGCTGCTGTTTTTTTTTATCATTTATTTATGTCTTTATCTTTTTAACGAGATCAACATGCACGAAGATGATTATTTCATTTTGCGAGTCATAAACTCCTCAGAAAGTGACTTTTGTGGCCTTTATATGAAATTTACGTTTACGATCAAAATACGCGTCAACGTAATTTGCAAAGATATTTTTTAATAGGTACCTATATTATTTTTACTTAGTCAAATTGTCAGTAAGTGTTTAAAAAAAAACTATAATTTAGGTATACATATGAGCACGGCTTTTAATAATACAGGTGGTTTTCTGAAGCGGCGGCAGCTTTGACTTACATTGAATAAATATATTTTGTATTTGGACATGTTTCCTGTTCAATAGGTATACCTGCATGATTCCGTTTTATGCCTTTTGTCATACTATTAGGTCAACGAAAGTATCATCAATCATCCTAATAACAATTTAACCTTGCAATCTCGTCTACGATGACACGCGACGCCTGATTGTACCGAGAGTTCTCGGAAGCGCTTGGATCATTTCTCTTGTATCCAGAACTTTTTTATGTTGTCATTCCTGTATGAAATCTGGAGATGATATGTCATTCTTTATACATTTAACACCTAAGCGTATGCACAGGCTTTTGTTTCTTCTACATTCGTATGACCCCGTTTCCCCCGGTATGATGTTACATGTTCTTTTACAACAATTACTTGCCTATTTAAAGCACAATAACGGCACTCCTTCATATGTTTCTTTAATTATTATTTACTAGCGGCCCCGGCAGACTTCGTCCCGCCCGGCAAAGAATCGATTTAAGTATCCTATTTCTTTCTTTATTTAAGTGTCCTTTTCCTGGTTTTGAGCTACATCCCCAGCAATTTTCAGACAAATCGGTTCAGCCATTCTCGAATTATAAACGGAGTAACTAACACAACTTTTATATAATAAGATAAGAAGAAGATAGATATAGAAAATTTGATGGAAGTCTTTAATATGGTATAGTTTTGTAGGATAAAATAATATTATATTAATTCTACAAACGTTGTAATTATTCATGTGACGCCATGAAACTGATGACTTTCCTCCCCCAGGTATCACAAGATGTCACGCCCCGCGCCACCCTCTTAACGTGTGCGGTGTAATTTATGGATGACCTCTTGTAGTTGTTAAACTATATCACGCAATACATTTGTAACTTCTATAAAATTTACCTAGTCTATGTCAATTCTGTAAAATTAACGATCTACTAATACCAGAGATTACCTCAAACATACGTGCTCATATAATATTTAGATACAACTTTACTATATGATACGATTGGCATACATTTTTAAATGTAACTTTGCCTTTATTTATGGTAACATATTTTAATATATATTTTGGGTTCTGATCTGATATGGAAATATACGAGGAAAACAAAAAGTCACCTAGACTATGTAGGTATGCTATGACGCACTCTCTAATCAATTTAGTTGCCATGCCATGCTCGAACATGTTGCGCTTTTAACTAGTGACGGTACTTGTATGCAATATATTATTTAAAACCCTTGTAGCTCCTACCGAAATATCACTTGCCGTTAATTCTGACTCCATTGATTGCCGATGCATATGATTGCTGCATCTGGTTTCATTGGATATTAAACATCTTAAATTTTTTTGAGATAAGCCTCCCTGAAATAATTTGACAGTGGGTACAGCTTTTTTATGAATTTCTTCCTGGAAACCTCTAATAAGTATGTACTTAACTTTATGTGACATGACATTTTTGTTCTCTTAACGAATGAACGTTGAACAAGTGTATTAATTCGTTTTTTATTACTTTATTATTTGTCGTATTTAGAATGTTGCGATTGATTGTATATGAAAAATAGTTTTTTATTTTTTTATTTTGCTATTAAATACTTATTTCCTTTCCTTCCCAACAGGGAAGTATATAAAATAAGTACATAAATGACTATATACCAACAGATATATATCAGGTACATACAGGTATATATCATTTATGTATTTTTGTTCTTTTATACTGTTAAATTTGGCGTTATATATATTTACCTTTACATTATTGTAAATATTAAAGAGGACTGGAAATCAATTGCGTCGAGCGGAACATCAATATTGAATATACGAGTAGATAGCGTCCGCCGCCGGCGACAATTTATTACTAAAATAAAACGACTTGCATGGAATCTAACGCACCGACCGAAAACGAACTTGCCTAGGTACGAGTAAGTATAATACCAGTTGCCTAGATATTTTTATAATAGGTAAATATGTCAGTTTATTTCACTAAAGACAAATCTCGTATTTGAGTAGGTAGCTTATCTTTTTTTTTTTATTTGTGATAAGATATTTTATTGTTCACACATCAACTCGACACCGGGTCGGCATAGCCTTACTGTTCAGTATTCTGTGTATGAAACTGCATACAGCCGCCGCGCCGCACGGTGCGATCGCATCGCCTCGACTACAAGTTCGTAAACAGAATCGAGGCAATGCCGATCCTCCGCCGAGTTTCTAGGTAGGTATGTTGTATGCGAGAGATAATTATTAAAAAATGTCGTGTTAACATATTAATTTCATTATTTAAACGTGGTAAATTTTATAAAAATATTTTTAAGCTACTCACATTATATATAGGTACCTAATAATATGTATTAAGGAATTGGACATTTATTTTATTTTTATTTTTTTTACGTATTACTTAATAGACTTCTTAACTGAGTGTCATAAGTACTTAAGTCTCTTTAGTTTAATACGTATTTCTTCGTTTAGGACTTCATTATAAGAGGTAGGTACTTCATAATTGCAGTAAGTAATTAACTTTCTCATTAACAATGTATTTATTAAACTGATAGTTATTCAGTATTATCGTACTTAGTAACTAGTTTATTTATTAAAAACAATGTACATGGATACATTTTGCTATTAGAATGTTCAATAGCATTCAAAATTAAAAATGCAAATACTTGTAAGTAATAACATCATCAAATGCTAAGTAGGTTAGGTTTTTTTGTATGACACGTATTAAAAAATATTGTTTCGTTGTACACAGTACCAATTAAAAAGTACTTAAGTAAATATTATTTTCTTCACTTCGTTTATAAATTCTTAAATCCATACAGACTATCCTTATTATTTATTTTAAGTGGGCACCTACCTGGCAAATCCTTTTAAATTACATTCTTCAACTGTAGATAGCATTATCTTGAACCGAAAGGGCTTGTCGTTGTCGCCCAAATTTATCTTCGTTGTGGTTATTAGATAAATGTACCTACTGCCAACGATTACATAATCAAAACGCCGTGCGTGACTGCAGTATTATACCCAAGTACAAAATCGTCTATGTACTAAAAATGTAGGCAGACGCAGGTAATACTACTCTAGTTGTGATATCAATTGCACCTGTATAATATAATATTATAACATGGTTTACGCCCATTTACACGTATTATAAATAGCCATGATCGAAAAATATTGACGACATTAACCTGCAATTGTCAAGGTCAGTTACGTTTTCAAACGAGTCCATTTTATTCTCACCGCCTCTCAAAACCGTCGAATATTGTAGTTCTAGCCAGTATTAATTACGCACACAAAGGAAAGTACATTATCTCCACTGCATAATTGAGGCTGACATTTTGAAACGGAATAGATACGTATTTATGAGCCAACTTCGTCGGTCGTAATTTAATAACGCATTACTCTCTATGGACAAGTAGAGATTTGTTAAACTTGTGGAATCCCTTATATTTTGCAGCGTTAGCTAGGTTGAAAGTACATGCATCTATGTTATTTATTTATTAGCAGGAGGAAGGCGATATCGCAACGGACTCAGTCCGCAGCTCACACCTATTTGTTTCCCCGCCGTCTCAGCGGCCATGTTGCGCGATGCTACTCACCCGCCAGTTTCACGCGGGCATTCAGACGCGAACACCGCTTGATTCCGCATACGCGCGTCGGATAACCGCACGCAGTTCAAAATTATTCAAAAATCGCTCTCTCCGCGTAAATAAATATTGCAAAAATATTTATAGAATTTATAATTTTTCAAAATGGTAAAAACTAAAGATGGGGAAGGAATAAAAAGTAATTTGATCATATCGGAAGTCCAGAAGAGACCTTGCTTGTTTGATTCGAACCATCCCAACAACGGAGACCGGGCGGAGAAGGCTCGGTGTTGGGACGAGGTGTACGAGTCAGTGGTGCCGGGTTGGTGCGGTCTGGGCCTCTTGGAGCGGTCTGCGGCCGGTACGTGATACTAGCCTTAGACCTGTCGGCGATAGTAGCGATACGCGCGTGCGGCGCAGCGCCGCGACCGGCTCCGGCCGATTGTCGCTGCGTCTTTGTTTGAACGGATGCTTTCGAAATAACGCTACGCGTTTTGTGTGATACACGTGGTGTATCTTTGTAATGCTCTATCGGTGACCGTATGCGGACTTTAAATAATGACGAAATGTATTTAAAATGATATAGGTATTTTTTGCGTACCATATTAACTTTAGTAAAATACTTAGTATATTAAAAATATACTGCCGACGTTAATCCACGATAACAGCCTCGACGTAACATATACCTATATGTATAATATAGGTATTTATCTGTTATAGGGCGTCAACTTGCGTGACTACTGGCTGCGTACATACTTAAATACCTACCTACCTACATAATATAATATATTTTTCGCGTAAACAAATTTTAATATCTTCGAAGACAAGTAATGCAATTACTTATAGTTTGTTTGAATATTTTTCTGCATAGAAACGTTGCTTCCAAGTTACAATTACGTCATCGCGATTATTTTTAAGCGGCAGCTTTTTATATTTAATTCTTCTCGGATTTGAATTTTTATAAAAAAAAGTAGATTTAAAAAAATGTGGCTTTCAAAAATCTGGTTATGAACAAAACAAAAAGTAAATTTAAGAGATTAAAATTGCTGATCAGTTATGGATCTTTTTGTCCCTGTCTCCCTCCTGATTCCAAGAATAATACTTATGGTAAAAATTACTAGGTAGTTTTTGTTAAAATTTTAAGATGGAGTAAATGTATGTGCATTGATAATGCCCCTTTAAATTTTAAGCGTATTTTTGTCGTCCAGGTAAAACGAGAAACGGTTCTCGTCCCTCGCAAAGGCAAAGTGCGCATATTGTAACTCCTACCTCTTTATTACGCCGTTGACGTGGCAGCATACCTATTTACTTGTAAAAATATTTATATAATGTATGACATTATTACACCAGTATTAAGTATGTAGGTTATTATATGTTATTAATGTTTAAATATTCTGAAAAATAGAAAATAATACATATGTAATGCGAATAATTTTATTTTTGTAAGCAATGTTACAATTTCTGATACTTAATTTCACTATTGTACTTAATTGAATTTCACAATAATTCAAAACGTTATATGTTAATCTTATGTCAACACTCGGTACTTTAACCAACTGATAAATGTGTGTTTCTGATAAAGGTCAAGTTTTTTTTTATTGCTCGACAACATACAAATTGTAGGCCTAAACGGAGAAAAAAGATAGGTACGTCCCATAATATAGTGACCGACCCTTGGGTCTGATAAAATACCATAAGTACTGGTACGTCTACCCACTCCCTTGTTGCTACGTAATAGTGAGGTTTTTATAATATTAGCCAATATAGATATCGACAAAAATCAGATAAGTATATATCTAATACGTGTATGTAAAGTAACAAGTGCCTTTAAATGGTTTATAATAATTAATACACGCAATTCTTGCATTATTAAAAAGCTGACATTTTCCGCAGTACGCTGCGGTCTGGACAGCACACGCTATGTACCTATGCGTCAGACTTTTTTTTTTATTATTGGGTGTCATTATAAAAGTAATACTATATAGATTTGTTAAACTAATAACTAAAATTAATAAAAAAATCTTCTTTACTACAATGCATAACTAATAGGTACTAAACAATTTAAAATAATATTATATATTTTTTTCTAATACATAATATTATAATGTTGTAAAGTTAACAGTAGGTTTGTTCATCAATATTAAAAAAGGGTATTAGGAGATTCAGACATCAACGTGTAACATTCGCCCGAACAGTTCTTCCGCTTTTTCATAAAAGATACTTTAATTTATTGCGCCGATTTTACCTTTTCACCGTAATATACTGCTGGGTTCAACCAAATTTCGACCTAATGTATAGTTGTTAAAGATCATTTTTGTGACCCTTTAGATTGTTGAGATGCGAAGGTAAAGCCATTCGTTCACTTTCTATATGAAAAAAGTTTTTATTAATACAATTAGATTTATATTAAATGTATCACACAATTACCTTACATTTATTTAAAAATAATATTAGCAGTCTTGTTGATTATGGATAAATTTTTAAGCCCTTTGGGCTTGTATTAAAACTAATTAGAAGCAATCGTAATGACGTATTTAAGTAGGTACCAGTTCTAAAATATTATAATCTACTAACGGCTTTTTTGTTTCTTAAAAATAAATAATCTCACACAGGTAAATGTGTCTCTCTAGAAAGATCAAAGGGATCCGACATAATCCACCACGCTGGTCCAATGCGGGTTGGCGTATTATCAGAACTGCACTTATTTTTAACAATTTGTTTAGAATTAAGCTGTTTATTGCAGTTGCAGTTAACTCAATTATTTTTTATGAATACCATTCACTTACTTAAGTAGGGGAGAGGGGGGCTATTACTAACAAATTTTAAATATTGTCATTTAGCTTCTCAATTTGAAAACTTTATGTTATTATTTTTATACCCGAGTAATGGAAATTTATATGACTTGCATATACTAAGCTAAAAGTTCATCTAAATTACTTGGATTCGAAGGGAGACGCATTTGTATAAAAAAAGTCAGCGGTTAAAACTTGCCCCGTTTCGGGGGCAAATATTAACAGCGACGGGGTAAGTATTAACGCTAGTAAACTTGTTATGATTTCATTTAACCATAGAAGTAAAAAACAAAACAATATTAAAATGATAATTTATTTATTTTTTGACATACAAATGTTAAAAAAAAACAATAAAAACTCTCAAATAACATAAATTCTTACCTACTTCAGGTTACTAAGTAATCAGTCTTAGAAAAGGCTTTTTCATTTAAAATGTAGTAGGTAATATTTTCTATTGGATTTCAATACTTCTTGCACCGCTAAATCATATACTTCTTTTACTCTTGTACCGTGACACCTTTCGCGGGGGCAAATATTAGACGGGTTAATACTTACCCCGTTCCTTTTGTTAAAACTAGCCCCCGAGGACCTTTTTGGATAAAACTAATTATAAAAAAAAAACTATAGGTATATTTAATAAAATAACACGGGAATTTAATTAACAACTAAATAACCATTCATTATATAAAAATCTGCAATCACAAAATCAAATAATTAAAACATTAATCAAAAAATTCGAGACTTAAAAATGTTCGCACACCTGCATTTTTGCACCAACGTACGACAACTGCACAACGCGGAAGCCGGCGGGCAACCGACTTGTCGTGACTTGTTCGCCGACGTCACCCGAACTTATGACCTAAACGTCTTACCGTATCGTCGTTTAATTTAGTAGTTATAGACTTGTTAATACTTACCCCCGTTAATTCTAGCCCCCCTCTCCCCTACCTATAAGATTTTTTTTTAACAATCTACGACAATTAACATTTTAGCAATATGTATTCAGGTATCTTTGAAAATTTGTTTTAATTACAAAGAACTCGCTTTCGATAAAAGCTATATATCAAATACTTATTGGGTTATTTTCTATGTTAAAAATATTAAATAATAATTAGGTACTTATAGTACTTATCACCCGACGTTCCCCAGAAATTTGGTAGGTACCTAAACTACATGCTTACCTACCGCATAGGTTTCTTCATATTATAATAAACTTATTCTGATATAGGTTTAAATTAGTCAAATTACCTACTTATTTAATTTTTAAATTCAGTTTGATATTATCAATTGAACGAAAAATTATTTACTGTCGCCAAAAAAATCTTTAACAAGAAATGATTTAATTTTGGTGTGGATTTACGTTTAAATCATTGTTTTAAAGACATATCGTTATTATTCGTTATCTCGGTCATTAATCTCAGATAATGCTGAATGTTATCGCCCCTATTAACAGAACGTTTGACTTACATTCCTAAGTAGTTAACCATTATTCTTAACATTTAAGCCTTAGAATATAAGCACAAATGTTATCAATTGCTTTTTTGTAACAATATTATGAGTTTGAAGAAACTTAGTCATTAGGTCTGTTCCGGCGTGCTATTATGGCTCCCTTATTACAGGTGGCAACAGCTAAGTGTCCTTACAACGCCTTACATACAACGCTAATGAGAAAGGAACAGGTAGGCTATCTTAGCTCGGTGACCGAAGTCGAGTGTGCATTGTGCTCGGCCGCTCTCCGGCGTGGCCGGTCACTCTGGACACTGATCCGCTATATTGGATCCAGCTTCGTAGTCAGGGGGTCACACAGTCAAATTCTATTCAAAAGAACTATCTTTTAATGCCTTTCATCTATGTAATTACATACTAATGTAATTAGATAAAAAGCAATAAGTTTAGAAAAATATCTACTTATTGCTATGTCAAGGGTGGGGGGTCATGGCACTCCGCCCTTGCTATTCCGGCCCACTTTATGATTGTTTTCAGGGTTCCATGAAACCTTCATAGCAATGCCAAGCGCACATAGCTGTCGAAGAGTAAAGTTTAGAAAAAAATATTTTATTGTCCTATAATCTAAATCTTTAGATCGTATAGAAATTTGGTGAAATAGAACTATAGTTAAGCAACTATTTCCCTTTCATATTTATGATACTTACATAATTATTAATTATACATAGGTACATTTTAAAAACTACACGGCTACGGTTTATTACTTTTCAAAGAATTCACTAATACAAATTATTAAATCTTATCTGTCATAATAATAACAAATAAGTATAAGTAAATGCCAAAGATAAGCACTTCCAAAATTCGGTAGTGGTGGCGTGACGTCATGGTATGGTATAAATTGTACCAAATCGTGACGTTACGAGCCACCACTACCCAATTTCAGAACACTTATCTTTGGCATCATTTATTTATTTGATAAACGGTAAAATACTTAGGTACCTGTGGAATAAATTTTAATATTTTTTTATAAACCTATCAATCGAGCAATCCTTGAATATTTTTATTAATATTAATTTAGCGACTCGACGTAACTATGTATCGCGTTAATTATTACAGAGGAGCTTTACTAGATGGGATCACACGTTAGAACTCAAAAAGATATAATTGTTGTAGGTCTGTCTATATAAGTACATAAAAATATGATAATGGACAATGTGTAATACTATGTACTTACGAAGCGTTACGTACTGCACGTGGGTCGTAAGTTCCGACACGCTCTTGGCCGGGTTTTTGTTATTCAGGGAACAATTCGTGGTAAATTTATATTGTACTCAATCAATAATTTAAATTTATAAATATATTTATTTTATCATCGCATTTTATCGACACTGAATTTAAATTTCGAAAGTCTAATAACTAATGTAATAACACGCGACAAGGAGTAATAAAGTTTATTTTCACATGGCGGCCATTTTGAGTCATTGCGTTGTGCATTGACGCGAACTAAATTGCCTATTTATCAAACAAAGAAAACTAGCAGATATTTATACCCATACACTTACTACCTATTTAAAATTATACTATGATATATATAGGTACCTAAGTATAATTTATATTGCACTAGTCAAGGTTATCATTAGTTAGGTACTTACTTACGTTTATTAGGTTTCTATGAATACTTACATAATAATATTAATATTTAAGTAAGTAAGTACTTACTTGAGAAGGTATTTATAGAATATTATTATCTGATATATTATTAAGTCGCTATTATTATATGTGGTCATAATTAGAATTAATTATTTTTACAGTACTTACAATCAATTAAGAAGTAAGTACTTACTTAAGTAAGTAGCTAGTTCCCTACTGTTATTGTGTAAATATTACCTACTTGAAAATAATACAATTTTACACCAAAGTATCTAGTTTGCTCATCACAATAAAATAATCTCAACGCTGAGCTCTCGAAAAAACTTAACCGTCAACGAGTCAGTTTACAATCCACGTAGGTACCGATCTACACGAATAACATCACCAGATATAATTACCTATCCATTACCTGCTTATAGTACAACCTCTTCGAAGCTCACCCTATTTGAAACGTAGTGTGTATCTCTGTCGTTGAAATTGTAGTGGACTAAATTATCAAGTCTCTTACTTGGTGGCGGCAGTGCGGAGTTCTGAGCGTGACTCAATAGACGCTAGGGGCCGGTCCGCACTCGCTTATTCATACACCACGTACGTTGCACGTTCACTAATCTATACATCCATTGCTCCTTAAACTAGACTACATATAAACGCCGTAAAGACGAGACCGTCAATGTATTAGGTGTATGATTACCCTTCGCCTCGCCTGTCACGATACGTTTCCTTCGAAGATTGTTAAATGTTATTCGAAAAATAGTGACTGTTAGCATGAGGTGTTTGATTTCAAGTTTTTACCCTATTACTTGGGTGTGTTTTCCTTTTTTTATTTTATTGGATTTAGGTACAATATTATAGCCTTACCGTGTAAATTCGTAGCACGGTGACGTCGAAAGCGAATCACGTTCCACAAAATGGCCGCAATATCCGTCACCGAGCGTATAATATTGTATAATATTATGTTGTTACGCCCTATAATAATTATTAATTTTGTTTTTGTTTTAATTTCTGTTACTTATGCATATTTATGAGCTTTTTGTAGCTATGCTAGGAATTAAATTTTTGCAACATATGGTAGGTAAACAATTTAATGTTTAAAATATTGTATGAGATCGAATATCCTGTTACTTATACCGATTGTACCTATAAGATAAACTACTACTTACTAAAGTTTTTATATGATTCTGTACCTACAATGCCTAAAATGTAAAATCGGATAAGTACCTACCTACTATAATCGGATAGGTATCATTGGAAACTACTGCACCGATCGATTCAAAATTTGGTACTTACTTACACGTATTGTTAGGTAGTGTGTTACCCCAAAGACGGTTACGTAAGTAAGTACTGCATACAAGTAAATTTTAAATTTTGACGGAATTTTTTTATGAAAATGAAAATGGTGACCATTTCCAAATGTTTATTTTCAAACGTTACAAGTATTAGTATATTAATGCAAGTTTTATCGCGAGTTTAGGAAAACGCGAACACCGCACCGCCTGACCCGATTTATGTGGAAACCTTCGACTCGGTAATTGCCATGACGTGTGATGTAATTGTATGATTTTACTAAATATAATAATATAAGATTTTACTTTGACTTTTGTTTTGTAATAAATTAAATCTAACAGCATTAATGATTTACATATAAACAATTCTGAAAAACGTTTAAAGAAGTGTGTAGGTTTTTTAATTAACTGCTTAGTCAGTTTATTCTCGATTTCGTATAAAATAAAACAAGTAGATTTGTATTGTGTGAGAGAATTGTGAGCAGTAGAACCTTTTTACTCTACCACCTAAGTACCTAGGTACCTAGATAGGTATTAAGTTTCCTTAATAAGGCCATCACACTCGTCATTTTAAAGTAATTAAATAAGAACTTACAGAGCCAACTACAATAAATTATACTTAATACCGAATCACTGGTAAAAATACCCAAATAATTTTCCTAGTAAGTTGGACCTATATCCGCAAGAGCTTACTCATAGTATAGCGGCATACAGTTAGCCAGTTAGGTATATAATTTACTTAGGTACCTTACCAAATTACTAGATATTCGACAACGCATAATTTTTGTCAATTTCTTAAAAATGTACTTAGTTAATGGAATTATTATCCTCGTCGTGACAGTTAAATTTCTAAAGTGCTTACTTGAATGCTGCCTATAGCGGCTTAGTCATGGTGTCATGCAGCCGTATCGTTTCCATGCGACGAGCCGACGACGTGCGACGAGACTCGTATAATGTTCAACTCGCACGGATACAACAGAATCTTATCTGTTACAAAATTGTTAGGTAGGTACCTATTTGTTTTGTATTTCCTTTTACTTTAGGATATTTAATTTGATCTATTGGTCAAAAAACCTATCTGCCATACCCAACAAGCAAAATCAGTACTTGTAGTGTTCTTGAAGCCTATTTTTATTAGACTTATAAGATACTCCAAGTATGCTACAAACAAGGATTTGGGCGCAGTTATAGGAGCATTCTTACTTATAACGATCTTATAATGAACTAGCGGAACGTCAATAGGCCCTATAATACGCTTACAATTGTTTTACCGTAGTACAATTGATCCTATAAAGTCCTGAGACTACCCATTTATAAGTACTATAACTCTTATTACTATCTGAGATGAGTATCATACTAGAGCAATTTTAGTTACAAAGTATCTCCTACGAATATACTTAGTTATTTTTTGTGGCCGTTTTCTTTTTAATTTATCTAATACAATTAGTAAGTAGTGAAGAGTATATCTAAGTATTGAAAATTACTATATGTTTAGTGTGTGAAATTACCGGGGAATTCATTTTTATTGTGAATGTCCACCATAATTTGTTGATTTTAACAATGCCCATGGAAAAAGCTCACATAATCATAGATGTTATTGAAATAATATTCGTACATTAATTGAGAACATTCGCCATTTTCTAAAAGTACTCTGCATTGAGTATATTATAGGACAATTATAGGTAAAATTGCACCTATAGCAGTTTTGATCCAGAGCAATCGTCGCCATATTTAAACGTATTAGCATTTCGTAACACAAATTCAAACAATGATTGAATGACATTTACTAGTAAGGTGTTTGGTCAAGTAATTTATAGGATTGTTTCATCTTATAAGGCTCTAACCAAGTACAATTTGGGTTATAAGAGCATTGGACAAGACTAATAGCGATGTACACTTGAAATAGTCTCAGCTTAGTATAATATAATGTCTTGTACTCTTTCAAAATGCTACTATAAGATCAATATTATTCAGGACTATTTGCTCTTTCTGCAAACTGTTATAGGAGACTAAATCCTATAACTATCTTATAAGACGCTCTTATAGCTTACTACAAGCATGTAAAATAAAACCAAATGATCTTAAGACTATCTACGCTTGTATAATGTTACTATAAGTAAAAGTATCCTATAACTGTTCTGTGCTACAATCTTGTAGCATACTATAAGGATGAATTATAAACACTAATGCTCTTGAGTATGTTACCGCTTATCCAAAGCTATTATAAGTAAATGACTCTACGTCAATGCCTTTATAGGAACGTTATTAGCAAATTAGTACTTATAGTCTTTACTTATAGGAATACTTTGCTTGTTGGGTATCTAACAGTCACATTTATTACCACGGATAACGATATAAATCCGTACCTATAGGAAAATAAAATCGAAACTGGTTACGTATTAAATATACTTAGATGCCTAGGTAAGTTGCATACAGATAGGTATAATGAATAGTAATAATGTCGCATTTGAAGAACACTCGAACTGTTCGCATATAATTTTGCTAATTATAATTTAAAAACCAGACTCCGTTCGCATATAAATAGTTACGCAAAGCAATTGTTAATTACTTACTTTGAGAAATTCAGTTAGAACCGGTTTGTAAATGCGGGATCGTTATTATAATATACTAGAGTCGGTTAGGAATTAACATCATAGCATTCAACAGGTAGATAAGTGTTTTTTTAATTTGAAATGAAGTGTAGATATGCGCATCTGTTGTGAGCGAAACCTCTCATTGGCAGGGCCGGAGGCGGACTGAGACTAGTTCTGTTTGAGCCAGTGACTCGCGTCGCTGTTTCAATGAGAATCTTTATCGAGTGCTTGCCGTTGCAGGAGAGCGGAAAACCGAACGCTCGTCCCATATTTAATATTTAAAAATAATTCACACCACCGAAAATGAGTAAATTTAATGATATTAATTAAAGTTTGTGCTGTGATCGCTCTAGACCAATCGTTGGGTTTGAATTAGATGATGGTTTGAGATGTATTATATTTATTTAAGTTAATGTTTTGTCGAATTTAAGTGTCAAGTGCAAGCCGCGTGGGACAAAGAAGTACCTGATATTGTTTTACTTTTTTAAAGGGGTACTGTTACTACCTATATCCTTTCTTTGAAGTCGCCGTACTTAATGAGTGGTATGTACCAATTTTTTTTTGTTTTACTATCTGCCTTTATTTAAACATTCCTTTAATATTATTATTATACCTTATTATGCACTAAAAATACTTTTAACAATATGTTCTGTTCTTTTAACATACTTATTGCCTATTATTTTAAAAAAAAAAAAACAAGCTCTACACTGCTGTACAATGACGACATCAAACTTTCGAGAGATTCTAAAATTAGTTTACTTTAATTCATACATTTTAACTACCTATATAATTATTCCTCCTTTATATATATATTTATATTAGTAAACGTTTATTTTTATATCGGTTAAAACAAGTTACACCAAGATTGTGTGCGTTTATGTTACCTCTTAACATCTAAAATAAAAAAAACGTACCTACGTGTTCACGAATTGTTATTGTCTTTCATATAAAATATAGGAGGCAATAACAACTTATGGATAAGTAATATTGAGTCATATTATGTTCAGAATTAAAGTTCTTTGACTTCATAATATTATGTAGATTGGTATAAGTATATTTATTTAAGTAAAACATTTTATGTTCGGTTTGTAATTTTCCTTATTAAAATATATTTTATTTTTCTATATAAGTAAACAATAAGCGATACGAGAAATTACTTGGCATTTTATCAGTGTTTATCAAATACGTAATCAGTAATAAGCGATTGCTGGTAATTTAGAACCGGCCAAGCAGTTTTTCATCTTTTTTCACCGTGACTGGCGGAGTCGAGGCACATTTGCTGGCCGACCTCCACGGAGGTCACATTATTTTGTCTAGGAACAGTTGTGTAACTGACGTAAACGACAATGCGCTATAAAATATCCGCTTTGCTTTTTCTTGAAAGTGTTTTATTGGTATTCCGAAAAAATATGTAAAATTGTAGTTTAGATACAATATTGTTTGGAATAAGTACATTATTAGTTTTTACCTAAATAAAATAATACGCTGTTTAATATTTTGTTAAAGATAGGTTTAGCTATTACAGAGCGTACCTGTACTGTAGTTATTGTACCTACTATCTACGTAGGTAGTCATTAGGTTATTTTAAGTATAAAAATAATTATAGGTACCTAGGCATATTAAAAACGTTTAATTACAGATTTCATAATGGAAACAATATATTCTAATGTTTTTTAGCCAGAACGTTAGCATTTAGTTTAATTTATTTATTGTAGATTGGCATAAATATTATTTTGTTTTTTTACTGTGTACCTAGGTGTTAGATTTTTTTTACGTAACGTAGGTATGACCATGCGGAATTTTCCTACTTAGTTCGTGTTTCATGAGCGATAATAAAACCGAAAATAATACAGCTATTTAACCGTCGCCTCTGCATTAATTGTATATTTTTTTAATCTAATATTTTTATAATATTTACTCTCTAATAACATTTTTAAAGTAAGATAGTATACTAGTGATGATCTTAGGTCGCGGTAAGTAGGTAAATGTTTTAACGTAGGTACGCTAAATTTCTGTTTTTTTGTAATGAGCATTGTATGATGACCTTTTTTCCCTTCCACTTCTTACACCGTTTAAGAACATGTTAAAGTCTCTGCGGTATTTTATTTTTATACCGATCTTGCGTCACATTATATACAATTGTTTTTCGTACGTATACTTATAGCGTGCATGAGTTTTGTATACCTACTGTGTGATAACGAAAATACTTATACGCGAACAAAGGTTACACACTGGTAAAAGTGAATACTTGGTAAACTTTATCGCTACTTTGCTATAATGAGCCTTCCATTTAATATTATTTCAATTTTTGTATGTTTCCTTTAGAAATGGAAAAAATAATGTTTACGAGATCGTTTCGATTGCTGGGAATCCACGTTATATTAAATATGTAATTATAGACAAGTTTTTCCTATGACGTTTTCCTGGTTTTTGTCATTGTGCTACACTCATAAAAATAATTTATGATCCTTCATTCCAAGATTGGTGTCTTATGTGCGTTTATGTTGATTGTATTTGGCTATTAAGTAGGTTTTTAATCTTCATACTGGTAACCTCTTTACTTTCTGGAATAAATTAAAACATTACTTTGTACCTACATTGTAATAAAACAACTGTAACGGATTCAACACGCGTTTATTGATTTTATGCTGACGTTCTAAGAACTTGACCACATTCATAGCAGAGATGACGAAAGTCTTAGCACAGAGTTAAATTGACCGTTTTTATTCCAATGCGTAATAACCGTGAAAGCATCCAAGTTATTCAGAGCTTCGTAGTTTTTGATGCGGATATAAGTAGGTACCTGTTATAAAGACATCCGGTATTCGCGACACGTTAGTACTGCCATCTTGCAGCGTCCGTGTATTAACTTCGTTGTGCTGCCCTCTATAGGCGGGTGATGCATAACAAGAAGAAACTTATCTCGTAGGTTTTATGGAAATACAAAGTCAATGTGCCTCTACGGTACGGGCATTGACCAGATGGCGTAGGTGCCTTAATGTCAAAATAATATATTATTTTCTAGATTCCTTGCTAAATACTTTTACATCAATTAAGTAATACTTGTCTGACTTACTTACCTATAAAAATAATTAATTACTTACAACAATTATCTATACGAAGACTTGGTTAAAAAGGTAGGTCAAGACATATTCCACTAGCAACAAGCTTTTTTACAGCTATTGCGGAATGTTATTTCAGAAATGTATATCGTAACTGCTAAAATTAAAAAATAAACCTATTATTCTCAACGAACCCAACAATTAATCAAAATGAAATGATGTAAACGGTACTGTACCTATATACGAAACCTTGGCAGAAACAATAACAATCTAAACAGCGGAGTTAACGTAACTAGAAACTGCCTTACTTAGCGAGATCAGTAGTTTTCAGCTCTAACATACGACTTTATTCTGATTATGAGACTACAATAACGCTTTAGCAAAACTGCATAGCGTAGAGACTTAGTGTCCGATTAAGTACTTAATATTTAAAATACCTGACGATGCTCACGAAATCGACAAGGTTTACCGCAATTCTATTTTATTAGTAGGTAACTGATGAGGTGGTTAACTAAAACCAGTATCACGTAGTAAGTACTATTAAAATATATATCAGTACCTATCTAAGGTACGGATAAAATAAAAACATAATTACTTACAAACTAAACATATTTATCCTACTTATTTAAATTAAGAAAATCATTATTATTACTAAAGTACATACTGAAGTACATTATTATTCATAATAAAAAAATATTACTTTAATCCCGTTAACGTTTTGTTATAGTTTTCACATAATACAGATCAGTAATGTTGGTTGAAATAACATCCAATGAATCACTGCTAACTTTGCGATGCGAACTATGTGAAGTGATGTAAGCAAATCGGGAACGTTGACGTTGCCCTTTTTGTTACTTTGGCTTGTACCAATATAATTAAAAAAGTTACCTACATATTACTATACCTGGTCTCTGATTCGATTAAGAACATTGCCTTGAGAAACTATGTTTCATCCAAAAGTCTGAGCTATTCGGTTTTTTTTAGTTACTGTGTTTGTATACATTTTAATATAGGTACTTGTCTTCTCGAACGATAAAGCTAATAAACGCCATTTGTCCATTTAATTCGTGACGTAATACAAAGTTGTAATCGAAACTAGGTGAATGAACAAGATAAGAAATGATATAATAAATCATACTTTAAGATGATAATTATAATACCTCATATGATATAAATATTTACTTCAATATTGATTGGGCAACTCTAGCAGTCAAGTCTCAAATGAGAAACGCATCTATCTATTTATTAATACCGATGTATATATTATGTTAAGCAATATACTATCTTAACTTTTGATATCGTTAGTGGGTGGTAGTGAGTAGCAAAGGTACTAACTATCAAGGTTTCATGTGGGCTGTATTTGGAAATAATAAACTTGGATCATTTCATTTACTTACTTATAAATTTGGTTAGAGTATGATTTATGATAATTGTAATTAGTACTATTACTATCAAATCAGAATAAAGAGGCTACTAATCTTATGAAACTTCTGATCTCAGGAGTAGGTACGTATTTTAGTAATTACTTAAGGTAAATGTACCATATTACGGTATATTAAGGCGTTGTGCACTTTGAGGACGATTTAAAAAAAATACGAAGGTGCTAAAAGTAACAACTCTTGTTCATTCTAGAGACTGTTCGTATAAGAAGGGTTTTGAATATTATTTTGCCTCATACCTCTTAATTTATAGAAATTATTGATATTTTGCTAAATCATTTATTTGGCTATAATTCCGTGATAAAATTTGGCTCGTGATTTAATTCCGGGATTTGATGCACGCAATTCCGTGACACCTATACCGTTCATATTTGGGCAGGTAATTTGAAATAAAAAAATTAAAAAATGTATATAATAAGTGTCTCGGACATTTGTATTTTAGTTTAATTTTATTTTAGGTAAATAGGTACCGTCGAAACCCCTAACTTCACCTAGACTACCATACTTCGCCTAATTTTACATAACTTCAAATTTACAAGTTATTTCTATGGCAGGCTTTATATAATAAATCTAAGTATAAAGTATTTTTTATGACTGGCAATATCCTGTGGCCAATCTGTGGCTAACTTCATATGGTTGGCGTCTAGTGCAGTTTATTCGTGACGCCGACCGCACGTTTTTTTCAAGACGTGAATGAACTTTGATTTTAAGGAGTGTTACAGACCAGATAAATTTATTTTTATTATACAGGTATATGCTATAACTATCGCTTTATCAATTGACACTATTAATTAATAGATATATTACGTATTGGAATGAAACAACTATTAACGGATTTAACTCGCGTATTTTTATTTTATTTTATTTGCTGACGTTTCGGATTCTTTACAGTTTCCATATGGAAACTGTAAAGAATCCGAAACGTCAGCAAATAAAATAAAATAAAAATACGCGAGTTAAATCCGTTAATAGTTGTTTCATTCCAATGTGTAATAACCGCGAAGGCATCAGAAATTATTAGATATATTACGTTTTTAAGTCATAATAAAAGTAATTGTTCATTAGGGCATTTGGTCATCATGTTCGTGCCAAACTTCGCCTGCCCTTAGGGATGGCAAATGTACTGTACAAAATTTATATAAAAATTATAAGATTTCAATTAAATGAATAATAAGGCTTGTTTCTACTTGTAAAGTGTAGTGGAGTATTTAAAATTATCAGATACTTAGAACCCAGTAGAAAGCGTTCAATTTTAGCTGATAAATTACCCGGCAGAAAGTGGGCATACCGTTTTTTGAAGAGATACTTACAAACCATAAAAAGCAACCGTGCAAAAAAAAAACTCCTTTTAAAATAAATGAAATGAAATTATTTTAAAAAAATAAAGTTGAATAAAACACTATACCCTCTTTTTTCTTGGCATGCTAGATAAATGCGTGATTTTTGGCAGCCCTAGCTTCGTTACTGTCAATGTATGTAACTAACGTCATATTGCACCCATACTTCGCCTACCCCTCTTCTCTAGGAAATAACAGTAATCTGACGTTGTTTAAGTTCATACTATATTATCACACTTCAAACCGAAGAGACTTGTCGTGAGTAGATCCCATCAATGTTTATTATAAGCGGTCAGGCATACATAGGCGAAGTTAGGGAAAAATACCCATTCTTCGCCTAGCACCATTTTGTCCATTTTTTGCCATGTTAGCCATTGAAATTCAATGCTCTAATGGTCTCTAAAGATGGACAGGAGTCCTTTAATTAGTTTTTTTCTTTGAACGGCCTAGAATACTTTCAAATTAACAAGTTATGTTGCAAAATATGCCAAAATCCAGGCGAAGTTTGGGGTCTCGACGGTACCTAGTTCTATTTCATAATTTTGACTATAAAAAGGAAAATTCACCACACCCCTTAGTGCCTCGTATTCGGGGTGAGAAGGGTTTTCATTCAAAGGTGATTTTGGAAGATTGTGTATTTTTTATTTATTACGTGTATTACCATAACTTCCTTTATTTTAAATGGGAATACATAATTCCCTATTAGGCCGTCGATCGAACCCGAAACATCTAGCTTCAATATGACATAATGAAATTAGGTATACATTTATTGCATAAAAATATTTACAAGTGCACACACAAAATAGTTATTACATTTTTAGTTCATTTACTTAAATATTTTACTAATATCGAATATACCAGAATAAGAGACATTAGTAGAAAATCTGCGTTCATTATTGCGGGAGCGAAAAAAAGTGTATAAATTAAATATTTTTTATTGAAAATTCTTAATTAGCTGGAAGGTGATATTACTATTATTGGCATGACATCGATATAAATAACTCTACTGGATTACTTATATAATTTATCACTAATTTATTCTTCATGTCATACTCCATTTAACTTCAGTAAAACGTGGTTATCATTAATTTTAGACCTGAATGTAAGACTAAGATTCCAAAAAAAACATATACCTACCGTAATTACGTCTTCATAATCTACAGTCATTACTTCGCTTATTCAAATAAAATTTATAAAAAAATGTAGCCCCAGAAATATTTATAAAAATAAAACATTTCTGACTGAGTTTCTTTAATTGCGTGATACTCATGCAATTACGTACATCGCATCTCGGCTGTGTACATAATTACGGAAGTCACAAAATCGTCTATTTCCCTTAAAATACTATTTAAATAAATTTGATATGACTACAAAACCTTCTTCTAATAACTACTTAACAATAATTTTACAATTATATATTAAATAGACTTTCCGGCATCACAACAAATCCTTACGAAGTTTCCGGTGTTACCTTACGCCCACCGACAACACAGCCCTTAGAAACGACTGCGTGGTTCCGATTGGCGATTTCGGAGGCGCGTGTGGCTTTTAAAACTTGTCCAGTGGTTTCAAAAAAAATATTTTCCTGGAGTATTATAATTAGACTTGATTTAGTAATATAGGAAATATACATTTAACTGTTTATTTTCTTATTCTACGACAAAAATCAAAATATCACGGCACAATGTACTATCCCGTAATATAGTACATTTACCTTACTGCGTGATATTTGGTCCGTTTGGTTGTTATACAGACTAGTTCTTACGTAATGGTATTCCAATTAATTAGCAATTTTTTAGGTAGTTAACTGTAACTTAAGAGTTAATTAAAAGGTTCACCAGAAGTTCAGATACATCGATTTTACAAAAAATAGGTTGGAGAAATTCTAAGAGACAACTTTCTAAATATGTACAACAAAATTTAACTCAGGATTCTTCAGGGTTGTTTAGGTGGACCCTATTCGTTCGTAGGGTGAATGAACAGCTGAATTATGTTAAATAGAAACATCATCGATATCGTGGTCAAATAACACTATTGATTACCTTTTATTGCGTTACGATTACACACACCTGCGTTTTAGTAACGGTCACCATGTCACACCGAAATATGTGTGAATATTGATGTACCTACTCACCTAATATATATTTTAATGCAATTTGAAAATGTCATGAAGAGGAAATGTTTGTTTGTTTGTTTGGATTGAATAGGCTCCAAAACGGCTGGACCGATTTGAAAAATGATTTCGCTGTTGGGAAGCTACACTATTCCCGAGTGACATATGCTATAAAAAAAGGGATCCGTGCGAAGCCGGGCGGATAGCTAGTATTACATAATTACAAATAAAACTTGGAAACATTGACGCTGCAACTGTATTTACACGTACCCAAGCACGTGACACCCCAGAAAGATCTTAATATTATAGAAGTGCTATCAATTTAATGTATTAGTTAATACTTTTGGCAAATCACGGGACGAGCGTCAAAACAATTATTCTCACATATACATGTATAATAAGAGCTAGTGACGTAGCGAGGTCGAGCACCGAACAAGTCAAGTTGAAGGTCATAATCTAAAAGTGGGCAAGTCGGTTCGTCACTATGATCAGATCAGTATGATGATGCGATAAAGTATGACAATCATAAAACATGTAAAAAAATATACCTACCTACTAAAATCTCCACACGACAGTACGCAATAAAGTTATTATCTTGTATGTGTGTATGTCATAGTATTTTTTTATAATATTGGGTCTCTTGGGTTTATATTCCCTGTTAACAATCAAAATTAACACTGCTACTAAGCAAACGCAGTTGCAAGGAAGATTGTCATTCGCTTTACAATTTAACAAATAGGTACGTTTGTACAAAATAAAGTTTAAAACATTCACGAAACTTGTTCGTGTAACCTTTGCTAATAAAATGTTTTTATTTTATGATATTTTTTGTAATTTACTTATAACTAAACTACTCGTCGTAACCTGGAATCCAGTTAACTTAAATAGTATATGGTACCTACATCGCATCACTTGATATGTATTCCATTCCACGCCCTTATCACAAGAATATTTACTTATAGATACCCAACATTAAAGTAGACTGACAAAATCGTTAGCAAACGAGCAATTGGGAACACACATTCCAATATAAACTTTAGCTATAGCGCTTGTAATAATGATAGCAGCAAGCTAACCAATATGTGATTTGTCTCCAGGGAAAGAGGTGCAGAAGCGATGGCGCTCCATCCGCGACTCGTACACGAAGGCGTATCGTCAGGGCAAGTGCGTGCCCCCGGAGCAGTGCACTCCTGGCACCCGCCGCTACCAGTACCACGCGCAGATGTCATTCCTACTGCGAGCCCTCAAGAACAAGTTAGTACCTATGCGGCAGATCTTTAAAACGCCACCAGTGAGGCCTTAAAAAGACTTTCAATAGGACATTGATGTAATAAGGATGTCTAAGATTTCAAGATTTACATTATAGGCCCGAATAAAAAGATAAATAGTTGTGAATTAATTAACAACTTATATTTCTTGTTGTTTCTTTCAGGAAACCCAGATATTCCCAAGACAAGTATGAATCGTTTTCCGAAGTATCAAATTCACCACAGCACCCCCCGCCAGAGGACATCCTACCAAAAATCAAGCATGAAGTCATAGAAAAACCACTGGACTTAAAAACAAAGAGGCAACCAGAGAAACCAGATACGCAAGACAAGAGCAACCAAGCGACCATAACCGCAGATAAACCAGAGCTTAAAAATCAGTCGTTAGAAATCAAAATTGATGCTAATTCGATTTTACCGGACGACCACTTCGATGATGACAAATTGTTTATGAATTCTTTGCTTCCGCTTTTCAAAAAGATGGACGATGATACCAGACTGTTATGCCGGATTGAGGTGTTAAAAATTATAAGGTATGCCTTGAAAGGCCATAAATGCTTCGAAGCCTTGAGGATGGCTGAAGATAGCTTTTTTAAGACCAGAATAAGCGGAATTTTGGCGAAAGAAGAGATAATGGATGATAGCATGAATACAACTAAGTCAACATTATCCATGACCACAAGGTCTGCCGATGGTAGCCGACCAATTAGGAAACGAAAAGTAAGGTTCACTTGTATTTTTAACTTAACGTTAATGATTAAATTAATTATTAACTACTATAAACTCCGCGAAATCTTGTTATTCATAATTTAAAATAGCAATGTTGCATACTTTTTAGTATGATTCATCACGAACCAAAATCCAATCCATCGATTAATTAAATGATAATATAATTTGTTATCAAGACAAATGTAGGGAAAATCCAGAACCGAGTGGGACCCATGCATTACAACATGAGCGTCAACACCCAATTCTAAGATTACGAAATAGGTTGTAAAATTATAAATAAATAAATAATTGGTGATTAGTGGGAACTGTCAAAATATATTTATTTAATTATATAATTTTACTTTCTATTTTACAGACTCGTTCTCCGTCGCCTCTGCCTATACCAGCCAAACGCAGAGGACCAGGTCGTCCAAGAAAGGTAATTATCACACGAGATAGGAAATCACTCCTTTACTTTCTGTGTCTCCTAGTACAACAGAGGCATATTTACACAAGTAATATTACTCGCGTAAAGGAAAATAAGTCCTATTTCTTGTACATTGCATTGTTTTTCTTAAAAGTTATTTATATGTTTGATAGAACAATGTTACAAATCACGGTCTTCCGTTTAATTCAGAGCAGTATAACCGAATGCGGATCTATGTGCAACGGCAAACAGCCAAATTATCGATGCTCAGGTTTAGCATATATTAATTCGATGTGTCAAATTACATAACATTTAACTATCTTTATTTTTACCTTTTAGATCCGTCCGCCACCGTCCGATTCTGATGAGGAGCAACTCTCCCGCAAACGAGCTCCCAAACTGAAAGTCCCGCCGGTGGAGACCTCCAGGATATCAGAGCTCGATGACTCCCTAAGCAGAGCCACTAGCGTCACACAACTCTCAGCACAGAGCTTCATGAAGGTAACTGCTAAATAACCACTTTAATAAGCTGTTTCATTCACGATATCATTTTCACCATCCCATGAAGGAAAAAGAATCTGTCATTATCCATGTTTTATGTTTCAAAATGTCCATAAAAACTCACGATGCTTGTCAGAAATAAACAAGTTTCATGACCAAGGAAGTCCTTGCATTTTTATTATAATTTCTATGCTTTCGCGGTAATTACATATTGAAATGATATTAATATACGCTAGTTAAATGCTTATAGTTGTTTTATTTAAATATATTTTTATTATTATTATTATTTGTAATGACGGCCACATTAAAATAGATTCTGTACAAAGTAACAAATTCTTATATTTTTATTAGTATCAATTTTATTTTGGTGCCTACTGGTATTTTAAAAACTACATATACAATATCCCTACTAATATTATAAATGCGAAAGTAACTCTGTCTGTCTGTCTGTCTGTTACGCTTTCACGCTAAAACTACTGGACCGATTTAAATGAAATTTGGTACAAAGAAAGTCTGGAGACTGAGAAAGGACATAGGCTACTTTTTAACCGACTGCAAAAAAAGGAGGAGTTCCACGCGGACGAAGTCGCGGGCAGAAGCTAGTAAAATATATTTTTTAAAAATCAGCAACTTACCGAGTCAATATTTATTATTTCAGATGTATAATCTCGAGCGTTCAAAAACACCGACAACATTGCCGCCTCAGAGCATGCACGTCTCCATCAAGACGGAACCAGTAGAACACGAGTCCATGCCGTGTTGAATGAATACGTACACTATAATTATGGTACATTATTGTCTGTCTGTACACACTTGTGAACAATATAAAGTTGTATTTAACCGACAAGATTGTAATTACATTATCAATGTAGCACGGCTACTTCTAGCTAGCACGAAGAGACAATCCTTCTGTCTTTAATTCCTCGTTCTATGGGAGTGACCTATTTTTCTAGCAATTAAAATGTATCGTTTCAGCTCCAAATGGTTAACTAATCAAATAGATTATGCATCAGATAACTGATATTGTATAATATTAAGAATTTGAAGGTTTTATACCTTATAGAAAAGTTGCCTGAGATTTACTTGGATATTATACTTTGTCGGATTTCGACTAATCTTACATGCTATGATGCTAGATGATAAAAGATCCCTTCAGTCGGTTGATTACTGTTCTATGTCTATAATCGAAGATGTTATCTAGGTATTAGGACTACCACCTATCACATGAGTCATATAAATATTTGAAAAAAATTGTTGTATTATAGAATGATAGAAATAAACCTATGCCACCTTTGATTTTCAATAACTTTACAAAACCATAATACAGTTTTTACGATTTCTCAACAAAGTTTAAGTACTGAAAATTGTGTCTCAGTTATATTTATGTTTTTTCCAGTCCAATTTAGAATATTATTTAAGTTTATATCCAAGATTAGGTGGTTATTGTTTCTTACCTAAAGGGGGTCTCGTCTTATGCAATAGATTTCTAATTGTTTCCTAATAATACCTGCTCAATCATACCTGATTATACCGATTCATATCAATCCTGTTAATGAAAATTATTTTCGTCATATTTACTCTACTAATGTTTATAGATCTCTAGTTTTATTTTATTTTTGTAGGTGAGGAGAATATTATAATATGATGTAATCATTATATACTATTACCGACTATAAATACCTAGTATGTATATAGAATGTGATAATTATGTTGTAACGATAACGCTTGGGCATTATGATTTGTGTAAAAAATCTAGAAGGCCTTACCAAATTCTACTATAAGATATGATTTCTTTTCATTACAATGTGGTTTCAGTTAAATAAGTTTGTATAAATATTTTAAAAATTATGTTTGGGCCAGTCCATAGCCCTCCAGTAATTTCTGAAAGTAAGATTTGGATATGCCCATCATGATAAGCATTTTTTTAGTTATTAATATACTTAAGTAAGAATAATTTAAGTAGGTGTTATAGTAAATATTATTCTGAGAATGTTTAATATGGAAAATTGCGAAATAATTGTGGTCGACGTTATGGTCTTTCTTACGCATTCCTTGTTAAATGACAATAAGAAAGATAAATAAGTCAATGTGACTGGAATTAAATGATAAAACTTACGATTTTTATTGTTTTATTCGTTCTATAATAAGTACTACTATGATAATTTAATTTCATGACTGTAGTAATACTTACAATTTCTATTAAATATGTGCAGTTAACTACACAAGCAGCAAACACGTTCTGTATAAGCTGTATAAAGGCTTACACTTATTAAGATTAATTCGAATGCAAAATATCATCAACAGGCTTACTGATTTTGACGTCACGGACAGTTACTTTTAGTCCCTCTCTTTGCGGCGAACAAGCCATGAGGCCGACTATGTAAGACTCGCTTGAAACAAAAGGACTCAGTCGTAGAAGTACCCAAGTTACGTTGTCTGTGGAATATTTTACGCAGATCACTTGGCCGACACGAGACAAACGGATATAGAATTTACGTGGATTTCCGGTGAAAACACCTAAAAAAATACCTTTATCAAAATGTGAAGCTGACTAAAAACAATATAGGTAGCTAAATTGACGTTGTCTGAAAGAAATATATATTGACTAGGAAAATTAAATTAAAATAACCTGTAGCCCAGTCCGATACTCCATTAGTGAGTACGCTACCAATCATAGGTTGCCCGTCATTGTACTCTATGCCCGTTTTCAGCCAATGTTTCTCGTCTACGTAAATCATTAAACCAGCTTGATCGTACAAGGTGCTAAAATCTGCTTCAATACATGCCTGTAATTCAAATCAATGTGAAATATTAAAAGAAATGGCTCTTAAGTTTTAAATGTTGGCGCCGAACGTAGCATCCCAAAATTTTATCAACTCATCTGCTTTATAAACTACGATAATTAATTAAATCATAGTATATTTTTATAGAAAAAGTATAATATTTTCTTAAGTTTGCTACATGATATATTATTTACATAATAAAGTATTATTTTGATTATAGGAAATGGTTGTCGTTTGAGGGTATCTTCTAATTACAATACATACCTACATTAAATAAACTCAAAATACATAATGAATAAAGACAAATGTAATATTACCTCGTAAGTAAAGTCTTCCTTTATTTCTACGCCGTAAAGATGTCCTGTATTAAACGAAAAGTTATACCAAGTCTGCTGCCAAAAATCCGTTTTATTATCAGTGGTAAATTCTAAAACTTCTTCACTTGTTGACCATCGTTTTGGTTCATTTAACCATTTATAATTACTAAACGAAATATTGTAAAAATCTTTTGATTCCATTGCGATGGAAAAACAAATAAGTACTTGTCGCTATTAAGATAATACAGTACTCTATATTGTTACGTGGCATTTGTGACTATAACATACAGTAGTAGAAACTCTACTTTAAAATCAATTGAATAAATCGTTTATATAGGACCACCGTACCGGTACTTAAGATTTCTTATCATTTATACACCACTTACATGAAGTATTTTATATGAAATCATGTTATTGTGCAACGTGCATTCAACAAATTATTATCCACGATTGTTTTTGTTAATTAGATTATAGTGGCAACACTATCCCCCCACCAATATATTTTTTTATTGTTTTCAGCTGGCAACAGCAGAATCAGTGTTGCCAATTTAGCGATTTTGTCGCTAGAACTAGCGACTTTTGCTTAAGGCTTAGCGACCAAAAAAAAGTTTTGACGACAAAAATAGTTTAGCGACTTATCTGGCGATTTTTGGAGTACAAATTAAAACAGTTCTAGAGCCAATAAGAGATACATTTTTTATCAAATCGACACAGAATTATTCAATGCTAAGAGATACTTAATATGGAAAACGACAAACGCGATAGCGCACCAAACACAAACTTTATTTAATTGAAGTTCCATTTGTATATCATTATGGGGAGGGGGGGGGGGGTCCCCGAACTTTTTATGGTTATGTTTTAGTTTTAGCGACTTTCTGGCGACTTTTGACTTTGAGTTTAGCGACTCGAATTTCTAGGAGTTGGCAACACTGAGCAGAATTAAAATGGCATCACTTCCGTCAAGTACAGACCGGCGTCATGGGCACGCGTGGTTTATGAAGAAAATAAAGTTTATATTTGTGTATAGATAGTTAAAAGAAGTCTAAAATTGTTGAATTTGTAGTCATAAGTTGCTGAATTTCAATGGGTAAACCAGGTCAGTATTTTTTACTTGTATATTCTCTACCTATATTACCTACGCGTGTCTAGTTACTCAACGTACTTTATGAAATTAAGAACACAATATAATCTAAAAGTAAAACAATATGCTTTGTGTCTATTATTTTACTTCTACATAGTTTTGCTCTAAATCTCGTAGTTTATTTGGTTAACTAACATTGGTTTTGACATGTGAGTTTTTAGGTTATGTCAAAATGCCTCGCGGTATTTCTCAATAGATTTCCATCTCCAACGACATCAGTATTAGCATTCTTAATTTCCTAAATATCTTAAACAGGTTATTCTTCCAATTCTCAGCTCTACTATTTTTTCCTAACACGTGACAATATTATAATTTATTTATAGAAATTTAGGGAGGACCCACGTGTTTCAAAACGTTCTATCGGGTCCCAAGCCACTGCAAACATAACCTAGTTTTGATTGATAAGGTGTACTGAGTAGACATTAAATAATTTTAAACATTTTTGAAGATTAGTTTTAACTAATAATAACTGGCGGTGTTAATAAATATCAATAATAATTTAATATATATACAATATACAATAAATTATATACTAGGTTAAAAGATAATGTATATAGTATGTGCTTAGGTATCCTGGTATAGGAGAAATAAGGAAATAAAACATGCTGTTTTGTAACCTTTTTTTTATGAGTATAATCTGGTCTAAAATTCCTATATAGGTTAAGTTTTTTAAACTACTGAGCCACTTTCGGTGAATCTTTGTATTAAATAGTTAGTTTAATTATTTATCTATCATTGGAATAACTGCGAAGGCATCAGAAATTATTATTTATCTATCATCCTTCAGAGCAGAAAAAAAATTCTAATGCACATGTTTGACTTGTGTAGATGCCTTCAAATCAAGTCAAGTCTGGGTTAACTTTTGTACCTACATACTAACAAAAGCTTCTGAGTTCATTAAGTTTATCCAGTATAATCGGTGCTTTTATTTGATACACAAATGTCACATTATATTGTAAAAGTTACCTTATTTATATTTTTGGAAATTGCTGATGAGCAGAACTAGATAAAATTAAACTTTTTTTTATTTAAATAGCGCTATGTAATGAATAAACTACCCATTCTAAGTTAATGTATACCAGATCACCTGATACATAGTAATGTAATGGTCTACCTACATAGAGACTAAAATGGTTTGTGTATTTCAGAATTTAATGGTGGTCGAGGTGGAGGTCGCGGCGGCTTCGGCGGTGGTGGCCGCGGAGGTGGTCGCGGCGGAGGCCGAGGTGGCTTCGGCGGTGGTGGCGGCCGCGGCGGCTTCGGAGGCCGAGGTGGCGGAGGCGGCGGCCGAGGAGGTGGTGGATTTGAGAAGAGAGGCGGTGGACGAGGCTTTGGCGGAAGAGGTGGCGGTAAGTCCATTGACTAAATAAGAATATATATTAATGTTAGTTATATAGAGAATTTCAATATTAAGTGATGATCAGTGGTCCCTCTAATCTGGACCTATCCATGAAGACTATATCCACTTACCCACTTCTGATAAATAATTATTTTACATGTAACATTTTAGAAATTTCAGTATCTGTTAGTATAAAGTCTATTCTTTTGTTTAGGCCGGGGCCGTGGTGCTCCAAGAGGAGGCGGTGGTTTCAAAGGTGGAAAGCAAGTTATTATTGAACCTCACAGGTTAGTACACAGTGTCATTATCATTACAAATATATTTCCAAGTACAATGATGTTTACAATAAACTTTCGTTCTTCTGAAAGCGAATGCTTGAAGCAACTTTTATATATCTGATTTCTCTCCCCTGGGAAATATTTCAAGTTATGTTGATTATGTTTCTCTGAACTATTATTTTTGTTTAGACATCCAGGAGTATTCATTGCTAGAGGCAAGGAGGATGCGCTAGTGACAAAGAATTTGGTGCCAGGATCTGAAGTATATGGAGAGAAGAGAATATCTGTCGAGGTTTGTGTCCTGTGTGTTTTTTTTATACAATAAATTTTATTAACTACTCAATCTATAAAAGAAAACTTTGTTATGTGGCTGTCAAAATTATACTAAAGTCAAATGGCACATGGCAAAACAACTCATTATTTAAGTGATGATCAGTGGTCCCTCTAATCTAGACCTATTCGTGAAGACTATATCCACTTACCCACTTCTGATAAACAGTTCTAACAACATCCACTTGCAGCTTTATTTTGCAATCACTGTAAAATGCATTACTTTCACAGACTGACGGAGAAAAAGTTGAATACAGAGTGTGGAACCCCTTCAGATCAAAGCTGGCAGCAGCTATCATGGGTGGTGTAGATGCTATACACATGCCCCCTGGCTCCAGGGTACTGTATCTTGGAGCTGCTAGTGGGACCACAGTCAGCCACGTTTCCGATGTTGTTGGTCCGGTAAGTTTTATTTTTATCTATTGAATTTTTGTTGTTTTCTGGTAATATATTTTATAATGTAAACAAATCTTTATGTATGATTTTCTATTTACTATATCATTGAATGATAAAGGATTTTTATGATGACAAAAGTCAAGACCAAGTCAGACCTATTCGTGAAGACTATTGATTCACCACCCACTATACTGATATTTACTCCATTATTTCTAATAAATAAATAAACTATAGAATATTTTTTTAATAAATGTGATTGTTTATAGGAAGGTCTCGTGTATGCGGTAGAATTCTCACACAGATCTGGCAGAGATTTGATAAATGTTGCAAAGAAGAGGACCAATATTATTCCTATTATTGAAGATGCTAGACATCCACTTAAATACAGGTAACATAATGACATTAGATTACTGCACTATTTGACTATGTTTTTTTATTCCATTCTTTTGATAAGCACATGTTTATAAATTAACATTGTTATTAATTTACTATATATATCTAAATTTTAGTGATGATTTCTATTAACTAAATTTTTCATGTTGATACAATTTGAACTCTCTCTCTGATAACATCTGTTTTCAATCTACAGATCTTTTTTAGTGACACATGTCTAAAGAAATTATTTATTTCCAGAATGCTTGTTGGTATGGTAGACACAATATTCGCAGATGTCGCACAACCAGACCAGGCCAGAATTGTAAGCCTTAATGCACAACATTTCTTGAAAAATGGTGGACACTTCGTTATTTCTATAAAGGTGAGTAATAAAGTAATACAAACATCTATTTAATTAATGTATGTATGTTAAAAATCTTGTGATGAAAACAAAAAGCTAAATTTTTCATGTTGATAATGAACTCTCTCACTGAGGATAATATCATTGAAAGAAACTATTAGTGTGATATTTGTGCCATATTTATGATCATATAAAATTTCCAGGCATCATGCATAGACTCCACCGCACAACCAGAAGCAGTGTTCGCAGCGGAAGTTAAGAAATTACAAGCCGATAAATTAAAACCACAAGAACAGTTGACCCTAGAGCCTTACGAAAGAGACCACGCAGTCGTTGTGGGAGTCTTTAGGCCTCCTGCAAAAAAAGACAAATAGGCTCCTTTATTTTGGATATTTTAGGCTTAACACTGTTTAGTCATAAAATCATTTTTCCTGAACGTTATATTTGTTGCTGCATTTTACCTAGGATAGGCATATTAAACGTATTGTTGGAAGTTTTATAAAACAGGATTAAATATTTTTGAACTAAGGTAATCATACACATGATTAAATTACATGTTTCGTGGGCTATACGCGCTCTTCAAGACCGAGAGAACACAGGGTTCTCCGCGTAGCAGACGTTGTGTTCTTTTTAAAATAATGTCGTTAAAATCGTGCATTTCGAATTGATTAAGCAGGCCCCGAAGAATTTGTAACTTGATATAAATGAAATAATATACAGTGACTGTCAGATGATGAGAAGATTATTTTTTTTGTAAATAAACTACCAGCGCATTTAATTGTTTGACGAAATAAGGAATATTTCGATACCTCCATTTTACAGCTAAAGTGTATTTGAAATACCTACAGATTTAAGTTTAATTGTAAGTATGTGTATGGACATACGAGGAGATGTATGTTTAGTTTTAAGAAAATGATAAATATAAATGATGGTGCGACTGACCACTGGAGTTTTATTAATGTGTTTTCCTGATTAAACCATAGAACTAATAAAGCGCGTTCAATTTATAAATGCAAGCTGTACGCCCCGGCTTCGCACGGATCATCTTTTTTTTATAGCCTATGTCACTCTGGAAAAGTGTAGCTTCCCAACGGTGAAAGAATTTTTGAAATCGGTCCAGACTCAAGCCGTTCTGTAGCTTATTCAATCCAAACAAACAAACCTTTCCTCTTTATAGTATTATTAGTATAGATAAATCTGATCAAGGTGTATTGCTAAAACCACAGAAGAAGAATAATAGTACAAGTGCTAAAACTGCTACATCGTTGTTTCGGTTTCGACTGAAATAGCGGTGATCGTCCCCATCCCCCCACGGATACATCCCGTACACACGGACAGCTGTCGCGCGGCATGCTGCCTCACCCACGACGGCCCGAGCCGACGTGCGACCCGAACTCTGGAAGGTGCTCGGGTCGGTAATTTTTTTAAAGGCTTTGAAGCTCTCCTATTAGTTTTGCAATAAAAGTCTACCAGCTGGCCAACTGCGCAACAGTATTCAATTAAAAAAAGGGCTGCAACACATTTTTAATGGGTTTTTAATCTCTAGTGACTCTACTAATATTATAAATGCGAAAGTAACCCTTGTCTGTCTGTTACGCTTTCACGCTAAAACTACTGGACGATTTAAATGAAATTTGGTACAAAGAAAGTTTGGAGCAAGAGAAAGGACATAGGCTTTTTAACCGACAGCTACCTACATTTTTAAAATATTTTTTGTCCACAATGTATCACTAAGACCACGGAAAGATGGTTATGCCGAAACTACTAAAGGACTTTCTTGTTAGTAAACTACGGAATCCTGAAGACGGTGAACAGCCTATGCCATAATTTATGAATAATAATATTTATCTAGGAGACTGCGGAATCGACGATTCTAATTTTGTTTGTTCTTTTTGTCAGTATTTGTAAATGAAACGAGGAAATGTAGCAATAACAATATAATAATTAACATCATTCTTCTTCTTCCTCATCGTCGCTGTCATCAAACTTGTCGTCGTCCCACGAGGCGTCGCTCGCTTCCGACGGCGGCTTGTCCGCTTCCATCTCCTCGTCTGATGTATCTGAGAAGTAAACAATTTATAAAAGAAACATACAAAAACGTCCGAATTAATGGTATCCTTCAAATACTTATCGCAGGTCTAAACTGAATAAAGGACAATAATTATTGTGAACAAATTTATTTTTAATGACTGTTCACAATGGACAATAAATATTCACATAGCCCAACCTATTTCACACTTTTCTAATGGACAATTCTAAAAATAGGGCTTAAATTGGCGTTCTAAAAGAAGTAAATAAAGTTACATTTCTGAACGTTAATAGATTTTGACTATTTGTGCGACCTACCATTATAGTCTATGACCGGTTCTTGGTCCACAGCGGCGGTAGATGTATCGCGGCGCGCGCGCTGCGCCACCGTCAACTCCAGTCGTCCCTTCAGGTTTAACAGTTGGCATAAGTGCGACCGCCTGTAACATTAAAAGCTTGTGTTTAACATGAACTTCGGAAAGACCAACATTGTTGAAAAGACATGCCACGAAAATGTTTTTATTGCTTGAGTGTGCATATTTACGCCAATCCGCTAAAAAAATACCTTTAACTGTTTTAAGATTAACGTTTTCAAAAATTACTTACTTTATTGCCATTCCATAACGTTTAATTTAAGTCGTCTTATTAACAGGTTTATTTGACAATACGTGAAACGTACCTGTCGGAGAAAACGGCGAGTAGCTTGGAGAGGTGGTCTGCGACGGGCGAGTTCATCGCAGCGAGCAGCAGTGACGAGTGACAGCGCACCACCGCACCCGCCCACGTGCACACCGCCGCGCAACTGCAATACGTCAATTTAGTTTTATATAAAGAAAATGTGTTACTGCCACATTGTCATAAAGTTCAACATTAGGCGACGTTAGTATAATTCTCAAACTAAATGACATATGGCATCTACATGGTTTCGCAATATCCCCAACGATAACCAGTTATGTTTTGGATTTAGAATTGTAGGTAATACTTAAAATTTAGAAAAATATACTCACTTAGACGTGGTAAGTGTGGCCATTTCCGCTAAGAACTCGAGCAACGGAGGTATATACTCTGGCGTAAGCTGAGACACGGTGCGAGCCGCCAACCCGCGGTCGTCCTTCAATACCATTAGCAATAATCTGAAATTAAAGAACAGAACAATAACAAAAATATAATTAACAACACGAAATTTGTTACTATCATTTGTCTCCCTCAGGAATCTGACCAATAGGCCGTTACTTCAAATAGAAATACAGGTTTTGTCTCTTTGTTTGCTACGCTTTCAGATCTAAACCTTATAACTGATTTTGATGGGAGTTTGGAGAAGGAACGCAAGAGTATATACATAAGAAATTCCAGGATATCAAAATAAGCAATGTATTGAATATCACATGGGTAAATATGCAAAGTATTTTGATGGAATAAAGAAATAAATGAACATTTGCTAATACAGTAGAACTCCAATTATCCGAATTAATGGGGACCGGGACCCATTCGGATAATCAAATATTCGGATAATCGGATTTTTTAAAAAAAATTGCCATTGGAGAGAATAAAAGCTACGTTTTGATATTGCACTATTTTTTTATTGAATTAAATGAAAGAAACATGAAATTTTCACATGTTTTAAATATAAATAAAATGTACTTATGCACAAGTTTAGAAATAAAAATCTTTCTTTTTAAACATCTCCGTCAATGTAAGCTGTTTTGCGGTCTTCAACCGTTTTCGGGCAGCCTACACACAGTGCCTACACATGCGGGGGGAAGTCAGTGTAGGCACAACGGCAAGTTAAGACAAGTCAAGTCCAATTTTTTGTGATTCGGATAATCGGCGATTCGGATAGTCGGAGTTCGGATAATTGGAGTTCTACTGTACATACTTTCTGTCTTTAGAATGTAGCGCTTGCACCAGCAATCTGGTCTGATTCTGGTTGACGGCCGACATCCGTCTACTGGTCGTGTCCAGAGCTAGGTTAGCTAACCGGGCTTCCATCGGGACTTCCACCTGTCGGAAAATATTCATTTCATCAATGCAGAAATATTGTATCAATTTGGAATTGACAATATAGAGTAGAAAAACTATTTGCTTACATATTATGATAAGATAATACAAATAAATATTCTGTAAGTACTAGGTTTCCTAAAGCAAACTGCAGTATGAAATGCTTGAATTGAATGTCCTCTCACCTTGCCTCCTGGCGTGGGCCGCTTCCTGTTGACAACCCCTCCCATGGGCTCAGCGTATGCAGGCTCGGCGGCGTCGTCGGCGCGCACCTTGTTAATCTCATTCTTCTTCGCCTGTTTAGCCTTCTTAGGCTTGGCATCCCCACGAATAATTACTTGCGTTTTGGACGAAATATCTGGTGTCTGAAAGATATTATGTATGGGTTCATTTGCATGTAAGTTTTGAGTAAGCTATTTAATTTTGTCACTACATATTTTAGTAGATAAAATATGTAGTGACAAAATTAAATAGCTTATCCTCTTTCTAATATTAATATAATAATATATGTTTGCTTAATCATTATAATTTTCTTAATTACTTATAATAATATAAATAAACTGTACAATATTATACATGACATATATTTATGACACTTACAAGTCTCTCAAAGACTGTGGTGACTCCACTTATGTACCCAACTTGCAGATCGCCATCTGCCGGCAGGCGGCAGCACTGTAGAGGTAGTGGCGTCGCATCCGCAGTTGTGATGTGGATGGTCAGGGATGGTTTTATTGGTTTTGTTGATGATCTGCATTATACAAATTAAATTATTACAACAAAGAACTTGAGTAAAGTTTTTTAAGTATAAATTTAAATGATGAAAAGATCAATTACAGTTTTGAATATACAAAACAATTATAAGATTTCAAAATAGTAAATTAAGATTTAGTGTTAGACTATTGTTAGCTCAGTTGGCTATGAATAAGGGAAGTGTAAATTTTTTGAAACTTCAACAAATAAAATGTGATTTAAATCCATTAAATTTATTTTCATTCCAATAGTAAATTAAATGTACCTTTTTTTGAAAAATCTGTTAGATGGTTAAAAGAAAAACAGCATGGACAAGTAAAAATATTTTATATGATATCCAACCTATCATATAAAATATTTTTACCTTATAAAAAAATTAAAAATACATTCAATGAATCAAAATACATACCCATTCAACACATGTGAGTAATAATGAACAACACCACTCCTCGTGGCAGCTGCCAGTGTCAGCTTAGTATCCCCATCTTCTTTCAGTGTCACATCAATCATCTTAGGGGCATCTTCTAGTACAAAATTGTATGTTGGGGTGAGACTGGTTGTCGGTGTGATTGGAGTGGTGTCTGATATAGATTTCTTCCGCTGTTTCTTTTTCGGACTCCCTCCATCTCCATTCATTTGAGGTATTACATCACCAGTTACTGTTACATCCCAGAAAGATAATAGGCGCTCATTTCTAAAATACGAAAAGTTGTTATTAAGCTATATTAGAATTGACCTTCATATTTTATTAAAAACAATGGTAAAGTTACTAGTATGTATATGAAGAACTGCAATTTTCAGTAGCTATAGTTACCAAGATTATTAATATCAAAATACTTACTGTGAACCCTCAATCAACCATGTCTTATCATTTAATGTGGTTATAGAGAGTATGGCTTGTGCAGCTGCATTGTGTCCAAGGCTTTTGATTAATGTTGCTGTGCCATTGAACAGCCTGAACACCCGAAGCTGCCATGATGCTGTTATTAAGTATTTTGCTGATGTATCCTAAAAAGAATTGTAAATTGTTAAATTTTCATTTAACACATTGTTGAGAGTGGATGTTAAAGATAAATCTGCCAACTTTAGAGCAAAAAATGTATATGAAATTACATAAATCACTAGTAGTGGTATATGTGACAGAGTAACTTTTAAAGTTAGAATTCATGTTTTTGTTTAATAACACTTAATTATTTTATACAGGGCATAATTTTTATATTGCCCCATCTTTATAAATCAATGTCCACTGTATTATATACAAAGTAAATAAATGTGACTCACCTGATTGTGTGGGATAATTTTAATTGCACTTATAGAACTACCTTGTTTATTCTTATTATCCACATTTACATTATATTTATGCTTCTCTGAGTTTTTTCCTAAGTCCCATTCATGAACAAAATTGTCTCTACTGCAACTAAAAAGACCATAGTCTCTCGACCAATCTAAACACGTAATTTTCTTTTGATTGTTCTGTGTTGAATCTTGATTTAAAACTGTTTGTACTTTCGCTTCCACAACAGAATATATCAGGATTTTACCACTTGTAGTGCCTAATACAATGCATTGTGTCCACTGCCCTGATATACTAGATTTTCGTTTTCCTTTTTGTGGAGTCTGAAATTTTAGGTTATATTTATGTACAATTGAACATACAAACTAAAAAGAACTGATACAAAAGGCTGAGTGTATATCATAACATTATATGTTAACGTCAATGATGAAAGAAGGTAGAAAACTTTTTTTTACTAAAAGTTTAATGCCAAAAACCACGTGTAGTTTGACTTACCACGGATGTTGAAACATTTATCCACTGTAGGCACGAAGGGGGCGATGTTAAATGCAAATCTGGTGTGTACTCCTGTTTCAATACGTTTGTTTCCGTGTCCCATATCCTCAATCTACCGTCTTGACTAATTGCAGAATAATATTTTCCATCTTCGGAAAACGCCGCCTCTGCCATCTTTACATGTCACGATTTATATACCCATATATACTTATACTCTCTGTCAGACTCTGTCACGACCCGAGGGGCTGTTTCATTAGACGCTAGATTAGTAAAAACATAATATGTGTTGAATAATTAATGATTATTTATTACATAATGGCATTAGCATTTTTAATTTAGTTAAACAATCAAGTAGTTATTAAAAATTGATAATACTTCATAGCAAAGAACTTATTATGTATTAATGATGAATTTCAAAGCAACGATGATTAAGACTGCGTAAAATGTAACTAGCATTTCAAAGTTTGACAGTTTAAATGTTGCTAGCTGTATCTTAACATAAATCTAAGTATTTACTTAAAATACATTTTATTTCAAAACTAGTAATCACAAATGCAAATAATCGTGTATCATAGACGCACAAAAAGTTATTTACTTAAAAAAACATACTGCCTATTGTACGTACCAAATATTAATGTTGCCATTATAGTAAAACTACTACAAGGTAAAGAAAAATATTTCCAGTTTCAATTGGAACGTCACAAACATCTGTCATGTCATATTTATCCGCTGAGCACTATCGCGAATGTAGGCGGAGTTTATAGTAATTTTAATTTTTAGCTTTAAAAATGTTCTCGTTCCACTTTTAAGAAGTATTCTTCGATAATTATTATCCGCGTTCCGTGCTGTGTTGTAAGCTTCCATTACGGCAGTGAAGTGAAACAAAGGCTGTGCTAAACTGATAGTTTCGTATGATGTCACAATTATATCGCTTGAATCCTTGAAAATATGAGTGTTAGTGTTGAAGCGGACGTATCTAGCCCCCTTTCTGAGGGGCAGAGCGCAGCGTTGGACCAAACTATATCCAAATCTTCTTCAGAGAGTCAAAGTTTCGATACTAAAAATGAAAATGGAGAGGCGGATCAGTTGGAGTGCGGGAAATCGGAACCAGGCACTCCTAAACCGCATCCGATGGCTTTCACCATCGATTTTGGTGCTAGCAAATCGGTCGATAATAGAAGACTAGAGGAGCTGGCTAAAAAGTCACAGGCACGACATCAGAGAGTGCAGTCCATGTCTGCAAGCTTGATTCGACCAAGTCCCACCTCGGCTAAACCTCCTATGAGTGCAAAACTTCCACGTAAAGCTCAGGGGTATAACTCGGAAGGGTATTTTTCATCAGATCAGGAAGACAGTTGCCTGTCAGGCTCTGTAAAACTCAGAAGTAGCCCACTAGCTCAAGCTGAGAAGCCTTTAGCTAGTCCAATAATAAACAGACATATCAAATCTCCCATCCATGATAATTTTCAGCTTAAAAAAACGTCCAAGAGTCCCATAGTTGATAGTATTATGTCTAGAAGTGAAAACTTTACTTCCCGTCAAGGTTTAAATTTGCCTCTGAAAAGTGCAAATAGTTCCTATTTAAGAGACGTCCATAGAACACCAAGTTATGGTAATCTGACCCTATCATCTAGCTATCAGCCCCGGCACATGGCAGGTATTGTTGACCGAAGCCCTGAAGGAGTGTTATTGACTGATATTTCTAGTCCAGAATTAGATATACTAACCCCAGACAATGGATTATCTACACCAGAATCAAAGAGTCCTTCACGTAAAGCAAGAGCACAGTCAGAGACCCCAGATTTGTTATTTAAAAAATGCACACCTAAAGTTGAAACATTGTATATTGATGATGATATAGATAGACAATCTGAAAATTCTTCAACAGGGACTTACACTATTGAAGGAGATAATTATACTGAAGAGCAAAAAGCTAGAATGAGCATAGATAGGACATTTGCAAGTAACTCTCTAAATGATACTGTTGAAGAAACATTTACAAAGCGATCAAGCAGTGAAAGAGACCCAGAATTGGTTTTCGATCACCCTATTACTCAAAGAGTGATTACAAAAGAACCAAGGAGAGATAGTATAAGAAGTCCTTCAACACTGAATGAAACCTTTGAATTCCCAAAAATGTCAAAAGATAAAAATGTATTAGAAATATCTTGTTGTTATGAATCTCCATCAGACAATGACTTGGCAGCACAGACTTCAAAACAAATCAAATCAACCCGTAGCTATTTGGAGAAAATTAAGAACCGTGTCAGAACTATTACAGAAAAAACCTTTGCAAAATCACCTCCAAAACATGGTGATGAAGTAGATATGGGTAGCTTTACATCTGTGACAACATCAGGCGTCTTAAGTTCAAAATATCCACCTAAAACTGAAATTCCGGTCAGACGACGCTGTAGCCTGACTAAATCTGAAATAGATCAAACGGATTACATCCACAGATTGTCCAGAGAGTCTTCTGTGCCTGTTTCATTGCCAAGTAACAAGCTACCAATACAAGATGCAAGATTTGAAAGTACACCTTTAAAGAATGCCCAAAAGGTTTTAAGGGATGAAAGAGGAGTGTCTTCAGACAATGCTTCAGACCAGGTGGTCGGTCAGTTATCTTATTTAAGCCTAAATCGGTGTAAAGGAGATAAGACCTGGATCCAGGACTGGGCAGAAAGTGTCAAAAAGTACAATACGCACACATTAGGGCGGAACGAAGATCTGAATGGTACTTTCACCGTTGATGATGAGAGACCCCCAATTAGTCCACGACATGTTAAACGTAAGTGCATTATAAGTTATCTTAATATATCTACTAACTTCAAATTGTCCACTCCCACTGGACCAATAAAAATTTTTATGGGATATAAGGCCTATGTTATTCTCTTATCTAAGCTCCGATCTGTCTATACCGAAATTCAATAAAAATTTGCTTAAGTTAGAATGCAGCTATGTAGCTATTGTAAAAAACTGTAGGTACAAGTAACGAAATATTTTTATAGATTTGGTTAAAGCCCACTTGACCCAAATCGATAAAAAAAATCGCAATTGAACCTATCTGCCTACATTTAACATGGCCTTGCTCAGCATTTTATCTGTAATTTAACTGTGTTCTTACTTCTTGGTAACACTGAATTAACTAAATTTGGTAATTTTTATTTTGTTTCCGCAAATTATACCTATCTACTCGTAGATACCTATTTTGGTACCTAATACAATTTATAAACTCTATTATTAACACAACTTAATTGTAGGAAGTAGCTTTTTCTAATTAGAGCTTTAAGTTTATGTTTTTAATCTCTTCCTGTAATCTATCACCACAACAGAGGCCCGATTAATTATCACTTTTTATCACAATTTTACAATGTCAATGATTGTAAGTTTATGCTAAGCTAAATTCAACCTTATGTCTTTTAAATATGACTGTCCAAAATACGTCATCGTTTATCTGCATGTTGATTTTGTATGTCTTAAGATAAGACTGCATTATCAACGTCATATTTTTTATTCATTAGATCTTTAAAATGCTTATAACCGATAACACGATTTTATTGCTCAAAACATGACGGCCCTTGCTTTAAGACTAATCAATAAAAACGTAAATAAACAAAATCATCGAAACATCGATTTAGATATTATAGGTAGGTTCCTACCCACCTAACTGTGAAAGGTTAAAAAATGACTATTCAAAAAGCATGTTATGAAAAATACAAAAATAAAATATCATTATGTTATCACATTTAAAAACACAAGTAGGTAGGTACTTACAGAATAAAGTCATTAAGTAGTTATATTTTTTTAAATAAATTTCTAAATGATCGTAAATTAATTGCCAGGTAGATAATGTTTTTTTTGTTAGCTATCTAGGTTAGGTATTAAATTAACGAAATGTTAAAATAAAAAGAGACCTCACAAAGACAATGAGGCAATCACTAATAGGGATTTAATCTTCATATTTTGTAGGTACGTTTACGTCGTAAAATAGGTATTAGTATCACTACTAATATTCTAAATGCGAAAGTAACTCTGTCTGTCTGTTACGCTTTCACGCTAAAACTATTGGACCGATTTAAATGAAATTTGGTACAAAGAAAATCTGGAGCCTGAGAAATGACATAGGCTACTTTTTAACCGACTGTAAAAAAGGAGGAGTTCCACGCGGACGAAGTCGCGGGCAGAAGCTAGTTCTATATATTTCCATAAATGTAGGATAAGTTACTCTCCAACATATAAACTAGGTACCTTTAAGGAAAAAAGCACGTCATTACGTTGTTCCGTTGCTTATTGAACGAGACGCGAAGTAGGTTCTATGATTCTCATGCCGTATCTATTTACAGTCTCTACAAGTCTAGATCAAGAGAAAGAAAAAAACTTTAAGGTTTCTTAGAATATGATGTGGATGCCAGGGTGAGCGCACCTCGGAGCGCTTCCCTTTCATCCGGTGGAGCAGTAACGGCCCTAGGGCCAACTGCAAGGGGTCAATCAGAAAAAAAAAAAAAAGATGTGGATGACCAAAAAGATGGAATGGACATCCCATGATTTAAATGAACATAAAGCCGTGTTGCCACAAACGAGTATTTTCAACACAAAATGTGTTGGAATTTGCAATAGACTTATGACCTTTGCCTACATTCCGTTTGCTTTTATTATGACAATCACTTATAAGTACTTACTTGTATTTTATTGTCGAAGTTAACATAAATAGTACATCATTTAAGTAAAAGGTTGCCTTTGAATATACAATCGAAACAGGTGTTTACGATAAACAGATGTATACAATGATGAAATAGGTGGGCACTATGATTAGTTTAGAGATTCAAAACAATCTTAACATCAAAAGTTTGTTTCCAGCTGTTGTTTAAAATACATATGTTGAACTAGAATTAAACGTTAAGTCAAAATAGGATTTTAAGCCATTGACTTGCCAATGATTTTCAAATGTTCAACACAATTTGTCAAATGGGTGCCTGCTACAGCGGTTGTGCTAGACTTTACTGCACAGTTCCCTAACCCTCATAAGAATTGGTCTAGTTTATCTAGATTGCCTAGCGCGTAACTTTCTCTACTACATTGTACTTGTATCGTTCATAACAGTCGTTCAATGTATTACCGAGCTGTGCATGTTCTCAAACAGGCTAAATTGCAGAAAGTTAAGATAAGTGCGTGCCGTGATGTGTTTTAGACCATGTTGACAGTAATTCTGCTCATTGAAGGAATCACGAGGGTTTTATTTTATAGCGGCTTAATACTTTCACTATTGTTTTCATTGAAAGACAATAATATTTTGGATTTTACTTATATTACGTATATTATGCATTGTTTGTTTATGACGTTGCGATAGATAGGCAAGTACTTTGAAAATCTTGTGGTTGCAATAATAGGTTGAATTAAATAGTATAGAATTTCAATCAAATTCTGTTATAATATAGAAAATTACTATGGTACTGATATAAACTTATCTTTATTGCAATAGTATTGATATTTTCCATCGTTATCGACGATCATGCCTGATTAGAAATGAAAAACTAAGTGGAACAACTTTAACCAGTTCTAATCATCCGTACCAAATTCACGACATTGCCCAAAACTCGACGATTTTGTAACTATTTTGTGGCCATGTGAATGTTAGCGATGCTCAAAAAATCTATAATTCTTTGAAGCAGAACCAATTGCGTGTTGTTGTTACATTGTGTCGTGACTCGTGTTTGTGGGTTTGAGGTGGGCAGGTGACGGAGCAGCACGTGTTTGTCTGTATAATGAGAGAATCTAGATGATATCCACACAATATTATGCGAAAGTAACTATGACATATAAACACAAACAATTCATTCAAATTCATGAAAATAGCATCAGCAAATGTAAATATTCTCGAGGCTGGACAAAAATTCATTGCTACACTTAAGATACATAAAATACTAAAACCAGATCTACATAATCAGCCAAAAATTGGATACCGTTGGACAAAGGCCTGCCCCGCTCACTAGGTCTTCATATTTGCTGCTACTGACTAAGAAATTCTATTGGATTTCTTATTACGAGTACTATTATTAATATTTTTGGCTTTCACACCTAAAAACCTCAACAGCTTTTGATGTATTTGGATGTATGTACAGAAAATGAGATTTCATGTGGATGAAACCATATACATTTAAGTGTTAAGCATGACAAATTTATACTAGCTACATATACTTATTACGTACTCCCCGATAGTCCTCGAAATTATCTCCTTCGATATTCCCCCTAACATATTCAACACAATTTATATTTTTACAGCTCGCAGCCCGCATGGTAGCGCAACCAAAATTCCCAGCCCCGTGGGCACGCTGCTGCGGCGGCAGACACCAGTAAGTATTTACATTTATTTCAATTATTTTTAATCTTGAAGTAAATTTACTTTGTGACGTAAGTTTTTGATCCCCCTAATTTTTGTTTTGTCTTGCTTAGACCAGTCATTTCAGTTAACTGAATATGGGTAGGTGTATGATTGAAATATGTACGTGTATGTTAGGTAACGTATGTAAGTATAGACCAGGTTGTATTATAAGAAATTATTTTATTTAGTATTATTTACAGCTCTATTTTGATTATAAAAAAAAATTGCGTCATCCAAGTAATAAAATACTCTAGAGAATAAAACAAATAAAATTGCGCCATCTGCGTCCGTATAATTTAGTTTCTTTATAATAAAATATTCCTATGTCTTAGGTATGGAGTATACCGAAAAACAGAGAAATTTTTACTATATTTATCCCGATAAATAATGAAGAATAACAAGCGACTATTCTAATAATTTATTATTCACATGTTAGATTCGTTTTTTAAAGTTTATATTTTAATTAGTTTTGCTAATAAAGCTATTTATAACTATATAAAAAGTGCTTTCATTTCACAATTATTAAAATGAAATGGTGCTTGATACTTATTTGAAGCCAGTTCAGTTAAGTATTTGGAGTTTTACTCTGACTTTGTAAAGTGAAGCTAAAGTTTAACTTTTTGTAATATAAATTGCATTTTGTCATAACATTTTATTTTATTTAGTAAAAATCATGCAGCATGACACTTAAGATGTCTTTTAATTGCGTTACTTATGTTACTTAACGAGATTAAAATAATAAGGCAGTTTCTCTACTTGTGTTAATTAAATAGTTAATTATGCAAGTGTTATTTAGAGTGGAACTGAGGAAAGTCTCTTGGTCGTGTGTAAACTCTTTGATGTACGAAATCACAGTCACCAATATAAGGATTAGTAGAAACCATATATACATATACATCTATATATATAAAAGAAAGTTGTGTTAGTTACCTCGTTTATAACTCGAGAACGGCTGAACTGATTTGGCTGAAATTTGGCGGGGAGGTAGCTTAGAGTCAGGAAAAGGACATAGGATACTTTTCATCCCGATCCAGTAAAAAAAAAATTTAGCTCATTTGTTAAAAATAGTATAACAAAACGCAACAATGACAGCTGTCAAATCGATTGATTAATGCCGCTACATTGCTTCTTTGCCGGGCGGGACGAAGTCTGCCGGGACCACTAGTAGTTTATATAAAACTAGCTTCTGCCCGCGACTTCGTCCGCGCGGAACTCCTCCTTTTTTTGAAGTCGGTTAAAAAGTAGCCTATGTCCTTTCTCAGGCTCCAGACTTTCTTTGTACCAAATTTCATTTAAATCGGTCCAGTAGTTTTAGCGTGAAAGCGTAACAGACAGACAGACAGAGTTACTTTCGCATTTATAATATTAGTTAGGATAAGCTGCTCCATTTTCCGTTACCCACTTTTTTAGGTACCAAAATATTCTAAAATAAAATATACCGGCAATATTTCAGGCGATGATTAACAATGAAACTGTACATTGACATTTAACAAAGAGCCAATACATTAAGCGTTTACAAATACACTCATTTATCAAGCATTGCGGCGAAGCAATGTATACTAACCAAATATTTAACACGTAAATAGCAGCGTTTACGGTTGCAATATCTCTTTTTCAACCTTGTGTGCCTGTAATAAGAGCGTTGATATCTGTAGTCTAAAGTTAATTTTGGAAAAGTGAGCAGTGTTAAATGTTTGGAAGACTTTTTGGTTCCTTTCTTAATGAGCCCACAACCCACAGACGAGGAAGTCTACAAGATTTATTTATTGGTCTGTCTCACAGATTAGAAGCGTCTATTGATCAATTGTAACTGTATGTAGCGATAAATAAGTTGTAAAACTAGCGTTCCGTTAATAACCTGTTTGTGATTCTATGCTCTCACAAATTAGAGTAATAGGTAGCTATGATCAAAAGCAGATACGATCTGGAAAACAATGGGCAGTTACTGTTGTGTGCGGCTACCGTTTCTGCCTTGTACACGGCGCTACAGTCTGCTTGCCGCCAAAAAATAAGAGCAAGTAGATATACATTCCGAACACCGTGAGTCACCTGTTAAACTTTCGAGGTAAAAAATGGCGATGTACCTACATAAATGGCCACGAAACTGTACTCGCGGTGAATCATGCTGATTGTTTTTTTTTCTTGCTAATGTCGAGAGTAACGAAACGCTTTTTATATGTGCGTTTAGGTATGTCTAAAAAAGTTTCAGGCACCTAGCTGAAAGTTTAAATTTTCTATTTCTTTTTGTAAAAGTGTTGCTAGAATGTAAAAATAAAAGAAGAATTAAAGGAACATAATACTATTTGATATTTTTATTACTTTTTAGTTATTTAGTATTTCGCAATATTCATGTTGAAACTTTCTCTCAAAGAATTTGACATCATGGACTAGAGAGTCTTCACGGTAGATTCAAACGTAAACAAAAACAACGTTTATCGATTATCTAAAATGAATTTCGGAAGCAGTGAAGAATGACAATTATATGAAATTTTTATGAAAGTAATATTTGAATTTCATGCAAATCTGTTTGGAATTATTTACGGCTACGCGGTACATTGCATCATATTGGGTGACTCACTTAATCTTTCCTTAGTGTTGTGTTACTGAAATACCTTTAACATGCCTTTAACCCTGATGAATATGGCCTGAGGTTGTATCATAGGTACTTGGAATCCCGTTATGGTTCTTCAAACGACACACTTTGTTTGATAGCAGCAGTGAGTACCTAACTAGTTGTTTTTATTATAAAGCTCCTTTGGTCAAAGCATAGAAAAGTTTCTTTGGATGTCATCATTATTTTTTATTCATTATTGTAACTTAATATTATAGCAGCTTTTAAATATATTTTATGGGTATTCAAATGAAAATAAAAATATTATATTTATTTAGCTTAGATTATCTGTGATATGCGCATATTTTTAGTCCTTTACGGGCATCAGAATCGTTTGAGATATTCCAGTGAAATTTTAAAGCTTGCCTTTGTATTTCCATGTATTAACCTACAAATGATTTATTGCTTCTGTTTCGCTATATAATACTAGTGGTGTAGATTTAGCCTTATGCAATAGTTTCATTTTTATGAAAGTAATCGCAGTTATCTGATGTGTATTTTATGATTATTGTTCTTAATTGTGTTTTATAGTATTCGCCAGTTTTAATTCCGTTATCCGGAGTATGGCTATTACTGCTCTAAATAATTTTAATGTGTGATTCAAGAGTTTATGTCCATTTTGCCTTTTATCTTTAATTGCAAGCACGACTGCATCGTGCTGCACCGGTGCACTTTATAGTCTCCCAGCCTTGCGAATTTTCTGGAATCCCAATTTATGGACCTGCATTCTCTGAATTTGCTTGAAAGTTATTTAAAATTCACGTCACGAAGTTTTGGGAATGTTAGGAATAGTGTGCACATTTTAACAGTGACTTAAACTGGCATAGAATCGTGTTTAGCAAAGCCATTGTCGTGTCAAACAACTCTTGCATAGTATTTAAAGTAAGTAACTACTATAGCACAATAATACGTTTAAAAATAAGGTCTCAGAATTGTATTTAACTTTTAACTATTTCAAGAAAATGATGAATTCCTACGCGTTTGTCTGTAAATGTCAGGTAATTGACGAAATTAACACATTAACTTGTCCATAAATCACGTACCATAAACAAGATAGTGATAGAGCAGGAAGTCATCCCCCCGCCATGTTGGCTGCGCGGGAGCCGAGGGCAACGTTCTATGACTCACTTATTGTCGATGCTGAAGAAAAATAAAACCGAGCAAGCGCGAGTCAGACGAAGCACGAAGGATTCTCCACAATCGACAAAAAAACGATATTTTGTTTTTTTATGACTAGTTCCTTTATTTTTTTGTGTTAGTGATGTATACCTAATTAAAAAGAAAGTATTTAGGTATATATAAGAAATTACACTATAATAAGATAACTAAGTATAAGACATTTATCTAGTTGGGTTATGTACTTATATTAATGTAAAAAAGTTTGGAAGTCGTATTTCTTCCCTAATTATCTCATTCTATTTATTTATCTTTATTTTTTATAGTTATTAAGGAACCTCACGTATATTGATGATTAACAGAATCCTAAAAATAAATGGCCGTTCGTCAAACGAGTAAAGTGTTAATTTTAAAAGTAACTACATAGTCAGATTTTAACGGTTTGTTAATGGTAACACGTCATCTGATTTATTTCTTAACAGGTGACGAATGGGCCCAGTATGCAGACACATTGTCATTTATTGTATATAGCTTCTGCCCGCGACTTCGTCCGCGTGGAACTCCTCCTTTTTTGCAGTCGGTTAAAAAGTAGCCTATGTCCTTTCTCAGGCTCCAGAGTTTCTTTGTAACAAATTTCATTCAAATCGGTCCAGTAGTTTTAGCGTGAAAGCGTAACAGACAGACAGACAGACAGAGTTACTTTCGCATTTATAATATTAGTAGGGATATTTAGTAACCTAATATGCTCTGTTTTGTAAGTGCATTAAAATACAGTGGAGCTAGCATATTTTTAGGCTTTAAAAATATACTTAATTATAAAAAAAATCGCACAACTTTTACAGTATAAAGATAAATAATACTAAGAGCGATCTATAGAAACAATCGTATCGGATTTAACTAACGTATTTTTTTATTTGCTGACGTTTTGAAAACTTTGCAGTTCCCATATTCGTAGCCGCCTGACGATGGGCTAACATTAAAGTGATCATGCATATATAATGTAAGTGTTAGATCAGTTATAATTGTTTAATTTCAGCACATACACAAATTAAAAGATTTCAAATCACGAATATAATTGTATTGAGACTATGAGCGCCCACGATTTTGCATCGAAATGAGTTTTATTTCAATATGCAATCACGTTTATTGTAATTTCATGCATTTTGGATTCGCCTCGTGTACGTTTAAGGAATTGTATAATGCCATTACCACGACTTAAAAGTGTTTACTTGATTTCCGAACGATTGTAGTTACAGGGTTGCCAGTTAAGATATCGATTGATTTATTTCCCATTTCTCAATATATTTCTGACTAGCTTCTGCCCGCGACTTCGTCCGCGTGGAACTCCTCCTTTTTTGCAGTCGGTTAAAAAGTAGCCTATGTCCTTTCTCAAGTTCCAGACTATCTTTGTACCAAATTTCATTTAAATCGGTTCAGTAGTTTTAGCGTGAAAGCGTAACAGACAGACAGACAGAGTTACTTTCGCATTTATAATATTAGTAGGATGTACGTATTGAGGAAATTCGAGAAAAAGTATAATTTCGGATAAGAACGAGATCGTATTTAACATAATACGGTCAGTCGGATTTTGTTCATATATCATATGACATATTTAATTTCTCATTTTGGTCATCACTGTGCTTATGCAGTTAACTTAAGTTTAATTGTTTTTTATGTAAATATTGATTTGTATTATATTAATTTATTTTTAAAAGTTTAGTCTGAAACTTCAAGCAACCTTGTTCACCAATGCAGCGGTACGTAAGACCAAATTTACATACCAACTAAAGCTGAATTAATAATCCGACATTCTAAAAGAAGTCAAACAATTTTGAACCTTATTAAATACATTCCCTTAAACATACATTCCGATAACAATTAAATACTAGTGCCAAGGTATCCCGGAAGTAACACAATTAACAAACAACTGTATTGCATCGTATTAAAGCTTATTTTTAATTGTTGTTGAAAACAGGACATAACATAAATATTCAGCATGAATTCTGGGAAAGGGAATATTTTAAAAGCTGTCACACAATGAGGATAAGTGGAAACAATAGTTTTCAGAATCGAATACATAATGCTTGAAAATAGATTCTTGATTATATAATATGCAAATTTCATTAAGTATTTCATTAATTTAAGTTCAAATTATAAAAACATACATATTATCTAGATTATATTCACTAATAGGATTCTAGATACGAATTTAATAAAAATCATAATAACTTATATCATTAGCGCAATTTCAACCTGAAGAAACCTAAAGAAGTAAATCTCGATAAATCGCAAAGTTATTATTATATTAAAATAATAGTAGTTTTTCATTCCTTCTTATACAGTAGATAGATATCACTTGTTTTTCAAGCTCTTGTAAATTGGATTGTAAAAGCTTTTGGCAGAAGCTCGCGCCCTAGGAAATCAGGTCGATGTGCTTAAGTCCGAAAGAGAGCCGAGGCCAAATCAGTACCTACTACAAAATATCTTCTAATGTTTCTTTTTTAAAGAATATTTAACAAAACTTTGCATTTTTTTATAGCTTCACTTATAACAAAAACCAATATGAGCATACAACACAAGGGAGTTATTTTGAAACTATGGTTTATTACGTTTTTAAATTACTTATGTTAATTTGCCTCGTGGACAAAAAATATCTTTTTATGGCAATTTGGCCGACCATGGCAACGCGCTCTTCATGCCAACATAATACTGTCAATACCGCTCGCGCTTGGACAATTTCCAAACTAATAAGAACGCGTACTACGTAATGTAATACATACGCGTTCTTATCACACATAATAATATATTATGTTCTTTCTTGCATATGCATCTTACATATCATTTTTCGCTTTTATGAAAACATTCTATTTTTGATTTATTGCGTTTAATATGTTTTAAATTTCATTTGCGCTAGGAAACTTTGTGATTCTCGTAATTAAGAAAACTGTTAAAAGTTATTAACCTTCGTTTCTACCTCTATAACTGATTCATTCACAAGCGTAACCTACACTAATTCGAGCCCTTCTATTGAAGCAATGCCAATTTATTGTTAATCGAGTTTAATTCGATTGTGATTAATCCAATCTACATTTAGACGAAAAGCCAAGGTCTCGTGGTCAATGGGGCAACCGTCTATCGAGAGATATTTCTGTACGCATTTAAAACCGTAACTACCCATATATATTTGCAAACGAATTCTATTGTGGCCTTACAAAGAACAGAATTAACAAAAATATATATATATGTATAATGTATAATGGCAATCAAATGTAAATAACGGAATGACTCAACCTAGAAAAGTCTGTTGACCGTTTTACTATAAATTTATTTAATTAGGTTGTATATCAAACAGGTGAATAGGAGTGGCAAAATGCTTCATTCAAAAACCTGACATCACCTTTACATTGTTTCTGGAAATTATACCTTATTCAAACATGGTTAAAGTGTAATTTAGCAGGATCAAATACTAGACAAGGTGTGTTTATTGTTCGTAATTTAAAATGAAATGAAATTTTGCATTTAACCTTTTCTATACTTTGGCAAGTAAATAATTTCGTTTGTTTTTATGTTTTTGTAGACTACACGACTATCAATAATAATGTACTGGTTAAATAAACTGTTTACTCATTAGTTAACTATCTTGCTCTATTCCATATTTTATTTGCTAGAAAGCTTACAAATTTCGTACTCGGAACTTACTTGAGCTTTTGGAAAATTAGTACTTACACCCGTTGTGTTGTGATAATAGGCAAACTGAAATGTATTTTATCCTTCCAACAATAAGACTAATTTTCAAAACGAAACTTTATTTACTGTCACTTTCCAAATATTCTCCATGTTGAGTTTTTTTAGTTACGGTCTGAAAATCATACACGCCATTTATCGTGAAAGTAGTTTTGTGTTCAGTTACATGAAATTTATATACTTCCCAAGTAGCAAAACTAAGTCGTATGACAGTTGAGAGCACGTTTTTATTTCCACTTAAAGCTGAGAAAAGGTACTTTAAACTGTCGAGAAATAGATCTGGAAACGTTTACTCGACCCAAAAAGGGCACATTTTACTCAGCTTAAAATGCTATAACTGTCGTAAAATAGTTGAGTTAGGACCCAAATAATGCCATGAAAGTCGAGAAAAAGCGACATACGGCACTATTAATACTATAATAGCAATAATTTCACCTTTAATCGACTTATATGTCGGTTGAATGCAATAAAGTTGCTTTTACTCGACTTAATAGTGCTGTGACAGCTACTGCATCGCATTTACTCAGCTATTTAGTGGACTAATCTCAAAAAAGCGAGCTTTATAGAACTAAGTATTCCAGCTCTTTACGACGTGATGCACGGGTGATTATTTTTTTTTTCTTAACAACTATTGAAATTGAATGGTAGCCATATTATAATATGTTCTTTAAAATAATTGGTTTTCGGTGTTAGCTATCATTCATGTAAGATACCAAATTTCAATGCGAAATTTTATTTGTCGATTAACTACCTTATATTTCTAGTTAAAATTTTAATGGGTCTCCTTAATTTTGTGTTATTGTAAAATCATTTAAAAAAATAAAATATTAAAAGGAGTTATTTCGCCATTATAGAAAAACGTTTGCCATCTTACGACCTTTACTCATCCTTTAGTTGAAAAATAGAAAATATATCACATTTACATTACTATACCGACGCCATTACTGTCAATATTGGATTCCTTATTGCATATGATAAATCCACAGTGTTTGTAAACAAAGTACCTAAGTACCTAAGTACTGTTTCATTTTTATATCATCTCACATCTTCTTTTGAGTTTCTTCCACTATTCATAATCCATTTTCTAGAATATGTGAGCCTCAGCACGATACATATTAAACAGATGTAATTAGAATTTGGTGTTGTAAAAGATTTCAAAGATCATTTATGTTACTTTTTGCTGCATGGTGGCCCTAAAAGTGCATTTGAATTGCTGTAGGTGTTATAACAATCACTTTAAAATCTTTCTCGCGACAAGTGCTGTAATAGAGAATCGATATATTTTATACTACACTTAGTACTATAAGAGTTACTGAGAAGCTATTTTGTCATATAAGCAGCATTTTTAACATTATAATGCTAGCTCAGGAATTATGTCGAAGGACAGTGCTGTAAAGACTCCTCTTGTAGCTATTTAGAAAATACGAAGCAGTTATACAGTCAATTTAGAACTTACCGTTGTATAAAAGCGAAACTTGGTACTATTATACAATAATGGAATAAACGCTCTATAAACATGTGGAGTGAACGTTTAGTCGACAGAGTTTACCAGCTAAAATGAGAAAATGCTAAATAGTTGCGTCTAGATCTTTTATACAATGATTTGGCATCTTTATCTCCTTTTTACTACTATTTCTCGATCGTTAGCTGTAAAAAGCCTTGCTTATACGACTATTTTGCTGGTTGGGTTATATGGAGCTTTCAAGATTTTAGATTTTTTCTATTGTTTTATTATTATTATTTGTGTTTTAATAACCGCTAAAGGAATTATTAATACACATGTATAAGTAAGCCCATTTTTGGCGTGACTTTTAGCAGATAAGTGGGAGAGCTTATTTATGATTGAAAATAATGAACATTGTCTATGTCTGAAGTTCACGGGCAACTCAAAGAATTGACAAATAAAAACGCGGGAAACTGAACTTTCCCGCGGTTTAAGTCATTGTCACCCGGATGTAACCAATAATTATGATTTTCTCAGGTGTGGGTAATTTTCAGTTGTAGATTCTATATTTTATAAAAAATAATAAATCTTGTAAAACTCAAGGTTCCACCTTTCCCGTTACTATAGATTAAGGTCGTGAGATATTTTATGTGAACAGGTAGTTGTTCGTTTTGACGTGTTCTTTTTTTTAAATAGGTATGTGATGTAATAATTAAACCAATCACAGACTAAAAGTCTAGTATCGTAATTCGTAAAATCGTAACAGAAAATTTGACCTGACAGCTTACAAAATGAACTCTTTACTTAGATATGACCATTAACCTTTGACTTTTTTATTTATTGTATACTAGGTTCTGCCCGAGACTTCGTCTGCGTGGAACTCCTCCTTTTTTTGTAGTAGGTTAAAAAGTAGCCTATGTCCTTTCTCAGGATCTTGACTTTCTTTGTACCAAATTTCATTTAAATCGGTCCAGTAGTTTTAGCGTGAAAGCGTAACAGACAGACAGACAGACAGAGTTACTTTCGCATTTATAATATTAGTATAGAATATAGAATAGTATAGATCAAGAAAATTAACTACTTTATTCACATTGTAAAAGTTTATTGTAAAATTTATGACGTTATTTTATAGTCTTCACGGGCGTAATGTAAATTTTATCGTGAAATTAGTAGAAAATTTCTTTAAATTACTTATTGTCTTATTCTATGATTTTAGCTTATACAAATTAATTAAAACAATCTTGGAATATAAATGAAATAATTCTCTATTAAAACGGAATCGAATATGACTTGAAAGTATTCCTTAAAATTTAGAGCTCCTATACTTTTTTGTTCAATGTAACTACTGAAGTATATTTTTTATCACCTTTGTAATTTATAATATTTAAAGTGAGTATTTTTTGTCCATCATAGCAGAATTAACAATAGTTCTAACGGTTACGCAATTAGTTTTGATTTGATGATGGTAATCTTGATTTCCGGCGAACCATAGAGCCGTGAAGCGTTTCTTTTTAATTTTCGGCAATGAGGTTTGCTAATAAGATTACAAAAAAACATTATGAGTGCGATCAACGGTTAAAGGTAACGGATAATAATAAAATTGATATGTACTTACGAAAAACGGCAGACGCTGAAAGTAGAGCGGGTCCTATCTAAAAGAAATATATCGAACTTTTTTATTTCTCTCTAATTTGGTTGTTATTCCGCTATTTGGGTAGGAGATAAATAAAATATAAGGGGCAACTAACTCTACTTTGTTTTATTTCTGTAGGTATATAAATTACCAAACCCTATAAAGATTACAGTGAAGAGATTTTGCATTATGATGAAAGTACACTTTTATTATATTTAAACACACTATATTAAGGTAGGGCGAGTAATGGGTTGTTCAAAATCATTTCAAGGCTGCTGACCAAGGTCGGCGACGCACCCTTAAATTTGCTAATGCATTTTATTTCAATGAATGAAGTATTTACTTGCTTAGGTATTTACCTAAGCAACATCCTAATTTATTCATAGAATCTTTTTAATTTTCTTCGTGTTTTTATTACATAATCTCCACATAGCAGGGACGCAAGAACTATAAGGTTACCTTTGGAATACTGATTTCATTCTACGCAAGCTCTGCGTAGAATAGGTTGCATTAAATGATTTCTGTAACAAGAGCAAGGCTAAGGTTTGTTATCTGATGTATATGCTAATAAACACATTGAGTAAACTCAAATTGCAAAACTATAAACTAGATGAAGGTGATTCCCAAAATAGTTCACATTGCGAGCTTACTTCAAACACCAGTGCCACGGTAACGGCTATAAAATAGTATCGTAAATAAGTACACTAGCGTACTATAGTACGCTAGTGTACTTTCACGAAAGTACGTGATCACAAATATCATAAAAATATATCAATTATGTGTAAAATGTATACGTGTGAGCTTATAAATACCTACAGTTACAGCACATAATGATGATATGGAGACTACAAAGGCAAACGAATCCCTGATTTTCTATATATATTATTTCATGAGTTGTGTAAAAACTATAAAGCGAGGTAACTAACTAAAAGTGATGATATCAATTTAGACTTTAAACCGCAAGACTACTAAGAAAAATACGGAACGGGGAACCTCAACTAATAACAACTATCCCTAATAAATAACTTTTATATATAATATCGAAATATTACAAATCTAGTCAAACGGAACTGGTAAAAGCGCAAGCGTATAATTACGACTGCTTATTATACAATACATATCGATCATGACTACTTAATGCATATTTGATATTGTCACTAATTGGCTAGTGAAGAAATAAATCCCGCCAAACTAGCATCGAATATATTTCCTACAACAAGCAAATGATCCAACAATCATTAATCACTGATCCAGTACGTAAGAAACAGTCGAATTGTTTCCTCGACCAGCGCACGCGCACGCGATGTACGGCCATTATGAATGTTGATGACATTATGAAATGTTATTGGGAATCTGTTATTTGTTTTGGAAAAACCTTGTTTATTTTTATACGATTTAGTAATAGAGCGGATTGAACCCTCGTATTGAATAGGCACATAGAATTGGGTTGAGTTAGGATAAATTAAATTATGCATGTAGGTTTATAAGAATTGAACAGAAAAGTAATACATAGTTATTTGTCCATAGAAATACCATTTTATTTATAAATCCGAAATCTATATTTAATGTTTACCTAAAAAGTACAGAATTTAGTGCTTATATGGATATGGACTCGGAACTACCATTTTTTTAACAGTCATACAACACCAAGGCAATGATTTTATCAATTACTTAGAGGATATCGATTAAACATGTCCCTTACCCTAACTAATAGGGTGGCACAATGCAAGGAAGTGACGTCACCACAGGTGCATCGCAGCTGCACATTACAGGCGGCAGCGTAAAGGTTAAAAGATGTTTAGTCAATAATATTACATTACAGGCTATTAATTACAATACACCTGTTAAGTGTTATATTAAACGTAGAGACAGCTAAGAACAATTTTAAACTAACCAACTTTTATTCCTATTGTCTTATTTTGTGAATGATAAGTCAGTAAAATAAAGGTTTAGTATTTCGTCCTTGGTCGTTTATACCTTGGCCGTCAACAAGGTGTCCAGGATACTCTGTCGTGCCCAGCCAACCGTGTCTTCCTGCAGGTTGCTACAGCGCGAGCGTAGCGTTACCTACAACATTGTTCATGGTAATAATGGGTACCTACATAGTAATAATGAGTTTTTACTTAACACATTACTTATTTACGTTTAAAGTATACGCTATTATACCTACGTATTATATAGATATGTATGTGTATGCGGTTTTAGAATATTAGTAATATAAAGATTGTTGTATTATACTCGCTGTACGTCGCTGACTTGTCTATGTGCCAGGATGCGCTATCATCGTGCGTAGTCAAGCGAACCTCCGCGCAGGTTGCTTGCTAGTGTCGCTTTAAAGACCATATTGTTTATGATTCCAATCACCACAGATACCAGTTAAATTTTCCAATAAGTTGATATGAGTCTGTACTGTAAATTTCGCCTCTCTCACCTTTACAAATTCACAATACGCAAATATTAGCAAATCCTTGGAACCATTAGACGCCGCTAAACAGTTGATTCAATAGTGTTAGTCTATTCTATTCTGTTTGCGAAATAATGAGGTTTGCAGACTTTTAGGTCATTACCTGATCATACTGTTCGGAGGAAAGGCAATTAGTAACGCTAATTATCGGGTGGAGTTTAATTTGTTGTTCGATTGCTTTTGTGTATTTATGATATTGAGTGTAGAAAGTGATTTGACGAATGATCTTGCAATAGGTTTATTTTATGAGGTAGCAATCATTTACTAATTTTACGACTCTATTATATTCGTTTACTATTGATACCTACCTAGTATACTTTTGATATGTCATATTTAAATGTGTTATGTGTCATGTCATACAGCCATTAATATATGCAAATATGCCGAGCTATCATAGTGGGCGGCGAATATGGCAAGGCCGCAGGCTCGAGTCAGTTCCAGACTAACACACGCCTACAGAATAACACCTGCCAATTTTTATATTCCTTCACTATTACTCTAAATTCTTTAATATTTTATGAGGTTTTGAAATGTGAATATGTTTCTGAAATTATTTCTACATTACTTGGGCCTTGGGCTATTTTATGATTTTTCATAACTCAGAGTTGGATTATTTAAATAGAAAGTTGTAGAATTGAGCTTTGAACTTGTTTACGATACGCCGAATTCAACAATTATAAAAGGGCCACAAAATTGATTTGTTACATAGTTACTGGTATTGGTAAAATAAATTTAAGTAAGTACTTATCTATTAAAGTTGTCCACTTTCACGGAATATTTATATGCGATGGGCTAATACATTTTATAATTTATATTTGACAGTTCTCGAATACATGAACCTGCTTTGTATTTATTTCGTTGATATTTTTTTAAACTTAGCATTTGATGAATCAGAGTTAAAAAAAACTTGAACAAAGACAAATAAACTATCTTATTTATGGTCATCTTAAAATTTGCACATCCTACTCATCATTATGAGTGCCGTGACTCATTCATCAATGATATCATACATGCCATGAAATCATGGTTTGATACATTATTACTTCATCTTTATAATTTTAAATAATACCATAGATTATCAAAGACTAAGGTGTAATCATCTGGTCAACTTATTTTTGTATTTATTTTGGTTTATATTATTAGTACCTACTCTTGTGACGCCTGTCGTGATAAACACAACTGAACTTAAAAAATAACTGTTTTTTAAGATTCATTATAATTTTCTGTGCATTCCTTTAAGGTCGCTCGGCTGTTGACTGTCTGTAAGATTTTTAGTCGCTTGTAAGTAGAAAGATAACGAGTCACGCTTGTCATGCCATTACTTTATTACCTACCGTAAGATATATAATATATTATTATATTATTTATGTGTGTGATAGTTTAGAAATTATTTAAATTTCGATTTTGCTGCGGAATGACAAATTCTATAGGGTGTAGCTAGTACAAGCTATTACTTAGTCCGAACTATCTACATTATACAGAACAAGACCATAATAATATGTCTTAAATAAAATCATGAAACGAGTGTGTCCATGGAGAATGCAATTAATTAAATAAATATGTACTGTCAACTATTAAACAAGTGACTCATTGAGTGACACTTTCTCTCGGTCTTGTGACACCTGCGCACGCGCCTAAATTCACAAGTGGGTCTTTGGATCGTGTCACTAGGCGGGATGGTGAACTGCTGAGGTTAATTGATTTATTATAAAGTCGAGATTTAGCTGTGAAACCTTAATAAAACTTGTTTACCATAGTATTTTCATTAATTAAATATAATTCTCTATAACTATTTTAAAATGTGTGAGGAGTAAGATATAGGTCCAACACAGTAGAGGGAAGAGTAGGCATTGATATTACCCTGGTTTGTTGCATTATATATATACGTTTTATATTATAGTTATAACATGATATGTACATATATGCATTACACCAATAATATAAGACAACATTTTTTTCCAGACCTTGGCGACACAATTTTCCTAATTTAGTTTGTCATGATTTACTCACGTAGGAGTCTGTCTTACTAGTAGGTTACGTCGTTAGTGACTGTTGTTCTTGTAGTAAACTTAAAACATTTTAACTAAAATGCAACAAACAACCCACTTAGGCAGTGTTATTCGAACACGCGGAAATGTAGAGTATTGTCATTGTGGAGTTATGTCGCCTCACCTATTGTTTTGAACATACACCATTAGAATGAAGTAACTCGACGTAAGTTTAACAATATGTTAAATAACAAAGGCGACATGTTAATGTCTTTTTTTATCCTAACTTTAAAAGGAGGAAATGCTAAGTTGTATTAAGGTTCTCATGATTTTTTCCTTCGTGAATATGGAATGTATTATATGTAATTTCTGATGCCTTCACGGTTATTACACATTGGAATGAAACACTATAACGGATTTTCTCGCGTATTTTATTTTAATTGCTGAAGTTTCGACAGACAGTTCCCAAAATCGTAGCACGACTGAGTTCACGATATAGGCGTTAGACTACCGTCGTGCATTCCAATATTATATGTAAGTTTAGTTGTAACAATAAGCGTGAACTATTCGAGCCATAACACTCTGTGTGTATATCAACCCGCTGTTTGCAGTTGTTTGAAATACCGTCACGTTTCTATACTTTCTCCCACTGCTATTTGTATGTTATCAAAATTGAGTTATTTGCGTTTAGCGATTACTACTAAACAGTGTTGGTTTCCGATTTTATTAAACCGTATCGCCAATTATTTAATTGAATGTGATTTCATAAAATTTTGATTCAATTTTGATGATATTTTGTACTATTAAAATAAATAAACTGGACATAGTTGTTATTTTGCTATTCTAATTTAATTATTATTCTCCCAAGCTAAGCAATCTTGCTTAGTATAGAAATCTTACTAAATACTATATATTTGTTGATGTTTATGAAATAAATATCCGTGGATAATACTTTTAGTCCTAATTATATTTTCGGCGGTCATGTTGTTAATCCAATTACGAAATGGCTTCTAGCACTAACTAATCTTAATCACGTGTATGTACTTATATACGAGTATCTAAACAAATAGGAATTCATAACAAATTTTGCTTGCATTGAAATTACTGTTTACAAATATTTAGTTACTAGGAAATTGTCAAAATAGTCGTAAAAATAATTATCGGCACAACGCAAGGCTGTTATTAAATATTCTCTTCTATTAAATGCTTAATTGCATAGCAGTGCGTTATTAGTTATTATAATTTTTAATTTACTGGCGATGTTAAATAACTAGGTAAGGTTTATTATACTTTTAATATTACGTTACTTGGATAATTTTCTAGTGGAAAGTCCTCCTAGTTCATTATACTTGTAACAAGACATAGTGCGAAAAATTTAATTGTTCTTTGCTGAGTAGTGACAAATCATATACATTGTAAACAGTCAGGTTAAACTATTTTTTCCTCAATATAATTTTTAAGGTAAGTAAACATTTGTTTAAATGTAATGTTCACAAATGGATCTCGTATTGAAATTAGTAATCGCACGAACTTCAATACCGAAAATCATTGCACAAGTTCATATGTTAAGTGAGTATTAAAATATTAATGTACATTTCGTCATTAAAATGTATGAACAAGTTTCATGATGTCGCGTCTATTCATCAAGATTTGCGAATGAGTTTGCAGATTGCATCGGTTGCTAAACAATAGTCGTTTAAAATGATAATTCTACTCGCCACTCTACTAGAAATGTTATGACAGTTAAGCGATAATACCAGAAGACAATTAGGATTAAACAAAGATCCATTATGGACGAGCATATCGCAGCGAATACTACGTACATTCGATTTGATAATAATTATACATATATATTAGTGTTATATATAACACTAACTCCCGCCAATGAAAATAAACCACCCGAAATATTATGTAAAATTCTAAGCTTTAGTGGAAATCACATAGTTTTGTCTATCGATTAATTTACTAAATTTATGCGCATGATGTATTGAGTAAATACATTATATTATATGTAAATACATTGTATTATATGGTTTTCTTAATGTTAGGTAGGTACGTCATAATTTTATCTGACTTAAAGATCTTTTTAATTACAATTCTCTGCACTTTAACGTATAGTGCTTCCGCAACAATGACATTGACAATAATTGCACTGTTTTTTTATAGTTAAATGCTACAATTGTATGCTTTTCTTCGGTATCTACAATTATATTGTGATTCACTTGTAGATAACTTAAAATTGTATTCAGCATAACGTTTTAACGAAAGCATTGCAAACTCTTAATTTTCTTTTACTTGATGACTAAATTATGTACTTTTCTCTTGTTACAGGATCTCATACCCGTCCAAGACACTGAGTCATACCTACTCAAAACGCAAAACGCGATTACAAATCTCCAAGCCAAATTGTCTTCAAAATCATTTAACCCTAACATTCCCCCTCAACTCACCTCAAGTTTAATCAGCGAAAAAACGGCCATCTCCAGACTACCTGTCTCCCAACTTAGTAGATCCAACTCCTTGAATTACCGGCTTCGAAGAAAGGATACTTCCAGCGAGGGGAGCTCCCCTCTCAGAAGTCCGGGGCACTATGTTATCACCGGATCCACTAAGATACCCGAAAGCACAAAAATTTTACTTAATAGTGCATCAAGGTCCCTCGATGCGGATAAAAGGAAAAGAGACTCTAATATGAATAGTCCGTCTTCAGACAGAGGTCTGCTAAGCAATAGTTCAGATGACAAAACTATATCAAACAAGCCTCCTTATGACGTCGAAGCGATACTGTCTCCGCACAGAAAAACTCACGTTCGTAATAACTCGTTCGAAGGGCGGTCGGACTTTTTCAGTATAGACGTTAATAATGCGAACCAAACCGTGTGTCTTAAGACGGTACTAAAGAATAACGCCGAGGCGTACCCGAGAATCGAACAAACGCGTTACCTGGGTGACAAGAAAGGTCATCAACGCGGCTTGAGCGATGGGAAAAAACCTCAGTACGGGTGCAATATCGCGTTCGGTTCATCAATAAAACGCTCCAGCTCCTTCAATACCGTCAACAGAAACAACAACTATTTAGACCCGCAAAGAATATCGTCGCGTCGATCGAGCGGACATTCTGAGGAGTACAAAGACGATTACCTCTCAGATGAGTCGGATAATGGATCGTACGATAAGTCCCCGGAGGTGCGATACAAGAGGCAGATGCATAGAGGTAGGATAGATTCTCCCGATTTGAAGTCGATAGCCCCGGCGAATTCGCCCAAATGTCCGAACACTCCCGAGATGCATCGGAAGTTCGGGCCGGGGTTGGTTAGGAATTCAGTTCGGGTGACGAACAAGGAGCGCGGGTTGAACACGAGGATGTCGGAGCCGCCGGCGTCGCGGGAGGAGCGCGCGAAGCCGGCCAGCCACCAGAGCCGGCGGATATCAGAGCCGACCAGGCAGGCGGTCTTGAATAGACTAACGAAATCCAGGTCTTCCACTAGAGAATTCCAACCGAAGAATCTAGATAAAGGTATGTACCTACTGTTAACTTTAGTAGCAGGTTACACTATAACTTAATTTAAGTTAGCAGGTTACGAGTTTAATCAGATTATGCAAAAACGGTGTCAATTTTAACATAGACACGTTAAAAACGTTTAATGTGCGGTTAAAATTGTCCGGTACAAACAACGCGAATTAGAATGTGTGCCCTCGCGCACCGGGACGAATGCGTTCGGCACGACGCTGCCAGTGCGCCGCGCGGGGTGTTGTGCAAGCGCTCGTGATCGCGGCTAGTGGTAATCTTGATGATGCTAGACACTAGTATACGTTATGTGATTACGACCTATGGTTAAGTAAGGTCTTTTAAGATGGCTTATACCAACATCGCGCATGACTGTTAGGTGTATAAAAGATGTCGAGCTGACGTCACATATTATGTTTTTGTAGAAATTAGTAATAAGTACCTATATAATAATATGTAGGTATGTTTTAGAGCGGGTTTTCTGACCTATAGCTTACTTAGCAATGATTAAAAAATGTCAGAATGTGATAGTCTTTTAGAGATATTAGTTATGCAACAGACTTTGGCGCATTTCACTTACTAATCGCAAACTGGAGAATATAATATTAATTATGTTGTATTATTTATACATTTGTTACGGTTACAGTGTGCCATGAATAAATAAATTGAAATTATTTGAATTCGATTAAAAATACTGTAATATAGCGTAGCACGTATTTAATAACATCAGGTATAAAAATGACTATACAAATCGTCCAGGTCAAAAGAAACCGAGCCAGTACCGTTCGTCATCAGCGCTGGCGTCCAAGGAGATGGAGTTCAACAACTGGAAGAAGCGGTCCTCGTACGACCCCATGAAGGCCGCGCAAGAGGGACGGAAGAAACAGCTCGCCAAGAGACAGGAGTGCAACAAAGATGATCTTAGTTCTCCTAGGTAAATTGATTTCTAATCTTTTGTATGAATATTAGTAGGTACTTGTTAACTCAATTTAGTGTTTATGCTGAAAGACTTATACTAGCTTCTGCCCGCGACTTCGTCTGCGCACAATTAGTATTTACACAGTATCGTTATAAAATATAGCCTATATGTTATTCTGATGTAAAAGCTATATCACTGTAAAGTTCATCATCAAAATCCATCCAGTAGTTTTACGTTATAGAGGAACAAATATACAATCATACATTCATTACAAACGGCGTTGGCATACTTATTAAATTAATTAAACTTATAATTCCAGCCACTCGTCACCAGTTCACCGCTCGCAATCCTTCCACACGACCAACATAGCGGAGCTGGAGATGCTGGACTACTCTTCAGAAGAGGAGGACCCCATGGCGCTGCCTATAGACCCCATGATCACTTCCACCCATTCGGACATCTTGGACTTACGGCCTAAGGACTTCAGAGAAAGCTTACGGAAGCAAGCCTTGAACAACGATGTGGTCATATCAAGGGATTATGTTACTAATTTTCAGGTGAGAGTTAAATATATATAGGTGAAGTTGCTAAATCTTGATTTGGATTTAGATCTTTTGATAATGTTGTGACAATTTATGGACGAATTCATACAGATTTAGTACCAAATTAAACAAAGTACTTTTGGCACTACGACAACGAAGAATAGGTACATAAATATACTTATTTATGACACTCAAGAAACATATGTAATGCTTTGAGATCATCTATCCTGTCTGTGTAGTCAGGAAATCTGACCACTAGACCGTCTAACATGCTTCTTTTTGTTTTTACAGGTGAACCAACCTCCAGAGAAACTGAAACGCAGCGTGAACACAGATAAGCGGAAAACATTCATAATCGACGACGTCACCCCGACCAAAGAGAACATAGACTTCCTGACCAAAGAGGCGGTGGACAAGCGCAAGACCTTCATCCTGGACAGCGACACTAACTCCACCACTAACGGCAGCAGTCCACGGAACTCCTCCATATTCAGCCACGAGAAGAATTCATTGACGACCGGCACGAGTGACACGGAGGGAGAGAGCGGCACCGAGAGCGCGCCCGTGGTTATGCGGCAAGGGAAGAAGCCTGTACAGGCTAAACAGAGGTGTGTGTTGATGTTGTACAAATGTGCTGATTGGCTGAGCAAGTTTATTTATATGTACAGTGTTAATAAAAAACGCGAGTGAAATTCGATACAGTTGTTACATTCCCATTATACAGTATTGTCGTGTTATTTGCTTTTAAATTTCGAAAACTCTTTAAGAATGTTTAATATTACAGCGATATTTCTCTTTTACCTATGCATTTTTTATTCATAATATATTATGTCCATTACATTCTTTTATGCAAGTAAGATTTAATGTTTTTTATTAATTTAAATACCGAATCCTTACTATTTAAAACGTGTATATCATACGAATTTCAACCTTCTCCCCCAGGTACAGCGGTGATTACTCAATGTCATCGTCCACGACCTCTATAAGCCAGAAGAAGCCCATCCAGCCGCGATACCTCGACATATCCAAGTACAAGAACGAGACCTCCCCGAAGAACTTCCTGCGGCGGGACCCCAGCAAGACTTACGTGGGGGTCCTCAACCACGGCGACAGGGCTGGTTCAGTTAGCAAGGGCAGTGCGCAGCATTATGAAATGGGTAAGGCTGTTTTGAGTTGTTGATATTACCACCGTGTTCTAAAATGGACCTTATTGATGTAGACATAAGGTTTACAATTGCACTATAAATCAAGTACAGTCCATACGTTTTGTTGCTGTATACTTTATATACACACTCGCGCGTGTAGGTATATGGCATGTGCTTCTTTAAATAAACGACAATATCATAACTGAATTTACGTTTATTCCAAGTAATTTGCAAAAATTACTATATAATTCGCATTAATGCGCTATCGTTGACTTGAAATTTTGCAAAGCCGAATTCTTTAAGAAGTTGTTTCCATTTGAATAATTTTGTTATTAACTTGAAATATTTGTATTCAGAACAAAAGAAGCAAGAATTAGAGAAGTGGAAGCGACGTGCATCGTACGACCCGCGCAAGGCGGCGGCGCTCGGCAAACCGAACACCAAGACCCCGCCCAAGACTGCCAGGTCAGTGATACTATTACACTTGACAAATACTTACCTTCCCTAAAAGTAGGGATCGTTATTCAATACATTGTCTGTCACTCTTTGGGATATTGTTAATGAGATTTGATCGATCTCGTCTAGTGACTTGTTAAAGTCATAGGACATTAAAATATTGAGAGGAGTGGAGGTTAGAGATAAAAGTAAGAGGATAAAAGCGCCAGGCAAGACGGGAATGAACTCCTGGAATACTTGTTAAATTTTGTGAAATAGGTGTCATTTCCGTTAAGAAGTTGGAAAGCTTGTGTCTGATTTAAAAAAAGGACAAACTAACTATTAATATTTTACTCTGTCGTTCTTTAAATACTTCTCATTCATCTTACTTATTTAATATTATGGATATCATTGATTTGGTGTGTGGATGAAAACGCAAGATAATTTTCAATAGGCATCTAATATTTCCAGATACATATATTATTTGAATAATTTTTATTTTTCTTTTATTTACTTATATTTCATTAACAATAAGAAAACCACTACAATTAACTAAGTATACATTATTCTAATTATAATTTTTAGAGCGTGACAGATGTCAAAATGCATGCAATTGTGCATAAACTGACATGTGGGCGGTCATCTTGTTTGTGTAAAGGTTAGTCAAATGTCAAAATTGACAGTTGTGGCGTCCGGTGAATTGACAGTTGTCAATACTATGCACCATTCTTAAACCTTGGTGTCCAAGCTTTAATGCAGCTTTTATTTTGTACGTCACTTCTTCATTAGTATTACTTAATTATATATTTTTAATATTTAAATGTATTATCAAAATTATCGCAAAATTGCTTTCACGTTTTTGCTTTACACAAATAAATATACGTATTCCATTTGCGTTCCTTGTTACTAACAAATTTATATCTAACTATTGATATATTGATCCAGATTTTTAATCGAACGTTTCGTTGTACTTTCATAGATAAATTTCTAATAAAACAAACAAAATTATATTATAAAAAAATCTGGATTAAAATTATAATGTCACAAATCTTTTTAAACTTATAAGAACAACTTTCTAATATTTCATCGGTAATTTAATATATTGCGACTAATCCCTATAGCATGTACTTCAAATGCAAGTGCACTAAACACATCTGGAAACATTCTTCCCACAAATAAGATTTTACGCTACGTCTAAAATTATTCATTTATTTATATTATTTTGTTTCATTTCATTTTTCAGTTTTCTCACTTACACAGTTTTAATCAACTTGTAAATATTTGTTGAAAACCTAGAAGATACACTAATTAAAGTTACGTAATAAATGCACTATTTTAAGTGTTACTCAAGCGTCACGTGTTCATAGATTATCTTATAGTTAATTCATTTTAATATTTTAGGCAAGTCATTTATTATGAAAATGTGTAATGTTGTTGGTAGTTGTAAAGAGTTGCTGCTAGTACTAGTACTACTAGTTACTTCTGTTTAGAAAATTTGATTATAATTGATAGAAAATTTATACATTCCATTATTAAATAGGGAGGTAAGTACTTTTTAAATGGGCTATAATAAAGAACACAATGATGAAGAATAATGTTAAGTAAGTACGCCTTTTTATTAGATATTTGATACTCCGACAATTCTTTTGAGATTTCAGAACTTAGATTATATTAGATAGTGTGTTCATCTCATTCCAACTAGAGCATACAGAAAGACAGACGTTTGTATTTAGGAAAATAAAACCAAAAATAAATTTTGATAGAAAAGTAGGCCTGTGTGTGTATTAGAATAGGTATTTCATAGTACGAGTGTGTGGTAAAATAGTAAGTAGAAATCGTACTTACTTACTTACTGTACTGATGCCTTCGCAGTTATTACACATTGGAATGAAAGACTATAACGGATTTAATTTGAGTATTTTATTTTATATACCTACGGAAGTTTCGAAAACTACACTTAAGCGTGAGCTTTACCTAGACTATTGTTAGCTCAGTCGTGTCAAAAGCAAATAAAAAAAAAAATACGCGAGTTAAATCCGTAGTATATTATATATAGTGTTTCTTTCCAACGTACGGTCCTATTAAAACATGTTAGTAAGTTATCTTTTCGATTTGCAGTAGCGTGCTAAGATCGCAATCTTTCCACGGGCCTGTGCTGGCGTCGGCGCGGTACGCGGCGCCGCCGGCGCGCATCGCGGAGACTTACGACGCCTCGAGCGACAACGACTTCTGAACGCAACTCAATGTGATAAAGAATTTAATTGCGGACGCTTGTAGATTTCGAATTTGGCGCGAAATGGCGAATTTTTTAATGTATTTCTGTTCGGTTTTCCGCAGTAACTATATTATTATTATAAATTGATTCGCAAATAAAATAAAATTCAATAACAATGCTTTCAATGTTATAATTGATGTTAATGGATTCTGCAGATTTATACGCCATTTTGGTATTGAGCGCCAAATTTGATATTAAGTTTGTAAATGTGAATATGTATTGTTAAATTAGCGATTTTGTGTCGTGCGCGGAATTGTTTAAGAGTTATTTTTTTTTATTATTTGACGATTGAGTTTTTTTATGTTAAGGGATGAGGCAATTTTATTTACAAAGATTTCTACACGATTCTGCACAAGAAATGGAATTGGTTTATTTACGGAGTATTTTATTTGTCTAGTGGATATGTATTTAGCAATTATTTATCGGTATTATACAATTTCACCACATTTTTTTTTTTATTGAAAGCAATGTTTTCTGAAAATTGGAGATATCTTGTATTAATGTGATGAACAATTTCACAGTAAGTATTAGTAAACGAACAATTCAACATTAAATTTACTTACCTTATTACTTGAAGTTTAAAGTAATACTTATTCATATTTTTATTGTTAATGCCGTATAATTATAAAATATTCTGTTGAAGATTAAATTGTTGATATATTTAAATGTGATTTAAATTATACCATATAAGTATTCAATAAGATCGGCTTCACTAAAAGTGTGAATAAAACGAGTGATTTTTATACTTTTGTCCAATATTTAGGTTTTTAATTATTGATAATTTTTACTCGATTGAATAAATATGTTATTTTTGTGTTTAAGTTGGTAATTTATTGCGTTTAAAAATAATAGCCAACATAATCGCTTAAATGATACTTAATTCGTTGTTTTGTCCCGATTGCTCATATCATTCGTACATCGATGTTATTTGCTAGTATTCGGTATGTATTATTTTAAATAATATAGCTTTATAAGTTTATTTTTATTCTTATTTAAGATTTAATGCAATACCACATCACTAAGAGACAAAATAGGAATTATTAAGTATGCTGCAAATGCTGCAATTAAGAATGCGTTAATACTCAATGTTTGAAAATTTATTGAAATGTATAAATAGTCGAAGCTTTACGAAATATGTTGCAATATGTAGATAAGTTTAGGAGTAATTATAAGATTGTATGCCGCGGGCGCTGTTTTCCTTCAATCAGTTTATTCCGCTTAGTTTTCGAGTAATAAACTAAATTAAAAAAATATATCAACATTTTTTATTAAGGATCTCTGTCATTAGGTTAAATTAGTCGTTGGCAGCAGTGATATTTGTTATAAAAGTCTTTACATTAAACCTGCAAGAAAAAGTACTATGACCATTCAATAATGACGATTTTTAAATAATTCAATATTGTCGAAAATATGTTATATCAAAAAGTTGTCGTTATGAAAGTATTATTCCATGTCATAGGCAAGCTGTTCTTTTAAGTGAACTTAATATGCGCTCCAGATTCATAATAAACATATAATTCACCTGAAAAGATCTGTTTCCCACTAAAATATTATTTTTCTTAATTTTGATTAGTAAGTGTAAGTAGAGCCTGGCATAAGTCTACTGATAAATGTATCATATACCTAATGAGCGTCGAGTTCAGTAGTGTTTGTAATAATTTGATGTTTAGCAATTTGGTAAAAAAATATTTAACAGGAATTAATAAAAAATCGTGAATCATGATCTATTGTTTCATTTCATCTTCAACGATATACCTGGTATGTGTGGAACACAATAATTTAGTAAATTGTGCCATAGATAATCGAACAAAATATAGCTGTGGCCGTTAAATTGAATCCAGAGCAAAGGGAGGGTATCATGAATGAATGTAGGGACTACGAGTAAATACCTTGACAGTGTCAAAATAAGTAAAACAACATAATTTACATTTATTATTAATGATTTTATTTTTTGAATATCAATTACATTTTCTTGTTTTGTTGTTAGTTTATAAATTTTACATGTAACTTCGTATTTAATGCATATTATTATTTGTAGTACATAGTGCGTTCCTATTTAGCGTATTTATATGTCCTACATACAGTTCGCTGATATACAAATGAAATGGACTGTTTGTACACTTGTACCTAAAATGAAAAATAATTAGTTAATAAATCCCTGACGTTTTCTTAATTTTTTCGTTGTTCATCCAGTATACGACACAATACTGACTTGTTCAAAACAAATTAAACTAATGAAGAATAACATTTCACAGTCACTCGTATCTAAGGAACTTGTTGCTGTCTCGTTCTCGCCTTCACTATACTTATCTCACAACCACATTACTAATTTCTTTATCAAAATAAAATTTATTTTAGAACGTCACTTCCTCTAACCCGAAAAGAATAAATCTAAATTGAGCAATTACAGAAGTGACAATAAAACGTTATTCGTCAAAGAAAGCATTTTTGAGTCTCAAAGACTAGTTTACAAGCCCAAACCAATAGCATTCGGACACATATACATTTTATTTAATTTATAAACGAATCAGTTATATTCTTTTTCCTTATTGTAACTTGCCATAAACATCAAAACTATGTTAACGACAAATATTTTCGTATGAACGTAATTTCTAAAATTAATTTTATTTTAGCCGAGTAGGCATTTTTTTCAACTACTTAATTTAGATACAGTGACATTATAATACCTATAGAGGCGGTTTCAATTGTCTTTGCCTCGACCACACTTAAAAAACAATCAATGGAATCAGGCGGTCAACATTAAACGAAACTGCGACCAACGAAAAATATTTATTAGGTTCAAACTTGATACTTTTAAAGTCATTTGTTCCAACCTTGTATGTACTCTTTATATATAAAGAGTTTAAAAAAAAAGTACTTATTAAGTTAGTACATTTTTAAATCGCCTTTTGTTACAACGATGTCTACCCTAAACATCGCAAGAACAAAATATTAGGCAATCACAGTTAAAGGGCCTGTCTGATAACAAAAATATTATAAATTTTATATACCGTGATACCCTGTCATTTCATGCCTCATAAAAAACAAATTAAATGCAATATCGTCCCGGCAGTTAACAAAATGGCACTACTCTGATTAAAATAAACGAATCATGAGCAACATAATATGAATATATATTTCTTAAAAACTATCTTACACTGTAATTAAAGCATTCACTTATGTGATACACACACATTGTTTTTTTTAATTCATACATATATAGATATTATATTATATAAACTATTATTTTAAGTCTCTATTGTAACAATTATTTTCAGTTGCAATCAGTGACACCATTTAAATATATGTATATATCTAAATAATATAATGTAATATATGTTTAAGCTATTTAATTCAACAGAATAAAAAATATAACAAAACAGATGAGACTCGCATATATCTACATCTACATTAACCAATGACCTTTTTCACTATAGTTATTAATATTTGGGGCGGATTTACACAAATCACTACATTTTTTTATATTATTTACAAACATTTTAAGCAACTACGTTTAAACTATTTAAATTTATTCTAGGACTGAATGACGTTATAATTATTTTGAGCCAAGGATTCTTTACGCAGCGAACAAGTTTAGTGCACAATTTTTAATAAAACGAAGGCTTTATTAAGAGTAAAATGTGATAGAAATGTACCTACGTTTACGTCTCAATATGTATTGGATAATAAGCAGCACCTCTAGCGGCGAGTAGCTGCAATATTCATTCCCGATACCAAATGTAACGTCAAGTATATTATGGTATCGAAATTCACGGCCTGTTTTGTTTCGTCACTCTATTAGTGTGTGAAATTATTATTACAAATCATCAAATTATAATAAAAATAATAAAATATTGTAGGTACAGTAGTTAGTAACTTATCTAATGCATGAACCGAAATTATAACTTTTATTCATTATTTTAATGGAGCTTTAAAATACCTACATTACTTAAGTGTAGATTTCTATCAAACACAAAATATTAATTTCGATTGAGTTATTAAATAAATATATGTTTTATTAAAAAAACAATTCTGCTTTTAAACATCATGCGTACGTACATACGATTAAACATTTTAATCGTATAATTTTGTAGATAAATTGGGCATGAATATTGTGCGGCGTAAAGAGACCTCGGCTGACAACTCATACTCGTAGTGGAGGCTTTAATTCGTTTCGATGAGCTTACATTTAATACAAGTTTCCAAGATATTCTAAATACAACGGTATATGATCGTGCTGTGCGTTTGTTTCACGTATATGTCTGTTTACGATCAAACTTACTGTAGGTAGGAAAATTTGACCAACTACTAACTCTCTCATAGACAATAAAATTTTGCTATCAAGCGATTTTCTAAGTATAAAAAATTTATTAGGGCATACAAAATTACAGAACATATTTTGCATAAAATATCTAAGTAGAAAAACTAACAGATTTATTACAACTGGCCTACCACTGGCAAAATATTGAGCAAATTGAGCAACAATAAACTATTCATCTATAAGCGATCAGGAAGCCATATATATGTCAAAATAAACATTTATCATGTAAAACAAATTTTGTACACGTTCGATAAAAATACATTTTTCAAAATTATTATTAACGTCTCACATAAAATTACTAAAATACTTACATCGATTATGCTACTTAGGTTATATGTACACCTTAGATTTATTTATAAATAGATAAAATATCGTCTTATCGAAAAACGGCGGTACATCACTGAAAAATCGTATGACACCACAACCATAGCTCACTGACCACTGACCGTGTCATCCATAGACTAAACCTTTAACAACTAATCTCAGATTCCGCGAACTCTCCGTTGCTACCCTGTTTTATCACCTTCCGGTCCTTCCCGACTACGATATCGGCGTAATTTTTTTTATTCTTCTGATTTATTTGATTTTGATTGCCGCCAGAACTCGAGGACGCGTTGTCGCTGTCCGCGTACGGCACGTCGGTCATCGGGCCGTTCAGTAGACTGGCCGCCGAGTTAGACTGCTTCAACTTGGCCTTTTCCTCGACCGGTTCCTCTTTAGGAGATTGAAGATCGTGTATAACCGCCTTTTTGGGGTCGATTTGTATAGTTTTAGATTCGGACAGCTTGTTTGGGGTGACCACGTTTATATACGGTGGTAGAATATTCATCGTGTTCAAATTGACCGAGCCACTGTTTTTCTTCAACGCGTTCAGGTTTTGCTCCAGCTGCGCTGCATCCAGGCACAGCGGTTTCGGTTTTAATTTGGGCGGTTCTTTGTTCGCCCAGGCGTTTATCCGAGGCGGGTCGGGCGAGGCGATAGGTGCTGTTTTTCTTTCGGGCATTAAACTGTTTTTGTTGTTCGTCTTATCTATGACGTTTGCCTCTATTGCTTTTGTTAGAACGTTCTCTGGCGGTTTGGGCGATGTTGGTGTTATGCTGATCAGTTTGTCGACCTGCCGATTAACATAAAGAGACGATAAACGTATGTAAGTAGGTACTTCTATTTAGGTCATCTTTCCTCCTGTCACCAATCTACTTGCTCTAAAAAGTAGTTTGTAAGAACTCTTAAATTTTCTTCTGGCAAACTATAATCTTTACCTATAGGTTTCCAAAAATAAGGGGTTTGTATGTAGAGATCCTTAATGAATATTGGATTTAGTATTTGTCCCTTACTGAATTCTTTCAAATTTCCACTTTATATAGTAAGATTAAGATAATAATATGGCTAATAATATGCTAAGTAACAGAATACTCACAGCAGGCCCGTTGTCCTTGTTCTGTCGCAGATCGATAGAGTTGCTCTTGGACCGCGGCTCCGTGAACGAGGTTTCCCAAATAATGGGTTTCTCATCCGTCTCCGAGGCAGTGTCCTCGTCTATGGATGTGCCTTCGACTGAACTTAATAGTCTGTGGAAAATGTTTATCATGAATATGCTTATCTATTGTCTAGTATCCATAGTACTACCTTGTAGTACCCATAGTACTAATTTGGGACTAGATTCATTGGTTAAACAAACCAATTATTTTATTTATATCTTATACTAGCTGTCCTCCCCGGCTTCGCACGGATCATCTTTTTTTTTATAGCCTATAGCTTCTGCCCGCGACTTCGTTCGCGTGGAACTCCTCCTTTTTTGCAGTCGGTTAAAAGTAGCCTATGTTCTTTCTCGGGCTCCAGACTTTCTTTGTACCAAATTTCATTTAAATCGGTCCAGTAGTTTTAGTGAAAGAGTAACAGACAGACAGAGTAACTTTCGCATTTATACCTAATATTAGTAGGGAAGTAGGGATGTCACTCTGGAATAGTATAGCTTCCCAAAACAGTGAAATTTTCAAATCGGTCCAGTAGTTTTGGAGCCTATTCAATCCAAACAAACAAACCTTTCCTTTTTATTATATTAGTATAGATTTATTATGATAAATACCGGTCAGTGGAGTTAGACGGCAGAAACTTTGTGTTTGTCCGCGTCTCGGCGGCGGGAGTAGCAGCCTCGCGCCTTGCGCCGGCGCCCGCGCGCGACGCCATTGGAATGTTGCCATATTCTTGTGATGCTGCGCAAAAAATTACACTAAAATAACCAACGTCTCTTTATTTCTGGGTAACGTGTAATATTTAGAAATAAGTAAAATAAAGTCGTCAGGACGTAGCAAGGTACGGGCAGTTCAAGTTCCCTGCAGGTTTTGATTCCCTTGCGAGTATCGAAAATTACCTTAGATATGCCTATTCTTAGTTTGTCTATTCCACCCCGCCCTTAACAAAATCCTAGCTAGGCCCTTGCACAGAATATATTTTGGATTGCAATATATGTATATTATAGGTACCTTTCAGTAGAGGTGGATATTGTGAATCCTCCATTTCTGACGGGTCCGATGCCGCCGTTGGCGATTTGCTATGAGGAACCAGCTGATCCATTGAGCTATAAAACATAAAGTATATTACAAAACTACTCTCAACAAATGTGAAACATGAAACATCAATTCCAATATTTGTATGAAAAATGCATCCGACCATAGTGCACATAAATGATGAATTGATAAAAATGTAATATTGATGTATAATAAGATATTGAATATAATATAGAGAATCGAGTGTCAAGAACAAAGAAAATATTTTAATTTTTAACTTTCATTATTTATTTAATGGAGTAAAGTTATTAGTCGGGGGTGGAATTTGAAAAGGGTCCGATATAATGGTTCATCATGCTGTTCCACCGCTCTTTGTCTTTTCAGAGCAGTAATTTATATTAAACATAGAATTCTGACTGTCTTATTTTTTCTAATTCAAATTATTACTTTCTATATATTTTTTTAGTTGAAGATATTTGCGCTTTTAGCATATTTTACCAAGACGCTTCCTTTGTAAAAATAAAACAATCAGCATCTATTCTATGTTACTATACGACATTGACATATGGAATGGGGTGCCACATTTATTAATAAATAAGAGTAATTTAATAGAATGTTAATTTAGTTATAAAATACGGCAGACATTGCCTTTACTTACCATGGATTTGCTGATAGTATTAAGGCAAATCCACAGACCTTCAGTAGAGGTCTGAAGTTTGTAACTAAATGATATTATATGTAAAGTCAAGTTGTTTCACTAAAATATGTCAAATAACGTCTTCAACTTAATGCTTGTAAACAACTTTGCTCTAGAAAGTGGGTGTCTAAGATTTCTCAAATGACTAAAAATAATACTTAATGATAAAGATCAGTTATGTTCATACATCTCTGAACACCTTGTAATGTGGATCAGAGATTTCTCAAATGACTACAAAGATGAATACTTAATGATAAAGATCAGTTGTGTTGATTCATCTGAACACCTTGTAATGTGGATCAGAGATTTCTCAAATGACTATAAAGATGAATACTTAATGACTAAGATCATTTGTGTGATTCATCACTGTATCATGGGACGTGGTAAAGGCATTGTCTGTCTAGTGGTGGGTTACCTAGAGGTCGGCGGCTGGTCCTGCGGCGGCGTCGGCACGAGGTAGTCGCACGCGGGCGCGCGCTACAACACGCCACGCTCATTACAAGTGTCCAGACCGGGGAGACTGTGATACGGTTCTACACTCCGAGTTTTTAATCGCTCTCTTGTAATAATGTGTTTAAGGGTTTTTTAGTTCTGTAGTCACCTTTTGTTTTTAGCCACATAATTATGTTCTTTCCAAAAAGTAGCCTAGCATCTATACTAAGTTAAGAGATTGTAGTTTTTAAGAAGCGAGGCCAAGTTGTACAATGGATTTGGCGAGTTTATTTATACTTTGGATGGAGACAATGTTGTGACCAACATTACTGAAGGATTCTCTTTCACAAAAGAAATGAAAACGTTTCAGACTATGCATATGATTGAATTAGCTGACGTAACGCCAAGGATGTGTGATCATATTCCATCAGCTAATCAATATTTTATTTAATCGGTCGAATTTATATAATTCAGAAGTTCAAGTATATTTTTTTCTACGATTAAAAACTCGAAAATTAAGAACACCGTATCGTTTTATTTAATAACCTTAATTATTCCAGATCTCCCTCAGTCTCGTACACTTCAAATCTACGCGTGCAGAATATCACTGGGCTTTATTAAAACATTTCAAAATGAATTTATCAAGTTAAACCTCAATGTAAAGTGTAACCTATGTGCCTGAAGAGATAATTAGCAGTTTATCTAAATTTTTGACTTTGAAAATCACTCGTATTTACACCGTTTAATACATAATGGATACATAAAAATTACCACGATACTTAAAAAATTACGTACCTACACTAAATCATTTGTTCCAATATGTTTACCAACAATTTCATTGAAAAAGATAATGAGTATCAAATTCTATAAATGAATCATGTATAACACATCATTGTTTTAATAAAACCCAGTTCAAAAAGGACAGAGGTAAATAAAGACAAGAAATATAGAGGTAGATTTCCGCTATAGCTACTAGCAAGTAAACACTCAATATTGAAGTATTTCGGTTCGAAGAGATTCTTTGAAATGTCTGCAGCTTGAAAGCGATATGATGTGAAAAAAATAACGATGAACGTAACTTTAGTTATTTTAAGTAACATGGTTAATTCTTGAACTGAATATGAACATGCAGTTGTGATAATGTCCTTAACATTCCAATGAATCTCTGTCTCACTACAGGGGTCTCTAATGTTCTAAGCGATTCTCATTCAGGGATAGGGATATAGTCAGAAATAAAAAAATGATAAAATATGGTATCCATAATGGTATCATGCCACTTGCAAGCACGGCCTCGTTTAACCACGGCGCTAACACTTAGGTATTCATAAACAAAACTCAAACAATAATTCCAGTTACTTGCTTCTAGTAGCCAGAGCGAAAACATTTGGAAAGAAAAAATAGTACATTAGTTATTTGTTTATTTATGTTTCATATTTATTGTCAATTGTGGAGGGGGTCAACTGGTAAATTACATTACTTACCCCCTAATTCATAGTGAGTATTTAAAAAATTTAACTGGAAAATTGGTTATCGCAAAGTATGAATACAGGGGTAACAATAGAGAAAAAGGGGTCGTTAAATACAATATTTTCATTTTCACTATATTTGAGATCAAAGTTAAAATGCCAGTTCAAACAAGATTTTTATAAAAAAAATAACATTTTTGAAATTGTGTTAGTCTAAGAAAACTTTTACAATAGATTTTTTTTAAGAAACCTTATTTGAACCATGTTCAAAAATTGAACTTCATCCAAAGATTAAGCACTGTTTAAGATTTGAGCCTCGTATTATCAAGGTTCAAATTTAAACATTGTTCAATAGTTGAACATTGTTCAATATTTGAATCGCGCTCGGTGTGTCGCATCGTATAAAGCTGCGTACATACCTGGGGGCCGTTAGCGTTGACTTGTACCTCCGTGGGGAGAGGCATCAACGACCTCACTACTGGGAGGGGGGCGCTTACTATTTCTGGGTCCTGTTGTAATGATGACATTTGTGTCATTTATTTACTGATAATGCACGTGTCGCATCTTTACTAGAAAAGTCACAACTGGAAATATGACACCACATGAATTTAAATGTGCACTCAGTCTTAAATATTTCGAGTTAAGAGTAACAAAATATTTGGAGATCACACTTTTCTAGTAAAAAGTATAGTCATATTTGTAAAAGACTTTTTTATTAATTACGTGTTTTTTACTTATGCCATGATTCAACATATTGTGATAGTTAATTGCATTACATTTACCTAGTAAATTATGAAAAATATTTGTTACAATAAAACGACATAGTTCCAACGCGCTTTTTTCAAGATGGTCTCATTTTACATAGTCTTTAAAATGCATAAAAAAGAAGGTTTTGTGTATTAAGTTGAAACAAAAAAAAATGTAACCTGTAAGAAGCGCTGTAGCCTGTCGAACATGTGCGAGAAAGCGGGCCGCTCCGCTGGCGACGGGTTCCAGCACTCGCACATAAGATGGTAGATCTCTTGCGGACAACCTGACAGACATACATTTTCATTTACTTATGTACCAATTCACATACTAATAAAGGTAGAAGTTTTTGGTCAGTTTGCGTTCGCAAAATGTTAGTAGAAACAAATTTCAAAAATTTATTAACTATACTTTGAAGCCTCTCATCTGGAGGCTCGCCAACAGTTCGAAGAAAAAGATTTATTGATATCATTAAAAGAAAAGAAAACGAGACAAATCAGATATGAATCATGATAATGTACTTGTAAACAAGCCAATTTAGATACCAGTTTACTCTGACATGGATCAGGATGTATTTATGAATTCTAGACGATAAATCAAGGGCATGCTAAGATTTTATTAAGGGGGGGCAGGCAGACAAACTTAGACTATCTAAGGTAATTTTCGACATTCGCAAGGGAATCAAAACTCCTCCTGCCCTCACTACACCTTTGGGATAATGGCCTTAAATATAGTCACTTACCATAAGGTTTCTCGAGCCTCCCGCCGCCAGAGACCATCTCCATGACTTCCCGGTTGGCGCAGCCGGTGTACGGCATCACGCCCAGCGAGAATACCTCCCAGAGAAGCACTCCGAAGGACCTGACACACAGAACAACATACACTACCTGTACTGTAACCAAGTACTGGATCTCTGTTCAATTATAATAAAGTACTAGATTGTGAGAATATAATGTTTTTCATTTGATGTTGAAAGTACAATAAAATTAGACAAAAAAACTAAGTCATGAGATTTATTTTTAATAATTCACTCAACGTAATTTTTTTAATAATTTGTCCTGCAGCTAAAATTAATAAATTACCTTTATACGTATTATAAATAAATAAAATGACAATTTACAGCATTTTTAGCATGGTCTAATTAGTCTGATCAATATTTAAAGCAGTCGAGAACAAAAAAATATTTTTTTCCATGTGGTTGTTTTTATTGGAATGACGTCATCTTCTCGTATACTAATTTTAGTCAATTAAAAAATAAGCAAGGGTTTATTTTTTTTTTGAACAATGAAATTCTCCAAACCTAATACTTATTTTGGCCATCCCCTAAAAACTTTCTCTAAAGTAGCTTACTTAGCTACTATCATATTATTTACTGTCCAAAAATACTTACCAGACATCAGTCTTTATCGTGAAGACTCCATCGATGTAGGCCTCGGGCGGCATCCACTTAATGGGCAGCATGGCCTTCCCGCCCTTCTTGTAGTAGTCGGCGCGGTAAATGTCGCGCGCCATGCCGAAGTCGGCTATCTTCACGACGCGCCCCGGCCCGCGGGAGGTGAGCAGGCAGTTCCGGGCTGCTATGTCCCTGGATATATTTTGACAAAATGTAGATAAGTTTACAAAAAGGATGAGATCATAGTGTGAATTACCCCTAATTGGGGTAAGGCATGATGTTTTTTTTTTCTTTTTCCATCTTGTAGATTACGAAAAACGATATGGTGCAATTTATACCATAACGTGACGTCACGAGTTCCCACTCCCGAACTTTTGAAGCGCTTATCTTTTTCATTCTTTATTTGTTTAAGAAGAGGAAATATAGGTGTCCAATAATTCTCATAACCTAACTGACGGAGTTTTGGAGGATCGGTGACATGAACAATTTTTTTTTTTCTAAAAAGTATATATAAAATGACGTTTCTTTACCTGTGTATAAATCTCTTAGCCTCCAAGTACCGGCATCCTTTGCAAACGTCTATCGAGCAAAGCAACAGGTCCTTCATAGTGAGCGCGCTCGCTCGCTCCGGCTTCGGCCTGGATTCCCGCAGGAAGTTCTTGAGATCCCCTCCAGCCAGGAGTTCTAACACTATAAATCTGTAAGGAAATATAATTATATAGTTTTGTATCTGTTTCTTTACATTTTTTATTCACAAAATATTTGCCAATATGTTATATGTTCACGTAAATGAAAATACCTATGACCACAACCTTCATTCTTCATGACGTTACTAAAAAATCAGCCAAGTGCGAGTCGTTCCATACCATTATTTATCATCACGATAAAAAATCTTTGTTGGTATGGGAGCCCACTTAAATATGGACCGTGTTTAACATTAGTGTGTCAACCCACAAAAAATCGGGTTTTGAGTTATGAATGCAGTTTTATTAAATAGATCATGAGGAATACAGCAGTGAAATCCATTTTTTTTTAAAAAAATCGTAGAATATTCTAGAGCACAAAATCGGTTATTGCTTAATTCCTACGTCAGATTTGTATTTTTGCATTAATGTGTTAAGCCACATATAACACATTATTGCTTATTTCCTATGTCAGATTTGTATTTTTGCATTAATGTGTTAAGCCACATACCTAACACATTAATGCAAAATTCTAATTTGTTGTTTTATATTTATTATAAACAACTAACGAATTAAAAGTTTAATGTAAGTAGGTACCCATTTATTTAAAGTTTTTATTGTTGTATAACATGTTTCAAATAACATTACATGTTCTGCTAAAAATGAGAAATGTACAAAATAACACTTAAATATTATTTCAATTACTTAAAAATCTTAACCAAACCTATTTTTTTATTATTATTATTTTTATCATATTAAATAAAATCAATACACATTTTAGGTTTCCGTATCTTAAAGGGAAAAAAAATGGAACCCTTACAGGATTACTTTGTTGTCTGTGTGATCCTTTACCTCAGTAACGCGTGGAGTTAGTTATCAAACTAAAATTCAGAGTAATATCAAATACTCAGGACTACCGTCCCTTGGAATTGTAAAAAACAAAAAAAACGCCAACGCAATCAAAAGAACCGCCGTGTATGCAGCGAATTGACAAAAGTTTACTCTTGAACTCAGGATCTTGAATTAATTTAGTACGAGGTAACGTCATATAGCACACATAAAGAAAAAAAAAACCATACATTTTTAATGACATCATTAAAAAATATATACCTACCTACAGGTTATTTATAGTACGGAACCCTTGGTGCGCGAGTCTAACTCGCACTTAACCGATATTTTTTTATATCCATCATTAGATTAAAACGTGTGTGACAAAAATTAGAATATTACACATAATAATATTATAGAATGGCAGACCGACTTGTCTCCACAATTTATCAACTATTCGAAAAATGGTTTTTAGGTGGTTTATTAAGCTTTTAGGTACGGAAGTATATATTATTGGTTTAATTCAATATGATAAAATAATAATAATAAATCAATTTGGTTAAGATTTTTAAGTAATTTAAATAATATAAGTGTTAACTTGTTGTACCTATTTCAGATTTTTAGCAGAACTTATAATGTTATTTGAAACATGTTAAAACAATAAAAACTCCATAAATATGTACTTACATTAAAGTTTTAATACGTTAGTAGTTTATTTTATTACGTTTTCCAAAAATTTGTGTAAAACATATTCATTTTAAAACAACAAATGAGAATTTCTCATACTGTTATGTGGGTTAGCACATAAATGCTAAATGTAATAAACCTTATAGCCATTAAGCATTAACCATTTTTCTGCTTTTTCTTTTAAATTTTGAATTTATTCCAATAAATACATTTATATCCTTAATCTATGCATTTCAACAAAAAAAATGATACCACATATCAATACTTTTTTTGCTTAAAATAAGCGGAAAAAGAAGAATGTTCTCAAAAAACTTTAAGCGCCGATATCTCAAAACTAGCTTGGTGTGGGTTGAAACACTAATGCTAAACACGGACCATATATAGGTATTTTATTTTGTCTTCTAGTAAAAGTAAGCTTATTTAGCTAAGTTTGTTAAAGCGGCAACAGAAATATACCATCATCTGTGAAAAATTCACGGTTTATGAGATAAAGCGTGGAGACGGATGGACAGACGGGCGGACAAAGGAGTCTCAATAATAACCACTTTACGTACGAAATCCTAAAAAAAACCTTTGTTTTTTGAAGTGAGTTTACGATTGGCCCTGGGGCGTTACTGCTCCACCGGACAAAATGGGAAGCGCACCGAGGTGCGCTCACCCTAACCTAAAAAAAAAACAAGTTCAAAGCAACACCAGTTACCTCGGATGACTATCAAAGCACACTCCAATCAGGTGCACGATGTTCGGGTGGTTGAACTTGGCCATGATGGCGGCCTCCATGAGGAAGTCGCTCTCCGCCTGGCCGGTGGAGAGCTCCGGCAGCGTCTTCACGGCGACCGGCATCTCCACCGCGTTGCCGGACCGGTGCCGGTACAGGCCCTGGTACACCTCGCCGAACGCGCCCTGCCCTAGGGCCCTGGGAATTATCATGTCAAAATGAAACCCTACGACCTCAGGTGATAAGGTGATTCAAAGGATTGGATTGTTAAGGTAGCTCATTCAATGTTATGGAATAGATTTTGCAAGTCGATCGTTAGTATATATAAATGACTAGCTTCTGCCCGCGACTTCGTCCGCGTACAACTCCTCCTTTTTCGCAGTCGGTTAAAAAGTAGCTTATGTCCTTTCTTAGACTCCAGACTTTCTTCGTACCTACCAAATTTCATTTAAATCGGTCCCGTAGTTTTAGCGTGAAAGCGTAACAGACAGACAGACAGAGAGACAGAGTTACTTTCGCATTTATAATATTAGTAGGGAATAGGGAATTAGTAGGGAACTAGGGATATCCGAAACTATAATCTCCAGGTAAGTATACCAGCAACATATTTCAATAAAATGATAGTTTCAAAAAGTTGAAAAAAGTTTGAAGTAATCTAATTATAATTAATCTATATGAGATGCTAACTTAATGACTGACATATCAATGCAGGGTGAGAATCTTGAAATTTTGCATAGGGATTCCTTATATAACGTAGGGGATCACTGAGAAAGGATTTTTAAAAATCCGTGCGCCGTGCGGTTGGATTTGGATTGTCGCTTCCGTAGTGTAAGTTGAACTCTCTGGTTCTTAAAGGATTGTCGCCCTATTCTACTCTATGGGAGTATATCTATAGACAGAGACTCACTTGACCAGCTTGAGGCTCTCCCGGGAGACTTGCGGCAGGCCCCGCACGTCGACGCCGTGCGGCAGTATGTTGTCGCTGCCGTAGTGCGGGTTGAACGCCATGCCCAGCGGGTTGTCGCCGCCGGGCGTGTTCCTCAGCCGACGCAGTTGAACCTCCTGCTCGAGGAGACGCTTCTGACGCACTTCCGCTTCTTTCTTGCGTTGGTATGTATTGTCTGAAGTGGTTCACATATTTAGTTATAGGCTAGTTTCATAGTCAGGTTTGTAGGAAGGACTTTAGAAAAAATATACGTATATTTATTTATTTACACTTTATTGCACAATAAAAAACAAAAGTACAAAAGGCGGACTTAATGCCATACGGCATTCTCTACCAGACAACCTTAAAGCAAACAGAGAGCATGTGTAGGCGCAAAAAGAATAATACATGTAATATAATAGATACAATATATAACAGGAAGATATTACACTACATAAATACAATAGATAAATATACTAAAATATATACATATACAAAAATACATAAATAACTACAATGATAGATGATGAAAACTAAAGGTTTAAAAAGTGCTTACGTAACAAACGCTTGAATGCTAACTTACTCGGTATATCATAGTTTCGTAAATAGTATGTGTTACTTACATAGGTACAGACAGACGCAGAGCACTGCTAACGCGAACACGAACACGACGATAGCGAGCACCCACACCACCACCCAGGACACGCGGCCCCACGGCTCTTCCACTGAAAAACAAGGGATTTTTGAATAGTTTATAGTAGATGTCTCGAACGCCGAATTTCAAAGTGACAAGTCTGAAGACAGCGTAGCGTTGACTAGCGCGCTAGTTCGTCGTTGGAAAGAGGGGTAAAATCAGTGATCCTAGTTAGATCATAAGGGTAACGGACCTAAAAAGTTTAAGAACCACTGCTGTAAAGGGGAATAGTGGCCGGTAGATGATATGTTCTTGTTTAAAATGTTATTCTAATATGAAAATAAATTAATAAATATAATTTAAATATGTTTATTTAGAAGACTTCCTTATAATCCTCTTTAAAAACGACCAAGTACACTGATAGTTACAATATTTGTGATTTGCAGCTGCGTGCATTGGGCTATACTATACCAGGGTAGGCACTTCATACATTTTTGACATAACTCTATATGCAATACACGCCCATAGTAACTTGGCAAATTAGAATAACGCATTTGTTGAAAAAAATAGGGCAAGTATACTATTTAATCTACTTACATATACATTTGGTGGGATCCTGTGCGTCAGTAGTCCAGGTGGCGGGGCAGTAGCATTTAACTTCGCTCCTAAACTCGTTGAGCGCCACGCAACGATATGCGCAGCCACAATCCTGAAGTTATGTCATTGGTTTATTTATTTAATTAAGCAACACATGCAATAATGTGCAATAAGATATTCAATTAAAAGTAAAAGTTTCCTAATTCCCTTTTGTCCTCCTATCCTTGTCAATATAACTAAGTAATACACTTAATTACATACCTATAGGTATAACTAAGTGGTACTAGAAAATCTTCTTAACTTACAAATTCATTATAAGACACGTTTTAATATATCATTATCAAATAGAACACCCCCCCAAAGTAAGGCCCCTCTTGACAACTCGGCGTCACGGGATACATTAGAAAACAACTCGCCACATGCACAGGACAGCAAAAATATAAGAGTGTTGAGAGAGTAGGACAATATATATTTTTCTGTCCTCCGGCCAGAAAGCGCCAACTTCCTGGCCGCTGCGCTAAATGAAGTTGCCGCTTTCTGGCTTCGTCGAACAGAAAAATAGTATACTGACCTCGGCCAGTAAAATGAAAAAGCCTCAGATCACATTTTTGTCAACCTCGGCTTCGCCTCGGACGACAATTACATGTGATCTGAGACATTTTTTATTTTACTGGCCTAGGTGCGTAATGTACTATCACGTACCTATACATATATTGTTATAATATAGTAATTAGTTTATACTCACATGTATGGCGGGCACTATGAGCACCTCGCCCGGGCTGGAGCGCTGCGCGACGGAGACCTCGCTGTACTCGCGCACGGCGCGCGCCGCGTCGATGTACGACCAGCCGCCGCCGCCGTGCAGGCCCTGGCCCTCGTTGGTGCTGCCCCCTGGAGTAACGAGCGCGGTCAGATTTGTATATAATAGACTAGCTTCCTCCGCGTGGATCTCCTCCTTTTTTACAGTCGGTTAAAAAGTAGCATGTATGCAGCAGTATGTCCTTTCTCAGGCTCCAGACTTTCTTCTTACCAAATTTCATTTAAATCGGTCCAGTAGTTTTAGCGAGAAAGCATAACAGACAGACAGACAGACAGACAGAGTTACTTTCGCATTTATAATATTAGTATGGATATATGAGTTTTATGGAGTTTTCAGTGTGTGGTTTATACCCCCTATGGGGCCGTTCAAGTATTACATAAGCAGATTTATAACGGTAATTTTTCAAAGACCCGAGATAAGTTTTTGGAAATTTATCTGATAGAAAAAGTTTTTGCAAAGTATACTCAAGAAAATGTGATTCATTAATATGTGTGTGGTACCTAAATAATTATATAGGTAGATAGTATATTTGGCTAGAATTAACCTGAACTTGAGTATAAAACCGATTTCAATCTACTTTCAATAATTGTGCCTATACGTAATGCACGCACTTGCGTGTAACAGTATTAAGTGTCATATGTATCACCAGCAGCAGCCATCGCCGTCCAACTCATTCTGCATATGAGTACCTATGTGTGTGTTTGTTTGCGTCTGTGTGTGTGCGTTACCGATCCACCCGCCGCTGTCGATGCCACAGTCGAAGTATCGTGCATATAGCACACCTAGATCTAAAGGGATCTAACTCAAAAACCGGAAGATTTGAGTTATGCACACCATCGGATTCCAGCAAAACCCACCTACACTAAAACAGATTGCAGCTAATATAACTCTGCTAGCTTTATTATAAAAAGTATAAATTTATACAGAAAACTCATGCGTGCATATGGACATATTAATCAGTTTCTCGCCTCTCCTGAAAAAGTACCTTTTTTGAGTTAGCTCTCTTTAGATCTAGGTGTGCGAATATAGTGAGTACATATGTGTGTGTGTGTGTGTGTGTGTGTGTGTGTGTGTATTACCGATCCACCCGCCGCCGCCGCCGCCGCGCAGACAGCCGCCGCCGCCGCCGCCGAAGCCGCCGTGCGCGGCCGCCACGCACGCGCGGCCGCCCGCGCCGCCCTCCTTCAGCGCGGCGCCGCGCACCAGCTCGAACCCGGGCGTCACCGGGCCCGCGCGCGTCACCCACCCGCCACCCGCACCTACCACAACACGAACTAAGTTACTTGTCTGTATGCAGACCACGTGTTATAAAAGCATATCTATCATTGTTCGCAAGTGCAGCCCGAGGGTGAGGAGGGTTAATTATCGATTATTTTGTTTGCATGACCTTCCCTTAACCCTTCGCTAGTACCCCAAAATCTTTGCCTGCGGTCGCGCCTCGATACTCGTAGCATGCTGTGAAAATAACACATTCGGTGTCGTTCGACAACAATAGGTACCTCGTATCGTATCGCACACAAGAGGCTTATTATGCCTGAATGCAATGCACGCCTGTGTTGACACATTGTAAGCCCTCTAATAGCTACAAATATCACACTCTATGTTAATACACGTGACTCTTATTGTCACTAGAGTAGCACTTTGAGCCAATTTTCTACCAAGTCAATCATGTTATTTACTCCCACTAAAGTAAACAAGCTAACATTCCCACACTTACCGCTAGTTCGCCCCGGGGTTCCGTACATGTACCCGGACTCCGGCGTGGCGTTGGTGGCGGGGCGCGCGTGCTGCGAGCCGTCGTCCTTGAACGCGCCCACGGATATGCCGCCGCCGCCGCCCGCCACCAGCAACGGGAACTCTTGACCTTCCTTGTCGATCTGAACAAATAATACGCGAATAATATTTTCCGTCCTCCGGCCAGAAAGCGCCTACTTTGTGGCCGCTGCGCTAAATGAAATTGCCGCTTTCTGGCTTCGTCGAACAGAAAAATAGTATACTGACCTCGGCCAGTAAAATATAAAAGCCTCAGATCACATTTTTGTCAACCTCGGCTACGCCTCGGACGACAATTGTATGTGATCTGAGACATTTTTTATTTTACTGGCCTCGGTGCGTAATGTACTATTTCTGTCCTCCGGTCAGAAAGCGCCAACTTCCGGGCCGCTGCGCTAAATGAAGTTGCCGCTTTCTGGCTTCGTCGAACAGAAAAATGGTATACCTACTGACTTCGGTCAGTAAATAAAAAAGCCTCAGATCACATTTTTGTCAACCTCAGCTTTGCCTCGGACGACAATTACATGTGATCTGAGACATTTTCGTCGTCGTATGAACGTCAAAATGGACAAAATCATCCACTTTTGATGTTTAATATACGATGTAATTTTGCTTAATGCGTGACAAAAGGGTTCATTATAGACTTCCTGGTATTGGTACAAATACGAATGATTGAAAATAGTATTATTAGCTGTCAACTGCAACAATTAAGAATACTATATTCAATCATTATAGATAATAATATAGCCAGAGCGGACAATGATGCCGTCTCAAACTCTCGAAGATCCGCCCAAATATCGATCGAATTTTGATTGACACGCACTTTCATAGATCAGCATGATCAGAATAAAATACACGAGGACCGTATTTAATAAACAGATTCTATTCTATTCTCAACTAATGGCATCTCTAGAGCTTGTGTCAGTATTTCAAAGCGCTATTTTTAAACGGTGTTAAAGATATGCGTCTCTCTCGAACTTGCTAAAAGTGACAGATGCTTTTGATTGTGTAACGCTTGAAAACTAAGCGTATCACATTCATCGCGATTTGTTCGAAGAAACCTATCTAATTCATTATGAAAACCAACCATATAAAACTAAAATTGGGTAACGTTACACCACTATGTGACCCCACTCCGATCGATTGACAAAAGTTACATGTACAATATTTTTGTTAAGGATTTATAAATTAACTTTTTTCGCAAGCCTAAAAAAGTATCTATACCTACTAATATAATAAAGATAAAAGGTTTGTTTGTTTGTTTGAATTGAATAGGTCTGGACCAATTTGAAAAAATCTTTCACTGTTGGGAACCTACACTATTCCCGAGTGACATAGGCTATAAAAAAAGAGATCCGTGCGAAGCCAGGGCGGACAGCTAGTGTAATATATTTGTTAAGTACCAGGAAGACATAGGTAGCGCCGCCTCCGCCGCCGCCGCCGTCCGTGACCCGCGTGTTGCGCACTTCATGCGTCTTGCTCGTGAAGATCTGCGAGTCGTTCCCGCGCCGCGAGCACTCCTGGCTCTCTTGCGCAGATAGCGTCTGGATAAACAAATATATAATAATATATCTTTTAACATATATCTTTTTTGGACAATTCACACCAATTGACCTAGTCCCATTTTAAGCAAAGCTTGTACTATGGGTACTAGACAACGGATAAATATACATAAATACATATAAGATATCCAAGACTCAGGTACAGATGCCAGTGCTCATCACATTGACATCTGCCCCGTGCAGGATTCGAACCCGCAACCTCCGGTTTCGTAGTCAGGGGCTCTGATCACTAGACCAACAGGCCGTCAAATATATACCTATATACTTCATAAAAGACTAAAACCTTATAGAATAGCTGATTTACCGCCGCGGGGATTATCACCCCCAGATTCTAAACCACTCTAGGTAGTTCGTGACGTCAGTACTATGCATCTTGATGCGGGACAGTAAATGCCGTTCATGACTTATAGCAACACAACTACATACCTAGCAATTTTGGTTACGTCGACACATTTTTATACACGTCGCTTTAATGTACCGTACCTTCTTGCAGGCGTTGGTGCCCTGCTGTCCGACGAGCATGTGCAGGCGCTCGCCCTTGTGCAGCTCGAAGAGCGCGCGCGCCGCGGCGCCGTGCGACACGCCGGCCCACGCCGCGCCCAGCCCGCCAGACGCGCCCAGCGCTATTATACTAAACAACCGATATACAATAGTACATTACTGCCGGCGCAGGAAAGTGAGGGCTTGCGAGCCGAGTATACAGTATAGACTTACTTCCCGGCCTAGGCCAGGAACGATATATTTCCCGGCGGGTTTTGACGCACGTAAGGACGATATTTCATTGCATGTTTGAGAAATAGTACATTACGCACCAAGGCCAGTAAAATAAAAAATGTCTCAGATCACATGTAATTGTCGTCCGAGGCGAAGCCGAGGTTGACAAAAATGTGATCTGAGGCTTTTTTATTTTACTGGCCGAGGTCAGTACACTATTTTTCTGTTCGACGAAGCCAGAAAGCGGCAATTTCATTGAGCGCAGCGGCCACAAAGTTGGCGCTTTCCGGCCGGAGGACTGAAATAGTACATTACGCACCAAGGCCAGTAAAATAAAAAATGTCTCAGATCACATGTAATTGTCGTCCGAGGCGAAGCCGAGGTTGACAAAAATGTGATCTGAGGCTTTTTTATTTTACTGGCCGAGGTCAGTATAGTATTTTTCTGTTCGACGAAGCCAGAAAGCGGAAATTTCATTGAGCGCAGCGGCCACAAAGATGGCGCTTTCCGGCCGGAGGACTGAAAATACAATTACACTTTCTGCCTACTGCGTCGTTGCTACAGGCTAGGAAAGGTGTCATTGCGTTAACGATAAAGAAACGAATCAAAATGGATTTAACACAAGCTCGATGTCGATCTCACTATTAACGAATGCCCGGATAGCGGTGCATCTAAGGGCTGGTGCACATGGAGATTTTTCTTCAGTGCACATTGGCTTTACATAGCATACCCTAAACATATACTCGTACTTCAGATATAAGAATTGACGTAGTAACTTCATTTTATAAATTTATTAGCGTGCGTAAGTACGACTAGGTATGAGTATTTACAACAAATGACAGGTTTTCGATATTAATTTAGTCTGCAAAAAAGGCTATAGCACTAAGTTAACTTTTTGTCTGTCCTGCCTTGTTTCGGATCAGAAACTAAGCATCACTTTCTATAACTTTCTTGTTAATCATTTTATTATCAGAATCAGTAAAGGTTTACGGACATGTATCTACCACACGACCACTTGAAAATTACTTAAAAAATATGTCAGATAAAGTCCTCACCACACAGACATATTTTTCAGCTACCACTCAAGTAGTAATAAAATACTAACGTGTATAAGCCTTCAGCCGGGACCTCCCAAATCTGCACCCCGCTGCGAGGCGGCGGCTCCATACTGACCACGACGCCCGTGTTGTTGTAGCTGCTCTCGCACATGGTTTGGTTTGGGCCGAGCGGGCCCGTGGCGCCGCATGTCGAGAACCGATAGACTGAGAAAAAATACATAAATAATGTAATATAAATTAAAATAATAATTTCTAATTAATAAGTAGCAAAGTCTTCAAACTCAGAAGTGCAATTACAGATGTCACCTCAAAAGACAATTTACAGTCGAACCCACGGTACAAATAAATCTCTCTCTCTGTAGTCGTTCCCTCATTTCTGAGGAGTTACAAATAAATAAACAAACTTTTCTCATGTTTTTCGAACTGAATGCTGAAGTGCAGTTGACCAGCTGATGGGTCTTTACTGCAAAACTGAACAGTTGGCAAGCCTCTTGAAGAGAAGCTTCAAAGCAAACTTTATTCACATTTGAGACCAGACCATCTTATTTTTAAATTAATAATATTTAATTCAATAAAAGTCATCATCAATCTGAAATAGCCTAAATAGTGATCTTTTCCAGGTCATGAGCTCAATCAAGTTGCTTAAGTAATGATTCCGAAACTCGAGCCTGCACCGGACGTTCAATGGTAATCGCTTTAATAGACCTTTTCTGCAGCCTGACTGATTTGTACTTATCTCGGGAGAAAGCTAATCCGTAAACACAGTGTAAAAACTTACATAGTTTATCACTAAAAGCTGGGTGCGGGGTCGTCTTCTCCTCAAATATGGGGTCATAGTAATTATAGTCGCCCAGTTCTGCGGGGTCTATGTTCAAACCGAAACATTCCGGGGCCATAGAGAAGTCGTCTATAGCTGAATCCGAGTAGATCCTCATGCCCATACGAGTCTTGAATTCTAGGAAGTATCTGTGAAAATGTTATTAGAATTCTTACTTTGTCCTTCATTTAGTAATACTTGGGGTTCCACAAGGTACTATACTAGTGCCACTATTGTAACGTTTATATTTCAAATGGTTTTCTATATTTTTTACATCCTGTATGGCTTAAGTTTAAATCATATTCCTTCTACTCACCTCCTAGTGACATTAGGCAGGAATATAGCCGCCCTGTACCAGTTTTCTCCTTTGTCCTTAGTGGAAAACCAGAGAGAAGTTGTGATATTCCCCCTAGAGGTTAGTTCGACCACATTCACGCTTAACGAGCCATAGTTTCTCCCGTTTTGTTGGTAGTAGAACCTTATCTGTGATGGAAGAATAGTTTAAATATGTTTAGTGAAATACACCTAAAGTATCTTTTTAATATTTAATCTAAGTAAACATAAAAAGGAAATAGGTAATTGATGACGTGGGCTTTTGAACTTAAACCGGTTTTTTCTATACTAATATTATAAAGAGGAAATATTTGTACCTATTTTTGTATGTTTGTAATGAATAGGCTCAAAAACTACTGGACCAATTTTAATAATTCTTTCACTGTTGGGAAGCTACGTTCACCCTGAGTAACATAGGCTATAGAATATTTTGATAAAAATTAGGAATCCGTGCGAAGCCGGGGCGAACCGCTAGTTATATATAAAGACATAGATAGTAAGTAAGTAGAAACTCACCATACAACAATTATAATATCTCGACGTGATATTGACGTGGACTTTCGGCGGAGGGTTGAAGACCACAGTCTTCATGACAGCAGTGGAAGCGAAATCTGCTCTCTCCTTATTAGGCCCAGTGACGTTCATATTTACAAAGAAGTAGTAACCCACGCACTGCGATAAGGAGAAATTCAAGTGCGCGGGAGACAGTGGGGGAGTTACTTTAGTTGGGTACGGGTCTGGAGGTCCGCAGGTGTGGTCATAGTTAGGCCCAGTTTTGTCTGTCGGTGTTGGACCGTTGTGTCTAGACCATTTCAGGATGGGTCTGAAACAATTAAATGGACAGAGATGTGAATTATTTAAAAATGGAATAAGTATACAAGATAGCTGTTTTCTTTGTAATTTACATACTTTTTTCGAGATTTTTTTGTTTAAAATAGAAAATACACATTCTGTATTTTAAAATATTAAATATATTTTTGATACTTCCTGTAATTTTAGAGAGATCCCGTTTTACATTTTCAAACTTTATATAGTGTCTTCCTAAAGAATATTTTTGTAATTACTTTTTGTTGTCTCCACTGAAGCATATTTTATTTTAATAGAAAGTATTGTGAAATTAATTAGGTAATTACCATTACTTAGTAATAATTTATATTTTAACAAGCACTTTTCAATAATGGATTACGTTTAATTATACGAAATTTCCTTTGTTCCCTCAAAATTCAAACATAATATACTATCTCCTGGTTTATAATAGGTTTTAGAATGTCTGCTAGTTGATTGAACAGGTACCTATGTGACTTGCATTGTAAATACTTACTGAGGTACGTCCTCGAACCCACAGTTGTCTTGTTCAAAGTTGCAATAGGAGCCATAGGGCATTTTATCTGAAAATAGGAAATTAAAATCACTAATCATATTAGTTAGTTAAAGAAGAACTGTTAAGACTTGATATAATTATATCCATAGGGTATAAGACATGATTTAAGGCTGCAGTCTCAATAGAAGTTTCAGTTGTTATATTGATGATAATAAATAGTAGGTAGGTACTTAGTTTGTCTAAACGGGTCGCAATGGTCGACCACTCGTGACTTTTTGCAAGTTAGATATTGTATTCTGTAGATTCTAGATTATCTACCTACATATAAATAGGTAACATGATATTAATTATATTTTTACCGCACATAGTAACATGAGATTTCTATCAAATTATAATTTTTACCGCAATTTTGGTTTTCGTCGCTGCCGTCATCGCAATCTTTGACCAAGTCGCACACTTGCTGCAGCTTGATGCACGACTCCTTCTGCAAATTGTGTAATCAAGTTTATAAATGTATCTAAAGCCAGATAAATCTATATACATACCTAGGTTAATAATAATTTTTGATGCCTCCGCGGTTATTATTACAGTGGAATGAAACAATTATAATGGATTTAGCTCACGTACCTATTTTATTTGCTAAAGTTTAACTTTGACTTTAGCGTTAGACGATCGTCTAATTTTTTCGAAACGTCTATAAAACAATCATATCCGATTTAACTCGCGTACCTTTATTAATTTTAAACGGACGTTCCCAAAACTTTACAGTAAGCACCCATATTCGCAGCAGACGATCAACCTATACCTACCTATAATACGCTGTCTGGGTTGAGAACTGTAAAATTTTCGAAACGTTATAATATACCAACCTAATTAAAATAAGCGAGCTATACTTACGTTACAATTGTTTTATTTCAAAATAAGAATACGTTTATTCATAAGCACATAAAAGACACGCCAGAACGTAAGGGAAGACAATTGGCGACATTTTTATTATTCCAACTCACATTCATAATCTTGCACTTGAGCTGTCCAGGCTGGCACTGGCCGTTGAAGACGGGAGGCTCCGGGAGGCAGTCCACCATTCGTATGTTATCTATCGCTATGTGCGGCAGAGTACCGGACAGACTGACGTAGCTCGGCCTAGTGATCTCGATGATGATCTGGACCTCCTGGTGTACCTTGCCGATCATCAGACGCATTGGCCGCCACCTACAGTCCAAGAAACATTTTGTACTGTACTTATTTAAGAAGCCGAAAAGGCAAAACGTACACCTGAAGGGAGCACTTAAAGGATAGAGTTATGCACACCATCGAATTCCTTACAGCAAAATCTAGCAATTCAACAGATTTAAGCTAACTCTTCCAGCTTCATTGTATAAAGCATAAATCGAGTTATACGTAAAATTCCTGTGTGCATATCGACATATTAATCAGTTTTTCGCCTATCCTGAAAAAATAACTTATTTCAGTTAGCTCCTTTTAGATCTAGGTGTGTGAAATATTGACTACCCTAACTTATAGCCTTTAAGTTTTTTCCTAGTAGAATAAAAAATACTTTTCACCCTATTAAGAATTACCTTAATTTGGGGAATCAAACTAGGTAGGTATATACCAAATTTCATCGAAATTGCCATATACCTTTTTTCCCACTTAATAGTTTAGTGCCTATTAACTGGATTCTAAATAAGGACTTCCACGATATTTTTTTCATTCAGCAACTGTTAGGAAATAATAATATTGAAAACATACATTTCGTAGTTACTCCCCGCGACCTCTTGCAGAATCCACTGCACCTCAGAGACCGTTGATTCAGAAACCAGTTTGATACTGGCATTTTGCATCTTGCTCTCGTGAAGACTTGCCTCGAACTGTAGGAAGAAGGGTTAGGTTGTTTCATTTAAACAAGGTTGGTTCAGTTACTATACTCGTAGATCTGCTAAGAATGACCTATAGGTATAACTATAATTATTTAATTTACTCTGCTAAAAAAATTATAACTATAGTTGACTCTGTAGATGTATTATGGGTATGTCATGAAGGTACCAAGAAAGTGTTTTAAAATAAAGTCATTTTAGTAGATTAAGATTCTTAAATTAGGTAGTTACAATGTTTTTTTTTACATAGGTATACTCCTAAAACCCACTAGGTAGGTACATACGCTACTGCGATAATATTTTAGTTAAAAAATCGGTATAGGTAGGTACCTAACTGCCTACATGCATCGAAATTGAATTCGCCCACATAATAAGTAAGTAGGTAGGTACCTATATTCATAGTGGGCGAATTCGTCAAAGTGGATTTATTTATCGTCTTATAACGTTTACCATATTAGGTAAGTATATAATAATTATATAAAGCACCTAAGACTTTCACTCCTACCATGACGTTTAGTTTCAAAACGGGTGGATACTGCTTAAGTACTTACCTTACAAAATTCCCAGAGTCCCCGAAACGGGGGTGATTTAATTACCATGTTCTCCATTGTTGGATCCACTGGTAAGTACAAGAAATGACCTGCAAAGAAATGCATTGTCTTTTATTTTCCATCTATCCCATTTATCTTTAAATAGTACATTAATATTAATTTATGATATACCTATATATTATTATTATATTATAATAATGGGTGGGATAATTTTTTTTCGGGACAGTATGAAACCTCATATGTTATTGTTACAAGGAGCAATAACAGTATAAGAATTGCCTCCAAACCATTATCAAAAGTAATTTAAGTAAGTATATATTTTTGTCATTCACCGTTCGAATTCCTTATCCATTAGAATGATGAGTATGCCTCCTCGAAGTTCTTATTTTCTATTTACGATGATACTTTAATTATCATGTTATATATATTCTTCTTATATCAAGTAGACACTTAGAGGTTATCCTTCTACAAGTCGATATTTCGCGAATTTTCCAGTTTATAATATTCGCGGTAGAAACTATTAAAGGCTCAACGCGCCGCTGCCCACGCGCCCCGTTCAGGTTGTTTACATAGATTCCGCTCACTGAAATGCCAAAGTTCAGCAAAGACGGAAAATCAGGACAAAAAACTCCGTGCTCTATACACATGAGTATAAAAATGATTCCGTTGTTATCTACTTATTTTTATACTACATTTAACGTGTGTGATCTCTCATTTTAAACATAACTGAAATCTAATAAATAAATCTCACAAGAAACGGCAAGTCACCAGCTCTATATCATCGTTTATTTCGTCTGTTATTTTCGGTCGCGCAAAATATGATGGCGGCCAAAATAGACTTTATAGGCAACTTCCTGTCAAGCAGTACTGAGAGGATTATTCAATGAAAAAACTCGTACCTACCTATACCTATAAACGTAGCGGACTCGTATTATACTGAGAGACAACAAATGTATATAGGTAAGTAGGAAGCTACATATAAACATATCGCACACCTAGATCTAAAGAGAGCTAACTCAAAAAAGGTACTTTTTCAGGAGAGGCGAGAAACTGATTAATATGTCCATATGCACGCATGAGTTTTCTGTATAAATTTATACTTTTTATAATAAAGCTAGCAGAGTTACATTAGCTGCAATTAGTTTTAGTGTAGGTGGGTTTTGCTGGAATCCGATGGTGTGCATAACTCAAATCTTCCGGTTTTTGAGTTAGATCCCTTTAGATCTAGGTGTGCGATATGTAAGTACATACAAAATACATACCTACCACCAATGACAGTTCCTATTATTTATTGAAGTAGAAAATTTAAAATCAAGAGCGTAACTAGAGATTTAGATATCTAACTGTGACGTGTGAAAATAGTACCTGCTTACATTGTCATAAGAAAGCAAAGGTAAGTAGGTACCTACGTATATAAAAAACCTAGTTGTATTTGGATCAAAGCAACCAGTGGATTTCCGCCACGTTACGCCACATTCTACAGGTAGGTAAGTAGGTAAGTACTTATCTACAATTTTTCTTCCGTGAGGCGAAAAAAAGTACTTAAGTACCTACATACTTAACTGGTTATGTGAAATTGAAATCCCATACAAGGTTGAGCTTGCATACATATCTCTTAAATGATGATTACGTAAACTTTTTGAACGTACTTACCTAATACGAATCTGCTTTGATTAGACTCAATTGAAAAAACATACCTACATAAGCAAGAAGGTATTTACAAATAAATACCTACAAAACAGTTATTTGCAAATGTTGCAATGCAATTTTGTCTCCGTGCCTACTAAGACAAAGGACGCTTAAAATAAACTCATGGACAAGAATAACTTGACGCCCCTTGCAAACATTCAATACCTTTATATGTACATCTTAACGTATCTAGATAGATTCCTAGTTTTAATTAATGACTATTAGATAAACAAAACATGCTTTTATACATGACAATGTTAATATGTAGGTACTTAATTAAAAATAAAAACAGAATTACGATAACAGTAAGAACTCCTTGACGCCATACCTATTGAATAGTTTTTTACTTAGGTTGGTACTTCTCGAACACACGTTTCTTAAACATAGCGACTTATTTATAAATAGATATTTAAAAAGAAAACGTTTTTAGGTAAATTTAACGGTTCGCTCCTCTAAATTTCTTATTGATTTAAAAATCCCTGAACGGTTTCGCTGCGGAAATTCCATATCCAATCTAATAAAGCTCCCTAAAACGGGGTTTACACGCAAGTAAGTGTTGTAAGCTCAAGCAGAAAATGTTAACTTCTTCAAATAAACTTTTAAAAAGTTTGTTCGTGCTTAGTTATGTAATTAGGATTACAAACGTTTTTTTTTTTTATTTTATAGGTTGTATGTTACGTAAACTGTGTATTTGCCTAAGTATGTATATGGGTAGGTAAATCTTTTTTTAGGAAGGTACTAGTAATTTACAAAGACTGAAAAAACATAGCCATGGTTGGTGTACCAGTACGGTTAGGCAAACATTATCCTGACAATAACGACTAAATATATCCAATTTCGTCATACATTCATACATACTTTTTTATATATAAAATTTATAATGTTTATTGTAGACGTATTTACCCAAAGGGTATCTAATGATTTATGTTTTGATGACACACACGAAATCGACTTTTTAACATTTTAAAATTAAATTTTAATATACCTACTCGTACCTAGATAGTGAATTATTAAACAAGAAAACAGACCTTTTTGGGTATTTTGTCTTTAACTTTGATCACGACGAAGACTTTGTGCGCATTTTCCCAAGTAGGTAGGTAAGTAGTTTAGTTATTTACTTTTCAGTTCCTTCTACCGGGGAAAATTACGAAAAGACTAAGTAAGTAAGTACTTAATTTATGCAGGTACCTACATGTTTCATTTATTATTTCAATCTTCATCCTTATCGACATTGTAGTAGTTTAAATCATCGCCCGGGTGTTCGTCAAACAAAGAATATATACAAACCATAGGAATTAAGTAGTACAAACTACTATATATACATCCGATCTAAAGACTTTCATTATCAGTGCCTGTACTGGCTGTTAGGTCTTCTCCTGGTTTGTAGGATTCTCTAGAGCCCCCAACGGTCGCAGGTGATAAACTGTAGTACAAAGGCTAGCCGACATAAGGTGATGTAAAATCTTCTAAGTAATACGAGATTACCGAATATTAAGATTAAATAGGATGCTCTAACTCACCTCCAACGTTTCCGTCGGCGTCCGTACTCGGGCCTGAGAACTGAAGTCCTCGGGTGGTCTCGTTCATGCCGGCCACATCCGCCGCAGTAACCACCTTAAACCCCAGTCCGTGCTGTGACACGGACGCATTCCATTGCCACTGACACATGTCGATGAATCCCCCGGATACGTTTTCAAAATCACAGTACACGCCAGTCACTTGTGGCACGTAGTTGTTCTTATTCTCCGCTTCGTACGTCGGACCTTCGTGACGCAGAGCCTTCATCTTATCCGCAAGGGATATATCGTTGGTATCGTTGCCAGCGACCGTCCTTTCGTTGACCGCGAGCGCGCCCTGATCATTCAGCTCCGGGTTCTTAGGTAGGTTCAGAGATTTCCGAATGGCAATCATACTGCCCTTTTTGCCCAGTCCTCGGCCCGCCGTGCGGTTCATCATGCTCGACAGCTGCTGGAACGAGCCTCGCTCTCTACCCGGGTTGGCGGACCGAGACTTTTGTTCTTTTTCCGCCGCCATGGTCTTCTTCGTTTTATTTTCTGTTTCGACTTCATGTCGGTAGTCACCGACCACTATCGCAATGACGGCCAAAACAATGAACAGTTTTCCGAGCGCCATTAGTGAACTGATATTGTTTTTAGATAGCTAACGTCGTACGTAGGCCGCTCGGGGCGGTTGAAGCTATTCGATTTGGAAGGATATTGAGCATTTTGTGCGTTACAGAGCAATATCGGGGTGTTATTGTCGACGTGATGTAAATTATTCATAACAAAAGGAGTGGTAAATGTCCGAGACACACACTCGCACCGCACTGATTACCGCTCGCAGACTGCGGGGCTCGGAATTAGCTCCGATTATTCTATCAAGCGAGATAGTCGCGATTTTGCACAATGTACCAACTTTCGGTGTTGGAATATGGCCAGTTCCCGAGATTCGCCTTCGTCGGTCGATACGCTTGCAATGTCCGAGTACATGTTGGAATCGTACACTAAAACTATACGATTTGCCGAAACCAATGGAATATCGATTTTGAATTATTAAAACACTACAGAAGCACATATATTTTATATTGTATTTATATTTTAACTATTGATTAAGTTAGTTCAGATATCGCAGGAAAAACGAATGTTCACGCGTTAAATGGACGATCAAACAACGTCTATTAAAATCACTTTCTGGCGGCGTTCCCGCCACAAGCTACACATATTTAGTTCTCAATACACACATATTATCACTATAAAAATCACTTCTCGAAATATATCATTCTTTTTTTTTCAATTTTCGCTACCAATATTACGTTTTAACTGTTCAATATAACAAGGTACATACATCGCCGTCCCACTCCCGGAGCTCAGCGCCGCTGCGGGAGTATGCGGAACTAAACGCCCGTGGACCGAAATAATCATTACTTTTCGCGAGATGTGATCTTAGGGCGGCTGATGCTGCGCAGGTGTCAACCCGCCTTCAGACAAATTCAGCCCTTTCCCGGGCTTTCGCGCAGGATGTCGTCTGCGTCAACTACCGGAAATGAGATTGGCTCAATTTGGATCATTGCTCACGTTGAAACCATGCTATTGGTTCTTTCATTCAGGCTCCCCTGTTATTGGCTGACCCTGAAATTGCCGCGTAAATAAGCCAATCATGAGCCTAACCGGATATTGCATGAAGAAAATTTCCTCAGAGATTTGTTTACGAGAGTACCGGATGGTCGTCGTTTTCATCGAATACCGAACCGATAACTACGGATATTAAATCAGGGATTGTCGAAGCCTACCTATTAAACGGATTTTCACTTTGCGATAAAAACCGTAGACGGTGTAATAAAGTAATACTAAGATATTGGAGTTGCCGTCAATATGTTCTTAAATAATCAAAGTGATCGATAATATTTTCCTTATAAATGTAAACTTAAGCTAGTAATTAAACATGGTTAGGAGTTCCTTAATTGGTATGAGCATAACTGGTGCGGGAAATTAAAAGGGTAAGTTAAACTATTAATTAATAAATGAAAATACGAACGAAATTAAAAAAGGTTGTGTGTCTTGACTGTGGTCTTGACAGCTCATCGCTCTAGATAAAGGACGTGCGTTCTGAAACCGATACTATGGCTAAAATATAATATGGTTGATAAATGAATACTTAATGTCAAATGTGTTAGAAAAAGAAAAATAGAAATATAATTTATCTTGATAACGGACTTTCCTATAGATTTTTAAATTTCAATATTAATAACTTTAAAACTCGAATATGCAGCGGTACGAGCGAGCTGTCAAAATGTAAACAAAAGGGTTTGGTGGTAGGGTACCGTGTGTTAGTTTCTAAACGCTGCACCACTCCTTGCGGTTTATTTGGCCTAAAAATAATACCATCTATTTAAATTTAAAAAAACATCGCCAAATTAAATGTACAGTGATTACTAATGAAATGGAACTATGAATCAAACATAGTGTGCTTGTTCGAAAGGTAAGTTTGCGAATAAAATGTTTTGCAACCTATTGTTCGTTTTTCTGAGGAGAATTGTGATAAATAACATACAATACAAATGAGAAAATGTATGAAGTTGCTAAAGGTATTTATTATAAATGATTGTATAGTTTTCAAATACTCAAATCTAGCTGATTTAGTGGTCCATATAATCAAGTGTTTGTGTTATTAGAAAAAATCAATTTGACATGTTTACATGGAAAATTACAACAGTGATACACTTTATAATTGGTGTTGCTCACAGTGATTGGTAATACCTTAGAATGAATAGATTCAATTACCTAATTGAATTGTTAAGGCTATCATAATACATTACTATAGGGTATACCTCTCTCTCTATGTATCTAGGTGTACAATATTTAACATAGTAAACAATTTATACAAATACTATGCTATTCAAATCAAATTTGTCATTGGCAGTATCTCCACAAAAAATATTCAAACTATTCTATTTCAAATTTATTATTCCAAGTAATAAGATCACAATAGGTAGATAATATTAACTAATACACATACAAATACAAACAGGAAATAACAGTTCAGTTTTTAATCATTGCACCTTAGGTATCTATACCTAATTGGAATTTATGTATTGTTCATCTTATCTATAATTACTGATTATGGTTTGATTACAATGATGCTTATTATTTTATCATCTCTCTATTAGAATATCTTTTATGTGTGTCTTGAACTGAGTCACCATTTAGTTCTGATGTGTAGTGTATTCATTATTATTACTTAAATAAATATTTTATACTATTTTAAATAGTGCCAACAGTATACTTTTGATGATAATTTACGTACTTGTAAACTACCTATTAGTTTATTTTTCCTATTGGATGTTCTATCTACCAGTGTTATAAAAATATCTACTCGTAATGTTTATTGTTTTATTACAATCAAGTTATTGAATTCATATCAACAAGATTTACATGATAAAATATTTAAATAGATAAACATTTTCACTTGATGTGATCCAATACATTTTATTCAGGAACCATGCCAACGTGAACCATGTCTGGGGGTAACTCGTCTAAGGGCAAGTCGCGGTCAGCGCGGCACTCCGGCTGGGAGGAGGCGGGGGGGGAGTTCTACCAGGAGCTGTACCCTGGTGGGGAGCAGGAACTCTTCGACAACCTCCAGAGGGCCGATGCTGCGAAGCTCGCGACTCTGCTACCGTCTAAACAAGCGAGGAGTGAGTTCAAATTTTTTTTTAAGTTAATTGTTTATCTAGATAATGTTCCTATTACAAGATACTGTACCAGCGCTGCAGCGACCCTGTGATGAACTGTCGAGTCGACATTGTCGACAATGAGAAGGTTTGTCGTATCGATATTGTTTCGTTGGCGACATGAAGTTAACGATATAAGAGACGACATCGACATGATAAGATGTCGACTCGACAATTCAATTCAATTCAATTCAATTCAATTCATTGGTTAGCTGGTGTTGGAAATGATATCTGTTTGGCAAGATAGCTGCTAATAAATTTACGGCTAAATGAACAAAGCCCCTCAAACACTAATAAGATAATTATGTTTAAAAAAAAAACCTATTTATATTTCATACTACCTAAGTAAGTACATTTATTTTACCAATCGGCAGTGAGACTAGGATTCCTTATCATTGTGTGTTCAACCGGGAAGGAAAAAAAAATACGTACCTACAGGCACCAGTTTTAGTAGCTATGGGGATTTTCCGCAATCCATCAGAATGTTTAGGTACCTAGTAACTTTATCTACAATATATAATAAAAAAAATATTTTATCCGTTTTAGCTACCACAGTGAAGAGAGTGAGGTCGCAAAATGAAAGACGACAATCCACGTTCGCGCGGACCACGCAGAGCCGCGACATACACCTGGCCATGCTGCCTGACCTCTCAGGTAGGACCGTAAGGGTCATAAAAAAAATGTTAATGACTAATCACTTAAGTTAGTTTAGTCAAATATGCTCTACTTAGCCCCACGCATATTATATTGGGTAAATGCGAAAAAATGTAATAATTCACCTAGTCTAGTTATATAATATACCTACTTATGGATGTGTACCTATAGTGATCGATATAGATATTCATTGTTTCCATTACAACAATTATTGTTTATAGTCAAAAGACTGATCAAAATAAAAACATAATAAAAATAACAATCATAATTTTATGTATGAATCATATTTGCGAGAGTGCCTCTACCCCATTTACCTACCTGATATGAAAGTTAATTTGCTCAATTAATGAGTTGTTGTTACACTCAAGTGCACGCTCAATCAGTGACCTCCGACAGTTCGTTGAACTAATTCAATTATGTCTTATGATGAGTAAAAACTGATTTTTACTCATTCAATTAAAACAGAATGACGAAATAAGAAGATAGCGAACTTAAAAGCGGAATATACTATGAGTAACTTCTGCCTACAGTCTTATTAGTGGGGTCCTTTCGGATGCACTTCGACACATTGGGATCTTTTATGTCTACCGATAATTAGGTAATTTATCTTCGTAACTTCGACACAAAACCTACTTAGATACTAGAGATGTCAGTAGAACAGAATACCTACTTATAATAAAAATACCGTCCAAAAATTACCTTGTTCTTTTATCTGCGAGAAAGATAATTATACGTATAGAATTTTAAATTTTTACCAATGGTACGTGTCTACCTACCGGATATATGCAATCGATATGTACGAAGTAGATGTAATAAAATAATTACCTATATCGCATTCACCTCGCTATCAGGCGTACTCGCATATTATTATATTGAATAACTTGAATAAGTATACTTTAGTATATATAGTACACATTTAAAGTTCATTTATTTTTACCACTTCAGTGACAAAAAGGTAACCTTACCTCAAGGATTTAAGGTTTGATTTTGAAGACGTTTCGATGGTGTGGAATATTACTGGAGTAATAAATATATATATTTTACAGAGAACCTGTCGAACGAAGAGCGGACGTGGGAGGAGATCATGCAAATCAAAGCTATGCCGGTGCCCATGAATCAGAAGCGGGATCTCAAAGCGAGATTACAGGTAAACACAAAAAAATAACACACAAATTTTCTAGAATCTTATAAAAACTGTCGCCAAGCTAATACAATAAAATAACAATTTTATTCTTTGTCCATAAAGTACATTATCAAAAAGAATTGTATACATATATATTAAGCATTTCAAAAGTTCCGGTGTCTCAATATAATTTATATACAGACTATCTGAAGTCATCAGAACTTAGAATTATTAGTAACATTATCTAATATAATGAAAATGGTATGTATTCAGAACGCTACAAAACTCCGACTGCAAGGGCTAGAGCAGCTCCAATGGCGGCAAAGAAAAGTGTGGCACCGCTTCCGCATCCGACTCACAGAGATCATGGGCAAGCTGGAGCTGTGGCAGAGCCCCATGAGGAAGATAGAAGGAAGCTTCGGCACCGGCGTAGTCTCCTACTTCCTTTTCCTACGGTGGCTCTTGTTCCTCAACCTCGCCATTTCGTTCATAGTGGTCATATTCCTAATACTACCAAAGACTCTACTAGTCGAAGATTTGGAGAACTGTGATGATTACCTGTCCAACTCCACCGTCTGCTGCTCCGAAGCTTATTTAAATAGAAACATAACGCATATAAACGTCTTTCTCGACGTCATCCAAGGCACGGGGTGGATGGAAAGAACTTTCCTTTTCTACGGCGTGTACAGCAACAAGATATATACGTACTATCTCGATCATTTATTTGATTCCACGATGTACTATAATATGCCGCTGGCGTACGTCCTCGTCCCCATATCCTGGGCGCTGCTGTCTTTGTTCGCGATAGTCAAAACAGGAGCGAAGGGCTTCAAGGAGAGACTGGTTGAAAACGAAGGACAGTTCTATATGTATTGTAACCTGGTCTTCGGGGGGTGGGACTTTTGTATCCATAATGATAAATCGGCCAAAATAAAACATAAGGCTCTCTACAATGAGATAAAAGGATGCCTAGAAGAAGAAAGATTCAAAGAAGAAAAGCAGCTGAGGAGCCGGGAGGGCCAAATTTTCCTTCATTTAAAGAGATTGTTCATTAATCTTATCGTTTTAACCATATTAGTCGCATCAGGTTTTTTGATTTATGTCACTTTTAATTATTCTCTGGACAAACTTAAAGAAACACAACAAACGACACAGGAGAACTACAACACGGAACCTGTCAATTTGGGCAACCGAACTGAACAACTAAAAATCACGTTTAGCCATTTTCGTATAGGAGAAGCCACATATACGCTAACTCAATTGCAAAACACGTTATTGGAATTCCTTCCCTTTATCTCCATAGTCGTATTAAATATTCTCGTGCCCGAAGTTTTCGGTTATTTAATTAAATACGAGAAATATTTGCCGGCGAGGGTTATAATTGTAACTCTGTTACGGACTGTTTTACTGAGGCTTTCGTCTTTAGGCGTTTTGTTAAGTCAAATATACATACGGGTCACGGACGAGAACAGCCGAATATGCGCCTTCGAAAATGCAGACTCGAATAAACTCGAGTGCTGGGAGACGTACGTCGGCCAGCAACTATACAAATTGATATTGACCGATTTCGCGTTACAATTTTTCACCACTTTCTTTATAAATTTACCACGAGCGTTCGTAGCGCGGCACACGTCTAGTCGCTATTTAAAAATTATTGGCGAACAAGATTTCTATCTTCCAAAACACGTGCTAGACATCGTGTACACGCAGACTATAGTGTGGATGGGGACTTTCTTCTGTCCTTTTCTACCGATCATCGGGACGGTATTTTACTTCATAATTTTCTATGTGAAAAAGTTCACTTGTCTAGTGAACTGTACGCCGTCCCCGGTGGTGTACAAGGCGTCCAAGTCTAAGTCGCTTTTCATGTCAGTTCTACTATTGGGCTTTGCAATATCGATACTACCGGTAGTCTACTCGATCGCAGAAATATATCCCTCGAGAAACTGCGGTCCGTTTAGGGGGTTGGACACGGTGTGGCAATTTGCCGTAGACACCTTTGACAAGTTTCCTGGTGTTATTCGAAATATCATCTTCTTTATCGGCACTTCGGCTTTTGCTATACCTGTTTTCGCTATATTACTCTTCACGCTGTACTATTACTGGGCCGTGGCGACGGCTAACAGGCATATGGTGGCAGTTTTGAAGAACCAATTGGTGCTGGAAGGTCACGATAAGCAATTCCTGTTGAATCGCCTCAGTGCGTTCATTCGACAGCATCAGAAAAGGTGCGAGAGGAGAAACCCCAGCTTCGCTGACGATGACTCCTCTATTAGACAGAGCTCTAGGTAATTATATCATTTGTAATGGATTCGATAAACGTGTAAATAGTATTATTATCGTACATTTTGTATATCTCTCCTATGTCTAAAACAAATAAACGGTGTTGAACTGTTGTAAGGAAGTATTTTAGAAATGTATATAAATATACAATATTAGGGGTGGAATGTGCGAGAAATTCGTATATGATATAATATTTCTCGTTTCAAAAAATTGATCTTAAAATATCATTTACACTATATACTGTTTAATAATTACACTATTTACCACTAAGTATAATACACTGGTATGATTATCTTATTGAACTTAGCTCATTTACTTATCTTCCATTTTTCTTAGTCAATTTTTATTTATGTACTTTATAGTGGATATTTGTAAATTTTGTACAATAACTATGGTAAATTGAATAAAAAGGCTGTTAGTTACGTAAGTAAACCTGTATTCCTTTAGTCCGTAAAATGACGATCTCTTTTTTTTACTATAATTATATATTATACTTATGGTCTTTACTAAGCGTTTAAACATAACTGACAACAATAGCAAAAAGGGAAGCGCAATACTGAATAACTTCTTTTAATTTATTATAATACTAGGTTGTGTTATTTGCCAATAAGATGCAGTGAAGAAATAAGAACATTCATGAATGGATACAACCGCGTGTCTAAAATCGACTTGCTTATTGATTCGATTGCGATTGATAAGATATAGGTTACCTTTACTATGTCGGTAATAGGTCGTATAGTAGTCGTAGGTTTAATGAATTTTAAGTCTGTTCAAAAAAAACTATGATTTTAGTGCCAATTTTTTTTTTCTAATATTTTATTAGTTAATTTTATTCAAGATTTTATTGTAAATATCAACGTTTTACACTCATTGTATATATGGAGTATTTTATTGTTACAATGTTTATTTAAAATTATTATCTTTACAGAAGAATGTCAGATTCCCATTTTATTAGATTGCGTTCAATACTTTTACGGCATTATTATAATATCCATGACAAAAAAACACAGAATTGCAGTTCTTTTTAATATGTATATTTAAGCTAGATTACCTACCTTACATATTTTACTTGCCTTTTTTTTGGATCATGTTGACTTCGCCCGTTCTGTGAAATCATTTTTAAAATACTTTGGATAAAAATAGACATTGCCATAATGTGCCAGATACAGTAGTAAATAAGAAATGTCTCAGTTAATGTTATAATTCAAAATAGTACATACCTGCACACGCTCAACGTTTAGTGAGGTTGGAAGATAAATATGTAATTTTTAGTCCATGATATGAAATAGGGTTTTCTGAAAAGGATTTTAGTTTTTCGTCCAAGGTGTAGGATGTTACTAACAATACTGCCAATTTTGGAAACATTTTTATATAATTTTTATAACAAACTGGTTTATATACACATAATATAGCAGCATTGAAAGAGGACTCCAGTTAGCATTTCTAGATTAATGTAACAGCTACATGTATTTATATGTACATATTATTAAAGTACTGTAACTGTTCAATAAAAATGTTTAGTACCGAATATGTTTTTTTTTTATATACCTACCATACCAATAAATAAGAATAATGAAGTATCAGGCTGGCAAATCATTATATTATTATGATTGCTTATACGATTATATTATGCTAGGTAAGTAGTGACTAAACTTTGTTGAAATTATGAGAAATAATTGGTTATTAGTATAGTACTGTGTGACGGCAGAGAATTAATGCAGTTATGTATTAAAAGCGACAATCGGGTAAAAATAAAATATCTACTAATTCATATCTTATTTATTCAACTATACACAGCGTTTGTTCAAATGTGACACCATCATCAAATAAAATTGAATACAATAAATGCAAAAGATATGCAGTCTTAGAAACGTGTATCATGAAATAGTTTTGACTGTCCTTGTAAGTACATCTCGATTGTATTTGCAGAGTTTAGAATAAAAAAGAATTAGATATTTGATATTGGGAAAGGATTTTATTGAATTCATTATTTTGTCATGCTCGGCAATTAAGTTGTAAATTTAAAGTGAATCAGGATTAATACAAATTATTAAAAAATATTATTATAATTATACATGATTACTTCCAGTCAATCAAATTATTGTAGATTTCTTTTTAAATATGATTATGATTAATGATTGTCTTCTTATATAAAATTATACATTAAAGATTATCTTACTTGAAATTGAAATAATATTAAGGGAATCATACATTTATACAATAATATTAAGTAATGTCACTAACTCGCACGGGGCCCCAACTTCCGTAGGCAGGACAAGCCCTGAAAACATAACAAGTATTTAAAAGAGGCTGGATTACTGAGCTTCCTGTGAAACCTAAAAGGAATTTTAACTTTTTCTTTTACATATCTGATTTCACTGTAATTTTCAATCCAATACTTTATCAGTCGCTTTGAATTTGGCCTTATATTACAATCATGCTAACAGAATTTTTTTTTTTTTAGATTAAAAAATCAAACATAGAAACATATTTTCTAGACAAAGACCACTGTGAAAACATACTGAATTTCCTGAATATTTAGTGAAGCAGCCCGCAATCGGCAGTAGACTTGTTTATCTTCGCCGTTTTTTAGCTAATCTAGTTTAAAAAAAAAGAAAATTCCTCACCTGCTCCTGGTACTCCTGACGCGAGAGCCAGAAGTTGTCGCGGTTCTTGCACACCTCGGCCAGCACGGCGCCGCCAATGAACACCATGTCCTTGCGCCGTGGCGGGTCCTCAATGCGGATCTTGAACTTCTGTATAACGCACAAAATATATCCAATAATATGTGGATAGTTTGTATTTTATGGGGTTTTGTACGGGGTGGAGTCTGATAATCTAAATTTAATTTTACTGACAGTAAAGATTAACAAGGGAAATTAATTTAACTAAAATGTCAAGATTGGTTTCCTCACGATAAAAAAAAATAACAAAATAATTTTACGCACTTGCCATACTAAATAACGGTACTAGTTACCAAGAGAAACAGCAAGAAATATATTAAAATTCTTATATAAAATATTACACATACCGCCAGTTTATCAGTGTCATTGCGGAGCACCCGCTCCAGATAGAGCTGCTTGATCTCGCGCTCGAGCCGCGACGGCAGCCCCGGGTACATGGTGGAGCCCCCGGACAGCACGATGTGCTTGTATAGCTCATTACGCATATCTATGTCGGCCGCCTGCAAAATTGATATGACTTATGCTTCACAACATCTAGGTTTCAAATAAGGGTTAAATATTTGGGCAGAACTGTTTCTACCTTAGATTGTGTGGCCTGCTAGTAAAGTCTTTAGTAGTTTAGCCAGGACTTGAATGATTCTAATAATCACTTGCTTATTAGCAAGAGAGGTGGTCATCACCTCAGGACAGTGTTTTGTGTGGGCCGATCCCGGCGGCACTGCAATGCCGGGCCGACCCGTGACGGGAGTGGAGCGAGCCCCGAACATCCCGTCGGTTTACAAAAATCAGTTTAATATACTGGTCCCTCAGTGAGGGAACTTTCAGATATTAAGCTGAAAAGAACAGATACTACACTTTGATCTTAGCCAAAAGGCCGAGAAGCGATAACCCAGCTTGACCGCTCGGGCGATGCCATGAAATTAGGAAAAATCTTAACACCGCGATGTAGAAATATGACGTAACGAGCACAGCGACACCTAGTGACGAATTCCGTTACTAATTTTATGGTGAATCCCAATGTATTCTTAAATGCCGATAGATGGCGCAACCAACCCTTAAAAAGGACTAGATTAACCCCATAGTGGTCTTTACTCTCAATTGCAATTAAAAAGTGCAAGCAGTTAATTTTATTTTTGATATCACTGGAGCTGAAATACATGATGCCCAGCGACTAGCCGGATTTTCTGTATTTGCAGAAATTTTCAATTAAACAACTAAAAATCAGGCACCTACATGTTATGTAGTATTGCGGGTGTTTTTATAAATGTACCTGTATTGTGTTAAAGACAAGCTCGGCAATGCCCTGCCCCTCTACGTTGATGAGGTGCGGTTGGAACAGCGCTTCGGGCGCCTCGAACCTTTCACCGCCCACTTTGATCACCCGCCCGTCCGGCAACTGCGAATAAACATATCATCATAAATATACAGACAATAGGCAAAACCATTCTTGGTATGTATTACAAGCCATATATCTAGACATGGTTTATATTTTCCAATAAGGTTCTAATTGACATAGATTCTTATTATTTTTTCTTATTAAGGATGATTCTGAAGGATAAGAATAAAAGTTTAACGCTTTAATGGGTGACGATAAAATATTTGCCAGTATAAAATCTTTCTACAAAGCGGTTGAATCAAGCAGCCGATACAATGATCATTAAAAATTATAATAAATAGTTATTTTTTGATACAATCAACCAATGAACTCTTCTGTAAATATGTATAGTTATACACAGTAACTCAGTGTTATAGGGTTATCCATTAATAAAATATATCCAGATATTTTTATCATATTACTAATTCAAGTTGTATGTATATCTGTGTGTACTCACGACATAAGGCTCTACAAGTACGGTTGTCTCCCAAGCGAGGCGCTGCTCCTGCTCGACGTTGTATCCGATGTAACACAACTTCTCCTTCATCATGCGAACTGTTTCGAAATCTGCAGAGTGGTTAAATGCGTAGCCTCGCAGCAGGAGCAACTGAAATTATAAAATTTTAACATTTGAAATGACATGTGGTTAAAACTAAGTGTGTAGGTCGAACATTTTTTGCCCCCATTGTGAGATATGAATATAAGTTGTATGTTTAGTTGTATGATGAATACTTTAATAAGATATCTCGTGATGTCTCTGCCGGCGATGTCGAGGCGACGCGTCAAATGCGGAAGCGCGAACTCTTCATAAACAGGGCATATGTGGGTCACGCCGTCACCTGGGAATTAGCAGTTCAACAATCAAATAACTTAATCAGGTAACATACTTTATTATTTTTAATTCATAAATCAATTGAAGGTATACCCGAGTCGACGACGACCCCTGATATGAGTCCTTGCGCGTACAGTGTGAGCACCGCCTGGATAGCGATGTACGCGCTGTCGAAACCATACTTCTCGAACATCACCTGGACATCATAATAACATTTGATCAAAGTAAAGCCAAACATAATATATTCTTAGAAGATCTCAAATTCTGTCATTTACAATTCAGTAAAAGAACATGTACACAAACATGTCATGTTTTTAAACTAGCGCAAAGAATGTAAAAGGTATGGGATGAAGGGAGATTAAATACCTCAATCATCTTTTCCCTATTTTTAGTGGGATTCATAGGAGGTTCAGTGAGCAGGATCTTGGTCTCGGACGGCGTTACATTCATCTTGCTGGGACCGAATGTGTAGTCCCATACGTGGCACATATCCTCCCAGTTGCGGACCACCTACATCATTCAAACAGATAAATTTGATTTAGCTGTAATTAAAAGGTGCCAAAATCGGTAAATACGTAATACCATTATAAAACATATTCCCAATAAGATTACCTATGTTGATCTTGTATTAAAAGTAAAAACATTATTGTTACAGTCTGAAATAAAATAAACAAAAGTTTCATGTGATTTTGATAAAATTTACTTACCCCATTTTCCATAGGATAGCTAACTTCTAACATGGACCTAAGCTGTGAAGCCTCATCTCCAACCATCAAGTCCTGAAAACACAATCACAGCAATAAGAATAAGATCTTTAAACATATGCAGTTCAGTGCATTCCGACAATCAGGCTTTTAGTAGTGGCTGTAAAACAACACAAAATAAAATAAATAAATAAATTGATTTTGCTCTTTATTTAATTTCAAAATATAATATAATGAAATGTCATAGTGAACTAATACTTTTAGTACATGTTGTTCCATACTTTGAACTGAAAAATTTTATTACAGATATTCTGAAGATTAAGAATATAGTAATAGACTATGGGCCCATGTTAAAAAAATGATGGATCATTTGAACCACCAGATGACCTATGTAGAACGATATAAGAGCATAAAATAATAAGATTTAGCATTGTGCCGTCACTTGTAAGCTGTCCAACTGAGTGTAGGTGAGAATTCAAAAGTACAGGTAGAGTGAGTACATTTTGGTCATATATTTTTGAACGGCATTGTTACCATCGATAGATCCATGAAAAATAATACTAAAACGCGTAGTGCCGTAAAAAAATGGTGATCCAAAAAGTCGGAATTTTTTTTTGATTTTCCGACAATTTCCAGGGTGAATTTGGTCATTTGATACAGTACGGCATCAGTTTCATACTATTTCAATACTGCTTCTAATCCATCATTCCGCAACGCCTTAAAAAAATCAAGCGACAAGGGGAAAAAACCGAAGGTTGCAGCCCCCTCTCTTTCCGTGGTCCAGGGGGTGATATGATAAAGTACGGCTTCGGTTCCAAAACATTATCTAGCACTTAAAAGTACTATTAAAAATAATGCCGTCAAGAAATGATTGTTCATTTGAATGTATATCAATAATTATCTTAATTTCATCGTATTCTTGATTTATAAAGCTGTAAAATCATTTGATCCTGTACGGGAACTATTTTTCTAACATAATATTGTAAAATACAATTGTTATATAGTATTACCGTTCAAAAGAAACTGTTCTGAAATTATGGAGAAATACAAAAACTGAAATTTTGCAAATTATTGCAGTAATTTAAATATCATATATTAATGAAATATAGCAGTTTTCTACATTGTATCCCATGTTTTAAATAGTATTAACATAAATAAATTAGGAAAAAATGATGCCGTAAGTACATTTTAATGCAGACCATATCTTTTAGGTTCATGAAAATGACGCTACCATTTTAAGGGTAGTTTATGGCCATCTGATACAGTACGGCATTAACATATTTTTGAAGAGAACAATTGATAATATGATAAAATCACTATGACGTCTAACTGAAGTGAAACGGTTCCTCATCCGGTGCCGTTATGTCACAGACTTTTTGAACCAACGAAAATGTACGGCATATGAAAAAATATTATCTATGCATAAAATACTTTCAAAATAAATTAATTTGACGTTGTGTCAAATCACCCCCTGGACCACGGAAAGAGAGGGGGTTGCAACCCTCGGTTTTTTCCCCTTGTCGCATGATTTTTGTACGGCGTTGCGGAATAATGGATTAGAAGCAGTATTGAAATAGTATGAAACTGATGCCGTACTGTATCAAATGACCAAATTCACCCTGGAAATTGTCGGAAAATCAAAAAAAAATTCCGACTTTTTGGATCACCATTTTTTTACGGCACTACGCGTTTTAGTATTATTTTTCATGGACCTATCGATGGTAACAATGCCGTTCAAAAATATATGACCAAAATGTACTCACTCTACCTGTACTTTTGAATTCTCATCTGCACTCAGTTGGACAGCTTACAAGTGACGGCACAATGCTAAATCTTATTATTTTATGCTCTTATATCGTTCTACATAGGTCATCTGGTGGTTCAAATGACCCATCATTTTTTTAACATGGGCCCATAGTCTATAAGTAGCAAAATCAATTTCCATACTCTAATTATTACAGTTATTTATTGCAAGCTAATCATACAGCTCCTAAAAAAATAAAGACTAGAAAAAAGTTGTGATTTGTAAAATATTTATTTGCAATTTGTTTAAAAATAAATATTAAAAACATGCTACTTTTCTTTTTTAATATGAGCCTAGAAATTTTATATTTAATTAATAAGCAAAACGGATTTAATTTAGGATCATCAGGAACTAGATGTCCAATTATTCAATAACATAACTGTTAGAAGCAGTGTGTCCATTTTCAGCTAAGTTTAAATATATATAAGTTTGAAAAGAAATCCTAAAAGCAGTCCACAGAAGCACTAGATTCTAGTCTATATTGCCTGTGCCTCTTTTTACCTGAACAACCTCGGGGTCAAACGTCTGGGAGCATGAAATGGCAACATGTTTCAAATCTGTTTTGATGTCACAAGTTAAATAAATCCATTACATTACTATGCCTATATCTGATTGTATAAAATACCTATATCACAATGGTTTTGATATTATAGAAAACACTAAGAAAACATGATTAAAATATTATAAACTCAGTGGTTATGACAACACCAATCTAAAATTTTAATAATTTTTGTTGATTACTTCATTATTAAAAACTTGTTTCTTCATAGGTACCTACTAACATATGTCAATTAATTGGGATACACTCTTTTATTATTTAACTTTTAACATGCCAAGTTGGTTAGAAATAACACGGGTTACGGTCTGTTCATAAATACATGCTAAAACTTACTCCGATAGTTATGTCCTGTAAAATAGTCAAATTACTTTATTTATCAACAATAACTATAAATGTGCGATGTGTATACGTACGATACGATACTTGGACAATTAAATAGTTGAATTCTTATATACAAAAAATAAGTTACTTCACATACCTTGACATCAATATCACCGATTTTGTTTTCCGCTCTTATGATGGGCCTGCCCACCATAGAAGGGAAAATAAAGGCCGGAAAGTTGCTGCCTGCATATCCACATTTGACGAACTGTAAATAGCATTATTTTATGAGGAAATGATGAATCAGTGTTATCAGAAGAACACGAACAGTTTTGTGCAACACTTACACCGGTACCATTGTCGCAAACGATGACCTTCCTTCCTTGGTCATCCATTGTGTTATTTTTCAAGTATGGAAAAAAATACACGAAGGTATACAAGAATATAATCGGCTAAAATTATTATAAATATGAGGACACCCCGCACCGATCAACAGAAGTTTCACTTTTTTTTTACGCTATCTGACAAATCATAGAAGTTTCAAGCCTGTGTTAGAAATTGCATTCTATGACCATCACCATAAAATTTATTTTTCTTAAAGCAAAGTATGACACGCCTAACGAACAGTATTGCCATATAAAGATGTTAATAAACAATAATACAGTATCACACAGACAGTCAATACTGTACTTAAACTGACCTAGTGCGATGGCTCAAAACCCAGATATTATAACATTAACACAGTGATATTAACTTAATTATATAATTATTTGGCTACCTATCAAAACAATAAGTTATAAATCATATTAGGATTGGTATCAGTAGTACCGGTTTCCGTTTGTAAGATTTCTCTAGCCCACCTCTATCATCTGTCATTTACACTGACATTTACTGTCACTGTCAATTAAAAAAACTGAAAAATATGCGACACACGTGTTGTCGCTTGAGTATTGTATTTTTTAAACAAATTAAAGCATAAGTTAAAATGAAGCACAAAAGATTCGAAGAAAATATTTTAGTTGACGAGGCCTATACAAATTATGGCAGTATTGATAAAAATGCTGATCAAAAGAAAGGCGGCGGTATTGCAAAGAACTTTGCTGAAAGTCTCGAATATGGAGAAAAGAAGAAATGGTTCCATCAGGTAACGAATGCAGACTTATTTAAAACGTTATATTTTTTCGAAAAACCTTAATCCATTTTTAAAAAATTAGCAGTAGGTACCTAATTATTCTATTTACATACAGATGCCAGAGGAACCATCTTTGATAACTAAAAATGTAACCCAAGAACAGATAGAAGAGTTAAGAAAAGAAGCAAGCAGTGCTTTACATGGGGACACATTGGCATATGAAACAAGTAAGTGCATTTCTTCAGTAACAGGGCTTATTTATACATAGTGCCATGTAGGTTATCCTAGGCTGGCCCCTTAACTGGCAGGCATAGCCATCTTCCAAGAGTTTCCAGGTTTCATTTTGTTTGATTTTTAAATAAAAAATAGGTTATTTTTTCTAGATTGAAAATATGTATCAGGCCAGGGCAGGTTTTTCTAAAATTTATAAATAATTTAAACTTGTTTTCGAGTTTTCATAATTGTGTTCTTTTAGAGTCTAATAAAAGTGGATCATCTGATCACCAATGGGCTCGCACACTGTTGAACAAAGGTGCTATTGGAGATAGAGTTGCTGCAGCTACAATATTGATTCAGGTAATTCATATTTGTGATAATATTTTACACTAGTGGCTCACCCCGGCTTCTCCCGGATCCCTTTTTTTATATCCTATGTTACTCGGTGATAATGTATCTTTCTAATGAAAAAATAATTATTAAAATCAGTCCAGTACTTTTTGAGTTTATTTGTTACATAAGAAAATACAAATATTTCTTCCTTATTATATTAGTATAGATGTAGATGTACTATCGCATGCTTTCGGGGTGCGCCATTTTAGAAAAAAATTGCTTGCACTTGTTGCTTCACACACAGCCGCCAGGTACCAGGGTCGTTCAAGCGATTATTGCCTTAAAGGTGTAACATCGCCAGCACAGTTGATAGTACTTAATAGTTACAATATTCTATCTTTGATAATATTTAATGATAGAACTATTTTTAGGAAATAAAACCATCGGAATTAAAGTGGCTAAAGGAATCTATCTTATAAAATTTTGTTCTATGTTCATCTTTAGGCAGTGAAATATTACATTCAATGTTTTAACTTGCAGGATAATCCTATTTACAACATGTCAGCATTAAGAAACCTAATTAACAGTGTGAAACCTGCCAAGAAAAAGGATGGTATTGTTATCATTGGTAAGTGTGCATATATTATTTTACTGTCTTAATAGTATGTATGTTATAGGCAATGTGTATAATGCAAATGTATTGTATAGAATGCTGGGGTCGTCCAGGCAATGTGTGAAATGATATTGAATGTTCAAACTATTTTACACTTTACCTAGGAAATGTATGGAATACCTAGGCATTGTATAGAATGCCGGTTGACGCATAGGTAATGTATGTAACGCGTTTTTTTGTGTAGACAGCGTTTCTCACATAGCAGTTCCCTTCGGGTAAACATTTACAATGTACAGTCAAGTGCATGTAGAGCTTTACATTTTGACATATTCACCTCTCTTATCTTATGCAATATTAGGACAAAATCGAATGGCAAGTGTAAAGGTCTAAGTGCACTTCACAAAAAATTGCTGCAGAAAGTCGCCCTGTTCATTTCTTACCACTACACATTGCCTGATGCGCTTCGGGCATTTTATACAATACCTAGGCAATGTATGAAATGAATCGTATTATACACAATGCCTGAACGTTTTAGGCAATATATACAATGCCGGATTATACACATTGCCTATAACATGTATATAATTTTACATGAACCTGATGAATACATCAGGTTATCTAATATAAAAGCTTAATGGAGCAGTGTTGATATAGTATATCATATTCGTTTTTTTTAACCATTTTTATAGATGCATTATCGGAACTGTTGATAACGGATCTGCTGATCCCGGATGTGAAACTGCGCACATTCCAGCAGCACCCTCTGGGCCATCTCGATGAGATCACCTCTGGCAACAAGCAGTCACGCCGCAACATACTCAAGCTGTGGTATTATGAAGACCAGCTGAAAGAACTATATGGAAGTTAGTATGCATATTGTATAAAATCTTTTCATGACTAGAGAATGTTTAATTAAAGATAAAGAAAAATATAAACCGAAAGTAAATATTTTAGAGTAACATTCTACCTTACTTTTACACTGGTAAAATTAAGATACTAATCCCACAAATTGTTACACCCAATTTAGTTGTTTATTTACCTAATTCCTTTTAATATTGTATTTTTTAGCATATGTGGAGGCCCTAAACAAATTCGCTCATGACTCTGTGGAGTCAAATAAGGAAAAGGCAGTAAGCGCTATGTCATATCTACTTATGCACCATCCAGAGAGAGAAAAGGTATAGTCGGAGAAATATATATTTTTTGGATATTATTCTCCTAATTTATCATATTACAAATATACTTTTTATGTATGCCTGTGACAATCAACACTTTATTTTTTAGATGTTATTATCAAACATAATTAACAAGTTGGGTGACCCGGCGCAGACGGTGGCATCCAAAGTGATTTACCACCTGTGCCAGGTTCTGTATAACCACCCCAACATGAAGGCCGTCGTACTGGCAGACATTGAGAAGATGCTATTCAGGTAAATATTATTGTTACAAGGCGAGAGTGTACAAATACACTCAGAACTAAAAAAAAAACGCAGTAGATTTGGCGCGTGCGTTAGACGCACGAACTTCTATACTCAAAATAAGCGATAGCATTTTTGCGACAGTTTTGTATGGATAAGATGATTTATCGCTAAAAATTACGATTTCGGGATGAAGATCATGGCAATGACCGCTATTGCAACCTTAACTGGCTTTGAGTATACTCAATTATAAGTTATTGTGTACAAATATATTTTTTTATTTGTTTTAGGTCCAACATTTCGTCGCGAGCGCAGTACTACGGCATTTGTTTCCTTAATCAGTTTTTCTTAGGGAAAGATGATGCTCGAATAGCAGAGAATCTGATAAGAATATACTTTTCTTTCTTCAAAGCTTCTATAAAAAAGGTATGTTAAATACGTTACTTTTTTCTAATTAACCCACATTAGTATAAAGAAAATGAATCGACGTATAAAAAACCTGTCGATCGCATTTATGAATAGAATAATATTCTAATAACGCAATTCTTGACACTTCTTGGTCATCTTTATCAACATCCAAACAAATTTTATTTCATAATTGTATTACTATTTCCAGTTACGATATACCTACTAATATAATACATGCATTAATATGCTGAATTTCCTAACCTGAATTTGTTTTTTCAAACTTGATACCTTAAGTAACACCATTCTCTACCAGTTAAACACGGAGCTAGAAAGAGAAGATAAGAGAGTGGATTATGAATACAAAAACCTCAATTTTATTTTTCAGGGTGAAATTGATTCGCGCCTTATGTCAGCTATATTGACGGGCGTGAAGCGGGCCTACCCGTTCGCAGACAAGTCTCGCCTCGCGGAGGCGCCCGAGCATATTGATGCAATTCATAAACTGGTGCATTTGGCTAGCATCAACATCGCTATACATGCCCTGGCATTGCTTTTCCATATTAGCGATGCTTCAAAAGGAACTTCTGATAGGTAAAATCTGCCTTTCGATTAAAAAAAATCAGTACAGAGAAATAAATAGAGTACATATAAGTTGTCGCAAGTTTTATAGCGAGGGCTGACGATTTTCAAAAGCAAAGTATCACAAAAAAATAATATCTTTGGATTAATAAGGTCAAGTGTTTAGAGAAACTCAGTGTTAAAGGTTTATTGTTCTATTAAAGGTATATACTGTGTTGAAGTCGGTTATTATAGCAAATATCAATTTTATGTAACAGCGAAGCCAGTTTCAATACTTTCTAATATAAAAAAAAACTTTAAATATGTAATACAATTTTGACATCACCCATTGTTTATTATTTATAATACTTAGCAAATATCTAAATACAAACTGTCTCAATAACCATAGCAAAGAAGAGAAGAGCCCACCACCAATACCAATACCAACCATAGCAAAGAATTAAGTATATGCATTTTGAATGTTTAGATACTACACAGCTCTGTACCGCAAGCTAACCAACGCGGATATCTTCGGCACGACCCACTCGGCGCTCTTGTTCTCTCTCATCTACAAATCTCTGAAGCAGGACGAGAACGTACCCCGGGTGACTTCCATCATAAAAAGGTGAGGCACTTTTTGTAACAAAAGAAGACTAAATGAAAACACGCATTTTATTCTACCTTATGTAAAGTGTTGTTACCTTAAACGAATTATTTATTATACATTGGTAGTTAAAGTCTTATTACTAGCCGTTATTACTAAACCCGATGTGTAATAAAACATGTAAGAAGTTTTAATTAATATAAAAAGGTAATTCCTTTATTTAATTAATACACCTAATATATTGCCGGGGTACTAAAGTCTTAAATTCAAACATCTAATAAAATCTGTTCTTACAATAATTAGGTACTGTGTACAATTTCTAAGAACCAGTTGATAAGCTGAATTTTTAGAAAATTAACGTGATATTTCGTTTTCCAAGGTTGTTGCAGTTGTGTTGTCAAATGACCCCGGCACAAGCTTGCGGCATGTTGTTCCTGGTGTCGCAGGTGTTGCGAGATGGCGCCAAGAAGGAGGCCGTCAGGCTTGTCTGGACTAAGAGAGAGATCAAGGAGGTTGTTACATATTTTTTCTTTAAGTCGAGCATGGCGATTATTGCAATTTGTGTCTTATTTTCTAGTGGTTAATGTTGGATTTTGGTACTATTTCATAATGAGAACTATTTTAATTAAGTTCCACCTTTTATTAGGAAGTGAAGGAAGAGGAAGAGAAGAAAACAGAAACTGAAGACTCGGCGACAGAAGTGAACGAAACTGCACAGAGTATTGAGGAAGATGAAGTGAAAGTGGAACAGAAGAAGGTCGATCTCCTCCGTGGTGATAAAAAGGATTTGCTCTTAGGTGAGAGGAATATATATTACATAATAAAAATATATTAGGTATGGCGTTCACAAGGTTCCTATTCCTTTTAGCAGTGACTTTTGTACTTAAACATGTTATCAAAATAAATTTTAGTGTACTACCAGCATACAAAAAATGTTAAGGTTCGGATTTCATCAGTTTCTTTACTTTTTATTTGTGTAGTGACTTGTAGCCTTATTATATTTCTTTAAATTACCAGATGATGAAGAGGAAGCATACGTGGACCTTAAAATCGACGATGAAGGAAATATTAAGCCTAAGAAGCGCAAACAGCCGCCCGCGGCCGCAGGATGGTACCATGCGCGAGCGCAGGCTCCGCCCGTGGACGCCAAGCAGGCGGATATACAGCTCAGGAAATCAATCAACACCGATAGAGTGAGTTACTTGTGTTCTTTATATATACAAAGCATAGTTGAGTACCTACACCTTTTACACCTTATATCAATACTAGCTTCTGCCCGCGACTTCGTCCGCGTGGAACTCCTCCTTTTTTGCAGTCCGTTAAAAAGTAGCCTATGTTCTTTCTCAGGCTCCAGACTTTCTTTGTACCAAATTTCATTTAAATCGGTCCAGCAGTTTTAGCGTGAAACTGTAACAGACAGAGTTACTTTCGCATTTATAATATTAGTTAGGATTTGGATGATTGTGTCATTTTTGTTTGTTTGAAAAAAAGAAAAAATCTGTGAACCATATTAGAAAAGTATAGTAACCTGCGTAATGTCATGTAGAAGGCTGTGAGTGCATTTTTTTATTCAGGTTATAACAGAGTACGACCCGTTTGCGCGTAACCCGGCGTATGCAGGAGCGCACAACACCGCTTACATCGAGTTACTGCCACTCGCTAACCATTTCCACCCCACCGTGAAACTGTTTGCAGAAAAGATAGTAAACGGTAAGGCTAATCAACATGTATTATAACTTAAACTTAAAGATATTAATTAAACTGCAATCTGACTTCTGTAGTTTTAGTTGCTAAATAATCCGACGTGTGTAAGCTCGTGACATGTATTCTTATTATGTAGTAAAATAATCTTCATTATTAAGTTTCGTATATGAAGTTCTTGAGTTGGACCTTCTTTATAAACTAATTCATACCAGTTAGTTTCTCCATGAACTACTAGCACTTTCCATTGTAAAACACTGTAACCTTTTCGGCATTATCATTTCTATTCTTTACCCTCAAATAATTGTTTTTTTAACATTTTTTTCAGAACAAATAATCCAATACAGCGGTGACCCGCTCAAAGACTTTGCCGGTATCCGGTTCCTCGACCGCTTCGTGTTCAAGAACCCTAAGAAGAGAACCGAAACTGAGGCGCCACACGGAGAGGTCAAGCGCGTCAAAGGATCTCATCCCAAATTCGCTGTCAGGAAAAATTATACCGCTAAGGGTGAGTCCCGTGTGAAAACGTGTACGTAGTATTTTTGTTGCAATAGAACAGTGACAAAACACGCCTTTTGTTTCAGGTATAAAGAGTCTTCCTGTTAACTCTTCGACATATCTTAATGAAGACGTTAAAAAGATTCCAGTGGATGAGAGATTTTTATACGAGTAAGTATGATAAAGGACGGCCGCCGAGCGGAGCAAAAAACGGGCGTTGCCCTTTTTCTATTTGTCTCTGTCGCACGCGCGTAGTAATAGTTATCAACATTCAATGGAACTCTTATTGTTAAAATAAAATGATAACAATTCAATATTTTTTGTTTAGTTTCCTCCAAAAGCGTCGTGAGGCGCAGGAAGCTGATGAAGATGAGGACAGCGACGCAGACTCCATCACCAGCGAGGACTTTGAGAAGTACCTCGACTCAGCCACCGGCTCCAGGGCTAAAGGTAACCCGACACACGCTAATTGACAACACTTCGACATTAAGAATCTCATTTTTACATCACGCGTTTGTACATACAATAATTCATACATAAATACATTTAACTTTTCTAGGAATTACTTACTGTTATCCTTTTAAATCCATGACGTATTCACAGATGATTCTGACGAGGAACTCGACTTCCTGGCTGACATGGAAGCAACGAAACAGAAGCGGCCGAAGAAGGGCGACGAAAGTGACGACCAGCTCGGCAGCGACGACGACGACGACGACGACGACGACGACGAAGATAACGACGACGACGTGCCTGAAGACGTAGATGATAATGACGGAGGTAACATCTATATTCCTTTATTAATGGAAAATGAGTAATTATATTAATAGGTACGCATTATATAAGTTCAAAATAACGTGGTTCGATTATTACTATAGAAAAGTTTTGTTGTTGGCCGGAATACTCAGTCTTTGTAAATAATTAAGTAAAATAATTGTATTTAAATGTGATTTTAGATAGCGACGGCGAGCTGAATATTTCAGCAGATGAGGATGAACCGGCGCTCTCTGGTGAAGAAGAAGGTAAAATTAAATACATCAATATTATAATCAATTTCGTTTGGGTAGAAGTAAAAAGTCCATTGACTTTTTACTTCTACCAATTTACTTACTTAATTTATCTTCCAATTCCTGGGCTAATCCCTACTAATATTATAAATGCGAAAGTAACTCTGTCTGTCTGTTACGCTTTCACGCTAAAACTACTGCACCGATTAAAATGAAATTTGTTACAAAGGAAGTCTGGAGCCTGAGAAAGGACATAGGCTACTTTTTAACCGACTGCAAAAAAGGAGTTCCACGCGGACGAAGTCGCGGGCGGAAGCTAGTAGTATATAATAAGCAACATTTTTCCTTGTGCTTAAATATTCATATTTGTTCTAGAACTGCTTCTAGAGGACAGTGATGAAGATAGTGAAATAGGTGTTCCAGGCAGCAAATCAAAGAAAGGAAAAGGAAAATTGAAGTTAAAACTAAAGGGTAAATACCGACCTTCAATAAAAAAAACACAGTTGAACATAGCAGGAAGGTAATTTTGTTCCTAACATTCATATTTGTTAACAGGTAAAGATGACCTAGGTTCGCTATTCGCATCTGCAGAAGAATTCTCAACATTGTTAGAGGAAACGGCAACGCAAAAGAAACAGGGCTCCAGTCAAGCGGTTTCCAACACGGACAATGCCAGCACGAAGCAACTAGCTTGGGAAGACAAACGAGATAAATGGATGAAAGGTTATAATAGAAAAGTCCATGGAGCTAAAAACAAAAAAAATAACAAGAACAAACAAAATGGACGACCCAATAAGACGGTAGAAAAAAAAGGCGGGAAAAGAAAAAATGACAACTTCAGTGGTGTCGGCGGGAAGAAAAGAAAGTTTAAATAAATCTTTGAATTAAAATCTTCAAATTATAATCCTTTACTCTATTAATCGTTAAACCCAACAACTCCAGTAATTAGCAATAGGTGTGACACATGGTCTCTTATAGATTTATCCTTGTTAATCAGCGAAATTAACGTGATTAGTCTGATCAACATAAAAAGAGACAATACATAAAAGTGCTAGTCATAGATAATTCACTGGGTCCGCATGAATGCAAAAATTCAAGGCCTGCGAGCTTTATCGATTTGACCTTGAATCGTCTCATCCTAGTAGGGTTGCATTCTTGCAAAACTACTGTTTCTCTACAAAAATTACTGTGCACAAAATCGCACTTGTATTTCGATTGACTAATATTATCTATAAGATACAGTTTAGTAGGTATTACGGCACGCTGGCATAACGACTGGATGATATTTATCGATGTCCGTGCAATGGACAAGGCGCAACGCGCGCCTCTTGTTTGTTGACAAGTATACTCTAGATACATATAGTTGTATTGTGGCTGCGCGGTCGAGCTGTATCACGCATTTATAACGCGAATCATTCGGTATTACGTTTAAAGTATAACCAAAACGATTTGTAAAGTGATATGTGAATTGTATTGACCGTATTTGCGGCCGAACTTCTCGTAGAATCTGTGAATGAACAAGAACGCGGGCAAAAATCAGTGCAAGTGACGATTACGGACCTATTTATAGACTAACGACGGGCGAGTAAAAACTGTATATGTTGGTATATAATCGATGCAGTAAGAAATAAACATTGTAATTGTGTTTAATATAGTGTGAAACATTATTTCTTTTCCAATTAGACTATATTTCTATGTGAAAATTGAAGCCGCGAAACTAGTTTGACAGCTCATCGATGCACACATACAAATCTGAAACTCTGCGCATGTGTGTGTAGTACGCGGGATACTGGGCTTAGTGATGTGACAATCCTATAATACATTTGTCGATTTCAAAAATATTTTTAAGATAACTGAATACTTTTGAGTTATGCTTAAATAAGGAAAATTTCAAATTGAACTAACCATTATAAATAGGACCCTGTATTACTTCAAGATGGAAGCACCAATGTGTGTAGACCAAAATACTGAGGAAGAAAATCAGAATACGATTTCACCGACAGAAAGTTCTAGTCAGCCGTATAATGCTGATATTTTAGAATTACCAGATGATACTTTCCGTATGAGCCTTGACGATTATGCCGTGGTTGGCGAAAATGTTACAGTAGGCAGCAGAAATGAATCTGTAGATAGTGAAACAGCTTGCATGGCTGCTGAGACATCCATAATAACGCCGGCCGCTGAAACTCTTGACGTTCCAATTACTCCACCATCAGAACCGTCACCATTATCACCAACAATTGAAAGGTCACCACCAATTTTAGAATGTTCCGAAAACGTAGAAAATGTTACACCTGTAAAGAAACCGAAATCACAGCAAATGTTAAAATTATCATTCACCAAAAAAAATGAAAATGATATTTTTGTCAAACCCTCTCCTGTGTCTGCAGTAATGTCTCCAGCTCGTATGCTTCAATTTGAAGTCGACTTTACGTCCAGTGCCACGCCAACAATGAAACGTGCGGCTATCGATTTTGATTTCTTTAAAGACCACAATTTTGAAGAATACTTTAAAGATATGCCAAAAGAAGAAAATATAGAGAAAGACAAAGAAGAGGAAAAGGAGGACACTTCCATAACCAGAATAATAGATGAGAAACCATTTGAAGAAACTCCTGTAATTGTAAAGGCAGACACAGTCAGACATGAGATTGGATATGGTAAGTATAACTTGAATTTTTATTTTCTGTTCTAATGTCAGTGGAAAAGCAAGTATCTATGCATCCTACTTATCGTAATGGAGATAACGATTGTTAATGACATTGACAATTAAAATATTCGTGTGACATAGGTACTGGTATTTCTTCTAGCAGGTATTAACCAAAAACCACTAAAAAAAGAATTTAAAAAGATAGGTGAAACCTGGTCACTCATGCTTCCCCTAGCTGTTTTATACATAGATATTACAGATGAACCTTAAACATATTATTATACCCTATGGCCTAGTGTACTATAGATACCTATTTGACCTTTTTATAAGAGCGGCATGAGAGCAATTGAAGCCAATGAGGGCCACCGCGTGTCAGAAATCCGCTAGATGCGCTAGTGTAGAATGAGGTCTAGCTGTCATGTTTCACCAATGAGAGGCAAGCTACTGGCCTGTGATTGGTGGTACATGACAGCTGGACCTCATTCTACACTAGCGCATCTAGCGGATTTCTGACACGCGGTGGCCCTCATTGACATACCAAAGCAATATAGAGATTTTTATACGATGATTTAAAATGTAAAGGAGATACTAAAACGGATTATAAATATTATTTAATACTTGTGACCCAACATGTCATTACTTAGCGGTTATGGTGCAGGGAAGTGAAATAGAATAGTAGACAGAAATTGCAGCCTCTGTGTGAATGTTCTCATTTCAAGTCTGTAGTATAAAATAGTCTATTTTTTGAAGAAAGGTTTACATCCCTCACCACCTTTGTCGCTTTAGAAGGACAGGACTTTGCAGCGTTATCGAAAGAGTGACACGTGCACCCAAATTATAACACATGATCACGAGATTGTGTATAAGCACGATGTGATTTGAAATTTCTTAGTGAGCAGCACAGAATGGCAAGGCCGACTATATTTCCGCGTTTTATGAGAGTCTCAACCTTCCATGTTATAGGAATGATAGGATATGTATTTGTAGCTGTAGGTTTCTGTAATGTTGTCCGTGAAGGCATCAGAAATTATTAGGTTTCTGTAATTTATGAAATAGTTATTCTTCTAATAGAACATTTGCTATACACACGATGACAAGTTAGTCAAATGAAGTCGAGATTAAAAAACAGAAAGTGGATATGAATATCGATATTGTGAAGTTAGGTACCTACACAATCCCTTTCCATCTTGTATTTCTTTTTTTTTTTTAATCTCACGGATCTGGCCATCTGTCAACCCTTGGCTGTTAACTGTTTGTTCTTCAGTTTTGGCCTTATATTCTCAACAGTACCAGACTATTCTGTTCCGAGAAGAGTATTTGCATTTACGCTGTTTTAAATAGCAGGTAGCGGTGTCTATCCACTATTCCGTCTCATAGATCTGACTTCGTGTGAAAGCAGTATAACATATATTATTGTCTATGATCTGACAGATAAGTAGTAAGATTTCAATGTTGCAACACTGGTTATTATCTGAGATAACAAGCAGTGTTGCCACATTGAAATATCCAGTTATAAATGCTTTCCGCTCCTTATTTATAAAATTAAATAAAAAACAAAATAATAAGACCATTGTGTAGTGAGCCCTTAATATTGACAATACATTATTATTTATTACTTAATTACTACCCAGTGACCAAAAGAGTAGAAAAGGCATACATTTTGCTTTTAAGCTTTTATAAGATTTGCTTCGGACCCGTCTAATTACATTTACTTATGATTAAATTAACGACTCATCGGAGTTTTACACTTATAACTTTAATTAATTTAATCAGACAATAAACTAATAAAAACAATCAAAATTGTATCATTTGTCAATCCTTGTTCTAGTCTGCATAGTATAGTAGAAAGAGACAAGACGAGTTTCATCACTCACTTATTATTTGGCATCTCGTTCGGCTTTATTGATAAGCCGTATCTCTGTCTCCTTTTATTTACGTCCATGAAACGGTGACTTTGTAGTATATGCTAGATTGGACGATCTAACTGATCACTTTATTATTTTATTTACGTATATAAAATATACAAGGCTATATTTTATTGTTACATTAGGTATAAATTAATGTTCATTTCTTTTTCTCATATTTTAAATACGTTCAGTGTGCTATGGAAAACAAGAAAAATATTATTATATCCATTCATCGATTCATGTGAATATTTTGCTTGCACTACTTGGCCTCGTAAAATCGTGGTGGGGGAAGCGCTACTCGCACGGTTTCTATTTTGCTTTTCTCGATTAAATTCAGTTATTTTACCGCGTCGAGTGAGTTAATGTCTCATTCGCGCGAGCATTTTGTAATTTATTTATAATATATTAACCTAGTGTACGTAGACTTTAATAAAATAGCATTATTTAGTGATAGTGAAAGGTTACAAAACTGAACGGACTGTTTTAAGTAGTGACGGACTGTAAAGAGTGTAGTGAAAATTTTATACGAAATATTATTGCATGGATCGCATTATACGTTTAACCCCAACACCCCAAGGAACTGAACGACGAAAAAGGCTGTGATTTTATAAAGAATGCGTACAAAGAGGTAAAAAATATAAAATTGACGTTTCAAGAGTGTGAAAGTAGACGCAAGTGAAATTACCTGCGACCGAATCTATAGGACGCACGGCGTGAGGCGAGCGTCAGTGGCATCGCGACTCTCGCATTCGGCCGCGTAACTCCACGGTCGCGACATCTGGGGTCGGCTCGTATCAACGTTCAGCGAATAATGTTCGCAAAATTCGACGTGTCTAGTCGTACTTTCGCTGACTAACTTCAGGAGTTGTAAATAGTAATTGACGCTTGTCTTCGAGCCGGTGGACTCGCGGACAAAAACTCATGACCGTGTGAACGGTGGCTGAAAGTCTACATGGTTTTGGTGAGAGGCTGAGCTATGGCAACCGGCGAGATGAGTGTGCCGGACAAGAAGCCTGAGCACGAGTCGGGATATTACGAGGGAAGCGACCAGGAGGGCAGCATGGAGTGTGGGTGCGGGTCTCCCGTTAGCAGCCGTCACTCCTCACATTCTGCCAACCACAAGCGGCGGCACACAGCTCACAAACAAAAGAAGGTACCTTCTAAAAAGGCCAAACACGACCAGCCTAATGGTCATGAAAAAAGAGACAAGAGTGTTGAAATTGTGGAGTGTACTAGTTTACCTTCTGTGAAAGAGCATGAAGCCGCCCCAGTAGCTGGGCCAAGTATGAAGAGGAGTAGTTCTGTGGAACTCATTGGTGGCACAGTCCCTGCTCCTGCCAGGGACTCTGTGGATTGGAATCTTGTGGATGCTAGTAAAATTAGGAAAAGAAATAAAGGTGAGTTAATATTTTTCCTTGGAGGTACACAAGCTTTAAGTAGGTGTTAATGCTAGCACAAAGTTTGTCTTAAATAGTTTCAGGTTAATGTAAATTATCAAAAATGGCAAATAAGGACAATGTTTTTATATCTTCTATTGATGGTGTACCAGTAACATACCATGAGAAACTGATAATATATCAGTGCAGTGGTGACTAACCATTTGTGGTTTACATGTTCCTGTAAATTTTATTAAGTAGGTTACTTTATTTTAGTAGTTACTTACTGTAACTAAGTAAATCACAACAAAATGAAGATTGTTCAGATAAATGAATTATACAATTACTATAACTCAATTCTGAGAATATTATTATTCTGTTTTGTCTGTAATAGGTACATGACTTTATTACAAAATATTTGTTTCTTATTCATTATTATAGACACAAAAAAAACTCAATCCAATTTTGCTACACCTTAATTCAGTATGGTTTGTTAAAATAAATAATTTACTCTAGTGTCAAATTAAAATATTACAAAATTTTAAATTTAATGTATTGAATATGTAATTTAAAAAGTATAAAAAGATATGATGTTAATATGAACAGGGTTACTTACATTCTCTTAAAACATACCTACCTGTCTCTACCTAGCATATTTCTGTTACATTATAAATAGGTATTGGGAGGCACTAAACTATCAGATCTTAATTATAACACTGCTTAAAATTATAATAATATATTGATTGAAACATTGCCAGTTAGGATTAACAGATGACAATTACTGAGGATCAAATTTGTCTTATAAAAAAGTTTAGCTTGCTGGTATAAATTATTACTTCAGTAAATGATTTACATATTTATTTAGTTAGTAGTAGACATTTAAATAAAAGAAATTAAGAAGAATTTGTAGTAGTATACACTTAGATTGGGAGGAAGTGAAACCATTGTATGCCAAATATTATTTGTTTATGTTACATATATTTTTGGACACAGAATTTCAACTTAATTGTCTAATAGTTTCGGAGAAAATTGATTATGACGGATTTTTCATTCAGATGTAACTCTGAAAAGTAGTTACTTTCACCAATAAGGTCAAATTTTATACACAAAATAGTAATACATAAATTGTTATTTTTTGTAAATTGACCTTATATAGGTGACTCATAACATAGTTCACAATATTTCTGACTTGAGTTGCAAGTAAGCGATACATTGTGTAATCTTATGTCATCATTGAAACTAAGGCAAGTGAATATTTATTTTGTCAACTAATTAAATATAAATGATAATTTTGCATTAATTTGATACATTGAAAGCAAGTCAATGAACTCATTTAAGAATTACTGACTGTATTAATGTTTATAAATAATTGTTATTTAGCAAAATTCAGTTTTACTTTTGTTTCCATGTTAATCCCAACATAGAAATGTTGCAAATACCTATGTATACATACAACACACACGCGCGTACATGAACACACACACACACACATACACATATTCTATGCAACATCATGCCTTTTTAAATTAAAACGAGTTAATATCTTCAATCTTACTAATTTGATCATAATCAGCATTGGTAAATTATTGCTCATGTTAAATAGAAAATACAATCATATCTATCCTAAGCTGATCCAATAGATAGTCACCCCAAAATACCTTTGTACATAACAAAAATAATGCATAAGAATGTTTTGTTTTTATGCAGAGTTCATTCAACTTCGTCATTGCAAAAATGGAGAACACTGTCAAACCTTATCACCTATTATTATGTAAATTACTATCAGACACATCTGTTTTCAAAAAACAAACTTTATACCTAAGTGTAATTCTAGACACTTGCTATTTTAACCATTGTTTGCTTTGACAAGTGTGATGGTAAATATTATTCATTGTGCAAGGAAAAATGCAACATAAGAATTTGTTACATGTATATTATATATTTAATGCTTAATCAGATGTACCACAAATACAACAGGTGTTTTTATGTATTTCATGTTACTGTTTTAAACATTTCTACTGTGTTCATACTTTTTATATATTTATTTCACTAACTATTATTTACAATGTTCGGTCAATTTAAAAGTATTGAATTTTGCTGTAGGCATAACTTAAGAAAGACTTCATGCTTAAAGGGATAAACATTTAAAAAATATTGTCTTGTAGCAAAGTCACTGTTGGTAAGCTGGTAATAATATTTTATAATCATAATTTAGGTTGCTCAAAAATGCTTTTTTAGAATATACTTAGTTATTATTATGGTAATATAAGGTTTTATGTACTAGGCTGGCTATGAAGAAATAAAAAATGCGCTCCTTAATACTAACTTGGATGCGAAATTCTAATATTATATTTTATGCTAATAGGTATTAGAAAATATGTTAAAACATTTAAATTAAAAATTTTTCTCACACCCGAAAGTATTTGTAAGTATTTTAATTACTCTTATAAATAAAACTTGTCCAGAGGTAGGTCTATCAAACGCAACTTTAAATTTAATTAAGATATCTACATGATTTCCTATTTAATTGTAACTACAGTTTTTCCCACAGTTTTATAATAAGTATATACATGTAACTGACATCCATTACGTAGGTACTTACTCTGTTTATTGTAGGCACCCGTTATAAAAGAAACATCTAGGATTAATATAGAACTATATATGTTGGATAACAGTTTTAAAAGAAATATAAATGTGTCATTATATCATATCATATTGTATTGTTTCAGTTAATTTAAATGGACCGTCAAAGGTGGACATATCACATTTCGACTTGCTCAAAGTACTCGGCACTGGAGGTGAGTTAAATCTATTTTTATTTGCTTCTCTGTTATAAAATGTTAATTAAGTAAATTTTATAGTTGATACATATATCCCCAACGCTTGTCTAGGAATTTCCGATCGGATCTGCCTTCATTTTAGTAGTTAGGTACCTAATTCAACCTGTTAAAGTTATGATATTTTAGCAAATATAGATAAAAATACCTACTACATGTGATCAAAATACAGGAATGGTATGTTTTCGCATCGGTTACGAACTAGTTAGTCTATAAAGGAAGTAAAGCCTTTTCCACACCACGCTTTGACTTTATGGTTCCTAACTGCATCGTCTATGGATCATAGAGGCGGGTCAACGACTCGGTTACGCATGGGGTGTTGATTGGTTAATTGTTTCGTGCTTATTTTAACATTTTTAATGCACTTTCCGGTCTGCAGATTTTCATAGACCTTTGCTGGATATAGGCAACGGTCTTTTTCTCAAATCAAATCCTGGCTTTGCTGATCAGCTTTTAATACAATGAAAAAATCTGAATTTATTGTATTGTTGTTTGGTCCTTATTGGAAATTAGGTGCTACTTTTATGGGAAATTGCTAAATATTTAATTTAAATTTCCCAAGGCTTTCTGGAAGTTTCTGCGGAAACCATCCAATCCCGTCACGTTGACAGAAGCTGCACGTTTCGAATTTGTAGAAGGCCACCATTTAAAAGGTTTCCGTGAATTTTGAGGTCTTATTTGTTTGTGCGCAACTTTTTTCCCGTATAAATGAGATTCTTGGCGATGCGTTGTATATAACATACAATGTTGTTTAATTTTGACATGCTTTAGTCACGCTTTGTGTCTAAAAATATACTTAATTTTAACAAACTTAAATGAGGCCATCGTCATATAATAGGTATATCGTTATTGAAACGACTGACTGCATTTAGGTTTATATCATTACATTTAGATAAATTTGTGGAGGTAGGCAGGTCCTTGATCTAACGTGTACGTAAAAGCACACGGGAGATGGTAGGGTGCCCATTCTACTGTAAAGTAACGTTACGTGTCTACCAATACCAGTAGTACCTATTATGCAACTGTATAACGGTTGCAATAATTGGTATGCATATGCATATATTCTTAATTGCACTTTATGACATCCTATAATTAATTATTTAACATGAAATTTGAATTTGGCGTTATAAAAACTGAATACTTAATAAATTATTATCTTCCTGGATTCAGTTTGACACTGGTATACATTTATACAAAATAAATGAACTAAATTCGTAGTTATTATTTTACACTAAGGTTAATTACTTCAGGAAGGATAGATAATTAGCTGCATAAGGTTACATTGGTATTTCGCTTGACTGATAATGATATCAATGAAAATGAAACTATCTGTGCATCTGTCCACGAAGATAAATACCACATGTAGCCGAATACCTCTCTTATCGGAGCGTAGGCTTAATGAGGGTTGTAATGGTATTTGTTGTAGTTTTTTTGTGTTTATGATAAGGGTGCGTGTAAATACTAAATATTACTAAATGAAAACGAGTTATTTAATTATCTGTAACTGGTATTAACTAGTAACAATGTTTATTTATTGACTACTTTCACAGGTGCCAATGCGGCACACAACTGATAACAAATAAAACAGTAGCAAAACATATAAATAAATATGGAAGCATTAAACAATTGTGATTATTATAAAGTCATGTTTTAAATATGGCTGTAGGCATACAATCGTTTAATATCGATAAGCTGAAACAATGAGCCATGGTCGGGCTCAGACCACGGGAAAGCCAACGTGACCCCGCCACGAACGTGTGCCGTGAGCTTAATCAGTACTATAACATTTCATATTTTATATGTAGGGAACATTGGATACCATAAAAAATCCGTCCACTAACCGCAGTTGTAATGATTGACGTTCTTATTTCAAATTTTAAATAAAAAGTTCTTATTTCAAATCGATCGATTTAAATAAAACGAAACAATTACTATGGACGTGTCAATTAGTTGGAGTATTAGATCGTGGTCTTGAATAAGCTGATAGGACAAAATCATAAGTAGAACTTTCTTACTGGCTGCATTCGGATGTCATCAATAATACATAATATATTATTATTATTGGTAATGATTGAGAGATTCGGACTCTTAACCCCGACTACACAAATTATAGCCGACAGACCAACGAATATGCCACCAGGGGATGGTATTCTGCAAGACCTCCCGCTCTGTATTGGATTACTAAAAACTAAATAATATAACATATATTATAATGTTATTTATGATGTGTTAGACTGGCTTCATATTCTCCACCCAAACATGATCCGGTGAAAGTTAGTCTATGAGGAATTTGAGATCTGTATCAGATGTTAATTTATTTCATCGAAAGTAATACATTACATTTGAAATCCGGATCCGTTACGCAAATAAGTACATGCTTGTACTAGGTACTATCAACTGTGCTGGCGATGTTACACCTTTAAGGCAATAATCACTTGAACGACCCTGGTACCTGGCGGCTGTGTGTGAAGCAACAAGTGCAAGCAATTTTTTTCTAAGATGGCGCACCCCGAAAGCATGCGATAGTACATGTGATTTTTATCAGTCAATACAAAATGGCACATGCTTTTTACCTAGTTCATTTATAAAACGATTTTAGGTAGGTACATGTACATATATTATGTATTTGCAAATAAATTATTTTATATGTATTTTGCGAAATAGTTATCTATTGATGTATATGTACGTACCAACAGCGATTTTATTATTTCATGCCTATGTAAGTGTATATAATAAATCGTAATCCATAAGTTTTATCGCTTCTCGTTATCTATGGTGTTTTTGTTACTTGTATTTTAGATCGTCCTAAACATGTGCACAGTTTGGTCCCTTGATGATTATGGTGTTTACTAATGTTTTTATTTTGTGTTTGACTAGTTTCTCTTTAAAATACCTCGTTTAAATAATTTCGCTACTTTGAACTGGTTATTATGAAAATATATATTATTATCATCCCTACTAATATTATAAATGCGAAAGTAACTCTGTCTGTCTGTCTGTCTGTTACGCTTTCACGCTAAAACTACTGGACCGATTGAAATGAAATTTGGTACAAAGAAAGTCTGGATCCTGAGAAAGGACATAGGCTACTTTTTAACCGACTGCAAAAAAGGAGAAGTTCCACGCGGACGAAGTCGCGGGCAGAAGCTAGTTTATTATATATCACAAGTTAGTGTCGATAGAAAGTACTATTTGTATTCCTATTTGTTCATGTATTCTTAATTCCTACTTCCCACGTCATACATGAGATAAAACTTCATTAATTCATTCTAAATTACATATTATATAGTTCATGCCTTCGTTGTTTAGCTACTTCGGCCCACATACATATTATCGCAAATGTAAATTGATCTATGAAATTTCCCAAGCCATGACAACACGCACGCCATTTTCTATGCAACGCTATAACCTTTAAGATAAGCATGGCCTGTTACCTAACTCTACACGTCGGCAAACGTAAGCCAATTGTAATAATGGAAACGGAAAACAACATACGCTGACATACGTCATTGATAATTATACTATTTTATGACGTCATTTTCATACTATACCTTTTTCTAGATAATTTATGCGTGTAAATAGCTAATTACGCTAGTAAATAATGATAATAAATAGTTACCGTTTATGCAATCAGAACTTATATTTTTAAATTTTATTTGTTGCACGTGTACATTTTTACGTAGTATTTTTTACAAACAGATAAATTACAACAACTACGATTTAACTTTTATTCTTTAACGAGCGATAAAGAATTCGTGATCTTTATGATTTTTCATGCAAAAACTGTATCAACCAGTGGTCGTTGCTCTTTGTACAGTTACCACGAATTAATTTATATTCTCCTCTAATCCACGTCCAATGCTTAATGCCAAAGACACTTAAATTATACGGAAGCAATATACCTACATGGCCTTATTGGATAGAATTATCTCAGTTCATTAAATTTGTATTAGTAATTTTGTAATTTTAAGGACTCATTTGCCAACCGTTAAGTTATCTATCTTGCTTTAATAATTATAATTAAATTTCATTCAGACAACTTCCACATGCCTCAGGCCTTTAGGTTCTTTTAACATTACCGTTAGGTGCTATTTGACGGAAGTTAAATAGGAATCTATGTAAATTAGTTTAATTTAAATTGTTTAAAAATAAATGCTCGTATGTTGCATTTTATTTACATACGTACTTAAATAATTAAATGGGTAAATTACAATTTCCAAATAGTAGAAAAACTGTAGTGCTCAAAGTTACCAGGGCCTCATAAGGTCACAAGCGTAAGGACGGGCGGGTAACGACCGGGCACCGCTACGCGCCAGTTTCGGGGGTCGACGACCGGCCGCAGAGTCCTGAGACAACCTCCTACGTTTGCATAACGCCCTGGTACAGACCATGTATTGGCAATGAAATGTGCTTTCGACTAATTAATTTGATGAGGTATCCAACCTAACCTATATAATATTTTAAAAATTATAAATGATCCTGACACAGTATTACCAAGATCAGTTGTTTTGTTTATGTAGGTACTTAGGTAATACTGATGAGGTATTTCTTTCTGTAAATAGTATTTTTTTATTTTATAATCGTTGAATCTGATAATGTGGAACAACGGAACCCGAGGTTGTTACACCCATCGATGTCGATCGAAATTTGCTCGTGATTAATGTTTGGTATAGAATAGAACAAAATGCTTAAAAAGAAACTAAACGTCTCTCTATAATTAATTTCGAATAGTCAATTACCTATATTATTCTTTAATTAAATTTAAAGTGAAAACCACAAATAGGTATTATTTATAATATTATATTATTATGATACATACATATAATATAATCGAATGTTGTACTCGATACAGTAATCGTCTAAATAAAACATTCAATCATGAATTTTAATATTGGTATTGGAATTTATTTCAACAATCCGAACGATAAACGGGTGCATTGTATTGTAATTGTTATTGTCCGATGATATTTCTATTATTAAGTTAAGTGTATCGAGCCGATGGTATCCATATTTGTTTCTAATAATAATATAATAATGTTATGTTTTCTATTGATTACTTTGCTAGATCTATAACTTTTGTTTTCTATAAATAGGTCGAACTTACCATGCCTCATTCCAAAACTTTTTTGAACTTGCCATAGTCAAGGGGCGTAGTGCATTGACATCAATGTCAGCCCACCCATAAGTTCGAGATAAGATTGTTACCATTCCATAGCTTTCAATATGTTTATTTTAAATTTCTACGATATTTTCTGGTACTATTCAAAACGTGTTCTAATATCCGTTAAAGTAATTTCTATTTCAGGGAATAGGTAATATGCAAAATAGGTAGGTAGACAGGATATCCATGTCGCTGAACTACATTATTTGAATAACATTCCTTATTTAAATGTTTAACATAGTTAAAACTGATAAATAAATGTATTACTAAGCCAACAGATAATCAATCTCATTATAAACTTCCAATCCAATCCCAATAGTAGTATAGTAACGTAAAAATAATTATTTATTGTTGTTACGACACTAGGAAATCATGAAACACTTTACTTCGGAATTCTCGCTAGCTATTTCAAAATTATGTCCAAAATCATGCATTTTGCTTATCAATCGAAAAGTGGCATATGTTAATTTGCTTGGAAGAATTGGCGCGCATATAACACATCCGCCCGCGTGCGTGTTTGAAGCGAGAATGCTAACACACGCGATGGGGACCTTAGTCGAGCCACCTGTGCGCATACGCAGCTATTATATTCTTAAGTCTTGACCTATCCTGCTGGGAGATTTCAGCTTGGCTTCTTGGTTAAACTCTAAATTGATATTTGTATGAACATTATTAAATTTCACGGTCTATCATGCCATGAATACCATGCTTTTTATTAACCAATATGCTCTTATTTATTTATTATATAATTTAATGTTATTATTGAAAAAATATTTATTTTTTTAGAGAGTATTAAACATATATAGATAAAAGTTTTGTCGTAAAAGAAACACATGATACGCTACCGTCCTTTTTATTAAGTGAAATTCTTTGCTCACGACAACCTCGCCCGCATGAGAGGGGCGCTAACTCCACCGACATTGGCCGCTAGTCGCATTTGCCAGGTGGTACCTTTTTTTTACCGCCCAGTAGGCAGATGTTCAACTTCGGGCATTTACCTCGTATGATTTTGTGACGTTTTAGAATCAATAGGTGATAAACGCAGTAATATATTTCTTAAGATGAGTTGGTTTTATTTAACGTTCTAAATCTCTGCACTTTAATGTAACCTATGTCATCATTCGTTATATAATCACGTTTGAAATATGCTTAGTACTGTTGTATTTTTTAGGGTTCTGTATTTGGCACAGACTAGAGTGAAGTTAGTTGCATAGCAACGAAGATGAAAATAATTCAGCGTAACAGGATTGACAGCTGCTTAATCAATTTACTAGTTATTCTTTGGTCAGACTACTTACTTAATTCTTTATAATCGATGCGTCAGGTGCTTGTTAGACTAGGTTTAGCAGAATTAAGAGGTTAAAACTTGTCTACTGCTTTTATATACTACGATTGTTTTATTATCATACATTATGAATAAAATCAGTGTACGAAACATACATATGTAACGATTACGTATAAACTGTATAACTGGTAAATTGACGAAGGTGTCACATTTGTGATTTGTACCATTTAACACCCACAAATAATTGTATGTGCCACGAACTGCGTCGCTGACATTGGATGACTCTATTTAGAAAGACATTATGCGCACAATAATATTTTATTCGTCCTTATAGATTGTTCCGTCGCAAGTTCATCGACCCAGCGATCATTTACATTTTATCAGCACCTCAAGTTTTCGACACGCTGGCATCAGCCGCAAATATCAATAAAACTTCAAATTTCTTATAATTTGCAACAAACATTAAATTGTGAGTTTAAATTCTAACGTTTTCCACACTGCCAGTGCCAGTAACCATATTATACTGAATATGAATATTTATTATTTGAACACCGGGAAAGACAGTAAGACTAAAATATGGTAATAATACGTTATTTTGTATTTTTCTGCCAAATAATATAGCTTCTGTGACGAAAAAACTTAGTTAAGAATTAATAAAGCTCTCCTGTGTGTATGGCCCCATGTACACCAATGAATCATAAGTGAGGATAACATGAATACTTCCAGTCTACCAATAACAATGCGTCATAATGTTCAGCAAAAAACGTTGGCGACAAGTTTTTAAAGGTGATAATATTTGGCCGTCATCCAGTTAGTTGCAACGTAAAACTATTCGTAAATAGTTACAGAAATATAATCTGGCTATTATCTAATAATATTAATATACAATCTCATACCGGTATGACGTACGTAGTATGGAGTCTATGAACCAAAATGTAGGTAAAAATTTTCAAGTTCATCGTGTTCGAACGTCCTAGTTAGGACGTTTCAGTGCGTTAACCCGCCGAAAGGTTAAAGTATCAAAGAAGTACTCATCACACAGACTAAGACACTTATCCTATTATATCTATTAGGAAAATCTGACTTAGAATTAATTGATTTTGCCTAATAAAGGGGTTTCTCACTTAAATTATCTCTCCATCTGCGTTTTACGTACCTGTGCCGTCGAGTACGCTACTGTTTGCTTTTTCCGGTATTTACAACGACGTAATCATTGAAATGTCTACAACGTATCTTGAATGTTGTTCCTGTTCTATATTCCTATTTATATGTAAGTATTATATATTTTGTATCTTAACTTGACAATCCTTTAACTCGTCCCCTTTGACCCCATGCATCATAATATTCCTAAAACGTCTCATTCGCCACTCCAGGCTGCGCACAATCCGCATTTCCGTTTTATTTTTGGCACCGCGAACTGTTATTTGCTGAAAATTCGAGAGCATCGACCGGTCTAGGTCGTCCGAAGCAATGCACTCTTATAAAAACTTTCTCAAACTCGTCCTTCATCAATTTTTTACAATTTTATCTTCAACAATTTAGTAATTACTCCGTGTGCGTCCTTTGTTCTGAATTATTGTCACATGTAACGCGAGGAATAAATAATATTAGTAAACATTGTTTCACAAATTAATTACACTCGTGACTTCAAGTTTCTCAAAATAACAACTAGAGCAGGTTTGATAATTTTTTGTCAATCGCTTTCGATCGAACACAGCCTAATCTATCCCGTCGTAGTTACCAACCACCGGAATTCACCGGATGTATCAAGTTCCTCTCATGTTGCAGCTGTGATATTGTAAACCATAATATACGCCTTCAGGGAAGAAGGGTATAGAGGTTCCACTTGCTATGACGAGGTCTACAATAAATTATAAATATCTTTTTGGGATTTATATTTTACGTTTATTATGACTCCTACTTGGAAAATCTAGAATTTCTTAGATATCAAAAGAAATTTAAATAAACTTGTTCTATCGTCGTTGTAATCTTCTTGGTTATATTTAGACTTCAATGACATCCTTGGGTAGATGACGGAGTTGACTAGATATATATGTGTCTAATGCTCGTTAAGATAATACACTTGTACACTTATACTAGTCCAGCTGATTTTAGCCTAAACTTTGAAATAAAGTAATCTGCACCTATATGCTTGATCGTTGCTACTTGTAAGGTTGTTAGCCTTTAGGTAACTCGAGTCTTTGACCTTGAAGACGATTGTTTCTGATGCATGCGTGAAGGAAGTTATCGTTTTTGCAATGTCTTATCTTAGTTGGCTAATTGTCGAGCCAACAACCTTAGCTTTAAAGGTGACTTCGTCTGAATTACTTGTGTGTGTGTCTTTTTTTTTTCATTAATATTAATTAGTCAAACTCTACATTTATCGCATGTTTCATGATGTCCAAGTAAGCCACGTGACACTTTTCTCGCAAATAGAAGATATAATTAGTAAACTAATTAAATAAATATCCACCAGATAAGTTATAATGGATCATATTAATTGACTATTTGGACATTTGGCTTTAAGTACTAAAACTTACGAATAGCTTATGGAATTTGGGTATTGTGAAATAGGCTTTTATAAGATATCAGGACTTTAAATCGTTCACTATTTATTTGTACTGCCAGGGTGGCCGGGGATAGTTTTTTAAAATTGAATATGTAATATACTCAAAGGCGTGTATGATTTGTGACCATATTGGCACTCATAATGTGTGTAACTCTTGATGCTTTCTTCTTGTGTCACGTTAATATATATATTGGGATCAATAAATGTAAAATTGAATCTGTTTTTATATTGTTTTCTAGCGTTATATTTTAGAAAGTTTTCCTTTTTACTCCATACAAAATGCCTCGTATTTTCATGCAAATTATGTGTACATTACTGTTTACGCTACAAAAAATGAAAGTTACTTACTTAAAATACCTATCTCAATTCTTAGTTGAATGTGGCGTGTTGTAAATTCGCCCATTATTTTGCAATTTGAACAATGCTCGTCGGTAAGCCTAAACATCCTGGTTTGCTCTTTTTAGGTGATTTTTATGTTCGTTTTTGTTTAAGACTTGGGCCATTAAAAATAACTTCAAAATGATTTTTTTTAAACAGTGTTATGCTCAAACTGTTTATAAATTTATATCGATGTTGTATTCTTTTATTCGTGCGCAATTTATTATTTATTAGGACATATTAATAGAATCGATAAAGGTTATTTTGTTTTTATATTTTTCTAAATATGTCAGACTTGGTATTGATAAGTATCGGGCGCTAGTATTGTTATCGACCAATACATACCACCTGCTATCGCAGTATGGACAAGTTCACTGGTATCATGATCTCTTTATCATCACACTCCTATCTACATATTATATTAATTGTAATGATTCATTAGTTCTACTTTCCCACACTGTAGCTACGGCTTCCCTTGTTACTTGCATTTTTCACTAAATATTGATAAGCACTCGTTAAGATGTGTGTATGACCACGTTGATGGTCGAAAGTATTAATGAGGCCCAAAGTTCAATTAAATCTTCTTTTGTTTCAGCTTATGGCAAGGTGTTTCTTGTTAAAAAGAGACACGGAGTCGACGAGGGTAAACTTTACGCAATGAAAGTTTTAAAAAAGGCTTCAATAGTTCAAAAACTGAAGACGGCAGAACACACCAGGACGGAAAGACAGGTATGTTCTGTTATAAAACCATGATTTCATAAATTGTAACCTTGATTAATTTTCATAGTCGATAGTTTAACAAATAATAATACGTCCAACGAGCGGGCACTGTGCCCATCTGATACGATATGTCAAATTATTAATCCTATGCTTTAACATGTCATATTCTTGACATTGTCGATTATGCCATTCCAGCCATTGTTCATACAGTCATGCTGCTGCTTCGATATCCTATTTTTTTAATTTGTGCGTGAACCTGGTGAATTAGTTATTAATTTAAATGTCACGCGTTTATGAAATATGAAAGTGTTGTACAACAACTATTTTCCTGTCAGGTCCTGGAAGCGGTGAGAGAGTGTCCGTTTTTGGTCACACTACATTACGCCTTCCAGACAGACGCTAAATTACATCTCATACTTGGTAAGTTTAGTTCATAAATTTACGATTAAAATAACTATTTATTATGAAATTGAGTACTACAATTTAGGTACTAAGTCAGCAGTGTCGGAGTATGGGACTGTTAGTTGAATCGTTATTATGGAATCGCCAAGAAGTGTGTACGTTAAAAAACCGTGACAAAGATGTCATAACTTATCAGAATCACGTTTCTGAAACAATTGTTCTGTTCATATAGTATTTACTTGTTCTATCCCTATACATGTAATATTTTACAAACAATGGTTTACCGCATTTAATTATAGCTGTCTGACACGCCGGAATTAACACGAATATTGGACGTTTCCAAAAGAGGACCTGCTATTGGTAGCTCAAAGTCAAAAAGCCCGTCCCCAGAATATAAGCAGACAGGCCGTCTAGGCCTACGGAATCGATCGCAACTACGACCTCCAGACCGTTGAACCGAGGTCCTACAGAGGTCCCGACGAGTCAAAGAACTTCGTTACCTTTATTTTTGACCTCAGTTTGCGAGCTACTGGGTCGCTGTCAAAAGTAACATTTCAGTGTAATTGAAAGCCTACAGGTCCTCTTAGAAATTTCTTAGTGGACTGGCGCAGTTTTGATCGAAAATTACATTTAGTGGAGATTGAAAGATTTCGTTATAATCACGTTGAGATAACAGTAATTCGTGCAGGAATTTAGATGATATAATACAAAATAGTTATGAATATTATGTTTCCCTTTAAGTCTTCTTGGACGAAATATAAGGATAATATATCCATATAAAGTTTATTTTAACAGTTAAATGAAACAGTATAAAAACCTTCTAGCTTCTACGACATGTATATTAATCTAATAGAATTTATAAGTCGCTAACGGACTTGCGTCATAGTCATACGCATTGGGGACGGCTTCGGCGTCGCATTACTATGTTAATTTAAACATTTGGTGCATCGATGCATCGAAATTTCTTTTGTCTACCATTAGATTAATTTTCGAAGGTCTATTCAGTGGGTCGGTTAACGATCTAAACGTGTTCGGCTTAGCTACCACCTTTTAATCCATATACAACAAGGATTAGCTGAAATTTAGTTTTCAAGGACTTTAAAGGCCTGTTCATTAAACTTCTTGAGATTGTATTGTATGTATGTAATTTTTTAATATCTCTGTATTAAATAAACTCAAAACAATTTATAAGAATCTTATCAGTTTGATTGCTAAAATAACCTCAATGGGTGAGCTTGAAGCAACAATTTGTTTTGGTCTAAGATAAATGAGAAAACAATACACCCAGCGAAATTGAGCATTTATCAGAGCAAAAACATCTAAGCACTTAGATTCCTTTCACCGCTTTCTCCTTTGGTTTTTGAAGAATGATTAGATTGTATTTTGACATTTTCAGTTAGGCCATAATAACTGTTCCGTGTTTTATGATCTAAGAAAGTCTAACTTATATATTACTATTATTTCGAAAACTACTAGTTCAAATTAAGTAATTTCGATTAAGCTTAATTAACCAACAGAGTAATTATTTTTCATTCGCTCTTAAATCATACACGATTTCATGCAATGCTTTATGAGAAAACAGCAAATAATTAATTTATTTATTTTTTACCATCTCACAGGGATCACTGAAAAGTTATAATGAAGTTTTATAAGATAGCATATGATGGTTAAGCAAAGTTTGCCTTGACCCACTAACGGAACCATATCGCGCGATCAATTCGAACTTAATCGCTTTTAACGGAAAAATATCTATATAGGCAGGTACTTACCTATATCACGTAGATGGATTGTATTAAATAGTCTTTGAAATTTGCACTCAATTAAATAGTATTATAAAAATCCTATTGTTAGGCAATTTATTGAGTCACTGTGCCTGTACAAAATGTGCACCCATAGTTCGAAATGTAGTTAAACTTTATTATTACTTATAATACAAGGATAATAAAGTATATTTTGATAGTTTTCGATTGAATTTTACAAAACTTCAAGTGTATATTAACAATACATAATAATATGTTTTAAAGTTACGATGTTGTCTATTTGAGATTTCGCCTTTATTGCATAATTGTACTGTTAAGTAGGTACCTCCAATACGATGCAAACTGCTACTAAATAAAGATTCACCTACAATTAAAGCATTTACTTACTAATGATATGACTAACTCTATTAGGGGTTCGATTCTAGTTCAGACAGAAGCGGGTCAAGGGGACGAGCCTTGCGCAAATGATGCGGTCTTTATTTTAAACGCCAACGTTAACCTTATGCTACTATGTTAAGATCTAATTTAGTTTGAATTACTGTATTGTTAAATTGTTTGAATTATTTTATTGTTATCCAAATCTTTGCTTAAATAGGCAAGATTTTTATTTTTCGATCGGGTCTTAAATTTCTATTTAAACGACGCGACCGACGAGGATTTTAAGTTATTGAAATGGATATATTAAGAAAAGCTTATTTTATGATTTCATCGATTTGGGTCAATGCTCTATATGACAACAAAGTCGTGCCATGACAATTAAAATAATAATATAAATTACCATTTCCGAAAAATTGCTTTGTCCGATTTGACTCGGCAAGGTGACCGGTAAAATAACAGATTTGACAATTTCCGAATTAAAATAAATGTACTCTTATTTCAACTATAACATTATTTGAGAGGGCTCTATAATTGCAGAACTAGAAAATTAACTACTTATTAGAATCGGTTTTCTTATTTAATTTCCTAGGAGGTTATATAACGAAGTCGAAAATAAATATAAATCACTACAAAGGAAATGACGTAATATTTACTCTCTGGAATCAACTGCCTACTTAAGTTATTCTGTTTGGGTCCTTGACAGATTATTCTTTTCTTCGTCTACCACTTCAGTTCACTTCGATAGAATTATTGTCCAGTCCAGCATAACATAGTTGTTTTATTAGTTATACCTACGTCGGTACTCATAAAATAAGCTTGATAAAATGTAAAAAAGATTCGGAACCTACATATTAACATTTGATTTATAAACCCTATCATTATAACCCGTATTGCCAATTTTTATAAGGTGTGTAACTTGGAGTTACATCAAAATGCAAGTTGCGACCTAGAAATATAACAGTTGAATCGGAAGTTGAAAGTGTAACGGAAGAGCACGCGGCCGCGTGCGAGTATCGTATCGCAATCGTCGTACATTGCGATAAGACGGGGCTCGAATCTCGATGACGTATCATACGACTTACGATGCAATTTTTTCATCTGTATAACGGCAAAGATTGATCGCGCACCTAGGACCTCATGGTGTCGTCGATTTAAGTTGAGTCTAAAATGGGTGTAACTGGAGGTATAACTAAGGCGTGTTAAGATAAATTCTGTGCTGTGGCAAAAAAATTGCTTATGCTTTAGTGTCTGTTATAAAATATTGATGTAAGAGAAGGCAAGAAAAAGTAATAAGGCTTGATATTGGTGGTATAATAGTTTCAAACAGTTAAACAGTCTTTAAATCACAAAATTATATGAACAATACGGATGCTACAAATATTGTCAATAAAATTAAGCAAGTGTCAAATACTTGGCAATGACCAGTGACTCATTTAGAACTAGGCCAGCGTGACCGTAATATACCTATTAAAGAACTTATATTTTTTAAGAATGTTGAAAATGCTTTAATTGTATGATAACTAATTAACTACTCTTATAATCTATCATTCTAATGTAACATAGCGGGACACACGATCACACCTATGATATTAAATGTTAAACTAACTAAACTATTTTTGAAGTAAAGCAACTCTCTCAGAGTTATCTTGTTACTAAAAGATAATAACTTGAATTTTTTATGCACTCAGGAATAAAAGTTGTTCTTTACTTGACCCGGTTGGAAATACGGGGTTAAAGTTCGTGAATTTATAATATAATCAGCGTTTCTTGCATAAAAACCAAAAACGTATACTTGTCGAACGTCTTGACAATAATAGCGAAAGGAAAGGTTAATGTCTATCAAATGTCAGATTTTATGCCAAAGCCAAACTTCTTAAAGTCATATTTATAAGTAATTTACAACTCACATCGTGGATTGTGTAATACACTTTTCGAAATAAACCACATTCAGTCATACACAGCACAAAAGGTCGAATCACGGAAACCATGAACAATTTATAATATCATTTGTATTCAAATTCTCATACGAAGCACAATTTACCTGCAGTTGCCAAACGCAAAGAACATTTGGAGACCTACATGAAAATACCTTGACCCACTGCACCTACGAAATATGGTGCTGTTGAATATATCACTCACGAGAACATAGAGGCAATGGGGTCAACTTCAATTTCATTCACATCAATAAATAATATGCTTGTGGAAATATTATTCCTAAAGAATGAAATAGCTAGGTGTTATTTTAACATCGATGCAGAAATAAGCATCCAGAGGGTTTTCGATTGGACCCTAGAAAATCACCATGTTTCAGATTGTATAATTGCCACTCTAAACACTGCTACGTCATGAGTATACTTCTTAATTAGCAATTTGTTAATAGTTCATCTTTTTTTATTGTGAAATGCACAATACAGCAATTATATGTTTCAATAGTGTAAGTCACGTTTTACACGTCGCCCTTGACTCGCCGCCATTTTGATTCCTACAGTTTCTCTTCTAGTTAAGAGTCAGTAAATTCTTATGTTTCGAATTAAAAAGAAGTAAATATTTATTAAAGCGATTTCAAAGTGGCTCTTTAAAACGAAATGTACAAGTCACTTTGATTTTGGTCCATTATGACATATTCAGTAATTTTTCCATTGGTACCATTCCTGACTTTTAATTTTAGTGGAAGTGTATTTGCGATAGTTAAAATTATGAAGTACCCATTGTTGCACTATTAGGGTTCGCCTTGACCCAATGAACACTTTTCCGCTTTCCATTGTTGGCGAATGTTGATTAGTACGTGTATTCATTTATCTTATTTTCGATTTTGTTAAATTTACTTTTTGCAATGTTGAAACCGTGAAGGCATCAGAAATCATGATATTAATATGCGTGACAGGTAAAAAATAAGTAACGATTTAACTAGAGGTTGTTGTAACTTTTAACATGCCTAAAATAGTATTGTTTGTGATTAAAGCGTTAGAGTATCTAATTTTAATCGCTGTGAATCAGAAGTCCCGGGAATAATTTGATTAGTTAAACAACTATCTCATCTGACCGTCATTATTGATTTTGGATTCGATGAATCTCACATAGATAGACACAGTCTCTGTTAGATCGACATGGTATCTTGTGCTAAATGGTCTGTCGGTGGTTGCATTGTAAACCGCTTTCCTCGCCTTGACCCGCGGACGGTTTTCGCAGCGGCAGCCATTGTCGTTGTTGCACGTGCGGTTATTGTTGCGATTACGTTGGCAAGGTGGAGACGTAGGCGATTTTCTTTGTTTCCACAACGTACACGTGGGGGGAAGTAAATTTAGAGGGTGTATTAAGTAGCTCTGTATAGGATGAAGACGAGAACTTGTTCAGATTACTGTTGTGTATTTATTTGCTATTAGTAAGAATTTTAAAATATAACGTCCTCTAAATGTTATTGTTTCGAATAATGAAATAACTTCATTACGTCCACTACTTTAATTGTTTTTATAGTGACAATGACATGATTTAACGATGTTAATTTTAAATAGTAATTGGATTGTATTTTAACACTTGCGCATGTTCTTCTGTTCGTAATGAGCAACTACGCCGCAACCTCTCTTTTGTGCCACGCAAATTGTTGGGAAACTCGATAGAATAGTGCGTTTATAATAGCACCAAGATAAATAGCTTATTGTGGCAAACTTCACACTCGATTGTCGCTTGAAATTACATTTACTTTTGATGCAGTGAACCAACATAAGAAAGAGATAAATATGAAATGGTTAAGTTACTAAATTCGACTTCGACGAGCTAATGCGTAGGAAAATTGGCATGTCTTGTATTGCGTGGTTGTTATTAATGGTTATGACTTTTTGTAAAGGTCATTTAAGATAAAATTGTTTAGTACGGGATCTTTTAAAACCACATGTCTATTTATTATTTATGTCAACATAATATCTTCACTAGTCGGCGACTCTTGTTGATAAGGGAAGTAACCCTGAAGCTGACTTCCGACTGCGTTATCTAAAGATTATGTTATTTTGAATTTGATATGGAAATGTGGAATAATTAATAAATACAGGTGGCCATGGTGGCATATTTGTTTGTATTCAATATACCAATGTTCTTTTTTTTAAGAAATTTGATTTAAAGAACGGCTACATTTATCGCAGGGTACAAATAGACAAGCAAAAACAATTAGTCTGTAAATAGATACATTTTAAATAAAATACTGTTAAACTGCTGTAGCACGTATTTGTATGGCTTTTAATTTAGTAATATGTTATATTATGCGTAAACTTGAACTACGACCGAGGACATGTTTATGCATTCAAGTGTTTTGACACTTGCATACGCTTTTATATACTCTACTGAGTGTGTGTCGGTTTATCATATAACATCGAGTGCTTGAAGTTTTCAGTAATATTGATAGACTACAACCATTTGATTATCTGTGTTCGAAAAAAATAAAAATAACTTCTTATTGTTTATTTTGTTTTTGTATCCATTTTTTTTATTTTTTCCTCAATTTGAGGTAGACGAAGACGTATTTGTCTGTAGTTCCAAAATAAAGGCATTTTGTCGGGAGCCCTTGTCTTAAAAACCTGTCAATGCTTCATAATAGTTCATATTGATCTCAGATTTACAGATTATTTTAAATCTATTGAATTTAATTAACTGACACATGCAAGTTTTCAACCAAAGCTGAAGTGATAACTGAGAAAAATTCAGGACAAGACATCGGGCGAATTTTGTATCACAATTATATACGAAAGTAACTTACGAACTAAGAACTGAACAAACAAAATAAACATCTGCTTGCTAGCAGGTCAGCAGGCAGTGTTAGTGCATTTAGGCCAAAGACTCTGAAAGATATTTCGACCTAGATTAGAGCAAATTACATAGCTTGCGTCAAATCTGCTTCAAGATCGGTAATATTAACTCTAACGCATTAGAGTTAAATATACTTTAATGTTTTTGGACGTAGCCTTATTTGTTATACACTTTATTTTTGGTTATTTGGAAAATATAATAATGAGAGCATATTGCTTACCACACATGTATATTTTAAATTTGATTTGCGTTAATTATTTGCTGACGTTTTAATAGTGTAGGAGTATTATTAGACTATCGTCTGCTCAGTCGGCTAAGGATATAGGAACTGAAAGGTTTTGGAAACATCAGAAAATAAATTACGCGACTTAAATCCTTCATATTTTTTTCATTCCAAATGTAATGCGATGGCACCAGAAAATATAATACATGTTGATGTTTAAATGCCTAATACCTTTTTTTGTGACTTCATTTATTAACAGTTTTGTTTTTGTTGCAGACTACGTGGCCGGCGGCGAGCTGTTCACGCACCTCTACCAAAGGGAACACTTTTACGAAAGCGAAGTTAGAATATACATCGCCGAAATTATACTAGCTCTCGAGCAATTGCATAAGGTAATGTTTTAAAGAAATTATAATTAGGAAAAGAAACTCTGTTTCCAAGCAGAAGTAGATTGATTGCGCATGTTTTATTTTAATTTGAGGACAAAGGAACATTTGATCTTTACAACGTAATGCCACGATTTGAGCGTTTCATAAACGTAACAACGTGACGCAATTGTGATTGTTCCGTTGATACTTAAAACACAATTTTTGTAGTCAATGAAAAATTACATTAGGTACTTAATTAAATTTACTGCTTTTTCGTATAATTACTTATCAATATTTCATACCTTGAGTATTTTAGGGTCGTCACCAGTCAAAGGAGTTTATGTATGTACATTAATCATTGAATTCTGTTTCCGTACATATTATTATATAAATTCCTATGTGACTATATGTGATTCTTTTTTATTCAAAAAAAAATATGTAGTAGTGATGATAGTAGTCAACCATTCAATATTCCGTTTCTTGAAAATCTGCCAAGTTTTTGAACATTGTCAAATGTGAAAATTTAAAGTACATTCCATGCGATGGTGACAAAAAAGTTTGGCAAGAAGCTCTTATTTGTTTCATCATACAAATAACGCTACAATGCACTCCACTTGCGTTGTTTTATGTTTTTTAAGTAAACTAATTATTGTAGGTGGTACTTCAAGGTTCTGTTTTAAAAATAATATACAAAATAATTAATGATTTCATAAACATACACGTTTAACAAATTTCTTCGAAGAAATGTGTTATCTCAAACATGAAAAGTACAGTTCTTCGAACCAATTAAAGCATCTTTTCTTTCTCTAAAGAGAATTCCTGTTTTCACCATCGTTTTGGCACTAAGAGGCATAAATATCCATGGAAATTTAATTGTAATTGTTTAATGTTATCGAGGCTTTAAATACAGAAAGCTTTGAAGTATAACAGTGTACTTATATCTCAACAATTTACATTAATATTTTATGAGTGAGACGGGATTCTTGCAGCAATAATTCTATAAGTCATGTTATTGTCCTGCTCACTGCACTACATAATTTAGTGCAATGACACGAACTTCTTGTTTACTCATGCGATGACGTAGGGAATTAAATATAGAAAGCATTGGTAAATATTTTATATGGGTGGTAATGATACCCTATGATTCATTGTTGACCCAAATACTTGTCAAAACAAAGTACATCATTCACATTTCATGTGTAACGTAAATTCGATGACCTCCATGTTTAAAAAAATACTTTGTTATTTACACGAAGATCTCCTTTTACTACAGCTCGGTATAATATACCGCGACATCAAATTAGAAAATATTCTCCTGGATGCGGAGGGCCACATCGTGCTCACAGACTTCGGTCTCTCCAAGGAGTTCTGCGGCGGCGAGAGTCGGGCGTACAGTTTTTGCGGCACCATCGAGTATATGGCGCCCGAGGTCGTCAGGAGCGGCAACCAAGGACATGATATTGTAAGTACTTTCTAATAATACGAAGCTATCTCACACTAATTTAGTATAGTGAGCAGAGTATAATAGCAGTATCACAAACATTTGATTAATACGTGTCACGTTGAGGAAGGTCAAGACATTTTTATAACAACGATTGCTGGTTGGTGTATGCTAAAAATGCTCAATGTTGTTAACATTTATTTTAAAGGTAAACATTTTAAATGTGCATTTAATTTTATCTCAACATTGAATAAGAAGAAATATTTTATGATTAGATAAAAAATATAACCAAAATAAGTAGGTATTATGATTTATATCATGTATTATCATTTCACAACTTACCTACTTAAAACGTGTTTCATAATCGGAAACGTACACTGCATTTACATATTACATTTTGTTTCATTATCTGCACGAGACATAAAACGTGATAAGTGCAGTACGAACGGCAACATGCTCGTGGCAATATGCTATACTAATGTGCTGCGTATAATGTAACACATAATATGTTGGGATAACTGTTCGTCCTCAAAACTTGACGGTTATGAAGTGGTCTTGGTAATCTCGTGTTACATCTTCTACTATTTAGTCAGAAATCTAGTATAAATTATTTATCTTAAAGAAAAAAATACTCACTTTTCGGTTACGAGTGACTATTGATATGTTTTATTGTTCTTTGAACTATATAAAAGCTAGGGACTGTAACTATACTTAACCTACATGAAAAAGTTAAAGTCGTGTTATTTTTAAAATAAGGAAACGTTAAATGCACAGGTAGTTAAGCGTCATTAAGGCCACTCCATTCTTCAAATCTTAAATACCTTTCATTTTTCCACTTTCGTTTTTTTACGCATGCTTGTTGCTAAAACAGTAATCTTGTCAGAGTGAGTTTGTGCTATATGTAATTACAATTTTCGATAAAATTCGCAATTTAATAATGTATGACTTGTATCTCTTAGTCGAGAGACTTTAGTCTTAATAGATACTATATAAATAGTATTATGGACTTAAAAAAGTTTTCTTCTTACATTAGCCCGTCTAGTCAGCTGTTATGCGGTGTGAATGAAACCAATCTGTTAATAGAAAGTTAACAATGTACCGCCGTCTTTATTAACTTACTTTGCTAATTTAAACCTTATATTGGTTGGATGAAGATTTAGTTTAAGTTACCGATATTGGTTATAATGGTTAGGTACAGATGAATCACTTGAATGTCTGTAATTAGATCTAATCACAGTGAGAGATACAGATAGTGGAATCTTTAAGTATTCACCGTTTGTTGTTTTGCTTCCATATCTATTATAAGCCTAAAGGACACAACACTTTACCTAAGGTGCGAATTGTAAATTGTATTTTGAAATCGTTGTTTATTTTGCAACTCTACTAAGATTATGTTATTTTAGAAGTAACAGTTTAACGTTGTAGGTAACTGTGTTTTTTATTATTTATCTCTTTTCCACTTGTATCGATTGCTGATATAAGCTGACCGCAATATAACCACTTCAAAGAATTTTGGACTAAATTTCAATTTGGCGCATCGTCGTCTCAAATCAAAAATGCTATGCGATGCTCCGCATCGTTGGATGACAGCCAAACATGAAGCCTACTTTTTATTCACAAATTATTTTTTGAATTTTTTGGTGCAACCATTCTAGACGAGATATCTTAATCTTCTATTGTTTGAAAAAAGTTAATATATACTTTAATGAATGTCACGTGCATTGTATTCGTGATTTTTACCTCTAGTTCACCCTCTTAAGAAATATACATTCTAAATCCATGAGCTAATTAAAAACTTACATACATACTATTACATATAAGCCTTTCTTAAATATGGGTCAAATTTCCAGAAAGTCCAATTTGATGTCATATAAAATGCAGAAAAATATTATTAGTGTGCAAGTTTCTACATTTGGATACTGTATTACCATCTTCTTGTATGTCTAGTGATGGCAAATAGCTTGAAATGAGATCACTTCTTCTTAGGGTTGCTCTTATCTTAATTATAATCTTAAGACTCTAATATCCATTTCGCCTATCATTATATTACATGACCTATTTTTTAAGGTTGCTAATCTTTAAAAAGTGACCTATAGAGACTCATGTGTTTGTCTGACCGTCTGTCAACATGCAATCTTCTCTGGAGTTATTGGATCAATTTAAAAACAAAAAATCGAGAAGAGTATCATATCTAATTAATAAGTCAAACTTATTTAACACTTAGCCATCCCAATTGAACCAATGTGTAGTACAATTTGACACATTCACAATGTTTAAAGCCTACGCTCTCTCTCTCTAACCGTCGGCGCGGTGCATCTTGCGTCACACTCGGACCGTGACCTACATGCCTGTCGCGGTCGCACCGCGCTAATTCGGTGCTATCTCCGTCTACAAAATTATATTTATTTACAGTATGCAGGAATGATAAGTGACTTTCGTATAAAAAGAAAAATAACGGATTCAGAGATGTCTCTCTTGGATCAATTTAAAATTACACTTATAATATACCTACATATGATATATATAAATCTGATTATTATGTCATTAAATCAATAAAAGATATAAATCGAAAATATGAATATTACGATTTATTCATATTTTTTAAATATAATAATAATTATTGTTAAGTGGTTATTTGGTATTGATCCAAGTAATCCATACAAAAATTCGTATCTATTTTTTTTTTATTATCATGTCTCAGTCAAAACAAACTGGTAGACATAAAACTCAGTCAGAAATCAGTATCACAACTTTAAGAAACAGTGCACCAATGAACGTAAATAGAATAGTATTATCGTACTGTTTGTTGATTTGGGTATTGTGATCAAGTCACATTGTCACACAGCACTCGGATATTTTTAAATCATCAGTTTTAGTAGTCTTTACTTTTTCTAAAGGATCATATTCCATAGTCTGTTTTTCTATTGTATTGTATCTATATACATTAATTTGTTATTTACATTAGTTATTCATACATATCATTACTTTAATTAGACAAGACCTCGTATGTACATAGTCACGAGACTGGTTTATAATTAGATTCCGAACTTTGCTATTTTGTTTGTGCTAACGGATGTTTGGCGTACTAAAAAACGTGATATTTCCTAATCAACATTTTGCTTTGTATCAACATGGCAATTTCATTAAGTAGATAGCCATCATTTTAAAACATATAATGTCATTTTCTAATCTTAACAACACTGCAGGTCAGGCTCAGATCGGTTAGATATAATATAAAACGAATCTCATTTTATCGCGTTATCTTATCTTTATTTTCACAATACAATTGTAGTACAGTTATTAATCTGTATACTCTTTTGTACATTATAATTTTAATTCGAATGACTATCCAGTCTAGACTCTATGATGTAGGTGGGTACAAGTGTTATACATACATAGGTATGTGAATGTCATGGTCTAACGTTTTGACGAATTGGCCTTTATTCCAGACCGATTCCGTCATAACCTTCAGGCGCCGTCCCACCGCATGTCCCACCCACCTCCTCTCAATTAAGCCTGGTTATTCCTGTAATCTAGATACTCAACTAAGTATTTCATGTTGATAATAACTTCTGAAGCAATTACTAAGTAAAAGTCTTCCATTTTATAAGAGAGTTATCAGACCCAGAGTCTCCGGCCAATTTCAACGGGATACCTTTGTTTACATGCGGTAATGAATGTAGGTAAATTGATAGCATAGGATAAAATAATCATAGTCATAGATATATATTATATAAAATCTGACATGTCGTCTCGAACAAAACGTCATAGTATGCTTTATCTCATAAGGGAGAGTACGGCTTTAGTTTCTAACAAAACTAGTTATCTATTAGTACAGTAGTCTATCTAGGAGAGTTGTCTGGACTCCAGAATAGAAGTTTAGGTATAGGTACATCTCAACAGATGCGAAGCTTCTTGAAGTCAGATCAACGACAACGCTAAAAAATCAAATTTATTAATTTGTAACTGACAATCAATGTCATGTAGGTATTTATTCATATAAGAACATAATTTGAAGTACGCCTATTGTAACATTTACATATTATTTGTCTGGCGTCCTTTGGGAGCTACCAAGGACTAAGTTAATTTATAAATTTAATTACAGAATGATCCATCCGCCAAATTTGTTAAGTTTTTGCATACGAAAAAGGTTCTATGATACATATATGTATGGTAGACATACAACCTGTGCGTTCGATGACCTGACTCATATAACTTGAACATATTAATTTACCGTTTGAAAAAAATCCTACCGCTTTAGCTTGTACGAAATAAAGTTCAAAGCTGTATAAAAAATCCTAGAGTTAATACAGTAGCTTAATAAACCTAAATGCTTCTGTGACAAATTACATCAGACTTTAATGCGATAGAAATAGAGGTAATTTTCAAATAAATATTGCAGTTTATAAATCCTATTTCTTTTGTTGTATGTATTATTTGGTACGTTGAACTACTTCGCTTCGTGTTGAGTGCTTAATGTTGCTTATTATGTACATAAATAATAATGGAATATACCTTGTATTATAAGCTATACATAATATATATACTTACTGATTATAATAAAATTATTATGTATTGTTTTATCTTTTCACAGCATAAATGAGTATGAATGAATAACTTTAAAAAAAAACTTAATGCACTGTTTATATTATATCTGAAATCTCGAAATTACACATAATATTATGTTTATTTTATATGTAAGTGTCAGAAAGAAAATATTGACGTTGTTCCTTGATATACTCCACAACAATAATGAAATGTCAGGGTAAAGCTTACACCATTAAATTGTTGTAAACAATACAGATTGTTAAAACAAACCGAGCAAATTATTCAAAATATATATCAAGAAGTTTATTATAGTGTCACCTTGCGGTAGCACATTAAAATAGAGCGGGATGTATTATTAGACACTACCAAGTTAGACAGAGAAAGAATAGACTGTGTAGGCTAGCCGGAAAGATGTCCAGACTAATTGTTTTGAAGGAATTTCTTTGGTTTTTTAATGTTACCTAATGACCAATTGACGCGCGATTTCTATTGCAAAATTTCGTCAAATATACATCTATGTTTAATAAGTAAAAAATACACCAATGATAAGATATTCAATAAACCGCTAACCGGATGTGATGACCGCTCCCCTGCATTTGTAAATTGATTGTATGTGAAATTGATTATAAGTTTTAAAATGCCCATTTTCTCACGTCACTGTATAGGCACTTAATTAATCTCTAAACATTTTGATAACGAAGAATTTAATATCAAAAACGATTAAACGATTTAAAATGTGTATATCATTATTTTTATTTTAGCAATTTTTCATTATTATAAAAAATAGTTATATTTTAATTCAGTAAGTATTAAATTTATCAAACTCTAGTTACCTAATTTCAACCCCACTGCCAAGAAGGTTATGAAGTTAATTAACAGTTTCAGTGTTCATTCAGACTATTCAGAGTATATTTCTAGCTCAAGGCCAAAATATATCAAAACAGAATTGTTTCTCTCTTACCTAACTTTAAAACTTAGGGAGTATTTAGGTAACAATTAATTAAGAAATGATTTTAGGATCAACATGGTCTTTTTCATCAACTAATTCGAGTCATTATGATATCGTTAGTCGTTACATTACAAAATGACCTGTCTTTACAATGTCTTTTAACTAATGTAGTACGTACACTTTAATTGCACTAATCATTTATTAATTATGCTACCTACGTAAAAATGGTTTTCATTGGAACTCGAATTTGACAAATTAGATACCTACCTATTGCATCTACTACGTACGACGACAGACTTCTAAAATTTTAACTGTAAGTAGTTAAAACCATGGAACAGTACGTGTTATTAATTTCATGTTTCCTCTTAGTAGGTGCCTACCAATTTATCTGTTCTCTGTCAATGTTTAATAATTTCGCTCTATGGGTTAACTGTGATTTCATTTTATGAAAAAATATTGGAAATCCTCAATACTGAACCACGAAAAAGGATAAGGCAACTAGATTTTTTATAATTTAAGTAGCTGACAAATGACCTTGCTAAAACTACCTCCTAGTAAACTAGCAATCAAGAAACAACAATATTCAAGTCACATACGCAATGCAAACTTGAAGCGATTTCGGGTTAAAAATTCGTAAGAGTAGGCACCGAGCCACGGATCGCCGTGACCCACTTGCGCCGGCGGCCATTTTGAATATTCGGCGCGCACACGCCGGTTTTGGTGGCACATTTCACTTGATACCACTTAACTGAGGGTTAGAATGCTCTAAATAGTGAAATTTTATGATACACTGCACTTACTCATCTTAATAAACTCGCTCAAATATAAATTATAAACTTTAATTAAAACAAGTTTTAAGAAAGTGGTAGGTGCTTTACTAAATTTCAAGTGAAGACCACTTCATAAGTCTAATTATCTACCTACATGATAATCGCCAACCAATCAAAACAAAAATGTTGTGATCAACGCAATCTTTCTAAATGATTGCACAACAACTTGTAAAAGGGTTTGTAGGTGTTATTGAAACAATTTATCTTTTTTTTTTTTGTTATTGTTTAAGTTATGTACCGCAAACTAGATTTAACTAGTTTTTGTTTACTAGCTTCTGACAAACAAAATAATACGAGTTGATTAAATAAAATTAAATTAATTACAAAGAGAGAAAATTATTTCAATAAATATTAGTACTTACCTACAGTACTTTTCTCGAATCAAAACAGTTACTTTTAAGTTATTAGAATAAATGTACCTTAATCTAGATATCAATTGTAGAAGTAGCGGTTTATATTAATTACTTATGTGAAAGATGACAAAAATCAATTGCATCAGTATGATGTAACTAATCTCAAAATATGAATAGGCATAATATTTCGATCAACCCTAAATTTATATTGCCTCATTATTTCATATTTCTATGTACCAAGCTGTTAAACACAGTCACTACAGTAAATGGAATATCGAAGGACAGATGAGACATAAGTATGATCATTTTGTCACTTACATTTCAAAGATATGGACCGTATATTGAATTTGTTCCCTAGTTTTGCGTATAGGATGCCATGACTTACATATGAGATACGATGTATTTTATCAATACTCAAAAATATAGGTACTATAGTAAAAATATTTATTTTTTCTGATAACTAAGCCTGACAATAAATTACCTAACCGTGCATGATTATCTTTCCCGTAGTAAAGTTACTTAAGAACGTCTTCAAATCATCAATATTTATATTCGCAATAACTATTCAGTATTTTTATAAATTGTTTTCAAATTTCACCATATTAATAATAAGGTTTTGACACGGTCATTATGACAGTGAAAGCGCAGTAATGAAATCGGTTTCGCAACAGCTACCTTTCATTCTGCCTCTTCAGTGTTTACTTCATGTTAATATTCTTAACTGACTGCTAAACGTAATGACCGTTCTTATAATTTAATTATGGTTTTCTCTACAAATTATTATAATTATACATGTGTTATTTAAATTAACAAACTTCTTTTACATTTCGCTTTCAAACATATATATAAGAACACGCCAGTAGAATTACATTTGCAATATGTAAATTACGCTTCTCGTATCAAAACAGTAAATATCATGCGACCGATACCTCTTTTGTTTATCTCGGTTAATGACGTGAACAACTCGCTTGTTATTCAATATCTATCTAACTTGCTCTTCACACGTTCTTTAATTTGATATAATAATCATCATCATCATCATCAGCCCGTCGCAGTCCACTGCTGGACATAGGCCTCTCCAATTGCACGCCACTTTGCTCTATCTTCGGCTGCTCGCATCCAGCTCCTGCCAGCCATCCTACGCAAATCGTCACTCCACCTTGCCTGAGGACGTCCTACACTACGCTTGCCGAGACGCGGTCTCCACTCTAGAACACGTTTACTCCAACGGTTATCGGTTCTTCGGCTAATATGGCCAGCCCACTGCCACTTTAGCTTGCTAATCCGGTGGGCTATGTCGATGACTCTGGTTCTCTGCCGAATCACCTCATTTTTGATTCGATCCCGCAGAGAAACGCCGAGCATAGCCCTTTCCATAGCCCGCTGAGCGACTTTTAATTTGTGAACCAGCCGTACCGTCAGTGTCCACGTTTCGGCTCCGTATGTCATGACGGGTAGGACGCACTGATTGTAGACTTTCGTCTTCAGGCACTGTGGGAGTGACGATATGAAGACTTGACGTAGCTTCCCAAACGCTGCCCAACCTAACTGAATTCTTCTATCCACCTCATCCTCGAAGTTGTTTCTACCTAACTGTAATGTCTGTCCAAGGTAGACATATTTTTGAACAACTTCGAGAACGGCGCCGTGTACCGCAATTGGTTCCGGTAGTACATGTTCATTGAACATGACCTTGGTTTTGTCCAAGTTCATCCGTAGGCCAATGCGTACAGAAGAGTCAGCCAGATCATTCAGCATCTGTTGTAGGTCCTGCAGCGTTTCTGCCACGATGACGATATCATCAGCAAATCGCAAGTGAGAGATGTACTCGCCATTTACTTTGATGCCACGTCCTTGCCAGTTCAGCGTTTTGAACATATCCTCCATTGCATTTGTGAACAATTTCGGGGAGATAACGTCCCCTTGTCTCACACCGCGATGCAATGGTATAGGCATTGTTTGCTGATTCTGGACTATATAATAATAATATTACAAAATGGGAGTATTTTATTGAATTTTGCAATATTCTATGAGAAGTGAAAGTTGACAAAATAGTTCTGTAGTTATCAGAGCAGAACGCCTTTTTGTTGAAAAGGAAAATTGTATCCATTGATTGAAGTTTATAGTTCATTCAACATGATCTTAGGATATTTTCAGTTGTTATTATTTAAGTAGATATAATATACGATGATTTATATAAACTAAATTTATAATGATTTATTTTTGCACTGCCACCCGTCCGCTCTCTTGTGAAGACGCGTGTGGAATGAGGTCGCGATGTTCCAATTTTAAATTTCGATTGTCAGTCGAGAGGTTTGATACTGGGCACTTTCACTGGGCTGACTTTTTTCTTTTATCGGTCTCGTGTCGCCGTGGCAGTTTTTTTCTGCGTTTAGTTCCGGCTCGTCAAAAATGTTAAACAGAAATTACTGCTCCTACATTGCTTCTAAATGATTTCAGTATCATTCACTAAGCATTGTACCACACGTTTTGTATTTTATTAGACTTTTTACGTTTGCGATAAAATAGTATAACCTATTAGAGGCGCCTCGTGAATATTTGTATCACAGAATAGTTTAATACTTAATTAAAATATATCATCGTAGTAAATCAGGCTACTTAAGTAATTTCAACACAGACTTTATATAGTTCAATTATAATAACACAACATGCTTTAACAACATGTTTATGTTTTTTTTTTACTTTTTCCCGTTTGTACTGTTATACTCATTGTGACAAAAATTAAGTTACCGACGAACCTGCATCGGTAGACTCGCGTGCTATGGCTCGGGTTTCCCCGTATCGCGACTCCACTTTCCTTCGACACGCGAATCTTGAAAACTTCAATATTGTGTTCTATAGTCTTTATGTTGAGAATTTATTTTCCTATCCTGATTGGCCATTGCGCGGATATGTTGATGTACTTGGTCCGACGCCTGACATTGCAATTTACCGCAGGGCTTTGCCCTTTTTCAGAACTTGATGAAGCCCTGTTTAAAATGTCATTGAATGGGATTTCAACTATGATATTCATTGTATTTTATGGAATATCACACTTGCTATGTAATTCTTGGTAATACGATAAATGCAAAAATAGATATGCTGTTTTGATCATTTTAAGTGGATTAATCAGATGAAGACAGAATCAATTATATTTTTTTAACATACCCATAATATCAGTATTTTTTTTCGAGAAAAGACAAGAATATTTAAAGTAACGAAGCCAGTATTGAACCTTATTTTGAATGGTGAGGTGAGCTACTGGTGTCTCTTTCACTATTTGAGATGTTTATTCATATCCTTGAAGTACTGATTGGTATATTATTTTGTATTTAATTTCTTTCTTTGTTGACAGTAATTGATTGTCAGGTTTGCGCACATATGAATAATCGAGGGTTTTTTATTGCAATCAGTAAATTCGTTGACCCCAATCAGTTGTAACATGTATCAGCATCTACCATGACTAAAACAATATAATATTTCCTTATTCCATTTTCCATTATAGAATACTTCGGGAAGCAAATTGATTTTAAAGTTAAACTTATTGATTTATTATTATTACATTAAGTTAATTTGAGCTGATACACGACATAGATACTAGTACTTAACTCATTTTCCTAATCGATATGTCCTTAATGGTATTTACTGACTATAATCAAGTGAACTAGTAAATCTTCCTTGGTTGCTATGAAAGTTCAAAGAAACAAGAAATATTTAATGACAATCCTCCCAATTTTAAAATGTTGCAGGTATCTGGTTTGTGTGCTAATCATGATCTAGAAATTACCCTTAAAGGTCAGCGCTATTTGTGTCGTCAAGATCGTGGCAATTTCCGCCTGCATCTGATTGTAATTCAATGCCCTAGTACCATTTGTTTATTGTCTCTTTTGCAGGCTACGTTGCATCATTCACGACTATTTGCTAATTGCTAACACCTTCGAGCGGACCTACACATAAGGTTGTTATAAATACTACATGGTATCACGTATTTCAAACTCGTTGCACCTTTGCTTTGCCCTCATTTCAAAGTCAATCTCGCAAATTTAAATGGGGCGCACCGGCTTCATCGTCTTTCGTAGGCATAATATAGCGGTCCAACAACGTAACAAGAGTTTCACCGCTCTGTAACGGATGACACAAGCGGTTACGGTACCGAAGACGACGTGGTGGGGAGCATTCGACTTTCAAACTCACGCGCACGAGAGAGCCATTGCTCGAGCGCTCGGCCGCCGCTCGGCTATCTTCGACTCCGGTCGTTGTAAAGCACCGATGAATTGATCTTTATTCTATTTCGTGATAGGTTGAATTTCCTTTGATTTCGAATATCAAATTCTGGGTTTTACACAGACGAAAGATTCAACTTTTGATGTCACTGCAAATTCAGGGTTATCTCACGGGGCCTAAAGGCCGATTTGATTTGCTTGCGAGCGAGCGTACCGTTAGCAGTGAAAGTGCTTGAGCAAAAGTGAAACGGATGATTTAGAATGGCGCAATTCGCTCGAGATTGGCGTAAAAAATCGACATCGAGGAAATACCGGATAGAGGTTGCTGTAGTAGAATTTCTAGTTAAGTTTCAGGCTTTTCTGTTTCTTTTTGTCCTAAAGAAAGTCGAGAGTTCTTTTGAGGTTTTCTGTAGCCAACCTACTTAACTATTCATCCTCTTTTTCTCCACCCGTCATTACGCAAATGATGACTTGCACACTCATACATCTGATTACAAGCTCTCAATTCATTACAGACCGCGACATTGGAAAACAACTCATTATAAGTAATGGAATTGCGACGGTAGAAAAACATTCTAAGATAGGTTCATGTATTGATTTGTATTAAGTATTCCACAATAAACGTATTTATTAAGTATGTTCTTTGAATATCAATATTTATTTCAAAATATACGGGCCGGAAGTAATACTTCTTTTTAAAGGTTAGAGAGAGACAAGCACGAACTTGAATGTAAATGTATAATATACGAATACCGTATATTATTTTTTATTTATTACGAAAAATATTTTATTTTAATCTTTAAGAAAAATCAGGAATCATTTTAATTTTATAAATGTAGTTAACTTTTATACAACTATTTCACACAAGTTTTACAGTTTATCTCACAGATATTTTAAAAGGAGTAGTTGCTAAACGACGAGTCATCCACAAAGCAATAGTTAATAATATGCATCCTGCCTACTCCAGAAACTTAACTTACGACTATTATCTACTAGAAGGTTAGGTAGCCCTTAAATTGTAAGAAGTAGCGAACATAATTTATTATATTGAGCGACCCCATATAGTATGAAATATTGACAATTCACCACAGCGACGGGTGTTTGTGAATTTTAAAGTGTTAATACTTTAACATTTCACCATCACCGTTTAGTTCAGTTTCGGTTTTGTATATAGGTCCCCAATATTCTCAACTTACGAGCCATGCTTATGATATTTAAGGGATATAATAATTGTGATTGAAAGGATTAGCCGATTGTCATAGTATATGTAGGGCAGGTTTGTGTCATAGTGTGTGCACCACGAAAGCCGGCAGGCGGCACGCCGCGCGGTTAACTGGGTTAGTTGGTCAGGCCACGAGGCCCGAGATAGGTGCCGTACGACATGAGGTTCCGTAAGGCTTGCGATTCCATTCGAGAAACCTAAATCAGCACTAACATAATATCTACCATTGAATCCAGCTGCTCCGTCGTGAGCCGCTTAATCTCAGGAGGTCGGAAGTAATTTCACAGAGTTACTGCAATATTTCTATCTGTTACCACCTATATGCTTTCACAGGAACATAGTATGTTCATTTATATTTTTTTGATTCATGTTTTATGTTTGTTTCTATAAAGATAATAGTTGAAAAGATGCCAATTGAAATGAATTTCACTTTTATTTGCTTAAGCCGTCACTATCGTGTATTATTTATATATAAAGCTAAATCCTTCGACCACATATTAAGAGGGCATAGAGTAGTATAGACTGTAGTCGTAGCCTTTTAATGTAATCTATGCCATAACAACTTCCTCATGGCGACCTTCGCTAAACATCTTTTACTTATGAGCAACATGCGTTTCCATTAACATCTTGGATAACAGAATATGTAATAGCAATACTCTGTGAGAATAATTTATGTTAGTTTCCATTTTATGAAATTTACAAATTATGATTTTAATCATTAAGATTAATGCCTCAATTAACTCATAAATTGTGTTACCACTTAATTTCACACTGTTTTTTTTTAATATACATACTACATCTTCTTTTTGAGATGGTGCTGTCTATCGGTATCTAATAAGTTAAAGACTTAAGGAACCATCAAAAACATACAATTATGTGATTGGACGATCAGAGGTGTGCGATTGTGAAAATTTAGTCACAGGCGCCAAAATGTATTTTTGTCATAGTCAAAATGGCATTAATAGTACACAAATAGAACGCGTGGCGCGTGTGAACCCCAGTAGTGTCATCGACGACTTAGTAGCGGTGTTGTGATGATTTTGTAAAACAATTATAATTATCGAATACGCAGAAAGCAACCTTTTCATATAAAAAAAGAAAACATATACTAATAAAATCACGTTTACATCGTGAGTCTGAATTAGGATCCTGTCAATACCTTTCCAAAGATGCCTCGTGTAAGCTTGAAGCACGTGTAATAAAAGCGAAATGTATTTACGTTTTATATCATTTAATTTGTGTTTAAATAAAATTCAGAGAAGTCAATCGCACATAGCGGGGTAGCTAACCCACTTATGACGTCATTGCTGAATGCCTAATTTATGGTGTAAAAATATATTTATTTACCCGTGACTTCGTGAATATTACCTACCAATAATATACCTGTCAGAAACATAATTTGTTACGTGTAACACTGGGTACTTTTTGCATAATATTGTATTGCTGATATTTTTTTTGCAAATTCAACAATTTTACGGTAAACCAAAAATACCTTACCTTGAGCATCATACCTACTAATAATATGAAATCGATGTGACGGCCCTTAAAGACCATGTTGTTTTTAATTCAATGTAAATAAAGCTTGTGACGTTAAAATGTTATTTTGATGATATTTTATACAAGGAGTGTTATTATATTACTATCTACGCAATTATTTAATTATATTTTATATACTAATTACAAATCCAAAAATACAATTCATCAACAACTAATAATTTAATAAAAATTGACCCGTGTCATAGAAGGTCAGAATTGTCCACACATTCCCCAACGTCAATTCAAGTTCGCCAAAACCATCTCAAAACATCAGTCAACTTTTAACCTTTTGTCCCTCTAACAGGGTCCATATTCGTATACAATGAACAAGCAAGTGTGCCAACGCGGCGAGGCCGGTAGAACCGGGTTAGTGGGTCGGCGCATGTAGAACCGCCGTCCAGCAATGAACTTGACCCGCGATTCGCGATATTATGCCATAAATTTACAATAGGGAAACTGACACGTCATCAGTGTCATCACCTGGTGACTAGGCCTTGGCGGAATAAAGATCAGTAAGCATATTCTCCCATGCTTATCGCCACTGGACGTGGTCACTAACGTTAATGTGAAACGAGGGTAACGTTGTATTAAAAAGTGACAGTAGTAGTTTATTTTAAATAAAGGGATTCCTCTCTTAGAAAGAAAGTGCGCAGATACAGTAATCTCGGGTTACCTCGGATTTTTATATATCCGTGAAATTGTTTTAAGTTTGTTTAGCTTGCGATGTTCATCTGGGGGTATCTCAGTCGAAAGCTGTACTCAAATTTAATAAATAAAAAGTTTAATGTATTAAACTTGGGCAAGCGCTTGATTGCAGTGGTGGACAAAAAAACGGGCAAAATTACGGATGGCCATTTAACGTACAGAGATATTATTATATAAGTTAAGTTAGTTGATGGCTCAGCAATTATTGATTTATATTATTATAGAGGAAACAGTATAATAGTATTTTATATTTCCTCTATTATAACACTTGGTGTTTTACCACTGAAGCTTTGAGCCCGTTTTTCTAACACAATCCTACTTTTATAGATCCAGTTGACCTTTTGGCCAACACACGTGCTCTTTTTTATATCTATTATACTATTTTTTATTTATTGATTAGTTACTTTTACCATACACGATCTTGTGACAAAAGCTACGATAAGACAACCGTGATACCTACACCACTGCATCTAACTCTTAGGATACGAAAGTTTATATTCTATTCATGGCACAAGATTATGTTCATAAAGTTCTAGACTTGTCCTGGCGACCTCCACACATACTTCGTAAATAGGACGCAATCTAGTGCTGTCCTTGAAGCCCGACCTTGGTTACCTTCCCTCACTAGCTCTAATAAAATGAAAACTAAACAATCTAGTATCTACGTTTCTGCTTGTTTAGCGAATTAACTACAAATGGAACTAAGAAAATAATAGGATCCTTGAGAAAGACGGAGATTTTTCTTCATCTTACTTCTCACAGTTAGATCTTATAATTATTTGTATAGGGTTTTCATAATCAATTCACGTTTGAATGAGAACTTCAAGCTCAAAATCTAAAATTAGCTTCACCATCTCAAAACTATTACACTTCTACTACGATTCTATTATAAGCAAGTCTATCGAGGAATGTTATAGTAATAGCATTCTCGTAACTATCGATGCTCATAATTATAGCTTAGATGCTAGAGATACAAATAGAAGTTCATTAGTTTTGTAATACGCACCTATAGCATACTTTACACGTGTAAGGACAGATCGCGAAGTGAGTTTTATAGTTATTTCAGTTAGTAATTACTTTATATATTAATTACGTAACTTTAATACATTAATGTATTATTAAATCAATATTCAACATAGGTTACTGTAATTTTCTTGTATGTATGTACAATTACATAATTCTTAATTACTTTACACAAACCTATACTATTGGATGATGATCTTGGTCTACATAACTATATTTTCATTAGAACGAGCACTATTTATTACAGTAGTCATGGTTTCACCTGCGGAGTAATATTTTCTGTTACGTAATGCATAATATAACCTATTGCTTGATATGAGATAGGTTTAAACATAATCAAGGTTGTATCTAGATCACGGAGTACTCAACGTTAGGTCGCTTTGTATTCGAAATATTAACGTCACCGCACATCTTAAACCTTATTTTGCTACTACACAAAACAAGTAAGACATAAATTAGCATTCCTCGGATCTCGTGCATTGGGATTCAACAGAAAATTCAATCTGAATAATAGATGTAACAAACTAATGGGAAATTGAGAAAAACGCGAGTAAGAAAAATATTGAGGTAAAATAATTGTTGACCCTTATTCTAATCAGTTTTTCTTTGATATATGATTTACAACAATTCCATGCCTCCATACTCAGCAAGGCCAAATCCTGTCGTGTTGAAGCGCTCGATCGTACACTATCACTTCAAACTTATCGATAATAAAGACTGGATAATACCACGTACCAGCGTTCGGGTATTATATGTGCAACGTGCTCTCTTCACGTGTATCTGCTATGCACGTCGATAGCACTAGTCACGTGACTGTACTGGGAACTCAATCCTGACGCTACACTCTGCACATCATATTAAACTCAATGAAAATCGAACTCACATCCACCTCATGCGTTCATAGGTATTGTTCAGAGATTTTTGTTTAAACTGGGTCTGTGTAAATATATTCTAACTGAGATATTTACAGCATCTTTCTTTACAGAGTGTCAGAATTAATTCAAGGTCAAACTATGGCACGAAGTTAAAACTCTTTAATTGTCATGTTGTTTTTCTTGTTACGAATATTATTTAAACAAACCAGCAGAATAATTATTGATTTGTTTGAATTGGAATTGGGTATAGTTCAAATTTGCGGAAAAATATTCCGACCTACATATTATCTCAACAAATGTTGTAGGTCACGTTGATTTCTGATAATTCTCTAATTAATTGCGTAACTTAAAACAATTACACTATATAATGAAATATTATAGGTTGATTATTATTGTTTTCATTTGCATGAAATGGGCAGCAATATCTGTAGAACCTAGGTAGACTAATGAAGTTATGAGGAAAAACAGACAAGTAATAAAACGTCGAAGTGCAAGAAATAACATTTTTTTTAAAGTAAATAGAAGGCACGTGCGAACTAATCCAATAGTGTAGTAGTCAACTTGAATAGAAAATAATATAATCGAATTTTCAAACATTTCCATTGATCAATACCTCATTCCATTGCACACCTTATTATGTGCGTGTAAACAACATAATATCATGCGCAATTTTGACAAATGACAAATAAACAACTAAATTGAAGAGTTCTTGCGTAACCTTCAATGGATATAAGCGGTGTCTTCCGGATTTTCTCGCGTTATATTGCAAGGAATTATGTGGAACTTATTGTAGTTTTCTTCTCGACCTTCTTGAACTAGTGGAGTGTGGATCTCGAAGGTCGAAATTAGGAAGTAATTATTGTCTTGCTCAGTCACAGTCTGAATTACTTCCAAGGTTCGTTTAAATAGCTCATATTTTTAATCAATATTTTATTTTATAGATAATTAAGTATTACGTATTTGACCTATATTATTCTCGTAACAATTTTAAAAGAACTAGGAACTTGTATATCGTAAATAAAATACAGAAAGTGCTTATAGTGTAATTTATAGAATTTCGCTAGTAATTTTCGTGTAAGTTTATTCTGTCGATATGCACTAAGTAGATATGTCTCCAAATGCTTGCATAAGACAATGGAAATGTCTACGGAGCAAGTATTGCTTCACTTTATATCGTGAGTTTATGACTGCGACTGGTTACAGTAGGTACAGATCGCAAATTAGATCTCAGTCTTGTGTACAACTTTCATTTTGTTTCTGGTCATTACAGATTCTGCAACAAACGTGTACGAGTACATATTAAACAAGCAGTATTTAAAGCGAGCTTTTTGCATGCGCAAATTTTTGTTTCTCTGCTTAGGAGATATTTTTTCCAAAAAATCCTTTTTTGTTCTTACTACTCAAACAACAGAATGTTTAAATTTAAATTGTATTTATTTAAATCATAGGAGTAGTTGCACAGCTTTATCCCTAGTTTAATTTTGTTTCCACTCACAACGGTTTCGACTGTGGTGCTTGAGCCGCTCGGTTTCTTCTTTTAGATAGATTTTTTTTTTAAATAGTTTTAATGTAAAATATAACAAGAGATTTCTTTAACTTGATAATTAGTAAAATGCTTTGATTATGTGTACTTTTTGGTTCTTTTAAAACTTTACCGGTACGGAAAAAGTTTGTCGTTATCAATGCGACTTATATTTTAATTTCCCAAATGAATGAAGAATCGTGATAAGATATAACTTGTATGTATACAACAGCTGACCTTCAGGAGATAATTCGCCGCTTCAATGCCATGCAAATTTGTTCGCTTTACTAGCTATTATAATTATATTGAGCTGCCCATTTGGTATTGTTCTATGACATTGAGCTCGTGTAGTTATTATAGCTTGCATACAATAATTAATACAATACAACATTGTTTCAATTTGATTTTCTAAAATAATATAAGTAACTTTGTATAACACCTTTGCCCTCATCTTTTAGAAATGGATAATTCTATGCTTCACACACATGTGCAAACATACATGAACGAACGAACATATTTTTGACGTTCTTTGCTGCAATCTCATCAATATTGACAAACTTCACCGTGTAGATTATCCTCATATATCTTGTCTTTTTATATATATACACACAAACATATAATACCTATATCATTGGACTGTAACTGTTAAGTAAACATCAGCACTGACGCCAATAATTCTTAACAAAACCTGATTTTCGATGTAAAAAAAAATCGTCAATTAACTTGTTGTTTCCGTGGACACGAAATAATCCCAATTAAAATTTACGTATGTACCTACTTGAAAATCCCACACAGTTTGATTTAAGATTACGCATAAAACTTGCGTCAATACGTATTATTAATTGTTAGGTTAGGTAAATATTTTTTTTGTGTCACCACAATCGCTAGTTGCTAGCCAATCGGTAACCCGGTCGCGTTTGACCCTATGAATCGTAATTAATGCTTTGTTCTGTTTTTACTGCGCTCCTGTTCTAGTTTAATCTGAATAGAAGCTACTGGATGCTACTTATTTATTCTTTTTATTACGAATACCTTATTGATGTTATTATTACATAATAATCATATTATACATTTTTGTTTCCATCACGATACTGAATAAAATCATTTAAGTTAGTCCTAACTGTTATTACTTTATAATCGTGTTTGATTTAAATAAATAAAAGCTGATCATGATTAAGTGTAAAATTATCACTAAGTGAATAACGACAGTGTATTGATTATACAATTTTCCCGTTACAGGAAAATATCCTTGAATTCCCCAGACTGTTTGATGTTATAATGATTATGTAGTTAATTAAAATGGTATTTAATAAGAATAACGTTTTCAATTCTGCGATGGGTTGAAAGTCAGTTATTCTACCATTTTTTGTGTTACAAAGTGATAATAGAGTTAAAAATTGTTACAAAAACTCATAGACTATTAATGTGGCAATTCAAATATTGTAAAAGTACTAGTTGCCATGCCAAAGTTCGCAAAAAATACGAGAATGACCTACTAACAATGTGTTAATCAAATTTACACTGTATTTATAAGCTATAAAACAGTAAATTGGTTAAAAAGTTACAAATTTGAAACTCTTGCTGCGGCATTTTAGAACTTATGGGTCGCGCACAAAGTTTTTTTTACGATGATGCAAGATGTTTAGCGATTACAGTAATGTAACCTTCCGCATGAGACTAGCCTCGCTCGTGCCACGTTCAAGGTTCGAGTCCCTAGACAACATTAAAATGAATCTTTATCGCGTTGTGATAGGAACTTTTTAACAATGCTTATGGCGGAAATAAATAAGTGTATTCTATTATTATTTTATGACCGGTTGATGATCACTGGATATTTTATTTATAGTCAATTAAATCTGTTTCACCTTTTTTAAAAGCGAAAATGACATTATTAATTATACGGAAGTAGCAGTATAAACGGATGAGGGTTCCTGGTTAGTTTTCTACGGAACTCGATAAATGCTTCAAAAAAAAGCAAAAATAACTACCTACTTATAGTTTCCGAGTCAAAAATATCGTTTACTTAGAATTTAGTTAAAGTAAACCTTTGATCCTCGATACATAACTTCTTCATGTTTATAATACATAGGTATTAGATCAACATCGGTCGCCAAGGTTCTTCTACGGAAGCCACTCTCGGACAACATCGGTTATAATCGTGTGCGGTCGGGTATACTCGGCAACCATCGGCCAAGATCGGGGTAACGTTGGAAATTATAGGAACTTGTTGGAAAATTATAAACGTACAATTTTTCACGTGCCAAAAGTATACTTTAGTCTACGTTATTTGCCAAGTTTGAATGTTTTTTTCTTATTTTCTTAAATAGCATGTCTTTTTTTTCTTACTTATTATATCGATTTCCTACTCTAAGTAGGTATGACAGAATTAGAAATCATTACATAAAACAACGTTATTAAAACGTCGAACCCTAAAAACTACTTCATTAATTAAAATTAATAGAAAGTATGTTTGATTGAATTCGCAAAAGCTTCGCGGCCGTGATATAGATCTAACTCGATAATCGATCGATACTTATCGGACCCAAACTCTGTAAGTACTAGAAATGAAATGGAGCGCAAAATGGTCGATAATTACTCAGCCATATTTCAGATCTCTATGAGATTTTTACTCAAAAATCGTATTCATGCCCTACGACTACTGATTGTTTATACTTAATTTTTAATATGTTTTATTGGAATTATGTTTAAATATAATATTGGTGCTATACTTCTCGAATTTAGGGTTGTTTATTATAGAGTAATTAGGCAATTATGTACAGTAGATGTCGACAGTCACCTTCTCCCATATTAACAACAGAATAATATTACTAATGTCAATGCTGGGGTCATCTGTCAAGGTATATATCTTAAGTGCTTTTCGATGTTTTTATTAGTTGGCCGGTATTTTCAAGTATAACTGTAATTGTAATATTATGTCTACTCTGTTGTCCTCAGGCAGTGGACTGGTGGTCCGTGGGCGTTCTGACATATGAGCTGCTGACCGGCGCATCTCCCTTCACCGTCGAAGGAGAGAAGAACACGCAACAGGAGATTACCAAGCGCATAGTGCGATGCAGCTACCCGATACCTAATGATGTTAGTCCAGAAGTGCAAGATTTCATTAAAAAGTGAGTACATTCTCGATTACTATTGTATAATATGTTTCATCTATTATGGAGTTTTCGAGGTGTGCGAAGGATTTTTTGACGAAGTGGATAATAGAACTCCAAATTATAAAATGAAGAATGCATATGAGATTGTGAAAAGCATGAGCATATTACTAGTCTATCAGGTGTTTATTAAATTTTGGAAAGATCATTTTGGTATAGATAAATTAAGTTTTATAATTATTAATTACTGTCTATAAAGTGAAGTGAAAGTTTTACATGTAGATTTGATTTGCATTAAATGCACGTAAATTACGTAAATAAATCCTAACTAATATTATAAATGCGAAAGTAACTCTGTCTGTCTGTCTGTTACGCTTTCACGCTAAAACTACTGGACCGATTTAAATGAAATTTGGTACAAAGAAAGTCTGGAGCCTGAGAAAGGACATAGGCTACTTTTTAACCGACTGCAAAAAGAAGGAGTTCCACGCGGACGAAGTCGCGGGCAGAAGCTAGTTCATTATAAACACTTGTTACAGTAGATTATGTTAATATTTGAAAGTATGACAATACTAATTACTTTTTATGTTTTATTTCAGATTACTAGTAAAAGACCCGCGGCGTCGTCTGGGCGGCGGCGAGGGTGATGCCGAGGAATTAAAAAGGCATTCGTTTTTCCAGGTTAGATATTCGTTTCAAACACTATGAGGTGAGTCCTCGTCAATGGAGTAACGATGTAACATATTTGACAAATAAATAATTGTCCTGTTTTAGTCTGCATAGTAAAGAAATTAGGTGATATACGATTTCTGGCATTTCAAAGGAAACTTGTCATTGATAAGTTCACACATCATAGCCTTTTAAAATATAATCGACGGTAGACACAATTCACATTCAAACATTAACCCTTCCTATTTCTCCCTTAGAGTCTGGATTGGGATGCCGTGGCGCGGCGCGCCGTGCCTGCGCCCTTCGTGCCGGTGTTGACGCATGCGGCCGACACGTGCAACTTCGCCGACGAGTTCACGCGCATGCCGCCCACCGACTCGCCTGCCCAAGCTCCCAGACACCACGACAAACTTTTCCTTGGTATGTTGACTGTTTCTTCACGTGACATCTTATTATCCTAATTCAGATGGCACTTTTTTTTAATAAGGTTCAGGTAATTAATGCTAAATAATCACTGTATGATACAATACATATTATGTTCTCTATTGAATATAACGCATGACATAAAATAACAAAAGAAAAGTGCAACTTAAATTAGGTATACAGATGGCAGCCTAGTTCTTTGCCTAAAAATAAATAACTAATTATTACTAAAGCTATTTTTTACAGACTAGAAATACAATTTTAATTAGATATTGAAATAGGTGGTAATGACCAATGATGAATTGATGAGAAAAAACAAGAACGTAAAGGAATTAAACCGACGCAGATATTGCAGGTTTTATAATTTACGAGGGCTAATTAATAATAATAATAAGGCATGCGTGGCTTCATTAGTAATGTTTTTTATTTTGTTTTTAGGTTACTCATACGTGGCCCCCAGCATACTGTTCTCGGAGAACGTGATCTCCGACCAGATATGGATGCAAGCCACGGGACAGAAGCATGATAAACTCAAGGGATGGGTCGCGAAGGTAAGACAATAATTTATTTACGTACAGTCCATCCGATATATATATTTTTCCTTATTTATTGATTGAACTTGATTTGAGTGCATAATTAACAATTGCTTTTACTTTCTAGGATTCTCCCTTTTTCCAAAAGTATGCAGTGGATCTGAGCACGCCACTCCTCGGGGACGGGTCGTACTCGGTCTGCCGAAAGTGCATTCACCGACAGAGCGGCAGGGAATATGCCGTTAAGGTAAAACATACAAATATTTAGGTAATTTCTACTAATTAAAATGTTACAAATTAAACCCATTTTTATTTTAAATCGTATCAATTTGTGTGATAAGTGCTCTTACTTAAAAGGTTTCGAATATCTTATAGTTATCTCATTATCCGGTAATCTATAAGGCTACTTAATTTTTGCAGATAATCTCAACACAAAAGAAGGACATCAAGCAAGAAATAGAGCTGTTAAAAGCATGTCAAGGCTGCCCGTATATTATCACTTTGCATGAGGTCGTTCAAGATTCTGTAAGTACTTTGGTTACATTTTTGTTGTACTTACTGTAAATATATATATATATCCAAATAGACATAAGTTTTGTTCCATGGAATCGAGAATATACTTTCTCGGAATAAAAAGTCTCCTATACGTTATTCTTGGTCACCATTTATGCATTTAACAGTTTTATCATAAATTAGTAACTAAGAAACACAGACTTGGACAAAACTCGAACGGATGTGATAGCTTTTGTCTCTATCCGCCGTCCACAGTCAGCGTCAAACATACGTCAAACGTACACGTTATGAACGTGTTTCGATATATTGCCTGACTATACATTTCATGATTTCTCGTGTTTGTTGGAAGTGTAATACATACAATAATATGTTTTGTTCTTCAGGCCTTCACGTACATAGTGACGGAGCTGGCGTCGGGCGGCGAGCTGTCTGCGCACATCGCGGGCGGCGCGGGCGGCGTGGGCGAGCGCGCGGCGCGCCGCCTGCTGGCGCAGCTCGCCGCCGCCGTGCGGCACATGCACGCGCGACGCACCGTGCACAGAGACCTTAAACCAGAGGTAATATTGTACACCGTGCTTGTTTCTGTATACACAAATTGGATCTAGAGTACCTATAATCGTAAATGGAAAGTCTCGAAGAGATTTCAATCGAATAAAACTTATGCTTACATAACACACTTTCATCTCCAAGGATCCAGGTAGGTACGTACTGAGCTCGAGAGCTCGTATCGCGTCCTGGACCGCGGTTTCAAAGGCGTTAAATATTAGGAACTAATTTTCTAAATGTAACAAATAATTCTTCGATATTTATCTAATTAATACGAGCATTAGGTATATCAGTCGCATACGTCTATTTGCTTCTACAGTTGCTAACACTAATACCTACTTAGAATATCACTTGTCTAGGCCATCTGATTTTTTTTTCATGAAGATAGTTTATCGTAATCGGACGCGTTTATCTTACGGTCCATTGATTAAGTATAAATGTAACATATATTTACAGAACATAATGCTGACGTCGTGTCGCATCAACGAGGCTAAAGTGAAAGTGGTGGACTTCGGTTTCGCGCGCCGCACGCCCGAGTGTGACGAGCGCTCCAGAATGATGACGCCTTGCTTCAGGTAATTAACACAACATAATGTAAAACGCTATGTGCTGTCGTTAAGAGGCTGTGAGGCAATAATATACAGAGAAGCAGTCTATCTTTATTAACGAGGTCATTTCGTTTGTTTTAGTTTACCGTATGCCGCGCCCGAAGTAGTGGCGAGAGCTCGGAGTGCCACTGCGCCCGGCTACGGCCCGGGCTGCGACATGTGGAGTCTCGGCGTTATATTCGTAAGTATAATACGCTAATTAAGCACTAGGATGGGCGAAGACCCGAAACGTAATTCTAAGTCGTGGTTTATATAAAGATAGATAAATATTGTTGTTTATCTTTGTATGTATTTCATGTGAAAATTCTTTGTTCTCAGTACTGCATGTTATGCGGCAAGGCGCCCTTCCAGCCGACCTCTAAGAAGGAACCCGTCACCTCTTATATGGATCGCATCAGGACCGGCAGTTTTGCCATGGAAGGTGAGATAGCAACTTAACAAACAAATATTTTATATATTTTACTTATAAATCCCGATCGCGTGGTTTTACCCTTCAAGAAAGCTCTGAAGCCAACTTATAATTGTCACAATATCCTTGTGTTACATGGCATATCTCGCTGTTGCAGGTCGTGAGTGGGAGCAGGTGTCCAGCGAGAGCAAGCGGCTGGTGTCGGCGCTGCTGTCGGTGGAGCCGTCGCGGCGGCCCGCGGCCGACGAGCTGCTACTGCAGCTGCAGGACGACGACGAGTCCAGCTTCAAGCTCGCTGTACGTAACTATACATCTGCGCATATTATATACATATATATTATTGTAATCGAAACTCGAAAGTCCGCACAAAAAGAGATAAACATTTAAATAGCTTTGCAGTATTATGCGTTTATTTGTGTAATCACGAGATTTTTTTAACATTTTGTTTTCTTTTTGTAGGATATGACGAAAGCGGATCTCTATAAGCGCAGAAACAAAAACAAGCAGCGCAGATCCAGCGCGTCCGAGGGTGGCGCGTCCGGCGAGCGTGCCGAGGGCTCCGAGCGCGACGAGTCCGCCGCCTCCCTGCTCGACGCCATCATCGGGTTCCAACACAGGATAAACAAGAACTCCATCGAGAACGACGTCCAGCTGATCAAAGCCAACACCCTCGACACGCCCGTCAACGAGGCCGCCGAACCCAAGTACGAGGAGACCGACGAAATCCCCTCCGTCAAACCTGTAGAGAAAACTTACTCCAAATCTCGTTCGAAGCTCGATGACTACATCTACATAGAGAGCAGTCGAGGCTTGGACGGCACCGAAGTCGCCTTTCCGAAAACTAGTCGCAACAAGAAAACTAAGGAATCGGTGTCCCCGATCCCGCGGAAACGTAGAAAAATTGAAAAGAAGGAGACGAAAGTCAACGGAGAGCCTACTAGAGAATTACGTAGCAAAACTAGTGACAATAGCCCTAAAGTCGAGAAACGTATTCTTAGGAAGAAGAGCCTCGCCGACAAGGAAAAGAGAACGACGAAGGAGTCGATAGAAAACGAAAAGACCGCAGTCACTAGAGTTACCCGAAAACGAAAATACGAAGAAATTACTAGCACCAAACCGGTGCTGCGCGAAAAGGGACAAAACGGACGTGCGTCTAAAAACAGCGTAGAAAATAAAGAGGCTACTAGGAAAATGGCACGGCGGAAGAAATCTGCGCCTAAGACCCTAGCACCTTTAAAGTTAAACGTTGAATCGACGCAAAATGTTCGTATGACGCGCTCCAGGATGCGTCGCCTCGAAATCAGCTTATCTCCTTCGCAGGTCAAGAGCATAGTACCGGCCTTCTCTTTCGAGTCCGATCGCCGCGTCGACTCAGTAGAGAGTAATCGTTCCATTAGGTCCGCGAAAGCCAAAGCCAAAGGAAACTCAAAAGCCAACGCGAGCAAAGCAAAAAAGACTCCCGTCCGGTCGACCAGAACTCGCGCCAACCGAAGGTGAAACTACCCTCCGCTAAACTAAAGCAGGAATTCGACTAGCGCCATCTATTTCAGAAATTACGCTTTCAAGGCGTCAACCTCAAATTCCAAATATCGAGACAAATAGTGATGCAATAAAGCGCTCGCTGCCGGCGCAAGCATGGATTGAAATTATTTATTGCAGAGTAAGTTAATAACTTAACATCCTAGTTCGATAACCGATAGAACCTGTTTTTATTTTTTAATTCTTTTATTTAATGTTACTTTAATTTTTTTAAGATACCTTTTTCCTTATTATTACCATTAGAGTTAATTCTTTGATGTTGGTTATTATGTATTTGATTAGAATAATGAATAGGTAATTTGGAAAGTGTGTGCGCACGCGGAATGTGTGTCCTGTAGCAGAATACGAATCCTATGTATTTATACCCCGCAGAAGACCAGACTCGCCAGATCTCTATCCGGAGCGACTTGGTTGTTTGTGTGTATATTTGTTGGGAATTAGTTTAATAGGTTAAATTTGTAAATGTTTTCGAAATGTAATTGCTGTGTTTGTTTGGACAATTATTTAACTTCCATAATTACGAAATAATGTAATAGATATGTTATTTTACGTGTGGTGTAAGTGCCAAAGCATGTTTGGAAATCTTGACGCGATACAAAATTAATGAGGAATACGTCAATCGTTTTTCTTGATTTTAAGTGCTTCTACCAAATAAAACTATTGTTTTGATTATTTCTCTGTAAATAATTTAGCATTTAGTACAAATCGGTGGAAGAGTTAATATTATAATGAATTATATATTAAAAATCTCAATATTCGAACGTTTATTCGATATAGGCTGGAAGGCATGTGATCATATCATTGTTTCCGATTGTGTGGTTTAGCGATAAATTGTAATAAAACAGTTACGTATTTGGCAGTTTATGTAAATTAATTGTACCTATTGTAAAATGGTAAAAAAATATTTCTTAATCAATATCCAAATGAAATATTTTTATGTAAAATAAATCCGTAAAATCTAATTGTTAACTAAGTTAATATGCAGTAACAGGGCGTTGATTTTGTCTAAATCTTTTAAAAATAACGCTAATGAAGTGAGGTAACGTTTTATTTTTTTAAGAGGTGAAGTGTGTGTATCGAATATACAGAGTAAATATTAATATTTATTTTCATTTGGATAATGAAGTCACATTGACCGCTCATCGCCAGTTGAGGTAATGGGCGACTGAAGCAACTATGTGAATTATGAATTAGCTGTGAAGGTTCAATTTAATTGCGTTGCTGATTTGGCGATGAATTGGTTAAATTAAGTCTCACCAAAAATATATTTATATATATATTAAAGAAATTAAAGCGTATCGCATAATTTCAAGTGTGATTGTGTAAGCACCCAAAGCATAATTACAAATCAGTGCCGAATCCAAGTTTTTTTGAGGAAATTATGAATTTCCATAAATGCTTAATTAAAATATAGCCTTCACGTCACTAAGGTAACGTTTGTAAAAGTGCACTTAAAGGAAAGTACCAAAAGATATATAATTTTATAAAGTGTTAGAGGTTATTATTGAAGTCGGCGACAGACAAATTTTGTAAAACGTTACACTAATGCCGGCCGGAGATATTTGATTGTAATAAATATACCATTTTAACATTATTTGTCTTTTTCTTGATACCCAGTTTTTAGCGTAGTTTTTTTTTATCTATGATCATAAAAATATAAAAACAAATATGACACATCTAGTTTCGTATTCTCAAGTAAAATATTTGGGCGTCAGAGCTACTCGTTTTTGTAAATTTCCTCGAGAAAAGAATAGAAGAGACGCTTGTCTTGCCACAGTTTAGTCACAAAAAATATTTCTTTTGAAGGGAATGGCGGTAGTAGGGTAGAAGGATAAAAAAAATCTTAAGTTTCATGTAAAATAGTCCACGTATTTTATCAATTTAATCAAAAAGCGCTATTCGCGCATAACTTTCTGTAATGGTGCTTTAGAGCTTGTGCCAATCTCGATATTAATTAAAATAGGCCATACGTTTAAATTTCAAATTAATAGTTTACAATTCGCTGCTTCTCTGAAATAGTGTCACAACTAGAAATAATTTGTTACTCCATTTAAGACTGTGAACCGTCACATATAAATTTCAATTAAGAATGGTAACACATTTCGAGTTGTGACACTATTCCAGAGAAGCAGCGAATTATTATTAAATTTTCCAGTATTTTTACAAGTTCGTTGTTTATATTTACCGCGACCCGAGCATAAGGTGACAGAAACTCTGTTAGTGATGTGCCATTAAATGTTACAAATATTTCAAGGTCAGATATTCCTGCGAATGCCAGATGGTATACTTCATCTATTATATTTATTATTATAGGAAGTGTATTAAAAAAATATCATTAATAAACATTATACAGTTTACGACATTATTATTTTTAATATAATATAAAAAGTATTGTTTGACCAACTGTACAATTCAATGTTGCCACTATAGAATAAGATAAAAAAAAAGTCTTGGCAGAGTGGCAAACGTCAGACAATGTCGATGTCGGAGTTACAAAAATAATTATATCTCAGTTTTGTGATAATATTATGTGAATAATGAGATGAAAGTGTAAATAAATGTTAGATTAGTGTTTGTTAGTGATTATGGCGCATAGTGGCGGAGTTTTGAGTTCGGATATATCGCGTCGGAATCCGCAAGATGAATACGAACTCATTCAAAGGATTGGCTCGGGCACTTATGGAGACGTTTACAAGGTATGAAGGAATTCTGTATTGCATTCATTGCCTTAATCCTTCTTATAGGCTGTTTTCTTGACCATATCTTGATTCATAGTCGTTACAACGATAAACTGGTTTATTATTGGCTGTCGATTTTTGTATCTAGCATATATCGATAATGCTAGTTACAGCTGATTAGGTTTTAGAAGTGTTTTTGTAAGTTATTTTCATAGTTAAGTACTTTTATTTTAATTAAAACAGGTGCAGAAAACTTCCTTGGTGAGACTACAAACGATGACTACTAATTAGGTGTTTAATAAATACATGGAATGTGAGATGCTTTGTCTGGAAACACATAAATGTATCTGTTACATAAAAAATAGTTTTTCAGTATTCAGAGTCAAAACAGAAATCGCATTATAGGTAGTAAGTAGCAATAACTGATCCTGATGAGATAATATAATATTTGAAAAAAATAGGTATTATTACCTACACATATTATTACATTTACCATGTAAATATACATTAATTGTTTCACACCTATTAAAGAGTTGTTATGGTTTATGTAGATACTGTATTATGATATATATCTAGTAGATAAAATATTATTACTATATGTGATGGATGGTTTACAAAGTCAGTACCTAGTCGGCAGTTTCAATTATTAAAATACAAAATCTCCGAACCCAATATTGACTAATGTTATACCTAATGATATAGACTTTGCTTAAATTATTTATGAAGGAATGTTACTAACTCACTGATTTGTGTATAATATGTATAAAAATATATATATTACTTATTACACAAGCATAGGTTACAAAACAAAGAGGCTGTATACCTACTTGGATCAGCATTTTCACAAGTGATGTAACAAAATTAAATTTTTCAAAGTGAATTTTATTCATAAAACTAAAAAGTCATAAATATGATACTTTTTATCAGTAGAACAAGTGGATTGTTATGGGGTGTCCTAAAGTGTGCCATGTAAAACAGGCTGTGGCTAAATATTTGACAGATATTATTTTGTTGCTCCAGACGGTCTTGAAATCAAAAGACAGACAATTGTTATACAAAAAAATTATTTGCACCATGGGTCCGTGATAAAGAATGCCTCAGATTACATATTTTTTTGTTTCATTTCATTTTTGTATATTGATATAGCAATTGGAAATCATAGTTTTAAACAGTTGTAAACAATAGTGATAATGGTATCAACACAAATGTAGATATTAATTGAATTAATATTTAAGTAAATTAATAATCAATTTGAAACAATTCATGCTTCATATTAGGTACACTTTATATTACATACAATAGTAATTACTATAATATATTTATTATGAAACAAATTTGTGGTGCACATGTGGCATTATATTATAGAGATTGTGAAGATCATTGATCATTCAACCTACATTAATGGGAGATATGTAATCTATTAAAACAAAGTCTTTACCAACAGAGGATTAAGTTAATCATCTGTGAGATTTTATATCTAGTCAGTGCATTATTGCATAAAGATAACATGCAGTAATTCTTGATACCTGCTTAAAGACTTGCTTTATTAGCTTGTGAATTTCAAGTAATACTACTAATTTGAATCCCGGAGTGTTATTTGCAGCTTGTTGTTACAGGTGTTTTCTATTGAAGTGAAATATAAACTGAAACCTACATTTTTGTAGAAATAGTTGAACAATTTATAAAGTTAAATTCAATAAGGGAGTAATAATTTTTATTTTATTTTCACAATATTATAAACTTAATGTCTTTAAACTCAAAAGTTTTAATTATTAAAAGATATTAGATAATATATTTATTTAATATACAAGGAAAAAAATGATATGATTAACTAAAACTAAAATTTTTGTATTTAATTTAAACAGTAAAAGGGACTCCAGCTCAGCATTTTGCTTCTACATTATAATTTCCAACGTTCCATCAACAGTACATGTTTTAGTGTTGATCTTTCACTTAAGCCCTCCCACTTATATTCAACACAATACAATATACAATTTATAGGATTGACATTGTTTTCCATTGAAAAAAAAAATGAAAATGATGTATGTTACAGACAACTGTAATGACATGACCTCATGACTCATGAGCACTTAGCTCAACTGACTCATTGACCCTGGCACGCGGCATTTGCATTTACGTACTGATTGCTTATGGTACCCATGATACTGTATTTAACTATAAATACATAAAGAAAATGTCTCCTTCCTTTAGACGTAGTGCTGTTGTAGGTACCTATAATAAATTAATTTACTATAAAGTTCAAGAATGAACCAGAATAGTACAATATTGTAAAATGTTTCATTCATATTCAATGTGGTTGCTAATATTATTGTCTTGAACAAGAAAAACATAAAATGCAATGGCACTATTAAACTATATTTCTTGAAGAAGTAGCTACCTACTTAAACTCTGCGTGTGGCGTTCGGCTTATACAGCTTTTTGCTTCACATTTTATTTTAGACCTAAATTGGTTTGATGTAAGGTCTATATTATATGCTTTAAGCAAGGAATCCCGAAACACGTGGTTTGAACGTGTTTGCACGTCATTATTTTTATATTGACCTAAGTTGGTAGGTACCCGAACATGGGTACAATATTACCTATTTACCGAATTACTCTACTAATAAAAAATGCGGTCAAATTACTACAGAGCAAGCTTACAGAAATCTAGGCAGGTAATTAGTATTGGGTACTTACTTATTTGTTTTTCTTTTTTCGATTCTTTACTTGTTGGCGTATAGCGACAAAAAATTGCTATCCATGATTTACCTAAACGTACCTAAAATGGCCCGATTGGTAGATAGGTATGTAGGTTACACCTGCTTATCAATATAGGTACTTTGAAAATTTTCTCGAGATAAATCTGTGAAATCCTTTTATTTCTAGCGCCAGTGTTTGCGTCAAATATCTCCTACTTTAATATTTGGACTAAGTTTTCTATTTATTTCTATAAAAAAATCAAGAGGATATTTTACAAGCAGGTAAAAATATTTAAGTACTAGCGGCCCGTCCCGGCTTCGCACGGGGGGACTTAAGATTTTTTTAGGCCTGAGAAACGATACTTTTCCCCCGTTTTTGAAACATTTTCGGTTACTGCTCCGCAACTATAAGACCTAGCGTGATATTATATAGCCTATGTTACTCGGGGATAATGTAGCTTTCCAAAGGTGAAAGAATTTTTGAAATCGGTCCAGTAGTTTCGGAGCCTATTCATTACAAACATACAAAAATACAAATCTTTCCTCTTTATAATATTAGTATAGATAATTACGCCATTGTTATGAAAATGTTGGCTATTTGAATACTCGCAAGATGTTATTTAATTTTACTACAGTATTTTAGTAGTAGTGGGACACATGTGTCACGATTTAATTATACGTCTGAAAGTAAAACAAACATTCACGCAAAGTGGCGGTTCATTCTGCAGGAGTATCAATTATGGGTATATTACTTATAATGGGTATCTAATACTGTTTTTGAGCAGAATATTAGAATGTACTACAATATTACGTACACAGTGTATCTAATGGGCATATAATCCACCAACTTGGACCATTAGCCATTAGTGGCCATTACTGCATACGGCGTGGTCGATTAGATCTGATCATCTAGGGTGTATCGCGCCTGATTGTTGGCCACGTTTATTTTCAGTCGACGTCATGATTTTCGATCATTTGTTATCTACCTATTTACTATTTATAAAATATTAAAATGACAATGTAGAAACAAACTCAAAAAATCCTATAGCTATTTGAATAACGAGCTAACAGTTTAAGAAGAAAAAGGACGGTTGTGTTTTCGGAAATGACTCTCTGTTTCATCTCTAATGCACGTAAAAATGTGATAAAGGTTTGCTAAGGTAGATAATGTTGATTTATATATCGAATATACGAATATATATATAAAATACACATATAGGATGAAAATAATAGTTAAATCCGCGTAAAGTGAAACAAACTTTCGAAAAAAGATTGTAGGAAGTTCAATGACGTACTTAACTATGATACGTTATGCAGTTTTAAGATCATCATTCAACTCACAATATGGTACCTACTATACCTAATTCAGTTCCGTTTACTCACACAATCATCTGATTTGCTAACTCTCAGTTGCGGTGCGTCAGGTAATAATGAGTCAGGCATTGCCAGTAACATGTCATCGTTTAGGAAATTTTAATACCTCATCCAATAGAAATATTGCTGTGATTATAATTTTCTAAGCCTTAAGAGACGTTTCCCACGGTGATGCATGTATGACGGCAAACCGTAACAATGTGAATCATAAATAACTGCAATTTTTCATTTTGAGAAATTATCTGAATTGGACAATGTAGGTAGGTACCTAAAATTGAGTTAATTTTACCGTTTATTAGTAAAATGTTTGGCATGGGATGTTACTTGTCTTATATATGCTGTAGGGAATTTGAATATACTTAAAGGATAATAATATTATGTTGTCTAACTAAAGTTAGTATGTAATAAGTTTTACGTACTTACATATAATCCTCAAATTATCAGAAAGGTAGGTACTTCAAAATGCTAGCCTGCCAGGGCATTATGCAGTTTCAACAGATAAAAGATAAGTTATCGCATCAGCTATAATTTTCGGATAAAAGACTACACACTGACTACAGACTGTACACTAGGTGGACGCTAAGCCAGCATTGCCTTAATATTTCTGAAATCATTATACTTCTACAGACATGTATTTGTGTGCCAGAAACGGCACTGGAATTTTATTTAACAACCACAGACAAATCATAACAATTACAACTTTAATTCCTGCGTAATGCGGAGACAGTGGAATGAACTTGATTGATCCGCTCCGAAATTACTCCCGGTTTGGGCGCAGATAATTATCCAGATTAAAACTCTATAAGCTGCCACACACAAGTGCCGTGAAGGGCTTTGCCCCGTGCATGCCCAGACTTAACATGTGCGAGGCAAATTGTTCCGGTCATTCGTTACTTTTATTGTCTCTGCTCACGTCATTCGATGTGTAGGGTCCCGTTACACCTGAACAAATCGGTTGGGATTCTTGAGCAACATGGTTTTGAATCACGCTATTTAGCTAGTTATATTTTTTGTGTAGGTATTTTAATTGCTCAAATTTTTTTTTATTTTCTAGTGGGTATGCAAAAAAACAAAATTTGTCCTTCATATTATTAGCAAGTATGAATTAGGTAGTTGGGTAGAGAAGAGTAGCAACCAACAAAGCTGTGATTTAAATTTGAGTTCACCACGCTCATTACACTTTTTCTCTGCAGGGTGCAGATATTTTTAGATGCATTACGACTTAAAACTAAAAAGGATAAAATTATCGCATCCTCTTCAAGTGGACGATTCAGAAAAAGTTTCTTATGATCTAATAATATATGTAATATCATTGGATAGATATGTACTTTGATTTTAAAATCTTCCGGAGTCGATAAATTTGATATTATATTTACCTATCTATTTAATTATTGGCTAGGTAGTTATTAGACGAATTACAATTTTATAAGTAACCTCAGACTTAGTATATATGTAATTATTTACTATGTACCTAAGCAGGTACTAGCACCAGGAAAGTCACTACATATGTCTGTTATGTCAACAAATAAACATTGCCATGTCACATGTAAGCTAGTTCGGTATAGTTAAAATACTTAATGTTAAACAGTATTTTTTTTTAAATGTACTAGTTACGAGTAATTCCAGATCAAAAATTTGGCCATGAGTACAGGTACTCAATATCTAACTTCGTGTTGAAAATTAGAATACCTTTGTTTCGATGATAAGTAAATTACGTACAGAGCAAAGTGCCAGTGTAAGCGCTCGAGCAATTTTATATCATTGATTTGCATAAGTAACCACCTTTATTCATAAGCAACACTTATTATGAAATGTCGCATAAGTCAGCTGTGTGTGACTAAGTTTACTTTCGCTTGCAACTGGCAATGTTTGTCGACCTTGTTGGGCCGACGAACTCACCTTGACAGTGCTTCAAAACCTGATTCTGTTGATCTTAGCAAGGGCTGGTTAAAGCCTATATACACTGACAACTTCTAGTTCCCACTAGTATGATTCTAGCCTTATTGCGATTGGCACTTGCTGGGAGCTTTCACCAAATGATAGCTAACGCCGCGTTGGCTTAAATAGGCTTTCAATTCTTCGGTTGCATCTTTACGCTTTGAACCATTGACTCTCGGATTTAATGATTTATTTCAATTTTAAATAAATTGTTAAAAATAAGATTAACGAGATTATTACTTATTATATATTATATAGGTACTTAATTATTATATATTTTCGTAGGTATAACAGATTGGAAATTGATCTGTGATTCTAGTTGAAAATTGACGTCCTACCTACTTAACTTGTCATAACAGTCGATTCCAACAATATATTGTCCTGCTTCGATACTATAATTTAAAGTTATGAGCCTACACAGCCTACATTGACTGGGAGTTACATTTCAAGTAAACCCAAATTGTACAATTCTGGGATCTTTATGTGAGTTTGGATGTCCGATGGGATTACGACCGGCCGAATTATGGCCGTAATCAAATCAGCAGTTTTGAGGACGCATCACTGGGAATTTCTAAGAAGGAGCCTATCGTCTATAAGAACGGAATAGTTCGAGAACATTCCAACCTGCTGGTTGAACAACCCGATCCCCGAAAAATGCGTCCTAACGTAGTAATATCCGATGCATCCATTTGAACTATAAGAGTTCAATATCGATCCCGCAAACATACAGTATTAGCGAGACGTAAAGTCAACAAATCGGCCTGGGAACCCTAAAAAGGTAGTCTAGACTGAGGGGCGGAAGCTTCAGACGACAGTTAGCATTGTAACCAATTATTAACTTATTACACGTTTTCAACCTTATCATATCAGTATGAAGTCCATAGTCCCACGGCAATACTTTCAGCAACTGTTCTCGAGTTATTGAATCAAACCGCCAGGTCATTGTTTCCGAGCTTTTGTCCGTCTGTCTTTATTGAACGATTCCTTTGTGGTAGCTGTTTACCTTGCTTTGTTACAACTAGGCTATCCAGTAAAACAGCCTGTGACAGAATGATGGCTGAGTTAGGAATATACGGTCTCATGTGTCTTAATTTTAACCCAGATGAGGGAATGTATCATTGTTTTATTTTTGTTTACCTTAACAACTTCCTGTTTATAACATCGCTATCTGAATAGGTCAGCGAACTACTAATATACCTACCAACCTAACGGGTACCGAACTGAATGTCAACTGTTAAGTACCCACTTAAGATTATAATTTTTGGAAATTCTTTTGACTTCATAAAGATCTTTTTACCGGATATATGTAACTTTAACTTTGGAGCGATTTTATTTTTTATTGTTATTTTATTTTTAAATTCGGGTCAAACTCGTTCAAGATATTTTATCTCCAGTTTCAAAGCCAAATTTCCTATCAGCCGGGCGACCCATATCGAGGGCCTCAACAAATTGGGTCCCCACAATTAATTGTTGCATTCTCGTTGTGAATTTATTCATTGGATCAGGCTTTAATCTCTACGCACGACAGTTTTAAATCTGTAAAACGAACATAATGCTTACATAAAATAATATGTGTAGAGGCATGAATTGCAAATAAATGATTTATTATATTTATATTTTGCATAGGTGTTTTTATATCAAATGATACTTGACCAAGAACCTGCCACAATAGTTTCGTCACTTATAGTTACCTACACTACTCACTCGTATCATATATTTATGAATGACGGGGACTACATAGTTTGTCTCTCCGTGACCAACAATATAAGTACTAGCGATGGTCACTACATGAATGATGTGACAAAGAAATAGTTTATACTTGCCGCAATACTGGGTAATTTTACGTGCGGATAGTACTAGCTATAACCAGCATACTGCAATGGTTCTAAATTATAGTTGTCAGCAAGCTTTTATATTATGATCTGACCTATTTGAGTGAGATAATTTATTGTTGCGAACCTTCTCTGCTCGATGTATCATTTATAGAGGTTTTGATGTAAACTACCGAGTTGCGGGAAAACCTATTCTTTAATTGTGTGAGATTCGTTTCTTTACTTTGCAGTTGTTTTTTTCTTCACATCTTATAGGTATAAGTGTGAAGCTAATTTGACCAACGAGTTTGGTTGTCAGAGGTCCCCGACCCGCGTTGCCGTCCGTATACTAATTAGATCCGCGCGCGCGCAGTATAACTGTTATTTTTAAATTTTTTATACATTTAACCGCGCAAAGAGGCACTAAATATGAGTCATTGCTTAATCCAAGGTCACTTATACGTAGTATAACAAATTTATATGATTTTAATTATTTTCTATCTTTTTTTAAAAATATGTTAAATCAACGAGTACCTAGACTGAAAGATTTTTATGCTAATTATTACTAGGTTTTTTATATAAGTGTATGAGAAATAAATCGTCATTGCCAAACTGATCATATTTAAGACCACTGATGCACTGATGCGAAATCTTACTTTTGGCAGTATACAGTACTCGTCAGCGTCACAATGTCTCTCAGCACCGCGCAACTGCGGGCCGGGTATGAGTATCCAGGCAGGCCGCGCTGTCTGGAGGGCACTCATATTTGTTTTTTAAACTTTGTCAAGTTGAAATTGCTTTGACAGCCAGCGGCGCGTCGATGATTGAATTGTTTATGAGCCAATGGATGCCTATTCATTATTTAAAGTATGCTTCCGCTGTAGTAAAGTCTACCATAGAGTCTATATTATACTATGTAGGTATTTAATCTAAATAAAAGCTATGTATGTATAAATATTTAGGACATGTATTTTCTGAACTATTGTCTTGCTTCACTGAGGTCGTGTATTAATCAAACACACGCTTTTAATTCGTTTAAAGTGTATAAACCGAAATTTTAGCTAATTTGATAGAACGTAGAATTACGTTATAAGTGAAAATTTTGCTGTGTTAATGAATGTATACACTTGTTAGTGGATCTCAGAGTCGCGCCACATAACTAGGAGGCAAGTGCAGTTAATCACATAGCTCAATAAATTATCACTCTTAATTAACAATAGCACTTACGAAACTTTCAACTTGCACGATTTAGCCAAATAAAGTTACAAAAATCAAAATCTGTAACTGTGAGTTCCTTTGCATTGCTCTTTTGATCAGATATCTGCCTACGAAATGTTTATAAATGATTAGGTATTACTAATATTTTTTATCACTAATGTTTTTAAAATAAAATGTACATGAAAAACAGTCTACATCTGGTAGTAAACCATTTCAAATCTTTATTGAAGTGAAAAGTTTTTTTAAAAAATTGTCCTATCTCATTTCTTAGGCGAAACGTCTCAACGGCAATGGTGAACTTGCTGCCATCAAGGTGATCAAGCTGGAGCCGGGCGATGACTTCGCCATCATCCAGCAGGAGATACTGATGATGAAGGACTGTCGCCATCCGAACATCGTCGCGTATTACGGCTCATATCTCAGGAGGGACAAGTTATGGATTTCGATGGAGTACTGCGGCGGAGGCAGCTTGCAAGTAAGTTGATGTTTCATTAAATAGTTTCTCTACACTGCCTTAACGCTAAAATTAGGCTACTGTCAGCTCAGTCGTGTTTCGAATATTTCGCTGTAAAGATTTCGAAACGTCGGCTAATAAAATAAAATACGCAAGTTATGTAAATTTTATAGTTGTTTCTTTCCAACGTATAACAACCGCGAAGGCATCAGAAATTATTATTTCCTAGTATTTTATTTTCAAAAACGATTCATTCCATGTGTCATTCCAAAATAAATACTAGAAATTTTACATACTATTCCCTGTACATTAGTGTCTCATTAACTTTCCCACACACAGGATATCTACCACGTGACTGGTCCTCTCACAGAGATACAGATTGCCTTCATGTGCCGTGAGACGCTCATGGGTCTCTCCTACTTACACGGCATGGGCAAGATGCACAGGTAAGTGTTGATCTCTCTTAAAATCAGCTTTATCGAGTGGCAGACATTACCTCTTGAACGATTTGAACATATTGTCTAAATGCTAGGTTCTGTAATCACCCCCGCGGGCGAAAAACACTATTTCGCAGGGGTAACAATCAGCTGGCAGTTGTCTCGAACGCCGCATTTTAAAGTGTTAATGCTAAATACAGCGTAGCGCCGACTAGCGTGCAAGTTCGTCGTTGGGAGGAGGGATAAATCAGTGGCCCTAGTTAGGACCTAAAAAGGTTACCTATTTATAGCAGTGTTTATTGGTCTAAATAGATACGAATATCGAATGTGCCGAGTCGATTTCATCCGGGACGACAAGATGGAATTTTAACTAATGTCATTGATATATTTTCAGAGATATAAAGGGCGCCAATATCCTCCTGACGGAATGCGGCGACGTGAAGTTGGCTGACTTCGGCGTGTCGGCGCAGATCACCGCCACCATCAACAAGCGCAAGTCTTTCATCGGGACTCCCTACTGGATGGCGCCGGAGGTAGATTCTATCATACTTTATAATATGATTACTTAATTATATCTAACTAACTTCTTTCGGCGGCCGATAAGCACCACCGCTTTACCCTCTTTCAGGGTGAATTTCTTAGCGCTTTCATATGATATAAAAAGCACCTCTGTGCGAAGTTTAAACTAAAAAGTTTCAGCTTGATAATAAAATAAACCTACAAAAATAATAATTATCTGTTTTAGGTGGCAGCTGTAGAGAGAAAAGGTGGATACAATCAACTCTGTGATATTTGGGCGTGTGGCATTACAGCTATAGGTAAGTTACAGTTTATTGCAAATTATTAATACAAATATTTTGTATAATATACTTACTAACAGGTAAAGTATGAGCTCCTGATTGGTGCGGATTGTCTCAACTTTTTTTATTTATACGTACTCGTGTTGTAGAACTGGCAGAACTGCAGCCGCCCATGTTCGAGCTGCACCCGATGCGGGTTCTGTTCCTCATGTCCAAGTCCGGCTTCAAGCCGCCGTCGCTGAAGGAGCGCGAGCGCTGGTCGCAACTCTTCCACGCGTTCCTCAAATTGGCGCTCACCAAGAACCCCAAGAAACGACCGACCGCTGAGAAATTATTGCAGGTTAGAATTAATAATGCCATAGAGTACAATTGCATTGGTCATATTGCCAGAATGAATAGCGATGTACTAAAAATATGTTAAATAAGGCCTGGTGAGGCAGGTGACAGATGAGGCTTGATGTATATTTAGAAATCAACCTTATTTCGTAGTGGTAAGAATGTATAATCTAATATGCATGTATACCAGGGTTTCTTAACCTTTTTGCAGTCACGGACCACTTTTACAATTTTAACTATACCACGAACCCCACCCATAAATATTTTTGGCAATAAAAAAAAGCCTTATTTATATCAATCAAAAATTCTTTTATTGGCACTTTTTTACACTTACTACGATTCTAATGAGTTTACTGCACAATTTCCTAATAAATATGTTTAGACTGACTGACCTACTGCGGACCCCTGACACACAAGCTACGGACCCCTAAGGGGTCCATGGACCCCACGTTAAGAAACCCTGATGTATACTGTCAAATCTTAAACGTGAATTTTGCATAAGAGTAAAAATGTGTGTTTGATTTTCTTTTTCCCAGCACGCATTCTTCCAACAAGACATGAGCAAACGGCTAGCGATTGAACTTCTTCAGAAATACTCCAACCCGCCCAGTCTGTGCAGCAACACCGAGCCTGATGAAGACGGGGTGATTATTAAAAATATTTCATATTCATTCGACCTATAAAATATGCTATATTGGTATCTTGTATATATCATTAGCTTCCTATTCGATTTAGGAAACCCCATATACCTATTTCCTAGCTAATAGTGGTGTAACGCAGATCAAGTACAAGGCGAAATAATAAGTAGGTAACATTCTGTTATTCTTAAATGTTACCCTTCTTTTATATTTGTCTGTCTTTTATGGTTTTTATTATCCTAATTTAATATCTTTCTAGGCGGTGTCGAACGTGCCACAACGCATAGCGTCGAAGCACACGGGTCGTTCGCGCCGCGTCGTCGACCAATCAGCTCCAAGCTTCCACTCGCGCGGCAGCCATTCCTCCAATCACGTGCGCCCGCGCAGCCTGCTGACGGACCATGTCGTGCCGACCGCCAGCGGACGGATGCTTGACGATGAAATCGCAAAGTCTAATCCAGTGAGTTCACAATGCTTATACCCATATTTACTCCACTTTTAATCATAATTATAGTTGATAACTGTAGCTGGCAACATTTTATGTTCAGACTGGCGTAAAATGTGACGGTTCAAATAGACCATAATTGAACCTAAATAAATATTAATAATTAAAATTTGTTTAAGAAATTTATATTGTGTTTTGTTATGCAATTTTAAGAGCCTTAGAATGTAATCAATAAGTCAGTTAAGAGGATTGTGAACCTGTTAATTTTCATACAAAAGGCGATCACGTTTTACACCCAGTAAATATAGTTAGATTTTTATAATTTTTGGATATGTTGTAGATATAATGAGAAACTACGTCTGTACGTTTTGATTTTTAAGAAATATTGCTTACGCTAAAATTTATTCGGATTTTTAGATCTATATATAGATTTTTAGATGTTAATAAATTTTAGCGTAAGCAATATTTTTTAAAAATCAAAACGTACAGACGTAGTTTCTCATTATATCTACAACATATCCAAAAATTATAAAAATCTAACCATATTTACTGGGTGTAAAACGTTATCGCCTTTTGTATGAAAATTAACAGGTTCACAATCCTCTTAAGAATAAATCCTTCATTGGCAATTGGTAACAAATACAAAACTAAGTCAAATCGTTGCTCTATTAGGTCCGACTGCTGTCAGAAGAGGAAGCGAGCCGGCGGTCCGGCGTGTACGACGACTCTCCAATTATCGACCTGGACGCCGACGACGAACTGAGTCTGCGGGCGACGCCCAAGCTAATACATTTCAACGCGGAGGTTTCTAGGAGTTGCGATGGAGACACAATCAAACGAAATGGTGAGCATCGCTTTATCAATTCGAACAGACTGTCTATTGAGTCTTAACACTATGTGTATATATTAAATAAGTCTACTTTAAGCAGTCTGTGGAATTGCAGACATTCTGAATAGGAATATTGTTAATTATATTGTAATTCAACCGAGGTACGTAGAATATCATTGTTGGGTATAAATGTTTGGACTAAAAACTTATTTAGTTCTTGTTACATTTTTTTTTTCAAATAACTGGTGGCAGTAATATAATACTTGTCACTTAATTATTGTTCCAGCTCATCACAGACAACCAAGCGAAGATTGGAGTGTAAAATCTTTAATATCTTGCCCAAAACACAATCCCCTATCCCAAGAAATAGCGAACGACACGATGCCCAATAGTGAAAAGTGAGTAATTTAAATATTTAAAAAATTGTCAGGCTTTTTATTTTATCTGTTTTACGATTATATATGTTACGTATTTATATGTTATAGCAAGTGGTGTCGGGTGATCACGGGTGATGATATAATGAGAATGAGTCTCAGGTATATTATTAAGAAACAAGAAGTGGTTTTGTTTATTTAACAAATTTTGGGGTGCGGTTGTTTTACTTCGTTCTAACAAACTTTGGTTAGGATTGTTTATGCGTTTTTTAATTCGTTACATTTTGAAATTGGCGAATTTTCACTTTGGTTTTGTGTCGTATTAAGTTTTTTACAATGTTTGGCCATTATTTTGAATATGTTTCCAGTGTCAATATGCACTAAGTAGAAAATACACGTTTTATGAATTGTTTGTATTATGTGCATGTTTTGTGCAGTCTATTTATATATATGTTTGGCTTTTTTGTTCATATTATCTCTATGTTACAGTTAAGATATTGTTTGTATATGAGGTAAGGTTTTTGAAGTGTGGTGTATTGAGGTTTTCAGTATTGTCCATCTTAAAGTATTGAGGATTCCATACAAGAAGGAAGTCTTTATTTTATGTTGAAGGGAATATGGTCTAAAGTACCCTAATGGATATTTTTTTATTATATTTTTTACCATAATGATCAAAACCAGGGACACAATATGATAAGCGGACATAATATGATTCCTGGCTTTACAAGAAAGTCCTAAATTTAGATTATTTAATTATACCGTCACCTATAAACAACGAATGATTAAAAGAAAGATATAAATTTTTGATGAAATGATGTTTCTACTTTAGACCTTATTCCTATACTATTAAAGAGCAAAACCGAGTGGCGTGTGCAGCACATCTGTATGTCGTTTCGTTTGTTTTAGGAGCCTCTTACAATATATAGATGAAGAACTAATGCTCAGGTAAACCCTAAGGTTTTACACGCATGTGTATTTTTATGCATGTATGTGTGTAGTTTATGCTGTTCGGAATAATGCCTAAAATTATTGGGGTTGTTATAATATAAGTTGATTATGAACTTTTCTAACACATAAGTTGACTTCGCTCTCGAGCTGCTGGCATGTGAAACATTGTGACCATTTTGAATAAATTAAAAGGAACACTTGGTCTATGTATGCTTATTGAGGAGTTTTTTATATACCTGCTCGTTCTTTAAAAAAAAGAGAATCATATCTATTTGAAGTTCTGGTTTGTTCGTGTTTAACTGTCACTTATTCGACTTGCTATGATTGGTTTATTTTCAAATAATCATACGTTTTTTACACATTATGAAGAATATTTAAAAATCTTGTAGTGTTAGATTTTATATATACGCACACATATCGATTCTTATACTGATAGGCTTTATGTGCCTCGTTATACGGTACGTTGCAGTACCTATATAGTATGATATGAAACCAGGAAGACATGCAAGCCCACTCCGGTGCCGAGTTGACTCGTTTAAGTCATCTGTCGTATCCACTTCTCAATCAATTTGGTTCGCTTTACATATGCCATATTTCCAACAAAATAACTAATACAGAATCTAGACCTTATTTCCTTGAAATAAGGTAACATTTGTATTGTACCGCAGTGACTGATTTGAAACTGCCATAAACATATTTTGTGGGTCCATGCATATTCCGGACAGCTGTATGTTTATAGTTGATTTTTGAATTATTATAATAGTGCTAGTTTAGTCAATAGTGTTTGTAATGCTATGTAATTAGATCTTAGAGCATATTCGTTGTTGATAAATTAACTTGGTTTTAGAAAAATGTATTGTAGGTACTGCCTAGGTACTTATGTATTTTTCAAAAACAATTTTTATGTTTCAGTGGTTCATACACTTTGTATGGGTATATTTATAGATAATATATTTTATTTGCAATTGGAACGGTTTTATTGAGGAGTAAATATAGTATTTATAGTTAAAAAAATCCTACCACGTCATCACGGGACAATTTTTTTAAATTTTAAACACGCATTGTTACAATTGCTTGTTAATTAAAGATTTTACTACTGAAAACTTTTTTTGGCATTGCTAATGTTAAAATAATAAAAATAAACCCAGTGTCGTTTGTTTTGGATATCTCACAATTTTGAAAATATTTGTTATCCACCAGCACCACTTGTTATTTAACACCCATAAATAAATAAAAGAAATGCTTGAGGTTTGACCTTAAAAATTGTGTCTAACAGCACAGAACCCAGCTTTGGGATTAACCGCACTGCAACCCCGGCCCGGCTTGCTCTTAATACTCTATACGAATATGGTAACTCTATTGATTGGTTCCACAGAGCGACACTTCCGATGACGGCGGATACGGCATCCATGGCGCAGGCGTCTAACATGACGGGACTCTCCGTGCACGACCAGCATCTCTCGCAATGCATCCAATTAAAACAGAACTTCTTAAACAACTCGACCGCGAATATATACCAGAATATATCTTCAAATTTCCAAAGCCCTGTCGGTGCATCTAGAGTGTCTATAGATGACCCGTTATGTAGAAAAATGGGCGAGACCGACATAATGTACGCAGACCAGGCGGGCAGCGATGCGATCGTGGACTCACCGCTAATTCGCAACTCTAACTGCGAATGCGGCCTGTGCCCGAAACCGGAACCTAGAGACAATAATACCCTAAGCGATTTACAGAGATCGGTCGCGTCGAAATGTTCCTGCGACGCTTGCAACTCCAACGCGGATATATTAAGCTACTACAGAAACTGTTCGAATCAAAACTCCGACTCGGGGATCGTGTACTGTGAAACGTGTAAAAAGCAGAAGATATCCATATCCAACTTCAGAGCTTTACAAATCGCGAATCGTCTGAGGATAGCCGAATCCGACAAAGTCGAGAACGGCTCCAATTCCGACGACGATCTGTGTAGGAAAATCGATATGAGTATGACTGACGAAAAGAATTACGAGCATAGAAAAAGACATAATAGACACAATTCTGAATCGGTCACAGCGGGTATAGACTTAAGTCAGTTCTGCCAGTGCGAGCTGGAAAGTAGTAAGAGGAAGACGTCCTCCGTCGATGAGATATTTAAGATGGTGGACGAGGACGCAGCCAAGCAGGAGCTAACGGAAGAGGAGAATAAGATTAGCCAGAGACAGAGGAGTCTGTCGGACAGTCAGAGGGACAAGGCCAAAGTAGAGGCAAAAGGTTAGTCACATGAGAAATACCTATTTGAATTTAAACTTTGTTTTAGTACATTAAGATTTTTGCATTAATTATAGGATTATATAAAATCATCAATCATTAGTCGAAATTGATTATTGTCGTCATTATTTTTTTATAAGAACGAGCAACGAAAGCTCTGCTGTAACTTTTTTTTTCTACTAACCCTCCAGATATTTAAAAATGTACATGTTAGCATTAAACAATGTTATAATATGATTGGTTGGTGTCAGCGCGCGAGACGCCGCCGGTGCCGCCGCGGCGCGCCAAGGCTCGGCGCGCGCACACGCCGCCGCGGCCCGCCCCCAACGGCCTGCCGCCCACACCCAAGGTGCACATGGGCGCTTGCTTCTCTAAGGTAAATAATCATGAGAAAATAATAAAGTGGCAGAAAATCTATACTTATGATGTTGCAATATATATCTCTGGTAAAACTTATAAAAGCCTGTAGTTTGGTATTACTTAGTTATTATCAATATCGTTTTGTCTTTTTGTACAATCTTGTGTAGCTATTAACAAATAGAATATTTGATTAGGTTAAACGAAAGTTAAAATCTAACATAGGTATAGTTGCAATAAGATCTCTTCTAGCTAGAGACATCAATGTAATATTTATGTGTATATTACATTTTTTTAGGTGTTCAACGGATGTCCTCTGAGGATAAATTGCACGGCATCGTGGATTAACCCGGACACTAGGGATCAGCATATACTTATTGGTAAGAAAAAAATCAATTTCATTTTGACTTTACAAAAATGTACTTAAAACACCTCTGACTAATTTGTCTCTAAATCTTAAAAATTCTTTTTACATGATTTTTCTTTATTAGCTAAATAAAACGTAAAACGAATTCTATGTTTATATATATTATGACGTGTTATTTAATTGTAAAAGTTCAAAAATCACCCATTAATAACATTGAGCATCTCTGATGAACATCAAAAAGTAAAAGCTTACTTATATTTTCAACCTTAGTTCGTCGACTTAAGGTTCAAAGTTTAGTGGTGGAAGTAAGTTTGAATGTGTGCACAGGGGCCGAGGAGGGCATCTACACGCTGAACCTGAACGAGCTGCACGAGACGGCCATGGACCAGCTGTGTCCGCGGCGCACCATCTGGCTGCACGTCATCAAGGACGTACTCATGTCACTCTCCGGTAAGATTAGTAACTTAGGGTACCTATTTATAATGCCCATTATACCATTTAAATTTTAAAGGGTTTTGAGTTATGATCATAATTAGTATGTTTTATTGTCTTATTATTTTTTGGAGGAGGGTCCCTAGAAATTTGAGTTGGATAGTGCCGCTGTCTCTGTACTATATATGACGGATTTAACTTGCGCATTAAAAAATAAAATAAAATACGCAAGTTAAATCCGTTATGGTTACTACAGTGTATGATTCCAATGTGTAATAGCTGCGAATGTATCAGAAAATATTATTCTACTAGCTTCTGCCCGCGACTTCGTCCGCGTGGAACTCCTCCTTTTTTGCAGTCGGTTAAAAAGTAGCCTATGTCCTTTCTCAGGCTCCAGACTTTCTTTGTACCAAATTTCATTTAAATCGGACCAGTAGTTTTAGCGTGAAAGCGTGACAGACAGACAGACAGACAGAGTTACTTTCGCATTTATAATATTAGTAGGGAAGTAGGGATGTCCATTTCTAGGTTATCATCTATTACCATACCAAATTTCATCAAAATCCGTTCAGCCGTTTAGACGTGAAAGAGCAAAAGTCCCAACCAAAACGACTAAAAATCACTATCTCAATTTAGTTATCTGCCTACTGCCTACCCCCTAAGAACGATGGCGTGATTATTTATAGCCTATGTCCATTTCTAGGTTATCATCTATTACCATACCAAATTTCATCAAAATCCGTTCAGCCGTTTAGACGTGAAAGAGCAACAGACAGACAGACAGACAGACAGACAGACAGACAGAGTTACTAACGCATTTATAATATTAGTAGGGATTAATAAGTGTTATAAACTTTTTAAACTGTATAATTATTTTATTACCAAATAAGGTATAATATTGTCTTATCATTGAATATAATGTGAATAATTAAAAAGCTATACAGAGTGATGTTTTTTTGTCTCGCGTGCCAGGTAAAACGCCTTCGCTGTACCGGCACGAGCTGCTGGCGCTGCTAGGGAGCGCGCGCGGCGGCAAGTCGCTGCGGGTGCTGCCGCCGCGGCTGCTGCCGAGGAGGTTCGCGCTCACCACCAGGGTGCCCGACACCAGGGGTAACCGGACAACATTATTAATATTAATAATATTGTTTTTTTATCCGTAGTCAAGTCTTTTAAGGCCTGAAATTGCTGCTCACGGCTGAGCAAATACTTCTCTTCCTTTATGGTAGGAGCCGAAGAGTTATATGATTCTTTTTCAGTTGTTTAATTAACAGTCAACTTTGTAATGTACTAACTATATATGAATACTTACTTAATATTAGGGGCATGCGTTAAGGGGAGCCATGTGACGTTTTTTTTTTTTACCCGATTTTAGACTAAGTCTGCACATTTAAATTCATGCGGTGATACGTGTCGAGTTGTCACACTGTTCTAGTAAATAATAATAATAAATTGTATTTGCGTTGTTTGTAGGTTGCACGCGGTGTGCGGTCGCGCGTAACCCGTACAACGGCTACAAGTACCTGTGCGGCGCCGCGCCTCACGGCCTCTTCCTCATGCAGTGGTACGACCCGCTACACAAGTTCATGTTGCTCAAGGTGAGTACACACCATCTGCCGGCAACTTCGTCTGCTCGCGATGAGTAAAATATAGCCTAGGACCTAAGTATAATGTATTATGTTATTCTGATGTATAAGCTATATTAAGTATTGTAAATTTTCATCAAAGTCCATTCAGCAGTTTTTGCGTGAAAGAGTAAGTGTGTTTGTGTAGGTACCGGTTTGTGTGGTGTTATGATAGAATTACACTTAATAAATATGCCTGGTGAAGTACCTTGCTTATTCATATTACAAGGAGTCAAAAATAGTTTTATTATTTATCTAATTTCAGTTTTATTGCATAGTTTCCCTATTGCCAATAATGAATATAAACATTTTTCTTATTTGACAATATACAATTGCAGAATATAGAGTGCGTGCTGCCATCGCCCCTATTGGTGTTTGAACTGATAATCACTCCTGAACTGGAGTACCCGCTGCTGTGCGTGGGCGCCACCAGGAAACCGCTGCGGCTTAACCTCATCAATATAAACTCAGGTAAATAAACACTTATCTTAAGAGGATTGTGAACCTGTTAATTTTCATACAAAAGGCGATAACGTTTTACACCCAGTAAATATAGTTAGATTTTTATAATTTTTGGATATGTTGTAGATATAATGAGAAACTACGTCTGTACGTTTTGATTTTTAAGAAATATTGCTTACGCTCAAATTTATTAGCATCTAAAAATCTATATATAGATCTAAAAATCTATATTTAGATCTAGCGTAAGCAATATTTCTTAAAAATCAAAACGTACAGACGTAGTTTCTCATTATATCTACAACATATCCAAAAATTATAAAAATCTAACTATATTTACTGGGTGTAAAACGTTATCGCCTTTTGTATGAAAATTAACAGGTTCACAATCCTCTTAACAGTTACAATAGTATTGATTAAAATTCAATTGAAGTGCTCTCAGCTTCCGAGAAATACGGAATTCGCACCTTTACTAGAATAGTGTCTCGAAATATTTTGAAAGAAATCTCATCATCAATTAAGTAATCCATTGATGATAAGATTCCTTTTATTAATGACATCGAACGAAATATTCGCTGTATGTCGATATTTACCCCATATCTGGCTACATCGATTTTTATGTAGGTATTCTTTTTCAGCTGTTTAATTGAAAGTCAACTCTGTTTTTTTTTTTTACAATCATGACAAACATAGAAAAGTGTGACATCTCGAATTATTTTGTTACCTCATTTAAGACTCGTAAGTCTGCACATTTAAATTTGAATTCACGTGATGACATATTTCGAGGTGTCACATTATTTTAGCAGAGGGCGTTAAGGCGCTAATTAGTAAAGGTAACTCTAAAGATAGTACCGTCCAAAAAAATAACGACTCTCCTTTTAGCGCAATAAAGTTCATATTAAGTTGCACAGCACCTAACTTTTTAGAAACGTAAATATGAGTCCCTATATTAATTGATTAGCAATAGTATGTTGTATCGTCCAAATAAATAACGACTCTCGTTGTAGCGCAATAAAGTTCATATTAGGTTGTACAGTGCCTAACTTTTTAGAAACTCTCTTTATATGAATTAATTGGTAATGGTATGTTGTTAGGTGCGACGTGGTTCCACTCGGACGAGCTGGAGGCGTGCGTGGGCGGCAGCAACACCGTCATCCCGCGCGCCGAGAGACTGCACACACTGAGGGCGGTGCACCAGCTGAACAAGGACGCGGTAAGTACAACTACACCTGACATTTACTATTTCTAACGTCTTTACAATTATAACGGATTTCAATCGCGTGAAAAGTAAAAAAAAAACACTATTCGATAATTGACTTACTAAGCAAGTATTAATTATACACTTATATTATGTATATACTTAAATAAAATATTTCTGAGAATGTAAATGGTAAAAATGTATAACTGTAAACGCAAATTGTACGTGTATTTAAATACCCCCTTGGATTGCAACATCTATAACGGATTTAACTAGCTTCTTTTATTTGCTGACGTTTCGAAAACTTTACAATTTACTTTACTCTCCTATACACTATGGAAACTTTAGCAAATAAAATGAAATACGCGTGCTAAATCCATTACAATATCTTCATTTCAATGTGTAATAACCGGGAAGGCATCAGAAATGATTAAAATATTATGTTGTTGATTCTGATTAAAATACGTTATTGTTTCTCAGGTGCTAGTGTGCCACGAGAACGTGGTGGACATAATCCCGGTGCTGCCGCCGTCGCTGGAGGCCGCGCGCTGGCGGCAGCCCGACGACAAGCGCAAGAACAAACTGCTCTCCAGGATACAGTTCGACTTCAACATCGACAGCATATGTCAGTATATACACGTTTTCTTACGGTTTCGTACCCAAAAGTTAAAATGGAACGTGATTTTTTTCCCGTTTTTTATCAGTTATTCATTTGCATTCATGGGTTTAAAATAGAAATGGTTTACGCGTACAATTAGCTAAATAGTTCAATATTTATCTTATCTTATCTTATCTTATCGTTGGGGCCCTTTCGGATGCACTTCGACCCATTGGGATCTTTTGTGCCTGCCCCTCCTTTAGCTTACTCCAGGTTCTCCATAACCGATTCCATGTATCGTATTATGTCTCCCTGTCGCAATGCCTTGAAGTCTCCAGGCTCTAGGTACCCGGAGCCGAGTATCTTCATTCTTCGTCTGGTGAGGGCGTCGCAGTAGCACACCAGGTGTTCCACAGTTTCGCATTCCTCTCCACACATTCTGCAGTCGCTGCTGTTCGTAAGTCCCATTTTATGTAGGAGTTCGTTGACTCCTAGGTGACCGGTGAAGACTCCCGTTATAAGTCGGATTTGTCTTCTGTTTAGAAGCCAGAGTTTTTTAGTCCAGGTTTCATTTGGGCACTGTATGAATTGCCGTGAATGCCTTAGTCCCACGCCCGCCTTCCACTCTACTGTGTGGTTCCTGGCAGCGTTTTCCTTAATGGCCGTGTTGATGGTTCCCATTGAGAGTCCCACGAACGGTTCTGGTCCAATTAGTTTTGTGTTGGATCCTTTTCTCGCCAATTCGCTCGTTCAATATTTAACTATTTAGGTAATTGTACACCATGTGATTTCAGTAATCAGTTCCTTACTAATAGAGATAAAAAAAAAGTTGAGTAGTACCCATAGTCCAAGCTTTGCTTAGTTTGGGACTAGAATTGGAATGAATAGTCAGACAGTATATATATATATATATTAATTTATTTACTTAGTTATACGTATATTGATCTGCCTTCTTTCAAGACCAGCTAAGGTCCTCGGCTATGTGTACATTGTCTGTTGTTGTAGTGTGCCTGCAAGACTCTGTGCTGGCGTTCCACCGGCACGGCGTGCAGGGCCGCTCGCTGCGGCACGCTGACGTCACGCAGGAGATCACCGACGAGTCGCGCGCCTACAGGCTGCTCGGACACGACAAGTGAGACACAACACATACATTACACACAATGATCGCGACTTAAAACATACATCTATGGTGTCGTTCAAGTATTGCGTGCGCAATGGAGGGGGGGGACGTCATGATACGTTCTTCAAACAAAATATTACGGTTCTATACTGTATATACTTGCAAGCACCGAGTAAGCTAGCATTCAAGCGTTTGTTACGTAAGCACTTTTGAAACCTTTAGTTTTCATCATCTGTCATTGTAGTTATTTATATATTTTTGTAGTGTAATATCACACACACACTGTTATATATATTGTATCTATTATATTATATGTATTATTCATTTTGCGGTTACACATGCTCTGTTGCCTGTGCCTCAAAGTCCGCCTTTTGTACATTTGTGCAATAAAGCGTAAATAAACAAATACTTAAAAAATATTTCGTTTTCAGGGTTGTGGTTCTGGAATCCCACCTGCTGCAAAACAGCACTCTGTCAGGTGACGACGGTAACGACCTTTACATACTGGCGGGGCACGAGGCCTCCTACTGAACATGCGGGCGTCAGCCGCCGGTGAATGACCCATGACACCCGCGTATGTATGTAGGCAGCTGTGGAATTCTATTTTAAGTATTTTTTTATACACCTACAGTTAGAAACATTAAATGTTAAAATTAATCTGGAGAGTAGAGCGAAACAAAATGAAGTTATTTTATGAGATTAATTTATTTTTTATATACTTATCCCATGTAACTAATGAAACAACTTACGAACTCTACAGCTGCCACTTTTTTTGGTATAGGCATAAAAAAACGTGATCATTCTCACTTTACGAACATCATTTTAAAAAGACGAAAAGATTTCGCAAGTATTGTAGTTGTTATTATAAAACATAATGCAGCTTTAAAAACATATTTATTTGCTCACTTATTCATTAAATGTACATTCGCAATAAAATCTGTAATAAAGAAAATATTTCATTTTATCTAAAATTATGTTAACTTTAATATACTTTGTTTATTCACAGTAACAATACTATATACATTAATATGAAATATTTAAATCTCTACATTTACATTAAATACCATTTATAGTGGAATACAACAGTAACGTAATATAATTAATCTTGCCTTTTGTCGTTAATGTCACATGTATTTTTCGGTAATACGTAGTACTGATTAATAAACGAAAGATATGATTAGCAGATATGAAATATTATTAATCAGCTTTTAACGCGACTGAATAACATACTGTTGTATTCTAATAAAAAAACCCAAACCAAACACGTTAAAATAGAGATGTATTGTATTTCCGAAAGTAAAATAGCATGTCGCTACTCTGATCTCCGTCACGTTAAAAATGTTTTAACGTAATGTATTTAATATTTTGACCTCATTTTCATAACAAAACATGATTAATTAATAGAATTCATACTGTTTTTGGAGTAATCTAAACTAAAATAAATATTTTTTAAATTATATGGAGCTTCGAAAACTTGAAACATGCTAGACATCTATAAAATAGGCCAGACTATATATTATAACATTAAACACACACAGAGATTAAATAACTGTATGTCTGAATTTGAATGCAAGAAACGCCTCCTCTAGGAAAAATTAAATTCATACTTTTTAATTTATTAACAATGTACCAATAATTGTATAGTGCCTAATTAATAAAGATGGATATATCGGTGGGTGAATCTTTAAATAAACAATTAAAACACACACGAGAACATAATGTACAATTTGTCATAGCACTGCCAATTATTATAATTCCATTCGATTGAATGCGAAATTTCGAAGCAATAATTCTGCAAACGACGTATTCAAATCTATACCTACCTACACTAAGATTTTGATTGATTTGGTGTTGTTATGTAAATCGTCGATATTATAGAATGGGGTTAATAAAACTCAAAGCACTTTCATTTCATGAAAGTTTATTTTTACAAGCTATTATTTATTGTAAAATGATTTAAAATTTTCTGTATCGCCGATAGACCGACTTTTAAGATTTCTTTCTTTACTACGGAACTGTAAAAGATTAATTATATTACGCTTTAATGTTATGTATTAGGAAGAGAAGAACATAAATCTTTTTACTAATTATTTGTGGTAAACATGAGCTTTTAGAAGCTAGGAATAGACTTATATCGACGTGTCGTTTATAGAACTTCTATACAGTTCATGAAATTCAATAAAGCAATATCTAATATAGTTGACAATATGACGTAATATTTTAGCGGTCATTGAGAGCGTTCTTAATATTACGTCTAAATTCAAAATGTCGGCTATACGCTGTCACTGATAAAAAAAAATGCAACGGATATCAGTAAGAGGTTGTGAAGGTTCAGACCGAGACAGATCTAATATTAATGTTGTATGTTTAATTTACATCCAATTGACTATACCTAAGTGTGATTTGAAAATTAATATTTAGTTATTATTAACACTTTCCAAGTCGATAGTATCATATTATATTCGATACCTATCGAGTTATTTCGATTATAGTGGGGACTCACAATATACTCCAACCATTATGTAGTGCTTGTTAGGAACTAATAAAGACACTGCATTATCCGTTGCATCTTCAAGTATAACATGTTTAAATTAATCCTACTTTTTAAGGAATTTTAACATTATAGGTCGAAAACCTAAGGCTTCCATTTAAAGTCCAATTCTAAATATACTTTAACGACAGTTAAAAGTCACAGTCCCCATTACGGGTAACTTTATTTGCAGTACTATTTATAGTAATGTATTGCGTAAGAGAAGACAACCTTCAGACGAATCCGACAGGGGTTCATAGTAAATAAAATATTTATTTTTATTATAATTTTAAAACCTGTATACACAACCAAATAATTGTGATTAACCGTTAGCTTAAACGGAATATGGGTAGTAACAATTAAAATATTAATATAAAAAGACATTTTCTTGGTATGTTAAAGAATACCTAACATAGAAATTAAACTTGCTTCTGTACGTTTTGTAAATAAATAACGATTATTCCAATTAGTTTTAGTCAATTGTATTATATCATTAGGTTAGTTATTGTAATTTTAAATTGTATTTAATTTTTTTAATGCAGCCTCATTTTATAGTCTTAATTTTCATGGACTGGTATTTGGCCAAAATTGATCAGAATTTTGAAACTATAAAATATTTGCTATGCAGTGCATCGGTCTTCAATTTGAGATTGTTATATGATTTTATTTTTAAGCTATAGGAACCCATCCATAATAAAAATCCTAAACGTTAATTGTATTTTGTTGGTTGTTTTGCCTGAACAGTTTTAAATGCTTACAATAATCCCGTTTATTTATATTTTATGTAATAAACGTTTATTTTGTACAGTTTTGTTTTTTTTTTATTTTTTACCTTTATTTATCTTTTATGCTTATTTTTAGATTACGCCCGAACTGCGTTGTTCATCAATATTCGTTCACAATACATTGAATATTTTTTTAAGTATGTACTTACTTACTAAATATAGGTATGCGTAGACTGGTGATAGGTACTCACAGTCCAGAAAGGTACAAGGTATAAAACTCAAAGATTGTATACATTGTGTTTTATACTTTACGCTAGTATTTTGAAAACAATTTATGGTGTTGATTTTTATTTTGCTCTCGTTTCTTGTATAACGTATAGTTAATTAGCTGTTTTACATATAGTCTCTGACGAGTTTGCCAAAAGAAATTTGAATATTTTCAGCGCGCGACTGATCCAGTGTATGTATCCCCATGCACTTGACATGCGACTTAGGGCGTTTACCGTTAATGTTCCGAATTTAGTGTTATAAAAATATTTTATAGATAATAGTTACATGTTTTAAAGTATAAGATTTAATCGCAAGAAGGGATATATAGAACACCAGAATTTTAGGATATTGAATTAAAATTGCATGTTGGTAGCAACGAATTATATGTATACATCACTCAAAAATATACTTGCTGAAACTGTTCACTAATATAACAATATCTGTTGAGTGATTGCTATAATTCTTGCAATCAACTATAAGTATGTTTTAAGTATTAATAATTAATGAGAATAATTACCTACATAACATAATTTTTAGATTTAAAATTATTCAAAATCAAAGTCTGGCATAAAAAGTCTATTACTAAAAGGTAAAATTATAAAATACAAAATATAAAAGTATTAAATTAGTAAGAGTAAAATGTAACTATTTTCCTGAGCTTTCTGCATTTATTTATGTGTTTTAGAAATATAAATTATCCTACCCAAGCCACTTACGATACTTGCTAGGTAAATCAATTTTGACCCATAAAATACAAACATATACATGTCCTTCGGACTATAGCTTTTATCTATTAGCTATGAGACATTAGATTACAATTGATCTATTAAGTAACATAGTAGGCACTGTGATGAAACTATCACCATTGTTTGCTGCAGTTTGAAGTAGAAATGTTTTATGATTGTAGTGGTTTGGGCATAAACATAATAACATTAAATGTACTATATATGTTTATTGCTAAGAGAGAAACAAAAATATATATTTATCTGTTTTAGACATTGATTCTAGTTCAATTCATCTGTTTCGATGTCTGGTAAGAAACATTATCATTTTCTAATAAATCCATTGAGACCATAAAGGAGGTTCAATTAACCTAAATGAAAAAGGAGGAAATGTAGTTACAACAGCAATAACTACTGACTTTACTGACATTGTGTTTATATGATTCTCCTCAATAATAAATTGGGTCTCAATATTTTTCTTAAAATATAGAACTTGGTTCTAGCATAAAGTTATTCTAGTATAAGTCTTTCCAATTTTTCTCTATTACTAACATATAGTATTAAAAATGTACTGAATGTCAAAAAAAAATTCAATACAGTTTTATTGACATTCAAGTGTAAACATATAAAAGTTTAATTCACAAAGAATATAAATTAGAATAGTCATATAGATATGGATATTTATTTTCGTTAATGGAGGGTGTGCAGAATGTCATCAGATGTAAATAAGATGTAGTAGAATATCTTGGAGTCGGATTCCCAGTGTTAACATTCAAGATTGTTTCTAAACAGATTATATTCCTGAATAAAGTGATGACAAATAAAATAAGACTTTCATTTAAGTAATCAAACAAAATATGTCACTGTGTCTTAACACTCCAGATGTGGATAGTTATAATCATCAAAAATAGTGGAAAGAAAAGAAGGTTCTCTAAAAACTTTCCGAGTTGTGGATATGCATTTAGATTTTAGTGACAATGTAATGAGAATAAAAAACAAATGAATACAAAAACTGATAGCACATTATTTTATTCCTTTCACATTCATACAAAGCTTAAAAATAAATTAAACAATATATAATTAAATTACACAATATTACCCATTAATCATCTTCAATAACCTCTGGTTCATCATCATCTTTTTTTTTACCGCCCGTTTTTTTCGCGGACATAACCTGTTTATATTGTTCCAATGCTTCCGTCAAAGGTTCCACAAATCGATCGAATTCTATGTCCTTCATTGCATCGAGTACTATTTGACCAGTGAGAGCCTTCTTCTTCTTTTTTTCCACGATGTTTGTCGCAGCTGAAGTCACGTACAGCACGAAAACAGAAGCTGCTTTAGCCAAACCTGTTCGTGCTTCTTTTGATATATTCACACCATCTGGAAGGGCTTCTTTTACTATTCGTGTGACTACAGTCATAGGCAAATTTAAATCCTCAAGCTTTTCGGCCATTGCGTACTCTTAATTATTTGGTAATTTGCAAAACTCTGCAATCGACCGCCAAAAATCTGTTGTGACTTGTGTTAGTTGTGTATTGCAGTACTGACATTGACACTATTGACAGCGTACCGCCAATGACACCTCTCTGACTTAAGGGCGGCCACATACATTCGGAATTCCGTTTCGAAATTCCGATTCTAAAATACCGTTTCGGGATTCCGAACGCATTAAATCCATACAAATCTATGAATCTGTCACACACTTCAGTTTTTTTCCGTTCGAAATTTAGATCAAAATTCCGAACGGAATTTCGAAACGGAATTCCGAATGTATGTGGCCGCCCTAAGCCTATGCTTAAGCCACTTAAGCTAACAAGCTTGACAATATGACGGCCAAAAAATGTTACCACTTGCATATTTTCTGTATTCTTTTTTGGTGTCGCACAGATAATTAATAAATAATTACTGTTAAAACGACCTACAACTACTACTCGTCATATAGTATATTAAAATAAAAAAATGTGTACTTAAGTAAGTAGGTACTACACAAATAATGCTAAAATAATATTTCTTGGCAAAATAAAAAAAAGTTTTAGTATACATAATTAGATACATTACTAAATAATTTTTAGAAAATTGTAATATCATATTCTATATTTACTCCAAATTTGGTAAATATTCATTGGATTACTTCTTGAGATAAAATATGTAATGAAATTAATTGAAAAAAAAAAGAAAATAAGAAAAAGTAATATGAAAATGAACTACCTACTTAGATAATATAAACAAATTAATTTTAACTCTAGCAACACTGAGAGTTTTATTTTGTCATTTTAAGCTGGTTTACGTCTTTTGAATAAACTGAAAACAACTAAACAAACTACCCTCACAGAGTCTTATTTTTTTAGAATTCAATAAGTTTGGTCAATACCGTCTTGTTTATAAGCCGACTAAGTACAATAGGTAGTAATCGAATACTCTTCAAAAATATCATATCTCGATAATTTTATTCTAGTTTATTAACTTGTGTAGGTATTAGACATTATCGTACTTTTTGAATTTCGTTATTTAACACCTTATCAAACCAGGTAAAACTTAGTTATGTTAACCCATTATGACCTGAATTATTTTAGGTTCTCAGAAATTGATAATTTTTGGATATATTGTTATTCGATGTCCCCTTAATCATTTCTGATTATCAGAAGTTGAATCGATTCACTACTTCTGGAAAAAACAATGGGTGCCATATGGCACCGCTAGGCTAATACGGGGTCAAAACAGCTTTCTTCTAAATATGTATTAAGTGACTGTTAACTAATACTATTTACTGTTTAATTATCATTTTCTATGTTTATAAAGTAGATTAATTAATTTAGAGGGATTAGTTAATGAAAATTAGCATTTTCATTTAAGGAATTCATATAAAAATTGGTATTACACCAAGTTTTTTCATCTATGTATTAACGTAAAACCGGTAATTACAAAAAGAGGCTATATATTTTTGTGACGAGTCGAAGTATTTTGAGAACACTATTCTCAGGAATAAATCCAGCGTTTCTAATCGTGATATTTCTCGAAATTAACTAGGTATAATCTCGTTCAAGAAGCATGAACCGCGAGATTTTGTATGGGATACTTCGTCTAGGTACAGGTTTTATATTTAGTAACACCCCTGTAGTTAGTTTTGTGGCTAGTTATGCATGTCCGGCGTGATGACAGAGATGGAGATGCCAACACTACTTCGTACCCAACGTTAATTTCACGATTTATAAGGTAATTTATAAGACTACCCCCGTTTTCGTCAGCAGAATCTTGATCAGGTATTTAGTAAAGAGTATCTGTGGCTTGAGATCTACGTAATTTTCTAGTAATGCTAGTTCTTTATGCATTGTATATCCCCTAAGATAATAAATAAATATTATTACTAATGAAAACCGAGAAATAAACATTAACTCACTCATATCGAAAAGACACCATATCAGCCTAGCGGTGCCATACGGCACCCGAAACATTTCACATACGATAAATCAAACATACAAACAAATTTTCATAATATTACGATATCATCTAGTCGAACAACAATATATCAACAAATTAAGATGCATTTCAATGTTAAATAACACATAATAAATAAATTACGACTCTCTTACTCGACAGTGAATTAATTTTTTGCGAATAATTTTTTAACACTAACTTATTACCGCTAATACTCGTCGCAACAAGTGCACAGGTTGAAGCAAAAGTAATAAAACAATTAGTTATCTTCCCTAGTACCGATTTGATAGCCAACCATCGGTCTCCATCGCACGAGATGCTCTCATGGTGCAAAAACATAAACGCATAAAATTGGGTGCCATATGGCACCGCTAGGCTATAATGGGTTAAAGCATGGCTTGGTTTTTCATTGCGCAAACTCCGGTTTGATGCCGCACGCGGCCAGCCGCTCGGCTCTTCATGTCACTCAGTGCGGCACCGGCGACTGCGAGACAGGGACGTTTTTCACGGGCTTTCCTATCGATTTCTTCGTTTCATGCTGACACCGTGTTATTGTAATGTTTTTATACGAAAACATTGATTAATAGTACCCCGTCACATTTCTAAGGCCCGGGTTTTTCGGGTTTCGGTTGTTTCTTTTACTGTGTTATGCTGTGTTCGAGTGCAACTCTATTGGATTGTTTTTTTGAGGATTACAGTGGTAAGACTTTAATTTATCGACATTTGATATTATCGAAATAGCCGAAATCTATAAAAAATACCAGGAATTAACTTCCGTAACCACATTTTAATTAATATAAGAAATTGTTTCTATTTTACACTTACTTAAATAATATCTATGTGCGTGTTATTATAAAAAAAAATCAATAAATTCATAAGAAACGTTTTATTGCCCTAACTACCATAAAAATTATATTACTTACCAACCTATATAACTATAATCTACTATTGCTTTCTTGTTCGTTTTCCATGCTTCAGTGAGGCTTAATATAAGTTACTACAAAGCAATTTGAACTTTGTTTTTACTATATTTAGGCTTTATGAGTCCTGTGGTTTATTAGGTAATCAACTTACATATAGGTATACCTATTATGAACGTACCTATATTGAGTTAAGTAAGTAGTAGGTAGGTAAGTTTGTCTAACGTACTTAACTCAATATAGGTAGGTACCTATATATGTTTTTGGGAATGGTAAAGGTAACGTTGACTAGTAGGTAAAGCATGAATGATGACTTGGTTGTTTTTAGGTAAACAATTAAGTAGTATATGATAACTACAACTTCAACCAGACCTTTAAAGCATAATTTGACTTAAGAATAATATGTAATTGGTCTACCTACAGTACCTACATAGGTACCTAGTTACCTTCGTGTCTTTTACTGATTAATAAAATGTAAATTAACATTATTATATAACATAACATATATTAAACTATTTCAAAAGTTTCAAAACTAGCAAATATGTGGATATTTAGATACCTACCTACTTAGTTACATGACCTTTTCAAAATAACGTCGAACGAAATTTATCAGACAAATTGTCTCTAGGTAAGTACCTGCATATTTCTACTTAGGTAAGTAAGTATCCTATAGGTCGCTGTGCAATTAATAGAGAACTTATTAATTTAAGTATTGCAGGTATATGTAGGTTTAACTTTACTAGATACATTTTCGTCTTTTCTTTACCAATGCATTACCTACTCCAAATTGTGCGCACGCGCGTCATGCTAAATTAATTATCTTTGATCAGTAGGATTCATTTGACCGTATTGTGCAAACAAGAAAACACTCTTTGTCTTGAACTTTACATAAACGCAAAGAAACCAGATTAAATAAACATGGTATCGTCCTGTCCTATCTGCCGCTTGCGTATAGGTTATTCGTAAGGTCAAGGCTTCTAATTCCGTCTACGGGGCTATTCCGTCACGTACACGTTTTTGGCGAATCTAAGCACAGTTCGCCGCTGCCGGCTCAGTTGGTAAAGCAGTAGGGTTTTCTAATACAAACTAAAAAACACCCATCACGCTGTGCAATAAAGGAAGAAAAATATCTGCTTTCAAAGTTCAGCTGCATTTCGAAGTCGAAGTGCGAGTATAGTACCATGCAGTTTGATCGAAGATAAATATGAAATAGTTAGACTTCTAGGCTTGTTTGTATGATTATTACAATGTCTATGATATGTATAAACGTGTCTGCCTGTTCGTGATGCGTAAAACTCCGATAGTTTTTAGTAATTCACCATGAAAAATTAACAACTTCAAAATAGTCAAGTGGGAAATTCCGTCTATTTTTTAAGGGGCAAAGCCGTCATATGCCGGTATTTCCCGATTCCAGACATCGTCAACATTTTTTTAGTGTATTACATTTTAAAATAGGTACACTTGTCAATCTGGCAATAATAAGCTTAGCTGTGACGAAACATATGAGTAGGTAATTCAATAGAACGTAGTACGAAAATACTCCGGACTGCAAAATGCATAAATCCTTACTTTATGAAATAATATATATAAAAAATATATATATTAGTAAATTTTTAAAAGGTTTAGCTCATCTGATTGGCAAAACATGCCGGAATAGTCCCAAAAAATTGTGTTTGCTGATAACTCCTATTGTAAATCTTATATCTAAGGTCTAATAACACATATTTGATTGAAATCGACGTGTCTTCATTTTCCGCTAGCTAAGACTTGAAAAAACTGCATAGTTCTAGGAGAAACTGCTTGCATGACGGAATAGCCCCACTCAGGCGGGAAACTCCGTCTACCTGACTATTTTTAAAAAAAAATATATAATCAATTAAGCAACCTAGATACAGGGAATATTATACTATTACTTGATTGCCAAGTAAATTGTTGGTCTAATACATACGCGCCATGGGTAAATAGTTAAAAATAAACGTCTCAAAATTTTAACCAAAGTTGATCTAGCCCAAAAATATGCCGGAATTAGAAGCCTTGACCTTACACATAAATCCTAACGTAAGTAAGTAGGTACTAGTAGGTAGGTATAGTAACAATGTCGATGTCTTGATCCCAAAACTCGAAAAACTTACAAATTGGTCAATTTAGGAAAGTTTTCTTTAGTTTGATTTCCTAGAAAACTTCCCTGATCTTCGCCCACACGCTGACAAACACGTAAAATCCTAATCCTAACTAATATTATAAATGCGAAAGTAACTCTATCTGTCTGTCTGTCTGTCTGTTACGCTTTCACGCTAAAACTACTGGACAGATTTAAATGAAATTTGGTACAAAGAAAGTCTAGAGCCCGAGAAAGAACATAGGCTACTTTTTAACCGACTTCAAAAAAGGAGGAGTTCCACGCGGACGAAGTCGCGGGCAGAAGCTAGTATTCTATAAGCCTGTTAAAATTATCCTACGTAGGTCTTGTCTACGCTAGGTCTACTCTCTATTTCAAAATCATGGTTTGATTGACCGTTGGCTTGTGCTCGGCAAGGGTGCAAACTTGACGGACCAGTCCGTCAACCTCGCAGCAAGGTCGTGATTGTCATCGCCTACGCGCCTGTTTTGGCCGTTATGTAATATGTAACCAAGAACTTGACTCGTAATAATTTGAATTTCTGGCTAAGTGAGATTAGTTGCGAATGTCTTGCCTTCGACAAAAAAACTGTAAGTAATATACCTACTCAATTAATTTCAGGTAAGGGCAGATTCTGACACGAAGGGTTCTGTACTGTTTGGGCATAATATGAAATTCACCACACTTTTTTTTACTGGTCACGGTAAAACACTAACTTTATAAATAATGCTTATCGACCTATGTTTTTAGTTCATTTGTCTATTTTTTTTATTATAGAGTCACATATTGGATAATACACGTACAATATTATAATATGATCTGTTGTCTAAAAACTAGCAGGTTGTAAAAGCCACTCAGGATTTAACTATTATTGTTACATTAGGGACTGGTGCCTTCTTATAGAAATCTATTACAAATTCTTTTCTCAGATCAATCTGCGTTATTCCGGAGTGTTGTTCGAATCGAGCTATAATCGGAACTAATTTCGTTTTACCACAAAACCTTTTTGTGAGCTTGGATAATAGGAGAAGATTTGCAGAGAGCAATGACCTCTGACTGTGGCGTCATTAAAGACAAAAATCTACATTCAAGGACTGCCAAGTAACGATGCCTTTGTCGAAATTTATTAATTAGGTACGGCATTCTGTTTGTGTAGTGCGTTTTAATACAACTACCATTTGAATAGGTAGGTAACGAACATTCTAATAATTAATTTACTGAAAGTGTGTTGAAAGGCACCTTTATTATTGATTCTACTTACCTATTTACTCATCAGTTCCATGAATGTTACTTATTTCGGGCATAGGTACTTAAATGAGCTACATTGTTTAACTTTTGTGTGTTTTGCTAGTGTAAATCGCCATATTTATAAACGACGACAGTAAAGTCATTTCAAAATGTATTTCCCTACTTAATTAGGCAATGACAGCATTTTAATAAATAGGTAGAAGAACTTTGTTTTATAAACTCTACTACATAGGTATTATAGAAGACATAGAATAAAAAAAAACAGATTTATTATACGTGGGTTAAATAATAATAAAACAAGATAAACCTGTAAAAAGCTTCATTTATGATATCACGATTACGTAAGATTTGTTTTTGTGCATAAGTATACTAAACTGCGAGTAAAAAATAATAAACGTGTGTCTATGATGTAAATTGCTGTTTTACGGCGTGCTGGCATGAGCGACGCAACTCGTAAAGCAAGACCTATTTTTGTCTTGCTTTGTCACGCGGGTTTGCTTACAATGACATAGGTCCGTGTGAACCTGAAGGACTCTTAACGGTATATCATTTCATTTTGTTAAAAAAACTGCCAGCAAGTTGTGTCAACTCTTAGTAACTTTACCATAGAATAGAGCTACGATATAGGTAGATGTCAAAAATTCATAGCGTTAAGTAAATATTTACGTAGCAAATCAATAGATGCCGTTCATAAACCCTACTAACGACGTACAAGGGCGTCAGACAATGATACCAAATGTATATTTGTTTCACACTGAATCATAGCATTTTATTACAATTAAGTTTAAGCACATCATAATTATAACTGGCCATGAAAATTACTAAATGAAGTTAAAGTTCTTAAAGTACCTATGTAAAAGTACTTAAGTCTTACAAATTATTGTATGACTTTTAAGCTCTATCTTACAAAAAACAAACTATTTGTTACCGTTATTTTATTCGCGTAGAAAATCAGATTTTTTGATACTATTTCCGGAGTAGAGCTAACCTAGTTTAAAAAAATCTGAAATTAGAAGTAGTTCATTTTGACGAGGGTTGATTTCAGTCATATTTGCTCGGATTACATGTAATATAATTATCTATTGATGAATCAAAGATTCTTTCTAGTTTTAGCGATACGTTTCGCTAATTTAAGGGTAATGTAAGTACTCATATAGTTTTTACTTGCTTTACGTAGCGAAATACTACGGCTTCATTACTATTCTGAAACGATTGTCTGTGACAAAGGTACTGAACTTAATTTTAACTAAGTTTTTAAGGTTCATAATTATAATTAACAAAATATATCGAATACAGTGCTTGCGTGTACCTAATATAACCTGGAGTTCAAATTTACCATTAAAATGAACAAATATATCGATGAATCACGAGATATCGATGATTCGCGTAGACTCAGCTCCAGGCATAAACATCTCGGCGGGATTGGCTGAAACCGCCTATAACAATAAACTCTCTGTACCAAAGGTATTATTAACTCAACGAAAAATAACTGTATACTTTCCAGCACCTTTTGAATATTCAAAGGTATCACAAAATAACTGTTATATAATATGTTTCGGCGTTTGATAAGAGGTACTGAAGGGTTACATTTGTGTTATGTATTTGTTGTATTTTTCTTGTGGGTACCAGATGAATGATAAAAGGAACATTAAAATTTACAAACGGATAATTAAATTCAAATGAACAATCCATCAACCCAATTTGGCCTTTTTACACGTACATTATACATGCTAATTTAGCGTATTGCAGTGGAAAGCAAAACTTGATCGCCACGGCAGTCGGTGAGTAGTCGGTTCGCGTGCTCGCCAGCAAGCGGTCACTCCGAGTGAGAAATGCGTGCTTTATTCCACTGAAACCACGGTATTTGTGCAGTGACATTGCAGTGTTTTAAGTAAGTTAATCAAGTCAGTTAACACGCAAGTCTACATTTGCCACGCATCAACTGAAAACAAGAATGTTTACTTTTTCTCGTGTTTACGTAAAAATTTCAATAGATGCGGTTCATGCGTAAGGTGTAATTTTTGTTGTGGTCTTCCAGGTTCTGCTTATTAGGTGGGGATAGGATTAAAAAAGATTATTTCAAGAAGCTCTACATTTACTTAATTTAACCGTTGATTGACTTTATGTGCACCCAAATACAATCCTTAGTTCTAACAGGCGTAAGTAAATAAAAACACCCTTATTGGAATGAAAAATTATAATGGAATTAATCGTGTATTTTATTTTATTTGCTGCCGTTTTTAAAACTTTAGGTACGTACCTACAGTTCCCAGATTTGTTGCACGACTGACCTAACGATAGTCTACCGCTTTAGACTTTAGTCTTATATAAACTTTATTACCTAATAAGTAAATAAAAACGAGACTATGGGGAAAAAATTAACTTCGGTACATTATAATCTTAAGTTCCCCGTAAATGTGATGACGGTCCAACGTATCTATAATTAACTTACATTACCTCATATCCCAAGTCCTTGATAAATTATAACAATTATCATATATCTGGTAAGAAACCGCAAAACTGTCTAATTGAGGTAATCCATTAGCATAAACAAGTCATGACTTCACCAATCAATATCGAAGTTTATGGGAAAGGAAATGGTTCAGGGACTAAACCTTGCATGAAACTTACTTGCATGTATTGTTAACTACGGTGTAGATATCTATGTCAGTGTTATTATGGTAATAAACCGCGCAGCACCTTACAGCTATATTTTAACACTGATAAACCTCTTTCGCTTCACGAATTTCATAATTTTGTTCAAACTTCCCATCGATTTCGGATACTTCGACCCATTTTCTAAACAGATTTGATCCAGCAACACCAAACGCAGAATTGCAGGTGAAAAGAAAAGAAAGTCCTTTTTAGTTTAAAAATACTTTGAACTCAAGTACGGCTTAACTTATTTGGTTGAAAACTGGTGGGGACGTAGATTAGAATCAGGAGAAGGACATAGGATATAAACAGTCAAAACATTAGTCATTTAGAAATCACTGACGTCGTCGTCTCTATGCTTTGAGTTTCCTAAACAAAACAGCTAATTGAAGCATAGTGACGTAACTTCAATAAAAATCTAAATAAATTAAATACCCATTTCCTATATATAGAGGTGACTTAAACAAGAGAACGATATCTAACTTTAACCACACACACGACACATAGTTAGCTTCCTGTAACACCTGTACTAAGACTATTTGTGGCTACACTTTATATAGGCTTACACAGAAAATATAAGTACTTACTCTGTTTTGGTCTGTCAGGGATTTATCATATAAATCAAATAAAATTACTTAGTCTTTATTTCCAAATCGTAACAAAAGTAATACCTACACAAAAAAGGAAATAATTAAGACAACATTTCAGTAAATTCGGATGTAATGTTTAACTACTAAGTGCGCCTTATAAGGAAACTTGAGTGTAGCGTTCGAATATTAATCATGGTCAAATGCAGACATTTCACTTACACTTAAATTTGCAATTTTCTTCGACCAATTAACCTTTCTGACATCAACGAATGTAGTTACATGCGAGCTAACTGAATGTAGTCCTTGTCACGTGGGGTTAAAGTCCTCTATAGTTTGGTAGAAACCTGTCTGTAAATGCTAGGTATTTGTTATCGACGACCTCGCGGTGATGTCATTTTGGGCAAGGACGGGGCGCGAACGTGTATTCGAGTTGATAAAAAAAATATAAGTAAGTTGTTCACATCACAAGAGTAAAATATAAATGAGCTTTTATGCAATTAACATAATGGTATTCCACGACGATACTAAATACCTAATTGAACTGCCAATTTATGTTGCAAATAGGTAACTCATTTAAGTATGTATATCGGTACCCTTTATATTATTTTAGATATGTGGTAAGCCGTTCAAAAATAAAAGGAATTTATAGAGGCCGCTAACAATTACTTGCTTACCTACTTATCTATGTGAATATTCTTAGTTTAGGTGAACAAGGTTATTATGAAGGTTAAATTTTATTAAATGTTAATTGGGTCGAATTCATGAAAAAACATGTGAAATGGTTATGCGTTAATCAGAACTACCCGTAAAACTTGATTGTGGCGGTGCCCATTTGCGTTATTAATTTTAATGAAAGTCACGTTTTTTAGTTTATTTTTTTTACATACAATGTTAAATTTGTTAGACGTAGTTTTAGAAAAATAAAGCACCGTAACTAGATATCTACTTACTAAGTAAATGAATAATAGGATATTAATAAATAAACCGTTAACAATTAAAAATTATCTTTAGTAGGTAAAAGCTTTAAAAATCCTTCACACCACGGTCCTAGCCCAAGATTATATTATAAAATATCTTATCTACTGTCAATTATGGTCATATATATGTCGCAGTGATTTGATGAAAACAGGGATTTCATCAAATCCCTCAGTGATATGATCAACTCCCGGTAGATGATAAAAATACCACGCGTTGTGTCATTTCCCTAGCGAAATTCAGTGATTTGATCAAGTCTCCCAGTCATTTTAGGGAAATAAAAGAATCTTAGAAAAGGCTGCTAGATTTCTTCATTTCACTTAGTTATTTGATCAAATGCCTGAGCTGATTTAGGGACATGATAAAACGAGTAATTAAGTCAACTCAGTTTTAACGTTTTACCAAACACGTCTAGTGATTTGATCAACTCCCTAAATATTTTTAGAAAAATGATAAAAGCAGGAAGCCCAGTCCAAATCCCTCAGAGAGATGATAAAATCCCGGCACATGCGAAAATATGACGCGTTGTATTATCAAAATTATCGGTTCTGACGCTTCGCCGGCCGCTGCCGCGGCACGCTCGCTTCGCTCGCTCGGCTCGTGCGCTGCAAGGTCACAGTTCTACCTAACACTCCTCCTCGCTTCGCTCGTCGTCGTACCTAAAGGAGACCTTCAATTGCCATTCATTAAGGTGTCCCCTACATTATACCCACTGTGTACAAAGAAACAGTCTGGATTTGCTTTTTTCGTAATTATGGCAAATAATAGTTATTTTCTAAAGGGTATTATCTTATTTCTAAGACTACTTTTATCATTTCCGTAAATCAGCTAAGAGATTTGATGAAATCACTAAGGGTACTGAAGAATTCCACCAGTTATTGCTGTGATTCTTTCATTTCCCTAAAACTGTTTAGGGAGTTGATCAAATCACTAGACGTGTTTGGTAAAGTGTTAAAACCGAGTTGACTTAATTACTCGTTTTATCATGTCCCTAAAACAGCTCAGGCATTTGATCAAATAACTAAGTGAAATGATGAAATCTAGCAGCCATTTCTATGATTCTTTCATTTCCCTAAAATGACTTGGAGACTTGATCAAATCACTCAATTTCGCTAGGAAAATGACACAACGCGTGGTATTTTTATCATCAGCCGGAAGTTGATCATGTCACTGAGGGATTTGATCAAATCCCTGTTTTTATCATCTCACTGCGACATATACACAACACACACATAATAGTTGTTATGCTACTGCACTTCGACAATGTATGTCTATCATATTGCAACAACTAGGTGTTGCTTGCTCGCTTGACTGGGATTCCAACTTTTGCACTCGGCATATTGCTAATCAAGTAGGTAAGTAAAGCGAGCGAAAGTTCGTATTGAGTCACTGTGGTCACACAACTAACGACACGCTGCCCTCTTACCTCCTAGGTATTGCAACTCGTTCATATTATACTTAACTACGGTGACACGAGCTAGACCGGCTACAATCACCAAAATTGGGATGTAGCTATAACATCTATTATTGTATACAAGTACGGCTACATAATAGGTAGGTACATATTTATCAAACCAGTCACGATTTAAGTATTTGTATATAGTCCTAAACTTCTCTCAGACAAGTGATCTGAGGTCGTTCTGTTGCCGTCTGTGGGTACGTATTCGGCATTCAAGATCGCCTTAAAATGCAGTGTGCATATTTAAGTTGTTGTGTAAAGGTTATTTTGAGCATGTTTTTTAGTAAATAACTAACTGGAGATACAGACAGTCTAGTCTGTAAAGATGTGTGCAAAAAGAGATCTGATAAAATTACAATGATCAGAAATTAAGATTAGGTAATGTTTACATTTTGAACATACTTACAGTTAAATGAAATGTACAGGACGTTAGTACTTCTAAAGAATGGCTTCTCGTACACACTTATCCGAATGATTTGTAAATAAATAAATAGTCTTCGCAGAAAAGTATTGCAGATATCTCTTCAGATGTATGTCAATAGCAAATATCCCTTCATACCTCGTGACCCACTAGTGTGTGACCAATAACCGGCACAATGTTTATTATGGAAATGCATAGTAAACAATGGGCTATTAGTTCAAACATAAGATACCATCCTAGGCGGGTTTCGTAGGTTAAGATTATTTGCATGCTAAGGCGTGTTTCACTCCTGGATAATTTTATATGGTCTATCGAGTCCAGGTATGCTTATTTAAATAGGCAAAGGTAACAAAGTCTGCAATCCCGATTGATAGGTATGTGAAATATTTAGCATATGGTAATTTCTAAGTCAATAAGTCACGAGACTGATATTAATTTTTATGGCATCTTACGTTTCTAATTCTTATTGGCTTCCCATTCTTATGGGAAGCCATGCATATTATGATTAGGCGTGTGTAGCAAATGTTAAAAAACTAGGCATCCTTCAGCCGTAATGGCTGACTATAAATACATAAATGCTCTCGGAGACATACATTAATTAGGCAATTTAAATACTTTAATACACCGGTTATTTACAACCATGGCACTAAACCGGTATTCAAAGAGATGTTTCATTATCATAAGGAAAACGCACAAGGTCATTAGTAACCGCCGTTGCTATTGTCATTGTAACCTAGGGTTGCCATAAGTGTAAGGACTCGGACCGGGACATTTCAAGAAAAAGTAGTAAAAAAAAAAAAAAAAAAAAAATAAAAAAGTCACATTTTGATAATTTCATTTAACGCTTCTTAGGTCGAGTTTTCTCAAGAAGTCAGGTATCAACTGAATGTATAAAATCGATATAAAATATCAATGCATTACAAAAATCGATCTTGTATCAAACATCTCTAAGTCACACAGTGGGCTTGATAGCATGCCATTGATGCGCTCTTGCTCTGTCAACGCTAAGAGTCTACGATCTCGAAATGCGTTGACACTGTTAACGTAAATTCGTGAAACGTGAACGGACAATTGTCAGCACTTACGTCGTTCTATCCACGTACGGCTAATCGTACGCTAGTTAGAGCGCGTTTATTGGAGGTATATTACTGTTTACCAAGTCCAGCCCTCTATTAAAAAACTAGGATTTTTAAACCGGGACAATTTGCTTATCGGCCGGGACGCCGGGACACCATGCTTCAAACCGGGACATGTCCCGGCGTACCGGGACGTATGGCAACCCTATTGTAACCGCCCCTACATACATTACATTACTTGCAGTTGCAGTACCTACTTAAGTTAAAATTTGTCTGTTTGTTTCAGTGTTATGAAAACAGCAATGTCATCGGAGTTGCGCACGCGCACCGCCAGAAACGACTGAAAACGATCGAACGAAAGGTCCCCAGGGGTCGGAAACTAATGTGTTCATTCTTTAATACGGTGATAATAACGGTCTAGAATAATGTTAAAATTGCAATAATTGCGAACGCATCTTTAAGATTGAGACAGAGAGCGTGAACGAGACGGAGAGCTCCGTCCGAAAATAGTTTGTTCGAAAATAGAGAAAAAATGGGTCGTTCAGTACGCGACGGGACTGCGGCGTCCGCACACGCCGCCTCGTGGTGGGGGACACCATGGAAAGCCATGGCTGATCTAGCCGAGGCTGTCGACGATCTGATATGCAGCTTCGATTATATGGACACAGCCATGGATAACCTAGTGATGCTCGTCTTTATCTGGCTCCTGTTCTCGATCGTGCTCCTCGGCATCGCGAAATGGGCATACGGCAGGTTCGCCACCAAGCCGGTGGTGGAGGAGAAGAAGCCGCCCGTGGTCGAGGAGCCGAAGAAATCCACAGCGAACGAAATCATTAATAGTGCTGACAGTGTGCTTGCAACGAGTGCTAAAGTTAAGAGTGCTTCTTTCAATTCCTTCAAGCCGAGCAAGCCCAGCGGCTTCGTCCCTGCTACCCCACCAAACAAAAGAAGACTGGGGCGTATGTCCCCCGGCCCGGAACAACTGTCTACGCTGAAAAAGCACCAGAGTATCATAGTTCCGACTTGCACTGGCCCCGACCCGCCGAGCGTGCAGTGGGTGAACGAGTTGTTGACGTGGTTATATAATGATCTGGTTATTGTGAATGAACTAGTGCAGCAATGGATTGTGTCCATGAACGAGTTTTCCAAGAAGTCCGTGGAGGAGGTAAGGATCTTTGCTTTAGAGAATGTGAGGTGCTGGTCAGAGCTATCGCGCTTTTAAATATTAAAAAGAGGTTAAAAAACTCTGGTACGTTATTCTTATCTTATGTTCCATATGTATCCACCAAGTATTTTTACAGCGATAAATTACCTAAGCATAAAGTAAATATATATTTTTGACATGTGGGTTAATGCATCGTAAAAGCTATTAACGAGAAGTGTTGAGATGCTCAATGATAAACAAGACCATAAATAAATCACAATGAGAAATAACTACAGTTACCTACATTTGGAAATTAATCCTGTACTGTGTAAGCAATTTGTAAGATCCACAAGATCTTCAAAAACAACCAAAACAAACGAAGCACGGAAGATCGCGGCATTTCCTGTAGCATCAACAAATCATTCAGTCTGTCAAGAATAGACGGGCAAATTTAGACGCTCGTCGTATGTAATACGGTCGCTAATTGTTAGACAAACGTCGTTTGAAGGCAAACCCGACTGGGCGGGTATTTATTATTAGGTCGGAATAAAAATCTAGATCAAGAACGGTCTTTATGGAAAAGTTATTCAAATTAGTTGTTAGGTATATGTAGGTTTCACGTTTTTATATTTTGCTTAGTGACTTGCCGAAAACTAGTAAGAAGGTACCTAACTAATTTAGAAATAATAATATATATATTATATGTATAAGAAAATAAAAGTAAATTAGCAGTTTTAGCAAAATAATACAATTTCAATATTAGGTACGACATCACTAAGTACGTGTTTAATATGTTATATGATTGTTACTTGAATGTAACTGGTAGGTTACCTCTACTTTCAAACTAATTAAATCTTACCTAATTTTGAACCGTTCCAATGTATAAAAAGCCTTTGCTTTTACAAACCAATAGCACCAACCTACTTTAATATATATAGTACCCACCTCTACCATCCTTGGGTTACATAACGGAACAATAGAATTTGTGAGGAAGACAAATTTATAGTTTCTGGCTTGGTTGACCGCTCGGAACGGCCGTACAGTCCACTTAAAAAAAACAATTAAGTATGGAAATTTTTGTTGTGCACACACAGTGAAATAAAACAAAACCAACGGGCTTATCCTGTGTGTAGGTACTGATCTCATCGTGAAGTTTCGAGAACTTTACAGTTTCCATATTCGCAGCAGACTGAGGTGACGACCGTTTACCTATGAACCCAACACATTAATGTTATATTTATTTATTTACTTCTCATAAACGTTCATGCAGTGTTTATAATTCTTAATTAAAGTAACGTGTAAATTCATTGTTACTAACCAATTAATGAATTAAGCAATTAAACTATTAGTTGAATTGAATCCAATCCAATTAATGTTCTCTTCATAGTAGAATCTTAATTTAAACTGATTGTACGTAATGAATAATAAATTCATTCTTGAGTTTAAAGTGATTGGGAATGTTTTTTTTCTAAATGATACCGAGTTTATATTTTATATTTAATTTTTAATACATATTCTAATAATAATTAATATGAAAGTCAGTTAGGTTGTATTTTTATATACTTACTCGCACAATAAAACCACTAATAAAGAAATATTGTTTAAAGGATTTGAATAATTGACTAAATCCTATATATTGGAATGAAATAACTATAATAAACGGAATTAACCCGCTCGTCAGCTCAGTCGTGCTAAAAATATGGGAACTGTATCGTTTTCGAAACGTTAGCCAATAAAATAAAATATGCTAGTTAAATCCGTTTATAATTCCAATGTGTAGGTACTTAATAACCGCGATCAGATCAGAAATAAATAAATCCCATATAGGTAGTTTATTGTCTAAGGAAGGGAATGGTAACAAAACCTCATCATAGCATAACTGCGTCTAATTGCAAGTGTTTGCAGAATACACAGTGATGGCAAATACCAATGTTACCGTACATTGCTTACGAGTACCTACCAATAATAAAATACCTAGTTAACACCATATCGCGATTGATAACAAACATTTTATAGCTTGTGTGCGCAGTAACGAACATTAGTTTACGTAAATAATGAGTATTAGGTATATATTATAATGAAGGTGAATTTACAATGAGCTGTCACTCTCGATGACCTATCTCGATCGATCTGTTTAATTTTAAGGACGCGGGTTTCAAACTTGATCGTACCCATAAAAAACACATTTTTCCGACTTTTGACATGGTGAAAGAAAACAGATAATTCCAGCGTTGTGGATTTAGGACGGAACATATTATTATAACGATTATAGGCTAAATGTGACATTTGAGTACATTTTTGTTAGTGCATCGTTAACTGGTCGGTTCTAGTTCTATCAGGACGTTCGACAAACAAAGAAATAAAGAATTAAAACAAGATACCATTTTTTATAATTAGTTTAATTTGTCGTAATTTTGTGCAGCTATTTTTGCTTTTATAACCTTCGAACCTTCCTGTAAAGTTCTGTAACGTAGGTTTTTTATTTAGGCTTTGTTAGGTAACATAGCACCTCGATAACCTTATCAGCTGACCGCTGAGCAGGAAACCTGATGCCAATCTGCTCCTAGCGGTTACTCTTATCTGTATTTTCTGAATGTATGTTTCTATGTACATAGTAGTACATACATATATAATTATATAGCTTTATGTGGTTAAAATATATTGAATAGGTACTTATATATTTTAACTAATTAGCAAAATCATAAAAAATGCCATTACTTATCACATATTCGTTAAAATCGTTCAATATATATATAAATGTTTAAATTGTGGTAGAAGTAAATAATATACTAAAAAGATCTTCAGTTAATAATTGCAATAAATACGAAAGCGTTGGTAATTAGATTCATGAGTATTTAAGTGTGCTGATTTTTTCTATTAGGTACATGTCACAGGTATCACAAAGAAAAACAAACGTGGAAATGTATTTAATGTTCACAACTGAAGAACTGGAGGAAGAGCCAATTACTACTTAGCTGGATGAAGTAGTTCCAAAATTGAAACACTTAGCAGCAATCCACCTATAGATGGTTCTTGAACATAAATTTAAATGGGGCTTGCTGAGCTCGCAATTCTCATTGAACGGAAACTGCCAGCCAATGTATAGAGAACACGTGGTAGAGCCGCCATTTCATTTTCTTCTGAATAGCACCCTACAAGATTTAGATCATTAGCATCACAATGACGCGAGGGTCCCTATTATGTCACCTCACGAAATGAGTCAACGTCTGGCGCACCGAGTGGAGTGTCGAACGCGATTCATTTATTCTAGTATTCGACCGCGGCTCGAGTACGCGTATGATGTCACGAATGACGCCATTGATGACGAAATGGCTATTTTAGGCTCTTAACGCTAGTGACTAGGTATTGTAATATTTACCGGGTCTATATTGATAAGCTGAATATGCATACTTAATTATTATTTACTTATGGTATTTTTGATGTTTGTTACCTGCGTTAAATTATCTGACTCACTCGCATGAGTTCACTACCTAGACAAATGTCTACCAGAAAAAAAAATGTCATCTTTTTGGTGTCCGAAGACTATGCATATTTTAAAATTTGTTTACTGCAATCTACTATCCAAACACGTTTTACGGCAAGTGTAATGAATCCTTTGTCACAATGTTGTCTAACACATTATGCAGTTTAAGTTATCATTAAATAGTTAGGTGTGAGATGCGACGATTTATCTAATCTTGATGCAAGATAAACCACATTCCAGAGCCTAAAGATGAGGGAGAATCTTCTTGTACCTAAGTAATATGATTAACGAATAGTCATTCAGTCCTCACACTTATCTAAGCGATAGAAAATGGAGAGTTCGCTAAACGTTACCATACAATCAAAATACATGAGCTTAACCCATTAAACTTATGCAAGTACCTACTTAATTAAGTATGTTTTTAGAATATTGCACAAAAAAGTACCTGGTTTACGGACCAAATTTATTAATGAAAAATCTAGCAATAGCAATAAACCGGATGTAAATTTTCCGTTAGATTAAAACATACTAGTGCAGAAACTAGTCGTATTTATTATATAGGTTAGAACGAAACTGCGGTCCTATTAAATGTTTGACGATCGGCGCAGTAATGCACGGCGGGGCTGCTGCTTGCGTGCGCGCATATAACACACGTTAATATCGCGGCTACCAATCGATGTCGACCAGTCAGTCGAACATGCGACTTACACGTTTTTTTCCATCTAGAAATTTCTAGATGAATGTAATTGTTGTTTAAATTTGCGATTTACCTATATCTGAGACATTGCAGTGCGTTAAGCCATGAGGTGGTAGTTTCAAAATAAAAGTTTAACAATCAAAACCTATAAAATAACATAAAACATTTCTAGTGTTGGTAATAAACATGAAAATGTTTTACGTTTTCGTTTACGGCAATTTGTGAAACTCCATAAAATATTTAAGAGGTATAAATATAACGTGGAGGCCAATGCGGTGATTATATTTAGAATGCGGATGTCCAATGCACTGAATTGCATGATGCGGTACATCTTAATTTCTAATGCTTTCGCTGTTATTAAGTATACGTATATCGGAATGAAGCAACTGTAACGAATTTATTTCAAGTTAACTTACTAATTTATTTAATTTGATAATGATATTATGCCGATATTTTGAGAACTTTACGATATCCATATTCGTATCAGATCAAATTGGCGATAGTCTAACACTGAGGAATTGTACGTAGGCAAACATATTAATTGAAATTAACTTTAAGGGCAGAAGTTAAAACTAAAATGAAGAGTAATATTACACAATTAAATTTCTCTGTGAAATAGATATCGCAACCAAGTTATTTAAATAGGATGATTTCATAACATTTTAGCATTGAATGAATGTCGATAGGTCGCGGTGTCAGTGGTCGCGCTAAGTGGTGGAACAAGATTACAACAACCGTGATAAGAAACTGAGCACTGACCTTTAATTGGCTTAATGCTTTTGATAATTACCTTTTGGTAATAAATAAACTCGAGCATAACTCATGATATCAATTAATAACACTTACTTACTAATGGCTTTTTCATGACCAAAAATTCTTAATACTTTTTTGTACTTTATCAGCTAACTAGCTGTGCCCGCGACTTTGTCCGCGTGGAATAGTCATTTTCCCCGTTTTTTACACATTTTTCACTGTTTCTTCGCTCCTATTGGTTGCAGGGTGATGTTATATAGCCTAAAGCCTTCCTCGATACGTGGTATATCCAACAAAAAGTTTTTTTCAATTCGATCCAGTAGTTCCCGAGATTAGCGCGTTCAAACAAACAAACAAAAAACTCTTCAGCTTTATAATATTAGTATAGATCAGTAGACTGTTTCAAGCTTCTTAGTAGTATTTGGTACACCGACTTCAGAAATTCCTTGTTTTTAATAGACAAATCACTTTCTTTTTCGCTGTTTTTTCTTGGCATACGGGCACAACGATTTCACGGTCATCCCTCGACCTAGACTGTGGGCGACGCTAACCGCGCTCGAGTGACAGTGTTTGGGAATAAATATAAATATTAGTCTATTATTAACATGTCTTTGACGAACTACAACAGTTTGCCAACACAAAGAACCAAAAAATTTACGTGTCCATATAGCAAGTAAATAGTAAACACAACTATTCTGTTATAATCAACAAATAGGGTTTTTAAGATGTTGCATCAAACTATAAATAAACGTTACTGTTAAATTATAGCAGGCGCTGACCTACCTAGGCACTTTACTAGTTTGTGTAATTTAAACACCACTATGTAAACGTGAGAGAAGGTACCATATTGTAGAAGTATTATTGAGTAGTAAATATTTAGTACAAGGAACTCCATTAAATTATTTTCAACAATCGAACTTGACAACTGGAACATTGCCAGCGCAGCGATGCCAGTGCTAGAGGTTATTGGCAGTCAACAATCATACATACCTACATGCCACGATATATAATATAATAGTCATATAGATATTTTCTACTACCTAACTCCGGTCCGCTCGTCAGTGTCTCGTCATGCTCGCTATTTTTGCTATTTGATTGCGCTGAAATTATATAAACTAAATATTATCTAATTGTTTAGTATTGTAGAAATTATTTGTTTATGTAGCAGCTATATAGTGTCACCTAACAATGAAAAAGGAATAAGAATATACGATTCGGTGTTTAGCGTAGAAAATCGAACATTGATTGTGTGAACCGTGGGGTTGGTGATAAGTACTTTACCTTCCCTTCACGTCGCGAAGACAGCTGCCATTAGACACGTTCAATTACCTAACTACTACTACTTATACTATAATTTATTACTATTTCATATTAGGCACATCGATACTTCTGTTTTCTTAATGTATACTTTTTCATAAGGACTATCTTAATCGTGATAAATAACTTATTCTGTAGCTTAATTGTGTTTATCTTATTCTTTACAAATTTTTAAATCTTATAAAACATATCTTTAAAAGTTATCGAAAAAAAATAACAAAACACTTTATTATTGCATAATGTGCAGTAAACAACAAGATACCTTGTTGCTTTTGAAGGGTGCCGGCTCCGTTGGCTGCGCCTGCGCCGCGCAGAGTTGCACATGCTCGCATGCGCACACATGATATCACGAATCTCTTACGTCACTGTTATTTAGGCTAACGCATTACGCACTGATTTGCTGTGATAGGGCATCGCTCTAATGTTATCATTGTTTTATTTTGTATGAGCGCAATATGCGGTAACATAAACTAATTATACTTATGTAAGTTTTAGTTGATCAGATAGAGTCATACAGATTTATATAATAAAGTGTTAAGAACATAGTAGTAGCTGCTGCCTACGTACTGTTCTAAAATTTTGTAGGAAGATGCAAATTTCATATTTATCTTCACCGAAACAATAATTGAATTTTCCCGCACGATAAAAATGCCTTTACAAGTGTATTGCGAAACTTTGGCTCCAACTCAACACCGTCTTCTCGTACTCCGGCACATCAATCAGGTTAAAAGCTAATTACTCTTCGACGCCGTAGTCTTGGAAATATTAATAAAACTGGATATTATTACCTTCTATTTATAGAGTTCGTAAAAATAAACATAAAGATAATAATTTCGTGCCACCATACCTATTTATTGCACGGTAAGCAGCCCAAGATAGAGCAAAGTGGCGTGCAATTGGAGAGGCCTATGTCCAGCAGTGGACTGCGATGGGCTGATGATGATGATGATAATGATGATGAAACAAAATAAGAGGACGACCGAGCACTTATAGTCGACCATTATTATTATTTAAAGTATTTTATACTCTTAGACCCTCTGCTTAAGTACCATAGATAATTTGAAACAGGTAATTCCACTGTTATGTCTAGCTAAATGGCTAAATAGGCTAGGTACTTTTATAATATCTAATCCACCAAGCTGCATCAGTGCGAATTAACGAAGTACATCTCGTATATGTATTGTAGGTAAATCACGAGGTTTTCTTTCATCGAATGATAGCTATTTAATTACATGTTGGAAAAATGAGCACAATTAAATTTTCATGAACGTCACGATAATTTTTACCTAGAATCACTGACCTATGACGTCAATAATAAGTAGTTTTGCTTCTTGAGGTAGGGACATATATAGGTAACTCTGTGCTGAAACGATTTACCAGTATATCTATAGTGTGCCAAATTAGTAAAAATCTAAGTGCATTTGTTGCCAGAACGGCTGTTAACTTGCAGACATTTTAAGTGCAAACTCAATTGTTGAAAATTTATGATGAGACCAGTTTTTGTACTTTAGTGGAAAAACATCTTCCTTAATAGAAACTATATTTTCTTAGTCTATACCTACATTACCTACGTTATTTACTTGATTGTACAGAAACTACGACAAAGTCGCGGGTAGAAGCTAGTAATTAATATATTAATTTAATTTGAAGTTTTTGTAATAAGTACACTACATTCCTGAATGTGATAGCTCAACATGGTATAATAACCCATACACACAAACACACAAGGGGGCCTAGACAAGGTGCCAACGTTCAACGTTAACGCTGAACGTTGGCACCAAAATGTATGGGATTTGACATCCGCGAACGACTGTCACGTACGTCACAAACGTTCGCGGATGTCAAATCCCATACATTTTGGTCGTTTCGTTTAAAGTTAACGTTGAACGTTGGCATCTTGTCTAGGCCCCAAGTTCAACATAAGCTGCACAAAACTCGCAAATAAGTGTAGTCGCAGTCGCTCTTATGCAGCCTTTATACACATATACAACTTCCATGATATGGAAATAGTAACAGTAAGGTAAACTACACACTAGTTCGTCGTATAACGTGTGTATGTTATTGTTCCAGCAAGGCATTGGAGTCGAACTGGTGCGCGCGCTGGACAGCCACCCTCCTAGCATCTCCAACGTCTTTTGCGAATGCGACTCCAAAGATGATGTCGTAAGTATATGTTCTAATGTACTTCTTTTATGTACAACCTTTTTTTCAATAGATATGATATATATTATTAGGTCTTTGTAGGTAAGTAGGTAATTTTTATAATTAAGTTGACGGTCTTTGTCTAGGTCCTTGAGGATAATAAAATTACTACTACTACTAAATACTTTCAAGCTAAGTTGAGGTTAAAAAGTCAGTTGTAGTACGATTGATAAATTTGATTGAAGCAATTCAATCATAAACGGAAAAGTCAATTGAGTTAACGTTCAACACAATTGGTTGAATTTATTTTTAAACTGAGCAACAAGCAGACGTATACAATTCTAAAATAATAATAAAATAGAAGATAATATCATTTGTTTTTTGGATTTTCCAAATTTAAATTTTCCTAATTTTATAAGTAGGTACCTACCGAATGTAACTTCGTAAGATATTTGCTTCTTGAACTTACGAAGTCAGTAAAGTTATGTAAATATATTTTTCAAAACAAAAAAGTTAGACACTAGGGGACACCCGGATTTGAACCGGGGACCTATCGATCTGCAGTCGATTGCTCTACCACTGAGCTATATCCCCTTATGACAGACATGCTAGAAAACACTTGCATTTCAAACTAAACAAAAGAAAGTCACGTAGTAAGATGACGATAGCTAATTATCAGCGTCACAAGAATATTCGATATAAACACTAATTTACAAATAATTGATATGCTTACTTAATGTATTTCATAATGTCCATTGTCCATACTTATTTGCAAATACCTTATATTTTTAGAAACGGACCCAGGGGTAGCTTATTTATGCATTCGCATTTAATTAAAAACAAGATATAGTATCTTGTACTTAATTACAGCATGTTTTATTCAATTTGGATAGTGATTAATTAAAATAAAAAATATCTTGCTCTCGAATTTTCGATGACACGTTGTCAAGGCGCTTATAATTTACATTATTATTGCAGTGTTTTTTAAAACTTATATATATGTATATTGTATAACTTACTTAGGTGCTATAAGGATAGCATCTTACTGACGAGGGTCGTAATCATGGATGCTCGTATGCAATTACAATCACTATAATAATTACGACACTAACCTAGTTCAGACATCATTTCATAACAAAATAAGCAAGCAGTAAGTATTTTATTAAGTTATGAATGATCACCTTTATTAACTGACGACTGCTCTTTTTCGGAGAACGCTACCGTTCAAATTTGCATGGGAAATTAAAAAAATAAGGGTTACATTCAAGGGGACACCCGGGTTTGAACCGGGGACCTATCGATCTGCAGTCGATTGCTCTACCACTGAGCTATATCCCCACATGAGTTTTAAATGAAAATATACCCATTATTGTAATCATTTGAAATGAATCACGTAGGCGGACGATATGGCTCTCGACACGACCATTTTAATAAGAACCGTGTTGGTTCTATGTAGTTAGGATTTTCGATGACAGTATAAAAAAGAAAGTGATTCGCAGAGCTCAAACTAAACTAGATAACTTGTTGTTTTTAAAACGTCTAGGTAATACGATGTAAAGCGTAACATAACTTGATATAAAAATCGTTCAATCTTATTTTAAACTCAATAATGAATAAAAAACATTAAATCAGAAAATTATAATTTCTGATGACTTTGCGGTTACACATTGGAATGAAGCACTGTAAGTAACTGATTTAACTCCGTATTTTATTTTATTTCTTGACATTTCGAAACCTTAACAGTTCCCATATTAGATAGACTATCGTTAGAAGTTATAGGAATACGCGATTTAAATCCGTTATAGTGTTTAATACATAATAATCAAAATGGTCTATCCCAGTATCTGCCACCAATTGTTTACTTACAGACCATCACCTGCGACTGCGAGGCGACCCCGGCCTTCCAGCTGAAGGCGTTCAGCCAACGCGGGGAAAAGGTCGAGGTCTCGCACTACAGGGTTAATGTCAACAGGTAACATATCCACGACGTTTCGTAACTTACGACTTTTTACTTCGTTGTCGATGTCGTCTTATTCTCGCGGTGCTCTGTCAAAAATCGGTAACATTGTCGACAACGAGAAATCTTCTTATGTCGATGTCATCTTTTATTTCTTCATGTCGACAACGCAACAATATCGATACGACAAACCTAGCTACTCCTAGTCGACAACGTTCTCAATATGTCACAGCATAAGCTCGCAGTGGAATGATGTAGGCTGCTGTCTTACTGCTATAGTAATAATGATCAAATTTCAGATTCCGCGCGCGTCTGAGCGTCGTGTGCGTGACGGAGAAGCTGACGGGAGAGCTGAGATGCGACGGCTGGCCTGAGGTGAAGGTGGCGTTGGCGCCCGTCGGACCACTCAAACCAAATGCTAACGAGAACAACCTACAGCAGCTTGTTAGGTTAGTGATATCATTGAGGACATTACTGCTTGCTGGCTGTACACGCAGCAAATATTGAAGTGTATTTTGGATAACAATTTGCTTTGTATTAAAATACTAGCTTCTGTCTGCATGGAATAGTTACTGTTCCGCTTCTATTTGTCTTAGCGTGATTATACACTGCCTATAAGTCCAGTAGCTCCTGAGATTAGCGCGTTCATACTTACATCCAAACTATAGCTTTATACATATATATATTATTATATTATACTAGCTTTTGCCCGCGACGATGAGTACTTTACACATAATTATGTACGTTATAAAATATAATTTATATGTTATTTCGATGTATAAGCTAAGTATATTATTGTAAAGCGTCATCAAAATCCATTCAGTACTTTTTAAGTGAAAGAGTAACAAACATCTTACAAACTTTAGCGTTTATAATATTAGTAAGGATAAGATCTTACTGTGTTTGTCTGATGATTGCAGCGACATCGTAGTGAATGCTCTGCGCAGCACTCAGCTGCAATTCAGCCTGGCGCACTACCCCACGTGCCCGCGGCTGCGGCGCTATGTCGACACCTCGCCGCGCCTGCCGCTGCACTACGACTCCATGGTGAGATCGCATCGCTTAATAATTTCTGATGGATTCGCGGTTCTTAGTCTAACGTGACCATTTATTTTTTGACTCAAAACGGGACGAGTAGTTAATTAAAAAATAAACACATTTCAACCGTAGACGCTAAAACGACGGGATGTTATAAGTTTGACGAGTTTGTTCCGAAACGGATGAACCGATTTTGATTATTTTTTTGTGTGAGAGGCGATTTAATCGACCGTGTTCTTAGCTATGTTTCATAAAAATCTGTTCAGCCGCTTAATACTTATTAGAGGTGATGATGATGAATGATGATGATGAAACCAAAGCCTACAAATATATACCCGAGTGGGGTGTCAAATGAAAGAGGATCAAATCCGCATTGCAAAATCGAATATAGAAATTTGCACGCGGTTTTTGAAACTATTTAAGTATTCAAACCTTGACTTGGTCAGAACAATCACAATAAAAAAAGAATTATTTAATTTGATCCAATAGCTTTTGACTCGATGTTATACATACAAACATTTTGTGTTTATAGCTGTCCTTTTTTAAATGTTGGCATTACATAGGTACGTTTCTTGAGTATGTGTGTATGTATGTATGTATGTGTGTTTGTGTGTGTGCAGCTGCAGCAGGAGCGGCCGCTGTACTCGGGCGCGCACGCGGCCTCTATCGGCAACGTGCACGCGCTCGGCGAGAAGCGCCTGCTGGTGAAGGTCGTCGGCGCCAAGGACCTGGGAGGTACGAGTCTATCGACAGTTCCTACTTACGGTACCCCCTCTCGGGCCAGTCAGGATTAAAAACCCTAAATAATTATAGGCTTTGAAGCCTTTCATCTAGAGGCCAACCGGCCGGTTTTGCACTAAAGGCACGCCAACTGCGCTTTATTCAGTACGAAAAAAAACCCTACGTAAAGTAACTTAACTGAATTTATGTTAAATAGTCCCACTACTGTTAGGTCCTTTACTTCGAAAATTGGTCTTATTTTTGTAGTTTATATATTGTGTGTGTGGATATAAGGTTTAATTTGGTTCTTAAAATTTTTAACTGATGCCAAAGAGTTGAATGTTCTGAAGGATAGGCGAACAAAAAGTGAAAATCACTTATCAACCACTTACGGGATTGTACGTTACAGTCCATATCGATCTCACTGCTAATAGCGTGAGCTTCTAATTGCTACTCGTCAGTGAAAATTCAATGCCGCTCAGCGGCCATATATCATTTAGGTTAATGATACAAGCTACGATATAATTTTGAACCTTATGACATGTGTCTGTTACGCGATACCACTTTACCAATAGGTATTTACGGTAATAGACACAAACTTCTTTAGTTTCTTACATTATTTTCTATTTATTTATACTTTACTAGTTACCTACTGCTTGCGACTTCCTCTGCGCACGATGAGTGCTTTACAAAATATCGTTATAATATGTTATTCTGATGTATGACCTATATTATATTAGTTTCATCAAAATCCATTTAATAGTTTTTGCGTGAAAAAGTAACAAACATGCACACTCAGAAAGCTAATTAAATGCCTTAAGGAAGACAAGGTTAGAGTCGTTCAAAAAACAGTACTTACCTACCTATAGTTAAATTATAATTTGAGAATCCGTAGAGACGCCTATCTTAAACATTTTAAACTCGACCCTTATTATTAAAAGTTCGATGTACGTTGCAGGCAAGACAGGCTGCGCGGCGCCGTTCTGCGTTGTGGAGATGGACGAGCCGCCGCAGAGGAACCAGACCGCCTTCAAGAGAGACACCGCCTCGCCGCAGTGGGAGGAACACTTCCTATTGTAAATATCACTACTACACTTATACTGTTTAAGATGTCTGGGTATAAAAAACACAAGTGAATGACCTGAATGAACTTAGTTTAACGCCTGGCCTTAACTGCTAACGGCCACGACATTGTGCGCGTTTTCTATGTATTTGAATTATTTGTAGCACGTTGAGAGTAAAAATTTAACCTAACGAATAGAAATAGATCAACTGAAAAAAATCTATCTAAATTCATAAAACATATTATTTCCGAAGCATTTAAAGCCGTTACCTAACTACGGCTACTTATTTTACCTCTTCGTCCAACGACGAACTCACGCCCTATTCAGCGCTACGCTGTGCTCATACTTATCACTTTGAAATTCTTCGTTCGAGACAACTATCAGCTCATATCCCCGCGAACTACAAGTTTTACCCTCGCGGGGGGTAATTACTTCAAGGCTAAGAACCTAGGCTCTAAGGAAACCGTATTCGTTCCAGCGACCTCTCCCCGCAGACGGCTGAGCTGTTGTTCGAGGTGTATGACCGCACGGGCCCCCCCTCTCCCACGGGCGTCGCAGGGGGTGCGGGCGGTGGCGGCGGTGCGGGGGGGCAGCACCGGTTCCTGGGGCTGGGGCTGGTCGGCATCGACGAGCTGCTGGCCGCGCCCTCGCAGCGCCAGCAGATCGCGCTGCAGACGCGCCCCATGGAGGAACACGACGTGTCGGGCGTGCTCACCGTTGAGGTAACGTTGCGGCAACTGCGCATGATCTTTTAATAAACTCTTGCTGTATTTGTCTGAAAAATTAATCGTGTAAAAGAACAGAGTGTTGGATGGTCAGAGCTACACCTAGGGTTAAAATAACCGACTTTATCCGAGTTTATTGTATGTAAATGTCCATTTAGTTCCTGTTCATCGAGGGCGCGGAGATCCCTGAGCTGGGGTCTCGGCCGGTGAAGATCAAGGAGTCCCTGCGCACGCTGTCGCCGCAGGGCCTGCTCACCACCACCACCAAGACCACTTTCAAACAGAACGGTCAGTGCAACACATATATGACCTTGTTACTACGTAATAAAGTTTACTTTCATAAATTTATAATTTTGGAATGAAATAACTTTTTAAACGGACTTAATTCGCGTAGTAAGCTAGTTTGCATAGCTGTATTGATCACTATAGCATAAGACTATTGTCAGCTCAGTCGTGCTACGATTATCTGTAAAGGCTCCGAAACGTCAGCCAATAAAGTTGTGGGTGTAAACTGTGTATGTTTGTTACTTTTTCTTGTTACGCAAAAACTACTCAATAGATTTCCATGAAACTTTACAATAATATAGCTTATAGAATAATAACGATATTATGTAAAGTACTTATCGTGCCCAGACGAAGTCGCGGGCAGTATAGATATCTGACCCTCGGGCCTAGACAAGGTGCCAACGTTCAACGTTAACGCTGAATGTTGGCACCAAAATGTATGGGATTTGACATCTGCGAACGACTGTCACGTACGCCACAAACGTTCGCGGATGTCAAATCCCATACATTTTGGTTGATTCGTTTGACGTTAACGTTGAACGTTGGCACCTTGTCTACGCTCGCCTGTCTAATAGCCGTTTACTAGATACCTATGCGGTTACTAGGTTAGGTCAGATATTTCAGATGCTTAAGTTATTTATACCTACATCTATGGGTACGGGACATTTTTTCGTGTGAACGTAAAGGTATTATTTGGTCGATGCAGGTCACGACAGCTCCGGTCTGACGGAGTCCGCGCTGCGCGAGCTTGAGCTAAGCCCGACGAGCGCCGCCAACAAGTCCACGCTCATCATACACTCCGTGCAGCGCGTGAGTGTTGCCAGCTTGCCACAGATAATATTAACATATTATTATATTAAATGTTAGGTACCTGTACAAACTTCACTTCGCTACGGTCGGTTTCACAGTGTCCAGTTTCTAATATGAGGGTTACTTAATGAAATAACTTATCAGATAAAAAAGATACTGCATGGTGTTAGCTAACTGTTTGGAGCATCTGTGTTATTATATGCTGGATAAGATCCATTTAGCTTATTCGAGACTTGGACACTGTGAAATAATCCTAATCATCCCAATATCCCAAATAAGTATGTTCTTTGGCCTATTAGAACATTCTTACATCTAAAGTCGTGTAAAATAAAATATCCCTGGAAAAAACCACAGGAACGGCTTTTCAGATATTGCTTAACCATTTTTGAGTTTTTTTAATAACATGACATTGTTTTCTTTTTTCATTCTGCCTGCGTTTGACATGCATGATTTGGATTGGATCGCGCAAATAATAGGAACCGAGGAAGTCGATAAAGGTAAACAAAATTCTCATATGACATACCCATTTCTCGATGTAAATATGTTTCATGTTTCTAAATTATTAGTTGTTTGTAAATTTTGTAATAATATAGATCGAGCATGCTTTAGTTTTTTTTTGCCTCGGAAGCCATTTTGAGAAAATGCTACCAAGTTTCTAATAAAACTACAGTTGTTCTGTGTTGCCATACTAACACTTTAAAAACCTCCAAAAAGGTTGAACTAACAGACTCCGGTAAATTCATCGAAGTCGAGCGGAACGAGGCCATAGACAATTCGCCGGATATGCCCGACTTATCGGGGACCATGGAGAAAATAGACGAGAATAAAACAGAGCAGCACGTGACGCCCAGCCCTAACCAATCTCCCGCAAAAAGCGTACGGATAAAAGAAAATGGCGCCAAAATAAATGGCGATACCATTGAGGCGGTATGGTTTTTTTTACTACTTTATATTTCGCGGTTGTAATAAGTTGTTCCTAGAGGTACAATTATATGCCCTAAAATAACTATTTACGGTCGCGATATGCTCCTTACACATTCGTGTAAGGAGTGTCATCAATTTTAACAAACCATTCGGTTTGTTAATATTGATGCATCTGATTGTTTTGCAAAAATGTGGAATGCAGCATGTTCAATTTTGTCAGTAGGTTTATTAATCACACGTTCCCTATCTTAATATTTTAGATTGAAAAACTGATGATGATGATTTAAATTGGCGTTTCGTAGCCAATTCAACCACCACGCCTAAATCCATAGACCTAAAATTTTGTCTATTGTAAAATAATATTTCTATCTTTATTTTTAAACTAAGTACACAACCACTATTTTACGTTATGCAAGACAATAAACTGAACGTTTATTAATATATTACGTCAGTGCAATTTAGTGAATATAAGTTGTATGCCCGCAGCAGGGTGACTACGTGAACCAACCCGGCGAGGCGCCGCCCGAGCCCGCGCCGCGGCAGAAGAGGAGAAGAGACTTCTTCGGTACTATTAAAAGAAGGTAATTTTTGTTTAAGTGTATCAGTTTCAACATATTTGAATCTTATTATAGAATCACGCGTGTACCTATATGTCTGACGAGCTTCTGCCAGCGACTTCGTCGGCGTGGAATAGTTATTTTCCCCGTTTTTTACATATTTTCCACTGTTTTTTCGCTCCTATTGGTCGCAGCGTGATGTTATATAGCCTAAAGCCTTCCTCGATAAATGATCTATCCAACAAAAAAAGATTTTTTGAATTCGAACCAGTAGTTCCTGAGATTAGCGCGTTCAAACAAACAAACAAACAAACTTTTCAGCTTTATAATATTAGTAAGTATAGATTATTCCTAAAATTAAGAAAAACATACAAAAATAGTTGCTTAATTAGGAAAACATGAACAGCATAATTAGGTTCGTTTAAAAGCCCAATAAACAATAATTGCGAAAAGTATAATGTATGTATAATAATATGTATGTGTAATAAACAATATTCACTTGCGAAAAGTAGGTATATATATATAATAACATTTAGAATCCTCTTTACACAGGTAGAACTACCCCCTAGTCAATCAATATTCTAATATCGACGTACCTACTTAATCGAATGCAATCTGACCACGTTACTTTTTCTTAGTTTACGTCAATTATATACAATTTTGCTACTTTACTCGTTTTGTTCGCTCACTATTATCTATCGATGGGCACCTACTAGGGACACTTAATTTTACTATTTTTTTTATTATATTGTACATATATTATCTAACAGGTTCATTGTTTGTCTGTCACAGGCTAGGCCGGTCCCGGACGCGCGGCGCGTCGCTCGACCTCAACGACAGCGACGCCGACAACCAGAGCCGCGTCCGGAGCATCAGCGCCGAGAGAAACAGCCATGGTCAGTAATCATTTATTTTGAGTCCTATTTCTATGTTACCAAGGGTCTCTTTTACAATATCCAAGTAAGTAATGATTGAGTAAGATATTTGCTATTTTTAAGTTAATAGTATTGTTTGACGAATACTTGAAACTTTATTGGAATGAAACAACTATTAACGGATTTAACTCGCGTTTATATTTAACGCTAAAGTTTAAAGACTTTAGCGTTAGACTATTGTCAGCTCAGTCGTGCTACGATTATGGATACTGTAAAGAATCCGAAACGTCAGCTAATAAAATAAAATAAAAATACGCGAGTTAAATCCGTTAATAGTTGTTTCATTCCAATGTGTAATAACCGCGAAGGCATCAGAAATTACTTGAAACTTTATTTTAATTTGCTAGAAATGGGGTAAGTTTATTTGGATTTTGTGCGTCAGGCATTATAATATCTGTACGGGTAACACGTAACGTTGTTGACACCCGAGAATACATATGTTATTTCATAAATAAATGATTATTTCGCAGACAAAGCCCTGTCGGTCCCGAACAGGAACGTGTACTCGGCGGGAGCGTCGCCCGCGCAGTCCGGCGACGAGTCGCGCACCTCGCGCAGGTCAGCCGCACACACACACACATACATTCATACATATATGCAACTAATACTCTTAGATGACAATCGTACTTATATTAAATAAAATTTTCTTAAGAGGATTGTGAACCTGTTAATTTTCATACAAAAGGCGATAACGTTTTACACCCAGTAAATATAGTTAGATTTTTATAATTTTTGGATATGTTGTAGATATAATGAGAAACTACGTCTGTACGTTTTGATTTTTAAGAAATATTGCTTACGCTAAAATTTATTAGCATCTAAAAATCTATATTAAAAATCAAAAATTATAAAAATCTAACTATATTTACTGGGTGTAAAACGTTATTGCCTTTTGTATGAAAATTAACAGGTTCACAATCCTCTTAAGCAGAAACATAACATATAGAATCATACAAATACATATATACCATTTTTTCTAAATTTAGCTTTAAAAAGTTCTATTTATTTAAATAGCTAAGACCTACAAACCGGGCTATGCAACTGGTCATTGCTGGACGCGCCAATAACGCGGATTTGAAGAAAAACATTAAAAACATCTTACTGAATTATCAGGCCCAAACTCCTGATAACATTATAGCTAGATAAGATTAATCGTTAAGAAGTTTTGTTATGGCATGGCAAGATCACATTATATATATTGAATCTAACTATACAATAAAATAATTATTATTTAAAATGAAACGACTAACTATTTTTGCTTTTTAAACTAATATAATAATGTCTTCTTGTCATTGAACGAAATGTGTTTATTATATGTAAAATTTAAATTATGACGTGTCTGTCAGTGGTTGTATCAGCGATAACATAGCACTAATGGTAAATTTTCTTTCTTTTCATCTGTCAACACTCACATGCGCTGGGGGTAACGCACTCTGCAAACTGGTAACACTGGTTTTTCATACTAATTTCTTTATTTTTTTTATTAAATCTTTTTCAATCACTGCGTGAATGCTCTACACATTTAAATCTAAATCATTCGCATGACTGTTGCACTGTTTTTCACGATCTAATCTTTTAATTGAAAAACTTGTAAATATTCAAAACCATATCGATTTTACAATTTTTATGCATCTAAATTAATTTTCAACCATTACATTTGTATATTGTAAATATTTATTTTCCTTGTATGCGGTACTGGACCTGTCATTTCATTTATTACGACCTTCAACCGTTCAACTTTGTCTCGTGTGTGTGAACATCGCCTTTTTATTATGTTATTCCTCGTCGGAAATATAATGAACCTACCATCTCGTACCTTCAATTTATGCACTACTGTACCTTATCTCTTATATACCTATTCATTGTCCATTCTATGCAACTGTCCGTTCCACCTTATCTCTTATCTACTCATTCGTCCATCATATGTGTAATTGTCCGTTCCTCCCTCTTATCTACCGATTCATCGTCCATCCTATGTGTAACTATCCGTTCCATCTCTGGTCTCTAACCCTGTTCCTTGCCCCTTTATATTCGGTGTGTGTTGACCGCATCAGATCGTCTCTCAGTGAAGTGTCCGGGTTCAGTACGGCGTCGGCGCGCACGTTCGTGCACGAGGCGTCGACGCTGGTGCTGGAGACTCTCGAGGCGGGCATCCGCAAGCACTACCTGGTGCCGCTCACCGTGGCGCAGCGCTCGCGCTGGCGGCGGAAGGGCGTCAAGCTGCATATATACAACGATCACACTTTCATTGCCAAGCACCTTAGCGGGTGAGTCGTTTGTGTAGTTTCTATGTTAATTTTCTCTAAGCACTTAGGTATGTATACATTTTGATGCCTTCGTGGTTATTACACATTGGAAAGAGACAAACTATTTTTCATTTCAATACTAGGTACTAAGTAGATAGGTATGTCAAAACCAGTCAGGTGCCGATTTAACTCGCGCACGAAGGGTTCTGTGCCATTATCTATAAAAACGGGAAAAAATACGTTTGTTGTATGGGAGCACCGTTAATTTTCGAATAGCGAAGTTTCTGTAATAAACTTCCGTAATACCCTTTGGGTACGACAACCTGAAAAAAGAAATTCCTTCTACATTTTTATAAAGGAATGAGCGTGCGGTACCTATATGTAATATACGAAAAATATTATACCTACTTACTTACATATATTTTTTTTATTTTTACTATTAATGGAATTTACAAATAAGTCCGTCTAACTGGCAACATTGTCCGTTGACAGCGGCACCGTGTGCGAGGTGTGTCAGAAGACGATAGCGCGGCGGCTCGGCAAGCAGGGCTACGAGTGCCGCGACTGCGCGCTGCGGTGCCACAAACACTGCCACGTGCGCGTCACGAACAACTGCCAGAACTCCTCCGTGCACAATATGGAGCTGTGAGTGACAATCACTATTATTACATACATCTGCATAGATGTAGTTTTAAATAAAATATGGTAGACTGGCAACATTTTTTCTCGATACCTTTAATCGAGGGTTGCCATATCGAAATATGTCTCAGTAACTGTTTTAAGCAGTCGCTTTACTTTCGCTAAGTATCGACAGCCAGACATTGATCACATAATATTGCATACAAATTCACAACTAGGTATGCCTACTAATATGCAACTAACTCTTAGTATTTAAATACCTACTTAATAAATCTAAACTTGCTCGAAAACAATTAAATTATTTTAAAACTTAATGTGGTTTCCGAAAAAAATGACAACAAAATCACTGCCTAAATATACCGGCTGATTGTAATATTTTGTAGGTCCTTTCATGTAAATTAAAATGTGGCTAATATTTATAAAAAGAATAGTGGTAATCATATTTTCTGGAAATTGTATAAGTACGACCAATTTATTGCAAATAATATTGGATCAAGCAAGTGCAAGCAGCGTTGCGTAAATAATATTTTTTTATTTTATTCATCATGGTAATTCAACAAGGTATACGATATGAATTATTATCATGAAAAATACAAGCTAGTAATTATATACTTACCTACTTCATACTCGTATTTCATTCATGCTTGCATATCACATTTAAATTTTAATAGGTAGGACTTACTGTTTTTACTTTACCATTATGTACTTACTTGGTAATATATACTTATTAGTATTGCATTTACATTTATCATAACAGCTATTTCTTGTATTTTAGATATATGATATTAATGTACGAATTGCTTCTTACAAATCCATTTTTATAATACTGATTTGTTAAAAAGCAAGTTTGTACGTTAGTAAAAGGTTTACGAGATCTTACTTAAATATCTGTTACTGAACTTTTCTAAAGAAATGTCATACTTTACAATAAGTATGTCATATAATATATTATGTAGGTAGGTAGGTACACTTAGAACGAAATAATTGACTCTTTGTATAGTATAAATGCCAAGTATTTATTAAGTTAAAAAATGGTTAATTAAGTCTAAGATATGAAGTTGATGGACCTACCTACAATAATATTTATTTATGTACCTACGTCATACCTACACTCTCGTAAACTTTTAATTTGTTTACTATATTTACTTAGCTGTTCGCTTATCTGTATGTTTACTTCCAACGCTGCCAGGTCCCATTCCCATAGCTTTGGAAACGGAAGGTACTTAAGTTTATAGTTTACATTTATATGTTGTCATTGTCCATTTATTTTATGCTGGATTTTAGCACCGGGCCTTCAGTTCTCATAAATATATGCGACTTTTATTCTTAACTATAGTCTATTGTTTATTGTGTTTGTACTTCCGTTCGAAACAAGCCTTCTAAGACTAGGTATATTCAAATTAAAAGTAACCCCTTATTATGCGTCAGTCAAAATAGGACTACTTACTTGTCATTTAAGTAAGTAATTTATAATTACATATATCGATAATTGGTTTGTCTTTAAGGCGGGATTCGGATGTGCTTTTGAAAATGTCTACAAATCTACATAGACTTTTTGAAATTATAACTTACTGATATTATTCATTTGACATGTATTATTTATTTAAATTAAACTGTTCTATCGCAATTTGCAGAACTGTTTGAATTTATATGGCTTGGCTTCAGGCGGAATCCATAATTTAGTAATTTATTTATCTTCATTACGCTCATGTTTATTATTAATAGTTATGTCAGAACTGATATAGTTATATAAAAACTGACTATTCGGTAATTAAACACATCTTGTAGCACAAAATTAAGTAAAGTTGTGAATAACAAAAACAATGATTATTATTGATAAATAAATTAACTGAATAGTCGGTACAAAATAACTATATTTGTAAGTATATATAAGATCAGGGATGTGGTTAGAATCACTAACAAATAAAATTTCTTCTAGATCCATGCTCCCCGTGCTAAACGAATAGAAGAGCCGCGAGAAGACTGCAAGACTAAAAAAAATAGAAAAAAATAAAAAATACAAGCGATTTCCATTCAGGTTCTAGACACGTCAAAGTTTGTACTCTGCTGGCTACATTTTGATTGGCTTTTGTTGTTGTTGTTGTATAGTGTTTGTAGTTGTTATGACCAAAAATATATAATATCATCTCATTTATCTTAAAATACCAAGGGCAATGTTAACAATTAACGGATATGGGAATGTAATTACTGATGTCATTATATTTTTGGTCCCTAAGCATGTAATATTTTTTATCAAAAGCCCAATTATAATGGGCAATACATATTTAACTTTTTTTTAAATCTATTTACATATTTTTAGCATAGCAGGTACCCAAAATAAATTACCTATGTTTATCCGTTTTGTCGGTTGTTTGTACCTATTTACCTATTTATTTCTGCTCTAACTAAAATATATATTATTTTTTTGTTTCTATGCATGCACGTCCTAATATTAACCATTTTAAAAGTAATTCCATAATAGCAAAGAGTATGTAAAAGTAGTTTGTAGAGCTTGTAGTGAGAGATTTCAAAAATTTAAATATTTTTTTTTCTATAACACTTTTAATAAAAGTACGCTCATTTTGACTGATAGAGCGTTATGCACAATACTAAGCTTCCAAAATTATTAAGTTAATTTATGATTAACATTTACTTATGTTATTGTAAAGTCAATTTATCTCACTCGAACACCGCAATGTCTAGGCGGCTCTTGCAGTAGCTGGTAGTTAAAAAAAGCATCAGTACTAATAATAACATTATTATTGCCTTAAAATTTACTCACTTTTTTGTTCCAGGGCTTACATCTCATCCCCGTATGCAGATAAGAATATAAGGATGCTGTGATTAAGACTTTGACGCATAAAAATGCACAAAAGCATTGTGAAAGTTTAACCATCAAAAATAATTATAATTTAATTCATTATAAAACCACAAAATCTCTCTAAGTACAACACTTATGTACGCTTCTATATACTTGTATATGTATAGGCTTTTTTACAAATATATTTACAATATTAATGTTATGACTAGTGTTAAGATTATGGTCATTTTCAAGAGATACTTACGTACCTACTATGATGCGAGGGAAAATGTTACAATACTTAACAACATACGATCGCATTAATTAGCAATACGCGTGCCTCCTAATAACTTGTTATTATTTTGTTATTTGGGAGAGATTTGAGTACTTTTTGAAAATGACCTGTTAGTGGTTCTGAAAGTCAGTGGTTCGAAATAAATAAATAAAGTCCGCTTCTGAAATTGGCATAAAGTTAGAATTAGTTTAGGTATCGCTAGAACCCACCCTTAAGCCTATTTTAATTTTTTAAACCAACAGATACTTAAATCAGCCAAAGTTGAAATAGAGATTTTATACGGCATCTCTTTATAGGTACCTCATTTCTTCAGTTTTATGACAATAATTGTGACATTATCAAATTTAGTTACCAATATTATACCTTTTTATTATTTATGTTGTTACCTAACTTAAAAATTAATTAAGGATTTGCGGAGGAATTGCTAAAGATAATGAAATCTGAAACTTAATCTACTAAGTGCTGTAGCACAAAATGTGATCTTATATAATGATTAAAGTGCAATAATTAATAATAATAAAACACTTGCTTAACGCTTTCAACATGTGTATCTATAATACCCTAAGATAAAAGTGAAGGCCATTTTAATGATATTCTACTTGACTCGAATACTTTAATACCTACGTATTTAAATATCAACTCTATATTTAAAGATCTACTTTGTCTTTTACCTGTTCATTATATATTATTGTTACATTTCTTTACATTTATGGGTCATGTGTTGTTTAACATGTTTGAGCCTACCGTACTACCTACGTAAAAATGAAAAAAAAAAAATAGAGTAGGTAGGCCTACTATATTTTTTTTATCGAATTTAGAGAGTTTGTTCGGCTCGAACAATGGTAGTACGAAACAGTGCCTAGGTATATATAGCAGTTACAATAATAACTAATGAACAGATTTTATTATAAAAAAGCGAAAAACGTTACAGGTTAATTTTACATATTAAATTACTATTTTTTTTTTACCAGTGATGAGTGATTGAATATGCTTATCGCTAGCACTCTATAGGTTGAAGGTAACGTGGAATAATATTCATCCTTAGCTGATAAAAAATCGTTACTATTAACTTTAACGTTTACGTTTCATTATGTATTGGTTTGTGAGTGGCGGCCTCTAGCGGCAAGCAACTGAAATATGAACATTTCACACCCCATTCAAAATGTAATATTAACGTCAGGTCAATTGTATCGTTTTCTATATCACTAAAACTAACTCTATGACGTCTGGTAATAGATGAAAAAAATGAATTGATACCACTGGTAACAAACTGGTGGCGTATGACAGGATGAATGATAGACATGGGCTAGGAAAATAACTAAACGCAAGATGACAAAACAGCAACTATCTCGATCACACTTTCATAAATTGTACAACAGTGAAAGTGATGGATATTTGATCGTCTCGCATTTATTTAGAATTGTAGCTCATCTCATTAGTTGTCAAAGAAAAACTTATGCTAAATGCGGCCTCATTAAATGCTAAGTTTATAATGTGGTTATAGTAAATATATAACACATGACACACATGTACTGTGTACACTTAATAATTGTTGACGCGTGTTAATCGTCCTAAATATTATTTATAAATGTTGCGCAATGTGTTTTCTGTAATTTTATTTTTCCTCTTTTTTTAATAAAATGCCTTTTTATAATCTGGGGTTTCATTTTGTTACCAAATATGGTTAATACTTCCGAAAAAATACCCAAATCATGTATTTCTATCATCATGGGGTCGACATGGCATTTTGATACTAACGATCTTCTAAGAATATCTAGACTATCGCTAACGACCCAGAAGTAAAGCAGTATGCGAGTGGTACATATTCGGCTAACTTTCAAAAATAAATAAAAAAACATTAGCGTAGGTAAGCCAAAGGTGCTGGTACTAGTATAAGTAGGTAGGTAGGATACCTACTTCCTTAATTTGATAATTATTATTGTCTTTTAATAGAAAAAGTATCTAAAACTACTAAAAATGTGGACTACCTAAGGTACGGTTCATATTGTTACGCCCTGTATCACATAAGAAGACAGAAAAATCTTTGTAATAGGGGTGCCAACCGTTAGTATCTTTTGGGTACGGAATTCGAAAACGTGAAGCGATCCTTCGATTAAGGTAGGTACATAATTAAAAACCTTTTACATATCACTTATAGATTTATTGACTCCAGCGCATGTTAACGATACAGTACTCACGCCGAACGTAAACAAACTTCAACTCTACTGCATACAACAATAGTCTGATATTACATTGTATTACATTTTTATACAAGTTTGGATAGTATAGTTGAAATCATTTAAAATGTCCACATCGATATTAATCCTTATCCGCGATGAGCCGCATTTTATTATATTATGGATGAAACAGCTACAAAAAATGTACTTAAACAAATGAATGACGGATTATTTATTAGAAACTTTGATATTTACGCAGAAATTCAGATGGTAGATCTTCGACTTCACAATAGGACATTTTTGTGGATTGCATTTTAAATAATTTCAAGTTATAGGTAATTGTATTTATTGATAGCTGGAACATTCTACCAAACATTTCACGGTTAACTTTCATACTTACAAGCAAGTGATTATTTTATAATTTTGTCTATTTCACAATATTGATATATTTTAAAACAAAATCGTTATAAAGTTCGGCAGTGCATCAGAAACATTGGGTGTTTGTTATTAAAATCTTATCATGGAATATAGAGGAAAATAAAGAAAAAAAAAACAAAATTCAATGATCACAAAAATATAATTCGTTACCAAAAAACTATTTACATTTATGTGAGTAACTAAAAAAAATAGGACATTCATTGTAATCAGCACAATCATGGTAACCTAAACTACCGGAGCATCGCCGATCAGGACATATAATACATTGTCATATTTGCAATAAATTATAAAAAAAAAAACACTTAAATATTCGTAATGATGCACCACAAACATAAAAAAAAAATACTGTATTCGATCTGCTAGGAGTTAAATTAGCCATATTCCATAGTTATTTTCAAAATAACGAAGATATTTTTGTATTAATTTTTGCTGGCAATTTTTTATTAATTTGAGTTCAATGACATTGTCTTGAAAATAACTATTCTTCGGCAGCAAGAATTACCTATATAAAGTAAGTATTCTTTGCAGTAGACATAAAATCACAATAAGATTAGGATTACAATTCGCATAATTACGATTAACTAAGCACAATTAGGCATAAAATTCACTATAGTTTCATCGAAATGGCATAAAAAAAAAATCTCCTATTATGAAATACAATAAATACACATCTTTGACATATTGAGACCAATATAAAATAATAGTTCAATGAACAATAATCCAACTAAATTTGGTTAGTTTTTTATTTAAAAAATTATCACTAATTTATCTTACATAGTACGGGATCGATAGTTACATATCACTAAGTGTAATCACTTCTAGTGAATTAATTTAGTCGACAATGAATGCATTGCTTACATCCACACGAACAAATATCTAAGGAGCTTCTTTAAATGCTTACTCAGTCAGAGACACGGAGTGAGACGGCGAGCACCAGACGCGACACAAACTGCTGTATATGTCATCTTTAAATCCCAAAAAGGACAACTGTCAAAAAGTAAAGTATAAAAAAATTGCTACTTTAAAACAGTGGTGTTTTTATTTGTACGCATCCTCCATAGGCCGGTGGACCTGTTATTGTAAAATTGGAATGATCTATCAGTCAGTTGATAATCTTATTAACTAAAATGTGCCTTCTATTTCTCAAGCGGTGTGTTACTAATTTTAAGGTAGATAATCTGTACCGCTATACGCAATGTACTTTAAAAAAATTGTCGATTTCAATAAATGTGTTACATTTTCGTAAATAGATGGATCTTTCGCCTTTTGCCAGGTTATTGGTTTTGGAACTAGAAGCATTCTATTCTAAGGGAGCCATCTATAAAGCGCTTACACTAGTTTGGCCTATATGGTGGTTTGCACTAGTTATCGGACACCGACACAAAACTTCTCTAGTCGTCATGTACTATATTCAATGATAGTTTACGGTATTAATGTCTGTTGTTTCACATTTAACCGGTTTCGATGTCTGGCTGTACTTGCGGCTGACAGTTATTAAAATTTATATATGAAAACTACTTACAAATTCACTGACTACCGCTTTATAGTAAAACCCAAAGCTCGATCTGAAAGCTGCCACGGTAAAAAAGAACTTATTTTGTATGGAAGACTTAATCTATAACGGGAAGATTTAGGTGTCCTGACATAATACTATATAATATACAAATCCTGGCAAAAGAAGAAAAATCCAATAAAATACATTCATTACATGTATAATACCTTAAGCTAATGGCGCGTACAAAATACGCATTAATAGTCAATAAATATCGAGTAATACTAGTTATAACCTGACGCTAGATGAATATTACACATATTTTAGGCTATTTGTAAAATTTACTATTGCTTTTTGTCGTTAATTTTGAATATTTTTTATTACTGAAACAATAATTACCTAAAATCATCATTTTTTATTATTAAATAAAAAAAATACGAGATAACCTATTAAGTCCAAAACAGACGGATATACTTTTTAAAATAAAATATGTTTACAGTAAAAAGGGTTTTGAAGAAAATTGCTCTGTTATCAAAACCCAATAGTAAACGTTACAAATGCGTTTACACTCGAATCCTTAATCACTACGTACATCATACGTATCCGAATAAATATTTTATTTAAGTATAAAATTAAAAAAACACAACTTGCTTTATGCTTCGATATTCGTGCGCTAAGTCTACATTTATTAGCCCAATTTCATCGCTACACGACGATTTTAGTTATATAACATCAAACCGACATATTAAGTCGAGCTCGGTATATTTATTAAATATTGTTATATAATAAAATCACAAATGGCTTATACAAGAATTACAAATTCATATATTAGCAATACGTCCCTCCCAAACAGGTTTGTACAGATTGGTATACTGGGTGACTGGATAGATAACTATGAATTTATAATCCTCGGGCTTATAGACCGATTATTACAACAGGCAACATTACGTCCGCCCGGTATTGCCATTATCGCTGTCGCAGTCTACACTGGCAACACTTATAATACATACGTCATTTTGATCACAATCCCGTAGCAGTACTGGCGAACAATCATGAAAAGTATAATATTTTAGTCGTTAGGGCGGCATCACACATTGGACCCGCCCTATTTTACTTTACATTGCTTCGTATCTAGCAACTAGCCAGCAATATAAAGTAAACAATAGATAGATTTTATACATTTTCTCGTATATCATCATGTAGTTTCAAAGACATTTTAATAATTATTATACAAATGTAGTAAAGAAAGTAAATGTAAAATAGCATTTTAGAAGAAAAAAAAATAAAAGAATAGGAACGTTAGCTGCACATTTACTAAGAAAATAATTTTAGTTAAATCATTAAAGCCGATCTGTTACATATTGGTAAACATATAAACACGAAAAACTACAAGTCACTTATGGCCTCAATATCAGTAACTAGTAGTTTCAAATTATATAGTCGTGTGTGTAATGCTAAGCGTATAAGCAAGTTTTGTTCACCAGGGTACGGTCGATGGACTAGTTAACACTCGAAGCGTCGCGGGCGGCCTTTACCTGCGCGCGAATTCCGCCTTCATAGCTGTAACAAATACAAAATCATAAGGACATTTTAACCTCAAAAACTAGGACCTTCAAAAAATTGTTGTATATATCGCAAACCTAGGTCTAAAGGAGCTAACGGAAAAAAGTTCTTTATCTAGGCGAGTTGAAAAACTAACTATTGCACGCAAGAGTTTTTTGTATATATTTATGCTTTTTATAATGAAGTTAGAAAAGTAAAAATCTGTTTTAGTGTAATTAATTCGAAGTTAGTTAGCTCCCTCTAGATTTTAGAATCAAGAGGAAACTGTGACTGACTATAACTATCTACAGTCCAGATGCATGTGTGCGACATGTCAATAGAGGTGTGAGTGAACATACCGTCGAGTATCTCGCGCTTGATCTGGTTCAGCTGGATCTTCATCTCGCGCATCATCTCCTGTTTGAAGGCGTCCCACTCGCCCGCGGACACCAGCGCGCCCTCGCCGCCGCCGTTCACTTGCTGCACACAACACGCACGTGTTAGGATATAGCACACTCAGCACGCTTTTAAACCAGTATTAAGACACGCGTCCCCTTCTCTGATTGAACCCCTTGTTTAAAATGGAGCAACCAAGCTTAGCCGCTTTATTACTTGGATATACGAAGCTCCTAATGAACATACAATCTATCGTAGCACGTCAATGTCAATTGAAAAATAAAAATCTCGCGTCACATTATGGTCGCACACCCCCGGAAAGTCCCGATAATTTTCATAAAAAATTGTATTAACATTTGGTAAGTATGAATAAGTCTTCAAATATATTTTATACCACTGGGTGATTAGGAAAGGGTCATTACAACATTCTCCGGCTCAGCTAGTGTTTTCGTAATACTATTCTCAATTGATTAAAAACTTACTTTAAGTATGGTTTCCTCACTGGCGGACCCAAACCGCTTACGAACGGAGCGCGGCGACTGTGGCTGTTGCTGCACGGGCGACTCGGAATTAGCTGAAAAATAGCAAAAAAAGATGCATATTAAACCACGAAAATATACAGAGTTTTAACAATATGTATTAAAAAAAAATGGAATGCAAATTAAAATATATTTATGTAGACTCACTTGTGGCGCCATTGCAGTTGTTGTTGGGCAGTCGGTGCGGCAGCGTGGCCGCGCGCTCCCACGTCTTCATCGGCGTAGTGTTGCCGCCGTTGTCCACGGACGACTCCTGCGCAACACGATACTATGAAATTTTCTATCTCTTCAATGGTAATAATAGAAAGTAAAAGTGATATATGGTAATATTAGGTAACTTCGGACAAAAATGTAAAATATATATTAAATAATACATCCAATATTACTTTGTCCTTTTTCTTGCATGGTAATAATAATAGCCAGTCAACTATTTGAACCTTAACAACAATTTATACCTGTTGAAAAGGGAGCAAACAGCAGAGCAGATTACCCAAAACCAACATACACGTGTGCTCGTGACATCGTAAATTACACCCTATGGCATTACAATAGTGCGCGGTTTACCTCCGCTCTGTCGAGATGTGCGCGCCGCCTGGCGAGCGTGCGCTGCATCTCGTGCATCATGCAGTGCATGTTGGTGTTGCCGCGCGAGCCGCCCGAGCCGCCCGACGACGACGACGAGCCCGAGTGCTCCGCGCCGCCCGGCGGGGACGCGTCCGCTCCCCCGCCTCCCCCACCGCCCGCACCGCCCGCACCGCCTGACGCTGGCTGAAACGAACAACGTAATATAGTCTTAAACAACCTTATCATAGAAACACGATTGGATGTGGAGCCATCATTCCAATTACGCATTAGGCCAATAACAAACTGCTGCTACGCTACTAAACGCGTGGTACCCCGCTCACAAGCCCACGGAGTTAAATGTGAATTATCACAACCCATAGAAGTACCAGAGCAGAGCACATATAGCGCCACGGTATTTATTTTAAACATTTCACAAATAAACACTTTGTGTATAGGCACGATACTTATACATATTTCATATAATATGATGGCACGTCCTTTATACAGTACCTTATTATTTCTCTTAAGCCTGGCTTGCTGCAGTTGCGCCGCGAGCCCGGAGAGGTCCGGCTGCGGGGGCTGCGGCGGCTGCGGCGGCGGCGGCGGCGGTGACGTCACGCAGCCCGGGGGCGGCGGCGGCGGCGGGGGCCCGCCCGCACCCCCCGTGCCGCCCGGCTGAGGGGCCGGTGGCGGCTGAGGCGGCTGCGGTTGCTATACGAACAAAATCCTTATATTAATACGCTTAACTTACAAGAACATTTTAGTCACCTTGAAATGGGCCAATACTACTTATTCAATATTCGCGAACAAACATTGTAATTCGGTTACGTTAGAAACATAACGACTCCCTCATTGGGACGTCATAAAGCTCAAATTAGCTAGCTTTCGTTGTTACTCGTTTATATTAAATTTAGGTTGGTCTGGTCAAAATGTAAGAGCGCAGCGTTTAAATTAATTAAATTCTAATAAAACTACTACAGTACTTAGTTTCGACGTTTTTGTTCGATGGCACCAGATGTGCACTCTCATCATAAGTATCTAACTCAAAACTGTTTATGTCGTAGTCTATAATTACCATAGGCGGCGGTTGTGGAGCTGCGGGTGGCGTCGGCGGTGCCACGGGACCCTGGAAACAATATTCAATTTGTAAAAAAAAATAATCAGAGATGTCGCAGCGTAGACAGTTAAGCAGAGACTAGCGATCGTTAAATTAACATGCGACTAGCAAGTGAATGTTTTATATGTTTCTAGAGAGGTATGTGTCCAGCAGCTGGTGGAATCTATACTAATATTATAAAGAGGAAAGATTTGTATTTTTGTATTTTTGTATTTTTGTATTTTTGTATGTTTGTAATGAATAGGCTCCGAAACTACTGGACCGATTTCAAAAATTCTTTCACCTTTGGAAAGCTACATTATCCCCGAGTAACATAGGCTATATAATATCACGCTAGGTCTTATAGTTGCGGAGCAGTAACCGAAAATGTTTCAAAAACGGGGGAAAAGTATCGTTTCTGAGGCCTTAAAAAAATCTTAAGTCCCCCCGTGCGAAGCCGGGACGGGCCGCTAGTATGATATATAATAGTGAATTATGGTTGTTATATTACATTGGCGGGCGCGGGCAGGTTCTGGTGCGGCGGCACGGGCGGCGGCGCGGGCGGCGGCGGCGCACCCGGCGCCGACAGCGACATGTGCGGCGGCATGGGCGCGCTGCGGACAACACATACAGGCACTTATTACACGAGGTTCCATTAAGTCATTTCATTTAGTGGTGGCGTCAAGGTTTACTTTGCGACTATATACGACGATTTTGAATCGGTAATTGCACAGAACCAATGTTGAGAATAACTTTTAAAATTCAGTGTCACCCTACAGTAATGGTTTAGACCATTAATTATGACCAAATATCTTTATTTTTACAACCCTCTCCCTCAAAATAGGTAGAACGGTAACAGCTATACTAGCTCTTTCAAAAAAACAGGTTCATATATAAAATTTAAAAAAATAAGTGCAATAATTTGTCGTTAATGTGGGATGAATGTGTAGCTTTTAAAAATATTATAAGCTGTAATTAAATAAACGGTGATTTGAGAGACTGTCACCCTCGCCCATTGAACTCAATTTTGACTGATTATTAATAAGTACCTATTTTTGAATCCCTAATAACCGATTTGAAATCATCGTGTATATTCGTAGTTTTAATTAGTCAGTGATGTGATACATGTATGTGTGTGTGTGTGTGTGTGTGTGTATGTGTGCTCGTGCGTCACCTGGAGGTACGGTGGTGCGTGTGCGCGGGCGGCTGCGAGGGCTGGTGCGGCAGCGTGTGCGTGCCGAGCGAGCCGGGGCCGTGCGGCGGCGGCGCCGGCGGGCCCCCGCCGCCCGCCACCGCGCCCGCGGGGATCGGCTGCTGGTGCTGACACAACGAACAAACAAACCAATAAATAACATACTTATATACCGATACATCACTAATACTCACACATAATAATATTTCAATACGGGTCTCAATCGCGTATACACATAATTAAATAACCTCCAACGTTTCGATTGCACTTCGCATGATGAAATCCGGTTTTTATACATTAAGTAAGTAAATAACTTCACGTTTCGCAATAACCGAGTAAGTGTCGAGTAAGCTATTCACAACATTTCTAGCACATGGAAACATTATTAAGCACAGTTTTAAGATTAAAATATCCTTTTACAGTAGGTAACTGTTTAAAGTGATATGTAAGTTAACTGGTATTTTACTTACAGTGAACATTCTCCGACAAAACAATATAGAGAACTAAATACTACATGTTTAGATTAAGACTATATAAACAACTGACTATAGTAATTAATTAATGGGTACAATTAGTAATTGTCATGTAGAGGTTTTATTTGTGTTCTCCTTAATTGACTGATGTAATTAATGAAAACAATAACATTAACCTAGATATGATATTGGCATTTATAATTTATATGTAAACAGGAAACTTACAATGTTTCATTATTTTAACAGACCCAATTTGTTTGTAATGGATGGAATTACAAGCTGGAAATACGAAAACTGTATAATACGATAATTAAATTAAGTGCAAGAAATATATACTAGCCGCGTGTATTGATATAATAAAGATATTAAAATTGACCACGTGACTATTCGTGAGATATAGATAGTCTAGATATATGTCAATATGTCATATCGATGGATACATTTTCATTCCATTTTGTGGTGACTTTTCGTGAGTTTGTCATAAATCATTATTGCATTTTAGTATTAGGCTTCATGTAGGTATATGTTTCTAAGTAAAGTTTCAAGATGTGGTAGTTACCGCGTGGTGGGGCGCGTGGTACTGTTGCTGTGGTGCGTGGTACGCGGGGTGGGGCGCGTGGTACGCGGGCTGCTGAAGAATGGCCGCGTCCTCTCGCGTCATCGTTCTGGAATAATTTTATCACGAAATAAATATACATTTCATAACGTTCTTAATTTACATAGTGCACTCATGAGCGCATGTTAGAGAGCGAGTAGTGGATATTCTACTTAACTAGCTAAATCTCGCGACTTCTTCTGCGCATGATTACTACTATACACAATATCTTCTTAAATTATGTGTTTTTCTGATGTGTAAGCTATATTATTGTAAAGTTTTCTCAAAATCCGTCCAATAGTTTTTGCGTAAAGAAGTAACAAACACTCACACACTCTTAAACTGTAGCCTTTTATAATATTAGTGTGTTAAATTACCTGTATCCCATATCTTCGTCATAGTGTTGGTTGTTGTTGTGTCCGTTGAAGGGCACGGGCGGGTTGGGTGGCTGCGGCGGCGGCGGTGCCGAGTTGCCGCTTGGCTTGTTCGCGAGGATCTGTAATTCAACGGAATAAGGTTCATTTTACGACGTTACGAACAAATCGAAATATATGCATGTAATTAAATTCAGTATGTGAAATAATGACTTGAATATAATTGAAGACTATTTTAACACTAATAATTAAAAATATTTCTCAACAAAACCAGTTGTTAGGCGATACGGTTGGTCAATAGTCTTCAAACCGAATTATTACAAATACTGCGAACTTCTGACTGTACATGCAATTAAGATTGCAATCAACGTTAACATTACAGTCAGTGGATTATTTACGGCAGTTGGTGGAAAGCTGCCAGGTTTCGCTAAAAGGTTTTATAGTCGCGAGTAGAATGATTACTAAGATAAACATTTTGCAAGGTTCGTACATACCCATATCGAGGTTAGAAATGACTATTAAAAGAAGTTCTGCTGTAGGTTGTTTCATATTAACACTCGTTTAAGTTAGGGTTGCCATTCTTCCGGGTTTTCCTGGATATATTGACATGTCCGAGTTTTGGGCTCCAAATTTGTGTTTCACGCGGATTGTCCGGGTCGCTAAATTTTAGAGATGGCAACCCTAGTCTAAGTAAAAGTTACGGCAGGGTGTACACAAAATATGAAACGTGATCGAACCTCCAAGGTATGCATCATGGCCCGCGCGAAGCTGTCAGCGTCCTCGCGGCAAGAGAAATTGAGGCCGTACACATGCCGCGCGTCACGCCACTGGTGGAAGGTGGCCGTCGCCTGGTTGTACTTCAGCCCGCGGACTATGCCGCAGTTTATTACCACCTGCACAATAAAACACTCTTTAGCACAACATACTACACTTATTACAAAAAAAATATTGTTACCGTAAGCAAAGACAATAGGGGAAAACCAAAGCCTGTCAATTCGTCTGCGCACTACGAATAGTTTACATTATTCCGATGTATAAGCCATATTTTATAGTAAAGTTTAATAAAATTTCATTAAATACTTTGTGCGTGAGAGTAACATATATACAGACTCACAGACTTTCCCCTTTATGATATGAGTGTGATAATTTTTGGATTGTAGCTGATCAGCGTATAAAACAGGCTGCAGCATATCTCCTTTGCTATCAGATACAATGGAATTTCGACAAAAGATTCACGCTCAATTCAGGTAGGCACGTGCTATGTTCCTTTATTGAAAAGAACTCATTGTCCGTAACTATAGAGCTTCGGATACTTTGAAAGTCTATTGTTTATTGATGTACCTACTTCTAAGGATTTTGTAAGGTTTGACTGGTCGGCTTTGTATACTTAGTTCTTACCTCATGGTCGTTGAGCTTTCGTCCAACTACCCTGAAGGTGTTGTGTTGCGTGTGGTGGTATATGTGGACTTTGGAGAGGCCCGAGCTGCTGCCCGACGGGACCCAGCGCTTCAGTCCGTCGTCGTACACCATCACGGACGCGCGCGCGCTACTGATCGATTGCTCGCTGAAACAAATGAGCACTTATGTAAATTACAGTCACTATTCTGTGGACATATACAGTATACAGGTTTACTAAGTATATGTAACACATCTCGAGTTGAACACAATATCATGAGCTCCGAAACTCTGACATAATAATATATGACAATGTTAAGATGATCTAAATGTCTAAGGTAGTAATGTAAGTCTCAAATAATAATATTCCATTCTTTTGATTTCAGTGTTAAACTGAGGTACTTTAAATAAGTCCCATAAATTTAGAAAATGGGGGACAAATTAGAGCAGTCCCAAACTAATGAGCGCGCACATATAGGCTTGTTTATCTTATATAGTAAATCAAACCATGATCTTGCGTGCAATGCAAGATGGATGCCGGGACTTTGTTTTGTATTAATAAGCAAAAAGATTAAGTATAAACTAGTTTTAATAATGAGTAACCAACGGTTATTTATATTTTCCCTTAAACACTTGAATCACTATATTTCTCATTTAATACGCTTCCTCTGAAATAATGACGGGTACATTTCTAATGTAAACATCTGACGGCGGTTCGTTTCAGGTAAATAAAGTTAGGTAACATCTAGGCCACCTGGACGCAGTATAAATATTAAACAACTGCATACAAAACAGCTCTACAAACGGTCCTGCACAAATGCATTCGTTTTGTTTGACTGTGTTTTGCAGTTGTGGACAATACAACCTTTTAGGGATTAACTGTGTACATTCATAAAAATGTTACTTTATACAGTTTAACAAGTCGCATGACATTAAACAAGGCATTCCTGATTAATTTCAAATACATGAAACTTAATAAACAATCAATGCGAGATTTGCATTTCGCATTTTATTCAATACTAGTCGATCGGAAATTACGTTTCGTGTACATACATACATCGGAGATTTTTTTTTATATAATATTAGGTATATAGTTTCCCTAACTGCATAATGGCCTTCATGATTTAAACATGTTACGTAAAAATATACATATATAAAAATGCTTTCATTCCTAGTTTACTGGCTGTCACTTTCACGCTTACAAATATGGCGGAGGTCATTTCATTCAAATCAGAACCCTTTCAGTCGTCAAGACAAATGATCGGCAAACAAATAGGTATGGCGATTACGTAAGGCTTTTGGGACTACGCAGTAGCTTCGTCCACTGCCCTTGTACTCAGAAAATGTATAAAATCGAGTCAACTTATCACAACGAGTTTCCCTAAGTTTACTATTCTTGGTTTTGAAAATAAAACGACATGTTCAAAAGACTGTTTTTTTTTACAGAAAATACCTATTACAGAAAAATATAAAATATAAGTGCGATTCTTTTAAATACAGTTTATAGATAATAGCTATAAAGAAACTTTAAAATATGTCAATAGAGAAATTTTAACATCTCTGCATCATCATTACCCCTGATATTGTGTTTTATAGTTCTAGAAGTGATTTACCTTTTGACAAGGAAAGAAAATAATTTGAATATCTTCACGGCGAAGTGCCTACATATTAGGTATGTGACATGACTTTAAAATACTATGTAAATAAATCTTACCTTTGAACGTCAAAATCAAGGATTTAAGACGTAGACTTACCTATAACCTTCCGTGGCAGGAAAAAACATTGCATAACAATACTAGATATAGAAAGGCTGTAATTGCAAGCCTGTTTTGATGGATTATATTATTAAAATAAAGTATGTATGGCTATGTAATAGTAACTATTATATTTATGGTAACACGTGACATTTCGCTGATGTTTCATAAGATACTTACCTACGTACCTACTTATTAGGAGACGATATTATCTAAATAGCTTACTTCTTTATACGGACTACCGTCAATTTGAGATGTAAGCGGAATAACAGTAACTTTATCTGCTTTGAATATTCGTAGTTATGCAACTTATTAGATCGGATTCTAGATTTGATGAATAGCGATCTATATCAATGAAAGTGTCTAGATCGCCGATAGGAATAATACTAAATTACTAAAGCAAAAGTCAAATTCATTTGCGTCATTTGTGAGTCTAGGATTTAAACTGTGACTGATAACTACAGACCCGGTAGTTAATTTCGCAATGTTATTAAAAGATATTGCGTTACCGCTTGCCGATTAACTATAAGTTAGAATTATTTTCATGAACGTCCGTTAAATAAGATGCTTCGTCCAACGTAAAGTACAGTCAGTTGCGTAACAAACGTCGGACGTGGGTCGATTGCTTCAGAAGGCCAGATAGAGTTGCTTTCATATCACGCGGTTCATACCATACAGCCCAATTTAAATAATTTATATAAATATAAATTTGCGCGTAATATACACCCACATAAAACACAAATTACTATCTAAGCATAAGTGATTCGCCCACTGGCCAAATGAATTAATTATTAATATATGGGGGTCAGTACATTCTCAAAAACATTGTGTAGTTAACAATATTTTTATTCACCGTTTCAGAGTTATTTTAATATGTAGGCACATGGTTATACTACATCAGTTCTTTGACTTAGTGCAGTACTATCTTTAATTGTATTGTGAACATCACAAGAAAACACTAAACAGATCTCTTTAATTGAATATCAGGTTCAATGTATATAATACCTATCTATGTATAAGTATGCAGCATTGAATCCATCACGCCTAAAATAAAAGGTAGTGCACCGTATAAAACGTCAAATTTATTTTTAGTATCTTTATTGCAGAGCCTTAATAAAATCCAAATGTATGTCTATCTATATACTACTTTTAAGGAAACATGGCGGTGCATTTTTCGATATTGGACATAATGATCCAATAAATGCATATTTAAGTAGGTATTTCGTTTGGTGATTGAATCATAAATTAAATATATGAATACACAAATAAAGGACACCTAATGTGGCCAGATACCTATTAGTCGCCGATAACTATGACAAAAGCGTTGCTTTCAAATGTTCTTATTTTTTTTAATTCTATCACATTTTAATCAAAAAATATCTATTGATGATAAAGTTAATGTATTGACATTAACTACAACAGCATCACAAATTAATTTTGGAATATAAAAAACTTCTACGTTTACCAGAAATATTAATATGAAGATTCCCGGTAGCTAAATGAAAGTGTACAAATTGCCTTCGCGCTTATTCATTAGCCGTTCTTCAAATTAAAGGTAATGGAATCGAGAGTAGTAGATAGTTTAACCTTTTCATCGACCTAGAACCTCGACGACGCTCTCGTCTATTATTCATCCACTGTCGACGAGACGGAGACTCCATATAGACACGTCGTTGATTCGATTTATTTAAAAATAGACTTCCCAAAAAAACAGCATACGCAATTTATCACAAGTTATTAGAAACACGATCACTGTAATAGATTCTATTAGATTAAGTAAGAAGCGTGGGCTTGGACAAAGTTATCAAAATCGATCACGCTTACAACACAAAACCAAAAGCGAATCTTATCTTCACTTTCCATATTGCTTATTTCTATTGTGCGCCGGCGGCCGAATGTGGGCATAAAGCGTTGCTTGCGAAACGGCGGATGAGAGATGCGGGCCACGTGTGGGTCGATACAGCAACATAAACAATCGCCGAGCCAGCACTTGACGGGTTGCCATCGCTACGTTACTACACAGGATTTTGGTGCTTGAATTTTATCAGCCCAGCTACTACGAACAGCTTTTGGAACACGAGAAAGCATCTGTCAACGTCATACAGCGATTGAAGTCTCCTCGTGCGAACAAAAATCTTAACTGCAAGCCCTCCTGGTGGCGCCATGTATGATCGTATGAACTTAAATAGGATATATAATATTATATACAGTTCGTTCAATATTAAAATATTTGCAGTTCTAACCAAGCTACAAATGACAAAGATTGGGATTTTAGATATTCTGACTACAGTCTAATCACGCGAAAGATACATGATAACAAGCTCGATCAGGCAGTTAAGAATAATAGTACTTGTATCTTAGACGTGTCTATTTTCTTACATCTACATATTATATTACACTTATTCGTAAATTGAAGTTCTCGGGATAATCTCATAACAATAGCCCCGCATGGCCACCGCATTGGTAAAGTAAAACTAATGTCTGCCTACGTAGTTTCCTAATTAGGCCCCAACTTGAAACATTTTACGTAAGAAAAAATATTGTGTAAGGCGACAGCATGTCTTAATAGCAGTCCTACAGAAACGCCTACACTGAGATTTCCATCGAGTTATTTAATGATTTTAAGAAAGCATTAGGTACCTACTCTATAAAGAAAGTGAAAATAATCTCTTAAGACCGTTTTGACTTAGTCGTTAAAAAAAAGAACAACTAGTTAATCTTAATTGCTTTTTTGGGAACTGTAGGTAGGTACCTAGGTGGTTTGGGTACTTACATTTTTATTTAGTTTAGTCAGTAGGTTAAAGTATGTTTATTAGTGTTTAATTTGATATATATTTTAAAATTCAACAAAAGTTGTTTGCGTGGATTAATTGGATTGTGATTTTCTTCTCTTTGAATAAGTTATTGAATACAAAGTTCAATCCGTTACAGTTGTTTACTTAATTCCAATACCATTTCTATTTTTCTATTTCATATTATTATTAGGAACGTCTATCCAAATGTGAAAGGAGAGCATAGTTTTTATTAAGTTTAAAAAGAAAAAGGAATTTAGATTAGTTTGTCGGCCTCAGCACAAAGCCGTTGTTATTACCCGTAATAAGCCGGAAGGATAAACAATTTGCTGCTTGTAATTTCTGTTATGAAACAATATCCTTTACGAGAAGGATGTGCCGTTGATAGCTCATTGTTATTTAAATCGTAGAAAAACTATTTAAATAACTAGAAACTTGACCATCTAAATTATATTGCTTTCCTCAATTGTTTTTATGCTGTACAGCGTATTACATAATATCTCTGATAATCTTTTCAATATAATGTACATAAGTAATTTTGTTTCTTTTTAGGAATTTATAAAATTAATAAACTTTATCATCTTTAAATTTGGTATCAAAAATTGGTAAAATTATTAAATTAATTCTGACTCATGTTTTTCTGCAATAACTTAGCGAACTTGCAACCTTCCTGGAACTTCGTCACCGAAAAAGGGCTGATATTAAATGACGTCATAAGAATTTCCAATGAAATTCAATCAGTAGTACAACTAAACATAAAACTTTCACAACTTACCAGACGCATCTTCAATAACCTTTAATAAAGTAACCTTTATTACCATAATTTAGTGTAATACTCGATCTTAGTAGATCACGTTAAAAGGTACCTATTTGTAAAATTAAAAACTTACTGCGCCCAATATTCTTCCCAAATCTTCTCTTTGCTGGAACCATATCCCCTCGGCAGTGTCGCCGTTTTTCCTCTGCCGTTCAGTGACGATGAAGAATCTCTCTTGTCAGAGAGACTCAACACCGAATGCCTCTGCAGCGGTTCAGATCGAAACGACTGAAAGGAACTCTGGGAACCCATTTCATCAGACTTTAAACTTGTCTGGGATCCTCTCAGCTTACTGCTACCGTTATGATAATTTTCTATAATAACACCATACTCTCCATTTAAGGACTGACTTCCGGAGTTAATTTCACTGTTAACTCGCGATAAAGGCGGCCGTGGTGCCGGTCTTCTGTACTCCAAATTGTCTCTGTCTCCTCTCGTAAATGAACTAGTTCTTTTAACCATTTTCGGCGACTCTTGCACGTTAATTAATGAGGATATTTTATTATCTCTTTCCAGGACGATCTCGTTTTCTAATTGAGTTTGGACGTGGGCTAGCATTTCCTCTAGATCGCCCAAGTCGGGATCTATGTTCATTTTAACTCGACGCATTATCAGTTATGGAATGATATGTTACGTTATCACAGATATAACTTCACTTGCACTGAAATAGTTTCGTTTATTATCGATGGGTTTTAGCCGAAATTGGAATTACATTTTCTTACAAACGAATGCTGTCACTGATAAAATTTGCCGCCGATCTATAGACGTGCGCGCGCGTCGACAGTTCGACTACTACTGACTGACTGATTTCTGAAATAATCGAGGGACATTAAGGGCAAGGTTGCACAGGGACCGTCGCCGGCGCAATTAGGTACGTACGACATTAATCTGAAAGAGTCACTAGTAATTAATATTACACTTGCTTGAACTGCAATAAAAGAAAGGCAATCATTATCTAAGTAGTATGCAAATAACCTACGTATAGGCTAATTAAGCAATACAATGAAACATATTTTTTTTTTACATATATGTAATATAATATAATCAGCTATAGCAAATATTAAGTTTGGTCATTCCTGTCTGGACAATCAGTAGTATAATCATTTTACGATTTTATAAAATATATTCAATAAATTATGGGCCTGGTAAAACAAGGCATCATCACGTGGCTTTGCGTCATTTTTCCATTATGCAGGCTAATCTTAACAATATCTCTTTGAGTGACAGTAACCTCGGTGTATGTAAGTACAGCAATCGTTATCAATAACTGACATTTAACACAGATATACCTTACATTACCGAGACCATTACTTAAATATTATGAATTTAAACCGATTGTATTAAGACTTCGTTTTAGTTAAAATAAAAATATAACTTTCACCTAAAAAAAGTAAACCAGAGTATTTTCAAAACAGGGAATTAGGTCAAGGTGCTGAAATATATCACTTATCTTTATTGTAATGGGAGTTAGATGGTGTTCAAAAATTTCCATATACATATATATATATATATATTTATCTCTGTGGTTTCTGCGATATATTATGAGCCTACTGTTTATAATTGGAAAGTCAATAAACTAGTGTAAGGTGGTAAGTTATAAACTTAATTAGCTGTAAAAACGTAGAGAGTTTAATTCTTTTCATAACTACCTTTTAAGAGTAATAACTACATATAAAACAAGGATCTCTAATTTAATACTCAATTATGTTCTTGTTAAAATAGTGAAACGCTTTTTAAGTTTAAAAATATAGGGACCGACGAATTTTTATGTTAATAATAAAACATAGCTAAGAACACTCCCGACATATCATATATAGACACACACACACACACACACAGACACACACACACAGACAGACAGACACTTATAACACCCCGTCGTTTTTGCGTCGGGGGTTAAAAATGTGCATAGCTTGACAATACTTTGTTCGTAAAACTGATTAAATATCCCTGCAACCAGGTACTTAGGTAAAATACGACCTAATTACATGAGTAGACGCAGGTATTATGATTTCCAAGAGATTGCATCGTTAACTAATATAAGCAAACACAATAGCATGTCTATTATACTAGATGACATCACATTCCTAGTTGGTTTAATTGATTTCAGTTTGCTCCTGTGAGTTTTACTCGAGTAGTTACTAGCTTTGATTGATACTATGCTTGATTATTGTATATTAGGAATAATTTATTGAAAGTAATAATCGTTAGAAGCGATTTCTTATTAAAGAGACGCAAAACCTTGTTATATTTTATAGAATATCGACAAAATCGAAATCATTTACTTAGAATAAATAATATAACATTTCTGAAAATAACTAATCAAAAAAATCTACACCGCATAAGTAGACTTTCATTTGGTTTTGCTGCAGTTGCGTTAAGAGACAGATTGTCAATACGATGTCTACAGAAAAATAGATAGGTACCTACTTTCTCAGAACTGCAATTTCCTGCATTACTTGGTATTTATTGAACCCTATGACGTGTCTGCTCCACTTGGGGAGAGTTATTGATTTAATGACTATCAGCTTCCGCATTCACTGATTAAGACGCCTTTACTTTATTAGGGCGTGGGGAATGGAAAATATTCAATCAATTATAAATAAATAGGTATTATATTTTTCATGTGAAATCGATATTATTGTTGGACGTGATTCTCGATAAATTTATTATGTCGTTATCATGATGAATCAGATTCGGAAGTCGAGTCACCTTTAACTCATTAAGTATGAATAAGCTATCGGAGAAACATTTTCTAACGGGTTCAATTAATTAATACTTACCATTAATTTAATTATAAACATAATTAAATACAACTTTACACTATATAGGTGTAATTATATAAAGAAAACTTTTATGAATATGTTTATTTATGGTTTATTGGAAATATTAAAAAAAAGAACAAATAAAACCTGCGACAAATAAATCTAGAAATGGTTCCTCATTGGTACATATTATCACGTACCTACCTAGATAATAATTAATTACACAGATAGAGATGATATTATATATATAACCGTCATCCATTGCTATTTCAACTGGTGCAGCTACAATGCAGGCTAAACACGAAGCGAACAATGTTAATAGGCAGCCAATGGCCTGGCGCTGCGAGATTGGCCCCTTCCTGTCCTAAGCATGTCCGGTGTATAATCGTGTCCCTTCACCAAGCGAAATGAGTTTTATGATGAAAAGCGTACTACATACAGATGTTTTACCTAATGAGTGTGAATGTTAGAGAGTGGAAATTATTCTGTGGATGTGTTTATATTTCATTAATCATAGCATGGACATGTGTATTTGATAGTACTGGCATCTCGCCTAGCTGTTTCACTCTAGTATCAAAATACCTATATGGCACGGCTTGGTTGTAGTATGAACCAGGCATTATTAATCTTATAGTAGACATATTGTAAACGCTTGTAGGGTATTTTTTATTATCACAGCAAACGTATGTGAACCATCGATGGCGGAAGCGAGTGTCGCAACAGATAATAAACTCGTGCGCATGTCGACAGCCGGGTGACATATTGCAATACTTTAGATAGATATACTGGTTGGAAATCTGCACTTAACATGTGGTTTCAATATTGCCTATTTGTAAAGTTTTTTTTCATATTTTACAGTTAACTTTTAGGAATAAAGTATACAAAGAAAACTGTTCCCGATATCGTCCTTTGTTCTTTAAAATCTACCTGCCATTGGTGTTGCCGATCGATTCAACAAAACAATTGCGTCATACAAATCACAATTAACGGTTAGTTAACCAGAGCGTGGCGATAAAGAAAGCATAAATAACGTTTAACGAAGCGTTACCACTTTCGATGCACAATTTAATCCTATAAAATTAAGATAATTAAATGTAAAAATTAAGAGCGCATCAGTCATAGGGATAAGTATCACTAAAGAAAGAAACGATGAGAGGAGAGCCACTGGAGCGTTCAGTCACGATGATATGTTGTAACTACTTTTTATATAGTTTGATATACTGGCAATATTCTTTATTAAGTATCAACATAGGTATCACATAAATTGAACTGGCAGAGTTTCATAATATGAAATGATCTTTTACTGTAAACGGAAATTAAGTAATAAAAAAAAGTAATTGTTCTATCTACGGGGGCCATTATAAGGGTGGGGTGGTTGTCACCTTCAAGGTTTTGCCCTTACTAACGTAGAACGCATACGACGTATTATGACGTCTAAAACTATATTTTTTTGTTCTTGTGAGGAGTTACAAATGAAAATGATCATACAAGGGAAAGATTATAATAACCGAATAATAACTCAGAGAGCTTTAGTTGTAAGCCAATTGAACCAAACTTTGTCCGACAACGCTTCCTTTCGTAACACAGAGACACGTTTCTGAGATTAACAATAGCTTACTTGGACTATTGTGCACTCGTATTCCCGAGATACTAAGCTTTGTCACAATCGAAATAGGGTTCATATTATTGAGGAACTTAAGTTTGTATAACATCTGTAACGTGACCGTGGCCGGCCTATCTGATGCAGCGATGCGTAACTTCGACTTACGATTCAAGTTATAGTCTTTTAGCAAGTAATATACTACCTTGATTAAAGAAAAACCTTTTCACAAAAATTGTACCCTGGATTAACTTCTATGTATACATACATAATAATTATATAAGATGTATTAGGGTTTGAGCTCACAATCTCCAGCTCCGTAGCGTAGTTAATATTTAATATAAGGCTACGATAATATTTTATTGATACCATCTAAACAATTAGGTAATTAATAAACTTAAATATGTTATCTACATTAAACAAATTTATTACTGAAATTTTACTGGATAATACAACTACATATAAAACAGGTAAAAGACGGTTGTTTTAAAGGAAAGTTAAGTTTAAATATACCAGGTAACAAGACCATAAGTAAATAAAAAGGTCAAACAATAAGAAGCTATTTCCATTATCTATATCTATATATTATATATTATATATTATATATATATATATATATAAAAGAAAGTTGTGTTAGTTACCCCGTTTATAACTCGAGAACGGCTGAACTGATTTGGCTGAAAATTGGCGGGGAGGTAGCTTAGAGTCAGGAAAAGGACATAGGATACTTTTCATCCCGATCCAGTAAAAAAAAATATTTACTTAGCTCATTTGTTAAAAATAGTATAACAAAACGCAACAATGACAGCTGTCAAATCGATTGATTAATGCCGTTACATTGCTTCTTTGCCGGGCGGGACGAAGTCTGCCGGGACCACTAGTAATTAATAAAATTATGATACAAAAGTCGCTTTAAGCCTATGCCACAAGACACCTATTATTATTATCAAAGAACGTTTCCAGCAACACCATAGCTCATTAGACACGCCGGTGGACGTTGCTTCCACTCCTGGGAAATGTCAGGAATTCACGATTTCAGACAACTGACATTGACCATCAGTCTATTCTGCCAGTTATGATGCGCCAGAAGATTAAAAACAGATCTACCCTTTTTGTTATAACAACGAGCTTTTTACACACACATTTTTATAACAGACTAAATCAAGGAAGTTAGAGAATTTACAATGATGAAATGAAACAGGCAGAACATACACACGCTTGTTCTAAAAGGGTTCTGCTTTTTTGTTTGAATGTACGGAATACCTATGTTGAAATATGTTTACAAACGATGAATAGGAAAAAAGAAAGATGATACTTTAATTATATATACTTAAGTATATCTATAAAGTAAGCCATATATATAAAAACGTTGAAAAGGAATTTAATATGTAATTACTGGGCTTAGTTATGTAGAATATGTTAGGTGCCTATTCATAGTTTCTAGGTCTCAGTCAAAGGCAACTGGTGACACATAATATTATAGGTACGAGTATATGCAGTCTGTGGTCACCCACAAATACACAAGCCTATAAAATATAAATGCGAATTACATAAACTAATTATTATCTTATGAACACATTAAGCATGGTTTAAATAAATTTCAATTTAATTATGATTATAACGACCCGTCCCACCCACATTCCTTTCAATATTACAATTTACAGACTGCGTCACGTATTAATGTAATAAGGAAGCCTAAAGGACTTATTACTACTAGGACTTATTTTCTCAAAAAGAAGGAGTAGGATATTTTTCGATGTTTCAGGAAAAACAATCAATTGGTTATTGACCTCGTAATACCAGTCGACTCATGTGATATATAATGATAACACTGATAACGAAATGTCGTATGAGTAGTGATGAAGAGAAACTCTTTTCCTAAACCAGCGCGGCATGCATTAACCTAAGGCAGCTTAGGTATAATGGTATTGACCTGGCACCTCACGCTGAGGCGCGTGGGTACTAGACAAACAATGTACAAACGGTACCAAGTTTGCTATGGGCTTTCCCACGGAGGTGGTTTACAGATAAAGGAGATCCGTGACTCCACCAGCGTGACTGCCGTAAGTGTAAGTGACTTTTTTAGATTCGGGTTTCGTTTAAGAAACCATTAGGTGTTTGACGTGGTCGTCCATTGATATCTATAGACTACTATTTTTAATTAGACTTGAAGGAGTTCGCAGTGATATCTACGTTTATTTTAAATAAATAACAACTTTGATAGTACCTATTTTTAAATAGCTTTATTTTATGTCAATTTTTTGTTCCTGTCACATGTAATTTAGAGTCGTGCTTAGTGCCTATCTAAATAAGACGAAAGACATACTTAATTTTATAACAATTTTAGTATGTCAAGGACCATAGAATCATATGTACTTATTTTTTTAAGTCGGATTCAGTACTAATAATAATGAAATATTATGTTTATTTATGTACAAATTTCATACGAGGAGTGGATTTTTCGTATCATTTTTCAAAATCATGGCTCAGTTATGACCATATACAGACTTAATATATATATATATATATATATATATATTATTTATGAGGTTTGTATAGTGATAATATGTCCTAATTATTATTAAATAGTACCTCAACAGTCTACACTGTCCAAGTAAACAGATGTAATATACATATGTAACTAAACAATTAATATAATAGGATCTCATTACTAATGTTATCAAACTAACCTCGATAATTATAAACTGTACATCATAGAGGAAACACTGTTATCAATCAACCAGACTATTTGCTAACAGTGAAATTAAATAATGAAAATAAGAGTAATTTAGAATAATGCAATATATTTTGGATAAGTAACTATTTAATAAACGCGTGAAATAAAGAAAATTCTTCGAGCAAGTAAGTAGTTAAAGATAAAATTTATATGCAAACCGGCGTATAACTTTAAAAGAGTACCTACATTGTTTTATAAAAGTGGAAAATGTAATAAATCATATCAATTGAGATCGGGTTCAAAAATGCAACGCTCCGATTCAGGCAGCATATTTGGGTCGAAAATCCAACGTCAATTAATGTCGATGCTGCGATGTATCGAAACAATTTAACGTATCATCACTCGAACAAGTGTTTGAAAAATAATGATATTTTTTAAGCAATTCATTTGATAAAGATCATTTAAATGATAATAGTAATATAAGATTTGTATTTTATTAGTTATAAAAACTATATCGGTGTTATAATTATACTTTCGTTGTTCTTGTATGTATGTATATATATAAAGGTTAATGGACTCGGACTAACTAATATTCATGTTATCTTTTCTCTTTAAGTTAGCAGACCACTTAAGACTTCGTTAGACACATTTTTTAATTGCTCGCACACTTATGGAGCGCACAGAAGATAACGTAGCGATATTGATCTGTCGAGTATGTATAACCACAACACATTTACTTTTTTAGCATGTTCAATATTTAACGAGTTACCTTTCTTTAAGCATAATGTTGAGCAGATCCTGGAGTAGCGAATACTGCAAACAATACCTTGTAACTAGGACCTCATGTAACATCATAACAGCCCTCCTTACTTCTCATTAACAGAAAATATGAAACGGGAACTGCAGTTTGCTGCATAGCGGTGTAAAGTTGGAAGCTAATTAGTGTTGTTTGAGACAACTCATGAAATATCGTCCCGTTTGAGTTGACCCAGTTGAAGTTTTGCTTTTAGCTGATTCCGGCGAATACCTGTACTATCTGTCCTTTTGAGGTCTCATGCTCATTAAAATTTTGATACACAGATACTTATTACAAGGTAAATAATATTCTGCACATATATAAAAACAAATCTAGAATTCTAGATATTTGCGAGTATTCACCAGATAATGAAAATAATTGCAAAGCGCTTGTGTGCGTAATTATACAGCGGCTTGGTTTCATGATGGAATCGCGGAGGCAATCTCTGCTAGTAACTAGGTCGTATCATTTCATGTCACTTTTTAATGCAGTTTTCATTATTTATTAAGTATCTAATAGGTAAGTAGGGAACCACGTAGGACAAGGGATTTATTTTAAATTTCTTATAGGTACGATTTAAATTTGATTTTTAATTCTTCTTAACCTTCTACAATGATTCATGGTGGAACAATTTTAGTATTTGTTACTAATAATTTAAAATGACGAAACTTAAAATCCTAGTTATACATGGGTACTATGAATGTAATATATTTTTGGATAGGTATTTTTTTTAAGTAATAGATATATTAAATACCTAAGGTAATTAAACTATACCATTTAGTGTCTATAGTCGCTTTAACTTGTACCAAAATTCAATTAACAAAAAATATGACTTTATACTTTATTTAACCTAATAAAAGTTTGGCTTTGGCACAAAACCCATCGATAAATCAAAATAAATTATCGAGTCGAATACGTCACAGCCTCAAGAATGCATCCACAGTCCTTAAAGAAACACAATAGCTCTTTGTCATTACACTCGTATCACCACAATATGCACTTGAGAGAATGATCTATAGATCAGCAATCGATACGCGACTGCATGCGCGCGCGCCGATCCCGCAACTAGAACTGTGTGCGGTAACATTTTGAACATAGCGTGAGAGAGAGACAGATGTACGGAGAAGGATAGAGATAGACATTGAATTGTAATATAGCATTATAGTAATGCTAGTATAGAGTATGTTATGACAGATATGTAACTTGGGAAATACCTTATAAGATTTATTTGATATAATCTATGAATTAACAAAAATCTTAAATCTTAATAATAACTTATTATACGGGAATTTATATGGATCTGTTCGTTGAATAATTACTTATTTAAAATATACACGCCATATCTTTATTGTAACTGATTACTTGAAATTAATAATTATGAAAAACAAAAACGTTTACACGAGGATCGCATCATAAACAAGTTTTTATCTACATTAACATCATAAAAGTTCTATGATCCATATAAACACCAACATATTGGATAGATGGTAATGGACTAGTAATTACGATTAATAATATTTTATTCTATGGTAATTGCAATGAGTTTATTAATGTACCCATCAATTCCATTACAATAAAGGCTTTTCATTTACGAATGTCTTCTAAAAACTAAACATTTTGATTTAAACTTAATCAACTAAAAAAACTGTTGTGTGTTTATGAATTACAGTGATCTGTACGCATGTGTGACACTGACGATTCTGTCTTCTGTGCATTTGTATTCAATAATCATTGAAAACAATAAAGTGTTTTCCAGTTGTATCTATGTAAGTTCTCTCCCTTCTACGTTTACCTGATCTGTGCAGTGTTTACATCTAGTGACACTGTGACGTTTTTATTGAGATGAATCTGCGCCAGAGGATGTGATACGCGAGATTGATATGTGAGTACGTATGAAGGTAGTAAGTAGTGTACAAGGTTTTGAAAAAAACTTATTGTTTAAGAATGCGAATAGCTACGGGAAGCTAGTTGATACGCATTGCTAATACGTTCATATAAAATTCGGTGCAGTGGCTTGGGTAATATAAAAAAAGTAGTAAGGGTGGTAAATAAGAGCCTGTGAGAGTCCAGATATGGATTATAGCCGCTTTCCATAATATATAATAATATACTTACTTATTTTACCAATACATAATATTATCTGATTGTCGGAGTAAGAAGGTAATCCAATTCCCAAATCGAAATAAAAAATTTTAGTGACCGAGAAAGCTATAAAGCTGTGGACGATTTACTTCCACTAATAACTCATTCGGTTTCTTGCTTTAAACTCGGATTAGAGTCGGACGATAAATTTTACACCTAGGTACGGTACTTACTAAGGCTGTAAGTACAGTGATAAGAAACCATTAGGCAAAAAAGCTAATAAAGCCCCTTTAAAATCAAGTATTTTATTTATCCAATTATACGAAGACCACCGATAAAAACTATGTAGATAAATACACCGGTTAACTACAGAAGAAATCTGTTAAGAAGAACCTATTAAGAAAGTACAAAATAGAAAAGCACAGGCGCATAAGTATATTGTTATAGATACAGTAAATAGGATTCCAATTTCCATCTTTTCACACAATAGATCAACTCGGTGAGAAGTCCCGCATGAAGTATCAATTCCACAGGAAACATTCAGCGTTGAATGAATTTTTATGGAGCGCATTCAAGGCTCGGAGGCGCTACAATAGAGCGTCGTAAAGAATTCATTACACCCACGGGTGTGGCCCCAATTAAAGTTGGCGCAGGATGCTGAAGGAAATAGCTTTAAGATATTTCACGAAGATCTACAGCTAAGTTTCCCGAGATCACTGCACCTTGAGATTGAGAAGAAACACACTTTCTAGGAACTTTGGGAGACTTCGGAAGAGAAATCTTAAACTTTAGACAAACTAGTCCTTAATAGATAAATAGACCACCACGGCCTTTAGTGAGTAATATCAATACATATTAGAACCTATTTTTAACACTACGTATCGTAAATCTGTTTAGATTGTTTTCACCTCGAATGTAAAGAGATTAATTTCGAAATGGTAAAGAATGAATTTACACTAAGTAACGTTTAATTACAACACCTGTCTTAAAGAAATAGAATACTGTGCCACATGACGTCTCGAATTAGTCAAATGAAGTGGAAAATCTTTGAAGCCATATTGAAACTGGGTAGACCATCAACCTGCTGTTTTCGACCTGTGGCTATGTTAGCAAAAAATTACAACAAATATGTTTTCTTTAACCTTTTATCCTTCAATTTTACGTACCTATATTGGATAATTATAATTTATGTAGTAGGTACATATCGCTTAACTTTATTATATAAGAAAAGTTTGGACGTGAACCGTATGCGTGGCAATACTTAATCTGCTAGTAAATCTACTAGCAAATTACCTACCTATGGTTGCAGTAACCAGCGCTTTTGCGAGCGGAAATTAAACCACGGGAGAATCAGGCCGCGCAAGGACGATGTCCCAGATACTGCAGGAGTACCCTCTACTTCATCCGAGTTGTCTCCCGAAGCGCAGCTTACGCAGAGTTGTACAAATATTTTAATAGATGAATGAATGTACTGCATAAGTTTACCTAAAAAGGTTCTAATCAATTTAAGTCAATAGGTACCATGCAATTTAAGTTGCATGGTATCTATTGACACAAGAAATAATAATTAAGGTAGGTATCTATTTAACAAAATATAATAACGACATTTCCTACATTTGCATTACTGACGGCTTGCATATTTATATATGTAGGTACAAATTGTTATCAAGCCACGACTGTAGTTAAGTTTAATAATAAAGATGGCGCTACCAGTAGCGACGTAATGCCGACGTATGGGCAGCTGTTGACATGAGATAAACAACCGGTTGGTCAACAAGCAATAAAAGTGATGCGGGAAAACTACTTGCAAGGGTTACAAGACAAGATGTATCTTTAAATGCTGTTACAACAGAAAACTTGTGCTCAACTGCAAGGTAAAAAGATAGTCCCATAGACCATTTGTTACACGAATTCTGTCATATCATTGATCATAGGTAGATAACGTAAATTGAGCTTACTAATAACTTTTTTGTTGTTTTGATTATCCGCATTCTAGGTCCAATATATTAAAAAAAAATAGAGACCGTGGCTATTGGTATACCTACACCGCGTACATATTTTATAGGTAAGTAGGCATACATATCCCAGTATTTGTTTTTACCACAGGGTAGGTAGGTTTAACTGCACCACAACATGACATGACGGACATAAATTACATTCATTCCCCAGGGTTATTTATGGGCTCGTCAAACTTTCGACAAGGAAGGACTGGCTGGATGCTGCATTACGCAGAAATAGAATCGTGATTCATTTGTTGATGCTAACACTAATCCAGGAAAGTAAGATACTCACTCGCCTTGTCTTGGCTTATTCATCCGTATCGCTTGTTTAGGTACACTTATGTAGCTTGGTAGGTAGGTACGTTGTTGTGTATCAAGATCTACGTATAACCAGCCAGTAATAGGTAGTTTTAATCGCTACTGTTCACTCACACTCGTTTGAACATAGGTGCTGACCTATTTAACTCGTGACTTTTCGAGATTTCAGTAGTTCAAACATCAGCATAAAAATGCGTAGAGCAAATAATATTATTATGTTCAAATAATTTTATTGTGTTATTTATTAAATATTAGTTGTCGCACTTGTTGGGCCCGTTTGAAGACAGCATTTCAACAGTCAAACTCGGTTAATGTTTGCGAGCGGCAACGATAATGTCCGGGCGGATGAGTCTATTAAACCATGTAGTGTGGTCAGGGGCACTAACTGTAAATATCAACTGATGCCTTAAGATATAAGCTACGACGTATAAAGTGTAGGTATAAAGTAATTAAATATACTTAAACGATCACCTTACGTCTCATATATGTATAATCTAAGAAGTATCATATAGTATAAATATTATAGTAAATAATAACCTACTTTTAATACTTTCTAGGTACCTACCTACCTACTAGGTTTTTTCGAAACACCTATTACAAAACTATTGACAAAACTTCCAGATTATGAAGAACTGTCTACTCAGGTGTATAAAAAAAACGAAACTAAGCTACCTACCTACCGTCCTTACCATCCAAACTTCGTAATGGTTACCAGCACAATTGCATTAAAATTACTGCTATAGTAGGTAGGTAAGTATCTAAATAGGTACAGTAGCGTTAGCTTTTCGTATGGACCATACAGAGGTGTTTACCCGCGAGCAATGAACGACGGAGTGGTAGCGAAAAAATTGGCCATACGTGTCGGGCTCACACACCATATTCTAGGGGGAGTACCTACCTAATTACCTACTGCTTTATTAAGTTTACGTGATAACGATAATTACATACCTAGTCCTCTTATCTCACTATCCTCTAATCTTATGCGGAATCGAGTGCGTTAACTTTATGGTACAAATCAGATTTCGCCGTATGGTGGCGGAGACTGTGACGAAGAGATATGAGTCACACCCCCGTGACTCCGTGAAGGTGAAGTTGATTTTATTTCACATTTCAGGGATCAGTTGTACCTAAATCACGATGAATTAATAATTTTACTTAATATGAAATTGAGATTAATTTAACAGCGAAAATTACCGTAGAGCTTGCTTGTATGTATGTACATTTTCGATGTTGGCCGCGTGGTGCTGTTTTTATTAATGGTGAGTTTAGAAGAATAATTTTAAATTTATTTTAATACGTAAGTAATATATTGATTATCGAAGGCCTCCTTATGGGTATGAAACGATGTTGAAGTAGAGAGGTAGGTCCTTTCTCTTTTTAATTTAAGGAAAATACCTACCTACTTAAATCATAATTTGCTACTACCCACTGCCATTAACATAATACCTAATGTTTTAAGGAACTTAGGCATGTAATGACATTTTTAGTAGGTAGGTAGGTATTTTATACCTGTACGGAAGTTAACGGACTGTTTTGCGCTAGTTATGGACGCAACCCAAGCGCATTAAATCGTATGACCCATTTACGACCGAACTAACCAAATAAGTTGACAGGTGGGTATAAAGCTACAACCCATTCGTTATTTTTATTAATTAATAACATATATTTTGCCGTCACAGCATTCCTAGGAAGCGACCAACCTGATCTATCCTTTAGTTTAAAAAACCCTCAGTAAAAATATTGATTCATGGTTTATTTAAGTGCCTACTTGCCTACTAGGTAGGTATACCTATTAAAAATATAATAGATAATAGTATTACCTATAGTATGCCTACCTACTTATCTCTATAATGCAACCGGAAATTTAAGCCAAATTTCAGAGGAAACGTCAATTGTTTAAGCTAAAGTAGGCATAGATAGCCTTAACCTTTCTGTTTGTGTATCAGTATCAACAGTATCAACCTCCTGCATTCCTACATACATAGGTACCTAGTTACCTAATTAATTGTCTTCCCGTGTCCTAGCTCAAAATTAGGGATTAATCACTTTGTATAAGATGAGTTTTACAGACATTAATGTCGTCGTAATTACACATAGTTAAAAAACACAATAATGACAGCACTGTCAGTCGTACCTATCCTACAAAATAATATTTACACTTAGCTATAGGTACCTACCTACTATAGACATCGGGGAGTAGATAAGCAAATATTACAGTTTAGGTAGGATTATTGTTTAATCTAGTACCTACCTACTTAGATAACTCGACTGACATACCTAACTAATCGCCACAATGTATGTAACAATGACATCCTGGCAGCTACACTAAGTACAGACAACGACAAAGTTAGTTTGAACAGGGTTAGGCAGGTATTAAACTCATAGTTCAGTAGTTAGCACAAATTTCAAAAACTTGTATACCTACTTAGTGTTTCATACATCTCCAAGTGTAAATCCGTCATAGCATTTCATTCCAAAATTTTATTAAATAGGTAAGTATTCCAATGATTAATCCACACCATATTTTATATAGTAGGTATATACATATACATTTCATTGGTTGAAATGATAGTGATTTTGGATACCAACACATACCAACCAAATTAGTTTTCATTGCAATCTAGATCAATAATAGTTAGGTATTTAGTTACACATTTCTAATCACTTTTGTTTTTGACAGTCCATAGTAGGTAAATAAACGTAGGCTGAACATTATGTCATTACATCAATTAGATATATTGCAGCTAACCCAGTTCCTATTCCTCCCTGCTATCACTTCATAAAGAGTTAATAAACAGCATTTCATCATTCCATTATCCTTTATATCAAACATTCTTCTTTCATTATCATCACTACATAAAATAAAGTAAAGGTACAGGCAAAAGTTCAATTGAAATATTAAGACAACAAACTTTTAATAGATAGGGGGCCTCATAAACACAACATGTAAAAGAAACAATGTTAATTAAAACCAATTGTTAACAGTCCTGTACCGTATTTAGAAGGGAAGTGAGTTCATTATAATAATTACCAGAAATAGTACTTAGCATTGCATTTGTAGCAAAAGTTAAAATGTATATGCAACAAACTGATCTGTGAAATTCACTAATGAAGTGTAAGTAATAATGTATTAAGAAAAACCAGACATGAGCAGATGTTCCTATGGCACAGTTTAACTTATTAAACCAGATAGTTAAAAAGAAACCAGTCTCGTAAAAAATATGTGCAGGTGGCCATTTTGCGAAGCCAGGTGGTAAATACCTTGCCCTAACTGATTAAATTTCAGACCTAAAAATATTTGGTTAGTAATTTTAGTCTTTACTTAATACTGTAAATTATTAATACAGATTAATACAGATACAAATAATTGATGTAAAATTGATGTAAAATAAAATATAAATGGTATAAATTTACAGGTACAATAAAAAAAATATGATAATAATATTATGATAAAATTTCAGATGCAATTCCCAATAAGAGTTTCTTATTTTGATAAGGATATAAATTTCTGCATTGTTATTTTGTTGACACAAGACATTCACAGAATAATAAACTTTTAGTACAGGCTTACTCAGATGTAGATAGTGATAATACCTATCATAATGGCAATCACATTTTTTAAAATATTTTACTTGATAGGTATTTCCAAAATATTCTAATCGCAAATTGGGGTGTGGAGTATTTATTAGTCACATGCACTAACGTTAATAACGTATACCCCAAGGGGTGCCTCGCCACCCTATTTCTAGGAAAAATTACCCCTGCATGCCCATAGGATTGAAACTGCCCTCATTTTAGTCATTAACAAATTGCCTGTCGAAATACTTCAAGGTCAGTAACACATTCTTATTATACTAAATAAAGGCAAGCTAAAATCCATTCCAAAACATCGTGTGGGGCACCGACTAAGAACGTTAAGAAAAATCGATAGGGTTCACGAATGCCTATTAAATTGCATAGATCTTATAAATGAAGCTCCTAGGTGCATGTTCACGTAAGTCTTCGAAGCAATGTCATTCATAAAATGCAGAATTTACGTTAATAATCAAATAATCGATCAGCCATGACATCCACACGCCCGTGTTTACGTTTCTTTATAAGGCTCATACATACACGAGAATTGATTAAAAGCTCATCGATGCAGTAAATTAGGATAGAGTAAAAATAGTAAGGCGCCTTCTAGTACTGCTGCTAATAGTACCGTGTAATTATTTATTTGTTTTGCTAAGGAAAGTTCGAGCGCGATGAACTCTGCTACATACCTCATTTTGACGCTCGATCCTTTGTAGGGAACAATCCGTATACACTAATGCACAGCACGCAACAATTGTTCACTTAAAAACTGCATATTTTCACCAGCACAACAAAACATATCCGTATTATCCACTGACGCACACGTCTGAGATACTATACTGGGTAGCCATTTTTGTCAAAAAGCAATTTTTTACTTTTACGTCCCGATCCCCATTTCGGAAAGTGGAGAGCGAGAGGACGCTAGCACCGCGCCGACACGACGAACGAATTAAAGTAAATGGAGCATTGAACCGGGGATAGTGGTTCAAAATGGGTCCGAATCGTACTATGAAACCATTACATCGAACCCAAAATATAAACATAGAAATACGTTCTTCGAGTATTTAAGGACAAAAAGGTGTGTCTATTATGCGCATTTCGGACTTGCTACTATATTTTCATCCTTATGTGGTATGACTACCATTCTTGGCCGTATAATACACAAAACCTCCAAGCGCCAATCACCTTTGGAGGATTTATAGTATTTCTTTTTAAAACGATGTAGCTAGCGCCATCTCTGGGTACTGCTGTAAGCTGTTATTTTGTATCATGGCAATTTTGATTTTATGCACCTCATACTCTCTTAGAGCATATAGCATACTCTAAATCGATTTTTATTGTGTCATACTTCAATGGTATGTTTATTAGGATTTCATATTTTACGGCCAGTTAATTTAAAAAGAGGCCTAGAAAAATGTTTTATGTACTACAAATATTCATGAATAGATATAATTAATACAAGAAAATAGCAACACATCTATTAACTCATAAAGCGAATACAATGAGTCAATAATTGACATTCTGACAGTAGCAACTGACATATTGTTGTTTGACAGTTTGATTGCAGAGAAATATTCAGCCTGTTTCTCTTTTGATAAACAGTTCTTTTTTTGAAATTGCCAGAAGAATGGTGGGCGCAATGCCTGTTAATTTGATACCAAAATTTTGTAATGGAACCATGGACAGTCGGAACGGTACCGAGGAGGGCGAGATTCAAGTGAGAATTGGTAGTCGTGTAAAGTGCAATGACGACTTTGCTACTGTGAAATATATAGGAGAAGTACACGGTTACAAAGGGATCTGGTATGGTGTGGAATGGGATGACCCTGCGAGAGGAAAGCATGACGGTTCTCTGGATGATACTCATTATTTTAAAACCTCTAAGCCGAGCGCTGGGTCATTTATTCGTCCGAACAAGATAGCTCCATACACTACATGCGCTGAAGCTATTAGGAAGTACTATGGTGATCGTGAGGTATATTTTGCTCATATCTTCTAGTTTTTATTAATTAATTAAATTGGCGACTATGATAGATAGGAAGCCTATAATAATATGTACAAATTAGGTCGCACGCCCACACGGGCTGCAGCTTAGTCACAATACTTAGGATGTAAACAACACAAAGCAATGGACCTTCAAAGAATTGTTATGGTTTAAGTAACTATGGATTTCACATTGAATTTTCTTTAAATCTGCTCAATATTTAATGTATTTTAATTTAATAATATTTCAATACCTGAAAAAGTGAAAATACTTTGAATATGTTATAATGTGATTATTTGGGCATTTCAATTTCTGACAGTTTATTTCCCTGATTATTGGAGGAATAAGCTGCAATAAGATTTAAACTAGATTAATTCTGATAACATGTATGAGTGCAGTATGTCTTTGTATCAAAACATAATGCTTGATGTAGCTCATTTCTTCAATATTTAGAAATAGGAACTGACAGTGTTTGAAACACCCGAATAATCACCATCATTGAAATCAGCTTTTTTCATATTATTGAGATATACAATGACATGAAATTATTTTTGCAAACTTAATATATTTCTTTAACCCAGTCTAAATACAGTTGTTTAGTTGTTCAGACAGTTGGGTTATGTTATTTTTTTACCTATTTTCCAAGATAATTATAAATAACATATTTCAGGATGAGACAGTTGCAGCTCACCGCAGAACAGTTATCAATGAGTGGAAGAGAGAGATGGGGGCTCCATTCATAGAAATGGTTGGCTTTGAAAAGATTCATCAAAAGCAGTAAGATCATTTATTTATTAGTATTCTTACGTCTAGACATTTGTATGTTAGTTTTCTGTAATTCTATTTATTATACTAATGTGGACCCCGTTTCGGTATACGCCTCTTCCAGGCTTTTCCAATTTTTTTGACATTAGACTACATCCACCTAGCTCTTTCCGGCTACTTCAATAATGTCAACGACCCAACTCTACCTGGGTGTCCTGATCTGAATTTACCATGGACAAATAATTTTATATATTATAAATCTATATTTTACTTTGTAACATTACAGGAAGTTTGACCGCCTGCTAGAGGTGTGCGTTCATGATCAGGGCGTTTGCCGCGCGGGCGACGTTGCGGAGCTGTGTCCCAACGTGCGCAGCGTTGACGTGTCGCGCAACCTGTTCGGCAACTGGCGCGAGGTCATCCAACTCAGCGCGCAACTCCCTGACCTCCGGGAGCTGGATCTTAGGTAAATGTTATACAGACCACAAGCATATCTACAGTATAAGAAAACTCAAAAATATAGTAGACATGTATATGTCGCAGTGAGATGATAAAAACAGGGATTTGATCAAGTCCCTCAGTGATATGATCAACTACCGGCTGATCATAAAAATACCACGCATTGTGTCATTTCCCTAGCGAAATTTAGTGATTTGATCAAGTCTCCAAGTCATTTTAGGGAAATGAAAGAATCATAAAAATGGCTGCTAGATTTCTTCATTTCACTTAGTTATTTGATCAAATGCCTGAGCTGTTTTAGGGACATGATAAAACGAGTAATTAAGTCAACTCGGTTTTAACATTTTACCAAACACGTCTAGTTATTTGATCAACTCCCTAAACAGTTTTAGGGAAATGAAAGAATCACAGCAATAACTGGTGGAATTCTTCATTACCATTTCATCAAATCTCTTAGCTGATTTAGGGAAATGATAAAACTAGTCTTAGAAACAAGATAGATACCCTTTAGGAAATAGCTATTATTTGCCATAATTACGAAAAAAGCAAATCCAGACTGTTTCTTTGTGCACAGTGGGTATAATGTAGGGGACATCGTAATTAATGGCAACTGAAGGTCTCCTTTAGGTACGACGACGAGCGAAGCGAGGAGGAGTGTTAGGTAGAACTGTGACCTTGCACCGCGCGAGCCGAGCGAGCGAAGCGAGCGTGCCGCGGCAGCGGCCGGCGAAGCGTCAGAAGCGATACTTTTGATAATACAACGCGTTATATTTTCGCATGTGCCGGGATTTTATCATCTCTCTGAGGGATTTGGATTGGGATTCCTGTTTTTATCATTTTTCTAAAAATATTTAGGGAGTTGATCAAATCACTAGACGTGTTTGGTAAAATGTTAAAACCGAGTTGACTTAATTACTCGTTTTATCATGTCCCTAAAACAGCCCAGGCATTTGATCAAATAACTAAGTGAAATGAAGAAATCTAGCAGCCATTTCTATGATTCTTTCATTTCCCTAAAATGACTTGGAGACTTGATCAAATCACTGAATTTCGCTAGGGAAATGACACAACGCGTGGTATTTTTATCATCTACCGGTAGTTGATCATATCACTGAGGGATTTGATCAAATTCCTGTTTTCATCATATCACTGCGACATATATATGTAAATAAATGAGCCTATTATTGGTCTAAAGCCCTGAATATGAAAAAACCTGTTATGGCAGATCTTAGTATGATAAGGAGGAGCTTTGGAACCAAGTGTTAGTTGTCGTTTTTGCAGTATTAATAATAATGTATAGGCTCAATAAAGAACCAGCTGCATTGATGAACTTCTGTGTTCTTCTGTTCATGGTTTTAGTAAAATAGCTAGCCCTAACTTAGACATACATACCTTGTACTGTGACGACTTTACTAGCTTGACATTTTAATTACTTATATAGGTGTTTTCACCTTATGAACCAATTTTTTTTTTTTAATTGTGTGTGAAATGTCAATATACTTAGTACTAAGGATTTTTTACAGCAAAAACCGCATGGCTATCAATATGCCAGAAGAAACTCTCTCCCAATTGTCGATTAACTTCGCCAACCTGGAGAAACTGAACTTATCCGTGTGTGACTATGAATGGTCGGATATTTTGGCTTTATCGCATCTTTGGCCGAAAATAAACGAAATAATTGCTGCATATAACAGAATTAAAATTATTATACCGCCTATGGTGACATTACGCACCCTGACAATACTCCGTTTAGATGGGAATCCTATAGACTCCTGGCATGAAGTGATGAATCTTGGTCATCTAAAGAATTTGAAAGTTTTAAGTTTGAATGACTGTCAGATCGAAGAGATAAGGTTCAATGACAATCCAAGTAATGCGAAAGTGGACGTGTTTGAAAATTTGGAGGTGTTGTTTTTAAACAGGAATAAAATTAATGATGTAAGTATCTTTAGTAATGATATGGATTACTTCAAGTATATGAATTAATTAAAGTTTAACTTTATTTATTGTTAAAAAAATTAATTGGCTGTCATAGATTCCTTTAATAAGTATTTTAATTGAATAGTATTATATATATTTTATTATTATAATTACAGTGGCGTTCGTTAAGTGAATTGGATAAATTAAACCATTTGAAGAAACTCTATTTCTTGAAGAACCCCATACAAACAACAGAAGACTATGACACAGGATCACAACTAATTATGGCAAAGATTGGCACTCTACAGGTATTCTAATAAATATAGGTTTGCGCTTATTCTGAATGCATTTAAATAATAAAAATACCATACCATCATAATTAAATGGTTCTATAAAAAATATGTTCATGTTATCATATACTGTTAAGCAATATTTTTGTATATAAATGTAATTAGTACTCGAAAGTTATTTTAACATTTTCGATAAGCTAAATGCAATTCTTTCTCTATATTTTTGATTAAGAGCATCTGTTACTTTCTTATAAGTTGTGAAAAGAGACGCATTACTTAAACAGATTTTGCTTACTGCATGCTAGAGCCCTTCATTCAAGCTTCCAACAATAAAAAAATCCAAACTCGCAAAAAGGATGCCAACCCTATTCTGAGTGTTATCTGGTTAATATGACTAGGGATCTCATGATTCTTTTACCTCGTCAGGAACTTAACGGATCAGCAATAACCCGAGAACTGCGTCGCGGAGCAGAATATGACTATATGAAGCGTTATGGAGCTGAGTGGAAGCTGGCGCAAGCGGATCCTACAGACCAGCGGACCTTCGACATTGAACACTGTCGCTTTCAAGAACTTGTTATGAGTGAGTAATTCTATTTATGTTACATAAATATGTAGTTTATTTATTTTTTTGTTACTTGGTTACGCAAATGTGCTGAAATGATTTCGGTATCTTTATAATATATAATAGTACAGGTTCCGTGGAGTATTTTTTTTTTTGATTACTATCAAGCTAATTTTCCGTGAGTAGCTTCATTTTGATAAGACGCCCAACAATTTCCTGTGCGAAAATTTTTGATTGTGGTAGCTAACAGAGGTAGCAATAATAAAATATGTCGATTTGATGATTCTTCAATATTTCTTACTAACTGAATTGTTTTTATTAAATCTTAAGATAATTATCTAAATTATTTAAAAAAATATTTGTCCTACAAAATCTATGGTTTCATCAAAGAGTCCTCCCCCTTCAACATGTGTTGATAACGAGATCACCAAAAATGATTACTAACCAGCTGATTTTTTTTTTATTACTTAGTTAATATATATATAATTTAACAGTCATATTGTCCTACAAATTTCGTGGTATGTTATCCCGGTTCCTACGCTTAAAAGTAGTAGTACAGATCATTGATGTAAAAATAATTACTATCAAGCTGAATCTTCGTGAATAGCATCGTTTTGATGAGATACCCAACAATTTCCTGTGCGAAAATTCTCGATATTGGTAGCTAACAGAGGTAGCAATAATAAAATATGTCGATTTGATGATTCTCAAATATTAATTACTAACTGGATTGTTTTTCATTAAATCTTAAGATAATTATCTTAATTATTTGAAAAAATATTTGTCCTACAAAATCTATGGTACGTTGTCCCGGTCCTACGGTCAAAAGTAGTAGTACAGATCCTTGATGTAAAAATAACGTGGTACGCTGTTGCGGTGCTCCAATTGAATATATATTGGAAAGTCATGAAATTAAAAATCAATTTATTTCTCAAGCGTGACAAAAAAAAATGTTGACTTTTTGGTAGATTTCACTCAACAATAAACAGCTTACATGTGAACTGTTTCGTCAACTGTTTTTAAAGTGAAGTAAAAAGTAAATGTGGTTTCCATTGTTTATTTTTATTTTTTTTCTACCAGTCAATCTTAGAGTATTACAGAAAAAAATGGTAGTTCATTTAGACGATCATATTCATGACGTCCAATTTCAATTAGATTTTTCTATTCTAATACGAGACATGCACAAAATATAACAGAATGCTAATTGATTGTCCACTGATTACATAAATATGAGAATTATTTTCATTTTTATTCAAAAAAACATGTAAATATATTATATAAATTCAGTCTAATAACTTATGGCCATTATTTTTATTTACAATTTGTCTCTTTTTAGACTAGTAAATGGTTATTTTTGAGTACTATATTGCAGCCATAATCATATTGATACCAATAAAATTTATAATTTATATATATTTAAAAGATATTTCAGAGTACGTCCCATAGAATTTCAAATAAATATGTGTTTCATTGGTAAATCTAACCATAGGGTTAGGAATATGGTTATCTGTGTATTGGTCAGAAAATTGGAACCACTGACATGCTTCTGTATTTTTTAATAATCAAATGCATAGTAATTTAAGTCTTTCGCGTTACTAATGCCTGTTAATGCTGAAAACAAGCAAGAAAACTACTAATGTACTTCACATAGTACAAGGGTAATCAATGTAAAAAAATATTAGTTAGATGCGGTTGTACTTTGCAAAGGACATAAATAGTAGAATCTACATTTCAAGTCAATAATTTATTAATCTTATGGAAATAATATCTCAAACTACTAGTGTGAAGCTTTGCTATATTATTTGAAACCAAATAATTATTCAATAATGAGTAAAAATTTGGATGAAATTGGATTAACTTAATGTAACGCAGACGCACACCATCACGTGTGCACACTAATGACATTCTTAATTAATGGCAGGTGATAATTCTGACATCTAATGTCTTAACGTAACCGGCAAAGCCACTAGATGACTCTAGTAAAATATTTCGGTGTTGCTATTTAAATTGGAGACTGCAGAATTTTTATTTGTTTATGTACTACGTAAAGTACAAATGTACCCAGGAGGTTAAATTTTAAAAAAGATTTTTTCGCTGTATCTTATGTTAGAAATAGGAAAACGAAAAAATGACAATTCTTGTCGGACTAGTGATACATACCTGTTTTTTTGTAGGACATTGTTTTATTTGGGCACTAAACACACTAACCTATTATGTAATATGTTTGTCCTACAGTTAGTAATGAGAAAAATGGTCTTATGGTATTAACAATTTCTGGGCGTAGGACCGGGATAACATACCACGGAATTTGTAGGACAATATGACCGTTACATTATATAAATATTAACTAAGTAATAAAAAAAAATCAGCTGGTTAGTAATCATTTTTGGTGATCTCGTTATCAACACATGTTGAAGGGAGAGGACTCTTTGATGAAACCATAGATTTTGTAGGACAAATATTTTTTCAAATAATTTAGATAATTATCTTAAGATTTAATAAAAACAATTCAGTTAGTAATAAATATTGAAGAATCATCAAATCGACATATTTTATTATTGCTACCTCTGTTAGCTACCACAATCAAAAATTTTCGCACAGGAAATTGTTGGGCGTCTTATCAAAATGAAGCTACTCACGGAAAATTAGCTTGATAGTAATAAAAAAAAAAAATACTCCACGGAACCTGTACTATAAGCTTTGAACACAATTTTAATCTTGGGGTTATATAACAGATCAGTACACGAGAAATGCGGAGTTTGATTAATTGTTTTTTTTTTTCTAGGATACGGCATTCCAGATGACAGCCTTTTAGTAAAACAAACGAAAACATCAACGTTAACATCGCAGCTTCTCGAAATCACATTGCAAGACGAAAACGGCAAAATATTAAAAAAGAAATTTCCATCTACTATGGCTGTACAAAAACTGGTAACACTTGCTCAAAGACTATTCTCAAAGGCTGGCTACATTGGAATTCCCAAACTTTATTTACGCGATGATCAAATGAAAGGCGCTGAAATATGCTTGGACAATAACATGAAAGATTTGGCATATTTCTCAGTAAAAACCGGCGATAATATTATAGTTAGATTCAGATAATCTGTGGTAAAAATATTTGTAATGATTTCAAGCTGCTAGTGTTGTACAATTGGCCGCATTTATTTATTTATCTTGAACAAATGTGCTTTGTAGATATTTACTTCAAAATTGTACCTGTATTTATTGCGAAATTTATTTTTCAAATAAAGGTCTCTATTATATTTGTGGTTTTTCATTTTAATGGGACTCCTGAATGTATCTCGTCGACCACAACAATTACGGAAAACAACTAATTTATATATAGTAGATTCTAAAGTCTAACTAGGAATCCCCTTGAGATTATACTAAAGAATCTAATACCTGCATAGATTTAGAATAATTATAATATAGATTCGATTATATTAAACTTAATCACTAAGTCAATGGCTGAGTGGGATAGCGCTATACATGTCAACCCTTTCATGTATTCGCTGGGTGCAAAGCGAGTGGAGGGGGTAGCCTAAACGATCACAGCGCTCGCTACGGCTAAAATTGACATTTTTCTCGTAAACATGAAAGGGTTGACGACTAAGATTGACTTATGAATCGACTTCGAAAAAAGAAGGAGATTCTCAATTCGTCGCGATATTTTTTAAGACAAACGTTAACAACATGTAACCTTAAGAGAATAACCTTTAAGTGTTTTCTTTTTATATTATGAACAATCGAAACATCTGTAACCTTGAACATGTCCTCTATTTATTTAATCATATTATTGAAGTGTGTGTTATCAGAGTATCTATAAAACAGTTATTGAACTCGGACTCAAAACTATTACAATAAATTTTATTAAGTGCTTTCTTTTCCCACGTACTATCGCATACAAACATTACGCCATAAAAACATACTTATTTTGGTACTGGCCACATTCAGCTTGATCGTCATTGGTAACCGTTGTGTCAACAGAACTTTTGTTTACAAATGGCTACTGGCGATAAATTCAAAGTTAAACTACGAATTTGAAATGTGAAAGTGCTAATATTTATTAAAATATACGTTTTCAGTGATGGGTAATTGTTGGGCAAGCATTTTTCGTCGTTCGGGTACACGAAGGCACATAGTGTTGATATTAATCGGCCTAGATAACGCGGGGAAGACGAAAACTGTGAATAACTTGGCCGGAGAAAAAGATGATAAGGTTTTACCAACAGTGGGTTTTAAAGCTGTAAATCTGGTTCATAAAGATACACCGGTAACAATTTATGACCTAGGGGGTGGTCCACATTTCCGTCAAATATGGTCGCAATATTACAGCGAGGTCCACGGTGTAATTTTTGTTATCGATTCGAGTGATTTTTCACGGTTGGACGAGTGCAGAATGGTACTGGAAGAAGTGTTATCGCACGATAAAATATCAGGTAGGTATATATAATCTGTATGCTGGAACTAATTAAATCGCGCTGAATTACCGACATTGTTTTAGCTGTCGAGGTCAGGCTGACAAAGTTTTGTCTAACACAAATCTTCAGGGTTTCTTCTTCATCTTCAGGGTTGTTCTTCTACCAATGAAATCATATGATAAAAATAAAAGCAGGATTAAAACACTAAATGTTATAATAACACAATCATCACAATAGGTACCTATAACAATAATACAATACAGTCAATACCTACTTAATCAGTAGTGCAATTAAATTAATTTGATAACCAACTGTTATTGAATGAATTATCATGATATGTTTTTCATGACCATTACATAGGTATTTCAATTGCAAAATAGGTAGGTGGTTATATATTTAAGTTACTTACCTATGTTTATATGTAGGTATTAAATTATTTGCAAATAGTAACTTTACTGAATTATTAAAATACAATTCAGTTTCAGATTAAAGTTTTTAAGTTGGTTGTATGTTTTTGCTTAAAAGTTATTTTTTATTTTTTTTTCGAAAAGATCATCTTTTTTACTTTTTTCGAATTTAACTTACAGTTATGTAGTAGGTACAAGGTAGTACAGTAGTAAAGATCATAATGGAAGACATATTTTATTACTAAATTTATTTTTTAATGTATTAATTTAAGTAAGTTACACAATTCAATTCAATAAGATTAATAGAAACTTAAAAAAAATATTTTGAAATGTTGCCCATTTTAGATATCTGTAGGTACATATATTATATTCATATAAATTTTCATAGTATATTATTTTTCTTACTCTATAACTTTATTTTTGCAGGAAAGCCAGTATTAGTTTTAGCCAATAAACAGGACAAGTCGGGGGCCCTTGACGACATTGATGTTGTAGAGAAGTTAAATATCGAGCCACTGGTCAACAAGTAAGTCACACTCACAAAATTTTAAAATACCCAATAAAGTTTTAAAGAAATATTAAAGAAAAAATATATTAAATGAAACTAACTGCAAATAGAACCTATTGCAACATTAGGAAACATTAAACAATCCTATGATTTAATAGTGTATAAAATAGATTATGCATGTTAGAAGTTTATTTTTTCTGGCTGTTCAACATGGCAATAGGGCCAGAATTTTATGTTAAAATGGAATAAATAGAAATTATTTTACAGGTATCGGTGTCCAACTCTTGTTGAATCTTATACTGCGTCTACGGAAACTATTAAAAAAAAGCCAAAGATTGACCCAGGTCTAAAGAAGGGATATCATTGGCTTCTTAACTACATAGTGCGTCGTTATGGAGACATCAACTTACGTGTTCAAACCGACATTCACGCTGATCTAGAACGCCGCAGAATGCACAACAAAGCTTCTAATAGAGCTTCACAGACTTTCACCGCAATAAGTGATGAAGTTACCCAGACTGGGTTTGAAAACCCCAACTACAAATTGGATAAGGCAGGCGAAGACAAAGACATTGACGTTGGCCTGATAGTAGTCAAACCTGTGACACATAACACTAATAGCGAGGATACAACGATAACAATAGAGAGTGTGGAAGAATCCGACAATACTAGTGGCGCTAAGCCTAAGTTGTCGCCTTTGTTCGGGAGAGCGAGTAACAGCTCTAGGACGAATGATACCAGGATAGAGTTGGAACCTAGGTCGGAATTTAGAAAACTATCCCCGATCGTAAGAAATAAAAGCAGTGCGAATCACATCGACTTCATGAATAGACCACAGTCTAGTCCTACTAAGAAAATTAAGGTAAGTAATTCAAAGTCACCTACTACACTCGGTATGGTCGGCCGATCGTTCCGCCGGCGGGGTCGAAGACGTCCACATACACCCGGCGCGCGTCGGACTTAGACTCCACAGGGACCTTCTGTTCCCTTGCAACATAATAGTCGTGTCAACACACCTCCTGACGGCCCGAGACGAGGTGCGACCCCCACCTTGGGGGGCCCTCGGGTCGGTCAGGACTACAAACCCTAAACCCAACCCAAAAGGCTTAAGAGTCTCCTCTCAGGAGTCTCGCCACCCGTCCGGTCTTGCAGTGAAGGCCCATTAGCTGGCCAACTGCGCTTAAGTATTCAGTTCGAAAAAAAAAAAAAAAATCGGCCGATCGGATTTGTAGCACTCTCCTATCCAATCTTATATTCAAAAAGATTTTTTCTATTGGATAGGTGATGGACGTGTACCTAGCTATAGAGTTATAACCTACATACATAATTTATACGTTATATATACTTTCACAGCAGTTCTATTTAATTCGCAGGTAATGCCTTCGAGTAAGAGCTCGTCAGTCCGAGATGACGACTCGCGGGAGCTGGCGGTGGGTGACGGAGCGCGCGCTTGGGGCGCCGCGCTCGAGAACCACCGCGTGCTGATCAAGGACGAGGAGCTCTCCTTGCACAGGGAGATTGTTCTTACTGATCGGGGTACGTGTTCACATTGGCTCGACGGCAATAGACAATGTTCTGACGGCTCGCCTGTACGAGATGAACAGTCGTGATTTATTCATCCTTAGCTTTTTATACCGCGATCATGGTACCAGTTTTAACGTTTAACCTGCATAATATGCTACTTCTGACTCATAAATACGGCCATGGTAGCGAGTTACGGGCAGGGTGGTGCAGCTGCCCTAGAAGTAGCCTGTTGGTTTTATTCCTTTGCGAATGTCAAAAATACCTTAGATATAATATATTCTTAGTTTGTCTATTCCGACTTAAAACTAAACTGAAACCTACAAGAAGCCAAAATGTTTTAGGTAAATAGTAGTACCATCACAATGTCAACAACTCTTAAATTAATTGATTAATGTAGGTAGACGACGTCCACTTGGAGTACTAGTAATGATATAGATATGCGTTTGTTTGTAGAACACAATAAGACGGCGTCGTCGGACGTGGCGCCGCAGCGGGCCGCGGCGACGCTCCCGCTGAGCGCGCGGCCCGCCTCCGCGTCGCAGCTCGTGCGCCGCCAGCTCGAGCTGAGCGCGCACAAGCGACGCCTCAGTCTGCGCTGTGAGTATACCACCGCTACCTGCTTTGTGCTACTATTTGCTGACTTGCATTGTTCATTACCAGAAAGGAAAACATACGTACTCGGTGAACATAGTTATTTCCAATAAGTATTAGACACAAAAAGAAAGAGATATTTGATTATTTGGCGGTTGCTCTAGTGGTTAAAGCCCCTGACTTTGAAATCGGAAGCATTATCAGCACGGATAAACGTCTATCAGAATCCTGCGAGCATATCACGTATTGTCGAGTTGACATCTTGTTATGTCGATATCGTCTTATTCTTGCGGTGTTCTGTCAAAAAACGTTTACGTTGACGACAACGAGAAATCTTTTCATGTCGAAGTCATCTCTCATTTCTTCATGTCGTCAACGAAATAGTTTGTCACGACAAACATTATCCTTGTCGACAACGTTCTCAATATTATATCGATAAAATGTTGACTCGACAGTTCATCATAGGTTCGCTGGACGTGTTATAATATTATGTATAACTAGCTTCTGCCCGCGACTTCGTCCGCGTGGAACTCCTCCTTTTTTGCAATCGGTTAAAAAGTAGCCTATGTCCTTTCTCAGGCTCCAGACTTTCTTTGTACCAAATTTCATTTAAATCGGTCCAGTAGTTTTAGCGTGAAAGCGTAACAGACAGGCAGAGTTACTTTCGCATTTATAATATTAGTAGGGATTATGTTTTTGTATGTATGTTTACCCGTGGTCGCCCAATTAGATAAGCTTTGCTTAGTTTGTGAATAGGTAGATCAATTGGTGTTAAATTGTCCAAAGATAATATATTTTATTTGAAATATAAATAAGTGTGTCGGACCTTACAGATCTATTGTACAATTGAAATGATATATCTATATTAATTCTGTATTTCAGACATGCACCGCAACAAGACGAGTCCGGAGCGTGTGTCGATGTTGGTGTTCGAGCCGGGCAAGGCGCCGCAGCGACACCTCGACAAGGGCGACTTCGACCACGCGGCCACTATCAATTGAACCGGTCTCTACAACAAACAACAACTGACAGTAATACCTGGTCAGTGAAACGTCTCTCTGTACCTTAGCGTTAACCAGTCCAGTCAGCTATGTTGTTTTTTATAGACGTCCCAGCGATTCGACCGCGACAACGAATGTCACAATGATTTGATGAATATACCTTCAGATTTTTCTTTTCTTTAAACGTAAGCTTTTGTGTAGTCGTAATTGCTTTTTTTACTTTGGGAGTAGTTTATGTTGTCGTATTTTAAATTATTTGCTGGACTTTTTCGTTTCCGATCCATCTGGAATTGATGGGATTCCGATTTTATGTTATGTGGACACTAATAAGGTAAGCAACCTAAATATCAGCTCCATTCTTACAATTACCGTTACATGCTCGGTGCCTTTAAAATAATGGGAAAGTGCCAATAAACTGAGAAGGGGATGCTTACAACAGGGTTCCTGACTCTAAATATATTTTAATTGGTAAGTATATATTTTTTTTCTAATTGATCAGGATTGGTTTTAGAACTCTAAATATTTGTGTTATTTAAATTTACTCTCTCTCTCTCTCTCTCAAAGGCGATTTCCTGTTTAATTTTTATTAAATTCATATAATTTGAAGTTCAAGTTAATTATTTTTAAAAACAAAAATAAATTACCTATAATATCATTGTCATATTATAAATGTTTATTGTAAGCATTTTTTATACATACGTAGATGCATACTGCCATTAAGTGATTTATAACTAATTATAACATAACAAATAAATAAACGCATAGTACCTATTTAATATAAAATTGTTGATAGATATAAATTATTCTATTGGTGGTAGTGTTTGGTATCTGGTTTGCCATCTGATTGATTCTTGATACATTCATTTGATTGATAGGGTATGATAATTAGTTATCTGATTCCTTGTTTGTGTAGTCTTTTGACTGTAACATATAACGTCTCTACGAAAATTTAAGAACTTAAAATGTATCTATGAATGGTAATAACAGGTGCTAAGCTGCTCATAGATGTTTAATGTTGAAACAGATAATTTAAATTGTAATTTTATAATTGTTATGTTAGTATGATCAAGATTTTGGTATGAAAATAAAACGCAGGTGTGCTGTTTGAAATAATTATGTAATTCTACTATTTTATATTAAGTACTATTCTCACTTTAAATTTACCTGTATTCAGCTACAGAAATTTTCTGGATCATTAATTTACACATTAATACCTTGGCTTAATGTTGAAATCAATCATACTTTACCTGTAACTCTTATTTGTACCTAATGGTTTTCATATTATGGAAATTGGATTCATGTATCTACATAAGGGTTTAATATAGAGAATTTACTATGCGTGAAACTAATATGTTCCTAAATGTAATTTATATTAACTTTCCTTTTATTTGTGTGATTTAGTCTAGGTACCTTTTAAAGTCAGGGAACCCTAGATTATAATTTTTTTGCAAGTGCCATACTTGAATGACCTGTTATAAATGTATATACTTTTAACTTTCGTTATATGCACATAATGTGATAAAAAAATATGCATGAATATAAGAGATATTGATTGCAATGCGTAACATACTTACTAGAAAGATAGTGAATAATATAAACACTACATAAAACCACTGGGTTGTCGTTTACATTCTTTTCTTTGAATAGTACACTGCCGTGCTAATTGCAAACGCTGTAAGTACATTTAAGTTTCATATGCACTTACTGCGTTTATTGTTAGCAGCAAGCATTTGTAACTGAAAAATAGCGACATTGGCATGCTGTCCCATTGATTGCTGTAGAGTACAGAAATAAAAAATAGTGATTTGTGAGTAGTTAGCTACTTACGTATATCACTATTTTTATTAAATATTGTATGATGAAAATAACAGCAAAGGTTACTAACAAAATGCAAGCGACAGCCATGCGGTGGATGTTGTCAATGATGGACGATACATATCTAATAATTTAGTTTTGTACTTTGTGTACCTAAAATATTTTTCAATAAAATATTTAAAAATACTTTTTCGTTTATTTTAAAAATAATTTTTATTCGTTATTTGTAAGAAAGGATATGTGATTGTGCTCGTGTACAGAGTGTTTAGGCTAGGTAGTGGGAATAGTAAATGTTAAGTAAATTTTACTTATTGATGGTATTTTGTTAAAATGGTTACTTTATTTCTTCCCATTAATTGCAAAAAGAAGGAGCATAATTATTTATTTAGGCCATTTTCAAATATCAACGACAACTTTTTGCTGATCCAAGTGTTTTGTATTTGGTCTATGTACTTCTTGATCCGAATACTTGTATTTTGTATACATAGAGAATAACTTGGCAATTTTTTCAGGATCTCCAGGTGACTGAAAAAATAGAAATGATAAACATAATATAGATATTATTATAATAATATAAGTATAGGTCTCAAGGAGAAACAATAAAATAATGTCGTGCAGGTACCTACAGTTAGAGTCGCCTGCAAAGAACTAACGTATAACAGGTCATTCAATAAGTTCGTAGGATAAGTATGAAAAAAACATTTTTTTTAGAAAACTAGATTTTATTATTCAACATAGTTCCCTTCGAGGGCGATATAACGAGTATAGCGATTTTCTGACTTTTAGATACTAGTTTTATAGTACGACTTCTCTTTCTCGTCAAAATAGGCCTCAGTTTCAGCTATCACTTCACTATTGGACTTATATTTCTTTCCAGCAAGCATTTTCTTTAGACCAGAAAACAGGAAATAGTAGCTGGGAGCTAAATCTGCAGAATACGATGGATGGCTAAGTAATTCGAAGTTCAATTCAATATTTTTTGCCATAGTTTTCATCGATTAATGACATGGTGCATTTTCTTGGTGAAACGACACTTTTTTCTTTTGCAAATGTAGCCGTTTCTTTGCGATTTCAGCCTTTAATCTCTCCAAAATTAATAGTAATAGTTGCTGTTGATGTTAATTCTTTATAGGAGTGAGTCGATGAATATTATTCCCTTCGCATCCCAAAATACAGACGCCATCACCTTACCGGCCGACTGTTTTGTCTTTACTCGATTTGGTTTCGGTTCATCGACTGCTGTCCACTCAGCTGACTACCTTTTGGATTGTTGTGTATAATAGTGAAGCCATATTTCATTAATTGTCACATAACGGTGATAGAATTCGTTTCTTTTGCGTTTAAACAGCGCGAAGCACTCCTTTGAAGCATCGACTCGTTGTTGTTTTTGGTCAACTGTGAGCTCGCGCGGCACACATTTTGCACAAAGCTTTCGCATCCCCAAATATTTATGTAAAACTGTAAAAATACTGCCGTCTGATATCATTACAATATCAGCCAAATCGTGCACCATCAATTTGCGATCTTTTTTAACCAATTTGTGGATTTTTTTTATGTTTTCTGGAATAACAGCCTTTTTTGGGCGTCCACCGCGCTCTGTATCATTAGTGCTGGTACGACCATGTTTAAATTCAGGAATCCACTTCTTTACCATTTGCCTCGATAGAACAGAGTCCGGATAATGTTCATCAAGTCATTTTTTTGGTTTCCACTGTTTTTTTTTTTCATCAAAAAGCAATGCTTTGTCAGAACTCTAAATTCACTTTTCACCATTTTCCTTCAACAACAAAAGATGTGTCACACAAAACGCTGTAACTCACGAATCAGCTGTCAGATTGCTGTCAAATTTATAAATGTATCGTATGAAGGATAGTATTAAATAAAAATGACATGAAAAAAAAACTAACAACGCTATTAATGTCTCATCCTACTAGAGTAAGATCCCAGAGCGATCTGACGTAACTTATTTTCTGACGAATGAAACCTTAAGATTTCAGTAGCGTCTAGAGTGCCTTGAATATCTACGGGCTTGTGAAAACTGTCAGAGTGACACCAGGGCTGGTACCAGGTGAGAAAGGTGACTAAAAATAAGAGTTATCTTACTTATTTTCTCATGGCTCATTTTTATACATATCATGTAGAATATTATTTTAAAGTAATGGATATAAGTGTCAGACACTTGAGATTGACCAGAACTTTTGTCAGACACTTTTAAGCTACCCAAAAAATGGATCTCAAAGATGGATGAACATAAGCATATCATGTTTAGGCTCATTCGACTCGGTATGACGAGCACTTTCTAAATAGAATATGATGATGGTAGTGTTGATGATGAATCCTGAAGACTACTATGGATCTCGAAGTTGGATGATCATAGGCATACCGTGTTTGGGCTTATTCGACTCGGTATGACGAACGCTTTCTAAACACATGATGATAGATACCCCACATGTAAAGGTCTGATGAAAAAAAAATGCTTAGTTTCAGTTCAATGTATGGGGAACCCCAAAAATTTTGTTTTTTTTTCTGATTTTATTTTAAAATCTTAATGCGGTTTACAGAATACATCTACGCACCAAATTTTAATAATGTAGCTCTTATAGTTTCGGAATAAACTGGCTGTGACTAGAGTACCCGATTACTTGAGTAATCGGTTACTGAGTAATCAAATTAGAAATTGGATTACATTTGTAATCGATTGACGCCAACACTGATTGAAATGGATAATGCTCGTCATAGCGAGTCGAATAAGCCCAAACACGATATGCCTATGATCATCCAACTTCGAGATCCGGAGTAGTCTTCAGGATTCATCATCAGCACTACCATCATCATGTGTTTAGAAAGCGTTCGTCATACCGAGTCGAATAAGCCCAAACACGGTATGCCTATGATCATCCAACTTCGAGATCCATAGTAGTCTTCAGGATTCATCATCAGCACTACCATCATCATATTCTGTTTAGAAAGTGCTCGTCATACCGAGTCGAATGAGCCTAAACATGAAATGCCTATGATCATCCAACTTCGAGATCCATAGTAGTCTTCAGGATTCATCATCAACACTACCATCATCATATTCTGTTTAGAAAGTGCTCGTCATACCGAGTCGAATGAGCCTAAACATGAAATGCCTATGATCATCCAACTTCGAGATCCATAGTAGTCTTCAGGATTCATCACATCACACATCACACTACCATCATCATATTCTGTTTAGAAAGTGCTCATCATACCGAGTCGAATGAGCCTAAACATGATATGCTTATGTTCATTCATCTTTGAGATCCATTTTTTGGGTAGCTTAAAAGTGTCTGACAAAAGTTCTGGTCAATCTCAAGTGTCTGACACTTATATCCATTACTTTAAAATAATATTCTACATGATATATATAAAAATGAGCCATGAGAAAATAAGTAAGATAACTCTTATTTTTAGTCACCTTTCTCACCTGGTACCAGCCCTGGTGTCACTCTGACAGTTTTCACAAGCCCGTAGATATTCAAGGCACTCTAGACGCTACTGAAATCTTAAGGTTTCATTCGTCAGAAAATAAGTTACGTCAGATCGCTCTGGGATCTTGGACCATACGGACTTATTGAATGAACCTAGTATTTGAATTAACTCGCTTGCCGTATTTAATTATCTACTATGGATTGCTTCTTTTATAAAACAATACACAGAAAAACAAATATGATTAATGTTGTAAATTAGGTATGACAAAATGTAATTAAGTAGGTACTTGATCTTTGTTGACACATGTTACCCGGCCTGGATATAACATGCAGACCCTCTGGCGATGGTAGTTGACCTGAAAAATAACAAAAAAACTACTGTAAGTAAGTATAATGCAGATGAAGTAGTAGGTACCTACACTTTTGACTTTTATACTTTTATTTAGAAAGACGAGCAGAAGGGTATATATTATATAGGTGATGTAGGGGAGATAGGGGAGGGACGGGCAGTCGGGAGACATAGGCACCCCCCTTTATTTCCAGTTCTAATATATATATTTTTAATTCCCTATTTTGGTACATTAGTCTACCCACTGACCACAATGTTCATCCATAGAATACGTGTTATTTCGTTCATTTGTGAAATACAGGCGCATATTTAGTTTCGACACCGATCAATGTAACTATTTTGTTATGATTTTAAAGTTAATGAAAAAAATACCTGCTGAAGGTATGTTCTTTTTTAATATTTTTTTTAATTATATATGTGCTAAGGTATAAATTAGTTTGCAAGTCACGCTAAAATATATAACCAATTTTTTTTACGAGAATATTAAAATCAATAAATATGCAGAGGGAGCAATGGCCACTTTTTTTGAGGGAGGTTTGGGCATGCCCAATGCAATATAAGAAAATATATAAAAAGAAAATATTGTTGCTTTCACTTGCAAAGATATCTGAAACATTGATACATAAAAGATTCTTCATTGAAATGATAACTTCACATTTTTTTACCTCGGAAGAAGAAAAATTTGCGAAGTACCCACATGATGTATTCTTCAAAACTTCATTATGGTATTGAAGAAGCCGCAAGCTCGTAATTAGCCTATTTTGATTACTTTTGTAATTACATATAAGTTGAGATTATATATTTGGCCATAATTTACTTTGTATATTTTAATTATTTTATAAATATTAAGTGTTTTATATGTCATGCCCAAACCTCCCATAGCCGGTGCCCGTACCTCCCTACCATAGGGAGCTTTGGGCACATTTGACATGGTTCAGAAATCATGGTATAACTTAGAGACTGCTTATAATTTGTAAACTGTTGTTTATGAAACATCTAGCCAAATATATTGCGCAACTCACCTTGGAAGTAAATTTTGATTATATTGTTAATTTAATTTTTAATAATTAGTTACGTGAAAAAGTGCCCATCCCTCCCCTATCTCCCCTATGTTTGAAAATGTGGACACTTTGGGCAAAAACAACTTTCCCTATGGGTGCAAGTGGTGTGGTGTCTTTTAATAATGTAGGTACCTACCTAAGTCTTAATGTTTTCATCGTCGTCCATTAAAAATATAGGTACCTAAGTATCTTAAACTTATCGATTGTATTAATTTTCATCATATTATCATTTAGGCTTCTAATATAAATTAAACATTTTAATTATGTAGGTAGGTTCTTAGAATCACAAAATTGATATCCAAAAATAACCTAACAAGAATCTGGAAAGAATTTGCCTACCTACTAGGTATTACAGCCCTTTGTGAACGATCTCGTCAACAATCAAAATGGATACAGTCGCGCGTTCGCATCGATACAGTCGCTAATCGGTCGCTCGCTGTAGGCATTAGCCCGCGATGCAGTCGCTGTGGAAACGGGATACCTACTACCTATAGTCTCGGAGATATTAGAGTAAGAAGGCAGAGCGATCAGATATAACTTATTTTCACACGAATGAAACCTTAAGTTTTCAGTAGCGTCTCGTATGCCATGAATTGGGGCTTCGCCCACGCCGTGGACACACACACACACACACACACACACAGTGACCGTATTGCGACTGTAACATCGCATCAAAAAGTCGCCACTTACTTACTTTGGATTTTCCAATTTGTAAAATTTTCACAGAATCTTCAACTGCCTGAAAAATAAGAAAAATGTTAATAATATTGTAAGGAAACAATTAAAACGGATTTAAAATTATTCATAAAATAAAATATATAGGTAAGTTAATTGAAATTATTAGATATATTGTTTAATTCGATGCGAACTATAGCCGTCTCACATTATTGAATTTTTACCATTGTATTTAAAAACTGTATTAATAACATCGATAGAAACAACACTTGCATCTTGCAGTCAATGGTAATGTGACGGCTGCGTGTGAGAATTGATTAGGTATTATCTATAATGCATGCATTATCTAGATAATAATCAATTCTCACACGCATTTTGTCATGTTTTTAACCCTTGTGCTAGGATAGTTTTAAAATATCAGTGACCCGTGGTTTCATCCGCGTATGAAAACCCTATATTATAGGTATTTGTTACTCAGAGATGGGCTAAAATGACCTACCTATTCGAATGACGTATAACGAATCAGAATAATCAAATTTTTCGCGGATGTAGGATGAAAATGGCGGTATTCGTGAAAAAAAGTATCGCGAATAACTTATTCTTCGAATGAAATTGGCACGAATAAGTACCTAATTACCTGTATGAATAATACGTAATTAATAAAAAATATACAAATTGAAATTTACGATATCACTATTGATGGACACCGAAAAATTCAGTAATGGACCCCCAGTCATGGACATGGGCCCTATAATGAACACCCATTAATGGACACTTTTCAATTGAACACCTAAATGAAACAAATGAAAAAAATCAACTTTTATTAACGCTATTTGAACTTTCAACGTTATCAGTCTTAGATTTCCAAGTTATACTATAAGACTACCTAATTAGAAATGCGCTATAATTTTAATTTTCTTTGTTCATATTATATTAATTCTATATAATTCTTACGCGGAAAGATTATTTGCGATAAATAACCCGCGATAAACTAAGTATTCGTAATCAATCCAACATCCGCTAATAATTATTCGCGGCAAAAAGTAATCGATATTTTTTTATTTAAATAATTAGGTATTCGGAAAAAAAACATTCCAATAATGCCCATATTTGCTTATAAAGTACCTACTACATTAACTGGGTTTTTTTTTCTTTTTTTTTTTTTCGAACTGAATACTGAAGCGCAGTTGGCCAGCTAATGGGCCTTCACTGCAAAACCAGACGGGTGGCGAGACTCCTGAAAGGAGACTCTTAAGCCTTTTAGAACTGGGAAGAAAATATTTACTTTAGGTAAGTAGTTACTTTTTATTTGATTTATCATATAGGTGGCTGGTATCCAGCGGTTATTGCCAAGTTAATGTAAAACTTCATTGCTTATGGAACAAATCGATTAAAGACAGTAATTAACGTACTAGGTATACGAAACTCTAATTAAAAGTTAGTTAAAGAGGTAGACATAGTGTAGTTCCGAAGAGCCTTTAATATACCTACCTTGTTTATATTACTAATCCAAATACCTACCTACTTATACGGATGCGTGATAGGTATGTACTATCAACTGTGCTGGCGATGTTACACCTTTAAGGCAATAATCGCTTGAACGACCCTGGTACCTGGCGGCTGTGTGTGAAGCAACAAGTGCAAGCAATTTTTTTCTAAAATGGCGTACCCCGAACGCATCCGATAGTACCTATCACGCATCCGTCAATAGAAAAAAGAACTTACTTACCTACATATTTTTTCACTAAGTACAGTTATTAAGTATTAGTAACATAAATATTGTTTATAGTCTGTTTCAGCTATGAAGGATTCTGCGATACACCTAACGATTTTAAAGAGCGAGGTATTTTTAAAGAAGTAGGTAGCGAGCTGTCAAGTAAAAATGATCATTTTATTTAAATGATTCCAAAAACACTTATTGTTGGCGACTGGCTGCTAGACGGCCTCTTTCCTCTTTAGATATGTTTTCTTTATTACTTTATATTATACTAGCTTCTGCCCGCGACTTCGTCTGCGTGGAACTCCTCCTTTTTTACAGTCGGTTAAAAAGTAGCCTATGTCCTTTCTCAGGCTCCAGACTATCTTCGTACCAAATTTCATTTAAATCGGTCCAGTAGTTTTAGCGTGAAAGCGTAACAGACAGACAGACAGACAGACAGACAGAGTTACTTTCGCATTTATAATATTAGTAGGGAAGTAGGGATTGTTCTATTTTTATACGTTTAACATATTGATCTTTTGATGTAGGTAAGTAAATAACTATATTGTCTTTTTATAATCAGTTGTTGTATTACGCTAGTCAAAAGAGTAACCTACCTATTAAATTTAATTTGATCAAGTACATACATGTTTTCATAGATCGCCATTATAATATTAGAGCCCACTTCCATCGTTAATACAAACTTATAAAAAAGACAATCTCATAAAAACTGCAAAAGTTGTGTGAATAATAATGAATTCCACTTAAATTAGGTGAGTCAAAACGATTACGAGTGTGTACCTTTTACTCGTAAGTTTTCAGTTAGCAGTACAAAACGAGGCACGGGCTAAGATAAAAAAAACATTATTAATCCGTCTCAGTAAAATCGAACACAAGGTTTTTTTTTGAACTATTTGATTAGAGCAAATAACTTGTTAATTCTACGTATGGAATCGGTTAGGTACCTACCTAATTCTATTTGTGTAAGCAAGCTGGTAATCAGACGAAATTCGTGGCAAGGTAAGTTTTAACTAATGTCAAGTAACCATTCGAGTAGCTTTACTACAATAAAACAGACAAGTAGTAGAACAGAGCATGAAATCAAAACATATTTGAGTGGATCTTCGAGCGTTTGAGACGCCGTCATTGTCCTCTACATCTATATTTAAGAACAGAGTCAATAAGTAACAAAAATTTAAGTGATATTAGCCCCCGGTATTGTTACAAATTATTATTTCAGTCGATGCATAATAATAATATTATTTGCAAACATTATAGATATAGATGTAAAGGAAAATGACGGCGTCAAATGCTCGAAGATCCATTTACTTATTCAATTTTGGGTTTTACAAGCTCTAATGTAGGTCAGAAGATGTACCACCATTTCCGGAAAACCTGATTTGGCAAGAAATATGGCATCATTATTGGTTTTTTCATTGTTTTATTTAAAAACATAAGTAGGTATAAGTAATACGATTCCAGATTGCTTGTAGGTATAATGTAAAAAATTGCGTATTATTTAATTAAAAATATATATTTATTGTTAGCGACAACCCTATAATATCCCTAATTAACAAAGTTTCAAGTGGATCCTTAAAAAAAATTACATTTCCTGTTTGCTTTCTTAGATGAATAAGGTAGGTATTTGGAAAAATACTTATCTGTCATCTAAGATTTCTAGTTTCTAGGGCCTAATCGTCAGTTTAAACTTTTGTAGGAAGTTTTGATTGAAACGTTATTTGAAACCGAACACACTATCGCGTTTTCGTGAGAACGAGGCATAGATGTTGCAGCTCGTGGCGGCGAAGCTATAATAGGAACGGCTCGGGTGCAGCTGCAGTTAGGTGCAGTCACAATGTACACCGCGACGTTGCTTCTTTGCCTGCTTGCTATTGGCACTCCATGGGTATCGGGTGACGTAAGATATCTTCATATATCTACATATTTTTTATTATTTTTAGGGCCTATCTGCCTTATAGTACCTAGCTGGAAAACTGGGCTAAGGTCGACAAAAATATATACCACTTAAAACTATTACGTTACAAACTTTTAAAGTACGTTACGGCACCGTGTAGTAAGATTTGTTTTATAAAACTGTAGGTACTGATGATTCCAACAATGATAATAATAATATTAATTAAGGGTTTACGGGGTTCAATGTCATCTCCATGAAAATCGGTTTTTCCGTGTTTTAATGCATCGATACACTTGATCGCTTTAATAAATACGGTTGTTATTATTAATAATCATAATTTAACTATTTCAGGAAACAGTAAGTTTTTGTCTCCGGAAAGACAACTAACAATAAAGTATTCAAGTAAAGTTTTCTTGTCTATGGACATTTGTATAAATACCTACTTTGGTGAAGACTTGTATAAATAATAAATAAACGAACATAACGGTTAAGTACTTTAGTATGTTTAGTACTTACTTAGTTCTGTATTTATAAATACCTACAGTTCAAAAAACCTAGGTAGGTTTTAATGCAAGGTATTTTTATCTAAATAAATTTTAATGTCGTATACTTACCTATACGTGTTTAGGTATCCGCTTAATTGATTATTTCTTCCTTTACTTTTGCAGCGTCGAGGTGTAAGTATAATACTTAAATACACATTTTAATGCTATTATATAGGTATAGATTCTTGTTAAATTTAAAAAGTAAATGTAAAGAATAAATAATGTTATTTAATATTTATTTTATTGCTATAATACAACAAATTATGACAAAACAGAGCCAGATCCTGTGAAGTGTAATGGTCACAGTAGATATTCCGCTATTGTGAATGTTATTTTTAATAGTGTACTTTTACCTTTGTTTAATAGGTAGTTATAGGCAGTGGCAACACCAACGTACATGTCACCAATCAAGTAAAGGTAGGTGCAGACGTAGAACGATTTTCAAAGTCCAGTAATATAAGCTAAAATAGGTACCTATTCAGAATAAACAATTGGGTAAAGGAGGTATTAATGGGTGAGGGGTTCTATTACTAACCAGCCTTCAATGTTCAGATGGAAATAAAATGCAATTGGAGGAGAGTTTGGAAAAAAACGAACATCATATTATTTTATGATATGTATTTGTTTTTTTTTTTATTCGTATGCCTAAGTAAATTTAAAAATTGTATGTTAGTAACAAAACGGAATGAAACAATTAACTCACGTATTAGATTTGCTGACGCTTCGAAAACTTTACAGTTACCATATTCGTAGCACGACTGGACTGATGCGACGATAGTATAACGCTAAAGTCATGCTTATATTAATTATTTCTGATGCTTTAGTGGTTATTACACATTGAGACTAAACAATTATGATGGAATTACCTAACTCGCGTACCTATATAAAATGTGTAAGACTATCGTCAGCTCAATTGGTTATAAATATGGAAACTGTAAAGTCCTCGAAAAAATATCTACTTAATATACGCGTGTAAAATCCGTTATACCATAGGTACCTAGTTGTTTTATTCCAATTGAATGTCAACATTAATTTAATCCTATTAGTGGGCAACTTATTTTAATTTCCAATGTTACCTATATTTCTTATTATTTTTTCAGAACACCTTGAAAAGCGTTAGCAATGCCGTTGCAGAGAGCGTCAGGGTAGGATAATGATTGTTAGATAATATTCCATCTATGCGTTATTCACTATAATTATTGAGTAAAGTATTTGGTTTGATTGTGTATTGTTATAAGCTATGCATAAATGCAATAGTACTGTAGTGCTAGCGTGAAATGTTTTTGTGACATTTGACATTCACGGACGCATAGAATACCTACCTACGATTAAAAGAGATATACGAAAAGGCCCGTGGTTAGTTTTCATTTTTTTTTTTTCGTTTAGTGACTTTATACAGTTGGCCCTGGGGCCGTTACTGCTCCACCGGACAAAATGGGGAGCGCTCCGAGGTGCGCTCACCCGTTAGTTTTCATTCGCTGAAATCAATTTAAGTATATTTGATTCCGAAGCGTTCCAAAATGTACTTAGAATGTCATTGGTCTAGGAAAGCGGATGAGCCAGAAAAGACCTGAATAAGGTAGATAACACTATGTTCGTAATGATTTTACCTAAAATGTGTAACATACTTACCTACTTGGATTTATGCTATCTAATCGTATATAGGTAATATTTACTGTGGTTTAATATTATATAAATGATGTTTTTCAGTTAATGGTATGTTTTTTGGTATCCAATTTATATTCACGCGATTTATATATATATTTGAAATACATGAGAAATATTCAGAGACTATTTAAAGTCGTAGTGAACATTCTTGTCTACCTAATTCTAAGGACAATAGGTATCTTAAGTTGTAGGAAACAATTCTGGGTTGGAAAATCCAAAAAATAGAGATTCTAAAATAAAGCTCTAGATTTTTATTATCACAGCAGTCATGTAATCTTATATTATTACATCTCTAATATTTAATTTATTATAATATTTTGCCTCTATATTAAATCCGTCTATGTGTTTCAGTGTGAAGTAAGTGGCGGTGTAATTATTTTATGTTAATTTTAAAACAAATACTTTTTTGATGAAATTGCCAGTATTAGTGTTACATATTACAATACTCAGTAGGAAGTAATTCTCATATACTATGTTTTTACCTAAAAATGCAATTAAGTAAATAAAATTTGTGCCGTTTTCGATTGCGGTCATCGTTTACCAGTGTCTGTCTGTTGGTTAAATATAGCTGAACTTGTTTCATTGTTTCACTTGCTATTACAATTCGGATGGCGCTAAAGCGAAAAACTCGCTTGTAAACAAGAAAGTACAAATACCGAATTGAAGTAGATAGGTAGTAGAGAATTTCCGACGACTCATCAGTGGCCCCTATAGTGTAATGGTCAGCACGCTGTCGCGCATCAGGCGAGGGTTTAAATTCTGATCTCGATTTTTCTACTCATGTTTGAGTACAAATATCATAACTTGTTATTGTTACGATTTCGTAAGTAAGTATAGTTAGGTAGGTAGGTGGGTAACTAGATGTGGTTTTAAAGTAAATTTGCTTTTTCAGAAAAAAGTGAGTATTTTAGATTTGCTTCAATAATAATATATACCTACTTACGTATTAAAGACGTTTGTATGTTTTATGGATCATAATTTATTTTATAAATTTCATCTTCTCAATTTCCCCAAGTAAGAATAATAATAATATAAAAAAACCTACCTAAACATTTATTTTTTTCGCGAGCATTTGATTTGAGTAGACGGGAGGTTTAATTTCATTCTACATCTTTTATTAGAGGACAAACGTTTGAAATGTAGGTAATGCTTAAGTAGGTATGTTTACTCAGACAGGTATTTGTTTTAATTTAGTCATTTCATTTTAATTAGACAGTTAAACGTCTGTAAATTATGCACATTCCTTTTGTAGTTTGAATGTAGGTACACGTCACTTAATAAACACCTTTTTAGTAACTTGTTATTTTTTTGTTGTATATTTACAGCGCCTAGGAGGTGTAAGTAAAATAAATAAAAATGTTAATGCTACCATATAGGTACCTACATAATAGTAATATTTTTGTTCATTTTAAAATGTAAAATTGTGAATTATATTTTGATTATTAAAATGTAAAGAATGAATAATGTTACGTAAGTAAGTACCTACCTAATTATTTTTTTATTTCTATAATAAAGTTGAAAATCGGTTCGAGTAGTGCAGGCATTAATATTTAGTTATCATCAATTTTCTCATTAGTGACTATTTTTACAGTTCATACATTGGCACCCGTTCGCATTAACACTTAGAAACTTAATATAATTTTCTGTCAACTGACATGACTGTTCTGTACTTACATATAAAATTTGTTCAATATCGAAATCATTCATCAGCTCTCGCTCTCAAAATGGTTTGTTAAAAAAATAATTATAAATTGCTATGTAGGTTTTATCACACGGCACACCCACCCACCATTATTTAATTTTAATAACTTACCTATAATAAATTATGACAAAACACAGCCATTTCCGAGAGCTTATCAAATATAGTTAACTGGGTATATAATGATTTAAATGCATATTATTATATTATAATTATTATTATATGGGTATACACAAGTAAAGAAAATATCAATTTTTTTATAGGTAGTGATGGGAGACAACAACAGAAATGTCGATATCATTAATCAAAAGGTACCTACGTAAATTATTTTTGTCTCACTAATGTACCTATTATATTGAAAAATGTAGTATGAAACTCGTGTGGATCGATAATTATATACTCGGTTCTCTTAACGTACTCGTCCACGACTCGAGCTTGTTATACCTACAACGAGGAGGCGGTGGCCGGTGCCTCATACCAGGTCATATCTATATTTATAATTTAGCCCTGCTAACGATACACGCAGTAGGTACCTAAGTACGAATATATACGAGTTTCATACATTACTTATATACTCACTGCAGAATTATCAACCTGTCACACTCTTTAGTGTGGCACAATGTACCAACTATTATATCATTTAATTATTGTTTCGCAGCTGGTCAAACAAGCAAGTATTTTCCCAATAATAATACCTACTGCTAAAAACTTGATTTATTTTATTCCCATGCTTTGAAGATCAAATGTACCTAGGTTTGAATATTTATTTTCAATTACTTTCAAAACCTTCAAATAGCCACTGAAGTTTTTATAAGAATTGATTGTTGTATATTATGCTATAATATTGTGTGGTATTGAAGTTATTGAAAGTCGCATTGGTGTCCCTTCAGAAGATACAGTACCTAGACATGTTCGACATGGTACAATTGAATTTTATATCATTGATGAATAGTCAAGAAATATAGTGAACTACATAAATGGCTGAACTCTCACTGCTTTTTGAGTTTAAGTGTTACCTGTGACTTATGTCATCCTTAAATAATAACTTGTTTCATCCATAAATGTCTTGTCTTTAGCACGATTATAAGGAAATTGTTTTTCTTTTAGATAGCCCAAAGAGTCGTTCAAAGATTAAAGGTACGTAACTAACAAATCCTTACTTGTCGAACTTGCTTTGCCATTTTGTAAGTGTTTTAAGTATAGGTACCTACTTACGTAACTAGCCATAGTTTTAAAGTGAATTTAATATACTTACTTAGGTTTTTTTTTGACAGGCACATGTAAGTAATTTTATATTTGCTTCAAAATGTACTACTAATTAAAGTAAAATTGTACTTTTGTTGCCCCTGCTTGCCTAAACACATCACAATTTAGGCGGCAATTAATATATTTCTTACACACTTGTGTGCAGATAACAGTCGAAATTGCTTTTTCTGACCTCCGGCCAGAAAGCGCCAACTTTCGGGCCGCTGCGCTAAATGAAGTTGCCGCTATCTGGCTTCGTCAAACAGAAAAATAGTATACTGACCTAGGCCAGTAAATAAAAAAGCCTCAGATCACATTTTTGTCAATCTCGTCTTCGCCTCGGACGACAATTAGGTACATGTGATCTGAGACATTTTTTATTTTACTGGCCTAGGTGCGTAATGTACTATTACCTCCGTACGAGATCGGTATTGCCCAGCGTCAGGCGCGGCTCTCCTGACAGACCCGCTACTGGGCCCGCCGCGTAGTTCCGCGCACTGCCCATGACCGCTGCCCTCACAAAATGTGTTATAATGGTTTAGGGTTTCAATAAATGAATCTTTGTTTTATAGAATTCCGTAGATAAACTCATGAATGTACGTATTAACTTTTATATTTTATGCTGATTTAAACTTTCACGGTTTTACTTACCTACCTACTTATTATTTTATTTAATGGATAAAGTTTCAATATGGAGATATTTATAAAAAAAATTAGAGATAATTTCAAAATTCTTGTCTCTACAACAACAGTAATAAAGTATGGTGGATAATATATCTTACCTCTGCACTTTACCCTAAGTATAAATAATAATTGGTCTATATAGAGTTTATACTTTTTTTCATTTAACCGGATATGTGATTTGCACGAAATGAGAGAACTAGTCTGCCTTAAGCAGATAACTTCGTTTCCAATACCTACTTATTCTTATCTTACTAAATACTAATATTATGAACGTAAAAGATTGTAAGAATGTATGGATCTGGATGTCTAGATTGATTTCGACAAAACATTACAATATTATAGCTTATACATCGGAATAATATATAGGCTATATGATTTTATAACGATATTGTATAAAGTGCTCATAGTGCGCAGACGAGTCGCGGTCAGAAGCTAATATCTAATATGACGGCCTGTTGGTCTAGCGGTCAAAGCATAATATCCATTAAGATTATTTTTATTATTTAATAACAACACTTTTTTAATTATTTTAATTATTCATTCAATAGTTCCTACCTAATTCGGATTGGTAAGTTAAGTTTATTTTCGGTTCAGATTTATGGTGTTTTAGGGGTAGACACAAATAAATAAATAAAATCTAACAAACTAAACACATTGTTTTTATTTTACCAACTAGTTCTAGTACTTCGAGTAGCAGTGTACGATTCTATTTTTATCTTCTTTAATACAATATCGGTTAGTAGGTCTGTACTATATAATTATAATAAAATGGGTAAAACTTATTCTGTATAGTGTATACTTAATACATACCTATATATTACTTAACATATATTTATTATTCCCTAATATATTGAGTATACAGAATAAGTCATATGACAATCACGATATTAAACAAATTTGACGTTTCATATCGAGTGTGAGCTTTTATCAGTAGACATACGCATGACCTATAACCCCCGGATAGTAAACCTACTCGTAGGTCCTGTACATATACAATGGAACCTGTCGATCGTACGTTTTGAAATAATAATATAGAACTTATCATATCTATACTAATATCATACATAATAATATAATAGGTATTATAAAGAGGAAAGGTTTGTTTGTTTGTTTGTATTGAATAGGCTCCAGAACGGCTGGACGATTTCAAAAATTCTGTCACTGTTGGGAAGCTACACAATTCCCGAGTGACATAGGCTTTAATAAAATGATGATCCGTACGAAGCCGGGGCGGACAGCTAGTAATATAATCAAGAGGAAAAGTCTGTTTGCTTGTTTGTTTAATGAGGGTTACCGCGTGTCAGAAATCCGCTAGATGCGCTAGTGTAGAATAAGGTCTAGCTGTCATGTTCCACCAATGAGAGGCAAGCTACTGGCCTCATTGGATTGAATAGGCTCTCTAAAATACTGGTCCGATTTGAATAATTCTATCACTGTTGGAAAGTTGCACTATTCCCGTGTGACATAGGCTATAAAAAAAGGGAACCGTGTGAAGCCGGGGCGGGCTGCTAATTTTATATAACTCGATAGTATGAATTCAATGTATAGAACTCTGAACTTTAACGAGGTCTCAGTTAGCAACCAAATTTGGTAGTAATATTATAATTTGGTTGATTTATATTTGGCTGCTAACTTTGGCCGCAAACTTCACATCGGTGACGACTTTAATTTAAAAAGCAGTACCTAAGTACATTTCTCTCCTATTCCTAATTCTACCTCTAAGGGGATAAAAAGGCGGGTAATGTTTGTATGGGACAACGTTATTATTTGGTCCAATCTATTTAAAAGAAGAAGAAGAGATCGAAGAAGTATTTTGTTTCTTATTGAAATAATATCTCGTAACGAGGTTTAAAGTAAGTATACGGACGAAATCGCGGGCAAAAGCTAGAACTACTATCATTTGGCATAGTGATACAATGACATATTAACAACTAGCTTCTGCTTAGGACTTCGTCTTTACCTAACTATCAAATTCTAATTCGGATAACTTATATGACGTATTAATACTACCATAGTGATATTCGTAAAGGGGGGTACTTACCTCTTTTCACCACATTATATAGGGTTAGTTGATAGGATTGATTTTCGTGTTCAAAACTTGAGTTATTTCCCAAGGACATAGCCTATCTCCATACAAAATTTCATCCTAATCGCTTCAAAAGCTTTGATGAAGGGTGAACAAACAGATCAACTCACAGACAGAGTTTCTTTCGCATTTTTTATATTAGTAGGTACGGATAAGGGCCACCGTGGCATTGATTCGGCAGCAATTAACGCATTAATTTAACAAGGTAAATTGCAAAAATTTGTTGCTATTGGTGTATGTGAAAATGAAATGCGTGACCTAGATAAGCTTTAGCTCGAGTAAACGTTCGAGTACTTATAACCTACTGTTGCACATGCTCTAAAATAGCATCCTATTAAGTATGCTTAATATGAGTATGGTTATGAGCAGTTTACATTTGCTAGCAATAGTCATGCTAGTTTTAAGTATGCTCCTGAACACAAGCATGCTCAAAGCAAACACTCCAACACATATGCTTTTTATGGCGTGCTCTCTCGCTCTTTGTGAGTTCAAACAAAGCGATGGACAGTCAAGCAGCGGTCTGTATGAAGCTGAGTAAGATCATGCTATTGACCGAGGCTTCCATCACTCCATATATGCTATAATTATCTACCGACCGGCCGAGTGGTCTCGGGCCGTTTGCGGACCAAAGTTAGAACGATTTTCGCAAGCGACGCGCGTCGTTTAATTTTAATCGTTCTAGTCGTATGTACTCCTAACCTACCTTTGAAACTTATACCTTTTCACAATCAAACCCAAATACCTACCAAACTACTATGAACATCATGCTAAATTTGTTTTATTGGAATTTACCAGATTTTCAAAAGGTATAATATTTAGGTACCTACGTAAAAATCTTAGATTGCCTAATTAAGTAAAAATGTATGGAACGCGACAGAAAACTGACCACGAGACGTTTCGTTAGCGTATTTTAATTTCGTACAATTTTGCATTCGTTTTGTTTGGTTGCTATTATCTGTCTGGGGCCAAGATCGAACAGTATAATAATATTCACAAAAACTAGACATAGGGCTTTCCCAAGGTTCTTCATTAAATTACAATACGAATAGGTACAACCTTAAAGAAAGCAAGTTGATTCAAGCCGATTGCACTATCGAGAGTGAGGGAACGAGGCATAAATGTTGCAGCTCGTGGCGGCGAAGCTATAATAGGAACAACACGGGTGCAGCTGCAGTTAAGTGCAGTCACAATGTATATCGCGACGTTGCTTCTTTGCCTGCTTGCTATTTGCACTCTCTCTCTTGGGGTAAGATATCTTCCTCTATACTTAACATTAAAAAGAGGAAAGGTTTGTTTGTTTCTTTTGATTGAGTAGGCTCCAGAATGTAGAAGTTATTCCCGAGTGACATAGGCTGTAAAAAAAGATAATCCGTGCGGAGCAGGGGCGGGCAGCTAGTAAATATATATACATATTTTTTTATTATTTTGAGGACCAGGGTCTATCCTATAGTGGCTGGAAAACTGGGCCATCATCATGGTCGATAACAACAAATAAGTAGGGGCAACTAAAAATAGTAGGTATGTAATATTTTCTTGTCTATAGACATTTGTATAAATAAATACACCAAGCTTTAGTGGCCCTAGGGAAGGCATGGCGTAAATACAATGACATTACCTAATAAGTATATAATTATATACCTACCGGTTAAAAATATTAAATCCACATTTTTTACATGGCAAACGTTTTGGTAATGACTTTTATATATATATACAAACATAAGTAGTTGTTTATTTATATATACCTACAGTTAAAAAAAATGCTTATGCAAGGTTTAATTATCTAAATAAATGACGTACCTATACAGCCTATACTTACCTATACGTGTTTAGGTACACATCTAATTGATTATTTATTCTTTTACTTTTGCAGTATAATGGTGTAAGTGTACCTTTAATCAAAATTTAAAAAACCCTCTACGAGATAAACCCCTGTGCAAGCGTTCCGTGGTTTATTGACATACCTACCTACTATCGAGTAGCTAGGGTAGTAGTTATCAGAGGTCCCTGCCTAAGCACAATCTCAAATCTAATGCAAGGAGCGCTTAACACCATAAGCACATGGTGCAGAGAAAACTATCTATCTAACTACCTAACTATGACAGCAGTTCATTAGGAAAAGAAAGCTCGAAAAGCTGGTTAGCTTTTGGGTTGGTTAACCCAAAGCTTAGCGGCTAATCTGTTCCTTTTATAACTGAGACTAAGTATCTAGGGATCACAACGGACCAAAAGTTAACTCGTATATCAACAACATTGTACATTGCCGTTGTATCGAATGGCAGGGCCAAGATTTTTATTTATTGTTTAAATTTATATATACTTACAGTTAAAAACCTGTGCAAGGTTTTTTTTCTAAATAAATGACGTATAACGTGTTTAGTTACCCACCTAATTGATTATTTCTTCCTTAACTTTTGCAGGATATAAAGGTAAGTGTTAATTTAATCAAAATATACAAACCTACTGCGAGTTAAATCCAACAAAATTTAGAAATAAAATCTTATCCTTAGAAAATAGGAAAATAGGGGTAACTTATGGTTTACTCGCAGATTTAAAAGTGTTTATTAAAAGTTAATAAGTATATAGCAAAGAAAATTATTAAAAAAAAAACTTTTTGATAAAATAAAATTACCGCTGAAAAAAACTAAAAGGCAACCAAAGACAATAAATAGCGCACTGAAAAGAAAAAAATATATCTACTCTTCACTGCTCAAGTTTGGTTGAGACTGGTATCGACTCCAAAAATAACAGATGTTACAATAAAAATTATACTCAATACTCATTATTGACGACAAAATAATTATTTTTTCTTTTCAGTGCGCATTTGTCTTTTGCTGCCTATTAGTTTTTTTTCGGCGGTTTATTTTTTCTATAATGACGAACTTTTCCATATTAGCATTATTTAATGAACTTTGACCTTTGTTTAATAGATATATGTGAACGGTTGCTACAACAAAATAAATATCAGCACTAAATTAAAGGTAGGTGCAGACGTTAGATGATTTTTATAGTCCAGTAATATATCGATACCTTTGGGTTTAATTGGCGTAAAAGCCAAATTGCCACTTTTCAGGAGAGCCAAAAAACTGTTTTTGAAATCTTATTTTTCGTATAAAATTTTAAATATAAAAGCATATAAAAAAGTTATATGTATATATACAAAATATTCTTGATTTTTCGGCATGAAGATAAATAAATTGTCAATATTAATCAGCCTCCTTCGGTTTAGGAAATAACTGGGAGTTACGGCCAAGATATTTGCTCGATATAGTAATTACGCCTATGAAATATCATTAACTAAGAATGGATCTGTGACGTATCACCCATTTTAATAAATAAGGGTTAGTAATTCTTGCCGTAAAACACAGTAGTTTGAGAGTACTAGGTGTTTTAACCATGTAAATATTTTATTTTTGCCAATAATATCTAATAATCACCTTAAAAATCATAATATTTGTGTTCTAATTAATGAAATAATGTAAAGAAAAGTTGGCACAATTTATTTTCCTAAGATTTTATCAGTATTAAGGTCCAGTAGTTAAATTTTCAGCTTGTATTGTTTTATTTAGTAAAGCAAATATTAAATATTTAGTTATTTTTATTATTATCCAGCATTATATTATCTTTTTCCAATAAAAAATAGTCTATATTAACAAAAATTAATATCATGAATCACAAACCACAAAAATTGCATTATTATTTAATGTTGTCATGCAATTATTTGTTATTCGTCTTTGAATAAGACAACATAACATATAAAAACAAACAAAATAAAAATCTATAATGACTAGGGTATGTATAACAAGGGCTACCTGGAGAAGATGAAAGCAATAGTGATTTAAAAACTTACTACTTATTTACATTATGTACTTAAAATCACCATTGTATTCATCTTCTTCAATTAGCCCCTGTGATATTATTTCGGAATGGTACCATTTTTCCAGAGACATTTAAAATAAATAATAAAATAGATATATTTCGCTTCAAAAATTGGCAGTTGGCAAAAACATGATCTTTTCATACGCATTTCTGTTTTATCGGTCGCCAATTTATTTGTCCTCGATAGTTTTTCCAATGCGTTTTCTATTTCTTAACAGTTTTTTTTAAGAAAAAGAATGTAAGTGTGTTTCTTGGTGCATCTTTTTCATTTCTATGTGATGAAGTAACAGTATTCTCATTGGTTTCTATTTGATACTGAGTATTAATAGTACTTACGTTGATATCATCAGGTACTAAAGTGTGGATATGGATTTAGGAGTGAGATTTTTTTTATTCAAGTCATGTTCTTATTTATGAAAGTATGTGCAGATTTTTATCACATAAAATGGTTATTTCATTTGTCTTAACTTTTGCAGTAAGTACTTGAATTTTTTGAAATCTTTGTATCGTCACCAAAACATCGATGCAACAAAAGAAACAAAAACATTATTATAATAATCTTCCTTGATTTAATCCGACATTACTGTGCGAATCTTTTTTAACTTATTAGACGAAGTTTCTATTTTCTCGTTGACATGTTGTTTCTTCACGAACTAAATTAAAATAAATAAAATGGGGTGACACCAAAATAATAAAAGAAAATTAAATTCTGTTTCAAGTCGCTAATACAGTGTTCTCTGTTTCATATTATAATTTTCTACAGTTACCTATTACGTTTAAAATATTGATGTAAAAACCACCACCTTTTATAATAAAATATAGCTGTAAATGCAAGATTTTTTTGTTGGCAAACTTGGTATGGACGTAAATGCCACACAATTATCAGATAGGTAGCATAAGAAACTTAAACTTTTTCAAAATTTATTGGCGTAAAAGCCGTTAAGGTAAAATTATGGTTTATATGTAATATACTTGACTAATAGTGAACTTACGCCGTCCGACTAGACGTAACAATAATAATATGATAATTTCTGATGCCTTCGCGGTTATTACACATTGGAATGAAACAACTATTAACGGATTTAACTCGCGTATTTTTATTTTATTTTATTTGCTGACGTTTCGGATTCTTTACAGTTTCCATAATCGTAGCATGACTGAGCTGACAAAAGTCTAACTTTAGCGTTAGACTTTTGTCAGCTCAGTCATGCTACGATTATGGAAACTGTAAAGAATCCGAAACGTCAGCAAATAAAATAAAATAAAAATACGCGAGTTAAATCCGTTAATAGTTGTTTCATTCCAATGAATAATAATATGGTATCAAATACTGTGACGTATAAACCCTCAATGGCTGCACTGGCTTTTACAGTAGTTAATAAGAACTTAAAAGGCAATTACGGTTGACATAATTTAAGAAATTTAAGTGCTTGTCTGATACATCCAACATTTCTAATTTTTGATAACATTTTGTGTGGAAAAGTTGGGTAGTAAAAGTAAAATTGCGAATTTCGATGATCCTTATATACAGATCGATAGAGCTCAAAATTCTGAGAAAAACTGTAGGTATATATAACTCATTTTGGCCAAAATGGCTTTTACGCCAATTGAACCCAAAGGTATCGATATGTGGCTGTATAAGCCAAAATAGGTATTCAGAATAAACAATTGGGTAAGGCGATATTAAGGGGTGAGGGGTTCTATTACGAACCAGCCTTGTTACGATGTTCAGTATTTTTCTTTTTTTTATTTGTATTAATTTAAAATTTGTAAAAAAGTTTTACCTACTACTGACAATTTTAGCCAGTAAAAATGTAACAATAAAAAAAAATACAAAAAATCTTTATATTAATAATTTCTGATAGATTCGCGGATATTACACAATAAAATGAAACAATTACAAAGGATTTAACTCGCTTATTGTTTCGGATAAAGAATATATTTTATCTATATTTAGAAATAGTAGATTGTATTATTATAATCAATGATTACTGGTCATTCATGTTTTGTTACTGAGATCATTTTTTTCGTAGCGATTCCCAATCTGTCTGTCTGTCTGTCTGTCTGTCTGTCTGTCTGTCTGTCAGTCTGTCTGTCTGTCAGTCTGTCTGTCTGTCTGTCTGTCTGTCTGTCTGTCTGTCTGTCTTTCTGTCTGTCTGTCTGTCTGTCTGTCTGTCTGTCTGTCTGTCTGTCTGTCTGTCTGTCTGTCTGTCTGTCTGTCTGTCTGTCTGTCTGTCTGTCTGTCTGTCTGTCTGTCTGTCTGTCTGTCTGTCTGTCTGTCTGTCTGTCTGTCTGTCTGTCTGTCTGTCTGTCTGTCTGTCTGTCTGTCTGTCTGTCTGTCTGTCTGTCTGTCTGTCTGTCTGTCTGTCTGTCTGTCTGTCTGTCTGTCTGTCTGTCTGTCTGTCTGTCTGTCTGTCTGTCTGTCTGTCTGTCTGTCTGTCTGTCTGTCTGTCTGTCTGTCTGTCTGTCTGTCTGTCTGTCTGTCTGTCTGTCTGTCTGTCTGTCTGTCTGTCTGTCTGTCTGTCCGTCCGTCCGTCCGTCCGTCCGCATTAATATTTTATAATAAAATCAGAAAAAAATCCAAAATTTTTTCCCCATACATAGAACCGAAAATCAAAAAATATTTTTTCATCAGACTTATACGTGTGGGGTTTGCGCGAGAGACTCTTCCAAAGTGATAAAATGTGTCCCCCCTCACCCCGTAACTTCTAAAATATGGGCATGGTAAAACTGAAAAATATATATGATGTGTATTACTATGCAAACTACTTACGAAAATTGGTTTGAATGAGATCTAGACAGGGTTTTGTTTTTAAACGTCATAAATCAAATAACCTAATTTATTATAGACAAAGGTACGGAACCCTTCGTGCGCGAGTCCGACTCGCACTTGGCCGGTTTTTATTATTATCGATGTTAAATACCTAATTATTTCTAATTATTTTTTCAGAAAGCCATAAAAAGCGTTAGCGATGCCGTTGCAGATAGCGTCAAGGTAGGTTGATGATTGTTAGTTAATGTTCAGTCTATGGTGATAATCACTATAACTAAGTAATTATTTAGTAAGTTATTTGGTTTGATTGTGCACTGTTATAAGCTATGCATAAATACAATAGTACTGTAGTGCTAGCGTGAAATGTTTTCATCACTGTCGCTCATATACCTACTTATTGCAAAAGTAACAGACAAGTGACATTTGACATTGTTTCACAAACGCTTAGAATAGGTAGGTACCTACAATTAAAAGAGATAAACGAAAAGGTTAGTTGTCGTTCGCTGAAATCAATTCCATACAGTTTATAATGTCATTGGCCTTGGAAAGCGGACGAGCCGGAATAAACCTGAATAAGGTCGATAAGATTACCTACGTTCGTAATGATTTTACCTAAAATATGTAACATACTTACTTGGATTTATTCTATCTAATAGTATGTAGGTAATATTTACTTATGGTTTAATTCCAATAATATTATATAAATGATGTTTTTCAGTTAATGGTATGTTTTTTGGTATATAATTTATATTCACGCTATTTATATATTTGGGATACATGAGAAATGTTAAGAGACTATTTAAAGTCGTAGTGAACATTGTTGTCTACCTGAAAAAAAAAAATTGCGCGGCCGTACTATCCTTTTCTTTAAGCAGTTTGGGCCCTTGTCGACCTCCTATCGCTTCATTGTACGTATAAAACTAGAAGCCTGAATTTTCAGAAAGCAAGCAGGCACTGTATAAGCACAGCGTGTTTCAAATTTTATTCAATTTTATTCAGTAGTTCAAGAATTATAACTAGTCAAATTTTCTCAATTTTGTCACTCACTGACTGACCGATCATCAAAATGTTAAGGCACCCACTTCTAGACACAGAAGCTTCAAATATAGAATATAATTAGTGATTAGTATAAGTACTTAGGTACAAATCATGGAAAAACTAAACTATATTAAAATTTAGGTCTAGTTTTCTAGTTACATCAACTGTATTAATTACTTTGTAACCCCTTATAATTTATATGGGATTACAAAGTTAGTTGTGCGTTACAGGATCATACAAAAAGAAATGAGATACCTACCTAGGTACCACTAAAAAAACCAAGTCTCGCTGCTCATTTCTTCAATCATAAAAAGTTCCATGTAGGTAATATACCAAGTCGGTCAAATTTAAATACCTATATAGATTGACATGGCCATCGCACTTAAAAATCTCGTAGGTACTTGTGAGATACCTACTTTTAGACAGATGACAAGATTTACAATGGGAGTTATCCAACTCCCATTGTAAATCTTATATCTAAGGTCTAATAACACATATTTGATTGAAATCGACGTGTCTTCATTTTCCGCTAGCTAAGACTTGAAAAAACTGCGTAGTTCTAGGGAAACTGCTTGCATGACGGAATAGCCCCACTCAGGCGGGAAACTCCGTCTACCTGACTATTTTTAAAAATATATACATAATAAATTAAGCAACGTAGATTCAGGGAATATCATACTATTATTTGATTGCCAAGTAAATTGTTGGTCTAATACATACGCGCCATGGGTAAATAGTTAAAAATAAATGTCTCAAAATTTTAACCAAAGTTGATCTAGCTCAAAAGTATGCCGGAATTAGAAGCCTTGACCTTATCTATTTAAATTTGATTACTTACATAGATCACACAATTTTTACGATAGAAGATTTAATTAAGTAGCCAGACTTGGTGTTTTGCAGGTCTGTTTTTAGTGGTAAGTAGGTATTTATTATCACAGCAGACATGTAGGTACTCTTGTAATATTACGGTTTTAATATTTAACTTAAGTAAGTATTATAATAAGATGCTTCTATATTAAATACGTCCACATGTTTCAGTTTCAAGTAAGTGCAGGTGTAATTATTTTATTTTAATTTGAATACACATAAATTTGCGTTTATTCGCTGTTGTATTATTTTTCTTCATCTTCTATAAGTACTTATGTTAGTGGAGCCAGGGACAGTCAATGAATCTTTACAAAACTTTGGAAATGTGTTTTTAATAGTACTTATATAGAAAAATAAAAAAATATATATTTTGTGCGATCTCAATTTTTTAATGAAGTATTATTATAAATAACTAGCTTCTGCTCGCGACTTCATCTGCGTGGAACTCCTCCTTTTTTGCAGTCGGTTAAAAAGTAGCCTATGTCCTTTCTCAGGCTCCAGATTTTCTTTTTAGCAAATTTCATTTACCTAAACCGGTCTAGTAGTTTTAGCGTGAAAGCGTAACAGACAGACAGAGTTACTTTCGCATTTATAATATTAGTAGGGATATAGTAAGGATTACCATACCAAATTTCATCAAAATCCGTTAAGCCGTTTAGACGTGAAGGAGCAAAATTCCCAACAAAAACGACTAAATCACTAATTCAATTTAGTTATCTGCCTACTGCCTACCCCCTAAGAACGATGGCGTGATTATTTATAGCCTATGTCCATTTCTAGGTTATCATCTATTACCATACCAAATTTCATCAAAATCCGTTCAGCCGTTTAGGCGTGAAAGAGCAACAGACAGATAGACAGACAGATAGACAGACAGACAGAGTTACTAACGCATTTATAATATTAGTAGGGATTATAAATTATGGACATAACATTTATGTCGTATTAGATGGTTACAAGAAGAGCTGCACAAAATCGATCGAACGAACGCGTCGCTCTAAAAATACCGGCCAAGTGCGAGTCGGACTCGCGCACGAAGGGTTCCGTACCTTTATCTATAATAAATTAGGTACTTAATTTGATTTATGACGTTTCAAAACAAAACTCTGTCTAGATCTCATTCAAACCAATTTTCGTTAGTAGTTTGCATAGTAATCATATATTTTTTTTCGTTTTATCATGCCGATATTTTAGAAGTTACGGGAGGGGATACACACATTTTACCACTTTGGAAGAGTCTCGCGCAAACTATTCAGTTTAGAAAAAAAATATGTTAAGAACCTCAACATCATTTTGAAATACCTATCCATACACGTATAATCTGATAAAAAAAAAAATTTGGAGTTTCAGTTCTATGGATGGGGAACCCCAAAAATTGTTGTAATCGAGATCGGCCAATTTTTTTTTTTTAACTTTTTTATTTGATGTTTTAATAATGCAGTCAAACACTTGTTATAAGGATTCATTGACTGTCCCTGGGTCCAAGATTTTACTATTTTTATGCCTTACTCCACTATGTATACTACCTAATAATATAAAGAGGCAAGGCTTGTTTATTTGTTTTGATTGAATAGGCTCCGAAACGACTGGTACGATTTGAAAGATTCTTTCACTGTTGGAAAGCTTCACTATTCCCGAGTGACATAGGCTATAAAAAAAGGAATCGGAGCATAGCCTGGGCGAACCGCTAGTAATAGGTAGCAGAGAATTTTCGACTACTCATCAGTGGCCCCTATAGTGTAATGGTCAGCAGGCTGAGGTTTTTTACTCTTGTACAAATATCATAACTGGCTATTGTTGCGATTTCGTAAGTAAGTACCTATAGTTAGGTACGTAACTAGGAGTAAGTAGTTTTAAAGTTAATTTAATGTCGATAATAAATTTGTTTTTTCAGAAAAAAGTAAGTAATTTTAGTTTTGTTTCAATAATAATATATACCTACATACACATTAATTAAAACTGTATGTCTTATGTCTTATCGATTATAATGTATTTTATAAATTTCATTTTCCAAATTGCCCGAAGCTTTTCTTACCCCTATAGAATAAGTAGTTGATGTAGTTAACACCAGGTTCGGAAACATGTAAGTACTAGACTAATTTTGATAGTTATAAGATTAAAAAGAAATAGTTGCGTTGCATTGCTGTTCATATTAATGCAATCATTAGGTAGGTATGTGGTGCTCGTGGTTAGTCGAGTTTTAGTAAAAATAATGTAAAGAAACCTACTTACTTACCTAAACATTAAATTTTGCACGCGAGCATTTGATTTAAGTAGACGGGAGGTTTAATTACATTCTACTTCTTCTATTAGAGGACAAACGTTTGAAACGTAGACCGTAATGCTTAAGTAGGTAGGTCTGTTTACTTAGGTATTTGTTTGAATCTAGTCACTTAATTTTAAGTAGGTACCTATCTAGTTAAACGGCTGTAAATTTTGCACATTCCTTTTGTAGTTTGAATGTATGTAGTCACTAAATGAATCCTACCTTTGTAGTAGGTAACTTGTTATTTTTTTGTTCTATACCTACAGCGTCTAGGAAATGTAAGTACTTACATATAATAATTCTACATTTTAATGCTAGTATATAGGTACGTACCTATATGTTTTTGATCATTATTAAAATTTAAAATTGGGTATTATATTATGATTATCGAAATGTAGAGAATAATAATAATTTCTGATGCCTTCGCGGTTATTACACATTGGAATGAAACATCTATTAACGGATTTAACTCGCGTATTTTTATTTTATTTTATTTGCTGACGTTTCGGATTTTTTACAGTTTCCATAATCGTAGCACGACTGAGCTGACAATAGTCTAAAGAATCCGAAACGTCAGCAAATAAAATAAAAATACGCGAGTTAAATCCGTTAATAGTTGTTTATTTCCAAAAATAATAATGTTACGTAAGTAGATAATTAGGTATTTTTTTATTGCAATAATAAAAGTACCTATGTAGGTAATAGGTACGAGTAGTTTAGCCACTATTTACTTATCATCAATTTTCTTATTATTGACTATGTTTACAGTTATAAATATAAAGGCTTTCGCTTTAATACTTAGGTACCTAAGTGATACAATTTTCTGTCAACTGACATGACTTATCTGTAAATTGCTATAAGTACTTAGATAGGTTTTATCACGCTCACCCACCATTATTTAACAACTAACCTACAACACATTTGACAAAACAGAGCCGTTTTCGAGAGCTTATCAAATAAAGTCAACAGGGTACATGATTTAAATGCATATTATTTAAATTATTATTATTATTTTATTATAATAATAACCATGGGTCCCTACATATACTGAAAAAAATATCAATTTATTTATTTATAGATAGTTGTTGGAAACAACTACAGAAATATCAATGTCACTAATAAAAAGGTATCTATCTACGTAAATTATTTTGAAAAGTTTTGTATGAAACTCGTCTGTATTGACAATGACATAGGTACTTACTCACGACTCGAGCTTGTTATACAACGAGGAGGCGGTGCCTCATACCGGGTCATACGTCATACTACACGCAGTACCTAAGTACGTATATATGTATATATACGAGTTTCATACATTATATACTGCAGAATTATCAACCTGTCACACTCTATAGTGTGGCGCAATGTACTTACTATTCTATCATTTAATTATTGTTTCGCAGCTGATCCAACAAGCAAGTATTTTCTCAATAATAAATAATACTGTTAATAACTTGATTTATTTTATTCCCATGCTATGAAGATCAAATGTAGGTGTGAATATTTTTTATTCAATAACTTTCAAAACCTTCAAACAGCCATTGAAGGGTTTTTTAAAAAGAGAGCTCATTGTTTTTATAAGAATTGATTGTTGTATATTATGCGGGTCTATATTAAAACGCATAAAATAAATTGTCCTATTTGAAAGTAGCATAACAATTCTAGGCATAATTGTACATCGGCATAACACTAATAAGCATAATTGTAAACGCATAATATTAATTCTTATAATATAAATACTCATAACGGCGACCTCGCGTAAAATTAAAAAGCCTATATTTTTTTTTTATAAATTTGAAAAATTATAAAAAGCATAAAAGTGGGTGTTTACAACCACAAAAAAGTTAACGGTTTTTTATGTATAACGACAAGATCAAATTTTACTAGCATTCGATATTTGAAAGAAAAAAGTTTTCATAAATAAACTTTTAATTGATATATGTACTATCCTGATAGCAAAACGATCCTGCAAGTGTCGCAGTTTTAAACTAACTTAACCTACTTTTATGATATTATATGTATTAGTTTAGGTATTCTTTTATTAAGACAAGTATAAACAATATTATACACACTTATAATATATTAATTTTCAGTAAGTATCTCACTAATCCAGCTTGCAATTTTATAGAAACTTCGGTTACCCTTACTTATGCATTTATTTTATTATACATATTAAAGTTATACCTGATAAAGTTATATATTGATTAATATTAATATTATGCTTATTCATTATTATACATTTTAAGCAGTATGCAATTTTATAATTAGGAATTTTGTATGTTATGCATAACATTGTTATGCCAAGTCTGTTATGCGTTTTCAATATATGACAATTAATGTTATGCTATATAAGGGGCACCCATATTATGCTATATTATTGTGTGGTCTTGAAGTTATTGAAAGTCGCATTGGTGTCCCTTCAGAAGATACAGTACCTAGACATGTTCGACATGGTACAATTGAATTTTAAATCATTGATGAATAGTCAAGAGACTAATCATCAATGATATAAAATATAATAGTAAACTAGATAAAATGGCTGAACTCTCACTGCTTGGTGAGTTTAAGAGCTACCTGTGACTTATTTCATTCTTAAATGATAACTTGTTTCGTCCATAAATGTCTTTAGCACGATTATGAAGAAAATGTTTATCTTTTAGACAGCCCAAAGAGTCGTTCAAAGATTAAAGGTAAGTACGTAACTATTTTGTAAGTGCTTGCTTTGCTATTTTGTAAGTGTTTTAAGTACAGGTACCTACTTACTTACGTAACTAGCCATAGTTTTAAAATTAATTTAATACACTTAAGTAATTATTTTTTGACAGGCACAAGTAAGTAATTTTAGATTTGCTTCATTAATAATACAAAATGTACGAATTATAGAAATTTGTAATTTTGTTATTGTCTTATCCATCAAGTTATCGTATTATTATCTACACACAAGCCTGCCGTTCAGTGTGTAAGAAATAGTCCCGCCGTATATGAGAGTGACTCTTGTATTGTCGAAACATCATAGGATTGGTTCGTATAGTCTTGGCACTTTCTGTACTGCTAACGAAAAAATAAATAAAGAGAAGATACTGGGTGAAGAATTAGTTACAGAAATATGGGGAATTGAAGTAGTGATCTCAAAAACCTTTTGCGAATGGATTTTGATTCGTTTGTAGAGTTCTGGTGATATCAAAACAGCACGCTCTTTGTCCATTGTGACAACTCCGCTCGCTCGCCCCTAATAAACTGACTGGAATTGCTCCGATTGTACTACACATGCGGCATCTGAGCAACACGGTAGATGCAACCTACCTACGAAGGTCTTGCAGCCCTGCCGCGCCCAGCCCGCTGCCCTCACATTGCTTCTGCGGCAGGTGTGAGATTGGCTGGGTTTGGACAATATGTTATCGTGATTTAGGGTTTGAATAATTAATCTATGTTTTATAGAATTCCTTGCATAAACTCCGAGCTGTTATTGGTGTACGTATTAACATTTATATTTTATGCTGATTTTAAAAACTCATAGTTGTCACATATGTATTTTATACTTTTTATCATTTATATATTATTTTTATTTAATGGATGAAGTTTCAATCTGGAGATATTTATAAAAATATAGATTTTCCGAACAACTCATCGCCTCTCGAGATCACCAAAATGAAATTGTTATTTTGTGTGCAAATTTACTCTTAATTCATTGTCATGGTAAATGGAGACCTAACTTTCGAGAAGTAAAAATAGGTTGTTCTTTACATATAGAACTCAACTATCTATGTCACAGTACTAATTAAAACTGTTGATTTTTATATTTTTTCATATTTTGTAGATACCTGCTGTACCTCTTAACCCTTAAATTTATAACCTTTCTATGAACTTCTGTATAAACTTGTAATTACCGTTAAAGTAATGACCAGGTATAATATACCTGGTAAAGGACCATAAATAAATAATATTGTTATCTGCGATACAATCGGTAACTTCTGGCTAATTCTAGAAAAAATATTTTTAAATGTACTTACCTAGGTATTCAAATTATCCCTACAACCACTTTAAAAATATTTTCGTCAGTACCATCCGTGGAAGTCTGCAGGAAAGAGTGGTGGCAAACAACCCTTCAGTTGTATGAACAAGTGTAGTGTATTAGGTTATTTAAAGTCGGTTGTGAGTTTTTTCAACATAAGTCATAATTGCTTCAACGGCTACTCATAATCTATACTAATATTATAAAGCTGAAGAGTTTGTTTGTTTGTTTGTTTGTTTGAACGCGCTAATCTCAGGAACTACTGGTTCGAATTCAAAAATTCTTTTGTTGGATAGACCATTTATCGAGGAAGGCTTTAGGCTATATAACATCACGCTGCGACCAATAGGAGCGAAGAAACAGTGGAAAATGTGTAAAATACGGGGAAAATATGAAGCCTTATGAAGAAGTGACAGTTAGAAGACTGCGACAGATCTTTGACGAAACAATCGGACGGGCAGGACGACGTCTGCCGGGGCCGCTAGTTGCTTCATAATTTGAAATTATGATCTTTAGGATATACCTTTGATACCTTACCTTACCTATATATCTTTTCAAATTTAATTGAAGAAAATTCTTAGTAAATAATTTATTAAGATTATTTCGTAAATATTTTTTTAATTACAAAATTCTTGTCCTAACACGGACGGCGATGAGTTTTAGCCATATTTATATTATATTTAATGTAGGTACTTATATGACAACAACAGCAATAAAATATGGTGGACAATATACCTTTTTTTTATCTAGCCGGATATGTGATTTGCACGAAAAGAGAGAACTAGCCTTCTGCAGGTAACATCGTTTCCAATATTTTTTAATGTAGCCTAGGTAGCCTTACTTACCTTTAATACTATCTCAAATAAGATCACTTATTTATATATATACTAGCTTCTGCCCGCGACTTAGTCCGCGTAGAACTCCTCCTTTTTTGCAGTCGGTTATAAAGTAGCCTATGTTCTTTCTAAGGCTCTAGACTTTCTTTGTACGAAATTTCGTTTAAATCGGTCCAGTACTTTAAGCGTGAAAACGTAACAGACAGACAGACAGAGTTACTTTCGCATTTATAATATTAGTAGAGATAACTAATATGAGGGCCTATTGGTCTAGTGGTCAAAGCATAATATCTATTGAGATTACATAATTTAATAACAAAGACGAATTATTCATTTACTTACATTATAGATTTATGACTTAACGATTACAATTTTGAATCGATAAGTAAAGTTTATTTTCGTTTCAGATTTCAATGAATGGAAGCACAATACTTAAATAAATAAATTCTAACAATCTAAAGACATTGTCTTGTTATGAAAATGAAACAATTGTTTGCTGTTTGAAATATTATGTAGTTTTACTAATATCACTTTAAATTTACCCGTATTCAGCTACAGGAATTTTCTGGATCATTAATTTACAATTTAATACCTTGGCCTAAGGTTGAAATCAATCAAGATTTACCTGTAACTCTTATTTGTACCTAATTGTTTTCATATTATAAAAATTGTTTAAAGTTCAAAATTAACTGTGCGTGAACTATTATATTTCTAAAACTAAGTGCATATCACTATTTTTATTAAATATTGTATGGAAAACAACAGCGGAGGTGTCTAACAAAATGCAAGCGACAGCCATGCGGTCGATGTTGTCAATGATGGACGATACATATTGTCTAATATTTTTGTTTTGTACTTTGTGTACCTAAAATACTTTTCAACAAAATTTCATTTGAAGAACTTTAAAAACTAGTTCAAAGTTTCATACTAACTTTGAACCCCCGCCCCGTTTAATCCAATTAGGGGGTGAATTAACAAAAATTGTTTCTTAGTTCCCCTGACCTATAAAAGGAACCCCCGTACAAAATTTCAAGTTTCTATCTCTCACAGTTTAGGCCCTGCGTTGATAGATCAGTCAGCTTTCGATTAGGTATATATATTTATATATAAGTATATACAATTGGAAAATTTTGACTTTTAATTTCTAAAACCTATTTATTTACAATTTAGTTTTTTTTTATTACCTAGGTAATGTTTTTGACTAATAATTAAACGACAAAGATACCATTTACATATTCATAATGTCTTTATTATATTTAACCAATCCATATTGAAAAGTTACATTTGGGGCTGCGTTTGTCAAAGGACGCAATAATATTGTATTTTTTGATGTCAAGATTAAATCCAAGTTTGTGGGATTGTGTAGCTCTTGTCCCATAGCCACCTTTTTGAAAAAAAGGGGTTCAAATGGTTTTTATAGTTTATCTGACAAACTGTACGAAAAAAGGTTAATATTTTTTTGCAGCAAATTAAATTATCTATAGCAATCGTCATGTAACTTTTAGTCTTAGAGCCATAAATAAAAAAATTAAAAGCAAAGTCACCGGCGGAGCTTTCAAATATGAAAATTATGCTAGGTAGGTACTAATTTATGGTTTCCTAAAATTCTTTGAATTTATTTATTTATTTAGATTTTCAAATCGTTCTATATGTTGTATGTCCTACCAAAACTTAAGCCTTCCTAAAATACTTTTATTCACCAAATTGACACACCTGTCAAACCTGATAATACTAAAGCAACCGCGACTGTGCTTTATTAACTCCAGTCTCATGTAGGGTAGGTACAGTGCGGGTACGAAAACCTTCGTCACTTTTCAAATTCTTTCGTTTATCAAGTCATAAATTCTTAATACGTTTTAAAACTAAGGTTCTTTGCTAACACCTGCATTTAAATTCACTCTTAATCTATATGAAAACAGGGCTTAAAATATTACTATATAAAACCTTTTTAATGTAGTAGTTCCAATTAAATATTATGTTTAATATCTTGTCAATGTCCGTCAGTGTCAAATATTTTCTTATATTTTGCGATCAAAAATAATTCTGCTTCGTATATAATCTTAAATTGCCGAGAAATTCGAATATCGATAAAAGAGCTGCGATTATTGCTTATTGCTGATCATGAAGCTGGCGATAACATTAGCGATATAATCTTCAAATCGTAATAGCACGAGAGACACTGTAAGGTTTTGTATCAGAAGTCATGCGGAAGAAGGTAGCCTTACTGATCACCGCTGTACCAGTTCTGGACGCCGCGCCGCCCAACTCAACAACAAAAAAAGATTGGTCTACAGTATGAAGAAAATGGTTTCATTAAAACTAGTTATTTTGCCGAATTTTACAACAAACAAAAAACGAGGAGGTTCTCAAGTCGACACGTATATATATATATATATATATATATATATATTTTATGTATGACCACGCATAACTTTTTACAGAGTGGTTCGATTTTGATAATTCTTTTTTTATTGGAAAGGGTATACTTACTTCAAAATTGGTCTCATTTTAATTTGGAAAAAAAAATCCAACCCTAAGGGTGGAAAAATGGGGGTAAGTAATTTATTGTTTACTAAAAGTTAATACCAAAAACAAGGTAGACAGCTATTTCAAAAAATAATTATTAAAAATATAGCATGTAGGGTGCGTCGGGGTAACATGAAAAACAGAGTAAGATGAAAAACCCCTCATAGCTGCCTATTCCGTGCATATTTTTTAACACTGACTACAGAGTTTTGTAGGTAATTTCATTGCGCTCCTTATCTCAGTCAGCGATAATCGTCAGGTGTGAGGGCATATGTTTTTTTTGCAATTTTTCGACAAGGTATGTTTTTGAGCGATAAATGCGTTTTTTAATCTTCCCCCACGTTCCGTAGTTTCTTCTACACGCAAGTTAAAAATATGTTTTTTTGATACGTGTTATTGATAATTTTTTTTTAGTTGATACATAAAATCCGAGTTTGCATATCTTTTATATTTTTGGAGTTTTTATATTTTTCAATCTTACACCGCTTGTAAAACCCAGGGGCAAGACGGCAATATTTTCTTTTCCAACTTACCCCGATTATGAAACCCATAGTAAAAGTCAGGGGTTGTCAAACTGTATGATTCGTTCATGAGTAGTGTAACTCATGAAAACATGTGTAAAAAAAAAGATTTTAAATAAAAGTTGTAATATATTTAGCTAGTTTAACTACCTGTCTATTTAAATAAAGAAATGATTACATTTTTTGTGTACATCGTAGTAAAATTTAAATATTAGGATATAAAAAGAAAAGGTTGAGAACCCCATATCATCTGAATACAAAGTGGGGTAAGACTGAAATATTATATTTAACAAAATTTCATTTTGGTAGTTAAAACTAGGTATTTTCAAAATGTATTTATATATTTGAATAGAGAAAAAAATATGCTTTCGGTGCATATAATCCAAATGGACCTACAATGGATATTAAAGATTTTAAGAACTATATCGATCTTCCCCCGTCATCATTCCATCTTACCCCACGATTTTTTTGCAATAAGTTTAACTTTGCCATCGTTTTTATACATGAAAAACACCTTCAATCAGGCCCATTTGTGGAAAGATAGGAAGAACCATTCATTAACTTTACTAAAAACATCACTTCATATACGTCAGCTTCATACGATTAAAATTATGAGGCTTTAGAAAAAACATGGTTTATCTCATCAAAATCTCGTTCAACCTTACCCCGACGCACCCTAATAATTTGTATAAATTATAGCCACAGAAAATTATAAAATAATAACTTTTTAATAAAAAAATTTAACCGCCGAAAAAAAACTAAATGGCAACAAAAAACAATAACAGTTCAGTGCGCTATTGTTTTTTGTTGCCATTTAGTTTTTTGACGTATCTCCTAGAGTAATAAGAAAAGCGTTGCACTCTATGGGGCTTCATCACCGGCGCCCGGTCAAAAGAGTGGGTGTAACTAGTGCTCATAGAACGGAACGCTTAATTTTTGCCCGAAGTTAATTAAATTTCAATTGGAACCACACAATTTTTACTGATGAGAAAGAAGTATGGGTAAATAATAATGAAAGAAGCAAGGTAGCTGGCGCAGAGCATTTCTGAAGTGTTTGGGAAGATTTCAGAGGAACGGAAATTTGCTCCTGCCTTGTTGGCTCAGTGCAAAGTCGATTACAATCATGGATATAATACTCGTTTTAAATTAAGTTTTGTTTACCTATATATTTATTTTTTTAATATAAAAATGAATCGCAAAATGTGTTGGTAAGCGCATAACTCGACAAGGCCTGGACCAATTTAGCCAATTTTTTTTTTGAAATGTTCGTTGAAGTCCAAGGATGGTTCTTGCGGTTTCTGGGTTTATTTTATTTGGTTCTGATTTTATTTTCCCCGAGCCAAGTTTTCATGTTGGGGCAACACAAGAAGCCGTAGGACGTCAGATCAAGTGAATATGGTGGGTGCGGCAATAATTCGTAGCGAAATTCCACTAATTTGACAGCGACAAACCTTTTGGATGGGACCGTTTTAGCCTTCTTTAGAGGAGATTCATTTGGGAAAATCTATTGTTTGGACTCGCTTGGTTTCTAGCGTATAATAATATACTCAGGTTTCGTTAACAGTCATATCTCGAGACAAAAACTCCATCGGGTTTCTCTTAAACAGATACAAACATTGCTTTGACATTGACATCTGAATCCGATTATTTTCACCTGTGAGTAAACGCGGCAGCCATCGGGCGGACACCATGTTCTTGTGCAATTTATTATAATATACTATACTGAAAATTGTTCTGTACGACACGCCTACAATATCAGATAATTCGCAAACTTTAGTTTGTCGATTAGCGATAATCATGTCATGACCTTTTTTAATAACCTCTTCGGAAACGTCTGGCGGGCGACCTGGCCGGTCTTCATCAAAAACAGTTGTGTGCCACGTTTCATGGAAATTCATGAAACTAATATCTGACGGTTGTCATAGAAGGCCAAAGGCCCCCATAGACAGCATCCAACTTTACTTTTATTTCGTCGCATGTTTTACCATCTAAAAATAAAAACCGAATTATGAAACGATATTGATCTTTTTCATATCGCCGCGAAATACAACACTCGTGTGATAAAACTGGCAACTTAATAAAAGTACACGATGGTAATAACGACAAATCTCAACGACATCGTCTTTTTCCGAACGCGACACATACACACACAGAGAGACAGATAGGTACGTCAAACTTATAACACCCCGTTGTTTTTGCGTTGGGGGTTAAAACATGATTAATCCGTCTCAGTAAAATTGAACACAAGGTTTTTTACAATGATTTGATTAGAGCGTATATAACGTATGGAATCGTTTGTTAATGCTATTTGAGTAAGCAAGCTGGTAATCAGACGAAATTCGTGGCAAGGTAAGTTTTAACTAATTTCAAGTAACCATTCGAGTAGCTTTACTACAATAAAACAGACAAGTAGTAGGACAGGGCATGAAATCAAAAACAGGGTTGTACATGTACAAGCTCTAATGAAGATCAGAAGATTAGAAGATGTAGGTAGGTATCACCGTTTCCGAAAAACCTGACTTGACAAGAGATGGCATATAATTACATATATTTTTAATTTTATTTAAATACATAAGTATAAGTAATACGATTCCACTTTGCTTGTATAATGTACCAAATAATTTGCGTATTATTTAATTAAAAGTAAATTTATTGTTAGCGACAAAATGATTAAAAAAGTCCATAAAAAAAATTACATTCCCTTTTTGTTTTCTTAGATGAATTAGGTATTTGGAAAAATACTTATCTGTCATCTAAGATTTCTGGTTCCTAGGGCCTAATCGTCAGTTTAAACTTTTGTAGGAAGTTTTGATTGAAACGTTATTTGAAACCGAACACACTATCGCGTTTTCGTGAGAACGAGGCATAGATGTTGCAGCTCGTGGCGGCGAAGCTATAATAGGAACGGCTCGGGTGCAGCTGCAGTTAGGTGCAGTCACAATGTACACCGCGACGTTGCTTCTTTGCCTGCTTGCTATTGGCACTCCATGGGTATCGGGTGACGTAAGATATCTTACTCGTAATACATCTACATATTTTTTTATTATTTTGTGCGCCTACTTATCTGTCTTATAGTAAGTACTTAGTTGAAAAACTGGGCAAAGATCGACAAAAATATATGTAATCTATACTAATATTATAAAGAGGAAAACTTTGTTTGTTTGGTTGTAATGAATAGGTTCAAAAACTACTGGACTACTACCGATTTGAAAAATTCTTTCACTGTTGGGAAGCTACGTTCACCCTTAGTGACATAGACTATACATATAATATTTAAAAAAAAAATAGGGATCAGTGCGAAGCCGGGGCGGACAGATATAAATAAATAAAACATTTAAAAAATATGCGGAAAAAACTATGACAGCAGTTCACAAGGAAAAGAAAGCTCGAAAGGCTAACCTAAAGCTTAACGGCTAATCTATCACAACTGACCAAAAGTTAACTTGGAACTCACATATCAACAATATTGTGCATTGCTATTATATGGAATGGCAGGGTCAAGATTTTATTTATTGTTTATTTATATACCTACAGTTAAAAACCTGTGCTAGGTTTATTTGATCTAATTGATTATTTCTTTACTTTACTTTAGCGGGATATAATTGTAAGTGTTAGCTTAATAAAAAAAAAGACATTCCGCTATTGTGAATGTTATTTTTAATGATGAACTTTTCCATATTAGATAGTATGTTTTAATAAACTTTGACCTTTATTTAATAGGTAGTTAACGGCGGTAGCTACAGCAACATATACGTCAATAGATTAAAGGTACCTGTACAGACGTAGGTTAAGATTATTAGACATTAGACGTAGTATTCAGAATAAGTAAATAACTAGTAATCCAAGGGCATTTGCTACGTTTGATGTGATGGTCGATCGGAGTTTCACCGCAGCGTTCCTACAGTTCAATGTTAGATATTTTCTCGGGCGAGACGATACCAAGAATACAGCCACGACAGTGGTTATTGACGTCGTCGGAGCTGTGCGGAGGTTGTTCTGGCGATTCTTTGCAGACGTCCTCTCCGTTCCCTTCAGTTTCCAATGCTACACTTCCGAGGAAGGTGAATTTGTGGATCATTTCCACACCCCGTGTGCCAATGACCATCGGCATGGAGCTCGTTGCCCCGCACCTCATTACTTGGTTATCCCGGTATTCATTTTAAGTTCAGTCTCTCTGGCCTCTCATTACACATTGGAATGAAACAATTACAACGGATCTTACTCACGTAATGTTTCGGACCAAGGAACATGTTTTATATCTACGTGTAGAAATAGTTGATTTTATTATTCTAATCAATGCTTACGTGTCATTCGAACACTGTTTTGTTATTGTGATCTAATTAAAGGTATTCATTATTATAAATTTTAATTATTACCTTTTAATATAGTACCCGATACACGTATTTTATTTCATTTGCTGACGTTTCTTAAACTTCACAGTTACCATATTTGAGCACCATTGGACTGACGATAGTCTAACGCCTCTTTCGCGGTTATTACACATTAGGATAAAACAATTAAGTATACCTAGGTAACGGAATTAACTCGCGTAAGTATATAAAACGTGTTAGACTATTGTCAGCTCAGTTGACTACAAATATGGGAACTGTAAATTTCTCGAAACGTCAGCATATAAATACCTACTTAATATACGCGAGTTAAATCCGTTATAGTTGTTTTATTCCAATCTTAACTTTTATTTACTCCTATTAGTGGGCAGGTCATTTATTTTTTGATGTTGTAATTCTTATTTTTTTTAGCAAACCATGGAAAGCGTTAGCGATGCCGTTGCAGAGAGCGTCAAGGTAGGATAATGATTGTTAGATAATATTCTGTCTATGGTGTTAATCACTATAATTATTGAGTAAATAACGTCTTTGGTTTGACTGTGTATTGTTATATGCTATGCATAAATACAACAACACCTAACAAAGAAGTGACATTTGACATTCACGAAAGCTTTGAATAGGTACCTATAATTAAAAGAGATTTAAACGAAAAGGCACGTGGTTAGTTGTCGTTTGCTGAAATCAATTCAATAAGTACGCTTTACATTTAATTCTGTAGCATTCTAAAATGTACTTGGAATGTCATTGTTCAAGGGGAGTCCTAGAGTGTGTAACATACTTGGATTTATTCTATCTAATATTATGAAGTGTTTACTATCTTATATATAGAATCTTATATAAATGATGTTTTTACAGTTAATGGTATGTTTTTCATATCTAATACATTATGTTCATGCGCTTTATAGACTTGAAAGGCATGAGTAATATTCAGAGACTATTAAAGTGGTAGTACTCAATAATTCTTGTCTACCTAATTCTAAGGAGAATAAGAAGGTATCGTAAGCGTAGGTAACAATTCTGGGTTGGAAAATCCGAAAAATAGAGATTCTGAAATAAAGCTGTAGGTATTTAATTTCACAGCAGACGTGTACCTACTCTTATAGTATTATAGCTCTAATATTTATCTTATTACTTATATGCCTCTATATTAAATCTGTCTATATGTTTCAGTGTGAAGTAAGTGGAGGTGTAATTATTTTATTTTAAATATAGTATATAACACATTTGCGATTGTTCGCTGTTATAGTATTTTTCTTCATCTTCGTATAATAATATATATTATGCAACTAGTAGATAGTTGGATACCGAGTGAGACTTTTTTTTTTCTTCGAATAAAGCTGGTCGGGTATAATCTGCACTTCTGTTTACAAATCATATAAAATATGTGAACATCAACAATACTTCCTCAGTAGGAAGCAATTCTCATATAATAATATGTTCTTACCTAAAAATGCAATTAAGTAAATAAAGTTTGTTCCATTTCTCGATTTTTTTCTACTCTTCTCTTAGTACAAATATCATAACTTGCTATTGTTGCGATTTCGTAGGTACCTAAGTATAGTTAGGTAGGTACGTAGGTGCGTAACTAGATGTGGTTTTAAAATAAATTTAATGTGGATAATAAATTTGCTTTTTTCAGAAAAAAGTGAGTAATTTTAGATTTACTTCAATAATAATATATTCGTATTAAAGACATTTGTATGTCTTATCGATCATAATGTATTTTATAAATTTCATCTTCTCAATTTCCCCAAGTATTTCTTACCCCCAGGTTCGGAAACATTGTACTAGACTAATTTTGATAGCTATAAGATTAAAAAGAAGTACCTAAGTAGTTGCGTTGCATTGCTGTTCATATGAATGTATTTATTAGGTATGCATGTATAATAATAATATAAAGAAACCTACCTAAACATTTATTTTTTTCCCGAGCGTTTGATTTGAGTAGACGGGAGGTTTAATTTCATTCTACATTTTTTAATAGAGGACAAACGTTTGAAATGTAGGTAATGCTTAAGTAGGTACCTATGTTTACTTAGCTAGTATTTGTTTTAATTTAGTCATTTCATTTTAATTACATAGTTTAACGTCTGTAAATTATGCACATTCCTTTTGTAGTTTGAATGTATGTATACGTTACTAATTAAATATCTTTTTAGTAACTTATTTCGTTATTTTATATTTACAGCGCCTAGGAGGTGTAAGTAAAATAAATACAAATATTAATGCTATAATATAAAGTTTCGTGTTCATTTTGAAAATGTTAAATTGGGTATTATCATCGAAATGTAAAGTAGGTATGAATAATGTTACGTAATATTTTTTTTATTGCTATAATAAAGTATAGGTAATCGGTTTAAGTAGTTTGGCTACTAACAGTTGCGTGCAGTGGGGGGAGCGTAAGTATGGCGCCAGGGTAGGCACTTCATACATTAGGTACTGACATTGTGCCTGTATGGAATGCACGCCCATGGCTACTAATATTTAGTTTTAATCAATTTTCTCATTAGTGACTAATTTTACAGTTCATACATATTACCTATATATCGCATTAATACTTAAGTAATATAATTTTCTGTCATGACTGTTCTGTAGGTAAGTAAGTACATATAAATTTTGATCAATATCGAAATTATTGATCAGCTTTCGCTATCAAAATTGTTCATTAAAAATGTTAACATGCTATATAGGTTTTATCACACCCACTAAAGCTTATCAAATATAGTTAACTAGGTATAATAATGATTTAAACGCATATTATTATATGGGTATACACAAATAAAGTAAATATTAATTTATTTATAGGTAGTGATTGGAGACAACAACCACGATGTCAGTGTCATTAATCAAAAGGTACCCACGTAAATTATTTTTGTCTCACTAGTGTATTGAAAAATGTAGTATGAAACTCGTGTGGATCGATAATTACATACTCGGTTCTCTTAACGCACTCGTCCACGACTCGAGCTTGTATTACAAGGAGGAGGCGGTGTCTCATACCGGGTCATATCTATATTTATAATTCTGCCCTACTAACGATACACGCAGTACCTAAGTACGAATATATACGAGTTTCATACATTATATACTGCAGAATTATCAACCTGTAACACTCTATAGTGTGACACAATTTACCAACTATTATATCATTTAATTATTGTTTCGCAGCTGGTTCAACAAGCAAGTATTTTACCAATAATACTGTTAATAACTTGATTTATTTTATTCCCATGCTATGAAGATCAAATGTAGGTGTGAATATTTATTTTCAATTACTTTCAAAACCCTCAATCAGTGAAGGGTGTATTAAAAAGAGAGCTCATTGTTTTTATAAGAATTGATTGTTGTATATTATGCTGTAATATTGTGTGGTATTGAAGTTATTGAAAGTCGCATTGGTGTCCCTTCAAAAGCCTAGACATGTTCGACATGGTACAATTGAATTTTATATCATTGATGAATAATGATTTTTTATGCCTTCGCGGTTATTATAAATTAGAATAAAACAACTTTAGACGGATTAAACTCGCGCATTTTATTTTATTAGCTGACGTTTCGGAGCCTTTACAGATTCCATAATCCTAATAAGAGCTGACAATTTAGTCTAATATTATAAATACGCAAGTGAATTCGTCTAAGATTGTTTCATTCCATCGAGGAATAGTCAAGAAATATTATAGTAAACTAGAAAAAATGGTTGAACACTTACTGCTTGGTGAGTTTAAGTGTTACTTGTGACTTATTTCATCCTTAAATTATAACTTATTTCATCCTCAAATTAAAACTTATTCCATCTAGATATGTATTTAGCATGATTATAATGAGAATGTTTATCTTTTAGATTGCCCAAAGAGTAGTTCAAAGATTAAAGGTACGTAACTAACCAATACTTAGTTACTTGTTGAAGTAAGTGTTTTAAGTATAGGTACCTACTTACGTAACTGGCCATAGTTATAAAGTGAATTTAATATACTTAGGTATTTTTTTTGACAGGCACATGTAAGTAATTTTAGATTTGCTTCAATTATAATACAAAATATACTAATTAAACTAAATTGTACTTTTGACACATCACAATAAAGGGGGCAATTAATATATTTCTTTCACACTGAATAGCAGGCTTGTGTGTAAATGACAGCCGAAATTGCTCCTATCTCCGTACGAGATCTGTTCTGCCCTTTTTTTTATAGCTGGAAAATGCATTACTCTAGCCCGGGGGAGCATCGGGTGGGTATGTGGAACTCCTGAGCAGATGAGATCGGTACTGCCCTGCGTCAGGCAGACCCATTACTGGGCCCGCCGTGTGACTGCCCATGACCGCTGCCTTCACTTTGCTCCTGCGCAGCTGCGGCAGGTGTGTGGGTGGCCGACTTTAGACAATGTTATCATAATTTGGGGTTTAAATAAATGAATCTTTGTTTTCTAGAATTCCTTGGATAAACTCCGGTCTGTTATTAGTGTACGTATTAACTTTTATATTATATGCTGATTTGCTTTCACATATTATGAAATTTTGTTATTTATACAATATTATTTTATCTAATGGATGAAGATTCTACATGGAGATATTTATAATAAAATAAATTAGAGAGAAATTCTTGTCTGACCTAATGTAGGTGCTTATATGACAACAACATCAAGAAAATATGGTGGACAATATACCTTACCTACTTTTGCACTTTCGAGGTAGGTACCCGAAGTTTAAATAATAATTGCATGGTTTATCTAGAGTTTATATTTTTTTTATGTAGCCGGATATGTGATTTGCACGAAAAGAGAAAACTAGCCTTTTGCAGGTAACATAGTTTTCGATATTACCTATGTAATGTAGGCATCTTAACTTTAACACTGTCCCAAATAAATATTACCTACTTATTCTTATTCTTATCTTACTAATATTATAAACGTGAAAGTTTGTAAGAATATATGGATCTAAGGCTGGTATAAGATGTGGGGATGTATGATTGTTACTCTTTCACGCAAAAACTACTGAATGGATTTTGATGAAACTTTATATAAGTACTTAATATAGCTTATACATCAGAATAACATAATTATTCGATGTAAGTATTTAATAACGACATTGTGTAAAGTAGGTACTAAAAAGCCTAATGATTACACCAGTAGGTACCTATTTTGAATCGATAAGTTTATTTTCGTTTCAGATTTCACCCGGAAATGGGAAGCATAATAAATAAATAAAATCTAACAAACTAAACACATTGTTTTTATTTTACCAACTAGTAGGTACTAGTAAGTTCTTCGAGTAGGTACAATGTACATTTTTTTTTTATCTTCGTCAATACAATATCGGTTAGTAGGTAAGTAGGTACCTACCTATAATTAAAATAAAATGTAATGAAATATAATGATAATCATAATTTCTATACTTAATATATGACAATCACAATATGAAAAAAATTCGACGTTTCATACGTTTGACGGCCTGTTGGCCAAGAGGTCAGAGGTCCTGAGGAGGTTGCGGGTTCGAATCCTGCTAGGGGCAGATGTCAATGAGATAAGCATTGGCATCTGTACCTGAGTCTTGGATGTCCTATGTGGTATAATATATGCTAATTTGGTTGGATTATATTATTAAATTTTATTTTTGGCTGCTAACTTTGGCCGCAAACAACGGTGACCTATTTGGAGTACCGTCCATGTAGGTAATATTATTTTAAAGTTGGTAATGATAGATTTCATCCCTTGATGACTTTTGTTCATTTAATTTGGTACTTATGGTAACATTGATGTGTAGATAAGGTATCGGAGGGCACATTAAGATACAATTTTGGTATTGTAGGTATATCAATGAATATCAATGTATTGTATGAATATAATATAACTAAATTTGTTTTATTGGATAAGTAGATATATATACTTATATGCAACTGCAGTTGTTAGGTCTCCAGGTTGTTTAGATACGACTCAGTGGATAGGTTACTTAGGTAGCCAATAATTATGTATGTTTGGATATTAATTTAATTATAAAGATAGGTATACATAATTATATACGTCACATATAATAACGTCGTAATGGAACTTACTAGCTCAGCGGTATAATTATGGCCATACTATAATAGTGATTGTCAGGTCGCTAGTACAAGTCAAGAAAATTAAATACTACCTACACATTAATTTCGACAAATTAGACTGACACGTAGTCCGCCAACTCGCAAGGGACCGACGTGGTAAATTAGGTCAACTTGATCCTCTAGATATTTCTAGAATATCTTGAGCTTAGCCAAGTCCAAAGTGGGGCGATTATAGCCTGAATGATAATTACGTAAAATGTAATTGAGTAAATTTCCCTAACAATAGTTATGTAAGTACCATCGAAATACTATGAATATAATACCATATGAACTAACGTTGAATGGATTTAAATCGAAAATTGTGTTTTCCGATTACCAATATGCATTATTTATAAGAACAGTTTATAATAGGATAAGCCATGTGTACCTATATTTTTTTCAGATTGTAAACTTTTCTTGTTGTAATGGAACAAATTGATTAGAACACAACATTAACGTGTTCAAATCACTAATCAGAAATTAGCGCTAGAGGTAAATTTATACTTGGAACAGTTTAATATTCCACTTTAAATAAAATAGTAGTAGGTAAGTACATTGCTTTCCTATTCCTCATCTACCTTTAAGGGGGTAAAAAGGCGGTAAATGTTTGTGTGGGACAACGTTATTCTTTGGTCCAATCTTTTTAAAATAAGAAGAAGAGAACGAAGGAATATTTTGTTTTTTATTGAAATATATCTCGTGACGGGGTTTAAAGTAGGCAAAAGCTAGTAAGTATTCATACTATCATTTGGCATAGTGATAGGTACATATTAACGACTAGCTTCTGGATGGGACTTCGTCTTTACCTACCTATTGAATTCTAATTCGAATAACTTAGATGACGTATTAATACTACCACAGTAATATTCGTAAAGGGGGTACCTACCCCTTTCACCCTATTACACAGGGGATGATTCTCGTATACCTATCATCATACGAAATTTCATCGTAATTGCTTCAAAAGCTATGATGGAGGGTGAACAAACAGACCAACTCACAGACAGTGTTTCTTTAACATTTTTAATATCGGATACCACACACTCTAACATAAAGTCTGTACCATACATGCTTGATTAATAACTAACTTTGTACCAATATTAGTAAATTCGTTCTAGCTTAATTCAACACAAGGCATTGATTTGATACGGCAATTAACGTATTAATTCAACAAGATACTTATATTGCTAAAATCGTTGTATTGGTGTAAGTGGAAATGAAATGCATGATCTAGGTAAGCTTTAGCTCGAGTAAACGTTCGAGTAGGTACTTATTAATTACTGTTGCACATGCTCTAAAATAGCATGCTAAAAAGCATGTTATTAAGTTCCTATGCTTAATATGAGTATGGTTATGACCATACACTTGCTAGTAATAGTTATGCTAACAAAAACTAGTTATAGGTCTTCCCCAAGGGTCTTCATTAAATTACCTACAACCTTAAAGGAAGCAAGTTGATTCAAGCCGATTGCATTATCAAGAGTGAGGGAACGAGGCATAAATGTTGGAGCTTGTGGCGGCGAAGCTATAATAGGAACGGCTCGGGTGCAGCAGCAGTTAGGTGCAATCACAATGTACATCGCGACGTTGGTTCTTTGCCTGCTTGCTACATCTGCTATTGAAGCCCAACGGTATAAGGTAATGAACAGAGTATGTAAGGTAAAAACTTTTACATACTACACTAACTTACTTAATTTATAAATTAAAAAAAAACTTGACTCCGACGATGGAAGATGGAAGAAATTTGACGGAGTAGACATCTCTACAAAAACTCGACATCAACTAATTGCTCGTTCTGTTGATTTATGTTACACTAGTTATAATTAGTAATTTATCAATTTGCAGAATACAGTAAGTTTTTAATTTGTCAATTTCATTGTTAGGTATTACTTAGGAAACTACGTTAAGTACTTTGATAAACTAGTTATGGGTTTGTGTATATTGCATAGAACATTGTTATCAGTAAAATATGGTTTAGGTATTAGTATTTTGTTTATTACAATTACGAGGTAGTAGGTAGTTTCATCCTGTTGGTTATGTAAACCTATGCCTTGCGTAGGTAATTTATTTCTTGAAATCAGTATTAGGTAGGTAGGTAGTTACAACTTAAATTTATGTTTCCGTTGAGTAACATTTTTTCACTGTTTCGTGATTACAGCGTCTAAGCAATGTAAGTGTTATTTCTAAGCAAAACAATCTTTGTCAATTAAAAAATTAACGATTTTGTTAATGTTTCCGAATCGCTTGTTATACACGTATAATAGAATAATTCCAAACCAAAACTTGACAAGTATATTTTACTTTAGCGTTAGACTATTGTCAGCTCAGTCGTGCTACGATTGTGGAAACTATAAAGAATCCAAAACGTCAGCAAATTAAACTTCATTGGCGTACAATTAGTACTGCGTATACAATGCCTTTACCGGGACTCGAACTACGTATATCTGTAACAAATTTCATATAAGTACATCAGCTCAGATACAGACCGACAGATATTCATACTTTATATTATTTCTTTATGTATTTATAATATTATATCATGAATTATAGGTTTTGATAGGAAACAACAACAAAAACGTCCATGTCACCAATAAATTAAAGGTGAGTAAAATTATTTTCAACATAAGTAGGTACCTACACAATTACCTACTTGTAAAGGAGATCCCATCATCGTAAAAAGTCAAGTCGGTATGCACGTCAAACTATATTAAGTATGTGTAAGTATAAAATCAGTTAGACATTATTTCTCTTTAATTATAATAAATAAACTTTTAGTGTTTTGAAATTTATAAAAAATCACCACACTACCTACTCTATATGTATATTTTAATTGTTAATTATAATTATGAACAAAACACTTACCTACTTTTAGGAAAAACCTTCTTATCATTTAGGAAACATTTTTCAAACAGTAATAATATAAGTTTAAAGAATTTGTTTTTCCTCGCAAATGTGTTTAAAAACTTTTTGTTTAAAATACTCGTAAGGATATGTAATAAATAGTAATTATATACCTGGCTCTTGTATCTGCGTATGCGACTCCTTCTTTGAATACGTCTATTTCAATAACACTACTTAAAAACCAGTCAAGACCTAAAACAAAGAGATTAGTAATGGTTTTCACTCAGACAAACTTACCTAATATTCAAACAATCTTTACCTAGTTTTAACTTAAAAAACTATTTTATAAATGTTTTTATGACATTGACGAATTTTTAAATAAAAAAATTGTATAACTGCAACTATTTTCAGAATACTTTGAAAGCCGTTTCAAACACCATTGCAGAAGCTCTACAGGTACTTACTTAAATTATATACGTTTATTTTCATACCAACTGTTTATTTTCTATTTATTTTTGGCAAGGGACTACTAGCTTAAATCATTTAACATCAATATAAAATATAAAATACAAAATACTATGAAGGTTTGTTTTCCAGGTTTCTTTTTCATTATGATCTAACTATCACATAAATACTTAGTTATTTATAATCAAAATAATTTTATTTTTACAGGCAGTGGTAGGAATATTTTATTACTTTTGTATTTAAATGTGGTTTTCTAGCGTCTAGACGTCACTCCTAACCACCCCAAACTATAGCGTTGTTTTTCCGATTTTTTCCTACAGTTAGGAGAGTGTTTGTGGATCAGCAGCCTTCCGTCTACCTACGGGATCTTAAATTATATTAAATATCTAAATTTCTTAAAACATGCTAGAAAGTGCACTTATCTTAAAGATAAATTCATTAGTAGTACCTACTTAATAGTTGACACAGTTCGATCCTATACAACTAATGGTACTTACCTAACTATTCCATGTATTATTATGGAATTCAGGCTCAGTAAACCCGAAAAATAAAGATTCTGAGATAATAAGGAAAATAATAACATTTATTTACTCTATATTTTTCAGCATAATGTAAGCCGGTTATAAGTATCTACATATTATGAATAATTATTTACCTACGTGTTTTTTAATCCCTTGCGACTTTTACTGGTAATATTAAGCACCTAAAAGCATGTCGCAGCCGATCATATTATCCACCGTTTTAAAGTGAGAATATATGTTAAAGTCCTCAGTCACGAGGCTTTAGAATGCCCTTGAATTCCTTATTTTACACCCATAACAGCACTTGCTTTGACTTATTGGAGTTATTGGTGTCTGGGTGTCGATCATTACAATCGCCATTTGTACTCTCTACGTCACATTTGAAAATCTATTTACAAATAATTATAGAGTTTAAAGCTTTGTTCTTTTAAGGATCGTTACGATTATAAATACGTTATTATTATCTTTCATAAATAAAAATAGCCATTTAGCAAGTAGTAAGCGAAGAACACTGACTTCAATTCTGCGAGCCTATGATGATCTGTCGAGTCGACATTTTATCGACATAAGATTGAGAACGTTGTCGATATGGAGTAGGCTTGTCGTGTCGATATTGTTTCGTAGTCGACTTAAAGAAATAAGATAGGTACGACATCTATCAAGATTTCTCGTTGTCGACAACATTACCGATTTTTGACAGATCACTGCGAGAATAAGACGACATCGACATAACAAGATGTCGACCAGACAATTCATCATAGGCTCACTGGTCATGCCGTGACGCTGTATTTAATTTTGCTTTTCGAACTAAGTATTTTTGGTTGTTAAACTTATTTTAATATCACCTTTTGCAGAAAGCAGTAAGTTTTTATTTTCATATTGCTATAGTAATTTTAAGAAAGTTAAAATATAAGCAGGTGAAAAAAAATAAACCGCTTATTTTATCGACTGGGTTCTATGATCAGCAACGGTTGGCCTCAGTTCACAAAGTTTTGGCGATCCATATGAAAAATAACGATGTAATTTATAAATTTCTATTAAACAATTAAAGTACCTACCTACTCGACTAAATCAAGATCGATCTGATCCTATTGATACTCGTGTTTGCGTGAAAGAGTAATAATATATACCTATACTCCTACTACACACAAATACTTTCTGCGTAGTTTCTAAATATTATGGTTCCCGCAATTAATTGTTATATTATACAAATGGTTGTACTTTTTTTAGCGTTTAAGTGGCGTAAGTATTAATTAATGTTGAATATCTTGCTACATTGCTTTTGGGTGACTATATTTTAAATACGGTGATTTATTCTAAATCTAGTGTATTAACCTACTTACTAGGTACCTAATATTACTTTAAATAGGTACCTAAGAAGTATAGTGTCATTTATCTAACGAGTCTTACTTATCTTTTTGGTAAATGAAATGACGACTACTTGCATTGTCTTAAATTATTTGACACAAACCTTTTCTTTTCTCTATCAAACAAAAAACGTTTCAAAAGTTTAGTCGGGGTCGTCGTCTTCACGTTTGAATATAAATTGTATCGATATAAATTGATTTATAAATTATATGAAAAGTTGAAAAACCATGGTCATTATGTTTCAATGATCCAACTGACTACCTATAGTTTTATTTACCCAGTCATCCCTATTTTAAGAATCCGTACTAGATGTTCTATCAAGGGACTCTTATAGTAGTCATTGATAGGTACTTTATAATTATCTCTTAAAATAAATAAGTTACGTAATACGTATCGTAACGTATAATGTGTACATTTTTATCTTTTCTGTCTAGTTATTTTAAATTAATCATAAAGTTTATTTTATTTATAAGTTTCTACTTTTATTGTGTTAACTGCGTGCCCCATTTTTTTTATAGGTAAATATAGGCAACAACAACCGCGATGTCCATGTCACCAACATTAAATTGGTAAGAGAATCGCTAGTTTATTAAAGTTGGGAAGTATTCGGAATAAACGTTTAACAATAAAGTACCTTCTTACCTATTTAATGAGTGTTCATATTTCCTCGCATATAGTGTACGTGTACTTACATTAAGTATGTTTTTTTAATGCCGTCAAATCTATCAACTTTTCATAAATTTAATCCTAAATATATAAATAGGTACAACTACGTTATAATTATTAATTATTAGTGATAACGTAACTATTGCAACGGTGCGGATAAGTTTCATTTGTTTTCATATATTTCATTACAGATGGCCAAAAAAGTACGTATACCTACTCAATTGTGATTTTATAAGAAATAGTTCAATGTATATAATGTTGTACCTAGTTGATATTGTCAATTTAGAGATACTTAAGGTAATTTTATATTACTTAAGGATGTAGGTACTTACCTAATGAGAATGTGGTTTTACAGGTAGCTCAAGACGTCGTACAAAGATTACAGGTACCTATTTATTCTATACGCAATAATAATACTAATTATAGAGATATTCTGTTATATTTGGAATATTATATAGTAAAACTAGAAAGCAATCCTTACGAATATTATAAACGCGAAAGTTTGTAAGAATGTTTGTTACTCTTTCAAACCACAGAATGGATATTCATAAAACTTTACAATGATATAGCTTATACATCAGAATAGCATATAGGCTACATTTAACAACGGTATTGTTTAAAGTAGGTACTCATCATGCGTAGACGAATTCGCGGGTAGAAGCTAGTTAACTATGATTGCGAAAATAGAATGGGTATATAGGTAGGTATTCAGCAAAACTTAAAACAATTTTTATATTTTGTATTGTTATAGGTGGGTTATTCTCTTTTTGGTGTGTCTGTTACATATAATCTCGTTATTTGTCTATATTTCTAATATGAGTAAATTATTTTTTTGGTAGAAAAACGTAAGTAATTATACCTTTGTTAGAATAACAAAGTAAAGTTATTTGGATTTTCGTCATGCACTCTTTTATTACCCCATGACATTAATGACCTAAAGGTGTAAAACGAGTAAGAATAACTAAATTCATCGCGGAAGAAGGATTTTTTTTAATAAGCTATTCTTGGAAATTTCGTCGCGAATAATTAGGTATAGGAAATACTTAATTTATTTATTAAATTAAATTTTATTAAACACGAATAAACAACTAATTAGCTAAGCAAAACAATTTTACTATTAAAGAGCAGTAAAATTGGTATGCATACCTGCATGAATACCTACTTAAAGCTTCATAGACTAGGTATTTGTCATTCTATATTATTCATTCTCGGCTAGAGAATTCGCGATAAACCATTCGCTATCAATCATCCGCGAATAATTTATCCGTGCTAATTTTTTTTTATCGATTAATACTTACAAACTTACTATATTGGAGGCGTTTTTTGTCTAAACTGATTGAACGTTCTTTTGTAGAATGGCTTACAGAGACTCCGATCTGTAATTGCAGTACGTATCCATTATTCATTTTATGCATCAATTTTTGTTTAGTGGGAGGTATTATTCCTACATAATTATAATATTATACATAACATAATATAGTGTATTTAGAATATTTTTTACATCAAACCCAAAAATACACTATAGGACTACACCGCCTGCTACGTTACTTAAATTATTTGCACATGAAAACTAGAATCAAATATTACAAATATGCATTTATGTATATATTTTATCTATGTGCTAGTTTTCCCCCCTACTTTGTTTTTGGGTAGCTTATACTTATTGCAATTAAATTCCACCCCCTTATAAATAATCTTTATCACAGAACTATTTTTTATCACAGAAGAAACTTTTGGACTAGTATTCGAAGTATCAAAGTAATTAATTTTTAGCTTACGAATTTTTTATTTCGTAGAAAGAGAAGTTAAGTCTGTGGCCAAGGTTTAAATACCATCAGGTACGGTATTAAGTAAATTAATATTAAATTGACTTGTAAAACAGACTTCGATTCGTATTAGGTACAAGGAAAATGATACCTTTCTCGCCTAGTTTGAAAAATTCGTCGCGAATAATTAGGTATAGGAAATACTTAATTTATTTATTAAATTAAATTTTATTAAACACGAATAAACAACTAATTAGCTAAGCAAAACAATTTTACTATTAAAGAGCAGTAAAATTGGTATGCATACCTGCATGAATACCTACTTAAAGCTTCATAGACTAGGTATTTGTCATTCTATATTATTCATTCTCGGCTAGAGAATTCGCGATAAACCATTCGCTATCAATCATCCGCGAATAATTTATCCGTGCTAATTTTTTTTGGACTAGTATTCGAAGTATCAAAGTAATTAATTTTTAGCTTACGAATTTTTTATTTCGTAGAAAGAGAAGTTATCATCAAGTCTGTGGCCAAGGTTTAAATACCATCAGGTACGGTATTAAGTAAATTAATATTAAATTGACTTGTAAAACAGACTTCGATTCGTATTAGGTACAAGGAAAATGATACCTTTCTCGCCTAGTTTGAAAAATTTGCATATCTTCTGCGGTCGGTAGTCCGCCAAACGGCCTTATTGAGTCTTACAATACCTGCAGTAAATATTAAGATTTTAATCGTTTAAGTAATATTATTTCAAATATATTAATAATAATACATCCATGAAGGAAGATGATTGAAATAAATAAGCACATTATTATACTGAATCGGTAAATGGTGTGTTACTTGTTTCAGGGATAAGCCACTTGGAAGAGCATGGTACCATGACATTAATTAAATAGAAGTACCTACAAAAAAGACGTCGTTTTATTTAACTGACAATGTACGATTTTGCATCATTCTGTTCGAGTGGATAATTGTGCGTATCTTCAAACTTCTGTCAATCTAGATAAATTCAAAAAATACAAATTTTTAAATCTTCAAAATAGGTTTCTCTCATTAGTCGTCATTATAACAAAACAAATCACATTACTAGATTAATAAATACAATTCTATGTCAAAATAAATTCACATTTAACAATTTTTTCCTCGTTAGTCGTCATTATCGCCATTATAATAGGTAGGTACATTGATCACTGTCATCTAAATCAAAAACTAAATATGTAGTTTCCTTTTATTATTGATAGGAACACATACCTATCTGAACACACCTAATGAAGTGGGTTTCTAGTTCGTTTAACTATTGCTATTTGTGGTACATAACAAGCCAGTGACAATAGAATAAACCTAGTCCACGCCGTCACGCAAAAGACATCCACTGCTGGACATAGGTCTCCCCCATGGATGACCACATCGACCGTTGCCGTGGGTGTGCCAGCGTGGAATAGTACCCCCCCTCCCCATCTCGTCCCGTGGGTGTCGTAAGAGGCGACTAAGGGATTTACCAGAAAATTGGCAGTAGCCCCGAGATCATCGAAATATTTAAATATACTGTATCTAAATACATTTTTGCTTAAGCGACAGTTATTTCGCAATTCGAAAGAACTACTTTAATTGGAACAGTTAGTAAATTAGAAGAAAAAAAATAATATGAACAGCTTTTTTTTTCATAAACAATTCACATAAAAACAAAAAAGATACGCTTATTTTCTAAAAAAACAACTTTAAAACTAATTTTCCAAAAGTACCATTTTGGCGTTTAAGCATTTTTCGCTTTCCACTGATGTTATATAGGTACTATATTTTCGACACCGCCAAAAATTCCGAGACGTTGTGATCTACGATTCTCGTAAGGATTTCATAGGAAATCTATTGGGAATTATTAAATTAAACTAAAATAATTTTGGAATTTTTTATTCACAATATGCAGAGAACACTTTTTCTTTCAGATATATAACCTGCAACAAAAAAAAATACATATCGAGTATCTATATATTATCCTATACCCCTAAACTAAAAACGCGTATGAAAATACAGGAAACTAGGCACCTAGATGGCTGCTAGGTAAGATCGACGCGAAATTTGTGCTCAAAATTTCACATCAAAAAGGAAAGTGGTCATAATCTTACACTAAGCAACAGGTAGGTAGCTACCTAAAGATTGATATAAGTACCTACTTTACCCTTAATAATCTCCTAACGACGAATTCATCAAAATCTTGATGTTGTTTGTATGAACTCGACCTTATGTGTGTCACTAAAGCTGATGAATATTAATCAACAAAATATTGAGATATTTACCATTTTTACCAATGACCAAGCCCGGAGCCCCTTAGTTTCTGAAAAACAAAAACAGTAAGTAAAAAACTTTATCTATTTAGTAATATCCAAATTTCAATCAACTTATTTTATAAAATGTTTCATCATAATATGTTGTATATTATAGTTAGTTCATCTATTACTTTATGAAGCACGACTATCTTTCCCCGATCCTACTACCGTCAATATTTCATATATTATTATCAAACAGGGTAGTACTTTTATAATATTTTTAATAGTCGAGGTACCTAGTTTGCATAAATTAAAACTAATTAAATTTTGGAGTACTAGACTATAGTTAGCTCAGTATGCTACGAGTATGGAAACTGTAGTTTTCAAAATGTTAGTACATGAAATAAAATAAGCGAGTTAAATTCGTTAAAATTGTTTTTAAAGAATTTATCTGGTATTTAAATACACGGCTAGCTTATATAACCAAAGGACATTTAATTTGAATATATACCTACCTAAATACTATTTATCTACTGACAATCAGAATCTCGGACATGGTTAGAAGGATTCGGAAATTTTCATGAAACTACCTACGAAAACTGTCTAGTCACAACAAGCGTGTGGCAGGGGCATTTAAGCAGGTACCTACATAACGTCATCATCTTTATAACATAGTATAATATTAGAAATTAAAATTGTATAATTAACCTTAGTCTCCTCTTTCTAAAAAATAAAAACATTTTTTTTTGTTAATTTAATGAGATGTGAAATAATATTTACCTATATACCTACATATAACGGGAAAATTACCATGAATGGCACGGTGCGATGTCAAGCGGAACTTTAAGAGACTGTATTTTGATATTTTTAGGGTTCCGTACCTCAAAAGGAAAAACGGAACCCTTACAGGATCACTTCGTTGTATGTCTAGACTCTAGATAGACAGACAACGAAGTGATCGTAAAATACTTGGAATACTTAATTTTACAGATGTCAAACCCCTTTTCTCAGAAACGTGTGGTATCAAGCTATATATTAGCTGTAATTTATATCAAATACTCATGTCTACTGACAGGCTATGAAAAAAAAGGCTGTGAAAAAATAAACCTTCTAAGCTAACGCAATCGAAAAATACAGCTATGTCGCAAATTGCCGCAAACCTTCGGCACTCGCAAGCAGTCGCAAATAAACCAAAATTTACAGAGTACTTCCCGTAAACTTACAGTTTTAAAATTTGGTATGAAGCAACGACATATAGCAAATATAAAGGAAAAAGTCCGAAAGCCATGTATTTGTATAAACTTATGTACCACCTAATTTTCGATACTCGCAAGTGTCGCAAAGAAACCAAAACCTACAGGATAGTTCCCGTGATCTCAGATTCTTATAAAATGGTACGGAGCAACGTTTCATTGTGCAGATTTTTTAGACTAATTATTTTAGCAAGTATACAATCCCATTGTACTGTTTGCGGTACAAGGTAAATTACATTAATATTATGTACCAATCATACACTTAAATTACTACTATCTAAACGAAAATACTACCTTCAAGGACTGAAATCAGAAGTAGGTAGGTAAGTTCTTAGGTTTTATATTTAAATTGTAAATAAGTGTACTCACTACTTATAGTATTATTCACTTGTGATGTTTTTGAGACAGGTAAAATATTTAAACCGGTACTTAAACGGATTTCAGCCGCATATTGTTAGCACATACTCTAATACTTACATAAATATTATCCATACCTAGGTACATATCTAATTAAGTATAAGTATTTCGGTCAAAGTCCATCGGAGATGACAGTACTAACAGAGGAGGCTAAATACAACAACGCCGAATTAGGAGAATTTTCTCCGGCTTGGACATCCACCGCACATACATACACTCGCGATATCCATTTAGATAGAGATCTGTGCTTGTAATAGTGATACAGTAGATAGAAAAGTACTATTTTTGAACATCCTTACCTTGGTAATTTCGTCCATCTATTAAAGTCAATGTCATTAATATTACTAATGGATACCGAAAATTTCATTAAGATTAAACTACCAATCATTGCTAGTTGACACACTCTCAATATGAGTCATCTTTTATAAGTTATGAAATCGTATAGACACCTAAATAAATGTTTAATATTCGTTTGTTATAGGTGCGTGTTTAAGCATAAGTGAATATCAGGTAGGTACTTACAAACGTTCTCTGTGAGGAAACATATTATAAAAATAATCATTATGGTCCCGGATAAAGTATGTATCTACCTAAGAGGTGTACATATTTAATCGGTTGTCATTTTCTCTTGATTGACATAGTGGCATAGTATTGAACGAACACAGTTGATTTGGCCTGAAAACTAACCTACCTATTGATATTTTTGATTGATAAAAGGCTTTTCCCTTTTTAAACCCTAAATACTTTGTTATCCTAAAGTGCAAATTAAAATAAGATAGCCGATGATGAAGTTGGTTTCCATGGACAGAAGAAAGCCGAATCGAACAAAGCAAATAGCACCTGGACAATATTTGATGTTAGTTTTGATGATTACGTGTCCTGACTCTAAACTAAATTAAAAATTCTGTAAACTAGTAGATCGACCACACATATTGATATTTTATACATACCAGCCACTGATAGAAAAAAAAATCCATTAATATTTAACGATCTGATGGAGTATCTATATCACTTTATTTATTTTCTTTTAGTCAGATTTCAAAACCGGCTTATTCAATAATTAACAACGGGTTTTTAACTGTTGGCTCAAAATATTATTAACATAGATCTCAAAATAAAATGCACCTATTCCTTGCCTAGCATCAGGCAAATAATCATAATAAGTTTTTTCGTATAGTAGGTAGGTATATTATAGGTAGCTAGTTATCAAATATCACCTATTGAGTGCAAAAATGTATAGACTTGACAATAAGCCAATGAAAAGTAACCACGTACGAGTAAATTTTGCATTAATTTCGTTATTTCTCTATTATCGATTGTCACTTGTTAAGTCTAGAGACCCTGGTTTGACCAAAAACTCACCTTCAGTATTTCTCTCTTAAAAAAAAAACATTTTTTTTTTTAAATTTCTTTTGATTAAAGTAATATTATTAATTTATTATTAATGAGCATAAATAGCATCATTTTTAAACTTACTGCAAGTGTAGGAGCCGCGCCTTTTATTATTCCATCTATGACAGCATACTGAACCTGTGAAGTGAGTTTATTATTTGAACACAAATTCCCCTTGTCGTTATCTAGTACAGTTCTTTAGAAGGCGGCCCGTGAGTTAGCGCTAAAGTATATGTTGGCGGAACGTTTTTTTAAAGCAACGAAATCTTACTTTCCATTGCTATTTTTACGGTAAGGTCATTGAATTTAACCGGATCTCTGAATTTGTTGTCCTTATGTATTTATTATTTTCAATTTAAGTAGGTAGGTATAGGCACGACTAAATGATATAAAATGGTATTGTAATTTCTATCCATTTTCTAAAGTGGAAATAGTTATATTGGCGACTACATATAGGTACTATATATATAGATAGGGAGGGAAAAAGTTAATTCGATTTAATACCTACTCATCGGGATTCTGAATACATATTTATTGCTAAAATTAAGATATCGCAATTCATGTAGTCACTAAAATTATATATAATTATGTATCTTCCATAGATTAAAACAATAAAAATGAAACAGTGTTTTCACATTAATATTCTTTTACCGGAAAAACTGGCGAAATACAAGGAATACTTTTTTATTATTTACGTACCTACCTAGTTACTGCCTGTATTAGGTACTAAGGTACATACAATTACCGGACTGCCGAAAAAGTAGGATTATTTTTTTATTATTATATTGTAAGTATTCTAGGTACTTCGGTACTCACAATTTAAAAAATAGCTGCTATGTTCCTATGTACTTAGAAATATAGAAAATACCTGCGCTCTTCTTTATTATTTTTTGTAGCGAGTTTCACAAACTTAACAACAATTAATCTAATATTGATTAAATAATGTTTAAGAATACTTTACCGCATCAGTGCTTTCAGATTGTCGAAGCTAGGAAAAATAAATAATATTAAGTACCTACAGTTCTGCAGTAGGTCAATAATCCTCCGATGCAAAAAATGATATTAGAATTATAAAAATAACAGCGATTGCAGATTGAGATATTTCCCAAAAATATTTCGAAATTTTCGAAACAATCGTTATTTAAGTATATATATAGGTACTCGTAGGTATTTAAAAGTAGAAAAGATTATTTTTCTTCAAAAATATTTTTACTTACTTACCTATATGTATTTATAATATAAATATCTTTTTTACTTACGGTAGGTGGATAAAGTCCTATATCCTGTGATAGATTAAACATATTCAATAAGACATAATACTTAATGGCGCGGTGGTGTAGGTAAGTAGTTATCTCTTCCCTGGGCACTGGATGCCCAGGTGCTGGCAGATAAGCACAAGCTGAGGGTGGAAGTTGGGAAGGTGGAACCCAGAAGAAGCAGAAAGGGCGTGTCGTTTGGCCGCCGACAGAATGAGGGACCGGTGGAAGAGCGACCTGGGGGGTTCCCCCTATAGAACCCTAACTATAGGGGCCTTCCTCCCGTCGCTCGGCCGCTGGTTGCTGGGAGAGCTGCCTCACTTAAAATAATCTGAGCTCAGAGCAATAATAACAAACACCCCTAATATATGTATTCGCAAGATTGGTTTCATGAAATATGTACTTACTTGGGAAATGGTATTCAACAAAAGGTATTTCGCTATAACGACTCTCATTTCTCAATAAAGTGCTTTTGTAAACTTTGAAGAGATAATATCTACTGTATAATAAAATGTACTACTGAGTATTTAGTAAATACCTGATCATTGAATTCGTCCTGGAACTCGGTCTTGGCTGTAGATACCGCAAAAGCCAAAAGACATGAGACTACGACAAAGCCCACGTAGACCATATTGATTCAACTCTAATGCAACAGCGTCTACCTACTGACTACGGTGCCGACTTATATATTAGCTCATAATTAAACACTAGCGGTGTTATGTTAATGAAATGATTAGGTTGGTATGTATGTTTATTTAGTCACGGAGGGAAAACACAAACGGGGTACCTAATCTAAATCTATATAACCGAAAGCTGTCTGACTGTCTGAGTGATCTATCAACGTATAGGTCGAAACTTAAAATTTTCTTTTTATATCGTAGTGCACCCCACTAAGAAAGAACTTTTGTAAATTCACCCCCTAATGGGGTCAAACTAAAAGGGGGAGTTCAAAGTTAGTATGAAATTTTGTCGTTTTCGAAGTACAGTAGGTATGAAAATTATTCATCAAAAGTCATGAATACTCATTAAACACATGTAAAATATTTTTTCTAAAATCATCTTCAAAGGGAGTAAAGCAGGGGTTGGGAGTTTGTATGATTCTCTAATTTTCAATAAAATTTTGCATGATTCCTCATTAAAAGTCATACTTACTTTTAATGAGGAATCATGCATGAATTCTTTCTGATGCCTTCGCGGTTATTACACATTGGAATGAAACAACTATAAGTGGCGTATCTTTAGCGTTAGACTATTGTCAACTTAGTCCTGCTACGATTACGGAAACTGTTAAGGTTCTAACACGTCAGCCAACAAAACAAAATACGCGAGTTAAAACCGTGTATATAGTTGTTTCATTCCAATGTAGATCTGTTCTTCAAATAAGTACCTATAGGTAAATTATCGGTATGCATTGTAGACATTAAAATAATTTTGTTCTATCTTATCATAATTACAAAATACGTTTCGTTAAATCGAATCGAATCGGTATAAATGATACATAATTAGAATGTGCTACAAAAAAAGGCGCAAATAATTGCAATTAGTGTAAAAAAAACTGTTGATTGGATTTAAATGAGTTAGTAGTGATGCTGATGCTTTTACACAGAATATTAATTACGAAATTAATTTCACAATGTTCTTATATAGATACGATAGTGCTGTATTTACGCAGTTATGAATATTAACTAAGTAAGTAACTGTACTTATACAGTGTTCTAAGTACCCTGGTACTTCCCTAGACCTCACAATCTTGAAACTTGGTATGTCATATGGCACAAATAAAGGAAAAATTACGAACACCATAAGTATATATTTAGTTACATTATATGTATAATAAAAATAATTAGCATAAGGCTATTGCCAGCTTAGTCGTGCTACGATTGTGGAAACTGTACTGTAAAGGTTGTCAGCCAATAAAATAAAATAAAATACACGAGTAAAATCTGTTTATAGTTGTTGCATTCCAATAAATATAAATATTTTAAAATTTATATTAAAAATACTAGGTACAACTTTTACTTATATAGATATGCCTACAGATATGTACATCACCCTCGATGAGCGAGTCCGATTCGCACATTACCAGTTTTTATATATAAGGAACCTATATATATATTTCAATTTCATAATTCTAATTAAAAAAAAAAATAAGCAAAATAGTTGTCAATAAGATATTAGGTATATTACAAAGCTGTTTATGCTTTTCGGCATATATTTGTTTTATACAGTGTGATATGAGGACTCTGTGAATTTTGACAAGTAGGTAAGTACTTACCCGGATAGTGGGCACTAGCATCTCTTTGTTTGGCGAGCTCAATTGGCGGGTCAATGCAGACGAGGCTCGAGTCTCGGCCAGCGCGCTATAAGGCGCGCTGTCGGCGCTCGCTCGCACTGTCGTCGACTCTGCATCACCATGCACTTCAAGGCGGTACTGGTTCTCTGCCTGCTCTTTTCCATTGTAAGTACCAATAGCATTTTTCCATGTTTTCCTTTTTAGGGTTCCATAACTCAAAAGGAAAAAAAACGGAATCCTCATAGGATCACTTCGTTGTCATTCGGTCTGTCTGTCGAACGCCTTTTTATTAGGAACGCGTGGAGATATCAAGCTGATATCTATATAAAATACTCATGTCTATTGTTCCTTACGGCTGTGAAAAAATCAACCTCCTAAGCCCACGCAATCCAAAAATATACTAATACTTACATAATATTATGCCGCAAATCTTCGACACTCGCAAGTAGTCGCAAATAAATCAAAATCTACATGGTACTTCCCGTTAACTCAGAATCTTGAAATTTGGTACGAAGCATTGTCTTATAGCACATATAAAGGAAAAAACCTTAAAATCATACATTTTTAGTTCTTTACGTAAAAATCACATATTTACATTAAATTACACTCGCGTAAATGACTATCTCGTTGCCAAATGTGATATTTATGAATATTTTAACAAATAAAACACGCTGTACGACTTATTATTTTAATAGATAATAGCAAACTGACAACCGTGTTCTAAACAAAAGAGTATAGAAATTTTTAAAACATAAAGCTTAGCAAAGAGGTTTTACATCAAACACCACAATTATAGGATGAAAATATTTTTAAATCTGCAATAAAAATACTATAACTTTTACTTACCTATAAGCTATCCCTACAGGCCTGCACGGAACCCTCGGTGCGGGAGTTCGATTCGTACTTAACCGTTTTTTTTTAATTATGTAGGTAAGAAAAGTCGTTATTTATGAAACATATTTATTTTTACAGCAACAATTGAGAGCAGATGTGCGTATATCTTAGTTAAATATTTATTTAAACTTGAAATATATTCGTAAAAATAATAATTCCAATTAATATAAAATTTTAGTAATCCTATATTAGTACTACATAGCACATCAATGATATGATCAATGTATTAGATCACGATTAAAATATAATAATATAGTTTTAACTCTACCATGTTTCTCAGTTGCTTACTATTTATATACCTACTTGCCATTAATTTCACAGTCACAGTTAAATGCAGATAGGTTTCAGGTAAGTGAATTTATATTTGTTTTCTAATCGATAACAATTTATTGGTTGGAATGAAACAACTGTAACGGATTGTACTCGCGTATTTTATTTTATTGGCTGACGTTTCGGAGCCTTTACAGATTTCATAATCGTAGCACGACAGAGCTGACAATAGTCTTATGCGTCAGCCAATAAAATAAAATATGCGAGTTAAACCCGTTAAAGTTGTTTCTTTCCAATGTATAATAACCGCGAAAGTATCAGAAATTGATAACAATTTATGTTATGTTACATAACTGTGAATAAGTATGTACAAAAGATCTGCTTTGCGTGCTACTGCTCCTGTAAATCTATCAAGGTAACAAAATATATATATCTAGGCTTGTGTCCAGTGTGGCAGCTATCCCCTGCCTCGCATCACAAGATATATTACTAAATAAACTATATATAGATAGTAGATATATGTATATTAAATCATCTTATAATTATACTTACTTCTTGCAGGAGGAAGATGGAGACGTGTTTATGGATTGGCAGGGCGGAGCAGCACAGGGGATCATGATTTCAAACGTACCTATATACCATATAGATTTATAAACTATTCATGTTTGCTTTTTTAAATATTATCAAAATTCATTTGAGTATCGTCTGTGACAAAATTCATTTTGATGTAATATTATTATGCAATTGCTGTATTTACTTGTTTTAAGAGATTAAGTATTTACAATAATACTTATACTTATTATGCTTTATTCTCAATGACAGGCGTCTCCAAGGGTAAGTGCGTTGCTGGATTATCGTATCAAAATCTTATGACACCAAATGTATAAACTCTACAAAGTGGTTATGGTCTAACGTTATCATACCACCACCATTTTAAAGGACACATTTCTCAGAAAGTGTAAATTCATTAAAGATTGAGAATTTTTTGAAATCTTCTTATAGTACAAGTACATACCTACTCACTTACTTGCATGCAACAGTCAGCACAAAAAGGTACTTATTATTATATAGGTACCTATTGAGTTGTTACAGTTTCGTACCCAAACATCAGTTCGTCCACCTGTCACCGGGTTTAACAAGTTGAAATTTTCACAGATTATGTATATCTGTTGTTGCTATGATAACAAATACAAAAAATAAAATAAAATAAATACTAAAAAACAAAACTCGATGTTTTTGCCGTTTTTATAGCTGATGGTACGGAACTTTTACAGTTTCCATAATCGTAGCACGACTGAGCTGACAATAGTCTAAAGCTAAAGCGACTTTTTTTTAAAGAGAATATATTTTAAGTTCATGTTCACTTTAGATTTTTTTAATTTAGGTACTTTTAAATAAAGAAAATACTTATAAATCCGAGTTAATTACCCTTTCACGTTAATTTCCCAACAGTTGGTGGTGACAAAGAAATGCATCGTAATTGACAACAAAGAGTTATGCGTCGGAGATAATATAAATGGAGTAAGTTCCTAACACGAATATTTAAAACTGGACCTGGATAAATTTAACGCATAAAACAATACCTATTCAAGTATTTGTAAGTTATACTGAATATTAATCTTTGATAAATTCTAAATCGTTCATTCAACTTTTTACGTAGATACTTTAACCCTACCCATTTTTTGTCATCGACTTCAACCTATTCAATAACCATCTTATTTTTAATATTTCAGGTACCAAGTGGTGGACGCGTACGTATTACGTAGAAATAATAATTCCATAAACGTTCTCAGTGATGTAGTGCGCCTATAAGCATACATTTATGAGAACGAAATTGCGATGCGTAGTCAAATAATTTAAACACGGATATAAGAATCTCGCAATAAATGAACAGGAATCTTTTATATTATCGCCAAGTCCGTCTGTCTGTCTGCCTACTCGTACTGACTAGTCATTATTTCTATTACGAGGTCTATCAACTGTGAACTATAAAATAGGTTTACCTACTTTTAACAAAAAAAGTTTTGTACCTATTGAGGTAGGAACGTATTTATAATTATTATTATATTTTAGGTATGTAATAAATGTATTTCTTTTTTCCAGGACCAGTCTATAAAAGTAAGCAAACATTTGTAACAAGTAAATATTTACCTTAACATTTGATTTAACACTAACTTAGCGCCCTCAGCTTCGAATGATTTTGCAATTACCTACCTTAAAAATACCTAAACACTGTACAAAGCTACGATTAAATTTTAATTTGTGGTAATTAAGGTCCATGAATCGTCACATCTGATATAATTAAATTTGTATCTATACCTGAAATTCTGTTTATTATTAGGTAAGTAGTTAGGTAAATACCTAAGTACACAAATGTTATTCCTTTATATTAGCTAGGTAGAATACCAAATCCATGTACGAAAAAAAAAATGTTAAAGAAAGATTGCTTCAAATTTGGCCAAAGAACATTTGTTACATCGTGCTTCATAAATATGTAAGCACCAATACATAACATGAGATTTTTATTAACTCGATTACCTGTTTTTTTTTGCAGAAAGTCAAAATGTTTATTGTTTCAGTTTTTGTTGTTTAATAAATCACCCAAATTGTGTGTTAAAAAAAGGTAAGTAGAGTTTATACAAACACCATCAAGATTTGATGATATCGTGGTTAAAATATATTACATTTGGAGAAGGTAAATCAATGTAATGATATAGGTCCTGCTATTGCTTATTGTATACAGAACATTACTGACCACAAACGTCAACATCAACACCTTTCCTTTTCAACCGACGAAAAAAAACGGAGGAGGTTCTCAAGTCGACGCGTATATGTTTTTTTTTTATGTATGACCACGCAATAACTTTTTACAGAGTGGTTTATTTTGATAATTCTTTTTTTATTGGAAAGGGCATACTTTAAAGTTGGTCCCATTTTAATTTGAAAAAAAAAATTCCAACCCTAAGGGTAGGAAAATAGGGGATGATAATTTTTTTACGTACCGATTGTATCGAATAACCACGCGTAACTTTTTACAGAGTAGTCCGATTTTGATAATTCTTTTTTTTTTATTGGATAGGGCATACCTCAAAGTTGATTCCATAAAAATTTGGAAGAAAGAACCTACCCTGAGGGTGGAAAAATGGGGGTAATTTATTGTTCACTAAAAGTTAATACCAAAAACAAGGCAAGCAACTATTTCAAAAATAATTAAAAATATAGCATGTAATAATTTGTGTAAATTATGGCCACAGAAAATTATAAAATAATAACTTTTTAATAAAAAAATTTAACCGCCGAAAAAAAACTAAAAGGCAACAAAAAAACAATATATGTAGTTGCAGCTGGTGCACTGCAACTCGTCACTATCAACTCTTCACTAAGGTGCTCAAGTTTGTTTGAGACTGGCACCGACTCCAAAAATAACAGACGTTACAACCAAAATAATAGTCGTTATAAAAGACAAAAATATTATTTTTTCCTTTTCAGTGCGCTATTGTTTTTTTGTTGCCTTTTAGTTTTTTTTCGGCGGTTAATTTTTTTTATTAATTGATGTGAAATTTTGAGAGTAAATTTCTCACTGACCATCATACAATTGTAACCATGCCTATTTTTCTGTATTTTCATAATATATAGGTACCTATAGGTATCTACGCGCTTTTTAGGGTTCCGTAGCCAAATGGCAAAAACGGGACCCTTATAGATTCGTCATGTCAGTCTGTCTGTCCGTCTGTCCGTCCGTCCGTCCGTATGTCACAGTCAGTTTATTCCGCAAAGAGCTACATTATTCAAATTTGGTGAGTAGATGTATTCTGTAAACCGCTTTAAGATTTTAAAATAATATCAGAAAAAAATCCAAAATTTTTGGGGTTCCCCATACATAGAACTGAAATTCAAAAATGTTTTTTTCGTCAGACCTATACGTGTGGGGTATCTATATAGGTATTTTAAAATGATGTCGAGGTTATTAACATTATTTTTTTTCTTAACTGAATACCTTGTTTGCGCGAGAGACTCTTCCAAAGTGCTAAAATGTGTGTGTCCCCCCTGTAACTTCTAAAATATTATTATGGGCATGATAAAACTGAAAAAAATATATGATGTGTATTGCTATGCAAACTACTACCGAAAATTGGTTTGAATGAGATCTAGACAGTCGTTTTGTTTTAAAACGTCATAAATCAAATTACCTAATTTATTGTAGATAAAGGTACGGAACCCTTCGTGCGCGAGTCCGACTCGCACTTGGCCGGTTTTGTTTGTATATTAGACAGTTATTTTACTTTTTCCTTGTTGCAGGGATAAAACCAGGGAAAGTGTAAACATATACTTTACCTATTTTAAATAAATTTTGTCCGAATAAATTTTGATTTCATTTAATAATTCCCAATAGATTTCCTTTAATAATGTGAAAGGTATATGAACAAAAGGTACCTATTAGAAGAAAATAAGTAGGAAAAATAAAGAAAAAGCAAATATATAAGTAAACTGTAATTCAAAATTTACACACCTACACAAAAACACAGATACCAATTAACGAGTAGTACCTATAGTGAACGATTAAAAACTTACTCCTCTCCTTCCAAAGTCATCCTAATAACAACAGAACACAAACTATTAAATACCATTATGAAAATAATAAATAGGAGAAACTGCTTTTCTTCTTTCTTTATTATTATCGTGCGAAGCCACATCTTGCGTGTACGGGTGAAAGAGGAGATGAAGATGCGGCGAATTAACAAATCCCGATGCAATATGGCCACCCGTGTCTGGATTGGTGACTCCTTTTACTACCTCGCTTACACGTACCGACAAACGTTCCACCGGCCCTCGGGTCGGTCAGGGCTGAAAAGCCTAAACTCGCCACCCGTCCGGTTTTGCAGTGAAGACCCAAAAAAAAATCCTTTTTTTTTCGTGTTTTGGTGGTTTTTTGCGGTGCGTGCGTTACAACTGGTTGACAATTAAATCTCAACTGTCATTGTAATCGCCGCCAACCCATTGCTCGTTGTGTCGTCACTTGGCTAGGGTTGTCCGTTGGGAAATCACCAATCTACATTATCAACATCGAGTAGACTCGTACGATGCGTCGATAAATAGGTACTTGGAACCAAAGAACTAATGATAAAATACGCATGTCTTTACCGGAATCCAACAAATGCTCAAAATTATCCAGAAATGTAAAAGGAAAGAAAGGGAGAGAGAGAACTTTAACAATATTATATATGTATATATAGAGCAAAGCAGTTCAGTAGCGAGTAGACAAATATCAACTTAACTAATATTAAAATAAGATACAATTTGGAATTGTCACCATCCGGATGTAGATGTCTACCTTACCAATCCATGAATAAATAGTTGATCCTGTCAATCCACTAGTTTTTTTGTTTAATTAACATGATAAATAAGCTCAATTTTATGAAAATATTATTAATATTACGTTAGTCCACCATCTCAATACTAACTAGTACTTATGTCTTACGCGCTTCGATGACGTACGGCGTCATCTCCGTTAGCAATTTATTTTAGGAATGACGGTTTCTAACTCAAACGTTGCTGGGCATAAGTACATTACACTTTTCAAATACATGTCAACATAAAATAATATAATTTAAAGCGCTACGGAGTGTTTATATCGACTTCAAAGCAAATTACCTATAATAAGTAGATTAAACCAAGACGTTGTCCCATACGAATTTCGTACCACTTTTTCACCACTATAGGAGCAGAATTTCCGAAAAGCCTTTCTTAGCGGTTGCTTACGTCATACAAAGAACACAGGTTTTCAGGTCTCTGAGATAAGCGGTTTATGCTGTGCGCGTAACCGTCAGTTAGTCAAAGGTTTAACCTTCCTTTATTAAATAATAAAAGATTTATTGAGGGTTTGTGTCAACTCTTAAAGTTTAGGCAATTCCATGTGCTAGAAGATATTGCAAAGGGATCTATATAGATGGCGCTGAAACGATCCTTTACGTCCGTTTCGACATAAATAGCTTTATTAATTAGTTATTATAATATGTGCCGTGCCACATTGAAGTTAATTAATAAACTTAAAATTAACTCAACAATATTTGTGAATGTAACAACGCCTGCACCGAGGCGGACCGTTACATTACCTATTACTTTTTGAAATAATGCCAATATAATGTAATTTTACGGATCTAACTCGTGAATATTGATTTTATGCTAATATATCGAGAGTTTTTAACGTACCTATTCACACCTATATGTTTGTCGACCCGACATAGAATTATAATTTTCGTTTGTTACTCGTATAAAGTCATTACCCATTTGTGTTTTTCCTCCGTGACAAAATAAAGATACATAGTTGCCTGCCTAATCATTTGATAAACATATCACCGCTAGTGTTTAATTATGAGCTACTATATAAGTCGGCACCGTAGTCAGTAGCTAGCCGATGTTGCATTAAAGCTCTATCAAAATGGTCTACGTGGGCTTTGTCGTAGTCTCATGTCTCATGGCTTTTGCGGTATCTACAGCCAAGACGGAGTTGCAGGACGAATTCAATGTTCAGGTATTCACTAGATACTCAGTAGTACATTATATTATACAGTACAGATGATATCTCTATTAGGTAACCAAGTAGCTCTTCAAAGTTTACAAAATTAAAAAAAAACACCGCATTTTATTGAGAGTCGTTAAGTATAGCGAAATACTTTTTTTTAACCCCCGACGCAAAACGACGGGGTGTTATAAGTTTGACGTGTCTGTCTGTGTGTGTGTGTGTGTGTGTGTGTGTGTGTGTGTGTGTGTGTGTGTGTGTGTGTGTGTGTGTGTGTGTGTGTGTGTGTGTGTGTGTGTGTGTGTGTGTGTGTGTGTGTGTGTGTGTGTATGTGTGTGTGTGTGTGTCTGTGGCATCATAGCTCCCAAAAGCATGAACCGATTTTGATTCTGTTTTTTTTGTTTATTTAATATCATTTCCCAAAAAAGTATATTTCAGCAACCAATCTTGCAAAAACTTCATATTAGGTGTGTTTATTATTTTTGCTCAGAGCTCAGACTTAAGTCCACTTTAGCCTGAGCTGTCTAACTATAAATGACGTATGCATCGAAAGCTACCTTTTTGAGAAAAGGTCTTTATCTGCAATGTTTATTATTCTATTTGTATGTGACATTTAATATATCTTGATAATTCTAAAATAGTTTTTTCGATCTGTTTTGTAATTATTTTGACCCACATATTAATTGTTCTTATTGACCTACAACTTTAATCTTTAATCATTTTTAATCTTCTTAGCGTCGAGACTCCAGACCTCCTAATCTGGTAAAGTATTCTTGAACAATCTTAATCTATATTAGATTAATTGTAGTGAAGTTTATTAAACTCGCTATTTGCTATATCTGCAAATATCTAGCAGCTATTTTTGTAATTGTAGGTAGGTATCTACCTAATATCGACAAAAACGATGTAAATAGGTAATAAAAAAAGTAATTCTTCTACTTCTGCATTTTGATAAAAGAATAGTACCTAATGTGAAAAAACTATTTTATTTTTATTGTTTATTCGATGAAAGATAAATTTCTAGATTTAAGTAGTCTAAAAATATTACAAAATAATTCTATCTCCAACAGAACTTTTTACTCAAACCTATATGCTTAATTGTGACGAATGTCTAAGTTGTGAAAAGTAATAAAAATATGACAATAGTAAAAATATGTCGAACCTATGAATCAATTTCTATTCGATACAAATCACTAATTAAAAAAAATAATTATATTATATATAATAGTTATATTAACTAACCACATGTCTACATGCAAACCTAATTTTAGTAACTATGTACCTGATTTACGTTAACTTAATCACGTGAGTATAAAATCCAATTAAAACTTTTCCCTTCCTAACTATAGTTTATAATAGGTACCTACTCATTGGAATAAAAAGCACTTTGAAAGTAGACATATAGGTCGGTCAATAAACCTTAACTTCTAATTATATCTGGGATATAGAATTTAAATTTAAATTTAGAATTTAATTGTTACGTTTTTGTAATGAGTTCAGTTATAAAAAAATTAAAAATAAATTTTCACAATAACGTCCAGAGGTCCCAAAACACTTTTGTTCCATAGACCACTTTCAAAATTTTGCTGGATTCGATGGAACCCCTGAAGCTACATTACTAATACTAATAAACGTGTACCAATTTTTTATTCTCGAAAAAAGTAAAAAAAGAGAAATAGATCTATATATCTATGAAACCTTGCGTGTTTCTGAGTTTCAATGATGAATTAACTAAAAATATATTTAAAGGCAAAATAAAGTCGACTAAATAAATTTAAAATTAAATTTAATTGTTGTGCTTTGAATGAATGTCATAAAAGCAAAGTTGGCCAACCGAAAAAGTGACTCCATCCTACTTTACTTTCTTGAAATCTACAGTGACTCACAGCACAAGAACCAATCAATTCTTACAAATTTTATTTAGAAAACGTCCCATTCAGGGTGGTAACAATAAATGTATAGTATATTTCCCTGTGCTGTAGGTATTTATTCCAATATATAAATTATTATTTTCATACACCCCCGCTTACGATTGTGGACCCCTATTTTTGGTTACGCCCAACGAGTCTCCCGTGGACCCATGGGAGTCCACCTGGAACACTTAGGGAATTACTGATTCAGACGAACTCTTTAATTGATGATAACAAACAAATAGGGACATCTAATTCAGAGTTCCGAATTTTATTCAATGACTTTACCTTAAAAGAGCAATGAAAGGCAACGCTTCCTTGCTTTAGAAAAGCGTTCCGCCAAAATATACTTTAGTGCCAAACCACGGGCCACATTTTAAAGAACTTTACTAGAACTTCGAGGGGAACTTGTGTTCAAATAATATTCTCACTTCACAGTTTGATCTTGCTGTCATACAACAAATAATAAATCCTACTTCATCAGTAAGTTTAAAAAATTTACTACGCTCATTATTAATAAAATTAATTTAATCAATTAAACTCCACAAACTATATACTTATTGTTTTAAGACGGAAGTAAACCAGGTGAGTTTCAAATTAATAATTGGGCCTCTAGACTTAACAACACTAAAATATGCCAATCGATAATAGCGAAGAAAGACTAAAATGATATCAAAATTGCATGGAAATGACGTATCTACCTACGTAACACTAACTTTTCGGTCGCTTATGACAAGTCTATATATTTTTGCATTCAGGCAAAAAAGCGAGTAGGTAATTTCTATTAACTGGCTACCAATAATATACGTAGGTACATACATAAAACCTAAGTAGGTACCTACTTACCTACTTCGGATTTGAGTCGTTGAAAATAGTATTTTCGTTTAGATAGTAATTTCAGTGTACGATTATAATTTACCTTTTACCGCAAACAGCACAATGGCTTGTATACTAACTTTCTAAAATAATTAGTCGGTCAATTATAGTAGGTCAAGATACAGTCCGTTACAGTTCCACGTGACGTTTCACTATGCTATTCATGGTCATTTTCCCGTTGATAGTACTTACATATATAAGTTTTGTATATTATTATTTCTTATCTCATTAAAATATCAATTTTTTTTAGACAGAGAAGAAAAGAAAGAGAAAAAATAAGGTTATTAATACAATTTTAATTTCTAATATAATACTATGTTATAAAAATGATTGCTCGTATGTTCTGTCGGTACCTGCTTAAATGCCGTTGCCACACACTTGTTGAGACGAGACAGTTTTCGTGCCTCGTGCATATTTACAAATCCGTTGAGACTGTCATCAGCATAGTGCTGACAAGCCTAAATGTTTCGTACATAAATAAAACTACCTGCCCACACCTGGAATTATTTCTTATTAAACATGTTTAATTTGTCACAGAATAGGAGACCTCATAGTCCTGATGTAAGTGAAGAGTTTTGTGTAAATTGAGACAGTAAGCAAAGGCATAAAAAAAATAACTACATAATAACAATATGAGTAAAAATATAATTATAACGTGTACCTACCTTTAAATAAAGTTTGTTTTGAAATAAGGTCTTCATCTGCAATCGTTATTAGGTATTCTATTTGCATCTGAAAATTAAATAATTATAAAATAGTTAATAATTTCTGATGCCTTTGCATTTATTACAATCCGAAACTTCATCAAATAAAATAAAAATACGGGAGTTAAATTCGTAAATAGTTGTTTCATTCCAATGTATAAAATTGTTTTTTGCATCTGATTTGTACTTATTTTGACCCACATATGAATTATTATTATTAACCTACAACTTTATTTTATAATTTTTAATCCTCTTAGAGTGAAGAATCTAGAACTCCTAATCTGGTAAAGTATTCTTGAACATTATTTAATCTAGGTATATCAAATGAATTGTTGTGAAGTTTATTAAACTCGCTATTTGCTATTATCTGCAGCTATTTTTGTAATTGTAGGTATCTATTCTGTAGTACCTATAGTCCAAGGGCGTGCATTCCATAAAGGCACAGTGTCATTAATGTATGGGGTGCCTACCCTGGCGCCATACTTACGCTCCACTCACTGCACGCGCATGCCTATAGTCTAAGATCCGGCCATACATCGACCTGTACAGTTCTGATAATATAATGAAACCCATTTTATAATAAATGTATATACTATTAATTATATTAAAAGTGGGTTTGCCAAAAACATCTTGGTCAGTCTATTTTTAATTATTTTTCAAAAATGACGATGAGGGGAACTTGTGTTCAAATAATATTCTCACTTCACAGTTTGAGCTTGCTGTCATACAAGGACTAATAACAGGCTCGACGCCTACATTTGCAGTAAGTTTAAAAATTATACTACGCTCATTAATAATAATAACAATTTAATCAATAATAACCACTCTACAAATTATTTAACTTTTAAGAGAGAAGTAAACCAGGTGAGTTTCTAGTTAATAATTGGGTCCTTATTTTAATTGGGTCTTAACAACACTAAATGCCAATCGAAAATAGCGAAGAAAGACCAAAACGAAAACAAAATTGCATGGAACTGACGCATCTATCTACGTAACGTGGTTACTTTTCGTTCGCTTATGTCAAGTCTATATATTTTTGCATTCAGGCAAAAAAGCGAGTAGGTAATTTTTATTAACTAGGTATAAGTACGAAAAAACTTTATGATGCTATAATTATTTGCCGTACCTATGCAAGGAATTGGTGCATTTTTTTGCACATTATTATTATTTTGGGTCAACAGCTAAAAAAGCTGGTTTTATTCTACATTTGTTCTAGTTTTGTAATATTATTAATATCTACGACAGACCTACCAAATACTTATTAATGGCTTTTTTTTGCACCAGTTGAAGGTATGTATAAAAACGTTTATGGTGGTGGTATGGTGTAATATTTTTTTGACGTGGCATTCCATATTGAAATATAAGATTTAAAGAGTAGATGCAAAGGTCAACGTCCGTTTTTCGCTGTGCTCGGCGACCGACTTACATACATTATCCGGGACCATAATGATTATTTTTGTTATATGTTTCCTCACAGATACAGATAGTAAGTACCTGCTTTTAATTAATGTTTAAACATGTAGGCACGAGTATAACAAACGAATATTAAACATAACAATACATTTATATTAACGAGTCGTTACTATTTAAAAACTCATAAAAGCTATAAATGCTGTAATTACTCGTTGTGGCGTTACGCTAGTACCAATTCGACCCTCGCTGATTTTTTTTATGTTGTGCTTTATGTGGTGGTTGACTTAGTACGTACTTAAGTGTGTACCAAGTAGCAATGGTTGGTAAGTAGCGTTTAATTTTAATCAAAGTTTCAGTACCCATAAAGTGAGTTAATATTAACGTTGATGTTATATGACTTTAATAGATGGACGAAATTAACGGGGTGAGAACGTTCAAAAATAAATAGTACTTACTTTTCTATCTATTGTATCACTATTACAAGCACAGACCTCTATCTAAATGGATATCGCGAGTGTATGTATGTGCGGTGGATGTCCAAGTCCGGAGAAAATTCTCCTACTTCGGCGTTGTTTTATTTTAGTCTCTTCTGTAAGTACTGTCATCGCCGATGGACTTCAACAGAAATACTTATATGTACTTAGACTTACTTAGATATATGTAAAATTCAATTCAGTTAGGCCCAATTGCACGTTCTCGGGTTAACCACTAACACGGGGTTAACTGAATAAATCTGACAGTTGTTGTACTAATGACTGTCAGATTTATTTGGTTAACTCCAAGTTAGTGGCTAACCCGTGAACGTACAATTGGGATTTAGATACCTATAAGTCTGTGGAAGCAAGTAGTAGGATATGGACAATAACGGATACTACCTATTTAATTTATGTATGTATTAGGTTTGTACTAACCGTATTTGGCCGAAAACGGTTGATATTTTACCTGTCTCAAAATCACATAAGTAGCAAAATCACACTTATTTACAATTTAAATATAAAACTTAAGTACATACTTCTGATTTCAGTCCTTGAAGGTAGTATTTTCGTTTAGAAAGTAGTTTAGGTGTACGATTGGTATATAATATTAAGTAAACAGTACAAGGGGATTGTAAACTTACTAAAATAATTAGTCGGGCTGTTAGTAAGTATTAACATTGACAAGATACAACCCGTTAAAGTTCCGCGTGGCATAACACCATGCCTTTCTACGTACTTATATAAATATACCTATGATCATTTCACATATCATTAAATCAACATTTTTTTTTAGAAAGAAAAGAAAAAAAGGATAAGAATTAAGGTTAATAATACAATTTTAATTTCTAGTATAATACTATGTTATAAAAATGATTGTTCGTATGTTATGTCGGTACCTGCTAAAATGCCGCTGCCACACGCTTGTTGAGACGAGACAGTTTTCACGTCTCGTGCAAATTTATAAATTCTCCTATTATTAGTCTAGTATTTTTTTTATCATTTAATATCGGAATAATTAACTGACGTTATTTATCTCATTTCGTATTATTTAGCATTGACAGTGAGTAGCTTTCATATTAAAGTAGTAAATAATCGTTGATTTCTTTGTAAAGTTCCTTCATCGAATATACTTCGAGTGCTTAGCGGTTGCAATCTTCTTTACATCTGAGTATTACACATGGCTTTCATTCTTTTCATGCATTAGAATATTTTTAGCCTCGGGATTTAATTATTTTGTTATAGCTAGCTGCATAAGTGTAACTACTTAAACGAAATAAATTAGTTTGTGTCGAAATAGCGTAAACGTGATTAATTGGTTGCTTTTTGGGAAAAAAGAGGCATCGCGAGGAGATAAAATGTATGTTGGATAATTAGAATATTATACGGTTTAGCTTCAAAGTCTTCACATTGAATTTACAATATATATTTTTATATCGAATTCAAGATTGTCAGTTGTATTAGTTGTATAGGATATCGGTAGGAATACAATACATAGATTCATTTATTTATCAATATTCACATAGTATAATAAGATTGAAATGTCTAATTACATGTAATCATACCGAGATCGTCAATATAATAACAAGATTATATTATTAAAATTCAAATGTCAAATGTTTAAAAATATTAAATCTTAAAAATATGATTTTCTCATTAGTCGTCAAGATAAATAATCACATTACTAGATTAATAAATACAATCCTTGGTCTCAATTAATTCATAATTCACATTTAACCATTTTTTTCTCGTTACTGTTTTATACTGTCGGATAGGCGATTATATAAACTCGACCCGATGACGCGCGGATTTTGTTCTGCAAGTGCCATGCGACGAGGTTTTGTTCTTAGACGTCCTGTAAGGCGACTATACTTTTCTGAGATATTTATAAACTTAAATTGTTTTACCTATGTTTATTCTTACAATCTATACAATTTCGTAAAGATATAGTGAGTAATGAGTCATAATGCGCTGCGCCAAAAACACGAGTGCCTTTCACTCCAACTAGTACCTACCTACCTACACGCAACGCTCGCTTCTGGATTATCAAAATTCTACTGGATTCAATAGATGAACATAGATAGAAAATATTAATAGATGTGTAGGTACAAAGTTTAATGACAATAGTTAATTAAGTGTAAGTAAGTATTAAGCTTTGTTTAGGACTTTTAGAATGTTCTGAGCTTTCGTGTGGCGACACTACGTCGGCGAGTACTAGTGGCCACACTAATGCTCTTTCTCACACTAATGGGTGTGTGGCAAGGGCGTAGCTGGGATTTTGTCAAAAGGGGGTGGGGAAGGGTCTAATGGTAGGGAAGCCCATGAGTGGATTTCTGGAGTCACTCGAGCGCGTCAGATTAACATATAGGGGATACCTTGTAGTCAGTTAAGTATCTCCACCAAATATGAGCTTCATATAATTTATAGTGTCACAACTCGAAATAATTTGTTACTCCATTTAAGATTGTGAACCATCCATATAAGTTTCAATTCAAAATGGTGACGCATTTCGAGTTGTGACACTATTCTAGAAAAGCAGCGATATGTCTCTAGAGCTATGACGCTCGATTTACTCCACATTTAGCATCATGGGCTCCCTAGCTAAACCTAAGGTAATTTTCGACACTCGCAATCGAATCATAACCTACATACCGGGAAATTCTAGGGCGGGCTGCCTCCCGTACCATGCTACGCCCTTGGTGTGTGGCAGTGGTAAAATATAGTGGTACATGCAACTTTTTATGTCTTGTTATTCATTATCCATAAGAACAAGTCCCAAAGTCAGCTTACTAGTTAAACTAAACAACAATATTATTTAGCTATTTTCATGAAAATATCACTTACTTATCTAATTTTACAATTACCATCCCTACTTCGTTTAAGCGTGTAAAACACGTAAGTAAACAGTTTCCATATGTATATAGTTAATTATATATCTACCGTTGGTAAGTGAGTTACCAATAACTATGCTATATGCTTTGCTTATTTTTGATGACATGGGGGGTGGAGGGGGGTTAGATGCTGATTACGTCAGCAGTAGGTAGTTATTTACTTTTATAAACACATAGCAATCTACTAATTGTCTATACTTGAAAAAGAAGTACTTGCATATTTTCCCGCAAATAATGAATATGTTTTGGTACTCTCTCCTATCTCTATCCGAAGCTTATTTTCTTAGAATTATAACTGCTGGTCATGATCATATTTAATATTAATAATTAAATAAACGTAAGCAAATAAATACGAGTAAAACCAGCATTAACGTTCAGGTCAGAAGGATTTTATTTATTTTTAAGGTTATCAATATCACAAAGAACAGCCAAAGAGGCTGTATACACAACATCTCTCTTACAAAAGTTAAAAATCTTTTTTCTTATAAGTATCAAGATGATTTTACAGTACCTACCTAACGTAGTTACGATAACGTCTCAGAGGGCGCACTGCTCTACCAGATGATGTGACTACTAATAAATCGTGGAGTGAAACAACTATTAACGGATTTAACTGGCGTATATTTATTATATTTTATTTGCTGACGTTTCGGATTCTTTACAGTTTCCATAATTTTAGCACGATTGGCAGCTCCAATAGTCTAACGCTAAAGTGATTTATACAGTTATGCGAACTACCTTATATCTACTTTTCTTTTTTTTAAATACTAAGTACCTACCCTATTCTAAAATATGAAATATTAATCTTACATTCTACGCATAATTTAACTATTTTTTTTATTTGATAAGGTACTTATCTGTTTTTCCTTTGCAGAAACGATGTGACGTGACACATTTTCTTCATTTGGTAAAAATCTTAATACTTTGTTGATTAATAATTCATCAGCTTTAGCACCTGTTTTTTTTTAGAAATGGCATCTTTATATGATACTTAATGCCTGGGAAAAATTTGAACGGTCTATAAAATTTCACTTTATGGATTATACAGGGTGAAATACCTACATCAAAAGAAAATCACGGGTCATGTCTATCTGCGTAAACTGATTTACTTATATATTAATATACCTATTAGGTAAATGAATACCGAGCATATAGATCATTACCACATCTAAATAATAATATAATAAATTTAATTAAAGTACTTATTTACAACCGTATTTTTGGATCTGACAAGGTGTGGAATAATGTCGACCTTCGCACGGCGCCAGAGAGCTCAATGTCGGCTGCTAGCACGCGATCCGTTTGTTAATAATAATTATGAATACACATAAAAAGGCGGCATTTGTGAAAATCAAAACAGTGAGACTTCTGTACTTGTACTATTACCTACGCCTATTTTCATACGCGCTTTTAAAATAGTTTAGGGGTATTAGATTGGTATTAGGTATGCAGTTATTTTATGTTTTATTTTCTTATTGCAGGGATAATATAAGAGGCAGTGTTCTCTGCATATTATAAATAAAAAAATCTAAAATGTTTTAGTTTAATTTAATGATTCCCTATACATTTCCTATGAAATCCTTACGAGAATTCTTAATCACAACGTGTCAGACGAAATTTTCGGCGGTGTCGTCTCTTTATAATATTAGTATAGATTCTACTAATATTATAAAGAGAAAAGGTTTGTAACAGATTAACAAACCGTTTGTTTGTTTGAATTGAATAGGCTCCAAAACGACTGGACCGATTTGATTTTACTGAGCAAATGCTCAGTAAAGTTTAAGATTTAAATAAATTATTTTTAAAATTTATGTCAATAAAGTTTTTTTTAGGGTTTCGTACCTACCTCAAAAGGAAAAACGGAATCTTTATAGGATTCGTTCTTTGTCCGTCTGTCGGTCAGTCCAGCCGTTCTGGAGCCTATTCAACCCAAACAAACAAATCTTTATAATATTACAGTATAGATAGGAAAGATTCTTCTTAATCTGTCTCATTAATTATCGCGCTTATGCTCATACGAATGGAGCCAGTTTATGCATTGTCTGTAATTAATATGTTTAGCTCTTCAATGGGTTTGCATGCTGAATGTATAGTCACAGTTCTCTGAATATCATACATAAAAATCAAGACTGAGGTTAAAATATCTATGTGGATTAAACGGTCTTCTGGAGAGTAAGCTGAACGTGTCTGGCAGCATCGATTATTAATTTGTAACTGATATTCAATACAATATAATGTAAGTATCCAGGTTAGCAAAGGATGCACACAATTTAAGTAATTTCTAGCACTAAGTACTTTATCCTAAAGAGAGAGAAGAAAATAAGTAACATCTGGCGGCCCTGGGATCTTACTCTATAACTAGCAAACCGACGAGTTAATCTTAACTGAATTTAAAAAAGAAGGTGGTTCTCAATACGTCAGAATATTTTTTTTTATACCTACGTGTTTACAGACTACTCAAAAGACGACTAAACTTATTTTTTACTTGGCTTTGCATAGTTGTTTCATTCAAATTATTTTTTAGTTTTTCAAGGCAGTTTTAATACCGTAGACGGCAGAGATCTACCTATGTATTATTTTAGACATTAATTTAGTTAGTATTAATATCCCTGAAGATAATTATTCTTTTTTCAATATCACTTAGCAAACAAAAACCAATTTTATGCCAGTGCTATCATTTATTATTTTTTTAGACATTTTACTAAACACTTTAGGACTTTTTTGTAAGTTGTTAAATACCTACCTATTAGTTCGTTACGACAAATTTTACATTATCGTTCCAGACATATCTATTAAGGATATATTATATAGATACATAATATATGTAGATATTACTATTCCTCAAATCCGATAAGTAGGCATGATTACTTTATCACCTAAGTATGACTTTCAGTAAAATTTCAAATTATGTTTATTTGACTCGAATCTAATCAGTATAAATGCTTCATAATTAGAATGTGCTTTGTAAGCTGTCATTTAAAATCAACTTAAAAAAGCGCAAATAATTACAATTAGTGTAAAAAAAAGCTGTTGATTGGATATTAATGAGTTAGTGATGCTTATGATTTTACACAGAATATTAATTAGGAAATTAATTTGTGAATATTCACATAGATACGATAGTGCTGTATTTAAACAGCTATGAATATTTTTATTAGCTAAGTCAAGTGACAGTACGTAACTACCTGTAATTTATGTATATATATAGGTACCTACATATGAGGTTATATTAATATCATAAGAGAACAAGTTCTCCAGCTTACATTTTTAAACATCCTTTTCGGTAGACAACGTTGAAATCGGTAGAAAACTTCCGTTGTCTACCGAAAAGGTCAAATTGCAATAAACAGAAACCCTTATGGATTCATCATGTATATCTGTCAGACCGTATGTCACCGCCACGTTTTTCCGTAACTATACCTACTGCTGAAACTTGGTAAGTAGATATATTCTATGCGTCGCATTAAGATTTTCAAAAAACCTGGTTTGAACGAGATCTAGTAAGTTTATTTTTAATAAAATCGCCATACATAGTTAACCTATGCTTTAATCAACTCAAATGTACAAATAAAAAAAAATCATGAGCCTTATGCTTATGCATAAGGCTCATGATTTTTTTAGAAAATAATGGTACCTACGGAACCGTTCGTGCTCGAGTCCGAATAATAGTCAGTCGGTTTATTTTTACACTAGTGGACCGTCCCAGCTTCGCACACGTCCCTAATTTCAATCCAAACAAACAATCAGACAAACTTTTCCTCTTTATTATATTAGTATAGATATAGATATTAGGTACCTACCTATTAAAAATAAATTGTGTTAAGTGTTATTATGTAACATTCAACTAAGTATCTTCAAAAGACCTAACCTAAGCAATACAAATATATACCTAAGTACTTGTCAATGAAAGAATTACGAAGCTGTTAATGCTTTTCGGCATATATTTGTTTTATACAGTGTGATATAAGGACTCTATGAATTTTGACAAGTAGGTAAGTGCTTACCCGGATAGTGGGCACTAGCATCTCTTTGCTCGGCGCGCTCAATAGGGTTTTTGACTATTTTTTAATAATCGTTTTAAATTATTCTTTATAGCATAATAAGCTTATTGTCATTAATATTTCCGGGAAATCATCTGTATTATGAGTAAAAATCAATATTTAAGTTTAAATTGCGAGAACCCCGGCAAAAACGCTGTTTCTGTAATGGCGCCGGTCTCGTGACAGGCGTGATGTCACATACAAGTAAACAGAGTTAATAACATTTGTGAATCAGTACATTTCATCGACTTTCTTCAAATTTATTGAATACAATGGTCTATAAGTGGTGTGTAGTGCCACAATGTACAAATACTTCGATAAAAAGTCCAGAGAAAGTGTTTATTTCTGTACCAACCAATCGCAAAAGGCGAAAAATGTTTCTACAACTAGCTCGAAGAGATCCAAATGCCATTCAACCACACTCAAATGTCTTTATGTGCGAAGATCACTTTGATGTAAGTATCACTTAACTTTATACAGTATACCAGATAGCAGATAGTAAAATATCTGTAATGGATAAAACAAAATAACATCTTTCATTCCTAACCTCTAAAATGTGGACTTAGATTTCTTAGAAGATCCTTAATTTTAAACGCTACATTGTACACTTCACTCTATTAAATTTCAGATGGAAAAAGACACAATTGACTACATGAAGTACAAAATGGGCTTCAGTCAGAAGATATTTCTCACGGATGAGGCTGTGCCAACTCAATTTCACTGTCAAGAGGATCGCAAGCTGTATTATAGATTGTTTGGAAATTGACATACAAAAACCTTCAAAAGCTGTTCATCAGGCACTGACATGGTCGGAGTACAAAAAAGGGAATACTTCAAAGTATTTAATATCCTGCACACCAAAGGCGTGTAAGAGAATTTCATATGCTTAAGTAACATTCAGTGATGAATACTAACATACTTCGTGTTCTTGATCATGTCATCATCATTGCAAGTACCCTTACAAATTTGCAGAATTCTCTATTTAACACAACTTTGTGCCTTCTAATAAGAGTATTTATTGTATGTATAAAATCAGCCACCTATTTTATATGTAAATTGTAAGTGCAGCAACTAAAGTTCTCTTCTTTAGAAGCTACACTGATAATACCCTTAAATAATGTAAAATAAAAGAAATAATAAAGCTCGATATTATTTTTTATTTAATTATTACACACTGGTGTTCTGATATAAAATAGGAAAAATTTGATATATTTTAGAGTAGTCCCTACTCTAGACAAAGTAGATTTTTTCCAATAACACTCCACTGAAGTGCATGAAGGATCCTCAGAACGACGATGGGCCCACATTAAAAAGCAACAGCATGCTTGCACCCTCCAGCTGAAGCCGCACAGTCATGGCACTGACAGCTGATAATTTCGCAGTCGCTTTCATTTACAATTATAGTAAAATTGTATCCTTTGGCTCGTACTTTGTGCTTAGGGCACATCTTACACTCAACTGTACAAATTCCACGAACATAACCAATCGCTTCGTCGCCATATTATGATTGTCGTGCAGACCTGTAAAACAAAAGCAAAAATCATGACAAAAGGAATTTTCATCAACATAACCTAAAATTTGCTCTTAAAAAACTTCCAAACTTATTATACTTAATACAAAATAAATAATTTGTATGGGGTACTTACACTGCTGTTTTAACATTTTTAAGTTCCGCAGCATAGTAATCAGCATAATTTTTAAAGAAAAGTGCTACCATAAATGCATCTATCTTTGGTAGGTTGCTGTTGTCAGCCTGTACTAAATTTGCCTAAATTTTGGGATTCGGTACGAATATTATAAAATGTATCAAGTAAATATTCCTTCAGAAAACACTCAAACATCTAATATAACAGCGATACAACACGAATTACGAACTAGACTTAGTCATGGAAGCAATGTTTACTTGCGTGTGACGTTGCAAGAATCTTAACCATTCACAGAGCGTTGACCGTCACAGATAAGACTTCAAAAAATATTATATTTTATTTCGTGTAATCTGCAAAAAATATACAATTTTTTGTTTAAAATAAAGTGAAATATGTTAATTTATGCTATTTTCTGATATGATGACCACAATTTGGGATATATTTTTAATGTTGTCAAACACCCTATTGGCGGGTCAATGCAGACGAGGCTCGAGTCTCGGCCAGCGCGCTATAAGGCGCGCTGTCGGCGCTCGCTCGCACTGTCGTCGACTCTGCATCACCATGCACTTCAAGGCGGTACTGGTTCTCTGCCTGCTCCTTTCCATTGTAAGTAACGCAAATAGAAAGCGTCTTCCGCTATTACCAGTAAGATATAAGCATACAAGTGTTTGTGTCATGTATATAATATTCTACATCGGTATCCAATAATTGTCTCGATACGAATAGTCATTAGGTATTGATAAAACTTATTTATAACGGTTACTTACCTATTCTTGCAGCAACAATTGAGAGCAGATGTGCGTATATCTTCTTAAATTCCAATTTATTTAAAGTATCTAATATTATCGGTAAAATTATAATTGTAACTAATAGAAAAATATTTAAATAAATCTACACTGTAATACCTAGTACTTACTACAATAATATCACGATATAAAAAAATATTCAAAATTATCATGTACGTAGTTTAAACGGTACACGTATGCCATTAATTTTACAGTCACAGATAAATGCAAACAGCATTGAGGGAATTCAGGTAAGTGATTTTCTATTCATTGTTTTATATGGAAATATAAGAAAAGCATAGGGTTGTTGTCGTCACAAAGAATATAAAGGAACAAAACAATGTGAAATTCAGATATAAATTATAGTTAATGTATACCTGCTACATAACTGTGAATGGATGGTTCAACTCCCTAGGGAATCCCTGAGCAAAACCACGTGTAGTTTAAGTGCTCGTGTCAAGTTAACGCAATGGAATGGGATATAGATTTAGCTCAGTAGAGCTACTTACAGTGGTCCCAAGTCTTGAATGGTAGCGAAAACGATGAAATTGTTACGTGACGATAAAAGCCAAGAATTGTCCCGAACTGCTAACTAATCTTTGTAAGTATAATAATTGTTCCCCCGTCTCGTCCGTTAATCTAGTATCTAAATGCCGTCGTCTGGTGGCTATGATAATACATATGTAACTCGCCTGTATATACTTATAATAATAGTTGTAGCTCTACAGGTAGATAGGTACTTAGCGTAGTATTATTATAGAGACGCCCAAGTACCTAATTTTCTACTCGTTAAAGGGACCTATATACGATTAGAAATATATTTAAAAGAACTAATACTAGACTATTTTATTTTAAATTGAATTTTGATATTGTTTTTTTAGCGTCTAGTAAGTACCTATCCACTTTCAATTATTTCATTATAAAAATTGTAAACTGTTTGGTGTTTTTGTAATAGGTAGATAATTACTTACGCATTTTTTGTTGTCTTGTTTACGCTTACTTACTTTCAGCTGGGAAGTGCCATCGGTGCGGAAGTAGTTGTAAGTATTAATGTGACATAATCTATATACTTACAAAGTACCTACCTACCTTATATAATAATATAATATTGGCTTTATTACTTGTCAGGTTTTAGTAAAATAAAACAAGTTTCCAAAATATATTTATAAATATACTTTCTATTAATAAGTACTTACTGTACTCTTTACTACACGGAATATAAAAGTAATAAAATAATAAATATTACCATTCAGATTTTCCCTCTATTAACGTACTTAGTAGTGTTGTAGCTTAACGGGGGCCGCCCGCGCCGCGTGTCCGATATAAATTAAATACGCTACTGCAGAATAGTCGAGCTATCACGATCCACTGAATGATTGATTTTTTACTAGGTAGTAAAAATGTTTTTTGTTTTTAGCGAATGGTATGTACTTAATAGGTGTAGTGAATGGTAGTTATTTTAAATAAATCAGAGACGGCATATCTCTGAATTATGATTTTCGTTATAAATTCGTTAGATACCTTTAGTTGTTTTATTTCCAATATGATTACTCATCGTCATCAAAGTCGCTTTTTCTGTTCCTAAATCCCTATGTACGCTTAAATCTTTAAAACTACGCTTTTTAATAAATAGAGTGATGCAAGAGGAAGGTTTAGGTACAACATCTGTGTGAAGCCGGGACTAGTTCAATATAAAGGCAACATAGGAAAGAAATATTGTAAAAAAAATATCAGTTTAGTTCTTTAGTGCAGAAATGAGGACAAGATCAGAGCAACATTAGTGCAGTAACTATACTCGTGACATATTTTACAGGCAGGTGGGGAAGCCTCAAACGTGGACGGTCAGGATGACGTGGCACAGAATGAAGTCAACGGAGAAGTATGTCTATTGTATAACTAATTATACTTAGCCTGTTCAGTTCGTTGGCGAGGCTGTAAGCTGTGTGGCTCGGGGACCGTGTTATAGTCAAATTTATCTCACGATAATATTATTAAAACGTCTTAGATTACAATTCCACTATAAGATTGTCGACAAATCTACTACACGATAAGGTTATTTACGTATTTACCTAAAAATTCGTTATTTTTCATTATAGAGTTGAGAGTTTGTAATGAAACTTCCTATCTTACCAGTAGCGCAAACTTAAAAAATATATATTTTTGTATAAGTATTTTTATATTATTACTCTATAAGGTAGTCATTAAAACAATTCATCATGTGGACAGGATACCTACTTCTTACTGAGCTAGTCGTCTATATGTAGTCGTAGTATGTTCTTTTCCGTGGATATTAAAAGAAGTTTTTGGTATTTGGAGTCGGTTTTTATTTTCTCTGCAAGCGTATTAGGTATATTGTCTTTTAGCATCTTTATTTCTTCTGCATTTCAAACGTCTTTTAACTTCTTACAGGAAGAAGCTGGAGACGTGGTTACGCAGGGGCAGGGCGGGGCTGCGCAGGAGAACCTGATGTCAGACGTACCTGCATATGTACGATATGGATTTATAATTATTAATATGTTTCTTTTAACAATATCACCATAATTTATTTGACATTTCGATGCAAGTAATTCTATTTTGCAATAGACATTTCTACGAGTTTTAATTGCTTTAGTGTTTAGTTAGGATATATTATTATAATACTCATACCAATTATGCTTTATTCTCGATATCAGGACTCCCCAAGAGTGAGTATATTGTCTGATTATCGTATCATACACTTATACATGTATACATAATATATTACTGGACAGTGCACAGTAATGCATAGATATTAAGTTATGAAAGGTAACATTCCACCACCAGTTTAAAGTAGATATCAGAAAACGAGTAAACGTAACGTCTGTTGTGTATTCCAAAGTGGTGAAAAATGTAAATTAATGTTTAATTTACAAATGCAAAAATGTTATTGTTTAGTACCTACATTCGTTTGACGTTTTAACAAGGATTATTATTTAAGAGATTTAAACCTGGTGAACAGTTTTACTTAAGTATAAATTTAATAGTGTTTTTATATTTTTATTATATTTCTATATTTATAAAGACTCAACTTGGTAAATCTGTCAATAACCCTCTAATACCTGCCAACAGTTGGTGAAGAAAAAGACGTGCATGAAAGTTGACAACAAAGAGTACTGCGTCGGAGAAAGTATAAGTGGGGTAAGTTCCTGAATTGAATCAGCTTTGTCTGGGATAGGTACATTGCTTTGTCTTTAATTTTTAATATGATCCTAAAACATAATATTCAACTCTCGTAAGTTATACCCATAGCTAGACTAAACAACTCGCTCTAATCCGTAATTAGAATATTATTATTTACTAGCTATGCCCACGACTTCGTCCGCGTGGAATAGTTATTTTCCCCCGTTTTTTACACATTTTCCATTGTTTCTTCGCTCCTAATGGTCGCAGCGTGATGTTATATAGCCTAAAGCCTTCCTGGATAAATAGTCTATCCAACAAAATAAGTTTTTTTTTCAATTCGCACCAGTAGTTCCTAAGATTAGCGCATTCAAATAAACAAACAAACAAACTCTTCAGCTTTATAATATTAGTACCTATAGATTACAAGTTGATTCCCAGGTTAACTAACTTTTTATGCACATTTAATTTTTCATAGACTTCCGTTAAATAAAATTACATTTTATGGACCACTCAATTTTATTGTTATCATCAATTCTTTGTGTTTCAGCTTCCAAGTGGTGCACTCGTATGTATTAACGTTTTATAGGAATATTATTTCGATAGACGTACTTTCTAAGCAAATGCAGTATGGAGACTATGAGATAGAGTTGCCAAGAATAATTATTTCGGCTGCTGTCGGCTGAAATGCGGAATATTCGGCGCAAAATACATGCTTATCGAACGCGTAAACAAGAATAAAACAAGTTGCATCTTGTCTCCATCGTTGCGGCGGTGTATACAGGAGCGCCGGCGGATATTGGACAGTTTGTTTCAATTGCGATATTATTTACGTCACGGTACGCTTCAGTCAGATGATTAGGTACACGTAAAGACGAAAAGTGTAATTTTTTGCTACCAACATATATTATGCTGATCAATTTTAATTACAAAAGTGTTATACTTACTTAATTTGGTAAAAAATACATTTATTTTTTAGGGTTCCGTATTATCTAATATGACACCTCATTTTCATGATTAGGTATTGGAATAATAGTCCGTGGCATGTTTACTATGAGCCATTCATTTATTAAAAAACGGGTTAAGTGCGAGTCGGACTTTCTCATCTAGGGTTCCGTACAAATCGGAAGGGATAGCTTATAATATATTTTTTTTATTTTTGATGCCCTTGCTGTTATTATAAGAACATTGGAATGAAAAAACTTTAACGGATTTAACTCGCGTATTTTATTTTTATTGGGTGACGTTTCGGAGCCTTTACAGATTCCGTAATCGTAGCACGACTGAGCTGACAATAGTCCTATTTGGGACTATTGTCAGCTCAGCTATAAAATACGCGAGTTAAATCCTTTGAAAGTTGTTTCATGCCAAGGGATAGCTTATAGCTATTACCTATATATAAAAAAATAAAATATTGTAGGTATATTTGAATTTTGGTAGGTACGAGTATCTACCTAATATAATTATAAATATATTTTAAGTATCTGATTGTCTTTCTTCTTTCCAGGGCAATTCTAAAAAGGTAATTCAACATTTTGTATTTTACAACAATATTTATAAGGTCAAATAGTTAATTCAAATACATATATTGCCAATAAAGGATTTTTTTAATTTGCTTAACTAATTTATTACAGAAGTTAAGTGTGATCCTTGTGGGATTTTTATATTAATGAATATAAAAAGGTAAGAATCCTGATTGTTTGGTGAATAATAAATTAGTAAAAGCTTAGCGTGTTAAAAAAAAGGTCGAGTTTATAAGTAGGTACCTACAATAAACATCGATGATGACGTCGTAGTTAGAAGATTATTAAATTTTAAATAAATCATTTTGTAGGTACCTGATGCTTATTATAAGTTTATGAATTATTTAGAACAGAATTCGCGTCGAGAAAATAACCATAGTATCTAGTCGCGTACTTTCCAGTATTATAATATTATGCGCTTTTGATGTAAGTATATTAAATATATGTCGGAGATTCCTTCATTTCAATCCACAGGTATGTCAGAAAACGCGGCAAACTCAGCACGGGGCTAGAATCACGTCCGCACGCCACGGTTTCTTGATTGAGAATGTCAGTGCGCATAAACGATACCTCGCGCCCGAACAGACAACGGTTGGCTAACCTGACAGTCAGGCCTACCAACCTGTCCACAGAGTTGCCAGCCTCATGCCGACTTTGTCCAAGCTATACGCTTGACGTTTCTGATAAAAGACAGTTCAGAGCACTAGTCGTGCCGTCATGGGAGGTATCATGCCATTGGGTGGCGTGATATTATCGCCTGATCTTACTATTTGAAAAATACTGATTTGTACGAATATTTCAAATTTAAAATTCTGATATCTCCTACATATATGTATATAATTACTAGGTTAATTACGTTACTTTTTTCCTTGTTGCAGAGATAAGTAAGACTAGAGAAAATGTTCTGAGCATTTAATAAATAACTATAATCAAAGTAATTATGATTTAATTTAATAAGTCCCAACTGGTGCTGGTGGAGGAGACCAGAATAACCTCTAGTCCTAGCATCTGTCCCCCCATGTCATAATCGTGTTAGCACACCTCCTGGTGGACGAGCCGTAATATCACATCAATTTGTAGGTGCCTAGGTACATATTGCTTAATATAAGCTTGTATAAAGAGCATTACCTACTGACCACTAAGCGTCAACATTACCTTTCCTTTTTAATGTGAAATTTTCAGCCCTATTTTCACACGCGCTTTTGATTTAAGCGAATTAGATAGGCACTAGTAGTAGTTAGTTACATTACGTTTTTTTGTTAAAGGAATAAAATTAGTGCACTCATTTTGAATAAAATTTAATAAATAAGTTTGGTTTTACTTAGCATACATTTTGTGGTTTTTCAAAACTGTTTGTAATCATCCCGAGGCTCGTCTTGGACGCAATTATAGGCGGTCGCAGTGTAAGAGTCTTCAAGGTCTTGCAATACAATTGCTACGATTTGGATTTAATTAACCCACCTTTCGTATCAAAACATTAAATTGCGTCAAAAACTTAAATTGCAAATGCACGCTCAAGCCCTAAAAATGTAATATTTCAATGGAGTGACTTCAGTGGGTTCGGCAAGATGATACAGAACAACTCAAGATGTCTGTAAATTGAAATTTTATCGAATAACTTAAATATTAAGGAATTACAAAAAATTATATGGGTATCCGGATAAGTGCACACACCAACATTACATACAGGTACCTATTTTAAACATCATGTCTCTAAACTTTAAACATTTAGTGCAAAAACAAAAAAATAAATGTTTTTTTCATACGGTATACTTACGTGACCACTAATTATTTGACTCAAAACGGGACATTGGTTTATTTAGTTCAATACGCAGTGCTTTTTTGATTATATACAACAGGAAAATAATAAAAAAGCGTGTAAAACTGGGAATGGAAAACAAATGCCTAGAAATATACCCGAATGACGATTTTAAATTTATTTTACAATAATATGGGGCTTACCTATACATCAGAATAGTCCATTGTAATATTATTATAAATGCCAAAGTTTGTTAGAATGTATGGATGTCTGGGTGTATGTTTGTTACTCTTTGACGCATAAACTATAACCGAATGCATTTTGATGAAACTTTACATTAATATACTACTATTGGAATGAAACAACTATTAACGGATTTAACTCTTTATTTTATTTTATTTGCAGACGTTTCGGATTCTTTAGCTGCTGCCCAGTCGTGCTACAATTATGGAAACTGTAAAAGAAAAAAATGGAATCGAGAAAAAGAAACCGAAACGTCAGCAAATAAAATGTAATAAAAAGACGCGATTAAATCCGCTAATAGTTGTTTTATTCCAATGTGTAATAACCGCGAAGGTATCAGAAATTATTATTAATATAGCTAGCTTATAAAATACAAGTACAACAGAAAAACATATATATATTATGTTAATTATGTTTTATGTTATGTTATATTTTATAACGATATTCTGTAAAGTACTTACCGTGTGCAGACGGAGTCGCGGGCAGAAAGAAGCTAGTGTGTCAAATAATGCTGGCCTTTAACGCTTAGTCTGCCTAATATTTATTTAGCACTTTTCCGTATGTAATTGACTAAATGGTTAATGAAATATGGCAATTTAACTTTTTAACTATTTTAGAACTATTATACCTAATGTTTATTATTACAAAGTAAACTGTAATTTATAATCAACTTAGAAAAAGCGCAAATAATTACAACGATTGTAAAAAAAAGCTGTTGATTGGATATTAATGAGTAAGTACTTAAGTAATGCTTATGATTTTACACAGAATATTAATTAGGAAATTAATTTGTGAATGTTCACATAGATATGATAGTGCAGTATTTAAACAGCTATGAATATTGGCTAAGTCAAGTGTATTATATATAGGTACATATATGAGGTTATATATTAATATCATAAGAGAATAAATTCTCCTGTGAGTAGATATGTTCTATGAGCCGCATAAAGATTTTAACACGAAAAAAGAAAAATTAAACAATACATTTTGGAGGCTCCCCACACTTTCAACACACCAATACGTGCCCCTCCCCCCAACAAAAAATATATGATTTTTGAGTTAAATCCGTTGTTGTTTTTCTAATATAAATACACTTAGCTTTAGAGATGTATGTTTATCCGTTGTACCCATAGTACAAGCTTTGCCACAGAATAGGTAATAGTACCTAAAAGTAAGTACTTACTGAAGTCTTACTGCTTTGATTTTCACAAATGCCGCCTTTTTATATACATTTATAATTATTATTAACAAACGGATCGCACGCGAGCAGCCGACATTGAGCTCTCTGGCGCCTGGCTAATAATATTATATCACCACTTAAATAAAATAAATACCTATTTAAGTGAATACCTAAATATTACAGGTCGTCAAAATCAAATAAGTAAGTATAAAAATACCACGCAAGCATACCTTTATTTATTTTTTAATTACGTAAATAATTAGGTACCGAATATTTAAATCAGTTCACACAGATAGACACGACTCGCAGCCCGGTACCAATGTAGGGGATTGTGAGGTAATATGATCCCTGGAGGTCAAATGATCCCCCGGCTTAAATCTAAGACAACTAGTTCCACATATCCAAATGCGCATGAAACATGTACCCCGCACCCCTGCCAGTTGCCTCTCCGAGTGTCAAGGCGGTGCAAGCGCTTGGCGTGATTTTATTAAAAAATAATCAAAAAGTGTGGCTCTGATCTAAGGTAAGTCTGTGTTTTTGATATTTCATTACTTTTTACATGTTTGTGTTTATTGAAATGTTGTTTAATTTGTGGGTATTAATAGTAGTCAGCTAATATTTAAGCAATGTCCGATCTCCGCACGCGGTATTTGAAGATTATGTTTTGATCGATATCTTGGAATTTGGTGTTTGGGGCAAATGATCCCTGGAATCATTTTACCCCATTAGTATTTGTTTTTCTTACAGATAGTGCCGAGAATGTATAAACGAAAGACCAATCCCCAAAATTGGCCTGAAGAATCAATGCAAAAGGGTTCATATGCCTTTTGCATTGATTCTTTAAGCCAATTTTAATGGTACGCCTTACAAAACCATAAAGAGTAGAGTAGTAGATAATTATAAAAAAGAGATCTGAAAAGTTTTGTGTAACTTGCTTAAATGCTTAAATTGTTATGAATAGTACATAATATGAATAAAAAAATAAATTAAAAATTTAACAAACCCCCGACATAAAAACTAAAAGACCCTCTAAAAAGTATAACAATAAAAAATCTAAAATATTAATACATAGAAACTTACCTAACTAATATTAAGATTTTATTATTGTTATACTTTTTAGACGGTCTTTTAGTTTTTAAGTCGGGGGTTTGTTAATTTTTTTTTTTTTTTATTTCATACTTTTTAACCCCCTACAAAAAAACGACGGGGTGTTATAAGTTTGACGTGTCTGTCTGTCTGTGTGTGTGTGTGTGTGTGTGTGTGTCTGTCTGTGGCATCATAGCTCCCTAACGCATGAATCGATTTTGATTCTGTTTTTTTTGTTTGAAAGGTATATATTAAGAGGATAACATGTACATTACAAAATTCCATGTTAAATGGAAATTAGTTAAAAATAATAATATGTAGTAGGTACCTAAATTAAATACCTACTTACAATTATTAAACTACTAGACCGATTTTTATAAAACATAGCTAAGAACACTCCCGACATAGTCACCTTACAAACAAAAAAAAACAGAATCAAAATCGGTTCATGCGTTAGGGAGCTATGATGCCACAGACAGACACACACACACACACACACACACATACACAGACAGACAGACAGACACGTCAAACTTATAACACCCCGTCGTTTTTGCGTCGGGGGTTAAAAATAAATAGCTGAGTGTTTTATTTCACTGATATTGAGTAACTTATAGTATAAATTTCCCTCGGATCATATTACCCCTACCCCAGGGATAATTTTGTACATAAGTGTGTATAAAATGATCCTTTACTAAACTTTTACAAAAACCTCTTGTACAAAAAAACTATGTATATACATGTAATAAAAAATAAGTATGCAGTTACAAAGTTAAGTAAATACACTAGCTCTAATAATAGAAATCTTGTGATTTTCCTTTCATTTTTAGCTGATTTAAGTTTTTTCCCTTAATGGGATCATGATGGCGGAATGGCGTAGTGAGACACCCCTGGCTTTGCTTAGTTTGGAATTTTATTAATTGGTGTGAATAGTGCAAAGATATTTATTTATTAATTATAACGGTCCGCACCGCACGGATCCAGTTTATTTTTAAATTAAATATACCTAGCCTATGTCACTGACGAATAGTGTAGCTTCTTACAATGAAATAGTTTTTCAAATTCGTCCAGTCGTTTGGGAGCCTATTCAATCCAAACAAATAAACAAACTTTTCCTCTTGATTATATTAATAGGTAGGTATAGATATAGATATTAGGTAGGCACCTATAAATTTTTTTATTAAGAAATATTATATTACGATGTTGGAACATTTTTAAAAAACCTAACCCAAGCAATACAATTAGACATAAAAGTGGTTGTCAATGAGAGAGTTTACGAAGCTGTTTATGATTTTTGGCATATATTTTTTTATACAGAGTGATATGACGATTCAATGAATTTTGACAAGTAGGTAAGTGCTTACTCGGATAGTGGGCACTAGCATCTCTTTGCTCGGCGCGCTCAATTGGCGCGGGCGGGTCAATGCAGACGAGGCTCGAGTCTCGGCCAGCGCGCTATAAGGCGCGCTGTCGGCGCTCGCTCGCACTGTCGTCGACTCTGCATCACCATGCACTTCAAGGCGGTACTGGTTCTCTGCCTGCTCCTTTCCATTGTAAGTAACGCAAATAGAAAGCGTCTTCCGCTATTACCTGTAAGATATAAGCATACAAACAAGTGTTTGTGTCATGTATATAATAATCTACATAGGTATCCATTGCAATAATTGTCTCGATACGAATAGTAATTAGGTATTGATCAAACTTATTTATAACGGTTACTTACCTATTCTTGCAGCAACAATTGAGAGCAGATGTGCGTATATCTTCTTTAAATATCTATTTATTTACTAAAGAATATAATATTTTCGGTAAAATTATAATTTTATTTTGTTATTTAAATAAATCTACACTGTAATAGTACTTACTACAATAATATCACGATATAAAAAATATTCCAAATTATGATGTACCTACCTAGTTTAAAATGTACATGTACTTATGCCATTAATTTTACAGTCACAGATAAATGCAAACAGCATTGAGGGAATTCAGGTAAGTGACTTTCTATTCATTGTCTTGTATGGAAATGAAAAGCATAGGGTTGTTGGCGTCACGAAGAATATAAAGGTACAAAACAATGTGAAATTCAGATAGAAATTATAGTTAATATATAATATGTACCTACCTGCTACATAACTGTGAATGGGTGGTTCAACTCCCTAGGGAATTTTCTGCGGCGGACCTTATTTTGTACAGTTTTAGTAGGTAAATTATGTTGATGTTGGATTAACACCGCAACACTAAATGGTTTCTAATATACAACACAGAAAATCAGCTCACTCAAAAATATACATCTTTTATCCGACATTTATATCAAGCATACGCACGAATTGGGTGTTCGGATCTCAAGATTAGTATATTAATTATTGTATTTTTATATGTAGGTATATGTATATTATTTAAGTGTTTGGTATATGTTAAAAAAACAACGACAGGAAACAGTCATAAATTTGGTAAATTAGATTTTGAGACTGGCCGGTTTGATATTGATAAAAAAACCGGCCAAGTGCGAGTCGGACTCGCGCACGAAGGGTTCCGTACCTATAATAAATTAGGCAATTTGATTTATGACGTTTAAAAACAAAACTACTGTCTAGATCTCATTCAAACCAATTTTCGTTAGTTGTTTGCATAGTAATAGGTACACATCATATATTTTTTTCAGTTTTATCATGCCTATACCTATTTTAGAAGTTACGGGGGGGGGGGGGGGGCACATTTTACCACTTTGGAAGAGTCTCTCGCGCAAACTATTCAGTTTAGAAAAAAATTATGTTAGAAACCTCGACATCATTTTGAAATACCTATCCATAGATACCCCACACGTATAGGTCTGATGAAAAAAAAATATGTTGAGTTTCAGTTCTATGTATACGAAACCCCAAAAATTTTGTTTTTTTTTTCTGATTTTATTTTTAAATCTTAATGCGGTTTACAGAATACATCTACTCACCAAATTTTAATAATGTAGCTCTTATAGTTTCGGAATAAACTGGCTGTGACAGACAGACAGACATGACGAATCTATAAGGGTCCCGTTTTTGCCATTTGGCTACGGAACCCTAAAAACGATCTCAGCCAAATCACTCCACCACCTTTCAGACCTCATTTGGCAAAAAAATCTGCCACAAATAACTTCACTTTCCTCCCTTCTGAGCAGAACCACGTGTAGGTTATAAATGTGCTCGTGTCAAGTTAACGCAATGGAAAAGGATACAGATTTAGCTCAGTAGAGCTACCATCTCATCATTACTACCATTCAAGAATGATAGCAATAATGATGAAATTGCTACGTGACGATAAAAACCAAGAATTATCCCGAACTGCTAACTAATCTTTGTAAGTATAATAATTGTTCCCCCGTGTCGTCTGTTAATCTAGTATCTAAATGCCGTAGTCTGGTGGCTATGATAATACATATATAATTTGCCTTTATATACTTATAATAATAGTTGTAGCTTTACAGGTAGATAGGTACTTAGCGTAGGTAGTATTATTATAGAAACGCCCAAGCCTACCTAATACATTTCTACTCGTTAGCTGTACCTAGGTATATACGATTAGAAATATATTTAAAAGAAATAGTACTTACTATACTATTTTATTTTTAATTGAATTATGATATTGTATTTTTCCAGATAATGTGACATAATCTATATACTTACTAAGTACCTACCTACCTTACATAATAATATAATATTGGCTTTATTACTTGTCAGGTTTTAGTAAAATAAAACAAGTTTCCAAAACATATTTATAAATATAGGTACTTGCTATTTTCAACCGACGAAAAAAACGGAGGAGGTTCTCAATTCGACGCGTATATTTTTTTTTTTTTTTTTTTTTTTTTTTTTTTATGTATGACCAGTACGCATAACTTTTTACAGGGTGGTTCGATTTTGATGATTCTTTTTTTATTGGAAAGGGTATACTTTGAAATTGGTCCCATTTAAATTTGGAAAAAAAATTCCGACCCTAAGGGTAGAAAAATAGGGGATGATTAAATTTTCACGCACCGATTGTATCGTTTGACCATGGGTAACTTTTTACAGAGTAGTCCGATTTTGATAATTCTTTTTTTATTGGATAAGGCAAACCTCAAAGTTAATCCCATAAAAATTTGGAAAAAAGAAACCTACCCTAAGGGTGGGAAGGGGTTAATAGCAAAAACAAGGTAGGTAGCTATTTTAAAAATAATTAAAAATTAAGCATGTAATAATTTGTATAAATTATGGCCACAGAAAAGTATAAAATAATAACTTTTAATAAAAAAATTTAACCGCCGAAAAAAAACTAAAAGGCAACAAAAAACAATAGCGCACTGAAAAGAGAAAAATAATAATTTTGTCTTTTATAACGACTATTTTTTTGTTTGTAATGTCTGATATTTTTGGAGTCGGTGCCAGCCTCAAACAAACTTGAGCACCTTAGTGAAGAGTTGAGAGTGAAGAGTTGCTGCATCAGCTGGTCAGGTTTTAGTAAAATAAAACAAGTTTCCAAAACATATTTATAAATATAGGTACTTGCTATTTTTAAGTACCTACTGTACTCTTTACTATACGGAATATAAAAGCAATAAAATAAAAAATATTCCCATTCTGATTTTCCTTCTATTCACGTACATAGTAGTGTTGTAGCTGAACGGGGGCCGCCGCGTGTCCGATATCCGCTAAATATGCTACTGGGGAATAGTCGAGCTGTCATGATCCATTAACGATTTTTTACTAGTAAAAATGTTTTCTGTTTTTAGCGACTGGTATGTAATAGGTGTAGTGAATGGTAGTTTTTTTAAATAAATCAGAGACGGCATATCTCTGCATTATGATTTTCGTTATAAATTCGTTAGATACCTTTAGTTGTTTTATTTCCAATGTGATTACAGATCACTACATAGTAAAAACCAAAGGCGCTTTTTCTGTTCCTAAATCCCTATGTACGTCTAAATCTTTAAAACTACTCAACGCATTTTGATGCGGTTTTTTTTAATAGATAGAGTGATTCAAGAGGTGGGTTTACAACACACGTATGAAGCCGGGGCTAGTTCACTATAAAGGCAACATAGGAAAGATATATTGTAAAAAAATATCAGTTTAGTTCTTTAGTGCTGAAATGAGGACAAGATCAGAGCAACATTAGTGCAGTAACTATACTCGTGATATATATTTTTAAAGGCAGACAGGGAAGCCTTACACGGGGAGGGTCAGGATGACATGGCACAGAGTGAAGTCAAAGGAGAAGTATGTCTATTGTATAACTAATTATACTTACCTATACCTGTTTAGTTCGTTGGCGAGGCTGCAAGCTGTGTGTCTCGGGACCCTGTTATAGTCAAATTTATCCTACGATAATATCAATAAAACGTCTTAGATTACAATTTCACCATAAGTTTGCCGACAAATCTACTACACGATTGTTAAACGATAAGGTTATTTACGTACTTACCTAAAATTTCGATCAGTTATTTTTCATTACCTATAGAGATGTAAATCCATAATAACCGTTCCTTAAGTTTACAATGAAACTTGCTATCTTACCAGTAGTGCAAACTTAAAGAATATATATTTATAAGTATTTTTATATTATTACTCTATAAGGTACGTAGTTATCATTAAAACAATTCATCATGTGGATAGGACACCAACTTCTTACTTACTGAGCTAGTCGTAGTATGTTCTTTTCCGTGGATATTAAAGGATTTTTTGGTATTTAGAGTCGGTTTTTATTTTCTCTGCAATCGTATTAAGTATATTGTCTCTTAGTGTTTTATTTCTTTTGCATTTCAAACGTCTTTTAACTTCTTGCAGGAGGAAGCTGGAGACGTGGTTACGCAGGGGCAGGGCGGGGCTGCGCAGGAGAACCTGATGTCAGACGTACCTGCATATGTACGATGTGGATTTATAATTATTAATATGTTTCTTTTAACAATATCACCATAATTTATTTGACATTTCGTTGCAAGTAATTCTATTTTGCAATGGACATTTCTACGAGTTTTAATTGCTTTAGTGTTTAGTTAGGATATATTATTATAATACTTATACCAATTTTGCTTTATTCTCGATAACAGGACTCCCCGAGAGTGAGTATATTGTCTAATTATCGTATCTTACACTTATACATGTATACATAATATATTACTGGACAGTGCACAGTAATGCATAGATATTAAGTTATGAAAGGTAACGTTCCACCACCAGTTTAAGGATATTAGAAAACGAGTAAACGTAACGTGTGTTGTGCATTCCAAAGTGGTGAAAAATGTAAATTAATGATGATTAATTTACAAATGCAAAAAAAAATAATTGTTTAGTACCTACATTCGTTTGACGTTTTAACAAGGATTATTATTTAAGAGATTTAAACCTGGTGAACAGTTTTACTTATAAATTTAATGGTTGTATTATAATTAAAAAATGTTTGCTCAGTAGGTAATTACCAAATTACATATTTTTGTTATATTTCTATATTTATAAAGACTCAACTTGGGAAATCTGTCAATAACCCTCTAATACCTGCTAACAGTTGGTGAAGAAAAAGACGTGCATGAAAGTTGACAACAAAGAGTACTGCGTCGGAGAAAGTATAAGTGGGGTAAGTTCCTGAATCGAGTCTGCTTTGCCTGGGATAGGTACATTGCTTTGTCTTTAATTTTTAATATGATCCTAAAACATATAATATTCAACTCTCGTAAGTTATACCCATAGCTAGACTAAACAACTCGCTCTAATCCGTAGGGTGACCAGTTCAACAATTAACCACATAAAATTCAAACTATCATACTTCGTAATTTTTCATTCCGATATTTTTTTTCTATATCCTGTTCAATAGCCAGTTTCATTAGCTACATATAGGCATATAATAAATGTTCATTATCTACACGGTTTTTGCGACAAAAATATTTAAAACAAAAATGGAAATTGGCTAACTGTATCCACACCATCGTACACAATTAACCGGGGGGGTATGCAACAGATAGCCATTGAGTGAAAAGTTAAGTCAAATTAAATCCCTTAATATAAAAAATTTATTATTTTGAAATGATGACGAAACGAGTGTTTTATCTGTGAGAAAATAGTATTTTGGTATAATTTTAAAGAAAATATTACGTATAATATAATATTTGAATTATTATTATGCCTAACACCTCATTATCTTTTTTTATAACTTTAACCGAATGTCTCCATTTTTACGCTGTTGTTTCCTGGTACACTCCATCTAAAATACTCATAAAATTAATAATTTTCCCAAAAAAATTTGTTCTATTGCCCATTTTGGTTAATTGTGGACCAACCCCCACCCAAAGCCGTTACGCTGACCTCAATTTTAAATGCGCGTCGCTACTCACGTGATACTTGCACTAAATGAAGCACGTTTAATTATTCTACTCAGCGACGCCACAATAATTCTTGTAATATGAAATGAAAAGATGTTAGGAGAAAAAGAATTCAAGTTTTTTTTTTAACTTTTTCCATCAAAAAACACAAATGTCGTACTACCACGAAGGCTGCCGACGCAAGCCTACTGCAAACTGGGGAGCAGGGAGTTGGGTACCCGTTGCATCATAACCGTGCGATGGCACAAAGTGGTGACGTCACGTCTATGAAATATAGCCGTGGCTAACTGTGTACGAGTGGTTAACTGTTGAACGTCCGACCCTAATTAGAATATTATTATTTACTAGCTGTGCCCACGACTTCATCCGCGTGGAATAGTTATTTTCCCCCGTTATTTACACATTTTCCATTGTTTCTTTGCTCCTATTGGTCGCAGCGTGATGTTATATAGCTTTCCTCGATAAATGGTCTATTAAACATTTTTTTTTTTAATTCGAACCAGTAGTTCCTGAGATTAGCGCGTTCAAACAAACAAACAAACTACATGGGTGGATCAAAAAGTACCCGCGTTCGGAAAGAGACTATGTCGTTGAGATAATATGTTGTCATTATTATCGTGTACCTACCTAAGGTATTTAGAAATTAAAAAATATATGTTTGTTTAAAAACAATACATTACCTTTTATTTAGTGGCCAGTTTTATCACACGAGTATTATATTTAAAGAGGTGATTGCCGAATCAGAAGCGTATTTTAAAGGGTTTGAGAAAACGTATTTTTCGCGGGGTTAAAAAAGTGGCCAAAACGTTTGGATATGTGTAAAGACCTTAAAGGAAATTATGTAGAAAAATAAAAAAAAAAAACTTTAAAAAAACAGTTTTTTCTGTCTTAACGCGGGTACTTTTTGATCCACCCACGTATTCAGCCAGGGGGGTTTCACTCCGCCGTTCCGCCGCCGAGCTAACAATGCGTATCGGGCCTCCCCCAACTGGGGCCGAATCGTCAGTGGTTGCCGCACAGTGGCCCGTGACGCACGCGCGCGCTTCTTACGCAGCTACAGTACTGACAACCCTATTCAGAACGTCTGACAAGGTGCGGAATAATGTCGACCTTTGCGCGGCGCCAGAGAGCTCAATGTCGGCTGCTCGCTTGCGGTCCATTTGCTAATAATCATTATGTAGGCACATAAAAAGGCGGCATTTGTGAACATCTAAGCAGTGAACCTTCTGTTTTTCTTTCTTTGTCAGCTCAGCTATAAAATACGCGAGGTAAATCCGTTGCAAGTTGTTTCATGGCAAGGGATAGCTTATAGCTATTATATATGTATATATAAATATATATATAAAAATAAGTTATTGTACCTAGGTATATTTAAATTTTGGTATTAGTAGAGTACCTACCTATTATAATTATAAATATATTTTAAGTATCTGATTGTTTTTCTTCTTTCCAGGGCAATTCAAAAAAGGTAATTCAACATTTTGTATGTAACAACAATATTTATAAGGTCAAATAGTTTATTCAAATATATTGCCAATAAAGGATTTTTTTAATTTGCTTAACTAATTTATTGCAGAAGTTAAATGTGATCCTTGTATTATTTATATATAAATGAATATAAAAAGGTAAGAATCCTGATTGTTTGTTGAATAATAAATTAGTAAAAGCTTAGCGTGTTAAAAAAAAGGTCGAGTTTATAAGTAGGTACCTACAATAAGCATCGATGATGACGTCGTAGTTAGAAGATTATTAAATTTTAAATAAATCATTTTGTAGGTACCTGATGCCTGTAGCTTGCACACTAGCATACCAGCTCCTTGCAAGTGCCAGCCACAATCATATGTATTCACTAACTGGCATGCCTGTAACTGGAAGTAGTTGCAAGTAGTTGGCACAACATTTGATTTCCTTGCATGCCCGTTGAGGGAGGGGTCGCGGGGGGCTGCTAACCTGGCACGTGTGAACAGCCGCGACAGCTACGGGCATGCCAGTGCCAGTAGTGAGTATCATTCTTTGTTATTTTGTCCCCAATTCTTCCTAACAATTCATCAAATTTCTCTGGGAGCATTCTCAAATGGTTTCTGTAACTATTATGATCTTCTTGACGCATTTTTTTAAGCAGACAACTACTTGCTCCAAAATCTTCGTTTCTACTAATCCAATCTCTTACCCAAACCCGTCTTCGTTTTTTCTTTTTATCTTTTATTAATTTAGCTACACATTCAATTGCTAATAATAACACAATTTTGTTTAATTCACTTCGATTATTATCCATGTTGTAGGCACGAAATACTCTCACGAACTGTCCTGTGTCCCATTATGCATGCCAGTATTACTTGCAAATGTATCCGGAGTGTGCCAGTTACTCGTACATGCCAGTAACTTTCATACCAGCTACTTTCCCGATTTATTTATTTATTTACACTCTTTATTGCACAATAAAAAACAAACGTACAAAAGGCGGACTTAATGCCATACGGCATTCTCTACCAGACAACCTTTAAAGCAAACAGAGAGCATGTGTAGGCGCAAAAAGAATAATACATATAAAATAATAGATACAATATATTATTATAACAGTATTACACTACATAAATATAATACATAAATATACTAAAATATATAGTTAGATATACAAAAATACATAAATAACTACAATGACAGATGATGGAAACTAAAGATTTAAAAAGTGCTTACGTAACAAACGCTTGCATGCTAGCTTACTCGGTGCTTGCCTGATAGCTAGAGGGAGAGAATTCCAGAGACGGATTGCCTGAAGGGCGAAAGAGTTGGAAATGAAATTAGTATGGTGAAGAGGAATACTAAGAGTGAGGGATCGAGAAGAACGGAGTTCACAGCCCGGCCGTGCAGTGTGAAAAGAGAAAGGGGACTTTAAATAATCGGGAGAGGAATTATCAAAAAGAATAGAAAAAAGTATAGAGAGGATGTGGATATTTCTACGATCACGGATGGAAAGCCACTCAAGCTGACGCCGGTAGAATGATACATGGTCATATTTACGAAGACCGAAAATAAACCTAATACAATTATTTAGTAGCTTGTCCAGTTTGTTGAGGGATACTTGAGAAATGTTAGAATAACACACATCAGCATAGTCAATTATAGGTAATACAAGGGCCTGAACTAGCAACGTCTTAGTGCAAACAGGGAGAAAATTTTTAAAACGATATAACGCGCGCAGGGTGTTGGTTACTTTGCGACTAACCTCCGCCACTTGAGCATCCCAAGATAAAAAGTTGTCAATAGTCAACCCGAGATTCTTGACCTGAGCCGACAGAGGAATAACGACGTCATTAAACAAAGTCGGTGTAACGAGAGTGTAGTCTAAAGCAGATAATTGTCGCGAACTACCTACGATAATGGCCTAACACTTAGTAGGTTTTACAGTAATGCCAAAATTGGCACACCAGTCAGAAATTTATATGGTTCAGGTCATCATTTATAAGACATATGGCACGATTTACGTCCTTAACATGAGCTTGAGCGTTTAGTTGCAAATCGTCTGCATAGAGATGGTAAGAGCCTTGGAGGTTGGTAGTAACTAAATTAATAAATATGGAGAATAATAAAGGGGAGAGAATACCACCCTGAGGCACACCAGAGGATAAATCACACCACTCGGACATAGATTTATCTAAACGGATAGCTTGACGACGGTCGCGGAGATGAGACGAAAACCACTGTAGTACTGTGAACGACATCCGTAATCTAGAAAGAGTCGCAATAAGAAGATCATGATCAACTGCATTAAAGGCATTAGAGAAGTCAATCAGCACTAAAACAGTTACCTGAGAGGATTCCATGCCTTGTCTAATATCCTCAGTGACCTTAAGCAGGGCAGTAGTAGTGCTGTGACCAGGACGGAAACACGATCGTTACGTATCAAAACAAAGCCAGGAAGGCTAAAATTGGTCGAAAGCAAAGCGGGTTTCAGCCAAGTCCCTGAAATAAGTACGGCATGCACATTACAAGCAGAGAAAGTTTCGAAAAGTTCAGAGAAATGACTTGGCACGCTCTGTGCATTAATGTGGCAAACATTAAAAAACATTGGGAAGCTCTGGAATTCTTTGGTTAAAATACTACCGAGAGTTTCGAGCTCGACGCTAGACGCATCGCACGAGAGAAAGGAAGCAGACAGGTTGACCAATATTGGCCGAGGCTTGCCCTCTATAACAGTGCCAATACGATGACACACAGTGAAGGACTCCTGAGTGATCCCAGGCAGCTGAAGAGTCCCTTGGCATTTTGGCAAACATGAGCAACTGCAGCAGCGATGTTTAGATTGTCGGTCTCCGGGATACCACCAAAAACCAGATATTTCTTGCGATGCCGCATTTCCATAGTGTCCAATGCATTAGCCATCTCGCTGATCTGCTGCCTGACTACCTTCAAGATGCTCCACACATTTTCCTTAAAGCTGCAAAATTCCTTGCTCAAGCTAGCAACAGTGTCTGTCCGGGGAGAAGATTTTAAACTGGACTCGAAATCTGACATACGCTGCAATAAACTTTGCTCAAGCGCTCTCTGAGTTTCAGCAAAATCCATTATTGTGGTCATTTTGACAAAGTGTATATTAAATTATATTCCTGTTATGAGTTGGTGTATAAGTGATGAGTCACCGGCAGGTTATAACGAATTCACTCCAATAACATGTGAAAAGTGATTTCCACACAGTACCTATATGCTGAATCAACTTGTAAGTAATCCAATTAATCAAAAATTACTGAAAATTAATATTTTAAATACAATAAATAACACAGTACTAAGAGAGTGAGATGTTGCTTTTTTTTCTTCACCTTCCCGAAAAAAAAAAAAAAAAAAATTGTGGCATGTGTATCCCCGGCTTAATATCTAGTCGCGTACTTTCCAGTATTATCATACCTATGCACTTTTGATATAGGTATCTATACTAATATTATAAAGCTGAAGAGTTTGTTTGTTTGTTTGTTTGTTTGTTTGAACGCGCTAATCTCAGTAACTACTGGTTCGAATTTTTTTGTTGGATAGACCATTTATCGAGGAAGGCTTTTAGCTATAAAACATCACGCTGCGACCAATAGGAGCGAAGAAACAGTACAGAATGTGTAACAAACGGGGAAAATATGAAGCCTTATGAAGAATTACTATTCCACGGAGACGAAGTCGTGGGCACAGCTAGTATTAAATATATGTATATAGTTACTAGGTTAATTACGTTACTTTTTTCCTTGTTGCAGAGATAAGTAAGACTAGAGAAAATGTTCTGAGCATTTAATAAATAACTATAATCAAAGTAATTATGATTTAATTTAATAAGTCCCAACTGGTGCTGGTGGAGGAGACCAGAATAACCTCTAGTCCTAGCATCTGTCCCCCCGAGTCATAATCGTGTTAGCACACCTCCTGGTGGACGAGCCGTAATATCACATCAATTTGTAGGTGCCTAGGTACATATTGCTTAATATAAGCTTGTATAAAGAGCATTACCTACTGACCACTAAACGTCAACATTACCTTTCCTTTTTAATGTGAAATTTATAGCCCTATTTTCACACGCGCTTTTGATTTAAGCGAATTAGATAGGCACTAGTAGTACAGGGTGAGCGCACCTCGGAGCGTTCCCCTTTCATCCGGTGGAGCAGTAACGGCCCCAGGGCCAACTGTAGAAGATCACTCAGAAAAAAAAAAAAAGCACTAGTAGTAGTTAGTTACATTACTTTTTCTTGTTAAAGGAATTAAATTAGTGCACTCATTATGAATAAAATTTAATAAATAAGTTTTGTTTTACCTAGCATAAATTAAACAGGAAGGATTTTGTGGTTTTTCAATACATCGTTTGTAATCATCCCAAGGGTCGTCTTGGACGCTATTATCGGCGGTCGCGGTGTTGAGAAAATAGTATACATTTGTACCCACTATATTAGAGACTCGATAGGGAAAGAGAGTTCAAGGTCTTGCAATACAATTGCTGTGATTTGGATTTAACTTTAACCCTCCTTTAATATCGAAAAATAAATAGCGCAAAAAGTTAAATTGCAAATGCACGCTCAAGTCCCAAAAATGTAATATTTCAATGGAGCAACTTCAGTGAGTCCGGCAAGATGATACAGAACAACACAAGATGTCTGTTAATTGAGATTTTAGCAAATAACTTAAGTGGAATTACAAAATATTATAGGTATGGGTATCCGGCTAAATGTATACACTACTATTATATACATACCTACTTTAAACGTTATGTCTGTAAACTTTAAACATTTAGTGCAAAAACAAAAAATAAAATTATTTCATACCTACGGTAGGTATACTTTTTGTGACCATTTATTATTAGACTCAAAACGGGATATTGGTTTATTTAGTTCTACGCGGTGCTTTTTTAATTATCTACAACAGACAGATAATAAAAAAAGCTCCCCCCCTTTGTAAAAACGACGAGGTGTTAGTGTGAAAGTGGGGATGGAAAACCATATTATCTCTAGTAATCTCTATAGATATACCCGAGTGACGTATCACCAGTAGGTAACGATGGTTGTAGGTGTGTTTGTTAGCTTCTCTTACACGTATAAACTACTGAATATATTTTCATGAAACTTTACAATAATATACCTTATAAAACACAACTACCCACATCAAAATAACAAGAGAAAGAAGCTAGTGTGTCAAATAATGCTGGCCTTTAACGCTTAGTCTACCTAATATTTATTTAGCATTATTCCATAAGTATGCAGATCACAGCCACGTTTTTACTAATTAGTTAAGTAAATCAATGTGGCAAATGAACTAATTATCTATTTAAAAACTATTATAATTGGAATTTAACAACTATTAACGGATTTAACTCGCGTATTTTTATTTTATTTTATTAGCAGACGTCAGCTAATAACCTAATATTACAAAACCGTAATTTATAATCAACTTTAAAAAAAGCGCAAATAATTACAATTAGCGTAAAAAAATGCTGCTGATTGGATATTAATAAGTTAGTGATGCTTATGATTTTACACAGAATTTTAATTTGTGAATATTTACATAGATACGATAGTGCTGTATTTAAACAGCTATGAATATTAACTAAGTCAAGTGACTGTAGGTACCTACTTGTAATTTATATGCATAGGTATATATATTACATAGTTATTAATATCATAAGAGAATAAGTTCTTCTGTTTACATTTTTAAACATCCTTTTCGGTAGACAACGGAAGTAGTCAAATTGCAATAAACGGAAACCCTTATGGATTCATCAAGTAGGTATGTCTGTCTGTCCGACCGTATGTCACAGCCACGTTTTTCCGTAACTATACCTACTGTTGAAACTTGGTAAGTAGATATATTCTACGAGCCGCATTAAGATTTTGACACATAACCCATACATGCCCCCCCCCCAAACAAAAAATATATGATGTAGGTACATTATTTATCATGCACACTTCCACCAAAACCTGGTTTGAACGAGATCTAGTAAGTTTTTTCTTTAAATAATTTCGTCATAAATCGTAAATCTTTGAATTAATCAAGACAAATGTACTTACAAATAAAAAAAAACATGAGCCTTAAACGTCAATCGTAAACCGTGAACCATTATTTTCTAATAATAATGGTACCTACGGACGGTTTCGTGCTCGAGTCCGAATAATAGTTAGTCGGTTTATTTTTACACTAGTGGACCGTCCCGGCTTCGCACACGTCCCTAATTTTTGTTTTCAAAATAAAATATTATAGTCTATGTCATTCGGGAATGCGGCGTTTTGAAGCCTATAGGTACAAACAAACGAACAATTTGATGTAACTAACATTAGAGTTGGACTATCTAGTAAGTCAGTTGTTGGTTTTCCAATATAGGTACACTTAGCTTTAGAGATGTATATTGGAATGAAACAACTATTAACGGATTTAACTCGCGTATTTTTATTTGCTGACGTTTCGGATTCTTTACAGTTTTCATAATCGTAGCACGACTGAGCAGACAATAGTCTAACACTAAAGTGATTTATACAGTTATGCAAACTACCTTATATTTAAATTACAATTTTGAAAAAACTACCCTATTCTGAATTATGAAATACTAAAGTTACATTTCACGCAAAAAAATGTTTACTATTATACAGTACAATTAAAACCTAATAGGGGGCGTTACTAGCGCTTCGGAAAGACCATCATTACTGAGAAGAAACGCCGCAAGAAACTCAGTAGAAAGTCGCTTTTTTAGGACACTTATATAGTGAAACCTGGTTAACTGGGACTTCCAAGGGACCTGTAAATCAGACTCTCTTAAAGAGGTATTCCACTTACGCAGTGTCTCAGATATCTAGGTATAAAAAAATAACTGTCTCATTTACAGAGGGTTTCGTTAACAGAGATAAGAAAAGAGGTACTCTCTATTATAGAGGTGTATTCAATTAAGCAACGTATTTATTTTGTAAACAATTCATATTTTCCATTAAAAATATCAAAAATGTGTTTTAAAGACAGCTCTCCTGTAACTAATAATTCGTTGTTGACGTTTACAAAATTATTATAAGTTGGAGGCAGATTATTTTACTGATTTGGGCACTGACGTTAATTTTAGTTTTTTTCGTAATAATAAAGACTTTGTCCTCGTTTCGGTCTTTTTTAAATAAATACCCGATTAATAGAGAAACCGCATTAAAACTAAGTTATATAAGGGCCGATTAAGAGAAGTTCTAGTAAAAGAGAGAGGAGACATCCGAGGTCCGAGCCTAAGTGTACCTACTGACTTTATCCCAGTTACAGAGATAAATACACGCGTCTTTTCAATTATAGAGGTAATTATGACAAGAAAATAGAAATAACTAATCCCAGATAAAGAGGTTGCTTTTGTCTTACTAACAGAGGTAATTCATAGCTAAAGTGCCGGGACCTCAGCATGTGTTCCAGATATGGAGGTTTTTCACTTATCCAGGTCCCTCTTAAACAAGTTTCACTGTACATACCTAAGTACTTGTCAATGAGACAAATTACGAAGCTGTTTATGCTTTTCGGCATATATTTGATTTATACAGAATGACAGAATACTTACTTACCCGGATAGTGGGCACTAGCATCTCTTTGCTCGGCGCGCTCAATTGGCGGGTCAATGCAGACGAGGCTCGAGTCTCGGCCAGCGCGCTATAAGGCGCGGTCTCGGCGCTCGCTCGCACTGTCGTCGACTCTGCATCACCATGCACTTCAAGGCGGTACTGGTTCTCTGCCTGCTCCTTTCCATTGTAAGTAACGCAAATAGAAAGCGTCTTCCGCTATTACCTGTAAGATATAAGCATACAAGTGTTGGTGTCATGTATATAATAATCTACATATCCAATAATTGTCTCGATACGAATAGTCAAATTACTATTCTGTTAGGTATTGATAAAACTTATTTATAACGGTTACTTACCTATTCTTGCAGCAACAATTGAGAGCAGATGTGCGTATATCTTCTTTAAATACCTATTTATTTACTAAGTTAGTAATATTTTCGGTAAAATTATAATTTTAACTAATAATATTTTTTTTAATAATTTTAGCAAATTATTTGAATAAGTCAACACTATAATAGTACTTACTACAATAACATCATGGTATAAAAAAATATTCAAAATTATAATGTAGGTACCTAGTTTAAACTGTATATATGCCATTAATTTTACAGTCACAGATAAATGCAAACAGCATTGAAGGAATTCAGGTAAGTGATTTTCTATTCATTGTCTTGTATGGAAATAAAGAAAAGCATAGGGTTGTTTAGTCTGGTCGTGAAGTGAGTTGTCTTAAAAATATGGGGATTGTTGAATTCGTTTCAGAATTGATTTTTGGGAAGGGGGGTTTTTTTTCCGCCATGCGCCATTGAAAATTGCAATTTCTATAAACAATAAACGTAGTGAAGAAAAGATAGTGTCCTATTTGTAGCTGTTACTCGGAAAATATTGAAGTTACTATCTATTTTGTTTTAAATGGAATTTTGATATTGTATTTTTCAGCGTCTAGTAAGTACCTATCCACTTTCAATTATTTCATTATAAAAATTGTTAACTGTTTGGTGTTTTTGTACTTACGCATTTTTTGTTGTCTTGTTTATACTTACTTACTTTCAGCTGGGAAGTGCCATCGGTGCGGAAGTAGTTGTAAGTATTAATGTGACATAATCTATATACTTACAAAGTACCTACCTTCCTTACATAGTCAGGTTTTAGTAAAATAAAATAAGTTTCCAAAATATATTTATAAATTTACTTGCTATTTATAAGTACTGTACCCTTTGCCATACGGAATATAAAAGCAATAAAATAAAAAATATAACCATTCCGTTTTCCCTCCATTCACGTAGTAGTGTTGTAGTAACAGGGGCCGCGGCCGCCGCGTGTCCAATATCCGCTGAATACCTACGCTACTGCAGAATAGTCGAGCTGTCATGCATGATCCACTAATGATTTTTTACTAGTAAAAATGTTTTTTTGTTTTTAGCGATTGGTATGTACTTAATAGGTGTAGTGAATTATAGTTATTTTAAATAAATCAGAGACGGCATATCTCTGAATTATGATTTTCGTTATAAATTCGTGAGATACCTGTAGTTGTTTTATTTCCAATGTGATTACTCATCACTACATAGTAAAAAACAAGGTCGCGTTTTCTGTTCCTATATGCCTATGTACGCTTAAATATTTAAAACTACGCTACGCATTTTGATGCGGTTTTTTTTAATAGATAGAGTGATTCAAGAGGAAGGTTTAGGTACAACACCCGTGTGAAGCCGGGGCTAGTTCACTATAAAGGCAACATAGGAAAGAAATATTGTAAAAAAAATATCAGTTTAGTTCTTTAGTGCAGAAATAAGGAAAAGTTCAGAGCAAACTAAATACCATTTACCGAGTTAACTATACTCGTGATATATTTTACAGGCAGGTGGGGAAGCTTCAAACGTGGACGGTCAGGATGACGTGGCACAGAATGAAGTCAACGGAGAAGTATGTCTATTGTATAACTAACTATACTTGTATCTGTTCTTTTCGTCGGTGAGGCTGTAAGGCCGTGTCTCGGGATCCTGTTATAGTCAAATTTATCCCACGATAATATTAATAAAACGTCTTTGTCGACAATCTTATAGTAGAATTGTAAAATTCTACTATAAGATTGTCGACAAATCTACTACACTGTCGATTGTTACACGATAAGGTTATTTACGTATTTACCTAAAATTTCGACCCGTTATTTTTCATTATAGAGTTGTAAATGAATAAGAACCTTACCTTAAGTTTGTAATGAAACTTGCTATCTTACCAGTAGCGCAAACTTAAAAAATATATTTTTTTGTATAAGTATTTTTTATATCATTACTCTATAAGGTAGTCATTAAAACAATTCATCATGTGGACAGAATACCTACTTCTTACTGAGCTAGTCGTCTATATCTAGTCGTAGTATGTTCTTTTCCGTGGATATTAAATAATTTTTTGGTATTTGGAGTCGGTTTTTATTTTCTCTGCAATCGTATTAGGTATATTGTCTTTTAGTATCTTTATTTCTTTTGCATTTCAAACGTCTTTTAACTTAATATTAACTACAATCTATCAATAGAAATTCGATTAACTTACAGGAAGAAGCTGGAGACGTGGTTACGCAGGGGCAGGGCGGGGCTGCGCAGGAGAACCTGATGTCAGACGTACCTGCATATGTACGATATGGATTTATAATTATTAATATGTTTCTTTTAACAATATCACCATAATTTATTTGGCTTTTGTCAGTGAAAAACATACATTTCGATGCAAGTAAATCTATTTTGCGATGGACATTTATACGAGTTTTAATTGCTTTAGTGTTTAGTTAGGATATATTATTATAATACTCATACCAATTATGCTTTATTCTCGATAACAGGACTCCCCGAGAGTGAGTATATTGTCTGATTATCGTATCTTACACTTATACATACTGTATAGAGTATATATTCCTGGACAGAGCACAGTAAGGTACCTATAGGTAGATATTAAGTTATGAAAGGTAACATTCCGCCACCAGTTTAAGGCATGAAAAATTAAATATAACGTCCTGTTTAGCTCTTTAGATGGAATTTCCAAAATCTCTTCTTATAGTACCTACCTTCTCACTTACGACACATCAGATATGTACTTCTATGCATCAGTTAAAGCGTTGATATTAGTCAAACAGTTCTAACGCCTGTTGTGTATTCCACAGTGGTGCAAAATGTAAATTAATAATGTTTAATTTACAAATGCAGATAATATTACTGTTTAGTACCTACATATGTTTGAGGTTGTAACAAGAATTATTATAAATTAAGAGATATAAACCTGGTGAACAGTTTTACTTATACATTTAATGGTGTTAATATAATTAAAAAATGTTACTTTGCTAAGTACTTACTTAATTACCAAATTACATATTTGTGTTATGTACTCGTAGACTCTATTTGATAAATCTGTCAATAACCTTCCAATACCTGCCAACAGTTGATAAAGAAAAAGACGTGCATGAAAGTTGACAACAAAGAATACTGCGTCGGAGAAAGTATAAGTGGGGTAAGTTCCTGAATCGAGTCAGCTTTGCCTAAGATAGGTTAGGTTAGGTTAGTTAGTTAGTTAAAACATAATATTCAACTCTTGTAAGTTATACACATAGCTAGACTGAACAACTCTCTCTAATCCGTAATTAGAATATTAATATTTATTACAAGTTGATTCCCAGGTTAACTAACTTTTTATGCACATTTAATTATTTTTTTCATAGACTTCCGTTAAATAGAAATACATTTTATGGACCACTCAATTTTATTGTTATCATCAATTCTTTTTGTTTCAGCTTCCAAGTGGTGCACTCGTATGTATTAACGTTTTATAGGAATACTATTTCAATATAGACGTACGTTTTAAGCAAATGCAGTATGAGACTAGAGTTGCCAAGAATATTTATTTGGCCGAATATCGAATATTCGGCAAAGCTGTCGGCTGTAATGTCGAATATTCGGTGCAAAATACATGCTTATCGAACGCGTTAACAAGTTGCATCTTGTCTCCCTCGTTGCGGCGCGGTGTATACAGGAGCGCCGGCGGATATTCGACAGTTTGTTTCAATTGCGATTATATCACGTCACGGTACGCTTTGTCAGATCATTACACGTGAAGATGAAAAGTGTAATTGTTTGCTAGCAACATATGCTGAAAAGCTTGTTTTTATTCATCACAATTGACCACTGATCAATTTTACTTAGAAAATTATTGTAATTTGGTAATAAACACATACCTATAATTTTCATTAATAATATAATGTCTCTATTTTCATGAATAGGTATTCCGAATGGCCGAACACCGAATTCAAAAAAAAAAGTGGCCCAAAAGGCTGAATACCGAATAGTAGCCGATATTTGTGGCATCTCTACTATTAGCTATTAATTTATATAAAAACTGATTAAGAGCGTGGAAAAATATTTTTATTACTAAAAATGGTCCTTTATCTGTGTCTGTGTCTTCATAACAAATTTCAAGATTGTATGTTCACGGGAAGTACCTTGTAAGTTTTGGTTTCCTTGCCACTACTTGCGAGTGTCAAATATTTGTGGCAATTTTCGACAAAAACGGCTGTATTTTTGATTGCGTTGGCTAAGAAGGTTGATTTTTTCACAGCTTTAAGTGACAATTATCTTTAGGGGCAATTACCAAGGGGCAATTATCGGCGAAATGTGTATTAGGTATAAATTTCACCTTGATCTCCACGCATTCCTGAAAAAAAGGGGTTTGACAGACAGACAGACGGATAAAGAAGAGATCGTATAAGGGTTCCGTTTTCCTTTTGAGGTACGGAAACCTACCTAATAAGGTTTATTTTGAAATAAAAAAAATAAAATATACCTATATTTGAATTTAGGTAGGTACGAGTACCAACTTATTAAGTAAGTTCCTATTATTATAAATATATTTTATTTTAAGTATCTGGTTGTCTTTTTTTTCCAGGGCAATTCTAAAAAGGTAGGTAATTCAACATTTTGTATAATGTTACAACAATATGAGGTCAATTAGTTATTTAAAATTTAAATATATTGCTAAGGAAAGGACGAGGATTTTTTTAATTTGCTTACCTAATTTATTGCAGAAGTTAAGAGTGATCCTTCAAGCATTTTTATATTACTGAATATAAAAAGGTAATAATCCTGATTGTTTGTTGAATAATAAATTAGTAAAAGCTTAGCGTGTTGAAAAAAGCTTGAGTTCATAAGTACCTACAATAAACGTCCCGTCGACGATGACGTCGTAGTTACAAGATTATTAAATCTGAAGTAAATCGTGTACGTAACTATTGCTTAATATATGTTTACAGTATAAAGAGCAGTACGATCACTTGGCGTTAACATCACCACTTTTAATTTTTGATGTGAATTTTTGAGCTCAAATTTCGCATCGAATGAAAAAGTAGTAACTACCTATATATAGTAAAGCATCTAGTTTCTTACTTTCTAGTATTATCATATGCACTTTTGATGTAGGTATATTAAATACTAGCTGTCCCAGCAGACGTAATCCTGCCCGTTCGAAGTTCAAATTGACTTTAGTTAGACAACGTTTGTATGGGAAAAGAAAAGGGCTGTTTTTATGGTTTTCCCGGCAATCATTTGAATTTTTCTTGTCGTATAAACCATCCTTGGATTTTAACGAACATCTAAAAAAAAGAATTAGCCAAATTGGTCCAAGCGTTGTAGAGTTATGCGCTTACCAACACATTTTGTGATTCATTTTTTTATATATATAGATATGTTTATACTTACTAGGTTTATTACGTTACTTTTTTCCTTGTTGCAGAGATAATACTAAAGAAAATGTTCTCAGCATATTATAAATAAATATAATCAAAGCAAGTTTGATTTAATTTTAATAATTCCCTACTGGTGCTGGTGGAGGAGACCAGGGGCGCTATTCAGCTTGCGATATGTAGCGAGATGCCCTTCAAAATATTCTATTTGACCTTCAAAAGATTCAATTTCCAAGGCGGGAATTTTTAAAATTGCGTTTCTAGTGGTCAAATAAATTTTAAACCATTGAATAAAATAGTTTCTCGGTTGGAATCTAATTTTTAACACTTTATTTGTAATTTCATATATAATTATTATTTTTTAGACCACGATTATTAGCATTAATTTGAATCAAAATCTCCCTAAAACACGGGTATATCAATTTAGTATTGTATCTTTGAGGGAGTGACAGCCAATGAAAGCATTATCGCTCTGTATCGCTGTAATACCTAAAGTCACACTTTTGCCGGCAAAACGTGACATATCGAAATATTTTGTTACTCCATTTAAGACTCTAGGCTCCAGAATTAAATTTCATTTCGCGCGGTGAAACATTTCAATATGTCACTTTGTTCGGCAATCACGCGAATTATTTTGGTTTCTATCTGTCACCTATTGTCAAGATGGCCGTCTTTTAATTCAGAGACCATAATATTATACTAATTTACTCTTTTATTTGCTTTAATTTACTGTTACAAGTGTAGTGTAATGTTTAGTGACTGACCTGCAAGTATATTTTTCAATATACTTGTAAAATTTTAAAGTTAAGACGGTATTTTGATTCTTTCATTATTGTTGACAAAATGCCAAAGGCTTATTTATAAATGATATACTTAAGGCCGTTTACATGCAATGGGACCTGACCATAGAACGTAAGGTATGTGTAAATCTGAATATAAAATAGAAACCTTCTACAAATAGTTTAGGTACTCCTATCTCTATCAATATATACTCATAGGCACAATTAACCGCCCACATACATTTTCTGAATTTTCTTATAATTTCTTCTTAAATTTGTTATTGCAACTTGATTATTCAATAAGGTACATGTTTATGTTAACAAAATGAGTAAAACGGGTATGAACACTTAACAGTTTTAATTGTGAAAAATGATAAACACTTTTTAGTGTTTTCGTTTCGTTTTCGTAAAATGTAACTGTGCCTCTGAGTCTGAGTACATATCAACATATTTATTATGATATTCTTATGCCAAATAAAACATACCCTACATAGGTAATTGCTTGATTTGTTTGAAATAACTTAATATATCAAGTACCCTACAACAAGGCAAGCCAGAGACTTTTACTTTATTTATCAGTGAGTGATATGCTTGGATTTAGGTTTGAGTTGGTAGAGAGAGGGTGGTGCATTGTATGTTTGCTGGGAGGATGATAGAGGATGATAACAAAGTACTTATCTCATCTTTATGAAATTAGTTCTAATTAATTTTTGATTAATGGTGTTTAGGGCCTGTCAGCCAATGTCAGTTTTTTAATGAAAGTCTAACATCAGTAGGCAGGTAATTATTAAATAGTTCATAATGTAGCCTCTATTTGTAATTATAAATTTTTAGTGTTATGTAATGTAGTATGTTTCTTTTTTTTCAGATTCAGGAACATTTATAAAAGAAAGAACTTTCCAACAGAACTCGAGAACTTTCTCTCGCACCCTATGAGTATGTCAGCCAGCCACCGAGTAGTGCCGAGTTCACCCAAAGATGCACGATGATTTAGTATAAAACGAAACCCGCGCATCACCGATTATCATTCAGCTAGGAACCAGCCCTAACGGCAGTGTACAATGCAGCTCTGTGTTAAGTTTGGAGTATAATAGCCCACTTTGCAGTCTAGTACAGTAGAGGAGTTCGATAGCGACAAGCAGTCTTCTCTGATACTTTAGCCCAGCTATGTTCAGCGAAAGCACTTAATAATAATATAATTTGTCAACTGTCTTGTGCTATCTACAATAAATGCAACTGACTACATTGGCGTTTCAATACTACCCTACATAAGTATTTATAAATCAACTGTAAATATTTTTTTACATTGTACTCTATTTGTAAATATCTTGTTTTTATAAAGAGACACAAAGTTATAATTAATATAATGTTGTTTTTAACTTACTATTTTCATGTAAAAAAAACAAAGAAAAGTAGGTAATGTTTTTGAAACTTTCATCAATATAATAAAATTTCCAAGAAAAGCAGTCTTTGAGAGTAATTATGTAGCTACAGTTTGCGATATTTCTTTCCTAAAACAAACATACCTACTCTTAACTAGCCCTATACCTACTATAAATAGTTTCATTCCAGTCATTCTCTATTAACAGCACCAATGTCATTAAGGGTATCAAATAAAAGAGAATATTATTATAACATAATTACAAAATTTAATTTAAGTATAATAAAAATAGTATTACATTTAAGTAAACAAACTCCTTATGCCTGTTACTCCTTCATACAAAAACTACCGAATAGTCACTACAATCATATTGATTGGTTCTGATTTCTCTTTTAAAAAAAATAAGCAAACTAGCAATTAGCTTGGTTTGTCGAACTTCACTTTTAGATAATTTTTCACCAGCACTTACACTGGGTGGCCTTATGAGTTTCATGCCTCTTTCATGAAGTGCCTGTTCAAAGTGTTTGAAGCCTCTGTCTGCTAATATACAACTTCCTTCCTGTAATCCATCAAGAAAGTTAGTTTTCCACTATGGTCACATCACTTGTCCTGCCCCTAAATCCTTACAAGACAAAATTAATCAAACCATTGGGTGTGATATTAAATACTTTGAAGTATTCCCTTTCTTGTACTCCGACCGTGTCAGTGCCTGATGAACAACTTTTAAAGGTTTTTGTATGTCAATTTCCAAACAATCTATAATACAGCTGACATTATGATAGTTATGCCTAAATGCAGTAGGCAGGTTCTTTTTATTAATTTTTTATCTAAGTTTACAATGAATGAACAAAATTTACTTTTGTTCTTACTCGAACGGATTTTTCTGCAGATATGATAGGATCTGTATTAGCTTCTTAGTCTTGACTTTTTGGTAATTCTGTAAAAATAAACATCCAAAATCAGTAACTTATATAAAAATAAATAAATAAGGATCTTTACAGTTCGTTTCTGAGGTCCCAAGGAGTAGAAAAATTTTACTTTTTCACAAACATGGAAATAACTCCAAAACTAAGCCGAATCCAGTCAACTTCATACAACATTTTAATTTTTGAATATGGTCAGAAACAAGCTGTTAAAATTCTTCTACTCAAAAACACTATGTACATAGTCTTATTGCTTTTATTACATCTTTGTAATAAATAGATATCATACCTTCAGAAATTATTGATAATTTCTGGCACCATATCTTTTACTGAGCTTTCAGTGTGGGTTTCAGTAGCACTTTGACTTTGCAGACATTCTTTGACAAGGTCAATTCTTTGCCTTTTAAGGAACACTTCATCAGACAGCCGACGCTTGCGATCCTCTTGACAGTGAAATTTAGTTGGCACAGCCTCTTCCGTGAGAAATATCTTCTGACTGACTACTTCATGTAGTTAATTGTGTCTTTTTCCATCTGAAATTTAATAGAGTGAAGTGTTGTTCTACAATGTAGGGATTAAAATTTTATTAAGGATCTTCTAAGAAATCTAAGGCCACATTTTAGAGGTTTGGAATGAAAGATGTTATTTTGTTTTATCCATTAAAGATAATATTTTACTATCTGCTATCTGGTATACTGTATAAAGTTAAGTGATACTTACATCAAAGTGATCTTCGCACATAAAGACATTTGAGTGTGGTGGAATGGCATTTGGATCTCTCTATTTTTCGCGCCTTTTGCTTTTGCTTAATAGACCATTATATTCAATATATTTAAAGAAAAGCGATGAAATGTACTGATTCACAAATGTCATTAACTCGGTAGTCGGTTTACAATTTACATGTGGGTGTCGTCAGGCACAGTGCTGCCAACTCCTAGAAATTCGAGTCGCTAAGCTCAAAGTCAAAAGTCGCCAGAAAGTCGCTAAAACTAAAACATAACCATAAAAAGTTCGGGGACGGACCCCCCCCCCCCCCCCATAATGATATACAAATGGAACTTCAATTAAATAAATTTTGAATTTGGTGCGCTATCGCGTTTGTCGTTTTCCATATTAAGTATCTCTTGGCATGGAATAATTATGTGTCGATTTGATAAAAAAAATATCTATTATTGGCTCTAGAACTGTTTTAATTTGTACTCCAAAAGTCGCCAGATAAGTCGCTAAACTATTTTTGTCGTCAAAACTTTTTTTTGGTCGCTAAGCCTTAAGCAAAAGTCGCTAGTTCTAGCGACAAAATCGCTAAATTGGCAACACTGGTCACGCATGTCACAAGACCGGCGCCATTTAAGCCATTACAGAAACAGCGTTTTTGCCGTTTCTCGCAATTTAAACTTCAATATTGATTTTTACTCATAATACATATGATTTCCCGGAAATATTAATGACAATAAGCTTATTATGTTATAAAGAATAATTTAAAACGATTATTAAAAAATAGTCAAGAACCTTATGATTATTTTATATATGAGACAACACTGAAAATGTGCTTGCTGTCAGACTGAGTATACAATTTGATGATATTACTTTTTATAATAATTACAAATTTGGTTTATATGCATACAGATTTTAAGAAAAAAAAATAGATTTTTTGTTTCGCAAACTGGTGCAAAAATCTTTAAAATTTACCTTCTTATTTATTTTTTCTTTTTTAGGGGTAATGCTGGGCTATGCCCTGGCAATCTTAATCACTAAAAAGGTCACGTGATCTTTAGCGAGATGAGTGCGATATATCTCATAAGTGCCGCCGAATGGGGCCCCTGAATAACCTCTAGTCCTAGCATATGTCCCCCTGAGTCATAATCGTGTTAGCACACCTCCTGGCGGACGAGCCCATATCACATCAATCTGTAGGTAATATACCTAAGCTTGTATAAAGAGCATTACCTACTGACCAATAAACGTCAACATTACCTTTCCTTTTTGATGTAAAATTTTCAGCCCTATTTCCACGTGCGCTTTTGATTTAGGTAATAATAATAGGATTTAGGAATTAGATAGGCACTAGTAGTAGTTACTTACATTACTTACTTGTTTTTGGTAAAGGAATAAAATCAAAAAGTGCACTCATTATAAATAAAAATTAATAAATAAGTTTTGTTTTACCTAGCATAAAGTATACTTACATTACATTTATACGCACTACATTAGAGACTCGAAAGGGAAAGATAGTTCAAGGTCTTGCAATACAATTGTTGCGATTTGGATTTAACTTTAAAGCTCTTAGACAATAAAAAATAACTCAAACTACTTACCTACTTTTTTATTTTATTTTTTAAGACTGTTTTACTATACAATGCGCTGATCTTGTGAGTTTCGTGACGCAAGAAATGCCTAGCAGAGAACACACCGATTATAATTGTTGATAATTATTATTGTTGTGTTTATTTTGAAAAAATATATTTTCGAAACTAATTTAGTTAGCATAATTCAAGAAGATATTTTTTTTTATTCTAACATTAGGTATACCAGGTGCTTAGCAAAGTAAATCAAATTTTATACAAATTCGGTCGTTTACAATTTTATAGTACTTATTAATTTGGCTGAAACTTCAGGAATGTCTTCTATATCGTTACTATTTCTATGACGTTTACATGTATGGAAAAAAAACATACCTAGGTACCTAATAACATTAAGTTAACAAAATTGACTATTGGCTGCGAATTTTCCATTATTGATATATATGTATGTATAGACATAAGATACTATAGATAGAAAGATATATGAATGATATACATACATCCATAGTCATCAATTATATGTACCTAAGTAGATTTTAATATATTTTTTCACTTACTTAACTATGCTTTTCAGTCATGGAATTAACAAAATATGTTATGAATAAAACGTGGATAAAGAAATGTTCACTACGTATGGAAATAAAACCAAATACATATATATATTATGTGGCTTTTATTAATTTACAAGATTGTGTTTTTGTATGTGAGGTATAGCTGAAACCAATAATATCCGTGGTATAAAAATCAATACCTACTAATTTAACTACAGAATCCTACCAAGTATATATGTTGTATCTAATACATATAAAAATAAAGTAATATTCTGTAAAAAAAATTAAGTGTTTTATGAAAAAAAAGTAGGTACATATTTAAAAAGTAATTCGTTAACAAATCTGATATAATATTTAAAAGTAAGTACTTTTAGGTTAAAGTGATTAAGATGTGAATGACTAAGTAGGTACCATTAAAATAGGAGAGACATTTCTTTTAAAAATAAATTTTACACAAAGGTCAGATATTCAATACCTACACTAAGAAAATCATTGTCTTAAAAGTTGAACTAGTTCCATTTGTGAGAATATTTTCGCAATATCCCAAGATGATGTGACACAGTTACTATTAATAAGCAAAAACAAAAATATAAAAGTATCATTTAAAGTAGGTATCTACTTACAACATAATATTCTATATGTACTTACCTTCATTACTACCGATATTGGTGAAGCGAGAAAATAGCCCATAAGAATTTTCAACGGCCAAGTCACACAACATTAACTACCTATACCTAATAAGATTGAAAGAAATCGCAGTAACGAATCTTAGACTTGGCATTACTTTGTCTAGATTTCATTATTTTTTAAAGATAAACAAGCTGCATTATCGAGGCTTGGATAGTTTTTTACAGAATGTTTTTGGTGGGATTTCACTTCATTTTGTAGAAACGTGGATATTGTTTTTTTTTGTTAGATTTTCGTATATGACAATTTTTTTTCGATTTTTCTTCTTTTTATGGTTTTCCCTTTATGTGGCCACTAAACCCTGTACCAAATTTCAGCTCTCTAAGTTAATGGGAAGTACCTACTAGTTCTGTTTTGATAATCATGAGTGAATGAGTGCAATAAATTCGAAAGTTTGATTTCGCTTTTGGATTTTAAGTATGTGATTATAGCTTATTGGATGACGAAAATTTCTGCGTTCTGGTTTTATTTACAGCCTCAAAATGCGGCGAAATGGTTTTAGTAAAGGATGGTACGCCAGTGTTTGCTTCGCGCTTGTCTTGGCGGGGGCACTGCAGTGATCATGGGCACGATTTTATTGCATGTTCATGTCAAAACAAGCTTTTGTGTATTAAGAAGAAATGTTTAAAAATCTTGCAACCAACAGATAGAAACTGCTATATTGCTAAGGTTTCTTTTACGACTTCGTATCGACTTTAGGTATGTGCATGATAGGTAGGTTAAAACCGCAATAATGTAAAAACTGCGGAAATAATTATTGTTAAGAGATTTAGTTGATTGGACATTACGAGTCAGAAACGGTTATAATTTAACAGAAAATATTAATTATCAAATTAAATTTCGATGTTGTAATCAAATATGATCGTACCTGTTTAAGCAGCTGTCAAAACCAACTATCCAAGTAAGTTTAAATGCTACCTAAGCTATATAGTTTGGTTATTTTAATATTGAATTTGAATTTTCGAAAAAATAAAGACATTTAAAACTATGACGTTACATTAAACACTGCATTTGCCTACACACTCGGCTCTCATAAAGCTATGGGTGCGAGCGACCTGCGCTTGCAATATGAATAAACTGAAACAATCACACACGTTTTTAGTTGGCTATTTAAGTATTTTAAAAGTGACGGCTGCTACCAACATAATCCGTTTAGGTCTAAAATGTACCTATCACTCAATACTACCCGTTTGTAACTAACAACTGTGAACGTTAGTTCAAATTAATCGCTCGTTTTCCTTTAGTAGTTTTATTTGTGCACTTTCTTACTCAACGTCTAGCGATACAATAATCGACAGATATTAAAAACGGCTAGTTTTATATAAAATCAAACTGACATTTAAGAACTGTCATTCACTTGACTTTGACAGTTCGTAAATGTCACAGAGCTACCAAACTTATAAACTAATATGTTAAAAACTTATATACTTAGATATCTGTAAATTAGTACTCATTTCTTACACAACCTACCACACTTGTATTCCAATGTTCTATTTCGTTATACGGAAATATAGGTACGGCCACCACTCTCAGGCTCTCAGGCCAGCAATCCGCCCGCTAGTTCATGAATGAATTAAGGACGCGCTGGTTAAAATCGCCGTTTACAAAAGGGGTAGGCTACAAAGACAGGTAATTGAAAGGATCGAAATACTCGGAGTAGATTACACAAAATTAGTAACTTTAAATGATGCTCTTAATACAGTAGGTAGGTACTTACACCAAATTTTGGTGTACTTTTTGATAGATAGGTACCTTACTATTTAGTGGGTACATTCTTGTCAATGCAGACGAGGCTCGAGTCTCGGCCAGCGCGCTATAAGGCGCGGTCTCGGCGCTCGCTCGCACTGTCGTCGACTCTGCCTCGCCATGAACTGGAAGGCGGTGCTGATTCTCTGCCTGGTCCTTTCCATTGAAATTAATGCCAGGAGAGGGCGCAAACCCGGTGGAAAAGTAAGTATTGACGGACTCAAAAATAGCTTTAAATAGTTTGTCCAATAAAACCTTTAAAAAAAAAGCGGTCCAGCCGTTTAGGAAGAGTTCAATGACTAACACACGTACAAAAGATTTATATATATAAAGACATATATATATATATATATATATGTATGTCTTATATAAACATATATATTATAACTATATATAGGCTTATTTAATGTTACTAAGTAGGTACCTAATAATTATAATTTTTTTACAGAGAAAGCCTTCGGTAGGTATCAGTATTTTCTATATTATTAACGATCACCAATCAAGTAGGTAAGTATATTGACTACTTTTTCTTAGATAAGGACGATTAGAATACGGTTAGGAGTTTTAATCAATTTTAAATGTCCTTGTGATAATTGAATCAATTAGATTTTATCACATTCATTTATATAAGAGTGTGTACAAATCGGCGACTAAAGCCGTAGACGAAAAATAGACCACTAAGTATTGGTCGGGCTCAATAACTACAATATACTTAAATAACATACTCCGCCACGCATAGTTACGGGATTGAACTCGTAACCGGATTCAACCAACCAGCCAACCAACTCAACTACTTACCTATTCTTTGATTACGTAAGACGATTTGGGGACGAAGGGTTCACAATAAAAAAAATATATCTAATTATGTGGTGCATAATAATAATATGTATTACCTAACGATTACCTTTTCTTGTAGGTGGGCAAAGTGAGTGTTTTGTTAAGTATTGCTTATTAGATACCTACAGCCCGAAATAAAATATGAAAAACCAATCTTCATGCTAAATCATATTTTCAGTTCCTATAGGTACTTACCTACCATACCTACATATTATTTCGGAGTTTCAAATCTAATTCCCCAGTTCAGAATCACTTCATAAGCTCGTACAGGGAATCTCGTGCATACTAACGAAACAGATACACCGAATGAACTTTAAACTGTATGAAATATTTGTCATTTATTATTTCATTAGCCAAGGAATCCTGTAAGTATTTTTTTAATTAATTAAAGGGAGTAGGTTGGTATTTTTTACCCACGACATATCTAAAACACTTGTAAAGAAAAAAGTAAAGGTATTCGGAAGAGATTTATTTTGTTCACTAAACTGTTTTCTTGAAAATTTTAAATGACATGACTATTTTTCTATTATTATCTATACTAATATTATGAAGCTGAAGAGTTTGTTTGTTAGTTTGTTTGTTTGTTTGAACGCGCTAATCTCAGGAACTACTGGTTCGAATTCAAAAATTCTTTTTTTGTTGGATAGACCATTTATCGAGATAGGCTTTAGGCTATATAACATCACGCTGCGACCAATAGGAGCGAAGAAACAGTGGAAAATGTGTAAAAAACGGGAAAAATATGAAGCCTTATTAAGAAGTGACAGTTAGAAGACTTTGACAGATCTTTGACGAAACAATCGGACGGGCAGGACGACGTCTGCCCGGGCCGCTAGTAATAATAATAATATTTTAATTGTAGTTTCAAAAATAATTCCCCAGTTCCGAATCACTTCATAAGCTCGTACAGGGAATCTCGTGCATACTTACGAAACAGATACACCGAATCAACTATAAACTGTATGAAATATTTGTCATTTATTATTTCATTAGCCAACGAAACCCGTAAGTATTTTTTTTTATTTATAGAAGTAAGTAGGTTTGTATTTTTTACCCACGACATTTTTAAAACACTTGTGAAGAAAAAAGTATCTACCTATAGGTATTTTGAACAAATTTCTTTTGTTCACTATATGCTAGTTTCTTGAAAATTTTTAAATGACATGAATGTTTTTACATACCTAACTATAATAATAATATCATTTTAATTATAGTTTCAAAAATAATTACCCAGTTCCGAATCACTTCATAAGCTCGTACAGGGAATCTCGTACATACTAACGAAACAGATACCTACACCGAATCAACTATAAACTGTATGAAATATTTGTCATTTAATATTTAATTAGCCAAGGAAACCTGTAAGTATTTTTTTTTATTTATAGAAGTATGTAGGTTTGTATTTTTTACCCATGACATTTTTAAAACACTTGTGAAGAAAAATGTATCTACCTATAGGTATTCTGAACAAATTTCTTTTGTTCAATAAGCTAGATTCTTGAAAATGTTTAAATGACAAGAATGTTTTTATATTATTATAATAATATTATTATTTTAATTGTAGTTTCAATAATAATTCCGAATCACTTCATAAGCTCGTACAGGGAAGCTCGTACAGGGAATCTCGTACATACTAACGAAACAGACACACCGAATCAACTATAAACTGTATGAAATATTTGTCATTTATTATTTCACTAGCCAAAAAATAAAGTAAGTCTTGTATTTTTTTATTTATTAAAGTGGGTAAATATAATATAATTTTAGTAATACTTACCTATAAATTTATCTACACGAAAAAATCAATAATTACCTAAGCTACAAAAAGTAATCCACTCGCAGGCTTCGTCAAAAATGTAGGTCGAGACAATAATATTAAATTAACAACATGCTTCGTCAAAATGAATATACCTATACTAAATACATAAAACGAATCCGCTCACGCTTCGTCCTAACTTTGATTGTAATAAAATAATTACCTTAGAGGAAAGGTTAGTTTGTTAGGATTGAATAGGCTCCAAAACGCCTGCCGATTTTTTTTTTTCATAGGGACCCGTGCCAAACAGGAGCGGGCCGCTAGTCTATTATAAAAAGACGAATCTCGAACCTCAATCATATTTTCAGTCTCTATAGGTACAAAAATAATTCCCCAGTTCCGAATCACTTCATACGCTCTTTCAGGAAATCTCGTACCTACTATAAAGTATATCAAATATTTGTCATTTATTATTTTATTAGCCAGAGAAAAATGTAAGTATTTTTTATTATTTAATAAAGTACGTACTAGGTAGGTATTTTTTAACCACGACATTTCTAACACACTTGTGAAGAAAAAAGTATATTCTGAACTTCTTCTTCTTCTTCTTTTGTTCACCATAGGTACTTACTATTATTTTGTTTTTCTATTATTTTGGGATCTAGACAAACGTTAATGTTGAACGTTGGCACCAAAATGTACGGGATTTGACATCCGCGAACGATTGTCACGTAGTACGTTACAAACGTTTGCTGATGTTAAATCCCATACATTTTGTTTAGGTATATCTATTTAAAATAATTTGTCCTGAATGACTGACGGGTAGGTACGCGCACGGCCTAAACAGCTGATTGTAGAGGTCTGAAATTTGAAATGCGTATTCTTTGTACGACGTACAAAGAACAAACCTTGCAAGTTTCTGGGTGCTACAATCAGCGGATTAGGCTGTGCGTGTACAATTAGTCAATTACTCAGAACATAGCATATTTAATATGTATTATTTTATAGATAACAAAAATAAGTTAAATAAACAACCAAACATCCTATTACAACCATTTTCGATTTCAACGCGGAGGAAGTCGCGAGCGAAAGCTAGTCTATAATAAATATACTAATATTATAAAGAAGAAAGGTTAGTTTGTTTGAATTGGGAAGCTACACTATTCCGAGTGACATAGGTTGTATTATACTTAAAAAATAAGGATCCGTGCGAAGTCGAGGAGGGCCGCTAGTCTATTATAAAAAAAAACAAAATCATATTTAAGTACAGTCTTAATGGGTACCATAATATATAGGTATTCTTTCGGAGTATCAATAATGATTTCCGAATCACTTAATAATTAAATATACTTTTTCGGGGAATCTCGTACCTACTAACGAAACGAACACACCGAATGAACTTTAAACATTATCAAATATTTGTCATTTATTATTTCATTAGCCAAAACCAGAAGTAAGTTTTTTTTTATTTATTAAAGTAGATAGGTAAGTATTTTATACCCACGACATTTCAAACACACGTGTGAAGTAGAAAACATATTTCGAACACATTTGCTTAGTTCACTACTATTTTATTAAATAACTAGCGGTCCCGGCAGACTTCGTCCTGCCCTGCAAAGCATATTAATCAATAGATTTGACAGTTGTCATTGTTGCGTTTTAACAAATGAGATAAATAAGTACCTATTTTTTTCTTTTTTTTTTACTGGAACGTGATAAAAAGTATCCTATGTTCTTTTCCTGGCTCTAAGTTACCTCCCCGTCAATTTTCAGGCAAATCAGTTCAGCCGTTCTCGAGTTATAAGTGTTGTAACAAACCCGACTTTCTTTTATATATATAAGATTTTAATTTTAAATGTCAATATTATTTTTGTTATCGCGCGGCGCGCTAGCGCGCCCAGTAGGTGAGAAAATCGACAGACGACCAAGAATACGTTGTTGTACACAAGTTAAAATACAGATTATGTATTTAGAATGTATTCATAAACATTACAACATAATAAATATGATGGTGAATTGTTACCTATTTTTAAAATAAAGTAAACGTTTAATCGTCATAATTTAACAGAAAATATTTATTTATTATTTAGGAAAAAGAAAACAAATTTCCAAAATCGTTACATCGTAATAAATGTTTGCATATATATTCTTTCATACCTACCATATATACTATATTCGTTCGAAGTTTCAAAATTGATTCCCCAGTTCCGAATGAAATCATAATGCTCTTTCAGGAAATCTCATAACTACTAACGACACAAACACACCGCAACTATAAAATCTATCAAATATTTATCATTTATTATTTCATTAGCCAGAGAAAGATGTAAGTATTTTTTATTTATTTAATAAAGTAGGTAGATATATTTTAGCCACGACATCTCTACATACTAGTGAAAAAAAAGTATACCTATTCTGAACAGATTTCTTTTGTTCACTAAGTACTGGTACTATTTTTTTTGAAAAAAATGTTAATAACAAGAACTGTTTTTCCATTATTATAATTATAAAAAAATAATTCAGAGGAAGGGTTTGTTTATTTAGATTGAACAGGCTACAAAACGACCAGACCGATTTGAAAAAATCTTTCACAGTTGGGAAGCTACACTATTCCTAATTGGCATAATATATGTAATATTTAAAAAAAGCGATAAGTGCGACACCGAGGTGGCCCGCTAGCATATTATAAAACGAATAATTTTCAACCTAAATTATATTTTCAGTTTCCTTGGGTACCCTATAAGTAATTATATTCTTTCGGAATTTCAAAAATAAGTCCCCAGTTCGGAATCACTTAATATTATGCTCTTTCAGGGAATCTCGTACCTACTAACGAAACAAACACACCGAATGAACTTTAAACATTATCAAATAGGTATTTGTTATTTATTATTTCATTAGATATTTGGATCGATTGAAGTAAGTATTTTTTATTTATTAAAGCAGGTAAGTATTTCTTACGTTTCTGACAAGCTTGTAAAAAAAAACACACGTTTTGAACCAACAAATTTTCTTCCCTACAATTTTTTCAAATAATTTTAAATGTCAAGAATGTTTTTCTATTTATGCGGCACGCTAGCGATGCACGCCCAGTATGTAAGAAAATGGTCTAACAACCACCAAGTTGTCTATGAATATACGTCTTTGTTCACAAGTAAGATATATATATATATTATGTATCGTGTTTAAGCAAAAATAACAATTCACCATAATAAGTATGGTGAATAGTAATTATTCAATAAAGTAAACGTTTAATCATCAAAAGAATGTTAAACAAATGTGGGCATGCTTTATAATTTGGTGCTGGTATCCAGATGTGAACTACTACGTACTTACGAGTATTTTATAACAAAACGATGATTTACCTAAAACAAACAACGGCGAAGGGTATAACAGAACTGGTTTTGCTTAAAAGGGAATAATTATTATATAGTTGGTTGGGTATTATTAATATATATAGTTGCTTACCTAATGAATTAAAATTAAAGTATAACAGACCTACACTGTTATGCTCTCTAATCGTATATTCTGAGTAGGTATTATTGGATTTCTACTTATGTAGTACCGACTAGTACCAGTTAGCATCATGAATAGTACAAGTTTCCGAAAATATTGAATCACATGTTTTCATAATTTCAATTGTAATATTCGGGTAGTTTAACTATACTTACGTAACTATTTTTTTTACTGTTCATTTGCCTATAACCTACAGCTAAACAATACCTATTATATCTTAAATATGTAAGTAAGTACTTATCTCTTTAATTTTTGGTGTTGCAACAGATTAAGGTAAGTAAGTAATTTTGTTTTTTTATTGAAGGATAGATGGTTGTAGTCAATAATTGCTTAATAGATATGAAATATGAAAAAACGAATCGCCGACCTAAATCATCATCAATTTTTTGTCTTTATAGGTACTTACCTCTACTATACATATTTCTTCGTAGATTCAAAAATAATTTCCCAGTTCCGAATCACTTTATAAGCTCATACAGGAAATCTCGTACCTACTAATGAAAAAATTACATCGAATCCCCGTGAAACTTAATATTTTTTTTATCATTTATTATATTCTTAGCCAAAGTTTATAGTAAGTTTTTTTTTTAATTAAAGTGGGAAAGTATTTTTTACCCACGACGTTCAAACAAACTTGTAAAGAATAAAAACGTTTTGAACAGATTTTTTTTATATTTTTAAATGTAGGTATGACTTGTTTTGCTTAAGGGAACATACTTTCAATTGACGAAAAAAATGGAGGAAGTTCTCAATTCGACGCGTATATATATATACATATATATGTTTTATTTTATGTATGACCACGCGTAACTTTTTACAGAGTAGTCCGATTTTGATAATTCTTTTTTTATTGGATAGGACATACTTACTTACCTCAAAGTTAATACTATACAAATTTTGGAAAAAAATCTTACCCTTAGGGTGGGAAAATAGGGGTAACATATTATTATTGTTCACTCACAGATTTAAAAGTATTTATAGGTATTTGTTAACGATGGAAGTTGGCTCTATTGTAATGGCGAACTATGAAAATACGTAGGTATATCTGTAGTTAATTAATGGACATTTAATACTTTCTTCGCTATCGTAACACAACAACTGATTATCTAAAGACAATATACATCAAAATGACAATTGTTTAAAATAATTTAAAAATAGAACAATATAAAAAGTTTTATAGAAAACATGTCAAAAGAGGCCGCCTGCAGCCAGTCGCCAACATATCGGACCCCCAGTGGCACACTAACACCCGGTGGCTGCGGAGAAAAAAAATATAATTTTGTCATCAATAACGACTATTATTTTTGTTGTAACGTCTGTTATTTTTGGAGTCGGTGCCAGCCTCAAACAAAATTGAGCACCTTAGTAACAAGTTGAGAGTAAAGAGTTGATTTGACGAAGGTCCTTAAGTTTGTTTGAAGCTGGCAGCGACAACAAAAATAACAGACGTTACAACAAAAATAAAAGTCGTACTTAATTGAAGACATTTTTTTTTTCTTTATAGTGAGCTATTGTTTTTTCTTGCTTTTTAGTAGGTAGTTTTTTTCGGCAGTTCAATTTTTTATTAAGAATTTTTTTCACTGTTCGTTTGCCTGTTACCTATAACTAAATAATACCTATTATTCCTATGACTTCTTAAATATGTAAGTACTTATCTTTTTTTTTATTGGTATTGCAACAGATTGAGGTAAGTAAGTAATTTTGTTTTTTATTGAAGGATAGATGTTTGTAGGTAATTATTGCTTAATAGATATGGCCCGATATGAAATATGAAAAGACGATTCACCGACCTAAATCATAATAATATTTTCAGTCTCTATAGGTACCTACTATTGGTACATATATTCCTTCGAAGGTTCAAAAATGATTCTCCAGTTCTGAATCACTCATAACCACTTTAAAAAAATTACATCAAATCCACTTCAAACTTAATCAAACATTTGTCGTTTATTCTTTTATTAGCCAGAATTTGTAGTAAGTATTTTTTATGCATTAAAGAAGGTAGGTACCTAAGTATTTTTTACCCTCGACGTTCTCAATCACAACAGTTTTTTTTAAAGTATATGTGGCGGCCCTGTCAGCAGATTGCCACAGTCACGTAGATCACGTAACATAGATAGATCGAGCAGCGATTTGCGCTGTCTCGATATAGTATATAAGTGTTGTGTTTTGTTAAATAAATATATTTATATTATTATAGTAGCAGCAGTCAATACTCTTGGTGTTATTACGTCGCCCATCCAACTCACCATGTCCCCGGAATCCGGGGACATAACTTGTTTATCCTGCCCGGCAAAGTGGTGACCCCGCGAAGAACACGCAAAAATTCTACAACGTGAGTCAGCTACAAAAAATATCGTGATGAGCCCGTGGAGCAGAGCAACAAATTGCTTCAGCAGCTTGGACCAGACATTAAGGTACCTACATGTGATTCTTCAGAATGAACGTCTATCAAATTCCGGTTTTCTGGATTTAGACGGTTCATTCAAAATGCCGACCCCCGCCCGAACATGGATTCAAGATTTAAAATATTTCGGAGATACGAGTTATCATAAGCCTCAAGAGTTTCGTCAGTCCGAGAGACGCACATACTGCGTTTTCACCTCGCGACACAAATATATGAAGAAATGCAAGCAGGCATATTTTGTACAATAAAGTGAATTGCCGAGGCAGCTATACGCCGAACGGTCAACACTTTACTTTACTCAGCAAGTTCAAGGACAAGAAACTGCGCTAATTGCGCAAACTATTCGCTGCGTAAGGATTTCGCGCAGCGAATTTTTGAATGGAGAATGCCAATGGGATATTGGTTATGGAGTCCCGGAGCTTGCAACGCCCGCGACTCGCACGGCACCTGGAGTGAAATTGACTGCCAAAGTAGTTTCAGCTCAACGCCTTTATTTTTTCTGTCCTTGTTATTTGTTAACTGATGTATTATTGTGTAACTTAATTGTATTTTTCTTAAGTTTTTTTCTTTTGGGGGGGAGTACTGTGGCGGCCCTGTCATATATCGAGACAGCGCAAATCGCTGCTCGATCTATCTATGTTACGTGATCTACGTGACTGTGGCAATCTGCTGACAGGGCCGCCACAGTATATTTTAAATACCTACAGTTTGTCTTGTTTTGTCTAAGGAAATATATTTTTATTGTATAGTAGCTTACCTCATGCCTTAACCAGGAAAATATAAATTCGGACTAGCAATATCAAGTGGAAGAGACCTAGAATATTATGCACTTTAATCATGAAGTCTTGGTAGGTATTATTAGATCTCTAATTAAGTAGGTAGATCTCAATTAAATATATCTACCATTCACTAGTACTTACCTAAAGCACCTACAAGTGAATGGTGGATATTTCCGGAAAACATCATGTTTTATCATTTCAATTGTAATATTTGTGTAGTTTCAAATTCAATCATACGAATATATTCTTATTTTCTGTACATTTGTCTACCTATAGCTAAACAGTACCTATGAATTCTCTTATCATATTATTTATCTTTTATTTACTTTATTGGCATTTCAACAGTACCGTGTAAGTAACTGTGTTTTTTATTTTATTGAAGGATAGATGTTTTAAGTTCATTTTTGTTTAACTTACCTATAGGTAGGTACAATATATATTCTTTCAGAGTCTTAATAATAGTTTTCCAGTACCGAATAAATTCATAAGCTCATATAATATAGGAAATCTCGTACATACTAACGAAACAAATATACCAAATGAACTTTAAACTTTATCAAAATATATAATATTTGTTATATTTATTCCTTCATTAGCCATCAGTAAGCGTTTTTTTTTATTAAAGTAGATAAGTATTTATTTTTTACCTGAGTAGGTACAATATTTCTAACACGCATGTAATGGGTCGAAGTGATCCGAATGGACCCCACTCATAAGATAACACCCATGTAAAGAAAAAAACACGTTTTGAACAGATTGCGTTTGGTTCGTTCTATTTTATTGAGTAATTTTAAATTTCAAGAATTTTATTCTAATCACCCGCCGACTGCCCAGGTACCATAAAAGTAAGGGCACACACAAGTAAGAGGCACACATATATGAATTTTCATCTTTTATGTTTCGATACTGGTAGGCCTTGGAAAACACTTGATGTGTACATAGTAGGTAATTTAATAAGGTACTATCGATAGTGTGCATAACACCTCAGTTTCGTCAGTTTAGCATCTGTCAATTCTGTCATTCGTATTATCGTATACCTACTGCCAGAAAAAGAGCAGTAAGTAATAGGTAATGTATAATATGTTTTACCTAGTAAAAGAAACCCATTATATTAGTATGAGAATTTCATTTCTTTTGTTAACCAATTATGTACCTACTTAGGATGTCAATTAGGTACTTAATAAAACGACATGCCCAGATTTACAAGAATGGTTTAGAAATTTTATATTGATACAAGGACTTTTCAATAACATAATAGTATTAAGAAAAGGCGTCACTAAGATCACCGGAACAACTATTCTAATATATTTACCGTAAATATTCCGTTAATATAACAATAGGTACTATTCCAGATGTACTTATGTATAATTTTCTTGATTGATTGAATAGTTCAAAGAAAAGGAAAGCAAGGAAGAAAATGAAGAAGTATGTATTTCAATAATATAATATCTAGAACCTAATGTGAACCAGTTTTACATTTTGAGTAAATAGCCCTTACATACATATTTATGAGTAACTACAAGAAATCTAAATTAAATAATTACTAGTAAAATGTACTTATTTTAGGAGCAGCAGGTATGTAAATGTATATATACTGATATATATACCTATATTAAATGTCCGCTTTCAAAATTTTTTAATAGTGTTTTTGTGTTATTGACAAATTGATTACCTACTACTCAGGTACTTACATTGGGCTTATACTGGACATTTCCTTATGAGTAATTACAAGAAATCTAAATAATTTCTAGTAAAATGTTTTTTTTTAGGAGCGGCTGGTAAGTGTATTTAAGAGTGTAGGTACGTCTTTATTTTAGGATTTATAATACTCAAATTTTATTAATCAAAATAATACCAAACTGTGGCTAATCTAGTATGTACTTACTCACCAGCGCTGCAGCGAGCCCTTGATGAATAGTCCAGTGCACCTTCTCGTGTCATTATCGACTTATTCTCGCGGTATTTTGTCAAAAATCGGTAACGTTGTCGAGAACGAGAAAACTTGTCATGTCGATGAAACAATATCGACATGAAAACCCTTCTGCTTATCGACAACGTTCTCCATGTCGACAGTTCATCATGGGCTCGCTGGTCTATAAATTTTTCAGGCAAATTACGGACCAATAAACGAGCAAGGACAGGACGACGCCGAACAGACTGAACTCAATGTAGACGTACGTTTCGTTTATAATTATTGTTCCTAGTTATATATGTCGTAGCGATGCGATGCTGGCGCTGCTAGTGGCAGTTTTACAAACTAATTGTCCTGTCGCTGCGATACTAGTGTCACCATGCGACATTAGATTAAATTAAGTTTTGGTTTATAGAAACGTCAAGCGGATAGCTTGGACAAACTCGGCAGGAGGCTGGCAAGTCTGTGGACAGGTTGGTAGGCCTGACTGTCAGGTCACTCAGGTTTGCCGACCGTTGTCTGTTCGGGCGCGAGGTATCGCACTGACATTCTCAATCAAGAGACCTTTGAATTTGCCTCGTTTCTTAACATACCTGTGGATTGAAATGAAGGAATCTCCGACATATATATGTCGCAGTGATATGATGAAAACAGGGATTTGATCAACTCCCTCAGTGATATGATCAACTCCCGGTAGATGATAAAAATACCACGCGTTGTGTCATTTTCCTAGCGAAATTTAGTGATTTGATCAAATCTCCAAGTCATTTTGGGGAAATGAAAGAATCATAGAAATGGCTGCTAGATTTCTTCATTTCACTTAGTTATTTGATCAAATACCTGAGCTGTTTTAGGGACATGATAAAACGAGTAATTAAGTCAACTCAGTTTTAACATTTCACTAAACACGTCTAGTGATTTCATCAACTCCCTAAACAGTTTTAGGGAAATAAAAGAATCACAGCAATAACTGGTGGAATTCTTCATTACCCTTAGTGATTTCATCAAATCTCTAAGCTAGTTTAGTGAAATGATAAAACAAGTCTTAGAAACATGATAATATCCTTTAGGAAATGGGTATTTCTTTCTCGGCTAACAAAATAATAAATTAGAGCCCAATTTTTTGTGTCATTGTCTATTAGCCAAGCACGTGACATACCTTCGATATTCTGGTTAGATCGTTCAATTGACTGGCTGGATGTCTAGGTCTGCCATTAACTATCTTGCACGGTGGTCACAATTTTTTTAGTTCTTTCCACACTATTTATTTTCTATAATATTCATAAGCCCTATTATTTTATGTCATAACTATTATTTGCCATAATTACGAAAAAAGCAAATCCAGACTGTTTCTTTGTGCACAGTGGGTATAATGTAGGGGACATCTTATTTATTGGCAATTGAAGGTCTCCTTTAGGTACGACGACGAGCGAAGCGAGGAGGAGTGTTAGGTAGAACTGTGCCCTTGAAGCGCGCGAGCCAAGCGAGCGAAGCGAGCGTGCCGCGGCAGCGGCCGGCGAAGCGTCAGAACTGATACTTTTTATAATAGTATATTTACGACATAACATAAACTAACCAGGTTTTGTCAACTAATAATAATAATCACTAAACTTTGACCGTGTTATGGCAAATAATTATTATGGTGATTGAATTCTATGGCATATATAGGTATAATTTAAGCACATTTAATAATAGGGAAAATGAGATGTATGGCACACGTATAGCTATGACACTTAAAAGTTATGGCAAATGAAAATATTGCAAATGACCATTATGGCATAGAATATAAAATTATGGCAACTGAAGTTCGAGCATGTGAAATGATTGCACTGCGATAACGGCCGAGAGTTAGAGCACAAAATATTGGGCTGTAGGTAGCTTGTTGTTTATTTTTTAGCCGAGAAATACCTACTTCCTAAAGGGTATTATCTTGTTTCTGAGACTAGTTTTATCATTTCCCTAAATTTGCTAAGAGATTTGATGAAATTACTAAGGGTAATGAAGAATTCCACCAGTTATTACTGTGATTCTTTCATTTCCCTAAAACTGTTTAGGGAGTTGATCAAATCACTAGACGTGTTTAGTAAAATGTTAAAACCGAGTTGAATTAATTACTCGTTTTATCATGTCCCTAAAACAGCTCAGGTATTTGAGCAAATAACTACGTGAAATGATGAAATCTAGCAGCCATTTTTATGATTCTTTCATTTCCCTAAAATGACTTGGAGACTTGATCAAATCACTAAATTTCGCTAGGAAAATGACACAACGCGTGGCATTTTTATCATCTACCGGGAGTTGATCATATCACTGAGAAATTTGATCAAATCCCTGTTTTCATCATATCACTGCGACATATATATATATATATATGTAAATGATATCATTTATATAAATAAAAAAATAAAAAATATATCTATTAACAATACACATACTTATGTAGGTAGGTATACATTTTAGAAATTGTGTTTACTGACATGCTATATATCTGTTTGAGGTCGGAGGGAAATGAAACCCAAACAGTTTTGCTTGAAATCAAATATATTAAAATCTATGTAAACCTATGTACATTTCCACGGAACAAGTCGATAGCGCGTTCTATTACCAACAAAGTGACATCTATTGACATATTTCTTAACTAGCCATATACACGTTTGAACAATATCATATATAAGCTACAAAAATACCAGATAAGAATGTTAGCTCTTACACTGCATGTGGTATCTAATATTTATTTTAATTCATCAAAATAATCAGAAATACCCAAATTCAGAGCTGTTGCTTTGTGATGTTTATTTACGAAACCCCAAGAATAATACATTATGGTCTATCCTTTATTATAGAACACGTCTAAAAGGGTACGTATATTAGCTAGCTTATTAAAACCAATTATTATCAAGTAAACTTAAGCTTAGGTTTTGAAGATTTTGCTACAAAGCTGCTACAATAAACAAATAATTATGTTGCTTAATTAATTGTCGATTCTTTTTAACAGTTGGCGAAGAAAACGACATGCATGAAAATTGAAAACAAAGAGTACTGCATCGGGGAAAGTATAAACGCGGTAAGAATTTTCTAAAACAAAGTTTAATCGATTTTGCGTTCTTTGATAAATTTGCCTATTTAATTTTACTATTACAGTTAAAATAGTGTAAGATAACAAATATTTCGTTAATGATATTTGTCCCATCCACACTTTTATCTTGCATCACTGATTGGGTTGAATTCATGCTTATTATTTAATTAATTGTATTAAAGAATAGACATCGATCAAACATCATCATAGTAAAAATATGTTGTGTAAGTTTTTTTTTTCTTCAGGTACCACCTCAAGTACGTAGAAACATAATTATCTCTTAAATACTTCACGCAGCATTACGCATTTTATACAGTCGCAGATTCAATTTAACATTTGTTTTGCCATTCTGGAAATTAAGTTATCAAGCATAAGAACATATTATAGCAAGAATATGATGTAAAGGTGGATTAGAAATGAAACAACTATAAATAAACGGATTTAGCTCGGTTATTTTATTTAGACATAATCGAAGCAATCGTGCTACAATTATAGAAACTGTAATGTTTCCGAAACGTCAGCCAATTAAATAAAATACCCGGGTTAAATCCGTTTATAGTTGTTTCAGTCTAATTTGTAGGTAATAATAACCGTCAATTATTTACATTAGAAATTATAACGTGGATTTGACTACTATCCACTGTAGATAAGGGTCCCTAGATGAGTTCAATACATAGGTACTAGCGACCATACGAAAAAAAGGCAAGATTGTACACATAATTAATCTACTCATCTGCCTATTAGTCAATACCTACTTAGTTCAATACGGGTCTTGTGACATACTTATATATATATATTTTTTGCTTTGCAGAAAAACAAGTTGGCTTTACAAATCATCCCTGCAATAATGATATTTACGTTATTACCCGATTTGATAAAAAAAGGCTAATGATGAATAGGTACCTAACTACCAACTTTAATTTTATGGTAAGATTATACTCTTATGTACTATTTGTTCCATAAAATTTTCCAATCATAACCATAAGTTAAATTGTAGGTTTTCGAGGAAAAAAGAATTTAATGCCAACATATAAATCAAGGATTTAATTGTACTACCTACTTATCAAATTCAAATTAATCAAGGTTAAGAAATATGTTAACTTACAGTTGTTTTATATTATAACTTTTCAAATGAATGCTTCGACACCGCTGAAAATACCTACTTACTTAATTTAAATACTTAGTTAATTACTTTATTAATGACGTTGATTTAAGATTTCGGATATTATATTTCTCAATACACTTGCTTGTATATATTACCTAAGTATATTAAGTACCTAAGTATGTTCTATGTTGACATTTACTTAATATTTTTCAAAAAAAAATATAACATTGAATAGGTATTGAAAAACGTTTGAAACTCGTGTGGATTGATTGATTACATACTTACTCAACTCTCTTAGCGCGCTCGGCTACGGCCCGCGCTTATATTACCTACTTACTGCCTCGAATGTAGATAATTATCAACCTACTGCACCTACATTCTCACTAAGTATATCGTATCAATTATTTTTTGTCTGCAGTAGGCAGTTTTGTAATAATTTTATTTCAATAAAATTCTCGTCGTATTAATAGGTAGTCAGTCCTAAACGAAAACGCCGAATCGCTGTCATTCTGAGTAGGTACAAGTATTACAAATATAGATTACCTAAGTACGTTTTAACTGAATCGCGTGTACAATGTCAAACAACGATGAAATAAGACATGGTCTTAAAATTGTATTGCTATGTGATGTTCAGATCCCCAGAACAGTGTGATATTGTAATAATAACAGAGTTTTAAATGCTCGAAGAAATACCCTTGCTGGTTTTTATCAAGTACCTATACATAAGTATAACGTATGCAAGGAATAGTTGTATGGTTGGAAGCGTAAAGGGCACTGACGAAAACAAATTTCAGTAAATGGTATTATATTACTTATTATAGGTACATATTGAGCGATAGTGGATATGGAGAATGAGAATAACAGAAAGCAGAGAATTTCGGCCCGACATTACGTGTATTTTGTGTTTAAGTACCTACCTAAAGCTTTTACCTATTTCACAGATCCCGGACACACGGACGCACAATCTCAAACATTAATAAAAGCAACTAAAAGAACATGTCTTTTTTTACTTCCTTCTTATTTAAACATATAATATGCATAAACCTATATATGTGTATTTGACGTAAGTAAGTCGATTAAAAGCATTAAAAACATAATGGATATAGAGAACGATGCCGTGGTAGTAAAATGGTTATCAGGAAGCACGACGGTGCCCCTGCCAAGACGAGCTCGAAGCAAACACTGCCGTACCGTACATCCTTTACCCAGGTCCCTAGTTGAGAACCTCTGGATAAGACTAGAAAGCAAAAATTCGTCATCCAGTAAGCTTTAATCTCATACTTAAAATCCAAAACTTTCAAGTCTCATCATTGTCATTTAGTAACAAAGTTAAGCGACAGAAAAGATTTACATTTATGACACTCACTCATGATCGTCAAAATAGAACTTGTACTTCCCATTAACTCAGAGAGCTGAAATTTGGTACAGACTTAGGGTTTAATGACCACATAAAGAAAAAACCAGGTAAATTGAAGAACTGGTCCATTCGATTATCCTAGATTTTATAAGTAAACACAAGAGCCCAACCAAACTAATAGAGAGATCGACATAACGCCTTTACAATATATATATTCAACTTGGTGGGTTCATTTGATGTCAATAATAAAAAAAAAAAAAATGAGAAATAAGAAAATGTAATAAAATAAAACAATATGCCCACGTTTCTACAAAAAGAAGTAAAATCCCACCAAAAACATTGTGTAAAAAAACTAGCCAAGTCTCGATGAAGCTGCTTATTTATCTCTAACTAGCGGTCCACCCCGGCTTCGCACGGATTCCTAATTTTGTAAAAAATGTAATATAGCCTATGTTACTCAAGAATAGTGTAGTTCGCCAACAGTGAAACAATTTTTATAATAAGTCCAGCCGTTTTGGAGCCTATTCAATCCAAACAAACAAACCTTTCCTCTTCATAATATTAGTATAGACTAGCGGTCCCGGCTTCTCACGGATCCCTTTTTATAGCCTATGTCACTCGGGAATAGGTACCTAATGTAGCTTTACAACAGTGAAAGAATTTATCAAACCAGTCCAGTCGTTTAGGACTTTTCCTCTTTATTATATTAGTATAGATTAGTATAGAAAAGTAATAAAATCTAGAATAGGTCTTGCCAAGTCTAAGATTCCGCAGTAAGGAACCTTAGACTTGGCACAACTTCGTCTAGATTTCATTAGTTTTTAGAGATAAACAAGCAGGGCTAGTTTTTTACAGAATGTTTTTGGTGGGATTACTTTTACGAGTAGGTACTACTACTATCTTGAACTCTCTAACTGGTGTAAAATATATTCTTTCGAGACATTTGTTTCTACAATGTGGTTACTCAAGGCGATTACTCACACGAGTAGGTAAAGATAATAATCGCACACCTAGATCTAAAGAGAGCTAAATCAAAAAATATTTTTTTTCAGGGGAGGGAAAAAAATAATTGGTATGTCTATAGAAATCCTGCGTTTACGTACTTATACAAATACGTGAACAGATTTATGCTACAAGAATTAGCTTAAATCTGTTTTAGTGGTAGGTAGGTCGTGCTGTAAGGAATTTAATAGTGTGCATAACTCAAATAAACTTAAAGTTTTCGAGTTAGCTCTCTTTAGATCTAGGTGTGCTATATTTTTCGAGACACTGTATACATTACCAGACAGTACCTATAGTATCTGGAAATATATCTCTTCATATCTATACTCGTGTGAGTAATCGCCTTGTTAGCATAGTTTTCCAAGGAATATTCTTTGACAACTAACATAATTCCTAGGTATTTCTTATTTTTATCACTAAATCAGTGATAATTAACCGAGTAAGTGTAAATGATTCTGTATGCACAAAAGTACGTTAATATAAGTATATACATACTGCTCAACCTTTAACATATCTATAAATCGTTTATATAATAATATATTAGGTATTATAATAGACGCAACCACCGATTGACTGACAATTGAGAATATAATAATTTATGATGCGCTCGCTTAAACTACTTTAAATGGACTTAACTCGCGTATTTTATTTTATTGGCTGACGTTTCGGAACCTCTACAGGTACCATAATCGTAGCACGACTGAGCTGACAATAGTTTTGTTCTAAAGTCAGCCAATAAAATAAAATAAGTACTTACGCTAGTTAAATCCGTTTAAAGTTATTACCTATATATTGGAATTAAACATCCAATGCTTCATTCCAATGTATATCCTTCGCGGTTATCCCTACTTCCCTACTAATATTATAAATGCGTTAGTAACTCTGTCTGTCTGTCTGTCTGTCTGTTGCTCTTTCACGCCTAAACGGCTGAAAGGATTTTGATGAAATTTGGTATGGTAATAGATGATAACCTAGAAATGGACATAGGCTATAAATAATCACGCCATCGCTCTTAGGGGGTAGGCAGTAGGCAGATAACTAAATTGAGATAGTGATTTTTAGTCGTTTTGGTTGGGACTTTTGCTCTTTCACGTCTAAACGGCTTAACGGATTTTGATGAAATTTGATATGGTAATAGATGATAACCTAGAAATGGACATAGGCTATAAATAATCACGCCATCGTTCTTAGGGGGTAGGCAGTAGGCAGATAACTAAATTGAGATAGTGATTTTTAGTCGTTTTGGTTGGGACTTTTGCTCTATTGCTCTATCCCTACTAATATTATAAATGCGAAAGTAACTCTGTCTGTCTGTCTGTCTGTCTGTTACGCTTTCACGCTAAAACTACTGGACCGATTTAAATGAAATTTGGTACAAAGAAAGTCTGGAGCTTCAGAAAGGACATAGGCTACTTTTTAACCGGCTGCAAAAAAGGACGAGTTCCACGCGGACGAAGTCGCGGGCAGAAGCTAGTTATCTATACATTGGAATGAAACATCCAATGTATAGTATAGGTAATAACCGCGAAGGCATCAGAAATTATTAAATCTTTTATGTTTTAAGCAAATACTGCACAAATACTTTGTAATCCCATATTATACATAATAATATTGCATTATTGTCAGCTCAGTCGTGCTACGATTATGCAAACTGTAAAGGTTCCGAAACGTCAGCCAATAAAATAAAATACGCGAGTTAAGTCCATTTAAAGTAGTTTAATTCCAACATAAAAGATTTCATCATCATCATCATCATCAGCCCGTCGCAGTCCACTGCTGGACATAGGCCTCTCCAATTTCACGCCACTTTGCTCTATTTTGGGCTGCTTGCATCCAGCTCCTGCCAGCCATCTTACGCAAATCGTCACTCCACCTTGCCTGAGGACGTCCTACACTACGCTTGCCGAGACGCGGTCTCCACTCTAGAACACGTTTACTCCAACGGTTATCGGTTCTTCGGCTAATATGGCCAGCCCACTGCCACTTTAGCTTGCTAATCCGGTGGGCTATGTCGATGACTCTGGTTCTCTGCCGAATCACCTCATTTTTGATTCGATCCCGCAGAAAAACGCCGAGCATAGCCCTTTCCATAGCCCGCTGAGCGACTTTTAATTTGTGAACCAGCCGTACCGTCAGTGTCCACGTTTCGGCTCCGTATGTCATGACGGGTAGGACGCACTGATTGTAGACTTTCGTCTTAAGGCACTGTGGGAGTGACGATATGAAGACTTGACGTAGCTTCCCAAACGCTGCCCAACCTAACTGAATTCTTCTATCCACCTCATCCTCGAAGTTGTTTCTACCTAACTGTAATGTCTGTCCAAGGTAAACATATTTTTGAACAACTTCGAGAACGGCACCATAGACCACATCCACACAGTGCGGCAGATTATACAGAAGACCGAAGAGTATAATCAGCCCCTGTGTTTAGCATTTGTGGACTATGAGAAGGCCTTTGACTCGATCGAAATCTGGTCTGTTCTGGAGTCCCTGCAACGATGCCAAGTCGATTGGCGATACATCCAAGTGATGAGATGTTTATACGAAGCCGCTACCATGTCCGTCCAAGTCCAGAATCAGCAAACAATGCCTATACCATTGCATCGCGGTGTGAGACAAGGGGACGTTATCTCCCCGAAATTGTTCACAAATGCAATGGAGGATATGTTCAAAACGCTGAACTGGCAAGGACGTGGCATCAAAGTAAATGGCGAGTACATCTCTCACTTGCGATTTGCTGACGATATCGTCATCGTGGCAGAAACGCTGCAGGACCTACAACAGATGCTGAATGATCTGGCTGACTCTTCTGTACGCATTGGCCTACGGATGAACTTGGACAAAACCAAGGTCATGTTCAATGAACATGTACTACCGGAACCAATTGCGGTACACGGCGCCGTTCTCGAAGTTGTTCAAAAATAAAAGATTTATTATTGATTTATCACTATTAGATATTACTAGCGGTAAAATGACTATAAGATGTTGTTAGGTTAGCTAATTACATAATAACTTAAGACAGAAAGAATCATAAGTTGGGACTGAATAAATTGACTAACATGGTAATACATGGATCTAACAACTTTTTACGATAGAACAAGTTGAAGAAACTGCTATATTGCTAAGGTTTCTTTTACGACTTCGTATCGACTTTAGGTATGTACATAAATAGGTATACCTACCTATAAAAAACTGCGGAAATAATTATTGTTAAGAGATTTCGTTGATTGGACATAACGAGTCAGAAACGGTTATAATTTATCTGAAAATATGAATTATCAAATTAATTTTAGATGTTGAAATCAAATATGATCGTACCTGTTTAAGCAGCTGTCAATACCTACTGACCAAGTTAGTTTAAATACTATCTAAGCTATATAGTTTGGTTATTTTAATATTGAATTTGAATTTTCGAAAAGATAAAGACATATTTTAAAACTATGAAGTTACATTAAACACTGCATTTGCCATTTGACGGCTGCTGCTAACACAATCCGTTTAGGTCTATAATATACCTAACACTCAATACCACCCGTATGTAGGTAACTAACAACCTACCACACTTGTATTCCAATGTTCTATTTCGTTATACGGCAATATAGGTACGGCCACCACTCTCAGGCTCTCAGGCCAGCAATCCGCCCGCTAGTTCATGAATGAATTTAGCACGCGCTGGTTAAAAGCGCCGTTTACAAAAGGGGTAGGTTCACAAAAGACAGGTACCTAATTGAAAGAATCGAAATAGATTAGATTACACAAAATTAGGAACTTTGAATGATGCTTATAATACAGTAGGTAGGTACTTACACCAAATTTTGGTGTACTTTTTGATAGATACCTTACTATTTAGTGTGCACATTCTTGTCAATGCAGACGAGGCTCGAGTCTCGGCCAGCGCGCTATAAAGCGCGGTCTCGGCGCTCGCTCGCACTGTCGTCGATTCTGCCTCGCCATGAACTGGAAGGCGGTGCTGATTCTCTGCCTGGTCCTTTCTATTGAAATTAATGCCAGGAGAAAGGGCAAACGACCCGGAGGTGTAAGTATTAAACCATTCTGCATAATTATAATGTACTTAAGCCTATAGTAGCATAAAAGTTGCCGATTTTAAGACATATAGAGGCATATTCAGTTACAGCTGATTTTTAACGGACTCAAAACTAGCTTTAAATGGTTATCCAATAGAACCATTTAAGTTTATCCACTAAGGCGGATAATACATAACTAATATATATATATTAATTTATAGATAGATAGATATATATATATATATATATATATATCTAATGGAATATCTTAACTAAGCTTATTTCATGAAACAATTATTATTTTTTATAGAAAAGGCCTTGGGTAGGTATCAGTATTTTTTATAATCTGTCCTTGTGGTTCATTCTGTTGATAATAGGGTTTCTGATTTCTCGACCTTTCTTTTTTTCTCGGGGCTTGAGATTTCTCGACTTAAAATTCCCGGGAATTCCCGGGATCTCGAGAAATTTATATATATTAAGCAAAAAAAATAGTTCAATATCATTAACATCGCTTTTTTTTGATCACCAACTAAATGTACCTACTTACTACTACTTACTCGCGACTCATACATAATACTTAGACATAATGAAAAAATAAGAAACTAAATGACATTGCTTTTTTAATCATTGGCATTTGAGATTGCACTTAACATTGTATTATAATCATCAAACTAATACAATATAAATGCGAATCTTGACTTAAAAGACTAAAATAATATACCTAACTAGCGATTCGCACGGATCTCTATTTTTTTCAAAATATTTTATAGCTTACCTATGTTACTCGGGGCTATTGTAGCTTTCGAATTTTGAAAGAATTTTTAAAAACGGTCCAGTAGTTTTTGAGCCTATTCATTAGTATTCATAACAACCAAACAAACAAAGTTTTCCTCTTTATAATACATATTAGTATAGATACTGTATTTTCTTCTGCATCTTCCCCTGTAAACCCTGCGTAGTTCTAGAAGAGTTTATACATAAGCGTCAATTGAGAAACTTTTTGTTGGAAAATCCATTTTATTCTGTGGATGAGTATAATAAAATGATTTGTGACATTTTATTATCATCGTATTATCCACTATATAAATTGATAATTTTAAAATTGTACACATTTTCTTGACGACTAAGAGAAAAATGTATTTTAAGATGACATTAATTTGTATTTCTAACGATTGATGTTATGTATATTTGACATTTTAATTAATACTTAAATGTCTAAAAATACTTGACGACTAAGAGAAAAATTATCATAACGACATTTTGTTATTTCCCAAAATAATGACTTGTTTGAATTTTATGTATTTCTTCGTATAAATTTTATTGACGATCTCACTATTAGTACATATAAATACAATGTAATTATGATGTATAAAATATTGAGAAATAAATGAATCTGAATCTGAATCATACCTACCTATATTGACGTGTTTCGAACACTTAATAATCATATTAGTATATTAATGATTACAGATACAACACATTTATCACTTTGGGTATTGCGACTGTTAGGAGATATAAATATTATATTGTTTGGATACCCAAACAATTAACAAAATTAAATAATTAGGAAGTTTAGCAACTAAACAAATAAACGTCTTTCTCAGTCATCTCTTAACACAGCAAATCTTAAATAATTAGGTAACTTGAAATTTTTCATTAAACAAAAACCTACAATAAATTAGAGCGGGGCGAGTGGGGGAAGTACCTACCTCTACCTAGTCAAAATCGGGATAGGCCGAATCCAAGGAACTAGCGTGAAGGAGAACGCATTGCAAAAACTGTTGCAATGCGATTGCAGTTGCAGTTTGCAATTTATTTTGAGGTGCGATTTCCCGACTTCTCGACACGATTTTTCCCGTCTCGAGTAGGTAAGGCCAGATTTCCCGGGAATTCCCGCTTCGAGAAATCTCGAGCAGAAACCCTAGTTGATAATTGAATCAACCAGATTTTATCACATCCGTTTATAAGAGTGTGTGCAAATCAGCGACTAAAGTCGTAGACGTAAAATAGACCACCAAGTATTGGTCGGGCTCCATAACTACAATATCCTACCTACTTAAATAACATACTCCGCCACGCACAGTTACGGGATTGAACACGTAACCGGATTCAACCCACCAGCCAACCAACTCAACTAGGTACCTATTCTTTAATTATGTAAGACGATTTGGAGACGAAGGGTTCACAATAATAAGGTTCAATTTTAATGATACTTTTGTACAAAGACAAGAGTAGAAAATTTTTTAGACCCCCAGTGGGATTCAAACCCACGCCTATGCCTTTACTAGCGGCAGCGTGCTGAACCATTACACTATAGGGACCACTGACAGATCATCGAATTTATCTACTTCTTTCAATTCGGTCTTTGTACTTTATTGTTTACATGCGAATTTTCGCTCCAAAATATCAATCGAATTTTCGATTGATAGATCGTAGTTAATATTAAGGTTTAATTTTTTATGTAATTATGTGGTAGGTACATAATAATAATATATACATTCATAACCTTGTGTGGATAGGAATATCATGATGTCTCTAACGATCACCTTTTCTTATAGTGGCCCAAAGTGAGTGTAATGGTTTTGTTAAATATTGCTTATTAGATAGATACCGCCCGAAATAAAATATAAAAATACAATCTTCATGCTAAAACATATTTTCAGTTCCTATAGTACTTACCTACCATGGTACATATTATTTCGGAGTTTCAAATCTAATTACCCAGTTCAGAATCACTTCATAAGCTCGTACAGGGAATCTCGTGCATACTAACGAAACAGATACACCGAATCAACTATAAACTGTATGAAATATTACTGTATATACATTCATAACCTTGTGTGGATAGGAATATCATGATGTCTCTAACGATCACCTTTTCTTATAGGTGCCCAAAGTGAGTGTACGAATGGTTTTGTTAAATATTGCTTATTAGATAGATACCGCCCGAAATAAAATATAAAAATACAATCTTCATGCTAAAACATATTTTCAGTTCCTATAGTACTTACCTACCATGGTACATATTATTTCGGAGTTTCAAATCTAATTACCCAGTTCAGAATCACTTCATAAGCTCGTACAGGGAATCTCGTGCATACTAACGAAACAGATACACCGAATCAACTATAAACTGTATGAAATATTACTGTATATATACATTCATAACCTTGTGTGGATAGGAATATCATGATGTCCTAAACGATCACCTTTTCTTATAGGTGCCCAAAGTGAGTGTACGAATGGTTTTGTTAAATATTGCTTATTAGATAGATACCGCCCGAAATAAAATATAAAAATACAATCTTCATGCTAAAACATATTTTCAGTTCCTATAGTACTTACCTACCATGGTACATATTATTTCGGAGTTTCAAATCTAATTACCCAGTTCCGAATCACTTCATAAGCTCGTACAGGGAATCTCGTGCATACTAACGAAACAGATACACCGAATCAACTATAAACTGTATGAAATATTACTGTATATACATTCATAACCTTGTGTGGATAGGAATATCATGATGTCTCTAACGATCACCTTTTCTTATAGGTGCCCAAAGTGAGTGTACGAATGGTTTTGTTAAATATTGCTTATTAGATAGATACCGCCCGAAATAAAATATAAAAATACAATCTTCATGCTAAATCATATTTTCAGTTCCTATAGTACTTACCTACCATACATATTATTTCGGAGTTTCAAATGTAATTCCCCAGTTCAGAATCACTTCATAAGCTCGTACAGGGAATCTCGTGCATACTTACGAAACAGATACACCGAATCAACTATAAACTGTATGAAATATTACTGTATATACATTCATAACCTTGTGTGGATAGGAATATCATGATGTCTCTAACGATCACCTTTTCTTATAGGTGCCCAAAGTGAGTGTACGAATGGTTTTGTTAAATATTGCTTATTAGATAGATACCGCCCGAAATAAAATATAAAAATACAATCTTCATGCTAAATCATATTTTCAGTTCCTATAGGTACTTACCTACCATACATATTATTTCGGAGTTTTAAATCTAATTCCCCAGTTCAGAATCACTTCATAAGCTCGTACAGGGAATCTCGTGCATACTTACGAAACAGACACACCGAATCAACTATAAACTGTATGAAATATTTGTCATTTATTATTTCATTAGCCAAAAAAAAAGAGTATTTTTTTTATTTATTAAAGTAAGTAGGTAGGTATTTTTATTTCTAAAACACTATTAAAGCAAAAAGGATATTCTGAACGGGTTTATTTTGTTCACTATACTTACTATTTTCTTAAAAAAAATTAAACGACAAGAATGTTTTTCTATTATAATTATAATATAATTTTAATAATACCTATAAATTTATTCCCACGAAGAAATCAATAATTACTTACCTAAGCTACAAAAAGAAATCCACTCGCAGGCTTCGTCAAAAATGTAGGTCGAGACAATAATATTAAATTAGCAACAAGCTTCTTCAAAATGAATATATACCTATTATATACTAAATACATAAAACATATCCGCACACGCTTCGTCCTGATTTGAATTGAACTTAAATAATTATCTTAGAGGAAAGGTTGTTAAGATTGAATAGGCACCAAAACTACTGGCCGATTTTTTTTTCACTATTGCGAAACTACACTATTCGACGAGTGACATAGGCTATATTACATATATTATATTTAAAAAAATAGGGATCTCGAACCTAAATCATATTTTCAGTCTTTATAAGTACAAAAATAATCCCCAGTTCCGAATCACTTAATATTATGCTCTTTCAGGAAATCTCGTACCTACTAACGAAACAAACACACGGAATGAACTATAAAGTTTATCAAATATTTGTCATTTATTATTTCATTAGCCAAAACCAGATGTAAGTTTTTTTTTATTTATTAAAGTAGATAGGTAAGTATTTTATACCCACAACGCTTCAAACACGTGTGAAGTAGAAAACATAATATTTCGAACACATTTGCTTAGTTCCCTACTGTTTTATTAAATAACTTTAAATGTCAATAATGTTTTTGTACTCGCGCGGCGCGCTAGCGATGCGCGCCCAGTAGATGAGAAAATCGACAGACGACCAAGAATACGTTGTACACAAGTTAAAATACAGATTATGTATTTAGAATGTATTCATAAACATTAAGACATAATATTATTAACAGAAAATATTTATATATTTATTATTTAGGAAAAGAAAACAAATTTCCAAAATCGTTACATCGAAATAAATGTTTTCATATATATTCTTTCATACCAAAATACTATATATTATATTATATTCTTTCGGAATTTAAAAAATAATTCCCCAGTTCCGAATCACTTAATAATAATAATGCTCTTTCAGTAAATCTCGTACCTACAAACGAAACAAACACACTTTAAAAATTATATAATATATGTCATTTAATATTTCATTAGATACTTGAACCGATTGAAGTAAGTATTTTTTATTTATTAAAGCAGGTTAGTGTTTCTTACGTTTCTGACAAGCTTGTGAACACACACACACGTTTTGAACAAATGTATTTTCTTCCCTACATTTTTTTTATATAATTTTAAATGTCAAGAATGTTTTTCTATTTACGCGGCGCGCTTGCGATGCACGCCGAGTATGTAAGAAAATCGGCTAACAACCAAGTTATCTATGAATACGTACTTTGTTCACAAGTAATATATATATATATGTGTGTATCGAGTTTTTTCGTGTTTAAATTTGTTTAAACAAGACAACAACAAGCATAGACTTATTAATAACATAATACTAATTAAGTAAAAGCGTCACTAAGATCACCGGAACAACTATTCTAATATATTTACCGTAAATATTCCGTTAATATAACAATAGGTACTATTACAGATGTACTTATGTATAATTTTCTTGATTAATTGAATAGGTCAAAGAAAAGGAAAGCAATGAAGAAAATGAAGAAGTATGTATTTCCATAACATCATATCTAGAACCTAATGTGAACCAGTTTTACATTTTGAGTAAATAGCCCTTACATATTTATGAGTAAAGTAACTACAAGAAATCTAGATAATTACTAGTAAAATGTACTTATTTAGGAGCAGCAGGTATGTAATCGTGTGTGTATATATATATATTTAATGTCCGCTGTCAAAAATTTGGTATTATAGTGTTTCTAATACTATGTGTTATTGACAAATTGATTACTACTTAGGTACTTACATTGGGCTTATACTGGACATTTCCTTATGAGTAATTACAAGAAATCTAAATAATTTCTAGTAAAATGTACTTTTTAGGAGCGGCTGGTATGTAATAAAGTGTGTTTAAGAGTGTGGGTACTTCGTTATTTAAGGATTAATAACACTCATATTTTATTATTTATATCAAAATTATACCAAACTGTGGCTAATCTAGTACCTATACATGTACTTACTCGCCAGCGCTGCAGCGAGCCCTTGATGAATAGTCCAGTGCACATTCTCATGTCATTGTTGTCTTATTCTCGCGGTATTTTGTCAAAAATCGGTAACGTTGTCGACAACGAGAAAACTTCTCATGTCGATGAAACAATATCGACACTAAAAACCTTATCGACAACGTTCTCCATGTCGACTCGACAGTTCATCATGGGCTCGCTGGTCTATAAATTTTTCAGGCAAATTACGGACCAATAAACGAGCAAGGACAGGACGACGCCGAACAGACTGAACTCAATGTAGACGTATGTTTCGTTTATAATTATTGTTCCTAGTTATATTTATAAATGATATATTATATAAGCTATAAAAATACTAGATAAGAATGTTCGCTCTTACACTGCGTGTGGTATCTAATATTTATTTTGATTCATCAAAATATTCCGAAATACCTAAATTCAGAGCTGTTGCTTTGTGATGTTTATTTACGAAACCCCAAAAATAATACATTATTGTTTATCCTTTATTACAGAACACGTCCACAAGAGTACGTATATTACCTGCTAGCTTATTAAAACCAATTATTATCAAGTAAACTTAAGCTAAGCTATTGAATATTTTGCTACAAAGTTGCTACAATAAACAAATATGTTGCTTTTCATTGTCGATTATTTTAACAGTTGGCGAAGAAAACGACATGCATGAAAATTGACAACAAAGAGTACTGCATCGGGGAAAGTATAAACGCGGTAAGAATTTTCTAAAACAAAGTTTAATAGATTTTGCGTTCTTTGATTCATTTGCTTACATAATTTTACTATTACAGTTAAAATAGTGAAAGCTAATAAATATTTCGTTAATGATATTTGTACCATCTACACTTTTATCTTGACATAATAATATCGATATATTATTATGTCAAGATAAAAGTGCATCACTGATCGGATTGAATTCATGATAATGATTTAATTAATTGTATTAAAGAATAGACATCGATCGAACATCATCATAGTAAAAATATTGTGTTTAAGTATTTTTTTTCTTCAGGTACCACCTCAAGTACGTAGAAACATATCTCATAACTACTTCACTGCAGCATTACGCATTTTATACAGTCGCAGATTCAATTTAACATTTGTTTTGCCATTCTGAAGAATAAGTTATCGAGCATAAGAACATACCTATAGCAAGAATTTGATGTAAAGGTGGATTAGTAATGAAACAACTATAAATAAACGGATTTAGCTCGGTTATTTTATTTAGACATAATCGAAGCAATCGTGCTACGATTATAGAAACTATAATGTTTTCGAAACGTCAGCCAATTAAATAAAATACCTGGGTTAAATCCGTTTATAGTTGTTTCAGTCAAATTTGTAGGTAATAACCGTCAATTATTTACATTAGAAATTATAACGTGGATTTGACTACTATCCACTATAGATAAGGGTCCCTAGACGAGTTCAATACATAGGTACTAGCGACCATACGAAAAAAAAGCAAAATTGTAAGGTACTTACACATAATTAAGCTACTCATCTGCCTATTAATTAATACCTACTTACTTCAATACAGGTCCTGTGACATGCTTATTTAGATAACATTTTTTTCCGTCCTCCGGCCAGATAGCGCCAAATTTGTGGCCGCTGCGCTAAATGAAATTTCCGCTTTCTGGCTTCGTCGAACAGAAAAATAGTATACTGACCTCGGCCAGTAAAATAAAAAAGCCTCAGATCACATTTTTGTCAACCTCGGCTTCGCCTCGGACGACAATTACATGTGAGCTGAGACATTTTTTATTTTACTGGTCTCGGTGCGTAATGTACTATTCTTTTACTTTGCAGAAAAACAAGTTGATTGGTCCGTGGCCTGTAATATTGATTTTTACGCTTGTAGGCAAGTTGATACCATAAAGCTAATGATGAATAGGTAACTACCTAACTATATTATTTTTATGGTAAGATTATACTGTTATATACCTATATAATGTTCATTCCATTCAAATTTCAAATCATAATCATAAGTTATGTTGTATTTGATGAACTAAGTAAGTACCTACTTATCAAATTAATCAAGTTTAAGAAATATCATGTTGACTAACGTTAAGTATACTTTTCAAATGAATTTTTCGTAATCGCTGTATATAGGTACCTATTTACTTAATATAAATACATACTTAGTTAATAACTTTATTAATGACGTTGATTTAAGATTTCGGATATTATATTTCTCAATACACTTGCTTGTATACTACCTAAGTATGTTCTATGTTGACTTTCTTAATATTTTTCAAAAACTTTATAACCCGCCCGCGCTTATATTACCTACTTACTGACTCGAATGTAGATAATTATAAACTTACTGCACCTACATTCTCACTCAATATATTGTATCAATTAATTCTTGTCCGCAGTAGGCAATTTTGTAATAATTTGATTTGATTTCATTACAATAAAAAAAAATAACCGCCGAAAATAACTAAAAGGCAACAAAAAACAATAGCGCACTGAAAAGAAAAAAATAATAATTTGTCTTTTATAACAACTATTATTTTGGTTGAAATGTCTGATATTTTTGAAGTCGAGAACTTTGAGGTATGCCCTATCCAATAAAAAAAGAGTTAGGTATCAAAATCGAATCACTCTGTAAAGATGTTATGCGTGATCATACATTAAAAAAATATATATATACGCGTCGAATTGAGAACCTCCTCCGTTTTTTTCGTCGGTTGATAAAATAAGTACTCGTCGTATTAATAGTCAGTCTTAAACGAACACGCTGAATCGCAGTCATTCTGAGTAGGTCCGAGTATTACAGATGTACGAGTATCTATACTTAGGTATAACGTTTGCAAGGAATAGTTGTATGGTTGGAAGCGGAAAGGGCACTGACGAAAACAGATTTCAGTAGGTAAATGGAATTACTTATTTTACATATTGAGCGATAGTGGATGTGGAAATTGAGAATAAGAGAAAGCAGAGAATTTCGGCCCGACATTATGTGTATTTTTTTTTAAGTACCTAAAGCTATTACCTATTTCACAGATCCCGGACCAACGGACGCACAATCTCAAACATTAATAAAAGCAACTAAAAGAACATGTCTTTTTTTACTTCCTTATTATTTAAACATATAATATGCATATAACTAGGTATCAGTATTTGACGTAGGTAAGTCGACTACAAGCATTAAAAACATAATGCTAATGCATTTTGAGACGAGCGCGAAGCAAACACTGCCGTACCATCCTTTTCGCCGCATTTTCAAGCCTCTAGTTGAGAACCTCTGGATAAGACCAGAGCGCAGAAATTTTCGTCATCCAGTAAGCTATAATCACATACTTAGAACCTAAAATTTTAAGTCTGAAGGTCATTTATTTCCAAAGTTGAGCAAAAGCAAAGTTTCGTATTTATGACACTCATGATCATCAAAATAAAACTAGTATTTCCCATAAACTCAGAAAACTGAAATATGGTAGGGTAAGTATACCCTAACTCTGTACCTACCAAAATGCAGTTTTCTTTATGTGGCCATTAGGCCACATAAAGGGAAAACTATGAAAGATAGGAAAATCGAAGATCTGGAGTTATAGTTGACCAGTAGGTTGATTAGAAAACACAAAAGCACAACCAAAATAATAGAGAGATCCACATAGGTACCGCCTTTACAAAAAATATTATATTAAACTTGGTGGGCCGCCATTTGATGTCAAAAGTCGAAATAAAAAAACTGTCAAATAAGAAAATCTAATAAACTAATTAAAACAAAAATATTATTTCATTCCTACAGTGTCTCGAAATATATCTGTACTCGTGTGAGTAATCGCCTTGTTGGCATAGTTTTTTAAGCAATATTCTTTGACAACTAACATGATTCCTAGGTGTTTCGTATTTTTATCACTAAATTCCACAATTGACCGAGTAAGAGTATATGATTCTGTATGCATAAAAGTGCAGTTAATAAAAGTATATAGGTACACACTGCTCAACATTTAACATACCTATAAATCGTTTATATAATAATATATTAGGTATTATAATTGACGCAACCACCGATTGACTGACAATTGAGAATATAATAATTTCTGATGCTCGCAAAGGCATCGGAAATTATTATATTCTTACACATGAGAATGAAACAACTATGTATAACGGAATTAACTCGCGAATTTTATTTTATTGGCTGACGTTTCGGAACCTTTACAGTTTCCATAATCGTAGCACGACTGAGCTAACAATAGTCTTATGCATAGTAATGCAATAGTATTATGTATTGTGCTTCATTGCATAGTCTCTTCAGATAACTGATAACACAGGTAGTCACGCCAATCCTTTGCCCGTGTGTCAAGATCTTTATAGCCCTTAAAATCGGTTTGTGTTTTTTTTAACACAAACCGATACTCTACACCGAGCGCCATCTACGGGATTTTTCACTAACGTTTTTCGTGCAGCCCGTTCAGAACACACTTTAAATTGGAAGATACTGCTGCATCCCGCGTTTTATAAATGCAGACGCAGATATAATTCAACTTTCGTTGTAAATAGAATGGATGGATCTCCACAATGGGGAGATCCATCCATTCTAAGTTATCGACAGTTACAGTTATCTAGTACAGACATAGTAGTGCAATATATTAATATCTATACTAATATTATAAAGAGGAAAACTTTGTTTGTTTGGTTGTAATGAATATGCTCAAAAACTACTGGACTGTTTTTAAAAATTCTTTCACCATTCGAAAACTACATTATCCACGAGTAACATAGACTATAAAATAGTTTAAAAAAAATAGGGACCCGTGCGAAGCTAGTCAATTTTCCTTATCATTGCTAATTAATAAGTAACATGTCGTTACAATGTAGGTAAAACAAATTGTTTTATAACGGGAGGTTGCGTTTAATTACAAATTAAATCATTTGCAATTAGGTACCTAGTAGGTACGTAGCGAAGTACGGGTACGGGAGGGCACCCCCCCCCCCCCACCCCATCCCCTACTCCCAAAAAGGTAGTAGGTTTTGATACCCTTGCGAGTGTCTAAAATTACCTAAGATAGGTATATTCTAAGTTTGTCTACCTTCACCTCCCCCTCAACAAAATCCTAGCTACGCCCTTGTATGGAAGTGAAAAAGAGTAGACTCGTCAAACAAAATTGTTTCTGTCGATAGATTGATAGGATGCCTTCAATGCAAACATTCTTAAATTATGATTATTAGGTACTTTATTAATGATTTAAACTTATACAATCATTCCTCTGGACACCTCGTGGGACAATATTATTCTGTCATCGAAAAGACGTTTTTATTAAATAGTTTTAGTTTTAATTAACGTACGAGTACATAGTATATTATCTAATAGGATGCATTGCAATCCGCCCCTCTTCTATCCTGCCCGTCGAGTACCTCGCTAAGCCCTTGGGTTCCGTGTTAAGTTACTTATATATATGTAGGTACATTTTAATTAGAATATTAACTTTTTTTATAGATTTGGTGTATAGGTATATAGACATAATTGGTGAATTCTTGTACTTATTTATGTTGATCGTAGAAAACCATTAGCTATTTGTGTTTTATATCCGCGACTAATTAAGCGTAGCTGTATTTAAATTTCACCAGCTATAATCGTTTTTTCACAACATAGCACCGTAATAATTTAATTATTAACGATTATATATCTATCTATAGAGGGTCGCTGTTGCATTAAAGTTCATTTATCAAAATGGTCTACGTGGGTTTTGCCGTAGTCTCATGTCTTGTGGCTTTCACAATATCTACAGCCAAGGCAGAGTTTCAGGAGGTATGCGATATGTATTGACTTGTAAAATATGCTTAATTCAAATATTAAACTTTTCTTACATCGGTTTATTTCTTAGCTTAACGTCGCCGTCTGCCAAGTCATAATGGAATATTGACTAATAATCATAATAACTAGATATTTACTTAAGTTGGTACTCACAGAAAAATGATTATTTATTTATTTATTTAACATCTTAAACCTATCATTACAGGTCGCAAACCTAATGCAATAGACTTAGTAATTACCAATACATAAGTAGTTGCAACAATTAGGTATAATGTTATCAATTTCTTTATTGCTTTACAACCAACAGGTTGCAGATCTTGATACCATCCTGGTGAGTATACATTCTTATAAACCTGTCTAAATCAAGCAGTTTAGAAGTCAAATTGCATCTAAATTGAGTCGCAAATATAAAGTAGCGATACGAAACAACGATGCAATTTATTTCGAGCCCTAAAATGCATCACTTAGAGATTGTGGTTATTTTAACTCCCACACCGATATCTTACTCGTAAAGTACCTAGGTTGGTAGGTACCTACCTACTACTATTCCAGACATTCGAAGCTTTTCTCGATCTATACGATTAAGCCGTATTAAGAAAGAAAAAGCATTTTTTAAGATTTTTTTATATCTATAAACACATTATGTACACGATGGTAATACCAACCGTATCTTAATGACATCATGAGTTACCGAACACGGAATGATCGAAATGATCCACCCTCGTAGCTATAACGTTGCCTATCATTTTATATAGGTAAGGTAGCATTCTAATACTACTACTTAAATAAAACTTTGTGGATATTATCATGATGATATACTTAGGTCTACTTATATATATATATGATTATGATACCTGTGGTAAGTACTCTCTAAAAGTGAGGGTATCGCTCGGTAAGCCAACAGTAAGTAGGTATTTCTGGTGAACACGTCCGGCTCTCGCCTGCAGTCGTTGGACTTTTCCCTACTACACGTGATCTCGGGACAACGTCATCGGTACTAAAGTTACATACAAACACTACAATACCATTCACAATTTATATTGATATAAATTCTGTTTAATTTGTTACAGGTTGACAGCCTTGAACACTCTGCGGTAAGTTATCCTATGTACTTTAAGTAGGTATGTAAACATTTGGTTCTATCAAATTAGTTCAAATATAAGTAACTATGTCGAAAAAAAATGTTTTTTCTACGTATATAGCGCTCCTAATAAGTTGTCCTAAAATATACCTATATAGTAAGTAAATGTGTTCTTACAATTGGTCCGTGTTATGCATTCGTGTGTCAACCCACACCGAGGTAGTTTTGAGATATCGGCGTTTAAAGTTTTTTGAGAACATTCTTCTTTTTCCGCTTATTTTAAGCAAAAAAATATTGTTATGTGGTATCATTTTTTTTGTTGAAGTGCATAGATTAAGGATATAAATGTATTTATTTCAATACATTTATAATTAAATAGAAAATGCAGAAAAATGGTTAATGCTTAACGGCTATAAGGTTTATTACATTTGGCATTTATGTGCTAAGCCACATAACACTATGCAAAATTCTAATTTGTTATTTTATAATGAATATATTTTACACTATTTTTTTGAAAATGTAAAATAATAAACATCTAACGTATTAAAACTTTAATGTAAGTACTTATTTATTTAGTTTTAATTGTTATAACATGTTTTAAATAACTAACTATTTAAATTATAAGTTCTGCTAAAAATGAGAAATAGGTACAACAAGTTAACACTTATATTAAGTCAATTGCTTAAAAATCTTAAACAAATTGATTTATTATTATTATTTTATCATATTGAATTAAACCAATAATATATACTTCCGTACCTAAAAAGTTAATAAACCACCTACCACCATTTTTCGAAGAGTTGTTAAATTGTGGCGACAATTCGTACATTCTATAATATTATTGTGTGTAATATTCTAATTTTTATCACACTCGTTTTAATCTAAAGATGTATATTATAAAAAAAATTCGGGTAAGTTAGACTCGCGCACCAAGGGTTCCGTACTATAAATAACCTGTAGGTATATATGTTTTAATGATGTCATTAAAATGTATGGTTTTCGTATTTTTTCTTTATCCGTGCTATATGACGTTACCTCGGACCTACTAAATTAATTCAAGATCCTGAGTTCACGAAGAGTACCCTATAGGTTTTGATTCCCTAGCGAGTGTTGAAAACTTTTGTCAGACGCGGCATAAACGGCGGTTCTTTTGATTGCGTTGGCGATTTTTTTGTGATTATGTTACAATTTCAAGGGACGGTAGTCCTGAGTATTTGATATTACTATGAATTACTATGAATTATTATTAGTTTAGTTTGATACCTACCTCCACGCGTTACTGAGATAAAGGATCACACAGACAACAAAGTAATCCTGTAAGGGTTATTTTTTTTTCCTTTTAAGATACGTAACCCTAAAATATTTTATTGAATATGATAAAAATAATAATAATATAAAAATCAGTTGGATAATATTTTTAAGTACTTAATTGAAATAGTATTTAAGTGTTAACTTGTACCTATTTCTCATTTTTAGCAGAACTTATAATGTTATTTGATACATGTTATACAACAATAAAAACTTTATATAAATAAGTACTTACATTAAAGTTTTAATGCGTTAGTTGTTTATTTTATTACATTTCTAAAAATTAGTGCATAATATGTATAGGTACTTACCTATTCGTTTTAAAACAACAAATTAGAATTTTGCATTAATGTGTTAGGTATGTGGCTTAACACATTAATGCAAAAATACAAATCTGACATGGGAAATAAGCAATAATGTGTTATATGTGGCTTAACACATTAATGCAAAAATACAAATCTGACATAGGAAAAAAGCAATAACCAATTTTGTGCTCTAGAATATTCTACGATTTTTTTTTAACAAAATGGATTGCACTGCCGTATTCCTCATGATTCATTTAATAAAACTGCATTCATAACTCAAAACCCGATTTTTTGTGGGTTAACACACGAACGTTTAACACGGTCCAATTAACATTGTGTAGCTGCTTGAGTAAAAATGTAACACAAACCAAAATATGTTAATCTGTTTAATATTTTAAGGTATATTACCTACCTATATTGAAGCAGCAGCAGAATAGGGCCGTACATATTTACCTCAAATATTAACGAGTCGTTGATTCTGTGTATATTTACTTACTAGACATGCGATTTAAGTGATTATGTTTTTCTAGCTTCGCCAAAGTAGCAACCTCAATGCGGTAAAGTATTAATGAGTATACCTTAATTAGATACATGCTTAGTTATTTCAATTACAAACAATATTCTTGTAGGTAGTTTAATACAATTCTAAACAGAAAAATATACCTAGAGTGTCAAGCTTTCTTACTTTTTACAGTTCAGAGAAGCATATTTAGATAAGCAGCCACTTGTGGTGTTTATTTCACTGCATTTATTTACTTACACTGATTTTAAATATAGGTTTTTAAAAGAAATATTGCATGTTCCTTACCTCCCAGTTTGAGCTCGCCATCATAGAGGGACTCATCAAGGGTTCAGCGCCAAGTACTGCAGTACGTATTAATTATTTCTTATAGTGTACCTACTCCCTTAGGTGTAAAATAGTTCACTTCCAGATACCAGCACCAAGTTTTAGTAGGTATGTTATTAGGCATGTCACTAGGACCCCAAAACGCCCGGGAGACACTCTCTGAGGTACCTAGGACTCCAGTTATGACGTCATTAAGATGGCTGCCGCCGCGTTCTACAAAACTAAAAATATTACGCAGTTTGATGTTATAAATTCTATCAATAATTGCTAAAGCTATGCCTTAAAAACTCAAGAACGTTATAGGTAAAGCTCATTATTTTATATTTGTTCTTTACAGTAAAGTATTTAGTTTTTGTAGAATGCAGACGTCATCACTGGATTCCTAGATAGCCCGGTTTTGGGGTTCTGGAGGCATACCTGACAACATACTAAAATTTGATGCTGGTATCCGAATGTGAAGTAACCGATGGGTATTCTAACTTAAGGCAGCGTGGCTACACCACTATACATAGTTATACATAGTTAGTAAGTTATACATATTACACCATTATACATAGTTACATTAAATTTTAATTTGTAATACCTATATATACTTATATTAAGACCCATAATGTCATCATTTTTAAAATTTAAACAAAGAAATTTAATAACTTTTATGTTTTATTTACTTACAGCAAGACGTTGTTACCGTAAGTGATATTTTTAACTATATTTTCTATGTACTAGTAGGTAGGTATATAGTTAAGGGATTGAAGCTCAAGAACGGCACATCCAACGAATAGGTATTTACGAAAACTTAAAGAAATATAGGTACTTACTAACAGTGATATTAATATCAAGATTTTATTTCAATAGGTTTCATACCAAATATATATTATATCAAGTATTTGGTTTAAAACCTAGGTTTTATATATAATGTAGGTACTTATGCGAAAATTGTAGAGAATTTAATCCTCTACAATATTTAAATACAAAAGGCATAAAACCGAGATAGGAAACGAGATATTTGCAATAAATGTGTAAAAAAAACGTTTTTTTTACACATCACACTACGATAGGTTTGAGATAAGTTTTAGGATACCATAATAAAGGTTTACTTACTTACATAGATTTATACCGACTTTATTTCATTCCGAGATTCTTGTTCTTATTTAACTAATATTCCTGGATTAATTCTACAGCACACCTTTATAATATGAATACCTAAATGTAATAATTTATGCCCCTATCTAACCGGAACTTCATGCATTTTTTTTTTAAGTTTGGGGTATGTATAAAAATTATACGTATGTTTTATATAAATCTTATATACTTACCTACTAAAATCATATTAATATTTAAAATAGGTACCAACGCTATTCAGTGTCTAATAGACATACTTACAATTAAATAAAAGATTATTTTACTACTTAGTTGGCTGCGAAACAATTAAGCCAACTATGGCAGCAAATGTTGTAGATTCATAAGAAATTAACAATACTTAATTGGTTCATGTGCGGTAATAGCACGCGTTTATTTAACCCTTTTATGAATTTGACACTTTTTTAAAAGATGCAAATATTCTCTCTCTCCCTCTCTCTCTCTCTCTTACCGCTTAAAATAATGTGCGTTAAGTAGCTAATCAAGTTACAATTATTTTCTTTTACTGCTTCCTTACAGCAAAACATGGTAAGTACCTACCATTACATTAAGCCACAAGCGGTCCGCCCCGGCTTCGCACGCATCCCTATTTTTTTTATAGTCTATGTCACTCGGGAATAGTGTAACTTACGCCCGATTCGATCACGGACACCAACCGTACACCGACACACAGGCAGCTGCCGCGCGGCATGCGGCCTCACCCACATCTAGCATACTCGATAGTGTTACAGCGGCCCCGCCGGCGGGGTCGAAGACGTCCACATACACCCGGCGCGCGTCGGACTTATCCGCAGGGACCTTCTGTTCCCTTGCAACATAATAGTCGTGTCAACACACCTCCTGACGGCCCGAGCCGAGGTGCGACCCCCACCTTGGGGGGCCCTCGGGTCGGTCAGGGCTAAAAACCCTAAACCCGACCTAAAGGCTTAAGAGCCTCCTTTCAGGAGTCTCGCCACCCGTCCGGTTTTGCAGTGAAGGCCCATTAGCTGGCCAACTGCGCTACAGTATACAGTTCGAAAAAAAAAAAAAATTGTGTAACTTTTCAATACTGAAAGAATTTTTCACCTAATGTTACCGTTTTTAAATTTACAGTTCGGCAACCTTATAAAGGTAATAAACTTATAAAAATAACAATGTTACTTATTAATAATATTCATAAATAAAATATGTTAAGAACCTCAACATCATTTTCAAAATACCTATCCCACACGTATAGGTCTGATGGAAAAAAAAAATGAATTTCAGTTCTATGTATGGGGATGCCTTACGGCGCTCCACTAATACCTCCTATTCGTTCACTTACGTGAATTCCATACATTTTGTATTAGGTTGGTTCGTTAGCTATTATAGATTGGCACTTGTCTAGGGGAGCAGTTATCACCCCACTAATGATTAATATAATATATTGTGAGGACTATATGGTCCGTGTTTAGCATTAGTGTTTCAACCCACACCAAGCTAGTTTTGAGATATCGGCGCTTAAAGTTTTTTGAGAACATTCTTCTTTTTCCGCTTATTTTAAGCAAAAAAATATTGTTATGTGTTATCATTTTTTTTTGTTGTAGTGCATAGATTAAGGATATAAATGTATTCATTTCAATAAATTCATAATTAAATAGAAAATGCAGAAAAATGGTTAATGCTTATCGGCTATAAGGTTTATTACATTTAGCATTTATGTGCTAAGCCACATAACACTATGCAAAATTCTAATTTGTTCTTTTATAATGAATATATTTCACACTATTTTTTTGAAAATGTAAAATAATAAACAACTAACGTATTAAAACTTTAATGTAAGTACTTATTTATTTAGTTTTTATTGTTATAACATGTTTTAAATAACATTACAAGTTCTGCTAAAAATGAGAAATAGGTACAACAAGTTAACACTTATATTATTTCAATTACTTAAAAGCTCAACCAAATTGATTTATTATTATTATTTTATCATATTGAATTAAACCAATAATAAATACTTCCGTACCTAAAAAGTGAATAAACCACCTAAAAACCATTTTTCGAAGAGTTGATAAATTGTGGCGACAATTCGTACATTCTTTAATATTATTATTTATTATAGTATTCTAATTTTTATCACACACGTTTAAATCTAATGATGTATATTATAAAAAAATATCGGTTAAGTGCGAGTTAGTCTCGCGCACCAAGGGTTCCGTACTATAAATAACCTGTAGGTATATATTTTTTAATGATGTCATTTAAAATGTATGGTTTTCGTATTTTTTTCTTTATCCGTGCTATATGACGTTGCCTCGGACCTACTAAATTAATTCAAGATCTTAGAGTTCACGAGGAGTACCCTGTAGGTTTTGATTCGCTAGCGAGTGTTAAAAACTTTTATCAATCGCGGCATAAACGGCGGCTCTTTTGATTGCGTCGGCGATTTTTTTGTATTTATGTTACAATTTTAAGGGACGGTAGTCCTGAGTATTTGATATTACTATGAATTTTTGTTTGATACTTACCTCCACGCTTTACTGAGGTAAAGGATCACACAGACAACAAAGTAATCCTGTAAGGGTTATTTTTTTTTCCTTTTAAGATACGGAATCCTAAAATATTTTATTTAATATGATAAAAATAATAATAACTAATAAAAAAATAAGTTAGTGTTAACTTGTACCTATTTCTCATTTTTAGCAGAACTTATAATGTTATTTGATACATGTTATACAACAATAAAAACTTTAAATAAACAAGTACTTACATTAAAGTTTTAATGCGTTAGTTGTTTATTTTATTACATTTTCTAAAAATTGGTGCATAATATGTATAGGTATCTATTCGTTTTAAAACAACAAATTAGAATTTTGCATTAATGTGTTAGGTATGTGGCTTAACACATTAATGCAAAAATACAAATCTGACATGGGAAATAAGCAATAATGTGTTATATGTGGCTTAACACATTAATGCAAAAATACAAATCTGACATAGGAAAAAAGCAATAACCAATTTTGTGCTCTAGAATATTCTACGATTTTTTTTTAACAAAATGGATTGCACTGCCGTATTCCTCATGATCTATTTAATAAAACTGCATTCATAACTCAAAACCCGATTTTTTGTGGGTTGACACACGAATGTTAAACACGGTCCATATACTAAAGCTACCTACTTTAAATTTCAGTTCTTAAGGGTAATTATTTTAAAAATATAATAAGTGTTATTTCTTGCTCTTGAGTATTTTCTCGATAGAATAAATAAGTACGGTGATAACGTAGGTACCTACATTCATCATTAATTAATAAAAATTATGTTGGAATGAATTAAGTATTACACTTTACTGAAAAGTTATTAGGTAACAATTAAAATTAATAATTATACTTACTAACCTATTTGATATTGATTTAGGTATTTGTCTTATCCAAGCCTTGATAAATTAACAACCGATTTACCTGTATTTTCAGCCTGATGAGGTAATACTGTCAGCTGTCAATTATTTGTATAATTTAAAACTTAAGTAAATAAAACTGTAAAAAAAAAAACAAACTCCAAATGCTAAGGAAACCTAATATTAAATATAAATTAAATACTGGATTACTTGAATCTACGTATTTTTATTCGACTAAGTAGGTATATTTATCTACATGCAAGCAAGAAACATAGGTAACACTAAGTGTGAAGGTATTATAATATACCTATCTGTTTCTATTTTTTTTTTCTTCTGAGTTTTTTGTTAAAATTAGGTAGTGGAAAAGTCGGACATAATTAACAACCACCTAATACCTACGATAGCAAAATTATTTTTATTGAAGACTTGATAATTATTAATTATCAAGTACTTACTTATTCAATTATTAATTAATAATATGATTTCTGTTTTTAGCGAGAAACGGTGGTAATATATTTATTTAATTATCAACATAACAGGTACTTAGGTACTTTTCTGTAGGTACAATGTAAGAAAACTGCAGATGTTGACAGCTTATGATTTTAATTTGCACATAATAAGGAAAGTATAAAACACAACATATCATCATAATTTCTGTTTTTCAACCTAGTATTTACAATTATTATTTTGTTCTTAAAATTCATACATTACCTAGTAGGTACGTACTTACTTGGTTTTCATGGACCAAGTCAATTCATAGGTAGGTATTTAAGAATTGTAGTAGGTAGGTACTTAATGTAAAGTATTTATTCTTTAACGTTCCTTTCTTGTGTAGGTACAGGATAATCCAACCGAGTTACCGGTAAATACTACTTGTTAACTAACACTTGTCTATTAATTTCAACTGCTTTTAGCTCAATGGCTGTTCAGCTATGGTTTTTCATTCAAATTTATTAGAACACTTCACATTTATTATAAGTTGGTACTTATTTTTATTTCTATAGAAAAGTAAATACGTGAGTATAACCACTACCTACTCGATATATAAGACTCCTTAATAGGAACATCAAATAATTCGACCGCGATTAATCTTTTGGCTATTGGTTTGGTACCTACTACCTACTTATGAGTTTACTAGAACAGTAATTGTAACGTTAATGACACTTACCTACCTATAGCTAGTATTGATTAGGGTAGGTAATGTGTACATTGTGTGGTACATTAGGGTGCGTCGGGGTAACATGAAAAACAGAGCAAGATGAAAAACCCCTCATAGCTGCCTATTCCGTGCATATTTTTTAACACTGACTACAGAGTTTTGTAGGTTATTTCATTGCGCTCCTTATCTCAGTCAGCGATAATCGTCAGGTGTGAGGGCATATGTTTTTTTTGCAATTTTTCGACAAGGTATGTTTTTGAGCGATAAATGCGTTTTTTAATCTTCCCCCACGTTCCGTAGTTTCTTCTACACGCAAGTTAAAAATATGTTTTTTTGATACGTGTTATTGATAATTTTTTTTTAGTTGATACATAAAATCCGATTTTGCATATCTTTTATATTTTTGGAGTTTTTATATTTTTCAATCTTACACCGCTTGTAAAACCCAGGGGCAAGACGGCAATATTTTCTTTTCCAACTTACCCCGATTATGAAACCCATAGTAAAAGTCAGGGGTTGTCAAACTGTATGATTCGTTCATGAGTAGTGTAATATTCACAACTCATGAAAACATGTGTAAAAAAAAATAAATAAATAAAAGTTGTAATATATTTAGCTAGTTTAACTACCTGTCTATTTAAATAAAGAAATGATTACATTTTTTGTGTACATGGTAGTAAAATTTAAATATTAGGATATAAAAAGAAAAGGTTGAGAACCGCATATCATCTGAATACAAAGTGGGGTAAGACTGAAATATTATATTTAACAAAATTTCATTTTGGTAGTTAAAACTAGGTATTTTTAAAATGTATTTATATATTTGAATAGAGAAAAAAATATGCTTTCGGTGCATATAATCCAAATGGACCTACAATGGATATTAAAGATTTTAAGAACTATATCGATCTTCCCCCCTCATCATTCTATCTTACCCCACGATTTTTTTGCTAAAAATTTAACTTTGCCGTCGTTTTTATATATGAAAAACACCTCCAATCAGGTCCATTTTCAGGTAGATAGGAAGAACCATTCATTAACTTTACTAAAAACATCACTTCATATACGTCAGCTTCATACGATTAAAATTATGAGGCTTTAAAAAAAACATGGTTTATCTCATCAAAATCTCGTTCAACCTTACCCCGACGCACCCTACCTTATAAATTACACGCATAGGTATGAAAAAAAATAGGTAGTTATAATATGTGAAATGACCCACCGTGAAATACGCTTAGAAGGCTGTTACTATATCATAAAATAACTCTGAGCGCTATGCCATCATTTCTGTAAGTATTATTTTTTCATGGGCTTGTAGTCTATTAACCGCTATGTATTTATAATTTATTTCAAAACATTCCGAGTAGCACGAACCAAATGTAAATTGGCGAGAAGTTAGGCAGTAAGTAAGAAAGGAACCTATCCTGTAGATTTCTGCAGAAACCGTATTATGTTTAAATACGTACCTACCTACTAAGAAGAACTTTCTACTTATTTGAATATCTATATATCAATTCCCTGTATAATTTCCAGGCCAAGAAAAATGTAAGTGAATTTACCTAATGGTATATATATACGTAAGTGGTACCTAAGTACTAGGATTCTTTGATATTTTCGATTCCTATAGGTATTTATCCAAAAATAAAATTAGTTTATTGTTAATTGTGAAAATTTGACAGTTTGTGGTAACTTATTGTGCTTGCAGTTACTTAAGTACTTGTACTTTTTACCCATTCAATTTGACAACGCGCTTACTAGGGGGCGCCAGGGTAAAGTGTGCACACGGGCGCCAGATAGGCTAGAGACGTCACTGTCTTCACGCTTAATGGTTATGTAGTTTGTCTTTAGTCATTTTTGCATCTTATTCCCTTCTTCAAAATTAGTGGTTTGTAGGTACAATGTAACTCGGTAATGAATATTGATAAAAACGGGGTGTGGATGTGTTATGGACACGGCCGATTGTTGTACGTGAATACGTCTCGTAACGGGTAACAGTTTTTAAATAAAATATTATTATTTATCCAGTCCTTACTTAGCGTAATAAATTCTTTGATTCTTTAGCTATCCAGTGGTGTAACCGAAATTTGATGGAGATGATAGATATGTAGCTACAACACTAAACTGTATCCCCCGATTTTGTTATCATTCGTTTTTTTGGATTCCCACGTAATTTTAAAGACGTATCCACGTCAATAGCTTATGAGAAACAATCGTAACAAAAAGGAAGTTATGTAAGTATGGAAAGGTTTAAAAACAGAAATATGAAGATGTACAAGATGTACTAGTAGAATTTTATGACGTCATTGTGCGTTAACTTTATTGTTATGAACATCGTTGGTATTGGTACAAATGTCTGAAAAAAAAAAGGAGGTACAATATTATGAGAAATATGATTATCGGTTACTACTAGTGAATATCGAGATACAAAATTTAAGTGAGGTAATAGGTACTCGCTTGTATTGTTTTATTCGGAAGCGCTATAATCAAGGTATAAGTAAATAAATCTTATGCAAATTGACATGGCTAAACCCGAAATGCACTTATCATTTATAAGTGTCACACGTTACCCGATGGACAACCTTCGATATCTAGGTACTTACCTACTACTTACGCCTTACAGCCTTACTAGTAGGTAGGTATCTAGTTTATATTATACAGTACTAAGAGTACTTACATATACTTATTTGTCAGCAGAAACTGTCAATACTGGTACCCGGAATAGATTCGGTAAGAAGCTTTAAAAGTTGCAGAAATAATATCTTTCTTGTTCAAAAAAATGCAAAGACCCACAAATCTAATAAAATAAAACATAGGTAAGTACTTATTCGAAAATAGTCCAGCTTTTCAATCATATCTAAAATTGGTATCTGATTACTACTTACCTATTTTACATTATTCAAACGTCACTTAACGAAGAAGTTTTATGTTGTGATTCGTGTAGGTATTTTTTACTTACTTACCTAATATAATAACTTATTAAGTAAGTAAAAAATACCTACACTGCAACTTATTAGTAATAAGTTGCATTGGGGTAGGTAATCTTGAAAATTTGGGAATATTGAAATTCGCCAATTTGTCCCAAACGAAGAGAAATAGGTAGGTATGTAATTTCATACTTTAGCAACACTTCCAAAACGCCATGTTAATTCGCTCCTCCGCGTAGTCGTAGTGGGTGTTTGCGTGCTAAGTTAAAACTTTCCAAAGTGTTTAATTTTGTCTTTTTTTATGTTCAAAATTACGCCATAGTGGGGACCTTTTCCTATGAATAATCCTTAACCGTATACACCGTAAGTGAAATAATTATTTGAATATTATAATGGTTCATTTAATTGAATATTAAGTATTAGGTAAGGTCAAGGCTTCTAATTCCGGCATATTTTTGAGCTAGATCAACTTTGGTTAAAATTGTGAGACGTTTATTTTTAACCATTTACCCATTGCGCGCATCTACTAGACTAATAATTTACTTGGCAATCAAATAATAGTATGAAATTCCCTGTATCTGTTGCTTAATTTATTATATATTTTTTTTAAATAATAGTCAGGTAGACGGAGTTTCCCGCCCGAGTGGGGCTATTCCGTCATGCAAGCAGTTTCTCTAGAACTACGCAGTTTTTTCAAGTTTTAGCTAGCGGAAAATGAAGTCACGTCGATTTCAATCAAATATGTGTTATTAGACCTTAGATATAAGATTTACAATAGGAGTTATCCGCAAACACAATTTTTTGGGGCTATTCCGGCATGGTTTGCCAATCAGATGAGCTCAACCTTTTAAAAATTTACTAATATATATATTTTTTATATATATTATTTCATAAAGTAATGATTTATGCATTTTGCAGTCCGAAGTATTTTCGTACTACGTTCTATCGAATTACCTACTCATATATTTCGTCACAGCTAAGCTTATTATTGCCAGATTGACAAGTGTACCTATTTTAAAATGTAATACACTAAAAAAAGGTTGACGATGTCTGGAATCGGGAAATACCGGCATATGACGGCTTTGCCCCTTAAAAAATAGACGGAATTTCCCACTTGACTATTTTGAAGTTGTTAATTTTTCATGGTGAATTACTAAAAACTATCGGAGTTTTACGCATCACGAACCGGCAGACACGTTTATACATATCATAGACGTTGTAATAATCATACAAACAAGCCTAGAAGTCTAACTATTTCATATTTATCTTCGATCAAACTGCATAGTACTATACTCGCACTTCGACTTTGAAACGCAACTGAACTTTGAAAGCAGATATTTTTCTTCCTTTATTGCACAGCGTCATGGGTGTTTTTTAGTTTGCATTAGAAAACCCTACTGCTTTACCAACTGAGCTGGCAGCGGCGAACTGTGCTTAGATTCGCCCAAAACGTGTACGTGACGGAATAGCCCCGTAGACGGAATTAGAAGCCTTGACCTTACCTACCTATACAAAGGATACATGTAACGTTTTAAAAGTTTTAATAGGTACATTTAAATAATCATTTTTATAATATAACTAGCTGACCCGGCGAACTTCGTACCGCCCTATAATCAAGAAATATCTGTTACCTTTTTATCTGAATAATATATACTTAAGTATTTTTTTTTTCTTACATAGTTAAGAACATTCTCCTAATAATAACAAATAGGTACAACAAAAAAAGATTTAGTAAAATCGGTCCAGCCATTCACGCGCGATGTCGTGACCAAGGGAAAAGGGATTCTTTGAATATAATATGTAGGTACTTATAATAATATATAGATTTGCATTATTAATTCACTATAGGTGATTTTGACTTATTTGCAGCCACTGGTGATTTTGACATTAGATGGGACGCGTAAGTAAAGCTTCATATTATTAATTCAAGTAACTAAACTAGACTCCAGTTAATATGTTACTGACAAATAGAATAATGTACCTACCTATAGGTACTTGGAATTAAACAACTATGAGTAAATGGATTTAACATTTTAAATTCTTTAGCGTTAGCCAATCGTCAGCTCACTGGTGGTAAGATTAAGGAAACTGTAAAGTTTCCGAAACTTCAGCCAATAAAATAAAATACGCGACTTAAATCCGTTTATAATTGTTGCGTTATAATGTGTACCTAATAACCGCAAAGGCATCAGAAATTATACCTACCTACCTGCTTATTACCAACTGACAATTATAGTACCTTTTTTTTTTTTTGAAAATGCCTTAAGCATCCCCCGGGCCTGGGGCGGCCTGGGGGTATGTGGGACTCTCCCGGGACTAGTTCCCGGGCCTACCCACTAAAAACACACCGGCGTTTCCAGCACTGCCGCATGGGATCTGTGAAATTGCACCATAACGTCCCCCGGCCGCCCCGGTCTAACTCACCGGGGCTCCCGCGCCATGGGGGGGCAAGTCGGTACGCTCGACTCGCCCCCCAGACGAAGGCCGTTAAAGAGGGTCCCCAACCCTCCGGCCTTACAGGGGAATCTGGCGGTTCGCGGCGAGATACCGCGACCGCCTAACTCCCCTTCGTCTGCGCCGGAGCGGAGGCGCGTCAGCTGCATCTTCGCGCTAACGCTCCGCGGCCTCCTTCTGGGACATGACGGTCTCGCAGAAGTAGGCCACCGCCTCCCACCCCCTGTCGCTGCACAGCATTCCGGTGATGATGCTGCGCAGCGAGAGGTCCTCCCTCCCGAGGGCGAGCCTCAGAGCGCGGCGATCTTCCGCCCAGCGACTACACTCTTCCAAGGTGGGCTGGGCGGTGTCGTCGGGATCGCCGCACTCGTGGCATCCGGGGCCGAGCTCCCTCCCTATGCGGTGCAGGTAAGTAATAACCGAAGCAGCCATGCCCGGTCAAGACCTGCACCATGCGGTAGCTCAAGGCCCCGCGCCCTCTCTCCAACCAGCGGTCGAACGACGGGAGGATGGCCCCTATGGTTCGGGTTCCATAGGGGGAATCCCCCAGGTCGCTCTTCCACCGGTCCCTCAATCTGTCGACGGCCAACCGGCGCGCCCTCTCCACTTCTTCCGGGCCCAGACTCTCCCCTAGAGCCCGGGCCTCTACCCTCCTTTGGTGCCTCTCCGCCAACACCTGGGCATCCATTTCCCAGGGAGGAGTGGCGGCGAGGAGGCACCCGGCCACATGCAATTATAGTACCTACCATAAGGTCTGACGCTATGGTAAAGGACTTAAAATAATAAGTTTCTCTTTGTAGTAGGTATGCTTTATCGACCAGAAAACGTTTTTATTTTTAAGTACCCATAATGATTATAACAATATTACTACTTACTCCAATTTAAGTACAACCATATTTTGTGAACGTATTGCTACTCCTTACAGCAACGTTCGGTTTTCAAAACGAATTGTCCTGGTTTTCTGAACTTCAAGTCCCAATATTTTAAATTGTGGTTGGCAACCCTATATTAAGAGACCACCCGAATTTCAAAAGCAATAGGTTTTGAATTTTAAGCTTAAAGTAGGACATAAAACGAACGTAACGACTTTAAAGGGGTTGATCTTTTTTCTGCTTTTATGAAGTTGGTTTAGTATAACCTAAGTAGGTACTAGTATGTTTTAACACTTCCACAGCAGATGATGCAACATGTGCATCATACCGTAACTTCGATGCGAGACTCTGCATTGAGTATTAATACTAATAACTTCTTGTTGCAGGAATAAAAACCCATGGAAAATGTTTAGATTTTGAATTAAACTTTGCAAAGATATTTTTGATTCAATTTATTAAATTACGAATTTCTCTTCAATCTAAGTAATATTAAATATATATACCTGCCTACATAGGAAATATCAGTTTAATTCGTTTTACGATGGAATTACCGTGAATTACGTTTAATTATATATATTGGCGTACCAGTAAACCGTGCCACGCGGTGAAATAAAATAAACTTTCCTTTTACATAGGTTTGAAAATTTGATTAGGTACGCGTACGTGCCTAACTGAAAACCCTATGATGCCTTTTAGGCTGAGTATCTGCCTTGCAATTAAATAATATACTTAGTGCAAAGAAAACACAAACCTTTTCTGCCTTCTTGTCAATCTCGTTCGACTTCACATCAAATTTTAGCTTAAACACACCACCGGTGGGATAATTTACACACAGTCAATTCAGAACAAATCACAGTGCATAAACACGCAATAATTAAATATTTCACTTTTTTTACGGAGAGCAAAACATGAATCAACCGACGCGTTTAAATTAGTTTAAAACAACTGAAGAGCGCCACCAAGCGGCGCGGAGCGGAGACGCGCGTCGGATGCGTTCCGAATCTCGCAAGTTAGGTTGCGTTCCGGACATAATATTAAAGAATAATATGACGGATAATGAATATATTATAATCTAAAATATATCGTTTGTAATAAAACATAAATATATGTAGGTATATGTATTTGTTTATTTATATTTTATTATAAATTATTCAATTATATTTTCTACCTTTTAAATTGTAGGTACTTAGGTACACATATTTTTTGTGTTACTTACGCTGTAACGCCCATAGGTTAACTGGAAAAGATCCCTTAAAGAGATAAGCCTTTTTACATTTGTATTGTTTTCGTTTCCGTATTTTTTTTTGTTGTGCAATAAAGAGTTTACATATATATATATTACTAGCGGTCCCGGCAGACTTCGTCCCGCCCGGCAAAGAATCGATTTAAGTATCCTATGTCCTTCTCCCGGTTCTGAGCTACCTCCCCGCCAATTTTCAGCCAAATCGGTTCAACCGTTCTTGAGTTATAAACGGGGTAACAAACACGACTTTCTTTTATAAAGATATATATAGATATAGATAAGATATATATATATATATAGAATATAGATATAGATTATGTAGGTACATTGTATACTTCTAATAATAGACTACAAGCCCATGCAAGAAAAATACCTGTGAAATGAATCACCGTGAAATACATAAAGTAGGCTGATACTATAATCATAAAACTAGCGGTCCGCCCCGGCTTCGCACGGATCATCTTTTTTCAATGAATCACATAGGGTATAACTATGTGATTCGGGAATAGTGTAGCTTCCTAATTAAAACAATTTTTCAAATTAGTCCAGTCGTTCTGGAGTTCATAGGCTCCAGAACGACTGGATAATATTAGTAAGTACTTAGGTATAGATAACTCTGAACGCTGTGCCATCATTTCTAAGCGGTAAGAGTAAATGGAATCTCTGAGGTGAGGAATCACGACTAATTATTATTTTACGGATTTTTTTGTAGGTAGATAAAAAAAACTAGGTATTGAAAAACCTAGTGCCGTACTAAAATGGCGGTACCGCAAGTAAAATAATTATGAGAGCAAAATAGGTCATTTATAACTGTACGACATTTGTGTTATTTTTTTTTGTATACATATACAGATAGGTTATCCATAAACGCCGTACCTACATATTTTCAGCGCAGGGGTCAAAAGCCAAGGGTCGCAACCCTTGAATGTAGGTACCTAGTCTCTCGTAACCACTTGTACCGCTCAGAGTTATGTAGTAATATTATTTTGTTGGCGCCTACGGAATTTTCAGTGGCAGGTAGCTTATTATCTAAATGGATAGGGATAAATGAATAATACAATAGACTGTAATAATATTTATAATTGCTATAAAACTGCTAATGCAAAATATTACTTTCACTATTTACGTAAAAAAAATATACCTTAGTAAATAAAACATCAGTCAATATCACACATACATTAATAAAATTCTAATGAGACACTTTTAACTAAAATTAACATTTAGGCATTTTCTTTTAGCATCCATTTAGATACGTCCACTGTTGAAATTGTGTAACAGGATCTGGCGAGTTAATCAATATTTGCGATTGCATTAATCTCAAGTAGGTACCTAAGTGTTACCTTTCGCAAGAAATAAAGCGTAGTGCTAGACTATCGTCAACTTAATGGGCTACGAATATGGAAACTGTTAAGTTTTAGAATCAAACAGGCGAGTTATATCCGATGTGTGATAACCGCGAAAGCATCAGAAATTACATAATAAAAAGTGATTCGATCAAATAAACACTATTAGGTAACAAACAAAAAGTGATAATTAACTAATATTTATGAAGAAAATCTTGAATTCCATGATACCATCTGTAAATGTATTATTACAGATGGTTGAAGATCGAGCTAACAAAACGTGTCTACTTTGTTAAATTTTTCGTTGATACTTAACAAAAAAATTACAAATACCTATTTTTGTTATTTTTTTGAATTCCTTAAATGTGAGTGGCAATAAGTATTTCAATACATCCGAACAATATTAAGTTTGTCCCCGCCTGATTTCAAGAACTATTCATAATCATAATTCTTTTTATTACATAAAACAGTACAAAACTTCTAATAATAAAAAACCTAACTACTGCAATTAAGTAAAATTAACCTCTTACCTATGTTCTGGCACTAGGTTTAAAACTTACCTAAGTCAGTCAAACCGACTAGTTACATATCTATCAAAATTGAAAACTACAAGATTAAAATTATTACTTACAATTTAAAACTCCCTTCTTTTCGTTATTTCGTGATTAGAGGGGGAAATCGTAGGAGGGTAGGTATTTTTATTATATAAAATCCAGTCTATTTAGTACTGTTCACATTGGAATAGGTATTTCACTGAGCGCTTTCATAGAAAAGTTCATCAATAATATCCTAATAACTAAGTACTTTATTATAACAAATAACTAGGTGGTGCATTTTTTCAAATAGCTAAGCACCTTACTTTAGGGGTCGTTCAAGTACCTATTACGTAAGCACTGTGGGGGGTGAATATTTGCTTTGTTTATGTTTAAGCGACATTTGGGATGGGGATGGTACTTTTTTACACAAAAAAAATAGCAATTTAGACATTGTTAATGTTTGAAAACCAACACTTTTTTTTTATTGTAATAAACCAGCTTACGTAATACTTTAACGGTCCCTTACCAGAAAAAAAGAACAAATTAGGTAATAAGTACTTTATCAAGTTCCGGAATTGACCTTAATTTTGCTGCCTATGCTTTATAACCAAAAAAAATCTTTTGGATTCGACAATAATACTATTTAGGCTAGAAACATGTCCTGGCAAGACAATCCATAAATGCATTTCCTAATAAATATTTTATTACCACCACTATAGCCAGACTTATATACAACATGCACTTCTAGATTATATTATGAGTGTGCACTCTATACTGTAAACACAATGTCCAAAGGGCCCACTTTAAAAATTTTGGACATTGTGTTCGGCGCACCTCTATTCTTCGCACGCGCATGCGTACATAATATGTCTGTCCGTTTAGCAAAAGACATTCCTTAACACCTATAAATGCGTTGTCTGGTATCATTAATAATGTACACTTATCATAAACCTAATATCAAATACAATCGAATAACTTGATAATTGGAGGCCTTGTCACAAAAAATATTAAACATACCTATGTTAAAAGGTGCGTATGTCATTTTCGACATATATAGGTATATGTTGACATGAATCATAAAACAATACAGCTCTAATGGAGTTAGTTGTTATGGTCTTATTGTAACAGTAGAGGCAAAAATCTGCTTTTTACGCTAGTGTTGAATGAGGTATAGCTTACATTTTCCTGTGATTGCCCCATTGAATTAATTATTTTGATGTTTATGATTTTTCGAGATAGGTAAATGATCTGAAAATGTAGTACCTACGTATGTACTACATTTGAATGTTGGTAAAGTCTCTGAGTAAGTTATTTTTTGCTACGTGTCGACAAACGTAAATTGTGATATAATTGCAAAAATACTGTCTTTGCTTATGGTAAAGAATTAAAAAATGCTTATTCATTTATTTTAAAACTTTCAAAAGTTGAACTTGACAAAGTTCAGCCGGTGAACGTATCAACCAATAAGTGACTAGTGACCTTACCTTAAAATAACACACTAGAAATTCTTACCTACTAAATATTTTCTTAATTTCTAAACGAATAGGACGTGCAAATTACATCAATTTTGGACGATAAATAATCAAAAAAACTTATATCTAAAATGGCTACATCAGTCTTAAAATCTAATCTCTTTATTTACATTAATGGCAGTATCATTTAGCTTTTGTTGCGTATTAATAACTAATTCTTACACAATAAAATAATAAGGAATATTCATGTAAATGCATCTAAATGACTTAAATAACTTCTCATCACTGAGTCGATGTTTTTATCCTCACCTATAAATATTTTTTCACATTTGAAGTTTCTTATTTTATAACATCAGAGTAAATCCCGTTATATAATTATATTTTAAAGTAAATCGTTTGTATTTCACAAACGACAAATAAGATTGACGATTCTTTGATGTACCTATGAGTTGGTTGACTCAAGATAATTTAATCCGGCAATATGAAGCAGATTCTAAATATAAGCCAGATAATAAAAAAATCTTAATTAAACTAAAAACACATCCCTCCGATAATGCAATTATATATAATACAATTTTAGAATTGTTCAAGATAAAATAAGTTTAAAAAAATTATACATAACTAATTCTAATAATAGTAGTAATTAAATAATATAAAGTAAGACCATTCAAACACAATTTTATAAAAATATGTTCATTATCTGTCAAGTACAGCATCGTTTTAACATAGTACCGCTTAAGGTTTTTTCGTAAAGATAATAATAACGAGTAAAATGCTGATTGGTCTTGTCTTTCTAGATCACATAATGATGATCGCTAATATTACAAAATTAGATAAAAAAAACTTACATGCTCCTTGAAATTCAAATAGCCCGTACATAAGTTCTTCAGAAACTGTTTCACAATATCAATTTAAGCGATCATTAGCGTTTCAGCCTTCAGAGCTGACAGATGTAGGTACCAAAGACAGCCGCGACTTCGCGAAACATGCCAAAAACAATGAACAAGCTTTACTAGGACATTGTGACTCAGTACCTAAGAGCAGAGGCCCTTATAAAAATATTTATAAACAGTACGTGAAAATATCGATGACATAATATATTAAGGTTGCATCAATTAAATAAAACGATACAAATATTGAAATTGATTCGCTGCCTCTCCCTTTTACAATACCTATTACAAAATGCATAAATATCTCTAAAACTATATTTGTTGCACGAGTTTTTAAGTCAGTTGACGTGTATTTTGATACGAAAACCTCTTTTAGACATAATTATGCAGATATTATAAGACTCATATTCATCGATGGTGATTAGGCACACAAAAAAAACTTTCAAACATTTCGAGCATTTTTTTACGATACTAAATCTAATCAAAACAACGTGTCGCTTTTATGTACCAACTTATGCAGCATCCAATTCCGCATAAACTCTTTGTTGTTGTTTAAGTTGAACTTAATGCGAATATCTGCAACATTCTTGATGACATAAAAAATATATTAATTCTATGATAAAATCAATATAATTTTCAATACATTATTGCAACAAGTTCGAGACATCAAAAAGTTCGACCTCAAATGAATTAAGTAATTTTCTATTATTCCTTTAAAAGTAGGTACTTCTCGGGGTAGCATCAGTTATTTCGTATAGGGTTCTTAAGGGTTTTCTTGTGACTTTTGCGAGACATTTTCAGACGTAATGTCCTTGACTATAGAGTTGATTTCGGCGCAGATATCGTCGAACTGGGGTCTATCTGCGGGTGACTTACTCCAACAACGTTTCTAAAAGTAATAACGAAATATAAAGTACCTATTAATAATTAGTCAATTTTATTTTTGTGAAATTATCTTACCAGTAGGTCCGCCAGGGCGTCCGGCATCGCGCCCGGCGGCGTCCACTCCAGAGTGCCGCTCTTCAGCCGCTCCAAGACGGAGTTGTCGTTCAGTTTAACAAAAGGCAGCTCGGCCTTCGTGTATATCTAAAACAAGTACCATTTATATTCTTCCTTAGAATAAATTGTCCTTGAAATTTTTTTAGACATTGTGATAATTATACTGAGGATTTAATTATATGGTAAACATACATATTTAAATTATTTTTTTGTCTGTAGGTAGAGGTTTCTCTTATAAAAATATTTAATACACTACATTTTCTTTTTAAAAATAAGATGGCTCCATACAAAAAGGTGTCTTATGGACGACTTAGTACGTGGTCAGAAAAAAGTCGGGTTACGACGACAATTTGACATAAATTTGACGGTCGCTACACTATCGCTACCACTATGGCGGCCGTCCCTTATCGTCCTATTTCGCCGTTTTCGTGGTACGAGACACGCACATGTTCAAAAGTGCAGCTCGCACGGCGAACGGACGATGTGAAATAATGTTACAAAATCGAGTATGTGCTGAATAAATGTATATCTCGGTTAACAGACTATAAGGTTACCTCAAAGACTGTAGCAGCGAACATGTAGGCATCGGACTTGGCGGAGTAGTCCGCCTCCAGCGCAGCCTCCGCCGGCAGCCAGCGCAGCGGAATCACCTGACACGCAACAAACATAATAATTAGAAGATATTTTTGAAAATTGCCAAGAACGAGTCGGTCTCGCGCAAGATGTGTTCCGTACCAGTATCTATAAAACGACAAATTAAACACGTTTGTTGTATTTGGGTCTTTTGAATTATTTATTCCTGTTTTTTAGTATGAGTTTACACAAAAACATCATCTGTAAAAAATTCAACTTGCTAACTATCACGGTTCATGAGTTGAGACAGACAGCGGAGTCTCAGAATTTTGGGCCCGTTTTTCCTTTTGGGTACGGAACCGAATTTAAATGATATTAAATCATTTTTGAAGTCCCATGTGAAGGTGAAAAGGTTTATAAGAGAAAATAACGGTCAAAGATGGTGTAATCTAAATCTATATAAGCGAAAGCTGACTGACTGATCTATCACTGCAGAGCCTAAACTAGGGTTCGAAAGTTGAAATTTTGCTCAAGGGTTCCTTTATACCGTAGGGGAGCACTTAGAAATAATTATTATAAATCCAATCCCCCCCCCCCCCCCCAGAATCAAAACAGGGGTTAAAATTTAGTATGAAACTTTGCCGTTTGAAGTCACCAATAGGAGTGGCGCAGTAAATATTCCACGCGGACAAAGTTGTGAACGGAAGCTACTGTTGTATATTACCCGGTCGTGTAGCTTGTAGTAGTCTCGGGAGTCGGGCCCGCGAGACAGCGCCGCGCACGTCAGCTTCAGCTGCAGCCGCGACGACACCGCGCAGTTGCGCGCCGCGATGTCCCTGCAGAAAACATACATTTCTCATGAATTAAACTCCAAATAAACTTAATTAATTTATTTCGTTCTAGAGAATCACTACTTCCAAGAATTACTAATAAATTCATTACTTACCAACTTCTAATTATCAATAGGAGCAGTGTATTAATATTGAACAGACCATAAACCTCAATCATCGAAACATTACGATTTAATAATTTCTGATGCCTTCGCGGTTATTACACATTGGAATGAAACAACTATTAACGGATTTAACTCGCGTATTTTTATTTTATTTTATTTGCTGACGTTTCGGATTCTTTAAAATAAAATAAAAATACGCTAATAATTGTTTCATTCCAATTACGATTTAATTTACTTTATTTGTACAACGAATAGCTTTTTTTTCATTCCCGCGTCTTCTGACATGACAGCCCGTGGCGCGCCGCTGATTAGCAATTCTCGCTCATCCGCCAGTGGTCATAATGTTGCCGAATGTATGAATGTACGGATGGTTGTTTGGATGTGTTTGTTCCTCTTTCACGCAAAAACTTCTAAACGAATTTTGATGAAACTACAGTAATATCGCTTACACATCAGAATAACATATAGGCTATATTTTATAACAATCTATACTAATATTATAAAGCTGAAGAGTTTGTTTGTTTGAACGCGCTTATCTCAGGAAGTACTGGTTCGAATTGAAAAAAACTTGTATTGTTGTATGGACCATTTATCGAGGAAGGCTTTAGGCTATATAACATCACGCTGCGACCAATAGGAGCGAAAGAACAGTGGAAAATATGAAGCCTATATGAAGAATAACTATTCCACGGGGACGAAGTCGCGGGCACAGCTATAGCCTAAGATCCCACCGCAAAATTGTGCAGGTATCTGTTTTTTTAATGAAACTTCGTTAAATGAAAGATGAGTAGATATGTAATGCATTAGTTTCGGGTTGCCTGTAAAAAATTAGCCGCAATCATTTTTCATGAATTTTTTTGTAATTAATATTTTTGTAGGAATTGCAGCTATATGTTTTTTAAATAAAATATACGTCATTTTGAAGGAAAAGATGTGAAGAATGTAAAAAACAATGGTTGCCAACTCCCAGTCAGCCGCAACTTCAGGGTTGCCAGGTGTAAACAGGTACATTATTGTTGATTATGTGCTGACATCTGTATTTTAGATAAATATTATTTAAAATTAATCTATAGTATTTACTGTTCATGATAATCCATGGTTGCCAGTAAAAAAAAGCCGCAAGCAGTGGTTGCCGTGATTTAAACTTATTATTTTCGCTTCAGATGAAAGTGAGTGAGATGGAAGGAATGCACAGACCGTTTATTGTTATAGACAAGGATGTAACGTAGTATAGATAAAGTAATCATGTTTTTTAATTCTTATCTATGAAGCATGGATTTTTGAATATGACAATGTTTCTTGTATAAGAAAGGAATCTTTTTTTTTTCCAAATAACGTTTATTGAATATTTAAAGAAAATCGAATTACTTTCGCTCATTCTAGAAAAAAAAAAAATCAAGTAAAATTTTTGTTATTTTAGTAGGTATTACTAGTTTTTTTTTTGTGTTATAAATATTATGAAATTTATCATATCTTAGTTGTAACTATTTAAAAGGAAATAATGAATATTGATTAATCAGAGCAATGGATTATATAATTATGACATTGATGAATTAACATTTTTTTTTATTGAAAAAATATATATGTATTAAAGTTTTTTTTCAAATAATGAATTAAAAAATATACTTATTTTAAATATAATTGCTATAATTACACATTATTTTCAATTATATTTTATACATTTTCCGAATCTGTATTAACGTTATCTGAATCATTTAATTGCACACAACATGGATCTGTTGCATTTTGCCACATACTATTTATAAAAATGGTCCGCAATATTTTCTGTTATAATTACTTCCAACAAGGCGGAATTAGTTTCGAGTCTAACTCGCACTTAACCGATATTTTTTTATATACATCATTAGAACTAAACGTGTGTGATAAAAATTAGAATATTACACATAATAATATTATAGAATGTACGAATTGTCGCCACAATTTATCAACTCTTCGAAAAATGGTTCTTAGGTGGCTTTTTAGGTACGGAATCCGGAAGTATATATTATTGGTTTAATTCAATATGATAAAATAATAATAATAAATCAATTTGGTTAAGATTTTTAAGTAAGTAATTGAAATAATATAAGTGTTAACTTGTTGTACCTATTTCTCATTTTTAGCAGAACTTATAATGTTATTTAAAACATGTTATAACAATAAAAACTAAATAAATAAGTACTTGCATTAAAGTTTTAATACGTTAGTTGTTTATTTTATTACATTTTCTAAAAAATTGTGTAAAATATATAAATTTTAAAAGAACAAATTAGAAATTTGCATAGTGTTATGTGGGTTAGCACATAGATGCTAAATGTAATAAACCTTATAGCCATTTAAGCATTAACCATTTTTCTGCTTTTTCTATTTAATTATGAATTTATTGAAATAAATACATTTATATCCTTAATCTATGCACTTCAACAAAAAAAATGATACCACATAACAATATTTTTTTGCTTAAAATAAGCGGAAAAAGAAGAATGTTCTCAAAAAACTTTAAACGCCGATTTCTCAAAACTAGCTTGGTGTGGGTTGACACACTAATGCTTAACACGGACCATATATTATTATAAGTGCGGTAAATTCTTGGACAATAAGTAGGTACTATTTTTTTTCATCGAAGACGTCAGTTGCATCAGTCAATGATGCGATAAATTTTTGAAAGGTTTTGTTATTAGAAAAAAAATTGAAAGGCCTGACTTTTCCTTTATTATAAAATGCCGCTGAATAATACCAGCCAGTGAACGCATTAATTGCAGGTAGAATTAGAATTGCATAAAATAGGGCCCAACTTCGCCGCTAATTGTGTACAATTTTCATCATTTTTAGCTTTTAAAATAATAAGTTCAAATCAGGGCAACCACTGCTTGCGGCTTTTTTTTACTGGCAACCATGGATTATCATGAACAATAAATACTATAGATTAATTTTAAATACCTAATATTTATCTAAAATACAGATGTCAGCACATAATCAACAATAATGTACCTGTTTACACCTGGCAACCCTGAAGTTGCGGCTGATTGGGAGTTGGCAACCATTGTTTTTTACATTCTTCACATCTTTTCCTTCAACATGACGGATATTTTATTTAAAAAACATATAGCTGCAATTCCTACAAAAATATTAATTACAAAAAAATTAATCAAAAATGATTGCGGCTAATTTTTTACAGGCAACCCGAAACTAATGCATTACATATCTACTCATCTTTCATTTAACGAAGTTTCATTAAAAAAACAGATACCTGCACAATTTTGCGGTGGGATCTCGGGCTACTAGTACTGTGTAAAATACTCATCGTGCGCAGAAATCACGGGCAGAAGCTGGTACTGTTATATACCTGTGAGTGATGCGCTTAGAGGCCAAAGCGGCGGCGGCGGCGGCTAGTTGCGCGGCGAGGGCGGCGCAGTGCGAGGGCGCCAGTGCGACGGCACCCGCGCCCCCCGCCGCGCCTCCCGCTGCGACCCCCGCAGCACCCACCGCCGAGCCCCCGAGCGCAGCCGCCGCGGCCGCCTCCTCCGGCGTACGCGTCGCTATTAGGAAACTCTTCAAGTCACCCTGAACACAAACAAAAAGAGTGCTGCACTTCCTACTACTATTATAAAGGCGAAAGTTTGTAAGTATGGATGTATGGATGTTTGTTACTCTTTCACGTAAAAACTACTGAATGGATGTGAATGAAACTTTACCACAATATAGCTTATACATCAGAATAACATATAGGCTATATTTTATAACGATATTGTGTGAAGTACTCATCGTGTGCAGACGAAGTCGCGGGCAGAAGCTAGTTAAAAAATAAAGCTATGTATTATTTAGAACTTTACCTCGAATTTGTTAACTTAGAAATAGGCCTATCACGTATGTGACGTCATTCTTAAACCAAAGTAAGGGGGGCTACAAAAGCTATACCCAAAAGGGGTATCAAATGAAAGTGGATCACATGTATATTTAAAAAGTTTTTCACTTTTAATCTTATGTATTTGTACAATAATAGTGTCGCAATGTGAAGTATGAGTTACCCAGTCGGTGTGCTCGAGCACGGCGAGATGCGGCGCGGCGTCGGTGCAGAGCGCCACGAGCCGCGCCAGCCCCTCGTGCCGCACGCGCCCGAACAGCTCCAGCTGCCGACGGAACTCCGCCAACTGGTTCTGATCACGATACATACGGTCACAATAAAACAAGATAACTACAGGCAGAGGCCACTGAATTCTTCGCTTTTTAATACAGGTACAGGATTTTACGAAAATACTATTCTTTTTCTGGAAAATATAACATGATTTGTAGAATGAGAAAATTAAAGAAACATAAGGAAATAAAAAAAATTGAGCAGCATACGTTATATATAAACCAATCTGTTTTGGATTTCTAGCGGGACAAAGCATAATTATCTATGTCCCAATAGATGACTAGAAACTACTTACTTGTACTATACCATTTACTACTAAACGTTACTATAAACTTATATTGCGAACTTGTACAACAAATTCATATTATTATTATATATAATTTTTTTTAATAGGTTTCTTTGAACGATAAAGTGATATGTGAAATACATATCAGAAACTAAGCTACAAAATATAAAGTGCGTCATCACAACTAGGTATAATACTTACTTCATCTTTCGTAGTTAGGGCCTTGACGATCACCGGGCGCAGGCGCGGAGTAGCGGCGGAAGCGGGAGCGGAGACGGAGGCGGCGCCGCGCAATCTCTTAACTTGCGCCATATCTATCTTGGCTAGCGTTACGTCGCCGAACTCACCGCGGCCTGATACCAAACATAATTCATTTAAGGGGATTTCCAAGTAAGCTATTCAACACTTTTCTAGTTGAAAAACATAAATTAACAAATCGCACACCTAGATCCAAAGGGAACTAACTTCAAAAAAAATTTTAGAAGAAGCAAATATCTGATTAAAATGTCAATGTGTACTGTAGGAGTTTTCTGTTTAGATTTATGAAGCTATCAGAGTTAGTTTAAATCTGTTTTATTGGTAGGTTTTGCTGTAAAGAAATCTTCAGGTTTTTGAGTTACTCCTTTTAGATCTAGGTGTGCGAAATAGTAACTAATTAAATAGGTAGTTTTTCATCTTAGGCAAAAGACGTGACAAATGGATTTGAGTGACCTTTAATAATCTCACCATTTACTAGGCGTTCATTAGCACTTAATACCTCCAACAGCCATCCGCTAGTCTCAACTCTCTAGTCTAGCCACTCAACATCACTTATAAATATAAATGTTTTTCTTTACCAATATAGTTATGTACGTACCTAGAGTTACTTGGTCGATGAGTAGCGCCCGCGGCACGGCGAGGTGCTCAAACTGGCCTGACTTCTTGGATGCGCGTGAAATACCCGACACTTCAGAATTGTCCGCCCCTAGGAAATACAAAATATTTATGAAAAATAATTAATTTATTCCCAAACTAAGCAAACCTTCTAACATGGTAGATACTGGACAATAGACAAACAGAGAAATATATATATATATTATTATGAGACATCCAAGACTCGGATACAAAAATATCCGCGATCTATAACTTCATAGTATTGCATTTAAACCCTACCACCATAGTAAACATCTGCCAAAATTCAGCATGTAGGTTTATCAAAAAGTTCTGTTGTCATCACTTATGTCGAGAAAATGTTGTCTCGACAGTTCATCATGGGCTCGGCGATCTCTTCGCAAGTTAATAACAATAAACTGGCGCAACAGGAACCTTGCCCTCTAGTCAGTCAGGTCACAGGAGAAACATACCACTGTCTCGCTCGGGCGGCAGGAGCTTGCCGTTCTGGAGGGGCGCTCCGTTGCTCTTCGGCTTCTCCTCCTCCCCCTCCTCCACTAGCTTCTCCCTTCCCTCTGCCATTTCCAACTCCATTTTTTCACCTATAGTACAAGTAGACCATTAATAAAATAAATAAAATAAAATACGCGAGTTAAGTCCGTTATAGTTGTTTCAGTCCAATTTAGGTAATTGGGTACTCATCTAAAAATGTTGTTATACAATTGACGAAATTCTTACGTAAGTACTTATTATATACCTACCCACGTGAAAACTGTATTGACTTGATATGATAAGATCAAAGATGTACTTATAAATAATTTAACAACAGCAAAATAAATAGAAATCGGTAATGTTAAATTTTAAAGTCAGAGCTAACGATTGATTACTTTGCACAGATAGTAACGATATTTTTATCTTCTAAAGTTTACTGGGGACACGCATGAGACAGGCCGCTGTTATAAGCCCAACTAGCACACGATTTCTATATAAGTTATGTAAAGACTGTACAAGGATGATTGCTCTTATTCAGCTTTTGTACAGCTTATAATAGTTATAATCTATACTTCTATACTAATATTATAATGAGGAAAGGTTTGTTTGATTGGATTGAATAGGCTTCTAAACGTTTTTCTTTCACTGTTGGGAAGCTACACTATTCCCCAGTGACATAGGCTATAAAAAAGGGATCGGGCGAAGCCGGGGTGGGCCGCTAGTACTACTTATATAGATCTCGTGTGCTGCTTGGGAGGTTACCTCTCTGGCGCAGTCTCGCGCGGCGGCGGCGGCAGTACAGCATGAGCGCCAGTACGAGCAGCATGTACGCGCCGGCCACCGACACCGACACCACCACCGCCTTGCCCGCCACGCCGCCTCCGCCCTCCGCGCCCGACTCGCCCTCTGCGACAAGATATTTACATATAGACACACTTTTTAAACATAAAAAGGCACTTCATGACAACATCTACAGTAGACGAAACATTAAGAAAATTTTCCATCTTCCGATTAAGGTTTTAGTAGTTCAGTAAAATAAGTAATTACTTCTTATCCTAATCTGTTAATTTATTTCACAATAGTCAAATTACATGTAATCATATCGAGATCGTCAATACACGAACAATAAGATTGTAGAATTTAAAAGCATTACAAATTATATAAATAAAGGCTTAGATGTGGGTTCAGGTCCTACTGGGGTCGATTTTTTCTACTCTTGTCTTAGTGCAAATATCATTATTAGGGTTTTTTTAAAGTCAGAAATAACACTTGTAGATTATTTCCAGTGATGCTCGCCCCTGTATATATTAGCTACTAGCTGTGCCCGCGACTTCGTCCCCGTGGAATAGCTCCTATTGGTCGCAGCGTGATGTTATATAGCCTAAAGCCTTCCTCGATAAATGGTCTATCCAACAAAAAAAGATTTTTTGAATTCGAACCAGTAGTTCCTGAGATTAGCGCGTTCAAACAAACAAACAAAAATACAAACAAACTCTTCAGCTTTATAATATTAGTATAGATATAATATATTACAATGCATAATCCTTTATTTATCTATACTAATATTATAAAGAGAAAACTTTGTTTGGTTGTAATGAATAGGCTCAATAACTACTGGTCTATTGAAAAAATCTTTCACTGTTGAAAAGATACACTATTCCCGAGTGACATAGGCTATAGAAAAAAAATGGTGATCCGTGCGAAGCCGGGGTAAACTGCTAGTATGCAATATGGTTACCTGGATGCACTATTAGCAGCAGCTCGTTGCGGGCGAGCCCGGCGGCGCTGCCGGCGGTGCAGCCGTAGCGGTCCGCGTCCTCCGCGCGCACGCCGCGGATCAACAGCGTGCCGTTCTTCAGGAGCACCATCCTGCAACGAATAACATTACACATTGGAATTAAACGACTATAAGCGGATTTAACTCGCTTATTTAATTTTATTGGCTGACGTTTCGAAAAAAATCCTTCCCATATTCGTACCTTTAGCGTTAGACTATCGTCAGCTCAGTCTTGCTACGGATATGGGAGTTGTAAAGTTATCCCACTCGGGTATATTTGTAGTACCTAGTTATTTGGTTTTAAGAATGACGCCACATAGTTAACCATGCATTTTCATCTGAACTGAACGTATAGGTACAAAATTTCAGCTCAATCGGTTAAAGTTATCTGCTTCAAAATTCAGTTGTAAAATTTCACCCGTACCTACATACTTTTACATATATATGTACTTACACACTTACATTGGAAGTTAAATAAAAGCTATTAAATATATAGAACTAGCACACCGTTTCGAAAAATATATAAATAAGACGAATTACTGTAATACTCCCGAAATTAATAGTGCATTAGAAAGTGGGTAGAGTTAAATAGAAACTTAAATTATTTTTAAAGAACTTGCCTGGCAGTAGACGCGTTGACACCATCTTCAACATCGACTCCATCTTCTGTACATAAAAAACCTTTTAAGACTTAGATATTGAAAAGGTTAACAGTATACATCTACAATATAATAAAGAGGAAAGCTTTGTATCGAATAAGTTCCCAAATGACAGGACCAAATGTTTTATTTTTTTATAGTACCTACAGCATTGAAAAAAAAATTGACACCCTTAAACCATCAACTCCTAAAATTTCAAAAAACGCGAAGTTCCCCGGGTTTGCTAATAATAAGAAAAATAATAAAAATCTTACGCTGAGGATTAAGTATGGTAATATTACGATCCCAATGTGTGGTCGGTGGCGGGTCGCCGAGGACTCGGCAGCGCAGCGCCACGTCGCGCCCCTGCGTCACGTGCACCCGCTCGCCGGGCGCTGGCTCTAGCACCTTCGGCATTACTGGACACAGAATAACAACCGTATTAATAGACTTACCTCGATAAATGATAAAGGAGACCATAAAGTAGTATTTTTGATTTTTATGATAAACTAGTTTCTGCCCGCGACTTTGTCCGCGTGGAACTACTCCTTTTTTGCAGTCGGTTAAAAAGTAGCCTATGTCCTTTCTCATGCTCCAGACTATCTTTGTACTAAATTTCATTTAAATCGGTCCAGTAGTTTTAGTATGAAAGCGTAACAGACAGACAGACAGAGTTACTTTCGCGTTTATAATATTATATTATAAATATTATAATATTATATTATATATTATATTATAATATAAGTAGGGAAGTAGGGATTATTCACCTACAGAAAATTATCACGGTGTGCGGTATTTTCCAAACGTAAGTTTGTTTATACAAGTGACAGTGTCCTCACCGACAATATCGAGAGTGATTTCGGCTGCGATTACTGCGTCACCGTCAGTAGCCCGGCACGTGTACTGCCCGGCGTGCCGACGAGACGCTTCCGACACGATCAAGGTCCCGTTCGCTGACGATACGCCTTCTGGCAGAGGATCTTGAGAGTTCTGCGATGAAATCACAAATAATATAAAAAAAATGACAATGAGACATATACTTAACCAATCTAATAGGGCGTACGTCTTGTTATAACATACCAGAAACCATTGTACGGTGGGCGCGACACCTCCGGCGACTTTACAGTGTATTTTTCCGGAACTATTCAGTTCCAACTTCTTGTTATATGGTTCCGGTTCGAAGTGTAGAGGGACATCTGTCAATGAACAGTAGAAATTTAGAGCTATTTAGAAAGAGATTAGAAGAAAGTAAGTTTTCCTAAGCCTACTCATTTGTATAAAGTTAGAAATTAAAGTACCTATCGAATCATGTTAAAATAAGTTTACAATCAATTAATTTTTGTATACATAACTATACTTAGTAATAGAAATAATGCAACCTAAAAAAAAATGCTACTTGCATATACCGATACAGTGTAGGTTTAAAACTTCAGTGTCGCTACTCAATGACAGATGGCGCCAGATGCAACGGCGCGTATAATAAAATCAACTTTATGTAAAATCCATTCTTTTTATTAACTTCAAGGGGCAATTTCTGATTACAAAACATCTTCAAAGTACTTACGAGCAGCAGTGACATTAGAAGCGTTAGTAGCGCGATGCTTTCTCAGCCCTTTGCGTTTGACGTGCTGCGAGCCGTGACCGCTGTGATGGCGTACAACATCTGAAAGGAAGACATAAATATTACACTAAAGAAAAGAATAACTACTAGTATCTCAATAACACTATTCCAACGAATTAGAAGTTATGACCTCTAGTTAAGTTACATATCTATACTAATATTATACAGAAGAAAACATTGGTTGTTTGGTTGTATTGAATAAGCTCAAAACTAATGGACCGATTTTAATAATTCTTTACTGTTGTGAAGCTCCGTTCACCCTAAGTAACATAGGCTATAGAATATTTTGAAAAAAATAGGAATCCGTGCGAAGTCGGGGCGAACCGCTATTAATTATAAAGTGTTTGTTACTTCTCTTTAACCATAGTTAACAATTATCTAATTAAAAAGATAAATTTAAACTCGTTTAAGATATTAAGAAGTCTATGTTGAACATCAATAGGACACCACTTCGACAAGATCTTAAGTATGTTGATATGGCGTCGTATTCATGTTCGGCATAGACCTTCTTCCATATAAAATACTAGCGTATGATCTAGCTATTAAATAATGTTTATACAACATCTTAAATAGATTGGACCAACTTTTCCCGCCTGTTTCACCCTTCAGTGGTAAAATATCGGAAAATTCTTTCTTATCGGAACAAAAAAATTCTTTGTAAGGATCCGATAAAATGTAGAGGGTGTACCTTTTCTTTGAAAGAATACACCTTCTAAATTTCAACTCTCTACGACCATCGGTTTAGGCTTTGAGTAATTCAGGACAAAGCATTTTATATGACGGAGATATAGATTTAGTTTAAATAAATGTTCCAACACTTAAAAATACTGAGTAGTACATTTTACAATACGAACTTCAAACTACAGCTTCCTAGTAATATACCTACTTGATTCCAGCAAACTTTGATATCATATGACACGTACGTAAGATACACAATGCGATCGTGTTTTGATTTATGCATCGATATCTTATTCCGACAACACACGAAGCATCGTTTTTGGTCTTACAAATATATTATGTGAATACTTCTCCACCTACACTTGTAAATTAAATAAAAAATCAGTAAATCTGACATTTAAGCAGTTGAATGAGGATGATGTATCAGTAAGTATATGAATAAAGTAAATAGATAAAAACCTATTAGTCATTGATATGAATCAAATAACATTACCTACCTTTACCTACTAATAATAGGTAATGCTTTGAAATTTGCAGAGCTACTAAAGTACGAGTACCTACCTACTTATGATTTGTTTGCCATATGAGTGACCACATACTTGCATAAATATAAAATGCACATGAATGGGCAGCTAGTCTATTCCCACTTTCAGAAAATGCGTTGCATTACGTGTAAAAAAAACAAAGCATCGCTCTGCCCGGCCTCGAGTAAACAAAACAGGGCCGCCAACATCAAAGGGCACGTTGACTGTGCTGGACGGCGGCCATGTTGGCTTACTCAGCTGGGATAGTCTTCATTATTTAAAAAGTTTTTAAGAATATAATATTATATATATTTTTAACATAAGTAAATAATATGTCCTTCGATTAGCAGAACAAAGAAGTTAGGTTCGTATGAATTGTCATTGCCTATACTATACTACTACTATACTGAACAGGTTGTAACGTCTATAATGTGTTCCGAATGTATTAGTGTCGATGATACTGTACATCCGCGTAAATTTAGATAATTTTACAGTATAGCAATCGTTAATGGTGTGCTATTAGCATGGCATGTTGTGCCTTTGAGGCGTCATTAAATAAGAATAGATAAGAACAATAATTTTAATTAAGTATGCATACTTTCTGTAAATCTCTACACTATCCTATCGAGTGCAAACGCAGTCCCCCCCTAGCCCGGGCCAAATATAGGCCGCTCTGGTTCGCGTCAGTCGGCGTCGAACCAGCTACCCGCCGCGATGCCGTCAATTATCACTCAACCACAGCTCTTCTGTAAACTTCGGATCGATGACCTTTGCTTGGTAAAAGATATTGACAGATTCTGAATATGTCTGTTTATCCCTAACAAAATTAATCTTTCAAAACTCTCTTCTTATGTTGATTAACGCACGCTGGTGGACTGCCTAAATAATTATAGCGACTTAGTATGTTTCTGAGGATTAGATGAATGAATGTAATTTGTCCCACGGTATTTATTGACTTAACAGTAACAGGCCGGTATGAGTCTAGCAGGTTACGATGCCGTTGCTTCGGCGCTTGCAGCGAGTGCATTTTGTGCAACTGGTTTTGGCATATACTATAATATTAAGTACCTGAGTTCATATAAACGTTATTGTCCATTAAAATATTATGGCTCTTCATAGGTATACGTTATAAAACTGAAAAGCTAAACAAACTTAAATCAAAATTATATTTATTCAGTTTAGGCTTATACAAGCTCTTATGAAGGTCAGAAGATACCAGCGTTTCCGATAAAACCTCACTTGAGAAGAAACGGTAAGAAACTCAATCAGGTACCTACCATTTTTTCATTACAAACTAAATAAAGGTATTTATAAGGTATTATATTACATCACAGAAGTGAGGTAGTATGATATATAGATAGATATCGCGGTACCTTACCGTTTCTTTTAGTTCTCGAAACACTAATTTTTACGTCTCCGGAATCGTCTCCGTAATACGAATTACTTACTTACGTCAAAAAGTTTTATTTACTGAGTATGAATCGAAATTTACCATGCCTATTTATGAAAATGTAAATAATGAATTATCGACACGTCAATATCTACTACAAATATAATAAATATTTTTTGATTAGATAGTAGTGACGCTGTTATTTACGAGGTACCCTAAACAAACTCGTAAACTGAACCAGCCACCGCTGACACGAACAACAAGATATATAATTATATGAATTATAGAGAATAAGTTTACAAGGGCGTAAAAATTACAGGTTCTTTTTTTTTGCTGAGCAAGGAAGTATAGTGAGGGTTTAAGCATACTTCAAATTAGAGAAAAAGGTAAATTAAATTTAAGGTAAAGTCATAATGTAATTAACAAATTTAATTAAATTCGGTTTAGCTTCATTAAAAAAATCATACAACCATTTACATAAATAAAACTGGGTGTAGATGTTGAACATGTAATTAACAATTATAAGCAAACGCGTTGGTATATATAATATATATATATATATATATATATTATGTATAGATATATATATATATATACATAATATATAATATGTATATAATATATATATATATATATACTTACATTCATTATTTTATTTCTTCTTAAAACGAAAATAATTATTTAAGGTAGGTACTTACCTCACGCAAAATTCTGAATAAGATTCAACATAGGTACATCAATTCATTAAGTAGGTATACAGAAATTAATTAAACTTTTTTTTAGAAGACATAGTTGAGAAATATGTTTCAGAAAAGCTATCTTGTGCACTTAGAGGACTTTTAATAGCAAAATAAAAACATCAATTGGCTAAAGAGCACTGTAATGTCTGGCAGACAGAAAACCCATTAACGCAGGCGAAACCATAATCATCTTAAACTACTTCAATTTTAAGTGCAGCAGAAGGTAAGAGTCATGTCAAGTTGTATTATAAAATATAAAAACATTCCTTGTGTTTTCCTACGATACATTATTTACCAAAAATATAAATACATATTATTATGTATTTTTTTATTCAGTACAATTTTACAATAGGTATAATACAGTTTATTAGATTTTTGATATACAAAAAAGTTCTTTTTTTCAACTAACCAACCTACTTGTATATAAGTATCTTTGAAAAACATTTTCAAGCACAATGGCGCCCCTAGCGGCAACCCCCCTAACTAGAGGCAGTTAATGGCGCGTCGCCATGGCAACTGCTCGTAAAATTTTATGACGAGCGCCCCCGCTTGAAAATGTAACGCGGAAGCCAACTTGGGTATTAGATTAAAGCGAGCCCGGTTTCATTTCTTCAACTATTCGATTAGGAGAAGTGTTGACTCGAGGCCAATATTTTACGAAGCTGTTCACATTCCGTACTAGATTTACTTACTGTTATTTTTAGGTTGCGTTTTGACATAGGGTGAAATAGGCCATGATTTACTCTACTTATGTGCTGAATAGTCAAAAATAGTAGTATAAACATGATTGTTTCTTTATTAAATAATTCATTAAGTATTTTATAAAAGCTTCAGCTTTTAGGTGATTCTTAATGGTGACTTATTAAAAATTATCCTAGAAAAGGTAGATCCAAATAAATATAGCTACATAAAATGTTAATGAAAATTATAAATTTATATAGGTAACTATCGTATATACTAAATATCTATTACGGTACATTTAAAATTAATTGATCTTTCATCAGCGATTACATTGTCATGTTATGAAAACATTTTTCGAAATTTATTGCTCTACACATGTCATCAATAAAACATGAAAAAGTTTCTAATGGCTCAATAAAGCCAAAAACTTAATTAAAGTTGCATTTTGTACCATAATTAAAGCCACCCCAGACCATAAACAAGCCCCCGAAAGGCGTAAAGTGACAGAACTTGATGGAATTTGGACCCCTTAAATATTCGGTTTATGTGCTTAGCGTGGCAACACTCATTACGAGGATCGTAAAAAAGTTACAGCGCACTTTTATTCACAATTATGTAGATCTGGAAATTATTTTACCCCGAAGAGTTGGTTGGCTCGTTTTCCCCAATATTGCTGACGTTGAAAATGTGGCAACATTGCCCTTAATAATATTTTTAAAATTTATTTCACTTTATAAAAATAAACTTTGTTTTCTTTAAAGAATGGTTTGAAGTGACAATTAAATATCCACCCAGTTTAATTCTTAGCAGACTTTACATATCTCATACAAAACATATTTTAACAGACAACCTACTTAAATAAAAATACACAGTCGGAACATCAACAGCCGACATTGCGATCATAAATATTTACTTTTAAAAATATTTCCCGTCACAAATAATCCTTTTGTAGTTTACAACTTACTAACAGGAAAGTCCCTTTAATCTCGCGACCAGAAATAATGAAAAAGTTAAAAGTAATGTCGTACTAATATAGGGTTGCCATACGTCCCGGTACGCCGGGACATGTCCCGGTTTGAAGCATGGTGTCCCGGCGTCCCGGCCGATAAGCAAATTGTCCCGGTTTAAAAATCATAGTTATTTAATAGAGGGCTGGACTTGGTAAACAGTAATATACCTCTAATAAACGCGCTCTAACTAGCGTACGATTAGCCGTACGTGGATAGAACGACGTAAGCGCTAACACTTGTCCGTTCACGTTTCACGAATTTACGTTAACAGTGTCAACGCATTTCGAGATCGCAGACTCTCAGCGTAGACAGAACAAGAGCGCATCAATGGCATGCTATCAAGCCCACTATGTGACTTAGAGATGTTTGATACAAGATCGATTTTTCTAATGCATTGATATTTTATATCGATTGTATACATTCAGTTGATACCTGATTTCTTGAGAAAACTCGACCTAAGAAGCGTTAAAATAAAAAAAGAAATCGAATATTATTATGTAAATAAAAAAAAAAAACCGCCAAAAAAAAAACTTAAAGGCAACAAAAAACAATAGCGCACTACATAGAAAAAATTATATATTTTTTTTTTCTTTTCAGTGCGTTAAGTAGGTATTGTTCTTTGTTGCCTTTAATTTTTTTCGACAGTGAAATTATTTTATTGAAAAGTTATTATTTTATAATTTTCTTTGGACATAATTTATACAAATTATTACATGCTTCATTTTTAATTAAGTACTTTTGAAATAGCTACCTACCTTGTTTTTGCTATTAACTTATAGTGAACAATAAATTACCCCTATTTTTCCACCCTTACGGTAGGTTCCTTTTTTCCAAATTGTTATGGGATCAAGTTTGACGTATGCCCTATCCAATAAAAAAAGAATGAGAAATAATAAATACGGCCGCAGAATTATTTTTTGGCCACTTGGTCAAACTTCTCAATAAATAACTAAGCATCGGGAAAATGAGATAGCCTCTAATGAAGTAATTCATCTTCTTTACAACGCCAACTAAAAATCTTAAAGAAAGCGTCAAGGCAAAATCAACAATTATTTTTACTTGTCCTACTGATTTATACATTACCAACTAATTTACTAACTCGGCCACGAAATTTGTGACTCGTCACCAATTTACGTTTTACAGCTTCAATACAAACTCCTCAAAAAAATTATATTCGAGCTTCAATAGATAACAACATATAATATAACTTAACATGTAAAATAATACTTCATATTCTTTTATCGTGAAAATAGCCACCGGCGCGAATGCGCGACATGACAGCAACCGGCCGATTGCACCGATCAGAGAGCGCCATTCGTTTCTTGAACCTACCCGCCCACCATGTTTGTTTACGAGAAATAATAAATACGGCCGCAGAATTATTTTTTGGCCACTTGGTCAAACTTCTCAATAAATAACTAAGCATCGGGAAAATGAGATAGCCTCTAATGAAGTAATTCATCTTCTTTACAACGCCAACTAAAAATCTTAAAGAAAGCGTCAAGGCAAAATCAACAATTATTTTTACTTGTCCTACTGATTTATACATTACCAACTAATTTACTAACTCGGCCACGAAATTTGTGACTCGTCACCAATTTACGTTTTACAGCTTCAATACAAACTCCTCAAAAAAATTATATTCGAGCTTCAATAGATAACAACATATAATATAACTTAACATGTAAAATAATACTTCATATTCTTTTATCGTGAAAATAGCCACCGGCGCGAATGCGCGACATGACAGCAACCGGCCGATTGCACCAATCAGAGAGCGCCATTCGTTTCTTGTACCTACCCGCCCACCATGTTTGTTTATTGTCGTTCGTGCGTTCGGGTAACCCTTCATTTCCCATAAATTCATGTGTACTAATTTCATGTGCCATAATGGTCCCTGGCCATAACTTTCATTTGCCATAATATCACATACCATAATTTTTAAATGCCATAATACTCAAGTGCTATAATGTTCAACCTCCATAATATTGGATACCATAATAACCCTTTCCATAATATTTACTTTCTATAATGTTCATAATCCTTATTATTTTATGCCATAACTATTATTTACCATAATTACGGAAAAAGCAGATCAGAATATTTCAGTGTGCACAGTGGGGTGTACTACCGTGGAAAATTAAGTTTCCCAAAAATGACTTACATTTTCCAAGTGAACCTTTAAGAAACTCATATTTAGCTTTTAGATCATTTGGTCAAATCATTTGGCAAAGTTTCACTTTGTCAAGATTGTATCAAACAAATGTTTTATTTTGTCATAAAAGTTATATTCCAAAAATAAAATTCGGGTAAAGTCGGTTAGGTTAGGTTAGAACTGCGACGCCACGGTGCGCGAGCCGAGCGAGCGAAGCAGGCGATGCCGCGGCAACGGCCGGCGAAGCGTCAGAACCGATGCTTTTAATAATATTTTATTTACGACATAACAAAAACAAACGAGGTTTTATTAGTATACTATACTAATAATACATAATACCCGATAAGATGAGATATAATAAAGCCCGAATATTAATAATCACTGAATTTTAACTTTTTTTAATTAATACTAAGTATAAATGTTTGTATTTCAATACACAAATTGATTATTATAAATAAAGTGTTTTATTTGTCTGTCCTCAATAGTTCATAATGTAATAATAGTGGCTTTAATATACTATTTGATGATAATTTTAGGTAAATTTAACAATCGATTAATGTAGGTTAACTTATATTTTAAACATACTAAATTATACTATTAGAAGCTAATAGTATTACTATTTTGGTGCCATATATTAATATTTTAGATGTTAACTATTTGAATGCATCCCATAAATTTAGATGCTAAAAAATAATCACCATGCTGAGTTATATTTACTGTGGCCTACATAGAAGGTAACTAGTGGCTGAGATACAATTATTCAGACGCGCGTTGGTTGTGGCCCACTTAGTAATTTAGAAGGTAACTTATATTTTCTGAAGCGAATAATGCTATTAAAAAGAAGCTTGTTTAATTAGTACCCAAAAAGAATTATCAAAATCGGACTACTCTGTAAAAAGTTACGTCTGGTCATACGATACAATCAGTGCGTGAAAAATAAATATCCCCTATTTTCCTACCCTTAAGGTTGAATGTTTTGTATCTAAATTAACGTAGTCAAGTCCCGTGTTTTTTTTTTTTTTTTTTTTTTTTTTTTCTTGAAATGTCCCGGTCCGAGTCCTTACACTTATGGCAACCCTATACTAATACGGTATTTCCTGTGGAACTAATTATAAGTCACGGGTGACAGACAGGTATTGTGTTCGTGCCTGGAATGAGACTGTCCCGTACGGAACCGAAATTATGGCTAAAGAAAGATGTGTCGAATTTTAATGAACTACGAGTAAAAATAAGGAAGCAAATCAACACCTAAATATAACAATAACTAACTGGCAATGTATACCTAAATGTTTTCTGGTTTTAGAAATCCGGTGGGAAAATATATTGTAAAAACAAAAATTGCTGACGTTTCCAAAACTCTACAGTTCCCATATGCGTAGCTGAGACCGACGATATATAACGCCATAAATAGACAACAAATAACTTTTTCTAGTTAATCTAAATAGGTACACAACACATGTACACAGATGTTGCGAGAATGTATTATACACCTACATGTATTTAGTTTTACGATCGTGACCCAAAGACTGCCCTCAAGGATAACTAAGTACATCTGTGTTTTGGACATGTACAGTTCAGGACATAATAGTTTGCTAATATTGACCAAACCGTATTTTATCCAATTTAGAACATAGAGGCACAAAAGCACTATCTATATTCATACCTATAAAAACGTCACGAGGAATAATATACTTACAGTACTAAAGTGACTTAATTCACAATGCCTCACTACGCGAATTTAATTTTATATGTGATGATATAAAATCCTTTTTAAGAGACTTTCTACGCGACTGTCCGAGACGTGCTCTCTACAAATAAGCTTATAATTCGCGTTTTATTTTCCGCTCGTATCGCTTTGTTGCGCCATCTTGTGCTTAGTCTGTAAAAAGATAACAAGGCAGCGTCATAAGAATCTAGAAGAATTTTAGAGTGCAGTAAAATTAGATCAGCAATAAGTAAATATGACGAGCAAAAAGAAATCTGAAAAAAACCGATTAGTCTTTTAAGATCTACAGATGTTGAAAAAAATAAGTCATGTTAACAATTTAACCTTATTATTGTTATAGTATAATTACATTCATAATGTAATTTTATACCAAGATATAAATTAAAACAAATACAGTCAATAAGTACAAATAATGTTACAGAAAATAATCTGAATATGTAAAGAAGCTTATTATTGTATAATGCAGCTTTGAAGCAAAGTAATGCCTCTGTATAGAAACAACTTCTCAGTGCTCGACTTCCTCTTGAGATAATACAATTGCCAAATATATCGATATTAAAATAAAACCAAAGCCATTAGGAGACGGCTACCTTCATAAGCCTCCGCCCGTGCACCGAAGACAAAGCGGAAATACCAATACAGCCAGGGCTACCAACTACTACCACAAACTATCTTTAATATCCTAAACGTCTAATATTATGTCAAGAAAAAATATTCTATTTGGTTGAATTACAAGCTGATTTGCTTGCAGTTACGATTTCTTCTAGCATTTGTTGCTTAAATATACGATGCAATTTTAGGAAGTCTGAATATTTCAAGACATAGATAATTCTTAGAAAATAATCACTACGCAACAACGCATTATCTGATTTGATTAATGAATGTTTTGTTGGATTATGGAATTTAGAACTGTTTGTGTTAAACGCTTAACCAAACATTTATTACAAAGAAGACTACAGAAACTAAGGAGACAACCCTATGCGTATTTTTCGAATGCTATCGAATAAGGCACACAATAGTCCAGTCACGCGCCGACCCAAATACTCCGCGCAGCCGCCTCGCTGAAGCATCTTCGATTGCAGGACACACGAATTACAGGAGCACCTGCTTACGAGAACTTAATGCATTGAACTTTCTTTAACAGCTCGGGTAGCGAGTAAGTTTATGTTGCGCACTGTCATACATATAGCGACTAAAATGTTAGGTGCTAGCGCGCCACATCATTAATTTCTAAGAGTGTTCTTGTAGTCTAACCTAAGATTCCGGTCGTACGACAAAACGTCTTTCACTGTCATACTTTTGCATAAACTAAAAGACTGACTAGCAAATGCTTTCTTGTGCAATAAAAATCATACGTGCTATCATCCCTTCAGTCGTGTATATAGAACTATCACACCTACCATGTCTCCCAAATAAAAACCTAACACGACACATACAAGCTTCATCATTCATAGAAGTAAGAGTGATCAATATTCATAACACGATTTCAGGAAGAAACTACAGAGCAGATACGTACCTATATATAACTATAAGTATATTAGTAAAACATATTTTTCGTAAACAAATGTACATTTCTCCGGTCATGATGTAAATTTCTCTTGGGACCCTTAGTAATGGTGTTTTGATCGCCTTCGGAATTACTCACGGCCCCGAGAACGTGTCATTGCATATTTGTTATTGATATAAGATACCTATGATATTATAATGTATTCTTTAGTATTCTTTATACTATTTTTTAGAATAAATATTGAATAGGTAATTTAAAGATTAAGCTTTAAAGAACAATAGTAAGACCAGTATGCCAGTGTGAGTTACTATTTCGAAACTTTTACTATAATAAAAGTTCCTACGGTTACGAGTACGTCTAACTACAAACTTATTCAAGCAAACGTTGAAACGCTAACAAAAGCTTAAATTCATTTCATAGATTTTTCATAACAAAAGAGACTAGCCAGAAAATCAAATAGCGTAGTAAAACAATCCATGACCGACTGAAAAAACGTTCTAATCTGCTAACGATTCGGAATCGGCACAAAAAAGTTCGCATAGCCGCCTTGTCAATTATTCGACGCTGGAATTTCGCGAATGGTAACACAATGGTCCATCAATTCGGTGCAAAAAACTAGCAACACTAACATTCCGGTAGAACAAAGGGCGCGGAAAAAGTGCGCCAAGCTCGCCCGGTGGCCATCTTTGATTGTTTTTGGAATTTGGACATGTTTTCAGAATACGAAACACAATACGGTGGAGCTACGAATCATAAAACCTATATGCATAGGGACTGAGAGTATCGTATATTATTAAATTTACTTCCCTATAATGATACGAAATCAATTCCACGCATCGAGAAATATTTCATACAAATTCCAACGTACATTTATTTGCAATCTCGGCTGTTCCCATCTCGGTCGTACCTACGCATAAATAAGGGATAGTTGTACAAAAGAACGCTCGGGTATTCATGGATGTATGCAAGGCGACGTAGCGAATGCACTAGACTAGTCGATGACGATGACTTAGTGATGTAGGTATCACTATCGATGAAACGAACGAGTTTTTGAGGGAGGGCAAAGTCCGTTTGCTTTCTATATACGGAGACTAAATAAATACTAATATTAAAAAATCTGTATCGATTGTAAAATACCGTATTTGTTCATACAAATTTAAAATTTGAAGTACCTACCTATAGTTTAGTATCTCATATCTAAGCATTTATTTATATTATTAGCTTCTTGCAATTCTGAATCTAAGTCTTACAATTAAATATATTTGAACTACCGGTATAAAAATATATTTTTAACAGCAACATGAAGAAAGTCTATATTAAATAGATATTTGATGATGAAACCGTCATCACGTCTTATTATTAGATGATTTTGATATAGGTACTAATCTAGTGAAAGTGGAAAAACTATATATTTATTAATTTATCGATAAAAATCATAACAGTCGTATCACTACTTAGGAAATAGACACTGCCACTTGATGACTCCTTGGCTGGCGCATTGAAAACGGAAAACACGAGCCTCTGTTGTGCGGTGGAAATATTTTAAAAAAATACTGAAAATGGAAAAGGGCTGCAGCTACCTACTCTATTAAAGTACCTGGCTTGTGCTATAGATTATTAAAAATAATTTCATCAAAAAATAATTATCTTAAGGAGAAACTATAGCCCCATGAGTTTGAAAACTCTACATAAATAACTAACGGCATAAGTACATAAAATATATAGTGTCAATGGTGTATACCTACTTAGGTCAAGTCGGAACTTAGCATATATGTATGTTAATCTAATTCCGTTCTTCTGTTTTTGCGTGAAAGAATAACAAACAGCATACCATACATACTCACAAACATCCAAGTTTAAAATACATGTAAGCAACATTCAATAGTTAAAAGAAAATGTGACTATATTAGCCTTATTACATATACAACATAGCGCTATTTCAGAAATGTACTGACCTAATTCAAAATATATCTTTACAGCATTAAACATTAAGTCGTTACATTTACATTTAAATTCGCGTACGGACACATTTCGAGTTTGGTTACTACATTACTATCTACAAGAGCTAGAGTAGGTATCTTAGTAAATTTAGCTAACTAAATAGGTATATTCGATGATGTATTAACTGACCCGGTAGCATTCGATAAATAAAACAAATGAGTAACCAGAGAGGCGAAACAAATATTTTTGACGAGCGGCTGTGATAAAAAATTCTAACAAAGCTAGATTTTACATGGCGCCCGCCCAAACAATGATTTCCGTTTCCGCTTCCAATATGGCGGATCTATCCAACGCTGCCCGTTGTTTCCGATTGTAAACTTGTAATTTCTAAAAAAAATGTTTTTTTACATCATCCGTTCAGTAACGCCCGTGCCTCAGTAGGTACCTATATATATATGCTATAGTAGAAAGTTCGTACCGAAAATCCTCCCGGATGTTCATAAGTAATAAATTCGCTCATTCACTCATGAGTATCATAAAACAAGAACTTCTGTGTTATTTCTTCCCTAATTAGTATAATAAGCTATTACGAAGTTCTAATGGCAGGCAAACTTGAAATTTGCACATAGGTAGGTACACGGGAGCGTCTACAAAGTTTGCATATCGATCGGGTCAAAAATAGACCTCCTGGGCCAAAACTGACATCCGGAGCCGTCACCTAAATGTGTCTGTATAAAAATTTTACAATTCAAAATACAGGATTATACAAAAACGTTTGTTAGTTACTGACCTAAATGGTTCTTAGAAAGTAATATATACATAATATATATATTATTAGAATTACAGTTTAGCTTTGGTCACAGGGTCGTAAGGTTGGCTAGATCTTACGTATTTCTGGGGAAATATCTCAGTTTTCACTAACAAGGACCAGCTTAATTAAAGCTTATAAATAACAAACTCCTTTGTGTTTCATAGTTCAAACGATTGTTGCTATGTAAAAAATGCTTCAAGTTCTCTCGATAGATTGGTACTTACAACACAAATTAGTACTCGAGCAAATATCTACACGGAGTAGGTACCTAATGACTAACTCAACCTGATTTAAACGAGCAACGGGGAATGTAATCACAAGATGGCTACCACTGATGAGAACTGCAAACTAGTATTTAAAGAGCACCACTTCACATGCCACATTTATTAAAGGCTTTACAACTGTGTATATTCCTAGATAAGGTTTAGCTTACTAATTCCGCAGATAAAATCAAGTACGAAGTTGCAAGGCGGTTGGCAGAAAATACTTAAACATCGCTTTCAGACTGGTTGTCAGAATAAATTGCTCCAGCTAAATGCATTTACATTAAATTAAACTGAATGATGCTTCAGATGTAGGGCAGTCTCTTGTAAATGTTGTAATATAGTAATATGATTATATAACTTACTAGGATTTATTTGCGCTCGATAGTTTCAATGTCAACGCTGGACCGGTCGTTGTGGAGGTCCTTGAAAAAGACCTATGTCCAGTATTGGAAGTTTTTTTTTCCTTTGTCCTGATTCCTTTCGCCCTTGTATGCTAGGTATCATTAAGCATCTACAATATGCTAACTTTATCCTTAGTTCTGAACCGCTGACAAGCAAAAACTCGTGATAGTATTATTTTTGCATCCTTATCGAGTGCTGAAAGGTCGCCGACGGTCAAAACCATACCTCGCATGATTCGCGATGCTCCGCGACTGCATCGAGAAAGGTCACAAGTAATATAATAGGTATTTGACATGCCCTATGCAATGCCCTCATATTTATCGATAACTTGTAAAAGTAACAAGCAAGAAGTAGGTGCTAGACATAATTTAAAAGTGTGTGTACTCTAATGATACCTATATCTAGTTGATTTATAAACGCGTGAAATGATACCTACTTATACGCTGTATTTGCTGCAGCTATTTGTCATCTCAAAATAACGCCTTGTAAGGATTTTAATCATGTAGGTATGTACATGTAGCAGTTTATTTTATATTATTACCTTCAGATCCAAAAGCAGCATTGAGACCTGAAACATAAAAACAATAATAAATATTGATACAGAATCCGATAAAAAAGTATATAAAGTAGTCGCTTAATTTTAACATAATTAAATTTGGCATGTAAGTTTACTGGAATTTGATACATAAGTTGGGTACACCTTAATATGGCAGTATACGTAAATCGTACTAAGCCTAGAGCTTTCAATATCTGTGTAAGTATTTATTTTGCGTGTGAAAATGGTTCAGTCTAACTTAAATTTATAATGAACCTGGCCGCACTTACTCGTGCGTTTAATTTTTATTTAAATTTGCAACTTATTTGTGCACCAACAAGTCGGGCGACACGAATTAAATGACCGGTATAAAATTGAGAAAGCTTTACACTATATTTTGTACTTACAAATTTAACGTTACCAATTTTACGACCACGGATTTATAAATGAAAACAAAAGAGTATATCGTATTAATATTAATTAATACTAGTCATAGAGTGATGAGTCAAAAGATCAGTTTTTAAATTGAAATCCGAAGTTAATTAAAACCTTGGGGGGCTAACCGAAAGGTTTTTGTCGCGCGCGAGAAAACATCTGAACCTCTCGCTCTTTCACTCTCTGCAATAGTAAAACAGAGACAGATGCTCGCGACATAACCAATAAGACAAACGAGTAGGTAATTTTGTTTAGGACAACTGGACATAAAAAAGGGAATCGTACATTGCTCCTATACTATAATAACCTTATACCTATTTTAGAAGGCACAGTATGGCTTGCATCGTAATTTCACTATTTTATTTGATAAGATTGTTAATAAGTAATGATAAAGTTTTTTAAATGTGCAAACTTTTAGCGGTGTTGTTTACATCGCTAAGCCTGCAGTGTGTGTCGACATAACGCAATTAAAACACCGGAGAACAGCGACTCTCAGGTTTCAAGAGGCGTCGAGTATTCGGTTGGCACCGGCTCATGTGTACATTTTATACAGAAAACAGTTGTAACGACCAAGTAAAATACAAAATAATATATAAACACTTATTTATTTTTATGATGTGTGGTTGTTGCAATTTAGTATAATATTTTTAATATAGCTAATGTTATTAAAAACAAAAGATGCGCCAGTTTTGTGAACTTTTATAACTCTCATCTTAATGGCAGACCTCGACTCGTTTTCTATGGGACCTGGACAGTTCTCTAAACTTCTGTTTTAAAGCAACCCTAAGCTCTTGAGTAGGTATTGTAGGTATTCCGAATTCTTTATTCACTAAATTATCATTGTTAGTCTTAGAGTTGTTATTCCCTTTTTTCCATCTAACTCGATTTGAATAAAATCGAAACAAATCTACTTGTGCTACTAGGTAGGTAGGTAGGTACGTACCTTCTTTTATTTTAAAAACCTAACAGTAGCGGACCGTAGCACGTTTTGAGTAGGCACTCACGACTGAAAGGTGGTTTATTTGAATTTACACTTAAAGTGTCAGTAATAAAGTTCAATTTGGATAAATGGTTGGCAGATTTTCCTATGGGTTTTCGTATCGGCGCAAGTTATAAGCAACCACGTCTTACTTTAACTCGAGGGAAAGGTTATTTTTTCTCACTTTTGTTACCTTTTTTTGCTTAAGAAGTCGTTTAATTTTTTGCGAGTAAACTATTCGTTGAACTCCATACAGTCATGTGAATCAGCGTTAGTTTTTAGGAAATCGTCAAACGTTTCTGTGACATAGCTATGATGCCTACCTGTCGTACAAATTTGCAATTTCTACAACAATAATATTATGTACTCTACCTCGGTAAACAAAAAATAATATAATTTAGGTAGGTACCTATATGGGTGTTTCTCTGCTATTTGGAAACTCGTCCATACAAGAGCTGTCCTGAGCAAATTTTATTAAATGTTGAGAATGTCTCTTAATACAAAGAAAGGCAATAGTATATCAAATATATATATTAAAGAAGCCCACGCATTTTCCTCTGGGTTTTTGAGTTATTGACGGTTTTGTGGAAAATTGTGACAGGGGACTGTTTTTGTGAACAAAACCTAGTATTTTTGTTTGTATAAATAATTAAAACTTTATTTTTATTAGCACTTACAATGTGTAATTATTACATAAGTAATCGATGAGATCGTAACGAAGTACACTTATAAAAAAAAGACATTTTTATAACATTTGTGACAAACTGACTAAAATCAACTTCTTACTAAACAGTCCTTCTAAAATACTGATTGTATGACTTAAATCAGCTTTTAGAATGTTATTAATTAAAAATAAACAAAAAAAAAAACATTACCTTTGCTACCTAATTATCACAATAAACATATTGGATTACAACTTTAACAAAATTTGTACTTTTCAAGGATCTAACAGTAATTATTATCAATGTTACAGCATAGAGATAAAGAACAGTCCCCAGTGTGCAATGAAATGACAGGGGACTGTTGACCAGGGGACTGGTTTTCTTACTTAAAAACGAAATAACACAAAATCATTAAAACATATCACATTTGTAAAACAGATGTGAAGACATACTCGTAAGTAAACTATTTTAAACAAATTATATGATTTAAAACTTTTGAAATGGGGAAGATATACTCACCCAGGGGACTGTTCCTTCTAACGTTCGAGACGCGTGTTTCACTACTAAACACAGTGACGTTACTTAAAAAAGGCTGCTGTCTGTATACCTATATAACCGAACAAACTTCACACCAAATGCTTTCCATTTCACGGTCATAATGTTTTAAAACAATGCTTAAATTGAATATCGTGCCGTTTTCAAATTTTACCAGGGGACTGTTTTCAAATTTTAAGGACAGCCTTCGTACATATTTTTTAAAGTAAATTTCTATCATAGACATATCATTTGTAATATTAAAAGATGCTTACAGTCTTTCTTAATCTATATATGATTATTATTCAGTTATGAATGGCAAGGTATTCAATATATAGGTATCAATGCTTGTAATTCTGGAAAAAGGACATACCAGGGGACTGTGTTTTGAGGTGTTTAACATTGTTTTTCTCGGAAACAATTATATTTATTTACTTAATAAGCAATTTCGAACCAAGAGTACCAAATTTATGCCCATATTAATCCAATAAATAATAGATATAATAGAGTTTATTATACAAATTTTGCTTGGGACAGCGATTTTCCATTTAGTAGAGAAATGCCCATATAATATTAACCTGATATCGCTAACGCTTATAACGTGTAGCCCATTAGGGATCCCGCTTAACCACTCGCTCATAACTTAACCCCCTTGTTAAACCTCCCCCGGCTCGTAAATATGTCGGGTTTATAGTTTCCCCTGGCGCCCCCCGGCCAGGAGCGAGGGGTGAAGATTTTCACGTCCCTTTTGTATTGGTGATTCCTTGATTGCGCGATCTCGGGATTCGAGTCTAGACTTAACTAATCTCTTTAAAATCCAAGTTACGATACGTAACCGGGTTAATTTGCAGTTATTTTGTCGTGTACAAATGAGGTAAATTTCATTCTCCTAATTTATAAATACACAATAGGTAGGTAGGTATTAGATTATACAGACAATTTTATCTATAAACGATTCCGCCCTTAATTATTTTTTAAATTAACTTTAAGGTTGCTCCTAGTTATTATACTTGTCTTCCTATTAATAAATAACATTTATTGGTATAGTGGTTGCACTGCGCCCCGCTGAGTCGGGTCGTCGTTTCGTTACCTGGAATGTAACGATAATTAATGTTGTTCTATTTATGCAACGTTAGCTAAAACAAAATGGAAGACTTATATTTTTTCCCCTTACACAAATGATCATCCAATAATAATATTTGCGGTTTGTAGGTATTAGGTAGGTAGTCAGGTAGGTATTTACCTACTGAATACGATTAATTTAGGTAGTTAGCTTCATTGCATGGAGACATTTTTATATTTATATATTTTCAATTATAGGTACATATATTATTATGAAAGTTGAAAACATATATATCATATAAAAAGTCTTACAGCTATTTTCGTAGGACTCGTAGGTACTAATATCAATAATACATATGTTAAAAATAGGTAGGTATACCTATCACCTAAGTACTGATTTGGATACTTAATAATGATTTAAATAATAATGGTAAAATATTTTTAGACACCTGTTAATACACAGATCCTGCGGTAAATAAAATTCTAAAAACCTCATTCCACTTTGTCAGAATTACTTAGGTACTTGAGAAGTTAAATGTACCTAAACAGCAATGTTTACAATAAACAAGTTATGTCCATGATAAGACAGTGTCAAGTTGAATTATGACTCATCACATCACAACATATAGGTACTGTTACTTTCTCATACAGCTAATACATTGTAAAGGACCTAGGTAGGTACAGCTTGTATGAAATTTGCAAGGCAGCTATTATGGCCATTGTTACAGTTGACCAGATATACTGTTTCTCATTTGATTTAAGATAAACTTCCAATCAGTCATTCCAACATTATGAATTAATTTAATCAATCATGAAACATCAAATAAGTAATTAAGTACATTAATAAAGTATGTTTGTTCGTTTGTTGTTATTTTAAGTAGGTCAGTATAGAAGAAATACACCTACTTACTTTATTTTTTTTTTGTTTATTTAAGTTTGTACAAAATGTGATTATGATTTATAATTTATAAATTTTAACTCAATTTATTATACAAATACATAATATATTTTTTAAGTAAGTATGTAAGTAGTAAATGTATTTAACAGCAATGGTGACTTTTTTAAATTCACAAGCATTATGTACTATTTATTCATGAATTCAATAAGAATAGCAAGATAAATAAGATAATAGATTTCAACCACCGCTTTCATGTCAGTATATTTTACAGTACTATTAAATAAATGCAGATTTAAGTAAAATAAGCTGTTTATAAAACTACAAATCATTCTAAGAAAAGTACCTACATTGTTGGTTTTACAAATAAAAACACAGGGAAGGCTATAAGCAAGTCAACAGGAAGTTATAAAGAAGTGCCAGATAGCGTTGAATAACTAATCACATCCTAGGTAGTAAATAAAATTAAAAGTGCCTAAGACTAAACATAAAGACTTAAATACTGTCGTAATAGGTAAGTACGTAAATATCATGTCAATATGTTTTAAGTTAAATCTCACTATCACCTCGCAAAACGCTTTTTGCATCTTGTACTTCAAACGAAACAAAGTCGTTTTGCATTTGCGTTTTCACGCGAAGTGACGATCAACATCAAAGTGCCTGTTTTAAACTACATGTTACGCTCGAACTCAACAAAATCATTAATATCTGCACCGAATGACCATAAAACTTAAAAATAGCAACGTAAAAGGGCCCTCAGGATGCGACTCACCGGATAAAACCAACGAAACGTAAAACACTGTTCTCAGAATGCACATTATAGAACACTTATCACTTAAACTGACCACAATAATACGTTAAAGTTCGATATTCGACTGAATTATAAACATTTTCAAATCTAAGAAGACATTGGAAGAGGAATGTTGAGTTTTTGGAAGCCGAAATGTAAATATTATGCACCAGTGGCACCGGCGTCCAACCGGGCGGCGCATCAAACGATGAGAACGACAAGCGTGAGCTTTGAAAAACCGCTTTCACAGACAACACACATCAGTAAAAAGTGGTGCATCGCTACACACACTAGTTTACTTTCAGGGATTCCAGACAGCAGCTAACTTCATTGAATATTTGACAGTTCATTCACACCATTTACGTTCATAAACCTAAATACAATCACCGACATTATACAAAACATCTAACGGAATTGTTCACTCCGACAAAAGGAAAACTAAAAAAGGAAAATCATAATAAAATAAGATACCAATGAAGATTTTTACAAATAAAATTACTTACATCACCTAATAAGGATTATTATAAAGGTTTCTCTTTCAAGGTAAGACAGTTTCAGAACGGTTCGTCGATTGTTTTCTGACGATTATATAGATGGCGTAACGTTGAACAAAGATAAAATTTTAGCTACTCTTTAATAGATGGCGCCACGGAACATTTTAGTCAAAGCAGCTGGCTGAGCTTAATTTTTATATCAGGTTTTCTTATAAGGATTAAAATAATACCCAACAATTAGACGTTCTTTTTATTGCTGAAATGATGTTTCGCAAATGTTTGAGCTACAAGGAGTGGGAATACTAATGTTGCATCAGCATACAATTTTACTGGAGTAGCATTTGGTCGTATTTTTCCCCAAGAAACAGCTTCATCGGGTCTTGCTCCGGCATCACTGCCATCAAACTCACTGGCAGTGTTGACATAAACAGCATAATCAGCTCCATTCCTCATCAAATTGGCATTACAAATGTGATGCTTTATCACACCACCTCCAAGTATAACCATTCCTGTATTGTTTGCTTTAACAGCCATAGTATTTAATCTTCGTAAATCTCCTAGGATATCAATAATAAGTCCAGGCCTCTTATATGAATGAAAGTACATCATATCACCCAAAGAGCCATCTGTAAGGGCTGGGCTGAAAATGGGTATATTATTGCGCCATGCCCAGTAACATACCGAGTTTTCATCATTGATTTTTTCACCCAACCTTGAGATAATTCTCGATGGAGACCAAACTATATCATCCTTAATTTGTTCATTAAGCATGTCATCAAGAATTGGGGTAACCCATTCCTCAAATCGACAATAATTATCATTTGGCACCAATAAATTCCCAATTCTATTTATTCCTCGTGTTCTCAAAGTTTTCCCACTTAGATTAAAATCACCTACATACGTAGGAGCAAGGCACTTAATCAGATCTTCCTCTACACCACCAGCTGTAGTTACAATGCAATCCACAAGTTTATTTTTCACCAAAAAGAGTATTGTGTCTCTTAAACCTGACGAGATCATATTCGAGGTATATCCCAAAAATATAGTGCAATTAGTTTTTTTTTTGATGAATACGTCTTCCTCGTAAGGATCACTTGTTTCCTCTGTTAGCGCGATAGAGCGACATTTGAGCATTTTATTGATTTCTGCGACCGCTTTCCCGAAGCTAGTAGCTTGGAATCCAGATGTAGCGTAACTTTCAAGTATTTTGTTGTAATCCGTGCCGTGCTCCCAGTCGTAGCCAGTGACTATGGGGGTTTCTGCAGGAAGCTCCTGGCTTGGTTGTAATACCGCATTTACTGCCATGTCAGGGGCCAAAACTTTAGTTTTATCGATGTCACTTCGCTCCATTGTTAGTTTATATTTTCGTTGTATTAATATATATATCAAGAATAGACTTAAAATTATAACTGAACTGGACAAACAGAAACCAAATTACGACGTTTAGAATACTTTTCGCTAACTGTCAATTTGACATTTCCGTATTAACAGTAAAATGTCATAAAACAGCTGTTCGGTGTTGCAAGTTAACGAATATTATAAAATATTGTTTTGTAGGACAGTTTTAACCTTAGAGAATATATCAACTGGAGTACGCTTCGACACTATTCGTCATACAAAATTTTTAGCCACTTTTAGCGGGGGACGAGGTAGGAACACATTCAAAAAACTGCACACTGATGTAAAAATAATTATCATCGTTACACACGCATACTAATAGAAACTGTCAACACTAGGCGGAATTTATTCACACTAGCAAAAACAAGACTATAAACGTCGTATCCGTACACAAGTTTGAAATGTATTAGTAGCCAAACTGAACCGATTACATAGTGCTTGATTAAGTGGCTGTCGATACATTTATCTATATTTGACACAAAATGGCGGATCAACCAATTTATATTTTAATATAATTATTTTAACTTCATACATAATAATGTATTTACTTCTTTTAATTCATACTATTATAGAAATGAACATTAGTTACTACGTAGTTCAATAAACAAGTTATTTTGTTTTAATAATAATGCTTAAACAATTACAATTACCCACTATGCTTAACATGAAAAAACAGGCAAATGTCTATTACAGCTGAGCTGGAGAGATAACAATATCAACAACCATAATTAAAAAAAAATTACAAAGTAGACAACCGAATCCCAAGCTGCTGGTACGCTTAAACCATTTGAAATTCGATGTAATAAAATATTTTAATAAATTAATACCTGATATACTGAAATATACGCGTACTTCTTATCATCTGTACTGTAAATTCATCGACATTGATATTGTCCAGTAAGTACATCTCTAACCGTATTTTGATCATGGATGCTATTATCGCTTTTAACTCAAAGGAATTAACGCCTAGTATCGGATACACTACTCTGCAAAATTTTTATACATGTGTGTCATTCCTCTTTGTTGACCATAGACTATCATAATAATTTTTAAACGAATAAAAATGTAATCGATGCGTAAATCGATGCTTCTCGCGTGGTGAATGAGAAAATAATTATTTGAAGAATAACAATTAACGAACAAAAAAAATATCTGCAGATGAAAGGAAATACTGTTTTTTTGTATATCTGATACAGTGGATGAATTTTTGCAACTTATTTTAGCGCAGGAAGATATTTTTCGGGAGCTCTTTTCTCTTTGATATCGATTGTGACACTGTCAAAGTGACCTGTTTGAAAACAGTTTTTACAAACGCGTTAGATAATTTATCTTATACCTTGGCAGAGGGGAACGCCTGACGAAGCTGACTCCAGTTGTTATATATTCTCTAAGGTTTTAACATAGATAAAACAACAAATAATTAATTTAAAATAAAAATAATATTTTTGTTTTAACTACCACTACTTCGTTTTTAACCCCCGATGCAAAAACGAAGGGTGTTATTTTTTAAATGTAAGTAATGTACGACTCTATGTCACTATTTATTTAATTTTATTAAATAAATAGCTGACTGCTCCGGCTTCACACGGGTCCCTATTTTTTAATAGCCTATTTCACTCGGAAACAGGAAATATAGAAAATTTAAAAAAAAATAGGGATCCATGCAAAGCCAGGGCGGACGGCTAGTAAAATATAAAGACTAGTATATAAAGACTAGTATAGTACTAAGAATAGTATCGCGGAGACCAACCGTCGCTCCGAGAAACTTTACGCAATGCAACACTAGTTTATCTAATATTTAATTATTGTAATTAACTCTACACGTCCGGGAGCTGAACGCGTTTAAAAAATGCGTCGCAATTTGTACGCTATTTTAATAGTCGTGACATAAAAAATAGAAGCAAGTATTGCCCAATACTTACGAAGTAACAACTAGCAAATGATTTCCTAACTTAATTAAAGACACTTCTCTGCCTCAATACATCTTATGAATGAATAGCTATAAACAATCGATAGGTACTATTTTTAAGAATTTAGCCAAGTAAATGCTAAATATTAAGCATATAGGTAAGTACCTTAAAAGAATAAGGGTGTAGGTAGGAGCCAACTCGGTAGGGCTCCTACCTACATCCTTATTCTTTATGTACTTATTAGGTGTGCCGCTGGATTCACCTGCAAGAAAGCTATTTCACGAATAAGCATACATAACATAAATGTATATAGTAAGTATAAATCAAAATTTACCAAAATGTTTTAAGCAGTTACGTGAGCTTATTTGTTGTTATAAACCAATCAAACAAATTCACGTAGGTACGCAGTAATATTGATTAGTATCTAGTAGGTAGGTAAAAAATATTTTTCTGGTGAAAAGTGAGTTAAAAATACGACTTAGGTATCTTTACTAGTTGGCTAGTATATTTTTTGCCGAGTAAAAATGTGTGCAGTAACGAGTTGGAGCACGTTTTTCGAGCAATAACTCAATTGAGCCGCGGGCGAAAGTAAGTGGAGCACTTTTTGTTATTTATTAACTATATTATATTTCGAACACTTGATATTATTTTTTATCGAGTGTCATAGAGTTATGAAAAGTTTTGAACAGGTATGTGAATTATGTTTTAACATAAATAACACATGACACTAAATGAGCTTATTCGGCTTTTGACTTTAGTCATCTTTTTAATCTCTATTTATTTTTATCATTTTACCAGCCTACCTAGTCAGCCAGCCTACTTAAGGTCCACTTAAATCGTATAGTAATCCAATTAAATTGGTATAAAGCAATGCCTACAAACCCAATAGTTTAATTATACTTTAGTTTTATAAATTTGAAAAGTAAATCCAAAACCGTTTTCATAACAGATAACAAATACGTCAGCATACAAACAGACACAGACAAATAGCTACGTTATACATGCATTTAAACACTAGCCATTTCTCAATTTTCTATACAAAACGAATGCCTATCAACCGCTTAATTAACCGCCGATCCCAGATTATCTGTATTACATAACACGTAGAAAGCAACTAGTAACTAGTAGGCACTCGGTTTGTTATTGCTGAGTACTGTTAGCACCTGACCCCGATGCCGTAACTAAACTAAGATTGATTGAATTACACGCGGATCTTATAACCTGTTTTTTTTTTAAATACATGTGCGCTTCTTTACAATACGAACGTAAATGCTTTTATACCTACTTCTTTCATTATTGAAGTTTGTTAATTTGGTTTTGTACCTTATGATTTAGTAGGTACTGTGGAACATGCAATCCATTGTGGATGCTGGTTGCATAATGATACGGTATTTCTTTTTGTTTATGTAGGTATGTTTCGAACAGTGAAGAGGGTTGTAATGGGGAGTGTAGAAGTTGAGTAGTTGTTAAAGAGTGGGTCAAGAATAAATATATTGTTTTATTTTTAAAATGTTTATAAATACTGAAGGTACTGAAATACAATATTTTTCAAAATAAGCTATAAAAATATAGTAAGTAGGTGAGTAAGTAGTACTCTTTAAAAAAATGGCATTTTCTTATATACCTACTGTATTTTTATAAATAACCATACCTATTTGTACCAAAACAAGACATGTGTACAGACATTATTATACCTAATTAAAAAATAATACCTACGTATTGAACCAAAAATATCAATCGAAATTCGAATCCAGTACAAGTTCTCGTCAGTAGGTACTTACGAGAATACAAGATAAACTTAGGCAATCCTCTTGCACAAATTTTGCAGATGTCTCTTATATACGTAACTTAACCGAAAGTGATGAAAGCCGATACCAAACTTATTATAACTGAATTTTTACGATAAATCAAAACCTAGCTCATATACCTATTGTAAAAGTGAAATAACTATTGTATTTTATTTTAACTAAACTATTAACTATACTACTGTAACTAAACTATAGTAATTATTGTATTGTAACTATTGTAAAATTAAAATTAACAAAAATGTATACTTTGCCGGAGTTTGCCTGCAGGTAACCTCGATTTGGAAGAAAGTTTTGGAATAAAGTATTAACCTATTGCGATAGGTACTTTAACCTTTACCCAAGCAGGTTAAAGTACCTACTTATGAACTAAATGTAGGTAGTAAGTATTTAGGTATGTTAAGCGCAGGTACTATACTTTTAAATAACAGTAGGTTTATGTAAGCAGTTACGATAGCATTTATAATTTTGATCATCTGGTAATGTTTATTTATTTGACATTTGCGGTTGACATGTTCACTTTGAGGTCGTGAGTCGGCATAATGGTAGGTACCCTTAACACTGTCTGCAAAAATATTGTTACATCCTCGATATATCATTGTACTTACCTAATTTTTAGGTACCTATATAATAAATGATTATTAAGATGTTGTTTGTTTATCTACATGTTTCCCTTCTAGAAGATATTTTATATACCTAAATGTAATTTACTCAATACTCAATCAATCAATCAATTTTGTAGCAGACTTGATAGGTACCAACCATTATAGAGACTACAAAATATTTAACTAAAATACGTAGGCAGCTATAGCTATTTTATTATGCTCTTAAAAGTATTTTTTTCTCTTGGCTTAAAGTAACTTGATCGATGCTTAAACTTTATTTTATATTTAATCCTCAGTATTAAATACGCTTCGCTATTGCTGCAAACCGTACCTATAAATAATCTGAAATAAAAAGGTTTACGTAAACAGTTACGTACCTACCTACCTTAAATGTCAAATTTTAGATTCGTAACGATTAACTTACCTACTGTAACTATTCGATGCATAAGGTACCTACTGTCTACTCAGTATATGCATCTTAATTAATAAGTTATCTACCTGCGAGTAGTTCTTTATACTAGTTAACTAAATATAAGTAGGTACCTATTTAAAATAATGTTTAAAAGTTATAAGCTATGCATCTAGTTAACCTAGTATTTAGATTTTTCTCTTCAAAAATATTATACATAATATTATATTACATCTCTACTAATCACTACTAATATTATAAATGCGAAAGTAACTCTGTCTGTCGGTCTGTCTGTTACGCTTTCACGCCAAAACTACTGGACCGATTTAAATGAAATTTGGTACAAAGAAAGTCTAGATCCTGAGAAAGGACATAGGCTACTTTTTAACCGACTGCAAAAAAGGAGGAGTTCCACGCGGACGAAGTCGCGGGCAGAAGCTATATTTTATATTTTACACAAGAATTCTTTTTACCATAAACTAGGCTAATCGTGACCAACAAAAACATAATTATCGTTATAAAAAATATCTAATCCATATCCCAAAACAACGTCCGGCGCCAAGTGCAGCTTTCGTAAAACTTGTTCACTTGCAGGCAAACTGGTTAATTACGCTTTAATGTTCCCACGAGTTAATAAACAAACTATTATGCAATTAATCTTGCTGCTAAAATGAAGCACGTAGATGTCAACTGTCGGTCGTTGCACATAAAATCACAAAATGACAACTTTATTGTAAAAATTGTCGATTTCGTTTTTTTATTGGCCCTTAAAACGTGGTGGGTCAAACACACAGCCAGTACTTATGACAATTGGGTATGTATACTTACTGCTTTCTACCTTTTAGGTATTGCAAAAAACAATCTTAAATTTAACGCAAAAACGTAATGCAGATAGAGCTACCAACATACTCGTACAGGTAAAGCTAGCTACTTACTTAAATACAATTACAAAACCTGCAGTAGGTACTGGTATTTGACGAATTCACGCGTATCTCTTCTGATTAAAACGGCTTCAAGCTTAGGCCCAATAATGTTATTAATATAGTAATTTGCCGTGACATGAGTTGAGTTGTGAAAGTGAACGGAACATGTCGTTATAGTCATTAATGACGCGCCTCGAGAAGGGCGAGGGCGGCAGATCATCTGACTATCATGTTTGTACGTACAGTGCAGCCAATTTATGAACGGTGTTTTGGTTCAAGTGTACCTAGGTATATTCATTAAAAATATTTTTGTAAATATAGCTAGTCATAATTTCTAATACGGTGTCATTTTTTTATGACTATAAATAGAAGTCATTTCACATGTTAAACCTCACTCAGAAATATTTTAAATCAATTAATGCAGTAATGGCGCGCACAACGGGTAGGTATACTTCCTCACTTTAGGTCCCTTATTTGGGAGAAGGTACCCGAAATTTATTTTATTTTGAAAATGTTAGCTGGATTAATGTTAGTTTTAAGATCAATGATATTCAAACAACAAATTAATCCGCAACACGCTTCATCAAAATATAATATTATTAATTTTAGTTAATAAGATCGTATTAAAATAAACGTTTCGCTTTCATAGTTTATTACAGGACCCTGAATGCCTGATCAATTGAAATATTTATATTCTTATACGCTTACGAAGCCGTGGTTCAAGCTCGTAATACAAATAATAGTATGAAGGTTTTGGAATGAAATAGCTATAAACGGATTTAACTCACGTATTTTATTTTATTGGCTGACGTTGCGAAAACTTTACAGATAGAGTCCACTACTACATTAGCGTCGGACAATCGTCAGCAACGTGTAATAACCGCAAGTTATTAGTATGAAGGTTTGTCTTACACCGTTTATACTGCAGTATCAGAATCCAGACGCGAGTGTAATCAGAGCACACAGGACTTTCCCTTTTATGCCTGTAGCTAATATCCAATGCCTGCGTCTAAGCCTAACCCTAGCTTTTACACTTCAGTATATATTACATTGATTTCTCTTTGATGTTCATTAGTATTAATAAATACTTTTTACCCAAATTTATTTTCAGCACCTCATGTCACTAAAAAGTACCTATCTGTGCAGTACAGCGACAGATTTGTTCTTGCCCTTGTTTCAGAATAAATTAGGGTTACGAAATAAGGCAGAAGTAGAGTAAAATATATTATATATTTTACTCTACTTCTGCCTTATTTCGTTTTACTAAGATAGAAGTTAGGTACGTAGTTGAAGACGTTGTTTTAAATAATACAATGACGATATCAGCAGACAAGCCAGTTTTTATTAATTTAATAAGTGAGTACTTTAACTTATACCTACGTACAATATACAATAATATTTTAAGTAATTATTAAGTGTACCTAACTATACGCCTCGTATCGTTGTCCTAATTTAGCAATCCAGACAGTACGTAAGACCATTAAGACTTTATTATCAGGCTTAATAAACTTTTATAGGCATTTATTCGGTGTCGTAACAGCCCTTCCTTCATTTCCCAAGTTTCCACCACATGGCACTTCAGGGAAAGGTACTCAAACCGCGACAGAAGTGAGTACAGTCAGAAAGACGCGCGAGCCGCGACCGCACGCGCATGTATAGATCTACTCGTAGTAGCGTGCGCATGTTACAGTGAACTTTTCCTATTTATATTCGTGTGTTGTTTGATTTTGGATATTTATGTGCACTTGTTATCTTTTGAACCCAAGTGAGTATACAAATTGATTATTTACATAACGGTGTGCAATTATTAATAATTAATGTGATCGGTTATAGTACTTAAAAAAAATAGGTAGGTATCTCACAAAAGAAAACCTCATGAAATAGATAATATATAAAATTTAGACAGGCGTGGTGTAGTAAGTATTTGTTCACAAATACTGGCTCACACAGGATGGGTTAAGATTTTTTACGAATTTGCATAAAATCGGCAAAATCGGTTGATGTCTATCAGTGGCATCTTCGGCGGCTGTATGGTTAGTATAATCATCACAGAACTAATCGTTAAGCTAGAACAGCATGAGCGTGCATTTCATATAGGCAAAATTAAAAATGATAAAACTACCCTAACACACTGCACGCCCCGCATTACAACAGTATTAACATACAGATATTTATGTAATTGTACTTTAAGGATACTCCGGATCCTAGTGACTAAGTATAAGCTACAATATAATTATGTTACGACCTAATTAATTCATGTTAAATGCACCTACTTATAATATATACCTACTTTTTTATTATTACACAATATTTTAGTATAGACCAGGTATACTATCTTCTTAGAAAAAGATATGACGTATAAAATGTACTCAAGCGTAAATAAACAAGTGTAAATAAACGTGATGGAAAAACTATCGTTTTCAAACTAGTTACTTTTACTTTTCTCCAGTGGCCGTACGAGTGAAGTTGATATTTTATGTATCACCGGACATATGTTATACCCACAGGTAGTAGTAATAGCTCTGCATATATCACGGCTCTATTAAAAACATTATACTTATGCAGTGATTTTTCTTTAAAATAGGTATGCAGTGTTGATCTTTCCGAAACGCTAGTAGGTTCAAATCTAACGTAGGTATAGAAATTCGAATTTATAACTTAATCGACGAAAAATCACGAGTTCCAATTTATAAAACACTCAAAAACTCGTTCTCAAAGTTGGGCATTAAAATAATAATCGCGAAGACAGGTCGTAAAGGAAATTTAAAAGTGTACCTAATAAAAAATGTTGAAGAAAAACAGATTGCCGGAGTGACAAGTGTAAGTAAATTGAATTTTTTATGCTACGAACAATCCGTTTAGTGGCATGTGTCACGACGTCACATTATACATTATATATACCCATAATGTAAAGTTTCTTATAGTTACGTTGTACATGAAACAGTATACCTGAGATGTAGGTAATGCATAATAATGGACCGCAGATTGCCGGTAGTTTGTTGGAAATGATTTGCGAAAAAGAACTGTTATGTCATCGTCAATGAACTGTGTTTATGTTTGTGTACACGCTTCTGGGAGATAAAATTCGATAATAATACTAGTAGGTACAAAACAATAGAAACAAGGGAATGGAGCTGTCTTTCTAAAATTGATTGAGGTCTGGTATGTGATAAGTAGTTAGTAGTAGTACCTAGTATAAGTAGTTATTGAATGAACCTCATAGATCAACTCTGATTTAAGTAGGTAATATTTTTGCATGCTAGAGTTGTAGACAAAAGTATTATCGCGTCAATGACTTTATGCGAAGCTGTAAAACTGTAACTTTATTAACACGTAATGGAAGCAAGTAAATTAAGAATTAATTGATGCAAAGTTTATGCATTGTTTACAATTTGCATGAATGGGTACCTATAACATAATAAGCAGGTCAAACGACACGATAATTAAATTATTTATATTCATACTCAATTTGGGGTTTCTTAAAAAACATTTAGGTACAAATATGTATCTATATTCTAGTTTTGTCGATGATTTATTTGCTTATTACTTTATGATTTAGAGTTTACCTAATTCAAAGTAGCTTGTTTTGATAAATTTTCTTTATTCTATCAGCTCATGACTAACTGTTACACTAAACCATGACCATCTTCGAAACATATTATCTAATTGTACAGTAATCTCTATCACTGCAGTGCGCCGGTAACTGCATAATAGAGAAACTGCACGCGACATACACGGTGCAACGATCTGTCTCACAATACGATGATAATTGATTCACAGTTGGATTAAAATCTCAAAACATTAAATAATAACACACATGTTTTCATATGAACATATCTTAATATAAGCATCAATGCCTCCAAGCATTGAATGTTATTATTTATAGAGGCAGATTTCACCATTGCCTAATTGAATACCTACCTAGGAACTTAAAGTCGATAATTCAATTAGCAATCATTCCTTAACTTGGTACTTTTCCACATTTATTTGAATCTACTAACGTTTAGATCAATACCGACGTAAGAGACAATGCAAGAAACTCAACGGAAAGTGAATTAACTAAAAAAAGATTATTAAGGTTAAAACATCAAGAAAGCCTAGACCCTTATTAATTTTAAAAACCTGCTTACTACTAAATTCAAGGAGGATATTACCCTTTAACACCTAAACAGTGCAGCGGCATAACGTGGATTAGAAGTAGGTAGGTGCTTACTTCCACGTACGTACCTACGTTTATTCGTTAGTTTCGTATGGAAGCTGCGCATGCTCTTAACACATATAATAGTACCTACTTATATATTATACACTTAATAGTATTCGTATTAAAACTATATAATATTTGTGTAAGTAGATAGTTGATACGTGACTGATTATCTCTTCAGGTGTGTGGCACTTATACTTAATTGAAGCTTGCTAGTTATCAATCATCTCGACTGGAAAATAGCACTCTGTGATGATTACACGCTGTCGAAGACGACGGTTAACCACATCGGCTTTTAGTTTAAAACCTCTCATTTTTAAATTACGAAACGATTGTCGTCAGTCGTCATGTTACGACGAAAAAAAATGGGAAAAAAATTTAATTGAACAAGTTCTTGTTGATTAAATTAATATGCCTAGTTATAGGAAATATACATATTTAATCTTACATATAATAAAACAGTAGAAACCGCGTGTCTGTACAATTGAAATTTTTAACAAAAAATGGGTGTGGGCAATAATAAAAGAGTAACAGAACACAAAAATGATTTTTTAGATTTTCTTTTCTGTCTGTCTGTCTGTCTGTCTGTCTGTATGTATTCGCTAATCTTGAAAACTACTGAACAGATTTTGATGCGGCTTTCACTAATAGATTAAGCTCTTCCCTGAGCAACATATAGGCTTTGTTTCATCGAAATCGGATGTCAAATAAAAAAGCTATCGTCTTTTAAAGTTTAAAGGTAATTTTTCTATAGGAGATTTTATAGTTATAGTTACATAATATAGTACTAGATGGCGCCTCAAGGCAATTAAAACGCGCTATAGCTTTTTCTCTGAAAAGTATAAATACAAACTTGCGATTCGGTTAGTTGATGATTTTGATGTTATACTTGGATATGAAAATACGGACTCTGAACTTGCTTTGTGAATTGGTTGAAAAATATCGGATATAATCTAAAAAAATATTGCCTACGTAGATTTATTGAAATCAATTCAAACGGACACAATTTCCAGTGTCCGTTTGCTTTGCTATGACAATTAACAAGTCTCAGGGGCAGACGCTAAAGGCTGTTGGAGTTGATCTCAGGTCGAATTGTTTTTCACACGGCCAACTATACGTGGCTTGCTCGCGGGTTAGTAATGCGGATAACCTTTTCATATTAGCCCCAGAAGGAAAAACTGTTAATGTGGTTTATAAAGACATTTTATAATTTACATTTGAAATATTAAATACATACCTATATTATATTTTTTATATTATTTGTCTGTCTATCTGTGTGTTCCGGCTAATCTATAGAACAGCTGGACTGATTTGGACGGGACTTTCACTGGCAGATAGCTTATGTAATAAAGAGTAACTCATTTTAGAAAAAAATCTTTAATTATCCATACTTATGTCCCAGTACTTAAATTCCACGCGGACGAAGTCGCGGGCACAGCTAGTTATTTAATAAGTAGTAGGTACCTGTAGGTGCGATGGTATGACAGATATTTCGATAAAAGCGAAGTTTTCATTAACCACTAATTTTCGTTTTTGTTTTGATCGTCAATCTATCTTATGAATTTCTGCGAATACATTATACCTAAGATGCCTTCTTACTTACCCTACTTAAATATTATCTATTCTCTGATTGTATTTTGTGTGCTTATGGCAAAGTGAACATTAAATTCAAAATGGTCTAATACCTACGCCAGCCTCGTTAAGTTATATGAACGAACGCTCATATATGTAGATACCTACAGTTTACTAAATATGATTAATGTTATACCCACACGCAACACCTTAATTCGTAAAAACACGTATTTACCGATACATTTCAGCATTAAATAACAGTTGAGCTGTTCCGGCTATGACTTGTAAATCAAACAGGGCAGGTCTTGCCTCAGTGAGCAGTAGCACTTGTAGTTAGGAGCCGGAAGAGCTTAAAAGATATATTTTTTATTTTAAGATTATGTACAAAAATATCTCAAGTAACATCACACGAAATCAATTAGATGATAATGAACACAATGATAATTGTAACTACACAATACTACTAACTATAATGATAATTCTAACAACATTGTTCAGGTAACTTGATAAAAAATGTACCTATTTACTAAAAACGAAAACAAAATAAAAGAAAAAATTGCTTAGGCATACAAATTCAAAAAAGAAACTATGGTAACCGTTTTAGAATTTGCACAACATGACCCATATATCCAAAGTTGTATGGAACTCCTATAGATAACTATAAGAGTGTCATATCTACATCGTCTCTTATCCTTCGAACTCTGCAAAACTAAAATCCACTTACATACCTAATACGATTCTATAATGTGCTTTACATAAATATCCATTGCACATTTCAAGCGGAAAATTTTACCACGCAATTAAAAAAGTTTACATTAATCGAATCCATTACCTTAGACCGTCACATAACTTACTAATCCCACTCACCACTATTAAGTATACTATATTAACCACTAAACCATGAAAGTGTGTAAATGAGGCAGATATAATACACATTGTTTCCGGATACAACTGAATTTTAAATACAACATCCGGTTATGTGTGTAATTATCTGTTAATTACTTAAATTAACTTTTTATAGCTTTCAGGCTTGAATAGATAAAGTTAAAACTCACGTAACTGAACCATGTAAAGTCATAATTACAATTTATCACTTATTATGCAATTTAAACGACCGTAATTTGCTTTACATTTTATTGGCACTGAGAAGGAAATATAAATGAAGTACTTATAGTTCATACTGCCTTATTTACCTAAACAAAAGTGGTATTTTAAATTAGGTCCTTTCGTACTTTACATTTCATACATAATAAGTACGATATGGAAAGTAATAGTAGGTACAGTGTTATTTAAATTAAAAGAAAAACATAATATAATAGCCTTAATGAACTAACAGCGACTCCCTTTTATGTATATTTTTTTTTCAATTTCATTATAGAGGTATAGTAGGTAGAGGTTTTTAATTTAATTTCACGTAGATATCCCGTCACAAATTGTCACAATTACGAGTATATGACTATTAGTAAAATGTTAATATCTGATTAACCTTTCTGTACCTTCAATGATTTAAATGGTATTTTATAGTTATACCATGTTATACAATAAAAAAACACGTGCTACTTTAAAATATGGGACGGTCATTAGATTTCATTATTATTAGAAAGATTTTATACAGGATCATATTCAATTTATGAAGTTACAATCACAGTTCTATCGTGACAAGGAATCATAACTGATCAGTTATTTATACCTATACATCATCATCTGTGCTTATATGTAAATAAAATTACCATTATACACATTCATGTGACAGATACCCGTAATAGCTTTAAATACTTCATGTGAAAATAATAAATAGTAGTATTATATAGTAGATTACAAAATGCCGTGTAGCTAGTAGGTAATAAGAGCACTAACAGTTTTCAAAATTGTAGGTACTGTTTAATTTAGGTCCGTAAAAGCTTATACAATAATAATTATTACACTACGCACCACATAAAACCTACGTAACGCAATAATAATAATTTAACAATTGGTATTCAATTATTTATGGCGAGTTTTTCCCAGGAACGTCAAATTTACAGCTAATTACGTTACTAAAAATAAATTACTTTTTCTGTCCTCCGGCCGGAAAGCGCCAACTTTCTGGCCGCTGCGCTAAATGAAATTGCCGCTTTCTGGCTTCGTCGAACAGAAAAATAGTACTTAGTTTATACTGACTTCGGCCAGTAAAATAAAAAAGCCTCAGATCACATTTTTGTCAACCTCGGCTTCGTCTCTGACGACAATTACGTGTGATCTGAGACATTTTTTATTTTACTGGCCTCGGTGCGTAATGTACTATTTAAAACCTGATACTTGTCTGTATTGTAACATTTGTGCATTTCTGCTTGTGTATAACCCAAGAATCTTGAAAGTTTATAATGTCTTTATGATACAATCCGCAAAACCGCCAACTGACAGATAGCATTGCTTTTACTATTATGACGGCTGAATGGAACTTTCGATTTCATTGCCCTATGAGGGACCGTTCCTTATAGTAATAAATTACATATTTTTCAATATCCTTTTTAATCCCCAATCCCCATCATATCTTTACCGGAACTTCAGCTTTATGGCATCTGGCTCGCAACATCGTTTGCGATCCAGTGCTAATCTCTCCTTAGCATTTCCCTCACATAGATCCTCTACTTTCTCCAAATCCTTTTCGGTGCACTCTGTTCGTTTATGGAATAGTCTCCCAACTACCATTAGGCAATCGCAATCTATCACCGTTTTCAAATCTCGCTTGAAAAAGTATTGGCTTGACGAATGAACTATTTATTTTATAGTTTGTTGTTATTTTTATTGATATCTATGGGATATATATATATACTAGCTTCTGCCCGCGACTTCGTCCACGTGGAACTCCTCCTTTTTTGCAGTCGGTTAAAAAGTAGCCTATGTCTTTTCTCAGGCTCCAGACTTTCTTTGTACCAAATTTCATTTAAATCGGTCCAGTAGTTTTAGCGTGAAAGCGTAACAGACAGACAGACAGACAGAGTTACTTTCGCATTTATAATATTAGTTCTCTGCGTTAGTAAATATCTAATTCAATTTAGTTATCTGCCTACTGCCTACCCCCTAAGAACGTTGGCGTAATTATTTATAGCCTATGTCCATTTCTAGGTTATCATCTATTACCATACCAAATTTCATCAAAATCCGTTAAGCCGTTTAGACGTGAAAGAGCAAAAGTCCCAACCAAAACGACTAAAAATCACTATCTCAATTTAGTTATCTGCCTACTGCCTACCCCCTAAGAACGATGGCGTGATTATTTATAACCTATGTCCATTTCTAGGTTATCATCTATTACCATACCAAATTTCATTAAAATCCGTTCAGCCGTTTAGGCGTGAAAGAGCAACAGACAGACAGACAGACAGACAGAGTTACTAACGCATTTATAATATTAGTAGGGATATATATATATATATAATATTTGTATATATTTATGATAATAATATTTATTTTAAATATTAAAATTTATTTATTTATTACAAATTATTTTATTACATTTTCTACCTTTTAAGTTGTACACATATTTTTGTCTTACCTACGATATACTTTTCCTATTCTCTCAATCGCCCAAAGGTTAACTGGAAGAGATCCCTTAAAGGGATAAGTTCGCCTTTGTACATTTATTGTGTTTTTCGTTTATGTATTATTTTGTTTTGTTGTTGTACAATAAAGAGTTTACATACATACATACAAATTACGCCTTGATAAAATAAATTTGGAAATAAAAATGGATGTACGTGTTCGAATACTGATAGGGGTCAATGTTATGAGCACGAGCATCCGTACCTGAGTCTTATGGATACCCATGGTATAAGTTTTGCTTAGTTTGAAATTAGATTAATTGTACTGAATCGTCATTCGTCAAAGATCATTTATTTTTATCTTCAGGATTTTACGAAGGCCTAAACTAAATGAATTTAGTAATGAAAGGCTAGATTGCAATGCTTATAATATTATGTAAGTAATTATTTATGCTTAGTTGTAGAAAAGTTCGCAGGCACCGGCTATTGTGTCCCGAATAAAATTGTAATTATACTGAGAACTTAATTAAATTTGAACCCAAGCCGTTATTTTTTTATTGTACAGAAATAAAATGTTATCGCCCTTTTCAATGTTTAGTTGTTTAAACTTTACGAATTTTGACTAGTGTACAAAAAATATCAGAATGAAATTTCTATTAATATTATATAATTATTTCTATAATTATTAATATTATACCCGTAATAAAGTTCCTAAACTAAAATGTTTAGGTATCCTTATTAAACACAAAGCGGTTTTTAAAATGATTGTGGTAGCACTACTGAATAGTGGGAAAAAAGGTTTTAGTAATCTTCCGCAGTTTTCTCTGCAAATCGCACATTTCTCGTGGTCAAGCTAAATTTACACTTAATTTGATAAAAACCTCATGACTTAAATAATAATTTATACTAAAATGCCGCCGCCGTAATATTACGTAGCATGTGGTAGTATTCCGTTGAATATTGTTTTTGTATTTATGATTCATCAGATAGTAATTATTGGGAGATAATGCATCAATTAAGATATATAAATAGATATAGGTACTTACTTGAATGATAGTGCATTCAAGTTAGAATTTATTTAAAGTTAGGTAATAATCTAGAATTCCAAATCTAAGAAAACTTAATAGGGTGAACCAAAACAAATTACTTACATATATATATTTTTACCAAACAGTGATAAATGTACATTTAAGTTATTTAATACTATTTTTTGTTTCAGATATTATCCATCAAGGTGCAAAAGAATATATCTTATAGCAGTTGGAACAATTTAAAATATGGTTTGTAGCAAAACTCTCTTAATTACGTATCTATTAATAAGGAAGCCGGAAAAACTCATTAATATTTTATATACGAAAACGACCTGTTCTTTCACGAGAAGCTTCCTACAATCTGAGATTCCTACCATTACGTCCGTATTAAGTTATTGATATACGTCTGTCGTGTATAATTGCGAAAGATAAATGATTAAGTACCTATTTATTTACTTTAATAATCACTAAATGAAATAAGTATATGAGGGCCTGAAAAAGCATTTGAATAAGTATGCAACTATTTATCTACCGGATAAATTACTTAGGTATACTTTAATTGAATTCGTTTTCTATTTTATTCACGGATTTATCTCACTTTTCCTACTTATCTAAATAGTTAGAGATACTAAAAAAATAAAAAAGTAGAGCAAATCTGACTTTTACTAAAATTATCACAGATTGACCGTTATAAACACAGGCAATGCTAAATATCAGTTAGAACCAGAATAAAGATAATTGCTTGTAATCGGAATACGCCAGGCTATTAATATCAGCCTTAGGTATATTGAGTGTCGAGCATCCAGGCACAAAGAAACAAGCCTAGGGCTTTAGAAAGTAGCCTATAAAATAAACTTCATTTCACTTACCTTAGATAAATGAAATACCTACTTACCAGCAATTTAAATAGGACTTGAATGCAATAGTAAAGGTTTTTTTATTTGTTTTTACTTTAAGCACTTTTATGGGAACTTAATAACATTAATCTGTGTCTGATATTATTATATTATAATCGCTGTTATAAAATATTTTGAGGATAACGTATCGATCTAGTTATAGGTCTCATTCTAGAAAATAGCCAAGATTTTGTGTTTTATTAGAGATCGATCGATATAAATATGTTCTATATGCATTTACAATGTTCTGTTCTGTACTAAAAATAGAAACGGAAAGGTCCGAGTATGCAAATATTATAAATAAATACTAGACCAGTTCAAATGAAAGCCACCGTGAAAACTTATGATAAGAATTTAGGTCAGTTTCCAATAATATTTAGAATAATATCTATATTTTAAATTTAATCCGTATCTTAGAAATCTTGTTTATACTATTTGTTTCTGATATTAAACTACATTTGAATACCTACGTAAAAGATAAGTCTAGTACTTAAATGTATATTTAAAATAAGGTTTTGGAACATAACAACTGTAACAGATTTCATTCCTGTATATTAGTTATATGCTGTATAATAATTATTAATTTTATGCTGACGTTTCGTAGCTGTAATACTAGAACTGTAAAGCTTAGCGAAGATAATAAAGTCCAAACGTCAACGTAAAAACCGAACACCCTTAAATCAGTTACAGTTGTTTTATTCCAATATGTAATAACAGCATGAGCATTATAAGTCTACTAGCTTCTGCCCGCGACTTCGTCCGCGTGGAACTCCTCCTTTTTTGCAGTCGGTTAAAAACCTCAGGCCTAAAGGCTTCAGACTTTCTTTGTTCCAAATTTCATTTAAATCGATCCAGTAGTTTTAGCGTGAAAGCGTAACAGACAGACAGACAGAGTTACTTTCGCATTTATAATATTATTAGTAGGGATGTCACTTAGGAATAGTGTAGCTTCCTAACAGCGAAAGAATTTTTAAATCGGTTCAGTCGTTTTGGAGCCTATTCAATCCAAACAAACAAACAAACATTTCCTCTTTATAATATTAGTATAGATTATTGCTGTATTACTAAATGATAAACATTTCTGTTGTATTTCAGTGGCTGCGAGTGTGGCTGGCGGTGAGCGTAGCCAGTGCGTATGCGCAAACCACGCACACGGTGAGTTAAAAGCTTACTATTTACAATATTTACGTAGTACTGTTTGCAACATTAAGTTTACTAAAATATAATTAATGTACGATGGCAACACTGTCGTCACTTCCTCTTCCAATTTCTCTATCGCCGACATGTAACGTGTGCTCAGTAATAAATAATTTAATAATACCAAACCCAAGTATTATTCAACAACCAGCGCAATACAAAATCTCTTCAAGTAGTCTCTCGAGCGTTTGAGACGCGGTCATTTTGCGCGTCGGCTATTAGATCTGAAATGGCTGCAAATAATGTTATTATCTATCAATTGAATCAGTATTTGTACTAGTAGATAATTTAACCTAAGTCGCTCGAAGATCCACCTATTGGACCATCCAAAAAGAACGTCACACAAATTTCATGAATTTTTGAACCCTCCCCCTTCTAGTCACAGATGGGCACATTTAGTTATTTCGTACGTCCGTCATAAGAATGGGTCAATGTACTCACTTCGGTCGATTTATTACAGTAAGATCAGGAAAAAAATATTTTTCAAATAATTATTATATCTGCTCGGTTAAATTTTAGGGTTTCGTACAAAGCTACCTAGATAAAGGCCGTCGATATGTAAGTACTTATCAAAGAAATGCATTTCACGTCTGCTGTATAACTTGTCAAATGTAAAAGATAAATGATCTTACCTCCGGTTGAATAGGTATAATTCTAGGGACTGCGTAATTTAATTGTACCCAATGTTTATCTCAATTTGCACTCATAAACATGTAAGTACCTAAATTGAATTGAATACTTATACCCTCATAAACATGTAAGCAAATTGAATTGCATATGCCTACACACAAGTCACAAATTATGTGAGAAAATAAATACTTACGTACGTAATTTTGTTATAAATTCTCGGTTACGTGCAATAGATTAATGTCTTAATAACTCGCTTAATTACTCATTGTTGGTAACAAAGAAAGCCAATTATAAATCACTAAAACCAATTACGATCTAAAACAAAAGTAACCGTTACACCATAACCCGGCGATAACTAATTGCGACAAAAAAACTCTCCATTTTAAATAATGTTAGAGAGAGACGATGCTATTATGTATTATTGTATCTGTCTCTTTTTAACGGTAGATAACCGAATAGTGTTGTGGATGATAAACAATAGACAATAAAGAGATCGTATTGCAGTTATTAATATACGGTCGACGGCACGCGCGACTGAATCGAGCAATTAGTTGGGGCACAAGTTGCAGGCGTTAGTAGAAAATGGATGCTATCAAGAAAATCCGCTATATGTCGTTAGTCTTGAATGAGGCCTAGCTGTCATTTTCCAAAATGACAAAAGCGTAACGTCACGTAGTAGTCCGCAGAATTAGGTAGCTATGTTAGAATTAGCTAATCATTATCAATATTTACCGTAATTACATTATATCCACCCCAAATTTCGGAGTATTTAGTAAATTCCCAATTCCGCTATCAGCAAAAAAATACGAATACTAACATGACAAAATAAAAAATCAAATTATCTAAGTATAATCTCTGTCTGTGGGTATATAAGTATTTCCACTTTTAAAAACTAAATGGACATCAAATAATTTATTTCTGAATAGTCATACAATTACATATCTAAAACAAATCAGATTATGTCAATTTACAAGCAATCATACTGAGATCTTCAAAACAAAGATCAATAACACTTAAAAACATGCAAAGCCAACATATTTCCTTATATTTCATATTTCATATTTCCTTTTGACGGCCTGTTGTTCTAGTGGTTAGAGGCCCTGACTACGAAACCGGAGGTTGCGGGTTCGAATCCCGCTAGGGGCAGATGTCAATGTGATGAGCACTGGCATCTGTACCTGAGTCTTGGATGTCTTATATGTATTTATGTATATTTATCCGTTGTCTAGTACCCATAACATAAGCAAAGCTTTGCTTAAAATGGGACTAGATAATTGGTGTGAATTGTCCAAAGATACTTATTTATTTATTTTATTTATTTATTTCCTGCAGTAGCCGCCGGCTCCTGCCGCATGAGGCACTTTTATGCAAATCCCATTGTACAGTAGAACAGGAAACAATACATTCATAAGTACAAGCACTGCACCGGTTATATGTACCTATACACTTTCTCCCGCCGCGAAAACTATCCTAACACCGTTTAATATAAAAGTCTTAAGGGAATAAAGAGGTACCTATGTATACAATACTTTCTACAAAATAGTAAAACGTGATCTATAGAGATAGCGCACGCTTAGATCTAAAAGGAGCTAACTCAAAAACCTGAAGGTTTAAGTAAAACACACCATCGAATTCTTTATAGCAAACCCAACCTACCAGTGACACAACTTAAATTAAATGTTTCTACCTTCATTATAAAAAGCATTTAAAAATCTATACAGAAACCTCTTACGTGCATATGGACATATTAATAAATTTTTCGCGTCTCCTGAAAAAATACCTTTTTTGAGTCAGCTGCCTTTATCTTTTCTGCGGGATTATTAATCTCCACGTGGGTGGAACCGCGTGACAAAGATAGTAGGTAATAGGCAAATTTAAAAAGCACAAATATAAATGCTGTAACCTAAAAATTTATCTCACGCGCTATTTACACAGTCAAAGCTAACAAGACAACTTTAACAATTTAAATAGCTGTCAGTTACAGTTCAATTATCCAACAGACGGACAGACAGCCGAACTGAATAGGAAGTCCCTTTCACTCGGACGGTTTAGCGCCAGCTTTATGTAAGCTCCGGATTGCGTAAGTTTTAGGAAATCATTTATCTTCGCCCTTAAGTTGTTTGCATCTGTTATGGTCGTAATTAGAACACGTGTTCGTAATATCGCTAGAAAACTGAGATGATTATTAAAATACTAGCTGTGCACGCGACTTCGTCCCCGTGAAATAGTAACTCTTCATAAGGCTTCATATTTTCCCCGTTTTTTACACATTTTCCACTGTTTCTTCGCTCCTATTGGTCGCAGCGTGATGTTATATAGCCTTAAGCCTTCCTCGATAAATGGTCAATCCAACAAAAAAATATTTTTTGAATTCGAACCAGTAGTTCCTGAGATTAGCGCGTTCAAACAAACAAACAAACAAACTCTTCAGCTTTATAATATTAGTATAGATTTTAATTTGATGTTTAGGTAGGTACTTATTTTGCACTGTTAATGTTATGTAGGTACTTTAACAGTAAGGAAACCTTAAAATTTGCACGACTTTCCCTAAATTTCATTACTTCTTAGAGATAAACAAGCAGCTCCATCGATAGTTTTGGTGGGATTTATATTTTTAATAAGTAAGATTCAATAGTGTTTCATAGAAAAGACATCAACGATCACGCAACAGACTCACGTACTATTTTATTTTGATTTGGTAACGTTTCGAATACTTTGCAGTTCCCATATTTATCATCAACTTATTACAGTACAGCGTGCTAGTGCTATTAAAGTACCTATGCGTGTTAAATCCATTAGAGTTGCTGCATTCTAAAGTGTAATAACCGCAAAGGCATCAGAAATTCTTAAACAGTTCATTACAGAACATCCAAACACATACGTATCCCTACTAATCCCTACTAATATTATAAATGCGAAAGTAACTCTGTCTGTCTGTCTGTCTGTCTGTTACGTTTTCACGCTAAAACTACTGGACCGATTTAAATGAAATTTGGTACAAATAAAGTCTGAAGCCTGAGAAAGGACATAGGCTACTTTTTAACCGACTGCAAAAAAGGAGGAGTTCCACGCGAACGAAGTCGCGGGCAGAAGCTAGTAGGTATTATAAACAAAATACATCCTAATTCAGTACTTACAAAAGTAACTCTCCTTAAATCTGTCATCGCTCCCGTCTGACGACATATCTGAGCGGCCGAGCCTACGTCCACTTTCATTAGTTTTCCCGCCGCACCACTTTTACTCTCCACATGCGCTCATGTCGTATATGGGTGCTTTAAGAGCGCGTTTCCGCGAGCCGAGCCTCGAAAGTGCTTGAAGCAAGCCTTCCTTAGTTCTAAACCTTATGGCTTAGCAATGAGGAAGCTATAAAATTCGTTTGATCTTTCAAACGGTTATATATTCTTAGTAGGTGTAAATACAAGTTGCAATGGGAATGTAGCTCTGTCTCTTTATCCGTTGAACCCATTTGTTTAAATAATTTGATTTGGATTTATCTATACTAATATTATAAAGAGGAAAACTTTGTTTGTTTGGTTATAATGAATAGGCTCAAAAACTACTGGACCGTTTTTAAAAAATCTTTCACAATTCGAAAGCTACATTATCCACGAGTAACATAGGCTATAGAATATTTTGAAAAAAAATTGGAAAAAATAGGGATCCGTTCGAAGCCGGGGCGGACCGCTAGTATAGGTATATGTATTTTGAGTTCCGGGTAAGGAGTAGTTTTATCATAATAAATCACGTCTTAAGAGGATAAAGGTGAAACTTTAGTTCCACAAAGTACTAATTCCTCGCAGATGAAACCACGGGCAGGAAGGAGTAGGTACCCAGTTTATATTAAGAAAATATTAAATAACTAAATACCTTAAGTGCAAGATAGCTAATGTAACCTAACTACGAAGACAATCGCAATACTAATGTACTTAAGTGGTTTTGTCTCACCAACACAGTTGTAAAAAACAACAGTGTTTTTTTTCTAAACAACATCGTGTCTTCCTGTAATAGACTACAAGTAATAACCTTCTTGTGGTGTCAGAATAATGTGGATTTAATACGTGAGTGGTATAACATATTGTAATATTATGTGGTGTTATACTTTGTTAAATTTGCTAAAAAAAATAATTCATTTTTATAAGTTCAAAAACACCATTTAATATATGTACTTACTTACTTAGCCGAAGACTCTGTGTCGAATAAAATTTTGAGAACTTTACAGTACCCATATTCGTAGAAGTGTGTGTCAAGTATACAATTAATATACCTACGCGATTTAAATCCATTCTATTGGTTGGTTTTGGTAGACATTTATCAAATCAAATATTTAATATTTATGTTATCATATATTATCATATTATATATAACGTTTACGTTAGATCACTATCTATTAGATATAACAGCGTCAGAGCTTAATAAAATATCGTTCTACGAGTATAGATCGACCTTCTTTTTATAATAATTGAGATTATGTGACAACTAAGTTGCGTTACTTTTAATTAAATCGTTACTTATTCGTTCTATTCTTGTCGGCACATTTCTTTGCTCCAACGCCTAACGCCTATACATGAAAAATAATAGCTCTAGATTGCTTCCGAGTTCCGATTATAATTACTGACTCTCGCTCTTACGTGTTGTGTGTTTTACGCAACCAATTGTCTCGGCTGATAACAATGACATATCGAATTGTATTCCGATTACATAAATCGTGTTAAAGAAAGCTTTGCTTTTGATTGCCTTTGGGCTAGATTACCTACTCACCTACTTATATAGATACCTATTCAAGTGTACGTAGTAGATTTATATAAGAAGATTAAAAAGGTAGGTACGAATGTAGACTTAAATAAAGTTGCAAACAATAGCTTGTCATTTTATTTAAGTCTTGGAATGAAACTGTAATAACCGCGAAGGCATCAGAAATTATTATCTAAACTTTTATACTAGACTAGCTTCTGCCCGCGACTTCGTCTGCGTGGAACTCCTCCTTTTTTACAGTCGGTTAAAAAGTAGCCTATGTCCTTTCTCAGGCTCCAGACTATCTTTGTACCAAATTTCATTTAAATCGGTCCAGTAGTTTTAGCGTGAAAGCGTAACAGACAGACATACAGACAGAGTTACTTTCGCATTTATAATATTAGTAGGGATTATATAGTTTTAGGGCCTGTGTCATTCATAATAAGTACTTAAGTCTTTCTTATAGTAGATATAAACACATCGGTGAAGTTTCAAGAAGTAGTTATTTAACCTCTGTAGATACTTAAAAATAAATTATCCACTGTTTTCAGTTATTATTAGTTTTCCTGCAGGCTAGTAGGTATCTACGTAAATTATTTCTATTACTTTAAAAGTTATGCTATCCCTAAAAATAGCAATTTATGTTTGTAAATTTGTTCCAATTGCTGTAATAAAATGCATTACGGTAATTTACAAATGAATTATTAAGCCATAACTCCACTGTGGCCTGCGGCGCTTAATTTTATAGCAACCACTGTGATAAAACTATTAAAATAATTGCTCGCCAGTCTCGTAACTCGTGACTTGAGTGAATAATAGTAAGGTAGAAATGTGTTAAAAGAGTGAAAGATTTGCCAGCTAGGTAAGTACATTATTGGAAGGAAATTATTTAGGTAAAGGGGGGTTAGATAAGTTAACGTCGTTTTTGCGTTAACGATAAACTGAAACGAATCAAAATATATGAAACTAGTGGCTTCGTCCGGATCTTTTTTTTTATAGCCTCTCGGGAATAGTGTAGCTTTCCAACAGTGAATGAATTTTTCATATCGGACCAGTCGTTTTGGAGTCTATTCAATCGAAACAAACAATCAAACAAACCTTTCCTCTTTATAATATTAGTATAGAGTATAGATATATACTTAAGTTAATTTTTAGAATTTGCGTTTCAATCTTACCCGTGACACTTTTACTATCTTCTAATAAGTTTATCCGTCTTGTTTCAGAAAGTAAAGCAGAACGGCGCGACATTCGAATGGGGCTGGCAGCTGGCGCCGGCGGGCGCGGGCGCCACTACTGGCCATTACTATGTCAAACTGCCACAGGTAAGCCAGATTATCAAGGTCAGTGATAGGGCAATCTATATTAAAGAAAAGCTACGCTCATTTAGACTCTCTCTGTACAATCATACCTAATCGTACATGTAGAATGGTAGGATTGTATCGTTAGCTCAGTTGTGCTACAAATATGGGAATTGTAAAGTATTAAATCTGTGATAAGTAGGTAGTGGTTTCAATCCAAAGTTAAGAAATTTATTATCTGTGATTCCTGTAAACTTTGCTTACCTATAGAAATCTAAAATAAGTTAGATAAGATAGATTCAAATGGTTACGTTACATCTTGTTTTGAAAGTTGTGTTTCGTAAAATATTACACAGGTGTGGGTACAATTCTAAACCAATAAATTGATATAACATTACATGTTTTGATAGCACCCACTCGAATCAATTGACCAGATTCAGGTTATGTAATCTGCCTAGATAAATTATATTTATTATAGTGATCACTCGACCGGTTTATTAAAATAATGTCGAAGTCATACCGACTAAGGCAAATTATTATTTTAATCATATATTATCGCTATACTTAACGACTTACGACCATTATTCTATCAACTTTCATAGTATTTATAATATGTTATGACCATTTTTTTTAAATAAGAACCCACCGTACGGTTTAATTTACCAATCTCGATTAAAAGCGACCCCGAATAACTTTTTACCACATCCCTGTAGGCGTGCATATATAGATATATAAGCTTTTTCATACATCCTTATATATAACGTAGGGTTAGTTTGGTAGGTACGTCATTGAAAACATATACATACCATTATACTTCTTAACTCATCGTTCACTCACTGGGACTGTTTAAGACATGTCAACAAAAAATACCTCTAAGGTCTAAATACTTCAACAAGTCTGCTTACTACGAACAGGAAATATGACGGCGTTAACCCTATTAACCAGTTATCTGTTATTACAGTCTGAGCAGCAAGTGCGGTACGCTGCCGACGGCAGTGGCTACCACGGCGCGGTGGCCATCAACACCAGCGATGACCAACACACGCACACCGCTAGCTTCGCGCTGGGCGAGCGAGCTTTGCAGCTGAATCAACAACAGGTAGGTATCTCTTAAGACTTGTGGATTTTGTTGAGGTTAGCGATAGAGTCTACGTAACTGATATACTGCGACAATTATTGATAGGTAGAACCACATGCCAAGATGTTGCGAAAAATCGTATGGTATAGCATCAGTAAAGTTAGAAAACAAAGTACTAGTCCCTAATATATTATATTCCAAAGAGGAATCGCAATATTTATTTCAAATTATCTACATATTATTTGGATTCTTTTTGTGTTACAGGTATCAACCCAGCTCTATCAAGACCCAGTATCTAATGTTACGCCAGCACCAAGTCTCAAAACCGAAAACCCAGTGGAAATATTCCTCTTGCAGCAGCAATTCTCGTCTCCATCTTACGAAGGACATGTCGTTCAAACGATCCCCCAAAACAATGTGCAAACATTGTATAACCCTTTCCCTAACTATTATTTTAACAATAATGTAGTTACACCAGCTCATTATAATATACAGACATTACATCCTGTTCAACTAAACGAACAGTTAAACGATAATAAAACGAACGAAAGTGCTGAAGGCTCTAAACCTCTTCAGAGAGAGGCTAATCCTGAGCAAGATCATGAACATCTAACTACTAACGTAGTTCGAGTTTTTAAAAATCACAACTGCACTAACGAAGAAAATATAGATAATAAGGCACCTAAAGAATATGATAGTAATAGTAAAAAAGGTGAGAAATTGTATTCTGAATTACCAGCCTACGATATTTTTAACATTAACGGCAACTATGGAATTAGGGACGGCACAGAAAGGCCACTGTCATACCGAGGTGCGGTGCATTTCAAAGTCGAACCTCCAAGAGATAATGCAAGAAGTGAAAGATATTATTATAATGAAGTCATACCAACAACCGTCCGTAGCTTAACGACAGAAGATGCAGGTATTTCAAGATTAGTTGCATCGACTCAAGATATAATATCTAATGAGGATTTACTGAAAATAAATCATGCTGCAGAGAAACACCAAAACGTACATAATGATGAAATAATCAAACCACGACCACGCTTCAGCCTTAAGACAGAACAAACCAGGTACAATAATTTTGTTCAGGCTAGTACTCCACGAAGCAGAATAACTGTTAAAGCTAAAATAGGAAATATTGTTAACAGCGACGTGGAACATATGGAAATCAATCGGAAGAAAGAAGAAGTTTTGCAAACAAACTCGGATGAATACAAATTTGCATCTCCTATTATTGTGCAAGATTCAGCTTATAATAATTACAAAGAACAAATAGTAAACAATTTAGTATCTACAATGGTTCCGTATTTAGAAGACGGTTATGAAATAGTAGGTGTTAGAAATAGTATAGATGATTCTGCTAATGATAAACAAACGTCTAATGAAGAATTAATCAATGTTACTCCGAGGCCACTCGGTCAGAAATATTTAGCACCAATTACAGTAGCTTTAAGACTATTCAATGCTAATGATACCGATACATTTAATACAGTTGATGATCACGAAACTTCGGACAGCGAGCTTATTACAGACACGGTTAACAGTCCTAAGAAAGAAAAAACTGTTGTTGAAATTCAAGAATCCATTCCTTTATCTATTACACATATTAACGATGTAGAAGTACACCAATATTTAGAGGAAGGTAGAAGCAATGACCAAGGGCCGCTTGATTTAGCAAAATCATTATACCATACTTACATGGAAGCTCTGAGAGAGGAATACGCCAAACACGAAGATAATAATGATAAAAATAAGAATTCATTAAACTATGATAACCAGAATCAAGATTCAAAAGAAAAATTAGAACCTAGTGAAAATATACAAACTGAAGTTGAAATCCGTCCGAATGACGAGTCCAGTAATGACAGACGAGAATATGCAAGACCATATTACAACGAATATAATTATGACGATGAGCAAAAAATTATACAGCCCATAATTATAGAAAAAGAAGTTCCAGTGACTCAGTTTGTGGATAGGTATATTGAAAAGGAAGTGCCTTATCCGGAGAGAGTAGAGGTGATAAAGCATGTCCCAGTTGATAGACCGGTCGCCGTACCAGTACCTTATGAAAAAATTGTTGACAGACCGGTAGAAGTGACCAGATTCGTGGACAAACCGTACCCGGTTGAAGTACCACATCTCTTTCCTGTTCAAGTGCCTTATCCCGTCGAACATAAGGTTTATGTAGATCGGCCTATTCATGTACCATACCCTGTAGAGAAGGTAATAGAAAAACAGATTTTACAAAAAGTGCCAGTGCACACACCAGTGGCGGTTCCAGTGCAGGTACCAGTAGAACAGAATATACTCTACCCTATACCCATAGAAACACCTGTACCGTACCCAGTGGAAGTTGAAAAACCTGTAACTGTTGAAAAAGTAGTGCATAAAGAAGTTAGGGTACCATACCCTGTTGAAAAACGTGTACCTTATCCAGTACCTTATGAGACTAAAGTACCTGTGCCTTACCCAGTCGAAAAAAGAGTACCCGTACCAGTAGACAGGGTTGTAGAGAAACCTGTCACTGTTACAAAAGTTGTCGAAAAACCTGTGCATATAGAGGTACCAGTACCTCAGCAAGTAACGGTACATGTGCCTCAACCGTATCCTGTTGAGAGAATAGTTGAGAAGAGAGTACCATACCCAGTACCTGTAGACCGATTTGTAGAAAAAAAAGTACCAGTGCAAGTACCGTATCCAGTGGAACGAGTAGTTGAAAAAATTGTAGAAAAACCCGTAGTTGTAACTAAATATGTCGATAAACCCTATCCCGTTGAAAAAAGGATTCCGTATCCAGTAGAAAAAATCGTAGAGAAAAAGGTACCATATCCGGTAAAGGTGCCTTACGAGGTAAAAGTACCGTTTCCCGTGGAGAAAAAGGTTGAAAAACCCATTTATATACCGTTAAAAGTTCCATATGCAATTGAAAGGCCACAGCAATATTATTACGGTTACCAAGGAGCGCAAGCGTCTCAATATGATCCGCAATATCAAAGATACTTTAACCCAGCGCAACAACAACTTCCTCCCTCACATTTGAACATAAACGAGGTTCAGAGAGATTCTTATCGAGACAAAGTTCAAGGATACGCAAACCAGTACCATCAATACGTAAAAGAGCAGCAGCTAAAATCACAGTCGCAACCAGTAGAATCAACACATTGGGGCAACTATTACGCTTCATCCTACCAATATTTAAACGACACACCCGAAGTCAAAGATCTGCAACTAAAAAAACCTCCAGCATTAAAAGACTACTTACACTATTTGACAATAAAGCATCAACCCTATGATTATTACGGGCCCCCACCCGTGGCCCAAAATGATAATTTGTGGGAACGAAATAATCATCTAGTTGAAACGAAGTTACGAAGAACCGACAGGACACCTAAGGTTTCTAATTTGAGAATAGAATACGGGTTTAAGCCTCCGTTGATACCTAGTACTGAGGTAGACTTAGACGGCGTCCCTATAAAAAGAGACTAAACTAAGGTAAATATCTGATCACAACTGCTAACACTGAAAAATAAACGGCATCATATTATGCTAGCTCCGGCTCTATCTCACTCTTTCCGGCCCCATTATTGAATTAGCTCGAAGAATGATACATATAGGTACCTGTAATAATATTGCATTGTTATGTGTGTATAAAGAATTGTCAATTGAATGCAGATTTAATTACTGTAAATGTGTATTTCGAATGGCTACAAGAAAGCTATCTAATTTATTTACAATTTGTTCTTGCCATTATTTAAGAAATTGCAAGTCAATAAATTACTATTTTTTTTTTATCAACGAAATTATTTAATGGTTATGTTAGTAATAGGTTTTAAATATGTAATATTAGGATATCAAGTCATTTTACTAACTTATTCAATTAAAATATTTTAGATATAAATTGTACATAATAAGTAATGTATGAGGTGTTGTTATAATTTATTAAAGAAATGTAAATAATGTAACTGTTTATTATTTTATCTACTTGTAAACAACCGAAGACTTGGCTAAAGTTATTATTTTCCCCGTGCATAGCATAGTAAAAACGATATTATAATCTTAGGGGTCACTTTTACTGGACCCTGATGACTTTTCAGATAGACATCTGCTAACATAAGTTATATATTAGATAAGTTTTAAATGGGTCTCAGCTCGGCAAATCTGGTACGTAACGAAGTCTTTAAATATTGCTAAAACGACGTTACTGTCTCTAAAATAAGGCACAAATGTAAAAAGTTGAACAGTTTTATCTTAGATTTATCTTATTCCACCAAGGATAATCTTCTTCAAAATAATGGTTAATTTAAATTAAAAGTCTTTTATGGAATTAAAAATAAAATTTATTTCCACTTGAATATCTCACAAAACGCCGTACCACGTCAACCTCACAGGCAACGGTCTACTCTAAATTACATCATAAAACAAAGCTCATATATATAAATATATAACTACAGTATGTAAACATTATTTACCCCATTCTTATCGTGCTATAAAAACAGCTTTCCATTTTACGTGTAATTACTTACAAAAGTATTTTTTTCTTCAGAAATATTACATACTTAATTATCAGGTATGTCCTACATAATATACCTATTTAAAATCGTCCATGACCGACAATGTAAAATTACTTTTCGAAGTGTTCCAAATAGTAACAAGCAGAAAAGCTTTTTGAATTGCAGTTATAGTATGTTTTATCATTTTAGTCACAAATATGCCACTAATATAACCATTTTGTAAACAGTTAATATTTCTGAAGAAAACGTTCGCACTTGCGAGCCTAACTTAATAATAATAAGTAATAAAAATATGGTGTCAAAGTAAACTATAACTTTAATTTGGCGTAAACTACTTTTAATTAAATAACATTTTGTATATTACAAATGCAAATGACATCTTGTAATTATTACACGTAACAATGGAAAGGGGTTGGAGATCCCGATGTTTTTCGCTTTACAAAGATTTCATTATTTTATTTCGACATTAGCTAACACACTTTAAGATTCGAATTTGTCCGTCGTCATAACAAAAAAGACTAAGGTTAAATAGCATCACAGTTCTATTGAACGCTTGCTTCTATTACATGCTTGTAATTACAAGACTTACGTCTATGTTGAACGACCAATAAGGTCTTTTTCCCTATTAACAATACATAGGTAATTATATTTATATTTGTTTAAATGTACGTGTGAAGCGAAACTCATCGGAGAACGTTTTCACTGATTGGTGAATTTCAAATAGTTTGCAAACGAGTTTGACAGTTGTCACGGAGACGTCAAATTTGTGATTTCTTGTAAAAGTATAATACTACACTTAATTAGATAATAGAAAAAGTACGCGGTCGCCCCGTTCTATACACTCATACATACACTATCTTAATTACATTTAACTAGTAAGTATGCGAATCACACACAAATATTGAAAAAAAAAGCATCACACCAAATCACAAAATAAAAATAAAAAGTTAATCACAAGAGAAGAACGAAAGGCTGGTTTCAATCACAAGTTTTATACGAGAAACATATTTGACACGTGAAAGATCAATAATGAACGTTATTTCTATAACTACAGAGTCCATAATACTTTGATCACAATTACGAATACACGCCTAACAATTTGAGTGTGACTTAAAATAGATGCGTCTACAGCGAGCGCCGCGCGGGACGGCCCGCGGCGGCGCGGTACATTAGACGACAGTTTGACACTTTCTAATTCAGCCTTACAATTAGAAAGAGACAACAGACGCGACCGCGCGTACAAACCACTCGCCACTTCCTCTAATATACCTACTACGTCAAAAACCAGCTACGTCACACGCGACATCGACCGATGTCGACGGGTCCATAGCCGACAGCCATATTTTGTATATTTATATTTGTCATTATTGGAAAATAATTAATACTAAGCTTATTTGTTGAGCTCGCACTCACTTTGTACATTATACAACACGATTAACATATATTATGTAATGCGGTAAGCATAGCACTGCGCCGCGGCGGCCCGCGACCCTTAAATGTCTTTTAAAACGAAATCATACAAACGATAAAACCTTCAGAATCACTATTATTTAATGATCAAAATACAAGTCAGCATAAAACGGGGGCCGCCGGCCGACGCCTCCATTAAAACGATTATAAAATAATAAGAGATAGTCCACGACAAGTACATTAACACGATAATTATTTATACAAAATACAGGCGTAGATCGAGAGCGGTCCACGGAGCGACGTCTCGCGCCGGGGGCCACGCCGCTTGGCACAAACCTCGTCCGTCCGACTGACGTCACCGCATCATCAACATGTAAATTTATTTCAATAATCGATTCGGTACGACGGCAAGCTTTGCGAGAGATACTCGTCGAAGACGGATCTCAATCGAACACTGGGATCGATCCGCCTCAGAAGTCGAACAATTCGGGCGGGGGGATCGGATCGACGGGGAGGCAGTCGCAGGGGGGGGAGCGGGCCCGGGACTGCCGTCGGAGCGTGTGCACGCTGTACGAGTAAGACTGGTGCGGCATGCGCGGCCGCAGCGTGTGCCGGCCCTCGTCCACGTCGACCGTGTCCGCGCGCAGCGACAGGGAGGAGCGCGGCTGGATCTGCTGGGAGGGGTGGGGAGAAAGCGGGGGGCGCAAGTAGTCGCTGCGGGCGAGCGAGAGCTCCGCGGGGGTGTACGCCGCGAGGAAGTGGGCGAGCGCCCCCGAGGGGGTGCGCATGCCGCCGTTGGCGACGAAGACCATGTCCTCGGCGGAGAGGCGGAGGCTGTCGGTGCGGGGCGGCGGCGGCGGCGGCAGCGGAGCGGGCTCGTCGGAGGAGGAGTGCGAGTGGGAGCGGGAGTGCGGGTCGAGGGAGTGCGTGGGGGGCGCGGCGCGGCGACGGCGGCGGCGCCGCGGGGCGTTCCCGGGCAGTCACAGTTTGAGCTCGTTCGCGATCTTCGACGCAATGTTCTTGAAGCCGATGCTGGTGCCTGGAATTAAATATTGAACTGTTAGAAAGTACTTTGTTCATTATATTGTTGATAGAACTGCCTGTGTTTAATCCTATAATGATTAAATATTTTGTGTTAGAGCTTTAGCGATTCGTAAATATGGCGTGTAGGCACAGGTATCTAAGTAAGTGTTACTTACCGGATATTCGCTTGAAGCGCACGCCATTGAGCGAGAGTCGCGGCAGCTTGCACACCTCGATCTCCCACTGCACGAGCGAGTCCGCGTTCGGGTCGCCGTGCACGCACAGCAACAGGAATCGCTCGCGCTGCTCATAATCGCAGTTATTCGCGTCTAGGACCTGTAATATACATAAATATACAATTATAAACGGGTAAAAATATATATAATTGACATTACTAAAAAAACGTTAAAACACGTATTTTTATTTAGACAAAGGAACAATGATAAAGCGCGTCAAAATGATGTCAGTTTGTGGTGAAAAGACAATAGGTACAACAATCAATATACCTATACGTTTATCTCTAGATAGTAGATAGATAAATATTGACCAAACATAATGTATATACAATATGTATGTACTTCACCACTAGTTATACCAAAAAGTTTTATCAAATGCGTATGTATCACAGGTTACCTTGCGTATCTCGGCCATAATCTCATTGGGGTCCCGCGAGGACGTGGTCTTCATGCTCCACGTGAAGCGCAGCACCCGCGGCTTCACCTGTTCGTCGTTGCCTTGTCTGTTTGCATTTCATAATATACAAATTTAAATTATTGTTTTTGATATGTTCAACAGCGACCTTGCATAGTCGCAGTTAGCAGTAGGTACTATGCTGCTGCTTTGGTCAGTAGTCATTTCTGTTTTAATGTAGTTACAAATAGTGTATAAAAATTATTGAAACGAGTGTCAATGTAAGTAATAAGACGAGCAGGCAGTCTCATTAGTTACGTCAACATAATGTACTTACGTGAATTAATTATTAATGAAATGATTCACCTACTTAATGTATTTACCTCGTTTCCTGTAAATCGTTCATGGTGTTACCTAATTTACGTCCGAATACTAGCAAATCTTTAATCTCATTGACTGTTCAAATTTATACTCGATAGATAATAAACAACAATTAAACTATTAAGGTAACCGTGCTAGGAAGATGTAATAAAATAAAACTTCTTGTATTTTTTGAATACAGAGAAAATAAAAAAAAACAGGTAGGATAATTACCCAAGCAAGTTTTGTGTTTGACTAGCGCCTACGGCATGCTTCGGGGTGGTAGCGTCCAATGGCCTAAAAACAGAGAAACATAAAAACTAAAACTAACACAGGGGGCGCCACGGGCGGTGGGGGCAATCCAACATATTTGTATTGAGCTGAGGTACAATATTGCAGCATATTTTAAAATGAGCTGATAATATCATTAAAATTAATCTTGAAAAGACATTGTTACCCCGTATTAGATTTCAGAGCGAAAATCAAAAAGTAAAAACAGCCAATCGTTTCAAAGTATTCAAAATATATATGTCAGCTTAATACAAAATTCCAACAATACAAGGTGCAGATAAACACAAGTATGAAATATAAGCACGCAATAAAACTAGGAGAAATACATGCACTTCAAACGAACACCTACCTTACCTTTAAAGTTTCCCTAAATTATAAATAGCAAAACATGCCGTCCCATTTAGAAAAAAAACAATGACGTAATTTTATGAACGTGATATTTGTTTTTCCAAAACAAAATGCATAAAAAACACGATATTAGTCAAAAATGGCAACGAGTTAATTTCAGGATCCAAAACTCAGCAATAAATTTTGGAGAAAAGCAAAACGGTTATTCACAAAGTCATCCATTCGATTTCATATACTTAGGTACTTAAATTTAACATCATCAACACTTTTTGTATTTCCAATTTGTTTTATCAATGAATGAAAATAGTTAGGTATTCAAAATAAAATGTATATTTTAAATGAAGTTCGTAGGTATATGTTTAGTTCTAGTTAAGTTCAATGTAAGTTTTGTTTATTATTTAGGATTACCAATAGTAATCAAACAAACGATTACGCTTTATGTAAGTCACATTTTATGTAGGTATTAGGTAGTATTATAAATATTATTACACAAAATTTATTAATAGAAATGCTCGCATAGGTATTAATTCATGTTTGATGCTAGTTTGAAATAAAATATTAAGTATAAAATCGGTTGGATGACTACATTTCACACTTTTAATAAAACATGATCGAACCTAACGTGCTGTGGCTACTTATCCTTTCAACTTTGTTGTTCTATTATGACATAGTACTTATATTATTCTCTGTATGACTTTTGTCGGTTTTTTATAACTTAATAGATAATACGAATACCTACTAGTACTTATAGTTTGTTACATTTATATTGAAGTATTCTTTTTTTATTTAATGAACAGATTTTTATACAATACATTAAATATTCGTGTCAAGGTTTTTGTTTATTATTATTTTTAAACTTGACGTAAACAAGCAAGTAGTTGTAACATATCAATCGTTAGATTTGTTTCTCGTAGCAACACTGGTTTTGCGTTATTTTTGCTATTATCCCCACAGCACGCGGCGACCGTAGCACATTTAAAAAAATGTAAACGAAAAACCCGCTTAAACCGCGTACCTCCGCTGGATGTCCAGTGAGGAAAATATGCGCGGCTTCTGCCGCCCGGTCGACTCCCCCAACACGGACAGTCTGCCGTAAGGAAACTCGTAAACATAACGTATCTAAACGCTAACTACCTGCCTACACAAGAAAGGCTCTTACATAGCAATTTGGTTTTCTAGATTTGCTAGAAACCGTCCACAAAGCGAGTGACGGATTAGCTCTACGAAATGTATAACGGAAAAGCACCTAAATATGTGCACTTAAGGATGAAATTCGCGTTACTTCAACAAAGCTCGACGTGTAAACCAAATTTCAACATAAGAAGCTCTCAAGATTCGTGTGTTGTTAAGGCAATCGACATATTGACATTTACTTAAAAATAACACATTACTTGTTGCTAAACTATTGTGTGTATAGATACTGATGTTTCAACGTGACGTTTTCCGAAATTAAGTGTTAATGTTTAATAGTACTGGCATCTTTACGGCATATGGGTTTTAGTATTTATGTGCGTGATTAACAAATTTTGTAGATGAATTCACACTCGGCGTCATCGACGTCTTAAATCAATAATTAACGAATAGGTATAAGAAATAAAACACATAATTGTTATTGAAAAACCTGATTATTTGGAGAAGCAACACATCATTACTCGGTATCACTAAACATGGTCACTGCGTTCAATTTGGCAGATAATTTATGTCAAAAAGGACTTATAATGTTAACACAATACTAAATGCATCACATTGCAATACACATAATTAAGGGAAACCAAAGGATCTGTTTTTATGAATCAAATTAATATAATGACGGTTAAATGTATAAATGAATAAAATACGAATCATTTCGTATAAAATGTAATGGAAACTCGCAATATACAACATATTTAGGTTATTATCACAAAATTAAAGACGTATTTAATTCAATTAATACATAGATACTACGTTTCCCAATTAATGTGAAATTAAACTAAAAATGCGATGTACAGCGAGACACAATGTCAAGGGAAAAAAGGGCCAAGGGATGAAAAAATAAATCTCAAAATATAAAATTACTAAATAATATAAACTAACTAAACTTAGAAACTACATTAGAATGTATTGCATTTTCTTTTCATAATAATTAAAGACATTAATAGTTTTAATTTTAAACAAAAGTCAAAATAAATCAAACAAAAAAAAAACAATGTGCGCGTAGACTGACGTATTGTCTATGTTGAGTAAATAATTAAAGTATAGCAATAGTCCTGCCAAAATATATATTTTGCCTTTGGCTATGATTTTTCGTACATAGCTAGTTTTCAAACAGTTTTTTCATAATTTGATATAAATGGAAATCGTCATTATAAACTAAATGTCGCACTTTTTGTGCACGAGCACCTATATTTTGAAATGAATTCGTTCAACGTTTTATCTACATAGCTTCATAGACAAAACAGACCAAACATTAGACAAGCAATGCTTGTGCTACAGAGATAGTAAATACACATACTTAAACAGTAAATAGAACAATGTTGCCAAGTACAAATTATTGAAAATTTCTGATTGCACGTACATGATTTTGATAACTATAAACATATATTTTTCTATTCAATATCGAAAACGACAAATGCCCTATTATTTCTATTATGATTATTATGTACTTGACTAAAAATGCTGATCACGCTTTTTATATATGTCATTGAGATACAGGAATAATAATAAAAAACAGTATAAATAAATAGGTTTACACTAATATATTTTAAGAATATTAACAAATGGACTTCTATTTATTCTATATTCTTTATTTACGAAGGAACAAGAACACATATACGTATTAAGACAAAACCTTTCGGGCTGTTTGTTCACACTCCACGCGAAATGTACAAATATGTACAATAATAAATCTACACGTAATCAAGATACTTTTAGAATGAGTAAAAAAATGGAAAACCTGTGGAATAGGCTGCTAATCAATTGTAGGTAGTTATATAAGAAATTCACGCGAGCGAGTTGTTGTAAGTGTCACACACGTATTATTTTATCCCGAGAGTTGCTGTGATGCTAGTTTATGCACATCGCTAAAATAAGAGAACCCATTTCTCATAAATAAACCTAGTTAACAAGGGATAGATGCTCTTGTACTAGCGATAGTCATGCGAACTAGCACTACTAGAACTCATCGGTCTTAAACAATTTTGGGAAATCTGAAACTATCTGCACCTATCCTAGTACACGTACATTTATTGAATCTCAAAGAGCGAAACTTTAATTTTACTATCCTTTTCCATTTGGCAGGTTTCGTAAGTCTATCCATAACAAGTTTTAACCTTTTCGCCGCCACGCAACAATACAAAACGCTGAGCCTGTGACGCCAGAACAAAAACAAGCATTCGAGATCGAGAAACCATAGTGACTTGGAAATGGTGTATCGATATTTAAATAATTCCTCGATAATTATATCCAAAAAGTCGAAGAAATGTCAAAAGAATAATACAATAATGTTGTTACTACATGTTCATTGATTATTAACCTTATAAAACAACATTAAATAATGAAAAGATCAAAATATTTGCATTATTTACAGTACAGTTTAGTGACGAAAGTCACCACACTACTCACGCGATGACGTCACGCGTTGTCGGCACCGGCCGACCCGGGCTTTTAGGTACTGCAAATTGCTTTGATTCTAGAGATGTGAAACTGTTGTAGGTATGTGTTAACTGCATTTATCGACATTTTGGCAGGGAGTCCAAAGAAAAAATCCTACACATTCTTTAGCAACAAACCAATAATAAAATGCAGTACCTAGGTACCTAGATTTCTTACAAACAAAGTTTTTAAATAAATTCCGATAATTATTTAGGAAGTACAAATAGCATATAGTCGGCATTTTCCAGGAATTCGTTTGAAATACCGCCTGCACGTGCGGTGTGCTTTACATATTTACTAAGAATTCCTCACAAAAATTAAGCCTATTGTTATTGCTAATGAGTGTTTCAGGTAGAAAAAACATTAATAAAAGGGTCATTTCTTTACCTGGATGTAGTCGTTTTCTATTTAACAAAGACCCTATTTGGTTGCCTGTGCTTTAGATAAAGTAACGATAGGTTTGTAAATATTTAATATACATAATTACCTAAACTAGAACACTTGTCTCGGTTGCTCGTCGAACTACTTCATTATAATAATTGACAGAGGTATACAGGATAAAAATTAGAGTAATATACAATTTTTTCGTTTGTTATTTACTTGAACGAGCCGATCTCAGACATGACTAGTCGTGTATAGCCGCGGGAATAATTTAAATAAGTGTTCAAAATATGCTGTAAAACGCATTCAAGTAAATTAATTAATAGTGAACTTACAATTATAGAACTACACATTTATAAATTCACCTACATTAAAATTTTCGTAACGTGTATTGCAACAAACAAAACACAGTTGGTGACAGCACTACGCCGCGGCTATCGCCGACTAGGGCTTCAGGTACTGGCGTACTTGCTGCATTTTATCAAGGCGCGCAAAAATGTTTATTTATTCAATGATATTATATAGTATCACGTTTATGTATAAAGTTTACGGTAATTTAAGCTTAAAACAATAATAAAAGTTCATAATTTGTATACTAAACTTTTAATTTTCTTATAATTTTCGCCTCTAACTTTCAGTCGGCACGGGCCGACGAGGCGCTAGTGGTACTGCTTTCTGTAGTCGGTAACTACCGACGGGGGCGGTGAAAAGGTTAAATCTATCGAACAACGATTGAAATGTAGATTTTTACAATAGTACACTTAGAGAAAATATGCATCTATAGTATTATTTTCATTCAAAATTCATACAGCTGTTGTAGGGTTCTCTATGTGGTAACATCTACTGAGTATTTGTACCAAAGCTATTAGGATCTGCCGCTTAATACCTAAACTATTTATATACTGATATATCTCACTCACTCCTTAAAAATAGATACACGGTGACAAGCAAGTCAATATCCCTTAGGATTAGGAAATTACAAAACAAAATTTGCTTAGCTGTCTGTCAGTTCTTTCAACTAAAATGCCGAAGAAACCTAAATTAAACCTACTTCTAATGTTTGTAAAGTCATAATTATCTACAAATAATAATCACACCCTGGGGATATTAAACTTATTTTGCAGTCACATGTGTTTTTAATTGCATCAGTGGACCATTTTAAACAGTAAGAAAATACTAATCATAGAATAACATGTGGATAGGACATACGAGGAAATATATGATTTACTATAATAATAACTCCTTCAAAATGGTCCACATACGTAGTCCAACAACAAGAAAGGGTAATGAAAAATCTAAATATAGTGTGTATAATAATACAAATATACAAAATATTTTTTTTTCAGTCATCGTAATATTTAACAATTTAGACAGAGTCCTAAACTTCAACAAGGAGTATAGATAGATGAAGGTTTGTGCTAGTTTGTGAACTTAAAAAAAATATGATAGCTTCCCTGCAGTAATAATGAAAATCCATTTAATTTTATGATCAAAGGCTTAAGTTTTTTAAACACAAAAGATTTAATATCGCACAGAAATTCAAATGGTCATTCATCACTACGGCGGTGAACCCTTCATACAGAACCCTGGAATGTAAAAATTCGTTCCAAACGAGAACTCGATGAGCTTACGAGCTAAGTTGAAATGCGTCTCACGACGGGACTAGCTTCGCTCTACATGTTATTTCATGAAAACAATAACAAAAATACTTGTATTTATTTTCACCCTTAATCCCGTTTTAACTCATTTAATACTCCTGTGTAAAAATATATCTCTCACCGAGGAAGTTCAGTATTTCAGTAAAATAACATGTAGATAGAAATGTCGTCGCGAATTTATATTTTTCTTAATATTTTTTTTTTATAATATTAATCAAACTCCAATTGTATGTCAAATATAATGGACCGCTTACAATTAATTATAATACAATGAAAATGTTAACAACCTATACGAATTATGTTAAAGGTAGCAATGGATGACATACATGTCAACAGTTGTAAAAAAAAGACGAAGTGTAGATCTCAACCTACATAGAATGACCTCAAAATGATTTGGACGGTGTTTTAGTTGTATCACCCATTGCTACCTCGCAATCACACAAAGTACCACGTCGAGAGCAGAAATGTCTGTTCCCTGCGTAGTATTCCGTTTATATTCTTCTACTTGTTTAACTTGAAAGTCTTCTTCTCATTGTCCGGCCGCTGTCTACGGGTTCTGATTCAACCTGCGTACAACGGAACGGGTAAGTGAAACGACCAATCACGGGCCGAATCACCCCCCTCTTCTGTCTCCGGCTCACATTTTAAATGTAAAATCTCTTCATCGTATCACTCATTTTTATCGTAACTTTTATGTAAAATACTTTGATATTTCGCGTCGAAAGATGCACAATACTTTTACACTCACTAACTCCCTCCGTTAAAACATAAATAGAAAAAAATCCGTCACGTTGTAACACTCAAGTTAAAAGGGTTGTGGATAAGACTAGAAGCGAATCGAAACTAAGAAAAAATCTTAAACGCGTATGCCGGGCATTCGTTAGTAGAAGCGTACAGTTATATTTAAATAATCGTAAAACACGGGGGATGCACGAAGGGTGAATTTTATAAAAAAAATATAACTTTTTTTTCGTACACCTCTCGGATTCCGAAAACCGGTAATACTTACTCAGTAAACGACGTTTCGCGTCACTAGTTCAATCGATTAAGCACTACGATAGTCTACGGACAACACTCAAAGCTTGGCAATACTATTCTGTCTTAGCACACTTTCAAGTAGCGAAATAAAAAAATAGCGGTATTTTATTCTATAGAAAAAAGGGGAATACAACATGCTTGACAACTACTGAACTATCTAAGCGGTCGGTAATAATTCGTCACATCACAAAGGTATTGGATATGTAGCGCGCAAAACTCAAAAACGTTTTATGTACATTAAAATCGAATGTGCGTACGTAAAATACTTTGAGAAAGGGAGATAGGAGGTTTGAGCATCGTGCATCCCCTGTATTTGACGCGAGACCAAACATAAAAAAAATAAACAAAATAAAAGTGGAGCTCGGATTCTTTCGAGGGAGACAATCGAGCACCAAATAAACAACAAGTGAAAGTATAAAACACAAAATGAGCCACAAATACTAGACAATACGAATGTTAATCAAGTGACAAGTTAGAAAGTGTGTCGTAGAAATATGGTGTTATATTTATTTACAGAGGAAATTTCGTGATAGTGGAGCCCTTCTGAGAATGTCGCTCGTCATAGATATCGGAAGAGACATGCATACAGATTGGAGGAAACAAACACTATCAAGTAGGGCTCAAGTTTGTAAACCACTTCTGTACGAATCTTGTCCACAACCCTTTTAACAAAATACTTAGTCTTACCATCCCAGACTCTGGAGCCGGGCACCTCTTATCATACTCAAACTACTCTATAATGCGTGATGGAGATAGTAAATAATGTGAAATAAAATGTGATGTGCCCTGAAGCGGTGCTGCGCTTACATTGATGCGTGGCAATGGAATGATCTCATATAGTATAGGCTGAACTAATTGTCATAAAAGAATTTTGTGTTTCGCAATTCAAGTGAATATGGAAGTTAATAGTTCAAATATTGAAGAAACAGTTCGTATAAGCATTATTTATTTATTTTTCCACAGGTGAGAAACACAAATATTCTTTTAAATATATATATTATTTGATATAATTATGTATGTATGAATTAAAGCGTCGCGGCATAATTATGGACTAAAAATAAAGAACAGACAACACATAAATAATACAAGAAATAGTTATAAATGCGTCGATTATGTTAGTCGTTCGGTTAGTCACATGAGATTATAGTACTGTTAGTCATCATGATTTTGTATTGTGTTCATATTAGAGATGGTTTATAAGGTAGTAACATATTAACTTCGTCTATTTTAAATTTATATATAAAAGGCGTTACTCAAAGTTAACAAGTTTAATAAGTCTGTCAGCAAATCAGTTTCCTCTTTTACATATATTGCATGTAAATCATGCCAGTCATTTTGGAATGAAACGTATTTAGTGTTTCTGGATTCCATGATCGCTGTTGACTAAGGTAAGACTTGCTGTCGAGTATAGTCCCAACAAAAATATATAGTTGTCATTTATATCAAACTTAACTATTGTATTTATATGTAACAATATAAGAAACATTTTAAATAAGTTCAATTAATTCTAATAACAAAACTAAGTTTACGTAGTTACTGCCTTGAGCCGTGTGTCTATTGTTGTATGTGTGAGTGTATGCACGACGATGTACTTACCGTTTGGAGAATCTGGAGGATAGTTTGGAGAAGAAGGAAGGACGCGCCTGGTGAGGCGATCCGCTGTCACCGTAAGCCCCTCCCGCCGAGCCGCCGCGAGGCGTTCGCGTTTGACCTACAACGATTCAGACATTAAAAACTCGTACAGATCAGCAAGTGCGTGCATTCCATAAAGGCACAACGTCATAAATGAATCTATGGAGTGCCTACCCTATTGTCATGTATGCTCATTGCCCACTGCACGCCCGTCAAAAATAATGTTGCAGATAAATTCTTAGGTAGTAATTTTCACTAACCATTGCATATTAAAAAAGCATCCTTCGAATACTTCAGACATGAGCTCTGGCTCATATTTACTCAAGTAATTTTAGACATGAAACATTATGCGAGCTAATTTGTGCCCTATTAGGTACTTCATAGCAAGAGTTGCTTTTAAAGTAATACCTGAATGGAAGGTGGACCTCGACGGCACATTCCTCGGGAAGACGATCTGATTGGAGACATCGCGCCGCGCTCCCGCACCCGCCGTGCCCGTGCTCACCGTAGTCAGCTGCGAGTTCAGACTGCAAACAGAATTACAAAGAGAATAAATACAAAAACATGATAGCAACATCGAGCTACAAAAGATATCTTAGAACGTTTTACGGAGGTTGTCAGGTTTATTCAAATATCAGTGATAAGTTTGTTTGGACGACCATTTCTTGTTTATGATGAGGTCGACGTTATAAATTGACATTCTTTACGTTACACGCAATTAAGATCGATTGTAAACTACATTTGAACTGATCAAGCCCCAAAGAAGTGCATGTTACATTGTGATCGGAAAATAATTGAAAAAAAAAGTAAAAATACTGGAATTTTATCTGTAACCTTAAAATGCTAAAAGGTCCAGTATCTATAATGAATATAAAAATTATACCTACCATAAATAACCTCACATGGAGGAACATCAATATTTCATAACTACACACAGACACAACACTTAATTAAAATAAACTTATAGTAAATCGGCAAAACTAAACCATCATAGCAAAGCACTACAACGGAAACAAAAGTATTGTGTAAACGACAATTGTGAAGCTACACCTTAAAATGTAAAATAAATAAATAGCATAAAAAAAGTAAAAATACATAGATACAACGTATATTATACACAAATACATATGGGAAACCAAATAAAACCAAGTAGCGTTAGTTTTAAACGGAAAAATACTTACCTGTCTCAGGTGAAAACGAATCGCTTAAATAAATTAACATCGGCAAAAAGGGAACACAAAGATTTTGATAACTAAACCTAAGTCACGCTGAAATAATTGTGCAATCAAATTGTATCGCCCCTGGAGAATCTACAAACGAAAAAAGTGAAAAGCAAAAAAGTGCCAATCAAATCGCGATCTATAGCGGGAAACGTGCGCCAAGATATGCCACAAGCTGCTGTCCTAGGAACATCCATCGTAAGGCGTCTCCAAAAATAATTAATTTATTGAACGTAACAATTATTTTTTGATACAAATCTTACTGTTTTTAAAATAGCTAATTTTAAGGATGAGTACAGAAATGTTTTATCTGAACATCTATTAATTAGTTTAATAAGTTCAGACCATTTATTCTAAACAAGTTTTTGATATCTTCCATATCAATGGGCAATAAAAACAATGTTTCTACAATTGTCAATAAATAGATTGAGCCCCTTTTAAAAAATAGGCTAAACAAGCCAATATCAAACTTAAGGAAACGTTATATGTACATTTTGCGCTATATTCTATACTCTTGCTCCGAACGAATTGAATATATTTTTGTGAGACACCTCCGACGCCGCCATGATACCTTGGTCGGGGCTGAGCGAGATCCCTAGCCGAGGCGTTGTGCGCCGCCGCCTCGAGGGGCGGGGCTCCACTGGCCGAGCTGATCGAGGCGCTCTTCACGTGAGTCTTCGACGTCGTGCCGTTGGTCGAGGTGCCGGTGCCGTTCTTGGCCTCCGGTGCCGTACTGTGCCATGCGGTTAGGTTAGGAGGCGAGTGCTATTCTTGATTCTTATTTATATGACTTACGTTTAAGTTGGCGATGCGACAATAGAAATTGATTTTATTTTACCGTTTTTGCAATATCCCAGTAATACAGATAAAATGTTGATGTATCTAGTATAATTACGTTTAAAAACGTGCGTACTAAAACAGAATAAAAGAGATTCTTCAAGAATAACACAGACCAGTAATAAGAATATACGAGATTGGAGGATAAAAACATTTCCAGACATTAGATATCATAAAGATGTATAAATACAAATACGTATATCATTATTTATAAATATTATTAGTAAACGACACATCAAGGATTTGTTAATATAATAATATTGTAGTATTCAAATATAAATAATCACATAAACCTTTATTATAGCAAAACATATACAGAAATATTTGTCATGGCACCTAACCTAATCGTAGGTAATTAAACTAATTAATATTAATTAATAAGAACGCCAACTTGTAGATAGTGAGTCGGAATTATAATTTTCATGAGAACTATAAATTTCCTTTCTTCATTTTCGATAATGCCTAACTCTCTCTTTGTGGGTTATGGGGTCATTTGAGTGTTTTCCACCGTTGCCATTGAGTTAGTTATGTGTGTATGTTACCTGGGCGCAGGCGGCGGAGACAGCTTCGGCGGCTGCGGGTCGGCGTGCGAGCGCCGCGCCGACGAGCTGGTGAGCGTGCGCGACCGCGGCTCCGGCTTGGGCTGCGCGCTGCTCGGCCGCGTCGTGCTTTGCACCTAACACACACAATATACTTTAAGTAAATTTCACATCACTCCGGACCGTAACTGAAATCCGTGATATGCAGTTATAATTATAAGAAACATATTAATAAGATAAGTTGTTTACTTTACAAAAATGTATACAATATGTAACCTTTATTGATTGGGTACGTAATAATCATATTATGAGTAGTATGATTATTACCTCAGAGTGTTATTAGTTACTACAAGATTTCTAGTCACTCTATTTTATATTATTAAACATCTATACTAAATAGTAACATTACCTGCATTTGGGCGATCCGTACAGTGTTCTCTTTGATTGAAGCCGAATCAATTGTGTTCTGAAATTGTTCAGAAAATAATGTTAAGAAACTGAAGCACTGCTTTAACAATCATAAACTTGAGATGGGGTAACAGAGTAACTGTAAACTATGAGCAAATCATTGGTCGTTTGTGGAAAGAACTGTACAGCTGGATATTTTATTTATAGTATAAATACTCCTGAAATTTACCTGTCTTTTGAAATTTGACGTGGTGGTCGTAGACGTCGAAGTGGTATTATTGGCCGCGCTCGTTGTGGTCCCTACTGAAACACATAATTAACTAATGAATAGAAACATAACACAATAAAAATATTAACAACAACAATTATCATGCAATAACTTTGGCATGCATGCAGTTTCAGTTATTAATAGAAACATATATAACTGCTTCTATAATAACTTCCCTTTTTATTATCACAAGTGTAATTAAACAATTATTATGTAATATTAATAATTTGTTAAAATTATATTTAATCCTGTAGTCTGCTCCTGAAATTTTAAGCCTTATAAATCTTAGATTCGATAACAGAGTCATATGAACTGTCTTGTATGTATGGTACAAATTAAAAAGCATCGTTACGTAGCTCCCAAATTAGGGCGAATGATAAAGCAGGATGATTGTTAAAACATAAGCTAACGCCACGAGATTTGTACAAATAAAACTTATATAATGTTGTGTTACAACATTTGTGGTCTCTATCACTAAGCACCAAACAATAAAAGTCCTTTCAATTTCGTATAGCATTATGCAACGAAATCTTCCTCGATCTCATTGCAAATTCCCATAATATATTATGTCCTATGTCGCAGTGTGACCTTACCTCCGAAACATAATCTAACATCTAAATTTAATTCCACGTCTACTATAAAGTTATATTACCTTAGCATTTGACTTTATCCGAGACATTTTGAACTTCACAAATCGAAAATGGACTTTTTCATTAAGACCCCCTAAGCTCTAAGCGTGCAATGAAAGATGCACAAGTGCAGCGGCAGGGTAGGCATTCCACACATTTATCGCATTATGGAATGCACGCCCTTGCTTCGCTACATGTTACAATACCCCGATAGTCTCACCTTGTGTCCGCAACACCTCGGCGCCGGAGGAGGCTCGGCGGCTGTTGTTGGGACGCGCCGTTGCCGAGCTGCTGCGCTGTACTCCGCGGTGTGACGGCGAGCCTCCGCCTGCCGCAATTACGCATATCGGTGTGTTTGACGGGACGTGTTATAGACGCCAAGCGCGTTCAGCAGTGGGATAATTTCACTTAATAAACTATAAAAATCCCGCTGCTGACATCGAGCTCAATAAATAACAATCGATTGAAGATCCAATTCGTCAAACATACCGATCGCACAAGCACACAGATGATAAGCGGACGTGTGATGACGTCACGGCCCGAAAGCAAGCGACTACACCCGATTATGTCCGAAGCTGATATGGACGAAGCGTTAACTATTATAACTGCCTATGTACATAATTATGTGTACTGGGACTTCCTTACAGGTTTATTGTTATGTAGCAAAATATTAGTTATCTATTTAGGATATCTAGTTAAGTATGTAGAGCAGGACAATACTTAAACAATGACATCGTCTTGAAAACATTGCTAGAGTAAATAAAAAAACACTCAATTTCATATAACTATTTTTTTTTAAATATATGTATAAAATTTAGTTAATAAAATAGAGAATATTACATGTCTAATACAAAAATATTTGTCTAAATATATTATAGTGTAACACTCTTGTGTCTTAAATTAGGTACGTCAGGGCTCGCTGTGATGAAGATGGTGATACCTCTAGAAGAATGTCATAGACGACCCCAATGATGATGATAAGTATGAAAAAGTATAAAATATACAAAAGAAGACATACCTGAGTGAGCGTTGGCCGCTTGCGCGGCGGCAGGCTGCCCGGGGCCCGTGGCGTTCCGCAGAGACAGCGACGAGCCTGATCGACTGCCGTCAGACTCCGGCTGAAACAATTGAAATTACCTCTAAAAAAGCTAAAAACAAATGAGACAGTTTAAATTGTTACTACTAATGATTACGTAACATTAACTTATGATTTTAGCATAAACGTGTATTGAATAAATTTCCCTAAACGGTACCGAAAAAAAATTAATTGTTCCTACCAAGACAAGCATTGAAAATATCGAGACTCCAGTAATCGCTGCAATGGCGCTGAAGCTACCTTTCGCTAGTATACGAATACAGAGACAAGATAGCAGAAGATTTGGTCGACATTATCAGTGACGCATGGTGCAAGTGGAAACTGCCTCACATTAAGGATGTGTTGTTCGAGTCCCACTGGGGTCTCGATTTATGCTTTGCTGGTCAAGACCATGATAAATGTACCAAGGTACATTTATCATTATCATTTCATTAATAGTAATAATGGTAATTATATCAATCTAGTTTAACTTACGTCTGTGCTTTTCCTTCCAAGCAGCAGATACGTGGCAAACACGTCGTCATACTTCGCCTCCGCGAGAGAGTACTCGATCTCTTGCCGGTTGTATCCCAGACACACTAGCGCTTCTGTGGGCACAACAAATAAACAGCATTAAAGTTGGATACAAAATTTCACATCATGTTCTATGCCTAGGCGATATAACCGGTATTTTGTTACTAAGACCGTTTATCAATCACAAACACCGACGACATTATCAACTCAATAACAATTAGGTAACAATAAACAGAAGGATGTACTACCACAGAACAATAACAAGCATTGAAGTAGTTATTAAAATAGATATTAAAATATAATTATAATTAAAATATAATCGTGTATAATATTCAAAAACATGCAGTTGTTTACAATTAACTACTATAATCTGCATTTGTGTACTCAAATAAAATAACAAACAATACACCGTAATTTGAAGAAAGAAAAAAATAAAGCCAACAAGCAATATACCTATAGCCTACAGGAAATAAACATATGTTTCAAAAAGCACTTAGGTGCCACAAAAAAAAATAATTTGGTGCTAATTAACATTGATACACATAATGGCATAATGAACATACCGACTTGAGCTGTGCCGTTTTGATGTTAGCATGAAATATACAGACGTACATATTAACATACATTGTGTTGTATGTGTGTTAAGGGCAAAGCTTAGTTAAGCGCTTCTTTCAGAATTAAGCTGCATATAAAGGTGGTATTTTCGGTTATGTATGACTGACTATTAGCGAGGAAAATATTAATAGCTTCATTAGTTTCATATATAAAGAGTGGAAAAAGCATTTTGTAGTTTATCCTTTTATCTAGTAATTCTAGAAAGCAGCAGTTATGTATTTATTTTTGGATTTTATATAACAACATGAAAGATAAATATTTTTGTCTAAATGATGAGCCTGTGAATAAAATTTCAAATAACATTTATGCGTCATTTATTATTAATATTATGTTTCCATTGAAAAACCAAAGACCAAAGACAACCATATAATAGATAATTTATAAGAACTCGTTAGGGATCGCTTATTATAATATAAAAAAGCAATCTTAAATACCGTTGCTGTATTAGAATTACTGCCGCAATACTGGAACACCATAAATCACGCGCCCGGATGATAAACAAAAAGTTATAAGTCTCACCTATCCGTTTATGATCCTTAAAATCCTGCTGCGGTTCAATGTAGGGTCGCAGCTCGTCCTCCTCGTAGCCGGTGTTCATCCACTTGTCGCGCATGATACTCTCCAGAGAGGCTCGCTTGCCCGGATTAAGGACTAGGAACTTTTTTAACAGGTTCTCGCAGTCCGTCGACATGTAGAATGGTATTCTGACAAATTCAAATATAATAACTAAGCACCTGTTTCAAATTCTTATCGGTTTGTTAATCACTTTATGGCAAAATAACATTTGAACATAATATACCTGTATTTTCCGCGCAGCACACGCTCCCGGAGTTCACGCAGCGTAGATCCGTCGAAGGGCAACGACCCCGACACCAGCGTGTAAAGTATCACACCCAGCGACCACACGTCCACCTCCGGTCCATCGTACTTCTTGCCTGCAACATCGATAAACTATATAATCTATCATATAACGGCAAATACTACCTTACAATCGGATGCGTACTATAATTTTATCTTAACTATATATCTGGTAAGAAGAATAAATATGGAATAAAAGCTTTTTTGCGAGCTTCTTGATGAGACGCTCTAAGCTTGTAATTTAGTACAACACATACCTTGGAAGAGTTCTGGAGCGGCGTAAGGTGGGCTCCCGCAGAAAGTGTCTAGCTTGGCGCCCGGCGTGAACTCGTTGGAGAACCCGAAATCGGCGATCTTAATGTTCATCTCGCCATCCAGGAGAAGATTCTCCGCCTGTAAACACAATAAAAACATCAATAATAGAAAAAAGTACTTCCAATTGGCCTAATAAATTACTTAATAATGGTGTAGATAGTTTACTACAAGGACAATATTATTGCATAATAAAGAGATAGTGTATTTTTACCTTGAGATCCCTGTGTATGATTCGCTTCTGGTGGCAGTACTGCACAGCGGATACGATCTGCCGGAACTTGGCGCGCGCCTCCTTTTCCTTCATGCGCCCGTGTAACACCAGATAATCGAATACCTACATACAATAAATACAATATGTAGGTACACTCATCTCCAGCACTGTCCAAGACGTCGAGTTCATAAAAAATCTCATTCAAAATGTATTAATTTGCATTATTTATTGATACAATACTAACCTCACCACCAGAAGCGTACTCCATAACCAAGTATAAGGTCTTTTCGGTCTCGATTACTTGGAAGAGCTTCACTATGTTAGGGTGATCCAACATTTTCATTATCCGCACCTTAAATAAGATAAACTTTTAGTGAATAGAGAAAAAATCGATGCTATTTACGGCTACCATGAATTATTGTAGTGTTTGTGTGAGAGAGAAGACTTAAAATATACATTTTGTAATTAGGTGAATGATAATTTAGTAATTTATTGGAAACTAGCGACCCGCCCCGGCTTCACACGGGGGCTATAAACCTTCCTTAAGAATCACTCTATCTATTAAAAAAAACCGCATCAAAATCCGTTGCGTAGTTTTAAAGATCTAAGCATACATACGGACATACAGCGAAAGCGACTTTGTTTTATACTATGTATTGATAAAACATATCGAAATTTAACCTAACATTTATAATATGTATCCCTTACAAAATTTGTTAGGCATGTGTCATGTTTGAGATTAAGCCCTTTATCATACATATTATAAGAATTGCATAAAGCGATAACGATGGTTCTCTTTCAATATCCTTATAATACAAGTGGTGTCGTTCTCACCTCACGGAACAGCTTCTGCAACGAGCCCGGGTTGAGCTGCGTCTTATCGATGATCTTGATGGCGACCTCCTTGCCGGTGGGCACATGTTTCGCGAGTTTCACCTTCGCAAAGTTGCCCTTGCCGATTGTTTTCAGGAGCTTGTACTTTCCTGGAAGAAAAGAAATTTAATGTCGTATAAAACTGATAAAATACTGAATGGGGTACATAACACGGCACTAGTGAAACATTTATAATATAATTTGATAGTAGTGACATGAATAAAATTAGCTTGTGAAATCTCCAAGTCTATAAAGTTAATTATATGTATACTACGTAACCTTAAATTAAATAAAACCCGCGCCATTTAACACGAGACATTCAAATTAGGGAATTTCATTTCACGTAACCAAAACGGTTTCATTCTGGCCCTCAATTCCGTGGCAGTGGATCCTCATAGGTCAAGGGCGACGCGACGGATACAACACAACAAAATGTTCGAAGTAGCTATACGTTACACCGTTCACGAACCTGTCTATATTTACCTCTGGCTATATATAGAAACTCAAGACACCATCATTATGACATCTTAGGAATAAGGACCTAATTTTGTAGGAAACGATGGATTCGACCAATCCCATAATGGCGGTGATAATTTTGAGTAAAAAGATAAAAAAAATTGCTAAAGAATTACGTGACAAGTTACCTCTCGGATCACACCATGAAGTACCAATGAATAAGTGGAAAGATAATAGAAATTACTAATTTCGTTGTAAAACCTAACACACTATATTCTTAAAACGATACCCACGATAAAGAGAGTCAGTACTTAATGATAATATTGTAGTCTCACCGATATGTGGTTCCTCGGATGTCCTGGATCGGCTGGACACGCGAACACTGCCAGTCGCCGAGCCACCGCCGCCCGCACCCGCAGATGACTCCGACGCGCTCTGCAAAAAAAAAACAATATATTAGTAAAATAATAATAGTTTTTGTCATCGCTTCTACAGTGCAATAAAATTGTAACTACTCGTATATCTTATCATAAGCATACCTAATCACGTAGGTACAAATTTTATCAAAACTTCATTTTCATTTGCACTTTTACAATATTATAACCGACGCAAGTAAATAAAAACACAACTATTTAAATAACTATACTATTATATTTATGTGAAAGTTTGGCAGAATGATCATTCTTTTAACTATTGCTAATATTATGTACCTACTACAAAAATCTCTTCTTTATAAAACAATGGTGTAAATAACATAGAGACATTTTCTATCATTCATTTACATTATTTCAAGTTACGATCTATTTGAAACAAAAAAACACAACCCTTTCCGAAATAATTTAGTAATTCATGTTCTCATGGCCCTACGAGCAAACGCGATAGGCGCGTCCCATGGATAGGTAATTACTCAAACTGGTAGGACCTTAGTCATGTTTATCTCGAGTCAACACGTGCCGTCCTGATTTCGATATCTTTTGTATGGTTTGCGCAAAGGGCGTTCACCCAAGGATAAGCCGTAAATGTAGTACTATAGAAAGAAAGGACACCGCGCACCTAGTTTATTATTCTGTGCTTTCCTTTTCCGTTCTATATTCACCTATTTCAGTGAAATGGGGAGTAATCTTTTAGGTCAATAGCCGGGGTAACTGTTCGTGAACATGTAGTATTATACGTGACTACACTGACTACGTTCAGAGCAGTAAACTGCTGCGTTGATAAAAACTGAACGCTACCCCAATTTGCTAGCCTGTGAAATGTTTCATATAATTGAATTATCTCTTAAAACATAACAAGGCCAATTTTTACACCATTACAAGTTTAACCTTTAAGTAAGTGGGGTATCAATTATAGAAAAATGTAAAAACTAGAAGCTCATATTAACCTTAAATAGCAAGTTCAGAAAGTTTTAACAAACTTAACAGAACTACGCTTAAGAGGTTTTCCTATAGCAGTCGTCGATTACAGTAGTATTTTCATTTCCCTCCGCTTTCCCAAGTTAATGGGACCGAACGTTGAATAACTTACGATTACGTTCGAACGAAGGCTATTTCTGTAAATCATACGACTTGACGTTGAATTTATAAAAAAAATGGAAATTACCTGTTTGTTATTTTTACGATCAGATAGAACTTTAAAAAGCTGTCAGTAGTATACATAAAGAGTATTCAATATGCACGTTATGTGAAGAAATGTATCAAGAGGTATTTACGAACTTAATAGCTTTTGATCATTTCAAAATCTGATTTCTGTTAAAGTGATTGAACTAAGTAGGTAGTCCTTTTGTTTCAGTACACTTACGACACCCCTCTATAAATCAGCTTATACACGGTTAAGTAGCTAGGATTAATACTATAGATGTTAATTTCCGTCATAACAAGTATTAGTTATAGTTAAGTATTCGCATCCTGCGGTGAGGTCGTCAGCTACTTAAGTTACTCTACGTAAGCAGAAGCTGGTTGTAAGGTTTCTTTGCCTGACTTTATATTATAAGGCTATATTTAACCGAGTTTTGAACGATCTTCCATAAAATCTGCACGATACAATTGAGGGGCATTTTTAAAAGCTAATTTGAACTGGCTCGTAAAAGTCAGTTATTTTATTACTGCTGAGAAATTCAGAAATTTCGGTATGGCCATAAAATACTGAAAATGTACAGTATAGTGTTGATATTTGATGTATTATAACATTGTCATTTATTAAAACACATGGTAAATATATTAAATATATACTACAATGTAGACTTCAAACAATAGGTACAGAAGTATAAATTTACAATAAATAAAGTTTCACTCTTTATATTTCTAAAATTTAATTATATGACTAGATTTTTTTTTACAAAATACTTTTGTGAGAAAATTATGGCGATGCAACGGACAGTTCTCATACGATACTTTCACCAATCACAATAAAAATCGTGCGTCAATAATATAGGGGAAAACTAAAGGCATCCAAGCCCTTTTAAAGTACTTTAAAAAACGGGTCATTTTGTTTGTTGAAAAAGCTGAAGCGACGACATCGTTTGGGATAAAACAAACAAACTAGAATCCAATTCGTTTTCGAGAATATAGGAATTAATCATACATACATATACGAGGATAATACTTCTATGTTCAAATAAGTTCGAAATACACTAGACTACTTAGAAGGGATGTCATGTGGAGTCATTAGGTACCTTTATAAGTCTTGAGAGAGTTGTATACTAATTACAGGACTTTCCATCCGTCGCATGCGGTTAACTACATCTCTAACCGTTGAAATGGAACCGCAAACCGTACATTACATTTCCTCTTAAACTGCTTCACCAGATTTCCTTTCAACCCTTACTCTATCATAAGCTTACAATAGGTCATTACAAAGTTCTTGCCTTTTTCTCGAATTGTAGCGGAAAGTTTTAGACAATGCAAGCTTAAATATAAATAAGATAAAGGCCCTCGAGCAGACCACTAACCTTCGTTAAGAAAACAGATAAATTTTCGTTCTTTCTAGACGTAGATAAATACTCTTTTGGGAAACATGATTAAAACTAAAAGTCCTTTGAACTTCTGCGTCAGAATAGTGAAGCCAAAATTATATGAGAGAAAAAAAGAACTTTAGGAGTAACAGAAGTTAATTTTAGGGATAAAAATTGTACCTATTTAAAAACTTACAGATAGTTTTCTCATCTAATGTTTTATAATGGTTTCTAATGCACGCAACATCTGAAGTGAAACGTAAAAGAAAATCGTTAAATCAAATCGAGTTAACAAATTTCTAAAAATAGGAATAGGTACAGTTAACACTAATATACCCCATGAAACTTCTCAATGGCCTTGGCGACACGTCGTCTTCGCCAGAGCTTGGAGAGGAACACCGGCGCCATCACCGGCAGCATCCGGTGCCGCATTGTTTGCGGGTTTATTTTGCCGACTGTACTTTACACCACTTCACCAAAACGTACTAGCCTGAAGCTAGTTAGTAAAATAGGTATGTTTAGGGATTTTAATTTACTTGGTTTTATTTTTTCAATCACGATCACCGTTCTTAATCATTCATCAATCAACTACATACACATTAGCTGTACTCTTTTATTTTTACTATTTTGTTTGAGCTACAGATCCGTTTAATCTATATTTACATATGTATATGATAAAACACTGTATTAAATACGGCGCGGCACCTTTCTATATATATTCAAAAGCTTTGCTGACTGTTCGTACATTTAATTATTAACTTCACTTTAAAAATTTATAACTTTTTAAAATTCTAATCCACATCCATGTTAAAATATTCAAACCGCACTTTAAATTTAGATCCACTTTTCAATTTATTCGCAAGGAGAAGTGTTAAATGTAAACGAGATTAGAGAGTAGACATAGTAAATTCATGTCAATTATTTCAAACTAGGTAAATGTGACCAGAATGATAACTTCGCACATCTAAAAGTCAAATTAATTAAAGTCACTATAAGCACAAACGATACTAATTGTAATAATTATACTGTCACAGTTGACGTAGCAGTATGAAATGATTAACAGCAGTAAATATTCAATATTGCCAAGCTATCGGAACCACTACAGAGCAAACATGTGAAAGACAGATAAATTATATTTGCATCACAAAATGTTATGAAATGGTTATCACAAGATGTTGCTTATGTTTACGAGACCTCAATTGACATCAACTCATTATCGGAAGAAGATATAAAATTTAATAAGCGTACTCCGACGTAAAAGTTATTTAAGACAATAATTTAGGTTGCGTCATATTCCTAAACCAAGTACCCATAACGACATATACCATAACACAAGTAATCATAACGACAAATTGCGAACACACATAGAAAATACCACCAAAGAGAAATCAAAATAAAATGTAATAAAAGTCATTACCCAACTCAACAGTTGGTCCAGTCGCTATCCTCAATACTCTCGAGAACAACTTTGAATAGCCCCATCTAACCTGACTTAAAGCGTGGGATTTAAAATTCAGTAGAGTCAAGTAGAAACGTCTCGATCGGAATACAAAAAAGCTCTAAGAGACTTCGGGTAAAACTTAGTTTTCTTTGCGGTGACGATGTGAGATGTTTTACGAATGTGCTGTATATATAAAGCACGCAGTTGTTTCTTATCAAATATACACTGGGACTTTAAAAAACCAACCATGTTTCACCGCGTTTACGATTTGCTATATATAAAAAATATTAATATTAGTGTTTGGCAACAGTTTTGATAACTAAATGGAGTCTAGAATCGAATTCTTAAGTGAGTTACATAAAAAGATAACATATGCCTGCGAACCCACATCACAAAGATTTTCCTAAGTAAACTTTTTTACGTAATCTGTCAAGTTATGACGCAGATACAATTTTCAAGAAATTGTACCTATCATACACAAAAATTTATAAGATTTCAGGTAAATAATGTTTTCAATCATAATATTTAAAAGAGAAGCAAACTTTGATAAGGAAATTGTACAAGTTAGGATCTTTTAGATTACTTCACATTTGAATAGGTACTGACCTGTCGAGCAGGTATTGTTCCAACTTTGAGATGGTACAAATCCACAGTGCTTGCTAAATCCATTGTTGTGAATTTTGAAATGTTTCATAATAATCACGACTGCTGTTATGAAACGGTAACAATAAAGTACCAACGAGTTATTGAAATTGTAATTTAAAGGGACTCAATTACTAATTACTAATGTCATTTTGTATTCAAACGCTTATTATGAAAGCAGACTTATCAAAATCTTGTTCAAAATAAGTACCTATTATTGTATTGTTTATTACTCCACAATTACAAATCAATATCCATTTCAGAGATAACCACGACACTACAATAATCACAAAATGGATAAACGCTAGATTATGTATGACGTTAACATTTTATGCGATACAATATTAAAGTAAACTGTAATTGTCTGAAAATAAACGACAATCACACATACAGTATTAAGTAATAAGACGAAGTAACTTTATACCTACACAGTATTTCTAGAGTGATTTATTGTAAAATAACAGGACTGTGACATATAGTACTTTAAGTTATAAGACGTCATATTCATAAAACAGTTAAGACGACAGCCTAAGCAAACATGAGAAGTAAACAAACAAAAAGAGCAAACTAACGAAAGTGTGATCGGCGACCATGAAAAGTCAAGCCAAGGTAGACGAAACAACGCGGTAGACTGAATCAATATTTTCTATTAGCGACTGCTGACGTACACCAGGACTCTATTATTCAAGTATTTTGTATAGGCATTGGTCACACAATGGATCATAAAAAAATATAAAATCGATCGAAAGAAACCTTCAATTACAAGACAAAACAGACATTATAAATTTCTAAAAATTAACGCACATCAACTTATTCAGCACTGCTAGCAAGCAAATTAATACAATGCCACCATTGACAAACAGAGCAGGTCTTTCGAATCATAGAACTATACCGCAATAAATATGCACTGAATGTACCTATAAATAAATAAATGGTCAATATGTGAACCGTAACGCGTTACCGATCAGAATGGCAATTGATTAGCGATTCGTTGCAGGTATCGATGTATCGAGATCTGTAGCCACACTGACACGGGATGAGGGTCAGAAGGGCGAGATCTATAATAAGCCCAGGACTATCGAAGCAGGTAATGCTGTGAAGGAGACAGTGCGTGAAAAAAAGGCTCATCGAGCGTTATAACCTAGTTGAACTAATTATATTCAGGGACGACAGATCAGAACTCGCTGTTCACGTTAATTTGGGATTTGATACATTAATTGAACATCTAATGCAAATCTAACATCTCGAGACAGTACATGCAGAATAATCGGCCTGGTATGGCATCAAACAAAATTTCGCCTTAAATTCATTGCACCAGTCAGTAGGTAAGTCAAATCTTTTTGTTTGCAACTTTAAGATGCCTTATAAATGTTTTTATTCCAATTATTAATTTAAGAACAAAACAAGAACATAACGCAAATGTTCCATACGTATTTATCAATATTCTATACATTTATATAATGTGAAGTCAAAAATAATTATGTACATGACTTATTTGCCACAAAAGAAAACCAATACTTTTGAAATTACTTTGACTAGGGACCGTTGAGAAATTCCACTTCAAAGCACCGTCGTAGCAAGAAGTAATATTTCAAAGTTTACTGAAATATATATACAGCATTGAGTTCGGTAGATGCCGCGCCTCGAATTTACTAGGCATTTCAGAGTTGCCTGAGCTATTGAATTTTTAAGGTATAATTTAAAATTTAAAAGCTATTTAGAGAGTAAATTTGTTACCTGAGCATTTTAGGATAACACTGCAAATGTCCCTGTTCGGCATTTGGAGAGTTATACATATTACCAATGTTTTCAATCTCAATATGATTCCTTTACCATGTCTCGTCTAGTTTCCTTGCTTACCTGCAACAATAATGAAAAAAAAACATTAGTACACGTGTTATTAATGTATTTACAACTTGTTTCTACTGACTACTTTTCACCGTGAACTATTAATGTAAGTAATGCGACAAACGCTTAAAAACTGGTACAGTAATTTCCACTAATTGAAACAACAATAGATAATTCTTTGATAAAGTCTAAAATGAATTTAATTTTACAACCGTCTAAAGCGAAGAATACGATACGAAATAATAATTCTAAAGTTACGAACTAAACAATACACATTCCAATAGTACCTGATAAAATACACTTGTAATTTATCATTTACGTACTCTATAGGCACAAGCGAAACTAATTTAAAGTTTTTAATAACAGACCCTTGCCATTTAGAGTGAACAATCAACAGCAAGGCGAATAACTATAGAGAAGGCCAACTAGTAACTCTACATTACCGTATGTAGTATAATTTCTTTTTCTGCATATAAGAAAAGCAGCATCCACACTTTTACATGACATAATATTAGAAAGAAATTTAACTGAGTAATAATTATGATCACAATAATACTAAGAGCACCACACTGATCTTGAAAATGGATACCTATCAACCGCCTGTAATTGTGACCGCAATTGGGTATTAAGACAATACCGTCTGTGAAACGTGACGATATCTAATCAAACCCGAATTGGTTCCAGCCGTCACACCCGACCGACTGCTGACGAAGTTTTGTAGACACCGTTATTCTTTCGGAAGACTAAAGAGAAATTATTGCTCTTTGAACTTAAAAGCAAAAGGTGAATCAATAAAAATGTCAAGAGTATTTTTTCTCACCGTCGGTAGTTACTTTTTGCTTGTAATATTAACAAATACTTTTCTTTAAAAAAATAACTAATAAATCTAATGGTTTTACTTGTACTTTTTTACCACAATTTGTCTCATTGGACAAGAATCACCTCTATATTTAAGGAGCACCTAGTTGTGAGAAGAAAGGACAATGTCAATGCGAAACAGAGTCGCAAAGATCTGGTGTGAGGAGTATTGGTACAGACATATTTTAAGAAATCCTTCGATGTAAACATTTCATTAGCTACTAAATTCCTTTCACACCTCTAATGCAAATAGAACCCAAATGTTTACCTTTCAAAGCGGGTAAATGTAAAGAGTTTCACACACGGCATCCTAACCTAAAAGGCTTCGTTCAAAAACTGGGATGTTCTCATGCAATACATACTTCACAACCCCGGACTGTGACCTGTTTCCGTTCGGAAATGGTTCAAGTGGACTCACTAGGTAAGGAGGAAAGTTAGCGTTTGTTTTATAATAAAATAAATTTTAATTCTTTCGATTCTTTGCAACAACTTTTTATAATTTCTAGTCACTAGGCACTCTTTTTTTGTATTATCATCCTTGAAAAGAAGTTAGTCAACATTTTTTTTGAAAATGAAGCAAAGTGACAAAAAGAAGGGTAAAGGTTGCTATGGGAATTATGTACCACTTGTAACAGGAAATGTCTCGATAACAAAAGTCAGACCTTCAGTGGTCACTACTTTTGATTATATTTTATGAACAAGTTAAGAGATTAGAGTAATAATCCTTAAACCGTTGGGTTTTACTAAGTAATAGTATGGTTCTGGAAACAACTAGTTCAAATTAAAAATTTAACGTTTCGTATTTCACATTAAATATTTTCAAAAGACTGAAGTAAAATTCAGATCTTTCTATTTTCAGCGACATCGTTTCTCTGTCAAATGCGAACCTTTTAGCGACATCTCATTAAAGCTCCAAACTAAAAAAGGCAGTTCAAATTCAATCATGCCGTTCGATCTTTTGCAGTAATTGGAGTACCCTTGTTACAAATTAATAGCCTCTATAAAATGTCGTTTCATTTGTATAATATGTACCTAGATTTTCAGCGTGACTGTGAAGAAAGCAATGTATGTAGAGGCGTAGATATCTAGATATGTACCCCTTTTTGTAGGTAGTAGAATATTTAAAACACATTTTGTCACGTCCGTTTTAGTATACCTAAAATATCGTGACATGATCAGAGTGAAACTAAAAACATTTATAGTATTAATGATAATAGACTACACCATTTAAATAAATAACTCACATTTTTAAAACATCTCAAATGTCGATCATAATATATTTGAAACTATAAACAACATATTCCTTTATATATATACCTATATTTAGTGAACCCTAATACAGAAACATAACTTCCCCAAAGCTGGGATTTGCTCCGTTCGCATTTTGTTTATGCCCCTCAGCTTAACTACACTTTAGAACAAACCCGCGAACGTGTGCGAATACCAACCTTTATGGTATTTTATTGACTATTCGTAAGAATGAATGGCGATAGCTTTATTGTATTTCTTCAAAGACTAACCTTGGAATTTTCAGGTGACGGCTGTAATACAATAGAAAGCTTAATTACTTCGCGGATGTCTAAATACTAAAATGTCTCTATTATGATAACAATTTATATAGGATTTGAAATAGGTTCATAGAATATAATTTTCCACTTTTTGACTTCATACCCATCACACAAGTTTACAACAGTTAAGAAGATGTCTACGAGTGCACTTAATATAAAAATTATTACAATGTCAAATTGCATACAAAACTACAGGGTAGAAATTAACACCAAGAAATCTACACACAGATCAATCATAAAGATAAATTGAAGATACGGGTTCAAAAAACTTAACAAATTTGGTCAAACTATCAACTACAAGGACAAAACTTTAGTGCATCTAAATTACTATCACACAATTGTATTTTAAAATAAAACATGACATAATCAAACGAAAGGATTCTACGAATTGCTCCACCTTACTAGTAACATTCAGTCACTATCACTACATAAGTATGAATTTCGGGTCATTAGCATGCAAAGGAGAAAACCTTGTAAAATAATGAGACGATTCACCAAGTATCTGCTTTTAACACCCATCTTCGTCACGTTGTCTTCAAGTGGCCAATTTTGAGATCACAGTCAAGTCACTCATTGTCAATAATCACTTTCACACTCGAATGATGGTCTTTTTAATAGTATTTATATTGAATGTTAATGCTATCAAAAATCATTAATAAAATATCATTACTTGCAATTCTTTAATAACAAAAGAAGTAGGTAAGCACAAAAAGAAGAGATGCGTTTTTAAAAAAGGAATAGGTACTCTTAATGAGTTATCTTGAAAGAAGATAGGTAATTCAATGTAAAACAACTATAACCTTCGTTAATGTTCGAAGAATAATGAAAAATTCGAAAACATATGATATACGATATACGAGATATACGAGAGGCATATTTCATAAATGATACGTTTGAATTATAAACATTTGTTATTCAAAATAAACAGTAGATACTTTTATTATTTACAGCAGATTAAAACCCAGTGAAGCATAACAAATTGGGATTACAGGGAGTCACTTATCACGAGATTGTTGTTTCAGAAGATTGCGGCGGCAGTTTTAAAATAAACGCCCACATAAATTTGCGAATCACAAATTTTTTTACGCTGTATCACGAACCTAAAAGGGATTAATTCTTATTTATATTTGATCCTAAATTTATGAGAACCATTCATTTGATTCGTATTAGGTTCAGTGAAGGTTAAAAATTATCCTGTGTACAAAAAAACCGAACCATTCACGTGCGCGCGAATCGAATCATTACATTCAAAATCAATGCCAAATCTGTCAAATTACTCGTATAAAAACTATATACGTATTTGCGGTTTCGCCCACGCTATCATTACAACCAGTTGTTACACTTTATACCCACGCACAAGTATTATTTAGGCAAAAGGTAATATAATGTGCCTGATTTACATTGACGGTATCTCATCAGTCGAACTACTGAATACTCGTTTTAAATGTTGTACTAATATGAATCTTTATTCAATATCATCTTTAGTTTAACTTGATAAAAAATATCGAAAGGAACCAAGTAATTCTATATGGGAATATATTTATTTTATTTTCTGTTCTTTCGTACAACTATACTGGGAACCTACCGATGTATTATTCCCAGATTAGATAGAATTATACATATCTCCGTATACTAAGAGCACATTTCGTTTAATCTTACAGTTAGAGATGTTCATATGTCGTAAACGGATAATTATAGTCTCTAGCAAGTATTATTTGTCAAGTGGCAAGTACTGCAGTAAAGGAAGTGCGCGAACAACTATTCCATTAGAGGACGGCTTATTGACAGAGCAGTTGCATATTGTCTATTGATGAGATGCGTTTAATTCCTTTTGATTCAATACTAACCTTATTATTCTATATAGGAACGAATAGTCTTCAGTTTTAAAAAAGGTCCATGGTCACGTCGATTCAAATTGTTGTAATGAATATATAAGTTGCTCTAACCAATTTATTCATTTATCTACCGGACATGACGATTCATTAAATTAGGCTTAGCTTCAAACTCGTACTAATTGCATTTGAGAACCCTCATACATCCTCGTCAAAGAAACTTTGAGCGATTGTATTGTAGTTCACTAAACTATTTGACCAAACTTGTCACTTTTCGGACCAGGGTACAAACTTAACCAAATATGTAGGTCGTTGGGATCGATACCATGCACACACACTACCAGCCAAGGCATGTTGGCAGTTATGCCTGGCAGAATCACGTTTGGACCCTAACTTGAATACGTTAAATAATGTTACTATTCTAAAAATGTTAGGCAGAAACATTTTATACTCTACCTACGCTACATTTTTCAAAATAAAAAAAGTCGTTAATTGTTTTGCATGATCTTTTGACATAATAACTATTGTTACATAAGGTTTTTATGTGAAAATAAATCTTCTTTTGAAATTAATTTACATCGCGTGCTCATAGGCGGACATTGATATTACGATGATAATCAAGATAGCTTCCATCGTCATTGTAGGGCGACGAGTTAATTATCCTACGGCCTCAAATTATTTTCAGATCTACCGAAGGGACATAGAAATCAATATTATTTTTGACATCTATAACCTCATAATTAGGACTGGCAATCTTTAAAAACTTTTTGACACAACAACTATCTTACATATAATAAAACAGTAGAAACCGCGTGTCTGTACAATTGAAATTTTTAACAAAAAATGGGTGTGGGCAATAATAAAAGAGTAACAGAACACAAAAATGATTTTTTAGATTTTCTTTTCTGTCTGTCTGTCTGTCTGTCTGTCTGTCTGTCTGTATGTATTCGCTAATCTTGAAAACTACTGAACAGATTTTGACGCGGCTTTCACTAATAGATTAAGCTCTTTCCTGAGCAACATATAGGCTTTGTTTCATCAAAATCGGATGTCAAATAAAAAAGCTATCGTCTTTTAAAGTTTAAAGGTAATTTTTCTATAGGAGATTTTATAGTTACATAATATAGTACTAGATGGCGCCTCAAGGCAATTAAAACGCGCTATAGCTTTTTCTCTGAAAAGTATAAATACAAACTGGTTAGTTGATGATTTTGATGTTATACTTGGATATGAAAATACGGACTCTGAACTTGCTTTGTGAATTAGTTGAAAAATATCGGATATAATCTAAAAAAATATTGCCTACGTAGATTTATTGAAATAAATATATGTATTATTGTATTGTATGTATTTGCTTTGATTTTAAAAATGCCCAGACGAAACGCTTACAACGCATCGCTATTGAGAAATCTTACTCCGCCTAAATTGTGCAATGGAACCCGACTTAGAGTAACTTCTTTACAAAGAAACTTAATCGAAGCTGAGATTCTTACTGGATGTAGTGCAGGTGAAACTGTATACATACCACGAATACCAATCATCCCCAACAATTTCCCATTCCAATTCAAACGGACACAATTTCCAGTGTCCGTTTGCTTTGCTATGACAATTAACAAGTCTCAGGGGCAGACGCTAAAGGCTGTTGGAGTTGATCTCAGGTCGAATTGTTTTTCACACGGCCAACTATACGTGGCTTGCTCGCGGGTTAGTAATGCGGATAACCTTTTCATATTAGCCCCAGAAGGAAAAACTGTTAATGTGGTTTATAAAGACATTTTATAATTTACATTTGAAATATTAAATACATACCTATATTATATTGTTTATATTATTTGTCTGTCTATCTGTGTGTTCCGGCTAATCTATAGAACAGCTGGACTGATATGGACGGGACTTTCACTGGCAGATAGCTTATGTAATTTTAGAAAAAAATCTTTAATTATCCATACTTATGTCCCAGTACTTAAATTCCACGCGGACGAAGTCGCGGGCACAGCTAGTTATGAAATAAAATGTTTTAATCTAATAAAACTAACATAAACGGCCTGTCCTTCTAGTATGTAAGATTCAGTATTCTTATCGCGCGTGAAAGCATCTGTATGTCTATGTAAAAAATGGTGTACACACCAGTTTGAATGTAATTTTTTTATTCTTAAGCTCAAGCTCGTTGGATATAAAATGACATGTAAACGATTATTGATATACATATTTAAATATCATAATATAGGATATATTGAGTAAAACTGCTATATATTTCAGGAGTAGGAAAGTTTAGGGTTTATTTTTTACTAGCGGTTCGCCCCGGCTTCGCACGGATCCCTATTTTTTTCAAAATATTCTATAGCCTATGTTAGTCAGGGTGAACGTAGCTTGCCAACAATGAAAGAATTATTAAAGTCGGTCCAGTAGTTTTTGAGCCTATTCATTACAAACTCTCCTCTTTATAATATTAGTATTTTTTATGAATACCTATTCCGCTAAAAACTTTTCGTTATTATCTCGAAGCTCAATCACCTGAATGAGATATTATAATTTCCAACAAGGTAGATAAAGTTTGAACAGTTATCTTCAAGATGACGTGGTCACGTAAATTCTTATTTTCTAGTATAATATTATCCCTAAATTTCCTGGAAGGATGATAGATGATTAGAACAGAAGCACGTATTTTAAAACTTTTTTTTTTTACTAAAAGTACCTGTCAATTGTTTTGACAGTTGCCTTTTTAAATGACTTTGAAGTAAGAATCTAATCTTGTTAAATAGAATTTTCAAAATCGACATAGAATATAAAGCAAACTTAATTACATATACAAATTAAACAATGCTCAATTAATGAAATTTTAAGTGGAAGACAGTTAAGAATCCTGAAGATATAGGTATATAAGTCCAATTCCCGCATACCATGGATTAATAAATCATATTCTAGAGAATATAGTATACATATTTTTATATAATTCTTCCCAAATAAGATATTTAACAAATTTATCCATACACGTGGCTAAGCCTACGCCCAATGGCGTAGCATGTGCCAAATATCTGGTTAATAATGATTGGTCTACGACATTTAACAGAATCGTTGAGAAATAATTTTTTTTGCACGCCTATAATTATTTTAATTTAATCTATATTATGACAAGAACAAGATGAACTTGTAGATAAAAAAAATTGTATCTATTTTCCTGTTTTATTGACATTAAATCGAATCTCGATTTATTCATATACCAAACACATTCGATTGAATGAGACTAGTATCTGAAATTGAACTTTTCGTTCATCTGCTACAAATATGGATATCCTACCTATGAATATGCTAAAGCAGATTTTATGCTTACAAATAACCATCGCGCATTCGTAAAACAATAAAAGCTTTCTATTTATTTGATACCAGTCATGTTCACGCTACTGTGCCGAAATTGCTTTAAAACCCGTAAAAGGACGGAAAAAACGGTTCAGTTGCTCCATTTTTGTATAATCCTGGTTTTAACAACATTTACTACGGTACAAAATGTTAATAAAACGCAACTGCTGCGGCACACTAAGATTTTCTCTTTCTTGAATTAAAATAATGTCTCATTTGGTGAAACATTTTGTCAATCCCGGAGGTTTCACAAAGATAGGGTTCAATAAAAAAGGAACTCATTCAGAGTTTAATTAGATATCCCTTCCTCTTACCCTTTTCCTAGCCATAATAACACAGACACAGCACTAAAACATAAACACCATCGTTATAAAATTCTCGACCCAAACGTCCGTGCGGGATCGAATTCGAAATCCGACTGCGGAAAGTAAGGGTGGGGGTGGTGTTCGTCCTATATTCCACTAATGGATTCAAAAACGTCTGAAATCACGCTTCGTCGCTCATTTCAAAGTGCACTTAATCCCTTAAGCAAAAGGACCCAATTTACAATAAAGGCAGTTGCAATTTTGTTGGTGATCGCATGTAACCTTTTCTCGTAGCTAGTTGAACCGCTTTACCGAATCGTTCTGAGTTAGGTACTATAATGTAATTAAGCTCCTTTAGTTTAATTACTTTTTTTTTCGTTAAGTACGAATAATAATTACAGTGTTTTTCTCGGTTGAGAGTATTCTCTTATTTTTATTTATGTAGACAGCTTAGTGATTGAAATATACTATTTTATTATAGATATACCGTACCAAAAAAATAGAATATTGTTTTACCCAAGTTTATTTTTAACCTATTAGGACAAAATGTTTGCATTTTCTCTTTATTAATTTTTCCAAAGATTATCTTTATTATTTTATACATACATAGTTAGATTAATTATCGCAGCAATAATGTCAAGTTTCAAAGCCTCATTATAACGAGTTGCTAGCAGTGAGAGGTGAAAATGTGCTTTAGCTTTGTACCTGGGGAAAGGTAAAGAACAGAAACAAATGCTGGAATACTATTTCCTCGCTTTGCCATCTTGCTTCTATCTTGTATTTCTCTGGGGAAACTTCAAATACCTATTCGAGGTGAATGAACTATGTGTAACCAATTACTGTGAATTTAAGCAATGTTCATATCTTTATAAAGAACTTATGATTAAAAATAAATTACATCTATAAGATCCAGTGGTTGCGGTGTTGTGTCTTGTTAATCTTCTTCTTCTTTATATATATGAAAATGAATCGAAAAATGTGTTGGTAAGCGCATAACTCGACAACGCCTGGACCAATTTGGCCAATTTTTTTTTTTAAATGTTCGTTAAAGTCCAAGGATGGTTCTTACGGCGAGAAAAAATGGAATAATTGCCGGGAAAACCCTAAAAACCGCCCTTTTCTTTTCCCATACAAACGTTGTCTAACTAAAGTTACCTAATTTGAATTTCGAACGGGCAGGATGATATGTAATATAATTACCGATGCTTTCACGGTTATTACCGATTGCAATGAAAAACAACCAAAATCTAAAAATCGCTTTAGTGTTAGACTATCTTCAGCGCAGTCCGCTACGAATACCTAAGGGAACCGAAAATAATTAAATCCGTTACGCTTGTTCCATTTCCATGTGTTATATGTACCTACACTGTAGGTATTTGTGGCATTTTTTTAGTTTAGTACAATTAACGTTCATACTAAACTGAAGTAATGCTAAATAAAGAGTAAAATGCACCTAGGCAGGTTAATTTAGACCATTACTTACGGGGATAATCATCTATCCATTACCTGTCACGTTAATCTGGTTATCGGTATTAGATTCTAAAACAGAACATTCTCGATCAATTACCTACCTAAATAAGAATTAACTAAAATAAAAAACAAATCATATTAAGTTGATGTAAAGTAATATACTGTTATCAAACCTTAATTAACAAATGTAAACATGCAATTTTGACTTTCTTAGTTTTGACGTTTTGTCGCTGTTTTATTTTATGTTCCACCACACAATAAATTTACGTAATTATTACGTTCTAATAATTACATTACCTCCGTCTGTATGTACTTTTAGTTCTGAGTTTAAGACTATTTGCACATTAAAAATGGAAATAATAATATTTACAGCGGAATAGGATACGTAGAAATGAATACTTAATGTAGGTCAAAGAGTTGTAAAGAAAAAAGTATGTAATAAAGAAAGCATTGCAGAGGCTTCGATGGTGATAAGGCTTCAACATGCGTCACAGCTGTAAGTGATTCGTTCTCCCTAACACTTTTACACAACAACACTATCATAAAGTGATTAGATAGTCACGACAGGCTTAGGCTAAAACTATATCCTTAATCCGTTTCTTCCTTTCTCTACATGTATTTATCTGTTGCATTCAAAATAATTAATTGAATGTGAATTACATACCTACACGAGTAAAAAAATAAATATTATTTATTACTTCTATAGACTTCATACAAAACATAAAAGTTAAAAAATAAAGCGGCGCTGCACTTATTGTCAGAAAACGGAAGTGACACGAGGCCGGAAGTGAAGGAAGGACTTTTTCAATAGCTCGGGGTACACATGATTTCCTACAAACTATTTACGATAAAAAAGGGCGAAGATATAATCTTTTTTCTAATTATTCGTATTTTATTACTATTTTTCTTTTGAAATGTAAATTTGAAAATTCACTAATTTGAGAGACTTATCCAGACATTCACTCTCTCTTAACTTGTAATAATTTCCCGTCATAATGAATAATATTGTAACAGCCCCTTTGAATCGAAAGTTACCAAAGTTGAACAGACGGTCTCATGGAATAACTTTCAACATTAAGTCGCGCCGATCTTAGTTTGATTGATATCGGCAGAATAGGCTCCGACACTGTTTAACGTAAATTTTCAAAATTTAATAGAATGTCATAGACGTTTGACTTGAAGATTGTATAAAGTAAAGTATGAAAGTTTAGAGGCGTTAAGCCAATGGTGACGACCTATATTGTTAGGATAAACTACATGAAAACGAGAAAAGCCTACTATGCTGAAATAAGTACTATCCCTTGTGGACATCAACTATATTACGGCCAACAACGATAGGCTAGAAATGAAGAAAATCCGCGCTCCATATTCGAAGCTATCCTTTATCGGAGACCAAGATTTACGCAACTTTTTATCTCCGAATCCTATAATGTAACTGCTGACGCCCTTACTATTTTGTTAAAGAGAAGTTGGAAATGACATGTATCGTGAAGGTAGGTACCTACTGTATAGTCGACACGACTGGATAGTCGTGTCCTTACATATTGCCTGTGTGTTGTTCCTATAACAGTGTAGGTTAGCGCCATAGTGACAGTAGGATTAAGTATTAAGTTAGTCTAGTAGCTTAGTTCGTTATAATACTGATTACTACTGACATGATATAATTACGCGTACAGGTCGAATCGTATCAACAAGTTAACAAAGATAAAGATGATTTTCCACCTTGAAATAGGATAATCAAAGCATTCCACATTTACTAAGCACATATGTACTCCAATCGTATGAATGACCACGTAATATATGTATAGTGACCACCACCCTGTGTGAGCATGATATCTGAGATGAGATTCCAGCTTTGAGTAGCAAAGAGAATTACTAAGTATAAGGTTCAATTTACTCAATGCAAACTACAGAACCAATTCAACGATCGAATTAAATATGAAATCGCTGAATTCGAAAAGACGTGTATTAATAACTGGACTATGCAAAGAATTATGACTATATTATAAAATTTACATGTTGAAATTCCTACTAAAAATGTTTGGAAATGACATCTGACTAACAATATTTTTTATAGATAAATGTTTGATTAATTGAACGAGATCCCAATACCATATCCGTTAAGTATATATAAGTAAGCTTAGCATGCTACGAAAGTAGATATATTTAAAATATTTTACGGAATGGGTTTAAAAAGAAAATTGTAATCAAAACATTTAAAACTTTGTTCTAGCTTCCAAAGCGACAACGAGATGTCAAAACACATCACACCCCTGTACTCACCCAGTTGGCAGTGCGCCACGTCACTGTCCACGAGGTTATGTTAAATGGCATACTAAAATTTACATGTCGTAAAGTTTGTACTGTGGCTAGTAAACGGAGTAGTAATCGGAAGTGTCAAACATGATAGATGATTGTTAATTTCCTAGATCTATTGTTGAGTCGATATCTCAATATATTTTAACAAGGATAGATAGGCAAAATACGAGTGCACAATCAACCTTATATATATTCCAAAATCTTCATATAAAATCTTTTATTTAATTACAAACAAAACTGCAATCGTCTCAGGCTACCTTTAAAACCAACAAGCAAGTTCATTCATAAAAAACATGATTGCGAAAATATGCGACATGAAACAGTAAAGGTTGTGCCGTGTTGTGCGATATTTAACTTTATCTGGTGTGGGTGCGCAAGTTACGTCGTAAATAACGGTACCTCCGCGACGTTATGTAACACGTTATGGGATGAAGTTAAATTAACGTGCATTAAAGTGCGCTTAGAACGTTGTGAATAGCCGGTTAAAATGTTTTGCGATTCGTAACGAAATGTAATGTTGACAAAAGTATTTAACGATTTAAGGAACATGTCGAGATTGTTGTGTTGTGCTACTTAAAGATTTTATTACTTTTATTCGTCGTCTATATATTACCTATTCGCAATTATGATTACAAATCGATGATTTCTGGCGTTATAAAGTTAATGCTTCAATAGTGTCCAATTCTTCTAGATATATATTTTTCCATCATTTATTCTACTAAAATCTTTTAGAAAAAAAACTACGAAAGTAACACACTCTAAATATCACTGGTACAATTGTATTTAAATTTCCAATTAATAACATTTTTGCCCATGAAATATAGCAACAAAGTAAATACACGTGGACTAAACGTTTTCATCGCTGGAAAGCGGAAAAGCAAACGATTAAAAGGCTATTTATGAACATTCTTAGAATTCACGAGTGCCTACGTGTACCTCCGTCTCGACATGTGACGTAATCAATAGCTGAAAAGTCACCATGTCAAGGTATATCGATTGACCTGTATTATTCATGATCAATGTTATGGGACTCCTCCCATTTCGTATTCAAACCGGCTGGTAGATTCAGTTTTTAAACAATTAACAATATATTCATATATTTAAATATTTTATTATTAGTATTGGATAAGAATATACATCTTAGGTACAAACTAGACTAATCTTTCCATACAAGGTCAGATAAAACGCTCGTAAGTATGACATAACGCTTCCTAGCATTTTACAAAGAAATGAGAAACAAGAATGTTTATCTTATCTATAGATGCGTCACGATTAATAACGAAATGCCAAGGTTGAGCGTTCTCCTGCCTTTACCAAAACAGGCCCAATGTATTTTACCAATCCTTATACGCATTTCGAACGAACAGGGCATTGAATTCAAAATTAAGTTTTAAGTAAGTTTGTAAAAGGTTAATGTAAATAAGGTCAAGGCTTCTAATTCCGGCATATTTTTGAGCTAGATCAACTTTGGTTAAAATTTTGAGACGTTTATTTTTAACTATTTACCCATGGCGCGTATGTATTAGACCAACAATTTACTTGGCTATCAAATAATAGTATGATATTCCCTGTATCTAGGTTGCTTAATTTATTATATATTTTTTTTTAAAAATAGTCAGGTAGACGGAGTTTCCCGCCTGAGTGGGGCTATTCCGTCATGCAAGCAGTTTCTCCTAGAACTACGCAGTTTTTTGAAGTCTTAGCTAGCGGAAAATGAAGACACGTCGATTTCAATCAAATATGTGTTATTAGACCTTAGATATAAGATTTACAATAGGAGTTATCCGCAAACACAATTTTTTGGGGCTATTCCGGCATGTTTTGCCAATCAGATGAGCTCAACCTTTTAAAAATTTAGTAATATATATATTTTTTATATATATTATTTCATAAAGTAAGGATTTATGCATTTTGCAGTCCGGAGTATTTTCGTACTACGTTCTATTGAATTACCTACTCATATATTTCGTCACAGCTAAGCTTATTATTGCCAGATTGACAAGTGTACCTATTTTAAAATGTAATACACTAAAAAAATGTTGACGATGTCTGGAATCGGGAAATACCGGCATATGACGGCTTTGCCCCTTAAAAAATAGACGGAATTTCCCACTTGACTATTTTGAAGTTGTTAATTTTTCATGGTGAATTACTAAAAACTATTGGAGTTTTACGCATCACGAACAGGCAGACACGTTTATACATATCATAGACGTTGTAATAATCATACAAACAAGCCTAGAAGTCTAACTATTTCATATTTATCGTCGATCAAACTGCATAGTACTATACTCGCACTTCGACTTCGAAACGCAGCTGAACTTTGAAAGCAGATATTTTTCTTCCTTTATTGCACAGCGTCATGGGTGTTTTTTAGTTTGAATTAGAAAACCCTACTGCTTTACCAACTGAGCCGGCAGCGGCGAACTGTGCTTAGATTCGCCAAAAACGTGTACGTGACGGAATAGCCCCATAGACGGAATTAGAAGCCTTGACCTTAATTAAATTTGGTTCTCATAGGTATACAGTTATTGTTTACTCCTGATCTAGGCGTAACAACTTACACGCAAATAATTACAATATAACAGATATCAAATATTCAATTATAAAATACATGTATTCGTAATATCAATCGGTACCTATATAATTGTTATTGTGTTAATTACCACCCAACATCATTTACCAATTGTAGTTAAAAATACTTCGTTATTAAAATTATTTTGTGCTAGTTCTAAAAATAAAGACAACTACTGTAGGTACCTAACTATCAATTGGTATTCCAGTCAGTAGTGAACGGTTAGAATGTAACCTTGACATTCATAAGAATTCGTGGGACTCAACTTACCTGTTTTGTCTAGATAGAAGTTGTCTTCAAAATTCATCGTGCTTACCTGTGAACATAAAAGAGAAAATTAATATCATTCCAATTGTAGTATGTATAATAATAGTAACACAAACTTCATTTCTATTATTGTTTGTATTTACGAGAGACAGTTTAATTAGGAAAGTAATTATATCCTGTTTGTCACAAAATTTTGCTGTTTCATTACTTTGCTCCTTCAAATAAGAACAAGGTCCCAAAGACACCTTGGTAGATGTCGCGTATTTGTAGAATAACGCACACCGAGTGCAAAATAATTAATCAGCCACTTTTAATAGTGAACGGAATAGAATGGCATATTATGGGTAATTTTTTGATTAACTTTACGAATGCGTCCATTAATACAAGTAGGTACGTAAATAATTATTTATAAGATATCACGAATAATCTCGTTTAATAGAATGTATTGCTATATCGCCCCTCTTTCGCGTGGGAGTACTGACAAACGGAAACTTTTTATTCATAGGCAGGGCATAATTTCATTAACGTTAATTTTAACGTCGATTTTACATGGAATTTGGTAAGGGTTCCCTCCAGCCCTAGAGAATAACATTAATCATTAAATGTGTTTCATTTTAATTATGGCAGCCTTGACGTCTAGCGAGGTGTAAATATTTTTTATTTGCACAGAAGTACTTGCGTACTAAGCTATTACTTACAATTCAAAAATAAGCATGTTAATGAAAATTATAAATGCTTTAATGGACTCTTTATAATCACATATATTTTAATTAGTTTCATATTAAAAGATTTTAAGTAATTATCGTACGTCTTGCTTATGCCATCATTTTAGAGGTTTCAAATAGATGAAACTTTAATTTCTTATATATGTAAAATCCGTATAAGTAATCACATTAAGATGGTAATTTAAGAACGTGAAGAAAAGAAAGCAAAATTAACCGAGCTTTAAAAAGGATGGCCATTTGCATTCATTTGGGTGAATACGAAATGAGTCGCGGGATAGTCATTATAAAGTAAGATTTAGGGCTAATAAATCGTACGTCAACATATAGTTACTACGGTACAGCAGTACTAGAGATCGTTGGTTTTGCAAACTAACATATTAAAAAGTATCTTCTAATATATAATTAGTAAAGTGCTCCTTAAAAAAAGCGGTAGAACCAGTCGATTTTACAGACCCTTTACAAACATATTGCACGAAAAGAATCATATGAATTATATTCGTCCTTGAAGTTCATTGACACCTCGTTGCCCACGTGTTATACTGAAATCCGTAATTCAATAAGTCGATATACGCATCTACCTCGTATGCAGAAACAAGGACATCTTTTGAAATTTATGTTGCAACAATATATAAAACATAAACACGGATATGCGTGTGTACCTACTTATGTGACTTTACAGACGCTCACAAAATTACCTGTATAGAAGATCTAGGTGATATCGGAGACGTAGGAGTTCTCGGCGAGGGTGGTTCAGCTCTATGCTCCGCCAATACCCTGTGCTCATGCTTCGTGCCTACTACAGAGTTTTTAACTCTCTCCATCCTAGCTTGAATCGCTTTACGTGTAATCCCTTTGGTTTTTTCATCTTTAGTACCGCCGTCTGCGAGCTTACGCATTAATCGAGCTGTTGCAGCGACCGCATGTTGTTGAGTATCGGAATGAGTTCTAGCTAACCGTGGTGCGGGTCGAACCACAGGTGCTGTGGCTCCGGTGCTACTACGAGTGCTTTCATTTCTATTAAAGGGAACAACATCATGTTCTGTGTCTGAATCGGCCGCGAGATAGCCTCCACCCCCCACAGAAGAAACACCGGTGCGAAGTAAGTTCTCATGTTCGGCGTATCGTACTCTTTCGTCAACAGATACTGTTCCGTTTTGCGCTCTCTCTAACCCGCGCTCCATTTCACCGATTTGTCGTTCAAGTTTTCGCAACACGTCGTCAGAGGGTGGTGTTGCATTATTTTCATCAGGCGGTTCTGGAGCTTGGAATGATTTGAGGTGAATGGGATGCGCTCTACTAAATTCAATGCGCTTGGGAGCTATGCCAGAAGTAGTGATCTCGTATTGCGTTCTGGGAGCTTGAGGGGTTCTTTCCAGCATTGATAATGAAACCGGAGATGGGGGTGGACCGCCATTGACGGCCGGTTCGTGATTCTCTGGAGCTGGAGATGTTCGCGGAGCGCGAAAGCTTTTCCGCATAAAGTCCTCACGTGTTAGTTTACGCTCCATTTTAGTTTTAAAACATTTCACTTATTACGAGCTTTAAGTTAGCATTTATTTAATATCGTATCACAGTTTCTATCACCTTTATGTTTTAGTGAAATTGGTCTACATTTACCTGTAAAAAATATGACATTTTAACCGAAATAACTCTCAGCACTCTAAAACTAACGTCACGGAGAAAAAACCTGTCAATATATAGAAAACAGACACGTCTGCGAAGTTACAAAATGATAATAGATTGTGGCGACCTACTTTGTAGTATCGCTAATCCTCGTACAAACTTCTATAAATAACTATGCCGATAGTGATAAGAGTCATATATATCTATCAGCTTCAATAATTCTAGTCTGACGTCATAACTTCATAAGAGACATTTCTTATGAAATTATTAATTCACGTACTTATTGCGACTTGCTACAACAACCTAAATACACAGGTTGATAATTACCAAAATCTAATCTAATTAATTAATAACCAACAATTCAAAATATCTAACAAACATAATTCTAATTAACACAGACTTTGGAAAAATTAGTACCACCGATCAAATTACTATAATAACATTAAACCAAATAAAGCACTATTCTCTCTTAAAGCGGAAACAAATTCTGATATGAGATGGATAGTAAATTGCGACACAATAAACTGTCACCGCAATGTCTGAAGAAAAACATTTCAAGCAAACTATTGTCTATTTTAATTTGTAACTACAAAGACTTATCATATAACAAAATTATAGAGGGCTTCCGCATTTCAGATATAAGCTTCGAAACAGTAAAATGGGCTAAGAATTGACAACGACTACACGATGACTGACCCTTCAAAATAGAAGATAACTAAGAGTCGAGAACGGATTACAAATAAAAAAAAACCGCCGTCGCTGTTGGGGCAATCGTATGTTGTAGTGCGAGCTACCAATCCATCTGTAAAGAAAGAGATAAAACTGTTTTGTTATTCGCACAATTATTTAAAACCGTTCACCAGTAGATACCCATAGCATTTGTAGCACATAAAGCTATCCCTGCTAATACACCTATATCTGAAAGAGATGCACAAAACCTTCCCAACACCGGGACACTTGAATCAACAGACGAACACATAAAGCAAAACACAGAAACAATTTCAGCAAAATGATGATACAATACGACCATGAATTAAATTGATTGTTAGATAACGTAACTGATAAAACACAATCTGAGAGTTATCGTAGATAAGGACGACATAAACTGGATAGGTACTTATTTATTGTTAAATAATTGAATCTTAAATATAAATATATTGAAAAGTTAAAAGATTGAATCGTTATGAGCCTTGAGTAAAGTCACGAGTATGAACAGATGGCGAGTGAAACGTGCATGACTCACAATGTTTTCACATCGCCATCTAAAACACCGGGCGATCTGTGTCATGTGGTTAAACTCATATCTGTAGTTGTATTCAAAATTGCATCGCAACCATTGCGACACTATTTATTATAGAAAATAAGGTTAATCGAACATCTGTACTCTTGGTTGGACAATAGCAATGGGAGATGATTCCTAATTTTGGATATGATTAAATGAATATTCGTGGTTTATAAAACAATTTGCAAAGAATTTCGTAATAAATATGACCGATCAGTTTATCACTTCTTCTTATCGATTACGGATAGCAAGTACACTACACGCGACGCAACTCGAATGAAACTTTATATCTTTTGTCAAGGAGAATCATATTCGTGATCACATTGTCACACGTTAAAAATATATCCACAAAGCTTGGAGACTTTATGGTAACGCCTATCCAAGTACTGTTACGCAGGTTAAAATACATCAACCATTCCATTACATTTTATTAATAAAGTGTTCAATCAAACTCCACCGGAAATTAAACGATTACGCGGAAAATTAAAATTCTGTATAAAGCTCATCCCTCAAGTAAAAATTTGGGTCAAGACAGTTAACAACGGAGATTATAAGTGTTAATTTTGAAGGGTGCGTACTAATAATAATATTGGCTTTATATACTATGTAGAAATTAATTTCTGGATTTCATTAATATCTCTTAACTGGATTCCCAAGCTGTCTCATATTACTAAGGTTGAAATAACTGTAATATAACCGCCGTCAACCGCAAGACTACAATGCTAACAGCGTAGCTCAAAATGAGTAGCTTTGTTATGAGCATAAAGATTTCAATCCCGTGGCATGAACAACAATACATGAACCACAAGCTTCCGCTATAGGAGCGGTGTATGTTTGCGATTCTGAACATAATCTAGACATTGACATGAACTACAGATTAATTCTGTTTTGCCCTTTAACTCTGAATGTGCGGAATTAACCCGTCAAGGAAAGATAATCGTTATAAGTAAACACTAGTATAGGTACAAAGTAATAAGTTATTAGGAAACACGGTATAAAATTCAATATGATCAATATTTCTGGTCAAGTTATCTTAATGAATTTAAATATTTGTATCTGTGCAAGGACATGAAGGGCGGCAAATAAAAATTCGTATAAAAGTTAAAACAGTAGTATAATATTGTTTCTATTTAATATGGAAGAATTTTTTCTGTATTTATTTTTGTGTTAAAATATACGTAGTTCATGACCTGTATATTTGTATACAACGAAGAGTTCGTTATAAAGTATAACTAAAGATGAATGTTGTAATAGTTAGCCTACGCAAATTAGCAACCGTTTAAAGAAACATTGCGAGCAGCCATTTTGGTATTTTTTGCTGCAGGCCTTCGCAAACCAGTTCCCGTCTCCTTTTTTAGAAAAAAGTAAGAGACCGCAGCGATGGTATTTTTATTAAACTAAGTTTACAAATGTGCTGGAAAGTTATAAAGAAAGTAGAAACCAAATATCGTTCTTAATAAAAGGAGACAAAGTTTCACCGTTTACTTTACGTAAGATCTAAGTGAAAAAGTTGAGCCATTTTGTAGAATATAATTTATAGATCTCAACCGGTAATAAAAATATGCCCAACCACTTCCCAACTTCAATATTTTCATTCAGTATGACTAATCGCAAACCTAATTTCTCATCGCGAACCGTTAAAATTTGGTCCAACAATAGACAGTTGTTACACTGATGTATTATATGGACAAACATTTGTACCAAACCTTGAAGAGCGTGATCTCGAGGCGAATAATTGGCACGTTAGCCAACTCGACAACATTGCGGGATAGCATAGCAATCCATCACGAACGTTACGCGACCCCATCAGCGCAGTCGATGCTTCCGTCAAGACTCGATGGTTTAAGTAAAAAAAAATCATACCAAGATGCAAAATAATGAAAATTAAGAACTATAGTCTGTATTTGATAGCGTTCCTTAGTTAAATTCTCGTCAAACTAAATTACACTTTTTTTTATGTCATAATATTTTTACACAGCGAGTTACCTCCTACTAACATGTTATGTGTGTTGAAGGGTAATTTAATACGACAAAAGCAATAAGACTTTTTTCAGAGTAAGACTCTTTATATGTGCCTAAAGTCTAGCCCTACTTTCGTCACCGCCACACGCTTGTACTACGCACACCACGAGAGGCTGCGCGGGCGCGCTGGAGCGTGAGTCACGAGCATCGAACCGAGAGCCAGCCATCGTCCCGCTCTAAACAAGTATTTTTTACATGTGGTCTCGCTTTAACATACATATACCTATATTAATACATTTATCAGTAGGTAAGTAATAACTTCAACATAAGTTTATTGAAATTTACATGATCATTAATCAGATAAAAAAGTACTACTTTGTGGAAACTTTCTTCATTAAGTATTATATAATCATGTTAAATTATTATTAATTAATTATCCTTACAATTGATTATCTAAAACAGCAAGCACACTTTCATCTGTAGTTATAATATTACTAATAGAAAATCAGTTCACGTAAGTTAACCTAATTATATTTGACGAAAAGATATACCACGAGTGTTTCATCTCGTTCAAATCAATTGTAGCAGTATTTATGACGATATAGTGGAAAGTGACAGGAAGACCGACATCCCCTCATTACCTACGTGTATTTAGCCCGCATTGTCCAATCCACAAAGCGGTTGACCCCGCTGCTGAACTAATTACCTCGTGTGTCGTGGACGAAATTGACCATAATAACTCGGTTACTTTCAATTGTGTACAGTTTTAATAGCTGACCAGTGACCTCGAAAATATCAACTGTGAAAGGTTTCTAGGTATCCACATAAGTATATTAAGTCTACGTTTTATCGCCAGTTAGTAGTAGTGGTGTTACTGGAATTTTATTATAAAGCAGTTTCCAGGGTGAAAATAAACCCTAGTCATCAAAATATGTATTGTAGGTATATAGGCACTCTCATTTCACAATAATTGGTTATTCATCCCCCAAGTTAAAGTTCAAATCGCATCGTTCCATCGTTCCAATAGCTGACGAAGGATCTAACGATTTAGTCCATGATACAGCAGAATACACCCCAACCTCCATGTTAATCTGATCACAGCTATTGAAGTGCACAAATGTTATGAAGGTCTATATAGATACGTACCTACGTATATCTATATAGATATATAGACCTTCATTACATGTAGATAGGAATCCGTTGCATTAATTTCATGATATTTGATAATATATTTGACAAGTGAGCAAGTTTTATAGTGCTTGCTTTCTATGAGCGTTTTTATTAGGCTACTCGTGAGAAGTCCATCATGGAATAATTGAATGATTACAAAAGAAGCTTGAAAAAGCCGACAAATCTATTCATACAGAATTATACATAGAGATGTGAAGCCAAATCCCAGTTTTAATTTTTTTATTACTTACTACCCCTCTCACTTTATCGGTTTTAGTTAAAATATTAAAACAATTAAGCTAGTTTCACTTTTCAAAAGGAAAACAATCGTAAGTAAAAATGTTAAAATAGTCGCAGACCCAAACTAGTCAGTCCATATCGCACACCTAGATCTAAAGGGATCTAACTCAAAAACCGGAAGATTTGAGTTATGCACACCATCGGATTCCAGCAAAACCCACCTACACTAAAACTGATTTCAGCTAATATAACTCTGCTAGCTTTATTATAAAAAGTATAAATTTATACAGAAAACTCATGCGTGCATATGGACATATTAATCAGTTTCTCGCCTCTCCTGAAAAAGTACCTTTTTTGAGTTAGCTCTCTTTAGATCTAGGTGTGCGATATACAAATAGTATTACCAGTTTGTGAGAGAAACAAACGGTTAGAAGGAACCAGTCATTATTACGTAACTAATGTGGGACGATACGGTGAGGAGAAAGTTTGACATTGTTTGGTAGATAATTCGGAAAAGAACTAAACATAACATTTGGTAATGAGTTCAAATGTTATACCGAGATGTGGTCTAAAACTGTATTATTAATGAACAAATCCCTTACCTAATTTTTCACAATAACGTTTAATTTTTCTCCTTTGTAAAAATTACCTAACGTTAGTACCTAAGGGAATGGGGAAGAATAATTAATTATTCTTGAAAATTGGATATTACAATAACAGTCAACGGGAGTCTTTTCAATTAAATTTGAACAACGTTTCTAAATAATTAAGTAGGTATTTAAGAAATACTCTGCTTTGTTATATAGATCAATTAAGTCTGTTGAATAACTATACATTTCAAACACCTGTAGCGCTATAAATAGAGGAATACTAATAATAATACCTCTCATATTTACTTTTATCGTAAAACGATTTCATTCTACGGCAAATCTGACCACTTTCACAGAAATATCAAGTATAAGTGTATGTCATTAAAGAGAGGCACCATAAAAACTAAAAGTAAATAGATCTAGTATATATAGAAAGCTAAAAGTGACTCTCACAGCACCCGGTTCTAATCTAGGTCTATACTTACATAGAATGTCCAGTATAGCTACTTACATGGCTAAATTATTGTAAACATTAAAATCTGCAACTCTACTCTTTATTAATAACCAAAATTACTGCGAGGCGATAGGCACCACCTTCAACCAACCCACTTGGTGAATTTAGAGCTATACCTAGTGGGCGAAGTGACATAGTAAAATTGCAACCTGTTTTGATGTAGTAATTTGCTAGTACTGTGGTATGTATAAATATTATTGCAAAATTTCATATGCTTATTCGTCCGTATTTCATTGTTGAATTGTAAAAGTTTTGAATATAAACGTAAAGTACTGTTTAATAGGTACGCTGTAAACTGAGCTAGCAAAAACATTCCACTTGTGTAAAATTATCACATTACAATAATCATAAAACTATAATAGCCTTTTATTAAAGTACTCACATGAATGCCCTATAATGACTAGCAGTTAACAAAGGATAAGCAAAGTGAGATTTTTCACTCAATGTTGTTAGAAAAGTTAGAACCATTCACTTCACTAGAATACGCTTTCTAATATTTAAAAAAAATCACAGCATTCACTACTTCGTTGACTATAAACTTTTAGCAGTTGTTCTTACTATAGCATAAAAACGCATATTGTTTGGAAATGCAGAAAGCAATAGTAACGTTACGATGATCGAGACATTCGAAACGTCCCAAATTTCGGCACAATTAATCTGATAGCTGTTCCGTTAGTGATACCGTTACACTGACCGAGAGCAGACGGAGCGTGCCGCGCGAAATCACACGTGTTAACCCATTTCATGATATTGTCGTGAAGTTTCGACACAGCTGATATTGTTAATGTTTCTAGTAGACAATAGGTCTACGTGTTTAAGGGTGCTGTGTAAGAGTTTGTGCTTAAGGTTCCTTTTATACCAGATAAAGATGAAAATAAATGTACACGGAAGCCTACCCAATATAAGTCAAATGGACATACAATTCTCGTAGTTATAGTTCCTTTCTACCACTATTTGTAATAGGATAGTAATAAACGGTTTATGGTCAAGGCGACCATTTTTAGTATAACATGACTCATCGTTTGCAGATGTTAGTTTCACAATCTCATCAAATTCACATAATATTTAATAGACACTAATATCCATCGAACCATAACACGCGTAAATATTTAAACATTACTAAGATGCTTATTCTAAGTGAATTGTATAATATCTTACTATCGCAATAAAATGCGTAACTTACAATAAATTACGTTTATTAAGATAAACGTAAACAATCCTTTTTTTTTTACAATAAACCACGATGACTATGTCTTGTTTATCAGTAGGTAAATTTCAATAATATGGGATTTCAAGTAACACATAGGTACAAGGCACACGATTTAATTTGTTACATGTACCAAATTTATCTAATATAGACCGTTATGATTCCATGCGATAATATGTAAGTAAAAACAAGAACTTTGAATTCAAATTCTTTTTATAAATAATTGTTGGTAATGGTTAAGAGCACCGTTCTAACTTAGTTGTTTTAACCTCCTGAGTTCCAGACGTACTTTTTTTGAGATATCTTTTCAAAACTTTGCATGTACTCTGTTTAATAGTTGCTAATTAAGAAAAAAATACCTAAAAAAATCAAACATTGGAAAATCGGGTTTTTCACTATGTCCTTCTCAAAGAACAAGGGGATGCAACTAAGATGTCATTTGTAAAGGACATTAGATATTTTTCTTATTAATCCCGATGTAGATTAATGTTGAAAGTAACTAATCAATGGGAAATTAAAGATTCCTTGATAATAAGTTCATGGAAGTTGCAAAATTACCAAAAACAATTTTATTTTTTAAGAAAACATAAAATCATTAAATTTGTCAACTTATTAGACGAAAAACTTTTTTTTCTTACTATTATTGGACTTAAATATTTTAAATATTGGAACTATGGAGATAAATAAGATATATATAACCGTAAAATATAAAAACCTTCGTAAGAAACTAAGAAACAATACGATTAGGCGTACATAACATAAGTAAAGATCAAAAAATAGCACATGTTCAGGAGCCAAACGTCCTGTTAACTGAATTATACAGCAGAAATTATTTACGGAACAAGTGTAGAAATGTAGTTTCTCTGTCATAAATTACCATATTACCAACTACACCTTCTTTCTAGCTAAGGAAAAAAACTTTTAGACCAACAGGATTAGGATAAAAATTAGGAAAAAACGGCGCATCAGACGTCTCCATGTAAAGGGATAATCATTTTGTCAATACTAAGTTATTTATTTATACTTTATTGCATTAAACTAGACAGAAGTAAGTGTATAAAAGGCGGACTTAATACCTTGCGGCATTTTCTACCAGTCAATCTTAGAGTATTACAGAAAAAAATGGTAGTTCATTTAGACGATCATATTCATGACGTCCAATTTCAATTAAATTTTTCTATTCTAATACAAGACATGCACAAAATATAACAGAATGCTAATTGATTGTCCATTGATTACATAAATATGAGAATTATTTTCATTTTTATTCAAAAAAACATGTAAATATATTATATAAATTCAGTCTAATAACTTATGGCCATTGTTTTTATTTACAATTTGTCTCTTTTTAGACTAGTAAATGGTTATTTCTGAGTACTATATTGCAGCCATAATCATATTGATACCAATAATATTTATAATTTATATATATTTAAAAGATATTTCAGAGTACGTCCCATAGAATTTCAAATAAATATGTGTTTCATTGGTAAATCTAACCATAGGGTTAGGAATATGGTTATCTGTGTATTGGTCAGAAAATTGGAACCACTGACATGCTTCTGTATTTTTTAATAATCAAATGCATAGTAATTTAAGTCTTTCGCGTTACTAATGCCTGTTAACGCTGAAAACAAGCAAGAAAACTACTAATGTACTTCACATAGTACAAGGGTACTCAATGTAAAAAAATATTAGTTAGATGCGGTTGTACTTTGCAAAGGACATAAATAGTAGAATCTACATTTCAAGTCAATAATTTATTAATCTTATGGAAATAATATCTCAAACTACTAGTGTGAAGCTTTGCTATATTATTTGAAACCAAATAATGATTCAATCATGAGTAAAAATTTGGATGAAATCGGATTAACTTAATGTAACGCAGACGCACACCATCACGTGTGCACACTAATGACATTCTTAATTATATAACAGGTGATAATTCTGACATCTAATGTCTTAACGTAACCGGCAAAGCCACTAGATGACTCTAGTAAAATATTTCGGTGTTGCTATTTAAATTGGAGACTGCATAATTTTTATTTGTTTATGTACTACGTAAAGTACAAATGTACCCAGGAGGTTAAGATAAATAACATCAGTCTCTAATAATATTTATGATATAACTGAATTCTTTTTTATTATTTCAGGAAGCCACACTCAATTTGCTTTATAAACACTCGCCAAGCATATTATTATTTGGGTAACTGCCACCAAATTGGATTCGGTCTACAAGGTGAAGTTTATTTATTTGGTAGAATATACACTGTGAGAGCATATATCTTATCCAAAACAAGTGGACCCTTTCGTTTACATCCAGATGAGAATGTTGAGATATTTCCATTGTTTAGAAACACTAAAGGTTATTCAGAGTATCTCTATAGAAAAATCAACATAAAGAGTCGTGGAAACTTTGTTAGTGCAAAATCAGTTTAGTCCGTATGAATTGCAGTAGTATTAGTCGGTTGATCTACTAAATATATCTTATTCTAAACTACACTGCATTCATGATTCAACATTCAGAGAATCTAATTTGATAAAGTAAACATAGAATGGTTTACAATGGACGGACTATTCAACCAATCCTATATATACCTAAGCCAGTAGTTTTAAATGTTTTTTTATCTATTCAGGAATATATTTATTTATTCTACATTAAATCTTAAGCGAGGTTTTGCTTTATTGAGTTTGAAAAAGTCTCAATTTATTTTGGAATATAAATAGCTCATCAATGATTTAATTTAATACATGTTTGGAGGAAATCAAGTCGTAATGCAACGATTTGTCGGTAAATTGAATTGATAGTGCATCATCCTCGTACGTTATCTCTTATCAGGAGATAAGCAGGTAATAAATAACGCAATTGTTTGTCTTTTTTGAGGCGACATATTATTCTATTGTTTGGGTTTTAAGTATATACATATGTACAAAGTAAGGTTTTGTTAGAATTCAAAAATAATAAACGTACCAATTTCTAGAAACTGTAAATAAGACATTTAAAGCTAAACCACACTGGCAGCCCGCCATTACAATTCGCCGTTCAACCCAACTTCTGACCGCTTATTACCTAATTTCCTACAAACACATTGTAATTTATATTCAACTGCTTATTGCAACGAGGCTGTTTACATTAATTTTCATTTCAACGTAGGTAGAAATATTTTAGTTTGAAAAATGCTTACCAATTTTAAGTACAATGCTGTCAAACTGTGACTAATTGCATGCTAAAATGCGATAAATATCAAACGTAATACGTATTTAATTGTCTTCGTGCAATAGCGTATAAAAACAAGGTTGAAAGAGCACCGTGCCTACAGCAGTCACTAGCGTCATGGCTGACAGTAAGTAGTTTCAATCACACATAATTATAACATGTTTCAGTTGACTACAGCTTTCCCTGCTAATGTACATGTCACGGGTGCTTCTTACAGTTCTACTAATTTACAAGTCGCGAATGTTACTCAATCTCTTAACCTACAACTAATCAGGTATATTTATTTTAGTTATACAATGATTGTTAACTAAGGCTTTGTTGGTAGACAAACTGGCACAAGTGCGACCGGTTGGACGAGACGCCTTTGTTTGAACACCATGTATAATGCATGTAAACAGTATGCGAGCGGAATCGCTAATAGTTCGCGGCGCTACGACCGTTGTAATAAATTTATTGGTGTTTCATTAATCAACTCAAAAAGTTATATTGGTAAAGATCGAGTGTAAGCGATGTACCTATTCAGTTAAATGAACAAAGTTTGGGCACCGTTTAACGTCAAATTATCCTAAAATAACCGTATTATTTATTTATACACTAGTATAAATAGTAAAACTGCAGTTATTAATGTTAAGGCTAACAAATGCGACCTCTGTCGAGGACATTGCAAGCGCGACCGATTGCAACACTATAAATAAGGCATTTTTAATTATGTATTAAGTATACATATTAGTAGGTCACGCGGTGCACTTTTTGCCACCATATGTCAAGCATCTGTCCTTTACAACAAAAACGAATAAAATACGGATAAAATTTAAAGGGTCCGATAACACTAATAGGTTTCATAATATTCTTTTTACACTTTTCTTATCGCATATTTATTAATCAATAGTAGAAATCTTATTTTAAATATTAAATTCATATTGAAACGCTCTTCGTTATCTGATAAATTAAATACTGATTGCAGATTCGGTAAACTAAAATTGACTACGCTTTGTCTAAATTATAGATATACTCATAACAACAGCAAGTGACATCACCTCACAAATTCCTTGTCGTTATCACTTATCAGTTATCACCTCCTCTTTCACATTTACCGAGATAATGGATAAGAAGTTCCTAGTTAAAGCTATAAAAGTGTTATTATTGTTATTTTTATTAATCCTTTTGTATACGCTATTTTTATATAATATTTCATAGGAAACATATTTATTTCAATAATAGCAAAAAAGCTTATTTAACGAACTTTACATTACGGAAAGTACTTATAGTATCATGATGCCTATATTATTCGCTGAATACAACAAGCAAAAACTGAATACAAGGTAAAGGCCGCTCTTAAAAGAGAACGTTAAACATTCAAATTGCATAAAAACTGAAATAATTATACCACATCATTACTGAATCGTACTTGGAATTTAGTAATGCTTGAGAAATAAAGGAAAAACACGATTACAAACACGATATACCTACAACTAGCATCCTAGAATAAGCATCATGATCAGAAATTTCAAAATAGCTGTCGAAACTAAATAAATTGTAGTAGATATGTATTTTCTTAAATCCACTTTTGCTTATGTCAAGCATCATTAATCTCTTCATTAAGTAATTATAAACATACTATACAAGGGGTATTACCAAATAGTTGCTTCAGTCAAACTCCCACACTTTCCTATTACGACACGTAGAAAGCTGCCATGACACTCGCTTTTATAAAGCTTCATATGGGTGTTATGTTAGTCATTATAATGTTAATCGAAAACAGTATCAAAAAATAATGAAGTTAAAATAAATGTGAAAGCAAATAAAATGTAACCAATGAACAACGCAATACCAAATGAAACCGACATTCATCGCAATATATCATAATAATATTGAAGAACGTTCAACAATTGCGGCGGTACAAGAAACTACACTTAAATCTATTCTATCAATAAGGACCACAGGACTTAACAAAATACAATTTCAAAACTGAACACGTTCCACGTTGGCAATTGTAATTTACGACCGTAGAGCAAAATAATATCACAAACTTGTAACTGATATGCATTCGATACAAACGAAACGAGTCAGCAGTTGAACTAAATGGAAGAATATAATATTGAAATGGTAACATTCAGCCAACCTGATTCGAGCCTTGACAATACAAAACGTTGGTTAAATGAAACGACGCAAATGAAAAGCTGACAGCGATTTAAAAGCATATTCTGAGAAGTGACTGGAAACATCTGATTAGTGTATAACATAACAAAAAATTACACATATATATATCTCCCGTCGATCTACATTTGTCAAGGATATTGGGTCGAAGTCAATGATGATAAAGTTACATTTGAAACATCTACTAGCTCTCAAATTGTGCCGCTTGATAACAATATGCCACCTCAATTTTATTCTGTGGCAACGCCGGATATCAAGGTCCAGTTGTTGCAGTTTCACTCAGCCGAAAAACCTTCCTTTGCAGCCAATCAAGCACGTCGAAAACGACCGTAAGTTATCGAAAATAAACCCTGGACCTAAGATGTAAAATAAACGCATGAATTCAGGTTAATGAGGAAACCATTTGCCACGAAAAATATACTACCCATTCAAGTTTAAAAGAGTGATCCAATTATGTATAACCTAAACGAGGCCCTAGATCAATTCAATACAAATAGGCTGCAAAAATCAAAAATATACACTGACTGAAACATTGCTAACTCTTTTTTATAAATCTTAACTCACTATTACACAGTCACTGTAGATCCACAAAGTTATTAACCGAATCACCGAAGCGCGACACAACGGTACTTGCTGATCTATGCACAGATACAAAACCACGTTCGACCATTTGAATCACACTGCGATCTTCATCACCTTAAAACTAGCACATTCACGAAATTTAAAACTGCACTATCACATCACTGAAGGTTTTTTGAGAGATTACAGGGGAAAGCGACACATCCGATCTGTGCGCCGGTTGCGGGAAGACTGAGGTAATAGCGGTGCGCTTGCGCCGCCCGCTGTCCGGTTATCAGCCTTAGGAGGGACAAAGGGGGGTGTCGGAAAGAAAAGTCTGCACGTGACGTCTTCGATAAGCTGAAAATCGTGCGTTAAGCAACGTTATCTGCAATTGTTAATTGGTATCTCCAGTATTGCAGGATGTTAAATATATCTCAATAAAATCAATGCTTACGAGTTTCTAGAGTTTCCAATTATATATCGATCATTTTTAATAATTTTGCTGTGACCATGGTCATTTCCAGTGATAGATATGCCTACGTGTACGTGTAATAAATAATTCACACCATCATAAAACGTTTAAATAGGTTATTCATTTTTAATACCCCATATACCTATTCACTGTTTTCATTGCAATATTTGCTGTAGATACAACCTATAAATAAGGAATATATTTTTACTTTTATTATTTTTCCTTAAGGACAACTGTCCAACAATGGAACGATTATTTATATTCGTCATCTCCAATGATAACTCACTAAATAAATAGATCATAATTAAAAACGACTACTACCTACTGAATGTGCGCCAGCGATTTTCCTTCAAAGTGACAAATAAGTGTCATTTCTCAATTTAAATACGTATAGCCATTCAATTTTGTTTATTTTTTATTTTGTGCATATCTTGATTTCCGTCAAGTCTTTAATAACGTGACGTCATATCTCGTGTCGGGCGTCTTCGGACACGTGTCGGACACAACAGTTGCGCGTGAGTCATGGAGGCTGCGTCGGAGCGTAAAAAACTAGTATCGACCGTACTGCGGTAATGGCCACACTGCCTTACATTAATGTATAAATACATATTATTATTATTATTATTATTATAATAATGTTTACCATAATTACTACTGTTTTTAAAGTAAAGTAAAGTAAAGTTTATTTACTCAAGAATACAATGATTTGTGATGTTAATTTTTGTATCTGTTACATGTATTCTGCCTGCAAGCAGACGTGCTTACTCAGAGTAGATATAATATTTATGTAAACGTGTAAATTATAACAGTATCACCAATAAATACCTACTATCTACTTGTTCTGTGGTTCAAATGTTTCCTCGGTAAATAAGTCACTGGGCACCTATCTGTATTTTCCGCTTCAATAACAACTTCACTATATGAAGTAGGCATTACCAACATATGTAATTCCGTCAGACCTACTCCGGTTACGCATCGGCGACTTTTGATTTTGCAGGTGAATCGGGGCCTTATAAATTAACCACCAGTACTTTAACAACTCCAGAGATCACCTGTCATTGTCAGTCTTCTTGCACTGTGTTGAAGTATGAAAGCGACAGTCGTTTGGATCAATTTTGCAATTAAGCCACCTGCACTGTGACCCCTTTAAAAATAATACCTGTTATGCTAATGGACAAACACCCCATGCACTATGGTGTTAATCAGCGATGCGTTGCGTTACCGTGGCGGACTTAAAATGGCATTTCAAGTTTAACCGTTGAATAAACCTCCATAAGAATCCTATAAATGCTTTACTTCACTTAACCTTTCTTGTTAAAAAAGTTAAAAGTCACGCTTCGAATGATATTATATAGTAGGTAATAATTAGTTAAGATCATAATTGGACTAAAGTAATGTGTGCTGTGCAATCTTTTACATTTCGTCGACAAAAGTAGAGTTAAATTACATTTTGAAGTTTTCTTAACCCGCAATAAATTATAATAATTAAAAATGTAGACTAAAATGAATATCATAATGAATCATATTAGTTATAAGCATGTAGTTATTTAATAGGAGATTTGTGATTTAGTAATACATTATATTTTAGTTTATAATCGATGAACATAAGTTTTCACAGCATTTTTCATTATAATATGTATTCATATCCCAAGCCAAATGATTCCCTTTTTTGTTGTTTAAAATTTTTGATGTTCTTGGTTTAGAAGCAATAGAAACTATGTAGGTACTTCATGATCCTAACAACAAAATATGACACCAACTTAACGTATAGTTATCATAGGTTCGTATTCGCACAATGGCCCGGTAGCCCAGTTGCATGTAATTAGTACATTCATACATTTAGCCACGAGCATTAGCATCAATTTGCGGATGCTGATGACTTTTGGACTCATTGCCGGTGAATCATTGAGGGAAGCCGCATATTAGGATGCTGGAAATTGGTTGCACGGCCTAGGTGTGTTTAGTAGAACGGTAAGTGAATTAGAGTTTTAAGTTAATAGAATCTCCCTAATTAAAAAGAGGTATTAAAATAAATATATATATAAGTACATATACATTATTTTTCTTGTATATTTAAATTTATAGATTACAAACCTCACTAATTAAAATTCGTTAAAAATTATAAATTCACCTGACTGCCGTTTGATAATTTTGACTTAGGTAAACCTCAAAATCATCAAAGGACTGTCTCAAAGGTGCTCGTGTCGTCAATCAATTATTCTGCCTATACCAATACATATGTTGGTATCTATATACTTAAATCAAATTAATTGATGGAAGCTCTACATAATCCATCAACCTATCAATAAGCTCGCTTCCAATTAATTCTATATTATAATGGATTACGTATTATGATCCTTAGTAACTTAAGTTTAACTAATAAAAGAACTGAGTTTGTTGACCTGAACGTGATGTGGGAGGATATACCTAAGCTAAGAAAAATCAAAATCGACGCCTACGTATAGAGCAAGTACTTAGAGAAGTTCAATCTTAACTATGTACTTACCTGTTTAAAATTGTGAAAATAACTAACTTAGTGGCAGATTAGACGAACGTTCTTGCTGTATATTTTCTCTATCACAGCTGTTATGATTAAATTTTCTATCGTCTTAGGTGAGATGTTAACTCCTATTATATTGCATTTATTAACTAATCACGATATAATTATTAACCTACACCTATCGTGCTTAGAGACAAACATCTTAAAACAATAACAAAAAGAGAATCTATTCAGTAACACGTATTTTTTGTTACAACTGACAAAGTGATGATTAACCAATAAAACTAGAAATACGTATATTATAAAAACTCATAGTATAGGCGATAACGGTGTCAGTGTAGGAAAATATGATTTGTTATCCTAGTTTCAAACCAAATAATCAAAGTAAATCTATTTTAAAATTTAATTAATTAAAGAGGACACCACTCCATAAATTATATATCTGAGGGTACGTGTTATTAACCTAGGTTATATAACAATATATAATTATAAAATAATGAGTGCACGACTGAGAAAATTAATACTTTCCAAGATTAGTTTAGCAGAATAAAACATGACAAAATAAACCTTTACACATTTTCAGCCCTACAGGTACCGCCACCTAGTGATGAGTAGCAGAACTAACATTCGTAACGAATAGAGGTAGAGGGCGCAGTAAGTTAAAGCATATAATTTCTTTAAAATGCGCAAAAAATCTATCACATTTGCATATAAAATAGTTAAATAATATTAAAATAAAAAATATAATTGTTCTTTGCCAAAATAACGTTACTGAGTAGTTATTCTAGTCGCCGCTAGGTGGCGTTAGTAGTATCGAAGAAATAAATATTCAAATTCAATTTTAAATCTACCTAAGCTCTTATTCAAACATACGTGACAAATTTACATTCGTGACATAAGTCTAGAATTTGAAGACAATAATTCTGATTTGCTGCGCTTGCTATATGTCAAGTTAATTATCACGTACAAGACAAACATATATTAATTAACCAATATTTGTATATATAACCTTATAAAATTTGTTACAGCGTTCTCCAAAACATGAATCCAGCTTTCTGAGAAAATTCAAAGAAATACTAATTGTTCCAAGAAATGTGTATAAGATATTACCTATTAATGTTTACATAGTACTAATTAATTAACACAATAAGGACTATTAACGAACAGTAGTGAGAGCATACAAAAAGGTTAAACACTATCATCTGCGCCACGTTTACTTGCGCTGATAAAATTAATAACATTCAGATAACGACAGATAATAATTGATAAATAAAAAATCATTGATACATTTCTGTTGCGCGGGTAAGAAAAATAGTCTGACTGACTGTGTTCGAAACCTGTCATAACATAGATAGTTAAGGGTTGGTGAGCAATGGGTATTATTTATTGCAAACAAAATTTTATAATCACAATTAGGTACGCAACATTTACAATAAGAAAAGTCTATGAAAAAGACCACATATTACGTATTACTAAATCGAAATAAAAACTAGAGCAGTCTTTGGTGAAGCGATATCAAAAATAGTTACGGAAACCCCGTGCCTCTTATATTGGTTCAAAGAACTTTATTTGTTTACAAAACCCAAATCAGTGAATGGGTAACGTTACGTTTCGTATTACGATCAAGGCATAAAAAGTATATTTATACTTTTAGGTAAGTATTATGGGTACCTCCTTACTTGAATAGTGAAATAATTTTATATATTATATACTAACGCTTTGACACACATTTGAATGGATAACTATTTTTTTTATTTCACTCTAATTGTTAACTAATTTAAGATTACAAGGAAAGTACATTTTAAATTTACTTTGACGGAGAGAGTTTACTTAGGTACTTCTAAGAACCATCCTACAAGTAATTAGTGGAAATCTTGCAAGTTTACAACTTTTAGCCTAACTTAAATTTACAGGAAAGTTAAAGTCTTAATTTCAGGGTGCCCATTATCAACTAAAATACAATTTTAGCAAAAATCAAAAGATTTAAACGTAAATTACAAGATGAACCTCAAAATCCCAATGCTATTCTTAAAATCTTTTGAATAATAAAAAAACATTTCACGAAATCGTCCCCCGTAATACTGTCTATTAAGTTTGATGCCAGAATGGCGACGGAATTAATCAAGCTCGTTTAAACTTCCGACATCCGCAACGCTTGCACAAACCACAATAAATCACTTTAAACTGGACCGTTTTTTACCAAAAGAAGATTAAAGGTACATTTTGTTTTACCGAAAGAGAAAAAAGAATATTTTCTTTCAATTGAATTACCGCTACAATGTTTATCATTCTTATGTTATTTTAGTCTTGCATCTTTAATGTAGATCTATAATACTCTATAATAGGCAGAAGCTGAAATGAAATGTTGGTATCAATTCATATTTTCCTTCAATTGATATAGTGCCCAAATGAACCAATTTCAACACTGCTCCGCTTAATACCATTGGTCATACTATCACTTTATGACTATTGCTACAAACTGCCCGATATATTTCGTAATGGACTGCATCTAAATGCAGTATGAACATTGAACATGTGTGCCGAAAAATCGGGTTTGATAGCGAAAGAAAAGTAGGTTAACGGGCACACGAACGCTAAATGTTTTGTTTGCTATAGTTTTACATGATTTCTCTTTTTTATGCAAGTTCCAATTGTACGTTAGCGAAGGCAAATCATTGTTTATCTAGGAATGCATAGCAGAACACTCGTTATTTTGCGTGTTATTTTTATGATGCAGTAATACCTAACAGTTAAAGATCGGTCGTGTTATCTTATGCTCTAATTACAATTACAACGAAAGTCTACGTAGAAGTACTGGGTTAGGTGCATTATAGTAAAATTATAAATAATTAAACAAATCTGAAGACTCATTCTGATTCCATGTCGATGCTGCATTTAATTCAGGGCACGTCTTTAGTCTACCACACCCTCCGATTCAGGCTACGTGGTCACACTACATTAAATTTAATACTTTTTAAGCCGAAATTTAACTTGTTCAAACTTGGAGCTATATTTTAAAAGCTACGTAGCAGGCGGTCTCAGGAAAGTTTTCCGTAACTTATGTAAGTAGGTACAAGTAATATTTCATTCAAACAGTATTTATTTCGCTAACAAATTAAAAAAAAAATAGGTGCAAGATTGGCATAGAAATTCTACCAGTTATTAGTTAACGGTCATCAGAAACAGAAATTCGGATATAAATGTATACCTACTACATTACTATTGGAAGTTAATGTTTTAAATAAAAAAGTCTTTGCTCTGATACAAATTCCTTGGTGGCATGTCATCGTCACTTGCTATTGTGGTTGATCCTATTCGTTCTTTACTACAATACAACGGTTAAGAGTCAATTGAGCTATTGTCGCCTCAAGCCTTCTCAACAATATTTTTATCTTCAAGTTTCAAGTCTTAGTCATATAGTGATAGTTACATAGACATAAAGCCACCAAAGGTGACAAAGATAAGAGATCCTAATGACGCAAAACGACGTAATCATTATAAATAAACAATTATCTGTCTCCTAGTTGAAATATTTTAGTTAATGGTTTGGATATTACGTCGTTAACATTTTTGACCAAATAGTAATCGATCGTGACATTTTCGTATAAGTGACAATTCATTATTCAATTAGCAGTTAATTAATTCGTATTGACCTGCGTCACATATAATTTAAAATAGCATTACTGTAGTTCTATAAAGACTATAAACATCAACATTGAGCTTGATACACGGTTTAATTACTCAATCATAAACATAGTAAATTATTCCATTCGTAAATGAAAGTGGGGAAAACCGCTATACCCACCTTATCTCTGTGTGTGTGTCGATGATGTGTGACCGGTGGTGGATGCTGCGGCGGCGGCGGCACTTGGTCGCGGCCTGTAACCACCACCGGCAGACCGTCCACGATAGTCACCATCACGCGCTTGTCCGCACTGCGCCGGCGCTCCACAGAGTTTCGACGGCGACGCTGTTCATCGGTTACTGGTCTGGCAAAAACAGTGCGTCGATCCACAAAGTTGCTCCGGGGATCTCCTTGATTTTCAGCCGCTCTTGTCGCCGGTGTATGACTCTTAGATCGCTTCAAGAGTCTCATGACATGAGATTTCAGAGCGTCAGGTTTACTGACCGGCGGCGGCAGTTCCGGTTTATGCTTGTACGATTGGGAGTGCGCATGGTGGCGCTGCACCGACACCGCGTGTCCCATGCCTGGTGGTACGACGTTGGAAAGGCTCTTGACTGCGTATGCAGCGTCTACTTTGTTGCCGGCCACGCACGACACTTCGTACATTACGACCGAGCCTCGTCACTGCTGCCCCGACTGCGGGAAAACTTCAACGAACTGTTTGTTTACACTATTGCCATATTCTTCGTATCACTGCAATCCATCACTCACACTTGCTAGCAAAACGGCATTGTTGGATCTTACTTAGAATCACGTACGCCAACCCTGGTAGATGATAACATTCGTTAACGAAAGTATTTGGATGTCACACGTGATTGCACAAACCTCTTGTCAAGTCGGACCGGTAGGTGGAAAAAAAGTTAGCATTGCAAAAAGTTAAGTTTTTTATCGGAGTTAATCTATTTCCTATTGAGCACCTATCACGATACTGATTTTTAATTAAGTTTGGCACATTTGACACGAACCAAGTCCCGCACGTCCGTACAGTGCGAGCGTTTGGAAGACACTGGTTCGGCATACACACGCTATAATATTACCGCTCAATCGCTCAATGATAGAGGCTGATAACGGATGCGTAGAGGCGAGTGCCGAGTACGATCTAATCCGACAAAGGTCAATGTTTTTGATGAAGCCAGTGAGCGTTGTGATTATAATAGATAAGTGAGGCAATTTTATTTGCACCCCGGGGAACAAAAGCTTTTGATGTAACAAAAACAACATCGGACAATTTATTTTACTAATATCATGTTACTTTGATCATTAAAAGAATCAGCTAATCCAATGAATATAAATAAAGGGAGATAGGTAAATAACGATTATACTAAAAAATCAAATTAATGACAAAGAGTTAAATATTAGCATGTCGTTTTAACATTTTTTTATTTGAAATATACGCCCACATCCCTGTTTACGTTAATATTAGTAAAAACTGCAAAGTTACCTTACTACAAGAACATTCCTCACAGAGAACATGCAATGCGGTTTATTAAAACAATGCAGCTAGAAGTACGTAAATTCCTCGTTTCACGTGGGTTAGGAATTTCCTTTGTCAAAATAACATGTTAGGTATATTATGTATCTAATTTTATACGTAGGAAGATACAAAGGATATATATATATATTATAATAGTTATAACGATATCGTAACCTCTTTCACATTAATGTAACGAAAATATAAATAATAACCAATATGATTAGAGATCTCATCCATGTTATGTTTTGATTTCAAAATAATTTGCAGCATTATAATTATTATTGGTGTGCGTTCCTTTCATTTCGTGCATGTCAAGGGTGACTAAGGCTTTACGATCACTATAGTATTCTTGAGAATATCTAGCGTGCCTAAACGAAGGTTACCTATAAACTTAACATAGGTTACATGCTAATGGAAGTTTACGTGTTCTTTGTCTATCTAATGTCTTATGATTCATGAAAATACGTCACAATTTGCTTTGTATAAATGAATCCATCTATGTCGTCAATGGATGTTTGAAAATGATTCATTGGAGGTCTCTTTTCTAGACTAACGTAATATTTGCCGTACTCAAATAAACCGATAGAATCCAGTGAACACACATCCTTTCATACGAAATCGCCGTTTGAGATTTATCTTATTTTGGAATAAAAATCATATATAAATAAGAACATAAACAAGAAACATATAAAAAACATAGTCTTTGAGTCAACGCTTTTTGTCTATATTTATTATAAAATAACATTAAACATGTTCAATTAAGAGACTTTAAAACATTTAGGGTTACACCTAATTCCGGCGGTACTATTTCAACTTTGTCTAACTAGAAATATTAAAACTGAGAGAACCGGAGGGACATTTCTTGAAAAAACACCAAAGACCGCGAATCGTAATTTAAACCAGTCTGGACAAATAGGCCAAACAATACCGGTGTGGTCGACAAGTAACTTATGCAACTTAGGAAAAGTTTTTCACGAAACTATAGAAGCAGTTTCGATTAAATTGATTGATTAACTTATGTAAGACACAGTCATGTGCTACCTACTGTGTTGTTTCAAATATGTATTGCATAAAATTGTAACAATGTGGAACACAAGTTTTGTAACTCATTTAAAAATGTAGGTTTAATTATAACACAATTTCAAACTAAACTTTGGAAATATAATAAACATGTAAGCTAATCATTCTAAAGAAATCTCTTACATGTTACCATGACAAAAAGTCATAAAATTACTCATAGGTAAATATAAAACTGATCGTGATACACACAAAAAATCTGATGTGCATATTAAGCATTATTTCAAGCAAACATGTCGACCAATTTCATACGACACATATTTTCTGTCGGTATCGCATATCGGCAACCAATATATATGTGCAAGAATTTTGATTACACGGAGGGACAGTCTGAGACTATTAGGTATTTAGTTGTTAAGAACAAATGCAGCTTAGTTTCATATAAATTCATTCTATTCGTTTCATAGTCAGCGTTAAAAGTACGGTTTGTTAAGCTTAAACCTTAAGCAGAAAATCGATCCTGACAAGTAATCTAAATAACTTGGTTGCTATAAAATAACAGTGTACGCACTAAACAGGGTAGGAACGCAAACAGCAAGGTCTCCTGTGCCAGTAGGCAGGTAGGTAAGAGAGAGCCAGTGAAAGTGAGAATGTACACACCCAACACCGCAACACCTTCCACAAACAATCGATCATACGAGATAGGAAATGCATACTATTTGCGAGTTGACGCATGTTTAATATGTTAATTGATACACATAGTCTACTCCTACCAGCCCGAAAATAACCTATGATTATAATATAAATGAGAATGCGCTTACGGAAACATCTATTGTTTTCATAGACGAATATTTTCAAAACAAGTTTAGTTCTTTGAAAACCTTGGCACAAACACCAATACTTGTTTACATACAGCTCGGAAATGGATGCAGTGACCGCAACGTAATAGTCCTTCGAAAACACATGCCGGGGAAATTTATTCAACACTCCGCTTGTGTGTAAAAGTGTAAGTAAACGCACGCTCGAATTTAAACTTACAACAGTCATCTCTAACTTATTGTATGTATAATAAAAGGATTTCAAGGTTTATTTACAGAAAAAAATAACAATACTGATAGTTTGTATTCATATCTCCATTTATGCAAGGTATGCTTTGTTTGAATGATGTTGCAAAGTATTTTACGTACTATGTAGGTACTTTGTAATAAGTAGCTAAGAAAACGTAATTTCAATTAAATAATGATATTCATGTTTCTAGAATGGAACTAAAAAAATAAATAAAAAATACAAAGACTGTTATCAACTGCATACATACATTTAAAAAAATAATAATACAAAAACTGTTATCAACTGCATACATACACTACTAAATACTGATGCAGTGATAAATTATCTTTTGCATTCGCATAATAGGGCAATAATACATTTGACCCTCGTTCAAAATCACACTAAAAATTAAATTAAGCTACCATATTAGCCATATTAAGCTGCAATTACAGCTATTTCATTTGGATGTAGCGCCTCAAAAATAATATAAATTCTTAATCCTGAAACGAAAAACCTATAACATAAATCTCCTATTCCACTACACTTTCCTGGTTTGTCAGCTACAAAACGAAGCACAATAGAGAACCGTTCCTCTCTATTGTGCTTTAGTCTGTCCATCATTTCAAGGTCCCATAGATACTCAGTATAATAACATGACAGACATGTTTTGATAAAGGGACGGGACGCTATCCGGTAGATAGCAAAATTCTCCTACGGGATATTTCGGGAGAGATGGGCGCAAACGATTGATTCGGTAGCACAGGTGAAAAGAATTGATTTCTGATGTATAGAGAGTATTACTTTCTATTGAAAATGCATTTGACAGTTTGTCAATGTCAACCGATATCGTGTGGTAAGACAATTTATTTTTAGTACTGGGACATACATAATTGTAGTTTTATCGTGTCGTTATATGCGTGATATTGAGTCATTACAGTGTTAGTAGGTACCTATACGTATCTACACCTTTTTCCATACTTTGTAGTACCAACTTGGAGATCACATATTTTTACTATTCAAATACATTTATAAAACTTTAATAAAAATGAAAACGAACCAACACAACAAGGGAAACCCCTACATGAATAGGAAAGAGATTAAAAAGATATCATGGCTCACCTGTGCATAACCCGGCACAGACGAGGGTAGATAGAGAAATAATGAGGGGTTGAAGCAGACAATAAGAAGTATGCATGTAGCTGATGGCTTCAGGCATCAGACTACATTGTAAAGTCAAACCACGACAATTTACAATCCAAAGAGTAAAAGAAGAAATACATTTAGTACGTGCAGTTTTTATTGTGAGCACGTTATGTGTTGTTAGGCAAGTTAGGCTCTTACCTAAGGAGAAAAATGAAAGCACGAATAATATAAGTGACAAATGGACACATAAGATATAATATAAGCCCCATCGATTTATCCACATTGAAATATACGATGTACGTATAAATCACAACTACTACTAAATGTATAAGGAAATTGAAAAGGCTGTAGCAGCGTCCATAGTGTCTTTCAAATTCCCACGTCAGTTTTACCACTAGCGATTCCAGAATCGTAAAATGAAAACGAAGAGGAAATGAAATGTCATCCGCCGCCTGGGTAAACACGAACGAACCCTTTGCTGCCTTAAATCGGACGTCGACTTCCTATTGTTATGTAAAAAACTTTCAGCAGATAATGTGAAGAAAAACGCTGGCAAAATGATAAAGGAAAATATTTTATTTCTTCAGAGAGCGGCGAAGCTAAAATATGATATAGTGCTATGGTACTAAATAACAAAATGTTGTATTTTGTACAAAATAATAAAATATATCACTTTCAGATCCCAGATTTAAGGAAAATTTGCAATAAAAAAAACCCATGCCGATCCGTTCTGTTTGAAAGTGAAACAATCCAACATATCTATATATACACAAATAAAGTATAGTAAAAGGCCATATTTAAATCATATACGTAAAATGAAAATCTTTAATAAGCCGAATGCTAATATACAACGGAAGTTGCAAAACCGGACACTACCCTCATTAGTCATAGAAAAACTTACTTGCAGCTGTATAAGGACACCTGCAGATAGCCCGATTTGCATTGACCGGTCACACGTTCGAGTAAGTAAGTACCTAGTTCAAAGTAACCTCCAGTCATTACGTATGCCATCGGACCGAGTGTCAATGGACGAACTACATTTCAATTTGAATTATATTATGACTGTAAAGTAGGTTATATCAAAGCGATACGTGACGAACTGATTGCATTTGAATAATCCAATTGAATTTCATGAATGAGGTGCTGAATGGCTTTGACATATTCTTAAACTGCTCTAATACTGTATTGATGAATTCAATATAATTTAATAACGTTGATTTCAATTTATTCAAGTAGCTTAGAAACCTAATGAAAAGTAATGGTAATGTTTATCGCGTCGGAATCACAACACATAAATATCAAATTAGCTGCCAATAAACAAGTTCATATTTCAATTCTTATTAGCAAAATAGGCAGATTACGTGTTCTGTACACACATGTAACATTTTTTACCAAAAATACCTACTCTCAGAAAGTAATATATTATATATCTCAACAATAAAAAATACACGAGTCCAGAATTCCATAAGAAACCGATTGGATTTGAGCCAAGTCATGCCTAATAGAGTTATACATATAAGCCGGTACGCACTCTTCCGCTTCTAGTCTCTTCTCGAGACTCATTTGAAAAATATTTTAGGTTCTAAGAAGTCATAAATAAAGACGGAATTCGATTGTTTAATGTTCTCTCTAAAATGGACATGGAACCCTATTGGAGCCCATAATAATGGACGATTATTGTCGGACAATGGCATTGCCGAAGTCGTTTGCATCAAAAGTATATGTAGTAACAGTTAATTAAATATTTTGTGGTCACCGGTTTAAATAGGCATCAATTGACAATGCGTTTTATGTAAACAGAGTACCTAAAATTACCTGGTTAAATAAATTACATATGTATATATTTTACCAATGTCTATATTAACTACAAGAACATATTATTGCGAGCTAGCGGTTGATCAATAAATTATTAGAAGAAGGAAATTTATGATAGTCATCAAATTGACGATAACAATTGACACGAAAGACGTAAATAAAATCATCAACGCAATTACGACAGACCTTAACAAGATCGTTTATTCACTACAGCGGCTGTTGTCGTAGCATTTTAGACAATTTACGAACGGGATTGAATAATGACGTGACATCTGGTCCTTCAAGAATCGTTAGAAAAATATTTAGACTCATAATCAATTTCAATAATATACTTAACAATATTTATTCTAGAAAGCGTTTAGTGTCAAAGGTGTAAAATTTTCTCCGGTGTTGAAATCCAGTTTCAATAAAAACTGTTCAAAAAAGTTGGATCGACATAAAATCTCGATTCAGATAGTATGTTTCGATATTTAGATGTACAATAGAGCGACATCGATGTTAAACAGAGCGTTAACAAATCTGAACCGCACGCGCGTTCGGTCTCTACACAAAGTAACTACCCAGCAGGACATAGTGCTAGATGAATGTCACGAACCAGTGATCTTCCTAAATAAAGTCCATTCGTTTCTAACTATTCAACGAACTCTGTGCCTACCCCGAGTTACCAAGATTATATCATCAAGGCAAAATAATGTAAAAAAAACTGGCTTCATTCACTCGTTCGTACCCTTTATAAAATTGCTTATATTTATTTGCCGCCAATGGGCTATGATTCTAAACCAATATTAACTCATTTCTTAAAAACCTCTAGACTAATTTTCAAAGAACGGTAAAAGGAGACCTAAAAGCTACTCTACATCAAGCGTCTAATTTAATTTAACAGCAAAAAGGTTCATTCCGGGAAATAGTAATCATAAAAGCCCTGGCTGTGTCGAATGTTAATGTATTCTTAATGAAGGCTAAAATATTTAATTGCAATGAAACGTTACTAACATTTCAACTCTCCTTATACAATAGTATACTAATAGATACCAAGGTCAAGTCAGTCTTTGAAAATGTAGATAGATTTAAAACCTAAGGAGAAAAATACTTTATAACAATAAATAAATGCTCTGAGCATGAGACTCTGCAAATGTGATTTCCAATACTGATCACGGTAATACAAATCTGTTCTATTTGTTCTTGTAACGTTTGCGAGATAAAAACAACTGGATGGGAAGAGCTAATGGTCCACGTCGAGGAAATCGACGAACGTTTAACAGACACCCTGAAAATCACCTGAATGCCTTTTTTAGAAATATATACCTAATCATAAGTCTAAAAAAGGCGGCGAAATTTATAACTTGGCTATCTTGCTTATTTGTTCATCAATCGTTCGTACCTTATACGGTTGCGCCAATCCCAAAAGCCTACCTTTCAAACGAGTCGATGTATTACAGGTGTAAATAAAACAAGTTTAATTTAAAATGCAGTAAGACGATGAACAGAACCCAAAGAATAACAAACGGAAGAAACTGCATTTTAAGCATAAATAGACGTTTACAACAAACCAGATGGACTTACTTTGAACATCTCAACTAATTTTAAAATAATGCTTGTCTGCCTGTTGTGTACTTGTCATATGACGACAGAAAGAACAAATGTCTTATATGCAATAGTCCTTCACAGTATCAATGGATAATGCAATCGCTTGTGCATTTACACCAGTCTGTACAATTTTTAAAGACCAGGCAAAGCCACTCACTTTGTACTTTGTAGGCTTTGCAGCAAACCTGTAACTACTAGGAATTTCATAAATACAAAATTCTCAAATTGCTTTTACTACCTAACTGACCGTTTAAATAGTTTCTGTAGAATAGTTGCAATTTGCTCACAAAGGGTATTTTTTCTGAATCATGCTCGGTTGCACTCGTCCTCGAACAAGGTCGATCAGCTATATTTCCTTGATGACAGATCATTTGTCACTTAACAGACTTCCTTTTCATTTGTAACAGCTAAGTATGCCAACATCGAGGCACTAACCAACTGAAATCTTTCAATTTGAAATTTATGAATGGTGACACATACCCGTATTAAAGTAAGTAGGTAAAGCATTTTTTTTAACTATTACGTATTGAGAGTTAATTTAATAAAATAAACGTACTATTGTAAAATTATATATAATAATGCTCGACAATAAAGGAATTACATTAACATCATGTACAGTGAACGTAGGTGTAACTTCAAAGCCTTGATAAATATACAAAGTTTGCAAACAAATACGTAGATATAGGAAAATACATGACAACAGTTCGAGTAGGTGTTAATCTCCAATATCTATAGAGAAATAAGTAATACCGTAATTGATATTAATAATACATTGAGTTATTTTAAAGCGCTAGGTGCTAAAATTTTAAATGTTTTGGGATGAATTGGTAACGGAAAAACCTTAGGCGTTCGTCCCACATGATGACAGGTGGTCAATAATCACAAACGTTAAGGTGTTTAGGTGTATCGCCCACTGCCTTCTGTTTATTTTAACATTACGATGTACCTAACTTTATTAATATAATTGAATAATGAAGACGCCGAGTACCAGTGACTAAGAAGTTAAAAGTCATTTATACTACTTCTATTGTGTAAAGGAGATATTCTCTTTAATTAGTAATAATATCTAAGCGCTCTTCTCTTTTTATATTGTTATAATTGAAAGCTATACTTCAATATATAAAATAATGCAATACATAATTTTGAATATAACCAAATATAGCACTACTCATAAAATTTTACAAATTAAATACTGATAGTATATGATAGCAAACAAATATACTACTTCTATTCATTTACTTTATCTCTTTAAATCGTTTATCAAAATTCATGTGACTTTAAATATTTTGTTTATGATGAACACGAAGATAGTAACAGCAAAACAACTAACATTTTTATTTCAGCCTGTGTTTGTTTGAATTTCTTGTATAAGGAATACAAGGAATTACGAGTAAAATACGAAACATCCAAGTAAAACAAATGCTACCAGCCAACCTCAGACTTTTCCCTGGGGAACTAAACCCCGATACCCAAACCGATTTAAATCCGCGAACACGTGATGTCGAAAAGAACAATCTCGTCGATACGTCTTATGCGAAAATTGACGGGGGGACCAGAATAGCGGATGCTATGGTTAAGTTGCTAAATTTGAATTTATGCGTCCGGTGTACGACCCCGTTGCTCACAGCACAATCATATTACCAATTCTGATTTTTTAAGAGTAACTATCAATAATAAAGGGAAAAAATATATATGTATTGAAGCGTATTCCAATAATACGTTTGTCTACACTAACTTAAATATGGATGTTATGGATCAGATTTGAAGCCACTTTTGATGGTGATAACTGACACACTGACTACGCACACCATGATTTTACGTTACTTTTGCGGAATGTGGAATCTTTTAAAAGACTGCATTGATAACGATTTTATTCTTAGCATGGAAATTGACGACTTGAGTTACCGTACTCGCGTGCTCAAATTTGACCAACAACATCGGATAGACATAATATACCTACGATATTATAAATATGTTTACAAACTTAACACGTGGAGCGGTGTCATGCTTCGATGGCTTCCTGCTCCAATACGAGTAGATAGAAACTCCGATAGCTCCCATTCGGTTCGAATATCATGAAAATATTTCGATATGCAATATTATATTATATTATGCATTTAATCTTCTAATTACTTAAACAACTTACACGAGTAACGAACTTGAATCGTATTGTCTTTTGAGATATTCTATCTAATACCTACTATGGAATATGATACGACAAAACTAATACTCGCTATTTCGGGATATAGCAAATGCTTGTATTAGCTTGGGACAGGCAGGACAAACAAGAGTAATCTTCAAGGACTAATTTAATGATATTGTTATTTTAGAGACGATTAAACCGGACGGGGACCATGAGTATTGTTCATTAAGATTATCGAGGAATGTCAAGGGAATACCTTATATAAATTTAATTTGATAAGAATAATACCAATGGTTATTGCTTCCTAAAAAGTTTATCAATAAATAGCTAGAGTATCCAATAAAAAAATGTGAGTATCTTATTGTTTAATCATTTTTGCTTTCCTCTAATGTTAAATCCGTAAATTACGAGGATGTTTCACACAAGTTCCTCCATTTGGATTCAATTATCGAATAAAAAGATCTTAACCTCTTTCGATTAAGTATAATAAAGTCTTTGACGTTTATATCCGTAGTTAGATCAAATGACGCATTCTGAATTTTCATTTCGTTTATAATCCAATCACATTCACGAAGATCGAGTTCTCAGCGAAGCTGTTATTTTACCGTATAATATATTCATTATTCATAGCTAGAATATCATATTATTATTATTTAGATTAATCCGAAGCCTTTATCTATAGGTAATTGTTTTTGGTAAAGACGCTAAATAATTTTAATCTAAAATAATACTTAGGGGTCATTTTAAATTTAAAAGATATAAATCATAAGTTAAATATATGAAATTCCTGAAATGGTTGATGTTGAACACCAAAACTCCAACCATATAAACAATTTCACGTTTACATTTACGATTGGCCTTCCATCTATGACAAAATAATGTTAGGTGTAAATAAAAATGAGCACTTTTTGAGATATACAGACATAAATAAGAGAGGTTTACGATAACGACAAGGGATGTAATGTTTATCCAACATTGAGAACCCATGGGGATATTATTAACAAAATTCCGCCTTTATTTATACGATAAAGGTTAAATACGCGTCCGAAATTTCAAACCCAATTTAATGATAATAATATATTTGATAAAAAAAATATACCTATTATTGACTTTAAAAGATGTACCGTACCCTTTTTTGTTATTAAATAGCATTGTTTTAATTAATATATACATATTAGAAAAATACATAGACGTTTAACTTTTACGTTGTTTGTCTGTTGACAGCAAGTTTGCCTCTTATATATCATCTGACACGTAACTTAATTTGCAAGCCCAAAAAAAGGTAAAGCGATAATTGAACACAAATCCGAAAAGAACTGACGTTCATATTTCGTAAGACACGAAAAAAATATTATTAGAGAAGAAAAAACATTTTAGTGTGAAAAAAGCTAAGGACATAATCCCTGCTTGTTTAGTGCGTGTGACTTCGCGATAAGGTAATCCTCTTGTCTCTGTCTCGCATTTTGGTGGTGTACGAAAGAGAAAGAATATTGTTAGGTGGTATGCACGAGCTATGCAAATATTCGAGTAGGTGAAGTGCTTAGAATTCACTAACGATGTGGGGTGATGCTGTGCATGTGTTTTACGTATAATTACATGTATAACAAGACATGTATGACAAAAAAGGGGTGGTTTATTTTAACGACGTTTCTGTCATAATTGAATGCTAACGACACAAAAAAACGTAAATGTATCATTTTCATTTTAATCGAATGTTTACGTTTCAGGTGCTATAGGTAGGTAGGTACCTATTAGTACCAATTATATTAATAATACTATCAATGATTAAACAAGTTGATATTAAATACCTTGTAAACTGGTTTCAACCAATACGTTATGAATTAGACCGTATTACGTGAATTAAATTATAATTATGCACAGGTACCTAGCCGGTACTGGACTGCGCTTTATATCAATGGTGTCAATTGCTTCATTGACAAATACTTATGAATAAAAAAGATAACTGTTATAAATTTCAAGACCGGTGTAAAATAAACACTGATCGTAATCAAAGACATCGCATTAAACTTCCTAAACGTTAACTAATAACATTTCGTTCCATTAGTACCTATCGCTTTGATTTGACAAACGCTCAAATCTCGCATAAATCATCAACGTTTGAAGTCGTGACAGCGACGCAATGGCTGTAAACTTCAATCATTGACTCAAGCTTTGATTGCTATCTGTGATTGCTACTCATATAGTCGAGCCAAAGTACCTACATATTGAATATTAGAAAACATAATGTTTGAATATAAAATGCTATGGTGATAAGTTTAAACCCACTGTTAGGAAGCATTATGTATTATACAGTATTGTGTAGTGTATAAGTGTATATAAAGGGCACCTCCTATACTGACACTGTCTCCCTCGATGGGGGGGTTTAAACAGAGTGCCTGCAGGAGTCTAGACTAGACACATCACAACTACATTCACTGTAAAAAGGTAGTAAGTAATTTTAAAAACCTATTTAAGTAATAATATATTATTATTATGTCTGTAACAATTTCCAAACAATGTGCGTAGTAGGTAGACATGTTTAACATATTTAGAGTGTTAAAAAAACGGATTTCTCATTGTACCCAAAAGGTTAAATTTTAGGAAAAATAAAATTTAGGCCTTTCGGAAAATATTTCATACTCTTCGTTGCGAACAAAATATACGCATGGGATATCACTAGTTTTCTTTATTACTCAAGTTTTATAGCTAGGGAAATAGTGCTCGACACCCTGCACTTTTTGACTATGCGATGAAACTTGGCACAGTTGATCCTTAGGTAGTCCTGAGTGAATTTAGATCGGTAGCCATCAGTAGCCCCCCCGCATTTTGTGGGGGGAGGGGGGCAAAGTTCGACCCTGCCGCGCTTTAATTGAAGCAATATTTTTCTCAAACTATAGTAATTATGTGGTGCGATATATCATTTTCGGATAAATTAGGGATGAGGAATTCACTTTTTGAATAAAAACAATGCACTTTCTTACAAAAATAATTAATAAAGTAGAAAAAACTAGAAATTGATTTTTGATTTTTTTTATATAACTGCCTATATTTTTACTAAGTATGACAAAAATCTCAAAACTAAAAATACGATCGGAAAGCTACACTAATTAGCTTTTTAAAAATATACAACTTTATATATAAATAATTTAATTCATAGGAGGAAAAAATAATATTAATTGTCGGTCAGGGTGCTCTCAATGGGTGTTCGTCCGTGAAGTAGGGTTAGGTATTGTTTTAAACACACAAATAGTGCACATATTTTATAGTTTTAAATACAGTTGATCCTTAGGTAAACCAGAGTGAATTTAGACCGGTAGCCATCAGTAGCCACCACGCATTTAGTGGGGGGAGGGGGGGAAAGATCGACACTTCCGCGCTTTAATTGAAGAAATATTTTTCAAAAACTATAGTAATTAGGTGGTGCGATATATCATTTTCGGATAAATTAAGGATGAGGAATCTATTTTTTGAACAAAAACAATGCACTTTCTCACATAAATAATTAATAAAATAAAAAAAAAAAAAAAAAATAAATTTGAGTTTTTTTATATAATTACCTATTTTATATTACGTATGACAAAAACCTCAAAACTAAAAATACGAACAGAAAGCTAGACTAATTAGCTTCTTAAAAATATACAACTTTATATATAAATAGTTTAATACATAGGAGGAAAAAAATAATATTAAGCATCGGTCAGGGTGTTTTTAATGCATGTTCGTCCGTAAAGTAGGGTTGGGTGTTCTTTTAAACACACAAGTGGTGCATATATTTTATAGTTTTAGGGTTCTTAATATTCTAAATATATAACTGAAAAGATCAAACTTTTAAACCAAAGCAATCAATAAATACAGCCGTAATGTCGCAAACCGCCGCTAATTTCAAAATACTCGCAAGGGAATTAAAACCTACAGGGTACTTCCCGTGAACTCAATGTCGTGAAATTTGGTACAAAGTAACGTCTTATAACACAGATAAAGGAAAAATTGCTAAAAGTATACATTTAGTAACATTATGCAATAATAATATTTTTAAACTTATATACTTACCTAATTTTCGATACTCGCAAAAATCAAAATGTATACCTAGAGTACTTCCCATGAACTCAGAATTTTGAAATTTGGTACGCAGCACCATCTTATAGCACAGATAAAGGGGAAATCGCAAAAACTATACATTATTAGTTATGTTAAATAACAAAAAATACTTTAAAACTCATACACCTATTTTTTGATAACCGCGAGGGAATCAAAACCTACAGGGTACTTCCTGTGAACACAGAATCATGGAATTTGGGACGAAGCAACGTCTTATAGCACAGATAAAGGGAAAATTATGAAAACCATATATTTTTAGTGAAATTGTATAATAAAAATATTTTTAAACTTATACACCTAATTCTCGACACTCGCAATGAAATCAAAACCTATAGAGTACTTCCCGTGAATGCAGAATCATGAAATTTGGTACGAAGCAATGTCTTATAGCACAGATAAAGGGAAAATTGCAAAAACTATAAATTTTTAGTTACTTCATATAATAAAATATTTTCAAACTTATATATACTTAATTTTCGACAATCGCAAAGGAAATATAAACTACAAGGTACTTCCCTTGAACTTAGAAACTTTAAATTTTATACCAAGCAACATCTATTAGCACAGATAAAGGGAAAATTGTGAATACCATACATTTTTAGTTACATTAATATAATATAAATATTTTTACACTTATTTACCTACAGGTTTGGACGGTTCCCACTGTGCGCGAGTCCGACTCGCACTGGGCCAGTATTTTTAGGTAGGTAGGTACATTTATTTGAGTTTCGGTTGTAAAGTAAAGAAAGTTAATGAATAAATAAAAAAACTGCGGCAAATGTAAATGCACTAGAACTGCAGGTTAAATGTTTAGACCTTACCTCTGTGTCTATAGTGGTTCTTATGATACCATAAAATAGTACAAAATAAAATATATAACTAAGTATTTACATAGAAACGGGTCTTTGTTTCATTTAAGGTAGTAAAAAATCTAAAACTATAAAATATTTGCACCACTTGTGTGTTTAAAAGAACACCCAACCCTACTTTACGGACGAACATGCATTAAAAGCACCCTGACCGATGCTTAATATTATTTTTTTCCTCCTATGTATTAAACTATTTATATATAAAGTTGTATATTTTTAAAAAGCTAATTAGTCTAGCTTTCTGTTCGTATTTTTAGTTTTGAGGTTTTTGTCATCTATACTAATCTATACTATATAATATTATAAAGAGGAAAGATTTGTATTTTTGTATTTTTGTATTTTTGTATGTTTGTAATGAATAGGCTCCGAAACTACTGGACCGATTTCAAAAATTCTTTCACCTTTGGAAAGCTACATTATCCCCGAGTAACATAGGCTATATAATATCACGCTAGGTCTTATAGTTGCGAAGCAGTAACCGAAAATGTTTCAAAAACGGGGGAAAAGTATCGTTTCTGAGGCCTTAAAAAAATCTTAAGTCCCCCCGTGCGAAGCCGGGACGGGCCGCTAGTACGTAATATAAAATAGGTAATTATATAAAAAAACTCAAATTTAAATTTTTAGTTTTTTTTTTATTTTATTAATTATTTATGTGAGAAAGTGCATTGTTTTTGTTCAAAAAATAGATTCCTCATCCTTAATTTATCCGAAAATGATATATCGCACCACCTAATTACTATAGTTTTTGAAAAATATTTCTTCAATTAAAGCGCGGAAGTGTCGATCTTTCCCCCCCTCCCCCCACTAAATGCGTGGTGGCTACTGATGGCTACCGGTCTAAATTCACTCTGGTTTACCTAAGGATCAACTGTATTTAAAACTATAAAATATGTGCACTATTTGTGTGTTTAAAACAATACCTAACCCTACTTCACGGACGAACACCCATTGAGAGCACCCTGACCGACAATTAATATTATTTTTTCCTCCTATGAATTAAATTATTTATATATAAAGTTGTATATTTTTAAAAAGCTAATTAGTGTAGCTTTCCGATCGTATTTTTAGTTTTGAGATTTTTGTCATACTTAGTAAAAGTATAGGCAGTTATATAAAAAAAATCAAAAATCAATTTCTAGTTTTTTCTACTTTATTAATTATTTTTGTAAGAAAATGCATTGTTTTTATTCAAAAAGTGAATTCCTCATCCCTAATTTATCCGAAAATGATATATCGCACCACATAATTACTATAGTTTGAGAAAAATATTGCTTCAATTAAAGCGCGGCAGGGTCGAACTTTGCCCCCCTCCCCCCACAAAATGCGGGGGGGCTACTGATGGCTACCGATCTAAATTCACTCAGGACTACCTAAGGATCAACTGTGCCAAGTTTCATCGCATAGTCAAAAAGTGCAGGGTTCCCATACAAAGTTGAGCACTAAAAACCCAGCTATTACATGTAACTGTAGATTAAAATGAGAGTATGCGGGAACTTTTATGTGTTATGTTATTTTTGTCCTGCACAACGTCAATTATTTTAGTACTTAAGAAAGCTCATTAATAAATTACTTGGCGTACGGTTATCCCAAACATATAAAGTAATTTATATATAGGCACTCTCCGATTACTGACATATCATGAACGTTACGTATAGAGCGTAAATAAAATGCAATTCGCTAAATTAGTCCGTTTTACCAATGAAGCAAGACTGTTTTTTCTAAACTGTAGACATTTTGACCTTTTCATACACGCCGTCATGTTGCATTTTCCTCATACATTGCGCAACGTTGAGTATATAACAACATTTCAATTGCTCCTACCTACCAACTGTGCTTAAAACGTAAGTCATTACAGTAATAGATATAGTATAGATTACTATAAATACCTAGGAATTGTAATAAGTATACCTAATTATTCCAACTCAAAAGTAATATATAAAAATATCATTCGATGGTACATAGCTAGACTGATCCTAAAATTCCTACACAGACATTAATTGTCTGACTAATGCAATAGGTACCTAATGAAATACTTAATATCACAGATAAAATACTTCAGATCCCAGTCTAGGAAACATAAACTAATTAAACATCCAAAACAAATTATAATATTTACGTTAAGTATTTATATTAGCAGAATGTGGTCGCGTTATCAAAGCGAGCAACAGACCCACGTCCAATTACGGACGTTGACAGAGGCTGACGTTTTTAATTTTTAAGGACAAACCGAAAATACCTAAGCTATTTCTGGATTAGATTTTCGTAATTACTTACCGTAACTATACTTGGTGTATCAAATCACAAAACCGGTAATGTATAGCAGCCAAAAGTGTTTCATAACTAACCCGTCCCAGCAAAAGGAATAATAAAAAACTATAAGGTGAAGGAAACCGGTCGTACGAGAAATCCCTAATGATAGTTTTACATAATGATAATAGACCTATTACGGATTTGACGTACATTCTAGTTTAAATGTCAACATATGTAACGTAGGCAAACCTCTTTCGAAACACTTGATCGTAAAGACATATTTTGACGTTCGTTGCAAATCCTTACCTACTGCAAGAATTTACAAGAACAATAATATTTAAAAAGAGTATAAGTATACGGAATGTAAAAGCTAGGATAAAGGAAGAAATTGCATCTAATAATTTCCGCCCCGGGCTGTAATATGTTTAAATTACTAACATGCTGAGACTAGCACGTACCCGCTCTCTAGACATCATATAAAATGTGTACTTTACAAAGTATGCTGCAAGAACATTGTCATAATAGACTTAAGTTTTAAATGAGCTATGTATTAAATAGTTATCGTGTAGTTTCACAACAATGAAAAGAAAAATACATTGTATTTATCTTGAAGAACTTTAATGATTAATCATAAATATCTAAACACACAAAAATAATATAAGGATTCATACTATCGATTTAAAAAGCGAAAAATATATTCTGATCAGAAGGACATTTAAATTTCCTTTGTTAAATTTTAAATAATAATTAAACATTATGAGCACAAGTACTTTGCATACCTACTTACGATCAATGAGTATACATACTAAATATATATTATATATTTAAATCTGAAAGTGTTAAAATGAAATAATTTTCCGCTGATCTTTACCCTTTTGTGATAATAATAACATTGTTCAGTCTCGAAACCGGTACCAGTTATTTTAATGCACCTGACATTTACACACACAAACTGTACTAATGAGTAATATGAACCTTACGCCTATGAACATAAAAGATATATCTTAGCATTGAATGTTTGAACTGTATTATTATAATATACTAGGCATGCCTCGCGGTTACTCCGCGTGGTATTCGATATTTTTATTAATCGTGTCAAATCGTTCAAATACAGGCGTACTATACGCTTGTATAATTATTTTACTGATTTTAATTTCGGAATGTTTTTCATTCAAACCAGTTAACATGGAAAATAATGCAATTCCTACACCTATTCCTCGAAAAATAATATAATTTATAGCTCTCTACACTGAGTTACCGTGTAAATAAATTATACATTTATACCTAATATTACTTACTGACTTAGCATAGCATCATTATTACTTCATAATCATAATATAAATTTGTCGTCTGTTAGTTCCATTCACCTAGCAATCTATCGTTATTCTCACGCAGTCTAGAACATTCTTAATATACACTAAAATAATACTTAATTGATTATACGTACATATATACTATATACTACAACATTTACGATGATTCGAATTGTCCAATTGTTATATACAACTTGTAAAGGTAACCAAGTAGAACAAAGATGCGTCAGTAGTGTTCGTCACGTCAAGTTCCTTAACAGCAAACACTAGTTCTATTCATATTCGTAAGTATTTGATTTTAAAACGCTTAAAATAGGATTATAGTAGTACAGTTAAAAATAACAACAATGTAAACATTTAACTTCCAACTGAAAACAAAAAAATAAACAAGTGTCACAGTGAGCATTCAATTCATATCCTGAAATGCCTCTGGTAGCATTCCCCGGATTCGTCGCCGTAATATAAAGGAAACTCTCGACACAAATGAAAATTCAATATTCGAGAGCGTGCCTATACAATACACACTGTGCTTGATTTCAATACAACGGCTCAGAAACTACATTAAAGTTGAAACAGCCAACTGCGAAATTGACAACAATTTGTGTGGCATTTTATTAATGGGTTTATTAATAAAACCGTAAATCGGATTCAACGATAAATACGAATCAATGAACACGAATATGTAATTACGGAGATGAAATTGAAAACTTTTATTGAACATTCGATTTGACATATCCATAGTATCCATACCAACAACTTCATTCGAAAATACATTATTAATATGTTGCTACAAAACGTATACGAAGTAGGTACGCAGTAGTCCTTCGAATTTTATTTTCCCATAAATTTGCTTACGGTAACAGATCCTAATGATCAGATAAGGGTCAAAGATTACACAACTCAAATTTGAGCATCCATTACTATGATAAAAAGCAATCGATTTGCAAATATTGGCAAAGATATTATGCAAAAGCGATTTGTATTCGGCAAACTGAAAAAAGGGGGGAAATGTATATTCGTACGATTTATTAAACATAGCTTCGCAAAATATTATTTTGTTTGTGATAAACATAATTTTCAAACTGACTTAGTACAGATGACTATGTAACTCAGGTACGTATGACATACTTGAATTAAACGGCTTATATATATATAGGACATCAATGAATCGGTAAATAGATAAAATGATTTATTCTGTGCTCAGAATCAGCTGTCTTAGTATGCTAAGACAGCTCTTAATTATAAAAAACAAAGTATAACAAAACGTCTCGAGTAGCAATATATTAAACTTAGCAAGAACACAGATGAGACATACAAGATTTATTATAACAACGTAACATAAAGTAGAGCAAGCCAACCTACCCCGAGGGAGGTGCGGCTGCCTATACGTTTATACGAGTAGTGTATATATGTCAGTTTGACATTGTGGGCTTTTATAGGTTCCGTGTACTAGCTTTATGGGATTATGTTTAACACTTCGAAGCCTTTTGGTCGTATTGGATGAACATCATTATCCGTATGGTAGAATCATTATCATGAATGAATATAAAGATTATATTTTACTCTTTCCGTAAACGTCACCATACTTCGACATACGTCATTTTACAAAAACGAGATATTAGAACAGAACACGTAATACACAGCGTAATGTGCTTAACTGCACGGAAACTTCCTTCAATTATACTATTTACCAGACATAGATACAACATCAATATGCATGGAATCACATTAATACAGGCGTAAGCGCAGCTGGCTTCATTCAAAGATAAATACAAAGCTTCAAAGAATTAACAACTAATAACTGAATGTCTTTTAAGATAGCAGTGATCCCAGATGAATAACCCATCTCCAAAAGCAATTTTATAGAAAAATACACTATTAAAGTGCAGTGGAAGTGAAGATAAAAGCCTCTGTAGAATTTGTGGCCTACTTTACGAGAGGCCTACCTTTAGCAACAGACACGAAATTAAATGACGAAACGTACCAAACTGCTTCACGAGTTTGAGTTGAGTTGTTCAATGTTTATGCATTTTATGCAGATCTATTTTCCATCTCGGACCCTTTCCACCTTGACCGACATTCTAATAGGCTACGTGATGCAACGTGGCAGTGACCTATTTCTAAAATTGGGAGTAGTTTATGTAATTGTTTGTATATAACACATGTATTTCAAGTGGTTTCTTGTTATTTTTCTTATTTAAAAAAAATATGATGTTTATTTCGTTATTGACTTGAGATGAAAAAAAAACATTACCCATTCCCTACTACTACTTTACGATGTTTTTTTAGGATATCGCTCGGAAAAATAAATTGACAATATTTAGAGCACGTGTCTAAATGATGTCGCATTGTAACTTGGAAAGCGTAACTTCTGTAAACAGGCCACTGAAGTACTAAGCTCGATCTTGTCATTCGTTATGGTAAAAGCAAACAGCCAGTGACGTTTAGACGTATTTATCCGCAAGTTGGTGTCGACGTGAACATTGTAACTTCGCTTCACTTCCTCTGACAACGACAACACTTTGTTACTGTCACGTCTGTTATATAAACTGTTTAAATACGAGTACGTGCTAGACCACCACCACCATCGATTAGGTACTAATTATGAAAACACTCCAAAACTTTTATTTTTGCAAATTCAGTTTAATGCTGTCTGCCCGTAGGTCCATCTATTTCGAGAAGTGTATTTTACTATATCCACTTTATAGTGATGTTATCAACACATCATAAAAAAAAATTATTAAAAATGAAATTAGTGTTTTTGTTCGGCAACTCGCAACTCTTCATATTCGAATCGGATCCGCACATACCCGGTTTTGCTGAATGTATTTTTTATTTTACTATGTAAAAATCGATAATTCTACCTACCGTCTTTAAATTAAAAATAAACCGCAAATTTAACAATGAAATTTAATTACCATAGCATGAAGTGAAGCTGACCTACTCATCAAATTAGTGTCCCGTCTATTTAAACGCTGTTCTAAGGTCATTAAGTTTAATTGCGTCCCACACAGACGCAAGTGTCTACGACGTTGCTTGAATGCTAATATACGAATCACAATACAGATAAAAATAACTATGTATTAGCATCATAAAAACTGTTGGATACATATTATATACACCAGGACTCCAATTTCAAATAGCATTAAAACTTGCATAACTTATAACTTTGCATTAAAACGTGAAAAAGTAATTATGTCTGTTACATTTTGTCGTTAAAACAGTTGTAACGAGTTTCGCTCATTTCTAGTCAAATCACTATTCTATTAAAGGAGCAAAATATATTTTCCTATACGTATTACTTGTGCACAAGAGTGCATTTCATATATTCAAACGTAAATAGGTACTTATATGAAAACGGTTTCATCGGCCGACAGTCGAGCACACGCTTGCAATACTAATTATGTACCGCAACTGACACTGGAGCTAAATATGCGAACTTCGTTGTGGAAAATGTCACTGGATAAAATGAATTATCTTACACAAAATTGGTTGTAACATGGGGCTAAACCATGTTCGGCACTGAGAAATCTAACTTAAAAAAGCGACATCTTTAAGTGGCTAAGTGGTCAATTTTACGCATGACAAGTCACTAATTTTATTGTTAAAAGTGAAAGAATAACAAAAGAGAAAAGTAGCAATAACGCGACAATAGAAGGTCAAGAAATGGTTTTCAACATAATGCAAATATATAATATATAGGTACTATTTTGCCCGCCCTGATTAATCGTTACAGATTACTCTAAGTTAAAAATCTATTTCAAAAAAAATCTTATACGAACAAAGACAACTTTTTTTAGTGGCAACACCGTAAGCTATTGTCATATTATGGTTATGGTCGCGACTATAACCGGACTATCTGGTTGCCAATTCCGATTGCGTGTTGCCGCGGCTATCCGGCCAACATAAATAACTATAGCTTACGAATATGTGAATTACTGTAATGTGAGTAATAAACCATTCTAATAATCCCCTTACAACATTATGGATATCTTTAATTATGTTTAGTATTTTATCATGACAATGATTATGATCAAAGTATATAATATATATAATCACAAGAAGACTGTTTAGTCCGGGTTATAAAGCCTGGAGCTGATTTGAGTACCAGAATTTTACACCTTAATTGAATATTCAGCAGACTGTAAAAGCATTTTCCAAGTAAAAAGCAATATAAAAGGCTAACACGGTTACGAACAGTTTGATCTTTCCAAACTTTAACTTGGATTAAATCGGGCCACTTGAGAATTAAGGAATTACTTGCTCATAACAAATTCATAATCAAAAATTTCGGGATTTCAAAGCGAAATAAATTGATATTCTTCTAAATTCGTCGCGTAAAGTATAAAGTGACATGCACGAAAGGTACTTCACAATTAACCATGTCATTATCAAGTGCCTACTTATTGCACTTGACCAATTTTTCTATTTCATATACATATGTTTATGATGAGATAACCGTTTAAAATTATGTAGTTACTATTATAAAATAAATTAATAACATTATAAGTTTAGTTCGTCACACGGGTAAATCAGAATTACAAATACCCGCCATATAAATATAAAAGTTAACTTGTTAATGATGCAAATATTCTCACAGCAAACCGGTCCGACCTTCTCAAGAACGTGATTATAATAAAACAAAAACATTCAAGTAAAAAATACAAACCACGTTTTAAAGTACAATCCGTAAGACATTCAACACAGAAACACCCTTAAGATACAATCTTAATACAAGATTGATCGAGAGACACTTCACTGGGCACTTAGAAACTTTAATCCAAATGCACTTTGGGCAAAATCCACAGATACAAGTGGTCGAATACAAATTCGTGAATCGTATAGCACGTGCTTTTCGATTCACGACTTGAATTTTCGTTCGGTCGCGTGCAGCGTTGAGGCCAAGCGATACCGGACTGCCGCAGAGAAGCGAACTGAGCGGTTACTCAGCCAGTACTGACGAATCAGTACTATTCTGGACCTCTAGTTACATAGCAGCATAAAGTAAGCCGAGTTCAAATCATTTGGTTCTAGAGGTGGCCACGCCCGTATGTTTTGATGCTGTAAGTATTTACGTTGCGTGTGAGCTTTCAATGGAATAATTCAAACACTCATAGTTGTAAACAAACAAGATTAGACAGATATCGTTCATCGACCAAGGTGCGGGTGCTTGAAAATAAATCTTCGCAAGTCATAACAAGAAGCCAACAATAGTGAAAAAAAAATCGTTGAAATTTACATTTAATAAAAGTTTTTTCTAGCACAGTTTTATAAAATACCTGACTGACTAAAAAATAGTTTTAACGGCGCAACAAAGTTTCTTTTAAACAGACAGGAGGATGGAGGAGGAGGAGGATGAATTAAGTTTATTTATATTATATATATATATATATATATATAACATAAAATCGCTAAGGGATAAATTGAATATGATATTAACAAGCATTTGAACAATTCAACCCATAAAATATCATATAAACATAATATACGAATAATTATGTTGACGAACGTAGCTAAGTTATGACTGTTATTAGCACATAGGCCCAGCCACTTAGTCTGAGGCAAACCGTTCAGCTAACCTAATTCCTCTTAGCCGTAAATCAACTTAATGTTGGTAGGTATGTTGTGTATCCAATACGAGATGTAGAGAAGAAATATATTGTGTAATGAATTTATTACATTTTGTTAGTTTCTTTTTATCAATAAGAACCACGGTTTTTCAACCGTCATTTACATAATCTCACATAAACCACAGAAAGAATTTCCTTTCTAAAATGTTTTTATGCAACAAAGCCAAAAAATACAATAAGAAAGCGACTGCCTTTATTTATTAGCAAAAGATAAAAGTAAAGTTTCCTCTTTTCCTTATCTAATTCCACAAATTAGTTTTAAACTCAAAACAGTTGGTATTATAAAATATGTAGATGAAGCAAAACTTGCCATTCTTAAGTTTCAATAAGTACCTAGCTACGATATTTCATAAACCTCTACCAGGTAGTTGTTCGCAAATTGGAACTAAAAGTTCTATCAAAAAGATAGAGAAATCAGTGCGTATATTATCGTGGCGTAATATTATACCGAGTAAGCTGCCTAATATTTTAGAAATTATGTAAATTTATTGTACATAATCTTGCAATGAAATCGAGTGAAAAACAAATCGAATTAATGTCATGGGAGAGATATTACAAAGATTTGCTTAAAGATTCTACTCAGACGATACAAACAAAACCTCGCGTAATACCATGCTATTCACCTTCCCAAGTCTAAGGAGAATACATGTCATGCATTCACGACTACCTGCATAATTAAAATACCTATATATATCAGTAGTTAAACGTGTTGTTTACACTGACCAGATTGTTTTTTATTTTCCAATGTTGTTATGAAATTAAAGAATTATCGATACTAGGAAACTCCTATTAGCAAACCAAACAATAGTTTCACATTCCAATCCAACCACCACTTCGGCAACACCTATGTGTAAAAAACTACGCAATTTTCAATATCCTTCATAAATCAGACAATAAATTACACACGTGCCATAAAGCCGTCTCCATACATGCTCCAAATAATTGGCGTTTATTACTATTTGTATAACATGCAATCCGATCGATGTTAACAATGTTGTCAGTGGATAACAAACTAATTATCGATTATGATTAACGATTTTGTTACACTAGGAAAAGATTACGACTTCTACCAAACATTTATCTAATTGGCGAATGTAATAACTATCATTCGGAAATAGTTTTGAGAACATTCTCCAATATTTTATTATGCGGTATATTTAGCATTTTTTTATATTTGCTATAAAAGTAGTAGACAACTTCCCTGGGACTTAATTGTACATTGTGAAACAGACCCTCTTATTTATCTAAATGTAACAACAATACGAATGGGATTTCTCGGAATAGTATTTTCTAATACTAGGTACTGCCAGATGCAAGAAGCCAAAACGTATGTACTGGCGACCGGAAGACGAGGGATCAACGAACTCTTTCGATAATAGGAATTGAATGCCTGTAAACTTTACTTACTTTGTATCACATACTAGAACAAGACCCAAACGTTTATGACAAGCAACTATGTTATAAAAATGAGCATGCAAGCCACGTATGAATAATAAAGATAGTGCACACGATGAAAATTAGAAATAGCCTTCGATAACTTAGTAATGGAGGTTATAACTATAAGCCAAACCGTCATTGGTAGTTTTATTAAAGTCACATTGATGGATTGCAAAAATACACTATTAATTCAATTATAAAACGTTTATCTAACTATAAAATGGTTAATCTTCAACAAATATAAAAATCATCATCACGAATAAAAGAGAACTTATGATATGTGTACCATTTCGAAGCACAAACGGGGAAGATTACTCCCTGTGTATCCCATTGAAACACTTCATCCAAGAATAGCAGAGACATCCTCAATCATCGTCACCCAGCCAGATGACACGTGCCAACACCGTGCTGGACTATAGTGGATAATTGGAACTGTCCGGTACCGCCGGCCTTGACAACGACATGGCGGAATCTCAAGAGGTAGGCTTCGAACGCGGTAGGATAAGACCCATCGACATCCTACGGCATGCTATTCACAACTTTCCTTCGGAAAGAGTAGAAAGATACAAAAAAAGCAGAATTAGTACGTCGCAGTACCTACTGCAAAGAAATATACCCCTGTACTCGAATGATATAAGTTGGTACGTATTCACCGTTTTATATAAAACTGTGATATAACTTAGAGGAGTCCATGTTGATCCTACCTAATAAATCACTTAGCCCCAGTATGCTCTATTCTTAGAACATAGAACCCCAGCTAACCTTGCCACTCTTGTTGAAAATGACGTTAGGGATTAGTAGACATGTAACAAGACGATTTAACTCGATAAACTTCTGAGCTAGATCTGAATTACAGTTATATAACCGAAAGTCAGATAAATCCAGAATGCTTACGTAAAGCTGCATTATTGCTAATGCATGAAAAAGTTTCAGCAATTTTTGCGGTTATTCTAAACCAGGAAATTCAATTATTTAATAAAATACATTAAAATACACCTGCTCAAGGTTCAATACCGGCCAGGAAAGCGTATGTAAATATGACAATTTGATTTCCTATACCTATTTCTTTATCTAATACCGTAATATTATCTTAAGTTAACAATTGTACCGACAACGTGAACGAATGTTTATTTAAGATAACCGTATTTACTATTTTTAGGTGCATGGAAATTCCCCATCAGGTCTATAAGGATTCAGTTGCAAAAGGTGGTGGTGGTGTGGCCAGATTGAGGTAAATCCTCAATATTGCGGAAACAAAGTATGAGAATTAGAAGATGCACAGTATCTTGAGAAACTGAAAACTATTCAGGGACCCGGCAAAGTTGTTTCGTGCGCATTCGATATGCAAATTCAAGTTTAGATTCGTTCCTCGATTCTGCTGTTATAGTCGAATTTTAAAGGTCACTCTGCAAATACAGACGAAGCAGAAATTCTAATTGAATCTAAAAATCAGCCTCAGCTTAATTAAGTTTGACAGAGATATCACGATACGAGTTACAGTCAAAATAAACATTGTGGTATGTTATACTGGAACTAATTAAGTTATGCAGAAGCAAGGGTCGTTCACCTCGCTCCTGTGAGTTCCGGGATCGATATAGCAGACACCGACCTTAAATATCCGCTTCGTATAACTTTTAGCATGGCATCGTGTTTTGGAAATGTATTTCGTTTCCCAATAAAACATTTCTAAACTCCTAATCATTGTAGGACAATTTTGTGAGTAGACAAGAACAAAAACAACGGCAATTTGGCCATGCTCACTACACAATCATCCACTTCTAGCAGATATTGAAATCGCAATCTCTAGCTTCGTATTCAGTGAATAATAAATTAATGTATAGGTTAAGATTTAAAAAATACGTAGTCTTAAATTTAAACGCTTTTGGTGATGACGATGCAGTTAAGTCAACAATGTAACATCGAAGACTTATCAGTTATCACCTTGACACAATCGGTAGAAGCCGCTCCCGCGCAATCATCCAATTGGCGGGAAACCGGACAAGATGGCCGCTGCACGTAAGTAAACGTATTCCTTACATTTAGTTTTCTCTGTTGACGTTCGCACCTTTTGGCATAATGTGCATTTTAGACATGGTCATTTAGATAAAGAAGCCGTAACTGCTAATTACAACATGGTTTACTTCCAAAAACAAAATATTTTGTCTAGTTCGAGTATCTATAGTAAACCTCAGTTTTCATAAATTTATACATATCGTCGGCGTCAGTGCAGGACCTTCTAACTACAAGTTTTTATATATGTTTATGTTTTTATACATTTATTAGTTCGTATTGCTTTTAGGACAGTTTTTATTGTCTACTGGAAAATTTATTTTTTTGCATTTAGAAGGTCCTGCACTGACGGCGACGATATGTACTATGACTACCACATTTTGATCTTTAAAGTGAGATAATACAGAACTTGGTAAACATAGCGTGCATAGCAAAACAATCAATATACTTTATTGGTAGTTATATAAACTGTATATAGCAAGAGAGATAAACTGAATCAATACACAGCGCACAGGTTAGAGTGGTACTACCCGTAGCGCCATCTATTATTCAGTAGCGGAACCACTTCGGTCCGTTGTAAGACTCGAATTGAGTTCGCGTCAACGCATAAAACATTCAGTTTTACTCACCAGAGGCGCTACAAACTTGCAATTAGGAAATTGAAACCTGTTTTTATCCCCAGGAATTGCAAGTATTTATCAGACCGGTGTTACTGGTCAAGGAATGAGGATTCGAGTAAAATACTTATATAAAAGCATTATAGGGATAACGATGTTTATGAAACTTTTTCAATTTTCCAGCAACGAATAAAAAAACTTTATTAATATTGAATCGGATGGAAACAAAATGTGGGTGTAATTTGTAACTTTGCAGGATCCATTCATGATTAAACTGTAAGTTTATCTTTGTTTCATTTAGGTACTGGAAGCGTTTTCGCTGTATTTCTATGGGGAACTTTTTGCATTATACCTACTTAATACCATATTTATTATTTACAATTTTAGTTGATCTAATAAAAAAGTATTATTGTGTAATTACTACACTTACACTATGTAATAATCAACAACATTCGTAGTCAGAAGATCAGGACGTGACCACAAGAATACTGTGGAAACAAGCTATCACTCAATATTTAACTTAATAGCTACGTTAAGGTTACACATAGGGTTAATAATAAAATTATAGCTCAGATATGCACAAAGGTGGACCATTGTGCGTATTTTAGGTATATAGTTTTAATATTACATCCCTTAGTACAGTAGGTACAATGGAAAACAATAACATTCCATAGCTCAAATAACTGCACAAGCGACTCCCTAAATGAACAAATACCTATCGTTTCTGTTTTGTAGCAAATTTGATCTGACCAAGCGAATTGAACGTTGGAATTGTATTACAAGTGATAAGAATTGAACGGGGACAACGTTTAATTTAGAATTATTTTGTGGTGATGCAAAATCATATTAGGTGGTACCTATTACGCTTGCTAAGGTATGGTTGGAAAATCCCCGACATAAAAACTAAAAGGCCCTCTAAAAAGTATTACAATAATAAAATCTTAATATTAGTTACCTAAGTATCCTAAGTATTAATATTTCTACAAAGAAAACGTCATGTCGGGGGGACCGCTTTTCATTTAGGTGTACTTAGGTACTTACTTAATATTTACAATCTACCTTAACCTACGGTCCCCCGACATGACGTTTTCTTTTAGTAATTTATGTTTACGTTTACGTAATAATTTACGTTTACGTTTAGTAATTTATGTTTAGGATGTGTTTGTACACATCCTAAACTGATAGGTATGATATAATAAAGCAATGTTAAGATTTCTGGATTATTAACTAACTATAAAGATTCATAAAAGGCGGACGTATCTAATTTTACAGTCGGTTAGAAACGCGTGCGCTGATTGATCTAACCCAGTGATAAGTCCGTCATTACATCGTGTGATCGTATAGATGATTGTCACTGATCATTCACCTCGTAATATTCGTCTTAGAAGAGGACCGTAACATGTACCGAATAACATCGAATCCTAATGTTTTAACCGAAACTTTGTAATATCAGTTGACAGAAAAAAAAGCCCAGGTGTTTAAATTTCATAAAAAATAAAAAACTTATCAAGTTTAAACACCTTTAGGTTAGAGTACAAGGCGAAACACATTAATGCAATACAGTCATTATGGTTAATAGTTCTTATTCGTATCCTTGTAACACATTGGGTGCAATTTTCATAAATATGATGTCTATTATACTACCTATAATATCAAAAATATCCCAATAAAATTACGAAATAAAATGTGTTAAATAGATACGCTGCAGGCGTCAAACAATTATTCACAATGAAAATGCTTCAAATTCCTATCAAGGCGTCTTCGAAACTGCGCGAGCGCGGGCCCGGCGGCGCGCCGGCATGACGCAAGCGCGGAAGCTCAGGACGTGTCCCGCGCAAGGTGACTAACCTGGCTATTGTCACTCGCATGTGGGCTGGCCGTTACTATTGGAAGCTTCACTTGTTTTAAACGTCTTCTTTACTAATACGTATTAAATTAAAAATATAATTGTTTACAAAATAGGTAAGTAACCTTCAAATTTTATAATAATTACGTACAAAAAACCAATTCGTGTAGATTTAAAAAGGATTTATCTAGCGTATATTCATTTTTATGCTGACGTTTTGTAAAAACGACGACGTTTTTAGTAAGCTATAAATTATGTAACTATTAATTAATTGAATTTTTGTTGTCTTAAAAAAAATAAAAACACCTATGTAACAAACATTTGTATGTTGTTAATAGAATAATAGTTTAAAAAACTTTTTTTATTTATAACACGTGTCTACTCAAATAATCCTTGGCAAGCGATATAACAGGTAAACAATCTATATTTAAATCATCGGAAGATACATACATAAAGTGCTAATAGGTAGGTTCGGTTGTGATGCATATTATTATTACTCATTTTCAATTATTGTTTAAAGCAAAGTAAGACTTCTAAATCGCCTTTAAAAAAATGAACTTCACGGTGCTTAGGCCATAAACTTTGATAAAAAGTTTATGTCCTAAAGCTCCTTTAGCTCATTCAGATAACTCCCTTTTGTAACAGTTTACAAAACTTCCCTTTAATTACAGACAGACCAACCACTGTAATGGTTTAATTTAACATCATGTAGCTCTCGAACTTCGGTGATAAACAGAACATGTCCAATGTATAAATTGTTTAGTTAATTACAGAGAAGCCAACGGAATTACGTTCAACCGTTTTGGAGAAATTAACTACCCCGAATGTCTATTACTTATATTGCTGACGCGCGAACTACAACCATAGTGCATAAAGATATAGTTACTACACACGAATTTAGGCCATTCCAGAGTTCTATAATGAGAACTAACTAAAAATTAACCGATTTGGAAGTTAATGTTTGAAACTTAGCCCGCTAATATCTAAGTAGTTGGCGATAACAGGAACAGAATGGAGTTGGCGTACTGCCGCAACAACTGATCGTAAAATGCGTTTACTGTCGCCAAGCAAACGAGACAAGCTGCGATTTGATACGAGTGTAAACATGCTTACATAACTTCATGTCACTTTGCTCCATATAGCGTATTGGATTTTGTTTATAAGTCTGGAAAGTGTGACGCGTCCAATGTGCTCACTCCATTAAATGGTCTCCATGTCACCTGCTAAATCAATACATCCATTAAATGATGAAATGTTCGCAAGCATTATTTTACAAAAAGCAAGATTACAATTTCGCCATTGCATCTATTTCTGTTCCTGTTCCTTATCTGTTCCTACTTCCTATCTGTTCCTTATCTGTAACCGCATTTGAGAGCGAAGTGAAAATAAATTTGTATGCTAGCTAATTTTACATTGGTGTCGTTGGACAAACACTTGCCGCATATGAATTAATTGTTGAACATTCAGAGGTAATAATGAAAACAAACTATTAAACTTCTGAGTCTATAATTATGTAAGGAGATATTCTTGACCTGAATTTATAAATGGTCACATTAATCATTACTGATTAATATAACAATAAGTAATAATAAAACTAAATATATATAATAATAAATATTTTTATATATAATATGTACATCAAGGGAAATGTTAAAAATAAAATAAATGCATAAGAGTAACCACTACATATTATTATAAGAAAAGTTTACCATCAATTTCCGCCCAAACTTGGTCGTCGTTATAAGTTATGGAAATAGATTTTCGTTATTTTTGGTATCATTCCGCCGCTCTACTTCACTCCTGAAATGGAGATATTTTTGTAGTCGAAACCCGTGTCGGAATCAAATTACTTTGCACTTACTTTAGTTTAAACCAATTTACATAATATTTTAATCTACATCAAATTCAATTTCGTTACAAAAAATGTAATGCGATATTACCTATTCCATCTATGTAACTCTAAAAGTACGTTTTAATTTGTCATTCAGGACTGGATGCCTTTAGGCGATTTGTCAACTGACACGCAAGTCTTCCGTCAAGATTTCCTTACACATTTCCGTGCAACTAACTACACGGGTGATTATGTCGTTTCAGTTTTCTAGTCCACGGGCTATAATTGATGTGCTTACGCAAAACACTGCAGCGAGTGCAATGTTTTATGTAATGCTCTTGCTTTTTGCGGTCACACGCTCTCTGTTGGGATATCGTATGCAGTTTGTTACTGTATCCGTTTATTATCGCGTATTTATTAAGATTGCATATTTCGTGCCAAGCGACAAGACTGCAATGGACGACTGTTTAAGAACTCGTCTACTTCATAATATTTTAACGTCGGTATAATATCTATGCATACGAATAAATAGTGTTTACTTATAAAGAACTACAAAAAATACTTACTATCTTACATGTATAGTTTGAAATCTAGGCCCCGCGATAAGCAAAAACAATACTTAATTAATTTTAAAATCATGTGCGAAAAATAATTCTAAATATAGAATGCTCCATGGTGGCAAGGAATATCACCGCAATACCCTCATTAGAAGTTCTCTGACGTTTATACAGTCATAAATTATCTTCCGTCAGCAATAAGTCCTAGCTACCCTAAGGATAATTAGAAAGCTAGACGCTGAGCATCGCCTCAGCATTCAAACCGACACCCACATCGATGGAGGACGCGAACTTGACCGCGGTGACTCATCGCGTACCGGTTTCTTTCTATACGCATACAATTCTATGTATATATATCGAGGGTCTGTTGTTAGAATATCCGATGAGTTAGATGTTTGAGTTTGTCTTTTGTAAGGACTTGTAAAGATGTTGAAGTTGTTAAATAAACATCAAATTGGTAAAGGACATAGCTCAGCATTTAGGGAAAATACTAATAATTATTTTTATAATCAATATATAAGAATAGTCATTGAAAAAGGAAAACATTACAGGATATTTCGTCTTCTATCCTCAATCAAGAATTTTATTTTGTACACTTAGAATATTAATATATTACTCTTTAACAAAAAATAATCATGATGATAGTAATACCTACTCGGCACGATAATGATTATGAAAGTACACCAATGAAATAGATAGGGTCATATTGGTTTTTTATCTCACGAACGCCAATGAATAGTTCTGAGTCACGGACTAATCAAGCCAACGAGATATTTAGAGGCCCCTTTTAGTCAATAGTAATATGCCGTTTTAATACAGAAGAGGATCTTGTTATATGTACCTATTGCATCATCCATGTGGACGTAGACGAGGATTTTTTGAAGTAGCACTTATTACAATGACTTGTAACGGAGTAATATGCTTAGTCAACAAATCAAGAAAACATCATACATTTATAAAACTATTCGTCTTTGTATGCAAGTTTGTTATAAAATGTCATCATTAGTAATTGCAAAATACCTATAAGGTAGTAACTTTATTATTGAAGAGATTAACAGCCACTTCTTAGTAGGTATTCTAATTTTAATTAAATTACTTAAATATTATAAAAAATTAGAATAATATTTATCTACTCTTGTCTTTGTACATAAATATCATTCTAATTAAAAAGTAATGGTATTGAACCAAGAATATCAATCTAATTTCGATTGATAAATCGTAGTTACTATTATAAATTGCCAAAAGCAGCTAATTAAAGTTTATAACAATTGCCACATTCATATACATATCATCAATTTCAATCGGGCATTTTAATGCAAACAAATAAACTTGTTACACTGTTTTCACAGCCAAAATACCCAGAGGCGTTACAAATAAAACGGCCGACGTAACATTTTCAATAATTATTTAATGTTTTCCTATGCAAACGTTGTTAGGTGCTCAATACAATACGGCCTTAATTTATTTACTAAAAATGTTATATTTAATAATACTAAAATCTTTTCAGATTTGGCAGCGCAAATTTCTTTAAAATAAAAAACAAATATTTACTCACTTAATCTATATTAAAAACGAGGTACCTATGTTCAAGCTAAAAAAAGTGTTTAGAATAGACTTCACCTGAATTTTTACGACTTAAAAAGTCTTAATTGAGTAATACTGAACCATTTAAGTAACACTGCCTTCAATACCAATTGCTATCAAATTAAAAATGTATGTTTGTATTTAAAAACTAAATTACCCTCATCGTACCTACATAAGAGTTTGATGAGCCTGTTCGTCATGAATGCTCTGCCCTGATCCTCTAAAAGGCTCCAAATATAAGATAGGAGATTGTCTTATAAAATATACTCACCTCTATATTTTAGGAGTAAAGCTGCGGGGCAGATGGCAACAATGTAATGTATGACGTAACCGACTAATCAACATAACGAGACCATCTAACTAGTCGCGGAACAAAACATTAACTTCAATTAAAACATCTCACAACTAATAAATATTAATTATAGCCCAACATGAAAAAAAATGTATATCGAGAACAGACTTTTTACAGCGGAACTAAATGATTGGTACAAGCATGTTGTTACCAATTCTGTTAAATACCAAAAATTTGCAAAATTATGAAAATATTATATCCTAATCAAAATTGTGTGTAAGTTGGCTGGTCTACCTAATTAAAAACTTGCAATAACTTAGCTTAAAACAAATAATGTATATTGACGTATTTGTCTACGTAGGTATATTAGAAAAATCTTCATCATTTTAAAACAAACATTCTATCAAGAATATAATAGATATTAGGAACCCACTTTCACACTGATAATTTGATACTTCTTTCTAACAGAACTAAATCAACAGTGACCATACGGTATCTTTGTAATGTTAATTAATAGCATACAACTGATTAATATTTATTAAAATAATAGCGACTGTCCTCAATAATACATAGTAGACCCATTGTGTTCTCAGAATAATAAATGGTTCTAGCAACCGTTTATTATTTTGGAAGTATAGTATGCGGAAAGTACTTAAACGATGTGGTACTTTTCATATTGTATTTACCGTTGTTATAAAATATAATGTAATTTAGAGTAATATGTATCATATTACAGCTCTTTTTTCTCAGGATACGTATTATTGAGTAATGGGAAGTATGTTTGAAAAGGTAACACAGCTCTAACATAAAAATAACTGAATTATAACAGAACTCGGTAGATCTTCTATCGCATAAATAGGACGAGGTGGAACTATTACAGGTAACCTGGGAAATCAAACAAAGTAGGCACGTATCTATATTATTCGACGCGCAAACCCACAGAAAAGCAAAAAATCGATATTCGTATTATATTGGCGGCATAGTACATTTCTTAACTTTCATGGTTTATTTATATTGATAATTCAACTAAAGTAAATTTTACCTAAACTAATAAGCCGTAAGTGGGTCTTAGATCTTCTAATTTTTATATACCTACATAGAATTTAATCGATTACATACTTATTAAATACATAATACTCATCTTTAAAAATCTGTAATACTTATAACCGGGAAATGTAATCGAAAATAATAATAACAATACGTATTGCGAAAATAATGTTTTAGAAAGATCCGGGACCCCGAATCCTCCAATTAGCAATAAACTGTTCTCGGAACGCTAACATAACGAACCGTTCTTAGGGACTTATTTATTGCCTACGTGATTGGTCTGTCTAGGCGTGTTATTACTTATTAACTATCGGTAAGAGTTTTTTCCATGCCTTTCAATAATTCGTGATTAACCTTATCGAGCAGTTTATGTCATGGAAACTCATTTCTGAAAGGGAGAAAACGATGGAATTTACTAATCTGGCCGTAATAGTAATACTGTACTGATTAAGATTGTCGGCATAAAACCTCATGTTTCCATGATTCTTTGAAATATACTCAATACAAAACAAGACACCAATTACCTGACAGCAGACCCAGAAACTTTTCATGCCGTCTCCTGCCGTACACAATCAAACTGGAACCTACAATTCACCTTGCGAACTCGCGACATTTCGACATAATTCGACACAAAGTTAGGAAACATTGAACGTTCAGACAACATACACCTTTGGCGTTAAACTTGGCCGATGTCGCGAGAAAATTTGGCGATTGTTATATAGAACTCGGAAATGAATGGAAGGTACGATCTGAAATAGGTCGCGTGCATGTAGCAGCTTAAATTCGATTAGAAAAAACTGTACGTCTACCAATTGACATATAGGTAGGTAGTAGTATATTTTTGTAAAACACGTATTTATGTTATTACTTTATGACTACATAATAACTATTGTACCTCGTATCCGAAAAATAACTATTCTCAAATATTCAAAACTATAAATAATAAGCACAGTTCCTAAGGAATACAATAGTAAATTGCAAATGAACATCTAAACTATTATGAAAATGGTCTAAACCTTTCCTATGCAAACCCAACGATTTGATCCAATAAACCTTCTCAAGGTGGATTAAAATTTGCATAATTTCATTACTTCGCGAATTTTCATAAAACATCAGTGTAACGAAACAAACCGATCGCGGCGCGTGTCACCTGTGTGCCTCACAATATTTAGACATCAATTCATATCGGTACTGTACAAATTAAATATCTAAATAGAAGCTCGAAATCAAATTATAATAATATATTTTAATATGATTCTTGATTTCTTATGATCTGTTAATCTAGATTATTATGATAATAACCAGTCGGTACCTAGTTATATAAAGAAAGTTAAGTTTTTATTTGCTCATGCAACCGGTATGTACCTTCTACTGCTGTCAGCTCTCTCGGAGCACCCTTAAAAGGCAAAGCAAAACCCGCTTCGCCACATATCAAGTTGCTTCATACGAAAAGCTGCGACATCCTTACTGTAGTAAGCAACCGACCAAAACCTTCTCAATCTCCAATAACTCGAACTTAAATTAAAGTCTTTGACAGAGCTATAGTAGGTACCTACAGATTTCTGAATCCGTAATTTCAGAAACTGACTAGATATAATATAGTACCTACGTAGGTACTATGTCTAGTCAGTTTCCAGACGTACCTACCTAATTATTTCAAATTACGTCAATAGTCTATTGTCTTTACTTTATTCCTAATCCCTAATTTTCTTCCAAGCATAATCCAGAGTAAACGTCTGCTTGCAGCAAAATGCGCAACAAGTGTGGTGGCCTGGCCTGATGCGGACATTGACCTGATCAATACGGGTGGGAGAAGCAACTACCCTTCAACGGGTGTGGAGAATTGGTTAATCAGACGTCTTGATCGTAAATAATACAAAAATCGATAACCCCTATGCTCTTGGTATGGTACCTATGATGTACCTTTTAAACTTAGACAACTAACTACACATTTTCAGTCTTCTGTTGCGGGCCATATCCATCTGGTTATTAAATATGCTGCTAGGCAATACCTATGCTCTTTTATTGGTTTAGTGGTTTGCGATTTTCGATTGACGAACAGTGAGAGTATTTATTACCATTGCATTATCACATTATTATTTAGACAAACAATACAACTATTACAGATAGGTAGGAACGAGAATTAGATTGCAGTGTTTGCAGTTCAGAAAGACGCCACATGAATTTCTGAGTACCTTTATCCAATCACATCTATTTTATTATGTACCTACCTTTTCATTGTTCATGTGATTGTATTTTATTCTTTCATCAGAAAATTATTTATACAAATATGCGATAGTATGATATTAAGAAGGTAGGTACTAGGTACGACGTAGTTCGTAGTACCAATATCCGATCAGATATATATTTATCCTGTACCTATTTGGCAACAGGGATAACTTTAAGAAACTTTTCGTTCAATATGAAAATAAGTGTCTTTCAATAACCAGAAATCCAGAAAGCTCATGATTTTTGTTCTGTGTAACTGTATACATCACCAAAAAATAAATAGGTAAGTGTACCTATGTAGTCTCTCATACATATCGAAGTTAGATATCTTTGTGGAAGACCCTTGCATGAATGCATAAACAGCCTTTTGAATTACGTAGGTACTTTGTAAGCTATTCTATTTTAAGTGACGAATGGGCTGTGGGATCGCGTTATCGATTCCCACTTTGACGTCAACGTCATTTGCCGATTAGGAAGGTTTTTTAAAGGTCGGTACATATTTAATTACGTTTTAAATTTATGAACTTTCACAATCTTTCTGTTATAAAATGTTCAAAGTAGTTGGCAGCAATGTCAAGAACTATCAAGCAAGTTTAATCCATCGAGTTTCTCGGTAAGATACCTACCTAATATAATCGTTTATTTCAGTAGCGGAGGACGCTGGGCCCACGCGCTTTCCGTGTTCGTGTTAAATATAGATCTTGCATCCCATGACATAACTTAGCGCGGAGATTTAATCAATATGTTGCACCCTTACTGCGTATCCTCTTAACGATTAGATGAAAAACGATCTCACGTTACCTCACCGACAGATCTCAGCGTTTTGATTTGACATAATTTATAAACATAATGAGCAGCGAATAAAAACCCCAAAAAACATTTTCAATAGCGAAAACGCGATAGATTCTCACAACCGTAAGAATGTTGATATCTTTGCTGAGGTATAAAAGAAATTTACATGTCAAACAGTTTACCGTGTTGTTAATAACACAATAACTTTTTATCACAGCTATTGCGAGGAAAAAAACGTAAACAAAGGCAGAAAAAGTTAACCATGGAGAAAATGACGTCATAGACGAGTTTTTGTTCTGATAAGGTCTATGTATATGCAACATAGTGGATGCGCCCAGTTTTTGCGTGAACTTTTTCCATCTGAAGCACTTTGAAAACCTACTTTGTAGGTAAGTACATATAATAATTGTATAAAAGAAATTTTGATAAAATGAAACCTTGTATCCCAATTGACTAATAATATGAGAGTTTAAGATTAATTAATAAAAATAAAAACATAAGTAGGTACTTATTTAATAATTTGCTAGAGACAAATCACATAATGAAACAGACATATAAAACATCACAGTCTTGTAAGTTAACCATGACCTTCTTGGACATTTTACAAAGCTAAAGCTTACATAGACAAAAATATAAGTTCCCCAGTCAATTTTGCTATTCAAAATTTATAAGAATGATAAAACCTACCTAAATGTTATTGAAAAGACCCTTGTAATTCATAATCACTGAAATATAGATGCTTATATGTTGGAGTCTTAAAAACTCTTTCTATATTATTAATACAATAAACTAGTTCAAAGATACAAAGACAGTAAGTTAACCATGGTTGTATTTACATCCAGCTATTAAATAAAACTTCCTTAACATCTGACTCACCTTCAACAATGAAGACCTAGCCATCTATTGAATGACAGACAAAGGCTGTATATAATGCAATACCTATAATGCAATTAGCAATTGGATAATGAATCTAAATTGTTAAACTATAAACTTGATTGATTGCTTTTTTGATATTAAAAAAATCTAGATGATCTCATCTTTAACAATATATATATGTATTATTATGTTAAATAAAAAACAACACTATATATAGGTAATTATAATACAATCATTATATTATGAATGTTCATAATTTTAACTGATGACATAAGACTGATGTCTATCACTCTTTATTTTATTACTCATTACTGAAAAAAACATAATAATGTATTATATATTGTGGTATCCTGAGCAATTTTAACTTTGCTAGGTAGATATAAATTTATTTTTATAGTCTAGCTGCTATGCAACGTTGATCACACTTTCTAGTTGTAGACCTAAGCAGGCAGTTTACACAATATGCCTGAGCCTAATCAAATAACTTTTGAAATGTATCGGTAATTTGTAGTATTTTGTGTCATAGATTTAGGATTAATCTTTGGAATACAAAGATTGTCAATAATTAGTAGTAATGATATATATTATGACCTTACTCTATAAGTAGATTAACATAAATTTAAATACATAAACATTACCAACATAGGCATAGCAAATTAAAGATTTAATATAAAAAAAAACTTTTCTATGGTCTTTTACCTAGATATAAAATTATACGGAAGTAATATTTATTATTCCAGCCTATTATTTATAATTGCCTTAGTATCAGAACATCATAATAGGTATAAGTAATATATTTAAAAACAAAATATTTTTCATGAAACTAGGTACAAGATTGCATTAAAACACCATTCTTGATAGTTATAGTGTAAAAGGACCTAGTTCTGCATTATAACATTGCTATTAACAGTTCATGACTGGGGAACCAGGAAAATAAGCAGTCACTTACCTTGAAAATGGGCCTTGGGTGCCTCGGCTGAGTCGGGGCGGCAGCCGTTGTGGTGACAGGCGGTGTAGCCGCGGGTGCCGTCACATGGTCTGCCGGCAGGGACTCCGGCACCGTCTGCAGAGTCGGCCGCATCGTCGTCGACATTGTCACAAACACGAGAGTCCAACACTTAACACTGCAGCCCTAAGCGCACCCTCACCGCTCGCATCCTCCGCGCCACCCACTCCCGCAGCCCTCCCGGCCGGCTTAGGCCACCACCGGGACGCCGAAAACCCACCAGATCAAACTTAACCGATCGCCGACCAACAACGCCCATCTAACCGCATTTTCGATCAGAAAAATACATAGCAAAACCGTTTCAAATATTATAATACGCGGTTACCGATCCTATTTCACTTTTACCTATATGCTCAAGATCGTCGAGATGGAAAACGGAAATAGACACGCAAAAAACTATTAGAAAGCTTACGGTGTCTTCTCCTGTCACATAAACACTATCAGGGATTTCGGCGTTTCAACTCTATACCGACGCGCAACGCGATTTTTTGAACGCGACCGGTTTTAATAGAGGGTTAGAATTTGCCCGATGGACAAAATTTTGTCCATTTAATATTAAAATTGTAAATGATAATCACATAACTCCGATAAAAGTCCTTAGTTCTTGAATTCACTCTCAAGATGGCGGATTTACCTACTCCTCGTAAATGGGCACAAGGCTGACACGAAAACATCAACCGGCTCTCTATCAATCCCTGTCTATTACCAGTGATATAAAAGAGATAGTGATATGTGAAAATGTTCAACGAAGTTGTAACGATACGTCAGATATTCTGCCAAGAGAGCATGCGCAGAAATAACGCAGAACGCATCTTGAACGTATCCTTGCGTTTTGAATGTATAGCGTTTAATTAAAATGATATATTTTAAATAATTTGTAATAAGTAGTAATAACATTGAATTACACATTAATAATCCCCGGGTATAATATTTAAAACATCAATATGAGTATTTAATTAATAACTCAAAAACACTGTGTTAGTTAAATATGTATATAATTTAGACTAATTACTGATAAATTTTAACTGCTTATTATCAGTTTTAGCATTTCTTTTTTGAAATTTAAACAATATGCAATAATAATTAAGTAAGAAGGTTTTTTATAGCAATTATCTCGGTAAAACGAAACGCAAAGCTCTAGCTGGTAACACCGTTTTTCATAGTAGCAATTTTCATGAACGCCATTTAATAATGAAAATGGCTGCCTTGTTGTTGGCGACTGTTGAGCGCTTGTTTGCAGTTTGATGTTTATTTCTTTGTGTAATTATGTGTTTCATTGACTCTGTCCACACAGTTTCGACGTTCAACGCATGATTTAGATTATCGGTAAGAATTTACTTCTATTTGTTTGCCTGAACATAATATTTGGAATGAATGTTATAACCGTTCTTTAACGCAACGTGAGGTTTTCTTGCGCGTTTATTGTAACATGGTCTAAATATACTGTTTTCTATTATATGGTTTGTTTTGTATGTATTCCTGTCGATAATACAGTATTTGAATTATAAAAATGTACATTTATATAATTTATGACCTTAAATAAATAGATTCTGAGAAACAAAAGGAGGACTTGTAAATCATTGTTATAGCATTATTTTAGCTTACTAGTTAGGAACTTACGATGTTTTGTAATTTGCAGTATCTTGAATGTAGATGATATTCAGTATTGATAACGACTTAAATATAAAATTATAAATTTTACAGGTACTAGATCGTAAATTAGGTGAATGAACTCATTGTTTTGTGGCGTCGTTGTCAACTTAAAAATACTTTCTAAAGATGATGGTGATATTAATGCAACCTTTTGAAATAAGGAGATTTATGTATCTATTTCGTGGTGCACTAATATTTAATAATCACATAGTACTTTTGTCAGTCATAAGGTTCCATTCCTTGTCACAAATTATTAACATCTTAGTATGTTTCATATCTTTGAAAACAGAGTCAAAACTAGGGTTCTATGTTTTATATTGAAAATACTAAAATTAACCTTTAGTTTTAGGAGTAAAACAACAATATGAACTTTTACAGTTTCCATAAATAGAGGTAGGTACATAGAGGACTGAGTTCATAACACTATTGTCTACTCAGTTTGCTATAAGTGTAAGAATGGTTATTTCAATATAAAATAGTTTTTGTGAGTTCATCATATCAACATAATAATCAACTAACTGCTCAAATTACATGTATGAAACAACTGTCACAATATCTAATTACTATTTTACTTTTTGATCTATGTTTTTCCTGAAACTAGGTAAGAATACTACTTGATCCTCAGCTACAGTTAACTTTTTAAAAATATCTGTAATGGGTCATTCTAAGTTAAGAGGTAATGTGTTGTATGAAATGATGGCACGGCAATTTTTTTAATATTTTTACATTAGTATACATTTTTTTTATAGAAACCTTTAATATGAAAATGTTTACAAAGTGGCCAGTCAATTTGTTGGTTTTATCTCGTTTTATAAGTGACCAGGGTAAATACTCGGTACAGGGTAGAGACAGGATGCACAGGGGAGAGACTATTTAGAGAGAGAGAGAGATTATTTTTAAAAATCAACTTTATTTATTTATTTTTATATTAATTATAAATTATTTATAATCAGACTTTCATTTCTTAGCAGCTCAATCTTTGTTTATAGAAAGTTTTTTTAAATTTTTTTAAGCCCTACGTACAAAACATATGTACGTTCTTCGAGCATCATTTTTTTTGTAGGTGCCATTTTTTCTGTAAAAAAGACATTAAAATGTAAAGCTAAGATATGTATATAATACTTACTAAAGGTTCAGCGAAAAATGCAGAAGTATTTATGACAACGCATACAAATGTACCTCCCCTGGACATTAAGTATCAAAAGAGCCAGGGGAAATACGCCAGGGGAGATACATTTTCGATTTATTTTTAATATAGCAGTAAAAGTGTTTCTCGTATGCAATTCACAACCAAGCATAACAAAGTATGCACTATTCATAGCTAATATTTAAGGTTACGTTAATAGTTTAACAAATAATAGCAAAATAAAACTTACCAGAGGAAAGACTGCATTCACTCGACACTTCCACACTCAGCGAGTGGCGAAGCAAAAATGGCCGTTAAAATGACTACGCAGCTGCGCAGTTGGCTTATGCGCTGCTTGCTGCTACCTTCACATTAAAACCTATGTACTCAAGGTCACAACTTCCACAGTCTAGCAAAAAAATAACTGATTTTTGACCGAAAACAAAAAGCCAGGGGAGGAGACACGAAACACGGAGGACAAATTTTAGAGTTCATATTATTTATGAAAAATTGGAATACAAGTAATTTGACTTATAAGACATTGTTACTAAGTTATTGTTCTGTATGGTAATAACGATGATAGAGTAATTATTGAATTTTAATACATACATAATAATTAGTTTACAAATAAATTCAGGTAAGGGACAGCCCAGGGAAGAGACTTTTTCCTTATATTTGAATTTATTGTGACTAAACTATGTACATTTCTGTAATAAATTTAAGTGTGCATTTAGAAAACATTTTGTTTTAAGTAATAAATAGGTTAATTAAGAAGTTAGTATAAAAAAAAGGTACTTTTTTGTCCTGGCCATCGAAAGTACCTCTTAACTTAGAATGACCCTAATAAATAATTATACCCGGATTTTAATTATTTCTCTTACTTTCAGGTTAATTTAAGGTGGGCACCTAAACAGTCACCTCATAGGAGAGCATTTCATCAACCAATGAATACAAAATACCCACCTGTAGCTTAAGTTTTATAGCTTATACCTATAATAAGTTTTTGCATTGACTAGTAATTATATTTAGTCAAGATGTGGCCTGCATCGCAATACTCGCACACTAACAATGTGCCTAAGCCAAATGAACACCAAAACCAACAGAATTTGAAGACCCTTGGCATGACCTCCGCCATATCTATGGCAGGTTAGTACAGTAAAATACAGTAGTTGATTAACATATTTAATCATAATTAGCAGTTCGCCCCGGCTTCGCACGGACCCCTATTTTTGTTTCAATATATTCTATAGCCTATGTTACTTACTTAGGGTGAATGTAGCTTCACAGCAGTGAAAAAATTTTTCAAACCGGTCTAGCCATGTTGGAGCCTATTCAATCCAAACAAACAAACCTTTCCTCTTTATAATATTAGTATAGATACCTTCATGTTAAGGTATGCATAAAAATTACCTTTTTTAAAACCTTTCTCAAAACATTAATTAACAAATAAGTAAACATATATATATTATGTTCTAATTGTCATTGAATAATGAAGTTATTATTTTAATCAACTACAAAAATAATTATATTTTTTTTGTAAACAGCAAAACTCATGAACTTTGTAAAACAAAATCACTGAAATCTTATCTTTCATATATTTAGTCCTTATTTAGAAATGTTATCCTATTCTCTTTTAAGACTTAAACTGTATTAATTTTGCCCATTTGTTCAAATAGTCTAGTAAAATCTGACCATCAGCCATATCAATACTTAATTAAAAATTTGCCACCTTCATAGGTCCAAAACCGATCGACATTGAAAAGACAAATGAACTGAAAGAAGCTCTAGTGCCATTTGGCGTGTTTGAATCTGATGCCGAAATGGATCACCGTATGGAGGTCCTTGGAGCATTGCACAGGCTGGTGCGCCAGTGGATACGAGATGAAAGCCTCCGGAAGAATATGCCACCAAGTGTCGCTGATACTGTGGGTGGAAACATCTATACTTTTGGATCTTATAGACTTGGAGTAAGTATTAAACTTTATGTTAGAAATATAAAATCAAAAAGTGACATACCCTTAAGTCAAGATGGGCTTAAAAATACCAGTCTTATCAACTTATCATGTTGCATCACTATTTGGTAGATCTATCTCTAAAATCTGAATTAGAAAGAAACTAACAGTTTATGTATCCAATGGCTTTTGAGTATGTTGAAACAATTGACACTGTGTTATGGTCTACATATAAATTTGTCTCAGTTTTGCTATTTCTATGTGTCATTTCTGTTTGACCATCACAAAATTTTCTTTTAAATAACATTTTTCTAACTCATTCGTCTCAACCAGGTGCATCACAGAGGTGCCGATATTGACGCTTTGTGCGTAGCGCCACGGCACATTGACCGCACGGACTACTTCTCCTCATTCTACGAGCTGCTCCGCCAGCAGCCCCAGGTGAAGGATCTGCGCGCGGTTGAGGACGCTTTCGTACCAGTAATCAAAATGAACTTCAACGGAATCGAAATTGATTTACTCTTCGCGAGGCTTGCTTTGAAGGAAATACCAGGTAAGTTTTACCAGCTTTACCAGCTGTTTTCGGGAATAAATATGCCAGTTGCGTGATTCTTAACAAGTATATTGATTGCATTATTTGCATTTTATATATTCATCAAATGGAATAAGTAGGTAGGCACTTATATGTCAACTTAAAGTATTTAATGGATTTCTACTTAATACGTCCACTCTAGATTCGTTCGACCTCCGCGACGACACTCTTCTCAAGAACCTGGATCAGAAATGCGTACGGTCTCTAAATGGGTGCCGCGTCACCGATGAGATCCTGCGCCTCGTGCCTAACATCGATAACTTCCGACTCGCCCTCCGCGCTATCAAGCTGTGGGCCAAACGTGAGTAAAGTAACGTTGCCGCTGCGCCGCTCATATTAAATTTACTTAATAATAAAAACTTATGACTGTCATTGTATACTGTATTGATATCATTTTTGACAAATTTGTATGTGTGAAATTAGTGCAGAAACATCTTTTTTGTTTTTGTATTTCTAGGTCATGGCATATACTCCAATACTCTGGGCTATCTCGGCGGCGTGTCCTGGGCCATGTTAGTGGCGCGAACCTGTCAGTTGTACCCAAACGCACTACCGGCGACCCTTGTCCATAAATTTTTCCTCGTCTTCAGCCAGTGGAAGTGGCCCCAGCCTGTGCTCCTAAAGCAGCCTGATGCTGTTAACTTAGGCTTTCCTGTTTGGGATCCAAGGGTAAGCAATATTATTACATTAACAACAAGATCTCATTATTTGAGACTCAACTTCCTCTCTTCTTAATCTGGCCTTACTTGCCTGTTAATCCTTAGGGCTTGTTTTATTTTCGTAATTGTAAACTAAGACTTAAAAAAAATATGTCAACAGATAATGTATAATTTATTTATTAGATTCGTTAATTAGAGTTGAATTAGGCAATTTTTTCTCTTCAAGTTTATAACAATGTTTCAACGACATTAACAAATAAAATAAACTTAAATAAAAACTTAACTAACAATAAGTGTTATATCTTCAGACTGTGAGAGACATGTTTGAATATATTTGGTTATGATCCAGGTGAATGTATCGGACCGTTTCCACCTGATGCCGATCATCACACCGGCCTATCCGCAACAGAACTCCACCTTCAACGTGTCCGCATCCACGCGCACTGTCATCATGGAGGAGTTCAGACTAGGTAAAAAACATCATATTAATTTACTATAGAGTAATAAATGAATACTATTTTGATTTGACTTTTTAGTCTTTGTGACATAATATGATAATATCATAAACATTACCAGTCTATACTACACCATTTTTGTTTAATTTTTATTACAATATATCAACCGAAATTCAATCAATATATTCTGAAAAACTCTTTCTTTTTTTGTTTTTTGTAATGTAACTTAAATTATTCTTAACTCAGGTCTTGCAATAACCGACGAAATAATGTTGTCAAAGTGCGGCTGGGAGCGCTTGTTCGAGGCACCCAATTTTTTCTCACGCTACAAGCACTTCTTAGTGTTGCTTGCTTCTTCTGCTAACAATGATGACCAACTACAATGGTGTGGACTCGTTGAAAGCCGGATCAGGCATCTCATCAGTAAGTGACCAGTGAAAACCACTAGTAATAATTATGTCTGATAAGCATTTTAGTCACTTGATGTCAATTGTGAGAACCATTCCTTTATATGATTAAGCATAACAATTAATAACACTTTTCTTTTCACTTTGCCTTATTGTATATGTTATTTACAGCAACACTGGAGAGGAATCAGCACATAACAATAGCACACGTAAACCCAGAATGCTATAATTCCGTGCCACTGAACATCAATAATGGACAGCCACTTGCCTTGCCACCTGGTAAGTCAGGAGTATGATACCACATCATACATTGAATTCAACAAATTTAGAGAATAAATTAAATAAATCATTCCTCAATAAGAAAAGGTCTTGCTATAATGATACCCGAGTACATTCATTTTATTATTCCATTCACTTTGCCTCCTGTTGTCACTATTTCTTTTGCACTAATATGTCTGTTCATTTTTGTTAGGTGCACCTGTACCAGATCCTGGAAGCGAAACCAAAAAAAATGAAAATGTAAGTAATTTAGTCCTACCTGTTCCTTCAGCATTTTTTGTTTCCGTGAAGTCCATTAACGACTTAAGTGAATTTATTACATTAGTAGGAACTTTACAATAATTCTAATTCCAGGGTGAACTAATACCTAACCTCTGCTCAATGTGGTTCATCGGCCTCGTGTTTGAGAAGACAAACCTGAATGTGGATCTCACGCATATATCTTCTTTCACCGAGTCAGTTCACTACCAAGCTGAGAACACTAACATGCTTCGAGAAGGAATGACTATTGAGGTGAGATGACTATAATATTTCATAACTGGTTATGTCCCGTGTTTTCACCTTCGAGGATTTTACTGCCTGGTGATCCCACCAAAACAAGGAGCCTGTATCGTTTTCAAAGTTTCTGTTTCTCTTCTATCTCTGCCAAAATTCATCAATAACTATTCAGTTGCTTAAACATGAAAACGCAATAAACAACTGAACAAGGTCACTTTCGTATCAACAACATTTGTATGATTATAGTTGGATAAACCTTACTGTAAAGTTCTTTAATTGTGAAACTACACTTCACTACTGTTTTTAAAATGATGAGTGTAATATGCAGGTTCGTCATGTCCGCCGCAAGCATCTCCACCAATATCTGTCCCCATCTCTGTTGGTGAAGCGCGAGCGCACCTCCTCGGGGACCAAGCGCAAGCCCGCCGACCACCCGCCGCCGCCACCGGCGCCGGTCAAGAAAACCAAGCGGCTGTCTGAAAGCAGCGTGAGTATTAAAGAATATATAAATAGTTTTATTAATGTGGTATAAAGTATTTATTGTTATACCCTTGCCATAACATGAAGCGAAAATAAAATAAATGTAATATACTCGAAATTTAGAATTTTGTTATCAAAACCTGCACAAAATCAATCAATTTTCAAAAAGCTATTGAATAAACATCATAGAATGTTTAGTTTTCTTACAACTAGTCCATTTTGATTGGCAGACTGATGAAGTGAGCATTCTGTCGTACAACGAAGACTCTAACTCGTCGAACGTGTACGAAGTGAACATCGTGAACGGCGGCGCGGCGCACGGCGCGGACGAGCAGCGCGGCAAGGCGCCCGCCGAGCAGAGCCAACAGCCCGAGCAACCGCCCTCCACGTCTAACAGCATCGCCTGCACGTAGCAGTACGAGGAGTGGCGCCAGCGCTTCATATTCGGCACGAGTAACGTCAAAATGAACGTGAACAAATTCCGGCGAGTGCGCAACGGACGCTCTAGTGATTAAACGAAACTGACCCCACTGTTACTAGTGAAGTGACTTGTGATTGTAGTGATAAGAAGTGCATTGTCCCAGCAGAACTACGATTATATGTTTGGTAAGTAGTTATGCTTGGAAGACATGGAATGTTGAATGAATTTTATGTGTTCTATTTTGCAGAGGACTATTTTAACGACGATCGTGACATGTTTGTGAATTGTAGGGGAAATATATTGTCATGTAAGTGCAGTGACGCATTTTATACGGTGGATAAAGGTGTTCCCGAAATAATTTTATATATAGAAAAATAACATGTGCTAACTTTTATGGGCATCAAATTGTATATGTAGCTCAGAGTTGCTGTGTGTTATTAGAAGGATATATAAGTCGGGAGCACCTAAGTGTTACTGAGCTCTTAGTGGCTAAAGATATTGCTTCAAATATATGTTTCACTGAAGATGCAATATCATAATTCTGAGTGAAATGGTCATTTAGTTTTATTCTGATTGAAATACCTGGGTATGTCTGGCCTGACTAAACTATAGATTAATCTACTGACATACCTAGACATTTAAATAAAACTAAACGATTTTAATACTATTGGTGACAATTGGCATAATGCCATTGGAATCTACTGTCATAAATTTTATGCAATATGTTTTCCAAAATATTTTTGATTACATAGCTAGATTATTATGCCAGTGCCGACTACATATAAATGGCATTTTATATCAAGGGTGTATAGTCAAACAATTTTAGATGTCGACAGAACATTCATTAAGTAGGTTTGAATATTATGTAGGTGTTAGATTTAAAGAATTTTTATCAGAAAAAAATTGAAAAAAAAAATGTGTAGAAATAGTGTTTTAATATTAAAGCGACAAGCGAAGGTCCATGTTGTTGTTTTGGGTTTGTTTCTTTGCAGGTCGTCGGCGTATGGGGACAGTCGAAACCATGTAAGTGTATTAAGATATAGGAAGCATATCTATTTCTTGGGGCATTACAATCCACACCACTTTCGACACGAGGGATTTTTTAAGATATAGTGATTTAATTTGGTTCAACTGGGTGATCTCCAAGGCATTGATGTGCCCCTTGTACAGTACCTTTGTGCGCTAGTAACTCGTTTCGTGATCACTTATTGACTGATAATATTTAACTAGTGAGTTTATCCTAACCGACTCGCGAAACTAGAAGTTATTAGTGTTCAGAGACTTGAAAAATAACCTAACCATTTGCAAGAAAAACTATTAAGTAACAGATTTTTTTAATCGCGTTTAAAAGTATTTTCATAACAACTTCTATTAGTATTCTTAGTCGGATATAAATACAGAAGCATTAAGCATTTTACTCCAATATGGATCAACAAAATTCGTATACTCATTAAATTTTAGATATTATTTCGACGTTCAAGTTTTTCCTGTTGGAACTGCAGGAGATGGGATAAGTCATCCTGTCGCCTAAATACACGGTAATTTTAGCGTGTATTTAGGCGACAGGAATGGGTTTAAGAGCATCTGTGACTTTTTATATTTTTTAACGAATTATTTATAAAGCAGACTCATACTATTATAACGGAGATAGTAAATATGTGCTAGTGGATCTGATTAATATTTAAGTAGTCGTTTCTTCTGTTGAAAATTCTCTGCGCTTGACGAATTAAATATGTCAGCCTAAATCAAACTTAAAAAACGAAGTGTTACTGAGCTTTATTACGCAGATGTCTGCATTTAGTAGATCATGTTCTTTCTTGCAAATGGTTTAACAAGACAGTACAAAGTGGAAGAACTTAGTAATTCAATTATTCACTCTTGATTTTAAATGTCTAAGCTACCTTTCGAGTAATTTTATACACGTCCAGCTGAAGCTGCTAGTTCTGTTTTGTTTTTTGAAAATACTTGTTTTGGTAAACATTCCTTCATTTTGAGGGATATTAATGGCCCAGTTTATTCAGAAACATTATTGTAAGTATTTACACAATTAAAATTACTTGTATTTTGCTTCGAGGTAGCTTAGATTTTAATACTTTCACTAGAAAAAAATTCTATTGCTTCATAAAGTTCAGTGTGATTTTATCCCATATTGACTACCTCCATCATTGTTTCCGTTCTCCGAATATACTAGTAATAGATTTTATGGTTCTCATTTATTAAATCTATCTATATATTCATTAATTAGAAAAATAAACATGTTTTGGGGTATATATTTCAATTATTCCTTATTCCCTTGTACATACACTTTATACAAATACACATCCTTGGATATAATATCTTTAGTTTACGAACGTTATTCCACCTAGATATTAAGACTCAAATGTAGTTGCTGTTAAGGACCTTCTCGTTAATTGTAAGATGTATATAGCGATAGCCTATTATTATATATGAAGAAATATATATATGTGAGAAAAAGAAAATGAAAAAAAAAACAATAAATATCTACAAGGGATCCTTGTTGTTTTGTTTTCACACCTTATACCTTTCAGCATATCTATATATTAATTATAATTAGCTATTTTAATTACAATGATAAACAACAAATATATGAATACATTTTTAATAAAACACATGATTACAAATAGTATTTTTACATTTTGACCCTTATAATTAAAAGGGACTAGATTTAAAATCGAATGCAGTATCAGATATTTTAAAAAAATCAGACTAAAACATAATAAAAATATTGTATACTAGGATTAAATTAAAACACCCTATTATACATATTATAATTGCTGCAAGATAATGAACAAAAATAAATATTAGTTCATTATTTGGCATATGCGATACTTGGCAATGGGTTTACTTACAAAAATATTTTTTAATGTAAGAGATAAAATTATAGAAATTTAGAAACCCTTATGTATCTTACGCAAAATAATATGTACTTATAACTTGCATTGTCGATTTTTATCTAGCCTATGAAATCTGACAAGATATACTCGTTTTTAACGTTGGTGCTGGCAGTTTCCTGGGAAGCTTTCAACTCCAGGATCTCGTTTTGGATGGAGACACTAAGCTCCTGGATAGGTACCGGTTCTGTACGCCAATACACTTCCTGGTATTTAGATGTACGATTGCGCCGCTTGTGGGCTTTTAAATGAACCTTAAAATAAAATAATTTGTACGCTATGAAAACCGAACTTTAATTCAAACTATATTCCTAAGAATCTATGCAATATTCTAAAGATTTGGTAAACTACACAAGTTCTTTTGAGGCTAAAATGTTTTTTTTTTCTTCGATTAGCCACTAGACTAGTATGAGTAATGTGACTTTGATAAAACTAGTGTCATAGATCTACATCTTCAAATTTGCATGGGCAAGATATCGCAGACATTTTGTAAAAAAAAGCTACATTTAACTAAGATGTCAACGAGGGCAGTCTCACCTTTTTAACGTGGGTATTGACCATAGATCGCAGATGGAAGAGCGCGGGACATAGCGGGCAGCGCCGAGAAGGTGCCGTGTGTGCGCACATCGCGTGCTGATTTCGTCGATTCACAGATACAAAGCCGCGTCCACAAACCTGAACAACATAATATAAAATTTATTGAAATACACATGGGTAGGTACTGCTGGAACTGCTTCTAATAACGTGATTTATCCCACCAGTGACATTACGATATAAATATGTGGCAAACAACAAGATTTTCTGCATTTGCATATTAGAAAAGCTTTCACTTAGTTATTCTACATTGTACTTACATCGCAAATATAAGGCCTCTCATTGGTGTGAAGTCTGGTATGCCACATCAGTGCACGCTCGTCCATGAACTTGCCGTCGCAGATCTCGCAATGATACTTCCGATCACGCTTCTTATCTGGCTTCTGAGCTTCTATTAATTTACTTCTCTGGCCTAATGATCTGTTAAAAGTAGTCTTGAATTAAAGCAAATATGTTAAACTATATGTAGGATAGACAAACAATTCCTCTAACATGATATTTTTTTTTACATATTTTAGATACTCTTTAACCTTTTCACCGCCCCAGTCGGCAGTTACCGACTACAGAAAGCAGTACCACTAGCGCCTCGTCGGCCCGTGCCGACTGAAAGTTAGAGGCGAAAATTATAAGTAAATTAAAAGTTTAGTATGCAAATTATGAACTTTTATTATTGTTTAAAGCCTAAATTACCGTAAACCTTATACATAAACGTGATACTATATAATATCATTGAATAAATAAACATTTTTGCGCGCCTTGATAAAATGCAGCAAATACGGCCCGTACTGAAGCCCTGGTCGGCGATAGCCGCGGCGTAGTGCTGTCACCAACTGTGTTTTGTTTGTTGCAATAGACGTTACGAAAATTTTAATGTAGGTGAATTTTACTTGAATGCGATTAATTAATCAAAATGGGAATAGTAAAATATATTTTACAGCATATTTTGAACACTTATTTAAATTAGTCCCGCGGCTATAGGTACACGACCAGTCATGTCTGAGATCGGCTCGTTCAAGTAAATAACAAACGAAAAAATTGTATATTACTTTATATTACTCTATTTTTTATCCTGTATACCTCTGTCAATTATTATAATGAAGTAGTTCGACGAGCAACCGAGACAAGTGTTCTAGTTTAGGTAATTATGTATATTAAATATTTACAAACCTATCGTTACTTTATCTAAAGCACAGGCAACCAAATAGGGTCTTTGTTAAATAGAAAACGACTACATCCAGGTAAAGAAATTACCCTTTTATTAATGTTTCTTTCTACCTGAAACACTCATTAGCAATAACAATAGGCTTAATTTTTGTGAGGAATTCTTAGTAAATATGTAAAGCACACCGCACGTGCAGGCGGTATTTCAAACGAATTCCTGGAAAATGCCGACTATATGCTATTTGTACTTCGTAAATAATTATCGGAATTTATTTAAAAACTTTGTTTGTAAGAAATCTACCTAGTAGTACCTAGATTTCTTACAAACAAAGTTACAGTAATAAAATGTACAAACAAAGTTAGTACATTTTATTATTGGTTTGTTGCTAAAGAATGTGTAGGATTTTTTCTTTCGATTCCCTGCCAAAATGTCGATAAATGCAGTTAACACATACCTACAACAGTTTCACATCTCTAGACTCAAAGCAATTTGCAATACCTAAAAGCCCGGGTCGGCCGGTGCCGACAACGCGTGACGTCATCGCGTGAGTAGTGTGGTGACTTTCGTCACTAAACTGTACTGTAAATAATGCAAATATTTTGATCTTTTCATTATTTAATGTTGTTTTATAAGGTTAATAATCAATGAACATGTAGTAACAACATTATTGTATTATTCTTTTGACATTTCTTCGACTTTTTGGATATAATTATCGAGGAATTATTTAAATATCGATACACTATTTCCAAGTCACTATGGTTTCTCGATCTCGAATGCTTGTTTTTGTTCTGGCGTCACAGGCTCAGCGTTTTGTATTGTTGCGTGGCGGCGAAAAGGTTAAGTAGGCTTAAAAAATGCTTAAAAATCTTACGCAGTTGTATCCTTCATATGAATCTCGTGTTTTCTAATGTGAGACTCGAAACTTAACTCTCCTTTATACATCTTGCCACAGTAGTAGCAGGTGTATTTCTTATCATGCTTTTTATCATAATGCTCCCTCAGGTGTTCCTCATCTGCTAACACTTGACCACATAGCTCACAAATGTGAGATCCTGAAAATAAATTATTCAAGTATAGTGGAGAAATAAGTTACAGGCAAATCGGTACATCTATACAATATCAATGTTTAAGTTTTGATACAAGATTGCCATATTAGTAGGTATGCAAATGTTATTTACCTTTGCTGACTTTTCTCTGTTCATCATTATGTTTTTTCAGATGAGATATGATAGTTTCCCTTTTTTTAAAGACCATATGACAAATAGCACAAATATGGGTGTTGGTGTGAGTTTTCAGATGATTATTGAACTCTTGTTCATCTTCCATCATTGCTTTACAGACCTAAAATCATATTTATTAGACAGTCATGGTTTGATCCAATGCATAATTATTACATGCAACCTTCTCCTAGTAATAACGAATACAACAAAAAAAGAATTAGTGAAATAAGTCCAGCCGTTCCCGCGTGATGTCATGACAATGGGTAACGGGTTTCATTTTTATATATATAGATTATGAATTGAAAGGGAAAGCTCATTACCTGACAAACAAATAAATCAATATCATGAGAACTTTTCATATGCTCTTTCAGTTTTGCTACAAACCTATATTTAATAGGACATCTTGTGCAAAACAAATAAGACATGGGACCTCTTCTTCTACGCTGTTTAACTTTTCCTTCACTTTCAGCAAATTTCCTAGGAAAACCAAAGCTTATTCTTAGTTTATCTTCCTCTTCCCTTTGTACCATGCTAAGATTTCCATTCTCATGTCTATAGAAAGATGGTTGCCCATCTTCGTCCATTACAACTACTATATCACTTTCTGCTTCAGGTTGTGGTTGAAGTTTTTGAATAACTGCATTCTTCTTTTTATATATAGGCATTGGCTTGGATATATCATCACTATCATCATCGGAAGCTTCATCAGCAAGTTTGTGGCAATCCTGAAGTGCTAGTCCTTCCAAATCATAATCATAACTTTCAGTTTTTGGCAAAAATATTGGTAAAGAAATGCAGACAGAATCTTCTGTCTCCTGTATTTCTTTATCTATTGAATTCACATTATCTTCAAGTTCTTGTACATAGAAATTAATTATTTCCTGGCTCCTTTTAGCTTGTAGGTAAAACTTATATGCAGCAGATGCGGTAATGAAACAAGCAGAGCAGATTTTGTGTTGGTCTATATCTGTAAACTGAGTGTCCAATATCTTAATATCTACATGTTTTAGATAGGTACATAACTGTGATTTTTATTAACTTTATCTATAAGTTCTGAATGAAAATATTATATAAAAATGATCTAATACAAACCTTGATGTGACAAAGTTCTTCTAAGACATCAGCTATACAATATTCCTTATCCTCTTTGCATATTCTGGTCAAAATATGTTCACTCAATTCGTCGAGAGGCATCAAACATATAAGACACAGCTTTTTGGCTAAAGTGCCGTCCACTATGTTCTGGATAACCACTTTAACGTCCACGGAACTAGCCATATCGTCCTGTAAAACAAATATATTTGAAAAAGCATATCGAAATCTAAACGAAAGGAATCTGTGTTTACAATTTTCGGAATATCCACCAGTTTGATTATAGATGCGTTCTAAAATTTACTTGCCTTCTACGAGAAATGGAAGCGATCGTTTGAAGATTTTTTTAGACCCAATGGCCGCCGCTAACATTGCCATGTTCAAATATCTGTCAACAAAAATAAAATCTTGGTAATTCTGTGGGGAAATTAAAGTATTGCACTGGTAACAGTAATAGGACTTGTCAAAAATAATTGTTCGCCTGAGGAGTGGTGTAGAACTTGCAAATGGATAACTATTCCAATTATTGCCGTATTTTCGTACTAATAACAAGAAAAACAATAAATACACGAGTGCTTTTTAGATATAAGCGTTTAGCCAGTATGAAATTTTGTGTATGAGCCTCAAAATATCAACTGTTCGCCCGTAGTTTGCTCTACAATGGAAGGTAATTGTAAATTATTGAATAACAACAATCTTGATAATTACCCTTACTTTACAACTACAACCGCGATTAATCTAAAATGTCATAATTGTGGATGACTTTACAAGGAAATAATATTTCTTTTTTTATTTCTTCGTTCCGGAGTTTTAAATAAAAACGTTAATGTTAGTAAATACCGCAATAAAATTCTACTTAGGTTTCATTTCTAAAAAGTTTTTAATCGAATGTTAGTGTATGCCTTCATTTGAATTGAATATACATGTGTTATCTCATAGGTAAACATTGTTGTATGGAAATTTACATATTTATCACCTGCTTTTATTCAAAACAAAATTTAACATGTATTACTGATACTTAGCAAAGTTAGTATATGAAAGGTATGAATGTAATGTGAAACTATTTGACGGAGATGAAGTATATTGTTTTATTTTAGTCCTTTACAAATAAATGTAAGGTCAAGGCTTCTAATTCCGGCATATTTTTGAGCTATATCAACTTTGGTTAAAATTTTGAGACATTTATTTTTAACTATTTACCCATTGCGCGCATCTACTAGACTAATAATTTACTTGGCAATTAAATAATAGTATGAAATTCCCTGTATCTAGGTTGCTTAATTTATTATGTATTTTTTTTAAATAATAGTCAGGTAGACGGAGTTTCCCGCCCGAGTGGGGCTATTCCGTCATGCAAGCAGTTTCCCTAGAACTACGCAATTTTTTCAAGTCTTAGCTAGCGGAAAATGAAGACACGTCGATTTCAATCAAATATGTGTTATTAGACCTTAGATATAAGATTTACAATAGGAGTTATCCGCAAACACAATTTTTTGGGGCTATTCCGGCATGGTTTGCCAATCAGATGAGCTCAACCTTTTAAAAATTTACTAATATATATATTTTTTATATATATTATTTCATAAAGTAAAGATTTATGCATTTTGCAGTCCGGAGTATTTTCGTACTACGTTCTATCGAATTACCTACTCATATATTTCGTCACAGCTAAGCTTATTATTGCCAGATTGACAAGTGTACCTATTTTAAAATGTAATACACTAAAAAAAGGTTGACGATGTCTGGAATCGGGAAATACCGGCATATGACGGCTTTGCCCCTTAAAAAATAGACGGAATTTCCCACTTGACTATTTTGAAGTTGTTAATTTTTCATGGTGAATTACTAAAAACTATCGGAGTTTTACGCATCACGAACAGGCAGATACGTTTATACATATCATAGACGTTGTAATAATCATACAAACAAGCCTAGAAGTCTAACTATTTCATATTTATCTTCGATCAAACTGCATAGTACTATACTCGCACTTCGACTTCGAAACGCAACTGAACTTTGAAAGCAGATATTTTTCTTCCTTTATTGCACAGCGTCATGGGTGTTTTTTAGTTTGCATTAGAAAACCCTACTGCTTTACCAACTGAGCCGGCAGCGGCGAACTGTGCTTAGATTCGCCAAAAACGTGTACGTGACGGAATAGCCCCGTAGACGGAATTAGAAGCCTTGACCTTACTAAGAATTTTTAATGAATTTCAATTGCAGATACAATGTCCTCTGAGAATACAAGCCCATCAAGTCCACCTCAAAGCACTGACACTAACTATGAGTTATCTGAAAATATAACTATTAAAGAAGAAATAGATAATATTGTTATTGAAGACCATAACATTGCCTTCCAAGTTAAAACAGAAGTAGAAAATGTGGAAAGTCCTTATCAAAATGTACCAATATGTAATGAAGTTAAAGAAGAAATAGAACCAATAAACTTTCAAAAATATATGCACAATAGAATTTTAGAAGAATTTAAAATTCAAACAGAAAATGTGGATTCTATATTGCCCAATGAGATTGACGAGGAGGAAGAAACTAAAGTAAAGGAGGAGCGTTTGGAGGAAGAGTTAGTTTCATATGACTATCCGAGTTTTAATGATGCTGGGAGTATGGACAGCAATGATGCAGCTGCTTTGGGAAATGTGGAGGCTTGCTTACACGAGGACAATATCACAATCAAATATGAATCCAATATGAACTATGATGTAAGTGTGCTGAACTGTCCCTTAACTAACTATTCATGTGTAGATTATATTTATCTTTGTGGTATTATCTTTTAAGATACTGCAAATCTTCATAATCACAATGGTTAATGCTGTATAACTAGCAAATTTTATTAGTTACCAATTTTTTGTTATGCAGATTTGTAGTATCATTGATAATTATAGAATTAATCATTGAAGCTAAGCATATTTTTATTGATGATCTATACTTTATGAGTAAAATTCGAAATGAGTCAACATCACAATTAATAGATTTTCATCATATTGATCTAAGATATTACATTGTAAAAAGGGAATATAAAATTCAAGTAAAAGTTAAATTTCAATGGGGTACACCTCAAGATGCTTGACCAATTTGCATCTAAGTATTAAATTTTTTCTTAGTTTTCATTTTTAAAAAAGGAGGAATTGATAAGCAGCAGAAATGAATGACTGTAATCAAAAATATATGTATGTGTAGGTGTAATGTGTGATAATATATTATATATAATGATCACCATAAAAATAGCTATCATAATGATTTTCTTTATTACAGGAACTTCACGAGAACAAGCTCAATTATGATGATGTTAAATCTGAAACAGATCTAACAGTAACTGAAACGCATCTTATCTCAAATAAAGTGATAAACACCACATCAACTATCACAAACCCGCAGGACGGGCTAATCGAGTCACAAACAACTAAAACATTGGTCATGGAGATATTGCCCATGTCACATGTTGGTAGTGTTCCGTTATCTAAAATTTGTAACCCAGAAGAAATCCTCTCTACACCTAATGACGAACAATATGAAGATTTCCAACTAAATTCTATCACAGGAAATGAATTAACATTAGAGCAGGAAGCATTTGGACTGCTAAAAGCAAAAGAAAATCAAAGTTTTAAGACTTACCCATGTCCAAAATGTTCAAATGTATGTAAACGCCCTCAAAGTCTTAAAAGACACTTAGAAGTCCATGCATCTATTGAAAACCGCGCTAATGGTGTTATCAAGGGCAAAAAGACCCGATTACTCAACAAAATGAAATCAGAAGAATATGATATCCCTCTTGCGGATACAAAAATGAAAAAAAAAGTAGATTCTATAAAAAAAGAAGGATATGAATGTACTTGTGGTAAAGTATTTAGGAGAAGAAGTAGAATGGAAACTTGTTTAAGGTCACATAATTTGTTTTCAGATATTAAGTCTTATCCATGTATCACATGTACAAAGAGTTTCAAAGACAAAACTGAGTTGGGTCTGCATAGGAAACGGATGCATAGCAGAAAAAAGTTTGCCTGCAAGTTCTGTCCCACCGATTATAACACACGTAAAGAATTATTTAAACACTTACAAATACACCAAAAAGTTCAACTAATGGAGTACAAAGTTATATCAGAAATAGTTAAAGGTAATAATAAGCTAAGATGTTTTATGTGTTCCAAAACTTGTACAGAGTTATCAGAGTTAAAATCGCACGTTATGGATGATCATAAAGAGCCTTATATTTGTCCACATTGTCAGCACACATTTCCCAAAATAATTGATTTTGGTAATCACACTAAAACATCACACCCTGAAGTGGAAGGTCAATCAGTATTAGATGTGTTAGAGGCTTTTTCTAAACTAGTGCAAGCATGGAAATGTGAAGAATGTGAACTGCAGTTTCATGAAGCTGATAAACTGGCGCTGCATCAGATAGAAAAACATAGTCGTGAAGTAAAATCAGAATTACAGTTTCAATGCACAGACTGTCGCAGAGTTTTCATAAGCCAAAAAGGCCTAACATCTCACAGACGAGTCCACCACAACACCGAAGAAGCTGAAGTTAATGATATAATTGAAAAAGGTATTATGTGCCTCGAATGTAGGAAGATTTGCAAAGATATGACTGCATTGACTTCTCATATGAGATTACATTCACCTGACAGAAAATATCCTTGTAAATTTTGTGATTTTCGTTTCGCGACTCCAGAAAAACGAAAAACTCACGCGGAAATTCATACAGGAGATATGAAGTATGTGTGTTTCATATGTGAATACCAGTGTACGTCGGAGAACAGGTTGAAACAACACAAGCTGTCTGCGAAACATTTGAATATGAAGGAGTATTTGCTCACTGGAAAAACGAATCAGGAGTCTACATCACAAGAGGAAATAAAGGAGTCTCATAATAAAGTTAAGAAAAAAAAGAAAGAGAAGGATAGAAAGTCTTCCTCCGAGGAAACAGATGTTACTTGTGATGTGTGTGGTGAAAGTTTTTCTAGTGAAAAGAAAATGCTTGATCACAAGCAAACACATCCTTTTATAGAATTCCCCAACGACGACAAGCCGAGTAGGATTTTTTTTAAGTAACAAGATCTTGCCTATATTATATTTGACATATGCCAACACGGGATAGATTATAGTATATATAGATGCCTCACTAGTCTAGATATTAAGGTTTTTCGGCCATTTATTATATTTATTGATTGACCTAAGTATCTTATAAATCCTGTGCTTAGAATTTATACATTTTTACTGAAGTAAAGAAATGTGTAATTAAGTATGTGGCGATCGTTCAGGAGGCCTTATATTATATTTATTATAAATCAAAAGAGTGATCGTTACTATGAATGTACGAATTAATAAGTTCATTTCTATGATTTTTACAGCATATGTATAAAAACTAGTCTTTAATAATATTAGTCAACAACTATGGTTCTCGTCTTGTATTGAATATATTAATCGTATATATTGTATTACATTTTGAGGAAATATAGTGGTTTATTTTCAATGAAATGCCTTCTAGATTTGGTGGTATTGTACTCTATCCGTTACCCTTATTTATATTTTGATTATCAGACATTTAAATAAAAAAAAATAGTTTTATCTCATTTCATAAAATTGAATTAAATAAATTAGAGGGGCGTGTACTTAATATTTTTTTCATGTGCACTGATAATATAGAACCTTTACAATGCATTCCAAAATCGTGTGAAATTAACAATATTATGATGATAACTTACGTATATCGTAATAGTTTTATTAAAGTATCGACGTACGACTCTAATGACTCATTAAATGCATTTGAAAGACAAAGAAATTTGATAGACACTAATAATTAGTAAAACAGGCAGAGTTACGATTACCATTTATCGGAATATTCTATAATAACGTGTATTATACGGGTTTACCCAACTGTAACGGAGGATTGTGCATATCCAGTTTTGAAACTGTTGAGGTATTCATGTAGGTTAGTACCACCCAGCTATGTGCCACTCGCTCCGCACTGAACGTACTATTTTCTGTCATAAATTACGCGATTATTTAAAAGGGGTGCCTATAAGGTGATGCAATAAAAATCTGCGATCACTGTACGTTACGTCCAGAACTATTTAACGAACGCTTGAAAGAGTCAAACCGTTCAGAAATTTGATCGTAAGGGTTGACCTTTGGGCCGATCAAATGTTTACCGCAATATAAGTGGCTTCAAGAACCCAGCGTAAACGAAAACATGATCACAATCGGTTAATGATGCCTGGTCCCCGAATGAAGGTCCTTACTTGCAAATTTTAACACATATACAGGATAAATATATATGAGTGAATGCAACTGTACACAATTTGTTGTTAAGATACGAGAGTTAAGTTCAAATATGCTGGAATGAATATAAAATATAAATAAACGGTTAATTATTAAAAATCTATTTATTATCACAAACATGATAAACATTCCCCACGCACTCTTTTTGACTACCCAATTCTGTGTTTTTATAACAGGCATCACATAATCTAGACAGCTAATAATCGATTAATATATAAAGGATATTTGAACAGTTATGTACTCGTCAAAAAACACGATATTTATTCATATTACTAGGTATAGGAAAAATATGTTGAAGATCATTTTAACACTCACATAATAATATGAATAAATAGAAAATTGAATAGCATACATATACACATACAGAGTATCAATATTGATCTAATTACATATAAAAATTCACATCAAATATTAAAAATCACAAAGTAGATGCCAGAAAAAGACTTCAACAATCTGCTTTTTCAGGCAACTTTTTTTAAACCATTAGGTAACTATTTATCTACAGATTATATTATGTAACACCTTTGAATACACATGGGCTTTCAATTTCCCAGTCACTGGTAAAACATAGTTCATTTGGAATGATGTCGGTTGGGTCTGTCTAACACAAAAAATAATTCTTCTATATTGCCATTTTGTTATCGATTAGGTAGTTATATAACTTAATCTTTACATATTCGGCGTAATAAAATTTCATACACCTATAGATAGATTCTACGCTCGCTATAAGCGCACTCACGCAATGACCACGAAATATATCTTAGTCTTGAATATTAAAACTTGTCAAACGCATCGCCATAATCGAAAACAAATGGCACCAGAGAAGCTAAAAAACAAGATACTTCAAAAACATGAAGAATGCATTGAATGATGCCCAAACGACGCCAAACCAAATGTCATTGGACTAATAACTGAACACAATCTTCCAGGGCTGCGCCATGGCGGCGCCGGGCTTCCTTACGACTAGGACGTCATTTCCTTTGTGGAGAGTCATCTGTAGCGCCACCTGTTGGTCGCCTTGATGCAACTTGGCTGTCTTGGGCGGCGTCTTGATACCAGCGATCACAATACGCTCAACCCACGAACGGGTGGGATATTTTGTGTTTTCCACGAATCTGGATGATATGAATATTTTAATCTTATTGCTTAATTTTTGGGACTAATATATTGTACTCGGAATACAGAATTTATAATATGGATAAATCGACTCGATCTTTGAATATAATGGTGATTTGTAAACATGCAATCAACAGGTAAATTATAACGTCATGTTTCGTGAGATTTTATTCCCCACTTAATAATTCTATAACCAGTAGAATACTCACGAGTATGTGATCCCGCTGGGGTCGTAGTCAATGTTGGCGTAGATATACTTATTATTATTCTTATACTCGTAAGTTTCACCGTCGTCGATGTACAAAGATCCATGGGCGGTGTTCTGCGAATAATAAAAATATATAGAACAGAAGGCTAAAAATTACAATTTTGTAAGTAAAGTTGTAAAGCTCTTTGGTTAAGAGCTAGCACACTCTAGCTATTGCTAGATTTACTAAAATACGTTACTTAAAAACACTTACGTTGGCATCTAGGGCGATGACGAAAGTGTAAGGATCATTTGCCATTAGTACCGAAGAGCGGCGCACGCGCTCCTTGCGCGGTAGAATCGACCCGCCACGCTGATACACCGGGATCTATATCATAATAACAAATTGTTTTAGAGAGAGAATTTAAACCAATTTTATAAGAGAGAACCGATAATTATCAGTTCACTAATTTACATACATAAAAAAAAATACAGCACTATTTATATTATAAATTCTTATCTTTATGAAATTTTGAAAATTATATCAAACTTTATAAAGTAATAATATTTACTACGATCTATCAATCGAAATTCACGATTGACATTTTTGGTTCAATACCATAAATTTTTATAAAGTAAGCTAAAAATGACGATATTGTTCTCACTTTAGCGATGTTGACCTCTTGGTTTATGTACCCGTTGGCTTTGTGAATGTGGTAAGAGTCCACGTCATACCAGAGAGTGTGGGTTGCTTTCCCGGGGAGGTACACTTTCACACTAGTTACGTCTTCTTCCACCACGGGACGGATTAAGAGCTCGTCACCTGAACATTAAATATTTTTGGAATAATACAACTGTAGTGTAAATTGCAAAAAGTATAAAAAATCTAGAAGCATTAGAAACGGGTTTGTTTACAGTAGCTTTTATGTGAAGAATAATGTAGTTAACTACGGATTTTTGTTAGCCTACATTGTACCAGTGCTGTGGATTACAATTATTTTATTTATCTTCTAAATATTTCTAGACAAGCCTGTTGCCAGCAGTGGGAATATTACATAGGGAATTATTATTATCTTAGTATCGAAAAAGCAGCACCGATAGACCGTAACTTTTTTAACCTTTTCACCGCCCCAGTCGGCAGTTACCGACTACAAAAAGCAGTACCACTAGCGCCTCGTCGGCCCTTACCGACTGAAAGTTAGAGGCGAAAATTATAAGTCAATTAAAAGTTTAGTATACAAATTATGAACTTTTATTATTGGTTAAAGCCTAAATTACCGTAAACCTAATACATAAACGTGATACAATATAACATCATTGAATAAATAAACATTTTTGCGCGCCATGATAAAATGCAGCAAATACGGCCCGTACTGAAGCCCTAGTCGGCGATAGCCGCGGCGTAGTGCTGTCACCAACCGTGTTTTGTTTGTTGCAATACACGTTACGAAAATTTTAATGTGGGTGAATTTATTAATGTGTAGTTCTACAATTGTAAGTTGACTAATTAATTTACTTGAATGCGATTAATTAATCATAATGGGAATAGTAAAATATATTTTACAGCATATTTTGAACACTTATTTAAATTAGTCCCGTGGTTATAACCAAATAATTAAAGTATTTTATTTAAGAACAGTAATCGGCTCGTTCAAGTAAAGAAACAAACTTGATATTACTGTAATTTTTATCCTGTATAAGTACCTCTATCAATTATTATAATGAAGTAGTTCGACGAGCAACCGAGACAAGTGTTCTAGTTTAGATAATTATGTACCTACATTGAATATTTACAAACCTATGTTACTTTATCTAAAGCATAGGCAACCAAATAGGATCTTTGTTAAACAGAAAACGACCACATACAGGTAAAGAAATTACCCTTTTATTAATGTTTCTTTCTACCTGAAACACTCATTAGCAATAACAATAGGCTTAATTTTTGTGAGGAATTCTTAGTAAATATGTAAAGCATACCGCACGTGCAGGCGGTATTTCAAACGAATTCCTGGAAAATGCCGACTATAGGTATGCTATTTGTACTTCCTAAATAATTATCGGAATTTATTTAAAAACTTTGTTTGTAAGAAATCTAGGTACCTAGGTACTGCATTTTATTATTGGTTTGTTGCTAAAGAATGTGTAGGATTTTTTCTTTCGACTCCCTGCCAAAATATCGATAAATGCAGTTAACACATACCTACAACAGTTTCACATCTCTAGAACCAAAGCAACTTGCAATACCTAAAAGCCCGGGTCGGCCGTCGCCGACAACGCGTGACGTCATCGCGTGAGTAGTGTGGTGACTTTCGTCACTAAACTGTACTGTAAATAATGCAAATATTTTGATCTTTTCATTATTTAATGTTGTTTTATAGGGTTAATAATCAATGAACATGTAGTAACAACATTATTGTATTATTCTTTTGACATTTCTTCGACTTTTTGGAAATAATTATCGAGGAATTATTTAAATATCGATACACCATTTCCAAGTCACTATGGTTTCTCGATCTCGAATGCTTGTTTTTGTTCTGGCGTCACAGGCTCAGCGTTTTGTATTGTTGCGTGGCGGCGAAAAGGTTAATGGTGGTTTAATAGTTGATTACTCATTAGACATGTTTAGTTGATATTTTACCCAATAAGTACTGGTTGTCGATGTCATACGCGTCCTCTTCCTCGGGGAATTCCTGGAACATCGGCCGCATGACCGGCAGTCCGTCGATCGAGTGCTCATAGAATAGGGTGTACCTAAAGATATAGCCTTATATTACATCATTAATCATTAGATTAGATTAGATTAGATTCATTTATTTCCCAAAATTTATACAATATAATTACTTTAGTATGTCAAATTACATGTACTCATATTGAGATCGTCAAAAACAAAAACAAAGAACAATAAGATTAAATAATAATTAACAGCAAAATCACAATTTCATTACAATAAGATTTTGTCATACATATAATGTCAAATATATTAACTATTATGGATTTTTCTCATTAGTCGTCAATACAATTTGTCAGACGGAATAATTCTTATAATACAACTTAATACTATTAAACAGAAATTTAATAATTTATTTATATTTTTGAATTACTGATAGGTATTATTATTACCAGAATAACCCGAATTTTAAGGCTAAACGGGACTAATTGGGTTAACCTTTAATACGTTTAAATGGTTACCTAAATAAACGGGTTTCAAAAACCCAGCGTAACAGAAAGCAACGTGTTAACGTATAAGTTAGTGGAGTCATTGAAGCATTATGGGTCCGAATTTTTTTACTGTGAACCGAATTGCATACAATTTTGGAATTAGGTTCGTCTTACCCTTAACTTCAAAAGTGAAAATGATTTGAACTCCGCTACCACCCGGGGGGTGATTGCCACCCCTTCTCGGGGGTGAATTATTTTTTTTTCAAAATAACCTCGGATATCGATAGAAGGCCTAATTTTAAGGAAAAAATCATCTATAAAGTTTTTCAAAAAATCCAATACTTTTTAAGTTATATGCAATTGAAAATTCGCAATTTTTTCACCTTTTTCATCGGTTTTTTGTAAAAATCTCCAAAAATATACGTTTTATCGAAAATTTTATAACGAACAAAATTGTAGCAGGCAAAACAATGAACAATTTGTTTTTTTTATACAGTATTCTAAGTGCAATATTAAGCTATAAATTAAAGATCAAAGCCGTTTTTTATGTTGCCTGAAATTTAATCGATGTGGTCAATGCCATCTAGCGGCGAGCAGATGCATTGTATGCATTCTAATACAAAAGGGTTTTGTAGTGCTTGAAATAAGCTTTAAAATGAGCACTATTAAAAGTCTTTTGCACGTAAAATAAGTGAGCTGTATTGCAAATAAGGGGAGCAACTAATGATTTTTCTTTAAAATCAATGGGTTTCATAAGTGCCATTTCCACCATAATTAAAATTAATCGAATTCCACCTAGAATTAACTTCATTATGAAGAGTTTCATAGATAGTATCAGTTTGGCTGCTTCAGGACACATATTTTTCAAAAAAAGTCACTATTAACTAAAAAAACAAAATTTCAATTTTTTTAAAATCCCACGTTTATTTCATTATATTTCAATAATGACGACAGATACGTATAAAAGTGTATAAATAAAAAATGTAGGTATTTTTCTGATAAACAATTTGGTTTTTTTGTTTTTTCTGTCAAACAAAAATTGACGGAAATATGATTGTTTGAAGAGCGCATGGCAGCGCAATCACAGCCTCTCTTAAGCCCTTTAACCCTTCACCGTTTTAGAAAAAAGTTTTTTACTATATATTGCAATACAGGATGTTGTAGCTCTTTTAATTACCTTTACAATGGTTTTTTATAAATTGTGATAGCGTGAAAATTGAAGGAATTATGGTCCAAAAACTTATCATATTTTTTTCTACTTAGTAACTGAAAATTACGGAGTGTGAATAATTGGAGCAATGTGAAGGTACGCAGTATAATATAGACCCACAACTATTGTAATGTGTATATGTTTACGGAAATGTATATAATCCGTCATTGTATACAATTCCTAGGAAATGTATGTAATTCCTAAAATCGCAATCGGAAATGTAAAACATTTAAGACATAGGTTAGGTTAGGTTTCCGCGAGCCAGTATGAGTCTGGCAAACCTTTTGCCTTCCCCAGGGCATAAGGTATCAATGAGGATTTCCCCACTAAAAAAAAAAAAAAAGTTAGGTTAGGTTTTTTTTTTAGGTTAGGTTAGGTTAGTTTTAAGGGTAGAAAAGCTTAAGAATATGATAATCATTTTCGAGAGTGTGGAATAATATTTAAATCTTTTTCATATTATCAAAAAAAAATCAAGGGGTAGTATTCAAGGGTTGAAAGGGGGTTAAAAATTTGATAATTATTATAGAGAATATAAAATATTACTTACTCTATAGTTACATCTTTTTATGTCATATCAAAGTATTTTTTTCAGATTTTTCCAATTTGGGGGTTGTTTGCAAGGGTTGTACGATTTTCAAGGGGTTGAAAATAATTTTAATATGAGGTAATTATGTTAGAAAATACTTTACCATTTCACCACTTACTATTAGACATGTTTTCTAGCGACAAAATGGATCAATTACAATTTTTCCATTAAAGGGTTGTTTACACCCCTTAAAAATAATAGGCGGAGTTCAGAACATTTTCACTTTTGAAGTTAAGGTTAAGGTGTGCCTAATTCTGAAAATTTCATGCAAATCGGTTCACAGTAAAAAAAATCGGAGGTAAGGCCTTATTTTTCGCTTCAATGACTGCACTAAGTATGGGATTTGACATTCGCGACCGATTATGACGTACGTCACACCTTGTCTAGCCTTCATAGTCAGTTTGTTCGTTTACATCAATTCCATATTATTTTCTTTAATTTCGTTCGGGTTTGCCATATAATGAATGACATTAGTCATGTCTAGCCTGGACCCTGGATGTGAGTATGGTTACCAGTAGTCGATGAGAGCGTATCGCCGGCGAGTGGCGTCGCGTATGAGCGCGGTGGTGGCGGGCTCGTACAGCCACGGCTCGCGGCGCTTCGTTTCAATGTGGGAGTGCGCGCGGAAGAACGGCTGATACGCTCCGGCCTGCGAGAGAAATAAACAACGAATAAAATATTATCCTAAATATATATTTTGCACTACCTAGATTAGTTATTAGCCGCTTTCTTAGATCGAGTACTTACCTCATTTTTTTTATGTCGATAAAGTAAACAAAGAGTATTTAAAAACATGGTCGGTCTCTTTGAATTGATTACATCGGAAGTATTTTTAGATTGAAAATTACATCAGTCATATTTATTATTACCTGATACCATCGCGTCATGAGTTGCGCCTGCGGATATTTGAAGAATCCACCGACGTCGGAGCCGCAGAAGGAGACTCCGGCGGCGGCCAGAGACAAGCACATCGGCACGGAGACGGCGAGGAAGCCCCATTCCGCCGCGTTGTCGCCCGTCCATACCGCGGCGTATCTACGATCAAAAGCATTTTATATTTTCATTGATTCTTTTTTTTCCATCGTTCATGGTTCTCTTTTTAGGGTTGAATTTAAATAAAAATACTGAATCACTTTTTTTATTATAGTAAACTTTTATCCACTATTTCACACTCTTCAAGAAATTTGAAGATAAAAAATAATAATTTCCAAAACATCTTAGATATTTGGGGTTCACTTACGCCAATCACTAAAAGGTGATTGGGACATTTTTTATTACAAATCAGTAGTACTCGTATCTAAAAGGTGTGTATAGAATACTAGCCGGCCTGCATATAAAGACAAGTGTGTTTTGTTACCTCTGTGTGCCGGCGAAGGCGGAGCGCGTGAGTATGAAGGGGCGGTACTTGCCGGCGTCGCGCCGCAGCAGCCCCTCGTGCGTGCCGCGGATGTGCCACAGACCGTACTCGTTGTGCACGTGCCTGACAGATATTTAAAACATTAGAGACACTCTTACTGATACAGTATAAGTTCACTGATAACATAATATCACAAACTTATCTATACTAATATTATAAAGAGGAAAGGTTTGTTTGGATTGAATAGGCTTCAGAACGGCTGGACCGATTTCAAAAATTCTTTCACTGTTGCTTTCAAGCTACACTATTCCCGAGTGACATAGGCTATAAAAAAAGATGATCCGTGCGAAGTTGGGGTAGACAGCTAGTATCTTATAAACTGCAAATAGTTACATGCTGTGTCTTAGCAACTTTTTTTTCGATATATATTATTATATGTTACGATCTCATTATGAGTGCATATGACTGAATGTGACATAAAACTATGTAATTGTAATGTATGAAATAATGAGAAATAAATATATATATGCAAATCATCAAATCAAATCAATGTATTCTATTTAATTATAAACATCTTCGACAAAAAAAGTACCCGCTTGGCTTCTCTGTTATCTGATTAAACTTTATTTAATAACAAGTCGAAATTATCTCGGGTATGTATGTCAACAAAAACATAGTAATTAAAATATAGAACCTGTGTTCCCAGAAAGCGGCGAGTCCTTCGTGACCGTCCTGAGGCGGCTTGTAGTGTCGGCAGTCCTTCGGCATAGTGATCTCGGGTCCGTTGAATACCTTTACAATAAAAGAAAGTTTAAAATTTATGACTACATTTTTATAATACAAGTGAAAATTCGCATGTTAATGTTGCAAGTACAGGAGATAATTTAAGTTATTTATTAATCATTTATATAATTGATCCAATAAAAAATCTATTATTACCGACATAACAAATAGTGTTTATAAACATAATCTTTATTACCGTATTCTTGATAACCGTGATTCTAATGGTATCATAAGCGTGTCGACATACATTAATCATCACACGATAATTTATATAGTATAATGTTGAATAACGTAATATAGAAATCAAAAGAAATAATTAAAAACTTACACTGGGTTCGTTCATGTCATTCCATATATGCACATCCTTGCTGGTTCCGGGGAAGTTGTCATAACTGTATCGCTCCGAGTAATACTTGCTGACCACGGGGTTGAAGAAATCCAGGTAACTAGACGATCCAGGCCAGCACCAACCTGATCAAAATATATTTTTAAGTATCCCTGTCAGAACACTATCTGTCATTCTGCCACTAAGACGTTTGTGTATGGGCATTTTGACACCGCTCGTCACTTGTTTCCTGTTCTAAGATTATAGAAAGTTGTGGCACTAGTTTTAAAATATTAATTATTAATAAACGTATTTTAATTATAACGAATTATAAATTTCACTTTTAACACATCCCCCATATAATTCAAATTATCTATGTCGATATAATAATAATAAATATCTTTGGATATTACACACCAATTGATCTAGTCCCAAACTAAGCAAAGCTTGTGCTATGGGTACTAGACAACGGATAAATATACATAAATACATATAAGACATCCAAGACTCGGTACAGATGCCAGTGCTCATCACACTGATATCTGCCCCTAGCAGGGTATCTGACCACTAGACCAACAGGCCGTCAAGAATATAATATTTTCTAGCTTCGTTAGATGGTATGGTCTTACCTTCGTAATCCTTGCCGTCTTTGTCTTTGACGTAGTACCCGTTGTCAGTCGCATCTTCGTGTAGGAAATAGCCCGCTTCCCTCTTGATGTGAGGATCGATAATAACTACCAACTTCCTGCCCTTTGCCGTCAGGTTGGCCACCATTTCACTCGGATGGCTGAATTTCTCAGCGTCCCATGTGAAGTACCTAAAAAAAGAGTTGTTGACGGTTTCAAGGCGCCGGGAGGTTATGTGAGGCCGTACAAGTATTACGTAAGCACTACAGGGGAGGGTCTTAACTTGGCCCTTTTTTTGATGACATGGGGGTCATTACGTCATGATGAGATGGTGATTACGTCATGATGTCTGAAATGCCTACAAATAATTAATAATTAGGGTAAATAATTGTTATATGTAGATCTGGTTACATAATACTTGAACGGCCTATATATAGGGTGTATTGGTTATTACTAAGCCATGTTCAAATGCGTGTATTTATTCGCTAATTAGTGTCGGCTCCATACAATGAAAGGGTTTCAAGCAATATAAAATCATAAGTGAGGAAACCTTACGCCGTCACATTATTTCAATGCACTTAGATTTGAGTGGACTTACTTGATTGACCAATTACTCTAAACGTAATCTTTTAAGGAAAGCGTGATTATCACTATTTATCACTATGAATAATAATATGAAACTTACTTTTTCCTATCGGTGTATTCGATGTCAAGCCACAAAACGTCAGCGGGTATGTCGTGTACGTCAAAGTTCTCATCGACGGAGCGCACGTCGGCCTCGTCCACGTAGTTCCAGCGGCACTGGTGGTACGCCAGCGAGAATTTCTAACAAACAAACAAAAATACAAATCACCTACAAAATCAAATAAAGAAAGACGCTCAGCCTTACAGCGTATTAGACTAGATAGTAATGTTGCATATCGCAAATCTAGACCTAAATAGGATTAACTCGAAAGAATGCTTTTTTTTTTTCAGGAGAAGCGAAAAATTTGGCGAGATTTGATTAATATTGCCATATGCACTGCAGGAGTTTTCTTTATGGATTTATGTGTCTTATTTGTAGGTAGGTTTGGCAGTATGGATTTCGATGGTGTGCATAACTCGAAAACTTTAGGTATTCCTTCAGGTCTAGGTGTGCAATATCATCTTTGTTGCTTTATCAAAATTTAAAAAATAAATTCCTTTGACATGATGACAGACTAAATTAAAGCAAATTATACAGAGCATATCCATTTAAACCAAGACTCGACCAGCAATTGCCTACGTAGTGAGGTGATTGTGTAACACAATTAGTATTGCAATCAACTTGTTCACATGTTAATTTCATTCCAAACTTTACTTACTTTGCCAATTACCATACCAATCAATTACACAATTAAAGAATAACATAACAGGTATGTTATTGATGTAGAGTAGTGCTACTCACTGGCGGTAAGGGTGCAGCCCCAGTGAGGGCGGTGTACTGGCGGAACACATCGGCGGGCTTCTCCCCGAGTAACACGAACACGTCGATCACACCGGCCTCGCTCATGAACCTGATGATCAATAGACATAATTAAACTCAGTGTTAAATATCGTTGACCACATATACAATATATATGAATCTCATATACAATACTAAAGTGATTCATTTCAAAATATATCGTTACTCCATTGAGGATTCTAAGTCTTCATATTTAAATTTGATTTCGCATTTTGAGTTAGGCCACTTTAGTAGTGTATACGCAATATACACGTAAGGGGACTTAAAAAACGGCTGATTCTAGTTTCTGAGGATAGAATACCATCCCCTAATGACATATTTGTTGATCTATCGGAACTATCTGTTTGTTGCCGAGGTGTAGAGCCCGAAACACCTTTCAAACGTTACCAAAATATAACGACAATATAAATGGCTGATCTCAATATAGTAAGGAATTATTAGTTAGAACTAGAGTTGCCATCCGTTCGGGTTTCCCCGGATTTGTCCTAGTTCAGAGAGCGTCCAGAAAGCGGGCTTTAAAATTTGTATAAATATGATATTCACCTGGCATCGACTCGTCTCTTCTGTCCGCCGGTAACCAGGTTAACAAGCGAGGACACGACGGTGCCTTCAGCGTAGTTCACAACGTCCACCCAGGTTTCCGCAGAGTTATGCCAAAACACGCCAGCGCTGCGTTTTGATCTATCAAAAAATAATGTTTTCGTTTATATGTACAGTGTAAGTAGATACCATTCACCATCTTATTATATCAGCACCTACAACGTATTAAGACCGTGGTTTTTATTTATAAAGTAAACAAAATAAATATAATCCTTCTTTTCTGCAACATGGCTTCTCGTAAAAATACCCGTTAGCCACCTGCCTGAGGTAGAGTGAATACCTCAGGGATTTAAGACCGCAAATACTAGTCTTTAGGTTCTGAGCCATAGAGTTGAAATATAAAAATCTGTAATAATTTATGATGCTTACGCGGTTTTTACACATTGGAATAAAACAATTAGGTATAACGGATTTAACTCGCGTATTTTGAAACAAATATGTGGGAAATAATTGTTTTAATGTAATCTATGATAGAATAGCGACTTACCCGTGCGCGTACATGACGGGAACGGCGCCGTATATTGCCATACGGCTGTCCAGTTCGTACTCAAATACGTCAAGGTTGTATAGACGGTAGGGCTCTCCACCGGTCGTCGTGCGTAGAGAGAACTTGTCCGTATGCTCCGGGATACCTTAATTAAACAACATATTTGCAAATTATAATTGCAGTCATTTTAAGTCTGTGTGACTGCGTGAAAGTTCTGTTCAATACAGTAAATTCATTTTAAGCTACACAACCTATCGAATATTTATATCATAGTCATTAGGAAAGAAAAACATTTTACTTGAGCATAGTTCTGTTTTCTAACTAGTATTAGATCAGGGCAGCCTTTTTTTTTAAAGAAATTTGAACTCACCGTACACATGGTCGGCGTCGGGGAAAGAAAAGTCAAGAGAGATAGCCTCGTTGCCTCGCGGTTTGCTGTCATGGTGCGATTTGAAGTTTTCGCTCCAAGCACCTTCCTCTTCCTATTAAATGAATATAGAAAAGGTGTCAATCGGTTTATTTCCTATGAGTTTTAATACCGTAGACGAGAGATAGGAGTTACGTTACAATTTCTGATGCCTTCGCGGTTATTACACTTTGGAATGAAACAACTATTAACGGATTTAACTCGCGTATTTTTATTTTATTTTATTAGCTGACGTTTCGTATTAGTTACGTTATGTTTAAAAATGTATGGTCTTATTAACGTCAGAAATTTTATTTTTGAGGTATTTTTATTTGCAACATTTTTGTAGCATATAAAAAACATCAGCAATAAATGAGCAGCTAAGTAGGAAATATAATCCAATATTGCTTAAGTATATGGTGAAATTTATTTCTATCAGTATAGTAAGTAAGTAAGTATGGATTTCAATCTTAGAAATATTTGTGAAACAGAACATTAAACTTTTAATTGTACTTATAATTTACATTATTTTGTCCTTTTTATCCCTAAGTGGTAACTTACCGTTTATCATTATTTAAATACGATTTACTGATTCAAATATTTTACAATAGCTAATTTATTTCGTGAATCTATTTATATGTAATCACCTTATCGATATGAATTAAACATTAGACACATGTCAAAGACAATATCAATAGTTTGCAATAATTACGCATCGATAAACGTCAAATGATGTGATTTACACAAGACTGACCCCCTAACCTCACGTAGACTATTAATTAAATGACAATAAAAACGGATAAACAGTATTGAACTACTTAGATAGGATAACATGGATATACGTCGATTATTGTGACTGCATTAAGTAAAGGTTAATGAACAGCGTTATGACGTTAACCTTAACTACTTTTAATGACAAAAGACATAAGAATTCCCAAATGCTTATTGGTAAAAATTATAGTATTACAACAAATACTGTACCTAATTAATAATTAAAATGTATACCTACTTGCTTTATATGACTTTTAATATATTTTAACTAGTGTTTCCCTTTTGGACGTTATACGCATGCCAATAGTAATATATAACCGTATGACCATTACGTATATGTAGTAGAAGTAAACATCTATCTGATTATATTTACATCATAGCAATGCATTTGACAGATAAATAGGGAAGCACGCGCTATCAGTCACGTATAGATAATGTTCAAGATCAATGACTCTATGATCTCGAGTGTGTCAATCGGTCAGCGAATAACAAAATAGTACGAAATTGATCATTACATCACAGTACAAATTATAAATCTATTTGTCGAAAGAAGTCAAATTAATACAATATACCTGTCGTATTTATATTTTGACAACTCTATTTCTACCGCCATAGTGGTAATATTAAATTATAGGTACATAAGTATGAATCTTAACGTCACAGCGATGTATATAAGTAAATGAACTTAAGTTTTAGATGTATGATAACAAAACAATCCAAAAACTTCAAAGACACATAAGCGATGTACCAGCCCAGCAATTGGTATAAGACTTGAAATAAAATTGAGATACCCTTGTCTTATATATTATATGCAAGTTTATTATTTTTCAGCACACTTGCAAATGCAGGCATATCGAAAATAAAAAAAACATTGTACAGAATGATTTGAAGCATAACGAGAACCAAGAATAAATAAGGTTAGATTGATATTATTCTTATAATTTTGCAGTAAGTAAATATACAAAATGCTAAAAAACACTGGCTAAATAAAAAAAATAACTTTTATAAATTTGTTAAGATTGCTTTGAATTATTTATAAATGGAATATCAAACTAACCTCATTATCTCAACCACAGACAATCACAAAACACTTACAACCTCGACGACATTGCCGTCCGAATCCTCCACCTGTTCCCGTCTCACCCTCAGTGGTTCAACTAGAAGCTGGCTGTTCTCATTCAAGACTACAGCCACATCTCCCTTCAAATCCAAAAATTCAATCTTAAGTGGCTCTACTGTTATGATAACTTTGTTGCCTTTAGTATTTGTGAGTGTTAGCTTCCCATTTTCGTTGGAGACGAGTTTTAGTCTGAAACAAAAATTTTATGTTGATTTGTTTATCTACATTTTATAGAATATATTTTAAATTTACTTGATTTTGTAAAATGTTAATTCATTGGATTTTGTAACATTTTCTTATCAGGAACCATGAAAGCAAAATGTGAGCTAAAAAGTAATTTATATAGCATGAAATAAAGTTTATTAGTATATCAAATTCCAATATAGGTTAATTGTTGAACAAATTAGCAGTACTAATTACTTAATATCTGTCAACATGTAGTAATAGGACTATGACTAATAATAAAAATAAAAAAATATATTTTGGAATGAAACAACTATTAATGGATTTAACTCACATATTTTTTTTTATTTTAATGCTGAGCTGCTCAGTTATAGAAACTGTAAAGAATCCGAAAGTCAGCAAATAAAATAAAAACATGTGAGTTAAATCCAATAATAGTTGTTTCATTCCAATGTGTAATACCCGTGAAGGCAACAGAATTATTAAAAAATATTTTAATTAATATGCACATTTAATTTTAAATTTTGCAATTTTAAAGAATTTAAATCATGGATGTGGGATTTGATACTTAAGTGATGAATAAAAATATATTATGCATAGGTACATGTAACATTATATTGATGAGTAAAATTCTAATGATATAAATTAAGCTTTATAAGTATCTAAAAATAAGTTAGTTACATTATGTTTTATAAATTAAATATAAAACATTGACACTAGAACTTACCCATCAGCCTTAGGTTCACCATTCAAAGCCAAAAGAGTTCTGTATCGAGGATACAGTGGGTCAGCTTCATCCAGCTCCACCCTGAATGTTCCATCCACAAGCGCAGATAATTTCAGGGCATATTTCCACTATACAGAAATTAAAAAATGTACTAGTACCTGAACATGTTCTGAGATGTACCTAGTAAAGACTGCATTTGTTATGGAAAGATAAATTGGCCTAAAGCCAGATGTAAATTACAAATATGTAGTTGTAAAATTAACATAAAATGTTATTCCAGAAGTTTATATACACTTGAAAGTGCAGTGGTTGTATTGTCTTATAACTGTTAAAGCAAATATTACCGACTATAATAAATCACCTTTATTTAAAATTACCTGTTTTATTAATAAAATTAAATATAGGTTAGTGTCTAAAATATTTGGTGATTCCTACCCCAGGTGATAGAAGCTAATATAATGCAATCACATACCAGTACTGTTTTCTTCTCATCTTCTGTGTCAATTGTATTGACCTCTGCCGACAGCACGTTGCCGTGCACCAGCACTGTGTCCAAATTCAGGGTGTACTGGGATTTCTCAGGCTTAAAAGGCCTAAGGCGTTTGCAAAACCCAGATTGGTCGCAACTTTTAAAATTATTTCTATCCACTGCCAAATTTCCTTCCAACACCAACACAACCAGAAGAAGGCTCAAGGTCTTCATCCTATAACAAAAAAAAAACACTAAATAATGACGTGCTTACGTTTTGATGGCCACAAAGACCGGTGTCAGTTGCTGTTATCAAGGACCGAAGTAACATGATATTATCATATATACCTGGTCTGCGTATACACGACGGGCTTAGATATTCCAATTTTAATACCCTAACAGATTATCTACGCGATCATTGCAGAGACCACGATATTAATTTAATAATAACTTAATTCTAAGATGAGTCCACACGCCAAAATTACGTGGAGAAAACTCGTTGCTTGACAGTAATCTAGTGTTGCACACTCAATTAATATTTACCCTGATGCATCGTTTACCACTATCTAGCTGCTAGTCTAATTTCCAGGCTAGAATGGCAACATTGCTCAACCAAAACGTTTTTTAAGAGTGGGAATTCGAGTTTACATCTAGATATCACATTATTATATCTATAATGGTTGCAAATAATATTATTAAGTAACAAATGAAATTGTACCAGTACCAAGGAAAAATATCACTTCAATTTTTATTACTTATTGACTCGGTTCTTAAATACCATTTACACCCTTAATTCTACTTACACTAATTACCAATATGCTGCCATCACACCACTGAAACAACAACAAGAAATGCGTGCCAATGTGACGTCATTTGGCCACTAAACATGGCGGTTTTAGTGCTGCCCAAAAGATTTTAATGTTATTAGGTTTTATCGATAAAAGTTCTTGGCTCATTTTATTTTAAACATTATTGAGTAAATTATTTGTAGAATAAATACTTTAATAGGAAGTAAGTATATTGTTATGTGCAAAGATACTTTGATTTAGATGTGTGAAATCCAAGATAAGATCGTGCTTCAAATTTGCCAAGTAAACGATATGACGATTTTATAAAGTTGTCGTTTAACAACTCAGTGACTTACAAATAATATTTTTTGATGCCTTCGCGGTTATTACACATTGGAATGAAACAACTATATTTAACTCGCGTATTTTTATTTTTTTGTTTTTCCTTCACTTTTCAAAATTTGCCTTTTAAAAAGTCGTTAGGACCTGCGCAGGCTTTTAAAACTATAGAGTTTTCGTTGTTGACAAGGTTCCTCTCCTGTAGGTCTTTTATAATATTCTGGAACTCTGCAATTTTTTTCTTTTGCCGCCGCACTTTTATTTTCTTCTTTAAAAATCACATTTATCTTCAAGATTTTTTATTTTTTGAGTTTGGTTCTGAAATAAAAAAATATTATAATTGAATATAGTGTATTTATGTGTGGGCGATCAAATTTAGATGTACTTAATTTTAAGTAATTCAATAAGTACTAGTACTGAACTGCAAGCATTCATATGTTTCCAGCCACTTTTTCTTTTTATAGTAATTTCTTGGGATCCTATAAAATATGTTTTAATGATAAAATAAAAATATTTTATCATGTCATATGTAAGTAAATCGATATCAAAGTCGATAAATAATCTACAACCCTAGCTAATAAATTAACAATATTTAAACGTAAAAATATGGTTAAATAAGTCAAATCCATTCATGATCTATAACCGCACATAAGAACCTTGCTAATTATAATGTAAATCTTTCTTTATTTTCCCGGTAACAAAAGCAATAACCAATATTTTTAATGTTATTTATAGCATACCTGTGCATGGTTAAAGATAGCTGATTTTGTGTTTTTCTTTTGCCGCACCCTATTACACTACACACTGGCATATTTGCAACGTAATTATTTACTTATAGCTTCAATTATTTTAAATCACGAGCAATATATTGAAAGATAATTAGTTATTTTGATTTACACCACAGCTTTTTGACAGGACAAGTACCACCGGAACTGACTGACAATGACATTTGGTGCGCTAAACATGGCGGATTTTCGGCCTCAATAGGTATTTAGGGATATTCATGTTTCACTTTATGTCAGTTTCTGTACGCACTGAAATAGTGTTATATTTTTTTCCAGCGAGTTACAGTGCTGAGTAAGAACGAGATAGATATATGTTTATGTGTGTGCCTTCAAAATTGATGCTATTTATATAAGCAATTGTACGTATAGAACAATATGCCTTGTCCATATTATAGAAGTCTATGGCTGCCATTTGTTCAAGTTCAAAGCTTTGTAAAATAACAGACTTATTCGAACTTTTATTTTTCTGCCCAAATTACTAGTACAGTAGTACTAAACTACTTTTAAAGTTGCCATGCATCTTTAAACGTTAAGTGCAGTACCTACTATTTGGTAAAAATGACAGTACAGTAGCATGATAGTGTCAATCGAGCAATTGTCAACTGTCAATTCCTATATTAATGTCATCAAGAAATGCTGTCGTCGCCGGGTTATCGAAGATTTTTTGATTCAGTCCTTCAACTTGTGCCCGTTGGTAGTATAGTAAGTACGCGATCGGCATCCCTTAAAAACATGACATCCCCTTCGAAATGGAAAGTCGAGAAGAACAGAATTTTAACCATGCCACTCGAAGAGAAAAGAAAACTTTATAACTCGGATAACTACATTATCGTCGATAAAGTTGACCCTTGGAATAAGTACGTTATTAAAAATAAGCACCTTGAAGATATGAAACACACGTTAGAGGACCTTACTGAATTCAAGAAAATTAAAATAAATAACGAAATGAATAAAGTCTTGGCTGAGAAAGTGTCTATTTTTAAAGGAGATATCACAAAATTGGAGGTAAGTAGGTACCATAACGTAAATCATCTTTAAATGTAGAGGATCATTAATGTGCATTTTAGTATCAAATTCGAATAAGATGCTCATTTAGTACCTTTAGTATTGTAGTGATGTAATTCAAAAAAGTTACAGTTACAGCACATTTTTATTTAAACTAGTTCACTACAGTACTATAAGAGTGATAAGTTCAAATAATTATAATCTTATTTACTGTCTGTTCATACTTACAATTATTAATTAGCAGAACTTTTGACATAGATTTCCTAATATTATATGACATGGTTTCAGGTGGATGCTATTGTAAATGCTGCGAATTCTTTATTAAAAGCTGGTGGGGGAGTTGATGGAGCCATACATAGAGCTGCGGGATCATTGTTACAGGTACAATTGATATTTGAACATTCAGTATCTTCCTTATTAAATAGACTAAAGCAGTGCTCTACACATACTCAATATATTATACAGAAAAATTCAATATAGGATTACTAGAAAAAAAAAATATGCCAAATATAATCCTTTGGCATATTATTTATTATTAGATAACTAGTAATAATATCCATGAGGGTGTATAATTCTTCTATGTTTTTCCTTTTGAAATGTACCTATTATAAGATTTAATTATTGATCATAAATAGTTAAAAATATATTTGTCTTTTCAGCAAGAAAATTACACATTGGGAGGCTGTTCCACTGGCCAAGCAAAGGTCACAGGAGGTTATAATCTACCAGCAAAATGTAAGTTTGAAATATGTAGTAATAAATTATATGGAACAGAATTATTTTAGTGTTCATAATAACATTATTGTTCAACCAGCATAAGTACTGCAGCATTTCTGATAGTAAAATTTTGATTTTATCAGCAAATTTGTAAAGTTCCATCAATATACTTCACAGCTTTTAATTTCAATTACTTTTACTTTACTATTTATTTTTTTTCAGATGTTATCCACACAGTTGGCCCTCAAAATGGATCAGCTCCGGACCTCCGATCTTGTTATGAAAAGTCCCTAGCTTATCACCAGGAATACAGTATCAAAACTATTGCATTCCCCTGTATCTCTACTGGTATCTATGGGTTCCCTAATCGCCTTGCAGCTCACATTGCACTCTCCACAACCAGGATGTTTTTAGAAAATAATCCATCTATGGAAAGAGTGATCTTTTGTACATTCATGCCTATTGATGTTGCTATTTATGAAACCCTGCTGCAGATGTACTTCCCTGTACATGAATGGAACTACAATGATGGAGCTACAGTTTCAGAATAAAATGTCTAAAAATAAGATGGCCTGTTGGAAATAAGTTATAAGACTGATGCTCATAACAAAATTTGCTCAAAGGCGTTGTTTATCTTAGTGTTTTTTGTTTTGTTCAAGGCAGTCCATATAATATACTTAATACTTGTTAATTTATCTTCTGTTGCATGAAAAATGAAATAAAAATAAAAAAAGGATTAAATTAAAAACAGTTTTAGTTTTTACTTAATTATTTATGCGTAGATACAGAACAGTGTTGCACTTTGTAGTTTCGAAACCCACACAATACTTAATGCCACATTTGTAGCATTTCAGTGTACATATAGTATAGCTCCGTTGCGTGGCCTCAGCGCGTATCATAATCGCTAGTTTGGACACGAGATGATACCTACTGTCCAAACTAGCGCTAAACTATTATGCGCGCTAAGGCCACGCAACGGAGATACGATACACAGAAATGTTACAAATGTGGAAGCGGTTTAAGTGCTTGCAAGGTTGCATGCATAATGGCTGCATCACACCTTTACTGCCATTTATTGCAAAAAGTTTAAATTTAACTACAAGAAAATTGGAGAGTCATTGGGTCTTAAATGTTAGAGGATAGCAGCGCTAGATGAAAAGCGAAGAGCGTTATAATAACGCCGTTATTAATAATAATTATGTTTTTGTTTTTTATACTTCTTTCACAATGTGTCTAAGGTACTAAACAATAGATATGTCGCAGTGATATGATGAAAACAGGGATTTGATCAACTCCCTCAGTGATATGATCAACTCCCGGTAGATGATAAAAATACCACGCGTTGTGTCATTTTCCTAGCGAAATTTAGTGATTTGATCAAATCTCCAAGTCATTTTAGGGAAATGAAAGAATCACAGAAATGGCTGCTAGATTTCTTCATTTCACTTAGTTATTTGATCAAATGCCTGAGCTGTTTTAGGGACATGATAAAACGAGTAATTAAGTCAACTCAGTTTTAACATTTCACTAAACACGTCTAGTGATTTGATCAACTCCCTAAACAGTTTTAGGGAAATAAAAGAATCACAGCAATAACTGGTGGAATTCTTCATTACCCTTAGTGATTTCATCAAATCTCTAAGCTAGTTTAGTGAAATGATAAAACAAGTCTTAGAAACATGATAATATCCTTTAGGAAATTTTCTTTCTCGGCTAACAAAATAATAAATTAGAGCCATTGTCTATTAGCCAAGCACGTGACATACCTTCGATATTCTGGTTAGATCGTTCAATTGACACTTGACTGGCTGGATGTCTAGGTCTGCCATTAACTATCTTGCACGGTGGTCACAATTTTTTTAGTTCTTTCCACACTATTTATTTTCTATAATATTCATAACCCCTATTATTTTATGTCATCACTATTTTTTGCCATAATTACGGAAAAAGCAAATCCAGACTGTTTCTTTGTGCACAGTGGGTATAATGTAGGGGACATCTTATTTATTGGCAATTGAAGGTCTCCTTTAGGTACGACGACGAGCGAAGCGAGGAGGAGTGTTAGGTAGAACTGTGCCCTTGCAGCGCGCGAGCCGAGCGAGCGAAGCGAGCGTACAGGCGGCAGCGGCCGGCGAAGCGTCAGAACTGATACTTTTAATAATAGTATATTTACGACATAACATAAACTAACCAGGTTTTGTCAACTAATAATAATAATCACTAAACTTTGACCGTGTTATGGCAAATAATTATTACGGTGATTGAATTCTATGGCATAGGTATAATTTAAGCACATTTAATAATAGGGAAAATGAGATGTATGGCACACGTATAGCTATGACACTTAAAAGTTATGGCAAATGAAAATATTGCAAATGACCATTATGGCATAGAATATAAAATTATGGCAACTGAAGTTCGAGCATGTGAAATTATTGCACTGCGATAACGGCCGAGAGTTAGAGCAAAAAATATTGGGCTGTAGGTAGCTTGTTTATTTTTTAGCCGAGAAATACCTACTTCCTAAAGGGTATTATCTTGTTCCTGAGACTAGATTTATCATTTCCCTAAATTTGCTAAGAGATTTGATGAAATTACTAAGGGTAATGAAGAATTCCACCAGTTATTGCTGTGATTCTTTCATTTCCCTAAAACTGTTTAGGGAGTTGATCAAATCACAAGACGTGTTTAGTAAAATGTTAAAACCGAGTTGAATTAATTACTCGTTTTATCATGTCTCTAAAACAGCTCAGGCATTTGATCAAATAACTAAGTGAAATGATGAAATCTAGCAGCCATTGTCGCGACGCCCTTATTTTAGTATTTAGTTGTAACTATTATATATTAGAGGATGTACAGAATATTACACAAGAACGTCACGATTGATTAGCAAATAAGAATAAATTCTGAATCATACCTGGATCCGGGCAATGAGAATATGATAGTCTGTGATCGGCTTCGCTTTGTATATCCTGATGGTTTGGAATAGGTCCACCTCCTGTTGAGAATATAACAGATAGATGACACCGACTGAATCGGTGCCCCTTGCCCACAAGAACAGTATTTACGGGTAGAATAATATTCCTGGGCAAATCACATTTTACTAAAGTATCAGAGCATTAGCATATATCAGTCATCTCGGTCTCATAGTCAAGTCACATAAGATAATACCAGATGTATAGTCAATACTACCATATTCATTGACTCTTTAGTTAGGACATTACAGGCAGCAATCAACCTTGCCTCTCTTATATACAATGTTACCTGTTTACTATAGGAATGATCAGTTCCTCTCTTATAGTCCACATTAGGAAACCAGATAAGACTGTGAAGTCTTCATCTCTCTTATTAGACACCTCGTCTCTCTTCATATGCACTAACATGTACCCAGACAAGACAGTACGTCTTCGTCTCTCTTATTAGACACAACGTGCCTCTCTTCATATGTACTAACATGTACCCAGACAAGACAGTACGTCTTCGTCTCTCTTATTAGACACCACGTGCCTCTCTTCATATGTACTAACATGTACCCAGACAAGACAGTACGTCTTCGTCTCTCTTATTAGACACAACGTGCCTCTCTTCATAAGCATTCGGTTACAAGTCAGGTCGTCCTTCTATAGTCATGTCACATACACAATGTAGGAAACAGTGTCCAAAGTATAATCAATTAGGATAAGTAATTAGAACACCTAGCATAATTAGGATACCTTAGGAATACTTAGTATACTTAGGAATAATTAGGAATACTTAGGAATACTTAGGAATAATTAGGAATACTTAGGAATACTTAGGAATAATTAGGAATACTTAGCTTGCAATCAAGATGTCCAAGAGACGACACTATTATCGCGACAAACTCAAAGTAATACTCTCTTTCATATGACAGAGAATTACGCGCCGGTATTAACTTGTTGGTCATAGACAATTACTATGGATAGAGCATAAAGGCTACCACTCACTATTTATAAAGGCCTCCCCTAAAGTATCAGTATTTAGTGTTAATATGATTATTATTTACATACCTATTTACCATCGCGACTTCACTCGTCGCGACAGCCATTTTTATGATTCTTTCATTTCCCTAAAATGACTTGGAGACTTGATCAAATCACTAAATTTCGCTAGGAAAATGACACAACGCGTGGCATTTTTATCATCTACCGGGAGTTGATCATATCACTGAGAAATTTGATCAAATCCCTGTTTTCATCATATCACTGCGACAGATATACTTATTTAGGAAATTATTAGGCAAAGATGTTCATGTGACGTCAGTTTTGGATTAATTTTTTTTTTAATACAAAAGGAAAATTACTTTTAACAATGGTAAATTATTAATTTTTAGATGTAAAAATTTTATGGTGAAAATATATATTTCACTTATTTTCAACCCATCCAATGTAATTTTATTCCCATGGCAACACTGTTAAATGCAATTGTCAAAAACTGTAGACGAATCTATGTATAAGTTTACTGTGTCGACGATTGTTTTTATTTTAAATCTAGTAAGAATTATACTCCTAATTACGTTTTATGTATAGAAACATACCAAGAATGGCATAAAATTACCTAATACCGCTCATAAATCGTTTTATCCTTTTGAAAGTGTAATGTTTTAATATTGTATTTTAAACAAAATTCGTTCTGGATTTTACCATAAAATGTCCACAACAAGTGCTATAGTAAGTGCAGAGGATTTGGAAAATGTCCCGTTAGTACGTATGGAGGACGTGCAGCCATCTAGAGAGCGAAATTGTAAGGTGGAAGTGCTTGAAAGCTGCGTTGTGGACGGTATTGAATACGACGACTGTGTTGTGAATGACGATGAAGATTCCAATATCGGGAGTATGGTGTCCATACAATCTGAAGAAGTGGCAGAGGACGACGAAAGTGACAGCGCGGAGATGATTGTTCCAGAGCCCCTTGATGAAGTTCCGATAGTCAGTTAATAATCATAATACTGCACCTTTTTTTGAGACTTGAAAAGAATATCCTGAAATAATTTAAATGTATTGTTATGATCACATTTATTTAAGTATGCACATAAACTTTATTAGATGTACAAAAAATGTTAGTACAGGGGGCTTAATATAATCTCTATAATAATGAATTTTCACTTTTTTAGGATATAGTTCAGGAGCAAAAGCCAACAGAACCAAAGATGAATCTACCAGATAGTTGGCCGACACTTGAGATACTTCCTGGTGGAGTAATTAAACATGCAGACAAAAATGATAATGAGGTTAGCAATATTTACCCAAATGCAGAGAAAGCTAATGACACAAATGGAGAGATGATGTATGCATGTGCTAAATGCTCACAGAGTTTTAAATACCTGTTTTGCCTGGTCAAACATGTCAAATGGCATGAAGATGAGAAAAAGAAGGAGAAAGGACTGGATATGACCAAACTTAGTAAGTATTTCTTTATATATCATGTTAATAATGTTTTATGTTTGCAATTTTAATATTCAATTTTTATGCTTTGATGATTATGTTCACATATTTTTCGGTTAAAAAACTAAGGAATATCAACTATAGGAAATTGACAGTGTGGCCATATTGTGACAATATTTTGTGCTTTGTATTTATGGTAAGTACTTGATTCACAATACTAAATTGAATTGATTTATTATAGATCCACCAAATGAGCTGCCATAAATGACTGTGGTTAACAAGTTTAGCAAGAATAGATTATCAGTTACATTATTATCATATTGCCACAATATGGTCAGTTAGATTTTTCTTTGGTTGATCTATATCTATACATTGAACCTTACTTAAGACTATGAAGTCTAAAAATTACAATAGATAAATATTTGATTGTTTGGATGTTTTAATGATCTAGTTATAAATATGGATTTACAGTTGGACTTAAATATTTGTCTAGTTTTGTATGAAATAGGCGAATATCATTAAAACAAAATAAAAGTATTATAGTTAAGTTCCGAGTTTAGATATTTTTAACCAGTATTTGAAAATCTTTTAGCAACATATGAAAAGGAATTGATACAAGTTAAACGAGCGAGGCAGGAGTTGGACAAGAGTCATAAAAAACAAAAAGTAGAAGTGTTGAGCAGGTACTTTCTAGTAAAAATCTCTATATATATTTATTGAGAAAAAATATAAATAAATTTCTAATAATACATGTATTTTTTTTTAGAATTGCTGTTGCAATGGGGAAAATTGGAAGCTTTGAAGAGATTTTTAATAAATAAATGTAACTGAAAACATAATTTTTGTATTTTCATTTATACTTACCTAAAATCTGACGAGTAATTGGTTTTTTTGGAAGCATATACTGAATGATTGTAATTCCGAATTGACTACTTGTAATTTTGATACCTATCCAATAGTTTTGAGGGCTAGCAAAACATAACTTATGTTATTCTTATTAAGTTACTTTGTAAAATCATTATAAACTATGTTTGTGGGCATTCCAATTGAACCCTTATTAGGAAAACATAAGGTTCATAATGCATTAACATGCATAGTTCTTTATAATATAAAATTACCTTTTTTTTTAATGGTACCTACTCTATTGTTAGGAAAATTTAATTCATATTAGCTCAATTTTATTACAAAGAGTAACACGGCGATAGAAATGTGTACCTAAAGATAAGCAAGCTATTACTAAACCCACATTAAGTCCAATGCATTACACACTGGTAACACTATTTTAAAATAGTTCCTACCTAACAGGAATTATTAATATTATGTTTATATGTTGTATGTTACAGCAACGCGGAAGAAATATGTCTGCCTGCACTCCGGTAAGAAGAAAATCGTACAAGGCGCAAAGAAAACCAGTAAGTAATCATAGTTTTTAATCAACAATAATTTATATAAAAGACACAACCACTCCAGATTCATATAGTAGGTAAAGTATTCAAAATTGAGATGAAGCTAAAAAACGATAATATAACAGTCGCCATTTCTTAGAATTGTTCAGACATAATGATGTTTGGTCTTATCAGAATATATTGTTCTAATATTAGTGACTTCACTTCTATTTTTGAGGAGTCATTTTTAAAATAATGTTCTGAATTCTCGTCAGAATGACTTAATAACTTAAAAGCGTGTCGCTCTGACCGAAGCGGCAAGCGTTGCTGGCTCTCCATACTGCCATGCTTAATTAAGTATAATGGCTTAAGCGCCCTATAGGTACCTAAAAGCCATTGCCCTTTATATTACCAACTAAACCATTTATGACTTTTATTGTAAAATAAGTGTTGCAAGGATAAAGTATATTTTACATGCAGAGAACGAAATTCACCAGTGATTTGCATGATTTATATCATAAGTCATTTAATGCCTAAGTAAACATTACTTATATGAACCTTAATATAAGGTTCAATTCAAAATAAGAATGGCATTGTCATGTGATGTAGCGCAGGCAGCTGTCGCTACAAGTCATTCGTAACATACGATTTATTAGATCTCGGTGAAGTTTTATTTTTATCATATTAATATATATATATATATTGAAACTACTTATAACGTTACATCCTAACTAATATTATAAATGCGAAAGTAACTCTGTCTGTATGTCTGTCTGTCACGCTTTCACGCTAAAACTACTAGACCGATTTAAATGAAATTTGGTACAAAGAAAGTCTGGTGCCTAAGAAAGGACATAGGCTACTTTTTAACCGACTGCAAAAAAGTAGGAGGTCCACGCGGACGAAGTCGCGGGCAGAAGCTAGTATTATATAATTTTATAAGCTGAAATATGTTATATTACAAATAAGAACGTTGGCAGTTATTAATGGTGTATAACGCGTAAACCAAATGAGTTTTATTTTAGTTGAGTTTCTAGAGAATATTCTGTGTTGTTTTTTCATTAGGTAGTTTAAACATTGTTTAGTGTTATTGTAGTTAAGTATATATTTTTTTAAAAATATGAATATTTAATATTTACTGGAATATGGCAATTTTTTACACTTCGGAATATTCCTAGAGGAAAAATGTGATTCCTCCAGGATTACTTATTACAGTGGGCAGAATTTTATTTTGGCAATTACAGTTTTGTAATAGAATGCAGCAGAATTATTTTCAAGATGAGAGAAATTTATTTTCTTAATAAATTACATATCGATAGGTACTGCGTTTTAAGAATATGATATATTTCTATGTTTTGGCCTTTTAGTGACTAAAAATTTTATGTAGAAAAAATTCAATAATCGGTTTTGTTTTTGTGGGGCCACTTTTAATTGTAAGTCAATTAATATTAAAATATATTGTTTGTTGTAAAATGTTTTATTGTTTTTATAACGATTTACCCGTTTCTAATTTACTTAGTAATAACTAAATTTAAATGTCAGTTAATTGCCGCATTTGCTTCAATTCTTCCTTTTTGCTTAGCAAATCTTCTCTGTCCAATATTTTATTGTGTTCAGATACTGTCGTTAGGTAATGCTGCGTTGACAGTTTTTCTTCCAACTTTGTTAAATGATCTTCCATTTTCTTAACTTTCTTTATTAATTTCTCTCGTGCCTCTAGCACTGCGTTTTCGCTATCAGCACCAACTATTTCTACAAAAACTTTGGTATCCTTATCAACAATGCCACGGACGAAATTCTTATTTGTATTCTGACCAAATTGAATAACTTTGGCTTTAGATAGATTCAAAACAATTTGTTGTTGTTCTTTTATATTTGATATAAGACTTTCGTCAGTAGTTTTAATAAAAATGGCAGGTTTTAGCTTATTAGACATACTATAAAAACCTTTCAACTCTCTTATAACAAAGATGGTATTTAAAACTTTGCTGACTTGCTCTTCTAATTTTTCATCCTTCCAGACATCGAAATCTTTTGACTGTGGAAATTCGTAATATTTTCGGGTTGAGTCAGTAAAATTGTGTATGATATTAGTCTGAAATTCCGGTACTTTAGGTATTAACTCTTCTGTTACGTAAATCATAAAAGGAGCTAAACATCTCAAAGATGTATTCAAAACAGTACTTAAGGTATGTGCATGGGTATAGCCAACTTTTATATTGCCAGTTTCAAAACCTGGTTTCGTCGCTTCTAGATATATATCACAGAACTCATTGTAAATAAAAGTTCGTAATGCTTTCGTAGCTAGATGAAAATCATAATTCTCCATATTGTTGTTAACTTTTTCAACCATTACAGCTAGTCTACTGAGAATCCATCTGTCGAAGTACGTTAAATCATCCTTGGATATTATTTCATCCGTAAATTTCAATTTTGAAAATGATAAATTTGTGTATTTAACACTTTGCCATATCTTATTGCAGAATAATTTATTTGAATGACACATATTTACATCAAAATTAACAAAATGCGACTTAATGTCTTGTGAGAGCAATGTAAATCTCAAAGCATCGACTCCGCATTGTGGTATACCTTTATTAGAAAAATTTGCTTTATGGTAGGATAGTGCCTTATTTAGTTCATTTTTGTTCAAAATACCATTTTTGAACATTTCATGTGTTTTTGTTTTTAGATTGTCCATGGTAATACCGTTTATAACATCAACAGGGTCAATAACATTTCCTTTGCTTTTGGACATTTTGGCTCCTTTGTTATCACAAATAATTCCATGCAACAAAACTTTTTCGAATGGTAATGTGCCAGTTAACTCTAGTCCGAGAATTACCATTCTATGCACCCAGAACCCTAATATGTCATGTCCAGTTGCCATTAAAGACAATGGATAGAATTTTCTAAATTCAGGATTAAAGTGACACTCAGGCCAGCCTAGGGAAGCGAAAGGATATATTCCTGATGAGAACCAAGTATCTAAAACATCTGTATCCTTTTCAGTTTCAATATAATCTGGCAAAGTTCTTAAGTACTTAGATGCTAATGTTTTAGCCTCTATGTCATCCTTAGCCGCAATCCATACTAAATCCTTATCAGAAGTGCATTTGTAAGCTGGTATCTGATGTCCCCACCAAAGTTGTCTAGAAATACACCAGTCTCTATTATCTTCGCACCAATTTAACCAAATTTTATTAAATTTTTCTGGCATAATTTTTAATACTCCTGCTTTTACTACATCTGCTGCTTTTTCATTTAATTTTTTACAAGACACAAACCATTGTTCTTTGGGCAAATGTTCTATTATGTCATTGGTTCTAGTACATATTGGTAAAGTCATTTGATGTGGAACAATTCCTCTCATCAATTTTATGTTATCCAACTGTTGAACTATCCTTTGCCTGCAATCATATCGTTTCATGTCTGTGAATTCACTAGCATTTATCATTTTTCCTTCTTCATTAATAACTTGGATTAAGGGTAATTTGTGTCTTTTGGCAACCTCATAATCGATTTTACTATGAGCTGGTGTTATTTTAACTGCTCCAGAACCAAAATTCATATCAACGAAATCATCGAAAATAATGGGTAGTGTTCTTTTTTTAAATGGATGTGCAACCACTCTTCCTTTTAAGTGACCAAATCTGAAATAAGTAAAAGATCTCATTTTGGGTGTTTTCCTCAATAATTCAATTCCAAATTTAAATTATTTTGGGTGAAGTTTTCTGGTCAATAATTACTTAAATTATATTGCTAGCATTACTGTTGTCTCCATGATGTCAGCATAGCATTACATAGATAGAGCATCAGTTTAGGCTGTCTATTAAATTGTAACAGTTTAGTTTATTACATACTAACCTTGGATCACTAGGGTGAACCGCAATTGCAACATCTCCCAACATAGTTTCTGGCATGGTTGTGGATACAATAATTTCTTCATTGCTATCTAATAGCTTATATGCAAAATTATACAAATATCCAAACTTCACAGGTTTCTCATAACCTGGTACTACAACATCAGTAGGGCCACTCAATGCCATGCTTTCAACTTCAATATCAGATACTGTAGATTTCAGTGCATTGCACCAGTTGACTAAAGCTTTTTTACGATAAATAAGGTTTTTCCGAAATAATTGTATGAATGCTGTATTAACAGCATCAGTGTGTCTCTGATCCATGGTGAAAACTTCCCTGGACCAGTCTAATGAACAGCCAAGTGTTCTGAGTTGCTGGGTAATGGTGTTGCCATGCTTTTCTTTCCATTTCCACACTTCTTTATTAAATTTTTCCCGACCCAAATCATGACGAGTCACATTTTTAGTGGATTTTAAATGTTTTTCAACAACACCCTGGACAAGAAGAGAGAATATGTTAAAATAGTGAGTGATAATACATATTTAGATTATATGTACCTAAATATTACTTTTAAGTAATACTTTCATGAAAAATAACTTGTCACAATTAATTTTTTATTGTATACTAATATTATAAAGAGGAAAACTTTGTTTGTTTGGTTGTAATGAATAGGCTGAAAAACTACTGGACCGATTTGAAAAACTCTTTCACTGTTGGGAAGCTACATTCACCCTGAGTAGCATAGGCTATAGAATATTTAAAAAAAAATAACAATAGTGATCTTTGCGAAGCTGGGGTGGATAGCTATATAAAATAAGTTAATACCTGGGTTGCAATACCAGCATGGTCAATTCCAGGTAGCCACAGTACATTATGTCCCATGGACCTCTTTCTCCTGACTATTACATCTTGTATTGTACTAGCCAAAGCATGACCTGGAATTTTTAATGTGATTACTAATACTATGGCCACAGGAATAAATGTACTAAAGACACCAAAATATTCTTTAACAGCTCCTACCCAATTAAATGCTTTATTAAAGGATATTTATTATAAGACAGTGAAATAAAATATTATATTACTTTTTGTTTAAGCAAACTTTTTATGATTAAAAGTAATCTTTAACCTAAATGTAATTTTCCCGTCACATTAGGTGGCGGTAGAACCATGCTAAATGTTTCCTTGTTACATTTAGTTGATCCACTAAACAAATTCTCTCTCTCCCAATTTTCATATTTTTGATTTTCGACTAATTCGGGTTTATAGGCCGGTGCAATCAAGTCTGGTTTTAAAACTGCACTCGTAGTCTTCGTAATATTTCTTTGCCATATAGATAAAGACGTAATTACTTTATTTTGATAAAAATAATGCATATTTATTTTTATAATGGCAGCTGTTGTTTAGGTAATAGTGTTGAAAATTTGGACAAATTTAAATAATTTGATCCTAAATGGTTTGTTTTGGTTATGCAAATTGATAGATCCAAGTTGACAGTACTTGTCAAATAATTTCTCGGTAGAGTGCGTTCGGAAATTTCTCTAGTCAAATAAGTTTCTCTATCAATGTTATAAATGAAATGATGGTTAAAACTATCCTGAAACAAAACAAAAAGAGTGGAACACGCAAGCAAGAGCTAAGCTAACTAATAATTATATATTCGAGATTATTTCATAAGATACATGCTAATAACATGTCCACTCAGATTCTGAAAGTATAATCTTTGAACGCCTCTTGAACGCATTCATGTATCCTAAAAAAAGTTTCTCGTGAATTACTTAAATTGAATTAATGGTATAATTTTTTTATCGACAGTAAAACAAAAGTTACATTTGTTCAGCAAACTTAAAATAAACCTTTTTATCAAAACACCTATATTGAAATCATTGAAATCAACAACCTCTATTAAATTGTAACAGTCAAAACGCAAAAGCAGAGGTAATTCATTATTGTCAAATTATTAGATTTGACAGTTCACTACGATTTACGAATCGGCCGGTTGCTTTGCTATGTTTTTCTTGCTTTTTATCAATAAACCCAGTCTTTTATCTCCTATGCAATATAACTGTTATTATCTCAAGCCGAACTGTCCTAGTTCCGTTTCCTTGACCGTTGTTTAGATAAGACCCTAATTTAGTGACTTCAATTACTTAAAGAATAGTGAACTATGGCTCTCTTGAACTACGCGAATCCATTTTATATGCTTAGGGAATATATTCGTAAACCTGTAGAGGCTTTCGCTAAACAACAGTATTTTGGCTACAAAAAGAGGACTGAGGAAGGAATAAACAGTGCGAAAGAGTTCCTATTGAGAGCTGGTATAGTATCTGTATTTGTGACGGCTATACTTTGGGTGTCTATTTTTATGTACGTCGTGTTTTACTATACTTATATGCCTAACGTAACTCATATGAGACCCGTACATCTACAGTTTAAGTAAGTACCTACCTTTTTCCTTGCCTTGATTGCTTGATCTTTAAAATAATTTAGTTATGTAAACAATGTTTTATTATTTTGGTCACCTTAAATAAAAATAATAAATTAAATCCTGCATCTGCAAGTTAAGTAAGTTTCTATCTTTGGTTATGTATAATAATGTAGTTTGGTAATGAGATTTAACTTATTTATATAAAAAAAGAACTTTAGACAAAATAAATCATTATTTAAATGCATTCAGGTCCTGTGACGAGCAAATGGGCATGTGTTCATTCCCATCTGCCCACGTGCAGCTTACTAAGTACAGTCAAATGCTGATGTCAGCCCAGCCATACCGCATCAAACTTGTGCTAGACATGCCAGAGACACAAGTTAATAGGAATCTAGGTAAACACAACAGTAACTTTTAAATATTACCTGTTTTAGCTTTTAAAATGGTGAATATTTATAAATTACTTTCAATTTCATGATATAATATAATTTAAACAGTAAAAGGCTGGTTCAGCTAATGTATTAAACTCTGTGCAACAATCAAATAAATATTAAATATATTTGACCAGGTATGTTCATGGTTTGTGCTCAGATGCGAGCTAAAGGTGGAGTACTAGTTTCATCATCTTGCAGATCAGCTATGTTAAGACACAGGTAATTTTACTTAATAGTACATTTTACACATATCTATCAATTTACTAGTAGGTGTTAAAGTTAGTATTAATTACTTCTATACATACTTGTATTTTAATCTTAATATATGTTAACTTCTGTTAATTGTCACCAATAATAATAATAATGTTAATTTATTTGATGTCAAAATTATAATTCAAAAAATAATTTGTGTAAATGAACTGTGTTTTGACAGATCGCAGTTGCATGAGTTAATCCGCACCATTGTGTTTGCACCACTGCTACTGGCCGGGGTCAATGAAGAGCGGCAGCAGCTACACATTGAGCTTTTCAGTGACTTTGAAGATGATCAGGTGATACAAAAGCTGTTGTTGTAGTTGAAACTAACTCCATCATGTTCAAAGCCTTCGTCTTCTAACTGCCCTTTGGCATAATATTCCCCATCTGGGCCAACTGCACAAGTCAGTTCGAAAAAAAAAAAGCAAGTTTTATATAAAAAAATTAGTAAGTATGCTAGTTAGTGAAATGAACATCTGGAAAGGATAGTCAGAGCCTCTGCAAGTAAAACATTTCATTTCGCTTTTGTCTATTACCCGTGTACTTTTCCTTATGTCATGTGATACTTATGTCTCGACAGACCCTGCCGGTGACGGATGCGTACGTGGAGCTGCAGTCGCGTCACGCGCAGGTGTACGCTTGCGAGCTCCAGATCGAGGCGCACTTTACAGGGCTACGCTACTTCATGTATCACTGGCCGAAGATCTCCGCCGCTGTCGGTGAGTTGAAATCTTTCAATAGGAGCAAAGAGAAAAAATCATACTAAACGCGTTTACATTTATACTACTATATCGATTGTTTAACAACTAATTTAAATAAATAAGAGAGAATGGAAAACATAATATGGTTCATTAGTTTTATACCTTAACGCTCCTGTATACAGCGCTGCTACGAGGGACATAGGTTGCAACTTGTTTTTTTTGTTATGAGAGTATATTTTAAAAAAGTCTTTTATATTTTTGTATTATTTCAGGCATCAGCACCAACTTGTTCTTTGTGTCACTCATCTTCATTCTAAGCTGGTACCACTTGCAGGATGGACTGCCGGAGTTCGTCAAGGTAATATTTATATTTCATTAGGCACTAGTAGTAAAGCAATATGCATATTAGTTAAAAATATAAAATTTCCACAAAAAAACGCATAGGTACATAAAAGATCTTATTTAGAGATTAGAATTCTTGACAACCGTTGACTCCTGGAAAATGTAAAATTCATAATTCATTTGTCTTGCCATTAGTTATTCTAGCTTTATGATAACTGTTATTTTATTTTTTTTACATTGTCACAGAGCAAATTTGGTGAAGTAAAGACCGAAGATGAGAAAGAAGATAAGAAATTCATCGGAAAAGTGAAATTAGAAAGATCAGGTATGCTTGTAATATGATATTTTAACTTGTTTATTGTTTAAATTTATCTCATGAAACATTGTGAGCAATTGATATTCTTTAAAGTTACATCTATACTAATATTACAAAGAGGAAAGTTTTGGAATGAATCAACTATTAACGGATTTAACTCGCGTATTTTTATCTTATTTGCTGACGTTTCGAATTCTTTACAGTTTCCATAATCGTAGCACGACTGAGCTGACAATAGTCTAACGCTAAACTTACTACTTACTTACTTGACTTTAGTGTTAGACTATTGTCAGCTCAGTCGTGCTACGATTATGGAAACTGTAAAGAATCCGAAACGTCAGCAAATAAAATAAAATAAAAATACGCGAGTTTAATCCGTTAATAGTTGTTTCATTCCAATGTGTAATAACCGCGAAGGCATCAGAAATTATTAGGAAAGTTTTGTTGTTTGGATTGAATAGACTGCAAAATGACTGGACCGATTTGTAAAACTCTTTCACTGTTGGGGAGCTACACTATTCCCGAGTGACATAGGCTATAACAAAAGGGGTTCGTGCGAAGCAGGCGCGGACAGCTAGTATATTATATATTAGGTACACAGAATATTTCAAACATACGTCATTTATGCAAGCGGTGTCCAACAGGGGCACTCGCGGAGGATTCGACACTTTTAAACTTCCAGTACACTTCACAGATAAAAATCTGTGTTACCGTCATCATCTAAAATTAAACATAAATCACTTTAGCAATTTTATAGTTAACAAACCGAGAAACAAACATTTAAACATAAAATATTTCGTATATAGAAATGCATTCTGATTAAGTATTAAGTTTTTTTTTTCTCAGATTCATCAATGTTCTTTGACGACGAGAGCCTCATTGAAGAATTTAAACAAATAACTGATCCCAAAAAAACAGTTCAGACTGATAAATAGTACCTAGTATTAACATTTTACCTATATTTAATGTTTTTCTTTTACCAAAGTCTTTGTCAATTATTGGCGACGCTAATTTAATTGTATTAAGCATATTTATGAACAAAAGGTTAAATTAAGAAATGGAATAACCAGTTGATAAATTGAATCAATTGTTTTAAAAAAACATTCCAGTTTTTTTACTTATTCTATACTGTTTTAAATAAGTTAACGGGATGATATCTTAAGTGCCATAGTGGTTTAGGCTATTTATACGGGATAATGTTGTTATATTTTTAATATTTTTTTACGTTACGACAGTGTTTTAAATTATTTTTATGAATTTGTTATGTTTTATAGGAGGTAAGGTACTAATTGTCAATTGTGGCACCTTAATAAACATGCTATAATATTTTTACTAGTATAAACGAAATACCTTATAGCACCCTTAACCAGTTAATAATCGCAATAATTGACGCCGATCCCATTCTCGTGCTAATAGAGATCTCAGCCTATTTGTGAAACGTCAAATGCAAACATTATTTAATACCTATGTTGAATTTACTGTTTATATCATATTGGCGCGGGATTCAGGAAGCGACCATTTTTGATGCATTAGCATAAGGCACAAAATGTTCGTTTTCCATAAGCCTCATAATTACGAATAATATTTACCTAATCTTGCTTTTACGCAAATAAAAAAATATTGTAATATAGATACCCACTCACATCTCCATTCCCTATAACTATACTTGTTCGCAATCAATTGTAAGCCACCGTTGTGCAGCTCTCGTGCACTGCAAGATTTACTCGTGGCTTCGCAAATAAGAACTTTTATATGAACGTACGTAGAATTATTTTACTTTGCGGCGTTGGGTGCTTATATAAATTAACTAGTTTGTCTTGAAAATGTTAACTTTGAACATCTCCTTGTGACTTGAGCTAACTTTTATTTCTTTGTTTCATGTTCTTGTTGTGTTGTGTGAAATGTTTACTACTTACTATACACAAATAAACTTAGACATTGAGTATAAATAAATAAATGTGATAATTGTCTGCAAATTGTGATGTATCATTTAAGATGTAAAATATATTTTTTTATTATTTGGTCTAAATTTTTAATAAAGCTTTAATGTATAATTAAGTGTTTTATTTCAATGACCAAATATTTATTTTCCACACTGACATATTTTTACAGGATGATATGTTATACTTAATCAAAATATTATGACAGATTTAACTCGCAGGTGTATTAATCGATGTAAATACATTGAATAAAATATAAAAATGGTGTAAAAGGTCTTTATTTGATTCTTAATGATTTATTGGTACACATTGATCCATCAGTAGGTTGAAACTTACTAAAAATTACACACGTTTTACGAACGTTATACGTAATTCAACAATTTGGCTGTACCTCATCACAACTCGGTTTGCAATAAGTATTTACGATTCGAACCCCATAGATGCTGTGATCTGCCTTTATAAACTTTTTTTAAACTAAAATAAGATAGCCATCTACTTTTTGCTATCGGATAATCAACACATGAACTTTTGACTATTGATATGTGTGGTGTAATTTTGAATGTTTGGCAGCATTAGACTTGTCTCAAACGAATCACAATTGATTTACGCTCTTATTACACGCTATTCAATGTTATTACGGTAATATCACGAGCACCGAGCGTAGAAAAAACATATTAGGTACATTATGTTCGTTCATGGCAGTTAGAGACACATAGGTACAGTATTTTATATCAAGAGTGTATAATTTCATAACTACGATACGTTTACTTTCGCTACGTGTAAATATAAGCCGATGTTTTTTTTTTATAGGATACATGTTACATAAAATTTATTCATGTATATACGACAATTGGTACATTTAAAGCCTCATCCACAACATCCTGGTAAACACCCTGATGATCGTATAAAGTTTACGATCACATCATCGTAGATGACCATAGTCAACTCGTTCAATAGGCATTCGTTAATTTAGAAAAACGTTTTTCTTTTACTCTATTTATACTTATTCCCATTTATCGGCGCGTTAACTCATACGATTTTTACTTAGGTATCTAGGTTATCTTTAACGCGCGTCAATTTAACGCTATTTGGCAGGTTATTGGCAGGAAAAGTGCCATTATAAATCCTTTGTATAGGTAATGTTATTAAATAGATATAACACAACTAAACCTTGAAGAAAGTTATTGTAGGTACTTCATTCAGATATCCGTACAAATGGCAATGTAGAACCTAATGTAGGTATAGTTTCACACCGAACATTTAGTTTCATTATGTTCGCTGAACATCAAATATATCATAGGTAACACTCAAGGTGCACATATAATAATATTGGCCAGTTATATTCACGTCTCTAGTATCAAAGGCGTGTCGAACGAGGTCCGTTATACTTGACCACTTTGTCTGATACGATATATTTGATCCTGACTATACCTACCTATATATGCAAAAAAACTAAAACAACAATAGTAGGTAGTACATTAATTTGTGATTATACATACTTAATTGGCACCGTTGAAGAGGTCCGACCTTTTTCACAGATCATTTAAAATGATGTAGGTATTATCCCAATTGTCAAGTTTTAATTGATATTTGATATTTTTAAATAAAACTATGAATTAGGTCTCTCCTCTTCTGATTGCATTGCACATAATATATTTGGTATAATTATATTAATTAAAATATAATAATTATTTTTCATTGTGATAGTCATACGAAGGACTTATAAGTTTTAACACCAAATACAAGATTTATGCAAGATACATTCATTTACAAATGTAGATCTATATTAATGCTACATTTATTTTCCAATATTTGGTTATTAGTAACTGGGTAAAGTCCTCACATAAATATTTTTCTTTGCATAAGTAAGTATATAATTTAATTTAATGAACTAATAAATGTTGAGAACACGAAGGTAGGTACTACGTAATATAGGTATACAATATATTTTAGATATCAAATTCGGCATCTTTCCATTTGGCTATTAGGATTTTTAAAAATTAGGTATTTATTTTAAATAACTACTAAGATCTGTCAACTAGTTCTTTACACCAGCCTAATCATATCAATTATAAGGTTAATAATCACAGATTTTAATTAAAATAATAATGATTTAGTTACACACAAGTCATATATGTATATACCTACTGGTATATTATAGAATATAAATAACTTTACGAAATAAAAATGACGACGAAATTTGATTCATAACAAAATATAGAATTCAATGATTAAAATAATATTTACAACAAAAACGATTTATCAACTTAATTTCTATAATTAACAAAATAAATAATTAATATATAAAAAAAAAAACAAAAAATGACGTATGATTTTAAAGTTTAAGAATATAACAATTATTGAACTAACGCTTATATTAAATGTCGTTTTTAAAAACTAAAGCGATACCTAAAATTTTTTCAAATTTGTAGTAACCGAGAAAGCATCTGCACTTAAAAATAGTTTAGAAAATATATTAAGTATTTCAAACATGGTCGGAATGGTGTTCTAAGCGGAAAAAAGGAATTTAATATTATCTAAATTTTATGTTAACAAAATAGCTGTGTACCTAGTTAAGTATAGACTGTAAGGATTTATCACATCGACTATTGATATTCAGTTTGACATATTTAGTTTTCTAAAAAAGACCTAAGTATTTATTTTGAACAAATTTTCAATTAATTAGATAATTACTAAGATGTTGCACCTACAACCAATTTTTGTATAAAATCTAACATTTTATAAGTAGATATATTTTCTCTACATACGTACCTATAGGTAATCTAAAAATAAGCGTTGCAAAGTATAGTTGCGCAAAAGGTAATAAATGATACGTGAACTTACAAAATTTGCACATGAGACAGCAAAAACAGTTACAACCTATAATATTATTTTAAAATAAAATAATGTAACATTTTTTTATTAGGCCCATAATATTGTTTGAACACATTACGCCGCTTATTTTAAACCTGTCTCGGGTTCTCATTCTGAATTAATTTTCTAAAGCAGTTACGTAGCTTACCAATTATTTTTTCTCATTTAACAACTACTTAATGGACTCTCGCGGAATTGTGCTTGTATATTTTATCTTTTTAAACAAGTTAAAAGTAAAATTACATAAATACTAAAATACGTGTTCGTAAGTAAGGACTTATGTAGGTAACTGAAAACATTTTATTTAAAAATTTAAACACAATGTAACATTTAAAATATAAAATTAAAAATCCTGCTTTTTTTATTGACATGGAATTTTTAGCTTGTGTAAAAGACTTTCTCGTACTAAGTACGCGTATGATCAAAAAACTACATCACAATGTTTTCCGTATTTTATGTACAAATTACTTGTAACTTATCATTTTCTCAAAATGGTTTTCAATTAAGGTCGAAGGAAATATTAAATTTTGTCATTTCCGGCACATATAAAATTCTATTTAAGTACTTTTTGACAGCAACGCACTGCACGCGGTTTTTTAAACATGTATTAAGAAACTATCATCCAAAACTTGTTAAAGGCCTATGCTCTGTTTTTTTAGCATTAGAAATATTGACAGCGAAGATTAAGTACTCGTAAACCTTTAAAATATTGAAATGAACCTTATAATCAATTATCGCATTACATTTATTTCACATTAAAAAAATCCTAATAAAATCACACGAACATCCGCCTCTCTGAGTTTTAATTTGAGAAATATTTTGATGCGTTGACAAAAATATTATATTATGGGTAATTATTGAATTACTCGCGTTAGTAATTATGTAACTTGCAATAAACTTAACAGGTATTGAAATTTGCCCTATATAAAACCTTGCAATAGTTTTGTAGAGATCTTTCTAATGCTAAAAAAATGGAGTACCTATACAAAGTGTATTTTTTTTTGATTCACAGTTTAAAATAGCGCGGTTGGCGCCCTTATTAAATCTGTTTTGGGTACAAATAATAATAACAATCATTTTAAGTACTAAATTTAGTAATTAATATTTTGAGCTCAAACCAAGATTTCTCATCATGTGATCAGAAATTTCCGAAACATTTACCAAGTTCGAGATTCCTAAAAAATATAAACTTGTGACTCTGTGACCGGACACAGCACCGTTAATCTTCGAGTGTTGCCATTTCACTGTCAGTTTATTAAGCTGACATGGATGTCGACAGTATTTAGCTTGCAGTCGATGCGAACCGCGATAGTTCTGGCAACACCATTCCCACCGCCTGGAAAAATTGCGCAATCTACATCAGCGTGTTAACAACACCGTCCAAATGCTATTTTATGTTAGTTAGAAGGCAGAGGAGGTTATTGAAATGAGGTTGCTTTCTGAAAATAATGCCTACAATATATTTAAAACAAGGGCGGTTTTTATAGTTTTCGTCAACAGGAAATAGATGAATGTATATTAGGAAAGGGATTGATAATAATTTGTTAATTAGTGTTTACACGTATCAATGAAGCCATTCCGATAAAAATCGGCCCAAGAGTTGATAAGTTATTAATGATGTAACTAATCTAATTTTGTTTTATTATGGACTTACTCACAGTCTCACATAGATTTTAAGCTAATATTTGATGCCCCAACCACCTTAGCACAGCAGGTACACGCACCTTTATGTGTAGGATTAAATATAGGCTTATCATATTACCTCGTTATCTGCTCGCTCCTCGTCACTCTGGTACTGCACATCCAGCTCTGAACTGTTCACGCTATTCTCCCAGTCCTCGGAAGACTCCACTGATGACGCGTCCAGATCCATCTCAGCTAGACAAGAGTAAAACAGTATGTTAGTACCTCAGTTGGCCAGTTACTGGCCAACAAAAAGGCCCATGCCTTTACTACAAAACCTGATGGTTGGCGAGCCTCCAGAGGGGAGGCCTTCAGCCTTTAGGTTGGGTGGATTGGACTTCATGACATTTTTATGTGTAAACAGAACTCACCCATAACCATGACATGGTTGTCCAGGTGTCTTGGCACGGGTACAGCTGGCAACCGCAATGCTGTCGCGTTGATAGCAAGCGCCTGCGCCGCATGCTGCCGGGAGCCCGATGCCTGCGGGAGAGACTCCAAAGAACCCTCCGGGGATGTTGTGTCGAAATAACGGATTAACATGTGTTTCTGAACAGAAAAAAAATCTCTTTCAAAAACAATTTTCATAGAGTTTACATCAAATATTGTTCAATGAAGAAGCTACTGACTCTTTATTGGTATAATTTGATAGACCTTATATCATAGAGGCAAAATAAAAATTATTTATAATACCTAACATTTAAATCAGTCAACTTACAGAGAAATACAAAGGATATAAGGTTTGCCAATTGTATAAAAATTTACAAAATATAAAAGAAAAAGTACTTACAGGATGTGATAATTCACAGATTGGATTGTTCCTCAGGTCAATCATTTCTAGTACAAGTAGGGAATTTATATTAAAATTTTCAGGCACACTTGATATCTGAAACATGAGTATTTAGTAAGTTTATAATACAACAAAGAAACAAAATGAATAATAACATTTATTAAAGTTGCTACCTGATTAGAATTAAGCTGCAAAAACATCAAATCAGGGCAATTGATAATGGACATTGGAAACTCTTTGATGCGGTTGTTACGTAAGTTACAGTGCACCAGCGCCTCCATTCCATCCATTGTACTTGGAATGAACTCAATTTCATTATGCTCTAGAGTTAGCCACCTGATAAGAAAACAGAACTATTAACAACTCACACTCGTAACATACCTCACACTCGTAAATATACCAGATGGACCTTAAAACCACAAGATTTGGTAAATTATTGAACTAAATATAGAGTACCTACCTTAATTTCGAAAGCTTCGTCATCTCTTCTGGAATTTTTTTTATGTTATTGCCTCGTGCCCCAAATGTGTCTAGTTTACTTAACTTTCCAATCTCCTTTGGTATTTCTTGCAAGCCTATTCGGTTGCACCAGAACGCTTCGAGGTTTTCTAGATTACCAATCTCCGGAATCAACACTTTTAGAGGGTTGTAACTTAGGTTCAAGTTAACAAGATTCTTTAAGTTCCCAATCTCCGCAGGCAACGAAGTCAAGTTATTATAATCCAGAGTTAATGTGGTCAAGTTCGTCAGCTGTGTTATTTCCACGGGTATTGTACTTATTTTGTTTCTATGAAGGTAAAGATGTTCGACGTCGTAGCAAGTGTACAGAAGGTTAGGTATATCCGTAATTTCAAAAGCATTTAAGCTTAGTCTGGACTTTTTTTTTACTACAGCAGATTCTATTATAGCTAATATATGGTTATCACGGATAAACTTTAATATGGAACTCATTTTTGGTCTATTTTTGGGTACATTTCAGGACACTATTGCGTTTGAATTTGTTGTATAAAAGCAATTGACAGTTTGTTGACAGAACTATGGTATGACAGGTTAATCAAATGATGAACACGGTTGACAGTTCAGAGGCGTAATGTAATTTTTTTTTTTAAATTGTAATGGAAAAATCAAATAAAATCCTTCGTGCTGTATTTTACCAGATACAATTACCTAAACGTAATTTTTAATGTAATTTAATTCATTCAATAAATACGATCATTTAACTAAAGGTAAAACAATTCAAGGTCACCAATCAACCTTGATTCGTTACGTTAATGTTGCTACAAAAATTTTGTAATTTCTACCTTTAACTACTAGTTTATTAAATAAGTAAAAATATCTATATCTCTGTGTGTAGTCATATATAAAACTGAATTCCATAATAATTCAAAAACTGTCGATATAGTAATCAAAGATGACTTGGCTTAAGATTCCAAAAAACTATTGCGTAGGTTGGAACGCAACAGCAGTATTGATTTTCATATTTTCGCGGAAATGGACGGCCTAGGAATCGATACCATTAAAAATAAACATTAGTTGCAATGCAATGAATATTTTTATATGAATAAGTGAAAATTATAAATGTAAAATAAAACTAAGCTTTAGATTCAATGTGTTTCATAAAAATAATACAATGATAGTTATTATAGTAAGACGATGTTTCTTACTGGCTCTTTTTGAGCTTTATTTTGTTTGTAATATCAACGGTAAGGTTCAATACAGCAGTAGTATTAAATGTAGGTAAGTATGATATTATTTACGTTGCTAATATTTTTTTATTCATTTATTAGCTCTACAGCAAAACAAGACTTCTCACCATGTACGACGTTCAAGTGTGGATGACGGTTTTTTCAAAAACCACAAACTACCCTCATACAGATCCTTTCAGCCAATTTCGATCAAGTATCGGAAATATCCAAAAGTAGAAGAACGCAACGATTATGATATTACTTCATATGACTCGGAGTATGGTGGAGTCGTGTCCAATTTTACGTCTTCCATATATGATGATAATCCACCATTATATCCTAACCCCGAATTTATATCCAGGAGCAATCCAGGTAATATTTAAAATCTAGGTACCTATTAAATTTGCATGGTAAAAAAAACAAAGTAAGAGTAGAAAAAACCTATTTGTATCATAATGTTTGGTTTTTTAAGCGGTCAGTAAATCAATGGACAGTAGAGTAATGGATGCAGAAGTAGAATTGCCAGACGACTCGCTCGCCGACGCAGATCTTAAGGAGCATAATATTATTGACAGTGTTACTTATTTGTACGGATTCAACAACTGCCATGGGGTTAGGAATGAGTGGAAAATACTTGTAAGTGTCTAGTTAAAAAAAATCCTTTTCACAGATTTAAAAGCCTGAACGTATATAAATATTTAATATGGTAGTTTTTATCAATAGGTATTTGAATAACATTAATTTTAACTACAATTTATTTTATTAATCCATTTTCATAAAAAATGGGTATTAATTTAAACACACATTTACAATTGAAAAATATACGTTTAGACGATTAATTGTATAAAAATTAAGTAAATATTCGAGTCATTTGACCTATATTCTTATCGTAGGTAAACTAATACCCGTAATAATAATATGCTAAACTTATGCGACCTACAAAATTTTAATATAAGTATAAAATTTTAACCACACGTTATTGATATTACTTATATTATGAAGTCGTTTTATGTATTTTTGATCGTCAACTCTCAACGGTATCTACAATAAATTTATATATATTTTTTTATTTCTGACAGATTTTTATAACCAGTGCGATTGCAGTAATAATGCTAGTAGTAACTGTAATGTGGTTGATGTGGAGTGATTATGCGGGTGAATTCCGCAAAAACAGCAAGTTATACCCTATTAACATCAATCTTTGCTGCTGTCTTGCTGTTTGCACTCTTATCTACATTCAAGCTGTTATGGTAAGTTAATTTTATGTTAAAAAAAAATGTGATATTCCTTGCCAAACTATTATTTATGAAATTTTCATGTCGTGTCGTGGTGTCCGTTCCCGAACTCCTCCAAAATGACTAGACCGATTTTTATGAAATTTTATGTTCATATCGGGTAGGTCTGAGATTCGGCCAACATCTATTTTACATACCTACCTACTCACATTTTTATGGTCCACCCCAAACTTTTTTTAATTTTTGGACAATTTATTTGTATTGATTTTATTATTCGGCATTGAAAAATACATACGAGACTATTTTGTTTATATTTATAATTATTATATTAAAATTATGAAAATTCTCGATTTTACGTTCACAGGGTGTTTCATCTCCATCTCAGTGTGAGAGAATAGCTCTTCTCCTGCATTACACGCACGTGTCATGCGCTATGTGGATCGTGGCACTAGCAGCCGCCGTCACAGAGTACTGCGTCTGCGATACCGTTCTGCCGCTCAAATACAATTATCTGTTAGCTTATGGCGTACCAGCGATTGTTGTCATGGTAAATTTATAGTGAGCAACATAACATAAAATTATGATAAGTAGGTAATAGTAATTAAGGGACTTAAGTTAATTGAAAACGATACCTAGCTAACTACTTAACACAAATGTCACATTAGCTTTGCTCCAGTTGGAGTTACAACTCCAGACAAATTAAAGTCTCACTACTATTAATGAATAAGTTTTCGTTTCATAAAGTTTGATTGTCACTAAGTAGGTATTTAGTGGCTTTATTCAAATAATAATAAAAATCGAAATAATTTTCAGTTCAACTACGCTCTATCCATGGAGCATTACGAAATAAAACATTATTGTTGGATGTCTATAGAGAAGGGTATGGTCATGGGCTTTATGGTACCCGCAATGATACTGATTCTAATTAATACGGGTATTATCATCATTGGGCTTCAGAGCGTGAACAAGAAACAAGCTGAAATGCTCACAACAAAAATACAAGAGTTAGTAGACCACCACCTCGCTAATTGGCCTAAAAATGAACAAATGGTTGATAGTAACAATGGAAGTATTGATACTTTGGACAATATTTATAGTCCTGGAAGCAGTCGGAAAAATACAGATAGTTCTGATAAGGAATATAATCTGAGCGAGGACGACTGCCAATATGTTAATTTAGGGAACTCCAATGGAGACATTAATTGCGACGAAGTAAGTAACTTATTCATTAATTACCTCTCCGATATTTACTTCATTTTCGTAAGTTTTTCAGATTCATTATACTTAGAATATCAAATTGTCAATTTTGGGTTTTGGGTAAATGTTAATGATTTGGTAAAATAAGCAGTTTAAAATTTTTACAGGTACTACACTCGAAAGCACTACACGATAAGGGCCTTCTTAACGTTTTGTACAGTATGGATAATTTATCTCTAAAGTGGAGCTGGAATACCGAAGGCAATGAACTCAAGTCATATTTAAACTTGTGTTTAGTTCTGGAACCGTTCTTTGCTATTAATTGGGTGATGGGGGTTGTGGCGATTGAAAATGCCGCTCATTGGTCTACACCGACCATTTATTTAGTACTTGTTGTTGCGATGGTAAGGCAAAAATTAGTAAGCCTCCTATCAGTAATGCCTCAGCATTATAGATAGATATTCCTAAGCATTAAATAGTGAAATATCGTAATGAAAATATTTTATTTCAGTATGTGTACTTGACTGCAACGCTTTGCACAACACTGCCTATCGTCCGCAATAAAACTACAACACTCTGCTGTGAAGAAGTTGTAACAGAACCAACCCTAGCGAGAAGCAGGTAATAATAATTATGTAGAAGATACTATTTTTCTTTTACAATCCATTTATTTAAATAACGCCATCTAGTGATAAAAATATTATTACTGTCAGACAGAATTCGTTGTTCTACCATTATAGTAGAATTTATTTCTCACTTGGTATTAGTAAAAAGTAACTGGATGGAATATAAAGCCGTGCACCAGATTTAAAAAAAGGGTCAGATTTTTTTTTATGGTATAGCATGCTATAATATCGTTAGTCATTTCATGCTGGGCACTGGGCAGTTATAATCAATGGAAATAAGTTGCAGCACAGTGCATATGACGAATTGTAGTTCAAAATTATTGATTAAATTATTACTGGAGTCACAATTTTATCTTGATACAGATAAAGATACTTAAAGGTTTCGTAGTCGTTCCTTGGCTTTGGTACATAGAATAATACCTAATAAATTGACTACATTACGTTTAAGGCACTCAACACTCAGGTACAGATGCTCGTGCCCATCACACCGGCAACTCTAGCTGGATTCGAGCCCACAATCTCTGATTTTGTAATCTAGATCGGGCGGTCAAGTACCTACCTACTACGTACCTACTTATTATAAGTATTTGATTTATCTAAATAGGTACAATCTACATAAAATTTTGTTTATATCCAGAACCACGGATAGCATTCCTCTACTGGACCCAGCGATACAGCAGCCCAACATTACTCCGGCGCCGGCAGACACTATTAGCACAATCAGCATTTAATTACATCATCCTATCTCCAGTTACAATACTTACGTTTGAATTTACTTGATGGCATAATGTCGATCAACTTGTTTCTGGAGCAAGGCTATAAATGTTTTGAAATGGAAAAGATTATTAGATAACTAAGTAAGTATTTTAACTTCTTTATAATAAAGAAGATTAAAAATGATAATAATCTATAAATGAACGAGAACAAAACATTCAAAATGTTATACCTTATTCGATTGAAAATAAGATACCTATGAGATAAATTACGTAGGTAGTGATTTTAAAATCTACATAATTTACCAACGGATTTTTTATGACAATTCCGTAAATTTTTGCTATTGAATAATTATAAAGTTTGAACTACTTTCGGTACTGGAACTGATCATTGTTACAGTAAATTTGTAGGTAGCTTTTTTTTAGTAAATAAGTTCGTGTTCCAATGAAAATAGAAAAATACGTTCAATTGATTCATGTACGCCTAACATAGTCACAGCTATAAAATAATGTTAGGTATTTATTTTTAGATACAATATTTATGACGACATAGTACCTATTCTGCAACACGTCACAGAACAAATCTTTAATACCTACTCATATATGGGTATCGTATCCCTAATAGTAGGTATTATAAATGAGAATGTGTCTCTGTTACCTCTTCATACTTTATTAAACATCTGAATATAGATAAAGTTTAGTGTAAAGGTAGTTTAAAATCTTGAGGTAGGACAAAGGATAGTTTATATCACGGAAATCGCCCTAAGACAGTGAAAAGGGTGATAAAATTAATTATGGAAGTGCGATAACATGAATTACGTTTACTACTCACGTGGATTACATAAGTACACATGTAGAGCTAGTTGCAATATATCACCGCTGATTTAAAAATATGTAGTCAAGAAGATGGACCGTACATTGTACTCTTCATTCCAAAACATTAACATTTTTTCTTAACAGTATTTTAGGTTCGATGTGGTGGCGTGGAACAAGATATGGGTCCTAGTTATGAGTTTTTATTTTTCATTACATATACTACAACATTAACACATATCTCTGATAAAAAGAAATAAGTACCTAATAAAAAGCTATTAAGTCCTGCAGTTTTACCCATTCCGTGTGTGAAGTATATTTTGTTACGAAATATAATATAGAAAGTTAGAGAACCAATATACACGGTTATAATAATTATGATTGAAATAAATCTTTTCTATGCCGATGTTGATAGAGTAGAGCAATAACCCTTCGTTATAACAGGGGGCAGTAGAATCTATCATAGAAGCAATTTCTAAATTTTCATGTTCTACAATTTGTCGCACAAACCTATCCTATCTCTTAATCCGAATTTCCAGAGTCATAATAACTAAAGGTATTTATAGTAACTTTTATGCCATGGTATAGTAAATTTCAAAGTTATTTTCATTATATATATAAAACCTGTATTCCCATATATTTTATAATGCTGAATTGCGATGCCATAATATAGTACTTTTCTATGACAAAACTTAGAATAAACTTTTCGAGATAACTCCTGTCTTGACTAAGTCCTTTACGTCCTAGATGTAGTCATTCTTTATTGTGATAGTTGAAATGTTGCCACAATGATAATAAATGTTTTAACATAAAATGCGTTTCTCATTTCTACGATTTAAATGATTACATCGTGTCCTTAGTAGCTTATGGGTAGGTGTTCGCAATATTCTGACAGATCATAGAGCAAAAAATAATTAACGAGCAAGACTACGTATACAGAACCACTTTTGAATCGATTTGCAGGGTTCGTTGTGCTTCAATGAAAGAATGTGAATAAGGCAATGGGACTAAACCACGCCAAGCTTAATTAATTTCCATTTGTAAACTTTTAAATAAATGCTGTCTGAGGTCTGTGAAATTGATTGATGAATAAAACAACCGGTTCGCTTATATCGAGTGTATTCTGGATAAATTGGTTACAAAATACTTATCCACCGGCCGATGTTAGGTCGGGCCCGGTTCAAGCGCAACGTTTAGCAAGACGAGTCTCAAAACGAAAACGGCGACGGCGACGATCGTACAAAATCGACACCCTTTATTATATATTACAATCTAAATAGTATAAAAAGCCGACCGGCGTTCGCTAACCTGTATTAAATTCAACAAAAATCTGCTTACGCATCACTGAATTAAATTTAGTTTGAGCTTAACTTACTCTTTAGTTATTTTATAGGAAAAAATATATATAATAATTAGTATAACTTAAATTATTACATAAAGATCCCTTAAATGGTCGCTATATGGTCGTTTCACAGTTTCTATGTTCACTATTCTGTACAAAATGACCTTCGACCGTTGACTGCGGAGAAAGCTTAAGGATTGAAATAATATATTATAAAAAGAACCCATGCGAATTGTGAGCGGTGGTCGCATCAGTCTATCAAACTTTCTTTTTAAAGAACTCTTCTGTCGCCGATGGTGCACTTATCGGTTGAGTATGTTTTGGTAGATCGATGCGTCACCGGCCACGTCGGTCGTGGTGAGGGTTAAATGCTGCTTATTGGCGGTCAGTGGCGCGAAGCTTCTCTTCGACGGCCTCCTGGGAAGCCTCCGACAGATCGGTCGCTTGAATGTATTTCTGTACGCCGACTAAAGACTTCTTCAGCGCGTCGAAGGAGCTGCGAACAAACAAATTAAATTAATTGAATGTATAGTTTTAAAATGAATATAAAAGCGTAGTTGGCTTATCGCAAGCTCGCGTTACCAAAACATTAGCGAGCATTCTCGTGGGACGCTTTTAAATCTTTATTGTATTATAAATCCATAAAACATTTTATTAGAGTTAAGATAACCGTATTGATTTCATTATTTACCTGGAGTACAACATCTTCTTCTTAACCTTCGCGGTGTCGGGGCACCACGACATCAGGAAAAGCTTCTGTTTCTTGCTCGCCTCCGACGTGCCTTGGCACTGGTGCGTGTATTCAAAGTCGAACAGGCCATATCTGAAAACAAGTATTAACACAATCTTAGCGATAAGTATTAGTTTAATCATACAAAAGGGTTTGATTCTAAGTATTTTAACATTTCTAACCAAATGAAGTTTCTGCAATCATCATTAATCAGAATCGGCATTTAGTTGTGGTTGTCATTCAGATAAGACTAAGTTTTCTCTGCAAGGTTACATAAACATTATGTTCGTAGCAATTTATTACTTTTAGGGTTCAACCAATAAGTATGTTATACCTGACCTATATAGGTACAATTTTGACATTAATATCCTTACTAATATTATAAACGCGAAAGTTTGTAGGAATGTTCGGATGTACGAATATATAGATGTAAGGATAGATGTCTGGATGTATATTTGTTCCACTTTCACGCAAAAACTACTGAATGGATTTGATGAAACTTTATAATAATACAGGCTACATTTTGTAACTATATTGTGTAAAGTAGTAAGTCATCGTGCGCAGACGAAGTCACGGGCAGATGCTAGTACAAAGCATTTACCTGCACTCGCCAGTGCCACCCTTTTGCAGGTCCTCGAGGAACTGGTCGTACTCGGCGTTGCGCCCGCCGACGGTCTCCACGTCGATCTGCTTCTCGTCGCGGATGTAAAACACCACGTAGCGGTGTTTCTTGTCCTTCTTAATTTCTTCGTACGTCGTCTTGCAAGCGTCCGATACTGTTACACCAGACGCCTGAAATAGAGTGGAATGTTGTTTATATTAACTGTGTCGAAATTATTATGCAATTATGCTGTATGTAGTTTTAAAGTAGCATAAACTTATTCTCTTCGGTTTATTACAGTCAGGTAATAAATAGATAAAACGCAGCTTTCTTTGATGAAATATCTGATAAATTGGGGTGACCTTGCATCTCAAGATACTGTAACTACATTAAAAAGTATTTCGTAAACATATTGTTAGATAGCTTGTTTTTTAATTCTACTTAGTAAACCTATATTTGTTATTTGTAAATGAACTTCGATACATTAATTTATTGGTAGTATTTATCATTATGTAGTACTGTAGTACCGAATGCACCAGTGGTTGTCAAGCAACGGGTGCCAAGAGACCTCTGAAAATGAGGAAGGTAAGCTTGTTTTATTTTTAGATGTAAGTATATATTTATTCAATATAATATCCTTATATTCTCGTATAAAGTGGTTTTACCATTGTAATATAGAAACATATATATACCTACCTATACCATGACAATTTTGTCTCTTACCTACCTAAAGATTTTGTGCTGTGCTACAAGAAGGTATGTATATAGATAGGTTACTAATGCGATACGAAACATTAAAATTAATCCATCCACGTACCTATGAGTAATCGTGCAATAAACTGATAATGGCAGGAAAATACAGATATTATTTTTTAATTATGTAAACAAAATGACTTATTGTTCCGACAATATAAGAATTCCCAGTTTTTATTAGAGTACTCCAATACCTACCAAGATAAACATAATAATAAGTACAATATAAAATGTAAATATTTTGCCTTGACTGTACCACTGAAATAGGAGACTTCAAGGCGTAGTGGGCACTTCATGTAGGTATTGTAAGTAGCATGATCTGCCATTTTTAATAAATAAATTATATGCACCGCTGCACTGGCAACGAGTTAATCTAACAAACATTTACCCCCATACTTTGGAAACGCGTGTGTAAATAAACAATTTATAATGCAGAGTTTGATCAGCTGACTATACTATAGGGTAATGTAGCATATGAGTAACGAGTTTTTTTTTAAATATATACCTACTTACTACCTCCTACGTCGTAATATTAAAATAGACATGCATGTAGAGACATTGGCCGTTCGCCTATTAATAGCTACCTACATGAACTCTGTCGGTGCACACGTGTGCAATTCATTATTTAACGCTAGGAGGGCTTCCTCGGCTAAATCCACCGTTTTCAAAGAGGATATTTCAATTCAGTTTAGGTATGTCACAAGAGTATTTTATGAAAACTTTCACCAGAGTCCATTGATGCATTTTTATTAATCAATATTTGAATCGGAAGCAATGAATCCAATAATTTAATAGTTTAATGTTTTTAAAAAATACATTATTATTCAAATAAGTAGACAGGAGATTCCGGTTCAGAGAATAATGACATCAATTTTTTGCTGTATCGTACCTACCTAGTTGACTCACAAGTTTAGTCATCTATAATTTGTAATCTGTAATGATGACCCTGACAATACTTTCCAGCGAATCCTTTTGAGATGTAATTTTTTTCTTCGATTTACTCCTAGTAACGTTGTTTTAGGTAACAAGTAAATCTCTGTAATGGGCCACACCATATTCTGGGTAATTTCTAACAGTTTAGTTTCGCTTTGCCAAGACTGATGATTTACAGTCAGCGAGGCAATGACGACGCCAAATAAACTCCCACGCTTTTCAGAAATATTTCGAGAGAGGGCCTTGATAAACTACGAGATTTAGGGGCAGTGTGGTATTACTGAGCGGGCTTAATCCGTTGTTGTATAACTGTTTTATGTAATAGGTTTGTACTTTAGATTGTGAATAATTTTATAAACTTTAAGTAGGAACTACCTACCTACCACTCACACCTAGGCTATTACCTACAATCTTATTACAAATGTATCATTTGAAAGATGCCAATTATGTATCTATTATAGGTAGGTACATACCTACTTTAAATATAAATTGATAGACAACAATAGCGTTTGAGATTACAATTAATTGATAAAGGGGTGTTCCCGTTCAAAAATAAATACAGCAACGTCATCAATTTTATAACGATTCTCAATAGAGGCGATGAAATCGGTGCCAAATGTTCTAGCCAGGAGAAAGTAGAATGAATAGTGAAATTAGTGGTATAAATACATGCATAACATAGATGAATGAGTTGTCCTAAATGTGAAACTTTTGTTGGCGACCCTCCAAGAGTGTGATATCGTGTTGTTATGTCAAGGGATACCTACTTTGAAATATCTTAATAACACTCCTCGGTCTTTGCGTCGGTATTTAAATTTTCAAGTGACATCACGTAGTGTCTATTTCTATAATTGTTAAGATTTCTGATTTGATCCTACGTAGGTACGTTGGTAGGAATATTTTATACGATTACATAATATTCTATGTAGGTCATTACTCCTGTAGGTCCTGTAAGTATAGGTACTATTAATATATCCTGCAATATTTAAATTAGAGTAGGTTTGTAGGCACCTTAAAATCACATTATTAATAACTTAACCTATCCTTTAAGCAATAATCTTTAGGTGGGTAGGTATATCATAATTACATTGGTTACAATTTATTTACCTACCTACCTACATAATAACATAAATACTACAGGTCTGTTTCTAAGCTGTACAAATTATTCCAGAACCCTCATTGACCGCATCATACCTACCTACCTATTAAGTCATAATGCTATGATCGGTAGTTTTAGCGAACGGGTTGAATGACCTCATACAGTATGCGTTATGACTCATGACACTCAGGTGTAGGACACTAGACAAGGCGGTGGGAGTGCTCCGGAGGGCAAGGACAGACTAGAAGGCCAGACAATATGATATCTACCTAAAAGAAAAGGCCAAGGTTATAGGTATGTATATACCTACCTTATTATATGTACTTATGTACATATTATTATATATTATAATAAACACTCGACTGATAGTATTTTTATTAGGTACCTATAAGGAATTTTGAATAATAGGAAGAACATTCATAAGATAATTATTCTTTAACAGTTAGGTAGGTAGGTATCATAATAAATATCTTTTACATGACCTTTATGAATTATGATATTACAGAACCTACACTGACGATTTATACTGCGTGAACAAAGCATGACAGTTACGCTTAGGTAGGTACCTTTCTTTATCTTCCTAGGTACCTAATTAGGATAGATAAATGTATGAATTTGGTTATGAATAATTAGTTTGTGGTTTTGTAATATAGTAAATATAGGTACCTAATAACCTACCTAATGTAATTAAAATTCCTAGTCTTTAATATAATCAAGTAGGTAATTTTTAATAAAATACCAAGTTGGTGCCCACCTATCTACCAAATGTTTTATTCATAGGTACATAATATATTCTTGTTTTCTAATGTGGCTGTGATGGGTTTAGCATAATTTGGCTTCTCCAGAATATGAATCTCAATAATAAATGTGCATTTCTAATCAGAATTAACAGATGTCCAGATGGACAGTAGGTTTTAATAGGTATCTCATAACATTCCATTTCTACAATTTGAATTATCGACTATGGAAGTATCAATTAATGTAAAGGACATTTTGCCGAAAATGAGTTATTTATATGGTTGTATTCAGAATTTTGTGCTCTTTCGAATGGTATCATTGAAATTTTGATATCTTGAAAAAAATGTCGTTTACCTTACACTTTTTTACCTTTTCTAAAATGATTTTTCTCTCATTTCGTGATGTAAAAGACATATCCTTAATTTACATTCAAATTATTTAACGTATAGCACAATACACTAAAAACTTGGCTTATACATTAATGGTAATTTCGCATTTCTTAACTAAATGTAAATTACTTTAAAGAATAAGTGAATATGCGATTCGTGTTGGCCTTTACGTTAATATGTTAATAACTGGAGAGTGTATTTTGTTTTTTACATCAACAAATTATAACGATTATAATCGGACTCTCTCTTTCTAACATACGGTAATACTTAATAAGAGTGAATAGAACGAACTACCATCACGTGCGTTGGATTTTTTTAAAAAAGCCACATAGTCATTGTGGTTATTTATGTATTTTTGTGTATCTATATATATATTATTAAGTATTTAAATTTATGTATTTATTTATGTAGTGTAATATCTTCCTATTTTATATCGTATTTATCATAATAATATAATGTGTATTATTTATTTGCGCCTACACATGCTCTCTGTTCATTTCAAAGGTTGACTGGTAGAGAATGCCGTATGGCATTAAGTTCGCCTTTTGTACATAATTTAGTTTGTTTGTGCAATAAAGAATAAATAAATAAAATAGCCGCTGCGTTTATGGTGGCCAACGTATTCCTATTAGTCGAGGTCAGTGGTTCCTAACTTTTTAAATATTGCATGTCACCCGTGGAACTTAGTAGGAAAACTGATTTTATCCTGGCCTTAAAATACAAACAATACATGTATTTTTATGTTAAATTTACCTTTCCTTATTAAGTTCTTTGTACACTGTAGACATACCTCAATGGAATCAATGGCTTAACGGCCTAATAACATTCCCACAAGGTAGCCATATCTGGTATACAGAGTGATCCAAAAAAGCAAGAGTCAGGGTGCGGTATTTATGGAGAAGGACCGAAACTCGGGATTAGTGCCAGCCTCAAAAATATAGCCTCAATCTTTCAAGAAGAAGTCTATTTTATTAACAATTCTGCAGAGATTAGCATTGAAAGGAAACTCCAAAACCAGCACAACTACATTAACTCTGACAGTCAAGCAGGCCTACTAGCACTGGATTTACTTAAAATAAATGTAGCTCTAAACTAGTTTGACTCTGTCAGAATTACCTAAACGCCCTGGGTAACACCAAAAAAGTCATACTTAGGTGAGTTCCAGGGCATTCCAACATAAAAAGGTGCCAATATTCCTCTAATAGGCTCTAAACCAGTCTGCGGTATCATCAAGCAACAAGTCTATGAAGTACTCAACGAGGAATATAAACAAAAAGTAATGGAACTGATATCTACGTATGAACAGAAACAATTAAGAAAACTCATAAAAGGCTATTACAATAATTTATATAAAGAACTGCTAAAGCTCAAAAGGCAAAATTCCTGTGCAGTAACCACAATTATTACCGGTCACTACAAACTCAACAAACATGCGCCTGAGGGAAGGCCATACATGTAGGTTCTGCGAAAAGTCTGAGAAGACAGCCCTGACTATGCTCCTGTGGACCACTCATGCGGAAAAGAAGTGTCCATCTCGGTAGAAACGTGCTGCTCCCAGAAGAGATACAAGTACTCACGACCCAAAGAATCTGGAACTTTCTGGAGTCAACGGGCATAAATAGTGAACTATAGACAACAAAAAGGGCCGGTATAATAGATCAGGAATGGTCGAAGCGCCACAAATGGGCCCACAAACTCAATAATAAAAAAAGTTCATTGCTTCCCCTTTTAGAATAGTTGATTTACTCCCAGGTTCAGAACCACTGGTCTAGGAGTATACAAAACCTAATATTCGACACTCACATGTAAATCAAAACCTACAAAATACCTCCTGTGAATTCAGAATCATGAAATTGGTACGAAGCAACACTTTTAGTACAGATAAAAGAAAAATTGCGAAAACTACAAATTTCTCGCCACATTATATAAAATAAAGGTTCGTTTTTCCTTTTGAGGAACCATGAAAAGAAATATTTAAACTTATATACTCAATTTTCGACACTCGCAAGATAATCAAAACCTACAGGGTAACTCTCGTAAACTCAGAATCTTAAAATGTGGTACGAACTAACGTTTGCATAGATATAAAGGAAATAAAATACAGAAATTGATTCAACTAATAATAATAAAGCTATATTATTATTATTCCGGTTGTGTATTACTTTATATGTAGGTAGGTGGATACCTTATCATCGCTCAATAAATTATGGTATTAACTACTAGTCGACTTAAGGAATGTATACTCTAAATTATATTCAAAGGTGTTTAGTTCTGATTATTAACTTCTTTAACTAAAGAAAAATATTTTAAACAAAAGTCACCCTTATTCTTCATTAATAGAGTAGTGAATTCAATGGTGCTTGATACATAAACTCCAAGAAAATTCTACTACATAAGACCTTTACGTTAAAATGATTTTCATTGTTTTCCATACTCATGTAAGTTACATTAACGCGTAAAAACATAAAACCTAAGCTTTTTTAAAGTAAACGCCAACTGTAACAAAAAAATTAAGGTAAAGGACATGCTAACTCCGAAACCATACGTTGTTAACTTGAGATGATGTCATAGGTTAAAAAACGATGAAATTTTAACCAATTTTGCTCTAGGTTGTGTTAAAATAGCACCAATAGAAAAAAAGTTATGACCAGATTAATTTTCACAAAAACTTCTTTTCGCTCTCCTGAAAAACTGGATTTTGTCCTTTACAGCAATTGATACTTCCATAGTCGTTATGTCGACTCCTACTTAACAAACAGTAAATTTTAAGTATTAAAAACAGAAATTTAGATAATTATTGAACTTGTAGGTACCTACTATTACACATTTCCACGGTGCTAACAAAATACCTACTCAAAATTAAATTAATGGAATGATTGGTGTAAAAAGTGTAAATAATTATAGTGTGTACAATGACACATAACTATTATTAATATATTATATATCTTTTTAATTTAAAAGCATAGTAAAATAGGTACCAGATTTAATATAAGGATGAATATTTTGTATCTGTCAGTCATGCTGCAATCCATTGCAATTGATTTATTCTGTGATCATTTCTCAATGTGCTATAATTAACTAAATAAGTAACCTAAAGTGGCATAATGCAATTCTGTATAAAGGTTTCATTTTTAATTGGTCTTTTCTTAAAATGTTTTATAGCAAAATCTTAAATCTAACTAGATTATGACTCATATTTCTGACTGACAATCTTTATTGATGAATAGTTGTTCATTACTGGACAAATAAGGAAATATAATGTATTTTCCAGCCTATACATCCATTGGCATGTGTAGGCATAACATGAGTCAGACAGTTCTGATAAGAACTTAAATATAGCTAGGTGTTTCAATCATTACATTGACGCTATTTGACTTATTATAAGAAATGTTTGTAACTCAGCTTGACGGAAAAGAAATTCTAAATGTTTAATAAGATCAGCAAGCATACATATTATGACAAATCATAAAGGTTAGACATCTAATTTCAATAAGATTCTATATAGTGACCTTGACATTGCCACAATCGGGAGCGTTAGCCTCAACAGTCAGTTTTGCACGACGCCCAACATCACGCAGACTATTCACCCGAAATAGACGCGAAATGTAGTGACAGGCGCCGCCGACCGCTATACCATATATGGTCAAACAGAATGCGATTGCGCGACGATGCAATCCCTAGTTAGTTCGATGCCCTCGACACGCCACCGGCGCCTATAAGCTTTAGATCGACGTTTTACAAATCCTATAAGTATAATATCTAGTGATTCACCCCTCAAAATACGCCCAAAAATTCGGAGCTCATCAAAAAAGGCGTTGCAGCTCTGTAACCTTTCCAACATACGTGAAATTCAACACCGCTGTTCCAAACTCATCATCTGACATACACACCGCTTGCCCTCGCTGGTTACAGTTTTCGATAAATTATATCCAAAAACACAACACGTGGCATAAAATCACTGAACAGTGACAATTAATTTTACGAAAAGGCGTGCGAACTCAGCGGAGGTTCGTGCGAAATATGGCGGCACCGGTCACACAAGAACGAATTTAGATATAATTTCGACATCAATAAACATTTATCAGTTCACCCGCGATATATGATCACAACACGATTGTAAAGCACTGTAATTCATTTTCATCACTTACCATTTTTTGATGTTATTCACGTAAAAATTTCACCACTAACTTCACCGACTCCGCGACAACAGCGAGCGACCGGAACGACACTGATCCGTGGGGTTGGCTATCCGTTATTTTGCGACAGCCAATGAGCCAATGGGCGCATGTGTCAAAATGTTCACGATAGTCAACACACTGTCTTTTTAAATAAAATTCAATTTAGAACTGTAATTCTATATTAAGGTCAGTGTTAATCTATATTAAATATTTATTTAACAATTAATAGCTTGAATTAGCTCTTCGGTGCTTCCGTTGCGAAACTGATGGTACGAATGAAATGCCAACTTTAATACTCTTCTAGCGACGTCAGAGCTAGCAGTGACAGCACATACTCAAAAATAATTTATCTCGATAAAAGTAAGACACATCATCAAGAGGCGATAAGGGATAACATCGCACTTTGCCTACTTTTCAAAGTGAATGATTGTACAAAATTCATGCTACACGCCAAGTGAGTCACTGATTACGATGGTGTTTAGCCAATCACGTTCCAGTATTCAACAAATGCCCTTATATGGGCAGGCGGAAATAGACTGAGGTCGCCATTTTATATTTTAAAATTTTCGCGCCATTTGGTTCATACATAGAACTTACAAGTCCGAATCCAAAACATTTTTTCAAATGAGATAAATTTAGTTGAATCTGCTTGCTTTAAAGTACATAATATGTACTTTAAAGTAAATATTATTTACCTAATTCCTTTGCCTATCACATTGTTAGTTTGGAATGCAATTTAGATTTTTGTTCGCAACAGAAATTCCGTTACTTTAATTCCTGGAAAGTATAAAGATTCTGCAGTATAACAAAATGTGGATTTTTTTGCGAGTGGGGTTGTGGTAGGGGTAAAATAATTCTTATTAAATAAAGAGTAATGAACATGTGTTTTTATAAAATAAAAGTTTTCCATTCATAGTATTTTACAAAATTATTAAACTTCAATTAGGTACATCAGTTACATCACTCACATTTGCACCAATCGCAGGGAAAGATTTACGTATTCTCGGAATAAGTTTACATTAGTAATAGAAAATATTTAAAAGATATATAAAACGATAAGGTTTTAGATAAAAACAAACTAATGTCTCAGCAGATTCATTTTATTGTTTTTTGTAACAGTTTAACACACAGTGCACATGTACATAAATAGTAATTGTCATTAACAGGCAATATCACTCTTTCATACTTTTAAGCATTTCCAACATACTTATGGTATCTCTTATACATGGTATACAAATTAGTCATAGTCATTTGACCTGATGAACCAGCCAGAACTCTTCTTAGAAAAGCCATAGCGTGCGTTGAGTCTGTGATTTGTATTAATAGTACTACGGAGTTTTCGAGATGTTGACGGACCATTTTCGAAGGTGCCGAGCGTTCCAACCATGAACAAATGTCAGCGACTGCGTAGGTGGCTAGCCGAGAGATGTGAGTCTTGCGTTTGCTGATTGATTGCGTTAACCTGTAAAAAATTGTACATGGTAATAGAAAAATCATAAAGCTGCCCTTATTGGAATTTAGATTTTAAATAAACATCATCGGTGGGTTACACTTCTAGACTAAACTACTAGACAGCCAAATATGTTAAAATATTTACCATAATTGGTAATGATAATAATACCTATTGAGAAATTTACAAGTATTATATTAAAACAAATAGAATTAATTAGTTATGAATATCGCACCACTTGTTGATAGTAGCTGATAACTTTGAGATAGTGTTAATCATGTATTATGAGTGATACTATGTGCAGGACGGGCATAAATAACGTAGATACCGTAGATAAGTTTAACCTTTCTGGCTAAGATAGATAGACGTGATCATCTAGTAAGCTAGTTATAATTGAGTTTTCTGATGCTAATATAAGACTTAGGTATTCAACTATTTGTTACAATATAAAATGCACGAGAAGACTGCCTAGATTCTATAAAAAAGTAATTAAGTAAAGTCTTACTTCTCGATTAAATGTGCAGCTTCAGCCAACCTGTCCTCGTTGGTCTTGTCAAGTTGCGCCTGCGCAGATGCTCGGTCGCAAAGTCTTGACACTAACGCTCGATAACACTGCATGTAGCATGGCCACCTGGAAATTATTTAAGCATAAAAGAAATAAAAGTTTATTACTTAAAACATATAATATGTATAGAGAATAGCAGCGCTGTAGACCCTACAATGAATTCTAAACTATATGCATTTGAAATCAAGACACCTATCTCGTAATAATGTGCATGAAACATAATTACCTATCTTCTAATATTTCTTCTCTCGATATTAATAAGCTATTCAGAACAGATAAGGATCCATCGAACAGTTGAAAGTATGCCTGCCAAGATAGAATACACCTTACACGCTTTGAGTTACAGCCTAAAATGAAGTGTATCAAATGCTGCAGCTCGAATATTGAGTCCAGGAATTTATAGTCAAGTGTTATCTGAAATGTAAACAATTAAGAAGTTCATTAGGTATTACAATTATCATTAGCATTGTGGTCATTGTATGTTGTTGTCCCTTCCTAAGCAACTATGCGGTATTGAAGGCCATAAAGTGACGATAGCCGATTATGTATTACTGTAAAATTTGGCGAACTTAGTATAATTAAAAAAAAAATGTTTTACCCTTTTAGCAGCTAATATAACTTCAGAGATGAGATCCAAATCAACTCTTAACAAGTCGCAGATAATATCGGGTATTAACAGTTCCTTGTCGTCGTTTAGTATCATTTCTCCTTTTATCTCTAAATGATATTCAAAATTATCCTGGATCCAAATTCTAACGTTTTTACATAATCGGTAGGTCAGTTTTGCAATGGTTACGCATTTAGGTCCAACTATGTTCGCTTTTAAACTGTGGGATATTAAATACTTAGAGACTTTGTGCGATATTAGGGTCAGGTGTGCCAGTTCTTCATCTTTTAGCATTAGTTGAGGTTCCTGAAACAAATATATACATATAATTGTAATTCATTAACGCTGATCTTTAGATTTTTTTTTTTTTTCGAACTGAATACTGAAGCGCAGTTGGCCAGCTAATGGGCCTTTACTGCAAAACCGGACGGGTGGCGAGACTCCTGAAAGGAGACTCTTAAGCCTTTTGGGTTGGGTTTAGGGTTTTTAGCCCTGACCGACCCGAGGGCCCCCCAAGGTGGGGGGTGATCTTTAGATGGTAGAATTACAGCTAACAAATAACTGAACTAAGTAAAATCAGATAATTAGCATGGGTGCTACAATGCCACAGACAAACACTGAGATATTATAAAATACTTTGGGGGTAGTAGTAAAATAATATAGAATTACCTTCAAAGTGGCGAGGTTGCTTAAATCACCAACAAAATTCTTTCCAAAACATTCAGGGGAAGATAATTCAAAGAGAAATTTTAAGGCAACAGCAATGCTTTCTAAACAGCCGTCATTTACCCTCTTTTGTTTGTGGTCATGAACTATAAGCAATCTAAATTTCAAACTCTGCCATATTTGTAAAAACAATTTGTCCTTGTCTTTGAAAATGTCGTGGCTTTCTAATTTCTTTATATATCGCAGAGTTACATTTAATAAATGTATAGAACTTTCAACATGCTGGCTCTTTGAATCTGGGTTTTGAATAGCTTGTATCTGAAAAGAAAAATCGTGTATTAAATTATGTTGTACAAAAAAAAAACAAGAAATAACATTAATTTCATAATTAATATATACTCACAGCATTCTGCAAGAAGAAATCTAATCCAGACCATAGACATTCCAAATTTTTAATCTCTTCAATATCATTGGTTTCACAGTATTTAGATAAAGTTAACGAATACGCCTCTATTGCATTTAGAGCTGCCAACGCATTATCAGAAAGTACCGCAGAATTCTCAACTGGAAATGAGCTAGTATCATATTTAAAATCAATATTTTTAAATGCATTCAGCATTGATTTATGGATTTTTTCTTGTAAATTGGCTAATATTGATCTGTATGCACTTGTGGTTATAGCTTTTTTCTCTTTTGCTATTATCGGTAGTATGATACAACTGATTTGAAATATTGGATCAGAAAAGTACTCAACACTTGAAGTATTTACACTGGAATGTTTTGAGAGAAGTATTTCCACTATACTTTTTACGATTTCACTGTCCGTTTTTACTTTTTTCACTCCTGTTTCTATTACACCCCTTATTATAAGTAAATTATTTGATGTTTTTATTTTTAATGTTAACAAATCCATAATTGTTTTATCTTCGAAAGAAAATATGAATTCAACAGGAAATATTTTGTATAAATCCGGATATTTCGAACTTAATTCGTAAATGCTTTGTAAAACATGATCTATGTTTCGCTTAAGTTTTTTGTTTACTGATTTTTTCATAATTAACATTACGAAAATAGTCGCTAATTGGTATTTCTCTTCAAGGTAATAAACTTGAATTTGTTTCAGGATATCCATGCACTTGTTTATTGTTTCAAGGTTACATTCTGGTTTTAAAGACACTTCATTGAAATAGTCTTTAGTATCAACATCTTTTAAAAATGACTGTATATCAAAATCACTTTTGTTTATAGCTTTTGTTAATGATTCTCCATTTTCAAAACATTTAGTAATGTTTTTCAAAGTCTCTATGAGGAGATAATTTAGTAAAGTTCTGTTATTTATAACTGAGTTTTGGCTTAAAACATTACTGTCATTATTAAGGCAATGTTTAATTAGACATTTCGAAAGTTGTTTAAGCTGGGATTTCTCTAGATTTTCGAAAACAACTTTACTGAAAGTGTTCTCACACTCTAACATATCTGGATTTACAGTTAATTGTTTTATTAGATGTGTTTTTGCTGTTGCTGACTCCATGCTATTCATCTGCTCATTTAGAAATTCAACAAATAAAGTCTTATTTGCAACAAGTTGATCCTGAAATGAGAAACATTCTATGAAATCCTTTGTTATTTATTACTGGACAATTATAAGAAAGATCAAACTAATCACAATTAATAAAAAAAACAACTATTGTATCATAAGTATCATGCATTAAATATACATATTATTACATATACATATCTATACTAATATTATAAAGCTGAAGAGTTTGTTTGTTTGTTTGTTTGTTTGTTTGAACGCGCTAATCTCAGGAACTACAGGTTCGAATTCAAAAATTCTTTTTTTGTTGGATAGACCATTTATCGAGGAAGGCTTTAGGCTATATAACATCAAGCTGCGACAAATAGGAGCGAAGAAACAGTGGAAAATGTGTAAAAAACGGGGAAAATATGAAGCCTTACGAAGAATAACTATTCCACAGGTATGAAGTCGCGGGCACAGCTAGTATTAAATATACACTTGTTGGTATGGGATATCATCCGCAGTCATGGGTAATTTTGTTTAACTTACCAGGATTAACTTATCATTATCTTGAATCCTTGAAGCAAATGTTATCCATTGTTCTCCATTCAGACAAGGCAACATTGCACTGAAGTCGAAAACCTCTGGAGAAATATGCTCTTGTGCTTGAAGCTTGATGTTTCCATATTTCATGTTGAGCAGTTTTAAACGTGAAAAACTATCACAAATTTTTAGAAAGGAAAGTATTAGAGGTGGGTTCTGAAAGGGAAAATATTTTATTATAGATTAATTAACTTTATTTAGATATAATAATGCTTAACGGAAAATTGGATATTGGCATAAACATCTATTAAGTAACAATTTAATTTGCAAATTGTCATCACAATAGTCGTCAGCTCTCGACTATGGTCGGCTCAGACAAGCTTAATTAAAGTTAATCCATTATTATTGTTTTATCCAATGTGTAATAACTGGGAAAGCATCAGAAATTATTATATATGTACAGATCTTCAATAATATTATGGTTATCAAACCAATCAAAATAAAGAATACCCACATAATTTAATTTTAAAGTGCATTCTCCCAGTTTTCTTAAACATTCATTTTCAAACTTCTCAAAAGCGGTCCAGAATTCCACCGCAATCTGCCGCGGTACCGTGTGGTCCGCCATTTTGTTGTTATGGAAGAAACTAGATAAGATGGCAGCCAGAACTTCCGTCAAGATTATTATGGATGGACCTAGAATAAAAAAATAAGTAATGAAATTAGTGTGTGTCATCTTATCGAAGATATTTTATAGATCATTGGTATGACACTTACTCACAAAACCTTCTTCTAGCATCATCAGACAATTTAGTTCGAAATCTTTGTGTAATGACATAAGCAACTCACAGTTCTGCCTGAACATTAGCTCAGAGCTCCATTTTCCGTATAATTCAACACATTCATGAGGAAAAACATCATTTCCTGTTATTATTTTACTTTTTATTTTCTGACAGTCACTTCCAGTATCTGTAAGTTCTTTTACTTTCTGTATGAGTTCAAACTGCTCAGGATTGCCAGCTTCCAAAATTAATTTCACATTTGGGATAATTTGATTTATAAACACAGTTCCTCTACTAAGTTTAAATAGAGTTTCTAATAGACATTTTAGCATATCTTTGTATGATTCCATTACACTTGAGCTGTTCTTTTTAGTTGCCATAATTGGTGGTAGTATTTGGTCCAATTTTTGCTCAATTAAAATTGGATCTAATTTCAATGCTGTTTTAATTATATTTATAGTAGTTTTGTCTGGTTTGTCATCCAGTTTAAATACTCCCACCATGACTCCCTGTAGAAATAGTGAAAAGTTCTTCTTTATTTCTGTTTTAGATATCTTCTCTCCAAAAGTATCTGTCAATCTTACAGTTATGTCAACTTCATTTCGTAGCAAGATTTCAAGCATCTTTAAAAAAATGCCCCTCTTGATTTTGTCATCATTCTCTTCAAACATAATTGCAGGCATTGTCATATTTGGATTTAGATAATTTTGCATAATTTTAAGTGAATTTATTACCATAATATAAAATGCGAATATCAGTTGATTTTCTCCTTGGAAGCAAGTAACAAAAACATCAATAAAGTTGCATAAAAAGTTGAAATCTTTAGAGGAGCGATTGTTTGGGAAAGTAAAAAATGCACTCATAATCTTTAGAACTGATTGTATATTATCTCCCTTTTCTGCAATCAATTCATCTATGTTGTCCTTTCTTATCATAGTTTGTAAGAGGCTGATAAAGAAAGATTTCTTATTAATGGGAAATAAAATATTTTGACATAATTCAATAGCATAATTGCGATTCTCTGTTTCAAGTAAATTGAAGATTGATTCTAGATTTTCCCCTGCTATCAGTTTTATAATAAAGTCTAATTTCTTCTTAGACAACTTATAATGTTTAACAAGGTTATTTAATGTTCTTTGAATTTGTATTTGAACTTTACTGATATCAGTTTCATTGTCAACTTTATTCAATGTTTGGAGGAGTTTGACTGTTATATTAAGATTCTCATCAAAGCTTTGTGTTAGTTGTTTTAAAATTTTCTCATTTTCTAGAAAATCTAATATAGATTGTGTATCATCCAAATTCAACTGGTTTTTTTGAACAAACTCAGACACCACCTGAAAGATACATTTTAAAGTATTTTATTTTATAGATTATGTCACTATATAGTACAATAAATAGTTGTATAGCATGCATCAGGTATTTATATTGGCTAACCCATACGTAGCAGGTGACAGTATTTTAAATGAGTAATGTTATTTTCTTTACTTATTAATAAAGTACTTTTGTTAACTGTTTTCAGCAATAAATATAGTGTAGTAAATATAATATGAAACCATATAAACATTTGTTGAACCCGAGTTACCTGAATTAGTTTAGTCTTCAAGTCCCCGCTCAAATCATCACCTGTGCTTAACCAGCCAATAATACTTTTTAACTCTACACCTGACAGCTTACATTTCTTTGTTAAGTTATCAAGCCATTCTGAAATTAGTCTCTCTTTGGGTGCTGCAGGGAAATAGTGTGAGTGCACCACATTCTTAGCCAGACACAGACGTTTGGGCAAAGCTAGACTGTCGTCTTCCAAACGCCGTTTAAGTTCTAAAAATACATAATGATACTCAATTAAAATTATAAGTTACAGTGATAATATTTCGGGGTTAACTTGCGAGCACCTTTTACGTATATTTTACGATAAAGACACATAAACTTACCATTCAAAGGGTTTAAAGACATTTTATATTTTTAACACAAACACTACATTACATAAATAAAATTGGTTATTAAGAAAAAGTCCATCAAAATATATAAAATATTCACATGGAAAGAGTACACGTGCGGCGATTTATTGTTGCTAGTTTGTATACGTTTCGATACTGTAATGTAACGACAAAAACAAAGACAAGGTGTCAAATAACAAGATCTTACATTCATTTATTGATTCCTAGAATCCTTTTATAATTATACTGATTTAATCATAATTGATTTTATTGACATAAATAATTTAATGTTAAGAAGATAATATTTGTAAAAATAGTCTTATAAATTATTTCCTTTGCGTTATTACTACCTTAACATTTGCAATAATGAAACGTAGCTGACAGTTACTTGAAGGTTGGATTGCGTTTAGAATTATCACAACAGAGCAAGAAATATCTGATTAAATACGTTCAGGAATAATGACTAGTGACTACTGCGTGCAAAAATTAAAGTCTTAAATTTTGTGTGCGTGAAAAAATCAAAGAATATTCAGGTCGGGTCAGATGCTTACCTAAAGTGGTAAATAGAAAGACCAAGTTTTTGTAGGTATATCGAATTATATAAGACCATTTTTATGGGTTTAAGAGAAACCTGGGAAACATTGTGATGTAACCTGCCCGCCATGGTGTAGTAGGTAAACAATAAAGCACTGACTTGCTGATACGTGTTCAACCCACTTTTAAATCGGTTGCAGTATGTAATAGACGTAATGTTAACTAGGTAAGCTATCATCATCCAGTATTTTATTATGAATATTCTAAACTAACTATTGGAGATACTTAGGGGAGATAGGGGAGGGATGGGCACTTTTTCACGTAACTAATTATTAAAAATTAAATTATCAATATAATCAAAATTTACTTGCAAGGTGAGTTGCGCAATATATTTGGCTAGATGTTTCATAAACAACAGTTTACAAATTATAAGCAGTCTCTAAGTTATACCATGATTTCCGAACCATGTCAAATGTGCCCAAAGCTCCCTATGGTAGGGAGGTACGGGCACCGGCTATGGGAGGTTTGGGCATGACATATAAAACACTTAATATTTATAAAATAATTAAAATATACAAAGTAAATTATGGTCAAATATATAATCTCAACTTATATGTAATTACAAAGTAATCAAAATAGGCTAATTACGAACTTGCGGCTTCTTCAATACATAATGAAGTTTTGAAGAATACATCATGTAGGTACTTCGCAAATTTTTCTTCTTCCGAGGTATAAAAATGTGAAGTTACCATTTCAATGAAGAATCTTTTATGTATCAATGTTTCAGATATCTTTGCAAGTGAAAACAACAATATTTTCTTTTTATATATTTTCTTATATTGCATTAGGCATGCCCAAACCTCCCTCAAAAAAAGTGGCCATTGCTCCCTCTGCATATTTATTGATTTTAATATTCTCGTAAAAAAAATTGGTTATATATTTTAGCGTGACTTGCAAACTAATTTATACCTTAGCACATATATAGTTAAAAAAAATATTAAAAAAGAACATACCTTGAGCAGGTATATTTTTCATTTACTTTAAAATCATAACAAAATAGTTACATTGATCGGTGTCGAAACTAAATATGCGCCTGTATTTCACAAATGAACGAAATAACACGTATTCTATGGATGAACATTGTGGTCAGTGGGTAGACTAATGTACCAAAATAGGGAATTAAAAATATATATATTAGAATTGGAAATAAAGGGGGGTGCCTATGTCTCCCGACTGCCCGTCCCTCCCCTATCTCCCCTACCTACCTACCTGTTACCTATTGCTGCTATTGCTTATAGGTACTTAACGAGCATTAAGTCTGTACCTATCTGTATAGGTACATACGTACCTACTTAGATATATAATAATTAAGTATGTATTTTGGTTTAACTAATAATTATTCCAATGATTTACTGAAATAAATGTACCTATTTAGGAGATATTGGAAAAATGGAAACAAACAGAAATCGTAATATTTTTACTGTTTATTCATTCATTTGCTTATTAAGTAGGTATAATGATTAAAATTGAAACAAAGTTTTTTTTAAATGTACCTACCTAGTCAGTAGGTAATAAAATCAGATGTTTGAGTAAACACGCGTGCGACATAGATAGTGTTAGGTTTTAGAATACCTACCTACATTTTTTTTCGGTCTACGCCGCTTATACTGGATGCTCAACGGGCGGAGTAAACTGTCATTTAGAAATAAGCTGACAATTTACAAAATCTGTGTGCGCCCTATCATGACTTACCTACGCTAGCGTAGTGTTCGCACACGTTAGCAAACACAAACTGCAACGTCTGCAAGTAATCCCTACTAATATTATAAATGCGAAAGTAACTCTGTCTGTCTGTCTATTACGCTTTCACGCGAAAACTACTGGACCGATTTAAATGAAATTTGGTACAAAGAAAGTCTGGAGCCCGAGAAAGGACATAGGCTACTTTTAACCGACTGCAAAAAGGAGGAGTTCCACGCGGACGAACTCGCGGGCAGAAGCTAGTTCAAAATAAATTTCTGCGTATGGTCGTAGGCGCGCGTCCGCGTCGTTACGAAAAGAATAGGGATCTCCATAGGGACCTCGGTTTCCCTACTCTGGGGACTTATAATAATATGCAAACCGCGTCGCGTGGTTATTTCGATAAAGCACCGCATCATCCAAATCCGTTAGTCGTACAAGCCTCCGAATACACGGTTCGCGCTGACGACAAAATTCGAAACCGTCGCCCTCGGCACGTCCTCCAGGATCCGGCTGATTCGATCACGGCCGCCATAGCTGCTGCCGCGCCCCCTCCCACGGTCACAAACCGTACACCGACACACAGGCAGCTGCCACCCACACCTAGCATACTCGATAGTTTTACAGCGCGGACCTATCCGCAGGGACCTTCTGTTCCCCTGCAACTGCATCGTGTTAACACACCTCCTGACGGCCCGAGCCGAGGTGTGACCCCCACCTTGGGGGGCCTTTGGGTCGGTCAGGGCTAAAAACCCTGAACCAAATCCAAAAGGCTTGAAAGCCTCCTATCGGGAGGCTCGCCATCCGTCCGGTTTTGCAGTAAAGGCCCATTAGGTCGCCAATTGCGCTTCAGTATTCAGTTCGAAAAAAAAAGTATATTTTTATTAATAAAATGTAAAATTCAAAAAGTATCTAGGTAGGTAATTAATTACTAGATAACTTACCTAAATGATGTTTATTGTTATGTTAAACGAACGTTCATGGCTATTTATTTGTAATAATAATAGTATTGTCTGGATAGTACATATTTTGTAACATTTAAAAAAAACAAAAGAAGGTTCGAAAGTTTCGAAACTCTTTGAAATGAGAATGGAGGGAAAAAAGTTGAGGAGATTTAAAAACTATTAGAAAAGAAATAAAAACGTTTGTAAACAATTAAGTTGATACTTACTAAAAATATATTGGACTGTAATTACCGACCTGGGTTTCATTTTTAAACTACTTACCTACCAGTGAAGAACAACACTAGGAGATACTGGTAGCAAAATTTAGGTAAGTACGCAAATGTATTAACGAGCAATTTTTTTTAATATCTTACTTAAAATACAAAATCAAATGGGTGCATCCGATAATATTTTATTACCTAAGTATATTACATATATATCCATGGTTGTACATAAGATTCACAAAAAATACAAAATGATAGTTAGGAGGGTTAGATAGGTAGGTACACTTCGCTGTCGTTAAGTAGAATGAGGTACCTACCAAGTCTAGAACACAAAGTGCGTGGGTATTTTCAGAGTTGATTATAATGATGAAACATACCTACCTAGGTACCTTGTGTGTGGAACAGGTTTTATCTCATAAATAATCATACCCAATTATAGTCTTGATGGTACAAATAAGTATATGTACCTACATATTTTTTTTTTGACATTCCCTTTTCTTCTCAGTCCAAAATCGTAGCGCTTTCTCGTTATCCCGATAGGTACGGGCCTAAATTCCCTTACATTTAATAAAATGAGTATAACGTCAAACATCTAATTTTTAAAATTAACAGAGGATAATTAAAAATTGGCAATCATTAAATATAATTGAATTACACATAATAATATATTTTTCTGTCCTCTGGCCAAAAAGCTGCAACTTTCTGGCCGCTGCGCTAAATGAAATTGCCGCTTTTTGGTTTCTTCGAACAAGAAAATAGTATACTAAACTCGACCAGTAAAATAAGCCTCAGATCACATTTTTGACGACAATTACATGTGATCTGAGACATTTTATATTTTACTGACCTAGGTGCGTAATGTACCTACCTACTATTTTGCGAAAGCTAACATTAGTTAAGTATCTATTCGTGCTTTAGGTTATCTGTTATAACTAACTTAAAATTGATATGTGAACAAGAGATAGATGAGAACTAAGATAATGAACCCAATCCCTCACTGACCACAATAATATTATTGGTGATAATCTATTAACAAATGAATGAAAAGTTCATTCATAAAAATGTTTCCTATTTAGCACGAAAATAAAACCGAATGAAGGGCAACAAGCTAGTACCGAAAAAGCTCTAAATATAAGACTGTAAAATATAAAATTGGATGTTTAAGAAAGAGATGACATTATACAGTTTGTATATTCGCATCTCTGTTATGTAATTTTCGTCTAACCACATAGATTGTTTCTACGTTTGCGCAAAATTAGATTTTCAGCATTTACTGCGCACGCTCGAAACGATTGATTCTCTCACAAATGACGTCACAAGATGTCTGCTGCAAGCTCTCAGTATAAAAAGTAAAAAATAAGGCACAGATAGCTTTCAGAGACGGCTGTTTGCAGCCGGAAATTAACAAGTACATTGCCAAAATCGACTGAGATTACAGTTGACGTTAGAAGTAGGCCATTGATTGTTATTGATGTAAGCAGGTTCTAGTTTAAAGTCAGTGCGGTATCTAAGGAGATCGCAGAATGCTTTGCCCAGTAGTGCTAAAGAACTTTTTGAAAATGTTCGACTCTACCTCTGCTGTTTTACTGAAATTACTGTGTTTATGTAAGTATTATCGTTTCCTATTTATTATTTTACGTTGACTGGAGTTTCTAGGATAAGTAAATGGAACAATGAATCCATTGTCTCGAGGAAATCTAATGTATCTATCTATTTTCATTCTTTTGGTTTAGAAAAGACTACCTACGCTATTTTTTTTCTAATATCTAGTAACATTTAATTATTGATAGATATACTTGTAGATCCTCTATAAAAAATATCTATAAAAATTTAAAGAAATAAATAGCAGGTTGGATTACTTTTATTAGGCGTCTTTAAATTATTTTTGTATAGGATATAATTACAGCAATTATGTGAAAACCGTGACGTTCTACAAAAATGTTAATAAAAATACAGCTGCAGATATGTGTGGGGAAGGTTAACATTTTAATTTTTACAATACAATTTTAAGCGCTAATCGCGTTAATGTTCGTTTTGTCACTCCAGACGAATGAAGAAACCTAATTAATTTAATTACCTAAAAAGTTCTTTAATTCTTATAATGATATTTGATCAAGACAAGAGTAGAAATAACATTAAAATTAAAAAGTAAACCTATTAAACTAAAAATATCGATCGAATTTCGATTGATATATTGTAGTTAATATTCTTTAGTTCTTGTTATATTAATAAATACCTAGTAATAAAATATTATTTTTTAAGTCATGTAGCTATAAGTAGGTACACGTATAATATTATTTCTTGCACATGTCAAGGTCCTGACCTCCAGTTATCCGACCTTATTCCGCAGATAACGACGATGCGGCATTATATTGCAAAGGCCGATTTCGTTCCAATTTTAAAATTCTAGAAAATAGTTAGGTACTTATATAATATATTATGTATATAATATGCAAATAGGTAGCTACACTACTGATTTAAACTTTCATGATTTTAACACATTATACTTAGGTACTTATACAAAAACGGGATTTACCTAATTGCAACTCCGCATCCAAAATGTGGGAGGTAATTTGGAAATGTTTATATACACCTACGCGATTAAGTCCTATTTTTATATACTTATAAATAATAACAAGCGGTTCAATTGGAGTGAAACAACTATAACGGATTTAATTCGGGTAGGTAAGTCTTTTTTTAAGCTGACGTGTCGAAAACGTTCCAGTTCCCATATTAGTGGTAACAAGACTAAAGTAATTTTACACTATACAAAATACAAAAAATAATGGTTATATATGTACATAGTTGTTTTATTCCAATATGTAACCCCGAAAACATTACTTACCTAAGTGGTTTAATGATTTTTGTTTTTATTTTGATATAACGTTAGGTATAAGTAAAATTGCTATTATGTACCGGTAAAATATACCTAAATTAAGGGTTGGACAACCCTTTTATGGTTTATTATTATTTGGTTAGAGCATAATCAATCGAACACTACACCCCCTCCATCCCTAAGTGATATTCTGTTTACGTCAATGCAAAATAACGAATTTAAAAAATGTATGCATGGAATAGACATAAGTTCACGATCCACAAGATAAGTTGAAGGCAACTTGGCTTATTAAATTTCGTAGCTACATTTCCATTAGTTCCTATAATCGTTAGCGCTAGTAGAATGTAATAATGTAACCTCTCATTCAGTAAGTACCTAGTACCTATGTACTACTTCTGAGTTTAATGCTTTTAGTCCTTGGACTAGCTAAATGAAATCCACAGGTGCACGCATGTCACACGCAATGTCGTCATTAAAAAGTTGTTAAAGCACTCGTATTGTTTTGTTACATTTTCTTTGTTCTTTGCAAGCATAAATGTATATAATAATACAAAAAAATCGATAATGTCCTGTTTTACAGACTACCTAATTAGCCAAAAATATCTTTTGTGCATTAAGCAGCTATTGTCCAGTTAGGAGTTACCATTATTGTCATCATAACAGTTTCTATAATCGCATACGCTACGCCAATACTACTGTAATGACCCTTGACTTTGTTGCTAGGCTCACCAAAATGATAGGTAGGTAGGTAGAAACTATAATATATTGCTCGATTTCTTATATCAAGCTAAAACGCTTTTTTCTTGTTCCATGCAGTTATAGACGTCACATTTTAATAAATAATGCCAAATAATTAAGTTTTGACGTTAGTCTATTCAGCGGTATGGATTAATTAACGTTGCTGAAGCATCGGTAGGTACAGAATTCATGCTCTAGTATTCACAGCGATGAAACTGAACGGTAGAAAAACTTTCATCCATTGTTATACTATGATTCGCCTATAGATAGATGTACCGATGATATTACCTTCGAGCTGTATTGTGAACATTTTGTTCCGTTTTACTGTGGGGCTGAAGCCGATAATCTAGATTGTTCTTTTAACTGTCTGTTCTGTACGTAGATATACCTACTAACAGTCTGTTGTTATGCCATGATTTTGAAATCTGAGTCGTGATTATTTAGCAGTTACTGACATGCATCCAAACAGAGAATCTGAATTAAGTAGGAGAGACCTAAGTTTTAACTCACTTAATAAAAAAGTTATAGTGATGTTAGTAAAATATTTTGTAACGAAGTTTAATTAAAGATATTTAGGTAAGTACATTAACTTGGAGCTTACAGCATTTATACCAAAACAAACATCGAAAATAAAAAACATAACCAAGATAAATTACATAGGTACCAAACATACAGAACAATAAATATTCCTGATAAGTATAATTGAATGATCACATTCTCGGGGATTTGCCATCGCTCAATCCAAGTCCGGGATAATTCAGAGCTTTACATGTCTGACCCTAAAACAAATTCATATCAGAAAATGTTAGCAGAAAATTTCCGCAAATCCCTAGAAAAACCTTCCACTCAAATGGATAAAGTTTGGTAAAGTTATTCACTTAAAAGCGAGTTGCGAACTTATACATAACTATAGTGATCGAAATCTTTGACACAAGGTTAACTTTAACATTAAACTCTAGTATTCGGAGGGAATGGTGAACAGTAAAGACTTCTTAAACTTCATATAAGTGTACCTACTAAGTATTTCAGTAGATTGGTATACCTACAACGAAGTCATTGAACGAAGTTTCTGAATGAAAAATCGATTGCTACTTGACCTAGCTTAACCCTGATGATATCGTGATTTGCGTGTCTTAAGGCATTACGTGTTGACGATATTCCGTCCTTGAAATTCACGACAAATTTAGCTTTTATGTGAAATTTTGCGATGAAAATAAAAGGTAAATTATTATTCAATTCGGATATACCTCGTCATAGGTGCTTAATAATTATAAAATTGGAAATAAATCGCTTAGATATACGTAGGCAAAACGACGAAGTCACAAAATCTAGTATAATAAATATAGATCGGTAACCTTGTATCCAGTGCTTTCAGTGCTAGACCTAACACTGTTTAAAAATTGATGAGACTGATACTATAAATAAAAACCCTCTACGCTATGAAAGAAAAAAAAGGAAAAATTGACTTTATAAATGTCATTGATGATTCAATCAAATTCAATATAGTTTAGTATAGAGTTAATAAAAATGCAGGCATGTATACTTGTACTTCAATGATATTCTCTGTTTATATTTAAAAACCAAGTAGCTAATTACATACATGTTTAATTTATGTATTTAAGGTCGGTCTAAAATTAATTTGAATACCATCTCTAGCGACGTCATGTCTCAAATTAAAATAGCTCTGAATCGAAATTTAACCTTTGCTAGAATAGCTTTTAGCTTGAAACATGCAGACGTGGGCGTTTGTAAATTTAAAAATAACTGATTGATAAATTGGTCGACTGCAATATTTTCCTTATCTACCGTATAAAGAGAAGGTTACTTGTCTACTTTAACACGTTATTTACGTTTGACTATTGTCAGCTCAGTAGTGCTACGATTATGGATACTGTAAAGGTCCTGAAACGTCAGCCAATAAAATAAAATACGCGAGTAAATCCGCTAATATAATAGTTGTTTCATTCCAATGAGTAATAACCCCGAAGGCAGCAGAAATTATTACGCTTCCCTATTGGTCAGTGATTCTGACACGATGTTAGTGGTCAAGGGTTTGAGTCCCGTAAGGTACGTATACTTATTTAATGGGAAATCAACACGAATTTATTGGTTTTTACAATACCTATTATTTTTGTTATTAATCGGTAATAACTGGTATCTAATAATTAATAATTATCAACAGAAAAAGTTGTCACTTTTTCTGTTGTTGTTTTTATTTCTTATCATGAAAAAGAAATCGAATAGGTACTTGCTACCTATTACTATTTTTTCTATAAGTTGGTACTTACCTACATTCCTATAAACTTTCGCTTTTATGATATTAGTAAGATAAAGTCAAAAATTTTAAAGTGCAGGACATTCGCATTATATTAAAAATTAAAGGGAGCGTGAACATAAAATCTTTTAAGAACACGCGGGGGTGGTAGCTGTTACAGCGCTCTCACATTTACTGAGAGTGTAAGTAATAAAAATATGAGTACTTACCCTAGTATTCCCTCAAGGGTTATACGGTGAATTCTACATGGAAATATACAAAGGAGACAACATAGATATAGCAACAATGGTACTTTGTAAATAAGAGACGCACATGTCTTGTTCTTTTTGGAACGTTTATTTTTTTGCTTATGAGGTAAAGTAGGTAGTTTCACAAGCGTACCGTACTTTACTAGATTAGTGAGTATTTACGTAAAACAATATGATGTAATTTTATTAACTACTTATCTATATATATTTAGATATTTTTGAATTTAAAGTCTTGTCAGTTAGACCTTGCACGAAGATAACCCCTGAGTACCTACCTAGGTAATAAATTAAATACTTACCTATTATACAAATTGGTACCATGTTTTAATTAACTTTTTCGTACCTTTTTTTTAGTACCTAGTTATAGGTACGTACGAGTAAATGTGTAGTAAAGGAAGGGAAAGAAAGATTGTTCAAACGTTAAGTCTAGAGAGATTGTAGTCTAGAGTTGTATGTATTAAAAACCATCATCCATTCGTTTCCGTGCAGAAACATAAGGATATTAAATTAAGTGTGGGCAAGCAATTTAGCGAAGCTAGTCTTAGTACCTTTATATTATACTAGCGGCCCCGGCAGACGTCGTCCTGCCCGTCCGATTGTTTCGTCAAAGATCTGTCAAAGTCTTCTAACTGTCACTTCTTAATAAGGCTTCATATTTTCCCCGTTTTTTATACATTTTCCACTGTTTCTTCGCTCCTATTGGTCGCAGCGTGATGTTATATAGCCTAAAGCCTTCCTCGATAAATGGTCTATCCAACAAAAAAAGAATTTTTGAATTCGAACCAGTAGTTCCTGAGATTAGCGCGTTCAAACAAACAAACAAACAAACAAACTCTTCAGCTTTATAATATTATATATAATATATAATATATATATATATATATATATATATAATATATATATATTAGTATATATATTAGTATATTAGTATAGATGTGTCAGTACAATCTAGAATGTGAAATTAGTGTGAAGTTTTCAAATTACGAGTAGGTACGCGTCGGTCGTGTCTTAAAGTTGGGTTTAAAGAAAGTTATAAGTCTCGTACTTAGATATTGTTAATGTTAGACTTTACCTACATACTCCTTTAAAAGAAATTATTCATTTAGCTGGGTAAAATTCAGAGAAAACAAGACTTGTTCGACAACTTCGTTGACTTTCATTCCATTTTAGACTTGAATTATCTGGTAGAATTATAAACTTGAACAACTAGGTATGTACTATGTAAGTAATGTATTTGTTAGCCGTCAAAATAAAATTTGATATTATAATTTTATTATTATATAACATGTAGGTATAATAACTTTATAATAGAGTTTCTGCCTTCGGTTCCAACCGTGTTGAATAAAAAATTGAATAATCAGTTCAACAATCTGTGTGCTAAATTTTACCCATTCCGTTAAAAATGTATTGTACCAATCAATACCATAAACATATTTATTATTTAGAAAACAGCTTAGGGCCTTAGCATTAGGTGTCTAAGTAGGTAGTTCATAGAGTTCAGTTTGTTATTCAAACGGAAAATAACATATCGAGAGCAAAGGTAACAGCGGCCAAAAATAGATTCCAATTTTGATCGTTTCTGACGTGAAGCTTTAATAAAGAAACTAATCGGGAATTCTCGTTAGCGCCTCTTAATTGAATTAACTGGAGTGGGACTAATTGAATTGACTGGATTGGGTGGCTTTTTGTCGTTTTCTCATAACGTATACGTAGCTAGATTGTGATTCTACGTAAGTTTTTAAGAAAATAATAAGTTAAGAGGATTGTGAACCTGTTAATTTTCATACAAAAGGCGATAACGTTTTACACCCAGTAAATATAGTTAGATTTTTATAATTTTTGGATATGTTGTAGATATAATGAGAAACTACGTCTGTACGTTTTGATTTTTAAGAAATATTGCTTACGCTAAAATTTATTAGCATCTAAAAATCTATATATAGATCTAAAAATCTATATTTAGATCTAGCGTAAGCAATATTTCTTAAAAATCAAAACGTACAGACGTAGTTTCTCATTATATCTACAACATATCCAAAAGTTATAAAAATCTAACTATATTTACTGGGTGTAAAACGTTATCGCCTTTTGTATGAAAATTAACAGGTTCACAATCCTCTTAAAGTTCTGTGAAAAGTAATGATTTTAGGAACCTAACTTTAGATAATTTAAAAACTAGTAATACTAGTATTTACAGATATAGTTATTTCTTGCTTAATAGTAGTATATAGGTGAGTTTAGCCCCTAAAACCAATACAAAACTCAAAGAGCTTATAGAGCTGCTTAAATGCGTTTAGATTGAGTAATTTGACCCTAAGGCCTCAAGTCTAATTTTTAACCAGGAAATAGAATTCTGCTCCGATTACAAATAATTCCATCAAAATAAATTCATTTTAGGATTTAAATTTCTAGGTCCAAAGTATTATGTTAGCTTGAACTTTGGGTTGACACGCTGCCGCGTGTCTCACATATTCAATCACAATTGATTGATCATAATTGTTTCATGAGTACCTACTTTTGGAGTAAAATGGCATTGGCATTATCACGAAAATTTGTGCTGTTCTAAATGTAATGGATGGCACCAACCACATAACAAAAACAAAACCCGTAAGAACATAAAACAACGCAACATCTCGTCACAGTCAGTCTCAGAACACGGGTTTTTTCCCGAGCCTTTTGAGACTGGACTTAGTCGAGCAACAATTAGCGCAGCAACAGAGTCGGTCGTTAGGTTGACCTCATCATATCTTTTACAGTACGCTACTACTTGCATAGTTATATAATAGCCAACTGCCGAAACCGTATACTTATTTTTAAACTTAAATTATACTTTTACTACATAGATACATAAGTTTGTACCATATTAAATTAATATATCGCACACCTAGATCTTAACGGGATTAATTTAAGAAAGTGCTTTTTTACTGCAGGAGTTTTCTGTACTAATTTATACTTGTTATATGACACTAGAAGAGTTAGCTTAATTATGTTTTATTGCTCAGTAGGTTTTGCTGTAAGGAATTCGATGGTGTGCATAACTCAAAACTTCAGATTTTCTACTTAGCTCCCTTTAAAATATATCTAGGTGTGCAATTTATTATATGCAGTCATCCTTAAGTTAGTACCTACTACCTATAGATAAATCTGTGCTTGTCTAATTATTGTATGTTGGTCTTCTGCTTTAATGGTTAATTGAATTTACTTGGAATCAAGTTTCGAATTAGCCGTGATTCTAAACGATAGTTAGAGTTGACAGTGCAGTGCTACCTTTCCCATTAGGTACAGTCCCGCTGATTATAAAAGAAAAAAGATAAGAGAAAAAGGTCGTAGGATTGTAATGCTGCAAAATATGTAGGATTTATAAAAAAACAGTAGGTAGGTAGATCTAGTTTGTTATGTGTAGACTAACATAAAATGAAGACTTGTAAATTCAACGAGTTAAAAAAATAGATCGTTATAAAAGTGTTATAAAAACCTATACCTAAGTACTTAGGTAATGCTAATTGCTGATGGTTGAGATATAACGTGTATGTACCTATATAAATTTTGTACTTACTATATATCTACCTACTAATTCACTGAAAAATAGTAACTTATTCTCTTACATTTCATACGATCATTAATAATTTTGACACTACAATTATATAACTACTCAAATATCATAACATCTACGAATATTTATTTAAGAAATTCTTAGTAAGTAAGCATATAATAAATAACTGTCACAACGACGGATCGGTGCGCTGTAATAATTTTCCATTTGTAAAAGAGGCGTAGTGATGTGCGCGGTGTGTAGTATAAAAAATATCGATATAATGAACACGATAGATATGTGTGAACAATGATACCTACTAGTTACTATATTCTTTATACTGTAGTTAAAAAATACTTACATCAATAAAAATTTAATATCCCTACATACCTGTATGTACAGTTATTACATACTAATTTATAATTTTAAACTTACGCTATGATAATAATTTCTGATCACTTTAGCGTTAGACTATTGTCAGCTCAGTTGTGCTACGATTATGAAAAATGTAAAGAATCCGAAACGTCAGCAAATAAAATAAAATAAAAATACGCGAGTTAGATCCGTTAATAGTTGTTTCATTCCAATTACGCTATGATTTTATTTATTGTACCCAAGTAAATTGTAATTATTGATGTTTTTTCTAATGGTGCCAAATAAATAGACGTAGACAGGTCTACTTTTCTTTTGTAGTTATCAATTTAATAGTAAGTAAACATGTTAAAATAATTTACACGCCAATTTGCCTAGAATGATTGATGAAACTCGTAAGTGTTCTTTTACCGATATTATTCAATCAACATCACTGAGCAAATCAACTTGGTAATTGCGTGCAACCGCTCTTTTATGTAGAGTAGCTTCTTGCAGACCGAACTAATACAAGGCACATCGAAATACAGTTTCTACAATCATATTTATATAAAACTAAATTTCATTACTTAACTAAATTTATTACACAATATTAATAAAAATACCTACTACTGGTTATTTTATGTCCGTATCTTTAAAAGAGAAGTGATTTGTATTTTGATAACTTGTGATGTGAATACAATATATTAAATGATGTCTAACCATGCGTTACCTACAGAAATAAAATGTTCTATGATATTGTGCTGTTTAACTTCCGAAGAGTTTAAGTGAATTCCATATATCTAGCATGTAAAGAGGTTTAAAATCACAATGTGTGATCAAATATAGTTCATATGTTGTATTTATCATTGATTAATGTGGTGTGTGTTGGCAGTGTTGGTGGTATGTTCCGCGCAGAGCCTGCAGCTGGACAGCCAGGCGTCCACGCGGAGGCCGAGGGTTACCAAGTATAGCAAGACTACTATAGCTCCTGGCGGGACCACGGTGAGTTTGTAAATTCTTTTGTTTTTAATATAAAAGAGTAAGTATAATTTTGTTGCAAAAGAATCCTCTCAATGATTTATTATGACACTTCTCAGCCTGTTATATTGTAATGCATTCACATAAGATATTATTATACGGCATCAAAACAATTACCATTTTGCGAAATCCTGTAAACTGTAAGTGTTTAAAACGTTATTATCTGGCATTTGATTCATATAAGCCTTTGCATTATAATTCCAGGAGCTAGCAACTGAGCGTAGCTTGATGACAGCCACGTATCGACTGCAAGGCGGCGGCGGGGAGACCTGCATTCTGCTAACCGTCGATGCGCTCATCGACATATCTTACATCACTAAACTGAATGAGCGGGCGGTAAGTTGGTTGCGACTATTAGAAACATTAAAGAAAGAAAAGCTGGTCACCATTATACTCGCTTCGTTGCCTTTTTAACTGACTTCCAAAAAGAAGAAAGTTCTCAGCTCGGCGGTATCTACTATTTAAAAGAGGTGTTGTTCTTGTTAATTTTTGATTGTCTGGTAGTCGTACTTTCATACTATACCATTCTAATGCGATAATATATTATTTCAGGATGCCAACACTTTTGTGCCTAATAAAGCCAGCGTGACAGGTGTCTGTAAAGAGGGTGACGCCGAGCAGCTTGTAATAACTTTCAAAGAGTTCAGTTTAGAGTTCTCTTTTGCAAAGGTATATCAAAACAGTGCTATTTATTAAATTTTTTTTAACATCAATTCGGAGTATTGGATTGATCAAAAACCTTCGTGGATTATCATCAGTCATTTTTCTAATATACCTACCTAAGTACTTATGTGAAATAAATCTTCTGATCTTTATTGTATCCAATTTACAGACACCAGGTGGTGAACGCTGGTACTCGGGCAACATAAAATTGACCTATAACTCTAGCGCCAGAATCCTGGAGCATGCAGCAAAACAGGAACGTAGGGTGGTCCTCTCAACCGGCTCCAGGTCTCTGTTGTTCCCGACCCCCGTAGGGAAATCTTTCTTCTGCCCCGAAGAGACAGTAGTGGATTTAATGGAAGATGAGTCCAGGTGAGATGATGGTTATAATGCACTTTAATGATTTGATCACTTTCGCGTAGGTACTAAACACTTAAATACCTAAGATACCTATTTGATAATTTGTCTTTTCCAATATATAAGTAATTATACTAGTTGATACTCCGTAAGGTACAACCTACGTAATGAATCAGAAAATAAGAGTTGAATAGGTAGGTACCTACTAACAGATTGTGTTACCTATACAATTTGCGTATAACTGCATGTGTTATATCAATAACTGGCAAAAAATACGAAAATTTTACATAAAAGAATTACGGATTTTTTTCTAAATGTAATAATTTCTGATGCCTTCGCGGTTATTACACATTGGAATGAAACAACTATTAACGGATTTAACTCGCGTATTTTTATTTTATTTTATTTGCTGACGTTTCGGATTCTTTACAGTTTCCATAATAGTAGCACGACTGAGCTGTGAAACGTCAGCAAATAAAATAAAATAAAAATACGCGAGTTAAATCCGTTAATAGTTGTTTCATTCCAATTCTCTAAATGTTTTATATTAATATACTTACACAACTTTCTAACTAATTTATAATATTTTCAGTCCAAATGTTGGTCATCGCGCGAAACTCTACCTCCGTCAAATGCGTCTGCAAGCGTTCATGTTCAAACGCGACGGCGAATTCGGACCACCGTGGCACTGCTCCGATTCAGCCAGAGCTCGTTCAGAAACCGCGCCGGTGGCTGTAGGCGCGGCGTTGGCGATAGCTACTGCTGGAACATTGGTTTGTTACGCTATTTGGCGCTATTTGAAGGTTAAGAAGGTACAATATGATACGATGGAATGAAGGGGTTAGGTGCGTTCTGAATGTCTTTGACTTATTTTAACTTAAATAATGTTTGTTTTTTATTTTGTGGTTTCTCTTTAGTTTATTTACATTTTTCCTCAGGTTGATTATGAATTAGGATGAATTAAAAAAAATGTACTATCTACTAATTTGTAATCAACAGGAGTTCGATTTTCATGGGTTAACAATAAATCGTTATACCTACGTTTTTTAATTTTGTCTAAAAATATTTTAATTTACATTCAAATTTTATTTTCTAACTATATAATTATGTTATTATTATTTTTTCGTATATCTATTATAATTTGTAAAATTCAGAACGCATCGTATTTAATAAGCTAGCGAGCTCTCATTATAAAACAAAAAATGCCAATGTCGATAACTTTCTTAGTGCGGTAGACCAAACTGCTGTTAAATTGTCAAATTGACACATTCAAGTGAGATAATTAACTTCAGACGCGGATTTACCAACTCAACGTTAGGTATTTGTTTACCAGGTAGGTAACACCAAGAATAATTGTTATATGTTTCTTTTATAATGCGCAGAATATAAAATTACGAATGCATTTTTTTACCTACGAAACGTGGCTTATGTGTAATAACACGGTAAGTTGGTAAACCAGCATTTATTCATTTATTAAAGTTAGATTATATTTTCCGTGTATACCTACTTATCGAGTTTTTTTTTAAACTATGTTTGTTAAACAATTCAGTCAGAGGCACAAGGTGCAATTTCACTACTCACTAGAGATGTGGCATAATATATCGATAGTTTGTTTTAAGTTTACACAATTTCAACTATGGTATCAAAATAGGTTTACACAACTCAATAAACTGTCAATAAAATTAGCAAAAAATGGATTGTGTGCAAGAAAACGAGTAGGCACCAATTCTATTTGTACTGAGGACGACATCTTAGATGTTTTAAGTACCTACCTATATGCGGCGTAGCAAAGGTGACGACGTTGAAAGAAAAATAATTATAGTTGTTTAAAAAATGTTGTTGATGGTTGATTATTAATGTAAAAATGTATTTAATCCTCATATAACCCCGGATATCCTATAGGCTAGTCTGTTCAAATTCCCTTTTAATGTTACTAAGAAAATTGGCTTACATTCAGAGATTCAACATTACGTTTAAAAAGAATAACATTTATTTAAGTCAATTTTATTGAGTATAATTAGAATCATTAATAATCATAATAGATACTCCTACATATCACATGATAATAATATAATTTTAGCATTCATTGTAATTATATAAAATTAAATACACATATATTATTATACATATATTAAAATTATTATACAAATATTATTTGAAATTGTTTGCGGTGTAGCGGACACTATATATCGAGATATTACGTGTACAAGCAATAAGTATGTTTTTATTAATGCCGTCGTGACGACACATGGCTGAATTTGATGTTGTATTGTGTGCAAAACTTGGAAATTACTAGTGTTCTATTATAATATTATAGGATTAGGAAATATTTTAAAATGTTAAGTAATATATTGACTGCTTATATTTAATATGCTCTTCCCTCGTGTAAACTGGGTACTAAAACTCCTGTAAGCTACCTCTTTTACTTTCAGATATTTTTTAAAACTTTTCACAAGTTTTGACATACAGGCTCTAATAGTCAACTCCTCGTTTTTCCGACTATGTTTTGCGAAGTAGGTGTATACAAGTTTCATATTTGATACTTATCATATTTATAATAAGCATAATGAATAATAGCGCAAGGACACTAGTAACCAAGTTTTGCTAGTTAAGGTACGCTGTGTGTTAAAGCTTTCAAATAAAGTCGAAAGGCTCACTATTCGTTTATTGTAAACCTAATACTCATCAATTAATATTAAACATATCGTTTTCATGTAATCTCTAAGTTAATGTAACACGCGTTTTGTGATCACTGTCGTGTAAGTTTGTATCTTATTTGTATGCGATTAAGGTTGAATTTAGCTTAAGTTAGTAATATAGTCCCTCTCTGTCTCGCTTAGGCTGTACATAGGGATTGCTTTCGTTTTGCCGAGTTTTTCGCCAAGTGGTCTCAGCTGTTTTTACTATATGTACTTGGATTTTTCGATATTTATACATACATTGACATGCTTTTTTCGTCTAATGTAAATATATCTTGACTCGTAAGCCACTTTTCGAATATTTCGATTTGAAATGCACTATGGTTTGGATTTAAATGATCTGTCTTTAATAATAAAAAATAATTACATGATTTTAAGAACTCTGAATATTTCTGAAAAGTTTTCTATTAGATGAGATATAATTCTATTTTCCTAATATTTTGTATGGGACTCCTGTAGTTTTTTTCCTCAATAGTTTGATAGCATTACGAACATATCGGTGCATTTGTATTTAAAAAATAATGTTGTACTAAAATTATTATATGCCATACGATTTGTCTTCCAGTAACATTGATCTTATAACAATAGCGTAAAGTATTGTAGCTTATTATTATACATATACATAATTATCGTCATAATAAAGGTGGTAGTGTTATGTCATTATTGCTAATATACCTAGTAAAAATGTCCCAAATCAAAGTCATTGACTTTCGTCATACCTGTCTAAATGTTAAGGAATCGCAAGACACCAATATATGTATATTAATATTTAGGTAACGGCATAACATTTACCACTAATTAATATAAGTGACATATCTCAAATTAATGTAATTTAGTGCGTTCATTTATTGAATTGTCTTTACGAATAAATGACGTCAAAATTATATCTATTTCTTATTTATTTACTATCTAAAATTATCCTCGATATTTTTTTAATTAACGTATTGTTTCTCCTCCTTATTATGAACCACAGAACTACTTTATCAACTAATTTAAATATATCTAGTAGTGCCATCTATGCTACAAGAATGTAATAATTTCCACTGGTGCTCAACAAAGATGGCGCTGTAGTCGGTAAAGAGACTAATTTGAAAGCGTAAAAACGCAACAAAACAAGCATTTTATGACAAATTAGCTGTCCCCTTGAGAGCCAATTAAAATAAGAGAGGGAGAAAATAAATCAAACTACCGAGTTATCATCTGCAAATTGTTTTAACAAGCCTCAATTATCTTCGGTAACGAAATATCTTTTCTCAAGGGGTTAAAAAAAAATAGGTAGGTACTTACTGTGAAAAATATTTTATGTTTATGTACTTCCTACCTCTTTCTGCTAGCTATGTAGTATGTAATTGAAATAAATATTAGAATCTTATTATATTTTTTGCGAGATATTAGTATTTTTCTCGAACAGAAAATAAGCACACGGTCATTATTTCTTTAAAAGTAACTAGGCCTACCTATAAGAATTCTACGGTATAATTAAACGTTTCAAAGTATAGAATCACACAGATTTTAATCAATAAAGTATTCATTACTAAAACCCCTTTTTTAGTTCATTCACTTAGCTCATTTCATTATTTCGATATCTATACTATCTATACTAATACTAATAATACTAATAATAATAATAATAATATAATAATAAAATTTTGTATTTTTGTATTTTTGTATGTTTGTAATGAATAGGCTCCGAAACTACTGGACCGATTTCAAAAATTCTTTCACCTTTGGAAAGCTACATTATCCCCGAGTAACATAGGCTATTAGATATAATATCACGCTAGGTCTTATAGTTGCGGAGCAGTAACCGAAAATGTTTCAAAAACGGGGGAAAAGTATAAACGTAAAACTATGAAAAAAATCTTAAGTCCCCCCGTGCGAAGCCGGGACGGGCCGCTAGTGTTAAAATAAATTAGCAAGTAATATTACATAATTATTATTAACAATTTAATTTAGGTATACCTACAGTAATCATGGCTCCGTTTCCAACTAGTCCAAAATAAAACAAGCAAGTAATTTACCAAAATTTTCCGGTTGATTTCCAATTTCATCGTACAATTATTTGTTATTAGAGCATATGTGATGTCAAATGCCCGTATAATCCCGGGGGATGATCCCTTTGTACTTTTGGCGGGTAAAGTTAGGGCAATGATTGTCAACATGGACCCTACATACAAATTTGTAGGGAACGATCATTTTGTTTCGTTCCTCAAATTAGAATGAAGTAAAGGAGATGCTTGTTGTGTCTGCTGTTTTCAACTGCAGGACCACTTAGTCATACTAGAACTGTTACATTATATACAGTAACAGAATCAAAAGACTGGCTAAATTAGTTATTGTACAATAATTAGGTAAGTAAATAAAAGTTTGAGAACCGTACCCCTAGGGCAATAACATTGTTTTGTGTGAAATTGGGTGTAAAAATTTAAGATAATTTATTTAATTATCCCTTTTTGATGACAAATTGGTTTGTTACACGTGCACAGGGGAGTTTCATTAAATGAAAATAATCTTTTTAACATTTTGAAGTAATAAAAACAGTTCAGACTCAGATCCTCACAGTTCAGATTGTATGTTGTGAGCTCTCTAGATAATGTACCTATATTATTATGTAGGTAGGTACAATTTTACTAAGTACGAGTAGTACCTAATGTAGGCTGTACGGTTTTCGGCAATAAACTTATATGAAAAAAGTTATTCTTTTTAGATGGAGTAGTTAAGCATAGCAGTTATTCATTGAGTTTTTTTTATTCTATAATAGTATGATGTACTTGTAAATATGTTTTAATCAACCGTCATAATAGAAATTTACATTAAATAACCATAGATATTTTTTAAAACTTAACATCGTAATAAAAGTATTTTGCCGGATATAGTTTAAAAATAACAGTTTAACCTTTAATTAGCCCGAGTAACTCCACGCTATGCCATGACAGATTTATTGACACAAAAAACATACGTCCCTAACCCTGACTTTCTATGGCTAGACTAACATGGACTTTTATTTATCTTCTTCAAAGCCAAAATATTGGATTTAAGTAGAGAAAGAACAGTAAGTATGTACCTACCTATATAAACAAAACTATTTTGTACTATCAAACGTGATTAGGTCAATACCTCATTATCTAGTAGGTAAGTAAGTAAATTATACCTATCTACCTATGTTAAGATAATAGTCATAAAGACATAAGACATAATAATTATTAAAAGAAAGTACAATTCATTGAAAAATCGATAAATGGATCTCGTTGTGAAGTCCCTAGAACAATCGTGTTGGTGCTACAAAAACTTGTTCTAAGTTACACTTAAAAAATAGATTTCTGAGTTTATTAAAGTAAGAAAGTAGTTATTTAATTCACATTTCAACAGGTTTAAATAAAAAGTAAGTAAAGTAGGTTACTACACCTAATAAATATGAAACGTAATATGTGTATTCTTACATATAATAAAACAGTAGAAACCGCGTGTCTGTACAATTGAAATTTTTAACAAAAAATGGGTGTGGGCAATAATAAAAGAGTAACAGAACACAAAAATGATTTTTTAGATTTTCTTTTCTGTCTGTCTGTCTGTCTGTCTGTCTGTCTGTCTGTATGTATTCGCTAATCTTGAAAACTACTGAACAGATTTTGACGCGGCTTTCACTAATAGATTAAGCTCTTCCCTGAGCAACATATAGGCTTTGTTTCATCAAAATCGGATGTCAAATAAAAAAGCTATCGTCTTTTAAAGTTTAAAGGTAATTTTTCTATAGGAGATTTTATAGTTACACTAGCTGTGCCCGCGACTTCGTCCGCGTGGAATTTAAGTACTGGGACATAAGTATGGATAATTAAAGTTTTTTTTCTAAAATGAGTTACTCTTTATTACATAAGCTATCTGCCAGTGAAAGTCCCGTCCAAATCAGTCCAGCTGTTTTATAGATTAGCCGGAACACACAGATAGACAGACAAATAATATAAACAATATAATATAGGTATGTATTTAATATTTCAAATGTAAATTATAAAATGTCTTTATAAACCACATTAACAGTTTTTCCTTCTGGGGCTAATATGAAAAGGTTATCCGCATTACTAACCCGCGAGCAAGTCACGTATAGTTGGCCGTGTGAAAAACAATTCGACCTGAGATCAACTCCAACAGCCTTTAGCGTCTGCCCCTTAGACTTGTTAATTGTCATAGCAAAGCAAACGGACACTGGAAATTGTGTCCGTTTGAATTGGAATGGGAAATTGTTGGGGATGATTGGTATTCGTGGTATGTATACAGTTTCACCTGCACTACATCCAGTAAGAATCTCAGCTTCGATTAAGTTTCTTTGTAAAGAAGTTACTCTAAGTCGGGTTCCATTGCACAATTTAGGCGGAGTAAGATTTCTCAATAGCGATGCGTTGTAAGCGTTTCGTCTGGGCATTTTTTAAAATCAAAGCAAATACATACAATAATACATATATTTATTCCAATAAATCTACGTAGGCAATATTTTTTAGATTATAGATTATATCCGATATTTTTCAACTAATTCACAAAGCAAGTTCAGAGTCCGTATTTTCATATCCAAGTATAACATCAAAATCATCAACTAACCGAATCGCAAGACAAACAAAATTAAATAGTTTTAAACGTAGAGAAACAACCAGTTTGTATTTATTATACTTTTCAGAGAAAAAGCTATAGCGCGTTTTAATTGCCTTGAGGCGCCATCTAGTACTATATTATGTAACTATAAAATCTCCTATAGAAAAATTACCTTTAAACTTTAAAAGACGATAGCTTTTTTATTTGACATCCGATTTTGATGAAACAAAGCCTATATGTTGCTCAGGGAAGAGCTTAATCTATTAGTGAAAGCCGCGTCAAAATCTGTTCAGTAGTTTTCAAGATTAGCGAATACATACAGACAGACAGACAGACAGACAGAAAAGAAAATCTAAAAAATCATTTTTGTGTTCTGTTACTCTTTTATTATTGCCCACACCCATTTTTTGTTAAAAATTTCAATTGTACAGACACGCGGTTTCTACTGTTTTATTATATGTAAGATAATATAGTACTAGATGGCGCCTCAAGGCAATTAAAACGCGCTATAGCTTTTTCTCTGAAAAGTATAATAAATACAAACTGGTTGTTTCTCTACGTTTAAAACTATTTAATTTTGTTTGTCTTGCGATTCGGTTAGTTGATGATTTTGATGTTATACTTGGATATGAAAATACGGACTCTGAACTTGCTTTGTGAATTAGTTGAAAAATATCGGATATATCTTCTTACATATAATAAAACAGTAGAAACCGCGTGTCTGTACAATTGAAATTTTTAACAAAAAATGGGTGTGGGCAATAATAAAAGAGTAACAGAACACAAAAATGATTTTTTAGATTTTCTTTTCTGTCTGTCTGTCTGTCTGTCTGTATGTATTCGCTAATCTTGAAAACTACTGAACAGATTTTGACGCGGCTTTCACTAATAGATTAAGCTCTTCCCTGAGCAACATATAGGCTTTGTTTCATCAAAATCGGATGTCAAATAAAAAAGCTATCGTCTTTTAAAGTTTAAAGGTAATTTTTCTATAGGAGATTTTATAGTTACATAATATAGTACTAGATGGCGCCTCAAGGCAATTAAAACGCGCTATAGCTTTTTCTCTGAAAAGTATAATAAATACAAACTGGTTGTTTCTCTACGTTTAAAACTATTTAATTTTGTTTGTCTTGCGATTCGGTTAGTTGATGATTTTGATGTTATACTTGGATATGAAAATACGGACTCTGAACTTGCTTTGTGAATTAGTTGAAAAATATCGGATATAATCTATAATCTAAAAAAATATTGCCTACGTAGATTTATTGGAATAAATATATGTATTATTGTATGTATTTGCTTTGATTTTAAAAATGCCCAGACGAAACGCTTACAACGCATCGCTATTGAGAAATCTTACTCCGCCTAAATTGTGCAATGGAACCCGACTTAGAGTAACTTCTTTACAAAGAAACTTAATCGAAGCTGAGATTCTTACTGGATGTAGTGCAGGTGAAACTGTATACATACCACGAATACCAATCATCCCCAACAATTTCCCATTCCAATTCAAACGGACACAATTTCCAGTGTCCGTTTGCTTTGCTATGACAATTAACAAGTCTAAGGGGCAGACGCTAAAGGCTGTTGGAGTTGATCTCAGGTCGAATTGTTTTTCACACGGCCAACTATACGTGACTTGCTCGCGGGTTAGTAATGCGGATAACCTTTTCATATTAGCCCCAGAAGGAAAAACTGTTAATGTGGTTTATAAAGACATTTTATAATTTACATTTGAAATATTAAATACATACCTATATTATATTGTTTATATTATTTGTCTGTCTATCTGTGTGTTCCGGCTAATCTATAAAACAGCTGGACTGATTTGGACGGGACTTTCACTGGCAGATAGCTTATGTAATAAAGAGTAACTCATTTTAGAAAAAAAACTTTAATTATCCATACTTATGTCCCAGTACTTAAATTCCACGCGGACGAAGTCGCGGGCACAGCTAGTTAATAAATAATCTATACTATTCCTGTAGAATACTTTAAAAACCATCGGTAGCTATAATGAGGTGTCGCCGGTGTCAAATAACTATAAAAAATATCCACCTATAATACAAAAAATCAGTTCCACTGCGTTACATAAATTGTTTAAATTTCTAAAAATCATGTTTGGAATCTAGTGTCTTAATGTATTTTTTTTTACTAATTTGTCAACTTTTTGCGAGAGTTTTTGCATTTGTTTTAGATTTAGACTAAAGGGTGTGGGTGCAATGTGCATCATGTCACATTTTTTACAGTAGAGTTGATTTATTTAAGAAAGGGTACTTTGAGCCAAGTTGAAAAATAATATATCCTCGACCTGCTAATAAAACTCCCAAGAATTTCCAAAAAAGTGAATAGGCTGTTTTTTCTTAGCTTACTCGTGATATTTTAAATTGTAAAAAAAACTTAATCATCATGAAACACTTACGTACTTGTCCAGTATTAGGTATTTAGATAACAATTGAATCGATTAACGTAGGTATATTATTCCAAATTCTTACCGTACAATTAGGTATCTAAGTAGGTACCTAAGTACTTATAATAAGAAATCGGTCAAATGCGAATAGGATTCAAACTTGGCGAATTATGTGTCATAGAAAAATATTTAAATACGTTCCAAAAAATATTTAATCATGTTTATATATAAATAGAAATCGCAGTTGGTGTCGAATGATCAGGCCTTCTGTTGGACATTTGCATTTCACGCGCCGTCGGCAGCAAGCAGAGCGGACCACCTGTATTATTAACAAACTAATAATATAAATACAAACATGACTATTCTGTCAGTCCGTAACACTATGGCTCATTTCAAAGAATTGATTTGGGAGTTTTATAATTAGTCAGTCAGAAAAGATATATGAAGGATCCAGTGTATTTGTCTATTAAGGAATTGAATTAAGGAAAAACACCGCTATTTGGTGCTTTTTTGATTCTTTAGCCAGTAAAGTAAAATTATTATAAACTTACTTAGGTACAGTCAAGTTACGCAAACCTTCGTCAGTTTTCAAATTCATTCGCTTATTAAGTTATAGATTTTAATACGTTTCAAAACTAAGGTAGGTACCTACCTTGTGAATGAATTGCAAAAATCACATCATTAATTGCTTTATTCTGTTTCGTTTGAAATGAAATGTTGGCATTACTGATAACTGCCCTAGTGTAAGCAAATGAGATAATTATATTAGGCTGACGAACATTTTATTACACCTAATGTACCAACAGGATCCTGAACATGTTCGAAAAAAAGGGTTTAATTGTCACGTAAAACTTTTGTATAAGTTCAGTGAGAACCTACATCGCACCTTTTCTTGCCGACGGTTAGTTTGGTTGGTATCAAGTACCTACCTACCTATTTTAATATGTACTTAAATATTTAAGTACCTAACTTAGGTATCTAGGTACTTTGATTAAAATTAAAACATCGGGAGAACACTTCCTGAGCAATTGGTAAACAAAATAATCTACCGGTAGTCACACACAATTTATATGCTCAGCGTTTTATTTCCAAGACCACACTTGATAATTTTGCTAAATACTTGGCAAAATACCTTATTAAAATACCAGGATAAACTTCTTTTGTGAATTTCAAAATTAAATCTTATAGTATTCACAACAAGTGCTATTAAGATGGCTACTGTAAGTTTGTTTTTAGGTCAAGTTACACGATTCACATGGTCCGGAATTAATGATGCTATGTGAAACTAACTTATCTGCGGTGTTAGGTTGCTCTTGTTTCTATGTGAATTACTTTTGCGAAGTCCGTGCTTCATTTCCAAAGTATATTTTCATAAACGTCTTTAGGTAGGTATAGGAAATCAAACTTACAACGACAATCTACCTAATTATTTTATTTATAGAAGTATTTTTATGTATTTTAACAGGTTTATTATGCAGATATTATTTGCTTTCTTTTATAATATTTGCAATATTAGTTTCCAATTGGTTTTCGCCATGCTCACCTTTGCCCATTTCATTGACATTCCTTATTTATCGTAAATCATCATTGTCATAAAGAATACCAAATGTATTTTTGAGGAAAAAATCAAATTTATAAACTATCTCCGTAAAAATTATTAGTATACCTATATCAAAACTTAACGTCACCTGTGTTTTTAATTAGTTATAAGTAGGTAGGTACCTATCTAATGTTAAGTAAGTAGGTAGGTAGGTACCTATTTAGATTTTTCACATATATGATATTAATATACATATATATTATTTAATATACCTACCCACAAAAGTAGATCAGGTGAGCATATTCAATTGCATTAATTTTTTGCTCAATTTCACTCAATAAACCGAGGCCTTGTTGAATATCGAAATATTTCAATAGATAGCGCAAATGTGCGCTAATCCGCGTCAAACATTGTAAACATACAAATTTCGATGATCTTAATCGTATCATAATCAAAATACGAAATAAAATGCACCGTATAACTTACACCATAACTTTTAAATTATAACGACATGCAACAACCAAAGCAAAATTATTTTCTTAGCAGCAAGTAATCTTCTTTTCAATTTCCACATACCTTAAGCTCATTGAAATAAAATTGATTTTCATAGGTAAAATCATTACCGAACAGCAGAATGCATTTCGTTCGAAGCCTCTTCCAAACGTTTGAATTTGGAATGCTCGTTTTTTTTTCAGATTAGTGCGGGGAACAGGCGCGACAGCGTTAATCCGCAGTTACGAGTATCGGAACAATGGGACAATAGTTCCGGGCGAAATGAACAGCCCTTTGTAGTTGACACTTGAATGAATGCGCAATAGTAGAATTCAAATATTTCAAATTGGGAACGAGTGCGTGGCAAAGTAATGTAACTACTTATACCTACTTAGTTTGAACAAGTCACTTCAACGCAATTTTTATTAAAATAATTAAAGTATATTATTATATTATAATATAGGTACTTACCTACTGTTGTTTTTGTTGGTGGACAGAAAAAAATACGCACATAACTAAATTCTAAATAAAAGAGATAACGAACTGAAATGAGTACCTAGTGTACCTACCTACCTAACGTAAACCCTTAAAAATAACAAAAATTCAATACGTTTTATACATATAATTTATTTAATTATCTATGTACCTACCTGTGCTTTAGCCTTCATCCCGGGTTACAATATTATGCTTCTCACATCCCTAGGCATGTGGTCTTTCAATATGACAAATTGTCCACAAATCCGAAAAGTTGCGCATTTCTATTAGTTGTTTGTAACAATAGAAAATATACAATACGATTTTATGTCAACATCCCTTTGCAGTACTTGTAGGTACTTGACATGAAAAGATTATTGACATTAGTGGTAAAATTAATTAAAACAGAAATTTCTAAAAATCTCTGATACACTTAGGTACTTATAATAGGTCTTCTTTCTTATAACTACTAGGTGTAAAGAAAATCTAAATTTACTTACCTACTAATCTAAAACGCAAAACGAGATAAAGTCTGACGAGATCTATATAGGTACCTATCTTATCTTACATATAATAAAACATCTTACATATAATAAAACAGTAGAAACCGCGTGTCTGTACAATTGAAATTTTTAACAAAAAATGGTAGTGGGCAATAATAAAAGAGTAACAGAACACAAAAATGATTTTTTAGATTTTCTTTTCTGTCTGTCTGTCTGTCTGTCTGTCTGTCTGTCTGTATGTATTCGCTAATCTTGAAAACTACTAAACAGATTTTGACGCGGCTTTCACTAATAGATTAAGCTCTTCCCTGAGCAACATATAGGCTTTGTTTTATCGAAATCGGATGTCAAATAAAAAAGCTATCGTCTTTTAAAGTTTAAAGGTAATTTTTCTATAGGAGATTTTATAGTTACATAATCTTACATATAATAAAACAGTAGAAACCGCGTGTCTGTACAATTGAAATTTTTAACAAAAAATGGTAGTGGGCAATAATAAAAGAGTAACAGAACACAAAAATGATTTTTTAGATTTTCTTTTCTGTCTGTCTGTCTGTCTGTCTGTCTGTCTGTCTGTCTGTATGTATTCGCTAATCTTGAAAACTACTAAACAGATTTTGACGCGGCTTTCACTAATAGATTAAGCTCTTCCCTGAGCAACATATAGGCTTTGTTTTATCGAAATCGGATGTCAAATAAAAAAGCTATCGTCTTTTAAAGTTTAAAGGTAATTTTTCTATAGGAGATTTTATAGTTACATAATATAGTACTAGATGGCGCCTCAAGGCAATTAAAATGCGCTATAGCTTTTTCTCTGAAAAGTATATTAAATACAAACTGGTTTTACGTTTAAAACTATTTAATTTTGTTTGTCTTGCGATTCGGTTAGTTGATGATTTTGATGTTATACTTGGATATGAAAATACGGACTCTGAACTTGCTTTGTGAATTGGTTGAAAAATATCGGATATAATCTAAAAAAATATTGCCTACGTAGATTTATTGAAATAAATACAGTGAAACTTGTTTAAGAGGGACCTGGATAAGTGAAAAACCTCCATATCTGGAACACATGCTGAGGTCCCGGCACCTTGGCTATGAATTACCTCTGTTAGTAAGACAAAATCAACCTCTTTATCTGGGATAAGTTATTTCTATTTTCTTGTTATAATTACCTCTATAATTGAGAAGTCGCGTGTATTTATCTCTGTAACTGGGATAAAGTCAGTAGGTACACATAGGCTACCTCGGACCTCGGATGTCTCCTCTCTCTTTTACCTACTCGAACTTCTCTAAATTGGCCCTTATATAACTTAGTTTTAATGCGGTTTCTCTATTAATCGGGTATTTATTTAAAAAAGACCGAAACGAGGACAAAGTCTTTATTATTACGAAAAAAAACTAAAATTAACGTCAGTGCCCGAATCAGTAAAATAATCTACCTCCAACTTTTAATAATTTTGTAAACGTCAACAACGAATTGTTAGTTTCAGGAGAACTGTCTTTAAACCACATTTTTGATATTTTTTATGGAAAATAGTGAATTGTTTACAAAATAAATACGTTGCTTTATTGAATACACCTCTATAACAGAGATTATCTCTTTTCTTACCTCTGTTAATGAAACCCTCTGTAAATGAGACAGGTATTTTTTTATACCTAGATATCTGGGACACTGCGTAAGTGGAATACCTCTTTAAGTGAGACTAATTTACAGGTCCCTTGGAAGACCCAGTTAACCAGGTTTCACTGTATATGTATTATTGTATGTATTTGCTTTGATTTTAAAAATGCCCAGAAGAAAGTCGAATCTGTCTCAGGGGCAGACGCTAAAGGCTGTTGGAGTTGATCTCAGGTCGAATTGTTTTTCACACGGCCAACTATACGTGTATTGCTCGCGGGTTAGTAATGCGGATAACCTTTTCATATTAGCCCCAGAAGGAAAAACTGTTAATGTGGTTTATAAAGACATTTTATAATTTACATTTGAAATATTAAATACATAGGTACCTATATTATATTTTTTATATTATTTGTCTGTCTATCTGTGTGTTCCGGCTAATCTATGGAACAGCTGGACTGATTTGGACGGGACTTTCACTGACAGATAGCTTATGTAATAAAGAGTAACTCATTTTAGAAAAAAAATCTTTAATTATCCATACTTATGTCCCAGTACTTAAATTCCACGCGGACGAAGTCGCGGGCACAGCTAGTTATTATATATGTAGGTATATTATTATGACAACCATGTCGTAGCCATAAGTGTCGTCGAACTGGTAGTGCATAAAGTTATCTTAAAACCGGAGCTGCCTATTAAAAATAAACAAAAATCTTTTAAAACTTTAATCCGCTCTACAGATAAACTAACACATTTGGCATTTTTTTTAATTTCGCGGATTATTCTGTCCACACTCTGTTATCTATGTATCTTTATTGTAAAGACGTGTTCCCATGAGATGCTATGATAGATAGGATGTGACGAAGAATTGTACTTATTTATAATTTAGCCACCAAACTCCTGTGAAAGAAATATCTAAAATAATAGAACGTCGGCATCAAGTACTTCAGAAATTACCTATTAGTGATTGGACAAACGAACAGACACCTACGTATTATTTAGTAGGGTTATTTAGATATCCGTTTTTAAATCTTAACAAATCAAAGAATGCATTTATTTTATGAAAAATTATACTTATTAACATTGCACCCATGTTTCATCGATTTTATTTTTTCGAGTTTTTGACTATCTCACACCTCGGGATAAATGTTAAAATAAAAAACAACAAAGGCGTTTTTTAGCATCCGCTAGAACACAACACCTCTGCGTGCACACCTGACGGTATCTGCCGTCTGATTGGTCAAAATCTTCTCTAGGGTGAGAGATATCGCTCCTGATTGGTGGACGGCAGACGGGGGTGGTTTCGTATCAAATTTCAACGCTTATTAAGCTTGATTCGAGTGATTTAGGGATTTTGATGGGGTGTTATGTTAACAAGGGGTTTGCTTGAATTGAAACAATTTTAGGTTTAGGACTTAATTAGGTAAGAGTCTGCTGTAACTCATAATAGCAGTTTAGGCATAGGTTTTCATTTGTCTAATTTCTCAAAGTCCAGAAATAAACGAACGAAATTTTACGATCAATGAGTAATGCCTTAAAAAAGAACTATTATGGAAATTAAGTACTTACTTACGTAACTTACAAATGTGCAAATCTAGCATACCTACTTAGTAGGTACCTGCTTAAAAGTCAAACATTCGTAAATGACTCTTCAATTAAATCATCGTTGATTCTGGTTACTAATGGCGCCAAGACCTCCCGTAGAGAGTTCTTATTAGGGCACAAAAACCGACACACCGACAATCAACTTGTTTGTAAACAATGCTTATGTAAGGGGTAGATTTGATACCATTGCCTTATTGATTAGATAGATTATTTATTGAAATTACTACGAGCTGACGACGTATAAAGCAACTGCCAATTTTAAGGTAAGTAAGTACCTAAGTATTCGATTGGGTAGGTAGGTATAATTTAATGCATTTTTTATGGATTTACAAACTACTTACTTAGGTACCTATCTATTTCACACTATAAACTAATCAGTAAGTACATAATTACAAAAAAAAACACTCAAAAATTCTTATCGGAATTGAAATGAAACAATTATTTATACCTACTATCGTCAGCTCACTAACGAATAACTATAAATAGGTATACCTACAAATAACGGAATTGTAAAGTTTTCGAAACGTCACCAAATGAAATAAAATAAAATACCTACTTACGCGAGTATCCGCTGTAATTGTTTCATTCTTCTAGAGAACATTATTTACCCCTTCTATTTCTCAAGTACCTATATTGAAAATTAATTTAAATTTTATTTCCCTATATTTTTCGAGAATTTAGATACCTACGTATGTCTTTCCCCGGGAAATAAAATGTCTGTTATCCTGTCGTCAGTGTTTAGGTATATTTACACACAACAAGCATTAGGTACCTACGCAATTAGTTGGATATGATTTCAGAAATTATTTAATTAAATAATAATTTAAAAAATCTTTCTTATTAAGATACTCGTATAGAAAAAAGGTTTTTCAAGATAAGTACCTCGTAAGTAATAAGGAAAATTAAATATCTACCTAGGTAGAAAACGTTGTTTACGAAATATACAATGTTAGGTAGGTATACCTAAGGCAAAATATGCAAAATAGTTAATAAATATTATTATGACGAAGGATCGCACCACTTTGATATTTGATTACCAATGTACCTACTTATATAAGCTAAAACCACAAACTGCGCGGAAATATAAAACATACACATATTTAAAAAAAGGTACTTACTTCCAAACTCGGTGACGTTCTACTTTTAGCTCCTACGTAGGTATTCATATTACACAGTTATTACAAAGTCAATTATATAATTTTGTCCAGTATTAAGTACCTACTACAGTAGTATTAGTATACCTACGTTCATAACTTTAAGTTGTACCTACCTAAATGTCTCTTTCAGATCGAAAGCAATGTGACTTAGGGTTTTGAAAGTCCAACATAGTTGTTTATACGAAGTCAAAATTATCACCCTATAAGTACTACCTACTATCGCATTGCATAGGCAATGCGATTAAGAATGCTTCGAACTGAAGCGCAGTTGGGTTGTTGCAGGTCTTTACTGCAACACCGAGCTGGTAGACCTTTATTATAGTAATCTCTAGAAATTTTAATGGGTAAATACGGTTACCCCGTGTATGGAACTTTATCTTAAGACTTGCGTACTTTTACCCGCATATCAAATGAGAGTACCTACCTACACATTCGGACTTTTTTGCTTTAAACGTATGTATAGTATTGTACAGCACAAACTTATTAACCTTGACGGTAAACTTGCCTTAATAATCAAAAAATATATTAAATAATCTGTCAAAACTACATTTTCATAAGTCAGATATCTTATTCTACCTATGTAAGTCTTTGAGCCTGACAAAAATAAAGTGCGTGCTTATGACCCGAATTACTCTAAGGCTGAAGAGCATAAAGATACCTTCTTGTATACACGATAGCCCATTTAATTAAGCTTATTTTAAAACAAATATAAATTTCCATTACATTTACTATAGGTAACCAGGTCACGTACCAGTTCATTCACACTGATACTTACCTACGTAGGTAAACATCTCATAGGTACGTATTTTAGGCACACTTCACAAATTAATTACCTATTTACCTACAATAAAATTCATTGATAAACAAACTTTTGCGATCTAAGCGATGAACTTGAAAGACCTATTGCGAAATCTACCTACATTTAAAAAAAAGCAACAACGCCGTCAGAACGTTGTGCTGGTTTAAAAGTAATGTTTTGACCTCAGGTCATTTAAAGGTTATAATTATTTTGTATCTTCATAATAATACTTACCTACTTATATATAAAACTATTAGGTAATGTTAAATTGATACTTATCTATATATGTATATACATACAAACAACCGCTATTCATAACTTCCATCAACAAATGGACAACTGAATACACACACAAGCTAGGTGTCTAGGCTAGCTTGGATCAGTTTAAACTGGGAATAAGAGGGTTACATCTCATTTATTTTAGTAACAAAACATACCTAGTAGTTAAAATACTTATTTATTAGTAATTCATTGGGGATGTCAAATAAGCAGGTGACTGATGATGTTAGTAAGACAAAAAAAAGAAGATTTTTATCGTAATTTTATGTTATACCTACCTATTAATACGTTAAACGCTATAACAAACAACCGTTGCAGCGTTGTTCCAAGGCAGTTTAAAGTAAAAATAATGTCTTCGATACAAGACGAGGAGAAAATGAGGTGGGTTATGAGGGTAAAAATAAAATAAATAAAAAAAAATATTGATCGTTGAAACATCTAGTAAATACCTAGGTAACGAGAACTAAGTGTAATACAACTTAGGTAAGCTGTATATGTTGTTATAATACACTTAGTTCTCGTTGAGTTATTATTCTTGGTAATTATTCAAAATTACGATGTTATAAAAGCACCAAAGAGCTACAAGAACGGGTCTAAGTAAAAAGGCGGTCCTTTACGGAGGTCAGCGAAAAATAAAATTGTATTTTTTTATTATTTTAAAATCACAGACAAGCTCGCGGTTGCCAAAAGCCCCGCCTATCATCTATCTCGCTCTGGCGTGTCGGTCCTGTTCCAACGCTTTGAAAGCCTACACCGTGTCATTTGACTCCGAGATTTCATTCAGTGAGGGTGTATAGACGTTTTAAATAGAGAATTATTTTTATTATTGTGACGTGAGATAGTGAAATATTGTAAGTGGATTTTCGTGTGCTATACCTGCTAGGTGAGATTTTTTTTAATAATACTTTTGATAATTTTTTTTACGAAAAAACAAACAAATTATTTTTTAAGCTTGAAAATTTATTAATTCAGTATTCATTAAAATAAAGTAGGTACCTATCTAATTCACTAATTGTCAGATGAATTACTTACAGGTAAGTATTAAACCTTCTCTAGATTCAAAACCCAGATGAACCCAGATGGTATCTGTTACGGTTTTATAAATTTTGCGATTCTAGGTACCCGTGTAGGTAGGTAGGTACTTAAATCAGTCTAGAGGCTTAAAATTTTATACGATTTCTAACCTACCTGTTAGGTACCCGATTCCCAAAACTACCCAATTTTTAATAGGAGATAAAATTTAGGTGACCTTTTTATTCATTGAAATAATATATTCACAGGTAATAGTTGCCAATCACTAAATAAATAGGTAAGTTTTTTATTTATTTAGTGACAGGCAACTATTATTATAAATATAATAAAAATACGCGAGTTAAATCCGATAATAGTTGTTTCATTCCAATATTATTATATCATTATATTTATTGAAATTAAAACTATAGGGTAGCTATTGCATTGTGTAAGTAACCAGGTTCTTGGTAATAAATGAGAGGAAATATTTACGCACACAACCTGCTGAAATTTCTTATCGGACATACATATTTGGACAGGAATTTAGGAGAGGTAATTCGGATTCAGCTGGAAAAACGAGACAGCTTAAAATCGAAGAAATGAAAAGGCCACGATGGAAATGATAATAATAAACATAATTATACCGATATCGTTAATATTATAGTAGCTAGGTAATGCTAGTCACTTATAACAAAGTTGGAACTGTTCTATAAGTGATCAGCGTTATGGTGGCTTCATTAGACACCTCCATTTTGGTTATTTTAAGATTTTGATTAATCATTTTGTACCGATTCTTGAATATTAAATTCAATTTTACAATTAATTTACAATAAATAACGATAAAGGTAGACTTCAGTGAGTTGTTTGTTACGTAGCGCGTGTACATGCTATAATTTAATAAATACAATTTAAATAGAACGTACTTAGTTTAGGTATTTATTACAATCATGTACTTATAACAGAAATAACCCATTTTAATTAGTAACGTAGTAACTAGTTAAGAGTTGAAGTTTTTTTTGCCGTTCAAATATCATCTCGGGTTACCAAATCATGAAATCATTCAAAAATGGATATTATGTTTTATTTCATAGCTACATCCTATACCACGGTATGTTTTATAAACAAAAGCGTTATTTTAACGTCGGACCGAAATTTTTAGTTGTTATTATGCATATCGACGGATATTTTGCCAGTTTGATTCATTCAAGAGTTTTACTGAAGTATATTGATTATTATAATTTAATTACTACTGGTATTAAACAAAAAATATCAATCGAATTTTCGGTTGATACAAAGTAATATACTCGGAAATTGAGAGGTACATTGATTATCCTTATCTACATTATATGTACAAATAGATCCTAGCTGCCGATATGAATAGTACTTATATTATAATACTAGGTATATATTTGAAGTGCTCGAATAGAAATAAAGAATTCTTGCCTAACGCTATAAATTATTTCAGCTTCCTAAGTCATCGGAATATAAAAGTTGTGATGAAATCTACTGCCATGGAGACTTGTTCAGATCGCCTCAGTCCTTCAAGCGACACTAACGAGTCCGAAACATCACTACCGCCATTTCCTTATGAAAACCAAAACGGAAACTTTTATTCTCATACAGAAAATAATGACAAAGAATATTTTTCCTGTAAACAAAAAAGACCAGATGACAGAAACCCCAAAGACGCCTATCTACAAGAAAGTAACAAGATGGGATTTGATAACTACTTAACACCTCAACGAAATAAAAAATACTGGCATTTCGAGCTGAAACTGCCGCCGACGGGTGAATTTTTCTCTCCCATTGAAGGCGAAGATCCTATGCGTTCAGTCAACTTTGATGTACAGAATTTAAAAAGCTGTGTACAAAATGAGAACAATCCCAATTTGACCGATTTAAAAATGAATGAGGTTGCGTTCGAAAACGTTACAATAGGTAACGATAGAGAGAGGGTACCGCAATCGTATTTCGCTGAAAACGAAAACGCGAATATGCGTAGATGTTTAAATTTCAATTCGGAACAAGTGCAATGTGTCTGTGAGGCGTTACAGCAGAAGGGTGATATTGAGAAATTGGCATCATTTCTTTGGAGCTTGCCGCCTAGTGAGCTACTTCGAGGAAACGAAACAGTACTCAGGTATGTCGATTGTCTTGTTCTGCGTTTTCCATGAATTATGTCGTGAACAACAAACATGTAGTTTCAGTTTCATTAAAAAGATGGGTATAGTTACTGTTACAAGCATATTATACCTACCTATGTTTTAATAACATAAATTTAGTATTTCTAAACAGAAACTCAACAACACAAATAATGACTAAGCTAGTTTGTACCTAGGTACCTACCTACAATAAATTAATATATTTACATTCTGCCTAATACTAAAAACATTCGGTACTAAGGTTCCTTGGCATCAAGATGTACATAAAGTTGAACTTGAGCAGTTGGTTCTTACTAATAATACCTCGTGTTTTTTAGGGCTCGAGCGCTTGTAGCGTACCATAGAGGCGTATTTCAGGAGTTGTATGCCATTTTGGAAGCACACTCGTTTCCACCGCGCCACCACAACACTCTGCAGGACCTGTGGTTCAAGGCACATTATAAGGAAGCAGAAAAAGTACGCGGGAGGGCCTTAGGTAAGTAATAGGAATATTATACTGTTATATTTTATACTTATTATAAATTGGGCAATGGATTGGAAAATCGATAAATAATACGGCTTGGGATATGTATAAAATGAATGCGACTGCACCATTTTCTTAATTGTTTGAGAATGAAATGGGCATATTTGTGTAAAATAAAAAAATAACGATTTCTTACAACAGGTACAATGAAACTTCTGTTAATGATGATTAATATGTAGTTAAATAATATATTTTTTTAGGTGCCGTAGACAAATATAGGCTTAGAAAAAAATACCCTTTACCAAAGACAATTTGGGACGGTGAAGAAACTGTATACTGCTTCAAGGAAAAGAGCAGGAATGCACTTAAAGACTGCTATTACAGGAATAGGTAAAGTGTTTTGTTTTAATTATTATCATCGATATATATTTTCTAACGATTCCGTAATTTAACATGTAAATAACGTAAAAATGGATGTATGTTTCCTCTGCTGACTTGTAAGACTTACCTATGACAATAAATGTTTTATGTACGATAAGGATCGCAAACAAAGAAGATGTCTCGTAATAAAACAATGGCATCATAAGATCGAGTGATCAATCCATTTAAAAATAATAGATTGTAAACTACGTTACGTTTTTATAGGTATCCAAACCCAGACGAGAAAAGGGCTCTGGCTCGGAAGACTGGTCTCACATTGACCCAAGTCTCCAACTGGTTTAAGAATCGGAGACAGCGGGACCGCACTCCTCAGCAAATGAATAGACCGTAAGTACATAAATCTTCTTTATTTCGTTTTACAGATGCGGGTCTTTAAAAAAAACGGTTTTATTCCAATGTGTTTTCCAGTTTTACTTTTAAGTACGATGCTAAAGAAATGACAGGAAGCGTGACACTTCAATAAAAGAACTGGAAGAAGTTACATCTTTTATAATAACACAATTAACAGATATTTTATAAAATAAAAATAGTCACGTTAAACTAAGGTCAATAAGTGCGACGAAAGGGATATCTTACTCCCAAGACTAGGCGTAGTATATTCTATGGACGTACTACAGTGTTACCTACCTTCTTTTTATTATTTTTAAAAAACAATTACTTCCCCATAGTGTAAATAACGCTGAACAGTTTATTGTTTCTTGTGAGAGTGCCTTTGTTTCGGGATGTCGCGTCGCGAGTATCGGTTTGTCTCGAGGTCACTTATGTTATACCATAACATAAGTTATGGGGTGGAACAAATTTGAACCTTTTCTATATAACGTAGGACGTATATTAAATTGTTAGAACCGATGTTAGTAATTTATATATGAGCTTAAACTTTGTATGTTTTCATTTTGATAAGTATGTAATTTAGAATTACAAGTGTGGTTCAAATAAATAATCATAATGTTAGTTTAATAAATAACTATGACATTCTTTCAACGTTGTATCGAATTATTTATATTTTCATGTTCAGGTAGGTAAGTACCACCTATTATATTATTGTATATATTTTTTTTATGTACCTTTGGTATTATACCTTTAAAATAAAACCGATAATCTCAATCAGGCATTTGTTAGGTTCTTAAAAATTTTAAGGTTGTATAATTATTATTTTATAGTAATATCTGAACTACTATAGGTTTTTTATTATAAAAACTCGTGTCCTAAAAACCGTGATTAAGCCTTCCCAGTAGAATTAAAAACACTATGATTAGTATAGTCAAGATTTTCAGGAAATGCTTGCAGCAGGCCGACTGCGCTTCATGCTGTATTCAGTTAAAAAAAACTATGATCAGCTACTACGGAAACTCTGTCGGCTCTTTGTGTGGTTCCAGTCGCACTTTGCTGGTCTACGCATAAAAAACCTCACTTTCCAGAGAATATGACTTAACAATACATCCCGACGTCCCATTTTTTCTGATGCACTTTTAGTTCATTGTCTTAGTTAATGGGTCATTAATCAGTACAAAAGCCATGGTGACCACATGTGCTGTTACTTTGATCGGTCCGGCAAATTTAACAATACAGTAGCATACATTTCGGAGAAATCGTCAAATACGGTCTTGATACCTAAAAAAAGTATGACTAAAGAAAACAAAGTATGATATAGGTACCTAATACAGATAAATATGTGCACCTAAATTTGATCTGGAAATATTGGAATCGTAAAGTTTTCGAAATGTCACCAAATAAAATAAAAAAAAATACGTTGAGTTAAATCCGTTATAAGAGGATTGTAATTCCAAAATGTTATCCAGTTTTATAAGTATTGTTAGAATCTAATTACTGAACGCGGTTTATGCATGATACGTGTGTGGGTGCCTTAATAGCCGGCGAGCGATGACAACTGTCAAATGAGGCGACAGGTTCATTCTTGTTTCGCGGGCGGCGTCGAATTATCACGAGAATCTGTACCTTGTTTTATTTTGATTATAATTTGTGTTTTAAACTGTTAAATTCATGATTATTCTTGTCCTAATTACCTCTTCCTAACATCAGAAGTGGGATACGATTATCACCTATAAAGCCTGTAAGATATTTGCTTGGCAATTGTTATTGTTTACAATATTTGAAACAAGGTAAAGGTTGTCGTTGGTATAATTTTGTTTACTAGTGAGAGTTTTCTGTTTTGATTAAGTATGCCTAATCGAAAACGACGTTCGCGAAGCAAGACCCGTCCGTATGAGCGAGGCCGTAGGTACCGCGATCGGTCGCGAACGCGTACGCCGCCACCATCACAAGACCTTAATTTAATGTTGAATACGATTATATCACGGATTGATGCATTGGAAAGTAGTAACAGCGCGAGTTCAAGCGGACGTATCCAATCGGTGGACACTGAAGTACGAAACGAATCGGTTAGTGGCAACAACACGGGTACCAGTGCACATTCAAAAGTTTTAGCGTGTCCATCTGCGCGCCCAGTGGTACAATACGCGCATCAAAATACCCTTCGCGAAAGTACTCCTGTGTCACATAGTACGCCGGTTGTTGAGTACTGCCGACGGACATCAGAGAAACGTCATTGCGGTGCCTTTGGAACAACCTGTGAGTAATATTATTAATGTCGATATTAATGCGATGCCACCTACGTCCCAGGCAGGCGATAACACTGCATCTGCTTCCACCTCTGCACAAGATCTGATTGAAGCCATTAAATCTATAAATCCAACTAGATCTCAAAATTATTTCGTGTCTAATTTCGATCCGTCTATTCACGATATTGATGATTGGTGTAAGGAGGTGGAACGTGCTAAATTTTCGAACGGCTGGGACGATTATGAGTGCTTATCTCGCGTCGCAGGTTGTCTCAAGGGAGACGCACGCACTTGGCTCCATGAGTGGGTATCGAATGACAGATCGTGGCGTACTTTTGTTAAAGAATTTAAAACCTTATGCCCGCGTAGGTTAGATTATGCCAACATTTTATACAACACTATGAGCACTAACTCCGATAAGTACATGACATATGCAGAGTATGCTAGGCGAACATTGTTGCAGCTTAAAAATAGTAAAAGGACTTAGTGAGGAACTTATGGTTTTGATTGTCATTCGAGGTATTAACGATCCTCAAATTAGAGCAGCCGCTGCAAATGCAAATTTAACGTGTGATAACTTGGTATCGTTTTTGTCGATTTATATTAAGCCGAACCGTAATAAATCAGAAATACGTACACCGTCTGTAAGAAAACGTCCCTTACCATCGGTTCAGTTTGACAAGAAGTGCTACTCTTGTGGTCAGGCCGGTCATAAAAGTTTTAATTGCCCTAATAAACCTAAGGCTTCTAAATCGAATAACCCACCTGAAACAGCTGACACTAGTAGTTCAATGACTAGTACTGCGCTATGTACATTTTGTAAAAAACCGGGTCATAGAGAAGAGTCATGTTTTGCTAAAGAGAGGTCAGGGCAACGAAACAAGCGTAAAATGAATTTGTGCATAGATCGAACGCAGTCTAACGCTAATGACAATGATATCACCACGGCTGTCATCCAGGGTATTCCAGTTGATGTGCTAATTGACAGTGGAGCGCTGAATGTATCCTTGATATCTGCGGATTTTTTAAAACATATTTCTCATACGCTACAACCTGTCAATTGTACATTAAGGGGAATTGGTGGTCAAGACGTTGTTTCAGAACATTATGTGACTCTGACGATAGAATTTAGTGAAATTTCTATTGAAGCCGATTTTGTAGTGGTTCAGTCCAAATGTATCGATTTTCCGGTCATTGTTGGGACAGATATTTTAAATCGCGATGGTGTAACTTTTATTCGTACCAAAAACCGCCAATTAATTACACGCTCACCTATAGTTAGACACGTCGATTTAGTTACAACAGATACCACACAAGTTAATACACCTCTTAAAAGTAATGAACGCGAATTATTATTATCAGTTTTTAAACAGTATTCCGAGTTTTTGATAACAGGCACCGCAAACACCACAGTTAAGACAGGCAAAATGACCATCAGTCTTACAGACAACACACCGGTAGTATACAGGCCTTACAAGTTGTCTCATCAGGAGAAGTTGAAAGTGCGAGAAATCATTGCGGATCTTAAAGATAAAGGGATTATTAGGGAATCCACATCACAATATTCTAGCCCTATAATCTTAGTCAAGAAAAAAGACGGCTCAGATAGAATGTGTGTCGATTATCGCGCTTTGAATCGTCTTACTGTACGGGATCGCTATCCGTTGCCATTAATTGATGACCACATAGACCGCTTAGGTAAATTCAAATTTTTCTCCAGCCTTGACATGGCCACCGGTTTCCATCAGATCCCGATTGATGAGGAGTCTATTCATAAAACAGGTTTTGTCACGCCAGAGGGACATTATGAGTTTGTCAGAATGCCTTTTGGTTTGACAAATTCACCAATAGTGTATCAGCGTATCATTAATGAGACATTGAAAACATTCATTGAGGCAGGTTCTGTTCTAGTGTATATCGATGACGTGCTCCTATTGAGTTCAACGGTTGAAGAAGGTATCGAATTACTAAAACAGGTTCTCAAAACATTAACCACCGCGGGGTTTTCGATAAACCTCCGAAAATGTTCCTTTCTCACCACAGAGGTAGAATACTTAGGCAGAGTTGTTAGCATGGGTCAGGTTAGGCCGAGTCCTAGTAAAGTTGAAGCATTAGTTAAAGCTCCAGTTCCAACCAACATTAAGCAGGTCAGACAATTTTTGGGATTAGCTGGGTATTTTAGGCGTTACATCGAAGGTTACGCAACAAAAACAGCATGTATGTCACAGTTGTTAAAGAAAGACATACCTTTTCACTGGGGTTCAGAACAGGAAATCGCTCGACAGGATATAATAAAAAGGCTCACTACCGAACCTTTGCTTTCCATATTCGATCCTGATCTAAAGACCGAAGTTCACACTGATGCATCTAGTATTGGATACGGTGCAGTACTGATGCAAATTCATTCTGATGGCAAAAAGCGAGTGGTTGCCTATTTCAGCAAAAGTACACAGGGCGCGGAGAGTCGTTACCACTCTTACGAACTTGAAACTTTAGCAGTCGTCAAGGCGTTGCAACATTTCCGTCATTATTTAGTAGGCATTAATTTTAAACTTCTGACCGATTGTAACGCTTTAAAGGCTACTGAAAAAAAGAAGGACTTGCTCCCTCGTGTTGCTCGCTGGTGGATCTATCTCCAAGACTTTTCGTTTGAAATAGAGTACAGGAAGGGTACGGCGATGAGTCACGCAGATTATTTGAGCCGTAACCCAATAAGCGTTAATCACATTACACGACCCCGCAACTGGGCTCAGATAGCTCAAAAAGCAGATAAGGAAACCGATGCTCTCATTCAACAACTACAAGAGGGCAAGTTGGATCCGACACGTTACTCATACCAGAATGATACGCTCTTCTATCGGTACACACCTTTGCAAGGGCAAGCACGCCTCTTGTGCTATATTCCTAAAGGACATCGTCTGAGTCTCTTGCGAATCTTCCACGATGAACATGAACACGTGGGCATCGATAAGACATTGGATTTGATCCTTAAGCACTTTTGGTTTCCTGGCTTGCGTCAATTTGTGACAAAATATGTTGCTCATTGTCTTGTCTGTATTTCAACGAAACGAGTCCCTAGGGCGCCTCACCAATATATTTCATCTTGGCCCAAACCAGATATACCATTTGAAACTATTCACCTGGATGCTTTGGGTCCGCTACCTATATCCCATGGTTACAAATATGTTCTGCTAATTGTGGATGCATTTAGCAAATACTGTTTGCTTTATCAATGAAACGACAAATTGCCGATGAACTTATGAAGGCTCTCTCAAATGTTGTCTCCTTATTCGGTGTGCCTAAATTGCTAGTTGCTGATCGTGGACGCATGTTTGTAGCAACGAACTTCACCAAGTGGATTAAGGAAATGGGATGTGATATTCACTACATTACAGCGGAAATGCACCATTCAAACGGTCAAGTGGAAAGGTATATCAGGACCACGCTTAATATGATTCGTATCGAAGCAAACTACAATAATGCATCGTGGTCGGAAAAGTTATGGAAGCTGCAACTCGTCCTGAATATCACCAAGCAAAAAACTACGCAAGCTTCTGCCATGAACTTACTGGTAGGAGTCAATGGTGCAACACCTGTCATCCGTAGCTTGATTCGTGATTTAGCCATAGAGAACAAACAGCCTAATCGAGCTTCTTGGCGTGATATGTGTCGGTCACGAGCAAAACAATTATTAGAGCGGAATCGTACTCAGCAGGATTCACATGCAAATGAAAAACGACGCCCTGCTAGAGATTTCCAAATTGGTGATCTGGTATTTGCTATTAAGTATTCACAATCAACAGGAAATTAGACCCAGGAATGAGAGGTCCTTATAAGATCACCAAGGCATTACCTAGAGGGCGCTATGAGCTGCAATTGTTAAGTGGATCTTATGGAAAAACCACGCAAGCCGCCGCTGAGTACCTTGTGCTGTGGCGAGGGGAATGGTGTCCTGAATCATGTGCTGCTTTCTTTGAAAGTAAGTGTTGTTACATGATACTTTATTCAGGTCGTGACTGATGATAGTCGCTTCCTGATCTGGCCTTCTGTGAAGAAGTGCTTGAGATATACGATTCAGTGAGGTATATCTCTGCAGATAAAGATCATGTATATGATCTGTGATACAAGCGATTCAGTGAGGCTTGTTAAATGAGAATGAAAGACGAGAATGTAACAATGCATTTTCGTCAGTCTGGGAGCATGAGAGAATGAAGGCCTCTGCCCATACACAAGAGCACGCGATTCAGTGAGGCCTCTGCTCCTGTTTTGTCGTGTGAATGTTTGTGAGACGTCTCAAATTGGATCAAATGATGATGAGTGACGAGTATGAGAGTTACAACTGAGTGAATGTATGAAAGTGTTGAAAGTTTTGGTAATACGGAACTTTTAACAGTGTTGTGTTTCAGATGATGAAACCTGTGAGTCGCTTACTCCAGGAGAGACGTCGGAAACCTCCGGTTCTTCGGTGGACGCGGCATGTTCGTTTAATGATGGGCTTCGTGGTGACGTTGAAGACTTAGTAGAAGATGCAAGTGAGGTTGATTACCAGCCTCCAGATGCAATCGAGGACGATGCATAAGTCAGGAGAAGCCGTGTTAGAATCTAATTACTGAACGCGGTTTATGCATGATACGTGTGTGGGTGCCTTAATAGCCGGCGAGCGATGACAACTGTCAAATGAGGCGACAGGTTCATTCTTGTTTCGCGGGCGGCGTCGAATTATCACGAGAATCTGTACCTTGTTTTATTTTGATTATAATTTGTGTTTTAAACTGTTAAATTCATGATTATTCTTGTCCTAATTACCTCTTCCTAACAGTATCTATAAATAGGTACCTACCTGCTAGGTTCGCGTAGTTGCCCGGTAAGAATCTAGAGCCAGTGAAGGCAAAAAAAAAACCAAAACGTTTGCGAGCCAATGGAATCGCCATCTTTAAGTCCGGAACGAGTTATTCGTTACTCTTCGCCATTGTTTTAGTTATGGCGGCCATGGCTGCCGTTTTATGAACGAGACGTGCCGAGAGGAAAAAGTTATTTTTTTGGGTAGAGGTTTGGGGTCAAACAGTCCAGGCTAAGGTGACCAATATGACACGGTGTAGGAAATGTAGGTAAAATAGAATAGTTCATGTTTTTAATCTTTTTTTGTTTTAAGGTTTTTGTAATATAATAATTATCGAAACGTGATTAAACGTTTTATTTTCAAGAGTAAAGTCTTATACCGTTGTCCCTGTACCTTGTTTTTTTTTCTTAGAGTGATTCACATGTATTGTGTCCCAAACTGTGCAAATCAACTTAGTACTATGTACCTACTTATTAGTAGATTTACATACCTATTTAATAAATACTTTTTGAAACGGAAATGGACACATAACCGGTGTTATTAAATTTCATTGTAGTAGACCGTACCTATAGTATGTAAGTAGACTTAAGTAGTAAGTATTAGGTACCTACCTAAAACGGAAAAATCAAATTTATATTTTTTTTTGACATTACTGACTTTGTTTTTTGTTTCAGTGAAATGCTCGTGCCCGCCCAATACGCGGGCGGCCAGGGCGGCCTCGCCCAGGCCTTGCTCCCCAACGCTTATTACCACCAACTACAAGACCCTTCGCACTACTTACCTACGGGACCATAGATTTGATTCCTTTACATCAACACCACTAAGTATCCAAACAGTCTCAATATATTATCAATGTTGAACTTATGAGCTTAGCGCACGGGTGAGAGGTTCTCAAGAAAAAGTAGTTTAATATACCTTTTTAACATCTACTATATTGGCATTCCGTGCCTTTTGCAAATTAAACCTTGATCTAATTACTAACTTTTATACAGTCTCTCTTTTATAGATCGTATACCTACAGTATTATTTTATATTCAGCTCAAAATATTAGAATTAAGAATTATTGCCATTTATTTTGTTTGTTCCTATGAATATTAAGTAGGTAAGTATAGTTAGTTATAATGATTTTTTTTTTGACGTTTTTATTTGACGAACTAGTTAAATCTGATATCTGATTTGATATTGGAATAATTCTAGGTAAGATTTTTATTTACTTTTGTAGGTACCTCACTACTTTGATTGTAAGTTGCTGTACCTACCTAATAGGTACCTACTTAGAACTACTGTCAGATTTACCCCTAGCCTCGAGGATTTGGTAGTTCTTCTGTATATATTTAAACAGACAAATCGTAAAAAAGTAGGTAGTTAGGTACAACATAAATAGAAATAAAAATATTGTATTTTGTTAACTAATTGCTTTAGGAAGTGATTTTTTTTATTTTATATCTAATAAGGTGATCCCACGGGCGTTTCAACTGCCGTTAGTCCGTAGTTCTGATAAAAATTGAAAATGAGCTAGGTACATTAAGAATTAAGTTTTGTTGCAATGTTACCTATACTCGTCCATGTTACATGTTATCAGAATTAACTGTTTAATTCTTAATGCTAACCTAGCTTATTTCTGCTGTAATTCAGGGTAAGGGACTGGCGGTGGACGTCACTTCCGTGGAATCACCCAATAAGAGTTTTCTTTATTTTCATATTTACCTCAAATTGTACATTTTTGTATTGATGTTAGTTTTCACATCAGTACCTACCTAATAGGTAGATATTATACTAGGTACTTATCTTATTAATTTTGGACATTTGTCTTGTAGGTAGGTCCCCAATCACTAAAAAAATCCGGAAAGGTTCTTAATGATATTTAACACATAGACATTATCGATTAACTAATATAAAAATCGTTAGATACCTACCTACTTTAAATAATTACAGATGAATCTTGAATTCCGATTCAAGTGAGCCAACCGGACCTAGTGTCGATGATGATGATGCGTTTTCTTTATTTAACTACTTGCCTAGGTACTATTATAATAGGTTAAGAAAAATACATATTTTATGCATAACATAATAGATCCCCAAGATGTTACAAAAATGTTTCTCTGATAACTCTTTAGGCCTGTAGGTACCTATTCTTTAATAATTATCTACATTGGTACCTACCTAGTTTGATACTTATGTAAAATATTTATTTCTAAGGTGCTGTTCGAAATGATTGTATTCTAGTCTACAAACTAAAATAAAGTTCTAAAAGAATATGAAATGGTTTTTCTATCCTCCTTAATTCGAATTAAACAAAAAAGTAGTAGTACCTATTTACTTATTTAGGTAGGTACGTAGATACTCGCCTATAATAATTTCTGATGAATTCGCGGTTCATTCCAATACGTAAGTACCTACGTATATTTTTAAAAAGCTGGAAGGTTAGAATTCCAATCAGGAAAAAAAAATCATAATAATTAACCTTACCTAGGGACTTGAGTTTTGGATTTTATTTCAATTAAAAAGGTTGTAGATATAAATTTGTCAAGAATGATAATGCTGCCCAGTTAATACTTACTTAATGCTATGGTAGATAGGTACGTATTATCGTTATAGGATATTATGTATGCAAAGAACTAGCTTAGTTTGGGACCAGATCAATTATAAATGTAGGATAAAGTACCTATGTATTTACTTACCTAGTGTGTTTTGTTTCAAATTCGTAAACTGAATATTTTATAGTACCTATATAGCTATACTTAGCTACTTTCTCAAAAAAATATTCAGTCTTATGTGCAATTATTCAATACCTAATAAACATAAATAAAAATAGATAAGTACCTTTTTATGAGGGTTGCTAAGGCCGTTTGAGCAAAAGTAAGTATCATCTTTTTACGATTTAGACTCAAAATAAGGGCTAAAGGATGAAACCAGAAAGTTTTAGTTTTATTTGTAGTTGAATTCACTGTAACTTTTAATTAAATAAAGATATAAATGAAAAACCTAGTTTTAAATTATGTCTCAAACAATAAAACTTGTAACACACGACAGCTGTCAGTGTCACTAGGTACATCACTATGTCACTTTTACGTCATACGATTATTCACGAAAGTCATAATAATTGCTGTGCTAATTTTCTTTGTTTGAAAATATCGATCTGTTTTAAATTTTGAATTTAATCGAAAATTTACTGTAATAACATCAAACGTAGTGTTCTTAAAATTTAATTAGTAAAATTACATTAATGACGCAATAGTGAAAGTCAAAATGAGTGATTCGAAATCTTTTGTAAACTTTTCGTGTCAGCGTTGCTTGCAGCCCTTAAAACTAGACGAGTCGTTGAATAACTTAGGAGAACACACGATAGCCGATTTGACTCTTCAAATACGTCGTAATAATGAAACAGACTTGGACATGCAATCGTCCAGCTTAGAGCATTATGTTCCCCCTTTTCGGATGTCCGAGTCTGGTAATGGTGCGAATGGATTTATGGTTATATCCGATGGCTGGGAAACTACTTCTGTAGGTCACCAGTTACATGTAAAAGCGACTTTGTTTGATTGTTTATCAAACAATTCTGATGTCGATCATCCACTATGTGATGAATGTACCGACACTCTTCTAGAATTGATGGATAATCAGTTGAGGCAAACTGAAGCTGAATGGAAGGATTATAATGACTATTTAAAGAAGTTAGAGGATGATAAAGAAGACCTAAACCTTGAAGGATTAGAGAAAGAGTTGGAGGACTGGAAGCAAGAGCAGAGTAGGCTATTAAAAGAATTGTCATCTCTTCAGAAGGAGGAAAAGGCAATGAAAGATGAAATTGAAATTCAAGAGAAGGAGAAAGAGAGATTAGAAAAGGAACAGGATGTTTACTGGCGTGAATATACAAGATACCGCAAAGACTTGATTATCACTGAAGATCAGATGAAGTTCTATGAGTGTCAACTTGCTTATACTCAAACACAGTTGGAGAAACTAAAGAAGACAAATGTGTTCAAAGCAGCATTTCATATATCTGATTCTGGTCAATTTGGCATTATAAATAACTTCCGTTTAGGTAGATTACCAACAGCACCTGTAGATTGGTCGGAAATCAATGCCGCCTGGGGCCAAACAGTTCTGTTGCTTTCATCATTGGCTAAAAAGATAAACTTTTGTTTTCAACGCTATCGTCTTGTGCCATATGGAAATCATTCATACATAGAAGTCTTGGAGGACCAGAAAGTATTACCATTGTATGGTTCTGGTGGTTTCAGATTTCTCTGGGACACCAAGTTTGATGCTGCTATGGTGGCATTTTTAGATTGCCTCCAGCAGTTTAAAGAACAGGTTGAGAAGGGTAATACTGGTTTTTGTCTTCCATATAGGATAGATAAAGGAAAAATTGAAGATACTGCATCACCCCCACATGCATACTCAATAAAAATTCAGTTCAACTCCGAAGAGCATTGGACTAAGGCTTTAAAATATATGTTGACTAATTTAAAATGGGCTCTAACATGGATCTCATCACAATTCAGTGAGGACAAAGCTGAGACTCAATAGTACCTTACTTTCTGTGATATTAGCCTTTATTTTAGTATATTATTAGGTTTAACATAATTATATTGTATAATACTGCTAGTGCTGGAATGTTGGTATATTATTTATAAATATACTTTCCTGAGAGTTTGATTTGTATGAGTAAATAATGATTTGTTTTTTATAAGCTTAAAATGAAAATCTTAGTTGGCCTCTGCCAGAAAATAATTTTAACTTACAAGATTGTCTTGTTACCTGATAAATAGGTACTTATTGTTCATTTTGTTTTATAACATTATTTTCACTAAACTTTAATAATTTATAGAAGAGCATTTTAGTTTGTATGTACCTATTTGTTTGTGAGCAAATACAACTTTGCTGGAAATAAATATTGGGCTTTTATTATTTAGTAACTACCTATAAAGTCTGTAATATTATAAAAATGAAGATTGTTGTTCTTGTACAGATGAGAATCTAGATTCTAGACTGACATTATAAACTGTTTAGTTGTGTTAAAAATTTAAAACTTCTCCAGTAACTGTGCTATGTACTGTGCTAAGCGCCATCTACAAATTTATTATAAAACTTATTCGACATCTGCAAGAATCAAGTGACTTCGTTACTAAGCTGTTCTTGTTAGTTTATGTCTATCGCCTTAGATGGCGCAAAGTACAATACTATAGAGAACCGTAGTTAATAAATAGCAATATGTTTTATTAAATAATTATAGCATTTCATTCCTATACAAGACTTACCTATCGTCAATAAACGCTGAAGTCTAAATTTTACATGTTTATATCAGAACAAGTTGGATTTACATACCTAATTTAAAAAAAAACTTGATACTTTATTTCCTTTTTAATCATATTATATATTATAACGTGCTTAACTCGAAATGCGTAACCTACGTGATTTCAAATTTAAATGTGACTAATTTGAATTTTTAATGGAGTAGTTAACAACACATTTTCAATTTCGTCACTACAATACTAATGGTGCTTATTATAAATTATTTTTGTTTAAATTAGTAGGTACGTATCTATGGGGTTTTCCTCAAATGTGTCACCTATCTCATATGTCTCATCTATGTAGGAACCAAAAAGGGTGTCGAAAAGTTTGCGAACTGACATCTCTAGCTGACCCTTCTCTTGCTTTCCTGTACTTAAACGATGAATTCATGTTAACCAAATTCCTTACCTACTGACTATGGAATACTTAAGAGTCGTCTATAAGCATTCTCATAAATGTACAACCTATCTAGTTTTCAAACTTTATACAGGTTAAAAATTTGTCAGTAGGCAAGCACCTAGAATCTAGATGCGTATAGTTAGCCTGCTTCGTTACATTATAACGAAGCAGGCTAACTATAATTCGTTTCTGACGAAATAAAAGCGAGCATTATCGAATTTCTTTTATTTTTATTAACTAACTATTAAGAAAATCATAAGGTAGATGTTCATTTAGGTGCTTGATTCCTACCCATAACTATGTAAGTATAAAAACTTATGCTTGACGGGCGACTCCTAATACGATTCAAATAAGAGGGACAAGGGGCATTCAATTCCAATATTTCCTCAAGTTGATTTCAAATTCTTCGATTCCCAATAATTTCCATACTGAACGGATTCTGCAGGTGACGCGGGTAGGATTCGCTCTTTGATATTTATTCTTATTATAGATTTAAAATCTTTATTGATTGGGTTACCTACTCCCTTAAGGACAAATCAAATAAATGGCAGAAAAGTAGGTAGGCGCGTAATAAGTAAAATACTTTAATACATTTCTCATCTTAAAGAAGTGTTTCGCACCTACCTAATTAACTAGGCGTAAATATGTCTGGTTTGTTCGTCGTAGGTACTAACAATACTTATTTATCGTCTAGAATGGAATATTAAAGGATATTTTCTTTTGTGTCAAAGGCTGTTAATTAAAAGTGCCTGTTTCGGACTAACTCATGCACAGAGAAGACGTCGAGGAAAAAGTCGTTACGTTTACAAAGGCTTACTAGAACGTACAGAAAATACATATTTATCTACTTAGAAAATGACACGAAAAGCTTGTAAAATATTGATCCTCTCATTTTAGCAGCGCAAAAAATAGGTACCTACCTACATAAAAAATGACACCTTACTCGCCTAGTTTGAAAAATTGGATTTTTTTCATTTCCTCTGCCGAACGGGGTAGGACACCAAAATTTTGCAGTTATTAAGTAGATATTGTTACCAATACCCATTTGCATTGATTAACCCGGTACGTAAATGGTTAAATTGTGGTAAAATAGAATCAAATATTACTTATGTGCGACCACGGCGTTCACGTTTTGTGTAAACCACAGTGTACCTCTACACTATTAACATAATATGCAGCGCGGAAAATTCTGTTTTATGAGCATTGCATTTATTTGCTAAACTACTACTAAAACGTTTTTAGAAATCAAATAATTATAATCTTACCGTAGAATAAATAACAGTCAATTCATAATATTACACTTTGAGTGGAATTGCCCTCACTGAAAAAAGGCATAAGTAGGTACATACATAGGTATAAGACCAATCATTACCCATGTCCAATTTGCTTCGTGAGTAAATGACTTAAAATTATATCTGTCTATTTTTTTATGTTTTATATAGTTTAATTACCTACACAGGACCTATACCTAATGTAACAAGCTGTCTCAGCTCAGTGGACTGGTGTTCCTATATTTTATAATTTGACTCTAATTAAAATTTCATAGTTTTCTAGATTAGGTTAAGGACAATTTTATAAAAACTAGTGACATTTTTATACATTGAGCCAGTTTTCATGGATGCAATTAATGCAAATTTTTGAAATTTGAAAATCTAATGTTAGGTAGGTTTATAAAAATAGTGGGTAACAAAAATAAAATTACCTACAATTTGAATTTAGTAGGTAGGTCGTTTTTGAAATGGGACTATGCAATGCAAATAGTTCCGCATTATAGAGGTTTTAGTGTATAGCTACACTCTTTACGTGGGTAAATATCGTGCCAATCTAATGCTATTCCTCTTTTAACGTCATTAACGCTAGATTTAATAAATGAACTCTAGCCGAGACCTCCATCGCCGAAACGCAGACAATGTAAACTGCTCGTGCTCTCGCCTGCTCTAACTAGATTACTCTAGTCGCGCATAAAAAGCATAGCTTACTCTAATACAGAGGTCCTAGATCACGCTAATCTTAAAGCATCTGTTACTTTATTAAGTTTCGTGTGAAAAGGAACAAGGGCGGAAGAGTTTCAAGTCAGGGGATCTATAATAGGTAGGTACTTAGTCAAATTGTACAGTGCACTATTGATGTCGTACTTTAGCATCGTCTTAGCGTTCCAGGGTCCGAGCCTATGATGAACTGTCGAGTCGATGTTTTGTCGACATAATACTGACACCGTTGTCGACAAGTTTGTCGTGTCGATATTGTTTCATTTTCGACATGAAGAAATAAGAGACGATATCGTAATGACAAGATTTCTCGTTGTCGAAAACGTTACCGATTGTTGACAGGTCACCGCGAGAATAGGACGACATATCTACATTTAACAAGATGTCGACTCGATAATTCATCATAGGGTCGCAGAAGCGAGTATGTCTCCTATGACCCCACAACACGCCCTTGCGTGCAATGTCATAGATTTATGGTGTCCCTACCCTGGCGTGATATATATTATGCACCTACCTCTGCACGCGCCTGCCCTTAAGGATCTGAAACCGTCCGAGAAATGGACATTCTTACTCCAGGTTTAAAATAATGTATGCTAAAGCTGAAAGTGCTGTCATGTCTTAAAACACCTCTATTTGATATCGGTTCATTAGAGTAGGTACAGTAAAAACCAATAATTGTTGTTAAAATTTATTTAGGACGAGTGTATTTAATCAACATAATGCTAACATTGTTTAAATAATATGATGAGCGTACATTGCAACTTATGAATAAACACTATAACTTTAAACTCTTGACGGTTTTAAACAGAATTATTTCAAGAATTTCAGCGTCTATTCGTGCTTCTGAGGACGATGCGAATAGTTAGCAAACTTCTGTTTCAAAGAATAGGAAATTAAATACAATTAATTATACTTAATTATTACCTACAGTTTAGTAACCTTTAATTGGATTCATTAATTTAATAAATACCAACATGAGTGTTATAATTTATTTTGTCATAACGTTCTCGGGGGGTGGCATTCATTGAATACATATATATTAAATGTTATTCGAGGTTAACAAAACAATTTTCGTAGAAAGTGTACTTTCTGGCTTCGAATTATCTGAGTCTCGATAGGTACCATTGTACAGACAACTTTGCCGAATATATTATCTCTATGCATAATGTATAAGTTTGCAAAACTCGCGGATACGTACCTACCATAATATGAACATGCTAAGAATGAATACCTGTTTTCCCTACAATAGCGTATTACTTTAGTGTATCCGTGAGTAATAAAGTTATTAAACTTTTATACTTACTTACTTAATAATTAAATCAATAATTTTAACTGCAGCCCAAATATACTACCTACAGCGAAAATAACTGGAATATTTTTGTTAGCCTTAATATCGTTTGAAAACAAACATTCTATGTAAATTAAAAAAGCAATTAATTACAATTTTTATTTCGGCTACGCCGCAGTTTGTGAAAATTAACGTAGATTTATGATTACACTAAGCTTATAATTTAATGTCAAGTCAATTAGTACAGCTAGAAATACTAAGAGCGGGTTTCCATTGCATTCGACCAAATTATCTGAAGAATTGTATCACAAGCACAAAGTAGAGCTTTGAGACGAGACTTGTAGAAGGCATTTGTACGGCCAGCGACAAATATATCGAAACACATTCTAACGCTCTTTATAATAGAGATGTGTACCAATATATTTGAGCACTTTTGCCCCTACAGTAGGTACCTTTAGTTGATGCTAACTGTAGGTACTGTTGTATGTATTTGCTTTATCATATTACTATGTCTCAATTAGTTACTCATGTTACGTTTATATATTCAACATAATATACGTAACACGAGTAACTAATTGAGACACAACATAAATATATTAACAGACGAAGATATGTGTCTATTTGTAATGGTTTAATAGCAAATTGCTAACCCAATTTGGTAAGTTTGCTTTTTGTTGGTTAGCTACCACCAGCTAAAACTGTGGTTTATTACTTTAGATGCTCATAATATAGTGTCGCATGCCTAGTAATAGGTTTAACTTTATCCAATAAAATGTAATAAGTAGGTGCCTGATCTTACTTAGGCTCGTTATCGTTATATCCCTTACTCTCACTGTGCACGCAAAGTAGCCGTAAGCATATTAAAGCTCAAGACCCGACAAGAGGTAATACCCGTTAGCATTAGCACCTCTTTCGCAATTACGGCAGTTTTATGAACATCGAGGCTACAGTACACTTGGGGGAGATAATACTTGTCAACCGAGTTTCAAAAGCTCCCTCAACGAGACTAAAAACATAAATTGACAAACTTAATAACGTTATTGGGATAGAGGTGAGATCTATTAGATTAGATTAGATTAGATTCATTTATTTCCCAAAATTTATACAATATAATTACATTAGTATGTCAAATTACATGTACTCATATTGAGATCGTCAAAAACAAAAACAAAGAACAATAAGATTAAATAATAATTGACAGCAAAATCACAATTTCATTACAATAAGATTTTGTCATACATATAATGTCAAATATATTAACTATTATGGATTTTTCTCATTAGTCGTCAATTACAATTTGTCAGACGGAATAATTCATATAATACAATTTAATACTATTAAACAGAAATTTAATAATTTATTTATATTTTTGAACAAATATGTATATTCCATTTAAAATTTATATAATTTTATAAAAAATATATTACGCCTTTATAAACTTAAAAAATATTTACCAATCGATCACTAGAGCTAGTCTGAAATGTAATCTAAAATAAATATAATAATTAATTTGTACTTTCAGGTAAGTAGGTAAGTACATAATAAAAAGATAAAGGGATAATTATGTACACCTGTATTCATTTGTTCTTTATTATGTTGAATTCCTTTAAATGTTTTGCTTTACATGTATATTATTTTGGAATATCTAAAACAAAAAATCCCACCACCAGTTTAACTATAGGTTCAAGCCATTCATGGAGTCTGTAAATATGATAGTGCACTAATAATATCGTCCTGCAGTGCTCGTCACTCGCTCGAGAAGTCGTCGTGGGGTGTCGCATACATTATGCAAAGAGCGTCTATTAACTGACGTTAGGCACTACAGTTCAGTCGGAGTAAGGCAAAAGCTCTAAGCTTATTGTAGTTTTAAATATGTAGCTTTATAACAATATAAAATAAAAACTGTCAAAATGCGGAGCTGCATGTCATTGGAACAGGAAATACATTGCTTTCAAATATCCGAAACAACTGTCAAAACTTTTGATATATTCGACCCAAATCAATCACAATTAAAAAACGTAAAAAATAATGATTTAGAAGTCACGTCATATGCCTGTAAAATTTGGGTTGCGGTGTATTCGAAACGTTTTGTAATAACCGCAAAGGCATGAGAAATTATTACATATATTATTGTCAAAGGCGATAGATTGTGTTAGTATATATTTGACCACTTGCTGCTGGTAATATTTAAGAATTCATCGCAGCACCACTGTAAATTACCTATTATTTTATACTGACTATATATTATTATGTAGGTACTTGTACGCGCCGCCGTCTCATAACTTATCCCTAACATAGGTGGCATAATACGTATGATTTTATGATCATGAAGTACATTACACACCTTGCGGGTTTACTTTTATGTTTAAAGAGACTGCAGACTTCTATGACTTTTTGTATCTAATGTATTATGCAATGTTAAGGTTTAGGAAAGTGTGTTTTCGACTATGAGAATAAAGACAAAATCGAGAGAATGAATTAATTACTTATTATTCGATTAGTAGGTAGGTACTGTAGAAGCGACGTATTTATCTAGAACGTAAGTACATATACGTAATAAAAATAAGTCGAGCTATAAATTAAGGTTCTGGCAGTAGGTACGAAAGGCATACTGCAGGTTTCTTCTTAAGAAGTAACTTAGTATTTTTCTTGATTAATTCTGCTGCAGAGGGTCAAACCTGGAATTTGTACTTAGGTATTATTCCTTAATCAATGAATTGGTGTAGCAAGCCAGGACTTCGTTCCTGGAGGTGCCCCGATCTCGAATATCCTGTTCCTACGTTTAAATTTCTTTTAGGTGTTTAGGCTAGATCCGATTCTATAACCTAACATAACTGGCTCCCTCTTTAGTTACGATAAAAAAATGTAGTTGCAATAAACTACTCGAAATATAAATTCTACGCAGCCGATGTCGCGGGAAAAAGCTAGTACTAATTAAAGCTTTGAGTGATCATACATATCTACTAACTATATTGAGTTGTGTCGATCGTCGAGTTGCCCGGGACAGTCCTAACCCAACAAAATGTCACACAACTTAAACATTGTACCCTAATTGTTTCAGTTCGATGTTTTACTTTTCTAACTACTTAGTTTCTTTGATGATATACTTGGGGGAGATTAATACGTATTAACAATAAAATTTATTTAATTATATATATTATGCATTTGTATATGTTTATTATATAAGATAAATTTGTAAATGAATTCACGAAAATGGATTTAATGTTTTGCGTAAAGCGCTTTTCGGGGCAAGGAAACGGAGGAATCGATATATATAAAAAAGTTTTCTCTGATCTTGACTAATTTGTAAGTAGATACCCTCAAGGTATTCTATCTACTTATAAACTATTTTGTACATACAATAACACGTAGGTATTTTACTATATAGACCCACATAATATAAGCTGCTGAGATATTTACACTAATTATTATAACGCATTTTCTCTTGTCATTTTTTTATGGCATTAAAATTTGTACGCAACGTAAATGACGTTCCGATTACCTTTATTACACCTCCTAAGGAAATAAGGATTTTACGATAAGAAAATAATGGTCACAACTTTATCGTAAGTTTCGTATCTATCATTCCCTAGGTAGTTTTCCCTGAGGTCTCAGCTATTTAATTATCTTACTTTACCTGCCGTAACGATTACGTAGGCTATGTTATTCTTTTCCTTTTTTCAAGTATGCCTTTAATGTGTTATTAAAGCCCGTAACAGCCCTGTTACGGGGCTGTTTCCTCGTAATGGCGTCCGGATGTGACGTCATACGCGACTCTGTATGCCACGTTCGGATATTTGCCGACAAAATAAATATTTGAGGAATAATAATTATAAGATAAAGTAAGATATTTTATTCAATAGATACCTGTATTTTAACGCAACAGCGCTGCTTGGACTACTAAACAAATATATTATAACAGGTGTTGTTGTTTTAAAATAGTAGCGATGGTCCTGTAAGTGTTAGATAATATTATTTTAACCGTTTTTATTTAAATTATAAACCAACGACATCTAGGATGTGACGTCATGCCATTATCAGAAGTTTGCTATATAAGACGCCTCGCTCACCTGGACCGGCCTCTTTCGCATTGGGTTTGTCACTTAAGCAGGTCTATCTGATATTTTGTGGTATATAAGTCTTAATTTACTACCATACATGTAATAAGTCTCTGTGATTTAATTTAAAAGAAGTTAAGTGAAGAAATAAATGAAGATTCTATAATACATTGAAATTTTGTGTTTAAAAAACCTGTCTAATCCTATCATCAGAAGTGGGATAGCCTAAAAATGCCCACAGATCTCGATGAAATCGAATCAAGACGAAGATCTCGACATCGCAAGCGTCAGCATCCCAGTCGCAGTCAATCATCCTCATCGGATTCCGAGGCAAGACACCGGTCTCGGAGCAGACGCCGGTCTCGGAGGAGACACCGATCACGGAGGAGACATCGCACCAAGAAGCGCAAGTCACGTGCAACGCAGCAGCGACGCTCGCGCCGGCGATCGAGTCAGGCGAGCCACCACGTGGATCAACATGTGTTTACACGTGCTTTGTCTCCCAGTGGGCAAAATCGAGAGTATCTTACTAGGACCAAAAAGGCGAGTAACAATATTACCTTAATTAATGAATCCATATAAAAAGGTGTTAATTGTAAATATGAATCTCCCACGATTAGCTTACATTGCTTGCTTACTGAAGTTTTAATTAAATCTGTCATTATTTAAATTTTATTCCAATGTGTAATAACCACGAAGATATCTTGAACTATCATTATTTCAATTTGTTTAACATGATATTGCTTTTATTGGCTTGCTATAAACATATTATGTAATATAAAAGCTGGCAACTGAACAACAAGCGTAGGTACATATTTCAGATCTACCTACTAAATTGCTAATTTAAATTGCTAGTCTACCTGAGTTATGCCTTGTAAGTAAATAGCTGATTACATAACTGGTGAAGTGTGATCTAAGTAGTTATGTTTTGCCAGATATATCAAAACAACGTGCTTTACGAACAAAGAATAATTTAAACGTGTTTATAGTGATTTCATATCTGTGCATTCTTGAAATGTTCGCAACAATTCTCTTTAGACTGGAAAATAGTCAATGTTATAAGTACCTACGAGTTTATGATAACATAATACCAACTACGCTACCTATTGCATTGTTAAGTATGACGAGGCAAGATATTAAGATTATTTTTTTTACAACAACCATTCCAGCAAAATATGGCCGAACAACCGTCAACGCAAGTGCTGGACGCAGAGGCATCGCTTACGGTATTGGAGCCAATAAGAAGCAACTCTGAGACTGCGGCGGCTGAGCAACCGACAGCTTCGCCTGTTCAGGAGTCTGCACCGATAACGTCGCAGGATAATAGGGAGGTACCTAAATATAATATACAATATGACTGTAATCAGAGTGATTTTTCGGCTTTTATGCAAAACTTTTTGAAATTTAGTAATCAGCGAATACCGTATGATAAGAATATGATTCCTAGTTTCGACCCTGCACAAAAGAATCAAAAAATCGAAAATTGGATAGCGAAGGTTAATGAGTGTTCTAAAATATACCATTGGACTGATGAACAAACTTCTCACTTTGCACTACCTAAGTTAGCTGGGCATGCTAGGAAGTGGTATGAGGGGTTACCGACCATACTGTTAACATGGGGAGAGTGGCAGCAACGTTTGATTAAGGCCTTTCCTTCAGAAAGTAATTATGCAGCATTACTTACAGAGATGTTAGATAGGCGTTTGAAGTTCGGTGATTCGATTGATGAATACTACTATGATAAAATGGTTTTACTCAACGCGTGCGGCATTAATGGAAAACATGCGGTCGATTGTTTAGTTTTTGCAATAGATGACAGAATCCTTAGATCAAGTGCTACTTCAGCACGTTTAATGGACCCTGAAGACTTGTTAAAATTTTTGAAAGATTTTAGTAAAGAATCAAACTCAAAAAGCTTTAAACGTCCAAGTGCAAACGCTTCCAATGAGATGCTTTGTTTTAAATGCAAAAAACCGGGACATCGAAGTATCAATTGTCGTAATGGTAATAATACAAATGCTCAAAATGCACTCTATTGTTATAATTGTAAAGAAAAAGGGCACATATCTAATAACTGTAATAAACCAATCATCAGATGTGATAATTGTAAACTAATAGGTCACAAAAGCAATGACTGTTATCGTAACAAATCTGCAAATAACGATAAGGTTTCTGATAAGAAAATTATGTTTGCTCAAGGGTTTAAACCTGATGCTAAATATTATAAACAAGTTCTTGTAAACAAAGACATTGAGCTGAAATGTTACATCGATTTTGGAAGCGATTGTACTCTTATTAGACAGGATATTGTTAACAAACACTCTTTGCCAAATTTCGATAAAGACTTACCAACTATACGAGGTTTTGGGAACAATTCGTACAAGCCATTAGGACGAACCAGATTTAGTTTAACCTTAGGAGAAGTAGAGGCTGAAATAGATGCTTATATAGTAGACGCATCAGTGCTATCCGAAGCACTATTAGTAGGACAAAATTTTACCGAGAGAGGATGTAGTGGTCATGAAAAACAAACGAGCGTTTAGATATCCTTAGACGAGCCATACATACCGAACTTGCTATTTCACCAGATGTAGTTGAATCCAGTAACAAGATAATTCTCAGAATTGTCACCGACGTTAATATAGATAATTTTTCTTTGTTGACTGTAAAAGTGATGAAGTGTTAAATAGCTGTGATATTCTTGTTGAGGATAGTATACGCACTCAAAATAATAAAGATTACTGCGTCATTGGTGGCCTATATAATCTGAATGATGGGGACTGTAAGATTGCTGTACGTAATTTTTCTGAGACGCCAGTTTGCTTGAAATCTGGTTTATTATTTGTGCGAGCTAATTTAATTACCGAAACACAAACTTCCAAAAGTGACGAGTTAATGAATTGTAGGAGAATATCTGAGGCTAGTGCTCTCGTTCCGTTCACCGAACAAGAAATAAAATTAAATCCTACTTTGACTAAAGAACAATCCATTGCTGTAATTCAATTAATAAATAAATATAGATCATGTTTTGCACGAAATTTATCAGAGTTAGGATGTACTGACGTAACAGAAATGTCAATTGAATTAACGGATTCGACTCCAGTAGTATACCGTCCATACCGACTGAGCTATGTAGAAAGGCAAACCGTTAGGGATATGGTTAAGGAATTGATCGACAATGACATTGCTGAAGAGTCTAATTCTCCGTACGCTAGCCCCGTTATATTGGTTACTAAGAAAACAGGCGGTTATAGATTATGTATAGATTTTCGAGCTCTAAATCATAAGACTGTTAAAGATCACTTCCCAATGCCAAGAATTGACGATCAGTTAGACATGCTTAATGGAAATAAATATTATAGTAGTCTTGATCTTGCTAGTGGTTATTATCAGATACCAATTCGTGCGGAATGTAGACCATATACAGCCTTTATCACACCTGACGGGCTATATCAGTTTAAAAAGATGCCATTTGGTCTTGCGAATTCTCCTGCTGTTTTCCAACGTACTATCAATAAAGTGTTAGGACCTTCCCGGTTTACGTCTACTCTAGCATATATGGACGATATTTTGGTGCCAGGTAAGGATTTTGTAGAACAATTGAATCGTTTGGAAGACGCATTCAAAGTTTTACAAAACGCAGGATTAACATTGAACTTACAAAAATGTAATTTTTTTCAAGAACAATTGGAGTATTTAGGCTATGAGATTAGTGAAAACGGAATTAAACCCGGAAAAGGCAATTGCGGCAGTCCAAAAATTCCCAACTCCACGTAATATTCACGAAGTAAGACAATTTATAGGACTGGCAAGTTATTTTAGAAAATTTGTGAAAGGATTTGCTCTACTTGCTAAGCCATTAACGGATTTAACCCGAAAAGAGTGCGTGTGGCATTGGGGTACTGATCAGAGCAGTCTTTCCAACAACTCAAGGACTCTCTTACCCAGAGACCTTTGTTAGGTATATATGACCCAAGTAGTGAAACGCAGTTACACACCGACGCTAGTAAATACGGATTAGGTGGAATTCTTATGCAAAAAGATCATAACGCGAATGTATTTAAGCCTATAGCATATTTCAGCCGAAAAACGTCTTTAGAGGAACAGAATTATAATGAATATGAACTCGAAACCTTGGCAGTCATTTCTTCCCTTCAAAGATTTCGAGTTTACCTGATAGGAGTCAAATTTACTTTAATTACCGACTGTAGTGCATTAAGGGCAACGTTTTCTAAAAGGGATCTTATCCCACGTGTAGCGCGTTGGTGGATTGCATTACAAGAATTTAACTTTGATATAATATATAAGCCAGGTCATACATTATCTCACGTCGATGCTTTAAGCAGAAATCCTCAATCTTGTGAATCCGTTGATATACAGGACCCTATTCCATCCATTTTAAGGATATCCCAAGAAGATTGGTTATTAACTCTACAGTTAAATGATAGTGAACTACAAAGAATCAGGAGAATGTTAGAAGATAAAGAGTACTATGACGTTAAAGAAAATTACACGGTTAGGGGATAATAAATTATTCAAAAAGGTAGGAAATGACTTAAAATGGGTGGTACCAAAAAGTGCCAGATTTCAATTATGCAAGCTTAATCATGATGATATAGGTCATTTTAGTGTAGAGAAAACATTAGACAAAATAAAACAAGACTTTGGTTCCCGAAAATGACACGTTTTATTAAAAAATATGTAAGATCATGTATAGAGTGCTCTTATGGTAAAGTACCTAGCGGTCCGAAAGAAGGCTTATTACATCCAATTCATAAAGTTGATAGGCCATTTGATACTGTACACATAGATCATCTAGGACCATTTGTTAAGAGTGCCAAGGGTTATTCTTACCTTTTGGTTCTGGTTGATGGTTTTACAAAATTTACTTTATTGAAACCTCTCCGTAATTTGAAGTCGGTTTTGACAATACGCGCTTTAGATGATATCTTTACTACTTTTGGATATCCGAATAGACTTATTTCTGATCAAGGTACATCATTCACATCCAATGAATTTACGAAATATTGTGAAGAATCTAAAATTAAGCACATATTAAATGCCGTATCAGCACCACGAGCCAATGGCCAGGTAGAAAGGTATAATAGAACGATTTTAGATAGTTTAACAACATACTCTGATAAGCTAGGTGAGAGACATTGGGATACTGTGTTAGGTAAGGTACAGTGGGGCTTAAACAATACTCTTAACAAAGGAATAGGTAGGGCCCCTTCGGAAGTAATGTTTGGAGTCAGGCTTGTTAGCAAAGGTGATAATATGTTCGCGGAAGTTCTTAATGCAACTCGACAATTAAGTGAAATAGATGGTATAAGAACGCAGGTTAGTGCTCATATTGAAAGGGATCAAGTTAATCAAAAGGATAGATACGACAAGAATAAAGTAAAGGCAAAAATCTATAAGGTTGGTGACCTCGTTAAAATACTGAAACCTACGCCTAATAATGATGGGCAAAGTAAGAAATTGCTTCCAAAATTTACAGGACCATTTAAAGTGACAAAAGTGCTAGATAATGACCGATATGAAGTATCTAGTATTCCAGGATCCAAAATTACTCAAAAAAAGTATTGTAATGTATGGGCAGCAGATCGTATCAAACCTTGGATCACTATGTATATTGATAATGGTAGTGATGCGAGTGACTCTGATACAGAAAGTAGTAATGCCGAAAGTTAGTGAATTAGTATTTATTTTCTTTTTCTTTTTTTGTGCAACTGTCGGAATATAGGTTTTTGTATACAATTATTTGTAAAGTATATTGCATATTGTAAAATAAAAATAATAAAATGTTAGTTATTGAATTAAAATTTATATGCTCTTATTGCGGTCACTTGATTACAGTACCTAAATATACAATGAAACAATAGCTTACCTATTTTATGTGTATTGTGGTAATTATTATTGTAAGAATAATGGTTAATATTAAAACAAAAACGTTTAATATTGTAAGATTAATGATTAACATTGAAACAAAAATGTTTAGTATTGTGAGAATAATGGTTAGTATTGATCAAGCACTGGTTAGTATTGATTGAATAATTGTTAGTATTGATTGAATAAGGGTTAGTATTGATTGAGCACTGGTTAGTATTGATTGAATAATTGTTAGTATTGATTGAATAAGGGTTAGTATTGATTGACCACTGGTTAGTATTGATTGACCACTGGTTAGTATTGTTAGTATTGATTGAGCACTGGTTAGTATTGATTGACCACTGGTTAGTATTGTTAGTATTGATTGAGCACTGGTTAGTATTGATTGACCACTGGTTAGTATTGTTAGTATTGATTGAGCACTGGTTAGTATTGATTGAATAATGATTAACATTGATTGGGCAATAGTTAGTATTGACTGATTGATGTTTAGTATTGATTGAGCAATGGTTAGTATTGACTGAATGATGTTAAGTATTGATTGAACAATGTTCGTAATGTAAATACTTGAACAATAGTTAGTAATTTTGGGGTATAATGTTACATGGATATATAGTCATAATAATATAGTAGATGAAGACAGTCTACAGTTGGATTGTATTCTTTTTTTTTATATTAAACATTGTTACAATATTATTTATGATTAACAATAAGAGAAAACTTACATGAAATACCATAATGGTTTAGTTAATAGCATAAACTAATAATTAAGAGTGTGTACATTATGTCTTTTATTATAATAAGTTTGGGACAAACTTAATGTCAGGAAGGGCCGAGTGTTAGATAATATTATTTTAACCGTTTTTATTTAAATTATAAACCAACGACATCTAGGATGTGACGTCATGCCATTATCAGAAGTTTGCTATATAAGACGCCTCGCTCACCTGGACCGGCCTCTTTCGCATTGGGTTTGTCACTTAAGCAGGTCTATCTGATATTTTGTGGTATATAAGTCTTAATTTACTACCATACATGTAATAAGTCTCTGTGATTTAATTTAAAAGAAGTTAAGTGAAGAAATAAATGAAGATTCTATAATACATTGAAATTTTGTGTTTAAAAAACCTGTCTAATCCTATCATAAGTGGATAATTTTCTGTACAAATATTCACTGCTTATTAATCACAGATTAAGCACGTACTTTTCTCGTAAGTAGGTACGAACATTTTATTATTTTTAAAAACTTTGATCTATCAATCGCGTCGGCCATGAGGTATCAATTTTAAACTAATTTAAGTTGTTCGGTTGACAATTACAATTTAGTATCATGGAGTTAATTTAATGGATTACATTATAGAGTCTAATAGGTAAACCCCTCGAGTTTTGAACGTACCATACACCTAATATGATTCGTATTACCGAGTGTAATATACTACAGGGTTTCATAATGACATCAGTGTTGTATAGTAGAACATTCAGTGGTTATCTATTACTACTTGTGTGTGTGTATGTTTGTTATTAAATAGGTACTATAAATAGTTATCAACCCTTAAATAGGTACATTTTATGCTGACTGTTGGTGGCCGGCTGCCTTTGTGATAACATTTTGTCTTATTACACTTTTGATATAGACATATTCTAAATCGGTGGTTGCAGTCCGTTCCTGTCGTTAAAACTGCCTTTAAACTAGCTGTTCGCACGGTATCATCATTGCCTTGGTGCCTTGGAGTAAGCTAAGTTATGAAACACATTCTCATCGTTATTTTTTTCGTCACACCGGAGCCGATACACAATCGCGACGGTAAGTAATCTTGTTAAAGTGTAATCACGGCATAAAGAGAAACAGCGCTTCGTTACACGCGCTTATTAGCTCTGCTGCACCTCAATCTAATCGATTTTTACAGTGCATATGCTAAGAAGATTACTTACTTAAAACACCTGTAGGCATGTAGTGAAACAACTTTTACTTGGTATATATTTTAACTACGCCATTTTAAATTTGTTTTTTTTTTTCAAACATTTATTTTATATAGGTAATACCTATACATACTCAGAATGCAACAGTTTTGTTCTTGAGTCTCTTTCTTATAACTTGTTTAAAAGTGACCGATAGTGACTTGATGTTTTTTATATTATTATTGTTTGTACCAAGAAGTATACCTATTATATCACAATGTTCCACAAATAAGTGCACGTGCCAATGGTACCTACTCGATTGACATCATCAAAGGAAGGCAATAAAATGGTCAACTTTATTTCTCGGAAAATGTGATACTGCAGTAGGAGGTCGTGAATAGGCGTTATTTATTGTTCAGGTTATAAACTCAGAGAGGTCAGGACAGGTGAGTTAAGGTCAGATAGTACGCCATTTTGCTTTAGCTTGTATTTCATTAAGTGACTTCCGTGATAGGCTTCAAAGGCAATTATTTTACCTAGGAGTAAACTACAGGTGACGATAAGGGTTCATTTCCTGTCGGTGAACATAAACATGTATGTGTGACCTTTTTTCGATGTAAAATTATCTCCCCTGTTAAGAAAAACATCGTACAATCTTTACGTAATAATTGGCGAGTAAACCGCTAACCTGCATTGGACCAGCGTGGTGGAGTAAGTCTAATCATCTAGATATTGCAATACAGAACGTTTGCTTTAACATTGATATCCTGTAGATAGGTATTCAAACGCACGTACACGTTAACACGTAGGTATTCATTTTGAGGTTGTCAAAAGATTTTCACAAGACAAAGTGAAAGCTTTCAAATGAAACAATTAACTAAACCCATAAAAGGTTAATTACGGCCTGAAATAGCCTTAACGATCCGATGTCATTTGAGATAGAACGGTCTATTACAAGACTTTGTCATTATAAGTGTAGTGGCATTATTTGGTTAAATGTTAAAATATGCTTTAAACAGATTCAAAGGCTCCAGGTTTTTTTATTAACGATCCCATCGACATTTTCGCCATCAATCATCGTTCGTTTAGTTTCCATCTGGCTGGAATACTGAGCCATGTAATAAATGAATTAAATAGAAATAGGTTGCCTAAATTTTTAAATAGCTGACAGGTTATAATCTTTGCCTTTGTTTGCGAGTTTAAAAAACATTATACTAAAATGGATGAACATTTATAGATACGATAAAATGTAGGTACCTACTAGTAGTATCATCTTCTTTAAAATTGAGCCACGTTAGTTCGATTATGATACATGTGCTCTGTTTTAATGATTTTACTTATTAGTAACATAAGTAGGTATAACGCTTATCCATAAAACTCGTCCAAAAAAAACCAATTGAATAGTTTAGTTTTTGTATGTTTTATAAGCAGGCTAGTGCGTACTTATTTTTTTTCAATTCCAACCGCAATATACCTGAGTCAATTATCCATCCAGTAGATATTGTTAACTAGCTTACAATATATTAACGACATTAAAGCTAGAAATACCTAGGTATAACAGTTAATAACGAATAAAGAAGGAACGACTTAGACACTGAAATCAAGAGAAATATCAACATGAAAATTTGTCTTATCACGTAGTATTATTCTTCTCAGAAAACCAATAAGACCTTCCCATCTATCAAATTACTAAGACACAAATTACCTTGGAAATAATAGAGAATTAGTCTCAGTAATCTGATATCGGGTCCCCGGTGAAACAATATGGTTAATTTAGCTTGGTTCGTGTTTTTTCCATATTAATGTTCACAAGTTCCAATAATCGTATGTAGGTTAATAATTATATCATATTTAATAATTCAAATTCCATAATTGGAATATTATTTGCTACTCCTACTCCATAGTAGGAATAGCAAATAATAAGTCGAGTCCAATTTAAGTCGCGTGTTGGATAAGTAAGTACCTACGTATGTATCTAACTTTATTGTTTTTTTTCTGTGTCGCTATCATATATTTTCAGAATGACATTTAAAACTATTCGACTAGTAGAGAGTTATTTTCAGGTGCCAATAGATCAATGTTCACACAAATCGCAGTTCAGAAACAACGACTAGTTTTTGTTACTTCACGATAAAATAAAATACATTTCACTATCATTCCGTTACTTTTTTTGATAGGTAGGTAAATTGAATTGTTTTAACTTGACTGAATGCGTGTTTGTGTTAGGCACAGGGGAAATAAGAAATTTACGATTAGATACTATCAATCTCGACTACAATCAAGTTGATGGAGGTCGAATCGACTTTTTAGTATCCAGATAGATACAAAAACTTTCGATTTCAAAGAAGTACATCCAGTGCAATATATATTCATGTCATATTGGTATATAAAACTACGCTCTGATGGTCTTGACAATAATGAAATAATATTTCTTTATCAATCAACTTGTATTGAGTACCAAAAATTATTGGTCACATATTTTTTTTCTCTTTTCACAATCAAACAATAAATCACAGAAATCAGTGCTTCTAAAGTCCAAGAGTGGGGGTTGTTACGTCACGTTATGGCATAAATTGTACTGTATCGTGACGTTACTCCCGAATTTTACAAGCACTTATTATTGTAATTTTTTTGTTTGTTTGTGAAAAGGAAAAATATGGGTGTAAGTAATAATTCTTAATAATATAACTGACGGACTAAATAAAATTTTGTTTTCTTTACCTAGTCGTTATCACTATTAAGACGTGTTTCGATACATCTGAGTACCTTGGTACTTGGCTTATATTTTATGCCGACTGTACACAGGCAATGCTGGTCATACACAAAATACCTTCTTCTATTCATGCTTAAGTTTACAAGAAATACCTAAGAATTTTGGCCTTAGTCAAATTATTTTAACAATATAAATTAGGCACAATATAAAAAGTACCACCTTGTAGGTACGTAACAAACAAACGTGTTTGTAGTTATTGTGTATGTAACTTTGGGAATAAAGCCAACTTTGTAACAGTTGTGTTTACGCAAAGGTAAAGGTTCAGGTTGTTCAGATATTGTTGAGATTATAACAATATTTGTTAGCATTTTGTATGAACGATAAAGGAAAATGTTTAGGTTTACCGACCAATTAAAACAATGTGTAATTGTTAATCTTCTTCTTCTTCTTTCTTATATATAAAAACTAGCGACCCGCCCCGGCTTCACACGGGGGCTATAAACCTTCCTTAAGAATCACTCTATCTATTAAAAAAAACCGCATCAAAATCCGTTGCGTAGTTTTAAAGATCTAAGCATACATACGGACATACAGCGAAAGCGACTTTGTTTTATAGTATGTATTGATGAATCGCAAAATGTGTTGGTAAGCGCATAACTCGACAACGCCAGGACCAATTTGGCCAATTTTTTTTTAAAATGTTCGTTAAAGTCCAAGAAAAAATCGAATAATTGCCGGGAAAACCCTAAAAACAGCCGTTTTCTTTTCCCATACAACCGTTGTCTAACTAAAGTTACCTAATTTGAATTTCGAACGGGCAGGATGACGTCTGCCGGGACCGCTAGTTATTAATATAATCTCACTTTTGGTTACCTACATTGAATTATAATAATTCGTCCTAGATTATTTTTAAAACGGACAATAATATGAATATTTAATATTATAATACCAATAAAATAATAATAAATACCAATTGAACTTATAGCAATTTTATAAAACAACATAAAAAGAAGCTACCATGCCTAATATTGATTTTATTTCTATCTCCAAATCAAGACTTGCATTATTTTTAAGTGAATTTCATTTTATTTACATCAATGCTGACATACACTTACGCTCTCTCTCTCTCTCTCTGTTACACACACACGCACGTAAAGTTTTTGTTCTCAAACATAAGTTAAAAAGTATTCTTACATTGATTTTTATTTGCATCTAAATGATGCATGTGGTGCATCGGTGGATGGCGTTATGTAATTTCAACTTACTTATTGAAATTACGCAACACCGTCACGTATTTCAGCTAAATTGTTATTATTATAATTTTAGTTCAAGTTTCTCCATAATGGCGGGTCACATTAATAATGATTGTTCTTGGCGAGTGGAGTTCTATAAGTGGAACTGCACCTCGTAAATGAAACTAAAACTGTTATGTGCTTTGTAAATCAGAACTAGGAAGGAACAAGTAAGAGAATCTTACCTATTCTACTAGTTATTACTAGAAGTAATACTCGACTTTCTAGATGACCTTTTATCAATAATCAGTAACTTAAAACTGCCTATATAGAGTTGGCCGATTAGAATCTTTTTTCTTATGTAGGACCTAGGTAACAGCTACCTAGTGTAATTTCAACATCAAGAAACGTTTGGAATTTGGTAATACAGTTAGTAAACCACAATTATTAAAAAAAATAAACGATACGTTTAGTTATGAAGATAATGATATCGTGTTTTTTAAATAACTTTTCAGGTAGTTGGGTAGCAAGTAGGTAGGTACGTATAATAATGGTACTATTATATCAAAACCATTTGGACGAGTAGACTTTTTAAACAGTTTCTAGTTACTTTTTTTTGAAAACTATTAAATTAAAAAATCGTATTTTAATTTATGACCTTTACATGACCTACAGAAATATCATAGGAAAGACATCAACGAGACCAAGTCATCGTCAAACTATACAGTGGTAGAAATAACTATAAGGCAGTATAGCGGTCATTTATTTAGTAAGTTATCTAATTAAATCCGAATGAAGGAAGCTATTTTTACTGTCTACATTCAGTAAACACAATCGTTTGTTGTTTCGTCATTCTCAATCTTTCATTCCCTCCTGATTTGCGGCAAAACCGTATAGAAGCCTCACAAGTGAACGTAGCCCATAACTTTAGAAACATTTAGGCAATCTGTCTACGTCACGATTGATGGAGGTTCGTAACGAGGTAAAGTTTGCGGTGTGAAATAAAATATATTTTTATGTTGTTAACTTGAAATTGGGGTTCTCTTATCGGAAAGAGTATTTCGTTTTCTTTATTAGTATTTGAATGTAACAACTGTATTTTATTTTATTTGCTGACGTTTCAAAAACTTAACAGTTAGTTTAGATAGTCTAACGCTAAAGTGTTTTGTAACCGTTAGAAAATAAGATAAAATACGCGAGTTAGATCCGTTATAGTTGTTTAATTCCAATGTGTAATTCCCCCACCTTGGGGGGCCCTCGGGTCGGTCAGGGCTAAAAACCCTAAACCCAACCCAAAAGGCTTAAGAGTCTCCTTTCAGGAGTCTCGCCACCCGTCCGGTTTTGCAGTAAAGGCCCATTAGCTGGCCAACTGCGCTTCAGTATTCAGTTCGAAAAAAAAAAAAAAAAAAAAAATGTGTAATAACCGCGAAGGCATCAAATAATATTTCTGGGTTAGATTTAAATTAAAGTTGCAAATCGATATTCCTATTTGCATAAGATAAATACATAATAAAAGAATATATTTTTAATATTTATTTAGACCGATGGCGATGGTTAATGATGGGATGGTCTCCCGGAACTACACATGTACCTACACCTTTTGTAAGTACCTACACGTGTATTTTTTGTAATGGAAAATCATGCTTTTCTGATGACAAATTTCAAAACGAACAGAAACACAACGCAGCAAAATTTAAAAATCATTTTATATTCCCGTGAACCGATTAAATTATGATTATATTTCGTTTTTAGGAAACACAGATAATTGCGTGCTTGTTGTAACAGATTATTATCTTCCTGGTTTAAAAATATATATAAATATATAGTTTAGTCGAAATTGATTCCAGTACATTTGTTTACGGTTATACGGAAGCTAACGTAAGCTCTTTAACTTAAAGGAAATCCTAGTTTTGCTGCAGTTTATTTTCATGCAAGTAGTAAACAGTCGGTTTATCATGAAATGCAATTGGCTTGGAAACGATTTCAATTGGTTTGCAGTTTAAAGTAGTCGTCACTTTTGCAATCCGTAATGCATTGATAATATTCCGTGTCTAGGCTCTAATTTTAAGGTACAAATTTGAGACAAACCAAAAACTTGTTATATAGCTCTCCTATATTCCAACACGCAATTGCGGATCTGGCTGGTAAGTACCGGGACAAAAAAAAGGATTCAAGTACATGGATGTAAATTTTACAAATATTTTTATTATATATATGTATTTGAGGTAATGTGCTATTTTGATATGTTGTAGTTCAATGTTAAAATAGGTCAGACGATTCATTCGGATCTGTACACTTTTGTAAAAAAATAATAATAAGAAAATAGGGTTTGATGAAACAAATTATTAATAATAGGTACTTATGTGTATTTACACTTCACCTAGAAGCACATACATTTATGGTTTAGATAAAAAATAATCAATTTATAACCTCACTCCTTTATAGTCTGTTAAAAATAGCTAGAGAGGAATTGCATCTTACATTTGCCTGGATGTTTTAGTTCAGGTAAATAATTCATGAACCTGTTACATTTTATATCGATGCTCTATTTTATCCTCGAAGCAAGTAACCTAAATAAGTACAACCTACAGGGAACATCGTTCCGGAATAACACCTGTGTGGTCGCAAACTTTCTTAAAGTTTCGATATTGCGTGTCTTTCCAGTACCTAGATGATGTGATTACCGACCTTAAACCAGTGACTAAAGGCTCGTTCGTCCAACTATACTGTATCTATACTAATATTATAAAGAGGAAAGGTTTGTTTGTTGGATTGAATAGGCTCCAGAACGGCTGGACTGATTTCAAAAATTCTTTCATTGTTGGGAAGCTACATTATTCCCGAGTGATATAGGCTATAAAAAAAAGATGATCCGTGCGAAGCCGGGGCGGACAGCTAGTAGGATATAAAAATAAAAGACACGTGCTTGATAGGAACTGGTGGAGGCAGATCATCCTCTCCAGATGCAATCTTGATACTGACCACTATCGTAAAAGTCACGAGGGACTATCTCACGAGAGACAGATATTTTTTTTAACTAAGAAAACTCAGAGACAGATTTATTTTCAATTTTTTATTTTTGATCATATAATGAATCTTAAGGGATAATAATAATAATAGTCAACTACGACATCATCCAGTTCAGTTTTCAACTAGCTGGCCATGTAAGCGAATATGTAGTACATATCTAATAAAAAAAGGTACCCACCCTAGGAAACGAATTTTAACTTCAAAGCGGCACTGCCGAATAGTTTAAGAAGTTAGGGTGTACCGTAAACTTTATGTTAACTATTTAACGTACCCAAATGTTATTAAATTAAAATATAGGTATACTTAGAGTGCAAATTCATCTCTTAACTCTAATCTAAGCCTTCATTCCTTTCATATTATGTAACTTAGCTTAACTTATTTCATTTGCTATTTGACCTACATAGAAATAATAATATTCATGCAACACCGCTATTATAATAATTTGTTATGGTTTTGCGGATATTACACATTGGACTGGAACAGCTATAAAGGATTTGGCCTGAGTATTTTATTTTATTTGTTGAAGTATCGAGAACTTTACAGATCCCATATTGATAGTTTAACAATCTTAATATAATAAAATACTGGAGTTCAATCTGTTATATTGTTTCACTTCAATATCGCTATTATTGCTCAGTCTATATTATCTTTTCATCATGTTTTCCAACTATCTATACCTACTTTAACTGTTAATTTCTATAGGACAGATCTCAACACGTTTCACGAATCATTAATTCACCGCGGTCGTTAAATATATTTATCTTATAGTTTCATTTATATAAGAACTCGTAAGAAAATATCATAACACCAGGGTGGTTTTAGAATGCGTTAGGGTAATGGTAAACATTTTCTCAGAAAACGCTACAAACTACAGCCTTTCGTGCGGTAACCGTCATTACTGGAGATGATGTCATATCACGAGAAAGATATTAAGTTCGCGTGTAGGCGGGAGAAGTAGATGCAGGAACGACATATAGATAGTAGGATATAAAGAAATATATGTTTCGGACGGCGCGTAAACTTTAATATGGTAGAGAGCTATTGTAAAATTATGTGTCCCATTTCACATGTCTAAGTAACTTGCAAATAATTGAGCACTGGGCTGACGACGAGTAGAAGGCCATTGGACGAAAATAAAGAACCGAGAAAAAATATGTAGGAGGAAATCTATACACTATTGAGGATTATTTTTAAAACCATTCGTAGATCATATATTGTTTAAAAATAGGTAGTGCTGTTACTGATCAAATAAATATTTAGATATTAAAAAAAATCTTTTCTGATTGAATTGATAACTACTGTTAGGTCAGCCACCCTTATTGTAGAAGACTTGCCACGTTAAACCAATTTAGTTTGAAGACAATTAATATTATTGTACTATGAGCGTTATTAAGCAAAAAAATGTGGATTATGTGGACTTTCAAATCAATTGCGGTACACAATTTGGGATCTAGTGCTGAATGATGAATACAAAGTAACGAACTATACATGAACTAAATTTAATATGTCAGGCAAAACAGAAAATGTCGGAAAACATTCTCAAGAACTAATCAAGAATAATGTTCCCTATTTGCAATCGTTTGCAGACAAGTCGAGGACATTTTTAAACCTAGCGTTTTCAACAACCAATACTAGAAGTTTTTGTTTTTTTAATAAATAAAAAATACATCAAATGCATTTAGAGTTGCTAAGCGGATAGCACATGACAGATTCGAAGTACCTATCTCTGTTAAAAAAAAGTATTCCAGTTTTTCATAGGTAAATATAAGCCCGCATACCTAAATACTTGGTATACAACCCTTGTGTCAAGATTGCATGAAAATAATAATGAAACAGACGACCTGTTTTGTATAAAAACCTTCAGCATAAGGTTGATATATAGGTACGAATGCTGTTGTTTGATTTGGCTGTGACAACGAATTGTTTTAGATTGCCAATTTTAATTAATGGTGTTTGTGTCTTTGCTTCAGGGGGTTCGAAAACAATTTACGATTACAATTACTCTTTGATGTTGACGAATTTTCATTCAACGCTCAATCAATTTTGATAATTAGCAACATTTAAAATTTTCCATTTATCTTAAATCGAAAAAGATCTACAAGTACCCTGTAAGTGTACTTGTAGCTCTTTTTGAGTGCAATCAAGCGTTTACATTTATACACACATAAGAAAATGTATCAAAAGTTAATTATAAAGACAAGTAACAATGGCGTGGGTTCTGTAACCGAATTTGTCTCGTGTGAACTTGCAAAGTTCATCAGCTAGATCCTCGCAGACTAATCTAGTTACAACGGTAAATCTTATTAGTTTCGCTAAAGATATTACTTTATGGAACCACTCACTAAAACGGGAGAATAATACGATTGTAGGTAAGGAAAAATAATCTAAATTAAACAAAGAATTGATACGAATCTAAACGTGACAAAAACACTCGTTGTATTATTATATTAATTAGTAAACAACTTTACGTCTTGACTCGCCTTTGAGTTATTTAAATTCTTCTAACACACATATGTGTTAGTAACATTTCTGAGAACTTATAAACGATTGTTAACTGTCCACGATACAATACATAATTTACCTTATCTACATTAAAATGACCATCCATTATGCATTGGAAATTCAAATTATAGGAGCAATTTTAATTGTCAATTATCGTGTATGCAATTTGACATCACATCCTAATCAAGTAATACAAAATGGTTGTCGTCTAGTTATGAAAACGTAAGGAATATGCAAAAACAAACAAAATAAGTCGATTTAAAAACATAGAGGTTATATAAGATTACTGTATGTTAATATGTTATCTTGTTCCCTTTCTAAGTAGCTTAGTATTTCAGGTACAGCATTTTATACTGATCTCGTCCGTGGTATTGTTTATTAGCTATAAAGTTTCGTATTCTTAGAGAAAATTGATTAATCACTGCGTAATTAGCAATTAATTTCGAAGACCTTCTTGAAATCTCATTTCATCTTTATTTCGCTACATAATGTCGAAGAAATTAGTGTTACTGTTTTCTATTTATTTTCTTCTGGAAACCCTCAGCGTGCATGCAGTGAGTTACCTATTTAAACTAAGTATTTACCTACTTCAATTAGCTAAATTTATTAATATTAAAAAACGTTTAACGGAATCTTGTATTAAACACAAAACGGCTAATAAGATTTAATACAATGGTTAAGTTCATGTTTTGATATTTGTTTAACTTTATCTTTTCAGTCCTTTTTAAGTAACCTTTTCCTAAGGGATACTCCAAAATGCAATCATCAGGTATTTATAGTTTTAAATAATAAAATCAATATTGTAAAGTAAGACATAGTAATTGTAAAGAATAGTTTCGTTTAGCTTTCCACATAATACGTAATCGTATTGCATTAAGATATAAGGAGGGGTAGACAAGATACATCGTTTTGCGTTAACTATAAACGAGAAATCACGCGGTCAGTTTTCCTTCATGCGAACGGACACCGACTTGTCTAGGGGGAATTTCAATCGTACGTACTTACCTTATTTCAAAATGCATTAGGCACAATTAGAAGGCGTACCTACTCTGTGACAAAGCCTGCGATTCAGTTGAGAACCATTGTCTTACTTTGTTTCATTACAAATTTATAGCAACAAATTAAGCACAAACTTCGCGATCTTGGCGTTTCTTTATCCCCTTCACACTAATTGGATAAGTAAGTAGGAAGTTTGTAGAGTTGTTGACACAGAAGTATTTAGGATCGATGGGGCTTATCTTCGAGTGCTATTGGGGAAACTTATCACTAAATACGAAAAATATAGTATTAAGATATGTTTTATGGAGCTATAGAGAACAGAAGGTAAAGGTACCTACTAGAACCAATAATTGAGTTCTGGTAAATCAATAAATGTATAGGTACATTGCTTTATATTTTGGGGAGAAATGAAATTCAAAAATGTATTGTGTCCTTTGAATATCGAAATAATAATAATGAAATTAGGTGCCAGTAAAACTTTATTCATATTTTTTCAGTGCACCGGAATAAAATGCAGTTCTTACGTACGTAGTTTGCAATATTGTTTCAGCGCAACCGCGCATCCATAGAATATTTAATATGGAAATCCATCCGCGTATCGCGATTTTACGCATACCAGAGATAATTAAATAAATATTTTTATATTTTCTAGTGTGAAGGACCTGATAGTGAAGCTAAGGTACAAAACGTAACGATATTTCATATCTGTAGGTATACTGCTTCCTTGCGAAATAAATTGGAGCAGGTCATTAGTAAAGTAAAGAACAGTGAAACTATTATCATATTTTGGTATGAAACAAACGGATAATTAAAACGGATTTAATTCGCGTATTTTATTTTATTTACGCCTCATTTATCCCTACCTACCACTACCATCAGCTCAGTCGTTCTACGAATACGGCAATTGTAAAGTTTCCGAAACATCAGCAAAAAAAGACAGTTAAATTCGTTATAATTGTTTCATTCCAATGTGTAATAACCGCGAAAAAATCTGAAATTTAATTATTATTATTGTTTACAGTGCGATGGTATTTTTTGTAATGCGAACGTAAGTAATGTCTGACTCCGTTTTATTGATTTTATTGAGCGCGGGATGCCGTAGTTACGTTCGTCATTGCCGTATATAATCGTCATAACGAACATTTGATTTTTAAAATGGTAATAAATATAAATATGATTTTAGACTGCGGGCAAGCTTTCTAAGGCTACGGTAAGTACTAGGAAGATCTTATATTATTTTGTACCCAAGTGAGATTAAGATTATAATAATATGTAGCCTTAATACTATTGGTAATTATTTAGCTAACCGGGTATCTATAAATATTGTTGGAAAAATTGTACTATAATACACAGATACTTACATCTATCACACATTTTCAGTGTAATGGAATTCAATCAGACTGCAAGGTAAGATAATATTAATATTAAATATATGTTCAGAAATAGTTTGTTAAGAATCGACATAATTATTCTACTAATAGGTATAGTTTACTGGAAAGGCTTTGAGGCTATAATAACGTTTATTTTTTTCTGATATTATCGGCTAAACTAATTGAATAAAATTTATAACACAGCAGATATAAATTCAAACCAAGATATTTATTATTGATATATTTTTTATGTAGGTACTTACTTAATATTTAGTACAATATTTAACTTGGCATTTAGTAAAATATTTAGCGTTTAGTAAAAATCAAATATTAATTTCAGTGTCAAGAGCAACAATGCACAACAAAGGTATTTTTGTCTATATTTGCATTGACACATACTTAGCTATCCATATTCTTTTAGTAAGCTACATGAAACCTTATATTATGTATTGCAAAATAGCTATTTTTATTACCCTAAATATTTACGTGGCGTGGTTTTACGTTTTTTTTTTCAGTGCAACGGTATTCAGTGTAACAGTGGCGTAAGTTTATTAGTTTTTCACAAACAAATGCCTTTCCTTGTTCAAAATACTTAAATAATATATCTATAAGTATATAGATACACTCATTATATAATTATTTTTAGTATAAGCTATATAGGTTCATATATTTTTTATTGTTTTAGTGTCAGGGACCGCAGTGTTTATCTGAAGTAAGAATAAATACTAACGATGATTATTTACTAAGGAATCTTAGTAATTAAATAAACGATATTCAAGTAGATACACATTGTCAAAGCCATTTCTACTAGACATTAAATTCTCAGATATTTAAGATGGTTTATTACTCAAAATTTAGGAAATTAATGGACGCTTCAATAAATAGCGTTCATTATTTTCCTTAGCAATAACCTCGAAGAACTTAATAATATACAAAAGTATTGAAATTACTACAATAATAATTTAGAAAACTAATATGTGTAGATAGCAAGTACCTAACTAAGAAAGGTACACGACATATAATCTAAGTACATACTTATTTATTTATTTTTTAATTATAGTGCAAAGGCATTTCATGTACTTCGTCGGTAAGTTATCTAAAACCTTTAGCAAATAAAATAGTGAATATCTTTAACTCTAAATAACACGCACTCCGTTAAGGAGTTCCAATGCCTACGTTCAAAGTTAACGCTGAACGTTTTCACCAAAACGTATGGGATTTGACATCCGCGAACGATTGTCACGTACATCACAAACGTTCGCGGATTCGTTTAACGTTAACGTTGAACGTTGGCACCTTGTCTACGCCCCCAGGACTATTGTGTTAAGTATTGTATTGTCATTAAAACTGCACGTACTTATAGGTCCGCCAAAATATATCGATACATCCACTAGAAGTAAGTAGGTTAAATAAATTAAAGCTACGTGATAGCACAGATAGGGTTTTCTTTAGCTTTCTATGACTATGGGATTCAAATGTATGAAGTGGTACACGTTAAGGGTATAAATTATTTTTGTTTATGTCATAAAGGCTAACGGGACCAACAGTAATGCTCGGGTAAGGCAACATTATTTTTAAACTCCTATTAAATAACTATATGAGTATATGTAATTCAGTGACAATGAAGTGAAAAATTGATCCTACGTAGGTATTCATTTTAAATACAGTCCAGGTCACTTTTCTAATTTATAATAAAAGGAACAATTGATATTTTTTTGTCATTACATATGTAGGTAAATACCTACATTTTTGTCAAAACTTGTGCAATAGTTTAAATTAATGAATATTTTATTTTAAGAGCTCTGGAATTAGTTGTATATCCACGGTAAGTATAATTATTAATTATTATTAATATATTATCATAAATTGGTTATTCCATAAAAAAATATACCTGGGTGAATATTTGAGTTCGTACATATTGGGCAGTTGGAAAAAAATTCAGAATATCGTTTCAAATTGCGTATTTTATATTTTTAACCTAAGGTTTAATATATAAATATGGAAAAAAAAAATAAAGGGACGTTCATATAACCAATAAGTAAATACATATTTCAGTTTTTATTTTTTTTTTAACGAACGGTAATGAGTACTCATTACCGTATCAGGAATGGTAATCAGAATGTATGAAATATGCGAACGGTAAGGAGAAATAATACTTATGGTAGTGAGATTTGCATGGAAATGGTAATGTGACCGTAAATGGTAATGATAATAAAATATTTTTTATATGAAAATATAAGTGTGATTTAAAGAAAATGAGTCTCGAAATATTAGTTTTTAATACCTACATAATTATAATTATCAAAGTTTTAAAGTAAAAAATTAAAATAGCCTATTAATACACATTACCATTCGAAATATCTCACTACCGTTTGTAAAATTAAACGGGAATAAACGGTAATTTCAAAAACGGTAACGAGATTTTTACGAATTTTGACCATTGTGCATTATTAAATAGACTTAAAATTATTTTTGACATATTAACATAAACACATACCACAGACACGTTTTTTGGTACATTCGGCTTTAATAAGGTATTAACGAACTTGCCAATAAATCTTCAATGGTGAGGAGATAAAAATGTTGACAAACCGTATAAACGTACGAAGACATCGTCATATTTTGACGGGAAATCGTTTCACACGCGTGCGACTAGTTTGGGTCGCTAGCGACAACTAAGATCGATTGCCGCGTCGATAGTTTGACCAATAATATGGCGCGAATATTTGTTTATGGCTTAGAACATTCTGACCAATGGTAATGAATGGTACCTGTATGGACATTTTTCAAAGCGATGGCAAACTACTTAAAAGTGCTCTTTAAGGTGTATAATTTTTATGATATCTAAACAAAGTTCTATTCTATAGAAATAACTACTTAAAAATACGATATTCGACATATAATTGAATCATTTTGATCATTCATTGATCAAAATTGGGATTTGGGACATGACGGGTAATGAGATTTGGCGAATATTTAAATTTATAAAAAATATTTCTATTCAAAAAATAAATATGTCATAAACTTCCAAACATAGAACTAGCTCTATTTGATATATAAAAAATAAACTAACTCAGATTCCTCCACTTCTCAATAGTTCTTTAGTGTTTGCCGCGTAATATGTACGAACTCAAATATTCACCCACCTATGTAAAAACCTAAACACAATCCCATTGTTTTAAAAAAAAACTGTATGAGGTAGGTACATGTTGAGGACCGCGGCGACGGACACAATGAAAATGGACATATTGTGGTTTAATAAAGGTCTTTTGTCTTAGTTTTAAATATCCGTCCATCAATTTTAAACTCTAAAAAGTATGTGGCATAAATATGGTTGTATATCGATCACTAACTTACGTCAGTGACTGGTTTTCTGTGCAGAGGTTCATGTGTTGAAACGAAAATGAGATTGACGAATAGTTTCAATTTATATAATAGGTAATTTATTGAACTGTTACTTAATGTTTTAAGAAATTGAAACTTTTATTATAGTGTAACGGGGAAGGCTGCAAGAGCTTTGTAAGTCTAAATTATTCTATATGTATAAAGTACCTTTTACTTATTATATTTATTTATCTAGAACGTACAAACCAACCTAAATCGTTTATTTCAAAGTACATTCAATTAAATTGTCCCATTAAAATTACTAGAGGAAACTTAAATCAAACGATAATTAATTTATACACTTTTGAATATTAACAATGAATATGTTATAGAGCAAACCAATGTTGCAGGAAATTTGTTTATATACCGATTTTGTAGTATAAGTAGTAGGTACATTTTAGCCCATTTTTATAAAAGGTATATATATCGACTTTACTAGAAATCCGGACCGAGTTCGTTGCTTCTTTGGATAATTTATTTTTATGGTTTTAGGACTTAATAATAAATTTGGCTAAATCAAAGAACATTGTTACAGTGTGAGAACACGTCTGATACACTGAAAGTAAGTAGGTAAATAATATTTTATTTCGGATAATAAATATTTTAAAAAATACGATGCTCATTATATTTACGAATACTTATCCCAAATATTAACCATTTTTTCTTTTTCCCAGACAATAGTTAAGTATAGCAATTTTGAAATAATTTAGGTTTTTATTTTTCATATAATTAAGTATTACGTGGTTTCGGTAAACATCTACGGAAAACTATTACGAGCTACATGCCTTCACTGCCTAGTTAATATTGCTTGTATGGCATGAAAATCATATTTACTTCCTGAATAACACTGTTGGTAATTAATTTCGTGGTTGGATTGTTTACGAAAGTAAATCTTCGAGTGCGGGTAATAACGGCCATACTCATGTAACTAAACGACCCTATTGTTGGGTTTCTCCCAATTATCTCCACCTTTACTCTTAGTTTTGAAGTGAGTATGTTTGTTATGTGCCTTAATTGAAATCTTTGATGTAAATGTGGACTTACTATCTATTTATTTATTTATTCATAAGTTAAAGACATAGCATAACAGTGTAGACTGAGATGTGCTATGAAACTAGACTAAATAAAAGTAAAATCACATAAATTAAACATAAACGCTAGACGCCCATGGATACCAATCCATCGCCTTACTGAAACTACACACACTATAACATGTATTATTCCAAAAGTCCTAAAAATACGACCATATTAACTCTGATAAACTATAGATGAATTGCTAAAAAAAATATACTTTTAAGTTTCTATTTAACTTTCAGTGCATCGGCACTATTTGTCAAATGACGGTAAGAAATATTACAAGTTTGAAATATGTTTAATAATTAAATTAACGACAATTGTAAAATGACCTTTTTTCTTTAATGTTATCTGTTCTGATTAAGGGTTATATTTTTTTTACTATATTTTTAGGATAATGGGAAATCAGCGGTAAGTCAAACGATTAAGTTCCCTTAGTTTAATTAAATCGATGAAAGATCTATAGATAGGCAATTTATATGATAGATTCTTACTTCTGTCGAGTAGGTACTCGTATATCCCGGGGCTTCCTAGTTCCTTGTTCCGCGCTCGTTCAATTAATTGTTCTGACAGTGAGTTATTTGGTGGTAGTATTAACTAATTTCTATAACATGCATTTATCAAGGGAAGGTATTGTCCATTTATAAGCTTACGCCATTGGAACTAATTTGAATACACTTTTAATGCATGGTAATTTAAAAGGCATAACGTAACAGAAAAAACAATCGGTTGCAATAACGAAATGGGATCATTCTTTTACAATACAAATATTATAACCATATTACATTTGCCGATAAAGTATTCAAAATATTATATTGAAATTTATTTATTTTTAATTAGCTATTATTATTAATGTAAATATATGAACTTATCAGTTACCGATAGAAATTTCAGTATTAATTTCCTAATGGTTGTGATATGCCTATGTGGGTAAATCCGTTATAAATATAGGTAGGTACTTGAGCAACAAAAAGCGAATATTAATCCAAAGGACTTTCAGAGGAGTGAAATATTGTTTTGTGACGCAAATTGTTTTCAACTTTGTGAAAGTACTTTTTGGGGTAGCCAAAAAGAAGAGCAATTATGACAAAGGTATCGTTAGGATCAAACTCAACAATAATTTGTTGGATTTGTTTATGTTTTCAGTGCACTGGCCGTTCGTGCCAAGCATCGGTGAGCTATTGAGTAATATTGGGATACAATATTTTATTTTAGAAATAAACTTATACCTATTTAAATATTCTCCATATTGTAGTGCACCGGAGCATACTGTTCAGCTGTAGTAAGTACACACATATAGCATAATTATATAGATATTTTAAAGATGACACAAGCGAATCTTAGATTGCGTTATCTTCTTTGTTAATCATTACCTATTTATTAAATATTAGACTTTACTAAATTGGTTAACTGATATATTTTGTAGATTTTATTACATTATCACTATTTTATTTAAATGGCTGATATTTCGAAAACTTTAAAGTTTTTGAAACGAATTCATTACAATTGTTAACCTAAGTGTATATTTTACGTGTACCTAATTATTTGTAGTGCTCAGGAGAGAAATGCATAGCAGTAGTAAGTATTTACCGATAAATTATATAGAATCACCAAAATAAACTAAACAATAAATATTTAAGTACCTTATTTCGAAACTTTGCGCTTGCTAGATTCTCAAGTTGTAGGAATCACACAAAAAGTTATTTTTTTGGTGCCGATTTAGTCAGGAACTGATTGCCTCGCTCACTAATTAAAACACTAGGGCACTTCCCGAAGTTGTAATTAAGCTGGTATCTGGTATGCAGGTTTTGCTGCAAAACAACAAGTAACTTTTGTAAAAGGCCTTGTATAGTTAAGGGTTTGGCTCTTCATGAAATCTGATAACTATGATGCCGGTAAAATCATCATGAGCCAGATACTTGACGATCTGTTTGTCTTGTTGGTAACATTTCGCACGCCTAGATCTAAAGAGAGCTAACTCAAAAAAGGTACTTTTTCAGGAGAGACAAGAAACTGATTAATATGCCCATATGCACGCATGAGTTTTCTGTATAAATTTATACTTTTATAATAAAGCTAGCAGAGTTATATTAGCTGAAATCAGTTTTAGTGTAGGTGGGTTTTGCTGGAATCCGATGGTGTGCATAACTCAAATCTTCCGGTTTTTAAGTTAGATCCCTTTAGATCTAGGTGTGCGATTTATATTTATTGATTCAAGCAATGAAAATTAAATATAATGTGATTGTTGTTACAGTGTGCTGGGAAGCCTTGTAGTGCAAAAGTAAGTATTATACCTACTTATGCAAAATGATGAAAAGGTACTGTTACTGTTTTAATATGTACTTAGTACTTTTTAAAAAATATTTTCGGTCATCTAGTCGTACCTTTTACCTAAGTACTTCATAAAGCAGAGCCTCTTTTGGCTGCTCTATTGGCGATTTTGTTTTAATGTAAGTACCTACCTCAATGTGCATACTATTTGAAAAGTTAACTCAACCTGGAAAAACACAACCAGCTGAGTTGAACATTTAACCATTGGTAGTCATTATTTCGGTATCGGCCTTTATTTTTCGGCAATGAAACTACTTACGAAGATTGACAGGCATAATATTTTTTCAGTGTGAAGGCCTGAACTGTAGTTGGGTCAACAACGGCGGAAATGTAACAACCCGGACGAATAATCAGAAACTCGTTTTCGATATAGATATTGACGCAGATATTAAGTAAACAATAATTAAAATATTGAAACTTAGTATTGTTTCCTTCACACCACAGTAAGGAGTCAAGTTGTATATTCAACCATGTACCTATATAACTCGTATAATAATGATGTTTAACTATAGATTATCAGAATAGTTTATTCATAATAATTAAATTTGTGCTCTCAAGTAAATTAAAATAAATTACCTACCTACCTTCTTTTGTAATAGGTAATTAAAGGCACCAATTTTTAAACCAGTGCGAAAAAATAAGCATTGCAAAAAGTGTGTTTAATTAGAATGTACCTATTTGGAACGACTTCGATTTGTATTTATATTAGAGCAAGAGCCAGCGGCCCCCAGACTTTCGGTAAAGTATAAAAGCTGTAAGTTTCTCAATGTATGCCCCCAACACAAGTAAGAACGAACCCCGTCTATGAAACTTGGGTCGCGGTGGCTTTGGCAGGTATCAGGTAATAAAGGTGTGTAAAATTGTGTGTTAAATTCGTTAAAGTATAAAACTCAGTTTTTACATATTTTACGTATAATAATCCTAGAAGTCACCTTGCCGAAACCCAGACCCTTCGTACGGTTGCAACCCTCTCCCAGACGCCCTTAAAGTTTTATTTAATTGTTACTATACTTACGGTATAGTATAAAAGCTCAATTTATATATGTTATTTGGAGAACTATCAAATGATGTTTTCTTAATAGTAGGAATGTGAAAAAATAATCGATTAAAAATCGATTATTTTAAAGTAATAATCGATTTTAAAACGTGATTTTTTTTAAATTAATAATCGATTAATAATCGATTTTTTATAATCATGAAATAAATGCTCCCCGAACAGTTTAGTTGATTCATTTTTAATAAAACATTCACTAGATGGAGTTAGACGATGAACTGTACTACTTTACCGACATTCGTTTGATATGTTATTCATTATTCGTTGCTGAAACTTCATTTTTCAAACAATTCAAATTTGAAAGGTTTAAAAGTCCCGTTTTTTATAATGTCTACGACTAAAAGAACTACAAGTATTCAATGTTGGCGTCAATATTTTCATGTTGACAATAAATCTGGCAGTGCTAAATGTAAATATTGCCCTAATTGTATTGTTTTAGTTATTGTACATAACGAATTTTCATAATAAATCTAGAAAATAGTTCTCATTATCCCTACTAATATTATAAATGCGAAATCAACTCTGTCTGTCTGTCTGTTACGCTTTCACGCTAAAACTACTGGACCGATTTAAATGAAATTTGGTACAAAGAAAGTCTGGAGCCTGAGAAAGAACATAGGCTACTGTTTAACCGACTGCAAAAAAAGACTTCCACGCGGAAGAAGTCGCGGGCAGAAGCTATATACAATAAATGATAGATCATGCGCAGTAAAACGTCGCAATGGACCGAACGCTGTATTTCACTCGCACCCGCTGACACATAATATGTCCCTCGCGCTCGCACTTACATTAGACTTTTGATGTATTGGCAACATGAAATTCTTAGTCAAAGTTCAAAATTGTCCCTAAAGACCCCAAATGACGGTATGTGTCAGTGGGTGCGTGTGAAATACAGCGTTCGGTCCATTGCGACGTTTTACTGCGCATCAGCTGTCATTGTATTATGTGGTACGTATACCGTAAGTATAGTAACAATTAAATAAAACTTTAAGGGCGTCTGGGAGAGGGTTGCAACCGTACGAAGGGTCTGGGTTTCGGCAAGGTGACTTCTATGATTATTATACGTAAAATATGTAAAAACTGAGTTTTATACTTTAGTGAAATTTAACACACAATTTTACACACCTTTATTACCTGATACCTGCCAAAGCCACCGCGACCCAAGTTTCATAGACGGGGTTCGTTCTTACTTGTGTTGGGGGCATACATTGAGAAACTTACAGCTTTTATACTTTACCGAAGGTCTGGGGGCCGCTGGCTCTTGGGCTATATCACCAGCAGGTAGGTATTATTAACCGCCACAGAATCAAGCCACACTTTTATATAAAGTCGGTATAATAAAACTTTTGCTAGCACAGATAATATAATAATGCCAAAAAAAGTATATTTTGACAATAAAGTTGCGTTATCTGTTAAATTATTACAAGTAGCGTCGTAACAGACGACGCGCGCTCTTTTCTCTGCGGACAAAAACAATGGAATTTATCACTTTTTGTAATAAAAACAAGTAACTTGAAGATAACTAAAGACTTTGAGGGTGTCTTCAAAGGTTTTATTTTGAGACTGTTCATATTATTTCAACGTTTTCCTCACTTTGCTTTTATAATTAATTTTGTTAATAAAATTCTATATTGACTATGATATTTGCCGAAAGTTGAATGATGAAAGGCCTCATGCTATAAATAGTAAGTATGAATTTAAATTGGTTAGGTAGCTGTAATAGAAGGCGTGTTTTGATTTTTTCTAGTAGTGTCGACTTTGGCCGTAATATTAGTAGAGTAAGTATGCGAAATTCGAAAGTTTATTCGAGGTAAGAGCATATGTCTAATAATTATACAAAATTCTCATATCGCGGTTTTGTTGCCAAATTCCTTCGATAGGTATGGCTTAAGTGATTTTTAAGTAGGTAGGTCTGAGAATCGGTCAAAATTTATTTTTCATACCCTTAGGCCCTAAGGGTATGAAAAAGGCTTAGGGGTATAAAAAATAAGGGGGTGTTAAGGGTCGTGGTGGACCCAGTGTTTTTTTAAATTTTTGTATTTTATTTTGCATTGAAAAATACTATCTAAATTCTAAACCGTGGAGTTCGTTTGGTCAGCTAGTAATTTAATATAAGTGTGTGTGAAAGGGCCGCTTGCTCTTACTCGCGGTTTATCAGTGCATGCTAGCCATGCTGCTATAAAAGTGAATCAAACTTTTTACTGATTTTACTAACCCTGAGCGCTAAGTTTGTATCAAGTGTAAATCTGCAGCAGCGAACTCGTTGCACTTCGTGAAGCAGAACACAGCTTAATAAAATATTGTATTTAGGTAGGTACGAGTCATGAGCATTAGGTAATATATATATATATATTCATTTCCAAACACCTTGAATTTAATTTTTATTGAAGACATAAATACTTCTAACAACTTTCTTAAAACCTATTAAATAACTATATCGGGTTAGAAGTAAATAAAATTAAATATTAAGGAATTATAACGCCTATTCGTTTTATACCGTTCGGGGTTGACCCAAAGGATCCGTGTATCAGGAGGTGAGTATTTAAGCTTTTTAATAGAAAGAAATGCTGTAGGTACCTACTAAACTAAGAAATATTTCTTTAGAAAGTGAATTACCTGTGGTATTAAATCTACATTTTCCAGTGTTGAGTGCACAGAGCTTAGCGGGCACTTCTCTTGTTAAGCATCCTCGTGCGATTTACAAACTTACAACTACTTAGTAGTCTAGAGAGTACAAAGAAGTTTCAAGCAGTACTTAACGACTTCCTATATCCTTACCTATACCCCTTTAAATGAGTTAAACCGCATACAGAAAATCAGAAACAGCTGGAAAAATAAATCTTAGTTATAACTGATGTAGATGCTATTCTTTGCTAAGTATAACAGTAGCCTCGATAAGTACTAGTCAAATGGCGACAATGTCATTGAGAACTTGGTGTCCACACAATAGGAGCTGGAAATAGCTGTTAACGTATGAGAGGACAAGTTAAATTGAACGCGGTTACAACACAGCTCCTGCACTAACTTGGATGCAAGTTTACAGTGGATCTAAATTTGAGTTACAGCACAGACTAACTAATAGCTCGTCACGGTGAAATGACGTGAATGAGTGGTACACAAGCATGTCTTGGTATATCAGGCTTCGTAAAATAATGAACCTGTACAGAAATGTCCCTCTTTAATGTACGTAAGGGCTTTAATGTGTGTCAAGTAATCGCTTTATTGCACATAATAGGTTATAAATAAAGTTATAGCAGATGATAAAAGAATTGTGAATTTATCCCTCAATTGATCTCTTGTAGATTTTTCTTCCAAGATATCTATTTGACTACACGAAGATTTTGCATTCAATTATTAATAGTCGGTAAGTAAAATGATTTCTGATGCTTTCGCAGTCAATACATATGGGGATAAAAAAAATATAACGGATTTAACTATAGCTAGTCTAACGTAGTGTTAGATCTCGTCAGTTTTTTTGGTTTCGAAACTGAGGACTATAAAGTTATTCATATAATAATCGTTAGCATACAATTATTAAACTTGAGTTAAATATCTTAAAATTAAAAAAAAAACTATAACGAATATAATTCTCTGACGTTTTGAAAACACTTCCCATATCTGCTGACTGAACTGACGATAGTCCTACACGAAAGTCTCTAATAATTGTTTTATTCCTTTTAATACTATAATTCACAAATAACACGAGTAGGTATTAAATTTAAACCGAACAAAGTCAATGTGCCCTTCAATGAAGTGATAATAATGGGAGTAGGTATTACGTAGTGCGTTATCACTCACGCCACGTCAAACAGGCTTGTCGCGTCGAAATGCCAAATTGAATCGTACCTATCCATATAAGGCTTATATTAATCCCGTGTTCCCATAAAAGGCCCGTGTGGTACAAGAATGACAAAATATTCCTGAATATTGGAATTAATTTAAACAAAATTGTCATTAATTCAGTCTGTGATAAAATATTAACTTTTTAATTTATATTCAACATGAAAGAGCCGCTCAATATTGGATGGCTGAGTGAACTTACATTGAGTGGTACCTCCTAAAGTAGAAGAGTTCTTTTTTATAATTTTCGTTGATTTAATTAATATCTTGTGCTTTAATGTGAAGCGAGTTAAAAATGAGTTGTTTCTAAAAAAGTCTTTCTCTTACAATCTTATATCATTCAGGGCTATTATACCTAGTTTGTTATTGAATTACCTAAATCCTAGGTAAAATAAGTTCATTTCCTTTCATGTTTAAACATATATACGAGAACATTTTAGACATATTATAGATATAAGATGCTATACTCTACCCGGGTCCATGTACGAAGTAAAATATCTGTACCAGATTAAGACCATAGTTGCAAATAAAGAAAAAAATATTTTCTACTTAATTGTTTGTATCATTTGTAGCGTAATTTATAATTGATGTCAAATAAGTCGATGTGAAAATCTAATTCTACGAAAAGCAAAGCAGCGAGCATATGATGAACTGTCGAGTTGACATCTTGTCGACATAATATTGAGAACGTTGTCGACAAGGCGAAGGTATTTCGTGTCGATATTATTCCGTTGTTGACATAAGAGACGACATCGACATGTCAAGATTTCTGGTTATCGACAACCTTACCGATTTTTGACAGATAACAACGAGAATAAGACGACATCGACATGACAAGATGTCGACTCGACAATTCATCATAGGCTCGCAGCTATCCAGTAACTTATAACTTAGACCCACTTTAGAATCTCGTTGATAACTCATCTATTGTTCATATTATATCGATCTGGCTTAAAATGGCGGAGTGGCTGCGGAACAATGACAAGAAACTACGTACATATTAATCTTCGTACATATCAGTGAAGGGGTTCGATTACAGACGGGGTTAATCTTCAGTTTGTATGGAAACATTGTTTGGTGACCTCATTGTTTGCTTCAAGTAGTTCTTTAGAGAATATTGGCTACAACTGTAGGTAGGATAAAGAACCATCATATAACATATATTTGGTAACCAAAATCACAAAAGGCAATTATTAAGTACCTACAGGTTTTTCACACTGAATTAATAACTATTGCCATATTCGGATTTCAAAAATAATATTTCTTATTTCTTTAATTTTCTTCTGTAGGTACAAACCTAGTCGTGATAATAACAAATATAAAAAAAAATGTTCAAATTTGGTGCAGTCGATCGGATGTTATGCGCGTACATAGGTACCTACATTTCGGCGGTTCATAGTAGGTAGGTACAACTTTTCTTAGTTTGGGATTTGGGGAATGTAAACTATTTATTTTGTAATACTTTTTTATTACTTACCTACTTTTACTTTATACATTTATATTTATTTACTCTCCAATCTTTATAGAATCTACCAATAGGTACAATCAAATTAACGCCTTTATACAAAAAATGCCTTAGTTCCGTTCAATTGACTATCTAATCGCACGAAAACCTATGAGAATTGGCAAGCAGCGCTCCCCGCACCACACTATCTTGGATATTACGTCATTCATGGCAATACCTCGTCCATTACCGAATCTTAGAGTCTATAGAAACTTGTAACTAAGAGCCAGCACGCAATGGATGAACCTAGTATCATTTGTAAGGAAGGTGGTTGTGATCTATCGTATCCTAAATGTGTGCTGATCATCTCATAATTTGTTTATCTATGGCTGGTCTCTACGGATTTGCTATTTATTTTGTTGGCAATCTTTTCACCAATATTTATTTTTTATACTTATTATTACTGGAAATTTCACTTAGATAAGTACGTGTATACTGTTTTTACTTGTAGCAAAAAGCGTACCTACTTGAATTAAATATTTTTTGTAGTTTTTAGGAGTACCTAATTTAGGTATAGGTTAGGACCTAATTTTGCCCATTTATTTAAATTTCAAACGTCTGTTCAGATATCGGATTTTATTGTTAAAAGTATTTGCAAGAGGTTTAGCTAAGTCAGATTTAAGCAGAAAGATTGGGTCACTGAATACCTATTGTCGGATTAAGCCTATTGTACACTATACGACACGGATTCCACACGAATAATGTTACTTCCGCGTCTAATTTCAATGGGTACATACAGTTTGTTTATATAGGTACCGCCGAATAGAGTACCGATTATATAACCTATTACGAAAATCGGTTAAAATTAGTACCTGTATGACGTTTTTAATTTCACATTTATAAGTGTTACAGCAAACCCTATTTTGTTTTATATAGTTACTTATACTATTAAATACAATCATCAAGGAAATGTTTGATTGGTCACATATTCGTAAAGAACATACCTGTAGGTAATTTTATCGGCACGTGTAAAAGTGTCTAATGGGCTTATAATACGGCAGTCTGGCATAAAGCCAAGATGCCAGATATTTAACTAGCTAATGCCAAAACTGCTGTTGTGTGGTTTTTATGCCAGAAATGAGCTGTGTCATTTCCAGGCCAACGCTTACTGTAGTTCTATGAAGTTTTAAAGACAATAAAGTTTAGCAATAAAAATATAAGGATTGTTCAGGTTTTATAAAAAAGTAATTGTAAAAAACATTGATAATGCATTCATAAGTAAATCTAGGGAATGTAGTTCGTATGTAGGTATGTAGGATTTGTTCAACTTAATCTCACAAAAAATCGTAAAGACTAGCTTAATATTTAATATCACATTCATAACAAACAGTTTTATTAAGTTGTAATTGTTTAGATACTGCTGCAAGAGGCCAATGTTAAAAGTGAAAATAATGTAAACTTATATGTACCTACATATTTTTGTGATACATCTATATATCAGTCAAGATTGTTTTACTCGTGCTAACCGAGCAAAATCACTCGCAGATGCAAGCGGGACAGAATTATGGATGAAATAATACTTCCCACCAGAGCTGTAAAAATATAATAAACCGAATTACAAGGGATAAGTGCACTTCACCCTGCATATTGTATGATAAACAATTCGCCAGAAGAATCCTGCGAAACGAAATAAAACAAGGGAAATAAAAACAAACCATTTCTTTTTACGATTACTTTCGTTATAGGCGTTTTGGACGAATCCTCTTTTGAAAAGCCGACCTTTTGGTATGCTAATTTATACGGGTAGGTACATTAATTAATTCACCGATTAGAAATAAACATTACACAGTTGTCAGATAATAAAATGTTTGGATAGGCCCGACATATATTATGTCATACCGATAGAACTAGCGTAGGTACACAATAAATTGAAATTTATTAATCCTCACTAACATTATAATAGCGAAAGTATGTAAGAATGTATGGATGTATATTTGTTACTCTTTCACGCAAAAGCTACTAAAAGGATATTTGTGTTGTCTTTTATATGTATGTATGTACATTTTTTTAATCCTCAAATTAAATAAGTACCTACTATGTTACTTCAGTGCACGCCAAAATGAATTTCGAACGCGGAAATACTTCTTACTTATCTTCATTTTGATAAAAGTCATTTTCCATTGTAACGCGCAAATGTCCGGGTGAAACAAATGTCAAAACAATGTTCTCTTGACTTTCTAATGATCCTTTCAAAGATATTATTCTTCAATTTCAATTGATTGTGATTCTTTTCCAAATGGATTGCAGCTGTTTTTCAGAATGAATAATCCCTTAGTTTTTATTTAGTTTCTTCTATAAAGGAATAATACCTATTTAATTTCATATTTTACGTTTTTTAGCTCAAAATTAGAATGATAGTTTTTTTATTTCAATACTCATGAATTATTTTGTTACAAGGGGTCAAAATAATGATCGTGTCGGGATAAAATCCAAACAATTATATATTTTTCATAACTTAGGTATATATGACGTTAATGACCAAGTTGCTAAGTAGGTAAGTCTATCTTAATAAATAGCAAAAATATATTATATAAATAAACTATCCTATTCTATATGTGCTTGTTTACTTGCTGATAATTTGAACAAACCGTCTGCACAATGCAAGTATAACTAATTACTTAGAAATTCGAGGAAAATCGCTTTAGATAGATTGATATTAAAATTCAACCGAAGTCGTAGACGGGGAGTTAGATAACGATAATCGATTTGCATGAGAAAATGAATTTTATGAATGAAAAGTATAAGTTAATAAGATTTCATAGTCACTCCTGTATTCTATTGAATGTAACTATAGAAGTCGCCTAAGGTGCCTACGTTTCATTTGACCCAGTTAATTAAAAATATATTCAACCAAGTACCACAATTTATAAATTCCTTGTCTCTTTGTTTTAAAACAAAGCTCGGTCGCCCACGTGCCAGCGACATGTACATTTTTCGGGTTAAAAAATATTGTGCAGTCACTCGTTTTAAAATTTGTCCAATCCACTTAAAGAAAACAATGGCATTGTGAGATTCACTGCAAAATGTATAAACTTAGGAATTAATGATTACAAGTGAATCCATAGACAAACAAACCTCCGCCATAAAAAAACCTAAAAGCCTTTGAAAAAGAATAATAATAACAACTTATACGGCTAAACCGATTTCCATTAAGCATAAGCAAAGAACACTTCTGAATTATTTACGTTTTAAATAAAAAAACAGCATCAAAATCGATTTTTCCGTTTGGGAGCTGTGATGCCACAGACACGCACACACACACCTACAAACGCAGTCTCGTCAAATGTTGGGTGTTAAAAATGGTGTTTATATTTTCACTGTACTCCGTCATACCACAGAAACCTGCTACACGTGGCGTGTACTCGGGGAAGGAGTCGTGAACGCCATTTTTCTATAAGTGTACTTGTAAGTTAAGAGTCGATGATCTTTTGTTCTTTCAGGGGAGATATAACCTCTTGCTACAGCATGATTGTTATATGACTTTTGCGGTTAACCACGCAATGCTATTGTATTGGTTAACTGGATTGGGCAAAATTAAAAACACGGTAGCCATGCACAATACTCGTTTCCAGTGAGATGGCTTGTTAGGTTAGGAAACAAGTCAAAACGTAAAGTTTGCACAGACGACGTCACATGAAGAAGCTAGTAATCTTATAAAGACTTTGTTACATTGATAACAATGTAAAAAAAAAATAGGTAAGTAAGTAAATTTTGATTTAATCTAACTAATATGCTTTATTAAAAAAAAAACGATTTAACGTACAAACTTTACATTAGTCCATAAAAAGCCTACTCAATGTTGGTACATTGTAGTATAAGAAGTTTAGTATGTATGGATAAATTATTTCAGTTATTTGCCTACTTCATTTTAGTTCTACGCCAGTCTCGAGTGAATAAAGTGAGCATCGCAAAAAGGGTCAGTTAGAGATTTTGCCGACAATCTTTTCGACATAGATAGTTCTGTATACCACTATTGTGTACAGTGGGATTTGCCCTAAGGTCTAGCAGACCCGAGCCTAGGGCGAGCAGGTTCCTAGGGGCGTCTAACCACGACGAAAATAAACAGAATATGAACTAAGAAAGAAACGGCTGGTACTATTAACAATAAACTGCCTAGAGCGGTTAAGACTATATAAATTCTCCCTTTCGAGTAAAGTGAAAGTAATTGAAAATTGTTAAGAACGATGTAATGTAAATGATCATATTCATAAGTCTGTAGATAAAAGTTGTCTCACTTGCAAAGGTAGGTAATTCTTAACAAAGTTGCAAAGTAGGCTTGAATTATTTAAACTTAGGCATTACCTACCTGAGACTGTCAAGGACTTAATAATGGCGTAGGTTGTTATCGTAGACTACTTAGCTGTTGTTCTTAAAAGAAATTGTGTTTTGAAGTTAAAAGTAAATTTTTAATTAAGTGTAGACATTTCGAGGTTTTTTAGAGAAAAGTTACGGTAATAGCTAGTCGGTGCCTATTAGATATGACCGAGAAATCTAAAACGTTAAATAAGAATTAAAATTCCGATAGGTTTCATCCCTGTATTGTATAATACATAAATAGGTTATTTCATATGGCAATAAAATTTAATGTATCTGAAGTTATTAGATAGTCGTACAGTAAGACGATAACTTATGGGAATAATTGACACGCAGAAAATCACGTTACCGAATAATATCGAAAACAACCAAACCTTAAAAAGCATCAAGAAAACTGACACAAACAAGGTCGAGCCTCTCATCAATCGGACGATGTGCAATGAAATTTTTCCAACAAGACGTCAGAGGTGGATCAAGAGGGGGGACAAATGTTTCAGGAAAGGTTACATAGCTAGTCTGTGCTCGGCGGTTGGCAGGAGCGGTTGCCGTTTCCACTCCCAAATTCGCTCTCGAAAAATTACCTTTAAATTGTCCCTCTTAACTTAAAAAATCACTCGATTTTTTTTAGCCACAATGATGTTGTGTTAAGTGAGTTTTTTATTTGTGTTACCCTCTGTTGTTTTTTTGTGTTTTTTTGTAGTATTTATATGACAGCGTGTACTTAAATGGGTGAATAAATTTTAATTTTGGTTTCGTTTTTCCCGGTTACAATTTTGGTTTCTTGGTGTACTGGAAGCTTAGCAACACAGGTAAGTTATGTTATTTATTATTAATTAAATACCTCATTTAAATGGAAAATATGTATATGTTTAATTAATAAGTACTAACACACAAACACCTGTTTATAAACATGTGACTAGATTTATAATTTAAGTAGTTACTTGTATCCCTTTTGTACCTACAATTATTAAAATTAGTCACTACTTATGATACAATTATGAATTGTAGGTACCTACGTTAAAATTGTTTCAGGCAAGTAAAAAAAAATCTTAAGTTCCTATTGTGGTTTATATCGAACACAATATTTTGAGGCGGACAGAAATATGCCTGAATGAAATGTATTGTTTTTTCATTCGATTTAAAAGTGGTCTTTATTTACTGGAATCCATTTAAATTTGGCTGGAGTACTGTGTTCTCCGACCCCGGACGTTAAAATAAGAATGTTATTAGTTTGTGTATGTGAAATCGTGCCTGCATTTTGAGTGTATTCTTTTTTGTTTTTAAAGATATTCACTATTGTCATTATATTATCTATAACGGATAAATTATAATTTCAGAACATTCTGTTCAGACGTTTACGGGTCACTAGCCCTTTCTATTAATGATGAAAGGGATCCGAAAACATTATTTACGACAAAAAGATTGGTTGATTCAATCATTACGAGATAATTGAAATAGATTTAAAATTAACAAAGTTAATAAAAAATAACAGAATTTATCGGTTTAGATTAAGTTGTCTTTAATTTGATAGGTATTTTGTGTTCATTAAAACGTTCTTTTGTGTACCTAAATTAAATTTATGCGTGTTTGTTAGCAAAATTAAACCTTGTAACATTCAATAAAATGGAACACGTAGGTGCCTTATTAATTAAGAATGTTTTTTCTTAAACAAGTCTTACGATTAATGTAGATAAATTGTTTTCCTTGAAAGAAATAGAGTAAGAGAAAAGCGATCAAACAAGTTTTCATTAAATTACAATTGAATTTAGTCCGTGTGGAATTAATATGAATATATATGCTTAATTAATTCGTTAGAACCTATTTAATTACAAAATGAAACATTTTATATTAAAGCAATTAATAAAAAAAATCGTTGTTATACCGAAAAACCTTTTGATGTACGGTGACAACAGGTTTCCAATTTCACGTAAATTAAAAGCACGCGGTGGCCTCTTCTGTTTGTTGTGTTTCACTGTGCTTGGTTAAAATTGTTTTTTTAATTTACGTACAGCAAATTGATTATTGCCTTAATTATTTTATGTTTGTAAATTCAATGCTAAAAAAAGGTAAAAAGCAAATATGAATGAAATAAGGCAAAATACTATCTATGTTTTAACTTTTCCTTTGCACGATTGAATTATTTATTATCCTCGGGAAAATAACTTCCGAGGAAAAATCCCTAAATACTTAATAAACTTAACCTATCTAAGCGCGGGTCGCAGTTTAGTAGAAATTAGCGAATAAACGAAGAAACCGACGCGTGTAATTTTCTTTTTACTTTAGAGATGAAGAGATAGTTTATCGACAGAAATCAAACCCTCTACTTAATTCAGGTAGGTACTCGTTTATAATGTTGACAGTATTAATGCAGTACCTACTTTTCTCAAATAATCCGCTTAACGTATTAATTGCGAGATTTTATCAACGATCAGAAAGAGGGATGAAACGAAAAAAAAAAGGAAAATTCGGTATGATTTTGTTCAGAAAAATATATACTTACTTATCTATTTTTTGTTATGATAAAAACGGAAAGACTAAAAAAAGTAACTTTTCTTTTATAGTGTTAAAACTTAAGTACGTTTTAAGTTTTTCAACGGTACTTATTTAATAATAACATCATTTTTTCAATGGTTCGTTAGTCTCCGAAAAGTATCTGATTATTTACTTGGGGCCTTTTCCAAACTTATCAAAATTGACACAGGAAGTTCTTTAGTCCCGCGAGACGTTTCGGAAAATCCTTGGGTCAGAAATTCTGATAAAAATCATAAACAATTTTGAGATAAAGTTCTGCGCGAACACTTTGGGAATTTACTGCTTATACCAAACCAAATTAAAAAAAAAACTGGTTTAAAAAAAAAAGATTATTTTTTTAATGTACCATACTTTGAACTACGTTGAAATAGTTAAGTATTCAACTTATCTTCTATACATCTGTCCCAGTGTTTAAGATTTAAATGCGATAATCTAACTATACTAAGTAGGTATTTTATGCACAAACTGCTGCTCTTATCTTGTCAATCTTATAATACTTAAATAATACCTTCGTAGAACTAGACACAGTTGAGGACGAATTATCTCGTCAACACGGCACTGTATCGTCTCAGCATACCTTGTAGAATATAGATATAGCAATATGTTTACAATATATTTTTATTATTATACATTTTGTTTCATCTAGCAAATAAAATCGGCGATCAATACTGTTTTCTCTTTAACCGTGTCTTTATTAGGTCCAGTAGCGCCACTCATCGCGGACAGGAAAATCGCATTAGGTCCTAATAAATTCTACTGATTTTTTGAGATATTTTCAGGATAGATACCAACAGTAAAAAGCCAAGTTCGCGGCTAATAGGAATATACAAACTAAATAGTGATCAAACTTCGTAGATTGACTTCGTGATTAAACTTCAGATATATGGCGTGCTTTTTTTTAATGAGGCTATTACGAGTACAATGGGTCAATTCACATAAGCACATTTCTAAGCAACCTCAATGCAAAGATATTCGGGATTCTATCTGTTGCCGATCTGGCCATTCAACATCGATAAACTCCAATTACGGTTTGTCAGTTTAATCCTGATAAATTTCTTAAAGTTTCATCGACTACGCGTTATATTTTATCAAACAGCTCTGAGCTCAAACGTATTGGTCCTCACTCTAACGCCCTTTGACAATTTATAGACATATCCTGATATATCTGAGCACCAAGACAGTTATTTCAAACTTGACGCTGGCTGTACATTCGCAAACGCCGGACAATAAAATAAAACAATGTGTGGCCAGACAAGCAAAATCAGTACTTACCTACTTTACAGCGTTCTCAAGACTAATTTACTTTTCCATGTAAGTCGGTAACGTGCTTTAAATAAGGATTTAGGTGTACTTACCTATTTTTAATGTTTTCGGGAAATCATCACGGAGGTTTTCGGGGATGAAAGTTGGTATGAAACTTTTACCGAACCCAAACGATATACTAAAAATAGGAATCAACAGTATTCAATACGTTTAGAAATTAATCTCTTTGCGGATTCAAAATCAAAGCCATGGCAAAACCGGGGGCAGAAAACTCATATCGTATTCCTATTTTTGGTTATGAGCCTTAAAAATGTTAGCTGTCGTTGTTGATAGGGTCAAATCCAGTACCTAAATGAAAACAGTTTGCTCTTTAGGTATTAAACTCGATTACCTAAGTGATAAAGTCTATTCAAACATTTGTCATTGCCCGTAATATATCTACATAATGAAGACCACTTAGCTAATGGACTTGTATGTATTTAGAATATAATACCAACCTGTTTGTATAAACATGTACCTAGACTTCATGCGTGTAGAATTTATAAGGTAAGCTATAATATGGTACCCTTTATACGAGACTTTGTTTGATTTAGTTTTATAGCAATCGAAAATCCTTTATGTGGTTTACATTGAGTGTATTGTTAAGTTTATCATTATCAAGTCCTTTTTTGGAAGATCGATGCGTACGAAGCTATGGACCTAGTTGTTCAGTCAAATTTAATCATCGTGTTTTTTCAACTGAAATTTGAGTTACAGTTTCGGTACGTCATCAATCAATCGCATAAGGTTTTAACTGCTGGACCTTGTATTGTCCGTTCCCTATTTAAGTATCAATCACAAATGATATCAAATCTGCTTCAAGGAGACATGATCATTACACTTTTTGCAAATTGTCAGTCGTAAGTAGTATAGGAACTTATTGCATACTTAATTTGATGAAACAAAAGAACATCTTAAGGAGTTTACGACTAACAGACACTTGAAATGTACTCAGATTCCGCCCCGAATCCTTCGAGACAAAACCAGATTTTAATTAAACAAACGTTAGTAGAAAATCTCGAGTCAATCATTCAACAACCCAACAGGAACCAGTTGACAAAGACCCGTCCTACGTCTGTCTTGCCTTACAAACTAAGCCAAAAATGGAGAAAGGGGTAATACCTACAAAGGTCAAAATAAAATGGATTTAAGATTCGAGAACTGGATTTCAAAGCGTTCAAGTTTAGGCATAATCCCGAGATCCTAGTGAAAAAGGTTTAGAGATAAGTGTAATTACTTATACTCGTTTTCATGTGTAAGTAATGATATACGAGTATACCGTTCAAATGTCTTGAACAAAATCGTGAAACGAACCTTGAAATCACATCTGTTATAACAAGAAACTAGCTAAAAATCGCCCAAGTGAGATCTATAGAAACAGCAAATAAATCATGTCTGTTATATATATAGGAGCGCCCTTAAATAAGTATTTAGGTACTTATTTTGTCGTCATCTGTGAAAATTTCTTCTTACTATCACGGCTCATTCGAGACACAGTGTGGTGACAGACGGGCAGACGGACAGCGGAGTCTCAGTAATAGAGTAGGTGAACGTCAAAAGCATTATCAGTTAAGTAATGTACAATAGGTACGTACCATTTTGGCTTAAAAATGCTTTATAACATAGAAAAATATCCATAAATGTTTATATATTAGACATTAAAAAATAATAATGTTCATTAAAAGTCCTCGTTGTCGTTGCTGTGTTCTTATCACAAAAATGTGTTTATTCTTTAAGAAAATGCGTATGAAAAGAATTTTTTTTCAGATTTATTTCGCACATTTATTTCAGATTTCCACATCAAAAGACGAAGTTTGTATCGGTCATTAGAACATTGGCAAGATACAAGTACATGTACATCTATAATTTAATAAGATCATTATGTAAGGATGTCACGAACATTTTTTACGGGACTTCAGAGAGAAACGCTATAAAATGCGGGACAGCGCGGTGCACTATTAATTAAACGTTGTATTTTTTTAACGATTTACTACCTAAATAAATCTCGAAGGCCACTTTTGTAATGCAATTAGCATTCTAGAAAAAATATTAGTAAAATCATTAAATTAAAGAAGGCAAGTTTTGTAAAGTTTATCTGTCTGCTTGTCCATTTGTCCGCGATATTTCGTTTTAGTAAAAAGTGTTCATAAAATGTTGGTGTGCACGTAAGTAAGTAATTAAATTAGCATGAATTTCCGTTTCTACTCGTAACTCCGTCTTATCGTGCTTCCGGTGAGTCGAATGCAGTAAATAGGTTAGATAGTATGGAAGTTTGGATATTTTTTTGTAATAGGCGATGATATTTATGTTGAAAGCCAGAGCTTTATATAACAAGGTGGCGCAAAAGTTTACACCTGATGTCTTATTCTTAAAATACAACACTTTTGCGACTCTTTTTATATAAGAAATGTTTCTATTAGCCTAATCGCGTTTTATTACTTTGCTATTGCGTATCTATAAGCAGTAGAATTTTATGAGCAAGGAGAACGAAACCTTGGCAATGGATAATGATATGGAGGCAACAAAGTATTTGAGTACCTATTAAGAAGGTCAGACCTGAAAAAACATTTCAACAGAAACATGAGAATAGATCAGAAGCCCATCACAATGAAAACTGTATGTACGCCTCCTGGTGATTACCGAATTCATAAAACAATGTTAACACACTGACAGCCAGACACATAAAACCCTTTGAGCCACATTTTCATATGATTTACATTTTGTGGTAACAACACATAAACATGTTTAACGAAAACCGCCTTTAAACGCCATCAAGGATAAAGATTTACGACGGAGAATTTACCAATCTTCACATTTCCGTCGGTAAAAAAAGCTCGGAAATTTCCAACACTTAATTTACAATTTAAGCGTCGTAAAGGAACATCGATACTAACTTTAACTTTTTATAATGCTGCAGGTGGGTAAAGTGTGAACATTTGAGGGTAAAGTTTCTTTTTACTTTCAATTTTCTACGAGATCTGCTATCAGATTCAAATCAGCAACGGTATCAACCTGTACAAATCCTGAAAAATCTTAGACATTCATAACTAGATATATTTAAATAATTTAACATCATAATTTTAGATGTCTTAGCGGTTTTTACTTTATTTTATTTTGATGACGTTTTGAAAACTTTGCAGTTCCCATATTTATAGCGCGACAAAAGTCTAAAGCCTAAAACGTCAATTTAACATCTCCTAAAAAAATAAAGGACATGAGAAGTTTAATTTCCTGTATGTCATGCAGGCCTAATCAGAAAAATGTACCTACGTAAATTGGAAAAAAAAATCTAAGGAACATACAGTATATGTAATAGATATACTTGACTGTATACTATAAGAAAGGAACAAATACCTTCCAATGCTCAACCATACCACATGAAGTAGGTATCTTAGTACGATTATTCATTTCAAAACAAGAGTAAGTATTTTCATAAGATAAAAGTACAGATATAAATTTATAACCAAATTATTAAAAAATCTATATAATTGTGTTCCATGATAGTATGCGTTTATTTTATCCTCAGGGTGTCAAATTGGTTAAGCAACTAGAGCAAAAACTTTCCCTGACAATTGCTGGAATAAATCCTCCATTTGGACGGCGTGGATCGTTTTATAATTTTCTCTTTAGCGTTACTCACTCCCAGTTAGATTTATTGAGGAAGGTCGTCATTTATTTTTTGCCCTGATAAAGGGGACCCTTTATATCTGACAGAGTAATTCATCCCCTATCCCTATTAGATACGACACATTTCGAGAGCAGTAAAATATGTATCCATATACACTTATAATAAAAGTGAACAGGGATAAAATCCCGGAGTTACGCATTTATTTTTAGCAATGGTTACGTTCTCGGATTTAGCTTTGTATAAGTATAAAGTACCTATCTACAATACCTACATAACAAAAGCGGACCCGGCAGAAAAAAGCTGCCGTCACCTACCGGTATCAATTATGTATTTTCAAACCATGAAGAATCTCATCCAAACCGGTCTAACGGTTTAGGAGTTAGTTGGCAAACACAAATACAGAATAATTATATTATACCTATTATATCCCTATCAATTATTAAACAGACTTGGTAAAGAACTTTATTGTGACCTGGTGGGTGTGAAATTATTAATAACTTAAAATTGAAATTCTTCGAAAATTATTATCAAAGTTGATAAACGGAAGCCGTTACGAATTATAAGGTATTTAATATTCTTCCTTTGACGACGCCCACTATAGCTCCTCATTATAATTATTTGACGAGAAGAGAATATTCTTCAATTACTAATTGATACGTAACTTCATGCCGTGAAATTTGTTGTGAAGATAGTTGTAAGTACCACAGCAACACGTAGGTGTCGATTGATGGAATGGAGTAAAAGTTTTTGGAAATCGAATATGAGTAGGATTGGAAACATAATCATTTCAATGCTTGCAATGTCAATGGCTTATGTCATAATGTCCTAGTGACTCTAAGTGAACTATTATCAACTGAGAAATATAACATTTGAGCTGAAACAGTTGAGTAGATAATAAATATATATTATCTACCGTAAAAGTATACTGGGAAGAATTATTTGGAGCTTAAACGATATCTTTAATTCCTATAAGTTGTAAATAGCTTTTGCTCAAATATATATAGATAGGCACTGCGAAAAGGGCCCTAAATACATAGTAGGTACAAAGTAAGTTATATTCCGATTACGAAGCTAAAGGTTATGTGGGTAAGATTCTGCGATTGTCAGATGTTTGTGTGATGATTATTTTTACCCGGGTATCGGAAGTTTGTTTATAGACGTTGTTTAATGTTTGTTTATCCGTTGTTTAGCAGCTTGTGCTTATTTGGGATTTGGTTGGTATTTATTTTGCTGAATTTACTTGTTATCGTACAAGATAGGTATTCGTACATTAAGATTATATATTCAGTCAGGGTCCATGTCCTTTGATATATGGGATCACGTCTCTATTGTAAGGAGGCCTTTGTCGGCGAGATGCAATCAAGTTGGAAGTGGTCAGTGCCGCTAACTACGTCACTTCAGTACCTAATCATTCGTAATTCGTCAAAGATGATTACTGAAACTGTAAGCTAAAGTAATAATACTTTTAAGAAATATTATCATTGCAGGCTAATAGTTGCAATCAACTGCTGTTTCAATAGAGTCTTAGTGATAATGTTCTTATGTCTACAAAACAGAATTTAAAAAATCCTTAACGCTGACGTATACAAATACATGTACAAAAAAGGTAGACTTTTCCAACTTGGTCTGCATAAATAATAAAAATCTTTATAAGCAGGCGTGATGAAGAAATATACCTACTTCATACTTTCTTGCCGGCTCATATAAACAAACGCAGATGTTCACTGAACGAAAAGCTCATTCGGTCTTGCGATCAACCTAAATTGAACAAACGGATGTTGACTTAAGATCCAGTTTCGTAAGTCAATACTGAGTTACTTGACTGAACAGCTGAGATGCATTATAGTCGGCGTTAATTCCCTGTCAATAACGATCTCGATCGAGACTTACGTGACTTACCTACGTGTGGTTTCTATAGTTAAAATACTATTTTAAGAGAATGCAATGAAAAATGGTTGTCACTTGGGTAGCCAAATGTAGACTTCTAGCCTCTTTTAATTAAAACCACGGTACTAACTAGTGTATTAGTATATAGCCTCCTCAAGAGTTGATTTCCGTGATAAAAGGTATCCTATAGTCTTACTCGGGGCACAAACAATATCCATAATAAATTTCAACATACTCGTTTAAACGTGAAGAGGCGAAAATGTCTTCGATTCGGAATAAAACTGTTATGTAAATCTGTATCTTTACCCCAGAAGCTATTTAAAAATGGTACAAAAATAACAGAGAACGCTCGGAAGCACATAACTGCATGAACTCGACATACGTCACATTCAAACTGTAGCTTAACACTAGCAGGGTTGCCATATTTTGGAAGAATACCGGATGCAGGTGTAATTAAATAAGAGACTTCCTTAAAAAGGGATATTACCACATAAAAGTCATACAGTGTTACCAATATTACAATTTGGTTTGTTTTGTACCCTAACTTCATATTAAGTTTTCTCTAAAAGTACCTATTTGTTAAAACTGTTAGTACATCCTAATCTTTTTTTAATGGACAATGTATATTTTCTAATTGAGAAACAAAAAGCATTGTACCTTAAAAATCACTTAAGTATTTTTCTTGCTTGATTGTATTTGCTTAGGATTGGTTACATAAAAATGGGTAATTGCCAATCTAGCTTTTGTCAATACGATCATGGAATATAAATCATGTTTAGGTATTAAACAAATACTGTTTAACGAGCATACATTGAGCTGCTGGTAAACACATGGATTCAATGGCAAATAGACGGCATTGTACAACGCTGGACCAAAACCTAGGTATTGTTTGCACGTTTCAAAATAAATGTATAATTAGTACGTATACTAAGGTACCTACTTATTGTTCGATTTGTTTACATTGTGAGTTAGGAATAAAGTGGTAGGCTTTCGAGTGTACACAAATGGGCTTCCTAAACTAACCACCACTGCTTGGCGTGCTATCTGAAATGTAATTGATAGAAGAGGAGAATGAAGCCAAAATAAAATTAATCATAGCAAGTTTCTTATAAGTCTATCAGTATCATACATGCCTTATCGCCCAGTGCAGACACGTTTATTAGTAAAGAATGCCGTGAATTCAATCCGTTATTACAATTATAGGTACATGCTATTTATATGTTATTTGTGCAATAAACTTTAAAAAATAATAATATATCAATGTATCTTTGGAGATATCTAAAATAATTGTGTAAATAAACGTTACTTTAAAATGTCAGCGGGTTATTATATCAAAAATAATTTTAGTCTAGCATGACGTACCTACTAATTAATGTTTATATTTTGCTTATTCATTGTAACCAATACATTTTAGTAAACGTAGTTCCGTCATTCTAAATACAACAGGCCTGTATAGACTTTGTATAACTCGTAAATATTTTACCGATTTAGTTAACACTATTTGTGGACACGTAGACTTTAATTATTTATCCCTTAATTGGATAAGCTCTCAAAATATGTGTAGATAACTGCTATAGATAGATAATTGTCCAAGATACCAATGGTTATCTGTATTTTGCATGCAGAGTCAAGACTAACTTCAAGTATGTACCAACATAACATGAAGTGCACGAATCACAGCGCACTACGTGCTTCCCCGTCCGCCGGCGTTGACGGCTGCACTCGGTAGTAGGTATAAGAGAAGCTATGAGGTATCGGTACAAACTGGGTAATTTTGTCTTAGGTTTATGGGACTTTGTAGTTAAAATAGGGATGACGACTGGGACTGTGAACAAAATGAAATTCTATTAAATCCGTCAGCTACGTTATTAAAAAATATTGTACACGTATTTTTTCTTGTCTAACAAAGAAGAAATGACAATGTTAAGTGCTTCCTCAATTCGAGAGTGGATGCTCGTCATGTTATGGTATAAATTATACAAGTCCTGAACTTTAGATACACTTATCTTTGCCATTCTTTGTTTGTTCGAGAAAAGACAAAATACGTTTTTAATAATTTTTGGCAATCTATTTGACGGACAAAGAATAAAACTAGTCGTCATGGCTATTGTTAAGTTTTTTACAATTTTCCATTGGCAGCCCTCGATCGCATACGCAAGCACATGATGTTAAGCGCGTATGCAGAGCTCGTAAAGCATCTTTATGAGAGACTTTATGGACACACAGCTTGCGTAGTATACGCCAACAGCAGACAAAAATGCAAAAATTATTCATCAACAATTTCATTTCTCACTACGTATATATATTTATTTATGTAATTATGCACTGGATATTAGTACTTATGTTATTTCTATACTCGTAAACGATAGTACTTCAAATACACCCTTATCTAACGTAATCGACAATTTACATGATTGATGGTTATCACTTTTAAGGATACGATATAGCTACTAAGCTTAGGCACTGCTTGGACAAAATATAAATGATGAAGCTATATTTTGATAAAATATAAAAATTGATTAACTTGTATTTTGCTTATATAATTCCGAATTAATTGGTAAGACATCTAGCTATATCCAAAAAAAATGTTCAAAGTGCCGAGCTTTTTTTTGAATAATTAGGCTTAACTTTGCGAAAGCTTATCAATGCAAAGACCCTACGGTACCCACCTTTTTTAAAATGAGTTAAGTAAAGACTTATTTTTCGGTATTTTAGGCCTATAGTTAACTTTTAAAGTAATGTCGATCCTAAGCTTAGCTTAACCTGTAGATACTTAGTTTTAACGTCTACTTATATAATGGTATATATTTGAAATGCCTAAGCAACGCACGTGTGTTACTCGTTATATTGTGCCAGACTACTGCCAGCTCAAATGGGTCTTGACCTAAAAAAGGTTAAACGTTTCGTATTGAACAACTTATCACACTTATCCCCAGGGGGTGATCAGAGAAAACAGATTGGATCGCTTCTTGACCTGTTCTATCGAAAATACACAAATATGTCAAGGACAAATAAAAACATACAAACAAATGGACGAATTACGAGGTATTGTAGTGGATGTTTGAAAAAAGATGCATTTTTTTATTAATCGTAAGTAAAAAGCATCATATTGACAGTAATGACTTAACATTATCGGCTTGTAAATATGTATATTTGCATTTCATTTTAAAATGAGACAGTTGACAAAATCTTATTTTTGTCTTTGTATTATTTTCTCATTATATTAATGTTGTCAGCAATATCATAAGTTCAGTGTAACGTAAGATTTTATTGACAATTGAGTAAAATAATATGAAAATAAAACAGAGAAATAAGCAGAAAATAAATTTTCCAGCTAAACGAATGCCTCGGGTGCAAATACAATAATCAGGGGGGTTATTCGGAAAATGAATTCTGAAGATCAGTTTCGTTCCGTCCCTACTTGTTGGTTGATTTACAAAGGGAGAGCGAAAAGGATGGCAAAACGAAACTTCACAATATCTACGCTGAGCCCTGTTTCTCTACGAAGATCTGTAGTCATAATTAATATTCAACCGGCGAAGTTCGCGGAATAAAGAGAATCCTTATGTATAATAACTGAGATTGAATTACCTAGTTTTGTATTCGTTTTAACACGTTCCCTGCGCCATCACTTTCAAAAAACTTTCAGCTGGTGCTTTGGAGACCTAAAAGATCTCCAACCTAACCTACCATTTGGTGCGTTTGAGATCTAATCGGTCTCCTAAAGATACAGTTTTCAAAATAGTTTATATCTTCCAAGAAAACAATCAAATATATTTTGAAGTTTTTGTGGGTGAAAGATAGCCTATTGCTTTATATTTTGCTAGGTTCGCACGCAGTTATGACATTTGAATAAACTACAAATACCAAAAAAAAATATGATATCGATTGTATCTCGTACCGCAACGGAAGATAGTTTAATATGTGTAGTAAGTAGTGATGGGAATAAAATAATATCTCAGTTGTCGATTGAAAAAGTTTTATTAATTATGCAAAGTGTTTTTCATTAAAACATGGTAAGCACATTGATTGCTTGGATTGCGCGCAAATGGTAATCCAAAATTTTTATTTTACTGGACGATGCAGCAGGATAATCCGGCGTTGATTTTTTGTTGGAAATCTCACCAAAATTAATAGATTTTTTACAGTTTTTTCTTTTAAAGTTTTCTGTTTCTCATTGTATAACAAAAATGATAATCAACACGTAGGTATATACGCGAGTGTTATTTCGCAAACGTGCGCGCGACCTCCCACGTCGATGCTAGGACAACACTAAAACGAGTCACGCAGCGCAACCTACCCTCTCTTGCGTCTACGAGGCGTACGATTCCACGAGTACCGACATATCTCCTAACGCAAGGAATGAAAATAATTACAGTACTGTGCGTTAGGGACCTAATCCATCTCTAATTTCTTTTTTAATGTCCTTGAATTCATTTTTAAGTAGGAAGCAAATATATATATTTGTCCTACTCATACCTAAAGAACTTTACAAGTTAGATGCTCCCGCAAGGAGTGAAACAACATGATTATGTTCAACGCACAATACAAAAGTCCTGCAAGAGATCTGATAGATCTCGTAATGCAACGAACGTGTTAACGCTTACTGCAAATACGAATAATTTACGTGCCGACGTAAATATTTATTATTGAAAAAAATACAGGTCATTAACGAGCCATAAACAAAAGACACTTAAATTAGTTATACAATTAGACGGTTTCATCATTCATGTGTCTGATATAATTTTAAGAACAGCATTCTCGAGTTACACTACAAGTTGGTATTGTTTTTAATATTAAAACAGATATTCACAGTAAAATTTAAGTATAAAACCTGACTATATATACTTAGATACAATATACGGTATAACCGAAATTGTATAATAGGTATACCTATATTACGTACCTAACCTTTTTGTTACTCGTAGATTTTATCGCTTGAGTGTTATGGTTAATGTTTCCAAATTGTATGTATATAATGGCTGCAGTAGAAAATAGTAGGCGTTCGAACATTTAGGTAAAAGTAAAAACTGGCTAATTATGGGCATAAAAGAAAATCTTTCTATGTTGCTATACCTATTATTAGCCAAGCAGTAAAAGGCAATCACGGTGCTTCAATATGGCGGTCGCTTACGTCATATCACCTTATAAGAGGTTAACTTCCCGAATGACCACCACGTTAGTTTCCTAAGCGATATATTTGGATAAGTCTTCATCAATCAAACGGACATTTCCATAACAAGAAACCATTGCATTGTTATTATGTTACTTGGTGGTTGCCAATTCTGTATCCAAACAACTATATAAAAATGTGGGGGTTACGCTGTGTCAAAAAACTGCTAGATGCGCTAGTGTAGAATGAGGTTTAGCTGTTATATTCCACCATTTGCAGGCTAGTAGCTTGTCTCTCATTAGTCTTCTCTAGGGAAGCTCCCTCGGCGGTTGAGTCAATTAAAGTAAATGAATGTGTCGAAGCGTAGATTTACGCTAAGTCGTGACTAGATGTAGTAATACTGTTGTCATAAAATACAAAGCACAATGAACTTTTTGTACCACAACATGCGATACCATTCTACGATGTTGAATTGAAAAGAAAAACATTCGAATATATGGCTATCACAACTGTAAGATTGGTATCGAGGCCCCAAATTATACCTTTATTATTAGCTATGAATTTATTCATCTATATTGTTCTTTATACAGTAGATAAATGTAAAAAAAAATGAATCAAATCTGAATGTGAAATAATATACCTACAGTTAAAGCCTAGATCTTTGCTTTGCATTAATATGCTATTACAGACGAAACATCTAACTTTTGAATTCAAACGATATCTACAAAGAACCAGTAACACGGTAGCACGGGGGCACAGCCGAAATCCTGTTACTGATAACAGAGATAACGTCGTCATCTCCATCGAAATAGGTATACTTCACTGCATTTAAATAAGGTGTTTCGTTGGGTCATTTGTTCCTGATTACTACTTTCGCAGAATTGAGATAGATACTTAATTTGTTTGATGTCTACTTGGAACGCGGACGCATCAAGAATATAACTTATGTTTTGTCCAAGACCATTTATGTAACATTACAATAATAATGTTTTGGTAATGAAGTTGGAAGAAATGGGATGGCAGGATGACTTGAACGCATTTATACAATCAATTAATTGTTCCGAGATACAGATCCTAACTGTAGACGAAGAGCGAAAAAGGCTCCTGAATTGTACACGTAAAACCCACCGATTAACAAAAAAACCTACAGCCCGATGTTTTATAACGATCGTCGATTAACTTTAAGGCATATATTATTATGATATAAGAGGTTTTCGTGGAAAGCAAGATTTTTTAATACTAACTATTTAGATACAACCTGTTTAACTTGTAATGGGACACTGTTGCTTTTGACATGACATTATGTATGTATCTACCGTACCTACTTTACAAAGTCCCAGAACTATTACAAATCAGCCAGACCACCACATATAAATAGATAAATCATAAAAAGTAATTATTAATAACCTACTTAATTAATTTACACAATCATACCAAGTAAGATTAGATTAAACTGGTTTAAACAAAATGTTATTATCACCCAACGCTTAACATAAAGGTTCGCCTCGGAGTGTACCTGTAGTGCAAAACATTGCTTATCAGATAATCTGTTTTAATAACGCGTTCAGCGAACTCCTAGCTAATTACAACATGGATACCGGCTAATTGCCTGCCAAGATAATGAATTTCACCAATCTTGTCGTGACCTTAGGGTTTGTTATAAACTAGCTGGGCCACGGTGTCGCTTTCATCCAGCCATTACGTTTTAGGGGTCAACCCTCCATAAATTTGTTTGTCTTAAAATACATAGAGAAGTAGGTACTATAAGGAGGCCTTCAATGCAAGCACTTTTTTTTGTTAAAGCACATCACATATATTAAAATATCCATTAACAAGCATAGTATTAGAAGATGATACATCTTAAATAGCATTTTAGGAGAATAACTAAGAATCTAGAAAAAGTACTTACATTCTATTGAGTAGTTAACTACTTACCTATAATATTTGAAAAACTGGTCACTTCACCAAAACAAACCTTTCCTCTTTATAATATTAGTGTAAATTATTTTTATCATAAAACCGAACTAAAACTTGTTAAAGGTGTTCTTATTCTAGTAAAAGGTAAATTTTCAAAAGGATATGACCTACTAGTTGTATAACCGTAATAACTCCGTAATCATAATGCTGAGTAATATACCGTGAGAGCAAACCTGTGACAAAAGTTCTAATGTGACAGGCACGTGCAGGTTTCACTCGTACAAGGTGAAAATGTACATAAAATTATTTAAGTAAGTACATATATCTTCAAATCTGGTATGTATTTTCATAAAGACAGTAAAATTACTTCAAACAGTAACATAACTTAAAAAAATAAAGAAAAAATCCAGCAGAGAAATAATTATAATCCAGCAGGTACCTATATAATTTGTCTATTACAGAACGTCAACATGGTTAAGTTATTCTTAATTGGAATTAATTCTAATTAATTATATTTATACCTTTTTAATGAAATTTTATTTACCCTAATACACAGCATAAGTACATGTTTACGTTTTTATAACTATGAAAAGGAATAGCAAGAATCTTTAGTACCTACCTACTTACGATGTAGTATTTTCCCTGAATACCTATTTACGTCGTATAATCATCGTATCAAGTACCTAAACAGTACCAGATTAACGTGATTTACTGTTTATCAACGGGTATCGTTGACACTACGCGTGTTTGGTGGAATTTGCCTGAGACGCGTCAGCATAATATTTACAGCTACCACACAACTTATTTTACCAGAGCAGATATTTCAATTTTCCTGACATGTGTACATATTGTAGAGGAATTCGGGGATTAAAAGATAACTTTATGAAAAAATCATATAAGAATTACCTCGTTTGATATATATAGGTCATAACGTACCTAATATGATTGGTCTTATCTGCCGAATTATGTTTTGGACTTGTATTCTTACTCACATTAAATATATTTCAGGCCTATGTGAGTTAGTTAAAGTACAATATATGTTTTTTGCATGATTACATTCGTTTATTATTATTTTTATGCCAATCAAAAACAACCTGCAACCTTTCTGTCTAGACATTTTTTCATGATCCTTAATGTCAGAATAAAATAAGATTATAGATATTTGTATTTATTACGCCACGCTTTGACCGTAAATATAACTGATTTTATTAATTTTGGAACTGAAAAAAATCAAGTTGCTTATTAATCTGGGAAAAATATAAGGATCTCGCAAATTAGTATAAAGTATGAAAGAATTGATTTTTTCGCTCATGAAACAGCAAAGTTTAGGTAATATAAATATAACTGTGTTCCTACTTCTTCGAAAACCAACAATCTTTTTTAAATAAGTTACTCGTACATAACACGCCGTGCTAAGATTTATAGATCGCGTCGTATTTTCCGCAGACTCAGCACCAGACCGAAATTGATTTAGGCATCCTTTCACTTTACAGAGCACTTATAATAAAATACCCAAAAATATATCTCACGCCTGTCAGTGCAAGAAGCACTGCGACTCCATTTTTTATGTTGTTTTGAATAATGTATTCTTTATTTAGATTTAATATAAAGCGAACATTAAATACAGCCTCATTATTTTTATATCAGGATCCTGTTAATATAAACTTAAGATTGTTTTTAATTATTTTTAAAGTTCAAACTATTTTTGAAGGGTTACAATCAGCTAAGTTCATAGCCACATATTTACCTAAGTGTAGGTACGTATTTGTTTAAGTTTTTGCTGAAATTAATTATACTCCTTTGAGTATAATTAATTTCAGCAAAAACTTAACATTTTTTTGTACATTAATACTTAACATCTTTATGTTAAGTATTAATGTACTTAGACCACTACCACATACAGGTATCAAAATTAGTTATATCCACTAAACACCGCGTTTTACGAAATGCGCGTTTCAATACATACATAAGTACACATTGTTAAACATTTTCATTAATCTAAGTACCTACGTTATAAAAGTTATGTGATAGAAAAAAGCAAATCAAACCGCTAAGCTCAATAATACGTCGGCGCGTTAGGTATTCAGCTGGGGTCCAGATCTGTTTTCTCTTCGGCTTGTTCCCTTGTGATATGTCATTGACATGAATAATAGATAAAAGGTTGTGAAGTCACGTATTCGCCATATATCGTAATTGTATAGCTATGCACTAGATTTTATAAAGCAAATTAAGAAGTTCGGTATAATAATGCTTCAATATCTCTTTTTAGGATCGATGGACAGAAAATATTATATTGTATTCGTACGTAAATACAAGGGCTTTTCAATTTAATTTACATTCTCATTCTAAACTCAAAAATGGTGGACATAAAATTCTAAAATAATTTACGCCGAGTTCAGAATACATGCGTTTCATCTGGACGCTCCACTAGGGTGTCCACTTCTGTAAGTATAATAAAGGCCAGTTCATTAAAAAAAATAGGGAAGTAAGACAGTAGACAGACAGTAGGTAGGTACCTTTAGGTACATAAAAATCCTATATCAAATAGTAGGTACACGCTGATTTCCACTATTTTGATGTTACATTTACTGCTCCTTATTACCTTCTGGAGTTTCAGAAAAGCTTATTATCCGTGTATGTGACACAATTGACGTGTTGTCAGACAATGATCGAAGAGCCATCCTCCATAGGTAGGTATCTAGGTCAACTATTGTGGTCTGGCTTACGTCGCTCAAGTTACAACCTAGAATGTGGATAGCTATACTTTAGGGACTTTGTTAACTTTCAAACGATGTAAATGATATGCAAATGTTGAAAATAATAGCGATTAATTAGTGTCAAGACGCACCATAAAGCGGCCTAATCCCTAAATTTACGAAATTCACTAAAGGACCGAAAACACTATTTGCATACTGGGGATGCCTAACGATCGTCTCTTGCTCTGCTATCTTAGCACATGAAAAAGTCACTCGGTCAGTTTTAGTTCGCTTATATGAATACAATACGATTTTGACCACTTTCGCTTCTTTTTGAATATACTATACATAGGTATGCTTATCAATACATAGTATAAAACAAAGTCGCTTTCGCTGTATGTCCGTATGTATGCTTAGATCTTTAAAACTACGCAACGGATTTTGATGCGGTTTTTTTTAATAGATAGAGTGATTCTTAAGGAAGGTTTATAGCACCCGTGCGAAGCCGGGGCGGGTCACTAGTAATTGAAATAAATAAAGCGCCTATGTAGTTATGCGGTTTAATATTTCATCGTTACCCATCGGAATGAAGTTTATTTAAATGAATAAAATCTTATTATTTTCATTCCAATAACATTTATTTTGAAATGAAAACCTATTGGTCGGGAAAACCTATTGTTGTAGTGTTGTATTACGAAATATAAATTATTGTGTTTTAATTTTCACGAATTTTAAAATGTATAAACTTAATGACAAAAGTAGTTAGTGCAACAAAAATAGTTATTAATTACCAACTTCTATTTATAAAGTATATTTTTTAATATAGCATGCGTTCATACGAAAAAACGCAGGATAATATTCATCAGTATTTAAATTTTAAAGTTGAACTTTGTTCTCTAAAACTTTTTTTTGAACTATAGAAGACTTCACTTCAAATCATTTATTTCTAATTTAGCACCATGGATGTAGGAATACAATCTGTGTTTTAATTTAAGGTTCGCTAGCTGTTATCTACACTTTAAAATATCAGCTTAAATTTAGGTGGATGCCTTTCAAATTTCCTTTTAAACATATTTTCCTTTTAAGAGAACTCCAATTTTAACAGATTCATCTTCATTGTTCAATAAATTGATCGATATATCACGCAAAGACAACTTTCAGGTTAAAGAAAATTTCCATGAAGGCGGGTAACGACTGATACAATTCGCCCAAAATTGTGTCTGCTCAACATTTGGATGCCTTATAAATGACAGCTGTGTATTCACATAGCGAAAGCAGCTATATTTATGAAACAGATAACGGCGAACGTTTATCTCGTTGGTTCACGTAAACCAATACTGAAAGCTCTATTTACTGATGAATTCAGACAATAAATATATAGGTACCTACACTTAATTTATTTAAGCTGTATGTGTATATTTAAGAATGGATTTGTGTTGACACAAGGAACCGGTGTAAATAGTAACAAGTTGATATGAGTTAAATTGAGCAAAAATTTTAATTAACATGTTTGCATGACATCGAGCAAGTTTGAACGGGCAAATTACTTCGCAGTAATGTATATGTTCTGAAAAACATAATGTTACGTACCGACAGTAGGTCGTTCGAGTAACAAATAGGCGAACCAGAAATATAACCTTTTATCACCACCATCCAATCCTGTAAAAGGTGATAAAATATAGTATAATTTAGTATAATTGTTTCATCCAATATTTACTTTATAAAGTAAATATTGTATGAAACAATTATACTAAATTTGACTCACTATTTCATTTTGTTTTTGAATTTCTTCGTTATTTCGACTTTCAAGTATGAACAATATAAAAACGTGCACCATGTCATATCTTGATCGTACCGATCGTACGTAATCTCGTCTATTATTATATTTCAGTAAGAATTACCTGCTGTCCTAGTGCTATTATAACATTCATGGCCTTTTAAAATTTGTCAAAGAATTTGAAGAAGCAATCAAAAAGTAATTATCAATCAGCTTGGGTAGGTACGTCAATGTTGCCGTAACGACATCGTTAAAATGTCAAAATGACATTAATTAAGGCACACAGTAACGAGTTTTCCGAGTTATTTAATATAGAAACTCATTACAGGAAATTATATTGTAAAATAATTTTATTTTATTTTCTTCGGAGACATTAATTACAATGTTAAGAAAGTATTTATCGCCGTCGATACGACTTCTGTTTTCAATCAAAGCGAAAATAATAAATTGAAGGTTTCCAGTTATATACAATTATGATTAAACTTACATACATAGGATAGATTAATTTTTCATGTTTTGTTTTTCTTACCTAACAACTTTATAAGTAATATTTTTGATTAGGTAGGTAAGTTATTATTATGAGGATAACTTATTTATATGTGGTTAGTTCGTTTTAAAGTAGGTACCTATAGGGAACGTGCGTGAACGTTAGGTGGCAACACTAACACGTCAAAATAGACACTAGGCGACAAAGAAAGGAACTATTTATGCCCGTCATCGTGCCGTCATATAAATGGTCCCTTCAATAAAGTATAATATGATTTTAAAATATCATAAAAGCTGTAAATATGAATTATGGGTTCCGATTTAATGTTGAATATACTTATAAAATGTCGTTTCATATGTTATATTGTGCCACATGCCATAATTTAATCGGTAATGTAAAATGACTGTAATGTTGTTGAACATTACAGTCATTTTACATTATGTATGGCTTTCAAATAAAACATAAATACAAAGGTCAGTCATACAACTCATACACATGAAAACTCCAAATCATAATATATATCTTCACACTTTCGGTGATATTAACGTAAGTTATTTACTTGTTTCAGATATTTTCGAATCATCGTTGAGGAGAATTCCGGTACGTAATAAATCAACAATTATACCTATGTAATATTTTTGTTTTAAATTTTCTTTAATTTACATGCAATCAATAACAATTACTTGTATTATGGAAAAGTAACTCTAGACTGGATCGAAGTCCTGCTTGCCAGCTAAGGGTATTTTATTTGAATCTAATCTAAGTAACTGTTAGATCATTACGCTCATGTAACTTTATAAGCTTTCTTATATTAACGGATTTTCATGTAGAGTTTTCTAAACAATGTGTTAAGGAGAGTCCAACAAGGATTTATAAATTGATGTTTGTCTCTAAAATATTTTCGAAATTATTTTAATTAAAAGTTGTAAACTAACATCAATCATAAATAAAACAGTTTGGTTGATTTGTTTAATGTTTTAAACATTACATTTTGTATTTATTTCAAGGGTCATTAAGCGTAATCATAACGAAAAGCAGAACAAAACTTTCATAGTACGTCTAAGACGTCTGGGAACTTTGTACCTACGTAAATATTTAAGGATTTCACCTTAGTCCAGCATCTGAACTTTAGTTGTTTTAGAAACAAGTACGATAAATCACAAATAGTTAATTTACATAGTTAATCTATGTCGTGACTTGTGTATTATAGTACTGCCTTCCTGAAGATTTATTGTGCGAAGAAGGGTACAGGTTGCCATTATGACTGTAATAAAGTACCCTCGCTATTATGGGTATGAATACCCAAATCTTGTGACCACAATCCCGTTCTTAGGTTACACGGGGTTTATAATTCATACATAAATTAAATTGTTCATTCGGTTTAAAAAACAAAAATCCGAGTGCAATCTTGGTTTTCATTACAAGAATATATATATTTTTTCATATAATATTATTATATATTCATTTCTAATGATTTCGCGGTTATTACACATTGGAATTAAACGACTATAACGAATTTAACTCGCATATATTATTTTTTTAGAAATATTAGCGTATTCATATTATTATCCGACTGAGCTAACGATACTCTTATACTCGTAATATGACCTAGGTAGCTGACGACTCGCTGAAGTCGTATAAGATTAGCATTGTGGAGTTTTCCAAACTTCAGCATAAAAAATTATAGGTACAGGTTTCAAATCCGTTAAGTATACTTAGTTGTTTTATACTAATATTGTTAGATCTTATAATCTTTTGTGATCTTGATGTGTAGCCGATATAGTTATAGTATTAATGTTATTGAAGCATAATATTTGAATACTGCCAGTTTACGTTTTCGCCCACTGAGTAGATTCCACCATTCAAAATAATGTTGCTTTTACAAAACTACTAAAACTTTCATTGAAAAAGGGTAGCGTAATATAATAGTGCATTTTAGACGTATTTGAGATGAATGCTAATACGAACCTTAATGCATGCCATGTCGTAATGAATACCTTGAAGAGTTCAGAAACACACACATCTTGCACTTACTTTAAAGTAAACTTTAAAATACAATTCCTATAAATTGAAGAGCAATGTTGTTACAGAAAATAAATTTATTTATCTTTAAAAGTTTATCATATTCGTCGTACGAGTATATTTCCGAGTACTTTATAAAAATGAGTAAATTGATCGTATTTGCAAACCAATTACACTTTTATAACAAGTTTTTTCGGAGTCATAAGTTTTTTGAAGCATTTTCATATTGAATACATCTGAAGTTGGATTGGTTGTCGAGTGAAATTAGAAGTGAAGTTACTTGGAACATTTATGAAACTAATTGGAAATGTTATAAAAGTCAAATATTGAGGCTGCCATATATTTTAATCGAAGGTAATTTGAGAACTCGTGCGCGTTCTTTTTATCCAGCCTTACGGTGATTTCGAAGTAGATTTCTTTATTATTTCAATAAGCAGGAATTAACAAACATAAATATATTTTTATGCTTACATAAAGTTTTGACAATCAATAATTTTATATAACCTACCTGCCTTTTTGTCTATAGTCGACTTCACTCATATCACATTTATGTACCCTCATTACCTATAGTTAAAATTCGATACTCAATGCGTGTACATGGACTTGACTGTACCGGTTAACTTTAATAACGGCGCTGTTTCGGTAAATATGCTAATCAAAACGAAGACAAGAGGCAGACGAATGTGTCAAGGATTTATGACAAAAATAAGTGGTCACGATTCTAAGTAAACTTTTCATGACATTTCAAGAAACGTAAGTAACTACAAGGATATTTATTTACCTTTTATTGAATATTATAATTTTAATATTTAGCCATTAAAGGAAAGTCTTTATACGTATCTCTTTTAAAAAATCACTGGACAACTACATAAGCATGCAAGCGAGCATGGTACAGAGCTAACATACATTTATATAGATGGAAATAGGTACATCAGAATGATTACCAGTTTATAAAATTTCATGTTTATTTATTTCAAAATGTATTACAATCTATATGAATGTGAGAAATTTATATGTCAACGAATTGCTATAAAATTTTCAATTTTCGCAATTAATTTTAAGAATGTTATAAAGATGTTATGTTATTGCTTTTAGTGCGCAGGTGGTCTGTACGATAAATTTTAATGCTTTGTCTGTGGTTTATGTGCTCGGTAGAACCATTGTATAAAGTTTATGAATTCTTCGTACTTATTGCAGTCCGATTTAAATCTTAGAACTCATTTATAATTCTTATTCTGAATTATTAAGACATTGTGGTAGCCAGTGGTTTACGGGTTAATGACCCTGACTATAATACCTACTTGAGGTTTACAAGTTCAGAACTTGTTTACTGTTTCTATGATAAGCACGGCTATTTTTCTAAATCTTGGAGTTTTGTTATAATCAAAGTAAGATCACAATTTAAGTAATACGGATAATCTTTGTTTATTTAGAATGGGATTAGTTATTTTTGTCAGTCAATTGTAGAATTAAATCCTTCCTATTAAGATATCTCATTTCTTAAATTATTTAAAGATAATAATTGTAAATATTCAAATATGTACCTGAACAGCGGACGAATGCCCTTAGATTATGAGAAGTATTTTAAATAATATTTAATCAAGTACTTAGATTTATGCTACGATCGCAAACTTTAATGCAAAGTTAAAACAAAAAGGTCGTAACATTTTCAAATTACTCGCATAATTTCGTATAAAATGTTTCGGAATATTTTTATATGCATGCCTTACAATATAAGCGTTTTAAACTGGTATTATTTAAAGCTTAAAGATATCATTTTTCAATTGAAGTCAAATAAATTAAACTAAAGTATATGTACCTGCTTAAGTAGCTTCAATAAAACTAAATAGTAAGTATTATTTATTTCGTGAAATAAAACTAAGAATATTAATTAATATTCTTATATATTATTCGTGTGATTGTTTGTTTTCTGGAGTTAAATAAGTATATAATGGATGGGTAGAGTTGAGTAATGAGTTTATAAATGACGATGATGATACAATGAAGTTGTTGACATAAAAAGTAGATATTCGTCACTTGGCTCTAATGGCTGATTTTATCATTACGACGTGACAATGGTGAAGAAGTGAAATTGTAGGTTCATAACCTTTTCCAAGATAGACGGAACCCTCTAACATCAAAATCGGTTCAATGATTTAGGTGTGAAAGCGTAACAAACAAACAATGTCACGTTAAGTGAGGTTTGTTTGTGATGTTAAAAGCAAGAATGAAAATAATAGTGTCAAGAACTGAGTAAGTAATTAATTACTTTGGAGATTTCGTGATAAACTCTCGCATTATAATTTGATTGAATATAAAGTCTCCTTAAACTTAAAACTTTGCTTGAGATTTATAGCAAACTAGTTAGTCCCGCGGTTTCACCCGTTTTGAAAAAAAAATGTACCTGATGTCTTGATTCAGAAATGAAGTAGTAAAATAGTATACGGAGTTAAATTCTCAAAATATCAGCATAAAATTAATATTTACGAGATTAATCCTTAATCGCGAAGAATTTATTTTGGTCAACTTAATCAGCCGTTTTCGTATAGTAATAAAAACATTAAGTAATAAAACCTATAAAACTTTTACGTTTATAATATTAGTAAAAAGTGGGTGCGGATAAAAAGACCGATCTTAGCTATATATTTTTTTATGTTTCCTTCTCTTAAGAAAATAACTATTCCATGAACCGAGCTTATTTCACATCAACGTTTTCTTTAATTATTATGCTTTACCTAAGTATTACACTTTACTGTCAACACAAGTAATTGAGTTGATAAACAAAATTAACTCACGATGTGACACGTACTAACAATTTCGAAATAGCTGGCCTAAGTCACCGTGTTAATTGTTTGAACAAATATGATTTCGTGACATATAAAGTTGGTCCGTAATAGATTTTTACGTGTCGATTTTTCTTTTTGTTGTATAGTAAGACAAATAAAAATAATAAAAATCACCTATTATAAAATAATAATAATTATATTAGGTACTAATAACATATTGCTAACTGGGTACTTACCTAAAGGCTAATCCTATAAGTTTGTTCCTCTTTCGCGCAAGAACTACTTAATGAATTTTGATGAAACTTTACAATGATATAGCTTATAGGTACATCAGAATAACATACCTATAGGCTATAATTTCATAACGATATTGTGTAAAATACTCATCTTGCGCAGACGAAGTCGCGGGCAGAAGCTAGGGCTTAATAATCCTAACAGGATAGTGAAGGCGATTGAAATGCTAGCGGGACTACCCAATATAGTCAACATAGTAAAATATAACCTGTAACAAAGGGTTTGTTAAATGTCCTGTTATTCTAACATATCATTATTTAAATGGAAAGTCGTCGACTGCTGGAGATAAATAGTTTTCCCCGAAGGACCTCCACACGTGCCGTCTCGCGCCTCTCGTAACCAGCGGGTATCAGCGACCTTCTCTACTTTATATGTAGCTTATTCACGCTGCTTCTTCTGGCGTACGGTCACCATTGTGTCGCTTTCTGGCACCATGAAACGGAAGTCAAAATAATATATGGATTTGTTAATTTGAGCCTGGGCAATACTAACTTTTTGTAGAATAAAATATTGTTTGATATATCGCACACCTAGATCTAACTCAAAAAGTTCTTTTTCCTTGTAAGGCGATAAACTAATTAACATGTCCATGTGCACTGTAGCAGTTTTTTGTATGGATTTATGCTTTATATACGAAGAAGAGATGCTAAAAGAGTTAGCTTAAATCTGTTTTGTTGGTAGGTAGGTTCTGCTGTAAGGAATTCTATAGTATGCATTACTCAAAACTTCAGGTTTTTTAATTTGCTCCTTTTAGATCTAGGCACCTATACGATATACGAAACTTCCGAGTACGTAACTATAGCATAAAAGTACGAGTAGTATAAGATAACCTTAATAACACTCCGCCATTGTTATTCCATACTGTCAGTCACGCTCACGTCAAATTAAAATCATTCGATCCGATTCAATTCGAAATTTGAATATGTATTCTATTCAGACGAATCGGATTTGGAACGAAGCCGCGAGGAGAAGTTAAATTGGAAATAAGAAAGATTGATTTTGTTTTATTAAAATTTCTTGCTTAGTTTTTGTAATAGGTAATAAATATGATACAGGTACCTGTAACTTAAAACTAACTAAACACCTAACCTAACCTTTTGAAGCGAGCTGTACCTACATCTGTACTACTATTGTGATTGTAATTCGTGATTTTGACATTAGTAGAGTAATATTTTTGTGTAAGGTTTGTTTATCTATTTAAGATTACAATAAATGTTTTCTTGAATCCTAACCTATGAAATACAGGGCAGCGCGTTAGTAAAAATATTATCTAAGAATTCTGTGGCAGGTAATATCTTGGCAGCTTATTGAATTTAAAATAAGGCAACATTAGAATAAAACGAACATAACTGATTTAACTCATGTATCATGTATTATGCTGGTGTTTAGAGGTTTTTGCAGGTCTTATTTTCGTTTGCTACGAATATGGAAACTAAAGTTTTCAAAACGTCCGCATGTAAATTAATATATATAGGTACAAGAGTTCAGCGTTAGGTACATGTCGCGTGAAAGTATTTTTAATAGTTTCCATTAGTCAATGGTACCTGCCTATTTGAGTGTTTCCCATACCTACTAACAAATTCCGGACTTAGTTAAAAATTTCGTGATATTTATTTTTCTGTAAGATTTGATTATCAATATCATCATCTTAAGTAAGCACTATACTTAAGTACCTACTAAGTGGTATTGGATGGAGTATTTGAGACGCCGTCGTCATTATAAACGTTCAAAAATATGATGACATTTTATTAACGAACTCCAAAAGTCAAGATTTCATTACTACAACTAGGTCATAATAAAGTAGGGATATCTACTTTATAGCCTCAATATTAGTTGGTGACAAACTTAGGCGTGGCACGATGTGGGACAAATTGAATATATTGTTAGATCAGTATGAGCTTAAGCCTACGTAGTAATAAGGTTTATTTTGGCATGTATACATTCACTTTTTGCTTTTTATTGATAGTTGCCGAGTCTTGTAAACAATGTAATGAAATTAAGAGTGATCGTTGAAGAAAATAAGAGTGACAAAAAGTGATTAGAGCCCTCGGAGACATTGCAATATAACCATTAAATGTTACTTTGATTTAGTCTCTTACGTAATAATTGCTAGATGTTTATAGTAGACTAGCGGCCCGCCCCGGCTTCTCACGGATCCCAAATTTCTTTTCAAAATTCTGTAGCCTATGTCACTCGGGAATAGTGTAGCTTCCCAACAGTGAAAAAAATGTCAAGTCGTTTAGGAGCCTATTCAATACAAACAAATCTTTTCTATCAGTGTACACTAGATCACCCTCTTGAATAAGAAACTAATCTATGTTATGTATTATTTCTGAATTTAGTCGAAACCATACGAAAACATGGTTACAAAATATATCATGAAAACGATTTCTTAGTTTTGTTTTAAACTCCTGTTTGGTTTAAAATTTAATAAGTTTGAAATATTTAACAAACATCTAACAAACGAACCAAAACAATTAGTAGCAGTTTAATTTGACTCAGTCAGGAAGTTTCCCTTCCGGACAAAAGTTTCTGACAAATTGAAAGTAAAATTATTCACTTGTTCAGTGCTTTGGACGGCCCAACGTCCCGTCATCTGTCAGTTTACTGGAGGATAGAGTATAAATATAGTAAAAATCAATTCAATATACTTTTAATAACCACCCTATTCCTAAGACGATGAAAGGCAAGAATATCAACTTGTGTATATATATATATTTCAATCGATATATTAAACATCGATCTATTATTATATAAATGTATGTGCTGTTATTTATTTATTCGTTATGGTATTGGAGGAAACGGCTCTAATGGACTAGTGATATTTACTATGTGATAGTCTAAGGGGCGCCGCGGATCATTCCGGATTCATCTTGTTTCGGAGAAAAAAATATGGTTTTATGTGTTTTATAGAGCGAAGCGGTCGTCTACATAATAATAATAATATTAACATGATTATACAAAGAGCAATTCGGTTGGCCGGTGGAAATTCGCTCCACATTTCTGACATTCCGTACCTAGTGCGTTCTGATCCCATAGACCAAGGCTTAAGAGTCTCCTTTCAGGAGTCTCGCCACCCGTCCGGTTTTGCAGTGAAGGCCCATTAGCTGGCCAACTGCGCTTCAGTATTCAGTTCGAAAAAAAAAAAAAAAAAAAATCCCATAGACCTGACGAAATGTTTAATGTGTTTGAGACATAAAATATTGTTCCTACACGCCTAACGACCGTATCCGACAGTTTAGCCTTTCGCCTAGCCTACCTAGTACCTTAACTATATATGAACTAGATGATATAAGTAGGTACCAAATTTATTTTTGCCTCCTCATCCTGCGATGCTACTTTATGCTAAGGTGAAATTTTTAATTTTACTCAATACTTTCACGTTAAGAAGTACTTAAAACTTTTGGCGTGTCGTTTTGTACCTCTTATTGTCTGACGTTTAAATACTTAACATGAGTAAATAAATATCTTTGGACAATTTCCACCAATTAATATAGTTCTATACTAAGCAAAGTTACTATGGGTAGGTTAAACAGACGGAGAGGTGGTAGACAACAGAAAACTTGAATACTTACATATTATTATAAGAAATACAAGACTCATGCCAACAATTTGACAGTCAGCTGGTTGTAACACAGGATCAATATTTTTTGCAATATAGAAGACCCGTTTTCACAGCATGACGTGCCAGTGTAGTTTTCTAAGAAGAATTTTCTCAAATCAATGTTGATTCATTAACAAATTTAATCTATACTAATATTATAAAGCTGAAGAGTTTATTTGTTTGTTTGTTTGTTTGAACGCGCTAACCTCAGGAACTACTGATTCGAATTCAAAATTTTTTTTTTGTTGGATACATCATTTATCGAGGAAGGCTTTAAGACTATATAACATCACGCTGCGACCAATAGGAGCGAAGAAACAGTGGAAAATGTGTAAAAAACGGGGATAATATGAAGCCTTATGAAGAAGTGACAGTTAGAAGACTTTGACAGATCTTTGACGAAACAATCGGACGGGCAGGACGACGTCTGCCGGGGCTGCTAGTTAATACATATGTTGTCGGTAAATTTAAAAAGCTTCGTGTTGAACAAAAACATAGGTAAGCACGCAAACAATACAGACCTAAGTATATCAAGTACCTAAGCCCAAATGGCCCGCGCCTCGAAAGTGTCATTATTGTCAAATTTCCTCTTCAAGCAATAAAATACTAATTCTTAAGTACAAATATTTCACCATCCGTAACTATACATCATATCATAGACCTAAGCTCACGGTAGATTATTAAATAATCAACGTCGTAATATGTAGGTACCTACCTAGGCGTATCTTCGAGCGTTTGAGACGCCGTCGTTGCTGTCTACATCTATATCTATAATGGTTGCAAATAAACTTATTAAGTATCAATTGAAATAGTATTTGTACCTTCAATTTTTGTAACTTAATGATTGATGATGACTGTTCTTAAATATAGATGTAGTGGACAATGACGGCGTCTCAAACGTTTAAAGATCCATTGAAGAAGACATATGAGCAAGTCTACACTTATATGTCTCGTTGGAGAATATTATATTGTATAAAGGCAAAGCTTACTGCATTCTTCTTTCTTTCCAACCGTTCGTTTCTGTCAACGTGGCATTATTCGCGAACTAGGTGACATCACAAGCCGGGTGTGCGACGCATAACAAGTCGGTATCTGCAAGTGAAATGAAATATTTTCGGATGGGATACCTCTTTATTTATCGAGGGTGGAGCGATGTTCTCAAACGAACCCGTAGAAAGTTGAGCAAGTATGGTGTTTGTCGAAAGTTTGTGAATCATACACAAGTTCTACTATACTTTTGATAATATTGCCAGAAATAAAATGAAATAAGTACTTGCCTTTCAGACATTCTTATTTTATTTTGTGAAATATCTGTAGGTTATATTAATAGTATATTTTATAAGTGGATGTATGTAGGTAAATGGGTGAAATATTAAACTTATCTACCTACTGCTTTAATATGGATTTTCGTAATGGTTCAGCCTAAAACTTGTCAAATCCAATATTGAAGATAAGTAGGTAGATACATCAGTATTTCAACGAGTGATATCTTACGGTCGCACCTTGATCACATAGGAACCTACTTATAATATTATTTTTTTAAAGTTGAACGAATTTTGTGTTGTTAATACAATTAATACCTGAACAAAAATTAATAAATACAGTTCTTATTAATAAATTTACTCTAAGAAAACGAATTTCTTCGGTACCTATCTAATATGAACATTAGGTACCGAGAAACCTAAAATTGAATATTTAAGGTATTTAGGCGTAGATTATTCATTTACACCGCATCTATTATTCCCTTTTCGGAACTGTATTGGCCTTTGAGTGAATTGAACGTAAACACGTAGTGGTTATTTACTTAGGTTGTTCGATCCTTTGATACAAAAAGGGGAGGAAAATTATGCCTATTTCCTTTTTACCTGAACGTGATTATCGATGTTGTATGTGCTTTTGTGGTAGAAGTGCGAAATGGAATTAGAATAGGTACATTTTAGATACAAAGCATTGCAAAGAAAATAAAATAAACAGAAAAAAAATCCTAACAAAGCAATTACAGTTATTTTTTTTACTAAGTGGTGTTTTTGATTATTATATACCAATATGCTAAATCACTTTAGTGTTAGACTATTTGGTGTCAGTTCATTCATACTACAAATATGGGAACTGTAAAGTTTTCGAAACGTCAGCCAATAAAATAACATATGCGATTCAAATCCGTTTATAGTTGTTTCATTACAATACCTATAATATGAAATGAAACTTATATAATTTCTTGACTAATTTTAAAAATATTAATTAAGAAAAAAATAACCATGTTAACGGAAAATCCATTTTTTTTAAATATCATGCGGTTCATCCGGCCTCGTTAATTTAGGGTTGTAATTGAGCGCCGTTGTTTTTGATGGCCGCGCCGCGTTTGTACAAATTTGATTAAAATTTCGATCTTGTCTTTGGACAAGAATTTGAAAATGGATATAACTAACCAATTACTCGATGTTGCTGAGCGCTATTATGAACATGCTGTTCTTAGTTTTTATGACACTTTTATATATATTTAAGACCTGTTCCTCAAAGAGCAAGTCAGTCCCAAAAAGCTAAGAAATAAAAACTTAATCTAAGTATTACATACTAGCTTTATCTCAAAACGTCCATTATCATTAGGTACAACTCGAGATTTCACTATTCCGAGTTTTCATTATTACTTACTACACTTAACCAAGGGATTATCTGTGCAAATATAGAAAGCCTAAGCCGATTTCTTAGCGTTATGAATAATTTACGATATCACAACAGGTAATTATCTAAGTAACAGTAAATAGGAAATAGTAGGACTAACTAGAAGCATCGGTTTTTAAGTACCTAAGTCTCTATTTGTAAACTTATTATTTTAAGAATAAAGTTGCTACTGAATACCATAAGAATCGTTTTCGGCAGACGGAATAAAAACACAGATTGTGTAGCAGGTTATTAAAAAAAAAAACAATTTAATTTATTCATAGCACGTGGAACATGAAATTACATTGGCAAAGAAATCCGTTTATTTGAACGTGTAAATGTACGGCGTGAACGGAGACCTTTGGAGCTCATAAAGTTATATTGCTGGTGACGTTTTATTTCGGAGCAAAAACGTTTTTTTCACCAGAATGGGGAAATAACTACGTTACAATTCTGGTGTTGTTCAAAGAGATCTATACCAAGTAAATTGAAATTGGCGCACTTCCTTTTGGTGCCGGTGGAAAAATATCATAAAATTGGAATGAAACAACTATAAGTAACGGATTTTACTCGCGAATTTTATTTTGTTTTACTTTAGACTTTCGTCAGCTCAGTCGTGCTATAAATATAGGAACAGTAAAATTTTCGAAACGTCAGCAAACAAATAAAATACCCGAGTTAAATCCGTCATCGTTGTTTCATTCCAATGTATAGGTAATTTGTAATCGCGAAGGCATTAGAAATTATTAGAAATAAAGTATTTACTCATGAAACTAATGGAATATTAATCACAAAACATACAATTGAAATGATTGTATACCTACCTATAATTGCTGGTGTTATTAAGCTATAGCGGGATAAAGTATAAGGAAGGCGTTCATGGACAATATTTGACTTTTTCCATGCAATCAACCGCCTTTATTGCTAAATGAGCTAGAAGATATTATAGATCATACACATCATTGACTACGTTATGGCGGTATTTTATAGATCATAGAAAACAGTGGATAAGGAAAAAATGGCAATAATAAATGTTTTTTTTAGGTTTTCAGAAGCCTTAGGAAGCGTTTGATATACCTATCCGCATACCTAGATTTAAAGAGAGTTTTGAGTTATGCACACCATCGATTTTTTTACAGTTAAACTTACAGTTTAAAGTTTTGTTTTGATATTGTTTGTATTGTTAGTATTGAAAAAAGTCTCTTTAAAACACCTGCTATAATTATTTTATCTAATTGGGATAGAAGCCTAATACCCACTGTAGAATTACGTGTAGTATTACATGAAACGTGATTTATATATTTTTGTAAAAAAACATTTGTATTCCAACCAGCAAAGGGTTTGTTTGCACGTTATTCTATTTCAAATTCAATTTGTACTTTACCTACACTTGTAATCGCAAAAAAGTTATCTTTTTTTTAATGTAATGGTCAGAAGCTTTATGGCAAATATTAACAGAGATAAGAGATCGGCAAACTTCTGATCAAACGATAGCGATTGGGTGTCCAAGTAGAACGCTGTATCGAATCTAACGGAGGAGGTAACTTTATTTACTTCTTTGCATAATTAAATGTACTTTAACAAAATGAAATTACTTGTGTTTGGCAGCAATGTTATATTATATTTATTGATGAATAATCTTCGACTTATAATCATTTCACATTTATATTTTTTAGTCTGTCACATTATATCCTCTCTATTTACTTTAGTCGTTCGTCCATAATGTTAAGAATGATAAATTATAGTTTATAAAGGAACGTAAAACCTAGACGAGTCGTCTATAGTCTATGATTGGTAGGTAAATATCAATTTCCTAGTTGCGGGTTGGGCGTTTATTGTTGCTCTGTATTATAGACGTAATAAAAAATTTACTGTCGATAGCGGCATAAAATGAAATATGAAAAATGGGTTTTAATCCTGTCATCATTATTAAAGATCTATATTATTCGATCAATTAATATTACAGTTTTAATTGATATAAAATGAAATGTAGTTTAACAAACAACGGGTATTTTTCCAATCAATTTACCTACAATTACTGCAAAAGTCGCCGTCGATACAAAATAAAAAGCTAAACGGTACCTTTTTGTTTCAGATATTTTTAGCCAGAAAAATTTGGAATTCAAGGTAATATTGGAAAACATTATGAAATTAAATATAGTGTTCAAACTTACATTATTCTTGAACATATACATAATGACTGCAGTGTGACTCCGAAACGAAAACTATACATTAGTACCTATATACATTGTAAACCGATTAAATATAAATTATTAACTAAAAAATATGAAGCCATTCCGTAATGACTCTACTGTTTGCAGTTATATTATATTTTTAACCATATATGTCTATTAGACATAACAGATTCACCTAACAATAGTGCCAAAGATTACTAAATATGCATATAATGACTGCTATTTAAAATTATGAAACAGAACTATTGTATTCACTGTAATATTGCGAGTCGGAATCACAGTTCTTCAAAGTGAAGCGTGGAGGCAATTACAAAGTCATTCGCAACTCTGTCACAAGGCAGCACCCGCAGCGATTTTCCGTCTAATTTCATATGGGCTAACTGTTCTCTTCAACTACGAACACTCGATTAGATCTCACTTCTTCCAGTGTCTTAGTAAAAGTGCATTCTTTAAATATAAATCATTTCGCTTAGTCTAGGTAAGTATATGAATTCCTTTATGCGCCCAAACCGCTAAATTGATTGAAGAAAGATATCGTTAGGCTTCATTCTATCTTGGAAAAATCTAATATTCATGCTGGATAATTTAATGTATTAAATAAAGTACTTAATATGTTGATTTAGATATAAGTTCGAAGGCGAGTTTGTTTGTTATTTATATCTTAGAGATCGAACAATTTTAATGATATTTTGTAAGTATATTTAGTATATAGGATTTAGGAGAAGACAGAACTTATCCTCGGAATATGTATTTTGCTCCATTTTCCCAGGAAAAATCAATCGACCAAGGTCTCACTTTTAATAAAAAACTCCCTTACCGTAAATTCACGAAAACTTGAACATTGGTAATTTAGACAACGCGACTTCAGGCACTGAGTTACTGAAAACGTAATACCGCGGAACGGTTTTATTTAATAAGAGTCGTGAAAGTTCGTGTTTCATTTCGTTGTATTTATAATTGTGAATACGAGTAGTCTTCTCTTTCTTTTGTAACGATAGTGAATTGAAGCGTTCTTTTCTTCATTCATCAGAATCTAGTCGAACGTTGACAGCAACATTCATAACTCTTATTTGGATTCTCGTACTAGTGTTTTAAAATTAACTCGAACGTTGTTTGCATCGTAGCCCGGACCTTCGGAATTTTTCACTAATGAACAAAAAAGTTCTAAGGAAAGTTCGAAATATTTTCCAAAGCTACTACTGAAACTAAAGCAGGTCTAGGAGTATGTGGCATTGGTATGTAGGTAACTTCAAAGAGTAAATGAGTGAGTTTTCACAGTAGCTGAATGGTCGTCGCAGTACCTGTTTCGAAGTTAGTTGGCAACTGCTGATCCTATCGCCACTTGGCTCGGTCCAGGTACTTGTTTATCTAGACCATTTCCAAACAAGTTCCCTGTTCCACCACTTGCCCAACTTAGGATTTCTAAAGGAATAGTTGCAAGTACTCTCTTATCGGTTTTGTAAGATATTTTTGATTACCTACATAGACAAATTGGTATATAGAACTACTACCTTATTTCCCATATTATAATTGCGTTTTTGTAAATAAGTTTTCTTCGTAACACAGTCAGATTACAAATCCAAATTTAAAAAGGATTAGCATTGGATTGGAGGGATTGAAGGCATTATTAGGTCTGGAATGAACGCAAACACAATTTTCGTTGGTAATAACCTAAAAAGCCAGATTTTTTATTTTAATTCAAATTGGTCGTGCCGCTGTCTAGCGTAAACATAAAGGACGTGAAAATGAATTCGCCGGGTCATGCAATTGGTTTTACCGTTTCCATTATTTGAAATATTAATAAACCTAACTTATTTTGTCAAAGAGCTTTGAAATGGGTCATATAGGATTAAACCGCGAAATGGCCCCCGGCGGGGCACGTTTGCATTGACCTTGCTAACTACCGGATTAAATTTAAACTATCTGCTTGGACTGTACAATTGAATCGGTTAATTCATTGATGGAGAGCGACCGCAACGCTCTGACCATAATGCAAATTAATACAATAAATCTTCAGTTCAAATATGCGGGCATTATCTCTGAAAATGAATATGTTTCCAAAGCATATTCATATTCAGAGATTTGCGGTCATATATATATATATTATAATCGCTAAGCAATCTGGCCGTCGATTTTCGCTTACATAATTCTGCTTTGCCTTTAATAATCAAATAAGTGACGTCATCAAAGCTACGTCATTTGCAAGGGTAGGAACTGACGTTACGTCGTATCGTTAATATTTATTTGGGACGGCCTTTTGAAATTGCGTCGGCTTGTCGAGACTGCATGACTAGTTATATTTAGTCTCTAAGTTATATAATGAAAATTTGTTTGGAAATGTTGAACGAGGAAGCCCTAAACTCAAAATTAAGTACAGTATAGACTCCGTACAGTCAGATATTTTTCTCTTTCTTTGTCTCCTTCGCTATTTTGTTAAGTGATTACGTAAACTTAATATTAAAGATAATTATTTCCCGCACTTACCTATTTTTTTTGTATATTTATATAAGTACATGTATATGGTATATAGTTATGACAGGTCATGGTCCCAAACTATACAATGCTGGTATTATGAGTTGACAACGGATAAACGTACCTACTTAAATACACATAAGACATCAAAGATATCTGCTTGCAGGATTTGAATCTACAACTTCGGTTTCGTAGTCAGTGGCTATAAACACTAGACCAATCCTCAAATATGTATACCTACTTATAAGAATTATTTACTGCGCCTTTGTTAATGAAAAACGTATTTTTAAATAAGAAACTCTTGTTTTATATCATATGGTTGGATAACACATTAGGTATGCCTTTAAATTAATGCCTCTTTATGTTTGCTATAAAACGAGGCGAACTTATTACGTAAATGACCACTTCAACTTAATGGCTTCAATAAACAAAAGCCACTGAACCTTTCCATTCCAAAAGGGTTTCTAAAAATAAATGTTCAATCTGAAATGTTATGTTGTATTATGTATTTACTGGCTTCTGCTCGCGACTTCGTTTGCGCACGATAAGCACCCCTGTTTTACCTTAGGGGTAAAACGGGGGTGCATATTTATAAAAAAAAAAACCCTGTACAAAATTTCAAATTTCTGACCCTTATAATTTCAGTCTTTATATCAGATACTCCTTGCACACCTAAGCTAGATCTAAAGAAAGCTAACTCAAAAAGTTATTTCTTTAGGCGAAAAACTGATTATTTTTTTTTGTTTAGATTTATGCATTTTATATGAAGCTTAAAAACTACTGGATATAAAATTCCTTATCATGAGTCTGGAACATTTATGTTCGAGGATTAACCAGTACAATCTTTTAATCACTCGGTCTAGACTCACAAATAAATTTAATCCCTCATAGAAAAGATCAGGACTACTTAGAGTTTGCAACGATAACCTTCGACAAATCACGTACGATCTTGGTCATACGAGAGGTTAAGATTTTATTTAATAAAGTCTCTCAAAAATCGTGACTCAATATTAAAAATAATACTCGTACCTAGACTTTTTTAATAATAAGCTCTGTCAGCATAACCTTTTGATGTTAGACTAGCTTTTTATATGACTTCATATAAGTGGTATTCGTTTTTTGATCACTATTTTAAGCTGGTAGCAAACTGTAAGCAGTAGACAATGGATAAACTTATTTATGTACAAAATGTATCCAAAACTCAAATTCAAATTTAGGAGCAATTTTCTCATCACACTAATTTTCATTATTGCAGTTTCCTAGTCGGGAACTCTGACCACTAGACCAACAGACTCGTCAAGCGTGGTGTACTACCTCGCTTGCCTTAGTTTTCTATTTAGGTAAATCGAGATAAGCTGTACTAACGAAATAGTATAATGTAACTTAAAATCTTAGAACTTTCTCATTATAGGTAATTAGGCGGATCTTCCAACGTTTGAGATACCGTCATTGAGATCAATTAACTAGTATTTTTTACTTATTGTTCTTAAATATAGTCTAAGAAGACAATGACTAAGATCCAACCAATTTTACAAACTAGAGGTTTATTTAAAAAAAAATGCATTAATAATTTATTTTGGAATAAACAACCATACAATAAAGGTTTGAAGCTCTTAATGTGTTATAATGTAAAATATTTATTTTACCTATTAAGAAGTAGGTAGGTACCTATTCTTACACGACTTATAACTTAACCATTTGTTAAATTAGAACCCGAAGCTATTTAAGTGCTGAGTGATTATTAAAGCGTCAAATTTACGCCAATCAACGTCATTATAATAGTAATAATATCCAAGCGTTGGATAGCTATTAGTCCGTCACGTACATTCTCAGTCAAAGCTGAGTACCTGCCAACTACTATCCTAGAGAGATTATGCCAAATGAAATTAATTCATCTTTTTTAATTTACTTCCATTTATCAGATTAGGACCAGGTGTATTTTGTGGTTACACTTGCGTCAAATTCAATTCTGTGATCATTTGAATTATACCTACCTAATATTTTTCGGGATATAAAGTTATTATATAGGTATACAATTTTTTTTATATATAGTCTACCAAATTTTATTTCTATCCATTCTGTTAAATATTTAGGTACTAAAATTCATCGAAATTGATTTATTAAATTGTGATAATGTGACAAACAGGCAGTAGAGTACCTATAATATCAGTTTGGTAATATGTAAGTGTTATTGAATTGGTACATTAAATAATATAAGTAGATAAATTAAGTCTTAAATGCATATCCTTTTTAAAATTTCAAATAAACTTTTTTTATATTACTAATGGAAAGAACAGCATAAACTTTTTTACTTAGACAAAACTGTAAGTACGAAATAAATACCTGCTTTCGTTTTTTTAGAAACTTTCCTGACCTAAAAAGTTTATATTCACAGTATGTACATAACGAAATAAGTAAACTTCGAACTGCCTAATAAGCATTCGTAAACGTAATCAAAAAGTTTGGACAATTTTTCCGTTAGCCAAAGTTAGACAAATATAGCCTGAACAAAACAAAAAGGATCGAAATATAAACTCTCGCCCCAGTACTTAAGTATTCACGTAAGACAGCATTTTTACCGTAATTGGAATTTTAAGGGGCAAATATTGCAATGAGGTGGCTTGAGGTGGCTTGAGCTTTTTCCGCTTTGAGGAAATAAATGAGTTTGTGGGTTTCTCTTTTACTTGGTTACCTTGTGAATAATGTATAGATGTATAATATGGTGAACTATGCACTTGAATTTCATTTCCTTCTGGTATTTTACTACCGACTTACCGACCGTGTGTAAATTACACAGTCTAATAGTCACTGACCGCACCATTAAGTCAGAGGTTGCGGTTCTATTAGAGACTAGCAGATCTGAGATATGGGATCTTGGTCGTGCTGTAAAATACATATTATTTTTAGTAGGTATATTATATTATCTATCAAGAATTACCTAACGGTTTACTTAAAAGTTGTTCAGCGGGCCGCGGGTTGAGTATAGTTAATTAGGAATACTAAACAAAGGCTTATCAAATATACTTTTTTTTTAATCCAATATAGACGAAAATATCAGTATAGTACTCGTATCTACACAGAATATAATTATAATACATATATACTCATATTTAATGGTATTTATGTAACTGTCTGCCTGATTTTTTACTCTGTTAAAAATCAACGGCCAGTTTCACAAAGTTCATCACATATTTTCTATTCGCCTTGCTATAGTTGGAAAAAATAACGCTTTGTTAAAGTTAATGTCATTATATCTATTACTTTGTCAATCGCATGTACAGTAACGAAACAGTGTGATACCCTAATGTTTTTATTCCCCTTCGTTAATCCACTAGCCCCGGCTGGTGCTATTTACTTTTACAAGCCAAACACTGGCGGTAACCGAGGCACATCCGAGCGAATTTAGGCCTTGCCTTTGATAAGGCCAAGTTTAACTAGTTTTCCGTACCTAAAAATCAAGGCAAAATTCGTTAGCTCTACACAGAAGCGAATTTGTTATAACAGAACTTTATAAAGCTTTTACCCGATTAGAATATTTAAGTAGGTCGATTAAAACTTAACAGATCTTAGCCTTGTATTCGATTATCGTCGGCGTAGTCAGCTACGAATATGGGAACTGTAGTTTTCGAAACGCCAACATAAAAATAGATATATTACATACCTATGCGAGTTAAATCCGTAATAGTTTATAGTTAAATATTAATATTATCTAATATGTTTTTGCTAAATTACTGCGATTAATTCAATTCGCGTGGAATTAAATTAATGGATATTTTTAATATCCCACTCGATCATTACATGAATCCAGTGTAAAAAGAAGCCTTCATGTGTAATTTACAGCCATAACATACCAGTTTCTGTGTGAAATGATAACAAATATCCACACATCCGAAAAGATATTAATTAGCGAAGCCGGTTTCCCTTAACAGACTCTTTAAGTAATTACCTAAATAAATAAGGAGAGGTTCACCATTTCTACCTACATAAATTGTGTCATAATTGCTACTCGCAGTGATTAACACGGTTGTAAACATTTTCTCGTACGTTATGATTAGCTAGTGATAGCTATGAATGTAAAATTGTATAAAATTGACGTGAGTTAACGAAAAGTCACCTGGTCAGTACGTTCGTTCGCTATTATTTATTGGCACTTAGCTTGGGTGGCTAGTATTGGTGCCTATATCTAAACACAACTAAACCAATGTTTCATTTCACTCTACCCCTTAACGGCTCACGGGAATGTTTGCTCAAATATAAGGAAAAGCAATCTTTCATGAAAGCAATCTTATTCGTCTGTTGTGTCATCACTTTACTTTCGCTTTAATTGCTAATGACGATATCACTGTGATGAGAGTTTAATACAAGCTCTACCCGCGGTTTATCATGTTTGAATTTCGGCCTTTACTTCCTCTTCACCCGTTAAAAGTGCCGAACATGTTGAATGCAAGGTATACTCTCCATATAGGCACAGTGTCAATAATGTATGAAGTGCCTGCCATGACGCCTATATGCGAACCCTCCACTGCACACGCCTGGTTGAATTGATTTTTTTAATAAATCCATTAAGTTATTATAAGTTTTAATACAACTTGGAACTCGTATTTATCCTTTTTAGGTAAAGAATTTTGTAATCAAAATTTTCTTTATTTCTATGTTATTTCAAGGAAATTCGTTAAAGGAATAAAAAGTTAGATCCATAGCGAGAAACTTTCTCCCTTTTGTGGAATGAATTTACTTTCGTCAATTTATAAGAAAAATTGATGATCTTTCAGATGTGCGTTGTGATTGGGCGTTTATAAGTATTCACTGATTATTGTATCTATTATAAACGAAATTAATCTTATTATCCTTGCTTCTATTCTTAAACGTATCTGCAACTGACAGCATCAGTTAACTGAATTAATTTTAAGACGTTAAGAATGCTTCTTGCTAATTTAATATATTAGGGGTTAGAGCAATCAGAATTGCGAGCGATATCGCACCTACCTATTTACCAGCCGATGAACGAAAAAGTTATCCTAGGAAAAACTTTCACTTACGTGTGTCATGAATGTTTCCTGAATAACAAAAGTCAAACGAATGTTTTCGCTTTTTGAATTTTATAACTTTACACTTATCGTATTCGTAGCATTGACAATTAAATTAATCTATACTAATATTATAAAGCTGAAGAGTTTGTTTGTTTGTTTGTTTGTTTGTTTGTTTGAACGCGCTAATCTCAGGAACTACTGGTTCGAATTCAAAAATTCTTTTTTTGTTGGATAGACCATTTATCGAGGAAGGCTTTAGGCTATATTACATCACGCTGCGACCAATAGGAGCGAAGAAACAGTGGAAAATGTGTAAAAAACGGGGAAAATATGAAGCCTTATGAAGAAGTGACAGAAGACTTTGACAGATCTTTGACGAAACAATCGGACGGGCAGGACGACGTCTGCCGGGGCCGCTAGTTATATATAATTGTTATATTAAGATTTCAACTAAATCGGTAAATTAACCTAATTAAATTTATTCCAACCAATTTGTCAATCGGTCTCGTTTGATCCGTTATATAGGTTAAATGTTCAATGATAAAACGCTTATTTTTGGTGTGTCGACTTCCAGGCTAATTCGATTAATTATTCAAATAATACAAAGAGCGGAGTAATCAGCTAAGCTCACCACTCTGAAAGTTTATAAATACAATCGAGAGTAGATTTGTAGCTGTTATTAACTGCCTCTTATAAGATAATAAAATTCGTTATTTGTCAACAAACTCATAGACCGTCCCAATCTTCATCTTATTTTGAAATCTATCTTTTGAAACTATAGTTCAAAATTAATGCCAAAGCATAACCTTCCTAGTATAACGTAACTGTGTGCTTAACTGTGTAAATTCATACGGAACTAAATCAGAACTTTAGCTTTTGGTGAATTTTCATTTAGTTTCTAGCTTGATTGAGCAACTGTCGAAGTAATTTCATGTTCATAACTAGACAAATAAAACTTGTTTTGTTTTGTACTAGTTATGTCGAGTTAGGAGTTAGGTATGCGTTATTAGATTGTTACCTACCCCTCCCTTATTAAATTGTTACCTACCATAGAACTAGGTACCTACGTATGTTATTGTGAACGCAGTAGTAAACTCTCATACCTATTGTATTTTTTTAAGAGTCTTTGGTTCTTTATTATGAAACGCTTTATTTGTGTTTTAAAAGAGCTAAGTGCTAAGCACGGCTGCCCAGGTTCTTATTGTTAATACATTTTGTACCCAATAATAATTACTTAACTAAGTGTATTATTTTAGTTTAATTTCACACTTCTTTACAATACCGACCTATTCGTATACATGATTTAGGTATATTAATTAAAACATTCTTGAAGACGGTTTCTGAGAAAAAAAGACTATACGAGTACCTAAACATTAGGGTTTAGGTATTAGTACCATTTCTGTTTGAACGTTAGAAGGATAATATATTAATGCAAATGTGATAGAAACATAATTCTGTAACTATCACAAAGTTTCTGAGCGACTCGATCAACTGCAGTTTCTAGTTAAGAACTGTACGTAAATATATTCACAAACGTGATGCGTATGTGACACAAACTCATTAAAAGTTGGACTGCAGCTAAAGCCAAGTTTTAAACATTTTTATTATTGTATTTTTACTCTTTAAGAGACATACTAAAAATATTATATTACGAAGAATAAAAATGTTATGAAATGAAAGCCCTGCGTCTTTCTCTGTTTATTTTTTAAACCCTACTGCACTTCTATTTTGGAACTCATTTTCAACACTTCCGCCGTCTATTCATAATAAATATAGTCCAATATAAATTTCTTGAACTAAATAAACTTCCTTGATGTGTAATGAATGATGATTGATCAAGTCGATCTAACTTTTGATCGAGCTTCATTCGTAGATTAATGATCGAAGTAGGTACTTGTATTAATTGATATCGACGCCGTCACGACGTGGAGAGTGAATTAATTACTTTATTATGGTTACTAACTTAATGCTGCTAAGTAAACCACTATTAGGAATGTTATTAGTTTGTCGTGTTCTTGTATACTAGGTACATTGATTTAGAAAAAAGACATTGAAGGAAATAATGTTAACTCTGCTATGTAATATTATTAAGCATTTCAATAAAAATCACTAGGTAAGTAGGTACCTATAATGTTATTATATTGTATACATTTATGTAATATGCCTTTACACGCGTAAAGTTATATTACCTAGAATTGTGTTTTTTAGTATTTTATTTTGTTGTGTCTCATTCATAAAATAAAATTAAATAAAAAAAGGATTTCTCCAAACAAGATGAATAATAAATGAAATATTTGTTTTATTTATCGTGATTGCATCGATAAGTGACAAACAGACACTTGACAAGTAGATGCGTGATTAATATGTTAGTGCATACTATTCACCATTAAGCCAATCCTTGAATATACAAAGAATATACGTGTAGGTAACATTTTTGTGAGAATGTTCAAATGAATATTTCTAATTTATAATCGAACTGTCAGCATATTATTCAGCGACTCTTATAAGTACCTACCTATAGTAAACTAAAGGTTTTTGGTATATAACTAGGTACATTGGTAAAGAAACAAAATCTTTTGCATCCATCAGTTTATCGTCATCCTTTAATGCCCTTATACCTGATTATGTTGCTTACAAGTTTGAAATAATAAAGTTAGGATTACTTATTACCTATCTTCTAATTAAGTAGCTACTACTCCTATTTCATTATCATAGGCACTAACAATAGCTTTAACTTCACTATGCCTATTGAATCTAGTTAATAAACACGATAAGGTGAAAAACCCTGTAATCCTTGTCATAATTAATCTGCTTTGGCTCAATAAAGAATCCGTCGTTAACCTAAAAACGTCCTTGGAAATTACAAGGATAAAATTTAGTAGCCTATAGCATTGACAGAATAATTTAGTGTCGAGCCAAAATAAGTGACCTTTTCACCTTCATTTAGTTTTTTCGGTAGAGTGCATTCACTTTATTCTTTTACTTCTCTTACATAATACTATATTGAAAATTTCATAATGATAGTGTAACAATATCTAACTGCCACATTGTCTTAAAATTCAAAATTTGTCTACATTTTTATATTTTTAACCTAAATGACAATATAAAATGGCCTAAATGGCAACTTGCTTTTTGTAATAAATATAGGTACACATTCTTCATGTTACCATTTGTGAAAGGTAGGAGTACCTACATCATTTATGATAATAATTTACCTACCTACCTAGTTTCTGAGCTTATTCCGTTGATTTTACGTAATAATGTAACTCCTAGTTGGTTGGGGTTGCTTAGTAGATAACATCATAACTCGATTGTTTAGAAATATAATGCAAATATAATATAAGTAGGTATGTAAATTGTCATTTTACATATTCACGAGAATAATTCTCCTGAACTAGAATATATGGATAGTACCTAATGTAGAACTATTTACAAGACACACAAGAATGTTCGTAATGTGAGTGTACGCGTGGGCAAATCCGTGTTACTCCGCTAAATTCAACGCAAGCCTCCTCGCTTTGGGACAATAAAACCCCTAAGCCTTTACATGGGTTGAGTGATAAGCGAAAGCTAATGAAACAAAAACAGAGTTTAGTATTATTAATAACTGTCGAACACTTCATGAGCATATTGCTTTATGAAACCGGCTCTAGGCCACAGGTAAAATAACTAATATCACTATTTTTAAGTCAGCTCGTACAATCATAATGGCGTTATATAATTCGGTACAAGTTCAGCCTTTATGTTATATAAAAAAATAATTAATACATACCTATTTTAAGAATTCGTAGTCTTACACGTATTGGGAACCAATGAATCGCCTAAAATAAAATATCTAAACATAGTTATCTCAAAGGAAGTTGAAACTCATTTGGTAAGTAGGTACTACTTCTTTAAGTATAAGAAACGTTAGAAAATACGTACTATAAAATATCTACAAACATTAGAAAATAGTTACTAGGCGCTATCGCCTCCGCTCTTCATTTAAGTACGTTATCTTGGCGTTTTACGAGCACCGCACATGTGACCAGATATCGCACAATCCAAGAAAATGTGCCTTAAACACTATTTCTTTTCTTTATCAACTAGGCATTAAACTCAGACGTACAGTCATAAGGTTATCTGCGTTGACAATCCTGACATATTTGAAGGACTATTGGTCAAATGATCCCAACTCGCAACTTCCAGTTTCGTAGGCAGGGACTGCGAAACTGGAGATTGCAAGTTTGAATCCTGCTAGGGGCAGATGTCAGTGTGATGAACACGACCATCTATACAGAAGCCTAAGATGTTGTTTATGTTTATTCTCTGTTTAGTACCCATAAAGAAGCTTTTCTTACTTTGGGACTCAATAAGTTGCTATAATTTGTCCAAAGATATTATTATATATTTTTGAAAAGAAACATTATATTGATATTTATTTAACAAAAACCTTACTTTGTCTATTAAGATTTACCAATACCAGAAATGTTAGAGATTCTGTCATCTTCGACGTTTCTATAACATCGTACTTACCTATCTGAAAAGATATGGGTCATATTATATTCATTAATAGGAAAAGAAGTTACCGTTCTTTTTATGTAAGATCCTACTATACCTACTCCTATATTAATTGAAGAACTATATTCTACAAGATATTGGAAAAAATTAATCAGAGTAAAAACTATTTTTACTTCTTGAAGAAAATAATAGCAAGCTGTGAATATTTTAAAAATTTGCGTGTTTAAATTTCTGAGTAATCAATGTAATCTTCCGTTTTACAGAGAATCTCTAGGATCTTGTCTTTAACGTCCAGAATAAAATTTGTATAGAAATGTCTGAACATTTTATATTAAAATTGTCCCTATCGACGCCCGAAAAAATCTAATTAGGTTGAAGCTTGAAGGTTTTCTTTTCTTGGACAAAAACAATTGAATTTCTGACGTCTGCTTTTTTTGTTTAACCGAATATTCACGTAGGAGGTATGCCGTTATCACACGATTCAATTTTAATTACATACATTTAAATATTAAAAATATATACACACTAACTCAAGGTAGGTAAGCGAATAAAATGTCTGTTAATTCTTAAGTGATTTTTGGTCTGTTTTTGTAATAGATAAAATTTAACATTCGCTTTGACGAGTTGATGTAACTCCTTAACGGAGTTTTACAGACGTCACAATTGCGGTAGGTAATAGGTACAAAGGGGTGAGAGGGGGCGAAACCATCATCATCACTCGCCCCAAGCCAACCTCACCTGCACGCGGTGCACCCTGCTGTCCAACGAACGAGGCTCTGGCGACCGACTGATGGCGGTATATCCACCCTACATAGGCGTAGCTAAATTCCGCTCGATGACGGGCAGCAGCGTCATCGAAGCAAGAAGCTACGCCCTGCGATCGCCAACCCGCCTGCCCAGCGTGGCGATTATGGGCTTTTACCTCCATGCAGGCACACCAAAGACCACGGCCCCTAGTTCCCGGCGGTCCCGCTATTCCTGGTCACGGTGGCGACCATGGTAACGGTGGGACGGGGGGTGCGAAGAATCCCCGGGCTACGGGAGGCCATCACACCAAACTGACCCTGGCGACGTACAACGGACGCACGCTACGGCTCGACTCGCATCTGGCGCAACTGGAGGTGGAACTTGAGAAGATTAGGTGGCACGTATTAGGGTTATGTGAAGTCCGAAGAGAGGGGGAGGACACCATATCTCTCGAATCGGGCCACCTAATGTACTTCCGAGAGGGAGACCAACAATCTCAAGGTGGCGTTGGGTTTCTGGTCAATAAGTCCCTGGCTGACAATGTTGTCGAAGTGTCCAGTGTGTCGAATAGGGTAGCGTACCTCATCATCAAGCTCACCGAGAGGTACAGCCTCAAGGTGGTGCAAGTGTACGCACCGACCTCGACACACTCGGATGATGAGGTGGAGGTTATGTTCGATGACATATCGAGGGCCCTTCACTTCACTACTAAGACCCATTACAACGTTGTCATGGGGGACTTTAACGCTAAAGTGGGAGTACAAAATTGTAACGAATCGGTAGTAGGATCCCATGGATATGGGAGCAGAAATCATAGGGGGCAAATGCTCGTCAACTTCCTGGAACGCGAGGGCTCTTCTTGATGAATTCCTTTTTCAAGAAAAAGCCCCAAAGGAAGTGGACGTGGCAAAGACCGGGCACTGTGACAAAAAACGAGATCGACTTCATCATGACGGACAAAAGCATATATTCAGAGACGTCTCTGTGATCAATAGGTTCAATACCGGAAGCGATCACCGACTCGTCCGAGGCTCTCTGAATATTGACTTCAGGGCTGAACGTGTTCGCTTGATGAAGGCCAGGCTCCGACCAACTTTGCTCCAAACTATGATGGGATCTGAAACGTTCCAGTCCAATCTGGAGAACCGATTCGCTGCCGTGGAAACCACAACTGACGTTGACCAGAACCTTGAAAATGTGGTTCGGATTCTCAGGGAAGAAGGTACGAGATTCTGTAAAAATCAACGTAATGGCAGGAAGTCGAAGCTTTCGGAAGAGACTTTAGGGCTAATGAAGAAACGACGTGAAAACCCACCCGTCACTTCGTCAGAGAAACGGATTCTAAACCGAGAGATTAGTAAACGCGTACGACACGATCTTCGGTCCTTCAATACTCTTTCGATCGAAAGAGCGATCGAGCAAAACCGGGGAGCAAAAGTGTTTGTACAATCTCTTGGAAGAAGCCACCTGACTAAGTTGACCACAGAAATTGGAGAAGTCGTTGCTTCGAAGCCGGCAGTCCTAACCGAAGTGGAAAACTTCTATGGCCGGTTGTACGCTTCGCATGCATCTCGACCTGATCCCGGAAATGAGGATCCTAGAGCCACTTTAACACGCCACTACAGCGAAGACCTGCCAGAAGTCAGTATTGGCGAAATCGAGATCGCTCTTGGACAGCTCAAAAACGGAAAAGCCCCTGGAGAAGATGGCGTTACAACAGAGTTATTAAAAGCAGGAGGTAAACCTATACTTAGGGAGCTCCAAAAACTCTTTAACGCTGTCTTGTTTGAAGGGAGAACTCCAGAGATGTGGAGTAGAGGTGTGGTCGTCTTGTTCTTCAAAAAGGGAGATAAAACCCTGTTGAAGAACTATCGACCCATTTCCCTTCTAAGCCACGTCTATAAGCTGTTCTCAAGAGTAATCACGAACCGTCTTGCGCGAAGATTTGACGAATTCCAACCACCGGAGCAGGCTGGGTTTCGGAGCGGATACGGCACCATAGACCACATCCACACAGTGCGGCAGATTATACAGAAGACCGAAGAGTATAATCAGCCCCTGTGTTTAGCATTTGTGGACTATGAGAAGGCCTTTGACTCGATCGAGATCTGGTCTGTTCTGGAGTCCCTGCAACGATGCCAAGTCGATTGGCGATACATCCAAGTGATGAGATGTTTATACGAAGCCGCTACCATGTCCGTCCAAGTCCAGAATCAGCAAACAATGCCTATACCATTGCATCGCGGTGTGAGACAAGGGGACGTTATCTCCCGAAATTGTTCACAAATGCAATGGAGGATATGTTCAAAACGCTGAACTGGCAAGGACGTGGCATCAAAGTAAATGGCGAGTACATCTCTCACTTGCGATTTGCTGATGATATCGTCATCGTGGCAGAAACGCTGCAGGACCTACAACAGATGCTGAATGATCTGGCTGACTCTTCTGTACGCATTGGCCTACGGATGAACTTGGACAAAACCAAGGTCATGTTCAATGAACATGTACTACCGGAACCAATGGCGGTAAACGGCGCCGTTCTCGAAGTTGTTCAAAAATATGTCTACCTTGGACAGACATTACAGTTAGGTAGAAACAACTTCGAGGATGAGGTGGATAGAAGAATTCAGTTAGGTTGGGCAGCGTTTGGGAAACTACGTCAAGTCTTCATATCGTCACTCCCACAGTGCCTGAAGACGAAAGTCTACAATCAGTGCGTCCTACCCGTCATGACATACGGAGCCGAAACGTGGACACTGACGGTACGGCTGGTTCACAAATTTAAAGTCGCTCAGCGGGCTATGGAAAGGGCTATGCTCGGCGTTTCTCTGCGGGATCGAATCAAAAATGAGGTGATTCGGCAGAGAACCAGAGTCATCGACATAGCCCACCGGATTAGCAAGCTAAAGTGGCAGTGGGCTGGCCATATTAGCCGAAGAACCGATAACCGTTGGAGTAAACGTGTTCTAGAGTGGAGACCGCGTCTCGGCAAGCGTAGTGTAGGACGTCCTCAGGCAAGGTGGAGTGATGATTTGCGTAGGATGGCTGGCAGGAGCTGGATGCGAGCAGCCGAGGATAGAGCAAAGTGGCGTGCAATTGGAGAGGCCTATGTCCAGCAGTGGACTGCGACGGGCTGATGATGATGATGATGATAGGTACAAAATTAGGTAGATAACAATTGCTGATTTTAATAAATAAGCAATTGCTATTACGTTTTCACTAAAGATCCGTCACGAAATGTGTTTAGGATGATGGCTACTCAAAAAGTTTCTTTAACAAAAAGTTTAAACTGACCTTAATAAAACAGTTACAGGGAAAATAAAAACTTGATTTGAAAAGGGGGGAGATGAGCACTTAACCAGTAGACAGTGCTTTGTTTTCATTCGATGTCTTTACTGAAAGCGCAGGTAATATGAAGTTAACAAAGTTTAACATCGACTTCAAAAAGTACTGACTATGTTTCGCTTTCCAAGTAAATTATATATAGCTGTTTCAGAATCGGTATTTTAGTTTTTTATTTTTCCTGTAACATTCTTATAATACTTACCTGTACTTATTCGTTTTTTGACAGTATCATTAATTGCGTGCCCTATGTAGATTTATTGCACAGCTTTTTTTAAAGAATTACGCAAACCTTACCTAAAGCGTTTTTCGCTTGAAATATTAAAAGTTCTACTTAAAAACAGTTCGCAATTACCTTAAAAATCGCTTGTATTTTGCTTTCTTGCTCGGCAAAGCGTTCACAGTGAAAATAACAAAACAAAGCATGTACCTTCTTCACCACTTTTTAAAAGTTTCCGTTGTTCTTATTGTAATACTGTAACAATAAGCAAATGGATGTCTGCTACGATTGTCAATTTCATAATGTAAATAAAAATAATAGGTGCCCGAGTTTTAAGATAATGTATTTATGCATATATTTTCTCTTGTCTAACAATTAAAATAGTTATACTACAATCCAAGCTTAACTTAGTTTGCGGTTTTTCCTTTTAGTAATCACTTGTAGAGCGCTAGAAACGCGCTATTCTCTCTGCAATTTACACTGCTAACAATTACACTTTAGTTCCTGCCTACTTATGAAGTACTTAATGTATTATTACGTACCTACCTGGACGACATTAATGCCTACTGACTCTAACTCGAGGCCATTACTTACATAATCATAAATAAACAGGGACACCCCTAATTATTTAAAACGGAAATAATTAAAGTACCGTGTTACGTAATGATACTTTTAGTCGGTAAGGTACCTACTTGTTTTCCTCGACTTTAAAAAGTCACACAGTAAGAGAATTCCATGATGTTTTTTGGCATTTTACTTCGTTAAAACTATATTTTTTTAACTTTTTACTTTTGTGTAAAAAATGCACGTACGGTACCTTAGTTTCGGAGTTGGTAAAAAAGCCTTTCATGACTTTATGACACTTTTATTCAAACCCAGTATGATTTTTAAAGGTGGCAGAATTTAGTTTTTTTTATAAGCATATCTTTTTGTATATTTCATGTAAGTTAAACTAGGTAGGTATTAACAAAATATATAACACAATGAAAGTAATGACTTTTGACATAAATTTTACGGATTCTTTCTAATTTGATAATATATGATATTTAATTCGATGTGATCTCCAGCTGCTTCAGTTATATATATGCTTTGAATTTTGTAATCATGCAATACAATGTAGATTATTTATATTGGATAGAATTCGGTTTATTAATAGTAAGCCCTCAAGGCATTCTGATATTAAAATTTTGATCGGTTCCAGAGGGATGGTATTACAAATTTTGCACAATAAATGTTATTTGCTGAATTGGTACTAACAACATAATGTTATTATATATTGCCGACTCAGCATACTATATGTACATAGGTATCAAAGAAAATATTTAAACAGAATTGAAAACAATAAAAAAACATTTAGAGATACATAATTAAAACCAGAACATCAGTCGAAATCTAGGTCCTTCAATTAAAAACAATATTCGCAAGAATTTACTAAGGAAATTCATCTTCAATTGAAATATTTATTCCAGTATTTACTCAAGTATTTACTTGAGGGGTTTAATTAAATTTTGTACACCTTCATACAATTTGATACTGGATCCTTCGGGCTCTTTGAGGAACGAAGAGGTTTTGCTCTGAAATTTCATGAAACTTTTCATTTCGGGAAAGCTCATTTTATTTTGAGTGCGGCCAACACAATCGAGCTTTATAATAATATAGTAAATAAATGTTTTTGTACCATTCTAACCGATTAATCTAATCCCAACCTAAGCAAAGTAGCCAAACTACTACTATGGATAAGTTAAAAAACGACATACCTGTAGGTATAGGGACTAGTATCTGGTATAGATGCTTGTAGGAAGTAATCACATTAACATTTTCTCCAAGCAGGTTTCGAATTTGCAACCTTCAGTATTGTAGTACGATATTTGGACCACAAGGTCGTCAGATGGTACGAACAATATTATAGTACCTACCTAGTATACTATCAGTCATATGAAGATTTTTTTGTAATTCATTAAGAAAATGATGTATAAGTTTCTTTATTTTTTAAATTCCTATTCCCGGGTAAAAAAACCAAACATTTGAGCTAAAGTTGTTCTTTGTCTTTTTAAAGATTATTGAACCTATGACGATTCCTTTTCGCAGATTGCTTTAAGTAAAACACATTAAAAGTTGCCGATAATCCCAAGATCGACAGTAATAAAAGAAATAAACTTAACTTACGTTTCGTGACAATCTGTTTTAGCAATTAGCGCCGTTTAATATTCAGCCCGAAGCTGCGAAGTATGTCCACCGGAGCTTGGGTTACGGGATCATGTCTGGATTAACCAAGTTTCGGCTTCTGAGTGCTAAGTTAGTAGAAATGTTGAAGTTAGTATCGGTTTGATTAAGTGAAAATTATTGATGACTAGAAGCCGCAGAATTAATTCCCCGACGAAGTGAGATTGGTTTGGGAATCACGTGGCTTGTTTACAATACGAGTACAATAGCTACTTTATTGATCACCAATAACAAAACTGATTTAAATTCAATTCGAAGTTTGTTAGGTAATATAATAAGCCGCTTATTATATTACCTAACAAACATAGTAAACCAATGTCATCTAGCCAACCTTTGGGTGTAGGAGACATTTTGAAAATTTGGGCTCTCATTATCTAGGTCGAAGTTATGACGGGTTGAAATACAACTACCGTTTCGTATGTTACTTTTGGGTCATCGTGCCCTGATGCCCTCAGATATCAAGACAATTTACTGAGACAGGTCGTTAACTGGACTTGATAAGTACCTACCTATAGCATTATTATTTGCAAATGCTAAAGGATCTGTATTTGAATTTGCCGAAACCAGATTTTAATACCAAAGCAATAAAGTTAACAACAATGGATGTAGTTAACTGGAACGATGTGGAATATACACCCTGTAGATTAACTGAATTAGGTCCGTTTGTACCTACGAACTAAAATAAATAAGGTAACACTCAGGCAGTCAGTTAGGTACTTTACCGAAAGGAATGAGTCAAATACTTAGCCAAAAGCGGACATTAGGTACAGAAGGAAACAAAATATTAGATAACATCTATGTCCGCTTACTTTGAATCACTTTCTCATGTAGTTCGATGGAATACAACAATTAAAGGACGAAGTCTACCGAGTTATAAATAAAATGAACTCGCACTAACTGATCCATAATGTTAAATATATTCAAGAACGTTTAACGAGTGCAGAGCTAAAAGCAGCGACGGTTAAAATTAGACTATTGTATACAAAACATCTTGGAAACACTAACATTAACTATTATGAGTTTTATATGGTCGCTCGTACTTCGTAATTGTAGCTTCGAAAAGTTCGAAAGTAAATTTTAAAGCTGTAGTAGGTAACTATTTTTTTAATATACAGTAAGCTTATAAAAAATAAAATAACATCATAAAGCCAACGTGAGTTTTATTCCAACCTGTAAAGACATCATAAACTTTTATATTGATTCCATTTTATTTATGCTAAATTAAAAATTAATTAAAAAGTTTATTTTTAAATCGAAGTCACATTTCGAACTCCCTTATATCCATGAATAAAATTCAACAGTAAATCTGTGGAGGGACGAGGGTTATTGATTATATTTAAACAAAATTTATCGGGGACCCTTGAAATATATCAGACATCACGTTTCAATAGTTTCTGGAATGATCGTCTCTTGTTACTACGTAAAATTTCCATTCAAAGGTCCGGCCAGGTGGCAACAGAACAAACTTTGGTACACGCGTGCGAGATTGTGGGCGGAAAATAAGTAATAAATAAAACACCTTGCTTGTTTTTAGATAGGAGTAAAGCAAGTTTCTTTGATTTACTCATGGCAAACTTTAATTGAAAAACTAAACAGATTTTAATAAACTTCTGGCAATGGTACGAGAAGTTCCTAGAATTTAATTAAAGAGTTTATAGAAATATCCCACGAATAAAACTCCACTGGACAAGTGTATTTCTTAATTATGTTTCTATTCTTCTTTAAGAATTTTTTGACGTGTTTACGATGAAAAAGGCTTAAATTGATAAAATACACAAGGAGTTTTTTTTTATTACATGTCGGCATTATCATTAATTAGTGGAATTTAACGTACCTACTTTTGGAAATGGCGGACAGCTAATAACTACCTTTACCTAATTGTTAATCACGTATTGAAATGAGATAGGTACTAATACCAAAATTTCATAATCCATTTCCCACAAGATATAATAGTAAATATCGTGTCTTATTTTCTTAACATCTTAACAATGTAGGTGTTATATTAATTTTCTACAGCAATATTAAGAGTAAAATGATTAAATAGCTATTTGTTACTCTCGCTGAAAGTCAAGAATGCCTAGACCGATTTAACTTAACTTGGTTGTGAAATATATCTGAAAATAAGTAAATATACAAAAAATACAAGATAAAAAAAAATCTCAAAAAAACGCGGTTCGCTGAGTCAGTTAGTTTATAGATACCTATGTCTGTCAAAATACTCGTATTAAAAATCTACGATTTGCAATTTAGAGAGCCTACTTAACTTATAAGGGATAAATATCTTAAAAGCAGTGGGAAAACGTATTTCTATTAAGTGTAAAATTGGATATACGACTTGAAGCCGTCTCGTCTGAGTGAAATTATAAAAACTCCCAAGCACTAGGAACCCTAATAAAAAAGCTAATAAAATCTCGTATCTCCGTGAGCGAAGAAATATAGTCCGTGGCCTGGGTAGTTCACACAGCGTAGAAATCAGACGAATCATATTATTTTCACTCAAATAAACTGTGATGCTTTTTATTCCAGTCTTGTATTATTAAAATTTTAATACACCTATAAAACCGGTTATTTTTTATGTTATACAAAAAAGACGAACTTCGAATGAAAAAGGAGTTCATATAATATGACCATAGGTTGTACATTATTTATTTGTTACTCAAATAGCATTAAAGTAAAAAAAGAACTAACGGTTTTTATGGTAACGTTTCAAGGATATAAATCATACAAATTGTCTTGCAACAAATATCATATCACAAATCATACATTCCATTGTACAAACATAATATATGTACTCGTAATTTAATTATTAGTATTAGGACAGTTGTCTGCTTTCTCTTACGTTATCCACTTGTATGAAGGGTTCTACAAATGAGTCTTGTCTTACTTTACGGCCCGCAATTTGTCTTGTCTCGGCACCGACGGATTTTAGTTAGATTAGGTAAGTCAGTTAAGGTAGATTGAAGGGATGAAATTTCGCTGAAATCTGAGATGATTTCTACTATACGGTTTAAAGACTTGTGAAGTAAATCGATTGTAGGGGATTAGAATCTTTGCATGTTGTATGTAATGACTCTACTCGGCTTTTCTTTTGAAATCACATTTTTGGTAAACGCTCGGTTTTTTAGGCTTCTAAACCTAGATTTCGGCTTTGCATTGTTATCGCACTAAAGTTAAACGGCGCTTATAAGTTAGTTTAACTAATAAACACGGGTAAAGTTAAAAAATTCTAAGACCTACTCTCGGAATCAGCGCATAGTAAAGTAGCAGTTTTATGCGTAGTGTAAAAAATAAATATCTCAAAACGTCAACATAAAATCAATATAGCCCGAAAGCAACCTTATTTATCAAAAAAATCACAGTCCGTAAAATATTTAAAAGAAATGTTCACTCCAATTTGAATTTCGACAACAAACTGACATATTTGACAGTTGATTGACGGGAACCACTACGAGGTCATTTTGACACTTTGTCGATGCAGTTAAAAGGTTCTGTCGCTTACTTGATTTTTATTGATTCAAGCCTCAGATTGTTCCTACCATTCAGTATAATTGATAGTAGGAATTATTATTGTACTGCTATAGCTGTGAATAATTACTGTAATATAATGTTCTACTACCTACTGTGAATGACAGTTAAGATTTTTTTTTTTTAAAGTTTAAAGAACTCTGTTCCAACTTTATTTATATATGTAAATGAATTGAATTGAACACTAAGTAAAGGCTCTATGGATCAAAAGGCGAGATGCCTATGCCGCACCTTATCAGGATGTTAAGCGGGTCATAAAGAAGACTAATCACTTAGCAGACTTGATAAGATAATGATCTTAATATTATAAAATAGACCAGCAACCAGTCCACACTTGTAATCTTGATGTAGGCAGATGTATGAACATTTTCTTTCGGTTACTAGGGCGGACAAAATCTTAGAGAACTTATAGGAAATATTTTATCAACATTAATAATACAGTAAAATATTTCCTTTCACGTATATTTAAACAAAGATCAGTTCGAGTTTAAAAAAAAAGTAAGCACCTTGTGTATTCTGTGATCCAATAATATAGAACAAGATGAAGGAAAATATTATACATTATGAAAGATACGAACAGAAACAGTACCTATTGGATTTTGATAAAATATGGTACCGTCGGTAGGGAAAATAAATGTGGTAAGTATACATTATTTTTATGTACTTTGTATGTTTTTTTAAATATTCTACATATTATACTAAAGTAATATTGTAATATAATGTAGGTACTTAAGTTATTTATCGTTATAATATTTATTATTTATTTATATTACTATGTGAACATAGCATTATCTATGTATGTATTATTAAACAGTGATTTGCGAACTGTTGACTTACAGGTAAGTAAGGTTTAAAAATGTGTGACCGCCAAATCGATACACGAATTAATAACATTTTATCTCGCTATAATCAATCTCGTAAAGTATACTTTATACCAGTTAAATACAATAGTATATATACCATAGGCATAGCCTTAGCATTACGTGTGATAAGAAATACCTTTTTCAATGATTGTTTCTTTAAACAAGTACCATGGCACATGTCAAGGTGAAAGTGTCATTACAAGCTTTCCATTCAGACAGCGATTTCAACTGTTGAACCAATTTTATCATATTATTGGCTCTAAAATCCACCCGGTTCCAATGGAAACTTTTCGTTCGTGTCACGTCATTTCAAAATTGATATTTGAAGGAAACAGCTACTTACTAATGTATATTTTTACTTGAGTACTAAATATTTAATAATATAAAAATAAATTTAGTATCATTATGTGTTGTCATTTTGCGGCAAAATATTTATCGTGTCTGGTGTGTAGGTAGGTATTTAAGTCCCTGTGAATATTAATATTCCAGTTTTTTTTTATTTATTTGAAAATGGTGATTTATATTGTATTTAAAGTTGACTAAATACAGTTATATTTACTTTATGTCTACTCATAACTAACTACTTTTTTACAAGATTATCTACAGGGGTAGTACGATCACAATATTTGCCTAGGTAGTTTAAAAAACTCTGAAGGTTTACTTTATTTTGCAACATTACCATTTCGTAAATCATTCAGCAGACTTTCACTAAATCATATAAATTACACAGTTTACGAAAACAGAAGCTGCACGTGGCTACCGAAAAATAAATAACGTACAAAAATAACTTCAACATAGTCTATTAACATTAGAAAAGAACGTACATCAAATGAACAAGCTAACTGTTCGGATCGTTAAACTGTGGAAAGTTTACTTGTTTTTTTGTAAACTAATTTGGACTCTATCTGAAAATCGATTAGGTCAATTTTTAACCCCCGACGCAAAAACGACGGGGTGTTATAAGTTTGACGTGTCTGTGTGTGTGTGTGTGTATGTGTGTGTGTGTGTGTGTGTGTGTCTGTCTGTGGCATCATAGCTCCCAAACGCATGAACCGATTTTGATTCTGTTTTTTTTGTTTAAGAGGTGAATATGTCGGGAGTGTTCTTAGCTATGTTTGATGAAAATCGGACCAGTAGTTTAATACATAGAGGGGGTGAAAGAGGGGATGGAAAAATAAATGTCCACAAATATACTCGAGTGGGGTATCAAATGAAAGAGGATCGCGAGTACATTACAAAATTAAAATAATAATGAAAATCGGTTGAGCCGTTCAAAAAATATAGGGAGTGAAAGTGGGGATGGAAAATCAAATATCTACAAATATAACCGAGTGGGGTATCAAATGAAAGAGGATCACGTGTACATTACAAAATTGATATTATAATGAAAATCGGTTAAGTAGTTCAAAAACTATAGGGACTGAAAGTGTGGAAATGGTTAACCAAATGACTACAAATATAATCGAGTGAGGTATCAAATGAAAGTGGACCACACGTACATTACAGAATTCCATGTAAAATGGAAATTGGTTAAAAAAATAATAAGTTACCTACTTACTTTCAAAAAGTATGAAATAAAAAAAATAAATTAAAAATTTTAACAAACCCCCGACAAAAAAAGCATATAGGTAAGCCGTCTAAAAAGTGTAAAAATAATAAAGACTTGATATTAGGTAGGTACCTAAGTATTAATAGGTATTTCTATAAAGAAAACGTCATGTCGGGGGGACCTTAGATTTCGATACATAGTAGGTAAATATAGATAGGTACAATTAGGTAAATGATGAGCGGTCCCCCTGACGTGACGTTTTCTTTATAGAAATACCTATTAATACTTAGGTACCTACCTAATATCAAGTCTTTATTATTTTTACACTTTTTAGACGGCTTACCTATATGCTTTTTTTGTCGGGGGTTTGTTAAAATTTTTAATTTATTTTTTTTTAATTGAAATTCCTATGTATTTGCAAAAAATAATTGAGATATTATTATTTAAACCTAGGTACTATTTTGGCAAACTACTATTTTTAATAGAATTTGGGGTAGGTATTTAAAAAAAAAAAATTAGATTAGCAATATATAAAGTTAGCGTTAGTTCATAGTTTATTTTTTACTGGAACAGCAAATCATTTCCTTCGCATCAAAGTTCCAGTAAGAATACAATACGTACTTAGTTAGTTACTCTCTATTTATAGAAACAATACCTGTATTTATTGATTATATATATTTTCCGGAAACACTAAGTACACTACCTAATTGAAAGCCTAATTTTGCTCCAGACGATAAAAAAAGATCGCACGAAAGACAACAAAGCGTGTATAATAAAAATTACATGTTTTTTTATGGTACCGTAAGAAACTAACAAAGAACCCTTGTAGTTTTATCGTGTCTAAGTGACGTATAATATATATATTGTACGTCACAATATATTGTACGTTGCAAAGACAGTCTCCGCACTTTCGATCGATTCTAACTAAATAATTTGTTTGAAAACACTAATCCATTCCATTCCATTATATTCTGTTGACGAATTCTTTAAAAAATATAAATAAATTATTAAATTTCTGTTTAATAGTATTAAATTGTATTATATATAAATTATTCCGTTTGACAAATTGTATTGACGACTAATGAGAAAAATCTGTAATCTATATAAATAAAAATGAATTGATGTTCGTTAGTCTGACTAAAACTCGAGAACGGCTGAACCGATTTGGCTAATTTTAGTTTTGAAATGTTTGTGGAACTCCAGGGAAGGTTTAAAAGGTGAGAAAACTTGGTAAAAAAAAAAGAAAACAAAACTGTGTACGCGGTACGAAGTTCGCTGGGTCAGCTAGTAGTTAATATATTTGACATTTTATGTATGACAAAATCTTATTGTAATGAAATTGTAATTTTGATGTCAATTATTGCTTTTAATCTTATTGTTCTTTGTTTTTGTTTTGACGATCTCAATATAAGTACTTACATGTAATTTGACATAATTATTAATGTAATTATATTGTATGAATTTTGGGAAATAAATGATTCTAATCTAAAACAGTCACGTTCGGATCTCATAATGCCTCCAATGTCTCTAAACCATTTAATAATTTATTTCTGACTTTCGAAGCGTTACAATGACTTGATGCGAAAGTGGTCGTTTTGGCGGTTTGAAGCAAACCAATTGCGTTACACGATCAGGGCCGGTCAGCTGACTTTACTGAATTGGCACCATAATAACCAAACCGGCTATTACCTGTTCACAACACGTACTACAGGCTGCCTGTGATCCTAGCTCAAACAAATTGGGCTTATGTTTGCCCGACCTGAAAAGCGCACTTCTCTTAGCACATAAAGCAAGTCTAACCACTAAAGGTTTCAATAGCTTCAATTAGGGCTCGTGGTCGGCCTAAAGCGATTGTAGTGTGGTACAATTACGTTTTAAACTCGGATCTTGGTTACAGAACTTTATTAATCTTTTACTTACCCAGATTTTGAGGATAGACAAACATTCGTATTATAATGATATGTTCGAAATAGGTTTAGAATATAAAGATTATCGATGTGCTGTGCTCTGTTTTTTTATGACATTCATGATAGAATGTATTTTAAAGAGTATGAAATGTTAATACCTACATAACCTGCGAATTGTACAATTTCACCCGCACCACTTTTGTCTCATCGAATAGGGCTGCCACTATTATAATTAGGCTTACTTATTCGCATTAAGAAAGAGCAAAAGCTCGTTAGGTACTTAAAAACGTCTCGTAATTTTTTAGTGATTTGATTGAAGGGTGCGTAATTTAAGTGAATTGAATAATAATTGTTATGAAATAATAACTGTGATTTATTTCAAATAAACCAATACATACCTACGTTAAAGACATGCTGAGCCCCTATCTATTCGCGCTGCACTCTGTAAGCAATTAACTCTCTCGCTTGCAAGTGACAGTCCTGCCACTAAATCGGACCCGCCTCCACTAGGTGTCGTTGTAGATCTGGAGGTAACGACATAATATTTTGAAACCATCGAATAAATGCTTGATCCTGGTTTCTGAGAATAGAATACCATCTCCTAATGTTAGCTTAGTTTATCTGCCGGCGATAACCGGTTGTATTGCCAAGGTATGGAGCCCGAGCACCTTACAATTGTTACAAAATGCAGAAACAATATAAATGGCTGATTTTAACATAGCCAAGAATGCCATGAGGGAATGGTATTATAATATGCTGTGAAACTAAGACCAGCGATTTATTTGATAGTCCCAAAATGTGTCATTACCTCCCTTTTTTGCGCAGTAGGTATGCCAAAAAATAAATAAGTATAATTATAATATCAAAGCAAAATTTTGTAAAACGCTGTTCCACAAAGCCGAGAGTGCTCTTACTCGTATACCTTCAAATATGCAAATCTTAATTATGATAAAATGAAAAAGGCATGTATTCTTTTGCCGTTTAGGTAAATTTTGGACTAAAAAGACATAATTACAGTTTTAAAACCGCATATTCGTCACAGTGCTTGTTATTTATGTTTTACTAACGCTACTTTTTTTTATAATACCTACTTATTATAAAAATAATAAAGATTTGTAATAGGCATTATCATTAGACGTTCGACATAAAGTTATAATCAATACCTAAAAATCAAACATGAGGCTCTATTAATTTTATGTTTATGTACGGAATATTCATTTGCAATCAACTCACAGTTGCCAACACGACGACATATTCGTATTTAAATATTAATTAATTTGTTTAGTTTTAACTAAATGTAATTGTATATTGTGTAATTATATATTCTTAGACGTGAAATCGCACTTACTTTATTAGAAAATTAAGTAACTTTATAAGTAGTCTTAAGCAGAACCTTAATGCAAAACCGTGGTTCGGTCTTGTCCATATTTCTTCATTTGGACCATCTGTTCCGTGATTACGAGTGTCGCGTTCGGCTTTCTTTGTTCTCTGCTCCAAAAAGGTAATTATTCTCCAACCAAAAAGCTCATTAATAATCTTTTTTGTCCAGATTTCTTGTTTCATACTCTCTGCACTTTTATGCCTTGCTTTATGTTGTATATTTAGATGGAAAAAAGTAACAAAGGGATGTAGTCACTTATTTCCTATTATACTAGTAAACGAACGAGCAATTTTTTTCACATATGTATAATACATACATAGTATATTATATTTATCACGTGCATACAATTACATATACGTATAAGTTCTAAAAATATTCTCAAAATGTAGCATTTATGTTAAAGTAAATATAATTTTGTCTACGAGACTGCCCAAGGATTAATTCGAAATTCCTGATTTACCTAATATTCAGTGACTTCGAGACCTAGGTACTTATCATTCTTTAAATGATTTAAATCGCATAATTTTCATTTATTTGAGGAATGTACATAGTTTGAATATTTACCTACAAAACGTTTTAAATTACGAAAGTAACACTTGTTCATTAGCGACGAATTTATTTTCTTTTAATATCCACATTGCAGTGACAGACCCATTTTCTACTGTATTTCAGTTTGCGAACCGCTATTCTTGTATTCGACCACGGCGTTAGATTAAATTCTTTTGTACGATACTAGGTATGTCCGGTTTGACAGCCCTGAACAACAGAAATAAACTGTAAGTAGTGTAAAACATTTTGTTTATTTGCAGTCAATAATAAAAATAAAAAAGTTATTTAATAATAAACAAATAAAAGCGCCGATAACATTTTAGGTATTTTATATTATGAAAGCTAAATAGCTAATATGTATTTTTTACAACTTCCAATGTGTTTTAAGTTTTAGTTCAGTTTCGATTATTTACACTGAATGGGCGTTATTGAACACATTTTTATGCAACGACTTGTCACAAAAATGACACAAAAGTTCGGTTCTATCTATGTCTGAAATTTTACGGCTGTCTTATTTTATTATCATTTAGAGTTCAATGCACAATATAAACTATAAATCTAAGAATCTTCTATTTATGTATTTGTATGTTTTCCATATACGAACGTATTTACATGTTACCTGATATATTAACACAATTAATACTTAAGTATATGTTTTCCGAATATTAGCTCTACTACTATTATGGTGTGGGTACCTACAATCATTTCTTAAGGGTCTTAAATGACAACTCGTATGGCAATAAATATTATCACGATATTTTATCGCTTAAATAAAAAAGTATTTATGGGCGAGTTGTTGTTTTTCATAAAAATAATGGAAGAGTAAAAATCTGTTTTTTTTTTCATTGCAGGTAAGCCATAAACATACCTACTTATCCGACAGCTGATGACTTGAGTAAGTACTAAGAAGGTATTTATCTGTTATTATTTTAAATAAGAACTGCTGTATGTGTATCCAGACAAGAACGCAGTTTTTCATATTTTACAGCCAGTTGAACCGATAAATATTAAAAAAAAAAATGTCTTGCCAGTGTTAATATGTAATTAATCTGATCTACTCTACTTCCTTGTGTGTATATGCAGGATAATATTTGTAGTCCTTAGAATATAGTTTACATAATATTCCAAGCTAATATTTTTTTATTTCATCACATAAAAATTGGTTTGAAATTCAGCAAGATGGTATCTGAAAAATAAAATCAAAATTACGCAAAACAAAACTTTTTCAGTGATGTACCTATTAAATTATTTATTTAATGAAACAATAAATTTAAGAAACAATTTTGAAGTTTAAAACTTTTCTCTCAGATATAAGTTTTGAGTAGTCTCGAAAAATTTCTTTGGAGAGAGAAATTTATTGAGAAATTGTATCCCTACAAAAGGAAAGGTTTTCATATAATGAAATGTTTTGATGGGGCTTCATTTTAAATGTTATGAGAGATGATTTTATTTGATGAGAATTAGTGTAAAATACAATGAAACGTGCGTCATGTTGTTGTTTAGGGATAACATTTATTACCCACTAACTGTATAAATATAAACACTTGATTTAAATTTATAAAGTTGGTAAGTAAATATTTTTATACATTCTTAATCCATTTGGTTTCAAAGAATTCAATATACCGTTCCATATTACATAAAGCATTAATAAACTATTCCTACTTGGTTAGATAAATGTAGAAAACAAACTCATTTGCAACTTGAATATCTACTATGAAATTACCTTTAATTAGGTACTAAAACCTACTCTTTTTAGTTAGATAACGTAAAAAAAGCATATCTATAGAACTATCTTTACTAATGCTAGTTTAATTGAGGTTGGTGAAACCCAATTTGCAGTGGTTATTTGAACCATAAAAACTGTCCTGTCCACAAAAAACTCTGCAAGTTCCATACAAATTGAATTCGTGTGACGAACCAAGTACGTGACAAGAAAACCAACTAATCTCTCTTTTTGTTAGTGCCCAAAGTTGATAAACATTCCAGGCTGTAAAGACAAAATTTATCATTCAAAGACGCTGAGGTAAAATTTGCAATAAATTTCGTTGCAAAAGTCCTATGTGTAGAAGGTACTTCAAATTACTAACATACCTATATCACATATGTAACCTCTAAAACATTTGATAAAATTCATCGTGTAATAAATCTTTTTATCGTCTCAGAAATGTATGAGTCCCAATTTCAAGAAACCCTAATGATGAGACGGGTCTTCTTGAATTGGATGCGGGTTGTTGACTTTATGGATTTCTTTGCATTGACGATGACAAACTCGAATATCGGTACAGACGATGATAAATCACTTAATACCAAAAGAATAAAGAAAATTTCTTCATATTATTATTGTAAACGTGTCAAAGTGGCAATTGGTTTAATAAAACAATATTTTTTTACATCACCTTTCTCTTGACCTTGTTTATCTTATTTGGAGTGGTTTCGTATGTCTATAGTTTTTAACACACCTAGTAGGTATGTATCAAAAGGAAAATGAACGTTGTTGGTGCCATTCATTTCAGTTTGCTGAAAGCGTGAACTTTGAATGCACCAATCACAATTTTAAATGAATTTGCAAAGCGTCTAGTGCGCTATAATGAGACAGCGCTCTAGGTACCTTGCAAGTAGACGATTCTACTAAAGAACATATACAATTTCAAACTCTGTAAGCTGAAGTGTCTTTAAGACAAAGATTTGCATTCTCGAAAACTTTTTCTGCTTTGCTTATCTTATTCCCATTGCTATGTGTACCTACGTAGATGTAACTATATACCTACGAAATGGCCAGTTGTAACCAATGCCGATCTTATAATAACTTTCCGCGCATGGTAGGTACCATAAAGATGGTAAGGACCGAATTATTATTTATTTTATACTAAAAAACATTTTTAAAACATTGTTTAGTGAATCCGTAATATTTTGCAAATGAAAAGAAAAAATAATAACATACCTTCAAAACCATGACAATCAGTCAGATACTTAATTGATACAAAAACAAATCATTAAAACTCATAAGGTATAACGTTAATTTAAACATTTCTAATCTCATTGAAATAAAACAATTTTAATCGACTTAAGTATATTAAGTATTTTTTATGCTGACATTTCGAAAATTTTACAGTTACTATATTATTCGTAGTTTACGACTACTAACTTAATTTTTTTAGAGTTGTATTTCAATGTGTAATAATTTGTATGTTATAGAAAATTTGAAGAAATAAATACACAGAAAAAAATATGTAGTATCTATACAAATATATATAATAGCAATACTTTGGTAGACTATTTTCTACCATAGATCGTGGCAGTGAAACTCCTCTTTACTATAATTCACAACATTAGTCTGTCATAACATATGTACGTTTGTACGTCATCATCTCCCATCACAAGAGATTGGGGCCAATCACTACATTTCAACATGCCATAAATACTAGTAAATGGAACGCGGTAATATATTAATACCTCTTCTGATTCAATATTACTTGCCGTAATAGATATTGATTCCGTCAGTGAAATTTATTGAAAATACGGCAGGTGCTAGCATACGCCGCGGTATCGAAATTTCTGAATAGTGTTATTAATTAAACTTACTGATATTCAGTCTATAAATTCTATAATCTCCCAACTACCGTTCCTCTATTTAGATATTCTAGAGAGGTAGAGAAGTATCTAGCGAATCAGCAGCAATCTACCACGATCGATTACACTAATAATAGTGCGCAGGTTGCATCGTAATTATTTTCTTCTTTTTATATAATCCCTACTAATATTATAAATGCGAAAGTAACTCTGTCTTTCTGTCTGTTACGCTTTCACGCTAAAACTACTGGACCGATTTAAATGAAATTTGGTACAAAAAAGTCTGGAGCCTAAGAAAGGACATGGGCTACTTTTTAACCGACTGCAAAAAGGAGGAGTTCCAAGCGGACGAAGTTGCGGGCAGAAGCTAGTAATATATACCTTTAAGACTATATGTAAATGTAAGAAAATGTTGTACAGGTTTTTTTAATACCATCGCAATCTCTGCCCATACACGTTCCAGAGCGAGTTGAACTTTTTTTTAACTGGACCTAAATAACTTTTTTTTACACAAGGTTGCACATATTTTCACCGAAAAATCTGTTTCTATTTTCCAAACAACGTTAGGTACTAAAATTATTTTTTACATGTTGCCGAAATTTTACGATCGAAAATATAACTTTTCTATATTCCTGGAATAGACATTGCTCTTTTTAGTTCTGAACTAGTTAGCTAACGTTTAGGAATATTTTTAAAAATTCCGGAAACTGTTTACACTTATTTATCACCTAGATTAGGTATATCACATGGTAATGGTATACTTACATAATAACATTACTGTATTTATATCATTAGCATATACCGTTATAATAATTATATAATTATAATAAAACAATAATAGTCGCAACAACTCTTATCTATAATAATAATAATAATAAAGCCTTTTATTCTGAGATTAGAGTTACAATACAATCTAATTTATTACTAAGTATCTTAAGAATCTAAGTTTGTTACAATATATCTCTAACTTCAGTGTGCCTGTTGGCATAGGCCTCCTCCAAAGACTTCCATTGACTTCTGTCATTTGTTACTCTTCTCCATTTTGCACCCACAGTCAGTTTCAAATCGTCTTCCCATTTAATTTTTTGTCTACCCCGATTTCTTTTTCCCTCCCTCGGGTACCATTCTGTTATTGCCTTGCTCCATTTCCCATTTTTATCACACTCTTACCTAATACGTGCTAATTCTCGAGCTCATAATAATTTTGAAACAATCATACCTAACGTATATAATTTGAGTGCACCGTATTATTCATGAAACAGCTTGTGAAATAGGTACTAGGAATCTCGTTCAGTTAGATTTTAGTGTCAGCATAAATTCAGCCTGAAACGCGATTTGCGTCTGAAATTTTCGAATCCGTCTTTTGACTGAAATATGAATACGAATATGATTCAGAACTCGAATGGAGCACTGAATAGAGTTCGTAAGATCTTATTATACGGATTTGTGGGACAAGATATTTCTTTACACTTCCACTTATTTGAATTTATAATAAAGTGCATTCATTTAAGGTACGTTAAGAGTAAACCGGTTGGAAACGTTTGGGTTCTATTTATTTTATCTACTATTTGTTTCCCTATTTATAAAACCGGAGATAGTAGGTTCTAATACTGCTAAGGGTAGATGCCAGTGTGATGAGAACGAGCATTTGTATCCGAGTCGTAATTGTTATATGTATTTACGTAATGTACTTACGTTATCCGTTGTCTACCATTCATAGTATGTACCTACAAGCTTTGCTTAGATTCGTAACAAACAAATTATTATTAGTCATTGATAATATTTAAAATAAATTTAATGAACATAATCGCCCAAACTGCTGCGAAGTTAATTCGAAACCTATAAGAGTCAACATCGTTATGTAATAACTCTAATCGGTCTATATTTGACCATAGATCGATTTCATTTACCTAAGTCGATATGTTGATATCAACATCATTAGTAGGTATGTAGTAAAACTTGAACCAGTAGATTGGACCGTTCAAAGATTTAATTAATACTTACCTTGGTTCAACTTAATTATTTTTTATTAAAACTACATGTCATGTTACTGTGCCTGAACACAGGCACTTCAAATAAAAAATCCCTACGAGAGGACGAGCTCGGCGCCCAGATGGGAAAGTCTGAACAGGTAACACTGCTTGAATCACAGTAAAAATAACTTATGTAGTATTTAATGAACATATTATCGTAACCGATAAAACAATACAAGCATATGACAATTGTTACTTTATCTATATCCGCACTAATTTAATAGGTACCTACCGTGATTGTTTACTGCGCCATTTTATTTATTTAGGTATTCTCATAGTCATTCCATGAAAATCTTATGAATTATGAATGTATATCATGTTATCAGGATTGCAAGGTTTTTTATTACTACATAGATAGATATTAATAAAAATAAATTGGTAGGTACCTATTACCTTATTATTTAGCTTGCTTTTGATTATTATCCACTTAGAATTTTATCACTGTAGGTACGTATGTCTTACATATGACTTAGAAACACCAGAAAGATAACTAAAAGCAAACAAATGAATTATGACAAGAAGAAGCTTCTATTTAGGTAGTGATTTAATATGTCGACCATATTTTATTAAGAGAAATGTTTTCAAAAGTTACCTTACTGCTCTACGTGCGAAAGCTAAGCGAGACACCAGGTGTGTTAAGAAGTTGGTTTAAAATGTACTGCATGTTGTTATTGTCTAGATCCTTTTAAGACGTCTTTCTACTTTAACTTGGCCGAACCGCATTTGTACATTATATTAAGTAGGTACTTAAAACTTTTGATAAAGATTCAAAATGAAGGCACAGTTAAAGAGATTGTTTAATATGTTTGTCCTGGAAGTCATGTAAAAAAAATGTGATTCATTCTTGTATCGCTGTCATAATATTGTTATTTATTTACATATGTGAATGAATATTTTTACATATGAGTACCATGAAAAAATACACAGTAGATAGTAGTCTTGATTTCTCTAAACCCACGGTAACTAATTATTTTGATTCTTGGTTATACTTGTTCCTTGACCTGTAGTTGCATTACCGTATGTAACTAATTATGGCATGTCATAATTAATTAAAGGTACCCTTACATTACCTACATACGAGTATATATAGTATGACATCTTTAAACAATGTTCAAAAGAAATGCGTTTGTATTTCTGAAAGAAAAAGGAAGTAAATTAATTTCGCCACCCATAAACTTGACTTACCTTTTATCGTATTAGAACAAATGTTACCCTAAAAGCACATCCCCGTAGTATTAGATATAAAAAATTACAAGTGCTCTGATGCGTAAAAATGTGGTAATTTTCATAATAAATCGACTGCGTGGGCGTCTCCAGCGGTAATATTAAAACTTGAGATTTATAATATGAATCCTTAAAGTTACTTGTCTTAGTAAATTATTTATTTAACTATAAGTACTATAAGTACGTAACTTATAGTTAAATAAATAATTTACTAACCTACATCTTTAAAGACGTAATAGTTAAAAAATGTTTTAGTGTAAAAACAAAAAAAAAGAAGATTTTATAGTACTATCTATGTACCGCATAACTGTATCTACTTATAATAATATTATAGAATACACTTGTTGAGTGACATTAGTAGGTATAGTCGATCCATATCTAAAGATTAAAGATTAAAGATTTTATTGAATAAGGTAACAAACTTACACTAAACAGTTTAGATCGTAAGCAGCTGCCTTAGTATAAACTGTGTTGCATCTGTTTACGCCCACCTCGGGACATTGGTAAAAGAAAAAAAGATGCTCTATGCTTAACTAATACAAAACAATACAATTAAAAATGAATGAATCTACTTTGTACGTGTAGATGCTACGAGAAAAAACACAATTCTATCTGTATATAATATAATATCCTCATACATACCTGCTACTACTTTCATTCTATAGTTAATTATTAACAATGTTACTTCTTCTTATCTATAAATATCTTAAAAACTGATCAAAGAATCACATTAACTAAAAACGTACACGGCATAGCGTCATAAATTTTAAATATGGCAGTTATTTCAAAACATGGAACACTTTTTCACGGCCCCCTGTGTAAACCCATAAATTTTCAAACTCTAACTAATGTATGACAGAGAAACATTGTTGTGGCAACTTTTGTTTACCTGAAGCTAAATGTTAGTTTACGAAAATAGGCATTCTAGTTACTAGGTTAAAAGAGTTTATATGACTAATAATACTAACCTCTACTAATAAATCAATTATTGAGTAGACATGAAGTGAATTTATTGTCAAGCATGACCTAGTACAATTTTCTTATTATTAGGTACATTATCTATAATGATATAATTATGTTAGACATATTACAGTAAATGTAAATTTTAATTATTAGTTCTTTTGATAAAAGTAGAGGCGTAGGTACATCAATGTATGAATTCTTCCAATCTCATATACCTACTCGTAAGTACGGAGTTACGCAGCAACTACGCAGATATGAAAGTGTTTAGAGTGTGAAAGGATATTGAAAGCTCAATTCCATATCACTATCGAGCCGCGAACGAGTATATGACACTCACCTTTTTGGGAGATAGTGCTTCGTTCCTCAGTGTGTCCTTTTTACGGATGGAATTTTAGCTGGAAAGCATTTTAACTACCGACATTTAATAATATGCAATATTTCAGCGAAATCTGAAACATTGCATACCTACTGCAGATTTGTCTCTGTTAGAATCGTAAACAGAATATTGTATTGCATTATACAAAAAGTGGACCAAACAGATGCATGAAATTCGAAGCATTTTGTGGGAGCAGCGGTTTAGGTTATCTAATCGGGCACGAGTACAGATATGAAAATCAGACAATAGAATGTATTTAAATCAACGTTATTTTATACCAAAATAAAAGTTTGGTTATACATTGGAATGAAACAGTTGGGTTATATTTAAACGAGACTTAGTAGCATCTAAATAGAATTTATCTAATAACAAATATATATTTGAAATAATAATATGTCAAAAGAGTGTGATTTTAAATCAATATATGTATATAAAAAGTTTTTTCTTTTAACACAAAATACGTGTCCATTTGTATTTCAAATACCTGCTCGTATTTCAGATAATTCACATCACTGGGCACGAGAGAGGCGCGGATTTAAATCCTACTTACTTATCAATTTTGTTTGTGTGATCTAAATTATAGACATATTTTTAGTCCTGTTTTTGATTTTCTGACACATTGCTAAATATAGCTAAATAAATTTATCTTTTGCCCTCGACAGCATATCTGTGCACTTCTTGTAAATTAAGTAATGCAAATTATGAGTAACTATTGCCGCAAATCTCGCTTTTTTCGCCCCTTTGAAAATTTTTATTTTTACTATGAAATGCCCTTTTACAGCAGTCGTATCTAAATCGATTGATCTTGGTGTGAAGAAGTAAAAAACATACATAATTAAGTACTTTCAAATATTGGTAAGGATTCTGACGTTATAACAAATGATTCCAATTCAGCTGCTTGGTTATTAGTCTGTGTTACGTCAAAGTCAGTAAATGTTAGCCTTCAATTTGTAATGTTTGCTGTATAACGTTACAGGAAAGATACTGTTTCAAACAGTTTTGTGATTGTGTTTAATGTTTCGTTAATAGAATAGATAATTATAAAACTATAGTCTTATTTTAAATTAAAGACCTTGTTTGGTACTGATAACATTTATTGAATAGTTTTGTTGCCTACATAATAAGAAAACTTAGATATATGTCTTGGATTCTATGCTACATCGTCACATAGGTACATTACACGTTATCATTTGCTTATACGTTTTATGTCGAGTTCTTATCAAATTGACTTTGTGATATACGGCATAGATTTTCTAGTTCGAAAACGAATCCTTTCTTTGACATATTCAGCACTTGTCGTCTACTCACTCGTCGGAATCCCGAGTTCTTCAGTTTAAATGCTTTTTTCTACAACGCGGGAAAATCATGCGATCGGCTCCACGTGTATTGTACAAATTTTAGCCTCTTGCTAACTTAAAATTGTTATTCCACATTATCGTTTCCTAGACAACATTGAAGTCATTGGACAATCAGCCAAAACTTTGCGCATGTTGTAAAGTTTCCTTTTGTTCTCTAGGCAAGTTAGTTCAAAACTTCCTTCTACATCAGAATGTTCGATAAATCTATATCTTAGGGGTGCTTCAAGTTTAACGCTCCTTGTAAAGGTCAAGGACGTAGGTGTTGAATTAAAAATTTAATTAATTGTTATTTTTAGAAAATCATGATAAAATTAAAATAATTTGTAAGTAGGAAATACTTCAATCTGTAAATCAAAGCTCTATCTGGGAAGTTTATTAAATATGCTTAATGGCTACGTATAAATATTTTGTATAGGTAAAGAAATCTACAAATGACATACGCGAGAGGACTGAAAAATCGTTGAATAATTAGGATTGGATTTCTGCATTGTCAGTTGTGTGTTACTTATAACTAGTTCTAACGGATGTTCAGTATTATGGTGTATGTCAAACTAATTGCCTTTTCAATTCTATTAATCTTATCTCGAAATAGCAAAGTATAAAAACCTTTCAATCTGTTTTTTAGCCAACTCTTCCTTAGCTTGTCATAATTTGTATGTATAACCTATTGTCGACCTTATTGAACGTAAATGGAATCAAATTTAGCTAATATGCTGTGTTCGGATCAGAGGTTACCTACCTGCTCGGAGTGTAATCATAACACTATGTTATTTATAGGCTTAGGTAAATAACAAAGGTATTAATGAATTTTCCGGAAGGTTCATTTTTGGAGACGAAGTAACTCTCAACGATGTCAAGATTTTTTGATTCTTATTACATATACAGAAGATTGTCTCTCTCTTAGCAGTTAAATTAAATATGTTGCCATTTAGATCGATGAAGTTCTCATGTTCGTAGATGACAAATGATATCCCGTAACTGTCACCATATATTCAAATTAAGTTGTGCTTTTATCGAAAAGTAAAAGTTAAGTTATCTAACTAAGGCTATTTTAGAGACTATCCAAAAGTCGATGTACATTGTTACTACGTACTTACCATATTTTATACTGCGTAAGATTCTTATAAGCAATCAGGCAATGTCGCTTTTAATGCGTTTTGAATGAAAATCACGCACATATTCAACACAGCTTTAAAATAAAGCACGATAAACCTATAATATCCGTTAAAAATAGCATTAGAAATACGTATATCATTATGATTGTAGGTATGTATCTAATAATAATATATACTAATATGATGAAGAGGAAAGGTTTGTTTGTTTGGATTGAAAATGCTCCAAAACGACTGGACCGATTTGAAAATTTCCCCTGAGTAACATAGGCTATAGAATATTTTGAAAAAAAAATGGGGATCCGTGCGAACGGCCGGGGCGAACGTCTAGTATATTATATTATGTTATTCAAGCACTGCATTCGAGGTGACAAAGTAGTTAGTCTACTCTGAAATTGTAGTCATTCATAACACGTTATTAAGGGCGAGCCACACGAGCAATCGTCACCCCGGGGACAGCAAAATATTTCATCAACGGTCTTATGGGTACGAGAGACACATGTTCGGGTTATTATGGGACTTTGTTTTAATTTAGCCCTGTATTTTTATTTGCATAACAAAATTACATAGGTAAGTATTAAGTTTGCCTTTTTTACAATAACATCTGTTAAGTTTTGTGTAATAAGGTATAAAAATTCAAAAAAGATACTTATTTAATATAGAAGTATGTGTGTTTAGTAAGTTTTGCATCGAGTGCTGAGATGTATGCTTAAAGCTCGAATAAAAAATATTTTTGACCTACTTTAAAAAGTCGTTTAAACTTGATATATCCCTACTAATATTATAAATGCGTTAGTAACTCTGTCTGTCTGTCTGTCTGTCTGTCTGTTGCTCTTTCACGCCTAAACGGCTGAACGGATTTTGATGAAATTTGGTATGGTAATAGATGATAACCTAGAAATGGACATAGGCTATAAATAATCACGCCATCGTTCTTAGGGGGTAGGCAGTAGGCAGATAACTAAATTGAGATAGTGATTTTTAGTCGTTTTGGTTGGGACTTTTGCTCTATTGCTCTATTGCTCTTTGCTCTATATATTATAAATGCGAAAGTAACTCTGTCTGTCTGTCTGTCTGTCTGTCTGTCTGTCTGTTACTCTTTCACGCTAAAACTACTGGACCGATTTAAATGAAATTTGGTACAAAGAAAGTCTGGAGCTTCAGAAAGGACATAGGCTACTTTTTAACCGGCTGCAAAAAAGGACGAGTTCCACGCGGACGAAGTCGCGGGCAGAAGCTAGTCAGATATAAATGATTATAACATATCTATGTACCTATATGTGTATAAATTATGTCTATAACACTATACCGTCCTTTCTGATTCCACTCCGCCTACATAGTTCCTACATCAAAATCGTTTCATGTTAAAGTGGACACAGTTTAAACGTATTTGTGAATTTCATAGCCTGATTTTTGAGTGACGTATTTTTTGACAGTTTTTTCGTGTTTTACAAAAATGCTGTAAAATGCGTAAGTTGAGTGGAGTTCTCACTTAATTTCAGTATTTGCTCCAATTGTATTTAGATTTGACACATTCATAATATGAAATGCTGTAGGTACTTGGCACTTTATTATGCGCAACTTATTTTTTCCTCACGTTCATTCAATGATATCCTACGAAACCCTCCCTTATGGTCGCAGTATTGTGGCTGAATGAGGGCAGACTTGATTAACACCGAAGCCAAATGACCCGACGCTGACCAACACGAAAACCCTATTTAAGTACATAGATATATCTCTTACACTTTAGATATAAGATGGCGAAGAAAATATATAATTAAATGTTTCTGTGGGCATTTTGTCATATTTTTTATGTGAACTAAAAATATTTGTCATGGCAATTTTTTTACGGCTTTGGATAAATACGAGTGTGAATAATCTAGATTTACTCGAAGAGTGATATTGGTTCTCATTTTTCAAAGCTATTAAATTAGGAAAGCGAGAAATGAATAAAGAAATGACTGCAAATATGAAATATAATACTGAAATAGTAGAAAGAAAAGTACGTAATTAAATAATCGTAACCAAATAAAACAACTATTGAAGTTCATAATAGAGGAAAGTTCTTTTTAATGTCATCAAAACAAATAACAGTCATACAGGCTGTGGCAAGACGTATACGTGTGTAAGACGGTATATCTTTAGTTTGTAATATAATAAATTGCCCTTGTGGGCACTGTATCGTAGTCGAGTGAACAGACTGGATTAAAGAGGAGCCAAATGAGCCGGCGGCGCCAGTGATCTACGAGTGTACACTGTCACGCGCTTATATCGCATCGCTCGAAACACTACATAACTAAATGTATGTATTCTATATGGTGTCCTTAATACAGCTGCGAGAGTTCATTACACCAAAGTAATTTATTTATTTACACTTTATTGCACAATAAAAAATAAATGTATAAAAGGCGGACTTAATGCCATACGGCATTCTCTACCAGACAATCTTTAAAGCAAACAGAGAGCATATGTAGGCGCAAAAAGAATAATAATAATATAATAAGATTATGATGATACATTTAAATTTACTGTCGATTTGCGTCAATGACAAAAAATAATTGGACCGCGAAATTCTATACCGGTTTATACCACGAATTTCACTCTGTGTGATTTTTATTAGGTATTAGGTAGGTTGCGAAAATACGCAGTTGCGAAAATACCTATAAGTTTTGAAAAAGTATTTTTTTACTTCTTCAAAGTAATATAGGTAGGTAGAAGACATTTAGTAGGTACCTTACTATCTCAAAAACAGGATTTATTTATAAAAATATAAAACAGGTAAAATCCAAACTATAATCGTGATTCGTTTGATTTACATTACAATTAGCCAGACATCCCACATAAAGTTGTTCACCTAAACTTGGTTTGAATTTTTTAAAACTATTGTGGTGATACGTGACGTGAATTGTAACATTGAAGAATTGTAACATTCGAAGCTGAGCAATAGGAATAGTATAGACATCAAACTAACTGCTCTTCATTATCAGACCACGAGTCAGACCTAAGCGAATTTGGCAAAGAACTAAACAATAGTTTACCACCTCGGTAACCGCCTTACATTACAACTAACTCGAACTAAAACTAACTCTACTCAACTCAAACTGAAGTTACGAACTTACGTTGCTTCTTCTCGCTTGTTCTATTTAATTATTCTAGACGTTTGAAGATTTTTTAATGTTAATAAATACTCTCGGGAGCTCATTTAAGTAATAATTTACAGTGTGTGCTCATCAAAGGTTGAGTAAATAAGTACTTAATAAGCACATATTTTGTGCAAACGTTTTTTACTTATTGAGCTATTGATTGCTGCCAGTTAATTTCCAGAATTATCAAAAATACCTGTGATGTTAAAATAACATGCCAATACAAATCGATGGCCGAGTTATGTTCGCAATAAAAACTACCAGAGCAGTCGGTAGGTAAACAATCGGGTACATAAAATCGTAACGATTTATTCCAAGATTGTGTGGTTATAAAAATAAATAATACTGCCGCTGGCGAGGAAATAAGATTCCTGGAATGAACGGTAGGGACGCGAAAAATGTTAGGAACTCGAATGAATTTTCAGAAGCTTTGTGGTTTATCGGTTTTGCAATATTGCTAATCTGTTAATAAATTGTTTTTAACTAGGTACTAAAATAAGTAGAATGCTTTATTTCACATTTTTATTATTATTATTGAGTTTATGGGCCATTTAAAAACTCATTTTAAACCCCTTTACCGATTATATAACTATTACTCATCTCACGACTGTTTAGTGACGTTATTACAATATGCATTTCTGTTACTTTAATTAATTTGTTACTACTACACGACGATTGTACCACGTAGCCGTTAAAAGGTGTATAAATATGCTACTGTAATCTTAAAGAAAATTGTAAAGCTCTTGAACAATTTTCTGTAACTACCAAGCTATGCAAATGTCTGTATACTTATACAGACATTAAGCTTGTGTGCTGTATGAGTAAGCACTAAGCACGTAGTCTTGTGCAGAAAAAGTAATATCGGTTCCATCTATGAAGTGAACCTGAACTGTCATTACTATGTTAACACAAATTGGTATCATTTACCCAGAGCGAATCGAACGCGGCCCACTAGATCACGTCATATACTCGCTCCCTTATCAAAACCTTCACTTTTATCCACCTTGTACGACACCCCTTAGGACCCTAATATCAACATATTGCATGATATGACGAGGGTAAGCAAACTAATACATATCGGATATGTATGTTATAATAAGACTATGTGAGGATTAGCTGATTGGTAAGCTGATTAACTTGATATTATGTGGTAGATCAATCGCCAAAAACATTGAATAATTAATTCTATACAACGTAGGTATAGTTTCCATAGTACTTAATAATATGTTAACACGCGAACTATTTCGTACAGGTTAAATTTATATACTATACTTGTAAAATATTGGGCTGGTCGATAATTCTTTAAAATAAACAAAATTAAAACTGTTAACACTAGTGTAATTATTTTTTGATAATTGTTCCATGTTCTCGGTACATCACAACAGTCGGTAACAAATGTAGGAAAATATCGACAAGGAACAAGGGATGCATAAATAAAAAGTGCCTGTCACAGTAAGCCGCGGTTGCACCCGCGCGTCGAATTCAAGCATTCCGTGGAATTGGGATCAAAAGTGGTCTATGCTATTTTCCAAAGTAACATCCATCACTTCAGCGGCTCAGCAATCAGGCGTGAAAGCGTAACAGACATACAAACTTACTTTTGCATTTATTATATTGGTTATAAATCAATAAGCATGAAATAAGATCAAGATCTTGGAAGAAACAATTAAATCGTCCATCAATCGACAAAGGGAACAATACAATTTGTCACAAAGATCCCCTTAATCTTTACTTTTACGTAAATTTACGGGTGACTAAACACAATTCCAATACACTTTATCACAATTTCGATACGTTTTTATTGTTTTGATATAACCATAAATAATGATCAGATAATTCTTAAAAGAACCTTTACTACTGCAGCATAGAGTTCAAAGTCATGGCATTTTAAAATATATCGGATGAAAGTTAAAATAAGTATCTACAAATTATTATAGTGAAAAAATAAAGACATAAAAATATTCTGATAGACCAGATAGGGTACTTAAGCTAAGCTTTAGAAAAATGCCCTTTATTATTACGACGTTGCGTTCGGTATTTAAGGGCTTTTTTATTTTTTTACGACAAAGGAATTAGAAGTTTTTACGGGGAAATCGTTTCTAAAGTTATTATTAGTAGGTACGTTATAAGTCAAATAGACAAAGCTATACCTATATTTCTATGATACAATATATTATATACCTACCTATTAAGAATTAGTTGATAATAAATGGTACCATATTATGTAAACCTGCCATGTGGGTAGTTATACTAGCATTACAACCACTCTCACTTTCTTAGTACAGTACCCATGTAACTATTAAATGTGGCAAAAATATTGTGTTAACTTATAAAATATAAAATTGTACAAAAGGAAATAGGTTAAGCAAATGTCGCATAAATATGCACTGCGCTGCTACTGTTGAGATTGAATTCGGGCATCTTGAAATCTCCATAATACGAGCAGGCATGTTGAATTGTTGAACTAAACGCATGTGAAAATCTGGTTCCGTAAGCTTTTGGCTTTTTCTGGATTAAATATTTGGAACTTTGAAAATTTACCTAAACAACCCATTGTTCTCGTAATTCAACTGAAGTGGGGAATTTATTTAAACGTATCAAATTTACTATAGGATTTTAGACCTTTCTCCTCGTAGCGAGAGGCCGGAAGCTGCAACTAAATTACTGTAATATGTTCCCGCATGTAATAAAGATAACAGACGTGGGTACTTAGGTAAGCAAATAAAATTCTTTTTTCACAGCTATTTTACACCAATAGGTATGTGCACAATAACTGCAAATGTGTTGGAAATAAATAATAAAAGTTACACTAAAAATTAGCTTATAGATTTGATGTCCATTTAAATATGTGCGAATGAAAATGAATTTAACTGAATGCTAAATTTGAAATAAGCCAGACTATGAAAGGACGATTCATTGACAAAACGGATAATTGAAAGTGACCGTAAGACATAATTGTGGGTAATTATTTTATTCGCGAAAGCGTGCTAACTACCCATTAAGCTTCAGTCTCTTTTAAGGCTATTACTGATATACCTATGCAAAAATACCTAATTATCCTTTTTTATTCTTCATTTCAAATAATTACATACCTACGTTTCTTTGAATTTTGGGACGTACCTATCTAGATTTTCTGCAAAATAACTAATATTTATACACATTTATACACACTTTTCTTGTTTGTTTTAGGGAATGAATATATATAATTTTCTAAAATCAACGGAACTATAAAAAGTCGAAATATTTCCTGTATTTACTAAGAATATATTTTGATAGTCTTATCTAATGCAATAATTTATTATGTTTCATCAATGAATATTTAATGTAATTACCTACTTCAGTAAGTAAAGAAAGCCATACATAGATATATACGTTTATACTTTGAAACGTTCTGTGTTTTAAAACAATTGTTCGTTTCTTCCTCCGTGGCCTGTACCGCTCCACGGAGCAGAAAAGGCCGTCAGATGTCAACTGCAATAAAATGGTAATAAAAGAAGTACCTACGGATCATATCTATATTACACATTCAAAGTTTACGATTGACGAAGAAAATAATGGTTATTGTTTAATAAATAATTTCTTCAGTACCTAATAATAAAAAAACTAAAAAACTTACAAGAACAAGTAACTTAATTGTTTTTGTGCTTAAATTATTGGATTCTCAATTAATAAAATGAAACGACATTGTTAAACCTAGTTGTTGCTGGTTTTTTGAGATACCTATACGGCTAAATAAAGCCACTAAAATAGGTTTCACTAGTAAGGCAAAAGCCTCCTTTAACAAAGTGATTAATCAACGCAACAAAGGGGTAATCCTAAATCAAAGCGTTATCTTTCCTCTGTGTTAGGGGAAGTGAAGGGCTCGTAGGCAGTACTCAGATACAATGGTATACAATTTATACTAAAATCAAAATTCCTCAATACTAGATAATTCCAGATTATATATATTATTATTATTATTTTGTGAAAGTTCGCTTTAGCGCCATTGCGCTAGGAAACAAAGTACACACCTACTATAACAAAGCCGAGGAAAATTTCGGCGATTGTGTCGGTGGCATATTGTGTAAATGGTTACGATTATCACGATAGGGCAGACGTGGGTTCAGGGCTCGGTACAAACATCACTATCATTTAACCATTAAACCATTTATTGTATTAAGCATCGTGATAAATAAAGGCTTAAAATTTACAGGGCTACGTACAATATATCTACATTCAAATTTAGATATTATATTTTTCCTATAGGAACTACAAATATATTATATCGGCAAACTATTTCGTCCTCATCTCAAGAGAGTTTTTTAAACTATTTCGCTTACAACGTACAAAATTCCCTACGTTATGCGTTATATTGAGACAAACTTTCTATCAATATAGTATTGGGTTGCCAATGTTACCATGTGCTAGAGAAATAAATCTGAAACTGGGACGGTGTTACCAGCGTCAGCTGTTTGGCACCGCTTGAGAACTCATTTGATCTGCGTGATATTTCACTCGCGGCAATACTGGGGTTGTTATAAACTTTAAGGTACTCGATATATTGTTGTATAATAAGCAAGGCAGGATATATTTCTTGTTTAGATATGTTTCTAAATTAATTGCACTTCACCGCCTGCGTCATATTTTAACCAATCAATTAAAAAAAAAATATTGAATGAATTATTAGATAACTTTATTATAGTGACGGTGAAGACCATGTAGAAGAAACAATATCGATCTCTAAATTCAAAATCATAGAGTGTCAATAAGGTGTTCGAAATTAGTGCTAGCATCTGTCTTCTTTATTTTTTTCAAAAAGCAGTCAATTTATCAAACAATAGAATTCTTAACTTGGCACTATTGTTATTTGTGACTAAATAGGTACAATAACTGTTCCACCGCCCTTGTTACATACTCATAATGGCATTTCACTCGGTCGTAACATGACACTTCTAAATTAACTGGTAATAAGGAAAACTGACACTGCGGGTGGCATATAACTACTAAGGGTAGGAGCTCACTGTAAGGTCACGAGGTCGTGGCAGATTTTTCATTAAAAAATACCTGTAATGCATTAAAAATAAACCAAATTCTTTTACTATTTGTATGTACTCAGGTAGTGAAAATTATCATTAAATATTAAAATGGACTAAAAGCTTTCTTAGTTTATTATTTTTTATATTACACGGATCTTGTACACTGACCGGCTATTGGTAAGCTGGAGCCTTAATGGGCAACCTTTTATTTTAAAACAGGTAACCTTTTGTTTTTGTACCTACTTAAATAAATCAACATATTTATTAAAATATTATATCGTAATTATGTTGTCATGACAAAGTAACAATTTTATTAACGTACATACTTTTGATACCTATGCGATGACGTGGCTGCCGTAGCAATATTCTACACTGCATCCTTTGCTACGAGCGCGAATGTTAGAGTCTCATTTTTCTTAATCTCCGAGTGTCTTCTATATGCTCCTGCATGCCCTAAAGGTATTTGCTTACTAGGAGAATTGTCAATATAATTTTACATATTTCTACTATTATATTTTTTTAGTCCACATACCAACTAGCTTGTAACAAAATTGTATGTACCTACTTGGATTCAAGAAGAAAGCTTTTACTTGTGAATAGAATCAGGCGAGATTACATGTGTTATAATTTTATCACCCCTGCATAAACGTTAGTAAGTATGCATTTATGCAAAACATTAATCTACTCGACTAATAACATTGCATATTTAGTTACAATCTCGGAAACTCTGTAAATGTACCACCACCCTAACTACGTTGTTACGGACTAGTCAACAAGTGTACAAATTAGGTTATACTTGGCAAACGAGACCCAATTACCGACTGTGCTGTGTAGCGCAGTTTGGACACAACCCAAGCGTCATAAAATTTTACAAGCAAAAAACTCTCGTTTCAAAATTTAAAACATGCATTTAGAACGCGTCGGGGTGATGTAACTGTAACGATACTCGAGCTGCAAGCAATAAAAAACGATCTTACCGCATTAAATAATATATTTGGTTATATATTTGTTGGTTCTAATAGTGCTTAATTGCATTTATTCACAGCACATTTATTATAAACTATAACATAACAAATTTATGTTAAAGATAAATTTGTTATGTTACCTATAGTTTAAAAAACCTTTTAAACCTTTACCCTTTAAATATTAAACTAAAATATCTATTTGTATTTAGATAAATTTCATGAAGTTTATTCCTTAAATAACCTTAAATTATACAAAGGTATATATATAATACTATAACTTATTCTATATTGGTAAATAAAAAATAATTCATACTTTACGTTAACTCAGTTCATACACGTTACAAGCAATACAAGCAAAAGGTCAAATAGAAGTCTTAACCGTAAAATACGTTTTAAATTGTGTAGTCTAGTAGGTATATTTGCTACACCTTGCTCTGGATAAACTAATACTAACAGGAGCCAGGTCACGTAGCATTATATCAACTCGTATTGAAACGTATGGCCGAGACGTGGTTTAAAATTTTTACTACACCAAAACCTTTTCATCTCTTTAGTCTAGTATTTTGTGGAACTAGTTTACCATTGCTACGAATTTTACAACCAATGAATGTGGGGTTTTATGAACCTTACATTATATTACCTATATGTAGTAAGAACGAGTAATAAATAACTAATTAATATTACCTACTTATTACTTTACTAATAAGTTATAGATAGGTTGTATATACCAATTTTATCCTATACTTCTCTATGAGACTATGCGAGTATGGGAACCGTAGAGTTTTCGATACATCAGCATATAAAATAATAAACGCGAGTTAAATCCATTATAGTTGTTTCCTTATAATAAATACCTACCTAATATTTGTAACGTAAAATAGCCAAACCATAAATAGGTATCATTCAAGATTCACCTCTCAACCTGTCACATGAAGCTCTTGTTACTCCAAGGCCCCATTTTGCAACGTCAAATGGTGGAATTTCATTGTAATTAAACGTGTGTGCAATTAATTTTAATTGGAGTGCGTAGTAAGTGGCGTGGAGTTCCAATCTGAGATCACTTTATAAATTGTCCTAAATTAATTCATGTTTAATTAAGGAAGAGAAAAATGTTTCATTGTGTGCTTAAAAAATACGCATTAGGAAGAATGTCACACAAATGATGTCAAACTACTGTCATTGTGTTTTGGAATAAAACTACTATAACGGATTTAATTTGTGTATATTATTTTTTATGCAAACGTTTCGAAACTACAGTTCTCAGGTTCGTAGTGGACTGAGCTGTCAATAGTCTAACACTTAAAATTATTATGTTACCTATACATATTAATCATTTAAATCGTTTACCAATATGATCTAAATAACGATACGGGTATAAATAGGTAAACCTTTAGGTAATAGGAGGAATTTATTTAGAAAAATATCATAGGTTGTATATTAGTAAGTATAGGATTTTATTTCTTTAGCATCTGTCTATGAATAACAATATATTAAATCTAGGCTACATAAATAAATATACATTAAAATAACAGTGTTTATATAATAATTACCTGCGTAGCTTTTAATTATAAATGATTTTATATTCATTTCACCGTCCTTAGACAGAAAGTTTTAACAGAAAAGCGTCTTAGTTTTTCCTAGTTAGCATAAAGACAGATGATTTTTTTTTTTTATTTCTCTATGCTCGTACTTTATTCTGAACCAGAATAAAATCCTGGGACTGTCGGTTGGGTAAGCTACCGTGTAGTCCGATATCTAGACAAAGAATCAAATTCCGCGTTATCTTTGATGGACTAAGCCTTTTTGTTTCGTATACGAAACGGAAACGTCTAAGCGATACCATTGTACTCTATTTCAAGTGAAAATATTTTTGTCATTTAATGAGGGCGAAAATAACAATTGTGTTCTCAGCAATGTTTACGCTGAAGATAAATGAACGTAGTAATTGTTCCGCTGCGCTGGAGACCTGTTTCACAATTAAAGTATATAGGGTATTTGAAACTTATTTTTACTATATTTAATATTATAAATGCGAAAGTAAGGATTTCTGTCCGATACAGCGATCCAGATGAATTTTAAAACTTAAAATGGTTTCTAGCGATCTTCTGCCTAATAAAAAGGTAAGTATACTTCGTAGAAATTATTTATGTTGCATGGTTTTCACATTTAACTACTTGGAGCTTTTTTAAAGTAAAGTATACCAGACGTATTAAATACGAGCTATATCATTTAAGAAGTCATAGTTTAACAAACTCCGCGAAGAGTAGACATGTAAAAAAACAAGCGCTCCTTACTTATTTAAACTTGTGTTAAAGTTAGGAACATCATTATAAAAAACATTTTCTTAGAGTTTCTGTGCGTCTTCTAATGACGACTCTTTCTATTCATATTTTTTTTTATATTATTACATGTGCGCAAATTATGTTTGATGTTCTCTTTTTAATATTTAATATGGAAATATATTATTTTCAACAATACGTTTTAGTTATCCAGCGACACAAAAAGGGCCTTGAACCTCATTTCACAATAAAATTCTAACTAACGAAATTCTGTGAACTCTCAATACATGATAGTCCGGTATCGCTTAATAAACTTTAACCATGCTTTTGATCTAACTAAAAGATCTAAATTTATTCAACCCCTATCCTGGACAAAAATGTTCAAACCCGAATGTATTACCTTTTTGGTCATTTATTTAAATGTGGGAATTCAAAGGGGTTATTCTGAAGAGGTGCTACGGGCAAAAGATACCCTTTCAATATATGTATAGTATAGGTACAATAGATAGACTATGAACTATTCCTTCAAAGCCTTTACAAAACATCAAACGGACTTTTGTCGTTATGTCACAGAGAACGATGTAGTACAAAATTAAATTTGTGTCGCTCTTTCGAATAACTGAATAAAAGGTATTTTGTTTAAAAAAAAATATAGTACCTACGTGAATTCGTATAAAACAAAAGGTGTTTCAGGAACCACGTAAATAATTATCTTTTTAATACGCTAAAAATAAGGAAGATTGAGTAACCCCTCAGGTGACCCGAACCCTCAAACTTTTATTATGGTTTGGAGCGTGATTGGCTACAAAGCATTTTATAGCCCAGGTCGCAATAGTTTGCTATCTCTGCCCGTAAAAGCGTTTTGATTAACATTTTGGGTAAAATAAAATACAAAGGTGTTTTTAGGTTAAACTCAAACAAGTGTGTCAATGGGGATCTGATAATAGTTGTTTTTATTACTGTTGCACTATTATTGAAAGTAGCTGAAAATGTCTGATATTATTATTTCATATTACTAAGTCTGACTCAATATAATTTATATTTATAGTCGTTAATTTTACAACTATGATGGTTTTCCTAACCTTTAAAAGGTACTCATAATTTATTAATACTGTTGTAGGCATAAGGAAAAAAACATATAATTTCGACATCAAGTACAATAAACCTAATTATTATTCAAATAACAAAGTTGGGCAAGATAGTGATGCTCAAATTGACGAAGTCTTTTATCGCATAATTCATTAATTGGAATCAAAAACCTTACTGCACTTTTGCACCCAATTATAGTGGATTCAATAGATATTAAAGCCTTTAAATGATAGTCGAACGGGCAATCCGCTTAGCCCGTCAACAAAGTAATTAGAAAGAAATATTTTCAATTCAATTAAGTACCTAAATGATTATGTAAAGTTGTGGCGTCAATAGATTTTATTAGAATAATCTCAAGTTTTCAATGATTAAAATCAATTTGATTTTAACATTGAAGCTTTAGACTTCAAGGTTTCTTATTTTAAACATTACATAACTAAATGTAAAAGTAGATGTTTGATTTTCAACATTAAGATTAAAGGCGTATCCTGTCTATGTCCGGTTTTTTTCGAAATCAACAAACAAAAGATTAAAGAACATTACATCCCGGAAAATCGCACAGATGTAATAAATAAGCTAAATCGAGAGTCGCTAATTCAAATCACTGTTTTGGGGTTTTGGTTCTTCTTTGTAAATTTTATATTAGGGGAGAGACGGACTGAAATGTGCCGGATGTGGGTTTGCCGATGTTTGCTTTATATGTATTTCACATTGCGTCTAACACTTTGTGCGCAGTTTTATTTTAATGAAAGAACAAGTAATGAAAATGAAACATCGATATCCGCAAATAAAAATCAGCCATTAATATAGTCCTAACTAATATTTAAACGCAAAAGTAACTCTGCCTGTCTCGCTTTCACGCTAAAACTATTATGCTTACTAAAATGAAATTCGGTACACAGATAGTCTAGAGCCAGAGACAGGACATAGGCTACTTTTACTTGCCGTAATTAGTCGTAGTAGTCAAGAATATTTTTATTGCAATATTTTTTTTTCGTATGATATATATATATATGTGTGTGTGTTCTAGAGTGGAGACCGCGTCTCGGCAAGCGTAGTGTAGGACGTCCTCAGGCAAGGTGGAGTGACGATTTGCGTAGGATGGCTGGCAGGAGCTGGATGCGAGCAGCCGAAGATAGAGCAAAGTGGCGTGCAATTGGAGAGGCCTATGTCCAGCAGTGGACTGCGACGGGCTGATGATGATGATGATGATGATGATATATATATATATATATATATATATATACACCTACATTATAATTTCTTGTCAGCACGTCAATGCCTACGTAATTAAATAAGGATAATTCTGATATCCAACAATGTAGTGACTGCTGGTCGACGAAGCGACACTGATTCCTGACATGGGTTGTGTCGGGCGCACACCAGTTAGGTAACGTGAATTACTATAGCTCGTAATTAAATAGAAAACTTTTATGTACATTTTCATTATTCTAAATTATGGAGTTTGTTGCTCAGTAGATAGGTACCTACGTCAAATGTGGCCGTCGACTTCTTTTCGCATTACCAGACTTGTAAATCGAAACCATTATATGCTCAAATTCAAATTAACCTGCTGGTCAAAAATCCTTTGCTATCATAGATAATTGATATGTACATAAAATATTTATAATTAAGTTTATTCTCTTCTAACCTTAAATTGCGTAATGTCGAATAGTTTGACGTAAACATATCAAAACTTTAAATTTGATATTCCAATTCCAATTAATCAAACAATTAATTCTCAAATCCATCAATGTTTAGATTGAATTAATAAGTTTCCGCTTGCCTATGAAATTATTTAGGCAAACAAGATTAAACTAAAACCTCTATTTTGTACTAGCTTTTTACCCGGAGCTTCGTCGGCGGCTCGCGAACAAACCGGTTACACTTATGTTAAAATTAGTTTTAAAGTTTTATACCGACTTTTACCCCTTTAAGGAATGAACTCCCAAACACGTTGAATTTTATTATTTGTACAAAAGAAACAAAAATATTATCATAATATCATCTACATAATACGTACCTAATATATTATAGTGATTACGTAACTTTAGTTAAATATTAATAGTTCAATTGCAATTACGATAGCATTTAGTTGCTCAATTAAACTAAATTTCCGTGTATCTATGAACAGTGGGATGGCTGGTTAGCAAAAATTAATTGCATTACTTGATTTTTGGTATTACCTACCCTTCTGAGTAACACGTTATTTTGTTTTAATATGGCATATAATATTGTAAATTTAAATACACTTGATGTATGGGGTAGGTACCTAATGCTAATTTAAAGACATACATAATTACATAATTTACTACAATTATAATACGGTAATATATACGAACTTGTATAGTCCTTCTTTTATTTTGACTAAGTAGGTACCTACTTAATTTATGTATAAACTAGCTTTTGCCCGCGACTTCGTCCGCGTAATTTTTAACCCCGTTATGGGGCGAACTTCATTAGAATACGGATCTATATCTGAATCCCTAACGTTTTTTAACCTATTATTGCATTCCCTAACGTTTTATGTCATAATGATTATTAACTACTAAACACTCTTATGACCTATCTTTTGTTTTCCTAACATCGTATGGATGTTTTTTTTCCACATAATGTTTTATTTCCTTAACGTATTTCCCACTTGCCATATTGATTATTCATCCTAATCCTATTCGGTTTTGGCGCTTCGCCGGCCGTTGCCGTGGCAAGCTCGATTCGCTCGCTCGGATTTCGCGCTGTACGGTCGTAGTTCAATTAATTAGTATACTGACAAAACCTGGTTTGTTAACGTTATGTCGTAAATATACTTTCATTAAAAGTACTGATTCTGACGCTTCGCCAGCCGCTGTTGCGGCATGCTCGCTTCGCTCGCTTGGATCGCAAGCTGGACGGTCTCAGTTCTACCGAACACTCCTCCTCGCTTCGCTCGTCGTCGTACCTAAAGGAGACTTACATTTGCCGCTGCCGCGGCACGCTCGCTTCGCTCGCTCGGCTTTCGCGCTGTAGGGTCGCAGTTCAATTAATTAGTATACTGACAAAACCTGGTTTGTTAACGTTATGTCGTAAATATACTTTCATTAAAAGTACTGATTCTGACGCTTCGCCAGCCGCTGCCGCGGCATGCTCGCTTCGCTCGCTCGGCTTTCGCGCTGTAGGGTCGCAGTTCAATTAATTAGTATACTGACAAAACCTGGTTTGTTAACGTTATGTCGTAAATATACTTTCATTAAAAGTACTGATTCTGACGCTTCGCCAGCCGCTGCCGCGGCACGCTCGCTTCGCTCGCTCGGGTTTCGCGCTGTAGGGTCGCAGTTCAATTAATTAGTATACTGACTAAACCTGGTTTGTTAACGTTATGTCGTAAATATACTTTCATTAAAAGTACCGATTCTGACGCTTCGCCGGCCGCTGCCGCGGCATGCTCGCTTCGCTCGCTTGGATCGCGTGCTGGATGATCACGGTTCTACCTAACACTCCTCCTCGTTTCGCTCGTCGACGTACCTAAAGGAGACTTACATTTGCCGCTGCCGCGGCACGCTCGCTTTGCTCGCTCGGCTTTCGCGCTGTAGGGTCGCAGTTCAATTAATTAGTATACTGACAAAACCTGGTTTGTTAACGTTATGTCGTAAATATACTTTCATTAAAAGTACTGATTCTGACGCTTCGCCAGCCGCTGCCGCGGCACGCTCGCTTCGCTCGCTCGGCTTTCGCGCTGTAGGGTCGCAGTTCAATTAATTAGTATACTGACAAAACCTGGTTTGTTAACGTTATGTCGTAAATATACTTTCATTAAAAGTACCGATTCTGACGCTTCGCCGGCCGCTGCCGCGGCATGCTCGCTTCGCTCGCTTGGATCGCGTGCTGGATGATCACGGTTCTACCTAACACTCCTCCTCGTTTCGCTCGTCGACGTACCTAAAGGAGACTTTAATTTGCCACTGCTGCGGCACGCTCGCTTCGCTCGCTCGGCCTTCGCGCTGTAGGGTCGCAGTTCAATTCATCAGTATACTGACAAAACCTAGTTTGTTAACGTTATGTCGTAAATATACTTTTATTAAAAGTTCCGGATCTGACGCTTTGCCGGTCGCTGCCTAACACTTCCCTTATATTCGTAATAAATGGAGCTAACAATAGTTTAACACGTACAATATGCAAACTAAGTACATAAGTACCTACCTTACTTTCGAAATTGCATAATTTATACAACTACCACTGAGTTCAACATTTTTTATTTAAATCGGACAAAGTTTCTAAAGAAATCATACACGTGAGGTTAGCTGGCTATTTATTTAAGGATTGATTACCACACTTATTACAAAGATCTAACAAAACAATTTTACAAATCAATCCAAAATAAAACCTCATACCGATTAAATACAATAAAAGCGGTGTTATGAAATAAAACATTTCCCAGTTTGCCTCATTGCCTGCAATGAGATACCAGTATCCAGTAGCAAAATATCCAGTTCCACATCCACGCAGATACGCATTCTCGCAAAGCATACTCCTTATAATCTCACTCGATCTTGAGGATATGTTCAGGGTCATTTTCACAGGAGCTCGCGCGAGCTTGCTTCACCTCCGTCTCGTCCCATTCCGTCACCTCTGTTATCACGGCTTTTTTATATATGTCAGCTTTGGTCGCGAAGAACACTTCTATTTCTCTGCGTAATGACACCAGTTTCCCCTCGCAAGTTAAACGGGGTCTGCTTACCCAGGAACAGTATTAAATGGTCCTGATCACACCATCCACGGGATATTACATAATAATGCCATTTTCATTAACACTGAAGAAATCATACACGTAACAGTTTGGGTATTTATTTAATGTCAGGAATGACATTAGCAACCGTTGCTATGCATACCTACATTATACTTTTTAAATATGTGTCAAAATCAAAAGCACTAAGTAGTATTCATATCAATTTGGAAGAAAATCTCCCTTTTAACCCCATTAGGGGGTGAATTTCAATAAAATACGAAACACGTGCTCCATCAATTCTGTTAAAGAATGTTTATGTAAAATTTGAAATAGATCGGACCAAGGAATCACGTTGTTGCATACAAACTTTGCACCCCATTTTTAACCCCTTAGGGATAGAATTTCGGAATATAATATAGCCTATGTCCTTTCTCAGGCTCCAGACTTTCTTTGTACCAAATTTCATCAAAATCCGTTCAGCCGTTTAGGCGTGAAAGAGCAACAGACAGACAGACAGACAGACAGACAGACAGACAGAGTTACTAACGCATTTATAATATTAGTAGGGATTGTAAATAAAATGTTTCATTCGAAATAATGAAACACTACATGCATGCCTGCCCATCCTCTGTTAGTCAGTGAGTAAGAAAAAATACACAATCAAAGAGAATTTATTCATTTAAACATTTTTTAATTTGGTAAAAAAATAAATATAACTGTTTACTGTACTTTAATTTTGACGAGATATATTTACGGAACAGTAAACACACCTAAGTATATTACGGAAAATAAAAATGAATGAAAAATAAGTAATTAAATAGTTACACATGGGTACAAATTTACGATAAATACTGTATATACCCAGTATCTAATACTAGCTTGTTTCTTTAGTATTTTTTTAAATAAAGCAAGATAAATTTATTCTAATAGGACGACGTCGCAAATTTTGTATTATTAATCTTAGAATAAATACAACATGGTAATAAGATCCTTAAAGAACGATATGAATATAAAAGACGATTTGATACCTTAATTCATGTACTTAAGAATTCACCTATGCCAAAGTATTTTTTTTTAAGTTGTAACTCGATTCGCTTCATAAATCACGCACATACCTAAGTATAATTTCTCTCGTATGTTATAAGCTCCGTTCTTTAAATAAAAAATGCTGGTAACATTTTAAGCGTCGGATCGCGATCATGCCTAATGGGCATGACTGTAAAAAGTGGAAAAAGATAGTCAAGTGCGAACTTCCCAAAGTATTTCCTGCTATCAAACTTTCCTTGTCATACTTTAGCGGCATCATGCGAAAAGGAAAAAATAATCGTGATTGGCTGTTAGTGGTATAGAAGGCAGCTCGAGGTCGTATCCAACCAAATAGTAAGGTCAGTTTAGGGGAACCACCTCGAACTAATTCAGTCAGGCGGCGAGAACCACAAAGTTAACTCGTGATCACGGTTTTCAATTCTGAGAGCACGAATGAAGAGAAACCAGAGAAATTAGTGGATATACCTACTATCGCAAGAGTGCACTTCTTACTTGAGGTTTCCGCTTATATGAATACGTTTCCTGACATTGGACATTGTTAACGAACCTTTTTTCAAATATATATCATTTTTGTTTTACCTAGTTACGTAATAAAACTAAAAAAAGAGTATATTTTTCATAGTATTAAATATTGGACCGAAAGCTTAAATTTACCATTTACCAGTGTCTCATAGCGGTCGTTATTTTATTCCACAAAATTGTATTTAAATAGTTGAAAAATACAACAATGGAATATTAACTATTCGCTCTCGGTTCTATAAATGATTTAAAGACCGTGTTCGCTACAGTACTTAAGTGATTAACTAACATGTATGGGTATTTGAATAAGTAATAATTCAATGCCTTTGAAAACTTACTGCTTCCCTAAATATAAACCTCACTGACTCACATAATTTAAATTTAATTTGTAAATTAAGTTTTGGGTACCTACTTGAATAAGAAACAGAAAGAAAAGAGCTTTAAAGAAATAACTTTTAAGCTCAGCCATTTCCCGTCCGGATCGCGGGACCCCAGAAAAGTGAAAAGTGATTCCGTTAATGTGTACTCATGCAATCTTTAGAAAGTGGTAAATGGATCGTGTGCGAAAGCTCTATTTGTAAAGTACCGTGAAATTAAGTGTTTTGAACCGACGTAAAGTAACACGTAAGTAAATGGAAAAGTGCTGAAACGTATTTTATAAGTAGGGGCGTTATGAGATTTATTACAATTTTATAATTACGAGGATACGAGTTAGGCGAAGAGGCATGAAGCTTTTACGATGTATAATGTATATATGTACTTTTTATCTGATTATTACGTACCTACTGTCTAGGCTGTACCTAAAACACCCACCGAATATTCGAAAACACAAATAGAATATTATATATTATATATAATTTTATACATTAGCTACCTATACCCCATTTTTTAGTATTATCTATTTGTATTTTATGAAACCATTTGAATAACAAAACTACCTGCAATAACTTCTAAAAATTTGTCCAATTTATCATCATGAAAACCATTATATTTATCGATACGCGCTATAACTCATACTTTCAGGGAAGTAAGAAAAGTTACCCTAAATCCCCAAAGGGCGAACTGTGTAAGAAATATGTCATTGTCGATTGTGACAGGTTGAAATCGATTATTCTAAGTGTCATAACATTGCGCTCTTTACTAAAAATGTAATATTAAATGTTTTTAGTTTATCTGGTATAATTTTTCTCGATATGGTATAGCTGAAGGGAACTACCTCCAACTTACTTAAATAGCGCAAATGAGAGTTGAGAAAGTAACAGAAGATTAATCATTTATAATAATATAATAAAACCAAAATGCTGTGTATGTTGTTTTAAATTAGTTAGTAGGTATATAGAAGTTTTATTTTTGTAAGTTATTCGCAATTAAAAATAAAATAACAATTACCTATGTTTTGCGAGGTTTAATAATTAATTAACATATTCGGTTTTGTTTCAGATGACGTAATCTAACCGCATCAGATTATTTATGATTGGTAAGTGCGCCAGTTCATGAGATAAATTGTACAAAATGTAAATTTAATATTGGATTAAAAATTGGTCATATTTTTTACAACGTACAGTATCGTATATTAACCGCTAAAGCATCCTATATGTGGGGAACGGAACGTAAGAAGGAGTGAATGAAAGGTAAAAGTATATACGAGAGGTGTGTGTGAGCGAGATGGAGGGAGACGAGTGTCATGGCGTAACGAACGGGAATACTTAAATTAACGGGGGTGATTTTTAATTAAAATAAAAGAAGTTTTGCTATTTAAAATCCAGTGTTTTACTCTGAGCTCATTCCCACATTTTTGGGGGCTCGTCCGGGATGTGCTCAGAGTCGGGGAAGTAGTAATCACGACGATCAGGATATACGACGTAGCGGCCGGCGGTGTGCATAACCTAAAAGACGACGTGGCTATGTGCATGGTGGTCTACCACGAAGAAAGACGGAAGACGAGTTTTTGAGACTAATCTATTACGATGGCGGAAAGCGGAGAAACCAGCAGTAAAGGCGACGACGGCGGAGCGAGTGCGAAATATCAGGAGGCACAAACTACGAACGCGTTTATGAACGTTGAAGGCAGCATTACGCAGTTCAACGGAGAAAATAAGATGTACTCTTCAACTAAATGGGCCCAGGACATAGATGACAATGCCGAGATATTCGGTTGGAATCCACAGCAGAAATTAGTAATAGCCCGTAGATCGCTGTGCGGCACGGCGGCCCTATGGTTAAAATCTGAAAAGGTTTTTAAAACATACGATGAACTCAAGACGGCCTTAATAAAAGAGTTTCCCGAGGCGTTAAATATAAAAGAAATGCACGAACTGATGGCGGCGAGAAGGAAAGGCAGAAATGAGACCTGTTATCAATATATGCTTATTATGAAGGAGTTGGGGCGAAGAGCGAAATTCCCTGATTACGTCTCAATTCAGTATATAGTGGATGGCATTGAAGACTCGCAAGTAAACAAAGTTATTTTATATGGCGTTACGACGTACACGGTGCTAAAGGAAAAGCTGGCGATTTACGAAAAGATGAAGGCGGATAAGAAAAGAGAAACACGAGTTGAGACGGCTGTAAGAAAAAAGTGCGAAATATCATCAACATCATTTATGCGGCGTTGCTACATCTGTGGTGAAAGAGATCACGTGTCTGCACAGTGTTCGAAGGGCATAAAGTGCTTCAGATGTAACGACTACGGCCATATTGGTGCACAGTGCCCTGTGATTGGACAAGGCACAAACGAAACGAAGTTTGATAGGAACGTGCCTACCACGTCGGTAAAGCAGTCTATGGTGAGTCCGGCGCAAGCTCGTACGGTTGGCAACCGTGGCGCAGCTCAGTCGGTAAAACAGAAGTCGGCCATGTTTGGAACGAGTGACAATGACATGACAACAACCAATCAAGATGAGTTTGATGACAGCTACTACAATCAAACGTCAATGTCAAATGCGGAATTTTCGAAGGAACCGGAGGTTATGCAAATTATAAACAAAGACTTGCAGTGCGCGAATAAAAACATTAGAAAGCCGGTGAAAACAATAACAGTGGCGGAAAATTATAGTTCTAGTGCATTAATAGACTCGGGCAGTGACGTGAACCTTCTTTCTGCCGAGTTATGTGCGAAACTATTTAAAGAAAAGTGCAGTGTCGGAAATCATCTGACATTAACGGGACTTGGGCGTGCGCAAGTGCAGTCTTCAGGCAAGATTACTACGACGATCACGATCGATGAACAGAATTACGACGGTGTTACGTTTCATATCGTACCTAGAGACTGTATGCCTTACGATATAATTATAGGACATGAGTTTTTGAAAGATGTAACAGTGTTGATGAGCGAGGGACGTGTTAAAATATTTAGGGATGAGAATGAATGGTTAAATAATGTGAATTGCTTTACAGGTGAGACAGATTCTTTGTTGGAGCATGTCAAAGATCCGCAGGTAAAACAAGAGGCTTATATATGCATTGATACTTATTCTCCAGTGCAAGTGAAGGATGCTCCATTGGAACTCAAGATTGTTTTAAAAGATGAAGTGCCCATATCGCAGCGACCACGACGGCTCTCTTATATGGAACAGGGTATTGTAGAGAAACAAATTGACGAATGGTTAAATGACGGCATTATCAGGAGTAAGTTTCTCTGAGTATTCTAGTCCACTGGTTTTAGTCAAGAAGAAAAGATGGTACAACCCGTGTGTGTGTAGATTATAGACTATTAAATTCTAAAATTATAAAGATGAATATCCATTACCAATTATTGATGATTTAATTGACAGGTTATCACAGGCAAAGATTTTTAGTGTGTTAGACCTTAAAAATGGTTTCTTTCATCTGAAAGTAAGTGAGGAGTCAATTCCTTACACTGCATTTGTAACTCACCACGGCCAGTTTGAGTTTTTAAGAGCACCATTTGGGCTATCAATCAGTCCAAAGTTTTTTATGAGATATGTTAATGTCATTTTCCGAGACCTGATAGCTAAAAGATAATGATGATTTTTATCGATGACATAATTATTCCAGCACAGAGTGAGGGAGAAGGATTACAACGACTGAAACAGGTGCTTGAAGTAGCGGCTCAATATGGATTGAGAATCAATTGGAAGAAGGCCAAGTTACTACAAACGGAGATAGAATACTTGGGCCATGTTATAAAGAATGGTGAAGTCCGACCTACCACGGAAAAAGCTGATGCTGTTATGAAGTTTCCAGAACCACGAACTAGTAAGCAACTTAAAAGTTTTTTAGGACTGACTTCCTATTTTAGGAAATATATAGAGCATTATGCAACCATAGCCAAGCCGTTAACTGATTTGTTGAAAAAAGACGTTAACTTTATTTTTAATATAGAGCAACAAGAAGCTTTTCGTATTTTAAAAGAGAGATTGACGACCGACCCAGTATTAAAAATATTTAATTGCGAATTAAACACAGAATTACATACCGATGCGTCTAGAATAGCTATATCAGCTATTCTGATGCAACACCACCCTAATACTGGTTTGCATCCAGTTCAATATATGAGCCGTAAGACGAATGAAGCCCAGAGTAAATATTCAAGCTACGAACTCGAAGCATTGGCCATTATTGAAAGCATAAGAAAATTCCGGCCTTATTTGTATGGGGTACACTTTAAATTAGTAACAGACTGTAAAGCTTTTCAGCAGACCCTGATGAAGAAAGACCTCACAGCCAAAGTAGCAAGGTGGGTGCTGATGCTGAATGAATACGACTTCGAGGTAGAACATCGCGCAGGAGAGAAGATGAGACATGCAGACGCACTCAGCCGGAATCCCTATGTGGCTACAATAGTATCCTTACGTGATCAGATTAAGCAAGCACAAGACCAGGATGACGGTTTGAAAGCAATTAAGGTTATACTAGGAGAAAAATCATATAAAGATTATTCATTGGATGGAGATGTACTATACAAAGGACCAGGAAAATTATTAGTTATACCTAAACATATGGAAAAGGACATAATAAAAAGGATTCATGGCAATGGGCATTTTTCAAAGAAAAAAATGAAAGAGTTAATAATTCAAGATTACTATATAAAGGACATAGACAGAAAAATAGAAGATTTTATAATTACCTGCATACCTTGTTTACTGGCTACGAGAAAAGAGGGAAAACAGGAGGGATTTTTAAATCCTATAGAAAAAGAAAGCATCCCATTAGATACTCTGCATCTGGATCATGTTGGACCATTAACTGAAACTAGAAAACAGTATAATTATATCTTAACTATGATTGACGCCTTTACAAAGTTTGTTTGGTTGTTTCCTACGAAGAGTACAACTAGTGCAGAAACGCTAAATAAGTTAAGACTACACCAGCAAACATTTGGTAATTCAAGAAGACTAATTACTGATCGGGGGACAGCTTTCACAAGTCACGACTTTGAGGAGTATTGTAGAGAAGAAGGCATTGAACACCTAGTTATTACAACAGGGATACCTCGAGGAAATGGGCAAGTGGAGAGAGTCCATAGAATTATTATCCCTATGCTGACCAAGCTTTGCATTGAAAACGCGGGAGTGTGGTATAAGCATGTTAGTAGAGTTCAAAGAGCATTAAATAGTTCGTTTCAGAGAAGCATCAACACGACGCCATTTAACCTTTTAATTGGTACGAAAATGAGATCTAAAGAAGACACTGAAATTCTAAAATTACTCGAAGAAGAAATAGCTACGGAATATAATGATTCTAGAGAGGAACTACGTCATAGAGCTAAAGAGCAGATACTAGCTGTACAAGAAGAAAACAGAAAATACTTTAACAGAAAGAGAAAGGAAAGTCAAAAATATAAAATAGGAGACCTGGTAGCCATACGTCGTACCCAATTTGGATCTGGACTTAAACTGAAGGCGAAGTACTTAGGACCTTATAAAGTTACGAAAGTTCGTTTGAATGACCGATACGACATGGAAAAGGTCAATCACTCAACAGAAGGTCCCAATCACACCTCCAGCGCTGCTGACTCTATGAAGAGGTGGCCCGACGGTTTTGAGACAGAATGAAGTATTTCATTCTCTGTAGGTAAGTATGTCAGTATGAAAATTATGAATGTGTGATGAATGGTATGAACATTTCTATGTAGATTAAGAATTTATGTTATTAGTATTGATATACTGTGTTAATGCTAAGTTTAAGTTTATTGTAAACAAGTTGATTTAGTAATAACAATTTATAAGTTTTCTTTTCTGTTATATTATGAGTATAGAGTCTGTATACTATTTTGTTTGATGATAAAAGTATTAGTAGAGAAGGGTAAAATGAAACCAATTTGCTATGTATAAGTGTTTTCTTTATTTTTAAAATATTTTAACGATGTTAAACTTAAATATTAAGGGTATTGCAGTATAAGTGGTTTAGTAGAAGCGGAAGGATGATGCGAGAAGTATGACTGAGGACAGTCAGTGATGAGCAGGACGGCCGAGTGTGGGGAACGGAACGTAAGAAGGAGTGAATGAAAGGTAAAAGTATATACGAGAGGTGTGTGTGAGCGAGATGGAGGGAGACGAGTGTCATGGCGTAACGAACGGGAATACTTAAATTAACGGGGGTGATTTTTAATTAAAATAAAAGAAGTTTTGCTATTTAAAATCCAGTGTTTTACTCTGAGCTCATTCCCACATATATATTCTATAGCTTCATATTTTTTACATATATTAACGAAGTATGTTTTTAGAATGAAACAACTTTGAACGGATTTAACGCGCGTATTTTATTTTATTTGTAAAAGTATTTTTTATCAATATAGACATATCATTGAACGTATATACCAAATCATTAACGAACAAAACGTTACAAATTTTAGCATTACATAAAATAAGGCGTACATTCTCATAGATCAATCTAAATATACTTTCATGTAGGTACTAAAGTATAATTTTTATCCATATCCTTTCACGCTATGTAATATAATCACCACTCCAAACGTGATAGTGTGGGTATATAACTTTGCTCGAGTCCTTCGCCGGTGAGAAAAATGATCGCACCTCAAGGGGGCCGACAATAGAGGTAGATCATTCTAGAAATTCTAACGATAAAACTGTACTTATAGGTAAACTATTAAGTATGCCGTATATCTAATTCCGTCTTATCCCTTTTGAATTTTAATTTCCCATTAGAATGATTTAGATTCAGATCCGTGGTTATGGGGGTCTACTTTTTCCAGTAACATATTGGCACAATTATTTATCTATAGCTATAAATTGTATATACGTACAGAAGAAATATTTATGTTTCCTAATTAAAAAGTAAAGTAAAATTCTTTTTAACCCCTTTAATCTGCTTCCTCGTTCCTCTAAGAATAAAATAAAAGAGTCTCTTCTTCAAGTTATATCTAGATGACATAGTCAGCTCTTTTAACTCTGGTACATCCTTTGGTCGACTATTTCATTATATTAAGAAAGACAGTATAATTCTTTTAAGTATTATGGTAACCACGGTAACAAAAAAAATATACCCTTACTAATATTATAAACGCAAAAGTTTGTAAGAATGTATGGATGTAAGGACGGATATCTTTTGTTAACGGATTTTGATGGAACTATAATAATATAGCTCACCAGAATAATACTTAGGCTTTAGGCACTTAATTTATGAAGGTATTGTATAAAGTAATAATCATACACAGACGAAATCGGGTAAAAGCTAGTAAATCATAAAAAAAAACAATAATAACAAAGAACTTCGCCGACAGGTCCCGTTAGTGGTTGAACTTCATCCCGTATGTGGTTGCACAAAATAAACAACTTCTTTGTATTATAATATATGGTAAACGACTTCCAATAACATTGCCATCGTCCCTTCTAGAGTTTTACACCCTCTATTTCACCTGATGGGTTTCCACAGAAATAAGGTTTCGTACATACGAGTAGGGTTCCATCAAGTGAGGTGAGTGACGATCACCGATGTGTCTATTCCAGGCTAAGCCTAACCAATTTATTTTCAATACAGCTGAGTATTATTTTTTATTTCCTTTGAAATGTACGAATCGATAGTTAAATATAAATCTGCTCCTAGACAAGACTAGTACATTGGGTAACGAGGCTTTTGGTTAGCCTCTGGCTATAAATACTATTTCACTTGTACTAGTACTTACTTGTTGTTACTATCGCATACGTATTGCATTGAATAAATGGGTTGAATTTAGTTTCTTTCGATTCATACTTAGGAATAAGAATAATTTATTTATTATTCTAAATGAACGTAAAAAATATGCATTGTCAGAAAAAGAAAAAAGAAACGTCTATAAAACAACCTCCAAAAAGATAATTCATTGGGGACAATTTAGCATTTGCAGACTCAACTCGGTCGTGATAATATCCTTAACCCAAAATACCTTTTGCTTAGCAAAAGCCTGATAATATATCATTTTTATAATACTTCACATAAAGCTCCAGAAATTCACGCACATTAATCGAAATGAGAAAGTTCTCGGCTTCCAAAATAATAAGCTTTATCTGAAACATGGTTCCATTTTAAGGCTTACTCAAATACTCATCTGCTGAGTATTTAATCCGGCTCTTTAGTTTTTAGTCAAACCCAAATCATAATGAAAATAACTTATTCAGCAAGCGTGGTAAAACTTACACCTTTATATTTCACAAGAGCCATTGAACAAATGATTATGATATACACGCACTACTTTTCAAAAAACTATCCAGTCACGCTTATTTATAATAAAAAGTATTTTATTGATTTAGTCCCTAATTTAGTAAAGGTGGTAGGTACAATGGGCACTAGACTACGGATAAATATACTTAAATACCTACACATCACACTGAAATCTGCCCCTATTAGAATACGAACCCGCAACCTCCGGTTTCGTAGACAGGGGCTCTAATAATAATTACTAGACCAACATGCCATTAAGATCTCATTCTGTAAAACTTAATAAAAATAAATACGCAATAACGTAATTTTTAAAATAAATACCAATAGTTTTATTACTTGACATTGTAAACCGTATTGTTTACCAACTAGTCATATTATTGCTCACACATCTCAATGCCAGAGGGAATCACGTTTATTACAGTCTCCTTTGTACAAAGTTTTTAATGAAATTTCTTGGGACGCAATTGGTCGATCGCAGATTGTCTTCGGAAAACGATGTTAGTAGTTATGATTGAAACAAATTGCACTAAGACAAGTTTAACAAATAACCACATAAAAACCTTATGTAAGAATGAAATATAAGTAGTTAAGATCATCGTTTCACGTTTGATTGCTTTAATGATAGTAGGTAATATTTTGTTTAAACTATACCACTTTCATAAAACGGATAATGGAATGAAATTTGAATAGTTTGGAATGAAACAACAATAACGGATTTAACTCGCGTACTTTATTTTATTTTATGGGCTGACGTATCAAAAAAAATACCATATATACATTCACAAAGCACGACTGATCTGACGAAAGCTTTCGAACCGTCAGCATATAAAATAAAATACGCGAGATAAATCCGTTATAAATGTTTACTAAAAACTACAATAACTTACGAATTCAATCAAAAGCAAATACTTTTATAGTAACAAATTAGTTGCAGAGAGCTAAATAACTAGTGGAAATACTTTTTCATGGCATCGCTGTTGATAAAACTTCTCGGGACGTGATTGGTTGAATGTTGTCCTCAATCCTGACACTGGATGAGATTGAAATGAATTGGAACTAACGCTGCAAAAGATTGGGGTTCTTAAAAAGATTGCGTTTTAGTCAAATTGATTCTATTATAAATACAATTTACAAATAACAAATACAAACCAAGAGTGCATGCTGCATTTTAATTTTTGTAAGAAAGGAAAGTTAAAATGAAAATCGGATATGATATCTGAAACCTTGTGTTTATACTTTACTTCAAATCTATGTTATAAATTTATTACATTATAATCTTTCTCATTACATACTCAGTGGTTAAACACTTAAAAAATAGGTGATACCTACTCGTATATACCTACCTATGTGGTTAAATAAGTACTGATCTGAAATTGCATCCAATATCTAAAAAGTTTGCACGTTGTAGGTATATAATTGTATTAATATCATGACATAAATTTTCCTCATACAATTTCAACTCGTTTACCTACAGTACATTAAATTGAATTCAGAATATATATTATGACTGAGCCCAGGCAACTATAAACTTCATATCTACACTATTTTTATTCTGTAAATGTGTACCTATAAATAGTTATAATTCAAAGCTTTTATATAAACTTACAAAGTTAATTTAAGTAATACAAGTAACTAAGACAGAAGCTTACTTCTCTTACATTTGCCAACATCTACAATTTAACAAATTCATTTAATATTAGTTTTTCATCAGATTATATTAGACCAATTTAATTATTTTACATTTAGTCACATTTAAATAACCGAGCATTATGATTGTTTACACAAAATAAGCCTCATTTCTTATCGCTTTTAATTAGTCAATATTACTTCTGCACGTCCATCTTTTCTATAGTCGAGACTATATTATCAACCATTCAATATATTTTACCTCACAAAGGAGATGTTCAATTGATATTTCTCACGCGTGACCTACCACTAAATTTGGCTATGTGGTATTTGTATTAGGAGACCAGCTACAATTGTAGTAGAACGAAATATTATAATAAATATTTCTTAGAAAATAATTCCATTATTAATGTTTTGACTTTGTAAATAAACGATTCTTTTCAAAAGCTAGCAATTATGTACTTAATACTTAAAATATAATAAAACTTAAAAAAAATAATATAACTTTTCTCTGTTGCACTAAAAATATCCAAGTGAACGATTTTGCGTGTCGTGTACCTATTAAATTATAGTTCTTAAACTTTAAATTTCCATGTATTAATATCGTTTTAGTATCTATGAAAGTTCAGTAGGTATTACTTATTATCTCTTGGTTACCTGCTTTGATTGAGAACTAAATCCTAGAGAGTTAATACAAGAAATTTTATGCATGTTTATTCCCAGTATGGTAAATATAAAAATAACACTTAAAACACGGATATCGTAAATTGAATCTATTACTCTAATTTGTAAATCATATCAACAAAATTTTATTTAATACCGGGCCAAGCCAATTTCCCTGAATAAATTTCTCGTTACGCAAGGGTCAAAGAGGTTAGAAACTAAAAAAGGTGGGTTTACATAAATTAATATTTATATACCTTGCTTGCGGACGCAGATTTTTTTTGGTTTGGCTAAAAGGCTGGCTTACCCAAGACACTCGCTGGTTTTAATTATCTATTTTAATAGACCTCATTTTTTTAATTCGGCTTTACATGTCATTACAACCTACCTTAAGTAATATTTATATGCATGCAAGTTTATAATAATAACTAATAGCTGACATAACGAACTTCCTACCGCGATTTTAATTGTTTTTATTAAAAAATAGAGGTTGGTGGTAGAAGAGTGAAAATTTATGGTTGTATGAATTTTTCTCATAGAGCTTTGTTATACAAGAGAAGTACAATGTATGGTTTTATAATAAAAAAAAGCCATTGTTTTTATGTATCAATCAAACACTATCTTTAAAATACTTAGGTACTACACTTGTAATCATTTTGTATAGTATTGGTACTACTTTGTATAAATTAGATGCAATTTGTCTGTGAAACCTTTATTGTCTAAAAACTTTTTTATGGACCTTCAAAAAGGAACTGTCGTAATGCAGTCTAGACATCGTAACATTTTAATCAGTATTTGTCATTGTAAATTGCACTCAATGTGTGAAAAGATTAAGTGTACAATCGAATGCGCATTAGCCTTTAGCGAGATATAGGTACCTACTCGTAGTTCGTTGGGCGTGTACATCATAATATCACAGAGATAAAGTTCAAAGAGAAAGTTATTAGTTGGATTAAATAATCTGTAATTAATATTAAATTTACGTAATTACAAAAACCCTAATAATCGAAACAAAAGTTTGGTAAATACGATAAGCTTTAAGTAATTTAACATTAACTATAAATTAACCAAATATAGGATAAAATTGAAATCAGTGTTGCTAAAGTAGCCAGATTAGTTTTAATAATAAACATGTTATTATAACAAAAAGTTTAAACATTTGTGAGGCGTGAGAACTTTGCGAATACTGGCAATACCGCAGCCCCTACTAACTGTAACATCAATAATGAAATCATAATAAAATAAATTTAAAATCGGTAACACATGAACAACGGAGTATTTTATTATAAAAATACTAAAATAATTTATTAATAAAAAACCATAAAAAAGTACTTTTACACGTTACATGAATCTACTAGCGTTTTGGAAAGACCATCATTACTGGTAAGAAGCGCCGCAAAACTAAAGTCAACAGAAGTTCTATTGCTTAATAGTGCAGTCATTGAAGCGAAAAATAAGGCCTTACCTCCGATTTTTTTTACTGTGAACCGATTTGCATGAACTTTTCGGAATTAGGCACACCATAACCTTAACTTCAAAAGTGAAAATGTTCTGAACTCCGCCTATTATTTTTAAGGGGTGTAAACAACCCCTTAATGGAAAAATTGTAATTGATCCATTTTGTCGCTAGAAAACATGTCTAATAGTAAGTGGTGAAATGGTAAAGTATTTTCTAACATAATTACCTCATATTAAAATTATTTTCAACCCCTTGAAAATCGTACAACCCTTGCAAACAACCCCCAAATTGGAAAAATCTAAAAAAAATACTTTGATATGACATAAAAAGATGTAACTATAGAGTAAGTAATATTTTATATTCTCTATAATAATTATCAAATTTTTAACCCCCTTTCAACCCTTGAATACTACCCCTTGATATTTTTTTTTTGATAATATGAAAAAGATTTAAATATTATTCCACACTCTCGAAAATGATTATCATATTCTTAAGCTTTTCTACCCTTAAAACTAACCTAACCTAACCTAAAAAAAACCTAACCTAACTTTTTTTTTTTTTAGTGGGGAAATCCTCATTGATACCTTATGCCCTGGGGAAGGCAAAAGGTTTGCCAGACTCATACTGGCTCGCGGAAACCTAACCTAACCTATGTCTTAAATGTTTTACATTTCCGATTGCGATTTTAGGAATTACATACATTTCCTAGGAATTGTATACAATGACGGATTATATACATTTCCGTAAACATATACACATTACAATAGTTGTGGGACTATATTATACTGCGTACCTTCACATTGCTCCAATTATTCACACTCCGTAATTTTCAGTTACTAAGTAGAAAAAATATGATAAGTTTTTGGACCATAATTCCTTCAATTTTCACGCTATCACAATTTATAAAAAACCATTGTAAAGGTAATTAAAAGAGCTACAACATCCTGTATTGCAATATATAGTAAAAAACCTTTTTCTAAAACGGTGAAGGGTTAAAGGGCTTAAGAGAGGCTGTGATTGCGCTGCCATGCGCTCTTCAAACAATCATATTTCCGTCAATTCTTGTTTGACAGAAAAAACAAAAAAACCAAATTGTTTGTCAGAAAAATACCTACATTTTTTATTCATACACTTTTATACGTATCTGTCGTCATTATTGAAATATAATGAAATAAACGTGGGATTTTTAAAAAAATGAAATTTTGTTTTTTTAGTTAATAGTGGCTTTTTTGAAAAATATGTGCCCTGAAGCAGCCAAACTGATACTATCTATAAAACTCTTCATAATGAAGTTAATTCTAGGTGGTATACGATTAATTTTAATTATGGTGGAAATGGCACTTATGAAACCGATTGATTTTAAAGAAAAAACATTAGTTGCTCCCCTTATTTGCAATACAGCTCACTTATTTTACGTGCAAAAGACTTTTAATAGTGCTCATTTCAAAGCTTATTTCAAGCACTACAAAACCCTTTTGTATTAGAATGCATACAATGCATCTGCTCGCCGCTAGATGGCATTGACCACATCGATTAAATTTCAGGCAAAATAAAAAACGGCTTTGATCTTTAATTTATAGCTTAATATTGCACTTAGAATACTGTATAAAAAACCAAATTGTTCATTGTTTTGCCTGCTACAATTTTGTTCGTTATAAAATTTTCGATAAAACGTATATTTTTGGAGATTTTTACAAAAAACCGATGAAAAAGGTGAAAAAATTGCGAATTTTCAATTGCATATAACTTAAAAAGTATTGGATTTTTTGAAAAACTTTATAGATGATTTTTTCCTTAAAATTAGGCCTTCTATCGATATCCGAGGTTATTTTGAAAAAAAAATAATTCACCCCCGAGAAGGGGTGGCAATCACCCCCAGGGTGGTAGCGGAGTTCAAATCATTTTCACTTTTGAAGTTAAGGGTAAGACGAACCTAATTCCAAAATTGTATGCAATTCGGTTCACAGTAAAAAAATTCGGACCCATAATGCTTCAATGACTCCACTATAATGTCAATTTATACAACTTAAACTTAGGTACCTACTAAACATAAAAAAATCTTATATATACTTACTACAAATCCCTACTTCCCTACTAATATTATAAATGCGTTAGTAACTCTGTCTGTCTGTCTGTCTGTTGCTCTTTCACGCCTAAACGGCTAACCGGATTTTGATGAAATTTGGTATGGTAATAGATGATAACCTAGAAATGGACATAGGCTATAAATAATCACGCCATCGTTCTTAGGGGGTAGGCAGTAGGCAGACAACTAAATTGAGATAGTGATTTTTAGTCGTTTTGGTTGGGACTTTTGCTCTATTGCTCTATTGCTCTATTGCTCTATTGCTCTATTGCTCTATTGCTCTATATATTATAAATGCGAAAGTAACTCTGTCTGTCTGTCTGTCTGTCTGTTACGCTTTCACGCTAAAACTACTGGACCGATTTAAATGAAATTTGGTACAAACAAAGTCTGGAGCCTGAGAAAGGAGATAGGCTACTTTTTAACCGACTGCAAAAAAGGAGAAGTTTCACGCGGACGAAGTCGCGGGCAGAAGCTAGTATACATATAATGCAAAAAACAAAACAAATAATGTAATTTTAGACACTACTATGTCTCCAATTGTCCCAAAGCAAAACATGTAGTTATCTCAATAGCAGACCTCAATAGACCAGACCCCATTATAATCTTTGACATGCGCTTGTAGTAGTATAGAGGACTAGTTGTTGTTAAAGGTAGATATTAAACCTTAGTCGAATAACGTCACCACATAGTCGTCCATTTTAACCCATAGTAGTGACTCTGTATAAGTAGGTAACCAACAAAAGGCCAACCCAAAAAAGGGGTTTATTAAAAAAGTTTCACCTGAAGTGGCCATCGTACAACGCTCTAATGTAGAACGTAATATGGGCTTATGTTTCAACTAACAGTTTATAAGATAATACGTTTTTTGGTGGGCCTTGTTTTAAAATATATCTAAAAACAAGCAAGTGAAAATAAAGCTCACATGGAAAAGGTTCTGCACCATCGGGAATAAAGTACCGTACTTAAAAATGTTATAATAATTGCGAAGCGAAGTAGTAAAAAACAAAGTAGCCAAGAGCGTGTGGGGTAACGCTAAGAGTCAGTATTGTTACCCAACACGCTCTTGGCTACTTCGTTTTTTTCTGAAAGCTTTCACCTTGCTCCCGATATCCCATAGGATTCTTCCAAGACTCGGTTAATCCTTATATAATTAGTTTAGTTGCGTAAGTAATTAAAAACTTCGTTTATTTTTCAAATGGATGGAATTAAAGATGTATAAAATACCGCTCAGTTTACTACGCACCTGGTTCTTTTAGTTAATAGAAGTTAATTAAAACAGTGGGTGATAAGGCTCTTTAAAAAAGAACTATATATTTCACTTTTCAACCGACGAAAAAAACGGAGGAGGTTCTCAAGTCGACGCGTATATATATATTTTTTTTTTTTATGTATGATCACGCATAATATTTTACACATTTGGTTATCTTGAAACTTGCAGCTACAACCCCTGGTCAATTTTTTTTGACGCGTACCCTAAATATCACAAGATAATATTTAAAAAAGTAAATACAAATTATTATAATACGCTACTGAAAAAGTAAATTAAAAGCACTTGTTCTTATACAATTAAATACATTTTTATTTGGCACACTCGATCCTCGAAGCCAAATTTGATTGCTTGAAGCTGAAAGAAAAAGATGATTTTATCTCCACTGAAGGTATCAATTTTAAATGCGTAAAATCGTTGGCAAGATGAATGAAATAATGATTGATCATTTCTTTATTAAAACACACGAATACATCTTACTAGTATCTATGGCTATGTAATGAATTTCCCAGAGCGTAAAAGCATTAATTAGTCAACTTCTCGACTTACTGTGCACAAGTTAAAGTCACCGGAAAATTGAGTTGTTCTTAGTGAGCCAATTCCACTAATAAAGAGTGGTATGAAATGCAAAATAAGATCAAACGCACATTATTATAGGCCTAATGTCGTTATAAATCGAGTTGTACAATAAACTACTTGCGATAGGTAGTTTTGTAAGTCATATTCTTATGTAATGTAATAAAAATACCAAAGATCAATGATGCTTTTTATAATCATTATATCGTAGCTTAGAGTAGGTTCCAACACATGCCGAGGATTTTTCCCAAAATATAAAATCAAACTTAACTAAATTCATAAATTAGGTAGTAGACACTACATCTGAAATGGAACGACACCTGCACTGATTTTCAACTTAAATCGCTTATTATAATATAAATTGAAAAAAAAAACACAAAAAGTATTTTATTGGGTTTTTATAAAAGCCAAGGCGTTTTAATTTTAAAAAATAGGTACGATACCAAATCAATCTAGAAGAAAACCTCTGCATACCATAATTTTCCGGACGTATATTAGCTTACTAATTTTAAAACAGTTTATCAGTTGAATTCTAATTACGTGTTGTATAAAAACTTGAGTTTTCAAACAAATATGTTTAAACGCACCTACATTTGCCGAATGATTCCAATTACCGTATCCTATTAATATGGAGACATCATCACCTCCTTCATTACCATACAAACACATCAAAGACAATTTAATGACAGATTTTGTGCTAAATAACGTCTTCGTGTTTCCAAAATACGAATAATCCTATTATGTAAGTAGGTACATAGGCACATTCACAATCGTTAGAAGTAATGTGGCTTGCCAAACCTGTGGTTATGAGTGCGTAAAATGAGGGTGAATGGAAACGTTTAATGCTAAATGATTCAGTAATAGGTATAATTTAATATTCATTCGGAACTTTCACAGAAATATAGTAATTGCGTGTTGGTGAGTATACTTATTTAGCTCAATACCCACTGTTTCTTTTTTGTACTCTCTTATTTAGTTTATGGCGACTTACTGCTATAATCTATAACCAACCACTTTTTGTTGACGACACCTCATACCTAAACCACTTAGCATTATGGAAAAATTCTACTTAAGCAAAAAATACGTTAAAGTGTAGGTAGAGTTACAGAAATAAAGGCTGGACAATAAGATAATTATAATCTTTCTAAAATAATGGAATTCTTGAGTTTATACATGGCATAAATAGGTTGTATTGCTTTGATCACTTAGAAAAACATTAAAGAGTTAAGTAAGTACAAAATATAAAGTTGTGGTCATAGCCAACGTACCTATCTTTTCAAATGATTCATGCCAACTTTATCACCCATCTCAAGAAATAATATACCTATCATTGATTGTACTACATAGCAATAAGTGAGCAAAATCATGACTAGTAGATTAGAATTAAACTTGATTATATTATTAAATTATATTCATGTACATAGCATCAAAATTGTCTTATAGAGGAATTGTATACATTCAAAAGTTACTTCTAGGTAGGTACCTAGAAGTAACTTAAGAAAATTACTAGGTATTTACGAAAATACATTAGCAGTAACAATTATTTACTTTACAAATTACCTACTGAACAATTAAGTAAGTACACAAAAATATTTTCAACCATTTTCTATGCTCACGTGCTTACCAATTTAAATAAGTTTACTGCTCGAAAACATTCAAATTAAAGACAAACAAGTTAATTGTAATTAAATCATTATAAGCATAGCGAGTTCTGATAAGTCCATATAAAAGCATTTTAGTTCTTTCAATTATAAAAGCAATATCGGAAAACGATAGGTAAACAATGCAATGAATTTTAATTGGTGTCTCAGAAACACCAACAAACAAAACAAATGAACCACCAACTAAAATATTAGAAACGTTGGAATTCCTTTCCTACCACCGACTACATAAAAACTAAGTTCAATTGGAAATCGACAATAATAAGTTTGAGTTGTCGAGGGATACCCTTATTTTCAGTTACAGTTTGAATTTACTTTCGCTCAACTTTGGACCTTATTAAGGAGAACAAAGCGACGATTTTATCGCATGGCTCGTTTAGAAAATTGAACACGGGACAAAAGAAACGTGATTATTAACAGGAGTAAGTAATTAAAATCCATTGAAATTGTGGTTTCGGGAATTTGACGTTGATATTTGAGTTTTAACATTTTGGAATAGGTTAGGTTAGGTTAAGTTAGGCATATCAGTACATATAACACATAATACAAACTATAGGTCAAGATTACATTATTAACTACTAAACTGTAAGTAAAAAGTATCAGGCAATTTAATTCAAACTTTTAAGCAAAATAAGTACCTACATACAAAATTTAAAAAGCTATTTCTAAAGAGAGACCTTTAACAGATCGTGCTACGTTGATTCTTCTTTTCAAACAACAATAGCTTTTATTTTAAATATATTATTTTTTTTATTTTTAATATATTAAATTTTTTAGGTTTTAATTTTTACCAGTAATATTCTAACAGAGTGATAAATTAATAAAAATGGAATAAGCATCAGTTTTATTATTATCATAATACCTAATTAATACATTTTTGATGTTAAATATTTAAATATTGTAAAAAATACCCAACAAAGTTCTAACTGGCAATTTATGAGTAAATCTACAACATTAAGATATATTAATATTTTGTTCGAAGTTAAAGTTTATACGGAGTTGTTTCTGCCATCATTATAAAATGAATTAAACCTAGATCATAAGAGACACAGAATATGGCGCAACTATATGATACGTCACATGTACGCCGTTCAGCTCTAAGAACCGAGATCTGCTACGAACAGGCTCTTCGTTACAAAGCGAACAACTCTGGAGATTGGCTACGCGCGTAGCACTGTGTCAAAAGTTTTTTTTTAGTTCATCCCCTAAGGGAACAAAACGGGCGGTGAAAATTTGTATTAGACTCAATTTTAATTCTTGACTGACTTACTTGCAATTTAGTACAAGTATATTACGACGAAAATAGGTAACGAACAATGTGATTCAAATAATTTCTGATGCCTTCGCGGTTATTACACATTGGAATGAAACAACTATTAACGGATTTAACTCGCGTATTTTTATTTTATTTTATTTGCTGACGTTTCGGATTCTTTACAGTTTCCATAATCGTAGCATGACTGAGCTGACAAAAGTCTAACGCTAAAGTCTTTAGCGTACTTTACTTACTAAGTACTTTACTTATTAAGTACTTTACTAAGTACTTTAGCGTTAGACTTTTGTCAGCTCAGTCATGCTACGATTATGGAAACTGTAAAGAATCCGAAACGTCAGCAAATAAAATAAAATAAAAATACGCGAGTTAAATCCGTTAATAGTTGTTTCATTCCAAAATGTGATTCAAAGTTTTAATGCATCCCTTTTTCAAAAAAGAGTGTAAATAAGTAAAAACCGTAATTTACGGAAATACGGTCAAAGAATCTAGTGATATATAATATATTTATATATAGATAGAGATATATATCACTTTAATAAATTGAATAAAAAAAATGTAGCGTGCCTTGTACCAGCAAAAATAATTAATGACTGCTAAAATCAGATAGGCATTTGAGTTTCAACAAACCGCATCCGGCGTGGCTATATATCTGACATGCTTCAAATTGTTATTCATGCGCGTGTAGTTTAATTGGATGTCTTGTTACCCAGGTATCGAGTCTAATAATTACTGGATCCGTGCTCCTCCGAAATCGGAGATGGTTGGTTGGAAATCAAAATACCATGTACCTACCTATGTCCGTAGCCTTCTTCGTATCAATTTCTTTCCATGAATGAGCGATAGTGTGATTAAACTAGATGAAATAGGTAGAAACTTACTTGAATTAATTTTTGCTGCTTCATTTTAAATATAATTTAGACATTTCGGTAGGCAAGTATGGATTTTTTTATTCAGAATTTATTTTCTGTAAAAAAAAATCCCAGTTCTGCAAAATTCTTCGTTTTGAAAAGTATAGGAATTTTTAATTACACAAATATATTATGTGAACAGTAAAATCAACCTACTGATAATTGATATCATAAACTTGAAAGTTGATAAACAATAATAATATTAGTATTTATTTAGGAATAACATGAAAGTAAAAATCTCACGATATTAATAAAGTTTCAAAGTATAGAATTCCGTGCGAGTAAAACCGCAATGCATAGCTAGTGCAATGATAGGATACAACAAGTTCATTGCAAAGATAACAAAAACTTAAATCAAAGATTTACACGAACCAACTAGCTTGCTATTCATTTACCTGCTGCCAAAGTAATTAAATCCAATCTTGTTCATACTTTAGAGCTCATTTGATTTCTTTCTTTTCAGTTAATAATAATATATCGAAAGATATAAATAATACAATATTGAAAATTGTTGAAAGAGTACCTACGGAGAAAATTTTCATCAATATTCAATTTTGATTTGATTATTGTTGAAATTCTCAGTATCTACATATGTATGTAAACATGCCATTTTATCAGTTAATTGTCCACCTACCTTCTCATTTCTCTATTTACATATTAGAACAAATTGATTGAAAATCCACGAAATACATCTCGGAATTTTGCCACAAATATCTTGCAAGTGCCTAGGTATAATTGTATTTAATTACCAAACGAGGTCAACCTTTGACACCTTCCTTAGGAAACTGTCTCGGAATTATTCATGAATTTATGTTGAATGATTATTCATAAATCGACATTGAATAACTGTTTATTATGATAAAGTTTTAACTTCAAAGTTGAAAGTGATGGATAGAATTAATTTGTGAAACGATGCAGCCAAGATTGAGTGGGAATTGATTCGCTTAATTCTGAAGTATTATAAACGAATAGGTAATTGTTGACTAATAATTACGTACTAAAACGTATAATCTTGAATTCTATTATGTAAGGATTTAGTAAGTGCTGTATTAGACAATACAGTCATATTTATATAAAAATAGGGATCTGAATTCATCAGGACGAATTTATTGAGAGGTAAGGAAAAATTATAAAATTGAATTGTATTTAACGAGGATGGACGCTAAACAACGCCGAAACTAATGTTAAAAATACCTACACCTTGCCATACCTGATATTATTTAAAACACTGTATATTAATGAAATGTTTTTCACTACAGAAGTTTTCCGATTCTAATAAAAAAACTTTTTTATATCATATATTTTTTACATCTGTCGAATTGTTCTCACTTCATACGTTCCCTAGCCCGAATTACATTCGTATTATTACTTTGAAAACAATATAACCGAAACAGCCACGATATACGATATCTCGGAAGAATAACACCTAATAGGTGAGAGGATTCTGAAATAAAAATGTTTAAAGCATCAAAGTTTTTTTCTTTCTTTTATCAACTTTCAGAAAGGAATACCTGATCCGTAGAGTTATAAACATGTTTTTCACTTGTAATCATTTTCAGCTTTCGTGTTTCTTTTTCAATAATAGGCATTAATATTTGTGCTAGTATCGTCGGGCTAAAAATATATTCCTTTCTTGGAACGCAAACATAAATTTGATGTTTTATTCATACAGATAAGATTATCACAATATCGAAATATATCTTCGGAGGATTCAAGTGTCCAGTAAAGGACTTTTAGAGGACGTATAGAGACGATGATAAGTTGAATTAAACACCAACATGGAATGGGGGTAGGATTTCCGAAAATCCCTTTTTATCAAACACCTACGTCATACAAAGAACACACCCTCCAAGTTTCAGGTCTCTGCTATCAGCGGTTTAGGCTGTGCGCGTATCCGTCAGTCGTTCATGACAAAGGATTTTATATATTACTAGCTCCTGCCCGCGACTTCGTCCGCGTGGAACTCCTCCTTTTTTGCGGTCGGTTAAAAAGTAGCCTATGTCCTTTCTCAGGCTCCAGCCTTTCTTTGTACCAAATTTCATTTAAATCGGTCCAGTAGTTTTAGCGTGAAAGTGTAACAGACAGACAGACAGACAGAGTTACTTTCGCATTTATAATATTAGTAAGGATTATAATGATTTGTTAGTCTATAGTATCAGGTACCCGTCAAGTAAAAAAATTGTATTGAACGTCAATCACGAATATTTTTACCATGCATATTTGTGTAAGAAATATATTTCCTATCTTCCTTCACTATACATTTCTAGATAGCAGATGCTTCTCGGACTTGGCTGAATGAGCTGTGACTTGAGATATTTCCGGTGAACAGTCCCGTCGTTGGAGTTATTAGACTTTGATGGTTTTGTTTCAAGTTGATAAACTTCCGCTACTGTTTACTAGTTGGTAATTATTTATTGTTGTACAGAGTCTGTTCTCATTTTAATTGTTATGTTAAACTGTGTGTGGTATACTCGTGTTCAATACAATTGTTGGATACTTTCAACTATTCCGTGGAAATTTTGTATTCTTAAAAAAACGTGTTATATATTCTCCAAAGTTCCAGTTATTCCTATAACTTAACAAATTAATCATAATTGGATTAGTGGCTAAAGCTTGAAAGAGTAAAAAACCAACCTACTTCGTATTCTTATTACCTATTAGTAGATATGATACTATTTTATAATCATAACCGCACGATATTGCTAGTTGCTGGCAACTTAATTAAAACTCAATAAAAGCGAATGAACGTCAAATTGTTTCCGCGTCAATAATTATGTTCTTAAAGCCATAAATTGCTTGGCATTCGTTTCGCCGGCGTCAAAATGAGAACATCGTTGTTGATTTAGTACACAGAATTAAACAGTATTACAACAATCGTAACTTGTTAATTGCTTTTAAAAATAATAGGTAAGTACTGCTATTTAGTAAAGTGTCGCGAGAAATTAATAGAGCTCATTTATGGCATTGAGAACTTCCTCCATTTTTTTTTATGTAATTCTCTAACATGTTTCTACTGAAACTACACGTGATGCAAATAACGTTGTTTCTTTTAAAACAATAAAACATACTATATATTCAATAGGAATATTGTAATTGGTATTTTATCTTATACGTAAATTTAAAAAGGATGAGCAATAATTATACATAGGTAGGTACATAATAATTACTGAAGTGCATAACATAATGTAACCCTCTACTATTTCAATTGATAGCTAATAATATTATTTGCAACCATTACAGATATAGATGTAAACGATAATGACGGCGTCTCAAACGCTCGAAGATCCGCCCAGTAAATTATTATAGTTGATGTGTACATTTGACTTGTCTTAGGTAGGTAGGTACTGAATTACCCGGCTTGGACTAGGTTCATTTGTTTTTGATGGGATACGATCTCTAAAATAAACGCACTTAATGAATTACTTTTTACTCTCATGTTAGAAATAATTCTGAGAGTGGTGGTAAAGCGTACATGTAGAATCATAAAACGAAACCACGCCATAAAGCTAATGCTCCGAGTGCGTTGAATGGGAAACAAACCTAACAACTAGCAAATGTCTCCTGAAACAATGACTGGTATGTTTTTAAAACTATTTGTTTAAATCGTACGTAGGAATGTTATTCGGATTTGAAAGAATTTTTAACAAATTGGCTCACGTTTGGCGATACGTGACACGCATGGCTATTACACTACACTATTTTCAACCGGGATTAAAGCTTACTTCTCTATCACACACTATTTGTTAAAAAAGGTAACAACAACTGCAACAGTAACTCCATAGTATCACCGGAAACAATTTCATAAGCAGATAAAACATCGGTAATGACCTATCCGAATCGCGTCACCCTGGTTTTTCATTATGTAGTATATTAACTAAGATTTTTAATAATTCATAGCGTACCTAACTACTTGAAATATTTTTACTAGATAGATAAATATATCTCCATTTATTATATATTTGTTACAAAATTAACCTATGACACCTATTTTTAACATACCACTGTTATTTTGTGTGGTGTTGGCCGAGGACCGCCCCTAACGAGAAACGGATTGCCACACTAAACGGTTTACATCGTCGACGAAATTTTACCACCGAAATTCCTAATTTGAATTTACGAGTAATTTTTGAACATTACAAATTTTATTGCGTTTAAAACTGGAGGCTTGTGTGTGCCAGACGTTTCCTTTAGGTAGGTACTTGTAGAAATATTAAGTACCCTATATTTTGTAAGTAAAATGTCGTTTAGAATTTCTGCGAATGGAATAGTGCATCACCTCTTTCACTATAGGGACGAGTATAAATAATAAAAGATCAAATTTCCTATGTAAAATAAAAAAAAAATTTAGTTCTACACTAGTTTAATATAGAAGCAACTTTTAATGAAGTAACCCGATTAGCTCGAAAAGTTTAGTTTTTCTGTAAAAATGTTATGCAATATGCAAATAAAGCTGATCAAGCATTTTAGTTAATACTTCACATTTTCCACCCCGCTTACTTGGATCCTCTTATCTCCGCGAGCCTTGTCGTCAAAACAAAGGAAGACATTTTTCACGCCGAAAATAAAATATTGGCTTTGAACGTTCGTTTTCATTAAGCTTTTTTATTAAGATAGAAACTTATTTACAATAAGGCTTAAAATAGAAGACATAAATTGTATGTTTCTATATTAACTGGGGTCTTTCGTTGGTCCATCAATCAGAGGTAAGCCACTCGGTACTCGTATCCTGTGATAGGTAATTGGCAGTTAACCCCCGACAGGCTTTCAAACCGTCTTTATTACCAATTTGAACACCATAAAACAGCAGAGCTATTCTTTATAGAAATCTACCTTATACACAAAACGCTTAAACTGCAAACTGGTAGAGTAAATGCACAACCATGCTCTTAATCATACCTAGACCTATGTGGTTCATTTTAAAGATACTACGAGTATGTAATTGATAGTTTGTACTCGTTACTTATAACTCGACTGTCCGTAATCGGACAGTCGAATTATAAGTAAGGGAGTTTTATGTTATCTAATAGACATATGTAAATAACCTGTCTTCTTCCTTTATTGTCATTGGTCATGATTCAATCACGAGAAAAAAATATTTGATTTGTTTTAATAACAATGAGATTTACCCTAATTTTTAAATAGAGCAGAATCATAATATCGTAAATGTTAGAGTAACATGTTATGTTTAATACCACTTTGTTTACAAACTTGATAACCCTCGTAATTCATAATATTAAAGTCAAACAGACTTAGATATATCGTCTGATACCAAATGCTTGCGTGCTCAAACTTTCCAACCACCACTATAAATTCATTTAATAAATGGATGTTAATATGTAGGTATAAGATATTGTGCTATTGTAATATTTAATTCGTTATACAAAAAATCTTATTAAGGAATAAAAAAAAACAAATATAATTTGCATGTTCTTTTTGTTAATAATATTTCAACATTTTTTTATAAATCATAGACGTAACATTTTATACATACTCGTAAATGGTGTAATGAAAACGATAGCAAAATTAACCTCTTAATCTCTTAATAAGTCGAACGACGACGTCCCCTTTAAAAATCAAGGGCACATCTGTATCATTTAACTAGTAAAGTTGTTTTAAAAACTAATCGTAGAAACTACTTATATTCAGAATCATAATCCTGTTTATCTGAGCACGCTGCGCTGAAAGTTTAAATTAACGGTTTGTCACGTTTTGAACTTCAATTATAAACTCTGGTCTTATCTAACTGCTGTTTAATTTAACAAACTAAATAAGAATATTTTATATCAATATTTTATCTTAGCAGTACAAATTAAATATTTATTATCAGTAGTTGATTGGTTCTAGATGTGTTTTTTTTTAAATTCTATGTTATAAGTCTGTTGTTCGCGCAGCAATAAATCCACCGCGACGGGTAAATGTTTTGTTGCTCAATACAACCAACTACCTACGTCTAAAGCAAATAGCACGATAAACATTAATAGAACACGTACATGCCATATTGATGTTCGGTTAATAATGAGGCGCCAACTGTATAAAAGGGATATCACTTTTCTATTGTCACCGGACTTTGGCAAACAGTATGTAAAATTACATACATAGAAACAACGTGTGTCGCCTACTACGTGGAAAGCGATTTACTGGAAATCAATGTTTCCGATAACTTTGAAGAGGTGCCTACATTGAAACTTTCTTAATAGTTTACAATTTCACTATTGATCTTTGAGAACTTCTTCACAAAGTCAAGATTCAATTGTTATGTTAAGTTTTCAATTTGAAACACGTGTTTTCCTCCTATAGACATTATGACAATTATATTAATTTGCTGATTGCTGGCTTATTACTGTATTCTAGGATATGTTACTCGTTTACGAGTTTACATTTCAAAAAACGCTTAAAATTTGGTAATACAAAATTTCTCGAGAAGTTTACTTTTTAGGTTACACCACTCTGCCTCTTCTATATCTAAAAAATATAATGTTATATTGATGTCATAATAGGTCGTTAATGATATATCTCAAGTCAAACATTCTATATACGTACGTCGGATACATCGTAACTCTTAAATATTTATTTCCGGACTCTACGACACGCTACAAGCGTGACAGTTTCCCTGTATCTCGTTTAGAGCTACAATCATGTTCGTAGCGGAACTTGACTTATGAGTCTACAAGATGAATGGTTTAACTGTATAAAAAACGTATGAAATTCCGCTAAGGCTTAACATCTGTTTGTTCGGAGTAATCTCGAAAACAATTCAACCTATTTTACACAACATTTTACCTGGGATAATACTCGATACGGACCTCTTAATGCAAATGATTCCAGGTTGAAATGGGTCGCTTTGAACAATATTATTTTATAAAAATATTCATTAATTCAACAGCAACACCTATTTGACTTATAACTTTTCTGATTTTATTTAAGTTAACTAAGTATATAGCAACCACTACATACTTAGTTATATTTAAAATGTTGTGCCAAGGATATAAGAATTAAAAGTAACAAAACATTTTATCCCTCACCCAGTGGTCTCATAACCAAAAAATAACCCTTTTAAAATGACAAAAGAATCCGTAGGCAAAGCCTCTTCCAACCGTTATTATGGAGACCCCAACCCTGTAACGTAATTGGGTAGCGACGTTAGTAGAGACCTGTTTTGGAAATAATCAAAAAATATTTTTTATAGTATGCCTCCAATTTTCAATGTATACCTGGTCTACGGTTATAAATGATATTCGTTTTATTTTTTAAATAAAACTTTCCATCACGTCTTTGAAAAGGTTCATATCTATAAAGTAAATATTACCGATACCGATTTTGTTTTATTTTTAGTGTTTTAGATTCCTGAAAAGTTTGAATTCTCAATAGAAAAGGGACTCACTGCGGATGGCTGTCTGCCATGACCACTACTATTAAATATATTACAAGTACTTACCTAATACATTGCGCCCTACGACTAATAGGTACAATAAATATGATAAAAAAGTGAATAGATTAAGCTTTATCTTAAGAGTAATAAATAGATCTATTCAATGTTTTATTAAATTTTAATTATCTTGATTACATTAGTAATTGAGTGTCTATCTATTAATTAAGGCCCAACGATAAAATTTAATGAAAGAAGCTGCAATAGAATATAAATTTGATATTTCTGGACTTCTATCAACTTTATTTTAGGCAAAGGATCATCCCGAAATTAAAATTCATCTTCAAGTGGATGAGTGTCTGACTACTTGTATATATTTTAACACGTTTTTAATTGTAATACTTCTAATGATCGTCCTGTCGTTAATTTATTTTGAAACAGTCCTTTACATTCCGAGTTTATCAAGGCCTCCGAAAGACGTCGAATTGTGACGTTTACCCGGTCCGCCATCTTTTACCGACCCAATCAATTTAAGTCGTCCGTTTTCCGAATATAGATGAGACGAGATAAATTTCCCGGAGCTCACTGTACATGTTCACAAGTTAGAACTTTATTTACCACATCATTGAGACAAGTTAGAACACGGATATATACAGATTCATCGTATTTTAGAAAGGAACGACACCGCCGTGAAAAACTATATTCAGTTTTATAATATCTTTAGACGCTAAGTGAGATATCGTAGATTTAATTATTTTAAGTATACTGAAAATTATTAAAAAAAAATCAGTATTTTTCCTCCCTACGTCGAATCAATCCAAAGGTATTAAATTAAGAGTCGAAAATTTCTTAAAAGCATTATTAAGTATTGAATCTAAATATATTTAAAATGTTTTCGCTTAAATTTATATAAGTAGATAGATTCCTGCATTAATTATATTAGCTCTATAGCAGTAGGGACCAATGTAACACAATCCCGATAATAATACCAACTAACCGACCCATAATACATTACTAACTGCAATAAAATAACAACCACCAATAGGTTCGTACCGTTTATCGTTACACGCCATTTGTTTTCAACTGAATAATGTCACGACCACTAGAAGCTGTTATTTATTAAATTTGGGTTCTCCTTCTGGAAATATTAAATTAAGTACCATAAATAATTGGAATAAGAAAGGTTCCGAGATGAATAAAAAGGATCCGGTAAAAATAAAACGAAACTTTTCCGTTCAGTAGAAGTCCTGCTCGAAGGCGTTTTAACAACTCTAGAAATATCAAACCCTTAAAACGCAGGGATACCCTAGGTTTAAAAATATTGTTTTTGCGTTATTTTTTAACTTTAAATATAATACATTACTTTTTTATAATTTGTCAACTAACTCATCGAGAGAAATATTGCCTATTTCAAAAAACCTTCTATTATAAATACAAATACAATACAATAAATGCAATCTATAAAATAATAACTATGCAAACAAGTGTACCTATTTGTAAAAAAAACTGTATTTAGGTATACGGGTCTGTTTGAGACATTTTAACAACCGAACTTTCACTCCATTAAACCGCGGTCGAGGAACAAAGCCGTTTTTATCTCGACGAGATGTCGGGAACAGACTATAGTCACTATTTAATAATAAAAGTATGAGATCATACGGCCTTCAGACGACGAATATTGTTTTTTTTCCAATATCATAATACAGGTCTACCTATTTAGGCTGATCCCTACTGAGTACGTCTTTTGATGTTATGATGATCTGATCAGATCATATTAACAATTACTAGTTGGAAAACCGAGCCATGTCAAGCAAAATTAATAAGTCAAAATGTAATAGAGGTTTAAATTATATTTTCATGCTTAGGAAAATAATCATAGCCAATTACAAATTTTGGAAAATAAAATCGATTCTGAGACATCTGGCAAATGATATATTACAATATTTAAATTTCAATTAATTATTTCGTTTTCGAAACTCATCTGTGGATGAGCTTATTTCTGTAATTAAATATGTTATAGCATACTTGATTAATATTCATTATGAATATTTTAAAATACTGATTCGAATTTACGCTCTAAAAACAAAAATCAACGCTTTACATACTTACAAAAAAAACAGTATTACCGAAATAAGTATTTTTAAAAGGTGTAGCTAAAAAGAAGGCTCGACAACGTAATAAAAAAGACATTTACATTTTTTAAACAAAGCAATCAATCTGTAAAAAGGTTGAATATTCAAATATACACCCTCACAAATAATTTAAAGGAAAGCTTTTAGCTTTAATATTTTATGCTTTTACGCGAAAAGGAATTCAGATAAACCTTTTTTTCACGTGGCAAGGAAATGAGTAAAAAATGTAAAATAATCTATAGAGCCAGTACGTAATACTGACGGTAAAAGGACCCCTCATTGCTACCTTTATTTCGCTACAATTAAACTGATCATCAAAAACACCGAAGTAATATTTTTGTTTGAAAATTTTATTTTAATTAAACTTGGATCGAGTATCGACATCATATAAACACCTGCCCCTTATAAATTTGTTCAATATTTTAATGTGGTGTTTACGTTATTTCTTTTACGTATAAGCTTTGATCACGGTAATGATCGGTTCAATGAATAAGATCTTAATTGCGTCAAGGATTATCCTCTGAATGCTTTGTACCTACATATAATATGAAGTATAAGTAAATACATTTTAAAAGTGATACATTATAATGGCTGTATCTATATCTATAATGTATACTTCTATATCTATTCTCTTTCATTCTTTCTTACATATATAATAACATAATAAAGAGGAAAGGTTTGTTTGTTTGTTTGGTTTGAATTAGGCTCCAAAATCACTGGACCGATTTGAAAAATTATTTCACTGTTGGAAAGCTACACTATTCGTGAGTGATATAAACTATATAACATTTTGTAAAAAAATAGGGCTCCTTTTGAGCCGGGGCGGACTGCTAGTCTATTATAAGCGTAGCCCTCTTGCACTATGGTTGACTTTTAAGCCATATTATGAAGCCTATATTCTTATTCTGTTGTTAAGTTGCAAGCGACCGTTTGGATAAATATATCAATGCCATAAGTAAGATACTTTGGGCTATACTCGTAGTTTCCCCGCATGGTCGAAATTATGAGATCTCAGTATCACCTAGTAGTCCGACGACTTGATGTAGGTCGCTAGAATTCGCAGGATACGGGCGATATAGGACCGGTCACTATGAATGTCCTCGTAACAGAACTTAATGGACCTGTCATTTAATATGATATTATAATCAAGGCATACATTAAATTTACTAAGACGATACCATTCTTCATTATAATATGCAACGATTCTATCCACTATTCATGAAGTAAGTGTCGAACAGGAACAAACGAGTTAACTTTCCGTCGCAAAGTATTTATTATGAAACCACGGATATGTCTTTTTTAAATCAGCTATAATTTAGAGTAAGGCTCAGTTTCTTTATTACGAGGTACTTGTATGCATAATAAAAATAAAACTACGAAAGTTTACTTATTCTTTATTTAAGTACGTTTTTATCAAACTGTTTATTTTTAAGACTTAATTTAATACTACTTTTATACCCAACTAAGGGTTAATTAACCTATGTACCAATCGTAGTAAAAGTTCCGAACTTGATTTGTGTGTCATCACTTTTGTGTTACACATATAAGAATTTAATAAAAGCACAAACGTAATTTAATATTACACAGATGACTGAGATGTCAACATTATTACAAATTGTCTTTTATTACAAACTCATTGAATCTCCACCGTAAAGAACACACGCAAAAGTTTTATGAGTCGCGTGCAATCGAAATAAAATCAAATATATATGTACACTGTAAAACACACGTAGAATCAAACTTATAGCTTTACTTTAATGAATAGCCTCTTTTTGCGACTTTATCTGCGTACGAAAGGAACCCCTGTGCAAAAATTCTATCGCTTATGATTTTGGTCCATATAAACATATACATAACTCTTTTCAGAAAATGACCATTACTTTAAAAATGCTGGTACTTTTTCTGTTATGCGTTCAATCGAAAATTAAATACAATTATGTCGAAAATATATTAATATTTCATGTCACTCTTTTTCAATTTTATACCTATATCATTTTAGCAATTTCTATAAAATATGACATTTAATAACCTGACGACACGGATGATGGATGGGGTGTTACGCTTTATATAATGAAACTACGGTTAACTACTCACATTATCAATCTTTTATTATTATACCACCCTCTCCAGCGTAAGTATAGTCGAGGCGCGGCATTGGACCTGTCGTTTAAAGCTCTTTCTAGCAAAGCAAAGTTTTGTATCGAGAAAGTAGTAAGTAAGAAGCATCGTGATGAAGGAAAGTCGTTACTCCCTGTGAATAAAAACTCGCAACAAATAAATATAGACAAAATTATATTTATTTATACAACGTGTATAACGTGGCAACGGTTTTAAAACTTCCATACACGTACTCCGTGTTTTGGGTGACATAATTTAAGAGTAATGAGGAGAAAAGACGTAGGGTATGCCATTACCAGGCACATCAATCACAAAATAGGTTTGACGTATGAAAACGCGTGCATTTTTAAACACTGAATTGAATATAGGTACCTATAGTAGGTATTTCATGTAGATGAAGAATAAAAAAGTTTTCATTTTTTTTTTTACATTCTTTACTTTAGATATTCCTCATTTTGGAATGAAACATCTATTAACGGATTTAACTCGCGTATGTTTATTTTATTCTACTACAATTATGGAAACTGTAAAGAATCCAAAACGTCAGCAAATAAAATATAATAAAAATACACGAGTTGAATCCGTTAATAGTTGTTTCATTCCAAAATGAGAAATAACCGCGAAATCATTACAAAAATTTTACTCCTCATTTTCTTGAAATCCATTAATCAGAATTTGTTTGGTCATTGCACAAATGGATACAAAACTGATTCTTTTATTTGAAAATACTGTCATTGTACTCGTATGTTTCCCCTGATTTGTTTATTCTAACCGCTTCCCTTAATTTCGGTTGAATGAATTTGGTGAATGTATCTAATTGTAAAACCGCAATTATAAAATGGTTTGTAGTCTACGAGTAGGTTTTTTCTGTCACTATAGTTAGGTGTAAAATAAAGTTCTTCTTCTCTCTAAAATAGAAGTCTACAGTTAGTTTCGCTTCGGTTAATTTCCTTAACCAGATCATTAAAAACACACACCTACCGACTGAATGCGTATGAAAGTACGAAGTGACTACCTACCTTTCGTACGGAACCCTCTCCATACGAGGCCAACTCGCACTTTTTTCTGTTTCTTAAACTTGATCTCGTACATTATTAAGTTGGTCCATACTAACAAAATAAGAACATCAAACGAATGCTGTCAAATGTTTACTAAATTAAATTTCTTGTGTGAGAAATTTCACATTAAATTGTAAAGTAAGTTACTGAGTGAAGTGTCGATAAATATTTGATCTGGAGAATACTCTCAATGCGAAAGTCAAATGACTACAGAATTGCAGAATTGGTACGTAAGCAATTCAAATATCAGGGGAATTGTGCAATTTAACTTTGGCTACATTTTCCACGGCACTTAATGGTGTTTACTAAAGTACCCTGCAAACTAAACTATTTAACATTTATTTATTTGTATATTGGAATAAAACAGCAAATGGATTCGTTTGTTCGTTATATAATTATTATTAAACAACTTTCAAGTACTATACACATATTTACAGCGCTTTGGAAGTCAACTACTAAAACCAAAAATGCCTATTTATAAGCATTTTGGAGACACGATGGTTTGGTATTTATACGCCGAGGCAAAAATTTTACTAATTGGAAAGCACAACGGCGTTACTCGGATTACTCAAATTAAAAAAGGTTCAAAAAAGGATGACGTATTGCTTTTCAAATAAAAACATTTCAAAATAGGATAGTACGTTATGTATAGCTTTGTGATATGTTCCTTAGTTTACCCGTAACTTTTACCGGGCACTCTTTTGTACTCTACCCGGAGCTTACGTTGTTAGGTAAGTACTTATTTTTTGACCTTTATTGATAAATAATACTGGTGCCTTCCATCACATAGGTACCTTCCTATCTATTTCTATTACGGTACTGAAATATCCGTCACTTCTGTGTAGACTAACCAAGTTATCCCATTCCCCTGCACTTTGACGGTTTTATTCTATTAGGTGTCTCTAAGCTTTTTACAATGGACTTTGTAACTCAATTTCCTGCAAGGATTAATTAATTACTTATGGTAAAGTTTACGTGATGTTAAAAAAAAGAATACATCAATAAAAAAATTAAGTGCCTACACCGAAAACATACCTACTTGAAATATGGATGTACGAATAGTAGGATCCAATACAAAATACTGATCAAACAAGTATTTTAATAAATACAGTAAAGTAAGTAGTATCTATGTTAATTGGTAAGAAATATTCTAAATCTTTTTAGTTTATATTTTGAGACACAAAATACGCGAAAGCTATAAAAAAATCTTAATATAAAGTTACTTTAATGTATAAGTTTATATACCTATTATATTAGGAATGTCTACTTAATTTAAAGTTCATGTAGATATGTCTTCTGAATTTGGAAACGAATTCAAAATTCACGAAATATAAATATGGGTGTCAATGTTAAAATTCAATACCCAGGTTTTGAATTTTAACAATAGTAGTAGGAAATAATACACAGAAATTACAAAATACCTCCAAATCGTTTAGCACAAATCAAAGTGGCGCCGTGATAACCTTTTATCAAAGTTGGTCATTCGGCAGTGCAGCTTGTTTAATGCTTTTCAACTGCTGTCAGAATACACAGTACCTACCACTGAACATGCAACATAACTCTTGGTCTAAACCAACGGGTCGTTAAATAGGCAATTATACTAAGGCTATAACTCGACATAGGCGTAACCAATTTGACATGTCACTAATTAAACTTTAACCAATTTAGGCGTAATTGGACTAAATTTTTTGACTTTAGCGTTAGACTATTGTCGGCTCAGTCGTGCTACGATTATGGAAACTGTAAAGAATCCGAAACGTCAGCTAATAAAATAAAATAAAAATACGCGAGTTAAATCCGTTAATAGTTGTTTCATTCCAATGGACTAAATTTGTCAAAAATTTACCTACTTATGTTAGTTGGACTATCTTAGAAAGGCCGCGCCTGCGCGGATTTAGGTATGTTATTTTTAAAATAAAATTAGGTACTTACTACTTAACTAAATTATTTCAGAAAAATGAAATGAACATAAATTTTCCAATAGATAGCCGAGAGTAGCTCGACTTTTGTTTATCATTATTTATTTCTATACGATTACACCTGTAGATTTCGTAAGCTCAAGATTTCGTAGACAACTTAATTATTACTTACATAATAATTTCTGATGCCTTCGCGGTTATTACACATTGGAATGAAACAACTATTAACGGATTTAACTCGCGTATTTTTATTTTATTTTATTAGCTGACGTTTCGGATTCTTTACAGTTTCCATAATCGTAGCACGACCGAGCTGACAATAGACTATTGTTGTAATAGATGTTTCATTCCAATATTACTTACATACTTTATAGTTAGTAATATAGCGCCAACTTCTTTTTATAAAAAAAAACTCACTAAAACAACCCATTAAGGCCTTGTCGTTACGACACGGCTTTGTATAAAAAATACAATAAAAGAACAACATTCAATAGCTTTAATCGGCGGTTTGTAAGCCACAGGATTCGAGGTAAACGAGAATAGCCCATTACAACGACCAGGTGTAAAATATTGGCCAGGGAATTGTCGTAACTCGCCGATTACAGTTAATTAACCTCATTAGCTGAAAGCCGCGACGCTGGCGCTATTATGATTAATCTTGTTTTCGTCTTTATTAATTATTTCCTTGATTAATTGGATAGAAATGTTTTATTTTCCTACATAAAATAATGTATTTTACTAATGCTGATTTACTTATACTTACAGTCAGAAAATTAATCCCTACTAATATTATAAATGCGACAGTGACTCTGTCTGTCTTTTACGCTTTCACGCTAAAACTACTGGACCGATTTAAATGAAATTTGGTACAAAGAAAGTCTAGAGCCTGAAAAAGGACATACGCTACTTTTTAACTGACTACAAAAAAGGAGGAGTTCCACGAGTCGCGGACAGAAACTAGTGATTAATAAAAATCACTTGGTAGTAGTTTTTTTTGTCATTTTATGTTCACTTTAAATTTAAGCTCGATTGTGCAAAACAAAGGTTATCTAATAAGAAACTTCGTAAAAACTTTGTACAAACTGAACAATTAAGTATATATTTATAAATATAAATAATCAAATTAATAAAGTAAGCGTATCTACTTACCATACGTATTTAGGAAATAATAATATTGTTTCCACGTGCTGTCAGTGCTATATTTAGCCTCTTCTAAAATTACGATTTCCATAAACCTTTAAAGTATAAAATCAAAGTTCTTGTTAAGCCATCTTCGCTTTGGATCAAAGATTGCTGAGTTATTCTCGATCGAGACTTAACCCGATTATCATTGCTGAGAGTTATCTTTTGATGGTGGCGAAATTTTAGCGTTCGGAACACAAGTGACTTAATTAAAAAATATTATTATACCTTAGGATTTTTTCTATCCGATTTATTGATAATATACCTACGTTTAAAAATATTCATTGCTAATACTATTTATTAATAAGCCCATTCTTCTGTAGAAGATACACTCGCGGCATACGCGACGAACTAACTATCCGTAATAATATGTACCTATTTAACAAATACAAACATATATTATGTCGAACATAATATTATAATACAAAATATATAGTTACATTTAACCTTGTAATGTATTAAGGATCATTATGTTACGACACAAGCAGATAATATTACAATTTACGTTTGTCATCCGAAAGATAATAACGCTCCAAATATACCTAATTGCTTTTTGAAGAGGTAAAGTGCTCTTCTATGTTACATTTAAGACAATCTCGCTGACAAATATCCTGGTTCCCCGCGGGAAATAAAGCACTGAGACGAAAAGACTTGACAATTTGACATTTTATTACGCCCTAACGTGTGAGTCAAGGTGATTATTGTAAATTCTGTAAGTAGATATATCTCACTTGACATTTTATTATTTCTGTTATTATTTTCCACCTACCACTAACCTAGAGTCTAGACCTATCCCCGCTCGCAGGTGTACCTACTTACCTAGAAGTTAAGTTAATATTGTATACGAGTTTTGGTATACAATCTAACATGAACTTTACTTAGTTATAGGTATACTTAGTGTTTACTAAGTATACCTATATTTGGACAAGATACATGTCTATATTTTCGCATAACATAGCTATGGCAATGCACATTGAAATAAGCTATTCATAGTTAAATACCATGTTCCTTTTATATGACGGTTATTTTATTAGAGGACAACATACATAATTATAATAATTATTATTATTATGTATTATTAATTATTAATAGCTGTGCCCGCGACTTCGTCCGCGTGGAATTTAAGTACTGGGACATAAGTATGGATAATTAAAGATTTTTTCTAAAATGAGTTAGGTACTCTTTATTACATAAGCTATCTGCCAGTGAAAGTCCCGTCCAAATCAGTCCAGCTGTTCTATAGATTAGCCGGAACACACAGATAGACAGACAAATAATATAATAAATATAATATAGGTATGTATTTAATATTTCAAATGTAAATTATAAAATGTCTTTATAAACCACATTAACAGTTTTTCCTTCTAATGTGAAAAGGTTATCCGCATTACTAACCCGCGAGCAAGCCACGTATAGTTGGCCGTGTGAAAAACAATTCGACCTGAGATCAACTCCAACAGCCTTTAGCGTCTGCCCCTGAGACTTGTTAATTGTCATAGCAAAGCAAACGGACACTGGAAATTGTGTCCGTTTGAATTGGAATGGGAAATTGTTGGGGATGATTGGTATTCGTGGTATGTATACAGTTTCACCTGCACTACATCCAGTAAGAATCTCAGCTTCGATTAAGTTTCTTTGTAAAGAAGTTACTCAAAGTCGGGTTCTATTGCACAATTTAGGCGGAGTAAGATTTCTCAATAGCGATGCGTTGTAAGCGTTTCGTCTGGGCATTTTTAAAATCAAAGCAAATACATACAATAATACATATATTTATTTCAATAAATCTACGTAGGCAATATTTTTTTAGATTATATCCCACATTTTTCAACCAATTCACAAAGCAAGTTCAGAGTCCGTATTTTCATATCCAAGTATAACATCAAAATCATCAACTAACCGAATCGCAAGACAAACAAAATTAAATAGTTTTAAACGTAGAGAAACAACCAGTTTGTATTTAAGTATACTTTTCAGAGAAAAAGTTATAGCGCGTTTTAATTGCCTTGAGGCGCCATCTAGTACTATATTATGTAACTATAATTACTCCTATAGAAAAATTACCTTTAAACTTTAAAAGACGATAGCTTTTTTATTTGACATCCGATTTTGATGAAACAAAGCCTATATGTTGCTCAGGGAAGAGCTTAATCTATTAGTGAAAGCCGCGTCAAAATCTGTTCAGTAGTTTTCAAGATTAGCGAATACATACAGACAGACAGACAGACAGACAGACAGACAGACAGAAAAGAAAATCTAAAAAATCATTTTTGTGTTCTGTTACTCTTTTATTATTGCCCACACCCATTTTTTGTTAAAAATTTCAATTGTACAGACACGCGGTTTCTACTGTTTTATTATATGTAAGATTAAGTAAGAGTAATTAGATCATATTTTTATACTAGATTGTAATGATCTTGTTTTAATATTAGTAGATACCTACAAAACAACATATCCAAGCCTTGGTCCTTTTTCGCAATGTGGAAAAGATAGGAAACGAATAATAATGGATGGATATGGAGAGAGTTTGTACAGAACTCGAATGCAAATATGCATTATCTAATAAATATGCATTTGCCACTTTGTTCTAGATACATATTATATATATATTATATGCCTAGTCCATAATAAATTACATGTGCGTATGCAAATCTTATAGTTTATCTCCTTATGCAAACGTTAATCCAGAAAGTAATGAAGAATAAAAGACCGTGGTCTTCACTAAATCTAGCGAAGCTCGAGTATGTCCCAGTTTCACTAATCACCAATAGGTACTTATACGAGTGAATGGTATATTTTAATCTGAACCTCTTATTTGTAGTTATTCGATATTATATTGATAACCATTGTACGAATATTTCCTCTGTACGAGTCTTACCCGTTCGCTGCCATTAAGTCATCTACTGACCCGTGCAAAAAAAAATATTGGTGTGAAGTGCAGTTGAACGATTGCTATCGTAACAAAATCGAAGGAGGGTATTAAACAACTTTTCTCACCATCAGAACATAAAAGCTCTGCTAAAGCACTTGGAAAAGCCTCAAGTTAGTAACTTTCTTATCTTTGAAACCTTATATTTTTAATTGGTACCGTATTTAACGTTAAGGCAGTATCACATTGACAAGTTTTAATTATAAATTTTATAAAGAAAAGTTTACTTATCTCCGAAGACGGTGTTAAATTTACAAAACATCAACTTTTAATAACTTTATAATCTACTAACGGGCCTCCCCGGCTTCGCTTATTATTTATAGCCTTTGTCACTCGGGAATAGTGTAGCTTTTCAACAGTCAAAACATTTTTCAAATCAGTCCTGTCATTTAGGAGCCTATTCAATTCAAACAAACAAACAAACTTTTCCTCTTTATTATATTATTATTAGTATAGATTATTTATCTTTAGGTGTTTTTGTTTTGATGATATCTGAATGTCATATTGTACGAATGAAAGATAGGTTCAAAATTAATTATATCTTAGGTAATATTAATGTTAATTAGATATTGGATATTTATTAATATTGTAAAAAAACTTTACTCTAAACCAAACTTCTTTGGATATAGGTCAAATGCTGTAAATAAGCGACCGTAACAGGCTATTAAACGAAAACCAATTAGATTTTAATTTTATTCGTAATCACGGTTTCCGTAACCTTCACTGTTCAAATACGAATTATTTCATTCCCATTCCAAATTATTCGCATGACTTTCCTTAAAAAACAGCTTTTACATTAGCTTAAAAAAATACAGATTATTCGCGCACGACTTTCATTAAAAACAGTTTTATTTAAGCTTAGCAGTATTTAAGCTTAAACATATAAATATTTTTTAGTCGCCTAATAGGAAAATTTTCCACCTTTAATTCATAAACTTGACCTGAGTGTAAATTTAACACCATTAATAATGCAGAATTATAGTTCTTGTAAAACACTTATTCAGCTTATCCATAAGCTAGTCAGAAAAGGGCAGTCAAGTAAATGTTACAACCATTTCGTTTTATATACAAGTATAACATATACCTACACGTAGCTAATGGCTTAAACTCATAAAACTAGTAAGTCTGTCCCTCTGTGACAAGGGGGGCTAGACAAGTACCCAACGTTCAACGTTAACGTTAAACGTTAGGACCAAAATGTATGGGATTTGACATCCGCGAACGTTTGTGACGTACGTGACAGTCGTTCGCGGATGTCAAATCCCATACATTTTGGTCCTAACGTTTAACGTTAACGTTGAACGTTGGGCACTTGTCTAGGGCCCAAGATAGCCCTAAATCTTTTGAGCCAGAAAGATTTTCGATGTCAAGATTAAATTTCAATAGCCTTATTCCTGATTTCATTAATAAATTACGAAATAAACTAAATGTTATAATATCCTTTAGTACAATACAATACAGAACCGCCGTTTTTACTATACATTATAAAAACTGAGCTTTATTTTTAACTAGCGGCCCGTCCCGGCTTCGCACGGGGGGACTTAAGATTTTTTTAAGGCCTCAGAAACGATACTTTTCCCCCGTTTTTGAAACATTTTCGGTTACTGCTCCGCAACTATAAGACCTAGCGTGATATTATATAGCCTATGTTACTCAGGGATAATGTAGCTTTCCAAAGGTGAAAGAATTTTTGAAATCGGTCCAGTAGTTTCGGAGCCTATTCATTACAAACATACAAAAATACAAAAATACAAATCTTTCCTCTTTATAATATTAGTATAGATAGTATAGATTTTGTTGCCAACATTTGACACACCCTATTTTTTAACAATTAATTTTTATTTGTTTTCGAGTTTGGCTTGGCTTCCAGTGACTTTACGAATAGGTAAAAGATATTATTATTAAAAAATGTGTTATTTATTAGCCCGTTTTCAATTATATTTATTACACTTCTAATTAATTACTAAACTTCAGGGTCATAAAATAGTCTACTTATAATGAAATGAAGGCATAGTTTTCCAGAGGTTAACGTAATTAATTACCGCAAAAGGCTTTAACAAAAATATAGTAGTTCTTAGAAATTTCGTCCGAAGCTATAGGTAGTAGGTACATAATAACTCTGTTAATTTATACATAAATAGAATATAAGACTCTCGAGCTTCGCTATAGAACATGTGTTAATTATATATACATAGTACCTATATATTATTACATAATTCTAATTTGTATACTTAATAAATTATAGGTAAGTACTATGTTTTGTGACTGTTCCAGAAAAAACAACAGGTGAACAGAATCATGTAAAAGATTAAATTACAACCGCTTATTGGTGGGTGATGTAAGTAGGTATTGTCAACCTACCTCTTTGTTTAGTACCTACTGCGTTATAATTTGTTTATGGTTTTAAATAAGACACCTACTTAATTTTATTTTTAAACTTTAAAAAAGGAAGACTGCTTTTACGTAATTACATAAAATAGTCAACCAAAAGTATAGATAGGCTTTTACTGCTATCTTCACTTTTTGCTCATTTCGTACTTACTTACCCGTAATCTGAGAATAATTCATTCTTGCATGAATAAGGAGCGATTTATTTTGCGGCCTCCCAAGATTAATGCCGCTTTACACTTTATTAGGGTACGGATTGGGGCTGGTTTTGATCATTTTAAATTGTTAGCCTAAATCCTGTGTTGACTATCACTGCATAGTATAAAACAAAGTCGCTGTCGCTGTCTGTCCGTCGCGTCCCTAAGTATGCTTAACTCTTTGAATTTTTTATTAGATAGTTATTCAAGAGGAAGCACAAGACGAAACTTTATAGTAGGTACGTGTAAAGCCGGGGTAGATTATAATGTGTACTGTGTGTGCACTTCAAGCTAGTCCTTGCCCCGAACTAGTGCGTTTACATACCTACATGAAGGATAACACTTCTTAATAAATAACACACATTTAGTTTCTAACAGAATACTTAAGTGGGACTTGGCAGCTTGAGTAATCACTCTTATCATTATGTAGTATATGTAGGTACCTATCTAGTACGTTCTTTGAAAATTCAAAATATTTAATTGTAACTTTATGACGTATCTAGGTACTTTTCGTCTACGTTAGGACGATGTTATTATGTTTTTTTCAATATCGTTAATTAAAAAATACCTACCTAATAACAACGGCGAAGTTATAAAGTAAAGAGGGACCAAGTATCAAAGGAGACAAAATTATTTAAGGTCTTTACTACAAGACAAATTACTCCACAGAACAATGTTTCGCCTAAGGCCCGTTATGTCATTTTGGGTCTTTATTATGTTCACTGTTACTGTCAAAGTTGACATTGCCTTGTTTTTGTTTGATGAGGCTGCCTACATTTTAAGGTTTAATTAACTGTTTGAAATAAATGACTATAAGTCATCTGCGACTTTAACATCTGAGCCCCCTGACTACAAAATGACTGACTATAAATTATAAGAAGGAGCTGGCAGTCGTGCGTTACGTAAGTACTATTTGTCTTGTATCTATTAAAGAATCGGCTCGCCAAAAAGTGAAATTCAACATTCGCAAACGCTATGGAATCTAATGAAAAATGTATGGAATTGACACAAGTGAACTAAAACTGTTGAATATCATTTGTGTAGGAGGCAGGTAAAAATATTTTAGATTAGTAACATAGTATGTAAAACATACCTACTTGTAAAATCTGATAATAAAGACAAGTAAGTAAAAAAAAATGTTATGGCTACGAATATTGAAACCGTACAAGATATAGAAACGTCACTATAAAAGTGATAAGTTAAATCCGCAGTTGTTTAAACCGAATTGAAAAAGAGCCGAATATTGCAATAAAGCTAGTAAATATAATTAAATCTACTGCAGAGAGGTTAGTCAACGAGTGCCAACGATCCATAAAATCTGAATAATCGATGATGTATCGATGATTTAAATTATAGTTTAAAAACCACAAATTACTATCAACTAATGTTTACATGATGCTGTGTTATTGACATTTTATCTTATTATTTTTAAAATTTATTGTTGACGATGTTGATGTATATAATGTAAATAAATGTATAAACATTTAGTTATATTGTATAGCTATTGAAAAAAATAAATGAATCCTACCTGTTTAATCATATTACCTAGGTACGCCAAAACAGCATTTTTTTTTAATTGACTTCATTTCAGGAGATACTTAAATATTTTAATGGTCGAAAATTTAAACAATATTCTAACTCCCTTTATAATTATCCAAACGGTCGGCGTGGCTCGGAGGCTGGCCATAGACAAGCTTTATTAAAGTTTTGACGTTAAATCAAATTTGCTACAGTAATTAACTATTTCATGGACCACATCTGCTGAGTTTGACTTAATAGATCGGTACTCGAGTGAACTTTGAACTAAGAAATCCTTACTAAACCTTAATTAATTACTTATAAATGCGAAAGTTTGAAAAAATATATGGATGTATGGATGTGTGTTTGTTTCACACAATAACTACGGAATGGATTTTGATAGGAATTTACAGTAATATAGCTTATACATCAGATTAGAACTTATATTGGTTATATTTATAACGATATTCTGTGAAGTATCATGCGCAGACGAAGTCGTGGACAGAAACTAAAAACAGCCCCCAAATGTAGGTATGATAATTTATAATTATGAGTCGTGTAATAGGGGATCATAGATCCGCTAGATGCGCTAGTCTCGTTGTGAGGTCTAGTGGTCATTATCCACCAAAGTGACATAAACTACTTACTAGTTTATGATTGTGATTGGAGAAACATGACTAGCGCATCTAGCATATTTTTAAGGCACGATATGCCTATTAGCTCCATTAGAGTGTAGTTAACGCAAAATGGCGATATTAGGCAGCCAGATGTTAACCTTACTCTGGTACAAAATTCAATCAGAAGTTAGTTAAACACGTTGTAGTGTTGTTCAATCGTGTACTAAATTTCCAGAACTCCTAAACTGACCATAAACTTGTAAATAAGTTAAGATCGGTCTCCATTAATTAACACAATTTAGCAAACTTGGCGGGCAGTAAGGGCCCTTAGCGCTAACGAGTTTCTCGGGTCATTGATTTAGTGCAAATATTATGACGAACAAACTAAACGCACTTATACATATACTTATTTGCGACTTCTTCAGGAAATATGTTGAATATTTTCAATTGTGAACTTATTAATATAAGAAATTAATACAATATGTTCCCTGGACACATTGAAAATGATAATTGGCGTAGGTAATTTTTATTAATACTACGTTTTATCTCGAATCGATTTTTTTTTCAGTAAGTACCTAAAGTATTTAATGATTAAGACCTTGTAAATTAATTTTCTGGAGGAGAAATAAAACAACAATAGGTTAGTTTACTAAAAGCCTGAAGGCGCTTACAGTAGTTAACTTTGTTGTGGGTAGGTACTTTACTTCTTGCTAGTAAAAGGAGAAAAATTGTGACGGATAGGTGAAGATATAAAGATATGAAAAAGTCCTGCCGACTATTACATAAAATATTAACGGTGGTTTTTAATATTTTATTGAACAGCCGGCAGAACTTTTTTGTATCTTTAAGTTTCATCTATTTAATATTATAAGACCACAACTGTCTAGTTACCATCAATAACTAAACCGTTATTTTTGTTCCCAGATCGGAACGAGAGTGCTGTAACCTGAAAACAACCGATTTAACACACAAAATGTCTACACCGAGCATGAGATAGCCATACAAAACAAGATGTCGGACAAGGAATGGAGTGATTATTTCGGGGTGCCGTTAAACAATGACACTCGACTAAATCTCAAATCTGGATCGCTTGAAAGCGCAGTTTATGGCGACAATGACGTCATCGATGCACCATCAAAACTAAACTACAGTTTTTACGATAATCAAACGGCATTTCCTGCATATAGCAATTTTTCAACGGATGACTACTGCGCTTCAAATTATTCGCATGTGTACTTGAACGTCACATGTGAATTTCCTATCAGTTATGCCGAGCCTATGTATGGGTAAGTGTCAATATATTTCGTACTAGCGACCCGTCCCGGCTTCGCCCGGATCCCTTTTTTATAGTCTATGTCGCTCGGGAATAATGTAGCTTTTCAACAGTGAAAGATTTTTTCAAATCGATCCAGTCGTTTAGGAGCCTATTCAAACAAACAAACCTTTCCGCTTTATAATATCAGTATAGATAAGGTAACACTAATTTAAAAGAATATTATTTTGATGAATCATGTCTCAGCAATACTTTTTAACGTAGTTTGTTCTAGAATAATCATATAATTTCAATGTACTTAGATCGATTTCAATGATTCGTAATTTCAATCTCAATGTGAATGCTTAGCTCAAAAATTTAAATCATAATTCGATCATCGACTAACTAACTGTAACCCTCTTTTAACAATTCAAATCCGCCAATAATGACAGAAGCTCCTATTCACTCGTTATCGTCAGTTATTGGCGGTTCTTTTACTGACCAATCATTAACTTGCTGCTGTCTTGCTCATACAAAGTATATATATATTAATAAGATAATTTAAATATTAAAACTAAAATATAAAATTGGTAAAAAACATCAATTTGTTCAAAGAATTTATATACCTATTATATCTTCGGTAAATTTTACTGGGCAGTAGAAAGGTACAGTTAAGGCTGCATTTAGCCTGTGGACAGGCTAAGTGCTGCTGGCCGGTGGAAGTTAATTATTTAAATGGTTTCAGATATAGTGGGGGAATTGGATTGTCATCAGTAGATTAAGCGAGACAGCAAAACTGTGATTTTACCTATTGAAAATAAAAAGTGCGTTTATACTTTAGAATTATTATTAGAATTGTAACACTCTGAAGGTGTTCCTTATAATAAAAAAAATTGTATTCGAATTAGAAATGATAAACTTGCCAGTCGTTACAACGGTCAATATGAAATGTTGTATCGGCAGGTACATTGCACCGTTCCTGTTAGCAACCACCACGGTAGCCAACACCCTCATAGTGGTGGTGTTGTCCAGGCGCCACATGCGCACGCCAACCAACGTGGTGCTGATGGCGATGGCGCTGTGCGACATGTTCACCATGCTCTTCCCGGCGCCGTGGCTCTTCTACATGTACACCTTTGGCAACCACTACAAGCCCCTGAGTCCTGTAACTGCGTGCCAAGCTTGGAATTATATGAACGAGGTCAGTAACCTACTTGAGTGTTATTTTGTAGATTGGTACGATCTTAAGATAATGAAAGACTATCAAGTATTTAGGTACAATACACAAGTTGAGGTATTAGGTAATATTTTTTACGTTAACCAAACTCGAGTTGGCTTCAATGGTGAATTGTAATTTTTAACAATATCATAAATAGGTATGTGTCAATTTAATCTTAATATAATTTTACTCCATTTTAATCAAATACAGTCTTAGCATCAAAACTACGTGTCGTTTATTGTAAATAAGTAGTTACATAAATATTCAATCTAGTATATTATTAACGTTTGTCAATATCAAAACAGTACATAGGAATAAAATCCTTACCTACTAATAGTTAACAAATCAACTTTAGTTTTCTGTCAAAATAATAATCACATAAAAGTATTACGTAAATGAGCCAATAATTGCCTCACCGATTTACAAACTATTGATGTAAAATTTAATTGAAATATTAGCAAACCGAACAGCTTATAAACTTTCCTCTAACATCCATGAATAAATCTACGGCTAATGCAAATTGCTTGTAGTCGGGACAGTTGCTATTGATTTTATCGAAGCGACAAATAGGCTAAATAATTAATCACATTTCAAGAATGGCGTAGATTTTGTTAAATTTATATTTATCAAGGTACCTTAACTGTCTTGACTATGCGGTTAGGTTTGACAGAAGTCAAATAATAACTCCGTTAAATCAACTTATATAACAACTGATGTCGTCAGAATCCAAATTGAAAATTACGAAGGTAGGTATGTATGTATACTATGTATATTAACATAAACTACAAATATAATAATAATTAGACTGTAATATAATAGCTTTTGGAGATGCATGCAATAAATCTTCATTGTACCTACCCCAGAGAGTTTAATTAATTTATGAAGATAAGCGAAGCCCTAGCAAAACATAGAGATATAATGACGCGATCCTAGGAATACTTCTATATTTATAACACTGTCACAACAAGCTTCATGGCATTCCTGTAGTACCTACGGTCTAAAAGATAAAGCATACTTACGTAAACAAAAAAAAAACAATTCCACTGCTGGGTAAAATGCTAAATGGGTCTCTCGCTTCTTATTCCATACCTTGATGTCCCGACTAACTTCGATCCAAAACCTTTGGAACACCATAAATACCAACCAAGAGAAATCAAGGACTAGGTAACAAAATGTTAAAATCAGATACCGTCTACTTTTTATCAAGCCATTGTATGGCACTAAAAGTATATTTGACCGAAAAAAAAGTTTTACCACTGGACTTCTTTAGTCACGATCCAATTAAGGCATTAGCATTTCTTCAAAGATAATATTATAAGTACCTAAGCTAAATAAGTATAAGTTGAGAGTCGCAATTTTTATTTGAAAATGTATTTCTTGTTTCTGTAGATGCTTTACTATGTATTTAGTTAAAATTATTTTCTATGAAAACCTCGATGGTGTATAAATATTAAGCATCAGATGTTTTCCGCGTCAGTGCAACTCTGAGGAAGTTGACGCGAGCTTGGATTAATTCCTTAAGAAGCCTGATATTATTATTCAACCATACTACTTTATAATTGAAATATAATATGACATCGACTATAGTATTTCCCATAATAAACGTAATGTCAATTAAAACTTCGATTGATAATTTGTAGTAAATATTTAGCTCTTAAATACATACAAAAATGGAGTTTAAACTGTATCTTTTATAGTACCTATAAGATAATAGAAGCAAAGACATTACAAACAGTTGAACTTATAACATTACGAGTATAGGTACCTACTTAAAAGAAGATCATGTCTCTTCCTATTCCATTTCCTACGACTCAGAGTATAATGTGCCTGCACTATTTTCATAAAACTTCACTAACAATCTATCACCACAAAAGTCTTCTAATGATGCCTAGTACATTCCCTCCACACAAACATACAGCTTAAAGTTATAAATGCACTTCAATTTATTAAATTCCCCTCAGAGTACACATCGCGTGATAAAAGCATATAGAGGAAGGGCTTGGCGTGGTATTAAAGAAAAATGCAACGCAATTTGTTGTCAACCTTAAAAAAAAAATGTTTAACGTGGGGAAAAGGGAACTGTAGATGTAAAATAATACCTGGCTAAAACTTTAAGGTTGAACAAAAATAAAAAATGAAATGTAAGTGTGTTCCGGGGAATAATCTATCTGGGCTCTTGAAGAAAACTTAGTTCTGTTGTCACATATATTTATTTTATTATTAATGAAATGTCGGATACACACACAAATTAAAGTAAAAATTGAAATAGAATAGTTTACAGGAATACCATGGCGAATACAAAAATGGCTCATCAGCGAGCGTTCATGGGTTCTATAAAGGTAGGATAAAATATGGTACTCGCTGTAAATTATAATTAAATAAATGTAACTAAGACTAGTGCCTATAGTTATACTATTAAGGTTATACTATTACGGTTATACCACCATTGTTAATTTAAAATAATATTAAAATTAAATTTATGACATGATGCTATAAAAATCCGTGTCCTTGATAAATAAAAAAAGGTTAGCCCCCACCTCGAACCAAGCTAGTCAAATGTTTTCACCAGCATGCCTCCTCCATCACCCGCGTGCAGGCCATGCAGTGCAACGTGGTGGTGCCACACATTAAATTCGACGTGAAGTAAATTCAGTCCCAAATAAAAATCATCATCGATTGTAAATCGTAAATCAAATATCATAAATAAAAATTAATTCCATAAATCAATCCCGCCAGCCTGTCGAAATATTGTATGTGTTAGTAAGGTAAAAATGTACTCTGCCAACAAACGGGAAAAGGGTTTGCTGGTCAGAGTAGGAATAGAGAATTACAGAAATACCAGCGGTGGGTTAGAAGTAGCGAATAAAGAAAACGTACCTTGCAAATGTTATAAATGATATTTATAATCATTTAAACTGGACTCCCGTCCTCCTCAAAATGTTGTTATAATGTATACTCATTATAAGAACTTCATGACAGAATTCGAAATTCGAGCGTGCGCTCCCGCAACGTCTCGCCAGAAAAGTGGAAGTGACAACTCCGTGTTGCCACTACTATAAATTTTAGCTCCAACAAAACTACCCCAGAGTGTATGATTATAAATGTAGAAATAATTAAAGAAAAGGTATGAACTATGGGAAAAATAAATTATTATTTAATTAGAAACTGTCAAAAATATAATTTGTGGAAGAAATCAAAAATCCTATATGAAATGTCAACTTTGACAGAACGAATAAAAGTAAAAACTCCCCAACGAGTTAAGAATTGTTATGAATTGGCAACACTATTTTAATTTATTGCATTTTTGTGAGGATTCTACGAAATTTGCTGTTTGGTTGAAATAATTCCTGGAAGTTAGCTTCTGTTGCTAAGTGCCAGAAAGAAAGGGATTTGTTTCAAACTATAAATTGGAAAACATGTTAAAACGGTATTTAAACGGAATGATTAATATACTAAATCAGAAATATTTGTATTTTAATAGTAAAGGTAAAATAAGTGCCGGCCAATAAGTGGCCTTGAAACTCCCGCAGTGAGAATCACGCGCGTCAATTTTAAATTGTTGCGCGGCAAATTTAAATAGAAAAAATCACAACGTTACAATACCCCCTTTCCAAAGGGAAGGTTCACAAAGTGAACCGCTCGCTGTCCCAGCGATATAGAAAATACAACCGAAACAAAGCAAATAGATGTGACAACAATAATCAATAACTTAGCATTAAAAAAAAACTATAACTAAGAACTTGACATCTTGTCACGTTCAAAAAACAAACATAAAAAAACATATATTGCACTGAAATTCTCATTGCAACACATGAAATAAAAATTACAAAAAAACTAACAGCTAAACTGAATACACCACCTAAACTCTACTAACTAGAATCACAGGGAAAACTGATAATTCTAAAAAAAAAAATTGTTAGAAACAACATGTTTACTAAACAAGGAAAAGTTAAAAAAATAATGTATTACTCCTTACAGAAGGAAATACAAAAAAACTCAACTAGAATCACAGGGGAAAAACTGATAATTCTAGAAGACAAAAACGAGAGAAAACAGGCTCCCAAAAAAGTTTATCGAACTAGTACACTCCAAAATGTGTACTAGATCTAAAATAGGCTAAACAAACCTAAACATTAAAAACTAACAGTAACTAAATTAAAAAATATTAAAGTACTATATATATTATGTACAAAATATTGCTTTTCCATCCAGTAAATATCCAACCCAAAAAAATGCCAACAGCCAGGACAATCCTATTGTAACCAATGTCTACCAGTCCGGGCGAAAGATGTTACAAAATACCAACGATACGCAAACCAAATCCAACTCAGAACCGCTTCTGTCTAAAGCCACCCACACCAAAAAAATCTCAACAAGAAATACGGTTCTAAAAAAAAAATCCACACCATAAAAAAAAAACCAACACATAAAAAAAAATATACCAAACCAGTCCAACACAGTGCTTAGGGAATGTCAATTAAATTTATGTCTGTTGTCTTCTCTTTCTTACCTATCTTTCATTAATACCTTACATTCACTTCATACATACATCTTTCATACTCATACAAATGCCTAACTTTCGTCACCAATAATACTAATGATAGCACAACACTACTGCGCATCGCTCTCTTTCACACCTTATGTGTACAAATACCTAAACGGTCTTGTCACTAAACGACAACAGAAATTGAACAAACCAAAAGCCTAACCAATATCCACATACGCAGAATAATATTCTTCGACGATCCATAAAAAAACATAGGTACAATAAATTCCTTCCACTTGTAACAAGTAGAATGAAATATGTACCCAGCCTACAAGTAGACTAAAATAAGTGTACACCAATAAAAAAAAAATAATGTACACAAAATAGAAAACAGTTGTACACTACACAAAAAAAAATGTACATCTACAAAAAATGTACACTTACAAAATTGTACACTAAGGAAAAAAAGTGTACACTAAAGAAAAAAATGTACGAAAAAATTAAACCTTCAAATCCTTGATGTGCCACGAACCTAAAGAGTGACCATCAAGTCTTTCCAGCTCATAAACCAGTGGAGACAGCACTTTCTTCACCCTACACTTCTCGTACTTTGGCGCGAGTTTAGCCATCTTAAACTGACTGGCGTCACTCTGGACAAAGGTACGCTTCCAAACTATGTCTCCAACTGAAAACTTGGCTGCCCTCCTCCTCAAGTTGTAATACTTGGAGTTGGTGGCGTGAGCCTTCAACAAATTCTCCCTAACCTGCTCAAAAATCTTGCTCATAGCCCCAAATTCGCCAGCGTACTCCTCGCGTGGTACGCCTGGCTCATAAGCCTTATCGGCATCCTTATAAAACGATCCGTTAATAATCGGTTCCCTAGCATGAACTAAAAAGAATGGTGAAAAATTAGTCGTCTCATTGACTGCACTATTTATTGCAAATTGAATTTTAGAAAGGTTTTGGTCCCAAGATCTATGGTTTTCATTAACGTAAGAAGAAACTGCTGTCATTACTGTTTTATTATAACGCTCTACTAAATTTACTTGAGGTGTGTAACGCGGTGTGTAATGCAAGTTGGGTACATTGTAGCGCTGTAACAAAGCTCGGAATTCGGATCCCGTAAATTGCGCACCGTTATCCGCAATTACGGTTTCCGGAACACCATGAACCAGAATAATGTAATTTTCAAAATTTTTAGCTACCAATGCACTAGTTGCACGACGCAACGGAAACAAAAAGGTATATTTGGAAAAACAACAAGTAACGACCATTAAAAATGTGTAACCGGACTGAGAACGAGGCAGTGGACCAACTAAGTCGACGGACAAAACTTGAAAGGGCCTATAACAAACTTTAGGCTGTCCCATCTGACCAGCGGTACCTTTGGTTGAATGTTTATAAGCGGCGCAGGTATCACAAGACTTAACAAAATCCACCACATCCTTGTGCATACCCGGCCAAAAATAACGTAAACACAATCGCCTGTGAGTCTTAAAAACACCAAAATGAGCAGCGGTGGACTCGCAGTGATTGGATGCAATAACGGCCTGTCTATCATTCCTCCTAACCACCTCCTTCCAGTCAAATTCACTAACAAGACTATATTTACTTTTAGAGAACCGAAACAACTTTCCATCCTTCAGACAAAAATTCGGGAAGTTGGAGGGAAAATCCGAACAACCCTTAAAAATACGGTCATACCACGCGTCATCGACAGGATCAGCTGCTGGTAAATTCACAGCGTCAACCTTCAAAAGCCTCGACAACGCGTCAGGTACAACATTATCGGTACCTCGACGGTGCTCGATTTCAAAATTAAATTGGGAAAGACGACAACCCCACCTGGCCAGTCTGCCAGTTGGGTTCTCCAAAGTCATAAACCATTTCAAAGCGGCATGATCAGTGATCACCTTAAAAGGCCGCGAACCTAAATAAGCTTGAAACTTCTCAACAACAAACAAAACTGCAAGGGCTTCTCTCTCAGTCGCACTGTAGTTCTGTTCACTTTTAGATAGTGAACGACTGACATATGCGATGGGATGATCAAGTCCATTTATGCTCTGTGATAGCATACCGCCAATGCCATACGCGGAGGCATCACAGTGCACAGCAAAAGGCTGCGAAAAATCAGGAACAGCCAAAATTGGTGCGGAGACCAGTAAATTTTTTAAAGTATTAAACGCAGTTTCTGCTTCCTCACTCCAGACGAACGGAGGAGCCTTCTTACCCTTACTGGTAAGTCGGTTTAGGGGAGCAGCAACTGTAGAAAAATTGCGAATAAAACGCCTATACCAAGAACAAGTACCAAGAAAAACTTTAACATCTTTAGCAGAGCTTGGAGTGGGAAAATTCAAAATGGCTGCTACCTTATCTGGATCTGTACGCAGACCAAACTCATCAACGACATAACCCAAGTACTTTAGAGAGTTTCTAAAGAACTTGGACTTCTTGTAGTTGATGGTTAAGTTAGCAGAACTTAATTTCTCCAAAACCCTGTTCAAAAGCAATAAATGAGTATTAAAATCAGAACTAGCTATCACGATGTCGTCAACATAGGAGAAAACCATACCGTTTTCGACATCGCTACAAAAATTATGACCAAACAGCTGATCCATCAACCTTTGCTGCCTCGCAGGAGCACCACAAAGTCCAAACGGCATGACTTTAAATTTAAATAAGCCACGACCCGGAACAGTAAAACTGGTCTTCTCCTGAGAGTCAACGTGCAAAGGTACCTGCCAAAAACTAGAACTTAGATCAACTGAAGATAAATAACGGGCCTCCTTTAAACTATCTAAAATCTGAGGAATGTAAGGAATGGCATAAGCATCACCTTTCGTCACAGCGTTAAGTTTACGACAGTCGAGACAAAACCTCCAGTCACCGTTCGACTTCTGCACCAGTAAAGCGGGATTATTCCAAGGACCTTCGCTCGGAGCGACTACGTCCAGCTCCAACATTTTATCGAGCTCAGCACTTAAAACTTCCCTCTTCTCTGGTGACAACGGATACTGCCTAGTACGAATAGGAACCGCGTCTCCAGTATCAATAACGTGCTCGGTCAAATGTGTTCTACCTAAACCCTTACGTTCAGAAGAAATATCATGAAATTTACTAATAACAGATTCAGCTAACTCTTTCTGTTCAAAAGGTAAATGGTCAAAAGGTTGTAAACTAGGAATTTGATCAGAAGTGGAAACAGAGTTACAATTAGAAAGAAAAGAATCAGGACGTACCCTATAATCAATTTTATCAAAAATACCAGGTGCTAAATTAAAGCACTTCCAAAAGTCACAACCGAGAATAACGTCAGAAACTATTGAGGGAATAACATAAAATTTAATAACCTTGGTAGTATTATCAAAAGTTAAAGGAATAAAAATAACCCCAATAGTATCCAATTCTACGCCGTTTGCTACACTACAAGGACTATCATTAGTCGCTTGAAGCGAAAAACCAAATTTCACAAACTGCAGATGTGCCTTGTTCCCTAAAATTGAAACACTAGCACCAGAATCCAAAAGTCCAAAAATTTCAAAATTATTTACAAAAAATTTCAAATATGGTCTTACGTCACTTTTATCAGGAGCAAATAACACCGAAGCAATTGAATTAAAATTATAAAATTTAGAAGCAGAATTTGAAACATGCTTCTTAAAAGACTGAGAACTGCTTCGGTGGCCTACTGGTTTTTTGTCTGTACAGTGGCACACTTGGGACAGTTTCTCACAGTAAAACCTACTTCACCGCACTTAAAACATTTCAAAGAAGAAGTTGAAGGTGTTACCTTACAACTCTTGAAATTGTGGTCAGGTTTCCCACATTTAAAACAAATACGTTTATTTACATTTTTACAATTTTTACAACATGCATCCACCTTAGGGGCCACTGGTTGCTTGTTAGGCACCGTGTCCTTCGGCTTCTGCTCTACCACCGCAATAGGCTTACTTTTGCCTTTATATGAAAACTCCGGACTCAAATTTAAAGATTTGGAAGGTTCAGTAAATAAACGTGAACGCTGTTGGGCTGCCTCTAACAATCTGCACTTAGTCTTCAACTCTGCTACACTAGCAATAGGGGTCAAAGCTAACTGCTGGCTAAATTCTGGTCTTATATTGTGTAGCAGAATCTCCAACTTTGCCTTCTCATCTAAAGAATTCCTCAACCGAACAAACAAACAGGACATAACAGCAAAATAAATGTGCACCGGTTCATCAATACCTTGAGTGCGAGCCTTAATCTCCCCTAGTAGCCTATACTCATAGTCAACTGGGTCAAACTCCTCAAGCAGTAAATTCTTCAATTCCTGCCAAGAAGAAACCTGAGAACGCACCCCTCTAAACCAAATCAACCCTTGGTCAACAAATAACTGAGCTGCAGCATTAAAAAGACTCTCATTGGAAACCCCAGATGAGGACCGCAGCTCCTCCACACTTTCTAAAAACGACCTAGGATCCGATGAACCGTTAAATTTAACCTTCCATTTTGAAATATCACATGGCAAAACGTTATTTACTAAAAGAGGATCTTTAATATCTTGAGTGACTGGACTATTGTTTGATACTGGACTATCTTTGCTACCGGTTAAACTATGTTTAGTTGCCATGTTTGTAACTAACTTCTTGCTTCTAGTATTCATTAAAAAAAGAAAATAATTAAAAATGGTGGTAAACTTACAAAATATAAAAAGATATTTACCTAACTGTACCTGAATAGGTACTTACTAATAAAACTCAAACCACTTAAAAAAATACTGACTTAAATATACATGTGTACTCATATAATGTACACTAAAATTAAATTAAAAGAAAGGAAATATTAAATTTAAATTAATTCCCAAATGGAATTACTGTACTAAATACATATGTGTACTCATATATACACCAAAGAAATGCAAATAAAATTGTTAAAATTAAAAGTAGTTAACCTCCAATGAAAAAAGTAGGTAAAAAAATATGTGTAGGTAACTATAAAACACAATTCACTAAGACTGTAGGTACTAAAGAAAAGGTACCTAAAACCTAACATGAACTAAACTAAATATGTACACACTAAAAACACAAAACACAGAATTAAAATTTGTGCAATAAAATATTACTATACCTATCCTATGCACAAAGAAATACCTACATTAAACACAAAATTAAATGCCTATGTACCTACTGTAAAAACTATACACAGACATATAAGTATTTGCATTTATGTACAAATACCTAAACACACAAAAATACACAAAATCTGGTTATATTCTACATATAGAAATTATAACCAACACATAAAACACAGCACTACTGTACCTTAACAAAATAAAATGAAAAAACAACCCAAGTACCACATAAAATGCCTAAATGAAAATGAAAAAACAGGACTATAGTACTTGGGCAAGGTACAGTATGGCTGACACACAATAAAAATGAACACATGAAATAGGAAAAAACATGTCATGAAAAAAATGTATAGGTAAAATTATAACAAATATGAAATGGTAACAATTATGAAATGGTAACAAAAATATGAAATGGTGGTGGTATAACTTCCTACCGATTAAAAAACAAAGTTGGGCGCCATTTGTCAACCTTAAAATGTGACAACAAAACTTAGTTCTGTTGTCACATATATTTATTTTATTATTAATGAAATGTCGGATACACACACAAATTAAAGTAAAAATTGAAATAGAATAGTTTACAGGAATACCATGGCGAATACAAAAATGGCTCATCAGCGAGCGTTCATGGGTTCTATAAAGGTAGGATAAAATATGGTACTCGCTGTAAATTATAATTAAATAAATGTAACTAAGACTAGTGCCTATAGTTATACTATTAAGGTTATACTATTACGGTTATACCACCATTGTTAATTTAAAATAATATTAAAATTAAATTTATGACATGATGCTATAAAAATCCGTGTCCTTGATAAATAAAAAAAGGTTAGCCCCCACCTCGAACCAAGCTAGTCAAATGTTTTCACCAGCATGCCTCCTCCATCACCCGCGTGCAGGCCATGCAGTGCAACGTGGTGGTGCCACACATTAAATTCGACGTGAAGTAAATTCAGTCCCAAATAAAAATCATCATCGATTGTAAATCGTAAATCAAATATCATAAATAAAAATTAATTCCATAAATCAATCCCGCCAGCCTGTCGAAATATTGTATGTGTTAGTAAGGTAAAAATGTACTCTGCCAACAAACGGGAAAAGGGTTTGCTGGTCAGAGTAGGAATAGAGAATTACAGAAATACCAGCGGTGGGTTAGAAGTAGCGAATAAAGAAAACGTACCTTGCAAATGTTATAAATGATATTTATAATCATTTAAACTGGACTCCCGTCCTCCTCAAAATGTTGTTATAATGTATACTCATTATAAGAACTTCATGACAGAATTCGAAATTCGAGCGTGCGCTCCCGCAACGTCTCGCCAGAAAAGTGGAAGTGACAACTCCGTGTTGCCACTACTATAAATTTTAGCTCCAACAAAACTACCCCAGAGTGTATGATTATAAATGTAGAAATAATTAAAGAAAAGGTATGAACTATGGGAAAAATAAATTATTATTTAATTAGAAACTGTCAAAAATATAATTTGTGGAAGAAATCAAAAATCCTATATGAAATGTCAACTTTGACAGAACGAATAAAAGTAAAAACTCCCCAACGAGTTAAGAATTGTTATGAATTGGCAACACTATTTTAATTTATTGCATTTTTGTGAGGATTCTACGAAATTTGCTGTTTGGTTGAAATAATTCCTGGAAGTTAGCTTCTGTTGCTAAGTGCCAGAAAGAAAGGGATTTGTTTCAAACTATAAATTGGAAAACATGTTAAAACGGTATTTAAACGGAATGATTAATATACTAAATCAGAAATATTTGTATTTTAATAGTAAAGGTAAAATAAGTGCCGGCCAATAAGTGGCCTTGAAACTCCCGCAGTGAGAATCACGCGCGTCAATTTTAAATTGTTGCGCGGCAAATTTAAATAGAAAAAATCACAACGTTACATTGTATCCAATCAACTTTAAAACTTATCAGTCTATTTTGAAATGCGCAAAACAACTCGTCGTAGGACTCTCGCCCTCTCCCTTGTGACTAGACTACATAATAATACCAAATATAAAGTAAACCTAACAAAACACCTATTGGTTCAAATTATATTTTACGAAGTGTATTTATTCTGTTCTATTTAATTTGTCTAAGTACTTAATCGTATCCTAACATAAACGCAACCAAATAGCTATTTGATATCGTTTTTAATTTTATTACATATAGATTCTCAATAAACTATTCAGTTTATCTGTAAATTTAAATTTTGAAAGTAAAAAGGGCCCGTCATTTTTTTACAACTCCAATCTCTGGTTAAATAATGTCTGTTTGCAATAAGTTTAAATTTTGAATTGTATTAATTAGGTATCTATTAAAATAAAATGCACGAATGATATTTAATATTTTTCATTTAATAATAATAACCTCAACAACAATATATATTCTCTAAACCGTGGTTTTCATCACATTGGTTGTGTCATTCTATAAATTAATGTAAAAAGTCTAGAACGTTCAGTATAGAATCATTATTGTGTAGATTTCTCAAAATTAGGTACATCTTAAATACAGTATAATCCTATTTTGCACAAGGAACCATCGCCGAGGCGTCAAATAATCTTCCTCGAAGAAACGCAATAATATTTAGGCGGAAGCTTGTTAAAATACGCGTAAAAGTACCGATCTAAATTACATTTTTCTTACGTACAATGAAATAAACCTGCAAGGAATGGGGATGAATACCTAACGTAATATATTGTAACAATCTTAGTAAATTAAAATTTTACGTAAGTCTTAATCGTAATACTTATTCTAAATTGGTATGACAAAATGTTTACGTAAATATGAAATTATAATTAAATCGAAATTCACAAAGCTAGTTGTATAAAGCTTGTGATTATAATTTAAAGCTCTTCCAGCTCTTAGCATAATAACCAAAGCCTTTTATTATGTAAAATGATTTGAAACCCCCGTTGGTACGCTCTGGGTGATTTCCACGGTTTCTCGCACGCACAATGTAATCAGGGAATGGATTGGTATAATCTGAAGAATTCGTATTTACTCAGAATATGCACGCACGGAACAAGTAATTCAATCAACAATAAATGAATTTGTACAGCTACGTAAGGAAGAGTATAAAGGGATTTGTACTGATTGGAAAAATTAAAAATATTAAAAAACTGAAATGTAGCATTATTTACTTACATAAGATGTACAAGATGGCATGCAGCTCAGTATTATCTTCACTACTTTATGTTTATTGTCCATTTAATTAATGAACATGAATTGCGTAGTTTTCTATTCAATATTGTTTTATTTAAACTATCTTATAGGCTGATTATTATTTTCTAAATTCTGAACAGAGGCAAATTCAAAGCTTCGTAAGACAAAGGCTTATTATACAACGATATACAGGATGAAATAATATTCCAGCTCACACCCGGGTAACATTGGAATAGAACAATAGGCAATTCTTCGCTGCAGAATACAAAAGGCTGGAAAAGCACGATACGGACTTCACTTGTTTTTTTTGCAAATAACAACAACATTATTCAAAAAAGTTTCATTGTCTTGTTCCAATTATTGGAATACCTTTCTGCTACCGGAGTTTGCTTTTTAGGATTTCTTTATTGAAAGTAATGCGAACATACTTAGATTAAAGTTTACATTAATATTACTAACGTATGTGTACGTTTAGGTTGAGGCTATAACATTTACTTGCTCCAAGACCCACGAATTTTTTCGCATTTTTTTCATGACTAGCTGGATGTAATCAAAATAACATCACATTCTTATCTACAAAGATTATATTGATTTTAACTCGCAGAAGATTAGAATTAGATAAACGGTAAACGTTAAAACTAGACGAATGTATTTTTTTGACTTTCAAAAGTTTAATAGATCTGGATTGTACATCTAGTGACGACCTATTGACCTGGTGGTCAGTGCTCCTAACGACGTACTTAGACAGTTTGTTTGAACTTCAAAGCCTGTGAGATATAGGTACATAACAATAAAAATATATATGCTCGTCGTCTAATATTCATTAAGTACACAAGTATTCTATCAGGGATCAGATCAATCGATTCGAATTTTCCAAATTTATTTATTATTTATTTTATTTAATGCACTCTGCAATTCTATATATCCCCGACCTCTACGCATCCGGTAAAGGAAATTGCTGTCTTTGCTCGTATTCGAACAATTAACAAACCCATATGAATTTAGACTTTATAATTCGCGCATATGGCTTGAATTTCAAAAACAAGTTATACAATTTCTTAAAGTTCTACGACATTAAATATAAACTATTTTTATTGATTACTTAAGGCTTCAGTTTGCCAGACGTATGAAATTCGAACTTCAATTTCCGGTTGCGCGAAATGGTACCTACGGCAGTCGTTGTCGTACATTTTAAAAGAGCTTCTTTATTGTGTCGACGATTGGAAATGGGAACGTTCTATGTGTTGTCAATTGAAATTGCTTTTCACTATTATTAATACCAAAATTACTTTGAAGTTTAATATAACAAATTCAGCTAAAAGTACGTACTAAAACTCCAGACGTAAACTAACGAAGTCGTGAAAGAAAATCAGACTTCACATAAATTCATAATTTTCGACTGATTTGCAAGTAAGATAATGAACTTGGTTTAATATTATCTGAGTGGGTATAACACAGCTTGATAAGTATCCTTCAATATCTAAATGATGAAATCAGCGTTTGTAAAAACAGAGCGTTTATTTTTTCATTTCATGTAACCTAGTTCTTTTTAAATACAGTAAAAAAGGTACTTATCACTCTCTCTTATAATATAATATGTAAATATCATTAATTTGAAATGGGTTATAAAGCTAAATTTAATATTACGTAAGTATTACCTACGTACCTACTTATATTCTGATTCTAGTAGCACTTCATTTAAAGGTTATTAGTATGACTTCCATATAAACGTAAAGGTCGCACATCTTTGAAAAGCTCAACTTTTCTGAAAACACTTTTGTGAGCATTTCTCAGCTTCTTTCGTGCTTTAGAACGTTAAGGGTCTTTTTGTCGGAACGTCTTTCTCGAACCCTTCAAGTTCTTGCCACCATATCAAATCACTTACTCTGCACTAAAATGTTATTTCACAAGCTTTACTACAAAAACGAACTATAGCAAACTTGACTTTAACACTTGCAGTTAAGACTTATAGTGCCAGCAAGCACTATCTTGTTCTATCTGATATCAACGAGTAAAACTTCTGCAGTTGCTAAAACGATCTAAACCTTGGAGTTTAGTTATAAAGTACAGTTTCGAAACGGTAAAGTTATGTTGGTAATACGTACTCGAAACTGTAGAGTTCAGAAGTTCGTTTGATCGTCGAAACGGAATTTCTTTTCGTTAATATAGAATATATCAAATGCAATTGAGAAATAATGGCTTTTAGAAATATTCTGAGTTTCCTAGGAAGTCTAGAACTAGTTGAGTTATATTGCATTCTACGGAAAATCAATAGTAGAAGACAGTGGAAAACTAATTTGGAAACACTTTGTTCTTTGAATCCTTTTATTTAACTGCATCGGAATTGATATCGATATGACTGCGATTTTTTACGAGCGATGCTTTAGGGATTTATTAATGGTGAAATACTTAATAGATCAAGATTATATTCGAATCATCTACTCTTTAAGACAAGTTCAAGCAAGATAAATATTTAAACCGCTAGATGATTAGGGCAGAATAACGTTTGTCGGATCCGTTTATCATAAAATAAAAAAAATCGGATGAATTTCATGTCTAAAAAAAACAGGTTTCCATACATGAAGGATTTTTAAAATATTCAACGATGGTATAATATGCCGGTACACTCGAAGACTTAGGTACTTCAGCCCTTTATTATTTCAAGGAAACATAGCACAAAGCGATTTTAGTAATTAACGGGAGCAATTGCAAGTAATTGGAACAAGCTGAAGGGCAATTTAAGTCAGTCACGCTAGTTTTATGAATTCTATACAATAGTTTGTATTTGTGTGTACGTTATTCCCACACTTTGAAAAAGGTAGGTAAGATAGGTAGGTAAATTTTGAAAAAAATGTGCAATGTATATTATCCTATTCAAATTCTTATGATACCTACTACTAAAATTGGATCGACCGTTAACATGTACCTACATTAAAAATTATAAACAAATATTTAACACAGCAAAACAAAGTCGAGCAATGTAGGTTTATATAAAAAAATACAAAGCAGTAGTCCTTATACTGACTTACCTAAAGACTGACTCAGTTTTAATTATACCAAGCTCAAAGGAAAACGGTGTAAATGCTTTACATGCGTCACCCGTACCAACTTCAAAGGAGTTGCATGCTTCTACTTAGCTAAACGCTTCCTAGCAAACACATATACCTATCTACTACTATTTATTTACAATATAAAGTAATTAATTGGCATTACTACGCCTACGTAGCATAGTAGAGAGCTAAGCTATGCACACTATAACGTCTGTAACGACTATAACGTCGGTGTAAATTACCTCATGTTAATAATTTAAAGATGTGATTCGGCTAGATAATCACATCCATACACCAGACTACTTTCCATACATCTTGGTACTTGTTACCTGGATACCATAGTAGGTACCATATCAATACATACTCATTGAACGAAACATCGCAGAAGGGCGTTTGATTACTCTTTACTAGTCAACGAACATGCTAGCTGTGAATTAACATTAAGAGCTTCAACACACATACTCGTACCGATAACCTAGTAGCTTAATAGATAAGTATCTGTATAACTATGTGAATGTTTTTTTGATTATTTCGAATGTTACATCCGTGAACGTGATTTCAAAAGGACCATTATAAAAAAGACAACCGACATTCATTCATTGTTCCGAATAATGTTCTGTGATGAAAGGAAAGGTATTTGTATAAAGAGACCCGCATGCTTGCAGATTGCTCCCAATTGTTCAATAATGTGAAGAATATGGAAACGGTTCAAAAGATTTATTTTCTTTATGTGGAAATTAAAAAAATGTAAGTAATTAAAGGCTCGTTGGAATGAAACAACTATTAACGGATTTAACTCGCGTATTTTTATTTTATTTGCTGACGTTTCGGATTCTTTACAGTTTCCATAATCATAGCACGACTGAGCTGACAATAGTCTCGTTCTTAATTTGACATCATTGTCGATTTTAATATTTGAATTAGACTGACAGTGAGTATATACCTACTCATATATATATATGTCAGCATTGATAGATAAGTACTTACTCGGTTTACAATTTCATTAGGAAATACACAAAACAGGAATTGCTAAAACCCTAAGTAGGCATCTGCTAAAAAATACTTCGTAGAAGAACAATTCCAAGAGAACGGTAAAAAAATTCATGGAAAAAATACTTAACTTTAAGATAATTCAATAAGTAAGTAGATAGGTACATATCAATACCTAATAAATAATTATTTTCAACAAAGATTTTCTCGTAATTATTCCAAAAAGATGTCTGTAATATTCTTGACGCATGGCAGAGATTTCATAGGAAATCCATCTAAATAATTATAATATAAGATATAAGTACCTACTTAGATGAATTTTATAGTATACCTACTCTTAAAATATCAGTTTCGAATGATATCATTTAATGACCGACATTTCTCTCCGGCAGCAAAAAACACATTAAATGAACGAAGCTAATTCGAACACATTTTCAGCTTAAAAGCCTTCGCGATTACTTTCAGGCAATTAAGTTTAAAGTCATTTCTTTTGAGTATAAACTTTTATGGGTTGTTAAAGCTATCTAACTTTCTTAAAAATGTACCTAACAGAGTTATTATTTAAATTTAGTGAATGAATTTTATTAGAGCACTTAAATAAAGTACTTTGGAAATAAATATAAATCATATTCAGCCAGTGAAACCGTATACCCATTCTCTTTATTTACATTGCGCTTATTGCCGCTATTGACATAGTTTCGTTTATCAGCAATTGACGTAGCTCGTACTACAAAAACATTACCTATACTTTCCTACACCTATTACTTATTAGTGGTCCCGGCAGACGTTTTCCCGTCGCGCAAAGCAGCGCTACATTAATCAATCGATGTGACAGTTGTTGACATTGAGATGGTACTACGTTAATATTTTCGTAAAGTTTTCTAAAAATAATAATTTCTGTTACACTCTTAAATTTACAATTTTTTCATGCAACCTTTTTATTTTTTTGATTACGACAAAAAAACATTTAGTGAAAGTGGTCCGACCGTTTTAGCGTGACGAAGTGGATTAAGGAAATTGGGATTCATTTATATATAATAATAAGTGCATAGATATACATAGTGGTAGCAGTCCGTCAGTCTATAGATAACTAAATAAAAATATTTGAATAATAATTATTATTTTTTGTCTCCAGGTGATACCAGCAATGTTTCACACGGCCAGCATTTGGTTGACGCTAGCTCTAGCGGTGCAGAGGTACATTTACGTCTGCCACGCCCCCGTAGCGAGGACCTGGTAAGTATCCCCTACTTTTAAAAAAATGTCCTAAAATCTTGGCGCAATCTCTCTAACATCATCACATCTAAAAATACCTTTTTAGTAAACAAGTTTCATTTTAAGGTTTATTGCGGTCGAATACCTAAAATGTATTGTTATGGTAGCAAACTTACAAGGAGCTTCAACAGTTTCCCCAGGCCGCCGGTTTCTCTGTCTATTTGTCTATCCCTCTGAATGTGTAGAGTAAAACTACATTACTATAATAATAATAAAATTAAACGATATCCTTATCCTTTTAACTTTGTAAATTTTAGGGTATGTATATAAATACCCTAAAATTTACAAAGTTTTCCTTTTCAAACTGCTCTTTCTAATTATTCGTGCGTGAACATCTCTAATCCATCTTGGTTAAGTTGCCTATTCGCAAATTAAGTAATAGGTACCTTTTTTAAACTGTTTATAATTCTGGAAACTATTTGCTCAAATTCACATTTATGGGTACTTTGAATTCAACTCCAGCCAAGCGGTGCGATGCAGACGTATTTAAGAAAACGTTCTTAGAGAAAATGTGGCAATATATCCTCCCCAAAGATTTAGCGGTTGCTCACGAAATGCACAAGATGTCAGTATGTATATAGCAAGCCAAACGTTGCTCTGACTTTACATGTATGTACTTTTGCAGACGAAACGATTTTAAAATTCGTACATTTGCAGTCTTTGAATGTTTTAACTGTTGTTTTATATAAAGTCATGGTGTAAAAAGTTTATACTCCTGGTCTAGCAGTCTTTTAATCAGGATTGTTACTTGCAGGACTAGTAAAGCACACTCGGTTTTAACAGATTTTATTATAGTAGGTACGTATCAACTATAGACAAAAACTATAAAAAAGGATCTACAACACAAGTAAAATAAAAAAAATCCAGAAACCAAGAAAACCTATCCTTAAAATAACATAAACTCGTTGCAGTTGATTTAGCTTCCCGTAGTTGTGGTACAACTGAGCTGACGCGTTACGGGCTTTATGTTTAGTTAAGGTTTAAGTTATATTTTCCCAAAGTTTTATGCAATTTGTTACATAATTTCATAAGGTGAAGCCATATAGGTAGCTACTGTAGTAGGTACTATTTTAGGCTTAAGCAGTGAATTCTCCCAAATGTTAACACTTAATTGCATTACTTACTAACATGTATAACGAGGTAGGCATATCACTTATAGATACTTATGTTCAACAATTCAACAGGTATTCCGGCTAATAGGGTTACATATTAAAGGAATGTGGGAAATGCTCTACAATATAATAACAGACTGTGTACTAATATAATTCGCACATAACAATGCCAGTATTACACATTATAATCATCACGAGTGGAAAGCTTGCATAATTATAATATTTATTGGATATCGCGTCACCGACTTTTACGTAATGAAATATATTATATGCAAGTCAGCCCTTTAGAAAAGCAATATCAATTCTGAAATATTATATGGATATCACAATATCTGAGCAGATACTTGTACCACACAGCACCTTTAGTCCGTGATAGGAGTGCGTATCAATAAAAAAAGTAAGTTTATGATCTCAAATATAAATCGATCTGAAAATTTCACATATTTAATACCTATATTATGTTATTCAAGTTTACACATACATGTTAATTGCAATAAAAAGGCGGTACCTACAATATTTCGTGGAAATAAAAAAATATATTAATTTTACAATAGTTATCTTATTACCAATAACAAAAATACCTATAATTTTTGCACGCTACGATATATCCTTATAGACTATGGGCCCATGTTAAAAAAATGATGGGTCATTTGAACCACCAGATGACCTATGTAGAACGATATAAGAGCATAAAATAATAAGATTTAGCATTGTGCCGTCACTTGTAAGCTGTCCAACTGAGTGTAGGTGAGAATTCAAAAGTACAGGTAGAGTGAGTACATTTTGGTCATATATTTTTGAACGGCATTGTTACCATCGATAGATCCATGAAAAATAATACTAAAACGCGTAGTGCCGTAAAAAAATGGTGATCCAAAAAGTCGGAATTTTTTTTTGATTTTCCGACAATTTCCAGGGTGAATTTGATCATTTGATACAGTACGGCATCAGTTTCATACTATTTCAATACTGCTTCTAATCCATCATTCCGCAACGCCGTAAAAAAATCAAGCGACAAGGGGAAAAAACCGAAGGTTGCAACCCCCTCTCTTTCCGTGGTCCAGGGGGTGATTTGACACAACGTCAAATTAATTTATTTCGAAAGTGTTTTATGCATAGATAATATTTTTTCATATGCCGTACATTTTCGTTGGTTCAAAAAGTCTGTGACATAACGGCACCGGATGAGGAACCGTTTCACTTCAGTTAGACGTCATAGTGATTTTATCATATTATCAATTGTTCTCTTCAAAAATATGTTAATGCCGTACTGTATCAGATGGCCATAAAGTACCCTTAAAATGGTAGCGTCATTTTCATGAACCTAAAAGATATGGTCTGCATTAAAATGTACTTACGGCATCATTTTTTCCTAATTTATTTATCTTAATACTATTTAAAACATGGGATACAATCTAGAAAACTGCTATATTTCATTAATGTATGATATTTAAATTACTGCAATAATTTGCAAAATTTCAGTTTTTGTATTTCTCCATAATTTTTTTCAGAACAGTTTCTTTTGAACGGCAATACTATATAACAATTGTATTTTACAATATTATGTTAGAAAAATAGTTCCCGTACAGGATCAAATGATTTTACAGCTTTATAAATCAAGAATACAATGAAATTAAGATAATTATTGATATACATTCAAATGAACAATCATTTCTTGACGGCATTATTTTTAATAGTACTTTTAAGTGCTAGATAATGTTTTGGAACCGAAGCCGTACTTTATCAAATCACCCCCTGGACCACGGAAAGAGAGGGGGCTGCAACCTTCGGTTTTTTCCCCTTGTCGCTTGATTTTTTTACGGCGTTGCGGAATGATGGATTAGAAGCAGTATTGAAATAGTATGAAACTGATGCCGTACTGTATCAAATGACCAAATTCACCCTGGAAATTGTCGGAAAATCAAAAAAAAATTCCGACTTCTTGGATCACCATTTTTTTACGGCACTACGCGTTTTAGTATTATTTTTCATGGATCTATCGATGGTAACAATGCCGTTCAAAAATATATGACCAAAATGTACTCACTCTACCTGTACTTTTGAATTCTCACCTACACTCAGTTGGACAGCTTACAAGTGACGGCACAATGCTAAATCTTATTATTTTATGCTCTTATATCGTTCTACATAGGTCATCTGGTGGTTCAAATGACCCATCATTTTTTTAACATGGGCCCATAGTCTATTAGTGCATACTGCATACATGCATATTATAGTATGACGAAAAATATATAATGTTAGCTTCATGTTTGCCATATTTTTGTAAAATACACTTTTACAAGTTATATACATATAGTCTGACGCCAAAATCTCAGAAATGCAGTGTTGGTATTCCTCGCAGCATTTCTGAGTGCATTCTACGATATCCTCGAGTGCTCTTAGAGTGTGAGCAATCGAACTCGAAATGCACACCACACCGTATTCACATAAAAATAAAATATTTATAATAAATCCGTTACAAATTGCTCCGCAAAAGTTGCGTTTAAAAATATTTTCCAACAGTTTATTACATCAAGGAAAGCTAAGTTCATATTTCGCAAGAAGCCACAGAGTTCGTTAAAATAAAAAATAATGTTATCTTTCTATAGCTCGCCGCAAGTGTTGTTTCACCATAGATAACAGCAAATAACTTCGATCATCTACTTAGAAAAAAACTACTGCTCTGTATAAATATGGAAATGGACCGGTGATTAATATACCTTCCTAAGTACCTAATGAAAATATATTTTTGCTGGGTTACACAATTCTCCAGTGCTATTGGGTAGGTACAAAATAAATCATATTCAATCAAGAATACAAATAATACCTAATTCATTTCACGGCTGAAAGCATTCAATGGTCACGCAATACACCTAATGGTTTCGTTCACTCGGTAATAAAATCTACTTTTACAACGGTACACCGTTGCCTAGCACATAGTCGAAATTAACATCATGTCATCGTCTCCTACTGTTGAAACTCACCTAATCTTTTAAAAGCTTATTCTAAAGTCCATTATGTCGATATCATAATGTAGGTGTTTATGAATAAAATACGTCAGTAGGTTTAGTGCGAGCTACATGTCATAACCATCATCACCATCGTATTCGTGTAAACGTTACAATTTGCACGGAAAAACGAATGTTTCAGTAATTCGTCTCTAGAGGAGTTGTTCATTATCCCTTACAAATTTTAACATTGCTACAAACGGGATAGTGACGTTTTGCTGGCTATTAAGTCCCTTACGTCCACATAGGCTCTTACTGGGTAAAAGACAAACGTAGGTAAATGGTAAGTTGTCACCCAGGTGGTTTCAGAAAATGGTTTCAGATTATCTAGTTAACTGTCAGCCTTCAATAATTGAAGAGGTCCTGAATAATTTAGACCCTACATCCGTCTACATTTCCGATGTTTAATTCAAGAGCCTGACTTAGAAGCAGCAATCAAGCGGTGTTTGTCTAGGGCGGGGGCAATAGCTACCTACATATATTAATTTCCCGCGCAATGATGCATTTATCATTTATTTGTATTGACCGAATCATGTGATGGGTATATAGTGCTAACTAAACTTGACATATACATAGTTAGAGTGCTACTATTATGGATTATTTGATTATGGTTATTTTTAGTTTTACTCCAGGCCTAAGGCCGCGGGGTGGCTTAAACGTCTATCATACATACCCAACCTTTATACCTTCGCTTGAAGTAGCGTGGACTGAAGGAGTCGTGAACCTTGCGATCTGGAGGTCTCAGCACGACGCTCTATGGATAATAGTAGTGGTTTACTTTACGGAAAAGAAATCGTTTACGACTGCAATAAAAAATTGGGCAAATAAAATATCAGCATTACGTCCTGTTTACTGTGGCGAGTTTTATTACTAAATGTTATACCAATGATACTGACGCATGTTTCTAGTGAAATGGAAAGGTCACGTCTTCTCAGAGAAAAATCTTGCCGCTGGCTTTTAAAGTTGACGGCATTAAACTTTAAGATGTAAAAGTTTCTCGCCTTCATAAACAATAAAATGTCACGGGGTCATTTTGACCGTAGGTAAACTTTTAACTAAGATCATTTATTTACTGAAAATATATGTTTTTTTGTTAATTTGAGTTAACGTGAGCTCAGCTGTGAGACTCAAATTGCATAATAGTAGGTATACCAGTCGGATGAATCCTAACACGGGCATCCGAACTTATACGAGTAGGTACATTAGGTATAGGTATTCGATCGATTCGACGACGCAACTCAAATTAGTCAAGAAATCGACATCAAAGGTTTAAACAAAATATACCGGACGTGTCGAAGTAGATGTATGTTCTGCATTGACCTCCTGATCTCAAATTACCTAACCCCTCATCTCTCGGAGATCGTCCCTCGTTTAGACTATTATACCAAACATTATAATATAAAAAGTTACTTGATTTCTATTCGTTATTTGCAGTCGGGCATCTAAAAACTCTCGTAATTCAATGAAGCGATATTAAAATGATCTTTACGCACCCATTAAGAAATTTCAACTCTGCTAAAATGACAAACACCGCTAGTATTTAATATCTTCCATTTTCATAATGGCCGTGTATATTGAATAGCTGAAGAGTTGCTATTGTAATATTAATAAGCGGGCGGAATCGTCTGTTCATGGCAGAATTTAATAAGTACCAGCCGAGGCGGAAGTCCTTAATGAGTCTTGAGATCAAAGTGTTAATTTTTGAATATTCATTTTTCATTATTGATATTGAATTACATATTTCATTTCCAATAATTTCTATTCTCGAAAAGTTACGCCTTACTATCTTTACGTTGGATCTACATTTTAATATGATCGTCGGTTTTCTGAAAGCATAAATATATGGAACCAATGTATCGTCAAAATTATTTTCGGTTATATAGAACATCTTTAATAACTGAGACTCAAAGAAACGTTGTTTAATGTAACTTTACAATAAGGATTAATGAATTAGATATAACAAGGGATTCCATGTTACGTAGAACCGTGAAAACTTTATATACTTACCTACTTATAGTTTACACATAGTTTTTTAATTTATAGCAATGAAAGAGTTTCGGGTCGGACTAATGAATACACCAACATATATAGTATAATAGGTGTTTTACTTACAAATTTAGTTCTATATGATATTAATAATGGTTGGTAGTGCTAAAAATATTAAGGTAAGCAGTCTTTGTATGTTTTTATAGCAAAATTTCATTTTGAATTTCCTTGTGCATTATAAAATATTAAGTTAACCGCTTTTGAACGGATTCTTAAAGCTATAAAACAGGCGTTCGGGGTAAAATGACGTAAAGCCCTGTTCAAGCTATTTCTTGTAGAACAATACGGCCGTTCCGTATAATTTCTTTTAAAATAATAAGCATCAATTTTTTTTTTCCTGAATCGCTTATCATAAAGCAATCATGAGTGATGGACGCGTTACGTGATTAAATACCTGCCAGAAAATTTGAAATATAATAATTGTAAATTGGTGTTTACAACTTTATATCACAATCCAGAAAGTAATTTAATAAATAAACCTTGATAATCTACTGTACCTACTCTCCACAAATTAGTTGATAATAAATTGCAATCATTAGCACATTACACATAATATGTATCTATATAGCACAATTAAAACTTATACGTATTAAATCGTATGAGTGTTCCCCATTAAAATTGGCTAATGTTAACAAAATCACCTTTTATAAACTAGCATTTATACGGAAGATATATAGCAACTTATTACATTTTAGGTGTATACCCAAGAATATTTTAACTGTCTGGTGTATAAAGTCTGAAAACTAACTTAAAGTTGTATATAGGTATGTGAGAGTCACACTTCACACTAATATATTAAGGTGGAATGTCATATTCGTATTTCAGGCATAGTTTTGTACGACGGCCGACGCGCCACGGTGCTCCATATATTAAACATCGTGGCCACAAAACGTTTGATTCCTTTTTAACATTCTCCTCACTTTGGCAAAGTGTAAATCCTCGAGTGTCTTCTACTCTGAATATTTTATTTTTATACACGTAGGAACTTATAGTAAAATAACACTGTAACTTCCGTCTTTTTATCGCATTCAAAGAGGGAATTCTTGAAAAGCAAAATGTTTTTTTTTTTATTTTATTTGCTGTGAAGATAGCTCTCGCTTTTTATTTATTTACAGGCTGACCGTTTATATCTCGTTAAATATAGTTGCTTTTTGAAATACCTACCTAAGTCGTCGAAGTTTATACCTTATTGAAAAACGATATACATAGTTACCTATGTGATATTTATACTTATCTATATAATCTGTACTGTAATTTAGTATCTGACATTGCAAACGTAATGGCAAAAAAAAATACTTTGCGCTCGGCGACCAACTAAGCATCCACTATTATTATACATATATATGTGTGTGTATTCTACTCGTATAAATCAGCGTATTATATAACATTATTGTATTGTATAATTCTAGAATAATAGGTCTATTTTATAAAAAAAAAAAACAATTTCAATACGCTATGCAATTCTATAAATCACCATTTTCAATAGGTACGTCATGTAAATATCTATGCGCAGCGTGATTGCAGCTTAATTCTTTAAGCCAATGATTTCAAAAGGCTCACTGAACCGTTATTCTTTGAGCGGTTTTTGTCAATAAATGGATTTATTTACCTATATTTTATTAATACCGCACTGTCCATAATATCACGGAAAATACGCTTCTTTATATATAACTAAACTTAATGTAAAGAAGATGTATGATGCGAACAACTTGTAATATTAATACCCAAATAAAATACTATAAATAACTATTTTATTGATATGTGCTACGTATTTTGCTCCTACATATAATATTCATTTGCTTCTTCTTTGTAATTTTGCCAAGATTGGCAAAACATGTTACCTAATTAGGTACGATATCTTATGTATAAGTGGATACTTATGTAGGGTCGGACGTTCAACAGTTAACCACTCGTACACAGTTAGCCACGGCTATATTTCATAGACGTGACGTCACCACTTTGTGCCATCGCGCGGTTATGATGCAACGGGTACCCAACTCCCTGCTCCCCAGTTTGCAGTAGGCTTGCGTCGGCAGCCTTGATGGAAAAAGTTAAAAAAAAAAACTTGAATTATTTTTCTCCTAACATCTTTTCATTTCATATTACAAGAATTATTGTGGCGTCGCTGAGTAGACTAACTAAACGTGCTTCATTTAGTGCAAGTATCACGTGAGTAGCGACGCGCATTTAAAAGTGAGGTCAGCGTAACGGCTTTAGGTGGGGGTTGGTCCACAATTAACCAAAATGGGCAATAGAACAAATTTTTTTGGGAAAATTATTAATTTTATGAGTATTTTAGATGGAGTGTACCAGGAAACAACAGCGTAAAAATGGAGACATTCGGTTAAAGTTATAAAAAATGATAATGAGGTGTTAGGCTTAATAATAATTCAAATATTATATTATACGTAATATTTTCTTTAAAATTATACCAAAATACTATTTTCTCAGAGATAAAACACTCGTTTCGTCATTATTTAAAAATAATAAACTTTTTATATTAAGGGATTTAATTTGACTTAACTTTTCACTCAATGGCTATATGTTGCATACCCACCCGGTTAATTGTGTACGATGGTGTGGATACAGTTAGCCAATTTCCATTGTTGTTTTAAATATTTTTGTCGCAAAAACCGTGTAGAAAATGAACATTTATTATATGCCTATATGTAGCTAATGAACCTGGCTATTGAACAGGATATAGAAAAAAAATATCGGAATGAAAAATTACGAAGTATGATGGTTTGATTTTTATGTGGTTAATTGTTGAACTGGTCACCCTACGTATCGCACCTAACTAACATGTTCTGGATGGATGGACTGTTTTCATATGTTAAGCCATTCTCAAAACGCTGTAGATTTTTTTTCGTTTATACTTAAACCAATTTAACTTTCCAATTAGAACTTCAGTATTCCTCATAAATATTTAAACAAATTCTTTTAATGAACCTGGTCCATAAAATCCGTAGAGACAAAGCATTATATTCCAGTTTTGTTTTCTTGTTCCACAGGTGTACGATGCCTCGAGTGACGAAGTGCCTGATCTACATCGGGGTGGCTGCATTCCTGCATCAGCTGCCGAGGTTCTTCGACCGGAACTACCTGCCCCACGTGACGGTCTGGCGTGGACATTTCGAAGAGGTTTGCCGGGTGCGTAAAACCAACATTAGGGCTTAAATATAAAATATATATGTATATACGAAATAGGCAATAGTGTTTGTCTAACAACTTTTTCGTGTATGCTAAGTATCTTTTACGAACTACGTTCTAAATAATCCATAGATAACAATGCTTTTCTTTTTTTTCTTCAGATGGAAATGGCCCCATGGGTAAATAGTTTATCTTTGGACGCGTACTTCATCAGCTATTTCGGTTTCCGGGTCCTCTTCGTACACCTGATCCCGTGCACCTCCCTGGTCGTCCTCAACGTTCTCCTCTTTAGAGCCATGAGGACCGCTCAGCTCAACCGACAGAAGCTCTTCAAAGAAAACCGTAAATCCGAGTGCAAAAGACTTAGAGATTCAAACTGTACAACTCTCATGCTCATTGTGGTAGTCACTGTATTTCTCCTAGTCGAAATCCCTGTAGCAGTGGTGACCATACTACATATTATTTCAAGCACCATCGTTGAGATCCTAGATTATCATATTGCAAATATTCTTATTTTGGTTACCAATTTCTTTATTATTGTATCGTATCCCATAAACTTCGCAATATACTGTGGCATGTCTAGGCAATTTAGGGAGACATTTAAAGAGCTTTTTATTAGAGGTGCAGTCACTAGTAGGAAAAACGGCGGTTCCAGTAGATATTCTTTAGTAAATGGCCCCAGAACGTGCACTAACGAAACCGTTCTATAGATCTTTAAATAATAAATGTAAATAATATAAATCGTGCTATATGAACTGTTAGATCTAGTTTATTGTTTTTCTATTTAATTTCATAGCTATATAGACATATCAATAAAGAGATATATCTAATGTAGACAACGGTCAAAAATATTAAATATGGTTCAACGACTAATATTGTTTTAATAAAAATGTATTAGCATGTAAACTGATATACTTTACTTATTGAATGTTGTAACGATTTGATATTTTTTCTGGTACTTTTTCGTGGCCGAAGTGATCACCTAATTGTAAGCTCATAAATTATTTTCTATTGTATTTGATTAATTTTCGATTAGCTGATCGCTCGGCCCATAAATGGTGAGCCCCCATTTGGAAAAGTGACTTTAAAAATAATTTATTGTATTAAATCGATGTTCAAATATTTATTTTTGTAAATACAGTACATAGGAAAATTACATAATATTTTGTATGTAATATAAAATGTGTAATCCTGTAAAAAAGAAGAAAATAATATGTAGAAAAGTCATCTGTGTCCCATTAGCACTTTTGTTTTCTGTTCTCGTGTAAACTAATGTCATTTTTGTGCTTTTATTTATAGAAAGTTTGTATGAAATTTTAAGGACCATGGCGAAATTATACTTCAATTTTAGGTTCATATAACTCAATAAAGAAATGTAATTAAATTGTTTTGTTTCACTTATTAATAATAATATATTTTTAACGGAATCCCCAAACTATTCTAGAAAATCTTCTTATATCAGCTTTCTTTGATAAATTTACAATACAAACCATTAGGCGATAGAGACCGTTATACAAGAAATATCAAAAATATAACACCTATTTTTCAATAAGAAATATCTTTTAAAAATACCCACAGGAGTAGCGTTGCTCCTGGCTGATAGTACTTAGAAAAATATTAATTTGGTAATTAGTAGATCTAATCCCAGACCCCAATTCAAGAATTGAGATCAAAGAATTCTTGGATATTTATATGAATTTCTACACTTAATTAAAATCTAATAAAGCTTCACAGAAACCCGAACTTTTATTGTGCCTAATTTTTATTTCAACATCAAAGGTATTTGAAATCTACACGTTTTGGTCTCATTATTCTGTACTCTGAGGTAATACCTATAATGACAGGATAATGTACCAGAATATGCGAAAATAATTGGGTACCGCTGGGTACGATTCTCATAGTCATATTATGGTAGACATAGCTAAAATAATAAGATAAGCATTAAATAAATACTCAAGTATCTATCTTATGATAGATAGATATATCTATTTGCGCAGATTTATTTGTCTTAATAGATACATAATACTTTTTATGCTACCAAACAACTAATCTATACTTCTATACTAATATTATGAAGCTGAAGAATTTGTTTGTTTGTTTGAACGCGCTAATCTCAGGAACTACTGGTTCGAATTCAAAAATTCTTTGTTGGATAGACCATTTATCGAGGAAGGCTTTAGACTATATAACATCAGTCATCACGCTGCGACCAATAGGAGCGAAGAAACAGTGGAAAATGTGTAAAAAACGGGGAAAATATGAAGCCTTATGACTTTTTACTTACTTTGACGAAACAATCGGACGGGCATGACGACGTCTGCCGGGGCCGCTAGTAATGAATAATCAAAGAACAGATAGACCCTACGGGTTGTTGCATTCAACTCTTGAATGCAACTGATTACTTTATGGAGTTTATCGCTGACTATAATATTAAAGCTACCTAAGTGAATTAGTTACTACAAATAAATTAAAGCCAGAACTAACTAGATCACTTTATTTCAAACCGGGACAAGGAAACCTAATTAACCTCTTAAGGAGGTAAAAAGTAGGTTAAATAAGATCCATTCGTGCAAAACCGTAAGCCAAATCAGCTATAGGTAATATTTCTATCCTATCACTTGGATAAAGTATTTGCGTTATAGTATTACTTCGTACATTGACGTCATTCCACGCCCATGTCCGTATAGTGCAATTTCTACGTTCTATTATCTCATATGAAACCAATAAAGAATATTGTCTGTTAGTTTATGAGCAATAGAAGTGGGTGAGTCATTGTCGTGTCTCTCGACGTGTCAATCAAATAAGGCAGGGTTTTCTACTTTGATAAAATGAATATACCTAACTTTCTTTTTGCGTCCTTACAACTAAGTACTTAATATATTATTATAGTCTAATATACCTACCTATGAAATGAAATAACACACAAACTCATGACATGTAACATCGACTATTTCTACTTGCACAAACGTATCTCTGTAGATAAACACTCTTATTCATAGAAAATTGTGCAATTTCTAGTTATTGGCTCGTACCCCATACAGGGATGAGTTGTGTACAAGTGATCGTTCAACTATACTATTGGAGAGAAATAAGAAAAACTGTAAATGGCTGGACGAGCGTCGCACTATTATCAACACTGTCCCAACTCACCACCAGCATCTACCTCATCATACTATCTCCACCGCTGCCACAATTCACTACTAATACCACTGCCACAATTTACCACCAGTACCTACAACATTCTTTCTAGTAGGTTCAAACATTCATTCATATCTTCATCGCTACCACAAGTAACTACTTACTACCAACACATATTCTACTCACACTCCCTACCGCTACTACCGCTTCCTACGGGGTGTTTCATGTCAAATAAAATAAAAAACGTTTAGCTCCAAATTGTTGTTAACTAATTCAACAAATTATCCATCGTACAAATTATACACCGATAAAGTATAACAATACCTATGCGTTCTAGGTCATGTACGGGCCCGTAAATCGTCATCAAAATAGTTCAACATGTACATAAAATATTACGTACAATGTGTGCAAATTTTCTGACAGTTTTCTCTTGGGAAAGCGAAACTGGGAAATGAAATACTTACGTTAAGTACCACTTTCCGAGATCGATTCTGAATCTCATATTCACTAGCTGGGACGCAAGCCCCTCTCAACCCCTATATTTCAAGCTTCAGATAAACTATAAAAATAATAAAACGTAAATAATGTTTATACACCTAATAAACTGTGGTCGATTTTAATTTATATCTACTCGTACATATAAGAATATGTAGATGTAACGGGATTGTATACTGAAAAGAGTTAATTTGGTAAAAAAGGTACTGATATAAAGGACCCTTGGAGTTGGGTATACTACATAGATTACATACTCATAAGATGTTTCACTTGTAGTTCTGGGTTTTTACTGCTTAATACTAACTGTTTCAAATAGGCAAGTTAAGCAAGTAAATAGGTAATTAGAATAAATAATAATTTCAATGATATCAAGCTCGCGAATTTTAATATAATAGTACATAGGTACTTATGTCGTGACAAAAATATAATTTACTTCCAGAATCATAAAAACACTTTTTAATAGGTACTTACCTTACCTATTATACCATAGTAGTAACCTTGCTGTGTGCCTGTTAAAAAGTACATCAGCAAAAGCACTTTGTCTTAAAATATTATCATATCGTTATTTGAATAATAAGTTACTTTTATTCTTATACTATAACTAGCTGTCCACCCCGGCTTCGCACGAATCTCTTTGTTTTATAGCCTATGTCACTCGGGAATAGTGTAGCTTCCCAACAGTGAAAGAATTTTTAAAATCGGTTCAGCCGTTTTGGAGCCATTTCAATCCAAACAAACAAACAAACCTTTCCAATTTATAATATTAGTATAGATTAGAAAATTACAATTCCTGAAATTTATACGTATCAGAAATAATAATTCTAAAAAATGATGCATCTTAATAACAGGTAAGTAACATTAACCAAAATTTTAGTTCAGTCCGATCTGCTCGTTCCATAGAAATGAGATCGTATTCTTCAGCATTGTAGAAGACTAATGATTGGAAATACGAAAATGTCGGTTCACTGGTTTAGATTCTATTGCCATGATATGCTCACTCGTGCCTTTTAATCCTACAAAGGCTTATTTATGGAACCGTTTAGCAATTTTAGAAAGTACTACGGTGTATCGCGATTTATTACAAGAAAGGATTTGATTATTTAGACTTCTCAGAGCCAGTCAAGAGAGTGGTATGAACTGAATGGAAATAAATTAATAAATTTGTACTTACATACTTACATATGTTTTCTTGAAGAAAGATGTACAGAAACTTAATGTCATTATACTATAACCAAACCAATATCTGAAGTAATTCTTAATTTGACTTGTATATAATAATTTCCAGAAAAAACATACAATAATAAATTGTGTTTTTTTTTCTTACCGGTATAAATTTATGTTTACATGGTGTTAAAAGATTTCCTACTATTTATATCAAAGACAAAGGCTAAAATATTTAAACATTGTTTAATCGAATAAACTTTGATCTTGTACAAAACGCTAATAGTTTTATATTCATCTTAAAACGTTATGGATAGAAATGTCGGATCAACATATAAAATAATCGTTTAATTTTACTACCCATCGAAGGTTGCACCATAAAATGTTGAGCAAAGAAATAGCACATGTAATACCGCATGTTATACGACGTCGTTACATTAAGGACGTAATCATTTTAGGACTGTTAACTGACTTATAGAAGTGAAATATTACCTAGTTACAATGTATATACTAAAACTTTCTGAAAACCTGAAGACATCACAATATGACAAACATAACGGATTTAATTGTTTGATTACAATATCTAATAGTCGTGTAAGCTGAACATTATTTACAAAAATAATCGATTTCCAGTCTCTTTGAATCTTTTATGCTATCTATTAGATACACATACTTGACATCGGACCTTTCCCTGAAGTAAGTCGAATCGCCTAACTACTCGACCCATCCGTTTTATTCATAACTGAGATCAATTTATTTATATGAAGATTTCCATTGAATGTGATCTACGGATGATCATGGCTTATGAAAATGTAAATTAGAAAGTAAGACAACTATATAAATATAGGAACGGGACCTGAAACTGTGTTCTGCTAACTTAAGATTACTGACAAACCCCGAGTTTCATTTTTAAATATTTTTAAGTTTATGCACGAGCTTAAAAGTTTTGATGACGTCAATTTTGATTTCGATATCTCAACCAAACTCCGTCATTAAAATGTTTGCCAAAGTTGTCAAAGATTTTATGAATTTATTACGACTTTATGTTTTCCATTGGTATTGTAGAAAATATGAATATTATTATTAAGATGGATTAAGGGAAGGGGAACTTCAGTTGTTCTGGAATAAAAAAAAATATTATACCTAAGTATTAGATTACAATAATATTGCGATGTAAACAGATGAACCGGTATTGATACCATCATCTTTTATAGATCTTAAGGATATCTTTCCAATGAATAAATTAAATTGCTACAGAGTGCAATAAGCGATGGAGGTACAGAACTAGTTATCATTTCTTAGAACAGGTCGATCAAACAGAGCAAATATAGTAATTACTGATATTTAAATAATTATTAGCGCTCCCAGCCGACGTCGTCCTGCCCAGCAAAACAGCGCTACTTTAATCAATCCATTTGACAATTGTTGTCATTGAGATAGTACTACGTTAATGTTTTTGTAACGTTGTCTTAAATGTCCTAATTTTCCGTATAATATAACTTTTCAGTTCTTTTCTAACATAAGGTGCATGTTACATGTAGTCATTCTATACATATTACTTTATTATCTTCGACGATTCGTCCCTGGCCGCGGAGGAAAACTGGAAGAATCATTATCATTTTTAAAAGCTCCCAAACACCAATGTGTGTAGTTCTGTTAAAAGAGTTCAAAGAAAAACAAATACATAATTATCTTCAACATCCAGTTAGTTATTAAAAACATTTCTCCATTTGAAAGTAAACACTATCACTATGTTCAAAGGCTGACGAAGTCGAAAGAAGCTCTCGAGTTTACAAACTTAAGCTCTCCTTAAAAACTGAGAGCTTATAAAAAGACATAAGACAGTTGCATTTCAACTACATTAAAAAGTATCTAGCGAGCGAAAAGCAAGAGTCTTAAAATACGGTCAAGTGACGCCCTCGTAAAATGGGTTAAGTGCGAGTTGTGTCCCTGTATAGGAATTCCGTGGCCATTAAAGTTTTATAGCTTTTATATAGAATACTTATAAGTTCCGAACAACTAAAAGCTGAGCGCGCGACTAGACGCTGTATATTACGATCATTATTTTGCAAAAGGCTCACCTAAAGATATGGCATCTTGGATGATGTTAAATGTTTTTTCTTAACAACTTTTGATATTAATTTCAATTTATTAATGCTAGTTCTGTCTCGCGGTGTCATTGTAATGTGAAAAGAAAGAAAAATACCAAAATATCGATATCATATTATTATGAACTAAGTAAATAATAAAATGTTACGAAATAATTGAAATATAGTACAATACAATACGCCATGTCCCTACGTACCTATATTTTCTTTGTAAAATTGACTATGAACACATCTCTTTGAAACCCCTTTTCAATAGAAATGTTATTCCAGTGGTCCTTATATCGAATCTTGTTTCGATTAAAGAACTGGTACCAATATATTGGAACTTCTAAAGCCATCTCAGAGAATTTCATCATTTTATATTTTTTTATTTTAAACCTAAAACTTCTTAATTGGTATTATGCGATTTACCTTATGATAAGGGCGGCCCCAGTGCGTGCATTCTATTCTATTTCTGTCGCAATAAAAAATAATGAAAAAGGACACGTTACAAGTCCAAGTCAATTAAAACACAGTGTTTAATAACAAGCTTAATACGTTAAAGTAACGTACCTACATATTTTTTTTAAATGTTAGCAAAGATACTTTTATCTTCGTAACAAATACTCAAATAGGTATATATTATTAATAACGTAACATTTTATAATTAAAATTACATGTTATAAATAACTTCTCTATTAATCATTTTAGTACTTTTGCGATTATTTTATTACACGAATATAAAGAATTTTTATAGTTATTTTATTCCAATGACTATGATATTCAATCAATTATATAAATATGTTTTAATTTTTCTTACTAAAAGAGTTTCTTACATAATACTTATTTATATTGTACAAACCTCAGCAAGGACTATGAAGGTACCTAATACTTTTCTTATATTAGGTACAGCTGCCGATACAATATCAACGAAACTATATTTTGTTGTTAACAAGCAAAGGTAAGAAAACCAGCCCTCTCTTGATCCCATTTTCCGATAAAGCAGCCTAGGCATAACAACATGGCAAAAAAGCGTCTTAGAAAAAAAGCTACATTCAGACGTGGTGCGAAGAAGACATTCTCTTAATAATAAAATCGTAGCGAGCTGACGCAGTGTGGTGCTACGCCGTAGCTCGTAGACCCGCTACGGTTTTGAATACGAATTGGTGTATAAAAAAAGTGCCTGTCTGCGTTCGTATCTTATTTAAATAAACAAAATATACATAATTAGGTGCATAATACAAAGCGTTTAAGCATTTCTAACAACTACTAATCTATTTTAGAACTACTTAGAAGCATAGGTTCAATCCACCTTAACGGCCTCCGCCTAAAGTTATTATTTTCTGAAAAAAAAATACTCCGAGTAAAGTGTAGCTGTAATATTAGCGAAAGTAAGATACTTAAGTTGCTAAAAACAAATAAACCACAGCGGATCTCTAAAACAAGTGCTTAACAAAACTCATTTATATTTCTCCAAGTGTTCCGTTTTCATTTTAGTTTTAATCCCGGGTTAAAGTTATCCGAGGTTAGTTAGCTGCTTGAGGGACATCCGTCGCATATTAACTAACGTATCGCTAGAGGTTGTTCATATAACCGGTAATCAGTATTAAAACCTGATACCGTATTTTATAGTCTCTTGTCAGGTTTAAATCGACGAAGGCATTTTTAGTGATTGGATGAAATTTTTAACATATTCAATGCTGGGATTTAGGGTGTGCTACGCTCGTACCTGCTCCCGCAGCTTTCCCGCTTTATAGCGAAAAGCGAAAAATACCAAGAGGAGAATGTGTTAATAGGTAAAAAAATATAGATAGCGTCTAACTATCCCAATAACGAAAATGTGTCTACGTAGGTACATATGAGAAAGTTTATTTTTTCTGTTTTTATTACAGTAGGCAAACTTATTAACCTTCGAATTTAATAAGCAATTAGAGCTATTTTTAGGGTTTCTTGTTTTTGAATGAAAAGTTGCAACCCTTGCACTCGCAATTCTAAGTTATAAATATATTAACTAACTTACCACTAAGTTAGAATTGCGAGTGCAACCTATCAACAAGTTCGCATCTCTAATACACAAAGGACGTTGAAAATGTTTGTCGTAGTATCATAAAAAGATTGGCAATAACCGTTCGTGACCCAAATATTGTCATGGCATCTAGAAATGAATTGACACGCCTCACGTGACAAACAAAGTCGTTCAGTAAAGAAATTCAAGTTAGGTAGATACATAGAAAAGTAGGATTATAGCCAAACAATACTTATTTGTAGTTTATCATTTGTAGTTGTAATTATAGGTAGGTATAAACTCAAAAGGAACTACTGTCTTATATCTTACACAGTGGTTATTTTATTACATAATTCGTAGATTATGTTTTTCATTTCCAGGAAATGTTGCAAAGAGCTTACTTGACACTTATTTGGACATTGTGGAATCACGTTCTTTCCTCGTGATTGATGCACTTAAAGAAGATTATGCTGAAAGAAATTTTGACATTTTGTAAAATATACCTATTAGTATTTCCCTTATTTGTTATTGTGAGTAATTATAAAATTTATAATATTGAATAGTATTTATAATATAAATACTATTCAATGTTCGTTTTTTGTAGGTAATTTTATTAGGATAATAAATATAATAATTAAAGATTCTATAATATAATAAAAAATATTTATTATTAGGACTTGGCATTAAATAGTAGGTCCCTAAAAAAATATATACCTATTTAGAATTCCCAAGCGTGCTTTGGCTGGAACACGAAATGGAAATCATTATGAAGTAGTCAACAACATTGAGTTGTTTTTTTACTTTTAACCTTTTAAGACAAAGCAATTTCCATAAACCTATCCTTAAAAGCTTTCGGGAAGTGCTTCTTAAATTTTCACAGTTGTGTTCTCGTCGGCGTATAAGTACGGGACATGGTAACGGCCGTAAAGGGCGGCTCACACGGTACAACAAAGTGCTATACATTATGCAGATCAGTTAAGGCTGTGTCACATGTTGATAAAGGGGTTATGTAAGTGTTACTATGTATTCCATATATACTAGAAAACTGTTGTAGATTGCACGGCACGATATACGGAAATTTATATTTACAAATGTCAATAATCATTCTAGCTGTTATTATTTTTACTTCATTCATCAAAGTACAAGAACTTTCGTTTATGCTAAGTATTATAATCAAATATTTTTTTAATATCTAAATTAATCCATAACTGCAAGTAAATACTGATTACATATTTAATATGAGCCAGTACTATCAATTATAATGCACGAAAAGTTATTAAACAATATGATTATCTTTTTTAATTTTCTGAATAACAGTGAAATCGTTTATTTTAGTTTATAAACCAAATTAGGCTTAGTCCCTTTCTCGTATCTCATAACAACAGAAACGCAAATCTTTTCATGAACGTTAAGAAAAGCAACAGGGGGGAAAATAATTCGCGTATTAAGTTTTTTTTTTACGAAGAACACCATAAGCGCTTTGTTCTCTTTTTGCTTAGGTACATTGTTATCGCTTTATGCAAAATTCAATTCCTATTATGCGTAACCTGAAAAAAAATCAATCAATTTGGGAGTTAAGATAACATAATAAAACTAGCCAATATTGGTACTAAAAACTAAGCTTACGGGTAACTGTTAAGCTATATTTTACAACGTTTAATGAACAGGCTGTATAGTAAGTACAGGTGTATCTAACGAAATACTATAAAAGCGAGAAGTCACTCGTGTTTCCAATCTCAATTCTATAGAGTAAGATCCCAGAGCGATCTGACGTAACTTATTTTCTCACGAATGAAACCTTAAGATTTCAGCAGCGTCTCATGTGTCTTCGAGCGAGTCGAATAAGCCCAAACACGATATGCCTGTGATGATCCAACTTCGAGATCCGTAGTAGTCTTCAGGGTTCATCATCAGCACTACCATCATCATGTGTTTAGAAAGTGCTCGTCATACCGAGTTGACTGAGCCTAAACACGATATCCATCTTTGAGATCCATTTTTTGGGTAGCTTAAAAGCGTCTGACAAAAGTTCTGGTCAATCAAAAGTGTCTGACACTTATATCCATTACTTTAAAATAATATTCTATATGATATACATATGTATATAAAAATCAGCCATGAGAAAATAAGTTAGATAGGTAACTCTTATTTTTAGTTACCTTTCTCACCTGGTACCTGCCCAGGTGTCACTCGGGCAGTTTTCACAAGCGCGTAGATAGTATAATCTTAAGGTTTCATTCGTGAGAAAATAAGTTACGTCAGATCGTTCTGGGACCTTGGACTTAGCTTAGCTTAAATTAACTTCGGCCGACATAATATGGTTGTTGTTGTCATTCACGGCACAATCTTTTAAAAAAGGTTTCTTTGCAAAAAATCTCTATAAGGCGAGCGCGTGCGGAAGGAATGAAAAAGGTAACAAATAGAATAATGAGAAAGTTGTCATTGCGGGTAAACAATTTGTAAATAATTAAGTTACCGATATCCAATTATAGACATTGCATCTGAAGACTATGTGAACACAAAGTAAATAAGAGCAGACAGGTGTCATCGCCATCTCGTGTCAATAGTTTTACGAAACAACTTTGGACTTGGAGTTGTATTAATGGAGCTTCGTCTTTTGATCAGTTTAGGTTTTATTGGGTTTTCGTCCTATAATTAAAAAGCTTGTAAAATAGTGCGGCCAAAATTCTATAACTGGGAAATTACGTGTAAAACCGCGTAATAAAATAGAACCTACAAATATGTTCTACTGTGAAATGAAACGGAAATTATTATTGCTTGGTACAGTCATAGATAGCAGAACAAAGGGAGATGTAATTGCACAAATACATACAAGCGCAACCCTTTACCCTTAGTGCAAAATCCCAAATATATTTCTTAGAAAGTATTTGCTAACTCGATCAATTGTACGTCGACATGAACCAACTTGATAAAGTACGAACGTGTTGATAGTCACTGATGAGCAAAGTTAGCGGTGAGAGACGAGTTATATACACTTACCACTGCAATTACATATAACACTATTATATACCTAATATTGAATACTCACTGTAGGTAAATATTTACTCCTAATCAAAGTATTAAAGCAGATACCTATTACATTAAAACCCACGATTTTCTACAGAGCAATGCAGAGAAAAGATAATTTTATTAGGTAATGCAAAATGCTTGAGTTAATATTTAACTGATTACTGCTTTCAAGGTTGATAATATTATTTAATTTATAGTTTATATCGCGGAAGTCATCCCGTAGAAAGGTGGAATTTATTATGGGAGTGCCTATTTATTTCCTTTTATAATAGTACCTACTCGGATTTCAAATCTTCAAATATGATGGTGAAAGATGAAACATACCCTTATCAATGCTTAGCTGCCTGTCAGTTACATGCCTTTCTTTTTGAGAAGGTTTTTTCGTTTATCGCCAATCATCTTTTTGTTCCTGTAAGAACTTAACTGTAGTTGGCGGTTGTAGGTATAATATATGTGTCTTTCAAAATATAATTCATGGTGACTATTACAAGCGTTAATAAAATCTAAGTGTAGCAACCTAAAAATAATACTTACCTAATATATAAAAATCAGAATATATAAGTACAAAGTACTTACATAAATAAATACTAAACTATATAAATGTATATATACCGTCGTACAATATATATTTAAATCCATGTTTAAATTATATGAAATTCCCGGAGATGTGACACATATAACATTAATTTATATGAAATCGCCCATTAAGCGCGTTCATCATCATTATGTACACACTCGTACATTACCTTCTCAATAAATCAAAGCCATTAGCCCCTGTGATGAATTAGATTAAGCGAAATAACAAAACATAAATAAATATCAATAAGTGCTTACTGCTTAGATATAACAATGCATTAACTATATAAAATATAAATGTAGAATCCACCTAGTGAGGTACTTACTTTCGAAACTTCCTTTAAATCTTTTTAACTTTCATTTTCCGGTCTATGTAAGTATTCGAGAAATTATAAGCCTTGCTCTTTAATACGTTAAATTTATTTATTTAATCTATTAGGTATCTATAAAGCCAGCCCTAATTCATTGTTTGTGAAAAGGATCAAGGCTACGGCCATTAATCTAATGATTTTATGTCTAGAATCCATATAATAGGTCTATTAACGCATATACGGTACTTAAGTAACTCAATTCAAAATATATCGTTACTCCATTAAGGATTCTAAGTCATAAGATTTAAATCTGAATTCACGTGGTGACTCATTTTGAGTTAGATCACTTTAGTACTGTATATGCGTTAAGATTAACGCTTCCATAACATTGTATCAAACTAGTGACCGTATATCTCAATTTCAAGTAACTTAATGTGACAGTATAAAAAACAGGTATACCTATTTTAATCATAAAATCCACGAAACTAAGAAACTACTTAAAATTTATTTTACTTTTAGTTGGTACAGTTGTTACTTATTTGAAGAATTATGTGTGCATTAAGTTGATAAACTTTTTACATTCGATGAGTTCGATGACACCTTTATGAACTGTAGGTGCATAAGTAGTATATAATTTCTAGTTGCACTTAGTATAAATTTTCCGAAACGAATAACTAGTATCGCCTCGGTGTATGCCGCGGCACGTACCTACACCGCTTTATGATCTGCAGACAGTAGATTCGCGAAACTTTCTTAAAAAACACCCAAGAGATGCAACTCAAAAATATATTTTCTCTAGAAGATAAGTAATCCAGTTTTATTATTCTCGAGTACAGGTTCTTTGCGTTAAGCTTTGAAACTATTTTGATCTTTTCATTTTTTAAATCCAAATAAGTAATTTAACCATAGGAAAATATAGCGCGTTAACAGATATATGTAGGTACCTACCTACTTTTATATAATCATGAAATACTTTAGCTACAGCTCATACAAATGGTAGCCCTCTTTTTTTAATAGATAGTAATGTAATGTATAGAATCTATATTATTATGATCGGTACAAAGAAGAACCTAAATCGATCGTCCAAATACAAAGCTCAGCTTTGACTTAACCATGCAAATTTACGGCTTAAGTGAGCTTTATGGCATCAAACCGGTATTGTGTTAACTTATAACCGCAAACTGTGCTAAGATTCAGTCCCCTTTTGGTTGCTTTTGTTCGATAAGACTTTTAATTATTAACTGTCTAAAAGCACCTATAAGTAGGGTCTTTTGCTACTGCACTGTTCCCATAGCTCAGAACTTTATGATTAAATAATTATGTGGGGAATTTCGTAGCGCATTGTTGACAGCACCGGAGACCGCGCGAGACAGCCGCCTTGCCCCGCGTGTGTCGGTAGTGGCAATACAATAGACCAGTATCTTTCTACAAATAATTTAGCAGCTCTACCAGAAATATTTTAAAAAGAAAAGTACTTAGTTCTGTATAGGGACATTAAATTAATATTGGTCATTTTGCACCTAATCTGCAAATAATGCAAATAAATACGATGTCGCTGCGATGCATTTTATTTTATGTCACCAGAGATTTGTATTTTTAACTAAACATACATAAGGATAGCTACTTTGCTTTATACAATGTAGTGATCTATATACTTATTTTATGGTTCATAAACGGGTCTGGATTTTGTAACATTAAGCATAAACGTCGAACGTCAACATAAACTAACGGAGGACATGGAACATCTGTAATTAGGTTAACAAGTCCCTCAATATTATGAGAAGAAGTAGCAAAGAAAGTAACCAAGTTACAAGTACTTATCTGTTAGTATCGACTTTTCTTCGGCATATAACTTTATAAACTCTTGTGGTATACTATACCTATGTAGTTACGTACATATAAATACCCACTTAACACGCAACTGACCTGTCATGCACCAGACAGCTAAGATACTTAGGTACTTACTATAGTTACTAGTACAATCATGACTTACATAACTAACCCTTAGCATCGGATTTTTTTTTATAGGATAGTAAACATTGCAATATACTTGTAAGTAATGTACCTTACTACCTAATCAATACAATTATTATGGTCGCGCTTTTTGAGACACGTTTCATTTGAAAGACGAACACAATATTTTACCTACCTACTTTAAGGCGAGAATTTATATCGGTAGAATTATTAACATTTGAAACAAAGGAAGTCAATACAGTTGTGTAATGACTACTTTGCAAATACGTACGTTTTCTGAGAAGGGTCTTAACTAATGTAACTTCAGATAAATGTGTTGCGGATACCCGAAAGCATTATCCGTATTCAGATTAATAGACTCCTAATAAAGAGAAAAGAAAATTAACTTGTGTTTATAGACGTTGTACAAAATTAACTGGAAACCGGTAAGAGGCATAATAGTTAGTTTAGGAAAAATATTAATATTATACAATTTAGCATGCAATTTAGCATTTTTACGATAGAATTAAAACGAAACACCTCATGGTTAGGTACGTACGGGACTAAATGTGTATTTGTAGTTGGAATGAAACAACTATTCACGGATTTAACTCGCGTGTGTATATTTTATTTTATTTAATACGTAGTTGTTTCATTCCAATGTGTAATAACCGCGAAGACATCAGAAATTATTGTGTATTTGTAGTGTTTTTTTCGTGATGTATAAATTACCTGCTTCTTCTTTTTCTTTCTTAAGATTCTTTAATTCACTATAGGGTCCGAAAAAAATTGCAGAGGTAACTTATTCAATAAAATTGAGTTCCTTTTTGGGAGTACAAAATTTTAATATAGCTAAGGAAGATAATTGATAGGTACATAGGTATATCAAAAACTAGCTTCTGCCCGCGACTTCGTCCGCGTGGAACTCCTCCTTTTTTGCAGTCGGTTAAAAAGTAGCCTATGTCTTTTCTCAGGCTCCAGACTTTCTTTGTACCATATTTAATTTAAATCGGTCCAGTAGTTTTGGCGTGAAAGCGTAACAGACAGACAGAGTTACTTTCGCATTTATAATATTAGTAGGGATATATGTACTTAAGTCAAAAGCAATATAGTTAAACATTGTCCAGCTCATCACTAAACTGCGATCAGTCGACTCATCAATATGTAGATTGTTTATTATGTTAAGTTTACGCTGATATGCATATTATATTGATAACTAAAGTCAAATGTAATAATATACTGGAGACAAGTGTTGGTAGACTGTTAGAATATACTATAATATATATATATTATTTCGTTACTTAAGCTGGACCCATGTTTAATGATACAATAACTAGAACTAGGACATTTTTACAAAAGAAACCTACGCATTTGAATGAGGTTTGGTACTGAGAAAAATATATTTATTATATCAGGTTAAAAATTAAAAAGAAATAGGTAACATAGATTTAAAATTAATTTAAAATGGATGACATAAAATAATATTTGTACCTATTTATATTTACTCCCAACGTTAGTGTAAAATTTTAAATCCAAAAATAAGTCTTCAGCGTGAACTTGACGTCTCTGAGGACGTTAGTAGTCAGTAACTCGTATAAAATGCGCTAAGATGTGTCTAAATTCAACTGAATAGTCCCCGAGCAACCAGGGAATTGTAGAATATATCGGGCGAAAACATACTATTATTTAGAGGTTTATGTAAATTCACGAGTCAATGAGCATGACAAGGTGTTTACTTATCTACTTTATGTTTATATTTAGGGTAGGCACCTATCTGTTCAGTGACTCTACGAGCTGCGGTAGAAGCTTTTATTCCTTGTATATGAAATATTTTACTCTTAGTTTTAGACTAGGTGTTATTATTATTAATTGTGGGTGTTAGTTGTCGTAATTTCACATATTATTAGTAAGAAATCGCTATATATACCTAATCTAGAACAGTTTATACTCTGTTGACTACAATACTTACGCCTATCATACCTTTTTTGTAATAAATAACAACGGCAGGTAATTTCGAATTAAAACGCGTGCCTACGAAGTAGGCCTGAAATCACACTTTCTTGTTACTAAAGCTCAGTCATTACAGGCAACGACTGTTCTTTGTTTTATAACTCTTGTTTTACATTAACGGTACGGTTTGTGCCGAGGATTTATAAAAATAAAACATTATATAAGAAAAAGCCGTGAAGGGTATAACTGCTAAATACTAAGAATAATTATTTAACAGACACCTAAATAATTATTCTTATTTAAAAAAATACTAAGGATCAAAAAATAATCACGTGCAAGTATAACCACCTCCTTTAAATAATAATTATTGATTTACAACGTAACTTAAGATTAAATTTTGTTGAGAAAAATAAGTAGGTACCTACCTACTTAAGTTCTTATCGGGCAGCAGACCTAGAAAATATTTTTGTTGGTATATCCTTAGATTATCAGTTCTTGGTTCATGCAAAATGGTGTCGCCTTGTAATGGCTTATAGGGTTTTTTCCATTGAGTATGAGTTTATAGATTGCGTGGTTGTTTTCGACTTCGGGAACGATGATGGGTTTCTGTATTAGTATATGATTATTACTTTTACATTTAATGCCTTATTTTGTAATTTAAAAACTGTAACCTTTCGAACTTTACAATTCCCAAATTGAAGCCAACTGAGCTGACAATACCCTAAGAGTTTTTTCCAAACAAGATATTGGATATCAGATTTTTCAAACTATGGTATACTAATTCCCCTTTACCATCTCAATGGTCACTTTCCACAATGACCGAGCGATAATCCAAAGCCCACGCTTGGAGTATGAGCTCTATCACTCACAACTGTCCATCCGAAAGAAAAATGACCGCTACGGAATGACTGATAAATCGTGATAAATTATTATTTTCCTGAGAGATTTTATGTTAATCACTAACCTTGGGAGGTTATGATCTTATTCAAGGTTTTTTAAATTCAGCTATTTCAAGAACAAGTAAAGTTCTAATATAAAACATAGTCTTACTGACTGTAGGTACACCATCTGTTCTTCTCGCAGTTAATAAAGAAATAAGGGGTGCATCATATAATTTAAATAAGTATCTACTCTATAACGACAGGTTTATCCTTAAGTCTAATCTGATATTCCATATAATCCCTACTAATATTATAAATGCGAAAGTAACTCTGTCTGTCTGTCTGTCTGTCTGTCTGTCTGTCTGTTACGCTTTCACGCTAAAACTACTGAACCGATTTAAATGAAATTTGGTACAAAGATAGGCTGGAGCCTGAGAAAGGACATAGGCTACTTTTTAACCGACTGCAAAAAAGGAGGAGTTCCACGCGGACGAAGTCGCGGGCAGAAGCTAGTAAAATAATAAAAGTGGATTTGCACAAAGTAAGGAATTTTCTAAATTCTGCTCTAAAGGTCCGTCGGTGTCAATTTGAAACAAAAGATTTCATCATCACGAATTCCTTTTTAGAGAGCAAAATTTTGTGAATCGATACTGTAGCAAGATTCGATAAAAGTAGTACCTAGCGCAGACCCAAACATGTCAATACCATATCAACGGTACACAGTCCACTAGGCCCCTGACGAAGGTTGTCTTCGGTTCAGCTACTAAGTGTATACCTACGTTTATTTGTGCCTGAAACCCCCATTGAGTTCATGTAAAACGTTGGCTTATGAACATTATTACATATTTTTGTGTAGGTTTTTATTTATTCAGGTACAGTTCCATCAAACCGAAATAATATCCTATGCATACACATTATCACCATCTTGAAATATAACTGACTACATTGTTTCGAAACTTATGCTTCAGTATAAGAAGCATGTGTTCTGTTTTGTTTTATGTAGGTATTTAATGTTTTTAAAGTTAGATACTCGTAAAGACTTTTAAGAAACTATGTTCCTAAAAAATTGTTTCAACAGAAGTAAGTATTGCGTGTTTCTCACGGATTAGAAATTAAGTGAGAGTATTTTAAGGATGCCACTGGACATTTTAAAAATGTATCGGAAATCGACCGGAAAATGACACCGGAAGTATTGCTCTGCCCAAACGGATATATCAAAAATGTCAAATGTGACCGTTGAGCATGACAGTGCAATCCAAACGTCTTATTATTATTTATCCTCAGGATATTATTATAATGAGACAATGTTTATCTTCATCCTTCCCTTTTCTAAGTTCTCTCGTTCAATACTGTTTTAAAGGATACTCATTAATATTATTTGCAGCCATTACCCATAGATATAGCTAGAGACGTTAATGACGGTGTCTCAAACGCTCAATGATCCCATTTATTCAATTGATTTTAATGTCAATGTTTTTTTTTAATTACGTGTTCTACCTACCTACTCGTGGACTTAATAAAAACTACGATCTACGTACTAAAACTACTTATACAATACTAGCTGAGCCCGCGACTTCGTCCCCGTGGAATAGCAATAGTAATTCTTCATAAAGCTTCATATTTTCCCCGTTTTTTGCACATTTTCCACTGTTTCTTCGCTCCTATTGGTTGCAGCGTGATGTTATATAGCCTAAAGCCTTCCTCAATAAAAATAATTTTTGAATTCGAACCAGTAGTTCCCGAGATTAGCGCGTTATAATATTAGTATTGATTTAGACCCAACGTTGACTAAATTATCGAAAAATTTAAAAGTCTTTTTATTATTTCAATAAGTACTTAGCAAAATATTTGTTCGTTGAAGAACTAAAAGTTTTGTGCTTCGTCCATTCCATTAGAAGAAAATTATGTATTAGAAAATAGGTATTAAGTACTATGTATTAGCAACATCATAAACAGTAAAATAATCAAATTATATTCAACCTCCAAATTCATCAATTAAATGAAGAATTTTCTAATGAATGGTGAATTTTATTAGTCAGAATTCATTAGTCATGGAGTAAGACAGATTAGGTAGGTCCTGAAGTTACAACAAACTTTTCGAATTATTTTTCCCAGTGGTTTTTTAATTCCCTCTTCACAAGTTTGCATCATTAATGAGAGACTCGCCTGACCTTGACAAGAATGAAAGGAAAAGATTCCACCGAAATGGTAAAGTTCAATACACTCCTAAGATACTAGGCACCTACTAAATTTATAAACTTAATAAAAATACTTATAGATATATTATATATATAGATATTTTACAAAAAAAATATAATAATACATATATTTTTTATAAAATATATTAATTATATACCTAACCTATAATAAAATAGTACCTAACACACGGAATACACCAAAACTTATATTATAATAATAATTCATATACTTACGCATTTAAATTTGAATTCACGTGAATTGACATATTTCGAGTTGCATCACTATTCTATAATTCGCTGCTTCTCTGGAATAGTGTTACAACTCGAAATATTTTGTTACTCCATTTAAGACTGTGAACCGTCACATATAAATTTCAATTCAGAATGGTAAGACATTTCGAGTTGTGACACTATTCCAGAGAAGCAGCGAATTATGGTTAAATATCACCTCCTAAAATGTGAACTAGGTATGATTATGTAACTAAAAAAGAGAAAAAGCAACAAAATAATATAAATTAGGTATGTTTTTAAATTCCTTACGTCGTGATCACGGCAAATCTCGTTAACAATAACGAACTCAACTTTTATATGTTTACGCACAAAATATCTTTTAATACAGCTTTGAACTCCAGTAGCCGTAGGGTATATTATGTTGTGTATTTACCTAATGACAAATTTCAAATTGGATTTGAGCCCTTGATCTTTGGAATATAATGTAAATTAGGTAAATGTTATCTTATCCAGAGTTTCTTAAATTGGGGTCCACGCAGTTACCAAGACTGTTGAGTCTTCAACATTTTTGTGAGTTGTCCAGAATTATACACAAAACTTTATAAACAATAATAAAAATAATAAATGAAGTAAGTATCATTTTCGTTTATGAACAACTAGCTTCTGCCCGCGACTGCGTCCGCGTGGAACTCGTCCTTTTTTGCAGCCGGTTAAAAAGTAGCCTATGTCCTTTCTGAAGCTCTAGACTTTCTTTGTACCAAATTTCATTTAAATCGGTCCAGTAGTTTTAGCGTGAAAGCGTAACAGACAGACAGACAGAGTTACTTTCGCATTTATAATATATAGAGCAATAGAGCAATAGAGCAAAAGTCCCAACCAAAACGACTAAAAATCACTATCTCAATTTAGTTATCTGCCTACTGCCTACCCCCTAAGAACGATGGCGTGATTATTTATAGCCTATGTCCATTTCTAGGTTATCATCTATTACCATACCAAATTTCATCAAAATCCGTTAAGCCGTTTAGACGTGAAAGAGCAACAGACAGACAGACAGACAGAGTTACTAACGCATTTATAATATTAGTAGGGATAATCAAGACAAAAATCTAGCACTAGGTACCTAAACTATTTTTTATTTCGTCAGGAAAGCCTACCGTAGACGAGAATCATAAATATTTTTGTACAACAATAACCATTCACGAAAATATACGAATCTTAGTGCCATTTATTTGTGTCCTTTTCGTCTTTTGCCGCGTGACAGAAAAATAATAACGATATTAGGGTCCGGCTACAACATGAGCGACTAGCGGAAGCGGTGAACGGTGCGCAGTAGGTACCTAGTTACCTACCTAAGCAGCGAAAGCAGAGCGGCGAGCTTATACTTAGCCGGACCGTAACGATTTTAGTACCTTAGTATAGCTATCGATGATCGGAAGAAGGGTAAGTAACTTTTAATTTATAAATGCTTATAAAATGAAATAATTAATTACTTATCCGCGGGATTCGAACCCGCAAGGCTTCTCAATCGGAATCTATGGTCGCCATTACCCTTTGACAATATTGAATTGTCAAAATTTAGGCAATATAATGACATAGCTTCGTACCTAATACAGAATATTTATTACGTATGTACACTAGGTAGTTATTCCTAACAAATTAAGAAAAGATCCACTTGTAATGTAGAACATTATCCTCGACAAACAAGCTCCGTCTAGGAAGTTATGTTTACCGAAGATACTAAACCGTGTCCCATCGAGCTTCGTAAGCTATTTACTGGATCAGTGAAGTTTGTCTATCGAAATCCTGATAGTCATACGACGTAGATCTAGTTATTATACATTGGATATTGGTAACTATCGAAGGAACTTGTAGTACCATGTAGATCCCTCTGACAGATAGTGTCTACCTCATTTAAGACATAATAATATTATTAGGGTGTCTATGAAGGTATCTGGATAAATAATAGGTAATCAAAAAATTTACGTAACTCTCGGTCCGATATCGTTACTATCTAGTCAGGTACAATATGCCTATGGGCAGCCTTATAGGAATATTAAACCATATTTAACTATCCTTATTTATTAAGTAACTTATATGTATTCACTATTTTAAATTGCTAAATATCTAACCATCGTTCAAGCTTCGTATCTATAGATAGTTAATAAATAATTTATTCACCGGATAAACGGCATAGAATCATATAAGAGTTTATATATTTGAGTCCAGAATAGTTATCAGAGAAAAAAGATACAAATTGCTTATTGCATCTCCACAAACATGGTGACACTACTCATCTAGCTTCCGCGCTCCCTTGGGATCGAAGGGACGTCACAGACCTCAGTCTTTTATCGTTCATCTACTCCGATAGTCTCACTGTAACTCAATACGACACTCATTTGTAAAAGGATATCAATAAAACCTTTAATTAGGTAGTTGTAGTCATCTAAGTAGGTAGGTACTTACTTACTCAATTACTTAATATTTATATCACATCCATGATAATATTAAGCTATAAATTTGATTCACTTTGGACACCGTGCAGAAATATTCAAAAATAAATGTTACCTTGGTATAGGTATGCCAAAATAGGCTACCTTTGTTTTTATTAGACATTATTAAGGCGGTCTATTATCTCGTATAACAGCTTTAAAGTGAACGAAAACAAGCATGCAATTTTCCACAAAGAACAACATCAAAAACCGGTAGTAAATTATCGTTTGCAGCGAGTTTTAATTAAAACCATGCGAGAGCAGTGTACCCACCTATTTAAATTAACTGCTGGGGATTGTTTTGTAAAGTAGATGGGTAGCTTTAACTTTCTAGTATACTTAAAGCTTAAGCAGTATATGCACCTAATACGACTTGTGGAAACTGCACCTATATTCTCTATCGACTTACCAACTTTTAAACACGTATAAGAAGGAAAATCGGGTAAAAGTGAATCGTCCAGTCCTCATTGAAACACGACTGTATTTGATGTCAAGGTAAGGTATTTTAATAAACGAATACATTATATTACCTACCTATTTTAATAAACAATTACATTTACCTACCTCGAGACCAGTAGGTAAATATCTTGACTCTTGTAGGTACCAAGGGATTTTTCAGCAATAAACTGAACGTAGTAACATTGAAACACACACTCATGTGACACATATTGGATTCTGGTTTACCTATAAGGAAAATAAAACCATTGTAAGGGATTCTATTAAAGAAATGGACTCCTTTGTCTTCTTCGAAAACCAAATTTTTAGGCATATTATCACAACGCCAGTAACGTTATACAGATATAGTGTGGTACCTATTAACGCAGGTATCTACCTACCTAATTGTACAATAAAATATGCCTAACATTTTCAAAACAAACGTAAACATAAGCTACCTGTCCACCGATATAGGTACTTATCCATACTTATATTGACTCTTCATAAAATGAGGTTTCTTGTTATAAATGGCAGTTCTTATATTACTTCCTTATCGTAAAACTTTAAAAAGCCATTTATCTCCATAGACTTAGTTTATCATAACTTTTTCTACGCAAAAGAAACAACACCACCGGGACAAATAAGAAATATATCACAGTCCCTTTTTTTCTCTTCGGAATAAATCAATTTATTTAACGGCATTTGTAAGTATAAGAAATATGTAAATTTGTACGCAAATATCCGAATTTTCATACAAAACGAGAAGATTTACCCCTAACTTATTCATTAAGACACAAAAATAGATTAATATTGCCCTCATCAAATATTAAAATGCATTCATCAAGCACACTCTCAATGTCTTATAATATATAATAATCTTCCTAAAATAATAAAAGATGAAACAAATGATCCAAAATTTATTACAAAATTAAAAGAACTACTAATTAAAAAATGTTATTATTCTGTTAATGAATACAGTAATACTCCGGACTTACGCGATAGGTGGGTCCGAGCGGTTACCGTGTAAGTCGAATTCGCGTAAGTCGGGGTTCAACGTTGCATATAAATACATATAAAGTTTGTTTAATCGGGACCAGAGTTTAAAGAAAACAATAATTTAGAAGAAAAATGTTTAATAAAGTGTAGGATAATAAAAAAATATTACGTTTAATATTCAGTTTACACTCCAAAGACAGTGTTTTTCTTTTCTTGTTAGGCTCAAATGACTCATTTTTCGTTCTTTTAGACGACATAATTAGAAATTATAAGTAAAACGCACTGCGCACTTAAAACAATTTCACGCGGAACACGTTTAAACCTGTCGCAAATTTAACACTGAGTGGGCGGAGCGAGAGAGCCGATGCGCGCGGCAATCAAAATGAAAAACCGCGTATCTTCGAATTCGCGTAAAACGGGGTAGCGTAAGTCGGGGTATTACTGTACCTAGATGATGACAAATTATGAGCAATAGTATTATATATTTTATTTTAATATAGATACATTATTATTTAGAAGTAGAAAAAATACTTATTTAATAATTATAAAACTGACTGCCCACCTATGTTGTTAAGTTTATTGTTTGACTATATTGTTAGTATGTAAGTTAAGCATAAATAATTATTAGGTATTTAAAATACCTCTTATTGTACCTACTTCAAATGCAATAATATAAGTAGATAATTTATAAGAATTAGTACCTACCTAATAATTTTATGATTGTAAATTAAGAAGCTGAACTGAGAAATAATTTGTTGTGCCCAACAGGGTCTATAAGTATATAGTAATACTATTTGTAAAACTATTATTTATAGAATGCAAATAAAGTATTGAGTATTGAGTATTGAGTATTGATGTTTTAAGTAAAATAACCAATTATTACTCATAGTATGGAGCGAATTATTATATTACAGACCCTATCTACTCAGGGTGATTTAGTCCCAAAAGGTAGGTCCTAGATAAAAGACAAAAATATTAACACTGAAATGTAAAATACATAGAAAACCACCATATTCTGATAGGTACAAATAATTGTGCTTAGGTATCAACATGACACAAAAATCTGACCCGGATTTCGATTTCGATTTTTGTGTTCCCTTACAGGAGTTACAGGTCTCCATTCTCCCTTCAACTAGGTACTGAACTATTAAGCTATTTTAAAACCCGCTAAAAGTACCTATACCTCTACAGCCGTATTTAGTTTCGAAAAATTTTAGTTTTAAGTGAATCTGTGTTATTAGAAATAATCGCTTAACTAAATGCTAGTAAATGCATAGTTATGTGGAACGCGCCATCTAGCCGTTATTCTTGGAATGACGTCGGAATACATTTTCAACAAACTCTTACGGTTTAAGAATCAATAGTTTAAGCACGTAACAACAGATGGCAGTTGACATAAATTTAATACTTATGTTGTAAAACATTCATAAATACTTGAAAAGAAGACTGACTCCACCTCGAAAGACTATTATTAACTCTAATGAAGCAATAGATTAGGGTCTAACTCTTTGTGATGATGAGTATCAAAACTTTAAGCGTTTATAATAATAACATTATAGTTTACCACTGAGGTCCTAGGTTGTTAATATGCACATAGTAATCTTGTTTCATACAAGTGCTAAGGTTAAGCTTACACAATTTGTGACTAGATAAACATAAAAATATATTAATAGAACTGCATCATATTTACAAATGTCTAGTTACAATGACTTAATATGCTTAGCAAGGATTTGATTTAATGAATATTATAAAATAACTGTAACTAATGATAAAGTGACAATTAAGAACTACTAGAAGAATAAATTATGTTGGTATATAAGTATATAAAAGTAAAAACCCTTTTTAAAGTTTATTTTTCCATTTAATAATATAAGTTTAAAAAAAGGAAAATTTCTACATGTATTATTGTCTCATGGAGAAGTGGATAGTAGGTATAAGTGTTAAGATAAACTCAAAACTACTAAGTTAATTTTTTTTATTACTATGTCAGGGTATCTTCGGAGCGAATATACTCTCCAACGTCAGCCTGGTGGAAGGCAATAGTGGCTAGAGGGTCAGCATGTCTACATTCCATGGTTGTGCGTGCTGCAACACCAAACCCTAGTGGCATGTCGGACATCGAGTAGATTACTACTCCTTGATGTTTCGGGGTGTTTTCTGTTATGCGCCCCAGACCTGAAAATTTTATAATATGTAACATTTTGGAATGAAACAACTATTAACGGATTTAACTCGCATATTTTTATTTTATTTTATTAGCTGACGTTTCGGATTCTTTACAGTTTCCATAATCGTAGCACGACTGAGCTGACAATAGTCTAATGCTAAAGTCAAGTCAAGCATTAGACTATTGTCAGCTCAGTCGTGCTACGATTATGGAAACTGTAAAGAATCCGAAACGTCAGCTAATAAAATAAAATAAAAATACGCGAGTTAAATCCGTTAATATTTGTTTCATTCCAATGTGTAATAACCGCGAAGGCATCAGAAATTATTATATGTAACATTGATTGTTTAATTTACAATATCTCTAAATTATAGAGAAACAACAAAATTGACAGTGATAGGTATATTGACAAAATTGCTTTTCATTCATGAATGAATAGCAATTTTGTGATCATGATCCACCACAGCTGCAAAACAGAAGTTTTATTTGCATTAGTCAAACGAATTTCGTTATATTTTCATTCATCAAACAAATAGTTAAAGAGTGCAATGCTCAAGCAGATGATAGCTTTTTGACTTTGAGCGCTCTAATGAAAACCTTTATAATATTAGTAAATTAACAGTAATATTTTGGCATAAAAAATTGGTTTACTGACAACAGTGAACCCACAATTAGTAAAATAACAGTTGCTTAAGTAAAGCAAATACTGACCACTTTTTATTACATGATGTCCATATAAAAATTGCTGTTCTGCTGATGGCTTCACCCAAATCTTGAAAGGGGCATATGGAGCGATATATGTCAATGCAGTTATATGCAACTTGAATTTATTCGTTTTTGTGAATTTTCCAAAACATGTGCCCGCTGATATAAGGAAATCAGGCTTTACAGTTTGTGCCAGTTGAAGCAGTTTCTCTGAAATGTAGTATACACGGTCTTTTTTCTCCCTAAAGCAATACATGCCATCGGGTCTGTCTATAAGCAGCTTAACATTTACGCCAATACTGTAAAAAAAGATCACAAAGGGTAAAAATCATTAATTAAGGATTTTAAATAGTTATAATGTTTATCAAAATTATTTATTAACTTACTATTTGGTTAACTTTTCAAATAGAATTCGAGTTCTTTCTTCAGACAGGACTTTCATTATGATAGCTTCTCTCAGTATTTAGTAGGTATTACAATTAATTAAGCGTGTTTGAATCACAAATAACAGCACGTGTTCGATTTCACTGCTAACCCCGCTTTCTGGTTGTGGCAGAAGTAAATACAAAATGACAGTGACATTCATTGACGTAATTTATCAGTTTTGAAACTTAGTTACTTACTTACTACCCATCTTATAATAAATAATTATTTTTTATTATGAGGCACTAAAAAAGTTTAACATTGCACTATTTTTTACATCTTACAAGTTACTTTTAAGAGGTGAAACTATGAAATATAGTTAATAATATGTTAATATTACTCTTAAATGAGTGATGCCATATCGTTCCTGTTCATGTAATTTCTGAACGATTTACAATACTTGCAAACTTCGTGTTGATCTTTGCGGTGAATGAATCGACACCGGCGAGACTGCGAGGAAAAGGATAGCAAGCAAAATCAGATCATTCTATTCTCATTCACCCTGACCACGGACCCTTTGTGACAGGAATCAGCTGTAGAGAGAAAAAGAGGTAAGTCCATTTGTGCACTTTTTTGTACAGCAATATTAATATATTTCGATTCACCCTATAAAAATAAAATTAACTTGAGATTAATCATTCTATGACAGATTATTTGTAATGTTTTGTACTTATGGAAAGAAATAACAAAACCCACGTGACAAAAACAACTCAATGGCCTCTAACTTCGGTTGTCAGGGGCTGCATAAAATGTGTACCTAACTATAGGCAAATACAAATTAAAAAACATTATAGCTTAATAATAAAACATGTTTAAATTAAGTAAGTACTTATTATACTTATATCATTTAATACTTATACTAAATTGTGTCATTGCTGGGCAATATTGGGTATAGACCTACCTACCTAGGGTATATCTTAGGGATTAATTTATCCGCCACGCTGATCCAATGCGAGTTGTTGGATTACATGTCAATATTGACATAACGATATTTTCCAACGATATTTTTTTCGGAAACACGTTTGCGTGTACAAAAAAATATAGGTAAGTACTGAAAATTGTAAAAGACTCATAATACGTTGGTATTTCATAATTATCTGAATAATAACGGTCTTATTTTATTAAAAAAAAAAAACAGTTTTTATACATTTATATTTTATTAAAAATTAAAAAGTGAAGTTTGTCTTTGAGGAATTCCATTTTTAAAATGACCTAAGTAGGTACGTATCTACTTCTCAGTTAACATGCCCATAAACATTTCCCTCTACGTCGTGTAATGAAACAAGATATTATTATTACTTACTTATATCAACGTCAGTTCAGGATTCTTAAGTTGAAGGTCGTATAAAAGACACAAGGTGATTCACTTACAGTTTAAGCAACTTACCAACCAGTGAAATTAGTAATTTTTGGCATATTTGTGCACCGCAATAGCATTATTATCTATTTTACTATGTTATTTATACTCATTCTCTTATCTAGGTATATTTATAAGTATCGGACCTACTCAAAATACAATTTTTAGTTAGATAATCTAGCTACACCCTAGTTTTTCTTTTAGTTTAATTCTGTGTTTATTTTTGGTGTGTCTATTGACGTAGGGATGATTGAATACACAGTTCGGTTAACTAGTACCTACCTATCAAGTTTCTAATTACCTAATCAACGCAAATGTGTTTTATACCATTAATTAAGTACATATATGATAAAAACTAGTTGATTATTATCATCACGAATTTCATATTATAGCTGCTGAAGTTATAGGTAAATATTTCTGAAAGTGACCGCTCCCAAAATTTGTTTACGAAAAAGACTACAAGTTAATTAAAGCCCGAGTACTGCGAAGGTCACGCTGACGACATAGTTTACACACCCTAGGGAGCGGTCCAAATTGCGTTCACTTAGGTATATAATATAGGTACGTGCTGATACCTATTAATGCATTTAGATAGTTCAGATATCTTTGTTTTTAATTGTATGTAAGTAAGTATCTATATGAATGATGAGAAAATTATTATACAAAATAAAATACGGGTCAGCAGCATCTATTAGTATTATTTGCATTAGAACTCATTGCAATCGGATAGTGTAATAGACGTATTAGTCATACGTTTACATATGCAACGTGTGGTGGTGTAAATATGTCACTATGACGTTCACCGTAAGTACTGCGTTTATCAATGATAAATCAGTGCAAGGTCAGCAGAAATTATACTGAACTAGCGACCCGCCCTGGCTTCGCACCAGTGCGGTGCTGATACAGTTTCTCTACTAGGTACATATAATAAACATACATGTAGATATTATACATATATGAACTTCCCTCTTGAATCACTCTTTGTATTAAAAAAAGACATCAAAATCCATTCCGTGGTTTTAAAGATACATAATTACGTAGGGACAGACAGGCAATTTAAAACTATGTTTTAAACTATGTAGTAGTATGAGTAGTGTTATGACTTTCTAAAAATAATCCATCATGAGAATTAGGTACTTTTTGTTTCATTGTTTAATAAATGTAATGTAGGTACCTACTCAGCTCCTTGGTTGATACCTGTTTTTAAAAGATATGGCAATCTACTTCATCAGAAAACAATAAAATTATCAAAACATCTTTTGTTTTCAGTTTTGAATATTGTAAATAAACGGACGCCAAATCGACTCCAGTCTCCAATCGGCGTGTACTCGCTCTTCAGAGAAGTCGTGGTTTATTTTAAGAAGAACATTAACTGAAAATACATCTAAGCGCTGTATGAACCATATGGTGTAGTATTGACGCGCGTAAAAATGTCTATGTCTAATTATTATCCGAAGAACTTTCACGCCAATGGTTGGGGTTGGCACAGGGGGGGCAGTGCCGCTGCTGCTGTTAGAGGTTTCCTTAAACGTGAAAGAGAAGGACAAACAAGTACTGATTCTGAACCACTGATTGGAAATGGAGGAAGCTTGTACCCCAAGTTACCTGTTGAAGATGACGTTATCTACAATACCGGTGGTTCTAAAATTTATCCATCTCTGCCTGCTGATGAATATGAAAGTGGAGCTGTTGAAGCCGTCGTGGAAGAAGTTTGTGCATCTGTTAATGTGCAAATGGTGGTAAGTGTTTTAAACAGATTTAATAATTCAAATAAACTACGACTCAGTAAGTACAACTTAGTACAACCTACCTACTAGCGAATAATTATGTTAAATTTAAACGTACGTATTTATTAAGACGCTTTCTTTTACACGGAATTACCTAGAACTACTTACCTCGTTCAATAGATTGTCTTATAAAATACTAAATTGTACATTCTCACTGCATATTTTCCCCACATACATGAAAATGAAATAACAGTTTTATTTTGTCGTCATAATATAATCGTTATTTCCTTACTTGAGGACTCTCAGATTCGATGATTCAGGGCTTTAACCCAACATTAATATGTGAATCATCTTTTAACGTAGGTACCTACCTACTTACCTACATCTCTCTACTCACTGCGATACCTGTACCTGTACCTGACTGGCAAATGTCTTGCACGGCTATCTTAATAAGTATAGATAGGTAGGTAGGTACATATTCATTACAAACGTTGTTTATTTTTATTCGACAAGGTAGGTATAAATTTATAAGTAGGTACCTAATTGAATAAAATTCTAAAATAATAAACTTTACTTAAGTACTTATTTAATTTGCTTAGTAGTAGGTACCTAAGTTCATATAAATTGGTTTATACTCAAGAATTAATTTTCGCCTAAAGTTAAAATTGGAATAGGTAGGTAAGTACATTTTTAACTAACTGGTTTACCTACTCGTAAATTATTAGGAGGTTACCCTAACAAAAATAGATATTTGGATGAGCATTGCATCTACCTAATATCAGCATAGCATTTACGTAGGTACTTATATAACAAAATCTAGGTATTTTGTTGTATATCATATATACCTACTTACCTAGCAATCTTAAGACACACGGAAGTAGCTTATATCTAGAATTTAATAATTACGTACTTATTACCCTTTATTACTTTTATTACCGAAAATAGTACCTCAATAGTTTCTACTGCGACATTAGAGCGAATTAGAAGATTAATATTAACGAATATTTTAATGACACCGCTATCCGCTAATAAATCTAATTCCTCAACCAGTAGATTTAGGTAGATTACGTCATTCTTGCTACTGGCAAGAATTTACAAGTATAACCCGACTAAGTGCTAACAGTCATCATATCCAGCGAATCACGGCTATCTAACATAGCTTTTAAATTAATTCGGATTACGAGCTGTTTAGCTGTCACATTTCATGAAGACTTTTTGGTGCGCGCTGCTGTGATTGTATAGTTTTAAAAAATACTTGCGGTATTAAAATATAAACGTAAATATTTGATAGCTTACATGTAGAGTACTAAGGCAATTTTCCACTTGCACTTGTAGTGATCTGTGTTGTTGTGTACAGTGCGTGTATATGTGGTTTCATACATTCTTAAAGTTTTGGTCCGAATTGTATTTACTGGTGACCTCATTATCATTAATCTATAACGGTATATAAATCTTAAATGATGATATACCTATAGATATCCATTTTATAAAGTTTAGAACTTGACAAAACTGTGTTAACTGAACGAGATTTTGTAGTAATGACCTAGTTTTATTGGCGTATGGTTGAATTTTCTTGGCTTTTCTACATTTAATCCATGAATCATATACTGAAATCTATTTTTATACAACATGTTATATATAAATAAATAATATAGTCAATTCAATCTTGGGAGAATGCTGTATAACCTGATAATAAAATCTTACTGGAATGTTTTTTCTCATCAATTTATCACCATTTTACATGGTTGCAAGAAGTAATAATAAATAAACTTAATGCTTTTAATAATAGTTCTATTTTTTTTTGTAGTTTATTTCCATGGTTAATACAGTAATACTGATGATATCTGTTCTATTGTATATGTAATTAATGAAGTTTTGGCATGCTAACTTTATTAATTAGAACACAATTTGCATGATGCCTCACCCAGTAAGTACTCAACAATAATCAAAATGTAATATGATACTTTGTTTTGAGTAAAATGATTAAATATTCTATACTCCATCAACTGTTTATGTTAATAAACCTTGCTTATTTAATAATTTTGTCAAAAAGCAATTCTAATACACAGTAGTCAATTAGCATGCCTTTGATTTATGATGTCATACCTGTGTGTGTGTAATCATACAACATGACCTCCACTTAGTTTTTCTCATCAGTAGTAAGCTTACGTTTATATGGAATGACTGTGTTGTGACTGTGATTTTTAGTTAAACTTCCTGTTCAGTACAAGCCCAGTGGAAATTGCCATAAATTTTATTATGAAATATTCCAGTAATCCCAAAAATGTCTTAATATAGACTAAAATAGAGTGTAGTGATTATAATAAGACCTCGCAATGGCGGGGCAAAATGGCGGAGATTTTGGCGCACTTTTACAAGGTGCGGGTAGGCAGCTTTTAAATCAAGGAGGGCAAGCTCTGCTCCAGTATGGTGCCCAAGCAATTGGGAATATCATCAATGAAGTGTTTCAAAAAAAGGAGGTTGAACAGAAGAGGTTCCTACCGAGTATCAAGAATTATAAAGTGGTATGTTTACTGTTCATAAAATACTTTAGCAATGTTTTATAGCATATTGTTATTAATATTATGAAGCAATATTTTTTTATAAAAAATATAACATTAATACAAAAAAATAATTTCAATATAATAATATCTATAATTATATATAATTCAGATGTTCCAAAAAGGCATGAGCCAAAGGCTTTGAATTCATTTATCAAGGCAATAAACTGTGTGGGTGTCCACACAGTTTATTGCCTTGATGATCACTCAAGTAGTAGGTATATCTACATCAAATTTAAATTTAGACAATAGTTTAGGTGAATCTTCAAATTGATTATCTTATTATTTAGCATAGACACACTAATTGCATGTAAAATTATAGGTTCCTAGTTAAAAACTATTTATAACTAACATACCATTTTGCTATTTAGCATCTGAAAGGTGTATTCTAAAAAACCTGTTAAAATAAGTAAAGTAAGCATTACTTAGGTCATGCACAACTTTAACGCCCTCACCTATTAAGCATTTGTCTAAACTTTAATTTCAGTTGAAGACACTATCAGAGGTCAACATAAATAAATCCAAGTCATTTAATCAATTTTCTCTAAATAATAAATTGGTGCAGGTAATTAGCCTGTAAAGGTACTTTGCCTATTTGCTGGCCACATACTTTTGTATATGTATAGACACATACAAAAATTATTTATTTCAAAGTTTTTATCATAAATTCTGTTTAATAAAGGTTTTTCATATTTTTTTAAGCTTTGACACAAAACGTATCTAAAGGACGGTCGCCGAGCACAGCGAAAAACGGACGTTGCCTTTTTTCTATTTGTTTCTATCGCCCGCTCGTAGTAATAGTGCCCTCACGGTCGCACAGAGACCTAAAGAAAGTAAAGTGTGAAAGTAACAAGGGAACATGGTTACAGTGCGAGCGTGAGAGCAACATCCGTTTTTCGCTGTGTTCGGCGGCCGTCCTTTACACTTTGGTACCTTTTCACACTTTATACTACTTTTTTACATAGTTTTATATATATTATAGTAATATGTTTTACAAATATTTCATCTTACCTTCAGCTATTAATAATTATAACCCTTTTTTCGAAATGTGTACCTACCTGCATAACTGTGTATGAAAACAACTAAAAATATCAATACTTACCTACCTAATTACAATCTTATTTAGCTTATTCCGAGATATTTGTCTGCATAAAACTGGTTTTCTCAATAAAACATAAAATATGTATTAAGTAAGTACCTATTAACTTTTTGTTGTTAATTTTTCTTGACTTTTTTATCCTTTTCGAGATGAACAAAATAAGACATTATATATCTACAGGTACGTCAAACATTCTTGTAGCTACCTACATTGTATTGATCAGATATTACTTTACTCGCCATGAACAGTTCAAATAATCTGTATGTATCAAGTTTATTCTTGATTTCTGAATTCGATACGATCATTAGAAATTGGAATTAGCTAAAATTTTTATTCCAATTAAGAATGAGTACCCAACTAGGTGTGTACTTTCGCGTTCATCGCTCATGTACAAAACAGATATTTATCAACGGGTAGGTACCAACTATGCATGTCGTGTGACCTTAGTTGCACGCATAGGCTAGTTATGGTGATCTAGATTATGAGATAACATACCCACGTATCAGCTTTATAGCTTAGTAAAATATATTTTTTGTAATAGATAGAGTATTACTTATAGAAATTCAGGCTCAAGGTTCAGATAAAAAACTAATATGTAAATCGCTTAATAAACAATAACTTTTAGTATCTATTACTACTAGGCATATATATATATGTATTGTATAGAAAGGTGATATTATGTTGCACTGCGCCATACTCATATTATTGGTATCTAATTTTGAAATTCTATATAGCTACTTTCCTATTATTTAATTATTACATACCGTTACATACGGGACTATATTGTAAGAATGGTTGGAAAAACAAAATAAGTACTTCAACTCCCATACCATATTCAATATATTCAACAAGAGGCGAGATCATGATATAAGTAGGTATACGTACCACAACCCACACATGTAACAATACCGTAAACAAAATATAACTCGGCAGTTAGTTAATTGCTAACTTCTATTACTTACTTACGGCTATGTTTCCTTTTAAGAATTATATTCTTGAAAATCCTGTTAAATGTTTACTTCATACACACCAACTAGGTACTACATATTTACGATCAATAGGTACAAAAAAAAACCGTTTTTTTTTCTCTTTGTTTCGCAAGTATGTAAATAAAGAACGATCCGTTTATTCAACTCGAGCTCTCATAGAGGTTTTAGGCAATATGCCAAGCCTGGTTAGTTTAGAAAACATGGTGTCGTCACAGCTATAGGACGGTTAGGACGAGTCACTGAACTATTCACAAATTCATTTAATATTAACTATATATATGTCGCAGTGAGATGATAAAAACAGGGATTTGATCAAGTCCCTCAGTGACATGATCAACTCCCGGCTGATGATAAAAATACCACGCGTTGTGTCATTTCCCTAGCGAAATTTAGTGATTTGATCAAGTCTCCAAGTCATTTTAGGGAAATGAAAGTATCATAAAAATGGCTGCTAGATTTCTTCATTTCACTTAGTTATTTGATTAAATGCCTGAGCTGTTTTAGGGACATGATAAAACCAGTAATTAAGTCAACTCGGTTTTAACATTTTACCAAACACGTCTAGTTATTTGATCAACTCCCTAAACAGTTTTAGGGAAATGAAAGAATCACAGCAATAACTGGTGGAATTCTTCATTACCATTTCATCAAATCTCTTAGCTGATTTAGGGAAATGATAAAACTAGTCTTAGAAACAAGATAGATACCCTTTAGGAAATAACTATTATTTGCCAAAATTACGAAAAAAGAAAATCCAGACTGTTTCTTTGTGCACAGTGGGTATAATGTAGGGGATATCGTAATTAATGACAACTGAAGGTCTCCTTTAGGTACGACGACGAGCGAAGCGAGCAGGAGTGATAGGTAGAACTGCGACCTTGCAGCGCGCGAGCCGAGCGAGCGAAGCGAGCGTGCCGCGGCAGCGGCCGGCGAAGCGTCAGAACCGATACTTTTGATAATACAACGCGTTATATTTTCGCATGTGCCGGGATTTTATCATCTCTCTGAGGCATTTGGATTGGGATTCCTGTTTTTATCATTTTTCTAAAAATATTTAGGGAGTTGATCAAATCACTAGACGTGTTTGGTAAAATGTTAAAACCGAGTTGACTTAATTACTCGTTTTATCATGTCCCTAAAACAGCCCAGGCATTTGATCAAATAACTAAGTGAAATGAAGAAATCTAGCAGCCATTTCTATGATTCTTTCATTTCCCTAAAATGACTTGGAGACTTGATCAAATCACTGAAATTCGCTAGGGAAATGACACAACGTGTGGTATTTTTATCATCTACCGGTAGTTAATCATATCACTGAGGGATTTGATCGAATCCCTGTTTTTATCATATCACTGCGACATATATAACGATAACGTTTCATTCTTTTTTCAATTATTGTCTCTTATTCTATTTAAGATGTAGGATGTATAATATTATTATGTTCTTACTAACAACGCTTTTACTCGTACTCATCACACATAGATGAGACCAGAATATTTAGCAATATTTTCCTCTAAGTACATCGCTTTTTTATTACTGTGTTGTAAGTACAGGATATAAAAATAAAACAACAGTTTGAAGGTATTAGTTTATGTATGTTGGAGTTTTATAAAAGTCGCATTATCTCTGCCAGCCTAAAACGACTACTCGTACCTATATGCGGCTAGTAGGAACCTAATGTTAAGCAAACGATCGGTTACCTAACTCTTCAAATATTACTAGTGTAACGTAGTAATATTCCTATTCCTTTTTCATATTATATTTCTTTATTTAAAACATAAAGAAATACCTATATACTTAAGTGTATGAATTGGTGTACGCATAGGTACTCATCGTACCTGCTTCCTTACATAGACCTAAATTACTTTACCTGCTCAATTAAGTGATTCATTACTGACCTTAACTTATCGAGTAATCGACGAATTAAACAAAGTGACTCAGGCACCGTTTTAAAATGCAATGATAGCAATTAGCATGATTTCAATACACAATAAAAGTAAATAGGTAGGTACATGTAGGTAATTCCGTTTGTAAGTCAGGAAATCTAGAACGTAAGGTTTTGTTTCTACTTTGTCGCTCGACAAAGCATCTATCGCTGTCGCTCATTCACTCATGACAGTGACAGATGTTTCTTGAGAGATGGAAACCTTACCCGTGCAGCTTTGATAAAATTACATCAAATAGTGTGTGTCAGGAATATACATAATATTTTTATTAAAGTGTACCTACATACATTTTGATAATAACCCTTATTTCCTCAAATAAGGGTTATACCCTCGTAGCCGTCATTATTTAGGCTACATTCATTTTTCTTTACCTACAAACTTCATTAAAGGTTGTTTAGTAGGGAATTAATTTCATTTATAGTTCTGTTGGTAATTAGTACCAATACCTACGGTATGCGCTTTTAGCTTTAGACAGGATATGACAACGCTTGCCAAAAATAAATCATGTTTATTGTGATATTTACATTGATTATCACGAATTGTAATTCTCTATACCCTTACATCCCGTCATGCATCCGACTTCTGTGTACGAAATACAATCATATAAACAGACCGTTATTACGCTGACTTTGCATGAAAGCTGTGATTTGATTGTAAGTATACATATTTTTTTTCTAGAAGAACATAATAAAAGTAAAGTTATAACTATGTAGGTAAACCTATATATATTTTCTTTCAGCATTGTTTCAGTTGGTTCTAGATTAATATTTTTTACTTATAATGCCTATCGCGTTACCTTAAGCGGTGCAGCTGCTAAAATAGCTAGGTCTTTATAACTAACATACTTACCTATAATAAAGTCAACTTCTGTCGGCAATGTCGACCTTGCCGCTTAATCCTCAAACGGTCAATTGAGCCGTTTGACTCTGGGTTAGCAATAAAATGCAGGCGGACAAAACAGACTATGGTCTAGATAATAATTTATTTCAGGACTATTCTGGGTAATTATTTTAACTCTGTACTCAGTTATTAAAGTATGTGTTCATATTAATAATAAGATTTGCTAGTTTTATTCACTTTAGGCTAAAACGTTTTGTGAAGCATATATTTAGCTGCGATAGATTCCGAAAAAATATATCTTAGGTACTTATACGTTTTTGTTTTACTTGTACCTTAGAGAATAGTAGTAGTATGAACCGCTTAAGCTATTAGCAACATAATATATTTAAACTCTTAAATAAGACTGTCAAAATATATCATAACAAACATTTTTTCACTGAAAAATATTTATTTAAAAGAACTTTTCTAGCAAAAGCCATTGTCTTAAAAAAACTTTGGTAAAAACTGCAACCAACAAAACAAAGCGGAAAAGATTAATGCAAATAGGTAAGAAGGATCATACTTTTCAAATACGGATGTATGACAGCTTCCTACCCCAAAAAAATAATAGTTAACTGTTATACCTTTATATTATTGGGACATTGTGAATAAGTTCCAAACTTTCTTAATTTATTAGAATCATTCTGCAAACTTTTAGAGCAGGCCTAGTAAATGTGGTGGTATTATCGGGCATTAGTTTAACACGGCAATCATGACCTTGGAGTAAACTAGACGGATTACCTAATGTTGTGATCATGGTTGCGTTATAAAAATACTTGTTTGTCTCATTCTTTATCTCATTTATACTTTTGCTAATGCTAAATTGGAATTAGAATCGGTTAAATTTGTACGTATTTGAAAAGGACCGACATTAAACTATTCACTCTAATATTTTAATAAATTTTGTCAGTATGCCAACATTTTTGAAATACTTGGCATTTTTTCTTTAGTGTTTGCTAATTGCTGTACTTGCTAATCTAGACTAGATATATTCTACCGAATGTTATCATTGTGTAAGTTCCTATAGAAGTTGCCAGTAAGACGATATTCAACTTGAATTTTAACCGACCAGGGGGGCTAGACAAGTGCCCAACGTTCAACCTTAACGTTAAACGTTTGCACCAAAATGTATGGGATTTGACATTTGTGACGTACGTGACAGTCGTTCGCGGATGTCAAATCCCATACATTTTGGTCCTAACGTTTAACGTTAACGTTGAACGTTGGGCACTTGTCTAGGGCCCCAGAACTGACAATAAAGTAAACGAACAGGAAAACAACTAATTTATTTTTAAATTTATTCATAAAATATGTATTCGCATGAGTTCATTGTCTAATATTAACATACAGTGTGAAGCGTATTATATTTTTAGTGATTAGATATTATGTATTATATTACAAGAAAAATTATGACTTTCAGTTCAGTCGGTTAACTTATCGTAGTCTTCCAATATTTGGATCCACCGGATTCGTGGCGTAATGTAAACGACCACGTTTAACTCCGTTTGGCACCGTTAATCTACGTTTCGCCGCGGCCATCTGTGATCTATATTAATTCCTTGCCTCTTAGCATTTAATGATTTAAAACTATGATAATGTTTACATTGTTAAAATCTTTCCACGAACTTATTAAATAGTTGTATTATATTAAATTAGTTGTCCTAAAAACGCATGACAGAATAGTATTTTGTGGTATTGATAAATCTTAACTAGACTTTACTTCGTGTTGTATTTTCGTCTGGAAACATTTCTAAAAAGTAATTTCTTTGTAAGAAAAAATCATAAATGACATTATACTTTATACTTTTTAATTTGAGTTTAGCTTTTTAAATTTTATTTGTTTTACCGTTTAATTATCATCTAAAGGTAGAAATCCCTTGATGCGTCTAGACACCAGAGACTGCGTCTAGACTCTAGGCGGCAAATGACCTCTGCAATGAAAATCAATGCGAACATACGTTCAGTACTTTCATTTTATTTATATTTTGTGTTCGAATCTTCGAATATTTTAAGAAATCCAAAACATCACAACTTGTAAGTCTACTCATCACATAAAAGCATGCCGTGAGCTTGTTACCCATATAAATATAATAATATAACCTTGAAAATTTGTAAGTGTACTCACCGATAATTTTGCATTTTTTTATTATTCACCGTATCCTATATTGATAACTTATCTTTGTAAATGTACCGAATAAACATGGTGAATTTTAACCGAAAGGACATTCGGACTATGCATCACGGGTATGATTTATATGAGGAAGGAGTTCATGAACACAATTTTACAAACTCATGTTAAGCATCTTTTGACTGTAATCCAGTAGACGTGTAATAATTTAACGTTAAAATGTTTAATGACTAGGTACGGTCGTGCGAATGACAGTAAACACTTGGTATGTTTGTTAAATTTATTAAAACTTAGTTATAGGTACCTATCATTAATAATCTTATTCATACCTGAGCGATAAACCAAGCAAAAATCAGATAAACCGTAATAAAAAAGTAAAAAGCGCTTAGAAAAAAAAGCGGGATTATTATCTCAAGTTAAAGAGATACTGAGATAATAATCTATTGAACTATCTCACATTTATAAACCTATTAGTTTGTTTTAATCGAAAACTCATTTGATATCGATAGTTAATTTAATAGGTACTTACTTACCCAAAAACACAAAAGTTCAAAAGATCTTCACTGCCGGAAACCGATACATTATCATAATGACGTACTTAACGATAGCTTTTAACAGAAATTAGCTTAAAAGCCCTAGTTTATAGTGCCCCGGGTGGTAATTAGTTCGCATGTCACCATCGATGTGGAGTCTCTTAAGGACTTAGTGTTGTTTCCACCGAAAGATATAAATTTATATTTAATTACATAATAAAACTTGCTAATACTTGAGCCACTTTCAGCAACAATATTGTAATACACATTTGTATAGTAACTAACGTTAGTAAATAACAAAACAATATGATGAACCTTAGGTAGCTAATTGTGCACGATAAGCATTAAGGGTCGCCCGGAAGCTGAAGTCGTCATACAAATCTTAGTAAGGTTCTCATTTATAAACTATGCTCCCGAAATAATACACTTTCTATACCTTTTTTACTGTTTGTTTAATTCTGGCAAAATTAATCTAACTAGTTGATTATGTTTCGGACTATTATGAAATCTCATCCCATAATGCCCTACGACAAAAAAATAGTATTATACAATTAAATAACGTTACAGCTGTAAACTGTAAACAAATGAAATCATTTTGCAAATAATTGTATGTATAGGTTTATGTACGTAGGTACTTTACCATAAACATATTGTTAGCTTGCCGTACACCACAAGTTTTATCGCACAATATCCTCCATGGATTTCCTTTACACATACATGTACATGAAACCACTATATTTAATAACAGAACGTTATCAACTTTACAGACAGTCAATAATTTCAGTTAACTGTGAACGGTCAACTTGGTCAAACATGCAAACTTTAGTTTTTCTTTTATAGTGCAGTGTGAATATATAATAAGACCGTCATGAAAATATAAATTGGTATTGTGACTTGTTAAATAACGAGACTGAATAGAAATGGACACGATGATAACTATTTGATTCAATCAGATGATTCTTGTCCGTCAATGATATTTATAGTAACCAGAAAATCAATAGACATCGTTATAACCAAGGACGGATGAAATTGAAGAATAATAAAATTTCAGTTATAATTGCGTTAAAATTTTTGTTAATCTTTGTATAATTATATATAGTTATATCTACAGGAAAATATTTTTTACATCTTTTTTACCTTTTGGGCAACCTAATCGTGTACATGTATGTAATTGTTAGTGTACTTAACTTATATTCGCATTAATCATCGTCCTTGACCAGAATTAAAAGGACGCTTTTGTGTAATGATTTTTAAAACATTTAATTGTCTTACTAACATAATCAGTTAATTTTTAAATGTTCAATATAACTGACGTGAGCATGTCCGCTATTAAAGAAGAGGATTTTATCAAACTAGACAAAAAGGACGTGGGTCACTTAAATACTTTTTATGGAAACGCATCAGTTGCCCGTGCAGCAGGCAAATGGAAAGGGAAATCTGTATCCATCGTTTCTCCCAAAAGCGGGAGAATATTTGGACGAAAGTCCAAATCGGATAAGAAAGATGGTATACAAAATACCAAAGAAACCGGCTTTTTTTCGAGACTATTTAAAGATTTCAAGAAAGTTCAGGTCTCGGATTATACTTATCAGCAATCGAATGTCCGGAAAAACAGCGTTTATAAACCTTTCTGGGCTACTAAAGTCGTAGAAACCAAGACGGAGACGGACAATACAGAACCGATTGTTGTTGAAAGTGAAATATCTTCTAAGACAACAGCATTAGTTGAAAATAGTAATGTGGTTAGGAACAAGACCTTCGTATTTGAAAAGACAACTTTGGCTTCTCCTAAAGTTACTCTTTCTAACGCAAGGGAACCTAAGAAGATATCCCCTAAGAAACCCTATGTGAAAAAATGTAGAAATGTAGACATACACAAAGAACATCAACTAAAGGTGCCTCCCTGGTACAATGGTAGCAAGATGTTCATGCCTACCGGAGAGCAATTGTTTTGGGTTTGTCACTTTTAATTTCTCATTACTACTTAGGCTCTCAACGCAGTCGGATTTTTAGAGTAACGAAATAAAGTAGGTATTATTGAACAACGTTTTGAAAAAATTACATTATAAAAGTGTTACATTGACGTGATTCTCTGTAATATCAAATATTTTGGCTTTTAACTCTTTTGCGACTTATCGACACTAATGATATGCAATTTTATGCCAGACGTTAGCTTGTTTCTACAACTATGTTTATAGCTTTTAGAACGGATGTGCGACAAAGACAACGAATGAGATAATTAAAATTTACGCTAAACAACAATTTTAATATTTTATACATAGCTATTAGCTTTGATTGTGTTTTGCACTTAAAGAAAATGCTCCTTTGATGAGTAGATATGGTAAAGATATTTCGACCATGATAATAATAAAATATGTCCTTCGATAATATATGTGTGAATACTCCTAAAGAGAGAGAAATTATATCCAGACCGGTTTTCAGTACCTACTATTGTATTTATTATATAAGTACTAAGTAGGGAAGGTTTTCTGCAAACAGGGAAAATGGTTAAACTTCATTAAACATGTATTATATTAAATTATAATGAAACTTATAACCTATTAGTAAATTATACGGGGTTATTAATCACTGTTAATATTTTTATGTTTAATTCTAAAACTCATCTTTCTATTTATTTTTCTGTATAAAATTGTTTGTACCTAATCTTTATCGATATATTCGCGTGCATCTAGCACAATGGTACCTATTGTTCGTAATAAGTGCTTTTTTTTAGCTCGGTGAGACCCGTCCGTCTTCGTTCGGTCCGGCTACTTACCAGGACTTCAAAGAGATTCGCTCGCGCTGTCTCTCGGAAGGCAGACTGTTCGAGGATCCCGAGTTCCCCGCCATCGACCGTAGTTTGTACTACAAGGAACGATTGGACAGACCCATCACTTGGTTGAGACCCGGAGTAAGTTAATTACCAACAATACAAATTAAAAATAAAACCAAATTGAGAACATCGCAGTAGATATGCATTTTATTGTATTATGAGAACTTACAGTTATGTAGATATTTGTTACATGACTTTGAATTAGGTCAATTTAAACTATTTGTGTCGTAAACTGCACCAATCATGCAGCACAAAGTGAACACCGCGCTCACTAAATTTGTCTTCACTTTCGGGACAATTCAGACCAATTCATCTAGCCCCAAACTAAGCAAAGCCTGCGATATGGGTACTAGACATACTACCTAACATCTGCCCTTTACATGATTCAAATTCATAATGTGATATGAATTCAGTCTGCACTGAGCCGTTTGACCAATAGTTCAATTTAGTTAATACGTGCTGTTTATTTATACTGTGCTTACTTTTCAGGAAATATGCGACGATCCCCAGTTGTTTGTGGAGGGGTACAGCCGTTTCGACGTGCAGCAGGGCGAGCTCGGCGACTGCTGGCTGCTGGCCGCTGTCGCCAACCTCACGCTGCACCGCAAGTGAGTAACACTTCGCCGTCCGGATAGATGAGCGCCGAGCGGCTATCGATTATGGACTAAGACTTAATATTTTACAATATAATTCATGTCTAAGGCGATCGAGGCTTCTGTAAAAACATCTAGTCTCTAAAACTAAAAAGTTTTACTCCATAAATGAGACTAGATTGATTTTTTTACTTTAATTTAAACTCCTATATTTTAGATCCTTTACTCTAGTAAAGTATGACTTATAAGTATTGGGATTTAATGACGCTTGTACGTAAAAACGTGAACGTATGAAAACAAAGTGCACCCACTCCACAATCATAATTAAGTATTTGATATTTCGTAGTGTACAAATGAACACGTTTTTTCTTTTGCAGATTGTTCTTCCAAGTAGTTCCGGATGACCAAAGTTTTGAAGAGGAATATGCCGGCGTCTTCCATTTCCGGTAAATAATGGCTTTTTAAATAAAAAGAAACGCGAACTTGCAACAGTTACGCGAACTAATTTGATTCCTATCTTTACCATCATTGGAGATCATTTCTTCCGTTGAGTTATTTCTTGTATAATGTACGTTGAATGCCAAGTCGGGGAAGTCGCTACTATTCTGTTTTTAGACTGGTGTAATATCCCTTGCAGGTTCTGGCAGTACGGTCGCTGGGTGGACGTGGTGATCGACGACCGGCTGCCGACGTACCGCGGCAAGCTCGTGTTCCTCCACTCCTCCGAGACCAACGAGTTTTGGAGCGCCTTGCTGGAGAAGGCATATGCTAAGTAAGTCCAATAAACCACACATTGTAATGACATGTAGTCCAGCACATTATGGTTCATTTAACTAATATAAAAAAAAAAAACAGATTAAAAAAAGAAAAAATCGAAACCGCCAATAGGAATATCATTGACATTAAATTAATGATATCAAACCATAGATATCGATCGGTTTTCAATTGATACATTGTAGTAAATATTTAATACTAGCGGCTCCGGCAGACGTCGTCCTGCCCGTCCGATTGTTTCGTCAAAGATCTGTCAAAGTCTTCTGTCACTTCTTCATAAGGCTTCATATTTTCCCCGTTTTTTACACATTTTCCAGCGTTTCTTCGCTCCTATTGGTCGCAGCGTGATGTTATATAGCCTCAAGCCTTCCTCGATAAATGGTCTATCCAACAAAAAAAGAATTTTTGAATTCGAACCAGTAGTTCCTGAGATTAGCGCGTTCAAACAAACAAACAAACAAACTCTTCAGCTTTATAATATTAGTATAGATAAAAGCATTAACATAGAGCCTATAGACAAAATCTAAACGAAAAATGTCGAAACAGGCGTTGTTATATAAAAATAATAACATACCTTATAACACTAGTAATACAGTTCAATTTCCATTCATGTAAACTTTAATTTTACAGACTGCATGGCTCCTACGAAGCATTGAAAGGCGGTTCCACCTGCGAGGCCATGGAGGACTTCACCGGCGGAGTGACTGAAATGTACGAGATGTCTGAACTGCCGCCCAACTTCTACACTATATTACTCAAAGCGTACGAACGAAACTCACTCATGGGATGCAGTATTGAGGTAAATTTATATGTTTTCCTTACTTATCTTGAAAATGTTAGCCAAATTGCCCTGGTACATCAATATGTCCATCTTTATTCATATATATATATCAATAATATATGTCCATCCGAAAGCAATTTTAATTTATATATACACTGCAGCATAACCTGCGCCACTTAATTAAATAAATATTGAGACTAAAATATATCAATCATTTGCGAATACATATTATTACAAAGAATTACCTAATTATCAGGCCCTAATTCACCGACTCAGCAATTTTCGACGAAAGGTAACAACTGATAATTATGTTTACTCTATTAACTCGACAAAAATCTACGCCGGTTAGCTTTATATCGACTACGTCCCAGACAATTGTTGTGTTGGTGAAATCGTATACAGCTGGCTAATAAGATTTATTTAACTTATCGTTATGCCATCGTTCTTATTTTCCAGCCGGATCCCAACATCTTGGAGGCGGAGACCCCCGTGGGCCTGATCCGGGGTCACGCGTACTCCATTACTCGAGTGAAGTACGTGGACATCGAGACCCCAGGGCGCGCTGGCAAGATCCCTCTGCTCAGGATGAGAAACCCCTGGGGTAACGAGGCCGAGTGGAATGGACCATGGAGCGATAAGTAAGTGGAATAAAGACTACTCTATCAGTGATGCCCATACTATAATTAAAAGAACAGCCATAAACATACAAATAACATGTAACATTCAGGTACAGTCAAGGTCGTAAATATGTACAGTTTACCAATAATTTAAAAAATATGTATATATTTATGAATTTCGAGTGTACAAATATTTTGTTTGTCCCACGCCGGGTGAAACTTAAAAAAATGTTTTTGATGCATGAAGCATATAGGACACGTAAATTTCCGGTAATGTACGTATTTTAACGGAAATGCAGATATTTCTTTTTAACTTACCACCATTCATTCATATTTATAGATCACCAGAATGGCGTTTCATCCCTGAATCTGAGAAGGAAGAACTCGGTCTGACTTTTGACGACGACGGCGAGTTCTGGATGTCGTTCAAGGACTTTGCGACTCACTTTTCTAGGTAACTACTTACATACTACTCCATTCATACTTTTCTTATTTATTATATTATATATATTTTTGAAATCTTAATGTCTTTGTAAGTTTAAATATAGTCTAATTCTTGACTGCTAATTTGTATCTGTTTATAGTAGGCAACAAGTTTCTTATAATTTCGCACCAATTGATCTAGTCCCAAACTAAACAATGTTTGTGGTATGGATAATAAATAACGTAAAATATACATACAGTATAATATGACATCCAGGGGTCATGACACGATGTTCTCTTCCTAGCAGCATGCGAACCGCAACTTTTCTACTAGAGGGAATCTGAACACTACTCCAACAAATCATCAAAAGTACAAGATATTTGCACCCACGGGTTCCTTTAGAGTCTTTAGACTAAAACGAAAAGCCAGACGAGCGTAGTAATACTGTGGTCGATTCCATAATATTGAGGTGAGGTTATAATAATATACATGGTTTCATTACAGAGTGGAGATCTGCAACTTGAATCCCGACTCCCTGGACCCGGAGGAGTGTCCCGAGGGCTGCACCAAGCGGTGGGAGATGTCAGTGTTCGAGGGAGAGTGGGTCAGAGGTGATTATCATCATATTACATTTACGATGTATGATTCATCTTAAAAAACAACTTGTAGTTATTTTACTATAATGTTTATTGGTTCAAAATATTTGTATTATGAACCAACCCCGCGAGTTTCGTAATAGCGAATTATCATATCATCATCATCATCATCATCAGCCCATCGCCCATATTCGTCAGGCAAATTCCCGTTTTAGAATAGTATGATGGCAATTCTTTCACATTTATAATAATTATATGTAACCAGTACAAAAAACATAGACGAGGTAAAGTCTCTAGCAAATAACCCGTGATTTTAATCTCCAGGAGTAACGGCGGGCGGGTGTCGCAACTACTTGGAGTCGTTCTGGCGCAACCCGCAGTACACCGTCACGCTCACGGACCCCGACGAAGACGACGACGAGAACAAGTGCACCGTGAGTTAAATATATAAATCATTTACAATTCACACCAATCACAGTCCTAACATATGCTAACTGATATTAGATAGACATAGACTACTGATATAAGATGTTCAGGAATATTATACTGTTTTAAAATCTACTGTGGCTTCGAAAAGGCAGAAAAAAATTAGAGCACAGTAAAAAACCGAGTTTCAGAAATAATGTAAAAATAGGTAGCATTTTTATTAAGACAACGTACGTATAGTAAAAACTAAATCGCAAGGTGTGATGTCACATCATTTACTTATTATAATATGATTTATGTCTATAGCGTGTAACGCTTAGCGAAAATGTACGTTTTACATAAAAAATATCGCTTATTTTCAGATCATCATCGCCCTTATGCAGAAGAATCGTCGTTCCCAACGGCACCAGGGCCTGGAGTGCCTCACTATAGGATTCGCGGTTTACCGTCTGCCGGAGTACGGGCGCGTACCGAAACCGCTCGACGTTAACTTCTTCAAATACAACGCCTCCGTCGGACGCTCGCAGGCATTTATCAACCTTAGGGAAGTCAGTGCTAGGTGAGGAATACTGTCATAATAATATACCATTCGGGGGGTGAATTATCTTAATCCGCTTGCATATTTATGCCGTCCAAATAACTCCTATAACTCGTGTCATTGACAGAAACATCCATTTCTACCAAGCATCACTGTTCATATACGATGTTTTTTTTATTAAATACTGACTTAATTGTTTTGTACTTTAAGTTCAAAATTCCCTTTTTCAGATTCAAATTCGAGCCGGGCAGTTATGTGATTGTACCTTCAACCTTCGAGCCTGATGAGGAAGGAGAATTTCTGGTGCGAGTCTTCTCTGAGAAAACCAACAACATGGCGTAAGTGGCTTTTTTTCCCTTGGTCTGAGGTGATAGTGCCATGTTTTATTTTTGAACTGATGTATTGAATATAATTATTATTGAGGTATAATTTTATGTTAGGTTGAATATTTGGCTGAATGTATATTCGTCTTAGTCTTAGAAGATTATAAGGTTTATTAGTTCTGTTATTATACACGCTACTAGCGCCAGTTGATTTTAAGTAACGTCAGGTCCGAATGTGTTGTGTTTAATTACCTACTCATTAAATATTAATAATCTAATAATCTAGTACAGAAGTCTTGTTATTACAATAAAGTCAATAATTATAACGTTATTATTTTTATAGAATTTCCAAAAACATTTTAAAATTTACGACTTTTTTTTTTTTTTTTCAGTGAAAACGATGAAGACGTTGGCATGGGAGATGTTGATGATAGGGTAAGATATATTTACTATACTCCACTTTTTATTTGTTGTCATATTATTTTTCAATTAAAAAATGGTTAAGTACATTACAAACGGACTTCGTATATACGACAAATAGGTGCGCTCCATAAATCAACAAGATGCTTCGTTAAATTAATGAAATAGATATACAAATATATTAAATATTGTATAGATTTTAAAATAAGTATATATTCAAAAAAATATTCAGTCATTACTTTCCAACGACACAGGCTCACCCTAGTGTAATCATAGACGATCTTGTAAACTGTGTATAAGTTAATTATGGTTGATTAATTTATTTTCATGATTTTGATTTGTGTATGTTGCAATGTGTAAATAGGTGAAAGAGATAGCTCCGAACCCCGAGCCGGCGGATCCGATCCGCGACTTCTTCAACCGACTGGCCGGCGACGACGGCGAGGTCGACTGGCAGGAGCTCAAGGAGATCCTCGACTACGCCATGCGAGAAGGTACATACTACATTCACTTTCAACCCAATCCTAACACTTAAATTAAGTAATGGTTATCTAGTGACACCTTTAAAACACCTTAATGCAGTGAATACTTAGGACACTCACACACCATACCGCATGCGTGTTGAACTTGTTCACGCCTTTAAATTAATATCCGGGAAATCCCTGTGTTTACGTAACTCGCGTATGTATTGACTTAAAATAAGACCAGTACAGAGATTACCACCTACAATAAACAACTTTATAGTTTAGGTTAAATGTCATCTATTTATATATAAAATTGGTCCATCTGGTCGTTACGTAGTTTTATAGATTTGGAAGTTAACTTAAATTGTTTGAGTATGAATCCAGTATTACAGTACTTTGTCAAGTAAATATTATCATATAATAAATACTTATGCCTCTATCATATGTGTGTAACAAAATTACTGACAAAAAATATAACTTATAATACACGAATATGACGGTGTGATCTACTTTTAGCTTTTATCTGACACTTATATACTAATTAAAGAAAGAGTATAGAAAATAATTAAGTTATAACTAATAGTTAGTAAATTCATTATTTATTTAGTACTTTTATGGACGTGATTATAAGCAGTGTATATGTTTATGCCTAATTTTCCTGTGGAATATTTTACAGTATCTATTTGAAATGTTTCATTTTATATTTTGTGTTTTAAAATGCCCATTTTTGAGCTTTCATTGTTTTAATATAATTACCGCTTGTGTGTCAAGTTAAATGCTGCTTACTTTTTGTTCGCTGACGTTGGTAAAAATATGTAAGTATAATAATTTTAAGGATGAAGTTTAGATAGGTAATTATATTTTTATCTTAGACATACAATGTAGTTATCCTCATTGCATAGCCTAGCATCTTAAATTATTATTGGCCTTTATTTATTGATTTTATTACAAGTAAGCTTAGAACATAATACAATTTCATTGTCAGTCAACTAATTTGGTTATTTCTTCGATGATTGTTTGTGTTCGCCAAGAAGTATATTATATATTTCTTTCAGAATACAGATAAATATTATTACTGACCTATTTTAAGTTGCTTTGGGTCTTTTTATAAACAGCAATCCATTTAAAAAAAAATACCTACAAAAATAATCAAGTTACTACAGACAGTTACAGTCGAGACACTTGCCATATTTACATTGTCGTAAGAGTCTTTAATATTTTTTTCATTCTGATATAAATGCCATGAGTTGTATCAACTTTTACGTAAAAACACTGACTCCAATATAAAAAAATATATTGAAGTGCATGCGAATTCCAAAGGGGTAATTCTCACGTCGATAGAGATGATTTCACGCTCGATATGAAACGTCAGATACATTATTTTTTGACATATCTCGAATGTGATATTTACATTACTGACGCGAGAATTAAGGCCCTATCACAAGCACTTATAGCGTCAATATCCTGGCAACAGAGCTGGCAATGCGTGGCGGCGCTTACGACGGCGGGGGCAGGGGCGGCGGGGTGGCGGGAGGGGGGGCCGCCCCCTCCGGCCCCAACGAGCAAAGTTGCCTCGAACAGCTACTTTGCGCGCTTTGCACCCCCATCTGCAAAGAGGTCGGCGTGGACTTGCAGCAGATGCAGCAGAATCAGAATCAGGAACATGTGCAATTGACGCAGCCACAGGCGAACGGTGGAGGTAAAAGATGTTCACTTAACAATGCATTTTAAAAATATAGCTCTTTCCGTAATGAAGTTTTAATTTATATCCTTATTATATTGATATCCTTATTATGTGTCGTTCATTTAATTTAAACATAAATATCGTAATCGATTTTATATAAGTTTAAGTACCTAATACATTGCGTTCGACATTTTTTTTATTTATGGACTTTATTAATTTGAGACAGTTTGTTTACAGGTTGCCTGGACCAACGCTGCATGCCTTCACTCGTGATGTTTTATAGAAATGGAGGATTTTTTCTAATTTTTAAAATGTCTATTTTATATGTGTATAATATGATTTGTTTTTTTTGTTTTTCCTCTTTTTTATTTAATTTTTATTTTCAGGTACACGTCGGAATTTTATTTTATAAAACTTTGTATTATACCTACTATAAAAAAATGTTTCAGTTATGTAAAATAATGATCTAATTATTGACTTGAAATGCATTATTTTACATAACTATTGATTAATGTTGCCACTAACACCACATAATGCAGGTAATTTCAATCTAATTGAAAATATTTGCATTTAAAAGCTTTAAGTTAGCATGTTCTTATTTTTATTATCAAAAATGGGCATTTTAAAATAGAGAATGTATGTGAAATTCGTATCGTCATGTTAAATCACCTCCATTTCCATAGAACATATTTTTTATATTATGGACTTTAATCGTGAGTCTGAACGGTATTATTATTTTTAAAAAACTTATTGCAGATTAAGTTTACGTCACTTAAATTTCTCCTAGTTCAGACTCGCTTTTAAGAAACCGTTCTAAGTGATTTTCTATTGACGATATGATATATAATTACAAATAGTGATTATATCGTCAATAGAGTCTAGAACGGCTAGCACGTAAGGTTTTTGTTGCGCGAAAAGGCATCTGTCACTGTTATACATTTGACATGAATGAAAGAGCCACATGGACAGATGCTTACTCGCGCGACAGGAACTTTACGTTCGATACTATTTATCGATTCAATAAAATTAACTTGTACGTACTGACACATTTCAAATATTTTCAGAGTTAAAAGGGCAAGGGTTTTCCAAGGACGTGTGCCGAAGCATGATCGCCATGCTCGACAAGGACAACTCCGGCGGACTCGGCTTCGAGGAGTTCAAATCGCTATGGATCGATTTACGTAACTGGAGGGTAAGTAAAAATAAGGCATCAGATATTACTAAATATATTGATATCCGACGCCTACTGATATATTTTAAAAACGGTTCAACCTCTATAGCTACAAGCTAGTTAAGTCCGAAAATACCTAATCTGCCACATTTCGATAGAATATAGGTAACCTAACTGTTCGACCCTGTGGCCTGTTTTTACAAAATTCAATATGCATCGCTCGATATAAATAACTAGCTTCTGCCCGCTATTTCGTCTACGCACTTTGAGTACTTTACTCAATAGCGTTATAAAATATAGCCTATATGTTATTCTGATGTGTAAGCTATATTATTGTAAAGTTTCATCAAAATCCATACGTCCATACATTCTTAAAAAAATTCGCGTTTATTATATTATACATAGTAAGGATTTTATACCAGTATGACATAATATATTATTGCTCTAGGCCGTGTTCCGTCTGTACGACACCGAGGGCCGCGGCGCCATTCCGGCCTACCACCTCCGAGATGCGATCCACTCCGCTGGCTACACTGTCAACGCCCACACACTTAATGTACTCGCGCACAGGTAAAACATACGTGTAGCCACCTAAAGCTAATTATAAAGATGCAGTGTTAACAATTACTATACACAAAGGATATTTAGATTTCGTATACGAGTATTAGAGTGTTTATAGGTATATAAACTGTTTTATTGGTGAATATAATATACAAAATAATGCAAGTAAATAATTTCAGAGCACTTGGATTCTTTTATAAAATAGTTGCATATTATCCCTAAGGTATCAATGATTTACTAACTTTACAATATTGCAGATACGGAGGCAGCGATGGCTACATACAGTTCGATGACTTTATAATGTGTTCAGTGCGGCTTAAGACCATGATCGGTGAGCTACAAGATTATCATAATATATAATAATAATTTACTATTCAATACTCTCTATTGTAGGTTCAAATCTCAATAAGTATATTGTCGAGTTACATTTTAATGACTTGTAGACCTGTTGGTGACCTAGACTAGAAACCTTGAATACAAAGGTGAAGGATGCGGGTTCGAATCCTGCTAGTTGAATGCATTTGCATCCAAGTCATGTATATTTTTTATGTGTGATTGACTGTTTTGTAGTACCTATATTTTGAGCTTTACAGATTAGGACTAGATAGTCCAATTGGTGTATTTTTTTTTTCTTTTCATTAAATGTGTATTTTAAAGCTTTTAAAATGGAATGTTTATATACTAGTTAGTGGTTTGAATTATAGAGTTAATTAGCCTAGACTATTTATTGCGAAATTGTTAATATTTAATAATACAATTCAGCCAACAACGAACCGCTAGAGAATCTCGAGCGAGAGTTGCAATACAACCCATGAGGATGAGGATTCCGGCGCGAGGAAATCACAAGTATTGCTATAAGATAAACGCACTCTGGCAACACTCACGCCATAGACTTGAGTATGAAAGGACACCGTAAAATTTAAATTGTACCGGTCATAATTTTATAAGACAGGTTAAAAATATTTGTCGCAAAGGACATTATTGACCTTCTTTATCTATTAACATAAATTCAGTTATGAGTTTGAATTTAAAATCGATTGATGATTTACTTGGACTACAATTTATAGGAAATAAATAGCGTTTCCCTTCATACTCTTCGATTATTGTTTGCATCCGAGTTACAAGCGTTTTAAATCTTTATAGATATCTATATTCACAGTAAGTCGTGAAATTGAACCTGAAAGACCGTTTGCAAACAATACAAAGTACATTTATTGGACTTTTTACAGTTAAAAACTTCCTTAGGTAATGATTGATTTATTTTTTTACGCCTATTAAGTTGTCGAAGACTGTCATGCCGCTAAAACATTTTTTGCTGTTTAAAGTCCAATCGCACTAACCCGCTTTCTAACTATAAATCTGTCTAGATGTCAAAGTAAGGTATTAATATTATCTCTCAATTTTCAGAAACCTTCAAGGGCAGGTCATCGGGCGGTGACTACGCAACGTTCTCCCTTGACGATTGGCTGAATCGCACAGTTTATTCATAGGAAAATATGCCTTAAGTCTTTTTAAATAGGCCTTATATACAACGCCGTCTACAATTATAACTATTATATTGTGAGAAAGTTTTAGATCAAAAATATAGAAACGGTTACACTGAAATTGACTTCCATGGCTAAATTTATAATTACATATATGTGTATAGTTAAAACTTGTAATACCTCAGTAGGTATAAACAAATATATTATTATATTAGATGGTATATTATTATATTTCGTTTATAAACCCAAACATGTTTTTCACGCTGTGAATGGATAGTATACTATCGATAATACAATACGGAAACATCTACTCATTTTATATAAAATGTTTAGAAAACACATGTTTCACAAAATAATCTAATTTATTAAGCTTTAACTTGTATACAGTCACAAATTTATTACTTATTAATATTGTATAATTTCATTTTGGCCACCGTTTCATAGGTAATTTAAATTTAACTTAACATTATAAGTAAAAAAATTATGAATTGCTTGTTTCTATGTGTACAATATTGCTTCTTTTACTATTATCTCTCAATTCTTTATATTTATACAAACTATATAATTAATCCAAATTTATTTTAACATGTGTGGTAAAATTGTCTAATATTATGAAGAATAGATGTTATGATAATATTATGGAACTATAATTAATGATACAAAATAATATAGAATCAGTATTTTTTTATCCACCGATATTCATTCCAAGAGACCTAGGTATATTTTTCATCTTTCATCGAACGTCCTGTGCGAATTCAGCCTATTTTTATAATTTATTGCACCCATATGACATTTTCAATGCATTTTATTCTTATTTTTGTTATTTATGATAAAGTTTATTTCCCATTGTACCTTTTACTTCAGATCTGAATAAAGTAAATATTTTATTCGCTATAAAGTTGTTTTTATCGTTAACCTTGTAAGCTCTAAGTACATAACTTAGAGGTCAATCTTTAATAGTTGAGGTGGTCTATTCCTACCCGACACAGGTTATAATATAATAATACAGTGAAACTTGTTTAAGAGGGACCTGGATAAGTGAAAAACCTCCATATCTGGAACACATGCTGAGGTCCCGGCACCTTGGCTATGAATTACCTCTGTTAGTAAGACAAAAGCAACCTCTTTATCTGGGATAACTTATTTCTATTTTCTTGTCATAATTACCTCTATAATTGAGAAGTCGCGTGTATTTATCTCTGTAACTGGGATAAAGTCAGTAGGTACACATAGGCTACCTCGGACCTCGCATGTCTCCTCTCTCTTTTACCTACTCGAACTTCTCTAAATCGGCCCTTATATAACTTAGTTTTAATGCGGTTTCTCTATTAATCGGGTATTTATTTAAAAAAGACCGAAACGAGGACAAAGTCTAATTACGAAAAAAAACTAAAATTAACGTCAGTGCCCGAATCAGTAAAATAATCTGCCTCCAACTTTTAATAATTTTGTAAACGTCAACAACGAATTATTAGTTTCGGGAGAACTGTCTTTAAACTTTATTTTTGATATTTTTTATGGAAAATAGTGAATTGTTTACAAAATAAATACGTTGCTTTATTGAATACACCTCTATAACAGAGATTACCTCTTTTCTTACCTCTGTTAATGAAACCCTCTGTAAATGAGACAGGTATTTTTTTATACCTTGATATCTGAGACACTGCGTAAGTGGAATACCTCTTTAAGTGAGACTAATTTACAGGTCCCTTGGAAGACCCAGTTAACCAGGTTTCACTGTAATATGCATTTCATTATAGGTATATAATACCATTTTGTTTCCACTGGTGACCATTTTGTTTACAAAATAAGCTAATATAAAATATGAATAATTATAATGCAATACTTGATCCCTTTAAATTTCCACCCTTTAATTAATTTGTTTTTCACATCTCAACGGTTATGATTGAAAGAGTAATATAAAAGCGATTTCAAAGTCCACAATTTATAGTACTGAATTATTCTGCAATTAAGATAATTATACTAAGAACGCCGAACAGTGGTAGGTACAAAACATACATTCATGTCACGCTTGGGGGTTTATTACAAAATAATTTAAAACAAATTATCGCGTATACATTATATTTATTCCATAAAAAAAATGCTTTTGCAATGTTGTACTTCATTCAAGTATGTTTTATAATAATACTTCTTAACCCTTTCGACGCGAGAGCCTAGCGGCGCGCTGCACTACTCCTGTGCGCAGGCCTAGTTACGTTTTGCACCTCTCCCAGGCGCACATACATTTCTTTTCGTGCTAAAATCCATGATGCAACGTGTGCATTATTGCGCCCGCTAGGACCGTTCGAAAATCGGCCGAACAAACACCGCATGAATGGATGGTTCATACGCTTATTTTAATAACCAATCACTAAATGTTTTTCCTTTGGGTGAAATAAAAGACAATATTTTTTAATCATTCAATGTATTATTATTATAAATTAGTTATTTTTGTGGTTTCTGTAACAATACCCTCCTCATTATCCCTGTTTACTTCTTGCTGTTTTGATACGTTTGATAATATTTATTCGACATTGCACATTAAATCCTGAAATATAATATAACCCTAGAATAAGATATTCCGTAATTATCGACATTTTGTCTAAACCTTATGCAATTAAAATCGTAATTATAATTTTAGCTACATAATCCAGGTATTATAGAAAAATCATCGGACAAAGTACTTACCAAGCGGCATCGGCAGATCGCTTCTTGTTTGGCCAATAGATAAAACAGCAGATATCGGGTCCATAGGGTTTACCCTAGGTTCAATCGAGGGTGCAGTATCAGAGTCCAATGAGATAGCCGAGTCAATCGGAGAAGCATTATTCAAGTCAGTAAAGAAAGTCGAGTCCATCACAGCTAGTGTCGTATCAGAGTCCATTGAGATTAGTAAAAAAATCTTAATAACAACTGAAGGCACTTAGATGCGCAAAGACACGAAGTGTACAGTCAGAGTCACAGACCAAGACTGTACGTTGTAATTGCATAGGAAGAATTATTACCCACCCCCTGTATCCCTAAACTAGAACACGTGCAAAAATCAATTAAAACCAACAACTACCAACATCTATTGTTTGATTGTTATCTTCAAATATGGTCGTAAGTCAATGTCATTACGCCGAAAGAGTTTACTTTTGATGTCCAGGTAAAACCGACTACCTAATTCTAACGTCCATTGTTTAAGGGAGATAGGTATTGCGCACGACCCAGACTTCAGTCAGTTTTATTGCCTTTCTTTGTTCTTGTTTCCTTTTATATTTAACGACATCCTCATTTTATAAAATAACAACTAGTGCATTTGTCTGGAAATACCCAGCCGCGGCTATGTAGTCGATTGTGTCGCAGGTGTCGCCAAAGAGTGGATTACTTGGAATAGATAACGAAATTATAATTACTTACTGCATTGGAATTAAACAACTTTAACGGATTTAACTCGCGTATTTTATTTTTACCATATCATATGTATATGTACTATCACTTTAGCATAAGACTATTGTCAGCTCAGTCGTGCTACTATTATGGAATCTGTAAAGGCTCCGAAATATCAGCCAATAAAAATAAAATACGCGAGTTAAATCCGTTAAAGTTGTTTTTCCGATGTATAATAACTGCAATCAGAAATTATTAATTACTGCGATTCGGCTCCTTTGTTTTGAAATACCCAGCCTTATTTTTATATATTTATTTGCAGCGTCGTTTAGCACTTTAAACCTACAATGCATAAATTATTTATAAAATACAAAGTAAGTAAACTAAGAATTTGGTTGACGTAAAATGGCGAAAACACCATCCAGTTGCGATCCCTTTTTGCTTGCCAAAGAAAAAAAAGCTTTAACACAAGTGTCATAACGTATAAACTCGCATTTAAAAAAAAATACTTAAGACCTTTTAACTTCGTGTATTGACAAAAACGGTTCCCTGCGGCGCAATGATGCACCGTAGTTATCATGCCATTATAAGGTGAAAATATTGATGTTTTGTAAAAATAACTGTTTATATTTCCGTGATTATAACTAACCTTCAGATTTATCAAAACAAAAGAAAAAAAATCTTTATTAAATATACTGAAAACCAATGGTCAAAGTTTGAAGTGTTTTTTTCTGAACTTACAAGGAAATAATAACTTTAAAAAATTGTATTAGTTAGATTTCTTTGTCAACAACCCAATCCCACCCAAAAAAAATATATGATTAAACAAAATACTATGGCAAAATCAATTTTTGTTATGTAGCACATGTGCATCATGCGCATGGCAGGTACTGTAAACCCATGATGCACATGTGCATCATGCGCCGCGGGGGTCTGCAATTCCATGATGCACATGTGCATCATGCGCACCCAAAGAGTTAAGATAATTATACTAAGAACGCCGAACAGTGGTAGGTACAAAACATACATTCATGTCACGCTTGGGGGTTTATTACAAAATAATTTAAAACAAGTTATCGCGTATACATTATATTTATTCCATAATAAAAATTGCCTTTGCAATGTTGTACTTCATTCTACTGACTGAGTCTTATAAAACATCGGAAACTCAATCGTTCATATTATTATACAGAGTAAGTAAAATTAAACGAAAAGTAACTGTAAACAGTTCTTGCACTTAGGCCATGATGTCTTCTGTCCAACTCTCGCCCTCGTTCACGTCATAATGAGGCTCCTCTTGGTCCTCATACTCCATATCCGCCGATCCGTACAAAGCCTTAATCTCAGAGAACAATGGATATGGAATTTGATATAAGGGCACATCCTGCGAACGGATTATCATCTTCGCGCCGCCTAGAAAGAAGTATCAACTTTAGTAATGAGACAAATTAAGTTTATTAAGAAATTTTAAAATTTCGTTTGCAAAAATAACATGTATGACATCGTAATAACAATCGTTAAATATCATTTACCTGCTTACACAAAGTGAATAAATGTATGTTTGCTATCTTATATTTTATAGCATTGACTCATTTTGTAAACATACATAAAATACAAACCAAAGCTATCAGGCTCAATAGTTTACAAATATAACGAATAGTGAGATAATTTGGTACACATTTGAAAGACATGATTAATTTCGTAGAACTCTAAAATATTGCAATTCAATGGTTTTAAATCTAGTAAATAAAAAGTGAATATAATATGGTTTTAACATTATGAGGACCATAGATAGGTAAATTGCATCTCACCGACGACAGTCCCGTCCATGGCTATGAGACTGCTGTACCGCTGCTGCGGGATGTTTAGCCGGATCAGATTGTATATCCGTTTGGACCGGACCAGTCTAACGGCGTTGTGTCTACGGACGAATGACGACATTAGCTCTGTACTTGGGAGATATGGTTCGCCGTAGATCTGTAGAATAATAGTTTTGTTAGCGAAATAAAAGCAATAAAAAAATAATTATGATACCTGTGTGTTGATTTTGAAACCATTTTGTTTTTCTAATTAAGCACCCGTTTAAATGTGGTTCAAACACATCGACTGATGTATAATCTATGGTCTTAGTCGGGTAGTTCAGTACGTTTTCTGGTAAGAAAAAGTTCAGTGCTCGGAAAGCAGTTGAGAGTCAATTGTATTTTTTGTAAAAACGGTATTTATAATTACTTACACACATCCTGTGGAATGTGGGTTTTTCAGGAATCAAATTATTCTTTACCACTTGCGAAATCATCTGGAACATTGTAAATTTAAATAAAACAATTTTAAGTGAATAATTTATGATGCTTTCATTACACGTTGGAATGAAACAGTTATAAACATATTTAACTCCACACTTTTTAGCGTTAGACTATTTTCAGCCCAGGCGAGCTAAGATTATGGAAACTGTTAAGTTAAATCCGTTTATAGTTGTTTCATTCTAATTTTAAGTGAGTTTTCAAAAAACATAGAAAATCTCATAGATCGCATTACTAGGTGATAACAAAAACTTACTACTGGTAAATAAGGTACAAGCTTTTTAAGCTCCTCCCGCACTTTCTTCCTAGCTACGTCTTCCTCAGAGTCACATTGGTCTATTTCACAATTTAATCCCTCGATGTGGTCTGTGATCTGTAAATATTTTACATTATGTTATGTAAAAGTAAAAGAAATACATATAAATATTTCTTCTCAAAAAATAACAAAAGCACTATCTTTTTTTCTGTATTAACTTATTTTAATTAATACAAAAGAAAGCATAGCTTACTTAATAAATGCAGTTGTAAATTAAAATATTGGTTAAAATAGCTTTACCTTTTTAGAAATTTTATCAGTGTACTTTTGGCAAGTCTGTTGTACTTTATCAAAAGGTAAATTGTCAATAACTGAAAAAAATATAGAATTAGTGTATTGCTAGGAACATCATGCTTGCATAATTAAGTGTTATACTCATAATTTTTTCTATAATTACCATACCATTTTGAAAATTAAGAATGGTATTTCTCAATCTTATTCCAGTCTCACAGTACATACAAATAAGCCAGTAGCTGATTATAAATTTAAAAAAATATAATAAATTCTGATGCCTTCGCGTTTATTACACTGTACACATTGGAATGAAACAAACTTGTGTATTTTTATTAAAATAAAAATATGCGAGTTAAATCCGTTGATAGTTGTTTAATTCCAATGTACAAATATATATTTTAATGACAGATTTCGTTGGATAGATTCTGTAGTTTGAATGAACATTTAACCTAGTTCGTCAGTACTGAGCTGACCCGAGATCCTTCACATCATTATTAGTTTTTCCGAAGCGCCGTTAGATTCGATAATATGTGTATAAGAACGATTTAAGATATATTTAACAAATAAATAAGTTTAAATTGCAGCACAATATTTTAAGCCTGAATTTGTGTCCTATGCCCTTACCATAGAGTTGACTATTAACTGTAGTCAATTCTTGCTCAGTAATCTGAGTTCTGGGCGTACCAGCCTCATCTTCTATTTGCTGTAGAGTTGATATTATCATCTGGATGTCACTGGTATGTGGGTGCAGTTTGCGGTAGCGTTTGGTTAGTTTAAAACAATCTGCTTGGTTGTTAGTTTTCTCCATTATAGGTTTCAATCGCTCAACTATCATCTGTAATGATGTTAGAATTGACATAATTTAGTGGTGTGTACTTTAATAGTACCTATGTCAACATTTAATAGAATATTTGATTTTGCTATATAATAAAATATATTATTATATATAGTAAATTCAATGTTTTGGTTTATTAGGTATATACATTTTCATGCCTGATTTTAATTGACTTTAATACAATGTATGTAATGTATGTATCATATCTATATAAGTAATCATATCTATTTTCGAGCAAAACATGAAGGAAAAATGCATCACAGACAAATTACGTTAAATACCTACTCAAGCATACCACTAAATGAATAAAAGTGTATTTCCAATTCAATTAGAGATTCTTTATTATTCGGAATTTCATAATTAAAATTAAATTTTACCTTTGAAATTCTCTCCAAGAGCTTGTCCTGATACTTGCGGCTGAGGTTGTACAGTCCTGTGAACTTAGTCTGAAGCTCTGCCAATAGTTCTATGAGGGCATGAGTCATGGCCTGTGAACATAATCCGCATGTTGACAATAAAAGTGACTCAAATCAAAATATATTGTTTCTCAATTAAGTATTCTAAGTCTAACATTTAAATCAAAATTTGCTTATTGACACATTTTCAGTTAATGTGTCACTAGCTTTTTATAATTCTTTAACAAATATGCCATAACAAATTAAATTTTAATGACGGATTTTATTTATCAGTAAAACCTTCGAATTCAATTTGCAGTTATTAAAAAAGAAATAAATCACTTTCAAATGATTATTAATTTTTCAACATTATTTTTCATTATTTATATTATTTTGTCTCAAATCTTAGAGCATATATATAAACATATTATATTATATATATTGTTACCTGTTCAGGCAAGTGTTCCTTAGGAATATTCAACATTCTGCTTAGCCTTTGAGGAATTTTTACTGTTTTCTTCGCTAAAGGTATCTGAAAGATCAGTTTCATTACATAATATTGTTCATTAAAACAATATCCACATTTTATAATATTTAAGATAACTGTATTCACTAAAGCAAATTATATAAAAAATATAGTATAAATTGTTTATGTTACAGAACTTTAACTATAAACTACAAAACTATACATTGGAATGAAACAACTATTAACGGATTTAACTCGCATATTTTTATTTTATTTTATTTGCTGACATTTTGGATTCTTTACAGTTGCCATAATCGTAGCATGACTGAGCTAACAATAGCATTAGACTAGTTAAATCCGTTAATAGTTGTTTCATTCCAATGTGTAATAACCGCAATGGCATTAGAAATTATTATGCAAAAGTATAGTTAATGTTGCCAGAAAAATGTCCAGGAAAGGTGAGGACTATTGTAACCAGTAATTACACATTATCATAGCAGAATTACTGATTAATTTGTTTAATTCTAACTCTTATTTCTCCTAATTCAGTAGACTAAAGATTTCCAAGCCTTTTCGACTACAGGTTCTTACCCCTAGCAAATGTCCAAGGTAAATTGTATTACATCACAATTGTACCTAACCACTTCTGGTCACCCTGTGCTCTCCTTTCCAGAAGCTTAGGAAATGCTAAATCTTAATGATCTAACAAGCGTAACTTCGGTCAATTTATGTTTTGTTTCTTTTTTATAGATCATGAATTAACTTATTTGATAAAAATTACTCACATCAGGTACTTCCCTTGGTATAATTGCTTTTAATGAAATGTTCTTCGAAACTGGTCTTCCGTTGAACCTCTCCGACAGACGTAAATAACACACTTTTTTATATTTCTGATTCCCAGAACCGAAGTTCAATGCTTCGAATTGACCTCCAATAATTGGGGCTAAAGTTTTAACGACTTGCAACAAGTTCCACTGTAAAAATCAATCAATTATTTGTTAATTGTAAAGAATATTAGAATAAAAAGATATATATTAAAAACTATCCATACTTTACTAGGTACGCCATGTAAAACAATAATAGACATGGTGTATTTGTATTGGTTTGAATATTTATCGAGCAGGCTTAACTTCTGTATTATTACGAATACACAGCACTGTTTATAAGTATAAGGTAATTAAGGTAGGTATGTAATAATATGTATAAACATTTATATTTTGACAACCGAATCAACCGATTCAATAACAGAACATCTGTCATCTGTGACATTAGACATCTATTTACTATTTATTTGTCTTTGGTCTAAAATCAAGAAATGTACGTTCAAAAACTACTTAAAATAGAGCTTCCCTCGATGTATATACATGAGTATTATTCAATATAATATTTATTTAGTAAAATATCAATGTTTTTACCAGGCAAAAAACGTCTTTTTTAAATATGGTAATAGTTTGTGGACAAGCAGTACAAGCGTAGACAAACTAAATAATTTGTTTATTTAAGTTATCTCTAAAACCTTAGAGCATGTTAGAACAGACTTCAGTACGTTTCCGGTAATTTAGAATTCCGGTGTTACAACACTAAGTGTACGTAGTTTTGCTATGAATAATATTATTATAAATATGTTGTAATTGTTATTGTAATTATTGACCGTTTAATCTAATTATAGTTCAGTACTTTTCCTGCAAATATTTTACAAAGGCAAATCGTAAGCAAGATAGCACATTGCGAAGGAAAAACATAACATCATGCCTACCCTCAAAATGCATATTAAACAAAAAAATATATAATATATTAAATTATGTTCCCAGTTGTCAGGGACAACAACAAATCTTGCCACACGTTATTGTCGTGCATTGCGGTGTAGGTAGGTATTATGTGAGTACAGTTGTAATATAGTTGAATATAAATAATAATTATTTTAACGACACGAAAACAGTTGAACTCAATATTACTTATCTATTTCAATAAAATCTAATGTCATCAAAGCGGTTACAGAATTTGTTATTCAGTCCAATGTGAATTAAATAAATACACTAAAATTACCATTATCAGGTTTTAAGTAACTTATTTTGCAATTTAAGGCAATTATACGACTCGGGTCATATTGGGACTTTTAAGAACCGGGATGTGCCAAATCGCCACAAAACTATAAGACGTCAGTTCTTTGTACTTACATTTTGTTTGCATGCAATGACTGCGAAAAACGTTATGCACCGGTATACTTATAAGTTATCCAGTGGTGAACAATACACATTTAATGCAAAAATAACGAAAAATACAAAGTATGTCATGCGAAATTGGTCAGAAAGCCCAGAGAGGTCGCGGTCACGTACTTCCAGCTGCTTGCAGTTTCGTGGAGAATATGGTGATCCCTTGCCGACAACAGCGCTGGTGCCGAATGTAATTGATGCCGAGTTTCAGAAAGCCCATGCCAAACTTGACGTAAGTTAACTACATAGATGCATCTTAAAACCTAGGTAACCTAGTAAGTACCTGTTTTTAAACTCAGTGTTAGGAAAGTAGTTTGTCTTCTCTTTAAATAAGTAGGTAAGTCCCTACTTAACTTAGTCAAATCAATGAAAATGGACGGATATTACGTGCATTTCCCTGACTTCGTTAACTTAAGTAGGTAGGTACCTATACTTAGTTAAAGCAAATAAGTAGGTACTTAAATAAGTAGGTACAGGGTAGCACTAAGTACTTGTCTATTATTCATGTTTGTAGGGTCAATTGAAACTAATAAAAAAAGAAAAGCAACTCTTACAAGCAGAAAGAGAATTGCTAAAGGAAAGGAAAAGACTAAGAAGAGAACTAGAGGTAATGAAATACCAACCTTACCTATACTATAATGATATAAATATGTAATTCAAATTATCTACACACTTCTTAATTATAATTATGCTTAGATAGGTAGGTACTGAACAATAAATAATAGGAAGTTTTTCCTACAATACACTTATTGATATAATCTATGAAAGATTGGTTTCGTTATTTCGCCATCACTCAATCCGTTCTAAAATCATTAGGTAGGTATATATATATATATATATGACACCCCAGTACATTTGAAGAAAAGTACACTAAAGGATACCTTCTTATATGGTTTCTGTGTTACCTATGTTTTTGTTTCATAGGATGATGAGGAGCCGCCCGCGACTCGTCGCCGAATCTCTGGTTTGCGTGCGTCTCGATCATCGGATCGGAGACCTACATCCAAAGGCAGGTAGGTAATAAATCTTAAGTGTTCGATAGTATTCTAGATCCGGATTTAGTTTATCGGAATATTGTATACCTACTTATGTTTAGGATTTCTGTGGAGTAAAATTAACTGTCAACTCCGCATTCTTTATTGTCTATTTTTCTCGAATAACGAAATAAGCGAACTCATAAAGGCGAAATTCGGTCATGCGCGATCTGTTGTGTTAAGATTTCGTCGAGTTATCACTACCTTCATCTTCTTAGCTGTAGAACTTACTGCACCCTATGCTACTAGCTACTTAGTCAAAAGTTGGTAGGTAATAAGTACCTAGTTACCTAGTTTGAGTTTAGCTCATTTGGAAAATAAGACTGAACTGATGGAATAATCGATATTTTTTATACTTTCTTAATCATTTTGTTCGGAATGTAGACCGTTTAGAAAGAAATAGGTAGTTAGGTAGATGACTTAAAATAATATAAAATTATATTTAGTCGTTAATTTTTTTTTAATTTTATTAGCTAGCATATTAACCTTTTCACCGCCCCAGTCGGTAGTTACCGACTACAGAAAGCAGTACCACTAGCGCCTCGTCGGCCCGTGCCGACTGAAAGTTAGAGGCGAAAATTATAAGTAAATTAAAAGTTTAGTATACAAATTATGAACTTTTAATATTGTTAAAAGCCTAAATTACCATAAACTTTACACATAAACGTGATACTATGTAATATCATTGAATAAATAAACATTTTTGCGCGCCTTGATAAAATGCAGCAAGTACGCCAGTACCTGAAGCCCTAGTCGGCGATAGCCGCGACGTAGTGCTGTCACCAACTGTGTTTTGTTTGTTGCAATACACGTTACGAAAATTTTAATGTAGGTGAATTTATAAATGTGTAGTTCTATAATTGTAAGTTCACTAATTAATTTACTTGAATGCGATTAATTAATCAAAATGGGAATAGTAAAATATATTTTACAGCATATTTTGAACACTTATTTAAATTAGTCCCGCGGCTATACACGACCAGTCATGTCTGAGATCGGCTCGTTCAAGTAAATATCAAACGAATAATTTGTATATTACTCTAATTTTTATCCTATATACCTCTGTCAATTATTATAATGAAGTAGTTCGACGAGCAACCGAGACAAGTGTTCTAGTTTAGGTAATTATGTATCAATACATAGTATAAAACAAAGTCGCTTTCGCTGTATGTCCGTATGTATGCTTAGATCTTTAAAACTACGCAACGGATTTTGATGCGGTTTTTTTTAATAGATAGAGTGATTCTTAAGGAAGGTTTATAGCCCCCGTGTGAAGCCGGGGCGGGTCGCTAGTATTAAATATTTACAAACCTATCGTTACTTTATCTAAAGCACAGGCAACCAAATAGGGTCTTTGTTAAATAGAAAACGACTACATCCAGGTAAAGAAATGACCCTTTTATTAATGTTTTTTTCTACCTGAAACACTCATTAGCAATAACAATAGGCTTAATTTTTGTGAGGAATTCTTAGTAAATATGTAAAGCACACCGCACGTGCAGGCGGTATTTCAAACGAATTCCTGGAAAATGCCGACTATATGCTATTTGTACTTCCTAAATAATTATCGAAGTTTATTTAAAAACTTTGTTTGTAAGAAATTTAGGTACCTAGGTACTGCATTTTATTATTGGTTTGTTGCTAAAGAATGTGTAGGATTTTTTCTTTGGACTCCCTGCCAAAATGTCGATAAATGCAGTTAACACATACCTACAACAGTTTCACATCTCTAGAATCAAAGCAATTTGCAGTACCTAAAAGCCCGGGTCGGCCGGTGCCGACAACGCATGACGTCATCGAGTGAGTAGTGTGGTGACTTTCGTCACTAAACTGTACTGTAAATAATGCAAATATTTTGATCTTTTCATTATTTAATGTTGTTTTATAAGGTTAATAATCAATGAACATGTAGTAACAACATGATTGTATTATTCTTTTGACATTTCTTCGACTTTTTGGATATAATTATCGAGGAATTATTTAAATATCGATACACCATTTCCAAGTCACTATGGTTTCTCGATCTCGAATGCTTGTTTTTGTACTGGCGTCACAGGCTCAGCGTTTTGTATTGTTGCGTGGCGGCGAAAAGGTTAAAAACTAGTTTTAAATGTTTTAGGCCAAGTTCAAGAGACTGTCGTGGTGCCTCCTCATCTACCCTGCCCATGTTGCCGCTGAATAGATCTCCTAGCATTTGTAGCAGCAACAAACGACTGTCCCCCATTTCGAAGGGCCACTCTCCGAGCTTCAGGGGGTAACCTTTACTATTATTACCTAAAAATGCGAAGTAGGTACGCTTGCTGGTTTTAATGAAATATTTTATGCCTATTCCAATTTGTTACTTACATTTATTCTGGTTCTTATTATTGTCTAATATTATTATGATCCACCTATTAAAAAAATATAAGTAGGTTCCTGGTTAATGTACTATCGGATGCTTTCGGGGTACGCCATTTTAGAAAAAAATTGCTTGCACTTGTTGCTTCCCACACAGCCGCCAGGTACCAGGGTCGTTCAAGCGATTATTGCCTTAAAGGTGTAACATCACCAGCACAGTTGATAGTACCTATTATTTTTTTCAAAAATCGACGAAATATTCTTCGGCGACTTAATGGGACCTTAGGGTTCCATTAAGGATTTAAGTATTTTTATAAGGTTTAAGTATTTTATCATCTACGCCACATTCACCTATCTACGTTACATGTAAAATACCTATATATTTTATTGTTTGACTGTCTATATTAAAGCCTTTGACATAATATGTTTTAGGAGTTCCTTTGCTAAAATGGATTATTACCACGACCAGGAACTAATGATCAATCCTAGAAAAAGCAATGAACTATATGTTACGAGACGAAATGAATTAATTAATAAATACGGGGAGGGAAACAGAAGCCATGATGATTACTATATCTACGGTAATACACACAAAGACAGGAGTGACCATGGAAATAATAAAACGCACTCAGAATCTGAGATGAGAAAATTAAGACGGGGAGCAGATGATAATGTTTCTGTGAAAAATGATTCAAAAAATTTAAGTCATATAAAAATAACAAAAACAGCAAAAGTTTTCAAAAAAGATTATGAAAAAAAATCTAGTACAAAAGAGACCCTTAAGAATTCTGCAATGGAAATTTCAAAAAAGAACACAGGCAGGCATGACACGAATCAGACTAAATCTGCGAAAAAAGTTTCACAGTATAATAATAAAGAATTAGAGACCGACAAGGACCTTACTGCTAAATATCCTACTAAAAATGATACTGATATAGTTTCACACAAAAATCATAAACATAAAATAAAGGATTCCGCGACATGCCCGACTAACATAGTATTACGGGATAATAATCATGAAAAGAACCCTTTCTGTAATATTAACAGAAAAATAGACCCTCAAAAAGTTACGAAAGACATAGAGACTAATAAAAATAGACCTTCTACCGAAATACAATTCGGAGTGAAAACGCCCAATCAGGATGTAGTAAGAAATGCACAAGCTGACTTAGTAAGAACCGAAAAGCTGAACACACCCGAGACAAACACAAGTAAAAGGGTTGAAATGCAGGAAAAGTTGAACAATGCCTGCAAAAATATTAAGATCTATATTCAAAATTTGTGCGACGAAATAACTTCAAGCGATCAGATTATTGTGTCTGAAAGTTATAAAGGTTTATTGGGCACTGAATTGGAAATATTAGTTGAGGAAAGAGTAAAAACATTGTCAAATATACAAAATGACTCAGTTAATGATATAATTGTTAAATATAGATGTACTCATCCCAAACACGAAGATACCTTGCTCATCAGAAAACTTATAAATGAATTCCCTGAAGAAATCACTAAAATAAATGATGATAATACCAAAGGTATCTACAGTTTGAATGGCGTCGAATATGCTAACTAAATCAAAATTAAACGTCTAAAATCCCACGGTCCTTAATTTTTTTACCTACTTACGTTAATTTGGTTACGTGTTTGACATCATTATGCACAAGACATATTACTGGTTTTATATTACTGGTCTATAGTATATTATATATATTATAGTCTTTATAGTATAGTAGGTATATAATTATAATATACTATAGACCAGTGATATAGAACCATATGGTTTTCTATACATTGATTTCAGAACAACATCCTTCCTTGCATGATGCGAGTCCATTAAACAGTTCGATTTGGAATGCGATCGATGATTTTCGTCTTAACTACTGGAAATCAACAGATTCGGTAAAATTTGAATTTTTGATCCATAGATGAACTTTTTAGAGATGAGGACTGGGTAAAGAAATATAAATTCTACATTGGAATGAAACAACTATTAACGGATTTAACTCGCGTATTTTTATTTTATTTTATTTGCTGACGTTTCGGATTCTTTACAGTTTCCATAATCGTAGCATGACTGAGCTGACAAAAGTCTAACGCTAAAGTCAAGTAAATATAAATTCTAATTATCTTTTTTTGCTAGCATGGTCGTAAGTATTCTATTTTTTCCGTCGATTATATTTCTTTTCTCAATCAATCAAAAAATTATAACAATAAGCGCTTTATACGTCACCGCTTCATCATATTCTATAAGCAATCAATAATCATTATGTCCAATAGGTAGGTAAGTCTATGTATAACATAGGGAGCTATTTATGCATTGTATATCAAAAATGTTGGAGAGATCTAATAATGATCTATAATCATAATTTACCTAAGTAATACCTAGGTAACTTAAAGAAATAAGTATGCTGCTTGAAATACTTTGATGCTTTTTATGTTCTTAAACAGTTATTATTTTTCTATTTTTTTCGGAATCAGTCAGATCCTCAAAATATGGTAAGCACGGTTAATAAACCTACTGTAGAAGAATATGATATACACCAACAAAAACTGTGTAGTAGTCACCAAACTAATATTGAAGCCAATAAAGACATGCCTGACTTAAATATTGAAGACGCTTTAAGCAAAGCAAACATTCAACCAGATAATAAAGAGATACATCAAATAACTGCTGAAACAAATATTGGAAAAGCTGTAGAGAATTCTCTTATAGGTAGTCGAAATTCAAGCATGACTGAGAAGTCAGTTGTTAATGAAAAAAATGACGTAGAAGCTACTTATAGCGCTATATCACAATATGACAACATACAAGCTCCTGCGAGTACAAAAGAGAAAAGAATACCGATTCTTCCTAAATTCTTTCTAGCTATTATAAGGATCATGAAGAAAATGAAACGTGTTATTAAACGCCTAGTACCGCCCGGTTTTAATATAAAATTTTGTGAGAAAATAATAAAATGCCTGCTGCGAACAACATTTAGGAAAATGTTGCAAGGCAAAGGTCATATGACGACCAAAGCTATAATAAGCATGTTTAGAGAAAGATTTCCTGTGTATAAAGATTATGATGCTGTCTATACGGTCGTGCAGGATATCGGCATGGGAAGATATGCCAATTTTTATGATAGTGATGATGAAGAACAATTCAGAGGTACCTACTCACTTTTGTTGTTTTATTACATCTGTTTCTATTTTTAAAAGTAGGTACCTATGTATTTATTGTTTACCAGTTGAGTAAGATATAAATGATTAATTAATTTAATTAATATAATGTAGGTAAGTAATTTAATTAATGAATTTAAGTAAATAGAATAAATTACGTAGATAAATAACTACATAAGTAGGTAGAAAGGTACCAACACGGCACTATAGAATTTAATTGAGTTTAGTTTGAGACATGATTGCGATGTGATTTTTGTTTATTAGTTTTTGTCCTTAGCTATTATTGGATTAAAGGTATATAAACGTATCCAACCCGTAAACAAACTGGCAGAGTAATACCAGGAGTAATCGGTAATAGGTTCTTATATTATGCCTTAGATTCGAATACTTCGAATTCTAAAAAGAGCCAGTGTTGTTGTGATATAGTATGATGAACACGTTTGCTATGGAAGTGACGGCGTTGTGCAGTTCCCCTGAACCGTGATTTCTAATTTCATACTCGGGTATTAGTGCATTCTGTTATTTTCAGAAAAGGGTCCATTTTCATTGCCACATAGTTTCGGCGAGGAAGTGACTACAGAAAAAAATCTGGACGATAATGATGATGTGATGATCGTCGATAAACAAGTTGAAGTAATTACTGTACTCGATAGTGATGGTAAGATGAATATAAGTAGCTACATTATTTTTCAATTAAATACCTACCTACTTACCTACATTGTAAAAACCAACATCCAATTGATATTCACGATGATTTAATACCTACCAATAATTAAATTATAATAATAATAATTTATTGACACGCTTGATTTAATAAATAATAAGTATGTACCTACTTATCATAATAAATATTCTATACTCTATCCCTACTATAATATTATAAACAGGGTGAGCGCACCTCGGAGCGCTCCCCTATCATCCGGTGGAGCAGTGACGGCCCTAGGGCCAACTGCAAAGGGTCAGTTCGAAAAAAAAAAAAAAAAAAAAAAAATATTATAAATGCGAAAGTATCTCTGTCTGCCTGTCTGTTACGTTTTCACGCTAAAACTACTGGACCGATTTAAATGAAATTTGGTACAAATAAGTCTGTAGCCTGAGAAAGAACATAGACTACTTTTTAAACGACTGCAAAAAAGGAGGAGTTCCACGCGGACGAAGTCGCAGGTAGAAGCTAGTTTACTATATTAGACTATTACCTATATATTATGTTCCGATTTTTTTGTAAGAAGACGAATAGATAGTAAAGTTTCAGGTAAAATAGGTCGCTGTTTACTACTACGTTATATTTCCTTGTTTTTCAAAATAACCTTATTAATGGGAACTATGTTTCTACCCTTTATTTATCGTCATATTATATATAATATACATATCTGCAGAAGAACAAGCTATAAACAATCAAACAATCATGGCGCAACCAATAAAACCAGTAGTTTATCCAAATATTACTGTTGGTGAATCGAGAAAATTTCTGGACAGCCTAAAGCCTGCTAATGATAAAACCGAACCACCTATACAAAAGAAGTCTATTGACAGTGCGAAGATAGCTATTAATAATCCAAATAATATTGCTATTGCTTACACAACAGCTGCTGTTGAAACAAAAAGAACAGTTGTCAATGATTCTGTGATCGGTAAAGCAAAAACTGCCGTTAGCAGAGCAGAAATTGCTAATCATAAATTTACTATCGACAAATCAAATACGAACAATGATGGGCTGGCATCCAAAAAAACGATGAGCAAGCTAAATACAGCGGTCGATAAAGTAAAAGCTATTGAAAAATCAAAAAACGTAAACAAACCGGAACAAAACATAGAGGTGATGGTATTTTATATTTTCGACTTCAACAACAAACAACCTATTCGATATCACCTAACTAATTAGCTAATGTTATTTTTATGTTTCTTTGCATGTAGGTAGGTATAATACCTACATGCGTAAAAAACCGAGTATGAAACTTTGTATGAAGCCTCTATCACTTCTTTTAGAGCGCGAATTTCGGAAAACATAACATAGTTTTATTTACATTTTTCGTTATTTCAGTCATATATAATTTTATTATTTAATTATTATTTTTTAAGTAAATCCGTTAAAGTTTTAAACCTTAAATTGTACAGCGCATAAGCTACAGGAAACTCTTAGAATGTAATGTGTAAGTAGGTAGGTACCTAATTAAATATTAATTTATTATTATTATTTTTTTAGGTTCTGGACAATAAACAAACGGACACGGAAAAGACTTTCCAAGGTATCTACCTATATAATAATATTATTACTAGTATCTTTGTTATGTACCGACCTATATTTATATTGTCTCGATATCCAATGGTTACCTACCAATTTTAACAATTTTGATGAAAAGTACAGATTTTTTAATACATAAAGAAAAGATAAAAATGTGTCCGTGCAAGGACGTTGCTACCTTCCACGAGCACGACTAGGTACCTACAGCAATATAGAGCAAGAGCCAGCGGCCCCCAGACTTTCGGTAAAGTATAAAAGCTGTAAGTTTGTCAATGTATGCCCCCAACACAAGTAAGAACGAACCCCGTCTATGAAACTTGGGTCGCGGTGGCTTTGGCAGGTATCAGGTAATAAAGGTGTGTAAAATTGTGTGTTAAATTCGTTAAAGTATAAAACTCAGTTTTTACATATTTTACGTATAATAATCCTAGAAGTCACCTTGCCGAAACCCAGACCCTTCGTACGGTTGCAACCCTCTCCCAGACGCCCTTAAAGTTTTATTTAATTGTTACTATACTTACGGTATAGTATAAAAGCTCAATTTATATATGTTATTTGGAGAACTATCAAATGATGTTTTCTTAATAGTAGGAATGTGAAAAAATAATCGATTAAAAATCGATTATTTTAAAGTAAAAATCGATTTTAAAACGTGATTTTTTTAAATTAATAATCGATTAATAATCGATTTTTTATAATCATGAAATAAATGCTCCCCGAACAGTTTAGTTGATTCATTTTTAATAAAACATTCACTAGATGGAGTTAGACGATGAACTGTACTACTTTACCGACATTCGTTTGATATGTTATTCATTATTCGTTGCTGAAACTTCATTTTTCAAACAATTCAAATTTGAAAGGTTCTCGTGTGAAAAAGTTTTTAGTGTTTTAAAAGTCCCGTTTTTTATAATGTCTACGACTAAAAGAACTACAAGTATTCAATATTGGCGTCAATATTTTCATGTTGACAATAAATCTGGCAGTGCTAAATGTAAATATTGCCCTAATTGTATTGTTTTAGTTATTGTACATAACGAATTTTCATAATAAATCTAGAAAATAGTTCTCATTATCCCTACTAATATTATAAATGCGAAATCAACTCTGTCTGTCTGTCTGTTACGCTTTCACGCTAAAACTACTGGACCGATTTAAATGAAATTTGGTACAAAGAAAGTCTGGAGCCTGAGAAAGAACATAGGCTACTGTTTAACCGACTGCACAACTGGACTTCCACGCGGAAGAAGTCGCGGGCAGAAGCTATATACAATAAATGATAGATCATGCGCAGTAAAACGTCGCAATGGACCGAACGCTGTATTTCACTCGCACCCGCTGACACATAATATGTCCCTCGCGCTCGCACCTACATTAGACTTTTGATGTATTGGCAACATGAAATTCTTAGTCAAAGTTCAAAATTGTCCCTAAAGATCCCAAATGACGGTATGTGTCAGTGGGTGCGTGTGAAATACAGCGTTCGGTCCATTGCGACGTTTTACTGCGCATCAGCTGTCATTGTATTATGTGGTACGTATACCGTAAGTATAGTAACAATTAAATAAAACTTTAAGGGCGTCTGGGAGAGGGTTGCAACCGTACGAAGGGTCTGGGTTTCGGCAAGGTGACTTCTAGGATTATTATACGTAAAATATGTAAAAACTGAGTTTTATACTTTAACGAATTTAACACACAATTTTACACACCTTTATTACCTGATACCTGCCAAAGCCACCGCGACCCAAGTTTCATAGACGGGGTTCGTTCTTACTTGTGTTGGGGGCATACATTGACAAACTTACAGCTTTTATACTTTACCGAAAGTCTGGGGGCCGCTGGCTCTTGGGCTAATAGGGCCACTCAAAAGCCGTCAAGGGAGGCGCGAGGTAGGTACGGGTAGAGTTGAATAATATGATTAAGTATAGTGTGTAGGTAACATCACACCGTTACCGCAATTATCGCATTGGAGTGTTATGCAAATATGCTTAAGATACTACTTAGGTACCTTTCCAATAATAATTACTTACATTAAGTATTTAATACTTACATAAATGCTTTAATATGAACATCTCACGTAAGATTTTTTAAATAAATTAAATTACAATAACTCTAATATCTGTTTTAGCCCAAGTTTTGAACAAAGGAAAGGGTGAAAATGATGGTACATTTAAGAATAGAACAGTGAGAAATGAAAAATACGATAGTATTTACAGTGACTTACTATTGCATCTAGACATAAAAAACGAGGAAGAACAAAATGCAGCCATTGAAAAATTATTGGATAATATCGGAGAATTTGATCCTCAAATTTACACATCAAATGAGGTTGAAAAAGAAGGTCCTCAAGTAACATCTATAACTATTATGACCTCTGATTCTGAACTGATTTCTTTAAAAAATGATAATTGTAGAAATGTTAGCTCAAATGAATCACAAATTAAAAATGAAATAGATTTCGATTGTAATACACATGTAAATGAAAATATGGATCAAGTCAATGAAAAATCCAATAAAAATGTCGCTGCTAATAAAATTATCAAAACGAATGAACCTATCACAGAGGATGATGAAGAAACGATAGAATCAATTTTGAAATATGTGAACCAAATTTGCAGCTAGCTTCAGGATTTCAAATTATATAGAAATTCGAACTACCTACTATTATTTATTGCTATAATGTATTAGTGCAGACAACACAAAATAAATATGTAATATTATTCTACTAACCAACTACGTCGTGTTGCGAAGTCGCAATTCTACAAGATTTTTTTATTATTTTGTTAATTTTAATCGTTATTTTTTATTATAAGAATCAATACCGGATTGAAACCAGAGACGGACCGGTAGTAGATAGATTACCTATTGGAAAAATGTTATAGGGACAGAGTCTAATTAAAAACATTATTTTAAATACCTATATGTATTCACTTTTTTGTTTAGCAAATTGAAGTCCTAAACAGGTGCACACATTCGCATCTGAAATCTTTATTTTCATAAGTAGATATAAAAAAAATATCCCTCACGTAAGAGTACAGACCTATGTGGGGTAAATTTGATATGTCATCTTAAAATTCTCGAATCCAAACCAGTTTTGTTTCATTAAAACCAATATCTGTCATCAATAATCTGACAGCCTGACAAATAAAATGACGGGAACCTTTTTTTTTCTTTTTTTTTTTTTTCGAACTGAATACTGAAGCGCAGTTGGCCAGCTAATAGGCCTTCACTGCAAAACCGGACGGGTGGCGAGACTCCTGAAAGGAGACTCTTAAGCCTTTTATTGATTCCTTTGCTTGCTCAGTTCTCTGTAGTTGAGATAATATTTAATTTTGAGCTCAAGCCTTGTTTGAAGGCAGATATTGTTTTAGAACTTTTAAAATTAGTCGTCTAATACACAACAGATTTTCTTGTTACTACATATTGAAGTCGGTAACATGTCAACACCTACGTTATTATCTCTGGTCTACCAAGAAACGTAAGTTTTTCAAATTGCAATGTTGTTTTTAAATTTACTATCACGATTTTATGAGTAGTAGTAATATTATATTTGAGGATAAATTCTTTCCTCATATAAAATTTTAAGTAAAACCAGGGGGGTTTCACTCCGCCGTTCCGCCGCCGAGCTAACAATGCGTATCGGGCCTCCCCAAGCTTGGGGCGAATCAGTGGTTGCCGCGCAGTGGCCGCGAGCTTCTTTCGCAGCTACAGTACGACTACGAACGTATATTATGAATCGGGCTCAAAATGTTTAAAAAAAAATACTGCATTGCAGCCAATTATCGGTCAGACGGATAGCGAAAGGTTATTTATTGCTTACTCATTTATAACTACTGTCATTGTACCTATTATTAAATAGTATAAATTATTAAATATGCATACAAATCTTTTATTATGATTATATACTTATTTAAAATAGGTGGTCGGTAGCTACATAATTATATGTCGTAATTCACATATTTTATGAACTACAATTTTTATGTTAGTTACTTACATGATAATTTATAACCAACAAGAATACATCACAAGTAGCATTGTAGACGCCGATAGTGCATCTTGTTTAGGTATTTAAAAAAAATGTAAACCAATATCAAGGAAATAATAAGGTAGAATTGATATTGCTTATTCTTACTCTTACATAATATTCGGCCCCGCGCCATAGACTAAACAAAAATGTAACCGCTAAGTAAATATTATAAACAGCATAAATGTGATAGTACAATAGGTTGAATGAAATGAATGAAATGAAAATAAAATGAAGAACGTCTGACAAGGTGCGGAATAATGTCGACTTTCGCGCGGCGCCAGAGAGCTCAATGTCGGTTGCTCGCTAGCGGTCCGTTTGCTAATAATAATTATGTAGGCAAATAAAAAGGCGGCATTTGTGAACATCAAAGCAGTGAACCTTCTGTACTTGTACTATTATCTATTCTGTGGCACTGCCTAGAAGTGTACTAAAGTAAGATTCAATTAAATAGTTTCAGTTTCATATAATAAAAGCGCCGTAAAGTTAAATTTACCTAATATTTTTCAGATGAAACTGCACAGAAATCAACACTCGAATAGAATATGAAGATTTTTTTTATAAATATAGTACTTGAAATGAAACTATACTTTTATTTATCCAGTAAAGTAAGTACTTACATAACATATTTTACCTTGGTAAATACAAATGCTTAAATGGATTTTTAATTTTTGAACTGCTCAAAACTGTTACATATTTCTCCAGAAGTAAATTTTTATACTAGGTGACCGTTTCAAATCAATATCAGTAATCTTCCAAATCTTCTTCCTTAATGTTAGCAACATCAATGTCCGCCGCGAAATCATTTAACTCATCAGTCTTTATTTCACCGTCTGCTTCCAAAACCTCATCTTTTGTTTTGTTTTCTTGAAACTCATCTTTTGTTTCAACTTCCGTACGTGTATGATCAACATGTTCCATTTCTATTTGACTTTTAATGAAGTCGCGTCGACGAGCCTGGATTTCTTCATATGGTACGCTTTTCGGAGGGCCCGTTAAGTGGAGGGTTTTGAACGATACTTCTACGCCGTCTGAAAGCCAAAATATATTATTACAAAATAAATCGAATATGGAACTCATAAAAAAGTAAGATATTTCTTAAAAAAGTAATAAAGAATTCGGAATTTTTATATGTTTTAAACATCTACAATATCTCACCGATAATAGATTTTCCAAGACCACATAGACGGTCGTAATCCGGGAAAGATTTACAAATAGCTATAAACGACTTCTTATTGTCAGTTTTCTTCAGAGACATAACTCCGTATTCCATTAAGAACTTATTTAAGGCAGGCCTCTTAGGCAACTTGCCAGCTCCAAATATGCGGACTCCGAGGCCCGTGTTAATTTTCAATATACGTTTTGTTACATTTAATCCAATAACCTGGAACAAAGAATATTAAAATGAAACTACTCAATGGATTCGATTTCATGTATGGGTTTTATTCCAATGTATAATGAATAACCACATAAGCATCAAAAGTTATTAGCTAAAAAGTTTGAAAATATTAAGAGGATTGTGAACCTGTTAATTTTCATACAAAAGGCGATAACGTTTTACACCCAGTAAATATAGTTAGATTTTTATAATTTTTGGATATGTTGTAGATATAATGAGAAACTACGTCTGTACGTTTTGATTTTTAAGAAATATTGCTTACGCTAGATCTAAATATAGATTTTTAGATCTATATATAGATTTTTAGATGCTAATAAATTTTAGCGTAAGCAATATTTCTTAAAAATCAAAACGTACAGACGTAGTTTCTCATTATATCTACAACATATCCAAAAAATATAAAAATCTAACTATATTTACTGGGTGTAAAACGTTATCGCCTTTTGTATGAAAATTAACAGGTTCACAATCCTCTTAAGATGACAATCGTTGCAAATTTGGGTACCTTATAAATTGCTACGAAGAGAGACTACAATTATAGATTCATCTATCACGTCAAATTTATGATTACTTTGATTTAATGTATATTTAATATTACTACATGAATGGATCTCGATACTAGAAAGAAATTACCTTTTTCAACTTGCCAGCACCACTTTGTAAGATTCGTGTGCAAATAGTCTTCTCGTGATTGTCTGCAGGAGCGTTGAAACCTCCAAGATACTAAGAAAAAATGTAAGTATATTATTTTTAACCCCATGCATCCTGTGCACCGGGTCCATCAACCAGTGGGTTGCACGGGGAATAAAAACGAAGCCTCCACTATCATCATCGGTCACGTCATATTGTACTCTTCCAAAAACTATATAAAATTAGATTTAGTTTACACTGTCAGCTAGTACACTTATATTTTAGTAGCACATAAAATATAAGTATACTAGCTGTCCGCCCCGGCTTCCCAACAGTGAAATATTTTATGTTGTTCTAGAGCCTATTCAATCCAAACAAACTCTTCCTCTTTATAATATTAGTATAGATAAAAGCGAAGACAGCAATGCCAATTTTTATTTCTTGTCTCGTTCTAAAAAGAAATCAGTGAGTATTAACTACATACTACACATCAACTTTTGAGTAACTTTGTAACCTAGACAACTGAAAATGTCTAACACCCGTCCGCCACTTTTAGTATCATTATATAACATAGTTACCAAATCTGATATTTGATCCAATTCCTCATCTAGTGCCTTCTTAGTTATCGGATCCAGTTTATATAAATCATCCTGCTCAAACTCCATTTTCAGCTGCTGTTTGAGATCTGAAATCAAGAAAGTATGTAGTACCACTGTATCCAATCAGGGCATGATATGGACGATAATTTAATAAATAATCAAAAATGTTTAAGAATGCTTACCCTTGCTCTTCCATTTATCTGAAATAATAAAAATATATTAATAATATCAGGACCTTTCTTAATTTTCGGCTGTCGCAAAAACATTAAAAATGTTCATCTGAGAAGAAGTCGCATATAACAAGAAACTATACAATTTCACGTCCTACTTCACCTTTATAGGGGTTGAACTCCCGAAAACGTTGAATAGTTTTTCATTATTTCAATCGTAAAATTTTTGTACTTACAAAGTTTTAAGTAATTAAAAAATATACATTATCTACGTAGGTATATTTTTTTTACTATTAATTGACTTCGACCTTGTAGATACATATACAAATATTAAATATATAATTACCATGTCTGGTTTGATTTCAGACTGATTTTGACTTCTACCTATATTAAAGCCTTTATAACTCTACCTATATATAATATTATGTAATATCAACAAACCTCCATTGGGATATTTAGGTAGCACATTGTTATCAGGGACGGTAGTTGAATGTGGTAGAAACACCTTGTAAGAATCCGAAAGGCATTTTTTTTCCACTTTATCTGATTTATTACCCTCTTTGACAAATTTCTTTACTTCTTTGGCTGCACCAAAAGAGTCATTTTCTTTTTTAATCTCTTGCTTTGATATGTCTGTAAAAATTAGGATAAAAATATGCATGAATATATGCTTAATATAAATAATTATAAACAATGAAATGTATTTTGTAATATGTATTTAATCATTATAGTCCAAGATCACAGAGCGATCTGACGTAACTTATTTTCTCACGAATGAAACCTTAAGATTTCAGTAGCGTCTCGTGTGCCTTGAATATCTACGCGCTTGTGAAAACTGTCCGAGTGACACCTGGGCAGGTACCAGATGAGAAAGGTAACCAAAAATAAGAGTTATCTAACTTATTTTCTCATGGCTGATTTTTATATACATCATGTAGAATATTTTAAAGTAATAGATATAAATGTCAGACACTTTTGATTGACCAGAACTTTTGTCAGACGCTTTAAGCTACCCAAAAAATGGATCTCAATGATGGATGAACATAGGCATATCGTGTTTAGGCTCATTCGACTCGGTATGACGAGCACTTTCTAAACACATGATGATGGTAGTGCTGATGATGAATCCTGAAGACTACTACGGATCTCGAAGTTGGATGATCATAGGCATATCGTGTTTGGGCTTATTTGACTCGCTATGACGAGCACTTTCTAAACACATGATGATGGTTTTGCTGATGATGAATCTTTAGTGTCCAACATCAACATTACCATGACACATTATGATAAGTGAAATTGATGCTTATGTTCACCCCTCTACTATAACCAACCAGTCCTTTAGGAGCCGTCATCACTTAAGCTTCATGGGAATTCAAATATTAGTATTGCAATAAAAGGTTTCAATCGTGAGAAAATAAGTTACGTCAGATCACTCTGGGATCTTACTCTATTAGAATGTCCCAAACACGAACCCCTGTGTCATTATTTTGTCTTGCAAAAATGATCTCATTCATCAATATTTTTTTTTAATTGTAATTTTAATGTCTCCGAAAGACGAAGCAAATTAATTCGGTGACAAATTTCATATCTGTTAAAATTAAAATTGCATAAGATTCCGGAAGAGAGACTTTTATGGCCGACTGTGTATATTTTAAAGTGAAAATACTAATAGCGCCAAATCTCCGTTCATCGTTTGTCTTCTTATCGGACTTACGATATGTAAGTATACTTGACTTGATTTTATCGAAAATACTATGCAGTGTGACCTGCACTTATGAAATAATAAAATACAAAATATTGTGATTCATTCAGACATGCACCACATTTGAATAAATGTGGTACTGCACAGAAGTAAAGAATGCAGGTACTTAAAAGTACGGGTTTTTTTAATCCAAATGCGGATAACGCAATCCTCAACGTTGGTACCCACTTATACGAAGACAAGTCATTAGGTTACTCATGATAGGTGATAATAATATATTATACCTTAAGTATCTAAATAATTTAAAAGTAGGTACTTATTGCTTAACACGAAGGATACTACAGTGTTATGTAGTATCTTAAATCAGGTATACTTTATGGCAGGTGTTTGTCAAGGAGAACTGACCTCTTGTTCATAGCGATATTGTTGATGATGATTGCTTTTGTCGGATACGGAAACGTGTCATCGTTATACAAACAGCAGTCACATTGCGTAGGTACGTTTAAAAGGTAGATGTACGACTAGGTACTAATAAGTTCTCGACAGATTATATAAAAATGCCTTTGACAAAACAAAGTTATTTTTATGGTCTGGGACAGTGAATGAAATTACTTTTGTGTAATAAACGTTGATTTACACAATTCATTACACTATCTGCATGGAAGAACTATATATGCGGCACAGAACATAATGTATTATGCTCCTTTATTTACCGTACAGGTACTTCGACATCTGACCACAAAATCCAGACAAAGTACGGTTGTTTTGATGTAGGCATTGGATAATTTTATTCCAGGTAGCACACACAAGTACTGTATAAGTTATACAAAGGCAGAAAAGGGTGTTCGCTCTTATACAGACTTGGTATATCTTATAAAGAAATTTCGTGCTACATAGAATTATTAAAACAGTTACCGTATATAATGCAGGTATGTACGTAACTGCATACATTATATTAGTAGGTGGAGAAAATACCTAGATATGATTAAAATATATCACAGAAAATATTTGAATGAGTTGTAATAGTTGCGTTTGTAAATAAGTACAATTCTGTACATAACTGTGCTATAAATAACAATAACTTACCTGGTTGAGTGCGTTCAGAAGCTTCGCTTCTGCATTTGTCCAAAATGGCGTTAAAAAACGCACGGTCACCATTTCTTGGAAAATTCTTACGGTAGCTTAGGATAATATCGTCAACTATCACTCCCATTTTTTCGCCAAGCAATACGTCAATACGTGACTTAATGCAAACCTTCAGCTGATTCATGACGTCCCGTCCATACAAACCATTGTTTTGCCCGAAACGCCTAACAATTTCCTTAGCTATTGCAGCTGTAGCTTGCCCTCGCCAAGTGTGATCTTTGTTTATCAAGGTCCTCATATTGGGCATAGCATTTTTATTGTTCTCGTTAAAACCCGACCGGACTTTTTCCTCTTTGCCTGACCGGAATGTTTCCCGCTTGTCGGCGGCATATTTTTTGTGACGTGGTTCCTCGTCGTTGTGCCTGTCGTCTCTTGGTCGCTTAGCAGATCGATCGTACTTTAGCCTTCCGTCTTCGTTATCAGATTCACGATAAAGATTAGAGAAATTTTCTCGTTTTCGAAAATCTGATGCAGAATACCTCTCATCCTGCCATGATTTTCCGGTAAACGATTTAGAACTAGAAGGAAAGGAATCTGCCTCCCTTGGAGCTTTATTCTGCACTATAGAACCAGAACAATTCGATTTGTCACGTCTATCTCTTGAATCGTGTTTGAGTCTTTCTTCCTTCCTTTCATAAGTTCGAGACTGTTTACCTTCTTTATGAGATCTAGATCTCGAGGTCGACCGATGGTACCCCGGGTAACTCAGATCACGTTCCCTAAAATCGTTTGATTGACTTGGATAATGATCTGGTAAATTCAATGAATGACTGTTTGGTGCGAACCTCTCGGGCTTTTGTTGTTCCTGATCCCATGGCTGCTTCTGCAACTGTCCATTCCATTCTCGATCAGGTTCAGAATTCCAATAAGGTTGGGGGTCATTCCATTGTTGCGTTTCGGGGTTCCATTGTCGATTTGGTTCTGAATCCCATTGTCTTTTAGATTCTTGATTCCAAACTGACTTTTCGTTTGAATTCCTATGTTCACTGACTCTACTGTCTATCTGGTTATTCTGATCAATGGAATAAAAGTCATTATGATCTTTTTGTGATTGATATTGCTCATTCTCGTTCTGCCAAATATGGTGACGGGCACGAACTGGTGATTTCTCCCTCGGAATTAGGTTTTGGGTGAACTTTGTTCCTTGATCGTCCCATCTGGACGGTCGATAATTATGGATATTTTCGGGTCTATGTTTACGGTCATTAGCCCTATGAGTCCTGTCGCCGTGCATTGGCATTTCACGGTCAAGAATGGGTTCCCGGAAAACATTGCTAGCAACTTCGCCTTGAAACAGAGCATTTGAACCCTGTTTATTTTGTACCAATATATCTGAATCTTGTGGCCCGGTCGCTGGTAAATACTGCAGAGCGCCTCCATAGCCTATACGATTCTGCAATAATAATTGTTACAAAAAAAAAACTATCAAACTACTGATTGACAAATTAATGTAGTGCGCTATTGTGTTAAAAATAAAAGGATATTTATACCCATAAGCCACTCTTACAGACATTGTGGTATAATTTACAAGAAAATTTTACATGAGGTTTCTAAGTTTCAATTAAAAACAGTAAAATATCCTTGCACATTTATTCCTCTCTTGTGAATAACCGAATAGCTCAGTCCACGCCAGGGGAATCATCTTTGTCTAAGTAAATGGAGAGAAGTAGTCCACTCTTATCCATTAACTTTAGATACCCATAATCGGTTGCGGGTGTCCAACTGAGTTTGAGTATTTGCCTCTCATAGGCTCTCTAGGCACAATTTTAATAATTCCCAGACATTTGTTTCAGGTGCATACATGCTACAGTCCTCATATTGTACCACTGTAAAAGGAGCATCTACTAATCTCCATTTATTTTACCATTGTTTCACAATGTCTTTCAATCATAATTAAGTATATACATAAAGACATCCTCACCATTACTCTTTAATTTACCAGAACCTTCTCTGGGGTGAAGAAGGCAGTCTAGATTTATTTTTTATTTTTAGATGAATGCATTAGCATAGTTACTGTATCCAACAGATATGTGACAGCTTATAATCATTAAAGATAAAGGATAGACTTTGTGTCTGCATGATTAATACTTTACATTATATCTATACTACATAATCTATACATATAATATATTATAATAAGGACAAAAGGTTCATTTGTTTGTTTGAATAGGCTCCAAAACGGCTGGACTGATTCGAAAAAATCTTTCATTGTTGGGAAGCTATGTTGTTCAACCTGAGTAACATAGGCTATAGAATATTTTGAAAAAAATTAGGGATCCGTGCAACACCAGGGCGAACTGCTAGTTATATATATATATATATAATCTAATATATATTATATATATATAATCTAATATATATTAGATACACAATATTATGTGTGTATGCAATAACAATCATACTGATTAAATTAATTTAAAGGGTAAGTTAGTAACTAACATTTTTATTTATAATAAACTAGTTTTTGCCCGTGACTCAGTGTGGAATTAGTAATTACAATATTTTATTCCCTCTTAAACCCCTTACAAACCTTCTTTTTCAATTCAAATTAGCCCATTTTCTTTCTCAGACTCTAGACTATCTTGTACCAAATTTAATTTATATTGATTCAGTAGTTTTAGCATGAAAGTGAGACAGACATACAGAGATATAGTACATATTAGGATAGTTAGGATTTATTTTTCACTAATTCACTAACCTGTTCCATTGGTGTGTAATACATTCCCTCCATGTTGTAAGTCACCATTTGCTGTGGTGCTATCATTGGGTTCATATGCATATTAGAAAACATCGCCTGGTTGGGTATCATTGGTTGATGGTTTTCTGGGATATCATATTCACTGACACCTTCAGGAGTATGGATGGCAGTAGATCGATAAGGTTGGTCAGATGCCTTTAAGAGAGTTTTTTATATTAAAAAATATGCAGGTAATTTTGATTAGCTAAATTTTCTAAAAGTAATTTAAGATAATTAATGGTAAACAAAAATGTACGCCATGTAGAGATGAAAACTAAATGCAGATACCTGTTTTTTCCGCTTATCCTCAACATACAACTGCTGCCCATTGACATATAGTCCATTGATCTTCCGCACCAAAATAGCGGCGTCGCCTTCATCAGCGAGGCCCACGGTCACCTTCTTCAGATGACCTTCGTTAACCAGATTATCTAAGATCAGCTCCGTGAGACCACATTTTTCCTGAAGCAGAGCCTTAACATCCATGTAGCGAGTCTGAGTGAAAAAAAAAATAAGCACGTTATAAAGCATAAGTACAATTTTTTTTCGTTTTAAGCTGAATTTAGCCCTTTTTACTAAAAAGCAAAACTTACAGTCCATGGTAAATTGTGTATCGTTAACAACATCTTAATATTTCAATCAAAACTGCTGGATTAATATGGTAAACACCGTATCGTGTAAAAGCTCATTTGTTATTAGATTTATTAGCCATAAGTATATTCACTTGGCCTGCAGTGGCCTGCACAGAATAAATAATTATACCGAATTTAACCGAATAATGATATCTTTGTAATGGTATTTCTATTTGGTAGTTAGTACTAAGTTACCAACAACTACCTAATTAGTACCTATGTAAGTCAGTGTTGCCAACTCCTAGAAATTCGAGTCGCTAAGCTCAAAGTCAAAAGTCGCCAGAAAGTCGCTAAAACTAAAACATAACCATAAAAATTTCGGCACCCCCCCCCCCCCCCCCCATAATGATATACAAATGGAACTTCAATTAAATGAAGTTTGAATTTGGTGCGCTATCGCGTTTGTCGTTTTCCATATTAAGTATCTCTTGGCATCGAATAATTCTGTGTCGATTTGATAAAAAATGTATCTATTATTGGCTCTAGAACTGTTTTAGTTTGTATTCCAAAAGTCGCCAGATAAGTCGCTAAACTATTTTTGTCGCAAAACGTTTTTTTGGTCGCTAAGCCTTAAGCAAAAGTCGCTAGTTCTAGCGACAAAATCGCTAAATTGGCAACACTGATGTAAGTACGTATTATTATTTGGCTTAGAATCAGATTTGAGACACAGAATAGATATTTGAGATTTAATAATCAACTAAATAATATTATAACTCTATGACTCCACATTTAAACTTGTTTAGTTGTTTTATTATGCCTCAGCCACACTCATACCCTCATGCCGTATGTGATGACGGTACTCCACACTACTTACGAAGTTGAACGAAGTTAGACGAATACGATAGTGTAGAGAGGCACTTTGGCTTGCCTCGTCAAACTTCACTTCGTCTCGGGAGACTTCCATTTGTTGTCGGTTTTTGCGCCCGAGTCAAAAAGCCCGTTGAACGAGTGTGTAGAGTCACACTTTGAACTTCACCGGAGTTTGCCGAGGAACTTCGCCGAGGAACCTTGCGAGTAGTGTGGAGGAAGGATTAGCTTCAACTCGCACTAAATACCGACAAAAAGTGGAGCGGTGGGCATGATGAAGAGCAAATGACCATACCATTGCTTTGCCTAGTGCCTACTTCCTTCGCCTTTGTGTGGCAGGGGGCTAAGCCAGATACATTGGAAATAAATAGTGGATAATTCCTATGTTCCTATTCACCATGCAAACTACAAGGAACCTTTTTAAAAACGGCATACTTAACAGCAATTAACTAAATTTCGTTTTAAGGTGGCTAGATTGTTGTTAGGGTCCCTTGAAAAACTTGAAATGTAATCATGTACAAATAATCTTGAAAATATTCAATCAATGCTGAAATAAAGAAAATAAAATCCCGTATAATATTCCTCTAAGCAATATCCTTAATTTTCTTATCTGTATGATCTATATCTGTGCTCTGTAGTCAAGTATAGTCTGTTGAATGTTGAATGCGTTCTATACTTTTATCTATATTCGACTCTTTCATCTTTGATTGTCTGAATTTATCTGATATTCTGAATAATAATATTGAGTGAGTTTAGGGTGCTAGGCTCTTTTTTTGAGGTTTTGAGTATATTGCAATGTAAAAGCAATAACTATAGTAATTGAATATATAAATTATTGCTCATCAATATGATGTTCACAATTATCGGCCTTCCTCCATCGGTAAGCATATACATTCAGCATGCCTATGTTCAGAATATATTAAACAATTATCTAAATTTGTCACAATATTTCATTCTTATTTCAGACGAAATATAAGGACTTAAAAGTGTTGATTAAATCGCGATGTAACCTTACTGACTTCATATTGGATGATTTGATGGTGGATAACAGCGGCCTGAAGAAAGTTCGCATTGGTTTAGCAAACAGCAACGAAGGAGATCATGTCTTTAAGTGCTTGGATGGATATCGTATGGGCGGATGCGTTTTGAGCGTCGTGCCAGTTGGAAAAAATGTGGTAAGAAAAGATGTACCTAGTAAAAATAATGAAATATAGATATACCTACTGTTATTTGTTGAAATAGCCTTTATTGTTTTGCAATTATCTATATACATAGTAAGTAATGTGTATTGTATCATAGCTGTAAATTGCCTGTAATTGGTAAAATATCTGCATTTTAGAATTAAGATTGACTATAAAATAAAATGTTACAGACAGGTGCAGCCCCACAAAATGTTAACCAGCGTCAAAACTTTAACCAACCACAGAATGACTTTCAACAAAGTGATTACCAGGGAGGTGTTCAAAGATCTCAATGGAGCCAACCAACAAATCAGTGGATTCCAAGCCAACAAAATATGGGGGGACAGATCCCACAGAATACATTTAACTTCCAGCAACATCAACAGCCAATGCAGAATATTCCTTATATGCCCCCTCAGCAGGTAATTGTCTTGTATTAGTATGGTTGTTTGTATAAATAATAATGACCTTATCTGTTAGATGTTCTTTGCGTACATTTTGCAAAATGTAATTTTAGTAGTTAAATATACTCAAATAAGTTAAAACATTGTTTAGCTCACAAGTCCAACTTAGTCATCGATTAGTGAAAATTAATAATACACCTAAAGTGACTTAAAGGGGGTTTTAGCTAGAGTTAACTAGACAATATAATTTAAGGGGTATTGTTATCTGAGCAAAAATAAGTAAATCATGTATTACAAGACATGTACTAAATTATTTAATTTAAAAAAAGTTCTGGGGTATTATGATGAATGATTTAAAGGGATTTATAACCAACAAATATTAACAATGTTTTCCCTATCCACAACTACTATTTTTTTGTATTTAACCAACCAACATAAGCTTTTATGGGATCAAATGCTGCTCTAAGCACTAAAATAGTCAGCACCCATTCTTATTATGCTCAAATCTCTTTTCAACCGACGAAAAAAACGGAGGAGGTTCTCAAGTCGACGCGTATATTTTTTGTTTTTTTTTTTATTTTTTTTTTTTATGTATGACCACGCATAACTTTTTACAGAGTGGTTCGATTTTGATAATTCTTTTTTTATTGGAAAGAGTATACTTCAAAGTTGGTCCCATTTTAATTTGGAAAAAAAAATCCAACCCTAAGGGTAGGAAAAGAGGGGATGATTAATTTTTCACGCACCGATTGTATCGTATGACCACGCGTAACTTTTTACAGAGTAGTCCGATTTTGATAATTCTTTTTTTATTAGATAGGGTATACCTCAAAGTTGATCCCATAAAAATTTGGAAAAAAGAAACCTACCCTAAGGGGGGGAAAATAGGGGTAATTTATTGTTTACTAAAAGTTAATAGCAAAAACAAGGCAGGTAGCTATTTCAAAAGTAATTAAAAATTAAGCATGTAATAATTTGTATAAATTATGGCCACAGAAAATTATAAAATAATAACTTTTTAATAAAAAAAATTAACCGCCGAAAAAAACTAAAAGGCAACAAAATAGCGCACTGAAAAGAAAAAAATAATTATTTTGTCTTTTATAACGACTATTATTTTGGTTGTAATGTCTGATATTTTTGGAGTCGGTGGCAGCCCCAAACCAACTTGGTGAAGAGTTGAGAGTGAGGAGTTGCTGCACCAGCTGGCACCTACTTCAAAAATAACAGACATTACAACCAAAATAATAGTCGTTATAAAAGACAAAATAATTATTTTTTTCTTTTCAGTGCGCTATTTTGTTGCCTTTTAGTTTTTTTCTAATCAGAATCCCAACCACCAGCCTCCCCCAATCCAGCGACAGGAGATCAAACCATTTCAACCAGGCCATCAATTCCCATCAGCCAGGGACCAATTTCAGCCTGTAAGAGTATCTCAGGACCAAAGATTTGGATTTCCTCAAACTACTATGCCTGAACAAGCTGTAAGTATGAATTGAAACAAGATATGGTTTTTGTTATTATTATAATGGGATCCTCGTCAACATTGTTAATAGTAAAAAGACCATAGACAAGTTCCTTGTCTACCTCTTTAATGTGAAGTGATTGGTTTATTATATTTGTATTGTTTGCAATGTAATTTTATAAGTTCCTTTAAATGTGTAGCTGTCATAGTGTCATTTCCACTTCATACTGTGTTTTTGTTACTTTGAAACTGAAGTTTTCAGGTGTGGTTTGTTAACATTTCTTAAAACAGTATAATCATGATATAGGAAGACAAACAAAATCAAATCATATAATAGGTTCATAAGTATGTATTAGAAAACATAAGCTTCTATCTATTCTGTCTATATTTCTACACACAGGGATCTAATCGTCCTGATCGTTCTCATGTACTGCGTACAGTTGAAATCATAGACACTCCTGTCAATCAACCTACAGCATCGCAAAGATATACAGGGCAGGGCTATCCAATCCAAGACAAACCGGTATGTACTAGTTGCAAAAAAATTGAGCTGCACTATCCCTACTAATATTATAAATGTGAAAGTAACTCTGTCTGTCTGTCTGTCTGTCTGTTACGCTTTCACGCTTAAACTACTGGACCGATTTAAATGAAATTTGGTACAAAGATAGTCTGGAACCTGAGAAAGGACATAGGCTACTTTTTAACCAACTGCAAAAAAGAAGGAGTTCCACGCGGACAAAGTCGCGGGCAGAAGCTAGTAATACATAAATACTGTATTTAAAAAATAATACATTCACAACCGAATCTTAGGCAATGCTTTAGAATCAGTCTCAAAAATGACAAACTACATTTGAATGAAATATGTAAATGACATTACATATTTTTTTGTTTTAGAGAACTATAATGAAAGACAATTTTCAAGGCCCTACACAGTACAATCTGAATCAAGGGACTGGTACAGGTCAAAATCTAGGACAGCAACCTTGGACACACCAGGTAATAAGTGTAAACAATATCTATTATGGCTACTACTTGTACATCCTTAACCTTTTGATGCTGGAGTCTGTTGATGCTAATTCATTCATATAGAATAACTGTTGTTTGTTCAGATAGTATACAAACATTATTTATTTAGTAACATTCACCAAAAGAAAATATATAAACTTCTGATACATCTTTGTGTCTTCAATATTTATAAGGTTCAGCTATTGATATATATACATATACGACAAGCGGCTTCGCCCGGACCCCTTTTTTTTATAGCTTATGTCACTCAGGAATAGTGTGAAAGAATTTTTCAAATCGGTCCATTTATTTATAGCCTAAGATCCCACCGCAAAATTGTGCAGGTATCTGTTTTTTTAATGAAACTTCGTTAAAGGAATGATGAGTACTTAATGTAATGCATTCGTTTCGGGCTGCCTGTAATTGCCTTATTATAATATTAGTATAGATAAAATAACCGTGCAGGCATCAGAAATTATTAAAAACTGTTTATTTAATATAGCCACAACATGCAAAACCTTTCGGCAAATCAAATCCACCTTCTTACGAAAAACCATCCTTCAACAATCCTGCAAAACGACCAGAGTTGTTCAAGTCGTCAGATTTTGATAAAAGTCATAACTATGAAAAAGAATACCATGGTCCAGGAGATATGATCAGGAGGGATCCTGTGCAAAAATCTCCTGTTCGAAGATTGTCCCCTGGTAAAAGGGGATCTCCAGAGCGGGTACATGACAGCAGGAGCTCGCCGGGAAGACGGATTTCACCTGGGAGGCGGATGCCACCCGGTAGACGGATGTCGCCTGACCGACGCGTGTCCCCGGGCAGACATTCATCTCCTGGCAGACGCGTCTCTCCAAACAGAAGATTGTCTCCAGGAAGGAGAATTTCACCTTTTGGAAGGCGTACGTCACCTGATCGGACAATGTCCCCTCACGAGAGGAGAAATATGTCTGGTTCTAAAACTTCTATGCGTAAGTTTTAACATATTCGAAATCTAGGCACTAGACAAACTTCAGAAGAAATAGTTACAGTATAGTTAGGGCTTCTAAAATACAATGACAGGAAGTAAAATTATGATTTCAATACCACAGCATAACTACGTTATTTTTTCAGCTTTTCTTGCTCTTGTTATTTTATGAGCTAGTCAAGACTTACTTAGGTTTCTGATTTTAGTTTACGTTTATTTGTACTTGAACTCATTATTTAGTATATTTTTCAGATGACGACACTCAGGCTAATCGTGCATGGTCAGGCCGCCGTGACGCTCCGCGGCGCTCTTCTCCTGGTAGACGATCACCCGATCGGAGATCGCCACCTAGTAGACATTCTCCTGGAAACTCGAGGTAAATAAGAAACAATTCTTATGTCAGGATGTTTGTAATATGATCAATATTTTGAGACTATATCAAGATAAGCTTTTAAATTTGTAGACACTATTATGTGGGATGTATATTATAAAACATTTCTTAAAAAATATTGAACATAAATCATGTTAAACACTACATACTTGTAATGAGAAACATTGTAGGCAACTCTCATTTTTGCCAGTCTCAAAACCACCCCAATTGTCAGATTAATGTAGAGTAACTATCGGCATATTGACCTGTAATTAATGAGTGTCCATTTTTGCAGGCAATCAATTTAAGTATTTCTGTCTCAGATATTCGCCTTCTCGTCGCCACATGGAAAAATCCACGGACGAATACGATAGGTCTGGTAAACTAGCCCGGTCAACGTACGACGCTCCGTCTCAAGTAAGTAAATTTAGAGCGTTAAAAAACCAACAACACAATTAATATAAATCACTAAGTACAACTTACAGTACTTTGTGCCCTATTTGTGATTACTGTGCATCATATACCGATAAGAAACATGCCAGTAAAAACAACCTTAGGCATGTAATTTTGAGTAAAACCTCAGCTTTGATAGCAAATAATGGTTAGACGAAGGTTAAATGTGGACCAACCCCCACCCAAAGCCGTTACGCTGACCTCACTTTTAAATTAGCGTTTCTACTCACGTGATACCTATACTAACTGAAGCACGTTCAGTTAGTTTACTCACAACTACTGCAATGATTTTTGTAATATAAAATGAAAAAAAGTGAAAAGGAAAAGACTTCAAGTTTTTGCATCAAAAAAGACGAATGTCGTATACGTACCACAAGTCCACAAGTGATGCCAGCGCAAGCCTACTGGAAACTGGGGAGCGAGGAGTGGGGTTGCACCCATCGCGCGGTGGTACGAAATGGTGACTTCGCATTTATGAAATATAGCTGTGGTTGACTGAGTACTAACGGTTAGCTGTTGAACTAAAGACGCTACCTAATTCTAATCCAGGATTGACTACCAGTTGAAGAACAAAGCAACGTTAACGTTAACGAACAATAAAAAAAGTCAAAATCTTAGGCTTATAATGAAAGTCTGCAAGAAATATTATTCTTATATAGGGTCACACTTATTTCACACGCTCAAATATTTTGGTCGTAATGTGAAATTTGCCAGAGGCGCTAATCAAATACGATAATAGTATCACAGGCCTAAAAAACTCGAGGTAACAGCACCCCCACACCTTCCGCTTATGAAGCAGAAAAGTTTTACATTGACTAGAATACCCCCGCTCCCTAATTACATTTAAAAAAAAATCAATATTACCTCACACCTCACGTATGAACACTTAGATGCCATGATAAGATAAAAAAAAATCAGATCTTTATGAATTAATATATTATTTGATTGAAAAGTAACAATAATTGAACCCTAGGGACATCTTCAGATGATTTTATGTGGATGACTTTTCAATGCATGTTAGAGGCATGTGTATTATCATTCCATCATAGGATAAGACACTGGCGGAAAATTAGAGTATTGTCAAAATACTTGGACAAGAGTGTCAAAGAACTGCTAGTTGTAGTATAGCGGAAAGTCAGCTAAAGATAAAAGATATATGAAATCAACGAAACTGATACATGATTACTATTAGCCTCATTTCAAAAATGGAGCCTAATGAAATACTGTCTACATTCCCACAATTCATAAGAAAAACTTCGTTCTCACAAAGATTAACAAATTTATGTTGAACAGGAATGAAATAAGAGACGCCGCAGTTTTGAGTGATTAATTTAATTGTTATACAAACGTTTTAAGATTTATCCATGTCTTTTAGAAATTTGTTTACTTAATATGAAAAAAAAACACAACTTAATGATATTTCAAAGTTAATTCATGTTAATGTGTCTTATTCTTATTGTTTTCTTGGAAGCTGACCGTAGTTTATGAAAGTAAATAACTATATTTTATTCTATTGGATAAAATTATGTTCTACCGGTACTGTGTAGTACAGTATAATTATAACACGGAGCGCCATTACGAATGCGGAGATTTATTTAAATATTGTAGTTAAGGTACTAAGCAAAAGTAAGCTTACGTTTGATCTATAACAGGAATTAGTAATTTATTAATCGCCCCCATTTATATGTTTTTAGTTTTGTTCTGTCATTATAATAATATGCTGATTACTTATTGGTCTTAGATTATTAAGTACTGATATATTAATTTATACTCTGTGTGTTCTTCTATTTTGCAAAGTAAATTTCAATTTACAGGCATCAAATCAAGCTATGTACTCAGGTGGCTTCCGTCCAAGCATCCATGAAAATGTACAATACCCTATACCGGGCGCTCGGAAAGTCGAATCTAGAAATACGCCCTGGCAGCAGAATCGAGACAACGCTTTAATAGTTGAGAATATTAAAAAGAGGGATGAGGAAATAATTCCTCCGCGTCCATTCGATAGACCAGTTCACCGTGTAGTGGAACCGAATAGTTCCCATTCTCCGAGAAAATCTCGATCACCAATTCGTAGAGAAAAGTCTCCTATCAAAGATCGTTTTCGGAGACACTCGCCTTCACCGCGATCTCCGCGCCGATCTTGGGCTCTTGAAAAACGCAGCCCTGAAGCTCACGAAGCCCCACCTCCGCCAATCTGGCCAGGACAACAAGGTGGAAGAGAAGAACCGAGAACTTCTTTTGCTGCAAGCGAAAACAAAGCCAAGAGGAATCCAGTATGGGAATATGAAGAAAAAGTTGATCATCATGACAATAGAAGGCAAAATGAAGATCGTAGATTTCCTGATAACTTAATTCGCGTCCGAAACGATTTGGGTACGATGCCGCCCCAGGCGGATCGCAGGGAACCCGAACGCGATTCTTTTAAACGTGATGATAGATTCTCTCAAAGAGAAGGACCCAAATTTAGTCCGCGAGATGAGTACGACGATAAAAGGCCCAAGTTTAGTCCACGTGATGATTTTTCCAAGAAGGAATTAAGGTTTAGCCCAAGAGAAGATTATACAAAAGCACCGAAGTTTAGTCCGCGAGATGACTACAAAGAACCTAAGTTTGAAGTTCGTGAAACCTTAGCGAGGAAAGAACCTACATTTTCCAACGACTATGAAAAAAAAGGACCTAAATTCAGTCCTCGGGAAAACTATGATGACAGCAGGCGCCAAGACCATCCCGATAGAAAACAGTGGGAATTTCAGAACAAACATGCTCAAGATAATTATAGACGCGGAGATTTCCCGTCAAAAAGAGACGAATCTTCTCGTATAGACGTGCGTAGAGAAGTGTTACACAAAATGTCCGAAGAACTTAACAAGGAATTCGAAGATGTACATAAGAGAGCGCAAGATTTCCACAAGAGAGCGGAGGAATTCAAGAGAGGTGATGATCGCCGAAGAGGGGACTATGATGACCGCAGTCGGCGTGAGCTGGAAATCAAACATTACGAAGATAAACCAAGACATCGTGACGATTATCGGAACGAGTACGATGCTAGGCGCCGGGAGGACAAACGGGATCGAGAACCAGAGTGGACTATTGAGAGTAATGCAAAAAACTCAAAATATTTGGCATTATTGGCTCTCAAAGCCAAAAAAGAAAAAGCTGTCGACGAATTAACCCAAAAAATTCTTGATAAACATGATATTGATGCAGAAGCTGAGCAAAACAAGCGCTTATGTCTAGAGATGAAGATTGCTCTAAGTCGAATTATAAATGACATGTTTGCCGAGAAAGACGTATCATTCATAGAGATGATTGTAAAGTTTAATGCAAAATACAGTGGCGCTGGAGAAGATAAAATATTAAGAGACATCATGTCAGGTTTCCCCAGTCAGTTCAGGCCTAAAAGGGCGGCAACAGGTAAGAGTGCTGTCAAACTTCATACATAGCTCCTATTTTTATAAGAAATATAGTTTTCTATGTTACAAGTCTCGAAAATATGAATAGTCGAAATGTGTGGCTAAAAAAGCCATTGGAAAATAAGACGGATGGAATGAGATCTGATTCTTGATTATGTAAGATCATCATCATATATGAGTAATAATGTAATGACTTGTTTTCCAAACAGATAGTAAGATATCGATCCCGATTTGCGAAACATGCAAAATCGATAATAATTTCATAATAATTTCTGATGCCTTCGCGGTTATTACACATTGGAATGAAACAACTATTAACGGATTTAACTCGCGTATTTTTATTTTATTTTATTAGCTGACGTTTCGGATTTTAGCGTTAGACTATTGTCAGCTCAGTCGTGCTACGATTATGGAAACTGCAAAGAATCCGAAACGTCAGCTAATAAAATAAAATAAAAATACGCGAGTTAAATCCGTTAATAGTTGTTTCATTCCAATGCAAAATCGAATTTATCAATAATAAAATTCATAATTAAACACATTGAATGATTTCTGATGCCTTCGCGGTTATTATACATTGGAAGGAAACAACTTTGAAAATAAAATACGCGAGTTAAATACGTTAAAGTTGTTTCATTCCAATAAACAAAAAATTTAATATTTTCATTGACTCGTTAAAACTTTTGTAAATAGAGTGTAGAACATAAATATATTGTCTTTCTATTGTATGTTTTTTGCACAATTCATATTATCAAGACCTGTAATTTTACTTATCGATCAAAAGACCAACGTCTATTGCAATAATTAAAGTAAGAATTTACGTACATTCTTTCTTCGTTACTACGTGGTTATTCAAAAATTTCAATTGCTTTGCAGACTATTCCGAAGTCCCTGAAAAAGTCCCTAAGCGGTCCCCTGAACCCGATTTCAACAAAGGTAATTTTTTACTTGTTACTGAAACTAGTCTTACTCAAATTCACACTAAATAACATCGCATCCGTACATCTATTTAATTCATTATTTTCAGACATAATCGCTAGTACAATCAACCCGGCGCATAGTAAGTACAACAATTTTGCAGTTATTATTTTTATTCGGTGCATACATGTTAATAGTATACGAGATAATTGTATTTTATTTAAATTTCTTTACCAGTTCCAGAGTGGAATATGAATCCATTGATGGCCAACCCGATTCTAATGCCGCAGTACGATATAGGCCAGCAAATGATGCCTCCAATGATGGTAAATGCGCCAATGATGATGGCTCCGCAGTTTACCCAACCTTTTCAGGATATGCAGCAACACCAGGTCGCACAGGCTGCGTTTGACCAAGGAGATGAATTATGCTACCATCTTTACCTTTGTAAAGATGATTTCGAGCCCTTCTCTGAAATACAAGCTGATTATTTGAAAAAATTCCTAATTCAAGAAATCGTTAAAGTGACCGAAAATTCTCACGGATGGGCACCGGATCTCACTCTTAAAGGCTTACAGAACTCATTTCGCTACGAGATAGTGACACGTGATGAACTTTCGAGAGATTGGCTCCTTAATTTTGATTTCAGCGAGTTTTCCTTTTTTAATGTCTTGGTTTATACTAAAGAGGAGCTATGGTACGAAAGGGCCGCTATATGGCTTCCGGGCCATTCCAGGTGTCGCAACATTGACCCATTGACGAAACTAAAGTTACAGAATAAAAAGTTAGATGGCGTATACATAGGTAAGTGGAAATTTGTAAAAAAGGTAGTAACGCCAAAAGGGACTCGAGTTTACGTTGATATGCCACCGTCCGCCGCTCGAGCTCTTGAGAAACATAAGATGACGCTCAGTTATGAATTACAAAAGGTTAATGTGTTTTTAAAAGCCGTAGCCATCGACAAAGACGCGTTTGATAAAGGGTTGAAAGATCCATCGATGACCGACGAAACTGAGCTAAAGAATGCTGCTTTGAATTCTCCTATGCCGTCGCTGGGACAAGACCCTAAAATTGTTAAGATCTGCCTTTCGGGCAACAAGCCTTTAGCGCTCCAACAAGCGCGGAAAATAAGGGAAATGTTAATTTATAACATATTTAAGTATTATCAACAGGACGGCGGTCGAAGCCGAATAGATTTCGTCAAATATGGGCTCGTCGCGCCTGGATACTTCGGCGTTTTACCAGAAAACGAGGAGTCTAAGCGATGGTTGATGGACCTACATCTCGGTAAATTGAATCGCCAACAAATAATTATTTTAGGCGCAGATGAATCTAACACTCGCTATATAACAATGCACATAATACTTCCACAAGAAAACATCCCTATCAACACGTCTTTGGTTCACGAAAGACTCCGGCAGAGCAACCAAGGAGTTAAAGGTTTAAACATTGTTAAATGGAAACCCCGAAAAATATATAGTGACAGATTCAAGAATAAATTTGAAGTTGACATGGATCTAGAGTCTATAGAAACGCTTGCGAAAATGAACTTTATATTGGATTACGTAGACGAAAACCATCCTTTACAGACAGTGCAAGTCAAGTATGAAAAATCTGAGAAACAATTACACGATTTGATAAAAAAGTACAAGGCTGAACTTCATGATACATATGATAATACTAATATGGATTTAGCTTCCACTGATTCCGAAGATGACATCGTATTTGTAGGCGAAGTCAAATAGTTGGAAGATTGTGAGAGAAATTTGTACATGTTCAATAAAGTGTATTGACATAATCTTAGATTTAATGTAAGGTATTTCATTTTAACAAAATCGTAAATATGTATAGAATTTAAAAAATAATTCCCATGTCTAATCAGTGAATAATATTTTTGGGTAAACTTCAGTTATAACGAAGGTGGTTCAATAATAGTTTCAGTTTATCTTGATTCGTTGCGTTTCAGTTTTTTATATTATAGTGACACCGAAGTGCGCGCTGTGTAAAATAACAGCTAAAATTATACTATCACCATAAATAAATGTTGAATCTAGAAATAATGTGTTTATTACGAGCGCTATGTTCTATCTATTTTCATTATCGTAACGGGGAGCTAGACAAAGTAACATTCTACTAGCCTTAACTGTAGAACATAATTAAGATGACGAAAATTGCAGGAACACTATAAACGGATTTAACTCGCGTCAGCAAATAAAATAAAATACTCGAGTTTAATCCGATTATGGTGCTTCATTCCAATACTAAGCTAGTTTTGACTTTGTCTCGATTTAGCTCAGTATTGGCTTCAGCTTTATGATATGATTTTCTTATTGAAAAGTATATATTATACATATATACATCTGTAGGTACATTTCCGCTACAAAATAACATTTAATATGTTTTCTGTCCCTACATAACTGATTTTGATAAATTTATATGGTGTCGTTAGATACCCTTTCTATTTACATTACATTAAATAATTATTTACGAATAAAGTACAATCTAAATGATGTTAGATATTGTAATTTGAATATATAATATATCCCTCCTAAAAATGTTTCCATAAGAACTTAATGTAGGAAAGGATTAGTAAACCCGAATAGGGTTCGAAAGGTATATGTTTAGTGTCACATCGGTTTCTGTTCTGGTAAGTACGTAATTTTCATCAATAGTTCATAAATTGATATTTCAGCTAAATATATCAAAATAATTGTATTTTAATTGCGTGTATTTTTAAGATATCTACAAGATATGATGTTCTTGAAGTATTTAAGATCCAGACGCTGTGATGGAGCAAATGTGTGGAGCCCACAACATTTTTGGATACATGGAGCAATTTACTGAACTTCATCGTTTTCAAATGCAGCTCAATGTTCCTGGATGAACAACTTTGGATCGTAACTTATAGACCAAGCTAGCAACAATTTCAGGTAAGACCATACAACTTTTCTACTCTTTCAGCCAGTTTACTAAGCGTTTACTTGATTTAGTAAACGTAGTTGACGTCAGTGTAAACGTTGCAGTACATGAATTGACATTTCTACAGAGCAATAAGTCACGCGAGCAATAAATTAGCTGCATAAGTTATCACTGTCGTGTCACTACATCGGGATTAAGGTACCTAATTGAATAAAACTATTTGTTACTGCGTGACCGCGAGAACACCGCTTATGCCCCAAAAAAACAGCCAGCTCCGGTACGTATAAAATCTAAAATATAGTGAATGAGACGATAGCATAACCGATATCCTGGTACAGAGGTTTTTCGTATAATGTGTTACATATATAGGGTTGTACAACCATGATGTTTCACTTTTAGATTTAAGTATAAATTAAATATCATAGCAGAGTGTAAGATAATTCCGTTTTTGTTTTTTTTTTTTTTTTTTTTTGTTTTTTTTTTTTTTTTTTTTTTTGTTTTTTTTTTTTTTTTTTTTTCAAGTAACATCATTAAAAGAAAAATGGTTCAATCCAAAATATAACCGTGATGCAATTGGTCCAAGTTTCCATGAACCTTATTATATTTCTTAATTATGTAAAAAGCACGTCTTAGTGTTTTTTTTCATTTCAGTTATAGCATCCACCTTCCAATTTATTTCAACTTCGTATCAATTCCTCATTTCCTAACTTATAGAATCGACTTTAAATAGTCGCTTTACAATGATTACCATAAGTTTGACGTGGTGGTTTTCCCCATCACTAAATTTATTTCCTTTATTTCCTACGACTTGCTGTCTGGCTGTTCATACATACTGAGGACACTAATGCGTCTAAGAACATGTAGGTGTGAGGTTTTATAACTTCTATGTTTTTTTTTTACTTATATTATATTCCAACCGTAATGTTACGGACTCATCGCGTTTCAGGCTCTTTTAAATAATATTGTCGATACTTACAATTTTATATTCCTATGAGGATATTTCAGGTTGTTCTGTAACATGGCAGATGTACTGTCACGTGTTACATATTTTCATTATTTTTGCATAATTCTTACAATCTGATAATTCTCACCCTGTATTTTTTTTGAGTTGTAATATTACCGTAAATTGTCCCTCACTTAGTATGGTGTTATATCTCTATAAGCATTATTTGAAGCCGCAGCTTGAATGTGTACTTAGATTATAATAAAATCTGTATCATCCACTACGACAGGTGGGGAACGCGATGTGAACCAACTCATGATGTTACGCCGCACTTTCTTCAGCAGAAACACGATGTTTCAAAGTATTCTAGCCCTTAAAAATTGTCGTGTTTTATACACGACATTTCAGATATATTATTTTATTATACCACCGTTTGCTTAGTAATGGATCTTGAATAAAGTCGGTGAGGGTAGATTTGATTCGGCACGCAACAATTCATATATTACGCAGGTGGGTTAACAAAAAGTAAGTCTCGAAAAGAAAACCGAGGTGATGAAAGTAGAGTTGTCAGTAGGTAGGTATAGGTATATTATATAATACAGTTGAAAAATGTGTCGGTAAGTGGTAAAGACCCCTACCCCTTTTATTAATCGTACCTACCTAGAATATAATTATAATTATTTAGTAAGTACCTACATTTAAAAGACAAAAAAGTTTGTCACAATACTAGCAAAATAAAGTATGTACCTAATAGTAAAATAGTGATTATATATTAATTACGATGTATCAATACCATTAGTTTTTTAATTATAATAATATTTGTACTAAGACCTAAAGTCATAGGTCGTAGTAATAGGTCAGCACGTAAAGGCATAGGCGTGGGTTTAAATCCCTCTGAGGGGTATATGGGTCTTGGTACAAATACGATTATAGTGATTATGTATATTAAAAAAAAAATTGAAATGGACGGCCAAAGTTTATTAAATGAATATTAGCACTTGCAATAAGCGAATCAACAATGTTGAGTCAGACCCAATCACTACGATGACGTGTATCTTTGCTAATATAATAAAGAGGAAAGGTTTGTTTGTTTGTTTGAATTGAATAGGCTCCAAAACGATTGGACCGATTTGAAAAATTCTTTCACTGTTGGGAAGCTACACGATTCCAGAGTGACATTGGCCATAAAAAAATATGATCCGTGCGAAGCCGGGGCGGACAGCTAGTGTCATATAAACCATTTGCAGATGTTACAATCTCTGCTACATTGTTGCAGGCAAGCAATACTCACATGCAGTGCGGTCGAAGCCTATGAGAACTGATGTGGACTTGAAAGGTTCGTTAGCTCAACCACTTTGACTTTTTCAGGTTTTACTAAGTTAATATAAAAGTACATAATGTTATTAATCGTGTTTTTAAATATTTATTTTAATATTTAATGTGTGTTTTTACTATTATTGAGACCAGGACTTCTAGCTGAACAGTCTGTAAACTAATCGAAATAGCATTTTTGCAATTACAATTATCCGCCATGTTCACATCCGAAGCGGTAGACTTTTGAATAGGTACCTACTATGGTCGGACTTAATGCCCTTATATAATAGTAATAATCAAAATTTAATTACATAAAAGTATCATTAATATTTTTAGGTAACTCGGGAATTCCAGCGAAGAAGCCAAGGATAGAGCCAGTAAAACCAATGATGGCTGTAGGAAAACAGGACTTTAAAAAACCAGTTTCCACTTCAGGTATGCATTAATGCCACGGACTAATCACGCGTTCATAAAAATCAAGTAAAGTTGGGCTGTATTTTAGTGACGAAGAAAATTGACTAGAATCAAATAACAAGCACAAATAGATAAACCAGTCACTCAGTGTATGTACTATAGAATGTTATGTACAAAGAATGAAGTGTATTGGTTATTAAAAAAATGGAGGTGTTTATTCGGTAGCATAAAAGAGAGGAAAAGATCGAATTGTTACTGTATAAAAAAGTAATATTTTTCATTCAATAGTAAAAATAAAAATAATTTACCTAGTAGAGATACCTTTATTTTGTCAACAGCATCACCGCAAGGCGCATCAGCAAAAGTATATATAGAGAAGAAACCAGTACTCAATAATGCTGCCCCGAAACCCCAAAGAGGTATATTACAGAGGACGATGTCTTAGGAAGTTAATAGATTTTATTCACATACCAAACAGCCTACACATATACACTAATAAAATTGTCTTACTAGTTTTTTTCTCGCAATTTATGCAGCGCGTGATTACTACTTTATACAATTTCTTTTAAATTTATAACCTATGTGTTATATTGATGTGTAAGCTAAGTATATTATTGCAAACTTTTCATCAAAATCAATCATCCATCAGTATTTGGCAGCTCTCTTTATTCATTCAGTTATCATTTTATTTATTTATAAGCCTCTTTATTCACATACATATACATACTACTTTTTCTATTATAAGATTCCACATAAAATTAGAAAGTTATGTTATTATCTCGATTAGGTATAGGCCTCCTCCGCCTGTCTCCACTCTTCTTTATTTCTTGCCCGTCTTCCATTCTCATTCTCTTACAATATCGTCTTGCCATCGAGGAATGGGTCGTCCTTTGCCTCTTTTTCCTTTCGGACCTTTTCACTGTGTTACTTGTTTCAACCATTTTTCACCTGGAAGACGAGGTAAATATCCTGCCCATCTCCATATTAGTCTCAACGCATGTTCTCTAGCGTCTATCAGTTGTTTTCTGTCTGATCATTTTGCTGTTTTCTTTATCGATAATTTTGAAGCTTATTTATTATTTGCAGAAGTAAAACCTACATCGGCCAAAGCTATTTCTTCAAAGAAACAAGAAATAAAACCGGCAGAAGCTGAAAATGGTAAAATAAATATACCTACTATCTTATGCTTTTTATACCAGATAACTAATAATTACTAACTTATATATACTGTGTTCGATCAAACTTCAATCTGATTATATTATATTTTTGTTTTAGAACCCGATGCTCATCAGACGCCATCGGTGGAACCTATTCCGAACGGTCATTACGAATTAAACTCCCTCATGTCTCGAATGCTGCATAACGAATTGCAAAACATCATGATCAAGGTATGATTGTATTTCATTTACCACTGATAAACGCTGTTTTAACATCTTGTTTTCACATTAAATTTCCACATAATATTATGCCTTTCAATAAATACTATTTTTATTTATTATTTCGTGTAGGTAAGGCAGGAGTTACCTGATTGCGCGCCAGACGATGTGGAACAGCTTGTTGCCAATAAGTTTAGAAATGAAATTGGCGATGATCTTAGAAGTGTAAGTATTCTTACGTCTCCAGAGGTATTATAAATAACCTATAATAATCATCTTTCATTTAAGATTTATTTGTGGTTTATTTCAGGCACTAGGATTGAACGTATCCCAAAGATTACTCGATCTTTACAACCCCCTGTATGTTAAGGTACGATTTAGTATGATAAAAATATTTTCTTCATTATGCCGGTCAATATTACCTATTTATAAAAAGTATATTATATTATTTGAATTCTAAATTTGTAAACAAGTTGGTCGTCTATAAAGTCTTGGACTTAAAATAATTAACTACCTATATTTTCAGCTTCATTTCTCGTGTAAACCCGAGGCGGGTTGTCTGCAAGCATTCATAAATAAGTACAACATCAGTGCGTTCAAACGTATTGATAAACTACAGAACACATTCGCAGCTCAACTAAAGAACGTCAACGATTATGACCGTCTGTGTCATAATAATGAGTTGAATTGTGGTAAGTATGTTCTACTACTTTCTATTTAGTCTATAATAATATACATGAATGTATAACAAAACACGGTGTTTCAGGAAAACAATTGATATCTATATCTATACTATCTATATCTATACTTCTATACTAATATTATAAAGAGGAAAGATTTGTATTTTTGTATTTTTGTATTTTTGTATGTTTGTAATGAATAGGCTCCGAAACTACTGGACCGATTTCAAAAATTCTTTCACCTTTGGAAAGCTACATTATCCCCGAGTAACATAGGCTATATAATATCACGCTAGGTCTTATAGTTGCGGAGCAGTAACCGAAAATGTTTCAAAAACGGGGGAAAAGTATAAACGTAAAACTATGAAAAAAATCTTAAGTCCCCCCGTGCGAAGCCGGGACGGGCCGCTAGTACTAAATAAAATAAATTGTTTACTCCTTACAGGCTCTGCCATAATAACTATAACTCCGTGTTATAAATTCTTACAATGCCCACCGGCACTGAAAACTGTATATATCATCAAGGATAATATCACAAAAAAATCAAAAGAAACTGGTTCGGCGGAAAAACAATCAAATGCAAGCACAGAAGTGAAAAATAATGAATCTAATAAAGCATCTGGTATTAAATCTAGAGATGTAAAAATTGGAATTATCAAAGTTAAAAGCATAGAAAGCCTTACTGGTAAACCTGAAAATATAAATACAGCTCCGCAGATAGAAAATCAACAAACAACTGATATAACCTCGACCGATATTAATACACCAATTCTAGAAGAAAAAGATATTAAATCTGAAAACGTAACTGAAACTATCAGTAAAGTGACACCGGATAAAGTAAATGCTAATGTTAACATCTCAGCAGTCGCAGAAAATTCAATTAGAATTGGGATTACAAATACAAATGAAACTACTACAAAAGTAGAACCAGTTATAACAAACACAAGCATTATTATTAATAAAAAAATTAATGAGAAAAAAACTATGAGGAAAGCACAGTCTAGTATCAATGACCCTAAAGGTGCTATCCAATGTAAAATAAATTATAAGCAAAATATTAAGAAAAATACACTAATTAAAGAAATGATAGCTGCTGATGAAGATGATAATGAAGAAATGACGGATGAAGATATTCTTGCTTTAATGTCAGGAGGAATTATTTTAGATGAATGTAGTGGTTCCGAAGAAGATTAATTCACATTGTTTTATTAAGAAAATATAGACGTTATTAGATTTTGATGACTACATATATGCAAATGTGTAAATGTAACAAATTAATGTGATTACTATTAGTAAAATGTTACGAATAAATGCAATGTCGGCACCCGCAAAATTTATGTTTAATGCCAGTGTATTATGTATACCTGGGTCAAAATTTTTTTCGTTGCAGTGTTTCTATTTTTTACCACCCATTTTTATTTTATTTAAAATATATCAAAAAACCATTACTTTTCATAAATACTGATTACCTATTTTATGAAGATAACAGTAACGTAAGGAGCAGCCAGGTTTATGATTATATTATATTGGAAATTTAAATATTGTAATGATAGGTAGAAAAATTAAACCACTCTGTCACGAATCATCTGTATTTTTTGTATTTTTTTATTATGAATCAAGTATAATTTTTTTTATAGTTTCCAAATATTGAAACGTCCTATAATTATGGCACTTAATAATCGATAGCAAAATATACTTCTACTTACCAAATATAAATCTTTGAATACCTACCACTCTGTCACAAAACAGTTTTATAGACATGAAAAGATTTATTTATTTTATGCTTTACTTACTTTACGTCTTAAAGAGGTATCTATTACTTAACACTATATTTAACTTTAACATTATTTATATTTATAACCGAGCTCATATTTCAAAAAAAGCAATGAAATTAAAAAATAGTCTATTCGATATGAGGGACAAGACATGTGACAGTAACGTGATAAGTGGTATTTTTACATAAAATAATATCAAAAATAATAAATAAATCAAAATAAACTAACAAAGTTGTTAACAAACAATTTTTCAACTTTCCATTTATAAAATCAGTCATAAAGTAGGTACTACTAAGTTTAATAATTTTTCAAACACATTTAGTGGATTTGAAAACTCATATAGGATACGTTTTTCTTTGTTATTGATATTTGGATTGGGAACTGCTTTAATTTACCATAGTTCTCATAGAAAACTTGGTGCACTTGCATCGTACCTGGCAAGGTATGAATATTTTTTGAAATACTTCGAGCAACAAGTGATATATCTTCCTCCGAAATTAAAAAGAGTTTTATTTTACTGGTTCCATCCAGAATTGAAACGAAACTCGAGGCATCAAAAATATCTTTTCCAGTTGCGACAACTGTATCAGCTTGATGTTCGACGAACCCACCGATTCCGTCCGCCGCTCCTTTCCCATGCCTCAACAAAATTCCAGGTCACATGTTCGAATCCGTATTCATAGATTCTGGTAGACAAAAGGAAGAAATTACGCTTTTGCCTGTATTGCGTCACTGATTATTTTGATATCTGAGAATAAATACATACACAGTCCAATCATACAAATGCTTATTTCGTATTATAATGAAGACAAAAGGTTTCTGTTACAACTCCGTCACGAGAATCAACCACTCTGTCACACTAAGATGTGACAGAGTTGTACTGTGACAGAGTTGTAAATTTAAGACGCCAGGTGAATTTAAAAATAAATGTGATGAATGTAGTCAAATTTGAAAATCGCTATTTAAACAACAAACAATGGGGATTACACTTGCTTAATAATAAGAATTGAATCATTAAAAAAAACAGGTGAAACTTACGTGACCGAGTGGATAATGCCAAAATACACGCACTCTACTTGAACACTTGCAGTCGACTAAAAGGCAAATGAAGGCGAGGGCGGGACATGGCGTGTAAGAGGTACTGCGGAGCTGGTCGGCTCATCGCTTACTCAAGTTCAAGCAGCCTAACGACGTAAAAACAAATGCGTAATAACAGTGACAGAATATACTCGGAAATAAGGCTACACACGGGGACATACAATATTAATTGTAGTAGAATATGTAGAAATGATACAGATTTTTTTTATCTACACAGTACGAAGCACACATTATCAAAGTTATTGCAAAAAAATTAAAAAACAGTACCTTCATAGAATAAAATTTGATCACGGGTCCAAAACATTACGTCAATGGAGGCCTGGGACATCGTTTGATAGTATGAAAACTACTCTGTCACGAAGAATGTATACTCCGTCACGAATATTTTTTCAATAATTATTCATATATTAGTTCAGTTTATGCCTAAATGATATAATATAACCTGTATATTTCATGATGATAATATGGCATGCTAGTATTTTAATAGGTTTTCATCCATAAAAAAGAAACTAAATCTAGGACAAGTTTCGATGCAACGAAAAAAATTTTGACCCACCTATTACCTATACAATATAAAAATGTTGCTTAAAGGGAAATTCTGAAAATTTCTGTACCAATTTATTAAAGAGTATTGATTGAGTATGTATTTTAATTTAATTTTTAAGTATTCACTTATTATGGTTCTCCTGTAGCATCCACAGTATCGTCTTCAACCTGAAAAACGAAAGTAATATTAGTGTTAGTGTAGTGACTTTAGCATTAGACTATTGTCAGCTCAGTCGTGCTACGATTATGGAATCTGTAAAGGCTCCGGAACGTCAGCCAATAAAAAAAAATACGCGAGTTAAATCTGTTAAAGTTGTTTCATTCCAATGTATAATAACCGCGAAGGCATCAGAAATTATTAAATCAAATCTTATTCGTTAAAGTCGAATTTTAACATCTAGAATCCCCCTACGTGGTTATTCTATATGACCACGGTTACCTTTGCAGGATATTTTACTGGGAATCATTGAAATTCTAAACGTCAATAATCGATTTTAAGGTTATGAAGACTACCTAAATCAACAATATGTTGGGGGATCTCAAGAACAACGTAACGAACATAATGTAAATTTGAACAAATATAATCAAACAAAATTAACAAGTTATTGCTGTGCAGCGCGTAGCAAGGATGAAGCCCGGCGTTTCTTGGGAGCTGCAGCCTCTCGCCTCTTTCTTTCCTCTTCCATTCTATCAGCAGTTTCATAAACCTCTTTAGAGGCAACCTGTAGGTAGGAAAGGAATAAGGGGTTGTTGGCGTGTACGAAGACGACTAGCGCAATAATATTATGAGGCACATTTTTGATCAGCTTATTTTTAAGAGTAATTTAACGGAATTCCGGATCTAAATTGAAAACATGCACCTGCTCCCGGCCTATACCTATTGAAAAGTGTGCTCTCATGCTTTTCTAATTGAATTCCGTTCTTTTATCCCGTTACCTACGGGTTTTTATTGCCAGTGCCTAAAGTGCCTAAATTTTACAGGATGTCAATTAAATCATTTGATGAGTTTCATAGTAGTATAGCCGACTGCAGATATTGATTGATTGACACTATTCATAGAAACAAGAAATTGAATATTGATTGACGTCTCTGTAGGTAAGTACTTATATAGAAACCATTGATTGACGACTCGTCTACAGAAACAAGATTTAACGTCTTTCTATATTAGAAACTACTGATAGAACGTCTTCGTAAATAAGAAACGGCAGGATATATTTATGTGTTGAGTTTTGTAACGACGACACGTGTTGACGCTCGGCGCCTTTTTTTTTCTAACTGAATACTGAAGCGCAGTTGGCCAGCTAATGGGCCTTTACTGCAAAACCGGACGGGTGGCGAGCCTCCTGAGAGGAGGCTTTCAAGCCTTTAGGTTGAGTAATGGGTATGAGCGGGGAGTTGCGGTTTTTATATGCGAAGGGCGCCGCGGGTCGGCGTCGCCACCTGGCGCACATCTTTTAGTTTTTAAGTTTGTGGTATTGTGCATGCGCTACCTACAAATAAGATAATAGTTGTAAGACCTAAATTGTAAATATGAATAGTGAATTTTTGTAAATAAATTATGTAGGTATTTCATATTCAACGAGTAGTTACTTGTTTCAATACGCTCCAAACCAGATCCCTAAAGTAGCATAAGACAGAATTTATTCCACGTACTTTATTAAATTTCCCATTTTCTACCCGTCGCTAAAAACATTAACATAGCCAATGGTGCCGTCAGGGCTGCCAGCAAAAATATTACCGATATACGGTCCGTCATCAGCAATTATACGAAATTAGACTACATTATACATAGTTACGAACAGGGGGGAGGGGGGGTGCAAATGGAACTGAAGTGAGTTCAAACAAGCATGAATAAATTAAAATACTACATTTTTCATATTAAATAAAAATTCACGCTGGATAGGCACGCATTTATTTTGACATCAAATTAACTAGCACTGAGGCATTCCATCTTAGTTAGTATCTATGTGTAAGAATAAAATAATAAGTTAAGTTTAGGCGCCTTACATAACACAAACAACAACAAGAAAAACAGCAAAAACACAAGTGTGCCAACGTTGAGAAAAAAACCTAGACTTCACATCAAAACACGTTCAACGGCAACGACAATACGTTATATTTTGTCATGTTGGTAATACGTTCATTTCATACTAAAGATTCCGCTTCATACTTTCCGTGCCCCGTGTATTTTTTGTATCCAATTATACGAAATGGGTCATTATACATCTAGGATACAATTTCACATCAAATTATACACGTTTTGTATCAAAAGATACAATCTGGCAGCCCTGGGTGCCGTGGTGGTACGCACTACGCGCACCGCGCACGGAATACAGCGGACTTATCTATTACTAGCTTCTGCCAGCGACTTCGTCCGCGTGGAATAGTTATCTAAGTATACTAATATTATAAAGCTGAAGAGTTTGTTTGTTTGTTTGAACGCGCTAATCTCAGGAACTACTGGTTCGAATTCAAAAATTCTTTTTTTGTTGGATAGACCATTTATCGAGGAAGGCTATAGGCTATATAACAAAAAAGCCTATATATATATATATATATATATAATATTAGTATAGATAATTCCAAAACTATGGTTAAAAAATACCTGTCAGCATAGAGTTAGAATATCCCCATACATTTCGATGACTGACCTTTTTCCACACCACTGAAACAACAACAAGAAATGCGTGCCAATGTGACGTCATCTGGCCACTAAACATGGCGGTTTTAGTGCTGCCCAAAAGATTTTAATGTTATTAGGTTTTATCGATAAACGTTCTTGGCTCATTTTATTTTAAACATTATTGAGTAAATTATTTGTAGAATAAATACTTTAATAGGAAGTAAGTATATTGTTATGTGCAAAGATACTTTGATTTAGATGTGTGAAATCCAAGATAAGATCGTGCTTCAAATTTGCCAAGTAAACGATATGACGATTTTATAAAGTTGTCGTTTAACAACTCAGTGACTTACAAATAATAATTTCTGATGCCTTCGCGGTTATTACACATTGGAATGAAACAACTATATTTAACTCGCGTATTTTTATTTTTTTGTTTTTCTTCACTTTTCAAAATTTGCCTCTTTAAAAAATCGTTAGGACCTGCGCAGGCTTTTAAAACTATAGAGTTTTCGTTGTTGACAAGGTTCCTCTCCTGTAGGTCTTTTATAATATTCTGGAACTCTGCAATTTTTTTCTTTTGCCGCCGCACTTTTATTTTCTTCTTTAAAAAATCACATTTATCTTCAAGATTTTTTATTTTTTGAGTTTGGTTCTGAAATAAAAAAATATTATAATTGAATACACTATATTTATGTGTAGGCGATCAAATTTAGATGTACTTAATTTAAGTAATTCAAAAAGTACTAGTACTGAACTGCAAGCATTCATATGTTTCCAGCCACTTTTTCTTTTTATAGTAATTTCTTGGGATCCTATAAAATATGTTTTAATGATAAAATAAAAATATTTTATCATGTCATATGTAAGTAAATCGATATCAAAGTCGATAAATAATCTACAACCCTAGCTAATAAATTAACAATATTTAAACGTAAAAATATGGTTAAATAAGTCAAATCCATTCATGATCTATAACCGCACATAAGAACCTTGCTAATTATAATGTAAATCTTTCTTTATTTTCCCGGTAACAAAAGCAATAACCAATATTTTTAATGTTATTTATAGCATACCTGTGCATGGTTAAAGATAGCTGATTTTGTGTTTTTCTTTTGCCGCACCCTATTACACTACACACTGGCATATTTGCAACGTAATTATTTACTTATAGCTTCAATTATTTTAAATCACGAGCAATATATTGAAAGATAATTAGTTATTTTGATTTACACCACGGCTTTTTGACAAGACAAGTACCACCGGAACTGACTGACAATGACATTTGGTGCGCTAAACATGGCGGATTTTCGGCCTCAATAGGTATTTAGGGATATTCATGTTTCACTTTATGTCAGTTTCTGTACGCACTGAAATAGTGTTATATTTTTTTCCAGCGAGTTACAGTGCTGAGTAAGAACGAGATAGATATATGTTTATGTGTGCGCCTTCAAAATTGATGCTATTTATATAAGCAATTGTACGTATAGAACAATATGCCTTGTCCATATTATAGAAGTCTATGCCTTTTTCGATAAAGCAAGTTAAGCAAGCTCTACACGTCACTCACGTCAGTCCTCAGTCGGTCAGCCGTCAGCCCGTCAGTCTACAACTGTAATCTGAACTTATCTGTGCCGCTGTGCCTATGTGATCGAATTGATATCGAAATTATTCGAAATTAATTTTTTACTCTCAGTCGCACGCATTTCGTGTTCTGTTCGTATAAATTATTTTAATACGTACATAGTTACATACGTATAGCTTGAAATCTGCAGGTAATAACATTATCAGGTTTGTAACAATGAGACGCTCAGCGATGACGAATAATAGCAGAGGACCTCTGATGACGGACCATCTTCAGGTTTGTAATGATTTGATGACTATTGTTATTTACTTTGCCACCTAAACTTCGGAACTCTTGCTCCTATCCTCACCAATTGACTGTTTATATAAACAACACATTGAATTTGATTTTAAATTTCAATAATTTCGTTAATAACTTGATGCTACGAAACTATGATGCTACCTACTTGTGATTTGAAAAAGTCATGAAAAGAGAAATAAATATTAAAAAGGGAGGTGAAAGTTGGAAGCTTATTCTTGTCATCTTTATGAACAATGCTGCTCTACAAAATAACAAAATTTAAAATAATAATTGTAAAGCCATATTCAGGTTTTCATTTACAGACTAAATATAGGTAATCTTTTACTTTCAACAGTAAAGAAGTAGGCAGTATATTCTTATATTAAGAAATTGACTATAATATTATACCTACTAGTTTCTGCCTGTGACTTTGTCTGCACATAATAAGTATTTTACACAATATTATTTTAAGATATAGCTTATATGTTATTCTGATGTGTAAGCTAAGTATATTATTGTAAAGTTTCATCAAAATCTATTCAGTAGTTTTTATGTGAAAGAGTAACCAACATACATCCATTGACCCTTACATCCATACATTCTTACAAACTTTTGTGTTTATAATACATATTAGTAAGGATCGTATGAAAGCTCAAGGCAGTGCTTTGTCAGTAAGTTCTATAGGACTGTAAAATTTTGAAAGACTACCAGACATTCATATGTAAATATGATAATTTTCTTACTTAGGATTTGGAGTTGGAACTAGAATTATTGAAGCGTAAGCGTCAGCTGATCCAGCAGCAGCAGGACATGATTTACCAGCCACATCATGATAGACCGGTACATATTTTCAGAAGTAATAGATTTATAATTTTAGTACATAATGCAAACTACAGGTAAGGAAGGATTACCTATCACTACATAGTATAAAACAAAGTCGTTTTTTCTGTCCCTATAGGAATATGTACACTTAAATCTTTAAAACTGCATAACTTATTTTGATGCGGTTTTTTTTAATAGATAGAGTGATGCAAGAGGAAGGTTTATAGGATCCGTGTGATGCCAGGGTGGGTCGCTATAATACATAAAGTCACTAATTCAAAAAAATTTTTTAGTTTTTCATTTGTAACTGCAACTAATTTTAAATTCCTATTACTTACTACTGTAATGAATCTTCAAATTAAGTTAGCAATGTCTATGCTTACAACTAAAACTAGACTATTGTGTGTATTTACAATATTTAAATAGTATTTTTTTCATAATAATATAATATTTGTTTTTTATATGAAATTCTTCCACCAGCTCTGCTTCAATGACAAACAATATCCAAACATTGTAATTAATTATGAAACTATTAATTTCAAAAGTCTAGTTAAATATGAGTGGAACTTGCAAAAAAAAGTACCTACTACTTAATACTTTTTATATTCATTGTAGCAATAAGGTTTTTCTGTGACTCGTGACTAAACAAAATCATTAACCTTTGTCCATTGTTATTCAAAGGTTTTCTGTAGTATTAAGATACACTAATAAAACTAACAATGAGTTATTTAGAGACCAAAGAAATGTTTAATAAGTATACATTTCTACTTTTCTATATAATTATTAAATATATAACATACTATGTCACATATTTTATTATCTTTTTTGAACAATTTTCAGAATCGATATAACCAGCCTTCTCAATTGTACAATGACCGGTTCAATGAACCCGCGCAACGAAACTTCTCTCATTTGTATGATGACACGCCCGCGCGGGGCAACACTTTTGAACGGCCGATGTACAAGCGCCGGGCTGACGAAATAGATTGGCAGCCACCCATGTCCTCAACTAGCAACCATTATGATGGTCCCCATAACAAAAAACCTAGACCAGGCCCGGCTCCTTTTTCGGACCGCTTTCCGGTTCAAAATAAAAAAGTTGATCAAACAGCTTTGCTATCCATGCCTAAACCGCTAATGTCTTTCAAACCCCAAGGACCCAGGCGTCCTCCACCCTCTCATATAAAACCAAAACAAATCCAGGGTAAATATGGTGTCAATTCAGCACCGCGCACTAACTTTAAACAAAAATATAACGCTCCCAACAAACTTAATAATTACTCTATAAAAGAGCGTAAAGACGCTGTCGCTAAAGCCACTGATTTGGTCCAAAACAAAACTAATGAATTCGTTTTGTTACCGAATGAGAACCCGAGCCCGAAACTAACCGGACGCTTGGAGTTGGCGTTAGGAATGATTCTAAAACAGATAAAATTGGAATTCGGAGATAAGGAAGCTTATAAGCTTATTTTTAGCACGCAGTCATTTTTGCGCGTGCTGAAAGAAGGCATCCGCAAACGCATTCGCAATGTCATGCTTGGCAAGAATGTTGGGGTGGCTAATGAGATATTAGCTCAGTACCGCAAAGAGTACCCAAAAAACACCGATATCGAACTCGTACAGCTTGCTGAAGCTGAGAAATTAAAGCACGTTGAAAAGAGAGACCTTGCGATTGTTCTTCTTGAAGAAGGTAGCGATATTTAATATTATTTATAAATTATTAACACTGTTCTTCTTAATGAAAAATATAAATTGCTGCAAATCTTTTTCTGGATAATTTTCATTATCCGTACTGTTTAATGTTGAACATGCATTAAATCTTGGCAGCAAGTTCCAAGTTCATAGATATACTTTAAACTGTAACTAGCACCTAGTGTAATTGGCAGAATCAGACGAGAAACCATAGTGAGTTGGGATTAGATTTACAAAGGACTATATTTATTTGCTATTAAATTATAGTCCTATAGTAATCTAAACATCCAATTGCCAGAGGGAGTGACATTGTAACTTTTAGCTTTACAATTTTCACATACCTGCCTGCAATGCACAAAAAATGCGCTATGAGAATTGAATTCTACTGACTACAACATAGGGTGCTTCAAAAAAGCGTGCCTAGGTACTTACATAAATTACAGGATTTAAGGTCCTGAAACATACATCTTCTGCCCTATCATGCTTTTAATATCTAATACTGTTATTATAATAAATTATCCTATAATTTCAGGCCATCCAGAAGAGTATTTTAAGAAGAATATGACACGGTTACTTAATTTCAAATTAAATGAGATGTTTACTAAGGTAAAAAAAAATCTTACTTATATGAAAACACTCTGTACATGGATACTGAATATAATATTTAAATTACTTACACATTTTATGCAATATTTAATTTCAGATTAAAAATGTATATAAAGAAGAATTGAAGATATCCACACAAGAAGTGATAAAGGGTTTACCGGAACCAGAGGCTATTAAAATTGAAACTGTAATAGTAGAGGAAAATGGTACAATGGACACAAAAAATGACACTGCACAAAACTGTGAAAATATTGCAAAAGAGGAGAAACCTGTTACCAAGGAGGTGTATTACAATAAACTTATGGAACAGTTGTTACATATTAATTTACCAAAGTTATTGCCGAACTTTAAAAATGTAAGTTATTTTATTTAGAGGTACTTATTGAATCTTTCGTGATATATATACATTTATATGTATGTACGTACCTATGTCAGAATACAATACAAAACGCCGTGCAGTTTTTTCACAGATTATATTTAACGAGCATTAGTTTTCATGACATTGTCAAAATTGATTACCTTTTTTATTTTTATATATATATATATATACCTAATATTTGTTTTCGCACATAGCGCAGAATTCCAGCTTAATATTAGTTATACATTTATTGTAATGCACATATTATTTCGGTACCTACATATTATAGTCAGTTCGCGTAAGACAATAGTGACAACTGCAGGGTAGGGGTGTATTCACAGTGGAGTAAAAATTAAATATTTAAAAAAAAATGTATTTAATTAAGTTAGTTAGAAACAAATTGTCGAAAATTACGTATATCATCAATCACTATCGATAGATTCTCCAGTTACATTTATTATGAAAAAAATTTGTTCTGCGATTTCCATAACTCATTTTTTTCGCGTATCACGTGGTCGCAGCAGTTCTTATAACGATTAGCGTCTATTTACGCCATTGCGTCGTCTAATATTTTTTAACGTCTCTCATTTTGAACTTGGAGATATTGGCACCAATTTAATGTTTTATTTGTGCCCACACCAATTCACAACCGTTTTGTTCGAAGGTCTTACTTCGAAAGTGGTCACTGTGAACTCGACTTTATAATTTCTAGCATTCTAATTGGCTATGGGGCGTGGCCAGGTCGGTCTACGATAACTCGCTATTTTCTTAACACGAACGAACTATAGGTATACCCTTCGTTTTAACAACACTAATAAAACTTCCATTATTAATATAAAAGTTTAAAGTGTTAATACAATGTTTTACTACTAGGAAATAATTAAGACTCTCAATATAGACGAGATGTATAAATCTACGAAAGCAGCTATTATCTTGGACACAAACGAAAGAGCATCAAATACGTTTAAGGTCTCCTGTGAAGTGAAATCTGTTGGAGATACAGATCTTCCCAAGAATTGGCCCTATTATGTAAAGGTAAACTAAAGAATTGGATCTTAGATTTAGATTTTAAAGTATCTTCACATGGCCAGGAGGGGCTAGCATGTAAGTTTTTGTCACACGAGAAAGCATCTGTCACTATCGCTCTTTAACTCATTTCAAAAGTACCTGTGATAGATGATTTCTCATGCGACCATAATCTTACAAGTTCCATTGCCTGAATGCTCTTCAGGTAAATGGTTTTATGGTAAATAAATAGTCTCTCAGGTTTCATTTTTTTTTTTTATATTATTAGTTCTACTTTATACCTGTAGAGCAACCATGCATTTACATTTTTTTTTACCTTTCAGGTTTATGGTAGCCCTCAAATTCCAAAACGGAAAATTATGCAAGAGTTTTTGAATAAATTTAATCCAAAGACCATCAAGAAACACAAAAAAATCCATAACCTGCTTTTCATTGGGTTTAATGAGAAAACTGATTTTGATAATATTTTGGCTGCTAATCGAACAGTATTAGGTAATCTATTCTAATTACGTCTATTATACATAGCGACTTATATTTAAAATGTATGCTAGAAATTCAATATTATTAAGGAAAATTAATTGGGATACATGTTCTGATTTCAGGAAATTCCAAACTGTATATTAAGAAGAGTGAAAACACTAAATCTGATAACCATACTAAAGAAGACAGTGATGATGGAGTCGTGATCATTGAAGACAGAGAAGGCGATATATTGGCTAATGAAATTTTAACCCCAGCTTTAGATAACCAAATTGATGATCTTTTATCATCTATTAGAAAAGCTGACGAGGAAGCCAAGGCTAAAAACGACGAAGATACGGTGCTTGAAGTTGTTAATGAAAATTTGAAGGCGAACGGTAATGAACATGTGGTTATTCAAGATCTTACGAAAGATGACGTGGGAGACGAATCCACGAAAAATAATGAATGTGAAAATGAGCAAAATATTATCAAAGATCAAAAGGAAGATAACACTGTTGTCACTAAAAATAATAACTCGGAAAGTAACGATGAACCAGAAATAATCTTTGAAAACAATGAAGGTGTTATTATTGTAGAGGATGATAAATTAGAGAAAGAGGATCTTTTGGAAGCAGTTAAGGATAAGGAACAGGAAACCGCAGCTACACCTACAAGGGCTTCGGCAAGATTGGCTACAGCCACACCAAATACTATTGTAACTAGAAGGGCAAGCCGACTTGCACAAAACAATTAATTTTGTCAATATTATAAAAGTATGCTACTGTTTCAAACTATATTAAGATGCAGAGATTAAGCAGAATCTTTCAAGGAATGTAACATTTTTTTTTTTTTTGTAAAATACAAATGTTCACAACTATTTAATTTGACTGTAATAAAAAGCAAAATCTTATAATAAAGTCTTTACTCCGATTTTTTTTTTAATTAGAATGATATTAAAAAGTTTTTTTGGGCAATTTTCAATCCCTAGATTTCGAAAACATTAATATCTTCATTTTCTTATAAAATGGGTATTATTATGAATATTAAAATGATCTTATAAAGTAATAATTCGAGCTTAATTACTCATAATATGATATTATCATCAATTCGTCAAAATACTGTTCAATAAATAACTTAAAGAGGTAGATGTTCTGAATTAGTTTACAAGAAATCAAGAACGGGCCGGTTTCTAGTAATGTATTACCTAATATATTTAATAGGTTTCCGTACCTCAAAAGGAAAAACGGAACCCGTATAAGATCACTTTTTTTAAGCTTTTACACTTCTAGACGTAGTAGCGAGGAAAACAGGTAAATTGTTAGTAGTGTGGTAACATTACTCGTCATGCCCATCGCTCCCTACTTTGTTTTTTGGCGGGTGAGAAACGACTGGTAAACCGACGCGTCGTTATTAATTGTGCAAGTAGAGCATAGGGCAGTATTGCGGCAGCGCGAGGAGCGAGGAGCATAGTATGACTAATGTCAAAAACACGGCAGGTATAGCATGGTGTAACTTTCGATCTTTTTTTTCTTTACATACCATAAGTTGGTTGATATAGTATTCGTAAATTATCGTGTCAGTAACTGGGTCGAGCGCTGTTTGCATCATCTCATCAAATTCCTCCTGTAAAGGACACAGACTTTTGTTTTTTGAAATGTGGAGTAGGTACAAACCAATGTTACTTTTGGAAAATATGTCTATTACGTAGGTACTAAAATAAGATTGATACCCAAGTCGAAGCCCGAAGGGATTATGGGACTCAAGTATATTTGTTAGCAAACCTACCACGCAAATATGTAAGACACTATTAAGCATTTAAAATATATATATGTATATATCCACCTGAGTAAATGGTTCGCCCTCTTCTAACATAAGTTGAGTGAATCTCTCCTTGGTAAGAAAGCCCCGCCCTTCCTTATCAAAATATCGAAAAGATGCCAGTAACATTTCTGCGCTTGCTGGGTAGAATCTAAAATAATCCAGTATATAAGCAAGGTTCCTCTTAAAAAATACTTGCATAAAGATATTCATAAATAAACAAGGTTACATACCTATGTTCTAACATTACTTTGCACATAAATGGCAAAAAGTTGATCAGCGGCACGTTACCGGTTGCTTCCTTATTCTCAGTAGCCAGGATAACCTCCTGGATCTCTGCTTCTGTTGGACAACATCCTGGAAAAAGGAAAATCGCGCATGGTTTTTACACAAATTTACAGTGAAAGCTAATAGGCAACCTTTAGCTTTTGTAGGTATGTATACCTAAGGACCGAAGAATCGTTCCTATTTCGCGAACATCTACGACTTGTTTTCCTGAATGGTCAAAAACTTCAAAAGCATCCATAATTTTCTTCTCTAAGTCATTATTTGCTTGAACTGAAATAAAGTTTAGAAACTAGGTAAGTATCTAACGAAAACTTGATGTGTAAAATATTTTTATTCTAAATAAAAAAGGGCCGATTTACTTTTTGGCTCCTCTTTACGAGCCATTTTATTGTATAGGTACCCAAAATTTGAGATTCTAGTTTAATATCAAAACAAATACTTAAACCTAAATGAAAATGAAAAACATGAAAATGTTCACAACAATAATCAATTTAACATGGTTTTGTATCCGAGCAACGATTTAACGAAACCGCCAAAATCCTAAGTGCCTAACTATATCTACCTACTTACTCAATAGTTCAATACTGTAATTACCTTAAAAATATATGTATTGTAATTTAAAAAAAATATAGAAGAAAATCATTTTCTGGTTCTTTTTTTATCGGTTTTTCTTTTTTTATTGGTTTTGCGAAAGACACGTTTCAAGTGAATAGGTACTTGTTTTAGATTTCCATGATAATCTTCTTTGCCGTACCATAGAGTTAAAATATAAGAGATGGTATTAGCGAATCGTGTCTTGTTATGCCTCGACCACACTAAGATCCTCGCGCTGTCACGATGTTGCTGTGTTTGGTTGTCTAGCATACTACTCGTATTTATTCATCGTGACGTTTTGCCTCACGATCCTTTGACTTGCACCAAAAAACCAACAAAAACAGAGTGGTGGGCACATGGTGGACATGACTAAGAGCAGGACGTGCGTTAACCAGGTGACCACATTAGGGCTACCCCACATCTAGCGTCTCCCGAACGTTGACGCCTCACCAACGCCCGCGCCGGGTCGACGCCGCGCTACGGCGTCTCTCGAACGTAGACGTCGCAGCGACGTCACCGCAGCGTCGACGCCGCGCGGGCGTTGGTGAGGCGTCAACGTTCGGGAGACGCTAGATGTGGGGTGGCCCTTAAGGTTCCGCCTACTTTCCTCGCCTCTGCTCGTGTGTGGCAGATGAATTACAATATAATATAATACATGTACATGGCATTTGCGATCCGCCCTGCGAGACATGTTTTTTACATATTGTATATTGTCCCACTGCACACCCAGCTAATTATACTGTGCCCTGTGCCATTAACTGTGCTTTAAAGTCACCATTTATGCCTCGACTACACTATGCTCTTCACGCATATCGTCACGATTCCCCTCATGCCCTCATGCATAGGTTGTATTAAGTTTGCGAAGTGGACGTGGAAATTATTGCAACGTGCGTGCTATGCACAATATAAACATGAATTTATATTAATAGGAAAATAGAAAAAAATATGTTATTTACAGTAAAATTGAAAAAATATTTCTATAAAATACAAAAAAAAACTTTTCAGAAATTATTACGAATCTATTAAATACAACAACCTATGCATAGAGAGAGTAGCGACGAAATCTGAATACTTGATATGCGAAAAGGAGTAACGCGAGGAGTATAGTGTGGGCTAGGCATTAGAATACAAAACACTGAACGCGTCCATATAGACGCGCCGGTGCGCCTCGTTTGCATCGGATTCGTTTTTATTTCTCGTGATCGCCATATTGGATTTGCATAGCTTGGCGCTTCAAGTTTTGCATGATTTGTAATTCATTAGTAATGTATATTATCACCTAAATTGTGATTAAATAGTAAGAACAAAATATTTTCAGTCAAGTGGTGTGTTTATTCAAAGAACCATCATGGATCCTGCTAAGATGAAAGTTGTGGATCTTCGATCTGAGCTTGGCGCTCTTGGTTTAGATACAAAAGGCAATAAGCCGGCTTTAGTCGAAAGATTAAAAAAAGCGCTCGAAGCGAAATCTGGAAAAGGTAATGGAGTTTCTAAATGAAATTAATGTGCCTAAGGAATTAATTGGAACACTATGATACTCTGTAATGTATAAATATAGTCTGCATTTTGTGGACGAAAGCAGCACGTGTTGGTTATTTCGTATATTATTTTCGACAACGCGAGCGTCTGTACTCGGTTGTTTAATAATTATGACGTCAGAGCTTACAGCGTTCGCCAAAAACGTACATATTTGCACTGTAGGTACTACTTTGAATGTTTATCTGCTTAAATATAGGTTCATTATTTTGATGAACTGTCAACTGTTTTAATTTCCAATATAAACATATAGGTACCTCATAGTTTTATGAATTACCAGCAGCCCAATCCCTATTTTTTTTTAAATGTAATTTAGCCTATGTCACTCGTGAATAGTGTAGCTTCCCAACAGTGAAACAATTTTCAAATTGTCCAGTCGTTAGAGCCTATTCAATCCAAACAAACAAAAACTTTCGTCTTTATTATAATTACTAGCGGTTCGCCCTGGCTTCACTCGTATCCCTAATTTTTATTCAAAATATTTATAGCCTATGTTACTCAGGGGAATGTAGCTTCCCAACAGTGAAAGAATTTTTCAAATCAGACCAGCCGATTTGGAGCCTATTCAATCCAAACAAACAAACCTTTCCTCTTTATTATATTAGTATAATTAGTATAAATAGTATAAAAGTATAGATTGGCAAACTCATTTGTTTTTACACACACTATATTTAAGACTAGCTGTGCCCACGACTTCGTCCGCGTGGAATAATTATTTTCCCCGTTTTTTACACATTTTCCACTGTTTATTCGCTCCTATTGGCCGCAGCGTGATGTTATATAGCCTAAAGCCTTCCTCGATAAATGGTCTATCCAACAAAAAAAGATTTTTTCAATTCAAACCAGTAGTTCCTGAGATTAGCGCGTTCAAACAAACAAACAAACTCTTCAGCTTTATAATATTATTAGTATAGATGAATAAATATTAAATCGGGATTTAAATTAATAATATGATTTAACATTTAATGGGAGACCTGTTACACATAACCCTTATCAGCAAATAATCTGTGAAACTAGGTACATTTATTTTTTTTACATTAGTAAGAGTTTCACAGAATTAGTACCTATGTAGATTGCAGATAAAAGTTTTTATTTATAGGGTAAATTACAAAACTTATATATATTGTAAAATTATTCTTAAATAATTAATTGTAAATTATTAATATTAATAATTAGTAAGTATATTAAAAAAGTAAGTCATAGCTTTGAATTTCTCAAAATATAGTATTTTTCATCAACTCAAGTGTTGCTTACTAAACAACCTGAATAGTTAGTTATATATCTATGAAAAACCGTATAAAGGAAAAGTGACAAGTACAAGTCTATCTTATTTATTAAACAACACTTGAATTAATGAAAATACCATATTTTTAATTAATAATTCAATGCCTTCATTATTATGAGAATATAAGGACACGATTTTGGAGAAAAATATTTTTTGAATATATAGAAAATAACTGGTCAACAGGATTAATGAAAGAAAATATGTTTAATGAGATATTTGAAATTTTAAAAGTCGATTTTAAAGTTTTTAAATTTTATGATTACTGCTTCTTAGCTGAAAAAATGATCCTGAATCCTAAAAAACGAGTTTAGTTAATTGGTGGCTATTGTGTTGCTCCATCATTTATGTAGGATTAAGTTAATACAACAAGCCTCTGCTTTGTTTAGGCAACTCAAGTTAAACTTACATTGTATTTTTGAATTAACTAGCTCTCAAGCTTGAGACATTCCAATTGTGATACACATGCTATTTAGGGTATAGATCTATATCAAGTTGTCTTATTTGAGTAAAAAAGGCAAATATGCAATACGACTGAGTCTGGTAATCCATCTCGATTCCTTAACTGTACTATATATAACTCCATTATAAAACCTACTCTTCTAGAATATCCATGCATTTATACTAGAAAATTAATTGATTACCACCTTTAAAATGCAATTTTAAATCTCACTATGCTATTGGCTTTACAGTAAGCATTGCCCTTATCAAACTATGATTACACACTAATTGCATATTAGAACACTGCACCTAAGAGGGAAACTCGATGGAAATGTAACCTGCAGTGAAAATTTTATTTTTATATAGTGAAAAAATATTTACTACCAAAGCAAATCCGCACTTAGATTTTTTATGTTTTAAATAGTTATGTGTAATTACTTGTGTGCCAATGGTTTAGATTATAATTGTCATTTTATTTTATAGTATCTAAATATCGCACCTACGCTGCAACAACGCAACAACGTCACTTATGCAATTTTTTTTAAAAAAAATCTGTGTATGAGGGAACATAAATGATGTCATTATTAATGTTTCCTCATACTCAAATATTTAAAAAAAAAAATGCATAAGTGACGTTTTTGCAGCGTAGGTGCGATATGTCATCATAATACACAAAAATGCCACATGATTGCCTTAATTACCAGTTTTTGTGTCTTAAATGTGAAAATCATAAAAGTTTGTAATCAGTATATTTTAAATATCTCCTTATGTGCTCTACAGAAATTGCGGATACAACTATTTTAGACACCTCTACTGAAGATGCAGAGGAACCAGCAACCCCAAGAAGAGCAGGCCCAGCTGCCAGGACCAGAAGACGTTCATCCTCAACTCGTATTGCATCTACACCAGCTAAGGTATCCTCTCTTTCTTACCACTTTTACAGGGCAGAATTGTTAATAGGTCTAAACTATTTGAAATATATCAGATAAGTTTAAACCCAAATTATTACACTTGTACTAATCTACCAAGTGTGAGGCTCAAAACTCCTGAATGTTGGAAAAGCAATTATTATGTATTTAATTAAAATACAGAATTATAGGATTCATGTATAAAACTTCTAAATATTTATTTAATTCTGTTGTTTACTTTATACTGTGGTGGGAAGAAGATCAACTAGATTTTGATAATACTGCATCATTGGCATTGTCTGTGCAAGTCAATATTTTGTGTACCTTTCTTACTTATTTTTTTCTACTCAAATATACCAGATATTTAACTATTTAGTTCTTAAGTCATTAATAAATTATACCTATTTTATACTCATATAAACAGAACATTATATATTATTTATAAATATCACTTCATTGTTATTTCTAATTTGGTATAAACAATCTTAGTTACATTTTATAAATTACTAGATATCTCTGTTTTTGTGGAATTTCATAAATCATTTCATCCTTCTTTTTAACCTCTTGCAACTCTTTTATATTGTAACTAGCGGTTCGCCCTGGCTTCGCACGGATCCCTAATTTTTTTCTAAACAGAATATATAGCCTATGTCACTCAGGGTCAATGTAGCTTCCCAATAGTGAAAAAACAAATTTAAAATCGGTCCAGCCATTTTGGAGCCTATCTAATCTAAACAAACCTTTTCTCTTTATAATATTAGTATAATTTTATATTAGTTAGGACTTGCATCTAACATGTTATTAAAATTGCATTTTTGTTTTATAGCAGATACGCGTAGAAACACCAGAGCCAATTGAAGAGGAGGTTAAGCTTGAAGAACCAGAACCCCAACCAGACTTGGCACCAGAGCCTGAGCCTATAAAAATCAACCCTCAGCCTGTTCCAGCACCAGCAGCAGTAGAGGAGGCGGAACCCGAAACTAAGCCAGAATCCGCAACCCAGGTGCAATCTGAGGAAATGTACAGCATTGATGATGACAAGTTAGTAATTCATTACTTATTGGTAGATATAAAGAAAAATAAAATTCTTCTTTAATTAGTTAAGATATTCAAAAGTATCACGCAAGGTGAAAGGCTTACTATAATTTTATTTTATTTTTTTCAGGAGTCAGTCTCCACCTCTTGCACAAGTTAAGCAGGATGTTGATGAAGGTAAGTGAACACAATAATCTAAGCAACCACTATATTTTTGCAAGTGTTTAATATGTGCAAATGTAATTCTACACTACTGGTAAACAATATGTTGTACTGTTACCAGAAAGCCAATATCCAATTGTGTATTAACTCAATCTTCCTTCGCTAATTGGGTAAAAATAAAATTTCAACTGGATACTTTTCAGTTTTAGTGTATTTATTTTTGAAATGAGATAGAAAAAAGATTTTTAAGCTATTTTTATTAAAAAAAAATCCTTTTATGATAGATGATAAAGGAGATACTTAATCTGTTGAACCTGGTAATCTGTTAAATAATTTAATACAATTATTATTTTTTTTTGTTTTAGAATCTATGGACACCCAAGAAGCACCCACTGCTGATTCAGGTTTAGAAAAACAAGCAAACGATTCAGAAATTAAAGATGAAAAAATAGATGAAGAGGGAGATGATAATAATAAGACGGATAACAAAGATGGCGAAAATGAGGAATCTTCAGAAGAGGTAATAAGAGTAATAATTATTTTTCACATCAAGATTTCAAAAAGAAACAACAAATGATTTACACTTGCATTGCCCTTAATCTGTGATTTTTTTTGAGAAGATTGTTGGTCATTTTCAGCCAAAACAACACGAATTAACTGAAGAGGAGGAGTGGGATCAGTTGAATGAGAGGCTCCAGATTAAAGAACAGGAAAGGATAGAGAGAGAAAAAAAACAGGCGGAAGAAGATGCCAAGCGCTTGGAGGAACTAAGCAATGTGTGTATTTCAATAGTTGCTTGCAATAAAATTCCTAGTTTAAAAAAAATCGTAAATATAGGTAAATATAGTTCTTATAGGGGTCATTTAAAATTAATGTTAGTACATTCCAAAACTGGTTTTAAAATGGTGTGTTCTTTGCCATGCTCTAGTAATGAATAAAAATAGTATAGTTATAGCGCACGGAACAAGCGAAGTCTAGATTGAAAGCGAACTTTTTAAAAGTATATATTTGTCATAATTAACACTTACTACAAATTGAAAGGAAAACTATTAAGATATCAAAAGTTTTCAAAGAATGTTTGCTTTTCCTTGTAATAACTTAATAACTAAAACTACTATTAAAATATCAATGAAAAGTAATTGGTCAATAAAACTTTGTTGTGGTCTTTTCAGGACCCTGTAAAACTTCAACGTTTAAAACGCAAACAAGAAAAGAAAGCTCGATGGAGTAACTTCTACAAGGCGGTTGAAATCACCAATGAAGTGTTAACACCACCTGTGGAGGTAATATAAAGTAAAGTTAGTTATTGATTCAGATTGCGTTATGAATCGGGGTAGGATACGATATGTATACTTCATTTCAAATTTGAAACAAAAATTGAACACGTTTTTTCAAGCATCTTACGACTGTTACTTAATAATAAGTAAAAATATTTACTTATTTATTATTATTTACTCATGTTTTCTTTTTTTTTATTTAATAGGATTCAAAGGGCAAGAGTAAGAAACAAGACGAAACTGATGTGAAAGTTCAGGAGCCAGAACTGAATGACAATAAGATGACACTTTCTTGGTGTAAGTGAATGTGAAATTAATCTGGAAACCTAACTAGAGTTTAGTGTTGTAATTTTTAAACAATCCCAAATAATCTAGTGATCAGATCTGAGATACTATTTAGTCAGATCTTAGTTTTAATTTATTTATTACGAAATATACAGAAATTTAAAATTTATAGAAACACTTGGGCTAATATTTATTTATTATTTATGTTTGTTTTTTAGACGACAGCGACCTTAATCAATACTTAGAGGTCCCGGACTTGAATTCCGTGGTGCCGTTAAGTGACGGAGCGTTCGCTCACGCGTGGGCTGGAACTCGTGCTACCCATGGAATAGCTACAGGACGAGTTTGCTACGAGGTATGCTTTTCTGGTTGAACTTAAAAGAATTGTTTTAAATGTACTTACGGATACTATAAACTGATTTTGATTATGTAGGTGCGGGTGGGTGACGTAGTTACCACCACAGAGGCTGCAGAAAAAGAAGTCATTTCTAATGCACTGAGAATTGGTTGGTCTACTGATGATTCTACCCTACATCTTGGTAAGTACTTTAAGGATAGCATTTTAAAAAAACTATGTTTTCAAAGATTTAATAATTTGTAATGGTTAAATAAATATAGAATAAATTGTTATCCTAAAGGGACTATAACGATCTCTACATCGCAAATTAAGTTATGTAAATCGGATTTTCAGTTGGAATAAAATAATTAGTTTAGTTTTAATTTAGTGAACCTGTAGGTATTGGCTATTATTGTTCTTGCAGAACCGTAGTTATATTTTTATTGAATGGTGTATAAGTCATAAAATTCAGTCAAAATCACACTTTTTAGGTGATGGAGAACTTAGCTTTGGATACGAAAGCACTGGCCGCGCGGTTCATAACGGAGAATTCAAAGAATATGGGAAATCGTTTGCTGAGAAAGACGTTGTTGGAGTTTATCTGGTAAGTTTTAAAAAAAGTCAACATTAACAATTAACTTATAACATATCAATGAAAATAAAGGTTTTTATTTGACATCTTTAATGGAATGTTTTGCAATTCCTTTTTAAGTGGTGTCTATGCATAGCCGGCTCCGGGTTTTCTGTAGAAGTTTTATACGCTGTTTTCATCCCTAAAGAGTGAAACGGAGGGTGAATGTTTGTATGTAACTTTAATCCTTTAAACGGATTTACTTAAAACTTTTTTAACAATTAAAGATGACCACTTTTATATTATCTTTAGTGGGTTACTGAAATATATTTGGAATTTATTTCTAAATAATTTGTGTTATTTTGTACGTTAGGATCTGGATTCCAACCCGTGCAAGATCTCCTATACTCTAAATGGGGTGGAACTGGGCGCGGCGCATGAATTTGAGCGCTCTGAGTTGGGCGATAAGGCTCTATTTCCTCATATACTCACCAAAAACATTTGTTATAAAGTCAACTTCGGATATAACGAGTAAGTTCATAAACAACTTATTTTTAATTACAGATACTTAGCCGCATAATAATTTCTTGGATAAAGAATTCGTATGTACCTACTTGACAGGAACAAATAATCTTATAAACCTAATAGATATATATGGAGAGTTCATGAATTTAAAAAACTTCTGTGAAGCAATTTATTATCATATTTACATCTAGTTAAGTATGATTAGCTGAACAGGTACATTATAATTATTTCGTATTTACTCCTACTCGCTCTGTAGCACGGAGGATCGCAAGCGGAATAACAACACGTCATCATAATATATTATTTATTCTTACCCTGTCGATTATTTAAGATTAATAACGTAAATCATTGTTTTATGACAGAGTAGAAAGTAATTAGTTTCTATTCTAGTAGATAAAATCATCATCAGAGCTATTTTGTAATATTAGGTAGAAATTTGAAGGCTAATCAAATATTTCTCTTACAAGTAATAAAGATACCAAACAACTTACATGATATTTAATTAGCTATTGTGAAACAGAGCTATACAATTGTTATGACAACATTCGTAGGTATAACATGCTGACGAAGACTAAGATTGTTCGTAAGAGGCTTGAAATCCCCATTGAGCAAGTATTAGAAGAGAAGAGAATTAGAGAGGAAGAGATTCAACGGCAGAAGGAGGAAGCCGCTAAGAAGGAAAAAGAGCGTAGAGAAAGAGAGAAGCAAGAACGCGAGGAACGACAAAGAAAAAGAAAGGAGGTATGTATCATTAAATCACGTTAATGTAGGTAATAAAAATGTAAATATTTCACACTAATCTGATATAAATAAATAACATTAGGACCTATATCAAATTTAATTTTAAATTTTTTTGTAGGTCCATTATCTTATTTTAAAGATTGCATTTATATCCGTTTTATAATAATAGTTTAAATAATGTAAAATTTGATAAGAAACAGAATACAGAATTTAACTTTCATTTACATGTATTTAGGAACGTGAGAGACAAGAGCGCGAGAGGAAAGAGAAAGAAGCTGGAGAAAAAAAGGATAATGGTGAAGAGGATGCAAAGGATGGCGACGGAGATAAGGAGATGGCTGAGGCGCCGTCTGAGACAGCGGAGGAGGAAAATAACGACGAACCCAAGGTATAATTAGATTGCAGATATTATATTAAGACCCTAATAATATTAAACCATTTGATTTTCTGAAGTAGTATTATGCGTCTTCTTAAATCTCAAGGTAGTAGAATTAAACTGATACATAGAGTCGCATGAATTCGCTTACTGCATCCGAAATATGAAACAAACAAGTTAGATAAATTATATTGTCTTATTATGTTTCTGTATTTTTTACTATGTAGTAAATTTTACCTGAAATTAAAAGTTTTTTTATTATTAGGAAAATGGCGACAAGCCCGAAGAGTCTCTGGAAGTGAAACAAGAACAAATGGAGACTGAGGATACGGAGGAGGTTAAGGAAAAGTCAGGGGAGGTAGAAGATGGTGAAAAGGTCAAAGAAGAACCAGCACCAGGTAAACATATATATGTATACGATAGCGTTTTAGTTAAATACGAAATTCCGCGTTGCATTATCCAACAACAGAAGTTAATGTACCTATTCTCTATATTTAAGTAAAATGATGAAGCTGAAAATTGACGACGAATCGCGTAACTCATTTCGTAAATTCGTATGATATAATAACAATAACATACCAAACAAATTACATCTAGTTTTACTGTAGCGATTCGAATATATTAGCTATGCCCCACTATTTCACCTCCATGAAATTAAAAACGCATATAATTATATATCCCTCAATAATTATGTTAACAAAGTGGTATTCAATAAGATAGCGCGTTTTAATTTGTATATTTCTATTTTACAGAGGGAGAGATCGCCGAAGTGACTGAAGAGCAAGTACTCGGAGGCCATGTATTGGACAAAAGGATCAAGTTTGTAATCCGGTAAGCTGTCTAAAATATACTTGATTTTTGCGTACATATTTAGTCCAAATTTGCCTAAAATAAATCCTAAGTAATATTATAAATGCAAAAGTAACTCTCACTGTCTGTCTCGCTTTCACGCTAAAACTACTGAACCAATTTAAATTAAATTTGGTACACAGATAGCCTAGAGTACTCTAGAGCCTGAGAAACAACATGGACTACTTTTAATTGCGAAAAAAAAGGTTTGATGAAATGTGTAAAATTCCACGCGGACGGAGTCGCGGGCAAAAGTTAGTAGTAAATAAATACATAAAAAACGTTTTTAGGGTTCCGTACCTCAATAAGAAAAAAACGGAACCCTTACCAGGATCACTTTTGTTATCTGTCGGTCAGTCAAGACCCTTTTTCTCAGGAGCGTGAAGGTATCAAACTGAAATTCATATCAAATACTCGAGTTCTCCCTTGGAGTTGTAAGTCAACGCAATCAATTGATACAGCCGTTTATGTCGCGAATTGCAGCAAATTTTGACATTCGCAAGGGAATCTATACCTACAGGGTAATTCCCGTGAACTCAGAATCATTTTAGTTACATCTTATAATAATCATAAATAATAACAGGTGTGTACGGGAGTACATGAGTCCGACTCGCACTAGGCTGGTATTTTTTTATCTATAAATACTGGAAAGCCGTTCCGTGTCGTTTGTCGCTATGTTCTTTAAAAACTAACACTCACTAAGTATGTGGGTCCATACTCTGTGCGTATCAGTTTACTGGACATACAGGGCCTTATAATTCGCTTCGTTTCAGTGTCTAGTATATAAATAATGTAAGGATACCCTCTATTGGAACTCACTTGAACATTCTTTATTAGGGTTCCGTATCCAAAGGGTAAAACGGGACCCTATTACTGGACACTGCTATCCATCTTTCTGTCACCTGGCTGTAATAGTTAGCCAGTTGAAAATTTCACAGGTGATTTATTTCTGTTGCCGCTATGACAGCAAATACTATATCCCATATAACAACTGTACAAATTATGAGACATTTATCGAATATTGTCGATATGAGATTAGTTTATTATTACGGACCGTAATAAGCTACTAACTTGATAACTTTACATAATTATGTCTAGACATTGAGTCCGACTCGTATCTAACGGAGTTTTTTTTTTGTAAGTGGGCATTTCTTGATGATGACATGCATTGTTTTGTATTTAGTTACACGGTGGAGCAAGAGATCGACGGGCCGGAGGGCTGCCTGGTGCCGGGCTACGTGTTCGTGGCGCTCGCAGACCTCGTCGAGGGGCCGCGCAGACCCGCCACCGTCGCAGAATGCGAGGTAACTAATATCACACTTTTTACCCATCTTCTAACTACGGCAACTCCAGCACATTTTGACAAATTTACTATCGTATTAATACAGGTGCCGATTTCGTATTCATTTTGATGATCATGTTTTAATAACAAACAATTGAAATCTTTTTTACCTTTTTTATGTAAATAAGACCCAAGGACATTTACACATCAAGTTTTACAATCGCTTCGAATAATTAATTATGGCATTGCGAGAAAAAACTCCGCAATTAACTTGTCAGCTGTTATGCCTCTATTGAAATGCGATAAAATATATCATTGATTTCATTTTCATTATAATTTCTGATGCCTTCGCGGTTATTATACATTGGAATGAAACAACTTTAAACGGATTTAACTCTCGTATTTTATTCTGTTGGCTGACGTTACTTAGATACTATTTACAAAAGTAGAAAACTTGAATAACAACAATGCGAGCTTAACAGTGTATGTAAATATTCGCATCTTATTGTTTTACAGGTTATTTTGATGGTTGGCATGCCTGGTTCGGGCAAAACGTACTGGGCGAAGAACCATGTGGCCGCGCATCCTGAAAAGCGATACAACATCCTTTCCACAGGCGCGCTGTTCGACAGAATGAAGGTAGGCCAGCACACGCACACTCGTCGCCAGCACACACTAACACACCTACTATAACAATTAAACTACAAGTACCTAACGTATCACAATATGTTTGTAAAATTGTATCATTTAGTCTGACTACGCATTAATGGAAATAAAGAATAACTTTACATTTTAATGTCGCGCGCGTATTACGTTTAGATTTCATAAAATAGTTATGATTTTTTTTTACACATTTTTACAAAACACACATTTAAATGAAAACAAGTGAATGAACTTTCCTTTGCAGCATATAACAAGGTTTGACACCATTAAGAAACGAGCAATGCGACCCAATGTTCTCAATGATACTAAAGTTTCTTCTGTATTTTCAACAGGATGCCAAATAAACACAACATTTAAAAAGTATCGCTAAAACTGACCTCTAGAGGTCATATTATTCGTTTAGAAAATAGGCCTCACGCCTTTTGGTATCAGATGAATTCAGATGACTGTGAAAGCTTCGACAAAGAAGATTTATTTTGATACCAGTGGTCGGCGCGGAAGAGGACGAACCGTAGAAACGAGTCCTACTCAACACGGAAGTCCCTGGTATCAAAGAAATATTATACTCTTTAGTTATAAGTTTTAGTTTTAAGTCGATTCGCGCCGGCTGCGACCCCGTACTTTATTAGTGCTACGTATATTCAGGTGGACTGTAAACCATTCCGTGCGACCTACGAAGGACGCTGGGACGCCATGGTCTCCAAGTGCGCTAAATGCGTGCTAAAGTTGTTGGAATTCGCGCACGGACGCAGGAGGAATTACATCCTGGATCAGGTGAGAATCAAACCATTATATATTTCCAATTTCATTTATTTTTTGGGCAGCGACATCTATATCAGGAACAATCGAGATCGTTTTCATATTGCTACTGATAAATTGGCGAAGAGTTTTCCTTATATCATAATGGCTGATTTAACTTGGCTACAGATTTACATTATATGTATGCCAAAATACTAAAACTTGAATAACTTCGGCATCTTATCTTCGCGCCTGCTTAAGGTACGTTCTAAAATAAGATAATTTTAAGTATTCAAAACCTAAGTTCGAGCACTGCTTCCTAGTAAGACGTAGGCCGTAATGTCTTATTTTCAACAGCCACAAAAGGTGAGTCGCTAGAAGGAAGCAGTGTGTAATTTTACCGAACGGCCTTACTGAACACAAACGCGGATCTCTATTGAGCTTGTTCTAGGTGGAAAACTGCCGTTGTAAAAACCACCGGAGTTGTCTATAATGAGAAAATGTTTTGCTCCACATCATATCGGGCGGCTTCGACGACGGATATATTCGGTACGCGGTTTCGATATCGCGATGGTAACAGACGAACGTATACCCGTCGGCTCAGAGGCGCAAGTTGCGGGAGTTCGACGGATACAAGAGAATCGCCGTCGTGATCGTGCCCGACGAAGAGACCTACAAGACGCGCCACGCTCAGCGCGAGGAAACCGATGGCAAGGAGGTGCCCGACGGGGCTGTCGTGGACATGAAAGGTTGGTACTCCACGCGACCGCCCGCCACCCGCCGACACCCGATCAGAAACACCACTTCCGATCTCTAATGCACGCTTTTTTTAATAGCTAACTTCACGCTGCCGGAGAAATGCTCCTGGATAGACGAAGTCATCTTCCCGGAGCTGAACGAGGAGGAAGCAAAGAAGATACTGGAAGGATTCTATAAGGAGGCGAAGGCCGCAGGCGTGGTGAAAGAGCGAGAGAAGCGTGACCGGTCGGCGAGCCGCGACGCGCCGCCGAATAAGCGCTCGCGCTCCAGCGAGCGCCGTCACGGGCGAGACGACAGGAGGAAGGACTTCGGACGGGATCGAGGTAATCATTTGCAATATCTGTCCATCGGTTACAACATCTAACCATACAGATATAGCTAGCAGTTTTCGGCGTGATTAAAAAGACTTAAATATAGATATGTACTGTAGTGAAATTTTAATGTGACCCATCCTCAGCTTATTTTCTTAATCATTTAAAATTCAATTAGTTTCATGTTTAAAGATTAATTTCCTTAAAATCAATACATAATACATGATAATATTTTGTCTTGTAAATAGAGTTTCATATAAAGTTATTTGTTCTCGGTAAAGTTGTTAATTTTAGTAATTATTAATTAATTATTATGTTACTTCACAGAGGATAGATGGAGCGGAGGAAATAGTCGCTGGGGTCCCGCGAACCGCGGCGGCGGCGGCGGCGGCGGCGGCGGCGGTGGTGGAGGCGGCCGCTGGGGACCGCAGGAGCGCCGCGGACCGCCGCCGGGACGGTTCGATCGCCCGTGGGGGGGACGGTAACGATATTTTATTTACTTACTATCTGTGCCACACTGACTAACCGTTTTTGACACACGGCCGAACATATAATTTCTTACATATTTGAACATTAAGCCATTTCACAATGTCCAAATAAGTTAATTGACTATTTTAAGCCTAAATAATGTTTTAATTCGACATTGTCAATTCTGAATCCTTAAGATGGTTTAAACGTTGTTATTTACCAATAAAGCAAATCTTCAATTGACACAGCGATAACCCTCCATTCAACCGCGACCGCGATGGTTTCCGCGGCGGGCGCGGAGGGCCGATGGGCGGAGGACGCGACAACCGCGGGCCGGGCGGGCCGCCGCGCCCGGACCAGCGCTTCAGCCGCGGCCCCGACCGCTCCGGCCGCGGCCCCGCCGGCCCGCCGCTTCCGGACAAGAGGCCGCCCGGACCGCCCGGACAAGGTAACATACTTATACTACAGTAGCATATACGCGGACACCAAAATAATCCGCTTCATCACTGCTACAATGTACACAAGAGAAACCCTGCATTCTGATTATTCAACCTATATAAAAAACAGGACAAATATCTATCGATTCTAAATAAATGCCCGAATGATCTAATGTGTGTGTTCTTGTGTCAGGTGGTATGGGCGGTCCCGGCGGGCCCGGCTCGTGGCAGCGCGGCGGACAGATGCAGGGCGGCTCCCGCGCGCCGCCCGGACGCAACGCGCCCGGACAGATGCAGAGGCCTGGCCAGAAGGTAATAGGCGTGCTTTATTTTTATCTACGCTCATTTTTCAATTTGCTAACGATGCAAAATAAAAACTGCATCGTTTTTTAAATAGGCTTAAAGTACACGCAAGTTGTTGAGAGTAAGATTAATTCTCTATACGTGTCCTGTGAAGCGTTAAATATTATTTTTCTGGCTAGAAAAATGATTAGCATAACAGGTATATAACTATTTCGTATTTACTCTTACTCGCTTAGTAGCGTGGGAGATCGCAAGCGGAATAACAAATATCTGTTATTCGTCTAACATCAGTTGAGATAAACTTTTATTACTAATTTTTCATAAACTCCCCAACTTCTGATTACAATTTTTTTTTTAAATATATGAGAAATTTTAGTACTAAATTATCTAAACGGCACCATGTTTTGTTACATAGGATGGTGGCCAAGGACAAGCTCAAAACCAGCAACAACAGCAGCAAGGCTGGAACCAGTGGGCCGGTGGATGGGGTGGCTGGAATAATTGGAATCAAGCAAACCAAGGTAACTTTCACCATAATATTACTATTTGTGTTAACACTAATCCCACGTCTCAATACAAATTATTAGTAACATAAGATATATTCGGTATCACCATACCGCACTCGTACCATATTGTACTTACTATTGAGCAAATTCGATTATATCCGCATGTGTTAATCGTACTATTTTTTATAAAGTACACCTTTAATCTTTTGTTAATAATTGAAAGGTCCTTGTAACTTCTTTTTGCATTATATTAGGTTGGGGCAACTGGGGTAACTGGGGCAATTGGGGCAACGGCCAGCAAGGACAGGGGCAGGCCGGGCAGCATGGCGCCGGTGGCAAGGGGGGCGCGGGAGGCGCGGGCGCGGGCGGCGGCGCGGCGGCTGCGGGCGCCGCAGCGGGCGCGCAGGCCAACCAGCAGCAGTGGCAGCAGTGGTACCAGTGGCAGCAGTGGCAGCAGCAGCAAGGCTGGCCCGGGGTGAGACCACTATTAATATATTTTATATCTTCCACTATATTAATATGCCACGAGTTTTATTTTATCCCCGTTTTGTAAATTATTTAAGACCATGTATCGATATCATTTATTTTTCGTGTAATCGTTACTTTCTTATGCTTTCGCGGTTATTCTCAAAGCATTGTTTCTAATTAATAATTCAGTACTGTTTATTCAGACTGTCCCTCGAAATGGGTTTAAATTCATTACGTGTTGTGAAAAATGGTACATACGGTAAAAGTAACTATGTTGTTTTTTTTTTAGTACCAGCAGCAGCAACAGGCCGGCAATCAACAGGCCGGGCAGGCCGCCGACCCGCAGGCTTGGGCACAATATTATCAGGTAAATAGCCGTTGACAAATCGAGATAATTATTTGACATTCCAGAGAAATATCAGCTAATTTTTGTCCGACTTGGACCAAACCAAAAGACCCTTCTTTTAAGAATTTGATCCCTTGAATATAATTAAGTGTATAATATATTATCCCTTGTATGAATCAAACTACATACATGTCTGAATTCGATAAATTAGGGAGCCGCGATATTAATGATGGTCATGAGTATCATAAATTCAAAAGATAAATGAACCATACGTACTCATAGTAGAGCATACCTAATATTATGAAAATTAGACCACGCACTAACATGACACAAACGTAACCCGACATCAGCAATCTTAAAATCCCTGTACAAAAAGAAAAAGCACAGCCCTTGAAATAAGCATTTGATATACACCAAACGACTCTTATTTATTTCAGAATTACAATGCTAACGCTGTCGCTGGCAACGCAAACTCAGACAAAAAGTGACAGACTCATCAAAACCAGAGGCGCAAGTAATATGGCGCCATCTTTTACGCTATTCCTAGCATAGTTGGCGACATAAAAAGCTTAATGCGGGTATATACACTATGCAAGAGGTTCACATAGATGTTCGTGAATATATTATTTAATTTTAATTTACACGCTGTATGTTGGATTCTTATTAGTTTATTATGCTGGCGCATAGGTTTTCCTATTGGTATATTTAGTTAATAATGAACCTGACCTACTACAAATGAATATGCAGTTGATTTGCAAACTTGTATAGTTGCATGAACCGCAGTGCCTATAGTGTTAGAACTGAAATACAAAATTATTTATTGTATGTATACTTTTTTAATGTCAGCACTATTAGTTGGCAACTCGAGTCAACATCGAATAGGTGTTTGTAGAAGCTGATTCTTTGAACTATACAAATTTTAGAGATTCTAGGCATTTTTTATGGCATGTCGCCAACTTAGGTATTTAGGTATTAAGCTAATTTTTCACTCGATCTTAACATGAATTATGTTATTAGATAGGAATTAGAAACCAATCTGTTATTTTGTTCGTATTAAAAAAAACAATAGTAAAAAGTATTTTTATAGAAAATTGTATGAAATACTGATAACCTTTATGATGTAATCAGTATAAAGTAGGGTTTTTGACAGATCTAAAGGTGTATTGTCTAATCTTATTACTATTATTATTAGATCCTATATTTTAAAAACATTTGCCTAAGATACATGTTCAAGCACTTTAATTTCTGCGTCTATTAAATAACCAAAGCACCCACAAATCTGGCGTATAAAAATGTTCGAGATTTTAAAATATGAAATTTTAAAAATGCAATGTAGTATGTAATAAGATATATTTGTAAGTTTTTCATTGACTAAGTTACAAAGTATGAGTGTTGGTAGTATGAGTGTGTGTGTGATTGGTCTGGCTCGTGTCCGTGTACAAACGATAGATTAAGAGCTGTGGGGTTATTTGGTTTGATGTCATCATTAAGATGTAAATGATTTTATTATAATAAAAATGTATTTGATTAAGTATTATTTGGTGTTTTATTTGGAGTTTGATGACGATTATTCTGTTTAGTTTATACTGAAGATTATAATCTTCATTAATTTTGTGGCCAGCAACAATAATTACTTATGGACAAGCAGCGGAAAACTCGCAACGCCACCAATTTACGAATTACATTAAATAGGTTTTTGTAATTAAAAGTCGTTGCTGGAAACTTTACAGAGTTTATTTGATTAAAAATTGTACTATTACCAAGATTTTGTCCCATTTGGACAATACTGAAAAACCATTAAATTATGAGTGAGCGAGAAGTAGTTCATTTTGTAATCGACATTTTGTTTTCAACCTCGTTAATATACCTATCTACGTGTAATTAGTCTAAAATAGTCCGATACATTAGTTATGAATAATGGATTACCATTTACCATAATTATAATAAAATAGAGTTTTTTTTATTCATATCTACTTCAAAATAAAATTGAGAACTTCAGTTTATTACTTTCCACATATCTAATAAACAGTGTTTACTGGAAACACATAAAATATGTTTTTCATTAAAAAGGTGTTAAAATCTTTTTACTGAAAAACATAACTAAACATCCTATATACTAAGCAAAAAAGTTCGATTACAGAAAAGGTATGTTACCAAATGCAAAATATTAAAAGCGACCTATAAATAAACATAATTAATCTATTTATTATTTCATTTACCACAAAACAATACATTATCAGTGCAGTTTATGTATATTTTATAAACCTGCTATTAGCATAGCTGGGCATTAACTCTTTGGGTGCGCATGATGCACATGTGCATCATGGAATTGCAGACCCCCGCGGCGCATGATGCACATGTGCATCATGGATTTACAGTACCTGCCATGCGCATGATGCACATGTGCTACATAACAAAAATTGATTTTGCCATAGTATTTTGTTTAATCATATATTTTTTTTGGGTGGGATTGGGTTGTTGACAAAGAAATCTAACTAATACAATTTTTTAAAGTTATTATTTCCTTGTAAGTTCAGAAAAAAACACTTCAAACTTTGACCATTGGTTTTCAGTATATTTAATAAAGATTTTTTTTCTTTTGTTTTGATAAATCTGAAGGTTAGTTATAATCACGGAAATATAAACAGTTATTTTTACAAAACATCAATATTTTCACCTTATAATGGCATGATAACTACGGTGCATCATTGCGCCGCAGGGAACCGTTTTTGTCAATACACGAAGTTAAAAGGTCTTAAGTATTTTTTTTTAAATGCAAGTTTATACGTTATGACACTTGTGTTAAAGCTTTTTTTTCTTTGGCAAGCAAAAAGGGATCGCAACTGGATGGTGTTTTCGCCATTTTACGTCAACCAATTCTTAGTTTAATTACTTTGTATTTTATAAATAATTTATGCATTGTAGGTCTAAAGTGCTAAACGACGCTGCAAATAAATATATAAAAATAAGGCTGGGTATTTCAAAACAAAGGAGCCGAATTGCAGTAATTAATAATTTCTGATTGCAGTTATTATACATTTGAAAAACAACTTTAACGGATTTAACTCGCGTATTTTATTTTTATTGGCTGACATTTCGGAGCCTTTACAGATTCCATAATAGTAGCACGACTGGGCTGACATTAGTCTTATGCTAAAGTGATAGTACATATACATATGATATGGTAAAAATAAAATACGCGAGTTAAATCCGTTAAAGTTGTTTCATTCCAATGCAGTAAGTAATTATAATTTCGTTATCTATTCCAAGTAATCCACTCTTTGGCGACACCTGCGACACAATCGACTACATAGCCGCGGCTGGGTATTTCCAGACAAATGCACTAGTTGTTATTTTATAAAATGTCGTTAAATATAAAAGGAAACAAGAACAAAGAAAGGCAATAAAACTGACTGAAGTCTGGGTCGTGCGCAATACCTATCTCCCTTAAACAATGGACGTTAGAATTAGGTAGTCGGTTTTACCTGGACATCAAAAGTAAACTCTTTCGGCGTAATGACATTGACTTACGACCATATTTGAAGATAACAATCAAACAATAGATGTTGGTAGTTGTTGGTTTTAATTGATTTTTGCACGTGTTCTAGTTTAGGGATACAGGGGGTGGGTAATAATTCTTCCTATGCAATTACAACGTACAGTCTTGGTCTGTGACTTGACTGTACACTTCGTGTCTTTGCGCATCTAAGTGCCTTCAGTTGTTATTAAGATTTTTTTACTAATCTCAATGGACTCTGATACGACACTAGCTGTGATGGACTCGACTTTCTTTACTGACTTGAAAAATGCTTCTCCGATTGACTCGGCTATCTCATTGGACTCTGATACTGCACCTTCGATTGAACCTGGGATAAACCCTATGGACCCGATATCTGCTGTTTTATCTATTGGCCAAACAAGAAGCGATCTGCCGATGCCGCTTGGTAAGTACTTTGTCTTGTAGCTAAAATTATAATTACGATTTTAATTGCATAAGGTTTAGACAAAATGTCGATAATTACGGAATATCTTATTCTAGGGTTATATTATATTTCAGGATTTAATGTGCAATGTAGAATAAATATTATCAAACGTATCAAAACAGCAAGAAGTAAACAGGGATAATGAGGAGGGGATTGTTACAGAAACCACAAAAATAACTAATTTATAATAATAATACATTGAATGATTAAAAAATATTGTCTTTTATTTCACCCAAAGGAAAAACATTTAGTGATTGGTTATTAAAATAAGCGTATGAACCATCCATTCATGCGGTGTTTGTTCGGCCGATTTTCGAACGGTCCTAGCGGGCGCAATGATGCACACGTTGCATCATGGATTTTAGCACGAAAAGAAATGTATGTGCGCCTGGGAGAGGTGCAAAACGTAACTAGGCCTGCGCACAGGAGTAATGCAGCGCGCCGCTAGGCTCTCGCGTCGAAAGGGTTAACTCGTTAATCCGTTAATCGTTAATTAACGAAGTTAACATTTTGATTAACGGAGTTAACATTTTGATTAACGGATTAACTTTTAAGTTAAGTTTTAAAAATGTTAACGGACACGTTAACTTCCGTTAATGTGCAGAAGTCCGTTAATCGTTAATCCAATGCCTCCTATTTACCGCACGAAACCGCGGCGCGGCGCGAAAAACAGGTTCAGACAAGTATGAAATGACAAGTGCCGGGCGGCGCGTGGCAGCGCGTGAAACAAAAACAAAACTAGATATATTTGACCGGCGCGTGCGAGTGAGAAAACTGCGAAGATTTTTTTTTCGTTTGATCATTTCATTACTTAGTGCCGGTGCTTACAGTGACGAGTGTTTTGTTTGCGAGTGTAAAAATGTAATTTTACACATATTAACGGATTAACGATTAACGTTAACTTGCGTTAATTCTTCCGAAATGTAACGCTTTAACGTTTAACGAAGCTAACTTTTTTTGTAGCGGATTAACGATTAACGAAGTTAAATATTTGATTAACGGTGCCCAGCTTTGGCTATTAGTTAATTTACTATCAACAATTGTTATCCTTCTATGAAAAGAACTAGCAATATCAAGAAATTATATTCTTAGTTATTGTTAGGAAGTTCGCGCTCTAAATAGATAAGGTGTATGTTATTATGCAAGTTTTATATTCGTTACCTTTATACACAAAACTTAATATCCAATAACAAGTCTGTTAAGAAGCAAACTAATTTTCAATTTATCAGTAGGTAATGTGTAACTTATCTAGCAGTGTGTCTCGTTGCATTCTGTTAACTTTTTTCTTTTTTGTTAAAAAAAAATCTACTTTGCTCTCTTAATCCAATCTACTATGACACTGGTGTCTAATAGTAGATTTATAAATAATGAGAGTAGAACAGATACTAGTTATTTGGAATCATTTATTTTATTGTCATAAGGTGACTGAAGATACAACTATTTTTTAGGAATATTAATCCTGGGTTATCTTTGGTATTTCTTCAATAAGTAGAATTCTTTTTATTTGACTATTCGATTGCTAAGGTACAATTACATTATTCCGGTACATGAATTTCGACCAAAGTACCACTAAAAAAAGTCTTTAGCTAACATGCCTACCAAACTTACTTTTTATTAAACTATATCAAGGCGGCATTTATATTTAATATATAGATCAAATTAATGAATACAATGACAATACTATATATCATCAAAACATTTCGAAATTTGTAATAAAGCTTTACCCGGGGGCTATTTGTAGGAAATACAGCCAGCTATAAACATGCACATAACAAAGTTTCAAAAATATACAATGTACCTACACAAAATTTAGGTAAGTACTCTGGTAATTTCATGTAAGTACCTACATACATATTTTTTTTAATATGTACTTATGACCTTAGCTATACAAAAACAGATCAATTATTTAAGTAATAAAATAATTTCAGAGAATAACGGCGTAGTCTCTACATAACGCAGCATCTGACTGGTAGCATAACCTACTAATTACAATATCTAGAACGAAATTAATCATTATGTTAGCGAATTTATATTTAAGATAATATATAGTTACGAATAAAATTGTATTTTCGATCAAGCCCCGGATCATCTTAAAGTTATTTATCTTAGTGTTTCCAATGCTATCAATACAATGATAACAATATAAAAAATGGATTCGATGTCACGAACAGACATCGTTTTGTACATCGAATACTATCACCACCCCAGTAAAATTCGACACTGTAGATACCTAGATGGGAATCTTTCTAGGATGATAAAAAATATTTAACCTGTTGTATGTCACCTCACAATGCAATAGCAATTATTAACTATTCTTTATAAAAAATGTACAAACAGAGCGTGGCACATCGAGGGTTGACTAACTCTTGAGAGAATAATTGATGGTTTACAAGAAAGGAACTTACATATAGCAAATGTTTCGTAGAATCGTCTGTAAAATGCTGTTTTCATCTGACACACACTTCCAAACCCCGGATCCACTTTGACCTCTTATTAGAGTTTAGTCATTTCCCAAAACTAAAAAAGAAAAATCAATGTACTTATTATGTTTTTTTGGCAAACTTAAAGTGACTACACTTTCTAAGGCCTTGTGGAACAGGGGAATGTAAAATATGATTGACCAATAAATACCATGCCATGTTATATGCACAGCTTGTGAACAACAAAACTTAATTCACCAAAGATGTTTCACAATCCGTTATATGATTCCGTACAAATGACGTTACCTTGCATCATTCGATGCGAGCATTACTTACTACAAGTCAAAATAATATGTTTGGCGCATTGTCAAATTAACAAACGAATTCTAAATACTTATTATGATAGTAAACCTAGAAAGCCAAGAACAACATTTGAAAAGTAAGTATAAATTACTAATAAGAGAATTATTTTCATAAATGCTAAGTAATTGTGCTGATTTCACATTTCAAAAAAGGAACAATTCGTTAAAATTACAAAAATATATCTATATATTATACCTACAATATACACGGGAAAAAGAACATTTGAATGTATGCAAGAGAAACATATCCGCACAATTACTTTTTACACTAAATCATTTTACAAATGTTAACTAGAAAATTCCACGTTTATATCCGATGGCACCTGTAGAAGTGTAGACATTAAACCCTTAACAATGATGTACTTAACGGAATTGTACATAATAATATACCAATTCATTAAAAGACAGTCCTTAGAGATAAAATTATTTGGACACAAATAGATATAGTTAAAAAAAAAAAAACGGAATTTTAACATGCATAGTGGGGGCGTGTCAAGATTCACCTAGATCTGCTGGCCTGTGATTGGTAGAAAATGACAGCTGGACTTCACTGTAAATCTTGCGAATTATTGTTACGCGGCGGTCGACACCCCATTCCAATTTCCATTGTTCACCTATATTTATTTGTGTCATAATACAACTAACAACTCTCGACGGACGGACACTAAATCTACGTATTTTATGAATTACTCTATTGCTTTATAATTTATCATTGGTGTTTTGGCTTATAGCAAACTTTCGATTAACGATTCCGTGTGGTTGTACGATAGCAAGTGGCTTTAAACAACTTTTTTAAATATCGCACCTTAATGTTATATCCGAGATAAAAAAAATTGTATCTGAGAGTTATTCCGCCAAATAACAAATGTAAAAAAAAGGAATCCAAATCGAAAAGCCTGTAATATGCTGTTTTGATTTTTAATAACCATAAATTCACTATATTTCGCGTATACAGTACGTACTATAGTGACTCAATTTAAAATACATAGGTATATCGCTGATCCATTAAGGATTCTAAGTCATCACATTTAAATTTGAATTCGCTTAGTGACACTTTTAGAGTTAGGTCACTTTAGTACTGCATAAGCGATATATAATTTATAAGACCCAATTAAAGTTCAAAGCTAAATTATTTTGGGTAATTCAAACTACATTTTCAAAAAAATAAACCTATTTTGATCAGATATTTACTTCCATATTTGGTTCAAAGATACCTATATTAAAATGAAATAACATTTGACTTTAACATAGCTTATATTCTAGGCGACCATTCGAGTACATAATTGTTTAATATTATACAGACGTGTTTATTTGTTAGAATTGTCTATATAATTATTATTATGTTTAGCGGCACTGATTTAGACCTAATCGAAAAACTGACTTCACTGGATCAGCAGCGGAGTAAGTTATTTAGTTCACGCGGAGAGGTTACGAAACATAGATTAGGTAGTGTTCGACAATGCGCCAACGTGCGAGTTATTTCTAATTAGTTTGCACAACACTTCGTCTTCTTATCTGCCAATGCAGTACATGGTCTGAAAAAGATAAATACTTATTTATAATTTAATCAGATGTTGTACAGAACATCTTAATTTTTACACGTATTCGATACTTTCATGCAATTTTCGTTGTCAACTTCTTCGTATAAGGTACGCGTACTTAACACGCGTATTGCCAAAACGCTGCTGACACTTAACTTCAATGTGTTAATAGCATAAAATAGTATAACAACATGGCCGGTTACTTTTTTACGTCATTTCACTTAAGAATCCGTGCCATAAATATACAGTCACTGGCTTAATACACAGCTGTTCTATACTACACAAAAACACGACCACGTGTGGTGCCGTGTGCTGGCAAGTTGGAACGTCATTTAATAATTTATTTATACGGTTAAGTCCCGTTATTATAATGAAAGTTTAAATCGTGATCTGTCAAATGTAGAGCGGTATAGGACTATTATTTATAACAAATCTACCTGCTTGTTTTTATTATCAGTGGTTAATAGCAGGCGCGTGCAGTGGTGGGTAGGCACTTCGTACAAGTATCACTTAATGCCTGTTTGTAACGCTTGATTAATAGTGTTATGTGACTCACGGTGCTATTGCGGCGTCTGCGGCGAGGAGGAGCGCGAGTGCGCCGCGAGGGACTGCTGCAGCGCCGCCGGCGTCAGCCACTCCCTGCGCAACACACAACGCACACGTGCACAAACAGAACAGACACCATTTGTCTAAAGCACTTATCTACTGACCAATAACACAGGGCCAATTTCAATCTCATATATAAGTTTGTTGCACCTAAACGGCTGATTTTTATGATTTTTTGTGTGCATATCGGGTAGGTCTGAGAATCTCTTAATGTATCTATTTTTTATCTTTTCATAGCTCTGCGTTGAAAAATAGGTAGGTACATAAAATTCCAAATTTTCACCGTTATACGATTAACCCCATTTGGTGGTACAAAGTCCGCCGGGTCAGCTCGTGTATTTGTAAAGATTAATTGTACTGGAAAATTAATTGCCAGGCGTGGAAGTTGCTAGTAGTTAGTGCAGTAATAAATATATAATACCCATAGCACAAGCTTTGCTCAATTTGGGACTAGATCGATTGTTGTGAATTTATCATAATAAATTATCATAATCATCATAAATTCATGCGACTCACTTCGGTAAACATCTCTGCAGGAATGGCACGCAGGAGCTGACATAAGCGAGTCTGTTTACCCACGCCGGGATGTCGCGGTTGCAGAGCGCCTGCAAAAAAAAAAACACAAATATATGGGTGTCTCTTCGGCCGACATTATTATCTCAAGACAATATTTCTATATTATATACAACTAGCTTCTGCCCGCAACCCCATCTGCGCACGTGAAGTAGGTACTTCATACTATATCGTTATAAAATATATCCTATATGTTATTCTGATGTACAGTGGCCTCCGTTCGGGGTGTTCCATTTAAGAAAAAAATTGCTTGTTCGTTGTTATGAGCTTAACTCCGCGTTATCGACTGACGCCATGCGAAACTTTCAAACGAATTTCGCGCTAAGGGTGTAACACCGCGAACGCGGGCCACTGTACATCCAGATGTTACACGGTACATTATTACAAACATTTGCATTTATAATTTTAGTAAGCATCGTAATAGGAGTAGGTACAAGATAAAAAAAAGGATCACATCCTATTTGCTACTTATAAACCCTTAACTCATATTAAGTTATAAACGGATAAATAGGAGTTTGCATTAAGTAAATGTTTGAGCTTAAAAAATCTGAACGGATTCGGCTAAAAAATATATATTTACTTATATTTAGGTAATTTAGGTAATTATATAATTTATATTTAATAATAATATATATTAACATTGTTAATTCTTTAAGCCTAAAATCCCGGTATATACTGTAAATTTCAAAGTATTATTTACCGAAATCGTAATAAAAATTTGTCTTTTAAAACATCAAAACATTAAATGGCAGATCCTGTCTATTTCTCGGTGAAAGTAGTCTTATATGTTGTTAAGTTTTATTAATTCACTCAACTGAAGAAACAAGACTGATTGATTGACTTTAATTATTAATAATCGGTACCTACCAGACAAAATGCTGAAGTGAAGTGATTGCAATTGTTGTTCATAAGGTGGTACCTGAAAAGAAAAAGGTAATGGCAATTAGAAGAGGTACTTTAGATAACCTTGGGAGTCACATATAAATTTCAGCTGGATAAATGACTATTATATATCTGTCAATCATAATTAACGAAGGTAAAACGCAAACGGTGTCTTTACATGATATGTAACTTGCAATTAGGTGTACTTGGATATTGTAAAATAGGTTATTATAATATAAAATATGTCATTTACCTGTCACCGCGAAATTGTTTTCCTAATTCTGACACCAATCGCCTCACCTCCTCTTCGCTGAAGTCTGTATAACCTATATGTACACTTTGTCTGTAAACAATAACACAGTTTAAATTCGCATACAATATATTACTCACAGATTATAAATAAAGGCTAAAACTTTCACCAAAATAACGTGCTAGAGACTACATCCATGTACATATTATTTATAAACAGGAGGTAAAAGTATCTGTCCCCTTTTAATTAGACTCGTGTTATCGAGATGAATGCTATAACAACGTTTATTTATTTGTTTGCCTGAATTTCTGAACCAATTATGATGAACTTTGTTAGAAAAATAAAAAAACGCGAGTTGAATCCTTTGTAGTTGATTCATTCCGACGAGTAATAACCGCGAAGGCATTAGAAAATCCTTACTAATATTATAAATGCGATAGTAACTCTGTCTGTCTGTCTGTTACGCTTTCACGCTAAAACTACTGGATGAAATTTGGTACAAAGAAAGTCTGGAGACTAGGAAAGGACATAGGCTACTTTTTAACCGACTGCAAAAAAGGAGGAGTTTCACGCGGACGAAGTCGCGGGCAGAAGCTAGTATTATATAAATCGATTTAACTCTGTGTTCTGACCTGAAGCGGAACTGGTCGCCGAGCTCGCGGTCGTCCCGCGGCGTGATCTCGAACACGCCGGTGAAGGCGTAGGGGTGCCCGCCGTACGCCCACTCCGACCCGTGCACCTGCACGCCGCTGTGGAACACGCCCACACCCGCGCCCGCCGTGTACCTGACATACACACACACATATGAATAGTTTTCTACGGCAATAGTACATTACGCACCGAGGCCAGTAAAATAAAAAATGTCTCGGATCACATGTAATTGTCGTCCGAGGCGAAGCCGAGGTTGACAAAAATGTGATCTGAGGCTTTTTTATTTTACTGGCCGAGGTCAGTATACTATTTTTCTGTTCGACGAAGCCAGAAAGCGGCAATTTCATTGAGCGCAGCGGCCACAAAGTTGGCGCTTTCCGACCGGAGGACTGAAAATATAGCTACACCACAAATAGGACTCAGGAGATCGTCATTACCAGACCCCCATTGTGTAACGCGTTTGGATTAAAAACGAGTGCTTTGCTTTAAAATGTTTAATCGGGAACTTTTGCGTTATATTACGCCTAGAGAATATTCAAAACAAATCAATTGATATTATCGTTTTAAACCAAGTGTGCTGTACAATCGGGGAACTCGTGTCGAACGAGCTCCATATAGTCTGGTCGAGAAGTGAGATCTGTGAGAAAAATCGATACAGTCGTCTTAAAAATATGGGGATTGTTGCATTCGATTCAGAATTTAATTTCGAGAAGGCGGTTTTTTTTTTCCGCCATTGAAATTGCAACTAGAACTCACTTCTCGACCAGACTAATATGATAGTTACAAATATAAGAACTCAGAATTAAAGTTACACCCAACTTATATTTTGTTTGTATTAGCAGGACTTAATTTTGTCGGAATAGTAATATGTTATGACAGAAATTATCGCCTCTGGGAATGTGTCTGGTAGGTACTGATTATTAAACACTGACAATATTCTGTAAACCATACTTTAAAACCGTCACGAAAAGTTAATTGGGATCATTAACAACGTCGCGTCGTTAATTGATCGTTGGCCTAACTAGTAGGTACCAACACTATGCATTCGTTTAAAATTCATAATAACACAGGGACAGAGTTCTCAGAACATAAGTAGTCTAATTCATAAATATGGTAATTTGATGGTCTGTGGGTTTAGTGTTTACAGACCTTGACTACGAAACCGGAGGTTACGGGTTCGAATCGTACGGGCACGTGACAGTGCGATGAACATGACCATTCGAGCCTGGGATATCCTACAGCTTATACGGTACCTTGAGATAAAGACAGTTTTTTCAGCATCTACCTACTAAGAAAGTTGTAAATACCTCACTCGGAACTTATTTACATTGTATAAGTATAAAAAGCCCTGAATTAGACTGCCTATTTTTATCAGTACATATAATCAGTGATCACGGTAACAAACCGTATTACTACAGCGCTGTTCTAAGTTCTATACTTATAATGATAACCACGTCGAATTTATAGGTATTAAGTATAACGAATCATATTCTTCTCTGTATTAAGCGAATCAGTGTTTGACCGCAGACAGTTGTGTGGTGACTCACCAGTTGGTCCAGTACATGTCGTATACATTGAGCACGACGGCGGCCTGGCCGGGCCGCGGCGCGTGCGAGTCCGTCCGCCGCGCCAGGAGCGACATGCACGACGGAAACATCGCGCAGAGACCGCACAGCTGGGAACGTAAACCACTATGTTAGTCTATGTTATATAGATAAGAAAATAACGCTAGCACGACGAATTTTGATACACAAAAATTCTATAAAGTTCGTGTTCGTGTGTAAGTCGATAATCTAACCGACGAACTTTATAGAAGTTAGATTATCAAAATATAAGCACACTTTCTTTTGTGGGAACCTTTGTACCACTTCTGAGGCCACAGACACCACGGAATGTTATAGGCAGGACACAGGACTTATTATAAGCGTAGGTATAACTTATCACCGTTCATACCTAATTGTCCAAATAAACTACGCTCAATTAAGGACTTATTAAAAAGTCAGCTATAGCCAAGACTAATATCCCTATGGCGGGTTTATTTCTTGCTATACGCCTTGTAGATATTACAGAGTTATTTGTTCCTTGAATATAAGTTGGGTAGGTATATAGTTCACAGACGATATTGCTACAGCCATAAACCTGTAGCGCTTGATAGGCTGGACAGAGGATTAACCAGATAAGTTAGCCGAGTAATGAGTTACGATAGGACGATGCTAACAATCCAATATACGCCGGAAATAACATGATAGGTACGTTATGCTACATGTGAAACACTTAAAATCATTCTAATTAAGAGACAAACTTAACTTGAGTTTGAGAAATTAATTTACTACTTAACTAGGTAGTTTTTATGAGTATGCACTCTCTGAGGGCGGTTTAATAGTTATAGGACTACCAGCGCTATGTAAGGAGCTCTACTGCCGACAATAAACAAGATGACAAGATGATCAACAGCTTAGTCTTCATTTTAATATTTATATACAAAAATATTTGGTACAAATTCAAGTAATTATGCAATGTGTAATCACCTCGACAGAAAGAGATTTAAGTTTAAATAATTAAAGGATTATTTAATTTAAAACATTTCATAGACGGACAGCGCTGTGGCAAAAATAATTAAAGTTGATGTTGATTAAGGTTGTTGGGATAAGTTCGCCTTTGTAAAAAACGGATGATTAAGTAGGTAGGTATATGTTGACTTTCTTCAAATAAATTTTAAATTTACAAACTATTTATACGTGTAATGACTTTGTTAATGAAAGTTAAATACTTAAATGGCTTTCTTGATGTCTACAATACAGCGGTGGAGTTAAAACAGTATAGGTACCTAACGGAATAATTACGCTAATGCACTGACACAGGTCAAATGTCAATAATGAACGCGACAAAGTATATAATGGTTATAAAACAGTAAGCAATTAAAACGCGTTTTTTAAACGTTACTTGCTTTACATTTACACCATTTTAAATACCTACTTATAAAAATTGAGTATATTTCGCTAGTTAGTAATAATAGGCCACTTACGCAATTCGAGAATCAACTTTCGTTTAAAAGGTGGCCTTTCACTAACAACTCCCTATAATATAATCTAATTAGGTATATATATTTTTTTAAATTAAAGTTTATAAAATGGGATACCTATTAATTAAAACAAAACGAAACTAGTAAAATTAGTAAGATGAACACAAGTTTTTGATATCTATTCAATAGCTAAGAACTATTTTGTTCTTCTTCAAATCTTACTACTTATCTGGTTTTAATTATAGTTTTGACTCCAATGAGTGTGAATTATTTGAAACAAAAAGGAGGAGTCTATCTATGGGTATTGTGATTGTGCCATTTTATATTTTCGATTTTCATTAAGTGGCATTGAAATTTTCTGAAGTTAATAATTCAGCTACATAGCTCATTTGTCCTTGATGCTTGATGCTAGCAATTATACAAGACAAAGAGTCGATACAACCTACGCAGTGACGATAAAATAATGAGATTAATTAAGTTCGTTACAGCCAGTCCAGCGTTGTTACACACTGAATCAAATACCTACTATAGAGTACACTTACGCACCTACTATTTGTTAATATTGACTTCATGTTAATATACATAATATCGACTATGGAAGTATCAATTAATGTAAAGGACATTTTGCCGAAAATGAGTTATTTATATGGTTGTACTCAGAATTTTGTGCTCTTTCGAATGGTATCATTGAAGTTTTGATATCTTGAAAAAAATGTCGTTTACCTTACACTTTTTTACCTTTTCTAAAATGATTTTTCTCTCATTTCGTGATGTAAAAGACATATCCATAATTTACATCCAAATTATTTAACGTATAGCACAATACACTAAAAACTTGGCTTATACATTAATGGTAATTTCGCATTTCTAAACTAAATGTAAATTACTTTAAAGAATAAGTGAATATGCGATTCGTGTTGGCCTTTACGTTAATACGATAATAACTGGATAGTGTATTTTGTTTTTTACATCAACAAATTATAACGATTATAATCGGACTCTCTCTTTCTAACATACGGTAATACTTAATAAGAGTGAATAGAACGAACTACCATCACGTGCGTTGGATTTTTTTAAAATAGCCACATCGTCATTGTGGTTATTTATGTATTTATGTGTATCTATATATAATATTAAGTATATAAATTTATGTATTTATTTATGTAGTGTAATATCTTCCTATTTTATACCGTATTTATCATATTATGTGTATTATTTATTTGCGCCTACACATGCTCTCTGTTCATTTCAAAGGTTGACTGGTAGAGAATGCCGTATGGCATTAAGTTCGCCTTTTGTACATAATTTAGTTTGTGCAATAAAGAATAAATAAATAAATAAATAAAATAGCCGCTGCGTTTATGGTGGCCAACATATTCCTATTAGTCGAGGTCAGTGGTTCCCAACTTTTTAAATATTGTCGCCCGTGGGACTTAGTAGGAAAACTGATTTCACCCTGGCCTTAAAATACAAACAATACATGTATTTTTATGTTAAATTTACCTTTCCTTATTAAGTTCTTTGTACACTGTAGACATACCTCAATAGAATCAATGGCTTAACGGCCTAATAACATTCCCACAAGGTAGCCATATCTGGTATACAGAGTGATCCAAAGAAGCAAGTGTCAGGGTGCGGTATTTATGGAGAAGGACCGAAACTCGGGATTAGTGCCAGCCTCAAAAATATAGCCTCAATCTTTCAAGAAGAAGTCTATTTTATTAACAATTCTGCAGAGATTAGCATTGAAAGGAAACTCCAAAACCAGCACAGCTACATTAACTCCGACAGTCAAGCAGGCCTACTAGCACTGGATTTACTTAAAATAAATGTAGCTCTAAACTAGTTTGACTCTGTCAGAATTACCTAAACGCCCTGGGTAACACCAAAAAAGTCATACTTAGATGAGTTCCAGGGCATTCCAACATAAAAAGGTGCCAATATTCCTCTAATAGGCTCTAAACAAGTCTGCGGTATCATCAAGTAACAAGTCTATGAAGTACTCAACGAGGAATATAAACAAAAAGTAATGGAACTGATATCTACGTATGAACAGAAACAATAAAGAAAACTCATAAAAGGCTATTGCAATAATTTATATAAAGAACTGTTAAAGCTCAAAAGGCAAAATTCCTGTGCAGTAACCACAATTATTACCGGTCACTACAAACTCAACAAACATGCGCCTGAGGGAAGACCGTACATGTAGGTTCTGCGAAGAGTCTGAGAAGACAGCCCTGCACATACTATGCTCCTGTGGACCACTCATGCGGAAAAGAAATGTCTATCTCGGTAGAAACGTGCTGCTCCCAGAAGAGATACAAGTACTCACGTCCCAAAGAATCTGGAACTTTCTGGAGTCAACGGGCATAAATAGTGAACTATAGACAACAAAAAGGGCCGATATAATAGATCAGGAATGGTCGAAGTGCCACAAATGGGCCCACAAACTCAATAATAATAAAAGTTCATTGTTTTCCCTTTTAGAATAGTTGATTTACTCCCAGGTTCAGAACCACTGGTCTAGGAGTATACAAAACCTTATATTCGACACTCACATGTAAGTCAAAACCTACAGAATACCTCCTGTGAAATTGGTACGAAGCAACACTTTTAGTACAGATAAAAGAAAAATTGCGAAAACTACACATTTCTCGCCACATCATATAAAATAAAGGTTCGTTTTTCCCTTTGAGGTACGGAACCATAAAAAGAAATATTTAAACTTATATACTCAATTTTTGACACTCGAAAGATAATCAAAACCTACAGGGTACCTCTCATAAACTCAGAATCTTAAAATGTGGTACGAAGTAACGTTTGCATAGATATAAAGGAAAAAAAATACAGAAATTGATTCAACTAATAATAATATAGCTATATTATTATTATTCTGGTTGTGTCTTACTTTATATGTAGGTAGGTGGATACCTTCTCGTCGCTCAATAAATTATGGTATTAACTACTAGTCGATTTAAGGAATGTATACTCTAAATTATGTTCAAAGGTGTTTAGTTCTGATTATTAACTTCTTTAACTAAAGAAAAATATTTTAAACAAAAGTCATCCTTATTCTTCATTAATAGAGCAGTGAATTCAATGGTGCTTGATACATAAACTCCAAGAAAATTCTACTACATAAGACCTTTACGTTAAAATGACTTTTATTGTTTTCCATACTCATGTTAGTTACATTAACGCGTAAAAACATAAAACCTAAGCTTTTTTAAAGTAAACGCCAACTGTAACAAAAAAATTAAGGTAAAGGACATGCTAACTCCGGAACCATACGTTGTTAACTTGAGATGATGTCATAGGTTAAAAAACGATGAAATTTTAACCAATTTTGCTCTAGGTTGTGTTAAAATAGCACCAATAGAAAAAAAGTTATGACCAGATTAATTTTCACAAAAACTTCTTTTCGCTCTCCTGAAAAACTGGATTTTGTCCTTTACAGCAATTGATACTTCCATAGTCGATATATATTACTCTTCTAAGAATTGAACCAAACTTAAAATTCGTGATATTATATATTGCAGTGCCTATATATGTTTCTAGAAGTTACTACAACTATAATAATATATGGTACCTATATAAAACATAAATATTTAAAATACAAAAAGCTTTTAATAATATTGTTACATAGCTACTACCTTAATTAAAATATCAATAAAAGTTTCCTTGTAAGTTATAACACTGGATGAACACCTTAATTTTACCTTTTTCACTTTCTTGGGTGGTGCAGTAATATACACTTTCTTTTTCATATTTTGAATTTACGTTAGTAATTTTAGTTTTTTTAAGTGAATTAGTAATTAGTAATTTCAATTTAAGTGAACATTACTCTACTAACACAATACATTTCCCGCGTAAAAAAATGCCGCCAACACTACATCGCTACTCGGGAGAGGCGGAAAGACTAACTAATAACACAGAAAAATCTAAACAATCAAGTCACATAGATTACCATTATAACAAGCACTCCTTAACATTATTTTTAATGTTCAACTTTTAGAACGAAATGAAGGTGTATTAGCTCCTGTGGCGTAAAATTATCTGTTTTTTTTTAATCCCTAATAATCTTGTAAAGTTATTATTATCAGTAGTATATGACTTAGGGCACTTATTTTCTGTTTACTTTTGCGATAATGAGATTATGATGTGAACGACAGTTGAAGGTCGGAGATTCTTCAGTTGGTTATAACATACTGACAATTTTACAGACTATATACTGTATTTATATCCTGAGGTTGTTTAATAATTTATGTAAATTTCTTTTATAACAATTGAGCATATTTTAGCCTTGAAGATGCACATAATACCTATATTAATCAGGTACATCCCCAACATATTATTGGTGTACAAAATTTCACTGAAAAAATAAAAAATAAGCAGACAAAAGACCATAAATCTGATAAACAGGGTGGAGGTGATGGTGCATCTGTGCATCACAATTAGCAAAATAACTTGTGTAAGTAGATCAACCTGACAGTTTATAGGATATAAAAACACTGGTCCAGTAATTCACATTTTTGTTGGAATTTTTGAAATATAAATATAGCATAAGTTTAATAAATAAAAATGTGAAAGCATTTAAAGCTATATTGTAATATGCTGTCATTAAGTTTATTAATGAATATGGTAAGTAAAAAATACACTATAAATATTGATGATTTTAATTATACTTTATAATTTCAACTGAACAGTTATAGTGTTTCATTTATATAAAAAAAACTGTAGCATTTCAATTCGATAAAAACTCGTAAATTTGTTACTTTAGTATTTATTTTTAATATTAGAGCACATGGAGATTACAAAAACTTCATGTCTTCATGTTTTTAAAATATCCATGTGCTCTAATTTTAAAAATCATATTAAGTAGATGTAGATAACTAAATCAAACACACATAAGTAGGTGCATGAGCGTGTGTGCACTGGAATAAGTCTGATCATCTAGATATTTCTAGATACCTCAGCACAGGAGCAGTTGACTTATTATAAAAGTTTTAAATTAATTATGGGTATTAATAAAAAAACAATTTGTTATTATTAACAATAAACAATGATGCATTACAGCCTGTAACTCTACAAATCAACATGAATTGATAATAATAAAAAAATATTTGTGCAAGTTCACAGTAAAAGTTTTATAAAATTATGATTAAATAAAGTTTAATGGGCAAATAAAATGTGTCAGGTTGATCTAAAAGGCAGACTAATTACCAAAACAAGGAGTTCTTACTAAATGATTAGGGTCCTCCTGTGAGACCGCCGAGGATACAATCAAAGGGTCGCTGTCACTTTGCACCTCCTCCACTGTCTCAGAAGCCTGCCGTTCCGAACGGATACGGTAGCAACCATCACAACTCCTCATTTCTACACATACTCCCCAACTGTGTGGTCAATCATTAAAAATAAATAAATTACTTGGGACTACATTGCTACATTAAAGGTAAAAGCAACATCAAAACAAAGGGTTAATGTAACCCTTCATTGGTCACTCAAGTATTGGTATCTACTGTGTTTTTTTTTTACATTAAATGCAAACTACCCTCATAAACAAGTAATATTAATATTTTACCTCTGTATCACTGTCATAGATCAAAGATTTATGCTCCATAGTGCACTACTAAGTTAAATATGCGAAAACTCAGCTTCAAAACAAGTTCAAGAATACTACTCACTGTTTAACAAGGACAAAATAACAATCATCGGCCATTTCTAGGTACACGACGTCATATAGTTATTATAAACGAGTCCTATTCGTGGTTGAAAACGCTATTAACTAAATTAGGCGGTTTAAAATAATCATTGTATGCAAATGAACAGAGCGATTATTACATAAAATAATGACCTAGGTATAGTTAACAAGGCTCATGAAGGATATCTGACCTAAAACACTAGCTCTAATCTAATACAAATCGCAAATATGTAAAGATTTCACTCACAACTGTTAGTTGGCCTGTGTTGTATGCAAGCGAATTCCATAGAATATAACAACTTTCTCAAATAATAATTTCCATTCTCGAAGTTTCTGCGAACCAGATATTATTTACTGTGGTCAAAAAATAACTATTATAATTTCAAAAATCTATACAATATAATAAAAATCAAACGCGAATCCAATGTGCCTATTTTTCTGACAAATTGACCTGCCGCAGATAAGATACAAGCAGTGTCTAATCTAAAGGCCTAAAGCTAGCTACGATTTTGCAGTAGTATTGTATTTCCAAATTATAATATAAAACATATTATTATATTTGGATATGAAAGCCTTGCAGTTTTTTATTTTAATTTTATCTTTTCATATCTGACTTCAATTTAGACTCATTGGACATAGATAGATAGAAAACCGTCTGTTATAGAAACAAAAAGAAAAGTAAGTACCTAGTAACACTAATTCAAAAATTAAAAAATATTTCTACACGTCATCTCACATCTGTCAAATAATTTAACGCAACGCGAGGATTTCGCATATTTTAATGAAAATTGCTATATTATTCATAAAATCAAAATGGTAAATACATATATTTAAGAAATACTAATTGAAAGATATTCTACGTCATTTGTTTTTAGTGTGTAAAGAGAGTGTATAACTGGGGAGTTGTAATTTGTTTCCGGCGTATGTTTATTGTTTTAATGATTATAATTTTTAACGATTTCAGGTGCTTATAGCAGCGACAGTATGCACTAAATCCGGGAAAGGTACTTCATTTTGATATTCATTAAGTTCTTACAACTTTATAATTATATGATTATGGTATGACAATTAAATTAATGTTTTCCAGCATTGGTGTCACGACAGTTTGTCGAAATGACGAAAGCACGTATAGAAGGACTGCTGGCTGCTTTCCCGAAACTTATGACTGGAGGCCGGCAACATACTTTTGTAGAAACAGAATCTGTCAGGTAACTTTTGTTTTTGAAAATATAAGTAAAAAAACATGGGGGATCAAAGTTATTATTTTCACGAAAACATTATTTTCCTTATTTGCAGATATGTGTATCAGCCTTTAGACAAGTTGTACATGCTGTTGATCACTACCAAAGCCAGTAACATCCTCGAGGATCTGGAGACATTGCGTCTCTTCAGTAGAGTTGTAAGTATTTATGAGATAATGTATTTACACATTATAAGTTATGGACAATAAAGTGCCAGACCCCTAGTACATAGCAGGGCTCTATAGATGTCCATTATAACTATAGATTGAATAAGTTATGAAATTACTTACATAAATATTAAACTTGGGCAAACTTTTAATAGCAGTCTACTCACTATCTGATACTCAGTAATGTGTAAAGTCTAGTTAGTCCTGATAGTTTTCCTTACAAAATTATTTATACATACTACACTACTGTCATAAATATTTCTTACACATTAACAAATTTTAATAATGGTTTAGCTAGCAGGGAGGAGTGAGGATGATACACTTATTATTATCAACTGTTGTCACTGTAGCCATTGATAAGAATACTAAATACCTAGATTCTGACTTGTGTATGACATTCTGCAGGTTCCAGAATACTGCACTCAGTTGACTGAGGTAGAGGTATTGAATCAAGCTTTCAACTTGCTGTTTGCTTTCGATGAGATTGTTGCCCTCGGCTACAGAGAGAGTGTAAACTTGGCACAGGTAAAAATAAATTAAATTTCTTTCATTTGTAGAGATATTCTGGTTATTTAATTTAATTGATTTGGTTAAAAATATGCATAAATTACAACTAATATTTATTATATGATTATTGTATGATTTAAGGTTCGCTCATTTGTTGAAATGGACTCACATGAAGAGAAAATTTATCAAGCTGTGAGACAAGTAAGTTTTATATGGTCCAATATTATATATTAGATGTAATATCTTCTTCAGATATACATTATTAAATAATTGTATAGAGCGATAATATATCAGACAGTATGAGGTATAAAGTATGTTTTTGTAATGAATTGAAATTTGTGTTCTCACTAGACACAAGAGCGGGAAGCAGCTAATCGAATGCGTGAGCGCGCCAAGGAATTGCAAAGGGAGAGGTTAGAAGCTGCCAAAAGAGGACAGTCTCCGCGCTCCTCACATATGTCATTTGGTAATACATTTGGACAGGCTTATGTAATTTTTCACTTAGCTTTACTTAAGCATATATTTTTTTTTATACAAAATTTTGATGTATATGTTAAGAGCATGCCTGACCTAGTGGGTTGGATTTATGATGACTGATCATCATAATGACTGTAGGCTGAATATATATCTTTTAAGAGATTTAGTTTATTTGTGGTAAGCACTTGACTACCCTTATCATAAAATTAATAATATATTATGAGTAAGAATATTACATGTACCTGATGATGCGAAAATATTTAATTAAAGATCTACCTATTCTTGCATAAGGTTCCGGAGATTTTGGAAGTCAATCAATGTCGTCATCGGGCATGAATGAGCCAATTGCTGAGAAGATACCCACTACACCGGCCAGGGACACGTAAGTATAATAAACGTTGCTTTATTTTCTTGAAGATAACCTGAGTGAATTTTTTTTTGCTGTGAAACCCTTGAGATCAAAAAAAGTAGGATTTTCAAGATCATAATATATACCAATTTTTTTTAAAAAATTCACTTACGCGTTTACAATAATTAAGTATGTTTTACGATAATTTATTGAATGTTTTTTTTTTAGGCGCCCTGCAACACGTTCTGCAATGAAGCTAGGATCCCGCGGTACGGATGCGGAGTCGTTCGTGTCCAAACTGCGGAGCGAGGGCGACACCGCGGCCGCCGTCAAGCCGAGCCAAGCCAAGCCCTCGAGCAAGCCGCCCGCGCCCGATCAGAAGGAGTAAGTACTAATATAAATTTACTTACCTTCTGAACATGTCCAAATAAGGACTCTATTAATAAACAAACTTCAAGTTATTGTCTAGTCACACAAAACTTATCACTTTTGAAAAATCTTTAAATGGTCCTCAAACTTTACAGACCAAAATAAGATGATAAACGGTCTATTAATAAATCGATTGCTATTTGGTATGTCGACTATATTAAAAAAAAAACAGCTAAATCTTTTGTTGATATATTTTTGTCATTCTATATTGAACCTTAATGCATTGATTTAAAGTAACTTTTTTGTGCTTGTAAAAAAATCTTTCGTATTTTGTTATTTTGGAATCGGTGTATTTATCCTTAACTTGACACTAAATATATTAAGAATAATAAACGTTTATATTATTATTGTCTTATTCCAGTGTACATTTGCGTTTCGAGGAGAGACTGAGTTTAATAGCTGGTCGCGACGGAGACATTCAAAACTTTGAGCTTTCTGGTACGATACATATTATAATATTAAGAATTTAATGTCCAATTATTTTTATTACCAAATCAGATTTTTACATAGCCTTAAAAATATCCATCAGAATATAAGGTGTACCCTTTCAGTATATTGTGTTTTCAAATATAACAAACATAATAATATTGATATAATATTTTTCACATATGTACCTACCTACCTATATAATTTGCATGTGACTTGATGCAGGTCTATTGACGCTGCGCATCAGCAACGAGCAGTTCGGCCGGATCCACGTGCACGTCGACAACCAAGACACCAGGCCTCTGCAGCTTCAGGTATATAAGCCATCTTTTATTAACACTACTTGTTTATCAATTGAAAAATCCGTGTAGGTACTTTATATAAGAATTAGTTTAGTAATCGTTCTGACTCCCATCGTCAAAGATAAGTTGCACCTTACTGGGAGAGCATGTGATATGTCCTACATTTATCTTTTGTATTACAGACGCATCCGAACGTAGACAAGGAGGCGTTCCGTTCTCAAGGCGTGATCGGTCTGAAGCAGTCGCAACGGCCGTTCCCGCTCAACAGCGATGTCGGCGTGCTCAAGTGGCGTCTCGCAACTAACGACGACAAACTAGCACCCATATCTGGTGAGATTACCCTTCATTCAATAATTCTTAGTATTGAACGAAATTGAATAGTTCTTCAATGAGATCAACTTGTCTTTAACCTGGCCTCTATTTAAAAATCGCGACAATTGTAGGTGATAAATGACGATTATGTTAACACTACAAACTCGATAAGAAGCTACGCCGAATGGCCATGCCAGTTTGAAATAATCTTATGTGGTCCAAAATGCATCGTGAAATATATATAGTATAGCTGATTTTAAATGACGGTAAAGGGATACATCTCTTACTCGTGTATATAAATAAAATTAACGTCTATATTATGCTGCTGCTACCACAGTGAACTTTCTGTTTAGGCGTAATATATTTGTGATCGATTGACCAATGAATGTGTGGTTGATTTGTTCACAGCATTAACTTTCTGGACATGGTTGAATTAACTTGGCGGAATCCGAAAATATATTATTTTGTGTCAGTTTTTACGGACCACCATCTCGGGCGATAATGCCATTACTCTAATTTCTTGTAACACAATGCATTATTTGTTCGTCAGTGAACTGCTGGCCCTCCGAGGGCACCGGCGGCGGCTGCGACGTCAACATCGAGTACGAGCTCGAGCAAGAGCACTTGACACTTGCCGACGTCAATATTACCATACCTTTACCGTGAGTACTATAAATATTTTGGCTATGTCAATAACAGGCGCTGATTCGTATCAAAAACCGCTAAATAAATGTATTAATATAGAATGAGGCCCAGTTGACATGTCCCACCAATCACAGGTCAGTGATTTGTATTTCATTGGTGGAACATCACACCTAGACATCATTCTACACTAGAGCATCTAGCAAATTTTTAACTTGCAGTAGCCCCCATTGATATACATTTGAAATAAAATTCAGAAAGTTAGTGAAACGACAATATCAGATTACGTATAGATGATAGCCACGCAAAATGTGTGTGTGTTAAAGTTCAGATTTTCGTATCATCATTATTTTATTATATCTTTAATAGACATTGGTCTATGATTTATGATCGATAACATCACGACTCGCTTGTTACAGATCGGGTAACAGTTCAGTGGTGGTCCACCAATGGGAAGGCAGCTACTCGCAAAAGGGCCGCTCCCTTATTTGGAACATTCCAATAATAAACAAACAGCAGAAATCCGGCAGTTTGGAATTCACGTGAGTTTTTAATTATTTTTACATCTATGAATGAAGTTAATTTCATTTTAAAAGACGCTCATAACTGTTTTTTTCTTGTAGGGTAACACCAGCGATACCGAACGACTTCTTCCCCCTAACAGTGTCGTGGACCTCCGATACCACACTAGCGCTCCTCTCTGCTACTAAAGTGACACAGGCGGAAGACGGGTCGCCTGTCGATTATTCCCAGGAAATTAGCTTCCATCCCGATAAATACGAAATTGTATAAATTATTTAAGATAAATAGAGTGAATGTTCTTATAGTCGCTATGAAATATATCATACATAGTGGTCGCGAATTAAATTAATATTTAAAGCTGTAGAGGTATTTGTAATGACCAGTAATCAAAATTTGTTATGATATATTTTGAGTGCAATTGTGTATCTAGTACGAGCATTACATTAAAGCGATACTTTTCGGCATATTAATTATATACATATTTCCTGTATTTAATACTAGTAATTATAGTTGTTACTTATACCATATATTTTTAAGCCTCGACTTTCTTACTGATGTTTACAGATTCTGTTCTTAACATACATCATTATAGACAAAAGGCTAAGGTAACTACTTATAGGCTGTAAATTTATTTTCTGTACTTTAAGTCCAAACCATATAGCAGCGCAGGCATACGGGTCAAGTCGCGCCCATTAACTTTTTTTTAGGTATTTTCCAACAATAATTTCTGATTAGGTAACTAATTAAATAATTATATCGAGAATAAGTTAAAAGGGTTAAGAAATAGTTTATTTATAATTAAAATCTATTTGAGTATTAAGTAATTCAATATTATTATGAAAAAAAAAACATGCATACAACATCATTTTATTTGGTATTATTCTATTTAATTGAAGATACATCTTACATGAAATATACATTGTACTATATAATGCAATAAAAATGTTATATTAAATCGCCTTTTATTTCTGTCATAAAACGGCTATGAATAAGTTATTTTTGTGGTCGACTTTGACGTCGTTGTGTTTTGCTGAAGATTATTTTGATCGTTTAAAAGTCTACCTTGATAGAAAAAAAAATGTTAGATCAGAGTTGCTTCCGAATTATAACCACAGTTGTTAGTAAATTTAGTCAAGTGTTATAAATATTATATAGAAGGCTATGCAGCCACTGCATACACACGTCAAACAAATATACCACCGGCTGAAGTTATACCTAATAAGTAATATTATGCACATGCCAATGCATGTCAATATAAAATTGAACTTTGTAAAATAATTTCAGTCTTCAATGCCCTAAGGAACTATCAAGTGAACGCAGTGCCGGTTTCAGAATTGCAGTACCCTTGGATTGGTCGCGTGATTCATTCGAGGAATGGCGAGGTCCCTTATATGTGCACTGCTTCCTGCGTTGACGAAAGAATATTTATTACTGCTGCAAGATGTATTTTCAAGTAAATAATTATAATTAAGTGGGTACTTAATGGTATACTTTATTAACAAAATTAAGCCCAAATATCTGATTTTCAGCAGGTACCTACCCTTTGTCTTGTCTAACAATAGGCAGGTAGTTAAAATTAGTGTTGTCGTTCGTAGACTTTCATGTAGCCATAGTAGGTAGCGAATGTCCCGAAGAAACACCACCAAATCTGCATTTAATTATAAGATTAATTTTAAAATTTCGTTTTAGTCTAAAAGTGGGATACACTTCAGTGATATACTTGAACCGACAACTTCCTGCAACAGCATTCGTCTTACCATCAAATCTAACGAAGGAAGCTTTTGACGATATTGGCTTTATAGTTATTGAAAAACAGGCATTTGTTGGCGACTGGGCAAAGATTAAACTATTTAATGCAGTCAATAGAACCGATCACAAATACAAATGGTTTTCAGATCTCAAGTTAACAGAACCGCATGATTTTAGGGTCGTGGGATATGCTACGAGAAAGGTATTAATAGTAAATACCTATATATATACCATATTAATATTTTATTAGTACACTAGCGACCCGCCCCTGCTATAAACCTTGCTCTTGAATCACTATCTATTAAAAAAAACCGCATCAAAATCCGTTGCGTAGTTTTAACGATTTAAGCATACATAGGGATAGGTATAGGGAACAAAAAAGCGACTTTGTTTTATACTATGTAGTAATGATAAAGCAAAATTTGAAAAAATGAAGATTCAGCCTTTCCCTTGAAATCTATAAGACCAATTAATTGAAAGGGATCAATTTGTTTAATTTTACAGGGACATTTTATGCTACCGACTCTAGATTTGGAATATGAACTAACAGAGCTGGAAGTTGTGGTTAACATGAACCTTTGCAATGTCATATCAACTTTTAATCATTTTATTCAGGATTTTTATGTTCCATGTTATCATTCATGTACTATAGAGGAGCATAGGTCAAACAACAGTAAATGCAAAAGATACCATGGAGTTTTAGGTGGTGCTTTGGTAGATGTTCATACAAATCAATTATTTGGAATTGCCACATGGGGTGCACATTTTTCTCAGTATGGTTTACCTGTGGGATTTACATTGCCAAATTCTTTTAACTTCTTTAAAGATTATGCTTGTGCATTAAGTATAAAGAAAGACACTGGAATGTTGATTAGAAGCGGGTATTATCAAAGTCTATGTGATGAAATGTAATGCGAGTAAAAATGATGCAGAATGTAAAATGAAAAATATATTATATACAACAATAGTTTACGAATTTTTCATGGTTATTCCAATTTTCAAATCCCAAACAATTTCTGTAATTTATAATGTATATTTAATCTAGGTATGTTACATTTATGAATTATTTACATTAAAATTAAATTTAAATTCTGATTCAGAAAATGTGAACTTAAACTTTTTTGCTGTATTATCTGGTGTTGTTTTACTGTCCTTTTCAATATTACTAATATCATTGCACTTTTCATTGTCTGTGTTCGAGTCTTCATTTTGTCTTGTAGTTTTAACCAAATCAATTTGTTCTGGAGTTAAATCAAAATTAAATTTAAAGGAATTGTCACCAGTTGTCAAAAATGCAGATTTTCTGAGGAATGTTGCTTTTGGTTGTACAGGTGTGTCAGAGATTTTGATTTTGCTAGCCACTGTGAATACAAAAAAGTTTAATTATGTTTCGAAAGAATATTATTATCAAAACTTGATCCTCTTATCTATGTTACTGTAGAATAAATACATAATACTAATCTACAGAAATTGTATGTGTGAGACTTACTTTTAGCCAATTTCTTTTCTTCTGTTGCCATTTTTGCTCTATAGTCCCCAAAATGCGTCCTCATTAGTTGTCGCTTCCTGATCATAGGCTGGCTATTATTTTTCAGTATTGTGAGAACCTTCCATGCTTCTTGTACTGTCAAGTGTAAAAGCGCATACTTTTAGAATAATTATAAATAATGGTATTCCAATTTAATCGGCTTATGTATTGATCTAATTGTCCACTTCTTTGAAAAGGTTATGTGATTAGCATGGATAGATATAAGAATGTCACTTGAGAATATTTCAAATAACTTACAATGTTTTTCGTTCCCTTTATTCTCGCCTAATGTTTTTTCTAATTGCTGGATGCACCAGCACAGTTCTAGCTGGAATTGCCTGATAGACTCTTCAGGATCTGTATTGCTTGAGTTTTCATTATCTGAATTGACATGTTTCTGGATGGAGTTAGGTTTCTTTTTACCGTGTAATTTTGTTGGTTTCGGCATCTTCTTTTAAATATTAAACTCTGTAATCTGTTGTGTTTATAAGTACCTAGGTAACCTACATTCAATTTGTGAGTTTATTTATTAAACGTCGTAATTATCGTAATAGCCGACATAGACTAAAGGACTAAACAGATCTAAACGACTTAACTGCTCACTGACAGATGCCAATGCCATTGTCAACATAGAGGTAGTATATAATAATACAGACAAGAGTCCTTACTCCTTAGTGCAGTACTACTAATCAGTAACTTCCGTAGGTATTTTTTGTGTTTAGGATATAATGTTGTAAAAGTTTTTGTTTTAACAAAATATGGTTGATTTTTAGATATATTACATTAATTTACCTTCAACTTGTTTTAAAAAAAAAATGACATTGACACAAGCCCTAGAGGCATCACTGACTGAGCCTAGAATCTAGAACTTAATCTGTCTTTGATGACATAACCTGACAGAAGTTGATAGTAACATCTAATTCTAACCTCAAAATAATTTTGTCATTTTATTTTTCCACGAGATTGTAGTATGCCGCTTGGAAAATTTGGAAAGATCACACTTTCGTGGTAAATAGCTCGATAATAAAATCTTTAGGTGTCAGTTTGATAAATTGCGGTGAGCTCATAATATAAATTAGTATATTTCTTAAGTTCTTGTAAATCTAGACTTACCATGAATTATGGGCTATATTTTTGTTAATTTTTCTAATACTAAATGACCGAAACTATATTAGTTAATGAAAGTATATGTATGTGCTTATGTATATACATGGTCATGATCTAGGACGTAGTAACAATCCTCGAGTAGGATTTCATAACCAAGACATCAAAAAATAAAAAAAGGAATATCTTTATAGTAATCTTTCTGACAGATGATCTGATATGAATGAATTAAGGACGAGTAAAATGTATACACTTCATATACAATACTCAATTCTCTAAAATGCTGGAATATTATAAAAATCTGATACATAAGTACTGAGTAGGTACAATAGTTATGTAGGTTAGGTATATTTTATCATCAATATTTCAATTCAGTACTTTGCTTAAAATATATCTTTACAATTGTCTTTATGTTTTCAGGATTGGGATAACTGTTGGAAGTCTGTCTTTATTTGTATTGTCACGTAACTCTATCAATGGCCACCGCATTGAGAACATGAAAGCTAGAGAGCGCATGCGCAGAGCTAATCAAGGAGAGTACACAGACATTTACAGAAAACTATAAAATTGTATGTTATTTTATTAATTATATGACAATTTCTTGACTATAAAAATATTTCTTGTAATTAGTAGAATTTTAATGAGAAACCTTCCTTGCTTTAGTGTTACAAAGTGAAAACTAATATAAAAGAAAATGGCAGTGCCTCAGTTAGATCCGGCGAAGCTGCAGTTGGTTCAGGAGTTAGAGATAGAGATGATGTCTGATATGTACAACAGACTTGTATCTGCATGTCATCGGAAGTGTATACCCATCAAGTATCATGAACCAGAACTGGGTAAGATATACTATCACTGCAATAATTGTTTTAGGAAATGTTTGTAACTTCTTGACTTCTATTAATATTCATGTTAAGCCTGGCCATGCAGATCATATTATTCTTGTTATTTTTATGAAATTTACCATTTTATATATTGGACCAGTAGTTGGGCCACATCAGAGCATATTCTTGTTTTAATATATATTTTTATCAGACTAGTAAGGAACGGAAGGGCAACACATAACTTTTACAAAAATTAAAAATAATCACTATAACACATAAAGCTTCCTGTAATTGAAGAAAACTTACCTCCCATAAAGATCTATATTTATTCACTTTCCAGGAAAAGGTGAATCAGTATGCTTGGATCGTTGTGTCGCCAAATATATGGATGTGCATGAGAGAATCGGCAAGAAGTTGTCAAACATGTCGCAAGGAGAGGCTGAAGCAGACTTCTCTAAAATGAACTTGGACAAGAAATAATCTTAGGTAGTGTAACTTGCAATGAATCATCTGTCTTAATAGAAAAATATTATTTTGTAGACTGAATACATTCAATTATAATAAGACCTTAATAACTTGCTTTAAAGTTCTAATTCTAATGTAGCTTGTTAATATACTTTACATTAAATTCTTAGCTTTCTAAAATTTCAACAATAGTAATACTTAACAACACTATTATAATGCTCGTTTTTATCACCTTGGTTCTCAAATGGTTTTTTTTATTTCGCAACCATAACCAATCACTGCAAGCCATCTAGTAGTCAGCTTAATTCAAAGTACCTACACAAGTACCTGATTAACACTATGACCTAATATACATTTCTACAGATTGATTGCAAGTTACTCTTAAATAAGTAGTTTAATTAATTTAAAGATTTTGGCTATTTAAACAAGAAATTTAGCTCAAAAATTAGAACCTATTGATGCATTTTATTATATCCTATAACTATATAATATATCTATGACTAGATTTGGAATGGTAGTTGATTGTTGGAAAATAAAAAATAAAAATATTTTTTTTAATGTTTTATTTCAGAATGTAGTTTACATCCAAAATCTAATCTATATTCTATACAAATTATTGCACAAAACTCAAACTAAACTAAATATCTTTCATTATTTTTCCAAATCCATATTCCGGTCTGTAACATTCAACTAGTCTACTCAATACATAAATGTGGGCGATAAAAAATGTAATGCTCATTGCCCAAATTAGTAAGAAAACTTCCCTACTTTTAAATTCTAACAGATAAGCAAAAAATAACCATCCTGCCTGTGTGCAAACCCAAATCAACATTAAATACAACGCTCTTTTTGATTTGAGTTTGAAATTATGCACAACAAGAGGCAACAAAGACAAAAACCAAATAAAATATTGTGAAGTCATTACACTGTTATATGCAACCAAAATAATTGCTTGAAAGAACAAAGCGAATGGCAAGGTTTTAGGGTCACAACCAAATGTCAAACTGGTTATAAACAAAATTACACATTCAAAGATCTGCGTTATAGTTTTCACTATATCGAATGCTAACTGATCCATCGTCAAATAGGAATAGTAGAAAAGTACAGAGAAATTGTGCCGGGTATCTTTTCTAAAGAGATGATAAATGTAAGTCTCGAAAAGAAATTCATAGCCATACAACAAATACATGTTGTAAGTTAATAGAAGTATAGTTACGACGCAACTGATAGTTAAGTTAATTTGTTTCGAATTAGGTAGCAAAGATATAATACCGTCCTTTATGCTAGTTCTTCGATTAATTTTATACTCGCCCAGTGATAAATACATAGGAAAACTAAACGCCAAAGGATATAAACGGAGGTGAATAGAAACTCCGAGTAATATACCAGCTAATACGTATTTTATCGACGATCTAGCTGTATTAGTTTGAAGAAAGAAAAGAGAGAGAATAATTAAGAAACATGGCACTGAGTCGGCATTACCTCGGGTAGAAATGGCGATACTCATTGGATTATAAAGCCAGAAAAAAGAGCAATATTTAGCAATATTTTTCACGACATCTTTGTTTTTAGAAACCAGTTGATTCAGTACCAATGACCTTACGGCTACGGTAACCAAGATATCAAATACTGAAAATAGTATTTTCCCGAATTTCATAGAAACTATAAGATTCGGAACCATAAGGTAAGCAATAATAGGGCTATACCTGTATGTGTGACGTTTGTATGGAGAGTTTCCGTCTAGTACATGTCTTGCTGCATCGGTAAATACTTTGTAGTCGACGTCTGTGTATGGAACGTCGTACGTATTATCATGATAGTCTCCGTAGTAAATTAAAGCAACTCTTATTACAATGCCGATGACAAGATGGTATGTAAATGGCAAAGTAATAAATGATTTTAATGAAGGCATTTTAAATACGCGTTTTTAAATCTTTAGCGGCGGACTGTAAACAAGCTTTGAATTCTTGGAATTCTTTAGAACAAATATCCTTAGCAACTTTATCTTCTTGTAATAACACGCATCTAGCGTACACAGTGCTTTGCTTAGCGCACTTGGCGAAGACTAAAGGATATTTAGCAAATCTCTCTCTAGCCTTTGCGACGGATTCCATATTTTTTATGTCTCAATTGTAGGGGCCCTTTTCCTGACGAACGTTGTTGGCGGCTCGGTGAAGTCGATAGGGTCACGTGGTCTGATGAATATGTCGTAAATCGGTTTCGAGAAGAATATAGCAAGTGCTAATGTTGTGAAAGTTAACTGAAAAGTCTTTGGGTACTTGAAGATCCAGCTCCTTTTTCCTAGAGGCTGGCTACGTTGACGACGATTTTCCATAATTCACTGAAAAAAAAACCAACATCGTCTTAATTTTTAGCAAAAAATATACCTACCTACGATAAAATACGATAAATTGAACAGAGTACTTAGTTGCCTATCTACAGTGCCTACCGCCTGTCTACAAACAACCTAAGTATTGTTGGCTAGTTATTAATACAAACATTTTCTAAGACTTTGTTTTCATAAATTCTTTCTCCATATGAATTAAAAAAATTAAGAAGATATATATTTTCTAGAAATTCGAAAGTTATTTTTGTAGCCAATTGCTAGATACAGTTCACTGTATGAAGTAGATACCTAAGTTACCAAACAAAAAGAAACATATGTACATAAGTTTAAGTACTTATATCCCTACTTCCCTACTAATATTATAAATGCGAAAGTAACTCTGTCTGTCTGTCTGTCTGTTACGCTTTCACGCTAAAACTACTGGACCGATTTAAATGAAATTTGGTACAAAGAAAGCCTGGAGCCTTAGAAAGAACATAGGCTACTTTTTAACCGACTGCGAAAAAGGAGGAGTTCCACGCGGACGAAGTCGCGGGCAGAAGCTAGTAATATTATAAAGAGGAAAACTTTGTTTGTTTGGTTGTAATGATTAGGCTCAAAAACTACTGGACCGTTTTTATTTGTAAGCAGGTACCATGTAGAGAATTACGATTGATTTAAGTACCTGGAAACAGTAAATACTGTAGTAAAAGTTTTAGCAACAGGCCTATAAAAGGACACGATACGGCCTTGGTATAAGTTATATGTGGCAACGTTACTATATACTTAATAATAAAACGTCCGTAGTAATAAGTCAACTGGCCTAAATCTGGTGAAGCCCACCTCCCTTTTGTTGGGCCCGTCAGTGACCGGCGCGAACACTCGGGGCTCCAGGTCGTATCCGTCACACACCAGTGAAGATTGTTTATGTTTGAGGCAGCACTGACGCATGCTTTCAAATACGCGCTCGCAACGGACCTCTTGGAAGTTTTTCTCTGTAAGTAAAATAATATTATTAGAATATAGGTAGTTCAAAAAAAAAAAATTCATTACACTATTCCTCGATTACTTACATAGGTAGGTAAGTACCTACTAATCTTCTTATAATATCTTTCTCTTTCAAATATATAAAAATGAATCGCAAAATGTGTTGGTAAGCGCGTAACTCGACAAAGCCTGGACCAATTTGGCCATTTTTTTTTGTAAATGTTCGTTGAAGTCCAAGGATGGTTCTTACGGCGAGAAAAGAATATTGCCGGGAAAACCCTAAAAACAGCCCTTTTCTTTTCCCATACAAACGTTGTCTAACTAAAGTTACCTAATTTGAATTTCGAACGGGCAGGATGACGTCTGCCGGGACCGCTAGTTGTAAATATTAGTAGTTAGGTAAGTAGGTACTTACTTTACCTGTCGGAAAATAGATTTTTAGACATTCTAGGTAAATTATTTTCTTAGTGTCTATTACTTTTAATTGGAGAAAAAAGCTTTTGAAATATATGTTCAATCTTATCTTCATACTGATATCGAAATAAGTGACCTACCTACCTAAATAGTACCTACTACCGCCGCGTCGAGTCCCTACATCATCCTCGTCGCCTAAATGAATTTGTAAAATAAAAAGGACCTAATTAAAATCTAACCATTTAAATACTAAGTTCATTATTTCCATGTCTATTGGTGCTGAGTCCTGTAAGATAGTGAAAGCCTTGCTCAGGATCCAGGAGAATATACCTACTAGTTTTGTATGTACTATTTTCCTTTACATACCTAAATATTTTCATTTTAGATAGATACCACCTATCATATAATATGGTAAGTAACTGGAACAAATCAAGATTTGGTCTGTTACTTGCTTCGAGCCTCTATTACCTAAATTTGAGACTGTATCTTTGTCATTTTGTTGACGCCAGTACGAATAAATACGATTTTTTTTTATAATGTAACCTAGTCATAAAAAAAGTCTCAACTGTATTACTTACCTAATACCTATAAAAAATTGCAGGGGGCGTATTGTGGGCGGTTTCGTGCTAGTATTGTTATCTAATTCGAACCGTTTAACATTGATAAGCCAGTTTAGCAACCTACGGCCTAAACGGAATTATGTGACGTGGTGATTAAGTACCTACTTTTACTTTAAATTGTCTCTTTTTCATGATTACACATATTTTAAACAAAATTGTCTTTTTTTAGCTTCTCACTATAAAGGACAGCTACTGGTAAAAAACATATTAGGGACCTACTTTAACGATGATAATAATAATAAACGATCACAGATTTTTAGGTATATATATATTACATTTTATTAACAATATGATATAATCGACATGCTCTTAATCTCATTAGAAATAAAGATAAATCCTTTTATACAATAAGACACTAAAACTAAACAATAAGATATACATATAACAGAATATGTTTTATATAACATGGACTTTCCCCTAATTTACATAATAATGAATAACTATTTGCGGACTGCGGATTATAAATTTGATAAAAGTAATGTTCATAAAAGCACTGCAAATTAAATATAAAGCGAATACAAGCAAGTCGAAATAATATAACAAAAATGGACCCATAAAAATTTACAAAAAAGTATACTAGGTACTAAACCATCCGCAGTCAGCTAAACACATTTAAAAACCTAATTACCTACCTAATTTTATTTATTTCTCATACTTTTTACAGACATTTTAGTATACTTTTTACAGACAATTAGTCTTTTAGATTCAGTTGTTGATTTGAAGATAAAAGATGTACCTACCACAAACCAATATCAATTCAAATTTCGTTGTTAAGCAGTGCAGGAAAGAGTAACAATAAAGTTTACTGATTTTCGAGAAAGGTTCAATTGATACGAAGTACACAGTTGATTGATATAAATTGATGTTACATGGATCGGAGTATATGTCCACTCAGGCAGCTCGAACATGGTTTACCTATTACATTAATATAATTCCATAGGTAATCGTCTAATCGTGTACTTAGTCCTAATATTATAGTAAAAATATGCTACCATATTTATTATTTGTGTATGATATTATATCTAAGCATGAACGATGTTGCATGGTAGGAGTAATTTGCGCTAAATTAAAACAAAATTTTACAGCAACTGAAATTAATCAATCACAAGAATTGGTGATAATAACATTTTCTACGTGAGTGATAACAACTCGGCATAATCAGTCGTACTACATACAAGATAGTAAATGAATACATAAGTTATTATAACTAGAACTTCTAGCTATTCTAGACTGAAGATGACAATACATAAAGTAATACTTGTATCAAAGATGTTATAGCTAACGAGATTTCATCTCATTCACATATAGTATGGCATAAAATGTTTGATGGACTTAATTCAAAACCACTGCAGATTTGACTCCTTGCTAAACAAAAAAAATTGCTGTATTATGTGTCCAAGCACATACTGTAATAATAATAATGAACATCACAAATCATAATTTTCGTCTAATACAATTAACACTACAATGAAAACCTTTTAAATAAATTTCTTATTATGTCATATAAACAATTATTAACTTTGGTAGTGTAACTGATGACTAAGAGTAAGAGCTCCATTTATTAATAGAAGTAGGTAATTTTAACAGAATTTACAATTAATTATATATAATGAGCTCCAATTTGCTTTAGTTGTACCTATATCAGCCAAAATAGGTATACTAAGTTATAATGTGAACAGCAACATTTCAAATACATAATAATATATGTATTTTCACAATCAAATCACACCTTTAATTTAAATTTCTGCATTATGTTATTCAATCTTACCAATAAGATATTTCTGTCTTTGTTAAAAAATTGTAACACTTATGTTAAGCTGTAGGTAGACCAATACCATGTTGTAATGTACAGTAATAGTATCTATGTGTAAGGAAACTTCAATATTTTCATATTAAAATAATGTTGATTGCAATTGAATTTGCAGCTTTATGATGTAAAATCTATAATGCTTATCTAATCAGAACAAAGCAACATTATTTTTTTATACACTGACAACATGGTTAAAAGCTTTAGTCTGGTTTTGAACCTTTACACAATAGTTTTCAAATATGAAAACACACAGTTCATTTCATCGGCGACAGATAAGTCGACGACGCAGGAGCATTCTGGCTATTGGCTTGAATCTGCTTCCACACTATCTTGTTGGTTATTCATTGGCTTCTCAGCTGTTTGTGGTTTCACTGCAATTTGGGGTTTCTCTGCAACTTGTGGCTTTTCAGGCAGCACTGGCTTCTCAGCTACTGCTGGTTTTTCTGAGATTATTGATGTTCTCTCAACATTCTTTTCTCCTTGATTATTTTCAATATGTACATTAGACATTTTGTTTGTTATTTCATCAGGTTTTTCATGCTCCATTTCAGATGGTCTGCTTTTGTCTCCATGAGCATGGTTTGTTGCAATTTCTTCATGGGAGTTTTCTTGGTGTAATGGAGAGATTGTCCTTCCAGTACTATCTTCATTTACAATATTTTGTTGCCTTAATGCTGGTGGTTCTGCTTGACGATCAGGATGAGACAGAGTCTGCGGGTGATGAGGGTTGTGTAGTAGCAGTCTAGACTTATCACTCTTCCTCCAAAGTGTTACTTCTTGTTGCTTAAAGTAGCGACGGTCTTCTGTGTCCATCAATACTAGATTTAAATAGTATCTTACAGAAAATTTGTTATTTATGTCCCTCATAGTAGGAGTTAAGTCATACCCTGCAAGGAAAACTCTGATCGGTATACTCTCTCCCCGTACTGGAGCCCCATCCATGATTTCATATTTAGCAACAGTTTCATTCTCAGTAAAGGTATTAGGCCCGGAACCTGTTGTTTCCCTCTTAATAATGGAGATTTCCATGTGCTTAATCTTGATGCGGACTAGCAGGAAATAGATTTTGCCCACTATGACGTCCTTCAGATGATACTTAGATTTATTATATTCAAACTCTATATGCAGACAATCTTCAATACCTACCTCCATTTTTATCGAGTTTAAAACATCCGGGTAGCTGCACAACGTGTGAACTGCAATGTCGACCTCTTTAACGATATCTGTAAGGCGACGAACGATCGTAGCGCGTAGGAAATATCTCAGTCTCACATTAGCACCCGTATACACTTCATAGGGTTTTTCTACATTAGCGAATTCGAAAGGGTATGAAGTATGCTGCAGCAGGTCACCTGGCCGTGCCAATTCCTTCACCAATGATATGAATTCATGATGATTACCTCTATCGTAGAATAATTCAATCTGCCCTATTAGCTCGACTTTGATTCCCTGGTGTTCGAGTTTGGACCCAGGCTTCCTGAGAGTTACATTTACCCTGCCGGATACAGTTTCGCCATCATAATATAATAGCAATTTCTCCTTTTTACCGTCATCAGTTTTCACCTCGGCTACCTTCCGCTTGTCAGCATCGTCGAATACGATTTCGATATCGGCGGTTTGTCCGAATCCGAAAAAACTCATTTTTACACAGAACCGTTGCACAAGTTACAGGATTTTTTTTACACGTTTATCGGTAAGAACAATAAGCTTTTTTTGAGAAAAACATTGAAAAACGGCGATGAAACGCCCGCGAATCCGTAGAGGCGATTGAAGGTTGAAGCAAAGATGGCGACTACGTTCATGTCGGCTGTCGGCCGATAGGTTGTTATTAAAAATATAATTTATAACATAACTCACCAACGAGGCATTTTTGAATCTCACACGCAAATTTCTTACAAGGATCCACAGGCATATATGATAATATTTAGTTAATTTGCAAGAAAACTGCTATAAAATCAAAAATTGTATCATGTGTACATATGCCGAATTTTTAGGTGGCAACTTTGTGAATTTCTGTACCGATGCGTTCAAATTGTAATTATTTTTAAAAAGACTATGAAACTGAAAGTAGGGTTATTGTAACATGATTATTTCATTTTGGTGTCTTATAATATTTATTCCCAATCAATCAATCGAATATATTTTTTTTCAAAAATGATAATAATAATACAAACTTTCTTGTCTTAAGTGCCTAGTTTTTTATGCTGTGCTAGCTTGTAGTACGACCCAGCTTCGGAAATTGGAATACTGTGCTAGGCCCTTTAAAGTGTTGCCATCGTCCTGTCTTTAACCAATAAATGGCGGATCACAAAATTTTCTAAATAAAACGAGCCGATAATTTTGTGAATAAAAATCTTTCAAACTTAAATATTGCTATGGAAATAACTCGCACTACCCTTGGAATTGCAGTGGGAATAGCGGGATCGCTATTCCTTGGATATTGTGTGTATTTCGACCAACAACGCCGTAAGGATCCCCTTTTCAAGAAAAAGCTCCGCGAACGTGAGTATTATATTATGATGTTGTATAAAAAGTAACTCCTTATATAGTTTAGAGGGTACCTGTCTATAAACATGATATTGTATACCCCGAGCAATACCTTCTTCGAACTTTACTTGTCTCATTTTCATTTGAAGTTTTTTCAAAATAACCTATAAACTCGTTGATCGTTACGTTTTGCTCTTCTGTATTTTATTCGCTTCAGTAGTTCTGTTATTGATGCAATACTTGTATAGTTATTCATTCGATAAAATCCCATGTAGGTAAAGTTGCCTTGATTAGGAAAACTATTGTGTAATGACATTGGATCGAAGTCATTCAAAGTTCATTGAATAGTTATATGACTTCACATTATCGCAGGTGGTTGGGGAAATAGAATTAAAAATCAAAATTTGGTTTTTTCCTGTCGATTACTCTGTGTAATTTAAAAGTGAATTATGTAGGTAGTCTTATTTTTTGGAGCTGAAAGGAATGTAAACAAATCTTCAAAATTGGAATACCGTCAGGGACTGCCCAAATTACCTAGCATATTATATTAAAAACCATTTAGAACAGATTTAATTTTAATACACAGACATAAAAAATTAGAAATAAAATTAGTTACTTTGGCAAATGTTATGCATAAATTTTCAAATATTATGCACAAATTTTAAAATGTAATGCACATATTTTATTTTTATCCATTATGATTTGCATTGTGTTTGTGAACATTTAAAAAATAAAGTCTTATTTCTAAAGGTTGTAATAATTAAGACTTTTCTTAAAAGTTCCCTTTTATGTAAATTTTAGGTAGACAAAATGCAAGGAATAATACCTCGCGCCCTCACACAATGGGTGGACCTTTGCCGGACATGAGTGATCATGAAGCTATGCAGAGGTTCTTCTTACAACAGGTAAACATTTAATATCTAGGTACTAATTACCTATGAGATATTGCATTCTTCTCTGATTGATTTTTTTAGTACCTTACTAAGACATAATTGATATTAATTAAATATCTAAATATTTGTTTTAAATGGAAAAGAAAAAATAAAAAAGAGATTCCATGCTATCAGAACACACACAACCACTCATAAACAGTGATCTACAATAGATCAAAAATGGTTCAAGTGGTTTTTTTAAAGCTCTAATCCAATACTTATTATAGTAAATATTAAATGAATTCATTTATTTCATCTGCAGATCCAATTGGGAGAGGAGCTATTAGCAGCTGGTGATCTGGATGCTGGTGTGGAACATCTGGGCCAAGCAGTTGCTGTCTGCGGGCAGACACAGCAACTTCTTAGTGTAAGTTATATACATAGAATGAAACCAGACAAAAGTAACATTATTATTTGAGAATGGGTTATATGCTGTACTGCTGCCTCATTTTTTAATTAATTTAAATTATAGGTGCTACAACAAACAATGCCTGCTCCAATCTTCCACCTCCTTCTCAAAAAGCTTCCAGAAGTCTCCGAGCGACTCCGTGCTTCAATGAAGATGAGTGGGAATGCCTTGCAAGAGGAGGATGTCGAATAAATTTTTCTAGGCAATGGGAGACACTTTGTTGCAATTGTGCTGTAGGACTAGAAATACCTATCGCCTATGCAGACAGGCTTGTGTTTTGTGTATTCATCAAAGTAATCCATTATCATCTGAGGCTTCATTGATTAGTAACTGTTATATGTATAGTATACAAAAAATATTGTAAAATATTTGAGGTTTTATATTTTATCTAACAAAATATATTTTTATAATGTTATGTCTTTCACAACCCTAGGAACCCAGCAGCGGTTTGCTATGTTGTGTCGGTTCTTTGATTACTGATATGTTTTATCATGATATGGAAAATTTAAAAAACCAAAGATGTATAGTGCAAGTCCGGCAGTATGTTGAAAAAAAAATCTTATCCTTGATTGACTGATGCCTTTAATTGTATCTCCTCCAGATTTGTGACAAGTTTGATTCGTAACAATTTCAGCACTTGCAACTTTATTACATTATTTGTATGATTTTGCATATTATACAGTTATATAAAAATGCATAATATGTAACACCTTCTTTTATGTTGAAATTGGAAAATAATGTATAATTAAAAAATGTACCTATGTAGTCTTAATTTTAGTGTTTAATATAATACTTTCCTTAGTTCTTATTCAATTAACCTGAAGGTTCTATTGTGAAGGGTTTGTTGTTATATCATGCCAGATTGTTTCCAAAACCATAAGTTGTTAGTCTGGTAAGTATGGGTTAAATAGGTACCTAATAATTTGTTCATCACTTTCACGAGCTCTTTTCTGAGTCATGTACATGCAAATTATTGTAGAAAAATCCTTAAATAGAAATTGGCTGTGATAGAAATGTACTCCAATAAATCCGCCATTTTCTTATGAATACTCTTAACGCAGGGCAGTCTTAATTGCATATGTAGGTATTTGTTAACGTTATTTGGTATTTGTTAACGTTATTTTCGGTATTGTTCACCACTGGTTAGGAATGCTTGAGAGTTTTGATTGAGATTTTATTGTGAAATAAAAGTATTGTACAAGTAGGTATTGTTTTTAATTCAGCCTTAATAATAATTTAATACCTTTTAGAATAAAATGTCTTTCTAGAAATTATGTTTTGCTCCCATATTTCATAGTCATGAAGTACTAAAACCCGGCCGTAGTCGTTTTATCATATGTGTACAGGGTATCTCTTGTATTTATAGGATATTAGCTATTTTCCTATATCTTTATTTTCCAAAAGGAAACAAAATTAGTATAGGTATTCAAAATTTTTAAAACCAAGCAACTATTTGTTTAAAAAGAGTCTCTGTCTTTTTAAGCAAATAATAATTATGACGTGCTATCACAAAGAAAATAAAAACGTACTTCCATTCCAGTTACCGATATATTTTAATATAAAATTACATAATAAAATTAACAAATATGTATTACATAAGTACAATAATTGTCCAGGGCAGTCATGTTCTTGCATATAATAGGGCCACCAGTTCATTAAATTCAAATCCGAACCTACCGTTTAGGAGTTCATATCATACAAGTATACAGAAGATTTATACAAAATGATTATTACAAAAAACATATTGCATGTTTTCAATAAATCATTTAGATGGCCCTAATTGCATTTTATCAACATACAAGAAAAATAAACATTTGAAACATAAAAGATACAAAATAACAATATTATCTACCTATGTACATTTAATTTACATTACAACCGCATAATATTTCACTAAATATAACTTAGGAGTCTAAAATCTATGGATCTCATTGAAATATAGGAAATGTTTTTGTAATGATAACAAAGAACCGATCTTAGAATATAATAAAAAATGAAGATACCTATAAAATTGACATAAACTACGAAAGTCGCAATATTATTATATCAATTCCATATATCTACTTATTTCTTATTTTATTCTGTTGCACTTACTAAGATAACCTGTCTCGTAGGGCTGAACTACTTTGTTCTATATAATGCTCTCATAACAAAACGAACGAATATTAGTTTCTTTTTTTAAATATAGGAATGATAACATAAGTAATAAAAACAAGGATTCCGCACCATCGACGGAATATTTTAACGTGAATTTTTAAATTTACATAAAAATATTACGATTAATTACTATTAGTGATAATTAGTGGTAGTTTCGTTGGAGAAATATTTCTAGGTAATGCGTTCTGTTTGTCAGGCACATTTATTAAAACAGAAGCTTAACTGAAAATCAAGACTTTTTTGCGATTGTGGAGCTCCTTATATAATCCTGCGAAATTTTCATAACTTCTAAAGCTCCTTTTGCAATGAGGGCTTCCGCTAGTTCTCTTCCCAAATCAGCACAACTGCTAATAACATCGAGGACCATATTCGGGTTTTCAGTTAAACCACAGAAAATCTTGGGCTCATTTTTTAACGCCTTTATCTCCTCTAAACTTCTAGTATCTTCGCAGTTTAAATTGGCCGCCTTTTCCGATATTCTTTTATTTAACTCTTCAATAGGATTGGCCGAATTACCATTATCAGTTTTTTGTTTTTTGGTATCGCAGTCTTCAACGGGACTTAATTTGTGCTTGGAGGGTTTTTTGATTTGAGCAAAAGTTTTATCGAGAGTGTGTTCAATTTTAGTTGAGCCATCGAGACTCCACACTGCTCCGGAGATGGACAGTTTAAAGTGCGAGTCAATTGGCTTTAGTCTTGTTGAAACACCCACAGGGGCACTACATCCGCCACCTTAAATAAAGAAAGCCAATCAAAATCATTCATGCGTAAAACAATTGTTTTTAAAATTGTGGTACGTTATGAACCTAGTTAAACGATTCTTCAAGGTAACGTAACAAGAACAAAATCTTTCAAAAGTAGGTATCGAATATAATTGGAGTGATAGGATCTAAGTATCGAAGCAAGTCACATTTTTACCTAGTGTATTAAGGAAGCTCCTCTCAGCCAACACGCGACAGTATGTCTCAGGATGACAAAATGGTGCGAGTATGGACAAGATGACGTCGTTGTCGGCACGGCATTCTACAGCTAGTGCGCCCTGGCCTACTGCGTACATTATTTCAGAGCATGGTAAAATCTGGAATTGAATGAATAAAATAAAAAAATAACTTGGTTCTTTTAATATCTGGTCTATTATAACCTCTAAAAGTTTAATATAGTACACCGCCACAATCTTCATATTGCTTGGTTAGGTGTCGTGTAGATTGGATCACGTGTCGACACGTAATTTTGGTCAATATTTTTTTCAAACGTCAGTAAGTTTAAAAATAATGTTTTTCATTAGGTATAAATTCAATGGGAGGTTTTATCAGTTAATCTTAAGAGAGCCGTAGCCTACTTACAGATTCTTATCGCGAATCACTGGACCATGCTATTATCTATTTATCCACAAAGCTGATAAGAGTATTTTAAAGAAAAAAACAAAAATAATTATTTGTTAACATTTAAAAATTTAAGCCAGTTAAACATATTATTTTATACCGTTTGTTAGATGATCACCTTTACAATACCTAAGTAGTTTATGTACTTCCAAGATTTTATAAAATTACTCGGCAACTACCTACATATATTTAATTTCTGAACGCCGGCCTTGTTTATAGGGTTCCTGTTATTAGAATGGGATTGCTCAGATTGCAAAATATCACATTAAATAATTAACGAAAACGGTAATTTAAATTATTTACATATAACGAATGGATGATCATCAATGGTAATGAAACGAAAGGGATGACCATGGTATAGTAATGTTATTAATATAAATTTCTTAATAAAATTTACCTTGGAGACCCTGTCTTTCCAGCCCATCCGCTCTAGGCCAGCGTTAGCCAAAAGGAGAGCGGAGTAATGCTTATCTTCAGCATCCAGCTTGCGAAGGCGTGTGTTCAAGTTGCCCCGCACGTCCGAGACTGTTAGTTGCGGGTAGCGACTGCGGAGTTGGGCCGTACGCCTCAGAGACGATGTGCCTATATGAACAATCATACAGTTTACTAAGTATGAAATCTACTCTTATCCAAGACGACTGGACCGATTTGAAAAATTCTTTACTCTTGGGAAGCTACACTATTCCCGAGTGACATAGGCGAAGTGATAGTTTAAAATAATGTTTTCGACTTCGAAACTATAGGTTACAAATTCATCGGTTCGAACAGAGAGGTTGCTGTTTTATATTCTCACCTATAAATTACTGTACACATTTTAAAGGCAATTGTGATTTTGATTTTTTATTTGATTGAAGTAGATTGCCAAAAAATATTAGACACATTTTTTTTCTTTTCTCTATTGAACAATAAATGCAAAGTTAAGTGCTTCCTAAATTCGGGAGCGGGGACATGTGACGTCACGGCTAGGTATAAATTGTACTATATCGTGACGTCACGAGCCCCCACTCCCGAACTTTAGAAGCACTTATCTTTGGCATTCTTTAAGTATTTGTTTGGGAAAAGAAAAAATACGTGTCGAATAATTTTTAATAATCTAACTGCTGTTCGATCATAGATATTTCTACAGTGCTCCTTGCCCGTGAATGGGGTGATTATAATTATTATTGTGATGGTCAATATCATGTTGTCTGATTTACATTAATGTTAAAATTAACTATGGCATTAGTACGTAGGTAACGTACTAGTTTAATTAGTAGGTACATCTTCGTCTCGGCAAGGATATTTACAAAATTGGTGTCTCATCTTGGAGTAAGTGAATCGTATTACACTTCATTTTACTCATTGTCATTTAAGGGTAAGTACCTACACTTACCCAATATTTTTAGAAAGGCAAAACATTTCGGTTAGTTACTCTCTTTCAGAGACCAGAATCACGGCTTTAAACTACTTATGTATACATATCATACCTATGACTTTGCTTACCTATAACTGATCCAGCAGGTAAAGACTCTAAGGTGTGATCTTTCAATTCTTCTCGCAGTACTAATGCATCTCTTGGATCCTCCCTGGAAATAATTTATGTAAGCAACTTATGAAACATAAATAACGACTCTTGCGAAAACATACACATTTGATTGTTTCATTTAAATTAATTAATAGAAATAACAGAACAGAATAAATAAACTTGCACTTTTTAACTTATTAGGTACCTTTCAAAAACAGCCCCAATTGCGAGTCCATCGGGTAGTGACGTTGGCAAGTCTTTCAGTGAGTGGACAACAAAGTCCACTGTATTGTTTCTTAGAGCATCCTCTAAATCTTTGGTGAACAGTGATTTCTCCCCAATCTTTGGCAGAGATACGTCCAGGATACGATCTCCCAAAGTTGTCATAGTAACTATAGAAAATATACAACACAATTTAATGATTAATCCGCTGAATAAAATAGTAGTCCATATTGATTACAGTTTTATCTGGTCTTACTTATATTAAACTCCTTTTCTGGGTTCATTTTCTTTAAACTGTCTATCACAAAATTGGTTTGTATAAGAGCAAGCTGAAACAATAACAATAAATTAGATATAGGTCAGCAATCACCCTTTTGATTGAGAAGAATTAAAAATTACCATTTACAAAGCTTCAAAGTTTTAAAGATTTAATATGTTTTCTTACTAACAATAAATAGAGGATTTACTATAAATGCTATGAAGTACAATGTATTTAAAATGCAAATATAAAATGTATTAGAAATACTTCTTTCAAAACTATTTTATACTAGTGGACCTGGCAAACATTGTCCTGCCCATTCAATTGTTTTGTCAAAGTTAGATTGTAAAAAATAATTTTTATCAAATCTATACATTTTTTACAATTTTTATTCTAAACAAATCTTGTTCTGAAAATAAGGAATGCATAAGAAAAAAAATAATCATCGGATTTGGTGCAATCATTTAGAAGTTATGTTCATTTCAGAGATTCAATTTTATATAATATATAGATTTTACTAAAACACTTTCTATCATAAAATATATTATATATGAGGTCACACATAAGAAATATGAAGGATCATTTGAGCAGTATTAAAGTAGTATTAAAGTCAGACTGTAGTGAATGTAGTGAGAAAATTTTTGTTATTACATACTTGCAACAGAAAAAAATAATTATTATGTTTTGATTTAATCATTATATTCAATTTTAAAAACAGGACTTACTAGGGTCCCAATAGGACTATTAAAAAATATTACCAAATAAATAAAAACTTAAACTAAAGTAAACTTTAAATAAGTAATATTAACTAAAAACAACATTGTTTTTAACTACTTTTTCTTGTTTCCACTTACTTTAATAAAAGTATTTTGCATTTTGTATTTAAATACCTTCTTGTAAAATTATTTTCTATTTGCATTGGAAGTAGAAAAATATACAGGAGATTTTGTACCTACCTATTTAAATATTTTTCACTATTTACACTACTTAAGTATTAAAGAACAGGAAGATTAATATTATTCTTCTTGTTCTTTACACATATGTACATAATATAAACGTGGTACTGAACATATAACTATTAATGATAATTATGCCTACATAACCATTATCGTTTCATCATGATGATTCTTAAAAACTTTATAAATCTGAGAAATGTAGTTTAATCGTTGTAAACAATAGGGAACTCACCTCACTTTTCCTTGAACCGACTCTGATAACATTTTTGAATTCATTCTCCATCGTCAACTTATCCGAATACGGTTTTTATAACTAAAATAAATGTTATACAGAAGTTTTAAACTTTTAAGGTTATGTCATGAATTGCACACCAATTAATTCCACTTTTGAATAAAGATTTTTAACAAGGATTTGCATTTGCTTGTCACTAACACTGTAGTGGACAAGCTAATTAGGCACTTAATTTAAAATCAAAGTTCAATCATAACATCTCTTTCGTAAGGTGATTGTGCAACTGTCAAACTGTCCTGTCATTAGTCATTACTACTAATCTTATGCTGGCAATGGCTGGCATAGCTGGTTGTCATGTAAACTATTTCACACACCGCACAAATTGTAAGATTGTCAAATTGTAATATAGTGTCGAATAATTGTTATATTATATATCACCGGTTTTAAAAAATAGTATTTTCTTATTTTAAATTGCTCATTCTAAAAATACACGTGATCATACGAAATAAATAGCTCTATATTTTAATTTAACTCTGTGGTGATTTTATCGTCACAGTTGCTCTAGTCCAAGCTTAAAGCATAATAATATATTATGCCGTAAGAGTCCAAGTGAAAATCATATTATAATATTATCTTTAGATCATCTACTTTCCCATACATTCAATAATTTGACGTCGGTACACTACATCTTTCTCTTCCTTTTTCTCCCTATATGTCAGTTTACACAATTTACATCATAATAATATCCTCTTTCACAATCCTTCCATCTCTTTGGGATTTCTTCAATATCCATCCACGTTCATAATACTTAAAGATCACTTCGTGTTATAACGCTAATTCCTTCGCATTACATGCCTATACCATGACAATCGATTACCTCTCATTTCTATAATGTAGCGCCACATTAGTTTCTATATTGCCTATACTATTATTCAATAGCCGAAAAACTCAAAAATCCATGTGACTGCAGAAAACAGGAGAATAAAAGAGAAATTATAAAATCGAATATATTAAATAAAAAACTAATACCGTATGTTTAAACATTTATTTTTATAATCCTACAAGACATAAAAAACTGACAAAGAATCGTGAATAAAACATAACACTAAATGCATAAGTCAATTATCGTATGAAACGGATAAATTATTATTCAGGTTCTGATTAATTTTATGATTAACTAAACATTAAATGATGAAAATCACAGGCTGCTGAATGGAACATTATTTGATTGATTCACTACATATTATGGTAGCAATTTTTATCTCGATAATAATTAATCATTTGTAAAATATTTTCTAAGGCCGTTATGGTGGTGAAATAGTTTAAAATGTATGTCGATTCTAAATAACGATATTGAAATTTAATGATTCTTAATTAATTTCGATGAATTGCTTATTTGCGTTTATTACTTCTTAATCTGCTACTTCTCAATCTGCGTCTGTTGTTAGGCACAGCTACAATCCTGCTTCTTGCTGGAGCTTCTGAAATTAAAGAGTTCATATATATATACAAAAATATAGGGGGAAAAGTTTATATGCAACATTCTCCAAAAGTATAATTACTTATAACTATATCAGAAATCTATGAAAGCTTAAATACTAAAATATGAAAAATGATTATATAAGTTATGATGAAAAGATCTAGTTATTTTATATATCTCAATAAGAAAAAAAAAATTAAGAAACACTAACTTTTATTCTTACTCGGTACTGATGCTGGTGATTTTGATCTTACTTCATCATTTACTTCTTTCTTTATCTCCAACTTCTTGTTGTTTCTTTTTGATGCTGTATTTGTGTTGTCGATTTTAAGTTTTACAACCTCTACAGTCACTTCCTTCAACTTACATTCAACACTAGGTTTCTTCTTAGATTTGCGTGGAGGTGGTGATTTTTTATTATTATTTTTATTTGCCATTGATCTTGTGCATCTAGGTTCAGGTGGAGTTTCTTCTATGACAATTTGTGACCTTAAAGCTTCTTGTTTTTCTTTAGCTTCTCTCTTTTCTTTAATCCTATAATATTTTACCATAATTGGGGTATATCCTTGTAATTCTGCTGGTATCTCTTCTTGGTCTTTAATACTTTTACCATTAGCTTTCTTCTTAAAATTCGCAATTACTTCTTTCATTGCATATGTGGGTTTAACATCCTGTAAATAATCCTTTTGCAAAAGTGGAGATGTAAGATTTGAATCAATGTTATTTTCTGAAGATGCATCAGATAATTTCCTGATTCTATATTTGCAAGTATCTTCATCGTCATCCTCATCATCGTTTGCAATATTTCTTTCCTTGCGTATTATGTCTTCTGGATTTTGTGCTAAAATTTCAGCCCAAGTGAACTGCTTCGCAGAACCCATAAAATTTCCAAATTTTCCTATACTATTTCTGTGCGTCCTTTTTCCTCTCCGCTTCTGAACTTTTTTATTTGATCTTAAATTTTTTGGCGATAATTTCTTACCTAATACATCATGCGGCATTAACGACTTCTTCAATCGAGCTACTAAGTCTGCATCAGATATAAAGAAATTTCTAGATGTGCATGGTTTTCGGAGACCCTCACTAGAAGTATTTAGGGTTTGTTTTAACAACTCTAATTTTAAATCATTCTCAAATGAGCATACATTTTCACGTTCATAGGTTTTCTTAATGCCATTTCTTGCTAAGAAGTCTGATGGAGTATTCTTTCTGCCAAATCTTCTGGAATAACACAGCTTATTACGACCCATAGGTGAGTTAGGCGGCTCCACAAGTTGCAGTAAAACTTCTTTATCAGAATTTGCAGTTTTTATCAGTTCATTTTTAAATAAGTTTCTGCAATAGTCATAATCTGGCTTATCTGTGAAATCTAAACTTGTGACATATTCCAGATACTTTTCTAAAAATTGTGGATAAAATTCAGTCTTGAAGCAAGTTTTTAGTAACAGTTTAATATCATTCATGAAGTTCTTCTTTAAAGCATGTACTAAATCAGGTTCAGCCAAAACTTCAGATGTTTTCCATGGAAGTGTTCCAGTTAGCCAGTCAAGAAGATTATATCCAAAGGTTTCTAGATCTGACCTTCTTGAATGAGCCCCAATATGAGAGTCCCTCGAGCTGTATTCCAGTGTCCCGTCATGTGCCTTTCTAGCATCCATGCCAAATTCTTTATGTTTACCTTTTGAATCTATAAATTTCGATGCCAAACCATAATCTAATAGATAAATCTGACCATTTGATTGTGACAATATTGCTTCCTTATGTATGTCATCTATATTGATTCCTTCTGAGGAATTGTCTCTGATTTTCTTTTTTGAGTCTTGATAAAATTCAGCAGTGGTTCGAATAAGGTTCTTGTTACCAAAATCATCTAATAACTTCTGATAAGATTGATCAGAACACACTGAACTGTTCATATCTTCATAGTTCACACAGCTTGACAACTGTCTAAGATTGAAAGCATGGTGTCTATGCAGTGCCCTACTGTCCTTATCTGAGAGTATTTTTCTTAGTTTGTTTTTAACATTTGCCAGTCTTTTCTCATTATCACAATCGCCATCCACACTTTTAGAATCTTTAAGAACAAAGTCTTCATCGTCATAGTAATTGGAAGCTCTTGCTTTCCCAGTTTTAACTCTTCTGTGTTTTCCTGAGAGAACTGCAACTTCTTTTGTCTCCTTTTGGTAAGAAGATGTCGGCTTAACCATTGGAAATTTGTTTAATTTACCACTATCAAACCCAAGCATAAGATTAGAACTTTTGATATCTGAATGGGTATATCCTTGATTATGTAGGTATTCCAACACATCTAAAATTTGCAGGGCCAATACAAGGGCATTTTTCATATCCAGTACTTTAGTTCGAGCAATAATTTTTTGTAAATCTACATCATAGCGAGGCAGTACTAGAAATCTGTACTTGACCCCAGATTTTTCATCAGTAAATGATCCACTTGCAATGTAGACAGGCATGCCAAGACGTTTTTGTTTATTTTCATGACGCCATGCCTTTACTACAAAAATAAAAGGATATTTATTAATGGTTGTATCATATAATAATATTACCTTCATTGTTCATGTTATAAAATTGTTTTGCAATATTGTCATTAGAATTAAGTCATTATAATATACAGTCTACATATAAAATAATACCTATGATTGTCCTTACTTTTAGAAACCTGTGAAGTCCTGATGAGACAATGTACTTCTACGAAAAGAGGGCCGTTGGTATGGGGCTCTATTTTAACCACATAACTAGCATTTAGTTTGGTGACCTCTTTATCCACATTGTCTGAAGCTAGATAAATTCTGCCAAAACTGCCTCTGCCTAAAAAGATGACATAATATGTGGTCAATTTTTATATAAAAAAAAAAATGATGATAGAACAATATTTCACTTTTTCAGCAAGTTACAAATTTGCTTTCCTTTTTATATTATAATCTAAAATTATATTAAGTAATTTCATGAAATAAAAGTATTTATATTGGGTATTGTAGAATCTGTTTGAGCAATACAAGATGCAATATATATATAATGTATCATAGTGATGTGTCATAGTGAAAGAAAATAATTCCTTACTGACCTATAGGCTTCCCAATTCGCCATTTCTTCTGTTGAACATCTGTAAATACGATACCAGGAGGAAGCGCCTCGTCGTCAGTGAAACTCACATCCAAACTGGGGCATAATAATGATAGCTGTTCTATAGCCCCCCGCGATTTCTTTTTAGGAGGCTCAGGAAGCTGTACGATGTCGTTACCGCGGCGCGGCATAGTGATTTCATTGAGGAATCAAAGGAAAAGCAAAAATGTTAAGAACCACTGTTTTCTGATGTTATTTTTTCTGTAATAAAGAAATATAAGTGTCATGATCACGTTAACCACCAAGGAAACTTATAATCTAATAATATATGGCGTGCACGATAATGTGCTAACGAAATACAATTAAATCGGCTTAAAATGTTATTCAACAATACATACACGGTCATTACCTGAAATTACATTACTACAAGCTACTATCACTATAAATACAATTTGTAACCATAGTTTAAGGAAGAAATATTTATTTATATAACTTGAAAAGCTGAACTGTCTATTGTTTTGATATTTAACTAATAAACGAAATTCAATATCTAACAACAACTGATTGCAAGTCCGCCATGTTGTTCTTGTTACAAATTGTCGGTTGTTCCATCCGATCAATGTGGTGACATCACAGATAAGTTAAAAATAATACTTCTATTCATTTTTAATTGTGCTACAGTATCAATATGTAAGCAACTCTATAACCTTAAAAATAGAGTGTAAAATACAGTGCATTTATGTACATAAAGTAACTAACAATCAGCAGCAAGCTGAATGTTGTGACAGTTCAAAAACAAAATCCGTTGCAAAATCAAAATTGACGCAGACGGTCTTTTGTGTGTAAGGTTGCCATTCATGAACAATTTTATTTATTAATACAGTAGAATATGTTATACAATTACTTTTTTTTTACTTTGTTAATTTTTATATAGCTAAATAACAAATGAACTCGACAAGAGATTAATCGACAAATTCATCAATAAGTCCCGTGCCTCCGCGTATACTTAGATTTACCAGCTCAATAAGTGCTTCTCAAAATTCACCGATATTATGTTCGTGAGATATATTATTATTATTATGCGTTATGCATTTACATTTGATTTACATGTCCTTTTTGTTTGTAGTGTCAAGTACGAATATTAGTGACCAGCGCCAAATCTAGCGTACAAGTGTGTGAACGTAGTACGTACACGACGTATAGCATTAGATACGTTCAGAAATCAAAACGTAATTTTTATTATGAGGCAGTGAGTTAAAATATAGTGTAGAGACGGTTGTAGTGAGTAATCTAAAGGGTCTATAAATTCCTTACAGTTGATGTCTAATTAATGTTTAAATGACTAAGAAATAAATAGAGATCATAGATTAAGAATCAATAGATATGGTCGTATTCATATTCGTCGCTATCTCCTTTCAACTAACTTAATGTATTATCGCGATAATTATTGCGAATATTGCGATGTTGGGCATTCGCGGATGAACTCCACTCGAATCAACTCGTCAAAACTCTTATTCGAGTTATTCGAATAAGATAACTCGACTCTTAACATCGCTAGACTCGACTCTTGACATTTCCCGTGGTGTGGCCCCAGTATTAGAAAGACCAAATTTCCTCTCATTTTCTCATCGTTTTTTTTCCAAGCTGATGTAAACTAATTTCCACGAAATATTAATTGCTTAAATTTATAAATATCAGATTATTACATGCTAACACGCATAAATAATGGTATTTATGGTGCATCAAATTAATTTTACCTACCAAGTAACAACTTTTAAATCAATGTCAGCAAATAAAATAAAATCAAAATACGCGAGTTAAGTCCGTTAATAGATACCTAGTTGTTTCATTTCAATATGTAATAACCGCGAAGGCATCAGAAATTATTAAATAACAACTGGTCAAATTGTAGGTACTTACATTTAACATTTATATTTCTCAGGTCGTTTATTACCCATTTATTTATATAACTACTAGCTGACCCAGCGACCTTCGTACCGCGTACACAGTTTTTTTTTCCAAGTTTTCTCACCTTTTAAACCTTCACTGGACTTCTACAAACATTTCAAAACTAAAATCAGCCAAATCGGTTCAGCCGTTCTCGAGTTTTAGCGAGACTAACGAACAGCAATTGATTTTGATATAATTATACTTATAGATATAGATATAAGAATGGTTAAATAATTTTCTTAGTCAATTTACATTGCGAAAACTTTTTTTGTATACGTACGTGTGTTTACCGGAAGTAAGTATAGTATTAGTAGTTATTAGCTATCATCAATATGTTCAGACATTAAAATAATATACTTATGGTAGAATATTCGTCAAATTATTTAACCAAAATCCCACCTACCTAATTAGTAGGTACCTATTATTACGAGACTATACCTTTCTATCCTGTGGTGTAGACTAAATAAAGACTATTGGTCTGTACATCCTACCTAACCAATACCTACTTATCGTAAAATTTTACAAACAAAATTGTACCCAGACTGGAGAGGAGATGCGACTACACTGTTTAGATAAGTGCATCCCGCTCTAGAATAGTTCAAACAAAATGCATCGAGACGCATCGAGTTTTATTTTCATTCCTCATTCACTAGTCGACCATCGACTCGGTCGGCTGTGGTCACGCGCTCGAGAGTTTTTGTTTGTCAACAAAATAAATATGTAGCGAGTTCTGTGTTTGGTGACAAACATTGTGTTATGTTTTATGTTTATCGGTAACCAACAAAATGTTATAGTGTTGGAAGATGGACGGTGCGAACGCTGACTCAGATCATTCTATGACTTGGGAGGATTTTTTCGGTACGTATTACTATACCTACTGAGTCCCTAGTAAACTTGTGCATTTTGATTTTAAAATTTAAAACGAAGTTATTACTAATTACCTATGTTTGATTTAAGTAAGTATGATAAACATTTGCTAATTTACCTGCCCATTCATTTCTGAATTTGATACCAAACTCGTTGACTACTAACTTATCTAAATTAATCTATCTTGAAAAGCGCGTGTTATAACTTAGTCCTTACCTAATTGTTTTACTAAATAATAAGTAGGTACTTGTTTTACAAAGTATGCCTACGTGCTTTTAAATGAATATCTTTTTATAAGTAATTTAATTAAACTCAATATAAGTAGGTATAACCTACCTAGAACTCCACACTAAGAATATCTCGACGCAATTTAAAGCAGGTTTGCACAGCTTTTCCCTTTATGGCAGAATGCATTGCATCCAAGTCGCTTTTAAAAAAGGTGATCAATCATACGTTTCATTCATAAAATAATATCAAGTAGGTATATCAACAGATCTTTATAGGTACCTAATTAGAAAAATAATCTTTACCCACCACAAGGTATAGGTACTTACCTATATCCCTTTATACCTACCTACCTATATTTACTTATAACTGGGATTAAACATTGTGTACAACTACAAAACGCCTGATTTAGCCTGAAACTGCAATGAAGTAAGTACAGGTGGATAGGTAGGTAGGTACTTATCTATCTAATAGGCTAGGACGTTTATTGAATAGGTGCCTACACATATCGCACCCCTAGATCTAAAGGGAGCTAACTCAAAAAAAGTAACTTTTTCGGGAGAGCCGAAATTGTTGTAAGGAATCGGATCCTTTTTTTAGCGTGTGTTTAATTTAAATCTTCAGATTTTTGAGTTAGATCCCTTTAGATCTAGGTGTGCGATATACTCGTATATATTACAGTAGGAGACTAACTTCAAAAAGTACCTACCGATAAATGGGTTTTTACTTATCTATCTAATAGGCTAGGACGTTTATTGAATAGGTGCCTACACGTAGGTATATATATGTCGCAGTGATATGATGAAAACAGGGATTTGATCAACTCCCTCAGTGATATGATCAACTCCCGGTAGATGATAAAAATACCACGCGTTGTGTCATTTTCCTAGCGAAATTTAGTGATTTGATCAAGTCTCCAAGTCATTTTAGGGAAATGAAAGAATCATAAAAATGGCTGCTAGATTTCATCATTTCACGTAGTTATTTGATCAAATACCTGAGCTGTTTTAGGGACATGATAAAACGAGTAATTAATTCAACTCGGTTTTAACATTTTACTAAACACGTCTAGTGATTTGATCAACTCCCTAAACAGTTTTAGGGAAATGAAAGAATCACAGCAATAACTGGTGGAATTCTTCATTACCCTTAGTGATTTCATCAAATCTCTAAGCTAGTTTAGTGAAATGATAAAACAAGTCTTAGAAACATGATAATATCCTTTAGGAAATAGGTATTTCTTTCTCGGCTAACAAAATAATAAATTAGAGCCCAATTTTTTGTGTCATTGTCTATTAGCCAAGCACGTTCACATACCTTCGATATTCTGGTTAGATCGTTCAATTGACACTTGACTGGCTGGATGTCTAGGTCTGCCATTAACTATCTTGCACGGTGGTCACAATTTTTTTAGTTCTTTCCACACTATTTATTTTCTATAATATTCATAACCCCTATTATTTTATGTCATAACTATTATTTGCCATAATTACGAAAAAAGCAAATCCAGACTGTTTCTTTGTGCACAGTGGGTATAATGTAGGGGACATCTTATTTATTGGCAATTGAAGGTCTTCTTTAGGTACGACGACGAGCGAAGCGAGGAGGAGTGTTAGGTAGAACTGTGCCCTTGCAGCGCGCGAGCCGAGCGAGCGAAGCGAGCGTGCCGCGGCAGCGGCCGGCGAAGCGTCAGAACTGATACTTTTAATAATAGTATATTTACGACATAACATAAACTAACCAGGTTTTGTCAACTAACAATAATAATCACTAAACTTTGACCGTGTTATGGCAAATAATTATTATGGTGATTGAATTCTATGGCAGAGGTATAATTTAAGCATAATAATAGTATATTTACGACATAACATAAACTAACCAGGTTTTGTCAACTAATAATAATAATCACTAAACTTTGACCGTGTTATGGCAAATAATTATTATGGTGATTGAATTCTATGGCAGAGGTATAATTTAAGCACATTTAATAATAGGGAAAATGAGATGTATGGCACACGTATAGCTATGACACTTAAAAGTTATGGCAAATGAAAATATTGCAAACGACCATTATGGCATAGAATATAAAATTATGGCAACTGAAGTTCGAGCATGTGAAATTTTTGCACTGCGATAACGGCCGAGAGTTAGAGCACAAAATATTGGGCTGTAGGTAGCTTGTTGTTTATTTTTTAGCCGAGAAATACCTTCTTCCTAAAGGGTATTATCTTGTTTCGGAGACTAGTTTTATCATTTCCCTAAATTTGCTAAGAGATTTGATGAAATTACTAAGGGTAATGAAGAATTCCACCAGTTATTGCTGTGATTCTTTTATTTCCCTAAAACTGTTTAGGGAGTTGATCAAATCACTAGACGTGTTTAGTGAAATGTTAAAACTGAGTTGACTTAATTACTCGTTTTATCATGTCCCTAAAACAGCTCAGGTATTTGATCAAATAACTAAGTGAAATGAAGAAATCTAGCAGCCATTTCTATGATTCTTTCATTTCCCTAAAATGACTTGGAGATTTGATCAAATCACTAAATTTCGCTAGGAAAATGACACAACGCGTGGTATTTTTATCATCTACCGGGAGTTGATCATATCACTGAGGGAGTTGATCAAATCCCTGTTTTCATCATATCACTGCGACATATATATATATATTACAGTAGGAAACTAACTTAAAAAAGTACCGATAAATGGGTTTTCAATAGCACCTACCTTCCTATTCTGATTTTTAAGTAGGTAGGTAGGTAGGTACCTAAGTAAGCTTTTATTTTTATATCATTTCTAACCTCTTGTAAAATAGGTATCGTTTTTCCCGATGCTGGGAAGTTAATTCTTCTCCGTCGCTGTAAAAAATACCCAATTTGCTATACTTAGATGTTTCCGTATAACATTTGAAGAGTTGCCTCGATTTCTCCTGGATTCTATTATCTGATCATGAAATCGGATCATGTAGGTACCTACCTACCTAATAATAATAAGTATTACACGTATATGTACATACATACACACATACATTTTACATTACCTAGGTTCCATTCTATATACAAGTAGGTATTTAGAATGGAACCTAGGTAAAGAGAATTAATAACTGTTGTTTTAGATATTTTTTTAGGTGGTAGGTCCCTAGGAATTCGATAGCCTACTTAGGTAGTAAAGTAGTGTAGAAGTAGTTTCTAATTAGCCATCCTATTCTAGGTAGGTACAGTGCCGCGTTGAATTTCCATTCACGCGCAGACTGGACAGTTAGGTAGGTACGGAATTCCAGTCATTCTCGGGCATGGGTACCTAACAACTACCTAATTAAACCTAATCAACACATGTCACAGAATAGGTAATAGGTACAACACATGTGAGAACTTAATTAATTAGGTAGGTACACTTATTTATTATAACACGGTATTTTAAGTCTATTGTTCCTACTATAGCTACATGTTGCAGTTGAAGCAATTTAAGTACGCAGGTACTTATTTTATTTGTTAACGTTTCGAAAACTTTACACTTCCCGTAGTCTATCGCTAGAGTTTATTTCATTCCAATGTGTTCTTAATAATCGCTAAGGCATCAAAAAAATATTAAAAATATGTACTTAAACACAATCAAATAAAAAAATACTAAGTACCTAAGTACTTATAAATAAGTAGATTATACCTATCTACTAGGTAAGTATATCATAGAACGGGCTTTTGGTTACATATATTATAGGTACTTCTTATATGTAGGTTCCTACTTAGGTAAGTATTTTGTGACCAGCACTGCCATCTAATAATACTCTTAAGTAGGTAAATGTTTTTCTCAAGCGTTTTTAAACAACTTAAAGAACCCGGCTGTCGTAGTACGTAAATTCTCTACCATTACTAATTGTTCGAAGGTCACGAACTCTGTGATGAGTCACAGTTGTTCATACAATAAATACCACACCATTATTAGAACAGCTTTATGATACAAAATAAAGGTAAGTAACTAACTATCTGCACTCTGCTGTCTGATTCGTGAGCATGTTTTACTTTGCACGTTCGTCACGTAAACGTGCTTCATACAAGGATTGTTTGATGTATTATCAGTACTTTGTACCTAGGATTTTGTTTATTTGATGTGATAATACCTAAGAAGGTAGTATTAAAATTCTGTACTTATTAAATAATTTAGGTTCTGCGAGTGCGATCGTTGAGTTTATGCTATGATTTTATTGTACAGAGAAATTACTATATGAGTCTATAGATCTCTCACTTGATTTTTTTATAAGAAATTTGCAAGGTAGGTTAACGTTACCTCATTAATTCAAACACGACAATTCCAGAGAATTCGATATCCGTTTAAATGCATTAATATTCTATACGTAGGTACCTACAAGTAATATGTTCGTTTAAAATGCATTGTCTACAAAATTGGTAAACCTTTAGTCATACCATATTACCAGTGCGAACTGACATTTAATATGGTATTGTGCAGACTGCACTATTTGTAAACATTACCTACAAAGGCGAAAAGATTAACGTAAGATTTCTTCAGGCATTAGGTATTTTTTATTAAAATAGCAAAATAATGTTATTAATACCAAAAGAGCACTATAAATAGAAAGAATGTTTTGAAACGTAATAATTGTAACTATTAGAGATATTGTTTTATGTCACTATTAAGTAATTTAATATTTAATAAGGTGACGATTTCTGTAGGCAAACTTAAATTAACAAATTATATTTATTTAAGTAGATAGTTATCGAACAAGACTCACTTATTGATCTTCTCACAGACGCTACATGAAAATTTAATCATTGCTGAGATCTCTTTCGATCAACAAAAAACCTAGACGAAGTCTTCAGAAGTTAAATCTTGCCAACCTTGAACGAAGAAGGCTATGATTAAAATCAGTTAGAAGTTCAAGAATTCTAAAGCCGTTAGAACTAGTCCAATTATTTATTTTTGCTACTACCTATTTTAATATATTATATTCTCTAATTTTGGATACGTTTTGTTTGATTTTTAGTTGTCAAACAATATAGGATTTTAACTAGGATTTTTTTTGTTTGTTAATGAAACAAAAAAATGCAAACATAAAGCACATCAAAGTTCGGGACAGGGGCTTGTCACTGTGTGGCGAAAAATGTGGAAGACTGTGACGTCAAACGGAAGTTTAATCCACAAAAGAAAAATATGTGTACAATATTTATAATTTAACTGTAAGACGCGAAAATGTTCAGTAGTAGGTACTGTAGGTACGAAAACCAGTAATAATGACTTTAAAAAAATATGTTTTTAGTACCTACTTTACTAGTTTTTTCGGTGCACAATTTTAATCAGATCAAAATATTATGGAATGAAGTTAATCTTATCTTTACTTGAAATACTTAGATCATACAGAGCTCTAACTGTTTTGAAGCTAGAAATCAGATCATTTTTGTGGATTTAACGATTAATGCAAACCAGATTTGATTTTACGTTTAGTTTGTTAAACACGAGTGAAAGAGGACAAGGACGATACAAAACCCTTGTTGTAATATAGGATCTAGGTTCAATATCTGCGTATTACGATAGGTATGATTTAATTTACATTATCACAGTAAATTAAATCCTGAATCATTATTATCAAAGGAACATGTCCAGGCAGAGACTACCAGACACACTGGCATGTTGATGTTTTGTACCATTAATAATTACGTACGTTGTTTGAAATGTTAATGAACTAGCAATGAGGTATCATTTTTATGTACCTATGTATAGCACCATAAAATATATATAATACTAGCTGACCCAGCGAACTTCGTACCGCGTACACAGTTTTTTTTTCTTTTTTTTCCCAAGTTTTCTCACCTTTTAAACCTTCCCTGGAGTTCTACAAACATTTTAAAACTAAAATCAGCCAAATCGGTTCAGCCGTTCTCGAGTTTTAGCGAGACTAACGAACAGCAATTGATTTTTATATATCGCACACCTAGATCTAAAGGGAGCTAACTCAAAAATCTGAAGATTTTTATTAAACACACGCTAAAAAAAAGGATCCGATTCCTTACAACAATATCGCCTCTCCCGAAAAAGTTACTTTTTTTGAGTTAGCTCCCTTTAGATCTAGGGGTGCGATATATAGATAATGATGATCTATAAAATTATAATAAAAATACAAATTTAAGAAGAAAACTGTATAAGTATGTTTATAATTAATAATAGTTTTCAATTAATGTTAATTCTTATTTATGATACACGCACACTCCTACAAAGTCTACACTACTCAAGATTTATTCAGACTAGTAACAATAGTTATTAAACCCATCAAACGTTTAACACTAAGTTAACTAAACGCTTTACGAACGTCAGTCATACAGATTGTACTTATACCTACTTATAGGCTCGAAGTCATCAGCACATGCAACTCAAAATATTTTAACGCGCATTTACAAGCTAAACCTTGTAATAAAAGTGGTGATTGCAATCCGATCTACCAGTTCCTTTGTAAGTAGGTATGTGTGTCAGGCAGCAGGAGCGCCGGCGCCGGCGGCCGCAGCCACAGGGTTGCTAGACTTTGAAAGCTTCATAATCTCCGTTTGAAAATAAGTACTTAACTAACTACTAATTAACTTTGTTTAAAGGTACATTGATTATTCCATTACTAAATTTTGCGCAGTCCAATTAAATTAAATCAAGGCGATAATGGATTTTGTATAAAAATTAAAACTGCGTTAAATTACTTACCTTTGTTTTATTAAATCAAATGTGTTATACAGAGCAAAGTAAGTTCCCAAGATAAACCTAGTATTGACTAAAATATATATGGAAACTTGGTAACAGTATCAACCCTAAGCAAACTGAAGGCTCGAATTGCGCTCAGGCCTGCCACAACGCGTGGCGCAATGATTGTCAGTGGAGATCTGCGCGGAGTGTCTTATGGCAAATGATCATTTCACTTTATTATCATAATAATTCGATCAGTAGCTGACTTATTAACGTCCAGTCCATATTGGTAAGCCAAACACTAGAAAATATTAGGAGCTGTTTCTTTTATCTACCGGTTTTGCCTATGGACGATTCTGAAGAAAATGCAAGCCGTAGATTTAAACTGCGAAAACACTCGTGATTTCTCTGATTATAACAAGACGATAACTAATAACTGACTCTTCATTAAAAGTATTTAGTATCTCTATTTTCTTATTTAAAGATCAGAAAAACTTAGAGAACTACATAGATTAATGCGGAAACTCCTCTGATTTCTTTAGATAGAAAAAATAAACCAACCTTACGAACTTCTACGCTCAACTCTTAACATTATTTTGTCACGTATATAATATTTAGAATTTTCGGGTGTATTTTAAACATAAAGCGTAGATAATCTCAGGTGTTACTGAACGATTAAATTAAGTAATATAATATCGTAGCAATCGGTCGACGTCGTTTGCGTAAGTCCTGCCAGCTGTTGCACCTACATGGTAATATTGTTAATATAAAGCACGTGCACTTTAAGTTTTTATATTTTCGGAACCTTAGTTTCATGAATATTACTTACTTATATTTTTTTTATAAGCGGGCGTGCTCGTGACCCAAACTACACTGCCATACGTTATTACTTGTACTAGGAACGTGAAATACAAAAAAATATTTCAATTTCGATGAATTATCTGTATTTTCAACCGACGAAAAAAACGGAGAACGTTCTCAATTCGACGCGTATATATATATTTTTTTATATAAAAATAATCTGGAACGGGGTTTTTCTATTTGTTGATTTATGTCTTATGATAACGTGTGCCGTAAATATGAATACTGTTTACGATTATAAAATGTATGGAATGTTAATGCATGTTGGCCTAGTATCCAGACGAACACGTACTAATCATGACGAAAACCTAAAAACAAAAAAAATCGCGATACCACTCAGAAGTAAAATTAGGCTAGGTGTTTCCTCATGAACTATTCTATCTCGATACCAAAGTTTATCGAAGTCGGTTAAGCTGCTTAAACGTGAAAGTTTAGCTGTTTCATGTAAGTAAATAAAACCTTATTATCAAAATTATTAAATTTTGATAGTAAGGATTTATTCACTGTTTAATTTTTTATGCTGCATAATCACATTAGTAAATATGATCCTTTGTAATATACTTGTTATTCAAAAAGAAATAATACTATGCTATATTAAATCTCTTATCTGTGGAAAGTGTCATAAATGACAGCGGGATAAATTCTAAAACCGACTTTTCATATTTTGTTTAATGAAAATACTTAGGTAACAATCAGTATCAATATTACCGACAACAAAAAGTCCTCAAAGATTAGGTACCTATAGAAATGTTGCTTTTTTCACTTTCGAATCGTTTGAAAACCCGTTTATTGTGTAATTTCATGAAATTGTGACAAGTTAAGTTGCTCATTTCCCTGCAGTGCCGGAAAACCAGCTATCTGTTTAAAACATCGGCTTGTAGCTCTGGTTATTTAACCTCCTTATGCCTGCGAGGGGTAAACTAAAGAATCAATAACGGATATTGTATAAAATAAATGTTACGCGTATGAACTAAAACAATATTCAATTTTGAACTGCCTACAGTTCAATATTGATCATGTATAAAATTATAAATCTGATTTTATTATTATCTAGTGAATTTAATAATGCTTAACAGATACACATTTACACAGCACGTCGAGTGTGTGATCCCTGTTTAACGGTTGAATGGGTGCAGACTGTAGTTATAGTGTTTTGATGTCTATGGCTAACGTTACTAAAGATATAGATCCATAGTAAGTAAGTAAATAGTTTAGATCGAGATTTGTAATTAGATTGGCGCCGTACTATATATCTGCGTGGGATTACTCGTGTCATTAAATTTGAACATAACTAGTAGGTATTGAATTTCTACCCGCTGTTTTTTTGCAGTGATTTTCAATGGCTGAATTGATAATCTGTTCATATGGAATAAATCAAGTTTACGAAATGCCTATATGAGTGGAAATACGTGATATTTTTGGTGTAATTAAACAGGCAACTTACGACGCATGCGTGAATCCGCAGACGACGTCTAGACGTGGAGGACTTCGCTCCGTTATGTTCCATACCATAACAAACATGACAAATGAATTTGACCAGTCCAATGTGAGCTTTGAGACAATTGGACGCGAGGAAATTTATGGAGCAGCCTAAACTGGGTGTTTGAAATTTCGGATAACAAGTTGACGTTGGCGTTAGTCCAATCGCTTAACTGCACCATAGTTAGTTAATTTATGCCTAGTTTGTGCCCAACAACTAGCCTTAGTAAAAAACACTCTTTCAAACATATGTTTATTTTGTTACTTAACTTTCTAAAGCTGTCATTGTTACGCGGGTGATAAGGCTAGATAGTAGTAGATAGGTATGGTTTAAGCAGACTTCTTCAAACGCAAGGGTGCGTTTATTACCCGCAAACTGACAAACGACAGGGCTGCCAACTCGAAGCCATGAAAAACCCTAACCAACATTAAGGTGCGTTCTGGTAAGATCGGACACGGGGTAACATCGTACGATGTGAATTTACGCCTAATCGGGGAGATTTTTATAATGCTGGCAACATGACATAACGCGCCATTTCATAGTGCCCCTCTGTTCATTCCGCGATAGTCGCTGCGCTGAATTTTACCTGTGATATGCTCCGTAACGTAAAAATTGCCTAATTTTCGCAAATAAAATCGATCCGAACTTCACCTTGCAAAGTTTTATGTCGATAAATGGCAAGTAATTGGTTTTTTAATTACAAATAAATACCTATGTGTGTTTTTAATGGTTAATAAACAGATCTGTATATTTAAAACAGAGCTAGGCCATCTGTAGACAAAGTTCCGATCTTACTCGTGGCAGCTGAAGATCGGATGAAATTCTATACCACAGTGGTTCTCAAAGATTTCTCAGTGGTATATTATAAGATTTTTTCTGCAATATTTTAAATAGGTGATATAAAATAACAGAACAAAGTAATTTGCCACTTTACCAACTATTACGTTATACTTACATATAACCGTCGTTAAAAAACACTTACATAAATAACTAAGTGAATTAATCATATTCCTCATATTGGTGCTTGGGCAACCCTCCAAAGTTTGAGAACTGTGATTTTACTTGATTTTGTTAAAATGGGTAAGATCGGACAGCAAAAACGTAAACAATAGTTTTTGTCTAAGAAAAGTCGTGTTTAAAATAATACATGCATAATTCTGGTGTATATCGATACACCGGATAATATCGGATATTTCCCACTAATAGACTTTATTTTAGCGGCAATAGAAACATTTTTGAAGCCCGTCCGTTCTTCCCCAACCAAGCGAAATGTTCATCAAGCTCTAAAAATTTTCTGCCTCAACTTTGATCAACAGTCACGTACTAACCTTAGCATTAGGAACATTGATTAAATTCACACATTAAAGCCTACTTTCTATAATGCCTTTGCAATAGATGTCATCCCTTTATCATTAATACAAGTTGAGAAAAAAAATCTTTTTTGGCGTCATTCGAACATGTCCAAAATCCGTCCGATCTTACCAGAACTCACCTTAAATACTCAACGCATATATTATAGTACGATGAAACCAACCCTAATATGAAACAAAACAAAGTTCTTTTCGTTCAATTTTATTACTGACCGCAAAACTGCAGTAAATGCCAGTTTAAAAATTTTAAAATTATAGAGTTGTTGAGCTGTCACACTAATAAAGAATTACTAAAAAAGACGAAAAAATGCAGCAACACTTTGAGTCTTATATTTTAACCCACAGGGATGAAATTCGTATGAGGTTGGTATATAATTGCTCCAGAATGGTTGTCTGCATGAAATATTCTCCGAAAAAAATGTCATTGCACTTGGTGATCGAGTGTGTTTTACGTCGGCTGTGATTTTATTGTTGTATGCAGACATATGTTTAATACAATAGTCTACTATTAGTAACGTAGGTATAGAATACACTTAGTCTTAATAGTAGATCATATATAAGATACTCATATTTGTTATTATTTTTGTGTAGGTACTCGCTTATAATCGCGATTTCGAGATGGCTCCAACGATTTAGATGAAAAAAAAGAATCTGTAAAGAATCCGAAACGTCAGCTAATAAAATAAAATAAAAATACGCGAGTTAAATCCGTTAACAGTTGTTTCATTCCAATGATTTAGATGAAGTCATTTTTTTTGTACTGAACTTTTTTGTAATGCTTAAAATAATATATGATAATAAATATGTGGCAACCTTAAAGTCCCCAGTCTGCAGTTTGGGATAGGTCGGCGCCACGGCGGGTCGATAGGACCCGCACAACACTTCACTTCTTTCTAAATTTTATTAAACAATGTGTACATTTGGTGTAATACATAATTATTTCAGTAATAAAATCTGTCTCTTAAATTCTGAAATATCGAAAAAAAGCTGAGCGCAGACATTTAAGTACACATCAGAATGACAGACAGAATGTAAACATCGTTGGGTTATATTTTAATTGTTTGCTTAATTATTTCAATTGGATTTAATGTTTTCTTGATTTTTTTTTACTTGGTTGGTTCTGTAATCCACTGTGTTTTTTTATCCAATTAAGGTTTAGGTCATTTGGGTCTTTAAAAACAAAAACTTGTAAGTACCTATGTTTTTAAAAACTCAATTGAAATTTATACTTAGGTCAGTAGATATATGAAAAAATATACAATAAGTAATTTCTGATGCCTTCGCGGTTATTACACATTGGAATTCATTCCAATATACAATAAGTATTAAGTATAATTTATAGTGTTTACAGAACAAACCAAACAATTTTAACGGGACATATTAAAGATTGATTTATCACTAAAGACCCTAATGCATAACATATAGGGGAGACTAAACTTAATTAAAGTTAAAAAATATAACTATGCTACGGGTTATAAGTTGTCTATTAGTAAACATAAAAACATCACTTCTTAAGAAGACAAAGAAATAGAAATAGTCACGTTTAGCTTCAGTCAAATTCATGAACAATATACTTACCCCAATAATTAGGAAATTGCCTTTTTGCACATCGGTTTAGCTGTCTTCGTGGGAAAACAGTATCGATTTTAATATAGACTTGATATACGTGTATTGTATGCATGAGAAAAAGGGAAAGTTAGTGCCTAATGTAATTTATTTGTTTGCTAGGCGTGCTATTTGATTTATAATCTCTGTTAGGGGAAGTAAAATTGCTTTATTAGAAATTGTTGTTTTTTTATCTTGTTTTGTAAGTACTAGTCATGTTGTAGAATAATAACAAATAGCAATTAAACTTGGTAAATTTATAAAATAGCAATTTATTTCTAAAGAATTACGGGTAGTATATTTACTTTACAAATAGATTAGAAGGTAGTGGAAAAAGGAGAGTTAAAAAGATTACTTAGGCACTCCTGAAGTTACAAGGTACCTAATTATTGTTCAAATATATTTCGTTAACACAGTTCATTATCTTCTCTTTTGACATACGTTTGACCATTTCAGTCATAGTATCTGCCTGCTTAAAATTAAATATTAATTAATTAAAACCACACTTATAAACCGAGTTTACTCAATTAGATAGGTATAGTATGTTTTCGGTAGTCGGCAGTTACACACATGTTACATATAATAGATATAACTATGTTATAATCGATATAGTAGATCGATATTCCTATCAGCAGTTAGATATTGAAAGTTCAGGCGACCAAGCGATCGTGTAACGTGTTCTATTCTCTGTTATTTTCCAGTCGGTTGACTCCATGACGTGATTTGTAATTACAGCTAATTGTTACACTGGATATTAAATGAGGTGTGTAGTCTTTTCTTAGTGATTAGATAATCTGTTGTTGTGATAAACTTGGTACATAAGTCACTATAAGTAGTAATAAGTACCTACTTATACTTACAAATTAATTTTACAGTGTCAACGTTTCAACTGATGATTAGGTACCTATTAGTTTATTCCGATACTAATACTAGAAACTAGAGTCCAGCATTCGTGTCAAAAGAAAACATTTTCGAAATAAAAAAAATTGAGAGATTAAAACAGAGTAAAATATGCAACGGCAATTATGGCTAAATATGCGATAAGTACCATAAGATATAGGGTGTCCACAAATGTGCTGGATGCGTCTGAACGTATAAAATCTTACCAACCCCGTGCGGGCGCGGCAATCGATATGTCGTTGAACTTGAAACGCTACCCAACTAGGGGCCAGGGGCGCGCCCTTGAATAACAAAAAATTGTGTACATTTATTGTATTTGTGGTCTTTTGCGGACGGACAGCTCTTGACTTGATTGACTTTACTCTGAAATGGCATGTTAACTGATCATCATTTAACTTTTAGTATCAGAACCATTTGCCAATTAAAATGATGAAAGTGTAAAATTTGTTTATTGATCACAATTACCTACTGTAGAATTAGATATTAAATAATGGAGGCCATGATGTTGATGATTAAAAAGTAATAAAAATTACTCTTTGCTTACGCCATGCACTTCATAAAACATTCATATATACACATTCCTTTTAGCTGGATTATTCCCGTTTATAGTAACGGAAGTGTTCCCGATCGGAACAGGCAGGTACGATGCTGATCGGTCAACGATCTTACGCAGCGTAGAAAATCACGCAATATGCGTACGCGCATATGTAAGTAACTACTTACCAGCATTTTCATGTTATTACCAAAAACATGACTGCTAATATTTTAAATAAACCGACCATATTCTAATACCACTTATAACTTTAATTTATTTAAGCCCTAAAATATATTAATGACTAGGTATTTCATTAGGTATTATTGACATAAAAGTAGTAGGTATAGATTTTAATTGAATTGCGTATTTTAGGTACACCTTGTTACAAGTTATCAAATAAAGTTCTTCGTCCTATCTTTGCTGTGGTCATCTCAAAGAAGAGCTATTTGCGGCCATTGTTCAAACAAATTTCCAGTTGAGTTTAAATTTAACATTTATTTACCGTTTAAACCTCTTTAATGTTAGATATGATTTGGAGCTTCATATATAGATTTTAGATTGATGTGTTTATGCGAATAATTTTATTTAAAGTTCATTCGGTCTTTGAACCAGATTATTTTAATGTTATTTCGAAATAGATTTCAATGCTCGATCTACCACAGGTAAGGGAATTATCATATCAAATGGCACCTACTGGTATCAATGCACGAAGTAGGTTCAAGTAGGTACCTAAGCAAGTAAATAATGAAGTTTTCGTATCATCGTCCATTTACAGAATGTTTCTGTTATAAAACATGATTCATGTTATCTTTCTCGGAACACACGTGTGTAGTATTGACAGTAGGAACCTCTTGTTTATAATTTAAAGCTTATGTGGAATGAACTATCTTGTCTTGCTACGTACCTAACTTTATTATAAGGCACGAACATCAAGCTAGTCTATCGTCTTAAATCGTCAATCAGAGATGCCCTAAATGTTAGTTTTTTGTACGAGGTGTTTTAAATCAATAGGTAAATTATTTCTAACAAAAACGCACATCAAGCGCTACATAATCGATCTTAGATTCTAAATTAATGTCGAAATTACCAACCAAGTATGCTATAAGAATTAGCGGAGTAAATATTGTTTGCCATTCCATAGACGTCGTTACGTATTCTTACCTATCTTCTGTGTAAACATTCAATCAAAAGATTAATTATGGAGTATGTTATTATTATACTTAATATTGATACAGTCCAGATGGTCTCCTCGCAAGGACATGATACAAAACTACTCGTTCATACATCTGCGTCCATGATTCCCATTCATTCATTCATGCGTGCTGTGCGTGTTGCATGAGTAATGAAAAACGCAAACTAGTGGTAATTAAATCCAAGATAATTCCTTGTTAAACACTAGCTTTGTTAAATTAATTACCTAGTAGGTATTGATGATTAGCTGCGAGCAGATATTTTGTAAAAACGTGCATTTTTCATAGATATTTTTTTGATGATGATTAATCTTGTGGTAGCAATATAAACTGAAACTTAAATGTTAATATATTTTATCAAATATCTAGGTTGATCGGACATAAACTCAAAAAAGGAAATCATTATAAGTACAATTAAGTACATAGTTAGTTACAAATTATTATAACTTACATAAATAATCATTTTAGTCTTGATTATTCAATTACTTACTTTGTAAGAGGCCAACATAGTTTCCCAGCGCTTCTTGATCAGTTCACCATTTCCCACATTCGTTTCCTCGGATGCAGAAGTTACTAGGAAGCCTCGTAGAATAACAAGCGCGGCTGCCGTGCACTTTGTATTATGCAACGATTGAAGCTACCACTTGAATAGCATCGGTTTAAGACTATGTAATTCTTAGCCAAGATTTTGTATGTAATACGTGCTAGATATAATTTTACATAAGTACATTACATCTTTCTAGGATTTCAGTGTCATGCACCTACCTGTCAGGTACCTACCGATTTTTGGATTCAGTTTGTGGCTTAAGCCGAGAAATATAGGGTTCATTGCAGCGATATAAAACTTTATATTAAACTGCGAGAACGTTAATATGAAGTTTAATAATATAAATGAAAAATAAATATATATATTTTCATTATTGACCTTTTGTTGGTCTGTTTATATTGAGGCTAGATCATCCATTACATTTTAGGTACTTATGTATCTTTTGGGGACAAGAGTTTTGGTGTATACCAATGTAAATTTAATTTGTAATGTCTAACAAACAAATTGCTAAAGTTTTAAGAACTCTTAAATGTTTAAATATTATATGTAAGATTGTATTATCTCGCTATCGAAGGAACCTTGAAAAATTGTACAAGTTTGCAAAATATTCTTTGCAATTGTAATTATGCTGCCGTCATTTCTAAAAAGGCGACCTTCTAAAAAAATTTCTTTCAAGAAAATCGCAAAAAAAAATACCAATTTTTTTTTTTCATTGGTAGGTACATATTTTTTTCTTAGTATACCTACTAAGGAAAAAAAATGTTTCATTTGTTTACCAATGAAAAAGAAATTAGGACACTTTTTTGCAATTTTCTCGAAAGTAAGTTTTGTCAGAAGGTCGCCTTTTTAGAAATGACGGCAGTATGGCCCTCGGGCGATGTTTCTTATTATTTGAAATACCACTGAGGCTGTACCAACATTTGTTTTGTTTTAGTTTCTTTCTTTTCATGCGGTTTATTTTAGTCTCATACAAATTTTAATTTTAAAATTCAATAGTTGTAAGTAGATACTCATCGAAGACTTGCCTTAAATGTTAAGAAAAAGTTAAATGTATCTATTTTAAGATACACGGCAAGAGTAATTGTAAACGGTGTGAAGGTATTAAATTTTGCTTCTATTGAGGAATCTCGCTCATCATCGAACTAATAATAAAAATAAATAAAAAAAGCAAGTAAGGATATCAATGTTTTCCAGCCTAGGATTTTTGTTTCAAGTTTTGCAGATCACGGACCAGAATAAAAATCTAGATGCATTAATAATGTTTAATTCCGTAACTATTTTTTGGTAACCTATTGTAGAAAATAATAATTTAGTTACTCGATGCTGATAAAAAGCTAAACAATGGACGATGATACAATACCGCCCACTTTTAACGCCCGATTGGTTTTTGCTGAATGATGCAAGGTTCAAATATTTGACCCCATGGCCAAAAAAGTTTGCACAAGCATTATGGAGGCATTGATGGAGGTTTGTTTGGTTTTATTAAAATATATAATTATCTGGTTTCTATTTTTTAGTAGTTAGTTAAATCTTTATGTTTAGTTAGTGGATTAATAGGTTGGGTAATGTAATCCTTAAACACTTTCCTGTTTGTTTACCACTATTAATATCGTATACCCGTTTTATTTAGATAACATTAATCGGAAATTTCAAAAAAAATCTAAAGCGTCAGTTCAGCCATGTTACGATTATGGAAACTGTAAAGTTTTCGAAACGTCAGCCAATATAATAAAATACGCGAGTAAATCCGTTTGTTGTTTCATTCCAATGTTTAAAAACTATCAATTCACTGAAGAGCAATGATTTGAAAATAAGTCATTATTTGTTATCATTCCTTCTGACTGTTGTGACAAATTTGTTACAAAGCTGCAAGTCTTATATTTTTCTAATAACTCGTGTTCTTAGTTTCTGTTGACGATGATGCAGTGTGTATTGCATTTGCCCGGCAGCGGTGGGCGGACGGGTTTGTCCTACGCAGTCTTCAGCGCGGCCACTCACTTTTATACCAATTGTGCATACTTTGGATTCTCACAGTAATTCTAATGTTTTTTGTAACTACAATTTGTCTGACGAAAAATCTATGTAGGTATTAGATAAAGCATATATGTATTATTATTATTATCAACCTAGAAATAATCTTACACCATTTTCTTTTATTTCTTTAAGTATATTACTGTGTAATAGCACCACTTCATCCTTTGCTGCGTTACCTTACATTACCTACGTTACATTACACATTATTTTTACTTGTTTTTTTAGACCTACACTAGGTACGTCCTGTAATCTTAATAAGTTAAGTCAGTACCTCACTTCTACGACGAAGCATTCTCAATTTCACCGGGTAGAGCACATGTTTTTTTAAATTATTGGCATTTTAATAGTGTAAAAGTAATCTTTAATAAATAAATTGATTCGGACTCTTTATAATGATAAATAAACCGTTCACAAAATTTGTAAAATAACTGTTTAAACAACAGAAACCGGTTCAATTTCAAAACCGTTATTAAATAAAAAGTAACAATAATGCATCGAACAAGCCTCGAACCAATGTCACTGCGGACATGTTTCCGAGTTTCTGAACGCATCATTTCCTAGCAATATGACAAAGATATACATTCAGTTTTAAAAACTGGCCTTAGTTCTTATGGTTATATCAATACAGCCGGATTTTGTGCTGTTTTGAAGTTGTAAGTTATTATAGCTAAGAAAATTGCAGTATCTTTAAGCTCCGAACAAATTAGAGGTTTGCAGCGATAAATTGCGTCTCGAAGAGCCTGCCAGAAGATAAATTGCATAAATGACATGGTTTATAAAACGACAATTTGTTTCTACTGATGTTTTATACTTAATAATATGGGTAATAATAATTAGCATGAATTATATTATATTCAAGTCTACATATTACCTACAATTACTAGATAAGCCTAGGAGATATATGCCAAAAATGGTCACATCGATAAAATACGATAGCAGAAGTGACTTTTGTTACGTCAAAGTAATTTTTAAGTGTTTAAACTATATTTTTTTTACATTAAATCAAATCCGGTACGATAATGGATTGTTATATTATAATCGATATATTTTTATAACTTTCACGCGCTCGTTATAGGCATACTAAATATTTATTTGTAACGCTTGTCGCGTAATCATCGGTCCCCGCCTCACCATTCACCGGTAATCGGCACTCAGATAACAAAGCAACCATATTAGACCATCAATTCACCTTAATTTTATTGTTGTCTCATACATAACTTTCTCCAGTCAGAGTGATGCAAGTGTTACCATATTTGAAAATTTAACTTTCGTTTCGAAATCAATAGGCAGTTCGAAATGACGAATTCCAAATTCAAGTTCAATGACAGATATGATGTAATGCCACCATACGTGACAGCTTAACCATTTCTGATATTTAAAAGTTTTTTTAAGACCCGCCGTGACCATTTTTGTACGCACTTTCATCATAAGGCCTGTTAAAACGAGAAGCGTTGAGTGGAAACGATACACTAATAATTACTTTCACTCAAAATATATTTATTAAATAGTTTCTGTGTTGCAATGTTAAACGATTTTTGTAAATGTAGAAATAATTTGGAAGAAAAATTAATCTATATATTTAACCTTGATATTGTTTAGCTAATTGTGTGGAAGGTTTGAATGAGTTCTCCAAAGGCAGAGACCACTCCACTCCATTAAATATCTATTATAAGTACATATAGTAGGTGCGAACTGAAATTCAGTTAGATATAAAGAAAATAATGGAAATTTAATATTATATGCCCACTTCTACTATTTCCTATACCGAGTACCTACTAATCCGGTCATTTTAGCTTATATTAGATAAGAATCACGGAATTCGAGATACCCGGCTGTAATTTTGTAAATAGTTGTATATTGACATCCTTAAAGTTGTCTCAAAACCTACATATGGTAGGGTGTGAGCGTCCATTAAATTTCAAGGTCAAAGTGTCAAAAAATCGTTATTTTTGTAAATTTCTCATTTCCTATGGGTTTTAGCTTTTTGTCTTTGTTGGCAATATTGTAGAATACAAAATTCTCTACAAATTTTGTTTAAAAAAATTTTTTATACGGTGAACCGTTTTTGAGGTAAAGGCCGTTAAACGCGCCGTTACAGCCAACAGGTGCCACGGTCGAAATCACGCCATATACAGTTGATGAACTACAAATATTATTAATTGTTGATGTTTACGCATGCTACTGTGTAATGCTTATACTTATATAGTTGTGGGAAGGGCTCTGAATTAAAAGATCGTGGAATAATTAACTGATTTTTTATTTTAATCACAACGTAAACAAAATCGACATCTTCCAGTTCGCACAGATAATCGCAATGTAAAAAAAATGACATTCGTCTCACTCACTCACTCTTATAGCATGCATCTCTCTCACACAATCACGTTCCGATTCAGGCATCACACTGCGTTCCGTTCCCACATTCGGCCGTCCTGCTCATATGACTGTCCTCAGGCATACTCTATCCTTACAACCTAACCATCCAGTCATCACCATAATCATCATCAACATTCTTCACTTCGTACCTTCAACTATACTTACTACTTATAAAATAACACCTTAAAAAAATAAAACAACCTCTAAACATACATTTTTTAAACAACATAATTAAACATCTGAACATGACAAATAATCTCTAAGTAGGTATACTCTTTGTAGGTACATTTTATCCTCATAACATAAACAAAATACTGTAGGTACACCTTCACACTACAGCTATTAAAAATATGCTTAACAACATAATAGGTATTCAACTTTTACTCTGTACTTATCTATCTTGATACCACAGTGAAATTAAGATTATTAATTAATACACATCTTAGTAAATTTCCTTATAACATCAATAGTTTTACAATAAAATGAACAAGGGTCCGAATAGTAGTTACCATTTATCTTTAAAAAAAATAAAATAAACACATCCATCATCTGCACAAACATAACTACTCACCTAAACTATCATCATTAACCTGCGGCCACCGTTTCATCTGATCAGCAACGCTGGAGGTCATGTTGGGTCCTTCAGAGGAGCTGTTCACCTTTTCTAGGTCATACCTATCATTCCTTTTGACCTTAGTCACCTTGTAGGGTCCTAGGTATTTAGGTTTCAACTTGAGCCCTGTTCCAAACTGAGTCCTTTTTATAGCCACCAGCTCTCCCAGTACATACTTATAACTGTCCTTTCGCCTTTGGTTATAGAATCTTTTGTTTTCCTCTTGTACTTTTATAATTTGCTCCTTCGCCTGTTGTCTTAGTAGCTCTCTATCATTGTTAAATTGTTCAGTAGCTTCTTCCTGTAGTATATTTGCTATTTCTATGTCCTGTTTATTTCTCATCTTAGTCCCCATTAATAGATTGAAAGGCGTCGTATTTATACTGCGTTGGTATGTGCTGTTTAGTGCCCTCTGCACTGAACTTACATGCTTGTACCACAAAGCCTGGTCTTGAATGCATAACTTCGTTAAGGCAGGTATTATTACTCTGTGTATTCGTTCAACTTGGCCATTGCCTCTTGGCACTCCAGTAGTAATTTTTACATGTTCTATATTTTCTTCTCGGCAATAGTTTTCAAAATCATTACTAGTGAAAGCTGTTCCTCGGTCTGTGATTACTCTCCTTGGGTTTCCAAAGGTCTGCTGATGAATCTGTAGTTTATCTAATGTCTCCTTCGTAGATGTGGACTTCGTGGGGAATAGCCAAACAAATTTCGTGAATCCATCAATCACCGTAAGTATGTAATTGTATAATTTTCTTGTTTCTGTAAGTGGTCCAACGTGATCTAAGTGAATTGTATCCAAAGGAATACCTTCTTTATCTATAGGCTGTAGAAAACCTTCCTGCTTCCCCTCCTTCCTTGTAGCTAACAAACATGGTATACAACTAGCTATGAATTCATCCATTTTCCTATCCAGATCGTTTATGTAGTATTCTTTCAGTAAATCCTTCATCTTTTTCTTTGAAAAGTGACCATTATTATGAATTCTTCGTATTACTTCTTTTTCCATAGATTTTGGTATTACAAGTTGTTTCTGATCTCCTTTATATAATATCTCATTATCTAACCAATAGTCATTGTAATTTCCATCTTTCAAAATACTTTTTATTGCCTTTACACCGTCATCTTGGTCCTGAGCTTGCCTCACTTGCTCATGCAAGCTAGTCACTACAGCAACATAAGGTGGGTTTCGACTTAATGCATCCGTGTGTCTCATCTTACTGCCTGCTCTATGCTCTATCTCAAAATCATACTCGTTCAACAGGAGAACCCATCGTGCAACTTTCGCTGATAAATCTTTCTTCTTAAGTGTCATTTCAAATGCCTTGCAGTCAGTAACTATCTTGAAATAAATTCCAAATAGGTAATGGCGAAATTTCTTCACACCTTCAATTATAGCCATCGCCTCAAGCTCGTAACTGGAATATTTGCTTTGTGCTTCGTTAGTCTTTCTACTCATGAAGTAGACGGGATGCAAGCCAGTGCCTGGGTGGTGCTGCATGAGTATAGCTGCATACGCTGTACTCGATGCGTCTGTATGTAACTCTGTTCTCAGATTACCGTCGTATATTTTTAAAACTGGTCCACTTGCCAACTTTTCCTTTAGTATTTGAAAGGCTCTTCTTTGTTCATCATCAAATATAAAATTCACATCTTTCTTTAATAAATCTGTCAACGGCTTAGCTATAGTTGCAAAATTTTCAATATACTTCCGAAAGTAGGATGTCAATCCAACAAAACTGTGTAACTGCTTGATTGTAGTGGGCTCCGGATATCGCACTACAGCATCGGTTTTATCTGGGCTGGGCCGCACTTCTCCATTGCTTATGACATGGCCTAAATACTCAATTTCATGACAGATAAGGTTCGCTTTCTTCCAATTTATTTGGTAATCCATATGATGCAGCAACATTCAACACTCGTTTCAATCGTTCTACTGCTTGTGTTTCATCTTCAGCTGAAATTAATATATCGTCAATAAATATTGTCATGACACCTTCTGCTATCAGTTCTCTAAATATAATTGACACAAATCTCATAAAAAACTTAGGGGATATCGACAATCCAAATGGAGCACGTAAAAATTCAAATTGTCCATGATGTGTCACAAAAGAGGTATATGGAATTGATTCTCGACTAACCTTCAAATGAAAAAATCCGTTTTTTAAATCCAACACACTGAATATCTTGGCATTACTCAACTTGTCTATTAAATCTTCAATTACTGGCAAAGGAAACTCATCTTTTACTATTTTACTGTTTAGCATTCTATAATCAACACAAACCCTAGTGGAACCATCCTTCTTTTTAACCAAAACTAATGGGCTTGAATACTCTGAATAGCTCACCTGTATAATGCCATCTGTCAACCACTGATCAACCTGGTTTTCAACAATCTTCTGCTCCGTTAATGATAACCTGCGGGGTCGCTGTGCAACAGGTAAGTCGTCCTTCAATACTATCTTCAGCTCGATTGGTGCCTCCTTAGTTTGAACAGGTATGTAATTATCCACACACTGCTGTACCATCTTCTTCACTGCTGGACTACTTACGTGGTCTAAAACAACATTCACACAACCTGCAAAATAATTTACACACTGCATCCAATCCTCAACTTTAGGTAACAACAACACAGACCCCTTATTCATTATCATTGTAACACCGTTTAGAAATTCCTGACCAATAATAACATCGTAAGGCATAGTATTCTTAGGAATAACATGGAAAACAACATCGTTATAGCAGTGTCCATCAATCGTGATACTCGTCGTGAACTTTCCTACTGATTGCACCTTGAGAAGTCCAAGTCCCGAAAAACTTAGGTTATCGTCGTGTTTACATACACCGATCGCGTCACTAAAGTCCACCGACATCAGATTCACCTCACTACCGGAATCGATTAGCGCATTTATTGTTTTACCGCACATAGTAACACTTTTCAGAGGCTTATTGCACATTTTCTTCATAACATCGTTGTTTACAACTTGCATATTCTCGTTAGCTGTCAAAATGCCGCAACTGTCACTGTCATCCGGAATCGACGCCGCCATCTTTGAAATGTCACTGCTACCAACCTCAGCGCTGACGTTTTGACTAGCCGCCATCCCGACGTATGGAGTCTGTTTTGCCGATCGAGTCCCAGTGCTGCCATACTTAGGACAATTCGCACCAATATGGCCGAATTCGTTGCAACGAAAGCATTTTACACCATTTGCACACAGACTTGCCACATGATTTTCATCACCACACTTATAGCAGCGTCGCCGTTTTTTAATGAAATCTTCTTTTTTAGGTTCTCTTCTTTCAGGTTCTTTTCTTTCAGGTCTCTTCGTCTTCATGTTAGCCTTCATTCGTTCATAAATTTCTAATTGTTCTTTCAGCTTCGTGTAGTTAGTTACGCCGTATAAAACAGTCTTGTTAACTTCGTAGTCTTCTATGCCGTCTATGATATATTGAATAGCAACGTAGTCCGGAAACTTAGCCCTTTTTCCAAGTTCTTTCATCGTAAGCATGTATTGATAGCACGATTCGTTTCTTAACTTCTTTCGAGCCGACATAACCTCGTGCATTTGTTTGATGTTTAATACAGATGGGAATTCTTTCTGCAATGCCGATTTAAGATCTTCATAGGTTTTAAATGTTTTTTCTGATTTCATCCAGAGTTCTGCCGTGCCAGTTAGCGATCTGCGAGCAATAATCAGCGTCTGCTGCGCCGTCCAGTTAAATATTTCTGCGTTGTCTTCTATATCTTGCGCCCATTTAGCGGATGAGTACGTCTTATCCTCGCCGCTAAATTTTGTCACCGTTACACCGTCCATCCAAGACATAGGCATCGTCGTTTGCGCCGGTTCGCCAGCAGCTTGCTCCGTCTTTTCCATCGTCACGTCGTAATCTTCGTACCACCGTAAATCGTAAAAATCCTCGTTGCAACCGCCGGCCATGCGTCGTTAACCGGTGTGCAATTTTTCGTCGTTCCTCGTTTTTCTTCGTTCACCGTAAATTAACTCTCTTTTATATTCATCGCCTATCCCGGGCGAGCCCCCAATTGTGGGAAGGGCTCTGAATTAAAAGATCGTGGAATAATTAACTGATTTTTTATTTTAATCACAACGTAAACAAAATCGACATCTTCCAGTTCGCACAGATAATCGCAATGTATAAAAAATGACATTCGTCTCACTCACTCACTCTTATAGCATGCATCTCTCTCACACAATCACGTTCCGATTCAGGCATCACACTGCGTTCCGTTCCCACATAGTTATATGGAAGTTTTTCACTATATATAAAATGAGAACATAATCATACTTACGTAATATTATAAAATGTGCATAAAAAATGTTAATTTCTTTAATTAGTGCTGTGCAATTAACCTTATTAAAGAAATTAAATTATATATTATTATTAGCATTTTTGTTCTTTTTATTTTTATGTAAGTACCTACTTTTGACTTTAAATCCTGACACGATCTGATTAAAGGAAATGGCTATAGAATATAGTGGAAAATTGACGTCCTGTGATTATATAAATAGAAGTACCGACTGTATAATCTTTCGATAAATGTTTCAGGATTTCAGTAACACCCCTAACGTACCTTAACAATGATATTTACGCATGTTTACCAAAGCTACATATAAACGCGTAAATTATTCACTAGGAATAACTTTGTACTTTTAACTTAAAAGTTTAAATTAATAGCCGTTCTGGCAATTATTTGATAATAACAATATAAAACAATAAAAATAAAATTGACGTGTGTCAAAAATATCCACAGGAATATACCGAATATACACAATGTATGGATAGCGACAGCCACATAAAATAAATCCGCAAGATTGTCAATAAAACCATTTACAAATAAAACAATGGTGTAAACAAAATCTCGCATGACCTCCTTTACGGACAGTTCATCACGAACTGACAATGCAAATCCAATAAACCGCGGCGCCTCAAAGCCATGTTTCCAATCGTAAAAATTAGACGCCCTGTGCCGGTGTTGCCATTATTAAACTTGGGCGGTCCCCTGAGTTATGGGAGGGACGGTGAATTTATTTGACCCAGGCTGATTTTATCACCTTCGTCGGTGAAACGCGATCTGACATGACGCTGGTTGAATATTTACTGTGTCGTGTTGTTTGTTGCCATTACAGATAAGATAGAAGCTTCCGTCATCCATTTTAAGTTTCATTCCTTGCGTTTACACGATTAAATCTCGCTGTTTTTTTTTTCAGCTGTAATTTGAATAAGTTAACTTGTACTAAAAAAGTGCACAAGGATTTTAATATCACGTCCACTAGACTAAGTGAAATTGTTTAGAACTGATTTTAAGGTGATAGTTTAAGTTTCTTTTGTTACCGATCTATATGGCAATAGTTACCCATTTATATACCTATATGTAATAAGTAGGTAGATACCGGAAGAAACGACTGGGCACAATAAGTAACTACCTATATCAAAATTACCTTTGCCTGAAGACGATTTCTATTGTGAGCTTGCCCTCAATTCTTATCAGTATCATGTTTGCAAGAGATTCTAGCACGAGATAAAAAATATTTGCGCTGATTTCATTTAAGAAAACATGGATATGTAAGTACAGTGATACAACCTATCACGATATTAATGGCATATTAAAGATACCCCACATAATGAAAGGAGAGAAAGTTATTTTATCTAACAAGTATATTAGGGATTTCTATTTCAATAATGTTATCGCACTCATTTCTTCTATTTGACCCCATTAAATATACATACATATTATAATTGATGTGTCAGTAATATCCTCTCACATGTAGATCAAATCAATTGGATTAGCAAAAGGCTAATGACACTTAAATAAGCGTATCTTTAAGGAGCAGACCGTTCTACCAATACCCATAACAGAAACGAAATGTCATGAAATATTGCTTTTATTTTATATTACCTACTAATATAATAAATGTTTTTCTGTTCCGGAATAAGGGTCAGTGTGATTTTAAATATCTCTATACTGAAATAAAATAAACAGCATCCAAGGGCATTTTACACATACATTGGCAAAAACTACTATATATTACAAATCTTGAATATATAACAGCCCGATTTAAACAGACTATAATAAAGTCATTTTGATTATCTTGTAATTATAATAATATGAGTAGGTACTTAGATAAATCTATCGGACGCGAAATTGCATTTAATATAGGTAACAAAGTAACTTCCGCTTAAGCCAGTAATATTTTTACCACAGTCATTAAATATATATGAATAATATTAATTGAGCTTAAACAGTCCGGGTATAGTCTTTATTAGTCGGATTAGTTAAATTAGGCACACGAATTAGACGTGTTACTTGTTTTAACCTAGAATCTAGTGTACAATCACCTCGAAATCATCATAAATTAATATAACTTTATTAAAACAAGATACGTTTTCACTGCACTCTCTTTATATTCGTCTATCCGTAGGCTATAATACATAGACCGGTCAAATTAGGAATTCACCTCGGAATGCGAGATACCCGGCTGTAATTTTGTAAATAGTTGTATATTGACATCCTTAAAGTTGTCTCAAAACCTACATATGGTAGGGTGTGAGCGTCCATTAAATTTCAAGGTCAAAGTGTCAAAAAATCGTTATTTTTGTAAATTTCTCATTTCCTATGGATTTTAGCTTTTTGTCTTTGTTGGCAATATTGTAGAATACAAAATTCTCTACAAATTTTGTTTAAAACATTTTTTTATACGGTGAACCGTTTTTGAGGTAAAGGCCGTTAAGCGCGCCGTCACAACCAACAGGTGCCACGGTCGAAATCACGCCATATACAGTTGATGAACTACAAATATTATTAATTGTTGATGTTTACGCATGCTACTGTGTAATGCTTATACTTATATAGTTATATGGAAGTTTTTCACTATATATAAAATGAGAACATAATCATACTTACCTACGTAATATTATAAAATCAAAAGCAAATGATCAATGTGCATAAAAAATGTTAATTTCTTTGATAAGGTTAATTGCACAGCACTAATTAAAGAATATACAAAATTTGTAGAGAATTTTGTATTCTACAATATTGCCAACAAAGACAAAAAGCTAAAACCCATAGGAAATGAGAAATTTACAAAAATAACGATTTTTTGACACTTTGACCTTGAAATTTAATGGACGCTCACACCCTACCATATGTAGGTTTTGAGACAACTTTAAGGATGTCAATATACAACTATTTACAAAATTACAGCCGGGTATCTCGCATTCCGAGGTGAATTCCTAATTTGACCGGTCTATGTATTATAGCCTACGGATAGACGAATATAAAGAGAGTGCAGTGAAAACGTATCTTGTTTTAATAAAGTTATATTAATTTATGATGATTTCGAGGTGATTGTACACTAGATTCTAGGTTAAAACAAGTAACACGTCTAATTCGTGTGCCTAATTTAACTAATCCGACTAATAAAGACTATACCCGGACTGTTTAAGCTCAATTAATATTATTCATATATATTTAATGACTGTGGTATAGTACATTACTGCAGGCGCAGGGAAGTGAGGGCTTGCGAGCCGAGTATACAGTATAGACGGCCGACCGAAGGGAGGCCGGATATTGTTACGAGGCTTGCAAGCCCCTTCCCGGCTAGGCATGTATAGTGCTTTTCTCAAAGTAATGCAATGAAATAAATAAATACAACATTCAAATAAAATAAATTACACTTGAATAACAGGATTTTTTATTTTTTTACACCAAATACAACTTGATTACTTTATTCCGTTCTTGAGAATCACAACTTCTAACATGTACCAGTAAATCCCTTTACTCAACAACTTCTAGTTATCAATCGTATTAGCGTATAAGTCTTGAACAGGCCGTTAACCTCCAACCTCTAAACATTGCGAATTCATTTTACAATATTTGTCCAAAGACAGCCATCTCCTTTTTCGTTCCCGCGACTTCTACCATGACAGCTCTGATTGCTGCTTGCCGCTGATTGGCCACGCTCGCTCGTCCGCCATTGGTCAAAATATACAATAGCCAATCATAGATCAGCGCGAATGTTGCCATTCGTAACTTAAATATACCAGTAAAACTAAACAAATAACAATACTTTTTAAAAATCATGACAAGTATAAAATTGAAATTAATCAAATAATACAGATTCTTTTTTTATTCTCAGTTCGTGTATAATATAGGCATTAACGCGAATGTTTTTGGTACAATAAAGTTCTAACTTATTAAAAAAAAAACGGTTGCTTAAACTGTTTATGAAGATCAACGCCATGTTGATATTCAAATTAAAAAGAAATTACTTCCCGGCCTAGGCCAGGAATGATATATTTCCTGGCGTGTTTTGACGCACGTAAGGACGATATTTCATTGCATGTTTGAGAAAAAAATATTACTGGCTTAAGCGGAAGTTACTTTGTTACCTATATTAAATGCAATTTCGCGTCCGATAGATTTCTCTAAGTACCTACCTACTCATATTATTATAATTATAAGATAATCAAAATGACTTTATTTTCTCTTCATTTTCTTTTTTGCGTAATGTTGTAGTTTGATCATAACTTAAAACTATTAATAGTCTGTTTAAACCGGGCTGTTATATATTCAAGATTTGTAATACATACTTAGTAGTTTTTCCAATGTATGTGTAAAATGCCATTGGACCCTATTTATTTTATTTCATAAAGAAATAAGCCTAAGTATACCTAGAACGAAGATGGAAGTGGCGTTTAGGTAATTCATTGCAGTATAGAGATATTTAAAATCACACTGACCCTTATTCCGGAACAGAAAAACATTTATTATATTAGTAGGTAATATAAAATAAAAGCAATATTTCATGACATTTCGTTTCTGTTATGGGTATTGGTAGAACGGTCTGCTCCTTAAAGATACGCTTATTTAAGTGTCATTAGCCTTTTGCTAATCCAATTTATTTGATCTACATGTGAGAGGATATTACTGACACATCAATTATAATATGTATGTATATTTAATGGGGTCAAATAGAAGAAATGAGTGCGATAACATTATTGAAATAGAAATCCCTAATATACTTGTTAGATAAAATAACTTTCTCTCCTTTCATTATGTGGGGTATCTTTAATATGCCATTAATATCGTGATAGGTTGTATCACTGTACTTACATATCCATGTTTTCTTAAATGAAATCAGCGCAAATATTTTTTATCTCGTGTTAGAATCTCTTGCAAACACGATACTGATAAGAATTGAGGGCAAGCTCACAATAGAAATCGTCTTCAGGCAAAGGTAATTTTGATATAAGTAGGTAGGCTTATTGTGCCCAGTCGTTTCTTCCGGTATCTACCTACTTATTATATATAGGTATATAAATGGGTAACTATTGCCATATAGATCGGTAACAAAAGAAACAAACTATCACCTTAAAATCAGTTAAAAACAATTTCACTTAGTCTAGTGGACGTGATATTAAAATCCTTGTGCACTTTTTTAGTACAAGTTAACTTATTCAAATTACAGCTGAAAAAAAAACAGCGAGATTTAATCGTCTAAATGCAAGGAATGAAACTTAAAATGGATGACGGAAGCTTCTATCTTATCTGTAATGGCAACAAACAACACGACACAGTAAATATTCAACCAGCGTCATGTCAGATCGCGTTTCACCGACGAAGGTGATAAAATCAGCCTGGGTCAAATAAATTCACCGTCCCTCCCATAACTCAGGGGACCGCCCAAGTTTAATAATGGCAACACCGGCACAGGGCGTCTAATTTTTACGATTGGAAACATGGCTTTGAAGCGCCGCGGTTTATTGGATTTGCATTGTCAGTTCGTGATGAACTGTCCGTAAAGGAGGTCATGCGAGATTTTGTTTACACCATTATTTTATTTGTAAATGGTTTTATTGACAATCTCGCGGATTTATTTTATGTGGCTGTCGCTATCCATACATTGTGTATATTTGGTATATTCCTGTGGATATTTTTGACACACGTCAATTTTATTTTTATTGTTTTATATTGTTATTATCAAATAATTGCCAAATCAAATAATCGCCATTAATTTAAACTTTTAAGTTAAAAGTACAAAGTTATTCCTAGTGAATAATTTACGCGTTTACATGTAGCTTTGGTAAACATGCGTAAATATCATTGTTAAGGTACGTTAGGGCTGTTACAGAAATCCTGAAACATTTATCGAGTTTATCGACAGGTTATACAGTCGGTACTTCTATTTATATAATCACAGGACGTCAATTTTGCACTATATTCCATTGCCATTTCCTTTAATCAGATCGTGTCAGGATTTAAAGTCAAAAGTAGGTACTTACATAAAAATAAAAAGAACAAAAATGCTACATAAAAACAAATAAAAATGACAATGAGTTGAGAATACTAGTTATATAGCCTACTCTACATATTACGTGTTTATATAATAATACTTAATGCATAACAGATATAAATTGAAACTCGATAATCTTATTGTCGATAGCGTCCCATCCTTGACTTACCCTTAGTCGTGCGTGTAACCCGACCATTTGGAACGGTCGCCTAACGGCATACATTTGTCATTGCCCAGACTACCATCCTGACGTTACAATTAAATCTAACACGTCCTGTGACGTCGATTGTTAAATATTACCTTAGTCACGAGAACAATATAATATCGTATATAAAAAAAAAGATGACCACCGACATAAGCCTAGTTGTCAGTCCCTGACCACAAAGATAAAGATGTAAGTTCGATTTAAATTAGTGACCACGAGCATTTGTACCTAAGTCTTACATATGATAGATATGTGGTTATGTATTATTTATCTATCCGTTGTCTAGTGCCCATTGCACATGCTGTCCTTAACTTCGGTCTCGATCGAACGGTTTGGATTTTTCCAAGTTATAATAGTTTTTTTTTGTATAGCTTATTATAATACCTAAACCTTCAAGTTTCCAACGTATTTGTTTACATCTTACCTATCCATAAGTAATGAATTTATGTTACCTACTAATAATTATGCAACGATATAGCCAACAATGCATTATGCAGATGCAAATCGTATGCATGAGCTCGAGTGCAGTCGTGCTGCATACAGATGCATATGCTCCCACGGGATACGTGTTTTCACTTTTGTATAGCGAAAGTTAGTTTTTACTACTTTTTACTATAATCTACGTTATCGTTTATTAACATTCGGTTTTGCCGCAAGATTGGACATGAGAGTGTCCAGGGCTATCTTGAAGCTGGACATAAAAGATTTCTAATGTTTTTCGTTCTTAATCTCTCTGTTTGTCTCACCCGTTAAATAGAGGAGAACCTATTATATACTTACTGTAAAAAAGATTACCAATATTCAAGTAGGTAGGCTATTTATTGCATAATTCATTGGTATTAACTTCAACTAGCTAGCGTAAAACGAAATATTTATCGCCAACAAAGCAAATGCTATAAATACATTAATGTCACATAATAGTGTTGATAATTATCTCATTACGTCCATAAGGCGAGTGCAACAATCACCTTAATAAATAAAACCACATAGTGCGTAGTTAATATATAGGTAAGTAACTTAAAAGGCGAAAACCACTAAAACAAAGACGAGGAACTATTCTTTGTGTTACATACTAGTTATCTTAAGATGTGTAGAAAAGAACGCGGAAGTTTCTGTACCTACTTAATTTCGCTTTGTTTTAACTATAGGGAATAACTGAAGTTTTCGGTGCTGAAAAAGAACCGACTTTATAATGTCTCCTTAAGAAATACGTTGTAGATAGATAGGTTATAAAAGAAATAATATAATTCGATTGACTTACTTCTTAAATAATAGCAGAGATTCAAAGTATTTCAAATAACCCAATACGGACAACCCGCTGCGCGTGCGCCGTAAAATGTGTATCTTTTTTTAACTAACTATCGTATTACACGCTTAAATCCTTTTATGATAGATATCACAGTTCAGCTTAGATTAAAAGAGACACTTCTATTGGATTTTTCGTATCTACGAGTAGGTACGTATGTCGTTTTTTGTCAAATGTTTTAACAAAACATCGTACTATTTCGAGAGCGCTTGCAGTACGAAATATACCTTATTTTGTGGTAAAAAAGGTTCAGTTTGAAAGGTCTTAATGTTTAGTTTAAAGTAGTGTTATGTTAAACTTTGTTGACTTTAATATTGTTTGTTCACAGGTAATTAGATCCAGTGGTTTGATAAATCGAAAATAAACTTCTTCCAGTACTATTATTACGTAGGTATATCAATTTCCAAGATCTGTTTTTAACAAGACTAGAACCGTAGAAGTATCTTTATAGTAAGCATAATCCTGAGATCATATAAAACCTGAGTTGGATGTTAAAAATATTTATAATTTTTCAAAAGTTTATTTATTAATGTACAAATAGCTTATTGCCCTAAAGCCAACCAAGATTTTTATATTAAGATAACCTATGCAGAATTTTTGCCTTGCCGGAGGAGGTTCCAATACCTGACCCTTAGCCTGTGAAAGCTAGATATATACTTACCTAGTAAGTAAATAGTCTAGCCCCCAGGCATCGATCGTGATGAGAATTCTGAAGACTGAGCACGGAGTTTAAATGTCACCCCGGATAAGGCATGGAGAAATTATGAAAAGAATATAACCTTTGCATAGAAATGAATGCATTACCTACTGAGGGTAGCTCAAGGCAAGGAGAAAGGTTTATATTTAGAAGTAAATTGTGACTCGTGCCTAAAGTAGGTACTTAAATTTAAAACCAATCCCTACTAGTCCCTACTAATCCCTACTATCCCTACTAATATCCCTACAAATATTATAAATGCGAAAGTAACTCTGTCTGTCTGTCTGTCTGTTACGCTTTCACGATAAAACTACTGGACCGATTTAAATGAAATGTGGTATAAAGAAAGTCTGGAGTCTGAGAAAGGACATAGGCTACTTTTTAACCGACTGCAAAAAAGGAGGAGTTCCACGCGGACGAAGTCGCGGGCAGAAGCTAGTAGTAAATAAATACGCTAGACACTTATTAGGTACCACTCATGATATTTCCAAGTTTACTTAACCTCTCAAACCTTTAAAAGGTTTAAACTGTTCTATAACTTAACTGCACCATTAATTTATCGAAAACGTGCTGTTAACGTCTGTAAAATTAATAAAACAACTTGACACGTCTGTCTCAAGTCCCGACAGTATAATTCTGTATAATTGCCGAAAATACAGCGTGTCGACCAACGGAACGAAAAGTAAATTTGTTTCACGCCCCTCCCGCGGCCATGGTCTAACTTTATCCTTCATCGGAATCCACTGTCCGAAATGAACCGCGAAAAAGAGCAATATTTTTTTTAATGATGAATTGCCGATGTTTTTAAGTTTTTGTGCACAAACATTCAAAAACGAATAGCCTAATTACTACGGTACGAACTTGCTTTTCTAACAACAGAATAATATAATATATATAAATAAGCATGTTAGAACGAAGGAAGTATTTGTTTTGGGTTTCGTAGTAAATTAACAAGAGACCATCAATTTTGCCAAGTCTGCTTGTATGTCTGTCTGCGATTATATATATATGCGCATATTTAATTGGTGCTACAGAAATTACAATCAACACAGCTCATACTTTAACTAAACTTATTAACAATGACAACAAAGTCTAATGATTTTGATTTGTTTTTAATAAAATTTAAGTTATTATTAGTAATTAACTTCTGCCCGCGATTTCGTCTGTGCACGATGAGTAGGTAGGTACCAACTTTACACAATATTGTTATAAAATATAGCTGTATTTTGTAAGCATAGGTAAGTATAAAAAAGTAGGTGCTCATTGTTTGTAGAGTTTACAGCAGTACTACGTAGTACGACCTAACTATTATTTATATTCAGTGTGCCTACGTAGATGTGGCGCAGAGAGATTATGGTACAAACACGTGTGCAGGATATTATGACTGCGCTTTTATTATACACTCCTTGGTTAAGGGATGCGCGTTAATATATCGATGTATTCTAGGTATATTTATTCCATACCATACCCGACATAATCATTTTGAGACTAAGTGTATGGATCGATAAGAACTTAATAAAATATTTGAAAAATGCCTAGCTCTAAATATAATTTACAAGATAAATAACTTAGTGAACATTGTAAGTTACAATGATTAACAACTATGCTAGGTACGACTACTCGTTTCCCAGGTACATAATTATGTTTATAGAAAGGCGTCTATTTTGTATTCTTTATTATAAATAATGTACAAGAAAAACTTGATCTTTAACGGGGCTATCTCACGCAGCAAGAAAATTGCTCATATTACCTACCGTAATTTGCGATCCCACCTTACTTCTACGAAGTTAAAATAAATCATTTATTTATTCGGATAATTTACAACACTGATTTTAGTTATAAAAGTGTCAAAATTACCATTTAATGTACCAAGATTAAGATGTTTAAGTGACGTACCGTTATCGACCTACAATTTATCGATAAATCGTAAGAGTATCGATAATTCAGTGCGATATCATGAGGTCAACGTACCGACATACACGTGAATGCAAGTGCTGCTGATAAAATTTTTTTTTTGTTACTCTCATCAGCTATTATTTTTAATAACGATTTTGTTTTAAATATGTATATGAATTCAACACATTTGTTTCTTATGATAGAAAAAATATTATGTACTTAATTATAATCTACCGCGATTTTTAGATTATCCTTTCAATCGTTATCGCAATCTGAAACCTATAAAAAATATATTATATATGCTAGGCTTACTATTAAGTAGGTTGTTGGTTATGTACTTTTTACTTTACGTTAGTTACTTTTTGATTCCAATACCTACTATGAAGAAATTAAGTTTTATTAGGTAATACACTCCCTACCTAGTCTTTATTAGATCAGGACTAGTGAAAAATATTCAGGGTAAACGTTGGTTTGACCTAAATCGTAATTTCAACTATTTACTTTTGTAAGTGGAGACTTGATATATATTTTCGTTTTAAGTCTTGGAATATGAATAAACAAGTTCCTTGATTAATATTTTTATTGTATTTACAAAGTGAGTTTATAGTCACGTACAGTGTATTTAATTTGAGCCAATGTCATTCTTGTGACATGAGAAATTAGTAAATCTTTATAACAAATACATTTGTATGAAAATCTCTACAAGCGTAGGATGGAAGGTTTCTAATTTATTTCTTAGACACATGACCTCGAAGTTCAATTCATAATTTATTACCAAATAATTATTACTGAAGGTTAGCTAAGATAGCATCATTCACGTGTCTCTCCTTATTTATTATTAAACATTCAACGCTAAGTGTATATGTTTAATTTCTGTTAACTTATAATGAGGAAAAAACATACCTACACTGCTTCTGATTGTAAAGTGGTTAACCATGAAAATTATCATAATTCATTCATAAAACTAAAACGCATGTCACAAAAATCGGGTCATAGTTTCTCGTTCTTCCAAACGATTAATGCGCCTCGATGGGCATGACAAATTCTTATTACGAGAAGCTGTAAGTTTAGAATCACACGCGAATATGTTTCGTAACCGCAAATAGCTGGTTCTGTTTGTTAATTGGTAGTATTTTGCCTGTTCGTGATTCATCAGTCAGTTGTGTTAGAGAGAACGAACGTCGCGCGTCTCTTCGCATTTAATTCGAAGCGTCGATTCGTTTTTGTTTTGTTTTAAAACCAAATGCAGCATGTGTATGCCAGTATTCAGTATATTCTAAACCAGTGACAAGTGTGTAACGTGTGTGATTTAGAAAAGTTTACTTATGTGTTAAGTGAATTGTTGAATCTTAATAAGTACCTACGCTAAACTAAAGAAATAACTTAACGGTAAGTCAAGACTCAGACTCATTTTGGTCGACTATTTGGAATTAAAGTACCTAACCTATTTGCTGAGTAACTTTCTTCGTAAAGTAAACGACAAAATCTTATACAAAGTTAAACAAATTATATAAAAAGAATAAATAAAATTTATTTTGTTTTCGTCGAACGCTTTGCAAAGCAATCACTCAACTTAGTCACATTTTCTATCACTCCGAGCTTTTATCAAATATACTAATGAGTCATTTTTAGATAAATAATTATTTTTCGAAATCAAATTTATTAACAAAGTATACTTATAGCAAGTATTATCAAAACTTATATCTTAATTTTTATTAAGAAGAAGATAACACATTTGTCCTAAAAGTACTTAAGCAGGAAGTAAAAACACATGTGAGTAATGTGTGATGTGTATGTAGATAAATATAACCAGAAGCGGACAAGTGTATGTACTTATACCAAATATACTTGTTAAGTCAATACGCAGATTAATAATAGGTAGTAACAATGTTAAAGCATTTTTTTCTAAGTACTTTTTATGATTATTTTATGACAGTTTAGTCACAATAAGTGACTAACCCACCTACTGACATCCACCTGGTTGAGTGTTTTTGTTATAATCAATCTACATATTATATATATCTATATATATATAAATGAAACCCGTTTTCCGTTGTCACGACATACCTGACATGAAAACGGCTTGACCGAATTGGTTGATTTCTTTTGTATTTCTTTAATACTCTGTACAAGGTTAAAAGCTAGTATGCATATAAAATGCTTCGTTCTTAATGACTGAATGATTGACTAAACCGATGATCGCAGAGAGCTGAAACTTTGAGGAATTCTTAACGGGACTAAAAAAGGTTACAAAGTTACGAGTATGTTGAGGGTGATTTGCTTAAAGTTGATATGTACAGTACTCTTCAGTGCCTTCGATTTAAATTACATTTGATTTTGACTCTATTATTGAATTAACCATAATTTTGTTGAATGAGAAATAAGTCTACGCATCAATTTCTCTAATCATAGATACAAGGTTCAGGGATTGGCAACAAAATAATGCATAATATAATTTAATTAGTCTATCGCAATGTTATCCTCACGACTCGACTAGCGGGGGCTTCCTTATTGCCATTGTCTGCACGTCTGTCTGATGCAACGCCCCTCCGGCTTTACTTGGGTGGCATTTTGTAATGATCTCTGTCTTGTGATTTGACCGCTCTTCGGTGACAAAATGTATAATGTAAAATGTATCTTGTACACTTTTGATGTAGGTACTTACTTAATAAAATATCTAAGTATCTAATACACAAATCCCAAGAATATTCACGTTAGGCTAAAACATTTTATAAAGTTAATAGAGAGTAGGTACCCGGTGTACGAAATATTTATGTAAAATATTTCGTTGTTACTGCAGAAAATCATATTTTAATCTTATAATTACCTACTAATTAAATATGACTGTTAACTATCATTATAATTAGTGGGTCTCTATTTTATATCCTTCGCAACAAATAGTGACCTAAAAATGCCTAAAATATAAAACCGTATCAAACTAATATTACACCAATCACAGATAAGACAAGATCGCATTCCTTTTCCGGTCATCACAATCAAACAATACAACCTCCAAATAGAACGAATCTATTGCATAATTTATTTCAAGCCAAATATGATATGACACGACCTTTGGAAAAACAATAATGCCGAGAGACCAAATTCGAAAATGGCGTGTACCAATTACGTCAGCGCATAGCGGGAGACATCAGGCATTACGGTAAACGTGCACTTGATACTATCGATAACATGATTTCATGATTGCAGCCCATCACTACATGTTCAACAAATAATGTTGCCAGGTATATCTGTTTCGTAATTATAAACTCCCTTCATAATCTAATAAGTGCCTACTTAGACTTCTTGTTCAGATATAGTAGGTACTTAACTGAATAATGAGATATGTACTGTCAAAGAGCAGAAAAGTTGACAACGTAAGCGATGCGCGATTGTCTTTTTGAAATTTAATAAAAACTGGATTGCACCGTCTTATAATATAAGTACCCATAGAAAATGCTATTTTGAAGTTACAACCAAGATGAGTTTAATAAGTACCTACCTAGGTAGTGTAAGTGATATTATAAATATTTGCAGTAAATTTGGGCTATAGGTATTAGTGCTATCTTTTTTGAGATTGATTCCTCTGACACATGTCAAAATTAATAAATATAGTTGAGCATCGCATAGTGAAACTTCCACAACCGGTTAGTCGAAATATAGCTAAACAACAGAGATCATAATTGAGGTTATCTTATATATCATATCGTCATAAAAAAGACCTACCTACATACTTCTTTTAAGACTAATTTCTTTTTTAATCACCTAATATATTTTTTAATTTTTACATTAATAAAGTGGGCGTAAATGATTATACCTACTAAGCTTATTAGCAAGGTCAAGAATTCTCTTGGAAACGATGTCAAGCGCATTTCAAACTCATCGTTTACATTTAACACGACCTTTTGTGAATATAACGGTACCAACTTGCCGACTAAGCTTACATTAGTTGTAAATAGCATATAAATTTTAATTATAAACATCCCACCTTGACATGATCACGATTTGAATTCAAATTTTGCGTTTCTTATTACAAAATAGTGTTGAAACTAATATCCACTTAAATATTTTTTTATTATTTTTAATGATAGCAGTAAAATTATCATTTCCATTTAAAAAAGTTTGTTATTGGGTAAATAGGCATATATATTTAAAACGTTACACGACTAGGGCCTGTCTCAGTCTTCAACTATCATGAGCTATGTAATATGTCTATTGCACGACTAGATTTAGATAATAAGATATTAAGTACCTATATAGAATATCTCTTACATTACGTCCGTAGGCAAAGTACTTATTATGTTTTTGTTAAAATGTTTTGACGTCAATGTTTTATTAAAAGATTGTTTCCATATTTAGAACATAAAAAGTAAGCCGCATGAGCTCTAGGCGAAATGGCATGTTGCGAACGAAGCGAGGTTGTTTGACGTCATTCGTAATTTGTTAATAAGTTGTTGCAGGAGAGCGGTGAATTTGCTGAATTTAGCGAGATAATTCAATATAATATAATAGTTATGTAAAACGCTAAACCGACTAACGGTAAAGAACTGTGTAGGTACGCTAAACTAATTATTACTCATTCGAATCAGTTAGGTATACGACTTTGCAATGAGGTCTCTTCTATGACCGTAGCTATTAATCAGTTGGTTAATAATAGAATATTTAATGAAGGTATTATAAGAGAAATATAAAAACCGCACTTTTCCCTTTAACTTGTTTTCGTAATTCGTAAGTGCGACAAAAACTATATCAATCTACTTTCTCGACGTTCCCTTTTGCGTAACATCTGTTCGCGCATCGAAAGCTGCGTAACCCTTGACGGAAGTTGTTTTTTTTTGCTGCCTACCAAGATATATCAAGGTACAGAATAAAATAACGAAGATTAGGTACTTACCTATATATGTTTGGTAGTGTGTATTGGTGTCTTATGAATCAAGTTGGTAAATATAAAGTAGGTACCATCACACGAATTTCATTACTTTTGATCCCTCCTCACTCTTTGTCATAGATGGTCACATTTGTGAGAAAAAGTGTGACGTCACATATTTTGCGCGAGCGAGAACACGCCAACAAAGAAAACCTTATATTGATGGACATCATAATAATTTCTGATGCCTTCGCGGTTATTATACATTGGAATGAAACAACTATTAACGGATTTAACTCGCGTATTTTTATTTTATTTTATTTGCTGACGGTTTCGGATTCTTTACGGGAACTTACTTTTCTGAAAACATAATCGTAGCACGACTGAGCTGACAATAGTCTAACGCTACGATTATGGAAACTGTAAAGAATCCGAAACGTCAGCAAATAAAATAAATTAAATTAAAAATACGCGAGTTAAATCCGTTAATAGTGGTTTGATTCCGATGGACATCATTTTAAGTTTTTCGTTGATACTTCAAATTTTCCATTATTACACGTTATTTATACCTATTACATTTCGAAATATGACGTCACGAAACTTAGGACCTCTCCCACCTCTTGCCACACAATGTCACACTTCGTCGGTCAGGAAATTTGAAAAGATTTTTTTCCTCTCTCAAAAAACACGGTACGAAGTTCGCTGGGTCAGCTAGTTATTAATAATTAATTAGTGCAACCAAGTCATTAAGAACGACCGAGACTCAAATCCTAAGTAGAAGGGCAATCTCCTGGCGACCGATAAACAAAGCTAACGGGTTGCAATCGAACCGGTACGGTTGTCATATCGCCGTGACCGATGGCTGGTTTGTGCACGCAATGCGTGACACGCCTCAGCCGTAAGCGTGTTTGAATTCGGCTTAATTAGTCCTTAGGTACATGTGGCTGTATCTAATTTGTTGTTTTGTGAATAAGATCTTAAAATATGTAGATACGTACATGCCTATTTTGTAGTGTATTTACGATTAAACTGTATTTATTTCTTACGTACCTATCTGCTACGAGGATTACTTATTGTTTTTGGAAGAAAATAATTATGTTCGCATATAAAATACCTACCTACATGTCATTGTTTTTCATTTTTGTCTCACTACTTCGCGCTATACGATAAAAATACTGTAAAGAGCTAAAAAGTCTAATTCTCTATAGTAATATAATATACTTTTTATTTACTACTAGCTTCTGCCCGCGACTTCGTCCGCGTGGAACTGGTCCTTTTTGCAGCCGGTTAAAAAGTAGCCTATGTCCTTTCTGAAGCTCCAGACTTTCTTTGTACCAAATTTCATTTAAATCGGTCCAGTAGTTTTAGCGTGAAAGCGTGAAAGCGTAACAGACAGACAGACAGACAGAGTTACTTTCGCATTTATAATATTAGTAGGGATAGAGCAATAGAGCAAAAGTCCCAACCAAAACGACTAAAAATCACTATCTCAATTTAGTTATCTGCCTACTGCCTACCCCCTAAGAACGATGGCGTGATTATTTATAGCCTATGTCCATTTCTAGGTTATCATCTATTACCATACCAAATTTCATCAAAATCCGTTAAGCCGTTAAGACGTGAAAGAGCAAAAGTCCCAACCAAAACGACTAAAAATCACTATCTCAATTTAGTTATCTGCCTACTGCCTACCCCCTAAGAACGATGGCGTGATTATTTATAGCCTATGTCCATTTCTAGGTTATCATCTATTACCATACCAAATTTCATCAAAATCCGTTCAGCCGTTTAGGCGTGAAAGAGCAACAGACAGACAGACAGACAGACAGACAGACAGACAGAGTTACTAACGCATTTATAATATTAGTAGGGAAGTAGGGATAGGGATTTATTGAGTTATTGAGTTATACAGTTTTTAATACTGCTAGGTACCTACGAAATCCCGCTGCCGGTTTGTTTTTTGTTGATTGTGATTTGGTTTTTACCCGTTGCCCAGATGAATGTCACCGTTTTGCATACTAATAAGTAATTTAAAACCACCTACGTTAAAACAAGTTCTTGGAATTGTTAAAGATGAATTTCACTAAAGAAATTCAGTTGGTAGATAGAGAATTGTGAAAAGAGAACTAAAATGTTGGCTGATGGCGGAGTAGTATACATTTTATTTGCAGCTGGTTATATAATTAAAAATAATCCGTAAATCCAACCAATACATATATTTACCCTGTAATACGTGTGCCTACCTACCGACTTTGCACAGGTTCGTTTCTTTAGAAATCAAGAGAAAACATGGCGTCAGAAAAACCGTAATGAAGCAGCTTCGATCGATTTTTACCGGTTAGTTAGCCATAGACCAGCAATTTGTGTTTTCTCTGTATTTATTTCACCTTTAAGTTTTTCCTTTAAAAAAATGTGCATTTCCGGAATCGCAAAATGTATTTTGACTGATGAAGATTAAGATGCTGTGTAGTAAAAGCAATACGTTCTATTCCGAGGTGATACATAATATATTATTTCATCATAACATTTTACAAGAATTAATTATGAATATTTTTTATACAGAATCACTTTATTTATTGCATTAGACGTCTTTTTATATAACCTCCGCCAATTTATTTTAAGCCCATTAAAGCATAGACATTTCACTGGTACAAGTTTATGCTAGCTTATCTTGTCTGTATGCTAGTAGCTAACTTGGAGTAAATCGTCGAAAGAAACACTAATATCTACGTAAAAGACTTTTAGGAAGACCACCAATTTGTGAATTTATATAGGATATTGTATTTACGGAAAAAATATGATCCTGTTCTAATATGTTTTATTTACAAAATCAAATTAATGAAAATGATAATAAAATATACCACAAAAGCGAACATCATATAACATCTCGGTAATCCTTTCATACTCTATAGATGATGCCAGGATTGTTGGCTATCTGAAGCGTAGCATAATATGCAACGTGTTATTGTTTGTTGTAATGAGTTTATATGTAATATATATGTAATGAGATGCCATTATTTATTATCAATTAAATTATTTTGATTTAATTGAAAATGTTATCGTTTTTATTAAGTAACATGTTTCTAGTAGTTATCCCCTTAACTCCCTAACGTATGGATCACAATACAAGATGGCGGCCGGCGCCGGACGCGCGGGCGCCGATGCGGGAAAATGAACAGCTGTTCACATAGAGAATTTCTGTTCGAAAAGATTATGGGTAGATCTTTCTTGATTTATTCGTCCGCTGATAATTTAGTACTAAAACCAAATCATCTTAATTTTCCAGTATTCGTTTTTAAATTAATTAAATTATAATTCCTATTGAAAATTTGTACCTACATAGTTACTATGTACATCAATACATAGTATAAAACAAAGTCGCTTTCGCTGTATGTCCGTATGTATGCTTAGATCTTTAAAACTACGCAACGGATTTTGATGCGGTTTTTTTTAATAGATAGAGTGATTCTTAAGGAAGGTTTATAGCCCCCGTGTGAAGCCGGGGCGGGTCGCTAGTTTATTATATAGTGACTTAGCGAGGTGGGTCAGTGCAGCAGTAATTATTTAATGGTGAAAGACCTATAAAGCAGTAAGTACTTGGTTATTTAGTTATCTTCTTGCTGTAAATTCAGTACCTCCCTGCCAGTACATAATAATATATTGATAATGTACTTACCTAAATGTTGTTTCTCATTATAGAATTCTAATAAAAGCTATTTTTTTTCTGCTCATCGGTGTTTGGATTTCCCACCATTATCAAATGACATAAAAAGGAGTTCGTTTTTGCGTATTTTTAAAGAATATTAAATTAATTAATTTTCGAATGTTATACTGACACTGGACTATTAATTAAACCAGTGCTTATACGCAGGTGTTAAAACACCTGTTTTATGTATCTTGACCATTATACTTTATGTGAGTAAAACATGATATAATATATTCTTAGCTATTAGGTATTTATATTAAATATCAAATAACTATTTTATCATTATCTATGTATGACAGTAATGGCGGCGGTCGGTGCATTATTGTCTGTGGCCTAAACTTTCACCCTATCGATTGTCGTTGAGAATATTATCTGTTATTATCTCTGGGGATTTGTTTATGATTACGACATCCTTACATAATATTATTAATGTTTCCTATTTATTTGTTTTCAATACATTGCAAATATAATAATTTACTATCATAAAAGTAACTTATGTACCTGACAACAAGACGATATATTTATAATATCTTTAAATGCTATTGAGAACAAATTAATAATTTAAAATATTGTACTAGCGTCTCTAAAACTTTGTATTGTACCTATGGTTACTTTACCTAAAAATAGTCTACAGTATTAGGTATGTTTTTATCGGTTTGTACCTACTTAACAATTGACTAGGTATTTCTAGGTAGGTATGAAGCGTAGATCGCGCAACAAACACAGTGCAGCGGTAATGCAGGAAGCGCGTGCGCAGCGAGTGCCGCTAAATACGGCGCCGAGGTGCGATCCTTTGATCTGCATGCAAGCTAGGGGTGACCACTGACCACCTTCCTTGCTTCCAGATAAAGTTATGAAGACAATAACAGTTCCCTGTGGATTTACCTAGCAACTCATGGTCGTTTAGCTTTAAGACCGAGCTTATTACTTAAGGATTTTGTATTTTACCGGAATTAAGAGAAATTATGACTTATTGGAAAGTTTCGTGTAAAATTAAAGCAATAGGTATATTTTTATTTTCCTTATTTTTCTGGGTGTGGCAAGTTTGCCCTACAGTAAGTAAATAAAATAGTCACCGCGCACCGCATACTATTAAATCATAGGACTTCTCGTGAAGAGCGCTTTATTGTATAAATATACAATTCAAAGGATTTTTATAAATTGCAGTCGTGAAATGGAAGAATTAGAGAAGTGTACCAACCCTACAATTATAGCGCGTACCTTGTACAATGTTAATGCTGGCAATACGCAGCTATATTTATACTTGGTTATCTCTATTTTAGGCCTAAAAGGAGATTTGAGCAATCCAACTGTATAGATATATAGCTTCATTGGAACTGGAGATCATTCACCGCAACAGAAAGCTACCTCTTCAATTTGTGCAATAAATTTAATTCTCGTTCTTCGTATTTTTTAATATAGACGAAGAATGGTTCTGTGGTAAGTATATAAGATTTACTCTCACGTGTCAACAATAACAATCACGTCAATTTCTGTATTTTTATATTCTTATCAGTGTTTACTATATCTTATGAATACGTTAAAAACATTAAAACAGGTATATACCCTGCGGTTAATGTTCTTAATTTAAAATGTTCAATAAAATAGCCATACCTAACCTTAAAGAAGCCTCCGTCTTCAAACTATGCAAAAAATCTTTCGCACATGAATTCCTACAAAACAATGCTTTCAAATGTTTTGTTCATGCGGTGACTCAGCAGGGCTACGTAAACGCAAAGGCATTCCATTTGTTAAATTCTAATAACAATCCACTACCAATGTTTTCAATTATTATGTATATTGGTTTCTATTTATTGGACTATATTAAATAACAAAAGTGCAGGGTTTCTGCGTTTCTCAATCCAAGAACTTTTGTTCTAGGGTGGCCAGGTAGGGCAAGAGATAAAAGTCTATAAAACAATATTTTGAAAATTCTAACATGTAAGTAATATTTATGTTTTTTTTTCCATTTTATTAAGGGTAACTTTTTGTGGGTCTATAATATTTCTTGACTTCACAGTTCCCAAATTACAATACAAAATGGGTCACGAGACACATAATTTCTTAGGCACTCCTGTCCATACGACGAAAAGAAAATAAATGGCTAGGATGAAAGAGAAGCTCGACAAATGGTACTAACGTGACAACAGATAAACATATTGGTAGTCCCTTTTGATTTTTAACCTAAATTAAGTTTAAAACGGCTTCTACTAATAATAAAGTATGGTAATTATTAGGTATCTTAATTAAAACAAATGAGACACCCGCTTGTAAGTATATTATAAAGACCGGAGTCTAATACAAACTAGGTAAACAAGTATACTTTGTAGTTTTATACCCGATAAATGGTCCTACATTTATCAGAATTCATAGCAGACCAGACAGATATTGTATCCTATCAATTCTGAGAAGGCATCAATAACCAGGCGATCGATTATGAAAAACTTTAGATGATACATCTACCTCTGCCTATCTTTGACTTTAAATAATTAATTTCCTTTTTTGCGTCTACGCTTAGATATCAGAAGTTCGATATCGAAAAGGAGAACTCTGCACAATCAAGAAACTTTTACCTTATTTATAATAATTATCCTGATCTGGTTTGTGAGAGTAGACCGATATTATATTTTACCACATGCTAAATAGTCATATTAAAGTCATATAACAACAGTTTCCCGTTAGACTGGACACCTTAAGCGATAGTTAATCTCAAAGGTTCTCTCCATTCATTCCACTTCACAACACAGATATGTCAACATTGAATGGCTTTCATAATTCGTTCCTCTATTGTTATATTCAGGTCAGCAAAGGTCATTGGATCAAGGATTTATTATCTATGGTATTTGACACTTTTGTTGTAGCAACCTTGGTGTTATCTATGGTCGATCCGTCTTTATAGATACTAGCAGGAACTGAGCCATAGTTACCTACTCGCTGTAAAACAATAGATAAAATTGTTAAAAAACATTACAGGAATTCGGACAATAAATGATTCGTGTTATTTTATTATTAATATTATGATTTATATTGATATAGATCTGCACCTTCCTAAAAAAATGGATGAGCTTGGTGGTGTCGTTCAAAGTTAGCCATATATTTTATATGCAGTTTCTTATTGTCTCAAAACCATCTTACATTAATGTTAATACCTACGATTTAATTTAATATAAAATAGATAGGAAAATAATTGGGCATCACTACTATAAAAGGTTAAGAACTACTAGAAAATTAAATTTTTTTTCTCAGTAAGTAAGTACTTACTAGTATTTTTTTTACTTTAGTGGTCCTTAAACCTTTGTAGCACAATTTTCATAAGTAAGGACACCATGTTACAACTAATTATTTACTTAGTTTGTATATAACCACAATTTAAATAAATATTAGAGCTATAGGTACTTGTGTACTAAATTTTTTGTACTACAGTAATCTGGAACAGTAATATTAAACAACCAGGTGTATTTAAGGGGCATGTGGCAAATGGGAACTTTGAACGGTACATTACGCCGGCAGATAAAAATACTGACTCATCTTCAAGCAGGAACGTTATTAAACAAATAGAGAGATGTTTTTACCACCTAAATATTCAGTAACAAAAATTTTCGATCAACCAGTAGTGTTTTTGGAGTTTAAAAACACTGAAAACTGAAACCCTTATAGAGCAAGAGCCAGCGGCCCCCAGACTTTCGGTAAAGTATAAAAGCTGTAAGTTTGTCAATGTATGCCCCCAACACAAGTAAGAACGAACCCCGTCTATGAAACTTGGGTCGCGGTGGCTTTGGCAGGTATCAGGTAATAAAGGTGTGTAAAATTGTGTGTTAAATTCGTTAAAGTATAAAACTCAGTTTTTACATATTTTACGTATAATAATCCTAGAAGTCACCTTACCGAAACCCAGACCCTTCGTACGGTTGCAACCCTCTCCCAGACGCCCTTAAAGTTTTATTTAATTGTTACTATACTTACGGTATACGTACCACATAATACAATGACAGCTGATGCGCAGTAAAACGTCGCAATGGACCGAACGCTGTATTTCACACGCACCCACTGACACATACCGTCATTTGGGGTCTTTAGGGACAATTTTGAACTTTGACTAAGAATTTCATGTTGCCAATATATCAAAAGTCTAATGTAGGTGCGAGCGCGAGGGACATATTATGTGTCAGCGGGTGCGAGTGAAATACAGCGTTTGGTCCATTGCGACGTTTTACTGCGCATGATCTATCATTTATTGTTTTTTGCAGTCGGTTAAACAGTAGCCTATGTTCTTTCTCAGGCTCCAGACTTTCTTTGTACCAAATTTCATTTAAATCGGTCCAGTAGTTTTAGCGTGAAAGCGTAACAGACAGACAGACAGACAGACAGACAGAGTTGATTTCGCATTTATAATATTAGTAGGGATAATGAGAACTATTTTCTAGATTTATTATGAAAATTCAATATTTACATTTAGCACTGCCAGATTTATTGTCAACATGAAAATATTGACGCCAATATTGAATACTTGTAGTTCTTTTAGTCGTAGACATTATAAAAAACGGGACTTTTAAAACACTAAAAACTTTTTCACACGAGAACCTTTCAAATTTGAATTGTTTGAAAAATGAAGTTTCAGCAACGAATAATGAATAACATATCAAACGAATGTCGGTAAAGTAGTACAGTTCATCGTCTAACTCCATCTAGTGAATGTTTTATTAAAAATGAATCAACTGAACTGTTCGGGGAGCATTTATTTCATGATTATAAAAAATCGATTATTAAGAGGATTGTGAACCTGTTAATTTTCATACAAAAGGCGATAACGTTTTACATCCAGTAAATATAGTTAGATTTTTATAATTTTTGGATATGTTGTAGATATAATGAGAAACTACGTCCGTACGTTTTGATTTTTAAGAAATATTGCTTACGCTAAAATTTATTAGCATCTAAAAATCTATATATAGATCTAAAAATCTATATTTAGATCTAGCGTAAGCAATATTTCTTAAAAATCAAAACGTACAGACGTAGTTTCTCATTATATCTACAACATATCCAAAAATTATAAAAATCTAACTATATTTACTGGGTGTAAAACGTTATCGCCTTTTGTATGAAAATTAACAGGTTCACAATCCTCTTAATTTTAAAAAAAACACGTTTTAAAATCGATTTTTACTTTAAAATAATCGATTTTTAATCGATTATTTTTTCACATTCCTACTATTAAGAAAACATCATTTGATAGTTCTCCAAATAACATATATAAATTGAGCTTTTATACTATACCGTAAGTATAGTAACAATTAAATAAAACTTTAAGGGCGTCTGGGAGAGGGTTGCAACCGTACGAAGGGTCTGGGTTTCGGCAAGGTGACTTCTAGGATTATTATACGTAAAATATGTAAAAACTGAGTTTTATACTTTAACGAATTTAACACACAATTTTACACACCTTTATTACCTGATACCTGCCAAAGCCACCGCGACTCAAGTTTCATAGACGGGGTTCGTTCTTACTTGTGTTGGGGGCATACATTGACAAACTTACAGCTTTTATACTTTACCGAAAGTCTGGGGGCCGCTGGCTCTTGGGCTATTATATGATCACTTATCCGTCTGTCTGTTTTATTGTATGTGTGTGCAATTCAAACTATCCCTTAAATGCAATGCCATATTATGTAACATATGAGATTAAAGATTTTTTTAATGTGAAACTTACCTACAGCAAGGAGCCACGAGTGATTTGGATTTCTTATTTTGATAAAAATGTGCGATCAGCTCTATAACATTCTTGTACCAGTGAACTCTGCACTCTTTAATAGAGTATTTCCGACCGAGATATAGCGTAATTCTATTCATCGATATTCTTCCTTGAGGATACATCGGGTATGTATCCACCAGTAAATGTTGTACCTACTTTACTATTTTATTGTCCGAATGGATAATTAGAGTATTTTATTGTATTGGTATATCAATTGGACATCGGGTGACAAACAACATGTTTGATATTAGAACAGTTACTTTAAATAATATAGCCTTCTTAATTGAAAGGAATGATAATAACATATTGGGGAAATAAAATAATTCACACAAGAAGTAAATAATCTACCTACTTACTGATTGTAATATGATCAAAAATTACTTTATAATTAAGTATAAAAAATAATGTACTTAATGCAAATACAAAAACCACTATGACTTTTTATCCATTAAGTATAATATTATCTAGTTACTAATATATCTTTGTGCTCGGACTTCTTTACAGCCATTATACGACGGCTATAACTACAATCTAGATGTTTTACGGCCACCGCCGCTAGATGGCGGTGGTACTAAATAAGATGTTTTCGTTTTATTGTCATGTAAATTACTTTTATGACGCTACCAGGATTTTAATTTAGATCGAAGTAGGGTGCGTCGGGGTAAGGTTGAACGAGATTTTGATGAGATAAACCATGTTTTTTTTAAAGCCTCATAATTTTAATCGTATGAAGCTGACGTATATGAAGTGATGTTTTTAGTAAAGTTAATGAATGGTTCTTCCTATCTACCTGAAAATGGACCTGATTGGAGGTGTTTTACATATATAAAAACGACGGCAAAGTTAAATTTTTTGCAAAAAAATCGTGGGGTAAGATGGAATGATGAGGGGGGAAGATCGATATAGTTCTTAAAATCTTTAATATCCATTGTAGGTCCATTTGGATTATATGCACCGAAAGCATATTTTTTTCTCTATTCAAATATATAAATACATTTTAAAAATACCTAGTTTTAACTACCAAAATGAAATTTTGTTAAATATAATATTTCAGTCTTACCCCACTTTGTATTCAGATGATATGCGGTTCTCAACCTTTTCTTTTTATATCCTAATATTTAAATTTTACTATCATGTACACAAAAAATGTAATCATTTCTTTATTTAAATAGACAGGTAGTTAAACTCGCTAAATATATTACAACTTTTATTTAAAATCTTTTTTTTTTACACATGTTTTCATGAGTTGTGAATATTACACTACTCATGAACGAATCATACAGTTTGACAACCCCTGACTTTTACTATGGGTTTCATAATCGGGGTAAGTTGGAAACGAAAATATTGCCGTCTTGCCCCTGGGTTTTACAAGCGGTGTAAGATTGAAAAATATAAAAACTCCAAAAATATAAAAGATATGCAAAATCGGATTTTATGTATCAACTAAAAAAAATTTATCAATAACACGTATAAAAAAAACATATTTTTAACTTGCGTGTAGAAGAAACTACGGAACGTGGGGGAAGATTAAAAAACGCATTTATCGCTCAAAAACATACCTTGTCGAAAAATTGCAAAAAAAACATATGCACTCACAACTGACGATTATCGCTGACTGAGATAAGGAGCGCAATGAAATTACCTACAAAACTCTGTAGTCAGTGTTAAAAAATATGCACGGAATAGGCAGCTATGAGGGGTTTTTCATCTTGCTCTGTTTTTCATGTTACCCCGACGCACCCTACTAGTATCTTCAACGACATGTAAACATTCTACAAATTATACTCAACCTTATTGCTTATATGCTAGGCTTTCTTTTAGATCAACCGGATGCAGTAGTTTTTTTATTGGCTTTTGTTGATGAAAATGAACTTCATCCATTTGGAGATAGGACAATGGTTATTGTTTTGTTAGAGACGTTAAGAAATTACTATTTCAATTACATTTCAGAGAAGATAGAATTTTATTGATGTCAATTTTATTACGAATAGGTACCAGTATAGCTTTGGTATGTTAAGCTACGTATGAACTAAAGATACGATATATTCTGTTTTTTTAAACGAATTTAGCTAAAAGAGAGTACTTACAATAATAATATGGAACTTTTGATAATTCTTCTAATTTTGGAATTAAACAACTATAAACAGATTTAACTCGCGTATTTTATTGACTGACGTTTCGAAAATTTTACATAATCGTAGCACGACTCAGCTGACGATAATGTAAAATAACCGCGAAGGCATCAGAAATTATTATCTTTTAGTTTTGTTTATATACAACAATTATTTTTGATAAAGAAAGACAAACTACCGTTTTATTACCAACCATGACGTAACAAACAGTTTAATGCTTATCTACCTAAAGTGGGTATAATTAAACACATTCTTGACAAATCGTTTGAAAACCAAAACGGACAGTCACGCCCCCCCTTATCGTCGGCAATCGGTTTAATACCCTAAAAGGCTTTTTGTCCGTCCGTCCGTTCCGGTAATAATGACATAATATAATGCTTGATTTGGGGAGGCGATTTAATTTGACTTTTAAAGCTATCTTTAAGTAAAAAATATAATTTTTCTTTTGTCCTTTTTAAAACATGCTTTCATGAAACGATAGAGAACAAAACGTTTTAGTATCATTATTCGATGGTTAATTTAATCAAAGGTACTGTAGTGATAAATATTTTGTTGCTAATTTAATACGCCCCAGTTTAATTGTCGGACTAATTTATAACTGTTCATTCGATCTTACCATGTAGTTTTAATTTTACTAGCGCCCTATGTTACTAGGCTATAGTAGAAAAGAAAAAAATATTTAAGCCGTTTATAAGAATAGCTCCTCCAAGAATGTAGAACTATTAAATCGTTATTAGTTACTAATTGAAATATAAGTGATATAAATGGATCAACTAAGGATTTAGAATCTTATTTCATGTTATTTAGGTTTTTATTTGAAAATGAATTCTTAATTACCTGTGCTAACGGCTAAGATTACGTTTTATTAATCTAAGTTTTATTTTGTTACAGGTAGCACCACAGATCTTACGCCAACACTCATTGGCATTTACGACTCATTTTTAGAACCGGCTAAGAGTCCTAGACCCGAAGTTAATACTTTAGAGAAAGCTAAAGATGCCAGAAATGACCCACCTGTAGATCAATCACAAGCTATGACAGAAGAAACGAAAGACAACTCGGCGCAAATATCAAAATCACCTAAAGATCCCTCCAAAATTGCTGGCAGTGTTAAACTTCCAATTGCAACAGTTAACAAAAGTTCTTTGTATTCGATTCGAACTAAAAGTGATAATAATGGTGCTAATGAAGAGTTCAAGTGTGTTACGGCCAGTGATACCGTTGTTAAAGATCAGAAGCCACATAGATCGTTTAAAGAAGTCAAACAGGTTTCTGAAACGTCTACTTTTGATAACTTGTCACCAAATGTGAAGAGAATGATCTCAAGTGCCACCGACACTAGTACACTGAAGTTTCAGAAGAAAGCTACCGGAAACGTTAGATCTTCGACGAGACATAGATCAAACATTCCGCTTATGGGTGCAACCTCAAAAATATCCCAATCAGGTGTAGAAATATTACCTTCTGTCGAAATTTATGACCAACCATGTGGAATAAAATCTTTCAGCAAAACAAAAAGTGAAGAAATTGAATCTCCATCTAAAGCTATTCCTATCAAGCCTCAGTTTAGAATAGATGATGTACAAACAACTTATGATGTCCCAACGAATAATAGACCGGCAATATATGATGTACCTAATTCAAATAATAAGACCGCTTTTGAGTCTCTCTCCCTTCCTTACATCGACCAGTCTATCGAGCTCTCTATATCTTCCGATAGGGAATTTGATACAAAACTATCACCGAAAGACAGTTCATCCCAAAAGCCTGAAATTAAAATTATAACGCATGTGCCTTCTGAAATATTCCCTAAAGCAATAAATGGGACCAGTAGTTTGCATAGAAAAGACTTTATGAATAAAACAGATAGTCCACCTAAATTAGCTAAAAGTGAACCGTACCCTGAAGTTATAGGATCTACCGGGAATTTGAAGAGTACAATACCGGAAAAAGAAATGATAAGTTTGCATCCACCACCAGAAGTGACTCGGCCTCTTTCGATGAGCTCTATTGCTTCATCGAGCTCGACTTCAAGTAGTGGTGTGCAGAATAAAGGTGGAGTAAATTCTGCATACTTGGCGAGCATTGAGAGTTTGGATGACCACAGCGATGCAGATATGGCTTCAGCTAATGGCAGCAACAATTTTGTGAATAATGCGGGAATTTTGAATAGTGTATCAGAGGACCGCAATTCAAAGAGCGATATAACACGTAAGTCGATATAGTTTTAAATATAAATATTATATCTATATTTACATAAATATCCCCAATTGATAAAAATAATGAATTTTACAACTGTTTGCAAAAACACTTTTTGCCGGAACAGCTAGTTAAATATTAAAACATAGGCTAATTGTTCACGACGCAGTCTCATTGAATCGGAATACTAAGTTTACGACTGAAAGATTTTTTCCCTTTCAATAATTTTATTAGTTGTTCAATAATACTTATGTATTATACTTACTTATGTATTATTGAAAAACGGAAGGTCAAATATTGAAAAGATTAATGTTTTAGGGCATCAGATCTGGGATGAGATGTCAGGGCTGACGCAGCTAGAGCGCGTGTGCGCAGAAATCGTACAGACAGAAAATGTTTACGTGGAAGATCTGAGGCAGGTTGTCGAGGTAAGTGAGAAACATATATACATATATTCTATTAATGAGGTTAAATAGATGGAGGAAAACTAAGTTGCAATGAATACTTACTCCATTTTTTAAATAAATAAAGAAGGCATATACTTTTATTAAGTTGGTATATATCTTTTTTTAATTTGTCATTCCAGATAGAATTAGGCTAAACATAAATTTATTAGTAACAGAAAAAATAAATAAGTTCGGATGTTGAACTCTTGACTGAAATTGAAACAGGAAGTTTATTCATCATAAAATAAACAATGTTTAAATTCGAAACGCCGTTAACGGATGTATTAAAAATGTCCAGTGACGAAGGCACACATTCGTTTTTTTGCTTTTCCTATCTAATTATTGAATTACTGAACGTTTTCATGTAAGTAGGCTCTGCTAGCAACGTCGTGTTTGCGTTTTGATTGGCGTTACTTTGTATATTACTTTCTCTCTATTTGGTATTTTTACTTTTTTCAGTTCAACTGTATAGTTGAATACATCACGAAAAAAATAAAGTAGGTAGGTACGCAAGCATGATTGCTGTACAATTTACGTATGTTGGTAATATTTTTATTTTTAGATTAGTGGCTCCCATTGTTCATAAAGAAATTTGCTATAACGCTATAGTATTAACACATCCATTAAGTTCCGCTACATTTAGCGATAATTTCGTCAAACCCCTTTGAAATTTGACGCCGGCTTGAGTGAATCGGAACCAGATGAAAATTTATTTTAACTCTTTTAATGTGATTTTAAAACGCGGAACGAAACGTTCTACGACGGAAATTGAATGTAAATGTGGGTTATTAATAGAAATAAATAATTAGTTTAAAATTCTTTTATGTCTTATGTGGTAATCTACAGTTAACAAAGGATTAAAAATTTATTGTTATTTCGTTATTTAACTGTTATAATATCTACTTAGATACCCTACTAGGTTTTTCTACACTCGCTATATGGAAATTCCTGTTCATATTCCCTCTTAGTTCTTACGCCCTTTTCGCCGCTTTATGACATAGATTTTCAAAAATGTTGAATTTCAAATTCAAGTAGGTAAATTGCAAATGTTTATCTCCTATTTTATACGGGTGATGTTATAAAAAAAAATAGTGCTTAATTACCTAGTTACCAAACAAACTTTTGCATGGAGGTCTCTTAACCTCTATGCAAAAGTTTGTCTCTAGACCTAGCGATTTCGGTTATTTATCCATTGATATCAGTCAGTTAGTTAATCGATCAGTTAAGCCTTTACACGTAACATATAATATGTAGTAAAAATTAATAGCACCTAAATCTCGTGTTGCTATATAAGGGTCGTACTGGCCCACTGACCTGCTGCATATTAAATACGACCTGGTTTTATACCCTGACTATGGATTTATTGCTTTGCTGACTACATTATACTTACATGGAAATAGTAGTAAAATGCTTTTGCGAATTAAGTACAAAGTTTGATGGAGATGTAAAATTATGGATATTTATTTGTAATTTACATTATGAAAGAAAGTAAGCGGTCAAGACTATATCGCAGCTTTGTAGTAGTTGGTATGAACAAGCTGATAAAATGCAGTCTTATAATTACGATAACTTGTATGTTATATCTATACCTACCTGATCAGTTTACCTAAAAACTTAGAAATAGTTTGAATGTTAATACAGGAGATTATTTGTAATTTAATACAATAAATCATTTTAGAATGGTAACTAAGTATGTAAGGTTAATCGTGAATGTAAAGACGAGAACTATTTGTTTCTATATCAACGTGCTATGTTACATCGCGTGTGGCCTAGGCAGTTTGTTGACCTATTTTTTTTACAAATGCATCATAGCATGCAACTATTTACTAAGACCTACTTATTTAAACATCAATTAAATTTCATAATAAATGATAGATAATGGTACAATATTAAGCGCTTGCAAAAAGATGACAGGACGACGACATAAAATTGTCTTGAATAAAATTCCAAGTTGATTGGTACATAACAGCTGTCCTAACATGACCTAAATTACCTTGCCCTCATAAGTATAAATAAATATAATTTATACTACCTACTATATAATATTACTAAACGTCACCAAATCTAAATTATTTTCCTATTTATATGTGTTTAATGGAGAGAGTGGTTTATATTTTATGGTAGTAAGTCAATAAAAAAATATATTAAACATTATATTAATTAATTCCACTAATGACATGCTTTCTAAGCGAGTTGCTAACGAAACGCGCCATTTTGAACACTCGACAAAAATGGCCGCCGGAAATAGACGACCTGTCAAAAGCAACCTGTCTAAATGTCAAACTGTCAACGCTAATTAGTCGCGAATGAGGGTAAAGTGGATGAAAGGGGTATTTCCATCTCTCACATACAAGTAAAGACCATTTTCTATTTTTGAGTGCAGTAGTTTTTAATATGTTGCCTAAAAATCATTATTAAACGTACCTACCGAAAATGACATAATATAGGTACAGTCGGGATTAATTACTTTTTTTTGGTTGTACTAATTTTAATTTCATTAATGATTTTATCAAACCGATCCATATTATTTTTTTCCAGCAAAGATACTTGTCATTTAGTATAAATTGGTACATGTTAATTTCGTTTGATCATTCATCTGCTTAATGAGTCGTGTTTACGATTTGTTTACATTTCTCTATAGAAAATAATATTAAATTATCTTAACTATCAATTAAAGCGAGTAGCCCTAGTGTTAATGTCTCTATCACCGATGTTAGCCGTCAGTTAAACAGGGTACTAAACCTAGTTTACAATCCACCTTTCTCCGTTACGGTTAGGGTTTCCAGACGTCAGCAGAAATTGAGCTATAGCCTGACAGAATACAATAGTTCAATATGTAATACATGTTTATAAATTATTTATATAGTTAGAAAAACTTCAGTTTTTACATTGCTTGTTCAAGTATAAACAGCGCGGTTACAGATTCGTACCTAAGGGTTCTAACCGTTTATGACTTTTTTGTTCTAAACTGTCAGGTTGGTTTATTAAATTGATGCTTGGAAATAGTTTAGTTACTAATCATCGAACTGCCCGATTATCATAAATCATGAACTGTAATGATTTAATGATAATTAAGTTAAAGTTTTGTTGGCTTGTCTGCACATTGATCCTTATGAATGCGATACCGACTATGATCAGAGTTACCCTAATATGTACTAAAAGGGTTATACTGATCTGGAAAACTAGGTACCTACTTAGAACGGTGGAAACTACTTACACCTTATTAAGGTAAAACGTTAATTAGTGGACAATACGGAAGGAAAACATTTTACGTCGAGATATTATGTAACACAGGAAACCTTGAAAACAGGTCGTTGTTAGGATGGTGTTTATAATTAATGGACTGAAAAGGAAGACGTTATCGATTTGCTTGTATCTCGCTTAGTTAGTCTTTGTAACATTTATTACGTATTTGCTTTATCACTTATCTGTAACTAGTTTAATAAATATAGTAGCAATAAATATATCTGAATTAAATAATAAATAATCGCTAAATGTTTTTTTTTTTAATTAGTTAAATGTAACAACCATCGATAGTAAATTAGGTTACTTACAGAATGACTCTTATATTATGATTAAATTACTTATAGTAAAAACTAACTAAAACTGTCAAACGTAGCCTAGAAAGGCAAGGAGTACCGTAAAAATTTACTCGCCTTATAAAGAGCTAGGTTTCCTAGTTTTAGCCTGACAGCCTGGGGACAGGTTGATGGATCTTGATCACTCTGACCTGCCATGCTGCCAGGTTAACTTGAACTATCAAACGACGTAAGTTAAAGTAAATGTACAGTTGTTAGGCTTTACAATATTCTTTGTAGTTGTCTTTATTGACAGTGTACATCATAGATATTTTTATGGTGTTAATGATTTATATAAGTAATAATTATTTCCGCAACACAAGGGCCTAGTTACAAATCTTATATATATATTTTTAAACGTATTGACATTTTAAAGTTTTCGTATTTAGTCGCAACTGCTTTATTTGCATATATATTTTTTTTTAGTATTAAACTACAAAACGGATTAACCTAATGTGTTTTTTAATTTTGCAAACCTACTCATTTTTTCTTTCAAGCTCGTGAGTTTCTTACAAATTTATAAAGAAGGTTGTGTTTCTATCAATTCTGGTCTGATCATAGTGTTTTTTAACAGATGATTCACATGAAATTATACTTTATGATAACATTATAAAGTTGAAATTACATGAGATGTAGTCACAGACTGGGGCGTACTTGAGACAGTAACGGGACACCCTAATATGGGGGTAGCAGTGACTATGTCACTATTTATTTGTAAGTACTTATTCGTATGTTGTACGTTTGCATTTAATCCAATATAAATAGTTACCTATTTTACTGGAGAATTGTTACCATATATTTTTTTACCGAAGATCTTTACACATGGACCTACCTACCTAACAACATATCTGTATATTTAATATAATTAAAAATAGAATATTAAACTTAACTAGGTACTTATATTATGGATCGTTGAAAAGAAAACTAATCGTAGGTAACTAAAATATATGTCAACATATTGAGACTGCACATATTTTTAATAAAATAAAAGACAAAAAAATCTATACGTTGTACTACTATACGATATTCGAGACAGCTAAATTACGAATAAATTTAGTTTCTCGCTTTCGGCGCCCACACAAACACTTACCTATATAACTAGTATGCATTCCATCCATATATAATAAGTTTGTATACCATTCATAAAATTATAATATTAATTATAATTTTATAGTCGAATAGGTAAGTAAATAAGTGCATAGAGAAAAACAATAGATATTTTTCTCTATTGTGATTTAGTCATTGTCTACTGAAAGCCTAGAATATATCACTACCTATTCCAAGAGTTTGACCTTGTCTATTACTATAGAATTGTTTTGTACGAATGATAATTATTGTAAGCCATAGTATATTTTTAGATCAACAACATAGTCGCGTGGGTCGAATTTATCTAAATATAGTATTTCGTAACATTTTAACATAACGGTATTATGATTTAACATATGTTTAGTATACTGACACATTTTACAGTCGGTCATTTTTTATAGCTTTTTACAAAGCTGCAAAGCTGTGAATTTATTACTAGAAAATTAATTAACCTCTTTTAAAGATATGTCATTACTTTTTGACGAGCTTTTTTAATAATCTTATAATATACTGACAGACCTTTTATGAACTGTATCCGAGTCGGTGCAATATTAACAAAATGGATGTAGATCGCAGATAAAACTAGTGTTGACTATGCAAACTATCGATAGTTATCAAGTAAGTACAAGACAAAGATAGATTGGTTGAAATATAAATATTATTATGTTGTCATATAATTTTTAGTTTTAAGCATTAGTCATCAGATAAATCTGAATCTGAGGATTGATCTTCCAAATTATTAGTTGAATATTTAATACATTGTTAATGTTTTACCGATTAAAAAGTGAAATACACAATTAATTGGCTGGTATATAACGTGTAACATAGCTTTATAAAGAAAAGCAGAAGTTAGCAGGAAGGACCAAGATGCTTATTTTATTCATCATGTTCATAATATTACGGAGTCCTAACTCCTAACTAATAATTATAAATGCAAAAGTAACTCTGTCTGTCTATCTCGCTTTTACGCTAAAACTACTGAACCGATTTAAATGAAATTTGGTACACAGATCTAGAGCCTGAGAAAGGTCATAGGACAATAGACATAGGGCATAGAACGCGGACGGAGTCGCGGGCAAAAGCTAGTAGATTGTATATTCGTAAACACGCGGTGCGCCGGCGCACGCGGGCGTGCAGCGAGTTATTTAAATAAGTGTGGACACGACACGTGGGCTTGATGTATGGACGCAGCATAGAGTGGACATAGTGTCATATCGATAAATAATCATATATTTCATATCGTCAATTTATTATTATGTATCTCGATTTCACTTTTTGTATGCGATCCGAATAAATGTGTTTTCTTCTTTCCAAATAAGAAAATGAAAAGTTTTGACGCACTATACCTAGCAGGTAATAAATTTAACTATTGTTAAAGACTTTCGTAAACTAATTAATTTACCGACAGCATTAAAACTTATGTGTAGATATTACAAGCTGAATAAAAGAGAGATCATCGTCCATCATTATCTCCGGTGGTCCAATCTCGTCCATCATGCGGAGCAACCATGTGGGCGTCATTACGTTTTATATCGAGATTATCGAGTGCATTTATATCGATACAAACGGCACTAGTGGGCGGGTACCGTTGCCGGAAGTGCAGGATGATCAAAAATGTTAATCCGGTTGGATTTTAGAATATTTTTAGAGCTCAGTAAAAAAAATATTAGCTAATCTAAACATTATTTAATTACGAAATAATTAAAATATTTTGGCATATTTAAAAAAATCCCAAATATGTATTATAACCCAACTCAAGTAAGTAACGACCTGAATTAAACCTTCTTTTAATGATACTAAAATAGAAACAAGTTCTTCTATAAAGCCCCATTTATTTCATTATAGAACACCCCTATAATCTATAAGACACTATAAGTAAAGCATGTTTATGGGGACATGTGAATAATTTGTTCCCATTTCACTTTGTATTATGTATAATTAAAACGTACATCTGCGGACTGCTTGTCATATTCTTGCTTGCTAGTTCGATTAACTCTCAATATTGCTGTTTATTGGATAATTTATCAAAGCATCTCATTTATTGTGAGAAATTACTCCTAGAGAGCTAAATTAAGGTTAGTTGACTGCGTAGTAAAAGCAGAAACAGTAGTCAATGTTAAACTTAAGTTCTGTAAAAGGTTTGTCAAACTTTTCTTTTTATCATCGGTAATAAGTTGTTCAGAAGGTACTTATTCGAAGATGATCTTATACACAATAAACATTTAAGGTAACGAACGCTTTGATCCAATTGCGCACGCTTTCTTCATTTTTAAAAATATAGGTTTTCAATAGGTGTAATACAATTATCTTATTTATTCAAAGCACGTACACTAATAAAGTCAAAATGTGATATTGTAATACTACTCTGTCCTTACTGTGACGAAGGCAAACGAGAGAAAATAGTTTAAGTACTTGGAGTCAAAAGGTTAGTTAGTATAATTTAACGGTCATGTTTTACAGTTTTCTGGTATATTTTATCAGCAGACATGAAAATTCATAACATAGGTAGGTACATATACTTCCTTTCCTGGAAATTTTAAACCTTTAGACATATACTTTCTTAAGAATATATTTTCTAATAAGGAATCATCATAATTTTTAAGCATGCCTTAATTTACACCTCAGTAGTAACCTTATTTATAATAAGATAGGGCCTTTAAATATTTGAAGTCTCCTTCCTAAGTTTAGTCATAACCATGGTTGTAATTGACAAAAGTGTATTCTGTTAAGTAAGTAACTTAGCCAAACTATAAAACTCTTTTCTCTAGCTCAGTTGCTTCTTGTAAAATTTCACTGTCACGCGTGTAAACACTGACAGTGACAATGACAGTGGCCAGACCGGTGCTGCGAGTTGCGACATGCTATTGTTTGTCGCCATTGCTGCGTTTGGACCATATTGCCTTCCAGAAAATTCGATATAAGCGTTTTTTTTTACTTTGTAATTTTGTGTTATTTATATACCTATTCCGAACTAACGAATCTAGTTAGGTAGATACATATTGCACACCTAGATCTAAAGGGAGCTAACTTAAAAACCTGAAGGTTGTAGTTATGCACAATCAAATTCCTTACACCAAAACCTACCTACAACTAAAACAGATTAAAGCTATAACTCTTCTAGTTTCATATAAATACCATAACTCTTAAAAAAAACTCCTGCAATGCTCATAGACACATACATAATCAGTTATTTGCCTCATCAGAAAAAAAAACTTTATGAATTAACTTCCTTTAGATGTAGGTGAATTAAAATAGAGTAGGTACAGAATAATCTGCGTATTATATATTCACAGTGATTATCCAAAATAGTACCAAAATAAATATCAACCGACTGATTGGATACTTGACTCAAGTGACCTATATCTTGTGTTTGCATAATAAGTTTCTTCACTTGACCAAGTGCTGGCTCATTCCAAACACTCCTCATATAGTTGTCATTGGGTGTGTAAACACAACCCGACAGCCCACGTACGGATACAATAAAGTCATTTCACATCTGGTATTCAAAGATATGACTGAGATTACAATTTGACTTCCGCTTTTCTCCTATCTGATATAGTATTATATTTAAATTATTTAGTGCTCTCTTATCTTTATACTCGTAGTTTTAGATTCCAGGATGTCTGTTGTGTAACATTAGTAACATTGCACGTAGATATTTATGTGGTTTCGATCTAATTCTAACTACTTATAAGGTGGGATTTTAAGTAGGTATAACCTATTTTTAGTCGGGAAGTGTATATGTTTGAATGATTCCTGAAAATTCCTGATACCAGGAGATGTAATAGGTACATAGTTTACTTATTACAGTATTTAATAGGTCTAATCACGAATTAGGTTGTATTCTGAAATACCTTGAACGATGCGAGCCAATCGTTTTTCCTTTTCTAATTAAAAACCTAGCTATATGGTTTAGTATTTCCATGTTCTGTTATTGTAGGTAAGTAGGTCAGCGATTATCTATATTTTAGTTGGTTAGTTTAAGTTAGCTTCAAGTATGTTTGCTTTGTGAGTTGTGAGTATGACAGCATAATTACCTTGTCCGTTCCGTAAAGCCTCTCTGTCTAAGGTTTTTTCTTAGACATTATTAAATGACCTTCTTATACAAGTAACTACTGATGATTCTTTAGGATTAAGTTAAAAAGCAAGTAAATAATTTCTTATTATTATTTCAAGTCCGTACGTATATAATTTAAAAAAAGTTTTATCACTTATTTTTGATTAATTAATTTTTATAACAAAATGTTGGAGATAAAAACGTGTTGTACAATATCGATAACTACTAAGAGAGTTTCCTTATATTTACATATAAATATATATATATCTGGTTATGATGTTCATGAAATTGTGATAGCATTTTTACAGATATGCTCATATTAAGTAGTTATGATTTAGTTATTTAAAAAGTTTATGATGTTGTTGTAGTTGGTATAACATACCGGCTCTAGTGTTACATAGTAAACTCTCTAAAAACTTGCTAGCAAGGTAAAAGCAAGCACGAATTAGCCGACGATCTGAATATGGTATCAACTCGTGATACTGTTATCACGCTATCGCTTTCACTGCTATCTCGGCACACATCTCATTGCACCGACTTATGTCTGATTACTGTCATTTATTTTGTTGTAGGTACATGATATAAGTTATACTTACTTAGGTATACCTAATACTTAAGTATAATAGTTTTTGCATTACAAGAATCGTTCGTTGAACATGCAGTGGAGTGGTTGACATTTGACTCTTATCGGAGCTAACTTTTATGCTGCTGGTATCAGTTAATTGTACTTATTATATTACACGTTATTATGTTGTTTACAAAGTATAATATTTGCAATGTCCATATTAGTATGGTAACTCGTCTTTAATAACTTAACATTGTAAAGTGATCATTTCGAAAACGGTCGCGCCGCTTTGATTTCGTAAAAATTGCAATGTACAATGTACATATGGTCCGTGTTATGCATTCGTGTGTCAACCCACACCGAGGTAGTTTTGAGATATCGGCGTTTAAAGTTTTTTGAGAACATTCTTCTTTTTCCGCTTATTTTAAGCAAAAAAGTATTCATATGTGGTATCATTTTTTTTTTTGAAATGCATGAATTAAGGATATAAATGTATTTATTGCAATAAATTCATAATTTAAAAGAAAAAGCAGAAAAATGGTTAATGCTTAATGGCTATAAGGTTTATTACATTTAGCATTTATGAGCTAACCCACATAACACTATGAAAAATTCTCATTTGTTGTTTTAAAATGAATATGTTTTATACTAATTTTTGGAAAATGTAATAAAATAAACTACTAACGTATTAAAACTTTAATGTAAGTACTTATTTATGGAGTTTTTATTGTTTTAACATGTTTCAAATAACATTATAAATTCTGCTAAAAATCTGAAATAGGTACAACAAGTTAACACTTATATTATTTCAATTACTTAAAAATCTTAACCGAATTGATTTATTATTATTATTTTATCATATTGAATTAAACCAATAATATATACTTCCGTACCTAAAAGCTTAATAAACCACCTAATAACCATTTTTCGAAGAGTTGATAAATTGTGGAGACAAGTCGGTCTGCCATTCTATAATATTACTATGTGTAATATTCTAATTTTTGTCACACACGTTTTAATCTAATGATGGATATAAAAAAATATCGGTTAAGTGCGAGTTATACTCGCGCACTAAGGGTTCCGTACTATAAATAACCTGTAGGTAGGTATATTTTTTTAATGATGTCATTAAAAATGTATGGTTTTCGTATTTTTTTCTTTATGTGTGCTATATGACGTTACCTCGTACTAAATTAATTCAAGATCCTGAGTTCACGAGGAGTGTTTTGTTCCCTGTAGGTTTTGATTCCCTAGCGAGTGTTGAAAACTTTTGTCAATTCGCGGCATAAACGGCGGTTCTTTTGATTGCGTTGGCGATTTTTTTGTTTTACAATTCCAATTTGATATTACTCTGAATTTTAGTTTGATACCTACCTCCACGCGTTACTGAGGTAAAGGATCACACAGACAACAAAGTAATCCTGTAAGGGTTCCATTTTTTTTCCCTTTAAGATACGGAAACCTAAAATGTGTATTGATTTTATTCAATATGATAAAAATAATAATAATAAAAAAATAAATTTGGTTAAGATTTTTAAGTACTTAAGTACTTAATTGAAATAATATTTAAGTGTTAACTTGTACCTATTTCTCATTTTTAGCAGAACATATAATGTTATTTGAAACATGTTATACAACAATAAAAACTTTAAATAAATGGGTACCTACTTACATTAAAGTTTTAATTTGTTAGTTGTTTATTTTATTACATTTTCTAAAAATGTTTGCATAATATGTATATTCGTTTTAACACAACAAATTAGAATTTTGCATTAATGTGTTAGGTATGTGGCTTAACACATTAATGCAAAAATACAAATCTGACATAGGAAATAAGCAATAATGTGTTATATGTGGCTTAACACATTAATGCAAAAATACAAATCTGACATAGGAAAAAAGCAATAACCAATTTTGTGCTCTAGAATATTCTACGATTTTTTTTTTATAAAATGGATCGCACTGCCGTATTCCTCATGATCTATTTAATAAAACTGCATTCATAACTCAAAACCCGATTTTTTGTGGGTTAAAACACGAACGTTTAACACGGTCCATATAAAATTGTAAGTATTTGATTAAATTTAAAATGTTTCTTGATATTCTCAGAATTCATACAAGTGACACTCAAATATGCCCTGGACCCTGCACTGTAGGGTATTTTGAGAAATATATCTGTCAGATATTAAATATTTAGAAGTTACCTCACGGTTCATAAAATGGCTCCGAGGATTTGAAACTATATACGAATTGTGTTTACATCCCACTATTTCCACAATTGCATTCATCTGTGGGTATCACCTAAACGAATATGTCTCTTCCGCTCTACATTTCGTTCACCGTTCTAACTTTAACCTACATTACGAACCTATCCTAATACCTTAGATCAGGCGTAGGTATTATTCATTTTCTTTTCATAATCTTTTTAGCATAGTACCTATGCCTAGACACAACCTTAGCTCTAAATGTTTACGATCGCTCATAACTCTCATAAGGACAAGGATCTAAAGGTTTTGTGACAAATTGAATCTGTCTCTTAAGTTTTTATAGTCTCACGTCTGCTATAAAATTAAATGTAAAGTATCTAGAGAGTCGTGTTCCTTTATTTTATTTAAAAGTATGTTTATTAAGAGCATTTTGTTGTCTAATAGGTATAGACCAGGATCCAATTGTTGATTTCGTATTTGTGAGCCCTTGCCTACGGGTCACTTTTTTATCTATTTCGACTTACAATGGCTTCCTTCCCGCCCTCTGAAATGTAGACCAGGGGCTCTAGACAAGTGCCCAACGTTCAACGTTAACGTTAAACGTTAGGACCAAAATTTATGGGATTTGACATCCGCGAACGACTGTCACGTACGTCACAAATGTCAAATCCCATACATTTCGGTGCTAACGTTTAACGTTAACGTTGAACGTTGGGCACTTGTCTAGCCCCCCTTGTGTCATTTAAAGCTTCTAACTCATTGACATGAAAGTTGATCAAAGTTATACATTTTAGAAATTATACTAGCTTCAGTTGAGAAGATTACTTAGTGATAGGTCAGCTGTATTCAGAACAACGGGTCGCGCGACGGGTAACTGTATAGTATATAATATATAATATAAATAAAGAACCTCCTACTACATAATAACTTTGCAAATTTCCTAGCCTGTAAAATTAAGTGCATACCTATATCAGTTTTATATTCACACTTGTTCTCATTTCAGCAAGTAGGTAATTTTCTAACCTATACCATTTCCTCTTAGCAAGTCCATAAAACGAAGTTTACACTAAAACCGTATAAGTTCTATTTCTCTATTTTACTGGCCTTTCACATCCACCTTTAAACATAATATGTTACTGCTTTACTAGAATGCAAACTCGCCCTTTTCAGTATAAACTTTAAGGTTGAATTTATCTCGAGATGATATGAGACGTATATCATTATTAAAGTGTGCCTCGGTTTTATATGCGTTAGAATGCGTTTAGAGGTGTATTGTCAAAGTGTAGTAACCCGAGAGTTGCGGTTTGCGAGCTACGGGCGACGTTAAATTGACCATTGTGATGAACATGCTACGTACGTTGCGTAAAAACTGTTTACAATGTTGTTCTATTTATGTTTTAGTACCACGTATATATATTAATATTTATTAGTAAATTATACCATATATAATAAGTACCTATCTTCTATGTTTGAATTTTGTAGTAGGTATAAAATATTAATGTTAAAAGGGAGGTATAACTTTTAATTATGGTTTTGTACAGGAAATAACAAGTAGGTAGACTATACTTTATTTATATGCAATAGGGTAATAGGTCATAATACAAATTAACACAGTGAGTCAAATACTGTAGTTCCTTTATCTAAAAGAGATTGTTCGAAGTTTAACAATTGAAATACTGGTATGGAGAAAAAACTCATAGTGATTAAGATTTATTTTAAGATTTCAATGAAGCTAGATAGTTTATTAAAAAAACTATTTTTCTATTTCCAGGGCTACTTGCACGTGTGGCGGAGGGACGCGACGTTCTCAGAGGAAGAACTATCAGAATTGTTCAACAACATCGAATATATCTACGCGTTTAATAGGTAAGTTTCCAAAGCATTGACTCGTAAAATCTAATAAGTCGTCTGCATAAAACGAATGTTAGCAATGCTTTAGGTATATGTGATGAGTAATGTCATCAATAATAAAACATACCTAAGAACACTCCCGACATATACACCTTTCAAAAAAAAAAACAGAATCAAAATCGGTTCATGCGTTAGGGAGCTATGATGCCACAGACAGACACACACACACACACAGACAGACAGACAGACAGACACGTCAAACTTATAACACCCCTTCGTTTTTGCGTCGGGGGTTAAAAATAAGAATCAATAATGAACCCAAGTGCTATCCTTGCGGGACTCCCTAAGTAAATTTTGTACGCCATCAATATATATTTCAGCTATAACCTACTGCTTACTAATACTATTTTACTTTTTACACACGTAGCTAAAATAAAGCACATTTGTAGACATGTACACATATCACGTTGCTTTACAAAAACCACCCTCGCTTGCCTGACACTCCCTTGCTATTATTTTAACACCCTCAACGGAATGAGGGGTGCAGACGCGAATTCTTTTTGTGCATCGCGAGCCAATTTTGTGCTACAAATGTCTACTATATTTTGACAAAATGTGGCAAGTGTTAGTGGTGTGGTGGCCGCCATCGTGCCTAATTTTAACAATAATAAATATTTTTTTTTATGTCATTGTTATACAATGTATATCCTCGATCTGGGATACTTAGGTGAAGAAAATGAATCCTTTACTCAATCTACAGTGGATAGGCACATAATTATTTTATTTTATACATAAATACCTAAATAGGTACGTATAAAACTACGGAACTATCAACTTCTGCTGAATAATATTTTGTAAGTTTTTACGTACATGCCACAGTTTAAAATTAAACGGTTATTAGGTATATTATAGGTATACTTAGTTATAAATATAAGTGTAATTATTTCTACGAGTTTAATAACGAAACAAAATAGGCATTTAAAATACTTACACGGATTTTCTTTCCATTTTCACGATACAAATGACGGGCTTTGTTCGGTCCCCTTATTATACCTACAGGGGTCCAGAGTTCCAGACTAATGAAACGTCTGTTAAGATTAGGGGATGAAAAAACTAAGTATAATTTAGTTACGGTTGTCAGAAACTAAGTAAAATGCTTTTATGATAAAGTGAGAAATTTCCATAATACAAAACATTGTATACCTAACTAATGCATAATTTATTGACTTTTTTCTTTCTTCGTTGTACCTATAGATCAAATCAAATTTATATACCTACCTAATGGTTTTGTGGCAGACAGACGATTTTTTTAGGTTCGCTATTTATTGTACCCGTACAATCATATATATATAACACTGTCACACATTTTGACTGTAATTTACGCCTGAGATCAACGCTCCTGCCCCCTAGACAAGTTACATTCGATTATTGTAAACGCGATCGAATCGAATGCAATTGACAACAAGCGAACGAAAACCGATGACGTGAATTTTCTCTTTTAGCTTGCGAATATCCATATTTCGATCCGTTTCGTTTATCGTTAACACGAAACAATGTCACGTTGTCTAGTCCCTAGTGTATAAGTATAGGTACTTGTCACACAAACAAAGTTAACATTGAAGTAATAACCTCGTACATACATAGTACTTACTTATCCTAAAAAAATCTTTATGATAGGTACTTAGTACAAGTAAACAGGCCCAGGAGAATGCGCCGAGAACCTTGGATACCGTCAACCGCGGAATTAAGATCTTATTTCACGGTCAGATCACGCGATATGATTACAACTTGGATGATAATCGCAATTTAATATACACTACATAATAGTTTATAACTTTTATCTATATTTATTACCACAAGAAACGCAACTTCCTAGTTTCTTCCATAATACAGGCGGCAAGAAACGATCCTTCCTAGTTTCTTCCATATATGTACATTGAAGCGGATGTTTTATATAACCGAATATAAACTTGTCTGAGGTTGCAGATGTCCGTTAAACACTTTTCTATACGTTTAAGACACCGTTTTTTTCAAATGCAATTTGTAGTCCAGCTTCTGCTTTCAAAGTCGTACTTTAGTTAAAACATTCTATGTTACTCAGGGTGAATGTAGCTTTCCAATGGTAAAAGATTTTTTCAAATCGGTCTAGTTGTTTTGGAGCCTATTCAATACAAACAAACAAACACAAATACCTCTTTACATGATATTAGTGCAGATGTGCTTATCTAATAGGTTTTTAATTTCGAGGTAAATTGCAGTTTCCTGTGAAACTGTCACTATAATAATTTTTGTATCATTAAGCACTCATATTGCTACATTCCAGGTCCCTATGCGAAGAGCTAAATACCTGCCGCCTGGATGCGACATGCATAGCGCGGTGCTTCGTGAACAACACGACCGGGTTCTCTGTCTATACGTCGTACTGCACGGGCTATCCTCGCACGATGGAACGCCTCGCTGCTCTAGCCTCCAATAGCCAGAGCGCCAGGGAGTTCCGAGAGAGACAATTGGCGTTGGGCCACCCGCTGCCGCTGGCATCGTATCTGTTGAAGCCAGTGCAAAGGATATTGAAGTACCATCTGTTATTGCAGGTAAACTAGTGATTTTGATGTTCATGAGTTTATCACGAATAGAGCACGTTATGCTATAGTATATTATTTGAATAAACGAAGATATTATTATGCTTTGGGTTAATTTAGTATTTATTTATTGCAAACTTGTTTGTATTCTTTCCGAGATCATTACGTATAGTTTACTTTTTCTGACAGTGGATTTTTCGTTTTTATACTGCACCTGAAAATTAATATTATTTTATGAGACACTATAATTCATAATAGTATAAATATAGTAATCTGCTAGTCTGTGACTAAAGTTATAAATACGTCACATTACAGAACGTCGTGAAGCAATGTGCGACTCCTGAAACTGAGTACGCTTTGCTGAAGATGACGGGAATAGCGCAACACATCGACGACATGAAGAGGCGACACGAGCACGCCGTCAGAGTACAGGTGAGGCTCACTAATGCAGTAGATTAAAACCTACCTTTCACACCTCTTCACATCTCCTTACAATCGTAAGGAGGTGTGAATATTGTATACTTTGTGCGAGTTACGTTTGACTAAATATAGCGTAGCGTTTCACACAAACGCTACATTTTATGTGTTATGTAACTTTTCTATTACTCGTCGCTTGACGCGCTGCTGATTATTTTATGCAAATTGAAAAATGAATGCTATGGTGTAATTTCTGTGTCATTTACTCTATGGCTTCTCGGTTTCACCTACAGGATTTTTTGAGTCCATATCTGATTTGCTAAGAGAAATAAGAGAATGTTTTGCGACTACTGCAAGTTTATCCTATGTATTTATATAAACACATGCGGCTTCGACGAAGTAGGTTTAAGGAGCTAGATTTAATACTTAGTTTTTATTTAATTTCAGGAGATCCAATCGCTCCTGTATGGCTGGAATGGGCCGGATTTGACCACGTACGGAGAGTTGTGTGCCGAAGGGACATTCAGGTAAGTAACGTATTAAGGGAACATGCACTTGTATAAATACTCAATATAACAAATATATTCGACCTAATATTATTATGTCAAATTAGGAAGATTGTCGTGTCTACTTCAAAATTTATTTAGAATATTGTTTGAGATGTGTTATGAATGCCTATTCAAAATTTCAAATGACTTGCATGCTTTATTTTACTAGATATATGAGTACATGGTCACGACCGTTTTCTATTGCGTAGGTATTATCTTATAATCCAACTTCAAAAATCAACTCAATCGGTTAAAATTATCTGCTTCTAAATTGAGTTGCAAGATTTCACCCGCACAGACATAGATATTTACATACTTACATTGCAAGTTAAATAAAGGCTTATTTGAAATCCGTTTGTTCAGAGTATTCGGCGCGAAGGCGATGCGGCATGCCTTCCTCTTCGATAAGATGCTGCTCGTCACCAAGAACCGCGAGGACGGCATACTCGCATACAAATCACACATTATGGTAATTGATAACATCACACTGTATAATCGCTTCAATATTGGTATTATACTTTATTACAATTAAAGATCAAAGCTTGGATTTAAGTTTAAATTTCCTGTGATTAATAATACCTACAGATCCCGTGAGAAAGCATAAAAAGACTAGGTATATTAAACACTTGTTAGTTCTTACGTATACCAATAGGCAAGGGCGTGCATTCCATATAGACACAATTTCACTAATGTATGGAGTGCCTACCCTGTCGCCATACTTACTACCCCCACTGCACGCGCCTGCCAATAGGGATGACCACTGCATAAAGAAAACGAAATTCTATTTAGTCCTTCAGTTAGATTATTAATAATTCGACACGTATTTTTTTCTTTTCTCAAACAAATAAAAAATGCCAAAGATAAATGCTATAAAATTGTACTTAGCCGTGACGTCACAAGCGCCACCCCTGAACTTTGGAAGCGCTTATCTTAGGCATTTATTGCTCGATTGTGAATAGAAAAAATATGTGACCAATATTTTTTGCAATCTACTTGATGGACAAAGGATAAAAAAAATCATTCGTAATGCCTATTGTATCATCATTATTTTTCAGTGTAATAACATGATGCTAGTGGAATCGATTGCGGGCGCGCCGCTCTCCTTCCACGTGATCCCGTGGGACGCGCCGCGCGCGCAGCTTACATTACAAGCACGCTCACATCGGCACAAAAGAGAATGGACCTTATTGCTGAAACGGGTAAGTTCATATCATTTTGGTGAATTAATATTAGGTGATTGTCAATCAAATATTGAGACCTTCTTGTTAATATTCTTTTCTCAAAGGAACGTAAACCTACGATCTTGTAGGTAATTCGTCTTTAAGCTTTATTGTGAAATAATATTGAAATAATATCAATATTTTATTTTAGGTAATTTTGGAAAACTACAACGCTGTGATACCGTCTCATGCGAGACAGCTGGTGATGGAGCTTGGACAGAACAAAACTGATGGTAAGTGTCTCAAATATTTCTAAAATGATAAATCTGAACCAAGATGGATTAGGTAATTAATAAATATATATTTATTTCAGATGACATGCTGGCAGAAAAGTCTCATAATCTGATAACTCAAGCATCCATGAGAAAACAACTTTCAGCGCCGGAGTATCTAGAAAAACGAAAACTAGAAAGAGAAAGAAGGAAAACCTTTGACAATGGCATCAGAAGTCGCTTGAAGAAAGTAAACAGGAAATATACTGTACCAAATTCTAGAAGTAACAATAGTCAAGATTGTGATTGTGCTCAAGTTTCAGCAGAAAAGGGCACTGATTACACATGTGACACTTGCTACATCGATCTCTGCTCGGATTGCGAAACCGATTTAGGGAAAAAAGATAAAACTAATGAGTGTACTTGCACGAATGATGATATTAACAAAGAAAAATGTCCGGAATGCGACAAGGCGTTACAATATATAGATTCTGGTAGCGTGGAACATCTAGACCGAAAACAGTCAGTTTGTAAATGTTCCGACTTCAAATCGTCTCAAGAAAGTTTTGCTAAAGATTACACCGGTTCTTTAAATAAAATAAGAGGCTATCATTCATCGGATAATATTGTAGGTTACACTGATACTAATAGTAGGAGTAAAGACGATTTAAGCGATACGAATAATTCTCTAGTTAATGTAAGAAGTATCCCTAAATCTTGTCTAAAATGTTCAAAAATAAAAGAAAACATAGTCATAGATTCCACGAATACATTACATTCGAGGAGATCAAGGCACAGCGATAATGACAAACCGAAAATGGACACTCTGAGATCGAAATCCAAGGAAGATCCACAAAGGTCAAAATTATCCAAAATTGGTACATGGAGACGTAAATCAGAACCTGGTTTACAACAAAATGCCGCCATTATTGCTAAGAGATCAATTGATAGTGATAATGATAAGAGTGAGGTGAAAGGAAATGAGAAAATTGAATTCGAATGTAGAAACTGCGGCTCTAATAAAATAACCAGAAAAATAAAAAATACCGAAGGTTCAATAATATCTGATCCAGAACTGGAAGGCAGAAAAGAAAGTCAAGTTTTAAAACCTAACATTGAGATCAAAATGTACAATACAAAAAAGGTACCAAAGAAAATATCGAAGATAAAGAAAAATAGAGCCAATGGATTACGACTTGGATCGGATACTACAGCTAAATTTTACGCCGATTTTTCCACAGACGTTTCCACCGAAAATATTTTGCATATATCTGAATCAACAGACAGCCTAAACGTCGATCATTCTAAAGAAGGCACGCCCACTTCAATAGTACCCGAAACGATAAGCAAAGATGAAGACATTGACGAAGAAACCTATAAAAAGTTAATAGAGAAAACGGACTCGTTTAAAAAGAATGAGTTAGAAAAAGTAAAGTATTTAAACAAACAAAAAGTAATAAATGAAGGGTCAGAGAGTGAGGATAAAAATTGCGATGTTGAAACTAGATCTGAAGAAGTACAAGAAGATGCGGAACAACCTTTAGAACAAATAATATCTCAATTATTAATGCAAAATCGAGAATTTCAGAAGTTGTTAAAAAAACAGCAGCAAAGAAACAGTGCTCAAAGACGACATCAAAGGCTGTTAAAGTCCCATTCAAATCCTGAACAAACAATGACTAAGCCAAAATATGACAGGCAGGCTTCAGAAATTTTACCATTGAATAAAGAAGAAGATGAAGGACCTGAAGTCAAAATATTAAGTCCTCCCAACGAAGTTAACGATGTTTCAGAAGACGACCACATTTATGAAACTTTAAGAGTTGATAAAATAGATGATGGAAAATTGCAAACGGAAAATTGTTCTAAAAGTAAACTTGGACAATCACATGTTCCTAAAGCAGTCCCGTCGTTAGCGAAAAATACGAATACAAAAACTAACGGTAAGGTACCATTAGAATCGGATTATGTTTACCTATCATTTAATAAACTAAATCAAATCCAAGATGAAGGTATTTACGATGTCCCAGTAAAATCACCTGAAAAAGTAAAACAATCTAAAAATGATGAGTATTATGTTACAATGGAAAATCAAGGCCAGGCCGAGAAAAGTAATGAAAACCTATATGATAGTCTTATGGAAGTATGTAGACGAAAAAAAGATCCTCCAGATACATTACCCGGAGACTATTTGCCAATGAGTCCTGATCAAAGTCCAAATACACCCGAAATATGGTTAAGTCGACAAAAAGAACATTTCAATGTATCCAGAGATCGTAAATCTGGTTCCTTACCCAGAAGTTTCCAGGTAGTTACAGGTACTCAAGAAGAAACAACATTAAGCTCTTTTAAATATAAACCTAACAGTACCAGTAAAACATACTTGAATAGGGATGGAAAAGTCATGAGTACGGACCGACCTTACACCATTGCCTCAGATAAAAGTGAAATAAGTTATGATGACGTCGAAAATTACATGACTGAAGGTGATATTCTAAAATTTAATAAAAGTGCTAACCCTAACGAAACTGATTATATACAGGACATAAGTCAATCTACATTAGAACTGGAACAAGAAATAGACAAGTGCTACAAAAATAATTTCGAAAAATTAGATTTGGATGCAAATAAGAATGAAAATATTTTGACGGTATCACAATCTAACTTAAATACATCAATAACATCATCTTGTGAAGTTTTGCCCTTAGAAAACCACGATGATAAATTAAAAGAAATGGAATTGATTCACCCTGAACACAAAATATACAAACCAACGAGCAGTATGCGATCTTTAAAGAATGTGCTTAGTAGATTTAAAAATCGCAGTCCACCTAAAAGTATTGAAGAAACAGAAATAAACGCCAATGATCAAAATATTTCTGACTGCGGAAAGTTAGACAAAAGCCCTACTTCTGAAAAACGGCCAGGTCTAAACCCCAGAAGTTATTCAAAAAATCTATTACAAAGGTTCAGAAGTATTATAGGCGATGAACATGCCGATGACAATCAAAATAAAACAGAAACTAAGACTAAGGTAAATGAAGATGATAATAATTTAATAAAAAGTGAAATAAAGGTAGTTATTACTTCGACAGACGTGAGCCCGACAACATCGACAAAATATGCTGCCACAAACGAATCTTTGAGTAGAAGTGTATTTGAACCAACCACTTTGACACAAAGTCAAAATGAGAAAAATAACTTGGATGCACTATCTCATAGCTGTGATAATATAAGTAAAAAGCCCGAACTATATAGACCTAGCTTCGATAAAAGTGTTAGCATGGTGACTAGTACGTCTACTGTATCATCGCAAATAAAATCGAACTGTAGCTCTCATCAAAGCCTGAACAAATTGCCTATTTATATGCAAGGTAGCAAACATTTGGGAGCCAGAATAGCTCAATCTGATTACGTAGATCCTACAACTTTAGCTAAGGAAAAGTCAACGCTCAAAAACGTAAACGTGCTAATAAATAAAAACGCGATAAGACCAGACAGTTTGTTTTCAAATTCTTCTTTTGTTACATCTTCGAGTGAAAGTGCATACCAGGAACCTCCACCTAAACCAAAAGTTGAAACAACAGATACTAAGGGTGATAACTGCAAAGAAAAATCTTCTGATTCATCAGTCAATGTCAACTCAGATGAAAGTTTTTATGAAAAATCATTTGAAAAGATAGAACAGGTGGTCGACGAAGATGTTTTCAGAGATTCCGCTGTATATTCTGATCAAGAAGAAGTTGAGGAAACCAAACGCGATTCTGCTGAACAATTGAAAACTGTTACCAGAACAGTATCTAGAATCGAAAGCATTAAACATAATACATCTTTTAGAACACAGAAGGTAACTGTTACCTCTAGTATTTGTGAAAAGGGTAATAATTCCAGAACATCTTTTACAAAGAAAACTGCAGAAGAGAGAAATATAAACCATACATCAGACTCAATCAAACAAAGTATTGATAAAGAAAAACCTAAATTAGCACCACCGGTACCTGTCAAACCTAAAATTACTAACATTCCTACTATGAATGTACAAAATAAATATATTTCTGCAAATAAGATCAATTTAGTAAAGACTGAAGAGCAACCCTGTCCTTCTGATTCAACTAACATAAAAACTATTAATAAAAATATCACTTATAGCAGTAAACAAATATTTATTAGGAGTCCGTCTGTGCCATCTGAAAATAGCACAAATGATAAGGATAAATCAAAATGTAATATATCAATTGATGCTACAGAGGAAGATGGTTCCGAGAGTAAACAAAAACCTTCGGGCAATATACAAATAAAGAGACTAAGTTTTGAAAGAGCTAGTCTGGATTCTGCAACTAGAAAATTAAAAGTAAATGAAAAAAGAGCCTCAACTGACCAACCGAAAGTGAATTCTAAGTCAGTTCTAGAGAGGCGAATGGAAATCGAAATGATGTCTAAAAGCGCAACTAAACCAAGTCAAATAGGTAAAAAGCCTACGCAGCTGCCGAACCCTAAACTGATCTCTACGAAAGTAACAAACTTTGAGCGAAGCGTGAGTGAAAATGGTAAAAAACAAAACCAAGTAAAAGAAATAAATGCAAGTGTTCCGGCAAACGAAGAAATAATACACGAAGCAAACTCTGAAATGACTGAAGATCCCAAATCAAGCTGGGTAAAACAGGTTGTTAATAAATTCCAATGAGCTTATTTTGAAATATTAAGTAAGATTGACTAAAACGTAAACATATTTGGCAATACAACAAGCGGTATATTGTCAAATGTAATTGGTGAGATCTCGGGGACTGCCTTAATGCGTCCTCACTATTTTTCTACTTTTATCTCTAATGTATTGCATTTATAATTCCGTCTGGTTTTGTACTCCACTTTTTATATTCAATATACACGTATGAATTATTGTAGAATGAATTGTTTAATAAATGTATTGTAAATATTTTTTCAAGCTTCGAATCGTGCCATTTACGTCACTTTGCACAAGATTTAATCTGCACGCGTTAAGAAACATAAAATAAAATATAATTTTTGAAGGACGGTAGGTATATCTACTCGGCGTGTTTGTAGAGATTAGATGAAGCATATCGCTCATTATGTATAAAGATTTTAAAATGCTTATTTTGCTATGTATTTATTCAAAAGTGCCATTGCAAAATGTGAAGAATCACATTAAACGATATGAAATAATATTTATTCGTGCAATTAAATACGGATCTACTTAAAATATTTATTTTTTTATAGAATTAGTTTTTTTGTTGTGTAGCTACTAACACCAAAAAGTAGAGAAGATTTGTTTTAGTATTATTTTTTACTAATTTTATGATTACGTTGCTGTTTATTATTATTTAAGTCGACAAAAGATTGTTCGTATCATTAGGGTAACATTAAAATCATCTTTAAAAATCATATTTTCATTTAATTTTTACTGAAAATAATGTACCTACCTACATACCTAATTATTAAGATATTTTCCGTAACTGTAAACTTAATTCGTGGAGACTGTTAGAACAATAAGATATTTTCCATTTTAACTTTTTTGAATTTAATTAATAACATAACACGTAACGAATACCGGAAATATTTACCTACTTTAAAACAAGGAAGTAGGAATTGGATAGTTCCGGTAACGTTCATAGTTAATTTTACTAACGTTACTTTAAATAAAAAACAGAAAAACACTGTATTAAGAAAAAGCTGTACCTACTACAAGAGCAAGTTATGTCACATTTATTTGATAAAAAGCTATGTAAGAGACTAAGAGAAGACCATTTTCAACTCAGATTCGAAACACTAAAGTAACATTAAAGATAAGTATTTACTTTTTAAAAATATTCTGTACTTGGAACTATGTATATTGTTTGTGTTTTGAGAATAAATAATAAATTAAGCGTAGGTACAGTCTTCAGATAATAATGACAGCTCACGACAAATAATTCATTATTTTGACTACGTATTGAATCTTATTAAAGTACTTATCCTGAATGTATTAAGTGCTCATAACATTGTCGTCCAGTTGTTCAATTTTGTATAGGTAATGTAAAATGCAGTAATATTACGAAGTATCTTTATTACTTAGTATTACTAATTAACATTTATCGTTGATCGAAGTAATCTTTGATACCTGATAACAATAAAAACATTCTTTCAGTATCTGTTTTTTTTTTTTAAATGGTTGGTTTACTATACGTAGGTACACATTTACCTACTAAGGCATTTGAAAATGGTAACAACGCAACGCAACTATAACTGATATAGGTAACTCAACCAGTCCTTTAAAATAGAAACCAAACTACCTACTCCCTAGATATAGGTAATTAATAATTAAAATACAAAGTAACTTAGTACGTTGCAAGCTCATTAATTTAGTTCTATAAATCATGCAAAGCTAAGAGTCCTAGACGGATAGTGTTGTGGAGTTTTAAAATGCACCTTATTACGTAAGTCATAAAATTGAAATTTATGGAATGAGCTGATCAGGGGCAAAATGCAAAAATATAAAGGTACCTACTACAATTTTATTGGTGCCAAGTAAGATACTCTTAATTAAAGCTGACCGGTGACTTATAACGAATATCTACCTATGTTTATATTATTATAGTTAGATATTTTGTTTAAATAATTTAAATAACCTTACAAAAGGTATTCCCTTGACTATCACGGCACCCAGCAGACTATCCGGTCAACAAAGTTATTCACAAATATAAAACCTAGGTAAGTATAGTTATATCGTTATAATCTACGAGTTTAAAAATAAGCACCTACACTTATAGCAAAAGTAGTTAGGAATTTACCGATTTATTTCTAAGTAGTTGGGTAGGTCCCTAAATACTTATTTTGTGAACATAATAAGTATATTACTTTCAACCTAAATGCCTCGATATTTCAGCTTTCAGACTATAGCCGACTAAACCGTAAAATGGCATGTCAATGTGAGATGCTACATAATGAGGGTAGTTGCGTCACGCGACCTCCCGGCACCGACTGGCACGGTTTCCAATAAAATAAAATTGCGCTACTAGTCTTAAGTACATACATACCTATATTAACAGTCTTTACAGTAGGTATTATACTCAGTCTTTGTTACTGGTAGTAGCTTGTATAATTAGTAATGTGATTTATAATGTCTTATCTGTGCATTTTCTTTACATTTGTATTATTTAAGCAGGTATTAAAAAATGACTTATTTTTTTACTGTACCTATCCAGTCTGTAAAACTCAGAAAAACTTAATTCTAGGTACTTAGGTACCAACTTTCCTATCTAACAAATTTACTTGTTGAACCGATTCGGTGTGGAGATAGTTTTAAGTCCCAAAGGTGAACAAAGGATAAACTTTTCAGCAAGAAAATCTACCTTCGCTAGTAACGTACCTACTAATTCTATGCAGCCCAAATTACGGGCAAAATCCATAAGAGCGAGTGAAAGGAGATAATGAATGACATTTACGTTTTGTGTCACAGACCTACATATTTTGGGAATAGAAAGGAAGTTTTATTTTTCAGCAGTAATAATTCAGCATTGTATGTTTAATGTCGTTTTGTACAGTATTATCGATGTTCGCGTGATCGGTGACGTACACCGAGGGGGCACCATCTTGCACGCGAGACACCGCCTGTCTCCTGGACTAGGAGCTCGGACTAAATTATCACACAAAATAGCCTAGGTATTAATATGTATTTTCCCTATAGCTATTGGAGTCTACTGTCTTTTTTGAGATAAGGACATCTATTCTAATGTGACAGTAAAAGTTGACTGGCCTGAGACGCAAAACTTACCACACTTGGTTTTACATAAAAATCAGTTTTACATTAAAAAAATCCCGTACGTTGCCCGGATCCGTTAAACTAACTAATACCTAGGTGCAGCGAGGAGCTGTCATTTTTTTTTAATTTACCGCAGAGTGGGCGAGAATTAATTTCTATGCAAAATTTCCACTTTTTATTTTTAAATAGGTACCTACATAATGATGTCCGATTTAAATTGCTCGTGAATAATGAAAAATAAACAAAATTTATTACAATTAATCAGCTACAACTCCCAACCTATATTATCCGAAAGAAAAACTTCTCCGTTCGAATGAAACCGATAAACACAACGAAACGTGCGCAAAAGAGACAAAACACAGGAAGCGCCCGTTCTTATTTCAAAAACCATTCCTTTTACCACGGCGCGACGACAACGACGTTCGCCATGTATTCCAAATACGAAAAATAATATCCTTTCGCGCGCTAAAATTTTGAATATCAAACGTTCATAAACGTCTTAACTAACAGTTTGTGATTTGAGTTTGCTATTCGATTTTAAACTCTGATACGATTAAAATAGGGTTTATTCATTTAAGAGTGGATACGTAGGTTGCAATATGGGATCTACTAGTTATTTGACGAAACCTAAAATGCCCGGTTATAGGGTCAAGAGCGGCTCTAGCGTTGGATCGGATAAAGAAATGAACGGCAAGTTGCGACGCAGCAAAGTGCGGCAAGTATTATTTTCTAATTAGTTACGCACACGTACCTATTAGCTACCTATAGAGTACAAATTAAAAAATAACTTTAATTTCTAAAGTAAGTATATTACTTATTCATGGGAACTGGAAAAGAAAAATGAAATTTGAGTACGTAGATGCTTAATTCAAAAAACTTATTTATGTATAAGTACCTAATGTACAAATGTTTGAATTATAAAAAATATTAGGTGTTAGGTACCTACCCTAGTTAATTACGATGCAAATAGTTATTATCAGAATGTTTTTTTTTTAAATAATATATTTTTTGTAGAAATATTTATAAAAAAAAATCTTAAAACCTACTAGAAATAAAGAATACAAAAGTATTACCTAATAATCAGTAATAAGTTAAATTTTATGTCGGCACCTATTCTACAAAATAATTATGTACTTAAATATAATCAATATAAATTACTTGGCTACAAATGATAATATTTATTAGAAAAATAAGCAACCAGAATCACTGCCTACCCGAATATGCGCATTAGGTACCTGCTTCGAACCGGCCGGCAACATTATCAGTCAGCTATTAGTCTCAACAACCACTAATCCACTTAACCTAAATATTTTAATTACTTGATGACGTCACAGACTTACCGCCCATAGCAACCATCAACAACTTGTTTATAACAACCGTCACCATAGCAACCGCTTAATCGATAAAACCGAATTCGGAATTCCCCATTGCACACAAAATCTTAGCGCAATGCGCATCACTACGCGTTCTAATTTTAAAATTATTTTTCCTTTTGTTCATAATGTATTTTTTTAAATTAGTTGTAATGAGTTCTATAGAAACATAAAAATGAGTTCGTATTTTTCGTACAGACGGCCGGGAAGAAGCGATTATGGGTTGAAGAGAGTTCCTGATTACACCGAGTTGGCTTATAAAGAAGCTGTAGGCAAGCTAAGATATTTCCTGTCTGGGAATTATGCTCCTAGCGTGAGTATATTTGATATTACGTATATTATTAGTTAGCCTCGAGATATCGGACTTGATCTCCAATAACTGCTGTTTACCTACCCTCATTTTTCTCGTGGAACCCGTCGTTTCACAAAAACTTTATTGATTCTTTGCAAAGTTTAATAATAATTAAGCGTATAATAATACAAATTCCTGTTAACACAAATAAATATGACTAATTACATCTATTTATTTGGTTAGACTTTGATACCTAGTTGAAGGAGGTTTGTAAAGAAATCTACGCCGAACATGAGATACGACGTCCATACTCATACGTTTGGTTTGATTTCTCAACGATAGGCGAAGTGTCAATGTCTGGCATAATATATCTCCAGGCCTTTAGCCCTAGTTCAAATCGATGTCTCCCTATAGGTCCGTAGCTACGGCGGTTCAGCTTCTATTAAGAACCTAGACGAGTCAGATGGGGACTTGGACAAGAAGTATTCCAGTCCTTACAACGCGCTGGCGGAGTACAAGCCTCGCCCTCGGCTCACGGCCAAATATGCCACCCTCTATGCAGACAGCTTGAACAACTACGCTGCACAGAACATTAATACAGGTAAGTGCAATAGGTAATATTAAAACCTGGGGATGGGCATATTCTTTGTTTTTTTTAGAATTAACGTCACTTTCTTCCATATTTTAGTTTATTTATCCTAAAAACAATTGAATGGGTAATTAACCGGTGTTATGTCCATCAGTAGATTATTTGGTTACGAATATGGGAACTGTAAAGTTTTTGAAAAGTCAACATAATAATTAATAACTACGTCATAGAATGAAACAATTATAACGGATTTAACTCGCGTATTTATTACGCATTGAGTTCTAAAGAAACCTGTTAGATACAGTAACAGTGTTAGAATATCGTCAGCTCAATCGGCTACAAATATTGTTACTGTAAAGTTTTCGACACGTCTGAAAAATAAATAAAATACGCGAGTTAAATCCGTCACATTGTCTCATTTTAATGTGCCAAGGCATCAGAAATTAATACGCGAGTCAAATCCGTTACTTTTGTTTTATTCCAAAGTGCTTTAAGCGCGAAAGCATCAGAAGAACACTGTGACACCTAGAAACGTGTCACCACGTGAATTCAAGTTTTAATCTGCAGGCTTAGTGTGTTAAATGGAGTACCAAAATATTTCGAGATGTCACACTTTTTTAGTAAAGGTGCGATATAAAAACAATTGCTTCAGCTCCACCGACATCGTCTCCGAACGATCTATCCGGCGGGACCAACCCTGACGTCGTGCATTTCATACAGAAGCAAGAGGAATACATCGAGCAACTGGAAAGAGAGAGCCAATATTGCAGGGTATGTTCTATTCAGTACCGATTACTACAATATGTCTTTGTCTTTAAGAAACGTCACTCGAAAAACGTTGTGTACCTACTTCTATTTATGGAAGTAAAAGATTCTAAACGAACAGAATTTCTGTACTTATTTAAAAGTTGTGTGTGTAAAAGTTGTGAACTTTTTAGTCCGAGATTGCTTGAGTTGCTAGGATGACATTTGTGTTATTAGATCACGATCAGTATAGGGTACCGGTAATGAATAAATTAATAATCCCACATATTTTTTCTAATAGAATTTGATCTACAACGATCAATTTTGAAACATAAATTAGATCATCAAAATCGATCGATGGACCGTTACAATTTGAATTGCATTCCTTAAATTGCCAGTGTGCAAAGCACCTATGGTTTCACAATTCTTTTAACCTTGCTTTCTTCTAGTTTAACACTCTGTTCTAAATTCATTTCCGTATTGACCATTACCCATATCAACCGAAGACCACTAGCAACTGACATTGGTATATTTTTTTGAGAATAGAATACTAACTTCACGGCAAGATATTTCGGCTTAAATTTTTTATAGTTTCGAAGTTCTTTAAACCCATGTATTTCAGGACGAATTAAACAACCTCCTTGGCAAGGTGAAGGAAGTGATATCTGAGAATGAACATCTCCACGAAGCGCAGAAGAACAAGCTGATCTCTCGCATGTTCACCTCGTACACCGGCGGGTCGGAGACCGACGAGTTGGATGACGTCGGGGACAGCACTGGCTTGGACAGCGATAATAAGGTTATTTCAGATGTTAAATCTCAGAAGCCGATAAGTCTGTAGTATCTAAGCAAGTAATAGGTTAGAAATTCTAAAACAAATTACAGGCTTTGAAGCTTCTCGTCTGGAAGCTCGTCTACGGTTCGGTTTTGCCTGGCCCACCAGCTGGCTAAATGCGCTTTAGTAATTATTCAGTTCGAAGAAAAGGTGGTTTTATTAGCGAGCGGTTTTTTTCACGCGTTGATAAATGTGATAAGAGATGCTCTTACCCCCATTCAAAAATAATGCGATCGAGGGCCGCAGTATTTCTATTTTGAGAGTAGATATATCTAACAACAAAACGCACCTTCCTCTATATAATCTACTTGATCTTTATCTCTTGTCGTACCATCAATAAAGCTGGCATTGAAATGAGCATCATTTGTAGGCCTCTGCTTCTAAGACACGCAAGGCGAGGCGCTCCACCAGGCTCGAAGGACCAAACATCGTGTTTGAATCACGCATAGCTGAACTGGAGGCACAGTTGACGCAATCGAAAATCGACCTAAAGAAGATTCAGGTATGTATTAAAGTATGTAGCGGAAGTTATAGTCACTTTGGTTCACATTGGTTTGAGGTGTATCAAGAAATCACGAAGTTCTTGACATGCCATCTTTAGGCAATTTGTAGAGGTTTGTTTTGTAACTTGCTTTGATAAATAATGCAAATGTAACGGGTTTACCTATATTTCCTGTTTTATTTGTTTTAAAAGTTAAAGTCCAAATGTTTTCAGGATGAGAACAACGAGAATAAACGCAAGCTGGCCTCTGGGCTGGTTGACTCAACCTGCCTTGACGGCTTTAAGCGGCAAATCGATAATCTGCAGAGGTACTGATATCATGCTGTACGGTTGTACTTTTAAGTAGAGACTTTACTTTTAATTAAAAATCCTTTATTATATATTTATTATAGTCATGCCTACAAGAGGCCTAATTATACAGAAAACTAAAACCTAATTTAAGCTTCAGGTTTATAAAAAATTACGAAAATAATTCTCGAAGCTCGAAAATTCTATTAAAATGATCATAGCTATTGTAAATTTGTCAATACTATTTGCCGATTCTGGAATTAATCTTGATATACTTGATAACTTTTAAGCTTACCAATTTCCCAAACACCATAATCCAAAACTGAAGCTAACTTCCGACCTAATCATTATATAGAGACAAGTCTGCGCTGGAGTCTCAAATCTCCAAGCTGAAGTTGTCGCTGGAGCAGCGGGACGGCGACCTGGAGGGGCGGTTCAAACGAGGAGACGCGGTTGAGAACCAGCTCCGGGACGAGAGGAACAATCTAGAAAATGAAGTGCGCAGACTTAAAGTAAGTGGCGTTTGAAGAAATCTACCAAATAACTACATCTTTTGACAGCCTGTTGGTCTAGTTTACAACACGCTTAGTTTGGGGCAAGATCAATTGATGTGAATTGTCGAAAGAGAATTATTCAAGATTCTTCAGTGTATTCACTTCATTGTACCTAACGGTAACATTTGCAACTCAATGGTGGAACCTGACTTCACTTGCGAGTGAATTTTTTACTTGCATTCTTTTAAGTATGAAATAAATTAAGCTTAATCGAAGTCGTAGTTCTTAAAACTACGAATTTCATTTAAAAAAATAGGTCATCCCGATTAGGTTAGATTAAGTTAAAATGTCCTATTGTATAATCTGTAGCGTTATACCAAACTCAACAGGAGGATCTCGCTAAAGAGCGCGACAAGATCCGCGAGCTGGTGGGGGAAGGGTCTCGCCGCGCCATCCAGGAGCGCAGCGCCGCCGAGCAGCGGTACAACGCGCACTTCGACTCCCTGCAGCACGAGCTCGCCGCGCAGTACGACAGCGTCGCCAAACTGCAGGTGACTGTACACACATCCAAACACACCTAGGATACAATCCTCATCCTAAATTATCAGGGTTAATGAAATTTAGGATTAGTAGGTAATTTGGATTAGTCAACTGTTTACCTACTTAGGGGCTGTTCAAGTATTACGTAAGCACTATAGTTGTGCGGCAGGGTCGGGAGGAGTATAACTGCTGTTCATGATTAATAAAAGAAAACTGAATTTATTAATACTTAGATATTTTATTTTATTGCGGCAGTTGGACATGGAACGTCAACGGCGTGAGGAAAATGAGCTCAAACGAGAACTTTCCATTAAGAACTCAACTATCGAAGAACTCAAAATGGAGTTGAAGAACAAGACAGGTAAGTGAATAATCTTGGAATTTTATTTGGAAGGTATATTCCAAGTCTACGTAGTTTTGGATTGTAAAGGTGAACTCAACTTAAAGGAAGATAGCTATGGGATAAGATATCATGTAGGTACGGTTCATGTTATAATCTTCTGATTCCAGCATCGCTGCAAGCAGACCTCACTCAAGCTCATGCAGAGAAAGCTTCGTTAGAAGAAGAGCTCGCCAGCGCCCGGCTCGCCATCGAGCGCCAGCAGAGACAAGCCAAGCATGAGACTAACCGTCTCAACTCAGAGGTGACTATTCAAATATCGTTGACACTCAAATTGAAACAAAAAGGAAGCGTTCATAGGTAGGTCATCATCATCAGAGATATCTGACCCCACTGAATAACTGTATACAAGATGAGGATATTAGGTTGGATTAGATATCTCTGACGCTGACTGTACCTAGGTACTCATGTAATGCTAGCATGCAATATTATGCTGTCAATACTATGACCGCAACTAAAGCAAACGTCAAAGTTTAGACAGGTAAAAGAGGGTACTGAAATTAACTATGGTATACATATTTGTGACAGCGATTTTTAATGGACACTGAGTAAAATGCATAATTTCTATTAAGCTATTACAAAATCTATATCTCAATGTTATGGTAAAATGAATATACGCAAAATTATAGAAGTTATTAGCCAGAAATACTAAATTGATACTATCGGACATTTTCAGATTCAATCTCTTCGTCAACGTTTGGACCGCGCAGACGCAGATCTTGTGCATTCTCGTCGAGAGAATTTACGTCTCACGGAACAAATCTCCACTCTAGAGAAGGAGGTGGGTATATACAATTTCTTTGAAAATACTTTTCAACGAGATAACTCTTGAAAAGAGAAGTGATTATATAATCGAAAATCATCCACACGAAGAGTTATTAGGGTTGATGAGCCATTACAATATAAAACACGCTCTGGGTGCATGACCTAAACAAAGTAATCACGGTATTTAATAAAAGCAATTTACAATCCACAGCTGAACATGAAGAGCCTAACTCCGATATCTCCTGAAAAGAAAAAAGAGAAAGAGATGACCACCATGTTGGAATCCATGGAGAACAAACATGGTAAGTCTCGTATATTAGAACGCAAGGGCACTTTGATCTTCTAAATTTAACAGTTGTACGCCTTTGGGACGTCTAATGGGTAAACTATTGATGTTTTGAAATTAAAACCGGAACCTGGCATTTAACTTTTATTTCTTCAAGTTCAAAACATTTATACTTTACCCTTTCATCCTTATGCATGTCTTTAACTAGATCATGAAAGGGCTTTTTGACAATTTCAATAGTTTATTCATCAGATTGTTTAGCTCAGCTATAAAAAAAATGCGTATGTCCCTTTCAATATTAATAAACAAATTATTAGTCGAGCACATTTTTTTAATCTTCTAAATACAGTGAAAAAGTTAACTTCAACACCAATATCTGTGGTGTCAAAGTAAACAAATTTCGAGTTAAGAAAGAACATTTGGTTCCGCAGCTAAAACGGTTGCCGAGTTGGAGACCATGATCCAATCACAAAACAGTCTGATGGAGAAACTCACCGGGGAATGTCGTTTGCTCACAGACAAGCTAGACGACGCAAACCGTAGGCACAAGTACGAATAATTTTCATCCTTAAATGCATGATCATATGATTAAATAATTATTTTTGCACTTTTTAGATTTAAAACTTAGGGCCGTTCAATTGTTCTCATTACCCATTTAGTAAAAGTATGTGTCCTAACGTCGTGCTGTGTTTTTATTGGTGGCAGGCAGAGCGCAGAGTCGCAGCCGTACAGACGAACCAATCAGAACACAGCGCGACCGCTCAAGATCCCGAGACCAGCCTGTAGAGAACCGCCGTTCTTCCAAGCGCCGCTCCGCAAAAGAGTCCGATTCGTCGAATAATTACGCACCAATTGTTGTTGGCCCGTTAACGACCAATCAGGATCTCACTGACGTTAGAGGAGAGAAAGTATATAATTTGCCGTTAATGATTCAACAGCCCTTTTTTCGAGAGAAAAAGGAGCCAATTAAAGTTGATATTAGCGTAAAACTAATACCAAAACCCAGGAAAAAGGAAAAGAAAAGACGCGACCACGACCCGCTTATAGAAGAGATCCTCATACAATCCAATGGAAACAAAGGCGTTGAAAATAATTTAAACATGGAAGTCACCAATGAAGTTCACATCCTTCAACAAATTGAGAAACCGATTGAGAGTAAAATAGAGAGTAGTGATAGTGAGCTTAAAGCTGAAGGTAGTGAAGCTATAACTGAAAGTTCTGAAGTAGAAGCACTTGAGAAAGCAGTAGACGTTCAAAATAAGGAAGAATCTGCAAATTGTGCAGAAGGGGCGACCAGTCAGGAACCAATTATTACAGATGGAAATGGAGTCTCAGATAATATTGTTTATAATAATGAAGAAAACATTGTTACTAATGACACTGCTTCTGAAGAAGTTGAGGACAATCCTGATCCAGAACAAATATCGGAAACTGAAACAAAAGAGGAAATGCAGTCACAAAATACAGATACCCAAAAAGAGGACTCTTAAACTGTTCACGAATTTTAAACATCAAGTATACCATATTGCCCTAAAGTGAACGTAAATTGCGAAAGAAATAGAATAAGAGTTTGTGCAATCGTAGAATAGAATAGTTTTAAGTATTCATTTAGTATTGTTACCAATTAGAAATTCTAGTGCTAGTGCGTAAAATATTTAGCCTATATTTAGCTCTGTGATCTATCCGAAAAACTTTTTAAGAAGCCTAAATTTGTTTTAGTTGATTTGTTGAAATAATTAATATACTTAATATGTTAATACGTTAAATTTTGTTAATTGTATTGTTAACATTAATTTATCACGAAGCTAACTGGGTAATGATTACAATTATATACGTGCAATAAATGTCTGGCAAAATATTATTTAAATTTTACTTACAACTAGGTATATTGAAACTTAATATGAAATATTTGAAGCATTTTTTCCAGAATCCAGAACACTTGCACCTTAAAGTCAAAACAATAACTTATCGGTAGTTAGTTGGCTAATTCATTTCATGACAATCATCCCCTTTCAGAGCGGAAAAAACCCACTTGCTTTGCAGGAACGCAGAACTTATGAGAAAGCTACGCAATCTGTGGTGTTCTCATAAGAAATACTGCACCACCACTATCGCACCAAGGACGTACACTCCTTTAAGTGGCTACCCCAATAGCTCCTTATACGACCTAGACCGCACTTACTATACCTCAACACCAAACACATATAGAAATAGATATAGGGGAGACGACAAATTTAGTTGCAAGGAGTTCATTGGGTTAACCAGAGCCCTAAGTGATTTGTCGATTGATAGGATTGGTGATTCAGATGATGATCCGGTGAAGGTAAGAAATTGCTTTAAAAGACAAGCAGTGAGTAGGTGTGGTTTTCGAATGGTAGCTAGATTAGTATTATGGTGTACTTTGTGCATGAAATAATTTGTTGCTAGAAGTGTTTTAATTGCGATATGATAATATTGTGTGTTTACGAGGCCCTGCTTTATTATATCTGAGTGTAATAGAAATTATAGTTCTCTCCTTCTCGACTACATCTGACGAATGGCATCCTCTTGCCTTACTGATAATATTTTACAATTAAGAGCTTTACTCGGATATGCAAAACAGGTCAATATTATAAGTTCATCATCATCAATCATCAAAACAGGTCAATATTATAAGTTACTATTTTCAAAATAAACAATAGTGCAGTATAATATGGAGTGTTTTACCTAATTGAACCATACCTATCTTCTTTTTGGTAAAAATGTTTTTTGCATGGGTATGATTGCAAAATTTTGAAACTCCCAATAATTTCGCTGCAAGACATATTATATACTTATACCTCTTCGCGTAGTTATTATTGCACATGCGTGTGGTGTTGAGTGAGTGTGCCGTCACGTTTGTCCAGGTCGGAACTGGCCACTCTGCAGCGTCAAGTAGACAGCCTGGGCCGATCCATGCAGCCTGCCTTCACACCTAGCACACGCCCAGGTAACCCGAACAGTATAAGGATTAGAATCGGATTTGAATATTAATTTACTTATTACATTGTTTTAGAAAGTTAAAAAAAAATACGACAATAGAATCATTTATTTTTTACTTTGTACCAATTATCTTAAGAAAGCATTAATAATTATAATTTTGATTCAAACGCAAAAATACAATAATAAAGATATCAAGACTCTGTGATCTGTTTATTATACTATTTTTCTACCGTACCTGGCTTTCTAATCACTAGGTTCATTTTTCGTATGCTCTTGTTTCCAGCACCAACCTCGCACATACCCCCAGCCGACAGAAATGTATCAAATCCCCCCGCCGGTGTCGGACCAAACTATTCCGGAGCTGACTCCACCGGATACCCCTCACGAGATGAACCAACCCCCGTCACAAGTGTCCGACCAGACGGAAGTAACGACTATCAACAAAGAAACTTAGTCAAACAAGCGTCTAGAACCTCTATTAGAAATGATCCTGTGCATGACGTCGAACAACATCAAGAAAATACTAACGAACAAGAACCAGAACATATCAGAGAGGTCGCAGACACTAATGTACCCACGGCAGCTGTTAATCAGCCAAATTATGCTCAAAACACTGAACAACAACCAGAAGAAATGGTTCAAGAATCAGACACAATACAGCAAAATTATCCAAATTACGATGAAAATATCGATCCAAACTATGTTGAAAAAACTGAACCTTATTATCCCCAAGCTAGCGAAGAGTATCCTACTGAAGGATATGAGCAAAGTTATCCTGAAGCCGAGTATCAGGGTCAGTATGCAAACTACGAGCAATACCCCGAGCAACAACAATACACGGATCCGAATGCTCAGTATAGTTCGGAAGGGCAGTATGAGCAATACGCGCCGGATGCTCCTGATGCCATGTATCAACCAGAGCAGACCTACGACCCTTCACAATTTGTAGAACAGCCTGTTACACAATACGAAGCACCAATTGAACCCACTGAGAGCAAAAGAAGTAATTCACCAGACCAAAAACTACTAAGTCAGAGTTAGCATAATTAGTTATAGTTTATTTTTGTGCAATAATTTGTTTCGTGTTTTTTATTTTATGATGTGTTAGCGATAGTTTAAAACTAGTAGAAGCTTTTGATGTTAGATTATGTTTATTTCAATTGTATAGAGACACAATATTTTTGCTCAATGAATACAAGAAATGTGAAAATATGATTATTGTCTTATTTTTTGAAACCTACGGCAAAATCCATCTGATAGCTTATAATAATATATATGTACTTATTTAGTAGGCTTTTAATAAAAATATTTGACGGCCGAATGAGGTAAGTAGTGGTCAAAGACACTATCTATGAAATTGGAGTCAGGCATATTTCATACATTTGTATTTATTTATAAATACTAGTTAACTGATAATTGCTAAGTAAGTAGGTACACGCTTTGTTTAATATAAAACTAAATTAAATTGAATGGTGTGAATTATCTAAAAATAATAATAAGATGGTATTTATAGATTATTTTGATATTATTTTAGCCACGATTAATCGAAACTATTTATTAAGGTAGGTAATTATTTCCGCGATAGGTAAAATTATTTCCGCGATAGGTAAAATTGGCAGGTTTTGAAATAACAAACCGAATCTAATCGATTTTAAATTGCCATAGTATTAATTATGTCAAAATTAGTCGCAGATTTAAACGTAGAAAAGCAAATTATGTAAGAACTTAGAACCCACGAGGGGCAAGTGAAAATGAAAATGCTGCTGGTTTTTTGCATTTTAAGTATTTTTGGAAATTGTTTTGCTGTAAGTAATCGTACAATAAATTTCAAACATGATTAATTAAACCTTTATGTACCTAATCAAATAATGTTTTAATCTGCAGGCCATAATTTCGAATTTGCTTTTCAATTTAAATAACTATATAAGTTCTGCCGTTTTTATTAGCATAATTTTCATAAAATGTACTTTTTTAAATAAGACTTTCTACTGGAATGTTTTAAAAAAGAGTCAAAAGGCCACATATAATTACTACAAAAAGTGACTCGTCTCCTTAGTCGACCTCATTGCTGACCATTATTTTTAAAAACTCAATCAAGTCAAGACTTTTTGTGAGTCTTTATGAGTATTCCACTTACCTACTAAGATGTATTGCGAGGAAAGAAAATAAATATGAATTATAATACTCATACTTATTTCAGAAACCAGCAGAAACCGGAAATATTAAGGTCAATTACTTACTTATCTATACTAATATTATAAAGCTGAAGAGTTTGTTTGTTTGTTTGTTTGTTTGTTTGTTTGAACGCGCTAATCTCAGGAACTACTGGTTCGAATTCAAAAATTCTTTTTTTGTTGGATAGACCATTTATCGAGGAAGGCTTTAGGCTATATAACATCACGCTGCGACCAATAGGAGCGAAGAAACAGTGGAAAATGTGTAAAAAACGGGGAAAATATGAAATCTTATGAAGAAGTGACAGAAGACTTTGACAGATCTTTGACGAAACAATCGGACGGGCAGGACGACGTCTGCCGGGCCGCTAGTTTATTTATAAAGTAAACCACACAAGTACCTACTTAATCAAATAACTAAAACAATATCCATATACTTACATACAAATGTATTTAATTTAGAAGTCTGACGCGTTACAGGATATAGATTTAAAAAAAAACCTCACAAAAGGACCAGTAGAAACTGTAAATAGCTCTACACCAAAAGAACTTTCTACTGAAAGTCAAACGACAGAAGTAAATTTACTAACAACTCAAAAAAATGAGTACAAAGAAATATTAAAAGCTACCGAAGAAAAACCTGCACTTAGAACTTTAGATGTAAACAAAAGGGACGAAGAAGTACTGCAAAAAATGATTGGGAGTATATTCAAACAGAGAGAGAGATTTCAAAAAATTAATTTAGATGATCGAAGAGTTGATGTTAGGGCGCCAGTACTTCATCTGCGAGATGATTCTTATGAGGAGGATGATATAGACGATAGTGAAGAAATGGATGGAGAAATTAAAAGTGACACGGAATCAGAGGAGGTACTTAATTAGTTTCATATAATAATATGAAGAACTGTAGATGAATGACATATACCTATATTAACACAAATATATACCTTAACAGGGTTTAAAACCAATTGGGGTAAGACTTATTATGTATACTACTTACTTACTTAAATAGATATGGATGCTATACCTAAATGAAATATGTTAACAATCATTCCGGCTCTCTGGATTAACACAGAACTAACTTAATAATCTAATACTTTTAATCATAACAGGTTATTCGTGTTTCATATGTAAGTTGGAACTGTTAAAATTATATCTACTTACCTACTACTTACATTTTTAACATTTAAGTAAGTACGTGAAGTAACCCTTCGTAATTATTTTTCGCGTTTTAGATACCAAACAAAGGATTGAAGGTGTGGTACAATGAATATTTATACGTTTATGATTTTTTGATCTTCCTAACTAAGTATAGATACCTACCTACTTCACAACCTCTTTCGTATTATTAATTTCTGATGCCTTCGCGGTTATTACACATTGGAATTAAACAACTATTAACGGATTTAACTCGCGTATTTTAATTTTATTTTATTTGCTGACGTTTCGGATACTTTACAGTTTCCATAATTGTAGCACGACTGAGCTGACAATAGTCTAACGCTAAAATGATTTATACAGTTATGCAAACTACCTTATATTTAAATTACAAATTTTGAAAAACTACTCTATTCTGAATTATGAAATACTTACTAATGTTACATTCATTCATTGTTAGAATCCGAAATAAAATAAAAATACGCGAGTTAAATCCGTCAATAACAAAAAAATAGCTTCGAAATCATAACCTGGGTCTACTTATTACCTACCTATTTATTCTTTTTTTGTTTTATTTTTAGGGACTGCAATTCAAATACGTTAGTACCTACTTACTTAGTTAATTGTTCATAACACCATAGCTAGATCCTAATCTAATTAATTATTATTGGATAGGATCGAACTATTTTACTAATACCTTACCGTAAAATCAAATTTAACGTAGGTATATAGATATTTAATATAGTAAAATTTTACAGCTCCCAACTAACAGAAACGAATATGTAAGGATCATTTACATTAAGTCCTATTTAGATAAGCTTTAGGTATTTAAGTGACAAATGTATTTATTGCAACTTTATAGGTACCTAAATACATGCTAAATAATATTAAAAACCAAAAGGAACTAATGACCCATGAAGAAAAAAAAACTAATATTAACAACACAATGCTCGACATGTAAGTCTTGTATTTCTTATTTGCACCTATGGCAGCAAACCTCCAATTTTTGTTATCGAGTATTATAAATCATAATATTACTTATAATATGTTCTTCATTAGATCAATAATAATCCTGAAGAAATTAACGAAGGATTTATTATAAATTTCCGCAAAGTTACACTTAAATCTATATTATTTTATATTAGGTACCTGTATTATTCTTACAGCTTGAAAATAAAAAACGCGATCAACGTTCTATGGAAAAGCTTTTAATATTCCGAGTAAGTATATACCTACGTAATATAATAGATAACGTATTTAATATCTTACATTTGGGATATAGGTAGGTAGATAGTTACAGAAATACGTCGGAGTACCTACTTAGGTACATCATCGTTCATCATATCTGCTAGGTAGGTACTCATAACAATTTTATGAATATGACAGAATAGAAGAGCGTAAGATAGTCAAGTACCTATTTAACTAAATAAGTAGGAAGGTATATACCTATGTATGGGAGAAGATATCTGATTCTGTAAATATATCTTAAGGAGTAAAGTAAACACCTATAATGAATCGAAATAGATATTGGAGACGTCTTTCGACTAATTAATAAATCGAAACCGTTTAACTAGATACCTAGTTAAACTATTTTAATTAAATTTCAAACCAAATTTATTGAATCTATTATAATATAGGTATTTTTTGGACCGTTAAATGTGACGTCACAAGACTACTAAGGTTCTGGGCATGCCCTTCGTGTCCGCCATGTGGATCCGCCCTTAAGCGCATCTAGCGGATTTATGACACGTGGCGGCTCCCAATTGTAATACGTACATACCTACTTAGTTTACCTACCTATATTTTTCACATCTAGGTTCCTAATATGCCTAAGTACTTATGTATTTTTTTATTTCAGAGCAAGCAGCCAAAAAACTCCAATCGGTGGTCTTAAAAAATGATTAAATAAAAAAAAATCGTATATAGATGAATATCATTTTTTTAAGTAGGTACTTAGGTACTTACCTTCCTTTCTTACCGTATTAGATACCATAATTGGGTATTAGATACTATAATTGGGTAGGTAGTACTTAGGTACTTATTAAGTAGGTAGTGGTACACCCACTAAACGTGCTTTCTAAAATTTCGTCATAAAAGATTTCTGAAATGTTAAAAATTCAACCCTTGTATGTAACCTAGGTACCTACTTTAAGTGATTTTTACCTTTTACAAATAGGACAATACTCGTATTTCTACTGGTAAAGCCTATAAGTAATTATTATATTAGGTATATAGTTTTTCATTTATAACATTTAGGTTGTATGTACCTACGTAATTATCACTATAATGCTAGGGCCACTCTAACGGGAAATGCTGTTGATTAACGCTTTATTGGAAACTAGCTTCTGCCCACGACTTCGTCCGCGTGGAACTCCTCCTTTTTTGCAGTCGGTTAAAAAGTAGCCTATGTCCTTTCTCAGGCTCTAGACTTTCTTTGTACCAAATGTCATTTAAATCGGTCCAGTAGTTTTAGCGTGAAAGCGTAACAGACAGACAGACAGTTACTTTCGCATTTATAATATTAGTTGGAAATTAAACTTTGGTAGGTATAGCGTCACATCCTCATTTAATTTTAATGTCAATTCGTTTTCAATCGATTCTTAAATTCGTATTTTCCGTTAGTGTGGCCCCAACATAATTTGAGCGCAACCGGATTTACATAGTGTTAGAATATAGTAGAGAGGGTAATGCGAACCACAGAGCGAAAAAGTATTTTTTTACATGCAATGGATCACTAAATTATATTTCACAGTTTTCTGTTTTAATGCATAATAATAATTATGCCAAATAGTCAAATAAATGTTTTTTTTACATATTATCATTTAATTTTGCTTGCGTTTTTGTCGTCATCTAGAACTCACACTTACGCCAAAGGCTTGACGTTTGTTGATTTGACATGACTATTGACGTGACATTTAATTTGTTTAGTATTTGGCTTAGTACATCGAAAAGTATGTTGTTAAGCCTATGTTTATAGGTTAAGTGTACATTTTTCTAATTTGTTGTCAAGAATAATCAGTTGAGAATGGTTTGTGAAAAATGTGAGAAAAAACTAGGCCGTGTGATCACACCAGATCCTTGGAAATCTGGAGCTCGAAACACTGTAGAGTCCGGTGGCCGAAAAGTGGGTGAAAACAAAGCCTTAACGGCAAAGAAAGGGCGGTACAATCCATATACTTCAAAATTTCAAGAGTGCAAGTAAGTATTTCAACGTATTCACAATGTTGATATTGCCATTTTGATGTTGTATTAATTTGCTAATGAATAACGTTGTATATTCCAGAATATGCAGAACTAAGGTTCATCAAGTGGGCTCTCATTACTGCCAGGCTTGTGCATACAAGAAGGGGATCTGTGCAATGTGCGGGAAAAAAATATTAGACACCAAAAACTATAGACAAAGCTCCACTTAATATAAGAATATAAACTAAGTATGTTTAATTGTATTCTTAAATCATTACGTATATGCCTGATGCAAGTCTGGAACCTATTTCAAATTGTATAGTTATTAATTTTTTTAAATACCAATGAAAAGTGTAGAATGAATGATGAAGTAAGTACATACTGGTGTATAAACATAACATTCTATTAGATTATATATTATTTTTGTAAACAATACTGGATTTCAATACAAAACTCACTGTTTATGGAGTAATGAATATGTATTTCTCGTAAAAAATAAATAGAATAGAATGTGTAAAAATTATTACAATTAAATAAAATGGTATCAATCTATGTTATAATTATTACAATAAAATGTAACAAGGGGTTGTTACGGGTGTATAATTTTACATTTTAGTGTAAATGCATATCATCTATAATAATTACTGTACGAAAACAAAACTAAGTGTTGTATGATGAGACTTTTCAATTTCAATTGTAAGGGATAATGTAATGTATTAATAGACTATGGGCCCAAGTTAAAAAAATGATGGGTCATTTGAACCACCAGATGACCTATGTAGAACGATATAAGAGCATAAAATAATAAGATTTAGCATTGTGCCGTCACTTGTAAGCTGTCCAACTGAGTGCAGGTGAGAATTCAAAAGTACAGGTAGAGTGAGTACATTTTGGTCATATATTTTTGAACGGCATTGTTACCATCGATAGATCCATGAAAAATAATACTAAAACGCGTAGTGCCGTAAAAAAATGGTGATCCAAAAAGTCGGAATTATTTTTTGATTTTCCGACAATTTCCAGGGTGAATTTGGTCATTTGATACAGTACGGCATCAGTTTCATACTATTTCAATACTGCTTCTAATCCATCATTCCGCAACGCCGTCAAAACATCACGCGACAAGGGGAAAAACCGAAGGTTGCAGCCCCTCTCTTGCCGTGGTCCAGGGGGTGATTTGATAAAGTACGGCTTCGGTTCCACAACATTATCTAGCACTTAAAAGTACTATTAAAAATAATGCCGTCAAAAAATGATTGTTCATTTGAATGTATATCAATAATTATCTTAATTTCATCGTATTCTTGATTTATAAAGCTGTAAAATCATTTGACCCTGTACGGGAACTATTTTTCTAACATAATATTGTAAAATACAATTGTTATATAGTATTGCCGTTCAGCAGAAACTGTTCTGAAAAAAGTTATGGAGAAATACAAAAACTGAAATTTTGCAAATTATTGCAGAAATTTAAATATCATAAATTAATGAAATAGAGCAGTTTTCTACATTGTATCCCATGTTTTAAATAGTATTAACATAAATAAATTAGGAAAAAATGTTGCCGTACATTTTAATGTAGACCATATCTTATATATAAATGCGAAAGTAACTCTGTCTGTCTGTCTGTCTGTTACGCTTTCACGCTAAAACTTCTGGACCGATTTATTTGAAATTTGGTACAAAGAAAGTCTGGTGCCTGATAAAGGACATAGGCTACTTTTTAACCGAGGAGTTCCACGCGGACGAAGTCGCAGGCAGAAGCTAGTATAATATAATTCTTGATATAATGTATTAGAGACATAATCACAAAACGAACTGCTATCAAAAAGTAGGTTAGGTTAGGTTTGAACTGCGTCCCCCTACCAAAACGAATGGGTAACAAAAGGAGGTTAGGATAGGTAAATAAAATACAATGTGCAAAAGTAAATTAAATATAATTATTATTAAGTAAGTACATAAATCCCAGGCATATTACTTTAGATTTAAATTTGAAGCAATTGCTCGTAAAAATTCACCTTCGTTCGATTAAGTATAATATTATCAATTCTTTTTTGTTGCTCCATATGTATTTTCTTTTTTTTTTCTGGCGGTTGCCCATTCATATATGATTGTATATTTCCAAGAATAATGTTAGATTCAGCTAATAATTCATTATGATTTGTATATAAAATGAGCGTTATGTCATACAATCTTTTTTATAAGAAATAAGCGTTATACCGAACGATAAATATACGAAATAAATTTATATATTTTAAAATTATACCAAACGTTTATTATACACAATGAATGATTATATTAAATTATATCAAATGAAATTATTTGAAATTATATCAAATGTTGATATATCAATAGAAAATATATTAGATATTTTTATATCGATCATTACACACCCCTTTGAACCAACGAAAATGTACGGCATATGAAAAAATATTATCTATGCATAAAATACTTTCGAAATAAATTAATTTGATGTTGTGTCAAATCACCCCCTGGACCACGGCAAGAGAGGGGCTGCAACCTGCGGTTTTTTCCCCTTCTCGCTTGATTTTTTTACGGCGTTGCGGAATGATGGATTAGAAGCAGTATTGAAATAGTATGAAACTGATGCCGTACTGTATCAAATGACCAAATTCACCCTGGAAACTGTCGGAAAATCAAAAAAAAATTCCGACTTTTTGGATCACCATTTTTTTACGGCACTACGCGTTTTAGTATTATTTTTCATGGATCTATCGATGGTAACAATGCCGTTCAAAAATATATGACCAAAATGTACTCACTCTACCTGTACTTTTGAATTCTCACCTGCACTCAGTTGGACAGCTTACAAGTGACGGCACAATGCTAAATCTTATTATTTTATGCTCTTATATCGTTCTACATAGGTCATCTGGTGGTTCAAATGACCCATCATTTTTTTAACATGGGCCCATAGTCTATAACTTTAAAAAACTATTGTCAGTAGGTAGTAAAAATAAGACAGGAAAATCAAAGGGTTTTGATTGATAATTATACCCTACCTTTGTTAGGGCCTGTTTTGCAATATTGAAATAACCTTCAAGTATACTATTTTTAGCAAATAAAAACAACTATCATGACTTATCTGGAGATAATGGTATTTAATTATTTCACTGACACTCATGATTTTAACTTACCTGTCATCTTTCGTTATTAAAATGCAGAAATAAAGCCCCCAAATGTATGTATTTGCCTAACAGAATTACAATAAATTCTGAAACTTAGTTCATGACTTTGGAGGGCTACGTAGAGCATCGACACCACAGCACTTCTGTAAAGATTAAACATATCTATTATCAAACAAAAGTTGTAGTGACATCATATTGATGTTCAATATAGACTACTTAATGTTTTCATTGTCTTAAAATGATATAATCCATGTTTAATGCTATGTAGCCGAGTCCACTTCAGAATGCTTTGGAGCTGGTCCCAATATTTTAGCCTACTAAATCGGATCTAGGTTAAACACCTAAAGAAACACTTCTCGAAGGCCCCCTGGAAAAAAGTCCTAGCTAAGCCAATCGAAATGTATGATAAATTATAACTTCAAAATCTTGATGTAATATGTACATATACCTAGCTAAGGGGCTGCCTATATGTAATTATGTTCAACGATGTATGAAATTAACGAGAGTTACCTAGGTAGGTAGATATATACACTTTTTATTGCTCAGTAGTTAAAGCAAGTTGAAATGTTTTTAAAATTTTCAGTGATCACAATTATAATTATTCTAATGGTGAGTTTTATTTTAGGAAAGCAGTAAACTTATGTAGCTTTACTGTGGAGGCAAAAGACATAATTATTATTTAAAACTGTTAACAAGATTAAAATTTTGTTGGGATAAATTACATAGGTACAAAATTTCATTTATTTCAGCATATACTTAGGTACCTAAGTACTTAAGAGGATTGTGAAGCTGTTGATTTTCATACAAAAGGCGATAACGTTTTACACCCAGTAAATATAGTTAGATTTTTATAATTTTTGGATATGTTGTAGATATAATGAGAAACTACGCCTGTACGTTTTGATTTTTAAGAAATATTGCTTACGCTAAAATTTATTAGCATTTAAAAATCTCTATATAAATCTAATAAATTTAATAAATTTTAGCGTAAGCAATATTTCTTAAAAATCAAAACGTACAGGCGTAGTTTCTCATTATATCTACAACATATCCAAAAATTATAAAAATCTAACTATATTTACTGGGTGTAAAACGTTATCGCCTTTTGTATGAAAATCAACAGCTTCACAATCCTCTTAAATCAGTTTTACTTCACTCTAGCTAGACTTACCTTGGCTTAATCGTTCACATATAAACACATACAATGACGTAGGTACATACCTTACCTTAAAATTACATTACATTTAGGTAGTTATAATATAAGAAACTACCTAATCCAGGATAGCTAACAAGTAAGATTTTTATCGCGTAAGAGAGTGTCTGACATCGTTCTTTCACTCATTGCAAATGACCGTGATAGCCTAGGTGACAAAATTATTCAACTAATGAAATTTGAAAACCCCGTTCACCAACAGTTATTGGGCGACAAGAATTCTGCTGCCAGCAGGGAACCGGAGCTAAACATTCCTAAAGTAAAAAAATCTTTCGCTGGTCTTCTCAAGTCCATTGCCAACGTAAATGAACAAAGGGTTGATACTCTCAAAAAACTCACCAAGCTTCAAGACTACCACACCCATTTGAGATCTGGTCTTACGCCCGACGATGAAGATGATAAACACAATGTCGTGACATTCGTCGTCGTACAGGTAAATACGACATACCTAAAAGGTATAAAATAGTACACGTAGCTACTTACTCATATTATGATAGGTACTTAGGTGTAATTTTGATGTTCAGGTGGAGGATACCAGGGCAGGTATGTTGTGACTTATGAGGTGGATGTTACTTTTCACGAAATAGGGTCTATTACATAAACTAGGCACGTACCTATATTATGTACCTACCTTACCTACCTATCTATTCATTACTGCAGGATATATTGGTGAACTAAAAATTAAATTATTCTTGAGATGTTTACCTACTTTACAGCCGGACCTAGATTCAGCAGACAGATCTAGTTTGGAAGTTAATTTAAAAAGAAATTTGAAACTTAGAAATGACGACTCAAGCCTAAGTTTAAGCTCAAATCGGCATAGGGAGACGGCGAAATATATGGATCAGAGAATTGAAAATGAGGACGAGTACTTCCTAAGCGGATTGAATTTAAGCAAAGAAAAGTTAGATTACTTAAGAAAAAGTTGGCGTGGTAGCTGTGATAAAAAGGCAAGTAAAGCATGCAGAAAGGCGTGCAAAAGAGCATACAAAAATGCTTGTCGTTCTTACAGCTGCAGTAGCAGACTCAAGAAAAAATTTAAGAAAGAATGTAAAATTGAGTGCAAGATTCAATTCAGTACTGATGATTCTTCGGCAGAAATAGATTGGTAGTCGTTAAAATATTCTGGGTAGGTACCCATAAGTGTCCACCTTTATTATAAGTAGGTACCTATATTATGAGTATAAAAAATACATACGAAAACACTTTAAACTTGTCTTTATTTCATATAATACATTTATAAAATACAAATTGTATAACTGTGATAAGATAACTTGTTAAAATTGTATCTAAATACATCGTTGAACATTATCATTATTTATTAATACATTAATATACTTAACGCTTATTTAAACACGAAGGCTCTTTGAATTCGCAATAAGGTTGTATTGAAGTTTTAAATGCATGAAGACAATTCTACGTACCTTAGTGAAGACGCCTTTCATAATTTATTATATTTTTAGGCAAAGACCGAACATCAGTTTAATATGGGAATAACAAAGTGAAATTACATTTAATTTGGAAGCATCATTGTTATAGTGCTCTTCAAGCACGCAACCCTACCTGAAGTTAAACTAATATCTATTAACACTACCTTTAAAAATTTTGAACTTGATTGATAAAGTAATATTTTATCTATTCTAAACTATAAGTTCCAAACATTTTAACCAATGTAAAAGAAAGATGACTAAGATTACTTTCACTATAACTATATATAATTGAGAACAGTAAATTTTATGGCCGATCATTAATTTCTTGCCATAAATAAAGTTAATATTAAGTTTATATATATATATATATAAATCTACTAAACTAATAAAATGGCCAGAATCGCTATGGACATCTTAAGATATATCTTTTATTCTATCATATAGTTTACAATAATTATTTCAAATGGTAATATAATACTTTCGGGACGGAATGTCAACGGTTAAAAAAGTTGGTACATATTACAATAAATTATAATCTCATACATCTGACGTTAATGGAATGTTTATTATTTATGTTCCCGTTCAAGTTGTGACAAGACCTTATAACTAACTGACGATACTTTTTTACATTCACAACCGAATAACACTTTATCTTTATTTTAAAATGATTCTCATAATAATAATATCAAATAATATTCTTATTTTAAGCACTAAATGTTAGGAAGGCACAATTTTCGTAAACATTTTTGTAAGTAATAAGATTCATAATTCAGGTCGAATCTGAAGGCACATACGTAATTCATGGTGATTTTTTCTTAAGTCTAAATTTATAAAAAATATACTTTATAAGAATTTGCCTCCGCTGGGACTACGCGAACTACTTTTGATGGAAGTGACTGAAATATTTCCGGAACTACTGCTACTGCTTAGTTTAGGAGGCGGTGAGCTTGGCACTGAAAAGCTTTTGTCGGTCAAATTTTCCTGGCTTAAGGACTTTTGGCTCATAAAAACAGGTATTTTAGATGACACCGTTGCCTGTTTAGGTTTATCCGATTTAACCGGTATACTGCTCGGTTTGGCCAATATCACCGGTTTCTGATTTGATAGCTGATCGTTTGACGCTCTTAACTGCATTTGGTCTAATTGAGACAATCTTCTATTTTCTAGGTCGGTGCTTGTAACAATAGTGCCTTTTGGAGATTCGTAAGTAGCTGTTCTGAATTTGATATGACTATTTCTCGGTAAATCGAAGTCTGAGTGTCGTTTCTTTGGTTCGTCTGTGCTTTGATTCGTTTTCGTTCGTCTCTTGATCTCAGCAAGTTGCTTGGCTGAATAGTGTCGTTCGTTGGAAATAAAGTCATTGAGCAACTCTACATCCAGTTCGTATGATAAAGGCGGTTCCTCATATGGCGGTGCTCTTTGCCTACTTGAAATCTTGTCCTTGTTGTCTGTTTTCTGTTGTACCTGTTTTTCTGTGCGAGGTGTTACGACTTGTATTTCTGTGATGTGATCTTTCTTCGGTTCCGAGTCTTGTGAACATTCTAACTTGTGCTTTTGCGCATCAGACATTGCCGAAGTGTTTATAGTGTATCGTGTTTTCGTAAGTTCAATAGTGTCATCGCTTTTATCTTGGACGTCATCTAAATCCCTGATAATTCGTATTCCCAATCTCGACAACTCTTCTGGGGATTTTTGTGCCATGAAACTGGGATCATTGGTTATTTTATCCATTAGAGCTTTCGCTTGTTCTTCACCAAGATCAGTATTTAAAATTATAGTTTCTGTCCGTGTATACGCTGGCTCGTCGCTTGTAAAATGTATGTTCGGATTCTGCTTTTTTATTTCTTCTAAGATATTTTTATCAATATCGGGAACATCGCCTTCTTCCAAATTCAAATCATTAAGTTCGGAATTTTTAGAAATGCCAAAAGTGATCTGTTCTACCTGAAGCGGAGCGTCGCCTTTAGCGGTGATGTATTGCGTCGAGATCTTCTCAATGTTTTGTCTTACCACTTTATTTCCATATTCGTCCTCGGTTACATTAACTGTTACAGTTTTTTGCACTGGTTCTTGAGTCATAGTTATTGACATGTTCGGTGGTTCCATATATAATGTTTTGCTTTCTTTTTCTTCTGCTTTTCTTTTTATACCTTCGATGACATCAGGAGCCAGTCGTCTAATAGGTTCACCAATTTCTATGCTTTTAGTGTACGATTGTCGCACTTCTTCAGGACGTGGAGTTTTCTCGTTTGTTGAAATTGTAACTACATTATTAATTTGTGTATGTTTTGGATCAGACCATACACTGGACGTAGCTAAATCTTCCGATGTAGGTTTCTTATCAAATTTCATGCTATTGTTAGATCCAACTCTGATATTACTCACAAATTCGTCGTAATCTTTAGGTTTTGGGTCTCCAGTTTTAAGGTTAAATTTGACGATGTCTGGTTGGTGCATAGCTGACTTAGATGCATCAGTCATTGGTGTCGAGGTTTCTTTGCTAGTCGTAGCATCATGCTTTTGCCCTTGATCGATGTGAACATTTAAAATGGGATTTTTAGCTAAGAGTTTTTTCATCATATCAGATTTAGGTCTCTCCAAACTATTCACGTAGGTATTTCGCGAAACTTTCATATCATCGGGAATGTTTGTATCATAAGACATGGTTATCTTCTCATCAAATTTAATTGGTGATGGTTCTATCTTAGGTGGGCTAGACGTTAAGTCATGTGTGCTATCCAATGAACTCATATTACTGCCGTCCGATGTGGACTTGGCGAATTCAGATACGAGCTTCAAATGCACTTTCATATTCTCATCAATAATTCTCCTAGCTAGGTGATCTGACGTTTCGTGGGCTTCATTTTCTGGTGATTCCAGTTCCTTAGATTTCAGTTTATTAGCTCCATGTACTTCCATTTTATCAGAATCAACAGAACTAGAGGAGCCTTTTACAATAGCATCTTCTAAGTTACCGAATTCAGAACCTTTCTTCAAACGATTCCTCTGAAATGTATTAAGACCTTCCATTGCTGAAGTCTTAGCGATATTTAAACTTAAGCGTGGTTCTTTATGGCTGACCCCTCCCTTATCTGAGTCAATCATATCAGGTAAGGAATCCTCAGCAGTCGAATCAAAGAATGTGGTCTCCACTACAGACATAGCTTTCCTCTTTTTTGGTGAAAGAGTACTTTCATTAATTTCACCATCTTCTGCAGATATGTCCAAACTTTGAGCTCTTTCCAAAGTACCTGTGGACGGTTTATTCGCTTTAACTCTCAGTTCGAACCTCGATAGATCACCAAGTGACGCTGCTTTACGCTCGTTCTCATCCAATATTGACGTGTTATCAGAATTAGATTGAAGAGTATCATCTAGAGGAGAACTATGAATAGTCACATCACTATTGTTAAGTTCAATCGTTGTAGATCCCTTATCACTCTTATCACTGTGGTTTAAAGACACAACTGAATGAACATCTTGGTTAGAAGACAAATTGGATTTGGAATCCTCAAAATAGTTATTAAGAGAATCGCTTTCTCTTTTGAAAGGTTTAGTAACGATGTCGTCTATATCATCCTGACTAAAATTTATTGAATCATCTATATGCGGTTGAGGAGCTGGTTTGGTCTTATGAACCTTTGGCGTTGACGTATTATATGAAGTTGTAGTAGTATTAGCAGAGGTCATAGATGAATCGTGTAAGAGACTTGAAAATTCCTTTTCGCTGCTTAAAAAGTCGTTGACGTTTTTCATTTGCTCGAGAATACTGTCATCAGTTTTATTCTTTTCCATTTCTGGTGGCGATGGAGCCTTGCCTTTAGACTTTTTGTTAGGCTTAGATGTTTCTTCCTTCTTGTTTTCCGGTTTCTGTTTTTCATATATAAGTTCTGACGAGCTTTTTCTGTTACTTCTAGCCGCCCTTGCAGCGTCGAACATATGCTGTGGCAACTCTTGTGGTATACCATTCTCATCTCTTTTAATCCCACTGGAATTCAGATCATTTCTGGCGAAGGTAGTCAAGGATGTCTCCGAAGTCCTAGAATCGTGACTAGTATTTAAATCATCATTTGTTTTAACTCTGGCGTTTGGGATAGGAGGTGCCATTTTCTCTCTCCTTTTAGCAACGACAGGTTTCTTTTGTTCCGTTTCATTTTCGTGTTTGAATTGTGGCGCTGGGGCTGCCCTTGGCGGTTCTGGCTTGTCAAGTTCATCAATTGACTTCTTATCTGCGGAAATCATTCCATTTTCAACACTCTTCTGTTTCAGCACTCCATCATCAGGTACGTTAGGCGGAAGAACTCGAATTCCAAATTTCATTCCTCTTTTAGGATCATAATCTCTCTTTTGGATCTCAGAATGTTCAATATTTGCGATTCCATTTTCTGGTTGTATTATTTGAACGTCAGTGCCCGTTGAGTGTCTTATTTTATTCCTTTCTGGTTTATTTAAAGCTGCAGGTACGTCCGAATGCCTTGTTTTGTTCAGCTTAATATTCTTCTCGTTTTCTCGTTCTAGAGTAGACGGGAGATCCTTTTTGTCTTTCTTATTGTTCCTTTCTAGCGTTGTTGTGGTTATTATCTTCTCTGATATAATTTTTTTGATGCCCCCTTTACCATGCTTGGTCTCTAGTGTGGAGTTGTTAGAGTGTGATGTGTTTGGTGACTGCGGTGGATGAAGCAGCTTGCCTTCTTTTTCGAGCTGAAAAAGAAAATAAATAAGTGTTATTTTCAAAATATAGGCGAGTTGAATACAACATGTATATGATAATAAATGTAAATATATAGGTAAGTATATAAGCTCACGGTACCCAACCTAGCTTTTTCATTATATACCTAGCTTTTTCATTATATATGAATCACAATTCCATCATTATCAATCAAAATCTCCGTTTATAGTAGTTTTCAGTAGTCATCAAGAATCAACGGATACATCAATGTTATCTTTACCATATAATCTGAAGATCATAACATTTTGCTAATACATCCTTGTTTCAATAAACTATACAATAGACAACCCACAGCATTCCGTAGCGTACGACTCTATATTGTCTCTGGCATTAAAAACACCAATTGTTACATACTATTCCGATTTCGCTATACAAAATGGCTCTTTATATCGCAAAAATAGAGTTCCTTTTTGATTATATGTGCACCAAGTTATGACGTTCTGTGTTATGCTGTAACCAGTAGACGATGAACTGCGGCATGGCGTTTTGGATACATATTTGTCATACTGTTTGTAAGGTTGAAAGATCAAAACGTACTGGTTTTTAAACACAATAATGCATCGCACCGAAAAGCAATAGAAATGTGATATGAATATTTATTTCTTTTAATATATTTTGTGATGTAATAGATGAAGGGGCACTGGAAAGTGACTCCTTGTACGTGTAGACGCGACACGTTCTTGGCCAGTGTTTCTTTGAAGATTAATTAGACACCTAAATATTTTTATTTGCAATTATTGATAATAACACAACGGAAATTAAAATTGTACTTACTTTACGGCAGTACTACTGTACCAAAGTAACATAAATTAAAGAAAATCTATAGAAAGCTGTAGGGAAAGTGTTAAAGTAGACATTGTTTTCCTTTCCTACGTTCAATTAGACTTCACGTCGTATTGGCAGCTTTTACTTTTAAACCCAGCCAATCGTAACCTAGAATAAGCTGGGCTAACATATAAGACGCAAGTATTTTTATAATTGCAGTGTATAGAAGGAATATAGAAATAATATACCTACCTACGTATTAATACTAATTACTACCTAATTAAAAGAAGTAGACAAGAACAATGAAAAAAATAATTATTTGTACCGACTGATAGCGAAGTAACGTACGACACATTTGGATATCCTTCTTTGGCCCTTTTATCTATGTTTAACTTTTTTGTTATTAGATTAGGTAAGCTTCAAATATAAAACGAATTACCTAGGTACCTATTTTAAAATTTATGTTTGCTAAAAAAGTTGCAAATAGCTTACTTGGAAATCGCAGAAAAGACCGTAATAGTAGCAAAGAAAGAAACCAGTTTTTGAACATACCGTGCTGACATCTCCTGTAGAACCTGCTCGTTTCAACAGAGGATGGCATACGCCCCTCCCCGCGCCGCTCGCCCTCCCCCCTTCCAGAACTTCTAGTTCAACTGGGTAAGGAGAGGCCAGGGATAAGATGGCCAAAGCGTCCTCTAAAGGAGTGCCAGTGAACTCTATCTTGATGCTCTTGATTTTATCACCTGAAAGGACAAAATCGATGCTTCGATCAATTGTGTTGTCTAATCTAAGTATATCTTTAAACATAAACAATGATTTGATACAATTACGTGTCATGATTTTATAGTAAGTATCTATCACAGAAACTAATAACGGCTCGGTTTAGGTATTATAATTGTATCGTTTGCTTCTTAAGGTAGTTATTTATTCTCGGAAGGAAAGCCAAAAGTACTTAGTTCTAAGAGTAATAATAGGTAACATGACAGTCAGCGATGCATTATATATTATCGTAGCTTTAGCCGGCGACTTCGTCTGCGTACTATTTATCGCCGTTAGGAGGTAAATACGAGACACATCTTCCAACAATTCTGATAAAGAATGTTTAAGTACGTAAAATTTAGAATTTCGGCCCACGAAACGTCATGCAGAGAAAATCCCCTACAAGTTTCAGGTATCCACGAGTACAATGAGCAGCTTAGGCTGTACGCGTATCCGATAGAATGTTTTTGATGGAATTATATGAATTTGAATGAAGCGATTTTACATAACATTTAGTTATTTATATATTAGTATAACAATAATACATTCTATTAAGAAAATCAATCTAGAACCCTATAGGTAAATACCTGGTTGAAGCTTGGCGGCAGCGGCGGGACCGCTTCGTAGCACGGAGTGTACCATCACGCCCTCGCGCGCCCCGCCGGAGCACCGCAGCCCTAGCCCCGTGAAATCGCGCGCCCACAGCTTGACACGGCGAAGTCTTGCACGCTAGAAAAAGTAAAACAATAGCTTGTTAGTGTAGTTTGGTGTAAAAGTGTTTTTATGGAAAATAAACTATCTATTTACCAATATATTTATTTGTTTCGCTTTTTTGAATCTCGCTAAAGGAGCGAATATATGCGAACCAGTAATAATGTTGACTAGGAAAAAAATGAGTAGTAAGTATATTATTTTTCCATCTATTGCCAATCAACAGCAAAAAACCAACATACCCACGTAATATCGTTCCACTGATCAGTATTGAAGTCAGCGCCATGACATCATGTTTCATTTCATCATCATCTGCATCCGTGAGAAATAATCCAAGTAACTACATTGAATAACCTTCAATATGACTTAGATACTCGTGCTTCTATGAAGAACCTCGCAGTTGATTGGTACACAGTGCGAAATCGTCGCTAAACGGTCGTGTCTTTGAGTGTATGTAGGTATACTAGATATAATATATATAATAGTGTGGTACCTAAGTCAAACTTATAATGATAATTTCGATTAAGAGCTTCTTCATTATTTCTGTAAGTTAGTTCAATAAACGTCTATCACCTACAATCGTAAAATGTATTGAAGTTAATAGGATAAGCTGGATAAGCCTAGCCGTTAATCAACCCTTATTAGAGGTTGCGGGTTCGAACCTAGCCAAGGGCATAAGTATCGTATGTAGTCTTCGTGGATTTGGTTATGTACATATTCTAAATAGAAAACAGCAAGTGACTCAACAAATCGTTTCTATTATTTATAAGTCGGCATTTATTAAACAACTATTTCTCAAAATTTATCTTTAATAAAATTGTTAGCCATTAGTACTTATTTAAAATATTACGTAAATAAGAGTTACCTAAGAATTATGACTGTGTTATAAAATACGCGCTACTTAATAAAATCAGGGTCAATAGATTTATCCGGATCAAATAAAAATATTTAGCACGTCTAGTTAACCTTAAACAGTGTATAATTAACCTCAGCGTTATCATTGTTCAAGTCTAAAATGACGACATAGCCTAAATCCCTTGAGATAAACGAGATTTACTACGAGCCGGTTTGTGAGCGGAAAATCACCAAGTATATTAAAAATAACATTCGCGATCTCTTTACATTTTCTTTTATTTATTTATTTATTTATTTATTTATACTTCATTGCACAATAAAAAACAAATGTACAAAAGGCGGACTTAATGCCATACGGCATTCTCTACCAGACAACCTTTAAAGCAAACAGAGAGCATGTGTAGGCGCAAAAAGAATAATACATATAAAATAATAGATACAATATATTATTATGACAGGATGATATTACACTACATAAATACAATACATAAATATACTATAATGTAAAGATATATAAAAATACATAAATAACTACAATGACAGATGATGATAACTAAAGATTTAAAAAGTGCTTACGTAACAAACGCTTGAATGCTAGCTTACTCGGTGCTTGCCTGATAGCTAGAGGGAGAGAATTCCAGAGACGGATTGCCTGAAGGGCGAAAGAGTTGGAAATGAAATTAGTATGGTGAAGAGGAATACTAAGAGTGAGGGATCGAGAAGAACGGAGTTCACAGCCCGGCCGTGCAGTGTGAAAAGAGAAAGGGGACTTTAAATAATCGGGAGAGGAATTATCAAAAAGAATAGAAAATAGTATGGAGAGAATGTGGATATTTCTACGATCACGGATGGAAAGCCACTCAAGCTGACGCCGGTAGAATGATACATGGTCATATTTACGAAGACCAAAAATAAACCTAATACAATTATTTAGTAGCTTGTCCAGTTTGTTGAGGGATACTTGAGAAATGTTAGAATAACACACATCAGCATAGTCAATTATAGGTAACACAAGTGCCTGAACTAGCAACGTCTTAGTGCAAACAGGGAGAAAATTTTTAAAACGATATAACGCGCGCAGGGTGTTGGTTACCTTGCGACTAACCTCCGCCACTTGAGCATCCCAAGATAAAAAGTTGTCAATAGTCAACCCGAGATTCTTGACCTGAGCCGACAGAGGAATAACTACGTCATTAAACAAAATCGGTGTAACGAGAGTGTAGTCTAAAGCAGATAATTGTCGCGAACTGACTTTCTTTTGCACTAACCTTAGCCGCTGAAACCAAATTAAAAACGCATATTATTATGTCTTTATTTATTCTCAAAAATAATTCTTTGCGACATGTAAGACATTAAATGAAAAAAAAAATCCGGTTAAATTCAATTTTATATCTCTTTAACATTCCGCAATATTCGCAATCAAACCGGAATGGATACAGCTTACATAAATTATTCTGTGATGCAGACCCGCAACGATACCAATTTTACCATTACCTATCTCAAAGTGATCACAAGAAATTCAATGTCACCCTTCTTTTTCTAGATATCGGATTAGAGTGAGATAAAAGAACATTCTTGGCTACACAAGTTCAATTGCATTTACATCGCAGCATTCTAGAGGCTGGACTAGATCAATTTGTTGGTTGGAATGCAGATCGGAATTGCGTTATCATGGATCTGGTGGCAATGTAATGACTAGGTGGAATAGGTACCCGGTTATACAGTGAACAGCCAGTTTCATTGCTGTGTTTATCACAGACAAAATGTCGATGACTGTTATGTTTATAAAAAAGCTAAACTTAAAGTTACATTAACTTTATGAATATGATACCACTGCTGTCGCGGCAAAGGGTAGAGGATGGGGGACGTAAATGTACCTAAGTTGCTAATTTTATCTGTCAATGACAAATGAACAATTACAGTCATTTTATGTTACTGCGATTTACTTATATAAATGAATAAGGAAACTCTATCTCTGTTAGGGAGATACCTACGATCGATAAAGTACCTGCATTGATAAAATATTAACGATTTGCACACCAGGTGTTTAGTTATTATACTACCCATGGTTGCTACTACTAGTTTATGGGTACATTTTATAGCCTTATCGGAATGCAATCCTCGTCATAAATTAGAAGCTCAGTGCGATTTTACACACTAGCAGCAAACCAGTTGTAACGTAAATAGTTAGTCAAGAAGCGTAGGTAGGTCCAAAATCCGGTTAAGTTGAGGTCAAAACAAAAAACAACACCAAACAAATTTTGTTTAATGATTGTACAAATTACACATCTTCATGTCGAGATAAAAACGATAAGTCGCCAATAAACAAAAAACTAGTCGCTGTCATAGGGAGACCTTTGCTAGGAGAGGTACTTAGAATACACACTAAATTTAAAGAAGTTAAATATGGAGCAGTTGTTTACACATATAATATATATATATATATAAAATTATCTTTAATATATATATATATATCTAGTGCGTCATTATGTATGTGCGTATATTGTAAAAATAAATAACACTTTGCTTATCCTAACCATTAAATCCTTATGTAGAAAATCAATCTGCCGCTTTCACTCCTTGACTAATCAAAATATCTACCTATCATGAACCATTAAGGCTCAAAATATTTAAATTAGCATTAATACCCGGCGTAGAATATATCAAAAGGATGTGAAATTTAAAGAATGTTGCTGGCTACGTTTCTTGTAGGTATCTAACCATAGGTAGGTAAGTTGTAAGAGAAATTTTATACATCCTCCGTATCGTAATTCAAAATGCAAACAGAATGCACTTAAACATTTGCATCACTTTATTTGACATGAAGTATGTAACTGAATTTGTCTACTTGCACGTCATCCTCGAAACTATGAGAAAGTGCTTTGCGTAACTGTTTGACTTGTCGACAAAACATTGATGTTATGTGATCTTATACAATGGCTCACCTTTCACGTACCTACTTATTATGACTCGTATGTCACAAAACAATACCTAATAATACTAATAACTTGTAGATAAGGCCATGATACTCAATATATATATTTTATTTAAGTACCTACGTACTTATTTTTATATAGGTCTATTTGACGGAAGCTACTGGCCGAACCTTAAAAAGTTATTAGTGGAAGGTATTTTAAAACGTTAAATGGGTCTGTCACAACCTCTTGAGAAGCCTGTAACTCAACAATAACCCTAAAATACCAACGCTCGCGCATACCACATAATGCCTTATTACAAATGCAGTGATTCATATATTGTGAGTTATGCATAATTCAACACGTTAGCTTTTGACAGCATTGACGAGTACTGTATTGAAAAGTTGCTAAAGGTTACGTATTCGTATTGATTGGTTACAAATGGAAATGCCTAAAACAGGTAACTCATGGAACGGGTTTTTAGCTTAGTGGAGCCACTTTGTTATTATTGTAGGTATTCTGTGGTGGTGCGCAATATTTTATCATGTATTTTAACATTTTGAATAGGTAGATAGCTAAATTATTCTCAATACATAGTAATATGTCTAATAGCAAGACTACAAAAGACATTTACAAATTAAGTAGGTACCTACCTATAGAGTAAAACAGATCACACGCAGAAATTTGTTGGGTTAGCCTTATCTTAAGCTTGCCAGTGCTGTCTTATAAATAACTGGACATATCGCAGAAAGACCTATTCACTGATAACCGGATAGCCATAAAACACAAACGACTTCTATTCGACGTTAAGTTTTTTTTCTTAGAACGATAGAACTCATTGAGAATTAGAAATTACTTTCTCAAAATAAAGAATAATAACAGCCATGACATGAATTTACATGGCACATGAGTTAGGGATAGGACTCTCTTGTAATATTAACCCTTAACAACCCACAAGTGTCTTGCGGACACAATTTTGCGTTTATGTTTTCATAAAAACTAAAGTATTTATTTTTATAAATCGGCCTTTTATCTAATCTATCTCCAATGTTTTAAGAATCTAAATGTGCAATGAAAATATTTGTAACGTGGATAATTTATTATTTCTGGTTAATAAACAAAAATCGTACTTCATCAACCCAGAAGTGTCCAACAGACACAATAACATTTTGTTTGATTTGAGTATGAAGGTAGATTGCTTTTTATTTACATTTATTTATAATCTTATGGTGTCCGGTGTCGGGTGGGCAATAGCGGCTGCTAGACCTTTGTTTGTGTTATAATCGTAGTCTTTGTTATCGTATCACGTATCAGTGATCAGAAACTTTTGTCATAAAGAAGTTGTGTTCTAATTCGTTTTTATTCAAAAATATGGCTAAACGGCAACTAACACAAAGTGAATACGTAAACCAAAACTTGAAAAAAAATTATTTGCCAGGAGAAAATCTCAGTATTGACGAGCAGCTTGTACCTTTTCGAGGACGCGTATCATTCAAACAGTACCTAGGTACCCAGCAAACCTGATAAGTACGGTATGAACATTTGGTGGATCTGTGACAGCAAAACTAGTTACCCCCTATTTAGTATACCATATCTCGGGAAAGAAGGACAAAATAGGGCGGAAAATTTAGCGTACAATGTAGTCAACCAGTTATGTGAACCATACTTCCGAAGTAACAGAAATGTTACTTTTGATAATTATTTCACAAGTATTGATGTCGCAAAATCTTTGGCACAAAATGGTCTTACAATAGTTGGAACATTGAGAAAAAACAAGACGTGTATACCTCCAAATTTTCAACCTAACAAAACCCGCGATATTGAGTCTAATGTATGTATTTGAATTTTATAAAAATATGACATTGGTCTCTTATATACCAAAAAAGAATCGAGCTGTAATTCTTTTGTCAACGATGCATCATGGAAAGGAAGAAGATGTGAACAAAAACAACAAATCTGAAATAAACTTGTACTACAACTCCACCAAAGGAGGAGTCGATACCCTGGACCAGATGGTTCATGAGTATACAGTTCGGCGTAAAACAAATAGGTGGCCAATCGCATTTTTTCAAAATATTATAGATGTTGTTGGCATTGCATCGCTGATTATATGGAAAAATATACATCCTGATTGGAACTCACGTAAAAAAAATACACTTAGAAAACTATTTTTACGTGAAATCGCAACCGAGTTGGTAAAACCTCATATACGGAGACGAAGCACGAAAAGACTGTCAAGTTACCACTTAACAGCCATGCAAGACGTGGCAGGGTCAAATCAGGAAGCTACTCAATCATCTGAACCTGCTGCGAAAGGGAAGAAGCGTTGTTATATTTGCCCTTCGAAATTATCAAGGGCTTCTAAACAGTGCTGTGATAAATGCAACCGCAATGTCTGCTCTGAACACTCTAAAAAAAAATATTTGTAATACCTATCTGTAAGTAAATAAGTGTAAATATACATTACTGAAATACATTATACTGTCTTTTTCATTTAAAATATATTTATTTTCATTCATCATACCTTACATAATAAAATGAGTCTGTTGGACACTACTGGTCAGTTACGTCACAAAGGCATTCTGGGTAGTTAAGGGTTAAAAAAGCTTAACCATTATTGGTTATATTGTTTTTCATCATCAGTGATCATGATCGGAATATTGGGTACTTCATACCAAATTATAAGACAGGCTAAGCTTCGATAATATGACTTTGATAATTATATTATTATACTTTTCGTTGACTCGGCAAGATTTGTTCTGCCACTACCCTAATCAAACACACAACTAAATATACCTACTTACTTAATCATAATCACCTTATATATACAAAATTTTATGAAATTCGGACCGACCAGTTTCGAAGGAGTGAGTGAGTGACAAGAGATTTTTATATATTAGATTATCTTACTTGTAAATGCATGTCATCCTTGCTGTGGTCCGGTTTGGTGAACTCCGGCTGCAGAGCATGGCCCTTCCCCCCGAGAGGTAGAGTCGGCGCGTCGTGCTGCCACGCCTGTCGCTCGTCCTGTCTGAACCCAGGGTTGTCGAATGCGAACTCATCCTTCACTGACTCAGGGTCTGTCGTGAACACTAGATGCTTTCCTGTAAACAAACAGACTTACAGTTAGTTTAGATATTACTCCAGGTTCACGCTTTAATTTGTCAATCTTCTGCAAATCTTAGAAAGTGTTTACCGAAATATATAAATTGTTATGTGACGTAACTTAATTACTCATGTTGGTCAGATTAAGTTGAACGGTATTCGCAGGTAATTGGCGAATCGTTTAACTTTAATCGAAGTAAATTCCGATTCCGTTCATTAAAATGTGCATGGTACAAATTAGTATAAAGTTGCTCGTAAAATTTCGTGTAATCTGTGATAGTAAATAATCAAACTTTCAAAATCGAAAGTGTTTTTTTAATTAGGCAATTTTTTTGATTGGTGAATGTTAATCGAAGCGGTATATGTAATAAAATTAACGAAAGGCGGATTATTCCGACTGATGTAACAACCTATAAATTATAATCATGTGTGAGACCTAACTGATGGTATAAAAAACAAAAATGAACATGATGTAAGGTGAGCTTTTAGTAAGTGCTAGGGTCTAGGGCGGACTCACATCATTAATCTTGTAATAGACTTCATTCAGCGGCAATCGTGTAATGATTGCGAAGAAAATCGTAATAGTATCCAGTTTTCACATAGCAGTGAAATCATTCGGCCGCGTTCACACGCGCACAATTAGTCAGTTGCGTGCCATCGCGACGAAACCGGGCCAATTGATACAACAATACTGTGTTATTGACAGTTTTTATAATTTCCGATTTCTTCATTGATTGTGGAAATATTTTTTGTAAAATTGAGGAAATGATTAAGTATGGCGTACCGGCGGCGGTTCCTAAACCGTAAATGAAGTTAAATTGAGTTGGTTTTACTGCAATACAGGTAAGAAATCGGCGAAATCGTAATAAATCGCTTCTAGATCCTTTGTTACTGATTACCAATTTGTATGATTGTAATGAAAGTAAATAAAAAACAAATACAATAACAACGACGGAAACTCACGTCTGATTAAGATAACACAAAAAAACAATCGGTATAATTATATATTATCTATAAAAACGGCTACATCTATATAGAAAAGAAAACTTATGCTGTCCTTAAAAATCGACGAAAGGTAGTGGTTTACAGATTTCAATGACAAAGTTTTTTTTAAGAGCAAAAGTTAGACTGATAGATAATGCAAATAACTGCGCAAAGCTTTAATGTTTCTCAATTTGCACACAAGAGAACCTCGTCGGATACGTACTTACTACTTAGTCAAAGAATATTTAAATTAATGCAAATATTAAGAGCCAGCGCTTTAGTCTACAAAATATACATATATATAACTGCCGTAGAGTTATTATTATGTATAATAATAAGTACACGGCAGTTGCAATATCCATAGATTTAATTGAATATATGCAAACTATTATTTAAAAAAAAAGATATATAATAATGTAAGAACCGATTATAATGCAAGAGTCGAAAGAATGATTCAGGTTGTCTGAAGCATTTATTCATTTAGACATACCTAAAGCTAAAAAAACCTCTGAGCCTTAATTTATCTTATTCGTTCCATTCCTTGGGCTACAGTCAACGATCGCGTGGGTGTGAACATCGCCTTATGAACTGTATATATGCCCTCTTCTCAAATAAATTTAAGTAATATTCGTATATTTTTCATACGGGTCAATTAACTACATAGATACCTACATAGGTATTTATCGGCCACAAATAAGAAAAAAAAACATGTATCTCATTATGCTTAGTTAGGAACTTAGGATTTATGAATGAAACTGTCTAAAACATAATTTGCATAATGAGCATTTTTTTAAATCAATTTAAATATCTACTATTTACATCAAGAAGAAATCTGAGACTGTGTTGCCACACAAATACTTATTTTATTTCATTAACAATAGAGTGAAAAATCATATTATCATGCATCTACTGAAATTGAACTTTAACACCGATTACCTAGATAGCTTACAGGTCACAGCTTTCACTGCATTCTGTATTGTTTACTATGCATCTTCTCTTTTGTATCTACGTAACATTAAATTGCCTTGTAACTCGTGTGATCGTGTCTATAATTCTTACAAGATGGCATAATACAAATAATATCAGATTGTTTATTGTCATAAATAAATATATATTAATCGGTTATGTACAGCTGCGAAGTATAGACTTGTTTAAAAAAAAAACAAAAATTCCGTCTATGGTCGTACGGGAAGTTGACACTTTTTTCTCAAGACTTACAACTACCGTTCGCGATACTATCTGTCTTGGCAGCCAGTGCATTCCAACAAGTAATCGCGTTTGTATTTTTTTTAAACAACATTTATTTTTATATCACAACACGTTTGAAGTTGTCACTAAATTTCATTAATTCGTTAAGAATAGCCAACACTTAAAAAAGATCAGTTAAATTAGTATGGTCTGTAAAAAAACATACAGAGATTCAGATAGTCAAATGTATATTTTTTAAAGTTAATCTAAATAGAAAGCCACGCAAATGAAGAATTGACGCCGACGTTCAAGGACCAGATCTGTATGTCGACGTATCTTGAATGGAATGTTTGATTAACGGGTTTCATCTTAAAAGCCACACCTTGTGGCCTATAACCTTGAAAAACCTCCGAGCTTAAGAAAATAAATAGTACTTACATTTAGCAAGACATGTTCCAGGGAGGATATTATTATAATCGCCGTCGTTCGGCAACACTACATCTTAAGCAAAAATCTTTCCATTCAGGGATGGATACAATTAAAATTCCGAAGATAGGACACATTGACCGTCTAAATCAGATTGACCTACTTACTTAGTGAAATAGACTTTTAACATTTTTTACGGAAGTTTGCAAAAACAACAAAACCGACCTGCTTTCAATATGGAGCCGGTTTTCGCACGAGTCTTTTTTTGCGTAGGTATGATGGCTAGAATCTGTCGCAGACTCCGCAGATAAGTAGAGCGTAGCTCCTTAAATTTTGATGGTTTTTATCAAATAGTTTTAGAATGCTGAAAAGTAGAGGGATCGCTTATCTTTCTTCTCCGCTATGATGCATTATTAATTATTAACACTTTATTGAATACAGAATGAAATCATATCTTTTTATAATGCTATCTTATATTTATTTGTGTAAACTTAATAGTAGTACAAATTCAATAAGAAATAGACACAAACCCACATTTTTATTTCGACAGTGAACAAATTACCAAATCAATTACAAGAAAGCTAGAGTCAAACTATCATTTGAAATAATGTCGCGACAATTAAATAAGCAATGGGCTGTTTGGCAACATCTATTGTATGGATTGTGCCCATTCAAGTGCCAAATGCAATCCAACCGGTCTTTGCATATCTCACGCAGGCCAACGCCATCTCGTTCTATTTGACAACCTCGTAATGGCGGGAACGTTAAGTAATTGTCTACGGTTAAGTAATAAAATGAGGCTGGGAGTATTAAGCGGCTACTGTGAGTTATTTTTGTAACCAGAAATTAATCTAGTCCCTATTAATATAATATAGGTACTAGCTGACCCAGCCAACTCCGTAACGCTTTTACAGTTCTTTTTTTCCAAGTTTGTTTGGTCTTCGGAGTTCCATAAACATTTCAAAACTTAAATCAGCCAAATCCAGCCGTTCTCGAGTATTAGCCAGACTAATGAACGTAATTAATTTTTATTTATAGGTATTATAGATAATAAACTGTTATTCTTTGTTTTTTTATCTGAATCTAGACGTGAGTTTAAATACAATATTTTGTTTTTCGTCATATTTTTCTTATTTTATGAAAACACACCTTTTAGATAGACATGCAGGTTTAAGGCTAGAGGTTAACCAGTGTTCTTTTGAAACAGCTGACCTACAACTTAACTTTCATTGTGTCCTAGGTAATTAAGCACACGGCCAAGGTTAGACATTGGAGTTTCGTTACTACTTTCTTCAGATTCTTCGTATTTTAAAAATATTCTAAATTCAGAGCAAATCTAATGATATACAACGTATTCCTTAAAGCGCCTAAAATAATAAACATATTTATAAAATTATGACCTAAAACAATTACAGCTTAGGTATCTTATTTCTTTGTGTATTAGGTTTAATAATAACCAATATTTATAGCAGTACCTACAAATAACGTAGGTATCTGTTTAACATACCTATAGCCTAGCAGGTTGCCAATTAAAAGTAATTTCAGCCCTTGCCAGCATCCAGTTGCGCCAGAGTGCATAAACTGCATACTGCACTGCTATTTATCATAATTCAACAGCTGTATGCGCATATGCTATTAATTAAAACCACTATTATAATTATTAATATTTAAGAAGGAAATAAGAATGTAATTGTATTTAAACTATATTATTGTAATGTGTTCATTTTAAATACAGATTTAAGTAATAAGTAAACATATTTTTCAAGTATTTTGTTGTTTAAAATTCTCAAGCAAAAACTTTTTCAATTTATCGTCGATTACGATATCTTTGCCTAACCTCGGATCAAGATGGCGTCTCGTAATTAAAATGTTATGCAACGCGATTGTTTAACAATTTAACATTTTAGCGACCTTGACATTTGACAAGCTTCACGGTTTGGAAGACCCACTTCGCAAATTTTATAAAGTAGATACTTACTAATTCATTAGTAATGCTTATTTACAAGTTTTACTATATACTAATATAGAATTAAGCTTAAAATTGATCTCACAGGTAGATTTAAGCTCATAAATAGGTACCTATATCGCACACCTAGATCTAAAGGCTTATTCAAAACCTGAAGGTTTGAGTTAAGTGTACGAATTCCTTACACCAAAATCTACGTACCACTAAAACAGATTTAAGCTAACTCTTCAAGCTTTATAAAAAAAAAAGAATTTTGAGTTACCTCCCGTACTTCTCTAACCCACTACTTTGGTAAACCAAAGGTTCATTACCTATCATTTTGTTTTTAATAAATGCTGATGATATTTCGCTCTTCTCTGAATAGCATGAAACCAAAAACGAAGCTCATATACTCTTGAACACTCACAAGACACTTGTAGCATCAGGTCTATGCTCCTTCACAGAGTGAGCAGGTAGTAAATCCGGAATTTTTAGAGAAAGTCGAAACACCTATACGCGTTTCAAGTTACAATACGTGCAAAGCTGTAGGAAACATTATCTGCAATGACACTACGCCAATTCACAATTGGATGCTTTTGTAATAGATTACTACCTTAACTTTTTTTGTAACCACACCGCAAAAACTGTCTTGTTTATGTCCAACGAAGTTCAAGGTTTTTCTGGTGTTATAGTCTATTCCCGCCATTTGTCAATGTCGGCCATGATTAAACAATCGCCACTGCTAATTGTAGACCATAAAAGACTGCCGGTAATTGCTATTTTTTACAATAATACCTACAAATGCATTAGGTATTTTATGGTTTGAGCATCGTAGGTAGGTATAAACCTTCAAGGTAACACTTATATTGTAAATAAAAGCGGTGTAAATAAATAAATAACCATTTGCATGTATTTATGTGAAACTATGTTCTCATGGAAGTGATGTATTTCTTATATGGGAATAAATGTCTTTAAACTTAAACCTATTTCAAAAATGTGTTTGTTTCATGTTTTCTTTTCAGAAGTTGGTAAGTATTTTTTTAGTTTGGTATTTAAAGAAAAAAATATTAAACCTACTTAACTAATGAACTGAACCAGGTGTGTCATTAACAACTTTAAACAGATAATAAACACAAATGAAGTTACACATCTGTCACGTAACCTGTACTGAAACAATGCTTTGTCAATGTCAAGTAACTAAATACTTGTGGAATTTGTCATATTGTTTGCGCAAGTGTTCTAGAGACTGAGAACCTCAAATAGGTTCTACGTCAGAAAATGAGATGAAATGTCATGATCTTTTATTTCAGATACGGTCATCATAAATAGTATAAATACATAAAGTTTTATGACAACAACATTAAATTTTAAAGTCGAGAACAGAGAGACTATAACACGTTTAGTAAATTTCATTGAATCGTGAGTAATTTTCGTGTACTCATTTAGCAGTTTGGTACTTTAATAGTAGGTAAGTATTGGATTAGCAGCGACTGCCTACTATGAACCTGTTTGCGTAGACAAATAAGGTTTTGCTAGTGAACGATTGGATCTACCCATTGAATTAAGAAGAGCAATTTACCCATCACGGCACTAAAGCCTGTGTTGTCAGTAATTTCTCAATGTCATATAATGAACGTACTAACCTAACAAGCTAACACAACCAACAAGACATCCCTTGCATACGGTAATTATTCATGGGGTTCAAGTTCTCATTTTTCAATCTTTACTTTTTACTTATTTATACTTAAACAAAAACATAAAAAACAGTAACTAATCGATGACAAGTATTTATCTTGACATTGACAAGGGCAAATAACAAACAAAAATTAAAAAAAAAATGTATATACTTTTAATAATGTAGTGGATTATATATTAGATAGGTGCATAATTCTGCACAGATTTTGATAAAACTTGGCGCACTTTATCTATATATTAAGTATTAAATATCTCATTCTATTTTTGTTAAAAATACGACAACGTAAAGGTTGTCATAGTAACTACCGGAAATGTACAATAATGTTGTCAAATCAAGTATCCCATTCATAGCAAAAACAAAAAAAGAACATCTCAAATAACACTGCAGGTTCTCGACCGTAACGATTCCATGTCTACCTGTCAAATACAGTCAAAATAGGCGCTACCTATCACATTAATTGACAACAATCATTATATTAGCGCACGCAAAATGTTGGTTAATATTAACTGACCACCGTTTACCACACATAATGGCATGTGATAACTGCCAAGGGTGGGGTGATTAATAATTTTATTTTTTCCAATGTCGTATGATTTTTGTCTTTCATACATGAATAAACGTAGCTAAGTAATCAAAATAATAAACTTACCCTACCGAAATTCATAAATTTTGTGATTCTTTTAAAACCTGAAGAATCTATAACCAAAAAAAATACAGCAGATCTTTTTTTGAGAAAATATTGAATAACAACATAACTAAATAACGTAAACAAGTCATCCTAACATTTTAACGATAATAATACTGTAAGCTAAAAGTACTTATAGTATCAGTACAAGAATACGACCTTGCGGAACACCGTGTCTGATCGCGCTTGAATTGCGCCTCGCGTGGCAAAAACTGGAATTCCTTCACTCAGCTCTCGATGACATAGATATAAACACGATTTACGGTAGATATATGGAGATATACAACGATTGTTTATATTCACTTTGCAGTGTCGAATGCACTTGCGTTATCTATTCCACCCAACAAGTTTAGAACACCGGAGATTCATTGAAGTGTTGCATAAGTATCTCCAGACTGAAAGGTATTACTTACTTATTGCATTCATCTTAGGGAGATAACGGATTTATTTAAATAAAACAGATCAAGTAGGTTTGCAACAAGAAGTGTAAAATACGCGTATATTCACCATAACAAGTACCTACGAGTACATCACAAGTACAAGATATATTGCCGTTTGCCGTATTTATAGGTTCTAACCATAACATTACATTCTAAAACAAGCTACACATAATATATTCCACATAATCCACATTACATTTATCACCATAATAACCCTACAAAGTTGTTAAATTAAGCTGCGAACGTGCTTCATCCAGCTAGTGACAAACATTTAGCCTTGTTCTTATTGTTTACTTCAATGATTTTACCGTCTTCCAAGATATTACCTTTAAGTTGTTAACGTTATACGCCACTGCTGTAATACCGTCATCGCTAGAATTATCAGATCCAAGTTAATTGCGACAAAACCATAAAAAAGTAAATTGTGACCATAACTTATGTCGCAAATACTATTCGCAATTAATGAAATGCAATTCACATTCTGAATACTGAATATTTTGTTTAAATATCTTTTCGAAACAGCAGAGTTCATCAATTTTAAGCTTAATCATCAGATCAGGTTTACCTTTAGGTAAAGATTCCTTTATAAGGAAATACCTCATAATACCTGTCTTATTATTGCTCATAATTAATTTCTTCAGTAGAATTTAATTCCTCACAACAATAGAATTTATGATCTTGTCGATCTTGTCACGAATCTTTAACATCTATGACACGAGGAGCCATTTTGAGTAGGATTGTATTTAAATTCTCCATTTACCACATCCGCTCGAGCATTTAACTTGAAAGATCGTTTTATCACCTGACAAATATCATCAACAATTAATATCAATGTCTTCCTTACAAAATTATTATAGTGACGTCCTCACAGTCCCAAGGAAGGGTTTCTTTTGGAATAGATAAACAGTACTAATATGACTAGATAATAGATTATAAGAAGTGCCTACCTAGCTGACATCATACCAATTTTACCGCTCGCAACAACAATAAATTTACCTATGTAATTAAAAAAATATTTAAATACCCCAACTCCCACATTTATAGCAAAATCATTAATAATGAACACCTTATCTTTCAATCAGATTATACAAAACAATTTGAAGTAAGTAAAAAATGTAAGGTCGGATCCAAATAGCGATTTAACAGCATCTCTCACTTCCTTGTACGAAACTGTTACACATAATAACAAAACACAACCTTGATTTTTATTGTATTAACATTTACAACGATTAAAAGATACTTAATACAAAGATCGTGAACTTTACTTGATGTCACAATATTTTTATTTACATATATTCTTACTACTAATAATTCTTAGAAAATCTTGTACCGAGTAGGTATTATTTATGAACCATTTAAGACGTTGGTAATGATGACTTTGAACTGGACGGTGTTAGTGTTTTTAGTTTCCCCAAATTACGTTTTTTTTACCCTGTCTAGGGTTGCCATCTTTAAATTAAAAAAAAAGTTTGGAACTGCTTTTTACTATAAGTAGGTAAGTACGTTTCATAAAAATCTGTTGCCATGTCCGGGTTGTAAAGTCCAGCGTTTTCACAGGTCTTGTTGTCCTGGTTACCAAATTTGAGATGGCACCCCTAACCATGTCACCTCAATATTTTATTTAAGTGCCTAATTATATTTTAGATTATTAGTAATGAAACAAAACATTTGGTTTTTCTGGCCAAAGTCACCTACCAACCTACAGAAAACTATTGAAAACAAAAAGATGACTTCAAAATGGCGTCTTCAAAACATCATAATACAATCAAGTCACGTGTAATACGCATATAGAATGCTATATAAGGATACGAGGTGTTCAAAGCAATTTGTAGTTTGTGGGAGGCCTCGGTTCAAGGCATTATGTGCAATTTGGAAACGTGACGGAATAATATGGTAGATGTTTACCAACATTTTTAATCAAGAATTTTAACTGATTAGAATAGCAGCGACTATGCCACGCTTGGCCTTGTGATGATCTAATTTATTGCTTCACTTAGGTGAGCATGACATGACACCCGGGAAATTGCATACAAATGCAGGCTAAAATATTATATTGTAATAATATTCTTTACTAATTAATATTATTATTAATGAGAAAATAATTGTTTTGAAATGATTTCAATAGAATTTGGTATTAATAAAGTTGAAGTCCCGTGTGATTTTAAGATTTTTTATCACAGAAATCAGGGTGTTAATGGGCGAAAACGGGAGATGGGATTTGACTATGAATGAGCGATAAAAAAATACTGAAATAAGACGCAGGCAGTAGCTATTACTTACTTACTGTAATAAGTAATAATGAAAGACAGCTTTGATTAAACATAATTATGACGTATTATTATAATATTTTCATTCCAATATAAGTATGTATTATTGTTTAAATAGGCAAACCCGTAAAAAATGTATTTAAGTAGGTATAATAACATTCAAATTCATAAATAATACATACTTAAAATCTTCAACTCCGTATGCAGTTAGGAGAAGAATGTTATTCATTAGTATTTCACAGTGTAAATGAATGTTAGAAAGTCGTTTTTAATTACATTACTTGCTTATTAGCTGACTTCTAAGTAATTATAAAAAATAATATATTATTTATTATTTATTTTGTAATAAAACAGGAAAATATCTAGATTATTCGAGTTCCTGGCAGGGTTAGTGTTTAAATGGGAACGTTGTGATAATTAGGTGTTAGACACAGTAATTACATGTGGCCGAAACACATTACCTAATCTTAACGCTCGTGACTGGTGAAGGGAACGGTCACTGACCTAATCCTTTTGCAATATTATATTTTACATAATAATATGAAAAATATTATATTTTATATCGAGTGCACCTACCTAGGTTAGGGTTGCCATAAGTGTAAGGACTCGGACCGGGACATTTCAAAACTTTAGAAAAACCAAAGGTAAAAAAAAAAACGGATTTTGACTAATCATGTTAATTTACATAAAAAAAAAAAACAACCTTAAGGGTTCACTAAAAGTTAATAGCAAAAACAAGGTATATATAAATTATGGCCAAAGACAATTACAAAATAATAACTTTGTAATTGTAGTTGACACTGTTAACGTAAATTCGTGAAACGTGAACGGACAATTGTCAGCGCTTACGTCGTTCTATCCACGTACGGCTAATCGTAGGCTAGTTAGAGCGCGTTTATTGGAGGTATATTACTGTTTACCAAGTCCAGCCCTCTATTAAATAACTATGATTTTGAAACCGGGACAATTTGCTTATCGGCCGGGACGCCGGGACACCATGCTTCAAACCGGGACATGTCCCGGCGTACCGGGACGTATGGCAACCCTAACCTAGGTACGTATTTTTCGTTCAAAATATACCTACAGTTACATGACAGGTGGAGGACGAAGCGCAAATAGGTAGCTTACTTGGTTGGTATTAAGTAGGGTTTCTGTTCACCCTGTGGGTACGGAACCGTAAAAAATAACAGAATACGGTTTTTAACTTAAGGAATATTTACAGCGCTTCGTTGTACCGGGCCTCTTTTTTATCAGCTAATGTAAATAAATGACTTATACCCACATAAACGTCTTGAAGTAAAACTCGTGTTTGCTATGACTCGTCGAGTATACGCTAATTTTACTATCTTATCTTTTTGTAAAACATAGTTAATACCCATTGTACAAAGTGTAAGTACCTACTTACCTACATATTTATGTCAGGAGTGCCCTAGAATGTAGGCAAATAAAAATAGATTTTGGTTGTTATCTATTACAAAAAATCGAAAATAAACTTGTCTTTTTTATTAAATAAGTACATTTTTTTTAATAACCAATAAAAATATATTAAGTAGGTAACTAACCTAAGACATTTTCAAGTTAAGGCCAATTCAAAATTACATAAAGATGAATGTTAATCCTAACTAATATTATAAATGTGATAGTAACTCTGTCTGTCTGTCTGTCTGTTACGCTTTCACGCTAAAACTACTGGACCGATTTGAATTAAATTTGGTACAAAGAGAGGCTGGAGCCTGAGAAAGGACATAGGCTACTTCTTAACCGACTGCAAAAAAGGAGGAGTTCCACGCAGACGAAGTCGCGGGCAGAAGCTAGTTATTAATAAAAGAATGAAAGTGCAAATCGCAGCAAGCCATAACAGTTTTGGTGTCATGACCAAGTGGTCTACAATTAATGGAAAGCATGACTGGACACGCGATATCTGGTCGTATACATACATAGATATTATCTACGTAGTATAAATTTATAATATGCTTCTCTAGATAAGTACATAGGTACACAACAAATATATAGGTACGTAAGAACAATTTAATAGCATTTTATCCAAGATTTCATTGTTGCCAAATATCGATATAACATAATAAATGCATCGTCATTTCCATGAATAAATAAATCATTAAAATATAAAAAAAAAATGATACACCGGGACTTCAATCCCTTAATTATCTCTAAAAAAATACTCGGTATTAAGGCGGTTACGTGATAAATTTGGTAGGTACCTACTTATCTAAACATAGGACATTAAAAAAAAATTAGTAGATCTAGTAGGTACGGCGGGTTTTAACTTTTTAGTCTCGTGAACAAAATGATTTTTTCATGTTCTCGCATAAAATGCCCGTTGTTACAACTTAGAAATAACTTGATTAAGGAACCTACTTAGTTTAAAACACATTTTATTCAAAATTTAAAACGATGAACCGGTATGTTGCGTGAAAAATAATGCATTTACCTAGTGAACTAGTGGAGCACGACTTCGGTAGTAGCAACTGACATTGATACTACCGAAAGACCTATTACCTAAGTAGGTATTTACCCAATCTATTACTTAAGTTTATTCCATAGTCATAACCAAACGTGTTATTCCTAGAAATCAATTAAAATATACATAATTATAACCTGCCAGGTCGGTGAATTTTACCCTAAGAACTAACATTTAAAGCGTTTAGTCTACTGCTGATAATCTTAACAGTCTCATGCGTACGTTTTGAAATAGTGCATAAAAAGTTAGAGAACTACCTAGGTTAAGCTGTGAACTAGCTGCTCTGAATCCTAGTATGGAGATATAGGTACCTCACAAAACATTTTTTATTTTATTTTGGAAATGTAACAACTATATGGATTTAACTCGCGTATTTAATTTTATCGGCTGACGTTTCGAAAACTTAAGTTCCCAGATTCGTAGCACGACTGAGCTGACGATATTCTACCGCTAAAGCCTGTAAAGTTTTCGAAGCGTCTTTCAACAAAATAAAATACGCTAAGTCCGTTTATAGTCGTTTCATTCCAATGTGTAATAACCGCGGAGGCATCAGTTTTTTTTTTAAAGCATTTGAAATTGTAAAACATTGGAAACAGTAGGCAGTGCCGTCCGGCGCGTCTCGCAGGTGGGAGCGGCCGGACCACATTCCGCGGGTGACCCACATCGAGAGACGGCGGTGGCCGCTCGGGGTATTGGTGCGTGGATTATTATGTGTCCACCATGATTTGTTTATACAGTTATACTTCATTGTCGTTGATTTAAAAATAAAATAAATTTATTATCTTCGTAATTAAACTATTTTAATAATTGCTGTTATAGCAATTATAACTGTTTCTATAATGTAAAAATCACTCATGCGTTAGACTATCGCTACAAATATAGGAACTGTAAAGTTTTCGAAACGTCAGCAAATAAATTAAAATAGGTACTTACGCAAGTTAAATCTGTTATAAATGTTTCATTTTGTTAACTATTTTATTTTCACAACGATTCGATAACTAAGCAAAGTGTGTGCAGGTAAAGATTATAAATAATCCATATAAAAATATATAATTTGACTGTTTTTAAACAAACCAAAGTTATAAATTGGTTATTGGTTATTGGTCGTCAATTTTGGATGCTTTCGCGATTAGGTTTTAGTGATATAACATTATAATGGATTTACCTATCAGGAATAATCTTATTCATAATTGCGATGGCGCGAATCTTGTTTAGAGCGCGAAACACAGGTTTTGTACGACGCGTATCCATTCTGGTGGGTCCCGCGTACCAATTCGAACTAGCAACACTATACTAAAAGTACCTGCAGCGTAGCTGTAACGTCACTCGTCCTTCGAATGCCAGGGATTTTTTCCCCATCCCATTCCCGAAACAATTAGGGGCCTTTGTTTTTATTTTGTGGCAACTGGCAACATTATTAACGCGCTTTTGAATTTGGAATTCTCATCGATTTGATTTATGACAACTTTTGACTTTACGATTCTTTTCAACCGGCCCAGGCGAAAAGAGTCTTGCATCTTGATTTTAACAAATGTTATATTGGTTAAATGGACTTATTTAAAGCAAATTTTAATTTATTTAAATATTTCATTCCAATGTGTCACCTATAACCGCGAAAGCAACAGAAATTATTAGATATAAGAATCTAAGATATCCATTTTGTATCATTTTAAAGTCAAAGTAAGGCACTTATCTCAGTAGGTAAGTAGGTATATTTTTTATCTAAGTAATAATATCAGAGCCAACTTTCACTGTCTGTAAAATATTGTTTGTATATTCATGATATCGATTTCTGTACATAGAGAGAAGTAGGTAAGAAAATGTGCTTGACAGCAAGAACCAATAAAATGTTATTTTAATCTGGGAACAGTTTAGAGTTACGGCCAAAGCTACCTAATTATTGTTACGTACAATAAAATATATAAACAAAAGTACAAAAATATTATTTTACATACGTACGTCGTGTCTGATTATACTGAACATATTTTTTTGAATTGATCAATTTATATTTCAGGTAAAATATAAAGATAATAGTCGTACCTATAAGATTTTTGGGAAGCGGAAGATTATGAGCTATCCTATAATTTCGTGAGGAATTACCAGTTAATGTAGGTACGTACCTACCTAGTTATCACATTTTCAGCCAGCTCAAACTGGGTCCTCATAATCCAAAACCTATCTGATCTAAAGTTTGCATTTAGTATAACTACAAGTCTTCAAAAGGTGGTCATTCGAAGCGTTTTACAAACACCGGTATTACGGGCCGGCATAACTGTAAGCAGTAACCGGATCGCCATATGAATAGTATCTCAATACGTATATGGAACCTGGCCAATGACAAGCATTTAAAAACCATTTTAGTATCTTATTTGGCAAATCTTCTCGAACATTTTGGTTTTACGTTCAATCATGTTGCATTTTACGATCTATTAGGCATTTAGTTTCACCTGTCCCGTTGTCTGTCTTCTGTCTGTCGATCTGTCTGTAAATAACTTTATCTGCAGAACGGTGTCATTGCCAAAGGATATTTTCAAGTTAAATAATTTGGGGGCGGAGGCATAGAAGGTGCTGGAAATCAACACAAGATTTGAGGTTACCAATTTGGATCTCAGCTTAACACCTATAAAGACTATCCGTAGACCAGATTTTGGAGGACCATATTTCTCCTGGACACAAGTCCTGCCTACGCCAACATACCTCCAATTTATTGAAATAGATTATCAGTAAAATCATGCATACCTATACAGTTTTGTTTACACAAAACGGGTTGTCGAACGGACATACAAGTGAAACCACTCATACGACGCAAACAGAAAGTGTTAAACACAACATTCAATGTTTACAGACGTCTAGCTATTTCCTGCGGTTATCAATGTTTTAAATTATGAAATATTTTCATTTTTACGGAGTTATTAGCACGAATTCGGCGTTGCTGTAATTTAATTGGTGTTTAGTGAATACGGTCGCAAGCTACAGGTACCTACTTAATAATAATTAAGGGAATCATATTTCTCTTTTATGGAGTCAAATCGTCAGTTCTAACCTAACTACCTACCTAATATAATATAATAGATACGAATGGTATCTGATTGTTACGTTCATAGTTCTATGCTTTCTCTAGTCACGTATGCCAGTCTAATGATTAGATTTCGCGTAAAACATGACCACCCGTACTTTACATCATAGCTTGCAACCTTGTAAGGGAAAGTAACCATAGCTACCTAACGTAAGAAACTCCCACGCACAAACTAGGTACTTACCTACTTTGATTAATGTGTGACTGTAAATAACACATTTAAAAACAAACAAATTTATATTGTTTTGATAAATAACTATTCTTAAAGTGCGTTTAAACTATGTATTTCGAAATATACCTACCTACATAAATAATATGTATAATAAAAACCTAAATAAATTGTTTCTATTATATAGGTACAGTTAAGTAATAAAATGTGCCTTATCGTATCCACCTGTAATGGAAACTGACCATACTTGGTACTTACCTAGTAGGTAAAACGGAGCTAAATAGATACTATTTTATGCTGTCCAGGTATGTGAACTATGTAATACTACGCCAGAGTAGGTCAGTTTGCTTGTCTTATCTTAAGAAGGTATAGCACAGAAGTTTCCAAGCACGCTCTATATAGCACTGTTATAAAGTAGATTTTAAACCAGCGGTATAAGGTTCAAAAAAGAAAAACGTAAACGTAACTCTTAAGTTAATTTAAGTTAATCCTTCATTACGTATGGACACCGAGCATCGTGGTTAACAAATAGGTATTTACTTTGCTAATTAATCTGGCGACAAATTTTGAGTGCATGTTGTGAAACGGTTAGATTTAATGAGAACTAAATACCTAAATGCTTGAATAACGAACTAAGTAACTATAAAATCGTTATGAATTTACACAATCATGCAACATTAAGATTTTTTTATATTTTTTTTATAATCGTATCCAGTTAAGTAATTTTAAAAGATCTATCTAGAACATCCGTCCGGTAGGTAGGTATATTTCCAGACAAGTAATTACTTACTCTATCTGTAGATTGGTACACGTACCTACCTACCTACCTAAACCTACCTAAACTGTTTGCAAAGGTGTAAATATACCTTACAATTCAATTCAACAACCTAGTCTCATTTTTTACACAATTCACCAAACAGAAAAAAAACATTGTGGGCCTATTCCATATTAGACATTATATAGGTACCTACCTACCTATTACCTGTTTGATAATACAGGTATGTGTAGGTAGGTACAAGAAAATTCGAAGACAGTTTATATATTGTTATAACGGTTTAATAACAAAAGGAATCCTTTCTGAATAATTAATTACCTACAACAACCTTATTTGTAAAGGTGACGCGATTGTAAATTTAACGAAAAAGTCGTGTGTGACCCATGACTTCCGATTAGCATCTTAGGTAGATATACTCGTAGGTCTGTATCTACCTAAGCTCGGGAATTGTTGTTGCGAGCGTAGGTAGGTATGTTTCTTTTGTTTTGACGCTAAATTTACATCATAACGCAACAAACAGTCTTGCCTAGATAAGTAGGTAGGTATACTTACTTATTAAGAAAATGATAGAGTAGGTACCTAACTACCTATAAGTAAACTACCTAGGTTTAGTTTGGTACCTACCTATATAGATAGGTAAAATTAACAGATAGGTAGGTACCTACGTACCTAGGTATCGACAAAAGAATTTCACTGAACGTTTTATCTGTTGGATAGGCATTGTCAGTAGCATCAAGCACGGCCTACAATCGACTTGCTCATAGGTATGAAGGTATTAGGTAGGTGTGCCAGGTGATGCCGATTAATAAATCGGTTGAAATAGAACACATACATTTCTAACTATCCGACATGAAAAAAACATTTTTTAATAAGGTAAGTAATTAAAATATCTACTTACTTACCTATGCTTTTATAAAAAGTTACGGAAAGTCTAACTTAAAAAAAAAAGATACCTATGTAGTAGATCTCAAGTAGGTAGGTAGGTAAGTACCTACTTGATGTTTATTGCCTCAGTTACCTATAGGTACTGCGTGTAAGTACCTACCTACATAATTTATAAAACTGCGATGTTATATAAAGTAGCTAGATAGGTACATAATTAAATTAAGTAGGTACCTACATATTTATAAAATTATGACCTTGGCTATACCTATCTACTATAAGTTAACAGACACTACAGCGAGCACACAAACGTACCTACCTACCTACCTATTTCTATTGCATTACTTGCATTGCAAACTTGGCTTTGCGTACTACGATAGTTAGATAAGTAGGTACCTACGACAGATTGTTTTTCTTGTAGGTACCTACCTGCCTGGTCTGCCTACTAGTTGACTAGTAAGTATCTTTTTTTTAAACCACCTGTTAAGTACCTATAGGTGTTACTTAGTACCAAAACAGATACGGAGACTTGTATTATTCTTTCTACGAATAAATTCTAACTAACCGCACATTAATATTTAAATTTATGACAGAGAATCTGCTATTTTCCCCAAACCAAAGGTCAATGGTATCAAAATTCAAGTTTAAGTTGTCCGTGAAGTGGAGAATTTTACTAAGCTGATAAGTAGGTACTTACCTTTGCGAGATTTCCAGTATAACTTTCTTAAATAGTAAGCCGCTGCAACTAAAATGAGTGCACCAATGAAAGCACCTATCGCTGCACCAGCCACGCTACCAGCGCCGTAGCAAACCACTTCTTGACCATAAGCACATTTCACAAAAAGGAACACCAAAAACAACTTTTCTAAACCCATTTTTTAAACATAAACACAATGTTACATCACTATTTATGGCACATTTATTATGCTGTACCGTATCACCAATCACATGTTTTGGAATGGTACGATATTTGAATTTTGAAATATTTGACGTTCTGTTTATTTATAATGCGGAGACAAAGACGTGCACCGCGTCAGCCAACGCGGTCGAGTGTGGTTTGAGGTTTCTTTTGGTTCGCTAGGTGAATAATGTTGCCAGTAAGGTAAACGTCAAATGCTACACTGAATAAATGGACAAATTGAACAATATCAGTAATCGAATGCCTACGTAATTTGTTTTTACTTTTTTGCCAATGTTAAATACATCACTCGTTTTATTATTTGATACTACACAGTATGTTACAGTGTTTTTTTGTATATATCTACGAGTTTAGGGTTATTTTATGTAGCTAACTACTTATATATCTTTATCAACCCTCCTTGATGATGTACGTTTTAAGAATTCTTACTAACAGATTATGTAGCCAGTCCGTAGTTTTATCTACACTAATATACTTTCTTTACTTACTTAATATAATATTTAAAATGAACATGATAATATAATTTACTATAAATCTTAAGGTGCCAAATTCTTTTTAAAATACATGGTGCGTATATAGTAATAAATTTTTGAACCTAATGTAAAAAAATCATATTAAGTATATTCTATTTTATAAATTTTACTCGGCAAAAGCTATTTACTGGAAGTTAACATCAATATATGCATAAGTGTAGTTTATTTGTTAATCATAACAATAATGTCAAATTAAACCGGGTTTTAATTGACTTAGGCACAACACAATATTAAAAATAATGGGTGCTGTATTATAAAAAATACAAATTTGGTATAACATTTGTATAACTAGCAACACCAACAGTGTGTTCTGTGTGTGAGGCTGTGATTGCTCGGGGCGTGTGTGTGGAAAGGTAAACTCGTTTGACAGAGGCAAGTGGTAACGATAACGTCCGTTAGTACCTTAAATAATATTATTACTTATTATAAGAAACTAGAGAATTATAAAAAATTGAAATGCAACTTTATTTTTTTCTTAGAGTAAGTAGATATTTAATTATCTAAGCAGTTTATTAAATAGTTACTTACCTAGCTTTTGCCCGCGATCAAGTCTGCGCATTATTAGTATTTAACACAATAATTACCTATATTATAATATCTTCAAAAATTGTAAAATATAATCAAAATCTATACTTTTTGCGTGAAAGAATAACAACATAGGTAGGTACCTATTTACATCCATAATAACAAACTTTTGCGTTTAGGTACTTACTTACCTATAATTATTTAAGTATTTATTAGTAAGAATTACGGTGACCATGTACTGTAAAGTAGGTAACTACTAGGCTTAAGAGTCTCCTTTCAGGAGTCTCGCCACCCGTCCGGTTTTGCAGTGAAGGCCCATTAGCTGGCCAACTGCGCTTCAGTATTCAGTTCGAAAAAAAAAAAAAAAAGCTACCTACTATACTACCTACTACCTACTATAAATAACTAGTTCAGATAAAATTATCACAAGATTACTACTCAACTAAATATTATGTAATAAGTAGGTATATTTATTATGAATTAAAGCGACATGATTATTAAAATTAATGGATATTAAAGGTAAACAAAAGTTAAACTATAATGACGTACCTACCTGGATATAAGTATAATATTATTATAAGGTAGGTATAGTGAAAAAGATTCCTATATTATTTTTTAAAACGAAAGATAGGTACTGAACTACTTTAGACATTGCATGTGCTATGCAATTATTTTTAACTTATCTATCTAGATTAAATACCCATTGTAATTTGTTTTGGTACCTACAAGGTTTGCGCTTTTTATCTCTCATGGTGTTTGTTTGTTTTGCCTCTCATTCAGTGTTATCTAGGTTTACAACATAATAATATGAATAAATTTAAGTAGGTACCCACCTAAAGTTTAGATTGGTTTGTTTTTGTTAAAATTATTTTAATATTTAAGAATGTTCTACCAAATTAGTTATAAGTTGCAACAACCAATCCGGGTTCTGTGTGAACCTATTAAAATAATACCTATAGGTATACCTAAAATATAATCTATACTATATTTGGTACTATATAAGTAATATTATAAAGCTGAAGAGTTTGTTTGTTTGTTTGTTTGTTTGAACGCGCTAATCTCAGGAACTACTGGTTCAAATTGAAAAATATTTTTATGTTGGATAGACCATTCATCGAGGAAGGCTTTAGGCTATATTTTATAACATCATGCTGCGACCAATAGGAGCGAAGAAACAGTGGAAAATGTGTAAAAAAAACGGGGAAAATATGAAGCCATACCAAGTCTATATGAAGAATAATTATTATACGCGGACGAAGTCGCGGGCACAACTAGTTAAGAATATAAATACCTACGTACCTACCTTTTACATAGGTATCTATAATATATCGTCATATAATGGCTATTGTTTATATACTTAAATCAATTTCTTATTCATAATCTGAGTGTTAAGCACGTAGAGGAATTTTAAACTGTGTGTGGCCACGTGTAATGCCAGCAAAGGATAAACTTGAGTCTATAACATTTTAATTTATGATGCCTTCGCGGTTATTAGGTATAAGTACATTGGAATGAAACGATTAAGTAGTTATAACGGATTTAACTCGCGTATTTTATGTTATTTACTGACATTACGAAAACTTAACTTAATCGTTAGACTATTGTACTTAGTTGTGCTACGAATATGGGAACTGTAAAGTTTTCAAAACGTTAGCAAATAAAATAAAATAATAAACGAGTTAAATCCATTATACTTGTTTCAATCCGATCTGTAATATTTTATCTATTAACATTTAATAATAAACATTTACTTACCTAGATACTCTTATTTTATTAATTGATTAAGCAAGAAACATAAGTACTTACGGCTTTTTGTCACAAACTTAGGATTCCTTGGAGGAGGAACAGGCGGGGTTAATCCTTCACTTGCCATAATTACTTAATTAGATTTTAGTAGGTATAATTAAAAATCACGGTTACAATCCTAATAACCGCCCGAAGGCCTATAGATATTAAAATTATTATAAATCACTTCTATTTATTAAAAATACACTTTTCTTTAAACAACTCTCGATAGCAAATGAAATAATCAGTCAATCAAAAGATAAGAGTAAGATTAAATAATTCACATACCTAAGTACGAACCAATCGGATAAGCTATTTCCTTATCAATGAAAACAATATTATTAGTTGTGTTGTCTTTTATCGCTGTTAAAATCAAGGTTAATTTAATTTATTTAACGGCCTATGAAAACAGAAAAGAGCTATAGGGTCGGACGTTCAACAGTTAACCACTCGTACACAGTTAGCCACGGCTATATTTCATAGACGTGACGTCACCTCTTTGTGCCATCGCGCGGTTATGATGCAACGGGAACCCAACTCCCTGCTCCCCAGTTTGCAGTAGGCTTGCGTCGGCAGCCTTCGTGGTAGTACGACATTTGTGTTTTTTGATGGAAAAAGTTAAAAAAAAAACTTGAATTCTTTTTCTCCTAACTTCTTTTCATTTCATATTACAAGAATTATTGTGGCGTCGCTGAGTAGACTAACTAAACGTGCTTCATTTAGTGCAAGTATCACGTGAGTAGCGACGCGCATTTAAAAGTGAGGTCAGCGTAACGGCTTTGGGTGGGGGTTGGTCCACAATTAACCAAAATGGGCAATAGAACACATTTTTTTGGGAAAATTATTAATTTTATGAGTATTTTAGATGGAGTGTACCAGGAAACAACAGCGTAAAAATGGAGACATTCGGTTAAAGTTATAAAAAAAGATAATGAGGTGTTAGGCATAATATTAATTCAAATATTATATTATACGTAATATTTTCTTTAAAATTATACCAAAATACTATTTTCTCAGAGATAAAACACTCGTTTCGTCATTATTTCAAAATAATAAACTTCTTATATTAAGGGATTTAATTTGACTTAACTTTTCACTCAATGGCTATCTGTTGCATACCCCCCCGGTTAATTGTGTACGATGGTGTGGATACAGTTAGCCAATTTCCATTTTTGTTTTAAATATTTTTGTCGCAAAAACCGTGTAGAAAATGAACATTTATTATATGCCTATATGTAGCTAATGAACCTGGCTATTGAACAGGATATAGAAAAAAAATATCGGAATGAAAAATTACGAAGTATGATGCTTTGAATTTTATGTGGTTAATTGTTGAACTGGTCACCCTACCTACCTATGAACATTTAATATTCCAGCTATTACTAAAATGCATAAAAAAGAAAATAATATCTATGGTAGCACCTACCTATCTAAATGAGTATTTTTACATGAACCTATCTACTTTTAATTAGGTTTATAAATCTTTGAGTTGATCCTACAAACATAGATACTCTGGTTTTTTCACATAGGTAAACCTACATTGCCTACATACAATGTTCAATCAATAAGTAAGTACTACTTTTGCAAAGGAGATGTGCAGATAAAAATTAAAACCTAATCTTTAACATAATTATTACATTACATATTAAAATGTGAATTTACCTATTATACACACAACACAACGTTATGGAAGAGTTGTTTCAAATTCTCGACAAAAACAATATTTAAAAAACACATTGGTATTGTTTTAAATAACGTTTAAAGCGGCAAAAATAAATCGTTGTTCAATGTAGTGTTTCCCCTGGGATTCAGGGTTACCAGTATTAGAATCTCAGTACATACTTACTTTAAATAATCTGAATCAAGTCTGAATACGAACTAGGCTATATTATATTATTTTAACTTTCCTACATTACATAGTCTATTTGTTAAAGAAGATTTACTCAAGGATCTTCTGGTACAAATTTTCGTTTTACTTACTCTGAATAAGTGCACACCATTTAAATTTTAATAATGTAATACGCGATAAGTATTTGTATTCGCATGATTAGGCAAAACAATTTTCGGCAATAGTTTCATTCGTTTGTTAGGTACAATCCGTATCATATACATAACTTTTAATCATATATATGTACATGACAATGTATATAAGAACAATAAATCTTTCTTATTGTATCTGTGGTTGGTTTGGTGAGTGGCAGATAGGGATGCAACATCGTTCATAAAAAACATCGATATTGTAACATCGATGTTTTTTAAAGTCCAACATCGATGTTAAAAACATCGACGTTTTAGAACGATACATCGATGTTTTTTCGATGTTTTCTTTAATTACTAGCAGGGTCAGCAAATACAGCCTTGAGATGCAGAAAAAAGGGTTTTCCTTATAAAAAATATTGATAATCAATTAGATTCATTTTGGTAATTATAATTACTGACAACGTCAAACAATTGGTTACCTTAAATGATAAATCCATAACGTACTAGGATATGAAAAGTAGTAAAACGCAATAAAAGTAAACACCCTTGAAAATTAAAGAAAATATACGATTTTTTTTTGTAATTGAAATTAAATTTAACAAAATCGCTAGAAAAATCCACCAGCCATTAAAAGCAATATTTCGCCACTAAATGGGAGGTTAAAACCACCAGTTTTAGTGGAAAATCCACTAAGTTCGCAACACTGGAAAAGAAGAATGGCGTGAACATCGTTCATAAAACATCGTTGTTAATGAACGATGTATCGATGTTTTCTTGTAGTTCAACATCGATGTTTTAACATCGATGTTTATGAACGATACATCGATGTTTTAAAACATCGATGTATCGTTTGCATCCCTAGTGGCAGACAGTGGCACTCGTCTCCATCGAACAGAAAGCCGGAACGAAAACTATTATTTACTGAAAGGAGCAGATTTTTCTATCGCTAACAAATATAAGCTAGGATAAAACGTGTCTTAAGATTAACGTATGTGAGCAATAATTGTCTCATTAAATATCAATCATGGAAAACGACATACAAGACTCTTTAAACGATCTGGGGTAAGTTTGTAAGCCGTATGTTTTGTTAATCTTATGGTAAAACTAATCTTTAGACCTTAATATGACTGATTTAGTCTTGATTTCTTATTTAAACTAGGTAGTCTATATCATCGTTACTAAAATCAATAATATAAGTTAGGTTATTTTATACCTCTAGCCGAAGTTTCCTGAATCAGTTGTGAATCTAGTATTTTTTTTAATAATAAGATATAGTTAATAGATAAGAAAATAAACGTCTATTGGGGAAACATTTTCATCACATTTGCAAGTACTTCAATATAATATGATCTGTACTGGAAGCTGTAATTTGTAGTCAATCACTGATTCTACTTAAGTAGTTGCCCATGTATCAATTAATAAATTTAATAAACTTGGTTATTTAACAGATATACAGGCCCTCTTGCTGACGAGGTTGCCTTTGCTAAAGCCTTGGATGGAGGTCCTAAGTCCTTAGAATACACCAAATTGGTGCACATACTAGCCGAGGAGTTAAAGAAACTATGCAATTTGGAGGAAACTGTGAACATGATGAATGATGTTGATGAGTCAAGTTCGTTTCTTTTGGAGCTTAGCTCATTTCTGAAGGAGCTTGGCTGTCCCTATAAAAATTTAGTCACTGGTTTGTATTGTTGTCTTTTGAAAATCTTATAAATTCTCAATGGTTTTGGTATTTTAAAATGTACATAATTTAAAAAACATCTTACAACTGTGCAATATAATTACTCTTTTTTTAACAGGCCATATGTCATCTCGTCTTCAGTCTAAAGAGGACCGGATCCTCTTGTTAGATTATTTAGTCTCTGAACTGATGGCTGCCAGGATTGTTAATGTAGACCGCCCAAAAGACAAGCAGGGAGTAGGCATGGAAATTGTCATGGTAAATATATTTATAATGCATTACACTCTTGATTAAGTCTACAACAAATCACTATTGAATGGAGTGGTTAGTAAAGCTAAGCATAAAATGGGAGATTGTTGATGATTGTAAACAAGTTATTTACTTAATTTAATTTTCAGCAAGAGTCTCCAACCGCCAAGGATCTGAAAGACATTTTAATAACACTTAAGTTTAATAAGCCACCTCCGAACATCACTCTAGAAATGCTGTTTTCTAAATTAGAATCTAAACTTAAGGACACTATTCAAAAAGAAGGTAAATTAAAATGTTTATATTTTGGTTACATTACAATAAATGCGACAATCATAGAGGGCAATATTTACTTATATTTGTTTCTTTGAAATTATATATTATATATTGTGTTTGAAATATTTTTTTCTATAAGCATGAGACATTGATCATGTTAGGTCTTATTGGAAATCAATTTTATCTATTTTTATTCATCTAGAAATTCTTTAATAGGTATTACCTACCTAAAATTATTCTCTTCACAGGTGATCAATTAGTAGGTAAACCACTATACAATAAAGCATTAACTGAAAAAGACTGGAAACAATTAGAAATTTCTTACACTGATATGTATGAAGAATACAGATTAAGAAGAGAAACACTTGTTACACGGCTTGAGTGCACTGTGCAAAGTTTTGAGGTGAGAATTATCTATAAGATATTTCATTATGTTATCCTTACATATGGGGGTTGAATGCAAAAGTGCAACACACAACAAAATATAATTGTGATATAAATTATATTATTATTCCAGCATTGTACCTAAGATAGCTCATACTCATAAATTATGAAGACTTGTATTTTAGATCACATATTATTTTACGATGATCCTAGTATAATGTTAATGTACTTTAATAAATGTTTTTAGTGGTCAGATCGTCTTAAGTCAAAGAAAGACGTGATTCAATCGGCATACCGTCCCAAGCGCGAGCAGTTGAAGATTAAACCGGAAGTGAAGTTATCAGATTTCTTGGCCGCCAGAACATCTTTACTGCTAGTGGAGAAAACATCCAGTGCCACTGTTAGGAAAAACACCCAGAGTGATGTCAACAAAGTTATCATTGGACAAGTAAGACTATTTTGTATTTGGTGATCATTAAAATGAACTGTATATTTTATTATTCCCATATTATGATAGAAATAATTAGTACCTATATTTTTTAGTGAAAACACATAATTTTACATTTTTGAGAGATATGTATTTGATGTTGAGGACTAGCTTTTGTTTAAGGTTATATTGAATATAATATGATTACGTTATACTTTAATAGGTACCTGATAGAGGTGGGAGACCAAATGAACAGCAGCCGCCACCACCTGAGATGCCCTCATGGCAGCAAAGAACCGCGGCACCACAGGTAACAAAAATTTATAGATTAAGCACTATTTTTCACAAATTTATTAATATGAAGACCAAAAGTTATTAAACCTCCAAAAACAGCATAGCATCAACAGTGGTGGAATATGTTTAATTTAATGTCTTTTGATGTTATATTTATTTACAGTTAAAACTAAGTAATATAATAAGAGTTAAAAAAATATTTCGAAACCCATTTGCCTTGAAGTAATAACTTATTATTGGTAACATTTTAAGCACTTGTCAGTCGGCTTTGATGAGGGAAACCATGCATTATTCAAATAATACAATATATTAAAAATGATTGTTTTCAGGGAGGTGGAGGCCGTGGTGGTTTTGGTGGTGGCGGCGGAGGCGGTGGCGGTGGCTTTGGAGGTGAAAGAGGCGGTCGAGGGGGCGGCAGAGGTGGCGGCGACCGCGGCCGGGGCGGCAGAGTCCAGGGCGGGTACAACCAGGGCTCCGGTGACCAGCGGTGAGTATGTCAATAATCCTTAGATGGTAAATGACCCGTTGGGACTTAGACCCAAGATAATATAACGTGTGTCACCAAGGAATATTAGCTATTAGCTAAGATTTTATTGAGAGGAGGTAGTGATACCTGGTATGGTATATATATATTCTGGTGGCAGTAATAATTAATAAAATTCAAAATGCTAGTACTAAATTATTAGGTACATCGTTCATTTAAAGTACCTAATAAATCTTGTTCACTTTATGTTTATATTGAAAGTTTATTTATTAATTTTATTATAAGGGTACAATGGTTACAAAAATTTTCTTGCAGACCGCATACAAGCCCAGCAAATTTTCATAATCAAAACCGGAATTATCAAACTTACGAAGTACCGCCCGGTGGTTACAATCAGAACCAAAACCAAAACCAGGGATATGATCGCGGCTACAACCAAAATTATGATAACAGGGGACATGACAACAGAGGTCACGACCAGAGAGGATATAATCAGAATCAGGGGTACAATGGACAAGGGTACCAAGGTATGACAAATTGCAAGTTTTGTACTGCCCTAACTCTAGTTTACTAAAATTAACTGTAATGCTAAGAAATGAATGAGACGGTTTTAAATAAAAACCTTCTGCCGACCCAATGAGATCCTTATGTATACAAACTAAAATTGCAGTGGTTGGTCGGCAGTAGGTTTTTGTTTATTTATGTTGAAACTGTTAAACTTGCTTTTGCCCGCGACTACGCCTGCGCACGATAAGCATCCCCGTTTACTACTTTAGAGGGTGAATTTTCAAATATTCTTATTGCTCCCGTATGTTATAAACGAAACCCCTGTGCAAAATTTCACATTTCACCTTTCTAGTTTAGACCCAAGATGATATGTTAGTCATTAAGTCAGCTTCTCCGTTTATAATTATATAATATAGATTGCTATTATGTCTGTATATAATATACATAAATATATTATTATGTTTAAAGGTGGCGGGGGCGGTTACAAAACCTATGAAACTCAAGGTTACCAGCAAGGCCAGCATTCTCAAGGTCAGGGATATCGGGGCGGGTACCAGAATGAGCACGATGACCGCACCGAGCGGAGGGGAGGCCGGGGTGGATACAGGGGAAGACGTTAACTTTTAGAAATGTGGACCTATAATTAAAAGTCATGCAATATATTATCGCCTTATTTAAGCCGCGTCCACATTTGTATCATCTTCGTCTATCCTATCCCCGTTGCACGGCCTCAGCACGCATCTTGTGCTCGCTAGTTTGGACACAAGGTGATACCGTTCACGCAACGATGATACGATACATAGAAATGCTACAAATGTGGACGCGGCTTTGGGAGTGGCTGTAGTATTTTGTATTTTTGAAAATAGTGTCGTCATCAGGTCTGTATCTATACTTTGATCTCTTGCAGTGAAATGGTTGGTCAATGATTGGTTGTCACCTGACTATTTAACTTTTTTTAATTGTTAACAAATACATAGTTTGATGTGTTTGATTAAATTATTGAAAGTGTGTTCAGTAAATATGCAAAAGTATGAAGTATTGCGGTGCCAGCTACAAGCTAATTTGCCATTTGTGAAGACTACGTAGGTTGTAATTTAAACATACTAAACTATATTTCAATATGTAAACATACGGTTGTTTGATTAGAAAATATAAAAAATAGTTATGTAATCGTGTGAACCAATTATTAACCTAGTTTGACGTTTTATAGAAAAATATATAAAAAATCTGAACCTAGTTATTTACAAAAGTTTGTGTGTCGAAATGTAACCATTATTTTTTTTCGTCTGATTTCAAGCCGATTTGCCTTTGTAACAGCAATATATACATAACAATAAACTTATATAGATATATATTATAATATTTATATGTATACAATGAAATAGCAAATGATTAGACAAACATAGTTGTATTGACTTCGTCTTTTTATTGTTTTACATTAAAATAGTTTGCTAACTGTATCATCGTTTTATTCACGTTAAACCCGCCTCACCTTGTCCTACCCAATTAGCTTGTCATAAGTGAAAAAAACTAGTGATAAATAAATAATTTTTGCGTTCAACAATCGTCAAATAGGACTAACATATGTTCAATGTGATTTCTCTGGATGATAACCTAGTATTTGTAGCATTAACTAGTAGAGAATGACTGCTGCATTGAGCCATGTTGAGCTGCCAGGTTTTGTATGGCAAATCATATTATTATTATTTTGGTGCATAAACATTTAATTTCGGTATAAATCGCGACGAGATTCCTGGGACATTTTTATTCATTAAGCATTTTGCCAATCATTATTTTCTTAAAATATTTACATTATCCGTTGAGGTTTCACTATGTATCTGAATAAAAGAAATTGTATTTCCACATTTAATCTTTATTTATACAACATGTATAGGTACATTCCCTGTTTGTTCATCTACACATCGACACATTTATAAACAACTGTTATTAAAAATATTAACAATACCAATCGAAAACTATTCTTATCTGTATAAGGTTGAATATTTTAAATAATTGGACTTAGGCTTCATAAGACAAATTTCTTTTTTAAATGATAGCCAATCAGCGATACACAGTAGGAACATTTAGAAGCCGACAAGATGTACGTATAGTAAAAGTAATATTTAAACGAGAAATAGGTACTTACCAGAAGTGATTTAACATTTTCAACACGACTACGGTTTTGTAATTTTGAATTCTGATAGGGGAATGTGTCAGTGCGGCTTATCTATGCAGCTGATTGACTATCACTAACATATTATAATTATATTTAGGCTCGTCTAGGTATATCTATTAAATTATTGAATACTTATATAAAGAAGTTCGTGCAAATATAGTGATTAAGGGCTAAAATTATGGTTTGTTTTATAAAACAGAAAATACGTTGGGTTTTTAATTTTTCTTATTAAATTGGTAACTAAAGACAATTAAAAAATATATAAGTTCTAACATCGAGTTGACAACATTTATGGTCAGTATTAATACTTTCTGATAAAAAAAGTGACCGACATTAATAACTTTTCAAATTCGTCTAGTTATTTTACCAGAAAGTTTTAACCAAACCAACTACTACAACATCGAGATATTCAGTTTGCTATGACACTAAACACCAATATTATACTGTCTTATGGTTTATTTCTGTAATTTTTAAATATATTTGCGAACATTTAGATTTTCATCATAAAATTGTGAAGACATTTTATTGAGAAGGTAAACAAATGTGATTCTACGACATATTTTGCTCTATGTCAAACTTCTACCGTCTGTGTTTTTTTAAAATATTCAATTATATTTATCACACAAGAGTACTGCCATAGCAGAGCACCGCATGTAAAATATTTTAAATAATATTTTTTTTATTTGATAGAATATACCTACATAGTTTTGATTCAGTTAAAATTCAATTCCACTTTTGAAGATTAAAGTTGATTACCACTGTTATCACATTTATATTATTCGGGTTCGTATACTGGATATGCGCAGTAAATAGGTGTAAGTTTCTTACGTACCTACTGCGTTTATCGTTAGTACGGCAGCATACGCATAGATATTATATATTTTTAATGCACACTTAAAACTGTCTTTTTTTAAAATGATATTACAAAAAATTTCTGTCTCGCGTGAATGGACTGGAGAACAATAAAAATATTTCACTTTATCAATTCATTTAGTAACAATTTTTTAATATTTTTTTGTAGTTGTAAAAATGCACCTTCGAACATTGTAAAATGAACTCAATCTCAAACAGTATAGCGTTTAATTTAGAGATCCTCGGTGCTCCACTTATAAGCCTCTTCTTCCTGTGCCTTCCTCTTGCTCTGGTGTTCGAAGAAAGATTTCTCGTAGCCATTAGATCGATCGACGCCATCCCAGCGGTACCCGGGCCGAATATTAAATCGATTTGGTGGAAAACTGCCCTTATAACTTGGGCGTTCTGAAAACGTGAGGTTTTCATATAAACATATGCTGGAGCAAGTTACACAGGACATGACTATGAAAAAATCGTACTATACTATTCAGTTAAATAGCGTTAATTCTCTAGTATTGTTTAAAAATAAATAAATCAGAAACATAAAAAACGTCGAAGTATATAGCAGTAGTTGCTATTCCCACTATAATTTAAACCACAATAATATTATCCATGTAGATATAAAACGGTTGACTGACTGCTATAAATGCACACCTAAAACCGCTCGGTTTAGAAGCTTGCTTTTGCTTTAAAAATGAATCTCCCAAGAATAAGAAAAGGAGGTCCTTATTAATAGAAATCTACGTGTGCGTTGACGCAGGCTGAATACTAGAAGTGTTATGAAAGTTCAATACCATTCTAATTATTCATCCAAACATACAAAAAAAGTACATTTACCTACATTATACATTTTTGCATAATGGTATAAAGTTAACAAGATAATTGTCTTACCTGGAGGCAACTCTCCTCTATCCCTTTTTTTCTCTCTTATATATTTCAGCATGGGGTCTCCCTCCCTCTCGACCTGTTTCAGTCTATCTTCTAAGTCATTGTCGTCCCGGTGCCTCGCCAAAGGCTTGGATGCTTCATGCATGAACTCCTCAACTCTTGCTTCTTGATCTTGGATTTGTTTTAAACTGAAAATATACAATTTCAAGAGTGCAAAGAGTAAAGCAATAAATATTGTTAGAAATCAAAAACATATTTTCACAATTGAGTGCTAATTCCCAAATTTTGAACTTACAAGAGTAATTGTTCTGTAACAATGTAATATTAATTGAGCTGATCTGATGAAGGAGTCTTTAAACTTAAATTGAGGTTAGTTTGTGTAAGATAAATTGAAGTTCAATTAATAAAAAGCAAATTGTAATAAAAAAAATTACTTGTTTTTAAAAATACACGAAAATATATTTTTAAAATAGTAGACTTACCCTCTATTCCACCGCTTATATTTGTCATCCAACTCCTTTTGCCTTTCTGCTTTTTCTTTGAGTTTCTGCCTTTCTTCTGACGTCTCCCTTTTGCCTAAAATCAAAATAAATTAGATATGTTTAATTGTTTCTTTTTTTTTATCAATCTTCAGTGTCATTATTACAGTAATTACAAAAAAATACCTTTTCTCGAAACGGCTTGAGCATTTCTTCCTGAAACATCATCTGTCATTCTTTTAAATGCCTCTTCTTCCCTTTTTCTAAAGGCTTCGTTTTCTTGTCTCAGCTGAGTTGAGTCTTGCAATCCAGCTAGTTTTCCATCCAATGTTTTAACCATCTTTTTGTGGGCTGGAGGAGGACTATCATTTCGTTTGTCTTCTCTTTCTGTCCTTCTTGGAGGGGACAAATCTGAGTCACTGTCATGCTTTCTTTTATATTTGCGACTTTGTGATTTTGGTGATGGTGATCGCTTTCTGCCATTTTTTCTAGGTGGCGATTGGTCTGAATCAGAGGATTTCCTCTTGTCCTCTCGGCGTTTTATTTTGTCCTTCCTTCTCGGAGGTGACTCATCGGAATCTCTTCTTGATTGTTTTCTTTGTTTTGGTGGGCTATTATTTTGCCTGTATTTCTGTGATTTCCTATGTGGTGAGGTTGAACTTCTTGGTGTGTCTTTTCTTGATCTTCTTGGTGAAGATCTGGAATTTTTGCATTTTCTTGGAGGTGAATTAGAATCATCTCGCCTATGTTTCGGCGACCTGGATTGATTTTTATTTTTCCGATCTGGTGATTTTGATTTGCGTTTTGTTTTTCTTGGTGGAGATGGAGTTTCATTACGTGTTTTTCTTGGCGGTGATGCATCTGAATCCTGTGCTTCTTTTTCCCATTCACCCCAGCGGCTAGGTTTTCTGTTCCTTTCTTTAGGTTTCTGAATTTCAGGATTTCGTGGTGGTGATTGGTCAGAGTCAGAATCTCTTTTTTTCTGTCTTCTTGGTGGTGATTCTCTGTTTTTCTTCCTTGGTGGACTAAAATCACTGTCACTGTTATTTTGAGGTTTCTTAGAAGAGGTGCCACTTCTGTCAACTCCTTTCGAATTGCTATCATTTTTGTTGGAATGATCCTGCTGTTCATCTTCAGAGTCACTGTACATTTTACCAAAAATAAGCTCATTTTCTTTCTCTTTCTCCTTTACATTTTTCTTTATTTCTTGAACTTGTAATTTACTGTTGAACCCATCATCCTACAACAACAAACATTTTCAATAGACATACTAAAAGTGTAAGTTAAAAATGACATACTTAAGACTATTGCCTACTTAATAGAATATCTAGATACTACACATAATTTTAATTGACTGAAAAATCAGTAAAATTCTAAATTTTAAAATTAATTATCCTTATGCTTATGTTTCAGAAAAATATATTATGTCAAATGTTACTATTTTGAGGATGGAATCTACAAAGACACAGAAAATAATTTCATGGCTGAACAAAACAGTAGTTTTACTGATAATAACAATATAAGATCAATAATATTCCCAATAAAATTAATCATACCTGATTGATAACCTTCCATTTAGAGCTAGTCTTAAACTGTTCTAGTTTTCTAATTTCTTCAGGTCTCTCATCTATGATGCCTGCTATCTGCGGGGCATCCTCGCCCTGGTCCAGGATGTCCAGTTCATCACCATCCAGAGGACGAAGTTTGGATAAGTCAATATCATCATCAATAAGCCTTAAACTGAAAATAGAGATCATGATTACCATACTTTTGCACTGCAGAAGACCCCCCGGTCTGTAGAGACAGTAAATGGTTTAAAGGATAGTGCAGAATGTTTTTTTACAAACATTAAAATTCATTTGCAGTGAACAGTGATATATATCAATTTAAAGAGCTGCTAGTGTATAATAACAATAATAGTTCAAACTATTAATAACCTTTTTGTGAGATCCATTTAACAGAAAAATGTGTTTCAAACTAATGAGATATTGCATTGCATTAACATACAATATTTTACACCTACAATGACACACATATATCTTGCTTTCTTGGATAGTTAAAAATAGATATTATAGTCCCACTTATTAATCCATTCAAGAAACTAAAATATCTAAAATGTATTAATTGTGTAATTAATGAAATGCTTTAATGTAAAAAATATACTAACCCTTTGCCTTTAACGACTTTTTTCTTCTTTTTCTTTTTGTCACCCGAAGATCCAGTTAAATATTTCTGCAGGTAAGACTTTTGGTCTATTTTCGCAGCCATTTCAACAAATTGTAATTGTTAATAAACATAAACGTTAATAGCTAGTCCAAGAGCTTCACGAGTTTGGGAGTTCTTCAGAACTGACGTTTGTTAGTGACGTTTCGCATCGCAGCTTGACATTTGTATGTAGTGATGGGTTGAGGTTAAAACTATTGAATGGTAAAATCGGTTTTTAGCTTTATTTTACGGTGTAAGTTTGTATTGCAGTATCTAATATGATTCTCAATCTATGCCCACAGATTATACACATCGATTGAACTAGGAGCATAGAGATATAAGACTAGAGTACGTGAGCCATAGGACTGTCTATAAGTGGAAGCGTATCACGGTAAAGAGAGACAGAAACTCTAAATAGAGGCACTGTCCTTGTCTTGCCGCATGCGCAATGGCAACATGCTGCGCGCCGTCCGTTGCTATGGTACCGTTGACGACGCAATACGAAATGTTCTAACCTATTATTTCGCTTCAGTTCGTTTACGCGCGTGCAAATTTCTCACTTATGTTTATTATCGATATTATTAAAAATAAAATATGAAAAACAAAGATGGTAATTGCTTGCATTTTGTGCAAAAAGGAATCGACTACACAATATACATAACCACAAAATTTTGACAGTCGAATGCGGAAGGGTCAGTACCATGTCAGTACAATACTGGAGGCGAATCGTTTACTGCGCATGCGTCATCAGACAAGGAGAGCGACCACTATTCCAATGCTCTTTCTCTTTCTACCATTATAACGCGTTTCTGGCTGGCTCACGTACTCTAGTCTTATATCTCTATGACTAGGAGCAATCAAAACATGTATATAATATATAAAAATATATCTCAATTGAAGACAATATTTGGGAAATGGTCTACTTTTCAGAGCGGGCCTGTTGATGGACCGGGAAAACTGGAAATGGCAGAGGGCCAAGGTGTATAAGGATATAAATACCTAATTAAATGGTTCTACCACACTATGCTCCTGCAGTGCTACAGGCGTCGCCACGATGTGTAGCACTAAGTGGCCACACTATGCTCTGCACATTTCGTCATGGCTCTCCCTACGCTATCAGAAATGATTATATTCTATTCTCCATTCACAGCGCCTTTAGGATTGGTTCCAATGTCAGTACTTTAAAACAAATAAATTGTTTTATTTAATAATATTTAAGAAATACAAAAACGGGTATTTATGAAATTATTATGAATATCTTTTAATTTACGCGCCAAAAAATTATACGAGAAGGACGAGTGGCATGACGAGTAGAGTGGCCAGAAGCTTACCCACGAGTATGTGGCAAACCGGTCATAAAACGAAAGAATAATGCAATTAGGTAGTTCAGGTAAATGAAACAAATAAATAGATGCATCTTAGTCCCCATGGACAATTGATTTAATAAATAAACTAATATTTCCGAATGTCCGAATAAGTAGAGCGGATGGTCTATTTATGGCGTCATAACTTTTTCAACTCATTATTGTTCATCATTATCGTCGTCGTCGTCGTCATCATCTAGTTTATCCTGTTGCCTCTGTAAAAATATTTAATGTTTTTAAAAATAATATGAATCAAAAGTCAATAGAAGCTACTTACTGCATAAAAAAACATATTTTGTAACTAGGTAAGTACCTTGATGAGTTAATTGTTTTGTCGGCTTACAAAAAACTACTTCTAAACTACTAATATTGATATTTAAAAACGTTACGTTACAAAAAAACTCAAGTACTTAGAACTTACCTCAGAAATCCCCACGATCTCAGAATTCTGACTACAGGGCCGTGTAAATATTTATACTCGCCAGTTTGTCATACTTAAGTACCTATTTATTTTTCGACGTTATACCATATATGCCATATAATATAATAACCTCACTAAGATATCTCTACAATGATATTATAAATATTAGTCATAGACTTACGAGGAGAAATTCAGTCTAAAAAAAAAGAAAACAGGTTTTTAAGTTTACGTTATTACCAATGTGAATTAATTCATATAAGTACGTTATTTATCTATTATCCGATATTATAATAAATTTATTTAAATACCTAAAGGAAAAACGAACACGAAAAAAATATGTTCCTGTAATAAAAAGAATGCGCTGTCTAGCACAACGGTATCGGAATTCGCAGCTTTTTTTGACCTTTCTATGAACCTACTAGCACTACTATAAGTAGTCTTACAAATGGCTAGGTATATCTTTCAGTCGTACCTAATTCATGTTTCATTATAAAAAACTCCGTCCAACTTATATTATATTACAATGAGAAAGATATTAGGCATTAAATCCCAATACATAATTATTAGAAAAGCGTAGGCATTAAGATATTTTACTTACATAAGCATTGTTGCTGTAGAGTGGACGTGTTTGCAAGTTCGAAGAATACTAGAATAATAATATTTAAATTAAATAGGTATACATACTAGGTTTACGAGATTGATTAGTTATTTATGAAGGAAAATGTCTCTTATCCGATCTGAGAATACGGTTGCAATTTATAAGTATTAGGTAGGTAAGTAGTCATAATGCATCTAAACTGTAGGTAATTAGTTTAGGTACTACCTCCTATTTCGAATACTAATTGATTACGGGTTTTCCGTCTAAGTTTTCCCGGATCTGTCCTAGTTTAACGTGTGTCCGGGATCGTTGGGAGTATACGATAGGTAGACGTTTGTATGTCCGGATAATCGGGATTTATTATTTGAAAGATTATGCAAAAAACTACACTGCTTTCCGAGCTTTTGTCTATCCATGGTAATTTAATTAACATTACCTACTTGCACTTGTTTTTTGCTTTTTGTCATAATAATTATGTAAGTCCTTATCTGAGTGTTCGACTAAATATTTACATAGGTTTAAATAGAATTAGTAGGTAATGCGAAAATATTGGCCCAGCCTTAACTTACCTTTGAGTTGGAGCCGTAACTGCTGCTACCAGTGTCAGAGAATCCTTTCTGTTAAAAAAGGTACATTTTGTTATAAGTAACAAGGTACCTATTTAAAAAATGTACCTAATGCCAGTGCTGACAGCATTTTTGGAATGATACAACTATAAACATTTTTTGATCAATTTATTCATTTTGTATTTTCCTTTATTTTATTGGCTGATGTTTTTTTACAGATTCCATAATCGTTGCTCGACTGAGCTAACAATAGTCTTATGCTAAATGGTAAAAAGAAAAAGAATTTATCTTGAAAGTTCTTTGAAATGAGTACTTACATCCATGCTAGACTTGAATCTATACATCTTCTGAAAAAAAAAAACATAACGTCAATTAAAAAGGGAAAATATCTATCAGGTGTACAAAATTGCTTAGTTACTTATGAAGGAACATGTATCTTATAGAATATATACCTAATAGACAGTTGTCAAAGATCTGAGAAAAGCGTTACAACTTATAAGTAGGTAGGTAGTCATAATCCATCTAAACTGTTATTAGTTTGCCTTAGGTACAACCTACAATTTTTAATAATTCGCTGTTTTTCTAGAATAGTGTCACAACTCGAAATAATTTGTTACTCCATTTAAGACTGTGAACCGTCACATATAAATTTCAATTCAGAATGGTAACACATTTCGAGTTGTGACACTATTCCAGAGAAGCAGCGAATTATTGTATTTAAATTGATTTATTAATTTAGTGTTAGGGTGTGTTAACTGATTGATTACGAGTCTTCCGTCCAAGTTTTTTCTTACCTGTCCTGGACGGTTGGGAGTATACGATAGACTTTTGTATGTCCGGGTAATCGGTAATAAATAACACTAAGTACCTTATCTTAACTATATTCTATCTCTAAAAAACTTTCGTAGTTACCTCCATCGATGTAGTTTCGTTTCGCGAAGTGATATTTTGTTAACTTTAAGTAGGTAATAGATTAATTTTATTTAGATTTTTTGTAGTCTTCGGAAAAAATGCCTATTTAATCAAAAGTTTGTGGTTTTGTCTATACAAAGTAATTGAATTGATAATTACATTTAGTTTTTTTGCTTTCTGTCATAATATAGGTATCATACATAGGTACAAATTGAATAAGTAATACAAAAATATAGGCCCAGCCCTAACTTACTCCTAAGTTGGTGTCGTACATGCTGCCACCAGTATTAGAGAATCCTTTCTGTTAAAAATACATTTTGTTATAAGTACATACTTATTAAAAAAAAATGTAGCGTGGTAGCGTTTTTGGGATGATTATCTATACTTAGTCATATAACCCTCCCCTCCTCCCTTCGCCCCCATGTTTGAGATAGCAGTAACCAAATATGATAAATAAGCATAGGTAGTTATGCTAAAAACAGAAGTTCTAAGTTTATATTTGGTACTTATACCAACTTCGTTTCCTATATAAGTAAGTACTTAAAATAAAGAGAAATTTTCTTTGAAATAACTACTTACATCCGAGGGAGAAGACTTATATCTAGTGTATGACTGGTGGATTAAAAAATAACAACGTCAATTAAAAAGAGAAAATACCCATCATAGTTTTTTATAGTGTTTTCGTTATAAGTAAAAATAAACATAATATTTCTATGGTCACGTCACTTATCAGTACGTCGTATTTAATAGTAATATATATATTATATATTTATACTAACTAGGGGTCGATTAGGTACATGATGTCCCTTATAGAATATTATAGAATAGATAACTAATAGATAATAGACAATTGTCAATGATCTAAAAAACGGTTGCAATTTATAATAAGGTAAGTAGATAGGTATTCATACTCCATCAAAACCGTAATTAGTTTGCCTTATGTCTAAATTGAATTAGTATCTAATACAAAAATATAGGCCCAGCCTTAACTTACCCCTACGTTGGAGTCGTACATGCTGCTACCGGAGTTAGATGATCCTTTCTGTTAAAAATACATTTTGTTATAAGTACCTACTTATTTAAAAATGTAGCGTGGTAATGCTGACAGATTTTGGGATGATTAAACTTTATGATATTTTTTATTGACTTAGCCATGGGGGTCATAACCCCCCTTGGGACATCAGTAGATATATTTTCGTATACCTATTGCTTTTGATCAAATTACTATTTAAACAAATATATAGGCACTTATGCTAAAAACAGAAGAACTTAGTTTATATTTGGTACTTATACCAAATTCGTTTCATATATAAATATTAAAGAGAAAAATTTTTGAAAGTAATTTGAAATGACTACTTACATCCATCATAGACTTGTGTAAGAATGGCTTTTGGAAAAAAAAACATAACGTTAATTAAAAAGGGTTATCTTTCAAAAGTTAGTGTTTGTTGCAAGTAAAAGAAAATATAATACGACCTAAGCTTATCTCAAAAAAGTTATTTTTCACTGCATGAGTTTTCTGTTCAAATGAAGCTTAGCTAGCTTAAAAAGTCAGTTTTAGTGGTAGGTAGGTTTTTCTGTAAAGAATTCGATGATGTGTATAACTCAAACCTTTAGGTTTTTGAGTTGGCTCCCTTTAGTGAGATATTTTTATGTGGTTTCGTCACTTACCATTATTTCGTATTTGGTGTAAACCTTGTTATCGTAGTTCTAGAATAAATAAGATTCATGTTAGCTTCAGTTCGATTTATTTTTACAAAAAGTCCTAGATTGTTAAACAAAATGAAAGTCGGACACCTTTGCAGAGTATTTTCCATTTCTAATAGACAATTATTATATTTACTGGCGTCAAAATGAACTAAACTTGTAGTCGTGGTTAAAGTTGTTTGATTTATACTAGTAATAATGATTCAAGTCGTTATATTCGAAAACGTCTAAAGATACCTACAGTAACTACATATTAAGTAGGTATAGACGTAATTAGAATATTTAAATACCTATTACTTTTGAAGAACTTTCGAACAATCACTTACATCTATGTTGCTAGTCTGCGGCTTCTGAAAATAAAATACAGATAGATATTAAAATAAATATTTATTGGAAAAAAATATTAAATAAATAAACCGTAATATTTTAATGATACAATTATAACGGATATAACTCGAGTATTTTATTGTATATTACTAATGTTTCGAAAACTGCACAGTCTCTATATATACGTAACACGACTGAGCTGACAATATTCTAACGCTAAAGTTCACTTTCGTCATAATTGTTCCGCGAATACATCAGAAGTTATTAAATAAACCATAATCAATGATATCTAACTAAGTAGGTACTTTTCCCTTTATATGACTATGTAAGGAATTCGATGGTGGGCATAACTTGAAACTTTAGGTTTTTGAGATAGCTTCCTTTAGATCTCGATGTGCAATAAGTGATCACGTCACTGAAAAGATACTCACGCTGTATTTGCTGTATTTGTTGGAGTAATAATCGCTGGAACTAACTGCTCGCTGTAAAATAAACAGTCTCTTTAGTTTATTTTCCTTAATGTACATAGAGCAATAATAAAAAAAATATAAGTATATATAATTTTTCGAGGTATTTCGAACTTTCGCTCCGGCTCGTATTGGAGAACAATAGAAAAAATATTATTATTTATGTATTTCGTAATAAACTATACAAAAATTACAGAGGCTTCCAATTATGTCTATTGTATAACCATACTGTGTTTATTTTATTTTGCAAATTGAACCATTTTTTGTTCACATTAATAAAGTTACGTTTGATTTAATACAAAATACTCACAGTTGGTTTCTGTAAAATAAATGGTAAGACTTAGATATAAGTATGTATACATGTATTTTATAAATAAGTTCACATTATAGATAGTGCTTTACAATAATTCTTGAAATGGTTAATATGTTTTTAGATAGGTATGGAATATAATGATACTAAAAATGTACTTACGTTGCTTTTAACCAAATTGTTATAGATTGACTGCGCCTATGAAAAATTAGAATATATTAATTTAAATAATATTAGGTACACTAAAACTGACTGAAACTATACATATAACTATTTGCGAAATATATAGGTTAGGTACTCGTACCACCATGTAGGACTACATAGTTTAAATCTGGGATAATTAAGTAAGCTTAGGTATGAGGAAATAAAAAGTATTTTAATTACCAATGCGGTATAATCATTAGTCTCGTCGTATCCTGTCTGTCAAAATAGAAGAAAATATATAACTTTTTATTGTAGGTACATTGTCTTACAAAAAAATATCTAAAAATAATTAAGTACATGAAACAGGTACCTACTTATACTAAGTCATAAAGTCAACATAAACATGTTAAACAGTGATTATCCCAGAATTGAGACCTATTTAATTGCGTATACGCTTTTGTACTACGCTACCTATATATAGGATTTAGAACTTTATCAAAATTGTACCTGCTAAAAGGTATTTTAATCGTTAGCATCTGTTATATAAATGTAACTCTATACTAGAGGAACCGTGGTTCTGTCAATGTAGAAAATTCCAAAATTATTTTTAGATTTTTTCACAAAAAAATATTTATATTTCATATTTTTTTAAAAAGTAGACTATCATAGTTACTACCGTTATTTAAGTTAGGCACATATTTGATTTTTATATAAATATTATGCGCAATAGATATTATTATAGTACTTATGGAATACCTGGTAATCTTTCGGTGCCACCTGCAAAAGGATATAAAAAACTATAATTTATAATACATCATTTTGAAAAATCAATTCGTTGTGTAAACGAAGTTTAGTAAAATTTAACGGGTTTATTGTTTTTGTTAAAATTCTTTTTTTATTTTGAGTACTGATAAAATTTATTATTATGTTAAAAATATATATTTATTAAATTAAAACTCACGTATGTGAAGAGAAGTGACTGGAATAATAATGACAAATTAGTACATTATAATTTCTAATTTTCTTTATAGTTTACCTAGTGGAGTAATGCAAAATCTCAAAAAAAAATATCTATAAAAAGTTCTCCTCATGAAACACTAGGTCCATTTTTAAACCTTATGAAAACTGTTTTACAAGTATAAAATGTGGAAAAAGAGTCATGATATTATTATCCCCGTTAGAACAGGAAAACACAGATTAAATAATCTTTCCTAAAATCACGTCAAATCACAGGGAGTTTGTGGTGACTCTAATCTTACTCTATATTGTACATGTACATACTGATTGACGTGACGGAGAACCTTACTTTATTACTTAATTGGTTGATAGTGATGATTTTACTTACACCTAAATTATGTGTTCTTGATTCGCGTGACTATAGAAATAGAAATATAATTATGTAAGTAGAATTTTTTTACAAAGCTTATAATGTAATAATTATAACTACGTTGTTGATAATGTTAATGTTTATTTTATTTTTTTTCCGAACTGAATACTGAAGCGCAGTTGGCCAGTTAATGGGCCTTTACTGCAAAACCGGACGGGTGGCGAGACTCCTGAGAGGAGACTCTTAAGCCTTTTATGTTAATGTATGATATAATTAGTTATGTTATATAATTTTTGTTTTTAGGATTGGTACACTTAGAAAGGAATGGATATTCGCTAAGCTGAAAGCGGAGCCGGTTTACAGGTATAAAATGTGGAAAAAAGTCATGATATTTTTTCCCCACGAGCACAGGAAAACACTAAAAATTTAATCTTTCCTAAAATCATGTAAATTGGGGTTGACTAGGATCTAACTCTATATTGTACATACGTGACGTAAAGTGACGGGGAACTTTGTTTTACTTATAATAGTAATAATATTATGTTTCATAGTGATGTTTTTACTTATACCTACATTTTGTGATTTTAAATTGCGTGGCTATAAAAATATATGTAGGTACATTACATTATTAACTTTGTGAAAAATATCTCACAAAGTTAATAATGTAATCATTATACCTACGTTAAGTTAAGATAACGTTAAAGTATGATACATGTTAAACAATTTTTGTTCAAAATAAATAATAATAGATTTTATCATTGGCAAAGTAGCGGAAAACAAATAATTAGATAAAAAAGTTAGGGTAAGTAGGTGGAACTTTTTATTTAAAAAGTTAGCAACTTACGCGTTCGTTTGAAGCTGGATTCTGAAAATATCAATAATTATGATTTAAAATACTTAAAGCCAATTAAATAACCTAGGTATATGTTATGCAGTTTTTCACTCAATGATACGTTTACAGAGTCATAAAATTTATGAATAGTCTCTTGAGCATAATATAAATTCTATAATATTTTCATAATAACAATAAGTACAAAATTACGAACATATGTAACTTTCAGCACCTGCAAAGAAGATGTCCGAATGTTTATGATTATGTATAAAACTTTTTCATACATGCGACGACGCGGCTTTATGATTATGTATAAAACCTTTTCATATATGAGACGACGCGGCTTGTGTCGACCTATAATTCTGTTTTAATATCTCGACTTGATATATTTTAAAAACTACAATTTTCTTTGACTTGACTATAATTTTGGCGAATCTTTAAATATATAGATCTTTCAAGATTCCGCCTGCGACTCTATCAGCGTGGAATTAGTACCTAATTACAACATTTCATCTCTCCTTTTAACTTCTTACAACCCTTTTTTCGCCATTAAAAGTAGCCTATGTTCTTTCTCAGGCTCTAGACTATCTGTGTATGAAATTTCATTTAAATCGGTTCAGTAGATTTAGCGTGAAAGCATGGACATATGGATGGATGGACAGAGTTACTTTTGCATTTATAATATTAGTTCGGATTAGAATAGAGACCTACTTATGTTCAGAATTTAGTTGGATAGGAAAAACCAAAAAAAATGATATTACATTGCATAATTGTTGTACCTACATATCAACTTATTGCTAAGTAATAATAAGTACTGTACTCACACCACGGCCTTGGTATTTCTAAAAAGACAAGAGTTTAAGATCAGTTATGAAAAATACAAAATATTGTAAGATATTTTAAGTCTGACAAAAAATATAATTACATTGTTTAGATAATCCAAACTAGAAGCTAGTCGGTCTAACTGGGCTGCCTGTGAACAAATAATCGGGATGTAATGGTTTTAATATTAGCTATATTCATATATTATGATGATTACGATATAACAAGTAATTTCTCATTGCTATTATTACTCGTAAAAATATAAAATCACGTCAAAAAAGTAATGTTGGCCGGTTATAATCTGTGTAAAATAGTACGACACGTCGCCTTCATACCTATACATTAAAAAAAAAACACGGCGCCATCTTGAATTATATTGTATTATTTATTGAATTTTAATCCAGATACCCAAATAATATAATTCCGTTTACAATTTGGTAAACATTGTCTGCATCTTTTTGAGGTTGATTGCGTGATGTAGATTTATGTATGCATACATACTAGAATTACTCGCATTAATTATTATTAATATAGAAGATACAACATGAAGGATATTAAGCTAAGGCCATTTTACTCAAGGAATGGAATGTAAGGAATTAAAAAACTTTCTTCTTATATTGATTTAAATATGCAAAATTATATATTACCCTTAGTGCCGATGAGTCACTATTATCGTCGTCATCATCCATTTTCTGTAAAAAAAAATACAGTGTAATTTAACGTACACTAACCTCACCTATTTAGGCATATATCGCACACCTAGATCTTAAGGTAGCTAACTTGAAAACATGAAGTTTTTCAGTTACGCACACCATCCTTACAGCAAAACCTACCTACCACTAAAAAAGATTTAAGCTGATTCTTCTAGTTTCATATAAAAACTCGTTAATTGTACGCGGATTTTCTCCTTTCCTGAAAAAAGCACTTTATCAAGTTAGTCCTATTGAGATCTAGGTGTGTGATTTGTAAATAAATGGCTAAACTAACTGTCTGATATCTTAGCGTAGTATTGTTTTTTATTTTTACCTGCCAATCGTCATCTCTGCGATCGTCACTGCGGCTATCCTAATAAGGAAATATATACATATACAATTTTTAAATATATACATATAAAAATGGAAATTGTAAAGTTTTCGAAAGGTCTGCATATAAAATAAAATAGGTACCTACGGGAGTTAAATCCGTTACAGTTGTTTCATTCGAATGTGTAACAACCGCACCTTGTTAGCATAGGTAATATATTTTTATTAGATTTTCAATGTGGATTTTGAGGATTTCTTTAATTATATGAAACGCTTACCAGAGGAACAGCCCAGGCTACAGCCAGGAACAGACCAAAGACGACGAAGAACTTCATTTCACCGATTACAAACGGGCCTCAAAATGGCATTCTTAATATAGTAAGATGTGGCGGTGAGGCGAATTACCGTTAATGGCTATTTCTACCGTGAAATCATTTCATTGTTCATTGATAAGTACTTAATTATTAATTTCGAACCTTTGCTTACCAGGTTTCATGTCCCCTGTTATCTGCTAGGCAACAGAACTCACTAGAATTGCATTTCTAAAAAACAAACAGATGGTGTTACTGAACCGACATAATTAAATACCCTATTAAATTGCAAGCTCAAAAAATATATAGGTATATACTTTCATCACCGTATGTTCATTGCTTTAATATAATAACGACACAATTCGAAATGTGTCGTTACGTGAATTTAAATTTAATTGCGACAACTTAGAAATTTAAATGGAGTGACAAAATATTTCTTTCTCTGTTTTGTGTGTCTATTAAAATTATTACACGCACCGGTAGGTACTGTAGGTGATTGATACATATATGTATATATGTATAAGCATAGTAACTTAAGAATTTATTTACTTACATTATTTATTACGTTGTGTGTAAAGTTTAAAAATTGTTTAATAATAACTTTTTCTTGACCAATAAATAAATTACGTGGTTTACCTACGTCTTATCGAGGGCCATATTATTTAGAAACTGTAAGCTAAAATATTAAATTGATTACTTACTATACTATACTATTATTAAGATATGTATAAAGCGGTAGAAATCTAAAACGTTACTTTTATTACGCAGTTATAATTGCTACAATGAAACAAGTATGGGTAATTTAACAGTATGTAATTCAATGATTTGAAAACACCGGCAGAAATTATGTTCGGGTATAAAAGCATGTTGTTTGAATTATAGATATTTTTGTATTCAATTTATAATAATTGTAGTTTTTACACAAATAGTTCCAAGTACATAGGAACCTAGGTAACATAGGCTTTAATATAAGCTTAATGTGATAGAAACGTTAACATTGACTTAAACGTTTATGTTGCAATTTGTTTTGGATAATGAAAAGTGTCTTTAGCTAACTTTTCATTTTCGATTCGAAACGTAATGTTTTCTTCAAGTGCATCCAATCGATTTTTGTTTTACAATACTCACACTACGACCACACTACGGCCTGTAATAATATAATCCTACTAATGGGTCATTCCATTGTGACGGGTGGGACATTTATACTCATTTTTGCCTGCACTTCGCTTTATTTCCGACAAACGGCAACGATTTACGCATTGAATATGACATTATCAAATACTTGAATAGTCATTGCATACTGTACCATCGAAAAAAGTATGAAAATGTCATTATTATTATGAGAAATTGACGGTATAAGAAGTGTGACGGGTGGGACTTCAAATTACCTCTCCTCTCAGAGTTGACTTACACTATTCGCAATTCGTAAGAAACTATGTAACTTTTGTTAAACAACCTATTTTTATATAGTTTCTGATATTGTATAGATTAGGTATTAGTAAACTTTACGCAGATAACTCGTAAAATAAAAATAATTTTGCTTCTCAAAGCTTGTGACGGGTGGGACAGTACTTTGTGACGGGTGGGACGAGTAACATTTGGGCATACAAATGTATGAAAAATATAAACACAGTTCTTTTGTATTTATTTTAAATCAGTTTTTAGATGAATTATCTAATGTTACAAGTAATCATTTCAGTAGTTTTTTAGAATAATAAAAACAAAAAAAATGTTTTTTCTTTTCAATGTTTACAGGCTCAGAAAATTGATAATAATTGGTAGAATGTCTAAAATATGACTAGTTTTAATGAAAGAGACATCTTCCTTATTCATTCGTAATGCTTTGCTAGTTTTATCAACACATTTTAAAAACATGACCTTTTATTCATTGTCGAAGTCAAAGGTACTTTGTGAAACTGCGAGGTATTTATACTCTTTCGACTTTTTCCTGGCAGTAATCTCTAATTCTCTTAACCCAATCTTACTTGAGTCTTCGTCGGCGGAGGAATTATTAGTGGTGGAAAAACTTAATCCTGGCGTTTGGTCTCTATCATCCTCATCTATCGTCTTTGAGTCAGTTTCAGTATATACCACCACCAAATTAAACGCCATAACACATATAATTTGCTTTAGTATAAACCAGCTACGTTTAAATAAAGTTGACACAACGATTTTATACTCACTAAGTCAGTTTTATCAGATAACCCATTTCGCTCACCCGTCAATGTGACGGGTGGGACATACTTTGAAAAGCGTTAAAAACAATTTTTATTTAGTAATGCAACGCGTTTTTGATCTAAAATAATCGTCCTCAACCTAATTGTTTCTTTCACAAAGCAAGATAACAAGAGGTTAGATATTTTTAGGTTTAACAAGAAAAAACCTTGTTTTACTGTGACGGGTGGGACATGAGTTAAGCTTTTTGTAGAAGCCCAATAAATACTAACCATGAAACTTAATTTATAATTACTTAGCACTAGTTTAAACTGCGTTAGATATATTTTCTTTTATACGTATCACTTTTTCCGTAATGTTCAGAAATGCCGCGAAATAGTGCTGCAAACTTAAAGTAAAAATAGGTTGGCGTGGACAACTGGCGCTAGGGGTACGGTCAAAAACGAATAAAATGGAAAATATTGATATAAAAATGAAAAACTCATTGATTAATAAAACAAGGCATAATGTTCTATTCTCTAAATATGTATTTATGTATAAATTAAGTTATTTATATTTTATGCCTATGGTGCCGGTTTCGCTGGAATGACCCTAATATTATTTACATGATGTTTTTTTTCACGCAAATATCTAAGTACCCGACACGGTATTAGATGCAATATAGTCTATAGTTCACCGATAACTTAAAACCTGTATAAGCACATTTCATAGGCAACGTTTTAATTCAACGTGGATAACGTCACAAGCTTGTACTTATGTAATTTTTTTTCTACAAAAAATAAAATATTTGTGATTAATAAAAAACTGAAAATTGTCTCTAAAGAGACGCGTGTTACCAACTCCGCTTTTGTAAATATATACATATATATTTTATAGTCTTTTTAAATAATTATTGCTTCATAATATCAATGTTATATCGTTGTGTTGTATTGCTAATTCTATTAATGTATTATTTTTCGTTCTTTAAGTGGATTCGCATTTTCAGTCCACCCTAACAACGCGTAGGTATATACCTACATACAATTCATGTCTACGGAGTTTACTATTACCAAAGGTGTTCCCTTTACGTCTGGAGCCAATTTTAGCAGTGTACGCAGATCTTGTTATTGGAACTGATCAGACATGCATTTGCGTTCAATTTTAACTATACCTAAATACTAAGTAATGCAGTAAGTCAAAAAGCCTTGGTATTAAAACTTATAATTTACTGTTGTTTGGTGCCTACTATAAGGTGAATTTACAGGCTCGCTCTTTTTTTTGTTAGATCCCAACGAGACTATAATTTTGCAGTAAATACCTAGGTAATTGAATAACACCTAAACGATCAGCAACTCTAAACAACGTTAAAAAGTAAACAGTGCCGATTTAAGTGCCATTCTTTCAAACTCGTTAAAAATTAAAAAAAAAAATCAAAGCAGTGTCAAATGTACGTGTTTTAAGTAAGTAGGTACATTTCGTAACGAGTTCGAAATATTATTTAAAATAGGTACTTACATATTTTACTCACTTACATGTCACGGACATACCTAAATAATGAGTCTGAATTCTTATGTCATCTATCTTATCATAGGTAGGTAGGTACACATTTTGGAAGAAGTAGGTACTTACTTACACATTTGCTAAAAGTTTTAAAACACGTAGCATATAACGGTGATAATATTTCTTTAGACAATTTTATTGATGAATATTTCACGATTCAATACAATTCTCCATTTTGGAGCATTACACGCCAGCTGGCAGTCCATTTCAACTGATTTTAACACATCTATGGCGGCAACGATCGCCCGTTGCCTAGCAACCGTCTACAGAGCAGCCATTTCTACAGATTAATTTCACTGATGTACTTTACTTGACTTGTCTATTGTTAAAATATCGATTCGCAGTTTGAAATTAGAATAACTTAATATTCATCAATGAAAGCTATTCGACCTTTAAATACAGTTTTTGCTTTGAATACTTTTTTTTAATTGGAAGGAATGATTAGGAGTAGCATTAAATTCAGTCTACACTTTAGAAATATGTAGAGGATCATAACTATTCTAGTACGATAGTCTAATACGGATTGGCAATTTAAACGTGGTGTGTAGGTTGTGACCAACTAAGTTTTCTTTTAAAGAAGAGTTTGAACCTCGGTAAAGTGCCATTGATAGGATTTGAACTACTATCGCTATTCCGTTTATCTCAGTAGGTAGATTTTATTTCTAAAGTATTTTAGATTTTAGACCGAAATTTTAATGATTCCGTTACAGAATTTTATTGGCAATGGGCAAACGTATCCAGAGCCAAATTTTCGAATGTAGGTACTTGTTGAAACACCTATTTAAAAAGTTTTTTTTAATAAAAGATATTCATTACTCTATGGCTAACGCAGACATCACGTCGCCAACGCATGAATTCTCCCCAAACCTCTGTACCACCATACTTCATTTCGAAACACAAAACCGTACTAACCCTTCCGATGTTGCAACTGTCGTTGCGTAAATTGCGTTTCGTGGTACCAGCCAGACAGGCTATGTAATAATTTTATTTTATTCGGAGGTGGATGTGAAATTTTATTGTAATGCCCTTTTTAACATTTCATGTGCCATCCTTTTTGTTATTTACTTGTTTTTAAGTTATGAAAACATTTTCTTTTCCTTGCAACATTAAGAATACATACATTCATAGAAAACCTCTAAAAACCAGAGTTTTGCAAAATCCCGTAAATTAAGCAAAAAAAAAAAATCAATTACTTACCTACATTAGAATCCCGTCACCAATTATAAAGAAATAGTTACCTATACTGTGTGATAATATAAATCTTACATTAGTCAGACTTAATGCGACATAGCATTCTCTACCAGTCTGCCTTATAATATGTGCTATCTACCACATCCATATTTCATAATGTTATACTCAAATACCTACACCTCATTAAGCTCTGTATGTTCTCAACTACAGAGGTGTTTAATTACAGAGGGGAGGTAAGTATGTATTTACCTCTTACTTGTTTATGTAAAATGTGAGTGAGAGGGCACTATACATTTTGTAAAAGGTTTTGATACGTTCTAGTCGACAGCCTTAAGATGACTTGACTTTGTGATACTTGAGATGCGCTGTGTAAAATAACATGAATGAATAATAATAAAAAATAAATAAGCAAGATATCAGTAATTTTAACATACTAAGGTACCTACTTTCCAGGCGGTAGGCATTGCTATACGCCACATTATCTAAAAGCAGTCAAAATTTGTCACAATATATAGGTACTTAATTAATTATTAGGTACCTACTTACTTGCCCCTAGACTTTTCCCCAGAAAATGTGAAGAGCTGCCTCTCTAGACTAGTATCAATCGATAAAAGCAAACGAACTAAAGGAACGCGTTGTACCTACAGAATATCTACACGAAACCTTCACTTATGTCGTTTCGTTCTTTCGCTGTTGCGATTTCACTAATTTACTACATAGTATAAAACAAAGTTGCTTTTTCTGTCCCTATATCCATATGTACGCTTAAATCTTTAAAACTACGCAACGGATTTTGATGCCATTTTTTTAATCGATAGAGTTATTTAAGAGGAAAGTTTATAGCACCCGTGTGAAGCCGGGGCAGGTCGCTAGTATACCAATATAACAGTTCTTTATAAAACAATATCATACAGTCGTTAATCGAGGTTTCAACAGTGTGATATTTCCAAATAACATTTACTTACATTAATTTACGGTAGCAGGTGTGTCTGTCAGTAAGTAATATTTAATAACGCAGTACCTACATATGAATTATCTTGACCCCTCGGGGCACAGCGATCGATTTTAGGGATCGGTCACGAATTGGCATTTATGCGAAGATCCCGTGACCTTTTCTATTCAAGCCACTCGTATATTTGGCTACTAATGAATATTGATAAATGTTCATCGTGAAATTTAATTAAGTTTTTGCGGTACGCTTCGTTGTTGAATAAGGATAACTACTGGGTAAAGAAAACGAAAATTACTCATTGAAAAATATTGTAAAAGATTATTTTTCCAATTCATACTCATTTATTTATAAAAGGTTAGGTTATATTACTTGTCATTATTTCATATGCACATTATTTCACCTGCCGTAACCGCAATGTTTGGTGCACTTCTTAAGAGCTACTCATGAAAGGTTTGTATGGTACGCGCATTCGTCATATTATGTGAGCACACCCTAAGATATTCATTACTGTGTTTCATTCATTACATTAATGTATGCTTAGAATATCAACTTTGTAGCATAAACTCGAATTAAAGCATAGGTACAACAAGCCGTCATTTTTTGCCAGTATCTACCTAAGTAAGTGAGCTGGCTATTTTTGTTCGTTAATCCTTCAGGACTGCTGACTGTTCTGTAATCTTCCGGGTGCGAACGAGTGAAGTTTAGCGATTAGCCAATGAACTATTAAGACGTATGAGACCGCGTTAAGGGATCAAATAGTTCCGAGAAAGAGTATTTACAGAGACTAGCCGTATACGTTTTTTTCTGTTTAGCTAATTGGTTGATTAGGTAGTTGGTGGGCATTAGGTGGTAGGTAGGTACCTACATATCAACCGTACATCATAGTTTATGCTTTGCCTAAAAAAGTTTAAATAAAGAAGGTGCAATTTTAATGTGGATGTGATTGATTGTTTTTATTTAAGCAAGATCTATTTTTTTTAAATTATGTCCATTAATTATATTGCCCAGATGAACGAACTCCGATTTTTATTACTGTCTTTTTTATATTTTTTCACAGACCGAATATATTTGAAAGTATTAAAATAAACAATAGTGTGATTTCTTTTCAAACAAATTATAAATGTATCCACTAGCGGATGGTCTCGAATTAAGTTGCCAATCCGCTGGGGTGGACTCGGGATTATTTGACACATTATAGACAGGGGTTTGGTCACTGCTTTATGAGATACTAGCGGCCCGTCCCGGCTTCGCACGGGGGGACTTAAGATTTTTTTCATAGTTTTACGTTTTAATGACATTACTTTGGAGCAAACATCTAAATCATTAAAACGATTGTTATGGGTAAACTATAAAAGATAGACATATGCTCTCGCGGACTTTTTTAAAGATAATGTTAAGATGAACAATTCACCCATAAAGCATTTTTGTATAACTTTAACTATATGCTCAGCGCACGCCACGGAAGGCCTCAGAAACGATACTTTTCCCCCGTTTTTGAAACATTTTCGGTTACTGCTCCGCAACTATAAGACCTAGCGTGATATTATATAGCCTATGTTACTCGGGGATAATGTAGCTTTCCAAAGGTGAAAGAATTTTTGAAATCGGTCCAGTAGTTTCGGAGCCTATTTATTACAAACATACAAAAATACAAAAATACAAATCTTTCCTCTTTATAATATTAGTATAGATATAGATATAGATATAGATATTATTTTTCTTTCTCTTTTTTTTGCGTAACTACCAACGGTGGTGACTTTTACTTGAGACATTGCTACAACCCTTTCTTTTTATTCAAAAGTTATTAGGATTTATTTAAAAGTTATAAGATAAGCAAACAAAAGTTGTATTTTTTCTTAAGTTTATGTCGAAATATATTTATGTTTGTTGACTTTTATCTAATGGCACTTGTTTAGGTCAATGATATTGTCATATCATAATCACTTAATTCTTTTAGCGATAATAATAGAAACAAGTTAAGGTAAATGGTGTACAAAGTGTAATCGAGAAAATCTGAATATTTTGCAATTTAACTTAATCGTTAAATTGAAAAATCCGCGGCCCTTAGGGAAATTAAAGAGCTTTCATCCCATGCTTACATTTTGTGAGCGCTTTCGAATATGAGTTTCAGATGTTTACGATGGGGAAATAATTCGTAATTTGTAACTGGTAGAAAATTATATTTAAATGGGTGGTACAACGGACGTTTCAACCGCCGTCAGTCCCTAGTTCTGATTATTGAGGATATGAGCTACAAGAATTACGTTTTGAAGCCACGACATACTGCGCTCGTATATGTCATCAGAATTAATAGAGTTTAAATCTTATTCCTTCAATATTCGGGGCAAGGGACTGACGGCGGTTGAAACTACTTGAAACGTCCGCGGCATCACACAAATAAGTAAAGATTAATTGGTTTCAAATATACCTAACTGCGTTTCTTATCGATAAGTAAGAACCGGATAATCTAGTGTTTAGTTACCATGATAAGAAATTTTGAATAAATTGAACATATACTCGTATTCGTCGTCGTTCGCTGTCACGCTAACAATATCTTTCGAGGATGCTTCAGGTAGAGGCGAAAGTACAGTTTTGTATTCTTTGGAACAGTGGTAGCGCGTGCAATGGAAGGCGTGCATATAGGTACCCCGCCAGGGTAGGCACTTGACATTGTGCTTATATGGAATGCACGCCCTTGCTTTGGTCCTATTTTATTTCTCAATTATGTTTACGGTAATTAACTACAAAGTTCTCAAGTTGTTAACTTAGAATTCCTTTATGGACTCCAGAAAAAATATATTCTCATGTTTACAGCGTTGAACGCGTCGTTTTGTCGTTAAATTTATTCACAAATATATAAGTAAGTTAATCTTACAGATACATTTACGTTCACACATTACGCAGAATGAGCTTTTTTCTCGTAGACACATTTTACGTTTACTTTATCGCCCTTTGTCGCTGAAAACGATGCTTCCTGCACGCTAGGGAAAGAGGTAGTAAATTGCCCGCTTAATGACAGACGAGGCTAAGGGTCTAGAGTTCAGATTAAAGGTTAAATGTTCTGTTAAACTATTTATCACATAAGACCCCGAGAAGAGGTAAGTGTCATATATCCGCTTTTGTTATTTAAACTCTTGGCAAGAATCTTATAGGAACAAGCCAAAACAATACCTACTCTGGAAATAAAAGTTACTTATTCCAGTAACAAAAAATATATTATGTAAAAATATATAATTTAGTAAATCTTTTCATCTACCTGTCGATAGAAACGTAGCTATGCGTTGATGTAGCTACATGCAGAACAGTTTTCAAATCATAAATTCGCATCTCTATTCTACCGAAACGAATCGAGATTTCACTTCGGCCACTCGATAATAAAGCCTATTCAGTTGTTTCAGGGTTCCTTGTGATTTGGTTTTGTTTACAAGGTGAGTATTAGGGCCACGTAGGTAGAGATAATGCCATTACATTAGATATATAGGGTGTGTTTGTATACAGGCTTTAGGTATATACTTATGTACTTATATGCTAGTGAAATTTCTTTATATCTTAAGTATGGCTTAAGTTCATATATTTTGATAAAGTTGAGATTTTAATCAATAAAAGCGTAAAATGTATACCGTTAACTATTACTTTAGGATAACAACTTCTGATGCCTTCGCGGTTATAACATATCGGAATGAAACAACTATAACGGATTTAACTCGCGTTTAAATCCCTTATACCTAGTTGTTTCATTGTTAGGATAAGACAAATAACCGAAAAATATTTACAGGTTTAAAGAGTTTTACAAAGAAGGGCTTCCTCTCGGTTAAAGCAGTAGATAAAGGCTCGGAGGCACGGATTCCAAGCGGACATTATCTAGTTATAAATAAACATCTGTCGATAAATCTTTACTCTAGTACTGTGTTAACATTAACTCCGCCTCGGGAAATAACTCCTTTCAAAAGAAAACGAAAAAGAAAAATATACAAACACTGGAGGATTTTCACGGAAACTTTCATGATTAATAAAGAATGCTACAAGCCAAATACACCAGGTTTTAATCCATCACAAATCCTTCAGGAGTCATTACGCAAAAACATTTTCAGAGGTCATTGTGATTAATAATCGGTAATGTGGCCAGTTCAAAAACCACCTTATTTTTACAACGGTAAGGTATCCTTCGAATTAATTTTAGTAAGTGGTTGAAAGATTAAAATAAAACTTTAGAGTGCTTTTTGAACGTATGGAAAGGGATCCTCGCGAAACAAAATCAGTTACTCCCTGGCTTTCGAGCGTGACGGTTGTGTCCCCGTTTCAGCCGAAACGCGCGATCGCAATTTCAAACACGCCCGTGCACAACTGAAAACTATTCGTGTGTGAGTTCGTGACCTGTGATCTGTGTAATTTGAGTTTGTGGCATCGAGGATTTTCAGCCGAGGTTTTATGTGAGTAATTTTTTTTTTATTTTTCAAAGACCTATGGAAATATTGCAACACCATGGAACACAGCATTGATTTCGTCTGGCGTTTTTTGAGACATGCAAGTACCATTGCTGTTCTGCACTCCCGTTAGGTCGGAATGGGTGAAATTAATAGTATTTTAATGAAGTATACAGGAGCAATCAACAGGTGTTTGTTTTCTAAAATATACAATAGTACTATGTATACAATATTTGCAAACCATTAGGAAAAACACGGTTTTAATCATTCATAACATATGTGAGGAGGTTGGAAGTGTAGGTAGGAGAATTCACTCCTAAGGTTGTCAACTGCAAAGTATTCTCGGCGAATACTATTGATTAAAATGTTTTTTATTCCTTACAATGACATTTTAAGCAATATTACAAATAATTACTTGGGTGATTAACACAATAATAAAAATTATACTAGAAATGAAAAAGAAAACAAAAAGCTACAATTAAAAAGGTTGTCTGGTAGAGAATGCCGTATGGCATTAAGTCCGCCTTTTGTACATTTGTGTTTTATTGTGCAATAAAGTGTAAATAAATAGATAAAAAGAGAAACAGGATAAATTAAATTTGTGGTATTTAAATACTCCAAATTTAGTATTCCATGCTGTTTTAATGAGTCTAGTCAAAATAGTCATCAAAATGACGTGGTTGAATATGTTCATGTGATCAGTGGTTTGTTTGGCAACCCTAGTCACAAGAGATGTCAGGACCACAGCTATAAAAAAACGTTATGTGCCAGTCGTAATGACAAATTGAAAAGATGACGTTGATATTTTCTGTTTCGGGTATATGTCGGTATTAAATAAAATATCACGCAATATATTATACTTGTACAAAACCTACCTTCATATCCTTAACAAGGTACTCATAAGACTAAGACAAAATGGACTAGATGACAAGATTTTCAAATCATTACTTTATTGTCACATGAATACATATTTGTGTAATGTGATATGCAATAAACAATTCTGATTTTGAATTTGTCATATTGTAATAATGGAAGATAAATTTTGATCGTGTGAAGTGAAACTAGAAAATTTTCAGACTTTTGCATTTAACTGAAACCTTGCCAAATTTAAGCTAGATTTCACTAACCATTTGGCTAAGCCAGATCAAGGCGTCTCGCAGTCTAGAGATTTTCTTATTAAGACGGACGGATAGCTGAGTTCACTACCCAGACAATAAAGTTAGGTATTTCCGAATTTATGAAAAGGTAAAAGTCCCATACATATATAAATCTTAGTATATATGAGACTTGAACTTGGGAAATTCACATCCTCACATCCACATATTAAAAAAAGAATTCATCAAAATCACGTTGATCCAACTGCTTGAAGGACGGAATTTGACGGAAAAAATCTAATATTTAATGTAAAAATTTTAATACCTACCGAAAATCTTTTTATGTGACATATCGAGATGTGTATTTACAGTATTTTTTGTTTTTATTCAATTACATTTTGGAAGTATACATAGTAAGTAAAAAGTCAATGCACTTTTTCCAGTTTTAATGGTTGTTTACGATTAGCCCGTATGTTTTAGTGTGTCTAGTCTTGTCTAGACGGCGAGATACCTGAGAGGGGTGATTTTGGGAACGGTTCTGTACAACTATTAAAGCTTATTCAGGAATTACTTTATGGTCTACGTGTCATGAATAATGAGGTACCTAGCAGTGTAAAGATGACAATTTGTTTTTCCATGTTTTTGTACATTGTAAGTAATGAAAAAGGTGTATACTAGCCCTGTCCAATTTTAAATTCCATTTACAGTATTTTTTGTTTTTATTCAATTATATTTTGGAAGTAAGTAGTACCTAAATGACAAGATTTGACGTTTTGTCTCCACCTGTAAACGTAGTTTGTCAGTCAGGCAATGGCAAAAATAAGGGCGACTAAATACGTCGCTTGTCACTCAAGTTGTTCCCTAGTTCTCAGAATAAGGCTTTGTTTTTGCCGTGAGCTTTCTACATAATTAATGAAATCCTCGTAAGGAGTGGAAGAGAGGGAATGACAATAAGAAATATAGTCGCGGGCATATTGCAGACGAATACAGTAGATTCTACAAATTAGATTATTAAATGCGATAGTAACACGAAACCGACGCGACAGCAGGGAACCAAACACGACAATTCTATTTTATTTATACACTGCATTGCTATTGAATCGTAACGAAATATGTTTCCCGTAGTTTTTGTTTCCTGTAGGTACTTCCATACCGATAAATAATTATGTAATATATTTTTTACACACAAGAAGATGGCTAATTCATTATTTTCAGTGATTTCAAAACCTATAAATTGTATTCATAAACAAAGAAAAATGTAATTAGGTGAGCAAGCTACATACATACACCCTTATTGTGTTTGTTGCAAGGGGTTGTTCGTCGAAACTTTTCCAATCATCAAACTTTAACCTCATGCCGTGCGACAAAGTAAATATATATAACCTCTCAATATATCTCTGTTGCAGTTATATGAAGAAAATTTTTATTCTCTTCGCAATGTAACTAACTAAGATGCTTAACACTCAAGGACTCAAGCTATGACTCTAGCAATATTTGAAATGACTTCTAGCCTTCATTTTAAAAGCTTTTGCTTCAATAACGCTCGTTTTCCAGTCGTGAACATTACTTGCAATTTATGTTACATTTGTAAGAAACCCTTTGATCTTCATTCACACACGCCACGGTGGTTTTTAATGAGCAGATGTGTGTTTTCATCGATATAGAAGCAAATAAGACGCGCTGTTAACAATGTTGTCAGATGACATTATAATATGGCTTAGCTATACAATAGCTTTTGTTTATAACTTTAATGATCTTCTGAAACGTGGGTACCAATAAAATGCGTCGTTTGCACGTTTCAATTCGTTTTTCTGAAAAGACATTGCCTTTTAGAAAACTATTAACAAGATAGACACCATTAGTCTTCATTGTGTCTTTGAATATTTTTTTATCATTATCAGGATTAAGGAATATAATTATTATGATAAAAAAAAACAAATGTTTCATTTGAACTAACAATTTCAATTTTCATGAAATATTTCAAAACAAACATTTAGTCAGTTATAAAAGTGTAATTAAGTAAAAAAATGTTATGAAAATGCTCAATCAAAAGTAACACAATTATATAATAGCCAGTGGTAAAAATATCGTAATAACATAGGTTCCTCCTATCCTATTCGGTTTTCGATTTTTTTTAGTATTTATATTGTGTTGTTAAAGATACAATATTAGCAAATTATATATAAATGTCGATTTTACCAAGGTTGTAAATTTTCCTTTACCATAGTAGTTAGGTAAGTAATATTTTTTCCTGATTTTCTTTACGATTCCCCCGGGATCAAATTTATTAGGCACACCTGGTGGAGGCGTTGCGGGATTTTTCACCATCAATTTAGTGTAAAAAGAACAAGGAACATTAAATTATTGTATTATTCAAACCCTATTTTATTTAAAATAAAAAATATATATGTTGTATTGAGATTTGACATTACTGAGCCCCAATCCCGACCCTTTGAAGAGCTTATCTTTGTAATTTTTTGTTTGATGGAGAAAAGAAAAAATATTTTTGATACAGTTACGCCTATTGTTTCATCGCAATCATTGATAGGACAAACATATTAAGAAGTAAATTCACGAAGTTTGCGTGCATGAAGCCATAGTATGCAATGTGGTTTACGTGCACTGAATACAGTCATTCAGTCAATGGGTAATACCTCTAAATGTCAATACAAAATACAAAGCTTATTTACTTAACAGGAAAGTTTTAGATAATTTGTTGACTATTTTATAAATCGCTCGTTCTGTTTGGAGTAATCTATAGGTTTGTATAGTAATAAGGTTTTATTTTAATTAAAAAAAACACCTTTTACAAGAAAGAAAATGTACATATTTCAGGGAGATTCTTAAGGCTGGTAAATTTTTTTATGTATTAACAGAGAGAAACTGTATTATCAGCAAAATAATATGAGCTTTACTGTCCAAGTCGGGTTTTTTTATTAATAGCATTTAATAGTAGGTCGCGCCGATCAAGTTTCGTTATGTTGATACACAAAGGATTTCCAGTAACGAAATTAATGTCAAAGAATGATATCTTTGACGTTAATTTCGTTGACCTTCATTAGACATCAAAAAGCCCCAGACACGTATAAAGAAAGATGTTGAATTTCTCTGACAGATCTGAGGGTAGAACAGGCAGGAATGGTTCAATCAAGATAATTTTGCTGACGTGGCTATTTTTCCCCGACTTCCCTTTGCCGAGGTGCTTTATTTATGAAGACAAACGGTTGTCACACTGTAACATTTTAATATTGTTTTTGTAATATTTTTTCCATTTATTTTTTATTTTACTATATAATATTATGTATAAGGTCATTATATAATAATAATAAGAAATATAGGTAAGTCGAATCTTTAAATAGAAGAAATAGCCAAATTGACATTGATGAATTTTGTATACAGATAAATGGGGACAGTGGAGAAGAATAAGGCTTACTTATTAAATATATTTTTTGAATAAAACTGGAGGGGCACACCTAAAATGCTATATAATTTTTATTCCGCCTTGTTGCTGAAACGTTTTAATCTCTTCTTCCTTCTGTAAAAACTGTAAAGTTTGTATCACAGTAATTTGATCAAACTGCCTCATAAACCATAAAACCAGCCAGATCAGAATAAATGGGATAGTATTATTAGGTTTGTGTTCGTTGAAATAAAACAACTATAAATGGATTTAACTCGCGTATTTTATTTTATTGGTTGATGTTTCGAAATTTTGAGCTGACGATAGTCCAACGCTAAATGTGTGGTAACCGCGAAGACAGCAATTATTCTTACGTATTTTTAAGTTTTTCTCAGTCGGTGTGATAGGCAGCCTACAACCCTGTTTGGTGTAAAATCTCTGCCGTAATTTACAAACGTAGAGTAATTTCCTTCAAGATAAAAAAAAGAGTATTTTTAAAGCCACTGAATTTTTCATTTTAATTGAGTTTTATAAAGGTTCTTTACTGTGGCTTGAAATAATAAGACCGGAAAAATTACATTATTTTTTAATAAAGTCATTTTTCCGAGAAATTGTACCTTGCATTAATTACATCATTATGTTATATTAGTTGTGATTATAGTTCTTTAGTTGACCACCCGTCTATATGAGAAATAAATTTAACGTTCGCTAACGCTAAATAAAATGTGTATAAATTACATTCAAGATGTCATTTTTCTAGAGGATATAATAACTTATATACCTTTGAATTAACAGTTTACTACACCTGAAATAACTTAACCAAAGAATACTTTTTACAATCTTACTTATCTTTTTTATATTTATTAATTATTTTCTATGTTATTCATATTCAATTTATTTCATGGTTCCGCACATAATAGAAGTTATGTGCATCTATGGTTAGAACTATTAGAGAGTCAATTTCTCGATATTTGTCTCGTTTTCCCGAGTTTAGTCGCGCTATACATTATCTTTACATATACCATAACTTCACCGCAAACCACTTCAAAAACTAGTTTAACACACTTATACGTGCCAAACAAAACATCGTAAAATCCCGCGTAAAACCATTTTAGTGCGATAGAAGACAAGTCAAGGTTTTCATATCGACACACGTCATATCACATGTATACAACGCATAAGATGAGTCAGACACATTGAGACGTCATTATTTGACTAATTGACAGCATTCCTCAATCAAAAACATGCTTCATTACCGCAAAGGTTACAAGATCAATTTCTGGCAGAATCAATTTGGTCATTGGTGTACCTCCTAATACTTTGGATATTTGGAGGCTATTTATATATAATAAAACTGATAAAAGACCCAGGGTTGGTGTTTTTCGAGCGATCAACATGCCGTCATAGTTTCAGACTATATTTAAGAAGAGAATAGAGAATAGAATAAGTAAAAGACAACAGTGTTTTGTATTATTTGCTGCCATTATACATAGTTATAGGTAGTTAGGACGAACAATGACAGCGTCTCAAACACCCGGAGAGACATTCAGTTTTGAATTATGGTAATAACTAATAAGGAATAATCATTATCTTGGCCAGAACACTCTTTCCGACCTCAGATCGCAGTTCTCATCCAGCGAATTTCAGCGACCTTCGCTAGGACGCCGTACCAAATTGTTCACATTTAAATATTGTAGGTATGCACAGTGCAATATGAAACACTGGTAATTAATCTAAGAAATTAATTTAAGCAGTTTCCATCAACGCCTTAATAATTATTACGGCCAAATGACGTTACCGAATCCAGCAAGACGTTGACAGGGGTACCAACAGGTAGAACGGAAGTGTTGACAACCTGACACCTAGTGTGGAGCCGGCTTTATGTAGAAGCTATTGTCTTTGCAAAGGATAGGTTATAAATGCAAAGGGCTTTTATGTTGGGACCAATCGATTATACAATCGAACGAAATGAATAGGTACATAATTGTATGGAATTGGCATAGGCGATCAAAGTGTCACTTGATTAGTGCTCGTTCGAGTATGTCAATTTTATACCATTTTGCCATTTTATATTTAATATTACCTACAGCTGGCATCAAATACATCGTAGTCCAAGGTATAGAACAAGATCGTACCTAATGCCTTAAAACAAGAGATTATTTGATTACCTTGATCGCAAATCGTTATGATATATTTGTGTGACTGTTCTTAAATCACATTAACGTTTTCATACATAAATATCATCAAAACACGACAAGCACATTTTTTAGTAAGGTAAGGTACTAGCAAAATCAATGTAGTGAACTAACTATTGTTATTTAAAAACATTTCTGTAACTAGAACATTTTTATTACAATGGTGGATGTAAAATTGCCCTTTGAATATATTACACGTGGAGGGAATATTGTAAAACTATGTATAACCTGGTAATATTCTCGTAAATAACCTTTTCAATGTAGACGTGCCTTTAGGGCAGGGTTGCAGAAATTTCCACCAAGCGAAGCACTTTGAAAGCAATGTATTCATAGTGTTTTATAAATCCAGCTTGTTTTCATTCACGGCGTTGGTAAACGGAGTTAGGAAATATTGGAGTTACGCGTTAAAGTGAAAATTACGCGCTTAAAATGTACATTGTAACATGGGGACAATATTTTACGCGACGAATATGAAATGTTCACAATATATTATGTAATTCCGTAGAATTCTGTTAGTTACTTTTAAATATATATTTATAAGTAGCTAGGTTCTTTATACATTAAGAACCTAGCTTTAATTCGTGAAGAAGTAATACATTCGATAAAAAAGGTCTTGTTCCGGTATTTTATTATTAAAAATATGACAGAAGATGTCTAAAACATTAATATAACTATATTAAACTTTCTGAATTCCTCTGTTTTGATTGCGTAGCATTTGTTATCCCACTAGGCTTAAGTTTGAACTTTGCTTTTATTAATATTTATAAAGTGGTTACGGTAACTTAAATGTTACGAGCTGCGATAAGCCTTTTAGGGTTCCGTATTGTCTGTAGAAAATATTCCACTTGTTTGTGGAGCTGATGGGTTCCGTTAACTTTTCAGAGTTTCATAAAATGAATAAATAAGGTAATTGGAATAAATGGATTATTTGTACCTAACAAATTTGCGTAATTTATTTTATTTGCTCACGTTACGAAGACTTTACAGTTCCCATATTCGTCATAGTTATAACTATGAGAAGAAAGGAATCTAATTCAGAAAATGTATTCCTATCAGAAGTTGGCTTTTTAATCTGTTTACCATAATCATAAATTAGTTGCCATAAATCAGACCAGCCCATAGAAACACAGACAGTCTGGTGTGGTTTAATTAATCTTTGTTCTTCGCTCTAATTTAATGACACGGTCAAGTGCGATCAATTGCCTATTAGGGAAATATGTCGATAGGCGGCGAAAAGCTTCTTTTGTACGAGATTATAACTTCTACTATTATTAATAAAATATACGGACAATAACTTCGAGAAAAGGGACGTAGTAAGCAGTTTTCTTGGTCATTTCTTAACAGTATGATAGATACATATTTCTAACTGGTTAAGACCTGAAAAAAATGGTCTTAGTAAAAAATTAGCATTAGTTACGTACTTATTACTGCAAGAGAGTTTAGGTACCTTTATCGAAAAAACTGAAAAGTTCAGACCAAAATCCAGAAATTTATAGGAAATATGATGTAAATTTTGTCAACGGTGTGCAATGTAAATTAGCCTAGCTTCAGGATTAAATTCGTTTTAATTTTAATTGTAATATCGCACACCTAGATCTAAAGGCAGCTAACTCAAAAAGTTTTTTCAGGAGAGGCGAAAAACTGATTAATATTTCCATGTGCACTGAAGGAGCTTCCTGTTTAGATTAATGCTTTTTAGATGAACTATGAAATTAAAAGAGTTAGCTTAAATCTTTTTTATTGGTAGGTAAATTTTGTTTGGGAATTCGTTGGTGTGCATAACTCAAAGCTTCAAGTTTTTGAGTTAGCTTTGTCGACTAAAAGTATGTGTCCCGAAAGATTTAAAAACAAAATTAAGATTAACATTTCCATCTCTCCTTTACCAGGCAATCTGGTTTATTTTATAAATGGAATTCCTTCATACATTCCCTTGACGCTAAATAAACAAGTATGAATAAATTATGACTCATTCCTGGTCTGCATGTAAATTCGAATCTTGTTTGTAATGCAATAAAGGCTATTTTTGTATGTTTGTTATCAAACACAGACGTCAAATATATTTCTGTGCGGGCAATGTGATAAATCTTTCTTCTGGGATAAGGTCGTGATTGAAGTTTCCAGGTTATAAACTTAATTACATGTCTATTATATTAGATTTCTTTTAATAATTCAACATCAGTCATCTTTAACATTATCCTTTAAAAAAAATGTTTAATAGGTAACGTACAAATAATTTTGTTTAAAATAACTTTTAACATTTTTTGAGGATGATAGAATGCGTGCAAGCCCGCGACTTTTAAATTAAATTCTTTTTAAACAACAGTGAAAAATAAGATGTGAAAACACATATTTTACAAACACAACCGTGTTCCTTTATTAAATTTCTCCCTTTGAACGCTGGCCGAATTATAATAAAATATGCAATTCTCTTTCATGTTTTTTGCCGACATTACCAGTTCTAAACAATGCTACATGAGTACGTTTGTGGTTCGGACCACGTCCGAACTGAATTTGAAATTTTAGGGAAAACCCACGTTAATTGAATGAATTAGGAACGGCGCTTATTATTTTTACATACACTGTCCGTTCCGAGGATCAGAACAAGTAGAAATCTTACATAAAAAGAAAAACAAAATAAATTAGTTGAAATAGGATTGATCAAAGCTAAGGTAATCATTCATATTAGTTGCATCATAACTTATTGGAATAATCTGATCTTATAGGACGTGTGTCGCCTGTGTGTCTGTGTAGTCTGTGTGTCTTCTAGTTCAAAGTACACATACCTATTGTTTCTATACTTGGCACTATACGCGTGACCCTTGTTATTTTTATTATAATAAAGCATAAACGAATATACAACATTATAATTACTTAAGAATAGAGGCACTTCTGGACTTGGACGGACATGGTAGCGGCTTCGTGTAAACATCTCATCACTTGGATGTATCGCCAATCGACTTGGCATCGCTGCAGGGACTCCAGAACAGACCAGATTTCGATCGAATCAAAGGCCTTCTCATAGTCCACAAATGCTAAACACAGGGGCTGATTATACTCTTCGGTCTTCTGTATAATCTGCCGCACTGTGTGGATGTGGTCTATGGTGCCGTATCCGCTCCGAAACCCAGCCTGCTCCGGTGGTTGGAATTCGTCAAATCTTCGCGCAAGACGGTTCGTGATTACCCTACCCGTCCTACCCGTCATGACATACGGAGCCGAAACGTTAAAAGTCGCTCAGCGGGCTATGGAAAGGGCTATGCTCGGCGTTTCTCTGCGGGATCGAATCAAAAATGAGGTGATTCGGCAGAGAACCAGAGTCATCGACATAGCCCACCGGATTAGCAAGCTAAAGTGGCAGTGGGCTGGCCATATTAGCCGAAGAACCGATAACCGTTGGAGTAAACGTGTTCTAGAGTGGAGACCGCGTCTCGGCAAGCGTAGTGTAGCCCAGTGTAGGACATCCTCAGGCAAGGTGGAGTGACGATTTGCGTAAGATGGCTGGCAGGAGCTGGATGCAAGCAGCCCAAGATAGAGCAAAGTGGCGTGAAATTGGAGAGGCCTATGTCCAGCAGTGGACTGCGACGGGCTGATGATGATGATGATGATGAGAGGCACTTATAAAATATGCACACATGTAAGATTTTCAATAAACAATCCGATTTGTAAAAGAATAATACAAGGAAATAAAATTCAAATGCTTGTTATAGAATATTATTTCTTTCAAACTGTTAAACCATTTCAAAATTAGGCTGCAGCTTTGACGTGCTCGTATTGGCACGCTAGCGTGACATGCGACGCTTAAATACATTTATGACGTGTCGTACGGTACTTTCACAATGTCTTTTCTAGCCATTTTTTTGCCTATGCTTTTTAGCGCAATCATACTAATAATGTTCTTATTTAAGTGACCAGTTTTAAATACCTACTCGGCGCAATTTGAAAATTTAATAATATTATGGTTATTTAATTTGTCAATGAGGTTTTATGTGACCAAAGTTGCATCCAAACACCTTAACCATAGAAAAACGTTCGTGTACCTAATAAAAGTAATCTATAGACTTTGAAAAACGCTGTCTTTTTTATAGAGGCCCTTGAAATTGTTTTGTGCAATAGGATTTTTAAGTTTGCAAGATCTGCTCAAATTGTTATTGACATGAAATATATAATTACCAACCTACTTTCGTGTTTATAATGTTGGCACAATATGCTAGAAGGTACTTTGACATTTTCAAACTATTTTAAACCGCAACTAACAAGTGTTGCGTTCGAAGCTAATCTCTACACGTATCGATCAGGCACCAGCTGCGGTAATCGACTCATTCCCAGAACTAATTGAAGGCACAATGTCATAACACATGGAATGCGATGCGTTTGCGGTGCTTTTAGGTAGGTATGATTGAAAGAAGCATTGCCGTCAAATCCCCTAACTTCACCTTTTTTTTCATTTATTTTCATTTTGATACATTTTCTAACAACACTTCACTCTATTATGGGTAACAAATATATTTAAAGTAATTTGGGTGTGTATGGTTTCTATTTCTGTAAAGTGAAGAGCTACTGCATTAATAAATGAAATTAATATATCGCACCCCTAGATCTAAAGGGAGCTAACTCAAAAAAAGTAACTTTTTCGGGAGAGGCGAAATTGTTGTAAGGAATCGGATCCTTTTTTTTAGCGTGTGTTTAATTTAAATCTTCAGATTTTTGAGTTAGCTCCCTTTAGATCTAGATGTGCGATATGACAAAATAATTTATAAGCCTTTGGTGTGATACCAGCCTCATCGAGATAATGCACGGGTCCTTGAATCTGATAACATACGTGGTCGTTCTAAATAGGTAGCTGAAGGTACTTTTCCAGATCCATTTTTTAAATACCAACATAATTAGTGTTAGCTTGAATCGAATAATCGAATAGTCACTAGCGGAATATATCTTTACATGAATCGGCATGTATCTATATCTATACTAATATTATAAAGAGGAAAGGTTTGTTTGGATTTAATAGGCTCCAAAGCGGCTGGTCCGACTTGAAAAATTCTTTCACTGTTTGGAAGCTACGTTCACTCGGAGTAATATGAGCTATAGAATATTTAAAAAAAAATAGGGATCCGTGCAAAGCAGGGGCGAATGGCAAGTTCAATAATGTATTTGTGTTCTTGCACTCATTATCGAAAAACACAAGCACTTTGTCAGTAATGCATATCATAGGTAATTAAAAAGAGAATCGAAGCGTTAGTGCAAAATACATAAAAGTTAAGGAGTTAATTATATCTTTTTTTTCTTGTAATGCTTTTTTAGGGATATTAATTACCTAAACGTTTCGAATTGGGGTTAATTACCGTTAACTCGACCACAGTGGCACGCCATCTTTAGTGTAATTGGCAGGCATGAATAGGTGGAAACAAAAACATTTCGCAATGTGCAATGTCAATACTAGATATATGTAAATGGACAACATAATACTTTAGTAGCTATAAGTAATGTAGCCCGGTAAGTAATGTAACTTGCAATTTAACGAAAGGTAGAAGTTAAAAAATAATTTAGTTTTTGACAATGACGTCCAAAATTCTAATATATCTATAGCATGTAGATATACAACTGTTACTATACAGAAATTATAACTGTGTCATGTTATCTATGACTGAAATATAAACATACATAGGAACATAATATCAATACATAGTATAAAACAAAGTCGCTTTCGCTGTATGTCCGTATGTATGCTTAGATCTTTAAAACTACGCAACGGATTTTGATGCGGTTTTTTTTAATAGATAGAGTGATTCTTAAGGAAGGTTTATAGCCCCCGTGCGAAGCCGGGGCGGGCCACTAGTAAGTAATAAAGTAAAATGAGTCCCGAATTGCAATTATACTATTTTTAATTAACACGCGTAATGTCGCAGCCAAACGGCACAGCGCATGTTTTTCAACCAGCGCTTTCAAATCGCGTTTGAGTTAGAATTCCTTTTGAAGAGATCCTGGAAAACTCACTTATCCTGAAGCGCTTTAAAATGGAATAGCATTGGTAACGAGATCCTATTGCGGAATAACGAATAGAAATAGGTATTTTGTTCACATAAATGTTGTTTACCTTTTAAAGGAGCTTTTATGGGAAACCCAGAGTAGAAGATTTCTGTATATTTCTTGAAACAGATATGATATTAATGGAAAAATGTTTGACTGGCTCGGCGATCATACACCATGTTTTATGTTAAGCCGTCAATATGAGCAGGTAAAATAGCAAATTAAGTACTTTTTTAAGGGATTTGTGAATGCTTAGTTAGTCGTGGGGACTTCAAAAGTTAGTTAATTCCTAAAATACGTGTTTTATTCAATACCTTCCACTTTCACTTTTTGTTAGTTATTTGCAGAACATTGAAATGTAGTTTATTTCATTTGATGACGTTTTGAATTTCTATGTCCTAGCACGACTGAGGCGACGATAGTCTAACGATAAATAAAATACGTGAGTTAAATCCGTTATAAATGTTTCATTCCAATTTATAATAACTACGAAGGAAATCAGTCAGAATTCTTATTTGTACGTATGTTTTTAAAAATACTTTTGTTAGTTGGTCGTTTGTAGGTATGTGCGAATAATCGGGTTAATTATTACTGGCGTGAATTAATACACTATGGTGAATAATGTACCCTGTCACTCATAATGTCACGTCACGCGTATGGAATATTTTGTACGAATTACATCACACTTTGCTATTTGAATTTTAATTAATATACTCACCCAAGCCCACAATTTCCAATTTCATTCCTCATAATTATGTAGAATGGAGTACCCAAGTTTTAAGGATATTATGCTTCATTTTATTGTTAATTAAAAATAAATTTAGGTTTAATATTTTGGTGTAACTAATATGAAAAATTAAGCTACTGTATGAAGATTCGAAAATAATGAATGCAAAATGGAATTCACTTCGTTTGCTTGAAGTAGAACTCGGCTTCAGTGGTCACAACATTTGCAGATAATATTATAATCACACTATCCGAACAACCTAAGCCTGAATTAAATGAGACCCCAAAGTTCACTCAAAACAAATCCGTCAGCTAGTCGTTCAACTAAATATATACATGTATATAGAACAAAGGTACGATGTCACCTAGTTTCTCTAAGATAGATATACATATTGTCCTGACCCTTAGTCACAGTAAAAGTAAATACTCAGTAGCTCAAATAAACATTTCTTATGTAAGGAGTGGTCCCATATTCATTTAAAATAATATGATGTTTTAATAGTATCTAAATAATGAATAGGTATCTATATAATAGTTTCAGAACTGAAACTTTATTTCGATTTATCTTTATAATAGTGACCCACCCCGGCTTCACCCGGGTTCTATAAACCTTTTTCTTGAATAACTCTATCTATTAAAAAAACCTCTTCAAAATCCAACGCGTAGTTTTAAAGATTTACACATACATAGAACAAACAGACAGCGACAGCGACTTTGTTTTATGCTATGTAGATTTAGACTTCAAAACTACACAGATATTACGTTTACAGCAGACTTAGGGTCTTCCATAAGAAATCTAAATTTAAGATCGTTAAATAACTGTAACATCATATAAAAAGACATGTCTGTAACAAAGAGTGTCTCTAATCTACGAGTATATGCGTCAGAAGAGCAGGATGTCTTCTCTACCTATCACTTTTGTACATGTCTACAATTCCTTATTTATTTATGCATTGGGTATTATTGATATTGTGCCGTAGCTAAGTAATATCACGATCCGGGCACGGGTCAACCCCTTAGGGAATAAGCTTTGGATGTAAAAAACTGGATAAGTCTTTTCAGTATACTTGTTACCATAAACATTTTATTGGTGTAAGGAGTATAAAAATATTATAGTTGAAGTGAATCCATGCTAATGTTATAAATGTAAAAATGTCCGTCTATTACTTCTTCACGTACAAACCGCGGAACCAATTTAGATGATTGGAATGAATTTCGATGAATTTTGTTGTAGATAGTTTGTATACCACCACGAATAAATAATGGATATATGAAGTCACTTACCATCTGTTTATATCATGACCTTTTACAAATTATTCGTTTAATAAAAAGCTATTTCGCATTTTGAGTGTAAAAATAAAGCTCAAATTTCCAGACACATTTTTATTATAAAGATGACATGTTTTTTTAATAAAACGTGTTACCTACACGTAATTTATGTGACTACTATTATAATTTTATACAGTTAAAGTAGATGAAGTATTCTGTTTTAATAATCTTGGAATTAACTCTTTGTACGTCCTCGAAAAGGTTAGGTTAAACTGCCAGGCGCAGAGAAACTTCGCTAGTTGTTTGCACTGGGTTAGGAATTTGGTGCTGAGTTCTAGACATTTAGCATATTTATAACGGTGACTTGCCAGGCACTTAGCTCAAGGTTTTAAGTGCTACTTTAGTAATTTTCTCATAAGAAACTTTGTAGGATAATATCTCTATAAACTATTATAGGTTTCTAGATCAAAAAGTATATGAGCGGTTTTAGTTTTGAACTTTTATTTTCATGTATTTATTACGCTTAATTATGATTAAGAATACGTTTCCAAATTTGCATATTGATAGGAGGTAACAGGATTATAGTACTTATTCTATTCTTTCTTTTTCCTAAAAAGTAAACAAAAGAAAATTCAAAACAAAAGTGTCTGCACGCATCTTTCATTCGTACTTTACTTTCATCACTTCGAGGTCTGGGATTTAGTTAAAGAAAAAAAAAAACAAATGAAAGTATAATGTAGGAAAAAATATCATATGTAATGAAAAAATATCATAATAAGATCTCAAAGTACTTTAAGAGAAAATAGATTGCGTATTCCTAGAATTTCGCTACGATTAGCTAAAAGTAAATAAAAAGCAAAGCAGGTCAAACTAACAGTCGTTTTGTATCGAACAAACCTCCTTAGAAACAAAGCAACAGATGATCGTCGCAATTATAACGTGCAGTATGGAAATAGAACCAAGGTTGCAAAACAAAACATTGATTTGTGGGTGTACCACGTCAAATTTGAGGTAGTTCCGTCTTCATGATTGTTCTTTCAGTGCAAAATCACCTGACTGACAATGTTATTAAAGCACCTAGAAAACGTAGCCTTACTCTTATTAAAGTTATACCAGTTATTCCTACGATAGTTATACCTATCTAACGCAAGTAAAAACCTCACGCGATTTACTGACAGATGAAGAGCATAATATTATTAAAATACTTGGGTAACCTTGCATAACTTATTTAATAATGCAAGCTATCACTTCAAGCGACCCTTCTTAACACAATAGCTTCTGTCTAAATTTATAAGGTCAAATAATATTTATTTTAATTATCTAAAATATTTTAATGGCCTCTTGGTCTAGTGGTTAGAGTATGAAACCGGAGATTGCCGATTCAAATCCTCCTAGGGGCAGATCCCAATCTTATAGCAATGTGTATTTGTGTATATTTATCCGTTGTCTAGCTAAGCTACTAATGTACAATTTTGCTTAGGTTGGGACTAGAAATTTTATGTAAACTGTCCAAAGATATTTCTTAATAATTAATTTTGCTTTATATTATGTGGATTATTAAATTATTTTCTACGATAATAATATATAATATAGATAAATATTGTTCATCTTATACTATAAGACCGATAAAGGACTGGTATTACTCGTTGAATAGGTAGGTTCTATAGGATAAAAAGTCGTAAAAATGTTAGACATGACTCATACATGACTCGTAAACCTTATCCATGACTTACTTTGTTTCTGACAAAGAAAACAGTACTTACTCTAGCTAATAATCCAGCACAAAATTGTATACCTATGTTTAATAGGTAAGTAAGGTAAGTAAAATTAATAGTAAAGGTTCCTTTTCGTATACCTAAGTACAAATTAATAAATTCTTAATTACGTACAACCGGTTGACTATCATTTTTTTTATAGCAGGTACTTACGTAAAGACAAGTATTCCTGTTTTATAAACTTCTCCCACCAAATTTAAAAGAAAAAATGCAATTTGACACAAAATGTCAATTTATCCAGATTAATCGTTGTCAAGATTTCAGTGCACTTATTTTATTTAGTTGATTTTGCTCACATTTTTGCCAAATAATAATGACTGCGACATATTTATCGAAAATTGTTTTGAGAACAGCTCCTATTCTGGCTTTAACAAAATTTCATTACCGTGGGATACGTGTGTGTTGTCTTACAAAAAACATACGTAAATCATTTATTTATAAAGGTTATCGATCAGTATCGAAACTTAATAATAGGTGTTTACTTTAACTATTTATACACACACAACGTAGCCTAGTAAGTTAGGTAAGTAAGTAGAATCTATAAGATAGTTTTTCATGTTACAATACTTACAATCGTTACCTAAAATATTTATTATCTACTTATTTATGAAAAGCGTGGTTATATATCTATGTAAAGTGGATTTAATAAATTTGAATAAAATGTAGGTCAACTGTTAAATTTTTATTTGAGGTAAATAAATATGTTAATATAATACCTCAGCATTTCATAGTAAGTACGTTTAGTATAATATATCGACTGTAGAATAACTCACGCCTAGAGACAAAGTTATTTTTCAAATATCTGGAACTACCTACTCAAAAGTACCTAAAACATATACCACCATCTGTGATGTATCTGTCGTGTATTCTCAATTCGTATTTAACTTAGTTTTACACTTCGATTTGCTATATACTTAATAGCCGGAGCAATTTCGTTTACAGTAAGTTTGTCCAGGCAGACTAGGATAAAATGTGAAAAAAAGGCTCATAGCATTTGATTGAATAAATCCTATTTTAGGCTAGTCACTGGGTGGGCGCGGCTAACAGGCTGCTCGCACGCGACTCAAACTCGAGCGGCAATTGATCATTTTGTATATATCTTTTGTCTATGAATTTTGCTGCGACTTTTCAGGCAACTTTCAAATTTAGATACCTTCATGAAACCATACCTATATGCCCCTTAGAATATAAAAAACTAGCTTCTGCCCGCGACTTCGTCCGCGTGGAACTCGTCCTTTTTTGCAGCCGGTTAAAAAGTAGCCTATGTCCTTTCTGAAGCTCCAGACTTTCTTTGTACCAAATTTCATTTAAATCGGTCCAGTAGTTTTAGCGTGAAAGCGTAACAGACAGACAGACAGACAGAGTTACTTTCGCATTTATAATTTATAATATATATATAGAGCAATAGAGCAATAGAGCAAAAGTCCCAACCAAAACGACTAAAAATCACTATCTCAATTTAGTTATCTGCCTACTGCCTACCCCCTAAGAACGATGGCGTGATTATTTATAGCCTATGTCCATTTCTAGGTTATCATCTATTACCATACCAAATTTCATCAAAATCCGTTCAGCCGTTTAGGCGTGAAAGAGCAACAGACAGACAGACAGAGTTACTAATTGCCAAAATGGATTAGTAGGGATAAGGTTCCTGAGATGTTTGAAGGAAACTACGGCAATCTATCTATTACTGTAATTTTGATCGTGCCTATCGTAGTATTGATCGTGTCTTTTGAGAGATAGGTAGGCACTATAAGAAAGGTCGTCAAAGAAACGCGCATTTTAGATATTCATTTATTCTCATTACTATATAGGTTAATTTCTCATGCGTCTTCAGTTACCAACGTAATTTATATGTATATTTGAGAATACTTAAATAGTAAACTATCACTAGCTTGGTGCAATTAGACTGTAGAGCGTAATCTCTACAATACTTACCCGAACATCAAACCCCGAAAATACTAAGTAATTATAATTATTACGTATCTTCTTTTTATGCTATATCAGTGCTTTGAATTACCATCTAAAACTGTTGATTCAAGCATTTTCCCCATTCACAGCACCCCTGTGAAAGCAACGCACAGATTAGATTAATCAGGAGCCCTCGCACGCCTGGAAGCGATTGTGCAAATGCGAATATTTAACTACCCCGCCAAACGAAAGGGGTGAGGCTTGAATGTTGAAATGTTGTCGCTGTTTATCTACACTTATCTATAGTAGGTAGGTATAATATATCCCCAGTTCCGTTCAAACGACGCGTCGCCTCGTCGATAGTAGAATCCTTTTGTTATTCTGGCATAAAATTTCCCAAATTATCTCCGTGTAGGTAGTTAAGGGTACATATTAGACCTATCCAAATTTACTGACCCTAAATGATCTATGTCTTGTCGATAGCAGAATCCTTTTTTTCTGGTATTATATATCTCTATTATCTCTGTTCGATCTCCGTGTACATATACTTGTCTGTATTTTGTAGATACTTCTGTATGTCATTGGACTTTTTCTAATCGACTGGACCGATATTGGAGATTTTAGTACGTGTCTCAATTCAATAATGGTCTGAATTACTATGAGTTCAATGGAATTTTTTAACACCTAAAATTATACAGTTATTATTTTGTTACAGATCCCTGACTCACTTTCGCTATGTTATAGTGGACAGTGACGGCAGCGTGAGAGTAGAGTAGCTTAGCACAGTAGTCCAGTCTTCAGAGTATACATCAAAATGGGCTGCAACACTAGTTCCGATGCCAAATCTGCGAAAGAGGAAAAGGGGGCACAGGAAAACCATACTAATGCTAGCACAGGTAAGTGATTACATATTGTAGGTTGGTAGATATGTATTGCAGTTGAAAATATATATCGGCATGTATCTAAACTTCTTTTGCTAAAGCTATTATATACTTAACTATTATTCTGCAATATCAAGACTCCAAATATATTAACGGCGAATAAATTTCACTTTCATATTAGATCGCATTTTAAAATATTCGACTTCTGAATTTTATTTAGAATCTCTTACATTATAATATTTACTATCAACATGAAATAACTATCACTTTGATCTTTAATTTTGTACTTATTTCGTCAAATATATAATATAGCTTCTTTTTTTAGGTAGTTTCTTGGAATAGTAAGATTAACGTGTTCCGAAATACTTAAACTACTAGACAATAAAGGAAAATTACAATATTTATGCGTTATACCCATAAACTCCAGGCAAATTCACGTCTAGGCAATAAGAACAATCATAAAATATCTCCATTGATTTACATTACCAATGACATAATAAAATTAATCATGCTCAATGTTTTTTTATAAAAACCAACTTACTTATAAAATATATAAAAAAAAGGGTGCGTCAGAACAGACTATACCTAGTTTTATTACCTGTAAGATTAAGATTGATTTTCTTATATACGAACGATTGATACTCGTCAACTCCTTTTCATGAACATGAAAATACTGCCATCTATGATTGTTTTCCCGAACAAAGCAGTGGTGTACGTACAATACACACCCTTGACACGTTAGAAGCTAAATGTCTATATTGAGTTGTAGTTCGTGAAAATTCCAGTAGATGGCGCTTTTTTACAGCTTCAGGAATTGATAGTCTGGTACATGTCATTTAGAATTCATTGTATTTTGTATGAATAAATTATACTTGCACATGAACTATGCATCATAGGAGTACAATACGTAGGGTTTGAAGTAGATTTAATCCCAATAAAAGAGAATTTAATAGATTTATTCGTTACTGAAACTGTAAAATGTAAAAAAATGGATTATCTTATTAAAGATTGTCAACGATATGCCACTATAAGACTTGGGTCTAAGTAGATATTGCAGACTTGATTAAATTTGTAAGTAAAAACAATAATTATAATTTGAATAATTCTTTAATACTTACCTACTTTTCAGCAACAAAAATTCTTTTTTACAAGAATCCCAAACATTTAATAACACCTTTTCCTCATCGATCCTGTGGAAAGCAGGTGTCGCCAACCATTGATTATTAAATCACAGCTTTGAAAGGTTTTTAGGACTGTAAAAGGTTTTATGAAGGGGAGCAGAACATTTGGGTGGCCGGCATTCGAAAGTTTTGGGATGTCATCATACGTTTTTGTGCATTTAAATTGAATAATCGTCCAACTGTGCTTAAATTATAAGTTGAAATCTTTTGTGGATAAATACAAAAATGTATATATATATGTAAGTTAAGTACCTAATACTAGTAATATTTACTAAAATATCATTGTATTTACATTTGAATGCACGCCTTTTTCATTTTATTTTATATGAGCAAATAAATCCGCTTTTCCTAATTTTCCAACATTCATGTTTATTTAAGTACGCGTATCACTTATGTCCAATCGAGTAGAAAACCTGGCGAATTTGCGCCAAAGCCTCTTTAATGCAGCTCGTTTATAAAAATAAATATAAACGTGTGTGTTTAATCATGTAGAAATACACAGCTTCACCGAAGACACTAAGGCAGTCAGTGGTATATAAAATAAAAAAAAACTTAAAGGTTTGACCTAGAAACGCTCATGCATAAAGGAAAAGAAAAAAATGGCATAAAGATCGGAGGAAAGGCAATCAAAATTACAATGCAGCAGACTAGTAACAGTTGAATTTGAATACATTTATTTTGTATACACGCTTGGAATGAAACAATTACAATGGATTTAACTCGCGTATTTTACTTTTTTTGCTGACCTTTCGAAAACTAAACTGACGATAGACCAGCCAACTGCAATATAAAATACGCGAAAGTGTACTAACCGCGAAGGCATCATAAAATTATTATTAGGTAACATTTTGATTTGATTTGATTTGATTTCAATTTAATGTATCGCTAGCTTGAACGACTTCCTTCATACATACGATAGAAAAACGGAGAACTTATAATATATATATTGTTATATTTGAAGTGCAATATTCTTTGAACACGCGTATCGCTTATAACCACCGGTGTGGAAGACACGACGTGCGGCTGCAGCGTACAGTGTGCACCGATATACCGCTTTTATGCTGCTTATTTAGAACTAAACATCAAGGCGAAATTTACTCATGTAGAAAGTATGAGAATCTTCAACTCTCGGAGTATGAGTTTTACGTGATTTATGATGTTGTCTGAAGGATAGATTTCGCACACCTAGATCTAAAGAGAGCTAACTCAAATAAAGGTACTTTTTCAGAAGAGGCCGGAAACTGATTAATATGTCCATATGCACGCATGAGTTTTCTGTATAAATTTATACTTTTTATAATAAAGCTAGCAGAGTTATATTAACTGAAATCAGTTTTAGTGTAGGTGGGTTTTATTTAAAACCGATGGTGTGCATAACTCAAATCTTCCGGTTTTTGAGTTAGATCCCGTTAGGTCTAGGTGTGCGATTTGTAAACAGGGTGACGATTCATTAACAGTTAATTTCATATTATGATTAAATTAGGTACATATATTATGGTAACAATATATAAATATAGTGCTTTAAAAAAGGAAGAAATAAAATTATGTAAGGGACAATTCATTCTAGCAGTAGTTTAATAACACCTTAATTTGATGGAACATTTTAAACAACAAACAAATGAGAAAAACGTACTTTTATCGTATCAACAAATTGATTTATTGTTGATCTATACTAATATAATAAAAAGGAAAAGTATGTTTGTTTGTTTGAATTGAATAGGCTCCAAAACGACTGGACCCATTTGAAAAATTCTTTCACTGTTGGGAAGCTACACTATTCTTATAGCATTTGTCAGTAAATGCTTTAGAATATTTTGAAAAAAATAATAGGGATCCGTGCGAAGCCGGGGCGAACCGCTAGTATACCATATAATAAAATCTTTAACAAATACTATATTGTGTACTGTAGTGTGGGGACTACTGTCAACTACCAAATGTAAACTTTTTCAGTAAATAAATAAATTTATTTATTATTAGTCAGATAATGATACCAAAATTTGATTTATATCTCAGCATATGAAGTATTTCAACCACCTATAATATCAAGCAGTCTTTTTATATCACAATATGTTCTGGGACACTCGATGCTAGGATGGCACTAGCTATTTATAAGGAACCATTAATCTATAATATCAAGCCGGGTATCCAATCCCTTTAAGCGATACCCCTATTGAGCGCATCTGAGGCCGCTATCTCACCTGCGCCCACAGCCTCCGTGCATCTAAATTTTCCTACTGAAAGATATACGCCTGGATAACAGGGATGTGGGACTATCTAAAGATATTTAAGAACTATCAAAGGACAGGAATTGTTGTATCATCAATCTATACTAATATTATAAAGCTGAAGAGTTTGTTTGTTTGAACGCGCTAATCTCAGGAACTACTGGTTCGAATTCAAACATTATTTTTTTGTGGGATAGACAATTTATCGAGGAAGGCTTTAGGCTATATAACATCACGCTGCGACCAATAGGAGCGAAGAAACAGTGGAAAATGTGTAAAAAACGGGGAAAATAACTATTCCACGCGGACGAAGTCGCAGGCAGAAGCTAGTTATTTATATGTTTGTTTGTGTATATGTTTCCCCGATTAGTGTAGGTATTTAGGGTTTATGATTTGGTTGATTGTTTTTTTTTAATGATGCTGACCGACGCGATTGTTTTTATCTGTGTTTTGTGTTAAGTAATTATGATACATAAACTTTTATAAATTTATATTTTTTATTGGTGAAAACTCGCTAAACAAGACACTAAACTTGTGTAAAGTGGGTCGCGAGGGGACCAATAGGTACAATAGGAAATCTGGGATAGCATCTGTCATATTATGTTAATAAAATGTTGTACAAAGTTGGTTCCTGTTGCTAGTTATTTATAACAAAGGTTACATTGACCTTTGTTAAAATACGTTCAGCTCGGCGGGTTCTGCTCACGAGTTCTGCGTCGTAGTCAGTTTTTGCTACAAAGAGGAAAAGCCACAGGACTTTACGACTACACGTAACAAAGCGTAAACCTTGGTACTTATTGAATACTAGCTTCTGCCCGCGACTTCGTCCGCGTAGAACTCCTCCTTTTTTGCAGTCGGTTAAAAAGTAGACTATGTCCTTTCTCAGGCTCCAGACAATCTTTGTACCAAATTTCATTTAAATCGGTTCAGTAGTTTTAGCGTGAAAGCGTAACAGACAGACAGACAGGCAGACAGACAGAGTTACTTTCGCATTTATAATATTAGTAGGGATTAGTAGGGATGTTACAAAGTCAGAGGAAGTCATATTTAAACGACATAGCTGGAAACTGCTCTAAAGAGCACTTGAAATCTTAATGTTGATTTACACGTACGGACGTGTAGATTCGGTTCGGGATTACATTCGAGAAAATGACAATGGTTTTGTAAGAATTAAAGTGATATTCTAGTGGACCGAGTGAAAAGTTGGTTTTAGATTTGATTTGGGTACGGGGACGGCTGAGCATTTTATGATTGTTCTATGATAACATATTGAGTAGATAGATGACCTTTATAGATTTTTTCAGTTAGAACACTAGTATTGGTTACGAAGATATTATCCTACTATAATATTATAAATGCGAAAGATTGTAAGAAGGTATGGATGTCGAGACGGATGTGTGGATATATGTTTGTTACTCTTTCACGCAAAAACTACCGTGTGGGTTTTAACAAAACTTTACAATAATATTGCATACATCAGAATAACATATAAGTAAGCTATATTTTATAACGGTATTGTATAAAGTACTCATCTTGCGCAGAAAGTGTCCCGGGTAGAAGATAGTTGTATATAAAAATGCATATTAAATAGGACGAGGTCACAGTTCGGTTCGAACTACTAGTGAAATAAATATAGTAAAACAAAATAACTAAATCAATTGTTCAAGGCTCAAAGTAAGAAAAGCCTTTGACCCACTGATCCAGTTTTAAAAGGATTGTTTAACTTGGCTACTGGCTGTGTACGTAGGTAATATTTCATTTCACTTCGTTAACTCAAGTGCTATGTATTGCTACGAATAGTGCTTCGCCAGAAATATATAGTCTGATTTATCTTAGCATATATGTTACACATCATTTATTTTATTGTATTCATAAATATACAATAGTACGTCGCGTTAGACTTACATCATAACCACTTTATCATAATAATTTCTGATGTCTGAAACAGCTACATTTCTAGCACGACGAGTCGTACAGTTTTCGAAGCGTCAGCAAATAAAATAAAATACGCGGGTTAAATCGTGACATTACGTTTTAAAGAAATTTCAATTCGCACAATTTATACCATACCGTGAGTACACGAGCTCCTGAACTTCTAAAGCGCTTATCTTTGTCATTTATTTGTTGAAAAGGAAAAAAGCATGTCCAAAAATTTTTGGTAATGCACTTCATGGATAAATAAAAAAAAAACAGTCGTTTTATTAAACACAGAAGTTGTGCTGCCAGAGAAGGGTTTTAAAGAATGTACCTAAATTATTTGTACTATGTACTTTAGGTTTCTTAGTTGTGGTACATAAATGAAGTGAGTGCTTTCCCTCGCAGCCTCGCTCGCCTGGACACTCTGGAGAGTGCAAAGGCCAGCTCGATAAGCTTACTCTTATGGTCTAAGTCACAAGCTATTTTCAAACTTAATATCAAACAAAAGATGGTACAAAATAGTTTGTGTTTTAAACCACCAAAGTGTTTTAATTCACCAAGGAGTTCAATAATTACCTAGTAATATTTATTACCTAGAAACCTTTATGAAATATTAGGTATAATATTGTGTACTACTTTTATTTGGTAGATTTTATCTTGTTATTTATAATATAATTATTAATAATAATATACGTTCATAAAAGTGGGTGGTTTACAAAAATGACATGCATACGATATCGCAGTTATTAATAACTTAGTGGACATTGACATTGTCAAATATATACCTAAACTACTTATTGGATTGTATCTATCTGTCCACCTATAAGTAAATATTATGCATGTCAGTCAAAAAGACGGACTTGAAATTATATTTAAATATGGATATATCTTTTGGGAGGTTAATATTTTTTTTTCAGAAGAAGTATTTCAAAATTTATTTTTCATTATTTAACTGCTAGTCGCTTGTGGCAGACCCTTATAAAACTAGATACGTTACACGTACACCTCGCTGATACGCCACGATGCTATTTCACCATTACACTTTAATTACGTCTTATATTATACAGTTATTATGAGAATGAGAAAAGTGGCGAATTAACCTCAGTAAGTAGTTATAATTTCCTCTTAGCTCGACGAATTGAGGAATTTCTCAGTTTTTTTACAGTCGGGTAGAAATGTAAAAGCTAAATTGTAAAATTTCGCACCGGTGGTTAACACTACGAGTAATTTTGTGAATTTAGAATTAGCAACTCAATTTACAAAGTCTTCCGTTGTGTTATGAAGGTTGTGATTCAAACCCGTAACCTCCAGTTTCGTATTCAGTGGTCCTGACCAATAGGCCATTAAATTTGACTATATTTACTCAAGTATGACTTAAATTTATTTATTTCGTATCTTTTTGTATTTTAATCACTATAGAGGTAAAATCAACAGTAATATTACAATACTACTACCTTTATGCCTCTGGACTACAGTTTCTAAGATGAAAAGAAAATTAACTAAGGACTTATTTATTTTTTAATTGGAAATTGAACACTCCTAACAATCAGATACTTGCTTCTGAGAGTGATTCAAGGAATTAACCGTAAACAAGCTCAAGGTCCCACGCTCCTGTCGAGTCATGGCCCTTTCTTCTCGCACCTGCCTGGAATAATAACTTGGGGGGAAACCGTGCGTCATTTCTCTATAATAAGTTGCGTGTCACAGAGCCCTATCGAGCAAGTTAAAGGAAATAACTGAATGAATATGAACACTTCAATTTGTCTCGGAGATAGCTTGTGTGTATTGTCTGCGACTTAATTTTATCATACAAACCTTGGCATCGAATTGAAATTTCTATGAAAATTCCGTGGTGTTATTTATTGATATTTTTTTTTGTAAAGGTATTTTAACTCCCGTATGGTTTAAATTTGTTAAAGCTTAAAGAAATCGTATAGTCGCTTTTTATAAATATCTCCTAATATAAATTAAGGTAAACAATTTGCGATCACACAAAAAAATAATTGTCTATTAGTATTTTCATATTAGGTATATACCGTTACAAATTACTGGTATTATACCTACATATATTTTAGCTACATATTAAAGTGCTATAAAAATACTCATACTTGCATACTTACTCATACTTTACTGGTTCCGAATAGGTACCTATTATGTTATTATGTTAGGTATTCTATTTAGAAAAAAATATATTTTTTTTATATGGCATTGAATTTTTCTCTTGTACCTATAAATTAGGGCGCTTATGCATAATATCAGTTTTATTCGTAACATAGATTATATCGATATTGATTGAAATGAATTTGCGCACATCGCATTCCAATACAATATAGGACGGGGCTGAATTATCTGAATTCCAATATGAACAGCAATATGAGTTGTCGGCAGCCGGCGGTGAGTGATGAACTACATTACTTTAGCGATTTGAACAATTTGTATCTGGAAAAAGTTCTGTCTATTTATATTTCAGGTTAATTTTGTTATTTTATTTGTAAAGCTTTACATGATATTATTTTGCATAACGTGTGCAATCGAGTTTACTTTATTAACATGACGAATATTCCCGATGATGAGATATATATAGCTTTATATAATTTTCCTAGTTTTCAGTAATACTTATTTTCTTATTGTATATAGTCGAAATCGTTGAAGTTATCTGAATATTTTTATATCTAAATTATAGTTAATATAACATATTCAAAGAAAATTACAAAAACAAATCTTTTCTGCATAAGAATTTCATATTTAAATGAAAATCTTTGCGTAATTTTATGCAGTATATATAATGGCTACGGGAGCGCGCTACGGCCGCGTAGCATTCGCTACGAAATCTCGTAGAGCTTTTGTGGTATAATCGACGCGGACATTGTTAGTCAAGAGTTTAGCTCTGAGACTGTTTTGAGTGCACGTTATTTCAAAGTGGGGCTAAGAACATTTACCATAAAATAAGGTCGTAATATATCTTAACACTGGTTTAAAGTACCTACGTGTTAGGTTAGTTTTCACTAGATACTTAGCTGCTATCCAATGAAAAGCAAGGCATCTTGCCGTCTTGACTGATAGAAGTAAGTAGCTTATTTTCATTTCAGGTTATAAACTATCTGTTATTCTTACCAGTGAATGCATAAAAAGCATCTACTACGTATATACTCAAAAACTTCTTCGTTTATATTGTAAGCAGTATGTTAATGTGAGTATTTAAAACATATTACCTACTTATTTGAAAATATGTGTATCTGACTCTCGTACGAGAATGTGCTGGCAATTGTAGTACTTTTTTAGCCAAATTTGTGCTAAGTGGTTATGATTTAGAATACTTATGAAGCATTTTAATGTAAGTACCTAAATGTAGTTATTTGCGCACTTAAATATAAATGCTTTATCATAATATTTTCCATTTATAGGGACAGAATCCAAGATGAGAGAAATGTTTAGTCTGCTAGCGAAAATACATCTTCGCCTTGATTTATAATTATGTATGATGCCTATCGAATAGAAATTCGATAGGCATCATACGTATTATATTTTGTTCCTGTATATAAACCACAGGACTCTAAAAAAAGACACACAAAAAAAGACTTCGCAAATAGAAATAATTATCTACTATTACCGGTAATATAGTCTTTTTGGTATATTCAATTTATTTTAATTAAAACTCTTAGAACATTTGCAATACAATACGGATTTTTCATAGATCACCACATTCAAAGAATTGAAAGTGAATCTATCTATCTATAGAAATAAAAATGAATCACATGCATAACTTCCGATCGACAGCACCAGATTGAATTTTTCTTTTTTGTGTTTGTTATTGTCAGTAAAAGGTTTGTATAGAAGAAAATTAAAGAAAAAAGACCTTTTTATAAAAGTTTGAATATAGCGGTACGAAGTTTGGCAATAGGCTTTTATTAATTATTATATTTTAAGGGTGTGGCCAAATTTTTACACAATATAAATGGCTTCATCACTACGTATCATAAAACAAAATCGTTGTCGTTGTCTGTCCATCCCTGTATGCTTAAATCTTTAAAACAACGCAACGGTTTATGAAGCGGTTTTTTTTTAATATATAGAGAGATTCAAGAGGAAGGTTTATAGCATGAATGCGAAGTCGGGGCATATAAATAAATATAAAGCAGAAATGTTTCCTTTAACCATTTAAAATGGAATAGGTGAGATCGTAAAATGACTGGCGAAAAATGTACTCGACATTTAAATTCTAGTACTTCAATTTGTTAGTCGACGTGTCGGCCGATTGGTTCAAGCGACTCGTGCAGAGCTTGATTTTATGTCCGACGTGTTTAGATTTGACTGAATGTTGATACAGTGAGTGGTAAAAAGTATACATTATTTTACTTTGGTTAGTGATTGACTTATTTAATGTTTCCAAATTTTGGTGTTAAAAATTATATGCTTACTAGATTCTGCCCGCGACTTCGTCCGCGTGGAAGTCCTCCTTTTTTGCAGTCGGTTAAAAAGTAGCTTATGTCCTTTCTCAGGCTCCAGACTTTCTTTGTACCAAATTTCGTTTAAATCGGTCCAGTAGTTTCAGCGTGAAAGCGTAACAGACAGACAGACAGACAGACAGAGTTACTTTCGCATTTCTAATATTAGTAAGGAAGTAAGGATATTAGTAAGGATTGTTGTCTTTGGCTATACTTGAAGGAAAGCTATATTGGCATAAGGAAAAGTCGTGAGAATAAGTCGTGTCGTCGTGTATGTGTTTTAATCGGGCGATTAAAATTCATAGGTACCTTCATAATAGACTTACATTAATATTTTCTACTGAATAGTAGAAAGTATTTTAAAATAAGTACCTACCCATACTCTTTACTTATAGTTGCTAGTTAGTTATAGGTAAGAAAGAGGTGGCTGATTATTAAAAAAACTGGTTTTAGACTGATTATGTAAAGGATTTCTTATTCCCATTCTCAAAGAAATATTTTTATTATGTACTTACATGTAGCCAGTACATAAACCAGTTCAGTCAGTTATATAGTGTGTTTAGGTACTTTACATGACTTTAGTCCCAAACTAATCGTATTGTGGTATTTAAACCCGCAGTTTGTAACTTTCTAATCAGGGTCACTAACCACTAGTCAATCCGGTCACTGAAATCTCTTTAAAGGGTGAAACGATTTATATTTTGACGAAATTGTGGACATTATTAGACTACTAGGTGACCCAGCGAACTTTGTATCGCGTTTACATTTTTTTTCCAAGTTTTCTCACTTTCCTTTCCCTGGAGTTCCACAAACATTTCAAAACTAAAATCAGCCAAATCGGTTTAGCCGTTCTCGAGTTTTAGCCAGACTAACGAACAGCAATTCATTTTTCTATACTAATATTATAAAGAGGAAAAGTTTGTTTGTTTGGATTGAATAGGTTCCAGAACGACTGGACCGGTTTGAAAATTCTTTCACTGTTGGGAAGCTACACTATTTCCGGGTGACATAGGCTATAAAAAAAGGGATCCGTGCGAAGCCGGGGCGGACAGCTAGTATTTATATAGATTTATTATTTCGCTGTGCTCGACCTGTCGATTGCGGCTAGTGATGCGAAACGTTCCGAGTGTTTGACCCGCAGTGATCTATTTAATTGTCAGCCAGTTGTCAATGCAGGAATCATTAGTCCTTTATAAATTTTTAAGCGAGAATAAAAGGTAGTATTTGAAAAAATGTTACTTTTAAATATTTTTCTTCACTAATATGTAAGCGAAGCAGCTTTTTGTTAGATTAGTGTTCTAATTCTTTAAGACTAGCCCGAAAGCTCATGTTATCATACAACATGTGGAAAAATCTTATTTAAATACTCTCGAAATTATTCTTTCTACCTACCTAATTAAGAAATAAAATAATTATCTCCCGTATGTCGGTATGAGTAGGTACTTGCAATACGTTCACGCTAAGAACTTTTTCATTAAAGCAATAGTTACTCAAGATAAAGACAGCAATTTAAAGTAATCGTAAAAAATAAACAGCCTACCTTAAATTCAATCGCGAGGCTGGCCCGCCCTTACCCGCGCAACCGCGCCTCACAGTGTCAGCTCGCGCCGAGGGAACCGCACGTCTCGTTCGAAAGCCGAATTCGATTTAACCGCCTTTTTCCAACCAATCCGGTCATCACAAACACGACCAATCAAATTCAATTAGTGCATTCCAAATTCAAAATCTGACTCCGCTCGCGGATTACAGGTAAGTTTTTTTTTTAAAGTGACTACTATTTTTTTCTTTTCGATTCGATGCGTTTTTGTTTTTGCTTATTCGGACAACGTAGTTTGGTGAGGTTTTTAATTAGTTTAGTCGACCATCAAGTTTAGTTAAAGGTTGTGGGCTGAAGAAGGGCGAGCTAATTAGGTTAGAACTAATTAGTTGGGGAAGGTTTCTCGTTATATTTACATGTGAAGAGGGTGTATAGCTATTCTTGACAGGGGATGGTTACCTGCGAACGCTCGGCGATTTATTATTAAATCAACCTTGAAATTAACCTTAACTAATAATTTAGTTGGAAAATATGGAATTTATTAACTCCGTTTAATTTGAAAAGCACGGGAAATATTTGTTGGGCATCATTTTTAAAGAAGATTTAAACGGTTAGGGTGTCCATAACATACCTAAATATCTCGCTTCGTCTTGCGTACACCATCTAATAATAAAACATACATAATTTTAATAAATTGAATTTATATTTATTTTAAATACTTACTTAAAATAATAAATCTACCACCAACCACTACTTGCCAGAAAAAAATAAGGAACTAAAGTCTGGTTTTTAACGCTTGATATTTTAAATCTTTTCAATAAATAATAGATTAGATATATGATAATTTTATTTTATTTGAAACAACGTATTTTACTATTACATCTTGAATTATTTTTAATTGAGACTGCAAATATTTAATCGCCTTAAAATGTTAATTTTCTACGTATAATGTAATTTCTAAAGAAATATATTTCTTTTGTATAAGTATCTACTGTTTTTTGTAACAATGCAATAAAAGCTCTTCTTCATAAAGATAAGCCATGAAGATTTGTGAAGTATTCTTCACAATCATTTCTTCGATCATCATCATTTATCGGTATGATTTCAATTACTTATATTTTATTTAATTCACCGATATTTCAGTTACACTCGGTAATACAACTAAAACGCTGAACTCATTTTTCATTCCACGTGAACACTCTATTTTTACTGAATAACAATTTCATGTTGTATATCGTATTTCCGTGTCTTCGCGAGGAACCACTATGAATAAAACAACGGACAGCCTCAACATTCTACCAGTTCCTTCAATTTAAACACTAACTTACAAAAACCACGAAATTCGATATTTGCGGTCGCAGCGCTTTTATGGAACGTGTGGCTGCATCGTTATTTTATCGGTTTATCGCTATGTAACGCATATCACAAGTGATACAAGAGAGTTAGAATTGCACAGTATCAATTCAGAAATGCTACTGTATCGCTACTAACGAGCGATAACACTGCCAACACGGTCGTAGCGATGAAGAATCTTCGCAACGTGAGCCATGACATGTATGAGTATTGCAACAGGATTGTGGCTGGGTCGCTACTGCATAGTGCCTGCATTGTCATGTGACATTTGCCTAAACGGTACTGAAAGGTACTTATCTAGGCAATAAAAGTTCCTAACTACATTTATTCGTGTAAAAAACATTAGACGTTAGAACAAGTAATAATTGCATATGAAAATTGTAATTGAAATGGGATTGTTTCTATTCTATTTTCTTTATTTTTGAAAATAAATAAACCTTCTGAATCGTATAGGAACCTACGTTAAAAAACTGAACAGAAAAATAATTATCGGTCTCGGACAAAGGATTTTTAAAAATTTCTAGGGATAGGTTAAATATTCTTAAAGGCTGAAATCGTACGGGTTCTACGCGAGCTTTGAATTGTCGCGTGGAAAAGGCTTTTACTGAAACTGCGGCAGTAAAGTGATGATAGGTATAATAAAAAAAGAAAAAACAGAGTGTTTTCTGCACATTCGTCGATGCTCGGTGTAGTATTGACAATTTTTAAGCCGGTGAATCTCTTATCCGATAACAAGCTGAGTACAAAATTCGTTGTGAAGTGTTACAGCGGAAATTGTCTACATTTTCCTTATAAAATGTCCGCTATAATAAGAGTGTGTGTCAAAATTTCTGTTAAGAGGATTGTGAAGCTGTTGATTTTCATACAAAAGGCGATAACGTTTTACACCCAGTAAATATAGTTAGATTTTTATAATTTTTGGATATGTTGTAGATATAATGAGAAACTACGCCTGTACGTTTTGATTTTTAAGAAATATTGCTTACGCTAAAATTTATTAGCATTTAAAAATCTCTATATAAATCTAATAAATTTAATAAATTTTAGCGTAAGCAATATTTCTTAAAAATCAAAACGTACAGGCGTAGTTTCTCATTATATCTACAACATATCCAAAAATTATAAAAATCTAACTATATTTACTGGGTGTAAAACGTTATCGCCTTTTGTATGAAAATCAACAGCTTCACAATCCTCTTAAGAAATTGTGATTTGCGATTTTATATGATTTGGAAAATATACTGTTTGTTATATTATGGTTGCGCAAATGTTATTAAACTTTATGCTTAGGTTTATTTTGTTTTATTATATCCGTTGCTTTACTCAGAACAATATGAGAAATATAAAGAATTAAGTTAAAAATAGACAGCGCAGGTATGATTCTATATAAGATCATTTTATCATGATTGCTCCTACTGTTTCCAGTTGACAGCCATTAACTTAACTTCTAGATTGGAATAAAACAATTATAATTTCTGTAACTTGTACAGATCGATATTCGGGGCATGAAGTGAGTTTACAATAGGCTAACACTTTTTATTCCAGTGCATAGTAACCAGGAAATCATTAGAAACACTATTCTTTAGTTAAATATTAGTTATCTATACTTTACTCCGCAATGTAAAATAATAGAACCATAATATTTCTAAGTTGTGACAAGTACATTGTGACATTTATACAATGTCTGGCAAATACTCCGTCGATGCTTCGATATAAATTTTATTACTAACTTGAGGACTGGTTGTATAGATTGTATACAAATGAATAATTCATCCGGATTCTACTCGGACAAATGGGTTAATAGGTCAGCATTAATATATAGAAATGGTGAAATCGAAAAGAAAAGCAAACACCAATTCCACGAAAAAGGTTATAGAAGAAACTTATAAAAAGTTCAAAGGTTTACGACGCGATCCTTCATTACATTATGCATGAATGTGCTGTGTGTATCTATTGAAAATTAAAAGGGTAATATTATTTAGTATTGGAAATAATTGAGGTTTACTTAATGGATAGAGTGAGAAGATGCATTTTTAAGTACTGAAGTGAGTTACGACGTACCTACATGTTAAGGGATTGTATTTTTTAGACATATGTTCTGAATATTCGTTTCGAAGTTATTTTGTAAGGTCTCATTACAGTAGGCAATGAATAATATATTTATTGCCATAGTTAGTAATTTGGTATGGGGAGATGGCGATAAAATGTTCCTTACAATAAATATTAAACAACAAAAGCTCTTATCAGGGTTATAAAATATTAAACGCGCTTCGAAAATTATGTTATTATACAAAAATGGCTTTAGGCTGTAAATATATCTTCTTAAATAGGTTTTCGGTACTATTATATTTTTTCTTGTGCCTAACTTTTAAAATATCAAAAATTTCAGAGCACCTTCCTAATACAGGAAGGCATAGCAATAAGTTTTCATTTTTATAATAATAGGGAATTGATCAGAAGACGTTATTTTGTTAGTGGGTATATTTTGTCGCGATGACAAATTTTGATACAATATCGGTCTCATTACCTTTCGGTCCGAGGACTGACAAAAAGGCAGAGGTTAAAAGCTTAGTTTTTTTTGGGGCTGAAATCCCAAAAATATATTTTTTTGGCAGCTAAATTTTAAGGTACCTTTCGACATATTGTGGGGTCCCTTTTTAGGTTTATGTTTATCTTTTTGTAAGTAGCGACCCATTTGAATATGTAGGTAAGTATCTTATATGACGCGAGACGAAAGAAATTAAATTAAATAGATTTTATTAGTAATATTTTCACAGAAACAAATAAAGAAAAAAATAGGTATACACGTGATGAAACGGAAAAACGTCATCAGTGTGGTTTAAATCGATTGAAAATTATCGATTCTCGTACACGACTTACAACAAGCACGTGTCATTAGCAAGGCCCATGATAACGTATGTTTAAACTATGCACTTATAGAAAGATAGCTATACAAAATAAGTTTTCTTTATTGAAAAGCTGATGCTGATAAAATAAAAGATAGAAAAATGAAAATTGTAGTGATGTGGTTTATTTCTTCTGTATAGATCTATTATTGACAAATGGTATAAAAGCAACGAAAGATATGATAAATATAAATAATAAATTCCTAAGTTCCATATACGTCAAGAAAGGTAGCTTTAAGCGCGATCCATAGACATACCCGGTAACGTTTTTTGAGGAGTAAATAATAAATAAACTATCTCGTAAGAACATTAATTCCCAGTAGGCCACCGTAAATCTTAGTTATCAACAGGGACAAATAAATTTTCATTATTTAACCTCGTAAAGCAACAGAAATAACTTTTCCTTATAGATAAACACATAAATCTTGGTTCACCTCTAGGAAAATATTCTAGCAAGTAGTAATCTATTTTACTGTATTAACATAGAACTGGCGGAAACTAAAGTATAGTTGGAGAACTTTAAGAATGGATGTGGTTTGAAAAACAACTTCGTTCAAATCCGATCACGCTTCGCTCAACCAATTGAATACATTGTTTGAATTATTCAGTCACCTGGTTTTGTTCCTACTGTTTGCCTAAGCACAGATTACGTACCTACGCCACAGGTAATAAAGTAAGTAGGTAAATCGATTATAAGGGTGTACACAAGTGTGTTATTACATAAAGTAGGGTCTTTATACCGTTCAACATCTGACAGATGTCATATAATTGACAGTAGTGTATTGAGAATGTGAGGTTATAATTATGGGACGGATCCTAAGCAAAATGATATATGGAAGTTAACTCGTCTTTTTTATATAACCCACACAAATTAAAGTTACCTTTCCACATATAAAAAGGATTGATAGAAATGTGAAATGTTTATTTTCGGGATCGTTAATTTTACACTCACGTAATTGACAGTTGACGGCTACCATAAACAAACTATAAATATTATTTATGGTCAACCTTTGTACTAATGTTAAAGGGCAGTTAAATCGGTTTAACGTCGAATGAGTGACATGCAATTAACTTACAGTAAACTTAATTCTCTATGAGTAATATGTTTGTTATTGTTAGAGTTAAAAATATCTAGGTTATATATACTTAATTACTTATTTTTTTATGTATTTTGAATTAAATAAGTTTAAACTTAAAAGGATGAAAGGGACGCATAACGGCGTCTATCCACATGCTTTATACCTATCTTATACCTCATAAGGGCAAGAAAATTCTTTCCCTAATAAGTAGTTTCCATTTCGTAACTCAATCGAGATCCCTAAGCAATATGTTAGATATATCCATAACCATAATAATATGATATTAGATGCATTTTCACGTAGCAGTCAAGTTCACCGTATCATAATATATAAAGCATTTGCACAGAAAATATGTTCGATTGACAAATACACATTACATAAAGTCATGTGATGTTTTGTGGTATTTAGCATTCCGTACCTCAAAAGGAAAAGCGGAACCATCATAGGATCACTTTTTTGTATATCTTTTGTATGCGTATTAGTATCTAAGTTTAATTTCCTGTGACGTTGTTCGACTTCTATTTTAATTAAATTGTTCGCCATTGACGGCGGACTAACAGCGCATAGATTGTGCATCGGTGCATACATAATCACGTCTTTTCTATTACATATAGTTATCACAGTATGTAGTTGTAAGTAATTATTGGAATAATTAAGAGGATTGTGAACCTGTTAATTTTCATACAAAAGGCGATAACGTTTTACACCCAGTAAATATAGTTAGATTTTTATAATTTTTGGATATGTTGTAGATATAATGAGAAACTACGTCTGTACGTTTTGATTTTTAAGAAATATTGCTTACGCTAAAATTTATTAGCATCTAAAAATCTACATATAGATCTAAAAATCTATATTTAGATCTAGCGTAAGCAATATTTCTTAAAAATCAAAACGTACAGACGTAGTTTCTCATTATATCTACAACATATCCAAAAATTATAAAAATCTAACTATATTTACTGGGTGTAAAACGTTATCGCCTTTTGTATGAAAACTAACAGGTTCACAATCCTCTTAAGTATACTTTAACACAAGTCAGTATTTTTATCGACGAACTAAATGTAGAAGCTTAGGTAATATTGAAAAAAAGAAAATAAATCCATGCTCATAACGTTTGTATGTTTTTTTTCGTATGATTTATGCTAAAGATTCGAAAAAAAATTGTTATGCTTACTTATCACAGATATATATTCATTAAATGAGATGTCTAAAACAATCTTATTCAAAATTGTGACCAAACTTCTGTAGAAAATGTTATTTTTTTATGTTACATTTTAGTGCTTTCATCAGACTTGGAGATAATGGGTAATAAACTAAGAGATAAATCTAATTTATGCCCATAAATTAGATTATTCTGATAGTTTAGAAGCAATGAAAGGGCTTTTAGGTACAGACATAGTAAGTGTCTGATTTTAAGTTGCGATAGAAATTATGTTATATAAACTAGAAAGTCCATTTCACAGCAAAAAAAACATCTTGTTAACGCTAACCTTAATATTATTTAATCAAAATAATTTTATATCTATTTGACTTCATTACCCAATTTTCAATTAAAAAAAAAAATAACGCAATTGATAAGAACAAACGTGATTTTGAGAAAAAAAATCGACGGCTTAATTCGAATGCCAACGTTCTTCTTACCGACCGCTTTCTGTAGACTGTGTATCTAATACTCCGTGCTTAGAGGTAATGGGTTCTGTACGGAGCGGGTTCATTTGATAGACTCTCAAGGCACTCTGTTGTCGTAAGACTAATGAAAAGGTATGGTCGGGAGGTGCTATTGGAGATAGTGTTGCTAAGTAATCGATGTACTGTACTGACGTAGCTCAGTCGTCAACGAGTCAGTTTAATATTATAGGTTCGATCCCTAAGTCGAAAATTAAAAAATGGAGCCACTTTTGTAATTATGTATACTATGTTTAATAATTGCTTTGGCACTCTATTTGGACGAGTATTGATTCTCAAAGTTAAATGTTTTAAAACAAGGATTGGAAGTCAGATATCTTTAATGTTTAGAGTACATCGTCGTCATGAAATAGTACTATAAGTACTATGAATACTCAAATAGGTACTACGCATTATTATTATTTTTTGCTTTTTTCACACTCGGTAACTATCCCCAAGTTATAAACCCATGTCTATTTATAGTACTACAAGGTACCTACTTTCAACAAAAACATACTGTAAATCTGAGGTCGTAAGTCATAATTTAGGTCTATATCTGAAATAAAACCTTAGATATCGCTGTCATAAAAGGTTTACAGCTGTATGTACAATTCAATACATAGAACATAACGGGTACATAAATGTTTGATGCCTGTCATTAGGAAATAGAACATAGGCTGGTATGCTCGTAATACAAGGCAAAGCCGTCGTTATGAGACATACTGCTAGTAATTTTTAAAGGTGTACCATTAGCGGTAAGTAGTGGATACACACAAAGTATATATATCAAATTTATTAATGTGAAGAGTAAATCTAAAACTTTATGTAACGTTGAAATCGAAAACTTAAAAATATATAGCATTTTATTAGAACAGTGTTGAAATCCGAAATATTTTGTTACATTTCAGATTTAAATATCATTTCATGTGGTGATACATTTCGAGTTGTCACACTTTTCTGGCAAAGGTGCGAATTAGGTATATTTCTATTATAATAAAGCAAACGATTAATACTTTTTAGTACCTATTTTGATCTTCACATTGTATTACTAGCTGTGCCTCGCGGGTTTTGATTTAATTATACCTACTGCGGAATCTCCAAATCCACAGCCGTGGCACTGAAATTCATGAAAATTGTTTTTGGGAATTAGGCGTCAAAGCGTGACAAACAACCTTACTATAGTATTAGAATCCTTAGATTCTATTCACCCGTGTGTTTCCGGCTAATGGGATTGTGTATCGTGAATCAGAGTGGAGCTCGCTGTCGGCGGCGTCGGTCGGTACCTAACCGTCGACGACGTCGGTGTTGACGGCTAATTACACACAACTGTTACATTATTGCCCGTTCGCCTCGTGTACTGGAAATAATACGTCTATTACTGATTCGATTTACATCTTTACTCCTTTTTAAACCAATTACGAGATATTTTTTTAAACGTGTTTAATCACGTTATCAACGGGTATTAGGTTGAAAGAATAAAAAGTTCATGTAATCTGTACTTTCAATGTTATTTTTCTTCTGTTGTGCAGTAATTTTGTATGTGCATAATGTGCACAGAAAGATTTACTTACTTATGGTCATGACAACTGTCCCTATTTTATTCTCTTACGGCATCAATTTCCGAAAAGTTGAAATTAAAATTGTCACTATTTTAATTTAATTCCGTTAAATGGATAATACATTTTATGTAAACTTTCACCCCAATTTTGCTTCAACTCTTTCAGAGGATGAATTTTAAAAAAAAACCTTGTCATTTCAATAAAGACGATACCTAGTTATCGAAAATGTTAAACTGTAAACCCAACGGTTTTAGTTATGCATTTATATCAATCAGTTAGCTTAGGCTTTTGTGTATATAGAATATACCAAAGAACAGTGCTCTTTCTCGGCTTAATCTAGTAAAATTGTTATAAAGAGCTACGATCCGTAGACTGTAGCAGCGTCACGTACAAGGCAGCGTAGCGACCCTCTACGCAAGAACTTTAAGTGTTACAAAGTTCGTAGACCCTGAACCCGCCATTATGAATGTTAAAACCTGTTTATAAAATAATGAAAATTATAATGGCTATGAATAAGATTGAAATTGGTACATAATTGTTTATTCTAGGCTAGTTTATCTTAGCCTAGGTAGTTAAATCAGCCTTATTTGTATTTATTTAATCAATAAATACAGTGCTACATACAGACTACAGTGTACGTTGTATTACATTGAAAAAAAAATATGATCAATAAAAAACTACGTGTCTACTTTTTATCGATTGTATACAGGGCTTATTTGCTACAGTAGCCAATAGTTACATGAATGCCTTATAAATCTAGTACAGTTTTGTTAGTTGTTATTAATTCACATTATGTACTGTAGCTTACGGAACCATAATAAATGACCTAGATACTGTCGAAACAAAAACCTAATTTAAATATCTTGAGTCGGAAAAATACAGGCGTAGTGGATTCCAACTTTGCCAGGACTACGGGTAAACTTGTTATTTCTCATCACCGTGGGAAAAGCAGCTATTTTGAGGGCGGTTATAAGCTTTTTTTATCGTTGTTTATTCTTTGTGAAAAGTTTTTCTATCGTGGTATTTTAGGAAAAGAATGCTCGTTCAAGTTTAGTTATACCACGTAATAAAAAATAACACCTAAAAGCTATTGGTTTATTAAAGAATATGCTTATAGGCTGCCGTGTAACTTTTTTACGTTATTTGGTTTTACTCCTGTTCTTCTAGATTTTATAGAAATTTGCTTTAAAGTTGGTCAGTTATTTGATTATTTGACAATTAAACGAAACAATGAACGAGGTTATTAACAAATCTGTTTCAAGTCATGTCGAGATTAACCTACATCGTTCTATGACCTAACAGCTCCTTTGACAACACTAGAACAGGTATCTTTTTCGTGATAATTATGTCTTTTAATACTGGCCATAATGCCCAAGTTAAATACACTAGTTACCTAGTTATTTTATTACAGTAATCCTGGAGGCATTAATGTTATTAATTCTTGGTTTATATTGCATCGACCGCAGCAAATTGCAGCCTAAAGCCATCTCTTTGTTCAGTTGTTTCTCTTGTTAAGCTATTGTTATGGAAATTGAAACATTTGCGGGTTTGCTTGTGCGCGTGTTGGCAGTGTTCAAGGAATGCTTTGAGCCATTACAATGGTGTTATGTATTTATTACAGCACATAAGAGAAACGTGTTAAAACTTAACTTCTTAAAAGGGTCATTAGACAGAATATCTTCCTATAAAGTTGTTGGTTTAAAAGTGAATTAAAGGACTAAATAAATTAGGGTAGTGGTTACAGTACATAATATTGGTGGCAGATAATATATTTTAGATGTTCATTATCTTCTATTGTCTAATATAGTTCCTAACCAAATATAAAATTAATTGGTTTATTTTAAAGCGTCACGTCATACATAATGTTACAACTAAGTTAGGTAATTGAATTGGTTAGAACACGACCGAAGCGTTGGTGATTTTTCAGAGAAAATTAGATTTTCGCCTGTTGTTTTGAAAAGATTAACGACGAGTACTCTCACAGTTTTCTGTTTTTAGCTTTGTTCTTTTGAACAACAAAAGATTGTTTATTGAGTCACTTTGTCAACAATTATCCTATTAGTCACATTGGTGCTGCAATGCGCACAAATTCACGATTTCTAAAGCCCGCATTTACGAATTTAATCTCCCGTCACGTATCTTGAATACGGGTTGTTTATGCCCGAAAATGATCGTATTTGAGGTTATTTGATAAATCAGTTGAAGTTAACTTTCTATTTTGACGGTAGCAATACAATTGTAAATAAGTACCGTCTGTTAGTACCGTCATAATGTCCAATTAAGCATTTTTTTGTAATGAGCATCGTTCTTAAATTTCTAAAATTACTTTACTTATTTAAAATAATAGATTATGTGCAGAAAAAGTGATATTATATAATATTACCTACTTATCAAATGGAAAGTTAATCAATGTTTTTTCTGCTAGAAGAGTTAGTTTACACGTGACTTATTTAGAAATATAATTAAATTATGTCTATTGTGAAATACCCCACCATTATTTTTTTAACAGAATTGTTCGTCTTCAGAATCGTTTGATTGCGTGAGATATGTCTGTAATATGATTGAGAATAACATAGAAAATGGACGTTTGAAATTAAAAGCTTACCGCAGTTACTATAAATTGCTTTAATTAACATTTTTTTAATTAATTTCTTTTTGTCGACATTAACAACGAGGTGAAGATTTCGTAAAGAAATAAAGATAATGCCTCGATAGAAGTGATAAAAAGAGGTCGCTACATATAACCAAACAGAAACGATATTTTAAGTCACACATTTTATTCTGACTATACGATGACTATGAGATTTAATTTTTGTTCCTTTAAGATTTAAAAGTGAAAAATTTAAACTTAATTTGTTTGATGTCACTTCGTGTTCTTGTAGGTTGGTAGACTACTAGGTATTCTTTAGGTATGAAAATGATCAATAACACCCATAAAACATGATTAAAAATAGCAGTTAAAATATAACATTCGCAAATCTTTGTGAATTTTCCTTTTTTTTTTTAGATATTTTGACATATTCACAAATAATGAATAATGCAGGAGCGCGCCGTTTTGTTTGACTAATCAATCATGCCGGTTTGTCGGCATTTGAATGACCCGGATTAGAAAACAATGAAAAATCTTTTTTTTACGAATAAACTACGCCAAGTTGTTATTTAAACAGAATATTGGGAGTTTCTTGACCTAATAGTCTAGGTACTATTAGGTCAATAAGAATATATAATAAGAGTTAAGTATATATAGATAAATTCATACGTTATGCCTTAGGATTTCAGGCGTAAAAATCGTTATAAGTATTTTGCTTTTATTCAGTTGTTTCGTATGCTTACCCTTTTTTTAAAAAGCAATCCAAAATAAATGTAACCTATTAATCCAACGCTATGTTTGACGTTTGTAACCACTATGCTAGCTCAATGTAGACAAACCTGACGATTAGTTTTCCGCTGTGTTATTTATGGTACGTAATTTCCTTCAAAGCCCCACATTATTCTTCGGCACGGCCATTTTACCTATTTCGAAGTTTACGGATAAAGTAAGTAAAAGTTTTTCATCTGAGGTTTCCAGCGGATAGTCTTGCCTTACTTGCTTAATGTTTACAACTTAGTGGATAAGAGTTCAAAAACAAATTTGTGAAGAAATATCTTTTTTAAAAAAGTAACAGAGAAGCAAAATAGGTATCGTTGTATCATTCTGCCGATCCAAACAGTAGTAGGTACCTTGCTAACGATAAACGCAGTAAGTTTGTTTAAAATTTATATGTATTTACTGCGTTTATCATTTTAAAGGGACCTGCCACACGACGACTTTTTAAAGTGCGCCGTCGCGCAACTGCGCTATGTGCTTATTTACAATAATTACCTACTAAGACTACAAGGTGAGTGGTTTCTTTACTACCGTTAATACCAACTGGCATCTAAATATAAAAGCAAAACACAAATATAAAATAGTTCTAAAAGCATAAAGTAATAAAAAAGTATAAATCTATAAAAAGGAAGTGTGTTCAGTACAGGCACAGTCGCATAAACACGGGCTTGGATCATTAAATTATATACAAGAAGTTACCGTGAGGCATGTCTCTTATAAGGCAAATAACCACATAGGTACCTACTTATCATATCACTTCACTCTATTGACTCATGATCAGGCACGATATTTTCTTTAGAAATCGAATCGGTAAAATGTAATTACGCCGAGTGATATAAGCTACAAATACAAATATAAACGTAATACACTTAAAAAGCAATTTTTACAGATACTACTAATATTGCGTGCTATCCGGTATTTCAAACTAGACTCTAGTGGCAACAAATTGTGTAATAATCGATCGAAATCATTACTTATGAATGATCAATTTACTTGTATGTACCGGATATTATTAACTCGTGATGGAAACGCTATCGACAGGTGTTACGTTCCCATTTTGGGATATACCTCAGGTTTGAATAAATAAAAGCAATTATTTCTTCAAACGAAGTTCCGATGCGTACTTGTACGGAAATATAAAACAAATGCGAAAAAAATATATATAGTTAAAAGAATTTTATGGTTATAAGTGTACGAGTATTGTATTAAATAATGCTTTCCATTTATGCGCCAATTAGTATTATACCTACATATAACCTGAATAATGGATTTTCATGTGGTTTTAACTTTTAAGTATTTTAAACGAAGTGCTTCATGGAAACTGTTTAAGTGGATAATTTATTATTAATTAATTAATGGAAGCTTCTTTAATAAACGTATAAAAAAAATATATATATATTTTACATTAGGGCTATTTATTTATAAGTCTATATATATCTCACTATTAGTACATATAAATACAATGTAATTATGATGTATAAAATATTGAGAAATAAATGAATCTGAATCTGAATCTGAATCTATACGTTTCAAGAAACCCAATTAGGTATTATACCTACCCAACACTTGTCTTAAGAGTCTCTACTTGGCTTAATAATTATTAATATACATAAATTGATGTAAGTAGTATTGATATTAACTAAATTTCTTACTTATGTTTAGCAGATTAACAAAAAGTTGCGTAATGAGGGAAATAAACGTCCTCCAGTTTCCAATTAGCTCCGTTTTACGAACCGTTCCGAATCATTAGCACAATCAAAATTGTAACGAAACAAGTATCGAACTTTTATATATCTACTGGAATATAGAATGGCGTTGGCACAGAGCACTGATCAGTTGTTGATAATATTTATATGCTAATTATTGGTGTAGCAATTCTCTTAGGGCTTGACAATGACAATGATCGCAAGCGACAGGTTGTTGACAATGTTAACGCCTTCACGTCTTGTCTTATTGGCAGAGATCGCAATAGGTAGTGCCTATTTACCTAAACTTGGCGGGAGGAGATGACTAAGAGTGGTTACAACCACCAAAAATATTATTTATTTTTATTGAACGCGGGATTTCCCGGGATTTATAAGAATACATAATCGATATAGATTCACACTCAGGGTCGTCACGTCAGCTAATAAAATAAAATAAAAATACGCGAGTTAAATCCGTTAATAGTTGTTTCATTCCAATAAATAATATATTTGGTGGTTGTAACCACTCTTAGTCATCTCCTCCCGCCAAGTTTAGGTAAATAGGCACTACCTATTGCGATCTCTGCTTATTGGTCTGAACGTAATATTTACAAAATAACAGAGAAAAGCTAAAGCAAAAGCGTCCTTTAGCTTTCAATTAAAGCTCCGTTTCACGAACCGTTTCGCATCATTACCAGATTCGAGCTAGGTATCACCGCGACGGAACAGCGGCGAACGGCGAGCTAACAAGCCGGCCTCGCCCCACTGACACCGGATCAATCAATGCTTGTCAGTGACGTAGAATGTTATACGACCTGCATGGAATTGCCTTACGGGTGTGAAAAATTGGTCTTACGTTGTTCAAGTGTTGTTGCAAGGCTGTAACACAGAATTTTATAAATTGTATTCACATGTCCTGGATATTATCATACTTAGTAGTCGTTAGGGTTAGGATCGATTTTTATGTAGGTGCTTAAAAAAGGTTTTTAAGCAATATTGTATGTAATTATGGACCCATATTTTTAAATTTATTTAAAGCATAAAACTGGTAGATTGAAACTACTAAAGAATGACCAAATGGACTTTAATCCATTATGCGGATATAAAATACAATTATTTCCTAAATCGATACTAAGATATCCAGATACTGACATTAGCGACTATTCCAAGTACAGTCGACCTTCGCGTGCCAACTGGACAACAATGAAACGAACTTTATCGAGGACATTTCTGATTTATCTACTTGACCCTTTTGCGGACTGATTTCACGAAACTCGAAGGTCTTACATATTTTAGGTACGTAAAAGGTCTCGGAACTAATAACAGGCAGCTAGGTTGTTTCGCTAATTAGGATTGTTTGAAACTGAAGCATTTTTGCTGATTTGTAAGTATGTAGTTATGTAGGTACTAATATAATTTCTAACGTGACATAAATGGTGAGGTACCTACATGTTGTCTTCCCTATCGAAATATTTTCGGTTGTATTTAATTGTTTAGTAATTTTGTATAGTTCACAAAGTTAAACGTGTCGTATTAAAAGAGAAGATAAATTACATCTTATAAGCGAAATTAATTGTCAACCAAGCTATTATCTTTTGCCACCATTACGTTAGCCATTTTGTGTTACATACAATTTACAAAATGGCGGATGAGTAGCAGTTTTGTTCACTGATTTATTGAGGTGTTTACGCGAAGACATTCCCCTTTTCAGGCTAATTTCCCGTCAACAAAGGATTTATATGTATCATTGCCCTATTATTTAGCCTTTTTACCTAAAGTCTCATTTCGGTCGCGTGTAAATCGATGATGGATAAAAATACTGTTTTAAATGTCAATTTCAAATGGGGTTGTTCTTGAACTCAAACGACACAAACATGTGTAATTAAAGCCATAATTACCCACCTTCATTCCAACTTTGTTTACTTTATTTTTAACGTAACATGAATATTCATAATTATTGGAATTTCCTGACCTCTCTGTCTTGAAAAAAAACTAACTACATCCAGTTTTTTAGTAGTGTTTAATTCCAGTGAAAAAACTTATAAAATTGCATAAAGTATCACTCCGTTTTACTTTAAATTGAATGACCTTCTTTCTGCGAAGTAAATTCGTTTAAAACGAAGAGTAAAAAAAGCACTTTTTATTACGTAAACAGTTGTGATAGATCAAAGGTGTTTATATTAAATACATTATTTTTATAAACTGGGTTCATTCATGTTATTTTAGCTTTAATCAAGAGCTAAATTCAGTTTCTTTTATGGTTACTATGATTGAAGAACGAAAATGTTAACTTCGGTACCTACTTAGTATTTCTAGGACCAAAAATAAATAAATTTAACATGTCTGCTAGGGCTGGTGTATTTATTGCTTTTTAACCCTGTAAGGAGGTTTGGAGGAAGTTATTCTAAAAAGAATGATTATTTAAATATGTGTCTCTCATGTGCCCAGCCTTTATTAACGTTCTACTTTGTATTCATCGCGTATAAAAGCAATAACAGAACGGTACCTATCAACACAAAAAACTGCCGCAAAAACCGAAAAGAATAATCCAAAACAACCCGTTTTGCACCTTTTTTTCACAAAAGGTCTGTTCGTGCTAAAATATCAGCAAGATACGAAAACTGCTGTTTGACCGAAACGGAAAACGGAAAATGAACTGTACTACAACTTTATATGGTGTTTATGTTGAGCTGTAGTCAATTTATATGTCTGTTTTATAGCGTGTATGAGAAAGAGGATAAATAAAGTTCGGTTTGCCTACATTACAGATTTAGCTATTGTTGTAATAAAAAATAATATTTGTTTCATAGTATTAATTAATTAACTTTCCTTTCTTATTAAGGTAGGTATGTCTGAGTTATCAATTTTTACGTCATAATTATACAAGACGAAGCTAGACGAAATTAGATAGTGAAAATATGAATACCTAGCCAACGGTTACGTTATTCTATTTCGTTAGATTCTCTTTTATCTTAGGTTATTAATATTAAATGTTCAGTATGTTTTTGGTATTAAGTAGGTATATATAATTTAACCCAATAAAACAATCTAAATTTGTCAACAGGGATCCACGATTAACCGTGTTTTGGGTATTTTTTTCTCACGTGTTAGGTTCGACTAAACGACGTGATTTTACAATGTCGCGCCTGGACATATAATATTCTAGGGAGGTATGATGTTTTCCTTCCTGACGAAACCTGGCAATTGATTCGTGGGCCAGGCCGGTTGTCAGAGTATATCCGAAGGCTAAGCCGCATCATATTATCCGGATTACCCGTGACGTCAGTGCTACCTGATCCTCTTACAAATATCTTTTACTCTTTGACTAAAAGAGGATCTCATTACATTTGACCTATTTAAAAATGACCTATTGATGATTCGCTCAAAATCAAAAACAGAAGTTGAATTTTGAAATTTAACGGTCAATTCGGATGCGAAGGGGAGACTGCGAATATTACATATTTAAATAACTAAAATGTACTCGTAATCATGGACACACACTACAAAACGGTCATAATATTGTTATTATTATTAGGTATCTACTTACATAGGTACTTAAAAAAACAACATAGGTACAAAAGTTAAATAAATCACAAATGATTTATTCCAATGTTAAAAAATACCAAATTTCCCAGTTTCAGGCAGCTCAAACTCTAAAACAACGAATTTGATTTAGATGAAACGAGTTAAACCGCTTTATAAACGTCAAAACCCGCCTTATTATAATGCCGAACCGTTCGTATTTGCGTGGTGTATTGTTATGCATATTTGTACATTTGTGGGTCTTTTGTTGTTATTCTGGGAACAAAGCTCGGTCATATTATCCGGCTTACCCGTGACGTCACGAGCACACCTGACACGCCTCTACCCATACTCTTGACTTCGTGTAGAATGTTGGATACGACTTTTTCATTTCTTTGAAATTATTCACTTACACACTTAATATTATACAACTGTGTAATATACCTACTATACTTATATCAAAGGTCTTTTATCGTGCATTGATGTATAAATAATACAGAAGTCTTACGTTCCTCTCATCATATTAGAGCTCTTTACAAAGCGCTGGTGCGGCTTCAAAATGCCTTAATACACCCTCGGAGATGGACCTATTACTTTACTGTTGTTTTGACTTATTATACATGCAAGAAATGTCTTAAAATCACGTTGAAGCAATTTAAAATCCTTTGTTTGACAGGAAACTATCGTATCCTTCTTTATCTTACACTTGATAAGTACACGACAATGCTGACCTAGTATAAGATTAGAGTGCACAGAGATAGGGATTTTATAAAATTCCTTTCATAGGGTACTATCCCATAAAGTCTTTGTATTTTGTAAGCGGTTTTTGAAACGGTGAGCGTGTATTTTCTATACTTTTTGTGATGTCATGTCGATGAAAAAAATTGTTTGTGGAAAATGTGCGTGTATCAGATAAACTCGGAAGTTTATTTGATTTTTGTATACATAGATCCCAATATAAACACTCTTTCCGGAAAGTGTAAATATTCAAGGTTATCAACGAATGTAAATTGGTATATAAAATTCACGAATATTTAACGATTTTGATTAAAAAGTTTGGTCAGAAATAAACAAAATTGCAGATAGGTCGCGCCTTTTTTACGATTCTTTTTGTATTAACCTAATTGGTCAATAAAACCTTTTTCAACTCATTCGTGCTGGAATACAAGCGATTGTAATAAAGGCGTATACTCATTTTGCTGTATATATACGTACAATTATAATATTATTGTCTGTTGTGTCCCAACCGTGACGACGTGAATGTTCCATTTTATTACAGACTTCGCCATCAGATTTTTGATTAAATTTAATTATATGATATTGAATGAAAGGAACTGTAACGGTTTAAGCCGCGTGTTCATCTTTATGTTGATGTTTCAAAAATATAGAAATTGCGTGCTGCTTTAATCTTTCTTAAGTATCTAGAAAAATGAAAACTCTCAGGAAAAATATATTTGTAGATATACCGACACTCTCGAGTCTGCACTGTAGCGGAAATAATTGCGGCGAGACCGACCTTACTGTGTTGTTGATGTATTTTGAAGCCCCTGCAATAATGAATTCTAGTATTTTCAAAATAAATAACCTTTATATAAAACGTGGCAGGTCAGAACACGTTCAAGAGGAGGGAATGATAAATAAAACTTACTTTTATATAAGAATAGTTGATTCCAGAATGTTATAAGTTTTTACAGGTTTTTAAATTTTTAGAGACAAATTTTAACTTACTTTGGTAAATGTAAGTATCTATTGGCTTACGTGATATGTCATCTATATAGGTAAATTGCGAACTGCACAAAAATATGAATGGAGTGGCAGACTACCCATACACTTATGACTACCAAAACACTGGATATCACTGTCATTCTTATGCACGCAATGTCTATATATATTGTATGTTTTAGCGTTCCCTGTGAACAAAGTTTCATATTTTTAGTGCGGCAATAAAAAGCTTTTCTGTATCTTCTTCTACTTAGGTATATATTACCTATTGCTTGTATAATTTACCTTAAAATGAATTTGATATCGACTTAGAAATTTGAATATTCCTTTTTTTATTTGAACGGAATAATAAGCGTATTCATACAAACACATTATCATCGATCATAACCCAACGACTAGAGACAAAAAGTAACTATTTTTTTGTAAAAATATGAGCCAAATTATTACGGGTAACACTTTCGCTTTGATTTGTCAACCTAAAATCAAGTATCAGTTATTGGCGCTTCTCACATACTATATTAGTAGGTACCTACCTAAGTGCAATTGATTGGTGGCGTAATCAGAAATTATTTGTTGGTATTTGCCATATAGACTAGTGCAAAATTTTAACCATTATACTATATTTTTATAACCGTTCTATTTGATATTTCCTCAACGTTTTACACTTTGCTCTACAATTTGAAAGCGGAATCCTTCATACATGAAACGATTGTCGTTTATTTTAAAATGGCGTGAGGTCCTCGCATGTCAAAAGGCATTGTCATCGAAAATGGATTTATACAGTCGTGATGCCGCCATATTTAAATATAAAATACATTGGAAAGTGTCGAAAGGGTACCTGTTTTGTTCATATTTATTTGTACGGTTCGATATTGATGGCTGTTTGTTTTCAAATGTATTGTGACGACTGTGATTTGTCACGACCTGCCTCGTTAGTAGGTGAAGTTTGTATCGACATAGTCACTTCTCACTCATTGTAAAGGTATGATATAGGTAGCGATAGATGCATTGCAAAACCATATACCTAAATATGTTGACCAGACAGATAAATGTGCATACGTGCTTCTTTTCAGTATACGTCTATCCAACAAAAAATAGGTACTAGTCTTTCTATTTGTAAGAAATTTGAAGAAAAAAATGTATGATAAAAGAGCTTTACTATTTAACTGCCAGTGATTCTTATATTATTTTCTTAATTAGAACTGACTTTTATCTTAAGTAAATTGTCCCTTCAAATTCTCTTTCACTAGCTTAAACTAGGTAGAACTTAATAGGATTCTTCTCAAAGAAAAATGAAAGAAAGCCTTAAAATTTCACAAAGGAAGGATTCCCCGCACAGTGCTTGGCAGTAAAATTATTATTTTACGACCCACCGGACAAAACTCTGCACTGTGGTGTCATTACTTTGTTTCATACGAAATTTTAAATCAGTTGCCATCTTTTCGGGCGTGGACCTGATCTGGAAATACGTATTTTTTAAATACATCATATATTTAGAATGAAGACGCCTCTCAGACTATTACCTGTGTGTAATTAATTCAAATTTCGGATGTGAATTAAGATTACGAATCTAACTTTTTATACGTTTTCTTAAAAAAACACTTATCCGAAATATTAAGAAAATTTTGCAAATTAATTGATCTGCCTGACATTATAAACTAAGCAGTAATTAAACTGATATTGTTAATTATTGTTATCTACAATACTAAAGTACCGTTGATCGTAAACCAGAGCGCCGGAGCGGCGCTATTAACTTAAATAACATTTATTTCTGATACCTGTCAGCGATGCAATTAGGATGCAGTGGGGATGCATTAATTTAACGATGTCCCATTTGCGGCCACGACGTCGTTTTTCATTAACTATTAAATCGCTGCAAACTGCGTTATTGCACATAACTTATGGCTGTTGCTAATTAGATAGAACGACAATTAAGTACTATGTATTTATTTACTACTCAGTTCTAATTATGTTGTATATCTAGCACGTGGTTTACGTGAACTATGTGCGTAAAAAACTAAAAACTAATTGATCAAATATAGGTACGTTACAATGAGGTTATCAAATTTATTTTTAATTATTTAGAACATATAACAAAACTAGGGATTAAGTAATCTTTTACTATTTCCTGTTTTAGTTAGAAATGGGGACGTAGGCGGAAGCAGGAAATCCCGAGCAAAAACAATACAACGCATTTAATGAGGGGGTTCTATATTGTGTACTTACAGATTTAGTTATTCTGTATGTACTAGGTTAAAATAATAGTATTATCTTGTTTATTTATTTATACTTTAATGATAACAAAACCTAACTGAACTAAATGTATAAAAGACTTTAATTCTCTCATAACCAGTCGACCTTAGTAACCTATGATGGTACTTATTCAATTTTAACTGCAAGTATTATTAATAGGAATATGAGTAAAATCAGAAAGTTTGCAACAGGTATTTTATCATAACCTCACTTAGTAAAACTGTTCTATTAAACTGCGTTTTACACTATGCATACTGAGGCACGCCATAAAATCCGGTTAAATGCGCTCTTTTTATTTCTGCGACATGACTTTATGGTCGCCATTTTTGTCCAGCGCAGCGGCCGTTTGAACCACTACGCATTGCGGGAAAGTTTTGGCACAGTGGGCTCTTAGCTTTTAACGGACATAAAACGACCAAATCTACTTAAGAATAAATTTTGGGGGTACAAATTTTGTGTCTTATAATGAATTTAGTTTTTGTGACTTTCTGCTTCACGAGTTTAAGGTAGTAAGAATTTATAAATTCCTACTTAGCATAAAACATACTAAGATTTACTTTATGGTCGTAAACTTAAGACTTAATATTGTTAAATAAAGCATCATTTTATTATATTTATGTACCTACATTGATCCTAATTATATGTACTAACTAAATTAATTAAGGTGTCATTTATGAAGGTAAGTTACTAAGCTTTTTTAAAAAAAAATGCATTTGGTGTATGACATGTTACAACTTCGTAAAGTGCAAAATTCAGCAAAATGTTATTATGTGTCTAAAAGAGAGTGCAAAATCTATTTTGGCGTTTTGCGCTCGAAATAAGCGGTAAAGCCAGGCTTGGCTGTCAATGAGGAAGGACGGGAGAAGGACAAAGCTAACACTATTATTATCTATTTTGTTTTGTTCGATAAGCTTGTTGACCGACGCGACCTCCAGTAAATCAGTGTTGTGAAATTGTTGAATATAATTGTCTCGGACATTTTCTATTTCTTTTATACTGTAATTTTATTTCTTATTCGAATAATAAACTGAGATAATGAAGTCGCGTTTATGTTACTCATAAAATTAAATTGTGTTCGATATAATCTATTTGACAACAATTTGAAATTGAAAACTCATACTCAAATAATGTTTCTAATTTTAATTGAATAAAGTCATGAGAAATAAAATAATGACCACATTTATTTTGGTGTTCAGAGACGCGTTTATGTTAGCCGCTACTTTTTCATTCAGCAGAATTTACTCGCAACAGCTAAATATAGCACAAAAATACTTATTTACCGGTTTCCCAGTAATTTCCCGGCATTAGTGCCGTGAAACTCTACCGGATATTAAAACCGAGGGCGGGGCTAGGGTTGTGTCGAACCGGTAGGTAATTTAGTGTGATTTATTGATATTTTTAGTACACCATTAACTAGGGATTAGTGTTTTACTTTCGTTCTTTTATTATTTTCAGTTAAGTTTTATGAATTCGTATTAGTTTTAGTAAAGCATATTTAAAATTCCTTTAATATGTATGCTTACCTAATTATTTATACCTACACATGATTACTCATATTTATATTTCAATTAAAAAAAGACTTATCTACGTTTTTAAATATAAAGTCTAAAACCGTAGCATGGAATAATATCGTGAATGACCGTTATGATAAAATGAAACGATGCTGCTACAAATGAACTTATTCTTTATGATAAACATGGCAAGTTAAAATATTCGTTGTCTGCATATTTATATTAAATCTGAATTTATCATACCGTTAACAGAAGTAAGAAATAAATATAGAACCTTCTACATAAAAACTCCATATTATTCAAGTGTCCCTTTGAAACCCATATATCCTAAGGGTTGTAGGCCCTCCGTAAATAGGTACTTGACGGCAAATTGTTCGAGTATGACGTGAATTTATCGTTCCTTGAAATATATTGATATTGAAATGACCGCGATTTTTGGTTCATTCATTTTTTATGGAGAAATTTTATTTGAGAACTATTTTTGTAAATTCAATTATCGAAAATTATCAAAATACAACGTGTTTACAATATAAAGTCAGTTTAGTAGGAGAACATGGGATATGTAGGTAGGTATATTTTAATCAATATTTTGAAAGAATATCTTATGTATTATAGTAAATGAATATGATTGTAAATTAACTATTTTGTTTATTAAATTACTGTATATACAAAATAAATCCGCAACCGTTTTAATAATTCAATTATTTATTTTGACACCATCAAAGTTGACCTTTTGAGTTTTTGACACAAAAGTTATTAAAATTCTAATTTGATGTGGATTTTGTCTATACTAATATTATAAAGAGGAAAAGTTTGTTTGTTTGTTTGGATTGAATAGGCTCCAGAACGGCTGGACCGAATTCAAAAATTATTCACTGTTGGGAAGCTACACTATTCCCGAGTGACATAGGCTATAAAAAAAAAGATGATCCGTGCGAAGCCGGGGCGGGTCGCTAGTTGGTTTATAAAGTGCGTGAAGGGAAATTTGTACACAAACCACGTGAAGATGTTGGAATAGATTTGACTAACGCGTGAAGGGAATATCTGGTAATGTTATAATCTCTGCCTACAATAATTTAAAGGGAATACTGAACAATACTGATTTGTTGGTTACACGTGCTATGGGGGGGAAGCCTGTAATACCTATATTACGGACACAGTAAATTATAAGGGAGCCTTAGATCGTATAAACTTGTATTCTTTCTTATAGAAAGTTGCCAACTAACGTGTAAGTAACACTAATCAACGGAGCATTGTTGTCTTATCTTTGATCATAGAAACTTAATGAAAAGTTACGTTAATGTGTGTTTGAGATCATTGTAAGGATACTTAATTATTGTTGATGCTGAATATTGTATACTTAACATTTTATTAAGAATGGTTGTACAGTACATTTTTAATTCAAATTTTATGGATTCATGGCTTATTGTTGGAAACGTGATAGCATGCAATAGGGGCTTCATATAATCTGGATTTGCGTAAATATTTCTGTAGCGTTTAATTTTAACAGAATGTAGATAAAAAAATAAATGTATTGTGCGAAAAATGGGATTCATTCGTGAAAACGTGATGAGAAAGGATTTAGTATTGCACTTGGTCGTTCATCATAAATGCTACTTACAGATTGGATAGGTACAACCGAGCGGTTGCTTATTTATAAATAAAATATTTAATAGTAATAATAGTAATGAACATTTTAGCATTAGATATTTATGTAGAATGGGGCTTAAGATATGTACATAGAATTTAAAGATATAAGGTGAACTAATCCTCACACTAGGCTCTTCTTAGGGGTGGAATTAGATACAGGTGAACAAAAAATGCGAGCAGCCGAAGATCGAGCACAGTGGCGTGCAATTGGAGGCCTAAGGACTGCGATACGCTGATGATGATGAAACAAAAAAATAAAACTATAAGACATAAAAATAGATTTTATGACTTAAAATTACGTAACCAGATAAACAATTAATAAAAACAATAATAAGACATGTTGGCACGTGTGTGTGTACACAAACTATATATACACGGTTAGTACCTTAAAAGTCGTAATAAGTACCTAATATATTTATATATCTTTTATTAATTAAATAATAACGTAGCGCGAATAATTGGCTACTAATATTCAAGAACTATTATAAGCAAATAGTCCTTTAGTACCGAATGACCCTTAAAGCCCTTCGTCCCCTTTACTAGGTCAAGGCACTTTGTTTCACGTGTAACGTAAATGTCAATTTAGTTTGACATTTGTAGACAAATGCCGATCGAAACCCTTTAGTGTAAGACGGGTTGTAATGCCACACGAGTAGTAGGTACTTATGTCGTAAGTGGTTTGTGGAAGTTGGGAACGTAAAGTAATTTTGATTAAGTATCCGATATATAAATTTATCAAACAAAGCGATCCATAGCAGTAACACTAGTCTAGTCTGCATATTCACATGGTAACTCCAAAATTATCCAAATTAAAATAATATAAATATGCGAGTTAAATCGTTATATTCGGTTTATAAAAAAATATTATCGAATTTAATGATACACATATATGTTACACATTACATACTCATTACCCTTTTTTCATCTCATCTTCTTATGATTAAGGAGACAAGACGAGAAAAGGACTTTTCTCCTAGATGAGAAATAGTTACATCGATTTCTTGTCACCGAAACCCTCTACATAAAATATAGTTGAATTACTCGTTTGAAGGAATCGTATAATTGATTTTCTTGGGAAGTAAGCGTTTAATTAACTCCGTAAACTCGTCGAAAAATCTTTTAGCAACCAAAAAGTTTATTTTCTTCACAATCAATCTTTAAATTTGGAGTTTGTGTTTGCTTATTTTTGTTTGAATCAGCTAGTTACGAAATGTAAAGGCAGCTTTGAAATACAAACTTAGTTAGCGAGCAAACTCGGAGTTCCATGTTATCTTGATACTTGCTGGTGATAATACGGAACTTGAAACCTTGTTCTGGGGTCCCTTGAAATGCTTTGAAAGCTTGTACTGGTATAAGGTATTATTTTTAGTAAAACTATCCGACAAGCAAAATCTAATAGGTACTTACAGCGTTCTCAAGATTACTTTATTTTCCGTTGTAAGAAACTTGTAACATGCTTTTAAAAAATACTTTTACTGTGTTAACTCTCTTTATGTTTAGGTGTGCGATATTATTCACAGTTATCATTTATAACTACGTAATAAATAGTTACAAATTTGTAAATACATAGGTTAATTTCATAAACTAATTGCAATTCGTTACAATATGTATTATGATTTATTTTATTTCCCAATGCATATAACGTAACTGTTGGATATTCGTTACCTATTATACGCGCACTTTTCCAAGATGATTGTCAGTCGAAATCTTTTATCCAATCAGCTTGTTGCGGAAGTGTTTCGGCACGATTATCCGAGAGCTGGCTTCACTTTATGAACAGTGTCGCTGACAAAGCTCACTCAAGTGCTTGATTGACGAACATTGTTGGCAGTACGAGTAGCTTTATGACACGGGGACGTCTCTCTTAGTTAAAGTACACAAGAAAATTGACACACGTACTTGCAGGTCAGTCTCGATGAATGTTGAATGCATAATCGTAGGAAATGTTGGTTTTGTTGTCGATAATGCTGCACTTTGCACTACACTCGTAATGGTTGACTGGTAGTAAATGCTCTATGGCATTGAGTTGGTTGTTTTATACACTATATTTCAGATGTGCATTTAAGTACCAATACATTAATAATCTGAAGTAATGTCTCCTTAAATAATATGTTTTCGGAATATTTATTTTTCTGCTTAATACTTTGGTGTCGATAATATTAAACAGTTAAGCTTGCCTAGTGTTATATTCGACGTAAAATACTAAAGGTCATAACGTATAAATTTTACTTTATAAAAATCCAAAACGACATTAAATCTTAACATAGCTTCCCGCTATAAATAATAAACATCCAACTAATTTACTATTATAATGAATGTTCACGTTTCGTTGTTTGTTTGGGCTCTAATTACTGAACAAACAGTATTAAACCTTATCACAGTGGGTTATGGTAGCTAATAGACTGTAGTTACACATTACACAGTGTACGTAGAATGTTGATACAGGTCCGGAGTAAGTAGGTAATGGGGTGCATATTTGCGGGGTCTACTGTATCCTACAACAAAGTGGTGATTTTGATATGGAACCCTGTTAAGGAATGCTTTTGCGTTTAGTTTCAAAACGGAAAATTGCTATTTATAAATACAAATCGAGCATTTTAAATAAACTCTAGTAGTTCAGACGGGTATCTACTAAAAAAATAGAAAACCTCATAAAACTGTGATTAATAATAAGTGTTCTATTTAAGCTAAAATGTATTTTATCATATACGACAAACTGGCTTGTGACAATATAAGTTTTGGAATGAAACAACTATTAACGGATTTAACTCGCGAATTTTTATTTTATTTGCTGACGTTTCGGATTCCTTACAGTTTCCATAATCGTAGCATGACTGAGCTGATAATAGTCTTTAGACTACAAAATGAAAATACGCTAGTTAAATTCGTTAATAGTTGTTTCATTCCAATGTGTAATAACTGTGAAGGCATCAAAAAATCTTATATAAGTTTTGCTTCCGATAGTATAAAAATGTATGAAATTGAAATAGATAAGGTCACGTAAGGCGACCAAGTGGTTTTATGTTAGCTTTCATCATATTCATTGGGAGGCAGGTATTTACGAGTACATCTTTTATTCGAAAGTAGCTGTAGCTAATGTAGGCAGGCGCTCGTCATATCGAGCCCAGGAATCCAGGTATTGATTTGGATAAAAATAGGTTTCCACTGGAATCCTTACATTTGTCACGTTATAAATAATGATTATAAAAGTTAAATATAAAGGGCAACTTGTTTAGAAAACTTTCAGTCATTGTAATATATTCGGACAAGGTACCATGCGAGACGAAAATGAAAATTCTTCATACTGATTGTTAAATAAATAAAAAAAAAAGAAGTTATTAAACCCAACAATTCGTCTTATTTATAACAAGCAGTTTATCGCTCCGTGTTTTAATATGTATAAATCCATCCAGAGTTGAATTACCTTTCTCGCTTTCTGTGTGTTTCTGCGAAATAATAAATGTATTAAGCCGGACAATCGGTCATAAACCAGTAGTAAATGGGATACGGTGAATTAATGAATTAGTTATAACCTGCGGATTTCTGCCTGAATTGTATAATCCGATTTGCATACTGTAAATGTATTTTGGAGATAACAGGGGACGAGAAAGCGGGGTCGCCTGCTATCCAATGATTAATGAGCGCCATACAAATGTCTGTTTTATTTTTAATTTTTCATTAGAATGTTAACTTGACGTTATAAAATCGTTATGAGTATTCATAAAAAATATTTCACGCTGATTTTGAGATAGTTATTTGTTTGCTTCAAAGCAGTAACGTTATGGTCCTATTAATAAGCAGATTTCAATGCAACTGTATACCTACATAATGTAGTTTGCATATGCACTCTAAATGCACTCAAGTGTGCATACACAATCATGTGCATCTCCGAGATGATGTAGCAATTGCTATATGAGCGTAGGCGTTGGTGTTATTAACTATGGAATATGAATTTATTAATATTTTTTTTGATAGATCCAGGATCTGGGATCTATCCCAATAGGTTTTGGGCAATGAAGTTAGTGTGTTCCCGAGCAGCATGTAAAGGAATCTTCGCCGTCTGTTGTTATACAACCTTTATATGGTAGCTTATAACATTAGGGAACATAACGTCAAGCAAAAAAAAAGGCATAGATACATGCTTCTATAGTTCGGGACTATAGTGGGGCTTGTGACGTCACGTTATGGTACAATTTATATCTTAACGTATCCATCATTTGTAACTAACTGACCGACTAAACGGAATTTGGTTCTCTTTAACTAGTAGTAATCCCTATTATATTCCAAAGAACTATTTTTTTTTAATTAATAAATTTAATTCCTTATAAAACGTATTTTTTTCATCGAGGATAGTGCAAAATGGCGTAACTACCATATGTCATTTAGGTTGAATTTATACAAACGTAGACTAATTCTGAACTTTATGACAATGTGGCAGTTATGCGAGTGTGCATTATCCCGACGTTTAGTCTCTTGCTATGCTATTTTGAATATTCCTTTGCCTGTCCCGAATATTACTAAGTTGCTAGGTATTTGACTAGTAATATAATACTTCGCGCCCATAGCGTTTCCGTAGCCAAGGTTTTAGGGAGATAATAAATACCTAAGTCACTTAATTAACGTTTTATTTGTCAGTCTATACTGTTTCAACCTCGCCATTGTTAAATCTAAACTAATCGAGGTATTATGTAAGCGTAAGTTCTAAAGCCAAACCACCCACATTTACACTATCGTAGAATTTCTATTTAAACTTTCTATGTCGTATTAAAACTATTGCGTATTTATTGCAGTGCGTAGGAATATTTAATTCTTTCTTTAAGAAACCGTATCTATCTATGATGAGGTCAATATTCATTGCCACACTTTTGCTTGTCTAATAACACATTTAGTTGTTTTATTTAAGTGCATTTGAACCATTGCCACGGTTAAGTACCTACATTGTTAATAGGCCATTATTTTCCTCAGTTCAGGAACAACTTTAGTTTTCTAATAACAGGGCGATTGTGTTGTATCGTTGCCAAACCACAAGATCTAATAAGTTTTCTGATTATTCAAAGGTGCTATTAGTAAGTAAACAAATGTTCTCTATTGTTACCCCGATAAAGTTCAAAATTGTTTCCCAGCTCCATGAACTACCTCAGATTAGAAGTAGTTAACGTGTTTCGGTAAGTTTCGGCAACTTCGGTCTTTGTCGAACAACAACCAAGCAAATGAAAGCTGAATTGTTTAAAATATACTGAAAACATCGATTAATTTGCATTTTTTTGCAATAGGTAATCTGTCGTCTATTATTACAGATACCAAATTTATTATCACATAAAATAAATAAATAACCATGTATAATATAGGAAAATCGAATAATGGATATTATATTGATTCTCGTTTAAATGTGTGTCTTTTTGCTATCATTTATGTCTACTTGTAATTCAGTACTAACGTTAGTTACGATATAGGTTTAATTTAAAACGTAGGTAGTCCCTTTCGTTAGCAATTAAATAAACATACCCAATAATTACGTTAACTAAGGTAAGTAATTAAACAAAAATAATTATTAGGTACGTTAACGAAAACCATGCATGATAAAGATCTGTTTCATAATGGCCAAGTACCTAAAGCACAAAATACTCGTAGTTATCTAGTAAATAACTAATTCACTGGGTAAGTAAATTATATGACCTTGACGATCTATTAATTTGTCACTTATTTACTGAACAGAAATTACTTAATTATTAGAGCTGGCAACCCTTTCTTTGACTTTTACGAGACGTGTAATAAAACATTTTAAATAAATGGATTATATGTTTAGCATGTCCGTTTTCAACGTGAATAATAATATAATGATAGAACTAGGGTAGCTGGCATTACAAGGCTCTGTTCAAGCTTTTAGTGGTTAGAAAACTAGTAGGTAGGTTTTTTCTATTTTACGTAATTTCCTGAATACTTTGATGGGTAAGGAAACGGGAAATGGTGAGTAAAACGGATGTTTCTAGAAAGGTTTTTAATTGAACGGGCTAGAAAATTACCTAGTTAATTACCCTCGAATCACTCTACACCTATTATTATTATGGTATTAACCTACACACACAAATATCTCTGAAATTTAGTCTTCAGTTAAGTACATTTACTCTTTGTGATTTGCGAATGATAATATTTTTAAAAATGCCACTAATATTAGAACAGTGAAATAATTTTCGACCTTGGGTTAATTTTCAAAGTCCGAAAAACTTTAAATAGAATGACTAAATAGGTACTTAGATAGACAAATAGGCCGTGTTTGCTCATATTTCGCATTTTATTGTAAGTAACATTATACCATTCCTATTTAACTTGTTGCAAAATCAGATTAATATATAAACAATTTAGGTTAAAAGCTTTGTATGCGAAAAATTACCAACACAAAGACCAGCAATTCATCATGTACAGACCTACATTGCTTCCCTTATACAAATTCTCGCTTCAATTATAAATACCGCCCAGCAATAATGGGTGGCAGTGTTTCTTCAAAGGGCGAGGAATTCTTTTTTTAGAACGCTTCAGAACTAAGACAGCTGCGGTCTCAAAGAACAAAGCGCGTCAGTGCAGCGGAAATGGTACGCGGCGAAAAAAGATCTGCGAGTCATGAAACTTGCTGAATTACGACGTCTATTTATACGAAGGTTTGATTATTCCCAAATAGGTTGGACTAATGTCCATAAAATATGGTTGTTTTTTAGGTACAAAAAAAATATGGTTCGTCTGATACATTATCAAATGATCAACGTGTAATTTCTTCTTCTGTCAATTAAGAACCAATTAGGTTTAAATAGAATTATGATTATTCTGTTTATAATCTTGTGACGTGCTGTGAACGACGCTATAATAATAAACAAAGAAGTAAATAACTTGGTAAATACCAGAAACTCGACCCATTTCGTTCTTCAAATTTTACAACATGCAGATGTTGGAATATTTTAATACTTAACGAAATTTGTTTGTCAAAACATAAAAAAGGTGTAATAGAACAACTTACTTATTTTGATTTTCGTAGCTCTCAATCATTTTTAATAAATAACATTACTAACCAAAAGTAACTGAAGGTTTATTTCAAATGTACCGCCCCTACGGCCTTCGGCAATAGGCGGTAATAATATATACTCTGAGAATATTATTCTCCGCAATTTATTGCTTAGAGCCGTGTTTTACGGCAAGTAATTTAGCAATGTCACTTCTAGTACGTTTAGTTATAATGCTTTGTCACATTTTTTCTTTTGACATCTAAAATGACGTTTACGTGATGAACTTTAAATTAGTATTTTAGTGGAGCGCCGTAAGGCATAAAAATAGTAAAACCTCGGAATCCAGGGACAGTCAATGAATCTGTATAGTAAGTGTTTGACTGCATTATTAAAACCTCAAATAAAAAAGTTAAAAAAAAAAAATTGGCCGATCTCGATTACAAAAATTTTTAACAACAAATTACTGAAGAATGAGAGGCGAAAGGGAGAAAAAATTTTTACAGTAGAGTTTTTAATTTTATATGTAATGAATTATGTTTACAAAGTAACTTTAATATTAATTTATTAGATTTTTGCAAAAAATTATCATTAACTATATACATTCCTTATTATTCATTATTGTCGTCGTCGATCTCGTTGAGGTAGATTGTAGGTAAAGGATTAGTACAGCTTTCACCATTGCATTCTAAGCAAGCTGCAGTGCAGTTTAATCCACTTTTCCTGCACCCACAAGATGCTCCACATCCTTTTTTGCATGTGCAAAAAATAATTTTTAGTAAAGATTCTGGAGCTGGTCGCTGCATCATTGTTTGTGGTATCAATATTCCGCATTCATAATTCCGACCCCATTTTTCTGGTGGAGAGCATGCTGGTGTGGTGTTTTTTTTTTAAAATAAGAATTAATACATCCTTTATTGATATATTTTTGTCTGCATACTGAATGCACGTAGACAAATTCGCGAGTATTTAAATACTGAGAAAGTCCATCCGCTCTTTCCACAGAAGCAGCTTTCAGTGTCAATAATATATATATATATATTAATTGTAAATCCTACTACTATTATAAAGGCGAAAGTTTGTAAGTATGGATGTATGGATGTTTGTTACTCTTTCACGTAAAAACTACTGAATGGATTTGAATGAAACTTTACCACAATATAGCTTATACATCAGAATAACACATAGGCTATATTTTATAACGATATTGTGCAAAGTACTTAAAGTACGCAGAGGAAGTCGCGGGCAGAAGCTAGTAAACAATAATTAGAAGTTATTTTTTTCGGAGCGAACAACAACTACGTATTAAGCCGAGCACGTTGCCACGTGTACTATTCTGTTAGGGCCCGCATTAACAACACTGAACAGCTGCTGTTGCCCCCTCTATTCCCCTCCCCTCCCTTCATTTTTATACCTGCAGTCCCTTAAGAACTAAGATCAAGTTTGTAATAGCTCATCTTTTTAAAATATAATTTTAAACTATTATAAATCAAAGAAAACTCCAAAAAATTAATAATTATTTATAATAATAATTAAAAAATTGAGATCGCACAAATTTTTTTTTTAACATTTTTCTATATACTATTAAAAACACATTTCCAAAGTTTTGTAAAGATTCATTGACTGTCCCTGGATTCCGAGGTATAAACCTTACAGCACTCTACTATTTGGTATATTACCTGTTTGAGAAATATATATTTTCATTTTAGTGTTCATCGGAACCTACTCATTCTTGAACATATAAGTTAGTTTATTTTTCTAAAATTATAATTTTATGCTTGGTGAGGTTTTATTTTCCCCTACAATAATCATTAACACGTTCAATATAGGGGTATACCGGGGCCTTCTGTCCCGTGATTTTCCCGCAAGCCCACAGCCGAAAGCACGGCTTCGACAATGTTCAATTGTGCTACGATCTATGAGCGCCGGAGCTGTGCTACGAACACACTTTTCGCTACAAGGAACGCGAGAAAATCACAGCATCAGCTACGCGCGTAGCACATAGGTCTTGCAATAGCGTTGAATATGTAAAATAATAATATTAAAACGTAATAAATGACAGGTTCTAAGCATAGTCACGTAGTGATTATAAAGTGTTAAAACAACGCTAAGATTATGTACTGCTACTTGGCGCGTACTTCAACTAGGTTAAATGTTCGTAAACCTCTAGTATTACTATCGAAGTACTTAATGCTTAAGTTTAATCTTATGTACGTACAGTGGGATCAATGTCGAGATGAAACAAAGCGCCTTGGGGAAATGTATACCGAGCGATTGGCGCGACGTGTACGAAGTCTAGGTAAATGCTATATGAAAATGTATCATTTTGGGGTTACGCAAAGACAAAAAAATTAGTTAATAAAAACTATTACATAACTCCTATTTGTTTCGAATTTTTACCTTTGTGGAAATCTGTAAAATAAACATTTATATAAAAAAATATTTGAAAGTTTAATGATTTAACAAAATTATCTCATGTTTTTCTTTATTTTTACCTACAGATCCACGTTTAATAAAAGATAATTCAATTTTACACCATTTGCCTTTGTAAAAATTATGTTGACTGTCTTTAACTGTAGTAATGTTGGTTTATTTCCCAGCAGAACCATTTTCCATAAGCAACTCTCGCTTAACATTTCGACCTCCAACCCCTTCCTAGTACTTTAATATTCACAAACACAAACTTGTTATTACACCCCCGAGTGGCGCCACCGGCAACAATACCACAATACCAGCTACAAGACAATGTTATGCCTCGATTTTGACACCCGCAAACAAAACTTGGTATATTTGACCTTCTTTATTCAACGTATTCTGTGGTTTATTACATATGGGGGTAGATTGAAAATGGAATGGAGCTTGCTTGATTTATATATACATACTAAATACAGTGAGTGCGAGAAAGTGTATCCACACATAATCCACAGTAAGCACAATCAAAATAATAATAAACTTAGTACGAGTGTGTTTAGAAAATCTGAAATTCTAACACTTCATATCCTTACTGACTATAATACGTAGGTCAGTAAGGATTATTTAAGATTTAGTTAGTCTTTAGTAATTGTAAAGCAGACATTATATAGTCAAACTTGTTTTATAAATCACACACGTGGGTATTTTGCGTTCTACTTCTGGGTAATGTAAAGACTCAAGAAATCTTTAGAATCCCTCGTTTAACTTTAAAAGGTTTCGTAAGAAGGGAGCCGTAAAAAATCCCATATGTATACGTAACAATGGAAGCTACGTCATAAAAAAATCATCACAATCGATCCTAAATATAGTGTTACCTATAGAAATAATTGAATGCCACTTTCCATAGAAGCAAGTTTACACGTTTATTTAGGTACAACGTGTTTTTATGCAGCGTGATTTATTCAAATCCTAGGATTTGCGCTTAGTTCAGCTCTGACGTGATAAATATAATTGAATTGTTTGTTGATTGATGATCGTATTTTTGAGACGGATTAACGTGATTTATGTTTTTTTTAAATGTGGTGTTTCCTTATTTTAGAATAACAATTTTATCAAATGCAACATTTTTAGAGCTAAGAAAATACCGTCACATAACACAACTCACAAAATATTTTTTGACACTAAATGTTCTACATAAATATTGAACTTAGGTAGCTTAATATTTGTGATAACAATATTCACTTTGTATCGTGACAAGGCGTGACGTAATATTTTGAATTTGTAAAAAACAAATAAATAAAATCACAATGCATTCGGATATTTAGCTTTTACAAACATTTTTGCTCTTCTTGAATTATGACAGTAACACGACTGTATAAGTTGACTCTTCCACTGTAGGTACTTTATGCCACAGCAGTGCCTCACTTTGTTGCTACAAAAGCATTTTTGTGTAAAAGCTTTTAAGACAAGGGAAATTTGTGCCAAGTATGCTTCAAAAACTGTCAAGTTAAATAAGTTTATTCCGAGTAAAATATCTTCCGAAATGAAGCTATTTCAACAAATTAAAAGTTTGCGGTATGCACTTAGATAATTGCCAACGAGGCATTCTAGAACAAAAAAATAGGTTTTCTTTTAACCAGAATTCTTAGATTTTTTAAGAGGTTATTCGGTGGTACTTACCGTAAATAAATATGGCCATCGTTAACTGTTCATTTTATCCCTAAAATAGTATAAAATGAGGGGTTGGGCTGCAAGTTATTTACTTAAATAATGAGAGCTACACACGGGCGTGCATTCCATATAGGCACAATGAAAAAATTGTATGAAGTGCTTATTCTCACTCTTAAAAACATTCGTTATCTAGTTTGTAAAACCTAGAAGAAATAAGTGATTCTTAATAAATTTATAAAATCATTTTACCGAAACACTCAACAGATCGCGTGCTGTATGCCATTAAATACTTCGGTACTTAAAATAGGTATTTTATTGCAACAATCATTATGGAGTTACAACAAGAGCGGCAATAAAACAAATCTGTTTTCTTCCTTAACTGCTTTTTTTTGTGAATTCGTGGCTGCTTCGGCTCGGTAATTGCGAGTTAATGGACTACAACTTGAGGGTTGAGTTTAGAACAAACTTGTTATTTAGCGCTACTTGTTATTTGATTTTAGATATAGAAATGTATGGATGTTAATTATAATTTATCTCTTATTTTACTTTTACAAAATGTGTTATCTCTTTGTCACCTACATTTACTCGCGTGCAGTGCAGTGGGGAAATATGACGCCAGTGTAGCCACTGTGCCTATGTGAAATGCACGCCCTTGCCGACGTAAAATTTGTGATCATAATTATAAATAATCTCTTACCTAATTCACCTCCTATTTACTAAAATCTTTTTATTTAACTAATAACTATGTGTACCTAATTATAGGTAGGTATTGTTAGGAAATAACAGTGTATCAAATTATAAAACGAAAAGCAATTTCTTAGTAATTAATCTTCTTTCCTTCAATGTTTTAATTAGTCTTTCAATTGAAAGACCTCTTCAACTTTTATAAATTAAGTAGTTAATCGAAGAAATTCAATCAGTTTTCAAGTGATTCAAATATGAACGTACTCTCAGTATCAATTGTTCCACTTAAAAATGATATCAGATAATTTAATAAATGTTGAAAAATAACTTATTATACTCGTAATCGCAGCTGTCTCAGTACCAATATCAAATTTAATTAAAATCGTCATTAGAAAGACAATGGAATAATATTTCTCCCCATTTTCCTATTTTACATTTTTTTCTGCCGAAGATTATTCTGGCTAAGCTCGGCACGCTTTAATTATTTTCGTTTCCACAAACTTGGAAAAAGCTGTGTGGTTTACCCGTCTGCCGTTTTAAAGTATGACTTCAATAGTTTTACTTAAGGTTCTGTAGATAAACTAAGGCGTTTTTTATTCCGTGTTCAATTAAGCGGAAAAAGACGATATTTTCAGTTTAGGTACAAAAAGTAAGTCTAGTTTTTCAGTTTGTTTCAAAAACAATCTCATTGCTTGCCTCTAAAAGTTAAAATGAGATAGATAAGTATTATTTAATATATAGAAGGACTTCAACCAATCTTTTGATCTAAGTCTACTTACTTGCCAAAAGTTTATCCAACCGTATAATTATGATAGATTAATAATAATCATTTCTAAAACTTTCGCGGCTATAACAAAACTATAACACATTTAACTCGCGTATAATATAATAAAATGAATTACATAACATCCAATACATATTATACTGATGCCCTGTAAAACTTTACAGTTCCCTTATTATTGGTAGACAAATAAAAAGCCGCATAAAATTAATAAACACTGGTTACTTAGATCGGATCATTATTATTTTCTAAACGGGTTCAATTTTATACGGGATCCTAGCCTAGTGAAACTTAAAATGCGGTCAAGAGCAAAACAACCGGTGCTGGCAGTTGACCTTGTGTTTACGGGTTAAGCTTTTATTATTGTCAAAAAATATAAAAAAATATCGCTCTCTCAATATTTCGAGATGGCTAACTTTTCTAGTAAAGGTGCGAATTAAATAAGCCTTTATTGAAGTATACAATTTCTAATTATGACCTATCATTTGTGTCCTAGGCACTGTGTTAGAAATTTGTTTCATTGCATTAACAAATCAGCTTACTTGTAAGGCTTCCACTTAAATACGTATGATTATGTAGCGGTAGCACTGTCTACTACTACCTATGTAATATTAGACCTATTCGCGTGAAATATTTATTTGTTGCACCTCTAATATAGCGTACTAAAACTCTTTGATAGAAACCACAAATACGATTTAGTTAGATCTAATCTTGGATGAGGCGCAATAGATAATACATTTAACACAATAACAATTCAATTTGTTTATTTAGTACCTGTCTAAGTACTTACTAATTATATATAAAGGATTATGAGGAAGGTTACCACGTGGGTAAGGTTTTTGTTACGCGAAAGAGCATCTGTTTCTTTTGCTCTTTCCCTCATTACATATGTATGATAGTGACAGCTGCTGTCTCGCACGACAATTAGCTTATATGTTGTCAGTTACATTTTATACCGACAAACGTTTAGCGGGCTGTTAGTATAGCTGCACTAATATAATTACTCATTAACATGTCTCACTGCTCATACAGAACATTGCTACGGGCGTATCTAGAGGCAGAATTAGGCTACCAATTCGGATCTAGACTAAACACTGTAAAATCACGCATTCAGGATTCTCGAAGTTCATCTAAGTGTTACTTACACCAATAGACATAGCCTATTTTGCATTACATTCCGTAGTGAATTCGTGCATTGAGTTAAAACTTTATGAGTTCACGGGTCTGCTATAAATACAGTGTATAGACGACGACTCTAAGCTCAAAATTTGTACAATAGTCTAGGAACAAAAATAAAGTGATAATTTTGCCTCGGAGACCGTTACGTTATGCAGAAGTCATAAACAAGATCCAGTTTAGTTTTACAGCGAGAAACACCGAAATAGGTCCCACAACAGCAGTAACAGTCTTCTTTCATGGACACATCAAAATGTAACGCTTCCTCATAACGTCTTTGTAAATTTACTTGTAAAATTTACGTGCCTACCAAAAGTGAATGTACCTACTTAAAATCGGGTAGGTACTACTTGTTTCCATCTTAGGAATTTATAATTTGCCTGTGATATTTGCACCTTAGAGAGACAGGTATTTCATCTGTCATTTTCAGGAGCAAATTTCTATCGTACAAACAATTTATGATATACTAGCTGTCCGCCCCGGCTTCGCACGGATCCGTTTTTGTATAGCCTATATCACTTGGAAATAGTGTAGTTTCCCAAAAGATAAAGATTTTTTAAAATCAGTCCAGCCGTTTTGAAGCCTATTCAATCCAAACAAACAAACCTTTCGTCTTTATAATATTAGTATGGCCATTTTACTATTTTTATCGTGAATACTATTCGATATTCGGTCTCTTCTATTCGATATGCAGCTAGAGAAGTCAGTAGGTTAGGTCAGTGAGCCATTCAGGTTTAAGACTCAAATATTTTAAGCTTTTACGATGTGTTTATTAATCTGCATTAAAAGTTCTTTTCTGTACGTATATGTGGTAACATTTATGAAAACGTTACAATTTTATAGTGAAACGTTAAGGTCTAAGAGCGTCATAACCCCTAACAGTCTACATCGCCTCTCAGTTTGAAAGTAAACTTCGCTACATGACTAATGAACACACCCGGTGAGACTTCTGATGTAGGATGAAGAGCAAACGTTGATGAATGGGAATAACTAAAGTTTTGTACGTATGTTACATACCAAGGTTTTGTAAGCACGCAATGTACAAGTTCTCTTACAGATTATAATATTTTTTTAATGAAAGCATGGAAATGCTTTTTAGTTAAAAGTTATAAGTGTAGTGATAGGTTATTAATGTTGCGAACCTTATGTATAGTTAGCTTTCTACTGTGTACTCGTAGTGATGCGTGGGCACCCTCAGAGCGAGTAAAAAAAAACATATTTTAAATTTTGTTAAAATGTCCTGTTTTCTTATAGATATTTTATATAATACTAGCTTCTGCCCGCGACTTCGTCTGCGTGGAACTCCTTCGTTTTTTGTAGTAGGTTAAAAAGTAGCCTATGTCCTTTCTCAGCCTCTAGACTTTCTTTGTGCCAAATTTCATTTAAATCTGTCCAGTAGTTTTAGCGTGAAAGCGTAACAGACAGACAGACAGACAGAGTTACTTTCGCATTTATAATATTAGTATAGATGTTATGCAGCAAATTTTTTTTTAAACCTTTATCAGCTCAGTCGTGCTACGAATTTGGGAACTGTAAAATTTTCGAAAAGTTAGCAAATTAAATAAAATTCACGAGTTAAATCCGTTATAGTCGTTTCATTCCAAAATGTACATGAAGGTTTTTATGTTTCAGAGTTATTGCTATTTTTTTTTAAATACTGAATGAGGAGTGCGAGAATACGGTCGAATGCACATTCTATTTTTAAATATGGCGTTCCGATAGAGTGTCACCTGCATATTCATGAGGACGCCACGTGTATTTATACTGTTTGTTGGAACTGAGCAAATAAAATTTTGTATGACGATCAAACAATGAAAGTTAAATTGAAAAATATTTAGCTCGCCTTGTGTAAGATCAAATGTAATTCAATTTATTCGCATTGGAATGAAACAACTCTCTATATACCTAACTCGCGTATTTTATTTTATTTGCTGCTCTGAATACTTTACAGTTCCCGTATTCGTAGCACAACTGATATATACCTATATAGTCTAACGCTAAAGTCCATTTATTTATTAAATATATTTTCATTTGATTCTATTGGCTATTATTTTGCGGTAAGCTAGATTAACGGCTAATTTAAAATCAGCTGTTTGTTTTATTATTCTAATCGTGAGTTAAATTTTTAATTACAACAAACAGACTCAACTCGTTTAATTCCATGACACCGCATCCATAAAACAAATATTGACTTTCTAAAGTAGGCCAGCACTCGCTTTGGTGTAAATGTGACAAAAAGGAACCTAACTTGGTGCTATTTTTCATTGTTCTTTGACGTTGAATATAAATTTGAAAATCTGTTGAAACTCGTCCAAAAATTCACGTTTCATTTTACACGTTCTTTTCTAAAATATATTTCTTTGCAATGGAAATGAGTCAAAATCTACGTTAACTTTCGAATAAGGTGTTTTTAGGATAAAAATATTTTATTCGTTTAATGGAAAAGCTCTGGAAATTGTTTGCTATCGCCCAATCAGATTTAGTAGTCGGTGATTTTTTACAACGCGAAATGAGGTTCTTAATGATAAGCAATTTTCATGTGAAAAGTAATTCTGATAAAATAACTTTTAAATGATTTATCGTAATTACCTATGATTTAAGTATAAGATTTGAATTTAAATACTGCAGATTATTTAGTAAGTGCATAATAGATGACGTGTTTTACTGTTTAATTATACTTTTAAAGTTGATATACATATATTGACTTTAAAAAGATATATAATAGGTAATATTGTCTGATAATATGTAGATATGAAAATTAATAAAAGGTGAATAGTAATTGTCAAATAATACGTTTAATAAATTTTTAAGTGAAATTGTTCATTTGTGCACCGAACCCTATATAAGATAAATACAACATAATATCCAAGATGTCCTTCCAACCACTTAACGTCGGGTAACTCCAGCTAAAGCAAACAAACTGGGGACAAACAGGAAAATTGACAACCTTCCATTCCGATTACAATAGACAGTTCTTGTAAAAGTTTCTTACAAATTCCATTAAATTCTGTTATGAACTCTGATATAGTCTTACTGTTTATAATAGTTGATTCTGGTGTTTTTTTAACTCAATTAGAAGTTAGCTACCTACCTAAGTAGTTTATTTTAACTAGGTATAGAATAATAAAGTAGATATGTTAGATAATTATTACCAAATCATTTTTTACCTAACACTATTAAAATGCTTAAATGACATATTAAGTGACATGATACAAAGAAAACTGCAATATATTCCTTACCACTCAATCCTATCCATCTGTACCGTAAATAATCTATTATTGAGTTACGTTGCGCTTAGCTAAATTACGGGCTGACCTACTTCGTATGACATTAATAAGAAATTACCACATTTCACCAAAAGCATTCGCATGCATCCGAAATGCTAAAGTTAATTGCATTTCCCTCTGTGGATTTTTATAACGTCAGAATGCTATGTTTTTCTATTTGTTTTGTTGCTCATACTAAATTTGCTATAAGTTTTAACCCATTGTTTAACAAAGTCATGTTTTGTAAAAATATAATCTTATTTTTATTGTTCCTTAGCTAGATTTTATCTATGAAAAGTTTACCTACTGCCTATATTCTTAGTAAAGTTTTCGTCTCGATTCGATACTCTTTATTGTAGGCAATAATCGTTTAAAGAAACAGTTTCATCTTGAATCGCTTTTTATTTATGTTTATGGATGGTAAATAGAAGACGCTTTAATGGGCCTTTTCCGAGATATAAATTTTGAAGAAACTGTTATTGTTTGATAAGGTTGGAATTTTATATATATTATCCAACATAAGTAGGTATTATTATACTACTGTCTAAATCTTAGGATTTATCGTAGTTCGTGGTTGTACATTACAATACGTAGCTATATAAATTTGCTGGCGACTGCCTGTCATATTCCCTTTTAGATGCGTATATGTATAGTTTTATATTGTTCTACTCGTATTTTTATGCATTTTTGAACTTGTCATGTTTTGATACATGATTTTATTATATCATTTGAGGTAGCCCGCTCGAAGTGCAAATATAAAATGCTATATTTTTGATTAATACGAGTTTCAATTAACATTAAATAATTTCACCAACTATCCATTTTAACGTTAATAACATTATTTAGGGAAGGTTAGTATAGAAATCACTACAACAGCTCTAAACGTATATGTTTTCTCTTTGTTTCAGAAGAGAAACAGAAGAGCGACGTTGCCAGCAGTCCGTCTGAGGAGCAGGCGGCGACAAAGATCCAAGCAGCTTTCAGGGGGCACCAGACCAGGAAGTCAATGAGTATGAAGGCAGCCAGCAAGCAGCAGGTCCCGGAGCCAGAGCCTACCCGCGCCGAGCTGGAGGCTGAATTCAGGGCTGATGATAAAGGTATTTATATCATTATAATAGTATACTAAAACGGGACTCTGACGTACCGGATGCGACGTTGCATGCGTGGCAACTCGTTCACCGCCATCACGGTTGCAATGTCGCATCGTTTTTGTATATTATAATGGGTGAGAATCATGAGAGTTTAAGTCAGTGTATTAATAATTTATTCTATGTAATTTATAAATAGGATTACTGATTCTTAGGATTCTTAGGACATCGTACCACAGCACCGTATCTATGAAATAATATTAACTACAGCCACTGCTCTACAGATTGACTATAGGCTTTCTACAGGCTTCATTAATAATGTCTAGGGGATCAAACCTAATCCGTCTCGTTGGTAGCGGGTAAGCAGATTACACTACAATTATGACCTACAGGCTCCATGATGATAGTATTTGAGGCCATGATTTCTAGTCCGCTTATTTACCACTGAGTATACTCCTATAATAATTCATTGTATTTTGATATTAATCACGCCGTGACAAGGTTGAATATTGTTGGGGTGTATAATATGTTTATAGTAATTATAACTTGACGTCATAAAACGCCTAATTGCTTTTAGTCAATTTAAATAGTAATGACTTTTAATTAACACTTTCATACAGAGAAAGCTATATGCATAGTTCATGTTTAGGTTTTCACTCCATATGTAAAATGTATAAACCATTAATAGGTGCACGTAGGTATGTTATGATTTTTTTGTAAACTTATGTTCAAAGAAAAAATAAATAAGCGATAATCATTTTACTACACTCAAGCACCTACCTACTAAAGAGTTATGTAAAACACTAATTAATATTGAACAAGGCGTAGCACTTTAATTAAAGGGGCTCACTTAACGAACTAGTCTGAACAAAATAATCTAAGCCTTTATAATGAAGTTCCTTTCAAGTTGCCTATGTTCTACGAGACTTCCATTCAATAGTTTTCCTAGAAGACTACAACCTTGTGCTAGATATTTAAACAACTAACTTCAGTTATTTAAGATAACTTTTCATTTGAATCGGTATTATTGAATTAATGGAAAATGGTTACGTTATAATTCACTGAACCAAATGTTATACGAGTAAGCTTTATTTGTGCATCGTCATTGGCACAAACGTTTGCAGTTTTAGTGTTCAATAATTACCTACTGTTCTAATAAAACATAAACTCGTTTACGAATATTTACATCATTTCATCATCATGCAAAATATATGTTTGTGTATTTTTGATTTATCTATTTTTAAATAATAAAAACTTTTACGACGGAAAGTACAGGGTTTGGTAATTCATTAGGTATTAAAATCAAAGTAAAAAAAGTAAAGCAAAGTAGCTATTTCTTCTTAGAACTGGTCACTGTAGATGACTTTTTGTTTTGCTTTCGAGTGTAGGTATCTATTTTGAGTTACTGAAGATAAACTATAAATTAGAATTTTAGCCGCGCCAAAAGTCTACCTATTAATCTTTAAATCCTCAGATGCGATTTGAATTGTAGTCGTCATAATTTTACCTTCACTGTGAGTGCTTTAAATCCAGTTACTTTTAGATACCTGTATTAACTCCAGACACCTTGAGGCTGGCACATTCGATTAGCAGGCGACGTGTAAATAAGCAATGGTGCGTTAATAATACGCTGTGGGAGACATCTTACACATAAAATTTTGAAAATTATTAGAATTATCTTAAATTTTGCATGCGACAGTCTTGAAGATATTTAAATGTGGATTCCCGTCGGTTCCACACGTTTGATGTTTAGTAAACTATAGTTCTATTTAATAGTATTTATTGTGTAATTAACATCCCGCTCCAGATAATATTTCATCCCCATGTAGGTATTAAGTAGCTTACTCCACTACTTTACTGTAGTATACCAAACTAGCATTCAAGTCTAATACAATCTGTGTATGTAGAAGGGCTGTAGAGAAGCGAACATTCTCATATAGTCGTACAGCGTATATTTAAGGATCTTTTGTGGTAATTTACTAATATATTTGATTTGAAAAATTCTTTCACTGTTGGAAAGCTACACTATTCATGAGTGACATAGGCTATAAAAAAGGGATCCGGGCGAAACCGGGGCGGGCCGCTAGTCTAAGTATATAAATTTCCATTTAGTCATACTTTAGCATTTATCATAGCAGTGGTATAGTAAAATTTGCAGTCAATACATCGCTGAATTCAGCATAAATTCCAGCGGTTTGAATTGGCACTGCACCATATCCGATTAGCAGACGATGTGTAAACAAGCATCGAAGCGTGGATAACACGCTTTGGCCTTCTCGATATCTACGACTGAGATATGGAATGGACAAAGAAAGAATTCTCGAATAACTTGCAGATTTATTATTGGACACTGTTTTGGTGATAGCTATAAGCATGGATTAGTTAATCCAATAGTTAATCCAGAGTGTACAGTGAAGAAAATTTCAGTTTTGAAGTTCTTTTTACTGTGATTCAGAACTTACTTGACGTGTTTTTTCTTTAAATTAAGTGTATACAAATAAGACATCTTTGCGTATACACGTAATATTAAATAATCTCTCTGACGTTTCGTATGTCACGCTACTACTGTGTTTATATAGACAAAATAAACAATTACCTATAGCCTACCTATATAATTTTTACTAGATTCTTAATTTCTTAAATAAATCCCATTTAAATAAGAACACGAATAGATATAAGAACCTACACATTAAATAAAAGTCGATCGACATTTGTAGGGTATCTGATATTTAAGCTAGGTACATATGTATTGATAACCTTTGAATAAACGTTCAGAATCACGCACGACCATTGAACGAACAGAAAATATGATATTCGGTTATAGTAAATACCTACTTTGTTTAACAAGGTTTTCTCTGTTTTCTGGAAAATATTTATGTTCCTTTATTTTTTTTTATGTACATGATTTGTTCAGGATCTTATTATTCCATAAATGTATTTATTTAAAGCTGTAATATAATAACACTGTATTTGTTAAAAAATCGTCAAATAATTTAGGTACACTTTATAAACCAACATTCATGAAAGAGAAAAGTTTGAAATCTAAGATGACATGTAATGAGGTGAATTGTTTTTTTATAGGTACCTATTTTATCACATTTCTGGTTTTACCCTTTATTTTTTTACCTAATAATAAACGCAACCACAAGAATGTTCAATTTTGCCTTGTAGGAATTTCTCAGTTAGTCTTCCAGCTCTCACTATCTTTGCCCGACACATGAATAAAATATACCTACCGACCTTTTTCAGGGACTTATTAACTTGGAAACCTTTTTTTTTCATTCAATTTCTTTTAATATGGCTTATGCTGTTTTGGAATGTTACATGTAATCTCACTGAAATTACCTAATGCTAGCGATTGGAATCCCTTTAACTGTTATATAGAGCTGTTCATCGCGTTTCTTTTTATTAACACGCTTGGGTCTATCCTCCGAATATTCCTACATCCTCTCCAACATCGTTAATTATATTATTATATATCTATGCTACTTCAACACGCTTCATTAGACGCGTCCTTGGCTTCTGAGCGCGAGACAGGCAATGACGTCACATCTGTCGTTTTGACAGATGACTGTAATCCCGCGACCCATTACCCTGAGTGGGGCCATATAGAAGGGAGACGAAGTAGCAAATTTTTAGGGTGCCCCTTAATTCTAACCTTAGATTATAGGTACTTATGTTAGTTAAATTAGTAAAATTTCACATAGGCACTGTAGAGGTTGCGACCCATTGGGGATAGTTATGTTTAAATAGTATATTTAGTAAAAAAATAGGAAACGATAATACTGATGTTGTAGTTGCAAGCTGTTACTTAGATAAATTACAAGTTAGGTACGTACTATACGAGGTAATGCAACTGAATATTACATAGTATTCAGGAATCTAGTTATATTGACTAGAATCTACTATACAACAAAGGTTTAGTGACACTAGAAAAAACCCAAGTACAGAAGTTAAAGAAAAGTTAAACGAAATTGTTGGTCTTACGTCACACACAGTTTTATACAAGCCCAAAGCGTAAATATTTGATAAACTTCGGACCTCGTTTCAGCTGGAAACGGTTTTAATACTCGAGTAAACCGACCACATTATGTATGTATGCGTTAAATATTTTATATTCACCACATTGATTGGGTCACCGCGAGCATAAATGATCAAAATATATAGTACGATATCGTGATGCGGCCGCTTTTAAATATTAAATTAAATTAAGTGTAACACATGTTTGTTTATTTTATAATGAAAAGTTAAATATTTGCAGTGATTAATGTGCGAGCAACCTGTTAATATATTTACATATAAGCAAATATTCTACATATTTTATTGACTAGATCCCAAATGGGCACTAGGTAATATTCATATAGGTAATATATAATCAGCTAAGAATATGATTCCTTTTAGAAAACATTATATTATTATCATCCAAAAAAATAATTAAAGTGTGTACACAAAAAGATTTTCTGATGCTTTCGTTATACTTAACCTAACCTATGAAAACAATAACAGCCTACGCGTGAAAAAATACCATAAAAATATCACATGTCACATCCGTTAATTGTTTTATTCCAAAGTAGAATTGGAAACGAAAAATTAACGTGTATTTTACATGTTAAATTATTTACGTGTGGGCTATATCCTCCTCATAGGTCAAGTCTCTGAGGTGTTGATTCTGATTACGAAAATATAAAACTCTCTTTCTAGTCATCTCAGTATAGGTACCTATGTAATGTATAATACATTATTTATCTCTAGCTATCAAACTTTTATCAAAGCATGAATGTGGGCTCGTTTTCGTTAATATCCGGATTAAATTCGAAAAGTTTTGGTCTCAGTTCAGTAAAAACGTAACATTTATGAAAAAAGTACTCTGAAACTTTATTACCCCGGCAAAGGCAGCTTTTAATATTCAGGACAAAGGAAAACGCAGTATCTTTGTGAACTGATATTCTTATGTAACATAGATTAGAATAAAGGGACATCAAAGCTGAGTTTATGTCGATATTTTATGAAACTATTTTGCGTGGAATAATGAAGGTATCTAATAAAGGTATATTGAAGGTTGATTATAAGACTGTGGGTTTAGTTTAGGTAAAAAATAATATGTCTTATTAGGATCGTCGCAAATACAGTTCAGACTCAGATATTAATTCTAGGTACATTGTGTTAATAATGATTGTTCAGTTTATACGTTAATTTTAATTGTGGCAACATTCTGATTTCATTTCCGTTTTGAAACTGTCAAAATTGACGGTCTATCTCTTCACTTTTCGCGTTCGAACGAGCAAGACGTTGCTCTGTTAATTTTGGTAACAATAGTCGCAATCGGTCGGAATCGCTCGGATTTTAATACTCGTCAAGCCTTGAAGACGTTAGAGGGTGCTCCGCAGACAGGCGATCGTGCTAGGTACCAGGTAACCATCGGCACTCGGTAAGTCTACTGTAGCGCGAAGAGTTATATGGCCCTGTACCTGGCTGTGGTGGAACAGCATCATCACGCCCTCTGAGTAAGTACTCTCTCACCTATTCAAGGCCTAGTTATATTTTATCGTTAGTATAATTCGTCTCGTAAAAATTACAGTCCACTTTAAATTCATAACATTTTTTGTTCCTTCGAGCCGGATTATTGAAGAGGTAACTGTGGATATTTCGTTATTTCGCGTTATTTCATTGTTTCGTTGTAAATTCCGTACATTTTTTTGGTATAATTTGTTGTTTCGTTCACCAAAAGTGTAGGGTAGTTTCGCAGTGACTTAACGGTTTTTTTTTTGTCGTTCGAAAATTCCACATAGTTATTTTATTTGTTCGGATATATTTTTAGATATTAATATAATAATAAATATTGTGCTTGCGATAAAATAATTAAATAAATTTAAAAATAAAATTTAATAATTTCGTACAAGCGTTTCGTTCTTGCCATAGAGTATAGACAATTTAGTTATCACTATTCTGTGTGAATCGGAACGTCACTGAGTTTGACATATCTGTCACTGTCAATAGTTCATCGTGTTGTATGCATTTTGTATGATATTGTTTTGATTTTCAGCTTGTTTTTTTGTACAAAATGAGTGAAAACGGTAATATTAGTGATATGGAATACGAGCCCGCGTGTGTTAATGGATTTAGAATTGCCCGGGATTATGCAATTATGCGTTTGGAACATATCGAAAGTTCGGATTTAATTGGTTATACTGAAGAAGATTTTGTTGATCTTACTAGGGATTTTCATAGTGCTCAGCTCAGAATTTTAGGCCCGCTTAGTGCGTTGCAACGTACCACTGAATACGAAGTAACTAGACAATTTGAGGATCGTATGAAATCAATTAAAAAACGTCTTAGGGAAACGTTAGAACAAAAGGTGGTAGTTCCAGTCGTATCGAACAACAGTTTTTCCAGTTCATCCAGTTTAGCCAAGCTACCTAAAATTGCTATAAGACCTTTCGATGGCAAACTGGAAAATTGGGTTTCTTTTAAAGAATTGTATGATTCTCTAATTCACACTAGGGATTTACCTAATGTTGAAAAGCTTCATTATTTATTATCTACTGTTCAGGGTTATGCATATGATCTGATTAAACACTTTCCATTATGTGATGCTAGTTATTTGAGTGCATATAATAAACTTGAAAAACACTATAACAAAAAGAGGTTAATTGCTATTGTTTATTATGAAAAGTTGTTAAATTGCGAATCAGTTAAAAATAAACAGGATTTAGATCATGTGCTTCAGACTTTTACAGAAAATTTAGACATTTTAGCTAAATATAAGCTACCTGACAAAGATTTTATGCTTTTCTACTTGTTGTGGTCCAAGCTGGACGTTTCCACTCGGGAAGCGTTTGAATTACAGCTCGACTCAGGTGTTGACATTCCAGAATTTAAAAAATTAACAGACTTTATTGAGAAAAGAAGTAGGGCATTGGAAAATTCTAATACTAAATTAAATGTTGCTATGAATAAATCTATTGTAAAAAATAAATTATTTAATATTAAAAATAAATCTTCATTTGTAGTCCCACCAGCTTCGGCTGTGAATCGTTGTCCAGTATGTGCTGAAGGACATGAGCTGGAAAAGTGTCCGATGTTTTTAAAATTGACTCCGAATGAGCGGTTTTCAAAGGTTAAAGAAAATAGACTTTGTATTCGGTGTTTCGATCAGAACCATAGTTTAAAAAAGTGTAAGTCTCTTTCTTACTGCAACGAATGCCAGCAAACCCATCATTCATTACTCCACTTTCCAAAAGCTACTACCAGTGATAACAGGAACACCAGGGAAGGGATAAGCGAGTCACAATCCAATCCTCCATTGTCGAACTTATTGGTTCCAACTCACCGTAGCCAAGTGTTGTTTTCTACTGCTATCGTTCGAATTAAAAATAATAAAGGCAGACTCGTTCCTATTCGTGTTTTACTTGACTCTGCTAGTGCTTGCAACTTTATCACTAAAAGTGCTGCAGATAAGCTCGGACTAACCATCGATAATGGTCGCCAATCAGTAAATGGTATTGGACAAACCTCAGCGGCTACTCTTGGATCTGTCGTTTGTAAAATCTGTCCTTCGATAGGGCATGATTTATCTGAATTTTCGTTTGAAGCCTTCGTTTTGTCCCAGATTTGCTCGGACATGCCTACGGGGCATATTGATATCTCGACCTGGAATCATATAAAGAACTTGGACCTCGCTGATCCATGTTTCTATGAACCAGGACCTGTCGACATGTTGGTCAATGTCAATCTTTTCGCGTCAGCTCTTCAGCCCGGTCTTATCAAAGGTGAGGCAGGTCAGGCCATTGCTCTCCGCACTGTTTTCGGCTGGATAGTAATGGGTGAATGTGCTGCTGATATTGAATTCCAACATTCTCGTTTTCGAAACAATTCCTATGTTGCTACTAGGGAATGTCTCGTTGTATCGTCGTTATCTTTGGACAACAACATTAAAAGGTTTTGGGAAATAGAAAATGTCGATACTCCCAAACCAGTCGTGTTGTCCAAGAATGAACTGTCGTGTGAAAACCATATTCAGAAAGTTTATCGTCGTAATTCTGACAAAAGAATGGTTGTACCCTTAGCTTTCGTTGATGCTCAGGATATATCGTCTGCACGACTTCATATTCGCAAATGGACGTCAAACAGTTCTGACTTTCTTAATACTTTGTCGGACTCCGACTTATATTCGGAGCAGTTTAGAAACTTTGAGGACTGTAATGACTTTTCACTTAAGATATTAGGTTTGTTGTGGTTACCTAACTCTGATACCTTTTCGTTCAAAACCACTACTCTCAAACATCGTTGTACGAAGCACTCTATTCTATCGGACATCGCTCGCATTTTTGATCCTTTAGGTTTGCTCGCCCCAGTCGTTTCCCTCGCTAAATACTTGATGCAACTCCTATGGATGTCAGGTGTCCAATGGGACGATGATATTCCTAGTCATATAGCCGAAGAGTGGTGTAAAATAAAGGCTCAATTATCGTCATTGAGTACTCTCTCTATTCCTCGTCGAATGATAGAGTCGTTTAAAAGTATTCAGTTTCACGGGTTCTGTGACGCCTCCGAGCGTGGTTATTGCGCTGTCGTTTATTGCCGTATTATTAAAGTCAACGGAGACATTGTCGTGCGCCTTTGTAGCGCTAAGTCAAAAGTTGCGCCACTTCGTAGGCTGTCAATCCCTCGGCTAGAGTTGCTAGCTGCAGTTTTACTGGCTGATCTCCTGAAATCTGTTTCTCATGCCTTAGATGATTTTCATCAAATTTCTTGCCCGCAGGCCTGGTCCGATTCAACGGTCGTTCTGACCTGGATCAAGTCATGCCCATCGCGATGGAAAACTTTCGTTGCTAACCGCACCGCTTCTATCCAAGAGAATATTGCTCCTGAATCTTGGCACCATGTCTCCACCTTGGACAATCCAGCGGATCATGGTTCCCGTGGTTTATTGCCAGAGGATTTAGTGCAATGTGAGTCATGGTGGGCGGGACCAAGGTGGCTGTCGCAACCAGAGGAACATTGGCCGAGACAATACTCTTCAATCGATGGTACAGCCTTCGAAGAGGAAAGGATCTTAACTTTATTCACGTCAAATAACTGTGATTTCGTTGATAACATTCTAAGTCGTTATTCGTCATTTCGTCGCATCGTTAATATAATTTCGTACTGTTTTCGATATCTTCATATCTTGAAGAACCCTAACCAGAAACGAGCTGGAACGGCTTTGCTGTCGAGCGAAACAAACTTCGTTATTCGGTTCCTCGTCAAGCACGTTCAGGAAAGGGTATTCTCGACTGAAATTCGATTTATTCAGAAAGGTTCCATGAATTCGCTCCCTAAATCCCTTTATAAACTATGTCCGTTTTTGGACAAAGAGGGTTTGCTCAGGGTGGGCGGACGGCTCTCCCATAGTCACAATATGGACTATGAGAAGAAGCATCCGTTGCTACTACCTCGTGATAGTAGGTTAACTTCATTAATTATAGAAGAATATCATCGTAGGTTCCTACACTCTGGGTTACAGACTCTACATAACCTTCTGGCACAGGATTTTTGGATTTTGTCCCCAAAAAGGGCAATTCGTTCGGTGCTTTCGTCGTGTATAAAATGTTTTCGTGTGTGCCCGCGACCCTCGTCTCCGCCTCTTATGGGAAATTTGCCGTCGTTTCGCATCAATCAATTGAAGCCTTTCGCATCAGCCGCCGTTGATTATGCGGGGCCATTTAATATCTCGCTTGGTAAAGCTAGAGGCAGTAAGTCGTACAAGGCTTACATTTGTGTGTTTGTTTGTACTGTCACTAAGGCAGTCCACTTGGAGCTCGTGTCGGAGCTCACTTCTGAAGCTTATTTGGCCGCGCTCAGGCGTTTAATCGCTCGTAGAGGTCGCTGTTCACGCTTGATCTCGGATCAGGGCAGAAATTTCGTTGGAGCTAATAACATTCTTAAGGATCTCATGTCGACAGCTTCTAAGGAAGAGCATATCGAGCTGGTCTTCAATCCAGCCGGAAGTCCACACTTTTCGGGGCTAGTAGAGTCTGGAGTGAAGTCTGTAAAGACAAATTTATCTCGTGTAGTCGGATTACAGCGTCTCACTTTCGAAGAGTTCTATACTCTACTGACTCAAATCGAAGCAGTCCTTAACTCGCGTTCTCTCTCCCCTGTTAGCTCTGACCCTAACGATTGTTCAGTTCTAACGCCAGGTCACTTTTTGACTTTAGAGCCTTTAACTATTCTTCCTGAACCTAACTTAATAGATGAAAAGGTTAATCCACTTCATAGATGGAAGCTACTCCAAAAAATGCACCAAGACTTCTGGCGCAAGTGGCACTTGGAGTATCTTCACACCCTTCAACAGCGAAATAAGTGGTCTAGAAAGGAGGAAAATATCGAAATTGGCTCTATGGTTCTCATAATTAATGAACAATGCAGCCCGTTAAAGTGGAGTTTAGGTAGAGTTACTCAGCTTCATCCCGGTGCTGACGGTACGTGTCGTGTTGTTAGTATCAGGACCGCCACTGGAGAGTACAAGCGCCCGGTAGTGAAGCTTTGTCCTCTACCTCTACTTAATTAATTCGTTATAACCAATTAAAACCCGCTAGTTTAATTTAGGTTGAATCTTATAAGTCATCGTTTTCGTCGCGGGTTCGAAGAATTTCACTAGCACTACCATAGTTTTAGTATAAAAATCGTTTGTTTTTGTTTAATTTAGAAAATACCTTGTATTTTGGTGAGCGGAATGTTCAGTTTATACGTTAATTTTAATTGTGGCAACATTCTGATTTCATTTCCGTTTTGAAACTGTCAAAATTGACGGTCTATCTCTTCACTTTTCGCGTTCGAACGAGCAAGACGTTGCTCTGTTAATTTTGGTAACAATAGTCGCAATCGGTCGGAATCGCTCGGATTTTAATACTCGTCAAGCCTTGAAGACGTTAGAGGGTGCTCCGCAGACAGGCGATCGTGCTAGGTACCAGGTAACCATCGGCACTCGGTAAGTCTACTGTAGCGCGAAGAGTTATATGGCCCTGTACCTGGCTGTGGTGGAACAGCATCATCACGCCCTCTGAGTAAGTACTCTCTCACCTATTCAAGGCCTAGTTATATTTTATCGTTAGTATAATTCGTCTCGTAAAAATTACAGTCCACTTTAAATTCATAACAATGATATTTTCCGTCCTGTCTTCCGGGAGTATTGTTACCTGGTATCAGAAGAAAGTTTTTGGGGTCAGCTGGGCATAGCCTTTCCGGCAAGTTCATCTGTAATAACGAACGTAACTAATTATATTACTTAATCTTATGTTGTCTTACTTTCATTTTGTGAAGGTATGAAATGTCATACCTTCACACAAATCATATATCACAAATCATACCTACTGGTAAAGGTCATTGGACTTTTACCAGTAGGTATGATTTTTTAGTTAAAATAAAATTCAAAGTGTTTATTTTTTCAATAATAAAATAAATTTGTAAAAATACAATCAGCTCGAGGATTTGAATATTATATATGCTTTGATGTAGGTATAATTAGAAGATAGGCAAGTAGATAACGCCGTAAATAGACCGCTTAGAGCTTATAAACCAATTCTAAACCCTGGTTTAGTTCAAAAACGAAACCCCTACAAAAACATATTTATATTCAATAGCATTTCTCGAAACAATCAGATAAAAATTGTTATATTAAGTAGGCATTTTTACTTACTTTTACTGTTGTGAGGAAACCTAGAAATTTCTTTTAGATTTACAAGTGTGTCGAATTCTCAGAAATTACTTTTCGAATTTAAATACCGAATACAACCACAACGAACAATTGTGCTTATAACAAGGAAATATTATCTTGAATTCCCCTAGTCTCCATGGTTCATTGTTGGAATACAAATTGTTTATTCCAAAAAGTTTTGGATCAGTTGAGAATAATGTAAGTAAGTACTTACGTTTGTGAGTGTTTAATATTCTGGTCGGAGATTAAATGGTTTGTTTCAGACAATATTCAAAATACTCTTATAGTATTACCGCGTTGGTATTAGGATTACGAACTTTGTACATTTATGAATTACTTTACTGTCAGAAAAAGTAATTTATGACGACAAAATAAGTTTGTGCTTTTTTTTCGGGTCTTAGGTAAAACGATAGTGTCTGAATTGATCTAAATCCAAATTTTATGTTTTTCCGATTATGTTACATAACAAACAACATTTCCGCCATTCCAAGGTTAAGTCTTTATCAGGACGAACCTATTTTTTAATATAATGTACCTACATTTTTAATTTATATGCAATGTTATAATTTATCTGAATACTAAATTAGTCATTGCTCACGGCAAAAGAGTTTCCCTTTGAAGTACTTCTATTTGCGAGTAGGTCATCTTCAGCTATCAACACAAAGCTCGACTGTATATCCAACTAATCGGCCAAACCAGACGAGCAGTCGCCCAACAAATCAAGGGCCTCTTCCTCTTGGCACGACGTCAAAACATTACCCAAGGAATAATAAATTCATTCTTGAATCGTAATTTTTCGGTACATTAAAGTATGAATTTCCGTGGATTAAAAAGCGTTAAGCTTATTTTGTTTTTATGAGAGTTTATTGGCTATGGATTTTTATTGAAAATGTCCCATTTCACAACGTTCGAGTATATTTTCAACTCGTAAAATTTTAAATAGTTAATCCACTTTGTAGGTATATCGTATATACAATATACATACGTTTATACTACAATTCTATTATATTTATTTTAAAATGCATATGTTTTCAAGTTCTTACCTGGCACTTGCTTGGATCAGGCACTGATACTATATAGGCATATTTTCTAATTCAAATGAAGTACTTGTGCCTCCAACGATTATGGTTCATTAATGGAGAATGGAAAATTGATGTTCAACTTTTTCTATAGGTAAAATTTAGGTCATTATGTGGCGTAGGTAGAACAGAATAGAAAAAAAAATATCATTAGTAAGCATAGAGTAGTGTCGTGGCAGGCATTTTTTTCCATTTCACTGTAGTTTCATTGTAAGCAAATTGGGTATATACCTACCTAAGATCATTATAACAAATATGCAACCATACGAAATCAATTGGTTTACCTTGTAAATGGCCTACATTCCAAAACTGGGTCAAACCCTATCTGTTTTGAACGCCTATTTATCCCTAAACAGTAACTTACCTTGAAGATATGCCCTCGACTTTACTACTCTTTCATCGTTCTTGGTAAGAAAATAAAATAAATCTCTAGGACATTTGTGTCATAGACTATTACGCCTGTCAAAACAAGGAAAATCGTGTTATTTTCTCGTGTAGTTTGCGACTTTCTCCTACTTTATTTACTCGAGATAGAAGGAATATTTAATTGACGTATTTCGTTTATGCACTCTGTATTATCGTTAAGTAGCTACAATTAATATCTGCTTATTAATGTCTGGATTAGGAGTTTTCTTATTGCATCAAAATAAATTCTTATGAAATTATACCAAAGTGATCAAAACTTGAATGGAATAATAACGGACTGTTTCAAAATGTCAATAAACTAAATCACACTTCAACTTTCAAGTAGATGCGAACGTCGTTTCGTTGCAAGGACTAAGCACTATTACTTTAACTTAGAATTCAACATTAGCTCATAATAGCAGTCATTGTGTTTGTACGTGAATACAAATAAAGCAGTTTGTTTTGAAACAACAACTGCGAATAGGTTAGGAACTTCAAAATTTGAGCTTGACAGCCCGTTCACTTCAAACTATGTGGGCATGTGGGAAATATGTATAATTTTAATGAAACATTGGACTGTTAGTGGGAGCAAATGTTAAAATAAACTTCAGCTAGTTTCTATATTTGTCTTGTCTGTATAATAACTTTAAACTTGACTGTAACATTAAGGACGTAGAAATGCACTAATTAGTTTGAAGAGTTTATCTATTATAACTGTAACATACATACATGTAATGTCATAGCATTACCTACTACTCACTTATTATACCTACTGATAATGCAACTGTGCTTATTTATCCTTGTTTCTTGTTTTAGGTAATTCTCATACCTACACGGTGCTAGTAAGTTTAGAAAAAATAGTAATATTTTATTATGTACATACCTATTTAATTTAAAACTTATCTTAATGACAGTTAAAAATTTCTGATGCCTTCACGGTTATTACACATTGGAATGAAACAACTATTAACGGATTTAACTCGCGTAAACTATTATTTAGCGTTAGACTATTGTCAGCTCAGTCGTGCTGCGATTATGGAGACTGTAAAGAATCCGAAACGTCGACAAATAAAATAATATAAAAATACGTGAGTTAAATCATCTGTTGATAGTTGTTTCATTCCAATGATTACTGACAGCTTTTATCTAGGTAGGTAGGTACTTAATGAACCTTAAGCAAAATATTTTCTGTAATTTTAATTAGCTATTTTATCCTTAACGTTGTTTTACGGACATCTGTATTCATATTATTATGACGAATCATAATAAAGGCACCGTAGGTAACGCCAAGTTATTTTTATGCCACGGAATAAAAATTCACATTGAGATAGACGCCGGGCATAGAAACTCGGACAAAGCGCTTCATATTGAATCTCCATTTCGTAACAGGCCTAAAAAAGAAACGTCAGCACCCATTTGCATATTTAAAATAGGAAAAATTCAAGGACCGCTTTAATTAAACTGGGAAGTCCTTTTTCAATGTTATAATCGTTACAAAAAATCCATTTACAAAAGGATTATTATATTCGCTAAATAACAGTATACAGTTTTCTGAATTTTAGAATTAAGAACGATTTTCGTATTAAGTTAAAAGCGCGGTGAAAGCGTGCTTGGCATAAGTAAGCCGTCTAATTGGATAATTGAAAAGAGAGTTAATATGATTACGCTAAGAGTTATTTTCCTTTGCTTTTGTGTTTATTAATTCATTAACGTGTGAGGATATTAAGCTGCCATTTTCTCTAAATTCATGATTTTTGCGGCGAATTCTTTTACGGGGCCATCCTCTACCGAGCACCTAGAGAGTAATAAAATACATTAGGTGTGCATTACGTGGATCTAGTTTTGTATGTGTAGTAGTGTATATGTCACAGTTGACAGGGCACTGACATGTCTGTTAAAGTTGACATTACCTATATTACACGATAATCCACTGTTAATAGTATTTCGACAAGTGAATACTACGCTTGACAAATGAAAAATATAATTTAACGTCTATCTCAATATTGGGATGAAATAACTATAACGGATTTAACTCGCGTATTTTGTTTTGTTTGCTGACGTTTGAAAAACTTTATGCTTCCCGTATTAGGTACCTAGTACGACTGAGCTGACGATAGTCTAACGCTAAAGTGTTTTCAAATTGGAGATAATATTATTACCTAGTCTTTTTTTTATAAAAAGGCGTATTTATTCGGCATAAACGAAACTAGTAACAAAAATACTAAATTGATTGAATTTTATATGCTGATGAAATATGCGGGTTGACATTTATGTAGAAAACAGAAATGTTAACTAAAAGCAAATACAATTACAGTATTCCAAATTGGCAGTTTATTTACTCTATAATTTAATATTGTAGGTATTTCATTTTGCACATATTGCGGTTGGATCTCGTTGCTCTGCATTGCTTTATTCGACGTACCTACAAACATTGGCCACATCTATTTGACTGATAGCTTCACATTACGTTTTGAATATTTATGAGTGCCTTTTTTGTTCAAAGAATCGTAACACGCAAACTAAACGCCAAGATAACCTGGTGATATAACGGATTGTTAAGAATTTTGACTTAGGCGCTTTAGAGGTAAAAGTATGTAAATGCACCAAATTTGGAATTGGTATTTTGTTATTTTTATCAATTTAAAAGCATGTTTTTGCAACTAACAAGTATAAGTAGGCACGCACTAGGTTGTTGTTCCACCTCCTATTTTTTTATAATAAGCTTACCCTAAACAAAGTTTTTTTCACCTGTGTACTGAATATGGGCTAAATAAAGTCATACACACGTAGGTACCTACTCGGCTTGTGGTTTCAGCAGATCGTTCATTGTAGGCACCTAAGTATAAACGAACCGCAGAGGACAAGGTGTGACCGCAGGCAGTACCGGACCGAAATTCCACAGCTATTTTTAGAATAAAGTTTTAAGCTTAATGATGCCAATACTCTACACTTTATAAAATATCGCCCTACTAAACCATTATATTAATAATTCAAACAGTTTTAGTAATCAATTTGGCTGTCTTCATTTAAATGTAATTAAAGAATAAAAATAAGCTTCCTAAGCGTCTGATCTCTTATCTATATAGATTTACTCCATCTCAACCAAAGATACCCAAATATGAACAACTGAATAGAAAATTTCAGATTCTAATAATTATAAATACTTATTGTATATGTTGTACCATTATATCGTTCTTGAAGTAATTTCGTTGGTATTATAGCCTAATTTATTAAGCAATAAAGTCTCACTGAAAATGTTTCGAAAGTTCTATTTAGTCCTAAGTAATTCCTGTACTATGTAAAGATCGGTCGATCAGCTCAGATAAATGAATGGATTTCTCTTCCAATCGCTCGCCGATTGGTTCTTTGTTGCGTAGATTGGCTGTCTTTATATATAGGTTTTGTGCGATAGATCGGCAAATTAATTCATTGATTTATTTGACGCGAATAAAGTCGAAGACTAGTTTCACTTCAGTCTTATAAATGGAAGGTTTGCAGTGGATAAATTTCCCCAATGTATTTCCACCTTGACTTCTGAAAAAGAGATACGTTTTGGGTGTAGACGAATACGATACACCCAACCCTATAATACTTTAGCATGTTACAGTCTTTAATATAATGCAAGAAGGGGTTAGTTTAGGAAGTGAAAAAATAGACTAACTGTAAAAGTGATCACTGTGTTGACTCGAACAACTCACCGTCCTAGTTTCAAACCTCATCGCTAAGTTAACTTTTGATTTCGTTTATTTTAAACAAATCTTTGCTCTTTAAAAGGATAATAGACTCAATCTTAATAATCAGATAGGTATAATATGAGACTAGTCGAAGTAAATTCAATCGACCTTTACCCAGTTTGATCAATATCATGTTTCTAAATAGACAACCTTCAAGGGTCTCAGTCATTATTTGTCGACCGTCCTTGCGAAACCTAGTAACAGGTGCCTAGATATCTAGATCTTTTGTAGGCATTTGGTGACTAGGGTACGTGCCTTTTGTATGAAGGCTGTATTAGTGGATACATCGAATGTCGTTTAGCTGAATCAAGCATTTATATAATAGGGACCTTCATATAGAAAGGTCTAGGTAAAGATAATAGCAGTCTGTATAATAATATAACCTTGCTAGCAATTAACTAGTTATATTTGCAGTGTAGGTATTGATTGAAATATTACTGATAGTCTCTGATAAATCTGTTTTTACATTTTGTTTATCTAAGCAAACTAACTAAAGTATTTCTATTAAAATCTGTTCCTATCTAATTGCTAGTAAGAATTTTAAAATCACGGGATCAATTTTGTGAACATAATAACGAGAATACAAGCCTATTATTATACTTCTTAAGTCCAGTCGATCAAAAGATATAACGACAAAGTCGTTTGAGATGAGATCTCTTTGTTAATTTTCTAAATAGCCATGAACTTTGAAATCAGTACTGTATAGCTTATTTCGGGATCATAAAGTTTCCAAATATCATTTCGGAACCCTCCCGAGGAAAATTTATTGTAATGTCACGTTTTGTTGTGGGCAAATAAAATTTTCAAAGCAAAGTGTTGAATTTGATTATTATTACATTTGTTACGTTTAACTAAGTGTACGTAAGTAGGTTAGGTAAGATGTTCAAAAGTGTTCGTCAGTCCTGATAATTCACATTTTCTCGAATTAATACAAAATAATCTTTGCTATGACGTGGATATAAATTTATTCTATCTGAAAATAATAGTGCGGTCATAAAACTGTACTTTTCACTAAAATTAGACACAAATAGGTAAAGGCGTGGTCACATTAGTCTTACTTAATGCTTCCGTACACGCTATTCCTTTCTTATCCTACATAAAGATAAAATATGTAATTTTGTAATTCTGTCTCGTTTTATTAAAACTAAATTTACCCATTCACGACATTAGTGGAATCTTGTTCATAACTTGACAAAAAGATATTTAAAGGTATTGCAATAAAACAACAATCTGAAATAAAAAATGCTTTTCATGAAAATTCTGTAGTAAGGAAAGTAAAGGTATTTTTTACCGTAATTTATCAAACAAGACGTGATAAAAAGAACAAATAAGAAAAATAACTCCACGATTGCTCAAATCTTTAAATAAACTTGGTGCCTAAAGCGAATTTTCGTGTTGCCTAAGCCGAGCCCGCTAGCTCAATTCGATTTTAAAAAAAAACGAAAGTTATTCTTTTGGTGTTTCTTTATGAAAAGGCCCATTCTGTGGGGCTTTTTACTGAATGGTGATCATAAACTCGGCTTGTCGATGAGAGTGAGTGCGTGACTTACGAAGAATACGGGAAAAAATAAAAAAAAGGTACACATCCGTGCAGAGTTCTGTTCGAAGATATTAAGTTTTTTTTGTTATGTTTACTTACCAATTAGCTGCTAAGTGTTTTGTTACTTTGAGAAGTAAAAGATTGGGCACAGAGCCAAATAAAATATAGTGAAAAAAGGAATTTAAATTACACGAAAGAAGTTTAGAAACGGTTTCTAGCGTAGGTAGGTACCTATTATACTTGTTACGGAATTTAAAAAAAAACCTTTTTTTGTGTTTGAAGGATCATTGTATTCAATGATCATTGGATGATTCAGCTTAAGGGAAATATAGTTGATAGATACAAGGTATCATATACCATCGAACAAATTGAATAGCTGCCTACTAAAATGCAAACATTCCATATGGGATAACAACACCGTGACCTTCGGAGAGGGATCGATTCCACCCGAACCGAGGTACCTATATCACTCATTCCAAGGTCTTTCCACCCCGTGCTGGTCACGACAGGTTGAAGCAGTCAATATCATACAAACAGTAAGAAATACTTAAATTAATATAAGTAGGTATGTCTTACTTATATACTTTACTTTACGTATATAATACTTATACTGCCTACGATGATGTGTATTGAACATCCCGAACATTTCTAGCAGAGTTTTGGGTGACTTACAAAATAAGGTGTTTGTGTAAGTAATTCTATTGAAGAAATCCATAGTATAGGGTTGTTTAATTTGACACTGTTTGCCTGAATATTCGAAAGAAGAATATTATTAATATAGCTAATTAATATGTTAGATATATTATTATTGCTATATTACGATTTCGTCAGTTTTAAATACAATATTTTTTGTCATCTGATCTTTTTTTTATTATAAAACATGGTTTTATTAATAAAAGTAATAGGCCTATTATTAGACCATTACTAAAAATCGATCGCGCTCCTGTCCAGACATTATTATAATATATGTCTAAGTATTTTTAGGTACCTACGTCATGCGACTTTATTGTATTGTATATGTTTATTTTGTTTTTGTACATGCTTGATAGACCTGGAGCAATTTGTCTACCGTTTGTTACATGTCTACTGTAGTACGAGGTCGTTTGAGGTGAAAATTTGAATTAATCCGCTCTTTGTGTGCCGCTTTATGAGGCTTGTTAAGAAAAATGGCCGCCATTGGCAAAATGGGCCTAGTTCGCTGTTAATTGGCTGTGTAAACGAAATCGTTGCTTGCATGTACGAAAAATTACCCGAATTGTTAATTTCGAAATTAGGTTTATCATTCTTCTCTCTTATTCGGTCAAAATGTGGCCGTCTGACTTTGTAATGAAATCTTGCAAGCCGAATTTAACCGACTACTAGCTGTCGCATTATCTTGAAATGTAGTAGAGGTCTGGATCAGAATACAATTTTCTAATCATGTCATGTACTGATCTGATGACGGAGCTGAAAGCTCTAGAAAGCCGTAAGGTTGGAACTTCTTAACAGAAAGAGATATAATATCTTAAGAGTGTTTTTTTTGAAACGATCAATTATTTGTAGGCTGAATATTTACCTTGAGGTTATTCTTGTACTCTTTAAAAAAAAATAACGAAACGGTTTGTAGGTATATACCACGGTTATCAGTTTAATTGAGTTCTCTTGTTTTATAATAATTTCTGATGCCTTCGCGGTTATTACACATTGGAATGAAACAACTATTAACGGATTTAACTCGCGTATTTTTATTTTATTTTATTTGCTGACGTTTCGGATTCTTTACAGTTTCCATAATCGTAGCATGACTGAGCTGACAAAAGTCTAACGCTAAAGTAAAGCGTTAGACTTTTGTCAGCTCAGTCATGCTACGATTATGGAAACTGTAAAGAATCCGAAACGTCAGCAAATAAAATAAAATAAAAATACGCGAGTTAAATCCGTTAATAGTTGTTTCATTCCAATGTTCTCTTGTTTTAGTTCCAATGTAATAATTTTATAATACAATTCAATAAATATACGAGTACGTTGTACTTATAATAGACCTATTTCTCACTAATAAAGGTATTTCTAGGTTCGAGACTTGCGGAGCTTTTCGGGGAATAATAAAGTTAATTTAACAACCCCGACTCAGGCGAGATTTCGGTTCTACCCTTAAAATAATGTTTGAAAAATATATTCATCCAAAGATTAATGAAGGCAAAAATATGTTGTCATGGTGAATAGAACATAATTAATATAAAAGGCGGATGGTACACAATATCTGGGTCGTTTTACGTGATTAACTACCGAGGTGCCCTTGCCGCGTACAAGTCAGGTTTATAAATAATACAACAAAGTATCTGAATTATTAAAAGCTGACCAGTCATTAAGTGACATATCGCACGCCTTTTTTTAGTGATGGGCAACTAGGTAGCTTTGTGCCCACGGAAGCGTTATTTTAGATTTAAGTATACCTAGCATTGAAATATAAATTATCAATATGCAATTAAAAACATACAAATAACCTATTCACCAGAAAACGTTTAAAGTGTCATAATTTTCATAATTTAAATATAAAACTAATTTGTAAATCCATTGAACGAATAGACAGTTTCATATTAGCTAGCCAGATCCCAAAGTTTAATTTTGTGTACCCAGTAGTATTGGTTGTGCATTTCTTGATATTTGTGAGTCGCAAGTTATTCTGTCAGGTTATCTTTTAATATAAATTCCCGCTATCAATGTAGAGGAACTTAAAGTTAGCTTAGGAATAGAATAATATAAAATGCTTGACCCGTGTGAACTGGTAAACGTGCGAAAGAATGGCGATTCCGTTCCCTAATACCCCTTCGGGAACGATAAATTGCAATCTAATACCTTTCAAACGTTTCCAATGCCGGGAATCTGGACTTTCTAAGGATTGCGCCAGATATTTAAAGTACAATGCAAGTAGTAAAAAACCTCTTTTACGTATTAGGAACCTTCACCTACCTACGCTATATTTTACGTGAAATTCAACTTTTGCACCTTGATTTAGGTTAAATTCGAAAGAATATCTTTGTTTGACATTATTTTTAAGAGATGGTAATATGTTTTTTTCAATCAGTTACCAAGAAACGTTTTTGATGTTCTCTCAGTTTACATTTAATAATTGTTAGCCTCCTATGTAGAGATTTTCTTTTTAAAGAATCAGTTAAACCGGAACACCGGATACCAGTTAAGAAACCTTCTTTGTGAATTTTTGCATCACATATAAATGCGAATTCATCGACCCAAAGTTCAACACTGCCATATTTTTATGACCCGATAAAATGATTTTATGACTCCTGAACATATTCATGAACTGGTTCATTTACAGACAGTGTTATATAAAATGCAGCTTTCTTTTTCCTTATATTCCTTATTTGGATAAGTAAATAAGTAGGAAAACTATAAGGATCTAAAGGTAGGTATAGCTATAGGTACTATCTAATATGTAATACGTTTCATGCTAACTGTAGTTAGGTACCATCCGGAGAACGATAATAACGGCAATGATCGGCTAGCTGACCCTACCTAGTTATTTGTAGTGACGACCTGTTGCTATTTGTTTAGTATGCAACCCAACACAAATATAGATACTTACTTACTAAAATTTGTTTAGCTTTGCTAGAATTCCCATCTCTAATCTCAATCTCAAATTGCAACCAAGTATTAACAAAAAGTAGCGTAGTCTTTTCTTTGACTTGAAATTTGAACAAATAAGTATTATTCACCCAAAACTTTCTTCCGTTGAAATTCAACGTGGATTCCGCCCTTTTCGTACTTTCCAATTCGATAAGAACCCAAGTTTAGTGATTGATCGATGACGTCCGTTGTTTAAAGTTAAGCTTTGTAGCCGTCAACATCACATTCAACTGTTAGGGTAGTGTGGTTCTGTGTGTAATCAATCTTATCTGTTCTCTCAATTTATGTACCTACAGGTCTCGAGACTATGAAACGTACATATTGTTCATCGGGTAAATAGACAGAGATCAATATAACTTTGCTCCCGAACGACTCAATATTCACACAATTTGAATGACCTTATTCCTGGTTTAATTTGAACAAATATTAAAAAGTAAAAGTTACAAAAAAAACGAATTCTTGAACCCACTGAGACAAACACATTCCTAATAAATGACCAACTTTACGCGACGTTTGGGAAAAAGTAGAAATTTATTGACACTCGTTAAAAGTTTTATTTTTATGTTAAAAAAAGGTTGAATTGTAAATCTGAAAGAAACGGCTTTGGGAAAAGTTTATGACTTACAATTCACATTCGCTTGAAAAAATATCTGAACCAAGATGCTAACAAGCATCTTGAAATATTTGTAACTTCAAACGTTTTGGGATCCTTAAGTCCAAATATGTACGTTAGGTATTTTTTAATGAGCCCTTAGATGTCAAAAACTTTTAGATAAAAAAATATTTTCTATCTTACAGCTGAGCTAACGTTTCTAAACTTTGTATTTTATTACTCTTATCACAAGTTCATGGAGGTAGTACGTTGTAGAAAGATCTCATTGCGCGCGAGAGCGCTTGTCACTGTCATCTTTCAATCATTGCAAATGGACGACAGTGAGAGATGCTTCTTCGTGCGATAGAAAAGTGCTATCCGGGTTGTCTGTAAAGTACCTACTCGTAAAGCGTGCGAGCCTAAATAATTTTTAACATAATTTCAAAACCTACATTTCCAAAAGCAAACTATTTCACAAGAATTAGTAGTTAGTGTTGTTGTAATTTTATATAGGTAGGTACCTATTCACTCTTTCTTTGTTATCTTTCAGCATACCAAGATTAGATGTATATTGATAATATACGTGTAAATTGTGACATGGCTTGACATTTCGACTATTGTGACATGGCTAGAAAGGGATTCTGAGTTTGAGCAGTCTTAAAGATGACAGAAACGGGGCATAATAAAATATTTATAGAATATTCACGTTTTCCCGTCTTTGCTTCTGTCGTCATGATTTTACAAGTTCTATTAAATAAAAATTCAACAGAAAAAAGTTACATATCCAATCATTACGATTTATCTTAGTTATTCTGATATTAGACTACTGCAAAACGGTTTCAATGAGATTGTCCCAAGCCGATACTTCAACTTAAATCAATAACCTATTTAAAGTAGTTTAAAGTCAGTTAGTGGTTTTGTGGGTCATTCTTCTATTCTACCGACAACAATCCGACGTTTTCCTGTTTTGAACTATTGATTATTATGATTACAAAGTCATGTATTTAGTTAAAAATAGATTACACTTAAACATAAACAGGTAGGTACACGTTATATTAACAGTAATTAAAGTCACTGAAATGTAAATTACACTGAATCTCAATCACATCTCTATACGTATTAAATGGAACAATCAATTGATATTTCACAGAGATTGATAAGGTGTGCGTATATGCTTGTTTAATTAGGAATCGCTCCTTTGAAGCATGCTTAATCTAATAACCGTGTAGGTACCTACCTATAGGTACTAAAATTTCTTTGGTCCATGACGTCTTATTCTATGTATGGATCTTTTGTTGCTCTTTCACGTAAAACTATACAGTACTATAGCTTATACATCAGAATAACATATAGGCTATATTTTGTAACGATATTGTGTAAAGTACTTATCACGCGCAGATGAAGTCGTGGCAGATGCTAGTATCATTATATTACTCCATAGTCCCACTTTGTAAGTGTAATAAATGACACAGTATATATTCACCAACATTCCCCAAAGTAACAAGTGCCTTTGTATAAGAGGCAACATTTGTGAGTGCAACTTAAAACAAAGTTCACTCGCCTGCATTTTATTTTCTGCAAGCGTAGTGCATAATTTTGCTAAAACACGCTCATGGAGTAAACAATGACTAACTTAGGTAGTTAAGCTAAACATGCACTAATTAGCACACTCAGCCTTAGCCATCTAATAGTGATGTGCTTAGCTCAGCTTGCTTATGCTAATTTTGGGACGCCTTAAATGCCCATCGATTTACCATTTAGTTAGTTCTGTCTTCGATTTTTAACCCCCGACGAAAAAACGAAGGGGTGTTATAAGTTTGACGTGTCTGTCTGTCTGTCTGTCTGTCTGTCTGTCTGTCTGTCTGTCTGTCTGTCCGTCTGTCTGTCTGTCTGTCTGTCTGTGTGTGTGTGTGTCTGTCTGTGGCATCATAGCTCCCTAACGCATGAACCGATTTTGATTCTGTTTTTTTTGTTTGAAAGGTGAATATGTCGGGAGTGTTCTTAGCTATGTTTGATGAAAATCGGTTCAGTAGTTTAATAATTAGGGAGGATAAAAGAGGGGATGGAAAAATAAAAGTCTACAAAGGTACTCGTGTGGGGTATCAAATGAAAGAGGATCACGTGTACATAACAAAATTGAAAATATAATGAAAATCGGTTGAGTCGTTTAAAAATTATAGCGAGCTAAAGTGGGGATGGAAAACCAAATGTCTACAAATATACCCGAGTGGGGTAACAAATGAAAGAGGATCACGTGTACATTACAAAATTGATGTTATAATGCAAATCGGTTAAGTAGTTCAAAAAATATAGGGAGTGAAAGTGTGGATGGTTAACTAAATGACTACAAATATAACCGAGTGGGGTATCAAATGAAAGAGGATCACATGAACATTACAAAATTCCATGTAAAATGGAAATTGGTTAAAAAAAATATAGGTAGGTAATAGGTACCTACCTACTTTCAAAAAGTATGAAATAAAAAAATAAATTAAAAATTTTATCAAACCCCCGACATAAAAACCTAAAAGCCTTCTAAAAAGTATAATAATAATAAAAACTTGATATTAGGTAGGTACGTACCTAAGTATTAATAGGTATTTCTACAAAGAAAACATCATGTCGGGGGGACTGTAGGTTTCGGTACATTGTAAATATAGGTAGGTACAATAAATGATGAGCGGTCCCCCCGACATGACGTTTTCTTTGTAGAAATACCTATTAATACTTAGGTACGTACCTACCTAATATCAAGTTTTTATTATTATTATACTTTTTAGAAGGCTTTTAGGTTTTTATGTCGGGGGTTTGATAATTAATAAACCTACCTATAAACACTTAGGTACAATACTTTGGTATTTTTACAAATGTGTCGGTATCTTAAACCACGTCATATATTATGTATTAGGTATTTAAATCAGGTATGTAAAGAATAATGATAATGAAATGTTCACATATAAATATTGAAGTAAATATCGCCGAAATTTTATTTCGATGAAAAACTTCGGCCCATATCTAGCAGAAACGTCGGTTACTGCATACTCCGCTCGGCTTGCATGCATTGTTTTCCCACGATAGTATAACTTGGCACAAGCGAACTGCATGTGCAAACTAACGGCTAAGGAAACCTCGAGGTTTGTCGGAATAAACCAAGCCTTCATTTTCTTAAGTTACTTGAAAACTTTACTGACTGGCCGAGTAGACTGAGAGTAAGCTTTGTTCGGCACTGTTTTCTATATTATTTTAAGTTGTGTTTAACAACGACAGCACGGATGGACACAATGTTAGCCAACTATACATAGTTATTTATAACATTTATATATTACACAGACGTTTGTATTCTACAAGCTTGTTATGATGAAGTATCTTCACTTCAATAAACTTCATCCGATGTAAACAAAAGATAATGCGATTTATTTCAGTACCCCATTTTCTCTACTCATGAACTTATATTTATTTTAGCATTTTAAACAAAGTCTTTTCAACGTTTAATAATAACACTGGGAGCGACGCAGCTGTAACCTTTTCTGCGTAAAACGGAACGTAAAGGTTGTTTACTGCGATTTGTTACCACACCAAGTTATAGCGGCAAAAATTACTGCCGCCTGGCTGAATGAGCGCTTCCGACGTCTGTTGTGGAATGCTGCGTTTGAAATTAAAGAAGTTTATTATAATTAAGTCTATATGCAGAGTTTTTTTGTAATTAAAAGAAAAAATAGGTACTCGTTGTTGTTATCGAAGCTAAAAATAATATTTATAATCATCATCAATATTTTAACTTAAAGGCGCCCACAGTAGGAGATAAGTCTCACCCAAAAGGACATTTTAACACATTGGAATAAAACAACTATAACGGAAGAAACTTTCATATTAAACTAACGTTAGTTCAGCCGTTTACGAATATGGGCACTGTAAAGTTTTCGAAACGTCTGCTTAGAAAATAAAATAAAATAAGCGAGTAAAATCTTAACTTTTTATTCTTTAATATTTATTACGTTTCGATGATGATAATAATAATATCTGTTTCAAATCATGAGTCATTTGCTCCATTAGCAGCATTCTTACTGGTGCACTTAGAGGATATTACCTACTCATTTTTCTAGCCTGGCGGAAATAACAAAAAAAGAATTTCAAAATGCATCGCTAAGAACAATGCAACCGACCAAGGCAAACAGTCTAACAACTTGCTAAAAAATTAATGAAACTTGCTACAAATTAACGAGTAAGCGATGGCAGTGGATTTTTTAATGAAAAAGTACATCAACTTGCAGTGCTTGATCGTATCGGAAACGATTGAAATTGAATTTAGTTTTTCTTCTTTTTTCAGATGTGATAGATTGAGTTTTTGTTAAACTTTGATTGTTACATTACATGATATTAATTTACTTTATTATTATTAAATTTCTTCTTTATTACTATTGATCGGTTCATATGGTCATCGTTGGGAATCGAGAAAGACCCATAGGTCTTATGGTCATAGTCCAGCAGTGGACGTCTTTTTGTGTGCGATGTTTTGATGTGATGAAGTCACTTTAGGTCTCAAAGTTTTGTTAGGTTCTCTAAACTAGCTATACTTCCGTAGTATGTCTTGTCGCCATTTAGTTAGGCTATTAGATGAACATGATTAAGTACATATCTACTTGGTATGTCTTTTAATTCTTTCAGCTTCTGACCTTTTACATTCTACTTTACTGCTTATTTTTCTTTAATCACTCTTTATTATAATTCTTATCTATCCCCTGTAGTAATTTTATTAATATTATTTATAATACTAATATTGTCGGTGTCGTAATACGCTGAATTACATCGGTAAACGTGTAAATAATATTAAAAATAACATTATTGGAAATATCCAATATTAGTTTTCTATCATCATTAAATGCATTATATGCATCTAGATTCCATTCCATAATTATCTTCCAATACACACTGTCGTTGAATAAAGGCTTTTTGTACAACTGTCTTAGCGAGGTGATAAATGGAAACCATAAGTTATAAATGACAAATGTACCATAGATAGCAAGTCAAGTTGTCGCACCGTACTGCGTTATTAATGGTGATAAATTCAATATAAATGGAGGGAATATTAGTCTAGCTTTTGTCTTTTTACGTTTTTTTTTTTGTTTTTTACCTATAACAATCAATGTCTTTTAGCGATCTTAGAAGTTATGATAGGAACACCGTTTACAATGTCTTTTCAAACTATTTTTTTAAATACGTATTATGAAAAGATAATACCGTTTGAGTTAATTACAGCATTGAAACTATAAAACACATTATAAATTCTGATGCCTTCGCTGTTACAACACATTGGGATGAAACAACTATAAACGGATCAGTCGTGCTACGATTATGGAAACTGTAATGTTTCCGAAACGTCAGCCAATTATATTAAATACGAGAGTTAAATCCGTTAATAGCTGTTTCATTCCATTGTAAAAAAACACATTCTTAAACACAAGTTAAAGCACACCCAATTATAGCTTAAGTATCTATTTGTACCAAAATAAGCAAGCAATAAATGTACCGCGAATTATAGCGTACTTAAAGGCAGTATACAATAAGAAAAACTTTCAGTTTGTCCCATATTACCTTTAGGTACCTAGTGTATAGAATTTAATGACGAACTGTTTTCCGGAGCGACCAACCCCTTTGACATATCATTACGGCGAGATACGAAACTTTTTCAATCACATTTGAATCCAGTCGTTGTTTTCTCTCAGCGCTTTTAAATTCTACCTTAATACATTTTTAATGTGCAGAATAAATTAATGCTTTAATTTGTCTTTCATCAAATATGAATAGGTTACACGAATATGATACAAGTAGGTGTAGTTATCAACTGTTGATTTTGTTATGATATAAGTATTTGACTTTATGATAAGGGGTGATATATATGCTAATCTTAATCTGCGGGTATTATGAAAATATTTTTTTGATATTCAAAAACAAAATAAACTTTATTTCCGATTCACGAGTTTACACTATCAAGTTACCCTCAATATATTTACACTAAAGTTTTTCTGTAAAGCCGTGGAAAGTTCTCAAAACAAATTTGCCTCGGCGAATTCTTTGGTAACGACTAGTCATTTATAAGAGAACGATAAGGCTAAGTTTTGTAAATAAGTATTTCAATAGGTAAATACGAAGCCAGAAATATTATTATTTTATAAGGTATCTACACTTTAGGTACCTACCTCATAAAATAATAAACTACTATTAGGGAGGCAGTCTTTTCTTACTTATAATCCTATTTTTATTAGGTACCTGTTTCTCATTTCCAGATTCCATTAAGAGTATTGCTCGTAATAGTATTTCAGTGTATTTGGCAATAGGTAGGTACGTGCAAAACGAAGTACTTTCAAAATAGAATAGCTCGATCACCATAAACTTTCGTCGCTGGGTATAAAATCCAAAGTAATTGAATAAAATCTACTGTCATGGTTCGAAATTGAACTAGAAGTGATCGGAATTAATGTTGAGTAAGCAAATATTCAAAGGTCATAAGGTTTTTACGCGGTCAATATTCTGATGATTCTAATCAAGAACGCTAACGTGTGTTACGCTATTTATTTTGGATTGAATGTGTCTTTAGTGAACTATCTCACCGGTGGTGTTTTTAAACTGAATTTCGATGTTTTGTGATGTTATAAGGAAGCCGAGCAAGATTGAACGGTTTGTGTTTTCTTTGCACCTTATTATTTAATTGCAAGGCAAATACTTAGGTCCAAAGCATTATGGTTAATTCAGTTAGGCACGTAACCCAATTTTCATAACCTATAGTTAATACAGTCCACTAAACTTTAAATTCATTTTCTACCGCGTGGCACGGTTTACTTATACGCCATTTTTGGGTGTCTGGACAACTTAATTTTCTCATCCGACCAATGATTTTACTATCGAAGCTTTATACAAAATTAAGTTAAATGCCGTGAAAATAAAGTTTGTTATCGATTGGTGGGATCTGAACGCGATCGCTCGGAAATGTGCAATTTGTCATTTTGAAGCGTTGAATGGTAGCATTCAATGCGGCAACTCAATTTTATCGATGGCGGTTGGTTTTTAACGTATTTGTCTAGATCCTAGGAGCTCGAGAGGAATCTGAATAAGGTTTTATTTTATGTTTTAAATATTTAACGTATAAATGGTACACTGCAAAAAAAATAGGTAGTAATTTTTTAAACAAGATTTTATTCATGGTACGATGTTTTATTTAATCTTTAGTGTTTCGAAGTTTGATAGATTTAGATAAAGCTCTAGGTGTCTCGCAAATTTTTAAGGTAGTCATTAAGTTTTTGATTAAGTTACTAGGTAATATCGTAAATGTAACTTAAAATAGGTATACAACCCCACTTTTAAATAATTACTTAAGAACTCTTCGCACTAGCAGAATTGATTGCATTAAAATTTCACGACTCGTTGCCAACTAGGGTACAAACATCTATTGTTTATAAATTAGTCTCTAGAGACTGGCAAAAGAATATATTATATTATTGGTTTATAAAACTTTTTTTAACACATTAAGTAAGTGTATTTAATGACTAAGATAAATATGGCTTAAGTCATTTTTAATGCATTGATTTTGTATGGTATATTTTTTTTTTATCTTGTTAAGACGTAGGTATGCCAGTTGCGAATGAGAGTAAATTTTAGTTTGATTAAACATTACAACATATTTAATGGAACTACCAAGTGGAACATTGTATTTTTTTAAAATTCTATTTACGAATTTTTAAGGACAAGGTGGGAAAATGTAAAATAACAATAAATACTATTTTGAAACTGTAAAGAATCCGAAACGTCAGCAAATAAAATAAAATAAAATTACGCGAGTTAAATCCGTTAATAGTTGTTTCATTCCAAAATACTATTTTATTTAAATAACCGACAAAGACATATCTATACAGATTTAGGTAGGTACGTATCTACTAACATTTTTTCTTCTAAATAAATTATCTGTATATTTGATTGACAGCCAAGCCAACGCTCTGATTCGAACAATATTGAATTTCATAAATGGAACGCGAAACGAATTCCGTTGTCTAATCAAATTCTGCGATCCAATGGAATTTTGTTCGATGTTTATTGATTGTCAATTATCGTTTTATAATTAAAATTATGATTATGTGTTTTTTTGGCTACATCAGTAGAAAAATCATTATAATTTTATGTGAATAAAATTGACCCATTAACTTATACTAGCGTCTGGGTGGAATTTCAGATGTCTCAGTCTCTAAAAGTAAAAAAAAATAAGTTAATTTAGCTCCTAGTACAAATACTGTTCCAATTGGTAATTAATAATATTAATTGCAACAATTATAGATATAGCTAGAAAAGACAATGACGACGTCTGAAACGTCGAAGACCTACCCCTCAGATACAATATATTATGTTAGAATTAATCAATAACAATCTTTATTATAGAAGTAGATCCTTGAAATTTATATTATTAGCTCGTTAATTGAGCATCTGGTAAATTGGATAACTATAATTATCGTTTGCGATACTCTTTGAAGTTGAGCGTTAATTTAGAAATTCTCTTCAAACTTTAACCGAGGCCTGCTAATAGAGGTTCATTAATATCCGTTTCTAATAGGTAGGTAATTGATATTTCGTGTTGGTCAACACCATTTAACTTTGTTGCATACTCCGTGTATTAAAGTCATACTGTCATAGATAGTATCTAAGACAAAATATGAAATCTATATTAAAACTGTCTATATACATACAGTTAGCAGGAATTTATATATTTGTGCTAGCTGACACAGTGAATTTTGTATAGCGACTTCTGAGATTTTATATTAAAAAGTAGGATAGTATAAAAGTGAATTTGGATTTATATGCATTTTTAATCCCGAATTGACCAATAATGAAAAACTTGAGGCACTTCTCAGACCTATCCGACATATGTACAAAAATTTATGAAAATTGGTACAGCCGCTTTGAAGGAGTTCGGCTAAATGAACTATTCAAGATTACTTATAGGTATTATAATAAATGTATTATGCAATAAATTTACCTCATAACTGATATGCTTAATGCATTTAATTAACGATAATTCCAGCGTTCAATCTGGTACGGTCATCCACCAATCAAAAAAATACCTTTGGTAGATTTTGTTAGGTCGCCAATAAAATGGACAATGTAATTTTGAGACAATTCCTTTCGTGTTTATGGTGCGACCCTCATCCCGCACCTTTGCATCGATCGCCCTCACCGGTCGTATATCACTCGACGCGATAACGTCTTCATCTTTGAACATGCGGTGGAAGCACGATCTTAATCTAATAGCCCAAGAGCCAGCGGCCCCCAGACTTTCGGTAAAGTATAAAAGCTGTAAGTTTGTCAATGTATGCCCCCAACACAAGTAAGAACGAACCCCGTCTATGAAACTTGGGTCGCGGTGGCTTTGGCAGGTATCAGGTAATAAAGGTGTGTAAAATTGTGTGTTAAATTCGTTAAAGTATAAAACTCAGTTTTTACATATTTTACGTATAATAATCCTAGAAGTCACCTTGCTGAAACCCAGACCCTTCGTACGGTTGCAACCCTCTCCCAGACGCCCTTAAAGTTTTATTTAATTGTTACTATACTTACGGTATACGTACCACATAATACAATGACAGCTGATGCGCATTAAAACGTCGCAATGGACCGAACGTTGTATTTCACACGCACCCACTGACACATACCGTCATTTGGGGTCTTTAGGGACAATTTTGAACTTTGACTAAGAATTTCATGTTGCCAATACATCAAAAGTCTAATGTAGGTGCGAGCGCGAGGGACATATTATGTGTCAGCGGGTGCGAGTGAAATACAGCGTTCGGTCCATTGCGACGTTTTACTGCGCATGATCTATCATTTATTGTATATAGCTTCTGCCCGCGACTTCTTCCGCGTGGAAGTCTTTTTGCAGTCGGTTAAACAGTAGCCTATGTTCTTTCTCAGGCTCCAGACTTTCTTTGTACCAAATTTCATTTAAATCGGTCCAGTAGTTTTAGCGTGAAAGCGTAACAGACAGACAGACAGAGTTGATTTCGCATTTATAATATTAGTAGGGATAATGAGAACTATTTTCTAGATTTATTATGAAAATTCGTTATGTACAATAACTAAAACAATACAATTAGGGCAATATTTACATTTAGCACTGCCAGATTTATTGTCAACATGAAAATATTGACGCCAATATTGAATACTTGTAGTTCTTTTAGTCGTAGACATTATAAAAAACGGGACTTTTAAAACACTAAAAACTTTTTCACACGAGAACCTTTCAAATTTGAATTGTTTGAAAAATGAAGTTTCAGCAACGAATAATGAATAACATATCAAACGTATGTCGGTAAAGTAGTACAGTTCATCGTCTAACTCCATCTAGTGAATGTTTTATTAAAAATGAATCAACTAAACTGTTCGGGGAGCATTTATTTCATGATTATAAAAAATCAATTATTAATCGATTATTAATTTTAAAAAAATCACGTTTTAAAATCGATTTTTACTTTAAAATAATCGATTTTTAATCGATTATTTTTTCACATTCCTACTATTAAGAAAACATCATTTGATAGTTCTCCAAATAACATATATAAATTGAGCTTTTATACTATACCGTAAGTATAGTAACAATTAAATAAAACTTTAAGGGCGTCTGGGAGAGGGTTGCAACCGTACGAAGGGTCTGGGTTTCGGCAAGGTGACTTCTAGGATTATTATACGTAAAATATGTAAAAACTGAGTTTTATACTTTAACGAATTTAACACACAATTTTACACACCTTTATTACCTGATACCTGCCAAAGCCACCGCGACCCAAGTTTCATAGACGGGGTTCATTCTTACTTGTGTTGGGGGCATACATTGACAAACTTACAGCTTTTATACTTTACCGAAAGTCTGGGGGCCGCTGGCTCTTGCTCTATAACGTCTTTTAGGTACTTACTAGAATTAAAATTAGCTACCAATCCTGAATTAAAACAAGTTATAATATATCTAACCTCATTGGGTTTAAGCCGTTTATTCTCAAGTGAGTTTTTCGGAAACAGCAGTGTCTTCTGACCACCATAAGAGCTTGTAAAATCCTAAACTAAATTAATATATTTTTGATTTTGTTAATAACACCTATTTCTGAAATAAATTTACAATAAAACTATTTTTACAACCGAGCTATATTTTTATAGAGATAATTGTAGAATACATGTCGTGATCCTCTTTCAGTTGAAATCAGTTGATACCGCACTCGGGTATATTTGTAGACATTTGGTATTCCACTCTCCTTAATTTGGTTTTAGAATGACGTCACATAGTTAACCATGCATTGTCATGTAAACTGAACGTGTATAACAAATTTTAGTTCAATCGGTTAAACTTATCTGCTTCAAATTTAAATTGCAAGATTTCACTCGCACATGCATACATATATTATTTGATATGTCAGGTAAAAGCTTGTAAAAATACCTGATTAATTTTTGATACCTATTAAAGCAAAAAGCAACGCCAGAATGCTTTAGCACCTATTTACCTAACATGAAGTACCTAAGTACCTAACTAAATTATCATAGGTGCCTACTTACAAATATCACTCTCACTAAATACATTATAATTGATGCAATAAGTGTTTACACGCCATCATAGGATAAAAGTTTCTTTTCGGGGCCTTTTTCATTTCCCTGAGATAAGAAATGGCATTACGGCATTCTCTGGTCCTTAAGCTGTTCCATCCAAGCAAAAAATTACGTCGAGACGTTATTCTGTTAATGCGTAAAAGCGAATTTCCAGTTTTAACTAACTTAACTTGTTTTTGAGATAGGTAAATTCAAGGGGAAATTTATAAACATAAATGGTCGTTCTCAATACGTAGGTATAATTATGTATGTAGATACATCATAGATTTAATCTCACGAAAGACATAGCTGTTAATGTCCACCAAATGTTCAATGAAGATACATACCGATATCAAGATTAAATTTCCAAAGTCAGTAATAAAAGTAAATATTACTAAATAATTAATTAAACATTTGAAAATCGTCTAAGACCTAGTTCCATTAATTATAATCGGCTATTTACGTGACGTCGTCTTAATTTTAATTACGGATTTTTTTTTACAATTTGACATACAGTTCTTAACAATTTGACATACTGTTTTTAACAATTTGACACACTGTTTTCGAGCATGGGTCGGTTTTCCAGCTAGTTTTATATTTATATAATAGAGTCACGCTTACACTTTTGAATGTCGAGTCGAGAGAGACTGGCTTTAAGATTATGAAGTCGTGCGTTACAATACAGAATATACCAAAAAGGAAATTTAAGTTATGAATGATAAAACTGGATCCTTGTTATAATTCAGACGGCACATTCTGTAAGCGTAGGTAGGTAACATGTTTCTATAAATATTTCTGAAGTGATGTTAAATTATGATACGTTATAAATGTAAGAAATACATTTTATTTAATAAATCACGTTAGTGATACTAGCAAAACATTTTGTTTTTTAATGTAGGTATTTGTATCTTTAATGATCTCTCCTCCGCTCCAATTTATTTAATTACTTAGTTATTTCGAGCTATTTATAAATTAGATTATTTTGTAAAGCTTTTTAGTTGTCTTAACAGATTCTGATTACACATTAGAAAAAAACAGTTGTAACGGATTTAATTCGCGTTATATTAATTTTACGCTACCGTTTCGAAAATTATCTTGCGTCTTTTATTTTATTTGTTGACGTTTCGAAATCTTTACAGTTTCCATATTCGTAGCTCTTGTTTCTTTTTCCTACTAATATATTTAACTAGCTTCTGCCAGTGACTTCGTCCGCGTGGAATAGTTATTTTCCCCGTTTTTTTACACATTTTCCACTGTTTCTTCGCTCCTATTGGTCGCAGCGTGATGTTATACCTATAGCCTAAAGCCTTCCTCAATAAATGGTCTATCCAACAAAAAAAGATTTTTTCAATTCGAACCAGTAGTTCCTGAGATTAGCGCGTTCAAATAAACAAACAAACTCTTCTGCTTTATAATATTAGTATAGATATATTAATATTTTTGACATTTGTCCTTAGATCTGTGCAACGCAGCCACCAAGATCCAGGCTTCATTCCGAGGCCACCAGGCACGCAAAGTCACTCAGGCGGAGAAGGACAAGGAGCAACAGGATAAGGTATGTACTTTTATTTTACCTACTATTATTAAATAGGTAGCCAGATTAATTGAATATTAATTACCTTTTACTTCATTATGAAAACATGTTTTAGTTTGTTTTAACAAGTCACGCAATGTTAGTATAGCTAAATAGAATAGCGAAGGTCAAGAAATCCTTCAGGTATGTGATTATACCTAGAGATCCCAATAGGACTTGAATCTACATCTACAGGTACCTTATCGCGGACGGTATACTCTCCTATTATTTATGAAAGTAATTGAATTTCATTTGCTACATAAATAATAGTCCTAAAAATATATTGTTCATAAAATATCTGCCGAAATAAACTGAATTGTATTTTTAATACCTGAAGTACGTAACGCGGCAGCTTCGGCGTGGCGCAAAGTATTCTACCTTTTTAAATTACTTTCTAAACTGTCGCTTAAATTTCGTAATCAAAAAAATAATGAAACAAAAAGTTAGGAGATGAATAAAATAATTGAATACACCTTCTTACGAAGTTCAGTAGGTAATCAATTAATTATATCAAGGAAGATACGAGAGTCGAGAAAAGTGTTTAAAAATTAACGCAAGACTCACGCCGGAGCTCACAATATTAATGGCTATTGTAATTCTTTGTTATACTTTCTGACGGTCTTCTTTATTACTTTTTTGATGAGCTACAAAGTATCTAATTATTTTCTTTTTATTCTATCATTATAGGTACAAAGACAATTACTTACGTTTGTTTTGATTCATCGAAATATTATCTATGAAAATTATACTTGTAATTTACTTTGTTTAATACGCTAACAAATCGCCAGTGTAGAAATTAATTTTAATATCTTACCCGATACCATGAATCTTACAAACCAGAACGGATTAGCATTCACCAACGATAATTAATAACTAAGCAAATTATCGAGATTCGTGTCGCTATTCCCGGGTATAATTTCCTAAAAGCTGGCAACATTAATCTTGCTCAGTACAAAGTGCAGTATTGTGTTGCCACTCGCGGGCATTTCCCCGGAGATTTGGGACGGGTGATGTGCGAATCGCGTGAGGATTATAGATAAATTGTTTCCCGGTTTAGATTGGTATTTAGGACTTTAGGGCCTGATTTTAGGTATCCTATTTATACGGTTGTTGAAAGGAATCGATGAAATACTGGTGATGTAACCGTTACACTATGCCTTTGTATTTCTCATACTGTTAATGGCTTCCTTTGTTAATTCGTTTACAATTAATTATGACTATTTACTTACGTGAATCGAGTCTTTAATGTAAGACATATTCGACTGGGTATATAAAGTAACGAATGTATGTAAATACTGAAGTATATATCAACATGACATTGTTTAAAGCAGTTTTATTAGATTACTCTGTTCTAAGAAACTTCCTCTCTAAATTATGTGCTATTCAACATCTTTTGATTCGATCCTTTTCTGAGAACATCGAGGAATTCTAATTATACCTACTAACTTTTTTGTTTTTCGTTTAATTTTCGTAATGCAGCCATGAGGTTTGAAGCTACCTATTTGGCATTATATAATTTAGTAGGTACGTGGATAGTCGTATTAGACAAGTCTTGTAGGTATTCTTCTAGAAACGAGCCTCAGATGCCCTCCAACTCTTTAGTAAATTGATCTTTACTTACTGTAATAACTTTACTTGACAAAGGTCCGGATAATCCATGTGACTTCGAAAGCGTAACAAAAACTTTCGCTCTATTATGTTACTAAAACTATGTTGGGATTACGATCGTCTGTAGGGATGGACTATTTGACAATTCAGTGCTCTCATTCAATGTATCTTCCTTATAACACTATGTTTAACGCAAATATTTTTAATGTTTACAGGAAGATATAGAGAAGATCGATCTTACTGATCCCGACTTGAACAAGGCCGCAACCAAAATCCAGGCCTCCTTCCGCGGACACAAAGTGCGTAAGGATGTCCCCAACTAAGCCAACTGCGCAGCCGGCAAAGGGCAGGACAGTCTCTGACTTCGTAATATTAAACCCTTATATTCTTTCGACACAACATTTCAAATTGTTTCAACCTGGATCCGTTTGATTATGTTACCCGATATGAAATAGGTACTATCCACTTTCCAGTACGAAGTCAGGTACTCGTTAATAATGTTAAGTGAGTAATTGTGACTGATATGTCAATTCGTTACTCGATCTGTTTGCTATGTCAATTTTCTAACTCTCATCATCAGCTACTGGCATTGGATTGACGTGTCTCATAAATACCAAAGAGTAGAATGTCGGAATGAATTGAACTATTTATAATAAATTATGTAATTATAGGTCCTATCTAACTGTCCCGTTTTTTCTAACTAAAACTTCGGTAACACTATCTCGCGCGACTCAAACGTATTTTTGGCGTAATTTGCTTTCTGTAACATTCCATTTTCTTTGATGTTTGTTGAGGATATAAGATTTTATTTTAGAGTAACGTAGCGTTAAGATATTTACATAGTTTTAGCGATTTCAACACAGCCGCTTGTTTTACTACATATTCATAATTAAATGTGTTGATAATGATGGTCTTATTATATTGTTTGTATTGGTACTTTCATCAATTTTTAACACCTACATAATTTATTTGTACGTTAGTCTATTTGTATTTTGCTGATTGTTCCTGTAAATTGCTGGAAATTTTAGGGTTTCTGTTCAATAAAATATTTAATATTCGCCTATAATACCTTTTCAGCGTGTTTTATTTCGGTATCCTAGATAATTTTCCCTGATAGAAGACTATTTTGTTACCTACTTTATTAAAGGAGAAATATGGTATTTGTATGATATAAAAAAAAGTAAAATATTCCGTGTGCTGCATTTAAGTCATGGGCGTTATTTTAATTATGCTTCGGTAAGTAAGTGTCGTAAAAAATGAGATCAACCGTTTATTACTAATACTGATAAGTGCCGTAATAAGCGTACGGAGTCGCCGATAAAGGAGATTTGTTATTATAGCAATTTTCAAAACCACGTTGTGCACGGTACTGTGGAATTCTTGAATTTGAGTCAATCCAGTTGTTGTAATCGTTACCATTTAATTCCTCTGGTTTATTATTAGATAAACGTATCTTCATATAAGTATTATGGTAAATTTTACGTTTATTATCTTTTGAATTCCTTTGGTTTTGAACATTTCTCAAGGGAAAATTTGGATCATACCAATGATAGTTGTAGAGTGGGTAGTTATTTTGTCCTTTTAGATACCATCCGGTGTTATCACCGTTTTGATTTTCATAGCAGGAAGGTTTCTCTCCGAATATGCAATTAGGTCCATATTCATTTGCATAACACTCTGCTTCATTATTAGAATTTATAAATGTTTTAGCATATGGAATATACTTGTATGGGTTATAAAATTCCCCAGTTCTTGAATCGGATTTAAGATTTCGATCCACTTTCGAGGAAGGTTTTGCAATATATTCTGTAGGGAAAACATTAGCGGTATTTGGTATTTCCTCCTCGTATCCCCGATTAAAATACTGAAGGCTTTGGCGAAACTCTGCAATGTAAAATATACGAATTCAGTTATCAACTTTATGGTATTCAATATTGTTCAAGCGTAGGTACATATATTATTATAACTGAACACAATTATGCAATAGTGTGTGAACCCACAAAATGCCTAGAACCGAGATTTTATTACCACTCGTTTCCTTAGGCAATATATTTTAAATACGATTTCAAGCGGGATGATATTATACTGCATAATAGTGTCCACATTATTTTAATAATCTGCTAAAGTAATAACTGTAAGAAAGCAATCTAATTACTGTAAAATAATGAGCAACAAAGATCAATCACTCACAGTATCTTAAGATTTAATCAGTTCCTAATTAGATTTGATGTAACACCATGAATTATTTTCAGTAAGGTTTTGAAAACTCAAACAACTTTTTGAAAATTGTATTTATCTTATAAACGTACCGTCTAATTCATTGTTGCCGTGTTCACTTTCATTAATGTTTGTCTGAGTTGTGATTTCAGTTCTAACATTACCTAATTTATTTTTAATATTATACGTTGATGTTATTATTTTTACAGTGGCTTTCTTTGGCGTAACCAATTTATCATCATATTTATCTTGCAAATCTTCTTTTTCACTAATGATTGTAATATTGAATTTATCTGTATGTAACATAGAAATATTTCTTTCATTCTTATTAGCTGCTTTTTCTTTACTTGTTGTTTTGTATCTTTCGTCAACAAGTGTCATATCTTTTGCTTTATTAACATTTATAGAATTAATTATTTCTGGAATACTGTCTTCTTTTTTTGAAGTTTCTCCTGTTTTAAGCTTAGGATTATCATTTAGGGTACTGGTTTTGTTTACAGTATCTGTCACTGGGAAAGCTATTTGTACTTTATTCTGCAATTGTGGAGTATCATGTTTAGGAATAGATGTCGTTGGTTGCCTTAGAGATTTATTTATCGACGAAGAAGGCTTTTCTCCACTGTCGATATTTTTTTTAAATTTTAATTCTTTATCTTCGAAACCTGAATCACCAAGATATATATGTTCAGTAGAACTTCTATCTGGTTCCATAACATATGATTTATGGACAAGTTTTGGTGATTCGTTTTTATACGAAACTTGTTTTACTCTTTCGGTATTTGAGTGAGGTGGTTCATTATTTTTATCTGGAATATTAGGGTTGTTATTGCCTTTTGCTTTTTCATGTTTAGTTATTATTGTTCTACTTCTAGGTTTCATTAGATACTTCACGTGAAGTTTATTACTTGGCGGTGTATATAAAGCATCACTTTCGTGGCTTCTTCTACTGCGCAAAGCATTGCTACTGTCGTCATCGATCTAAGGAAACAAAAGGATTAAAAAGTATCCACATGATAATTAAGTCTCCAAAATAGCAACAATACCTTTTATTGATATGAAAAAAATACTTCGATTTACTAAAGATTACTTAAGTCTCTTGGACTTTAAGAATGGCAAAAAATTTAATAATAAAATAAAGTAAAAAAAAATAAAAGTTCAGATTAAAATAACGGTAATTATTATGAAAGGAAGGATTTGTTCTCTATGAAAACAGCTCCGTGTTGGTAATCACTAATTACTTACTTGATTTTTATTACTCTCGCATCCCATAAACACGCCGTAGCACAATAATATCGAAATGAACCACTTCATGTTTTATTTTAATGCCATTTTCCGTCTTAACCACATGAACTGAGAAGTGCATGTGCATAAATTAGACTCAATGTTTATAAAGCGTTCATTGTATTAAAATCAATTATTTAAGCTACCATACCTATATAGTATGTTTAGATTTCCATTGAGTTTTGCGTAATAAGCTTAAATAATAAATATTTAAAACATTTATGCAGCTTACGTAGGTAGGTATGGACGTATATGAAAATGTTTTCAGGCGGCGTGCAATATTTAATAAACACATTGATTCAAAGTATGAAGTACTTTAATAAAAGATCTGGGATATATAATAATTACCTATTAAATTACTTAAAATTCATCGGTCTTTCGCCATTGGCACCCTATATCCATTATATGGGTCATCGATCCAAAACACCCGTAGGAAATGCATACATATTTGAATGGTCAATATGCATCTGCGGTCACGTATTACTCAACAGATCCCACAAGACCTTGGGTCGAATAACCTATGCAAAATGCATGAACTGCAAAGCTATGTTGGGGTAGGATAATTATAATAGTTACAGAGTTTTAATTAAGTACCTTATTCATGTTATTGTTAACCACACAAAAAACGAGGGGTTGTTATAACTTTGACGTGTCTGTCTGTGTGTGTGTTTGCCTGTGGCATCGTAGCTCACGAATGGATGAACCAATTTTGATTCTCTTTCTTTTGTTTGAAAGGTGAATAAGTCAGGAGTGTTCTATATTTGATGAATATCGGTCAGTCGTTCAATAGTTATAAACTGAAACACTTAAGAGAACGCCTTCTCAGTTATTTTGTTATCGTCATCATCAGCCCATCGCAGTCCACTGCTGTCCAGCAGTGGACTGCGAATAGGCCTCTCCAATTGCACGCCACTTTGCTCTATCTTGGGATGCTTGCATCCAACTCCTGCCAGCCATCTTACGCAAATCGTCACTCCACCTTGCCTGAGGACGTCCTACACTACGCTTGCCGAGACGCGGTCTCCACTCTAGAACACGTTTACTCCAACGGTTATCGGTTCTTCGGCTAATATGGCCAGCCCACTGCCACTTTAGCTTGCTAATCCGGTGGGCTATGTCGATGACTCTGGTTCTCTGTTTGTTATCGTATCTTAGTCAAAAGTCGTCCCATGAAGTTTTATCCTAACCTCATTATTAATCGTTTTAATTTGCAACATGTTTACTATTATAATAGCAGAGAGATATACTACCTGCAAATTACTTCAGAACAACTGTCGTAGGTAAACTTAATTCTACAGATATATCGGTACTTTAAGTGAATAAAAATATCCATAAGAATCAATTTAATTTACTCGACCATAAAAGAGTAAATAGTGGATATGAGATGACTTATGAACGGGTAGAACTCGATGGAGACTGTCACAGCCAACACGAACAGCGTCAATACTCTGTTCACGCTGCGGGCGAGCTCCAACTTGCTGGTAAGAGGCAAGGACTTGCGGAGAGACTTTACTTCGTAGGTTGTGCTTTTCGGTGGTGTGACCTGAGGACAAAATGGGTAGATATTGTGAAATGTGTTACATTTAAATAACAAATGATGAACGTTTATTTTGTCTATAACTGATAAGTCAGCTGATTTAGTAACTGCCTAATGATACGATCTCAAAGTCGACTTCAAAATAAGCTAAATGATACTTTAGTGAACTGGTCCAACTGTTTGCTTATTGTTTAACGTAAGTACCTAATTGAGCTAAGTCTTAAAGAAATGCCTGGGTAAGTTAGTGTAAAATTATGATATAATATATATAAATATAATAAGTATTATTAGTTGCAGAAAAATTCAGGACACACTTTTCGAGGATAAAATGCGTGAAGAGCGTCTAAGTTTGGGAGTGGAGGTTGTGAAATTGTAGCGATATATTATTATGTGTGGCAGGGTATGACATCACGCGAAACGTTGAAGGACTATATCTTCGTAATTTATAATTGTATTTAATTGACGAAAGAAAAAATACATGAAGACTTCGTAAAAAAAAAATACCTATACAATTACTAAGCATAACGCATGTGTAAAATGTATACCACGTATAGAACTACATTGTTTCACTACAAAATAACGGACCAAGTAACTTGTCCTAAATAGACACTATTGAGTTAAAATGCAAAATGTTGCAAATGCAGCAACATCACTAAGTTAACCCACAATGCTGCATAAGCTGGACTGCAGTTCCAGAGGCGGCAACTAGGTAAGCTTGGCACACTAAACGAGTATCAACACAGTAAGTAAGAGTGGTAGGTCGAAGTACTCGAAGTTGTAGAGATCAAGGGGCTACTTAAAACACTTAAAGCACTTCAAATTGAGCCTTGATAGTCTTCAACTTACGGCATTTGAATTAGTTTGAAATAACCTTTCTGTATCAAATTATTCTTAAGACCACATGTCTGTGGTTATATTATTAGTCAAAAATGTAAACAAACGTAGGTATCTAGGTAATTAAATCACCATATCTTATCCGTCATTACCTGATATTTTACCTATGGATTATGTGGACTGAGTGGATTTTCATTAAACTCTACAAAAATATACCTACATTTAATAAATACTTCAGAATAACGTATGTGCTATTATGCTATATTTATTATATTGTGTAAAGTATGCGCAGATGAAGTCGCGGACAGAAGTTAGAATTATTATTTTATCATAAACTAGCGGTTCGCCCCGGCTTCGCACGGATCGCTATTTTATTTCAAAATATTCTATTGCCTATGTTACTTAGGGTGAATGCAGCTTCTCAACAGTGAAAGATTTTTTCAAATCGGCCCAGTCGTTAAGGTGCCTATTCAATCCAAACAAACAAACCGTTCCTTTTTTTATGTAAGTATAGATTACTGTACTCGTGTAGTGTGCTACGAGGGTATTTCGATGTCACCACCTAGCTCCCCGGCTGATGTTGCGACGCAATGCTCTTGTGGAAACAGAGCAAAAACCACGATTTATTATTACCTTCCTCTTTGTTGACTTAAGATCTGATTCACAACGGACTGAAAGCCATTGGCCACTAGTTCTAACAGATAAAGACATCGTTTAATTTTCAAATAGATAATTCTTAAATAATTTTTATCGGCTAGAAAAAAAATAATTGGCTTTCGGGAGACTTATTTGGAAAGAGACTAGCCTAACTGGTAGGAATTCGTAATAACCTGTTGTATTTTTTACCGATCGTTAGTTTCAGGGTATCATTATGAAAAACAATGCAAGTCATTTTCAAACAGGCAGAAGAGAGGTACCATCTTGTTAACAATATAGTCTTAGGAACTAAATATTTAATTAAGTAACTTTCGAAAATCTGTTATAAAAAAATAAAAGACTGACATCGCCACGTGTAATGCGAAATAGAGGCAAGTTTCATAAATAACAGAATAACAAGTTACGTTTGTTACTGTCAAGTGTCAACAAAGGCGCCAGTGAAGTTGTTACCAACAAAATAACGAACAAAAATACATACAACCATACCGTATACACATAAAACAACTACTGCGAACTAGTTGTGTAAGATGAGGTACAGACATAAAATAACTTTTTTGTCTTAGCAAAATTACCTACGTATAGACTTTATTGGGTGAATATTTGAGTTCGTACATATTGGGCATTTGAAAAAAAAATCTAAATATCGTTTCAAATTGCGTATTTTATATTTTTAACCTAAGGTTTAATATATAAATATGAAAAAAAAAATAAAGGGACGTAAATATAACCAATAAATAAATACATATTTCAGTTTTTATTTTTTTTTAACGAACTGTAATGAGTACTCATTACCGTATCAGGAATGGTAATCAGAATGTATGAAATATGCGAACGGTAAAGAGAAATAATACTTATGGTAGTGAGATTTGCATGGAAATGGTAATGTGACCGTAAATGGTAATGATAATAAAATATTTTTTATATGACAATATAATTATGATTTAAAGAAAATGAGTCTCTAAATATTAGTTTTTAATACCTACCTAATTATAATTATCAAAGTTTTAAAAGAAAAAATTAAAATACTCTATTAATACACATTACCATTTGAAATATCTCACTACCGTTTGTAAAATAAAACGGAAATAAACGGTAATTTCAAAAACGGGAATGAGATTTTTACGAATTTTGACCATTGTGCATTATTAAATAGACTTAAAATTATATTTGACATATTAATATAAACACATACCATAGACACGTCTTTTGGTACATTCGGCTTTAATAAGGCATTAACGAACTTGCCAATTAATCTTCAAATGGTGAGGAGATAAAAATGTTGACAAACCGTATAACAGTACGAAGAGATCGTCATATTTTGGCGGGAAATCGTTTCACACGCGTGCGACTAGTTTGGCTCGCTAGCGACAACTAAGATCGATTGCTGAGTCGATAGTTTGACCAATAATATGGCGCGAATATTTGATTATGGCTTAGTTCATTCTCACCAATGGTAATGAATGGTACCTGCATGGACATTTTTCAAAGCGATGACAAACTACTTTAAAGTGATTTTTAAGATGTATAATTTTTATGATATCTAAACAAAGTTCTATTCTATAGAAATAACTACTTAAAAATACAATCTTCGACATATAATTGAATCATTTTGATCATTCATTGATCAAAATTGGGATTTGGGACATGACGGGTAATGAGATTTGGCTAATATTTAAATTTATAAAAAATATTTCTATTAAAAAAATAAATATGTCATAAACTTCTAAACATAGAACTAGCTCTATTTTATATATTAAAAATAATCTTACTCAGATTTCTCCACGTCTCAATAGTTCTTTAGTGTTTGCCGCGTAATATGTACGAACTCAAATATTCACCCTATTACATGACAGTAGGTTTATTTTAGCGTGTAGATAGGTAACGGTTGGTTTAAGGGACAACATTAAGACATCTAATTGGTATTGGTGGTGGGCTCATTTTTTGCATATAAGTAGGGATAATAAATTATAGAGTTGGATATATTATATTATATAATTAGATAGTGGCTATTGTTATGTAGTAGGTACCTACCTACCTAGGTAGGTATATCTAGTTGATCGTGAAAACGTTTTTTGCACCTTACTAATGATTCTGCCAATATTTCTAGAGAAACTAGCATGCGGATATCAGATGTTATTGGTATTCATTTCTAAATAATTTCTAATAAGTACTGTCTCGGTATTAGGTAGGTGCATATTAAAACGAAACAACTATTTGTAACGGTATTAATTCGCGTATAAGTATTAAATTTTAGGCTGACGTTTCGAAAACTTTACTATAGTTGACTGAGTTAACAATTGTCTAAAATTAGTGCTGTGCAGCCTTTTATGTAGTTAATTCTTAGTAGGATATTATTAAAAATATACATTTTAGTCGATTCTTAAGTGATATAGTAATTCAGAATGTTAAAAACAACGCTAATAACTGCTCTAACATACATTAAATGCCTATCTAAAGAACTAGATAGTACAAAGTATGTATAAGTAAGTAAGTTTAATTACCTACCCGAAAAACTACTCCGGACTCTATGTCAGACGGTCTGTACGTCTTGCACGGCTGCAAATATTACATATGTATGTATAAAGGAGTATTTTCAATTACGATTAAGTACAATTCAGTACTAGTACTTAGTAAGTACTTAGTCTTTCTGAATACAAAAAGAAAGACGACCTAGTTAAATGCAAATGCATGATAATCTCGAACGATCGTCGTCTTTGGTTGGACCTTCGTCAAAATCGTTATCGTGAAGCCATTTTCGCCTCCTTATATACTAGCAAAAAATATAGAACTTTCAGATATCGATCTATAGTTTAGTTAACAAGATGCGAATCCATAATTCTAGGTTTAGACAGTCTGGATATAGAGCAGCCATGACGCATTAATAAACGAGGGTTCTGTACAAAGTGGAGCACAAAGAACCCGAGGTAATATATTTAGAATTATGGAGATAAGCGAGCTGAGCCTGTATTGTTGGGTCTTTTAGCCGTCAGTCAAGTCAAAGAACATATGAAGGCAATTATTTTATAATGCGATTCTGATATGGGGCCATCCATTAATCACGTGAGGTTTGAAAGGGGGGGAGGGGCTTGACAAAAAATCACGAAATGTCACGAGGGGGGAGGGGGGTGTAGTACTGTAGTAAGATATCACGTGTATTTTGTTTTTCATTATTATCAAACGTGCGATTTTTAAATCGTAAAGCGGCGTGTAGTGTGACCTTGACTAATAAAATAAGATTATACTTTATACATGTATTTAAGATAGGTAATATTAAAAAAAAAAACTGTAGATAGTTACTAACAATACAAGCGATGTTGGGTGGGGAAGGGGGGGTAGTCTTAAACCTCACCATGTATCACCAAGGGGGATGGGGGGTTAAAAAATGCTTAAGAAAAGATCACGTGATCTACGAGATCTTTTTGCAAAATCTGTAAAATTAATTTAATCGACTAAGTATATACTTACTACCTACATTAGAAAACCCCAAAAAGTGAAAACATACATATACCTATGTATGTTTTTGGGGACGTTATGCCACTCCCGTATACATATTCAAAAAGGTAAAAATAATAATATTAATACGATAGCATTAAAACCAGAAACAAATTTGCGTAACGTTCACGTTATTATTTTATTGGTTATGGGTAATAAACTATTAATATCGTTGAGTTTGACCAATTCGTGGGGATTTAATTTAGATTGTCTTAGATATATTATATATAGCTTTTGCCCGCGACTTCGTCCGCGTGGAACTCCTCCTTTTTTGCAGTCTGTTAAAAAGTAGCCTATATGTCCTTTCTCAGGCTCCAGACTATCTTTGTACCAAATTTCATTTAAATCGGTCCAGTAGTTTTAGCGTGAAAGCGTAACCGACAGACAGACAGAGTTACTTTCGCATTTATAATATTAGTAGGGATTAATTATTTTGTCATTAGTCCTGTTATCTTACCTGAGTCGGTTTTCTGTTTATAGTCACCGTAATATATACCTGTCGGAGCAGGTAGAGTTCTCAAAAATAATAATTATTATAGCTACAGAGAAATATCGAACAATTGTAAATAAATTGATTATGGAATAAAATACATAAATATTAAAAGTATATGGTCTCAGTCACTATAGTATAAATAATTAATAATGGGCGACGTGATATATTTATTTTATATATCATTTAATCATAGATTTGCTTATTTGAAATATATAATGAACTAGCTTCTGCACGCGACTTTGTTTGCGCACCAGAAGCACCCCCCTTTCAACAAAAGTACCTTATTAGATAAACAGTTGAGGATTTTCGAAAAGTTTATGATAGGTACCTACTATATATTAATCGTTAATTAGGTAAGCATTTTCAGAGGTTTTTGGCATTTTTAGTTACATGGTGGATAGGTTTCTTAGTAATATGAAACAACTATTAACGGATTTTACTAGCGTATTTTTTTAAATTTTTATTTGTTGACGTTTCGGATCTTAACAGTTTCCATAATCGTAGCATGACTAACCTATATTACAGAATAAAATAATATGGTTGTATTCCAAAAATTTTGTAATTTAGATATTAAGGTAGTTGCATAATTGTATAAATCACTTTAGCGTTAGACTATTGTCTGCTCAGTTATGCTACGATTATGGAAACTGTAAAGAATCCGAAACGTCAGCAAATAAAATAAAATAAAAAATAAATAAATCGAGTTAAATCCGTTAATAGTTGTTTCATTCCAATGTGTAATAACCGCAAAGGCATCAGATATTATTAGGTTTCTTAGTATTTACCACGTCTGTGTTGGGTCCTTGCTCAGACTTAACGTCGGTGTGTATAGGCTGGGCGTGGTTAGTGACGATATCCAGAGTACCCACTGCATCTCGCTTGCGCCTTATATCTGAGGACTGAAGACAATTATGATTTGAAAACGTACAATCAACGTCAGCGACTTATCTACCTTGTAAACATTATTGGGTGTGGTCAGATTTTTCTGATGTTGCCTGGTATGTATATTAATTGGATTGAGCTAATTTTGATAGTTAATATATGTTAAGCGTACCTACCTACTATTAATATAATAGCTAAACAAATTGTATTATAATATATTGAGCAGGAATGTTAATGAGAAGAATTTAAGTAGCATTGAGCTTATTTAAAACTGTTTCCATTGAAATAAAGATAGAAAACTTTTTCTAATAAAATATAGTATATATATGTATATGTAGGTACTTACTTTTCCATAAATACATGTATAAGAAAGGGAGAAAACAATAAGAAACACGCAAGTTCGCATTTTGTTTCACAACATTATTCCAATAAAAAAATGACGTAATGGAATTTCAATCTGAAACGTAAAAATATTTTATTTAAAATAAGGTATATCGCATACGAAGATTGTTCAGATATACTTTGATTAAGTGAACCCAAATGTTCCTATTTACCGGGATTTACCTTCAGATACAAAATCGCGGCGGTTTAAATATATTCTACTTTAGTAGAATTTAATTAGGATAGATTTTAGACATGTAGGTACTTGTATATTACCTACATTGGTACCTAGTCCTCTATTTAGATAGGTAGTACTAGAGTTTTTTGTACAGGACTAAGGTTAAAATATCTCGTGATTGTTTTGCACGTTAGCGAATAATCTTCCACCCGCATTGAATCAGTGTAATAAATTAGCTCTGATTGGCTAGCCAATATCTATGGCTAGCCAGTATCTAGATACTTGAGGCCCAATTTGCCCAGTTGTGGGATTTATTTTATTCGTTTACGGCCCAGTTTCTCATCGCCATATTGAAACTGAAAAGAAAAAAATAAAGATTAAATCATTGAATCATTGTAGGTATGTACTAGGTACATAAGTAATCATCGAGTGTGCTAGAATAACTAAGTAGGTAGTTCTTTATCGTGTGTGAACAGCATTACGTTACAATTTGCTTGTAATAAAATTATGAATTTTGCAATATCTCGCTAGAGAAAAACATGTTGAAAATATTTACGTTTTTTGTCATTATTATTTTAGTAAAAGGACACAATAAAGTTAGTGATATTGGATTATAATTATTTTAATTACTAAGCAGTCATTTTATAATTTTAAACTAATTAATATTACTTTTTGAACAGCAAGAGGACAATGACGGAGATATGCAGTTGGCATTAATGCCACAAGAACTCAATCCTGCTTTCGTTCCTGATACGGTAAAGTACAAGTTATTAGGTACCTGCTTACTTATTAATTCGCAATTGACTGTGATGTCTCGACATTAAGTAAATGACCTAACCCATATCTATTTAGAAAACTATTCTTTTGTAAGGCGTCTAACGTCTTAGCACGGGTCAACTTATGACAGTAACGATATTTGGCAACGAGAGTACCTAGGTACATAAAGTTAGTTCCTGATATCATTCTCTATTGTAATTTAACAGGAGGAACCCTGGCGGTCCGTTATCCCCTTCCCCCGGAGTCGCCGAGATGCAGTACAATCCAATAAAGATGTGGACACAGTTCAAACGTCCGAGACGACCACAATGCAACGAGTGCGAACTTACAGCAGAATAGTAACATTGGTCGTCCTGTCTATTTCGGCTCTTGTCGAAATTGTTATTTACGTTCTAGAAGTTTATGCTACATAATAAAGTTTAGAATTACAGTGTTTATGTTGATTAATGTTTATTCGGAGTCAGAGGTAGTCCGAGACGAGAGAATAGAAACCAAACCAATTTGGGAATATTACTATGAGCATGACTGTGACTGCAACTGCGCTTGATGTGGTAAAAGTGAGGTTACCTTGCCACGTTTCTTCTGTTTTTATCAGTTTCTTTTAGGATTTTATGGGCGAATGTTGACGTAATTTTTTATATTAGGTATACTGTAGGCAGGTTCATACATCTTAAGCATATTCAAAAAAGGTACATGTAATCAAATAACAGTTATAAAGTACCTACCTCTTGTTGAAATAACATTATTCCTGCATTCGAACAATATCTAACAGAATACCTACCTGTCCACAATTATCTTGTCCTCGTTTATTGAAGCTGTCCACAACCCTCGTCGCACGGGGTTAAGGTGTCCGGGGCTGGACAGCCACGACACTGATTAAGTCCCTATTTATCTTGTTAAACATTCAGTTTTATTTTAGAAAATTCCTACACGCGCTTCTATGGTTTTTACGTACCTAACCTAACTTCATGATTCATTCTGGCCTTAGGTAGGTATGTTAAATCTATGATTAGGTATTTTATCAATATACTTAATACCTAACCTGTTGATAAAAGTACTAAATAAGTAAGTACAAATATTTAGTGAAATTATAAATGAAAGCGTAATAGTTACCATCATCATATAATTTTTACATTTCTTAAATGAGTACGTTTTACTGTGAAACCAACCATAACTGCGATATCTAGGTACCTACTTACTGGTAATTCGCGTGACGTGGCCTAGAAGTGTAGTAATACAGTTTCAAACCTTGGAGAAAATTATGATATCATAAAATGTTCAAAGAACAACTTAACTACTTCACGCTCTAAGTACCATAAATTCAGAATTATTTACGCAAAATCAAATTAATTAAATAGGAGTGGTCACGCGAATAAGCGTCTGGCCATATAAAAGGGTACGCGAACATGTAAGTGTCGACACGTGTTACGTGCGGTGGACGCAGAATGCAGTGGGTGCTACTGTTCAGCGCGCTTGTCGCGGTTATCTGCTCTGTTTGGGTAAGTATCTACCTAGTGTTAGCTTTTGTAAAATAATTAACATCTGTCAACTTGTAATTAAACTATGTGGCTGTTTGATGTTACCTAAGGCCCAATTGCACGTTCTCGGGTTAGCCACTAACACGGGGTTAACCGAATAAATCTAACAGTCATCAGTACAACAACTATTAGACGATTTATTTGGTTAACCCCGTGTTAGTGGCTAACCCGAGAACGTGCAATTGGGCCTTAGTCGAATAAAATGTAAAGATATTCAAAAAAGGGAACACGTCCTGGTGTCATGGCGGGAGGACATGACGATTTGAAAAAGACAAAAAGTATTGTTGTAATTGTTATCAGGCCTTCGAATTGATTGTTCAGTAGTACTCATGAGTTCAGTTTAATATTATACATACCTAATTGAACGAAAAGACAATTGAGCATTATTAAAAGAGACACGTTTTCTTGTCTCATCGACTTCGCACGTGGAGATTTCAGTTTTTATCCCATTTTCACAAGATACATTAATAATATACATTTTCTAACATGTTGAATCACATTGTCCTTAATGACATCGATTTTCAACCCTTGTTTCTCGTTTTAGGGGATGAAGTTCTAAATGCTTGAAATTTAAAACTTCATATTTTCATAATTTAAATCATAAAATTCGTAAAGTAGGTCTGTTAAGGGATTGAAAATTTAATTTTAGTGAAATGAATTTCTTTAAAAAATCTTTTTGTTAACTTGGGTAGTTAATGTAGGTACTTACGTTATAAGAGATCTCTGTATAATTTAAAGCTTGTAAATAGTTAACTTAGTCTTTTTTAACTAAGTAGGTTCCTATACATTTTTACAGAACTAGAAATTTTATAAGAGCGCTTTTTGTAGGTAGTCACACAAATTGATCACTTAACTGTAATTAGGTACCTTCCTATAAAGATCCTTTGTCTTTTTGGAAAGTCTGCGTTCATTTATTGTAATCACTTGAGGACCCATTCCCAGTGACAGGCTGTGAGGAGGGTAACTAACTCAATTGCTGCAAAGTGGAAAATCTTCATCGTCAAAAACAAAAGAAATCGTGCACATCGTCAAATTAGAAATATAACATTATAATTTGGAAATAACATGGATGAATATACCAAATTTGCATAAAACGAGCGAAGGACGATTAAATAGGCACGTTAAGGTCCTGTGAGTTCTTTTGCCTGGTAATAATTTCATGGTGTGAACTACCAATTTTAAATCATATTTTTATTGATAACCCTTTCAAATCATATCTAGATATCTATGTACCAAATACCTAAAGCAAAAAACTTTGTTTTTTAGTACTTATAATATTGTCTAAATGGCAACTAAAATCGTCATTTTATTGGTGATTTTTTATTATTTGTAACTACTTATCTCTACATTTTAGCATAGAATACAAGACGATTATTTAAGTAGGTATTCCTTTGATGTGTGATTTTAATTCAATTTCATCCTAATTGTTTTACATATCTTTAGTTATGTATCTACCTACTAGACACTTATTCAAAAATCAAAACTCTGGTCTGAAGCAGATTTTGTACCTATCTAAACAATTGCATAAAAACTAAGTCATAACATAACTAAACTGGTGTGTTAACTGGTAATTTCATAAAGAAAGCTAGATGCACTGAAACTAAAATTATGTGCCTATAACAAGTAATGTTGTTCCGCAATTTATTTCTACTTATCAGAGGTCGATAGTACCTATGCGACATAAATATTCTGACTTCCGAGTTTAACTTTTACCTACCTACATAGTGAGCAGCGTTTCTAACTACGAGTTACTTACGAGTCAATGATCTTTAGTAACATGTAAATCACACTACGCAGCTATGGTCGCAGTAACATGTTCGTGATTTTAACGTCATAGCAATTGGAACTATAAAGCGTGTGTTGTAGGTAGGTGGATAACATAGAAAGAAAGAAAGAAAGAAATAGGATTTATTTAAAAACATAGGAACCTTGCACACAATACTTAAAATAAGTTAACTAAGTAAGACAAACAGTTTGACAATATACAAAAACTAAAAATTAGGTACCTATGATTAAAAAGGAACCCACTCAGCTTTATGTCACGAAGTAGACATTTGCGCCTATTTCGTGACGCTGATTTTCAGTGGACCCCGTTGTGGTGAGGCTAGATGGTGCTATAGTGTGTGTGTGTATGTATGTGTATGTACGTATTAAAAATATATAATAGTAATAATTTACAACGCCTACAATATATATGTATGTAACGTACCTATATATGCAATTATATAATTAAGTAAATAATAAGCTCATAAAATCAGTCTGTGCCTATCGACTGCCTACGTACTAGATTTTTGATTGGTGAGCAAATACTTTTTCAATTTTGTCTTAAAAGAATACAAACTCGTCACTTTCAGTCAGTCGGCTAATGCATCCAATTTATTATTCCAGGGAAGTGACATGATGCAAGCTGGTTCGGACTACACGAGTCGCTACGCGGAGTTGGCCTCGCCTGTGCCCTCCAACGTGAATCTAGACGAATTAGTATCAAGCCTACGTTCTGCCAGCAACCTCCCACAGTAACTTTGCCCGATTCAATATATAGCCACTTTATTTCCCCGATGTGTTTTGGCTACCTATCCCAGATGTAAATTTGTGCTATAAGTATGTATGTATTATTATTGATGCCTTTGGAGATTTAATTGGTCATTTTGTATTTTATGTAGTAAAGTTGTGATACGTGCTGTTGTCAGTGGATTGTTTTATTTCAACTTATCCTAATTTGTATTTGCTTCTCTAGCCATTCGTTCTGTAGTTATTCCCCGATACCTAATATATAACTCTTTTTTCTAATAAATAAAAGGTAAAACTTAATTTATCTACCTATTTGTATAGGTTTTCTGGACATATTAGGTACCGTTTTAAATAATTATGTAGGTATCTCAATATTGAAAAAAAAAAACGCTTTAATTAATAGTTGTTTCCAGTATCAAGCTACAATATTTAGTACTTGCGTTCATGTTGGGTTTAAAGAAATCAACATATATCCTATATTGCTACACAAATTTGGAGTGCCTGCACCTACCTACCCAAGCCTCAGGCCACAATAAAACAAATAACTGGCGTGCCAGTAACGAGAACACTTTGTTGTGGTAGAGAATTCGTCGACATTTAAATAACCTAAAAAAATACGACGTAGGTACAATATGCATCTCTAGTACATTTTTAAAGAAATTTTACAATTTCTGTAGTTTGAAGTTTTCATTTCTATAAGTTGACTTTCTTATGTTTAAAATGGGAGGTGTGAAAGCTAGACCAAAGTAATGTCTCTCGTGTACCTACCTACCTTAAGCTCGAAGAGAAACCTCCACGTTAAGTCCTTCAGGTAGGTATATATCACGTAAAAAAGACAATGTTACTTAATTATTTCATTCAACAAGACGGAATAATTCAAAACCCTCCAATTAGGTCAATTACCGTAGAACCTACTCGTACGTTTTAAGAATCTGGATGAATAAAACTCAAATGGTAGTTTATTTATATTTTAAAATACCCATCTGCGGCGGCTAGGGAAGAGTCTCTCGTAGTTGAGGCTCACGTCGGATGCATGGCGACGCACTGCTGCGTCCGACTTGCGCCCGAGTGGAATGTAGTCGTATGGAACCTGGAAGGCATTAACTGTGAGTTTTGCTTAAAAACATATTATTATGGCCAAGGGCGTGCATTCCATACAGGCACAGTGTCTAATGTAGAGTGCCTACCCTAGCGTCATACTTACGCTCGCCCCACTGTACGCGCATTAACATATCTCAGACGCGTCTTGCCTTTGCAAGATTGGGCATTTCCATTTCTTGTTACTTACAATGACACAAGCTCAAAAAAAAATCTATGGACATAGGTAGGTACATAATATTCGCAAACATCCATGAAATGAACAAAGATTACCTAAGTATTGATCCTTCCCCATTTCTTAAGAGTAACGTTGAGGTTATCTTTGGTAATAGAGTGGTAAACTTAAGAGAAAAAAAATAATACTTCTAACAACGAATACTTACTATGAAAATGAAATAAGAATCTGATGTTGATTAGGTATGTTAGAATCCGTGACAAAAAATAAAATCAAACAATATTTTGGGAAAAATTTACCTGCACAAAATTAGAAAATTACCCTCTTACCTACCTACTTGTTACAATGTAGCACAGGAGAGGAAGAGAGGAGGCAAGGTCAAATATATTGGCCTCATCAGCAGTCCTTTGTAAGAGGAAAATGATGACTAATGGATATTCATAACGACCTAAATTAGTTTTTTAATCGGAACTTAAGATAAGTCACCTAAGCTTACATAACCTACTTAATACCTACAGTTGGCTAGATTGAATAATTAAATACCTTACTATCTAGGTAGGAACTGATCTTTAAAACACCAAACTCGAAATTAAACTGGCACTAGTATACTTAGGTAGGTAAGTATGTTGTTGTTAGGGAGAAAATTTATATCTAAGTACCTAAGTACGTGTCTGATAATTTTTGACCTCACCTGTGGAATCGCATTCACTATCGCGATCAATATCAAAACACAGAAAAAAAATACATTCATTATGATTCCTCTTTAGCAAATGTAACATTAAATTTAGTATGCTGATTTTAATTAAAGCGAAATGTTTCTTTCGATTCGATATGACTTTTATTGCGTTGCGTTCTCTTGAATTTTATTGTCGTTAAAAATGGCAGAATAATAGTACTTCACTGAATAGATCGTGGTACCTATATTATAGTACATTCGTAAGAAATAAAACACTTTTTATATAGGTATTTTACCTAAGAAGTATTAATCTATTATAATAATATGATTTTACTATGTTAAAAATAAATAAAAAACATTGGTGCATTATTTACAGCTAATTATATTCAAAAAGTAACATAGAAGAGATGAGTCAGGAGGCCTACTCCTAAAAAAATACCTAACTATAATTTTATTGGTCCACTACTGTCCACAGGTCTCACTGGAAATATCTCGAATATACAAATCTATTACTAGACTAATTTTATTAGATACCTACTCTACCAACCTATAAACGCGAGTATAGTATTTACCTATTAGATACCTACTCTATCTCTCAATTTCTATCAACTAGGTATATCATCCTATTGGTTCTTCTAGGTACTTAGGGGCCGTTCAAATATTACGTAAGCAGATTTATTACATTTGTTTATCCCCCATCCCCCTTGTCAGCAAAAATAAGCAAAGCTCTACCCTATAAATATAATTACTGAAGTAATCAGCATCCAAGTAGAGACACCAGACAAGCAAAACGAAGACCCCTCCGCCTTCCTATAATATTTACGTGATACTTGAACGACCCCTTATGTGTCACGCCAAAACTGCTAAATCAAAAAAGGGAAAATAACCTAATATACCTATTGAGCCAACAGATATCAATTTTACCTACAATTTATTAAATTACTTACATATAATTATTATCATCCCTTCTATTTTTTTATAATACACAAAATATAATATATAAGTACCTAGGTAATCTTAAAAGTAATAACGCATTGTTTTACGATATTACAGTTATTTCAATTTTTATGCAACTCGGTCGTAAAAAATTTTATCAAAATGTTGTAGGAATATGTTTATGTGACTTCTTCATAATGATAATAAGATTTAAAGAAATCTTAATATTGTTGGTTGTGCTTATATTATGCGTTTGTTTGGTGACAGTAAGTTTCTAATTACAGATTAAGTACGAATAGGTTGGTAATATGTGGGTACCTACTTAACTAAAATAAAATCATCCGTTTTCGACATAGAAATTTAGGTCCTTAGGTTACATATGTAGTAGGTAACCTACCGGCGATGTCCATTGCTATAAAACTTCTAAAAAATATAGTAAGATTGTTATCTATAGTAGCTGGTATTCGTTCTATACCTATGCATAACCTACCTACTACAATTGTGGGAAGTTAGCAAACCTACGTACCTGGCTATAGGTAAGCTTACTTACCACAATCTCTAAAAATGTCAGTTCCTATTGTAATTCTAATCCTCGTGTTTTTGTACCAATTTTATTATTTTAGCCTCAAGATCAAGAACTCGACACAGCGCAAACTAATGAAACAGTAATTCCAGACAAAGTGACTCCTAACATAAATATAACGTCAGCAATCCAACACGAAGATAATTCTGACACAAATGAGACTAATGTTCTAAAACAAAAAACGATTGAACCAAATGCAAAAGAACTATTAAACAATACAAGAAAATACGTAACGCAAAGTAGGAGACACAACTTTTTTGAAAATATATACAAAACCATATCAGATACTATCATAAAATTTATAAACACTCCTAAAGTTCTTGGTGTGGTGAGAAACATCGGTACGTGCGTTGTTAACGGAGTTATGGAAATAATGTCTTATTTCATACCAGCTCCTGCGATGCCTCTGTTAGCTTCAGCCGCAGGTATGATCATACCATTTGAACCAGTTGTAATATTAAAACAGAAAATGCCTGTCACTAGTTACAGAAGAGCCTTCAACAAAGCCGTGAACAGTTTCCTTGGAACATTTGACAAGTTTAAAGTAGACATTGATGAGCAGGATGATCCATACATGACCAGGAGATTCAATAGACGCATGATGAATGACGCGAAAAGTAATGAAAAGGCATAAGCATTCAGTTTATCGAATTATACATTTATACACACGATTGCTGTATTATTTGTAACAAAAGCTCTTAATTTCGAAGAATTTCGAGTCGAGTCGAGAATTTCTTAATTTAAAATTAATTAATACTATTTACGGTAAAATATTTATTATTTGTAATATGTAAATGATTTTGAATCGATATTTACGTAGGTACCTTAGGTACACAATTACTTGGAAGTAATTTAACATAGGTATTAGTCTATGTACGAGGTTAAACTCACAACACCAAGATGTGGACAAAATATTCGAGTAATCGCTATAGTTCTGTTCTGGTTTGTACTTTTAGATTTTTTCGATCTGAGTATGCCTTCAACAGGTTTCATCAATATTGCCTTAATTGACTTGTTATCATTATTTATTGCGTCTGTTTCATTCTTCATATGTTCTCCAGGATCATTGTTTTCTTGGACTTCTTTATTTACTTCCATATCCATATTATTATTTACAGTTTCAGTCACATTTTCGTCAGATACATCAGCCCTTCTTGGATTAGCTTCATTTTGAAAACTACCCCAGAAATGCCTAAAACCATTCTTGTCCATAAATACTCTATTCGAGGGTAAACTAAAAGACCGTTTTAAAACGAAATCTTTGAAATAATCTCTGACGACGTGTACAGTTGGCTTTAGTATGTTATATTTAATTCCGTTTATAAAGACTTCTCCCTTTTTATGAAAATCTATATGATTTGGAAATTGTGATGATATTATACTGAGCTGTAAAAACACGAAATATTAATATCACGTATAAATTATTATAAAACATTTTACAAACACGTACCAAGGACTGGACTCTTTGAAATCGTAGTATCTACAAAATACACAACACACATTAAATACGAACCTTAGAAATAATAATAAATAAAACAAGATGCATTGTCAAAATATACGGCACGGATACTCTAGGTTCCCACTGCTACAGAAATGGTCGCATAAGGCAATGTAATCTTAATTGAAAATATCGTAAGCAAAATAATTACAAGCCGGCATGATTGAGATAGACATGAAAACATTACTGTACTGCAATTTTCATTTCAAGTCCGCGCTTATTTCTAGTAAGTAGGTTACTAAAGTAGAAGGAAATATTAAAAGTCCGTTGTCAACCAAACGCAGGACTTGGTGTAATTAAAAATGAAATAAAAACAACGTATATAATTTTACTGAATTATTATAATTATATTTGCAATGTATCCTTACTAAAGCGTAAAACAAGACAGCCAGCCTCTAGAACATTCCGACATTCCTTCGTATCCAAATAATATTCGAACAAATTATTACCTATAATTGTAGGTACACAGTTGATAAATTCAAATTTACATTACAGTTTGTGATATTAAAACTTAGGTATAACTAAATATTAATAATGACTGACAACTTAGCGAAAATTGTTCACATAACACTTCCCTTTAGGACCTTATGCTAATAAAGTCGTAATTTAATGACAATTTATAGTAATTACAAATTGTAGACACAACTCCACTAAGATACAAACAAAACATGTCAAAACGAACAAAGTAGTTAACAAAATTATTAACATAAATTTGACTAATTTAACAAGTCGTGATTAAACACAGAAACGTTTGGTATAATTGTAATGGCCACTCAGATTTATAAACTACATTTCACTTAAGACGAGATCAATATTTTTCTTAAAAAAATGTATTTTAAGAATATTAAAGTGCAAATATACCAAATATATCTGCTATAATTAACGACCTTTGTCCATCAATCCCACCTACCTTGCAATGCTAGTAACAACTAACGTTAGAAAATGTGCATGTAGTTTTTTTTAATAATAAGGTCTGGTTGGCAACCATATTGTCTAATTACACGACAGCGCGTTGGTAATTATTAAAAAAAAATGCGTGATAAGACCAGCTAAAAACGTATTGTTTAAGAACAAAAGGTGTACACTGCTTCAATAAGATTATTAGTGTCAAAAATGTTCAAAATAACCACTATTTTATTATACCATGTTTTATTCAAAAGATTTTGTTTCCAAGCATTAGTGTATACACAGCCTAATATTATAAGCTACTTTAATTACAACTTAAAACATAAATATATAAAACAAATCTTTTGATAAATTAAATATTCGCAAGACAAAAACTTTGGGGGCATTGTAACCGTTTAGTCGATATTTGACACCATAAATATTTGATCATCTAAAGAGGATAGAGTAATTCTTAAAAAAAAATCTTATTTTTTGTAGAATTACAATTCTAACTACTTCGTCTAAACCACAAATCTGACAACTCGTTTAGAGGAAATATTTCTATTGGTTCGTTATATATTTATGTTTTAAGTGTATAATTTGACTAGCAAACTGGAGGATATGTATTCATTCATAAATACCTTATATGGTTTTGGTAATTCTACAACTATTATTATTAAAATGGTACTTTAAATACAAGGTGTATACATTACAATGGGTTGGATTAATTATATTATTAAATTATTAAACAATGATGCAATTAAGACTAGTTTAATAACTACATTTCAGTCGGTTATCATTTAAAGCAAAGTAATATTAACTTAAAATTGTATTTTTTTTCAGTTAAAATTGTATTTTTTGAAAAAGAAAACAGTCGGTCTCGCTTTACAGTAAACACAATAAAAATATTAGATACTATTTACATTAACAATATTTCAAAAGTAGACTAATTATGCTAAATATTTAATATTGCAAGTGTCATAAGTCAAAGTGTCAAAATTTGTTTCATTACATAGATAAACATACACGTTTTAAAAAATATAATCTATGTGAAAAATTATTAAGTAATTTTTAAGACAGCAATCGTTTCATATGAAAATATAAGTTATATTTAATATACAAATATATTTACAAAGCTTACAATTATTATTGAAAATATTTAATGAGTAAGATGAATACTGATAAAAAAACACTGGAATTTAAATGTACTCGTATCTATAATATTATGTTTCTATATGAATCCAAGCAAAATAAATACATCGCCATACAAAAATGTGCCTCATCATCAAACATATTAGGTTGATTTTCGATAAGCCTATAATACTATCACACGTTTTTTTTTCAATAAAACCGAAGTAGCTCTCCATTAGCAGAATAATGGGACATCGCTACTTTAAAAAAGTAATTTGAAAAGTATTTACAACTTTCATTTTTATATAAAAACATCAAGATTATATTAATAATGCCAAATGTTAGAATTTAATTAATTATCATTACACTTTAGTTTACAGTTAGTGATCTACTTACATCTTATTTTATTTTAAATTTTATTTTACTCATGACGATGACATTTTATTCAATTATGAATTAATGAATCGTACATTATCGGTATTTGAGATTTTGATCAATAGCTTAACCTAATCTAAGCCCAAGAGCACAAAAATGTTCAACTTCTTAGTAAATCTGCTCCGAAGCAAATCTTAATAACTTATTTTAACTTCAACACTGTCTCGTTATTGGAGAAATGCGATACAATTTAATGTAATGTATAAGTAGAATAGACCAATATAAGTAATTGGCTTTGGTACTTTCTGAACACTTCACGCAATCAAAAATCACAGTATTTCCGTTGTTTTTTTTTCATCAAAACCCCGATCACACCCAATATCGGAAAATAAAAACTGGCACTACAACTGTGTACAGTCGTAGTAAAAAATCTATAATGAATATTACGTATAATTGTAATACAATTTCTTAGTGTAGTCAGCATGGAATATATCGTAGCGGTCATATATTTGACTACTTCGATATATTTGATGCGGACTGTACAGTTGCATATTTCATCTTCCTAATTCTTTCACACCAGCAATATTCTAGGTCTAATTATAAGCGTAATTTAGAAAAGTCGTTAGGGAATTTCAATATGTTCATGTTTATAATATTCGAAAAGAATACCGGAAATATTTTATTACATAAGCTATTGCTGCCTATGCAATAAAATACTTGCTTCCTTTTGTATATATCTATCGCACGGTTTATGCTTCCGGATTATCAGATCAGTTCATAATGTAGATACAACTATACTATAAGTAAACACAGCCGGAGCGACCTTTTCTAATTTTGTACTACATTATGTCGCTTTGTATAGTGAAAATGTTTTCAAACATTTTACTAAAGCGACAGGTCTTAAACACAATCAAATAAGAAAACATTTTCGGAAGTTACGATCTTTTTCCATTGATCAGTCTCAGAATATTAATTACTTACACAATTAATGGGCCTGAGGTAAACATATTGACACTTTTAACACTAAACTAATAAGATTGACTATTAAATGAAGATTTCTAGTTCACTTATTACTGGAAAATAGAGTGCAGGTAGTTTTGACAGAAAAAGTGTGACAAAAAGTCTTGTCAAAAAAAGCAACATTAGGTTATATATAAAACACCTATTCAATAATTCAGGCACCTTCAGCAGCTTAGAATATTCGCAACCGTGAAATGACAATAATACTTCATAGCCTATCGAATGCTAACAGTCAACTTGTTAAAGTTTTTTGTAAATGTTTAAATACCCCTAGGTATTTTATTTACTGTGTTTCAATTTCTCGCAACAACAATTATCACACTGCTAGAGATAATTATTAAATTTCACATCGATTACGAAGCTGACGCCACTGTTATAGTATAGGAACGATATCTATTGCTTTTCAGGTTCAGTAGAACAGTATGGTGTGGAAGTAGGTATCACAATAATTTACAAATAGAAGTAAAATTTTGCGAAATGTATAAAAGTTCACAAATTAATAGTGAGTCAATCAACGGTATTATTTCAGACGAAATATTTAGATTCAAAACAAATACAGTTATCGCCAATAGCGCAGATTTCCGCAAAGCAATGGCTGAATCAATTTTAATGATGATTTGGGAGATACATTTTAACACTTGTTTGACACTTTTGATCCGAACTCGTGTAGTATGTCGCAAGCCATTTCTAAGTCGTTTCGGGTGATGCCCAATGCTCGTACGACAATGTCTTTAGGGTAGCCTTCGCCTACTAAACGCGCTATGTAATCCAAATTTATATTCTCATAGGACACATTTTCACCGTATTTTCGTCCGTGCTTGTCATGGGTGAGAGGGTTGAACTTTTTTGCTGAAAAAGAAAAAGTTATCCTTTAATAAGAAACAGACAGTGCAAACAAACATTTTCGAGGGGCTTCCCGTTCGCTACATATAGCATAACTATCAAAATATATTTTTAATTATAATATCAGAGAGGTTACAGAAAGGGGCTCCTCTAAAAATACGACACTACTATTAGCTAATTCCAATCTTGTATATATATAATAAAACGTGTGGGCATAGGAACTAGCACCTAACCATTAATTGGGGCTAATTTGGGGTATACATTTTTAGACAGTAAAATTAAAAAATACATTTTCGAAAAAATAATACTCACGTGCAGTAGCTAGCTCGTTTTTTTCTGACGCTACATTTTCATAGGGCGGGTCTTTAATGTCTTCACTGGGGAATTTGGGCATAGTTGTCGATTTGGTCGGCTGATGGTCAGCACCACTAGTCGTAGACGGCAAAGATCTTTGTCTGGGAGGCGCCCTTGTTTCAGACCTATCAAAATTAGTCAAAACATTTCTAGATTCTGAATTAGGTAACCTGTGATCCGGTTTGTCTGGAGGCCTTTCTGGTGGTTGCCTAAACTCAGAATGCCTATCAGAAGGTAAGTTCGGTTTTTCAGGCACATGTCTATCGTTTGGAATATGTCTATCATTATGTATGTTATTGTGTCTTTCACGATTTTCTCTGTCTACAAGTCGTTCTGGAACACGGCCATCTCTATCTACTCGTTCAGGTAAACGATCTATTGGTCTTTCAGGGACCCTATTCTCTCTATCTATCCTTTCAACAATTCGATCTCTATCAGGCACGCGAATTTCTCTGTCTTTATCGGTAGGGCGTTCTGGGACTCGGTTATCTCTGTCAATAACTCTTTCTGAAACCCGATTCTCTCTCTCTGGTCTTTCTGGAACACGATTATCTCTATCCCTCTCGGCAGGTCTTTCTCTTTCTATGGGACGTTCAGATACTCTTTCTATGGGTCTATCTGGAACTCGGTTATCACGCTCCCTCTCTCTTTCAGGTACCCTACATTCTCTTTCTAATCTATCAGGTACTCTACTGTCTAAATTTCTTTCTGGGACTCGATCTCTATCGATAGGTCTTTCTGGTACTCGATTATCCCGCTCTATGGGTCTTTCTGGCACTCTATTGTCCAGTCTGTCAGTTCGTTCTTGTTTATCTGTCCTATCATCAGGGTGTCTTTCAGGCGGCGGAGCCGGAAGCGGTCGGCTGTTGGATTGAGGAGTGCATGCCCGTCTAGGCTTTTCGAAGGCCCTTGGATCTGGTGGTACCTTAATAAAACAAAGAATTGAAGTCAGCGTCTCAAAAAAATTAAGGCACTATCATATTGTTTTCTATGAAGCTTTTATATTATTTTACTTACCTCATGTCTAGTGTCTATGATTCCTGTAATAGTTTCAGTTGATCCTGTGATGATAGAAGTGAGACGATGCCTGGAATCTGGTTCAGGTTCTAGTGACGATCTTCTTCTTGGCTCTAAAAAAACAACAATTTACAAATTTTAATTGGTAAACTGTTTCTATACAAATAGTAACTTATTTAATATAATGAAGATACAGTAGGTACTTGCCTTGAGAACTAGCGGTGGCTATATCCTGTACACTGCAAGCAGCGACAATAGTCGGTTCAGCTGGAGACAAACTCTTCCTGGGTGGCAAAGGGGGAGCTCTGAGCTCTCCATAAGCGTTCTCATGGGGGGCGGGAGCTCTCCTGACGGCTCGGGGGCTGTGACGAGGGGACGCAGCGGGAGATCGAACCGACGGGCGCAGAGCATCGATGGTCGATGTTGCTGCGTTGAATTCAGCCCAATCCTTTAAATAATTTCAAAATTAATCGGTATTGTTATGTGGTTCAGATTTCCTCAGATGAGCCTTTTTTGTACATGTACAGATATTTTTTAAAAGTTCATAATATTATATGGCTATCTAATAATTAATTATCAGTAAAAGTGATGATATGAAACGATAAAAAAATACTTACTCAAAACAAGCACAAACATTCCAAACGATACATGCCTAAGCACATCACAAAGCAGGAGAGAAAGTAAAGGTACACGGAAATCTCATTTTATTTAACGGTCATATTTAGTAAAAATATTTATTTTTAATTTTATAGTCCAGCTGATACAAAAATTTCGTATAAACATGGACAGTACATTTGATTAGGTAGAATTCGAAAGTGTAAGACGAGACCAATGTACTGAAATTATAGAATAAAAGTGCAGATAAACATCCCAAAGACAAAAAAAAACACACACAAAGCACATCACCAAGCGTATATTGTCAACATTCAAAAAATCTTAAAAATAAATAAAATCAATTCAATTTCGTCAAATAAACGTAACTAAAATACATAAGTGGCCCAGACAAAATGAAAAATGGGTATTTTATATAACTGGGAATGTAAATCATTTCGTTTTTAATACAGTATTGTATATATGTATAACATCAATAAATAGTCGATTTTAACAACCACTTGAAATAAGCCCTATTTTAAAAATACATGTCTCTTTTCTGTTCTTTTCACTAAATCGAAGCTGATAAAAAAATATTGGTTTGAAAGTGAACGACATGATATAGTTAATGCCAAGAAGAAAAATTTAGACTTTATTAATTTATTCTGTTTGATTTACAAGATGAACTATTGATGCACATTTTGTTTATTAAAATTATGTATAGCAAAACACTGGTTTTTTTATAATATTTTAACTCATGACCTAAACACTATTGCATTATTGAATCTTAAAACTACAAGCAAAGAAATATTTTTTTCTTTTTCACTACAAAATAATTTTAATCATAAATTACTTACACTGACTTGAGAAATATTTGTTCATTAAGTTAAGACAGAATAAACAATGCAACATAATATCTACCTAAACATAGTAAGCTTGAAACGAATTTAATAAACGCCATTACAGTCTACAAAATAATTAAGTAAGTAAATTAATGTATTTATAACAACATTATTTAAAAATGATTATTTATCAGTACGTTTTTCAATAAAGCAATAAAATCTTAACAATATTTACAAGGAAATCAAATTGTGCCATACCTATTAATAAATACCGTAAATAAAAACGTATAGCTAATTCATTAAAAAATAACTAACCCAAATATACAAAAACAAAATGCAACTAAAATTGAGCTTTAGTAATTTTCGACATATCATTGGGTATAACGATTTCCTTTCTACAAAGTAGATATTCAAATAAAAATAAATGGAATGTAAATTGCAACGTCACAACACAAAATGCTATAAACACGTGCAAACACTAAGCATGCGGTGATTTTCTCTCGTGTCTCTGCAAAACAAACAATGAAAATCTTTATAAAATGAAATACATGCACATACGTCACAAAAAAATCACCCAATGAATAATTTACTGGCTGTATTACTGTTATCAATTAACCCATTGAAATATGTAAGGTTAATTAAGTAAAATGTAAATTGAAAATGGCACCTAGCTTTTGCTGATTTTACTATGTATCAGATAATTCTAGAATTAAAAAAACATTAGGGAAAAAAATATCTGTTGAACTCGATTTTATTATTGTCGTATGATAATGATGTGAAGACAAACACAAAAGCTTTGATCACCCCAATCATGCCCAAAATATTTACGATTAAATCCACATGCACAAAAACGAAGGCGAAATATTTCCATCAGGTGACGTTGTCTTATTTAATTTTAAGTTAAATGAATCTTATGCGTATGGGTTTAAGGCAATGTTTACCTCGGCGTCGTCGATATCGTCAGTGAGACCGTTGAACGTGGCATTTCTAGAGGACCAGCCGTTGGCTGTGCTGGATATTGTCACGTCTACACCTGCAATTAAAAATATACTATTACAATTAAATCTAATAGGAACTAAGGGAATCAAACATGAATTTATTAGTTTAGGTACTTTATGAGCGGACTTTGACAAGTGATGTATCTAATATTATAACTATATAAAGTACCTAATAAATGTAAAATAAAAAGACCGGCCGCTGCCCTTCTGATTGTAAAAGTTAGAAGAGAAGTAATCAGAAAAGTGGAGTAAGAAAAAAAAAAGATAAATTAACATTATCGTGTTCGTTATCAATAACACATTTCACGTACTTGACCCATTACACCCAGATGACCCGGAGGACCCGGAAGAGTTTGACGATACTTGTTTGACGGCAGTCTTTGTGTTTCTGAAAAATATAAAAAAAATCCGTTCATATAACTTTCGAAAATTATATACCAAGTTTATTATTTTTCTAAATAATCTATTCCACACTTTTGGGTGTGGTAGTCGATAGTCATTTAATAGGAGGTATTCAAATAATATTTTCTGTTTTGCCTACTTGGTTTTATTCAATAGGTATGTCGATATATTTGCCGCAATTGTATACATAGCAACCAATTATTTTATAAATACGCAAGGAAACAGGAATATAATAAATTAAATGAAGGACAATAAAATGTAATTTAGTATGGGACTCATAGTTGTTTCCCGATACAGACTAGCACAGATAAAATGATATCTAAATAAGGAATAAATAAAAAATAACTTCGAACATGTCTATAACTTACTTTGATTCTCCAGTGTTGTAAGGCGGCCGTGGCGGTACAAACGCATCCACCACGACTTGTTCTGTCCCTTTGATTTCTGCTCGACAGAATGGACAACCTTGGCCCTCAGAGTCCTGTACAATCACATATTTTGTTAAGCACAATAAGATATTAATATAATTTTATTTACACACATATTTGTACACATATATATGCGGTCTTAATGACGTCACGGGCATGTCGCATTCTTGTAGTCATGGGGTCTGAATAGGCATTTATCAAATCGAGATTTGTCTATTTCTACGGACTTACGTTGACACGCAGAAGAATTTGAAATCAAATTTAGCGTTCGAAAGTTACATAAATATTTTACAATGGTGAGAGTATTCATACTCTGTATGTAGCTACACAAGCCGTACACAATACATATAAGTACGTCTACAATTACTTAAACAAATCTTGTAATTCGATGTTACCCGAATAAACGTTTTATTTACCTATTAAACAAATAAAATTAATTACGATACTGTATTTAACGACATATTTACTTCATTAAACGCAATTTTCCTTACGATACATAAATAAATTTTAATTTTAAAATAACTTTATCTCATAAGGAAACTAATGAAAGAGGAAGAATTGCATATTTCATTGGGGAACTTATTTGACTCAAATAATAGTTTTAAGGATGTACCATCTTTACGGTGTTGGGATATTTTTGCCGGTAACTCAGAGAGTAGATGTTCTCTTAGCTTATTTGCAGCTAAATAGCTCATATTGTAAAGTACGGCAAATCTGGCGGATATATTTTTTTTACTTATTGGTGCTGCATAAAAGTGTGTGTGACTTAAATTTCTACTTTCAACAGGTGCGTTATTGCAAAGGTAAACATTAATTTTATATACTTAATATGTATTATATTGTAACGATTAATTTGGATAGGAAACTTACGATTTGCCAGGCAGTCAGACAAGGAGTGCACAGTAGATGGCCACATGGTTCTATTCTAATGTCCTTGTCGTTTTCAGCACATATCTTGCATAGTTGAAACGTGCTACCTGTAAATTTAACACAATACTAATGTAACCTTGATTTCATAATAATAAATAATAATATTTCTGTGTTACAAGTTATAAAATACGTGTACAACTTTATACAAATCCCTTCAATTGTTTGTAACAAAGTACCAAGAATACGTAAGTTAACATGAATAGGCTGAAAATAACAAATTATATATATGTTATTGAAAAACTACTGACCCATTTCACAATATAATTCATATTGCTCCTGTGTAACTGTGATGTGGTCCTCTGCTGGTGATATTATCGCACTGCTGAGATCTGGGTTCGAGTCCCGACCATCCGGATATAAATAGCTGAAAACAGAAAAGGCAATTGATACGTGTATAAGGTGTATTACATTTGAAAAAAAAAAAGAAATATTCTCGTGAAGTTATGGGCAACTGACAGAAACGTCAGAAAAAGAAAATTAGCGGGCAAGGGCATTCTCGGTGAAATATTGTTAATGAACAAATATGATTGTTGGCAGATGTAAAAAGATAATTGATGCTTGATAAACATTGTGATTGATTGGATGGTTAAATATACTATTAAGAAAGTATATATTATTGTGTTGGTACTATCGTAATTGTGTCTCTGAACCGCGCCATATTTATTTTGAAACCCATCTGTCATTGAATACGGATGGATCAACATTGTATTTCCTTATTTTACCGAGAAACAAATGTAGTGACGAGTTTAATTTAGCAGTTTATACTCGTAAAAATGGATCAGACTTCAATTGATTCGTTAACTGCATTTAATCATAAAGTGCAGTTTATAAAGATCGACCGAAACAAAGGATCTTGGCGAACGATCTCTGTGATGAACGAGACAAGATCGATGCAAAATCCCGAGTAATTTTTTTTAGTAGTTTTGCAGAAAACCACTTTCGGTTTTTTTTACTAAGGTATCGATTGCAATTTCTATGGATAAAAAACTATACTTACAATCCCTCTCTGTAACCGTCTAGCAGGGCTTGCACTAAACTCTTGTTCTGTGGTATTGTCTGTAAAATTTCACCATCCACTGTAACGTAGCCTATCGCCCACTGTCCCAGTCTTGTGCACGATAATCTAAAATTAAAAAATAGGCTTGTTACACATATACTCACATGTTTTTTTAATATTCTTACCACAATCATAACAATTATAGTGATACTTTTTATACACGAAAAACATATCATTATGTAACATAATAATATACAAATATATAAGTAAGTGATAATAATATTAGTATTCAAATTTTAGAAATCTGAACTGGTAATTGATTTAATTTTTTTTAATAAGTACCTACATACTTTATTGTAACTTTCTTATTTATAGGAATAAATACCTACGGACTTTGTTATATTTTCCAAAGCGAAACATGTAAGATTAAACATTTAAAAATACTTTTGCCGACAATTCCTGGTATCGTTTTTGTCACAAATAGAACATTTACTTACCTAAAAACATAACTGCCAGCCTTGTGTATATATTTTTGGAGACGCGCCTTCACCTCGTCGTAAGTAAGAAAGGCAACATAACCAGGGTGCGTGACCGCCAGGAGTTGCCAGTTCCTGAGCAACGTACTCCATGGCTGGAATAACCTGTAAAAAGAAACAGATTAAAAAAAAACATTACGTAACCGTCGATATAATTATCAACTTACTTCCTGCAATAACAAATATTTTTTTAAAGCTTCAATTCACAACAAAGACTAATCCAAAACTTTTTCATTTACCTAATCTGTAATAAAATCTAAAATCGCATGAACTGCGGAGACATCATTACGTATACGTTATTGGCGCTTTCCAAAGAATATAACAAGATAACGAGATGCTCGAGTTTGTACAGCAGTTTACTCAGCTATTGGAAGTGCCAAATTGAGGCAATTTCCGTCCCCATACAAACAAAATGTGACAGCCGGTTAAAAAGACTGATCGATGGAATCTTTTGAGGGTCATAGGAATTGTAGACTTTAATGGATCACTTCAGAAATAATCTTTAATAAATTATACATAATCTTGGTTTGGAATGAAGTTGAAAAGACTGATATATATTTCAAATAGAATCTGATACTCTGGGTAATCAAACTACACCGTCACAGCATAATACAACCAGCCTTTGACCAGGTAACTTAATAATTCGAAATGAACTGAAATACGCGACCAAACGACATCGTAAACAACCCAATGTAAATTTGCCACTAATAGCGTTATAAACATTTGCATGTGAAAAATATAATATTTACTACCAGCAGTTGTAATATTTACTTGTCCATACGCCGCTAGCAAGACAAACACTGCCGCTTGGGGTTGTGTTAATTATTCAAGGACCCAGGCAAGTCCCAGGGTCCTTGAATTTGGTTAGGTAAATTTAAGAATATATTATGAGCATTATGACCGTTGGCCTTAGTAAGGTTTCTTGTAGACCTTTGATAGAAATCAGAAATTTGAGCTTTGACGATGTGTTACTAGTACACAAAAGTATTAGTAAGACAATAACGGACAACTGTTTATTGGCGGAGATACTAAATACTATGCGCTAGACAGACACACAAGTGATCTTATAGAATTCCGATTCTTTCCCGTCCCCTGTAGGGAATAAACACTTCCTCTATATTCCCTGAACCTCAAAAAAGCTGTCTCCGAAAATAATTTTAAACCGAAAAAAGCAATCGCTTTTCCGGCTACTGGTGTACATAAACAGCAACGTTTAATGACAATGACAAGTTTTGTTTTACTAAAAACTAAAACGATTTCGATAGCCATTGCAGGCAGCTACCCTTATCTTTATAAATTAATATTATACCAAATATAACCCATAAATACACATCGCCCTACTAGCAAAAAATATATATAACAAATCACAAAAGGGGCCAGTACAAAAATAACTCCACGTTACGTGGGCAGGTAATGTGGGAAGCTTCTTTTGCATTCTAATTCGAGAAAGTCATCTTAATATCACTTACCTAGTGAAGACATCAAACTCGAAATTAGAAATGAAGTCGTTGCAAGTGAGATCAATCGTTGTTTTGAGCGCCATTGTTTCTAAACCGGTCGATATGGGATGTACATTATTCAGCTCTTCGCGAAATATCTTCCAGGGAACCAATGTACTGTGGACAAAAAAAAAGAAAATTAAGACGACTTTAAAACAATTCATAGTGAAATAGTTAGCATAAAGGTAGAGTTCCCGATTAAATTTAACTAGTACTTATACTACACTAAATTGAGATATTCTGCTGTAATCCAATACTTTAGTACGTTTATTTTATCTAATATAAAAAGTACGTTTATGTTATTTTACTATACAAACGGATAGATAAATATTAAACAATAGATGTATTGAGGAAAATGTTCAGCAAATCATAAAGTAATTTTGTTTCCCGGGAAATGTATTTATTCCAGGCAATTTCAATGACAAAACATTTACTTATTGATTGATAATACTACGGCATTAAAAATTCTACCTACGTATTCTATTATTATGTGTAAATATTTTTACCAATATGATCAATTCTTTCTCCAAAAATATTTTTTAAATGCTATGAAATAACTCTGACCTAATAAGAGTATAATATATTAAATCGACTTTATATTATAAATTTGAGATATACTCATATTAGAGTAAGATCCCAGAGCGATCTGACGTAACTTATTTTCTGACGAATGAAACCTTAAGATTTCAGTAGCGTCTAGAGTGCCTTGAATATCTACGGGCTTGTGAAAACTGTCAGAGTGACACCAGGGCTGGTACCAGGTGAGAAAGGTGACTAAAAATAAGAGTTATCTTACTTATTTTCTCATGGCTCATTTTTATATATATATAATGTAGAATATTATTTTAAAGTAATGGATATAAGTGTCAGACACTTGAGATTGACCAGAACTTTTGTCAGACACTTTTAAGCTACCCAAAAAATGGATCTCAAAGATGAATGAACATAAGCATATCATGTTTAGGCTCATTCGACTCGGTATGACGAGCACTTTCTAAATAGAATATGATGATGGTAGTGTTGATGATGAATCCTGAAGACTACTATGGATCTCGAAGTTGGATGATCATAAGCATATCGTGTTTGGGCTTATTCGACTCGGTATGACGAGCACTTTCTAAACACATGATGATAAATACCCCACATGTAAAGGTCTGATGAAAAAAAAATGCTGAGTTTCAGTTCAATGTATGGGGAACCCCAAAAATTTTGTTTATTTTCTGATTTTATTTTAAAATCTTAATGCGGTTTACAGAATACATCTACGCACCAAATTTTAATAATGTAGCTCTTATAGTTTCGGAATAAACTGGCTGTGACTAGAGTACCCGATTACTTGAGTAATCGGTTACTGAGTAATCAAATTGGTAATTGGATTACATTTGTAATCAATTGACGCCAACACTGATTGAAACAGATAATGCTCGTCATAGCGAGTCGAATAAGCCCAAACACGATATGCCTATGATCATCCAACTTCGAGATCCGGAGTAGTCTTCAGGATTCATCATCAGCACTACCATCATCATGTGTTTAGAAAGCGTTCGTCATACCGAGTCGAATAAGCCCAAACACGGTATGCCTATGATCATCCAACTTCGAGATCCATAGTAGTCTTCAGGATTCATCATCAGCACACCCATTATCATATTTTGTTTAGAAAGCGCTCGTTATACCGAGTCGAATAAGCCTAAACACGGTATGCCTATGATCATCCAACTTCGAGATCCATAGTAGTCTTCAGGATTCATCATCAGCACTATCATCATCATATTCTGTTTAGAAAGTGCTCGTCATACCGAGTCGAGTGAGCCTAAACATGATATGCTTATGTTCATCCATCTTTGAGATCCATTTTTTGGGTAGCTTAAAAGTGTCTGACAAAAGTTCTGGTCAATCAAAAGTGTCTGACACTTATATCCATTACTTTAAAATAATATTCTACATGATATATATAAAAATGAGCCATGAGAAAATAAGTAAGATAACTCTTATTTTTAGTCACCTTTCTCACCTGGTACCAGCCCTGGTGTCACTCTGACAGTTTTCACAAGCCCGTAGATATTCAAGGCACTCTAGACGCTACTGAAATCTTAAGGTTTCATTCGTCAGAAAATAAGTTACGTCAGATCGCTCTGGGATCTTGGACCATATATATTTTTAATACGTTTACAGGTCAGGTGAAAACTCCTCACTGAATGTGTTGTATGGCTATCTATCATGATTAAATTGGAGCCGCTAACATGGAAACACCAGCGGATTCAATTATAAAGCCATTAGCGGAACGACTCAATTAATTAATGCAGTGTGAGTGCATCCGACGGACATGTAGAAAAGTTAGGTTAACGTATGAGCGTACACCGGTATACCGTGCTAAAAATAGATCATATATACAGTACGGGTAGAATACAATGCCGTTTCAAATGACTAATCGAATTGAAGGCAACCATTTAAGAGCTTTTTCAATGGCAATAATTAACGTGATCTTTATTTACGACTTCCTGGAACTGATTTGAAAACCTATCACAAATGTAAATTAGGCAGTAGTAGGTACACGTTATTTTATAAGACATTTAATTAACTTCACGCTTTTCTTGGTAAATTTGTTACCTATGAATTACTCTCTTATCACCTGAAACCATCCCTGAGACTAAAATACAAAAATGTGAGTTATTTTTAGAAAATAAAAAACGGAGTTTAAATATTGTGGGCAATTTCCCTCAAGCAAAAAAAATACTATTTTGATTATTGGAGCGAAGGTCGACGCGTCCTTCGCATATTCATTACACGCTATTACTGTAATGTGCTCTTGTTTACCCGGTTCGCCAAAAGTTGTCATTAACAAAATTAAATTCAATAGAATAATGGACTAATTAACTTGATGGCTATCATACCAGAAGATTTCGTTTTCATGTAATATGCCTCGAATTCAGGCGAAGTTTATTAAAATGGAGATTTATCTTGAGCATTATTAATTAAGGCTCACAACCAACGCAGGTGAATACAATTCACTGTCCAAACCTAATTTATTTTACTTTGTGCAAAATAATTAACCTCATGTTTTAAACGTTAATCCAATTTTAATTTTGCAACACAATTATATTTCAAGAAATAAATGTTTTCAATTATCTTTTTTAAAATAAGTAATATACTTATTTGTAAGAATTTACGATGTTATTATCTATCAACTTGGAGTCGGTAGGTACCTTAGTATATTTTTATAAAGACCTACTACATATTAAGGTTTCAGCTGTACCTACCAAATGCGCCGCCTTTTGTCGACCCTCCAATTAAATTGAGTAGGCACAAGTGTATAAGCAACACATGTTAGTAGGTATATTATAATCACAGTAATTTACGATTTCCACCAAAAAGAAAATCAGTATATCGACTATGGAAGTATCAATTAATGTAAAGGACATTTTGCCGAAAATGAGTTATTTATATGGTTGTACTCAGAATTTTGTGCTCTTTCGAATGGTATCATTGAAATTTTGATATCTTGAAAAAAATGTCGTTTACCTTACACTTTTTTACCTTTTCTAAAATGATTTTTCTCTCATTTCGTGATGTAAAAGACATATCCTTAATTTACATTCTAATTATTTAACGTATAGCACAATACACTAAAAACTTGGCTTATACATTAATGGTAATTTCGCATTTCTTAACTAAATGTAAATTACTTCAAAGAATAAGTGAATATGCGATGCGTGTTGACCTTTACGTTAATATGATAATAACTGGAGAGTTTATTTTGTTTTTTACATCAACAAATTATAACGATTATAATCGGACTCTCTCTTTCTAACATACGGTAATACTTAATAAGAGTGAATAGAACGAACTACCATCACGTGCGTTGGATTTTTTTAAAATAGTCATTGTGGTTATTTATGTATTTTTGTGTATCTATATATATTATTAAGTATATAAATTTATGTATTTATTTATGTAGTGTAATATCTTCCTATTTTATATCGTATTTATCATATTATGTGTATTATTTATTTGCGCCTAAACATGCTCTCTGTTCATTTCAAAAGTTGACTGGTAGAGAATGCCGTATGGCATTAAGTTCGCCTTTTGTACATAATTTTGTTTGTTTGTGAAATAAAGAATAAATAAATAAAATAGCCGCTGCGTTTATGGTGGCCAACGTATTCCTATTAGTCGAGGTCAGTGGTTCCTAACTTTTTAAATATTGTCACCCGTGGGACTTAGTAGGAAAACTGATTTTACCCTGGCCTTAAAATACAAACAATACATGTATTTTTATGTTAAATTTACCTTTCCTTATTAAGTTCTTTACCTCAATGGAATCAATGGCTTAACGGCCTAATAATATTCCCACAAGGTAGCCATATCTGGTATACAGAGTGATCCAAAAAAGCAAGAGTCAGGGTACGGTATTTATGGAGAAGGACCGAAACTCGGGATTAGTGCCAGCCTCAAAAATATAGCCTCAATCTATTTTATTAGAAGTCTATTTTATTAACAATTCTGCAGAGATTAGCATTGAAAGGAAACTCCAAAACCAGCACAACTCCATTAACTCTGACAGTCAAGCAGGCCTACTAGCACTGGATTTACTTAAAATAAATGTAGCTCTAAACTAGTTTGACTCTGTCAGAATTACCTAAACGCCCTGGGTAACACCAAAAAAGTCATACTTAGATGAGTTCCAGGGCATTCCAACATAAAAAGGTGCCAATATTCCTCTTATAGGCTCTAAACCAGTCTGCGGTATCATCAAGCAACAAGTCTATGAAGTACTCAACGAGGAATATAAACAAAAAGTAATGGAACTGATATCTATGTATGAACAGAAACAATCAAGAAAACTCATAAAAGGCTGTTGCAATAATTTATATAAAGAACTGCTAAAGCTCAAAAGGCAAAATTCCTGTGCAGTAACCACAATTATTACCGGTCACTACAAACTCAACAAACATGCGCCTGAGGGAAGACCATACATGTAGATTCTGCGAAGAGTCTGAGAAGACAGCCCTGCACATACTATGCTCCTGTGGACCACTCATGCGGAAAAGAAGTGTCTAACTCGGTAGAAACGCGCTGCTCCCAGAAGAGATACAAGTACTCACGTCCCAAAGAATCTGGAACTTTCTGGAGTCAACGGGCATAAATAGTGAACTATAGACAACAAAAAGGGCCGGTATAATAGATCAGGAATGGTCGAAGCGCCACAAATGGGCCCACAAACTCAATAATAATAAAAGTTCATTGCTTTCCCTTTTAGAATAGTTGATTTACTCCCAGGTTCAGAACCACTGGTCTAGGAGTATACAAAACCTAATATTCGACACTCACATGTAAATCAAAACCTACAGAATACCTCCTGTGAATTCAGAATCATGAAATTGGTACGAAGCAACACTTTTAGTACAGATAAAAGAAAAATTGCGAAAACTACAAATTTCTCCCCGCATCATATAAAATAAAGGTTCGTTTTTCCGGAACCATAAAAATAAATATTTAAATTTATATACTCAGTCAAAAAAATCAAAACCTACAGGGTACCTCTCGTAAACTCAGAATCTTAAAATGTGGTACGAAGTAACGTTTGCATAGATATAAAGGAAAAAAATTACAGAAATTGATTAAAAAAAAAATTACTGAAAAATAATAATAATATAGCTATATTATTATTATTCTGGTTGTGTATTACTTTATATGTAGGTAGGTGGATACCTACTCATCGCTCAATAAATTATGGTATTACCTACTAGTCGATTTAAGGAATCTATACTCTAAATTATGTGCAAAGGTGTTTAGTTCTGATTATTAACTTCTTTAACTAAAGAAAAATATTTTTAACAAAAGTCATCCTTATTCTTCATTAATAGAGTAGTGAATTCAATGGTGCTTGATACATAAACTCCAAGAAAATTATACTACATAAGACCTTTACGTTAAAATGACTTTCATTGTTTTCCATACTCATGTTAGTTACATTGACGCGTAAAAACATAAAACCTAAGCTTTTTTAAAGTAAACGCCAACTGTAACAAAAAAATTAAGGTAAAGGACATGCTAACTCCGAAACCATACGTTGTTAACTTGAGATGATGTCATAGGTTAAAAAACGATGAATTTTTAACCAATTTTGCTCTAGGTTGTGTTAAAATAGCACCAATAGACAAAAAGTTATGACCAGATTAATTTTCACAAAAACTTCTTTTCGCTCTCCTGAAAAACTGGATTTTGTCCTTTACAGCAATTGATACTTCCATAGTCGATATTTTAAAGCTGAACCAGCGATGCTCAATAAATACTAAAATAAAAGTTATACGATCTATCAATTCCAGCATTATTTCTCCCAGAGACATGAAAGGCAATAAAAGAAATCCAACGATACTTCCTATTACAACGAAATCTTTATTCAACCGCAATTGATATAAATAAATTTCAAAGCAAAATCGGTGAAATTTAAGAATAAAATTATGTCACGATAACAAAAGTACTGGGGGAGACGACAAAACAAATTACCATAGCAATTATAGGAAAATGAGAGCATCAATTCTGCGGCCCGTTTATTGTATTAAATTAAGTAATGGCTTTGACGAGCTCGTGAATTTGTGTGGATTACTTTAACACAATTACATTAATAAATAATAAAAACTGTTATTCTGTTGATATACTAACTCATAGAAGTACATAGATCACGTGTGTAACAAGATGAAGAGTAAGTATATACTTTTTCATCATATCACATACATTATACAATATGCAAATTTGCTGCGTGGGAGATTTATAACGTAAGTATCCATTGCGATATTAATTATTAGGTCAAAGGATTACAAGAATTTCAGAGCGCTACATCGTAATATAAATTATGATTTTAGTTATTTTTGTTCAAAAATTCCGTGTACAATCCCGCACATTTCATATTTTACACGACATGTTTTGAATACTAGCTGGAAAAAGATCCATATTCGAAAATAGTAATTGAAAAAGGTGGTTTGCAATTGCGACGACGTCAAAAAAATGCTGAACAGTTATAATTTATGAAAAAATCTGTTCGGAACGGCCCCGCCAGTCATGTTTGCGTCAAAACCACGTTAATATTTATATGAATCCTTTAATCACATTAACATGTTTCAATCCCGATGGGGATTATGTCCGGTTAGGGCATTTAAACTTTCCACCCAAATTTGTCCTCAAATCGAATTGAAGCGAAGGACACTAAAGTTATATCTACGTATGTATATCTTGCGGACGTTGCCCAGCGACCGGAAATGGAGGGGGTTGGTTTCCATTCAAAATGGCAGCATCAGAATGAGCTCACGTTAAATATTTAAACGGTCAATCGAAAACGATAAACTTAAGTGAACTGTAGTAGTTTTCTAACATAAACTGTAACACTTAATAAATTCAATTGCATACAGTGGTTTGCAATTCTGCTTGAAAGGGTTACTAGACTTTCCACTTACAGGCTAAGAGAGAAACGCAGTATTTCTAGATTAGTGGTAACCGTGTATTACGATAAAACGGTGTTTTAATTATTTCAAACCCGATTATTTCTGCTCGCATATAGGGATTAATATACTTAGAAACATAACATAAAACAGATTCGAGTTTGTAAACTGTTCTTCATGGGTTAGTTCCTGCTAATCCGTTTTAGGTATCTAAGCTTAATCTTGGAGATTGGGTTATTAATTAGATCGTTATACATAGGTACAGATAATATTAGTACTCCGTTTGCCCCATCTCAATTACTTTATAGTAAGTACATATATAAGCCAACTAGTTTTTCTCTGCGACTTCTTCTGCGTAAAATCATTATTCAATCATTCATCTGACGATTGATTTTGCGGTTTAAGCGTAAAGAGATAACTGATAGTAACTGAATGATAGAGTTGTTGTCGCATTTATAATATTAGCGGGAACCTTTCGTAGCATATACCCGCTTACGTGTATAACTTTTTATGAATAATGTTAACAGTTAGTAACTTTCTCCAGTCTGGGTTCTGTTTAAAGGAGACAAAACGCGAAAGTGGATTAAGGCGGACACAAAAATAAAAAAAATGAATAAATCAGTCATAGCAGCGACACAACGCGTGGAAAATGATGACCTATAAATCACGATTTATCAGCCTTACAAAGTGTCCTACACCTTTGTAATCCGGCCACAAATACTATATAGCTGACGCCCCAATTTGCCAGGGTATTGTGTTACCAACCCGAGAAAGACAAATGTTTGGGGCCACTCGTATCGAGTGTTTTGGGACTGTCTCGCTTCAGCCAGTCATCGCGGCTGTACTTGAGGGTTAAACAAAAATGTATTTAGCTGAATTATCTCCAAGGATTTACCTGTAGGCTCCTGGATTAGTGATCAAATTAATTATTTTTAGATCATCCCAAACTAAAAAGCTAGAACGTTTCAGAACACGAGCAAAATTTAATCATTATGATTAACAATATTACTACAAATATAAGAAAAACCAAAGCTTAATTGTTTTTGCATTCATGAAAAAGTAATTTAATCAGTAATCAAATCATCTGTTCGGAATAATACGTGTTCCATTTTAATTATACATAGGTACTTAATACTACTACCTACTAATAAAGCTACTGTTAAATTTTAGTTTCTAATAGTTCTAAAAGCAAAGACGTATCCAGAATTGACTTTAACCTTAATATTTGTATACAATTCGATATATAACAATAAAATATCTTCATACAACAGTTCTCTCATATAGGAAAATAAACTTCATAGTGAAGTACACAATGTCAGGAGTTGTATATTGACTTCTACAGTTCAAACATATTTATTGAAGTCCTTCATATAATTTGTTTATAACATACTAAGCCTGGGCTTTGACTGCTATGAGTAAAATATTCCGTATAAGCAGAATAAACAATTATGAACATCATGCATATGCATTTTATGTGAAGACGGTAAGTAGTAATAAACAGAAGGCATATGTGTCAAGAGTATGCTTTGAAGCAAGATCTCGATATGCTAATTTGCAGCGATGCAGAGTGCATACAAATAAACTGTAATACCTATTATGAAGCATTTTGAAATCAACACTTCCATTTCATTTCGTAAATTTTGCACATATAACATATGTAAATACTTACCTACGGCATAGGTCTTTGTAAAATTTTGCGCAAGTAAATTCTCAATGTATAATGCGAACAATTTTCAAAATAACTTTATTTGCAGTCATTATTAAATCATCATCTTTTACAAATTCACATATTCTAGAGAATGCATAGAACCTAATAGAGTTGTAAAAAGTAAACAGTGTTTCGCGTTTAATTTGACACACGTATTTCAAATTTTAATATGTCGATATAGGTATATGTACCAGCTTACAAGTATCATCGAGATACATGTTCTAAGGAATAAATAAGATTGAGATTGAGATTATAAAAGAAACCAACTGTATAAATTTATTGCTTTCACAGAAATACTGTTGAATATTATATAATGTTCATCAAAGGAACCGAGTTAATTAGTGTTCTACAGACTTGTATGCAATCTAGATTATGTGGGTTGAGGAATGAACTACTTTACCAAATTTGAATTCAATTTTAACTACAACGTAACAAACTTGATATATTTCTACATGTTATGAATAAAACAATAAGTAGATCTCTACACCAGTAAATTCGTAATAATTAATGTAGGTACTGTATTTTGTTTTACACTGGTACTTCAAGATCCATTAAATTATAAAGTTCATTTTTATTAATTAGGTATTTTCATCTCCTTTCATATTTGGTGAACAGTGAATCGCTGTGCATTAATAAAAAAATTACAAGCAGACATACAAACTATAAAATCTAACACCACATTCGACGCAACCAATTGAATGAGTCAGTACCGAATCAAATTATAATCCAAACAAGGATTGCACGTATTTGGTGTCGCACAATGACTCTCTTATTCAAGTCGTTACAGGCCAAAGGTGTTGCAAGCATGGGTGCAATATTTGCTATTTGAAAGCTAGTTTGTACACTGTACATTAGACTCATTTCATGTACAGTCGTAACTTAACTGACCTCAGTCCTGTTCATGTAAAAACTAGCTTGAATTTTGGATATTAATTCTAATGTCATTTATATTATTTATACTAGTCGGTTTAAGTAAGTCTAATATGCCTATTGAGACAGAAAAATACGTAAGGTTACAACGCAGAAGGACTATAATTGGTTTAGCTTGTATTTTTTTTAATTACATATTGAATAGATGTATCTATTCCAGTCAGTTTAACGTGACTTAAAAGCATATATATATATTTATATATATCGACTTTACTGCTCATTCATAAATATCAGCAAAAGTTGAATGGAACTAGATCAATGGTTGGATTTAAATTCAAGGTGAGGTGAGAACTTGGCAGCGGCACAGGTGAAACCGACAAAAAATACGCGGATTCATTCATCATTTTATTTCCGAATGAATAAAAAAATAGTTTCCAAGCTACCACAACAGCGTTAACACAAAAATAAAACCATACCATAAGAAATATATAAGGAAATCGATCGCTAATAATAATCACAATCAAATAAACATATAGAGATAGCCGGAAAATATCAACTATTTGGGAATTTAAACGGAAATCCCCCGTTTGTTTTTGTTTTTACATAGATAAGGAAATACGACGAAAAAAACACTGAGTAACAATTTGAAACGCAATTTAAGGCGTGGTTCAAAAGTTCTTAATGTTGAAGCGTGTTGGTTAAAAACATAAAATAGAGACTATATCGCACCTTTGGTAAAACAAGGGCACAATTGTCAAAAAATCAAAATAATGAGTCAAGTACCTATACAGAAATGTTCCAAATTTTATTTAGAACATTTCTGTATACTTAACTCATTTTTGATTTTTTTGGCAATTGTGCCCTTGTTTAACCGAAAGTGCGATATAAAAAAAACGAAAATATGTGCACTTTATTTCTTTGTTAGGTCGGAAACTTGGAGCACTCCAGATATTTCTTTTTATCAATTAAAATTGCCTATGTTTGGTGATAAAATCGCAACGATAACCGCAAAGAAGCACTTACGGAGAGATGGTGTTCATTACTTCACTGACATCATCATTACACACATAAAATAGATCATTCCCGTTTATTGGATGACTTGCTTTTCATTCATAAACCTATATTCGTAACTGTAGTATTCCGAACCTAGCTGAAAATAGATAATTCTATTTCAGGTTGAATATTTGCTAAAGCTACTTGACTTCTCTATTTAAGATTTTTAAAGTAAATGTTTCATTCTATTATATTCATCCCTTTAGTTATTATAACTGGAAATTACGATATTGTCCGTGTAGAAAAAAATGTATAGAGGTGTCGTGTTAAAACGTAAACATATAAACAGTACTGTTAATTTCATAGTAAGTAGATATACATAATACAGTATAGATACTGTATAATGAATTCCATGAACCGGTATCTTCTATGTAGAATGCATATTAAATGAATTTGGATAAAAACATCCGTTACTAGGAATTCGCAAAACTGTACTTCCCGGTGGATTTTCCAACAAAATGTCAAATGAATATTCAAATGCATAGTAAGTAATGCGCGGTGAGCTAGCTTTGCTATTTTTAAAAATACCTTCCATTCATCCCTACTAATATTATAAATGCGTTAGTAACTCTGTCTGTCTGTCTGTCTGTCTGTCTGTCTGTCTGTCTGTCTGTCTGTCTGTCTGTCTGTCTGTCTGTTGCTCTTTCACGCCTAAACGGCTGAACGGATTTTGATGAAATTTGGTACAAAGAAAGTCTGGAGCCTGGGAAAGGACATAGGCTATATTATATTCCGAAATTCTATCCCTAAGGGGTTAAAAATGGGGTGCAAAGTTTGTATGCAACAACGTGATTCCTTGGTCCGATCTATTTCAAATTTTACATAAACATTCTTTAACAGAATTGTTGGAGTACGTGTTTCGTATTTTATTGAAATTCACCCCCTAATGGGGTTAAAAGGGAGATTTTCTTCCAAATTGATATGAATACTACTTAGTGCTTTTGATTTTGACACATATTTAAAAAGTATAATGTAGGTATGCATAGCAACGGTTGCTAATGTCATTCCTGACATTAAATAAATACCCAAACTGTTACGTGTATGATTTCTTCAGTGTTAACGAAAATGGCATTATTATGTAATATCCCGTGGATCGTGTAATGAGGACTATTTAATAATATTCCTGAGTAAGCAGACCCCGTTTAACTTGCGAGGGGAAACTGGTGTCATTACGCAGAGAAATAGAAGTGTTCTTCGCGACCAAAGCTGACATATATAAAAAAGCCGTGATAACAGAGGTGACGGAATGGGACGAGACGGAGGTAAAGCAAGCTCGCGCGAGCTCCTGACTGAGAAAATGACCCTGAACATATCCTCAAGACCGAGTGAGCTTACAAGGAGTATGCTTTGCGAGAGTATCTCATTATAGGCAATGAGGCAAACTGGGAAATGTTTTATTTCGTAACACCACTTATATTGTATGTAATCGGTATAAGGTTTTATTTTGTAGGATTGAATTGTAAAATTGTTTTGTTGTTTTGTTAGATCTTTGTAATAAGTGTGGTAATCAATCCTTAAATAAATAGCCAGCTAAACCTCACGTGTATGATTTCTTTAAAAACTTTGTCCGATTAAAAAAAAAATGTTGAACTCAGTGGTAGCTGTATAAATTATACAATTTCGAAAGTAAGATAGGTAAGTACTTATGTACTTAGTTTGCATATTGTACATGTTAAACTATTGTTAGCTCCATTTATTACGAATATAAGGGAAGTGTTAGGCAGCAGCCGGCGAAGCGTCAGATCCGGTACTTTTAATAAAAGTATATTTACGACATAACATTAACAAACCAGGTTTTGTCAGTATACTAATAATATACTAATTAATTGAACTGCGACCCAACAATGCACAAGCCGAGCGAGCGAAGCGAGCGAAGCGAGCGTGCCGCGGTAGCGGCAAATGAAGGTCTCCTTTAGGTACGACGACGAGCGAAGCGAGGAGGAGTGTTAGGTAGAATCCTGATCGTCCAGCACGCGATCCAAGCGAGCGAAGCGAGCATGCCGCGGTAGCGGCCGGCGAAGCGTCAGAATTGGTACTTTCAATCAAAGTATATTTACGACATAACGTTAACAAACCAGGTTTTGTCAGTACACTAATTACTTGAACTGCGACCCTACAGGGCAAAAACCGAGCGAGCGTGCCGCGGCAGCGGCAAATGAAGGTCTCCTTTAGGTACGACGACGAGCGAAGCGAGGAGGAGTGTTAGGTAGAACCGTGATCATCCAGCACGCGATCCAAGCGAGCGAAGCGAGCATGCTGCGGCAGCGGCCGGTCAAGCGTCAGAATCGGTACTTTTAATGAAAGTATATTTACGACATAACGTTAACAAACCAGGTTTTGTCAGTATACTTATTAATTCAACTGCGACCCTACAGCGCGAAAGCCGAGCGAGCGAAGCTAGCGCGCCGCGGCAGCGGCAAATGAAAGACTCCTTTAGGAACGACGACGAGCGAAGCGAGGAGGAGTGTTAGGTAGAACTGAGACCGTCCAGCTTGCTATCCAAGCAAGCGAAGCGAGCATGCCGCGAAAGCGGCCGGCGAAGCGTCAGAATCAGTACTTTTAATGAAAGTATATTTACGACATAACGTTAACAAACCAGGTTTTGTCAGTATACTAATCAATTAATATTGAACTGCGACCGTACAGCGCGAAAGCCGAGCGAGCGAAGCGAGCTTGCCGTGGCAGCGGCCGGCGAGGCGCCAAAACCGAATAGAATTAGGATGAATAATTAATATGGTAAGTGGGAAATACGTTAAGGAAATAAATCATTATGTGGAAAAAAAAAACATCCCTATGATGTTAGGAAAACAAAAGATAGGTCATAAGAGTGTTAGTTAATAATCATTATGACATAAAACGTTAGGGAAATCAATAATAGGTTAAAAAACGTTAGAGATTCAGATATAGATCCGTATTCTAATGAAGTTCACCCCATAACGGGGTTAAAAATTACGCGGACGAAGTCGCGGGCAAAAGCTAGTTAAGTATAAATTGAAATTGTCAACCATTTCCTTCAACGTTAATTACGGAATAATACGGTTCTACGTAAAACCACGCTAAAGCGAGAGTTTCACTTTTAATTGCTATCGTAAAAAAGATCTATCAGAAGGGGTTTTATTGGTCAATAACGCTAATCCGTCCAGAAAAAGACCTAAGTAGAATATTAAGTCGTTTATTACTTAATAAGGATTACGGGAACAGATTTATTATAATTAACAACCTTATTCCGTTAATTGGTGCAAAAAGAAGTAGAACTTTTACTGATAAGAGCAGAGAACGATTACTTAACGTTATTCACTTTACAAATAACATGTTTAATTTATGTTATTTTACCAACACTAATAAAATATGCTGGTTATACTCAAACTCAAATAATCATTTATTGAGGCTAGGCTCTTATAGGCACTTATGAATGTCAACATTAACATTAATATTCTTTTTCGATTCAGCAAAAAAAATCTCTTGAGAAGAATCGAGAAGAAACTCAATGACGTATAATTTTTTCAAAATATATATATAAGGTACAATGTTAAAGTTTAATAATAAAACAAGCTTATTATATAATCGTATGTCGCGGTAATACATAGGTAATAATTAATAATAATACCTAGTTTAAATTTTCTGAACCAACAAAATAAACATATTTTTTTGATTAAGTAGGTAAGTAAATGTCTTTAGAATAAAATTGTGACTCTACGAGTTTCATATTATAAGCCACAGAAACATTGCCGATACTAGAATACATACGTACATCTATACTAATATTATAAAGAGGAAAGATTTGTACCTATTTTTGTATGTTTGTAATGAATAGGCTCAAAAACTACTGGACCGATTTTAATAATTCTTTCACTGTTCGGGAAGCTACGTTCACCCTGAGTAACATAGGCTATAGAATATTTTGAAAAAAATAGGGATCCGTGCGAAGTCGGGGCGAACCGCTAGTATTTAACAAACAGCTTTGAATAAACGAACCGAAGTGCCTTCTTAATACAATTATCCCACACATTCAAAGGGGTTGTGTTACGGCACTGAAAGTCTATAAAACCAATTACAGCAGTGTTGCAAAACCTGACAAGTTAAAAGCCTCCAATCACAATTCGAAGTTCTTAAGAATGTCTACACCTTTAAAACTTTACATTAACTGGACAAATTTTTAAGATAATGATGTCAGAACTGTCACAAATTTAAAAACCAAAAAATGCAATTATTAAACGGGTCATCAACATCGAGACAAAGTCAGTTTTTTTTTATTGTCTCACATTACCTGGTAAAGATACACTTGTGAAATATTTTACGAAGAAATACGGAAAATATTTCAAGTGACTTTGCGGCGACATAATTTAAAATCGATGACAATAAGCTATATTTTACGTCACCCAGCTCTCGCAACACTAAAGATGTTGACTAGATACCGCAAGGCGTAGCGTAGGAAGCAAATTGTGAACGCGGCAAACGCTAATACGATTTTCTCGTCTCTTTCTGTCATGCCTCATGGCGTACCAAACCAATGACGTGACATGTTTTCCATATCACTTCGGTTACCTTCTATGATACTAAAATACGAAATTATTTAAGCATTTGAACCTTCAGCTAAAAATAAGTCTCTAAATATAATAATAGCAATAAGTAATGATTTCTAGGTAATCAAATTAACGCACGGTCAACGCATTGGTTCTGTAACAATTTTGGATCCGACATGTTATTATAAGTAGATATCTCGAATTTAAAATGTATACCCATCGTATATATATACGGATATAATAATACATATGGATACTTGAGTTGACCTATATTCAATAGACTAAAGAGGAGAAAAAAGTATACCTAGTTAGACTAGTTACTGTCGATGGTGCAGAATAGGGAACCTGACCCAGATTCGAAGCTCATCGAGCGACACTCTTCAAGGCTTTTGAACTTCTGACAGCAGATATATACGAAAGAAAACTAGAAGTATCTGTTGATAAAATTCACGTCAAGAGATAACCCAGATAATTGATCTTTTAAGAAGGGAGTTAATAAATTCAGGAAAAAGTCTACGTCTAGCAATTTACATAAGCATTATTATTTATTCGCTACGAGGTAATCCTCGTTAGCTTGGAAGAAAAACACTAAAACACAGTCCACTAGACTAATCTACTGCTCTTAATAAAAATACCAGCCTGGGGATATACTACCGACAAAGATAAAGCATCTTCTTTCAATTTCACGTCAGTTCAATTTAATTTGCAAAGACTTTATAAACAACATCAGTGCATATTAACATTCTTGCATGCATAATCAGACGGTAACAATGGGCTCAATGCTATGACATTTTGCAATTCTTTGTGCTGTGTTCTGCATTATGAGCTGGCAAAATCCAAATACAAAACAGTGAGACAATGAATATCAAACTAAAATCGTATATAGACAATAGGTAGGTTACATCCTATTAGCTTACAAAATCATAGGTATTGTATTTGAAACAATAAAATGAGACGAATTATAATTTTCGACGATGATAATCAAATTTGAGTTGGCAATTCCGACGAAGCGAACCGATTATTTTAATTAAGCGTGTTATTCTTCAATAGGTAGTTGCTTAAGTAGATTATCGATATTTACAAATAGGGCATCTCTACTCCCAGGGGTAAACAAATTCAACGCAACACCGGCTATTGAATCAATGTTTTTTTTCTTTTTCAATCCAGTTAATTGTAATTTAAATTTGTTGATCTTGATAATATTATCAGAATGATTGTAAAAAAAATAATCTAGTATGTTGTTAAGATTAATTGTCTAATAATTATAGATTTAAAATTGTATAGTTCCTTACTTAACATCAACCAAAGCCAGTTTAAGCCCTGAGTATTTTCAATCAGGTTGTTATTAGCTTTAGTTATAAATAAAGGGATACGTTTTTGATATTTGTAAGGACCATTTTCTTTTTTTAGAGACTACCAATCAGACGTTTTCAAGATCGACCGGGTTGGCGACACATTGTGGAGGCCCTTTGCCCCATCTAGGGGACATAGGATTTTAAAGAAGAAGACCAATCAGACCGGCCGTGAAAAATATACTAGGGAATTCCGTCCGTCAAAGAACAAGGTAATAAAGTAATTAAAAATCAAAATGATTACTGCTTGAAAAATAAAAAGCGACAATAGCCATACAACAAATAGCATTTTCCTTTATGTAAGCTGAAAAAGGTTGACTGTTGGACACGGGCTTCCCCCAGGCCCCCACAGTTACCTTGTATACGATTTACATGAACATTTAATAAGGAGTTGTAAAGGAAAATATAAGAGAAATCCAGAAGGAAAATCTTGGAAGGAATTCAAAAGATGTGTTCGCATTTATTCATGTACCTATCTATTTTACGGTTTACGGATGTCTCGTGAGATGGAACGTAGAAATACAGAAATAGAATCGATTAAATAACGATAGGAATGAAAATAATATTGGAGAAATTTAAGTTGGAATGAAACAACTATTACTTACTTAACGGATTTAACTCGCGTATTTTTATTTTATTTGCAGACGTTTCGGATTCTTTACAGTTTCCATAATCGTAGCACGACTGAGCTGACAATAGTCTAAAATTTAAGTTACTAAAAAATAGTTTCAGATGAAGCAATTAAGGGTTGCGCTTGTGCAGAATCTGGTGAGTGGTCACTCCTTCCTAAGTTTTTTGTTAATGAACCTTCGCAGCATGTATTTGAAATTCTTAATGAAGAGTCGCTTAGAATAGCAATCACTTTAAGATTGAACAGCGAGGTACATTTAGCTCATCATCGTAATTGTGTTGTGAGTTTTGAGGAAGACGGACACCGTTTGTGGAACCTGTCAGTATGAACATTTACTGAAGTCGGCGAAAAAATAAAACTTTTAAAAAACAATAGTACTAATAAAACGAGAAGAGTAAAACGTAGACTCTTCACTTATAAAAGGGACATGAAACATTTATTCCATTTACCTGAATTTTCATTTCATTTTATAAAGATAAAATATTTGCTTCTTCGAATATATACATACATATAAAAAGGTAATTACTTACTTCAAAGAGCATAGGATGCTCTCATATACAATTTGAACTTGTTTGACTCGTTATTTGTTTCAAAGTAACTACGAACTAGGTCGAAAAGTTCAAAAATAAAGTGCAACTGTTGAGAGTATAAAATATAGAAGCGTTAAATATTATAAAAAGTTAAGTAGACACTGCACTTAAATATGTAAATAGGCGCATAACAAATAAATTTGATATTACATTCAATTCATTAATCATTTTTTCACGAGTCGTCAAAACTAAAAAACAAACATCGTTCTATCGTCATAATTATAACTGTTATGGACTATAATATAATATACCTACAGAAAATTATGTTTTTGTTTTGTATGTTTTACTTACCGGGTTAAGAGTGTGACATACTAACAAAACAAACATTTTAGGTAAGCCTTTTTCCAACTCAGGAAGCACGCCTGTATTTTGCAAACAAAGCTGTTTTCATGAATGTTGGCAACGTAATTGACTTGGGCAAAATAACTTTCATGTGTGCCCGGTTAACTACAGTTAAACATTTTTTAACAGTAAGTACCTATATAATAATTAAATACGATATTTCAAAGACAGATTTATTTTCAGGCACCCAATCAAAATAATCATATGAAAGTTAAATTCAGTTACAGTTGTGAACTTGTGACATATGTAACTCAGAGGAAATAACATTTGAATTGAATTAATCACACAGCAACATGACTTCGCAAACTCAAATCTCTTGTACGCTTGCGAACAAGCCGCAGACGTCGAACTTTGTAAATGTGTACGTACTTATCTACCTATATACAGCATGCATAGATAATATTCGAAAGTTTCCCACGTTGTTTGTCAAGACCGCAACAATGTTTACACCATGTTAGAAACACGAAACTATGTCTAAAGGGGTACCGAGACTGATAAGTTAAAAATGCCGGTCATATTTGACTTGTAATGTTACTCATAAAATCTCAAGGACAATTATTAATCAGGCAAAACAATAGAAAAATAACCGATCTATAACTACAGAAGTGATTTGAAATTGCACTGTACACATGTACACGGTACTATATAAATCATGACCTCTGTCTCATATATTAAATTATTTATACTTACATATTAAGATATATTATTATATTCAGGAAACCTATGGATCTGACATTATTTTTCTTTGATTCAGTACCACAGCATGCAGTACCTACTAGATGCCGTTAAGACGTCGACACCGTTTAGCCGGATCAATTAATAGTGAACCGTTATCGGGCCATGCGTATCGTCTCGTGATCCTGGTTTCTTGTTAACGATTGAGTTGAAAATGGGCCGACTCTATGGCATGTATGGAATGGATCCCAGGTATCTTTGCTATAACTAGCAGTAATTACAAAATTCTATCCCAATTCCCGAGACATATCTATGCTGCAGTAGCTTTCGTTTTTTCTTGTTTGAACTATCATACTACTAACACACATACCTATTCGTAAATGTACACTGGTAACAAAACGTACACACTCAAGGCTTGATAAATTATAGATACCACATAATAATTGCAAGCTGTGTATTTAGGCAGTTGAGAGTATATTCATGAGACGAATTTTAAGCGAAGCGGCGTATTGACGTAACCTGTCTTTTTCTTATATTGTCAGTGTAAATAAAGGAATGTTCTAACCCGAGGGTTAGCACCTGTCTCTATTGCCGTTTCACTCACTGCAAAAGTAGGTAGACCAATGACAGCTATGTTTTCCCGCGCGACAAACGTGCTAGTCGGGCTGAAGCAGGTCAGAAGCAGAGTGGAACATGCCACAAGTACACAGCAGGCTTCCAACGCAATAGTATAGATTCATGTGTCATCTTCTAAAACACCGTGTTCATAGATTTATGTTGTTCTCGGAAACTTTATAGAATGTACAGTTAAACAAGTTATAAAAAGTTTATATTGTTACAAACATAGTGGGGAAAAGCCATTTTAATAAGGAGATTCCAGAAACTTTCCTCCAAAAGCAAAAGCAATTGTTTGCGTTTCACAAAACATTTCGTTAAGTATTAGTCCAAGTTTTCTCATTATCCGTGGAGTACCTGCGTAAGTACAGTACACAGAGGTGGAAAAATGCTCTTTGGTCCATGACGACAGAGGGCGTATATTGTTATTAACATTTCTCATTTTCGATATATTATGATGGCTGTACTTACTAAGACGAACATTTCGAGAAAGTTTAGTACACAGCTGTTTCGAAACGAATTATACGGGGTGGAATTAAATTAACTTGCTTCTTTCAAACTCCTGAACATGACTGCGTTGTTAATTTTGTAAGTTTTCGTAACCGAATGGTGGAGAAAGCAAATTACAATTTACACTTTTCAAAAGTTAGCTTTCCTATGATTTGTTACTGGTAAGAGACAAATAGGTAAATAATAAAACACACATTAATAAAAAAATCCGCAACACAAGCAAACTTTGTTTTTGTTTACGATTAAGAATATCAAAATCCGTTAGGTACTTCAAAATCTATAACACAAATACTGTAGTAAGTATATGGAGTTACGGAAAAACGTACCGATGTTTCAACTTAAAATAGCCCAATATAAAAACCATTATATATCAATTTCACAGACAAAATTTCAGTATAAAATTGCTCCAAAGCACTTAAGTAAATAAGATTGCGTTGCGTACAACATGGCCGTAAAAATAACTATAAAACGCGAGGAAAGGGGTACCGAAACGATAACGATACGAATTAAAATATCTACATACTGTTGAAAAAGAGCATTTTTTTTAATTCCGTACTTTATAACCACTAGTAGGACCACTTAATAATTTGGAAACGTTCTTAATGGATAACTCAAAAAAGTTGCAATATAAAAGTCGAAATACCCATATTAATAAATTATCTTATAACTAATGTAAATAAATTAAGAAAAAAAAATGCGTTAAATTCCGTTTTAAAAATATAACGTTATGCTTGTAAATAGTGTAATATAAACAATGACACAATGGCTGCCCTAAAAAAATACTGCGTAAGCGAATATTATCAACCAAATCAAGATGATCTTAACCCCAACGTATCTAAAAATAGCTCTTATGATCATAAACCTACCTCGACAAGTTTTTAAACCCACTGCAGGTGTACCGGACCATCACTGAAGGCTTATTTTTCAACGACAACTAGGTATATTATTTTTAGACTCCGGTATGTATGTAATGTCAGGACAAAGACCTTTGCTAAATATTATAAATGCGAAAGCATCTCTCGCTGTGTCTCTATACGATTAAACCGCTGAACCATCATATAAGTTAATTCTACATTAAAGTCATCACGGTGAGAAGCTAGTTTTACTAGAAATCTGTTATAAAAATGCTTGAAATATAAAACAGAAAATTACATACCGGAGCATGAAGAACAGAGGGAAATTGTTTTTCGCATGAGGTTTACAACTTGATGCTTGCAAATGACTTATATAACAAGGCTATGAGCGAGCTTAATTTTTCATACAGAGCCTTCAAGATGTATGCAAAGCTTTAGAGCGAAAACAACCCAACCGATTCTTGTACAGGACAGTAAAATGGTGGGTTTCCTTAAAAATATATTTACTTTATAGGAATAAAATATTTTTTCAGGGACCGATAGTCATAGGTCCACTATGAAAATATACTGTCAACTCGGTCAAAACTGTGACGACAAAAATTCAGCATTAAACTTCTCTGAAATGATACACACTATGAAGTTGTTGTGTGATACATTACTTCAAACAAGATATTTGCTGGTAAGCAATAAGAAGAACAAACATCACTTGTAGACACACAACTTCGAAAATCAGAACAACATTAAATATAACATAAAGTAAATAAAAAGAAACACTGGGGACTAAAGCCCTTTCTAATTCCCATAGCAATTTATTCATATATCAATAATCAATTAAGATGAAAAAAAATAACTTTATCGTTAGACTATCGTCAGCTCAGTCGTTTTAAAAATATTAAAACAGTATAGTTTTCAAAACATTAGCAAATACAATAATATACGCGAGTGTTTAGTAGAAAAAATGTAGAAATTATTTGTTTTTGTGGCCAAATTTTCAGTCTGTAAATATTCTAAGGGAACTTTCAATTGTTTGGAATAAGTCGTTGACTCTCGACGAAGGATGTTGGAAATCGACACAACACAAGGAAAACCGCTTAATAATACTGTAGGTATATTAAGAGCCTTGTGGCTTGTACCAAATCTTAATTACAATAGAAGCGGTGCAATATTAATTAATAGGTATATAAACATTACCGTCTAAGGATATTGCTCGTTAGAAAAAATCTCATACATACATAATATGTACATAATATATATACTCTAAACAGGTCCCTATCCTTATCTAACTTTTTCAAACTTGTTCGACCGCATCAAAAAAGTTGGCCCGATGTATATAATATAGTTATGGTGGTTGATTGTATACCTTTGAGGGTTCCAATTAAAATTGTATTTATAAAGCGTAATTATCATGTTCTTTTGTAACTCAAGGAGGAAATCGGTTTATTCTATATATGGGAGTATTATTTTGTAGTATTGTATTAAATAGGAGATGTGTCTTAAAACGAAGACTTTGTAAACATGCAAACATGATTATTAATTCGATGTATTAAGAATAGTCCTGTTTACTAAAATGTTTAAGTGCGTAACATATACGTACATATATCATTATGGTAATGATCTACTGTGAGTAATATAATGAGTAATAATGAAAAATCCTTCTACCAAAACGAGTTATCAGATTACGAATTTTATTCGTTTCTGATTCTGAGTCATGATCGTCATTTGAATTACTAAAATTTATAAATATACCTAATACCTATTGTATGGAAAATCCTATTATCCAACAGTTACCAAACCAAGCAAAATATTTCCAGATCCTTTTATAATTTTCTTTGTTAAGCATTAATTAAAATACGAAAACAAGACAAGAAAAGTCGTGTATTATGGCGAACTTACCTTTTAATAATAAAGATTTCTTAAAGACGTATTTTCCAGAAAATTTATTACATAAGTTAGACGGTGCACGGTAAGAGATTAGCTTAAGCTTCTTAGTGTATTATTTTATAATAACTCACTCCTTTCAACAGTTACTATACCTACCATAATATTATAACACTGAGGCAGCATTTTTATTGTAGAGCAAAACCTAATTAATTATTCTCCAAATATAAACATAACATTTCAATACCAATTCAGCGCTCCGCGTCAGAGTTGAATTGTAAATGACGATGAAAATGAAAAGATTTCACTTAAAATTCGTTCTATGCAAGTGATTCAGTAGGTAAATGTCTTTGTCGTCGGTCATATATATATATAACACGAATATAATCGAAGTACCTTCTAATTCCATAAGAAACAGTGCCCCCGGCCTTCGATCAAGATTCCATTGAGGGAATACCAATTCGATATTGGACGCATTGACGGCGACTTGTGGGGGTGAAAGGCGAGATAAAAGGGATGAGAGAATGATCGAATTGTATGTGAATGGAGTTTCGGTATATAGAAATGTCTATATATGAAGGCTAAGGACGATCTTGAAAATCTGGGAGGGATCGAACAAGCATTCTATAAAGAACTACGTAAATTTAATGTTATCGTGGCGATTATAGACGATAGATATTATTTAAATATAACTAAGATTTTAAAAGCCCTTAATGATTGACGGAGCCTCTCGACTATCTGACTGGCAAACTGAATTATTTTATTCGTTTTAAGGTTTGAACGAGCTATAATTACAGATAATAGACTAAACCATGCCTAATTAGTATATAAAAATGACAAGGACCGAACTTAACAGGACAATACACGAGTAGCAAAATAATATTGTAACCTACCAAAGCCACAAAATAATTGGTTTATTCCCAAGGAACATGACTTTCGCTAACGAAACCAATAAGGAAAATGTTCTACAATGTCTCGAAAAATAATTTTCATCAAAGAAATAATTATTTCGGCAATATTGGGTTACTTATTTTATTATTTCATTTTCAATACTCTTGACTACATGTTTCTTTTTATTTTATTAGAAGTACGTATATATATAACATTTTCGCTGTATTAGGAATAGTTATTAAATCAGTGCAACGACAACGCCCACATTCATTGTCTTTGAATGTGGTGAAATGTATACCTACATTGACGTGGTAAGTATCGAAACAAATATAACAATCGACATCGATGAAAACCGAATGGGGCAAACGTTGGTGAATTCTATAATTACCCACATTTCGAAAGCGTTATGTGTAGGTGCACCACTAATAATGGGCGATCATTAATTGCCTAAGACGCTTACTGCACTGTTTGGTAGTTGCAACTTACATTTGATTATGGATAAGATTCCTTGCGACACCATTCCTCACGAATCAGGATTAAATTAAATGTTAACATAGGCACAAGTACTTAGCTTATGGGAATATTATTTTACCTTTCATTCGCCGTTTCGAAGCATGGGGAAGGAGTAAAAAATTTAATTGAGTTTTAAAATGATTCTCGGAACATGCAACGTATTGTCGACGAAACGTTTCTAATTAGATCGCCTGTAAAACGAGAGAACAAAGAAGCTGTTTCTCCAGATCCTTGCCATTAAGAGCACGCAATTCTGTTCCCATACTTCGCAAAAAAATAAAACGCGATTTGATAAAGCTCGGTGGGATTATTTTAAGATTAATGCGATTATTAAGCTGATATAACGACTACAGAAGATAAGATGAACGATGTCTCACTTTTACTGGTATAAGATAGTCGTCGTGATTGTTACTACTTTTTAATTAAGTTTCCTGTTAAATTAGTCCATCATAAGTTTTTTATTACGCCTATAAATGTATAATCGTGTGAAAACGATTAACATAATGAATACAGAAATATTGAGCACACAAAAAAAAAACTGTAAAAAGGAACTAGAATAATACTTATAGAATAGTAAAAAACTGACAATGAGACACTTTATCGTTAGCAATATGATAAAAGCTTTCCTATCATCTCTATCTATAGTATAAATATAAGAATAACATAAATGGTAAAGTTGGCAACGCTAAGATAACCGATGCTAAAAACAAAACCATAAATTGTTCCCTCTAGACAATCCAAGAGGCTCTTTATCTGCAAGCAAAACACGATCCCAGTGGAATTTGAAATCATATAGCAGGATTAAAGTAATTTATTACGTATTGAGCCTACGCGTTAAATTAATGATCGATAGATAGATTGACATTACTGATAAAATAAGGAATGGACAACCAGTACACATAATTAAAGCAGACAGACACGACGAGAGCGTTGAAACCAATTCGCTGATCGCTCCCAGTAGAAATCATTTGCGCGTCGTTGAAGGGTTATACAGTGTAATTTCCGCAATAAATTCAAGATGGCCGAAACGGAAACAGTAACGGATCCGACCGCTCGCTGTGGCGGAGCAGATGACGCGCGATCATTACCGGTTGGTTGGTGCTTTTTTGTTTTGGCGGTAAACGCAAATGCTTCGTGATACGGACATTGATACACAGCGTACGATTTATATGTTTGATGCACTTTGCATCTAAAAAAAAAAATAATAATAATTGTGGTGCAATACACAATTATTTAATAACTCAAAAAAAAACCTATTTATTATGTATTGAAATATTATCATCCTAATAAATACAGATTTACAGTTAATAACGTGCGATAGAGCGAAGCCGACAGCAAAATTTTTTATGTTGGTATATGTAGATGGAATATACGAATTATTCTGAACGAGACCGCAGTGTTGACAGTTGAAAAACAAACGGCAATGCAACTGACCGCGTGATATCTGTCTCACGCCAACAACGGGAGTAATGTACCTATACTTTTATTTGTATGTAAGCATTAAAATACTCATGTTTTAAACACAAGTGAAGTTATCGACCGCGACATCCTTGTTGCTGACGTTTGAATAAATAAAAAAGATGTTGCGCCTAAAAAGTTGCATTATGTAAAGGAGAAGGTGCCTAAAGGATGTTATTTTAAATGGGTGGCATTAAAAAACTCTTTAACATTGACTTTATATTGTTTCAACTACGCCGTGTTTGTGGTTTGGCTGTCCAGTGCGAGTCGATAAGTCGGTACCTTAGCGGCATTAACCGCACACATCAATCAGTTGGAACTTGGACGTGTTCGCGTTCCAACTTGAAATTGATTCCTTATTCGTTCTTCATCGGACGTTTTATGTAGATATTCTTATCAGAAAATGAATTTTAACGATAATTAATAAATGTTGTCCTTGAAAAACCATAAACCTTCTAGCCAAGATAAATGATAGTTCTGCATTGCGAACACGCTAATTGAATTCTATTTGAGACTATCCTCGGTATGCTTGATAATGAGTCAGCTAATAAAACATTTTTTTCAATGCGATTATCCCTTTAAAGGAAATGTACTCTTTAACTCGTCCATCCATTCCTTTTGTGTCAATGTTGTCCCAGAATTTATTATAACGTATAATGTAGTATCCGTTTAATGACCTACTGGTCAAAAATAGTACCGACATCCGATTGGCAGAGACGCACTGGCAAGGTTATGAGCAGACAAATCGACGGACGTTGGCATAGGGCCATAGTCCATACACAGGGGGCTCTTCGTTGAATTTGGACGATGGACAGACAACGGTCAGACGTTTGTACTGAGTAAAATGTACCTACATCATAATATTTAGCATACATAACAGGATTAAAAATGTGCAAAACTACAATAGGTTTTAAACTATTATTTCTAGAAGATAGACAAATGAATATTTAACTAGATTCGGAAACTGCGCAATTCCGAAGCGACACAATGTCGTCTACATAAACTTCGACCTCCCCAAAACAAATTTACTTACGTAAGACTTGTTTAATAGGATGTCTTAGTTCGCCATTCATTCCGATTCACAGTTAAATAATTCATTCATTCGGCGAAGGATAAACATCGGTGGAAAGGACGTAAACAATCGTCTCCCACGCTTATAAACTTGCGTGCCTCGATCAGCAACATCCTGAGCGTTCGTAATCACTTTTGTAAATGTATTCAAACATCCGAAATTTGTGGACACGTTTAATTGAAATTTATTAAATGCAATTAGTGTTTGCCAACCACATGTGTCATAAACATTTTATAGTCAAAGCGAATAATAAATCGCTTAAAAAAAATATCTTACACAGTTCTTAGTCTTAAAATAAAATAAAGTACTAATCCCTAGTTTTTAACAGATGCTCTAAACAGAAGTTATAATATTATTTTTTATAATAAATGAAAAACCACGACCTTGAACGGATACTGTAAATTATTTTTGTTTACCAGTCAAACTTTGTTTACGTAAGCGAAATAGTCTGCGGGATTGCCCAAAACAAAACAATCGTTACATTGATTCTTCCCTTGCCCACGTTAAATAACATTGAACGATACATAAATGTGTTTTTTACGTAGGTAAACAGGATTTGGACAAAGTAACAATAAAACCATTCGTCAATTCATTAAAATTCGTAGCAAACATCGAAAGCTATCAAGAACAACACATAACAAAGCGACAGGAATGAAAACAATTATTTTGTTACATACAAATTAAAAGTATGACATATTATAACAGAGTTGAAACCATTTCCGAATTTCCGTGCCCTAAAAACATTTCAATACTGTAACATCTATATGAACTTCATCATTATCGAAGCGGTCAGTACCTACGACACGATATTAATACATCGGTCACGCTCATTCACGCCTGTATCAATGAAATTGCGTCCATTCATACACTACGTCTACTGTAGGTAGGTACTTGAGCACACAAAAAGACGTACGTATCAAGGGCGTGGAGTGAAACACGTACTTCGCGCTTCCGTTGCACCCACTCACACGTCCGATATATATATTAAATACGTACCAATTCAATACGAAAGCAGTATTAATAGATATAATATTTGGCAAATGTCTTATTACTCATTAATAAGCAAGCGGACTAGGTAGATTTGTAGTAATATGGAATTATTATTATACTTAATATAGAGCAAAAATAAATCAAAATATTTTGTCAAAAAGAAAAGGACACGTTCTCGAAACCTTTGGCTCGCAGCCAATACGAAGAATATTATACGGTACTAAACAGTACTTACATTTTGTTCCTATGGTCGTCTGGCTGAGATTTACGGCGAGATTTATTAAATTAAAGAAAAAATAATATAAAAAGTTTTTCTGAACTCTAACGTGATTACAATTCTAATCGCAAATTTAGAGATGATGACGGTGTTAAATTTTCAAGGCGTCGTAACTCAGTTGTAAAAATAGTTCATTGAGGAAAAGTAGTTGGTAAATAGAAATCAATTGAATCCCGGCGACGGAAATGTTTGTTTGAAATTAATCTTAGTACATTAAATGTACCTGTAACGTGTAAACTGCATTGTCAAGTATCCAAGGTGTAGACGACATAATACAGAATGAGTGTTAAAGCCCACATTTAAATAAGTACTTTAAGAAACGTAACCGATCGTAGGTATTCGAAGTATTACTACAAATTCATAAATAGGTACGACAAGGTTGTAAAAATGTCACGTCTAGGATATTTTACGACGTCGTATATTGGGATAATCATGACGTACCTTAATCGAATTTATGATGCAAGTAATAGATGGGAAATCAACATTTTAATCAGATCTATTCTATGCTATATTCATATTCATTACTTAATTATTCCTGACGACATTTAAAAAATACCTATCTGTTTCCTGAGGTACCAGCTTATACTAGTAGTGATGTTTTAATCCCTTACTTAATTAGTAAGTAACTAGAACCCACAGCAAATTTTAGGGTATTTTATCCAAAGCCTCGCGGCTCTTTTCTTTATCCTTTGTCATCAACATAAAGGGAAAACGGCTCTAAGTTTTATCATACACCCGTAGGAGAGTTGTTATTATCACTAAAGCCCGTATTCATTCCAGGCTTCACTAAACTAGTCTTTGTAATAAATATTCCATCTGACTTGACCGCCGCCCCAAATGTCAGTGACTGCACAACTTGACATTTAGCTGATCACGACGTTGTCGGCATTTTGGTGTAGTGCGTTATAAACTGGTTTAATACACACTACAATAAAATTTAGAAAGGGTAACACGATGGTAATTTTAAGTAGAAATTTTGTTATTTTCACAAGAACGAAATGACTTTGTATATGTACACATACAAGAATTGAAGCAGTGATTCGTTTGTTAGGCATGTTAATTTCAGGATGTCATACTATTTTGTAGCCAATCTCGCCGGCTATTTGCATAGAAATTGACGTAGCGTGTAACTCCATTAGTAATGCCGAGAAATGCAAAACTTTACAACGCCTTCGTTCAGCGGAAACAGGATGGTGGGAGCGGCAGTACATCAAAAGAGGATCAAAAGAGTGGGAAAGACCGAGAAGACAAACGCAGTGTTCTGTATTAATCTTAGAAGACGAATATTTCCAGTACTGGAAGGGTATATGGTATGACTTAGTAAAATTACCATACAGGGAACAGTAACTATAAAGAGTATCAGCCTGTAAGAATATGAATAAATGTAATATATTCTGAATTTAACCATTTTATCAAATGACGAGTCAGGCGCATTCATAGCGGATAGTCGTCTAAAAGCGGAATCCTCTCGGAATACCATTGGGAGCGCACCATCCGCTGCTCAAAACATCCGGTAGCCTTAACGACCCCATTCAGAGCTGTAGTTCTGTTGACGTCATTTTTCCGTCACTGGTGTACCAGGAAAACTTTGATCTTTCAGCTGTATTGTAACCAATCTTTACTACTCAAGTAGAAATGTCGTCCTCAGTTGCAATAGATTATTTCAGATTCAATGGAATCTAAGTGACTTGCTTCGATATTTTTTTAGTCGTACCTACTCTATTCTCTTGTCTATTCATTCTATATCATGTGAAAAATTAAATTATTTACAAACGACTAAGCATATGTTCTGCGATAATAGTTAGGTAGGTTGCACATTTCAACGAACGACAAAGGGTGCAAACTGCAAACACCACTTCCTGCAGCTGTCATGGACGTAAAAGTACAACAGGTATGAACATGACTTGTTACTTATGAACAATGCCTCATTAAACAATTTCAAATAGTACCTACCTATACGATTAATGACCTCACTTGAAGATACATTGTTATTCGAACACGAAAGCTTTGGGCAATTTAGGTATCCGTTAAATTGAATTTAGGAGTGCATTAAGATAATCAGCGTCGTAATCAAATTCCTAATGTTGAGAGGTCGTTCTGTACGGTTGTTTCATCCCAATCCCTACTAATATTATAAATGCAAAAGTAACTCTGTCTGTCTATCTTTCTGTCTGTCTGTTACGCTTCCACGCTAAAACTACTGGACCGATTTAAATAAAATTTGGTACAAAGAAAGTCTGGGGCCTGAGAAGGGCATAGGCTACGTTTTAACTGACTGCAAAAAAGGAGGAGTTTCACGCAGACGAAGTCGCGGGCAGAAGCTTGTGTATAATAAGTAATAATAACCGCGAAGGCATCAGAAATTATTAAGTTGAGTTTTGTTAGAAAATAAGAACTTGATGAGTGCCCTAAATGTTAAACCTAAATGGCTCAGTAATTTCGGTTGTAATGATAAACCAATTTTCAATGAATGTAACGTATTCAATAAATTGCCCAATCCATGTTTTATTACCTACCTAAGGGCGTGGATTGATATCGAATCTCTGTAGAAAAAATGTAAGGCTTCAACAAATATAGTCTCACAAAACTTGTGTCATCTTTTTATCAAAAATTTCTTTAAATAAATTTATCATGTTGGAATGAAACAACTATTAACGGATTTAACTCGCGTATTTTTATTTTATTTTATTTGCTGACGTTTCGGATTCTTTACAGTTTCCATAATCGTAGCATGACTGAGCTGACAAAAGTCTAACGCTAAAGTGAAAAATAAAATAAAATAAAAATACGCGAGTTAAATCCGTTAATAGTTGTTTCATTCCAATGTGTAATAACCGCGAAGGCATCAGAAATTATTAAATTTATCATGATTAGGTACTTTCTTATCAGCTTACTACTTCAAAAATGATGTTAAAATATAAACAAAGGAAATGCAGGGCCTGCTTTGATTATGTGGTGAAATTGATAAGATTATCACGTGGTTTTTTGTAATCGCGAACGGAATTGAATCATTTCCTGTTCTTTACGAATCAAGTATAGGTATTTTACAAAGTTATCATTGATAATATGTAGATTGAATTACTTAATTATTTAAAAAGCAATGCGATGGTTATCATTACATATTTCAATTACTCTTATCAGTCAATGCTACTAAGCTATCCATATGTCTAATAAATTTTCACGATATAATAAAGTACTTTTAACAGCTGAATGGTAGAATTTTAGGTAGGTAGGTACTTACCTACTTAGCTAGGTATTTAATATAGAAAGGAAATTGTAACGATAACGTTAGACTGTTATCGGCGTTAACTCATACCTATCGTTGTTTATCGTTGTTGATATCGATGTTTGAGCAATAAAGGTTACTAATCTTTCCATTCATAAAACAGCTGTCAATGATAATATAATGTTAAGAGTGCCGTCAAATATTATGAATGAATCTAGTATCTATCGGTACCTACTTAATAATCTAGTAAGTAAGTAGTTCAATGTAGGAGGTAGGAATGTTATGACGATTTGAAAAGTATTTACCTATTTTCTACATTGCAAAATCTACCTTGCTTCCATATAGGTTACTGTTTACTGTTGCTATATATTACAGGTGGGTACGTAAGTACAATAATACAATCAGATCCATTGCTTGACATAGGTCCTTTCCAATGTTCCAACTAAATGAGTTCTTCAGTTACAAAATGGTTGAAGAATTTAAGGAGTTGTATTAGGTAATACTTATGTACCAGTGTTGGCAAAAATGTAATCGCGATTAACGATTGACGATTAGGCGATTACATGTAGTTACGATTAGCCGATTGACGATTAGTTGAAAGTAACCGATTGACGATTGCTAACTACTGTAATCGCAATCGTTAATTTCTAATCGTAATTACTAACTACTTTTTCAAGGAATAAGACTTTATCAGCGAGCAGTTACTAAACATATGATGTTGGTAGTGCTGATGATGAACCCTGAAGACACTTCTATGGATCTCAATGATGGATAAAGATAGATATATCGTGTTTGGGCTCATTCGACTCGGCATGACGAGCACTTTCTAAACACATGATGTTGGTAGTGCTGATGATGAACCCTGAAGACTTCTACGGATCTCTAAGATGCATCAACATAGGCATATCGTGTTAGGGCTCATTGGACTCGGCATGACGAGCACTTTCTAAACACATGATGTTGGTAGTGCTGATGATGAACCCTGAAGACTTCTACGGATCTCTAAGATGTATGAACATAGACATATCGTGTTTGGGCTCATTCGACTCGGCATGACGAGCACTTTCTAAACACATGATGTTGGTAGTGCTGATGATGAACCCTGAAGACTTCTACGGATCTCTAAGATGCATGAACATAGGCATATCGTGTTTGGGCTCATTGGACTCGGCATGACGAGCACTTTCTAAACACATGATGTTGGTAGTGCTGATGATGAACCCTGAAGACTTCTACGGATCTCTAAGATGTATGAACATAGACATATCGTGTTTGGGCTCTATCGACTCGGTATGACGAGCACTTTCTAAACACATGATGTTGGTAGTGCTGATGATGAACCCTGAAGAATTCTACGGATCTCTAAGATGCATCAACATAGGCATATCGTGTTTGGGCTCATTCGACTCGGCATGACGAGCACTTTATAAACACATGATGTTGGTAGTGCTGATGATGAACCCTGAAGACTTCTACGTATCTCTAAGATGCATGAACATAGGCATATCGTGTTTGGGCTCATTCGACTCGTCATGACGAGCACTTTCTAAACACATGATGTTGGTAGTGCTGATGATGAACCCTGAAGACTTCTACGGTTCTCTAAAATGCATAAACATAGGCATATCGTGCTTGGGCTCATTCGACTCGGCATGACGAGCACTTTCTAAACACATGATGTTGGTAGTGCTGATGATGAACCCTGAAGACTTCTACGGATCTCTAAGATGTATGAACATAGACATATCGTGTTTGGGCTCTATCGACTCGGTATGACGAGCACTTTCTAAACACATGATGTTGGTAGTGCTGATGATGAACCCTGAAGACTTCTACGGATCTCTAAGATGCATCAACATAGGCATATCGTGTTTGGGCTCATTCGACTCGGCATGACGAGCACTTTCTAAACACGTGATGTTGGTAGTGCTGATGATGAACCCTGAAGACTTCTACGGATCTCTAAGATGCATGAACATAGGCATATCGTGTTTGGGCTCATTGGACTCGGCATGACGAGCACTTTCTGAACACATGATGTTGGTAGTGCTGATGATGAACCCTGAAGACTTCTACGGATCTCTAAGATGCATCAACATAGGCATATCGTGTTTGGGCTCATTGGACTCGGCATGACGAGCACTTTTTAAACACATGATGTTGGTAGTGCTGATGATGAACCCTGAAGACTTCTACGTATCTCTAAGATGCATGAACATAGGCATATCGTGTTTGGGCTCATTCGACTCGGCATGACGAGCACTTTCTAAACACATGATGTTGGTAGTGCTGATGATGAACCCTGAAGACTTCTACGGTTCTCTAAAATGCATAAACATAGGCATATCGTGCTTGGGCTCATTCGACTCGGCATGACGAGCACTTTCTAAACACATGATGTTGGTAGTGCTGATGATGTACCCTAAAGACTTCTACGGATCTCTAAGATGCATCAACATAGGCATATCGTGTTTGGGCTCATTCGACTCGGCATGACGAGCACTTTCTAAACACATGATGTTGGTAGTGATGATGATGAACCCTGAAGACTTCTACGGTTCTCTAAAATGCATGAACATAGGCATATCGTGCTTGGGCTCATTCGACTCGGCATGACGAGCACTTTCTAAACACATGATGTTGGTAGTGCTGATGATGTACCCTAAAGACTTCTACGGATCTCTAAGATGCATCAACATAGGCATATCGTGTTTGGGCTCATTGGACTCGGCATGACGAGCACTTTCTAAACACATGGTGTTGGTAGTGCTGATGATGTACCCTGAAGATTTCTACGGATCTCTAAGATGCATGAACATAGGCATATCGTGTTTGGGCTCATTCGACTCGGTATGACGAGCACTTTCTATTGATGCATCTTAGAGATCCGTAGAAGTCTTCAGGGTACATCATCAGCACTACCAACATCATGTGTTTAGAAAGTGCTCGTCATGCCGAGTCCAATGAGCCCAAACACGATATGCCTATGTTTATGCATCTTAGAGATCCGTAGAAGTCTTCAGGGTTCATCATCAGCACTACCAACATCATATGTTTAGAAAGTGCTCGTCATGCCGAGTCCAATGAGCCTAAACACGATAAGCCTATGTTCATGCATCTTAGAGATCCGTAGAAGTCTACAGGGTTCATCATCAGCACTACCAACATCATGTGTTTAGAAAGTGCTCGTCATGCCGAGTCCAATGAGCCTAAACACGATAAGCCTATGTTCATGCATCTTAGAGATCCGTAGAAGTCTTCAGGGTTCATCATCAGCACTACCAACATCATGTGTTTAGAAAGTCCTCGTGATTCCGAGTCGATAGAGCCCAAACACGATATGTCTATGTTCATGCATCTTAGAGATCCGTAGAAGTCTTCAGGGTTCATCATCAGCACTACCAACATCATGTGTTTAGAAAGTGCTCGTCATACCGAGTCGAATGAGCCCAAACACGATATGCCTATATGTTCATGCATCTTAGATCCGTAGAAGTCTTCAGGGTTCATCATCAGCACTACCAACATCATGTGTTTAGAAAGTGTTCGTCATACCGAGTCAATAGAGCCCAAACACGATATGTCTATGTTCATGCATCTTAGAGATCCGTAGAGTCCTCAGGGTTCATCATCAGCACTACCAACATCATGTGTTTAGAAAGTGCTCGTCATGCCGAGTCCAATGAGCCCAAACACGATATGCCTATGTTGATGCATCTTAGAGATCCGTAGAAGTCTTCAGGGTTCATCATCAGCACTACCAACATCATGTGTTTAGAAAGTGCTCGTCATGCCGAGTCCAATGAGCCCAAACACGATATGCCTATGTTCATGCATCTTAGAGATCCGTAGAAGTCTTCAGGGTTCATCATCAGCACTACCAACATCATGTGTTTAGAAAGTGCTCGTCATACCGAGTCGAATGAGCCCAAACACGATATGCCTATGTTCATGCATCTTAGAGATCCGTAGAAGTCTTCAGGGTTCATCATCAGCACTACCAACATCATGTGTTTAGAAAGTGTTCGTCATACCGAGTCAATAGAGCCCAAACACGATATGTCTATGTTCATGCATCTTAGAGATCCGTAGAAGTCTTCAGGGTTCATCATCAGCACTACCAACATCATGTGTTTAGAAAGTGCTCGTCATGCCGAGTCCAATGAGCCCAAACACGATATGCCTATGTTGATGCATCTTAGAGATCCGTAGAAGTCTTCAGGGTTCATCATCAGCACTACCAACATCATGTGTTTAGAAAGTGCTCGTCATGCCGAGTCCAATGAGCCCAAACACGATATGCCTATGTTCATGCATCTTAGAGATCCGTAGAAGTCTTCAGGGTTCATCATCAGCACTACCAACATCATGTGTTTAGAAAGTGCTCGTCATACCGAGTCGAATGAGCCCAAACACGATATGCCTATGTTCATGCATCTTAGAGATCCGTAGAAGTCTTCAGGGTTCATCATCAGCACTACCAACATCATGTGTTTAGAAAGTGCTCGTCATGCCGAGTCCAATGAGCCCAAACACGAGATGCCTATGTTCATGCATCTTAGAGATCCGTAGAAGTCTTCAGGGTTCATCATCAGCACTACCAACATCATGTGTTTAGAAAGTGCTCGTCATGCCGAGTCCAATGAGCCCAAACACGATATGCCTATGTTGATGCATCTTAGAGATCCGTAGAAGTCTTCAGGGTTCATCATCAGCACCACCAACATCATGTGTTTAGAAAGTGCTCGTCATGCCGAGTCCAATGAGCCCAAACACGATATGCCTATGTTGATGCATCTTAGAGATCCGTAGAAGTCTTCAGGGTTCATCATCAGCACTACCAACATCATGTGTTTAGAAAGTGCTCGTCATGCCGAGTCCAATGAGCCCTAACACGATATGCCTATGTTGATGCATCTTAGAGATCCGTAGAAGTCTTCAGGGTACATCATCAGCACTACCAACATCATGTGTTTAGAAAGTGCTCGTCATGCCGAGTCGAATGAGCCCAAACCCGATATGTGTATGTTTATCCATCTTCGAGATCTAGTACCTAGTCATCTTTAGTGACCAACATCAACATCACCAGGAGACATCATGACGAGTGAAAATTATATTCACCCCTCTACGACAACCAACCAGTCCTGCAGGAGCCGTCATCTCTTAAGCTTTCACGGGAATTCAGATATTTGTATGGGAATCAATGAAAAAGTAATCAAATAATCGTGATTACACGATTACACTAATCAAACTACTTGATTAGTCAGTAACCGATTACTGGAGTAACCGGTTACTTGACTAATCGGTTACTTGAGTAATCGGTTACTGAGCAATCAAATTAGTAATTTGATTACATTTGTAACCGATTGATGCCAACACTGTTATGTACTTACCTATAAATAAGAACACAGAAGATTAGGAACACACAGCCAAATTGCTTTAAGTATGTGTTCACCGAGTCTCTAATGCCAAATAAAAAAAATGTCTATGAATTCCTTAAACTATAGAAGAAAATTGAATTGAATGTGATAAATACTCACCTATTTAGTGTACACTGATACAATGTAATTATAGAACATATAGAAAATACATATAAGTACATATATATACATAAATGTAGGTACTATCAACTGTGCTGGCGATGTTACACCTTTAAGGCAATAATAGCTTGAACGACCCTGGTACCTGGCGGCTGTGTGTGAAGCAACAAGTGCAAGCAATTTTTTTCTAAAATGGCGTACCCCGAAAGCATCCGATAGTACATATGTATTTCATACAGCGGTTTTGCGAATTACAACTAATAAGTAGGTGCTAATTAACATAAAATATCCATAGATAGTATAAAAGGACTCTCAAATATTAGCCAACTATTTTTAAAGTATGTACATACATAAGACTTTACAGTACAATCTATATAAGTTAAACAGCAAATACCTAGTTGCAGAAAAATAGACAAGATCAAAAAATTCAGGAAACAAATATACATGAATAAAAACATTTGAATCGAAGGGAAAGCTTTAGTTAACCTTTCCTTTCACAATTGATTTCTTGTTTTTCTATGTGTTCCCATCATACCTAGCTTATGCTTGTGTTTAGCGAGGAAGTAGATATATGTGGGAAATATTTTCATTGTTCCAGGTTAACCGCTATTTAACTTACACAAGAATGTAAATAAAAACATAGGTATGTTTTACAATTGTTTAGAATGTAATTAAGTACAAATTGTATTTCATGAACTTAACTATGCAACAAGGAAAAATGTTAATTTATATTATGTTTTAAATATAAATAAACTATTAATAAAAATAGCAATAACACAAGAGGTATTCAACTATGTTTATGTAATTATTTTACATATAAAAATAAAATATTAATTGGGATATCTAGGTCTTGGTAAGTGTTTCCAATAACATTCTATAGATATTACACCTTGAAATACAAGAAACCCGAGTAAATAAACGCTTATTAATAAAAAGGAATGTTTTAAGTCAACATGACTGTTGACAAAGTATCTATGCACCTGTTCACACAAATTGCACCTGTCAAAGAGGTTCTGTTTGAATAAATGTTTGACATTTTCAATGCAATTAACAGTTTTTAACTGTTAAATGAATTGTGATAAAACCAACTTGTATAGATGAAAATGTTTTCACGTTAAATCTTCTAATCCCGGTATCTTCTATATATGCATACATGATTCAATATTAAGACAAAATACAGCTGCATACAGGTTTCTAAAAAAATTCAGAGGTAACTAAACTATTCAAACCGCAATATCTTCAAGTATCACAAGTAAGACCACTACAACAAACACAGCCTGTATTAAATTCTGGAAACTAGTTACCAGTGGTAGTAACAGTACCCAGCTAACATTAAACTACTTAATGAAGTGAATTTTAAATGGTTTTGGTTAATATAAAAATAAAGACAGATCATAATATAGAAATCTATTTTTGTAAAAAGCGAAATAATACACCTGTAATTACTCAAATCACTCTATTTGTGAAGGAACAAGTTTTATATTATTAGAACTTACAGTTGTCATTTGTTGATGATGAATATTCATATACCAAAATTATACAATTGTTATATTCTTACCTGTTACCGAAGTTTGTTTTCCAAAACTCTGCAGCATCGCTCTTGGTTATGCGGAACTGGTCACCTGCAAATGTTCCATTAGGAAACATTGCCTTCAGTTCACTTAACATGTGGCTGAACACTAAACTAAGCTTCGTCAGGTTACGTCTATAATGCGAGTTCTCATCAAACATCTTCTCTTTCCCTTCTTTAAACAACTTTATAGCTTGCTTGCACTTTCTTATTAAATTAATAATGAAAATATTAAAGTGTTCGTTGCTATTCAAAGCTTGCATATTGTCCTCATATTTATTATATATTATACGCAATCGCTGATATGTATCAGGAAGAATATCTAGGATGAACGGAGGACTGTTTTTCAAGTTCATTTTGTGATGCTGACACAGTTTTACAACTTTATCCATCAACTTCCAAGTTTTATCCAGGGTTCGTTTGTCAGTTGCCAGTTTTGTCGGACACACGGCATCGGAAAAAGCGCCGTGTAACTTAGAAAATATCGAAGAGATGTTCTTCTGTTGTGATTTCTGACGGGGTGCCGCCATATTGAATAGTCCGATGACATACAAAATAAAACAACTACAACAAGACACCGAACTTAAAACGCATTCATCACTTAATAATAATTATGTCCAGCGTGGGTTTTTTCATTATCACATGAACACACCACATTTACGACACAAAAATACACACGCCAACGTTCACCCACTGACACATCTCCGACGCGTATGACAAATTGACAAATTTATGAATTAACTCAAGTTTTTTTCCTAGTCGTGCCGAGTACCGTGCACGCCGAATTTGTCCAATAACAGAGAAGAAGGCCAATTCGGATATGTCTATGATTGGCTGCTTGGTTGATGCACTGACTATTAGCAACACGGAAAAAAATGTACAGTTAGGAGGTTGAAACGATGTTGCAAGATTAAAGAAATGCTTTTACCCTGACAGCTTTCTAAGGGTTTACAGTACATCATAGAGGGCAGCACTCCGGATAATAAAATAAAAATGCGTACCTACTAATATGACAATGTCATTGCAAGTAGGTATGCGAGTAAAGACGATTATAAATTTGGCATTAAATTTAAAATACGAATTCTGATTTCTGTGTATTATTATTTAGGTTTGAATGAAATAACTAGTAAATAGTAACAACACTTAAGAGTATTGCTAATATAATTATAATTATTATGTGTGTGTACATTGTCAATTTCAAACAATAATATTGTAATTTTATCCATTATTACTATGTATTATGTCAATATTTCCTACTATCAATGGTAATTGTTATACAATGGCAATACCAGTAATTTGCGTTTCGTGTCTCCTTTGAAATAATTTTTATTCACATAGAATTAGTTACTTTTTTATTTGTTTCAGTGACATTTATTAAATAGTTAATTATCAGGTACTGGGATGCAAAAAATATTATTTTCAGTATGTGTTTTTAAAAAGAAAGTTACGTTTTTTCGTTGTGTGAACATCTCCTTGCAACGCCATCTAGTCTATCACTTACAGACTTAGTCTGTAGGTTTAGTCTGTTGGTTTTTCCTGTACTTCTTAAAGTATATATAGAAGTTTCTATATAAATCAGTAGATGGCGCTAAAATAAAAATCGTAATTTCTTATAAATTGTATAGATAGTGTTCTGACGTTATTTGAGTGTCGATTTTTATTATTACGAATACCTATATAAAATGATTGTAATGATTTTATATATTCGTAATAAGATTAGTTTTCCTTAATAGGTACTTAATAATTTCTGATGCCTTTGCAGTTATGGAATCTGTAAAGCTCCGAAACGTCAGCCAATAAAAAAATTTAACAAACCCCCGACATAAAAACCTAAAAGCCCTTTAAAAAGTATGACAATAATAAAAACTTAATATTAGTTACCTAAATATTAATATTTCTACAAAGAAAACGTCATGTCGGGGGGACCGTAGGTTTAGGTAGATTGTAGGTATTAAGTAGTAACACCTAAATGAGAAGCGGTCCCCCCGACATGACGTTTTCTTTGTACAAATATTAATATTTAGGTAACTAATATTAAGTTTTTATTATTGTCATACTTTTTAAAGGGCTTTTAGGTTTTTATGTCGGGGGTTTGTTAAATTTTTAATTTATTTTTTTATTTCATACTTTTTGTAAGTAGCTATCTACTACATAAATTATTATTTTTAAGTAATTTCCATTTCACATGGAATTTTGTAATGTACATGTTATCCTCTTACATTTAATACCCCACTCGGGTACATTTGTCGACATTGGGTTTACCATTTACACTTTTACTTCCCATAATTTTTAAACTACTCAACCGATTTTCATAACAATTTCAATTTTGTAATCTACACGTGATCCTCTTTCATTTGATACCCCACTTGGGTATATTTGTAGACATTTGGTTTTCCATCCCCACTTTGACACCCTATATTTTTTGAACGACTCAACCGATTTTCATTATAATTTCCATTTTGTAATGTACACGTGATCCTCTTGCATTTGATATTTGACTCGAGTATGTTTGTAGACTTTTATTTTTCCATCCCCTCTTTCACCCCCCCTAAAATTATTAAACTACTGAGCAGATTTTCATCAAACATAGCTAAGAACACTCCCGACATATACACCTTTCAAACAAAAAAAACAGAATCAGAATCGGTTTATGCGTTAGGGAGCTATGATGCCACAGACAGACACACACACACACACACAGACAGACAGACAGACACGTCAAACTTATAACACCCCGTCGTTTTTTCGTCGGGGGTTAAAAATAAAATACGCGAGTTAAATCCGTTAAAGTTGTTTCATTCCAATTCCTTAATACTTACTTACATATTATGTAGGTATATTTAACTAAGTTACTTAATATTTCAATATTATCACAATTAAACTTACTTATTTACAATTATATGACAAACAACGTAGGTACCTTCCTAAGTAAGGTACCTAAATACCATAACAATAATTGCCTATAATATTATGTTTAGTAGATACTTACGTATGCAGCAGGTTGAAATTTATAATTACTAAGCTACTTAATTATTTTAAATGAAATGCAATTGGTATATTTTTATATTTTATTAGTTTTTAACTTACTAGGTAGGTACGTATTTCGCTAGGTAAGCATGTGAAATAAGATTATTTTCTCCTATATTCTTACTTAGTAGGTACATGGGTTTTCCTCCAAAGCATTGTACGTTAAAATGGCACCTTTAACACCGATCAGCACGTTATCCGCCGAATCAAAACCAAATGTATTTACACCATTCACTCCAAAAGATCCAACGTGTCTTGCGTTCTCTGTATCAGGATCTATGATATACAAATTACTGTTTTCATCCATGGCAAATACTTTATTCGACCGACTAACGAAAATACCAGTCATTTTATCACTCGGCAATCCTCTTATTTTGATAGCGACATTGTTACCGTTTTTCAAAATGTAAGAAGTTTTTGCAGCAACAAAGTAGATGTTATTTCTTCCATCAATTGTTAAACCGTGACCGTTCGGTATAGCAGAGAACGTCTCTTTCTTTTGACCGTTTTTCGTTATCTTAAGAACTCTGTTCTGAGGCCACGTGGCTACAAACATTGTACTTCCATCGTTAGTTACAGCTAGGTACATAACATCTTCACCTAAACCAGTAAACAGTTCTATAGGTCCACCATCTTTGTATTTGTATACACCGTTATCAGTTGCTAAGTAAACTATGTCGTTGAGGTTATCAACAACCGTGGATTGACCAAGTCCAGAAAATTGTATTGTTTCGACCTCTCCGCTTGTATGCATAGATTGCAAGCACATCTTCATATCGTCACTTATAAGTGTATAGAATATATTTCCTGTCTTCCAGTGGACGCTCAAGTCTGCTGGCATACCAGTAATATTTCTTGTTTGGTATTTTACATAGAACACGTTGTTAACCTTCACAACGTCATTGCAATCTGATATTTTACTTTGCAAGCCCAACCGTGTCATCACAGGATTTGCTTCTATGACCATTGTTAAAGTCGTCATTATAATTATCACTGTCGAGGAAACCATCTGTAAAGTTAAAAAATAATACTAACTTAAGTAGGTATCTAAATTAAAAGTTCTGATCTTGCACAACACAAGCACATGTTATTAAAGTATCGCTAAAGATCAAGATTTTATAGTAAGTCGGTAGAATTGGTTATAGTGATTAGGTATTTGTATAATATGTAGGTACTATGAAATAGTTTTTATGGATTATGTAACTATGTATTATAAGTACTATCACAAATTGTGACTCGGCTACAAGGTCAAGGTTTCATCTCCGAAAAAAATATTTCTCCGGATTTAATCAGAATCAAACATGGCCGCCCTATGATTTTATTATTATTAATAAACGCTCTTAAATATCTCTATTTTACCTTGCTATTCCGTGTCCGTGTCTCTTAAATTATTGATTTATATTATTATTATATTCTTCGCTCGATAAAACTTAAGCACTAATCACTTCACTGAATCTTTAACACTAATTAAAATTATCATTCGACTCTCTATTATATACAGTCGTATCTTTGTTTTCATTACTTACTAACAGTATAGGTAGTTTATATTTATACGAGAAACGGCACAATAGTAAACATGTTAGCAATTAACTGAGAATGTGATAGCCTATCGACATCATTTTCTTGTAAAATATATCTAGAAAATGTTTTCATTTTAAATTCCGAGAAGGAAATGAATAGGGTACCAGCGTACTGAATCAGATACTAAGAATTAATACAAGGGACCTATCTTCGACTAAGTTTAATTATATAATTTAATATAGTTGAAAATATTTATTGTCACACGCACATTTTATTATTATGATTTGATACCTATTAGAAATTATTTTTAGGTAGGTACTTATAGTACCTACCTATAATTATAATAAATAACTTTAATGCTCAGTATTTTTACATATACCTACTTACCTGTTTACAAGCTTAACTTGGCTCGATGAAATAAAATATTACCTACCTATGCCTCAGATATTTTTTGAAATAACGTTATTAGTAGGACAATTTTATGCATCATTAGGTATTATTTTTTTAAGCAAATGAAAAGTAACTATACATGAAAAAATTGTCTCTAGGACAATCTATTTTGATATTTCAACCAAAGTACGACTCTCGATACTACTAGAGTTAACTAGAGTACCTATATCAAAATAGCGCATCTAGTTCCTTTTGTATAGGTACAAACTCTAAAAGTTACCGACCTACTGATGAAACTGATGATTATTCCCTCGCCTTAAAATAGCGCGTGCGAGGGCCTCTGACGTAACTAGTGTTACATTAAGATGTAAAACAAGGCGTGATGAAAAATGGAGTCCTGTCGCGCCGTTCATCCATCACGGGAATAAGTTTAATCACGTATTTTGTCATCGGATCGTTTTCGGGAATATGAGATCCCCGAAGAAATTATTATACCCAGGATTGATTGTTTCCGAGTTTACTACCTACCTAAGTATTATAAAATATCATTTTTATTTATAGAACCTTATAGGCGTAAGTCTGCTAAAAATGAGTGTAAACTGAATTGTATCTAATTTTTATACAATACTTACTTGTTTTGTTTAATAGAACTCCGGAAATATTATAAAAAATATTCTATGTAAGTATTGTACCTAGATAACATATGTATATTATTTTTCTCATAACCTAAAATATATAGTTTTATAGAGGTACCTATATAATAATATATTGGCCGATTACCGAATATAATAAGTAGGTACCTACCTTTATTAATATAAATACTCGTAACAGTCATGTTTGTCAGGTTTTCTTTTCACTCTATCATGCCAGAATAATCTGCTCCGTGCTCAATATAATTTATAAACCTTGATCCTTTTTAAAAGTACGACGTTTCTCAACAAAACTAGAGTTACGCAAAACCGTCCATTACTTTGGCTACATCTTGCATTATAACCTCTTTTCACCATTTGAGTGAGGTTCGAGTGAAACATCATTTTTCACTACCCTATGTCAAGGTAGGTAGTAATGAATGAAACCTTCCCACCAATATTGCTTCAACACTCTGATCATTCAAAAATAACCCCTATCACCCTTAGTATAAGAACAAAAACCTGAATAAAAATCAGCAGTGACAACCTAGTTTTTAGTAAAGAACGACTAATGACACTTGAGCTTCGATAGGTTAATTATTTCCTTAAATGGGTCTTTTTTTGTTTGAAATGAAGACGAAGTTGCGAGACCTTTAGTAACTGGTTGCTTTGCATTGAAAGTGGCTCGGGGAAGTTTCCTACTTTCAGTTCAAGACAATAAGAATGAATATTATGCGCTTTGTGGAATATTGAGGTGATACTGTAATTACAGGAATTCGCACCTTTCCGCTAACGAGCTCGCTTCAAAGTTATTTTCATCATTTACGTTCGTGTAACTTTTGCGCTGCGCTTGCATTGAATTATGATGACTTGTGATGCTTTAAACAGATGATTATTAATAGATATCTCTGAGAAGATATTGGATATACCTACTTACATTAATTTGAACTGAGGGAGAAGAGAAGGGGTCGACATTATTTATAGGTCCATATATATAAGTAGTTTGCGGTGAAATTGCTATTGTACCTACATTAATAGAATATCAAAACCATGATAATGAATAGGTATATTTAATAATGAAATAAGTAGGTACGTACAACACATAGTAGCTACTAGATACCTATGCAAAATATTTAATACGATGTACCAATTGAAATTCGATCGATATTTATGGTTAAATAGGTACCCGAGACGTCATTAGTGTAATTAGAAGCACGGTGCCGCGGTTAGTTATAAGTATGGGTTCAAGTCCCGCTAAGGTCTCGATTTTTCTACTTGTCTTGGTTCAAATATGATTATCACATAGTATACATTTTTGTAAGACAAATATTTGTCTATAACAAAATAAACAGTACCTACTTAATAAAATATTTGATAAGTAAGTAAAACCTACCCTTAGGCTAACCCTTTTTGAGGATATTAGATATCTATGAAGTAAATTAAGATAAAACTGTGCTAGTGGAATTTCAAGCTTGACAAGAATTTCAGAAAGTGTTTACTAAGTAAGTAGACTATTTATTTGTATATTTAATAAACAAATGATATTATAACATCATAATTTCTGATACTTAGCCTCGCAGTTATTACACATTGGAATTTAAACAATTATAACGAATTTAACTCGCGCATTATATTTTACTTGCTGACGTTTCGAAAATGACGCAATTCCCATATTCGTTGCACGACTGAGCTGACGATAGTCTACAGCTAAAGTGTTTTATTCCAATGTGTAATAACCGCAAAGGCCTTATAAATCACTGGAATACCTACTTATAGTAACTATATCCATATTTGCACCTAATACAGTAGAATATATTGCTTTGCAAATTTTATATAAAAAAGTCTTACGATATTTCAAATCCCACAAAAGCTTGACACGAAATCTAATACTGTAACACAATATTGTCACCTACGTGCATAAACAGGCTATATTTACGGATTCTGTGCGTCGACCGAGATGTACATTTTACTTGTAGGTAAGTAGGTAGGTACTTGGTCTACTCAGAAATAACAAATCTTTTAAGTTACGAGTATGTTATTGACGCTGACTATGTTTTTTTCAAAGTACTTCAAAGATGGCTGCTTTCGAACAATGGTCGACGGCAATATGTTGTGGTTTTGATCATTTGAGTCATAAATAAAAAAAGCCTAAATTAATTCATTAAATATTTTTATCGAAATGAACTAACGCAACTAGTTATTTCGGTTCTTAGAATTAAAACTAAGTACATTTAACAATACGTTTCACTATCACTACATAGTATAAAACAAAGTCGCTGTCGCTGTTTGTCCGTCTCTATGTATACTTAAATATTTAACTCTACGCAACAGATTTCGAAGCGGTTTCTTTTAATAGTTAGAATGACTCAAAAGGAAGGTTCGTAGTAGGTATCCGTGTGAACCCGGGGCGGATCGCTAGTTATACATAAATCAAAGAAAGTTCAAATCTTGACTTGTTTCACCCAGATGTGCTCTAATAACTTATTAGGTGATATCTAAATGCAATCTTATAGCTTTGACCGGAATTGAAGTTAGCGACTTAGGAGGCAGTGAAATCTATATAAATAGAACAGTAGAGTTAGATTACACCATAACTAGGGAACGGCTTGACAGATTTTGATGATATTTTGGTATGGAGGTAGCTGACACCCTGGATTAAATTAATATATACCTACCTACTTAGGCTACTTTTTAAATCACTACCCAAAAAAGGATTTACGTTTTTATAGTATTTAAAACTATCGTAAGTTCACGATACGTCAGCAAATAAAATAAAATGCACGAGTTGAATCCCTACTTTCCTACTAATATTATAAATGCGAAAGTAACTCTGTCTGTCTGTTACGCTTTCACGCTAAAACTACTGGACCGATTTAAATGAAATTTGGTACAAAGAAAGTCTGGAGCCTGAGAAAGGACATAGGCTACTTTTTAACCGACTGCAAAGGAGGAGTTCCATGCGGACGAAGTCGTGGGCAGAAGCTAGTCCTCTATAAATGTTTCATTCCAATGTAACTGGAATATTTTTAAAAACTTTCCAAAGTAAAAAATATATTTGTATAAACTAGGGTCAGACCGGTCTCCTAATAAATAGAAAACAAACAACTTTTGTAAAATATGTGTTTTATAGTAGAAATACACTTGACCGTTTTTTCGTATAGACTTGTTAAACCCGAAAAAACTTGCAAAACTATTCATAGAGTCATCGAGCAGAAGTGTGCTCGGCTGAGGTTTGGTCTAAGTTGTAGACTTTTGTGATCAATATTATAAAGATTTTTATAATAAACTAACGGTCCCGGCAGACGTCATCCTGCCCGTTCGAAATTCAAATAGGTAACTTTAGTTAGACAACGTTTGTATGGAAAGAAAAGGGCTGTTTTTAGGGTTTTCCCGGCAATTATTCGATTTTTTCTAAAGAACATTAAAAAAAAATATTGGCCAAATTGGTCCAGGCGTTGTCGAGTTATGCGCTTACCAACACATTTTGCGATTCATTTTTATATATAAGAAGATGTGACATATAAAATAACTATTACCTATCTGTTTATTGTTAGTTTGAGAGTTACAAAGTTGTATGTATATATGTGTAGAATGCAGATAGGTACAGGAACCTACTAAAAAACAAGCGAAAATTTTAAAATTAAAAGCTCAGATTAAAGTAAAGGTAAGTATAAGCTGTTTTTTTTTATCTTAGAACAGGTATAAGTTCAGTCTAGGGCCATTAGAAAAGTGTCAGTCAATAAGGACTCTCGTTTCGATCAGCCACTATTATCAATTAGCACTTATCTAGGTGTGGTAGGTAAAACTATTATTTTAAACAATAACTAACTATAATAAGCTAAATCTTTATTTCGAAATCAAGTAGGTATTAACCAAAATGTTTAACTTAACTACCTAACTAAAATGAACTAAATATCCACTTCGAAATTAACCAAAATGTTTAAACTTTAAAGTTAAGTTGGCAAATGTTACACAGTCACAACATATTTCCGCGGGTGCTTGTCCCTAGTACTGCATTCAAATCAGGTATCAAACTAGTAACGGTGTCAGCGGCGCCCGCGCCGACACGGAGGCGCCAGTCGACCGCGATTGCCTCGGACACTGGGCATAACATGGAATGGACAAGAACCAAAACAGTTTACCTTCATCAAACCTATGATGGTTTGTCACGTCGATATTTTATCGTGTCGATATCGTATTATTATCCCGGTGATCTATACTAATAATATAAAGATTTTTTGTTGGGATTGAATAGGCTCCAAAGCAACTGACCGATTTGAAAAAATCTTTTACTGTTGGGAAGCTACACTATTCCCAAATGACATAAGCTATAAAAAAAGGTATCCGTGCGAAGCCGAGGCGGACAGCTAGTCTTACATAAATTGGTGAAATAAATGACAAGATATAGAATTTAACATTTACTAGACGACACTATTATGTTGACAAAATGTTGTCGTGTAAACGTGAATGTGGACAATGTTATTGTCAGAACTGGAATATTATATTGAAATAAAAAGCACCAGCTTTCAAATGAATCATCAAAATCGGTACGGTACACCCAGTCCAAACTTCTGAGGTACTTACTTAACAAATATAAATGAAGTCGGTTAAAAAATACAGTTGATTTGAAAAGTTGTCTCTTTGTTTAAAGTCGATAAATAATAAATACTTAATAACATTTTACAAATCGCTCGCTGTTGAACCCATTTTATTGTATTACCTAGGTGGGTAGGCACCTCTAAGAAACACAGATAAATATCTTTGATTTATCCTATTAGGTACGTACATAGATAAAATGTCTGTAGTTAGATTAGTTTGTTATAACGTTCAACCTTTTTAACGGGTTAGTAAAGACACGGGTATGTCCATAATAACTTCATCAGGTATAGCCAAAAAACCTCGTAGAATTCGCGTGGGCGTCACCAAATAAGGTCAATCATTGTGTACCGACTTTCAACGCGAATTATATTTAATTATACCTCTAGTGTTTTGTTTAGTACATTCATTTAATTACACATTGTAAAGCGACGGTACGTGAATTGATTGGAATAACAAATGAGTTGAAAACTATGAAGCAACGTTGTTTATCTGCTGTGTTGTTTGCATTATTGTAAATAAGTATCACAAATGTAATCTGATTAACTCATGTTTTTAAATAAAAACGATTGATAATTCATTTGATTGACGATAAATATAAATATAAGAAGATGTAAGATGCTAAGATGCTAAGTCCTTTATATTTCTGTTCGTAAAACCGGTATTACTTAATCATTACGAAAACCTAATTAGGTACTTAGATTCAAAGAAACGGAGTACAATCATGCTTAAGTACCTACTTGCTAAAGTACCGAATCCTACTGTATATATTTGCTACCTAGCAAAAACTAAACAATATAATCGCAGACATATCATACCTACGCCAACATGATGCTTTATAAGTAAATACGTATTTTAATTATAGGTAATAGTTACCTATTTTGCCTAGTTCGCTTTAACGGGCACAAGAGAAATTACTTTCTAGTTATCTATTTTCAATTTCCTGCCATCATCGTGCGCTTCTTTTGTGGTTTTTGTAATGACACCCTGAGGCTGAGAGCTTTGACATAAAATTTCTAAATTAATACACTAAGAATATTTTTAAAGGGAAAAGTTAAAATTAGCCTTTGAATCGTCAAAGTCATATGGTTTTACTTTATCCATTTATAAAGTAAGTTTAGGAACAGGTAAGTTTGTGGGTTGTTGTAAGTATTTAAATAAGGAACCGAATACTTCAAAACATAGACAAACGCATTTATTTATTAACTGGCGATATATTATTATGTACCAACTGTAGAGATTGAGATCCAATGAAGATGCTGGCCGCAAAAGAAGTTTAAAAGTGTTCTTATATTTTAGAAATAATACGGGATAGTCAAGAAATGAGTGGAATTATAATTGTGAGGCTGATGATTATACCTAGTTGATATTATCCAAAAGATTATTTTGTATTGAAGACCTCATTATAGTATCATATAATAATGAAGACTTAAATTAAGAATATAAAGGATAGGATATTTATATTGATATTAAAGTAATAAAAGGGTTAAACAGTTTTTGGACGACAGGTTCTAATAATCACACTTATATCGGTGGTAGGCCTCTGCATAGTAGGTATAAATCTTGAGAGGTAAGGTAGGTTTATAATTCGTAATGCTTCAAAATAAATTCGATACTAAATTCCACGTACTGTTATAGATAACATGACTGGCAAAGTGTATGTTTCTGTCAGCCAATCAAACGATAACTGAATTAGCTTTAACTGAAATCATTTATTGCCCTGACTGCATTATCAAGTGAATATTCAGTAAATTGATTGCATGCGTGTGCATTGTTATTTTAGAATGGGTCGCAATTATTATGATCAGATAAGCTATTGAAATATCAATGCAGTTTTTGTTTGAATTAGTTTTCTATTTAGTGCAAGTTTTATAGAAGAGGTTGTATTTTGCAATAAAGTCGACTAGTTGTGTACTTACCTTATTTGAGTTTTAGTTGTTGTTTCAATGATTGCGATATCATGTTGTTATTATAGGTACTTATGTCATGTTTGTTATTCAATAAGAATATTTGTATTGTTCCAGATTTATTTGTATTGTTCCAGTTATTTGTATTGTTCCAGTTATTTGTATCCAAATCCAATCCTGATGGATACATGGAGATATGCCAGTTTTGCTAAAGAAAATAAATAATTTTATTACTGGAGCTCCAAAGTAAGGAATCACCTCAAACATGTAAGTTCAAAGACAAAGTTAACATTTATAAATCGGTACTCTTTCTTATAGTTCAGGAGTGATATGGGTTTTTAGAGAAAAATAGCTCCATTTTCGCCGCACGCCATTTAAATCTGTTATAGTTGTATCATTAATAATAATATTGCACTTATTTTAGTTTTGGTAAAGATATTCTTAACATAGTAATTCACTAAGTTTTTTGCAAGGTTTATAATAAGTCAACCCGTTGGTCAGTTGTAAGAGTCTCTGACTGCAATACTGGAGGTTGCGGGGTCGTAACCTACTAGGGACAGTAGATAGATGTCAGTGTAATGACAAGAGCATTAGCACCTAAGTCACGGATGTCTTATATTATCCATAATGCTTCCAAGCCAAAACTAATTTGGACTTGGTCAATTTGTGATAATAATTGAAAGATATTTATTGAATAAATTGACAGTTTGAAATAGAATCAAGTCACTCGCTCCTATCCTATAAACGCCAACACAAGCGGGCAATTCGCAACTTTTCAAGTTTTCGCCAGTGTTTGCCAATTCTCGCCCAGTTTTCGCCAGAAGAGTTCGCATTGTTGCTCGACTTAGCGAAGTTCGCATCGGTAATGTGTTCGGGAGAAATATTGTACTTCAGCATTTAGTTTGTAGTAATAAAAAGGAATGACTTTGCTAATTTCCAGGAAAAGTATCCGGGGAGATTATTTATTCATACTTTATTGCACAAAACTTAACAGATGTAAGTTTACAAAAGGCCAAATTGCCTAGACTCATTCTCTACCATTCAAACTTGGAGTCATAAAAAACATTACGTAATATATATTACTAGCGGTTCGCCCCGGCTTCGCACGGATCCCTAATTTTTTTCAAAATATTCTATAGCCTATGTTACTCAGGGTGAACGTAGCTTCCCAACAGTGAAAGAATTATTCAAATCGGTCCAGTAGTTTTTGAGCCTATTCATTACAAACATACAAACAAACTAAAATAGGTACAAATCTTTCCTCTTTATAATATTAGTATATATATATTTTTTAAAATATTTTTTTTTAAATTTCCTTATGTTATTTTATCTTTGATCACCATTAATATAAACTACTCAATAAAAACCTCCCAATTACGTCTGTTAATAAGTTTCGGCATCCCTTAATCACAAAGGGATTTCCATCAATGTAAACAATATTTCGTCATAATTAAATACATTATTAATTCGATAATAACTGTATTGTAATAATGTTTCATTTTAATTATTACCCCAGGTGTATAATAAGCTCTCATAAAGCTCCATTAATATGCGAAAAGCGTCGGAAATAATAAGCAGCAATTATGATTAAAATAAAAGCTCGGTATTATTCCCTTATGGCATCTTTACTTGAATAATTTTATATACTTATAATAAGTCTCTTCGATAATTATTATACTACCATAATCCCATTAATAAATATTTTTCCATTTAAGACATAAATGAAATGGTGAGAAAACAATCTATACTTTCTAATTATTGTTATAGAAGGTAGCAGTTAATGATTAGCTCGATACTTCGTTTTGCTGACGTTTCGAAAACTTTACAGTTCCCATATTCATAGAACAAATAAGCTAACCAAGTAAAGTGTTAATTCCATTTTGTTTTGTGTGTGTTTCATTCATATCTGTAATAACCGAAAAGGCATTAGTAGGTAATTATCATTTTACTGTATTCAATATTCATTGTATCCGTATGTATTCAATGTATTCATTAGTAAGCATTAATAAAACCTATAATATTTCTGCCTTAAGTATGATGGAAAAAAGTATTCTTCAGCCACCACAACCTCAATTTAAAAGTAAAACATTATAAATAATGTTATTTAATAAAATTACCTGACGGAGAATAAACCTATATGTTATTTGTATGGAGCTCAAAGTTAACAACCCAGTTCTATGAAGCCTCGTTGACTCTGAAATGATTTTACTGATTGTCAGATCATTACAAAATACTACTAATAAAAACATTCACATACTAAAATACGGTACGCAAACGGTTTATTAAATAAGGAATTGGTTTTGTCGATTAAAATATAGAATAGAGAGTTTATATTGTGATTACAAAATTAAAGGGTAGTATTTTGTGGAGACAAAAACGTAGCTTAATAACTTCTGATGCCTGATGATGATAGTTGTTTCATTCCAATGTGTAATAACCTCGAAAGGTTATTACACATTGGAATGAAACAACTATTAACGGATTTAACTCACGTATTTTTATATTTTTTTATTTGCTGACGTTTTGGATTCTTTACAGTTTCCACAATCGTAGCACGACTGAACTGGCAATGCTAACGCTAAAGAATCCGAAAATAAAGCAAATAAAATAAAATAAAAATAAGCGAGTTAAATCCGTTAATAATTGTTTTATTCCAAAAACATATCTTCTTAAAAAGACAATCGTCATACCATAATAAGATTGTTTGCTCCCTTAGAGTTATGCATTAGTGCATGTAAGTACCTAAATCTGTAACATATAAACAAAATTTCTTTCTTTCATTATGGATCTTGTATGACTTAGACTCATATTACTAACAGCTTAATAGTAATATGACTAAGAGAGCAAACAGTACAGAATAGCGGCCGTGATCGATCACTATCAAACACAGATCGCCGACAAAAATAATTTTGATGTTGAAACTTGCATTACACAAAAAGATAGCGTCCATTATTTAAGATGCTATAAACTAGGCGAACTGTTTTTGTATCCGGGCTATTTCACGTACACGTGACACTCGTGAATACCTAGGTCACAGCGTGCTTCTCAGTAACAGGCTTAGTTAGGTACCTGAATAGGTCAACTCGATTTAAGTTATTTCTCTAAACTGGTCGTATTCTGTTTACCGAGTATTTCTTTAATCCTTTACATTTACTTGCAAGTGTAGAGAAATTTTTATTAAATTATTTTTTTATTTAAAATCAGTGGCCCAAATATTTTTATTCAGCTATGGACGTTCTGTCTTGCTAATGATAAACGCAGTAAGTACACATAAGTTTCATACATACTTACTGCGTTTAAGGTTAGCACGATAGCATTGTCACAGTTAATTATGAAGAACAAACAAAACGTAGAACCGAATTAATCGAGGAATCTGTGGGGACATTTTCACTGGAGGTAAAGCAATAAATCGGAGTGGGCAAATCAACAGTGTAATTGTATCAAACGGAATCGTAATATGAGTAAGTATCATAATCCTTACTAATATTATAAATGCGATAGTAACTCTGTCTGTCTGTCTGTCTGTTACGCTTTCACGCTAAAACTACTGGACCGATTTAAATGAAATTTGGTACACAGAAAGTCTGGAGCCTCGGAAAGGACATAGGCTACTTTTTAACCGACTGCAAAAAAAGAGGAGCGCCACGCGGACGAAGTCGCGGGCAGAAGCTAGTAAATTCCTTACTAATATTATAAATGCGATAGTAACTCTGTCTGTCTGTCTGTTACGCTTTCACGCTAAAACTACTGGACCGATTTAAATGAAATTTGGTACACAGATAGTCTAGAGCCTGAGAAAGAACATAGGCTACTTTTTAACCGACTGCAAAAAAGAAGGAGTTCTACGCGGGCGAAGTCGCGGGCAGAAGCTAGTAATATATATTCGAATAGAAAATTTGTGATATGCAAAATATATTCCAATATGAAGAAACTTTATTGCGTCTGGACGGAGTTTACCGTTTTTTCGTAAAATGGTGGGTGAGTGTCATGACGAAGCATTATTACCTGTTCGACAAATAAATTATTCTGTAAGTATTTTGGTATAGGGTAATATAGATTTATGAAGGTTTAGTAGTCTACGTCTGTAATGTAGGTTAGTTGTTTGTCATATATCATTTAGGTATTAGCTTATGTAGGTATATATGATATTAAAAATACAATTTTGAAAAATCCGAATTAATCTCAGTACCTTTCGACTTTGGATTTGGAAAGCCGGACCCAGTTTCAGACGTCAGTGTATAAAAACTTAAAATATAATCAACATCTATCACACAGAAAGTCCTACTCAATTTGTCACATATTATATTAAGGAGGAATGCTTTATGTGTAAGTTAATGTTTCTTTGCGTGGTCACGAACTCTAGTAATTCTCATAACAACCGGACGAGCAAACCTACCATTTTAAATGGTTAAATCTCATTTTTTGTCGCTCCTCTGTTTTTGATCTGGTACACGAGTGTAGACAATAGGTTAGGTTGTATAGTATGGAAAGATTTTTAATATTTAAAGTATTCTGTAAATAGGCACTAGGTTATTGAAATGTACCGAGTAATTATTAAACAGTTTTAGTAATATAATAATTTCTGATGCCTTCGCGGTTATTACACATTGGAATGAAACAACTTTAGCGTTAGACTATTGTCAGCTCAGTCGTGCTACGATTATGGAAACTGTAAAGAATCCGAAACGTCAGCTAATAAAATAAAATAAAAATACGCGAGTTAAATCCGTTAACAGTTGTTTCATTCCAAAGTTTTAGTAATAATTCTGTGTCCATCTTAGAAAAAACCTCGAAAAGTAAAAATATGAATTTAAGCAGTGTATCGAAGTGATTTGGAAGACTACGGTGCAGGTACTGTGATTTATATGGTTGCTCACTATCTTGTTTGTTTGTTCAATATCTTGAGAACCTTAATACAAAATATGTCATGTACCTACAATATTGTAGTTGCTTTGAAAATAAAAGAGAAAAATCGATATATTTTGTTTTGACGGTCTACATTCACTACACAAACAGAATTTTTGTCAATGAATAAAAAGCTGACTCTATATAAACCCATCATTCTATCTACTCACTTTTCTAACGATGTGAGATTCGGCGCAGCATCCGGTGATTATACTGAAACGCGGATGCAGACAAATAAATACTATACTTATTCGTCTATACGGTAGTATAAATTAAACATACACACGCGTATTGACGAATCTTAAGAAAACCATGAACTCAATGTTAGAAACGAAAGTTTTACTTTTATTCAATTCGCTTTTAACATAAGTACCTACACGAAACAGACAAAGACAAGAGACGGGGTTTAATTTTTTCACAGCTTTAAGAGACTGTAGACCTAAGTATATATTGGTTATAATTTCAACTCGATACCTCACGCGTTCCCGAGAAAAAGGGTCTTAACAGATGTACAGATAGACGGTCAATAAAGTGATCCTATGAGAATTGTGTTACTTCCTTTTGAGGTACAGAATCCTAAAACCACCAAGATTATGAGTGAATAAAAGAAATGATAAATAAAATTGAAAGAATATACATTTTGAGTTCGCTACTCGAGACTTTTTTGAGTATTTTAAAACACACCGTTAGACTAACATATTAAAAGCCAACAACACATAATTTATCAAAATCGATCAAGTTGTTTATTGGTGGGGGAAATTAATAAGCCGGATGATGTAATAATATCTATGATAATGGCTAATAGTTGAAAGACTTCCACTGGATATTAACCTACCTATATAGGAACTTAATTCGCTGGGTATATACCTGATAGTTTATACTGACATATAATATCAATATTTAGGTAGGTACTTACTAATAATAGCCTATCTTATAAAACGCCTGACGTGTATTAAGGTGGTTTTAGCACCCGTGTATTACCAGTGCATGCAATTTCATCGGTTCAGTAATTTAAGCGTTAAGATGCATCGAGCAAATAGACAGATCTATATACTTTTGCATTGACGGAGTACAACATTATTCACTCTAGGTATATAATAAAGTCGTTGTCTGTCCGTCCCTATGTATGCTTAAATCTTTAAAACTACGTAACGGATTTTGAAACGTTTTTTTAAATAGATTTAATTATTTAAGAGTAAAGTTTTTAGCACACGTGTGAAGCCGGATGGGTCGCTAGTAATGTAGATATATAAGGGTATAACTTTAGCACCTTTATATATTCGTATTCTTCCTCGGAATTTATTCCTCACTAAATTAGGTATCTTCTGAAAAACCTTCTTGAAACTATATTATCTTGTTAAAAATAACACGTCCGCCAGAAGCGAGGCAATGATTGTAAAACGCTTGGCGAGTTGTTATTCTGGACGCGTACCGCGCACTTCATTCACGCATCAAAATTTACGCGCCCCCGAACTGCCGAGTATTAATACGAGTACACATTCAGGGTCTTTTTTTTTAAAACGAGTTTATTAGCTTGTATTTCATCTATGTACCGAATTTGAAATTTTGTGTTAAAAAGCTCATAACGGTTTTATTACAGATTTAATTTAATTTTTCGATCATGAATGTTTTATGTATAAATAAACACTAAACCACTAAAATGTTCCACTCAATGAAGTGATGATTTTCAGCAAAATAAACCATTTATTTAAATCGGTCCAGTAGATTTAGCGTGAAAGCTCTAACAGACAGACAGAAATTTGAATGATTTGATTGATCTATAATATTAGTAAGGATTACTAATATATTACTAACTGACACGGCGACCCTTGCCCTGTCTTCTCGGGATGAGTAGGTATTTAATTTTATCCACTTTTCAATTTACTACTATTTAATTAGTTAAAATACCTTATTTATGATCTCATGAAAACTTCAAATGTTTTGATTTATATCACCAATCATTCTTTGCTCTTCTTACTTATTTTTTCCTTACTTAGTTAAAATCACTGAACACGTTACGTGTTAGCACCTAATACCTACAACAAATGCACGATACGTGGGTAAAAGTTCTACTCCTTAATTTGTTTACACTTAGTTTACTATTATTAAAACTTCTAGTAAGCCAACTGTAGCTGTTCTTTACCATTATGTCGGTACCTAAAATAATACAATTACTCAGATTCAGGTACACGGGTATTATTATAGATAAGTTAATAATTTATTGTAAATGGATACTAAAGGATAATAGGTTTCCCTGATTGCTTTAACTTTACAGACTCACTAATGGCTGTTCGTAACTCTTAACTTATTGAATGTGCTATAAATACAACGATTCAAATTGATCTAGATGGGTATTGTTTTGTGCTAAATATTGTAAGCAGGGTTCGCTTAAAGGCGTCTATGTAGACTCTACATATTTCTTACGTTGTTCTTATATGGAATGCACGCCTTGGTATATTTTGAGCATAGTGGATGATAGCATAGGCAAACACCAATACTTAAGTAGAAAAAACATTGTAGTATGGTCACTACACTTCTTCTACTTTACATTATGGAAATAAATAAAACAAGGTGTCAGAATGTGAACCAGGTCAAATGTAAGTACCTACGCAGTGCTGCAATATAGCAGACAGTTAAAAATGTTAGTCGCACCTTGTATAACAGTTAAATGAAATTTTCTTTCGGTTACACTATTTACATTGTCCGGTCCTTGTAAGCTCTTTCCAGAAGAAAAGAGGCTTAGAGAATAAAGGAAAAGTTCCTCAGAAAAAGTTGAGATATAATATCCTATTAAAATAATAGTGATTACGCCAAACGTGGAAGTAAATAGTAACATTGTACGTTGCTTCCATTCGTATCTTAAAACTTTATCATAATCATGAACGCCCAGCTCCTCAAATATAATATTAGGAGCATCTGCCTTAAGCCTTTCTTAGTGCTTCCCTGCGTTATAAAAGGAACCCCTGTGCAAAAGTTTCTAACCCTTATAGTTTAAGCCCTGCGTACATACTACTCACAGAGGTATGTACCTACAGTAATTTCTATTGGTAGTATTTACAGCGGTTCCTAACCTTTCCAATATTGTTGGAATACTGATTTTATCCCGACTTGAAGAAACAAACAATACCTATATACTTTACCCTATTAGGTTCTTTGTGCCCACGGGATAGTTACCCTAACGGTTAATATCATTGCAATTACTTTCGTAGAATACGAGTATATCACATTCAGTCAATAAAATCGTTTCCCAAGACTCTATCTTCCTCCATACTATAATCTTACAGATTGATCCAGCGTTTTAGGAAAAAGTAAACAAATAAATAATACATCCCTCATCTAGAAAGCGCCTTAATTAAAAGAAAATTATAAGGAAAGCTAAAATTGAAATGAAAATATTTCAGTAAGTAGTAGCAGGTAGTTACTGTTGTATAGAATCACATTATGCAACCGTACACTCTAGCGCACGCTTGTAAATTTTGACCTAATTGTCGATGCACTTTGCACCATTTGCAAGCATCGTCATCAACTTTCACATAAATGCGAACAGGAATGTAACTAATGTATTTAATGAAATTTCGAACCAATCAATCGTTCTATTGAATACGAATAGCCTAACACAATTATAGTGATAATATGAGTAGGGTTATTTCATTCAGAATTAAAAAATAATGTGACTGTATAAGAGACACGTTATTTGAAGATTCTTTGTTTCACTCTTGATATTTTACTATGCAACTTCAGTTACTGTCTACGCCGTACTATTAAACGAGCAATCTTTACGTAATCTTAGTAAGCTTATATAAATTTAATCAATTATCTTTATAATATTTATAACTAGCTGTAGGTTACTTGCGGTTTTATATAATTGAAATTATTGACAATTATTCTGTAGAATCTGGGTAAAAAGTTCTTTTCCAAGAATACATCTAAGTAGTTTTCTACCAAATCTTTAAAAGTTCAACGGTTTATATTATCATTGGATAGATTTGATAATGAACTATCTATAAAATAAAATAAAATTATAATTTCTTAATACCCTAATTGTGATGGATGAATTCATTTTAGCTATAAAAAGTATGCTCAATAAGACATACCTTTATTAACCTCTTGAAAGATTTTAAGGAGGCTGCAGATAATATAGCACATAAAAGGTAATAAACACAATTAGCATATCATGATACCAGTACAAAGGCCAACTTATCCCAACATAGCTATAGTTAGTGCAATAACACAGGTTCATATACGAAGCACATCAAAGTAGGCATTCAATGAAATTCAGATAGGATCAGTCAATCGTTCGGTCGAATTCGATTGGGTAATGCCCCACATCTCTATTCAGTTTGTGCGTTGCCATTGGCTCGTATCTGATTCTAGCGGCTATCCGATTTGCGGTTTGCGTTTGGCTTAACGTTTTTGATTTGAAAAAGAGGAATTTGTATCGTTTGAAATATATACACGCTTGGGATAGAGGTTGCTAAGCGGATTTTTAAATTGCTTGCGTGGAATTAAAATGGATGACGTTAATTATTACAATAAACAATATTATTTATTTCATACTATAATGGTAATGAATTTAAACCCAGTTTCAATCAAAAGTTGACGCCGTCTACAGATTCGGTCATTCTTTCAAGTGCGTATTTTAATACGACATTATTTTAACGATCAATTACTAACTTAGGTACTTACAACAAAGTTAGGATACCTATATAAATGAAACGATATCTAGTGGAATTAGTTTATTTTAATTATTTTTGGTTCTATAGAAAATGGCCCATTTCTTACAAAATTAAATGCTCATAGCCTGCATCGAATTAAGGGCATTGACTACAGCCACAAAGTGATCAAAGAAGCTTAGATAAGAAAACCAAATTATACTAGCTCAGAACTAATCAAAAACTGCCAAAACCCTTTTCTCAATAGACAGTGCTTCAAGATTCGAATCACGTCGAAACCCTCCATATGTACGACATAAGCCGCCATTTCCATCGATTCTATACTTTATTTGTCTTTCTATTTATCGATAAAAAGTCCCAAGCTTATCCCTTATCAGTAAATTGAATTGCTACGGGACAAAAGGTCGGTCGGACCACCAAAAATGTTACATAGGGCTGCCCGTGAAATATAGGTACTCTATGTTATATTGTAATGGTTAAAGGTTCAAGATAAAAATGAAAAATATGCACATAGAAAATCAAATCGTTTAAATTTACTATAGCTTGATCTAAATATGTTTATATAAGGGTGATTCCACGGGCGTTTCAACCGCCGTCAGTCCGTTGTCCTGAATATTGAGGAAATGAGCTACAACAAGAATTACGTTTTGATGCGACGACATACTTCGCTCGCACTTGTCGTCAAACTTAATAGAGTTTAAATCTTATTGTAGCTTAATTCTTCAATATTTATGGCAAGGGACTGACGTCGGTTGAAACGCCTGTGGAATCACCCATAATTATGTGGGGATTGTTAAACTATCTTTGCAATCTAGCTTGGATATAATTAACGTAAAGGTACCATTGTATTAAATTAACAACAATGTACAACTTGAGATTAAAAGGAAGCACCATAACCGTATTTTACAAAGATTCTAGACAATACTACAGGGGGTTCCTATTTAGTACTGGAAAGTTCCATTTAACCATTTTTCCGGGTTTATTATAATCGTCTGATTAAATACGTACCTAACTTTTATAAACCGATATTTGTATGTAGATAAGGTGAGGTAATGGAGATACATCGTACAATTACATCGAATTAAGGGCATTGATATATTGTCTAATTTAAAATGTAAAAATAACGTAGGTGCAAACCTGAAGTTTTATTTTTTAGTTTCTAAGTTATAGTACAAAGTAATCCATATACGTTGGTTTGTTCAAAAAAAATGATTGAGATAATATTAAATTAGCAACAAGTTTTGTCAAAATAAATAGCAAATCGTCCACTTACATACATAATATAGATACTTTTTAAAACCTGACCATTATAAATGGATTAATATTTATTGGGGTTTTGGTATACCACTAAACCGATGAATTCGGTTTACCGAGCAGTTTATTTCTGTCATCACCTATAATGAAATTTAATTATGCATATTATTATACTATTGGAAATAACTATAAAGGATGTATCTCGTGTATTTTTATATTTTTATTACCTAGGTATTTCTTTTGTATAGGGACGTTTCCAATAGAAGGTAAAATATATATTGATACGTTGAACTTTTAAGCAAAATAAAAAATAACACAAAAATCGATAGTGTATCATTTGTTTTTAATTATCTTTCGTGTGTGAACGGTGACCTCTACCTTCTGAGCCAGGGTCGCCAACCACTTAGCTATTCGTTCATCGTCGCGTGGTAATTATGTTGTAATTTAAGTAGTTTGTGACAACCCTAGGGTGGCGCTTATCTTGCGCATGATTAAGCTCTCGGCAACTTCTTGCGAGCGGGAAAGCGCCCACTTTTCTTCCTTGCTCCACTTTTTATTCTATGCTGCGTAGAGAAAGCAAAAAAATATCCATAAACAATTGGAATGAAAGAACTATGAACGGATTTAACTCGCGTATTTTATTTTATTAACCGCGGATGCATCAGAAATTATTATCCATAAACAATTCACATCAATTGATCTGGTAATAATGTAACTAATAATTTCTGATGCCTTCTCATTTCGAATAAAAAAACCATAACGGATTAAATTCCTGTATTTTATTTTATTTACGGAAGGTTCGTAAATTTGTCAGTTTCCATATTCGTAGCCGATTAAGATTAGGTACAGAAAACTTACCAAGCTTTTATTAAAAATTAAATGGCCAATTATTTATTCCGAAACTTCTGAAAAATACGAATTGAACCTATATCTTTTTTTAGATAATGCAATACCTTACTTTAACATACAACACCAATAAATAAATATTAGTTTAATAACTCATATCCTTTTTTGATGATGCACTTTTCTGCAGTCTCTACATTTGCAGTGTAGGGAAATGCAGGCTACAGTGCTCTAAGTTCCACAACACCGCCGTTTACTGTTTAATCGTTTTTACATTTCAAATTGCAGAATACAACCAGTTTAGGTAAGCTGGCTATTAGTAGAGCAAGTATGTTTTTATATACAGTTCATTAGAAATATATAATAATAACCCATATTCATATTGTCATAATTCATATTAGTTCACATTATATCTTGGGGCCTAGAAAAGGTGCTAATGTTCAACGTCAAAGCTGAACGTTGGCACCAAAATGTACGGGATATGACATCCGCGAACGACTGTCACGTACGTCACAAACATTCGCGAATGTCAAATCCCATAAATTTTGGTCGTTTCGTTGGCACCTTGTCTAGGCCCCCTTATTACTTACGGTTACCGCCATAGAGCTATCATAACAGCGCGAGACCGATCAGTATGAAGGTCCTTGGAGGAGAACTAGTATACCAGTTATGCAGCAGTTGAGATCTTGCGGTTGATATTATGATGTTGATAGTATATCACATTACTACATAGCATATAACAAAGTCGCTGCCGCTGTCTGTCAGTCCCTATGGATTCTTAAATTTTTAAAACAGAAATTAAAGTGATTCGGAAGGTTTATTGCACCCATGTGTAACAGTAATCTTTTGCCTCTGAAGATGAACTAATCTTCCTAATTTCATTAGTTTTACATAGATAAAAAGAGTTCGGTATATCAAAATCTATTTCTATTTCTACACAGTTTATTTTTAAAGATACAGCGAGTGACCTCATGTTTTTAGGTACCTATAATAGTAGAGATTTATGATTATTGGCCATTGATTATGTATGCCGCCCTACTCAGCTACAACTGCCATATTGAATGCAAACTTGTTCGCTTCATACTTCAAACCTAACACATAATTCACAGGTCGTGGAGTACTAAATCAACAGTTTTCTGTCAATACATTCAGGAATAATGGACTTTACTTAGTTACAACTTAGTCCGAAGCGAGGATTAAACAGCACGCTCGATAATTCTAGACTGGCCCGAACTAATTCTGTCTAGCACGAAATTTGGACTAACTCGATTACATTGAGGTAATAAATACTGAATGTGGCTTTACTGCACGCATAGTGCGATATAAAACAAAAGCAACGTTCAGTTCAGTGTTCGTATCAGCCTCATTTCTACTAGTCATGTTATGTTCTGAAAAAAAAATGAAGCTAAATGTGAAATACATATTTCATCGCTGAATAAATAATTTATGTTGAGTCAAAGTATTTTTTGTATCGAAACGCACTCCAGTCCAGTTCTGCTCACCAATGTCTTATTTTGTAATTAATTTTAGCAAAACTTTTAAAAGTTACCATAAAGTTTTTGAATTAAACAACTATAATATTGTTAGCTCAGTACGAATATACGAGTTGGAACCATAAAGTTATCAAGACGTCAGCTATTTGCTACGCGTAAATAAAATACGCGAGTTAAATCCGTTAAAGTTGTTTCATTGTGTTATAACCTCGAAAGTATCAGTAATGATTACCATAACTCTTACATTTAAGTTTTTACTATTACTAAAGGTTTTTGATAGCGCATTAAGTATTTTTTCAATAATAATTTATTTAAATAGTCTCTTTTAGATGAATCCTGCATCCGTTGCCCAGTAGAGAGTCGAGTTCGGTAACATAATCAGAGTAACATCGTCGTTGTATAAACTTTAAGCGTGGCTGCTAAACCCACGGGTTTCAAAATTAAAGAAATAAAATTATTGTAATATAATAATTGAAAAGATAATTAGAGTAGGTAAACTAGATGCGTCGACATTCTTTTAATAAGTACTCCAACATTCTTTTCAATGTCATTTAATTAAAGTCATTCGGGAAACAAATGCCTTGTCACAAAACACAAGTAACATGGTTACATTTCTAAATTAGTATAAGGATATGCATGCATGGTAAAAGTAACGCAGTTGTACTTAAATAAACGATGTGGTCATTCGCTCATTTCCCAACCATACACAAATTTAAATAAGGTTATAAATCTCCATTTTCAAAGCCCTACTATTTCCAGTGTTCGCCAGGAACTCCTCTTAAATGTGTGTAATTTGTAAACACTATGGCCGTATGGGGCTGGCTCCTGCGGTATATCCCAACAACGCTCTGTCATTATATAAACCATATTTCGACACGACAGTAGTGAAATAATGGCTTAATTTGTTTTGTTTAATTTTATAAACACATCAGTGTACAAGGATTCGCGAGGTATATGTTTCATGCGACGAGTACATACTATAATATTATGTATACGTTGTATTTGCATAAAAATATGCTTACGATCGTCGATATTCATTGAATTTAGTTAATAGTAGGTAGCATCCAGCGACTAAAATTTACTACATAAAACCTCATAGAAAAATATAATTATTTCTGGAGACGAAACTTAGCATTATTTCTTCGTGTCCGACTTCTTAATTATAAATAAATCAATAATTATATATAAAAATTAATCTCAATCCCTTGGTCACGGCATCATGCTAACATCGCTGGACCGATTTCATTAATTGTTTTTTTGTTACGATCAGAAGCAACTTTTTTATATAACATACAACCTTTATGTTATATAAAAAGTAGAATGGAAAATTAGAAAATTTAAATGATTATTGCTTTATTCAAATTGGAAGGTTAAATGCACTTTCAAAACATAAAAAAAAATGCGGTTTGTAAATATTGTTTTTTTTTTCTGACACGCTTCACCGTGCATATCGGAGTACCGTGGCTAAAGTAAAATTAAAATAATCGGAACCAAAACAATTGATTAACTAAAATAAGAAACCGTTTATAAAACATTTTACACTGTGTTAATTAACCTTACTGAAATTGAATCACTATTGTTAGGAAAATAAAATGCATATTCAACTGCCAAGAATTTCGGAATCTGGTTTTTAAAATTGTTTTTTTTTTTAATGGCCAGTGATTTTCAATCTTTATCGTAATTGAAATAAAGCGTTTACGTTTAAAATACTAAAGTTGACTGATTGACTTGACTTATTTTTGGAGCGACCGTTATACTATTCAAGCATTCGGAAGAGAGTGATAGTGATACATTAACTAAGAACAGTTAATAAAGCAAGAGTAATCAATACAAATTTAAACTTTACTCACTTGTAATAAGACTTATTATCATTAATTAGTAGAACCATCATCACAGTTGTAAAGCGATGTCCATTTATGTCACTTGCGTCAATTGTAGTGACGTGACACGATTATGCTTCAATGGCATAGAGGAAATATAGTTACAACCATGTACCTATATCTATGTACATTGATCTAATGAAGATATAAACAATGTAGAGTGATAATTTCTGATGCCTTCGCGGTTATTACACATTGGAATGAAACAACTATTAACGGATTTAACTCGCGTATTTTTATTTTATTTTATTAGCTGACGTTTCGGATTCTTTACAGTTTCCATAATCGTAGCACGACTGAGCTGACAATAGTCTAACGCTAAAAAGTGGCTTTAGTCCGAAACGTCAGCTAATAAAATAAAATAAAAATACGCGAGTTAAATCCGTTAATAGTTGTTTCATTCCAAAATGTAGAGTGAGATTCCACATTACGGGGTGTTGGACCAATAACGAGTAGTTACCTATTGTGTTATTTTTTTTGTTTTTATTTGTATAATTGAGTTTCAGTACTTATTGGATAGATATCACGCTTCATATTCATAGTTCCTTCCGTTGCTTTTTTGTATAGAATATATAGCAAAATCCTATACAAAAAATATTACCTTCAAAATAATATAGGACGGATTCCCTAAACGACGTTAAAGCAAAAGTTGTATCCCTAAAACTCCTAAACAACAGTTAAAAGAGGCCAATTAGGCCCCGTGCACCAATTAAACTGTCTGGTAGCGAAAAGTTAATGCCCTATAAAATTTTTACCAAATTTCAACGCGTTAACACCGGCCCGCGCTGCGTGATTATTTTATTTGGTTCCGTAAATTATTACGAGAATTCCTGTTCCATATTAGATTATTAATACTTAACAATTTTAGGTAGGAATAAAACAAAATCTATCGGCGCGGTTAATAAATTATATTTATAAGAGATTAAGCGCTTATAACTAAATAAAATAAGTTACTAGAAGGGATGTTCTAGTTTATTATTTCCGGAGGTTCAGTGCCTCATTTTATTACTACGAAAAGTATTAGCTGTTCTTTATAAAATATTTGCAACCCTTGCGTTGCATGCAGATTGGCAATTCATAAAAATAAGATGACGCTACCTGTTTATAAGAGGTTTAGCGTTTTTAAGTATCTACCAGATGTTATATTTAATCAAATTATTTCATTGAGCTGCATCATCTCGAGATTATTTTGTATAATTCAGTAAATTATTACGATAAGTATTCCTGTTCCATATCAGATTATTATCTGTTCCATTAATAATTGATATTACTTATCATCTATAACCCTTGAAGGTAAGAGATGAATCAAAATCAATTGGCGCTGGTAAATAAATATTATTTACAAACGGTTAAGCGCTTACAAATACAAGCGGTTTAGTCCCATTAAATTAATTAATTGAGAAGGAACAACCCAAGCGTGGCTTACTAAGGGACTGCTTTACAATGTCTGTAAATCCCCACTAGGTAAACTTTTCTAGCAGATTAAGACCGTTTAAGCGGCTGAATAGTTAACTAACGAATAAATTATCTACCGGGTAAGTTGCTAGTAAATAAAGTCGATGAACTGTCAAATAATAACATTGTGTTCATGATACTGATCTTACAGCATATTATGTACTTAGGCATTTTATTACATTTTCTTTCATCTGGACAAATATCCTTTTATCCTACTAATACTACAGAAGCGAAAGTTTGTAAAAATGTACGGATGTCTGGTAGATATCTGAATGTATGTTTGTTACACTTTCACGCATTATAATCGTGTATAATATTAGTAAGGATTGAACAAGCGTGTATTAATTTTATGATATGAGTTCCCGTATTCGTAGCAGACCGACGAAAGTCTAACAAGAAAGTGTTTTTTAAAACCCTCTGTTAGATTATCGTTAAATTACTCTCCTGCGAATATGGGATCTACGTGTGTGTGTGGAATACGTTTTCGAAACCTCATCCCTACTAATATTATAAATGCGAAAGTAACTCTATCTGCATGTCTGTCTGTTACGCATTCACGCTAAAACTACTGGACCGATTTAAATGACATTTGGTACAAAAAAAGTCTGGAACCTGAGAAAGGACATAGGCTACTTTTTAACCGACTGCAAGAAAGGAGGATTTCTACGCGGACTATGTCGCGGGCAGAAGCCGGTGACATAAATTATACGCGTATTTAATTAATTATAATACCTATCTTATTAAATAAAAATACCATAATTATCCAACTTCCTAAGTCTCGCTATTTCAACAACTCCCGTCGACATTTTATGTGCCATTAAAACCTCAGCTAAAGGAACCATTCATAAGGCGCTAAGCTGAACACAATGTCGTACGATGCGCTTATACTAAGAATACATACCGCTTTCTGAGCTCATAATATTGCGGACTAGCTTCTTAATATAAGTCGTATGTGGTAAAATAGAATAAAAGTATATTTTCCTTTGAATCTTTGTCTAAGAGTGTTAAGAGACCAGAGGCAGAGGTCTAGTTAAATGTGAAAGGATTTGCGAAAGGTAATTGAATACTTACCTATATGTGTGTACGAATTATGATAGTATATAACTTTACTAGCTGATCCGGAATTTTGATTTCCATACAAGAGTTGATCGAAAAAAGGTGAAAATTTGGAATTAAATGTATTTTTCAATGCCGAATTAAATGTTTATGTTGACCTTTTCTCAGATCTACCCGACACAACATTTCAATAAAATCTATAGGTAAAATCTATAATAATATCTGATGCTTTCGCGGTTGGTATAAAAGTAGGCACCCGGATTTAACTTGGGTAGGTACCTATATTGCGATTTTAGCTGACGCTTCGAGATCTTCACAGTTTTCATATTCGTGGGAACTAAGTTAGATAGCTATATGTAAATCTATTTCATTAGTAACAATCATAAAAAAACATTTTTTTTGTACCTGCATATTAAGATACGGCCTCGCTCCAGTAATGAAACAAGCTACAACGGTAAGTCTTGTGATTACATTCCGACAATTTTTCCACTTGGCCCTAAGCTTTTTTTTTTTAACACCTGTAATCTAAAAAGTCATCTATCTATGTAATATATAAAAGGAAAAATTCCCATTGATATAGACGCACGAACAGTTGGTTATATCGGTTACGCTAATTTTAGAAAAATGGAGTTGTTTAATTAAATTCAAAATGTGATGCACACCAAAATTTAATTAAAAAAACACCTTAAAGGGATGAATTATGGGAAAGAGAGCAAGTCTGTACAGAAAAATGGCAACGATTTTGATAAAACTTGAGATTTATGCTCTTAAAAAAACATTGAATAGGTACGTGTTTCATGGTTGATTGGAATTCATCCCCTAATAACATAATAACTAAAAAAGGGTAGGAGAGGTCAACGCCGAACTGGCGACTACTACCGATATACCTACCTACCTATATAAGTGACAGTATAATAAAAAACACGTTACATATATTTAAATAAAATAATATACATAAAATTGTAAAGCTTAGCTGGAAATAGAATAAAGGCTATTTTAATATTTTTGACAGCTACAAATCTTCAATAAACAACAAGTCAAAGTCACTTGCATACAATGTCAGTACATTGCACATTGCCTACAATAAACCTCATTCCCAAGTGAAACCAACCCATTCCGTGCACATGCAATTTTTCCATCCCGAGTCTTTGTTGCACTCCACAATGCTTACACTTAGATGAATTACAAGCATCCATGTCATCACATGTTTTGTTGCAGCCATTGAATTAAGGCAGCTCGAGTTTACATAATTTCTTTAAAGCACATTAACATTTTTTCTCTTTGTTAGTTTTAGATAATTTAGATAATTGTGGGAGAAGAATAAAACAGTCGTAATGCCTTCTTTGTCTATCAAGTAGATTATCATATTATTAGATACGTATTGTTTCTATTCTTAATAAATAAATGTCAAAGAAAAGCGCTTTAAAAGTTCGGGAGTAGGGGTCCGTGACGTCACGATATGGTATGAATCTTACTACGTCACGTAACGAACCCTACTCCCGAATTTTTAAAAAACCGATCTTTATTTTCGGTGTAATAGTCTTATCCTAAAGTGATATACATATCACTTTAGCATAAGATATAACCTATGTCACTGACGATTAGTGTAGCTTCTCAACAGTGAAAGAATTTTTCAAATCGTCCAGTTGTTTTGGAGCCTATTTAATCCAAACAATGAAACAAACCTTTCTTGTTTCCTACTCGTAAAGCATATTAGTATAGATATCTCGAAAAGGCGCAGGTGGTTCGTAAGAAGTTTGCCGGGAAACTATCTATGCATAACGCGTTCCAAATACTATTTTAGGAGGAAACGCTTCATTTCCCTGTATAACAATTATATGCCAATCTGCACTAGTTCGGTGCATTATGAAGCGGTCGGTTAATAAGCTATATGATTGATGATTGACACATTACAAGTGCAGTTGGGAATGCGGCGAAGCATTGGGCGCCTTTGTTCGATTTTGTACACTTGCTGACAATAAAAACGTCGTAATTAATTTATTAATTTGTATAAAAACTTACTACTAGGTATTGTGTTGTAATGAAACAACTATAACGAAATTGATTCGTGTATTTATTTCGTATGATGTCATTTCCATAATTTTACAGTTCGTAGATTCGTAGCCGACAGTGCAGACGATAGTCAAATATTAAAAGTCAAGTTAAGGAATGTTAGGTTAACTAAAACCAAAATTTAAGCGAGATTTCTACAGAAATATTGCTTTAGACAATACTTTCCTCGTCATTATCGTCTTTAGCATTATTTTAATAGAATTGTGTTTCACGAGGAGCCGTACCTACGTAGAGGACCTCCAGCGGATAGGAATCAGCAAACGTCATCACTTCTTCCATTTCGATTCTGTCACTCTAGAAATAACGAGTACGTAATTCTGTATCTTTTATAATTGTAATTTATTAAAGCATTTAAGAAAATAACTTGATCAAACTTTGGAATGAAACAACTATTAACGGATTTAACTCGCGTATTTTTATTTTATTTTATTAGCTGAGGTTTCGAATTCTTAACAGTGATCAAACTGATCACTTCCATGCAAAATTATGGAAATTTAGGAACACCATTTACGACGGCCAGCAGTGTACACGCCCCGTCAATTTGTCGAGATTAGTAGCACTGTCTATCAATACACACACTTGCAGGCTGCAGTCAGCGCGGACTGACAGCATTGTTACCGATCAGTGGCTACCTGATACGAGGGACGTTTAATAAATTTATAAGGGTGGTATTATTTAAGATTTAAGGTGATTAAGGTGATCGCGTTGAACGGGGTAATTTCATATGCAGATGTTAATGACTGAAAAGAATATTGGGTTGCAGTGTGGCGTGCTGTAGCGGAATGTGCTGAATTATCAATATCAATTTCAATTCTGTATGATAGTGAACCGTACCACCAAGATAAGGATAACGAGCTTAAACAAGTGATTTTTTTAACGGACAGTAGTATGGGCTCATGATTCCAATCTTATACAAAACAGCTATTATTGCCACTCAAAATAGGTACTAAGGTCATTATAGAACGGCTATTGACGGCTATTGGCAACTTAAATAATTCATTATAGATACATAGAGTAGTCCAAGTAGCATAGGAACTCTAGGTAGGTATATAATCTGTCTATTAGAACGAACATAGGTACTTACACAACATTTCTATCACTTATAGAGCTTGAGTACTGCCTGGGAGGTAATTTTGAAAATAATTCAAAGGTACCTTATATGCAAAGAGATAACACGCCTTTTAACAAAGATAGGTATGTAGTTATTAAAACACCTTCCTGCTTATGTTACATGGCTTATAGTGCACCTACCCGTAAAGCATTTTTTATGAGCCACCAGAGAAAGTTTTCAATTTTAATAAAGTTAGGAACAACGCCTAGTTACCTATTTCATATTTAAGTATTGTCTTCCGGGCTGACAATAAGTAGGTATAAAAAATTTAATGATAAAAATTTATATAGGTAACGAAAACAAGCTACAAGCGCGATCAATACCATTAACTTGAACCTGACAGGACTTTGGAATGACATATGTAGGTATATCGGATTTCACTCACCTATTTTATTTTACTTGATTACGTTTCGAAAAATTTACAGTTCCCATATTCGTAGCACTACTGAGCTGACGATAGTCTAACGCTAAAGTAATGTGTAATGAATGCAAAGGCGTCAGAAATTATTAAAACATCCTTTACTTAAGTAAGTAATAATAATTTGTTTTTAATGGAGTAACTTTGATTTAATACGTATAGTGTATTGCCTTATTTGGTTAAATAGTGAAAATATATTTTTAACTTCTGTAAATTCTTTGTACGTTGCTCTTTAACTCCGGGGTAGCTTGAAATTCCCGCGGTCACTACACCACCACGGCCAACCTACATTTTACAGTTGAAAATGTAATCACTACTTAACTTTGGTCCTTAAATATATCGTGGCTATAGAATGCAATATTTTTTTACCAGTTGCAAATACGAGTCGGCTAAATTCCACAAAGGTTTGTTTGGTAGGTTTCCGACTATGTAAAAATAGCTTATTTATATTTTGTATTAATTAGAGAATATTATTGGGTTTCGACCAACTTTTAAAATAGTTTGAACATCTAAATGTAGTTTATGCAAAATTTAATTTAAGTATTTGTTGGACATCTGAATTCTTTTTGTAAAAAAAAGGTACAAACTAAGTACATACAATTTATTTTTAAATAAGTAATACAATTACCTATTTTCTTAATAGGTATATTACGAGAAAATAAAATGTACCTAGTTATTTTACGTTTCGCGAGGGTAGGTAGTTAATTAATTATTACTTGGTAGTTTTATGTTTCGAAATATGTATTTAAATACCTACTTACATAACGTCGTGACGACTAAAAGTTCGCGATTGTTCTTATTTAAATAAATCTTCAATTTTCCACTAAAAGCTCGTCTCTTTGTTAGCAAAAAGATTTATGTACGAAACAAGTGGCCTTTGGAATTCATTGTTTTTACATTATATAAATTTACAATGAATAGACTTGGCCTAAAACTTACAGGTAGAATGCCAAGTATTACTTTTGTTTCAAGATTGGCAATTTTGTAAATGGAAGCATATTATAAATTTAATTAATGTGATTGTAACTAAAAACGATTAATTTTACTATAGGTATATAATGGATTTATTAATGAATAAATAGTCGTAGCCAAAGTAATATACTTACTATTACTTACCAATTGATTTTTCATTTTACATAATAATATTATGATGTAATATTTTAAGTAAATTCGAAGAGGTTTATCTATTTATAATCGTATAACGATTACTGTCATTAGAAGGTCATTAGAATTCATTTAGGTTTACTAGCAGGATTAATTAGGTCATTAGAAGGTATACCTATTGTGTAAAGTGACTAGGTATTGTGTATTTTGGATAGATAATGTTAAATCGTTCAAAATAGATTAGAATGCCTAAGATCTTGCACTCATATTTTTCTTTAAATCATGACTTGATGAAATTAAACGTGCAATTCGTAGTGAATTCAAACCATCGTTTAGGTTTACTAGCAGGATTAAATGATTAGGTGTACCTAAGCCAATTCCTTTACGGCGTAAGCCAATTCCACTAATAGCATTTCAGTGGGAGCAGATTTACCGCTATTGTAATTGTCTGAAAGGGTATTAATCTGAAAGCACTAGAATAAATACTAGGTCTAGCGTTATTTCATAAACTAGATACCTAATATTTGAATATTATTCTGTAGAGTAGGATAAAAATAGCAATCAGCTGGTCTAATAGCGGCATCTATTACACCTGGAATCACGGCGTGGAGTGAAAAATACGGGTTTACGTCTTGGACAGAAATGTCAAACAAAAATGAAAAAAAAAAAGTGTTCATGTGTTACCTATTGGGGCTAAGTTAGATGCTGTTTATGAAGACAAGAAGTATTAGAGATATTACGAGACACTCCAGAAACAAAAGTTAACGATGGTTTATCGATAACGTTCCCAATCGATTCAAATTGAATTATAGTCGATATACTTATGAGCACAGTGGCGTGCAATTGGAGAGGCCTATGTCCAGCAGTGGACTGCGATAGTCTGATGATGATGATGATGATGATACTTAAATGAAAAATAAGGAGATTGCTTATGGTATTGCAGTAAATTTTGTTTTTAAAAAAGATGTAAAATTTGACAATTATTAATTAAACCGAATCACGGGCACCATTTTTCGTGTGTAAATAAATTTTTCTGCTGCTGTAAATTTAAATCTCTAAATAAGTTAATTTTGGCATATGCCATATTTCCGAATAATGACGGCAAAAAGATGCAGGTAGGTACTTCATAGTTGTATAAATCAACAGTTTATGGTTCAATACGAGTTAATCGCATCGTTAGGGTATCCAACTAAGTTTCGTATATTTTCACCGCAAGAGAGCTTTTGAACACTCAGGATTCACCATCAATTTGGGTAAACGGACGGATTTAAATTTCAAATTTGTCCTTATTCAAATCTACGAGAATAAATGGGAGCGTGGATTGCGGGACTCCGTTCTCGATGTTTTCTGCATTCAAGGATTTGTCGACTTTGTTGGATTCGATAACGTTTGATTGGTTAATACTTGGTGATTAAATTGAGCCGTAGGATTGGGACATAAGGTTGAATTTCTTGAGATGAAACTTAAGTGTTACGATAATTAGATAATTATCGTAACACACCTATTACTATCTATTACTCAAAAAAGACGTTTATGATAGATCCTGTGAAAGATATGCCTTTCGCAATACAAATCACTTTCATGAAATTAACACTTTACTCGTATTATGAATCTATTTTGGTGATAGTATTTCATGTAATCTCACTTATATTATAGTTACCATGTAGATGTAAGTAGATACATAATAATTTCTGATGCCTTCGCGGTTATTACACATTGGAATGAAACAACTATTAACGGATTTAACTCGCGTATTTTTATTTTATTTTATTTGCTGACGTTTCGGATTCTCTACAGTTTCCATAATCGTAGCACGACTGAGCTGACAATAGTCTAACGCTAAAGTTTAATCCGTTAATAGTTGTTTCATTCCAATAAGTAGGTACATATTTTTTTGCTAGGTATAAACTGCGGAATATTATTTCATAGTTTAGAATATCGGGCCTCTAAAATACTCTTTTGCTGTAAAAATATTTTTAATTTTATTTTCTTGTAAGATTAAAGCACTTTATTGAAATTTTCCTTTTCTTGCAAGATTTCGATCATGTTGTTTAATTGATGGTAACTCGACTCCAATTTGCTTAAGGAAATTAACACAGACCTTTATTTAAAAATAATATACCCTTCTGTAAGGTAAATATTTTTTTATCAATAAATACACCTTGTTTTTTGTAAGTAGGTAGTAAAATTATAAAGTACCAAAAATATTCAAGCATAAGCCATCGATATATTTTATAGGTAAATACAAAATATAGGGATTAATTTCAATATTCGTTTAAAATGATTTTGACTCCATTTTGTTACTTAACATTATGACATGACGTGTCATAGGTACATATAACAAAGTTCATACAAGAGTACGCGAACTTAATCTTTAAATTGTTCGAAACAACATCTTAATGCCAAAAGTTTGAAGTCAAAATAAAATCTTAGAAGTATAAACTTGCTTTTACAAGACTTCTTAACAAAGCAGTCTAAAACTGCGTGAAGAAAACAGGTTTTCGAGTGTGATTATGAAATTAATGTAGAAGTGAGATTCTTGTGCGTTCAAAAACAAAACGCGATAATTATCATCATAATTATCATCGAAATACGTCTCCTGCTGCATGTAGGTTTCCTTTAAGGACCTTTATAGTGACCGGTCTCATATCGATAGACATTTATGATAGGGATTACTGTGAAATATCTGCCTTTCGTCATACAAAATTTAATCACTTTCATGAAATGAACGATTTACTTGTATTATGTAGGTAAGTATCTATTTTTGGTGAATAAAGTATTTGATGGTAACTCCTAATCTTTTGATTTCGTCAGGTCAGAGTTAAATCCTTACTGAACCATAATAACTTGTATAATTTACAAATCGTTTACAATAATAACAAATAAATATAATATAGATAGGTACCGAGCTGAGTTTTATACAAATCTCGCTTTCAAACCTCATCGATATATCAACAGATAGGTAGGTAATAATATTTGCTTCCCTATTTCGATTGACGAGTCTGCATATTTTTCAAATCTTCAAAGAAAAGCCAAAAGAAGTTGTTCGTGTTTCACACGTCGCGCCGTGAAAGCGACAGAGTTCTAAACAGACATTTTCAACTAAACACAAGTCCTTTGTCACACTAACTACTTGGACGAAGTTTATATGCGCGTTGTTTAATGGAAAAATATTTAACGAAATGTTACAATTACAATCATCATGTTATAATAATTGTAATCTTATTTATCTTTAGGTTTGCTTTTTAATTTTGTGTTTTTATATAAAAAGTGATACAAATAGGTACCTTTTCCGTACTCACAGGCAGCATTGATTAATTTTGACCCTGTAATAAAATACATAATATATTTTTTATTATGTTCGTTATATACTAGTCATATAAAAAAATACAAAGCAATTTCTAAGCCACTTGATAGACTTTGATGTACCTAAATGTTCACCGAGGTTTATGTATGATTTGTGGTATGGTTATGTTATGTGTATACTTTATACAATTCATATTTAATTATTTATTAGTTACCTAGCTACTTACCTACTTATATACATATAAGAACAACGAGAATTAGTTTGTATAGGTCAATAATAGGTTATTATTGTTAAGTGACAAGCTTAAAAATATAACAGATCAAATTTAAAATAATCCGTCAACAATCTATTGTAATCTAATTGGGGAAAGAATATAAATTCTTATCGAGATCAAAAGCGGATCATCTTATCGATTACTCGTAACACCGGGTAATGGCAGCAAATTCGCGTTTCCATTCGAATTTGTAACACTATTCTAAAATAACATTTTAAAAATATAACTAATCTCATTAAAGTCGAACCTTCATGAAACGTTCGTTTGATGTTCAATTTTTTTTCTGCAGAACACATATGTACTGCCTTTTATTACAGACTAGCTACTGCCCGCGACTTCGTCCGCGTGGAACTCCTCCTTTTTTGCAGTCGGTTAAAAAGTAGCCTATGTCCTTTCTTAGGCTCCAGACTTTCTTTGTACCAAAATTCATTTAAATCGGTCCAGTAGTTTTAGCGTGAAAGCGTAACAGACAGACAGACAGACAGAGTTACTTTCGCATTTATAGTATTAGTAGGGATAGTAGGGATAAATACCGAAGTCCAAATGAATAAAGATATAAGCGTCATTTGGTTCTATACAGTATTACACAGGTACCCTTTTTCAAGAAGACCGTAAGACGGGTCTATATTAAAACGCATAAAATAAATCGTCATAATTTGAAGTAGCATAACAATTCTAAGCATAATTGTAAATCAGCATAACATTAATAAGCATAATTGAAAATGCATAATTTTAATACGCATAATGTAAATACTCATAACGATAAACTAGCATAAAAATAAAAAGCCTAAAATTATTTTTTATAGATATGAAAAATTATAAAAAGTCTAAGAGTCTGTTCACAACCTCAACTGATTTAAATATTTTTTTTTGTGTGCATAAATACCAAATTTTCAATATTAAAAAAAAAAAAGTTTTCATACATATACTTTTATTTTCATCTATTGGGGCCAATAAAATGAAAAAATATGTTTAAAGACTGATCTACTTTTCTGGTAGCAAATCGATCCTGCAAGTGTCGCAGTTTTAACCTAACCTAACCTACTTTTCTGATAATTTTGGAATAAAGACAAGTATGATTAATATTATACACGACACTAAATGATATGTCTAAGAATAACTATTGAAAGTTTCTAGAATTGTTGTAATAATTTATGATGAAAAACTGTCTGAGATAATTTTCGGTAACTCATTAATCGACTTTTCCATTTTATGGAAACTGTGGTGCCCCCTTATTTATGCATTTATTTTATTATGCATATTAAAGTTATACCAGATAAAGTTATACTTATTAAAATTATGCTTTTTCATTATTATGCATTTTAAGCAGTATGCCATTTTATAATTATGCATATTGTATGTTATGCATAATATTGTTATGCCAAGTCTGTTATGCGTTTTCAATATATGACAATTACTGTTATGCTATTTAAGGGGCACCCCCGTAAGACACTTTCACTCTTTTTCACTAGTAGTATAATTTTACTGTGTTCTTGACACTCACATATTCTAAGAGGCTAAAGAGCTTTTGTAAGTATAACACGCGACCTAAACAGCCTTCTTCGTTTCCGTTGCGAGGCCGATAAGGTTTATTTACAGAACCTTAATAACAGTATTCCTTAACAGGTAGTCACACAGTTGACATAACAATAATATCATGATAACAAAATAAACTATAAGTTTACTTAAGCCCGTCGCTTCGATTATTTACTATGACTTATTTTTAGATCCAAATATAAATCTTTACTTTGTATTACGTAAATAAGGATTATGTTATATACAGAGTGTATATGCATCTATAAGAAAGGCCTTCAGATAAACGCGTTTTTTAAAATTAGGTACACATTCCTTTATTCTTAGAGATGATGCTCAATAATCAATTACCTACTTACTACGAGATTGTTATATTTTCTATAAGTATTCGTAACAAAATGAAATCCTTACTAATATTATAAACGCGAAAGTTTGTAACAATTTAAGTTTGTTACTCTTTCACGCAATAAATTATTGAAACTTTACAATAATATAGGTTACACATCAGAATACCACATAAGCATATTTTATAACGATATAAATTCATAGCTCAGACAAAGTTGCGGTCAGAAGCTAGTATTTTCTATACATGTATGTAACATGACAATTGACAATCTAGACATTTGTGGTTGAACAAATGATAGCATTCATACTTGTTTTAAAATCTACTCTAAGATTATTAATTATGTAATCAGAATTGTGACAAAAATGAATGCTATTTTCTAATAGATAAACAATGTGTGACAAGTATTTAAACTTACATATTATTATGAATACTACAAACACAATTTGAAGTACACTCAAGTTCTTCGATTTCTCATTTTGGTCAAGTTATAAACTTTGCATTTTGAAATATAGTTTTGTTTGCTAACTGTACGAGTAAGAGCCGTTTTAATATGCTAATGGCCCAAAATAAATTCGGCGACGGCATTTTATGGAAAATGAAGCATAAATTCAATTTGTTACCTGAAATGAGATGTACCAGTTCATAGTTCATATCGATAATACAGGCTTACCGACAATAAATCAAATGTAAGTAATATTACTTAATTTCTTGGAACAGGCTTTTTCTCTTTTTTCTTAGCCTTCATTTTATTTGCTAACTTATAAACCAAGTAACTGATTTTAATGTAGTTTTTGCCATTAATTTGGTATTTTTTTCCAAAGTATTATGTGTAGGAATTACCTTACCATAGAGGTAAGGTAATTCCTCTACATTATCTTTATAAATATTTGATGAGACTAAGTAATTTAATTCTCAAACGTCATACGATAGTTACATTACTACGTAAGCATGTTAAATTACATACACTCATATTGAGATCGTCAAAACAAAAAAATATAAGATTTAAGTGCTTAAAGATAAATTACAGCTATGTTACCCTAATACATGATCTGTGTTATTGTAAAATATCGTTAAAATTCATTCGTAGCTTTTGGTTGCAAAACTCGATAGAGGATGGTATCAACGTATAACTAATTTATTATATAGGTACTGTTAAGTGAAAATCAAATAGGTAGATCAAAATCAAATAGGTATCGTCGTGTTTTGAATGTAAGTCCTCCCAAAACATTACATTTTGACTCCATTCCCTTGCGGGCTACATGGTAACTGCTATGGGTAATGTATTTTGGCTTTGTTCAGAGTGTTATGCTTCACGGATTACGATGAATTACACATATTTCTCATTACACTAATTAATTTGATTTTCAGTCCCTATTTGCAAAACAAATTTAACGATTCCAGTTAGCTACGAGAAACTTCCTTATACGACCAATATAATTATTTTGACCTGACCTTTTGAAAACTTTGTAGAGTAAAGTCTATAACAGTCATTTTGTTTCAATGTGTAATGTTAGCGAATATATAATATATATATTAATATTAGCATTATATAATAGCATAAGAAATATTTATGTATATTTATTTATTTACAAATATTTTGAAAAAAATCTGATTTAGATCAGTTTAATCACTTAGATTATTCTGATTGCGGGAAAATTGCAGACAATTATATAAACAATTATCTTCGCTTTTTGCGTAAACAGAACTTGTATCTTGTCCATTTATTCTATGCTAGTGTAATAACTTTTTACAATTTATATAAACCATTGAAGAATTCGACACATCTCCTAAACATGCCAGAGATATTTTAGTCCTGTATAAAAACCCTACACATAGATAACGAGTCTATAATACTTTGTTCACACAACTTTTCTAAACTAGCCCAACATAATGAGGCAGGTATGGTTCTTGCCTTAACACCTCGCTGAATCACGCGATCACAATTTCCTGGAAGCAACGCCGGAAGACTTGTAAAACAGCCTTTTTGGACAACACAATGTCGTAAATTACATAAAATTGGCTGGCATAAAAATGATATCCGATTAAATAAAAGTCTGCCCGAAAATAACCTTCAGTTATATCTTTATTGTTACTCTTATTTATACTTGGCGACCTGTTGGTCTTGTGCAAATTCGAATCCTGCTGTGGATAAATATACTTACTTTAAGTATATTTAAGTCTTGGGTGTCTTATAAACTACTTACGTAGGTACTTATTTTTATTCGTTGTTGTAAAGCCAGAAGCTAGTAAGTACAAGCTTTGAACCAACTTAATCGATTGGTATAAGTACCTAATATTTATTATTTTATTGAGCGATACGTTCTTGACCTTTGATTTTCATTAAATGTATTTGTGTAGGTACCTATTATTCGTTGCGCATTATACATGCTCTCTGTTTACTTAAAAGTTTGACTGGTAGAGAATGCCGTACGTTATTAACAGAGATCGCAATAGGTAGTGCCTATTTACCTAAACTTGGCGGGAGGAGGTGACTAAGAGTGGTTACAACCACCAAAAATATTATTTATTTTTATCGAACGAAAAATTAGTATCGTAGTTAGTATCGTGTTATCTCTTTCGCACTCGCATGTTCTTATAGAGCATCCTGTTATCAGCACGGTCGCATAATGCAGGTACACGGCTAAAGGTATACAAAGTAATGAGATGTAATATTTGCGTTATGATGTGAATTAATACTTTGTAAATCTGTACCATTAGTTCAATACATTACAAATGAAATCTGAAAGATACATTCATGATAACATAATTTAAAATAAATCAATGTAACAAGATTTACAAGTAAAATAAAACGTATTAATCCTTTTGAGGAATATAGAAAATGTTTATATTCCTATGCCTGACGGACCACTCGTATGAGTCACCTTTTGAGTTCTCAACGTAAGTTTCGGCATTAAACAATTACATTTCATTAACCATTACACCCTGAGTGTGAATCTATATCGATTATGTATTCTTATAAATCCCGGGAAATCCCGCGTTCAATAAAAATAAATAATATTTTTGGTGGTTGTAACCACTCTTAGTCATCTCCTCCCGCCAAGTTTAGGTAAATAGGCACTACCTATTGCGATCTCTGGTTATTAAGTTCACCTTTTAATTAAGTAAATAAATAAATAAAAACTGCTATGTTTTCCGTTCCGAATTTTAATAAGTACGTGTGATATTAGATTGAGAATGCCAACGTAACGTAAAATCAGCAAATATCATACAAGTGTAATTTTATGTTGCACACATAGAAACGGATAACGTAATAATGTTATATAAGAGAATTCGCGGCACTAAATAACTGTAAAGCTACAATAAATCCGGGCCTGCGACGACTGCAGGCTCTACTAGAGTCACGTTAAGTAGACATACCGTAACTTAGAATTACTCTTACCGTGTATTACTTCTTACCTTTTCCTTTGCTTATCTAATATTAGATTTCAGATGACAACTCAGTCTAGTACATGGGAACTGTAAAGTTGTGGATATGTCAATTAAATCTGTTACAGTTGGTATATCGAAATATGATACGACCACCAAAGCTTCAAAATTATTTATTAGTTTATTTGAATATAGTTTTAAAAATAAGGATAACGTAGAAATACCTTACCTTCAATTTATTAGTATATTTAGCTTTAGACTATCGTCAGCTCAGTTGTGCTACGAATATGGTAACTGTAAAGTATTTCGAAACGTCAGCATATAAAATATAATACGCGCATTAAATCAGTTATAGTGGTTTCATTCCAAGATGCAACAATTGCAAACAACATTATAAGAACAAGACTGTCGGTATGATCCTAATCCTAACTAATATTATAAATGCGAAAGTAACTTTGTCTGTCTGTCTGTCTGTTACGCTTTCACGCTAAAACTACTGGACCGATTTAAATGAAATTTGGTACAAAGAAAGTCTGGAGCCTGAGAAAGGACATCTAGGCTACTTTTTAACCGACTGCAAAAAAGGAGGAGTTCCACGCGGACGAAGTTGCGGGCAGAAGCTAGTACAAAATATTATAAGTAAGTAGTTTTTTTAAATATCCTATACTCGATATCTATCTGACAATTTACATCGTCGGACATAGTTTCATGGATTCCAAACCTGTCCACTGAAAACATTCAGCCAAAAAGCTCATTTAACCGCGGAAATAAAATTTAACAGCGTCGCCAACATAATCGCCTTAACTCGAATTGAAATCAGTTTGAATTAGGAATCGAAGCGGCAGCGTTCGATCTCAATTGAATTCTATATTCAAATTGCATTTCGAGAACCATTAGAGTGGCTCGGTTTATATTGAAGTGGGGGTAGAACTATTGTCTTTTGTTTTATGAATATATGTTAAATGTGGCTGTTAGTCTATTGACCTAAGTCTGATTACGTTATCTGTGAAAGACCTAAGTTGTAATGAAAAAAAACTTCACTGCTTATGTTTTCTGCCTTCCTTCGTGATGAATTCGAGATTCAAAATTTCCAGAACGGCTAAAAATTTTAGCATCTTAACTTTTTCTCAGAAGCAGTAAGTATGAGCTTTACATAAGTAGGTAATATAATTTAGCCGGTCTGGTTGTTCAAGTAATATAAAAAATATTATTATGTATATAAATTGTAACTTTTCATGCTTCAAGGTTATAACATATTAGAATGAAACAGTTAAAACGGATTCTATGCGGACAGCAGCAGATTATTGCAAGCATGAAATAAGCATACGCGAGTTAAATACGCTATAATTGTTTTAGCATACCGTCGAGACCCCAAACTTCGCCTGGATTTTGGCATATTTTGCAACATAACTTGTTAATTTGAAAGTATTCTAGACCGTTCAAAGAAAAAAACTAATTAAAGGACTCCTTTCCATCTTTAGAGACCATTAGAGCATTGAATTTCAATGGCTAACATGGCAAAAAATGGACAAAATGGTGCTAGGCGAAGAATGGGTATTTTTCCCTAACTTCGCCTATGTATGCCTGACCGCTTATAATAAACATTGATGGGATCTACTCACGACAAGTCTCTTCGGTTTGAAGTGTGATAATATAGTATGAACTTAAACAACGTCTGATTACTGTTATTTCCTAGAAAAGAGGGGTAGGCGAAGTATGGGTGCAATATGACGTTAGTTACATACATTGACAGTGACGAAGCTAGGGCTGCCAAAAATCACGCATTTATCTAGCATGCCAAGAAAAAAGAGGGTATAGTGTTTTATTCAACTTTATTTTTTTTAAATAATTTCATTTCATTTATTTTAAAAGGAGTTTTTTTTGCACGGTTGCTTTTTATAGTTTGTAAGTATCTTTTCAAAAAACGGTAAGCCCACTTTCTGCCGGGTAATTTATCAGCTAAAATTGAACGCTTTCCACTGGGTTCTAAGTATCTGATAATTTTAAAAACTCCACTACACTTTACAAGTAGAAACAAGTCTTATTATTCATTTAATTGAAATCTTATAATTTTTATATAAATTTTGTACAGTACATTTGCCATCCCTAAGGGCAGGCGAAGTTTGGCACGAACATGATGACCAAATGCCCTAATGAACAATTACTTTTATTATGACTTAAAAACGTAATATATCTATTAATTAATAGTGTCAATTGATAAAGCGATAGTTATAGCATATACCTGTATAATAAAAATAAATTTATCTGGTCTGCAACACTCCTTAAAATCAAAGTTCATTCACGTCTTGAAAAAAACGTGCGGTCGGCGTCACGAATAAACTGCACTAGACGCCAACCATATGAAGTTAGCCACAGATTGTCCACAGAATATTGCCAGTCATAAAAAATACTTTATACTTAGAGTTATTATATAAAGCCTGCCATAGAAATAACATGTAAATTTGAAGTTATGTAAAATTAGGCGAAGTATGGTAGTCTAGGTGAAGTTAGGGGTTTCGACGGTACCTAAATGAGATAGAGCCAAAAAGTAAATCATGTCCACACACCAATTAACACTGATTTTCACAAAGTGGTATTACCTAGGCAACAAGACTTAGGGATGGACTAATTATCTAGTACTTATAGACGTCTACTTAACTTAATAACACCTACTTGAAAAGATTTATCGAGCTGTAACAATCTGAGAGCGCTCTCGTAAGTGATGCAGTAAAGTATTAAGTGCAGTTTGCCTGTTCTAATTAATGTAGGTACCTGTTGCAGTCTGGATCGATTTTAGATTGCACTTTGTGCGTAATCGAGATTACATATTTATTTATTCATTGACAGGTTTCGAGCTCATGACTATAAAACCAAGTCGTGTTATCGACAGATGTCAATCATGTGACGAGCACGAGAATTAGTACTTGAGTCTTGTATGTATTTATATAGATATATCTAAGTTATTTTTTATATTTGTGGAACTTCCTTGGTGAACATTGGATGTGTCGTTCTGGAGGTAATATTTAAGTACTTATGATGTTTATAAATTTTATTGTCAAGTATCCATAGTACAATCCTGGCTTAGTCTGGCAGTAGATAAATTAGTGTGAAATATATTTCTTAATATACAAGAATTGCTCATTAATAATTTCTGATGCTTTTGTGGTCATTACATTAGGATAAAACAACTGTAACGGACTTTATTTCTGTACTGACTTTTCTAAAACTACAGTTATCGGTAGCCAACTGAGCTGACGATAGTCTAACATATTACGTTTTGGAATGAAACAACTATTAACGGATTTAACTCGCGTATTTTTATTTTATTTTATTAGCTGACGTTTCGGATTCTTTACAGTTTCCATAATCTTAGCATGACTGAGCTACTTTAGCGTTAGACTATCGTCACTGACATCAGAAATTATTATATTACGTTTTGTTAAAAGGTAATCGACAGTAATACCAACATCACAGCAATATGCCAAGATACTCGTAATACGAGCTCAGCGTTGCATGCTTCGCCCTTCACTGGTATTAACGTGATATTGATCAGCTACTGGCCTACTACTCCACCATCAGACTATGTAATGTGTCTTTATGTTCCATTCACAACGAAAATCCTCTAAGCTACATTCATTATTTTATTATAAAACCATCTTTCAGCCTTATATTATAAAGCTTAACAAGGATCTTACGTCCTTTGTGTCTTCGGCTATTTTTAAAATTGTTTGAATGAAATGCCATATATTCAATGTAAAACACTAATTAAACCAAAATACCTAATTCTGATACTGGATGTAATAATCTGGCATCCTAACTAATATTATAAATGCGAAAGTAACTCTGTCTGTCTGTCTGTTACGCTTTCACGCTAAAACTACTGGACCGATTTAAATGAAATTTGGTACTAAGAAAGTCTGGAGCCTGAGAAAGAACATAGGCTACTTTTTAACCGACTGCAAAAAAGGAGGAGCTCCACGCGGACGAAGTCGCGGGCAGAAGCTAGTAACTATATAATTTTATAATTTGCGTGACGACTGTTTTTTTTAGTCTATTAAATAGATTGCTAGAAAATATTGGGCACGTATTTTTTCTTTTCTCAATCAAACTATGAAAGACAAAGAAAAGCGCTTTAATAGTTCTAGAGTGGGATCACGTGACGTCTTATTATGATTTTATACCACATCGTGACGTCATGAATTCCGATTTCAGAACTGTAGAAGCACTTCGTTATCTTTACCCAGTTGTCATCCCTATATATACATGGCATGTAGGTAGGTACTGATTTTAATTTCGCTCATAAAACTAATCAAAGGAAAATATTTACTCGCGCGGGTGTGGCCTCTCATGTGACATGTTGGTGATTAGCTAAATTACATTTTTCCTGTTTTACATTTTTTAATGTAGCACAGTTTTTTCTATTCCAACTTCTGCTTTAAACCACACATGACATGATTGGATTTACAACAAACACTGAAGTAACATTAAGTCATTTAAAAAATAGCATAATATTATTTTATGACCTAATGTTCTATTTTTGTAACTAATTAAGTTACGTGGCGTGCTCGTTATGACGTCACAGTTCTAGCAAAAGTGTAGTATTTGTAAAAGTACTATTTGAAGTTTTTTAAAAGCGTTACATGCTTAATATCATACAGCAGTAAGTACATCGGGGTCGGACTGGCGAAGACAGTTATACAAAACACGATTTAATAACATATCTGTAGGCACCGTCTTATAGTGTTTTAAAGGAAATCAATCGATTGCAGAAACGAACAACAAAAGAGTTCATTCCGGTGCTATTATATAACAGACGGACAGGTAATTACGGGAAGCAGGCGTCTGTACCATGCGGTCGCTCCCACGGTGTAATCCTCAGTAGCATTGCTGCTTCAGTTCCGAAATGAAATTAGGGATTTCGTAGCTGGGTTAAGGTCAAGAAAAGTAGCGACGAGCCTGTAATACGTCGCTCTTTTAGTGAAACAGCGATTCAACGAAAAGTGTCACTTCGCGAATTCAATTTGAGTCGTGAGACTTACATTCTTTAATGGGATAATCAATACATAGTATAAAACAAAGTCGCTTTCGCTGTATGTCCGTATGTATGCTTAGATCTTTAAAACTACGCAACGGATTTTGATGCGGTTTTTTTTAATAGATAGAGTGATTCTTAAGGAAGGTTTATAGCCCCCGTGTGAAGCCGGGGCGGGTCGCTAGTGGAATAATAAATATCTTCGAGCATTTGCAGCATTGGCGTCTCAGACTATATTTAAAACAGAATCAATAAGTAAAAAAAACTTAAGTGAAACTATCTCTTGGTACTGGTACAAATACTGTTTTCAATTGGTAATTAATAATATTATTTACAACCATTATAGATAGCTAGAGACTTCAACAGCGTCTCAAACGCTCGAATACGCCCAACGACATTTTGACACTGTATAACTAAGAGTGACAGAGTGAGTTTTTTTTTCACGTCGGATATTAGTTCAGTCTATTATTATAATTTACCACTAAAAGCAGTGGCTCATAATATTTTAGATAATTAGAGACACAATTTATGTCTCATCATAGACCACCAACCGATTGTCGTGTACGTAATGGGTCTCGATGTCACTTTTTTAATACTTTTAGGGAGTTTTCCTGAACCAATTTGGGTGCTTCCATGGACCACCGGTTAAGAACCAATGCAATATTATTCCTCACAATGACCAAAGGCGAGTATTCCGTCCAGGCACATTGTGATCAATTTATGGAGAGTCTACCCTGACGCGTAACATATATATGTATATAGGTATTATGCACTATTCTATATCTCACTGCTTGCATCTGATGATAACCTCCCACACTCTCTTCGACAGCGACACCCTGAATATTGTTAGATTTAACTTCATTACGTGCATGAGCGCAAACGTGACTTGCAAATGCAAACTTGATTTTAAAAGTCCTGTAACAAGTACCGTAACGTTTTAATATTTGTACCTTGGCTGATTTCTCCTTATTGGTAATTAGGTGCAAGCAAAATGTCAAAAGTTGGTACTTATCAATTGTTTTTTAAACAGTGACTTTTTATATAAGTGAGTTTACCCCGTTTATTATTTATGAATGTTATTAATGCTAAATATTTAAAGTTTTGTGGAAAATCTGGACTATTTTTAACTTAAAATGGTTAAGCGTTTAAAAAAACAAATTCTATAGACGAAACTAAATGCAGAAAGTTTCGTTACCCAACTACTTCAACAGGATTAACTGAATGAGCAAAAAAATCGTGCAATGTCAGAGCAAAAAGCATGTTTCTTTTATAGTCGGCATTAATTGCCTCGGGAAATAACTTCGATGAAAACCTGTAATTATTGCTTTGTGCCGCGTTAATTAGTTAAGAGCTTTGTAGTGTAGTGGATCTGCTGGTAGTACATATACCGATTTGGCTTCGAGTTGTACTCATAACCGAAACTGCTTATAGGCTGTCTAAGTGTGTCTACATAATATTTTTTTTTTATATGTGTGCTGATTGGAACGTCAGTCTCTACTTTTTATAATTATGTGATGTACTAAAATAGAGTGTTAACTGTTTTGGAACTGAAGCCATCATACATACAACCATAAACAGTTGCTATTTAAAATTATCACTATGAGTACCTACTCAAACAGTAAGGTACCTATAGTGTGGTACCTTACTGTTTTTTTCGTTCTCGCTCATTTAGAATAGATAGAAATATGCAAATATAAATTTTGTTTATTTAATAATATATTTAACTTAAAATATTCTTAATCAAAAAAAGAAACGATTTTTATAAATTTTCAAGATAAGAACTTAATTATGAAATACTTTTAAAAACTTAATTAATCGACATAAAATAATATGTTAACGATATTTCTTAGTCAGTTCTTGCTCTTATGCATAGTAAAATATGTATTGATAATGATCTCGGCTGTTTCCGATATCAAAGTTTTCTCTGGGAGAGATTTCTGTTTGCGATAACAGACCTGCATCTTAGATTTTATTAAATCAACATTAAGTACATAAATTTTACCATAACTTTTCTTGTTGAGCTCAATATAGTAGTATAGACAATTCATAATATATATTATTTTAATTCATATTCCAAACATGGTAGCTCACGAATTATAATAACCTAACCATGAGTCAACAGATAAATGGATCAAAGATTTTAAGAATAGGTAAGTACAACATTGCAACCTTGTGCCACCCATTGTATAATCAATTGTAGAAAGAGACGTTTAGCATGAACGTCCAGGCCTAAAAATCTTATTTTGATCCAATATAATATATAGTGTAGGTATAATATGCACATTTAACGTTTCGGCATAAAAATAGATTCACTAATTTATTGCAAACTCGACGTTTATCTGAATATGATTATAAATTAGCATAAGACTATTGTCAGCTCAGTCGTGCTACGATTACGGAATTTGTAAAGGCTCCGAAACGTCAGCCAATAAAATAAACTACGCGAGTTAAATCCGTTAAATTTGTTTCATTCCAATGTATAATAACCGCGAAGGCATCAGAAATTATTTCGAATTTATGATTTTTCTTGGGCTGCACTAGTAGTATCTTATATTATTATAATGAGATGGTTAGCCCCTTCGTCGTCCAAACCTTGCACTGGTGGTATGTTTGCAGAAAGTCGACCACAGCACTGTCTCATTCTCTGCTCGTAAGTCGTATATGCAACCGCAAGCGAGGGACTGTCGACGTCGTTAGGCACATTAGTCGTCGTCGACTTCATAAACTATGAAGAAAACCGCGCACATTAATGGGTGACTTGTTTAAATATACTTACGTTCATGGAAACTTTGAAGTCCACATTGTTGTGCAAATTGAAATATAACGCTTTGATAACTAAGTAGTAACCTTACTAAGAAGACATGAAACTACTATATTTATAGTATTTAAGATTGCAATTAACGATTCTCAGTTTTTTATAAACACCACGCTGTTGTTGATGACAATATGTTTTTCATATTTTATAAACAAAGGGGTAATAGATAATTATGATGGTCACATGTGTTAGATTATTATCGGCTTTGTCTGCTATGTTGGAAACTGTAGAGTTTCCGAAATGTCAGTTACACCGGATTTATCTCGTGAAATAAATGATTACTACAACATTATAATCAATTCTAATATTTGCTGAATATTTCTAACTTCTCACTCCGTAGGATATTCCAAATTCACTAGCCAGAATAAGCATTACCAAACTGATACCTTTACTTTATAATTAATCGAATATTTGACAGTATGAAATATGGTTTACATTTTATTTCAGCCATGAAGAAAAGAGTTCGGAATTGTAAATATCGCAAAGCCGTTTTGGATGCGGATTAGCGGGAATTATTGACGCTTGCGCACCATGAGGACAGCCAGCACAAAAGGACAGCGCGAGATAAAATTTAAGTACGTTGCGAGTATAGATAAAATCTATAGACTTTTGTGGAAGAATTGCTAGCGGCGATTTTTAGCTGTTCTTTTACGTACACATACTAGCTATGTTGATAGGTGAAGTTAATAGGTGGGGTCAGGTAATTCTGACGCTTACCTAGTGTACCTACTTTCACGAAAATAAAAAGGAAAACATGATCATATATTACACACAAGTTGTATCCAATACACAATATGTGTTCATTGGATGTATTATTATAATGCTGTTAACACTAGTTAACAGTAACATAGGCTAAGGGCAAATACTAAACCTAGCGTGGTCTATTTAGGTACTCCCTACTGGAGAAAATGTAGGGAAAAATTTATGTCAGATTTCATTGTATATTTTTAACTTTTTTTTTCTAACCTTCCGATAGTTATTTTCATTTCTGTCTGCCCTTATCCTAACCCTGCTCGATAGTTAAGCCCACAGGCTTATCCATTAAATACAACCCACTAGTAAATGTATGGAAATTATTCCTACGCTATTTGAATTTAATCCTGGGTCACTGAAGACCTTGAAAGTTGAAATCTTTGCGTATTTTTAGTAGGAATATAATATATGAATTCGATTATATTACGTAGAACTTCAGGAAGAAATTATGATATAGCTTTATTTTAAGCTAGTCATACCTACTGGTCTTGTAAAAACTTAAGCGTCAGACTGTCATAAGCTCAGTCATGCCACGAATATGGGAACTGTGAAGTTTTCTAAACATCAGCAAATAAAATACACCATTTAAATCCGTTATACTTGTTTCATTACAATGTGTAATACACGCGAAGGAATAAAAAAAAATTGTTTCCTATTGATATTTTAATACCTGCTGCATTTCCAGCTTTGTTTAAAAGACGAACGGCCATAATATTTCTCCACAGATCAGAACTGCACCAACAGTTGGCAATACCTGCCGGGAAAGCGGCGAGCGCAAACAATATCGATTGTCGCGCTCTGTGAGCATAGATTGCCAACCTTTAGCACTTGCTTCGTGTAAAGTTTAGGTTGCACAGTTATGTTATATTTGGATGTCCGAAGCTAGGTTTTGAGCTTGGTTTCTAAGCATATTTTAGTCTCTTTTATAAATGACTTATATTTCTTACCTTGTAATGTTACTTAATGTTGGAATTAACTATAACGTTTATAATTTGCAGTTATAAAATTAACTTTCCTAATAAAATAATATAAGATTATAAAAGAAAGTCCTTGGTGTCAACTATTTTAAATTTTGCATAAACATTCTTTAACAGAATCGATGAAAGACGTGTTACGTACGTGTTGTCTCCTCGTTGGTGGTAGAATTCCTTAAAATTACTTAAAAAAAGGGTTGGAAAGAATTTATTTTGGATGTGATTTATTTGGAAATTCCTTAATATTTTTTATTTAAATTATTATTTTGTCACATGATTGAAAAGTCAATCCGAATTTGAATAAAACAATTATAACGGATAACTCGCGTAACTATTCTATTTTATTTACTGATGTTTCAAAAATTACCGCATCAGAAATGATTATCAATCAAATTTAATTAAAAGAGGTTGAACATGAAAGCTTAAAATTATATTAAACTTATATTATATTTATAGTATATAAAATTATAGTATTTTGGTTGTAATGTCTGTTATTTTTGAAGTTGGTGCCAGCTGGTGCAGCAACTCTTCACTCTCAACTCTTCACTAAGGTGCTCAAGTTTGTTTGAGGCTGGCACCGACTCCAAAAATATCAGACATTACAACCAAAATTATAGTCGTTATAAAAGACAAAATTATTATTTTTCTCTTTTCAGTGCGCTATTGTTTTTTGTTGGCTTTTAGTTTTTTTTCGGCGGTTAAATTTTTTTATTAAAAAGTTATTATTTTATAATTTTCTGTGGCCATAATTTATACAAATTATTACATGCTTAATTTTTAATTATTTTTAAAATAGCTACCTACCTTGTTTTTGCTATTAACCCCCTTTTTCCCACCCTTAGGGTAGGTTTCTTTTTTCCAAATTTTTATGGGATTAACTTTAAGGTATGCCCTATCCAATAAAAAAAGAATTATCAAAATCGGACTACTCTGTAAAAAGTTACCCATGGTCAAACGATACAATCGGTGTGTGAAAATTTAATCATCCCCTATTTTTCTACCCTTAGGGTCGGAATTTTTTTTCCAAATTAAAATGGGACCAATTTCGAAGTATACCCTTTCCAATAAAAAAAGAATTATCAAAATCGAACCACCCTGTAAAAAGTTATGCGTGGTCATACATAAAAAAAAAAATAAAAAAAAAAAAAAAATATACGCGTCGAATTGAGAACCTCCTCCGTTTTTTTCGTCGGTTGAAAAATTCTATTAGACTCATTTTGACTACGCAGACGTAGTAAAGAATCTAGACACGCGGCAGCGTATCAGGTCAAAGTTCGAAAATATTTTACTAATAGGGGATTCTACTTGAATCGTGTATTACCGCCTTTAGTTTGGCTCGCGAGTACCTTTGGAGCAGTAATATCGGGCTGTAACGAACTATAAACCAGCACCTGCGACGCCGCGTATTTTCGCACTTGGAATAGATTGCATACATTTGCACAGAATATGTGCTAATGGAATGAATGGGCGTGCATTTGCTGACTGGTTCATTGAGCTTACTTCAAACTAATTAATATAAGTTCAATGTATTATCGTTTCTGTAACATATCTACTGGCCGTTTTATTTATAACTAGGAAAAGCGAGCCAAGTTAGGCAAATAAATTTAATTAATCCCGGGAAATCCCGCGTTCAATAAAAATAAATAATATTTTTGGTGGTTGCAACCACTCTTAGTCATCTCCTCCCGCCAAGTTTAGGTAAATAGGCACTACCTATTGCGATCTCTGCTCATAATAAAATATTAACAGATTTCGAAGAATAATTTCCTTATTATTGATAATTTAATCTTGACACCAATGTTATAATAAATTCTATTTTTATATTCCTAGAAAATTAAGTGAACATTGTTCTTGAGATAGTATTATATTGTGTATACCAAAGATCTTTATGAATATAAAAGTTTAACTAGTAATATTCATAATATCATATTCGTTTATGTCTAACATTTAACTTCGTGTTAGCGACGTTTATTTACATTGTGTCAATTTTACTACTTGAAATAAGTACTTAACAATAAATTTCTTCTTGTTTCTATGCTATGTCGCTATACAAGCGTTTTGATGTTTAATCCTTTGACGAGATTAATAAAACGAGTCGTAAAGTTAGTTAGGTGTCATTTTTTACTATTTCCATAAAATTGCATGCTCTAGTATAACAAGAGTTGCAAGTATTAATGAGAAGTGACACCTATCCAATTAAAGTGAGCATATAATAAACCGATAGTGCTATTTATTTTACATACTAACATACTGAAAGTGGTGTGCAATAGCATGCATTGAGCACACATGGATAGGTACTTAAGTGAACCTACCCGTGTACATATAGGTTGTCGAAAGCACATTTGGGTCAAATATGCCTTAAAATCGACGCTTTAGGTTCGCCACTTTTCTCTGCAACATTTTGCGCCTTGGCGGTTTTTAAGATGTCAGCATATTATTATGTAGAGCCGTAAAATCAGATAACTTATATGTATGTATGTAATTAATTACAATTATTTTTTAAATACAAGGATGCATGTTAAGAAAAGTAAACTTTAGACTATAGGCAGCTCAGTCTGCTAAGAATACGGCAAATGAAAAGGTTTCGAAACCTTAGCATAAAATTATATATGCAAGTCAAATCTGTTATACCTCTTTGTATATTATTCTGTAATAAAAACCGGTAAAGCCTAGGAAAATATTAATATAGATAAGTACATTTTTATAACAAACTAGCGTCTGCCCGCGACTTCGTCCGCGTGGAACTCCTCCTTTTTCGCAGTCGGTTAAAAAGTAGCCTATGTCCTTTCTCAGGCTCCAAACTTTCTTTGTACCAAATTTCATTTAAATCGGTCCAGTAGTTTTAGCGTGAAAGCGTAACAGACAGACAGACAGACAGAGTTAGTTTCACATTTATAATATTAGTAGAGATAAAAAATAAAGATACATTAGGTTACAGTTAAATATAAATGTTGAAATACTATGTGAATAAAATGATGCGACTTCTGATGTTAAAATATTTTATATTCAGGTATAAGTAGAATATTTTTTATTATAGTCATATGTAATATATGTATAAAATAGGTATGTGTTAATATAGCTTCACGTGTTAATTATTCTTTGCGACATGTCAAATAAATGTTTATATTATGTTTTGAAATAAATAAAACACGTTGAACATTTACGAAAGAAATTGGAAAAAAATATCATGATAAAGTTATACAAGAACTTTCTACTTAATATTGTTAATCGAGTTTTTATGCATCCAAGAAATCAAAAACTTATAAACTTGACCCGCACCCTCAGAAGCCTTAAAACTGCAGTCATAACTGGATTAAAACAGACTCCAGCGCATCGTTGTCCATCCTTTTCTACCGCCACGCGACCCTCACTCATCCCTCTCGCTCCTTGACTGGATCCTATTTCCATCCCTTTCTTCCGGCACGCTTATATTCCTGTCCTTATCGCTCTAGGTGAACGGTCGGTGCGTCCGACAGAACTGGTATACAGGTGCAAAAACAAGTCATCTCGGCTGACCAAGAACATTCCGTGACTTGTTTTTTTAGTGCCAGATGGTGCAATTACGGAGGGAAGATTATAGTTCGGTTCTTAGTTCTTGATTGTTTTTTGGTTCAAGTTGTAAAAATTAATGAGCTTCGCTAGTTAAAAGACAATATGGTGATACGACTCGGTTTAGTATGCGTGTAATATTTTCTTGGTAGTGTATGATTTTTTTTCTTGTTAGAAAATACGTTCATTGTTAAATCGAGTGGGTTCACTATTATAATCGCTATTATTTATAATCTCAAAGTTTTTTAAGGTAGAGCTAGCTTTTGCCTAAGCTACGACCTAGTCGCGCGATAGGCGGCCGTTTTGCATATTATTCAAAAATTAAATCTGAGTTTTGCTTTAAACAAAAACCTTCTAGATAATGAATATCAACTTAATACCTAATACCTTTTAAAATTATGATATAAATAAATAATTCATCTGTAATTAATTAATAATAATTTTAACTTTGGATGCTGTTATTTTTTATACCCGCTAACATGATAAGTGGGGCAGGTTTATATTAGGCTGGAATAAGGTCGGTGGATAAAAGTTGTTTACACTCGCCACCTGCTCGATTCTTAGGCTATAATATCGAGCTACTATAGTAGGCGCGGTGGGAACCCTTTACGTGCCGTTTGATTACTAACATAAAAATAGCCCATTCCTTGGACGTTGCAAAATACAGAATACATTACAATAAATTATTATTATTTTCCAAGTCGATAATAAAATATATTTCTAGAGAAGAGACGTTAATCTTTAACTTTGCTTTGGGTAGGAATGAAACATTTGTAACGGATTTGATTATAATACTTTATAATATAAGGTAGGTACCTAGTTTGCTTCATGTAAAATCACTTTAGCGTTAGACTATCGTCAGCGTTGTAATGCTACAAATATGGGAACTCTAAAGTTTAAGAAGCGTAAGCAAATTATATAAAATACGTGAATTAATTGTTTCATTCCAATGTGTAATAACCACGAAATCATCAGTAATAGTCACAGACGTTTTCTTGCCAACAAAAACTCTACGTACTTGTGCTGGCGAAAAGAACGACGAAATTACAAATTTACAATAAGTAGATATTTAAGAGTTCGTGGGCTCGAATAAACTACGTCTCATTTCTAGAAAAATAAAAATTATCGATTGATAATTTCAAGATAGATATTTCTTTAAAAGTTAGGTACCTACAAAATGTTATATGAGGTTAAAATATGACTATTGTCAATGTATACTTTATTCAATTAACGGAAATTACGCGGAATTAATGAAAACTGATGACATAGGCGTAACTTATTGAATGACGTAGATACGTAGAATTACAACTTGAAAATTAATATAAATTAACTAATGTTTTAATCCATTACAGACTAAGTACTTAGTCACTAGTTATTACAATATCTAGTCATCAGCTACCTTTTGTGACTCGCTATATTATGTAACATCATTTTTGCACCCAATTTATCCGAGTTCTTCTCTAGTATCTTGTTAGCAATAAAGCCTCTATAAGGTCGAGGTATCCACCTGGATTAGCTCAGACCATCCTCAGGTCCCACATAAATAATCAACAGACAAATCTTTATACCTTCATATCTCACATCTCTCTCATTTCTTTTTATTACGAAGATACTTGTTATCTTAACGTTATATATTTTATGATCAAGCTGATTTCAATATTACATAAAAAATTGTCCCAAACGGAAATTGATACATTTACGACCGGATATCATGAACCCGGACTATAAAAATAGAAATTATGTGTTCTAATCTTGTTAAGGGAAGTGAATGATTAATCTTTATAGCATGATAGTCATCATTATCATCATCTTTTTCTTGACCGAAAAATTTTCCTCCGCGGCCTTCGGAACGGTTGTTCCTGCTCTCAGTCAGTTGATTCCAAAGACGCTTACTAGTTGTCACCAGATGCTAGGATCATCTTGTAGGGCTATAGGTAGTCTATACTAATATAATAAAGAGGAAAGGTTCATTTATTATCCTATTCAGTCCAAACACTGAATAGGCTTCAAAACCACTGAACGATTTTAAAAAATCTTTCACCGTTGCACATACTGGTATTTGGCCAATCTAGGAGGACATAAGTCCCAAATACTAAATTGGACTTACACCCCTAAAAATCAATTCCAGGTAAAGGTAACGAACTTGTCCATACTACCCCGGTGCATCCCCCCTCCCCGAGTGCTTCCTGATTAAGTAATGTCAATGGGAATTCGATTGTTTTGTCACGTGCACGTATCTATTCTCAAAGCGCTCTTAAAAGTGTTAACTTTGAATCATAGTTTTTAAATCTTCCAGTTAAAATTATAATTTTAAAGTGATGGATCCTAATAAAGCAGGTAAGAAACTCAAGTAATGTGTTAAAAAAAATACGTTAAACTGGATTAACATATTAATAATCTAACTGACAAAAATAAGTAAATTTAATACTCGAATTTGGGCACAATTTCTTATTCACTAACATTTTTGTTTATGTATCGGGATATATCGGGCTATATATTTTATTACAAGTTATTCTACATATAATATTTTCTTAAAAAACAAATAAATCACGTCCGGATTCGTCCGGATAGATATTTTTTTTAATTAATGAATATGACACAAAAAATAAAATTTAAAAAGGTATTTTTTTTTTATGTCACTTGTACATAGTCTATGTTTGTTTTAGGTTTACGAGGGTCATTACGAGAAAAGATTGTGACTTGACAGTACTTATTCAATCGTTTCAAAAACCAAGATTTGCCTAATTTAGATGAAAGGTTGGATTTTTTGAGAAACCGGCTGTTATCAGACAAATCATACGATAACGATCAAATAGATACTTTAAAACTTAATTTTGCTTTTTTTTAAAATCAGAAATGAATTAAAGATGAACTAAAGCTCATTAAAAGGTAATATTTTTGAACAATCTAACCAATCATGGCTGGAGCAAACGTTTGAAATTCCTGTCGCTGACCACGTACATAATGGACATGCGTAAATCCAATGTAGGAAATACAAATGATGGTAACACAAGAAGGATTTTTTTTTAAACACCCCCGCTTAGCTTCAGAAATTACTAGGGTTGATTACGAGTTGATTTATAGGTTAATAATGGTTATATTGGAAGTCATTTCGAGTGGACACAAAGTTGACCCAATTAAATATGAAAGTATGCCTTAGAAAGGTACAGCTCGTCTTAATACACGATTATATGACTGGCATCCCGTGATGCCAACACTTCACAAAGTGTGGATACATGGTGCGGTAATAATCAGACGAGCTCTTCTACCGATTGGACAGCATTCCGAGGAGGCAGCTGAGGCTCGCAATAAACATTTTGAACCGATTTCGGCAGAAAATTGTCTAGAGAAAGCTACAACCAGGATGTTTTTAATCATTTTATTTTGAGCTCGGATCCTTTTCCAAGCAGCCGACGTGCGATTAAAAAAAGGATATAAACTAACACAGTCTTTCCTGCGACCATAGCCATGTTCGTATCTGCGGAACCGTATATTGTGGAATATTCGTCAGAAAGTGATGAACAATAGGGTATATCGTATTTTATATATTTTTAATGAATATATTGATGTTTATAACAATTAAAAATATTTTTTATTTATTTTTTTTTCTTATTTTTTATTTTTTTTTATTTTATTTTTTTAAATAAATATGTAAAATACTACTTTGACTTTTATTTATGACTTTAAAATTATTAAAACACCATAACTGTCTTATTTCCGCTGGTTGAATTCCAATTATACACAAAAATAATATTGTCCCCCTAGATCGACCAAATACCAGTATGTGCGTTGGGAAGGTACACTTTTCGTGAGTGACATAGGTAGGCTATATTAAAATTCTGAAAAAATATTAGGCTTCCGTGCGAAGCCGGGGTGAACCGCTAGTATGATATATTTCAATACACATATTATTTTTAAATACAATTGAAATAAACTTCTAAATTAAATTATGGTTATTGCTGCTGGTGGCACAATGATTTTGTTTTGTGCCTACCTAGACTTGTATACAAGATGTTATTTTTGATTTAGCATTTATTGTAATACGAACTAAAATAAATAATTTACTTATGCTGATTCATATACCTAGAAGTATTCCTTGTTTATTATACTTGTACTCTATTTTTGTGCTCATCGTATTCTAAGAGTTTTAGTTTCTGTTAGGAACATCAAAGCATATATACAAACATATATTATAATATAAAATTATTTACCTACAAAAAGTACCTACTGAGTTTGCTCTTACTTGAGAAAAATTTCGGTCTAAATAACCAACATCGAAATTACAGGAAAATTTGTATGAAAATTCTGATAATATTTTAATCGTATCAACTAGATTAATTTTCCGTTCCCGTTATATTTATTTATACCTATTTAATAAAATGATTTCTGAGACCTCATTCTTAAGGATAGGATTACCTTACATAGGTACCTACTTACCAAATGAAAAATTGTTATAGTTTACTTAAATAAGTTGTCTGGTTTGTGTTTAATTTTCGTAGCTCTGCTAACGATGATGAAACATTGTTATTATGAACTATAGTCTCAACTTCGGCGAGACTGAAGGTCACTAAATTAAAATCAATCCTTAAAAGGGTGAAAGGTCAATTACGAAAATTTAATAAAATAGAGAACGTATATCAAATATCAAACTTAAAATTTTTAATAAATGTAAGACCAATTTCCTTGTCACTTTTCAGCAACAAATTCCAATATATTTACTTGAAGCTCACACAAAGAACTTAAGAGTGTAACGAAAAATACTTAGGCGGAATAGGTGCTTTAAAATTAAATTCGTCTATAGAACATTTCATACCTAAACATTTTTAAGCTTCAATTGTTCGGAGCGTTTTCTTTCTCAGTAAGCTCACCAAGCCATTAATCTCAACTTCCCAACAAATCTATAATCACAAGCAAAAAATACAAAAACTACGGAATCAGCACTCTGTTTTTAATAATGTCGGTTTACGCTGTTTTAATAGTCGAGTTCAGATTGTGTCAGAAGGAGACATCATTATGCGCTCTGTTATAGAAAGACAGGGTGAGAAGAATAATACGGTAGTCGGTATTATGAGAAAAAAGTCATAAAGTCTTTTGTGTTTGAATGAGACAAAAGAAATGTGTGAACATTCCCGTGGCTTATTAAGTGCAGCGAAATGGGTACGAGGTCTAACAAGGTCGTGTTTTGTAAAACAAATATTTTGTACCGTAAGGAAATGCTGTTAGAATTGTAATTGTTCAATAGGAACATGATGCTGCATTGATTTGTGCTTATTTAATGTAGGTTATGTTAAGTTCATTTATGTTTAGTCCAATTTAATGCGTCCCCTTTTGCTGATATAAATTAATAATTATTAAACTGTTTTCTTTGAGGAAGTTTATCTACATCAGCCTTGTTGTTCGCTTGTTCGACTCTTGTGAGGATAACGCATGTTTCTTTAGTGTCTTATGATTTGTTTCTCTTTTGTTCAAATAGGCTTAACAAAGCAACCATCTTACATATAATTTATAAGAGATAGGTAGCTAGGTTTACACTTTCATGACGTATAAAAAATAACAAGAATTATATTACTGAAATGATAGGCAAATAGGTACATCATTTGTTATTTTTTTACTCACATCAACCTCTCTAATTTATTGGTTTGTTGAGTGGGTAATTATGGGCTGTTATAATAAATGTTAATTTAACGAAAAGTATTTAAAGAATACTTCAGGTCTTAGAAATAATAGCGTACCTAATCTTAGTAAATACGGCGTTATTTACTGTCTCAGGTACAATCTCCCTTTGGTTCTCTTGTTTAAACAGAAACGCATTTCCACTGTAAAGCCTCCATCCGTCTCTCGGGTGCTCCTGAAACAAACCAGAGTCTGTCAACAACAACATCCTACCTAATTTCTACAAGCGCCAGTACTAGCCACATTCTGTGTTTCCGTAGACAGCCTCTAATCATCAATGCAGCTTGCACCAAAGGTCGCTTTTGACAAACAGTGCGGTCTCGTGCCTTGCCGGAGACGGTTGTGCGTGACGCTTCAACGAATCACGCGTATGTTTATCGAATCTGTTGATTCAGTGTGACTGACGTTTTGTTTCGTGACAGTTTGTGAGTTTTATTTGACAGTTGTTTTGGAATTATTTTTGGATTTGGACGTTGTTCTTGGGTGAGTTGTGTTTGTTTTGAATAATGAAACTGTTGTTTATAGTTTTGTGTATGTATTGATACTTTAATAACTATAAGAAAATCGTTGCGTTATTATTTGATCACTTATGTGGATTGATAATGATAACAGCTAAAGACCCATTCAAAATGAGGGTTTTATTTATTATTTATAAATTTATAAACAAATGACTTTATATAAGTCATTTGTTCATGAACGATATGCCAAACTAATCGAAACTTTTTTGTTTTGTATAGGTAGTTGAAAACTATTTACTTACCTAAGTCTGCGTGTTTTGTGTACTTATTTCTGACTAGTTCAATGTGTAAGGAGCTAATTGGCCTTAAACATGTAACCTTTAGGCAATTTCCAAAGTATATTGTGTTTACTGTGAAGTTAATTCTAATTAATCATATCTCATTATAGAGACCTAGGATATATTGGAATATTATTTTATTATAAGGTAGTCGTCCTAAATATTAGTACTTACGTGGGTAGGACAAAGATTGCCGCCCAACAAAAGGCGGTTTAACTTTTCCTCCATTTTATTGGTCATAAAGTTCTTTGTCAATTAATTATAAAGATTAATGAGAAAAATGTATCAGTTCTACTAGATAGTGTTTTGTTTTTAATTACTTATCAAGTTAACTATATTCATAAGTATGTGAAAACTCTAACAGATGGCGCCACCGGTAAGAATTTTAGGATGTCCGTTGATACATTATTTATTAATGTATTTTCTTATTTAAAGTTAAAGTGATTTAATTTATTTCGATACATTACTAGGTACCTACTATATTGTTACACAAGTAACAGGTACAACAGGTACATGCAAATAGTATGTACTTACCTATATATGTTAACTCTTTAGTGTACTTATATCAGGTAGGTACTTACAGAAACATTTATGAGACAAAGGCACCATAGACTAGCTTATTCCTTTAAGAGATTTCTACTAGCGAACCCTTGTACAATACTGTTTAAATTTTAATAACACTATTTATTATTCATTTTACAATTTATTCAATTTATCAAATTTATTTACACGGCACTACAGTATATACTAATGCACCGAGAAACAAAACTATGTAGGTAATTGTTTTGTAACAGTTATTGACAGTACCTTCCTTTAATAACAAAAACGTACCAAGTAACTTGCTATTAAAAGCAAATATAATTATGATCTAAATTATACGGTCTATGAGATCGAAGTGCATCTTGTATCGTCCGAAATATTTAATTACGACTTAGTACCTTTTTGAACTATCTAAGAGCAAAACAAACTAATGGAATGAATTTCTAATAAAAAAGACATTACCAGGTAGTCGATGTCCCAAAAAAAAAAAACAACCATCAAGACGTTGCTTTGAACTTAAGATGAGTATCGAAATACAAATATACACATGCACCCGAATCTGGTAACATTGTTTGATATTGAATCTTATTTGTAGAGGTGTAAAGCTCTATCTTAATGTAACAATTGATTAAGTTTACTGGTAAATGATCATTTTTTGTGGACTAACTGGTTTTGATACATGTAGTATAATTAGGGCAGGTGTTCAATAGGGCGCTATTTTTTGTTGTTTTAAGTACTAGATTTTTATTTTCTACACAAACGAATGCCGTCGTACAATGAATTCCAACCAGACTTGCTTGAAGACAAGTATGCAAATTGATTTTATGGGCAATAAAAATCAATTTCTAAAAAATAATATGTTTTTTTATAAGCAAAATAATATATATTGATAGGATTTGATTGGCTGTAATTGATAGTGTGACGGGATTTCATTTTGGCTATCTTTAAAAATATCTATAGAAGCTATAATTATAATAGGTAGGTAACCAATTCTACGCTTATTAAGTACCTACCTATTAAACAATAGGGATTATAACGAATTTATCACCTAGTTGTTATTATTTTTTTAATAAAATAAGTTAATGTGACTTATCGTTTTCATTATGAAAGCAATAGGTTTATGAAGAATATAGGAATTTAATAAGGTAACTTTACAAACGAACACAATATCACATCACAACTCAACCAAATCAACTAACAGACTGACAATTCCAAAAACAATCGATATAATATAAAAAAGAGCAATAGCCAATAAAAGTAAAACTATAAAACTATATACACACAGCAAGGAGTACGCAACACCTACCTATGTACGAGTAAATAAACGTTATCTTATTGTTCAGACAATAATTATATACGTACAAGGAAATTACAATATTACGTCTAAATAAACTATATAATTTATTCGATTTGTTAATCTCCGAAACCCACGCAAAGCACAGAGTAAAAACATTATTATAAACTATTTTCTTCATTGTACGTAAAAATAAACATGGTCAATGCATGTTATATTAAAAAGCCGTTAAGATCACAAACAGGTTAGTAAATAACAATACTTTATGGCCAAATACATGATACAGCCGGCTCACCTACGCAAAATTCTTACTGGGGGCTATTTTGTATTGAATAATATGCGATAATCGAATGTTGTTCAAAACGTAGTCGGTCGTCAGATAAACGTAAATTTCCACCGTTTATGTGTTAAAAAATATGGTTTTTATTTATTTCAATAGGTCATCGCATATGCGATATTAGCTTTTTCGGTAGGTATTTAGGTACTAGAGTTTGTACAGTTCTCGTTCGCTTAATTCTATTCTTTATAATTCAGCATTAGCTTCGTTTGGTTGTAATAATTGATTGGCACTTATTTATCCCACATGTACACGTAGGTAGTTTTGCTAACAAGTTTACAAGTATACGATTTCTATTATTGGTATTGATTTATAGAAAGATCAAAGAACTACCTTTACACGCGTTGCCAAAAACAATAGAACAATAACAGCCCGGTTGCCAGTTTGATAATTAATTCAAAAGGGAATTCATAAATACAATTTTGGAGAAACTAAACAAAGCTTGCCTATGTTTATTTTATTGATTTCGGATAGCTATTTACGTGCTTTGCGTAGAATAAGTATCATGTTCTTGTTAATTAAGGATTAGGTATTATTATCATTTCAGCTATTTTTATATTATATTTACTAGGAGCAGTATTTTTATCAACGTTAGAAAGTTTTGTTTCAGATTTAACTTGCATCTGACAATAATAAGAGTGATAGAAGTGGGACGCGAGACAATACAAATCAGCCTCCAGTATTTATCACTCAGCTGCAGGCTATTTCTATAATAGTCCTGAATCTTTGTTAAATTATTCCAATTGTAAAAATTTCTCACTAGAATTAAATAATTGTAACGGATTTAACTGTATTTTGTTTGCTGACGATTCGAAAACTTCGTAGCACCACTGACCCGGCGATAGTCTAACTTGCGACTTTAGTAAATAAAATAAAATAAACGAATTAAAGCATTTATTTCATTCCAATGTCTAATAACCGCGAAAGAATTAGAAAACATTAGTAATAGATAACCTATATTTTTTTTAAATATGGAATTGTGTCTGTTGTATTTGTTATAACGATATATTTTTACAATTGATCCATTTGCCTCAGTTAAAACTGAATTTACGTTTGACAGTACGCCGAAACGCATCGATCGCAAAGACTTTCATTGGACGAACAATTAAAATGCAGACACGCCAATTAACAACACGTTGAGTCACGGTACAATGAGCCCTTCCGTTGGACATTTTTGACCAATTCGTCACTTTGTCACTGAATTTACAAGTTTCGGGTACCGCAAAATTTTTGACTAGAGTTTCCGCAAATTCCGGCGAATTAGCTTTGTCGGTGTTGTTTAATGATGTATTTATTGTATATCCGCAGGAAATAGTTGTCATAGTTTAGTTAACGAATATTGTACATATTTGATCCTGTGATAAATTGCGACCCCCCATTTTTTCTGTAGATTATAATGAAGGCTTCAAATAATCTGAAAATAGCAATTTACGTAAAGTTTTGATTGCATAATGAATAATTTTATACAATTCAGTCACGGCACAACGTTAAAAAAGCGTTTGAATAGAAATAATAATAAAATTATCTTTCAATTATTTATAGTCAACAGTTTATTGTTTCCGACCTCTAAATTTTGGTTGTTAAAATTTACAAGGCCATTTTTTAGAAGATCCGTAACTGTGCCGCGTGTGGGCGGGTTACGAAATACCGAATACGGCTTGTCTATATCATCCGGCGTAGTTTGTATAGGCCTCCGTACCGTAAACATGAACGATATCGTAGATTAAGTGTAATACTTAGGGATAAATATTTATTGTTTTGTTATATCGCCGTGAAAATTAGAAAATGCGTACCTGAGCAAGGCCGATTTTATAGCCATAACTTGTAATAATCCACTGCGGTGTTTTTTGTTTATTTGTTCAATTGAACTAGCGCGGCGGATAGACTTTTCTGTAACTATAGATTTCATTTACGTTTTTATGTAGATGTTTTAACTAGAGCACGGGTTTTAGAGGTGAGGTGACAGAATATCCTAACAGTGAAGAAAAGTAGGTATCTGAAATTTGTTATTATCTACTGAATAAGTATTTCTTTGCTTGTAATAGCTCACAAAACCGTCTGTAAAAAACTTATGACATGAAATACATATAAATAAAGAGGGTTAACGGAGCAAAATGATACTGAAAAAAGTTCTTTCTATATTTTATAATATTACTTAACAAGATACTATACTTAAGTGAATTCCATTTGTCACGCCATTTAAAAAGAAAGCAACACGTTTCTTAGTACACGGTGTTAATTAAGGATTTCACTAACTCGTTAACATGCGTTATAAGGGAACCAATCAATTAGGTCTCGTGGAGAACAAGCTGGAGTATAGAAACATACTAACAGTAGGAACAAATCCTTTGGGTATTCTTATGATGTTCAAACTATATAGGTATGTACTCAATTTTGTTGGATGAACGAAATAAAAGAAACGGTACATTTGTTTTTTGATTATTTTGTAGTTATTCGCGTATTTTCAACTTTTACAGTTCCCGTATTTTTTAGAAGGTAGCTTGCATAATGTAAAAATCACTTAAGCGTTAGACTATCGTCAGTTCAATCCGGTTACGGATTTAGGACATAAAAAATGTGCGAGTTTAATCCGTTTTCGCTGCAATTCCAATGTGTAATAACAGCGAATGCATCAGAATTTATTAAAATAATTCTCGCAAAGTACCGACAGTAATTTCGCTATGACTTAAACTGTCAAATTTATACCTACTTACGCGAACTTTTTAAATATTTTATATAATTTCCAGACACGGCTGGGTTTCCAGCAAGTTTAAATTAACACAATTTCTGAAAAATTAAAAACTTATTAGGATAGGTACCTAATAAGTTGTTGGTATCGTAAACTAAGTCTGCGACGCATATAGAAACTAAAAAAAAAATATTTTCTTTGTCGGTTAAAAAGTGCCCGAAACGTCCTTATGTATAGAATGTACCCGAGTTAAATTCGATAGCTGATTTATTCCAATATTATTATGACTAGTTATATTTAGAAAGAAAAAGACGAAGAAACCAGACTCTTATCATGCGAGTGAAAGTGTTTTAAGTGGGTACTTGGTGATTTTGTATTTAACAATTACGTACTTTCATGCCAAGCGAAATTTGGTGTGGGAATTAGGTAAATTCCTTATGTTAAAGACAATAACGTCTGTACTTCATAATTCTTTAAACGTATTAAAATTGCAAGCTCTCAGATAATATATTATAATGTCAAATAAAAATAATTTTCAAAAATAAACTTAAACACATTTTTTTGTTTTATATTTTTGACCTACTGTAGATCTACTCACTTTACCACAGCGGGAGTCGTCCGACTCGTCGGTAAACTTGTCGGCCCACCGGTCGGGCAACATTGTCGCAGCTTGAAAAAAAATTAGTGTCATTGTGGGATTCACGTATCGTTATTTTACTTTGAAGAATTCTCGTATGGTTCGCAATTTATTGGTTATTAGTGTTTTCGTTTAATGATGCTAATTTAATTTTTTACTTCGAGCATTTGAGCAGAGGCTGTTGGTAGGTACACAGTAGCAGGTGTAAAATGAGACATCAATGTCTGAACCGCGATTGCATTTAGTTTGTGTGGATTAGTAAACAACAGCGCTTCTAAATACAAATTACAACGTTGCGATTATCACGTACTCGATGTTGACGTTTGTATCATATCGGATAACGTAGGTTAGGGACTTAGGTACTTATTTTTTATTAAAATTTGGCAATCTTTTAAGGTTTTTTAACCTGCAATGTAAACCTTGCAATTAAATATTGAAACAGTCCTACTTATACCGATTGCGTAGAATTTTTTATACACATTCAGTTTGGATGACAATGCATGGTTAACTGTATGATGTAATTTTAAAACCAAATCAAGGGGGTACAAGGGGGGGTGAAAACTAAAAGTCTACAAATATGCCCGAGTAGGGTATCAAATGAAAGAGGATCAGATTTGTAAAATTATAAAAGTTTGTTTTTATTTTATTTTTTTACTTTTAATCTTATTAAGTATTATATTCCATAGGTAGGTAAGTACCGAAGTTTACATAAGATATTTTTTTGCAAACTTTAAGAATCATTAAATATACCTATTGTCATGAGTGTTTTTTCAATGGCGCGCGGTGAAGCTTTGAACTTGCCGTTGACTGATTGCCTATCTTTGAGCTACCTATCACACAATCATTAAATGGTAATGATTATCATTAACGCTCTCGTCTCTTATATTTAAACCGTTTAAATAATTATTCCCGTTAACCTTCCGATTGTTATACTGCAAGGTAAAACAATGACCGATTTATCGTCACATTATCCGAAGTTTCCCACGGGCGTATTATAATCGATTTTCTTATAAAACTGTCTTCAAGTTATGCTCCATTGGTGAAGGAATCCAAGGGCCGGATAATTGTTACAGATAATTGTTTAGTAAAAAGTTTATTGATTTAGCTGTTGCTTTGCGGATGAAGTATTTAAGCTTATAGTGAAACTAATTTCCATCTGTTGTGTTTCCAGCCTTCAATTTTAAATTAGTTTAGGTAGGTTGAAAGCCACTGATATACTTGTACAATATTTAAACATACGGACATTTTGATTACAATTATTTTATATCAGAAATTGTTAAAATTATTTCTTTTATCCTAAACTATATTCTAAGAACATTGTATGTTTTTATTCAGAACTTTTCTTAATCACAGTTTTAGTAAAACTTTTAACTAAAATAAAATGTATATGTAATCAACAAAACCAATACATAAATTTCAAAAGAAAAACAATTTCTCTTCTAAGAAATTCTTTCCGATTTGTTACTAGCGCAAGTAGGGCAGCGAAGGCAATCAGTTATTTGTATGGCTTCTGTATTTCTTCTGAGTTAATAAGATTTCGGCATTGACGTAGTTTGTTGGCTTCTCTTAGGGATATTACTTGAATCGAGAGAGAAACTGAACGTATGTTTTAAATAGAGGTTAACTTACGAGCTTGTACCTGTTTGACTGAAACCGTTGGACTGATGTTGTGTCATAAACACCTACTTCTGATATTACTTTATACTTTTTACTTGTGTGAGTATTTGCAGTTTTATTTATGACAGTCAAAGAATCATAATAAGAACTTGCCTAATTTATAGGTTAGTATAACTAGGAAATACAGTACCTACCTATAAAAATATTTGTTTAACATACCTACAAGCCTTCTTATAATACGAATATAACTGATCATTTGAATAAAACAATTAATTTATCATCATTATCATTACACCACGCAAGAAAAAACCGCACAATAAATAAAGCAAAGTTTAAGTAGACAGTTTTTCATATTTTCTGCAATCTTTCCGACAGAAAATAAACGTTTATCGGACTTGAAAACGATCTAACCCATAAAAAGTGTAAACAAACAACATAAAAAATGATAATGAAAACAAATTGCTTATTTTTAGCACGCCTGTTGGTCCCTCTATATTGGCGATGCAAAAACAAAACGTAGCCTAGTCGCGGATGTAACGCAATTTGCATAGATACAGTGCCGTGCTACCGAGTTTACAAGAAAAACACCACATTTATATCTACATAGGGTGAAATGGGATGGAAAATTTGATAAGGGCTTCTTAATCTCGTATTCCTTCCATTGTTTTGCCTTATTGAACATTTATTATCTAATCATGAATCGCAATTGGTTGGATGAAGACCAATTGATCTGCTTTTAATATTATAACGTCTTTTTCACATCACGTAACGTATCGACAGTTTTTAATGTTTAAAGCTACTAACCAATTGGTATCGTTATCAATCCAATTGCATGTCATGATTAGAATATGTTGGTGTATTTTATATCCCTTTCGTTTGGAGTAAGGTCAATCAATTTATTACATTAAAAAAAAATCATAAAAATGTATCTTTTGTAAGAACTTTAATTGTTACAGTAGGTCATACTAAAACTCCCCGTGTTTAACAGCAACTTTATAGTTTATATAAAACGTTATTTGCTAGGTTTTCCTATTCTTGTTCCCATCCACATTTAGTACCCTTTACGTGGGTGTTTCTCTGCTATTTGGAAACTCGTCCATACAAGAGCTGTCCTGAGCAAATTTTATTAAATGTTGAGAATGTCTCTTAATACAAAGAAAGGCAATAGTATATCAAATATATATATTAAAGAAGCCCACGCATTTTCCTCTGGGTTTTTGAGTTATTGACGGTTTTGTGGAAAATTGTGACAGGGGACTGTTTTTGTGAACAAAAACTAGTATTTTTGTTTGTATAAATAATTAAAACTTTATTTTTATTAGCACTTACAATGTGTAATTATTACATAAGTAATCGATGAGATCGTAACGAAGTACACTTATAAAAAAAAAAGACATTTTTATAACATTTGTGACAAACTGACTAAAATCAACTTCTTACTAAACAGTCCTTCTAAAATACTGATTGTATGACTTAAATCAGCTTTTAGAATGTTATTAATTAAAAATAAACAAAAAAAAAAAAACATTACCTTTGCTACCTAATTATCACAATAAACATATTGGATTACAACTTTAACAAAATTTGTACTTTTCAAGGATCTAACAGTAATTATTATCAATGTTACAGCATAGAGATAAAGAACAGTCCCCAGTGTGCAATGAAATGACAGGGGACTGTTGACCAGGGGACTGGTTTTCTTACTTAAAAACGAAATAACACAAAATCATTAAAACATATCACATTTGTAAAACAGATGTGAAGACATACTCATAAGTAAACTATTTTAAACAAATTATATGATTTAAAACTTTTGAAATGGGGAAGATATACTCACCCAGGGGACTGTTCCTTCTAACGTTCGAGACGCGTGTTTCACTACTAAACACAGTGACGTTACTTAAAAAAAGGCTGCTGTCTGTATACCTATATAACCGAACAAACTTCACACCAAATGCTTTCCATTTCACGGTCATAATGTTTTAAAACAATGCTTAAATTGAATATCGTGCCGTTTTCAAATTTTACCAGGGGACTGTTTTCAAATTTTAAGGACAGCCTTCGTACATATTTTTTAAAGTAAATTTCTATCATAGACATATCATTTGTAATATTAAAAGATGCTTACAGTCTTTCTTAATCTATATATGATTATTATTCAGTTATGAATGGCAAGGTATTCAATATATAGGTATCAATGCATGTAATTCTGGAAAAAGGACATACCAGGGGACTGTGTTTTGAGGTGTTTAACATTGTTTTTCTCGGAAACAATTATATTTATTTACTTAATAAGCAATTGCGAACCAAGAGTACCAAATTTATGCCCATATTAATCCAATAAATAATAGATATGATAGAGTTTATTATACAAATTTTGCTTGGGACAGCGATTTTCCATTTAGTAGAGAAATGCCCACGTATTAAATAGCTTGATTATAGTGCCATTTTGATGTGGTACCTATTGTTTAAAATTTCTTACACGTTTTGAATTTAGATTCTAATCTTGTACAAGTATACCAACACTATTTAGGTAAAGCGACTATAGATAGCAGCGATAATCGAAAAAAAATATAACTCTAGAGACTCCAGGGTGAATGTATCAAAATTAATAGGCTCAATCATTATTATTATTCCAAACGCGTGCATTTCAGAACGCACATGTACCGACGCTGAGGGTGAGTACTAAATACATTCACATTTTACCCGTAAGCAATGCGCGGCTACAAACTTGAAAAGAAATTCACAAAGGTGATTTTCGATAAACTATGTTCCTGCTGTATCTTTTTTCATAGTCTGTGCTTTTATCTCTAGATGCTCAATGAAACTGTTTCGTCCGCTGAAGCGACATTACGCGGAAAGTTGAGTCATGCTATTAATATAATTGGTAGTAGTATTAGTTAGCAATTTGCGGTCTTCTGCAGAATATGAGATGATTGGATGGTGTTTAAACACAGACGGAGCTAATATTGGAACTCGAAGATAAGACGATTTATAATTTTATAATTCGTCCAAAGGAAAGTATTTTGTAGGAATTAGTATCAAATATTGATATAAACAGTTTTCGTAATGCGAGCATACACTAGAATATATAAACATAGGTAGTGGTATTAATATACATTTACTAAATCTATTTAGAACAAAATTGTAAAAGTGAAGTTTGACAGTAACTTTATAAGGTGCCGGTGAGTTTAGTATGTTTCCTCCTTTTTCCATGTTATCCTTTTCAATAAAGTATTTTTTTATTTAGTTGATACCTGAGTCTTACATGAAAGATACTGTTGTCATTACGACAGTCGTTTCATATTTAACTTAGTAATATCAATCTTAAAATATCCACGACGAGTGAAATAAACTTAAAAACCCTCGTCGTAAAACCCCGATTGTAAAATCGTGAAGTCTAAAAACTCATATCGTTCTCACTTCCATCACTATGACAACGAGCAATTAGTAGTATCACAAACTAAATATACATTTTGCAGACGGGTAAGACCAGTAAGGCATTGGTGCTGCCCCGTCGCAAGGCTTATCGTATTAATAGGTCTGATGCATTATACATGCAATTGAACCAGTTGATTGACTAGTTGGTGAACAAGTTGTGCTAGCTACAGAACCGCATAATGTGTGGAAAATGGTACAAATTAATTTGATATTGTTGTTAAATCGTAGAGGACTTAACCGACAGTCAGGTAGCATCTAAGTCTAAATGCTAAAATAAGTTGCTACATATCTAATATTTTTTTTTATTTAGGTACTACTTTTGCCGCTTACATTCTTGGGGAAGTATCCTTAAATCAGTAATGAGTTAAAATTATTTGAGTGATAAATTATTTACCTTAATAGTCTAGTATGTCTTTGTTTTATTTTTTTATGAGTATAAGCTAAAGCGCACTTTTTCCATTCACATGAAGTGTGTTAATTAAATTACTGTCATCCTACGACTATATAAATTAGGTTTTACGCAGTGATTATTATTATGCTATCTAGAATACATATTAGAATATACTATTAGTTTATAATATAAACTTTATGTGACATGTTGTGGGAGCCGACAGGTGTGGGAACTAACGTACCTAGTTTCCTCGTGCAGGCAAAATTCCAGTTTGACAGTTTGTTGACGAGGCAAATTTACAGTAGATTACAGATTTTGATTGAAACTGTGACATTGAATGGATTGGAATTGTTTCTAACTTCAGAGAGGTGTATTTTACGTGGAAATTTGAGTATTTTTAATATTGTTTATTGTTGGTGCATGGTATTTATGACGGCCTGTTGGTCTAGTGGTCAGAGGCCCTGTCTACGAAACCGGAGGTTGCGGGTTCGAATCCCGCTAGGGGCAGATGTCAATGTGATGAGCACTGGCATCTGTACCTGAGTCATGGATGTCTTATATGTATTTATGTATATTTATCCGTTGTCTAGTACCCATAACACAAGCTTTGCTTAAAATGGGACTAGATAATTGGTGTGCATTGTCCAAAGTTATTTATTTATTTGTACCCACATCTCTTGCGTTCCATTCTTAGTAGGTATTTTAGCAATTATAGCACAGCTGATATCACCAGGTCTAATGAATTTAATGTGTTTTTAAATAAATGTTCTTATTTACCTGCTAAGAACTTTGTACAACGAAGACTTGTGTAGATACTAACATTTCATTCTTTTAAAGTATTTCATAAAATGTATTTGACGTAAGTTAAATTTGTAGGTACTTCCTTTTCAGCAGTAAACGACTATTTTTTTTAAAAGAACTGAGCACTTGTTTCTGCGTATATATGTATGGTCTCGAATCACTGACGTCAGTGACTTGCCATACCCATTCAATTTGCAAATTAACTATTCCAATTTGGAACACGTTTCAATCATTGCAATCGAACCTGAAAAAAGAACAGCTCTGTCGTGAATGAATTAAATGAAAATAATATATTCCTATTCGAAACAAATTAATCGATGTGATTGGAAGTAGTCGCCCGATTTAATATAACCTATTCAATAAATGAACAAGTATTTTCTACACTAAAAAATGAACGGAAACGCAAATTGAGAGAACGTCAGCGCGGACATAAATTTCCAACTTATTTTGTTTGATTGTGAAACAGTACGTACGAGAATACCGTGCCTTTTATATTTTTAGGGTTCAATTATGATATAAAGTTATGCATAAAATTTATACTTTTAAACTTATTGTTTATAATAACCCTCTTGCAAAATCGACAACCGCCTTTCCGGTATCGGATATTTGTGGATTTATTCTACCGAACTTTACCTGATCGTTGGATGATCCATGTTGCGCCTAACTTTTCGCGGTCGCCATTTAATCTTACAAAAATATATTAGGTAGGTATATGAGAGCAATGGGATACGAAAATAAATTCAGTATGTACCTATCTATCTATTTAGTTTTGTACTGTATTCGCTGAGCACGAGAATATACCTACTTACATTGCTTACTAAGAAATCACAAGCCTATATTATATATTATATCATCGTAGACCACCTACAGGATCTTCATATTCCCTGAGTCAACGAAATAATTTGATTACCTACTAATGAAATTGATGATTAAGTAGTAACATTTGTTTGCACTTATATAAGTAGGTGACTTATAGTAAACCGGGGATATCTGAAATATAAAAAGTTTTGGTATAAGTACTTAGTTGGAAAAGACCACGATAAAAGATAGTTAGGTATTTACATTGAATATATTTTATAAATAAGACAACACACTTACATACTTACATAATTATCAGAAGTTGAATCGTACCTATAAGTATGTATCCCTACTAATATCCCTACTAATATTATAAATGCGAAAGTAACTCTGTCTGTCTGTCTGTCTGTCTGTTACGCTTTCACGCTAAAACTACTGGACCGATTTAAGTAAAATTTGGTACAAAGAAACTCTGGAGCCTGAGACAGAACATAGGCTACTTTTTAACCGACTGCAAAAAGGAGGAGTTCTACGCGGACGAAGTCGCGGGCAGAAGCTAGTATGTTATAACAGTTAATGTGCTTCACAAAATAATACTATATTTTATTTCACGGAACCCGTATAAAGAACTTTTGATGTATATCATGTTCTCATATCGATTAAAATCTCTCCAATACATTATATAGTTCACCTTACCGCAGAACACATAATTATACAGTGGTTCGGTTCTCAGATTACGAAGATAACGATACGGTTGACGACCTTTCTTTAACGGTATTGGTTATGCTATATATATTTATAGTCTGTTTGGAGTAAAAGTTTTTGTTTTTATAATTGCGTACTAGTAACTGAAATCAAACTCGTTTGAAATAAAAAAATACCTGGAGAAAAAAATATATGCCAGTCAAAAATTTAAGAAGGAATAAGTATAATCGTCATGTATCCAGATGATGATTAGGTATATTCCTTCTTAAATTTTATAAAGCTTCACATACACATTAATGTTATAAAATAAAGTCTATATTTTATTTTGAGGCCTGTAATTTCTTCAAAATCCATTCAGTAGGTACTTTTTGCGTCAAAGAGTAACAAAAATACATTAATACATTCCTAACATCTACATCTTTTTACAAATATTTGCATTTATAATATTAGTACGGATTGAGGTAACATTATAAATCGATACACTAACTCCATAACGACGATAATTATGATACTGTCATTTTAAGTACCGTGAAATGGGGTGACTTTAGTAAATTTTAAAATTCAATGTGTTTTTCTCCTTATACAATAATGTAAAAAAAATATAAAAAAAACGGGAATATCGGTTTTGTTCATACTACCGAATCCGTTACTAAAATATTTTTTTTCATTAATACATTTCGAGAAAAAAAATAAAAAGTTCGTGATCAAGTTTATACTATGATTGGGGTTACTTTGATACCCCCTCTTTTTATTATGGGGTTCGATAGTATCCCTGATTTAGAGTAAATCATCCGAAGAAACCAAATTAATCCGTCCACAGGTTTGGAATTTAGAATGATTTTTATCTGGTTGGGGTTACTTTGACAAAGGAAAAATAAGAGCATTTTTAGAAAGATTTATTTTGTTTTAAATAATTTGTTCATATGCCCTTAACTTCTATCTCTTATGCTTGTGCTGTGCTATTTTGCCATATATTATACTTAAATAGCATTATTTGATAATTTTACACAGTATTTTTATAGAAATTATTTTATTTATTTTTCAGAATGGTTTCAGTCAATTTTAACTAATAATTATGGTCAGGTCTTATTACCAATGAAGTATAAATGATCGATCAGCCTATTTTAAGTAGATAATTGAAAGGGTTAACACATTTTACTAGTACGAAATGATACAGATCAGTTGATCAATGTAGCCCCGTAGTAGTGATCAGAGACACCCCTAGCCGAAAATACCGCCAAAATAAAATAGTCGTAAAGGTTATCGTTTTTGATGAAATTGATTATTATAGATTGATACATTTCTGATATAGCAAAATTAGTAAAAAAAATGATTTTGCTATAGTTTAACGACTACTTTAGCAGTTATCATGGTATGAAAATAACCAAAAACAACTTCTTATGTTTTTTATTTTTTTACTATCAGACCAGAAGCACGATCGCGCTACAATAATTCACATGGTTGTAGTGTCTATCGATGCTGCTAAATGTAAAATAAAAATGTAATAAATGCGTTCAGAAATAGTACTAGTCCCAGTTTTAACAAGAAAAGAAGTTTTTATCAAAGTAACCCCAGGACTCAAAGTAACCCCATTTTACGTAATGAATATTGCTGCTACGTGCTAATTTTTAATAAAAAAAATTGAGTACCTATATAATATTCACAAAACTTCCTCGTCACAATTACAAATAATGACTTGATGTTTCTCAGTCCTCATTATCCGCACTTGACACATAGGTAAGTCTAGCGAAAAAATAACTAACCAGTAAATATTTCCGAAAGCTTAAAACAGCAAAAACTCTTTCATATCAAATTCAACTTAAATGCTATGATACCAAAGTTTACACTCGATTGTATCGATAAAACGTCAAACTGTCTTGTATGCAATTATGACATGACACTAATAACTTGTCACTGGTCAGTTGCAAAATATTGGCAAGCACAGTTATATTTGCAGGTCTGAGAGTTGGTTTTAAACCTTATTTTGATGCATTAAAGGTCATGCAAACGGTATGAATGGGGGTAAGGCTTAACATATGAGAGGGAAAAAGGTTTTTATTTAATTGGCATGGAAAATATTGTTACGGAACTGGTGCAGTATATGAAAACATATATATTCCTTATACAGTAGGTAAAAGGTTCATTTTGATATTAATCTTTTACCTATTTCTCTTCATCTATTAATAAAAATAGAGCTATCATAAATAAAGCGACAATTACTCTTTTCCGTTTATTAAAAAAAAGGATCTTGGTCTTGGAAACTAATAAATATCACTCTATTTTTTGGGGTAAATCTGTGATGGCTAAATTATTATGGTACCTCGTACTTTTAGTGAGCTTGCTACAATAATTGTAATTAATATCTCGACGGCTTAACAATAACTATAGGTAGATTATAAAAAAAGTTTAATAAAAATAGTTATATACAATGAAAAGTACCCCTCTCGCTAACACTTATGTCATGGGTCAAGTTTTTTTTTATTTTATTCACGTAGATGGCAAGCGAATGCTTGACAGAGCGTAATTGTGAAAATTATACTATACCTAATGAAACTTGAAAATCCGGAACACATGTTCGTGAACTCCTTATTTACTTACTTTCTTCAGAATTAAACAATCCACCTTCATCAAGCATTTGAGTCTTTAGTATATTAGAGTTTTACTGTATAATAGAAGGTAAATAATAGAGCTGATGATATACCCAGAGAATTACCGGATTTAACCGGATCTTGAACATCGATAAACATAGACACGTCATCATCTTCAAACGCATTCGACTCTGCATGACGAACTGTTGTCAAATACATGATGATGAACACTAGACCACTAGACTATCAGGCTGACGAACATAATATTTACAGGATGATGTCAATTTCACGAATAACTTTTCCTTGCTGTAAACTAAGTTCAACAACAACAGTCGCACATGCTTTACATAATGTGCTAAGCAAATTGTTGCACACCGAAGCTGTTTGATTGCGTTCCACTGAGCTGGTTGCTGGTACGAGTGTATGAATAATACGCGTGGCTGTCAGTTCTCGTGTATTCACTACGAGATAGTGCTCGAGCGAGTCGTCAGAGTTAACATATTATTATGGTGGCTTAAAAGTTTAAGCTACTGTAAAAGTTACTTCGCTACAAGAGCCACAACCATGATCGTGTTGGAAACTTGATAAAAAAATGATCCCTTTTGAACTTCGGAATTTATTATTCGTAATTAAAAAGTAATTCAAAGCATAAGAAATACAGACAGATTTCAAATGATATTTGTTACCTTATTGCACCTATGTAGCCTATATTAGTACAATCAGGGGGTTGAATAGCTTTATTTGTAGTGTATTTATTCATCGAAACCAATGAATTATTATAATTTTATTAATAATTAATTATAAAGAAAACTAACGCCAATTAACTTGTCCAAATGTTATTCAGTACCACCAGTATTTAAATAAAGGACGGTCGCCGAGCACAGCGAAAAATGGACGATGCCCTTTTTCTATTTATAACCTTGAAGGTTACTGTGCGAGCGTCAGGGCACTATTATTACGCGCGTGCAACAGAGACAAATAGGTTTTCGCTGTGCTCAGCAACTGTCCTTTAGGTACCTATATACATGTCACGTGTACGCTTAAACAACTTGAGTAGCTGTAAGTATATGATCTTTGAAAGCGCTTCCAGGTTAAGGTGTTAAGTGACTTTCCTAAGTAAATAATTCAAGTAACTAATCAATCTCAAGACATCTCAGCACGCCTCAGGAGTGCCTCAGACAAATCTCTAGCAATTAGGCAGATGCTTTTAGCGCGGCGTTGCGCGTTGTCTGAATCCAGACTAAATGGACGTGACGCTTGCACAAAGACGTCTGGATAGTTGTTTGTGTATATATATCAGTAATAACGTTATTCACAATAATGTTATTTACTGGCAAAATAATTTACAGTAGGTAGGTACTTAACAATTTTTTCCCCTAAAGTTTTGTTGCACTAAATAGTAAAGATATACAAAATATATGTACTTACTTAGGTCAAAGTTCACTTTAGTTTTTCTAAAGTTTATAAAGATAATAAATATTAGGTAGGTAACTACGTTGATACTAGTACCTACTTACCACTAGTATTTTCCGTGAACCACTTAAAATGAACATAACATATAATAAAGTATTTATTACAACATCTATGAATAATAAACACAAACGAATTGATCATTCACAGTAGGTAATTTCTTATGATATATTTATGATATTATAAATCCGTATTTATACAATGTAGCCCACACTAACGATTGTTTTACTATTAAATAAATTATAAATATCAATTAGGAATTTCCAGATTAGCGACATATCTACGTAATAGTCTTGTAGTACACGTATTTCATCCAAAAATGTTAGGCAATTTAGGTATTTTATAGGATGTTAATTTGTATAATTAGGGGTACCTAATTCTTAATTTGGTTTGGTAAATGTATTTTAATCGTTATTACGTAAAAGTACCTAGATAAAACAATAATTTCTGATGCTTTCGCGGTTATTACACATTGGAGAGAAACAACAATAATGGATTTTCCTCGCGTATTTTATTTTATTTGCTAACGTTTCGAAAAATTTACAGTTTCTATAATCGTAGTACGACTGGGTTGACGATAGTGTTACGATGAAGTGATTTCAATAATGTGTAATAACCGCGAAGGCATCAGAAATTATTAAGCAAATATGCACTTAAATATATCAGTCTGAGTCATTATGTACTATATTCATTTGGTCGGTTAAGACAGAAGTGTCTATTAGGTATTTCCAGTCACATTTTAGATTAAAAAGATAGTGAGACAAGTTCGCTTCCTGTGCCGAAATAAAATATAACGTGGCGAAACATTTAAATGCTAATCTATTTCTTTTGGCATGAATATTTCTGTTTATAGTCTCGTATAAGTTATGCTTTACTTAATTGAAAATCGAATGTTTATATTTATTTGGAATACTTAATATTTTTTGTTTTAGAAACTGTTTGATTGGTTTGGTACTAGGAATGTTGAATAGGATCCTCACTTGTGCAATAAATCTCGTATACATACCTAATAGGCACCTATTCTCATAATACACCGTACGCTTTTTCATGTCTTTGAAGATAAAACACGAGTGAAAGTAGCATCCAAAACAAGCCATTAAATTAAATTTTAATTAAGATATTAATAAGCCGTGTTGATGTTATCACATGATTGATTGTGACTGCTATAAATATATTATTATATATTGACAACCTGTTTTATAATTATATTTAAATTATACGTTATTTGAAATTATAAATGCAAATTTGACATTCCATTAATCCCTTTAATAAATGAAATATGAAATTCGAAATCCTTATAGAAATTCCGTCAATTTTTTAATTAGCAATGAACCGAAAAAGTTTCCATTTTAAGGAGTGTTATACAACTACATATACATATTTATATTAGTCACAGTTACACTTATTCGGGTATAAATTGTTAACTTTACTTTTCGTTTGTGTTTGTATGTGAAAACATTAAATAACACAGATAAATGATTGTCTACTCAAAGTCAAAAATATATATTATTTTTGAAAACAAATTTTAAAATCAACTTCCCAATACTTAATAAAGTGAAGTAAAAAAGAATTGGTGCATATTCTTGCACTTTAAGGTTAGAATTTGTTTGCACGGCCCACTGGTTCCAGACGCAGACTAGTTGGAAAAAATAAACAGCGTCTGTTGCACTGCGGATGAATTTAGCCAGAGACGGCAAAGCGTACAAAATCACTAGACGTTTGCACCCTTTTTGCAAGGTACATTTACCGGGTATATCAAGAATTAAAATAGGCAGAACATTTTTTTCGCTAGCGTTGAAAATTTCAATGCGACGTTTTAATGTTAACTTTAATAAATGCGGTGGCGGTGTCGACGTTTTTTGCTTTTGTTTTACGTTTGTGTACATTGGTGTTTTGCCGCAGCAAAATGCAATTGAAGTTTATAGCGAACTACAAGATAGAATAGGCAATACGTTTTTTCTTGTTGTGTCTAGATTACAAATTTACGCTTCAGTAAATAGGAATTCGCAGTCTATATTGAGAAATGTTTGTAATACGGATTAAATTAGGTAAATATGCTATGTCACCATGCTGTCTCATAAACCGTAATAGTTAGCCAGTCGAATTTTTCACAGATACGTAATTTATTTTTGATGACGCCATAATAAAAACTAAGACAGAATAAAATAAATATTTAAGTGTTTATACTTAGACTCGTTTCATGTCTCAGAAACAAGTCTGAATCTACCTATTTATATTACACTAGCGGTTCGCCCCGGCTTCGCACGGATCCCTATTTTTTTCAAAATATTCTACAGCCTATGTTAGTCAGGGTGAACATAGCTTCCCAACAATGAAAGAATTATTAAAATCGGTCCAGTAATTTTTGAGCCTATTAATTACAAACATACAAAAATAGGTAAGTACAAATCTTTCCTCTTTATAATATTAGTATAGATCAAATCACTGTACAAATTATTATAGCATAGCATTGTGTTATTCATTAAAGTTTCCTTAACTCAAACTCCTAAGCAGTATCCAAAACGCAAAAATAAATAATTCATGTCATGAAACAGTCTGCATCATTTTTGTGAATTTAAGAAAGTATTTGGAACACTACTCACGTATGGCAGAAAATAATAAAATTCAACTCAAGTCTCAAATTCCGTCATTTCAAACCGGGGTACGCTAAATTTAAATTAATTATGAATGCTTTGGATTTGTTCGTCGTTTAGTTTAAACCGCATACCCAATTTAGGCTAAATTAGAACTTTAATTGAGCTTAGTCTGAATACGCTTTCATACCGCATTTATTATTTAAACGAGTATTATTTAATGTAACAATACAGTATCTCTCATTAACGTTCCAAAACAACTATGCTCCAAAACAGTAATAATATTATTTGGAATAGATTATATTATGTTAAACAACAAGGTTATTCTGATGAAAATCCCAATCACGCCGTTCTACTAAATGTCATCAGATAAGTAATGAAAGTATATAATAAATTAAATTTACGTTATTTGAAACAAATAAAGATGCTTCTTTTGTTTTGCGTTAAAACAAAAGATATTGAATGTCACCTTAAGCTAGGTACTACAAATGGGTGCCCCTTAAATAGCATAACATAAATTGTCATATATTGAAAACGCATAACAGACTTGGCATAACAATATTATGCATAACATACAATATGCATAATCATAAAATGGCATACTGCTTAAAATGCATAATAATGAAAAAGCATAATTTTAATTAGTATAACTTTATCTGGTATAACTTTAATATGCATAATAAAATAAATGCATAAATAAGGGGGCACCACAGTTTCCATAAAATGGAAAAGTCGATTATTGAGATACCGAAAATTATCTCAGATAGTTTTTCATCATAAATTATTACAACAATTCTAGAAACTTTCAATAGTTATTCTTAGACATATCATTTAGTGTCGTGTATAATATTAATCATACTTGTCTTTATTCCAAAATTATCAGAAAAGTAGGTTAGGTTAGGTTAAAACTGCGACACTTGCAAGATCGATTTGCTACCAGAAAAGTAGATCAGTTTTTAAACATATTTTTTTATTTAATTGGCCCCAACAGATGAAAATAAAAGTATATGTATGAAAACTTTTTTTTTTTCATATTGAATATTGAAAATTTGGTATTTATGCACACAAAAAACATATTTAAATCAGTTGAGGTTGTGAACAGACTCTTAAACTTTTTATAATTTTTCATATTTATAAAAAATAATTTTAGGCTTTTTATTTTTATGCTAGTTTATCGTTATGAGTATTTACATTATGCGTATTAAAATTATGCATTTTCAATTATGCTTATTAATGTTATGCTGATTTACAATTATGCTTAGAATTGTTATGCTACTTCAAATTATGACGATTTATTTTATGCGTTTTAATATAGACCCACTACAAATACGAGGTCAAGCGAATTTTCGAATCGACAGCAAAAATCTATATACGTGTATATATTCCAAAATATAATAATATATGAATTTCAAAAACAATGTACCTAAGTAAACACTAAACCTATTAGTAGAATAAAATCAATGCAAGATCTACCTTTGAATACCTACATTTTAAAGTAGGTCTTTCTTTGAATGCGATCTAATTAACTCGTTAAAGTAATCCTAATTGACCGATTAAACTATCGCCGCTATATGAACACTAAATTACTTTTAAATTCAATATGTCACGATCACACGTTACACATTACACCATAAAACTCAACGCATTGAAATTGTAATGACTCATTCATTCATTCGTTCCCATGATAAAGATAATATTATTCAATGAATGGTTCTTGTCACATCTTTGACATAATTTGTTTTGACTAAATTCAAAACATGTGATATGAGTCATTAGAAGTACTATGAGAAATTGTACTGCACATGGTTTTAGTAATTAAACATGTGGACAGAAATTAGGGGTTCGTGTAAAGTGAGTGATATTTTTTTATTGTTATATAAAAATAAAACAATCCTACTGCTTGTGTAAGTATTAATTATAAATACTTGAACAAAATATATGCAGGGCATAACTCAAGTAGCAAATTTCAAGTCCAAGGAGTGCCTTGGACTTGAAATTTGCTAGGTACTACTACAACGTCACTACGTCATATCAAAATTTTCCAAATACGGACCATTTCAATTTAAGAATTAAATACCGTTGTACCGTTACAATTCCCACTCATCTTAAGCATCATGGTGCGAAAAATGCTTTGACGAAATGACACTGCACTCCCAAATGACATTTGAGTCTGTTGGTTACGAAACCGAATATTGTGGGTTTGATTATTATTGGAAGCTAATGTCAATGTGATGAGAATAAGCTTTCTACCGGAGTTATGGTTATGTTTATCAATTCACATAGTTCAAGTATGAGTTGTATGTGCCATGATACTTATTTGATTATATTATATAAGTACTTCGTTTTGGAGATGATGTGACTGAAGTTCCCAAATTGAACACATTCCAAAACTAGAGTACAAAATTATTATTGGAGGTGCGATGGACGTGTGAAGTTTGACAATGCTGCTTTGGTACTATTAATCTTCCTAATGTTGTGCACTTTAGCTCTAGTTTGGACTGTCACATTGCCTAGCAGAACTTTCCTGAAACTTTGAATATGCCTATTTCTGTAGACCATTGCAAAACTTTGTATTCGTTAGTTTAGTTGACGAGTTTATATTTAGGTAGGTATCATTATGTCACAGTTAGTACGAGCGAAAAAAGAATAACGGTTTGCATGTACAATTCTTTGCAGAATTAATTTTGACCTAGTTTATTGTTATGTCTAACAACTGACTTACTGTGTTCCACGGATTAAAGTTTTGAAAAATAAAACGTTCGGGAAAACGGGTGAGTGTCAACGAGCAATAATTTTCAGAACATTTCACAGCGCCAAAAACATGAAAAGGCGGCTTCCGGCGCAGTCCTCAAGCACATCCGTTGCACTCGCACTTGACATATTTTTTCACACTTGAAAGTTTCTTGAACTGAACGGAAATCGCCACGTGGTCCAAACCCTCAGATCAGACATACAAGGGGGCGTATTCTAAAAATACGTCCGAATATCTAAACGCAATGTCGGGTTAGTCACGTCGCGCCGCTCCCGCACTGCGTTCGAATTTCGACGGACGTCTTTTGTTTCCAAAAGTGTTAGTTCGAAATTTTTTCGGAGTCATTCTTTGTGTGGATTTGAACGCGGCTTTTGAAACAGGTGTGGTTTGTTTTTTTAAGTGATTTTTTTTTTCAATTTTAGCTGAACTGTGTTCTATTGTACCTAAATATTTTTTTGTTAGTTAAACTTTTCTCATGTTATTTCTATTTTAATATGAAGCACATAGGTACCTTAGAATACGAACATATTATTTTGTTATCATGTAAAGTACCTATACAGGTACCTAGTATTCATAAATAAAATAAATTCAGAATGATGCATAGGAGTGCCTTTTTAGTGTGTTAACCATTTCAATGACTGATGAAATTATAATCATATAGGTAGTAAAGATTTTTCTTTTGTCTTCATTAACATGTTCACACAGAAAATAGAATTAATGTCGTTAATTATGAATAACTTTCGAATTGTCATATACATAATATATATATATATATATATATAAACTTATCCGGATAACCTCTCACTTGTCCTGTATTAGTAATAAGTAAAGTACTATATAACTGCCAAAGAAAATATACCTTAGATACACGTAGGTAACCATAATCTAGATACTTAGCCTAGTGATATTCAAGTAAAAGTTTCATAATATAACTTTCATATCAAACGCAAAATACGTTAATACATAGTAATTATTAACCAATATTTTTTAACTCGCAGTCGGGTTAAATGTTTAAGACCACTTAAAAATTTAACCCGACTGCTGTTGAGGGTTACGTTTTTCACGCACACTTACCTATGTATTTATAAACTTACCTACTCTAGGTAGCGTTGATTAAAATGTAGCAGGGAGCTTTCAGTAAAAGCTCTGAAAGCTTTTTATATACGTGATGGCATTTTTATTTCTATTTCGCAAGTAGTGCATCATGACATAGTATCCATGCTTTCTTTTTAACATTGTCTTATGATAATACTCCCAAAGTTAAAAACTTTATGGCTGCTGGGGTAAGAATGAAACTGAAATTACGATATCATGTTCTGAAACGTCCATCTTTATTTGAATGTATTTTGTTATCATTTAGGTCAGTTTCATAAAGTCCTAAGGATCAATCAGCGCTAGATTCGCAATTTCATTAGCAGGTAAAGATTCTATTAAAATATAAATAGTTACTTATCTCATAAACTAATTATCCACCAGTAAGTAACAGTTAAAGATCTGTTATTGATATTTGATGAAACAAACGATGTTTCGCAAACGATATATTTTATCTACCAAGTTGCAACTAGTTTATTTAATGACTTACTTGGAAATTCTAAAATAGCCCCTTTTACATGTAAGCACTAAACTCACTATATGCTAATACATAGAGAAAACAGAATGCTAAATTCCGCCCAACGAAACTATTTTTAAATACTAAATAGTTTATTGCTTCTGACTCAACAATATGGAGTGAAGAGAATCCAAACAAGTTTAGACAAGTCGCTTTTAAGCCTAAAATATCTCACTAATTTAATATACCGGCGTTATAAATTTTGAAAAATATGTTTGTCTATCAGGATTTTCGTAAAACAATTTTAGAAAAATTTCATCTTGATTATTTGAGTAAAATACGTAGAATTTCTATTTTACAGTCTAAATTTAAGGTAATCGTTTTCATGAAATTTTACTCGTAAATAGACCATTACTAACCAAAATAACTATTAAATTTCAAATGAACGGGTAACTAAGAGGAACTACAACACTATAATTATTAACTAATGATGCTAAAAACATAATTAAGGGCGAGCATTTCAGAATAGGGTTTTCATGTAAAACGTTTTTCATGAACCTCATTCTTATCTAACGTGTCCCAATAACCTCATTTTAAATAGCCTACACCTACGCTTCTCTCACTTCTCCTTAATGGTTAAACTCTTGAAAACCAATCGACTAGAAATGAAATCTTTTAAGAGATCTTGTCACATTGTCTCAGTATCTTACAGGTAAGGTACCTGAAATATAAAATTATTGCTAATTAATATAAAGGTTATTATAAAAAAGTGTGTTTTTTGTGAGAAATATTTGGCCGTAAGTTTTCTTGTGTTTGGTAGTCTATAGGTAACAATGTTATTAAATTCAAAATGATTTTAAATAAAAAAACACCACTTAACATATCGATCGTAAATACAAAGCAAGTTTGAAATTTTATGTTGCAGATTTCAGAACTGACACTTATAGATGAAAATAGCCATTTTACGTTTGCGTGCGACGACACAAAATATAAAGCATTTTGTGTTATGATAATTCTTTCCAATACTACTTATTGAATATAAGAGATGAACAAGTTCGCGTTAATCTTGTATAATTATAACTTTAGAACAAAACGTTTCTCGATCGATTGCAATAGTCTATTTAAAGATAAAACAAAAGACAGACGGGACCAATTTCGAAAAACACTGGCATTCGAAAAGTTCAACGATCGATACAAATTTAGAATCGAACAAAAGTAAAACATAGATAGGGGGCCGACAGCGCCCTCGCGTTCAATTGCTTGTATTGTTTAAACAAATAATTTATGAAATCAGACCGCATATTGGTGCATCTATACTACTATCTTAGATTTAATTTATAATGTGAATAACTACGTGAACTGTTAAACAAAATATTTCAAAGAAAACTATATTAAAAAATATAAGTATCTACTTACTTGACTTTAGTAATTAGCCGCAAGCACATTTCCAAATTAACTGAAATAAGAATTAATTGAGCACCGTAAAGACGCGCCTTTAAGGTCTTACGTGATTTTAATCCTATTCAGGACAAGACCAAAATTGTCCTCAAATACAAGTAAAATTAGATTATCCTACAGAAGCCTAAGCAAACTGGGGTCACGAAGAGCTTTGAAAACCTAATTATAATTATATATTCTAATTGTAAAGAGTATAACCATTCTATTTAGTTGAATCTTAATTTTATTAATCATACGGAGCTATTTTAGCGGAACTCGTCATAATATTTTAAAGAACCCTCATCTACCTTGTTTCCTCAATCATACCTATTCGCAATATATGTATATAGCTACCGTTATTTTATTGATTTACTGCGATTCAATAAAATGTATAAATATATTATTTATATAAAACACCTGTACAGCGCTCTGTTTGGATTCATTTCTGGGCCAGCAAAAATCATACGCCTGTCAATTTATTACAACGTCAAATCGTCAGATGTGACAAGAGATTGAAAAATTCTCAATTATCTCGCGTGAGATACTACAACATAGATAACGTACTGTTAAATAGGTGGCGAGCAGTACTTTAAAATGTACTCTCACCGTACCTACACAAGTGTAAAGTCATTTTGAATTGACACATTTTGACAGATAGGTTATTTTTTAAACGACACCCGATATCTGTCTGTCAACAGACCACACGCAGCGCGAGTGAACGACATGGGCGGATGAATATAATTTGTCGGAATTATGACATTTATGACCTATATTCTATTATCGATGGAATTTTTAGTGTCTAGTCGAGGTGGAACATCGAAATTCTTATATTGAGTAGGTAGGTAATACTTACTGCAAATTTATTAAAAACACTTTTTAAATCTAAGTGCCTACATTAAAAAGAACTTGATTAGTTATTAAAAAGTTATATGAATTTCTTTCTTGGATACGAATAGTAATTTCAAAGTTATAAATATAAAAAAAAAAACTAGTAACGTTAAACTTCTTAAGTGGATCTAATTATGAACGCTATGCAAATTGATAATAATATTCATAATTGATACCTAATTACTAAACGAAAACGATATAAAAGTCACATTTTCCTTCACACGTACATATAATCATGGGAAACACGGCACCATCTTGTCCACAGATAATTAACCAAAGTGCAGATAATTATAAAAAGTAGGCGTTAAAATAATATTTGTCCCGACCATGTGGTTAGTAATTATAAAAAGCATAATGAATGGATGCGACTCAGTTGCTTTTGCAAGGAGTAGGTATATAAGTCGGGAAAGCTTGGTCAAAGAAACACCATATTTTTGAAAAAGAAAACTTTGTGATTTTAGTACTTATCTCAGTAATATTTACAATTCACATTTATGACCATTACAACAATATCGGTATATTATCGAACATATTTATGCCGAAATATCAATTTATCTTTTATCTATTTCATATTATTTATTTACCTATCACTTGATGACTGAATTATTAGATAATAAAATTAAATTGCGATTTGAAATGACATTACTCGTAGTTTTAAATTAATTAGACTATTCAATGTTCCTAACAATAGTATCAACATCCAAAGCATAAAATACATCAAATCAGATATCGTCAACCTCTAACGAAACATTGTTAGAAATTGAATGAATTTCGTCACTGTCACACATTTTATACGATTTACTAATATAAAACAAAGAGCCCTTTCAGTATTAAATATCACAGATAAGCAGTATGACACCACATGGCCAAACATGATTGTGGTGCGTTGTGTACCTAGAAGGATTTTAGTATAAACATTTTAGTTTCAACGCGATTTACTAGAAAAACAAATGTTTAACATTTGGTAAACATTTTAAAATTAGTTTTTTTTCCAAGTAAAAAAACTTAGCAAAAACTCACTTGCCATATTTGTTTACTTCTTCTTACTAAATAAAGATAAACTGAAGGAAAAGACGGTTTAACCCTACTATCTAGAATACGGAGGTCAGACATGATCGAAAATATAACACAGAATAAAAAGATTACGCAATATTTTGACAACTTCAGACTGCATTAGCCAAATCGCTGGACGGTTATAATCTGTGCCTCATTGCAAATTTACAACATTTTTTTTCGATACCGGACAAGATCTTGAATATTACTGAAACGAATTATCTTTTAAAATTTTGATAGTTATAATTATTATTGGAGGAATAATATCTTGATTATGTAACTTACTTGCAAACATGACTATCAAAGTTGCATATGTGGCGACCTTATCGCAACATATAAAAAGTGACCGCCACAATCTCGAGCGATTAGTGCTGTCTCAAGTTAGTGTAAGTATAATGTATTATATTTTGAGATATAAATATATTAGTATAAGTAACTGTTATAGTAATATACTGCCGTCATTTCTAAAAAGGCGACCTTCTGACAAAACTTACTTTCGAGAAAATTGCAAAAAAGTGTCCAAATTTCTTTTTCATTGGTAAACAAATGAAACATTTTTTTTCCTTAGTAGGTATATTAAGAAAAAAATATTTACCTACCAATGAAAAAATAAATTGGTATTCTTTTTTGCGATTTTCTTGAAAGTAAGTTTTTTCAGAAGGTCGCCTTTTTAGAAATGACGGCAGTATAACATATAACTGGTATCATTACTCTCATAAATGGGGACAACCTTCCTGGTCTAGTAAGTAAAGTGTCATTTACATAAAAGGATGTTGTGGGTTTATGTTTTACATTATCGTCTTGTAAGATAGTTGTTTAAACAGTTTCCATAATTAGAATGAAACAACTTTAACGGATTTAACTCGCGTATTTTATTTTTATTGGCTGACGTTTCGGAGCCTTTACAGATTCTATAATCGTAGCACGACTGAGCTGACAATAGTCTTATGCTAAAGCATAAGAAAGTTTCCTAATCTTTATTTTTGGAAAGTGGTGCACATGGTACCTACAAAATTACTTTTTTTTTATGTCCTCCTTCATAAATAATTATTGTACATTCTAATAGCTATCGTTTTAAACGACCACTTTAGGCATCATCGAATTCAATAACCAATATGTCGTAAATTATAATATATCGCTTATCTCTTTGTATTTTAACATTCAGAGGTCAATCCACAGATAAACAGCAATTTAATAACATTAAATTATTTCATAACTTATAATAAGCTATAAAGTTATACTATAAACGTCGTAAATTGTAAGTGGTCTAGTTACGTATTTAAACAGCAGGGTGTATGTTCAACGGCTTAAAACAGGCTTAAACTATGAATTATGTTAATATGTCGTTAAGTTATTGTGATCCATTTTGCTAGTGATTATTGATGGAGCAAGTTACAGTGGGTCTAACGTTTAATAATTTATATAGGCAACTATGCAATTAATAGACGTGTTCGACTAGTGAGATCCCGTTCTAACTATGAAATACCTAATGTACCTAAGTCGTGAATGTCACTTATTTATTACGTAAGTTCATTTGTTATCTAGTAACCATAGTACAAGTTTCGCTTAGGTTGTCCAAAGATAAATTCAACTCTAATTCCAGAGTTCTTGAGATGACTACAAATGTGAGGTCGTGGGTACAAATCCTGTTGGTGACCATGTAAATTTCTTTATAAATACACGTTGTTTTACATTTGAGTCATCATCATCATCATCATCATCATCAGCCCGTCGCAGTCCACTGCTGGACATAGGCCTCTCCAATTTCACGCCACTTTGCTCTATTTTGGGCTGCTTGCATCCAGCTCCTGCCACCTCCATGCAGGCACACCAAAAACATTTGAGTATTTCTCTTGAATATAAACATCGTGCAATCGCAATGTAATACTAATATGGTCGATTAGATCTGATTTTCAGGATATTTCAAGTGAACCTCATGGTTCACTTAAAATATCCTGAATGGGACCCAGGCTGGGACATTGTAGGCTGAAGGATTAATTTACATTCTATTTAACCTTTCAGTCTAGCGGTAGCCACAATCGTTGATCTATTATGGAAACGGGCTCGCTCATATATACAAACTTCCCAGTTAGTGAGCCGTTTTAGTCATCCGGAATAAGTGGTTAGTGGACGTTCCGTTTTGACTTCCGTTTCTATTAGTGTAACCGGAAGAGGGTTCCGGGTACATTTATAATGACGGTGAGAAGTATAAATAGTACAATTTAGACTTACCGCGTAGGAACTACCCAAAACTTTAAAACAATTTCAAAAATGTCCTGAAAATGTGACCATGTGATTAGTTAAATTATGAGCTTTCAAAAGAATATCTAGTTAACGCGAAAGAAATAAATGAAAACTAATTGCAAATGGTCAACGTAGGATACTCTAATATGGGCTGACGAAGTCGCGGGTAAAAACTTTTTCTTATTGTTAACGCAAAACTATATTAACTTGTCTAGCTCCCAAAGTTGTAAATCGTCTGTTTAATAATCTTTGTAAATTTAATAACTATGCACTTAATGTTACGTTTATAAAGTGTCTGAACTAGGATCATATTGGATTAACAAACTCGCATGTTTGAGTAATTATACTCAAACTGTGGTTTCAAAGTTAGTTAACTTTAACATTAGTTTATAGAAAGGATTTACAAAAGATAAACGAAGTCGATTATGATTTTTGAATTTATAGTGCTTATTTTATTTAGGGTTCATTTTCTGACTGAGTTTGTAAAAAAGTTTGTCAGATTAAAAAAAAAATAGAAAATACAGAAAATTGTCTCTTCGTACCCTTTTCGACCACATTTTTTTTAAATTATATTATTTACCTATAATTAATTTTCTTTTGTTACAGAGATGACTACCCATCGGACGATAATCAACACATAGCCATGTGGAAATGTCAAACCTAAGATGGCGTCATTCACACATCCGTTTCAGACACCATTATTGCTGCGCTCGCGCCGGGGGGATGTTCTGACATCCGGAAATAGACACCGGATATGGCGGCCGGATGTTGCGTGGATACTGTGTTTAGTGATAACCGGGTGCCTTGCTTTCGAAGAACAACGGTTCGCAATGGAGCCCCAAGATCAGGTAGCGTTTTTTTTCCGGTATTCCATTGAAATATAATAACTATTATAAATGAAACCTATAAATTTCATACTCTATTGTATTGAATTATCAGCTTATGTTTCTTATGCAATGACTAATTAGAAACGTCATTATGTACCTATTCATTAGGTATGATTACGCTAAGTAGGTATTATTCCAATTATTTTTCTAGTTAAAACTTATGTTGAGTCAGGTTTTTTTCACGCGAGATTACACGTCGCATCATTGTTATATTTTGGTATCCGTATTATACGAACCGTATAATACCTAGGTATAGATTAGGTATATCTTAGACTAACTTCTGCCTGCGATTGCGTCTGCACACGATAAGTTAATGTAATCTAGTAAATTTTCAAAAATTCTTTATTCGTGCTCCCTTGCGTTATATAAGACAACCCTGTGCAAAATTTTAAACGTTTAGCCCTTATAGTTTAGGCCCTGCGTTGATGTCAGTCATTCAGTCAGCTTCTCTTTTTATTACATTTAAAGTCATCACAAATTTATTGAAGGCAAATTTATACAAAATCAAGTCAAACAGTTAATCCAATTTAATTTTATAGTTAAACTTATTTGACGGTATAACATAATGATACGTAAATCTACTGATTTTCGTTTTAATTGTCGACTGCGTTAACGATCATCCGAAATTAATTATAAACTTTATAACTTCTTTCATGTCGCTTAGCTATCAATTTTATGACATCTCAGTTCCTTTACCTTTATTCTAGTTTAACTAGTTTTTAGAGTTGCTTGTGAACAAAATATAAAACTCATCGAAATTTTAACTTTGTCGAACCATACCATATTTCTCAGATTCACAACACTCTAAGTAAGCATAAATTAAATTGTCTTTCTTAAGGATATTAATACCTAAACTTTTAATTAAAAATTATAATTTCTGATGCCTTCATGGTTATTACACATTGGAATGAAACGTTTTAGCGTTAGACTTTCATCAGCCGTGCTACGAATATGGAAACACTAAAGTTTTCGGAACGTCAACAAACGAAATAAAATACGGGAGTTCCGTTAAAGTTGTTTCATTTTAATTAGTTACTTTTTGTATTAATATTTCGTAATAAATTATTAATTTTACGAATATGTTACGGAACAGTATCGACCACACAACTAGTTGTATTGTAACTTGATCGTCTTTTTTATGATATCTTCTTAAACTTCTGTAAAGGTTCTATAATAACATGTTTATTTTTTATTGCCTACTCCATGGATCGATTATTACTTTTCTGTTATATCTATTAGTTGCTAGGTCATTTTTTGGGGTCTCATCCTCGGGATGGTCTTTTAGGAGATTTAAGCCCACCGTGAGGCTATTTAAAAGCTATTATTTCTTAAACTGGCACTGCTACTAGAAAAGTAGATATTAAAGCACTGAATTCCACGCGGATGAAACCGCTACATTAAAATAGATGATACATAAAATGTAGAAGCGCGGCTGGTTTTTTTTCCTTCTGTTTAAAAATCCGTATAGCACCCCGATGCCATTATCGATAAGCAAAATTCGGAATCCTACTTTATTACTCCGAGATTATAATCATAATAAATATTTAACGTTTAGTTTAACATGTCATAGAAATGCTGAACAATTATGTACGTTGAATATTCATGACGGAGATTAGACGTTTGATATACATACATACATAATTCTCGCTTTATAGATTTGGCGTCGTAAATTTAAAAAGTTAACAATCTCGGTCGTTTGTTTCTATCAACACTTTTTTAGGTGAAAAGTTTATAAATAAAATTTCAGCGTAAAAATTAATCTTGATAAAAAAGCATTAGTTCCTTCACCATAATAGAAAATAAAATAGTTTAGGTATATTTTTTAATTATTTCCGATGTCTTCGCGGTTATTTATTTAGCCTAAGATTATCGTCATATCAGTCGTGATACGAACATGTAAACAGTAAAGTTTTCGAAAAGTCAGCAAATAAAATGAAACAGTTAAAACCTATATGATTGTTTCATTTTTGCCTTCGCGGTTATTACACATTGGAATGAAACAACTATAAACGGATTTAAATCGCGTATTTTATATTATTGGCAGACGCTAAACGCTTCTTACTCAAAATCCGACCATAACACAGTTTTAATTTGAATTTATAATTACTATTTCCATTTGCATAGGTATTTGTTACATCGTAATGCGCCATTTTGTTCTATAAGCAGCTAAAATGAAACATTAATGAAGCTTATCAAAAACTGTTGGCGCATTTAATTTTTAGCTCAAAATTATACAAAAGGTTCTACGTTGTATTTTCCCTTTATTGTTATTGCTAAAGGAAATCTACTGTTATTTATTGTTCAGTTAAACACGGGGTGATGTTTTTATTATTATAGTATAGATAATGTTACCATAACAACTGTTTATTTTTGCGTAGCCTTTTTAATATTATGAACATCATGGGAAATAATAATTTTGTTAAAGTCTTTCTGCCCAATAGGTACTTACTTAGTATAAAAGTTTATGCTTCAGTTTTATTACAATTTATTATCATTGTCATTAAATTTCTTATTTATGCTTAATATAAATGTGAAAGTGAGTTTATTTCTTTAATTGATCCGCTTTAATACCTAATATCTTTAAGCGATTTCGAGAAATTATTATTTATTGTGAGTAATGACACATTGGAAAATTAATTTAATTTGACGCGAATAACATTCAACGCTATTGCATTTTTAGTGCAGTTTGTGTAGATATATACTAATATTATAAAGAGGAAAGGTTTGTTTGTTTGTTTGGATTGAATAGGCTCCATAACGACTGGGCCGATTTGAAAAAATCTTTCACTGTTGGAAAGCTATATTATCCCCGAGTGACATAGGCTACAAAAAAAAGGAATCCGGGCGAAGCTGGGCCGGGCCGCTAGTATATTTATTATACGTAGATAAAAAAATGGGTTAGGTTAGACCCATTACTAATTTAAATTTCAAGACAAAAAGCTTACGCACGCGTTCCTTCATTGAAAATATGCTATGCCTTTTCGACATACTAATTATTTACAAAATCAATCATTATTTATGTTATTTTGTTTAACAGAATGCCATCGTCGGCTCCAGAGTGACGTTGCCTTGCAGAGTGGAGCACAAAGTTGGAACCCTTCAATGGACGAAGGACGACTTTGGCCTGGGCACACATCGGAACCTAACGGGGTACGAACGGTACCACATGATCGGGAGCGACGAAGAAGGTAAGTGAAACCTAGGTTCTATTTAAGCTGTACGGTTGTAAGTGTTAGCTCTTATAGTTCTTATAGCTATTTGTTCATTGAGCTCGTACGCTTGTTGGCAAATGTGAAGGAAAAAAAATGCCGATCATTTGGTCCGGGTTGAGTAGGTACTACGCATAGTTACGCATGTAGTATAATTTTATGAGTTCTTTATATAAAGGTAAGCGAAAGTGAAAAGACATAGTGAAATAAAATAGTATTTTGTTGCGTACAGTCACAATAGACGATTCCAATAACGTAAGAGATTTTGGCCCTGACTCGATTGTAAATAATAGAAAAACAAAGGAAAAACGTGGTCTGATTTTTTAGAGATCAAGATAACGTGATATACTTTCTTGTAACTATAATGTCACTGTTAGTAGATATATTCTAAAGTACGTTCGAAATTGATACCCGCGCATAATTTCATAAGAAAAGCTTTTATATGATAAATACTATACATATTGGTCAATAAGTAGTACCTACTCCTAACAAAAGATATGTTTTGCTATGTTACTATACGGAACTTTTCAGCTACAATTTTCCTCGCACTTGACCGATTTTTAAAAGTTGATTTGGCACGCACTGAGAACGTTGCGTATAGAAATATTTAGGTAAATTACCTACGTTTCGGTATATTTTTAAATCAGACACGAGTACTAGTTTCACGGATTTTCAAACAAAAGCTAGATATAGCCACTGAAGTAGAACAATGTTGTAATATAACTTAAAGTGCCTTTCAAAATACCTATATGAAAAAAAGTCTTTCATAGAAAGGTAGGTATTAAAACAATGGTATGGCCAGCCTTTCTATCTAAGGTAATTTTATTGATGTTAACGCTTTTTGCATAAAAATACTCGTTTATAAGTTTCCTTTATAAGTTCTTCTTTGGCGTTTTTCAGTCTAATACGATACGAATATATATGGGTGATAGATGATAGTCTAATATATACTGAAGTATCATATCAACTACTTACAGTAATTACATCATCCGCAATTATTAGAAACTGCCAAATAAAACATAAACTGACCTTCAGAAGATTTTAAATTCTTGACGCGTCAAGAATTCACCGCCAACTTTTATCCGGTCGTCGACTCGGCAATAACTAATGTATGAGTTTCATATTATATGCAGTGGTAATGAAAACAGTATTTTTAGACAAGACTAAGTAGTTATGATGAATATTAACCATAATTTATGACTGTTTACGGAAGTTTAATAAACTTCGTTTATATAATTTTATTGTAAGTATCTTTGCTTAATTTCGCTGACGTCCTGTCTGCAAAAGATATCATTTATACAGTTCTTGAAATGAAATAAACTGTCACTTACAAGTAGTTTGAGACTACGCACTAAGTAAACAAAATTGTAATAACGATTAATTTAATTTAAGAAAATATTTTGTGTTTTTACCTACAGTTAATTCCATAAGCAAGTAAAATTTTAAAATTGTATCGGGTTATTAAGAAGTGCTTTATCTTACGTAAAATGTACGTAGGTACAATTAGTTACTATGTTCAGAATCTCTAAGAATATATATTTAAACAATGAGTGACGAAAAATAACGTTTTAGCAGTTTCTAGGACGCGACGAGTGATTCCCTTTAGTAGGTTTTAAAAGTAGATTGTGTGCCAAAAATTGGCTTGGTATTATTTCTTTAAATCTCCAAAAAAATTTTTATAACAAAGGCTTAAAATCAATTGCGGTACTATAATTAAATGATGGAATATTTTGAATTCTTCTATTAGTTCCATGTTAATATATTACTCTGTTAATATATTACTTCAGGGCAGGTAGGTAGGTAGGTATATCATCTTTAAATTTACATTGTTTTTTAATTGTAACCTAAAATAACAGCAGTATTTTACTTCAGATGGGTAATGGCTATTAAACGTGTTCTGTTAGTGTTAGTAGAGGAATAAAAGAAACTAAAATAGTTCACGTTGATTTCTTAGCGAACTTTGTAACAAATTATTAGTTTAATGAATCAAATAGGACGTAAAAGTCTTAAAGGCATTTTAAAACAATATACCTACCTAACCTCTGTAAACAGGTACCTAATAGCTACCTGAATGAACCCTTATCAAAATGTTTCCTACCGTTTAAAGATCAAGACGATGTTAGATGTACGGACATAGTGATTGTACTTGGTAGGTATATTTTGAAATTAATGTGAAATATCTATTGTTTCAGGAGATTACTCATTAGACATAAGAGACGTGACTCTAGACGATGACGCCGTGTATCAGTGCCAAGTCAGCTCTGGGTTGAATGGTAATTTATAAATAAAATAATCATTAGAAATGTCCCACCGCTGGGCACAGGGCCCATTAGAAATATCTGGAGGATCAAACCTAATCCAACCAACTGGGCCATTTCAGGCGGATTATAAACCTAGTGTGCAGTTTATATCACGGTTTCATAATCAGAGAGTTGCATGTCCGAAATGTATCTATTGAAAGTTTCATTGTCACAGACTTGATCTCGCGACCTCACGATCGCTAATCCGCTTTAATACTAAGCGGCGACGGCCCCATTTTAGAAATAAATACTTTATCTTATTGTAACACACTATTATTGCACGTTATATTGTATTATTATGAGCATTTAAATATATTTGACTAAAATAAAGAATTTAACATTTGTGACCGTAAAAGTTATCCAGTCATGCGTGATAAGAGTTGTGAAGTCACACAGATGGAGCTGAAGCGATCTTTCGCTAGTATAGGTACAACTACAAAGAGAAGGTAGTGGAAGATTTTGTCGACCCGATCAGTGACGCCCATGGTGTCATTTTAAAGTATAGATGTGGATTCGAATCCCACTGTGATTTCAATAATTATTTCTTCGCTTGTCTTAGTAATAAAATAAAGAAATTCTCTCACGTACGTTACTATTTGAGGTGTTTCCTGCAACTTAAGGTTACTTAAATATTTTTTTAGGCGAACCTCCAATCCGCTCAAGGTACGCGAAACTAAGCGTTCTAGTGGCCCCTAATCCCCCTAGAATTATCCAGGGTGCTTTCATAGATGCCACTGAGGAGCAGCCAGTTGAAATTGAATGTGTTTCCATTGGAGGGAAACCGGCTGCCGAGGTAAGAAACTGTAATTAGAATTTGAAGTGACTGGTACTATTCAATAATTCAGCTATATACGTAACTATTATGGAGTTTACAATCTATTGCTTCAACTTTATAATTCGTTTGTAGTTAAAATTAATATCATAAATATGGGGAATGTATAATAACCGCGAAGGCATCAGAAATTATTAATTCTTTTATTTAATTACGTTTTGGGGTTAGTAATTATTTTATGGTGCTTTTAGTCTACCTACACCTATGAGAACATGTTCAAATAATTATATATTTTTTCAGATTACTTGGGTTGATGGAAACCAAGCAGTAATCAAGAAAAATGTTAACAATTCTGTTGTGCCTGATGGATTAACATTCACTACGAGGTTAGTTTTCCTTATGATTATTAATTTTTCTTAATAATACCTACATCTGCTAATCTTCCAATCATATAGACTGCAGTGTTGATAAGTGCAAGATAAGTGATAGTTACTACAAATTATTTGTAGTAGGAAGGTCAAGTGGCATATTATGGCTTACCTGAAACTTATTTAGACACTGAAAAGTATGCCCTTAATAGCTAATAAACTGTCACACAGGTCAGTGCTGCGGTTAACGCCCACCAAAGAACACCACAATCAGACGATAACGTGTCAAGCGCAGAATACCGCAGATAGAGCGTTTCGGATGGCCATTGTTCATATAGAGGTATGGCTTTATTAATCCATGACGAACGGTTCATTTTGGCCGACTACCTAGCAACTAGGGTCACTAGTTAGACAGTGGCGCATGCAGATACAGTGGCGCAGGCACAGTTTACGAGAATTGGATAGCTATATTTAATCCGTTTCATCACTTTAAGAATACTCTGGACACCCAAGCATGAACAAACTAATCAAGTGGCGTTCAGGCCGCACGGTTTTTATGTGAGGAGGACTTTTTCATTTTAGTGGTCAAAAGTACTAAGACAAGTTAAGTTTTATTTGAGTTCTAGTAACAATACGGTTCACAGTATATACTTATTGTATTTTTTTTCGTAAAGTATGCTTAACTGGGGAGGTTGAAGGATGAAATCCTATAGACAATGTGCTTTAAATTTTTTGTAGCAAAAAAACTTTATCTAAGTGGAGGTGTTATCCAACAGTGGATCAATTCGCTGACGTACACAGTGGATCATAGAATACACTATAGAAAGTATTTCTGACATAAATCCGTAGAGAATGAGCGTGCGGAAATCGGCTAAATTATCTAGCATACCCTTCACATATAAGGTGCTACAATTTAAAAGCGATGATTTCTCACGAAGACACCAAGTTAATCGAATTACCAAGTTAACAGAGTATTTAACGAGTACCACTAAAATTACTGTATTAAAATATTTGCACTGTATGATCTTGAGTTTGCCTATCTCAGTTGCTGATGAAAATAAGTTGTTCTGATTCTTAAACCAGTCTATAAATTAGGCCGATCCACTGTTTCGACCCCTTTGTGCACAGTGGTTCATTTCTGACTCTTTAAAAAAACACATTTATCGTTTTACCTTAAGCTTTTTTCCAAAAACTAGTAATGCACATTTGAAATAGATAAAATTTGCTATCTCCATTCTGAATTGCAGCACCGTATGTTCGTTTATTTCGGAGTTATGGGCGTTGAAACAAAAAGTGAGCCACTGTCTAACAAGTGACCCTACTGTAAAGCTAGACTAAGTATTTTTTGAAAAAATGTTGTTTGCAACATCCTTCAATCATGCTGCCTCGATATTATTTTCTTTAAAGATTTCAGTGTTGATGAAAATTATCTTTTCTCATTGATTTGTCTTTTTTTAAATATTATTAAGCTTTCATTCAAATTTAAAAACACAAACAAGTTTAATGCAAAAGCAGAATTTGATTTCCTGTTCCTCTTATATAATTTTGAAAGATGGATATAATATGCCGCTTTTGTAAATCTTCTTACTCTAGATTATTCTCGTGTCAGATAAAAGTCGTCTTAAAGAGGTTTTTATTTTTAAGGTGAAATACGCTCCTAAAGTGAAGGTTTCCATGAAATCTGGAGATGTTAACGGGAAGTTTCCAGAAGGTACAGAAGCCAGGTTTCTCTGCAAGGTGGATGCAAACCCATCCCCCCAGCTCTTTCGGTGGTACATCAACAATAATCCCGTAGTGGGGGATTATAGGGAAGAAATGGTAAGAATCAAAACCAGTTTAATTCAAAATCGATCTCCGTTGTCATATTCAAGAACGAAATCCTTCTAAATTTTGTAAGAATTCTGTAATTGAAATTGAAATTTTATATATGAAATGAAGTAGACCTAATATTGTTTAGCTTCAACTTTTCAGTTGCTTAATATTTGCTCAAAATACATCTTTATTTTTGAATACACTATTCCAATGTTCAACTGCATTATCCGATTAACGATGGTTAACGAGTGAATACGGTTACATGTTAATTTTTCACAAGAGCGCCTTTTTATTATTTCTGCATCGATGGAGGCTGCAGCAATGAAATTCAGCTATAAATTGCTAACTTTCAGCTTATTTCTGGAATAAGGGCAAAATAAAAATGTTTCATACATAGTAGCATTTCGTGTAGTTTAGGTATTTTAATAAACATCGGTAGATTGTTAAATATTAAATTACTTGCAATATTGAAGCATTTCATGAAATGTTTGAGGTATTTTAACAAGCATCGGTAGTTTGCTTAATATCAAATTACTTGCACTTTGAAATTCGAGTTAGTTCGAGTGGGTTAGTACCTATTATGATAATCACACTCCTATAGGTACTAGAAGAATATGTTATTTGATTTCTTATCATGTGTCAAGTAGATTTTTTTTCTTTACTTACTTTTGCGTATCGAGATTTGTGACAGCAACTATTCTTGTTTAATTACCTATCATTATATTATGCAGTTACTTCTGTATCTAACTTTGTATTTTTGACTCAGATCATCTTCAATGTCACCCGTCATCTGCACAATGCAGTAGTCAAGTGTGAAGTCAGTAACTCTGTAGGAAAGAGTGAAGAAACTATAACTCTGGATGTCACATGTGAGTAAGAACAGTATATCAATATCACATTTGAAAAAAGTATTAGAAAAAAGTTACAGCATCTTATCCCATTTTTTTGTTCAGATCCACCTGTATTCCGCACTCGGCCTATGGATGTGGAAGCTGATGAATTCAGCACAGTGACTCTAAGCTGTGACGTGGATGGCCAGCCCAAGCCGAAGATACGCTGGATATATCATGAACAAGGTCGCATCGGGGTAAGTGACTACCATGCTTGCTTAAATAACGTACTTATTACCAAATATAATAACGATTGATAGAAAGAAATAATAGGTCCCTGAAAGATACCTGAAAAAATAAACGTGGATAGACAATTTATATGAACGTAACATGTATTCCAGCAGGATAAAGGGAAAGCTCCAAATTTGAAAGTGGAAGTAAACTCTCGTACTGCTGGCCGTTACATATGCAAGGCGACTGTGGAAGGGTACAAAGAGATCCAAAGTGAAGCTACTATATTTATCAAAGGTAAATCCCTACTAATATTATAAATGCGTTAGTAACTCTGTCTGTCTGTCTGTCTGTCTGTCTGTCTGTTGCTCTTTCACGCCTAAACGGCTGAACGGATTTTGATGAAATTTGGTACAAAGAAAGTCTAGAGCCTGGGAAAGGACATAGGCTATATTATATTCCGAAATTCTATCCCTAAGGGGTTAAAAATGGGGTGCAAAGTTTGTATGCAACAACGTGATTCCTTGGTCCGATCTATTTCAAATTTTACATAAACATTCTTTAACAGAATTGATGGAGTACGTGTTTCGTATTTTATTGAAATTCACCCCCTAATGGGGTTAAAAGGGAGATTTTCTTCCAAATTGATATGAATACTACTTAGTGCTTTTGATTTTGACACATATTTAAAAAGTATAATGTAGGTATGCATAGCAACGGTTGCTAATGTCATTCCTGACATTAAATAAATACCCAAACTGTTACGTGTATGATTTCTTCAGTGTTAACGAAAATGGCATTATTATGTAATATCCCGTGGATCGTGTAATGAGGACTATTTAATAATATTCCTGAGTAAGCAGACCCCCTTTAACTTGCGAGGGGAAACTGGTGTCATTACGCAGAGAAATAGAAGTGTTCTTCGCGACCAAAGCTGACATATATAAAAAAGCCGTGATAACAGAGGTGACGGAATGGGACGAGACGGAGGTAAAGCAAGCTCGCGCGAGCTCCTGACTAAGAAAATGACCCTGAACATATCCTCAAGACCGAGTGAGCTTATAAAGAGTATGCGTTGCGAGAGTATCTCATTATAGGCAATGAGGCAAACAGGGAAATGTTTTATTTCGTAACACCACTTATATTGTATGTAATCGGTATAAGGTTTTATTTTGTAGGATTGAATTGAATTGTAAAATTGTTTTGTTGTTTTGTTAGATCTTTGTAATAAGTGTGGTAATCAATCCTTAAATAAATAGCCAGCTAAACCTCACGTGTATGATTTCTTTTAAAACTTTGTCCGATTAAAAAAAAAATGTTGAACTCAGTGGTAGCTGTATAAATTATGCAATTTTGAAAGTAAGATAGGTAAGTACTTATGTATTTAGTTTGCATATTGTACATGTTAAACTATTGTTAGCTCCATTTATTACGAATATAAGGGAAGTGTTAGGCAGCGGCCGGCAAAGCGTCAGATCCGGTACTTTTAATAAAAGTATATTTACGACATAACATTAACAAACCAGATTTTGTCAGTATACTAATAATATACTAATTAATTGAACTGCGACCCAACAATGCACAAGCCGAGCGAGCGAAGCGAGCGTGCCGCGGTAGCGGCAAATGAAGGTCTCCTTTAGGTACGACGACGAGCGAAGCGAGGAGGAGTGTTAGGTAGAATCCTGATCGTCCAGCACGCGATCCAAGCGAGCGAAGCGAGTACGTACCGCGGCAGCGGCCGGCGAAGCGTCAGAATCGGTACTTTTAATGAAAGTATATTTACGACATAACGTTAACAAACCAGGTTTTGTCAGTATACTTATTAATTCAACTGCGACCCTACAGCGCGAAAGCCGAGCGAGCGAAGCTAGCGCGCCGCGGCAGCGGCAAATGAATGACTCCTTTAGGAACGACGACGAGCGAAGCGAGGAGTGTTAGGTAGAACTGAGACCGTCCAGCTTGCTATCCAAGCGAGCGAAGCGAGCATGCCGCGACAGCGGCCGGCGAAGCGTCAGAATCAGTACTTTTAATGAAAGTATATTTACGACATTACGTTAACAAACCAGGTTTTGTCACTATACTTATTAATTCAACTGCGACCCTACAGCGCGAAAGCCGAGCGAGCGAAACTAGCGCGCCGCGGCAGCGGCAAATGAATGACTCCTTTAGGAACGACGACGAGCGAAGCGAGGAGTGTTAGGTAGAACTGAGACCGTCCAGCTTGCTATCCAAGCGAGCGAAGCGAGCATACCGCGACAGCGGCCGGCGAAGCATCAGAATCAGTACTTTTAATGAAAGTTAACAAACCAGGTTTTGTCAGTATACTTATTAATTCAACTGCGACCCTACAGCGCGAAAGCCGAGCGAGCGAAGCTAGCGCGCCGTGGCAGCGGCCGGCGAGGCCCCAAAACCGAATAGAATTAGGATGAATAATTAATATGGTAAGTGGGAAATACGTTAAGGAAATAAAACATTATGTGGAAAAAAAAAACATCCATATGATGTTAGGAAAACAAAAGATAGGTCATAAGAGTGTTAGTTAATAATCATTATGACATAAAACGTTAGGGAAATCAATAATAGGTTAAAAAACGTTAGAGATTCAGATATAGATCCGTATTCTAATGAAGTTCACCCCATAACGGGGTTAAAAATTACGCGGACGAAGTCGCGGGCAAAAGCTAGTAACAATATAAATGTAAAATGAAATTTCATTGTAAAAGAAAATTTTAGATTAAAATGATGATAAAATAAACACGTGTCTTTGATTTTATAGCGGCACCAAAGATTTTATCAAATAGAACGCAATTTGGCATAGAGGGTGAGAACGCAGTAGTCGAATGCGCTGCTTTATCAGTTCCAAAACCTTTTGACATCAGTTGGTACTTCGAAGGTCAGGAAATCAAAGCCATAGATTTTCCGGTAAGAATTGATTTCAATTTTCAACAAAACTAACATTGATAAGTCTTCGTGTTATAGGTATAGACTTAAAGAGTAACATAATCTAAAGTAACCAATTTATTTTTAGGATTATGCCCCTTACGAAGAACCACTAGCTGATGGCAAAGTTAAGTCTACTTTGGTAATAAGAGCGAGTCAATCTAAACACTACGGGCTGTATAACTGTACTGTTACCAATGAATATGGAAGTGCGACTGCTACAATATCTCTGAAACCTATAAGTGAGTATAAATAAAAAAATCTTATGTAGTCTAATGGTCGTTAAAGTACCATATTATAATGTTTATCCTTTTTTTAGAAACCTTTCCCCTCTTCATAATTCTTATCGGCGTGACGTCAGGAATCATTGTCTTCTCCGCCTTCATTATTCTTCTAGTAATTTGTAATAGAAGAAGAAGGCAAAAGAGTCAACAAATGAGCGAGAAGCCAGATGTTACAGTCACCACATGTGATATGTATAATAAGGAGAGTGATAGAAGTTCAAATATAAGCGATTTGAAAGTACCCCATGGTGATGGGAGCTACGAACTGGTAAGTTTTAAGAAACCTGAATTAAATCCTGTTAAAATTATTTTGTGCAATATAATGCACGCTGGTACTATATATTCCAGTTTCATTCATAACAGTTTCATTCATAAAATAATACTCTATTGTATTTATTTTTGCAGTATGCGTTATTTGTTCTGTTTTAAATATTATACAGTTGGCTTTAATTCACGTTAATACCCTTCGTCGACAAACTATCACGTTCCTCATTTATTTTTCAATTCATTCTCGTAAAAGCAACAGATTATTAAAATATTTAAATTGCTTTTAGTATTCTTTTAAAGGTATTACCTACCTATAATTAAAAAAAGTGGAATGGATCCTTTAATTCACCAGTCTTTTTGACATTATTATTTTTAGTCTAATTATCATATTTAATTCTCTTGAAACTTTTGTAAACTGCATATCCAGCAATTAAGTCCATACGAAAAGAAAATTATTTTATGATTTTCACACATTATAATAATAATATACAAAATACTCACGCCGCCGAGGTCGAAGTTGTTTTTGCGACCACGGTTGCAACATTGCATCCAAAACGTCGATGGTAATGTAGTAGTTTTTATATACCTACGCGACTACATCCCGTGTTGTACGTTATATGTAAGAAAATGTAATCATAGTGGTATTTTTAAGTTTCACAAATTTTATAGCCCATTGATATAAGTTCTACTTCTAATAGGATTACACTAGTTCTGAACGCTCAGACATTAAAATGCAATCCGGCCTGCCACTTGCTGGGCCAGTGAAGTTGCAAAACATTCGCCATGATGACCCCTTGATGCAGTTCAGATATAGCAACGACTACTCCGATCCTACTTACAACGATTCCTATTATAAGGTAAGTTATAATTTAGTAGCAAACAAATTGCGTTTTGAGTTTGAATTCAAAGCACTTCAATCTTTTATATTATGACATTTGCGGAAACGTGTGGGCGTTGATTGATTTCTTTGTTCCAAAGTTTTACAAAACTCCCTCAGTATTAAAGACAGTACTTTCGTGGTATTACACGAGACAATAATTGAGGTACTGCTCAACACGAGTAGCAGTTTTGAGAGAAACATACCTATTTAATACCTTAATATAAAATGTTTTAAATATAATTTTGCAGTAGGTAAAGTTTTTTTTCACGCCTAATGAATAAAGTCTGCTTAAAAGGCTTCCTATTATAATTATATAATGACTTAATAAATATTGTACACTTGTAAAAGGTAGCTCTGATTTTATCATTGTAGTCGTTTCATTATAACGTTATTAATATTGATGCTATTATGTCGGTAGTTTGGTCGGTGATAAACACGTGACCGTGTTTTTGTGACTATTGCGGTCGTGGCTAATAAAATCGGAGTTACTGAAACTTTCTTCGACCATCACAGTTATGAGTGGGCAATTCCGATTAATAGTCAAGGGCGTATATGCCATAGTACATATTACATACATCTGGCGTAGTACATATTATGCACACGCACTGAACTTGCCTGGTAGTACATAAGGTTTTTGTTGCACTAGACAGCATCACTGTTATACTTTTGGCAATGAATAAATGCCTGATAGTAAGCGATGCTTTCTCGCCTTCTTGGTCATTGTCTAAAATAGAATTGTCCCCACAGAATCCCGGCGGATACGTCTACGACTACCCTCAAGGATATGCACCTCCAAATAATTTAAGAGTGCAATCACCTACGCAGCTGGATGTACCCCCCGCTAACCGGTATGTTGGAAAGCGATCAATATTTAAGAATAGAATTTATTAAAAGTTCAATCATCTGCATGTCTTACATGTACTTGTATTTCTAGATTTTTTTAAATATATAGATCTATTGATATTTCTGATAAACTGGTAAGAACACAATCTTAGGTTCTCGTTACTTTTGCCTTATGTATTATTCGATTCAATAAAATATTCTCCGTCTCCTGGGATTCACTTAACAACTTTTTTGGCCTGTTCACGTACCTAAAATTTCCGTAGTTATTGTGTCTGGCCCCAATAAACCCGCTTAAGTGTTGCCGGGTCGCCTGCCACATTCCGGCAAGAAGTTTCGGTAGTAAATTTCTGCAATGTTTTTGTGCGTCCTGTACTTTGATAACCAACAGTATCTTCGCATGCAGGTCCTTACAAGGATCATTGACGCGCAGCATCGACACAACATCGACGTTGCCTCTGTCAGCAGGCAATGGATCGCAAAACAATTCTTTGCAACGAACGACGAAGTCCCAAGATGAGACAGATGCAATCAATAATTTGGGGCTGCCGGTTGGCGGCGACAGTAAGTGGCACCGTTATTGTTTTGATTAAAGATAAAATTTTGTTTAACAAATTAGTTTCGGGAAAATTGATAATGTGAACATTCATTGTTATGGGAACGATCTTTGTGAGGCACGTTGGAAGTTTAAGAACTTTTTGAGACGCGAGAAAAGTTTTTCTCGTTTCCATTTCAAATTCAAACTTTTATATTTTTTATAATAAACACTTAATTCCATTTAAGTTTCACACTGAAACGTCAAGTTAACATGTTCATCCTAAACTTTTTACGTGTTTGCAAAAAGGATAGCACGATGCCGTAAAAACTCGGCCACGTCAGTTAACAAACCGGCCACTGCGGTACAAAGCTTTTTAGAGGTTCCGTAGTTAAAAACAAAAAAGGAACCCCATTTAACTTTTAGAATTTTCCTGTGTCATTATGATTATGGTTTTACGAGTCAGTAGGCAAGTTTGGCATCCATTAGCCTAAAGACACGGCGTTGTGTCCGGCTTCAAATCCTAGCCTTCGTCGTCAAAATTATTATATGAAAAGATTTGTGTAGCTTCTTAAAGGCTATGGTGAAGGGCAGAGACTAATTGGATTTACTCGTACTTAAAAAACTTGTTTCTTTCCAGCACCACCAGTGTACGCACAACCGAACCAAAAAAGTAACGTGGACTTGCGGTACGCCGCCACATATGGGAATCCATACTTAAGAAACAGCTCGTTAGGTAAGCCATGCCATTGATAGTGGAGTCTAGCCGATGCTTGATTGAAATAATATACCGTCAATTTCTTTTATGCTTTTGTTTACTTTTTTTTATTAATGCTTTATTGTTATTAAGTACCTCAACAACAACTCTGAGTTATATGACATTATTGAAAATAATTTTAATTATTAGTGATAATCAATAATACAAAAAAAATCGGATTACTTAATTATGTAAGTAAGTTTATTTTAAAAAATGGCACTTATTTCTCAACCCGTGATAGTTCACTCTACAGTATTTTTTACCAGATTTAATAGATGTTAGTAGCGAAGGTACAGACTTGGTGTTGTTTTTCTCTAAATCTCTGATCCGATGTAAGCTCGGGCTTACCAAATTTTATCAACCACGATAAGTCACTAAGTCCATTTTGATGAGATTGATTTTAGACATTATCTCGCCGGCATAAATATTTTGTTGAGAAAACAAATTTACGAGTTGTCTCTACAATTCTGTTTGTCGAAAATCCAATACGTCAGCTGTATAATTTATCTTTCTCAAATAAGATAGACGAAACAAACAAAACAAAACAGAACAACTAAATGTTTTGATTCTGTTTTGTTTGACTTAACAAAAGAATACAATTAGGGACCAGATCGGTCGATGTCAATTATAAGTGGGTAGGTAGTTAGGTACTTACTTTAATATTAAACATGCTTTTTTGTTAAAAAAATTATTTTAATAATTTCTGATGCCTTCGTGGTTATTAGACGTTGGAATGAAACAACTATAACGGATTTAAGTCACGTACTTGATTTTATTTGCTGACGTTTTGAAAACTTCACAGTTCCCATTTTCGTAGTTCGACTGAACTAACGATAAAGTGTATTTTTACATGTTCCTCTCACACGAAGCCTAAAGGGATTTAAATGAAACTTTCAAAAGTAGCCTAATATACCTTTATCAGAATAACTTATAGGCAAAATTCTATAACAATATTGTATAAAGTTCTCATCGTGCGTAGACGCAGTCGCGGACACAATCCAGTTATTACAGTTATTTCATTTCATTTTTTTTCTTACACCTTTTGTTTATAGCCTATTTCTTTACACAGGTTACCCTAACCAGGTCCACACAGCGAAGCCAGCGGCCACCCCCGCTCCTCCACCCTACTCTGCTATCCGGAGTTCAGTGGTCATGCCTACAGGTCAGTAAGGTAATCGTATCATCATCATCATTTTATTTTTATTTGGTTTGACACTGCTTCATGTTAATAAAATGCGCTATTTCTATGAGGTCTTGAATTCTTATCTTATCTTGTTGACGTCCTTTCGGATGCACCCATTGGGATCTTTTGTGCCTACCCCTAATTAAGCTTACTCCAGGTTTTCTATAACCTTAAATAGATCTTGAATTAATAAGTTGATCTTATAACAAGTTAACAATCTCGATAACATAAAGTATACGCACAATTAGGTAGGTACCTATAAAATAAAACAGATTTTAGACTAGAGTCACAGCGGAACTGTAGATTTTTGGAATGTGTGCACAAAATTAATATACACGAGTTAAATCTGTTATAACTTTTTTTATTCCAAAACCATAGTTATGCATGAGCATGTGAGTGAAATTTAAGATTTATTCAGCAATAAAACAAACCACCTTTTTACGAATTTTCGGCTAATTGAATCGTATACCTCTAGACTTAGCTGAGATGTTTAGATTACCTATGATATAATTATCCTTATATTTAAAATGTCCTCTGAGTGTATCTATGAATATAGAACTAAATATAATAATATAATTCCGTTATTATTTTTTATTTATCACCATTGTTCATCTACTTGTTTATTATGTTTATTATTCTCGCAACTTCGACTTTTATGATTGTTAATAATCAAAATAAATTTTGATAGACTACTCGTGTTTTTAGTGTATCGTAATAAACTTTAACAATTGTTTCACACCAACCTGCCAACGTATCTCAAAGCAAAACCCTGACTTTTATCAGGACAACAAGTGGTTGTTTGAACGCGGCTTCATAACATCTTTTGTAAATAAAGCTATTTTTTTTTTCTTTTACAGGCAATGGAAATCAACCATCTCAAGGCACACATGTATAGCAAATGGATGACACAAGATTAGTGTAGTGATATTGATTTAAACTTTCACGGTTATCACCAGTTACGCTATACTAAAACGGGACTTACCGCAAATAAATAATTGAATTACCTCCTACGTTTCGGATGCGATGTAGTAGCCGTGGTCGCAGACATTGACTAAGATCCGCGAGTTTTTAAACTACCCGCACTTGGTCTTAATTATCGGCTTGTACACTAGGGATATCATGTCTGTTGGACTTTTTACTGCGAAGGTAATTAGATTAAGTATTGATTTATGTGATTAAGTCTCGTTTTGTATAGTACAGTAAGCGTCATATATGACCCCGTCTACTTAATACGATATTAAGTAGGCGGGGTCAGATATCTCTGACGCTACCTGTACCTATTGTTTAGTGATGTTAAGAACTTTCCAAATGGACTCTAGTACCGCCGGCTCCGTGAGATGCACAGGGGGTAAACGGGAAGGTGAAGTTATTTTGTAAATGACTGTGTTCCTAAAATTAGTTTTAAACGTATGACTGAATGTAAATAATATTAGTTAAGTGAACAGTACTTTGTTGTCAAGACGTTCTGAATTTTCAGATTTCGCTTGTAAAGTTAATTCTTGGAAACTGGCTTTAGCTTGTGTCATTTTAAATTTACGTTTTTTAGTTTATAGGTTATTTATGAAACTGTAATGTTTGGAGAGATTGGTTTTATAGCTTCCATAGGGATACATCATGATTGTAAATAGATTATCGATATAGTGACACTTTTTCACAAATATAATTAAGTATGTTAATAGACTGGAATGAACGAATCGCATTATTGTTGCAGTGTTATATAATTATTTTTAAACACACCTGTAAAATTCATCTATGTAGGTAAACTTTTGTCAGCCAAAGTAAATATTAAATATTTAGTTCAAATGATAATAATAATTCAATAATGTGTTGTTTGAATATTATTTATTTGGAATTAATAAAAAAACAAGATTTTTAGAATACATCGTTATACTTTAAATATGATAACACTATTGCTCAAATATTAAAATAATATGTATGATTCCAATTAAATTCCACTACTTCGTATATATGAGATTCTTAAGATAATTAAAAAAACAGAATAGACTGAAAAAAGTATGTAAACTTTTTGATACAAAATTATCTTCTTGACATTATGATATTTTTTTTAAAAACGTATAAAAGAATATTGTATTGAATTGGCCTTGGAAGTAACTGTTATTTAAATAGGTAGATAAATCAATTTATTAGCCAAAATAATAATGAGGTACTTAGAGAAAATATATTTTCTGTGATAAATACTGAATAATGTGGAAATACTAAATGAAAATATTTGATTTAATACTTGGGACGCGCATGTGTATAAAAAAACTTAATTAAACATTTGTGAGTTACTTAGTAAGTATGTTTTTTTTAATTTCTCATGGGTTTAAAGATTCCTTTTCAAACATTTGACATTCATTATAAATTCATCCCTTAAATATTAAACCTGTGAGAATTTTATCGTTACTAAAAATGTACAAAAATATTGCATGAAAACAGTGTTTTGTTATATTGCATGCGACAAAATGATTTGCCATTATTTCCGTACAATGATGAGAATAAATCTCTTAAAACGATATCCAAAGTTTTATTTTTAAATTCCCTTAAAGTACCTACTTAGGTATATTCATAAAATATAAAGGTATTTTTTTGTTATTAATTATAGGTACTTATACTGAATCTATGTATTCTGCTAATCGATACAAAAAGGCCTCAGATGACATCTTTATCCGAACTAAATAGTGTAGTTTCACTAACAACAAAAAACGCACTGTAAAAAAGTAGAAAATGTGTTTTTGATGACCGTCTTGCTAACGACAGAGCTAATAATTAGAGCGCCCCTGTTTCATACTTATGTTTATATTCCGTACAAGAGGAAAGAAATTATTGATATTTGAGAATTCAAGACACAATACTAGGAAGATAGTTTCATTCCAATATGTGATAACCGCGAAGGGATCAGAAATCATTAAGTAAGTTAGAATAATCGTAGGCAACTTCATAGCGCGTTTTTTTAGAAAAATAATTTTCATCATATTGTTTACATTCGATTTTTTACCATAAAAATCTTTTTTAGATTTCCACAAATATTTCAAAACCAAAATTATCCAAATCAATCCATGCGTTATCGAGTTTTAGACATACAAACGAACGGCAATATTTTTTTATTAAATAATATATTATCGAACATAGTATATCAGTAAGTATGTTTATTAATGACGGTAGGAATGTAATATTTACAAATCATTGAACAAGCATAAATATTTTCATCAAACGCACGAGTGCAAAAGGCTAGAGTTTATTAACTGTTAACAATTATGAATTACAAAATACCCTCGAATTTAAATTAAATTGTTAATATATTAAGCAAAGTTTAACATGGGGTCGTGGTCAGTGACAATGGCGTTCCGAGTGACATTTTAAAAACAGGTAATAATTAATTATTCTCTTATAATACTAATTAAGCGCTTACAATATATACTAGTGTTATTCAATAATTATTCTAAAGTATTTCACTTACAAATAATTTATTTCTCCTATACTAATACCTAACGAACTTCTGTCTAACACCATCCACGATCTCTGTGTTGTTGCAAATTAAACCGTTTACGCTTAATGATAAGATCCATATTCTATTTAAATATATAATACAGACTGATTGTGATTACATCGATATATCTGTGGACAACTCTTCAACCGCAAATGCATCTTGAGGCAACGAGTAATAATGAAATACGATCGGATTCCTATCCACTAATGATTTGTATGGATTTGTGGAATGCTGTATGGGCTTGTTATTAATAGATATTATAGTAATTATCTACAAAAGTATAAATAAAATGGGACAGTACTCATAGCTGTATTTGTAGGGCCATTGTTTAAAATATCTAGATTTTTAATTAAAAGTCTTAGGTATGCAAAAAGTTTTCTTCCACTTTGTAATTTTGAAAGGTGTCAAAAATTAAGTACAAAGAGCGGTTTTTAACGGCTCCCAAAACAAAACTTAAAAATAGAATATCTTTTGAGTCGCGACGTCGTTTCCACTCCCATACAAATGTTATTTGTGGATCCTCACAGACTCATTCCTATGTGGTGACTCTAAGAACTAGCAATACTTAGATTATCTGACAGTGCTTTCACTTGTAAAGTTGAAACATGTATTTATACTTAGATTCAGGATGTCACAAATATAGGAACCGGATCTACCCTGTTCATTTCATATAAGTTAACAATCTGAAAATATAAAGCGTACGTCCTACAAAATTATTATGTCGGTTAAAATTTAAAAAAGTAAGCGGTTGGTAGTTACTTTCAAACTTCCATATTATTATGAAAGTGTAAACGTACAATTTCAAAAATATTTTGTGCCGCTGTATTTTTACATGAAAGCGTAAATAATAAAATTATATTTATCTTACTACATTTTAAATTTACCGAAATGGGTGTTAAGTTTTTCCCATAAAAGTGTTAATCGGTATTTTTTTACAAAAAACAGAATAATATCATGCAAAATATAATTGATAAAATGTAGTTACAGGGTAATATTACTCAAAATATTAGCAGATTTGGATGGAAACATTGATTTTGTCAGGAAATAAGGCTGTACCAACTGGCAATAGGAGAAGCCATTTAGGTGCCATTATCGGAGAATAAAATTGAGTAGAGTGGGCCCGCTGTCGGTGCATGCGACGCTCAGCAAACACCGCAGACAGAGTGCAACGTTCGCTTAAGACGACTGCGTCGTATGCGACTTTATTGTGTATTTCTACATGGGATTGTACCGCGGTTATTAGGAAAATACAACCTTATCTCATAGGTACCTTTTGATATCTTTAGAATTCTATTCTAGCTTTACTAGTGGTAGGTACTTTTTTAGGTACCTACCTAATTCTAAAATAAGGTAGCATTGGTTCATCCAGCGGATAATCCGGTAATTTAAGTTCATTATTGCTAACTATGTGATTAAGACCTACATTTTTCTTATAAAAATAGATTGAAATGAAACAACTGTAGACGGATTTAACTTCAGCATAAGACTATTGTCAGCTCAGTCGTGCTACGATTATGGAATCTATAAAGGCTCCGAAACGTCAGCCAATAAAATAAAATACGCGAGTTAAATCCCTCTACAGTTGTTTTATTCTAATGTATAATAACCGCGTAGGCATCAGAAATTATTAATTAAAATAGATTATCATTTGTAAAATAAGCATAATAGGAAAAAAAAAACTTAGTATAATTTAGAAACAAATTACCCGTACTTGACATTTTTTGGCTATCTTCTGAGTACCTATCTAGATATTAGATAACAGAATACTTCGACAAAGCTATAGGATTTACAAGAAAGTCAGTCCTAAGCTTATAGAAGTCTGAAAAGTTATAAATCCAGCTTTGTATCAGAGGTTATAAGTTTAAATATCACGCTAAAGTATCTTCGTGGGAAAACTTCAGCTGTCAAAGAATAAACTGCTAATAAAGTGGCCATAATAATATGCGGTTGTTTTGACAGACGTAGGGTTGATAGGGTAGGCGGATACCATTTCTTACCACTTGTTGTGACTCTAATAAACAAGTTTCAATTTTACAAATGGGTATTATTAAGGTCTTGATGCCTTACTTTGAGTTCATGAAACAGAAATGTTACTATCGACTATAATAATTATGTTTTAATTTGTAGTAAGTAGATAATGAGCTGAGTTTAGCTGAAATGTTTATTCTCCATTCAATTTTTTTAAGTTTACGTAGTAATTGACTTCATCAACTTTGAGAAAAAAGCTAAATAGGTAACTACACTAATTAGGTACATATTTTTCCTGTCAGTTTAGTTATACTTAGATAAGTACCTAATAAGTATATTTCTTGCAGTCTCTTGGGCTAGAAAAACAATCCTGTGTAATTCGGTAACATTTTAAATATAAATTTCAAAACCGCACTTTCTCCAAATACCCTTATCCTTACCTAAACTAACAAAAAAAGGACTAGTTTATGGTTCAAAATGGCGGACAGTGTCCCAAGTGAAACAAGCGAGCCAAACTAATTAAACAACAAATGTTCCGTTTCCCAGTTTATGTCCATTTAGTAACAGGTTTTATAGACAACGGTTGTTTATTCCACTTGTTCCTTAGCCTTTGGTTATCCCCTGCGAAAAGTAAAATAACTTTTAAACTTTTAGCGACAATAACCAAAAACTGCATTCATCACAAATTCCTTCTAAACATAAGTAATGAGTGTAAATAATATCTTTAATATAAGTACCTAAGCACATCTGTGTTTTTTAGGCATGGACATTTTTAAATGACTCAAGTAAGTATGTTGTCCAGTATCCTGGGGTATAAAATAACATAGTATAAAATAACATAACTGCCGTGCTAACGATAAATGCAATACGTACGTATCTGTATAGATACGTACGTATTGCATTTATCGTTAGCACGGCAGTTTTACTGTCAGCATTTTAATAAGAAACATCAAACAATAAGTACCATGTAAAATTAACTAACACTTTGTACTGCGGTGGATGTATAAGCTAAGACGAACAGTTGTGATAGTAACTTATACATTATACCTGTTTTAAATGGCTCAATAAGGTACAAAGTGAAACACGCTAAAACGTTAAAAGTATGAGCGAATATTTTGTTTGTGGGGGCGCTTTTATGATATCTAATACGATATTACATTGGTCATGCGTCTTGGTACTTACTTACCTACGTGTATTTAAGGGTTCTTTCCATCTTGTCAAGAATTTAATTGGCTCATGAGACTTCATTGATATTATTTATGCTTGTCAATATCATATGTCTATAAGTCTACATAATTATTTATCTTTATAAAGTTTAACCTTTGAAAAGAGATTAAATCAAGTTAATTGTGTGGTTCAATTAAGCTACCTAGTGGATTAGGTATAGTAAGTAGATTAATCAGGGTAATTCGAGGGTTAATCTCGTCAGATATCATGTTAATATGTACCTAGTTTAATTTTATTATTTATTCGGTAATATTTAATAGTACGTTATTGTATATACAAGAGTAGTTTAAGCATATTTATCTGAGCGTAAAGTTTATTTTACTTATTGATTTTATTCTCTACAGACTGAGATGATAATGACAGCTCAAACAAATACCCTAATATTGAAATGAAACAACTATTAACGCATTTAACTGGCGTATTAAATTTTTATATTATTTGCTGACGGTTCGGATTCTTTACAGTTTCCATAATCGTAGCACATTGTACTGACAATAGTCTAACGCTAAAGACTATAACATGTTAAATCCGTTAATAGTTGTTTCATTCCAATGTGTAATAACCGCGAAGGCATCACTCTCATAAAAAAACATTATACTGTACCAAAAAACTAAATACGAACTGAAATAGAAATATTCAATTGCGAATCGACTCCTTTCCAAATGCAGAGGAAACCAATGTCACATCGAATGTGTCGCATAATGGCGGTATAAGGGGAAATATTATTTTTATACGACTATTGGTGTAATAAAACCCGTGTCGTTTGTCGGAGTATTAAGACGGTGTAATGTATTTAAGATGGTTTATGTATGTGCTTATCCGAGTTAAATATAAAATATTTATGAAGTACCTTATAATAATTGTCATACGTTTTTTATCTTTTTTTGACTTTGAAAACATTTCTACTCTCTACAGGTAGTTTTTAAAAATATAATTATGTTGTAAAAATAAAATAAAATTTAGTTTTATAATATGTTTGTAAAGTAATGTTCTTACTTTATATATTTCATTCTTAATAAATATTCCTTCAGGGTGTATATTTCATCTCCGTAGATGAAGTCGCGGACAGAAGCTAATTTCATACCTAAAATAAAGGCTTTTTCAGCTTTAAGGCATACCTAATATGTAATATATATTTTACGCTATCCCTACATTATTGCAGCTCATATATTTCACAGCTCTACACGGTGACAAATAAAGCATTGGTCATTTTACGAGTTCTCGCTTTACTACCGTTAGGTTTCTATACCCATTCTTATAGCACCGCTGTAACATAAAATAACAGCGTATTCACTTATTTCCTTAATTATTTAAATTATAGTTAAAATGTGTTTTTTACTAGAATAACAAAATATATATTATAGATAACAAAAAAAAATAGCAGCAAATAGGTGAAAACATTTGAACATATTTATATGTGAAATTATTGTATTTATATATAAGTGAATGCAAAAAATTATAATATATAATCAATTTACCTACATTTCATAATATAAGTCTCATTGAGGGTCTTGATTTATCTAATTGAAACTAATGGTTATAAACCATAGATATCGATCGACTTTCGATTGTCGCGTATTAGTAAATATTTAGTAGCGGAAAGTGACATCTCTCGATCGATTAGTGATAACGGTAAAGTTATCCACTCGTGTGTAGTTAGTACTGCAAAACACTACACATAGATGGCGCTAAAACAGACAGAATAATATTATTATAGTAGTGGACAATTTTGTCGACTATACCAGTGACGATCATGGTGTAGTTGTTCAACACGGTGCCACGCGCGAAGGTTAGCTGTGGATTCGAGTCCCACTGGGAAGGTTTAGATTTTTTCTAAACTTGTATTAAGACAAATATCATTAATATAATAATATATTATAAAGTGATTTATCTCATTTTAAGTGTACTAGGGTCGTTGGTGAGAGACAATGCAGCTATCACAGCCCTGGCGGTCGGCCAACGCAGTACCGCATCGAGTTATGTGACTTATTACTTTATTTCAGTAGCTAAATAAAATGCAGTTAGCGAAAATACACGTGAGATGGAATTCAGCTAGCGGAATTTATAGTGGGACTAGATTTTCCAGAGGGATTCTTTTGTCTAGCATTTTTATTTGAAATCTTTGTAGTTGGCCACTTGTAAGCTTTTTGTGAGTCAGGTTTCAATGAAGAGCGAGGCTACGTATTACTATTTTGAAGTTAATTCATTAAGACTTGTTATGGTTAGTGGGTGCGATGCGCAAATATTTGTACTTAAAAATTGTTAAAATTTAAAAAAAACATAAATACAAATTGATGTTTAGGTGTATTTTACGTTGTCATAAAAGTTAAAGATTACACAAAAATTCTCATGTAGTTACATTTATAAGTACCTATATTATTTTATTTTGATTTAAGTGGTAGGTACTTTTACAACTATAACCAATTAAATGGAAATAAAAGAATATGCCTATATTATAATATAGGTACTTACCTGAGTATTTTTGTGTAAACGTCCACTTGGTACAGAAAATAGTAGAAGGTAGAAGATTATGCATAACTTTGGGTATTTCTTTTGTACGATTTATGTACCTATAGGTGGGAAATAACACGAGTAATAATCACTACCTGTAAAAGAACTGGTGTCTCTAGCACGGAATATAAACTATACCATAGTTACATTGTTTATAAATGAAGTAAGTACCTTATCTACTAAGAGTAACGGGTAAATTTTATTCATCCGTTATATACCCAAGTATTAACTAATAATAACAATATTTACTTGTATATAAAACATTACAGCTTACTCAATTAATTACTCTACCGAACACGCCACAAACAAGCATCTATTAATATTTCAGAGCCACTTAGTAATTATTAATGTATATTTTTAAACGTACACTAAATTGTTTCGCTTGTCACGGTCGAAACAAATTACGTTGATGCACTTTGTGAATAACTAATAAATTATGTACGTGGCAAGTGTATGTAGGTTTTCATTAAAATTGTATTTACAGACATTGCAATTTTAATTCTAACAATTTATTTTAGTTGAAATATATTTTGACGGCCCGTCGGTCCTGATCGTATTGGAGATTAAATTTAATCAGAGTTAAGAAACATAATAATTATAATTAATACAACATACGATTACAAGAAAGAATAGAAGACTACATCTAGACAAGTGGCAAACACAAGTGACTTAAGTACATTTTAAAATGTTATACTTTAACAGATCGGAGGTTGCGGGTTTGATTCCTGCTGGGTGCAGGTCAGTGTGATAAGCATCTGTATCTGAGTCTTGAATGTCTTATGTATTTATGTATGTTTATCCGTTGTCTAATACCATGGGTATTAGACAATATACTATGGTACTATGGAGTACAAGCTTTGTTAAGTTTAGGACTAGATTAATGAGTGTGAATTGTCCAAAGATATATACTATTACGTATTTGTTTAAGTAGGTATCCACGGTAAGATATCACAATTAATAGAAATGGCGAACATTAAAAAAAATAGAATGTGTACTAAAATACTAAGTCATTATGGTGAACCTTAGTATTATTACTATGAGTACTAGCCAACTAATCATTAGGAATCGAGTACTGAAGGAAATTTCTTTGAAATCGATCTCAAGGTACTTCTAGAACCAGAGCTTCATTATTGTGAAGTATAATTGTTGGTACTGTCTTATTGTTCCTTGAATAGAGAGCAATTAAATAATAATTAGTCGTTAGATATGTTGTTTACTTATATGAATTGTAGAAAATAGATATTGAATTTAGAAAAGATGGTCGGTGGAACAAAATGCTCTTTTGGCGATTGCGGACTCGAACGAGCAGCGTGGGGTAGGTCTTCTTTAACTAACATGTTACAGCTAATTGTAGCAACCTGTTTTTAGCCTACATTTTCCACTTCTAAAGTTGTAGGTACACATACTTTTTGTTTTACCTATTTAACTTTAATAATCTCTCGTTAACCGGAAGAGTTTTTAAAAAAGATAAAATTCACCTTTGCACATTTGTATTGTTATCGCTTTAATCACTGTTCTTATATTGTTCTGCCTACTCATCTGGTAGGCGCTGAATACGTAGAGTGTTGTGGTGGTCCGAGACCTGTGTCCAACAGTGAACATGTTTCGGCGGATTGATGATGTTATATCACCGAGCGGTTTAATTTTCTAAACTTCATCAATGTTTTTCACGTAATAACAATTGAGCAGCAAACCGCTTATGTACTCGAAGCTCATTATAATTTTCAGACTTAATAGCCTAAGCTATTTAGTCATACTTTGCACATTATCCTGGTCGCCGCGCCGCGCTGGAGAGCTCTTGGAGATACTACAGCGCGCCTTTGTGTCCCACACTTTGCACAAGGGGAGAAGTGCACACTGCATATTACTACGACAATAGTCAGGGATTAGTTTTTTGTTCCCAAAATTAAAGCTGGTCTGGAGTAAGCTATCTGAAACCTTTATTAACAAATAAAAATAATATTTACTGATACGCAATTTATGACTACTCAGTTTACTACTTAATGCGATATTAGTCTACTTGAGCGTTCAAATCCTTTTAGGGGCAGACGTTTGCAAGTGTAATGAGCAAGATCTGAGTCTTGTATATGGTTTTGTATGTTTGGTAACAACTCATAGATAAGAGATACTATTGCTTATTATTTTCAAATATTCTAACGTTATTACTGACTAAACTATTTTTTATGTTTTTCCTTTTCAATATCTACTTAAATATTACATATGATTTGAGGTAAGTAGCAAGATTTTAATGTCAAGCAATGATAATAATATATATTTAACGATGTATTGGAATCCACCTGGAGCCAGATGGAGTCTTCTCGCAGCGCCAGCTACCATATAAGTCACCTAAAGTGTCTAGGAAACTACTCAACTAACAAAAAATCTCATTACGATCAACCTAGACTTTTGGGAAATGTTTTGTGACATATACACAGAATAATTCACGCCTTTAATAGAAAAGTGTGAAAACTCGAAATGTGTCACCACATGAATACAAAATTAAATGACAGATCTATACTTAGAATTTTATTTGGAGTAAATTATTATTTATTTTGTTGAAAGTTGAATAGGATATTAGATTGTACAATACAGTGTACGCATACTGAACCTCTTTAGAACCCAGTCGCCATTGTATTTATCTTGTTTTGTTTCGAAAGCCGTGGTAGTAGTGTTATACTTAAATTTTAATGCACTGAAAGACTAATCGTAGAATATTCATTTCAAAGAAGTAAATGTATTAGTTATTCGATAGAAAAAAATGTATTTTTTGCCTATTATTAATAAGGCATTGTCAATTATAGTTGCAGTTCGGAGCCAACTACCGAGCAATGATTGGTATAATAGGCTTTTTGACAATGCGAAAAATAAAGTGTAAATTACTGTTAACAGTATAAATTAAGAGTTAAAAAATGATTATTCATTAACGTAAGTTGAAAATAATGATTGATTTATTTAAAAATCCTTAAATAAAAATTACATTTTTTAAACGTTTGTCACGTGACACAAAACGCTCCTGATTAGCCGAGTTTTTCGTGACGTCACATGCCCGTAAACTTTGTTTACCTAGTTGTGTTGCGCCTAGTTGTGGTAGATTATCTCAAACAGGCATGTGACGTCACCGACCTCATTGCGGCGCCATATTGTCAAAGTAGCGTTTTGGCACACTATTTAAATATTGAATTTTTAATTCGATGTTTTTCAGCTAATACATACCAGATTTAAAAAAAACAACTTTTGCTGGGTTCCTTAGACTCTACTACATAATATAAAATGGATTTTAAAAACATGTCAAATACCCTATTATGTATTTAGGTAAGGTTGCGTTTAACGTGGTGTGGTCAGAGTTATATATATATATATGTATATATATAGTTATAGTTAAACTACTAATGAGAGTTAAATGACACAAAATACCTAAGTACCTACATGTCAATAGTGTTTCTGTTTTGCTGATACTAAAAATTATACTTAATAAGATAATGAACATCGGTAATTTAACCGTAAATGCAGCGTTTCGTGAAATGTAGCTTGAACTAAGCATACTGAAAGAGTTGATAGAATCATAATATCAATTAAGAATAACATTTTTATCTTTGTGATATGCTTATTCAGCTCAGCTTTAGAGTACGCTGGTTCCATATCTTCTCATGTTAATATATAAAGAAGGACTAAAGACTGACAATTAATTTCTGGGACTCTTAGGACCGACTGGTGGCAACTGGTGGTTGATATATGAAAGGCAGCCGGTTGTAAAATCACAGTCAAAATCGCAACCAAGGCTACTCGGGAGCAAACAGTGTTATGGGGAGCAAACTGTCATATTGGGAGCAAACAGTCATATTGGGAGCAAACAGTCATATTTGGGAGCAAACGGTCATACTGAGGAGCAAAAGGTCATATGGGGCAGTGAACAGTCACATTGGGGAGAAAATAATCATATTTGGGAGCAAACAGTCACATTGGGGAGCAAACAATCATGTCAGGGGGCAAACAATCATACATAATTCATATGCCGTACTGCAGCATATTCATAACTAGTAGTCCCGGCAGACTTCGTCCCGCCCGGCAAAAAATCGATTTGACAGCTGTCATTTTTTTTTTCACTGGATCGTGATAAAAAGTATCCTATGTCCTTCTCCTGGCTCTTAGCTACATCCCCAGCAATTTTCAGCCAAATCGGTTCAGCCGTCCTCGAGTTATAAACGGTGTAACTAACACGACTTTCTTTTATATATATAGATAGAATATGCTGCAGTACGGCTTACAGAGTAAGACATATAACGGGATACAGGTGGGCAGATGATCAATAACAATAATCAATGTTTCTGTTCAATGAAACAATAACGTGAAATCCGTTATTTCCAAAGCTAGAATAAAACTTGACTATAAAGATAGAACTGCACAAGTTGTAGTGAAGTTTCAATTTCTTTGTTCTCCGCCATATTTATTTGTTTCTTACTTTACAGTCGATAGAAGAGGATGTTATAGTCCATTCAATGATAATAATTGATTTTAATAATTTATGATGATGGAGAATTTTATATAAACGTAGCAGACAGAGTCAATGATAGTCCAACATTATTTGATTAATGTTAATATAAAATAATATGTACCTATGCATTATTTAATAGCGAGCCAAATCTATTTTTTAATTCCTATAATGATTCTAAGCTGTAAAGATATCCAGTATTTTTAATTAATAGCGACAGTCTACCATTGTAATAGGTACTTCACAGTGTACAAAATTAAATTAATTACCTACTAATGTTTAAAACATAAATGTGTAGCAGCTTATAAAAAATGTTTATTTATGTAACTGTCAGTTTCACTAATACTAAGTAAAATTTCTATAGCTAGAGACCACTGCACATTGATTGGACTATAATTCCAAACACGTTTTTCTATTTTCGATACGTCCATTGCAGATATACTTTGTGGTAATAATATAGGTACACTCAGCATCTAGTATATCGTAGCGAGCAAGCTCCTGAAAATTATGGGTACATCTATTGACGGGGGCGTTAAAGCGTGTTCGATAGATTTGACCACCTTGGTACATATACCTATTTAACTATACTACTAAATTCAGGCGCGTGCAGTAAGGGGAGTGTAAATATGGCGCCTGGGTAGGCATTCCATACATTAGTGACACAGTACCTGTATTGAATCAAATGCACGCCCTTGCTACTAATTACTTTAAAGATTTCCTTAGCAAAAAAACGATTACTAATTACCTCCACTTGATACTGAAGTGTATAAAGAGAACTTAGTGCCTAATAATTTCTTATGCTTTTCGGATATTACATTTTGTTTTTTTTTTCGAACTTAATACTGAAGCGCAGTTGAAAATTTTGGACTGAAACAACTACGTTATACGTAACGTTACGTTCTTAAGACGTCAGCAAGTAAATTAACTATCAATCCTCTCCGGCTTCGCAAAGGTGCAATGCTGATACTAATTTTTAGTGTTGCTCTACTATAATATTATGCATGTTTACAATCCTTCCTCTTGAATCACTCTAATAAAATCCATTAGGTATGTAGTTTTAAGATCTAAGCATACATGGGGACAGACAGCAGAAATGTTTAATGCAAAGTATGTTTTTTAACCCTAGGCATAAGTACAAGGAATATGATTATAGTAGCGTAAGAGTTTTTTTATCAATATCGATGACCTACATTTTATATGTTGGTAATTCATGGAAATTCTATTACCGCGTAAAAAATCCATTACGTTCCAGGCATAATCCAATGCATATTTTATCTGAAAAGTGATAGAATATGATGACAGTTTTGGCATGTTGACATATCACACCTGAACCGAATAAAGGAATAGAATAAAACGATAATAGGAAAAGAAAATGTGTCAATAGGTACGGCATCTGTAATATATTTACGAGTGCGTGTATTGTTATATTTTTTTAAGGATATTGTACTTATATGCTAATTTTACTGTTAAAGCCATGCAGTATGCCGAGCATGAGTATTTACACCTGAGTCTTGTTTGTATAATTACGTTTATGTGTACATATTTATGCGTTGTCTAGTAGAAGCTTTTCTAAGTACATCAACCAACTGATCTCGCCATTAGAATGATTTATTAATTACTACATTCACACTTAAGAATTGTGCAAAAACATTTTATTATTTTATTAAATACTGTAATAATTGTGATCAGAAATTAAGAAATCAAATAAAAAAAAAATTGGATACATAAATCCAATATAGTACCTACCTTTTTTTTAGCATAAAATACTTATTAATAACAAAGCTTATTTTTAAATTGCAGATGTTACAATATCAAAAAGGCGCTTGTCAAATGTTTCCTTTAAACGCATTTACTAATTAACACACATTTTAATTTCGCACGTCCTTGCTTGATCTTGATTGACTCCAACCGCCGAATTTTATTGGCAATGTCCAGTCCGTACTGGTTGGTTTTTTGCAAAAAAATATTGTACCTACATAGTAATAACTAGCTGTCCGCCCCGGCTTCGCACGGATCATCTTTTTTTTATAGCCCATGTCACTCGGGAATAGTGTAGCTTCCCAACAGTGAAATAATTTTTCAAGTCGCCCCAGTCGTTTTGGAGCCTATTCAATCCAAACAAACAAACCTTTCTTCTTTATAATATTAGTATAGATAATATATAATTAGTTAACTCATAATTATAGTTTCAAAAGTTTACATTATAACAGCATTACAAAACCACGCACTACAAACGAATACTCAATTTTAATTCTCGCGCATTACTCCGTTGAAATCTACATCTAGACGTTAGCTTAACCTAAAGCCCTAAATCCAGAGCCAATTTAACATAACTGAACAATAACAGTAAATCCTGATAATTAATCTAGCACATACTCGTTGACTGTTGGACGGGGTCCAGGTTTGACTCCCGGCTCGGATACCTGCGTATGCGAAATTAAGTGTTATGGTGATATAGGGATATGAGATTTGGTTGCATATAGTATGAGACGGTCAACTAGAACATATATATGACTATTCGCGTCAAAGAACATTATTCATCCTTTACTTTAGCGTTGTCATCAGCCCAGTCGTGCTACGAATATGGGAACTGTTAAGTTTTCGAAAAGTTAGAAAAAAAACAATACGCGAGTTAAATTCGTTATTTCAAATTAATAATTCAAATTATTTCATCATTGTAATTTACCTTTTGTATACTTACCTACCTACATTTGTTAAGTTTTATGCAATAAAGTGTAAAAAGTATATTATACCTACTTAAAAATGTGCGGTTTTTATTTTTTTTAATTGTTACGAACATAGAAAAAATAATCAGTTGTAGATTTGCGTCGAAACTTTGTACTTGTCAATTTCGTCAACTAGGGTTTTTTTTTAAAACAAATTTGACCGGGATGCACTGGTCGGAGGTCAACCGCTTTGGATCAGGTCAGTTATTAAACTAACAGTTACTACCTGTTACGAATGCAATGTGGAAACTTTAAACAATTAATTTACGCAAACTACTTACATCCATTCTAATTGTTTAATCCTGTGTGTAATAAACCGCATAATCATTAAAAATTAAAACTTTCTAGGTTATTATCACGTTTACATAGCAAATGGTCCAACATATTAAATAGTATTCACCTCATTTTTTGTAGTTAGCGTATTTGGCGTTATCTACATAATAACAAAATAATAGGTATATAACAATAATGAATAAACCCGGGCTATCTGATACAGAGCAAATTAATAGACCTTTACAAATATAACACACTTCATTGCTAACGAACCTAATTAACATAGGCACTAAACATATTTTGAGTACAAAGCAGAAGGGAGATAATGTTAATTTAATGAACGGAACACCTCAAAAAGTGGTGAAATCCGTACAACTAGCACGTAAGGGCTGGCACGGCGCTTCCCTTAATTATTTACCCTTTGTACAAGCCCGACTCATTTCCTATGCTACCCACTAAATGGATTCGTGGTAGGGCTACCGAAGAATTTCAGGCACATGCTCAAGAAATATCCACTTTGGCAGTTCGAAGTCTCAATAACGTCATCCCTACTAATATTATAAATGCGAAAGTAACTCTGTCTGTCTGTCTGTCTGTCTGTCTGTTACGCTTTCACGCTACAACTACTGGACCAATTTAAATGAAATTTGGTACAAAGAAAGTCTGGAGCTTGAGAAAGGACATAGGCTACTTTTTAACCGACTGCAAAAAAGGAGGAGTTCCACGCGGACGAAGTCGCGGGCAGAAGCTAGTACCTTATAAAGAACTAGCGACCCGCTTCGGCTTCGCCCGGATTCCTTTTTTCATAGTCTATGTCACTCAGGAATAGTGTAGCTTTCAGTTGAGGTTATATTCCTATTAGGTATGATAAAAGCAATCTTTCAAATTTAGCGTATAGTGCCATAGTAAGCAAAGGGCATGCTTGCATAGCCTTATGGCTGTGATATAGGTATCTATACCTAAGTATGTGGAAGTGTATATTATATAGAGTGCCTGTCCTATCCTGCTCGCGCCTGCTTACTTAGCCATTAATTTTCGTTGATCAACGGTAAGTTACTTTATTTTATGTTACGAAATAACAGTTTTACTGTTTTTTAATATTGTGTGATAGGTATTGATTTTTTACTAGCTACCTACTTAGGTAACATCCTTATTGTAATCTTATAGAAGAGCTAGTAGTACCTGATCTATGTGCATGACATTTGATTATTTCTCATGAGTCATCAGAATATCTTATCCGACATCAGCCCTATTAAACAATATTTTGTATTGGTATGTCAGAATGTACACAAAATATATTCAAACTTAAACTTAAACTCAAATAATCATTTATTCAGGCTAGGCTCTTATAGGCACTTATGAATGTCAACATTAAAATTAATATTCTTTTTCGATTCAACAAAAAAAAACCTCTTGAGAAGAATCGAGAAGAAATTCAATGAGGTATATTTTTTTCAAAATATTACAATTTCACTTCGAATTATATATATATATTATGACACATAAAAAAAGGTATTTTTTTTATTATATTTTTGTGACATCCCTCAGAACTGGCGCGTGATTGTACCCTTCGGCGAGGCCGTACCTTGCAGTAGACAGGTCGATATTAAAACTTTAAGTCAAGTTATTCGCAACAATACGCTGAGCGTAAAATAATACATGCCAGTTGTGGCTTAGTGTTGTTTAATCATTTTGGGAACCCAACTCTCTGTATTAGGTACATGTTAAATTTGAAACGAAGTTTGACCCCTTTTAATGCACTTATGACTATTTATACACGACTCATAGGTATACATAAAGAACATTCATTATAGTTGACTGGATTGACAAGGCATAGTTGTATAAAAAATTTTTTTTCTTTAAAAATATCGCTGCCTTTTGCTGTTAAGTATCTAATTAAAAATTGATTCAAATTAAACAAAAGGGTGGTTGGTTTTATTGATGCTTATGAATATTATGCTTTTTTTTAAATATCAAAATTTCGCTGAAATATTTTTTTATTTTAGATATGATTTGCAAAAAATAAGCGTAAACATTTTGTATATAAATTGAACGTGACTTTTAATTTTGTTTCGAAATACGGCCTGTTACAGTACAATATTGTAAATAAATCAATAGGTTGGTGTTGAGTGACTCGTCAAACTTCTAATTGAAACGTTGGGGCGATGGTTTCATAAATCACGGATTTTGATACAGATGTAAAAGGGGTAGGGTGTGCTATTTACGTGCCCTTGAGCGTGGTTGGAACAAATAAAATGTTTAGTAGATATGAATCAGAATGAAATAATCTAAATATGATCTCAATAATGTGTATTTTTGTTACTCGTAGGTATTGGAAATTGTCTTTCACGCAAAGATAACATAATATATTATTATATTAGACAAAGGTATAAGGTTTTTATAGTTAATTGAAGATCACTATTTAGTATTGCAATATAAAACGTAAAACGTAATAGTTTTTTTAAGGGAAACACCACTAAACAGCAGATATCATCCTACCCGGCAAAGGCGGTACATTTATCAATCGATTTGACAATTTTTCTCGTGTATAACTTTACAATTCTTTTTATTTGTAGTAGATTAAGCTGACGATATTCTAACACTAGATAATTAGAAATAATAGTCTGCATACACACAGAAATTATTATAGATTTGCTTTTAATTGCAAAACTACTAATATGATGAATTTTTAAGTAATTCTAGAGGACCTTAATCCATGATATTTCGCGAACTTCCCTCAACGTGAAAGGTGAAAAATGCGCCAAGTCGTCGGTAATTTTTCACGTCAGACTCTGCTTTCGGTTCGCAATATGCTTCTAATATAAACCGGCTTGTTTGTCCGCCTTTGTGTGGATTTCGGAAAGATATCTTATTTTGCTGTTTTGACGTATTGCTACCACTCGTCCTGTGATGTTGGACTATCGCTCATGTTTTAGTTCTGGGTATAAAGGACGTTTATTTGGTATGTTATTTCCTTTATTTGTGTATTATATTTTTTGTGTCTTTTTCTTTGCTGAGGTAGAAAGTAATTTGTAAATGCCTAACGGATAAAACAAAAGGAAAGTTTTAGTTATTATTAACAATGTATTAGTTTTATAAGTTTTATTAAGTATTTTTGTTTTCTACATGTACTTTGGTGTAAGACTAAAATAGAATACAATGTAAAATAGAAAACAAGCCTTTCATATAAAAATAATACAAGATAATGTAGTAACTTATTAAATGAAAATAAATAAGGTTCATTCGCAAATACCTTTTTATACCAATTTTCAAAAGTACATTCAAATATTAAATGAATTTCCTAATATTGCGTTGTTAAGTATCAACGCACTTAACCTTAATTTAACGACGCGATCTGCAACCCAAATTAAAAACTCGAATGATTTAAACATGGCACACACTCATAAAAGTTAATGCCAAAAAGCTTATTAGTACTAACCCTTTAAATGCGTTATACGTGACTTATGCACCGCCATTTTAATTTTATAAAAGGGTCGAGCGGGATTTTTGACAAATCGACTTGAGCTCCGAATAATGAGATAATGCAGACCTGGCTTTGGTGAATATTTGTTTTGTATATTTGGTACAAATGAATGGGCCAGTTTCATTGGTTTGGATATAGATATAGTTTATTTAAAATAAGATCATTATTATAATCTATACTAATATTATAAAGCTGAAGAGTTTGTTTGTTTGTTTGAACGCGCTAAGCTCAGGAACTACTGGTTCGAATTGAAAAAATCTTTTTTTGTTGGATAGACCATTTATTGAAACATCACGCTGCGACCAATAGGAGTGAAGATACAATGGAAAACGTGTAAAAAACGGGGAAAATAACTATTCCACGCGGACGAAGTCGCTGGCAGAAGCTAGTTTATTATAAACTTGAGATAGTGATTTATAATTTCCTTACATGAATAGTATAACTGCTCGATCGATGAGTAATTACTGATTTAAATAATGCTCATAATAGCAAATATACGACAAAAATTTTCTGATAGGACATCAGTGAAACTGCCTTAAGCATTTTTATGTTTATCCAACAAGAAAGTATCATTGCTTATTTTAAAATATATTTATACTAATATGGTAATTTCAAAAGACACTTTTTGCGTTCAAACATAATCAGATAATTTAAAAATAGATAAGATAGAAAGTAAATTTACTTATTATATATACGTTTAAGTACTTCAACGTTATAAAAGTTAAACGCTTGATACAAAATCTACTCACTTTGTTCATCCTATTTTTATTTAACTACTTATAAGTATTAGAAAGATTAAGCAATACTAGAGTAGTAGTAGTAGAGTAGCGCAACGTAAAGTCTTACACCAAAGTACACGCTCGCTCGAAGGTGTTCTGAACAATTGTCCATAATAATCGCTACTTAACACCCACAAAGAACTTAGCGATGCAATTTCCACTGAATTCAGGGAAGCAAGGTAATATAGCAACATCGCACACTGGTTGTACTCAGCTTATTACGGGATCTTTGCGTACACTCAAAGATGATTTACATCCACTTGCAGGGAAACTGACAAACTTCCGTCTCTTATACAACAGATATTAATAACGTATATTGTATGTACTATGTATTATTTGCCAATAGGTAAATTTAAAAAAAACTTTCAGGAAAGCTAATATTCCTTATACTTTGATCCTAACGTGTAATAAAGTAGGAAAGTCAGCATGACTAAATGTACGTAAGTTACTGTTTATTATATTTGCATTTGGCAGATTTTTTGTCAGTGGAAAGAAAGTTTCCTTATTGGCATGAAACAACTATAAACGGTTTTTATCTCGCATATATTTTTTAGTGGCTGACATTTTGAAAACTTTACAGTTCCCATATCCGTAGCACGATTAAGCTGGCGATAGTCTAACGCTAAAGTGATATATCGCGAGTTAAGTCCGTATATAGTTGTTTTTATAAAACGTGTAAGAACCGCGAAGACATTAGAATGATTTAAGTTTCCTTACCTTTAATTTACCTATTTCAAATGAATATTTTTTGAAGAAATCTTATATATTTCTTAATTTGTAGTGTAAGGTATGCCTTACTAGAATCCGGTTTAATGAGGTCGTTTGCAAGCTAGCCGTTGCCGCGTTGTAGAACTGACGTCCAAACGACCACCACCGGTTGCCTATTGACGTTCCGTGAAAACTAATATTTCACAACATAACTGAAACACAAAATCTCATTTCCTTTCATACGACGAATTATTTAAGCAGAAACATTTTCGAATTATACTCGGTTTTATGTTTTACTGGAAAGGGCATTAAAGATTATTAATTACAATGTTACAAAGTTACATTATATTAAAAAATTATTACCTACATATAAAATGATAAAATAAATTGCAAATGTTATATTCCAATGCTAAAGTTTTCATTTTCCAATTTTCGTTTAAGGGGTCGCCCTTAAATGAAGATTTGAAACGGCTGTGGATGATTCCATTTCAACCGCTGTCAGTCTTTTGCCCTCAACACTGAAGACTTAAGAATTTAGACATGTACAGTGTCGTTACACCAGAACGTAATTTTTGGTGTAGCTTATTTCTTTAATATCTGAAACTATTGACTGACGGTGGTTGAAATGCACGTGAGATCACCTTTAAATACATATTCTCATTATATTGATAATTATAATCAGACTTTTTTGGTAACGTCACAATAGTGTAGCTTTCCAACAGTGAAAGAATTATTAAAATCGATCCAGTCCTTTTGGTACCTATTCAATCTAAACAAACAAACAAACCTTACCTCTTTATTATAGTAGTATAGATATTGTGTTCATTATTATTTAACGTTTGTACGGAATTCCATAAAAGGGAAGTCTAGGTAAATAATAATGAAAATAACATTGCTATATAATTTTCTGTGAATATACCTATACTTATCTGAAATTTAACAAGAACGCTGAAATGAAATGCAAGCTTTGCGATCCTAGCTATTAATTTTGCCAAGCATCTCATAATTAGTTATTACTTGATTCCAGAAAGTCTATTTAATAGGTAATTATACTTTAGTAAGATTATATATTATTATATTACGGGAAACTTCTACAAATTTTAATACATAATTATATTTTGAAAAGATTTAAAATTATTAAGTTCAAAGTGTGATAGCATTAGCAATATTAGAATAAGGCCGCTCGGAAAATTTCACATCAAAGAGCTTGGAACCTTTTGTTCATAGAGATTAAGAAGCTACGAAAGTTCTATATAATATAGAAAAAGAAATTAAAGTTGAGAATTTGAATTTAAGAACGTTGCAGCCAACCTCGGATCTTACACGACGGACTTCCTCTGCCCAGCATCAGCATCTGTCAGCGTTTATTGTTATTTAGAAGTCTTGATACGACCTAATGATTTTGTTATCTCTAGTTTAAAGTATGATTTTTTTTTTAATTAGTAATAAAAAACCGGACAGTTGCTTCCGTACCAATATCTATGAAACAGCAAAAAAATACATGTATTTTATATGGATTTAAATATTTATTTCATTCTGTTTTTAGTAGGTATTTGTTATAGCAGCAACAGAAGTAGTTACATCATCTGTGAACATTTCAACTGGCTAACTATTCCATGAGATAGGTACAGCCTGATGATATACGGATGAACGGACGGATAGACAACGGAATCATTATACCTTTTGCCCTTTCGCCACGGAACCGCATATTTATATGCTCAAGATAAATAAGCAATACTTTTATTATATGAGTGCAGTTCTAATTTATTTTTCAAACATAAAATATTATTGGTATGGTTGCCGAGTGGGTTGTGTAGTAAAACGTTTGACGCCTGTAATAAATTTAAAGAGCATATTCATAATAATAACTACCGACTCCAAATTTTCAGCCTCATCTCAAACGACGCTTATGAATTCTTAATAGCTCTCGTTAATAAGGATATTGTAAAGGTAAAGAACAAAGTTCATGTATTTTACACGAAATTACGCAATTACACATAAGAAGGAAAATTACACTTTAGAAAATTAGGGAGTAGGGAAAATGAATTAAATGAGGAAGTGGGACAGACACGTAGATTATAAACGCTTAGCGATAAGGTGTTGTAAAAAAAAAAATTACAGCGTTATTTCCTTAGAGAAAATATTAGATGATTAATAATTTTGCTTACGTCTTTGGTGCGAGAAATTTGGAACAATTATTTTCATAACTTGCGATAGAATTAGGATAAGACGATTGAGGTGTTTCACTTACTTTTTAAATGCCTACTTACATGTTCCCCTACAAATTTTGTAGTGGATCTTTTTTCCCCAAATTTACATTATATCATATCCATTTTGCATTAAAGATATTTTTATTATCTGCTATCCATTTACGCTACTTACCAATTAATCAAATTACTCGCACGTCTTTGAAGATAATACGAGCAAGAAGACGTGTAGGTAATTAGTGAAAATTAAATTTAAGTTAGACGACTTTTTACTTTTCATTAATATAACTGAATAGTCTGAAACTATTCCGACGTTTGATTTTTAGTTATTGAATAAGTAGATACCTATGTTATTTATGATATACTTATTATTAAAGAAGATTGAAGAATTAATATTATACAATACAGGTACAAGATTTATGCAGCCTTTTTTTTTAAAAAAAAATCCTGTTTCCCGCATGGTTCGATATAGGGGAGATAGGGGAGGGACGGGCAGTCGGGAGACATAGGCACCCCCCTTTATTTCCAATTCTAATATATATATTTTTAATTCCCTATTTTGGTACATTAGTCTACCCACTGACCACAATGTTCATCCATAGAATACGTGTTATTTCGTTCATTTGTGAAATACAGGCGCATATTTAGTTTCGACACCGATCAATGTAACTATTTTGTTATGATTTTAAAGTAAATGAAAAAAATACCTGCTGAAGGTATGTTCTTTTTTAATATTTTTTTTAATTATATATGTGCTAAGGTATAATTAGTTTGTATGTCACGCTTAAATATATAACCAATTTTTTTTACGAGAATATTAAAATCAATAAATATGCAGAGGAAGCAATGGCCACTTTTTTTGAGGGAGGTTTGGGCATGCCCAATGCAATATAAGAAAATATATAAAAAGAAAATATTGTTGCTTTCACTTGCAAAGATATCTGAAACATTGATACATAAAAGATTCTTCATTGAAATGGTAACTTCACATTTGTTTACCTCGGAAGAAGAAAAATTTGCGAAGTACACACATAATGTATTTTTCAAAACTTCATTATGTATTGAAGAAGCCGCAAGCTCGTAATTATCCTATTTTGATTACTTTTGTAATTACATATAAGTTGAGATTATATATTTGACCATAATTTACTTTGTATATTTTAACTATTTTATAAATATTAAGTGTTTTATATGTCATGCCCAAACCTCCCATAGGCGGTGCCCGTACCACCCTACCATAGGGAGCTTTGGGCACATTTGACATGGTTCTGAAATCATGGTATAACTTAGAGACTGCTTATAATTTGTAAACTGTTGTTTATGAAACATCTAGCCAAATATATTGCGCAACTCACCTTGGAAGTAAATTTTGATTATATTGATAATTTAATTTTTAATAATTAGTTACGTGAAAAAGTGCCCATCCCTCCCCTATCTCCCCTACCAGCAAGTGTTAAATTAAGCGATTAGGTACCTATATTAATTTTGTTCCTGATTATTTATTATTTTGAATTAAATTACCTCGTGCTAGGAAAGAATCTATGAACAACAAAATCTTATATAAGACAGATAACGCCGACAAACAGTCGTTTTTCATAGTGATAAAGCCCCAAAAACCTTATAAGAATAAATTTTCTTTCGTGTAACAAGGGATTCAATGTGCCGATTCGGTATGGCGCTTAAAAAACTATTCGAACGGAAAAAAGGTCGTTACTGACAATAGCGGGCCGAATATTTTCTGACAATATTAAGGGGTTCTTACATAGGTACTATGAATTTCCATTTTTGCTAGAATTAGAGATAACTTATTACTGAATAGAATATGCCGCAGCTGCCAAAGGATGTGATTTTGCAGTCGTCATCTGTAAATTCACCTGTAGATAGTAATGTAGTTATTCAATTAGATCCCGACGGCGCATTAATCTGGCAGCCACGAGTTGTAGGCATTCTTGCTCCAAATGTTATAATTAATTGTATTATTTTTCAGAATTTCGTTTGGCGCAAGGGTGTAGTTTGGAACGAGAAGCAGTCTCAGAGTGATAGCTCAGCGTGGAGGATCTGGTGTCAAGATCAACTTTCCGTGTCTCAGTTGATGATTCCACGCCGCTACAATCTGAGAAAACTCTAATTCGTAAAAAGCGAGCTTAATACCGTTTCTGTCGCACGAATTTTTAGTATTTGTTTGTTATTGTTTTGTTTAAGTTAACGGAGATATCAAGCTCGCTCTAATATGTAGTTAGTATAGTTATTTAGGTTATGTTGAGTTGAAATCACCGTCACTGTTCGCATCAACTCATGATCATTTAGTCACTCATTTCATAAATGACATAAGTATTTATAAGCCTGTCTCAGCTAGCCAGCGGTTCATTATATGGTTGAGATTGGTTCGTGCTAGTGTTTATCAGCTTATTGTTATTATTATTACTTACGTTGTTATTGTTATTTACGTTATGCGCTTGTGTAGTTTCAGTCATGGGGGATTTATGCTCATTTCATATTATAGTTCGCTTGGGAGGAAATGTGCTAACCCTTGTCCAAATTCAGGTCATGCTTCGTCTATATAGCTCGCCCCCCCCTTATGCACAGACTGCGCAAGACATAGATTTATCAGAATTATCTACTAACATAACGCCAAAGCCAGATGGGTTCCTTAAAAGAAGATATTATTAGTACAACGAGCCATCTGCCCCTGCCTAAAAAAATCCGTTTGTTCAACATGTCGTTTGTATGTAATGATAATGACTTGCTTCATCTATCCAGCCGTTTTCCTGCTCCTGGTATGAAGAATAAGAATTGATGGTTAACATTCTGCAGCCTGTCTCCTTCTCGAGCACTGCCATGAGATAACCGGACATGCCAACATGGAAGTAGAGTGCATCAGCCGGAACAGAAGAGCACGGTTCGAGCCTTATCGCCGTCATCTTGTGGCCTCAATCATCTCGCTTTTAAAATCCCTTGGGGCGACCCGCCAGACTGTCGGTTGCTATACCATCGTCGGCCCGTGATCATCGCTTCGTGGCCCTTGGCAGCGAGGAGGCACCAACAAAATCTCACTTACCTGTGGAATCACCTCGTCGTCCAGTTCCCGTTGTTTTGGACAAAGGAGAAGTGCTGGGCAGGATTACATAGAGGCGGGCAGTACGGCTGGCTGAGCAGCGAGAGCTAAACGAGTACCTGCTGTCCTTAGCTCGACGACGTTAAGAATCCATTTCGAGTGCTGGCGTGTTAGACTTGGTTCTTGTATCGAACGGAGCTTTCTATGAGGTTGCCGAAGAGAGGCCGAGGGGGCGTGCTGTTGCTGACGCCCTAGACTGCTGCTTTTTATCAAAAAAGGGGAGAATGTTGACGATTCAACCTCTTTTTATAGTTATATACTTTTTATGTGTTTTATGTTTAGAATCATTATATTTGTGTTTTGTTTTATATTCGAAATTATCAGTTGTTTTTTAGTTGGTAATAAACAGTGAAAGAAACCACTCGCTTTATTTTAAAGGTTTAAAAAATAATAAATGTAGAGTTTTATTATAATTACTCGTTAGGTACTTCAGTAAATACTGCATGCCCTTGACTTTATAAAAGACTAGCTTCGGTCCGTGACTTCGCCTGCGCATGATAAGCAACCCCGTCAGAATTTTCAAAAATCTTATGTTAGTGCTTCCCACCGTTATGAAAGTGCAAAATTTCTAACCCTTATAGTTTAGGCCCTGTGTTGATATAATAAGTCAGCTTCTTTTATATTATAATAGAATTACCTATAGATTTATTGTTTACCAATTTATTTGCAATGTAACGTAAATCTCATTGATAGCTGCAAAATTCATTACGTTGATTAAAATAACTAAATCGACGATCAAAAACATGTGTATATTGCGGTTACAGTCTTAATTATATCTAATTGAGATTCAAATCGGGTCAAAAGTATTTACTTTGGTAGTATAAATAAACAAAACATATTTTTGGCTTCTGACATACATATAATAATGGCACACAATACAGTTAAAACCCTTTTAAAAATCTAATATACCTACCTCTAAAAGTCTGTTCATATTTGGGTCACTGACCAAATTTCAACTTAATTGATCCAGTAGTTTCAGAGCAAATTGGCTGTGATGGACGAATAGATAGGTACAGAAGCAATATACCTAATATTCATTGGGAGATATGCAACGGTAATATAAAATGCTTCATGTATCATAGTAACCCTAAAAGTTTGTATGGATTCGGTACAATAGCGCGTATGAAAGGTGATTTTGAGCAACCAAACGCGAAAAAAAGCTGCGTGAATTTTGATGTTTGAACGAGGAATGAAATAACTGAGTTCTCTATACTTTTCATATGCCTTCTCGGGGTAACTTAAGATGAATGTTAATTGTTATACTTTGTATAAAGCTATACGATAAACCATTTTAAATAATATTATTTTAAAGCTTAATAAAAGTTTTATAGTAAAAAAATAAAAATACGTATATTACGCTTCGAAGTTCCAATATCGTTAATATTTTATAGTTTTTGTAGCAGTTGAAGTTATAATATATATATATATATATATATATATATATATATATATATATATATATATATATATATATATATATATAATATATATATATATATATATATTAGAGACAATGCCTACTTTAAAAGGGGCTCACAATTAAAAACTTTCCTTTAAGGTTCATTAATTTTCATTTATTGTTGCTATTAAATATGCATTCAATTTAACAAATCTAAAAATACAATATAAAATAGAATTTTTGCATCATACTACCAGAATTTTATGTTCAATTTATTCCCCATGCGGCGCCGGTCATTCATCAAATTCAATTTAGACATAAATTTTCATTGAACCGATAGAATATCCGCGACCCACGATAATTAAGATTTTTTCGTTTATTTTGCGCATTTCATTTTTTTGAGTATTTTTTTAGCACACACATCGTCGTGTCGCTCACATGGTTCAGTAGGTTTAATGTAATGAAATGATTTTTTTAGTTATTTTAAATAACTTCGACAAAAAAGTCACCACAAATTTTACCATTTTTTTTGTCGAGGATTCGCTGGTTTACTCATTTTTATAATAAGCAAGGTAGCGCCATTGACAAACATTTTTCGCTTCTTCAACTTTCATAAATATTTTGGAAGAGAGGAAAGCATTTATTCGGTGGTCATCATAAAAAACAGGGAAGTAGACAAAAAGGTCCACCTTTTAAATTTAAATTAACAGATTTTAGACGACATAATTTTTCGTGAAATGCAAATTCTTTGATTTTGCTGTTGGTCAAGATATTCTGAATCCGCCTAGCTTTCCGAGAATCGTTAATAGCGAACACACGAAATGAGTATTAACTCACGTGGTCAGTTTTCGTTAGTATCCATACAAATTTGTGTCCGTGACATTCGGGATTCTCGAATGGCACGTGTCCTTCCAAGACTTAAGAATTAAGACATTGGAGACCAACGTCTTTATCCTACCTCCATTCGTTTTATAGGAGCAGATAAAAAAACTCATTCTGTCTTTATCAGTTTAATAACTTTGAACCCGAATTCCACATGTCGCTTGATGGCTTGGAATCGATACAAATTAGCATTTAAAACGAATGTGTATTCAAGGGGTCGCCTAAAACAGCCAGTGGACATTTCAACTGGAATTTTGTTTCTATCTATTTTCACCAGTTGGAAAATAATAGACACAATGCGCATAAAAAGAATATTAATATTTATAACAGACTAGCTTCTGTCTGCGGCTTTGTCTGCATGGAATTAGAACTTTGGGTTTTTTTATGTTCATAGTAAATTATACCCCCTTTTTATTTACGTGGTAACTGTAATAATATTAACTAATGTATGTCGTTCCCCAGGGTAGCTTTAAATTAGTAATCTAATAATTTCTGATACCATCCTATTTATTTTATTAACTAATGTTTCCAAAACTTTACAGTTCTCATAACTATAGCAGGACTGAGCTAACGATAGTCTAATGCTAAAGTTGTAGAGTAAAAATAAATACGCGGGTTAAATCTGTTATAGTTGTTCATTCCAATTAATCTAAATTGCTTTACCGGTTATTAATGCAGATTTAATTTTGATAAGTGTATTTGTAATTTTTACGCTAAGTAATATAGGTACTAGATAAGACATAAGTAAACCTGGTCAAGATTTTATGTGAGCGATACGTATTTTTAAATATTTACTAGGTATTAATTTAATAATACAATTTTGATCGTGAGCAAATTGTATTTGACAATTTTAATGACAGACTATTTTATTCCTTTTTTAAAATCTTAGATACCTACGACAGGTATATACATTACAGACATCTTCTCGTCTTAACTTTTGATTTTCTTTTTGAAAGGTCAAGTACGTGTGGACGTCGTAATAAAAACTTCAAACTACGAGATGTTAAAAAGAGAACAAAAAATTTGCTTTCCAAATGAAGGTTTCAACCTTGTTAAGTTGGGTACGGCCCGCCTACCGAATTAGGTCATAAGATACGATACGGATTGTACGCAGAGCTGATGTTTTATTTAAAAAAAACAACTTTTACATATTTTGGAAAGTACGTAAAAATTAGAAAAACGATGATTCGTAAGGATGAGCGTTTATAATATAATTAACTGTTTTATGTATCAACATTTTTAATATGAAGATTTTATCATACCATTTGCTTGTCTCTGAATATGATAAATACTTGCATTTTGACGGATATCGTCCACTCGATATCATTCAAATATTTCTGAAAAACTGGTAATAAATTGTAAATGCGTAATTGAAAAAATATTCAAAGGATAACGTTTAATTAAACTACAGTAAATAAAACTAAATATCAAATATACGGCTGTAAATTCAGGAAAGTTTATAAGAACGAACTTTTTGTTACTATGTAGGTACTTACCTCTGTTTGTATATTTAAATAGAAACAAAAAAATAATAAGTACAATTAATATTAAAAAAATGATGGGTAACAACAGCTCTGTGAAATATCTAGCGTTGAAGAATTCACCTCTCAATTACGAATTTCGGAAGAGCACGCAGATGGTTCGAGAAATAGAATAATTTCATTCTAACCATTTTAACCGCCTTTATTTCGAAACTAATTGATATAGCGATTTAATATGAATACGTGTATTGCTGTACTTCATTATAATGATTTATTATCATTATTGCGGTTGAAATATCCACTTATTGATCTAAATTGACTTATAAGTATTATTATTCATTTATAATATCTTGTTTAAGATTATTGTAACCTTTTTCGTTATGCGAAATCGATTTAGCTAATAATGTTATGATGCACAGCCAAGAAGCCAGTACTTAATTGTTATCTTTTTACTGTTTAACGAATAATTTTTACAAAATATAATGAGTTACATACTTATTCATTATATTATAGGAATTGCATCCGCGAAAACCTAACGACATTTATTTATTGGAATGAAACAACTATTAACGGATTTAACTCGCGTATTTTTATTTTATTTTATTTGCTGACGTTTCGCGTTCTTTAGCGTTAGACTTTTGTCAGCTCAGTCATGCTACGATTATGGAAACTGTAAAGAATCCGAAACGTCAGCAAATAAAATAAAATAAAAATACGCGAGTTAAATCCGTTAATAGTTGTTTCATTCCAATGTGTAATAACCGCGAAGGCATCAGAAATTATGACATTTATTTACTTATAGAAGCATTAAAAAATTAACTTTAATTTGACGAATGCATCTGCTTTGAATTGATTTATGACGTTAACACGTTATGTTAAAAACTTATTATCTTTTAAAACATATTTTTTTATTTATGGAACACTGATTATGTCGTCCAGTGAAAAATAAGGTGCTTTACGGAGATTACGCGCCTCACCTTTTCAGCTTTGTCCAGTATTGTTAGGATTCCGTAGTAAAAAGTGCTTCCTTACGTACCAAACTGTATCTATGATTGTAACGATATTTTGGTCTAGTGGTCAGAGTTCCTGATTACGAAACCAGTGGTAGCAGGATCGAATACTGCTAGGAACAGATGCTAATATAAAAAATGATGACTAACACGCGTATGAAAATGAGCCTTGGATGTCCTATTGCTATATATTTTGGGTTTGTGATTGTACAATGATATTTATTTTTTAATGTTATGACAGTCTTTTAAATCCTTCGCTTTCATTCAATTCATGTAATGACGTCACAATTTTGACACTGTAACATTTAATTTTCAATTAACTTTAGAAATTTATTATTTAAATAAAAACATATTTATAAAAGTTAAAAAGTGAAGCATATATATATAATATAATATTATAAATGCGAAAGTAACTCTGTCTGTCTGTCTGTTACGCTCTCACACTAAAACTACTGGATTTGAATGAAATTTGATACGAAGAAAGTCTGGAGCCTGAGAAAGGACATAGGCTACTTTTTAACCGACTGCAAAAAAGGAGGAGTTCCACGCGGACGAAGTCGCGGACAGAAGCCAGTACCTATATCATAAACAATCATGCAGTGTTGCGGACTGAGCTTGTGGTTTTCTTTTGTAGTAATGTATGTAATGCCGGAATAATTATTTTGTCAGGTAGGTACCTATAGTTATAGTTCCAAATGCAATAATATGTTACCGGCTAGATCAGCTTGTTCTAAAAAATTATAAATTTCAATTGTTACAGTTAAATAAACATTTTCCGTCACAATCTCCTTTAAATACAAAAAATATAAGCTGTTCTTAAATCGTACTTATTTCGTATTAAGGTTTTTAAGGAGGGACTTGACGGGGAAAACAAAAGGGAAATCTTCTGAAGATTTTGATTGAAATATTGTTTGTGTTTTGAATCAATTATTGATTTTAAGATGCTTAATTGCCCCACTTCTTAGACATGCTTCCTATTTCAAAATCAATACTGATTAGTACCGTAAGTAGGTAATAGGTAAATTACAAAGGTAACTATTTAATATTTTATAGGCGTTATAATACCTATATTAAAACTAACTGACTTAGCGAACTTGGTATCGCGCTTTCTGAGTATTTTTGTTGTTTTGTAAATAAATCTAATAGATGAATAGAAATTTAAGGATTTTCAAAGGCAAATTATAAAAACTAAAAAAAAAAATTTATGGTGGGACGGAACTTTTAACATCTAGGGAAATCAATGCTGGTCGATTTCCAGACCTACCCGATATGCACATCAAATTTCATAAAAATCGATCCCGCCGTTTCGGAGGGCTTCGGAAAATTTCATATACATATGTGATGTACGTTATGCATTATAATATAAGGTCGACTATTTTAATTTAAAGTGAATAGAACCCTTGTAACTGTATCGTGCAGTTTTCACGCCGGTTCCCCACCCGTCACGATTACTAATGGAGGCGCTTTTTGTTCTTTTGTTCCTTGTTTTTTTTTTAACGTTCACCTCATAAATTCGGGCGCCAGTCATTTTTCATAATTGTCCAGTAATGACAGTCATTTGGCCGCGACTTTGTTTAAAAAGTGGAAGTTATTAAAACAACGTTTGGGCCGGTCGTATTTTAGTGGTGTATCGTGTTTTTGGGCGGCGACGCTGGTAATTTTTTAGAATGTAACTCGAACCTTCTTTTAAGGTTGCTAAGGTTAAAAGGTTACTAAATACCTTACTCGTTACAGCACTTGTTATTTACGGTATTGATTTATTAGGTATACCTACCTAATTCGTCATTTTAAAATTTCAATGAATTGTTTTTTATGTCCGTAATTTTCAAGATGGACGAAAAAAGTTGTGCTAGGTACTATCTACTTGAAAATGTTTCGACATTGATACGTATTTTAGAAATACAATCCAGGAAATTAAAATGTTACTTTATATATCTACGTTATTTTTTAAGGTCTGATTTGAATTACTCTCGAAACCGGTTGTTTGAAGTAATGGATCAAAGTTAATTCCCGCCACGTGCTTTTTGACTATAAATCATTACACCGGTCCATCATTATCGATATTAATCCCGGCAATAAATGACAAGCTGTCAATTCGGAGAAAATCCCAATTCCTCTTTAAAACGCGGATAGAATCTATTTTAAAATCGACAACGAGGTCTAATTTTTTTGTTCCTCAATTATCAAAACGAGTTGTTTATATGAGTGCATATATTTGGTTGGTATCGGCTTATTTAGGGATGTTTGTATTTATAACAAAACTTGGAATAATAAGCCTTTTGAGTCTTCGAAATGGAATCTTCGAAGATTCCCTTTACAAAATATTACGTCGTTATTAATAGCAAATTAACAGCCAAAATTTGCCAATCTCCTCTCTTGAACGAAAATTTGTTTCAAAGTGAAGACACGTCTCATAAGAACCATGCAAAAGGTACTAGGATCAAACAAAATTAAAACCTGTACTGTTTCAAGTCTGCCAACCTAGCGAGCACCGCAACTCATTTTAATATGCAAATGGCTGAATGAATTGAGACGAAACGTTGCGTATCACGTTGATAGCTCACAAATTGAATTTTCAGCCGCCATGAAAAAACGCTGAAATAATGCGGACGAAAATGAGTTCGAGATGATTTGGAAGGTATGACGTGGAGGTAATACGAATGTCTTAACATTCTTTTGGCGTGCTTACCTGATACTGTATGGCTAACGTATAAAGAAAGGAGTAGCGAGAAGGATTATGTTAACGTTTTATGTATTTTTCTCGTTAAGAATTTACTGTGGCAGGTTTTTGTCTTGCCGTGGCAAAACTTAAGTAGACGAGCCTGTATTGTGCAACACGTTAGGTTTTAATCGCGTGTGAAACGATTTGTCAATATAACTCTTTCACTCATTACAAAAGTATTCCAGTGATGGATGCTTTCTCACGCGACATAAAACTTACATGCTAGCCCGACAGATTTCTTAGTAGAGAAGCGAAAATAGAAACTCTATTTATATAATGAAACAATTAATATTATAACGGAATTAACTCGCGTATTTTATTTATTAGCTGACGTTACTATTTTATAAATTTAGTTTCTTAGTTCTGAACTAAGTGATTTATTTGTTTTTTTAGGATAGTCATTTTAAAAGAATAAACATAACACAGTCGATAATAAATTTAATAAAAAATGTTGCAGTTAGAACGCTCAAAAAAATATGAGTAAACAAAGTTTGTATCATAATATACCTATATACTCTTTCTACTTAGTTTGTACGTTAAATAGAAAACACTTGAGAAATAAAATAAACTCGATTAGACATAATGATATAAAAATAACATATTATTGAACATAGCCTCCGTTCGATACATTAACTAGACCTAATTTCCTGTACCATCACCATTATAGCGGACAGGGAAAAACTATCGCCTTTGGCGTAAGTTTTAAGCGAATATATGTGTCCATAAAGTATGAAAATATAACGCTTCTCTAGTATTGTAATGACATAACTCAAAATGCGTCACTAAGCGAATTAAAATAGTACTTAATAGTTAAGTATGGTACCTATAAGAATTTTTAATGGAGTTACGACATATTTAAAATTCTGTCAATAGGTACTTAAGGATAAAGGCTATATACAAGGATATGTAAAATATAGAACGTATTTATAACTATAACATACAACATGAATAAGAAATAATATAGAACATAAATTATAAAATACATACTTTTCACTTCTTTAAGAGTAGTACTAGGTACTTTCTGATTCTATTTGATAATAGGTTGTTCTAATTGTTGTTTAGTTATTGTTATCACTAACTGTATTTTTGAACAAAATACAGTTAGTGATAACAATACAAGTAAACTTTATCTGTACGAAATGGAAATATTGAATCGAAATATCCCATCATCCAGTTATGAATGTTTAATAATTTCCGACGCTTTTCAGAATAAAACAACTGAACATAATGTTTTTTCCTCGCGTATATTTTTATATAAACTTATTAATGTTTCGAAAACTTTTAGAACAGTTCCTTTATTCATTGCACTCTGAGTAAGCAATGTATAACTAATACAATAAAAAAACAATGGTTTCATCGCGTTTTTACCAAAATAGTTTGATAACGCAAAATGTGTCATGGTGTAACAAAATATTTCGAGATGTCACACTGCTTCATTTTATACTAGCTTCTGCCCACGACATCGTCTGCGCACGATGAATAGGTACTTTACGCAATAGCGTCATAAAATATAGCATATATGTTATTTTGATGTAGCTATATTATTGTTTCATCAAAATCCATTGAGAAGTTTTTGCGTTGAATAATAACAAACATACATCTATCCATACATTTTTACAAACTTTCGCGTTTATAATTACCTAGTAAGGATTTTGGTACCTACCTAGTGTTTTACTCCTATCTTTTCTTGTTGTTAAGTTATTAATCTAATTATAAGTAGGTACTTAGTTGTTAATATCTGGTCTGGTATTAAATCAACTATTTTCTATTCCATTCTATATATTATTTACCTACTTACGCTTAATCCTATCACTTATCGCGTATAAGTTGCTAGTTAGAGAACCGACGTATTTTTCTGTACATAAATACAGGCGCGTTTTTTTTTATTGTTATTGACGCAATAACAGTAGTTTACCGGAACGTTGGTGAATTAACGACTGGTTTCGTCCCTTTTTTCGCAAGTCGCTAATTGTAGCGACTTTTATGGGATGGGTACGATATGTTCTGTTAATTTAGAGGTGTTTTTCGAACTATGATTAGATGTTTGGATTTCTTTTTCGAAAGAGATATAAGTAAACCAGAGAAATATTTTTTATTGTTTGGGACTAACTGGTCCAGCGAAATTCGTAACGTGCTTTAAAGCAATAATTTTTTTTCACTAATTTTCCAAATTTTCTCATGTAAGCTTCCTTGAAATTTCCACGAATATTTCAAAAATTTAACGAGCAGCTATTAATTTTTATATTATAATAACAATATATTATCTTCTATATATGTAGCTAAAAATAAATCACTGAAATACCTTCCAAATTACTGCACCGAATTGAACAATTCTTTTTGTCAGGAAAACAGAAAAAAACTAAGAAAACTTCGAAAATATTAACGTAGTATCAATCTCATTGACAATTGTTAAATCATATAATTAAAATGCCGGAAACCCTATCAAGTTATTATATACTTACACTTTTAGCATGTAAAATCTAGTAGGTGGGTACGAAGGGAAGGTACGTGTTTCATAATGATCCCAATTTTAATAAGTACTGTGTAGACAATTTATTTATTGAGTAACTTAAATAAACCTGCGAGGTGGTCTGATAATATTTTTAAGGTCACTGATCACAACTCTTGGGGAAGACCTATGTCCAGCGGTGGACATCTTTCGGTTGATATGATAACGTAACTAAAACCATACTCTTATCTGACTGAAAAGTGGCATATTGCTTAGTTGTATAATTTTATAAATACTCAGATAAGCAGTGAACGGTAAGATAATAAGTAGTAAGTACTTAGGCGCCTTGTAAAAAAACTCTGTAATATGACACTTGGTACCTACCTACTCAGGAGATGAACTGTTTTCATTATACCTATAACAATATGTATTTTCTTTATTGTGTGCCAAATAAACTTAATGTATTTTATACTATAATGATCTGTCTATCACAGAATGAGCTAGTTATGACGCGTTTGGGAAATACGCCAGAAGAATTTATTAGCAACTAATGTTGGTAATAAATTTAAGACAACAAACAGAATTTGATACAATCTAATCTGTAGGCAAAACTAAGAGAGTTTAATCAAACCACGTCATTCAGATTAAAAATGTTTTACAATTGATTTATTTCAAAAGGCTATTATAACGGTGTTATAATTATGTTGCGAAAGTGACTTAAGATTTGTTTGTTGTTAACAAACGATGTATAACACATTAAAGGCTATTTGCGTTTTATCTTTACTAGAAGCTATAAAACCAAATCGCTGGAAGCATCAAATGCAACACTCACGATGCAGGAAATTAAAACTTTCGCAAACCACTTCGGCTCGCAGCTAGATTGATACAAACAGACAAACATACTGCACGTACCGGGCTTTTTGAGTGTGAGCGGAATAGCAATCGTTTTATAAGTTTTTTTTTTCATTTTGATATTATTTACTGGAACGATGTCGGTGCTCAATCTAAAAAAACCGTTTATCTTCAAAATGGAGTCTTTCTTTTTTTTATCTGTCTCTCTCAAACAACATACAAAATACACGTATTATTTTCTTCTGTTGGATTGGTTGCTCAAATTAATTAATAACAATTTCAGAATATTATTAGGAATGTATTTGCTATTGTGGATAATGGGCAAACATTGTAGAGAATTTACCCCCTACAATATTTAAATACATACAAATAGCATAAAACCCATGGGAAATGAGATATTTGCAATATGTTTAAAAAAACGATGATTTGACCTTTGACTTTGGAAAATCTGAAGATGCAGAGCCCTACATTAGGTTAATTTTGAGACAAGTTTTAGGGTACCTTAACAACGGTTGAAATACAAACTTATAGCCGTCTATCGCTCATTCTGAGGTGAAACCCTAATAATATTACTAGACTATATTGATTCCTTCTTTTAGACTAAACAAAACTTAAGTAAGTAGGTACATACTCTATTACTATGTTTATTTATGCTAACGTCGAAACTAGAACAAGAATGAAATAAATCTCAAATTAAAGCCTACAATTAAATCAAGATTAACTAAAACATCCGTAAATGTTCGCTCATTTAAAATTCAATCCAAGCTCATAGTTGCGGTTCGTCATGCGTAAAATAGCTATTAATTAAAATGTAAAATATACGTTTTAGTTAACCTTAATCTTATCTTAGCTGATGTATAAAGCCCATAGTAAATTGTTTTTTAGCACGCAAAGCGGTGTACAGCGTAGAGCGGAGTACTGTAAATTGCAAACTATGCATTTGTTTTACATTGCTAGGTGTGAAGTAGTGGGTGCATTGTTACAAAGGCGGTTAATAAGCAATGGCTGCCGTCTCAAAAATTCGCTAGATGCGCTAGTGTAGAATGAGGTCCAGCTGTCATGTTTCACCAACAGACTGGTAGCTAGACCTCATTCTCTTTTGGATTATTGACACGCTGTATCCTTCATTAAAAACAGAGAGACAGCTTATTAGAATTCTGTTACTGTGCTTTTACAGTTCGATGATTCATTATTATTGGTCATAGTATATTCAGACTACAAAACGTAAATGAATTAACAGTATTATTGTAAATTATAAAAATAAATTAATAATTACAGTTACTTTATTTCTCATTAATTTACAAAAGCGAAACGAGGTAATTAAACAGTATCAGGTATCGTAGTTTATCCTTAACGTGTATTGTGGTAATATAAATTTATTAACTATTACGATTTGATTAATAATAGACGAAGACATGAATAATAATTTGATCCTAACCACGAGTAGTATATTACCTGAATTCGGTATCAAAAGGATTTTGGTGGTACTAACTTACGAGCTTGAAAAATGTGTTCTGATAAATACCAGCAATGTACAACGAATGCTTAGAAACTCTCATTTCTGGATAATCCAGGATAGCAAAGCATCGCACACAGGGGAAAATATTAACATATTTATGCTCTCGAAACTATTATGTTCAGCTTTCATAGCGTTTATTTACGACAGCTGTTTAGTTGACAGCTTTAAGAGATAGATACCTACTTTTGGTAAAACATGGGGTGAAGTGGATTTCACCTTTTGAAGGTAAGTATGTTCAGGTTTTATTTATCTTTGGGGATCATTTAATTTTTATTTGTCGTAAAAAATGCATCCTGTATACTTTATATTGACTTCAGTAGGACTAATTTATAAAGAAATACCTGCGTAATGACCATTACGATTTATGTAATTATTAGGATTGTGTAAGGTTAATCTTATTGGGTAGGTGTTTTATTCCACGATAACAATTATTTTTACCTACCTGTACTATGAAACTACAGAAACAGAATTTTGCGTAGCTTAAAGTTACAAACAAGTCAGTTCAATCTAAAATCAAAATTATTGTAATTAAAATATAATTATCATAACTTACGGAATAGTCGAACTAAAATTATTAACGTGAATCTTAGTCTAAATGTTTGTTACTCTTTCACGCAAAAACTGATCAATTGAGTTAAATAAAACTTTACAATAATATAGCACATAATATAAAAAGGCATTGTGAAAATTACAGTACTGTGCAAAGTCGCAGGCAGGATCTAGTATCTAATAGTTAGTTAAGCAACCTAGCTTTGGGTACGAATTTGTATGCACAAAATTTAGATCCTAAGCTAATCCATGTATATTGTTCAGATAGTCTAACTCTAGGTCATGAGATTCAGTTGATTACGCACTGGTATAATCCGCGAACACGGTTGTTTTAACTTAACCCTCTATTGCACAGATATGAATGATAAACATACGTTTATTTTTCTTGAATATAACTGTATAGCGTAACCGACTTTAATTTACGTTCCTATTGGTATTATATTGTAATATGGCACCTATTTTCCTCTGTGGTTTGCAATTTATTATATGTTTACTGTATAATGCTAAAAATAGAGTCAAGTCCGTTATAGTTGTATCATTCCAATGTGTAATAGCCCCGAAGAGATGAGATATGAATTGTTGCGTGATTTCAAATAAAAAAATAAATCAATTACCTAAATACAAATAATTTATTCGAATTATAAAATTTACTAACTATTACGTCTGGTAGAGGTAATTATTTTGTGATTGTCTATCTTGTCTGTTAACAGGGCGACAGCACGTAAGATTTCTGTCGTTCGAGAAAGCTCGAGCCGCTGTCACTATTAACTCATTGCAAATAGTACCTTAAGTTCAACAAAACCGTTTTGTTTTCTAGAAATGAAAACCACAATGTCATTATTAGATTTGTATTTCGAACATTCGCTCGCGATTATTAACAATGATATATTTTTTTTATGAACAAAACAGGTTACTCACATTACATTTTGAATTATTATGTATATTGTTAGGTATGTTATGGCTTAGTAACACATATTATTTTGTTGTTTTATAATCTGTGTTCGTGACGGTGTAACAGTCAGCCACTTTATTGCAAATGAAACTACTTGTGCAGATTAGAAACTTCTATATCTGCAGTTTGTTCAGCTATACATTGAAAGTTTTGCATTCGATATTGTACTCGCCTTTGATATGAATTCCGGAAAATGTTTCTACAAAGCCCCGGCTTTTTGTTCAAAGGTGTCGGAAGTTTTGATCAAAATATGTAAAGTTTCGCTTATGTTATCGTTCTTTGTATTCATCAGAAAGTAATTTTATGCTGATTTGGAAGTTTATCTGGGTTCTTAATATACATTCTTATGTAAGTATTATAAAATGTGTAGATGCGTTTGTTGTCAATCTCCTCGGAAACGGCTGGACCAATTTTTATAAAAAAATATGTTTTTATTTTTATCTGATTCAGTATTGATAAATACATACAACCCTACATTTTACCCTTCCACCATCAACCTCTATTTATTGATGAAATATAGGTTCGCTACAATAATAATATATTATATTATATTCAATAGGTCTGCTAGTTATAATGATATTATATATATAATTAATTGTACAAATATAGGGAATCAGGTCAATGTGCTGATAAGTCCTCAACTTACAATTGTACCTGAAAATATTGCTGATTATAGATAGTGATAAAAAACAATATAATCTTTTGAATGATTCAGATTATTATTTACGTTTTGCAATATTGTTGATAAGTATATGAAGTATTTTTGCATGTGTTTAGATTCTTACACTCTTGTAACTTGTAACCGATTTTTTTGGTATTGCTTAAAACAAAAGACAAAGCTTTCGTAAGAGGGTACCTTCTTGCCTTAAAGTATATCCAAATCGGTTACATTATTTATTATTATTTAAAGGTAAAACCGCTATAATAATAACGATAATGGAGTAGGCTCCTGTTACTTCATACAGGTAAGAACCCCGGAATTAATTAAGCTATCTCAAAAATTCAGCCCACTATTAACCCATGTCACCCATACATCCTATAATTTATCACATAATATTTAGGTCGCAGATATCCTTACCATGGGTCATGGATTTTTACAAAGGTCCCACCTTTTGGAAATTAACCTGAAGCCTGAGGGGTTAAGGGGCATTTTAAGAATAAATAATGAAGTGCCCGAAGGGACTCCCTCGTACTCTCAATTAACGTGAAGATGGAATTAATTTATTCTAACCCGGTATGTTGAGGTCGGGTATCTCTGAATTAAGTTAAGCTATGAAAAAATCAAATTATTTTTGAAATTGAAACCACCGAATAAACTAGAACAGAACTAAAAAATACTTTTGCTTGCCGACTTGCATCGTCGTCAATGATTCTTTTTGCCCGAAATACTGTCTGACTGAATAAATTGCTAGCTGTCAAAGTAACAAATGTATTTATTCAATTTAGACTTTTATGAGCACTTATGAAGGTCAGAAAATATGCCCATTTCCGAAGAAACCTCAATTGAGAAGAAATGGCAAGAAACTCAATAAGCCCAGATACAGGTAAAACAAAAAGTAAACAAAGATGTTTTCAGTTAATTTAAAAAAAATAAAACCTGTTAAGTTATTTGATAAAGGGACGTACACAAGGTTCCACCGTTCAACGTTAAAGTTAAACGGAACGACCAAAATGTATGGGATTTGACATCTGCGAACGTTTGTGAAGTACTTGACAGTCGGTCGTGGGTGTCAAATCCCATACATTTTGGTGCCAACGTTCAGCGTTAACGTTGAACGTTGGCACCTTGTCTAGGCCCCAAGGTTAGATTAAAATTTTGACTGATTGACATTTCGTAATATTACTGTTTCATAACCTATCCTGCCAATTGAGTACCTACCTAATTAATATTGTATTTATGTTGAGCTTTTGTGACCTCTTGCTTGATAGACTCATCAATACACTGTTAGGAATTTTAAAAAATCTATTCAGTAGCTACGAGTATATATATCAGGCGTAAATGTGCTCTTTTGTCTATTATTATGCGTATTTCAACCGAAACGATAATGGAATGTATTGAATATCATTATTTATAATATGATAGGCATATTAGGGTAGGCATATGAAATTAGCAATATTATGAAGTATTATTGTTTAAATTTGCCTTGTTTCGCTATATAGGAGTAGGTAATAACGTTCCTGGAAACCATACATTGTATGTCGATCCACGTGAGACTGAAATTTCATCCAACCGGATAATTAACTTTAATCAAATATATTAATTACCTATTATTAGCCTAGCTCTGTCTCATGGTCTTACCTTCGTTTGATTCAGTAGTTTTAAATATTCATTACTATTCAAAAAGTTTAGTCTAATAGTATTTAATGCATGTAAATTATTTAATGTACCTACATTTATTTAAAAAAAAAACGACAACGCATGAAACAAATAGGTAGGTAAAGAGTAAAAGTTAGGACAAAAATGTGTATTATTATTGCCTTATAATTAAATTACTTAATTAAGTAAAGTGTTTATTCAAAATCTAATGTTAATTATCGGTTGAGATCAAACAAAGTGGAGTCTGTTACTAATTAATAAACAGCCATTAAAGAGAGATGAAGTGCGAATTACTTGGAATTTTAATACACAGAAGTCGATCGCATACCTAGTCTAAATGGAACTAACCCAAAAAGATTTGAGTTATGCACACTATCAAATTTCTTACAGTAAAACCTACCTACTAATAAAACAGATTTAAGCTAACTCTTCCAGGCTCATTATAAAATATCTATAAGCAAAGAAAACTCCTGCGTGCATATTATTATGGATAAAATAATTACTTTCTCTCTCCTGAATAAATTTAAGAGGCACTGAATGTACCTATATATTTCTTTCAAGTACCTACTTGCTTATAGCGTTTTTGTACAAATTAAGTAATCAATTAAGTTACAAAGTACCTACTTAATTTTAATTTTTCAAAGAACTTTGTGTTTAATAATTAAATAGCGTACATAACACGTAATTTATTACACCTTCAAATACAAGATAAGAATGATTAACGGGCAATAAGTCAATCGATGTCGTTACTGCTTTGGCCTAGATAGAAATAAAAATAGAAAACTGTACATTGAAAATTACTCCAGTCAAAACATAGTGGCAACAACCAAAAAAATTATTCCTGTCTTAGAAGGAATCTAATTTGGCTGATTTGTGCTGTATTTTTCTAATTTCCTCGCCCAATAAAATACCAAATACATACATTAGCTAATAAACAAGGGTCGTAACGTAATAAAATATGTCTGCCTTCCTAAATAAAAGCCATTTGCGAGGAAATATGTTCGATTTCCGTAACAGAATACCTATTCCCAACAACGGAATTCGACATTTTGAAGGATCGGTCCTTCTTACACTCAAGTTGCGAATGAACTGAGTGAAAGAGAGAGAAATATAAGAACCTTACAGGCTTTTTAAACGAATCGACACCCCCGTAAAGGTGTTTAAGTTAGTGAAGGTAATAAAAGAAGTTTTTAACCGTTGAAATACGGTTTTAGCTATTAGTTGAAATAAAATAAATTTCGGTTGTTAAGTGAGTAAATGTGTTGTAAAAGCGAAAAAACCTAATAACTTTGAAATGGGGAAGTAGAATATTTCGTTTTTAATGTGACTATTTTAACGTTTACTTTTGTAATTTTAGTAGACAATCATAGTTTCTCTAACTCTTGACGGATCTGAAAGCTAAAGTGAAGCGATTACAGGCTGTATTCCATAAAATAATATTTTTTATACAATTGTTATGTTTTTTTGACAGCGGAGAATTAAAAAAAAGTGTAGTTTTGATGAATAAAATCATAACAAATCTATACTAATATTATAAAGCTGAAGAGTTTGTTTGTTTGTTTGTTTGTTTGTTTGAACGCGCTAATCTCAGGAACTACTGGTTCGAATTCAAAAAATATTTTTTTGTTGGATAGACCATTTATCGAGGAAGGCTTTAGGCTATATAATATCACGCTGCGACCAATAAGAGCGAAGATTCAGTGGAAAATGTGTAAAAAACGGGGAAAATATGAAGCCTTATGAAGACAGTGACAGAAGACTTTGACAGATCTTTGACGAAACAATCGGACGGGCAGGACGACGTCTGCCGGGGCCGCTAGTATTGGAATAAAACAATAGCAGCGTATTTGCCTGATTTCCTTCGGCTGTTTCAGTAACTTTACAGTTTTCATAAGCAAAATAGGTTCTTCAGCATTCAATTACACGCGGTTAATCTATACTTAATATTATAAAGCTGAATAGTTTGTTTGTTTGTTTGTTTGAACGCGCTAATCTCAGGAACTACTGGTTCGAATTCAAAAATTCTTTTTTTGTTAGATAGACCATTTATAGAGGAAGGCTTTAGGCTATATAACATCACGCTGCGACCAATAGGAGCGAAGAAACAGTGGAAAATGTGTAAAAAACGGGGAAAATATGAAGCCTTATGAAGAAGTGACAGAAGACTTTGACAGATCTTTGACGAAACAATCGGACAGGCAGGACGACGACTGCCGGGGCCGCTAGTATTCCAATATGTACCTAACTAATAAGAACTCTCTGAAACAAACAGCTCTGAATAAGAATTGGGCCTGTTAAGAGCCAAGCAAAGGTAGTTTGATAATTTTATCACAACTAAGTTAAGATGTAGTAATGTAATTTGCAAACCATTACTGAAGATTATTTCATAATACCATAATTTTGGTCACCTGAGACCACCTTATCTTTAAACGTCAGAACCCTTTTCAAGGAACAGAAGGGCCTGACTGTTGGATTAATTTACTTGCTGATAGGAACGGCGTAAAATGAAACATTTTGCTATAATACAAAATGGCCGAATATGAATTATGAAGTGAAGGGCAAGATTAGTTTGTGTAGTACCGTTGAACTATCAATTTAGAAATTCAAATAAGCCACATAACAAAGTTATAACAAAAATGTTGTGTACATAAAGGGCTATGCTATTGTACAGGTTAAATAGACGATTTATTTGATGGATTATTATAAAATATACACCCATTTATGTTTGCCGAAGAAAGAACTTTTTTTTAATGGAAGAGTAAGTACAAAATAATTACGTATTTTTAGTTTGTAGCCATGACTTCATAACACCCAGAGTGTAAGGAAATATGTGAGTGAAAAAAAACTCAAAAGATTTAACAGGACACAGTTTTCATTGTACCACTTATTTTCTAATTAAAATAAAGTGAGTATTGTTATAATAGTATAGAAAGAAAGAACGATTCCGTGGCATTGTAAGTAAAATAAACGCATTAATGTATCGCTTATTCCATGTTAGAACAATAATAATAACATGTAGAAACAAAACTATAGGCTAACAAAACATTCCTTCATTATCGGTGAATAGTGGAAACACGCTTTAATAACACAGTGCAATTGAACCAATTTATATTTGTTTGTTAGAACCAAGAGCTGAGAATTAAATTACTCATTAAAATGCGAGATGATTGATGCAGTGGAGACCAACCCACTTATTCATCATCATTGTTGTACATTGGAATAAATCAACTGTTAACAGATTTTACTCGGGTATATTAATTGTATACTGACTTAAAAACAGCACATTTTTGTGGACTGAGTTGATAGTCTAACACTCATAAAAATATAAAACATAAATATTATAATATATAAGTATTGTATAGAATTAAGTTTAACTTTAAGTGGGTACATTATGTGGGTACATATTACAAAAGGAATATTTTTTTGGAAAATAAACATTGTTTTATGGATATCTGTATTGAAAATAATTCATTTCGTGAATCAAGGTAGCTGTAGGGCTGACCTGTTCGTTTTTTATTTAACATAGACGCTTTTAAATTATAATAATTTCTTTCGGTTTTCCGTAGTTGAGTTAACAGAACTCAGGTATACAAGTTTCACCAAACGAGGTGCAAAGTTAGACTAAAGTAAGACAAATTCGAACGAAAAACTTGGATCTCCGAATAAGAGAATAACCTAATGCGGTTTTTTAGCGTTCTAATTTGGAGTTCTAGAGAAAGAGTTTTAACTGGCTAAAACTATACGTGTTTGTAATATAAATAGTACACGGGTAATTTAGCGTAAGCAACGTTGAATAAGGTGACTTGTGACGTTATGTTGTGGCAAAATAATTGCCAGAATGTGACGTCACGAGGAAAATTATATTTAATTATGTTCAATTGACGAACTGATGGACTTTGTAATTTGGTTCAGGGCTAAATATCATTGCGAGCCTAGCCTAGTTTTTAATCAATTAATATTCTTAAATGTTCATCAAATTATTTTGTGTAAGTTTTTTTTCCAAGCGTATTCTAAACGCAGAAAAGCTCAAAAAAACCATCCTCACTCTCCCATCACCTCCCTCGCCTCACATTCAACTTTTTTTAAACTAATGATTTACTAACATTTTAAACTTGCTAAAACAAACAAGTCGCATATATCTGAAACTTGCGAAAACGCAGAGTTCAAGCTGAGTGTAATAAAAAGTACTAACTTAGTTAGGGTAATTTGCAACTGGCATATTAACGAGGTGTTTGGTTTGATTCCCAGGTCAAAGTTTGTATGTATGCTCATGGCTTTATTTGCCAACGGAGATCGCGCGGATGCAAATGAGTCTAAATAGTATATTTATCTCGTACATAAAGTACTTAGTGTCCGTAAAATTATTATTAGCTACTCAAAGTTTGACGACTGAAATATATAACCTAGGTAAGTACTGCAATCCAGTATTTAGTGTTAAGATGTTTTCTAGTTACGATCATTTGTTTTCAACTTCATCTTGTGCCAAAAATACAAACTTACCTAAGTATCTATGTAATTAGATTAATATTTTCTTTTTGGCAAGTTATTTTACATAATTACGACTGGTAAGTGTATTAGCCGCATGTAAAATAGCTTCTCTAAACGAAATTATTGCAAAACAAAAAACACACCATCATACATTATAACAAAGAGTACCGTAACAACCCGCCCCAAAAAACAATTCAAAGGCAAAATAACAATGATATGATAATATATCTAAAAACTGCGAGACCGATTAAATAATTCATATCTCTACTAGACTTGACCTATACTTAGTGAAATAAACAGCAGGTTCGATTACATTGATGAAATACAACATCTATCAAACTATAGACAGTAACGGATAATTTAGCTTGATTAACAGTGATTGATAATTAATTAATTAATCTGTTGCATTACAGACTAAAATCTATATTACATTTATCTAATCCTTTATCATTGATATGGTGATTTCTTCATTTGAACTGCAATTATCTGAATTAAATTACTATTGAAGTGATAAATTTATCAATCAGATATATTATATCTATTGGTTTATTAGTAATCACATGCCATTGAACGGATTAACTTAAATGTATTAAAAGTGGTCTATATATACTTAGGTACAATAATGTAGTGTATTGTTTAAAAACGTAAAAGTTGCCCTATACATTTGGAGTTATACTTTCGTCAATCGTGCTACGAATATAGAAACTGTAAAGTTTTAGAAACGTCACTGAATAAAACAAAATAGGTATTAGGTACGCGAGTTAAATTCGTTATATAGTTGTTATTATTTAATTATTACAATGTGTAATATATAAAAATGCCGCAAAGACATAAGATAATATTGCCCTTTTATAATTATAACGCCTATTTATTATGCATCATGATTTTTTTTGGGACTACTGTAGGTTTCTCTTTTAGGTACCCGACCCAACTGAGACGAATCCTATGCCGGTAAAAAGCAGCAAAAATAAAAAATATGGCCATAGGAAAATTTATGAACGTATCTCAGAGTTTTTGTGCTCTGGTAAATAGTAGTTGAAAAGAATAAACTAAAATACCGAATGGTGTATTCGTGAATAATACAGATTTTTCTGTTTTGCTTTTTACTGGTTACTTACATTGAATGAAGTGAATAATAATTGGTGATATTAGGAATTCGGTTCTCATAAAATGAAGAAATGCCCATATATTTCTAATCGTTTTAAAATTTTGGGAATAAAATATTAGAAACTATTAAGTTATTCAAATTGTAATACAGACGGCTAATTTATTTAATACATACAGCTGGTCTATTGACATTTCACTAATTTTAAATAAGTAAGTACTTGCCATAAAGACTTAATTGAAGATCTAAAATGTAATTAAATAAAAAATAGGAAACTAGAATAAAATAATTTATTATAAATACATAAAACAATACACAACAAAGAAAGTCTATTTATCCAATACAACAACAATTAGAGTAAACACTAGTAATGTCTACAGCGCGTCTTCAACCAATTTCGTGAGAGTAAGAGTCAAGAGCTCGTTAATGTCGGCCTGAAATAATAATAAAAGAAAAATATTAACACATTATGAATAATTAAAACTCATGCATATATTTTAGGTATTATTTGTTGAATAAAAAATCTACACATCATTATTGACGGCTCCACGTAAGCGACAGACTGGATAAAGTAACACTTGCACTATAAAATTTGCATCATTATAATAATAATATAAGTAAATAGATTAGTTAACCTTGTGTTTTGCGAGGCTGGTTGGTATTTGAACACCGAGGACGTTGTTCACCTTGTCTGATACATCCTTGCCCTTGACAACCACACGCAGATCGGACTGCAACGAATGTAAATAAACATAAATTATTCAGAAAAAAGCGGCATAATAGTTTAGAAATGTACCAGAAAACTTTCAAAGATCATACAAATAAACAATAAACATATACTCGTATTATGCCTACCTATCCTAATCATGTTAATATGTCGCATGCTTTAAAAAAAGTAACAAAAATCACCCAATAGGATACTCACATCAATACCCTTCAAGTGTGCCTCCGCCTCCAGGCTCCTGAGACTGATGCCGGAGACGAGGCCGGAGCGGAAGCGCATGGTGGCCGTCATCTGAGAGCCGAGGATGGCGAAGCTGAAAAATATAACATTTAGACGTTTGAGTGCAAATCATAATTAAACGTATGAAATAAATAAAAACCACGTCATCAATATTCCATGTCACTTACCTTCCACTAAGGTGACCAGTCAGGTTGAGGTCCAGCAATTTCAAATCGATTTCAGAATCACCTGTTATTCAGAAAATAAATTAATTCAGATATCACAAGAAATAACTCAACATAATCGTATATAATAAATTAAATAATTCGGTACTGACCAATACTGCACATGATTGCAGGCAATTCGATGTCCAGAGTCATTCTCAAAGACACCAAGCTAAAGTTCACGTCATTGACCACGATATTGCTGGCGCCTGAGCAGTGGAGGTCCTTTACATGGCTTCGGATGTGAAATACTCTAAAATAGAAGGTATACTTGAAATATCTTTGAATTTAAACTCATAATGATCCAGAGTAATATTTATAAGTAGGTAACTTTTAAGTTACCGAACTGTAAGTTTTACTTACGATGGCACGGCCGTGACGTAGTCGACGCCCTTATAGTCGATGTCGATGGGGTCGTAACCGGCTTCGACAATCATTTGGCTCACTTCATCGATAGCATCCTTAACAGTGCTCGCGACGCCTCTCTCTTCGCCAGATTCTAAAAAAAACGTAGTGGTTATAATTTTGAGTATATCTAGAATTAAGTTAGATTATAAGCTATTTTAGTATTAAACTTACTAATTGCTTTAGTGAATTTCTCAACTATGGAAGTAGGCATTTTATCTTTAGGCAGAGAAGGCACGGCGGCACTAACGGCGGCCATGACAAGGGCGAAGGCTACTGCGACTTTCATACTGCTTGTTTTATATTTCTTGTGATAGTATGAATATAATTTAAAAATATTTTAAATGTAATGTTGAAGTATTCACTGAAAGTTTAGTTGTGATGTTTCTTTTTGTAAACTTGAGTATTTATATTAAATTAGTAAGTTGGATAAAATCTCTGTGCTGATAATAAATGCAGTATAGTGCAAATAATGATTCTTGTTCTTATCAATGTAGGTCTGTCATGTCAAATAACTTTTTTATCATTCATGAAAAGGACAAAAGTCCGTGAATAATTAGGTACCTAATATTTTTTGATTAGTTTATTGACACGGAAATAAATGATTTGTGATGTTTTTGGTTGTCTTTGTCAAATATGAAAAAACTTATCATCAGTGATGCTAATCTTTTTGAAACGATTAAAAAAATGTATAAATAATAACGAATATTTCAAAAGCGCATCACAATATTCTGTAAAGTATCTTAGTACAGTCTTACAAAATACGAATTATTAAATTAACTTTCGAAAAGTATATATAAAACTTGTATCACTATGAAAGCCGTAGTAGCATTCGCTTTTGCCGTGGTGGCTGTTTGTGCCGTGCCCGCACCGGAGCACGAACTGCCTGTGCCTATATTCGAAGAGATCAGAAAGGCCATTCGTAAGTAAAATACTAGCATTTTATAGTCGGAATAACAAATTACTTAAGTATCGAGAAGATTTATACTTATTATCTGACTGTTTTTTAGAATCTGGCGAAGAGCGAGGCGTCGCGAGCACTGTTAAGGATGCTATCGATGAAGTGAGCCAAATGATTGTCGAAGCTGGTTACGACCCCATCGACATCGACTATAAGGGCGTCGACTACGTCACGGCCGTGCCATCGTAAGTAACAAATACAGAATAGTTATATTTTATTATTAATTTGGAACAATTGAAGTTTATTAAAAATAGGTATCTACTAATATTTAAGCTGCCTTCTCATGATACACTTATTCTTTTAGAGTATTTCACATCCGAAGCCATGTGAAGGATCTCCACTGCTCAGGCGCCAGCAATATCGTGGTCAATGACGTGAACTTCAGCTTGGTGTCTTTAAGAATGACTCTGGACATCGAATTGCCTGCAATCATGTGCAGTATTGGTCAGTACCGAATTATTTAATTTATTATAAACGATTATATGGAGTTATCTTTTGCGGTAGCTGAACTAATTTCTTTTTTAATAACAGGTGATTCTGAAATCGATTTGAAGCTGCTGGACCTCAACCTGACTGGTCACCTCAGTGGAAGGTAAGTGACATGGAATATTGATGACGTGGTTTTTATTTATTTCATACGTTTAATTATGATTTGCACTCAAACGCCTAAACGTTATATTTTTCAGCTTCGCCATCCTCGGCTCTCAGATGACGGCCACCATGCGCTTCCGCTCCGGCCTCGTCTCCGGCATCAGTCTCAGGAGCCTGGAGGCGGAAGCACACTTGAAAGGCATTGAAGTGAGTATTTATTTGAATTTCTTTCTTTTTCAATAATAAAAAAAAAACCGCTTTTGGGTAGGTACGTTGTGTAGGTATATACGTATTGAATTTTAGTAACCTACGTAAATAATTGTGTATGTTGGACGTATACCTACCTTCCAATTTCACTGTTAGTCAAAACCATAGACAGTTTATTTTATTGCTATTTTTTTTCGTTGCAGTCCGATCTGCGTGTAGTTGTCAAGGGCAAGGATGTATCAGACAAGGTGAACAACGTCCTCGGTGTTCAAATACCAACCAGCCTCGCAAAACACAAGGTAAACAAATTAGTTTATTTATGCTTTACTTAGGTAATACTAATTTAATGTAATAAAATAAGACGCATCTACTGTTTCTCTTGTTATATATTTCATCGTTATCTTTTTATAGCTTCGTCACCTTAAAGGGTAAATTAAAAAAAAAAAGTACTCGACGTTATAGAACATTTGAGCAAAATTTCAAGTTTCTAACCCTAATAGTTTAGTAGTAATAGTCAGTCATTAAGTCAGTTAACAGATATAAATAGATTAAATGATACCTACTTATTAATATAATTATTTTATTGTTATTTCAGGCCGATATTAACGAGCTGTTAACCCTCACTCTCACTAAAATCGTCGAAGATGCGTTGTAAATACTTACTCCTTTGAAGTCATCTTTATACAATATCTTCTAAATTATTTACATTATTTAATTCGGTTAGTGCGATTATAAGTGTTGTTAATTTGTAACGTGTTGTTTATTAATAAATTGTTTCAATCCCATTTATTGTATATTAATTTATGGTGGTCCGGTTGCGTAAAAAACCTAACGAGAATCCTTTAAGATTTTTCGAAGATGACTATTAATACAAGAGTCATTCTTAAATTTACATTCACATGGTGATAAATGATTATAAATTTTATATATACCTACCTACTTGCCTAGCTTTATTTTTTCTTGAAAGTATTATCGAACCAATAATGTTTCAAAAATGGTTTCACTTCTGAAATACTAGAATTCGTTGTTTGTTTAGGAGCCAATTTTATTTCCCTCCGCTCTTATATTAGTAAAGATTTCTCGTCACTTCATAATAATAATATAGTACCTATATGCAAATAGTAGTATCGTTACAACGAATACAGTTGTGTTAGTGAATTTGTCGTAATCGTTTTTATTATTATGTGACAAAAATTCTTAAGCATAGTTAAGCTTAATTTATATTATATTCTGGTAATATTTTATTGGGAAAACTTAAAAAACGAACTAGGTACGTTAGTAGGAACGTTTTATAAGTGAACCTATTCATGTTAATTTTATTGACTATCTAAATGTGTTGATGAATATAATTTTTAATAGGTTCCTTTTTTATAATATTATATACAATAAAGTTTGCTTAAAGGAAACTTGGTTCAGCGGAGTGTGACAGATTATTTAAAATACAAAAACGTGCGATGCACGTCAATGCTAGGAAATCATTTGACCACCCAGCACGAAATCTATTTATAGAACAGAACATTATGACACTACCAAGCGTGTACATAATGGAGGCTTGTAAATATGTTCGATTAAAGATTAACGTATAAAAAACACATACACAAACGCACGGTAGAGGTACCCGTAATAAAGATTTGTTAAAAAATTCTAATGCTTTCGTGATTATCACGCACTGCAATGAAACATTAAACAGAGTTAACTCGTGTATTTTATTTTATTGGCTGACGTTTCTGAACCTTTACTGGAAACTAAATATCCTATCGTAGTACGACTGAGCTGACAATAGCTTTAGACTATTGCCAGCTCAGTTCGTGAGACAATAATATACGCTAGTTAAATCCGTTTATAGTTGTTTCATTTCAAAGATTTGTTATTTATACACTACAAATAACTGACAAAGGGTTGAAAATTTCTAGTGTCCAGAAATGTAATATAATGCCCTCCCTGCTGATAGAAAGATTTCTCATAGTCCTACGACGTTTAAAATATACTAATATCATTAATTCTAAAAAAGGCTTACTACAGTATTGATGAGCTGTTATTGTATAGGTCTATTCTTACTGAAACTAAAACTAAATTAAATCGGTAAATATGTTACGGTTATAATAATAAGACACCTATATAATAAGAATTAAGTCTTGTAAATCTATATTTACTAAGGGTGGATCTTCGAGCGTTTGAGACGCCGGCATTGTCCTCTACGTCTATATTATTAAGTATCGATTGAAATAGTATTTATAACAGTACCGGGGGATAATATCACTCAAATTTTTGTTACTTATTGACTCTGTTCTTAAATATAGATGTAGAGGACAATGACGGCGTCTTAAACGCTCGAAGATCCACCCTAATACGAAAACCTATGGATTCTTCGACCGTATTCTATTTGTGGTTTTTAATTAATGAGAAACCAATTACTTTATAATGTTAGTAGTAAGATTATTAATGTGAAGGTAAAACACCTTATAGGTATTTATTTCTTGTAGGTAGGTAAAAGTTATTAATAAATAAAAAAAGACTGAAAAGTGATTTCAACTGCGTTTTTGGTTATTTTCAGCCCATTTTCTATCACTTCATTAAATTTTAGTTTCGTAGAAATAGTGAATTTTATTTTAGAATAATATATGCTAATAATTCATCATAGACTTCATAATTATAATAAAAATATCAAAAAAAAAAATTGAGAGATTTAACAATAACTAAGTTTCAGCCTTTGAGCGGTATTTTATGCAAACGACATAATTAAACACACGACGGAGTACAGATACAATTAAGAATTAGGAATAGATCCTAGTACTATTATAAAGGCGAAAGATTGTAAGTATGGATGTATGGACGTTTGTTACTCTTTCACGTAAAAACTACTGAATGGATTTGAATGAAACTTTACCACAATATAGCTTATACATCAGAATAACATATAGGCTATGTTTTGTAACGACGCCTAAAGTACTCATCGTGCGCAGACGAAGTCGCGGGCAGAAGCTAGTATTTTATAAAACATTTTAAGAAGCACATGAATTCGATTTTTTCACTTACCTACTGAAAACTGATTTTTGAATAAATTATAAATTTTTATTCTTACAGTAGTAGAACCCAGCATAGAATAAACCTGTTTGTAGGTGTAGGTTCTTAAATTGAATATTAAAACCTAATGTGGCGAGTAACATCTCTAAAGTAACCAGACGATTGTTTTTCATGAAATTCAAGTCATTTATCACGAAGCTATCGTACAAATTGCAGTATCAAATAGCCTTAGAATAAAGCCAGATAGTATTGCAAAACTACAAGGGATTCTCTAGCTTTCCCCGCAACCTGACTGACTGGCCAAAAATAACAATACGATAATACATGCGAACAAAACAATTTATTAATTTAAAACACATCACAAATTTACAGAACACTTAAAACAATAACAACGGATAAAATGATACAAACAAGATAGAAGGATTATGATTTAAGCAAGTATTTACAGGGCATCTTCAACGATCTTGGTGAGGGTGAGAGTCAACAGCTCGTTGATATCGGCCTGAAATAACAAAAAAAATACATTTATAACTATGAACAATGATGATAATAATGTATGTTAACCCATTAATAAAAAAACATATTTATTATTGAAAGCGCTTCATCAGCGAATGCATCAGAAATTATGAATTACGGATCTACTAAAAGAAGTGGCGGTAATAAAATTTTCGAAATGAAATGTAGTTTTATTAGTCACCTTGTGTTTTGCGAGGCTGGTTGGTATTTGAACACCGAGGACGTTGTTCACCTTGTCTGACACATCCTTGCCCTTGACAACCACACGCAGATCGGACTGCAACGAAAACGAACACCGTTTAATCAAGCTGTAGAAGCGTTATATAGATATGTACTTCATTAAAATATAAAAGACTCAGAAACTCTTGTGAATAAAGACGATGCAAATGAAAGTCTTATCTATACTACCGTCCTATTAATAATATACAAGACTATCAAAAACAAGCTGTCGATTATTTTTAGTAAAAGACATAACTTGACTTTAGCGTTAGACTATTGTCAGCTCAGTCGTGCTACGATTATGGAAACTGTAAAGAATCCGAAACGTCAGCTAATACAATAAAATAAAAATACGCGAGTTAAATCCGTTAATAGTTGTTTCATTCCAAACGACATAAACTTAATATAATACTCACATCAATGCCCTTCAAGTGCGCCTCCGCCTCCAGGCTCCTGAGACTGATGCCGGAGACGAGGCCGGAGCGGAAGCGCATGGCGGCCGTCATCTGAGAGCCGAGGATGGCGAAGCTGAAAATCGTAATGTTTAGGTGTTAGAGTGCTCATCATAATTAAACGTATGAAATAAATAAGAACCACGTCATCAATTTTCCATGTCACATACCTTCCACTAAGGTGACCAGTCAGGTTGAGGTCCAGCAGCTTCAAATCGATTTCGGAATCATCTGTTATTTAGAAAAAGTAATTAGTTCAGCTACCACAGAGGATAACTCCATAATATCATATAATATAATAAATTCAATAATTTTGTACTGACCAATACTGCACATGATTGCAGGTAATTCGATGTCCAGAGTCATTCTTAAAGACACCAAGCTGAAATTCACGTCATTGACCACGATATTGCTGGCGCCTGAGCAGTGGAGATCCTTCACATGGCTTCGGATGTGAAAAACTCTGTAAAAGTTTAGTACATTTTAAAAAGGCATAGGCATAGGTACCTACCTAATAATCTTAGCAGTTAAACTCTTAATGTTTCAAAATAATTGTTAACAAAGGCATTCTTAAATGATCTGTATTTGTTACTTACGATGGCACGGCCGTGACGTAGTCGACGCCCTTATAGTCGATGTCGATGGGGTCGTAACCAGCTTCGACAATCATTTGGCTCACTTCATCGATAGCATCCTTAACAGTGCTTGCGACGCCTCTTTCTTCGCCAGATTCTAAAAACAAGGCAGATTTTAAAATACTTCTCTATGCTTAAGTAATTTGATTTTCAAAATGCAGTCCGTTAGTATTCTACTTACGAATTGCCTTGCTGAGTTCCTCAAGTATGGAAGTAGGCAGTTCTTCAACTGTAAGCACAGCGGGCACGGCTACAGCGCAAACAGCAGTAACGACAAAAGCAAAGGCTATGACGGCTTTCATTTTTGTTATTTTTTATGGTATTATATTTTCCAAAAAGTTACTTTAATGTGAAAGTATTCACCGAATTATTGGTTATGATGCTCTTTTTTGGAAACCTGACTATTTATATTAAATTAATGGTACAGATTACATCATGTACTTATCTGATAATGCATATAGTATAATAATATGAATATTAATAATAGTTCTTGGTCTTTATCTTGTGTCAAATATCATTTTAAATACCTAAGGAACACAAAAAAGAATATAAATGATACAAATCAAAGTGAAAAGTAAGATAACGAATATTAGGTATTTTATTGTTAAAATGATATATTTTTAAATTCAAATATAGTGCAATAAACCCGTTAATTAATCGATTGATACGTGAAATAATACGAACAAAAGTCTTTGTCAGTTCAAACGAAATTTGATGTAGTGCCGTCAATGCTATATCTATGATATTATCTGACTTATAAAATAGTATAAATAATAACAAAATTTTAAAAAGTGTATCACAACATTTTGTTAAGTGTATACACAACCACTTAATAAATAATCGGGCTATTTAATTGAAGTCTTAAAATAAAGAATTTTAATACTTAAAACTAATCATGATGAAAGTCATAGTAGCGTTGGCCTTTGTCGTGGCTGCCGTTTTCGCCGTGCCTTCTCCGCTTACAGAGAATGAACTGCCTGCGTCTATAGTCGAGGAGATCAGCAAAGCCATTCGTGAGTAAAATACTCTCCAGGCCGTATTGGGAGTAATTTAAAATTAATTGTCAAAAAATTGATACCAAAAGAGACAGCCTAAAAGACATAGTATTTTAGAGGTGCCTTTCATTTTTAGAATCTGGCGAAGAGAGAGGCGTCGCGAGCACTGTTAAGGATGCTATCGATGAAGTGAGCCAAATGATTGTCGAAGCCGGTTACGACCCTATCGACATCGACTATAAGGGCGTCGACTACGTCACGGCCGTGCCATCGTAAGTTACAAATACAGAAGAGTTATTTATATAATAATTAATTTGTAACAATTCAAGTTTATTACATAGCTCAAATACTTAATAACTATGCTGCTTTCTCACGATACACTTATTTTTTTAGAGTATTTCACATCCGAAGCCATGTGAAGGATCTCCACTGCTCAGGCGCTAGCAATATCGTGGTCAATGACGTGAACTTCAGCTTGGTGTCTTTAAGAATGACTCTGGACATCGAATTGCCTGCAATAATGTGCAGTATCGGTCAGTAAAAAAATATTGAATTTATTTTATATGATATTATGGAGTTATCTTTTATGGTAGCTGAACTAATTCCTTTTTCTAAATAACAGGTGATTCTGAAATCGATTTGAAGCTGCTGGACCTCAACCTGACTGGTCACCTTAGTGGAAGGTAAATGACATGGAATATTGATGACGTGGTTCTTATTTATTTCATACGTTTAATTATGATTAGCACTCTATAACACGTAAACGTTATATTTTTCAGCTTCGCCATCCTCGGCTCTCAGATGACGGCTACCATGCGCTTCCGCTCCGGCCTCGTCTCCGGCATCAGTCTCAGGAGCCTGGAGGCGGAGGCACACTTGAAGGGAATTGATGTGAGTATTAATTAAAAATGTAATTTTACATTGAAAGAAATTGAACAGATTTTATTTATTTCTTACATGTGTAAATTTAATAATCGCTCTGCTTATCCTAATAGATAGGCATATACTTACTCATCAATTTGAGTGTATTGAAATAAGCATTACAAACTTATTTTATTGCTATTTTTTTTCGTTGCAGTCCGATCTGCGTGTGGTCGTCAAGGGCAAGGATGTATCAGACAAGGTGAACAACGTCCTCGGTGTTCAAATACCAACCAGCCTCGCAAAACACAAGGTAAAAAATAGTTTAGATGAAAATTATTATTTCCATAATAATAATAATTCAGAAAATAATGGACAGACTGATAATACCTAATCATACCATGTTGATTTAATGCGGGTTGGTATATTACACACCAATTAAGGCTTGTAGGTTTTATAACTATGAATTCTTTTGGCCTAAAGTTATTTGAATCAATGACTTCAAGATCGTTAAATTCGTCATTTTCTACTGAGGTACCACGTTTCTTCTGTATATTATTATAATGATTATTGTGCTCATTGGCACTAAGCTTATTATAATTTTATTTTTTATTATGTGATGTTAATATTATTCCTTTATTGATATTTCAGGCCGACATTAACGAGCTCTTGACTCTTACCCTCACGAAATTGGTTGAAGACGCGCTGTAGACATAATTATATTCTCGTAATAACTCTATTTGTTACTTTATCAAGTTTTTTTTTATTAAATTCACAGACACATTGTTAAGGACTTAGTCAAATTACTACATTCGCATGTTTTGTTTTGTTTTTTAACTATTTAAATAAAGACCTTAGTATTTATTCATGTTTTGTTTTATTATGAAAAAAACCTTTTAATGTCACGTCGGATTACTCAATTAGTATAGGGTTCAAAAGGCAAGAGAAAAAATAATCCAATATACTTATTTGCCAATGCATAAAAATCTTGAATCTTGAATTGCCTAATGGGTATGTATCTGCTTACCATAATTAGTCCACATTAGATATAAATATGCTAAATTCATAAAATAACAATCAATGTGCTCAATATCGGAGAATCCTTAGAAAATAGGTTGTATACCAGCTATCGAGTGTCAATAATTACCTACTAAGTAGATAGCAGATACGGTTTAGGATGAGGTCAAGCTGACATGACCAACATAAGCAAATAGTTAGTTTTGTTGGTTGACCATAACAGCTGGACCTCGTTCTACATTAACTCTTTTGTGGTTGAAATAGTTTAATAAATTACACCAGGTCCCAGATTAACAAAATTGTACTTTAGGTGAAAAAGTAAAAAGTTTATATTTATCAAATATTTTATTCAAGCTAAGGTTGTATGCCTTAGTCTAAATAAGAATTCACAGAGCTTCTTCGAGGATAGTTCTGAATATGAGGGTGACGTATTCATTGATGTCATCCTGTAAGGCAAGGAATGTAACATTAATAAACAATCAAATAATGTTCTAATAGGATTAAGACGAAAAATGCAATAATTTTCTAGTACTTTTGACCACTTGCTGACAGAGCACTGCATCAATCTCAAAGGAATAGCAATTATGGGTTCATATTTTTAGAAACCTGAGTCTTAGGCTATTATGTAACTGGATCTACCAGTTTCCATCGTATACGGCCAAACGTGTACTTCTATACATCCACCACTAAATTCTATGATTGAGCGATGGCTCTTACGAATTTTCTTTATAGGTATTTCAAAATTAATTAAAATACTTACCGAATTTCTTGCAAGGGTAGCTGGGATCTGCTCGCTAAAGATGTTGTTGACGAGGGAAGAAACGTCGTTGTCTTGGATAGACAGGCTCAAGTTAGACTGAAAAAAAAAATGTTGCTATTCTTAATACGAAAGATAATTGTCAGAAAGACCAACAGTCAAGTTTGTACTCTTTTAAGCAAGAAGATACATGACAAGTCCCCATCTTTATTTTCTTTGTAACTCTCTGTTCTCTCAGGTTAAGATAGAGTACAAGTTTGTTTCACAGAGTTCATATATTAATAATTTTGATACTTCTGTTATGAAACTTACATCAATTTCGCCAAGATTTAGTGCCAAAGCCATGTTTCTGATAGTGATGCCGCTAATGATACCAACGCTGACTCGAGCAGTGCCAGTGACTCGGATCCTACGGACTGCAAGGCTGGAGAAAGAAAGGGTTTATATAAGGACAAACATGCGATATAGTTTTGTTTTTCAGAAAGAAACATAAAATATTTTACTTACGAGCCACTGAAATGGCTGTTGAAATTGTAGTCCAACAAGTTGACGTCAATGTTTGAATCGTCTGTAACCAATCAATTAAGATATTATAGTTTTTTGATGTAAAACTTAATAAAAAATGATGACTCACTCTTGAGTTGATATCATTAATAGATTAGCTATTAAATTTATTAGTAACTAGCAGAAGCTAGTTACTAATAAATTTGAAGCCCGCGACTTCGTCCGCGTGGAACTTCTCCTTTTTTGAAGTCGGTTAAAAAGTAGCCTATGTCCTTTCTTAGGATCCAGACTTTCTTTGTACCAAATTTCATTTAAATCGGTCCAGTAGTTTTAGCGTGAAAGCGTAACAGACAGACAGAGTTACTTTCGCATTTATAATATTAGTAGGGATGAGTAGCACAAAGCAATATCTCTGAGTCTTGATTTGAAAATATTATCATGATTAATTGCATTATTTCGCAATACCTACCTATGTAGGTATTAATTTTCGATGATCCCGCAATTATTGCACTTTTGTTTTTTTTCGAAAGTTTTAGTGTCACAGATGCAACAAGTATATATTATTATAATAGGACTCCAGATTTACTGGTAGGTATTTATTGAAACATAGGAACAATTTTCTTAAAAATAATAAATGTGTAATAATTGACAGTAAAAATAACATAACAGTAGAGGTTTGTAGTAAGGAGTACATACCAAGGGTAAACAGAACTTCAGGCACTTCGAAATCCAAGTCGAGTCTATAAGTGACAGCGTTGTAGATCAGTCTGTTGATGATAATGTTGCTGGCTCCAGAGAAACTAAGGTTGTCAATATTGCTTTTGATGCTGAAGATGCTGTAACAAAATGTTGTAAGTACCATACATAAAGAGGTTATTATATATCTTAAAATGTGTAGTAGTTACAACCTTTCTACTCACTGTTCACACACATATTGGTATTGGTGTTTACTAGTTTTAAACCGTTGATGAGATACTGTATTACTGTTTACGAAGTAAGTAAAGACATTTATGAAAATAGAAGGAAAAAAGGTTTAAAATCAACTTTCATCCACTATTTCTCTTATAACTGATAAATCCCGATAAATTACGATCGTAAAATATTTCTACAGAGTTTCAAGTAGATCAATTGAAGAAGTAAATGTTTAGGTAGGTGCATCTGTATAATGTTATACATTGCTCTAAGTTATCATATCACATTGCAAAACAGTGAATAGATACTACTACTACTACGTAAGTTTATGGTACAGTAGGTACGATAGATAGTATGAATGAAAATAGAAACTGCATTTAACTTACGATGGGACAGCAGTGACAAAGTCGACGGATTGGTGTTCAATATTGACGGGATCTAAGCCAGCATCAACGATGCTCTGGGCAAGGTTTTGTATGACAGACTGAATTGATCCCGTGACTCGTGTCCCCGGACCAAACCCTAAAATACAAGATTAAAGAATATTTATATTTCTTTTACTACAATGTATCAATCAAAGCGACAATTTAGCTTGTAAACAAGAAAGTACCAAGATAATATAATGTTAGCAAATTTCGTCCATTCCAACCGGGAAACTTATAATGTAACTGGGATGTGCCGTGCGTAGAAGCATAAGTGTGGTTTCAAGTCCCACTGGGATTAAGATTTTTTCTACTCTTGTCTTGGTACAAAAAATACAATTAGTACTCACTAAGACCATCGTTAAGTGCTGGGGTTCTAGGCACGGCGCAGACGCCGGCTACGAACAGGGCGAAGGCAATAGCGGCTTTCATTTTGCACTGACTGCAAATAAATAGAAAATATTAGAGACAATATTGCTAAAAAATGGTTTAAAAAAAGCATGATAAATAAACAATAATGCTAAGTCATCTGCGTCTTTCGAAAATTAGACGTAGGTATCTAATTAATATTTTACTTTTTTTTAGAAATTAGAAATTATACTTTACTTACCAAAATCGGTTCTGATGCGCTTCATTAGAATTTCTTCTATTTATACGAATAAAAAGCAAGATTTTAATCTTGATTGATTTGATATCTTTATATAATTTTTCCTACTTTTATCAAAATTAGGAGAGATAAATAATGTTATCAATTTTATTAGATGGTATAGTCGACCCGGTGAACTTTGGACCGCCCTTACTTCATTTTATCAAAAAAATACGTCTAATACAAAATGAATAAGTACTTAAATTAATTTTTCTGAATGCTTGTAATTGTAGGCATTATTGTCATAAAATCTGATTCAATGGGAAATTAAATCAAGCTGAGTAACGTAGTGGAAGGCACATAAGCTATTCGAGATTGAATTAAACAGATTGTTACAGTTATATTATTCATATAATTATATAATTTTATTTAATACAACAAAGCATTAGGTACAAAAGTAGAACACAAGTACATTACGATCAAATAACAGTATACGCAAAATTTACTAGTTTACCTCGATCAGTAAGAAGATTAACAATTGGAATAAAACAACTTTAAACGGATTTCATGTATAATAACCGCGAAGGCATCAGAAATTAGTAATTAACAAGTTAAGCTACCCGCTTCTCGTTGCATATTGTGTCACTGCCGAGACGTCTTCTGACAGAAAACCAAAGATACCACTTCCCGGTTATTATAGCAGTGCTGCCACAACGCCAAATAGTTCCACGGGCTAACCAACAACGTAGACATGCCAAGGTGCATAATATGCACATGCCAGGTGTCAGAATTATTTTATTCTAGTATTATCACAGCGCGTTCATTATTTCAAGTCTCGATTTTAATAGTGCAAATTGACTTTGTCACTGCAAGTTTATTTTGTCGTAGTATTATCACTTTGAACCTCATAAGCCATCAGAACGATGGCTAGCACTAATACTCCAACATTATTGATTGACACCCCTGATAAATCAGTGATAGGGTTGTATCTTTGAAGTTTTGACAGCTGCTATGAGATCATGTATTCAACACTCGCACTATGGGGATTTTATTCTAGTATCCAGCCTTTTTTATTTTAAGTTAATAATTTATTGTTACATAAATTATTTTTTTGTAATACGGTAGTTATGATATTCAATCGCGACCTAATTAGGTAGTTCGATCGCTTTAATTATCAGTAACACGGTTCCAAAGTTTATACCTACTGATTACGTTTTGGCTTAAATATGTTTGCTTGACGCGTATGCAGACTTTACTCTTCCGAGATTCAGAACTTAAATCTGTCATTTATTAGAAATTTGATTTTCTGAGTCTCATAGTTTAAGGTAAGTTTCTTTATTTTTTTTATATATTAGATTTGGAGTTGCAATACTTTTACAATAGGCCAACATCTTTAATTCGTTACTGAGTTATTCAACGGTATACCGTCGAATATTGTTAACACAAAGTTAATATTTCTTAATAAACTACAGACCTGTACCTTCCGCCCTTATTTAAAATATTTGTTTCTTGACACTGTCTAGTTAATTTAACTAAAATTTGCTTGTAGCGTGGTTAAAGATGAATCTTATATTTAATTAGGTAGGTACCTACATTGTATTGCATAGAGTATTGTAAAAAAAAAAATCTAAAAAAATAATATACTACCTGACTCATTCCGCCGACGTTTCTTACTCTTAGCAGACGTTTTAATTATCCTTAAAAATTATAATTTTATAATAATTTCTGATGCGGTAGCAAATAAAATAAATAAAAAATACGCGAGTTAAATCCGTTAATACTTGTTTCATTCCTATAAAATATAATTAAATACATTTTTTCTTAAAACTCAGTCTTCATTTTGGTGTATAATACTAAGGTACTATAATAATATGTATAATACATTTTCTTAGCATCTAGACCCATTGGAGAGGCCGAACATAATATCTTAGACACATGAGACATTCATAAAATGTCTCAATTACTATGAGCATGAGCTTGATAATTGGGTACACAGATTTTGAAGAATCTTTCTTAATTATATATTTAGAAGGAATGGTTTTATTCAATGAAATATTATTTGTAATAAGTGAAAACAAGGAAATTTAAGAATAGGTATAAATTTCAAAATTAATTAATTTACCCAATACTTTTATCTAAAAAAATATTAATCTCCTTACTAAATTGAGTGGCAAATATTCAATTAGAGCACATGGTATTTTTCGACAAGTATTACATTGCCGTAATAAATGGGCCATTATTTTATTTTTAGCCCCATTTTCTGTCCCCAAAAAAGTAACGCAGTAGAGGTTTTTGTATAGGGTAAAATTTTGTTTTTAATTATTTACGGATAAAATATCAAGGATATGGGACAAGGCATAGCGTGGTACTGAGTTTTCTTGTGTATATTTGCGAGAAAATAGAAATAAATGGGTAACGCAGTTGTAAAAAGTTAGGCTAAAAATAAAGTAATGGCCCAAATGCCCTTCTTTTCACCTTAAAAAATCCTTGATAAAAATTATTCTATGTTATTATGTCGCTATTCAAACTCGTATCTTAGTATATTTTGTCTAAGTTAGTTCAGTAATTTAAATTAAGTAAAAGTAAATCGGTCAACGACAGGGTTTAGGTACTTTCGCATTACACTACCGAATAGTCCGTACGTACTTACTGCCTAATTAATTTGAACTGCAATTAGTAGGTATTAGGAACAGTTTATTTAAAGCTAGTCTCATTCGATACAGCCCGATTTACTCGTAAGTATAGTTCTTAAGGGCAAGGGAGTAAGGTCCCATTTAACCCAGACTTATGTGATTTTAGGAAAGATAATATAATACTTTAATAATTTCTGATACTTTTGCGGTTATTGAACATTGGAATGAAACAACTATAAATGGATTTAACTCGCGTATTTTATTTTATTGGCTGACGTTTCGGAACGTTTACAGATTCCATAATCGTAGCACGACTGAGCTGACAATAGTCTTATGCTAAAGTAGATTATGGAATCTGTAAGGGCTCCGAAACGTCAGCCAATAAAATAAAAGACGCGAATTAACTCCGTTTAAAGTTGTTTCATTCCAATTTAGGAAAGACTTTTTTTTAAGATTGGTAGTACCTATATAATAAACTTAAAAAGGAATGAATAGGTATTCGTTAAGCTGAAAACAGTGATGTTTTTAGGTAGGTAGCAGTTATTAATGGTGGAAAAAAGCATACTACCTTTTTTTACCACGGGAAAGGTATAAAAAGTATCCGGACTAGGTGAACCACGTTGTTGTTCCTCAAATCCCTATTGCAAAACACAAGGTAATAAGATTTTTTTTATATCATAAAAAAGTAATCTATCCAAAAAAATACTCCTTATTATATTGCTTATTTATTTGGACTTTTCTGAAATTTTGAATTAAGGTAAAATTGGAATGAAACTATGAAAATATAAAATAAGTGCGAGGACCATTATGCTAATTATAATTTTATAACGAATAATATGATGTTAATATTATTTCTTTTTTGGTATTTCAGACCAACATTAACAATCTCTTGACTCTTACCCTCATGAAATACGATTAAGACGCGCTGTAGATTTAATAAATGCTTGTAATATTTTTTTATTTCATAATTTTCGACGATATTTTCATCAAGTAAGGACACATTAATAAGTACCTACTATAAGGAGACCCTCAATGTACACACTTCAATTAAATAAAATCAATTTATTCTTGATCTAGTCTTTAAAACTATTCTTCTAGACTCCCCTTAACTACCCTCTTTACTATTCCAAACATAACAATAACATTAAAAAACATATTATGCGGCCACGCCGCCAGCATCCACAATGGTTTTATATCTTATAGTATTTTGTTAAATTATAATGTTTCATTAAATTCCTTACACAAGCAAACGTATGCACGATAATATAATTTGTACCATACTAGGTATAATATTGCATTTTAATTTGTTGTAAATATTAATGCATTATGATTGTTGTTGAAAATAAAACCGGACCTAAAAGAATACGCTATAAAAGCATACCTAAGCTTTATACTTTTTTTTATATTTTACTTATTTTTTTAATTCTAAACTTACACTAGCAAAATGTTATCTAATGTTGTTTCTGTAAGTAATAACTCTTATTGTCTTATTGTGATAAAATAAAAGGCTCATTTAAAAATATGAGTTTGTAATCAATAATTATTGTTATATCGGAAAATTAGTAGGTACCCCTCCTCAATTCCTTTTTCTTCTATGTAAGTACTAATATTTTATTTTTGTTTTTATATAATATTATCATTTTATATCGATGCATAAAATTATTGTATTCATGGCAAAAAATATTCAGTATCCATTTTAGTTATGCTCGAGGTAGGTATACAGCAAAAACGTAGCAAAACCAATCACACTACCAAATACCTTTGCTATTATTGTTTTATCATTTTACTATACCATGAACAAACACAGTGGTTGGTCTCTCATTGATGGAACGTGGCAACAAGACCTTATTCTACACTAGTGCATCTCCTGTTACATTTTTTGACACGCGGCACCAATTGCCATGTTTTGGAATTGTAAGAAAGGCAAAATAAAAACGATGCCATGTCAAATTTACACAATTGTACTACGTTAGTAAAAAAAAGAGTATTTATGTTTATTTAACATTTTATTTAAGCTATGGTTGTATATCTTAGTCGTGTTTACAAAGCATCTTCGACGATATTTCTGAGCACGAGGGTGATGTATTCATTGATGTCATTCTGTAAGGCAAATAAAGTAACATTAATAAACATAAAGAATCACAATAAATGGTCTTTACATGATTAAGACATTTTCTAACACTTCTGATCATTTTACTGACAAAGCGTTGCATGAATCTCACAAGGATGAGCAATTAAGGAAGGCTCGTACTTTTAGAAATCTAAGCCAAGGGCTATCAACAAAATGGCCTTGTTATTTTTCACCGTGTAGTCATATTAGTATGACTTTTAGATATTAACCCTCATCAAACTCTTACGAAGTTTCTTAATAAGTGGTTGAACAATATTTAAAACGTTTACCGAGTTTCTTGCAAGGCTGGCTGGGATCTGCTCGCCGAGGATGCTGTTGACGCGAGAAGAGATGTCTTCACCTTGGATAGACACGTTCAGGCCAGACTGAAAAAAAGGAACGATTATTGTATATATTTAACTTGGCAATATGTATTATAGTTCCTATAGCTCCCACTCTTTTAAATAGCAAGAAGACATGAGGCAGCTATAATTCTAAGTTATCTGTCTCTTGTCTTCTCTCACTCATATTTTTTGTTTATAACATAAAATAATTGGTAACGAGAAACTAATTAAAAATATCAATGTATACTTTTATACATTTTCTTTGTATGAAACTTACATCAATACTGCCAAGGTTTAGTGTCATTGCCATGCTTCTGATAGAGACGCCACTGATGATACCAACGCTGACTCGAATGTTGCCAGTGATTTGGAGCCTACGGACTGCGAGGCTGCAAAACACAAAGTTTGTGAAGAACATGCATGCGCAATAAATGTTTAATTATAGGGAAAACATAAATAATTTTACTTACGAGCCACTGAAATGGCTGTTGAAGTTGTAGTCTAAGACGTTGAGGTCAAGGTTTGAGTCGTCTGAAAGGAAACAAATAAGAAATTATAGAAGTTTCTTGAAGTAGGACGTCATCAATTAATTATGTAGAATAATTGTGAGTAAAAACAAAATTAAATACTGGGATTTGTAGTACGGGGTGCATACCAAGGGTGAAGAGCAATTCAGGAAGTTCAATGTCCAAATTGAGTCTGAAAGTGATGGCGTTGAAGCTCAACCTGTTGGTAACAATGTTGCTGGCTCCAGAGAAATGAAGGTTGTCAAGATTGCCCTTGATGCTGAAGATGCTGTAATAAAAAAATAGTTAATGCCGTAGCTATGTTAAAATATTTATATATATATTTTTACTGACTTTGTCCTTTCTCCCTGCTGTTTATAAAAACGACCTTAAAAATATAGTAATTAACAAAGTAAAGACATTCATATTAAAGAAATAAAATTTGAAATATCAACTTAATCCGCTATATCCCCATTAGCTGACAGATTCCCAAAAACGTTGATGTTCATTTTTCTTAATTTTTAATTGTAAAATACTGGTACGTGTAGTTTTAAGTAAACTTTTACGCTTCATTTCATCCTCGGCTCTAAATTATAAGATTTCGAACAAGAAATTAAATATAAGATAATATAAGTTAATTAACTTACGATGGGACAGCAGTGACGAAGTCGACGGACTGATGTTCAACATTGACGGGGTCTAGGCCAGCATCAGCGATGCTTTGGGCGAGGTCGTTGATGGCAGACTCGATTGATCCCGTGACCAACCTTTCCTGACCAGACTCTAAAAGTAGAGAAGACACCATTAGATATACTTGCAAGTACATGTAAGTAAGTAAATGATGTTTTACAACATATTTTTTATGAACCTATTACTAGCTTCTGCTGCGTATCTTACACAATATCGTTATAAAATATAGCCTTTATGTTATTAAGATGTACCAACAAGCTATATTATTATAAAGTTTCATCAAAATCCATTAAGTAGTATTTGCGTGATGTGAAAGATGAACAATCATAGATACTTCCATGCATCTAAACATTATTACAAACTTTAACGTTTGTTACAGAATATCAGTGTTGCAGTGTTTATTTTCTTATTTTGACTTCAGGAGAAATTATAGTTGGTACTTACTAAGAGCATCGGTGATCTCTTGTGTTGTGGATCTGGGGAGTGCCGGCATTCTAGGCACGGCGCAGACGCCGGCTACGAACAGGGCGAAGGCAATAGCGGCTTTCATTTTGCACTGACTGCAAATAAATAGATAGAAAAGATTACAGCTAAATGTACTTCATGTGTATAGGTGAACAGAATTAATAAATTGACTGAGTTATTAACTGGACACTCTATGTGCGTACACTCTTACGCCCGCCGCATATGCCCACACTCGCATTCGCTGTCACGAGCCGTGTGTCAGTGGCAATATTTAAAACCTATGGCGCAGTATCAAACACCGCATTTGCTCTCACGTGTGATGGTTTTAAATACTGCCGCTGGCACAAGGCTCGTGACAGCCAATGCGAGTGTGGGCATATGCAGCGGGGTTTTATCTCTTTTGTTAAAAATTGCAAACAGCGTGTGAAATTTAGAGTGTGAGAGACACAAAGGTTTACCGGATTTATTTAATTTAATAATATAGTTTAACCAATTATTTACACAAATAATTAGGTTTGTTTTCAATTAATTTACAATTAAATTTGTTTGTACAAAGCAATCGTAAATTAAAATGCTTAATTATATTGTAATATTATACATAAAAAGGATAAAATTATACCTATTGCTCAAGTTGAAAAGGTTATGTGATCGTGAGATTAGTATTCAGTTTTTGTTTACTTTATCACATCGTTTACCTAGTTTATTAACTGAAGTACTTAATGAGAAAATAGGCCTCTGTGTACAAAACTTACTCTTGACAAAAAAAAATAGATAAAAATCCTAATAAAGTAATAAATGATCATGAAATATAAGTATACATTTTTGTTCCAAGTCTAACCTAGGTCCTTCTTAAATTATGTAAATTGGCCGCTTATATTTTACTTAAATACGTGTAGGTACTTAATTGCGTAAAATAATTTACTTACCAACAAAAACGATTCTGATGTGCTTTATTAGAACATCTACTATATATACTAATGAAATCGAGATTTCAATCGCTTGATTGATTTGTTATCTCAAAACAATTTCCTACTTTTATCAAAATTAAGATTATATGAAGCGATAAATAATGACAATAAAAAACATTTCATGCTTGATTCATAACTTTTATTATTTATTTGACTTGCCAGAAGCGACGAAGAAGGTACCTATCTCTCTTAAGATTTTTTTAATTGTAGGTCCATTGTTTTAACCTTTATAACAAAACTGCGATAATAATTACTTGTCAAAATAATTTCAAATTAGCCCAAAAAAATATTTCATAAAACAAATTATATATTATTATTAGATTCTTATTCAGGTAGGTATGTTGACTGATAATTGATTGATCCGTTTATTGATAATTGAGATAAACTTTATTTATTGTTTATCACATTATTGCATAATGTTTCGAAATATTATTATGCATGTACATAAAATTAAACATTGAGTTAAAAATGAGTCAATAACATTATATAATTATATTCTTAAACATAGTTTTTTACTATTAAACTATCACCGACTCATTTTGCTACGAATGAGTAGAAAAATTCTCAAAATAAGTGGGAAATTCTCGAATATTGGTACGCGAGTTAACTTCAACGGTAAAAATAATTAACACGTCTAAAAAGTGACAGAGTTTGGTATAAAGACTTGTTATTATTATTTATTACCTCCTTACACCTTTCAAAATGAATGAAGCATAACTCCAAATTATACATAACTTGACACGAGTTTTCCGACTATATGAAGAATCTTCTCTTCAGGACTCTCAGGAGTTATTGACAGTATGCAAGTAACCATCAAGTGCTTTCGGCCTTTGTAACGATTTCCGCAAAGTTGCAGAATCTGTTCGATATGTTTGTTATTCTTTCACGTATCGATGGAGTGGATCTATAATATATTACATGCGTCGTTCTTTTCAACCTACAATGATCTGTCCTTTGTCTTATTATAGCATCACATTAGAGTTTAAGTAGATAGGTAATTACCATTTTATAATGTTCTAATAAACATCTACCTATATGTTTTTTCTAAATATTATGTATTCTTTCACTTACCTACTCGAACTAGCATTTTTTTGTTATTCGTAGAATACCGTGACAGAGAGGTAAACCAAGATGTGGTCCAATGAAAACTACCACTCTGTCACATTATTTAAAAAAAAAACACTAATAAAAATAACAATGTTTGTCGAAAAGAGAACCTCAATTAATTCTTATGTAAGAAAAAATAAAATAAAAAATAAAATAAAAAAAAATCCTACACCAAAACCGAAACATCAATAGTGCAATAAACCGAAAAACATGAATACGTCGGTTTATTGTAGGTACAAAAAGAAGAAAGAACTACCCATGTACCTATACTTGATTTTTCACTTGGAAATGTATTTATGAAGAGGGATATTCGTTGTGAAACATACGACCTGTTGCTCACTTGCACTCAGTTGAGCTGTAGTATTTCATATAGTAGTTGATGTAGGTACCTATGTAGGTTTCACTTATAAAATGATACAAAAAACTACCGTACCTAGATGAAATTGAAATGGTCGACATACATAATGTAAGTATAACGTTTTCTTCTGATATGAGTTGTAAAACTAAGTTTATTATGTAGGTTATTATATAAAATTAGAAGCTGATTAAGTCAACAGGTGCTCAAGCAGTGACTGACAAATCTACGCAACGCCTAAATTATAAGGGTTAGAAACTTGGAATTTTGCACAGGAGTTTCTTTTATAAATATTGGGGAGCATTAAGAATGGATTTTTGAAAAGTCACCCCCTTTAGGGATAAAATGGGGATGCTTACCGTGCGCAGGCGAAGTCGCGGGCAGAAGCTAGAAAACAAGAAGCTGAAAAAAAATTAAAATGTACCCTGGAATGAAACTATAGACAGATTTAGCTCGCTTACTTTATTTTATTAGCTGACGTTTCGGAATCTTAGCAGATACCATAATCTGTACCTACCTAGTACCGAGTTACACGGAACCCTTATGGGATAAGAATAATCAACGTTTTGTCAGCCAATTATTTTATTATGTAGATACCTATATTATAATAACAAACACTTTTGATTATACATGAGTGACTACCTACTCATTTTGATAAATAAAAGTGATAAAATTAGTAATATCGCAATCAGATAATTATTGATGAAATCAGTTATTTTACACCAACTAAGTGGGTATATTAAATAAATATAGCAATACAAATAATGCGTGTTAAAGTTTTCTGTACAATTTATGGGGATTAATAATTTCTGACTCATTTTGAGTTATTACACAATAGAATGAAACAATTACTTATAGTATAAGATTCGGCTGCAAAATCTAAAAACTAAAAAACTACGTTTATCGCTAGAAGTTTCAGGTCTCAAATGCTCACGCATAGTTATGCTATATATAGACTGCCTATCAAAAAGTGCATGCTAGTATTTTTAATTGTAATTGTAACAAGATGAACTCAGCAAAAAGTATTTTTAAATATGTACGATTTAAATTTATATGAAATGTAAAGCAAATGTCATGGTTATATCTACAATCCAGTATCTGCATACATAAACAGACCGGATCCCACAAACAGCACTGGTTAAAGAGTATGACGTGTATCTCAAACATTAAAATTTGACGGCCTGCTGGTCAAGTGGTCAGAGGCCCTGACTACGAAACCGGAGATTGCGGGTTCGAATCCTGCTAGGGGCAGATGTCAATGTGATGAGCACTGGCATCTGTACCTGAGTCTTGGATGTCATATATGTATTTATGTACGTTTATCCGTTTACGTACTTAAGTTAGAAAACGCTTGTATGGGAAAAAGAATAGGGCTGTTTTTTAGGGTTTTGCCGGCAATCATTTGAATTCTTCTTGTCGTAAAAACCATCCTTGGACTTCAACGAACATCTAGAAAAAAGAATTAGCCAAATTGGTCCAGGCGTTGTCGAGTTATGCACTTACCAACACATTTTGCGAAATTACGTACCCGTTTTATATACTCAAGTGTCATTTAAGAATTTAACGGCTGCAAATCTTACCCGATAGTTTTGCTAGTTCCAGATAGGATAACGGATGCCTTATTTATACAAGGAACGAGTAGGTAAGCAAATCACAAGGGCGTAAACAGTGATAAATCAAACGCCGTGGAACAGGGTCACGCTTGACTGATGATCTGTTTATAGGAATATATAATTTATTATGTGTGCTGTTATAAGTCTGCGCGTTCGCGCCTTACAGTAAGAATTGAAAAGACGCAAAGATAATAAAAAGTAATAGGTAGGTACGTTATAAGTTCTTATGCCTTCGCGGTTATTACACATTGGAATGAAACAACTTTTCACGGATTTAACTCGCGCTTTAGTGATAGACTATTGGCAGCTCAGTCGTGCTACGATTATGGAAACTGTAAAGAATGCGAAACGTCAGCAAATAAAATAAAATAAAAATACGCGAGTTTAATCCGTTAATAAATAATAGGTACGTTTTTCAGGTCTTAACTGCTCATATAAGTATAAATATATTAGGCGAAAATGAGCTATTATAGCTGACTAGCTTTTGCCCATGACTTTGTCTGCGCATGATTAGTACTTTATACAATACTTTCATAAGTTATAGTTGTTTCATTCTAATATGTTATAATTTATTTCGATATGCCTATTAATTTGTTTATTCCAACTTGTATTATAAAGACTCCATATTAATAACGATGAAGTTCTTACTGATAAAATTATATTTAAGGGACTTATATTACATAATATACAATATTATTAAATTTATTCCCATGCGTAATAATATATGTAATACCATCTTAACATTCCCGTGAGTATACACATAGCTTAAAGCGAAAATCATTTCCAGTTTATTTGTATGCAAATTAGTTTTATCACCTCCCAATTTCGTGAGCCTTATACGCGACCCGTAAAAGTACTTTCACGTGAAATTTCTACTTAAGCTATTTTCTTTAGCAACAGGTAAAACGTGAGAAATGGGTTTTAATATCGTTAAGGTATATATATAAGTATAAAAACGCACATTGTCTTAGTGGAAGTCGTAAGTAATATAGGTAGGTATTCAATAATGCAAAAACTAATTTAATGTAGTAATGGAAATTGAGTATTGTTTAAGGAATATTTTAATTAAAATCATCATTTACTGTTTAAGGTATCCAAATATATCAGCAGATTAAAAAAATATATAAGTACATACCTACTTACGTTTAAAGCTTTTATTGGTCATTAGAATGATATTTGCGTAACAAGTTTTATATTGTTGACATTCTAATTTCATGGTAATGAAAGAACTTGAAAGTCCAGGAAACGAGGGCTCACGATCTTTTCATGATTTTCTCGTTCATTTCCACGTCGTTATTCTTTTGCTCTCATCTTGAACCCTTTTAAGCCTTTCCCAGAATTAATTAATCGTTAACGAACATGATATTTTAAGTGGCTAAAGAAAATCACTTGAAAAAATCCGCCTTATTTTATTATGCTGGGTTGTTATTATGCGAAGTAAGATTGGATTTAGGTAATTATAATAATATATAGCATTTTACCTTTCTTATTAAGTACGTCTTTCGGAACTGTCTGCCTATATAAAACAAAACAACACAAAGTTATATATGTACCTACCTACATGATCAAGCCGAATCTTCAAGAAAACCCGTTGACAGACATAAGTAATATTGTGCAACAACAAAACAAATACATTATGTATTTGGCGAAACTATAAGACTAAGTAGGTATTTATTAATGTATTTAGGTACATAGAAATCTCAAAAAGTAACAGTCTAACTTGTCTAGTCTTTTTGCCTGGCATTCTTTTTCATAAAAGTTACCATCGCGTTCGCTTTCATTACGTAACTTCGTAATTCTTAAAGAAATAGTGAGATAGTATAAAAAAATCTATGTACCTATTTACTATATCCGTACTTTAACGGTCTATTGGTCAAGGGGTCGGGGTTACTGACTACGAAGCCATAGGTTGCAGATTCGAATCCTGCTAGGACCAGTGATGTAATTTTTATATCATTCCTAATTACAATCTTTAAAAGGATTAGAAGGCAATTTGCGAAAGTAGGTACCTACCTACTTAATAGTAAGAAATAAAAAAGTTCCCGATCATCTGGTTGCGATCTTTATAAAAATGTTTATCTTCCAAATGTTAAATCTCTCTAAAAACCACACAAAATCTGATTCCTTTTATTGAGGAAAAAGGTTCCGTAATTTGTCAAAATCTGTGCGATAGGTAAGTACGGACAATCTTAGAGGGAAATCTTAGACGGAAGGAAATCTTTTTATAAGCACTAATATTTTACGTGATTTGTTTTTTATTCCAAAATTAAGTACCTACTGAGCTGTAATATTCTACTATAGTCTTACTAAGCCAATTCTCTCTATTCAACACAGCATTATCACTATAATTATTATATACTGAACTAAATAGGTATTCTAGATATTATGATAATATTGCAAAATTATAGATCACAGTTAATTGGTCATAATTGGAGTCATGTAAGATAATCCACTATCTCTACAAAGGCTAATCCAAATTGCCAATTAGGGGTAATCAGAACTAATTCCTATTGCGTTACATTCATTTGATTTTGACTATATATTATTCATGCAAATTATATTAATAGGTACTATCATATTTTTATAATGAGAAATAATTGTATTTTAATTTATTTTGTGACGTTGCCAAACTCAACGTTTCGAAACGTCAAGTAAAATAAAATAAGTATGCGAGTTAAATCAGTAATAGTGGTAATACTTGTTTCCTTACAATAGTAGCTTATATACACATAACTATATATGAAATTGCTAAGAGATTCAAGAATAAAGAGGTATATTGCTGATGAGGCTAAAAAAAGCCTGTGAACCAGACTGTCAGTATATGTAGCAGCATCTATAATAATAGGTGGTTAAAAAGACCTAATAAAATTCGCTGGATGAAGAGGCGCGAGGCGCGCCGCGATTAAGGTCCTTGAAAGGATAGTGATAATAAGTCGTCGGTCGATAACGTATGATATAATTGCATACAATACTATAATTCAAATTCATTGAAGACATTATATATGCATATATTAAGAAGATTTATTCGTTTGAACGCATACCTAACAGTATCCTAATTCAAGTTTAAACGTGACTTTTTATAAAGTAAACAAATATTGTATTAATTTAGTAAAATAGTAGAATCATTTTTTTGAAATTTGATTAAAGTTCCAAGACACGACAGTGTAAAGGCGTGGTGACACTTTTAGTTCACCCAAGTGTAGGTGAAAATGCAAGTATAAGCAATGTACAGTCGAGCGTGAAAATGCCTACCCTTTGTAACGACGTCGTCTATTGTACGATTCAGACCTGAGACTGTACTAATGTAAACAGTACGAGTAAGTAAGTACTTGCACCGTCTTGAGAGCCTTCAAATGTGTACGGTGTTTTCAGTGAAAGTATATAGGTGTGTCAACATACAAAAAGCTAATATACGTTTCAAATATTGTGACAAGAAACATCATCATAAATATTACGTTATTTATTAATGTCCAATTTGAATACCTACAACGATACTGAGCTTTTTGTGTAAAGTAATGTCAACAAGACTTATTTCAAAGTCGAGATACAGGCCCTCATTAATATATTGTTATGAAAGAATATTCAACGCCATCTACCTACTTAATTGAAGACATATTTCTTACTAGAGATCTGCCCCGGGTGATACAATGCAGATACCAAAAAATTGATGCATAGCTTCTGCAATATTATTATAGGTTGTTTTATCATTCGGTAGTTAACAGCGGTTGAAGGTTCTTGCGCATATTGTGACAATGTGTTAATAGATTAACTCGAGTACAACAGTTGAACGTCTGTTGCTCTAATATTTAACAAGAAGCTGTGCATCGCACATAAATAATAATATATAATTACCTATTTAATTGCCCTATATCTTAATGGAGGATGTTTGATATTTTATCTTATCAGTCATAACATTTCTACGTTCAGTTTTAAATAGGTACATATCTTGTTTGTAGGATATAATTTTACTTTAGGTAGAGAAATTACCTGTTTATGCAAAATACAATATTGTTAATAGTATTTAGGGAGCGTAATGTAAATTGGTCCTAAGACTAGGAATTAATTAGGAAAATTGTGTGAAATAAACTATAGCGTTTCTCATCCAAATGTTCATTATGTGTTTATTTAATGTACATAAAGTAATGTTACAAGAGCTACAAAATCATGTCGAGCATAGTTTTTAGTGCATAGAAGTGTACAAAAGGCCAGCAGTGGGCAAGTAGTAAATATTTGAAAACACTTTGGTTGCCTGAAGCGAGAAACCAGACTGTGTAATGAGTACAACACTCTCATTGCATACTGCACCATTGCAACGTTTTGGAGTAAAAGGATATAACTGCAGTATACGGCATATTTTTACTTACACAAGAATAGGTACCTTTTTACCATTAAAAGTTCAGTCTAATTAGATAAGTGACAATCTACATTTGCTAAAATGCTATGGAATCAAGTGGGAAATGTATCAATGTGAAAAGCAACGTTATCAGTAGGTATTTATTAGTTAAGTACAGGTATCTTATATAATATTACATAACTTACTATTTTGTTCTGATACCTACACGAATATTCTAGAATAAATAGTAACCTTATTAAGTTTAAATATTAAAAAGATTTAAGCGTCTATATTATTTTCATATATGTACTACTTAAATGAGTTTTGTTTCTAATCAGTTTTTTACCTAAACAAAATGTATCTTCTTAAAATATTCTCTTGTTGACATAAATTGAACCGCTTAACTTTACTCTTCCAAAACTTTAATGTACCTATTAGGACGAAAAACCGTATAAGTATCTAATAAGTAAAAATAAGGTATTACATTTTATTATTATTCATTTCTTTATTGGTTTGTTACCTAGAAATCAACATTATTTACTATAAAATATTCTATATAATGAAACATCGGAAACAATAAAAAAAAAGTTTAATCAAATTATCAAAATTTTACGTATAGAAGTAAAGCTAGCTGTTTTTCATTTTAAAAACATCAATATGACCAAATCACTATTTGACGTGGTTAGGTGCTTTTACTTCCGAGGGGCACCACAATCGGACAAGGCGGAAGAGAGCGGACAAAGCAGTGGGAAATGGAATTTCAAAGTAGACGAGTGACTCCAGACGAATGAGATGCCGGCTGCTTGTAACATATACATACACTGTAATTAGCATACAATTAATATGTATTGTCGTCAATATGTGAACACTTTGGTTTAGTTGTATTTTCTCGTCATAGTAGAATTAAAGTACCTAATTAACATTTAAAGGGAAGTCAAATCATTTTTTAAACACATTAATCAATGAGTTGCATTCATGTGCAAATTCAATCTCTCATAAATATATTGTTGTAGGTATAGCTGACCCAGCGAACTTTGTACCGCGATTTTTCGTTAAAAAATAGGGATTGGTGGTAGAAGGGTGAATAATTAAGGTTGTAGGTTATGTATTTTTAATGATGAATGATAACAAAATAAAAATGAAAAATGATGTCTAAGAATAAACAAAAAAGTTTGAGGTAGACCATCTTAACATTTAGGGGTTTGAAAAAGATGTTAGACAATTTTCAGATCTACTAAAATCGGTTTAGCAACAAAATCTAGACTCGATACTTTTATATATACCTAGGTATTAGAGAGATATAAAGAATAAAGTCAGATACATTTGCGGTTTACTTGTAGCCTATAAATTCGTCTGAATTATTCAGATATGCCCTAGGAACAATAAAGGCACATTTATGAACGGCCCAACGACGTAACAACAATACTTACATTACATTGTTATGGTTTTGTTCTCGACCACAAACATTAAGGCAAGACACAGTAAATGTGAGACGTAAAACAGTATGTTGTTTATAGGAAATAACAATTTAAAAAAAAAAGGAAATTTATGTACCCAATGATATCCGATATTATTCGCAACTTTAATGTTATGTCGATTTTATAATTGTTTACAAATTAGGTATATTAAAATATGTGAATAGCCATTGATAATAATACCTATTATTATATAGGCTTCATCGCTGCGGAAACGATAAAATACTTATATAAAAGTAAAATCAATTCAATCAATATAATATTGTAATACTGATTTTAGATTTATTTTGTGTTAAATTAGTTTTCTTAATCAATATTTATATTGAATTACATAACAGACTGTGGTAGGTATCGCAAATATTATTTCGTATGACTTCGTGGATGTATTGAAATGTTTGATTAACGTCCCGTTGTAGAAAAGTTCACCTATTTCAAATTACGTGTTTGGTTTCATGCATTTCATATGGATCGCTTTTGGTAAGTACCTGTGCATACAGTTCTCTAATAGATAACTAAAATACTAGTAAAAACTATAACCATTTAATATTATTCTGGGATTTTCTTCGTAATCTGATAAAGATAATAATATAATATATAAAAGGAGAAGACTTCATGACTGACATATCAATACATGGCAAAAGAATAGGGGTTAGAACCAATGCATAAGTTTAGTAAGAAATATTTGTTGAAAATTCACTCCTTAAGAGCGTAAAACGAGCGAAGCTAAGTATATCAATACTTAAGACATTTTCTTTATTTCCTCAAACAAATCTTTTACACTCACAGAAACGTTTCTGAACTATGTAAAGAATTGTAACAAATGCAAATTAACTGACTCACCTACTGTATTTCACGGTAAAACTATCAAACAACCCGAGACAAATATTTAAACGCAAATAACACAAGACATTGTCCCACTCTGAAATTAGGATAGCTTGTAATTTAAATGACAAGAGAAATGTTCCGAGTAAGACAAAACCTCTTATGCTAACTTGTGCAAAACGTATTAAGAGCTTTTGTTTGTTTAAAGTTTCGCGGTCTAAAAGGTTGAGCTTTTGTTGTGTGGTAACACTATTCCGAAACAAACTTTTGAATTCAATGTTACTTTTAGGGTTTGTGTAATAATCCGCTAATTGAAATTCGATTTACGTGACATAATGGAATTAAGTCAAATAAATAGGAGTCTAGAGAATTTGCATAAATAAGGCTATACAAAAGTTACACCTACTTGAGGGTACTTCAATTGAGTTTGAATTCAAAAATGGTGCGATAATGAACCTTAAAGACTTTATTACGCAACGGGTTTCTGTTACGAGGATCAATGAGTTACCTTTAGGCAAAACCTAGGACTCTATGTTCTGACCTTTAGGTAAACCCTAGTGGTTCTACCAACCAACTAATAAGGACATACCTACTAGTTTAGCCAAAATTATATCGAAACATGACTGTACTTTAATCTCGATAATACTCTTAAAGTACTGTTGGATACTCGTTGACTATTCACATGCTTTTTTTAAGCGACTAATTTTAACGTGTAAAGATTTTGGAAAATTCTTGACATTGTCCACGACTATACACCTCTTGTACAGTAATTGTACCCCTTGGCGATAATTTCATTTGAGAATTATTGTTCTACACAAGATAACGTACGGCGTAATAGCTGTGAGGGAATTAAAGCAATATTGCGTTTGTTTACTTTTATTACGTTGCGGCGTGTGGTGAACTAGGATGTGGGAAAATAGAAAAAATATGTTGGTAAAGTTTTTTTATCCTGACTGGCCATTATACGTCAATAATTCGTAAACGTTATCATTGTCATTAATTTACTCATTAGTTTCTGTCTGTTTTTCTTATTAATTTGCTACTATAGAATAAATGTGCAGCGGTGGTCATGAGGTAAGCGTGCATATAGATTTTCATTTTATAATTTCGTAAGTTTTGTTTTACAAGTCAAAATAGTTTTGCTAAAAAGTATTTTTTAAACAATAAATTTCATATACTTACCTAACGTCAATATAATTAACAAAAAAAAAATATTAAGTTGGTAGTAAACTTCAAGGAATAGAATTTTACTACCAACTTAACATTTTTTTTCTCAGAATTTACAAGTGTCAATCAGGAACAATCACTTCCTAGGGTAACTGTGTGAATTAAACAACCATCAAGGCACATTTTCCTGTATTTAATTTTCTTCTTACATCCGCTCTCCTAAACAATGTAGGGTAAACTCTCGTTGTGTACCTGTACATTCGTCAACGCGAGCTCTATCTGTTGTTCCTAATTGCTATGATGCGTCATTACACTGCGAATTTTTACGATAATAGCGTTACGCATACCTGATGGGAATAAACCTTTTTTTTTTCGGATGAAATGTCCAGGTCATTGCCTTTATGGGAATGCTGGCCTGCATTTTTATTTTAACTTTTTTTCGGCTGGAATACTTTTGTTGTGATGATGAATTCTGAGGTTGGTACCTAGTTATTATTTTTTATACGTACGTACTTAGGTACCTTTAAAAGACCATCTTTCTATTTAAAATAGGATTTTTTTTGTGATCTTTCAACTTGAATATTATATACTTTTATTACATAAGGTACTTTGTACTATTTTAAAATATCCAATTAAGTCTTGGATAAAGTGTTTGCAAGTCTATTAGCAAATTTAAAACATCTTTTGACTCATTCACTTCTTGGGTCTACGCAGTGCTACGCGCGTAGCAGACACTGGTTTTACCGCTACAATGCGAAAAGGTATCTACGAAACATTATTTACTGAAGTTGATTTAATATTATCTAAGTATCGGGCTTAAATAATATCCTTATTTAATAAACAAGGTGGTCACTTTGGCATTAAAGTTTTTTTTTTAAGATTTTCCATCGTATGTATACACCAGGCGCGTGCAGTGAGGGGAGGTTAAGTATGGCGCTAGGGTAGGCACTTCATACATTAGTGACACTGTGCCTCTATGGAATGCACGCTCTTGTATACAACAACTATTAATAACAAAAAATAGCTAGAATCCGAACACTAATTGTATGCTTGTCTACGCTACAATGTCACCTTAAAATACCAAGCGGAAATACAATCTAACAACAATGTTTTCATTGTTGTACTCAAACTGGAAATAAACATCCGACGTCACAGCCGGAAGGTCTGATAAGGTCCTCATTTGGAGATAGCAAAAATCTGTGTCTACACGAGTGTCAGACAGAATGTTGCAGGGTGTCAAGTGTAGAACGTATAGCGTATTCATGGTACGATAGTAAGTATATTAATTGAATGACTGTACCGAACGATTGCTTTGAACTAAAAAGGCAATAAAAATACATATATAATATACATAACAAAATAAAAATACTTGAAATGTAGAAACTATTTAAGAATAAGATAAACAAGATACCTACCTAAGACGAATAGTTTGATTACATAATATTTAATATGTGAAATAATTGAAAAGGTGGCTGACAATAAAAATAATTCAACTTAAAAATATTACAAAGATTATTTTCCTTAATTTAAATAATGCCTTCTGCATTAGATACGTAAAAATCGTTACGTTATTTGGAATAAAAAATGTGAAAGGACCTATAATACTTATAAGTAAGTTTTATTTTGTAGTGTAAACTAAACTTTTAGTCCTCATTAAATATGGTAGAAGGGTCATAAGATCTTGGTGAAAAAGGGGTTCTAGTGTAATACTACATGTAAAGGACTTAAACCTTTATTTAATAAAACTTTAAGAATATTATTCTTTGTCAAATCTTCTTCACAAATTAATGTTATTGTTTAGGCGTTACTCGATTATTTTCATACTTGTCAAACTAACACATGTGATTTTCATTACTTGCACCAAATTTTAGCAACAATGTACAATCAGTTTAGTATTGTCATAACAATTAAATTTCGTGTAAATGTTTCGGCAAACATTGTTGGATTACTACCGCTTTAAACTTAATGCTCGTATCAAACATGCAGTGGACGGTTTTACCATTCCTTGTTTAATTATGCAAGGGCATTCAATATTTAATTAATTGTGACAGAAACAATTAAACAAATTAGTGCGGTTTTTTAGGTATGGATATCGCGTCACGTTTATTGGAGTAAAGGTAGAAGTGTATTTTTTTATCTTAATATCGCACACACAAAAACATGATGATTTATGTACAGCATCGAATTCCTTTCGGCAAAGCTTACCTAAATAACAGGTTTAAACCAAGTCTTCTAGCTTCATATAAAAATCATAAATCTGTACATTAAACTCCTGCATTGCCCACATTAATTAGTTTTTCGCCTCTTTAAAAAAAATAACTTTTTTGAGTTTTCTTTTTAGATCTAGGTGTGCGGATATGTACATAAAAAAACTGCTATTAGAATACGCGTGCTGGAAGCTTTTTTTAACTCAGAAATTATATTTCCAGTGTGGTTACTAAGTATTGTTCAAGGTAGTCTGCTATTCTGCCTTTAAGAACTAGGCAGTAAAGCGCCCATATTCCCTTAATGTGGCCGGTCATACCGTAGTGATATGGTCTTATATTTTCCGAATGACTGGCAGAGCTTACCCCACTGCACCAGCTTATCCTTATCAATCTTTGGTAATTAACATTTTTCCATAATTCCTTCATGAATAAAAATGGCTTAAATCCGTTTATTACACTAAAATATTTGTTATTTTATGCATGAAATTTAGGTACAGGCGTCGCGATAGGCTCTACACGACATCCGTAACAAATATATGCGCATACATTATTGTGTGTACAGATACGATGGTGGTCACTAAAATGTCGCAATGTGTATTTATTACAAGTAGCTCACCTTAAAGAATGAATTGTTAAATTATTTTGTAGTGACCTTTTCTCTGCACACCTTTATGCTTGCCTGGAAATTAAGGTGCCGTTATAAAAATCATTCTACAAGGAAACAGTCAATGTAATTAGATCAAAAATAAAATTAGATAGACCTACCAGATCGAGTAAAAAAAGGAAAGTAAAGCTATTCACACATCTTATCTTATATCTTATCTTATATATACATATAATAAAACAGTAGAAACCGCGTGTCTGTACAATTGAAATTTTTAACAAAAAATGGGTGTGGGCAATAATAAAAGAGTAACAGAACACAAAAATGTTTTTTTAGATTTTCTTTTCTGTCTGTCTGTCTGTCTGTCTGTCTGTCTGTCTGTATGTATTCGCTAATCTTGAAAACTACTGAACAGATTTTGACGCGGCTTTCACTAATAGATTAAGCTCTTCCCTGAGCAACATATAGGCTTTGTTTCATCGAAATCGGATGTCAAATAAAAAAGCTATCGTCTTTTAAAGTTTAATATATACATATAATAAAACAGTAGAAACCGCGTGTCTGTACAATTGAAATTTTTAACAAAAAATGGGTGTGGGCAATAATAAAAGAGTAACAGAACACAAAAATGTTTTTTTAGATTTTCTTTTCTGTCTGTCTGCCTGTCTGTCTGTCTGTCTGTCTGTATGTATTCGCTAATCTTGAAAACTACTGAACAGATTTTGACGCGGCTTTCACTAATAGATTAAGCTCTTCCCTGAGCAACATATAGGCTTTGTTTCATCGAAATCGGATGTCAAATAAAAAAGCTATCGTCTTTTAAAGTTTAAAGGTAATTTTTCTATAGGAGATTTTATAGTTACATAATTAGTTACATAATATAGTACTAGATGGCGCCTCAAGGCAATTAAAACGCGCTATAGCTTTTTCTCTAAAAAGTATAAATACAAACTGGTTTTACGTTTAAAACTATTTAATTTTGTTTGTCTTGCGATTCGGTTAGTTGATGATTTTGATGTTATACTTGGATATGAAAATACGGACTCTGAACTTGCTTTGTGAATTGGTTGAAAAATATCGGATATAATCTAAAAAAATATTGCCTACGTAGACGTAGACGTAGATTTATTGAAATAAATATATGTATTATTGTATGTATTTGCTTTGATTATAAAAATGCCCAGAAGAAAGTCGAATCTGTCTCAGGGGCAGACGCTAAAGGCTGTTGGAGTTGATCTCAGGTCGAATTGTTTTTCACACGGCCAACTATACGTGGCTTGCTCGCGGGTTAGTAATGCGGATAACCTTTTCATATTAGCCCCAGAAGGAAAAACTGTTAATGTGGTTTATAAAGACATTTTATAATTTACATTTGAAATATTAAATACATACCTATATTATATTTTTTATATTATTTGTCTGTCTATCTGTGTGTTCCGGCTAATCTATGGAACAGCTGGACTGATTTGGACGGGACTTTCACTGACAGATAGCTTATGTAATAAAGAGTAACTCATTTCAGAAAAAAAATCTTTAATTATCCATACTTATGTCCCAGTACTTAAATTCCACGCGGACGAAGTCGCGGGCACAGCTAGTACTGAATAAAGTTAAGATTTATTTGCACAACAAAGACTTTAATGTACAAAAGACCGATTTAGTGCCATAGTATACCAGTCGGCAAATAAATATGTGGAGCACATACAAAATATAATCTTTATTTATAATAAAATATATAGACATTTAAATATACATAAATAACTACAATGACTGATGACGCAAACTAAATGTGCTTGCGTAACAAAAGTTTGTGTAAATATTATTAACATAAAACTATTATCAACTCAGTCGTGCTACGATTATAGAATGTATAGGTTTCGAAACGCCAATAAAATAAAATCCGTCTATAGTTGCTCCATTCCAATATTACAAAGGGGTTAAAAGCGTCATTTTAGGTGTGTGTCGATATAGTTCCGTCCGATCATGAATATGACGGGCACCACGCTGCGGTTTTTACACTGACACCGATAGTTTGTGTTTAGTGTTGGTGTTTGTGCTTCAGACTTCAATAGATGGGCGTCAAAATAAATTTGCATCTTTCCATGAATAAAAGGGGTTTGGGTTTTTTTGTGTATGTTAAACGTGATGTCGAAAATTCTAGCCCGTTTAACAAAATTCTTTCACTACTGGTAAAAGATGTAAGTGGGCTTAGGTTATGGTGGAATATCGTCACATTACGTATTAAGGGATCATTTCATTGTTATATAATCTTCTTTCTGCTTATAAAAATAAAAAAAAAATCCATTAAGATGAAAATATTTTTATTTAGCTTATAATCTTTTCTTTTTCTTTAACGTTTACACATACACATAACTATAACGGATTTCATTCGTTTCAATGTAGTTATTTCTGAAATAAGGTTGTTTTTATAAAGGTTAGCCATTTCAGTGTTAAATTATCGTCAGCTCATTAGGCTAAGAATATGGAAACTTTTTTAGATTTTTTGAAACTTCAGCATAAAAAACAGTAAAATAGCTATACACGCGAGTTAAATCAATTATAGTTCTGAATACTTGCACTTTCGGGTTTTATATCTATCTTTAAGTGACATAAAATATTTTAAACGAAATATTTGTACGTATATCTTTTGTTGAAAGTGGGATGACAAATTACCTAAATTCACTACCTAACTTAATTACCATAATAGTCTCCCTTGTCGTTAAAAATTACCCAACTTAAGACATGTTAATGCCGTCCTAAACACACAGACTGGACTAACAGAGCAATTTGCACTTTGTATTATCAACTTCTGTACCCTTCTTAGCAAAATCTGGAGTACAATGGGGTACGATATTTCAGTGTTAAGTATTTTTAATACTACGTAACAATAAGGTACAAACTATAGGTAATATTTCAGTATCACGTACCTATATATAATACTTACCATATCACAAACGCAAATTATATAATTTTGGTGTTAAGTATATTTATTTCTACGTCACAGTAAGTTACAAATTATAATATTTCAATGCAACGTATTTTAAATACCTACTATATACAATGATTGATTATAGTTAATTATTTGAAAAAGAAATTGAAAGTACCCAAGTAGTTATTGTTTACTTGAAACTTACTAAATTATAAACATGTTATGATCTACTACTAAGTCAGTACTAGTTATTTCTAATCTATAAATGAGTTCTTAAAAGAATTATAATTACATTGTATTCAAATGAGCGTGTTCATATTTTATATAACCAGATATTCATAAATTATACAAAATGTTAGAACTCAAAATCATGATTGCTTATCTTGTGATATGATATGATTGATAGGGAAACAAAAGCAAACTGTTATCTGATATAATTATAATCCTTTAATTAATTGTCAATCATTGTGACGGTGGTTCAACAGATATTTAATTTAAAAAGTTTATCTTATTTTTACCATGTTTTCTCTACCGTCATCGTTCAAATACTAATCAGTAAGTTTCAGATATTCTGATTACGTTCCTTTCTTTTCAGCCATGATAAAAATAAATGTCATCTTTAGCCATTTGATTAGACATTCTTGTTTGCTTTCCAAAAATTGTTAAGCTGGTTAATAACAAGGTTATGTTTGTTACTACACCTTATGTTATAGCAAATGTTAGTAATTATACTAACTCTGTAGTCTGACTCACACACTGTATTATAAACTAAGTCCATGACTTACTGTCACATTGACATTTTGTTATGCATGCGCTAAACGCTCTTACTTATATTAAATGAAATAAAATAACATACAACAATTAATTAGTACGCATTACCACTCTAAACGTAACTTGTGTTCTCTTAATATTTTACATATTTACTACTAATATTACCTACTTATCTATATCCTTAATACTGGAAATCTAAGCGTGTAGGTACGGCTATAATTTTTAGTACAAACTAGTCCTCAACTCTACTTTAAACAATTTACTGAAGTAGCAAATGTGGCCGGCGTTGAGTGAGACAGAGCGTTCTAACTTTCAGGAATCTAACTTATAATAGCAAATATGGCAAAGGGCCAAGCATTTTGTGACTGATAAAAGCACGGTTAATTAAATCCAATAAAATTTATTGGGGTTTTAATGACGTATTGAATTAACATTATGCCACTCTGTTGAGTTGGATATTTCGCGGTGCATTTAGCATTACTTATTGCTTAATGGTCTTCAAATTTTCTCAATGAATATATTAAAATACGTGTGGTACTCTTGTTAATAATGTCACAAGGAAATATTCGGAATTTATAAATCGAGTGAAATATTATAATGATTAAGTTGGTACCAATTGTTATCAGTACTGTGTACTTATTATCCCTACTTAATATTATAAATGCGAAAGTAACTCTGTCTGTCTGTCTGTCTGTCTGTTACGCTTTCACGCTAAAACTACTTGGCCGATTTTAATGAAATTTGGTACAAAGATAGTCTGGAGCCTGAGAAAGGACATAAGCTACTTTTAACCGACTGCAAAAAAGGAGGAGCTCTACGCGGACGAAGTCGCAGGCAGAAGCTAGTTTAGAATAGTATAACTAAACATGATCACATATTAGGTACCGTAAAACTGTAGCTATCCGAATTCCTAATGACCCAAACGAGCATTAATTATCACCAAATAAATAATTATTATCATGGCCTAGCTCTTTGAATCCTACACCATATGCCATTACCATCTGTAGCTGTTTTTCCAACGAATATTAAAACTTTATCACTTTATACAAATTTCAAACCCAAACTTACTCTCAAAATTCCAAACCAATACGTTGGAATTTAGAGTTTCAAACTAGCCGCAAACCAAATAACATCAGATTTAGCGGCGTTAAAGTATTATAAATAACGCCGAATTCGTGAAGTTGCTTAGAGTAGTTTGAAGCCACTAATTCACCCGTAGTTTCGTGGCTGTGTTGGCGCTGTCAAAAAGTTGGGACCGGATATCCGCATGGAATTAAGCGCTTTGGGTTTTCTTGCGTCGTTGAATGTTTTAGGTGTATTGCTAATTATTTAGCTATACCTTTATATAGATTTAGATTGAGTGTGTTTTTATTTTTTTGGCTAGCTAATTTAAACTCCAGTTACTTATTACGTGCCAACGTTAGCTTCATTAGCATTTATTACCTTAATGGAGAGAGCATCTGTCACTTTTTGACAGGTTGTGTGGTAATGTTCTTACCTCCACTTAAAATAGTATGTACTACCTGTTAACAAGGTTCTTAAGATTGGAAGGTTTTCATGTTTATAGTTTCAAAAACGATACGTCGATACGTCACGATATTGAATATAGCGCATTTTGGTTTGAAAATTTCAAAGCACGTTCCGTATTCAAAGTGACAAGGGTATTTATTTACACAGATTCAAAATTAGCATAGACGTTAAGCGAAACTTTTATATCGAAGCTTGAACGTTATTATCATAAATACACACAGAAAATATTGAAATATCGATGTCAAAGCCCACAAAGGGCGCAAGTCTCCAAAGACTAAGCTAAAAGCTTTACTTACAAAAAGATGCAAAAACTCAAAGGGGTCCAAACATCAATTCTGAAACATTACCTTTGGGTTCGCACTAAAAGGGTCCTGCCATCGAATTTAAGTGCCATGATTTTTATGAAGAAATATGGCGGACTTTTTTTCGTATTTATTTACATAGGATAATGCTGTCGGCCATTTTCAATAATTTATTGTGTTCTGATGTAAGATTTGCATGAAGGTGAACTTGTTCTAGGCTGGGCTCTTTATGAAAGTAATTTATTTTTAAAACGCTTTCATAGACACACACACGTGTTCAATACACATAATGTATTAATGTTTATTTGATTTTCGTATAGGTACTTGGGAAAGTCTCCTTCTCCACCTTTTTGTTTTTCAATTTAGGTTCCAATATTAAGAACACAGAGAAGAGTTAGTTTAGTTGGACCATTAAGTAATATAAATAAATGTTTAAATAGTTATCAAAATTCGGCCTGTTGGTCTAGTGGTCAGAGGAACTGACTTCCAAACCGGAGGTTGCGGGTTCGAATTCTGCTAGTACCTGAATCTTGGATGTCTTATATTTATTTATGTATGTTTATCCGTTGTCTAGTAGCCATAGTACAATTTGCTTAGTTTGAGGCTAGATCAATTGGTGTGAATTGTTCAAAAAAATTATTATAAAATTAATTATAAAATGCATTCCATATCTTACCACTTTGAGGCAGGGAACGGAAAAATAAATGCGGATAAATACCTATTCCTTCTTCATGACCACAAAATAATGCATAACTACACGATATATTGTTATAATTATTATCATAATTTCTGTAGCAAGTACTTTATTTATTAAATTAACTAAAGTACTAGGTAATTACTTGCAGCTTGTAATGAATGCAGACTACCTACGAGATCCGCATTCTGGTGGTTTAGGCAACTTGCTACAACCGCCCCCAAGGAAGCGTTTGGTCTTACACTGTTTCCGTCGCCATATGAGCGAAAGAGATATCATTTGTGGTTTCCTTCTCATCTTGTCGACAAGGACTAAATTTGGCACATCGATATCATTTCAAGAATACGATATAACAAGCTTATTATTAAATATTATATAACACTGCCGTTCCGCCCTGGCTTCGCACGGATCCCAATTTTTTTTTTCAAAATTTTCTATAGCCTATGTTACTCTTGGATAATGTAGCTTTCGAATGGTGAAAGAATTTTTCAAATCCAGTAGTTTTTGTGACTATTCATTACAACCAAACAAAGTTTTCCTCTTTATAATATTAGTATAGATTTAAATGTGTAAATTTCGTGATATAGGTATTATTATTTTGAAAATATGATGAAACGCCTGGGTGTGGATCTAAAGGAAGCTAAATTAAAAAAGTTTTTTTTTCGTTAGTATGGGACCACATACATAATATGTTTTTTGTTTAGATTTATGTATTTTAAAATGAAACTAAAAGAGTTAGCTGTTTTGGTGGTAGGTGGGTTTTGTTGTAAGGAATTCGAAGGTGTGCATAGCTCAAATTCTCAAATTTTTGAGGTCCCTTTAGATCTACGGTTGCGATATATTAAAACATTTTCTTTTAATAAAGAACGTGTGCAGTGTAAAGGTACATGCACTAAACTGCCGTTTATTGCAGTAGTTTGCAAACGCCGCGCTTAGGTGAGTTACAAAGACATAAATTCAACTGCGTCTACTAACTTAATTGTCTTTTGATCGCTTTAGAAGCATTATCTTTGTGTCTTTGCTTATGTGCATGTTAGTTGGAAGTAACTATTTAAGTACTGTAGCATAAGCTTAATTTTTAATTAGACTAGTTATGTTTTGTATTTTATTTGGTACCTATTATAGGTATAATGATATTTTGTACAAAGACAAGAGTAGAAAAAATCTTAGACCCCCAGTGGGATTCGAACCCACGCTTATGCCTTTACTAGCGGCTTTATATTCGAAGACCTGTCAGTCGATTCCCATAGTGTAATGGTTAGCACGCTGCCGCTAGTAAAGGCATAAGCTCTTGTCTTTGTACAAAATATCATTATAATTAAAAACTAATGGTATTGAACCAAAAATATTAATCGGGTTTCGATTGATAGATTGTAGTTAATACCTATTATAGGTACTTACCCAGTTTAGTAAGCATAATTAAAATTTGCATTCGTGGTATTACTTAGGTTTTTAAATTAACTAGCATAATTACGTAATAGTCACATGGCTGTATTATATCTATAAAATATATAGATACGTTTATAATATTAGTTCATTTTTACTTACATTTTTCAAAATACAGAAACTATTACAAATCAAAACATGACATGTATCGACGCCAGTGATAAAGTTAAACACATGTTTTGCACATTTAAAAATAAATGTCTACCTAATACATTACATATATTTTTCGATACACACTGATAATTACATTGATATAATAATTAATCAAAAACTGTTTCCTTGTAATTATCGCAACACTGTGATTGCCGGAAATGAATGCGCATTTATGATATTATCATATCATAAATGCGCATTCATAGAGAAAATATTTAAGGGGTGATCTGTTTTGAAATCGATATCAGTACATACTCCTTAGTGTTTTTGATTTATTTTGACACATCAAATCTCAATCCGATTCATTCAAAAAAGGTTGAACACACATAAAAGGTTGAAAACCTATTAGAACCATTTTCCAAATATACGCAGACATAGTCGCGGGCAATAGCTAGTATATAATAAACAGAACAACACAAATCAAGTCGCCGGATCGTAGTTGGACAAGTGCGGTCGGCCGCGCAATTTGTCTTGTCCGACCGTGATCTTGAGATAACAGATAACTCTGTACATTTAGAAATCGCAACATCGTCAAAAGATTTATGGGCCGACATTTGGAGCTTTTACCCTATTTCGTTGGTTTGTTGTACGTATCGACAGATGTTCAATGATAGTTTTTAATTCGATGACAGTGCTAACTATGGCAGCTGTGGTAAACAAACAACTGTATAAAACGGGTTTCTACCTTTATAAATAATTAGCTTCTGCCCGCGACTTCGTCCGCGTGGAACTCCTCCTTTTTTGCAGTCGGTTAAAAAGTAGCCTATGTCCTTTCTCAAGTTCCAGACTTTCCTTGTACCAAATTTCATTTAAATCGGTCCAGTAGTTTTAGCGTGAAAGCGTAACAGACAGACAGACAGACAGACAGAGTTACTTTCGCATTTATAATATTAGTAGGGATAGTAGGGATACTAAATTATCTTCGTGTGTAATTATATATAGGCATATCAATTAAACTTAAGAACTTACTGAACAATCATTTAAAATGCCCTAATAATATTATTATTTTTGTAATTCCGACATTATTTTTTCTATTTCTCCAAAATCGTAGTACCCACCATCGAAGGCGGACTCGTTTCTTTTTTAATTTTCTTGCATTTTATTAGATTAAGATAACAGCCAAAAAGATCAAACAGCCACAAAATTTACTATCTTAAAATCCTACATGTATATTTTTACAAAAACCAACAGAACGGCAGCTAATGCCTCGGACGATCGTCATTTATCACTGAAACCGTATAACGATAAAAATTTAAAGTCTAATCCAAAAACAGACTTAAGTTCAAGAAGTTTAAAGTTGATTAGATAAAAATAAGCCAGTAAATTAGAATTCTACGCCGACCTTCAATAATCAGTTTAACTTTAGAACCCCTTTTTTCCCAAAACGGGGTATAGCATTACCATAATCATTATCTATTCAAATCATGTAGAACTTGGCCGAAGCACAACGTGCCCCTTGCGACCGATTTGAAGTTTTAAAACACGGACTTGAGAAAAGATTTGGAATTTTTTGGTAATTTAAATGGAAATAAAAATTTATTTTTTAACGAGTTGTCGTTTACTTTTCCAAGTTGAAGTTATGTCAATATATTATGTTGCGGGATTACCCTTATCAACCTTCTATAGGTAATCTTAATAGTCCTTTGGAAATGTATTACCTAGGATAAACTAAAAATAAAGAGCCCAAACTCTAAAGGTCACTGAAATGTCGTACATAAATTCAATGCCCTTTAAAATCCATTATTAGGTAAGTTCAGTGACACCACTATGAGTACCTACCTACTTGACCATACGGTCAAAACCAAATATTAGTTAGTATCCGAATTTCAGGTTAGGAAACCGTTCTCGTAACGTAGAATTATTCATAAAGTAAAGTAAAGCAAAATGATTTAAATAGTTTAGTATAGAACTAAACTATTTAAATCATTTTGCTTTACTCACAAGGCACAAGTTAAATGTATTCTGGTAAACAACAATTACATTTTACCAATTATTTTCCAAAATAATAACACGTTTCCTTCTAATTTCAACTCAGTCAAGTTTACATACGAAATACGTCGTAACAACATAGCGAGAACGGAAAAACAAATTTGTTTAAGAATATCATTACATGTCTAATAACTCATACGTTCCTCAGATGTTTGACTTAGGGAATTTTCTACGTTGATTACTTTCTTGTTTATTGCTTTTATACAGATTATTCATGTTGTTTTATATGAAGTAAATAGTTGTCTATTTTTTGACTTCGCAATGAAACGGGATTAATATTAGAGAGGGAAATATTTTATCATAGGGCTATGACCCGCTAAGATAACTTAGTGCTGAAATATATTAAGTATTTTTTATTTTCCAAGATATCGTTAAGTAATTGAGGAAAGTAGTCATATACTTACTGTTTATCTTTAGGCGAGTTAAATTTTCATACTACACTAATCACATTATTTTATGTTTCCCCAAAGTGAAATTAAAAACACCAAATAACAAAACTTTCTGAATACCGAATAAATTGTATTGAAAAGTTCTCAAAAGCAACGCTAAACTATTCCGGAGTACATAATCAAATAAAAATAAAACCGTAACACGGTTTGGAAACACTGAATTTAAATAGAAACTCGGATATCCTATTCATTCCTTGTGGTTGCGGAATGGTTAAACCAAACTGATATATTTACCGAATGTAACGCGTAAATGGAAACGGTTTAAAAAAAATGTTTTAAAAGCGGTTCGTGTCAGTCTGACGATGCATTGTTCGATCTATCAAATGTACAGTGAACTGAAGTAGTTACATTTTTATTACCGATTAAAAAACATCTGTCACACTTGTTTATGTTGGTAGGTATCTCTTCTCATTTAGATGTCACTACTTAATACCTACAATCTACCTAAACCTACGGTCCCCCCGACATGACGTTTTCTTTGTAGAAATATTAATATTTAGGTAACTAATATTAAGTTTTTATTATTGTTATACTTTTTAAAGGGCTTTTAGGTTTTTATGTCGGGGGTTTGTTAAATTTTTAATTTATTTTTTTATTTCATACTTTTTGTAAGTAGGTATCTACTACATAAATTATTATTTTAAGTAATTTCCATTTCACATGGAATTTTGTAATGTACCTACATGTTATCCTCTTACATTTAATACCCCACTCGGGTACATTTGTCGACATTGGGTTTACCATTTACACTTTTACTTCCCATAATTTTTGAACTACTCAACCGATTTTCATTACAATTTCAATTTTGTAATCTACACGTGATCCTCTTTCATTTGATACCCCACTTGGGTATATTTGTCGACATTTGGTTTCCATCCCCACTTTGACACCCTATATTTTTTGAACGACTCCACCGATTTTCATTATAATTTCCATTTTGTAATGTACACGTGATCCTCTTTCATTTGATACCCCACTCGAGTATGTTTGTAGACTTTTATTTTTCCATCCCCTCTTTCACCCCCCCTAATTATTAAACTACTGAGCAGATATTCATCAAACATAGCTAAGAACACTCCCGACATATACACCTTTCAAACAAAAAAAACAGAATCAAAATCGGTTCATGCGTTAGGGAGCTATGATGCCACAGACAGACACACACACACACAGACAGACAGACAGACAGACAGACAGACAGACAGACAGACAGACACGTCAAACTTATAACACCCCGTCGTTTTTTCGTCGGGGGTTAAAAATATAAAGACAAAGGAGCTGGTGTTTGATATCATTCAACGATGGATTAGAAATTATTCCTTATACTTGAGAATTTTAATCTTGTAATCACAAATCGTTTCGAAATTTTGCCATTGCAATTAATAACATTTTTTCTTTGTGTATTAGATAGGTACATATTTATTTACTAAAAATAATTTAACGTTTTTTTATGTTATTCATGTTGTTCACGTTAATAATGTCATAAAGATTTGATTAATTACTTATTCACCAACAAACCGAATGACTGTACACATTCTCTTGACTACAAACGAACCTCTTTGTCACATAAAAATGGAGTTGCCAGCACAAAAATTGCGAATCAGCGTGTGAGAGAATAAAGTTTAATTTTTAAACGTCACCCCGTTGACAACGGCCTTGTAGAGTTTAAAAACGCTTACATATCGGCTTTTTCCAAAAAACTAGATTTAGCTTGACAGCCATTTTATACAATAGTTGTGATGGGAAAACGTACGAATCGTACCAGTAGGTCGTGAAAAAAATTTTAACCGAAAATTAAAATATAACTAGGTACCTTTTAGTTACCTGAATAAACATTCAGAATTCTTCAGATATTGATGCAGTGTTATTAAGATTTTCGTCTTTAAGTTTTATATTCGTATAATCCGTACAAAACCGAAAGTAGTTATTTATAGCTATATTTAGATACCTATCAAATTACCATAATATAATGAATATTATATATTTAATAAAACCAACATAATCATTTTGTAAGTAAAATATAGATTACTTTTTCGTTCGTCCCCACTCAATATTTTTTTTTTCTTGCTCCTCATTTAATATTTTACATTATTATTTGCTCGATTTTAATTTCCTGTACCATATTGTTACAGAGAAGGGCGGAGTGAGTGATATGAATATTATATGATAAGAGGAAATAAGGTGGATGAAATAAGATTATATTTGCTTTCTAAAGATTGAAGATATCTGCGATATAATAATAAGCAATTGTTTTTTTTTTATTTAAGGTTCAATTCTAACCAGTTACACTCTGGTACAAAATAAAATTTAAAATAAATCTTTTATAATAAGTACCTATGTATAAATATTATCACTACCTACATAGTATAAAACAAAGTCGCTTTTTCTGTCCTTATATCCCTATGTACGCTCAAATCTTAAAAACTACGCAACGGATTTTGATGCGGTTTTTTTTTTAATAGATAGAGTGATTCTAGAGGAATGTTTATAGGACCCATGTGAAGCCGGGGAGGGTCGCTACTTAAGTATATATGAACTAAATCATTTGGTGAACGTGACAAAAAATGTGATGTAACAGAGGAAAACTGATTTCGTAAAAGTGCGTTCTTACTCGTTGTCCTTACATGTTTACTTACTCGTTCTTAAACAATGTACACAAATATACTTACAGTAAAAATAGAAACGGAAGGAAAAATGTGCCGTCTATATATATAGACTTTATATAAAAAGATTTTATATAAAATCCATGTTTTTCTACTATACAAGGTACGGAAACATTTTTATAACGACACGAAATAATAAATAATTCATCCAAAATTACGAGAATAACCTACACAAGCAGATATTGTACTTTTAAGAACTATTAGACTTATGATAATTATGTATATTGGTATCTGGGCAGACCTTGGAATGGGGGCCATACCATATCAAAATTCGCTAGAAGGGCTAGTGTAGAATAAGGTCCATCTGCCGTGTGCCATCAGTCACAGGCTAATAGCTTGTCGCTCATTATTGGATCACTATAGGACCTCAGTCTACACTGAAGCATCTAGAGTATTCTAGAGGATTTTTTTACACGTGGCAGGTAAATGGAATATCCGACTTAAGTGCACTTGGTCTTAAAAAATCCTTAAAATAATGTATTATGATGTACCTATTAATCAAAATTCTATTCCGTAAGATCCTATTTTTGACAAATTTATTATTTTAATTTGATTTAATATTTACTATTTGTATACGGACTGCGCTGAAGCGACCTTTCGCTAGTAGTTATATAATATAGTTCTCAGACAAGATAGTATAATATTTCGTCTACCTAATCAGTAGGTAGGTTACACCATGTGTAACTGGATATTACGATAAAAATTCCACAACTCACTTGGCTAATACCTCAATCATCAAATGGAGAAAATATTATTGTTGAAATAACCTACAATTTCTTCCACACCATTTTACGATATCGTTTACTAACATGACAACCTGTAATACCTCGGTTGGCAATTTAGTTGCCACTCAGCATATTGATTCCGTTGTCACCTTCGCTATGATTGATACACTGTCGCAGGCTCGGCACACGTGTAGGCGGTTTGTGGTTTGAGATAATGGATGAAAAGAACGATATCAAAAAAGTTTTTTTTATGTAGGTGTAATTCGGCCCAGCCAGACGTTACACTTGAGTGGTTGTGTAATCTAACTCAGAGATTGGCTAAGTGAGCGTTGAATCATGTACTTAGGTATTGTACAGAAATATAGGGTATACTGATGAATGTAGGCTACTGCCGAATAAACAATCTGCATAATACATTCGTGGTATTTTAAAATTTACTATGATATGTTACTTACAGAAAAACCTGCTACTTTTTATATTTTATTAGAACTGAGGAAAGAACTATAATTTGTCTACCTTTTTATGCTACATTGTCTATAACTCATAGCCATATTATTGCCTTATCTATTACAATAAATTATTTTCATTTTTAATATAAAACGCATAAAAAACTAACGAAACTTCTTTGGCAAACAAAAATAAGGACCAGCAGAAGTACTCGTAAATCATTTGTCTTGTAGTGACATAACATCAGTCACAAACGTCAACTAAATGGGAAACTACTTGGTACGTATAATAATATTTTTAAACAGATATTTGTGTTTCATTATCAAAGCAGTTGAGATGGTAAGTACCTACATTCTTTAATTATTTAATTTATAATTGCTATCCGTCCGAAAAACACCCTTTCAAAATAAACTTATTTCAAAAACACGAAAATAACATTAATATCCTTTCCTATGCATAATATTCACGAAAAATAAGTATTTTAAGGATAAAAGATATTAATTCTCTTACCGTATTACCAGCGCCATATTAATATTATGAGCAAAATATATAATTCTTGGAATAAGCAACTAACTACTTATAATGGATTTAACTTTCGTACATTATTATTTTTTTTAGTGACGCTAGTCTAATAGTCAACTCAGTTTTTTTTTATTGGTGCGCGTAGGTACATACATTGCGGTGATATAGGTATTTTTATTTATAAAGATCGTGTTAAATAATAAAATGGTTAAGTAGAACGCTGAACTTTCATCCAGTCAATAAATTAACAAAATTGTACGTAACCTTCATTATCCTGTTCTAATATCAAAGTTCTCGGAACAGTGAGGTCGTGAAAACATGAAAGTTTCACAGGCACGCTTAGTTGCTAACTTTTTTAGGGTTCAGTAATTATTAACACACTGATCATGATTATTTTTTGTTTCCTATCGCTTTAAGTAGTTTTCTGTGTAACCTACTAAAATGGTAATACCGATAAAATTAGGTAGGTACCTTCAATCAATCTGCGAATATTTTCAATACCGACACAAATAATCTTTTATCGTCGTCTTTGACAATTATTAAATCTTCATATTTACCACGCGTAATTCGTTTTCTTGAAAATATTTACGCCATATTGTTTTTCTACCGCTCTCAGCTGCCTGCCTTACCGACAGAGCAGGTACTTCAGTACATTAACTGCTTTACTAACAGAGTAGGTACCTACGAAAACTGTTTTACAGAGTAGTCATACTTACTAAGAAAACTGCTATATTTCTGTTTCAGCATCGAAAACTCAATATCTCTACCCCTTATACATTAATTTTCATTTCATTTTATTACGATGGAACCTTTTCCGTATAACGATTCACACTTTACTGATTTCCCTTTATTGCTTCTGTTTGTTTAGGCCCCTTTGTGCTAATTTCTTAACAGATCAATGTGGGCGCATACGGGTGATTTTACTGTTATATCGCTTAGTAGACCAGTTTACTGGTGACTAGGCACTTATTTGCCTTTGTGATGTCATCCAGGGTTTTTGTGATCCTACCCTCCTAGAAGTACCAATGGATAATTGAGAACTAACGAATCGAATGCAATGTATGGGATTGATATGAACGCACTATAGCTAGTACCTAAACACTTCAGATTACATATTATGGGTTGGAAATTAAACATTGATGTTAGCTAGACTATAGTCAGCTCAGTCGGCTACGAATATAGGAATAGTAAAGTTATCGAAACGTCAGCAAACTGTTCTTATTATTTCATTCTAATCTGTAGGTAATAACCGCGAAGGTACCTATCAAAAATTATTAAATATTAATCAAAACTTTATTATACGACAGATAAACAAGTTAATGAATTAGAATAATTATATTATCGTAGTTATATATCACTAATACTAATACCTACTTAATTACATACTTTATTTATATAAGAATGTATATTTTAATACCTATACTGTTACGTTTAAGCATTTGCTACCTACAATCTAATTAGGCGGAGATTTCTAGCAGACGATAGAGACGTAGCTGTTGTGAGAAATATGAAATATTAGATTATTATTTTCGTAACTATAATATAATTTTTAGGTTTCTCAACAATGATAGATGTTACGGCGCAGTGGTCTAGTGGTCAGAGTCTTTGACTGCGAAACCGGCGGTTGTGGGTTCGAATCATGCTAAGAGAATATAACAGCGTGTTGAGCACGAGTATGTTATACCTGTGTCTTGGATGTCTTATGTACTTATATTTATCCGTTATCTAGAGTACTTACTCATAAAATAAATTTGATCGAACAATTGGTGTAAACTTTACAAGAATATTTATTTCAGATAACAATATTTAAATAACATTCCTTATGTTTTAGTCAATTTAATAAAATATGAAAATATGACGGTTCGTTAAAGGAATGCAAACAAAGCAATAGATTGTTAAGATAAAATATAACTGAAATTTTGACGCTTAGTTGACAATTTTCTACCTAATAAAAATCTTATATTGCAGTATGATCTCTCTTATAAGCTACATAATGATTGTGAAGTATTATAGTACTGAGTTTAGTTAATTACTTATTTACTTATATCTAGGGTCTGTAATGTAATGTATCTTTACAAAACCGGAGGAAGATATTGAAATGAAACAACTATTAACGGATTTAACTTGCGTATTTTTTATTTTATTAGCTGACGTTCCGGATTCTTTGCAGTTTCCATAATCGTAGTACGACTTAGCTGACAATAGTCTAACGATAAAGATGAAGGAAGATAGCTTGAATTCCAAATAAAAGTACATAAAAAGTGATACATACAAACTTACCTAAATATTATTATTTTATCACACCCCTAGCAAACTATATAAAACTACGTATATTGTTATAGTGGATGTTCCTGCAGCCCCGGACAATGGTGTACCTCATTAAGGCACACGACGGGTACCGTCCTTCTTAGCTGCACCCTGAATCATGTTTTTCTTTAAAAATAATATTTTCGCAACAAAATGTTTCAATTCTGTTTGAATTTTTACACTTTATAATGATGAGAGCATAGAATAAAATTTCTCTGTATTTTTACAAGAATATTCCAGTGATATAAAATTAAAGTAATTATGTTTTATATTTTTTTTAATATCAAAACAACTAATATAATATATTCTATTTCTTTTGATCCCTAATAAAGATAAAGTCATAAAAAATACATTTCAGCGGTACAATGCGCACCTTATCGCTATGATTGGGATGACGACTGGATAAAGAAAAAGAAATTCTATTTAGTCTGTTAGATTTTTTTTTTTTTTTTCGAACTGAATACTGAAGCGCAGTTGGCCAGCTAATGGGCCTTCACTGCAAAACCGGACGGGTGGCGAGACTCCTGAAAGGAGACTCTTAAGCCTTTTAACTGTTAGATTATTTAAAAATATTAGAAAACACATTTTTAAACTTTGGGAGTAAAGGCTCCTGACGTCACGTTTTAGTACCTAACTATAAATTGTACCGTAGGTAAGATGACGTCACGGGCCCTCCGCATCTTTAGAAGCACTATCTTTGTATATTTTTTTATTTTTGAGAAAAAAAAAATACATGTCCAATTATAGGTATTTGGTTAATTACTTGATGAAGTATCGTTTGTAAACTGGCTTATTCCGGATAATGAGAGATTCCCTTTCAGCGTCGTTTGGTCGATCCATTTCATTTCGCGTAAAATTTTGGCGCCTTTTTGGCGTTCCTGCCATATGGCGTCAAAAGCGACTATTCCTTTCGTTCTAACCTAGGGCCGGTGCTGCGATGTTATTATTATTACGGGTAGATATAATATGTAACTGAAGAAATACTTTGACGCTTACTTGAGTGAAGTTGAATGACGTAAGATAATTACAATCCCTGTTATAAGTTGGTATAATAAAGAGCGTGTATTAGTTCTTTACTTTCTTTCATTACTTTCTATAAAAAATTACCAGAATCTTGTAGAAAGTTAGTTTACTATTCCCATTATAAGTTAGTTCTCTATTTGATTTCTTCTTGAAAATACCGATGAACGAAAATGTAAAATTTTAAAAAAATATACCTAAAGGTTAGCACGCTATTTTTTATACCTATTAAAGTAAACGAGAATAATATTATTTTAAGTTAGGTGTACTTGTTTATAGTACAGCCACTTATTATTATTATTATTATCGTTATATTATTTCGATTTTTATGCTAGGTATGTTATTGTAAAGTTTCATCAAAATTCATTCAATATTTTTTCAACATCCATGCGATACAAACTTTCACTTTTGTAATATTAATAAGGAAGGAAAAAAACGTCACTTATTATTAAATAAGAAAAAACGTAATAATACCACAGTAGAGATGATATATTATTATCTAAATATATTCAACGCAAGCTAACCAAACACTTACCTGTTTATTTGTTATCTAATTAAAGTTTAGCTTCAAGGGAACGCGATTGGATCAAATACGCAAATTCCAGATACCTACCTAACGAATAACTTTTAATTAGATCCTACAAAGAAAGTGTTTAAATTTTCCAAATAGCGTTTAGTTAAATTGACTAAGGTAAAGAGTGATTAGCAGAATGTTTAATTTGTTGATGATGAAACATTTGCGAAGGTTAAACAATTTAAGGAATTTAAAGTATTTTGATTAAATCTCTAAGTAAAAGATTCATAGGTACGGTGTAAATTGATCTGTGTTCATTAAGTTTGAAGTAAATTTTATTATTTGTAGGTATTTATTCCTAAATTTGTAATAATAATTTTAATCGTGTTTGTAAGATCTTTATTACGAGTGTAACAATTGCAAATAAATAAGTTCAAACTAGCGAAAATTATCAAACTAGCTTATGCGCGCGACTTCGTCAGCGCACGATAAGTAATACTGTAAAGTTTCATCAAAATTAATTCAGTAGTTTTTGCGTGAAAGGGTAACAAACATACATTCTTACAAACTTCCGCTTTTATAATATTAGTAGGAAAACTTTTTATGGTTACGTGCTTCCGAACACACACATTTGATTTTGTTTTCTAGGGAGTCAGTTTATGAATAAATAAACTTAAACTTAAACAAGTAGAATAAAATACTGTCCTGTCTTTCAGAAGCATGTTACCAGTATTAAATTTCCTTGCCAAGTGATTTATGTTTAACCAATATATTCCGCAAATTGCTACCTGACTCAATAAAAACGCGTTAACCCACACGATATCTAAGAAAATTACAGACTAAAACTCGCACTTCGTATAAATCATTTTCTATTAGATTTTCTATCGACACAGTATGGAAAATTCGCAGTAATCTAAAAGTGTTTGCCGTATAGGTATTAGGATAATTGTATTATTGTAATAATTTCTGATTCCTTCGCGGTTATTACACATTGGAATAAGACAACTATAACGGATTTATCACGCGTATTTATTTTGTTTGCTGACTTTTCGAAAACTTTGCAGTTATTTATAGTATTCGTAGCCGACCGAGCTGACGATAGTGTAACACTAAAAAAAAGTTTTTTTAATTCAGTTTAAATATTTTCAGGTAACATCACTGTACCTACATAGCAAATTAGATTTAGTTGTTGCCTAATAAGTACAATGTTTTTGATCGTTGGTAAATACGTAATTTGAGATAGTCAAGTAGGTAGGTAATAAACCTATTAATTATTGTAAAAGAAAGTTTGCTCGTTATAGAATTTAAATAAATTTTCACTTTTATATTATTTATATTTTATGTGACCTATCAAGTAACACTTAGACTAAACTAAGGAATAATCGTAGTTGATACGTCGCATAAAGTGAATATTGATATTATTATACTGGTAAGATTTTTGTTTGACGATGTCAGTACCGTACCCTTGTCACAGTCTGTGGATGGCAGAAACTACATATTGCAGATTTTTATCTTTTCATACGAGATTATGAGGGCAAATTGGTTTCTCTGAAGATTGTAACACTTTTGTTTTTGCTTTTTGCTGCGAGTTTTTTTGTCAAGTAAGTTTTGTTAAGATTTTTGTTGTAATCCTACTGAACTCTTTTGACTTGTTTTCTTTTAACGATTAAACTGCTTACCTATCTAAAGATACAATTTGTATGGAGTTGGAGATATTATAATATTAAGTTCCGGAGAGGGGCGTAGGATATTTTATCGCGGAAATTATCCTATAAGGGGGCGAAAATGCCTAAATGGGATGGAATTTGATGAATTTGAAATAAAAAAGTAGGTCCCAATGCCTAGTTAGTGACCCTTACTGTTTTTACTGCGTATTTTTTGTGTGCTAGGCATGATGGCAGACTTTGCTATCACAACTAGAAAGTTCCGAATTTGTTTAATCACGCAAATAAATACAAAACTGTTTTTATTTTTTAAGTAAAAAACGTTACAAACGTTAAATTTGCTTTTTTCTAAAGTTTACAGTACTTAATTACTTTTGTATAATGAGTCTTGTTTCGTTGCACCCAAGAAAGGATAAAACCAAATAGTACAGTAATTACGACAAGGAAACGTTATTTTGGCTCTACGAATGGAGAAGCGGCAGCTATAAAAAAGTAAAAAATAAAATCACTATGCAATACAAATACAGTTACTTGTTATTTAATTCTGCATTGTTGAAAACACTTTTCCCAGTAGGATGAAATAGGGGTATTGTTTATATAACCCTTTTTCATAGCAGTGTAAATACACTACAATACGAGGTGGCTACATATTGGAAATTCATTACGATTGAGTTAAAATTGTTCGTCTAGGGTAGTGAAATAGAGAGTGAATATTTACTATTTTGATTTTCTTTAAAAGTAAATATACTTAGGTACGTATCTATAATATAATATACCTGTTTAGGTATCATAAATCTAACTTTCATAGGAAACACCGCGAAATACTTTTCATGTAAATATTAATTATAGGTTTATAAACCTGCTTACCCCCAACATAACTGTAGGACTACAAATAAAACTTTGTGATTATTATCTATACTTTGTTTATTATATTTATACGTTTTTGTCGATCTCAATATGAGTCCATGAAATGAAAATATGAATGTAATTATACTGTATAAATTTTGAGAAATAAACGAATCTAATCATAATATTGTAAGTTAAGGATCAATGGGAATGCAGACTAACAAAGTCCTAACTCCATGTGGAAATTATTGTTCGATCGTAATTACCTATTTCATTTTGTTCCTTTGTACTTTTACTTTTTACTTTCACTTGTTGAGAAATCGCAAACTTTGGAGTTTTTAAATGAGTTACAAAGAAAGCCTTTTAAAAGTCTACTGAGTTCGTACGTTTCGTTCGGTTCTGTCAATATTGCCTGATATATTTCTACTCACGTCAATTTGCAAAGTTTTCTAATAAAGAAAATGGTTTGTTTGCTTATTGAAACAAAGTTAGTCCTGTGTATTGAAAAATGAAGTATTTTTTACATTTTTGTATTAGGATGTAATTTTTTAATGTTTTGAATTTTTTTAGGGTGTATAAGAAACTTGAACTTTTAGTTGAATATAGGTATACAATAGTAATCTAGTAAGTACTTACACGAAGATAGTTTTCATACAATCAAATAATCAATGGATAACTGTATTGACTAACTGCCGCTCAACAGTCAAGAAATATTATTGGTATACATTTTTCAGACCAGGTCTACTAACACGTCATTATACTTGCTCTTAATTGTAAGTAGTACAAGAGTTGCATTGCTTCAATGTTTGCCAAACAACATAACGTCAATTTTTTTACTTGTTCAATAGGAATGCGTAAAGGCGGGAAAAAAATTACAATATCTACAATAAGTACAATACCTAAATAACTACTACTAAGCAAATACACGTTATCTAACCAAATCACCATTTGGTATAGGGTTGATCAAACTGGAAAAGTAAACAAAACTAAACTTTAAACTAACTTAGCAACAATTTAGACCTTGTACTGCAATTAGGTCTGACGTTGACACTTAAGGAAACAATTATTTATAATAACAAGTTTATATTTTGACCTCTCATTTACATAAGAATAAAATATACTGAATGGAATACTGGACTGAGCTTTAATTTTCTAGGTGAATTGTTTTTTAATATTTATTACTGATACAAAAATAAGGATCTAGTCGTTTATTACATTCTTATTAAGACTATTAACAATTAACCTATTTTTTAAATTAGTAACTACGTAACATTTCAAAACAGAATCGTCATAGGAACAAGAAAACATAAAAAATAGGAAAATTAAATAAGGCAAGATCAATCAATTAATAAGAATATCAATCACATAATAACGTTCATAACTTTCGTAAAATATGGGCTGGTTCAAGCACTTCATCATTTTTGGATCTTGATTTGAACTCGTATATCAATAGACTATAGTGACAATAAAAAGAAATCAAAAATGTCTACGTTGAAAAATGCCGAATAAAAAAAAAACTAATTTCTAAAAAAAGTTGAACCATCGCAATCATTCTTAAGTACCTATCTATTTAAAATACCATCTTACGTATATTTTTTTATCTAATTCGATAGAATTCTCAATAGGTATTAAATTTCATCAATTCGTCGTGACAGTACCGTCCGAACTAAATACCTGTATTTTTCGAAACAACCCTTCACTCCTTACAGAGCACGCTAAATATCGATCGGTCACATTATGTCACGCAAAAGGACAGGCTTTAAGTGTTTTTTCATAGCTAAGTTGTTTATTGTACATATACCTACTATACACATACCACATAACATGATGGAGTAGGTACACTGGGGGTGGATGTTCAAAGCTATCTGATAAAATATTTGACACCACGCAACGGGTGGTATTACAATACGGCTCTTATCTAATAAGTATGAGTATATTTATTTCTTTTGTGACGAATGTTGCTAGCATTATGATCATCGTCTTTAAGTATCAAACTCATTTTTATATTTAGTCTATTTATTTTTCGTTTAATTAAATTTAAAATGTAAGGAAACAAACGAACAATACCTACATACACGAGACAAAATCTTATTTTATTTATTTATTTACACTTTATTGCACAATAAAAACAAATGTACAAAAGGCGGTCTTAATGCCATACGGCATTCTCTACCAGACAACCTTTAAAGCAAACAGAGAGCATGTGTAGGCGCAAAAAGAATAATACATAATATAATATAATAGATACAATATATAACAGGATGATATTACACTACATAAATATACTAAAATATATAGATATACAAAAATACAAAAATATCAACAATGACAGATGATGAAAACTAAAGGTTTAACAAGTGCTTACGTAACAAAGGCTTGAATGCTAGCTTACTCGGTGCTTGCCTGATAGATAGAGGGATTATATATTTATTTTACTGATAGTATAAATGCGAAAGTTTATCCAAGAGCATGTCCAATGAAAAATTCTCAATGGATTTTATTAAAAATATACAATTATTCATTGCTCGGTTAATAAAAGATATTATATTGTAGGTGGTAAGTACTAATCCTGTGCAGACGGAGTCACGGGCAAAAGCTAGTACAGGTACGGGTACCTGGTACAGGTTGTACGGCTAGTAGCGATAGTAGTAGTATTCTTAGTTCTGTAGTAGTACTAATAGTAGTAGATGTAGTAGTATAATATTATATACTGCTACCACAAGTATATAATATTATAAGTCGATACTTTAAGGTATTAAAGAGTGTATCTTGTATTCTTTAAATGCAAAGGGTACTCAAATTTTATCGCATATTCTTTACAGTAAGAATAAATACTACAAGTTACTATAAAAATCCAAATAGAATTGCTTATTTATTTCATCTGCAGACTCGACCGCGACCGCCTCTAACGATATCTTTGATCAAAGGCCCCTGTCCATCTTGACAAACTACCAAATGATGGTATCGTGACTGCCAAATGACCCGGAATGATCCAGGGTTACAGTATAAATGTATTTTTTAAAGAAATGGGATTGATTGTTTGTTAATAAAAATTATAACCCACATTCAACATTTATTTTGTAAGTTCTATTTGTATCTATTTGTACAGTTTTATTTTGTGTTTCTTTCCCTCGGCCAATGTAGTTGTATGCCTGTAATTGGTACCTACATAAACTGACCCTAGTCTTTGTATTCTTGTGGCTACTATGTTATTTCTTACATGTTACTGTCGGTGTGTCTGAATAAATAAATTAGACTACTGATGGAATAAAGTTTCTTCAACGTTATTATCCTTCAATAGTTACTTAAGTAATAACAAAATATTTTTACTAAGCAAAAGTTGAAGAAAGTGTTCTAGAAAAGACGTACTTACCTATTAAGCATATTATTTTTTACTCCTTATTCGACTACTAGCTACTGCCCGCGACTTCGTCTGCTCACGGGTGGGGTGAATTTTTTAAAAATCCTTTCTTAATGGTCCCCTACATTATATAAGTTAGCATCATTTCCAACCCTTGTAGTTTAGGGCCTCGGATTGATATTCAGTCATTAGGTCAGCTACTCCTTTTATATATAACTAACTGACCGCCGCGGCTTCGCACGGATCATCTTTTTTTATAGCCTATGTCACTCGAGAATAGTGTACCTTCCCAACAGTGAAAGAATTTTTCAAGTCGCCCCAGCCGTTTTGGAGCCTATTCAATCCAAACAAAAAACCTTTCCTCTTTATAATATTTGTATAGATCGTAATTATAGATTTGTAACTTTGCTACTTACATTATGAGAAATACAAACTGTTACAAATTTAATTGTCACTCATTAAACGTCGAGTGAACACAGCTCAATTCAAAAACACCGCACCATTAAAGTATTATAGTTAATCATTACAATGTGGCAAGTAATTTATCATTAATTCCTGAATTCCAACTCTGGGTATGCTAGTATGAATTTGTGGTTTAACTCGTGATGGAAACGTAGACCCCAATAAATGAGGAATTATGACCAGCAGCTCTGGGAGAAGCAATTATTGATAGCTGTCTTGTTAAGTCATTACGCCATTCTCGTTACGGAGTTCATATTTAACTCCGTAGGATAGATAGGAGGTAGTAGGTACCTATGCGAAGTTAAAATGGCGTATGTTACGTCGTTATAAGAGAATACTTTAGTGACATAGGCTAATAAAAAAAGGGATCCGGGCGAAGCCGGGACGGGCTGCTTGTCTATACTAATATTATAAAGAGGAAGGGTTTGTTTGTTTGTTTGGATTGAATAGGCTCCAAAACGACTGGTCTGATTTGAAAAACTCTTTCAGAGTTGGAAAGCTTCACTATTCCCGAGTGACATAGGCTATAAAAAAATGACCCGGACGAAGCCGGGGCGGGCTGCTAGTTTTTAATAAAGTCGAAATCTAACTCACTTAGGTACGTACTTTTTTAATTTATTTTTTTTAGGGTGCGTCGGGGTAAGGTTGAACGAGATTTTGATGAGATAAACCATGTTTTTTTTAAAGCCTTATAATTTTAATCGTATGAAGCTGACGTATATGAAGTGATGTTTTTAGTAAAGTTAATGAATGGTTCTTCCTATCTACCTGAAAATGGACCTGATTGGAGGTGTTTTTCATATATAAAAACGACGGCAAAGTTAAATTTTTTGCAAAAAAATCGTGGGGTAAGATGGAATGATGAGGGGGGAAGATCGATATAGTTCTTAAAATCTTTAATATCCATTGTAGGTCCATTTGGATTATATGCACCGAAAGCATATTTTTTTCTCTATTCAAATATATAAATACATTTTAAAAATACCTAGTATTAACTAACAAAATGAAATTTTGTTAAATATAATATTTCAGTCTTACCCCACTTTGTATTCAGATGATATGCGGTTCTCAACCTTTTATTTTTATATCCTAATATTACTACCATGTACACAAAAAATGTAATCATTTCTTTATTTAAATAGACAGGTAGTTAAACTAGCTAAATATATTACAACTTTTATTTAAAATATTTTTTTTTTACACATGTTTTCATGAGTTGTGAATATTACACTACTCATGAACGAATCATACAGTTTGACAACCCCTGACTTTTACTATGGGTTTCATAATCGGGGTAAGTTGGAAAAGAAAATATTGCCGTCTTGCCCCTGGGTTTTACAAGCGGTGTAAGATTGAAAAATATAAAAAACTCCAAAAATATAAAAGATATGCTAAATCGGATTTTATGTATCAACTAAAAAAAAATTATCAATAACACGTATCAAAAAAACATATTTTTAACTTGCGTGTAGAAGAAACTACGGAACGTGGGGGAAGATTAAAAAACGCATTTATCGCTCAAAAACATACCTTGTCGAAAAATTGCAAAAAAAACATATGCACTCACAACTGACGATTATCGCTGACTGAGATAAGGAGCGCAATGAAATTACCTACAAAACTCTGTAGTCAGTGTTAAAAAATATGCACGGAATAGGCAGCTATGAGGGGTTTTTCATCTTGCTCTGTTTTTCATGTTACCCCGACGCACCCTACTTTATAATTATAAAGCTTCTATAAGTAGGAAACTACTTTTTGTGGCAAATTATGCTACCTAATCTAATTTTGTACGAGATTGCATTTAAGTACCTATATATACCTAAATATATTTAGTATGCTAAGTTTTCGAACAACGAAAAAAGAATAAAGAAACACAAACAGATGTCAAATGCCAATACATTTGTCTTTAACTGTCAATAACTTTTCAGCTTGTCAGTCCTTGATATTTCTCCAAACAGTGACACAGTGTTCAATACTGGATGTCAAATTACTGTTTTTATTTCACTGTAAAAACAGTAGTTTGCTGAAACTAAATACCTATTTATTTTCACTAATTTACCTACTATTTTGATAGATTAACTCGTAAGTTTCGACATTGTTTACTAAGGCTTGGTATAAGTTTATCTAAATATTTTTTTGATTAAATGCAACATCTTAAATAAAGTTATCAGTACTTAAATCTGACTAGACGCATTACAGGTCTTTTCTTTTTTTATGCTTAAAAAATATTTTCAGGCGTTTCTTCAATAGTCTTTCTAAAATGCTAGTAGACTGATCTGACGCTTTTTAAGAACAATTGCTAGTAAATTATTTCAATTTGAATAAAATGGCTATATTTCCACTTTGCTTACTTACTTGATCGTTCCTCATGTTATAAAATCTGAGAGCTTACTTTACGCTCTGTATCAAATGCTGTGACCGTAACATGAGTGCGACCTAGCAACCTTCAACCCTCTAGGGCCCTCCCGATATCATTGTTGAGGTCCTAAGGGTCTCCATATTTTTTTAGACACGCTATCTTCAAATTTATAGGCTTTTTGTTTGGACGAAAGATTTCGACTATATATACTTACTTTGTGGTTACATTGTTGTAGTATGGTGAAAAGATGTTGCTGCTACGAATAAATATTTAATGATATTCTTTCTAAGAAAACGTGTTATTTCGCAAATTATGTAATATAAGATTATGTTGATTGAATATGTAATAAGGTGTATCAATATAAAATAGAAGTATATTTGTACCAAGACAAGAGTAGAATAAAATTATAGTGTAATTGGTAAAAGCACAATACCTTCGATATATTATCATGTATATAAATTTCTATAGCGTATACAAAAGTAAAGACGTAGGTCAGTTTTTAGAGTTTAAATCTTAATCTCAGTTCTATCATAGTGCATTTGAGAAAAACTTTATGGAATTTTGTGCTGAAATATACAAGACTTGTGATTTACGATCATTATTATTGGCGGTATTATTTGTTAGAATGCGGCCAAACAGGTGTTTTGATTTGTCATATTCAATTAATTAATCTAATTTCAATGATTAATTTATAGTTTGCTAATGATAATAGGCTGAAATGTGAAATATGACATTTAATAGGTAATTTTACTGTATAATGCTTTCATTCGTCCATGACTTTTTGATATCTGATTATTATGGATTTTTTATATCTGAGTCTAGAGAAATTTAACAAGATATTAGGAAAAAGGATAGCAAAACTTGTCTAGAATTAATCTTAATCAGTGTCTAAGCCTAGAAAATCGTAGTAGTAGGTATTTGATTTTTTTACAAAGAGAAATATAAAAAGGTAACTCTGTGTCTACATTTTGAATAGGAAATAATAAAAATCAATAAATACGGAAAGTTTTTTTATAAGTGCGTCGCACCTGCCGTTTTAGTTGTTAACATAAATCACGCCAAGCTTATATTACCTTTACCTGGCCAAGTTATAACCTAAATTATTGTTCACGGAGGTCAAATAAATGCCGCAAATTACCTCGTAAGGGACCTATTATTGCCAACAATTAGTCGTGCACAGGACAAAGTTCGGGACATATAAGTTAGTTTGGGCGGACTTGGCGCGTCCACTACCTGGCCATTATTGTTTATTAGTTTAGTAGATTTGTGGGCGTGGAGGGATTTGTTGGTTTAGTTTTATTAATTTACCAATAGATTTTACACATAGATACAGTTCCAATACGTTTATTACATTGTATTCAAACTGATAGTAGCTATTTATTGGAATATACGCTAAGGTAAGTAATGCTAAAGTAAGTTACAATTTAGCGTCAACTCCGTTGTGCTACAAATAGGGGACCTGTAAAATTTTCGAAACGTCAGCAAATAAAATAAAATAAGGTCAAGGCTTCTAATTCCGGCATATTTTTGAGCTAGATCAACTTTGGTTAAAATTTTGAGACGTTTATTTTTAACTATTTACCTATGGCGCGTATGTATTAGACTAACAATTTACTTGGCAATCAAGTAGTAGTATAATATTCCCTGTATCTAGGTTGCTTAATTTATTATATATTTTTTTTAAAAAATAGTCAGGTAGACGGAGTTTCCCGCCTGAGTGGGGCTATTCCGTCATGCAAGCAGTTTCTCCTAGAACTACGCAGTTTTTTCAAGTCTTAGCTAGCGGAAAATGAAGACACGTTGATTTCAATCAAATATGTGTTATTAGACCTTAGATATAAGATTTACAATAGGAGTTATCCGCAAACACAATTTTTTGGGGCTATTCCGGCATGTTTTGCCAATCAGATGAGCTCAACCTTTTAAAAATTTACTAATATATATATTTTTTATATATATTATTTCATAAAGTAAGGATTTATGCATTTTGCAGTCCGGAGTATTTTCGTACTACGTTCTATTGAATTACCTACTCATATGTTTCGTCACAGCTAAGCTTATTATTGCCAGATTGACAAGTGTACCTATTTTAAAATGTAATACACTAAAAAAATTTTGACGATGTCTGGAATCGGGAAATACCGGCATATGACGGCTTTGCCCCTTAAAAAATAGACGGAATTTCCCACTTGACTATTTTGAAGTTGTTAATTTTTCATGGTGAATTACTAAAAACTATCGGAGTTTTACGCATCACGGACAGGCAGGCATGTTTATACATATCATAGACGTTGTAATAATCATACAAACAAGCCTAGAAGTCTAACTATTTCATATTTATCTTCGATCAAACTGCATAGTACTATACTCGCACTGTACTATACTGAGCCGGCAGCGGCGAACTGTGCTTAGATTCGCCAAAAACGTGTACGTGACGGAATAGCCCCGTAGACGGAATTAGAAGCCTTGACCTTACCCCAGTTAAATCTGTTATACAAAGCTGTTATATTTCAACGACATTGCAATTAACTCAAATAATAATCTAATCGTGTTATCTCATCTCTACCTTACCATTTTCTTTTAAAAGTTTCAAGTTGGAGAGGAAACTGTCAAAAAATGTTATAACGGGTGGCGAGTAAAGTAAATCCGAGCCAAGTTCCCGGAATCCCGCGAGTGCGGACACTTGTCACGATTTATCCTTTTCCCGGACTTGGAATTTTAGTTTCTTACGAGACACCCTTGTACCAAGATACTGTTATGATTTGTTTTTGATTTATCTAACAATATATATCTACGTTATGTTAAAAAAAATACGTATGATAATTTCTGATGCCTTCGCGGTTATGACACATCGGAATAAAACACCTTTCATAGTTGACTAGCGACCCGCCCCGGCTTCACTTGAGTGCTATAAACCTTTATCTTGAATCACTCTATCTTATAAAAAAAACCGCATCAAAATTCGTTGCGTAGTTTTAAAGATTTAACCGGACATAGGGATATAGGGACAGAAAAAGCTACTTTGTTCTATAATATGTACTGATTAAAATGGAAAAGTAGACTTTTAATTATGACAATAGACGTAATTGTAACGAAACAACTATAATGCATTTAATTAACGTATTTCTTAAAATATTTTGATAACGTTACGAAAACTTTAAAGTTCCCGTATTTGTAGCACAACTGAGCTGACGATAGTCTAACGCTAAAGTTAAACGTTATAGTATTAAGTACATGTATTTCTTTTTATTTAAGTTATACGTAATAATAAGCAGCAATCTGGAACATAACTTTTATATGACTATGTCTTGGTAGGGAGGCGAAAGCCTTTCGCTTTTGACAGTCGATATTATCTTTGCGGCTACGAAATGTCAATTATGATTAATAACACTTTTCTACCTATTTAACGTTGGAACAAACTTCATTGATAAAATCAAAACGGAGTACAAAACAATCAATGCGTAATTTGAAGATTTCATTTACAAGACAACATCTGAGTTGACATTCAGAAAAAATGGAATAAAACAAAAACTATGAACACATCAGATGCATACTAAAATTTCCCGGCAAAAAATTCTGAACAGGAATATGTTTATGCTACTTTGAGCTGTACCTATGAATAATTTGGTCGGATCGTATTATTTATTATATAAATTGATTGGTCCCGCTATTCCTGGTCACGGTGGCGACCATGGTAACGGTGGGACGGGGGGTGCGAAGAATCTCCGGGCTACGGGAGGCCATCACAGCAAACTGACCCTGGCGACGTACAACGGACGCACGCTACGGCTCGACTCGCATCTGGCGCAACTGGAGGTGGAACTTGAGAAGATTAGGTGGCACGTATTAGGGTTATGTGAAGTCCGAAGAGAGGGGGAGGACACCATATCTCTCGAATCAGGCCACCTAATGTACTTCCGAGAGGGAGACCAACAATCTCAAGGTGGCGTTGGGTTTCTGGTCAATAAGTCCCTGGCTGACAATGTTGTCGAAGTGTCCAGTGTGTCGAATCGGGTAGCGTACCTCATCATCAAGCTCACCGAGAGGTACAGCCTCAAGGTGGTGCAAGTGTACGCACCGACCTCGACACACTCGGATGATGAGGTGGAGGTTATGTTCGATGACATATCGAGGGCCCTTCACTTCACCACTAAGACCCATTACAACGTTGTCATGGGGGACTTTAACGCTAAAGTGGGAGTACAAAATTGTAACGAATCGGTAGTAGGATCCCATGGATATGGGAGCAGAAATCATAGGGGGCAAATGCTCGTCAACTTCCTGGAACGCGAGGGGCTCTTCTTGATGAATTCCTTTTTCAAGAAAAAGCCCCAAAGGAAGTGGACGTGGCAAAGACCGGGCACTGTGACAAAAAACGAGATCGACTTCATCATGACGGACAAAAAGCATATATTCAGAGACGTCTCTGTGATCAATAGGTTCAATACCGGAAGCGATCACCGACTCGTCCGAGGCTCTCTGAATATTGACTTCAGGGCTGAACGTGTTCGCTTGATGAAGGCCAGGCTCCGACCAACTTTGCTCCAAACTAGGATGGGATCTGAAACGTTTCAGTCCAATCTGGAGAACCGATTCGCTGCCGTGGAAACCACAACTGACGTTGACCAGAACCTTAAAAATGTGGTTCGGATTCTCAGGGAAGAAGGTACGAGATTCTGTAAAATGCAACGTAATGGCAGGAAGTCGAAGCTTTCGGAAGAGACTTTAGGGCTAATGAAGAAACGACGTGAAAACCCACCCGTCACTTCGTCAGAGAAACGGATTCTAAACCGAGAGATTAGTAAACGCGTACGACACGATCTTCGGTCCTTCAATACTCTTTCGATCGAAAGAGCGATCGAGCAAAACCGGGGAGCAAAAGTGTTTGTACAATCTCTTGGAAGAAGCCACCTGACGAAGTTGACCACAGAAATTGGAGAAGTCGTTGCTTCGAAGCCGGCAGTCCTAACCGAAGTGGAAAACTTCTATGGCCGGTTGTACGCTTCGCATGCATCTCGACCTGATCCCGGAAATGAGGATTCTAGAGCCACTTTAACACGCCACTACAGCGAAGACCTGCCAGAAGTCAGTATTGGCGAAATCGAGATCGCTCTTGGACAGCTCAAAAACGGAAAAGCCCCTGGAGAAGATGGCGTTACAACAGAGTTATTAAAAGCAGGAGGTAAACCTATACTTAGGGAGCTCCAAAAACTCTTTAACGCCGTCTTGTTTGAAGGAGAACTCCAGAGATGTGGAGTAGAGGTGTGGTCGTCTTGTTCTTCAAAAAGGGAGATAAAACCCTGTTGAAGAACTATCGACCCATTTCCCTTCTAAGCCACGTCTATAAGCTGTTCTCAAGAGTAATCACGAACCGTCTTGCGCGAAGATTTGACGAATTCCAACCACCGGAGCAGGCTGGGTTTCGGAGCGGATACGGCACCATAGACCACATCCACACAGTGCGGCAGATTATACAGAAGACCGAAGAGTATAATCAGCCCCTGTGTTTAGCATTGTGGACTATGAGAAGGCCTTTGACTCGATCGAGATCTGGTCTGTTCTGGAGTCCCTGCAACGATGCCAAGTCGATTGGCGATACATCCAAGTGATGAGATGTTTATACGAAGCCGCTACCATGTCCGTCCAAGTCCAGAATCAGCAAACAATGCCTATACCATTGCATCGCGGTGTGAGACAAGGGGACGTTATCTCCCGAAATTGTTCACAAATGCAATGGAGGATATGTTCAAAACGCTGAACTGGCAAGGACGTGGCATCAAAGTAAATGGCGAGTACATCTCTCACTTGCGATTTGCTGATGATATCGTTATCGTGGCAGAAACGCTGCAGGACCTACAACAGATGCTGAATGATCTGGCTGACTCTTCTGTACGCATTGGCCTACGGATGAACTTGGACAAAACCAAGGTCATGTTCAATGAACATGTACTACCGGAACCAATTGCGGTACACGGCGCCGTTCTCGAAGTTGTTCAAAAATATGTCTACCTTGGACAGACATTACAGTTAGGTAGAAACAACTTCGAGGATGAGGTGGATAGAAGAATTCAGTTAGGTTGGGCAGCGTTTGGGAAGCTACGTCAAGTCTTCATATCGTCACTCCCACAGTGCCTGAAGACGAAAGTCTACAATCAGTGCGTCCTACCCGTCATGACATACGGAGCCGAAACGTGGACACTGACGGTACGGCTGGTTCACAAATTTAAAGTCGCTCAGCGGGCTATGGAAAGGGCTATGCTCGGCGTTTCTCTGCGGGATCGAATCAAAAATGAGGTGATTCGGCAGAGAACCAGAGTCATCGACATAGCTCACCGGATTAGCAAGCTAAAGTGGCAGTGGGCTGGCCATATTAGCCGAAGAACCGATAACCGTTGGAGTAAACGTGTTCTAGAGTGGAGACCGCGTCTCGGCAAGCGTAGTGTAGGACGTCCTCAGGCAAGGTGGAGTGACGATTTGCGTAGGATGGCTGGCAGGAGCTGGATGCGAGCAGCCGAAGATAGAGCAAAGTGGCGTGCAATTGGAGAGGCCTATGTCCAGCAGTGGACTGCGACGGGCTGATGATGATGATGATGATAAATTGATTATTTTAAAATTGTACACATTTTCTTGACGACTAAGAGAAAAAAATATTTTAAGATGACATTAATTTGTATTTCTAATGGTTGATGTTATGTACATTTGACATTTTAATTAATACTTCAATGTTTGACCTTAACGACTAAGAGAAAAATTATCATAACGACATTTCGTTATAATAATATTCTAAAATAATGACTAGTTTAAATTTTGTGTATTTATTTGTTTATATATTATTGACGATCTCACTATTACACTATTAGTACTTATAATATGACAATGTAGTTATAATGTATAAAATATTGAGAAATAAATGAATCTGAATCATGAATGTAAGTATAGAATGTAATTTTTAACAATTTCTACTAAATATACATCTTGATTCCTAATTTCAGAAGTAAGCATATGTAAAGTACAACGCTTGGATCTCAAGAGACTACACAGAGGTAGATATAGAATTAATAATAACAAGTTTTTAATATTTTTAAATGCTCAAAAACGCGTTGCCCCTATTCGCCCCGTAAATTGGGTATATGGAAAGAATATGTCCCCAACATAGCTATAAGAGAACACCATCATCTAGTCAGTATAAATCTCCAATGTCATAGAAATAGCCCAAACAAACCAATAAATACGAACAACAATATATTTCACACCTCCTCTTAAAACACAAAGCCTTTGTGTCGAACGCAGTAAAGATGAAAATCTGTTAATTCTGCTGCAAAATTAATGTTGCCTAAGTTAGTAGTAAATATGACGCTGCGAATTTAACTTTAGCGAGTCAATAGGACGTTATGCTATTGTATTATGGGTGAATTTAGATTGGCTTTTGTTTAGATAGTGAGTTATGGAAAAATAAAGGCTGTTCGGGCTTTGTTTCGGGTACTTTTGTTTGCGTTATGTTTTCGATGGACGAATGTATGGATCCGAAAGGGATTTTGCGTGACGTTTATTCTTTTTGTTATTAAGGAAAACTCACGGATTAACGTCAGTTTGTGCTATGAGTGAAATACTTTATTAAGGAAAGAATGAGTTATTTTTTACATAATTTTACGAAGTTCCTTAAATAGGTACTAACTTTTTTTTTCAAAATGTTATATAGCTTATGTCACTCGGGAATAGTGTAGCTTCCCAACAGTGAAATATTTTTTCAAATCGATCCATTCGTTTTGGAGCCTATTCCATCCAAACAAACATTTCCTCTTTATTATATTAGTATAGAAATACGTTAGAATGTGGTTTTATATACTTAATAAGGTGCAAATTATTTCTTGTTTTTTTTAGTCTTAAGGTCACGTGTAAGGCAAGCTCAAACAAGCTATGTCATCCATGATTAAATCTCACTCAATCAAAGCTCCTTCCAAAATGTCCATTCAATATTAATCCAATAAACTAACAAACAGGAAATAAATAAGTACACAATAAGTCGACACTAAAAGGAAAGTACTAAAAGCAGAGTCAATGTTAGAAACTTTGAAAGTGCCCACTTTTATGTATCAAGATAAAAGAGGAGGGCGACAGTGAACATAATAATGACGTAGCGAATTTAATAGTTAGGGTTCTATGCTATGTTTTTTTTAAATAGTAAAATGAACGAATCAATTTGAAAATCTAGCGCCTACCTTATACCTAGGTACCTACAACAGGGGGATTAACACGTTACAAAATTGTGGAGCAAAAACGCATGAGGCACTCTCTTTCTTTTATTGCTAAGATATAACAGAGACAAATGATTTTTCGAACAACAAATACTTTATGTACCTAGTACCTACCTACTTGCCGTGCAGACAGATATAATTACTTTCATTTGTAACAAATTATAATACCTTCTAAAGACGATATAGATTAGAGACTATGTGTGACAGTTCGTTGACATAATTTATTTTTAATCTGTTTGTAAATATAGTCACATAGGTAGTGTATACTCGCAGCACTGTTTTAGTTTACACTGTAGGTATCAAATTATTTTGTAATATAAACTTATTTAAAATTAACTACCTACGTTAAGTTTGCACAATAAAATTAATAAATTTAACGTTTTTAGTCATGTTATAAATAAAAATAAACACGTGATTTAAATTCGTTAGAATAGTTCATTCCAAAGCGTTACAACCGCATAAGATACATTTTAATTTTTAAATCCTACCGACCTGAAAACACATTTAAGTTAATTTCAAAGCTTAGCTACTAGTGAAATTTTTAACAAAGAGGTAAAAAAATATAGAAATCGCATTTTTCCCTACCTCAGGCAGGTTCTAAAAACTGGGTCAAGACGGTTGAAAAGGTTTCAACGTAGATTTAGCCCCCGCGAGCACTTGCGAGTCTTCGGAAATATTCCTACTCCGCATACGTATAAAGACATTATTTACTTAGTAACTGATTTTTTACTTAATATTTTTAAAATACAGTTGAATTCATTTTTCCTTAGCAGTTTTAAGGCCATTGGGCCAATGCCGTGTAACTATACTCGTATAGGAATTATTACAAAATAATTTAGTCTTTTGACATCTGGAGAACTGACGATTCGAGAACTTTTTTATTAATTGTGTAGTTATACATAGTTCTTTTATTCGTAGCACACCGAGTTGGCTATCGTCAACTGGGACTCTAACTCACCAATTTAACATTATAAAAACTATCTTAAAATTGTTTTATTCCAAAGTGTAATAGCATCGAATACATCAGAAATTGTTAATACGGTTTATTTTTATTTTATACCAGCCCGCGACTTAGTTTGCGCATTATTACTACTTTACACAATATCTTCAAGAATAAAAAAAATAACCTATGATGATATGTAAGCTAGCTATATAAAATTTCATCAAAATCCAATTACCTAGTAGTTTTGCGTGAAAGATTAATACACTCATCGTTACCTAGGTACTTATCAAAAGACGATTGAGTAGTTTCATCAGTTTGAGTAGGTACGTAATGCAAAAATGATCGTGAACTATTGTTATTATAAAACATCCCGTTGTAAAACCCTTCACGTCACCCGTCAACAAACTTGTAAGTTTGGCAAATTGAATCCAGTTACGGAGTTATAATGAAGCGGTACAGTTTTGGAGCAAATCATTATGTTCGAGGGTGTTAGTGGAACTACGGGAAAAGCGCTACGATAACTTTGAAGTGCTTGTATCAATAAGGGCATGTTATTACGAAATTATAACTTAATGTTTACTACGACGTATCAATCGAAATTCGATCGATATCTATGGTTTTAGATCGCAATGGGGTTTACATTTTTTTTACCTAATAAGGTGTTTATTTAAATATGTGAAATTATATTAACGCACAAACATAAATACATATTTTTGGCTTTTTTTATTTCTGGCTCTTTATATAATTATGTTTTTATTTTTTATGATTGTCTGTTTCTGTTGTACTTTGAGTCTTATCAGTTTGAATAGTTGCGTACCTACCTATCTAGATGGCTGTCGTGTACGTACCCATGTATTTTTAAGTCTATTAAATTCCTTCTATTAACTCATTGTTTTCTTTACTGTCCTCCCCTCTCTAACAAATATCGTATCTCTTAAAACATATTATTATACTCGTGCTATGAAGTTTATTCCGATATGTAGGTGCAATATGCACCGAAAACTTTCAACGCCTTATAATAAATTCACCAATTGAAACTTTACGAATAAAACACAACGCCCGGCGTTACTTAGAAGCCCACAAAGAAAATTAGATTTCGCGAATACGCTCCATTTCACTTGCTAGAAATAACAATGTTGTTTGTCCATCTGTTCTTCATTTTTATGTTATATACTTTTCGATGGTAAGTTGTTTAAATTTGGAAAATCTCGCTGAGATTAGTTTTGTGAAATGATTCTTTACGCCTTCAATTGTCTATTCTACGAGTAAATTAGAATAATCTATAATATAACCGATCCTACTTGATAGAGAAGGGAAATAAATTTATATATTAGGTAGTAGTCCTACCATTGTCTATAGGTATAGTATATTATTATAGGCATAGTGTGGGTATAATGTATATTACTTACTATATAATATAATAATATAATATTATTAGGTATATATCCACAATATAAAGAATATAAAAGAAAGAAATGCAATCCGGAGGCTTTGACTAGTGTCGTATATATTAACGAGGGGAAAAGGAAATACGTTTTCATTTAAAAAGATAAAAGGGGCAAAGTTTGGGAGTAAGGAAAACTTTGTTAAGAGGCTAATCTTAACAAAAACAAATGTTTTTTTAGCAAATGAAACGGTTTCGCGTTCGTTGTTAAGGAAATGTTCCGTTATACTTGCTGCATAACAAGTATTAATAAACCAAACCGTAAAGTAAAATAAGAGACAAGTCGTAAAATATGTTTTTGATGTTGGTATCTACTTAATGTTAACTGAACTCTAAAAAAAAATATGGGCTTAATAACAATATGCACTTTCGTAAGATTTCGATTGAAGAAAGTAGAGTTCGATTATTAAAAAATATTGGCCAATTCCCCATTGTGAAGCACCCCTCTTGTATTGTTTTAAATAAAAGACACTCGCTGAATGGGCTCCCGTGATTGGCCCAATGACTTTATTTGAAATGGAGGGGATTTAGACGGGAATTGTCGGGAATCCCAGTTTGTTTAGGATTGTTTGGGGAATCCGGTAGAGTTGAGGGAATAGGGCTTGTGAACTTTCAGGGATATTTCTAATCGGCTCAGAGCATGCGTAATAAATTTTGTGTAAATTTTGGACTTGTTTCAATTCAATCCTCTCTTAACATTTTTGATTAATCTATACCTATTCTATATGTGTAAAGGGTGACCGTGACTGACTAATTAACTGTCCCAAACCGATGATTGAAGTTGAAACTTTTCACGAAATATTGATTTTGTACCTACTATTGTTTTATTTAGGAAATTATTTTTTCGAAATCACATATATTATTTGGATAGTATCAAAGCTATTAAAAAAACAAAACTGGAATTCCCGGTATTTTGAAAAGGTAATAGATACGTATAAGTATATTAATATACCATGTCATAAATTAAAAAAAAAGACATAATATGTAACCTTTAACACCTTTAAAATTGTAATAAAATACTTGAAACGTTTATCGATGAAAACGACAAGAGATCGATTGTGAGGTGTTATACGTAAATGTTATGTCGAATAAACCGGCCGTCACACAGTTTATGTCAAAATAAAAAATACTTGGTTTTTAGAAAGAAACAGACACGTTAAGTACACGCAATTATTATTTAGCATTAAATGATATTTACCAACCTATATTGGCTAAGTGTCGTTATCTACATATACAATGAGAATGGATAATTAAAAATTAATAATATGTTTGCTTGTGAGTATAAGTAATGCAAAAGTCAATAAAAATATGGATAGCGTGCCGGGTATTTCTAAAAAAGGACATTATAAAGCGTATGTAGGTAACACTACACATTTTAACTAGTACCTACTTACCTATTACTTACAATAACATAATATTGTGTGGCAGCCGATATATAAATAACGCACCACACTTCAAATCAGATCGAATCGAGATAAAGCTAATTGATTATCGATGGAACTCGATAGTTTTCGTGTTATTATAGCTCTTTAATTCTATCAGATAAGGAAAATTCATACAAAAATAAACCATAACGTATTGTACTAAGGATCTCTTTACAAGTAAGCAGTGATACATAAACAATTATTTTTAATGCCATTAAAAGTTTGGAAACAATCTTTCGATTTGATTTTATATTTACAATGACAATTTCAAACATGTCATTATTACGTTGAAATAAGATTTAATTTTTAAAAGACTTACGTTTACCAAATGCATATTTATGCATGATTAAGAAGTTATCTCTACAGGTAAGAAATGGGGCGTATTAAGTGTAAAAAAAAAGTTTTTTAAACTGTTAACACTTATAAATAGAATGAATCGATACTTTGAAATATCGTTAATTGTTTTATAATTTATTAGATTACTTTTAATGTTACGCCTTGATATATATTAGAGGGTGTGTCGTTTTGCTCTTACCTAAAATATTTAATGGTATTTAAATATAAATGGTATATACCTAAATATTTAAGTATTCTTAGTTCAAGATATTATTGAAGTAGTCAATTTCAAGAATTACGCTTTGATACAACGATAAATTGCTAGTATATTTTATCAGAATGAATGGAGTTTAAATCTTATTGGGTTTAACATCTAAATAATGAAGAATTAAGCTACAATAATATTAATTCTGACAACACATACGAGCGCATTATATCGTTGCATTAAAACGTAATGCTTATTTTTGCCCAGAGGCAAAGAATAGGCAACTTTAAACGTCTGTGGAATCACCCATCATATTTTTATGTAGGTAAGTCTATATGTTATATTTACAATCTTCGTATATCAAGCAGACGATTAGGTATTTTTTAGGCGTACCTAAAATTTAAAGTTTACCGAATTTAACCAAAATCCGATAAAGTTCCCGTTACAAGTGAATACGGTTAAATTTATAAAAGCTTGTATACGCCGTAAATCTGAGGTCGGCGTTAACGCAAACCAAAAACGTTTGTATGTACACCGTTACGAAAATCTATTCACCTATAAAATTAAGCGGGAAACCCTTTAAAGGCCTTACTACAGGTAGTCGTTATTAAAAATGTTACACTTGTATTAAACGTAACTCACTAAATAATAAACTACTGACAATATATGAACAAGACTTGTTATATACTTCATTACAAAACCAATCCTGAGTAATGATACATTCACTGAGCGTTAAGTATCTCTACATTTGGTAAGAGTATCTGTCAATGAATAAAAATATTGCTTACGCTAAAATTTATTAGCATCTAAAAATCTATATTTAGATCTAGCGTAAGCAATATTTCTTAAAAATCAAAACGTACAGACGTAGTTTCTCATTATATCTACAACATATCCAAAAATTATAAAAATCTAACTATATTTACTGGGTGTAAAACGTTATCGCCTTTTGTATGAAAATTAACAGGTTCACAATCCTCTTAAGTGGCTATGTTTGATTATACACTTGTGCACCTAGTAACCTAACTACATTATTTATTATTATAATACAACTCACTAGTTACTCCACCACTGGACTAGTGTCCCGGCAGAAGTCGTCCTGCCAAAGCAGCGCTACATTGATCAATCGATTAGACAGTTGTTGTCATTAAGTTGGTACTACGTTATTGAGTTTTGGTTAAGCACGTTTTATGTTACGTAACACTGGAACGGGATCTTATATCTGTCTCTTTGTTTTAACCTACCCATAATTTTCAGCCAAATCGGTTAAGTCACTCACGTGTTTTTTTATTAAAGGTCGTATCATAAAAAAAAATAATTACCATGATATAATAATTTACGTGATTGATTGATGCCATATTCATTACATTTTCATCAAGATTTTAATCATTAAAAGTCAGAAACACCTGTTCAAAGTACATCGTAGTAATAAAACATTAAAGAGAAATATCCCTCGTCCCAGTAGTAATCAAAATCACCGAATGGTGAAAAGGCTACCCTTGATTGGGAATCGAACCCAGCAAGTAATTTTAAAGAGAGCCCATACATCTGCTCTGGGCTCAGTGTGTTCTGATGGGAAATAACTCCATGGACAAAGATGGATGACCGAATTGATTTTAAGGGTAAGAATCACAATGGTTATAAAAACAGTAGGGATGTATTTATAAAAACTTTTGTAAATTTATACGTATTGTTGTAAAGTTTATAAACACTATTTAGCTTTGTATTGTTGTATTTTATTTTATTGGCTGACGCATCGGAAAAATAAAATAAGTAGGTACGCGAGTTAACTCCGTTTACCTGTAGTGGTTTCATTCCAATGTGTAATAACCGCAAAGGCATCAGAAATCATTTTTTATTATTTATCAACATGTAGGGTAATCGCATATTTTTTGTGAAACGGTTGCAAGAGGTCAAAGTTAATTATGTTTGTAAAAAATAAGTTTAACAAGAAAAAATGATAATTAAAAAAGCGAAGGTAGTTCCCTCGACCATTTAAGACCCCCATTACAGACCTAATATAGTTTTTTTTTGAAATGGGTTAAAAAAGTTTTTAAATAGTAAACATAACATAAAATAGTAACAGCATTTAAAGTCGAATTTGTATTACTAAATCCTATGTACTTACTTAATTATAAAAAAACCACCTAACCTTCTGTTCTACTTCGTTCTGTATATAAAATGCTTTCTAGCTAATATTTGCTCGACTCTGATGCCAAAGCGACCCAGTGAAGTGCCTAGATAGAATGAATGTTAAATTACCTAATACCTACATTGCGTTTTACTTTCGCAATATCAACTGACTAGTTTTTCTAGAATATATTACTATCGATATGCCAGTGATGTTCAAAATTATCCAAGTTAATCTTGAGTAAGTACTAAGTTGTTTAGGTAATTTATTTCTAGTAAACAAAAACATTAAAAAGCGTCCAATAATTAACAAGGAAGGAAATAATATAAATAACTATTTATTTTGATACATAATTGAGTTAACTATTTGAGGTATAATTGATCGTTTTTTCTGCTAGAAAAATAGCGGTATTACTTAGTTAAGAAATGGATGATATTTTCAAGAAAAATAAAATATACCAAAGAATTTGTTTTTATGGTATACAACATAAATAGAACTATTCTAGTATCAATGAAACCTTATTTATATGTGTAACAACAAACTCATTATATCACTACTCGAACAAAGAAACGCCATAAGCGCCATGTAACCATCTCCATAACAAGGGCATATACCTACTCAAAGAAAAACCACTTAATATGATACTAAGGTGAATAAATGAAGCCAATGCGAGACGTAAACGGATAGCACAATAAACTTGGCAAAGAAAACGGCAATAACAGAACAAAATGGCGTACGTAGAGATTTTCCGAGATAACTCTCTATTCGGGAATTGTTCGAATCATAACGGGGAGATACAGTGACAGTGACAAACGCGATACGCCTCTGGAGAAAATATGGACCATAGAATAAGATATAAGATTTAGCGAACGAACAAGCGGATCTGTAAACTGAGCGATTTTAATTTTAATAACTAGCAAAGTGTTCTTTTTATGTAGTTGTTCTACCTTTTTCTTAAAAAAGCGATTCAAAACAAACTATATCGCTCAGATAAAGTTGAAACATTATTTGCTAAGTGTGAGTGTGTAGCTATATTTGTTTAAGTAGTGTACCATGCCTCATTGATTTATAATGTTTTTTTTGAAACTCATATTTAATTTTGACTAAATAACCATGAACTGTTTTTTTTTTCTGATCAGATATAATATATTGCAGTAATCCACGGTAACAATTTTTAACCGTAATAAAAATAAGGTCATTAATTAAATCGATCAATACTGTAATAATACGATGCATATTAATGCAAGTAATCACTTTCATTATCTCATAGCTTGCACCAAAACTGTATCACATATGTTTGCAGAAAGTCTAATGTTTCAAAGAAAACTCTCGCAAACATGCGTAATTTGATACAATGTATTGAGATAAATAACGACATGTATATATAAATAAAGCGAACATTTATATTTTGAGTTTCTTAAAACTTGGTATGTATTGAATCTTGATATAACAATGCAATTTTAAATCCTATTTTATGGGTTATAAGGTTTATTTTTATTTCAGAATCAGCTCTTACACCTAGTTATATTCTTCTTATTCTCAGCAGAACTCTCTATGTAGCATAATACTTTGTTAAGCTTATTTGTAACACTTTACGTAGAAAAGCTTTCATCTCTGCGGTAGTAGGTACACGTAATTTTCTCTAAGATGCTGACTTCGCGTCAAAGCAAAATGTTAATACGATTTAAGTGGGTGCACAGAAAAGCCAATTAAAATAAGTTTGACTGACTCTAATCTCTTCTTTGTGTTGTATAGTTAAAAATAGATTTAAAATACCGCACTATCTGCATAAATGTACCAGTATTGTTTTAATTTGGGACCTGTATCAATAGACTTAAGTTACATTCGATCATGGTGAAAGCGTTAGTATCGACTATTGTAGTTTAAATAAGCAGATGGTCATAATATGCGCATGATGTAATTTGCATTGGTTCAAAGTGATCACTTTTATAATACGAGTAGGTAGGTATACTATAAAGCATTTACCCGTGATTTCGTCTCCGCACGGAGATAATATTCAAAAATCTTTGTTGTGTGAAGTGCTTCTCTACGTTTAAAATGCCTGAGAAATCAAGTTTCTAACCCTTATAGTTTAGACTCTGCGTTGAAATATCAGTCATTAAGTCAGCTTCTCCTTGTATATAAATTCCAACTAATATTACCTATAAATGCGAAAGTAACTCTGTCTGTCTGTCTGTCTGTCTGTTTTCACGCTAAAACTACTGTACCGATTTAAATGAAATTTGGTACAAAGAAAGTCTGGAGCCCGAGAAAGAACATAGGCTACTTTTTAACCGACTTCAAAAAAGGAGGAGTTCCAAGCGGACGAAGTCGCGGGCAGAAGCTAGTCTATAATATATTGTGCGCTCACTTCGCCCATATAAAACCGCTATGAAAAAAATAGCAAATATTATTTAGGTATTCCGTAGCTCACAATACTGTCCACTATAAACACTATCCCTTATCACAATCCCTGGTGAGGAATATATCAAACAAAGGGTAGGCCTCGACGTTCAGGGACGGACTCTTTACGACAAGATATTATATTGTGAATGTATTTTCACTTAGAATATATTATTTTGTAAAGACTTTACGAAAATGAAAAAGTGATATTTTTTATGAGTTTATAATAAAACAAGTATATATTTGGTATGTTTGTAGCGTTCTTTAATTCCATAGTTTGTCTTTTAGTCGTCTTTTTTTTTCGAACTGAATACTGAAGCGCAGTTGGCCAGTTAATGGGCCTTCACTGCAAAACCGGACGGGTGGCGAGACTCCTGAAAGGAGACTCTTAAGCCTTTTGAGTTGGGTTTCGGGTTTTTAGCCCTGACCGACCCGAGGGCCCCCCAAGGTGGGGGTCGCACCTCGGCTCGGGCCGTCAGGAGGTGTGTTGACACGACTATTTTGTTGCAAGGGAACAGAAGGTCCCTGCGGATAAGTCCGACGCGCGCCGGTTGTATGTGGACGTCTTCGACCCCGCCGGCGGGTTAGTCGTCTAATCTAAGTATGCCAGTATAGCTATATATACTTACATTACACGATTAAACATCTGCCTATGTAGATGCTACTACTTATTTGGGCTCGAATCCCACCAGAGGTAAATATTATGTCTTTTCATAAATTGGCTTTATATAAAACAATCAATTTTCAAGTTATTTATTCTTACTTAATATCCAGTAATATATTTTTAGCATATTAATATACAAAATGTGTAAAATATATTGATTAACTACCTATATCGCGATAATATATATAATCCGCGTGGAACTCCTCCTTTTTTGCAGTCGGTGAAAAAGTAGCCTATGTCCTTTCTCAGGCTCCAGACTTTCTTTGTACCAAATTTCATTTAAATCGGTCCATTAGTTTTAGCGTGAAAGGGTAACAGACAGACAGACAGACAGAGTTACTTTCGCATTTATAATATTAGTAAGGATAAGGATGTTACATTCCGTTTTATTAATTACTCACTATTCTACCTATATATAAATTGTTGTGTGTTCAAATAAAATAAAACTTCATTATTATTATCGCGATATCTACTCATTTACACACGGGTACATAGTAATTAAAAACATACTAACAATTTTAATAGCGAATTGTTTAATCAATTTAATCCTTACACAGGTAGGTACAGGCGTCACAGGCCATAAATAATTAAAGGACAATATTTTGATAGCTTAATTTATCACGCCGCAGACAATGGAAGCAGCGTGCGCGAAATTGCATTAAAAAATATATTCACCATAGACTTTATTTATAGGTTTGGAAGTTAATTTGGTGTGAGGCACTGTTTTTAATTACTTGTGATTGCTTTACAGCATAAAGTATTTACTTTGTGATTAAGAGTTGTGTAAGCTCGTAACGATATTTTATACTAATATACCTATTTACTGAGGAAAGGTTTGTTTGTCTGGATTGAATGGGCTCCAAAATAACTGGGACGATTTTAAAAATTCTTTCACTGTTGGAAAGCTACACTATTCCCGAGTGACATAGGCTATAGAAAATTGTGAAAAAAAAAATTTGGTAGGTATCCGTGCGAAGCCGGGGCATACTGCTAGGTTTTCTATATTTGTGTTAATTAATAAATTACCCAAAATTTCTAGTCCATTTACCCCATGTTTTATTTACAGACTATTGAAATAATCCTATAATTCGGCGTATTGATACAAGTAAATTAACTATGTATGCGCAAATTTTAAAAATACAAAACGGTGATCGTATCAGTCTTTGTAATTAGTAGGCAGTTGTAGGAATAAGCAAGGGAATTACTTTTTTTGTCGTTTTAGATTTAGGTAGGTATCTTTTTTTCAATTCTTGAATCAATGGCCTCCGAATTAACTATGTCTAGCTTGTATTCAAGGTTTCAGCAGCTGTGAATATCTAAAAAATACCAATAGAAACTACATACAAATTATCGATCGCTATCTGCTGAAATAGGGTTAAAATTACCTGGCAATGGCTAAATTCTTAATTCCCCCAACGCCGAGGTTCATCGTTAATTCTAACCCGGAAGTTTCACTAGAGCCTTCTTTAAGCAACGTCGGTGCTGATACAAGTACTTAACCTCAGTAGTTTCTGGAATAAATAGTAAAATATTAATTACTAGCGGTCCCGGCAGATGTCATCCTACCCTTTCGAAGTTCAAATTGACTCTACATTATAGTTATGAGGCGTTTGTTGCGATATAGAAAAGAGCTGTTTTTATGGTTATCTCAGCCAATTTATTGGGTTCCGTGGCCAAATGGCAAAAACGGGACCCTTATAGATTCGTCATGTCTGTCTGTCCGTCCGTCCGTCCGTATGTCACAGCCAGTTTATTTAGATTACAAATCACAAAATAAAATATTGAGATTAAGAAAGCAAAAGTACCTACGTACCCTAAACTTATATTTAAACCTAAACTATAAATAAGTAAATACACGTAGCTATGCAATTTGTCGAAAAAGGTCCTACTCAGCTTTATGTCAGAAAATTCCACTTGGGACATTTCCTGGCGCTGGTTTCCCGTGGAATCAGAATATAATGTTCAGTATATTTGTTATTCAGCAACAATATTTCACAAAGTACCTATTAGGTAAGTATATGATTGTTTAGGATTATACGTGCACTTATTAATAAGAGTTATAATAATGTTAATGCATCTTTAAATTTGATGTTATCAAGTAACAACATCTGATTAAACCATTACCTAAATGAAGCAAAACTTTAAACTAACACCTACTTACTTATAAAAAGATTTTAACACTTTTAAATATCAGTTATATTGCACAACAATTATTAGCAAGTAAATCACAGCAGATTTTGTGTAAATTAGATCATTATTGTACAAAAATATGACGTAGGTAAGCAATAAGTGAGCAACTCGCAAGCCGTCGAGTGTAAACGAGTCACGACGCTACAATAGAAAGAGACAACCGACACGCTAATGAGCCTGATTGGCGTAAAATCACGACCAAAATGGCGGCGGTGACAAATGTAGTCGACGTCTACTAAACTGATTTAGGGGTGAAATTAGAGGTAGGTACATTACGCATTTGATCGGTTTATTGTGCGTTTTGGCACTGCTTAATTGACCCTTTCTGTGTACCTATTTTGAACTACTTATTAATTTAGTAGGTAGTTGTTCAATATAATTATAGTTCAAATGAAGACTTTACTTATTACTTATCATAAACTTTTATGTGTATGACTAGCGATTTCGTCCGCGTACTTTATAACTCCGTAAGGAGGTGAATTTCAATAAAAATGTCAAAAAATAATTACACCCCCTTTTCACCCCGTTAAAGATTGAATTTCAGAAAATCCTTTCTTATCGAATGCCTACGTCATACAAAGAACGCACCTTTTAAGTTGCAGGTCTCTGCTATCAGCTGTTTAGGCTGTACGCGTATCCGTCAGTCATTCAGGACAAAGGATTTTACATTGGGATGAAACAATCATAACGGATTTAACTCTCTCTATTTTATATTATTTGCTGACGTTTCGAAACCTTTACATTTTCCGTATTCGTAGCACGAGTGGGCTTTATGATAGACCAACGCTAAACTTAGAGTTAAATCCGTTATAGTTTTTTCATTCCAATATATGCGTTGCAATATTACGATTTTGTTTTAAACAAGAAAAATAAATGTATATAGCTCTCTACAAAAACAAAATTACTTATTTATTTATCCGTAAATCTGTTCAAATTCACAAAGCTTTATTGGGAATAGAAAAAAGAACAAACCGCGTTAATAAGAACACCGTTGCTTGTAAAATGATACGTTCGAAATCTTTGATGGTACCCGAAAAATCTTAAGGATCACAAATACGGAGAATACCTGTATAAGTGATAAGAGTATAGCGAGTTTATTAATTGTATTTAATTTTATGAGATGGTTTAAAATGAAAAAATGCGTGTTTAAAATGAATTTCACGTGAGTACATAATTGAGAAATAACGTGTATGTATATATTAATCTGTATATAAAAAAAAACTCTAATTTCCTTATATCGATTGAATATTGTAGCGCTGCTTTGCCGGGCAGGACGACGTATAGGTACCGGGATCACTAGTGATATAATAAAAGTAATAAAATAATATGAAGAATTTGTAAGTGATGAAACAATACCTACATTATTGGTAAGTAAGCTATTACAACATAATAATAATATTATATTATTATCAAATATGTAGTAAAATAGTAACACGAAACAAAATATTTAATTGATGTGGTGAACATTTCGAATCGTTTCACTATTGTTAAAACAGTGATATCGTTTAAACAAAGTGATACTCTAGTCGCCGATACCACAGAGTAATGAAGTGGAAGCAGCTATTATGTAAATTGGAAATGGGTCTCATTCCGTTCCGTAGACGACAATTTTGATGTTTGTCGCATTTTACCAAATTCCATCTTTGGGAGGACTCTTCAAATTGAAAGGATTGTTGATTTTGATTTGGGAGGTTTAAATGAAGCGATTTGGCCGATTTGGGGCTATGATTTTTTTTATTACTTGCAGAAGGAAATTGGTTTCTAGGGCTCTACGTCGGGTAATGATAAATGGATTTTCTGGGGTCCCTTATCAGAGTTACTCATATTAATTGAAGCTATATGTGAAAGTTACAAAATCAATAATCTGATAGTATTTTTATGACTAATCGACATTTTAAATTAGGCGTGAATTTAACCTTAAATTACAAAATCTACATACTTAATAATTCGAATCCGAAAAAAACGCACGGATTTAATTTACGAATTTTATTTTATTTGGAATGAAACAACTATTAACGGATTTAACTCGCGTATTTTTTATTTTATTTTATTAGCTGACGTTTACTTTAGCGTTAGACTATTGTCAGCTCAGTCGTGCTACGATTATGGAAACTGTAAAGAATCCGAAACGTCAGCTAATATATTTTATTAATTAAATAAAAAATACGCGAGTTAAATCCGTTAATAGTTGTTTCATTCCAATGTGTAATAACCGCGAAGGCATCAGAAATTATTTATTTTATTTGCTGACGTTTCGAAAAATTTACAGTTCCCATATTCGTAGCGTATTCGTAGACTGATTTAGTGGTAGAAGAAAGATATTTAGACCAAATAAAGCTTACGCAATATTGTTTTACCATCTAAGGTTTCGTGCAACTGCTGAAATCGATTTCAGCGTATAAGGAAGTTAATTACCTAAGAAAATAAGATTTCCCAGATATACCTCCGTTTCTTTTTACTCAAGGAAAATCGCGATATCTCCAAATTCCTTAAGTTATGGGTACGGATAAACTCCCCTTTGTGGTTTTTTCAATCTTTACCGACAATGCTTTCTTATGGAGGGCGTAAAACGAATTTTTGCCTTTCGCACTTATCCGGTTTCACATATGCACCTATACAGGCAATGTTATGCAAAGCAATATTTACTCCCGGTTTTTATTAAATTGGTATACTTACGTTTATTTATTGTTTGTTTTATCGGATTCCGAAATACGATTTAGGGTTTGCTCAACATCCAGTTAAAAAATATTGGTTTATACTTACGAGTACATTGCCTAAAAAATCCTGATTTAAATTATTAACCATTATTTTGATGTTTAAAAACTTTAGTTACTTTACGATTAGATAAATTGGTGTGAATTGACCATGGATATCATATATTTGATAATAGGTATATTTTACCTAGTAACATTTCTGAGAATGTTTTTAGTTATAGTAAACTGTACAGGGGCCCTAGACAAGTGCCCAACGTTCAACGTTAACGTTAAACGTTAGGACCGAAATGTATGGGATTTGACATCCGCGAACGACTGTCACGTACGTCACAAATGTCAAATCCCATACATTTTGGTGCTAACGTTTACCGTTAACGTTGAACGTTGGGCACTTGTCTAGCCCCCCAGGACACCATAATATTATAACAAAGTCCATTAATTATTTTTTAAGCCCTAAGAGATGTTTATCAATTATTTGTTTACTTATTTTGATTCGTTCAGAAATAGGGTGAGTTTCGCTTCCATTTGATTTGATTTCAATTTGTTTACAATTCGATTTTAATTTGTGTCACTAGGTTAATGCGAAGAGCTCAATAAACAAGAACTTCAAGAACAAGAATTAGACGCCTGTTAGAACTTAGTAATGGTTGAAATTACTTTAATACCAACTTCATAAAATATTGGTGCCTTCTTTCAAAAGAGTACCTACGTCATACTTTTGAAATCGATTTGTATTTTATTTTAAATGTATTAAATATTACGATATAAAAATTTCTGATGCCTTCGCGGTTACAAATTGGAATGAAACAACTTTAACGGAATTAACTCGCGTATTTTGTATGAATTGCATGTTCTGAAAACGGTTCCCATATTCGTAGCACGGCTGAGCTGACAATAGTCTTAGAACTAAAATTTAGAGAATAATAATTTCTGATGCCTTCGCGGTTATTACACATTGGAATGAAACAAGTGTTAACGGATTTAACTCGCGTATTTTTATTTTATTTTATTAGCTGACGTTTCGAATAAAAATACGCGAGTTAAATCCGTTAACAGTTGTTTCATTCCAATGTAAAATTTAGAGACTTTAAATACGTTAAAGTTGTTTCATTCCAATTTATTTATTTATTTATTTGTTTAATAAGTCACTCAACATTACAGCGAACCAATACGCCGAGCGACCAGAGTACATAAATAACCTTAATAATAGCTTGAAAATTATTTAACAAAAATTACAAAAGAATAAACAAAAAACAACAAACAATAACAATAATATAAACTAAATTGACTGCTGTACATTTTATACATGTAAGTACTTACCAATACGTTCACAATAGTCAATTTTTACGCACTTACTAAATCATTTTACACATGAATTACCTACTCAACTCATTAAAACCAACACATAGAATAAAGTCAAGAACCATTCCTCAAGATTATAAGTCACACGGGACATGAAATAAATCCTTTAACTTACCTTCAGACCAAATCCCGAATTTAACCCGGCCAGGTTAACCGGCCCGGTGGGCAGCCCTCCACAGGTGGCAGCAAACAGGTTAATCTTAATACGGTCATTTTGGTCATCTATTGTACTTAGAACCGTAATATTATTTACTAGCGCTCCATCTCGGCTTCGCACGGATCCCTATTTTTTTTCAAAATGTTATATAACTTATGTCACTCGGGAATATTGTAGCTTCCTAACAATGAAAGAATTTTTCAAATCGGTCCAGTCATTTCGGAGCCTATTCAATCCAAACAAAAACAAACAAACAAACCTTTCCTCTTTATTATATTAGTATAGATACGTAGTTACGTCGGTATTTATCATATACCGTTTAGGTACTTTTCATGAAATATTGCTTGACTAACTGACTTGTGAACTTCAAAGGTACCGCGTTTAGGGGATTTTTATTGGGTAATTTATTCTTAACTTCCTCACAGTATAAACCCCAGACTACTACGAATATATTTTATCAAATTATCAAAATCAGTTCCTCACATATAAACCTTTCATGGCCTTCGGCAAATATAATACCTAAGTATATCATAAACCAAAATTATCGAAATCTACTCGAGTTTTAGTTGGACAAACAATTAGTAATTCATTTTTCAATATGTGTAATAAGTAATAGGTATAGAATATTCTGCCAATTTGTTAATTAAGTACTTATGTAACTATCGAAGGATGATATGTTTTGAAGTTACCTACCAAGAAAAATATAATTTTAAATAGTAAGTGTTATTTTATAACAAAACGATGTTAAATCAGATTAAATGTGAGTTTTTTCGTACAGGATATAGGCTCTAGAATTCCTATAAGCCATAACCCATCGAGGGCCATAAAGATACTCGATAAGCGAAACTGCCACCTGTTTATTTTTTACCAAACTTTTATAATAAAACGAGATTAGCGAATAGCCCCCTCGCGTAATATTTCGTGTCAAAATCACTTGAAATAGAACCACCGACATTATTTACGTCTTATCACGAGAGCTTTAGGAAAAGTCCAACCATTATATGCCCTTTTTTATAAATAATAAGGCATTTTGAAAATAAACCTAATGTCGTAGATATAGAGTTGATATTGGCGTTCTTGATTTATTGGGAGATGTATGAATGTCGTATGTTTTGGCGCTCTAGACCCCGGCACGTGCAAAAAATGATTTATATGAAAATGTATCATAGTTTAACAGAGTTTGAGGAATGTTTCGAATAGCATTAGTTTAATGAATAACCGTGGAAATAAATGTGTAACAAGACTTATACAATCCTACTTTATTACCTACATAGTTTGATATGGCGGATATATATTTTTAATGGATTAATTTTGGTGTATATAGGTTCTTAAAGTGTATCTGGATTGTACAACCAGTCTACAATGACAGGTGCAGGGTTATCAACGCAGAGAAAATTTCATAATTATTAGGCTCGGGTTCACAGATATGGAATCCGCAAAATTAAATAAAAAAAGGAAAATACGTGGGAGTATTAAAACTATGTTTATTAAGGCGATATAAGTGAACGATTTTTTTTTTACATTAGTCAAAATAAACACTTATAAATAATTATGACATATATTATTATAGTGCTATCTTCCATGACTTACAGCGCATAAAGGTATTGTATTTTATTTTAGTTGCTGACTTTTCGAAAACTTTATAGTTCCCATATTCGTAGCACGACTGAGCTAACGATAATCTAACGCTATAGTTTAATTCCGATTTGTAATATAAGAGAAGGCATAATAATTATTACGTAGGTAGATTTCTTTTTATAAATTTGCTTCTGTAAATTAAGCGTCGGCGTATAATACCTACCTATCCCACATTTTTTCAGTTTTAAGACATAACAACTTTTGACATGCCGAAATGAAAAAACATAACGTTTTAATTAAAAACTCCTGCATCAAAGGCAACCCTCGAGTTCCAATTTAAATGGAAATACTTTATGCATAAAAATCGACTGGCAGTGAGATAACAATATTCCATTATTTTTGGAGCGAGGTAGGTACGTAATTTTAGTGTATCCCGTGATTTACAACAAAGGTATGTTACGAGTATAATCTCATAATTAACTTGCGTACATCGCATTATTAAACTAAATTAAGTAGATAAAAGCAGATTAATTCGTTATTGAAACAGGAATAACGGTAGTTACCTCATTTAACTATTTACTGTTTTTTGTCCAGTTTTATGAAATAATTCTCGTGTTTAAAATGTCATTAGTTATTAATTAGACTCTAACAGAACAGGAAATAATTCGTGAATATTGTATTATTCATCCAACTATATATATTTAAATTAAGAGTGTAATAACCTTCCCCATAAGAATACTAACTAATTATTTATTACTATTAGCTCTACAATTTAATCCCTACTAATATTATAAATGCGAAAGTAACTCTGTCTGTCTGTCTGTCTGTTACGCTTTCACGCTAAAACTACTGAACCGATTTAAATGAAATTTGGTACAAAGATAGTCTGGAGCCTGAGAAAGGACATAGGCTACTTTTTAACCGACTGCAAAAAAGGAGGAGTTCCACGCAGACGAAGTCGCGGGCAGAAGCTAGTCCTTAATAAATTAGGTAAGGACCCTTCATTAGTCATATTAGTCTCGAAAGTTAAAAATAAAATCAGTTCGGAAATATGCTCATAAAGCCTTGCAAAGCAAAAAGTGGGCAACTTAAAAAACACTTTTTCATTACAACAGCGACAGTCGACCGTTCGCGAGTTAATCGCAATACAGGGCTCGTTTTCCAAAAGAATTCCCGCCTGGGCCTGAGAAAACGTCTTGCGGCCCCGGGCGTGGAGATAAAAGAAATTTATTGCCAAGATTAAAGCAGACTGCCGCCCGATTGTTTGGAACCGTGTCAATCTGGACCAGGGAAAATGCTCGGAATGTCCCCGAGAAACGCTAGAATTAGACTTATGTTGCTTTTGCTTTGTGCCGATTTTCCGCCTTTTTCGAGTTTGACGTCTAATCGTTTTTTGCCGATGTTTTTGGTAGGGATGTTGGGGGTAACGACTTTTAAAGACTTAGAATGGAATTACTGAACAAAAAATATTGTTTTAGTCAGTTACTTTTTCTATACTTATATGTACAAGGTAGGAAAGCATATAAAAAACTATTTGATACTTTTTTTTTAATACTTTCTATGTAGGTAAGTAAGTCATTTTAAATCTCCATGATATTATATAAAGACCACGAATCTGCGTTATAAAATTGATATTCTAGCAGAAAAGACTATGAAAAAGTATTTTTCTCATACTATGTGAAATTGCACCTCAATATAAATTGTAATAATATAAATTTGAATAAAGTTATTTTTATACACGGTCTAGTACGCATAATACCAATAGTTATTGATTTTATACTGTCATTGCAATATATTTTCCAGTTCCCGATTTCGCTGGGGATTGGACATAAAGTTATTGTAGCACCAAAAACGCAGCTATCGTGTTTACGAAAAACAAATAAAATAAACTTTATAGTTATAGTTATGTATCTATATGATTATAAGATCAAGTACCTATATATCAGGAAAACACAACAAAAAATTTAAATGTACCTACAGATCCATTCCTAACTTTGCAAAACCGAAATCATTATACTCACCTAGTTGCTCAGGAAATTAATATCACTATATTTCTCTTTTATATAATTTTCCCTCAGGTCTGACAATAAAATTCGTACATGTGTAGTCTCCGTATACGGAACCGCAAAGGCGGAGGCATTCTTGCTGACTCCGCTGCGATGTGCTGTGAATGCAGATCATGACGTGCAGGTTCAAACTTGGTTGCTGTATTTGATAAATATCGGCCCATCCCAGTTTCGCACGGATTCCTATTTTTTTTTCTAAATATGGTATTTATGTCAGTCGGATATTACCGAGTAGCTTTCCAACAGTGAAAGATTTTTTTAAATCGGTCTATTCGTTTTGGAGCTTATTTATTATACCTAAACAAACAAATAATATTTTCTCTTTATTATATCAGTAAGTGTATATGGGTCTTCTTTTCTATTGACAATAACGTCTTTCAATAAAGTCGTTCATCTCATTAAAATAAAATACGGATATTTACAGTTTTATATTATTTTAATGATTGAATAAACGTCCATATTTTTTTCTATTAGTTTTAATATTTTTTTTACTTTTTTAATAAGATGCTGTGACAGAATAGTAAACTGAAATGTGGTCTCCGCTGATAGTCTTCTACCCCAATACCTATAATCTATAGGTCAGTATATTTTTTTACCTATTAGACTATCATCAACTCAGTAAGTTACGAATATGGGAAGTAGGTAAAATTTTTAAGAAATGTAATTCCGTTATCGTTGTTATTTGCTTACCCCGAAATCAAAAATTATTACCTACATAAATTTCATTTCAAATATACCAGTAGCTCAATTTGAACTTTGATATACTGGAAGTGCAGCCAGATAACGTTTCCGTTCGCCAAATTATAGGTCGCGTGGTCAGAATGACAGCCGTCTAAGATAGTCTACATCTCTGGTAATAAAACAACTAGATGTGTTACTACGAGTACAAAAGTATGCCATCAAATATTATATTGAATCCATTTTAAGTGAAATTGCGTGTGTATAACACATAGCTTCTTTATTTGCTAAGGTTATGTAAGAGCGAACACCTTAATACTACATTCCAGAAGACAGAAAGTATCTACCTAATCGCATAATAGGCGAGATGAATTTTTTTTTTCTTTGATATTCAAGTAGATAAAAAAAAGATATAAGTACCTATTTTTTTCTTTTCTTATTCAAACTGCAAATAATAAAGATAAGTGCTTTAATAGTTTGGCAGTGTATTGTGACGTCACATTATAGTATAAATTACACGATATTTTAACAATTACCTACGTCACCCTTGTAAAGATAGTATATCAATACATCGGTACTTACCTATCTGCTTGATTTATTATTATCTTTTTTTTACGACACCGCCAAGAAATGTGGCCACAGACGGTCTGAATTGAGGTGCAAAAACTGCCATTTTTATGCTCGACTGAAACTAGCCCTGTTTATGAGAACTATTTGAGAAATCAGAACAAATTGTTTTTCTTAATTAAGTACGTTAAATTGACTAAACAGAATAATTATAATAATATAACGGCGACTAATCAGAATTTTGGTTAAGTGTATCGTGTTTGTTGAGCAATAAATAAATATAAGTTTTAAATGTCTGTCTGTACATGTGTGTAGCTCTCTAACATTTTGATTCTGTTTTTTTTTTGCTTAGAAGGTAATTTAATTTTAAATTCACGTAATTTAATTTTCACTTATGGTAATTTAATTATAAATCAGAACTAAGTTAACTAAATTTTAAGTTAAGTTCTAAGATTATTTTTTTCTCACAGTAGGTACTATGCTAAGTCATAAATCTCTAAATAACTCGTCCATCTATTGCTTACTTTTCCGCGTCTACAATGGCAGGTATCTACTATAAATTTAATTGAAAAAGTTCGGATTGAGTCAAACCGGCTTAGCCTAAAATATAAAGCCAAATAAGATTATCCTGGGTTAAACTAGTTTACCTTGATACACGTAAGATAAACCAGCGAGGACTAAAATCCGATTTTACAGGTAACAATTATATAGGAGACTGTACCTGAATAACAGCTGCACCGAATAAATAAAACTTATCTTTAGAGTAACATGTGACCGTCAAACAGAATAGGTTAAGGTTCACAAGGAAAATAGTAAAACATCTTGAACTATAATAAACTAGGGACGTGTAGCCAATATGCCTCAGCTGTAGATCGTCAAAATACGCATACAGCGTTCGATTTCCGAGTAACCGTAACGGAAATATCAGAACGTTACATATCGTTAAAGTATTCTGCTCGGTGATTTCAGCAACATTACGTAAAGCTTAACTTTTGAATTACCTGTAGTTATTAATTTATCACAATACGCATGATTTTCAATTTTAATTCTTTGTGGATCAAATACATTAGGTAGGTACCAGAAATTATAGGACACTTATTATTTTTTCTCAATCGAATTATAATACTTATTACAAAAATAAGCGTTTTAGAAGTTCGGGAGTTTCAATAATATGGCCAGCATCCACCATGGATGGTAACATTCTACAAGTTTGATAAACCTACCTTCTAGAAATCTCTATAATTTTTTAAAGAACAAAACCAGTCCACGATCTCTCCCTATCGAGGTCCTAATCGAGGGTCAAAAGAATGTATTTCTGTTTAGTGATTGGTTATAAAACGAACGTCTCTAACTAAAAAGGCTTAAGAGTCTCCTTTCAGGAGTCTCGTCACCCGTCCGGTTTTGCAGTGAAGGCCCATTAGCTGTCCAACTGCGCTTCAGTATTCAGTTCGAAAAAAAAAAAAAAAGTCTCTAACACCTGTTCCAATTACCGCATGCTTAATTCTCAGAAGTGTAACGACGCCTCAGCACTCAAGGAATACTGAGTACTAATAGAATTATGCTTACTACTATATTTTTTGTTAAGAAAGAGCACATTAAAAAAGAACACAATTATTTTGTCCCAAATATTTTGATGCAAAGTTCTAACATAACAGTCATTAGTTAGTTTGATCAGAACAAAGCCCGTTTCGCGTGGCATACTCATAAATTTACGGAAATCATCCTGTGTTTATTTCTATGTAAATTTCCTCCATTGTTATCTCTGGTTCACAATGATTTCTGAAACTACAAACGAATTTAAATCTTAGCCCGATATCATATAGTTGCATTCAGTGTGCCCCCGTACGTGCAAATATTTTCATGATGGAATAGGTATGTTCCGTTTTGTAACTGAAAAAGCCATGTTATTTTCGCAACGATAATTTGAAGGAGTTTTGTAATCTTGATCGTAATCCTGACTGGTCAATGAACCGTAGGAAAAAAAAACAAAACAGCTTCTATTCATTTTTGTTCACAAATTTACAGGTTTTATAATAAAAGAGTGTAGGTATCTACTAAAGTTACAAAATGTATTACTTATTTATCGTGTGCTCATTACCGGTCAGCATCAGGGATGAAGCCTTTCATTAAATTCCGAAACATTTACTTAATAAGAAAATGCTACTGTAATTACATTTTTCTTTGATTGACATTTAATTTATACTGAAGACGTTAAAATGTTCCCCGGAGCTGTTTTTAAATGTCGCAGCTCCTACCCTGTCGGGTAAAATAGCTTTCTTTATTAAATAAATTAGAACCGATTTTAAATGGCTAACTGGATGTCAACAGCAAGTTTAGAACTTAATTTCAATATTTTGGTCTTTACTGTTAATTAAAATATTGAATTACTTTCAACCAATTTTGTAAACCTAATGTATAAAGACACTGGAATATGGTAAAAGCCGATATAGCTATATGGGTATCTAGGGATATAGCTATGTCCCAGATATAAAATAAATACTATTCGACAATACACAGCTAATTAATCTAGCCTCAAACTGAACAAAGCGTATTAACATACCTACTTATTCCAAATCTTTATACAAAATCTAAGATTCGGGTATATAATATTATATGCATTTAATCATCATACAAATATCCTTCTTGCAGGATCGAATCTGCGACCTCCGGTTTCTTAGCTGACTGCGTCTAACACGCCGTCATAGATTATAAACTTTGATCTAAAATATTAACATAAAGTTCAGTAAAATGTGATTCGTGTTTGATAACAACCTTGGCCGTCTTCGATACCAACGCCTACACAAAGTTACGCGCGTGTAGACATCTCCTTATCTTAACACCTTGCATCGAAAATAGTCTACGAAGGAAAAGCTAGCTATTAAAGTGTTATGATGATAGCAATAGTAACATACATTGGTAATGGGTAAAACGTTATTCTTGTCGACCCAAACCTAAATCTCAACTTGAAGGAGAAAGCTACAAAACAGATGCACAAGTCGAGAGATGTGCTACCATAATTTAAGTACGTTTATTTTGTACCCTTGACACACTTCAAACTCTTAACCGTCATGCCCTTAATTTAAAGTCTGGACATATTTTTCACTGCTTCCGCAACAGGCTGTCATCATCATTTCAAGCTTGAATTAGATTACTGATAGATGCTAATGTTTCACTGTAATTGTGAATGTTGATGATGTACGCAAGTTTCTTGACGGAAATTCTTGATTTTTTTTTAATATTACCTACATTTTTTTTTCAGTGGCCGTCACTGCTCCACCGGACAGGTGGGGAACGCACCGATGGGCGCTCACCCATAAATATCGAGGTGCAAAGAAAATGTACTTATATAAATATATGAGATATATTTATATAGGCATCATCACTGAATTTCATGCTAGGGTAATTAGCTCAAAATATTTACAATAATATTTACGCTTAGAATATTGACCAATCAGACAATGAATAATTTAGTACAGACCTATTTATTTCTTATACATATTAGTCTTTGTTATACTGCATCAGCGCTGAGTTCTTAAAAGTTAAGACTTCGTGGCTGAGTAATGCCTACATCTACATGCCAAACCATGACGTAGCAGTAGCAATTCAGCAACAGTAAATAAAGTTGAAATACATAATAAATTTCAAATAATAGGCTACTTAATTTCACCACTGATCAATTTAAGGCAAATTAAGGTAGTTTTCTGATAAAAAGAACCATTTTATATGCCTTTTGAAAAAGGTGGTAGGTGATAAGTATTTTACTTATGAGTTAGCGATATTTACTACAAATTTAGTAGTTTTATGTATACCTACCTAATTTAATATTGTTTGACAAAATTATTATTATTAACTAAAAAAAAACTTTAATCAACTTATTGTCCCAGCTAAACACTTTATTATAGTAATCGGACGCTTTGTAGGTACTGGCTAGTTAATAAATAATGCTTCTCTTACATCGGTCCGTGAACATTGCTGCGAAATGGAGATTTCCGTAACTTCGAAAGACTTAACTGAATCTTGCGCGCAACTCCTTCAATACCACCAGAACTACTTCGGAGCTTATTGTCTCGGTTTCGACTCAAACATAGTGGACTAAGCCTTTATGATAGAATATTAAATATAGTAAGTAAGTACGAGTATAGGTATACAGGTGTCTCATTGGTGTTGGTGATGGGTTCGTTTTCCACACATGATCCGTATCCAGGCCGTTTCTATATCCATAACAGACTGAGTAACTAGGAAACAGTTCAAAACTATTACCTAGTGTACGTACCTGTAATATAATATACCTACATGTACTTACGTATACAAGTAATATAGGATTTAACCCAATAATAATATACGTGCGTTTGTTTTAGCCGTATTATGCATAGGTAGGATTTTTTTTGTTTGGATTAATTTGAATTTTAGGTATTTTAATATATTATGATCAAATTACTTTATACTTCTATTTAATAAATTCATAATATAAGGTAATTGTGATATATTTTGATAGAGTTGGAAGCTGAAACTCCAGGGCCCCAGAATATAATTTTCACCTCAGCGATACAGCTTACTAACTACTTATTTTCTCACTGTTGAGGCTAAAAGTTATATATACCTAAGTTTGGTCTCATGTGTGTAACGCGGGAGTAAAGTTATTTAATTACACTTTGTGCCTCTTGGATCCCTCGCTACGCTCATGATTCTAACTTGATATTTCACTTCACGATTCAAAATATATTTTGACCACTCGTTTAATAAACTATATGTTAAAGTACTAATGTTATATTTAGATGATTATTCTCATTTTGTCATAATAGGGTATTTGACATGTTTTTAAAATCCATTTTATATTATGTAGTAGAGTCTAAGGAACCCAGCAAAAGTTGTTTTTTTAAATCTGGTATGTATTAGCTGAAAAACATCGAATTAAAAATTCAATATTTAAATAGTGTGCCAAAACGCTACTTTGACAATATGGCGCCGCAATGAGGTCGGTGACGTCACATGCCTGTTTGACAACTAGGCGCAACACAACTAGGTAAACAAAGTTTACGGGCATGTGACTTCACGAAAAACTCAGCCCAGCAGGAGCGTTTTGTGTCACGTGACAAACGTTTAAAAAAATTAATTTTTATTTAAGGATTTTTAAATAAATCAATCATTATTTTCAACTTACGTTAATGAATAGGTAATCATTTTTTAACTCTTAATTTATACTGTTAACAGTAATTTACACTTTATTTTTCGCATTGTCAAAACGCCTATTATTTACTATTCAACAGTAGTTTATTAGTTCAGTAGTTTTACCGTAAAAGCGAGACATACAGACAGACTCAGAGTTACATTCCTTTTTTGTGGCTTATAACACCTATTAGGGTATATTCGTCTGAAATGCGGTAAACTTCATTATGGCTCACGAAAGAAGTTACCGAAAAACAATTCCATTATTTCAATAACAAGAACTTGTAACTGTAATAAATGTACACGGCCCGATAATTCGAAACAGCAACGAGTCGCTAAATACAGATAAAACACAATGTTTCTGGCCATTAACACAAATCTACTTAGGCAAAAATGTTCCCTTTAGCATTTCCTTCGTTTTTGGGCGGGCAGAAAGCATAAATCAGTCCGTTTTGCGTTCATCTCATTGTGCTAAAAACCTCATTTCCTCGTGCTATAATTAAGTAACAAAAGCTAAGTAATTATGCAAGGAACGAAACAATCTAGTAGACGGGCCACGGGACTTAAGATTTTTGGAATAGCCGTTTTTACTTTAAATTATAATTAAGTTATATTTTATTTAGAAACAACTACTTATAACAAGTTTAACCCGCGTCCATTAATTTTATGTTGACGTTTAGAGGACTTTACAGTTTCCATATTTGTAGCAGTCTAACTACAAGGGGAAAACCTTAAAGTTTCTCCTTATTGTATTGACACTTTCTTAGACATAGTGAAACAGATCTTGTGGTTTATAAGGCTCAATAGTGTTGCCATTACCAATTATTATATTAAGTTATATTTATTATGTTGACACTGTAAAGCAAAAAATAAAATTAAACAATTATCAAGTTAAAACTCTCATAATCAGTCATTGATGATAACTTACTTACTTCCAATAATTATCATTTAGTCAGCATTTGTTATTCTGTTAAACTAAAAATATACCAAACATAATTCGTACTTATAGTATAGCCTGTACGCCACTGCCACCATTGTTATTAAGTGTCGTCACGTTATAACTAATATGAAATAGCTCACAACCGTGTATAATTTATTTAACTATCACGGGATTCAAGCACGGAAGCTACGACGACTCTAATTGGCTATTATTGCCAAACGACCGTCCCATGGAACCGATAGCCTACTATTTCAGAACTCATATCACTTTAATTGTAGACTGCAGGCAATCCCATTCAAACGTATAAATAAAACGGTCGTGTAAATAACGCATAGTTTATGCGGTTATAGGACTTAACATTGTATAGCGCTAGTACGCATCCGACAGATAAAATATTTTTTGAAGTTTATTTACTCATAAATGATTCGTATTTGTATGAATGGACATGTTTTTAGGATTATTACGTAATAAATTGACAGATTTATAGTTTTGGCCGTTCTAGGTCAGGTAACACTAAGTAGTTTTACTAGCCCCTCTTTCAGCTCACCAGTAGGTACTTTTTGTTACATTTGACCTGCCTAAGTCCAGATGTGAAACTTTTGGGTATTTCCCACTTTTGGGTGTATTCACCAGAAAATAATACGAAGGCTAAAGAAATACTTACTTACCAGTAGACCATCGTCAGCTTTCATTTCAATTATCATTCTAATTCCAATCAGTTGTTTCATTCCAATGTGCATTAACCGCGAAGGTATAAGAAATTATTAAATTGATCTTATAAAATTTTGAAAGTTAGGAATTACAGGTGGCTACACCCTTACTTTTGGAAAATCGACCATAAAATTACCATGATTTTATTCACCAATGAATTCTAACAACCATTAAGTCAATCGATTTATCGATCGCTAATCTGTTTTTGTAGAGATTGAAGCTTTATTGCTTTAACTAAACACTATTAACACCTCAATACACGCCAACACTCACGTTAACGATAATCCGGTTACGAAGTGTCTATTCCAGAACATTCCCGTCCGTGGCCTTAGTTTCCCGGTGACATTGCCGGCGCGGGTTAATTCCATTAAAAGATTAAGAGACCGCAGCAGCGTTGTGAGATCACAGATGTATGAAACACACTAATGAGCGGAGAGTGGAATTTACCTACGGGATTGGTGAGATTTGTTGGCTTGATAGGTATTATAAAGACACCTTTATAATACACACGTGAGAGATAAGAAATAGATTAGAAGAACGTTTATTCTTTAACTAACTTTTGCCCGCGACTCCGTCCGCGTGGAATTTCATACAAAATTTCATCACCCCTTTTACCCTTTTTTCGCAATTGAAAGTAGCCTATGTCCTTTCTTATGCTCTGGATTACCAAATTTTATTTAAATCTAATAAAAAGATTATGTGAAGTAAAAATGAGGATTATTTTATAAGGGAAATAACTTGTCTCAACCCTTTGTGTTAAATAATAGGTAATATATAAAAATCAGCTATCAGAATCGTTTCTCTGGACTACAATCGCTTTATTTTATATTGTATTCGATCCTTGTCTAAAAAGCCACGAAAAGATTTTATTATTTTGTTCTGGGTTAACAAAAGATACTACTTACCTACTTTTCTTAAACTGGAAGTACCTATCTATTTAAAGTTATGTTAAAAGCAACATGAGAAGAAAGTGTATAATTAATAAACTTTTATTAATAATGGTTTCTTGATGAGAATCTAAACTTTCGCGTGTAAGGTACACGTGCCGTTTGAACTCTCATTGAACATTTTTTTTTGTGTGGGTTATAAGAAATTATCAAACAACTTTTTCTGTGGCGTGGGAACAGCTTTATTTTGTTAATGATTTAAGTTCAAAGTAGACCTTATAACGAGACCTCTCATCGTAACTGATTGACAATCTCTATAGCATTACCTTTTTCCTTGTAGTTTAACTCTTTAAATCCGTTACAGCTGTTTCATTACAATGTTATAACCGCGGAAACATCAGAAAGTTTTTCTTTTTCCACGTTAAGCATGTTTATGGACTAGTGAGTAATAATAATGTACATAGGCATGTTCCTTAGTAATTTATAATAAAAATTGCAAACTACTTAGATCTGTGCAGCATTCCTTATCATGGATAGACAATAATGTAAAAACTGCGTTCAGCAATTTTGAACACCTTTAGAGATCCTGGCGGAAAAGGGTACAAGTTCATCACATATATTATTACACTTATCCTCCTGAGTTCCAGACGTACTTTTTTTGAGATATCTTTTCAAAACTTTGCATGTACTCTGTTTAATAGTTGCTTATTAAGAAAAAAATACCTAAAAAAATCAAACATTGGAAAATCGGGTTTTTCACTATGTCCTTCTCAAAGAACAAGGGGATGCAACTAAGATGTCATTTGTAAAGGACATTAGATATTTTTCTTATTAATCCCGATGTAGATTAATGTTGAAAGTAACTAATCAATGAAAAATTAAAGATTCCTTGATAATATGTTCATGGAAGTTGCAAAATTACCAAAAACAATTTTATTTTTTAAGAAAATATAAAATCATTAAATTTGTCAACTTATTAGACAAAAAACATTATTTTCTTACTATTATTGGACTTAAATACTTAAAATATTGGAACTATGGAGATAAATAAGATATATATAACGGTAAAATATAAAAACCTTCGTAAGAAACTAAGAAACAATACGATTAGGCGTACATAACATAAGTAAAGATCAAAAAATAGCACATGTTCAGGAGCCAAACTTCCTGTTAACTGAATTATACAGCAGAAATTATTGACGGAACAAGTGTAGAAATGTAGTGTCTCTGTCATAAATTACCATATTACCAAGTACACCTTCTTTCTAGCTAAGGAAAAACTTTTAGACCAACAGGATTAGGATAACATTTAGAATAAAACGGCACATCAGACGTCTCCATGTAAAGGGATAATCATTTTGTCAATACTAAGTTATTTATTTATACTTTATTGCATTATACTAAACAGAAATAAGTGTATAAAAGGCGGACCTAATACCTTGCGGCATTTTCTACCAGTCAATCTTAGAGTATTACAGAAAAAAATGGTAGTTCATATAGACGATCATATTCATGACGTCCAATTTCAATTAGATTTTTCTATTCTAATACGAGACATGCACAAAATATAACAGAATGCTAATTGATCGTCCATTGATTACATAAATATGAGATTAATTTTCATTTTTATTCAAAAAAACATGTAAATATATTATATAAATTCAGTCTAATAACTTATGGCCATTGTTATTATTTACAAGTTGTCTCTTTTTAGACTAGTAAATGGTTATTTTTGAGTACTATATTGCAGCCATAATCATATTGATACCAATAATATTTATAATTTATATATATTTAAAAGATATTTCAGAGTACGTCCCATAGAATTTCAAATAAATATGTGTTCCATTGGTAAATCTAACCATAGGGTTAGGAATATGGTTATCTGTGTATTGGTCAGAAAATTGGAACCACTGACATGCTTCTGTATTTTTTAATAATCAAATGCATAGTAATTTAAGTCTTTCGCGTTACTAATGCCTGTTAATGCTAAAAACAAGCATGAAAACTACTAATGTACTTCACATAGTACAAGGGTACTCAATGTAAAAAAATATTAGTTAGATGCGGTTGTACTTTGCAAAGGACATAAATAGTAGAATCTACATTTCAAGTCAATAATTTATTAATCTTATGGAAATAATATCTCAAACTACTAGTGTGAAGCTTTGCTATATTATTTGAAACCAAATAATGATTCAATAATGAGTAAAAATTTGGATGAAATCGGATTAACTTAATGTAACGCAGACGCACACCATCACGTGTGCACACAAATGACATTCTTAATTATATAACAGGTGATAATTCTGACATCTAATGTCTTAACGTAACCGGCAAAGCCACTAGATGGCTCTAGTAAAATATTTCGGTGTTGCTATTTAAATTGGAGACTGCAGAATTTTTATTTGTTTATGTACTACGTAAAGTACAAATGTACCCAGGAGGTTATAGGTACCCTTTTCCGCTAAGACCCCAGATGTTACGTATTTTCCCTTATAAATCTGTTTCTTTCAAAACTATTTGGACATTGAAAAAGTAGCAAGCTTCATGGAATAATAGATAATATTCTTCCTTGAGAATTACTCAAGTCTAATAGGATTATCTGGAAATATAATAATGATCTGATTTTCTGAGGAACGAGGAGCCATAAGGCGGGAAAGACGGCGTTCCCTCGTAAAAAGCAAAAAGTCGTAAATTCCCGGAAAAAGAAAATAATAAATGTCTAAGCAACCCCTTGAAAATCATTATGGATTTTGTAAGTTATTGAAATGTGAGATGCTATTCATTTGTAATAAAATATTATGTTGAATATATTTCCGTATAAAACGTACCTATTTCGTGGTAATATATTTATTTGCGGGAATATTACCTACATTATATTATTATAATATTATTACGTAGGTACATATACTAATATGCTACCTTTGAATATCAAAGTGATGCTTACAAAATAACGTTCGTAGGCACACACACAATATTATAATTTAGTAGCTACGTATGTATTCATTTAATTAAATATTCTTAAGTAAAGATTAAAACAATAACATATTTAGGAAGATCTGCAAACTAGGTATTCAAAAGCTTTAACAAATAACATAGACCTAATCTATAACGTCTTAGTCTTACAAGTAAATGATCACAGTCAATAATTCTGTTCTTAACCTTAGGAAAAGAAAATATTACTGCGACTTACTGACATCTGGCAACATTTGGCTCTTCATTTATCAACGTCCGAGCTAGAGCCAAGGTATTATTAGTAAGGACCTACGGTTGACGATGTCTTATCTCTTCATTGGAGCATCAATTGACTTCGGATGTGATAATGCTTACATGCTTTTTGTTACTCTTGTTCTTTTTTTGATATTTAGCTTGATTATAATGTCTTAGTTAGATTCAAGATGTAAAACCTACATAAGTATTTATTTATTGAATAATTTAGTACTATTTGCGCCTTGTATACGTATCACCTGGTAAACGGCTATTAATAAATAGAGTGGAGCATTGAGATTGCAAAAAAATCAATTACCTGGTGTGTTTAGGAAGGTAATTTGTTGTTTTCTTAATATTAAAATCTTCAAGTTAATAAGGAAACTTGTCTTGCTCCCGATATTATACATAAACCATCATAATATATACTATTTCTTTACAAATCAAAGCCTCGCAATACATTAGTATTAAAATCGAATCCAATGCATTTCTTGTGACTTTAAGATTTGTCCTCGATCGCATTTCTCCATTCCAATAAAAAATAGATTTGGGGTGTGCAGAAATGTAATTTACCGATTTTTACCCTTGACTGTGGTAAATATACTTACATATTATTATTTGACGGCCTGTTGGTCTAGTGGACAGAGCCCCTGACTACAAAACCGGAGGTTGCGGGTTCGAATCCTGCTAGGGGCAGATGTCAGTGTGATGAACACTGGCATCTGTACCTGAGTCTTGGATGTCTTATATGTATTTATGTATGTTTATCCGTTGTCTAGTACCCATAGTACAAGCTATGCTTAGTTTGGGGCTAGATCAATTGGTGTGAATTGTCCAAAGATATTATTATTATTATGTTTTGATATTTTTTTAGTAGAAACCTACCATACCTACACCGTACTGTTTATGTCTATAGCTGTAGTCTACATAAAAAGCAAAAGTGTATAATATTATGTAGTAGATTAAGTTTCTAAAGATCTAAACATACTATGTAAACTGAATTGTGTCTTGTGACTTTTAAATAATGTATACCTATATAAATTAGGCAAATAATTATTGTTTTATATTCTTATTATGATTCAGTTAAGGTACGTAGGGGTTCGCTTTGATGACGTTTTTCTGAGGCTTTCATTTTCCGCAAATAAGATCGTAGGTAATATTGTACGGTTCTCTATTGCGTTGAACATGTATTCATAAAAACAGGCAAGATACTTGTAGCCAGGCACATCGTAGTAACAGGGTTCCGTTTTTAACTTCATTTTAAGAATAAGAATAAGAATTAGTTTATTCAGCAGACACAATTTAAAGTGATAACAATATCTAGTTTTAGGCATATTTTAAGTGCAATTTATGTCGACTGAAAAGGTTTAAGCTCAGTATTATTATTGCGCCCGGGGAGTCACAACGCTGGTTTTCAGCTTAAACCTGAACTGATGACATTTTGTTAATCACCTACTTTTCAATGATGGAGTAACTGGCAAATTACGTATACATTATATAGTTTACCCGTGATTTACTTAATAGTTTTCAAGCAAATTTAGGTATACGTAATAGTCATGCGGCATATTGCCAGCCCTCTATAATAATAATATGAACGCATGAATACAGTGTCTTTATTAATATTTCTAAAGAAGCTTAATTATTATAATACTGATAATGAAAATAACGATTGTGGAGGTCTAGCTATATCAGCAAGTGCAATCAATCTCTTTCACTTGCTTTCTGACATGCTCATCGAAATTCATATCCGTGTGTTTCAACAAGGTATAATACTTTTTGAGTGCACAGAGAGTTTAGGTGGCTCACAGAGAATAGGAAATTATAAGGAGTAAGGAAAAGAGCACTTAATGTTAAAAAAACATAGCCTTTTTTGGATATTGGTTTAAAGTCCGTTGAAAAATTAACTTTTTTTCACAAAAGAACATCTCGAACAAAGTGTGAATTTTGTCGGATTAAAAAGAATCTGATAATTTTTGAGATGGAAGGAAGCTCTTTGTGTTTGGGTTCCGTGTGAATTTTTAACAAATGTGTTTTTAATTATATGTGTTTGCCAAATAATATCTTAGAAAATGTAATTTGGTATATAATTATTATAGGTGTTAGTAATTGTATTATTTTAATAGGTATATAAAAAAACAATGTTTGTAATTGTTTTATTAATTCCAATATCAAGCTTGTTGCATTTTTTGAAAAAGAAAACCTTTTTGACAGACTAATCATATTTCGTTTAAAAATAATATAAATAGTGGTTTCTTATCAAGTTAAATGTATATTTTGATGTTATGCCTTTTGGTCGTATCCAAGTACAATCGTTCTCAAAATCGGCCCGTAATGAATTGTAGTTCTCGTATAAGTAGCTCAATCGTTTATTTCCAATGACAAAGGCCTTTGGTTATAGCCTCTCGACTCCGAATGTGGGTTTGATAAGCCCCAATCAATGCTCATCCATTAATAATCTACAGAATTATATACAAACTACCTAACGTACACACAATTTGCAAAGCCGTATGAGAGACTAGCTTTTGTTTCAATAGTTTTGAAAGTCAATCTCACAATTCTCTTGTATCTTTACTGATATTATAAAGAGGAAAGGTTTGTTTGTTTGTTTGTTTGGATTTAATAGGTTCCAGAACGGCTGTACCGATTTCTAAAATTCTTTCACTGTTGGGAAGCTACACTATTCCCGAGTGACATAAAAAAATGATGATACGTGCGAAGCCGGGGCGGACAGCTAGTTTTTTTTAAAAAAACAGGACATTAAAAAACAAATGAAACAGGAGTTTGCTTATCGCTATGTATTTATAACACATTTTCATTGTGAAGCCCAATTTTCGGCGTAAAAGATCAACAATTTAAAATTTCGACAAAATATCGCAAAGAAGATATAAAATGAACGTCAAGTTAACTCCCTAAAGTAAAAAGGAAGCAATTCCAGGTAAAAAATACGTTGGGCGAAGGAATCGTAATTTTCCGGGTGTCGCTATACCATCAATTATTAAGGCATAACTAGAAATATTTTACGCAATTTGTACGTTTTTCGTGTTAGCACGTTTTTTCTCTGGCATTGTTTTGGGAAAATCTGTTTTTATATTGACGGAGGAAAATCTTACAGATTTTTAGCAAACATAATACAAAAATCTTTTATATGAACGTAAGCGAATGTCGGCGACTGGCACTTTTTTTGACGTTTTGATATAATACGAGTATACCTAATTACCTATATCATTATATATATGAGGTAGCTATAGTCAAAAAAAAATCTCGTATCTCCTTCTTTTATTATTTCATTTTAATATTATTTATAACGAGTTCCTCAGTTTTAATACCTGCCTATATTAAAAAAATAAAGTAACATTAGTATCTGTACAAAAATAAACAACACGATAACTTAAATCACTACTAATAATATTATAAATGCGAAAGTAACTCTGTCTGTCTGTCTGTCTGTCTGTCTGTTACGCTTTCACGCTAAAACTACTGGACCGATTTAAACGAAATTTGGTACAAAGAAAGTCTAAAGCCTGAGAAAGGACATAGGCTACTTTTTAACCGACTGCAAAAAAGGAGGAGTTCCACGCGGACGAAGTCGCGGGCAGAAGCTAGTACAACTATAAAGCATTTAACTCGCCTATTTTATTACTAGCACGACTGAGCTGACAATAGTCTAACGCTAATCTCAGTCGTGCTACGAATATGGGTACTGTAAAGTTTTCGAAACATCAGCAAATAAATTAAAATACTTACACGAGTTGAATCCTTTATAGTTGTTTTATTCAGTGTAATAAACGCTAAGGCATAAGAAATTATTATTTTAATACGTTTTTCAGATTGTATGAGACCACGAAAAACGTGTGATGTTCCTTTACAAGAATTTAACTAAGGCTATTGCAGGAAAGGTGCCGTAGCTGAAGAAAAACAAATATTACCATGCCATACCCGTTATAAAGAAAGAAATAAATATCAAGATCTGCATGTAATCCTCAGTTAAACATAACACATTCAAGATTGTATCTGTGCTGCATTTATAATAGGACCGTCAGAGATGTCGGCTATAGAACATCCCGTAATCTCCGCAAGAAAACGTAGCAAATAGATACTTACCTACACACATTTATTGTGAGATATGTAGGAGATAGATAAATCTTTTTAAATGCGTATGTTCCTGTTAGGAATAGGAATCATTTTAATATCAAGTTCGTATAATTATGGTGGTAAAAATGCATGGATTTCTAGAGATGTGCGTTTAATTCCGTGTGGTCTAATTTAAGTATACCTTCACTAAGGTACTGTAGAGATTGCAATTCAGTAAGAATGCTGGCCGCATATAAATCTTAGAGCTATTTTTACGGTTTAAAGAATAGTAAGGGATGTCATATAAAAAACAAGAGTAATGATAGCTGTGTGGCGGATGATTAAAGTTATATCTATGTAGGTAATATAATAATAATATCGTTGATAAAAGGGTGTTAAGTATTAGTAATTTATTACACTTTCGCTGTTTATTATACATTGGATTACTTACAACAATTATAGTGAATTTATCGTGCCTCTATTCATTTTATGCTTATGGTTGACTATCGTTAGCTCAGTCGTTTCTTCGAATATAGGAACAGTAGTTTTAGAAATAAAATTAATATGAGCGAGTTAAACCAGTAATAATTATTTTATTTTAAACTTAGCAACTGTAGTAGATTAATTAAATGAGATTTTAATGTTGCAGATTGAAATGCTGCCTTTTAGAAGCTTTGATTGAAACTTGGATTAGCTTAGTGGATTTTCTGATCTTACAGATATTTCTGAATAAGTCTACGCCGAGCATAAAGTTATGATTTAAGTAGGTACATATTTAAATAAAATGAGACAAATATGAAACCATCACAAAAACATTTTTATAATATCTGGTGATGTTCCAATAAGTTCCCAATTTTGTAGCGGACTGAGCTGAAGATTTTGTTATTTATTGATTGACTGATGACGAGTGTTACACAATAGACAATCATCAGGTCACTAAATAAAATAAAATATTAGGTATGCGAGTTAAATATAGTTGGTTCATTCCAATTAAAAAATTGTGAAATAGGTACCTACCTAGTTTGATTAAACTGAACCCACAAAAATGCAACACCAGTAGAGATCAATATTGCTATTACAATTTTAATGCGCGGATAATAATTCATTTTACTGCAATCTCATTAAACAATGAAAGCTTGCACAAAAAAAATCAATGAATACGATTTATTGCACGTTAAACACCCAATTTACGTTTTAGCTAGCCTAACCCATTTTATTTTATTATAACCCTTTTTGTTTTTCTAGCCCGCAGTTACCCTCAACCCGCAATTTTATTACAGTTATTAAGAATTTATCGCATTTTGTGGGTAAATGGCCGTTTCTCGTCTCTGGAGAAATCAGGGAGCTCTAGAAAAGTTTCGTCCGGTGGTTTCGCCGCTGTACGGTAATTACGATTTGTGGACAATGGCCGACTTGTGAGATGTGACGTCAAGTGCTTATATGAAGTAACGCGAAGTAATGTTTAGAAGTAAGTATATTACTCTTTATAGGTACTTAATTTATTATACTTATGGATCATTGTTTAAAGATTTTTAACGGACTGAAGTGTCTCATCTGAGTTCCATTTCCATTTTACCTACTTGTTAACTAGTTTTCAAATTTTTATTTTTCTTTGGTAAAACTAGTCTTTGGCAAAATTGTGTTACTACTACTTACTGTATGATGTTTAACATGAAATAATCCCAGAGTTTTATAGGTGTATTTGATAAACGAATAATTTATGTAGCTCGGTTAGTTGTATATAATAAGTAGTTATTCTATCAACGCAATTTTATTATCAACCACCATCAAATTGTCTTAAAAATTTACAGTATGTTTTTCTTTGGACGTATTTCAAAACATATCCGTCTAGATCGGTCGAACCCTCACAAATTTAGTGCTTAATATCCTAAAGGGAGTGTCTATAACATTAGATCTAACAGCACATAAGGTCGAGCCACCAAAACCATCGTAGCAAATAGCAGAAATACACTCAGTACAATATTCACACGTCTGCATGGTAAAATTCAAATTCCGAGCCTGCTCGCACCCTGGTGGGCAGTTAACTGGTTGACTTGCAATAGTTCTGTTTTACTGGTTAAATTGGTACAAGTTATCGAAATTTGCGTGCTTCTAGTATATTTTTGTAAACATAATATGAAATTATAGCAATGAATGAGTATATTGGTAGGTACCAAGTATGATTTTTCCAAGCCTAGGAGGAGACTTGGCATCTCCTACTAGCTTTTAGGTAGGTACAGTTGAGTTCAGTAATTAGGTATTTGTAAGTAGTGTAATAAATTCCAAGTCTTAAAAATAATCTGAAAATGCTTATTATTTAACACGGTTTTGTATCTATGACTTTTTGTATTTGTTTATTAAAATAATAAAATTAGATATATCGCGTATTTCCACCACCACGCGTATTGCCACTTCGAAAATATTTCTAAAATATTAAAATTCAGGCAGTCGCTCATAACAAAAACCGCACAACTGAAGATAATGTTAAATTGAACATAGGAAACTGCTTCGCATACAGATAAGTTCTGGGTTCATAGTAAGCAAATACACGTACCGTTTATGATGCAAACACTCAGGCTATCCCATTTATGAATTTATAGTTTATAGACAATAGGTACAATGTCTATGTTTTCAGTAAATAATAATTGAAATATGGCGTGACAGTATAGGTACATAGCTAAATATTCTTTGCAATAGATATCAAAATGGGACTACACTGATTAATAATTCTTAAGCAACCATTTTATTCAATTGTTTTTCAGCAAGGCATAGTTTCTCTGCATTATTACGATAGTCTACTTATTGATCTAAGATTGAATGTTAACCTGTATTTAATTTACTGTTTTTTAAAACGGCTTTTAAATTTCATGAACTTATTTCATAACTTAAGTAATCCCTTTTAAAGTCGCTTTTAAAATGTCCCTCTCTAAGTATATAATTATATGGTACAATAAACACAATAGCGTTAGCAAGTTAAGATATGAAATAAGTCCTCGGGTAGCTCGACGGGCTTAAATAAGGCACAAAGAAACTGGAGATTTGCCTGTGAAACAATAATGCACAAAGGAGTGCAGTGTGCTTTAATGCGGAAGAACCGAAATATTTAAACGGAGAAGGCATTTTAAACATTAAATATAAACAAATGAAACAAGATTTTTCAACAAATCTGGATTCATATATACAATAGAATAAATACCAAATTCCTTAAAAATAAACCCAATGCAAAATATTGACTGATGAAAAGGTAAAAGACAAGAAAGAATAAGTTCCTACTTATTTATAGATAAACTTACCTATGAAATAGAATCATCGCTTCCTATTAATTATGCAGCTAATAGAATAAATGCTCAAACTCTTTTATTACTTACATAAGATATTATTATTTTGTGCAACTCTATTGTTTTATCAATAAAACTCACCTATTAAAATATAGAAAACGTAAGTAAAACTAGAATGTTTAGTGGTCTCACTTATTTAGCTTGCCAAGTCCATTGAATTGTACGTCTATAAGTTTAAGAGACATTCGCAAAGTAAGGCAATTTCTGAAAAGTGAACGAATCCTTTGAGACTCCACATTGTCTGTTCATACGGCATTGCCTCAGTCGTTTTGAGATTAAATAATCATTGGGAGCTGAAATAATCAAGATTTCCTGGCACGTTTTTGGCAACTAGTTACCTACTAGTAATGGTACCTACCAGTATATAGCTGAGTAAGTAACTATTTCTGTATTTATACTCAGTCTGTGTTGATTATAATGTACACACAGACCTGCCCGTTTCGGATTCCTAATTAGGTACTGGTAAAAGTTAATTTCTGTTCTTTATATAAATACTCGTAGGTATATTATAGTAGGCTTTTTATGAAGACACTTATGTTTTCGCTCATTGATTTCCGTACTTGTAAAAATACTTGTGGAATGAGTATTTTCGTAGACGAATACTTAGCGTTAGCTTACTACTTAGTACCTAACGTCTTAGTTAGCTTAACTCTTATCTTATGAACTTCATTTTTATATTTCAGGTAATTTGAAGAACATTATAGTTATTTCTGAATATTAATAACTAGCTGTGCCCGCGACTTCGTCCGCGTGGAATAGTTACCTATTCTTCATTTAATATTCTCCGTTTTTTACACATTTTTCACTGTTTCTCCGCTCCTATTGATCACAGCGTGCCTAAAGTCTTCCTCGATAAATAATCTATCCAACAAAAAAATATTTTTTCAATTCGAACCAGTAGTTCCTGAGATTAGCGCGTTCAAACAAACAAACAAACTCTTCAGATTTATAATATTAGTATAGATAAGTATATCTAACTTCAACCTCGAAAATAGGAATTCAATATCAAAATATGTCCACTATTTTATCTAACATAACCGTCCTTTGGCAGGAAACAGGTGTACTATAAACGCGTAATAAATTTATTTTCGTGCACAGCCTGTTATAAAAGTTCGTAGGTATTATTTTCATTTAAAAATTCTATAATTTTTGTTCGGTGCGAAAATTGTTGAAACAAAATTTGGGAATTCTATGAAGTTATGTTTCGGAACGGCAACATTGGAATAAAAATATTACATCAGGGTTCCGAAAAAATGACAGACGCGATAAACTCTGACGAAACAAAATTCCAAACAAAAAAACACATGAAACAAGATAAACCTCAAGATAATATGTTAGACGTCATTTTGCCTGGTCAGAGCCGATGACTACAAAGGCGGAGATTTGAAGTTGGAATCCTACTAGAGGCAGATTTAAAAGTAATAAGTACGAATATTTATATCAGAGAATGACTGACGTAATTATTTTTAAATTATTCCGTTGTAAGCTTTGTTGAGTTGAGGACTAGTAAGTTGCAAGTTGTATACATAAGCATACAATATAAATGGCATTAGTCCAAGAGCCATTAGGTCGGTTGATAGGTAGACAGAATACCTGTAGGTTAAGTATTCTTGGGTCTTATGATACCTAAAACTTTATTTCTACAGAATAAATAATTATAACACGTAAACTGGACTTGACAGTTAACACAAAATTTATCTTAACAAAACAAATCTCTTTATTACTTTACTTTATATCCTAATTCAAGTTTATTTATACCTACTTTTCGGGTTGCTTACTATGTTATATAATATAGCTACCTATTTATTTATTTAGAATCTTATATCTCTGTTGTAAAATTTTAAGTACCTACGCCCGCATTGAAATACCCTAAGGACCGCAAAACTTAAAACCATAAAACGGAACGAATATAAAACATAATTTTCTCACGCCTTGTTACATTATTCTACTGTCATAAAGAAATACATTTTTAATGTGAAGGTCTAGGTTTAGAATTGTATTGTTAAGTTTGTCGATAAAGTGACAAAGCGCACATAATATTATTAAAAACTAGCGGCCCGCCCCGGCTTTGCCCGGATATCTTTTTTTTATAGCGTATGTCACTCGGGAATAGTGTAGCTTTCCAAAAGTGAAAGAATTTTTAAAATCGGTCCAGCCGTTCTGAAGCCTATTCAATCCAAAAAAACAATCAAACCTTTCCTCTTTATATTATTAGTACAGATTAGTATATTAGCATTAGTATAGTATAGAAGTATAGACAATGTTTGGACATATTCTATCATCATGCATTCGTATTACGTTTACTGGCTGCAATGCAATAGTCAAATTACAAGGAACTGGTACCAGTCGAGAGGACTGCAGCCAGTATTTTGTGCATGGCAAACTAAAGTACGACCTGTACTTTGACATAAAAATGGCTAGGTTTCTTTAATCTTTTTTGACGTACTAAGAGTAGAAGTACATAGAGAGAACTAGTAAATACAAAACTTAAAATAAACTATAATACATAAATATTATAGTTTATTTTAACCTGTATAGACAAGTGAAAACGAAATTAATTCAAAATTGTATGGAGTTGACCTAGGTACCTACGCGAATGAAAACTGAAGTGACGTTTCGTAGCAACTAGAATAAGACACGCCAGCTAAATCCGTTATAGTTGTTTCGGAGACTCATTTTAATTTATATATAGATTTTTAAATAAAGTAAGTAGAAATGTCGATAAAAATAAAATGATTACTTACTGAGTATTGTATGGGAAAAAGGGAATATTTCCCATAACGATTCTTTGTGAAACGACACAAACTCGAAAGTACTTTATCAGAAACCCAATTTTCTTCTAAGTGCAAAGTTTTAGTTAGAATACAGTTTTATAAATGGTGTTACTTAGAAACTTTTAGTAATGTTTAAGTTCTTGTTTTGTATGAAGTTTTGTATTGTGAGACATTCGTAATATTGGACACGAAATATATCATTGTTATGGCGACGTCATATTTGTAGGTGTTCAGAAATGTTACTACAAATTTCAATAATGTAATATTTCCAATTTACTTGTCTATTTATTATAACAAGCACTTGTGTAATTTGGCATTACTAGTTAATAAAAAAAATATATTTTTCATCAATTTGATCATTTATCTGAAATAAAATAGTATAATAAGTTAAGCTCAAAAAGAAACTTTAAACGTGAAAAGTGTTAAAACATAATACATTGATTTCATCTAGCTATTGCATTATATCCATTCAGTCGTAATTATTTTTTGTAGATATATACCAAAATATCTGTACTTGTACATACCTAATATTTGGAGATTAATAGAGTACCTATTGTATCGTAGAAACATTCGTAAAATATTCGTCAAACGTTTGATCCAACCTTGGTGGACATTATACTCAAACGTAAGTAGGTAAGCTTAAATCCGAGTATACTTTTACTGCAGTCGACTGCTGACGGCTTCCTGCGACCGCTGATAACATTATCACAGACTAATGAACCGCCCGTGAGCCTTATGATAACGGGGATTTCACACCCGTTTAATTTAAAGAAATACTTCGAAAACGAATGGGACTTTTGAGACTGGATAAATTAAGAATCAGTATTTGTTTATTCTGTGGAAATGTTGCAACAGTTTGTGTATGTAGGTACGAATATGCTTATAGCTATAATAATTTCTGATGCCTTTGTGTTTATTATACATTGGAATGAAACAACTATTACGGATTTAACTCGCTTGTAATTTATTAGCTGAAGTTTCGACGTCTTTACAGTTCCCATATTAGTAACACAGCTAAGCTGACGATATTATAACGCTAAAGTCGAGCTACGATTATGAGAAGTATAAAGTTTTCGAAACGCCAGAAAATAAAATAGGATACGCGAGTTAAATCCGTTACATTCGTAGTTGTTACATTCCTATTATTATGAATCTAGCATACAATGGCAAAGTACTTAATAAAAGGAAGAACCGATAGGCGATCCTAATTCTACAGAATATATGATTATATTGGTAAATATACGTAACGTATACATAACATAAAGAGAAAACATATTAAGCAGCGTATGTAAATATTTTATTAAAATATTTTAACATCAAAATTCATAGGTCTGAAATTGCCTATACTTGTGTTAAGGTTAGGTTTACATACGATATGTAAATATTTCTTCGGTAAATATACCTACCATTAGAAATATTCATAGTATTATCATTATCTCCTTATTGGGTATTTTAATGTTCCCAAATTTAGTGTAAAGGTCTTTTATCATAGCGTGACAAAAATTCCGTCCAATATTACCGGTTCCGAAGCTTTCCTTTAAAACGAATCAAACAGATTACTTTTAATTAAATTAGTGGAACGACCTCTTTTATAAACATACCGAATAAGCTTGTTCACTTCTTTCATATGTAAATACTGCAATAGATTAGCAACGATATAAACAAATTCTGTTTTTGAAAAAACCTACGTTTCTTTAATTTAATTTTTTCATGAAAAAAAAGGCTGAGGAAAAATTAGAATTCTGTGGACCTACTTTATCGACTTGATCAGTTAACCTACTTTGATATTGTATTGGTAGAATAGAGTTACGTGGCAAGTCAATATTGGTTCACATTCCACTGCCGTCTCGTTTTTTGTGCTAGTCCTTGTATAATATGTGCAAGCGTGTAATATTTACAAACTAATTTAAATTACATTAAGTATGATAGGTAGGTATATATTATTGATTATTTCAAAAATAACGGTAGGTACCTATTAGTTAATATCATTGTAAGTCCTTTACTGTTATTTTCTACGCTGTAAACCTTATTTGAATACCACAGAAGGCTTTTTATGGCGCCAAGAAATTAACTAGTAATTAAGTTAAAGTAGAGTTAAGTGCGGTTTGGCGCATTTTTATTACTTCCGTAACTTATTCTTTAGTTTGATTGTAGGAATTTTATAGTTTATATTAGGTACTTATTGTACATATTAGAAAGTCACATTACTAAAAGACACAAAATATAATTAAAAGTACATAACAAAATTAGATTTACATTAAATTAGTAGGTAGACCATTATAATGAAACAACTATTAACGGATTTAACTCGCGTATTTTTATTTTATTTTATTAGCTGACGTTTCGGATTCTTTACAGTTTACATAATCGTAGCACGACTGAGCTGACAATAGTCTAACGCTAAAGTCAAAGTCAAGTTTAGTAGACCAATCAATATTACCTATGCAGCTATGTGTAAAAAAGACCACTTAATATATCGCGGCTTCTCTGGAATAGTGTCACAACTCGAAATGTGTTACCATCACTTACCACTCTGAATTGAAATTTATATGTGACGGTTCACAGTCTTAAATGGAGTAACAAATTATTTCGAGTTGTGACACTATTCTAGAAAAGCAGCGAATTATTACGACCATTATAAACCTCTAAGAATTTTCACGAGATCATAAAAATACGCGAATAAACCGATCATGCCAGGCAAACAGCTTAAGGCTGATAAAAAGAATTTGTACTATATAAATTGCTTTATTTAATTCTGACTGGGTATTAAAAAAACATCTCTAAATAGAGATACTTACATTTGTCTTTGATGAAATTTATTTGATCAAAGATGGATTATTGGATTAAACCACATGAATTAATTAAATGCAAATTATTTTATAAATATCTTGGGACGTTTAAACTGTATAAGTAGTAGTTAGTTGTCCTACTTAATACTAACTACTAAGTACTTACTAAATATACAAAAAATTGAGTCAATTTCATTTTCGTCATTAATTAAATCTCATTAAATATAATTGAACTCATTTTACTAAAATTAGGTAACTACATGTTTTTATTTTAAATAATTTATTATTATTTATAAATATTGTAAGGACTTTATTTCTTTCTACATTTAGACAACACTTCACTTATTTTCGCTATATGGGGCAAAATTCAATGAACAGATGTAATGGTCGATACGTGCTTCGCCTCCTTACGAGGCATAATCAGCATTTGAGGCCTACTCAGTAGATCTCAGCAGTATGGAAGCAATCAAGTAGTATCCATTGGGATTCCTACCTGTTCGATCATGTTGACTTAAATAGCAACATTAACATAATCCTAATCCAAACTAATATTATAAATGCGAAAGTAACAAAGCAGTTTGTCTCGCTTTCAGGCTAAAACTGCTGAAGCGATTTCAATGAAGTTTGTTATACAGATAGTCTCAGTCTCAGAACCTGAGAAAGGACATAGGCTACTTTTAATTGCAAAAAAAGAAAGGGGTTGAATGGGGGGATAATTACTAATTCCACGCGGACTGAGTCGCGGGCAAAAGCTAGTATTTAAATATATCTTACATAGTGTTTATTATTCCAGACTGGTAGCTATCTTACATCTCAAGTCGCATCGCATTAAGTCAAGTAATCTAAAGCAGCAACACTTGAGTTGTAGTGTCGTTGTGAACGAACTAAGAAGGGAAAATGGTAAATATTAACTTGCATTAATTTAAAATGGTGTTTTATTAAAACTTGAAATGTATAAACTTGTGTTTGAAGGGATATTATGAATAAAACTAAAGAGTTTAAAAGGATTAAGAGATAAGAATGTCTAATTATGACAAGATTGTAACTTGTTAGACAATTCTTTGACAGCGTCTTAATATTATATTGACTACTCATATTTTACATAGACAATGTTTTAATATAAAACATGTGAATATAATTATTGCTACTATAGTAATAATAATATCTGATATAGTTATTAATGTTGAGTTAGGTGGAACCGAATTAGAGTACTTAAGTAAAGGTGATTAATTCACGAACTACAAGACTTTTATTTTTTAAATAACAATGCATCAGGACAATAACACAATAGGTACATTGTTTTTAAGCTGAAAAGAATCGAAAATGCCATATATAAATTATAACAAATAGACCATTATATCTAACGTTTTTTAAATGATTAATACTTCCAATTTTGCTTGTAAAGAAAACCGGGGCAGAATAATATTGTTGAATGAGGTAGCAAATTTTGTCGACTCAATCTCAAGGTAACACTATAGCCATCAAGCTAAAACTACTGAACCGATTTAATTGTCTCACTGGGGTCTATAAATATCACCACCTAAGTATTATCAAAGCTTATTTTAGAAACAAAACAATTTAAAAATCAAGAATGCAATTCATCATCATCATCATCATCAGCCCGTCGCAGTCCACTGCTGGACATAGGCCTCTCCAATTGCACGCCACTTTGCTCTATCTTCGGAAGCCGAAGATAGAGCAAAGAATGCAATTAAGAGAGTTAAAAAAGTTTTTTTAAATCTTTGTCTAGTTTAATATTGGAATGAAACAACTATTAACGGATTTAACTCGCGTATTTTTATTTTATTATATTTGCTGATGTTTCGGATTCTTTACAGTTTCCATAATCGTAGCACGACTGAGCTGACAATAGTCTAACGCTAAAAATAAAAATACGCGAGTTAAATCCGTTAATAGTTGTTTCATTCCAATGTGTAATAACCGCGAAGGCATCAGAAATTATTAGTTTAATATTATTATAGTAGGAAGTGAACAAGGTCAATAAAATTGTTAATGTTAACGTGACAAATGTATAAAATAAATCTATTCTCGATGCGACCCCGACTATTGGAAATGCAGCTTAGATAGTGCTTTGTCTGTGAGTCAGTAAACTCATGAATGATTCATGTTGGAAATATTCTATAAAACTACCAAATACGCAGTGGCGTGTTTTGGTTTAGTTCACAATAAAACAGCGTTTCTTCTTGATATTTTTATTTGTATCCATTTTTTTTTTGAGCTAACTCGTCACTCGTTTTTCTAAACTTATTCGGCTTCTAATTCTAAGTTAAATACGTATAAGTCAAATATTTAGCCTAATAAAAATATTAGGCTTGTATTTTTAAAAAGAAAAACTTGTGTGTTTATAGGCCGTGTAATGGGTGGATTTTTTAAAATGATATGATTAATTTTTTTTTAGGTTACAATTTTAATTTGATAGGTGACTGATTCAAATAAAGTATACCTACTTGTTTATAAAAATAAATTGCCATAATATTTAGAGTACCTACTTACTTATTAAAACAAATATATATTGTGTTTTTTTTTTAATTTTATTATTTTATCATCATTACCTACACCGATGATAGTTCGTATTCAGCCGTTTTCAATCAAATAATAGAATACCTACAACATTATTATGTTACCGCGTTTCGCTTGTGACTTTCGCAATTAATCATAGTAAAAGCTATATTATAAAACATGACACATCAGAAACATTTAAAGAAATTTTAATACGTATTTTATGGAAATACATTTACATTTTTATGGCTTTAAAATGTTTGTGTTTTGTTTTATAAGACATATAAAATAAGTACTTAGGTAGGTATATAATGTGATATTATATAGGAAGTAAGAGTTCTAGTTAGAAATTTGAATAAGTTTTGCGAAAATATATTATGTCTGTAGGTGTCGTTAAGATTTAAATCTATAATAATATAATAAAGAGGAAAGGTTTGTTTGTTTGTTTGGATTGAATAGGCTTATAACGGCTAAACCGTTTTGAAAAATTCTCTTACTGTTGGAAAGCTACGTTCACCCTAAGTAACAGGCAACAGAATATTTTGAAAAAAATAAGGATCCGTGCAAAGCCGGGGCGAACCACTTGTATTTAATGTAAAGAACGGAAGCAGCCAGTTTTATCAACCGACGAAAAAAACGAAGGAGGTTCTCAAGTCGACGCGTTTTATTTTTTTATTTTTTTATGATTGATAAAAAGTAGCTTATTAGGTATATGTAATAAATATTCACAACTTTTGTTTCCCCTAATCACCATATTCTTTAAAATGAACTGAAAAAACTAACTGCCTAAAAACTTCTAAATCCAGAAATAATTAAATATCCAATTAATTAAGCAAAATTGGAATTTACACAATGTTCATATTGTCATAGTATTGCGGTCCTTGTCTAGCCCCACGCGACATCTTTCCGTCCCGCTCTCGCATACGATTTATAAAAATGGCTATCTCATTCGCTTGGCACGCTTTGTCTTGGATGCTTATAGTAAATGGTAAACATTAAGAGGTAAATTGTAGTTTTTATAAAAATGTTTTAAAGTTGTGTAAATCAGAATAATTATTTTGTGCACTAAAATTAAGCAATGTCATTGTAATGGAACAACTTTGACCGGATTTAACTCGCGTAGGTATTTTATTTTATTTTATTTGCTGACATTTCGGATTCCTTAGTTTCCAAAATCGTAGCACGACTGAGCTGGCAATAGACTAACGCTAAAAAAGATTTTTTAGTTGTTTCATTCCAATGTGTAGGTGATAACCTCGAAGGCAATAGAAATTAAATAAATGTCAGTTCTACTCTAAAAAGACATCTTGTACATTGGTTTAATAAAAGCGAGGAACGATGACGAAAGAAGTGATTTTCACGTGGACATCCAACAAGGTAAAATCACAATTTGATAAAGGTAGCGGGAAGCCACTGTATTAAAGCAGTGTAAGATCCGTTGAAAATGTTAATGAATGTTTGTTAAGTAAATAACACCCAAGGGACACTTTTACACGTCAATATTTACCTAACAGCGATTCTGATAAAAAATAATGGCACAGTTGTTACGTCTTTTTAGAAGATACGTTGTTGACAGTTAAGTCATTTTTTCTCTGATTATAATAATACATAGATAGAACAAACTGTTCTGTCCATGGGGGCTAGACAAGTGCCCAACGTTCAACGTTAACGTTAAACGTTAGGACCAAAATGTATGGGATTTGACATCCGCGAACGTTTGTGACGTACGTGACAGTCGTTCGCGGATGTCAAATCCCATACATTTTGGTCCTAACGTTTAACGTTAACGTTAAACGTTGGGCACTTGTCTAGGGCCCCATGTCAAACAGAACAGTGAACATGTTGCCATTTTTAATTAACACGCTTTTATTAGGTCGTTGCGGTATTCTAAATCCAGGGTAAAATGGGCATTTGCTTGATATTTTTCAACATCGCATACCTAAAGGGAGCCCGAAAATCTGAAGTTTTGAGTTATGTGAACCATCGAATTCCTTACAGCAAAATCTATCTACCAGAAATAAAGCAACAACTTTTAAGTACTGTTTTTATGTTTAAGTGTAAATTTTTGCTAATAAAAAAAAAACAAAAAAAATCGATAGGTATAGAAAACTCATGCAAAGGTAAGTACTATCGCATGCTTTCGGGGTATGCCATTTTAGAAAAAAATTGCTTGCACTTGTTGCTTCACACACAGCCGCCAGGTACCAGGGTCGTTCAAGCGATTATTGCCTTAAAGGTGTAACATCGCCAGCACAGTTGATAGTACCTACATTACATTTAAAAAAAAAACTTTTTTGATTTATTCCTAATTTAGATCTAGGTGTGCGATATCACGAATGACTTATCAGAGACTGGTTTTCTAGTTTTCAAAAAATTTTTTTTTTATAGAAAATAAAAAATCCAGTTTGTCGTTTTTGTTCGTTACCATGTACTACAATAATTACCAACGTGCGACAAGAACGGTACCTAAAGCCGTTTTTTACCGCCCAAAGTGTCTTTAAACGTTTTTTCCTCTTTACATTTTTGTTTAGTGTACGCTCCGATAACTTGGTGACAATGGATCATAGTGTATTGGAAGTCGAATAAACATCGATAATAGATTTGCTGGTTCCGTAGTTTAAAAAAAAATATTTTTAATAGTACGCTAAATTTCAATTACAAATTTATGTAAATTACTTTCTTTAAGAACATGACACTAAATGACTAAGTGCAAATTATTATTATTTATAAATATCTAATATAAGTGTACTTACATTATTATTTAATACTAGCTTCTGGCCGCGACTTCGTCCGCGTGGAACAGATATCTGCTTCTATTAGTGATGATATATAGCCTTCCTCGATAAATGGGCTGTCTAACAATGAAATATATTTCAAATCCAATTCCTAAGATTAGCGATTTCAAGCAAACAAACAAACTCTTCAGTCTTTTAATATTATTAGCTACCCGCCCCGGCTTTGCACCGGTGACATTATACAAACATTGCCCCTACATAAACTAAGACATTAAAAAAAGAATTATTCAATTTGGTGCCGGAAGTTATGCGCGTACCTACATACATTTCGGTGATTTATTTTTATTTATTCTATTTATAAGATATTATAAGATTTACTTTTATGAGAAAGTTGTGTTATGACAAACTTATTGCGGCACCTACCTGTAGTGTTATATGGGACCCTAATGTACATAAAACAAAATAAAAGGCTCAATAATCGATCCGGATGTCAGGTCTTTGAACCGACACTGAACGGCGTATCGTGGCTTATTAACACAACACTGTGTGAATCGGCGAAGAGAGACGCAACCGTTACTGATTAATGTAAAAAACAGTTGATGTCCTTTGTATCGTACAACATAGAATTATATAGGTAGGTATTTAGTTCTTTTTATTCGACAGGTCATAGAAACTTTTTTCATTTGATTAATGTCACTTCAAAATGTTATAGATAGCTAACTAATTAAGGTTCTATAATGATTAATATGTGTTTATAAAAACACTATCTGTTGATTTTTAAAGATAATACAAATCAGATCGTGTCGTAAAAAAGAATATGAATCGACAAACCAGTTGAATCAGGACCTACCTAAATAATTAAAAAAAACCGTATCATTAATGTACCTTTATTAATTATTCATTTCGGTTTTTAAGCCAATTAGTATAAGAATCTCTTGCCTTACAAATAGACAATCAAACATTAGCTCCATGTCATTTTGCTCTGATGTTTCATCTAAAATCACATATCAAAATTGCACCTTAATTGATACTTATTAACGTTTCCTTTCGCTTGTACACTGGTATAAAACCTTATATTCAATTCCGTGTGCGTTCAAAGGACTTGCACCGTTAAAAGTCCTTAGGGCACTATAGCAAAAACTCAACGGTCTGTCGAAATTTTTAAAAGAGTGCCAATACGAGTTAGAACCTAATTAAGGGTTCTGTATACACATAGGTACTAAAACTTTTCAAAACAAACGAGGCAGCAGGGGCAGTTAAATAATAATCATAGAATCCAGGTATCACAATATTAAAAAAATGTAAGGAATAAAGTTCTGATGAACACATTTATGTAAAAGTAGTACGATACCTACGACTTTTTAATATCATCCATAAGATGTTTACTGTTGGAAAGAAGCCCCAAGATAAATAAAATTATAACAAGTTACACGATACGTCCAATAAACTTGTCCAGTAAAAAAAAACATGACGACAATGTTTAAAAATGACAATGTGAAAAAACATGTTTAAAAATTTTTGGTAGTATTTTTTTTTTTTTCAAATCAAAAGTGAAATTTATCTGAAGGAACTCTAAAAAAAACCGGAAAAGTTTATCCTGTCCGCCTTGGCTAATTACATCCGCCGTCGCCTACGCAGACGTTTTGAGCAATTATTTTACGGGGACTTTCGTTCGTGACTGTATAGATAACAATCGGCTTAGGTTAGAAAATAAAATATTGCAATCTAACTTCATGCGGTTCATTTTTGGTATTTCTCAAATTAACAGAGTTTACTTATTAAAATACGAGTGTTGATAACGCCGAAAAATATGCCAAATTATAGATCAGTGTTAGTATCACTTAATTTTAAAAACCCAATTGAAACCTGAAAACCTTGAAAATTTATGTTTATTTAGTCGAGTTTAATTAATTAATTAGTATTTGTTAGGTTAGACAGTTACCTTTAGGCATTGTAAAATATAATTATGTATTTTGAAAGTAGCAGATGGATCCCGAAGAAATTTTATTTTATAAACGATTCCAATATCTGATATTATTTACATTTTCAGCCTTTCTCACTATTTAACTAAGTCAGCTATAAGAAAAGAATTATCAAAATCGAACCACTCTGTAAAAAGTAATGCGTGGTCATACATAAAAAAAAGAAAAAAAAATATGCGCGTCGAATTGAGAACCTCCTCCGTTTTTTTCGTCGGTTGAAAAACATAAAACATTTGCATTTATAAACATAATAATGTATTATCTTCATGTGTTAAATTCGATATTGTACAGCATTTTCTTACCTTTTTGTATTTATTCTATTCGCAAGAGCTATTCTAAAAATTCGGTCTGAATTTATAACGTCGGAATAATTGGATGTCAGATTTCTTATATTTTCACGAAATAGAAATAACTGAAAACCCAATCCATTTTTTATATCAAATTTCTAAGAACTCACTGCTTTCTTTGGTCATGAATACCTGCATTTTACGTTTTCAACTAATAACCGATATTTTTTTTTGTTTCTTGCCTGTAGGTAGTACCTAGGTAATTCATAATAATGTTATTATTACCTACCTACATCCTTTTTGTCCGGCACTTTTTCACCCACTTACAAAACGTAGGTATTCCCAAACATGTTGCATCACTTTCTCAAGTACCTAAACTCTTCGAAATAAAAGAAAAAATATAGGTAATTAGAAACATTCTATCCTTGAAATCCTTTGTAAGTGCTTACTTTCTCATATAATAAACTTTTATGCTAAATTTCAAGCTTGCAGAATCAACTGGTGTACTGCTGTGAGTTGATATCACTCGATCTGACAGTAGGTACTACTTACCCAATTTTTAATATTTTATAAACTTTATTTACTCGTACACCGTTGACGTAAACCGTTGCCTACATTACAAAGACTCGTATCAACTCCTTGTTTTCAAGTAGGTACTTATTTATTCAGGATTTCAAATCAAATACTATCTATAGACATCAATACGAGTTGAAAATAATTAAGCAATTCCAATCTTGGCTAATCCGAGAAACTGACCTCATTCGTGTTCTCATTCACTCATCATAGTAGTGTGTCCTTTTCGCACAGTCCCCCAATTATGGGTCCCGTACAAACGATAGCCATTCGCGAGACAGAAGGAATTATTAAAGCACACTGAAATAAACCACTAGATGTGTTAGAGGTCAAAAGTAATTCGAGCATAGATATAGTTGAAGTTTGATCGTTTGCAAAAAGGTAATAAGTATGTACTTAATACAATGAAATACAAGGCTTTGAATAGGTTATGATTGGAATGAAACGGATACGGATAACGGATTTAAATAGCGTATTTTATTTTATTTTCTATCGTCTCGAAAACAATTTTCAGTTGTGTCAATCCAATGTGTAATACCCGCGAAAGCGTCAGAAATTATAATTTAGCACTATTTTGTAAATCAGTAGTTGATCACTTGACGTTTGGAGTCTAGACGTTATCAGTCGTAATACATGTAGATTGACATAAAAAGCGATGAAGGAATAACTTTTATTGTTGTAACAAAATTTTGAATACCTATTATATAGTCTTTTCAAATATTCAAGTACCTAAGTGAGTAAGAGGCTTTTTTGATCACATCTAGTATAACCTCCTGGGTACATTTGTACTTTACGTAGTACATAAACAAATAAAAATTCTGCAGTCTCCAATTTAAATAGCAACACCGAAATATTTTACTAGAGTCATCTAGTGGCTTTGCCGGTTACGTTAAGACATTAGATGTCAGAATTATCACCTGTTATATAATTAAGAATGTCATTAGTGTGCACACGTGATGGTGTGCGTCTGCGTTACATTAAGTTAATCTGATTTCATCCAAATTTTTACTCATTATTGAATCATTATTTGGTTTCAAATAATATAGCAAAGCTTCACACTAGTAGTTTGAGATATTATTTCCATAAGATTAATAAATTATTGACGTGAAATGTTGATTCTACTATTTATGTCCTTTGCAAAGTACAACCGCATCTAACTAATATTTTTTTACATTGAGTACCCTTGTACTATGTGAAGTACATTAGTAGTTTTCATGCTTGTTTTCAGCATTAACAGGCATTAGTAACGCGAAAGACTTAAATTACTATGCATTTGATTATTAAAAAATACAGAAGCATGTCAGTGGTTCCAATTTTCTGACCAATACACAGATAACCATATTCCTAACCCTATGGTTAGATTTACCAATGAAACACATATTTATTTGAAATTCTATGGGACGTACTCTGAAATATCTTTTAAATATATATAAATTATAAATATTATTGGTATCAATATGATTATGGCTGCAATACAGTACTCAAAAATAACCATTTACTAGTCTAAAAAGAGACAAATTGTAAATAAAAACAATGGCCATAAGTTATTAGACTGAATTTATATAATATATTTACATGTTTTTTTTAATAAAAATGAAAATAATTCTCATATTTATGTAATCAATGGACAACCAATTAGCATTCTGTTATATTTTGTGCATGTCTCGTATTAGAATAGAAAAATCTAATTGAAATTGGACGTCATGAATATGATCGTCTAAATGAACTACCATTTTTTTCTATAATACTCTAAGATTGACTGGTAGAAAATGCCGCAAGGTATTAAGTCCGCCTTTTATACACTTACTTCTGTTTAGTTTAATGCAATAAAGTATAAATAAATAACTTAGTATTGACAAAATGATTATCCCTTTGCATGGAGACGTCTGATGCGCCGTTTTTCCTAATTTTTATCCTAATCCTGTTGGTCTAAAAGTTTTTTTCCTTAGCTAGAAAGAAGGTGTAGTTGGTAATATGGTAATTTATGACAGAGAAACTACATTTCTACACTTGTTCCGTCAATAATTTCTGCTGTATAATTCAGTTAACAGGACGTTTGGCTCCTGAACATCTGCTATTTTTTGATCTTTACTTATGTTATGTACGCCTAATCGTATTGTTTCTTAGTTTCTTACGAAGGTTTTTATATTTTACGGTTATATATATCTTATTTATCTCCATAGTTCCAATATTTAAAGTATTTAAGTCCAATAATAGTAAGAAAAAAATGTTTTTCGTCTAATAAGTTGACATATTTAATGATATTATGTTTTCTTAAAAAATAAAATTGTTTTTGGTAATTTTGCAACTTCCATGAACATATTATCAAGGAATCTTTAATTTTCTATTGATTAGTTACTTTCAACATTAATCTACATCGGGATTAATAAGAAAAATATCTAATGTCCTTTACAAATGACATCTTAGTTGCATCCCCTTGTTCTTTGAGAAGGACATAGTGAAAAACCCGATTTTCCAATGTTTGATTTTTTTAGGTATTTTTTTCTTAATTAGCAACTATTAAACAGAGTACATGCAAAGTTTTGAAAAAATATCTCAAAAAAAGTACGTCTGGAACTCAGGAGGATAACCTTTGTCTGCACTACAAAGGCGTGGCTTTACCCTTTGTAATAGTGGTATAGCATTACCAATTATTTATTAATTGCTGGTTAATGGGACACAAATCGTTAGACCGCCAAATCTGAATGTTTCGTTTAGTAATAAAAATCATTAGATACCTACATAATTCTGAATATTTTCCTTTAGATGTACTTATTTAATGAATACTTTTTAACGGTTGTTAAGAGCTCAGAAAAAAGTAACAGGTAATTAGGTATTTGGTGTGTAAAAGGTTCAATGGTTTTACCAATAACTGATGCATTTTTATTTATAAATTTAATAATAACTAGCGGTCCCGGCAGACGTCATCCTGCCCGTTCGAAATTCAAATTAGGTAACTTTAGTTAGACAACGTTTGTATGGGAAAAGAAAAGGGCTATTTTTAGGGTTTTCCCGGCAATTATTCGATTTTTTCTTGCCGTAAGAACCATCCTTGGACTTCAACGAACATTTAAAAAAAAAAATTGGCCAAATTGGTCCAGGCGTTGTCGAGTTATGCGCTTACCAACACATTTTGCGATTCATTTTTATATATAAGAGAAGAAGAGAAGAAGAAGATTACATCATTATATATTGCATAAATGATATACACAAAACAATATTAATTAAAAATATTGTATAAATGTTTCGACTCTCGACATTGCACTAAATTCATGGAATCAGTATTATATTACCAGTACAGCTCAAGCCTTTGTTGCTTAATATGAAATATAGGTTATTTACTCAATATCACTGTGAATACTATTTCAGCTAGCAAAAAATATTTGACATAATTGACTTCAGAGAGCATTAGGTGCCTTCAAATAAAATTAAATAGAAAAACCGTATTTGTTCCAAAATATTATGATTTATGACATCCAAAATTAGTTAAACTGTCATGAAAACCAAACCTTAAAAAGAAGCTTCAAAATTAATCAACTTAGCTTTCACAGAGCCGAATACTAATCGGATTAGTTCACTTTTCAAATCAAAACCGCCAAAGGTGACTTTTATTTTTTTAATTACCGCACTAGCTATACAGCCAAAGGAAAGCACCAATTCGGGTCAAAGCAATTAAGGTTGGTTCGTTTTATTTTGTGCCGGTGCCAAAATTTGAAAAAAGAACTTGAATGGCCGCCAACGGGCCAATGTGCGTAGCGAAAAAAAGGTTACAGCAGAAACAATATTGCATGAGATAAAAACAACATTGCCATATTTTAAATTATAAGCTTATACCGTCATTTGGGGTCTATAGGGACAATTTTGAACTTTGACTAAGAATTTCTCGGAATATTTCTATGTAAGTTAACAATGTTAATATTTTAAAACTTTAATCTTGAGCCCGAGAATCGTTTGATAATAAAATATTCCATAAAAATATAATTTTAACCCCCTTTTTTAAATAAAAACCGGTCATCCCTATTTATACTGTAAACGGGGTCTATAGCAACTAATAGAAGTATCAATAGGGAAAAATGGTCAGGGTTGTCACAAATATGATACGCTGATAGGTAAGTACTTAGGTGGTCCTACTTAAGTACTCTAAATGTACTCAATATTGTAGAATTAATGCATATTAAAATAAATATAATGAAAAAAAAAATGTATTTATTTCTGTACAAGAGATCAACGGAGAGCTTCAATATAAATGAGACCAATAAATATCAACATGTTTTTTATTACTTAAGATAAAACTTGTAAACGACTTTCTCCTAATAATGTAGTATTTTTATTTTCTTTTGTTTACTTTTTACATACGTACGCTTATAGATAAATACATAAATATCCGTATATACTTACATTCATGCACATATTATGCATACGTACATACAGACATACCTAAATACGTTAATTAACTTGAAAAATATAATCCTCCTTCTGCCATAGTCGAGTAAAATACACTTACTCACTTATTTCAAAACGAAACTAAGTTTTGGTAGCCCTGTCCCTGTGCACCCTGTACCGTCCTGATTTCAACTTATTACGTTCCTATAAACCGCAAATGGCATGCCTTTTGACCCCTCGTGTAGACTCTATTGAACCCTAGTGCGTCCCTATAAACCTCGTTTTTTTTTCAAAATTCCCATGCCTTAGTTTTTTACATTTTTTACTAACAAAACAAAGAAAATCTGCATATACCGTGTTTAAAATAGGTTCCGGATGAACTAATGAACACCTTTTTCACGATACAAAGTGTTTACTTCAAGTGAAACTATGATTTTTTGATGAAGATTTGGGGAGCAAAAAAAGTACCCCCAAAGAGGCCTAACTTCAAACGGTTAGTTTGACAATTTAGCACCATCTACATGTTTTCCAAGTGTTGCCATTGCCGAAAGCAACTATTTTAGTATTATTTTAAACCACCCTGTGTTCTGTGTCATTGGTAGTTTTTTTTAAAATACTACTGTTATAACTTTCCGGGTTTTTATCTCTATTCACCCCGCCATTCCTAAACACCCCGGTTGACGGTACTTACTTAATTAAACTGTTTATTATTTCTTCATAAGTATATAATATAATCATATTTTTATATCACAAGCAGTTGACATGTTACAATGTGATGAAGTTTAGTAGACTTGTAGTAATTACTTATGGGAATACATTTAGGCCCATATTATAGGGAATATTGTGCGTTCTTTCCTTCCACGTATAAATCAAATTTAGTTCAATTTTTAAACTAGGAAAAGAGTTGAAAATAATTGTTAATTTAAAAATCTAATTCATGACAAAGAGTAGTTAATTTTTCCAAATCTACTGTAGTATTTCTGCACAAGCTACAGCGTTAGATTAACTGATGTTAAAATTCGGCAAACTCTGGCGTGATGCCAGTTTATTTAGTCTGACTGATTAACACTCTTGCAAGTGTACCTAACGAATTTTAGAAAAAAAAATACTTACCTACCTATTGATTATTTTCTAAGGTTGAAATAGGAAGACATCATCTTTTAAAGCTTACAATTCCAAAAGTGCTGACTGTCACTTTTTACTAAAGTTTGTTTGAAAAAGGACGTATACTACTTATTTAAAATCACTGTTTAAACTAGTGTGCTCTAATTACATAAAAATCTTGGTTTAGGCTGAAAAACTCTATAAAATTTAACATTTTTCTAAACAAATAAAGTCCTCTGGCTACAGGCCAATCTGTTCTGCTCGTCTGATTTATACACCCAACCAAGTGCGCTGACGCCTAAATCCAATACTTCAAGTTTCAATGAACCACCTTCAACCACCGAAATGTAAGAGAATCACGTATTCACAAGAAGCTCGTATACAATATATTACTGTGTAAAAACATTTTTGTCACGGTAGAATGGCAGCCAGAAAATGATTGACAGGAGTTATTTTGAACAACCATTTTGCAAACCATTTTGGTTGCAAAATTTCATGAGTGACGTTTTGTCTCGGCCAGTGCGATAGGCAAAAAGGCAAGTTACAATTAAATAGTAGCGAATGAAACAAAAACTTGATAGTATTACAGTAAAAAGAAATAAAAGGTAATTCGTTTCTAGAGCTACTGCGGGTTTTAGAAGTGTTATTACCTGTTTGATACTTCGGTCAAGTTTTTTTTGTTTATGTGTTGCCACAGTTGTAAGAAAGTACCAACTAGAAATAATGTAAGATAGTAGTAACTAGAATACCATCTAACACTTTTGACAAGTTTTGAATGAAAGAAGCTCATGTTCCTACTCCTGCCTAGTGAGAGTTTTTGTCCCGCAAAAAAGTATCTATCACTATCATACTTTTGAAATAAATGTAGTGCAAATACAAGCGTAGATTCTCTTAATTTGTATTTTGAAAAATAGTAAGTAATTATATTTTTTCGGAAACGAAGATACCACTTCCGACCTTCATAAGAGCTTGTAAAACCAAAATTGAATAAATAATAATATATTTTTGATCGATTGATTGACTATATTAACTGGTTTGGATGTCCGTCCTTCTAAAAAAATATTTAGATGGATATTAAAAAAAAAACCGAATAATAAGTGCACGGAAAAGAACTTTCTTCTGTCTATACCACACTACGAGTATAAAGTTATTACATTAGACATACCCACAATTGAATTAAGATGGCGTCATTAAACCTGTGGTTGGAATGAAAACATCATTCTCCGGTAGATGTGAGACGCATACCAACAGACAGGTACATCGAATTCGACCATACCTGCATATACAAATGTATTAACACCTTTGAGGTCTTTTATACCTGGGTCTTGGAAATTATTCAATTTGTGGTTATATTATTGAAATACCCATGTATACCTATATTAAGGTTGTATGAGGGTATGTTCGCTCTTATATAGGTAGCCTGTGTATAACTTATAGGTACATAATTGAATGTGCTGTTTGGGCTTACATTTCACAATTGTTAATCAGGATAATCTAGCTGCCAATTCCCCGCTAGAAAATTCCGTAATAAGTTGACTAATTAAGTTTAGGTGTTACGGTGTATATGAAGAAATCAAGTTGCAAATATATTATGAAGGAACTGATTACGAAATAGGTTTTAAGTCTGTAGTGATAAGCTTTAATTTAATACATCGCCGATTTTTATTGTCTTTTAAAAATCAGCTGATAGGTACAAGTTTTTTTTGTATTGCTTCACTTCTCGTTTATACAAAGCGTGTCTCTGACAACCTCATCTAATACCATCATGAACACTGTAAACCTTATCTTGAGGTTCTAGCTTAGAACAAAATCAATTATCTCGGGCGTCAAGGCTTAGTCGACGTCTTCCCACTTTACTGAGGCTTTGAAAGGGAGCTAAAGCTTTTTTGTCCCTTCAACAGCCTTTAGAATAAAACTTTGCAGTATTCCGTGGCTGTATTCTTTTCATTACGGATATTGGAAGTATTAACATTGAGTCTACTTTGTGTCAAATTAGTATAGCTTAGTTTATTGAATGTTTGTGTAACCTTTCGTTGAATTTTATTGTATGGGTACAATTATTTAACAGTTAGGAGGTAAGAGGAGAAAAGTGTTGTCAAAAACTAGAAACAGAATAGGATTTTAGAATTAGAAATAAGTAATTAATTACAACTCTGCATCTAGTTAGAGTAACCAAAAACTGTATCGTACTTTGTCTGAATAAAAAGCATTTTTATTTATTATCAGTTGTAATGTGTTGTGATATTTTTGACTCCGTTGCAATGAAAAAAACGTAATGGATTTTTCTATCGTATATTATGCTACCGTTTCGAAAGCTTTACTTTACTAGTTCACAAAAAATCTTAAAAACAGGAAATTCTTTTTATATTTAAAATTAACGAATCTAGTTTTCTACCTTCAAATATTGGAGCTGGTATCCACCAGCTCCAGCGAGTATAAATCCTACTAGAAGCAGATGTTAGTTTGGCGGGAAAGATCCTTCGTAAAAATAAATCTCAGATAGGTAGATTATAATTATGTACATGGTAAGGTAAGGTACCTATTGCTTAATTTGGGATAATATTAGTATCACAAAATCTATATTTGCAAAAAGATATTTACTGTTATCAATTACGTAGGTATAATTTATTTAAAGTAAAAAAACAAATCGAAGCTACAAGCAAACACCTAGTCCCACCGTCCGTAGAGAGTTGAATAAATATACCTATTTCAAACCAGGCTTGGATGCAATGGAGCCTGGAATGTTTGATAGTACTCGAAAATAGGCTGGATTCGAATGGGTATAGTGAAACTGTGGATTAAGGGAAAACATGTAATATGAGTATTTTATTACAGTGCTGTGTATAGTGTGTGATAAAACATACCTCATGAAATAGGCAATTACAATCACCTTGATATTAAGAAACAAGGAAGTTTTTATAAAAATATCACTTACATTAGTGTAATAAAACACTTTTACAAAAAAATATTCAAATGAAAACACAGTTAAAGATTTTTGGTAACTATGCTAGTCTGAATTATCATTATGTAATGCAACTTAATAATAAAGCAAGTTAGGTATTACCTATGGCTAAGTCAAGTAAGTCACACTGGGCCGCTATTCGGGAGTAAGCAATCATATAAGATCCATATGACTTTTTTTTCTCGAATAGTGGTCCAATATGATAATTTGATTAACAAGGCAATAAAACTAAATTATGGTTGGGTTATTTTTCAATTTTACCTATTAGTAGCAAATATTATGCAAAACAGACTTCCGCACATTACTTTGAAGTTGTAGTATAATCTAATTTATATCCAAGATACAATGTTACATTTAAGATAATGTTGTATATTTATGTGTCAAATTGTAGATTTTAAATAACTGTAACTGTTTTATAACTTGTGTATTATTAGAATGTAATTTTCTCCGTGTGAATATTGCATAACACATTTGAATAAGCTACCGTCAAAACTACCCACCAAATTACGACTAGCCATTCCATGTTCCACGAAACAGTTTGTTTTCATTAGGTAATTAAAATTAAAAATGCAAGACTCATGTCACTGAGAAATACACGTATTTAATCATATCTATGTAATTTTGTATTCGCTGACGTTTTAATTAGTTATACCTACTTGTACATTTATAATTTGATACGGGCAAAGAGTACATCGGGTAACCTAAAAACATGTTTGCTTGACGACGCTGGCTCTGAAAGTGTACGAAATGGAGTTGGTATTTGAAATTATACCTCTTTTGTTTTTATTTATTGTGATGATTTTAATGACTTGTATTTTAGTTGTAGTACTTGATCTAAATTATCGTAATAGTCTTTGTACTGGCAACATTGCCGCTACTTTGTGATTGGTCGATAAAAGGACCGCCAATAACTGACGGTTACAATTGACCAATGGGAGCTTCCGTCATTGTTGGCGGGTTTGAATTGTCAAGAGAGGTCATAGTTAGTGAGTCAATGATGGATTATTATTGTGACTTTCGAGCTAAGCGTTCACAATGATATTGAAATTACGATGTAAGTATTGAATTTGATCTGAAGTAAGTACTTTGAAATTTTATGATTATTCCAGAATAGTAAGTTGAAACAGCGCAGCGCGTAGTAATAGTGTCCTGTTTTTCGCTGTGCTCGGCGACCGTCCTTTATTAATCACGCTAAGACAAATAGGAGCGGAATAGTAGCTGTTCAGAGGTTAGCAATAAAATTTGATTAAAAATAGTGCAGTTGGTAGTAGATTTGGAACTATTTTACGTTCTCCATATTTTCCATCATGCAAAATAACGGGTCTTACCGCCTCCAAGCAATTTCCTTTAACCCTCATCCTGACGCCACGACCTTTCCTAGCTAAAATATTTATACCGGGCGAATGAAAAACGGCCACGCCTACCCGCCGTGTATCAACTGACCTAATGAATTAATTATACGCATTATTATATGATGATACCTACTAAGTGTTGACAAAATTGAATTACTGGTTTCAGGAATTTTAATATAAGACGTTCTGTATTTAAGCAAATTTTAATATTTGACAACGAAACGTTCGATAACCTATACCTACCTATGTTTATACAATAGTACAAAAGTACGATATTTAACGGAAACATTATTATAGCTAATTGATCTAGGTAATACCTACGTACATACGACAGAATCACTTGAAAATGTACCTACTTATATCGATAAAAATCCACTCACGATCAATTTATGTAGCAAATTGATGTAATGAAAACGTCGGAAATCCGATTCTCAAAAAGAATACTTTTATTTACGTTATTTGCGAAGAGAAAACAAGCATATACGATATTAACACATCAAAGGCTATCACGCGATATGTCACGCGGTAACACATGGCATCCAATATTAACATGGAATAATGGCGTAACTGACAACAGTACTTGCGACTTTCTTCTTCTGCATAAGATAAATATAACGTATTTATATTAGAATAAAGGGCACAAGTAACAATGGGGGTTGCGTTCTTTTTTCTTCGTTATTACGTTTGTTATTTTGTATGTATGCTTTGTTCGTTTATTAGATGTCTAACTGACTGATTAAATCTTTGGGAATAATACCGTTATTGTACGTATCAAATATGGCATATCTATGCAATGTGTTGCTGTTTATCGAAAAGAATCTGAAACAAAATAAACAAAGGATTTACTCATTTCTGACGCTTTTGCGGTAGAATGTAGAATTCCTCAGTGTCAGTCTATGAACAGCTTAGTCGGCTACGAAGATGGGAACTGTAAAGCCAGTATAATATCATAATAATATATTATATCAATTTACGCGTAAATTCATAAAAGTTGCTTTATTTAAAAACAAAGGATTTTAACTGGTAAGCAATTAAATCGAAGATCGGCAATGGGTCCGAACGAGGCTGTGATGAACTGCCGAGTAGACATTTTATCGATATAATGTATTGAGAATGTTATCGACAAGAAGGTTTTTCGTGTCGATATTGTTTCGTTGTCGACATGACGAAATAACAGACGACATCGACATGTCAAGACTTTTCGTTGTCGACGACGTTACTGATTTTTCACAGCTCACAGCGAAAATGTAACAACATCAATATGACAAATAGACTCGACAATTCATCGCAAGGTGCGGTTAAACGACGCGGGGTAGCACGATCCTATACGCATATGCATGTAGAATCACAGCGGTGCCAAATTATTAAGTATTGTATAATGACTTCTTATCTCACTGTAAAACAGGCAATATAATGAAATTGAGTCAAGATTACAGAACAATCTCTTACCCCGTTCCACCTAAAAAATAACTTGCGAACTAATAACAAGGCCCAACCGAACTCCGGCCGAATCGAACCGAATCGGATACGATCTTGAACATTTCCTATTATGAAACTACGAACTTCTGAGTGGGTAAGTGATTCTGAGACGACTTTTAAACTTACCTCGTTATAAATGGCTGTTTTACGTGTAGACGTAAGGATTAGTTTAATCGAGTGTAAATGTTTGCCGAATTGAAAATGTTTAAGATGTGTATGATATTGAGGAAGCTGTTAAGATTTCGCGAACCACGGTGTTGTATTTAGAATAATTACGTAGAGATTATTCCCGATTATTTCCTTATCAATACGATTTATTCTCAGAGAGACAATGCGAATTTTGGAATATATAAATTTAATTTGAAGATGGTTTATATCCAGATCGTTAATCATATATACTACCGACTAATTAATTAAAAATTTAACAGAGGCATAACTTACCTAGGTACTTAATATTATTATGTTCTTTTATATAGGTAATTCTTGTCTAGTATGGCGCAGAAACTTTTTTCCATTAATTATAACCGGTTTTTTTTTAAATATATCTCTTTATTAGGCAATTTTATGTTTTTATTTTGTTTGATAATTAAATATTTAATGCTATATTAGGTACCGTAAATTTCAATCTACTTTTGCAAAAATAAATTAAGTACTTACAATTAAGATTATAAACGTTAAAGCAAATTTAATTTAACACTAATTACAACTTATAATTTTCAATTTGAGTTCGTAATAAAGGTTTAAGTTGCGAAAGCATTTTGTATATTTAATAATTTTGTTAAATTTATTTAACTTAAGTATTTAATTGTTTGACTTAAGTAACTAGTTTTTGAAGTTAGCTATGTAACCAAACTAGTAATACCTAGGTAAATCTTAAAACAACCAATAGATTTCAAGATCAGATTTTTTTTTTTATGAAACAAAAGCTATCATAAATCTTTAAACCACTATTAATAAGCGAGATATCAATGGTTTATTACCTACCTAAGTGTACGGTAGGTTCAATTAGTGTCCTATTTAATTAATAAAATTAAATAAAGTAGGTATTTATTCACTTTTGCTATCTACATAGTCTAAACCTACTTTAAATTAATAATATTTATTATTGCTCAAATAAATTGTAATTCAAGGCTCAGAAAAAATATGATTCATTGAATAACCAGGAGGAATCAAATATTTCCTTCTTATCTTAAAAGGCTAAAGTTACACAACTCAGAATCACACTTAGTACTATTAACATAAAGAGCACAGATAAATCAAATATTTTCTTTCCAAAGACAAACGAAAAGGAAGCTCCAGACGCGCTCTTAACGAGTTAAACTTAAGAACAAAAAGAATTGTCCAAATTCACAAGTCAATTGCTTCACCTGGAAAAAAATCAGGCGAATTTATCAAGATTAGCGAAGCTTCAAACAATTCGAGTAAAAAGTTAATATTATAATAACAAAAGAGACAGGAGCTCGGAAAACAAAAAAGAGATAAAACCTTTTTTGTCAAAGACAACAGTATGCAAATGCAATACGTGGTTGGTCGGCAAGAAAACGAATTTCGAAATTTGAAAAAGAGCGTCGCAAATTTGAATTTCGGATTCGTTCCGTGTCAGTCGCCACTTGGCTCTGCTACAGTTAGCACGTTTTAATGAAGTGCATTTAACAGCCGGCGTCTGCTAGAAGTAACGAATTTAAATTACTTTTTTTAAGACTTTTTGTCTTTCAAGCTCTTATTTCAACTGTTCTTTCTGCGTTATCTCGAAGATAAAGGCATTTTCTTTATCCTTTGACTTTTTTTACGACTTGAGTTCTTCATAATAGTAATTAAGGTACTCTGTTAGGGGATCAGCTACTTTGCATACTTTTAGAAGGCTCTCAGGTAAATTTAGCAGTTTTGTAATAAAAAAAGTTTTTAGTGACTTGAAAAAGGAAACGCGAAATTAACCTCGATTATTATTGTATCTGATACTAGTCATTAAAAAGTCACTTTATAGTTTATACCGGTGAAGGGATCTTGCTGCGCTGGTGTTGTTAAATAATACGTTTGTGTTGTATTAATTAAATTATTTATTTATCAACTGAGCACACGTTACATTGGTGATAGAAATGGAAGAGGAAGTGGCAGTGTTGCCATTGCATATAAATTATTAAATTTTATATTTTTAATGTTGCAAACATGTTGCGGCCTCAAGAAATTACAAAGGCTAGTGCCTATATTATATGACTAATTAAATCATAAGTTTAATTAACATTTAAACTAATACTAATACAATATGGCACTTTACATTGTACTTTATATAATAAACTTGAAAATAAGTAATTATTTTTATCAATTAAATCTATTACAATTAATTATAGCAATCATATTCATAAGTAAATTATGAAGACTGGACAGTACAATGTTATACCTAAAATATATAGGAACATGGTGAGTATATCTATTGATAACAAGGTGAGTAATTTATTATTATATACTTGTTGCATGTTAACTTATACATTTTAATTTTGCTTTATATTTTAAATAATTATTATTTTATACTATTACAGGTTACATGAAGTGACTACTACACCAAGGTAAGTATTATTCTTATTTATTGTAAGTTAAGTTTAATATAATCTAACTTATTTTCATTTTTTAGGTATGGTGAAAGGTATACAACACAAGAGGTAAGTATTCATATTAAAGGTAAGTGTACATTACACAACATTACTTATTATAGGTAAACTTATCTTATAGCTTATGTTCTACAATCACATTATTATTCATGTAACTTATTTTTACTTATATTATGTAAATTACTCTAAAGGTAACGCACATATTTTAGTTATAGATCTAACATGTGTTCTGCCATTAGGGGTTTTTACTTCAAAAGCCCTAACTAGATTATCTTTTCCAGGACAGACACGAATAACTCTTGCCATGGGCCAATTTAATGGAGGAGTATCTTTTTCTACCAGGAGTACAAGGGAACCTACCTGTATGTTTGGCTCAACAGTGCGCCATTTAGGCCTATTTTGTAAAGTATTTAAATACTGTTTATGCCAGATCCGCCAAAAACATTGAACCATATGAGTACAAGTGCGCCACAGTTTTAATCTATTTAACGGTACAGATGTAATATCGGGTTCAGGGTAAGAAGTCATAGCTGTCCCTATGAGAAAGTGACCTGGAGTTAAATATGTATAATCATCACAGTTATTAGTCATAGGAATCAATGGTCTAGAGTTCAATACAGCTTCTATTTGCGTTAGAATTGTATTAAGCTCTTCGTAAGTTAATAAAGCTTTCTGAATTGTACGTTTTAAACAATTTTTAGTTTGTTTAACGGAATTTTCCCACAGACCGCCCTGGGCAGGAGAATAACAAGGAATATGATGAAAGGTTGTCTGCATTTGTGCAGCAAAGCCTTGCACCTGAGTTTGATGTTCCTTAGAGTTTACTAATCTATATAATTCTGTTAACTGACTATTGGCTGATTTGAATGTGCTTGCATTATCGCAGTAACAATCAGTAGGCAAACCTCTACGCGAAATAAAACGTCTGAAGCATGCGAGAAATGTAGCAGTAGATATATCTGAACATAGCTCTAAGTGAACAGCTTTTGTACTGAAACATACAAAAACACATATATAATCTTTTCCTACTATAGCACGACGTACTCGGGATTGTTTAACATTTATAGGACCTAAAAAATCTAGACCTACTTTTTGAAAAGCTCTCGCAGGTCTCACAACCCTATCCTCGGGAAGAGAACCCATTAATTGTTTAGCTGTGTTAGCTTTCAGTCTAAAACAAATGATACATTTGTAAATAACCTTTTTTATTGCTCTAATTCCATTTACCAACCAGAATTTTTGATTCAGACTGGACAGTAATAATTTTGGTCCAGCGTGTAACAATCTAATATGTTCACTTCTAATAATTAATTCTGTTATCTTTGAACCTTTACATAATATAATAGGATGCTTCTGTGAGTATGACAGATTGGAATTTTGGAGTCTGCCACCTACTCTCAAAACGCCTTGGTTATCTAAAAACGGATGTAATGGCTTTAAGGAAGCACTGACAGGTTTGTTAGTTTTGATAGCGTGAATATCACTAGCATAATGTATGCTTTGATCATATTGTACAATAAGTATCAGTGCCCTTTGCAATTCAGAACTAGAGAGAGGTTTATATTGCAATGTTTCATTTTTAATATTTATTTTCGCTTTGAGATAATTAAAAAATCTAAAGAAATAAGAAACGACTCGTGACATTTTATTTATGTCTGAATATTTATCTATGACTGCTTCAAGAAGAGGGTTGCATTTGCTGGTACCAAGAGAAACTGATCCACTGGAGAGAGCAGCGCGAGCCTTCATTTCTGGGATGACATCAGGTAGCGATATTTTATTATTTATAAAGTCATACTTATTTTGCAGAAACGACGGTCCGTGCCACCACAATGTGCAGTTTGCCAGCTGTTCCGGATCGACTCCTCTGCTGACCAGATCCGCAGGGTTGTCTGCAGTGTTGATGTACAACCAACGCCAATCACCTGTGTGATTTTTAATGACACCCACTCTGTTGGCAACATATGCTTGAAGAAGTGTGACTTCAGTTGCAAACCATGCTAGGACTATTTGCGAGTCAGTGAAGAGAAAGACATCGTCAATCTTTAATTTAAGTTTTAATGTATCATACACACGTGATATTAGTTTAGCAAGCAGCAAGGCAGCGTTCAACTCCAACCTCGGCACCGTTAGTTTGTTGTTAAGAGGGTTTATTCGTGACTTCGAGCAAAGTAAGTATAATTTCGCATTACCTGCTTGGTCGACCACTCTCAAATATATGCAGCAGCCGTAGCCGGTGGTAGAAGATGCGTCGCAGAAGCCGATGAGTTGGACAGCAGCAGATGAATCGTTGACTGGAATGTTGCGACTTAAAAAAATAGGATTCATGCTAGACAGACCTTGCGCAAATTTGCAACCACTCTCTTGTTAAAGCATCGGATGGATTGTCATTCCAATCAATCTGTTCTGACCAAAGCTTCTGTATAATGGCCTTTGCCTTTACTACAATAGGACTAATATATCCCATTGGATCATAAAACTTTGAAATATAGCTTAAAATGTTTCTTTTTGTCACTGTTTTTTCATTATATGTTTCAGGACAAGAGATTGTAAAACAATCTTTTTTAATATCTATCGTTAAGCCTAATGCCTTAATTTTTTGTTCATCTTGTAATAAATCTATTTTATCAAAATGTTGCTCTGCTGGAGGTATATCCGACAGAACTTGCTCATTATTGGATGACCACTTATGAGTATCGAATCCCCCAAGCTTTAGTAATTCTCGTAACTGTCGTTTAGCTTCTAAAACTGTAGCCAGGTCAGAATTAGCGTATAACGCGTCATCAACATAACTACAATTCCGGATGATAAACGCAGCTAACGGATAATCATGCTCATATCGCGATGCAAGCTCAAACAAACACCTCGTAGCTAAAAAGTTAGAACTCTTTAAGCCATATGTTACAGTATCTAAGCGAATGCAACGTATAGGTTCGTTCGGATTGTCACGCCATAGGATATTTTGAAGCGAAGTGTGCAAAGGATTGACATATATCGCCCTAAACATACGTCGAATATCAGTCGTGAGTGTATGATCGCCGAAACGAAACAAAAGCATTATGTGAAATATATCTTTTTGTAACAAATCACCATTAAGCAAAACATGGTTTAATGAGATTTTTTTATTAGTCTTCATCGATCCATCAAAAACAACCCTTGTTTTAGTAGATTTACTATTTTCATTTAATACTGCATGATGTGGTAGGAAGTACACAGCATCCTTGCTTAGGTCATAACTATTGATGTCCACATAGTGGCCATGACCAAGCTCCACATATTCATTTATAAATTGTCTATATTTTTCAAGCAAATTAGGATATCTTTGTAATTTTTTCTCTAAGTTTAAAAATCTACTCAAAGCTAGATCAAAAGATTGACCAAGAGTGTCATTTATATTTTCCAAAGGTAATTTTAATGGTAAATCAACTTGAAACTTGTTATTATTTAATTGTACAGTGTCCTGAAATATTTCCTCACATAATTGAGATTCTGAGGATTTTTCTTTGAATATCTCAGGCACATCTTCAGTTTTCCAAAAGGCTTGAAGGGTATCGTTGATGATTTCAGAATCAGACTGGCATACCTGACAATGTAGACTAACTACTTTATTAGATGCTCCCTTAGGTAGAGGAATGCTCCCCCCGATGACATGGCCGAAGTGTGTGTTGATTATAGCAGGCTGAAGACTATGTGGCTCAGGCGTTGATTGCTGCCGGGCTGATGACAGCTGTTGCGGCAGGAGCACCTGGAAAAATGCGTCACATCCCATCAATATATGGATCTCGCCTGGAATATTATACTCCTTATCTGCCAGTTGAATGCCAGAGGGAATTTGTACCTGAGAGATATCTATTTTATTTTGAGGTAGCTTGCATGTGATTGTATCAACCACATGACAGTTTAAATTCAATTTATAATGTGAGATCAGTGAATGTATTTCGAGTGGTATGCTATAATTTACTTTATTGTTGACATTTGTTATACCCACTATTGTTATGTCATCTTTGTTCGGTGTCAGACCTAACCTTTGTATGAGATTGGTCGACACAAATGACACTTGTGATCCACTGTCTAGCAATGCTTTTACTATATATTTTGTACCATCACGAGCTACAAGAGAAACTCTTGCAGTGGGGAGCAAGCATTGACTATCCCCTTGTGTTGAGGTAAGTGTTACAGTACCTGAAGCCTTAGCATCATTCACCGCATTCACATGCAGTAGGGAATGATGAGATCTGTCCTTACATTGACTGCACCTGAAGTGGAATCTGCATTTTCCTGCATGACTATTTAGGCAGATTGAACACAGATTGTTAGACTTTACAAGTCTAAGTCTTTCATTGACAGGTGACAGTCTAAATTTGGAACATGTAAATAATTTGTGGTTTGACTTACAGGCAATGCATCTCGGAGCGTTGGTCTGGATTCTCGAAGTGTAGGCGGCGTTCACTGCAACAGCAGCATCGCTGAACTGCTCAGATGTACTTGCACCTTGCTCAACACTTTCCAGTGCTCGTGCTCGTTTCTCTATAAATTCCAAGAAATCTTCAATCGTCGGGTCTTTTGTGTAGTCTCTATCTAATTGGTAAGAACTAGCGATTGTGGGATCTAACCTTTTTAAAAGTATAAATATTAATATAATATCCCAATGTTTAGCATTGTCGTGAATGGATTTCAGAGCGGTAATTTGTTGGTTAATATTGGATGTAAAATCCCTAAGACTGGCAGCTGTCGATTGAGAATGAGGTATATCTAACAAATGAGCAATATGTTCATTTATAATTAAATACTTATTGTCATATCTCTTTTTTAGAATCGACAGTGCTTCATTGTAACTGTTTTCCGCGATAGGTAAGTTTTTTATTAAGTCGAGAGGTTCGCCACTGAGAAAATTACGCAAATAATACAATCGCTGCACATTATCTAATGTGGAATTATTGTGTATCATTGATGTGAATATGTTTATAAATCTAGTGTAATCACTATATTTACCTGTGAATGTTTCAATATCTATGTTTGGTAGCTTTACACTTGCTAACGGATGTGAATTGGAATCTGTTCTAGGAACAGCTACACTTTTGTTTGAATTTTCTATGAATTTTGAAATACATATGGCGTACTTGTCCTCACACTCACCTATGTTTTCTTCGTCTGACGGATCCAAACAGCATATCTCGATGCTAACAGCTTGGTAGTTCTTAAAGAGATCTACCAGTTGCGTACGCTTCGCCTCGATCAACGAAACCGGTGATTCTGCGCACGTGTCGCCGAATTTAAAAATTCTAGCTAAACTAGCTTTGACGTACTCCCGCTCCGCAACTAACTTTTTTAATTGATCAGCTTTAGTAACTGATTTGGCCATTTTTACTAATCGTTGTGCGTTTTACAATATAAAATTGCTTATAATTAATCGTACACAAAATGGCGTTAGACGCTTAGCTAAACGGAATACAGATATGTAGTGAAAAAATGCAACACGGAAGTGGAAAGAAAAAATAACATTAGCACAGATAAAATACTATACGAAACTTGACATCGGCTTCTTAAGGCAGGCTTCACACGAGCTGTTTGAGTAGACAGTTTTCTTGCTTCTTTTTTTTTTTTTAATTGCGTGGACGCCGGATGCACGATGTTTTCGATGTTGGCACCTGTGATGGTATTGGATAAGCGAAAAAATAACCTCCAAAGTTGATCGATGTTTTCTTTCCTTTTAGGTATGCTTCGTAAATTGCACAAACTTGCACTTCACTTCAAATTGCACCAATTTTAATAAATTCTGGAACTTGGCAGGATCCTTCACCTCTCGCTGCCACGTTAATATAACGCGGCTGGTTTGACCACGGCAATGTCCAGTGGTAATTTCGGTGAAAATTCCAAAAATTCCTTTTTGCGTGGCCCAGCTTCTTTTCTCCTTTCGAAGGACCATGAAGGGATCTTGCTGCGCTGGTGTTGTTAAATAATACGTTTGTGTTGTATTAATTAAATTATTTATTTATCAACTGAGCACACGTTACATTGGTGATAGAAATGGAAGAGGAAGTGGCAGTGTTGCCATTGCATATAAATTATTAAATTTTATATTTTTAATGTTGCAAACAACCGGTAAGAATCCTAACTAATAGAATCCTATAAATGCGAAAGTAACTCTGTCTGTCTGTCTGTTACGCTTTCATGCTAAAACTACTGAACCGATTGTAATGAAATTTGGTACAAAGAAAGTCTGAAGTATGAGAAAGGACATAGGCTACTTTTTAAGCGATTACAAAAAAGGAGGAGTTCCACGCGGACGAAGTCGCGGGCAGAAGCTAGTGTTTAAATAAAGGTAATTCACATAATATAACATGTTCTGAAGGTTAGAATAAATAATGCATGGAGTCTCAAAATTAATAATAAATACCTAATTATAGATAAAAAATATATAATCGGTAAAATCTGACGGCTGGACCTCATTCTACACTAGTTTATGGAGACTTTTTGAGACCTTTTTTGATGACCTCATTCCTTCAATATGCTTAATATCAGTTATGTATAATTAAACATAATCAATATATTATATATTTTGTAGTTTGGAATTTATTCCTATTTCCTAGATAAATTACGATAAATATCTTTCATTAAGGGAATGTACATTTGAAAGAACCACTTAAGTAGACAACAAATCAAAGAGAGATATTACAGAGATATAACAGTGTTTAAGCGTATTCAGCAAAATATCTATAAAAACAAAAAAGTCGTTAAAATTGAATACACTTTTGTAACAGTTGTAAAACCTTAACAACTGACGTTTCTGAATTGTCTAAAAATACTTTAGGCATTTCATTTTATGGCGTTTTCATGTTTTTATGCAGTCACTGGTGTTGTGTGAAAAATATTTTATTGTTTGTTTGTAGGAGTTATGATTCCCTTTTAACTCGGTGTACTAGTTTTAATAGCCTGATTTTAACCACGGTTGAAGAAGACTTTAGACAACTTCGTGATAGTTTAAGTTGCAAGATACACGATCTGAACAAAATTTTGGTATTATCTTATTACTCATTCATCTTTATTTTTCCTTCTTTATATGTTACAGTTCTAAACAGAGCGCAAACAAAACACATTGTCAAAAACGTCACGTTCTATCTTTATGATCCGCTATTTTTGAACATAAAGAATTTTACGCGATACGTTTGTGATAAAAAAGCAAATGCAATCCCCACTGACTGATGACTTTTTTTCTCTATAGTAATATTTTATAAGATATTTGTAAAGTTCTTTCGGTTAACTTTTTTGCCTCTCCATTGAATACGTAAGTTCCTTTTTCTAAGTAAACAGTTTTCGACCTCATTTCACACGATTTGGAAGGTCTTACGTTTGGGTATTGTTACCTTTTTTCTATTTTTAAATCGCGATCGCGATCGCGTTTTATCTTTGTCTATCTTTTACTGTAAGAGAGGGACAGTTATACGACTTTGCGGGTAGGAGTGTTTTCGACTTGTTTATTTGGTTTGTATCGATGTTTTGCATAATGTAAAGGTCTAACCGAGATTGTTTTGCCTGTTTTGGAAATGTCTAGACCTTTGGGAACATGAATTTATATGGATACCATTCTTCGTAGTTTTATATATTACGTAGGTAAACTAGTTTCGTAACTGTATTAAGAAAAGTCTAAGCAAATTTAACATATAACAAATTATATCCTAGAACACAGTTTCGTAATTAGTCTACCAGCCGTAACATAGGTAGTAACAAAGTAATGGGCAGCGTGAAACATTTATTTTAATTAAGCAGAGTTGACGCAGTGTAAAATGTTAATTCGCTAAAGCCGCCATACAAAATAAGGGAAAGATGTCCCAACAGAATCTTAAAATTCTTAGACACAAGCTAACTTTCTCGACCTCAATACACATTTACCCTTAGGGCTTGGGCTCAATCACGGCGAGCTATAATTATGATCCTTATTAACTAAAATTACTAATTCTTCATTCATTTAGACCAAGTTAAACTATCATTTTTTTTTAAAACTGATAGGTATTTTTAGAGCGTTTTGACATTGTCGTCTAAAACGCTATGCTATTTTGATATTTGTATTAAGGAATAGGCGCTTGTTTTAGTAAACATGTCATTGTTATTATTGACCGTACTTTTATTTCTTTATTTTAAATATTTTGAATAATTTACAGCAATCGGTCTTATCCTAAACTAAGCAAATCTTGTACGTACCTACTGGGTATGGCTACTAGACAACAACGGATATTGCCTTATCAACGAAATCCCTACTAATATTATAAATGCGAAAGTAACTCTGTCTGTCTGTCTGTCTGTCTGTCTGTCTGTTACGCTTTCACTCTAAAACTACTGAACCGATTTAAATGAAATTTGGTACAAAGATAGTCTGGAGCCTGAGAAAGGACATAGGCTACTTTTTAACCGACTGCAAAAAAGGAGGAGTTCCACGCGGACGAAGTCGCGGTCAGAAGCTAGTAATTAATATAACTCTATCATAACATTTACGCGGATTATATTTTTTCCTTACCAGAAAGATTTTCATAAAATCCGCCACCCCGACCTATCTCAGACCTATAAGATTTATAGATTTTTCTAGATCGTTTCAGAGTTAACTTTATTACCGTTATTGAAAAGTTTTAAACTCCTTTAAAATCTAACCGCTTATAGCGGCGATACGCCTTTACCCCGGATATTCTCTACAATAAAAGGTCTATTTAGACCGGGGAACCCATTCAGGCTCGACACGGGACGTCATATCGCTTCAGTTAAATAGGTTTTTGAGTTCAGTGGTAAGTAACCAATACCTAGTATTAGATACAAAGCCTTCAAGGTGAATTTCGAAAGAACGTTTCTTTAATTCATGTTAACAATAATATTTAGAGCCAACTATACCATGGAGGCTACAGTGATTATTTCAAAACAAGTTTTTGTTATTAGGATAACTAGCATTAAAATTTTGTTTGTTGTAAAATTAGGTCATTTAGGATAAATTGTACAGTAAACTTTTTTTATCCCGCATTGTCACATAAAAAGTATCTTATTCCCAAAGTTCTCATTTACCTTTATACTAAACAGTATGGGCACGTGGCGTTTGGTTCAAGATTTATATACAACTAGATGAAAAACCGAGCAAGAGCGGTGACAAAAATTATCAAATAAGATTGCAAAAAATTTTGACAATCAAGTATAATAATTCTGGCTGGTTATCCTTTACGAAAGAAAGTTTTGACACGGCGCCAATTATAATTCCGTCATAATAATATTATTTTCAATTTTCAAAACTATATTCAGACAAATTGCATCCTTGAAGATACAGATTGCTCATAATAATAATACCAAGGGTAACATTCAACAGTTTCAATCTATCTCAGTCTCATTTTTCATTCTCAACTCTCTTACTTGCTAGTGTTAACATAAAACATATTTTCGAACTCAATTCTTTTCAATGATAAACGTCATATCAACCATGGAAAACTCGCTATAATTTGTCTTTTCAAATCTGAGTACAGAGGACGGAACCCGATTGTTAAATCGTCCGTGATACGAGAAGGCCGTCACGACAAAACCTTTTTCACTACATTTTTGTCGTCTTATCATTTTATAAAAGCCAACATTGAATGTATGGCGCCGCTACCTTGAATTATTATGGGTATGAAATGGTTCGTTCTAAGGGAAAACGTTAAAAGCACTTTTTTACAGGTGGTTGAATCGGAAAATAGAGATCAGGATATCCTGTAGTAAATTGTTTATAATTATATCTGCACACAATCTCTCATAAGGCTTTTACAGTAATAGATATGAGGTACTAATTAAAATCAATCGAATTCTCCATGGTACAGGTCAAACTAATATTTACGAGAAAATCAATAATTCAAGAACCAACTGAAATGCCTGGGTAGATCAACTGGCACTTCATTCGCTATAAACTATTCCGCCAGTCCAATAAACATGTTTAACAAAAAATGTTCCAGCTTTTAAAAATGATTTGGTTCATATTGTAAAATGCCTGGAGTCATAATATGACTCAAGGCATTGTGCAGTAGGTACCTAAAAGTATAATACGAAATTTTATACATTAAGCATGTTTAATCGTCATAGCAGGAAGCGGTTGAAACGCTAGGTAACTGTACCTAAATCTACACATCTACTCGTAACATAAGTACCTACCCATTTTCTATATTTCCACGAAGCTAACTGAGAAGTACTCGTTATTTTATATCTCATCAAAAGCCGGAACTTTGAAGGCGTCAACACGTTTTTCCGGGAAATGTGACGTACAGTCGGAACGTTCCATTTCCAAGCAATCGTGGTTCTACAGCGGATATCGAGAGATGTACAGATTTACGACAAATGTACTGGTTGCAATAGCAAATAAATGTACCTTATAAATACGTGATATATTTGTAAGTAGCTCCATATTGCAAAGTAGGTAGGTATCCATATTTGTGTGTTTGTGACGCCGTCATATAATATTTATTATTTTCGGGAACATAATATACATAAATGTATACGAGCAGTACTTACCTGTAATTCTAGCAAAAAATATCTAAGAAGCCTTAGGTGTAGGCTTGTAGTGTAGGTAGGTAAGTCTTCATCTACAGAACCCATTAAGGTCTGAAATACCTACAATTCGTCTTTTTTCGTAACTGGCTTCTTGAAAAACTTAAGACATCTTTTGTTTTGACATAAAAAATAATTATTTATTTATAGACATCAGTAATTTCGAATGTGTACAGACTTTGTATTGTCGACTGTACTAGAACGGAAACGAAAATATGTAGGTACTTACAGTCTACCAATAAAGCCACTCAGATATATTTTTAGGCGTAAGTACATTCTATAAATGTAATAATATATTATGTTTTGGATATTAATGTAGAAAAGTTTTATCAGACCGAACATGTTTAATATTATTTTAACAGGTTACTAATTTCCAAAATACATGTCGTAGTATTTGTATACTTACTTATCTATATTAAAAATAAGGATTCCTATAATAGTTATATATTTAACACAGCTTAATTAAGTTCTTAGACTAGAGCTCCCATTGGGTATTCAGTATGTAGAATGTATACCTTTTGGTAAAACGCCTATATCGTTTGATAGCTCCTATAAATTACCTAATTTTAAAAAGGAAGAAAATAAACTTACCGTATCATTATTCACGAGGGAAAAAATAATAAGATAGAATAATATTTTTTTGGTGTAGAATATAAAGTAAGATACACAACAATAGTTGGCGTAACAACCAATAACCAAAGCGCCGTTGAGCCCCCTACACTCTCACTCTTTCTGATCCCCTACGTATAGGCGGGGCTATTAAAACCACGGAAAAAGTTACTGTATTTTTTTGCTTTTTTTATCACGATTTTATACTAAAATTTTAAAACGTCTTACGAATTATGCTAGCACAGAATAGGCCTTTGTAGCGAAATGTCTTACTTTCATCCCAATATATTTTTCAAAACATTGGAATGAAACAACTATTAACGGATTTAACTCGCGTATTTTTATTTTATTTTATTTGCTGACGTTTCCGATTCTTTACAGTTTCCGTAATCATAGCACGATTGAGCTGACAATAGTCTAACGCTAAAGTCAAAAGTCCTTTAGCGCTAGACTACTCCGTTAATAGTTGTTTCATTCCAATATGTAATAACCGCGAAGGCACCAGAAATGATTATTTTTTAAAAGCTAGTAGAGTTAAATAACTAATTTTTGTTATTGCTGAACTGCTGAACGCGGTTCCTTTGCTCACGGAGCTGAACGTAGTAACGTATGTTGGAAAACATCGTGATTAAAGGAATTATTATTACATTTCCGTCCTAAAAAGTAAGGAAATAATATGAATTTAAATTTTACTATATGAAAAGCTACACAATTTAAGTGACAAAGAGCCTTATATTGGTTGTTGTCATTCAAGCGTGTGGCTTTAACAATAACAAAAAAAAAGATTTTAACTGCAACTGCAAGCGAAGTTTGATATTAAAAACCTGACAATAAGTTCTATTAAACTCTTCCGCTCCTTTATAAGAGGCGACTTGTACATTTTCGGAGCGAGAATCGCTACAATAAGTAAGATGGTGGGATTTTAGGCTATAGCTAAGCAGGTACCTATATTTAGAGTCTTCTTCGTTTAAGGTCTTTTAAAAACTAAAACGCTAATTTCATGGCCACACCTTGATAGCTGCGATAAACATTTATGTGCATGTCCGTATAGCAGATGAATCACAATTGCCTTATATCCGCAGCTCCCGCCGTAAAATTTCTTTACGCGTATATCAAATAATTCAGGTGAGGTAGCTGTGGATGATAATGGCTGTGCACGTTTATAATGTAGGGTAGAATATTTTATTTTTATTTTAGGAATTTTAACAAAACATTTTTTAAGTATTATCGCTTTTAACACTTTCATTAAGAATGATGCAGCAACGTATCCCACCACAACTTCCCTTACCGGCGCGGGGTGTAATATTGTACGTTACAAGACGGGTCTTTACATCTGCGGTACTAACGACAAGTCGACAAATGTAGTAAGTACATATGAAACTCATTTGTACTTACTGCGTTTATCAGGTTTGTCAGGGCTGACTTGCAATCGTTTGTTCTCCGCCGGATACGTTTCGCACGCACTGCACGCAGTGAAAGAGTTTATAGAACTTATTTTTCATTTGCAATGATTTCCATAAATCTACATAACATTATCATTTCTCATTTATCATTATATCACGTGTAAGTAGGTAGGTTATTATAGTTAATTCCCCATTGCCTGAATATTTATTAGTGCTCGGAATAAGCAACGGCTATGCCTAAAACTTTCATGTATTTCCATTTATTTTATTTTATTTGCAGTGTTTCCACGCCTTCTCGAATAACCTTAAAGGAAATATACCGATTACCTACCTTCTACGTGGAATCAGAAGTCTATTACATTACTTACTAATAAAATGTATACGTAAAATATCATTACAAAAAAAAAATATCTTTTACTGAACTTGTATGACACGCTATCATGTAACTAGTCCAGATTTTGACTTTAATTTTAATACCGATGCGACCTCTACCTTGATATAAACTACTGCATAAAGTTATGGCAAGTTATGGTATTTACTCACATAGTAGGTAAATCAGTCATTCAATGACCTACTGAAGATGTTTTGATAAAAATATTTAGGTAAAAATAAAAACACTGAAATTATATAGGTAGGCCAAAGTTTCGTTTTATTTAGAAAAGTAATTTGTACAATTTCACTAATTTACAAGTTTCTCAGTTGCATAACTTCACGGACAACGCTTTCTATCTACTTTTTTTCTCACTCAACAAACATTTCTCTTGCTATCATCTAAAAGTAGTTCACAAAGTCGAAAGCCTTACATTTTTTTTAATTTATAATAATACAATTTTCTTAACAGTTTCACTCTCATAGTCATAGCGATTATTTACAAAAAACACATTATTCTATGTATCACAGAAAAAATAATTATATCTAGCATAATTTTAACATAGTTTTATTATTACATTAGGAGGAGTATTTCAATTCTTAAATCTGTTTACATATTAATTTACGTTTTATTAACGATATGTAAACAGTTTTCAATAAAAAATTCTTGTTATCTACATTTCTAGCTAGATAGAAAACTTGATATTTTAGTTTTTAAAATGTTTTCAAGTGAAATCAATTTGGAGTTACCGCTACGTTCCTTCGACACAGATGATTGATAAAAATTTAATAAAATCAAGCTCCAACTTAAAAAATATTGATGACATAATCAGCGTTCCTAATAACGTCACTTAAAATCTGTTCACACTAGGTAAGTATTTTTCCATTGTAACAAATAAATTATTGAGTTTATATTTAAGACGAATGATACGAGTTACAGAAACATTTCGCTAATAGGAAACCAATAACTTTCTAGGCCTTAATATTGTCTATTGCTAACAAGTACATTTATATTTTCTCCTACAAGTTCATGATATCATATTATATTTTAAGATGTTTTTAGGTAGAATCGTTTTAAAATAAATTGGTACCTACCTAAGGGTACAACGTAAATATGAAATATTAAAAAAAAATATATTAAGAAATTACCAGAATTTTTCGACAGCAACTGTATTCTCATAGGTTTTCCGCAAAGAATACCGCTTATTATATCAAATTTATTGCATGCTTGTTTCAACAGATGTATTTTTTCTTTAAATATCATGCAGATCTAGAGTTACAAACAAAAAAAGCATGATTTCATGTAAATATGTATTTATACAAATTGCAGTATTAGTATTTAACCAGTATGAAGTACAATGACAAAAAAGGCTGTTCGAATGAAACAACTATTAACGGATTTAACTCGCTTATTTTTATTTTATTTTCTTCTTCGTCTCTACTTTAAAGTCTTATTTTGACTTTATTGCTAGACTATTGTCAGGTCAGTCGTGCTACGATTATGGAAACTGTAAAGAATCTGAAACGTTAGCAAATAAAATAAAATAATTAATAGTTGTTTCATTTCAATGTGTACTAACCGCGAAGGCGTCAGAAATTATTAAAAAAGGCTCTACAGCCTCATTAAGTGGCTAGAACTTCACCTCACTAGTTATTATATAATCGATTCCAACGAAGGCCAAAATCATTAGTCTAAATTAAAGTTGACTTTGATAAGTACTGGTGATTATGTCCAACAAATGTTTTGTCATTTCAACATTGGTAATGAGACTGGAGTGGCTTTTATGTAGTGATTTTTTTTTAATTATAAACGTTTGTCATTTTTTGTCGAGATCAAATTATCGTAAAATTTTACTAACATTTAATTTAATTGTACGGAATTAAGTAATTAAAAACTATTTCGGAGGGATACTTAAATTTGGAACTTTTTACTTGCTATGATTAGTTTGTTAACGATTCTACCTTGAAATGGAAATGACTTGTAAAATAAAAAAAATAAAAAATGACAAGCTTTACCGATTGTGAAGGTTAGTCTAATCAGTCTTAGATCAGAATTAAAAAATGATTTCATTTATTCATAAAGAACATTGAGCGTTGTGATAAGCAATTAAATTTAGGTATTATATTTTTTTTTATAATCTACTATAAAATCAATATTCAAATAATTTATTTATTAAACTTTGAAGAAAAAACTTTAATTGACATTGCACTATGAAACACAAAATGGAAGAACCGTGCTAATAATTTTTATTTAGTTTCAATTGTTCTAATAATAAAGATATGTCCGTGTATGAGATATGAACATGGCACAACGTTTTCGTAGATAAATTAAAGCTTATATCGTATTATCTAAGTGAAGATTTGATATTTCAAAAAAGACGGTAATTGGGTGGATTTCACTATTTCATACCATTCCCGTCATTACCTATTTTGAAATATAAAAAAAAATAGCTACACCAGGCTTAAAGTTTTGATACAACAATATACACCAGTACACAATTAATCGAATTTAAAAATTTTTTTTAGTTATTTTTTTCAATATTTACAAATAGGTAATGACGGCTGTTGAAACGGCCGTAAAATTCACTCAATTACAAAATGTAATGAAAATTAATTGCAGTTATGATACATAGGCCACGAGTACTTACAAACGTAGAAACATTATGTAAAATGCAGCTGATACGTATACAAATGATTCATTATATTTTACAAGATATGTACAAATTGACACGAAAAAACATGTTGAAAAACAAATATCTTCAAAGTATCAATATTAGAAAATGATTGACGTTTATAAACTTTCAGTAAGTAAATAATATTTAAAATATATTCTATTAGTTAGCACACAATTTTTAAACTACATATAACATAGCAATTTTTAATAGTTATCTAATCCCTTTATTACAAGTATAGCAACAAGAATGTCAGTCGAAGATCGAAATTGACAAGATACATTTAACAGCATTTATAATTGAGATAAACAGTTTATAAAATAACACACCAGCACACACTTAGGTACATTACGAAATTCTATGTCACTTCCGTAGCAAGTCAACAAGTTAAGATTTAAAAATACGCGACGCCACTGGTAGACTGAAAATTATATTTAACACTTTATTGTTTTTACACTAATGACTAAATTATCTTGTGTTACAACGCAATGTTTTATTGGTAAAAGTCTTCAAAAGTTTATTAAAATGTTATAAGAAATTGTCGGTTATACATGTGTTGCAAGCGGCGATTGTAGACCATTACCTGGAAGGAGAAATCGTATCATGAATTGTTCTGAACAAAGAATATGTAGTTTTAAAACTATGCATAGCAGCAACGTTTGCAGAATGTGTGGAGAGGAATGTGGAACTGTGAACACTTACTGTGCCACCGTGACGCCCTCACTAGCCCTACTTGGCTCCGGATACCTGGGGCTTAGAGACTTCGGGGCATTGTGACAGGAAGACATATTAATACTATATATGAATCGGTTACGGGGAACCTGGAGTAAGCTAAATGCACTGGGTCGAAGTGCATCCGAAGACCCCACCGATATGATAAAATAAAAATAGTAAATGTAATCTCACCTTTTTTGGTAACAGTGGCGTTACTTATTGTCCTATTTGAAGGTGCTAATATGTAATGTGCACTCGGCGACTGCGGTGTAGCTGATGACGTGGCCACGCCAACCTAATCAAATAAGATACTTATTTAAAAAGAAATTCAGAAATATTGATAGTTATAATAGATACAAACTAATCTAGTCTCAATCTCAGATTGGCTTTGAATAGCTATTATAAAAAAGAACATCAAGACAGATCCAAATATGAAGTGCATTGTGCTCATTATACAAATATTTATTCCAAATTTTAAAGATTAAAGTTCGATTTTAATCTAATTAGTAAAATTATACATTTAAAACAATTAAAAATATATTTTAAGCTACCAATAAAATATAATACGGGATAAAATTAGCGATTTGTTATCAAGTAGCCTATTCGAGACATAAGTAAGAAAAAGTCTATTTGTTTAAACATAGCGAGTGTTACTGAACTAAGAGTATTTTTATTGGCCATATTCATGCTTATTATGTCAGGAGGACACTCTTTCAGAAATAGACAGGTTTTCTAGTCACTATTTGGAGTTTACAATACAAGTAAACTTACACAAGACTTATTTAACAGTGAGACATTATGAAAAAGGCTTTTTATTACTTTAAAACATATTTACCGCAGGTTGAGTGCTGTCTGTAGACATTGTCGAAGTAGTTATGGGGCTAGTAGCACATTGTGGCGATACTAGGCTTGTCGGTGACGTAATCGAGTGGGACGATGTACCTGATACAATAAACGATCGTTATGAAACACCTTTGTAAACCATTCAACTGAAATGATTAATGAGTGTGTACCTTAAACTTTATCACGATCTAAGGATTGAAATAATTAACCTTTATTGCTACAACTATACCATAACTGAAATGATAATTTTAAAATTCAAATTAGATTTGAATAAATTATCTGTGAATAAGTTATATATAACACACCATTTTCTCAATCATTTATTTATCTTTAATAGTTAGCGAATGACTAAATCTACCCTCCGGATTTACCAGTGGGGAATTTGTTATTCTGAGCCACGTTTTATTTCATTTTAGGTTTCGATATAAAAAATCCTTAGTATTACTAAATGTCGCTGAGATTATTTATTTAAAATATTATAATATATAAACCTTGTTGTTTCATTTTCTTAACCTGTATCTGTAATGTTCATATTAAGTCGCTTAGAATTCAATTATCACGCGGGAACAAAATGTAATAACCTAAAACATTTGACTATCGACTGAATTAGACCCAAAACAGTGTGTTCAATTATCCCACGGGATCGGTATAAAACAATAGTTAGGACCCAAAAATTGTGTGGATGCTTAAACCTAATTTACCTGAGGGTAACACCACGGAGCTCCTGACAGAGGAGTAAGGGGGCGGCGCAGGCGTCGACGCGGGCTTAGCAGTGTTCACAGTGGCAAAGCCCAGGGCGCCGGTCCTTAAGTGTGGATTACCGTACGTAGCGGCGTACCGCACGTCCACGCCTTGGATTAACCCGCCGTTTGGTATTCTGTTTACTGTGGGAAAAATATATTTTGACCACTTTTTTCGTAGATCTACACCTCCAGTAACCGCCACACAGGCTAAGGGGATAAAAATAGATATTTGGTACCGTTTGGGAGCTACGATGCCACAAACAGACACAGATTTATAGACTCACAGACAGACAAGTCAAACTTATAACACCTAGTCGGCTTCGCGTCGAGGGTTAAAAAGTAAAAAAAAAATAAACCTACTCATATTTTAGAAAATTGCTTAAGTACCCTATTCTATTACCTTATTTGATATAATAAGTAATTTGTCTACACAAATAAATGTATTACTATTCGATACAGCTTTTATTATATAATAATATTCTGTTTTTTGCAAATTGAATAAATTATAGTTGTCTGATATAAAATATAAATCACTATTCCTAATAGGGATGAAACTCAACAAAATAGTTCCCTAAGGACTGGAAGGGTCTAATATCAATTAATCAAAGCATACCCAATTTAAACATAATAATAATCTGGGGTAGTAATGAAAAACGGTATAAGTCCTTCACTAGAAGTATGACACTTGTGCCCTTTTTCACTAGGAACGTAGCATTATTGCTGGGATCCAATATTAGAATAAAATGGAACATAGTTCATACGAAATAAACTGGTGGGATTCCACTTAATACCGTTATTAACAAAACAATAGGATTAAGGACCTTGTAAAGTTTTCGTTATTCGATCCATGAAATGAACTTTACGCGAATGAACCTACAATGCCGATTTATTCTCAACTAGTAATAATTTTAGAATATGTGTTATTAATGTAACGTATTGTTAAATTATTTATTTACGCGAGCTATTTGACATTGTGTATATAAAATGGAATGCAAGTATTTGAGGAGTTTGTTACTGCCTACTTCAAGTGAATCCCGCCTGTTTCATCTCAGTCATTTTAATTTAGTAGTACCCTAATTTATAATATTGCTATGTACGTATGTGAAACCTATTTACTTAGATAATTATACTAAATAATTATAACTTTAATGTCGATATACCTATTTTTTTTTAACCTAATAAAATTTAAAATGTAACTTTTTCGTAATATTTTATTATATAATCTTTAAGGACCTCATCGCAATATTTTTTGGTTCATTTATTTATGGGTACATTGACCCAAGTTCCACAAATTACATTAATTATTTTTTAAGTAGATCTCGATCGCTTATCTCTTCCTCGATATTTATAACTAATTAACTAACACTTAATTAACATTTTCATAAAATTTTATGATTCCGTGATGGTATTTTTGTAACCTGTTTTTATCAATCAATCGTGTGGTCTAGTTATAACGATAATAAGTACCTACCTAGTTATAAATAATACTGCAAATCTATACTAATATAATAAAGAGGAATATTTGTACCTATTTTTGTATGTTTGTAATGAATAGGCTCAAAAACTACTGTTTTAATAATTCTTTCACAGTTGGGAAGCTAGGTTCACCTTGAGTAACATAGGCTATAGAATATTTTGAAAAAAATTAGGGATCCGCGCGAACCGCTAGTAAGCTATAAAAAAAAAGATCCGAGTGAAGCCGGAGCGGGCCGCTAGTATTTCATATTTTAATATTAAATTGACGAGCTGAATATACGATGGCATAACTATTGCAAAAAATAACAACAAATATATTAAAATAAGTTGGAAATAAAATGATCGTAGGGCAAAACATTTAATAGATATCCAAATTTAATAAAATTAGAAATCAACGAAACGCAATTTATCGGCAGACGAACATACAATTCTTCATCTGTCCCAACCCAAATCTAAAACACCGTGTTCCCTCGATCGGTAATTTTATTCTTAAAAGTCAAATATCTTACCTTCAGTTGTAGTGGGCAGCCCGAGGTTGTTTAACGCGTTACTGCTATCTTGCCTTTTTCGCTGCAAGGAGTTATTTTGAGACCCATTCCCAGGGTTGTATTGAACTGTCGACGATGTGTCTACACTTCTTGGTAGACTCCCATTCACTGATCTGTTGAATTGAATGTTACACAAGACTGATATTAGTTATATTGACATTGGAAATAATACAATGGCTTTTCGATTTTTGTACCTAATGCTTTCCATTTGGCTTATTTGGTTTCAATGATTGAATTTTTTAAGTTAAACTTGCATAGATATTTCATAAGTCCAAGGATCTATTTTGCAAGTTCGATTTAATTAATCGGACTAGATAACTAAAAAAAGGGGTCCAAATTTAATTCATTAGGTTACACTATTAAGAGATTTATTTGGACTTTGTAATCAGGTTATAATATAACATCATCCAATGATGTTCCAACAAGAAAAATAGTCCTAGAAAAAAAGGTAAGTTCGGAATTGCTAATAACGTTCCTATAACGGGATTGTAATAAACTCTTATAATTGCGCGCCAAATACTTGTTTAATAAGAAAAAATAAGTCATGAGAACGATCTAAATACCGATTTTACTTGACTTCTCTTCTTTATCACTCCACTTCTGTGTACCGTATTTTTTAAGCTCTTTTGCTTTTAATGTAACAACAGGTAATTTTGGGAGGTAATAGAAATCAGTAATGAGTAGAAATGAGTAGATTACCTGTTAGGAGTTAACTTGTCGCTGGTAATAGTGGGTGACTGCACTCTAAGTGACCCTGGAGTATAATCATGACCAAAGTGTACGTAGGTTTGATACCCATTCACCTGTAGTCAAAAAATACTTTATAACCTCTTAATTAACTATACATCGTGGATTCAAACAAAGAACTTGAATCTCAAACGTAGGTATATGTATTGAACTACTATAGTAGTATAATAAAATTACCTACGTTTTCTCTAAACAAGGTTCGTTGTACCGAGTAATTTTTTACACTTTAAAACGTCTATAAAATCAAGCTCTTGTTCGGATTTCCAAGAAATGTTTTGAATATTTATAAAACGTAATTTTAATTTAAAATTAGTCGATGCCTTAAAATGTCAAAACAGGTCAAAATGTAACTTCGCAGAAACATTTTCTTTGGGACTCTTGTTATACAACTTAACAGTTGAAAAGACGAACAACAGGCAACATTTTGCCCTTCCATGAAAAGGGTTAAATTTTTAACTCAATTAAGAACATTTTAACAAAAGATATCGGTTTGATTTACTTGAAAGTTTTATTCAATGAAAATTGATGATTGGAAAATTGGTCTCATAATATTCTTTAGAAAATATTTAACGATTATTAGAATTATTAATCTCATTGTTCTTCTATAATTAAAATGTGATTTCTGTGTAGGTATTACATAATATTCGAAAAACTTACCTTATAACAGTCGCTATAGGCTGGATCAGTATAATCATTGCTATATCTATATGGTTGGTAGTTGTTGCTCTGGCTTATTGAATTTAATGGTACGGAACCTGCTAGGGGTATACCACTTCCTAACTTGGCATTTGAACAAAGTGTACTGTCGGACCCGGTATTTGGGTAATCCTGTTAAAAAAAAAAATTACTATTGACATATTATATAAAAAATACAAGGTGTAGTACTAATACTTCTTACATTGTTCAATGCAAGTTACATTGTTTCAAACTCTTTGTGTAAATTTAAAAATAATTTAAATACAAGTTTTTTTTGCGTAATAACGAAAACGCGTTAAATTGCTTTTATAAGATCGTCCAACTTTCTTAATATTAAAAGCAGATAAGCTGACAAACTCTTTTTAAATTTTAAATGAAAATCAACAAGTCTTTGAAAGAAAGTATTCAACTGCTATTTAAGTAAACAATGAACAAATTAGTTGCTATAAAAGGTCAGCACAGGCTTAATAATCTGGAGTTAAAAACACTTTATGGCTATGAGTAGGTACTTTACTTTGTTATTACTCTATTATACATGTAATGGGAGACCATTACGTTGAATAAAATGCGTGCGTTATTTAAAAAGTGCTTTAACTTTTGTATAAATAGTAAGTATAACATCTGTTTTAAATTGCCAGGTAAGCTACTGGAAGTTTTCTAGCAGATACGAAATATTATTTTAAGATAAAAATATTTAATTAAAATGAGTTAACAATTGGTAGCGTATATGATATTACATTTATAAATATGATAAAGTAGTGAATAGCTTTCTAGAACGTTATCAAATAAATCATAAATAATAGGAAAATAATTATTGTTTAATATTTAAATTGCCTACACAGCCATAAAATCTAATATTCCAACCTAATAACCTGTTAAAAATCTATATAAATAGCTTTGAAACGATATAACAAATATTATTATAAACTTTCCGTCGCTCAACTGAAATCGAACCACTTTACTCTGAAATATTTGATAGTTTCATCAGTTAATAAACCAATTGTTTTACTTTAAATGTCAAAGCACAAATAAGTTCAGAAGTGGTATCTATTTAAAGAGCACTTTATATAACAGCACAAAGGGTCCAAATTCAATTGTTTAGAATACCACGGTTAAAAGCTATCGAGAACTATTTTCATACCAATTAAATTGTCATTAATACTTACAACTTCACAACTTCCATTAGCTTGCCGCAGTTCCAGTTTCAAATCGCTTATATTGGAGTTTCTATCATTTTCTTTGTATAATTCCTCAGCGGTGACCGTCACATCTGGTTTCTCCGTTACTTGAGATTGCTTGTTTTTCCTTTGCTTTCTTTGGCATAGGATCACTAGCATTATCAGTGCTGCCACCATTATCGTACCAGATGTTACTCCAAATAGAATCAATAGCAAGGGGAACGATTCTAAAATAGGAAACAAATTGTTGGTTTCGAGGGTAATGGCAATGAATTGTTTCAATTTGATGCTTTCTTTTGTTCGTCTTGCAATCACCCACACGATTTATTTAGTACAGTGTGTCTGCGCAATGCGATGTTTTTATACGTACCTACCTACTTTATTCATGTTAGGTACCAAAAAACATGAAATAATAAAATTGCTCTTGCTTATATTATGAAACATCATGAAAAGTCACCATAATTTCGGTAAATGTTCCATAGTAGGTAAGTATAATAAAAGGTATTTTACGATCCCGTTTTATTCATGCAGGTTTATAGAAGGAGTGAGAATAAAATTTGGTACATAACTTGGGTCATACATTTGATGATAATAAAATAAAAAAAATTACCAACTCCAATTTATAATGAATATTAAAGTTGCTTGCAAATCTAAATGGCTCTATTTCAAATTTTAAATGTCGTTTTTCGAAATTACCTAATAGAGAATTTAATTGCACGATTAAAAGACGTAATCAAATCATTTAAAAAAAAACCTAATTTTGGCGTGAAATCTTGTTCCGACTTTTTAAACCGTATCATATGTTTTACGAGCACGTCGTTAAACAAAATGGCGATGCGTTTACGATAAAGGACGTCGTGGAAGATAATGTCCTGTGAGGGGTCGCGCAGAAAAGAAAGATGGTGAAGTTTTTGTACGAGTGAAACTTTACGAGTTTAGTGTCATAGATGTTTATCAAGCTTTGACATGTGTTATGACAAAATGTACGAACAGTATCCCACTAATATTAGAAGCGTAAAAACTTGTAAGAATACACATGTATGTTTGGATGGATGTTTGCTCCTCTTTTACGCAAAAACTACGTAATGGATTTTGATGAAACTTTACAATAATGTAGCTTACACATGAGAATAACACAAAGGCTATATTTTATAACGATATTGTGTAAAGCGAGAGTACATCGAGCGCAGACGAAGTCGCGGAAGCTAATCTATTATATAAAATTCTCGTGTCGTGGTGTTTGTTGCCAAACTCCTCCGACACAGCTGGACCAATTTTTATAAAATTTCGTGTGCATATAGAGTAGGTCTGAGAATCGGCCAACATATTTTTTTCTTGCCCCTCATCATCATCATTTTTACATGTTTAAGGAGGTCTCAATAAACGTTGTACGAAGTTCGCTGGGTCGGCTATTATTTTTATAAAATTAAGTTAGGTACTCTCGCTCGTAAAGTCTGGATACAATTTATATTCAGACATGACGTCACGTGCCCCCACTATCAATTAACTAACTGACGGACTAAATATAATTTAGTTTTCTTTATCCAGCAAACATCCCTACTGAAAACAAATTTAGTATCTAATTAAAAGGACTGTAACAAGAGATGATATGTTGTGTTCAAATTACTTGCCCTTTTCAAACTGTTTCCTCATCTTCATTCTTTATATAAACTATTATCATTTATTAACAATACTCACTGTTAGGTTTGAGTGTGATCTCAATGGCATCACTTCCGTAATCATTAGTGACATTGCATTTGTAAGTCCCAAAATGCTTGGACTGGCTCTCTCTGACAATCAGAGTGGAGTTTACCACTCCACCGGCCTGTAAATCTTCGAGAAATGCGTAATCCTGAAAAAGAAATCTAAACTAGAGCAGATCTATTGATCGTAAATTAAAAATATTTGTACTGCGTAAAACCTTTATAAGAATGCAATGTAACAAAATAGTCGTGCTCTCAACACCAACTTCAAACAAGATTCCAACCCGCACACTCCAGCTTCGAGTCAAGGGCTCTGACCATTAGATAATAGCTTATATTTGTACAGCAAATATTTCTTTAAGTTAATTTCACTATCAGTATAATTTGTACAAGGCAGAGTTAACAATTTATTTTTGAACAATTCTTAGGGTTCCGTTAATCCGATAAAAAATTGGAACCTTGATAGAATTATTTGTGTATCTATCTGAAGAAAATACCAATGGCATGATATCATAGAGGAAATGATTATTATGATGACAGCTGTTATATAGAATTTACTACGATTTATTACGTGAAATGTTAGCCTAGAAACTATCATCAACTGAAGACAGGATGAAGACCACAGTTGTTCATGTACAGTCAGTGGTCTATTTGTATTTCTTACCTGATCACCGATTCCATCTATCTCTCTCCCTTCGAAAGTCCATACGATGCTGTCTATGCGAGGAACAGAGAAAGCTGCACACTCTATCTTCAAAATATCGCCTTGAGAGCCAAACTGGGTGTGATTGGATAAAATTTTAGGAGGACCTGTAATGTGAATGCAGTTTATTGTTTGCTCTGTCTAATACCTGTAAAATTATTCGATAAGCTTTGGTACCTATAGGACAAATAACATTTTTAATAATAAATAAAAATCAATTCAACCAACAAGTTAAAACAGTCATTATTCTAATTGATTCGAAGCACTATGTCGATACTTTATTTGTAAAAGGTCTTAATACAAACATAAAGCAACGAGGTTTCGCCTTTAGGCCAAGTACTTAAGGACTTGAATCGTATGTCAATGACAAATAAGCTGTATTTTATGCGCTTAAAATATTCAGCATGAAAAAACACTCACCTTTGATGAGAATTGAGGCACTAGTTTCGATTTCGGGGTAGCCGTCAACTGTTGCTATACAAATATATCGACCCGCCGTATGTGTGTCTACATTTAGAGTTAGGTTCGCTGTTCGCCCAACACGCTAAAACAACACTTTAATTATGAAACACAGACATAATATAATATTAGATTTTTTAATAATTTTCGATGCATTCGCGGTTATTAGACTTGTAAAAACTATAACGGATTTAACTGAAGTATTTTTTTTTATTTGCTGATATTATTTTATGTGGCACGACGGTGACGACGGAGATGACGATTTTTAGCGTTAGAATATCGTCGTTCCATTTCAATTAGATTTTTTTTTAATTATGAAAAAGCTTAATTTATGGAGGGACATAAACATTTTAACATTCTTTTAATATGTCTAATAAAGTCTAAATGGTCCATTAAAATGTAATTAATTAACAAATAATATGTAAGCAAGTAAGCTTCCTTTTTTTAGAAAAGCCAAATAATATCCGTAACTTTATGAAAACAAACCCAAATAATATGCCCTAAGGAAATAATTTTGATTCCATCCTAGACATACTGACGAAGGAATAGTTATCCTTTATACCTATTCTAAGTGATTAAAATTGTAACCAGTAATAACAGAATAGGTACCTAATCATTTGTTAAAACCCGAAACGCAAACACAGTTTTCGGGTATTTAATTATCAAATTTTATGGTTAACCATACTCTTTCCAATTAATTAACCGCAACCAAATGTAAATAAAGTTACACGGCAATATTAGTACAATTTAAAACAATCACGCCATTTACACGGTATTAGCCAAGGAGCGAGAATATGTTCATAGCGGATAATGATTATAAAATATAATGATCTTGAGAACATATACATACGTATGTAAACAAATAAGGGAGTCGACTATCTATTATTTTGTTTACATGGGTAGCTATAGCTTTAATCGATAGTTTGATTAAAGCTACAATGATCATGAATCGTCAAATTCGACGAACTATATCAATAGGTACGTTATATTAATCTCATAACATGAAATAAAAATATTATGTCATTGAATAGGTACCATTACAAGATAGCCATTCTTGTTTTTTGTTACCAAGATAGAATATAATATTATTATACTAAGTAAGCTAAGCTACTCAGAGACATTTGAATTACAGCGCTCACTTAATATTATAATAAACATTATATCAAAAAAGTATTCGAATAACTAGTTTCGACATTTTATAAATAAAAATATTTCGTTATTTTCACCGCGGTCAAGAAATAAGAAATCTTGATAAACGTACCAGCTTTGGAATAAATATTGTCGGGCTATTTAGAGAACAAAGCTTGGAATATTTTTGTTACGTTTCACGGTCAAGGGAATACGTAAAGCCCGTAAAGGTAATATCGTTGTTTACGTATTTTATTTTGTTGGTAGGTACATATTTAACTCTTTTGACCTATGATACATATATTATAATAATATTATCACCACTCAACTTACCTACTGAAGCTAATTAATTGTTTGTATTTACACACAAAAAATCTCACAAAGTAAAAATTCTGTTTGTATTAACCTTACCAAATTAAGGCCAATCATTAAAGATTAGGAATACTAGAGGAGATATTTGATTTCTTTAAATGATTAAAATAATTAGGGTAACTCTGAAAATTGTTAGAATGAAGTAGCAGTGGGTAACAGTAGAGTGGGCCGTTAGGGTCAGAAAGTGCTCTTAAGTGGTAACCGCGAACTGTAAACTAAGTGTAGGCTAAAGGTCCCTGAAATCTACTACACGGGTGCGAGCGATACGCAACCGATCGCTGTGGAAGTCTTCACGAGAGTTATGTCCAGCAGTGGCCATCGTAGGATTGAAAATGGTGATGTGATGTTAAAATAGGTGAAAGTACTTACAATATTTTGATCTTCTTCTTGATGTAACCATCTGATCTCAGGAGCAGGATAGCCGTCCACATCACAGCTCAATGTGACAGGTTTACCAACCTCTGCTTCCACGTCTTTTGGGTATGTTTTAAATATTGGTGCATCTAAAATTATTATTCATAAATATTTTTTTTTATAAAACCTAACATGAATTTAATTTTGGTATTTCACGAAATTTTTGAATGAAAATAATATAACTCACAGGTGACTTCAAGAGTTTTAGTGTCTTCGCTTTTGCCGACTGCATTAAATACCTCGCATTTTATTATGACATCATTAAACTTTCTAGTTATATTTTGTATTTTCTGAAAAAGAAATAAACAGTTCAAATAGGTACTTAATTAGTAATTATACAACCCAAATTTTGGAACAATTATACATATTTCTAGATGCTTAGGAAGCTTAATTTATTGTCAAGGTGTTTATTTTATTTATTATGTATTCCCTAAAAATTCTTAAAACACTTACCAAGTCCTTTGAGTAATTACCAACAACTAGTTGGTCGTTTAGATACCATTTATATGTTAAATTTGTTGGGTTTGCGTCTGCTTGGCAAGCTAAAACAAAAGAGTTGTGTTAAATTGGAGTGAAAATGAGTTCAGGACAATAGCGTCTTTATTTGAAAGTTCTATATTCTCAGTCATTCTGCAATTATTAAGTATCTATAGAACAAATTCCTATCATTAACACTTTAAGACTTTTTTTTGAAGCCGTATACTTACTTATAACTACATCCTCTCCTTCCGGTATTCTTTTAAGTCCAGATTTTATCTTTATATTTACTTTAGGAGCGTACCTGACCTGTGAACAAAGAAAACACAATTAGGAACACTGGAACATAATCCATACCTAAATGCTATTATAAATATGTGTACTTAATTCCATGTTTATAAAGAACTTATGGCACACGACCTTGACCAAAATGGGGTGTCATAATAAATTTAGACCAGCCGTATAATTATAGAGTATTCTATGTCAGGTCACCTCCAAACACAGATCGTAAACCTATACAGAACCTCCTTTATAATGATACATTAAAACTTGGTCACCTTATTTGTGATTATGAAAACTGAAAAGTTTTTGAAGAGTCAACGTAAAAACACCTACGATAGTGACGTGAATAACAGTTACTTAATTCGAATGTGTTGGTAACAATCTAAAAAGGTTTAGATATTAGGTAGGTATTAATATAATAGGTATACTTATACCATTTTATGTCGCAGTCATGCGCAGCATGAGTCTTATGACGTGTTGGTACCCATTTAATATATTTCAGACGTATTATGTTAGAAAAAAAATAAAACTGACTTTTTAAAGTAATGATAAGGAAATAAATACACCTAAACAAAATTGTATTGTAACTTTTCACGTACTCTGTAAATAACATCTGTACTTTTTGTAGTCAGCGGCTTTACATTATGCGACAACAGGAAAATGTTGAGTTCTTTTCATAGGTAAGTAAGTACCTTATGATTTTGTATATGGAGATTAAATTAAAAAAACATGATAATATAGAAAATATTAATGAATCCAGAAAATAGAGGAAGGCGCTATTTTCAAAATAGGTTAAAGATTTTCATTCGAAACTCATTTCAAGTTGAGTTTTTAACTACCCCCATTCCACATCAAAACGGAACTGAAAACAAAAGAAAAAAACAATCCATAAATTGCCGCCAAACGGCAAAACCGGTAAAGCCGTAAAAAACGAATAGTGTTTTGAAACTCGCTGTTTTAATAGCCGGAATGATCTATTGGAGTTTAGGCCTTTGTTAATGGGATATTCATGGTGGGACTGAATTTTCGCGAAATTGCAAGTCGTGAATTTTGCAATACTCACCCTTATAGTTTGCTATGAGCAGTTATATAATATAATTATTTATATTGGTTACCGTCGTTTATTTTTTTTATAATAAAATATCAACTCACGTTATTTTTGTGTTTTATGATTATTCTTTACTAGCGGTCCCGGCAGTCATCGTCCCGCCCGGCAAAGCAACACTACATTATTTATTTAATCGATTTGACAGTAAAGTTGTTGTCATTGAGTTGGTACTACGTTATTAGTTGCGTTTTGTTACTCCTCGTTTTATGTCATGTCCCACGGGAATGTGATAAAAAGTATACTATTTGCGTCTCCTTCGTAACTTCAAACCTCACCAATTTACAGTCAAATAGATTTAGCCGTTCTTGAGTTAGTATATATAACTCAGAATATGGGAACTGTAAATTTCAACATAATGTTCAAATACGGTAATATTATATTCGTAGCAGCTTACATAAATGTTGCCAACTTATTCAAAATGTCTAAAATTTTAAATAAATCAATATAAACATTAAACTGTTGACGCAGTTAAAACAGTTCCAACGCATTATTTTCACAATAAAAAAGATATAACACAACACCATAAATCCAGACATCCTAAAGCAATAACATTATATCGTCTATTAAGACGTTTTATATAAAAAAGATAAAAAAAAAGGTTACAGAAGTATTACGTAAACAAATGGCGACCATGGCAATATCAAGGCAATATCGTTGGCCATCTGATCATAAAAAGTAATTGGGTACCCAGTAAAAAGGGTTGTTATTTTACGGGCACCGAAAAAATACATCATATACCTACATATACATACTGAGTGTATTCGTTATCACAAAATATAAGATTACTGGATGTGCTAGCCAAGTACATGGACTGGCAGCCTTAAAATATACTTATTGTATTAACTTATTGCAATAAACGATGACGAAGTTAAATAGAAACATTAAGCCATAATAATCTTTCAGTGGTCCAAACCATTCAAAATATAATTAGTTAGGTACCTATAATTTTTATTTATCTCACTAATGTTATATATATTAATTAAACAGAAAATGATCTTAAAATGCGGCATAAACATCATAAAATTATTTCACATTTGCCATAAAGTTATATCCATGTTGTTTTTTAGTTGTTGTTATCACAAAGGCCACAACTAACTCAATTTCACAATTTCATAAACTTTACGACTTGTAAATAACGTTATGTTGAAGCACTGAGAAGTTGCACTTTTAGTTTTAATAATGCTGTAAAGTAGTTTATGCACCAACACGCAAGTGTCTTTGCTCATTACGAACTTTCAAAAGTTATTAGTGCCTAACTTGTAGTGACAGCGAAATTAATTAAAATTTAAGTACTTATTGTATTTGTAATGATACAAGTTATAGAATACAGACATACAAATGACTTGGCTTGTTATAGTTATATTATAACGATACCTAAGTATATTTATTTTTAAGTTGTAAGTCAATACTTTTATGTACTTTTTTTATTAGAACGCTTATCCTACTACACCCTACCTGCTCAAAAGTAGGTACCTGTTACTCATATCGTACCTACCATAAAATGATAACTTTAAAAAAATCGATATACATTTTCGACGTCGTCTTTCTTTTATAACAAGTGAAGTCGTCACTACAGTCGTTGGTTCCTTAAGCCTCAACAAGCGTCTACATGGTAACTAACACGTGGCCACTTCCAATTTTTCTATTGGTTTAAACCGAATACCTAGTAAATTTCTTTTAACAGCCTCTTTGGACGACAATAATTTTTATACCAGCGGTACCCATTGATCGCAGTCATAATGTTTATTTTTATGAGAACAGGTCCAATCGGTCTGTTTGTCGTTATATTTTATGCGACATACCTGTGGAAAATAAATTGCCTGCTCTGATTAAATTGTCTAGTGGGAAGTACTTTATAGGTTTTCGGTTTTAAATTAGGTTTATGGTTGTATTTTTATATTTACAAAAAGTGGGACGTTGGTACCTAACTTAATTTTCCATTATTTCTAAATATTTGGAAATGGCAGTGGAGTGCCTCACTCCCAAATATTTTTTATGATATTTTAATTTACACTTTATCTACAGGATACTTATAACATATTTTTTTTTTTAGTAAAACACGAAGATAATCATGTGATCTCAATAAGAATACGTAAGTAAAGTAATTCTAGGTAGTTTATTTGATTACTAATGAAAATGTTCTCAATAAATAACTTTTGCTTACTGCAACTGCATATGAATGGTAAAGAAAAAGCAAATAAACAAAACCATATCATACTCTCATAAACCCTCTGCCATCGAATGAAAAAGGGGAAAGAAATTTTCATCATATGCAGCAAATACTGAACGAGTGTTTACTGTTCATAGCAAACTGTATCTTGAAAAACTGCAAACGATTTCCTACCCTGTCCACTTGGCTTAGAGTCCACACATTTAACATTGACCTGTCGACCTTAAGATGTGAGAGGATGCGATTCAATTTGGACTCTGTTCGGTTGTGATAAAGTCTATCGGCATAACGGCGTTGACCTGTGAACAGGAGCATCGAATTCTATCTCAATATTTTATAAGACCTCGGTATCTGGCGTCTTACGATTGCCAAAACATAGATGTAGGAAGAATTGGATAAACTATTTAGTCTTTATAATTTTCGACCTATTATGCTTCTGACCTTACTGTTACATTTCAATATCCTACTCGGTGGTCTTGAAGACTGTTTATTTGTCAACAAAAATCCTAGCTAAAGACTTTATTTTTTATTGAAAACCATCTGTTTTACTCGTTCATACAAATAAATGGTTAGTCGCTAAAATTCACACGCAAGTAACATCCGGACCCGGTTTCTACGGATTTCCGGAATCCCAGATATAACAGAAACAAAACCGTTACGACCAAAGTTGGTCGGAATGCTTTTCAATTTACCCTGATTCCGGAACATTTAGAAATGTATTAAAATGGGTTCAGACCCAACTAAAGTGTGTAATACGACATTTCGGATAGTTTATTATTATATATTTCATCATAAGTAATACTTTTTCGAAGAATAATAATATCATTATTGGAAAGGTTACTTTCTTATTTATACAATTAAAAAATAGAACATGTCCTAACCTACAAATACCAAATGAAATTGTGGAAAGTTTAAGAGATAACAAACTCCAAAAACCTAATCCGAAACAAACAACTTATCCACTCCATTCATTTCCCAGCTCCACTGGGCACAGAAAAAAGGCCACGCAAGAAAAAGGGCGAGGGTGTGAGACGAATACATAAACAGACAAAACATTGGGGCGGCCTGTTTACTGTATACTTGCAGTTTTTTCTATACCGCAAAAAGAATAAACAACTGCTAAACACTGTTCCAACAAAAAACTCACACCGCAAAAATCTTGAATTTTGCTTTGAAATGCAATATTTTCTATAATGCAGAAAGAACATAAAAAGTACTGCTAAACACTGTTTCAGCTAAATTCATATAGAGCGAAGAGCATCCATCCACTGACAGTATAATTGTGGTATAATTATAGGGTTTAGAAACAGAAATTAAAAAGGGACCTATCATAGATTGCTTACCTCAATTTGTATACTCGCTGCTCTATACGCCCTGTCAGCTGTATTTTGGGCTTGACAGGTAAATGTCTGATTATGATGTTCTTGCTTCGGTGTCATCGTTATTATTGATCTGTAAAACAATAATAAAATAAATATTCATTATAATATAAATCATTTTCGTTCAATTCCGCTTATAACTGAGTCCGTATGTAAGCCGCAGCTGGATGGTATAATCAACCATATTATTATTATATTACGGCTAGCCGTTTTACAAAAGAGAGCCGTTTTGAAATACGCCGGTTCAACGATTAATCGGAGAGTCAAGTGTCCCAGTTCAAACCTAGCCTAACCTATTTCTCTTGTAGCAATTCGAATTTCACGAGGGTCGCAGTCTTAACCCAAGCTAACCTTTCTTTTCTTTTATTTTCTCATTAATTATTGAAGAACGTATTGCAATGACGATCCGGCAAATCGTTGAAACGTCGTGTTTCAAAACGGCCCTGTAAAATTGCTAGCCGTAATGTAATGGCCCGAATTATACAATTTGGCTGTGAGATGTACCTACGTAAATCTTGTTAGAGAAAATAATCAAAATTGAATTGTATATCTATACTTCTATACTAACATTATAAAGAGGAAAGATTTGTATTTTTGTATGTTTGTAATGAATAGGCTCCGAAACTACTGGACCGATTTCAAAAATTCTTTCACCTTTGGAAAGCTACATTATCTCCGAGTAACATAGGCTATATAATATCACGCTAGGTCTTATAGTTGCGGAGCAGTAACCGAAAATGTTTCAAAAACGGGGGAAAAGTATCGTTTCTGAGGCCTTCCGTGGCGTGCGCTGAGCATATAGTTAAAGTTATACAAAAATGCTTTATGGGTAAATTGTTCATCTTAACATTATCTTTAAAAAAGTTCGCGAGAGCATATGTCTATCTTTTATAGTTTACCCATAACAATCGTAAAACTATGAAAAAAATCTTAAGTCCACCCGTGCGAAGCCGGGACGGGCCGCTAGTATTATATAACATTAAATACCCTATGCTACGTACCTAAAAGTAAAAGTGTCGTTCAAGAAAAAAAACTTTGCTTAACTAGTTTTTAGAAATAAACGGTCTAGTGACAAAGCGAAAGCATGAAGTATTTGTTTGAGCTACAACCTAGACTTGTCTAAAGAATATGGGTCACCGTGATGTTGTCTTTTTAGACATCAATAAACGAACAGAACGCAGTCAAACATAGAATTACTTAGGATCTGTTTGCATACTGCTACAGGTACATAGAATTATCATATTTACAACTACTTAGTAGATAAAAATTATGTTAAAACTCCATATTTACGAGTAATCCACAAAATAAGTAATACTGTATAATATTTACTGCGTGGAGCTTAAACAATAGTTTAACTGCTAGATAAGTTGCAAATAGTTTCCCCGACACTTAGTTGGACATTAGAGTGAAACAATTATAAACGGATTGAACTCGCGTATTTTATTTTTTGGTTGAATTTTCGGAACCTTTACAGTTTCCATAATCGTTGCACAGTCTAACGCTAAAGTGAGCAGTTTATAGTTGTTTCATTCCAATGTGTAATAACTGCAAAGGCATCAGAAATTATTAGTAGGACATGTAAAACCAGCCCTTAACACGGACAAGACCCTTAAACATGGTAGTACAACCTGTTCGGAATTAATTAGCGTAATTGTTGATAATTAATTGGCAATTGAACGGAAAGCCGTATCATGCAGGAAAATATAGGGACTGTGTAAACGATGAAAAAGAGTAGGTGGGTGTGTGTGAGACTACATTTTCATTAATTTTTATAGGTAAAGAAAAATAATAACAAGACGTTTTTGTACCTACTTAGGTATTACATATTAAGATAATTTTAAAAACCTTTAATTAGAAAAATCACGAATATACTTCTTATCCATTATTATTCAACTAAAAGACAAAAAAAAATATGTTTAAATTTGTTAAATTATCTATTTCGTCCAAAAAACACTTTTAATTTCACGGTCATTAAATTTCACCACAAAAAGGAATCAAAAATAAAGATTAATGTCCGACATTTGAAAACTTTTAATTATCCCAAAGTAAGCAAACCGTTTGCAAGGAAAAATAATTAATTTCCCATTCAAGGAACAAAATGAGAAAATTATGATGCTTCTAAAAACAGTAGTTAAGCGGCAAACACGGTTTGGTTCTGGGCAGTTACTAATGAAAAACCGAAACCGTTTTTTTTTAAATACGTTTTATGTGAAATATTATTTGAAAACATCTTTTTATAAACAATTACTAGGTACTACTAGAAACCTGATTGTAAAATAAATTAAGCCCTTGTAGTTAGTAGGAACTGTTTATAAATTAACTATTCTGAACTAGTTACTTATGTACCTACCTACCTAACAAGCCAAGGCATGCGCCTTGAAGAAACTATAAATATTATCAGACGAACATTTATTACTTATAAGGAAAGAGAAAGATTGGTATGTATAAAATCGTAATGCAAATAATAAGGGTAAACATCTCGGTTTTCGAGTTTCCTTGGAAATCCTTAGCTGATATGCATTAAGAGGGGAACAAAACAGCGGATATTTCGCTCAAAATTCTGAATCTATTAAGGAACGCTTGAATATGAATAAAGCGAGTGCAGTTTAGAATTAATTAGATAAAATCCTCTTTGTGTTCATGACATGGCTTAATATCTTAAATAAATTTTAATTAACACTCTGTTAGCTGTTTTAACAAAACCGTCGTTTAAATTTGCAAGAAAAAACCACAAAGAGACCACGACATTTTAATACATAGCATGTCAGGTTTTATGAAAGGATTAACTTTGAAGAAGAAAAACAGATTGAAAATAATTAAAATAAAGTATATTAGTACTGCGATTTTTAACTTTAACTTAAAAAAATGTGCTTTAATATGGCTTACTGAGAATTTGGGTAAATCATGATGGTCACAACATTTTTCATATAATAGAAGGTAGAACTTACCTAGCAGTGAACCTTTGGCCATCAGAGAGTGGTTCCACGGTGTTCGTTACGCCTTGTGTCAACACACCCGCATTGCTGTCCACCCATGTTATCTATAATAACAATTGTAATTTTAGTACCTATTTCGATTAGAACTATAATTTGCTACACAGGATTCTTTTTGGAATACAATAGCGAAGCATGGCAGCTGTCATTTACACATTTGGTCGGCGCTGTCAAAGGTTTGTTTTATTTTATTAAAATATGTAAATTGCATTTATTGCGAAGTCGAGTCGCAACAAAACAAAATAACTAAGTATGTAATGATTAAAACGATTTGAGACAAAACTTCCAAACAAGTTTTGTTTCTCTTTCAATAAGCAATTTCTCTTTCTCTTTAAGTATGTTGAAATAAACGAACATTACAGTGAGTGAATCTGATTCGTAATTTAGATTATTCCAACAAAAAATGTTATAATATAGGATAAATATAGGATAAAGATTTCATTTCGTGAACAGAGTCCCTTGACGTATTTGCCCTGTATGGGATGCCATTCTTGGAATCATTTGGGACGAATACTTCAAAGAATATCTCTTCTATTTACTTCAACGTTCAATTTGCTTTAGGTGGCGTCAGCATGTACTTTATTTACCTAATCCAGTTAAGTGAATGGATACGCGACCCATGGGGCTCTATACAATTAGGAGTTAAAATTGAAAACGATGTTGCCAGGCTTAGCATTCCTGGGAGACCGAATTTTCGCGCAAAGATTTATCAATGTAATATTGGAGTGAATGACACCCAGTACCTACTCAAAGAATTTTCTCTGTGAGACTAATAATTTCGCTATGATATAAATCCTTTTATATTTATTTCAAGAAATTCATAAATGAGTATTAGACACGGTACAAACGTATACAGTATCATTTATATTACAAATTACATGAACACGGAAATTTATTATTTATAAACTGCAGCGAAATTTGCTTTCACTTAAATGAATCGATTCCTCGCTCCGTATTTCTTGTAATGTAATTAGCCGGTAACATTTATTTAATGGCGAGCCTAATCGAATCCTTGTGATGTTTGTGCGTTTGAATCATTAGCTAATTTAATTTTATACCTATTTTTATTTAACTGATACAAATATCCTAAATACTAAAACGTGTTTAGCCATAGGTAAGTAATTCAAAGCAATAACAGATGAAAGTAGCTCTAATTCTGATTTATTGAAATCCTTAAGGTCAGAATATGATAATCGTATATCGTAATTGAAACCATGCCACAATAATTCAGGTTTTCAACATTAATTTGTTTTGACAAGTCTAAATCCAAGAGAAAATTAATCTTCTAATTGTGCTGAGATAAATAAATCACAAATTCAAAACACATAAATCTTATAAATAAACGACGCTAGAGATCCATTCGTGTTGCTAGAATTAGAATACACTTAATTTTCTTAAGCATACGAAGTTTTGATTACAACAATTTACAACTTTAAAATAATAAGTAACAAAATTTACAACGAAATTGTCCACAAAAACATTACAAACGAAAACAAATTCAGAGTTTCGGACTCTCACCTCAGCAGGGGGTTTTCCTCCGACGGAAATGCACTCCAATCTGATATTTCTGTCTTCTGAAGTAGAGTAAAAATTCCCTTGTAGTATCTTCGGGGGTTCTGGCGGCACGAGGACTGTGAGTCGGGCGTATCGTGACCTAATAGCTGGCTCACCTGTACAAAACGGTTAATTTATGTCAGTTTATTCTATGTATTTGTTACCTAATTTAAAGGTTTGTTACAGACTCGCTTTATATTATTAATTAGCTCACTTGTGATGACCAAAACAACAGATATAAAACTACAATAAGGTCGTTTTTTTGATTAAAAAGCAAATTATTTAGTCAATATTTTAAAGATAACAGTTAGAAGGCGTGTCACTGGCTTATAATGGATCCAATACGTATGAGTGGTTTTGCATTCTGTCGAATAAGTATTATATTAATGCAATATTAATAATTCTTTCATATTTCTGGTGATTAACTTAATTTGGGATCTTAAATACAAATTAATAATCCAAGGACAGAAATAAAGACAATGAAAGTCGCAACTTCCCTTCAGATAGTTTGCTATAGAGCAAACTTTCTGTTCCAACGAAGTTTGCAAGTTAAATAGTGCAAAGTTGTACAATTTTGCCGCAAGCTAGTTGTCCATTGTGCTCTCTGGTTGATAAAAAACAAAGTTCTTCTTCCATTAGTCTCATGTAAATTGTTCGTTTTTCTGCCCGCACAAAGAAGACATTTTCTTCGCGATGAGTTTCTTAGTTCGCATTTCTAAATTATCATTATAGTATTATCACTGGCCTCTCACTTGGAATGATTTTGCTCATTACGATAATTTGACTTTCTTTCTACAAATTTAATGTTTACTTTGTTGTTTTTTTTTTTCAACAAAATCTAAAACACGAGCACAATGTGCATAGAATAAAATTCAAAATAATTTTACTCAAAACAAGATCAAATTTACTTAACGGCTTAGGGATAACGATCAAAGAAATGTACGAGGCCCACGATTACTTAAGTAATACAAAGTTAAGTTAACCCTAAATCTCGAAACAAAAGCTGAATGGGCCCGTCTTAGTCGAGATAAGAATATTCTAACAGAGACAGTTCAAATAGAGAGCGAATTTATCAAAAGGTACCGTAGACGTTTACAGCCTCACAAAGCGCTATGTAAATTAATTTCATGGCCTTTTCGTTTGCATCTGAATGGAATACGTTTCACTGGGGCCAAAAGGATCGAAACGCTGAAAATTTCTAAGACGGCTTATTACGAATTCGCATAAATGTCATGATATCCTTAACTAATTAATTTACTTGAATGGGTCAGATTCGGGCACCTAAACTGAACAATTGCGATAAGCTTCAATGGGATTGTTTTCAGCAGTTTAATTTAAAGAAAATGTACTGTACAATGCAAAGTTCAATCAAAGTTATGAATTGAGTGCGCTGTGTAAAGAGGAAGAATCCGAAAAGTTACTAAGATATTTTAAACAAATTAGGAAACGGAGTACTTACTTAAAACAAAATCTCTATCGAGTGAGGAGAGACGAAAATTTTCACGCATAAAGGGGGAAAGAAAAAATGTTTGCCCTCGGGCCTAAAGAACGGAGCAGCAAGCAGCAAGATTTTCAATTTATTAAAGGCAAACACAATTTCGCGAGACTCAGCTCAGAAACGAAAACAATTGTTTCTTGTGTATGAAAGTATATTTTTCACATTCAAGTTATAAGAGCTTTGTTTCATGGTAAAGCTGCCACTACGACAAGTACGAGTTAAATTACTTGACTGACGCTTTTTGTACGTTGGTGAACATTTCAATGGATTTCGCACAGATTGATGTTTCGTTTTCAATAAGTTATGTAGCTCGGTGTATATTCGTTTTCTATAAAATATTATTTACTTTTAACTTAGGTACACTATGAAGAACAAACGATGAAGATTAAGTGGCTTGATAGAAATACTAGATAGCAAAGAATGTAAGTATTTATTTTTTTCTACCTCCAAGCTATGTAAGATTATGTAGCTTATCTAATATCAAGTTCAATCTAAGTGACTTTCAATAAATATCCTTAAAAACTCGAAATATAACTCCGTTTTGTGTAAAAACACGACTTAACCAGTGAATCTTAAGTGTTTTGCTAGTATCGGACATAGCTTCAACTTATTCTATTAAGTTAGCGAGAAGATATCAAGTTGGAATGAGGAACTTTTAATTTAAGTTACCTTATCTGAGGAGAGTTTGGAATGAATTAAATAATTGTGTTAAATACGTGCATTTACAAGAGATTTCACGTTACTAACTAAATTTTTGTTTGTATTTAAATGGAGAACTAAAATGTTTTGTAGGTAGGTAAATGTGGAGCGAATTAATTAAGTAGGTATATTATATAATTCAGGTAGGTAATAATTAGTTTCCTTCGAGTTTTGCGTTGTGTTATTTCTGTATACGAACATTGAATATTGAATACATTCAAGCCGTTATTTATTCTCAGAATATTAATATTATAAATTAAAAAAAAATCAAAACCTACAGCGAAAACATTTCAACATACCACACGCACGCATCGCAATTTGGGCTAAATTGCTTACTTTTATATTATGAAGCTCAAATTTCAACAAGCATTGATTGAACATATACCAAAAAAAGTAAAATTACCTTTTAATGCAGGTACATTCATTTTCGCAGCAATACATAAATATTGGTTTTTATTTATTTTATAATTCACTGGCCGCGTTTTAAAAAAAGCTTTAAATTCTGCTTTCTACAAAAAGTATAAGCGGTAGTAGGTTTGTCTGATTACAATATGTTCAGTATTCTTCATGTTTTGTTTGGTAGTTACTCATACAAAGCAGCAGAAATAATAATAATATGTGTAAATTAGTCCTAAAACCTAGACCGGAGATACCTTTTATCATAATTTGTGCAACCTAATTAATTACGTAAACTCACCCTTACCTAGATAAGAGTAAATATTTGTAATCAAATAAACAACCTGTCAGTGCTATAGCTTCCCTTTAGAACTCAGAACAAAACCGTCTAGCTTTCTAAAAAGTATAGTCTATCCAGGCAGATTAGATATGAAAACAAACCGTTAAGTAATTCAATAAGGTTTTAATTCAATTGAAATTCGTTTGTGAGATATGACCGTTTGGTTTACAGAGAGTAGTCAGTTGCTTCGAGATTCTAAGACACATTCAAGCCATTCAGTGTCGCTATGGTGTTATTGGTTTGGCTTGGTTTGGCTTTCAGTGGAATCCCTGGAAGGTTTTGTTCTATTTATTGGTATGGATCTGACATGAACAGCGTTAAATTGTCGACCATAAACATGATCGACATTCTACTGCATTTTATATATAATATGTAGGTACATTATCATTGAATATTTCAAAATGTGCCCCTCAGATCCAGCGCTGCTGGAGCAGATTTAGTTGGTTAGCAGTTCTAATTACCTGAGTCTTGTAGTAAAGTAATATGTAGGTATAATTTTTATCTGTTTTTTTAGTTCCTAAAAAGTACCTAATAAGACTAATAACAAATTAAATTTGTCTAAATATAACATATCAAACTAAAACCGCTAGACCATTGTGTTAGCGTTCAACCTTTATAATAACTTTTTCCAATAATATGAAGAATAATAAACCCGAGAATATAACTTGGATTTTCTTCATTATCCTCATATTCTCTATTTCATCCTTCGTTTGGGGGACAGGCCCATAATTAACTTCACCCCCGTGTAGGGGATCAAATATGGTGCTATAAATCAGTGCGCCACCGACTTCCGGGCGAGGCGGACATGCCGTATGTCACTCAGTTTCAATCATGTCTGCACCTATAGTTTCCTCTTATTGTATCTATTATATCTATGATCGTTAGGATAGTACAGATAAATAGTAACTACTTACAGAAAACTCCTGGATGAAAAACCGTCTGATTAATTACGTCTTTAAACCCTTTCTTTCTTATTCCAAAAATTGGACTTCAATATTTAAGTAACACTACTTACCTATAGATGTTTGAGTAAGACCTATTATCTCTATTTACTGAAAGTTTCTATTCTATTTGTTAAACTAACAAAATGTTCATTTAATAAAAGTTACAATAACAAGCCTGTCGTGACGAATTCAAAAGTTTCAAGTGTACCTTTCCGTTACATGAAATTGTTTTATAGCTAATAGAAGTACAAGCTTACATTATCTCAATTAAAAAAAGGAAGCTTCACATTACCTCTCGCTCCTGAGCTGACTTGGCACTGGTAGCTCGCGTCATCGTCAAGAGTCACGTCTCTAATGTCCAGGGAGAAGTCCCCTGTGGAGAAACGTTTAATTAGTCCCGCTAATCTGTGGCCTCACCGTGTCGTGTATTGTCTCTGGATATTAGTTTTTCGGAAGAGGAAATTGTGTACGGACTAAAAGATAATTTGTTCCGCAGGGCCGAGTAAGTATGACGAATAGTCGCTGGAAAATGATGTGTATTTTTGTACTTCAGTGTTTGGGCGTTTTAAGGTACAACTATTGTTTTCAAATATTATGAGTAGGTACTTTAATAAAGATTATCCTTTTACTTTACCTTTACTGCTATTTATGTAACTTTGCGACTTACACCGACCTTTTCGCCCACACTCATTTATATTTCCCTTTTATTTCACCTAACATACCTGTTTGTATTTTAATTAGGTCTTAATATAGAACAAGCTCTCGGCATCTTTTCTGACAGCAATTACTGATTTTAATTACCTTCATCATCGCTCCCGATCATCTTGTAACGATCGTAACCACTTAGGTCCCGGTGAAGGCCGAGTCCAAAGTCATCTTTCGTCCATTGCAGCTGTCCTGCCTTTTTCTCAACTCGGCAAGGCAAGGTCACTCTTGACCCTACTACTGCCGTCTGGGAAACAATAGTTTTGTTAGTTATGTATCGATTGTGTAAAATGTTTGATTATGTTAAAAGCTAGCTGACTATGACTGACATATTAACGCAGGGCCTAAACTATAAGAGTTAGAAACTTAAAATTTTGCATGTGGGTTTATAACATACAACTAAGAAAAGAGTTTTGAAAATTAAGGGGGTGCTTATCGTGCATAGAAGTCGCGGGAAGAACCAAGAACATAAAAATATATAACTTCCAAAACTCAGTGAAAAATACCAGTGTTTATCACACTGGTATCTGCCCATTGCTGAAACCGAACTTGCAACCTCCGGTTTCGTAGTCTGACCAATCACTCAAATAATTTCTGTGTGTATTTGTATTCTATTTTCTAGACACGAAGGTCAAATGAAAAGGCAGATAGGTATATGATATATATTACTGATGGAAATAATAGAAAATTAATTGTTAATTTATCATGCAAATACCGACGCTAAATAATTTACACTGTAATTCACACAACAATAAATTTCTATATTTGTATAAGTAAATATCTTTGACATACACTTCTTAAATGTTACTAAAATGTAAAATCTCATTGTCAACTAATTAAATAAATATTTCTAACTTATTCGAGACTTTGTAAAAATAACGTTAGGTAGGTACCTAGGTTACGTTATTATTACGTACTACATAGTCGTTGCGTAATCTACAGTAGTTAGAAGTAGGTATATAAATTACCAAGTAAATTAGTAGGTGAACTACCCTTAATTAATGTGTCGGAAAACAAATTACGTTTGACATACAAATTAGTGCTTTCTTTATGCTGTGGTTTAGTATAAATTGCCTTTGATTAAGAACAGGGCAGATAGATATATCAAGGAAATATATACCTACTTACGTGATCAAATTAGGTAGATACTATTGCAAGAATTTGTTTGTTTGACGTAAGTTTTGAATTTGGTAATTTAATTATAACAGGAAAATCATATATGTAATATTGAATAATATGGTGACTAGCTTGTGTTGCTCCGTTTTACCTACTATTCTCTTAAATTTTCAAGAAACCTTTATAACTCTTATGGCTTAGGACCTGCATTGATATGTCAGTCGTTGAGTTAGCTTCTCCTTTTATATATAACTAGCTTCTGCCCGCGACTTCGTCCGCGTGGAACTCCTCCTTTTTTGCAGTCGGTTAAAAAGTAGCCTATGTCCTTTCTCAGACTCCAGACTTACTTTGTACCAAATTTCATTTAAATCGGTCCAGTAGTTTTAGCGTGAAAGCGTAACAGACAGACAGACAGACAGACAGAGTTACTTTCGCATTTATAATATTAGTAGGTATTATAGATTTAAAACATGGAAGTCAAAATGTAAAAAAAGTAATTACCTGATCCTGAGGCTCCATCGCAAATTTCTGCTCACGATACCCCCCACACACATTAAAACCAAACACAAGAAAAAACACTATCACTCGGGTCCGTAGCAACAAGAATAAAGGTTTGACGCCTCTACTCGTCAATTTTATCCTACAATTAAAGTTAGACATTTCAAAATTGACACTTGGCTATAGAAATCTGTAGTCCACTAACATAACAAGAATATCCGGAATTCTATTTAAAATTCACATTTTAAACGGAAGTTCAGCTTCCCCTATCCGTTCGTTCTATTTCCGGCATACGAGACTCAAGCGCCATGTTTATTTTTGATTTCTTTTTGGTAGATCGATAACTCGACAGTGATTTATTGGGTGTTTTTTGAGGTGACGACTGCGATCTGAAACAAAAAAGGGTAAAGATTAAAATAGAATTAGGAACCCCATTGTTTAACTGTTACGAACAAGAGCTAAGCTTCACGCTTCATATTTATTATGACATCGGTAAAATATTCATCATACTTATAAAAATATTGACTATAAGTACCTATTTGATATTTAAATAATCTGACAAGAATTCGAGTAGGTACGTACTTCACTAATCAATATGTACCTAACTACGTTAAAAATATCGTTTCCTCACTACAAATTTCTCGACCTAACGCTAGCACACAGAAGTAAAATTTGTAATAAGGATAAAGTTTCGCCATTTTTTACTGTTTACTACATTTCCAAGAAGCGTAACTTTAAAACTATGAAAACTTTTTGTTATTTGTAAATTAATCGAGGAGGCGAAAGTTCTGCAAAGTTTTTTGTTTATTTCGCTTTAAAGAATATTTCTGTAGAACTTCCGAGTTACTCCGGTTTCGCTGAAATATTATGTTTTGTTTTCGTTCTTCTTCATTTACTTTTTTGTTGAAGTTTTTACTTGGATAAGGAAAAAACAAATTGTGAAAAAAAAAAACTCTTCAATAAACAAAGGACGATCGGTCAGAAAAATAAAGTATGAATCCATTTTTCATCAGAGTAGAAGGTACCTATCACAACACACGCGAATAAACACGTAGGAGTTGGGAGAAAATGTACCATTTTAGTCATCATTCATTCGCTGCCGTTTCCATTATCGATGTAACTGCATGCTTTTTCAAAGGACACTTGTTAAAGAACTTGATTTGTTCAGCCAATTCCAATACAAGAAAATAATAAAAATTACCTATATCAAAGTCACTAAATACAACACCGAATACCAAAGCGTGCGTAGTAGTAGGTATTAGCTCAGTTCCCATGCTTGTACCGCAATTAGTTTTATAGATCAAACCCATTACTGTGCCTATAATATTCTGTACACCTATTAATTCATGTGGCATAAATATAGAGTCGTAAGTTGATGAACAGGATCATTGGCGGTTAGGAAATTAGTCAAGAATTTGTTATAAATTGACCGAACTGGTTGCTATTTTTTTGTGAATAGGTACAGAGTATTGTGAGTAACTTTGTCTTAAGGCACAGATAATTTCAAATATGTGATAATTTCAAAACTCATGTCAAAATAATTATGATGAATTTAAAATACTGTGAAGTGTGAATAAACTTTAGACATCCATTTATACTGATTTAAAGTATCTGTACATAGTTTTCTCTCCTTACAGGTGTTAAATTAAATTATCGAAAGTAGATAATTTTACAAATTATAAGTATTTATTATCTAAGTACTTATGTCACATTAATATTTACAGTAAGCAAGTAGGTACCTGTACCTACTGGTACAGGAGAAAGAATGTCTTTTAAAAAATAAAAAGATGAAGCAATAAATAAACTAAATAAACCATATCAGAATCAACTTTACTAATTAAGCCGCCAGAAAGTCGCATAAAGTCTATCAAGAAAACATTAAAAGTGCCGAAAGCCCGTAGTTTTAAAGTTATCTTTATTGTATTACATTTAATTTTATGAGTGATAAGCAAATTGGGGGTCTCACAATCGTAGATAATGCTAATTGACTAAATTACAATGACGATTATTTTTTTCCTATCAAAGCAGTTTAAATGTGTTGTTAATTTTATAACTATGATGTTAAATTTATTTCTTTTGTAGGCATTTTATGTATTTTTTTTGTAGGCATTCATACTTTTTTTAAGATTTTCTTAACACAATTATAACATTATATTATAAGTGTAATTTTAGTCCCGAAAATTGATAGCACACTTTGAAAATATCTACTACAAGGTTTTGAAAAATAGCATAATTACATGCCATAACTTACTTTGGAGGCTAAACAAATGTTTGATGCACGCAATAAGGTTAGTATATCTTACGTAGGCACTGTATTTCCAACCCAAATTCGAAATAACACTTATTAACCACAATCAAAACTTAAATACAACTTTTTTAAACTTTAAATCTTCACCGACCCATGTTTGGTATCGTCCTGCCCTAACTACCAGTGTCGAGTGACTGCCCGCTTTTGGCGTTATTTTTAACCTACCCTTGTATCTGTTCGGACGCGGAACGATTAAAATTTCCAACTAATTACCTTTTAAGACTGTGTTTATATTTCGACTGTCTGTTTCCGTTTGAAGAAATCCCTGTAAATCGTTAAATAAAGAAAAAAGTAAAGCTAAGATCGATTGTTTATAGATAGGCTTCCATATTTGGAACGCATCGATCGTATTAACTCCGTTGTTATTTTTAGTTGATGAATAAATAATTTTATTACAGCACAGACTATGTACCTATTTATATAAAAGGAACTCGTTTTAGTTACACCATGTAACTCAAGAACGGCTTAAAAACAGGAGACGGACATAGGCTAGTTTTTATCCCACTCCTGTGGAAAAAATACTTCAAGATTTATTTTGTTTCCACCTTGAATACCTAAGCCCTAGTTGCAAAACGCCTCGTTTTCAGCTTAGCGAGTATCGATTCCTTTGGAAGTTTATTATATACCTACTACCAATCCTAAAAAACATCCTAAATCACGTAAGTCTGGGGTGACTGGGATTTCACTCTATTATTTCATGTTTATGTGAATAGTTAAAGTACCTACCGGTAAAGATTGGCAATTAATTATTATTTCATCAGTGATTTAAGTATATCAAAATGAATAACTATTCCCTCAGCGAGAGGTAAGTAACTAAAAGGATTGCCTGTCGATATTTTGAGTAAGCCATATAAATGACTAAAAGCTCTCGAACGGTTCGTTAATTATTTAGTTCGACCGAAACGACCACAGCAATTTATCTATATATACCTACGACAAATAGCTTAAAAGCTTTCCACTAAAACAGAACGGCAAATAGATGTGTAGTTAGCTTTATTATTATTTTTGACGTTTTGCATTTAGAATTTATAACCGATTGAACTCGTAAAAAAATTAAACGTCAATATAAACTAATATTCACGATTTCAATCCGTTATAGGTAGTTTATTCTAAAGTAAATAAATATTTTTGAATTGAATAATATTCGATATGCGAAATTCATTGCATTAATATCTAGTAGTTTTATTAAATAACGGGCATAAAAATGGTTTTGCATTTTCATAACACAGCTACGGTGTTACATAGTCACTCTTTCAAAAAAAAAATCATTTAACAATGGAAAATTTTATAAAAAAATGAGAATTATTAAGACCATAAGTAACCTAATATAACAATGTTTTTCTGCAAAAGCAAAATGTCGTAAATGTCAACAAACACGTGTGTAACTTTGACACTGAAGAATGTTGTTTCTGTCACCAAATTATTCGCCAATAGCAATTACATGCTAAACGTCAGGACTAAATGAATGACTCTTGTCACCTGTCTAATATAATGTGCGAAGTGACTGCTGACAAACTAACATGTCTTTCGAGATGTTAATTTATTATTTAACATCATCATATATTTTCTTGTGTTCAGCTATTAGTAGGCAGTAGTGTTAATGTCGATAATATTAAGTTATTTTGTGTTAAATAATGTTTATTCTAATACGCTCATAAAGTAAGCAGTTTAAATAAATAGGAACAATAAAAAAGGTATTGAAGTTTACGTAATCGGGTTATAGAACATAGTTAAGGTAATAAAAAATATTGGCTATTTTATGAAGAGCATTTTTAAAAAACACAGTAAAATATTTATTTCAACGAAACCTAAATTATATCATTTGTATTAACTGCACTTGCATTAAAAAAGAAATACGAAATAGAATAATAACTGAGTAAGTAATACGCACGTAATAAAATTAAGTAAATTTCTATATTTAAATGTATGGGATTGTTAACAAGCCCTTACAGAACTATGAGAACAAAACACAAACCTGTCATTATTTATTTAATCATTCCTTGGAAGGTACCGTATTCGTACAATATGAGCAACGTAACCCCAATTTTACGTAATTATTGAAGTTTAACAATTTTCGTTACAATCATCTCGTTAAAGCAAACAGTGCCTGGAATAAAGGCTTGCGTGATACGTGGTTAATAATTAGGGCGGTTACAGCAACGTGGAGAGACGAGCTTTCTTTAAAATTAGGGTTTATGTGACTTTGTCATCACGTTCATGAACAAAACTAGTTAGGACTCTGAGCAATACTAGAAAATGAATAAAATAAATTGTTAAAAAAAAGCGTAATTTTTATTTAACAAAATAACGATAGGTCCGGGCACGGCGCCTGTTGGACCTACAGATAACTACTGTTTTCAATACAAAAAAAACTCTCCGTAAATCAAACCTTTTGTTACACCTCCCGAACAAGACGGTATCTTTCACCCTATTTATTTAGTACGTAACCAAATAAAATTCATTGTAAGTTTTTTCCGAACAAAAACAAACCTCGTTATGCCCGATCATTTTATTGCGTGACCGGAGCGTCTGTGTGTTCATTTTTTTTTTACTTTTTTTTCACCTCAATCCTTCTGGGAACGGATGTAAGAGGCATCCGTTTAATCGAAGTTGTGCGATTAGTTTATATTAAATCTTATTACGTGTAAGTAAGGTTGAGAATAATCTGGCATCTTGTGTGGTCCACCTTACAAAGTCCGATCTTACCACCTGTCGGAATAGTACACGCTTTTGTAATACTTACTCTAAAGGTAATAAGGCTGATTATCGTTTGACAATAAATACTTATTTCGTGGTAGTATAACAGCGAAACGGGTTTTATAAACTGGGAACTCTTTCGGAATTGAATCTCTTAAATAAAAATTAACATAGGTATATATATAAATGTCTAATATAGGTAGATGTTTAAAAAATTTATCTACAAATAAATAATGAAGGTAATAAAGTTATTTATTTTCAATAATTCCAATTGAATGTTCATGATTATAATTCTTTATTGAAAAAAAAATATCAAAGTAAAAAGAAAAAGATAGCTAATAAATCCAGGTTCATTATATAAACATTTATTTTAATTCTTATCAACTAAGCAGATTTAATTGTTCATCAGTTTAAAGAATTTCGAGAGGGCTACTGTTTTAAGAAAACCTGTCAAAAAACCCTACAACCTTTTTATTACTCATAAATAATTCACCACGTTTAAAAGTATCATCAAAGCATTGATACAAACCAAAGCACCGACATTCAAACAGTCTGTGACAGAAACAGAGTTGTCATCTTATAAGCAATACGTGCATCTCATTCTATCGGTTGATGTATGCCGTTTGGGCCGCGGTATATAGCATAAGAGAAAGCGAGACAGATCTATAGTCAAAATTTAGAGCTCCTACTAGTATGTTTTATTTTAATTTGAGTTATAGTGGCAATTTCGATACTATACCTAGTTGTTGCTTTAAACTAGCTCATCGCAACCCGCCGGCGGGGTCGAAGACGTCCACATACACCCGGCGCGCGTCGGACTTATCCGCAGGGACCTTCTGTTCCCTCGCAACAAAATAGTCGTGTCAACACACCTCCCGACGGTCCGAGCCGAGGTGCGACCCCCACCTTGGGGTCACCCTCGGGTCGGTCAGGGCTAAAAACCCTAAACCCAACCCAAAAGGCTTAAGAGTCTCCTCTCAGGAGTCTCGCCACCCGTCCGGTTTTGCAGTGAAGGCCCATTAGCTGGCCAACTGCGCTTCAGTATTCAGTTCGAAAAAAAGCTCATCGCAATCAACAAGAGATTATGTCAGTAAATAAGCTAACAAAGTACAAATGAGTTTGCTTTTATAAGGACTAATTAATGTTTCCTTTTTGACAAATATTGTTTATTTTATCGCGATTTTACTAAAAATACATTAATGAGAGTGGACTGTTTCAGCGGAGAACACGTTTCGGTTTACTACTCTTTAACGGTATTCTACGAAAAACAAGCCTGTAAAAAAATTTGGTTCTAAAAAGACAAGGATACCATAACATTAAAAAATAAAAACAATTGGACGTTTATTTAAATATTTGAAAACCGTAATTATCGATACTCTAATGAGATGCTATAATGAGACCAAGTACAGGCTAGTGAACGTAAAAAAAAAACAACACAGCTTATCTTGGACTCAGTCGTGCTACGATTATGGAATCTATAAATGCTTCGAAACGTCAGCCAATAAAATAAAATACGCGAGTTAAATCCGTTAAAGTTGTTTCATTCCAATGTATAATAACCGCGAAGGCATCAGAAATTAACACTCCTTATGGTCCCGCTGCCGCTACATCTTACAACATAGCAATGCCTGAACGAATCTCTTTCGGGTAATCGAGCCGGCTCAGCTGATTTATTTCCATTAGTTCCACTTCACGTCCGTACGATACGATGTTTACTTTATTTTGATAGAATACGGGAGCACGATGCTTGTACATAGGCCAAGGAGTATAGGTAAACAGTGATTGCGGTAGGATTCTATTGGCTTAGTTATAGTTATTTGGTTACCTCTAGTATGTTCGTTTCATACAGTGATATATGTCCTATAGAGTTATGTTTGTATACCTACATATGTTACACGGCTTTGATAATGATACAGTATATTATTATCCAATTATTTCAAAGACAGGTATGATTTTCTTAAATAAAATTTTGCTTATTAAAACTGTTCACACATATAATAGAGAACCATGTGAAAGTTAGTACTTATAAAAAAATATTATAAACAAACTTTAAACATTTTATTTATTACTTGTTTTTGCCTGCGACTCCGTCTGCGTGGAATAAGAAATTAAAAGTAGCCTATGGCCTTTCTAAGACTCTATACTATCTGTGTACTAAGTTCAGTAGTTTTAGCGTGAAAGCAATATAGAGAGAATAATATTAGTTAGGATAAATATCAATCATATATCCGGAGATACAGATGTACTTACAGCAAAACTACTTTTAGTGTCTAAGTAGGTAGATACAGTAGAGATACGTGACTCTTCTTTTTAAATCCAGTTCTATCTAATGTAAATATATTTTGGTAATTGGATACAAGTCCCAGTCCCAGGGACTATAATATAAGTAATTTAGCTCCGATAACCTAATATATTCAGATAACAAAAGCTCAATACGATGTTGTACTTTTTCATACAAGTTTGAGAGTTATTTTCTTTAAGAATATGTATTTTTTATTTAGATAAGTGAACAAAGATTTTTAAGAGCTTTTTATATGATCTCAATGATAATATTATATAAATGATAACAAATATTTTTACTAATACAAAAAATAACCTATAAAAATCTCGTTAAAACTTGCGTATTTAAAAAAAAACAACACCGGAACTCCAATTTGTTAGAAATGCTTATCGTATTTTTGTTTTTATTTTTTGGAATATTATGCATTGTTTCCTTTCATTATAATATTGATTTTATATAAATAAAAATGTATGTACGCGCATAACTTCTAAACGACTGCACCGAATTGAATAATTGGGTAGGTATTTTTTTGTTGCTTTCGTTTTATTCGAGACAATATCACCCGTGCAAAGCCTGGGCGGGCAACTAGTGTATTTAAATAATTATTGTAGATAGGTACATTGTTATTTTAAAAGCAAAAGTTATACAGTCAACACGAGCTTTACTTACTTGCGCCTTGGATCCACCTACCTCAACATAAATTACTCAAAAAGCTTTTTTTGTCATACAATAAAGTGTGAGTCAATAGCTATGGAATGTACTATTATAAGTAATTTACATATTTAATGATATTCACAGTTGAGATTACCACATTGGTCACAATCATACGATTAGATATTACAGTGGCAAGACACCTGCTGGGTACGCTTCAAAACATATCAATCAATGAACTAAATTAAGTTCTTGAACTGATTGATCGATCGAAAATATCTACGATAATTACATAAATATATTATATTGATTTTTTGTACACACTTAATAAAAAATAAGGCCAACTTCTGTTATTTATTCATCACTTCTAATTGTAGACTTCATAATATTATATCGAATTAATTTATAAACAATTTAACTTGTTATTAAAAGTTTAAATATAGTAAACGTTCGTAGGCGGAGAGAATAGTTCGAATATTTACCTATTTCATCTATTTGTGGATAAATTAAAAGCCTAGTTACTCAATTTGTTATAAGTAATAACTTCAACTATTATGATAAATATTTCTACGAAGACGTATTTAAATATAAATAAAAGGTGTTAAAAAACGTCATTTTGAAAATGGTTCCCAGCTCAGAGATAAGACGTTTTGACTTAATAGCTTTGCGGTAGAAGAAAAAATAGATCAACAGCACAAGGCATTAGGGTTGTCACATCATTTTTCATTAATAGAATACGATGTTTTTTCTTCTTCGTTGTTATGTCTTTTTTGGAAATATCACACTGAATACAAATAGTTGTATTCAGTGTGATATTTCCAAAAAAGACATAACAACGAAGAAGAAAAAAACATCTACAACACTAACATTCTAGTTTCATATATATTGATATATATGAAACTAGAAGGCTTTTCTCCAAATCACTGGCAATTTTTGTGACCATGTCAATAATCATAATTCAAATGCCACTATAAAAGAGAAATGCACAATAAAACAGTAAATTGGGTAGGTAATTACGAGCCTCTATATAAAAAACAAAAAGTTTTGGGAAGGTGGGAAAGTTATTGTAGACTTATAATAAATAAAAAGAAAAATTATATTAAAAAATAAATTTATCTGAAATAAGAACTGGTAACCCTAACTGCTTCCCATCAAGATGTGGTTCCCCGGAGGACCAACTCTATTAAAACGGCTGCAAAGAAGAACATACTATATATCCACTAGTTATTTGCCGATGGGCGTGTTCTCTATTTATCACTTTTCGATATATTTGTGGGTACTTTAAGAAAATAAATAAGACTGAGAGGTCAAATTATGTTTTGTTCGTTAATGCTATTTTTGAAATGGTCAATACGCTTAGTATAGTATAGATTAATACTTAGTTAGTATTTTAGTATGTTGATAGTCTTTTAATAGCTATTTTAAAAAAAAAAATTAATACCTGCTTAGAGTCGAATATTAAGATGACACTGTCTATAATACCTAATTATCAAACTCCGACTAAAGTACTTAATGTTTTATATGATTTCATCCCTCCTGCTCTATGTGATATGATAAAAAGGAGAATGATGGCGCTACCCAAGAAACTTGATGTGGCGCAAAAATAAAGTACACAGCTTGAATACCAAATTAGATTTTTTTATAATAATATATGGAGGCTTTATCTGAATAAACGCCGTTTTGAGATTTCTATTTTTATTCTCACACCACAATTGTCGTTTTCTAGTTCATTTTACTATATATATGACCATAAAATTTCTTTATATTTGAAATTACACACAATTAACGAAACGCCGTTTGAGATTTCTATTATCATTCTCAATCCACAATTGTAGTTATCTTGTCTATCTTACTATATCGATGACAATCCAATTTATCTATATTTGAAAATACACGCAATTAACTTACACCGGATAGTACCTAATAGTAACGTAAATAAATAAATATTCAGCTACCGAGTCTTATAGTAGCAGCCACTGGATTAATTGAAAATGATGTGAACTATCTCCGGACATGGGAACGTATTTTATTATCAAATGGTTGTGAAATAATTTTATTCAATTCTCAATTGAGTTAAACCTCAAAGTATCCAACCTGATACTTGTATGGAAAAATAAAGGAGAAACGACAGGTGCCAGAACGGAAACCGAACCGGTTGCTTTGAATACGAGTCCAGTCACTATGCCCGGCACAAAATGGCTGGGGTTTGATACTTTCTATATAGTATTATATTATATTTTATGACTGAGATTTTAACCACGAGGGTCACTTGTAAAGGTTAATGAACTGGCCGATTTGCGAATTGGCATATAATTAGCAGTTTTTTTGTCATTTAGATGTTTAAATAAGCAATGAGCTATATCAGTATTAATTGTATTTTATTAGGTGTTATATTCATTATATTATAGTGGCGCCCTTAAGAAGCTTTTTAATAACTTTCGTTCTTTTAAAATAATAACACGATGTGTTATATTTTTTTTGTGATTGCAACAAAACTATGTTTCTAAGTTAATTGAATATTTATTTTATTAAATTATCCACACTGTTTACTCTCCCACATATAATTTAAAAACCTCATAAATTTTCATAGAACAGAGTCGCATAAAACCGTCATTGAATTCAAACGCCCAGCAGGTCGTCAGTCAACCTGTGAAAATCTATAAAAAACAATTTATTGCATATAAAAATGCATTCTGAGAAGGAGACAAAAATATCTTGCGAGAAAAACTGGACGTTGCAAACCAGTCACAGACCAAGTACATTACGCGTGGCGGTGACGAACCCTTTCCAATACGCCGTATGTACCATTAGATGTACCATGGATACTAACCCATATTGCCATGCCATAAAGTCTTTCAAGACAGAACAGGAGGAACGCGTCGCTCGCGTGGCTGTCTCAATCGTCGTCAACTTTAGAATGTTCCATATGGTCGATGTGATGTAACTAAATTTGAACTGTAATGTTAAGATAGTGAGTTGCTTTTCGGTTACAACGTTTTTGCATACTAAATGATTACTTGCAATGTTTCATTTATTTTCAAGACATCAGTTCACTGGGTACCAGTTTTACTCGAGTGCGTTAAACTCATTGACTTGATGGCAGCAAAGTTACTACTGTTTTTAACCTGGCTCTGTTTATTAACAGATACCTGCACACTGGTTTAAAATGAATATAGTTAATGATAGGTTTTGATGTTAAACTAATCTTAAAACAGTAAAGTCCGTCATAACCATGCAGCTATTTGAAAAAAGATAATGCACAAATGTCATCATTAAAAACATGAAAGACGCGTATTTTAATTCAACACGTGAAGAACATGAATGGAAACATTTTTTGTTTCTGTTTGTTCTTTTTCGATATTCTGATACTGAAAGAAATGCGCTCGAGTTAATCGTGTAAGTACGAGTAGGTACTTATCTCTACGCAATATAATATTAATTTAGAAGTAAAGCGTACCTATTGTTCCAAGAAACTAAATATTACCTAATTATGTTTGAACGAAAGAATATTTTTTAAGTACCCATGCCTTTATCTTTTAAAACATGTTACATAACAACCACTGTTCCTTTGGGTACATTTCTTAATTGAATCAAATAGAATCTTTATCAAGATTTACCACCCAACACTCCTAAGACCGAAAACCGTAATAAAAAAAGATACCGGTACAGATAGTTTTAAGGAAAACTTTGACATTTATTGCTCGTATAAATGAGTTACGATTCCACTGGCCATTTTGGTGAAAGACCCACAAGAAAAAATGATAAAATACTATTTACGAGCGATATGGCAAGGAAATATTATTGCGAGTAGAAAGGTTATGTTGAACAATAAAGAACAATATTGCCTGCCATGGTTTATTGGCATATTTTAGCGTAGGTTTTTTGGGTATAAAATGGTAATTCACTTAGATATTGTTAATAGGAGGTGGGTGAATTTTTACACTCACCGCCTACTTTATACCTACTGAATTGAATATTATGCATTTGGGTTACGTAGCTGTTGAGTTGAGGCGCTGCACTTACTTCATGTTCTGTTTAAGCATACCTACTGTTATTGTATAAACTTCTTTTACTATCTTCTTGTTCGTATTTTTTATAAGGTGTCGATCTAGGTACACCATTGTAAATAAATGTTGGTTAGGAAACCATATTATTATATGGAAGAGCGGTGTTCTCTTAACACAAGTATCTCGTATACTTAAAAAGAGGCACCAGCGTAGATATTGTAACTGGCTTTTAAAAAAGGAATTTTGATTTTTTTATATCGGTTTTAGGGATAAGGGGGGTAGGTAGGTACCTATACTAATTATGACAATCATAACTATAAAGACAGTTAGGTACTCTAACATACTTAATTCATTGTTGTTTCACAATCTTATCTATGTCATCAATGTGCCATTTTAAAAAATATTTCATATTACCTATGTAATTAGAACTGTTATTGTATACATTAAACTCTTAGCTAACCTTTCCAAAATTTTGCTACTGAGCAGTGGAGTAGTACCTAATAAGTTCATATCGTACTCATTTATGATTTCTATCTAAAATGAATTCCTTATTATTATGACGCTTTTGATAAATAGAACCTACTGTAGAAAAAATCCTTCTGCTTCGTTGAAATCGATCATTATTTTAACGGGCTATTATTTTGTACTATTAGGATCTACTTTTTACTCTGTCACAAGTTAAAAAGATAGCAGATTTATGAATCTAAGGTAAAATACTATTTGAATTACTCTGTTCGTGAAAGTATACAACGCAGAGCTAAAAACTCTAATCCGACTTTTAGGTGCAAAGTTAAATTCGCTTTCCTACCTTTTGGTGCCTTTGGGCAAAAACTTACTCAAAGTCGTCGTTTGCATACTCATTTGTGAAAATAGTGTTTGTTATGAGGGTCGGATAAGGGCTAGCCTAGGCTAAAAGCGGGGCGAGTCACGCATCACAATGTTAAATAAACATTTTATATTTATCTTTTGAGTACTTACGTCCCTTTTTGGTTTTATTTCGAACAATTAAAGGTCTCGTGATGTTAATGCTAGTTGCGAGAATAAGATCGTATAAAAGTTCTGGATTAAATTACAAAATACTTAGGTACTTAGTAATAACGTATTATTATATTAATAGTACCTAGAACTAGAATTACGTGTGATTTTTCTTAGGTCATTTATTTTCACAAAGCATCAAGATTTGTGTTGTTTGTTGGCTTTTTTATTATAACTAATTCAATTTTATGGTACCGCTATTTTTGCGGTTATTACTACCTAGATGTATTCGCTATATTATAATATATAGACAAACGTAAATGACGCCTACTCTAAGATAATAAGAGTTTTTGTATGAATCACGTACTTAACAAAAAGCACAATTTAATTTTTAGAGTTTTATTAAAAATGGCATTGATTTAAAGACAAAGAACTCTCAATCTTAAACACCAATTAAATAAATAAATGTAGGTACTTATAGTTTTCGTTTCACTGTCATTTAATAATAGTATTCGTAGTTTTAATTGTTGGTTGAATCTAATAATTAAATGTAGAATTCAAAACGATCCAAGACATAACCGAAATTCTGAGTGGGTGAGCTGTAGAAAACATAAAAAATCACTCTTTGTCTTAATGACCGTATTTTATAAACCTTGAAAATTTTTGTTTTTTGAATGATGTAACCATGTTTATATTTCAGTTTGGGGTTGCGTTTAAATTTAAATTTTCTTAATACTCTCTAGAAAGTAAGCATACATAGAGTACCTATAACATTACTTTTTCTCGCTTAGTTTCGACTAATATTCTCATTCGTTACGTTACGGCAGCAATATATCTATTCGATACTTGCACTACTTTTTACAAGCTATACTTATTTCTTTGATTACATATGTACACTTAATATTAAATATAATGGTATATCTGCAGCGTAGCTCGGTAACCACAGTGACTGCCTTTCACGGATGTGAAATTCCTATGGTTGGAATTACAACTTTCTTTGTGGACGTATTGGATGTTGTACAATTATATGATTACTTGAATGATCATTTATTTCTATTGGTACATTTTATCTGTTTTAGTAACCAAGATGATTTTATATACCTATACGTATACAAGCTCCTGTCCGCGACTTCGTCTGAGCACGAAAAGCACCCACATCAATCATTAAGTCAGCTTCTCATATATATATATATGTTTGACATTATAATGCACAAGTATATACTTATACTACTATAAGTATAAATAAAAAACGCGGCAAACGTTCTGCCCCTACTGTAATCACGTAGCGATAATCTAAGTACGAGTAGTTATGTGACAAAAATCGGTCGAGCCGTTACGGAGCATTGCAAACACAAACACCGTGATATCAGGTTTGTAATACTTAATAGGTAAGCTAAAAAAATAGTAGCAAATAGCGCGTGGCTGTAGGTTTATAAAGTTTAAATAAGAGTATAATAATGAAATCACTTCGTCAACTAGACGTTAATTTAATGGATACTAATGAGTTTGATCTCGTTATTCTATGAAACGTTCCTGTCAACCCCAGGCTACACCACTATTGATTCCATTTAATTGTAAGCTGTTACGTTACCGGCAGCCTTCAGTGATTATGACATAGTATGTGGTGAAACACAATTAGGAACCTACCGTGGTTGCTTTCGGAACTCAATTTAGGAGCTTATGGAAATTGCTGTAGTTTTATAATTTGTGTTTTCTAAAACTTAATGCTTAAAATAAAATATTTAATACGCCATAAATACAATCTAATACGAAAGACAAATATTCTAACTAGGTCTACATTTGTTTTATATGTATTGAAATGCGATTTCTCAAATTTAAAATAGTTATTTAACATGCTTTAGAACCTGTATGAGACCTACCAAAAGGTTTCTTATGTAAATATAAATAAATAATCGCTCAATTGCTTACATGTGGAATTATTTATTGCATTGTGAATCAAAGGTACAATATAAATGAATCCTCTGCCATTATAATCTATTGTTATCTCGCCTAAACATGGGCAAATACCGTCAGCGAAAAAACCCCAAAAAGCAACAGTAAAAACATTCCACAGTTGTCCTAAAAGAGTAAAAAGCTGTCACGTCACAGTTAACAGGGGCAGCGTGGGCGGACGAGACCGTTTCACTGAGTTTCGCAAGCGAACTGTTGTGTGTGGAATAGATTGTAGAAATGTTATGTTGAAATTTAAACAATTTGTGGGGATTCGAATTTGTAGAAAAGAATTTGACGTTTTTAATATAAAAGGTCTTGATGTTATCATGGCTTAGGTTAATCCTCTCTTGAGATATCTCTTAGGGCTTACAGAAAATATTCCCCATTTCGATTAAATTTTAAGATAAATTCATAACATACGCTGATTCAGAATTATATTAAATCGCTTTTCCATTTTAATTCCCTATCCTATATGAATAGGATAGAAACTATATTAAACTCGGTAAAATTAAATTTTATAAATGTAAAACAAAATCAATAATAGCTTGTTATTGAGTCTGTATCATACGTCTATTTGACCTTTTAGATCAAATAATCTTGTATTATAATATTATTATGAGAATAGACCGAGATTTAGAGGCGGAAATGTACCTATAGAAGGTACTAGTGTATAGTAGAAGACTAAGTATGACAAAGACTTCTTCTCAGTAAGTAGGTACCTAATGATCGTCTTTCCGGAGTGCTAGTAGATTAATATTATGACATGTAAAAGTAAATGAGAAAGTATATTATTTAATATTACTAAAGTAAAAAATAAGAAGAAGGTAGTCACTTATCGAATTAGCCTCGCAGTTCAATTAAAATGATTTTCTAAGGTAAATACAGTAAATTTGGTAACGACGCAGCCAATTTCATAATAATGGCAATTTTACCTAATCACAGGAAGCTTGTAATTTTATTCTTGTTATTCTTCTAGCTTACCTTTGAACCTTAAAAAAAGTAAAACATAAATTTCATAACAGTAATTTTTAATAGAAGGAGAAACTATCATACTAAACTATTTACCTAACTTTTTTATTTCTTAGTGTGCCTCTTAATGAACGAGTTTGTGCAATTAAAAATAATATTATTATATTTTGTTCCAGGTACGAGCTGAAATAGCAACTTGATAAAAAATATAGTTAGTAGGTAATTCCCATTAGCATTACATGAGTACATAATGATGGATGAGATTACCGTGTTTTAATTTTGACTTGTTAAAGTTAAATAGGCGTTACATACTACTTAATTGGCAAAATGCATGCAGTTTTACTGCAATTCTAAATTGAAGCCATAAAAAACACTAACAGCATGGAAAAACAGCGTCAGCAATAAACGCTTCCCACACCGTCAACGTGTAATAAAATACCATATTAATACACTGCAAACTTAGTAAAATAACTGCACACGCAGAATTACGTGACTCGATAAACCAGTTTAAAAACTTCATATGCCGTGTGACGCAGCAGAAGTGGTAAAAAGACTCCTTAAGGAGCTTACGGTATTGAATTAAGACCTAAGGTAACATGTTGATAAGAAGAGAATAAGTGCGCACATAAAGTATCGTATTACTATGCAAACAATAGATTTCCCTGGTATTGTGTTGTAATAATGGATTAATTGAAGCTGTTAGCTTGATAGCGAGACGTGGGGAAATATTGTTAAGTGATTAAGTACGTTAGTGTACACCATAATACCACTCATCGTGTTCAGAAGCGGTACCTCCCTTAGTTAAGAACTTGCCATAATGCAATGGTAACATATCAACTTAAGACTTCCTTATTAGACTTGCACGTTGCAAATTAATTCCTTACCTAATTAGTAGGTATGATTGAATGTTGAGCAGAATTCTATGGCTTTGAAAATTTATTAATTAAGTAATTATCAAGTAAGATAGCCGGTACATAATTAAATAAATGATTATTTGTCTGCTATAGATCTACATACTAACCTTTTTATTGAACCTTCAAAAGATTCAATTTTCTAATCTTAATGAACGAAAAATAAGCGAACAAGTTATTTTTTAAAACTACCATAATATGTCCACCTGATAGGATAACTTTAGACTAGAATTGAGAAATATGTCAAGTACTATAGAAACTCACTAATTTCGGACATTTATAAAATAATTGTGACAAGTGACTCTTTTAACAGAGATTACTTATCCGTTTTGGTTTATACCCCGAGTGGATTTTACTACTTTGTTAGTTTCAATTATAGCTCGGGAGCCTTACCTTAGTACCTTCCTATTAGATTTTCATGATATTAAACTACTATTAGGTACGTAGGTACTTTTAGAGAACTCCGTGCAGGTATCTTTATTAAATTACTAGTGGTCCTACTAGACGGCGTTCTATCCGGAAAAACACCAGATTTAATATAGGTAGTTAGATTCATCAAAATATGTTAAGTCGTTAAAAGTAAAAATAATAGACAGAGTGACTATAGCTTAATTTATTATATTGAATTACAAATATTAAACATATAGTCTATCTTGCGACTTTTTAAATAAAAAATACAATTAAATATTAAAACTTACCTACCATTGTAAATAGATACTAAAGACCGTAAAAAATGAATAAATGCTTTAAAGTGAGATCCAGTCGAGTTTAAATAGTACCGCACCTGCTATCAAAACTTGTTTCAAGTTTTTTAAGGATCTCCCGTCCGGGATAATCGGCCGACAGGTGCGGTGCTACTATTGTTTATTTTGAACAACCAAGGACAGAGCGAGTTAAAAGTTAAAAGTTTTGTAAGAGATCACGGAACATAAATATAGTAACTACATACTACGTTACGATATTACTTTTTAGATTTTCAACTGTATGTTTTGATTTTGTGGAAATTAACAATTGTAGAGGTTAAAGAAACAATGTAAATAATAATATACGATTATGAAATTATGTAGGTATATTTTAATTATCTTTTTAGATAGGTAGGTAGGTGCTTATTCTTTTTTTTTATGAAAGCAAGATTTTTAAAAATGTCCTATTTCATTGATTAAATTATATTAAGTAAAATTGTTTGCTACACTACCTTACAACAAATAATGTTAGTAGGTACCTATATTTTTGCAAGAAACGTTTAATATTCAACACATACAACATGTAACATACAATTTGCTAGTCACTCAAGTTATTTGCCACCCTCACCAAATGTGAGTGACATGACAAATTAATATCTGTAGGCGCGTCTTTTTTACTAACTTTCACAATAACGTCTTGGTCTAGAAATGTGCTTAAGCGTTAGGCTGGTATGCCTTGTAAATCAGAAATTGAAAATGTACATACCTACGTATGTACTTACATTTTATTATGAAAAAAAAATTACTTATAAAAATGCTATGCACTCTAAAATTGTCATGTACAGTCACCGTCAGAGATATCTGACCCCGTCTACTTAATACGATACTCAATACTCAGTTCTTTATTTGCATTCTATAAATAATAGTTTTACAAATAGTATTACTACATACTTATAGACCCTGTTGGGCACAACAAATTATTTAGGTACAGCTTCTTAAATATGTACAATCATAAAATGATGACTAATTCTTAAACATGAATAAATTACTTGTTATTAAATTTGAGGTAGGTTTTTTTTAAATAATAATAATTTATATAGATATATTAAGATATTAAGTAGATGGGGCCAGATATCTCGGACGCTTACTGTACCTATAGCAGATGTATTATACTACCTTATAATACTATTCTTATTAATAAATGTAATATACGTGATGTGGATGTGCTTTAATAAATAAGTTAAAAAAAAAGTCTATTGCTATTGCAGACTTCATTATTACTGGTTACTGTAAGGCTCTCAATGCTGTAGTAAAAAAAACTTGTTGAATTACTCACAGGTGTTTTTCTCCGATGAGAAAATAGTTCTTTTTACATGTTTTATTAGGTACCTACCTACCTATATTTGTTCCGGCAAATGAATGGATTCCGAACATATATTTTAGATGCATTGGAATGAAACAATTATAACTAATTTATCTCGCGTATTTTATTTTACTTGCTTACCTATGTTTCGAAAACTTTGCAATTCCAAATTCGTAGCTGACTGAGCTAACAATAGTCTAACTTTTTAGTTTTAAAAACATATTAGTGTTGGGCTATAGTTACGTCAGCCGGCTACTAATATGGGTACCCACCGTAAAGTTTTCAAAACGTCTGCATACTAATAAAAATACGCGAATTAAATCCATTAAAAATGTTTAATCCCAACGTGTAGTACTAACCGCGAAGGTGTCAGATATAATTATAAATAGATTCGACTATAAATGATACCTGTTTATTAATAACATATTATTTATTGAGTTTCACTGATTAACCGGTAAATAATAAAAGTAATATAATCGGTTGTTAGTGTATTTACTTTCATTATCAAATCAGTAAAGCAAAACTCAAACCTTCGCCAACTCATTGACGGATATGTACCTATTTACCACCCAAAACAGTTTAAATTGCTGTTTTTATTAATATTAATTTAGAATATAATCGATATTATATATATTATATATTTTTCGTATTAACTACCCTACAACGAATTATCGGAACAAAAACGTTTATTATTTAGTAGGTAGGTAAGTCTTGTACCTATATAATTAAACATATCACTTTCAACAAAACTACAAATTCGATTTTCTTCTATTACAAAGTTTAATCAACTATTCTTGAAAACATCAAACATTAGAATTATTTATTTATCACGCAATCAAATGATAATATGTACGTACTTGGTCTTTAAAAAGGCAACAAATAAAAAAAAGATTTTATTGGTAGCACGTCACGTGTCAACACAAATCCAGATTATTAATACCCAAGCACCCACAAATTAACGGTCCATAAAACCGGCTTACATAATCCCTTTTAACTGAAAAAAATACTAACCGTTCACGTCACGAAACTGTTCATTAGGTTAATCCTTTCAGGTCAGTAATCAATCACAACGGAAAAAAAAACGAATTTGTTAACCATCCAAAACACTGAAAACCGGCACTAAGAAAGAACGTGAAAACGTACAGCAAGAACACAATATAAGTTAAAAGAAAACACACTTTTTTCTCGTCCAATATTTAAATCACTATGGTATTTAAAAAAATAGTTTTTGATTGTTTATTTGGAATCGGGATTCAAATTTCGAATACCGCGTAAAACGCTCGCGTCGGTGCCACAGAGTAACGCATACTTTGTTCGTGACTCCCGGCCGGTGACTGAGCGTAGTAAGCTTCGCTTACCCTGGCCAGGCTGCGGGGCATAGATTATAAAAACTTATAGAAGCTACGATCGTTTGTAGGAAGTACAAGGGAAATGCATTAATATACCTTTTCATTATATTTAAATCTTATTTGATATTTTGATACGTACTTGTAAACAAGATTTTAAAAACTAAAACTTCTTGTTTACTCCGAAATCATAAGTTTAGGAAATAGGAATAAATAACTTTAACAGATCTAATTTGCGTACATTCATTTAATGTACCTATTTAAGTGGTTATATTTATTTACTTACATTAAAATCATCAATCTTTTTAAACTTAATCTAGACCAATTAAATGTACCTACATAAGTATATTTGAAAAATATAATATTGTAAAAATATGTATAAGTAAATAAATAGGTACGTTCAAAAATAAACATTCGTGGCTATGTGAATTAAGTTCGCGCTAATCCCATAAAAGTTTAATTTTTGCATCATTATGCCAGGAATTTTTATCTTCATTATTGATTTGTACCTAATATCAACTAATATGTTATTAAACAAAAGAATAAATATAACAAATATTAGTAGCAGGTACTTACTTCAATAAATATTCTTCGTTGATGCACAATAATATTTACCATAATATGCCAATAACTTAAGTACACTCTACAATTTTCCAGCCTATCTATTCTTGGGCTCGACAACGACCTTAATCTGAAATCCCTTTTCAACTCCTCGTGCCTCTCATTATTGATCTCTTTCACTCCTCACTACCGGTGCAATAATATTGGCGTCCCACTTACACTAGGCCAAGTTCTCTATCGTCATCTCTATCACTCACCACTGCAGAGCCTCAAAAACGAGGCACTGCCACCGTACTATTCGAGAAACGCGTACAGACATAACAGTTTCCCTGTTGGAATAAGCCGTAGAGTAAAATAATACGGTGTTGTTGTTTTGTAATCTGGTCTTTCCTTTATTCGTGTATTAAGGAAATTTTTATTCTGTGTGTTATTGTGTATTATTGGGAATTGTAATAAGAACAGTGGTATCTTTCTTATGAATTTCTTCGGAACAAAAACAATTGGAGAAATAGTGGGATAGTTTTGTTCATTTTCGTTGGTGCTATCGGTTTGTTACGTTTTCTAGGGCACATCATTCAGGTTGATTAAAATAAAGCTATTTGCGAAGAGAAATTCAGTCCAATATTTCTGTTAGGTATTTCTTTGATTAATTGTTTACGCTGCTGAGCGAACTAAAAGCGTTGGGTTGAAAGCTGTCATTATCGTTTACCTACAACTGAAAATAGACCAAACTTAATTAAGAAATATTTAAGGTTATCCTACAATAATTAGTTAGGTATATCTTTACGATAATATGATTAGTAGCGCGTCCATAGAGAGCGCGTCGCATTAAGATGTCTCCCCTAAACAAGTGACATTTGACGTTTACGAACGCTTAAATATAATATAATAATTATGTTCACAAAAAGCCACGTGGTCGGTTTTCGTTCGCTTATGTCAACTCCATACGTATTACATTCGAGAATGTCACTGTCCAGAGGGTTAGGTTATAAATTTAATGTCATTGAATTAATATTATGTTAAACACATTTTATAAATGTAGTAAGTATTAAGAATATAAATTGTTTTACCAAAAAGAGAAACTTTGATAATGTTCTGTTTTACCCTAAACGTTTTGCATTTCATTTTTATTGTTGTTAATTTTAAATTTCAACGTAGGTAACGTTTCGTCTTCAATAGATGTTAGTTGATAAACTATAGGGAGCTTTATACTAACTTTTATTATGTACCTACCCACAAAATAATTCAATATATAAATATTGAAATGCTTAACTAAACTAACCTTACTCAACAACCTTTCAGTACTGATTGATGTATTACACGCAATGAACCCAAACAAGTTGAAGGTCCTGGGTATTTCCTACAAAAGCTATTATTTGCATGACTATTATAAAACATCGTAATGTCGTCACGAACGTAAGTAAATAAGTTTGGAAAAAAATAAATACATTTTAGGAATCAACTATTGAGAATCAAAATTCGGGCTTACATTTTTATACTGACTTTTATAAAACTGTTCCAAAATTCGTAGACGACTCAGCTGATGACGTTCTGACGCTAAAGTCAACATAAAATTAATATAAGTACAAAAGGTTTTAGTCATAGTAGTTTTATTCCAATGAGTAAAAACCGAAAAACATTATATTATTATATCTTTAAATTTTTGTGACAATTAATGTGTAGGTGTAGGTTTATTTTTGTATAATTATACAACTCAATAATTCGCATTTACCTATATCTCTTTATGTTTTTCGCCTAAAAGAAAAATAATGACTCCACGAGTCGAGAATCGCTTCAATAAAAAATGGTTTAACATAATATAAGTACGTACCTATGTATAAAAACCGTACCGCATCTGCTACAAATTTGCAAAACAAATTTACCTTTCACTATTAGATATCTTTACCAATACAGTACCTCAAACGTAAATAAAATTCTGAAACCAATCGCAGCATAGCAAATAGACTACAAATTTCTTGTCGCCATAGGTTCAGTGTCTCTTTCTATCGTCTCATATATTATATCGTGCATCTTGCTCACTCGCCACGCGTATGTCGCGGGTCCATACAATCAAGTTATCTTGGAAACCTGATCTGTTACCGGTTTTAGCACAGGTACAGATTAAACTTAAAGTATGTAATGTATCTCGGCAGTTTATTTCTATCGTATAACTTTATAAATCTATGACTTATTAGTAAGATAGTTGTAATGGTTTTTTCCTAGCCCTATATAAATAACTACCTATAACTAACTATATCAATACCTAAAGGTATTTATATACATACCTAGTTAATCAAAATGGCCGAAATTAATGTGATCGTCTATTAACTACGTAGGACCCAATACGTTGTGTATAAATACGTTGTGTTTTATGACGCAAATACAAATATTATCAAATAAAACAAAAGATATAAAATAAAATAAAGCAAACACTCACGTGTCCGAAGAGAAGTCTTCTTAGCTGTTGAGAATAAAATTAATTAAACTAAAAAAAATATAATACTTAATTAAAATGTCCTGATTATACCTCCTCGTCCTGCATTAAAAAAGGAATAAATACAACGACGAATCTGAAAACCCGAGCACAAAGGGACCTGTTTGATATATAGACATTTAGTCTATAAATGGGGAAACCTAATTCGATTGGATTAAAAATATATATAGGCCTCCCAACACTCCTTATAGCCTATGCCATGATATTTAATCGTAATTAGCACTCGCCCGATTAAAATATCCCATCAAATCCATCGGTTTAGCGCCCTATAACCTAAAGGTCAAGATTGCATTCAAACCATCTCTTCATTCAGATCATCAACATAATATTTTCGTCACATAATGAACTCATTCTCATTTAGTCATAATATTGTTTAAATGTTATATAGATAATAGTCAGGTTATGAATAAAATTCATACATCCATGAAAATCACAGAAGCCCACGTGTTGGACCTATGAGAGTCGTGAATTCCCACAAGTACAATCGCCAACCTTCTGAGAGATTCATATAAGTCAGATCCATAGAAATTGTGAGTTTCCAGGAATCTCTTCATATATGCCAGTAAGACATATTTGGTCCTGTAATATTTTAGTCCTTGTTTTTAGATTCTTTGTATTATTGGACTTGGCATTATAATATGATAATTGAAGCCGGTCTATAAACCTTAAGATAATGAAAGAAATTGCCAGTACTTCAATTGTACTCGCCCTGAAACGCCGAATTCGTCAGTCCCCCTAATACCCGCCCTGTAATATACAACATACACGCCACCGACGATCGTAAGTGCATACCAGTAAAACTGACAGACGTATAGGTCTTACTGAACGATTCCAACGCCAGTAAAACTGACAAACATACAATCTTTTCTCTGAAACAACCCTCCCATTTCCAACGCTTATATCCTCTCCAATACAAGTTATCGTATAACTTGGAGATTGAAATATCAATAAATTCATTGATTATTGATATTAATATATTATTTTATTTTAGACATGTTCATTTTTATTTGTATTTTTTATGAACATTTTAGTCAGGATTATTTCCTGAAATTTCAAATCATTTTTTATTTTTCAATACATCTTTGTAAAATACTCCATCATCAAAAAACAGATAGATTATTATTATTATTAGGTATAAATCTTTAAAATTTGCAACAAACTGCAATATTCACATAAATGTTATACAAGTGATCGAAACTTGTATTATTTAATCAGCCATTAATCTGCAATATTCACATAAATGTTGTACAAGTGATCGAAACTTGTATCATTTAATCAGCCATAAATCTACAATATTCACATTAATGTTACACAAGTGATCGAAACTTGTATTATTTGATAAGTCATCAATCTTGTTTGATAAAAATCGCAGAATGTAATATTCAAAATAACCAAGCACTAAGCCAGCATTTCTGGGTAGTGATAGAGATTAAAAATGTTATGTTTAAGTTGTAGGTATTATTTCATGATAATAGATTGGTATAGTTAAATTCAACACACTCATTTAGTAATTTTCTAACCTAGCTTAAATATTCTACCCAAAACAAATCACTCGATCTAACCGCAAATAACTGAAACAATGAAATCTAACAACAAAACTAGATAAACCATTTACACAGCACAACGGAGTCTAAATCAAGAACCAGACATACCTCCGATGATCAGCGTCACTCCTAGATAAAGAAATTAAGTTATTGAAAATAATATCTTAAATTAACACTAAAGTTTATAAACTTAAAATTTTATTTTATTTTACACTCGCAACGAAAACGCGGCCCCAACTCTAATTATAGTTCACTATTACTAACTTAATGAATACCTAAGCAAGTAGGTCAGTTCGACCCTTATGCGCACGCGTTGCTATTTCAGTATAGCTCAATCCCGACTGCCTCGACTATGGTCAAAATATTCCCTACCATATCCCCAAACTTTGCACCCCTCACTCCTCAGGTCTCAGATCCACGAAACGTTCCCAGGTAATAAATTAACCACTTGTTTTAAATTATCACCTCATAGAACGCAAAACTTTAAGGTTCAAGTGTCAAAACGTTTCTTTATGATATTTGACTCGCATAACATTTGTACTAAAGTGGTTCGTAATTTCTTTGTAAGAACTAATAAATTATCCACTTCAAAAGTGTTTTTGTATTTACAAAAAAAAATAAATAAAGTATTTACTTTGTTAAATATTAAAATATATAGGTACATAAACAACATTCGTTACAGTCGCCCCTTGGTTTTAGAGAAATTTTGATTCTTGAAGTAAAATTTAGAGAAAACCACAATAGCTTTTATTTTCTTTAACGAATGCGCAATTGTAATGCTTAGAAGCTCTATTTAAACAATTAGTAAGTCATTAAATAAACTATTCATTAACACAATTTAATAGCTAAGTGTTTGTCACTCATCCCGTCCCTTACATATTCTACAATCTTGCATATGCGCACACGCCCCTACATTAGAATAACCTGTTAACATTTATTAAAATGTTGTATAAAAATCAGAATAAAACTTCACACTAACGAAAATAATTTTATCCTGTAAATTAATTACGCCCCTACTCCAAAATAGCAGTGTCATGAAACTAATACCTTCATCTTAGCATAATCAATTTAGTTAAATAAATATTCTAACCAACGCAATGTAAACTGTTTAATATCCGTTTATTTTCATAGAATCTGAACAACGCCTCTCCATACAATTAAAACAACTAATTTCAAAACTCCAATGTTATTTGCAAAGTTACATCTACTAAACACTCAGTACATACATACTTAACATACCTTCAATTCATAGTACTATCTATGAAACTAAACATATTTTATTACATACATAAATACCTACTTACAAAAATATCGAACGCAACAAATAATTAATATCATGTTTAATTTCTGCAACAAACATCATACATACAGAGAATGATTATTGAATAATCAATCTTTTCCTTAATCATCTTTTCCTTTTTTTTTTTTATTAGCTTATGAAAGTAGCAATTGAATTCACTTATTCATTGTCAAATCAGGAGTAGGAATCGACCCCACAAATATTTTGTTTTAATTTCAAATGAACTTTATATTAAATAGTACTTGACTTACATCTTATCTCGGTACAAATATCAGTACATACAAATTTATATCACGCAGATACACAAACAAATCGATGGTAGGGATCGAACCCACCTCGTACTTTGAATATTTAAAAAAAAATAATTAAATTGTTAAAACATATTTATCAAATTTCAAAGCGGGAATCGAACCCACTTACGACAATAACTAAAGCTGTTCGCAATCTATGCTCCGCAATAAATATACCTCAACAAAAAAAAGGTGACCCTTTTTTTATACTCTCCTCAGCTGATAACATGATATTAGATTACTTGACCTCGGAGTCTAATAAGACGCCCCTAACATTCTAAAACAAAGTTGTAACCTAGGTTCTTTTTATTAAGTGTTTAAATTAATAATAATTTAAACTTGACTAACTTAATATCCTGGTCACGGCACCAAATGTAATGGTTTTTCCCTAGCCCTATATAAATAACTACCTATAACTAACTATATCAATACCTAAAGGTATTTATATACATACCTAGTTAATCAAAATGGCCGAAATTAATGTGATCGTCTATTATCTACGTAGGACCCAATACGTTGTGTATAAATACGTTGTGTTTTATGACGCAAATACAAATATTATCAAATAAAACAAAAGATATAAAATAAAATAAAGCAAACACTCACGTGCCCGAAGAGAAGTCTTCTTAGCTGTTGAGAATAAAATTAATTAAACTAAAAAAAATATAATACTTAATTAATATGTCCTGATTATACCTCCTCGTCCTGCATTAAAAAAGGAATAAATACAACGACGAATCTGAAAACCCGAGCACAAAGGGACCTGTTTGATATATAGACATTTAGTCTATAAATGGGGAAACCTAATTCGATTGGATTAAAAATATATATATAGGCCTCCCAGCACTCCTTATAGCCTATGCCATGATATTTAATCGTAATTAGCACTCGCCCGATTAAAATATCCCATCAAATCCATCGGTTTAGCGCCCTATAACCTAAAGGTCAAGATTGCATTCAAACCATCTCTTCATTCAGATCATCAACATAATATTTTCGTCACATAATGAACTCATTCTCATTTAGTCATAATATTGTTTAAATGTTATATAGATAATAGTCAGGTTATGAATAAAATTCATACATCCATGAAAATCACAGAAGCCCACGTGTTGGATCTATGAGAGTCGTGAATTCCCACAAGTACAATCGCCAACCTTCTGAGAGATTCATATAAGTCAGATCCATAGAAATTGTGAGTTTCCAGGAATCTCTTCATATATATGCCAGTAAGACATATTTGGTCCTGTAATATTTTAGTCCTTGTTTTTAGATTCTTTGTATTATTGGACTTGGCATTATAATATGATAATTGAAGCCGGTCTATAAACCTTAAGATAATGAAAGAAATTGCCAGTACTTCAATTGTACTCGCCCTGAAACGCCGAATTCGTCAGTCCCCCTAATACCCGCCCTGTAATATACAACATACACGCCACCGACGATCGTAAGTGCATACCAGTAAAACTGACAGACGTATAGGTCTTACTGAACGATTCCAACGCCAGTAAAACTGACAAACATACAATCTTTTCTCTGAAACAACCCTCCCATTTCCAACGCTTATATCCTCTCCAATACAAGTTATCGTATAACTTGGAGATTGAAATATCAATAAATTCATTGATTATTGATATTAATATATTATTTTATTTTAGACATGTTCATTTTTATTTGTATTTTTTATGAACATTTTAGTCAGGATTATTTCCTGAAATTTCAAATCATTGTCTATTTTTCAATACATCTTTGTAAAATACTCCATCATCAAAAAACAGATAGATTATTATTATTATTAGGTATAAATCTTTAAAATTTGCAACAAACTGCAATATTCACATAAATGTTATACAAGTGATCGAAACTTGTATTATTTAATCAGCCATTAATCTGCAATATTCACATAAATGTTATACAAGTGATCGAAACTTGTATCATTTAAACAGCCATAAATCTACAATATTCACATAAATGTTATACAAGTGATCGAAACTTGTATTATTTAATAAGTCATCAATCTTGTTTGATAAAAATCGCAGAATGTAATATTCAAAATAACCAAGCACTAAGCCAGCATTTCTGGGTAGTGATAGAGATTAAAAATGTTATGTTTAAGTTGTAGGTATTATTTCATGATAATAGATTGGTATAGTTAAATTCAACACACTCATTTAGTAATTTTCTAACCTAGCTAAAATATTCTACCCAAAACAAATCACTCGATCTAACCGCAAATAACTGAAACAATGAAATCTAACAACAAAACTAGATAAACCATTTACACAGCACAACGGAGTCTAAATCAAGAACCAGACATACCCTCCGATGATCAGCGTCACTCCTAGATAAAGAAATTAAGTTATTGAAAATAATATCTTAAATTAACACTAAAGTTTATAAACTTAAAATTCTTATTTTATTTTACACTCGCAACGAAAACGCGGCCCCAACTCTAATTATAGTTCACTATTACTAACTTAATGAATACCTAAGCAAGTAGGTCAGTTCGACCCTTATGCGCACGCGTTGCTATTTCAGTATAGCTCAATCCCGACTGCCTCGACTATGGTCAAAATATTCCCTACCATATCCCCAAACTTTGCACCCCTCACTCCTCAGGTCTCAGATCCACGAAACGTTCCCAGGTAATAAATTAACCACTTGTTTTAAATTATCACCTCATAGAACGCAAAACTTTAAGGTTCAAGTGTCAAAACGTTTCTTTATGATATTTGACTCGCATAACATTTGTACTAAAGTGGTTCGTAATTTCTTTGTAAGAACTAATAAATTATCCACTTCAAAAGTGTTTTTGTATTTACAAAAAAAAATAAATAAAGTATTTACTTTGTTAAATATTAAAATATATAGGTACATAAACAACATTCGTTACATAGTGTTGCAAGATATAAAGCCACAAATTAGTAATACTTACTATCTTGTATCCAGAAATGTTCGAATATCAACTGTTAAAAAAGGTTCGTTAAAATTAGCAACCTCAACTGAAGAACGTCAAATAATGCTAGCCGCTTGAAATATCTATGGAAAAAGTTACCTCATGGCGAATTATTATGTTATTTATTTTATAATGGGTATAAAACCTATTCAACCTTTAATCTTGATGTTGATAATATGTATCTTCCTTTAAAATTTGGTAAGTATTCGTTATGTCGTTTTAACACAGTTCCCTTATTCGTAGCCGACTGCCGATTGTCGGCTATATTATGAAATAGAGATTTAATCTCATTAAACTGATATCGGAGCAAAATAAAGAACACTTATCGTTTCTATTCATTACAGGTAGGTATCCAATGCTCTAGTCTGTCAAATCTAGGGACAGGTTTTCAACAATAACTTTCAGTTTATAGAGTGTCCTGCAGCAACTTACTCTTGTCAATATGCTGTCAAGATACGTCACAGTTTCTGCATATAAATGAAATGTTTTCAATGAGACGGTCGGTGGACACATCTGCGTCAATTTATCTCTATGCGAAATCTCTTTGAATCCAGTGCAGCACGTCGATATTATCGCAGGCTGTGCTGTTGTGCGGGACAAACATAACGTCGTGTGAATTATTTTTATATTGATTTTTTATATAAAATATTATCTATATTGCTTAGGTAACCACTTAGTCAATTTATTGTCTAGATAGGCCCAAGAATCCACAAATCTCTCGGAACTGTGCTTTATTTATGAACTAAGTTTCAATGAGTAATGCCTATACCTACCTACTTGGACATAGCATAGCTATTATTCTTCAAAATATTTAAATATGTACATGCATTACCAATTAATTATTAATCACTATACAACTAAAATAAATATGCGTTATACATTAAACTACTTTTTCGGTACATTGACCGTAGACCGAAAGAGAGCAAATATCGCTGTCAAAATTAATTATAGTGATGATTTGTCAGCTTAGACAAGAGATCGGGACAAAATAAATCGTGACCCGTCAAAAGAAGCAATATGACATATCATTATGAGTAAGACATGTCTTGATAATATTTACGACGATTAATGTTTCTCAGTGACTTGCAATACATTTTATTTCTAATTATTTCAATTCAATGCTTCGCCAGCTCCCTCTTATTTAACGTTACTTGCCATATCTTTTGAGGTTTTGCTTTTTTTAATATATCAATCACACTGATGCAAAAGCTGAGCCATTGGGAATTCGCAACATTGATCCAAGTGGAAAATATTCCAACCTTTTCATTATTAATAATAAAAAGGCATGAATATTTTCCACTAACTTGAACTTAGTTTAAAAAAATACGCTTAATTTACCATTTTATTTGTCTTTAACAAGACTGAGTTTAGTTCGTCTAGGAGCACATTTGGAATGTCAAAGCTAGACACGTCAAAGGAAAGGCAAGGCCAACTAAAACTTGAATAGTTTGCACGTTAAAGTAGTCTGATGTGCACAACGATTCAATCTTTTTAGGCTAATTTTGGGTTACAAGCTCTTTTGCGGTTCCAAAAAGAGAACACCGATGTGCTCATTCTAAACTTAATGTACAAGAAACATATTTTAGTATTCTTGATATTAATTTAATACAGTAATTGGAGTAAGTAAGTACCTAATAAACACGATAAAGGTAATCCTGTTAATTTAAGTATTACTTACCAACTCTTCAATTTCAAAATAAAGAAAATTACACCTAATCCAAAAGTTACAATTGTCAAACATAAGAAATTAACAATTTCGTAACTTTTCCGGGTAAACACCCAAACTCCTAAAGCCCAAAACACTTATTAAGAAGGTAACACAAATTAAAACGAATGAAACAAAGCGCTGTCATCGGTAATCCGCCATTTTGTGTATTCAAGTCTCGAACAAAATGGACGCTATATTTGTGATACGTGTATTGCTCTTCTTAATGCGACAATAAATGTCAAATCTCGATCGTTATTTATAAAAATTACGATCTACGTTTTACCCGGAACGTGTTCCGAAGGTGTAATTAAGGGTATTTTGCACGGCTAAAAGCGTATTTACTGTTTAATTTTTTGTTGAGTTTTATTGGTTATTAACAAGAGAACTAATTGGGCTGTTTATCTTTTTTTTATTAGATTTCTATAAAGTTTTTTTATATATCTTAATAATTATAATTAGAACACATGTTGATTTATTGATATAATATTAAACACAAATCTTAATAAGTGCTACAGGAAAATTGCACTATTTTATTCGAGATTGAATTACATTGCATCTATCAAATCGATGGATAGTTGCTACACCGACATCCGGTCTATAAGTGCATAAAAGCGGATGCAACAAATTAAATTTGCTTTAAACTGTAAATGTATTTCTTGCTATAATTGCAATAAATTTGTAATAAGTCATTCATAAGCAATATTTTTTAAGAAGTAACTTTCTGCATTGAAAACAATTATCTAGTTTCAAAAATCGCTTGTTGAAACAGTTAAGTACGAAAACGTGTAAAATAAATTGTAAGTAGATACTTAAATCAAAATATCTGAGGAGTTTGATAATGATCCTGCAGCTGATGAATCTGGTGAACTGATCATAATTATTGCCACGACGATAGTTTGATCAGTACTGGAAATTCTCGAATTAGAGAAAGTAGTGTTAATACGTAATAATTAATGCTATTAGTGCTTATAAAATGAATAAAGAAATGCACCAAAAGTAGTAGACATGATAATATTCTAAATAATCTGTGGCATAATATTTGATACCTGCATTCTTTGCACACCTAGTTACATTTTAGGAGCTACCCTATATATGACGTCTTTTTGCCAACTGTCTGAGGAATTAATACCTCCTAAAATGGAATGTCAAATGAAATCATGCAGCCAATAAAAAAATTAAGCAATTGCCTAAGTCATTTTTAATAAACGACTTTGACTCCAATTTAATCACAATCAAGAATATGGGTAACTACCTAACCAATATAACAGAAACAAATGGAGACTCGTAGAAAACGGTGGTTACAAGTTAAGTGACTCAAGTTTATTATTAATTGTAAACAATATCTAATTTATTAACTTCTAAAGTACTATTGCCACAGCCATTTAATCTGTTTAAGAGTTTTTAATTGTATTGTATTTTTATTTCAATAACAATAAACTGAAAACCAATAAATGAACTTCAGTAACAACTAGTCTTCTTGAATTCCACTTTTTCAACAAGTAACTAGAATGCCATTATAGTCTATTAAAATAAAGATTGCCCATAACAATATAAAGAGACCTCAGATTTCTGAAGCTCTTTCAGCCAGATACCTACTAAATTAACTTTTATTCAGCGGTAAACGTTATCAAGTATAAACTTTTGAAGTTAATAAGTTTGATCTGCAAATATTCTCTTTTTTATATAAATTAAATGAGGTAGGTATTTAAAAAGATCATTATATTTTCATTTTCATATTTATTATATTTTCATATTTAACCAGAAAATAACCGTTTTACGTCGTCTAGTTGTGTAACGAGGATAATTGGATAATATTTCGACAACGTTGTGATAAAGGCGGTATAAAATAAGATAATTTATCGACCATCATGGAAATCGGAATAAAAATACAAGGGGTTAGTTCTGAAATTTCATAATTAAGCTAAATATTGCTCAGTTCCATACAAAATATTCTCTTTTGACTTGACTATAAGCGTTTTGCTATCAAATGGCTTCATTAGAGGGAATTCAAGACAATCCCGCGTGGGTTGCGGTGTCTTGTTACAACGTAATTGAGTTCAAGAAGATATTTGTACTGGCTTCACTCTGAATGTTAAGTGTCTATAATAGCCTTACTCATAAGTGATAATGTGGAGGCAAAATACTCCTCATCAGTAAGAGATTCAATACAGAATAGCAGAAAATAGGAGCACTCGTACGTAGTTGCAGCGCGGCATGCGGCCCCGCCGGCGGGGTCGAATCACTCACACCCGGCACGAGTCGGACCTATCTGCGGGAACCTTTTTATAGGTACCTATTTTGCTTTTAGTCCCCCTGAAACATACCTAATCGTGTTATCACCCCTAGATGCTCGAACAGAGGTGCGACTCCCACTCTGGATATCCCTCGGGTCGGTCTGGGCTCAGAATCCTAAAAAAGTTACAGCCTTTGAAGCATTCTCTACCAGTCAAAAATATCATACAGAAACATACTCCAAATAAAGTATCACCGTAAAAAAATAGTGTAGGTTATTATTAAATACTAGCTTCTGCCCGCGACTTCGTCTGCGTGGAACTCCTCCTTTTTTACAGTCGGTTAAAAAGTAGCCTATGTCCTTTCTCAGGCTCCAGACTATCTTTGTACCAAATTCCATTTAAATCGGTCCAGTAGTTTTAGCGTGAAAGCGTAACAGACAGACAGACAGACAGACAGAGTTACTTTCGCATTTATAATATTAGTAGGGATTGTCCGAATTAAAAAATAAGTCGCTTAATTCGTTTGAAACATTCGGGTTAAACGTTCGTTGATAAACGTAGTTTGACATTGTTAAGAATCGATATATAATTAAGTGTCCTGGTTTCATTAAAATATTAAGCGTATTGACTTCTGACCAAATATATTATTGAATTCATAAGGTGGGATTGTAACTAGGACAAGTAACAATCAAGTGAATAATTAAAATGTAGGTAGTAGAAAAAAACTGTGCTTGGAATGAGTAAACAATTAGATTATGAAATTCTTTGATATCATTTTGATTTTATTAGTAGGTAAAATAAACTTTAATAAGGCGATGGCACTATTTAACAACTATTGCTTACAGGCAAACCTAACTTCCACTAAAACAGATTTAATCTAACTTTTATAATTACATTATAAAGAACCAAACATAAATCTTTATCGTATTAATCAGATTTTCGCCTCTCCAGAAAAAAACAACTTCCTTGAGTTCTCGCTCACCTAGAATCTAGATCTAAAGGGAGCCATAGATATAAATCTAGGTGTGCAAATTGGAAATTGCTTCCTCCAAACTTACTTAGGAATTGTTAAACAAGGCCAAGATCCATAAAGTCGAATTTACAAATCAAACAGCACAATAATATCACTAAATGCGTAACAACCCAATTACTTTCAGTTTCATCCAATTTCGAGGCCAATTACGTATTAGATTTCCATTTACCAACTGAAGTTCAATTTTACTAACCCATTTCTATAGGCAAGGTCGCAACGTAATAATGTTACCTGCTACTAACTTCATGGTTTATGCTATTTTTCCGGTTACGTATTTGACTGATAAGTTTGTGTAAAAATTTTGTTCTTTAATTATCCACAATTATTTTAATAAAGACGAAAAACTGTATGTAGGTAATAATAAAGAACAAAACATGAGATAAAGGTTTAGTCAGAATTAATATTATAGTACCTAATTATATTTTAAAAATGAAACAATTACCTACCTACTTATAAGGCTGTAACTCGCGTACTACTTCGACGCGTTAGACTATGGTCCGCTCAGTCGTGGTACTAATATGAGAAATTGTGTGTGTGTGTGTGTGTGTGTGTGTGTGTAAGTTTTCGAATCATCATCAAATAAAATAAATCTGTTATAATTTTGTTTCATATCATTGTGTAATAGCCGCGAAGGCACGAGACATTATTAATTTTATATTTTGCTGTTATAAATAGGACAGAATATCTTTTTCCATACAGTTATTTACTTTATAACAGCAAATTATGTAATTTGTGTAAGAATTTCCAGGAATGGCAAACCTTTCCCTGGAAATTTCTAAGTAAAAGTTAATAATTTTCTAAGAAAAATGCGTCCTCTACGAAATTCTATTTTTATCATGTATTTTTCTTCATAAAGATGATTTACACATTGTAAAGGTAAACGCACAATTCAAAGGCAATGTGAAGCGATTTAGTAAACACTATCGAACCTTTAATCTGCTTAAATGAAACATTAAAATAAAAAAAATATTTTAAAATTGTTGTAGGTACATAATAAATGGCAGTTCATTTTGGTATGCTCATGATATTGGTACCTTAAAAAGTACACCTTTTTGTTTTAACTCCTGCATAACACATGTCATTTCTAAAATAACTGTTTCTTTTATACAAATACCTACTCATTTGTAAATATTGGCTGGTCGAATACATACGCCGATTTAACATTTCATAGTTGTTAGGTGTTGTCAAATAGTCTGCACCTGGTCACAATTAAATCGACATAAAATGTTTTTAGTTACAATCTAACAGTATGTTAGATAGATATAAAGTAGGTACCGATTCGTATTAGCTTTGCGTGCCATAGCCTTATTCGAAACGTAAATCGAATCCGGCTTATTTTATATAAAATTCGGTGAATAAACGAAAAACGATTGATAGGTGCATTTCATAGTACCTAGCTACTTTTTTCTACCTTCATTCTATTACAAATTTATTTTTCTGTTCTCCGGTCAGAAAGCGCCAACTTTCTGGCCGCTTCGCTAAATGAAATTACCGCTTTCTGGCTTCGTCGAACAGAAAAATAGTATACTGACCTCGGCCAGTAAATAAAAATGCCTCAGATCACATTTTTGTCAACCTCGGCTTCGCCTCGGACGGCAATTACTCGTACATGTGATCGTGCATTTTTTATTTTACTGGCCTAGGTGCGTAATGTACTAATGCTTCTTTTCTCTGAGTGTTAACAGTCCTTTGCTACACTAGGTTAAGAGAGGTTAGAAGATTTTTTTATATGGAAATATAATTATAATAAAACACTTTCCAAATTTATAGTTTTTCCTATCAAGTCTATCTTACTAAAATATTTAATAGTCGATAGGTACTTTAGTCTACTACAAAAATAATATAAAATTCAAATTTAGTACTAATTTTAATTATTTCAACAGGTACCTGGAGAATAAATAAATATAGGTCAAACCGAAAAAAAAATATGACAAAAAAAAACAAAAAAAAATCTGCAACAGGTTTGAAGGCGTTTACACAATAAATTCAATATTCATGTTAGCATTTAAAAGAATCAATATTGGTGTTCTAATACTATAAGAAGCAACAAAGTAGCACTGCAGAGCTGACCACCGCACCGTCTAGAAAGTTCTCTCTCCTTATGAACGGTACGGCACGCAATTGATATATTAATATATCTAACATAAACAAAATATAATAACTTATATAAAATTCATCAGAAAAGAATCCGCATCTCTTATCGATCAGAATCAGCCGTGCAGTAATAGAATATCCGCATTCAGATTCTATCCGCGGACAGACCGCGATGCAATTTCCTATGTTAGGCCGTTACAGTGTGGGCGAGGCGATAATAACTTGCGCGGATCGGTTTAACTGAGTATTAGTTGCAATGCGGAATCGTGTTCACGCGCTAGATTTACAGTGACATTGTTTTCAGGTTTCATTTGAAATGCGGACAGAAGCATACACTTAGTTATACCTGCCCTGGTTATTTTTATTTGAAATTTTTACTTTTGTTTGTGCACCTACTAAGTTTTTTTTTATATTATACATAATTATCCCAAAAAATTACTTTCTACTGAGTTTCTTGCGGTGCTTCTTCTCAGTAATGAAGGTCTTTGTGAAGCGCTAGTAACGCCACCTATTTGTTTTAATTGTATTGTAAAATAGCTAATGGATACGTAGAATGAAACATAAATATTCATTTAATATTTTAAAACGGGGTAGTAGTAAAATTTTGTAATTTGTAAAATAAGGTAGTTTACATATTGTAAAAATCACTTTAGCGTTAGACTATCGTTTGCGAATAGGAATGAAACAACTGTAAAATAAAGTTTTAGTTGTTTTTAAAAATAAGTGACAAAGAAAACCTAGGTATTTTCGTTTGTTTTAACAAAGATTGTAAGGATGATTAACATTCTGCCCTGGTAACGATAAACCCAGTAAGTATAATATTATAATATGAATGAATTTTATTTCTATACATATTTATTTATCAGGGCAGCATTTTCCAAAAGGGGCTGATCTTGTCATTACACAAATGCGATCGCACGAGCTCCAATTTATCCTTAAAATAATCTCAATTTCGTGTAAAGTTCATTACGTCAGCACTCTCATGGCAAAGCCGATGTTAATTTGTAAATGGATCTGGCCACAATGCAAATGCTTCTAATCTCTGCAATATTGCATCCATTAGAGAAATGGTGACGGCGCATTCTGCATCGGGTTGAGTAAAGTATTGATCACAAATTGCTTGCGAAACGGGAGATTATGTAATTCTGCTCTTGTGTTAAAGTAATTTTATGTTTAATTGCGTACCTATTTTATTATACCTAATTCTTTTTTCATTAATATCTTGCTTCACACAATACAATATGTCGATATTTTTTTTTAAAGCTGATTTTTTTGTAAGTACGCAAGCACACAACGTAAAGTTAAGATGTTATTTATGCATATTTAAATATACGTTTAAAAATGTTGCTAATCCCTAGTCACAATTAGTCTGGAAGTGTAAAAAAAAAACAAATTTCGCGACGTCCACATTCACAAATCCAATTAAAATTTGTCAGTCGATATCCTACTTCATTACTTACCTATCTTTGTTTATACGATTTACAGGATTATATTTAAGTATACTTCTCTTGACACTACGAAATCTGTTACTTTCAAAACTTACAATCTCAAAATCAATGTCACAAACCAAATTCACACGGCTGCAAAATAACCTTTAAGATTTTGTCAAAGATTAAATATGACTGCGAGAAAACGAGCTCATTTTAGTGCGATGACATCTAACTCGGCAGCAGTTGCAAGCACGCACAGTCTCCATTAGGCACACCTATGCTTAGACTACGTAGGAATGGGATGACATGAAGAAAATTATCGATATATATAATAATAATATATTTTTTTATTTTATTCATTAATTCATTGTGACTTTTAATTGTTTACCTACACAATATATAGGTATTATTAAATGAAATTCACCCGCTAGTATTTCATTTAATAATTTAAGATATTTGAGACGTAATCGTTTTACAAAGTAAATTTGAATCATTGAATCCAAGGTTAACTGTTTTTGTACTAACACTAAGTTTCTAAGGGTGTACAAACTTAACGTAAGGTGAGTAACAAAAGCTACTTTTTTAAAGAGCGAATGCCTCAAAAAAGCCGTCAGGTACAGATTATCTATAATCAATATAAAAACTGTACTTTACTGTAACGTATTTTTGACAAGTCAGTTATCCGTATATCATCATACTCTTCCGCACTTTACCAATAGTAGTAACTAGCACCTATTTCAAATCGTTCATATTTAATAGCACTTACGTGAACAAACGCGGCGATACATCAAAAGAGGAAATATACTGTAACGATGTTCATCGCAGCACTAGTAAACCACAGGTGTGCCGCTTACATTACAATCCTTGCACGGTAAGGAATGTCGATGTTACTCCGGATTTACTTGTAACACAGCTCTATCGATTACAAATGTCGAGGTTTGTGGTTTCTTTAGTGCATTATTTTGGTGACCTCATATTTAAATTTAAAATAATGTCGGTTAATTTTAAAACTTAACTAATTATGATTCAAACATCTTTGCTTGACTGTAAGACTTTCGGTATCGTTTTGACATTTTTTAATTTCAGATAAAGTTATATTAAAATTTTATACAAATAATTTAATAAATTTTGTTAAATTATTAGTATAAAATTCGTAGGCACACCTATACCTAACACAAGATAGTTTTTTTTTCCTACACCATCTACAAAAAACTGTGATATTTCATATTAATTTAAATACTTATTTAAATATGAAATATATGAAAAAATAAATACCTACTTAAATATGAAATGTATGAAAAAATAAATACCTACTTAAATATGAAAAAACTCAAATTTACTTACTTTCATTTTGTCAAAGGTTGGCCCGGGCAACGTATGTTTTTGTTATTGTCACCCTTTCTTTGACCCACTGGATTAATATCATTTAGGATCAAAGACGTACTTGAAAGGTCAAATATACTTTGGGTAGACAGACTTTAAAAGGTCATTTAAATACTTATGTTTTTTCATTTTTTCGAAGAAAGACATGTTATTAATGGGTGGGTCTTGTATTAGACAATAATGATTGACTTGGCCAACGCATGAAAATACAATGTCTCTCACAATTAATGCACATTATATTAAATTAGATTGTAAAGTACGATGGCCAAGTCAAATTATGTATTTAAATTTGACCGACTTAGTATTACATGGATCTCATAATTTTTTAAGATAAAAGAACTGAGTGATGAGACTTGGTTTTATTTTCAGTAGGTACTTAATACGAAACCTGTATTTGTATTTGATTTGAATATGTACAGAGGTTCACAAAAAAATAAACAGTATGTAGATGCAGAAGTTTAAATTACTCATTTTTTGCTCAACACAAATATTAAGTTTCATATATATTTGAGGGTAGTTTTTAAAGTAGGGTAGTTGTAACTTGCAATTTTTTGATGCCCGTTCTTTCTATCCTTTTCCCACATGCGACATGAGACACTTCGTCTCGCTTTCGATTCAAGCCTCCAGAACTGTTCCTATCGCCGATTGACGCGGACAATTGCATTGATTTGTTTTGTCATTTACTTAATTATAAAACTGTCCTTAAAAATGTGTGCGCGTGTGTTGTGTAATTTGATGCAGATTTAAAGCTGTCCAGCTAGTGTTTGTCCCATGTTCATTCCCGATTCCTTAGCTTATCAACCTGCTATTCCAAATTAAGCAAAGGTATTGCAAGCTTTCAAATACAGTCCACTCTCTTTTTTATATGTACCTAGGTATTTATTTTTCCATAGCTGCAAAGCCCTAGGATGCCATGGGGAATTTAAATATTTTTATAATAAGTTCTTCGGCGCCACCAACAACTATTTCATCAGGTACTTTACTTACTAATATTTATAACTTTCGACCTCAATAGAAATCGTAGCTCAGTAATATAAAAAAAGTGGTATTAACATCAAATCTTGTTACTAATTTAAAAACATTCTTAAATAATAGGCAATTTAACGAACAAATGAGGTCGCGGATACAATTCCGTTCATACTTAATTGAGTACACACACAGATGTACAACTTAACAATCCAAGTTCAAAGTAAAAAGAATTACAAGGTAACGTTGTTACCTTCAAACAGGCAGGAATCCGCCGAGCAGATGGTGGGCGATTGCGAAGGGCAATTTGGTAAATTATCCCTTTCCGCGTTGCGTGCGAGCGTCGCCGTTGTCACCCTATTTCAAGCTATTCTTCGCTTGTTTCAGAATTTATGTCTTCTTTGTTAGTGATTCTATGGGGAAATCGACTAACCACAAAATGTGCAACTTAAAAATATTATGTAATAATTTTTAATAATTTCTCGGATATTACACATTGTAATTAAACAAGTTAGATTATCGTTGTACTACACTTCTAATCGTCAGCAAATAAAATAAAGTTTAATCTTTTAATTTCTCGAAGCAGCATTTTTTTTAAATGCAAAAATTTTTATGGTCCAAATCAATAAGAGAATAAGTTAAAAAATGGAATAATTCGTACCTATAAAATAAAACGCACTTGTTTTATAATTCGTACACCGAAACCAAAAAATCAATAGGTAGTTCAATAAACCAAAAGAACAGGGTTTTTTTTATCGGTGAAATATAAGAATGTGGTAGGTAGTTTTTTATAGATGCCATAAAATCACTTACTACACAGTCACTGTGATATTATATACTTACTTATGGATAAATGATTACACTTACCTACATATTATTATATTTACAACTTAAAAAGAAATAAAAATGCTTAAATTCCTATTCTGCTAGTCAATTAATAACTTTTGCTTATACTATAATAATCAATTCTTCAAAATAAAAGAGGTAATGTTCGATAAATTAAATGTTTCATCTTAACAATGCATGATTGATATTAAACGTCGATATTACAGTACAATACCGCTTTAAACAAAACCATCCCAAGAAATCATTATAAAATCTCTTAACATTGTATTGACCGAGAAATCGAGAACTATAATGATTCAAACTATTACGTCAAAATGTATCTTATATCATTAATCTTAACGTAATTAAAGACGATCAGTATAAAAATAAGTATTGTCTCTAGGTAACCTATAGGGTAAGCCGATTTGTCTCTTTGATACAACTAGCCTGAACACGGGCTAAAATATTTAAAAAATGATATCCATAGAGAAAATGCCTATTTTGGTATTAAAGTTTAAATAATGGGCGTTTTATAAAAACTAGCTTTGTAAAATATTTTTACACATTCGGAGTTTTTTGTCATCGATAGGAATTTAATTTTTAGTGACAAAATGAATTCCAATGATAATATGTTGGCAGTACTGTATGTGTGTCACTATATTTTATGGAAATGAAATACCTACCCGATACTACACGCAATTTTGATACTAGTTATTATTGTTTTCAAACTATAGTATGCTTGCATGTATTATATTCATATAAACCTTCCTCTTGAATCACTCTATCTATAAAAAGAGCTACAAAATTAAAAACGTACGTTGCGTATCTAGTTTTAAAGATCTCAGCATACACCAGCGGCTGCTGCGGCTGTCCCTATGTATGCTTAGATCTTAAAAAATATAGACGGCGGAAACCGACTTTGTTTAACACTTTGTAGTAAGTTTTTGTTGCATACTACAATTAGCAGAACTAACAAGCATAATACCTATATTATTATTTACCTATTTGGCGAAAAAAAGAGTTCCTACTTAGCTTACTATGAAACTTCTAAAAGTTGACTTTTAAAGCGTATTTTGCGTGCTTTTTTAAACTTTGCTATCGAATATTGATCTACATATTTCTTTTGAGAGACGGTTGCCTTTGTTCCAAGTCAACCTATAAGTAGGTAACTAAATCAAACTGAATAGGTACCCGAAATCATAATTAGCGATATAATTAGAACCCGGCAAACTTTTAAGAAAACATTTCCGTTTGTACCCCTTAACTTAGGACCGTAATCATTGAAAAACACAAATTCGTGAAACTTTTCAAATAACTGCCTTTTGCAAACGCCATTACGATGATCTTAGACCTCTCGAATTTGACTTTGCTTTAGAACAACTTTAATTGGACTTCTTTTTGGTTTAATGCGATGGTTTGAATGTTTAACCGGAATAAAGTATTTTGCTGATACTTACCTAAGTTAGGTAAGAGCTGAGTCATAAAACTACGTTTTTGCATTTGAAGATAATTCATAGGTAAACGTTTTGAAATGCAGATATTATGAAGTTTCATTTGCTGAGTTTGAGCTTGATTTTCAAGAGTCCCTAATAGGTAAGCGGGCATAGACAAGGTACGGAATTGTGAAGTAGGTACGTCACAAACGTTCCCGGATGTCAAATCCCATACATTTTGGTCGTTTCATTTAACGTTAACGTTGTTCAGTTTAGCATTTGTTTTCATATTTTGTGCAACACGCTGTCGTTTTTATATGGAGCGCTATTTTGCCATACATTTGTGTGTGTGCTCAATAAACTGTCTATGATATTAAATGAGCGTATGTAGTTGCGTGTGTGCGTGTATTGGGCGGCTCTCGTTGATTGTTGGGTACGGAGGCCGAATTCTGTGCAGGCTTCCGTTTGGAGTTAAGCTAAGTTATTATGGAGTTGAGTAGGTCTATTTTCAACGGTTGAATTAAATATTTTTATAGATACTTCTATTTTTATATTAAACGAACTAGATCGTTCCATGTATTAAATATTCATTGAAATAAAACCATTACCTAATAAATAATTAGGTAATGGTTTAAAATGAGCAGTTCTATGTAATCATTAAATATTAACAATAACATTTTGCTGGTTTGCGGGTATTTTATTTCAAATGCAGACTTTTCGAAAACTATACAGTTCTTGGTCGACTGATACATACAACATTATGAACAAACGTGACTTGCAGCTATTATCATCTTTTCAGCCTAAAATAGAAAAATCCTTTAAAAGAACACATAAAATCAACTTGCTTATGGACGAGTACAATCTATAATAGTTGTTTATTCTCAAATGCCTTCTCCATACTAGCTCGCCGTAAACGCTGTGCCCAGGTCAGGTATCAGTAAAAAATAGACAGCGGCTTCAAATGAAAGGCTTCTCACAAGATCGGGCTCTTACTTATTATTACCAGTTTTTTAAATTTATAATAATGGTATAAAACTTTGACCGCTCCATATTTATTATAGAAAATATTTGGCGTTCTCAAAATTCTCTATCCTAAACCTGGATTACCTACTTATGCAGACTTGTGCTCCTATACTGAAGTAAAACTGGACTTAAGACATTGAAAAAAGTAATATTGAAAAATATGATCTTTTCCGTACCTACGTGAACAAGAATAAAAACATTTTATATTGATCAAAACAAAACATTATAGGGAATAAATAATAATGTCCCAGTTTACGATAGAGATATATTATTCAAATGACCTGTCAAAAATAGCGAGATAACTTTCGATTAGGTAAATTCTGATACGTCACACCGAATTGTAATATTGACAGGTATTCGTAGTTTATTGTCTAGGGAAATCGGTTCTAGCTAAACAGCAAATGCTTTTCGACGGTTCCATGCAGCCGTGTTTATTATTTTTTGTTTATTCTTTTGTACTGAATTTTTTTTTAGCTATTGAACTCATCTAAGGTTCAAAAGTGTACTTACGTAAATAATATATTTATCTTCGACTGTACCCGATCCTACCTAGTAACCGCATCATATATTTGACGCTAACTGTACTATAAAAAATATAAAGAAAAATATTAGATACCTATTATAATATTCATATTACTTACTTCGAAGTCATTCATAATGTTTCTTAGACTTTTGTTTATGAAAGCCTTAGCAACGACCAAACACCCACAGCTTTTTACGTATTTATAGTTTAAGAGCTATACACAATCTTTATTTAAAAAAAAATACATTATTACTTGATTTCAATAACGCTTCAGAATACCTACAATTAGGAAGCTTGGAACGACTCATAGTGACACATATTAGTTATATGACCACTTTACCGTAAATTTATTGATCAATTGTTACATGCTGTTAATCGAAAAGTTATCAACGACTACTAAGTGTCATGTAAAATGAGACTTTATCGTTTGACCAACAGAGTCTTATTTCCAATAGTACTGTAATCAACAAAGTTAACTTTATCAACATTTGACCTGAGTAAACTAACGTAACCCAACGAAAAGCATCACGAGTTCGCAATTGACGTTTTGTAGGCTTCAATCAATAAACTAATTGTTAACCTTCTATTATTTACATTTTATAAAAATCACAAAGCGGTATACCTACTCGTAGCAACGTACCTACTGACACATCTACACTGTAATATGACTTTTAATCAATTTTAGATTGTAGGTACAATTTAGTATGCTTAATCACCCCTTTTCTCGATAATAGAACATAAACAAAACTCAGAATTATTTTCCACGAAAACAAGAGCACAAATGTGAGTGTCAATCCGTTTATATTCATGAAAAGTACATTTACTTAGTAATAATAATGTTAGCGACGAGGACTGCATGTGGTGAATAAAAGGACTTTCACATCCATAAATATAACATTTTACCAGCAGAATTAACGAGACACTAAGAGAATACGCAAAACAATATAAGTAAAAAGGTTATAAACGAAGAGTTCGCAACAAGTCAATAAAATATTTACAATATCAACTCCCGAGCTCTTTGACTATAAAGCTTGTTGCCTCCCCTACGGTAAATAATTATTATTTAGTATAAAGATCACGTAGGAAGGGGACTGAGGTGTACATGTGTGAATTTCACTTGAATAACAATGTTATTTTCCTGCACAGAACCATATTTTTTTGTATTAAGGGCTAGGCTTTGGCAACAAAAGCTTAAGATTCTTCTATCTTTCTGTTGAATTTGTATTGTAGTAAGACACCTACGTACTTAGTATCAAGTTGAGTTGGCTCTCATTACCGTTTTATTCTATTCTTGTAGAAGTTAAATAAAGAGTGGGTGGAAGAACCAGAAGTCTTCCTTAATTATTTTGTATGTGCGTAGGAACGTCACTGAGATTGTACTAAGCTTCTTATACGTTTTTAATTTAGTACTTAGTTATATATAGGTAAGTACTTATATTTAAGATTGTACGATAATTATAATACCTAACGTGTAAGTTTGTCGTTTCATATGTCACAGTGGATATATCAATAGCATAAGTTTTGATATTATTTTACATAATAGTATTATTACTATCAATTTATATAGTTCTTACCAACTGTGCTTTAGATTCGTTTTTGATACAATACCTGCACTCTCATGTAGAAATATTTAATTTCTTCTCTAGTCGCCGGTCTACACTATGAATAGTTGAAACTTGTAATGTCGTACGAGAACAGTATGTCATATTTTAATGTAAAAATACTTATTGTATTTGCTGTTATATGTACGAGTATTTTTAATATAGTTACTTACCCTAACTATTCTACATCACTTTATTAATATGTTGTATCTCTTTTATTAAATTTGGTAGATGTGCACTCTTTTATTTATATAATTCCTATTACATTGACACGTAATCCGGGACCCATTTCGCGTAATGAAATGAACCTGTTGAGCACGTGAGGAAAATTTCAGATTTTGATAACTTCGCAAACGTTATAAATAATTAAAGTATTCTGTATAATGTTAAAGGACCTTGTACCTAATTTGAATATATGAATTAGATTTGCTATTATACAGATATTGGTACTATAATAATAATTTATAACGTTTATATTTTTTTTTAATAAGTACCTATAAAACGTATAAAACTCATAGTTTTTACTCCTTTTACTAACACGGCTGATCAGGCTACTACTCGTACAATTTAATTTTCAAACTTGTAACTTGCGTAGGTACAGTACTGGGAAGGTGCTTACTCCCAAATAAAACTCGGCAGGTTTTTAAATCCCAAATAAACCGAAGTAAGTACCTACCTTATTTAAGTAAAACAAAAACATGAAAGCATCTAGTTAAGGAGAATCCTATTTAAGCGTTACTCCTAATCAACTTTTCTTGTCTAAAGGTTGTTAGCCTTTCACAATCTCCGTGAGAAAGCCGTACATTACGCTAACTAATAAAAATGGTGATCGTTCGAAGATAATTAGAGAACCTGTGTGCCCCAGTTAAGCGTACATTAGCGTGTTAATATAGTGTAAGTGTTCGCTTGTAAGTGATACCACTAGATAGTGGAGACGGTGACAAGCGGCAGCGAGGTTCGTATGAAATTTCATGTAGATCCTTGTACCTTGTCAAATTCTTCACGTGACGCAATTCTTGACGTCATACTTTAACTAATGGTCATTGTAAATAGGTTATATTTATATACTTTACTAGAGGTTCGTCCCGGCTTCGCACGGATCCCTATTTTTTTTCAAAATATTCTATAGCCTATGTTACTCAGGGTGAACGCAGCTTCCCAACAGTGAAAGAATTATTAAAATCGGTCCAGTAGTTTTTGAGCCTATTCATTACAAACATACAAAAATAGGTACAAATCTTTCCTCTTTATTATATCAGTATAGATGTAGTTGTACCAACTAATGCGTTGGGGACTGAAAATAAGAGGCATCGCTTTTGTTATTATTATAATATATAATAATATGTCAGTAACTCTTGACGTCGCACTGTATCTAAATGCAAGAGTATAAGAACGGTAGCTTTGTCGTGTCGTATTTAACGGCCATATTATTTTAGAAGTACCTACATTTATTACGATATGTGAGCTGTATAATAATTGTAGATATTTCAGCACAATATCACAGTGTTGCATAATATTATTTTAAATTAATGGTACAATATAATTTAAGGATCATTAGTAACGATTTATAATATACTAGCTGTGCCCGCGACTTCGTCCCCGTGGAATAGTAATTCTTCATAAGGCTTCATATTTTCCCCGTTTTTTACACATTTTCCACCGTTTCTTCGCTCCTATTGGTCGCAGCGTGATGTTATATAGCCTAAAGCCTTCCTCGATAATTGGTCTATCCAACAAAAAATAATTTTTGAATTCGAACCAGTAGTTCCTGAGATTAGCGCGTTCAAACAAACAAACTCTTCAGCTTTATTATATTAGTATAGATGTACCTATGTGAAATAAACGCTTATTAGAATAATAAGTTCTGTCCCTGAATGATCTAAGCGAGCATCAACTAAGCAATATTTATCATTACTTAATACCGTGCCCTATGCTCTAATAATAGTAAGCAGTATAAATAATTGTTTCTTTTTTTACCGGCGAAAATAAGAGGCGTGTGACCTGTAATTATAAAGGTAATAAGTAATCATAGAACGTTAAAGGTTTTAAATCATTTTAGTTAAACATGATACGGCGGCGGGCTTTGATTTTCGAAGGTGTTTATATTTAAATTGCCTAATTCGATATTGAATAAGGTTACTGTTATTTTAATAACATTTTAGTTTATCGAAGGCCGATTCTTAATATCTTTATTATTTTATTTGTAAGTATTTGCCGCTCCTATTTATTTCTAATGTTTTTACCGATACAATTTGAAAATACAAAACTTTTGCCAAAACAGTGATATAAAATGTTGTGTTAGGCTTTATAATTAGCACTGCACTGTTATTCTCAAATTGATTACAATTTTGTCAGTAAAGCAGTTGAATAAATTTCAAAAGATTACGCTTTTCAAGTGTTGGTCGGTTTTACTTCCTACAACAAAAAATAAGTTTGTGTAGGTAGGTGTAGCTTTGTTATATAAAATTGAAAACTTAAATATACAAGCGACTTTTAAACTTAACCATTTTTTTGCCTATGGCATGCCATGTAAATACAAGTTAATCTATACTAATACAATAAAGAGGAAAAGTTTATTTGTTTGCTTGGATTTAATAGGCGTTTAGGAACGACTGAACCGACTTGAAAAATTCTTTCGCTGTTGGAAAGCTACACTATCCCGTGTGACATAGGCTATAAAAAAGGGATCCGGGCGAAGCCGGGACGGGCCGATAGTTATAAAATATAATATTAAAAAGTAGAGAATACGATGCGCATTTCACATTCACCGTTCCTTATTCGGCCTGTAGCAACATATAGTAATTAATTCAATAGCTGGAGGCCTACCTCTGAAAATGTACACCGTTTTAATTGTACTCCGTAACAGTAAATTTAATCACCCTCTTCGTATATTTATTCTCGGGAATAGTGGAATTCATCAAAGGTACAAATTAGAACGGCTTTTATTATTTTTGGAGCACCAGTTTCCATTGAGATGTGAAACGTTTATTGAGCTCAGTACCACTAACCCTATCTTAGGTTATTTTATCTGGATTTAATTACGATATTCAAGGGTAAACAGTTTTTTTAAAAAAGCACTTAACATATGGGTCATATTTATATTATTATATTTGTAATAAATTTTTTATCAATTCTACTAGTAGTGAGTATGACTTCGAGTTTAAGTTTTATGTTGGTACCAAGCTATTCATTTATTAAAGCTTTTTTTTTTCGGTAGTGACTTTTTTACAGTTGGCCCTGGGGCCGTTACTGCTCCACCGGACAAAATGGGGAGCGCTCCGAGGTGCGCTCACCCTAAATTATAAAAGCTAGATTAATTAATTAATATCGTAAATTTTTTTTTTGTTTCTATTTCATAATTTTAATATAAATTTATTAATAACCAGGTTGCCCTTATAACATACAGATGTTATGAAAGCAACGATTCTCGTACGGTTAAGAAATTAAGTAACGTGTTTATGTCTTTGTTTTACATTTGTAAGTGTGAAAGAGTAAAGAATTTTAGCTATAAACATAAAATGTATTTTTAATTGAGGGTATCTGAAGTTAACATTTTGTAGTATCTAGGACAGCCTAGATACTACAAAATGTTAACTTCAGATACCCTCAATTAAAAATACATTTTATGTTTATAGCTAAAATTCTTTACTCTTTCACACTTACAAATGTAAAACAAAGACATAAACACGTTACTTAATTTCTTAACCGTACGAGAATCGTTGCTTTGATTAAAACATTGATATAGAATGCATGGGAGAAAAAATATTTAATTTAGTCAAGGTTCCGTAGTTCTAAAATATTCTTGCCTAGCTAATGACGTTTTATTTTTAAAATATAATAACGAAGTAAGTAAAATGTCAAAATTTGTCGAAACGAAATAAAAATAACCTACCCATTAAGCTAAGAATGTTTCGAAAACTTTACAACTCCCATATTCGTAGCCAGCTGAGCTGACGGTCCAATACTAGAGTTAAGTCCGTTATAGTTGTTTCATTCCAATGTCTAATAACCGTGAAGGTATCAGAAATGCTATCCTAATCTTGCAATTCATAAAACCTTATCTATATTTTTAAATGAAGAATATCATATTTATATTGTTTTAATATTATATATATTTCTACTACAATTGGTCAAACCTTAGGGCTTAGACCAAGTGCCAACGTTCAACATAAACGTTAAACGTTGGCACCAAAATGTATGGGATTTGACATAATATGCGAACGATTATCACATACGTCACGTTCGCGGATGTCAAATCCCATACATTTTGGTCGTTTCGTTTAACGTTAACATTGAACGTTGGCACCTTGTCTAGGCCCCCTTATCTTTTTGTTTTACCTTATTATATATTTTGATTGTCGTATTTTTAGTGATAATGTAACCCCAAAGATCACTAGTTCGTCAGTGTCAGTATTTGACAGGAAGTGACCATATACGAGCGTGGTTGAGTTTGTCGTTATCAGCGATTATAATCTACCGTTAATTGTTTCTTCTTATACGCTCTTAAGCGGATTAAATGTCTGTTTTGGAAAATTTAAGGCGATGACCTAAGTTTGTTCCCGCTTCTATTTATTCTTTGATAATTTAGGTTATTAGTTTTATAAAAATATTTTATAACTTTGTATGTTTTATGTTTTAATTTTAATATGAATATGTCAACGGGTGTCTATATTTCATACTTTCTTTAAAAACTTATAAGTTTTGCTCCTACGATTTTCGTAATATTTTTTGCGTCTATAGAACTATCGCATAAAATTTATAATTTAATTATATTATAGATATATTTAATTATTTTATACTCAATAATAACTACTTGATTTTGGACTAAAATAAGTTTATCTTTCATGTCATGCTATTTCTATAACAATTAGGTAAGTAAGTAAATCACCAACTATTTTTAATACCTATAATACTCTCAGTCTACTTTGTTGTGTAATAAAGATTAAATAAAATTAGATAATAATATAGGACTAACGACAGTGTCTAAAAAAGTAAACTAACGCCATCTCACTTAAAATGTGTTAAATATATCAGAACTGTATGACTACTCAGCTGTAATATGTGGTAGGTATTTATAAAAACACACACGACATTCGCGCAAGCGCCCTGTGCCACCTAAACGGAGCAGCACACTCAGGCACGGTAGAAAGAGTGGGAGATACTAGTTCCTCTCCCTTCCCCTCGATCTTACGCTTTTTCGATCAGCATCACGTGACCCTGACGCAAGTTTGAAAGTTTTTACCCATACAAAAAAAAGTGCTCAGCGCCGCTAAAGAAGTTTTCACTTCAAAAATATTGAGCTCTTATAGGCCTATATTTGATGGTATAATTTTGCCGATGTTTTTACGATCTACTCGTTTAATTATATGTGGATAGGACGTTGTACTCAGTGTATGAACTAACTAACATAGCCTTAACACGCTTGTAGTATCAGCCGCGACGTGTACCAGATCGATCAAGGAGCTAATACGCGTTAACTTATATATAAGTACTGTGAATTGTAATACCGTCATTACTTGTATACTCGTGTTTGGATGTGGTATGTTAATGAACGGTCCAAAGCAAAGTATGTCTACATTTTTTCATATTTGTACCTCAAACAAGTATAAATTTAAATTTAAAATGATATGTAATAACTTATAAAAATAAAATGGTATTATGTTGGTAATATGTTGTAGGTACGTGAAGTTTACTTTAGGTAGGTTGTGAAGAAACTGTCAACATTTTTAGTTAATATTTAACACCGATTTTAAACTTTAGGATCTTAGCGAAAGTAAACCATTAATTATTCATTCGTTTTAAAAGCAATTTCATTATTTATTTACGCGATTAAGTCCCGTTAAGGCATATAAAATATTTAATTGTGAAGGTTCTAATCAGTATAGCCATCATTGATTTCTTATACAATTTATTGGTAAACATAAATATAGGGTCTATATTAAAACGCATAAAATAAATCGTCATAATTTGAAGTAGCATAACAATTCTAAGCATAATTGTAAGTCAGCATAACATTAATAAGCATAATTGAAAATGCATAATTTTAATACGCATAATGTTAATACTCATAACGATAAACTAGCATAAATATAAAAAGCCTAAAATTATTTTTCATAAATATGAAAAATTATAAAAAGTTTAAGTGTCTGTTCACAACCTCAACTGATTTAAATATGTTTTTTGTGTGCATAATGTATATTTTTAATATTAAAAAAAAAGTTTTCATACATATACTTTTATTTTCATCTATTGGGGCCAATAAAATGAAAAAATATGTTTAATAACTGATCTACTTTTTTGGTAGCAAATCGATCCTGCAAGTGTCGCAGTTTTAACCTAACCTAACCTACTTTTCTAATAATTTTGGAATAAAGACAAGTATGATTAATATTATACACGACACTAAATGATATGTCTAAGAATAGCTATTGAAAGTTTCTAGAATTGTTGTAATAATTTATGATGAAAAACTGTCTGAGATAATTTTCGGTATCTCAATAATCGACTTTTCCATTTTATGGATTTGTTTATGCCCCCTTGTTTATGCATTTATTTTATTATGCATATTAAAGTTATACCAGATAAAGTTATACTAATTAAAATTATGCTTTTTCATTATTATGCATTTTAAGCAGTATGCCATTTTATAATTATGCATATTGTATGTTATGCATAATATTGTTATGCCAAGTCTGTTATGCGTTTTCAATATATGACAATTAATGTTATGCTATATAAGGGGCACCCATAAATATACAGTCATAATTTTATGCACATTTAAAAAAAAATCTTTGTCATACTTCTTCGATTTAATATCGTTACTCAATAGATAGATGTATATTTTTATCATCTTGCCATGGATATTATTGTTATTAAAGGATAAAATGTTTTATTTGTTTTTATTACAATACCACCTCTGTAGCTTCCACGCTCCGGCGCAGTGGTCAGGCTCGTCGGACCAGTTTGACAAATTGTCTTTGTTTTTTTCCCGCTTTCGTCTGCGGTCGGGATATTTGAAACTAAGAAACTTTATAATAAAAAATGCAATCCGGGTGTGGGTTACGTAAATTCGAAAGTTTTGATTTTTTTCGAATTGGGTTAAGTAGTACTGTCTTTAAGGACCCTGTACCTAAATCTATAGAACTTCATAATTGTAACTGTATAAATTTCAATTCTCCGATTTGTTAAAAACATTTAATACCAAAGTGGCATGGCATTAAAAATTTATGTGAATGGCAGTATAAAATTAATATGCGAAAGTTAAATCGAAGTTGTTTCATTGCGAAGAATCAAACACAAAATAATTCTTCACTAAGCACATCTATTTACAATCATAGGTACCTACCTAGTTAACAATGTGTTAGTTAGGAGTTGTGTAAAATACTTTACCATTAAAAAATAGATGGGTGGGTATAATGTCTTTTACTTTGCGTAGGTACTGTTTTTTACGTGCTAAATTCAACAAATAACTTACGATCTCGTTCATACTATTACCTATAAATATTTTTTAAGAATGGAAAGTAGGTACCGAAACCACAATGATATTAATATAATCAATTCTTCATACTTTCTTCCATTATACTTTCTTTTCTTACTGGCCACTAAATTAAGACCACACGAAATAATAAAGGCACGCGCACATTTAAACATTACCACAGAAAAGTTTGTTAAAGTTACTAATCAAATAATGGAGCATAGAATTTGTGTAACATCACCATTCACTTGAGTTGGAACACTTTATTCAAATATTCATGTGAACGTAGCTTTAGACTATACGATTCTAGAAAAAGAATTATAATGCAAGAACACTAAACTCAAGATACTTACTTTGGACAGGACAATAAAAACTGACAGTTACTTAATACAATCTGGAATCAATTTATATGTTCCTAAATCATGCTTTATCGCTCTAAGCATTATAACGAAGGAAACGATATTAGTAAACTTTCCATAGTTTTGAAAATTCTTTTTACTTCAATTTACAGATAGTAGGTAATTCACTGAAAGTGGCAGAAATATATTTATTTTGGTAACTGTTCCAAAAATTACATCAAAATCGTACACACCTGTTTCACTCTTATAATTAGGTACCCACTACAAATATGTGCTGTGTGTCATTCTTGTGTCCTTGAAAGGCTCATGCTGAAGCTATAACGACCCTCAAGTCTAAGAACAAATTGCGTACCTACTTACAGCCTGAATAAAGAATTATTATTGAATCTTAAGTATTCTTAAGTCAGATATCGTAGCCGTATCGTCTCCGTTCTTTAAACCTTAAATATCCCAAACACTCGATAAAAACAATACAAACAAAGATACAATCGGCTGGTCACGATTTTACATAGAGTGTAATGGTGGTTGTTATTTGATATAAACTGTATTGACATAATCTAAGCGGCATCTATACGAAGAGCTTCTTATAAGAATCTGTTACAATTAAAATAACGGTGCTGTGAGATAAATCGGTGATATATTTAAAATAGTTTCGTTGGTATTCCACTCTTTACTTTACAAATACCTTACAATTTTTAAGACTTTGAATAGTTTAACAAAAATGAGCTTTTAAATGTTGATCATTACTAAGCTTGTTGATTTATTTCTTTTTATTTTTATTAGTTTTTTAATACTTTATTATATTATAATGTACTTACTTAATAGCATTTATTTGCTTATGTCGTTTTTCGATTACGTCTTGACTCTAATCATCTGTAATAATTTGAATATTATAGTATTTTTAAATTTATTTACACATGTACCAAAATTAATCAACAACATGCTACTTAGGTATGTGTTTATATTATCCAAAACTAAGCTTACTACAAATAGACAATCCCAAAATGTACTTAGCAGAGTAATAACCCTTTTTGCTTTACTAATTTTGAGTTCTGTAAATAGTTTTGTGCCTTAATAATGTCTTTCACGAACGTAAACGTTAAAGTTTTGTCAGTTTCAAATATTTACCCACCTACCCAATGACCGCTTGTTACACCGATTCCTTCTTTTTACAAAATATTTAATTTTCTCTATAATTAATTGATAGATATAATACAACCCAATTATACAAAAAGAATATTCAAGTTAAAGATATATCTATAAATTGACCTTGTTAATATGTGTCCGTTTACAAGATGTAACATAAAATTCCAGACCAGGGGCTTTAAGTTGTATCTAAATCTACGGATCCTTGCGTAACAGTCGCTGTTAAGTACAGTCCTTGCAAATAATCCTGGATGTCATTATATCACTGTTATAACATAGGTGTAGTTAGGTAAAGTACATTTGATGTTACTAAACTACTGCGGTGTAAACCACAGTCAGTTTAGTTAACAAACCCACGAATAGTGTTCAACTTTAGCCTCACTCCTCACTTTACGAGCCTCGCTCACGATCATGCAGCACTAATTTTATACAGTTCACGGGAATAATTACCTAGATTCTTTTTACGTGATTGTGCTTTGTTTTGAGTTAAAATTTGCGGGTGTATTTCAACTAGAAGTTTTCCTTTGTAACCTAGATACGTCACCGATATAATAAGGCAGTTGGCACATTTTCCAGTTGACGTCCATACGAATTGTCAGTTATAATACTACGTATGTTATATTCTCACTCATGTTTCAAGCCAGCAAACATTCTTCTGGTTGTTACCTATAAGTAATAAAGTTGGTATGTCTTAATTTTCTCTAAATTTAATAATTTCTGATGCCTTCTCAGTTGTTACACATTGTAAAGATTAACTGCAACGGTTTTAACTCACTTATTTAATTTTATTTGTTAACGTTTCCACTTTACAGTTTCCTTAATCGTAACACGACTGAAGTGACGATAGTTAAGTGTTAGACCATCGTTAGCTCAGTTTCCAATGTTTCTTTAAACTTGCTTTTGTGCCATAAGATTAAACAACTCTGTAGCAAAAACACTCAGGTATGTAAGCTATGTAAAAAAAGTCGTAAACATAATAACTATTATTAGATATTTCATGCAAGCTTCTTGCATGCGGCTTAAAATAACTTTATGCCAAAGTCACCCTAATGTCTTTATAACAATTCTAATCACAAAAACTTGCATAATTTCCGCTACCTATTGTTTAGATAGTAAGAGTCAAGTGCGAATAGATATTATTATTTATATTTGTTATACTTGGACTCGTAATTTAAGTACCTTACATACGTAGGTAATAAATATCTTCTTAATCTTTAGGAAAAAAATAAAATTGAATGTTAGTAAGAACCTTAGTTTACAGTTTTCGATTGGTAGTAATAAGTTTAATTTTTTAATAGAAAAATGAGTCTTCAAAACTATTTACCAGCAATAGATTTGTCAATTAAGTGCTTCATTAGTGTCATTAAATTTTATCTAAGTTCTTATTTATTCTTAAAAGAGAGAAAGAAATTAAATTAAGAAATAACTATAAATAATTTCTTTGGTCATGTTTTATTTGAATACTAGAGCTGACCTACCGAACGTTTTTTGTTCCAAATTTTTCATCATTCAAACACCTTCCCTGGAGTTCCACAAACATTTCAAAACTAAAGTTAGCCAAATCGGTTCAGCCGTTCTTGAGTTTTAGCCAGACTAACGAACAGCAATTCAATTTCTTTGTATAGATTTACTTACTATCAAATATTTCCTGTTTAAAACTTTTTATATATTTTTTTAGCATTAATAATATTCATCACTACCAGATACGGAACTCCAAAAGCATAGACAGAATTATATCATTAAATCAACCACTCCAAACAAACGTCGGTGTAACTATTCATTACTGAAATAACATAGAGACATGACAAAAAACACCCAACTGTCAGGCCGTAGGCAAATGTCAAAATGACGTGCGCCGGACAGAGTGGTAATTTTCATAACAATTTATATATGGAGAGGTTACGCCCAAAATAAAATCCAAACCGTTTGCCTAAATATTTTAATTATTTTTATATAAAATCAACAAATAAAAATACCTTGTTAGGATGTATGTAGGTTAATTATTTGTAGGTATTCACGATTACAAAAATATCTGAGACAGGAAGTCATGTAAATAATATTAATAATATCTCTTTGGCTTTAACAGTTATAATGCATTTTAGGTGCTTTTAATGCAATTTCCTTTAATAAATTATACTAATAGTTGATCATATAAATGAGCAGGCATCCTGTTGCGCGTAAACCTAGTTTTATGTGATAGTCTAGTTGTTATGTTTAGCCACCTACTTACTTAAACAAAAGAGAAATTGGAATGAAACAACGATAACAAATTAAACCCGCTTATTTTATTTTATTTCCTGACGTTTCAAAAACTTTACAGTTCCCATATTCGTAGCATAGCGTTTGTGGTAAGTAAGTCATGATACAAATATGGGAAATGTAAAGTTGATGAATGATAGAGAGTTAAATCTGTTATAGTTGTTTCATTCCAATGTGTATAACCGCGAAAGCAGAAATCAGAAATTAAAAGAAAAATTTATAAATACTCTGACAACTTTTTTTCTTTGCATTTTCTTTTTTAACAACCCTTTAGATAACCCTCTTTATAAAATGCCTAATGAATATTAATGATTTAAATGGAAACATAATTTATTTATTATTTAATTGCAAAGAATCTTAGAATACCTTGAGATAAAAAGTAGGTGTACTTACTCTAAATGCTTATTATATACGAGTATTATTATATTAATACTAGCTGTGTTACGTATTTACTAAATATAATATACCTACCTAATTAGAGCTCACTTTATACCACTAGCTTACTAACTTTCCCTTATAAAAATAGTACATTCAGAATTAGAATATACCTAACTCTGTTTATTTCATGTATATAAATTGGCGAGATCCTTCAAATTTAAATTATGTATGAAGATATTTTTAATTAACCCCTGAAATTGTTGTTGTACGTCGAAGGCTGGAAAGCTATTTGATTAAACTCTAACACAACTGTTATGCTTTGTTTATAATTAAATTACAGCCTTTATAAATTTGCTGCAAGCTTCCAGAGGTTATTCTTAGTATATTATCAAGCTGTTATTATTATTGCTGTAATATAATAGTGTGTTCGTGTAATTGTTTTTTTATTTATGACGAACTGTTGGTCTTGTGTACAGAGGCTCTGACTACGAAACCGGAGGTTGCGGGTTCGAATTTTGCTAGGGGCTGATGTCAATGTGATGGCTGTACCTGAGTCTTGGGTGTCTTTTATGTATTTATACGTATCTATGTTTATCCGTTGTCTTGTAGAAGCTTTGCTTAGTTTGGACCTAATCAATTGATGTGAATCGTCCAAAGATATTATTATCAGATATTATTTAACTTCCGGCATCACACAAACAAATAACAAACTAGCACTACCATTAACTTGTAGTATATATTTTAGTTATGAACGTTAAATATTATATCGCACAAAAAACGGATTTGTTAACGCATTGTCTACAATTTAGGGAGGCGTAACAAATTAATCATTGACTATAGCAGTAGGTACAACAATAACGCGTAATTTCATAAAAGATGATTGATTTGGTTTTGATAATATAGTCAGAGAATGGCACTTGGTTGGAAAAGGAATAAAACATTTTTGTTTTATCATGAAGGCACCGTACAGAATAAAATTATTGACAGTTTTTAAAACTAAATTTTACAAACAGTTAGTGGTTACTTTAAAACTTTATTAGTAGTTAAAAATAATGTAATCGGAAAACAGGTAACATTTTTTTATCAGTACGCACGTTTCTGTAACATTCACGTGAACTTAAAAACGCCAAGAATTTGCGGTCATTAAGATTTGAAATATAAAAAGGGGTAATAAATCTACACAATGGACGTTTAACATTCAAAATCGTATCACCCAAGGCCTCAATTACACCGTTACTATCACTTTATACGACTCGTACACGCGATAGAATTCCGAACCACCGCAGTATAATGTTTAACAGTTGTCGTGAAACCAAAAACTTACTAATAGAACCCTATTAGTACCTCTGTTGAAAGAAGTTGGAAGTACCTATTCATAAAAAATGTAATGATATAACCACGAACAACCTAATTTCACATTTACAAGTGTAATAATCTGATGTCCCATCTATTTCTACTACCAAAAAAGTTACAATAAGCCACCACGTTCGTTTTTATAATAACAGTACCTAACGATCTTACTTAAACTCATTATCATGATATTAACAGGAAGTCCAATGATGGACATAGGTCTCACAAGAACCACTATACTCATTATACTTCTTGATACCTTGCTATACCTAATACAATTGAGCAGAAACTGTGTAACACAATTGGTATTACAAACGATTTTATTTGAAGTCACTTTTGTTCTAGATATATTAGATTTAACAATATAAGCCGGTCTATAGATATACCCGCCGTGTGTTTGATTGTTCAAATCAATCAAGTTAAATGTGAGTAGGTAGCTATATTTACTGTAAGTACGTCGGTATACTGTAGTTTCGATAACAGTACATGAACACATTGTTAGCTTTTTACTTATCGTGTACACTTTTTAGTTTCTCCCACGAAAATAAGCAGAGCGTTAAGGTGATATTTTCGATGTACACGAACTTTTTACGTATTTGGATGTGGTAATTTACAATAATAGAAATATTGTTCACAAATATTTTTGATACACACCGAATCCGTAAGTTTATCTAACTATAATAGTATTTTGCATAGGTACTTCTGATTCTAAGAATTTAAATAATAATAAGTACTAATATAATTAACCAATAGGTACCTACTGATAATTAAAAATGTGGGCTTCATATTATTAATTGAATATTTTCATCTAAGCAACCTAAATGAACACAAAAATATGTAAAAGGTAGTCCAGATCACTATAAATGGTATTATGATTTCAATTTTTGTAATTAAATTTAACTATAATAATAACCTCATACGTATCCTTATTAGGTTAGTACCAAATTCGTAAGTAAATTCTATCGTACCTTGTTAACGAACTCTTTTCACTACATCTGCAGAAGCCTTCTCCATTTGTAATGAGAAAATCAATTGTCTATCAGTGGCAAGTTCTGAATACTTGCACTATTTCCGACCTTGCATTGTTACTAGCGATGGATCGTATCAGTTATGCGAAGCATGGGCAATTGTTCATATAATAATATATGTACAACCGTTCATTATTAGAAAATACCTACTGTAAGGTCAGAAAAAAATACACGAAAAGATATAGAAAATGATATTGCATCAACACACTGCAATGCAATTTGGCAGATACCTAGTTAAATATAAACATAGTTTAGTACTTACATCAAAATGATTAAAAATAATTCAGCGTTAAAAAACTAAAACCGTTCAAACGAATGCGAACAAATGAATTTTAAATATCGTCTAACTGCTGTATTTATAATAAACTGTATAATTTTAGTAATAAATATTAATTAAAAAAAAATGGTAAAAAATTCAATAGAAGTTTGCTAAAGGCTATACTTTCAGAAAATACTTTGCAGGTGGTGAGATCGGCGTTTTCCCAGGGAGACAATATTTTTCAAACCAGCTGGAAAGGAGCCATACTCGAAAACAAATGGATTTAATTGTTAAAAAGGTTTTATAAAATATTGATGTAGGACATATGATGACGACCGGATTTTTTTTAATAAAAATAATACGCTTTGGTATAGATACACTTAGCGTCAAAATTACCTGACCCTATTAACTTCATAGTAAGTAGGTGGGGTCAGGTAATTCTGTCGCTTAGTGTAGGTACAAGAGCTTAATGTTTTAGCAAAACGGGATATATTTTCTTGTAAATATCAAATTTTCCAAAATAATTACGAACAAAACTGAAATGAAAATCACACACGTTCCCAGCGCCATACCTACACATTCGCGTAAAAAGTTTTATCCTTTTAGTACCCGCGAGTCCCTCGCGAAAAATAATTCAACTTAAAAATGTCCGTACTCCAAAATATTAAAATTATTTTGATGTAATATGACTTCCCTGATGGGCCATTTTCGTTATATTCATTTTAATGAATGGGATGTGCTTTGTTTACGTAGATTCGCTTTCATTTGTCCAGTTTGGACGTTTTGTTATTCTATATTTTACGTTTCTAATTTACCTAAAATATTTTTGCTTCTCAGTCATTCTGAGTTATAGACCATTTGGGCTTATTTTATTTTATTTTATTTTAAGAAGAGAACATTTCTATCGAAATTTATACAAAAGCTCTTTAAAAAAGTTTTTGTACTTTTGTAAAGAATTCATAACTTTATTATTTTGCTTAGTCTGGGATACCTACTAATGAGAAAAACTGAACCTAATATAAAAATCTAATGAGGCTTTCACAAAACCTTCTCATTAATAACTTTCTTTTGATATCTTATACATTCAAATTGCTTGAAATTCTGTACAGCTGCTTTTTTTTACTTGTACATTAAGTTTTGCTTCACAGAAATAATTAATACTATTCTGACACCACGCGAATAATTTTGATAGGTAGTAGGTAGATTACTTCTTAAGATTCTTGACGTGTATTTAAGAATTCATTTTCCTTAACACTTGAATGCTCACGAAATTATCTGCCATTATAACAAAAGATACAGACCTATAAATAATAAAATTCATGTTAAGTGCTTGTAGTTATCCTAGTACTGAAACATTTTTTTTTCTAAAACAGAGGCATAAATTCTAAGCAGCTAGTTAGTAACTATGCAATTTGTAGTTGTAAAAAAATACAATATTTAATGTCTCGAATCCTATACCAATATATGACATTATACAAACAGAAAATGACATCTCGTAACTTTCTTGTATTATTAGTAGATACAAAAAAACGTTCTGTGATAAACAGCTTGCGCTTAAATATTTATATAGTTTCGCTTTGTAAGTTTTAAAGCAATATTTTCGCCGGGTAGCTTAAACTTCCCCTTTTATGGCTTATTTATGGCAATAGTTCTGACTTATTATTTATTTGCTACAATATGTTTCTAAATTACTGCAGCGGAGTTTCGTTTTTTACTGGTGCATTTCTATCAGTGCCACGAACACCTAGGTAGATAACAAATGATATAATGTATGGATACCTACATATAGCTAGTTATAATATATTTGAGGTTAAGGAGAAGTAAACCCTAGTCCATTTTAATTTCATATATTTATACATTTGTTTGCCTTGTCACGTGGCCAGTTTTAGATCGCATAAGTATTATGTCAATTCATACAATTTTACATTCGTTTGGATCGTTCACTATTATCATTGTTCACATATTACTTTTTACTCTTGATTATTGGCAGAGATGAACAGAATTTGCTCTTTCATAAGTTTCATACCTTTTCATACTTTACGGTAGGCATGAAAAGTGAAAGAAATGAAGAACTGCTCGGAATCACGTACAGCAAGTTGGTATCGAGAACCCAACTCATTATCCGATATAATTAATTGGAGTTCAGTGGAAAAGTTGCCGGTTTGTGGGCTGGGGGAAATTTGGTTCCATTGATATAAGTAAGCTAGATCGTCTTCTTAATAAACTAAATAATAGGTATAGTATGTCCCTTTTTCTTATATAATATTGATACTCATATATCAATAATTAAAGTTCCTATATAAATTTATGAGATATTTTGTCGATTTGTTTTTAAATAGGCACAGTACATTAACATCCAACAGAAATGACAAGGAATTATAAAAAGAAGAGAGAATTATGTATTTATCCTCAAGGTTAAATTTTCATTTTATTGGAAGTAACCTTTTATTATTATTTTTAATTATTTAATAAGACACTTAAGATATGAAAATCTATAAGGACTAAGAACGCTCTACATACATATCTAGTTATTTTTTTTCTTTGATAAAAATGTAGGTATTGGCTCGCGTCTGGTAACGGCAAAGAAAGTTGCCGGTAAGTTTTTGTTCAATTCAGAAAAGATTAAAGATAAAGCTTACACTCCATTTGTTAAGAGTGCGAGCAAAAAGGAACCTTACGGCTTTCGCTTCTGTTATTAATAATTTCAATAAAAACCTTTTATGTGAAACATTGCTTTATGTACAAATTTGAACGATCGCTTCTACTTAATGTCAGTTGCTAAAGCCTTGTCTCCTTCGATTTCAATGTCATTAAACTATTTAGTGAAATTACAAAATTATATATATATACATACTTACCACCTATAATATATATATATATATATATACCTACTTACCACCTATAATACATAAATATTATAGGTGGTAACTCTAATAATTCAATAATTCAAGAACTAGTTAAAGTGGTAAGTGGTAATTGACATTCGTTTTTAATTATATACCTGCGTAATAAAAGATAGAAATTCGTCAAAAAAACTTGTTTCATCTTACGTAAAAATGCAAAAGTTTGTTTGTAATCAATTTTATTACGTCACATAAACGTAGTATATCAAGAACTAAAACGACCTAAATCTCGACACCTACGCAAATCCACAAGGCTTTGCCGCGAGGCGACAGTTTTGTGTGGATATGCTTGAACTTTGAACTTTTCCTATTAGTATTTTAAACATGTGCATAGATTTGTTTTTGATAATTCAGGACGTTGGTGTTTTATTTTATCCAGCCTTAACATTAATCATTTATAGGTTTCATATAAACAGCATTCGATGTTTCAGTCTAAAGTGCATTTTTAATAAGCAGACAGGTAATCAAAAGTAATAAAAAATCCGTATTTTAGCCTTTTACACATTTCTAAGAACTTGACTTTTGCTTATTAAACTGAATTAGCTTTTTTGTGTTCACGCTTATAAAAACATTACATATGCATAGTAGCAAATTATTTAATAAATATTACATTAAATAAATTCATATCCATACAATTCTTGGTTCACTATTTAGCATTGCATCTAAGCGGCGCCAGTGACTCTTGCGCAACGAACGTTACCAAATTTGAATTATTGAATACTTTTAAAACACTCAAAAGCTTTATTTAGTCTGTGCCTATTGTTCTTTGTCTATGGTCTGTTCTAAATACGAATGAGTCAGATTAATGTTTGTTTGTAAATGGAATGTGAATTAGAGATGATTTATACAATTTACGGGTTTTGAAACACCTCTTAATAAAAGGTGTATGGGAATTTTGAGGAATGTTTGTGGTAATTAAGGTTAAGTGGTTTTAGGTGCTTCTGAAGTGGATTTTGCTATTCACCTACTCACAAATAATATAGTCAGGTTTTTTGTTAGTGATTGACGATCTTTTTTTAGATTTAAGGTCAAAGATACCTACCTAAAGTAATTTTGTTTGTTATTTAATGTATGTCCGTGTAACGATCAATTGCAAAAATATTCAGATCCAATTAAAAGTGCTAATGTTATAAATTCTGAAGTGTGAAATGAAAAATACATTTTATGTTTTTCCCAATCCGTAAACCGTTTCCCGATAACGATATTAACAGCTTTTTTTAATGGTTCATTTAAGCATTCGACCTCAATAGTCATTTACAACCGAACACCGCAATATCGTGCTTTTTACCCGAAACTAATTACCTCATTAACACATTAACGAGAAACAACGTAAAATAAAACGATATATTGTTATTTAACGTAACGTACGCGTTAACATTTAGCTCTTCGGTCAGGTATAGCTTTATTTCTATGAAAATAGAGTTTAAATTGGTCCGTTTCAAATGTTACCATTAGAAAGATTTGTTGGCAATAAAAGCTCTGGCTAGATCTTAATGTTTCTTCTACGAATGTTCTTGTAATTTGTGCTGATGGTAAATTATGGAATTTTGTAGCATTTTGTTAATTTCTTTAACGTAAAAAAGTATCAATTTAAATAGAAATAGATGTCTGTCTTTATGTAACAAAATAAGGTTTCTGCCTCCATATGTGCTCAAGTCCAATTGAATCGTTGGCGTGCGTATGCTCTTTTTTTTAAGTTTAATTTATATGGTAAAGTGACTTTGAGAAAGAGACTTTCTACCGATTTTATTGCGGCGTTTCTTCTCAGCAATGATAGTCCTCCAACGAAAGTGCTAGAAGACTCATCTAACGTGTTAATGTGTTATTAAGGACGGTTTTTACTAGGTTTGAACATGTTAAAGTACAATACATAGTTATTTATTTTTGTGAATTTATGGATTATTTTGAAGCACATTACATTTTCTTTTAACGTGAAAGTTTGTACTTAATAATGTATGGATGAATGTAAGGATGTAAGTTTGTTACTCTTTCACGCAAAAACTACTGAATAGATTTTGACGGGACTATACAATAACATATAACCTATAGCTTTTACATCAGAATAACATATGGGCTATATCTTATAACGATATTGTGTAAAGTAGTTACTCGTCATGCGCAGACGAAGTTGCGGGCAAAAGCTAGTGATTATATAAAAAGAAAACGTGACTTAATGACTGAAATATAAACGCAGGGTCTAAAATATAAGGGTTAGAAACTTGAAATTTTGTACAGTTGTTCCTTTTATAATGTAAGGAAGTACTAAGTCATTTTCCACTGCTTCTTCGCACCTATTGGTCGCAGCGTGATGGTATATAGCCTAAAGCCTTCCTCGATAAATGGTCCATCCAACAAAAAAATATTTTTTCAATTCGATCCAGTAGTTCCTGAGATTAGCGCGTTCAAACAAACAAACAAACTCTTCAGCTTTATAATATTAGTATAGATTTTGATTTAATTTTATTGTTATCATAATAATGTAATAATCATTAAAGTGATGAATCTGGTGTAGATTATAGGCTTTACAAACTCCAAGCGCGACTTTTGAACTTTTTGATGTTTACGCGTTTGCGAAGAAACTTTTCTAATTTATTCCTACGGAGCCTACTTTGCAATGTTTCATTTGTCTAATTTGGCTTTTAAAATTATTTATGCGTACAAATGTAAAGGTAGACTCATGATTATAACTTCCTTAAAATGATAAACGTATAAAGGGATTTACTTCTGCTGTTAATAAATGTTCTTATGATAATTATGTATAATGTATATATATACTAAGACAAAGGTTGAAAAATTCGAGATTATTTTTAGTGACGTAACGTGCGTCCAAACTGCATACTATGAGCATCACTAAATAACTGTACTCAAGCATTTGTACCTTGGATGTCTTAAATATGTATATAGGTAGGTACTTAGATTTGTTATTTTGCAACCAGCGAGCCTATGTTGAATTGTCGAGTCGACATCTTGTCATGTCGATGTCCTCTTATTCTGGTGATGATTTGTCCAAAATTGGTAACGTTGTCGACAACGAGAAATCTTATCATGTCGATATTGTACGTGTGTCATGTCGACTATGAAACAATACCGATGACAAACCTTCTCCTTGTCAACAACATTCTCAACATTATATAGACAAAATGTAGGTACATTCGACAGTTGATTATTGTATAGGCTCACCAATCAATTGTAGTGAATTATCCTTAAATATTTACGATATTTTTATTTAATTAGCCGATACGATAGGCTAACATTAAAGATATCCTCAGCTCAGTCATGCTACGAATATGGAAACTGTAAAGTTTTCAAAACGTCAGCAAATAAAATGAAATACACGAGTTGAATCCGTTTATATAGGTAGTTGTTTCATTCTAATAAGAATTCTGCTTTGCTTCTGGAATATGCATGCAATTTATTTTATCGTTTTAAAATAGGTACATAACTTCTTCAGCGAACAATTTCCACTTATTATCGGAGTATTTTAACGAAGATGCTAAATCCAATTAGCGTAAATTTATTGAAAATATTTTGTATACAATGTTGAGAAGATTGTAAGTAGGTATATTATTATCTACTTAAGTACTTTGTTTAACGTAGCTTCAGATATTTAAGAACTAATTGAAAAAATATAATTAATGATAATATCGTATTCTCTTTGATTTATTTGTTTGTGTAATAGTAACACACAAAGGAAATTACAAAAAAATATCAAAAGATAAAATAGTTGTTAAATTTGGAATGAAACAACTGTAACAGAATTTATTATCGTTTTTTATTTTATATGCTGATGTTTTGAAAACCTTACATTTCACATTCTCGTAATCGACTGAACTAACGATAGTCATTCTATGAAATAACTAGGTACGTAGGTACCGTTTTTATAAATGGCTGAATCTATACAGAATGGAAAAGTGGTACCTGCTTAAAGAGCTGTTCTATGATGTCAATTTTAATTCATTTTAAGTGTTTTATTACTATTATGACACAAAATTAAACTGCTTCTAATAAAGTCTTTCAGAAACAATCATTACTCGTAGGTAATTAGTATACATCAACGTTTAATCTTAGCTAACTCTTACATTAAAAATACAACATCGTGGACAATTTCTTTTCAACTTTACTTACTGACCACTTACAATATTGAACGCAAAATACGTTGCATAGATATTCAAATTTCGATGTAGCGAAGCAAAATGTGCAATATTCTAGATTGTCAATTCCGTACCTTGCCCTGTATGCTTGAGGAATTGAATTTCGTACTTACACGCCTTTGCTAGTACGGTATTGAAAAATAGGTCTGAGAATGAAAGCATATGAAGGTTTCATATTTCGAAGCCGTTACTTGTACTTATAGTTATAAAGAAATCTGTGTGTTTATTTGAAAACTTGATTACATAATAATATATTTTTAAATTCATCTCTAAAGTGGGTCAAAATGGGGTACAATTTGAAATCTACGTGTTCGCAGATGAGGGAAGAAAGATCGCATTTAATAAAAGTAGCATTTTTCATTATGGTAAATCAAAACAAATATAAATAGGCGATAGATTTGATAAAGTATTATGATATTAATTAGGTATCTGACAAATTACATTGAATCGTAATGAGAAATACCTGTTATAACATATATTTGACTAAATCTGAATCATCAAATTTCCTGTAAAATTAACTTAATATAAGCATGTATTAATTATTACCTAATGTTGTAATGTATTTGTAGGTACTATACCTAGTTGGTTTTCTAACCAAATATAATTAGCCTAATGCAAAGTAGAATTTAGGAATAAAACAACGATAACGGATTTTACTCTCGTATGTTATTTTATTTGGTAATGTTTCAAAAACTTTTTAGTTCCCACATTCGTAGCACGACTAAGCTGACGATAGTTTAACGCTAATCTAGAATTTATAGACTGGTCTGCCCGGCGCCAGCGATTAATCTCAAAATGGTAAACAACTAAAATGACCTATTCTGGCTGACATTTTAGAACGTAAATGTTAAATTATCCACCCACCTTATATGGAGAGCACTTGAACGGCTCTTGATAAATATGCAATACTTGATGCAATATTTCTTAATTGGTAAATAATAAACAGTAATAATAATTTCTGATGCCTTCGCGGTTATTACAAATTGCAATGAAACATCGAAAATTATTCTGTTACATTTTGTATATAACTTTATACTTACTAAATTATAACTACTTAACTTTTAAAGAAAAAGAATAACTTAAATTCAAATCAAGAATTTTAGGTACCTATACCAAGGACCTAAACTATAATGTATTGAAAAAAAAATGTAACGAATTTAACTTTTCATTGGTTTTATAATGAAGTGACCATTTCGTCACATAATAATATGAGCACCTATTTCTTATACTTACGTATTTATAACAGACTAGCTGTGCCCGCGACTTCGTCCCCGTGGGATAGTAATTCTTCATAAGGCTTTATATTTTCCCCTTTTTTTACACATTTTTCACTGTTTCTTCGCTCTTATTGGTCGCAGCGTGATTTTATATAGCCTAAAGCCTTCCTCGATAAATGGTCTATCCAACAATAAAAGAATTTTTGAATTCGAACCAGTAGTTCCTGAGATTAGCGCGTTCAAACAAACAAACAAACAAACTCTTCCGCTTTATAATATTAGTATAGATAGTTAATTAACAAAAAATAATTTCTTAAACTTATACTAGGTACTTAATATTATCATATGTGTAAGTTCCTGAAACTCTACTCAAGTACCGACATATTCAGAGACTCCATTAGCATATTAAAATAGTAAGAAAATCCGTACCAAGTTGATCGTCCCAGCATGCGGCACTGTTTAATGCTTTAGAACCCATACCTACCTTACAAGTGAATAGATATACATACTGCACCCGTTTCGAATAAGATTGTTAAAAGTTTACTAACATTATTTTTCAAATATTTTTAGTGTTTGATTCGCCAAATCAGATTACGAATATGGGAACTGTAAAGTTTTCAAAACGTCAGCATAAAAGAGCACGCAATTAAATAAAATCCGATTACCTATTAAAAAATATTGTTATAATTTGAATATTTAGACCTATTATAGATAAAGTCATGTAAGTATGTTCATACATGTTTCGAGTCACACCTTTGACTATCAGAACAATATTGCAATTGTTATTTTTAATAAACATAATATACCTCCCTTATACCATATCTCTCGAATCAGGCCACCTAATGTACTTCCGAGAGGGAGACCAACAATCTCAAGGTGGCGTTGGGTTTCTGGTCAATAAGTCCCTGGCTGACAATGTTGTCGAAGTGTCCAGTGTGTCGAATCGGGTAGCGTACCTCATCATCAAGCTCACCGAGAGGTACAGCCTCAAGGTGGTGCAAGTGTACGCACCGACCTCGACACACTCGGATGATGAGGTGGAGGTTATGTTCGATGACATATCGAGGGCCCTTCACTTCACTACTAAGACCCATTACAACGTTGTCATGGGGGACTTTAACGCTAAAGTGGGAGTACAAAATTGTAACGAATCGGTAGTAGGATCCCATGGATATGGGAGCAGAATTCATAGGGGGCAAATGCTCGTCAACTTCCTGGAACGCGAGGGGCTCTTCTTGATGAATTCCTTTTTCAAGAAAAAGCCCCAAAGGAAGTGGACGTGGCAAAGACCGGGCACTGTGACAAAAAACGAGATCGACTTCATCATGACGGACAAAAAGCATATATTCAGAGACGTCTCTGTGATCAATAGGTTCAATACCGGAAGCGATCACCGACTCGTCCGAGGCTCTCTGAATATTGACTTCAGGGCTGAACGTGTTCGCGTGATGAAGGCCAGGCTCCGACCAACTTTGCTCCAAACTATGATGGAATCTGAAACGTTCCAGTCCAATCTGGAGAACCGATTCGCTGCCGTGGAAACCACAACTGACGTTGACCAGAACCTTGAAAATGTGGTTCGGATTCTCAGGGAAGAAGGTACGAGATTCTGTAAAATGCAACGTAGTGGCAGGAAGTCGAAGCTTTCGGAAGAGACTTTAGGGCTAATGAAGAAACGACGTGAAAACCCACCCGTCACTTCGTCAGAGAAACGGATTCTAAACCGAGAGATTAGTAAACGCGTACGACACGATCTTCGGTCCTTCAATACTCTTTCGATCGAAAGAGCGATCGAGCAAAACCGGGGAGCAAAAGTGTTTGTACAATCTCTTGGAAGAAGCCACCTGACGAAGTTGACCACAGAAATTGGAGAAGTCGTTGCTTCGAAGCCGGCAGTCCTAACCGAAGTGGAAAACTTCTATGGCCGGTTGTACGCTTCGCATGCATCTCGACCTGATCCCGGAAATGAGGATTCTAGAGCCACTTTAACACGCCACTACAGCGAAGACCTGCCAGAAGTCAGTATTGGCGAAATCGAGATCGCTCTTAGACAGCTCAAAAACGGAAAAGCCCCTGGAGAAGATGGCGTTACAACAGAGTTATTAAAAGCAGGAGGTAAACCTATACTTAGGGAGCTCCAAAAACTCTTTAACGCCGTCTTGTTTGAAGGGAGAACTCCAGAGATGTGGAGTAGAGGTGTGGTCGTCTTGTTCTTCAAAAAGGGAGATAAAACCCTGCTGAAGAACTATCGACCCATTTCCCTTCTAAGTCACGTCTATAAGCTGTTCTCAAGAGTAATCACGAACCGTCTTGCGCGAAGATTTGACGAATTCCAACCACCGGAGCAGGCTGGGTTTCGGAGCGGATACGGCACCATAGACCACATCCACACAGTGCGGCAGATTATACAGAAGACCGAAGAGTATAATCAGCCCCTGTGTTTAGCATTTGTGGACTATGAGAAGGCCTTTGACTCGATCGAGATCTGGTCTGTTCTGGAGTCCCTGCAGCGATGCCAAGTCGATTGGCGATACATCCAAGTGATGAGATGTTTATACGAAGCCGCTACCATGTCCGTCCAAGTCCAGAATCAGCAAACAATGCCTATACCATTGCATCGCGGTGTGAGACAAGGGGACGTTATCTCCCCGAAATTGTTCACAAATGCAATGGAGGATATGTTCAAAACGCTGAACTGGCAAGGACGTGGCATCAAAGTAAATGGCGAGTACATCTCTCACTTGCGATTTGCTGACGATATCGTCATCGTGGCAGAAACGCTGCAGGACCTACAACAGATGCTGAATGATCTGGCTGACTCTTCTGTACGCATTGGCCTACGGATGAACTTGGACAAAACCAAGGTCATGTTCAATGAACATGTACTACCGGAACCAATTGCGGTACACGGCGCCGTTCTCGAAGTTGTTCAAAAATATGTCTACCTTGGACAGACATTACAGTTAGGTAGAAACAACTTCGAGGATGAGGTGGATAGAAGAATTCAGTTAGGTTGGGCAGCGTTTGGGAAGCTACGTCAAGTCTTCATATCGTCACTCCCACAGTGCCTGAAGACGAAAGTCTACAATCAGTGCGTCCTACCCGTCATGACATACGGAGCCGAAACGTGGACACTGATGGTACGGCTGGTTCACAAATTTAAAGTCGCTCAGCGGGCTATGGAAAGGGCTATGCTCGGCGTTTCTCTGCGGGATCGAATCAAAAATGAGGTGATTCGGCAGAGAACCAGAGTCATCGACATAGCCCACCGGATTAGCAAGCTAAAGTGGCAGTGGGCTGGCCATATTAGCCGAAGAACCGATAACCGTTGGAGTAAACGTGTTCTAGAGTGGAGACCGCGTCTCGGCAAGCGTAGTGTAGGACGTCCTCAGGCAAGGTGGAGTGACGATTTGCGTAGGATGGCTGGCAGGAGCTGGATGCGAGCAGCCGAAGATAGAGCAAAGTGGCGTGCAATTGGAGAGGCCTATGTCCAGCAGTGGACTGCGACGGGCTGATGATGATGATGATGATGACCTCCCTTATAAATAAAATTTTCTATTAAAACAAGCTATACAGGTAGATAGTTAGTCGCTGTGGAGAACCTCTGGAAAGAATTATATCTACCACTAAAAACAGACCTGTAAAAAAAAGGCTCTGTTACTCAGTTGTAAGATCCATGTAATACCTACCAAGTCGGTCAAATTTAAATACATTGCCTGGGCTATCAGATCTCCAACTATGAACGTAGATATTTCTATTAAAAAAATGATAATGACGAATAAAAATATGATAATTTCTACCTATATTATATTTTAAATGTCCATGCTAGTGTCTTAGTTATAGCTCGTATCCCGCCACTAACTTCTTGCCAGTTACATACGAGTTTCAATTTTAACGTACTCGCAACACTGGGTCTTGATTGAGTTAGTCTCACAGCGGTTTTGAATTTTGATAGGACTTAAAATGCGAATATCAAGTAACATGAGATTTTTCTGTTGAATGAGATATGGGGTAAACCATATAGCTATTGCCCACTTAAGGATTTCAAACGCATTGACATGCAATAAAAAACAAATTATTATAGGTACCAACTTTTTATTACTATTTTCTTATGGCCTAATAGACTCCTCTATATAATACAAACAGTTTTTACTTAAAACTTACGTAACATAGGAAATAATGCAATGAAATTAAAATCATCTAAAAAGTACAGAGATTGCCCATAGCCAACAGTAATTTTTATATATCACAGCATAGTAATTGCCCAATACCTTAAAAACATAAATCAAAGTATTTGTTTGACGTCAATCGTCGGAATCAACTTTAAACATAAAATAATCATTAAAAACAAAACATTAAACTGAAATCTAGGTAACAAGATAGTTTTAAATAAGTTAAAAGGGTTGCGTATAGCTTTCATAACCGTATCAAATAATTCTTTCGCTGATGATGATGATGAGTCAGAATCACCAGACTCAGAACTTTTTTCAAGCAATCTTTGATACGGGTCTTTTGATCTTGGAGACTGGACCTCGGAACACCGTATTTTTCAGCAATTTGCCGTGTGGATAACTTGTCAGCATCTTGGACAGCCTCGATCACTTTCTGCAAGTTTTATTTACTGTATTGCACTTTCGGTGTCTTTGGCATACGGAAAATATAACAATAACTTAGATTTTATAAATTCACAAGGATTGCAAAAGAATTCAAGTATTTCAATCACAACAATAAGTGATGTTGGCAACACTTTTATCAATAGGTAATATACTATGACAGCTATTGCCCGGGCAATAACTATCGATATTACTATGGCAATTACTAAAAAAAGGGTGGGCAATTACTAAAAATGTTAAAATTTTGGTTCAGTGATTGCCCACGGCTAAAATAACCGTTAAGATTTAAAATTGAACACAGATTTGCATTGAAAACGATGTTTGGCTATATTTACTTTTATCACATTCATGCAATAGAAGCTGAATATCAAATAATCAACACACAAGAATATTTTAAGAAAGTATGTTCTTAAGAGATAAGAATCTCGGAATGCGAGATACCCGGCTGTAATTTTGTAAATAGTTGTATATTGACATCCTTAAAGTTGTCTCAAAACCTACATATGGTAGGGTGTGAGCAACTATTAAATTTCAAGGTCAAAGTGTCAAAAAATCGTTATTTTTGTAAATTTCTCATTTCCTATGGGTTTTAGCTTTTTGTCTTTGTTGGCAATATTGTAGAATACAAAATTCTCTACAAATTTTGTTTAAAAAAAATTATATACGGTGAACCGTTTTTGAGGTAGAGGCCGTAAAGCGCGCCGCCACAGCCAACAGGTGCCACGGTCGAAATCACGCCATATACAGTTGATGAACTACAGATATTATTAATTGTTGATGTTTACGCATGCTACTGTGTAATGCTTATACTTATATAGTTATATGGAAGTTTTTCACTATATATAAAATGAGAACATAATCATACTTACGTAATATTATAAAATCAAAAGCAAATGATCAATGTGCATAAAAAATGTTAATTTCTTTAATTAGTGCTGTGCAATTAACCTTATTAAAGAAATTAACATTTAAAATTCTTACCTGGTTGAGTAACACTTTCACCCATCAAGACAAAATCCGCCATTACTGTTTTTTTTTCTAGAGTATTGCCAGATGTCAATTTTAAATCTATTAAACATTAAATTACAGCACCATCTAGCGAATTCGAACCCAACTAGAACGATTCTATGTTAACATTCGATAATGTTTTTTTAAAAGCGGGCAATCACTGCCAGTGGGCAATCATACCCTGTTTTATCCTGTATAAAATTAAAATAAAGCAACTGTGAGCGGATTTAACTGGAGTAAGTTGATTCTATACTGAGTTTTAGAGGTTTTTCGAGACACTAAACTAATTTTATACCTACAACTTGAACAAAAGATTTTTAAAAGAGAATACATCTTGCAGCTTATATGGAATTTGTGTGCTGCGCTTTTTTATAGGTCATCAGAAATAATTAAGGAGTGACTTTAATATCTAACTACTTAATGAAACTTAAGTTTGGATACGTATTGTAATAATAAATTGCATTTATCTCTGTTGCTATTGTTGCTCTAAAGAAATATTTAAAAGTAAATTTATTTCCGTACTTTAAAATTATTCTAAATTTAGACAAACTGGTAAACTTACAGCCCACCTGCATACGCTGTGAACAGTAATTAAATGTAGCTATTTATTTATGTCGAGTCGAGATAGGCACCGATTTACAAAATGGCGTCCTTCCTGTAAAAAAACATTACACGTTACATTTAACTTTACCCCCATACATTTAACGTTCACTTTTTATAAACATACATCTACTCGAAGTGTATAAACAATTCTGGATTTGCAGTCACAAAACAGAGAAACGAAAGTGTTTTCAAATCAAAATCGAACTTGTGTTCCTGGTAATAAACGCTTTGTAAACGATGATAGAACTTTTGTCGGTTCTCAATACAAGTTTGTTTTTTGTAGACAGTTTTGCGTGACTATTCCCCATTAATGTAGCAGCGTTCTTTGCTGTTGTCTTAGTTTTTCCTATTATTGTTTTTGTTTGAAAACAGATGTACAACGCTGTTGTAGTTAGCGATTTTCCTCGTTAGTTACGTTTGTTGCCATTCAAAGCATCGATGTATACAAATCCGATGCATTTTTCTTGAAAATGAACCGTGAAACGACACTTTCTTTTGTCACTTTGGATATCATTAAGGTGGTTTCTTTATTGTCCTGTCTACACTTTTATCACTATGTAATTTATCTTGTTTAAGGGTGAAAAGGAAATTTATGTTGAGTTTCCGCATGTACCTAATCACCAAAATTGAGCGGTGTAATTTTACCAAATTGAATTAGTATTTATAGCCTTTATAGTTCACTAGTGATTAGTGAAACAAAATTAATCTACTTTAGATAACATGATTAAAATAGGAAGCCAATATGATGCACTAGCACTTGTGAAGACGCTGTAATTAAAAAAAAACATGCCGGAAACCATGTCATTATGTTTAGATTTTGGTATTTTTCATCTACCTTTCAGAATCCAAACATTACAATAATGTAAAATTTAAACTCCAAGACACATTACAATAAAACCACATATTCAAAACATGTATCGTTAACGACATATTTCAATTATTTCAGAACCGCGACCACAAGCGTGTTATTCGGCGGATTTGTAATAAATGCTCATGATAAATTTAATTTAGGTTCATTTTACCAGTACATTTAATTAGGTTAAATTTCGGTAAAGCTTTGTTATTTGTTTTGATACGTAATATATACACGGGTGTACATGTATATTGTGTTATTTAAGCATAGGTGCCTTTGCTAATAAAGTAATACAGACCATTAAAAATAATAAAAAAAATGGTATTCACATTGACTGAGTAATACTTACAGTCAGGATTGGAGTATACGTTAAGAATAACGACTTGGTAAAAAACACGAAATTCTATGTAGTCCGACAGTTACATTTTTCTCAAATAAACAAAAAAAATACAAAAAGTTCGGGAGTGAAGCCTCATGACGTCACTGTTTGGTATAAATTGTACTACAAAGTGACGTTACGAGTTTTCACTTCCAAACTTCTGAAGCTCCATCTTTGACATTTAATTTTATTGTCCAATTGATAAAATAAAAAATAAGTCCCATAATTTTTAGTAACGGTACGTATTGGATGGACAAAGAAAAAAAACAGCCACGCGTATTGCAGGTAAGTATGCTATTTCCTACGCATGGTACAACTGGATATAAGCATGATACCTCACATTAAGGTATTGTGGATTCAAATCCCACTAAAGTGTCCATGTTTTCTTTACTTGTCTTGGCACAAATATCATTAGCATCATGTCTTTTCTCATAAGTCCTTGACCTCCCAGACATGCGATAAATAGAAAGCTAAGACAAAGCAAATCTCCCACGATTGTGACGGTAATCAATTCTCTTTTGTATCGAGCTTGTCATTGTGGAGATCATCTCTTCCTCATAACGTGAGTCACTAAACAATGAAATGAAACGTTGGAAGCAAACTGCTATGTATGTGAATAATTAAACGACTTTCTTTATCTATAATTTCTTTAGTGTTGTATTTCAACCACACGTCATGTGTGTATGATTGTGTATGTTTTCAACCGAGGAAAAAAACGGAGGAGGTTCTCAAGTCGACGTATATATATATATATATACATATATATATATATATATATATATATATATATATATATATATTTTATTTAATACTTAGTATCTACTAACTATGAAGTGAATAGATGAGGTCAGGTAATTGTGACGTTCAGTGTACCAAGTGTTTTATTATTATGTTCATAAAAGCGACTATTCTTAATACCATCCCACATTACCGTCATTTCTATGAAAGCTACTTAGTTCGAATGTATGTAAAATAATTTATTTCCGATCGCTCCTTTAGTACTGTAGTCTTGAAATGTGTAAACGAATTCAAATTTAAATGTAACGACTTAGAATCTATAATGGAGTAACAGCATATTTTAAGTTATGTCACTAAAGAGCGCTATGTATTAGGTATAAACACGTATTTAATTGATTAGGTACTATTGCTTCTCGATTCGTTGACAGAAATTACCACTCAAATACTGCCTTTGTGTCGATAATTAGTATGAGTATATGACCTATACAAAGGAGTTAATTGGCGCAGTAATTAAATAGACGTCCACAAAACTTCAATCAGTAATAAATCACTCAAAAAGCTCAAATAATCATTATAGTATGTTTACACGTACATCTTAGAATTAAAAATATAAGAAAAGAAGTATATATTCAAAATGAGGCATAAACTAATTATGATTGCACTGACAGCCATATGATTAAACGACATTATAAGATACTAGCTTCTGCCCGCGACTTCGTCCGCGTGGAACTCCTCCTTTTTTGCAGTCGGTTAAAAAGTAGCCTATGTCTTTTCTCAGGTTCCAGACTTTCTTTGTACCAAATTTCATTTAAATCGGTCCAGTAGTTTTAGCGTGAAAGCGTAACAGACAGACAGACAGACAGAGTTACTTTCGCATTTATAATATTAGTAGGGATTGAATTATAGATAAAGGTTAAAAGGTCAATTAATTCATCTTATAATTTCTGTCACTAAACCAAACTTATAATTTCCTTCACTAAACCAAACTAGTACCTAAAAGTTAATTGGTAAGTAATAGTATTTAAAAATATCTATTTTCTAAAATGTGCAACGACGTCGAAAATCGTGTCCGTTACCATAAATTTAGTTTCGTTCTGTAAAACAACACGTAAATTATTAGAAAGGTAGTGAATATTACCATTACCGAATCACCTAATATGACACGTCCCAAAGAGCAACATGTTTAATTAGACGTGAAACCTTTGAATGCATTTAGTAGAGCTGCAGTAATTGCACCGCGTCATTTGGACCTGTGCGCCAAAGTGTTAATTTAACGCTGGCTGCTTCGAACTGGACATAGACGAAAGAAGTAATGGATTTTAGGTACCTAATACTAAAAAGACAAATAGTATCCTGCGACACTTCCTAGGTAATTTTGGGGTTGATTGATTTCTAATTAAAAGTACTAGGCATATTTAAATAAAACAACTGTACCTAACGGATTTAACCAGAGTATATTTTGTTTGAAGTATATTTCAATATTTCAGTCTACAGATGAAGTTACTTTACCACTTACCTACTCAATACTACTACTGTTGAGCATTTGACATTTTGAAAACAGGGTAGTAAAAGTAATGTCTTTGTTTCTGACAATTTTGTTTGCATATTAGGCACTTATGTAAAATTCAATTTTGGCTATCGTCAACTCAGTCTGATACAAATAGGAACTGTAGGTACTTAAAGTTTAAGTTAAATCCGTTTCAGTTGTATTATTTGAAATGCATTATAAACGCAAAATTATCAGAAATTTGCAGTAGATATCGTAATGATCATAAAAACTAAATAGAATGTTATCAATTTGAATGGAACTGTTACCTTCCCAAAATAAGTATAAAGAAAGTTAAGCTTGTCACGGATATATCTGTTACAAGTGACATTGAGAGTTAAGGCGATCATCGGATCAATATGTCATGAACTTTCTGACAGTTTACCGGCGAATACACTCGCTTTTGATTTATATTGGAGAATTTTATTGATATCAATAGAAGTTATTGATGCTTGTCCAATAAAAACTTTCGCTTCTGTAATTTGTAGATAAAAGGCTTTCAACAGGTAGGTACCTATAGATAGCCAAAATTATAATATCCATAATAATATAATACGTAGTGCTCTTCATTTTCACAAGCGCTTTAATATGTCGAAATTTCTCATTAAAAGTACACTTAAGCACTTACCTGATAAAAATACTATTTACCTTTATAATATTTAGATTGTATGCTTGCGTATTTAATCCAAATTAATTTCTTTACAAAGATTTATTTATCTAGCTTAGATAATCTAGTTAAATCTTGATCTAGATGCTAAGAGCTAAGTCTAAAGATATATCACGCTTTGGCATTTATTTAGCTTAATTTTTCAGACGTTAAGCCTTAGTATCAAACGGCATAATGCTAACTGTATTTAAAAAATATTCTGAGATGTGTTTGTTAACGACAGGTTTAAAGCAAAGAAAGGACCCACCCTAATCCATTAACGTTGCACCTTTTTTCTTCATTATAATAAAGCGGCTTACAGAAAAGCTCCTTAAAAACATCAATTTTTCGCGTTATTATACTGAAACGATTTTTCGCTTTTCCTTGCTTTTAAACGATTAAATAGGGTTCAGGGCAATTATTGAGATTGGAAATAACAATTTTCACCCGTAATTTGTATTATATTTTGATATCACTTTGATTGTAGATGGAAGTGGGACATAAGTAGGTGGCTACGTAATTATTATTGATAAGTGCGTCATTCACGTACTTGTAATTATGTCAATTAGGTATTTATTGAGAACTTAATTTGAAATGTATACCTACTTCTATATAGAACTGACTTTTTTGTACCCATTTTATTGTTTAACTGCACATTGATTTACATAATAAGTATGCAGTAGGCTCTGCTATAAGTAAATTATTTCAATTCCTACTTAATTAGGTACATATGGGTAAATTTATGGATACCATTAACGGCTTTATTTATGGCATTATATGACTTCATCATTATAACTTAAAGGTATAGGTGTTACAGTCTTCCAAATATAAACTCAAACTTTCACAAGATTTATGAAAGTCCCAAAATCATCCGACGGACCGCACTGCTATTTGTCATGCGACATCTGGCGCAAGGCAGTTCACACCGGCGCGAACCAGTTTCACCCGGTTCAGAGCGGTTAGAAGAGGTGTTACAAAGCAAAATGGCCGACATTTTCGCCCCAAACTAGTTACGGGTAGAAATGACGTGGGTCGTTTATTTTTATTGGCAGTAAGTGATTTTTCTAAGGTGATTCCGATAAAGTGTTGAGATTTGGAAATTTTTAATAATAAAAAGGAAATGTTAGGTTTCTTGGTGGTTTCATTTTCTTTTACATATTGTAATGAGATTTTGCTATAGGTACGAATCTTTTTGTGTATGTACAAATTTAATTAAGTACAAATAACAATTATATTCCCTACATAGAACCTACAAAATTGATCGCGGACATAACGAGTAAAACTGTATAAAATATTCCAATACCTTTTAAAATGAACATTTTTTTCGTAAAACAAAACTAATTGGGTTCAATGGATCTTAGAAAGTAATCCGTAAAAATCCAATAAAATACTTAAAGAGCCCCGGCTTAGCATTTTATTTGTAAATTAAGTTGTGTTTGTTTTTTATGGCTCAAAGAACACTCAGCTTAAGCGGATTTGATATAGCAAATAGATCATGAATAAATAAATAGATATCTATAATATGTTTTGAATTCACACAAAACATATTTTCTTTATTTTAAATTCAAATTACGATGTATAATAATTAAATTACGGTAAGTACTTAATATTTATTTATATTTTGATGTAAGTAGTATTAAATATGCATGCTCCATAGTTAAATTGCAGTGCCCATTGCAGAGTTATGTTGAAACTTAATATTTATTTATTTTTAAGACCTAATTGTACAACAGAATGCAATAAAGAATTATGAATTATAAAAATTATTATAATAATTAAGATACCTACAAAAATTTTAGAATTTTAAAATAACTTTAACTAGTTAGGTCTTAAGTATATATTTGTAAATTGATAAAAAAAAAGTAACTATCTACAATAAACACTTAAGTAAATACTCATTGAAAAGAAATGATCTCTGACTTCTTATTAATGACAATTTATTTTTAATTTATAACACTTATCTTTATCCAATTAACAAAGAACCGCCATCGACCACATAATCAGATCCGGTGACACTTCTCGCAGCATCACTGGCTAAAAACACTATAGTTTCAGCAACATCTTCCGGCTGAATTTCTTTTTTCATTGGTAATTTTTCAATTAATCCATCTACAAATTTTTTGTCTACTGTTTTACCCAAAGTCGCGATCGCATGTTTCTGAATATTGGTTTTCACTGGACCAGGCACGACTCCGTTTACCCTGACACCATGTGGAGCCAGTTCTAGAGCAACACATTTTGTAAAATGACTCATACCTGCTTTCCCCACAGCATACGGCAAGGTGTAAGGAAACATCTTAAAAGCAGTCTCACTTGATACATTTACAATATTTCCTTTATACTTAACGAGATATGGAGCAGCTTCATGAGTTAAGGCTATCGCAGCTCGTAAGTTAACAGAAGTTAACTTATCAAACGTTGAGACAATATCGTCATCAAATATACTCCCTGATCCAAATATACCAGCACAATTTACAAGCACATCGATTCTTCCAAATTCCTTGATAGTTACTTCAACGATTTTTCTAACGTTCTCATCCTTAGATATGTCAGTATTGATTTTAAGAACTTTCGATCCAGATATATTTTCACACTTTTCAGCAGATTTCTTGAGAATATCTTCTCTCATATCAATGAGCGATAATTTTGCTGACAATTCAGCAAATTTTAATGCTGTAGCTTCACCAATACCCGAGCCTGCTCCAGTAATTACTACAACTTTATTAGAAAAACTCATTTTCGCTTGCTCCGTTTTAACAGTGTACCTAAGAATAAATGATACTGGTGTATTTATCTCAAGTTGTTGTTTATATAACTAGGACAATTTTCATTATCAGTTGGTACTTGCCTTATATAGAGTACAGACACTAGACGTCGACAAAGTACCTACTCGTAGTTATTTATAAAGGAAATATTCATCGTAATCATTGAGCGTTGCATTGCACTGTTTCTCAACTTTAGATTTAATGAAGAAAGAAATACCTAATTAAAACTGAACTTAAAATTAGATTAAGCTTAATAAGGATATTAAAGTATTTAATAATTTTTCCCTTTTTGGATTTGTATATTAATATAAATAATAGTTAGTTTGTTTCTTATAAAATAACAAGATTGTCTTAACAGCGACGAAATGCTAAAATTTGAAAAAATATTTCTTTGATGATAAGCTTAGTGTTTTCAAGTTTCATATACATTTAAAATAGTAAATTTCTTAGTAACTTCTAGACAAACGATATGCATTTCATAGGTAAAGATTTAAATCTATAGATTAGAACCAAACCTAGAGGTATGCTTTACCTTTTAATTATAGTAAATGCTATAAGTTTTCTGTTTATAAATAATTTTTAATTAAATTTTGCTAATAACATTAGAAATTGTTGTAACGTAAGATGCTAAATTATAATATACAGGTAGGTATAAGAGCCGCTGTTCATACGATACATAATAACATAATATTATTATTATGATAAACAGCGGCTATTTAGATAATTCTATATGTACTGACTTGTTTGACTAATTACACTTTAACAACCAAGTATCATTAATCTATTTATGAATAATATTATAATATTTAAATCTTGAATCAGTTTATTATTCTATTGTAAACATATTAAATTCGTCCTTCGTCTTGCTCTTGTTAATGTAAAATTATCAACTTTGTAGGTAGGCCTTAATTCTTATGCATTGCTGGACTTAAATAAACTCTGATTGTGAACATGAATAATATAACCTAATACCTACATAATTTTTAACTATATTATTATGATGTTAAATATCTTTTGTGTATTTCTAGACCGCTTGAGAAGGATAGATCGTAACTTATTATGATATCCGAAGTACCTGGTTCACGCAGAAAGTAAATACCTACTTAACTATTAAAGTAGGAACACTTAAGAAAATAACTTCCATAGAATGAACAAATATAGAAATAGACATAGCAACATTTGGATAAAAATAATGCTATTCTCGGGCATACTTGACCTCCCAGAAAACCTTATGAAAATGTCCGTAAGAAATATATTTTCGTTACATTTAACTACGATATTTGACACTGCAGGGACTCAAATTTTACCCTTTGCCTTAAGGGATATCCATTTTCCCTATTTGTTATTCATAGAAGGTATTTGATGTAATAATACTCCAGGGAATATATTTTATGTAGTGATTTATGTCGCTAACACTATTTCACTGAGCGAGGAAGTTTCGAGTGAAATTGAATAGATGATGGAATTAGTTTAAAGTGAATTGAAAAAGCTACTGCTTTTGACGATTTTGGAACGCATTTCACTAAAGAAGACCTGTTTAGCCACATTGAATTAGAATTTACGAGTACGTATTTTCATCGCTTGTATATCGGTTCAAAGACATTTATTCTCATAAGAAATTACATTTCACTTACATGAGAAATTTATAACTAGGTTAGAAGGTAATTTTAACAATAGTGCTTATCCAGTGAGCTAATTAGAAGGTATTATAAATTCATCGCTGACGTATTTAAATAGTCACCGAAATATTTTTTCAAGTCTCGGATTCTTTAAATACAAGTGGGTATTCGAAGTGATGATTACTGAAAATTTGATTATATTATATCACACAACGTGATGTTATTAATAATAAATAATATGTAATATTTTAACCGCGAGCATAAGATTATGTTAAATGAGTTTATAATAAATATCATTGAAGGACATTGGACACATTGTGATTTATCGCAATATTGAGTGCATTATTAGAAACTGATAGTAATTACACATACACTATGTTTGCGGTCAATTAATACCAAGTTCCTAGTACACATAAAAAGGTTCTTATAAAGAATTGTATAAAACTTTAAAATTGATGGTATCAGACATAATTGGTCTTGATAAAACGTATACAACGTTCAGCTTGCTCGCTTCAAATAATAATGAATCTACAATTAAAATGAAGCTTGTATTTCTAGAATAATAATACCGAAGATGGTCCAAACCTTTCTTTTGTGTAACAAAATTATGTCAAGATCATCTTTGTGATAGTTTACCAAGTTAACTTTGGTACCAAGAAAGAGTTCAAAACTTCTGGATGTTGATAATTATAAAGGCAGTAAGTTCAGTAAGAGAAATTGTGACGGGCGTATAACAGTCGGAGTTCTGTCCGGATTTACTAAAGTAATCGATTTTTGAAAGAAAATATTTTTTGTGTTACTAAACCCTCTGTCTGTGTTTAATATGGCATCAGTAGGGATGAGGGGTGGGGGGCTTAATGTGCCTCCATTCATTGCTAACCCCGATCTGGATAACCGGGTATTTGAAATTTAAATCGGCTTTCAGTTGAATTGCCGGTTGAAAACGTTGGCAATGATTTCAAAATCATCCCCGTAACAAGCTAAATTGAACTCTGAAATTTAACTTGAAGGTCAAGTTTGGATTGTTTTTTAAAACAGTTGAGATGTCTGATGAATGAGTTCTGAAGAAGTTCTCAATTCATTTGTTTGAGGTATGTTATGCGTTTTGGATTTGAAATGTTAAGTACAATATGAGAACATTTTACACTAGGCTACGTGCCTATTTCATAGATAGTGTTCAAAATGATATACTTGAATGTTTTTTTTTTATTTATGAGTATAAATGTAATGATATTTCTAGCATTAGAAAAAGAAATGAATAAAGCATGGACCAATCATGTCACCCGGAACTAAAACTACCTGTTACCGTTTCCTTGGGTTAGGTACCTATATTTCCATTTTGGAAAGCCATAAAATAGTTATAGGTACTTATTAATAATGCATTTATCAGTTTTTTTTATTATTGTGTAAATAGAAATTAAAACTTAAATGATTACTTGTTCTTACCTTAACTTAACCTACACAATTTTTTTTTTTTTCTGAATCTTTTTTTTAACGGCTCATTAGGCCTAATTATTACCATAATTATTAGTAATACCTACTGCATGCAAAACTAAAAAAATAAGCCTTTAGTATGTAAGCCTTCCCTCAGAAATAAACGATTCAACTTCTTGAATAAATCTGGAAACGCTTTATTTAATGTTGTCTTGAATTAGCAATAGGTGCAAAGTGCAAGGTTATAATGCATTGTGTTCATTCTATGCACTGGTAGCACTTTCCCATACAAAGATGAAGAATCTTGTTTCTCATTCAAAATTAGCGTACTTATGTACGTTTGTATAACAAAAGTAAACAGTTTACAAACTAAGTAAGGTAGGTACCTATTTCTCTTATACAAGTTTCCTGTTCAAAATTTAAAATTTACTTACATCAGATATTTTTGGTATTTAATATAAATTGTATGTACCTTTATTATTTTCACTATTGTACGTTTGTAGGGCAGACACGCCTTTATATTATTATCTTATCACTTTGTACAAACCGAGTCCCGTCAAGATATTTAAAAATTAACACTCACACGTATGCATTAGCATGCATTCTGTGACGTCACTGATGTTGCAGCTAGCCAACAGTAAGTAACAATTAACTAAACATATGCAAACGAGTGCATCGGGCTGGGGTGCTGGATTTGTAAATGTTAATGTTTATTGCGCACAAAGATTACGTGGAGTTGATTTACGAAATTGGTACCTATATTAAAAAAATGTTGTTTCATTCCAATAAAATAAGTAAGCAAATAAAAAAAAAACGCGAGTTAATCCCGTTATAGTTGTTTCATTACAATATAAAATATATATCTACCTACAAAGAAAAATAGATTTCAGTTTTAGATATCTTCAGTTAAGTCGGATACGAATATGGAAACCGTAAAATTAACAAAACAACTAAATAAAATACCTACGCGAGTTAAATCCGTTCTGTTGTTTATTCGAACGTGTAATAACCGCGTTAGCATCAGAAATTATTGTGCTGAATATTACTGTTACATTAAATGTATGAAGCCAAAATTACCTAAGTACACAAAATATAAGAGCGAAAAGTAAAAAAATAATTTGATTTAATTAAATTAATAAAGGGAGAAATTACCTCGCGTTTACTCCTTCATAAACTGTGACTTATTTCAGAGAACGATTAAAAGTAAAGTTCTTAAGCTTCCAAAAGAAATAAAAGTTAGATAACTTTGTTCAATTACTCCTGTAATCGTTTACTGTAATTATACATTCAATTTAAGGGTACTTACTGTTTAATACAATAATTACAAAAGTTTGATGTTCTCGTGCGCGTCTGTATATAATCTTTTCAAATTTTTTTTTAATTCCAATTATAAGAATAAAAAAATAATGGTTTTCACTTGCTTATATTTTTTATTCCGACGTATTAAATAATTACAGCTGCTTATTCGTAGCAGACTTAGATTACTTATGACATTATCTTTTAAGGTCTGTGATGGATTCCATTCACTTTAATTGATTTTATGTCGATATTTGCACATTACAGATATTATTTATTCGTCGTAGACTGTTCTCGACAACTAAGTCTGCTTCTAATAAAATCAATAGCTACAAATCCGTTGTTTTATTTTTAACGTCTACTCTGAACCTACCGTTCTTAATAGACATAAATAGATTTACTATTTAAAATTCACCTTTCCTCTTACTAATTAGGTACCTATGACCGAGTAATGTTCCAAATTAATAAAATATAAATACTTATATTTAACCTTCGGCTAACTGTCATAGCTTACGTTTATCAATAACATTGACAATCAATTTGAAGAAGCCTGTTTACAAATGACGAGTTTCAATGATTTTTGATACAATTTCAGATAATATCGTACCTAACGCAATATTACATAATATATTACTAGAATATGTGAACTAGTTACATTAACTTTGTCGAAAGTACTTAGTACAAAAAAAAGTTTTTTGGCTGATATTTTTATGATAGGCGCTGTAAATCTTGCAGTCTTAATTTGAGATTAAGTTCTCAGACCACTTAAAAAAAGTAAAATAAAATAAAATACATAGATTAACAGGTTTGACATTTTCCGTAAAATAAACAAGGTGTCAATTCTACTCCACGTATCCTCTTTCCAGAATCACTGTGTCAACGAGACAAACTACCGGGAGCGCGCAAGTTCGTTTGCGGGTTCGTAATTATGCGTGAACCCGCTTCTCTTGACGAATATGACATCTGAGTCAGGGATGTTTAGGTGTTACATAATATTATCCATATATTATCCATCCAATTGTTCAGTTAGGTACTAAAGAGGATGCGATCCAGTGAGGATGCTGGCCGCATAACAAGTTTAAGTGTTCTGATATCTTTAACAAAATAGGGGGTTGTCACAGAAACAAGAGTATTTATAATTGTGCGTCTAACAATTATAGTTGAGATATAAGCTATAGTACCTACCTGGGTACACCTTACTTATATTATGGAATTGACATACCTACGGGTATTACTTTAAATAGTTAGTTGTCTAAGGGTTAGTAACTTTGAAATACTTGTTAGTAATTCTTGATTACGTCACCAATCAGCCAGGCAAGCAGTACATAAAAAATCTGATTTAGGTACTAATAGAAGTCATCTGCCATGATGGATAATAATTTATATATCGCTCTCTTTTAGTAAAATATTGAAACGAATTACATTCACGTCGATATTGCATAAAATATTTTAAATGATCACTTTGTCATTTAAATTTTAATTAATATAGTGACACATTACGAGTAATTCACGCTCACTGTATAGAATTCATTGATATAGTCAATGGAAAGCTATCCGTCGAAATAAATGAAACCTAGGTATTCGAAAACTTCTTGAAAGCAACTAAGCTTACCAACTAATTTACTAATAATATTTTTTATTAATAAATTAATCTGATGAAAATAATAGAGTCCAACCAAATTAATGGTGAATAGGTACAACACGACCTGCACATAAATTGTTTATTTTTCAAAGCTTACAAATCAGAAATAGCAGTTATAATTCTGAATATAGCAAATAAGTTACACAGAGCTGTTAACATCAACGTCGATGCACTAAATTATTTTGGTCCATTAGTCACTTTTGTGGATAGAATTGTATTGTAATTATTTCAAATAACAAACTTCACTATACAATGTGCTATTCTTATCATAAAAACGAACTGAACCAATTTTGCACCTTAAAGTGACGCCGCCACAGTAAAAGCCGTATTGGAGTTGAAAATGCATAATTTATAGAAAACACCTTTTGAGAAATTCCAAAAAAGGACGGGGATTTCTTCTCACCTTACTTTAACACTGATAAATATTGAATTGACTTCCTTTCTACATATGCAATGAGTCCACTAGTGTGTTTTAAAACGCGGTAGGGAACTCATTTGTGATTTTCTTTTTACGTGACATAAGGATTATTAAAATACGGAATAATCATAGTTCAACTCATAATGATTATACATTATAATTTATATCGTCATTGAAATTTCTTATCATTTACCACACTCATCCACACAAGATGATGGTGATGAAATCAGACCTTAATTATTTTATTAAGTAGGTACATGTTTTAAGCGCAATGTCATAAGCAAAATGTATTACTTTTTACGATTGTTTCATTAAAATATACTTACCTACTTAGCAGGTACGTATGTCTTAATAAAACTATAATATCAAATAATACCCAATTTTAAATTTATACAATGTACTTAAAGTAATCCGTCTGGAGTAATCTTATGCTAATATTTGGCTCTTTAATCTTAAGCTGAAAAACCAAGAATAATAATTTTTCATCTTCACTGAATACAGTTTGCTTTGTCACACTTTTACAAAGCGATCGTTCTTTGTTTAGCCCTATATTGGCTTATATAAAAATCTATAAAGCTAAGGGAACCTTCACATGATACACTAGAGCCTTTTCTCTCACCATAAAGTAACTTACTCACGAGGGCCCTTGGTACGCCACTTCTGTTCTTTGTGCTATTGTTCTGGACTCGGGCTTGCGAAGGTTTTTTTTAACAATGCCTGTCGTGTGTATAAATGACGGTATTATTTTTGAAAAAAAAAACTGAAAATCACAGCTAACTTACTATCTAGGTCAAACGTGTAACGGAAAATTCGTTTAAAATCGTTGGTAGTGTTATAATTTTAGTTTTATTTAGTTCATAACTATGAATAAAACATAAAAATACTATAGGTAATTCATAAGATACATAACTAATAATTTCTGATACCATCGCGGTTATTAGGTATATTTTGGAATGAAACAACTTTACACAGATTTAACTCGCGTATTTTATATTATTGGCTTTAGCATAAGGCTATTGTCTGCTCAGTCGTGCTATGATTATGGAATCTGTAAGTATTCGAAACGTCAGCCAATAAAATAAAATACGCGAGTTAAATCCGTTTAAAGTTGTTACATAACTATACACGTATTTAATTATAGTGTTACCTATTCGGTCCCAACGATACGATCTAAATAGACAATAAGGTTTGTTTATTAAAAATAGATTACATTGGTTTCGATAGTTATTTTGAATCATATTTTATTAAACAAAAGGAGTGAATAATTAAAAACAAAATTATATTTATCGCAGTTTATTTTTGAATTCTTGAAATCATAATTATAGTCAAACGTTTACTTGAAACGAGGTTACTGTAATGTAAAATATTGAAGTCAATCGATTTACACCATTCAGTGTTCAACTTCATTAAACACGGCAGATTTACTGAATAGAAATTAATAGGTAGGTAATAATTGACAACGAAGCAGGTCAAACGATGGAACGTTCTCGTTTGCGAACTTTAGGTTAGTGAGTCGCAACGTTTGAAGGAGTGTGAGACAAAAGAAAGGGGCGTTTTTTAATTTAACTTATTTATAAAGCAAAGTAAGTACCTAAGCTTTGATTAGGTATATAATTACATCGCATTCATACACAAGTCGTGTTTATGAAGACTACTTTAATAAAAGTTGTCAATGAACATTTAATGATTAGTAGTAACGAAACAAAATTTCAAGTGATAGTTGTCAGTTTGTTGTAAGGCAGTTGCTACTTGGATTTCGGATCTTCGGAGAGAGGGCGCTATTGCGGCATCGTTATGTTAGGAACACGTGATTTGGAATGACGTTAGTAACGGTGTGAAGTTAGATGCGATGGAGTGATTGGGAGTAACGATGATTCTGTATAGATCTATCGGTATTGGTGGTCACGAGCACTGCAACCTATCGCATCGAATTAATAGTATCAAACTCGCCGCGATTTCTTTATACAATCGATATCATTGGGTTAATCTTAAGTGTGACTGCAATAATATGTTGTTATTTCATAATATATTATCGATCAATTTGTAGTGACTATTATTGTGAACATTCATAATGTCTGAAGAACATCGAAACATGCCGTCGTCAGTTCCCTCAAGCTAACAAAACCACTAAAACCCTAAACCACCCCTGCTCCAAGATATATATATTATATTATATTCTGGAATACCGATAGTAGAAATACGTTTTACTGGAAAGGCTATAATTTAATCAAACACGGCGGTAGCGGCTTCACGCTTGTCAGGTAATCGATCCGCGGGTTTTGAAACAATTCAATAAATATCCACCAACTGGAATACTCGGCATACGTATCTCATTTTAATTGAAATAAAAATATTCAAATAATACTTGCGAAATATTTTGCATTGTGGGAATTGTGCATGAATTTTTTGATAAATAAATTTTCAGCGTAGGTAGTTCAGTAATCAGTAATCATTTATTGCATAATCATGTTGTTTACAATAAGGACTTAAAGATAAATAGTGGATCAAACATGAACCCTGCTAGGGCATAGCAATTCTCAAAATAACTTAATAAAAAACTAAATCACAGAGTAATTGTTAGGTAAATTGTACATGTATCATTGTTTATTTGCTGACGTTGATATTTCCAAAACACTACGGTTCCCATATTCATAGCACGACTGGGCTGACAATAATCGCACCAAAAAAAATTAAAATACTTACGCAAGTTAAATCCGTTATATTTCTTTCATTCCAATGTGCAAAAACATTGTTACGGCGTGGTATAAGTTACCACATACTTAATTATTAGTGTAAAATAGCAAAATGGCCAGTATTAACCTATAAGAGTAAGTTTCTTATGTCTTAGCCGCAGCCAAGTAAAAACTAACACGGTAGAAGAACAGTCGGGGATGAAGTGGAATCGGTTACGATATCTGCAGACGGCCGCCGCTCTAATTTGCCAATCGACGGAAAAATTCACTTGGACTGCTTTATACAATATTGAACTATTTTATAAGTTTCTGTTACTATTGGAATGAAAAGGTATAACGGATTTAACTTGGATCTTTTAATTTATTTCGTGTTATACTATCGTTAGCTCAGTAGTATACTTTAATTTAGACTATAGTCAGCAATATGGAAACTGAGAAGTTTTCGAAAAGGCAGCATGTACTTATACATTTTTAAATACGCGAGTTTATCCGATGTAGTGTTTTATTCCAATCTGCAATAACCGCGAAGGTATCAAAAATTATTTTCTTTTTTTTGTTACTAGGTATATTTGATCTACATTTTTTATATCCGAGTATTTTGAGGTGATCACGTTCCGATGTTAGGCCTTACTTTACACGTTACCTACATCAAAAATACTATTACTACGTGAAACCTAAATAAATTACTGGTGACATATAGCATGATCCTATCCAGTACGTGCTTGAAATATCATCGAACGAATCGTACGACTTTTGACTTTACCTGCCGAATTGTAATGAGCCTTGGATTGGACGAAAAATCCGATAACTGCGATGTTAAATTTTATATTGCAATGATTTAAAATAATATAGCGTAATATGGCTAGCTAGTACCGAGTATACCAAACTAAAGAAAAATAGATGATATTGATATTTATAAAACAGATTTGACCGTTTCTATTGAAGACTGCCTTAGTTGTCACGTATATTTGGCGGTGTGATAGTACTTACCTAAACCACAAAAATCCATACAAAAAAAGGAGATATTTTTTTAAAAGATTTGTGGTTGAATTAACTCTTCAAATTAAATATAGGTACCTAACTTCGAGAGTACTAAGACTAGTATAAAAAATCGATAGCATAGTTTAATCCTTTGGTTCACTATCATAATCATAATGATAGTGAGCGAAACAAAGGACAATAAATAACGCATACTTACAATGCATTATGCTAAGTATATCATAATCATTTTAAATTTCCGTTCTGCAGCCAAGAGCGCAAAATGTAAATTAATATTTTCGCGAAACATTTTCAGTAGGGCTGTCACGTATGAACATGATGCTATTCTTTCTTTCTCTTATTTAATACTTTATGACAAATCCTGTCATGCCAATATGAGGATTTTTTATTTTTGTACATAAAATTTACTTTCGTCGGTGGAGTGAGAACGATGTTATTTGATTTGGTTAGGAGAACGGCTGAGCTTGTGTTGTTTAGCGATCATTCGAGTAAGTATAGTTAATCCGATCTATATGAAATTTGACAAATTAATAGATAACCTATACATACCTATAGGTATATAACCTATACCTAGCAACTAACATTATTAGCCAAGGTATCCAAAGATTTTTCTTCTTCCCTTTCATCAATTTAATTATTGTATGTCAGTTGTCTATTTAGTGAGGTAATTAAAGTACTAGTTTTATAGTAGCTTGCAGTTACATTTATACAGAGTCAATAAACATTTACGTGTAAGTACTTATACATTTTTAAATCCCTATTTTGAGTAAGTATCTACTTCTTAATAGAACCTGTCTAAATAGCAAAGATACACTGAACGAGTTTCAGCAGATGTCTTTTACATTATTATAGGTACATCGGTTACACACAATGGTCAGATAATATCATACCCAAACGGCACTCATTTAGAGGTGATTACATTGCAATTAATTTACAAAGGCACCAACCCTATATAATTTGCCACGTAGTAGGCAAAATAAGAGGCTGGTTGAGGCTTGCCTTTGTTGCAGACGGTTTCGTACCGCTCTAATTAAAATGTACCTCGCCAGGAATCAACAAGTAGATAAACTTAAAATAAGTACTCCCTACTTACATTTTATAATTAATTGATTTCAAAACCAATTAGAGCCGTGAGAGTATTTTCACTACGTAATAAACAAAGTCGCTGTCGCTGTCTGTCCGTGTCTTCATATGCTTAAATTTTTAAAACTACGCTACGGATTTTGATGCGATTTTTTTTAATAGAGAGAGTGATTCAAGAGGAAGGTTTATAAAATAGTACGAAGTCGGGACGAGTCGCTAGTATTATATAAATTATTATTCATTGGAATGAAACAACTATTAACGGATTTAACTCGCGTATTTTTATTTTATTTTATTAGCTGACGTTTCGGATTCTTTACAGTTTCCATAATCGTAGCACGACTGAGCTGACAATAGTCTCTAATAGTCTCTGACGAAACGTCAGCTATTAAAATAAAATAAAAATACGCGAGTTAAATCCGTTAATAGTTGTTTCATTCCAATGTGTAATAACCGCGAAGGCATCAGAAATTATTAAATTATTATTGTCTGTGACACTCAACTTGAATTAATATTTAGTCTCTATAACTACTATCGTCAGTTCAGTCGGCTACGAATATGGGAGCTGCAAAGTTTTTGATATGATAGCATATTGTTTTCTTTACTGTATCCGGGAACACAATTACTTAGGTATATAAAATTCGTGTTCATGGTATATAAGGTGTATCTTTTTTTATTTTTTATTAAAAACAAGATAAAGAAATAATTAACAGCTTGCATTTATATGCAGAGATCCTATTAAGTAAGTCCGTTTCAGAGAATGAAATATTAGAATTATAAGCTATTTTGAGCTAGTATTAGTCTTTTTCCAGACATTTCATAATATTTACCTATCCCTACGAAGACCGAAACAAGGTTCAGCTATTCTCCAAATTTTCTTTCATGAGCAAACAGCTGTTTATAAATCCTTAACACAGCTTTAACACACCTTAACCCTTCAAACGCCGGTACCTGTACAATAAATTGTTCACTTAATGAAGGACGGCATGACAGAACGGAAATTGGGTGCGTTTAACACCCCCATCCCTTCTTAATCCAAAAAGGGTTGGGCAACGTGATACGGTGGCATGAAGACTAAAAACAAATGCCTATCTGAGGCCGTACAATAAATATCGTGTCATAAAAACGATACAATTGGCTTGACGTACGCGCAAAATTATGAATGGGGAATGAATATTTCAGTTACTCGCCGCTAGAGGCACGGTTCATTATCCTATACAAATTGAAACGTAAATGTCAAAGTCAATAAAATGTTTCTGTCACATTTAACTAACTAACTTTGAATAATTTTATAGTGTCAACGAATCACAAGGAAGAAAAATTTGTAAACTGTTTACCTGCTGTTTAACTTCGGCTGTATAGCCAAACAAAAACAAAGAAATAACTTTTAACTTCCGCTGCTTTTGGTTAAATTATTACAAAGCCAGACATTATATATTATAATTGAAAATAAAGTAATTCTAAATTAAGACCTCGCAAGCTAACGTTACCATTTTCTAATTATAAGTCATTTTCGAAAAAACTTTCTTTGTTTTGTTTCGTTATTCGTGAAGCAAATTATCTTTTTTGAAATAATCAAATACGTACTTTACCCTTATCATTAAGTTGTCAGAATCATGCGTATTGTGATAACTTTGTGAAATTAAATTAAATTATTTTGCATTTGTCATATTTCAAAGTGAAAAATGGCGTGTATGAATGTATTTGCTTTCTATTTCAATTTATTAAAATGCTTCATTAATTATTCGACAATTATAATAAAAATAAACTGTTGTAAAAAGTGTGAGCTGTTACGGAAAATACGGAATTGTGGTCGTACTTCCCACTGTGAATATATTTTGTCCTGTTCATAGCATTCTAGCTTTTATTCAAAGAAAAGTGTATAAAACTAAAATAACCCCTCATTTGACTAAATAGAAATGATGTCTTATTCAGCCAGAGACTTACTTAAGAAACTTAGACTTCCTCGTCGTTTTCTGCGCTAAATTAATCACAAACTTGCAAACTTTAGTCACTGGAGTCTCTTAAATTAACATCTTAGATTGTTCTCAATAACTTATGTTTATAAAACAAAGATTATTCCTACTTATTCCTTATACCAATAGGAATACTGATATTTGTAACAAGACAAGAATAGAAGAAATCGAGACTTAAATCCACACCTGTCTATGTCTTATACCGAGGCCTTGTGCTACCATTTACACCGTGGGCGTAACCGATTCTATTCTGTTTTTGTGCTTTTTTTAACTAACAATACGTCACTTCCGACAATAGGAATATTTAAAAAAAAAATGTTTTAATGCACGTGTAAAAAAAATATTAGGGCCTTTACAATATCACAGTTGGTCCATGGTAATAATAACAAGTAAATAAAAGTTAACTGAACGTTACAAGCTTCATAAAAATATAATAAGCGAAAATATTACTTGAATATTGTCATATTAAAAAATAGGATTACTGGTATAAATTTAGGTATTAGGTATGTGGAAATCATTATGGATAATTAATGAATACGCTCCACTTGAATTTAATGAATTTGGTATACAATTACCAGATAATGCGTACAAATCAGCCAATGATATCGATTTATTAATCTATAGCAACCAGGTTCATCAATAAATTCTAACTTTAAGTCTACTTTACCAAGCAGTGACATAAATTGAACTCAAATTTTAAAGTCAGAAGGTCCATATTAAATTGTTTTGAAATGACTAAGTGCTAACGATTGTTTCGACCGTTAGTTAATATTAATAAGCCTTTTAATGGACTTTTGGAGTTTCAGTATTACAGTGATTGTTGGCGTGATTTCGATTTTAATAACTACAACATGAAAGTTTAGCATTTATAATTTATGAGTTGGGTGCTTACACCTTCAGGTGAAGGCCGTAAAAGTTTATATTATGGGCTCAGAAATTAAATCTTCTTTCGACACATTTTTGTTTAACTTTATTAATACCTACTATTTACTAAACTTCTATTCTATTGTCAATTAATGACAACTCTAAGTCTTGTGCCAATGACAGTATTATAAAGTACCAACCTAAAAACGTAAATTTAAATATTAACCAGAAAATCTAAAAGTTGGCCATGTTTTTGTGCAACCAAAACTCGTCGGCTACTAAACTTCTAGGTTTATAGAACATATTATAATAGTAGGTGAGATAATGTTATTCTTGTGCCTAGATATATTTTTATTAAGAACGAAGAGAGTTAATTAGGTTTGACATTATTACGACTATGAACATAGATCTTAGAGAATATATCAACTGGAGTACGCTTCGACACTATTCGTCATACAAAATTTTTAGCCACTTTTAGCGGGGGACGAGGTAGGAACACATTCAAAAAACTGCACACTGATGTAAAAATAATTCTCATCGTTACACACGCATACTAATAGAAACTGTCAACACTAGGCGGAATTTATTCACACTAGCAAAAACAAGACTATAAACGTCGTATCCGTACACAAGTTTGAAATGTATTAGTAGCCAAACTGAACCGATTACATAGTGCTTGATTAAGTGGCCGTCGATACATTTATCTATATTTGACACAAAATGGCGGATCAACCGATTTATATTTTAATATAAATATTTTAATTTCATACATAATAATGTATTTACTTCTTTTAATTCATACTATTATAGAAATGAACATTAGTTACTACGTAGTTCAATAAACAAGTTATTTTCTTTTAATAATAATGCTTAAACAATTACAATTACCCACTATGTTTAACATGAAAAAACAGGCAAATGTCTATTACAGCTGAGCTGGAGAGATAACAATATCAACAACCATAATTTAAAAAAAATTACAAAGTAGACAACCGAATCCCAAGGTGTTGGTACGCTTAAACCATTTGAAATTCGATGTAATAAAATATTTTAATAAAATAATACCTGATATACTGAAATATACGCGTACTTCTTATCATCTGTACTGTAAATTCATCGACATTGATATTGTCCAGTAAGTACATCTCTAACCGTATTTTGATCATGGATGCTATTATCGCTTTTAACTCAAAGGAATTAACGCCTAGTATCGGATACACTACTCTGCAAAATTTTTATACATGTGTGTCATTCCTCTTTGTTGACCATAGACTATCATAATAATTTTTAAACGATTTTAAACGAATAAAAACGTAATCGATGCGTAAATCGATGCTTCTCGCGTGGTGAATGAGAAAATAATTATTTTAAAAATAACAATTAACGAACAAAAAATATATCTGCAGATGAAAGGAAATACTGTTTTTTTGTATATCTGATACAGTGGATAGATTTTTGCAATTTATTTTAGCGCAGGAAGACATTTTTCGGGAGCTCTTTTCTCTTTGATATCGATTGTGACACTGTCAAAGTGACCTGTTTGAAAACAGTTTTTACAAACGCGTTAGATAATTTATCTTATACCTTGGCAGAGGGGAACGCCTGTCGAAGCGTACTCCAGTAGGTATATATTCTCTAAGACATAGATATATAAACAATGTATTTGTCTATGACAGAAAATAACGTTTGACAATAATTGTCTTCTTAGTGTTTACTTAAATCTAACGTAACGAAATTTAATATTATACGTTTCACTGAGGAATTAACCGCTACGTCGTAGGCTCTCTACGACGTAGCTACTGAAACCGTAGACCGCTACACGTGTTTCTAACCGAGCCTTGGCTGTCGTCGAATATACTTACAAGTTCAAATTAAAATTATTCGAGATGTCGATGAGAAGTTATACCTTGTGTTTGTTTATCGTGAACGATGAAGATCGTACTTAGTTATGTTTGATTTTTTACGGCATCTGTTTTAATAGGTTCTTTCTAAGGTGACTAATATTTTTTATTGCTTCACTTTTTTTCCTCCTGTTCCTCTGCGTTAACTTCCTATTATTCTCGTTTCTTTACTCATGAAACTTTTGAAATTGTTTTAAAGGTTTCATACGCAAATATATATGGGCAAGGGAAATGCTTAAAATGTTCACAGAGTGAGAAAGAATGCAATTTTTTCAGCTTAGCGCCATGAGAGGCACGTGTGGAGGTTGAAAGACAACAATATGCAGTACTGGAAACGCATTCTACAACAAAATTACGTGAAGGTATGTTACTGTTAAGTTTTTGTTACACACTTCAGTTTAAAAAGTGTGATGACATTTAATATTTTATAGTATGATACGTACCTAATCGCGTAAGAGTGTGACTTTCCTCAAATTCAGATTCAGTTTTGCTAGAACGTTTTGTTGTACGTATGTGAAAGGATGCAAACTCTTTTTTAATGACTATTTGCTATACTAATCAAAAATAGTCTTTTACTACAAAAGTATATAAGTAACTCATAAGACAAAACAATATTTAATTGAAAAATCTTAAACAATTGTAAATATAAATCATAGAAAGACGTCCGCCGACACTCTATATGTCACTTTAAAAATTTTACAAAATTATTGTTATTAAGCATTAATAGGCAAGATATGATAAACTGTTTTCCTTCAAAGGGTAGCGGGTAATATACATCACAGAAAAGGTCGGAAACCATAAACAAAGTTGTTATGTATTTCAACTGATGGCGACTTAGTAAATATAGAATGGTAATTAATGGTACGTACTTTAAGTAAAATGCGTCCTTTTAAAAATAATACACTTACCTTAATTGATTTAAATTTACTGTGAATCACAAAAGTGATCAAAATACATAAGAAGGTACATAATATGTAGAGTTACTAACTCTTTCACATAGGAGCAGACATACACTACTTTCTACTGTTATATTTTGTAATACCCATCAATTCTATTTGTTTTTGAAATATAAAATGAACTAAGTATCAGAAGTTAAGTATCATTTTATCTCACCTGATTAACTCAGAGTTTATCTAACAAATAACCATTCAAGCAACATATATAGGATCATTGAATAGGATAACAACTTTTTATCGATAAGGGATCGTTCAATTTACCTAACTATTTGTTAATAACATTTTAAAGAGCGAAGTTTAAATATTTTTGATAGTTCTGAATAGAGTTACTCGTACCTTTATTTTATTGAATATTGATGTTCTATGTTAATATTATCTGATATAAATACTAGAGCCTTATATTAATTTTGTCTGATTAGACTATAACGGTTTGATAGTCTAGTGGTTTGACCGGCTTGACTACGAGATGAACGTATACATTTAAACCTGAGTCTTGGATGTCTAATATCTAATATTTATTTATATTTATATAAATGGAGTGCTTTATATACTGTTCTTATTTATGGAATAGACATAGAATATTATTTTTACCTACCTATTATTAATTGTACTTACGTGCAAAGCCAGCGTCGTTCATTTCCTTCAGTAACAATAATTATTATATCCGTATTTGGTTATTCCTGTAAGTCCCCTCACGATTTTCTAATCAAATACAATATTTTCACGTCCTTGTTACATACAAAATTGGTCACAGAATGCTAAGTCGATACCAAAATTAAATCGATACCAACACTAAAGTTTCTAAATACCTTGCTACTAATTCGTCTACTGAGCCCTGGAATAACAATGTAGCAAATTAATACTATCACCTTCAACACAATTAAGCTCGTAATACCATAATCGATAGGGCACAAGTTAAACTATAAAATCAAGGAATTAATTCAATTACGGCTTGTATCGATAGTGAGACGTGACTAGTTGGCACTTAGCCACAGCGTAGATAATGTAATACAGTGAGTCTCTACCTTCGCGGTTATTATACATTGCAATAAAACAATATGAATGTAATCCACTCGCGAATAGGTGTATATTGGAGACTATGGATAGGGAATTGTAAAGCTTAAATCCTTTATAATTGTTTTATTGCAATCCAGTTAGGTTAATGTTTGATATGGTAAAGTATGTGTACCTACACATATATGTGAAGGGATCAACTATAACACATTGATATATCGAAGGTATTAGAAATTTGAAATAGATACATCAATATTAACTACAATGTATTAATCGAAATTCGATTAATATTTTTTTGGTTAAATACCATTAGTTTTTAATTATAATGATATATATATATATATTTTGTTACACATTTTGATACCAAGTTCGATAATCGTTTTCTATTCAACTTTGTTAACCAATTCAAGTGTCGAGAATTTTTACGACGCATTGCTTAAAATCGACTATATTTAACAGGCCGAATTTAAAACGTCTTTTTTATATCAGTTTTACTTAAGTGTGTAAATGCTTTTCTATGTACCTACAGATTATATTATCCTATTATTAGTTTTGTATGAATTGAACTAGCTTGCAGTGTGCAAATAAGGGCAAATTGTTTAATGCGAAGATTAATTCTAGTATCATTAAGTTAATTGCTGTGCCTGTTATTTGGTTAGCTTTGGTTTAGTTAGTTGTAATTTAGTTTACGCGTGCTAAGGTTATCGAAAACATAAATTGCAACGCAATATATAAAGTTTATATTTTTTCTGAACTTATAATAATACAAAGGAGATAATTTTTATTTGTTTATGTTAGGTATGTTAATGTTTTTTTACAAATTCATAAATTACGCAATGTAAAATTATATAAAAAAATGACAGTTTACAATTCTGTAGCCTATTGTTTTAATACCTATTAGTAGTATCACGGAACCCTTCTCTACGGCGAGCGGATGGAGATATTATTATTTATAATAAAATACACTACTTACTATACCCTTAAAATTTAACCTTTTTTCAAAGGCATTATCGATCTGGAAAATAACAATTCACGTTAGATAATAGGGCAAGTTCGCGAGCGGTATTTTAACCCGGCAAAAACTTGACGAGGTACGAACGTCATTACCAGCACAACAGGGTGTTACAAACGGGAACCGGCGACGCAGTGACAAGTTGTTACAGTAAACTTTGCCCACTAAAAAAATATTCTATCCGTTGAATATTTTTTTTCGCGTAACAAAATTTGTAAATAGACTTTCCGCTGATTAATTAAGTATTTGATTCTATTAATGAGAATTATCTGTATCTTATCTATAATATATTATATTATAAAAAATCTATTCTCCTGAATAATTGACTGACGAATACGCGCACAGTCTAAGCCACTGATCGCGGAGACCTGAAACTTGGAGGGTGTTGCTTTTGTATGAAGTAGGCGTTTATTGAAATTCTACTCCTAGAATGGTGAAAAAGAGAGAGAAAGTTTTTACGGTCCAATCGAAGACGTATTTAGTTTTTTACACAAATCCACCTTCCTAACGGGGTTAAAACCCAAACCAAAACATGTACGAAGTTACGGATAAAAGCTAAGCTCTTTTCAAATTTCTTCTGTACAATTGTGTTAATAAAATACACAGTTTTTTATTGAGTTAAATAGTCTACGCATTTATAAATTTAGACGTTCTACAGTCACCTAATTATTCTTTACTGTCTTTTATTATTCTGTGATAAATGTCTCCCCTCAAGCGCGCGGTACAAGTTACAATTGCCCAGAGTTTTCCCCGTTATTAATATACGTCATTAAATTCACGCGAATTTCAGGCAATATTCACTCTAAAATGGAAAGGGTTATAGGTGTAACTTAACAATAGGTACCTCAACAATGAAAATATTAACAAAAGGTAGCGTAATGGTCTTACCGCTCGTCAAGTATACTTACGTAAGTAAACAGGCCTGATTCTTATTCAATAGGACCAAACAACTGCTTCTTCGTGTTTTTTTTTGCGTGCTGTAATCTTTAAACTCCTTTCAAAAGGAGGTTTTTATTTACGCTACTGAATGTAAGAAACAGTTGATGTAAATTATTTAAATACACATAACACTCATTAAGGGTTGTGACCATATACAAAAACAACAAATGGAACAAGTTAACGAATCCACCTCGCGTTGCGTAATAAAATTATTGCCATGCCAAATCAATTATAAATATAGGTACATATTATTATTATTTTATTTATTTATATTCTGACGTGAAATCACGGTATAGTAGGTGCAATGTATAACATAACGTAACGTCACAAACCCCCACTCCCGAACATTAGAAGAGCTGGTGAAGTTTCAAGCAAGAAGAAAAAACAGTCGTATTGCCTATTCCTATAACATGATTTGAATAAAAACATTTTAAATGTGAATATAAGTTTACGTTTCATGATAAATATTTTATTTTCTTTATGTCTATAAAAAATTGAATATGAAAATTTATCAATTCAACGGAAAAAATCCATCTGGCTATAGATAAGGCTGTAAGATCAACACAATAATTGATTTTAAGCAAATTTGTTCCAGAGATTCGATATTTCAACCAATAGAACTAAAAGCTTTTGAGAAATAAAAGGAAAAAACTCACACAATATTGCAAACATTTTATGCAAATTAGTTTTCACGTTTGGGAAATCTCGTTTGGTTTGGTCATTTTTATTGCGGTGTTCGGTGTGAGACCGAAATGTATGCAACATAGTGATTGTTTGCATTACAATTTGATTTTGTTTTGTTTTCTATTGATTTTGAGTTAAGAATATCATAAATGTCACCATATTATTATCATTTTTTCTTAATTTTAAATATTATTATGTACTAGCTGTGCCCGCGACTTCGTCCTCGTGGAATAGTAATTCTTCATAAGGCTTCATATTTTCCCCGTTTTTTACACATTTTACACTGTTTCTTCGCTCCTATTGGTCGCAGCGTGATGTTATATAGCCTAAAGCCTTCCTCGATACATGGTCTATCCAACAAAAAAAGAATTTTTCATTTCGAATCAGTAGTTCCCGAGATTAGCGCGTTTAAACAAACAAACAAACAAACTCTTCAGCTTTATAATATTAGTATAGATTAGATACCTACTGACAAACCATATAAATTACAGTTAATAAAAATTGTGTTCATTACTTCAGTTTAAATACTTATAATCTTAGATAATATATTACCTTAGATTGTCTATCGCCATCTACAGTATCGTAGGCAGGTTTTTGAAGTAGGTAATCAGTATTATTCTTTTTTTTTAACTGTGTACGGGATAGTTCAACGTGTAGATTGTAGAATGTTTTGAAATTTATGTGAACTAAGTAAAATAATTACATTTTCAATTGACATTATTTTTCAAAATACTAAAAGAAAAATATGTGGTAGAAACATCTTTTCCATTCAATCTTGATAATATACTATTTATAGTCATAGCCATTAGGCCAAACCTACATAAGTAACGTTATTGTATGGCTTAGTGATATTTACGATTAGCTACCCGGAAATTGTTAATTATGTATAACTGTTATCAGGCCAAGTAAGCAATGAAACACTGCGAGTCAAAATAAGAACATACAAACGAAGTCTATTCAAAACTTTTTCCTGATCATAATAAAAAAATAATTATATATCCCATTTATTTTAACCAGTCGATTAAAAGTTACACGCGTACATACACACAAACATTCATATCTACTTATAACAATAAAATATAAGCCCTACTTACTAGATATAATATTATTATATCATGCCATAACGGATGTATTATATTTTTACCGTGATTTATGTTTTCTGCTATTGGATAAATTCAATTCAAGAACGACAAGTAAAAGTGTAACGTCGGTAAATTCCTACGTAAGAACTAAATATATTTTTAGACATTGATCCCCTTTGACTTTTGACTAACTGATTTTTAATTCGCTCATTTGAAAACTATTAAAACTCATGCAAACGATTCAAACATTTCACTCATGCGTAACTAATCCTGCTAAATAGGTGCTAAACGTTTTGCGCAAATAGCTGTACCCTTTTCACTGTCTCCTAGTAGGTGATAATAGCATTACGTCATTGTTTGTTATCAGATCACGTGCCGATTTTATGCACACTATCTTAACGCCTACCTTGTATATACCTGGATCTAAATGAGCTGGAGGTTGAATGATATTGTTCCAGAACTAATTAGATTTATTTCTCCAAGTAGGTACACAATGACATGATCAAGCCTTATACCTAGTTATTTATAGAAAATCTATACCTACGTATCAGATAAGGAGCGAACCACGAAGGAGGTACCTACAGTTTAGTAGGTACGTTACCATTCTTAGCTTAGGAGATTTACTAAAAAGTTTAGGTAAATTTGTATATATTTATGTTTTTCATTTTTCTAAGACCAAAGCCTCGTAGGTATTTTATGGTTGTTTATCTAATCAAAAAATAACTGGTTGAAACATATATATTAGGCACGGCAAATTTTCTTTTTTCTAATGTTATCCCTACGAACTTAAAAAAGAGTTCCTTTTCTCGGTTTTTAGGTAGGGTTGGTTTCACGTAATAATTATTTATTTTCTCAAAAAAACATGGCTCATCTAGGGGTTCTATTTAGGTGTTAATATTATATACTTACAAAGGTAGTGACAAGGTCTCTTACCCTCACAGCGTATTAATGGTTCTCTTATTATTAGTGTAACGGGATTTAATTTACCATGAATTTAACCATTGTTGTATGTGAGGTTAATTATTGGTGTGGGCTAAACGAGCATTATATTTATACACCTACGGTGATCGAGCTGTATTTAATTAAATGTAAATTTGGTTGATGACGTGTGCAGAATGCGTGCCGCTTTATTACGTTAAAATAATCGCAACGTTATAACATTATCAGGGAACGTTATACGTTAGTCAAACAGCTCGATTCAGTCATAACAGAACTTCATCTATAACATAATTATATTGTTAGCTTTTGTAAAATATTTGTAGGATTTTACGAAAATAGTTGATATCTATCAAGTTGTAATTAAACTTTGTGGCTTTTTGATCATGTCTTACTCAAATAAAATGTGTGACAATTTAAAAAAGGAACGAGTCCGCGTTCCGTTGCGGGAGGGCAGGAGGATTTTGGACAAAAGAGGAAAAGTAATGTCACAATTGGAAACATTGTTATTAGACGTTTTAAATTGATCGCCCAGTGCTCATAATTTTAATCTATTGAACGATTTTTATATATCTTCGATATTTTATAAATTGATAACTAAGTAGTTTCAAATTCTATAAATAAGTGAATACCCACACTTGTAAAGCTGCTTAAAGTAGGTCAGCGTGCTCTTATATAAATTTAATACCGTGGGTACTAAGTTGGTCCAATACGAAGTTTCTAAGTAAAGTGGCCGCTTATACTTATTATTGATATAGGTACTACAATGTCGAACCTTACTTAAATTCTTAGTAGCTTTTGCCCGCGACATTTTAATCCCGTTAGGGGTGAAATTCAATAAAAATAAAATGCAATAGTCAAGTCGCATTTCGATTCTACGTAAAAAAAAAACAAATCCTCCAAAGCCTGCACGTATCTTTCATCAGTCATTCAGGACAAAGAATTATATATATAATTATCTATACTAATATTATAAAGCTGAAGAGTTTGTTTGTTTGTTTATTTATTTGTTTGAACGCGCTAATCTCAGGAACTACTGGTTTGAATTAAAAAAAATATTTTTTTTTTGGATAGACCATTTATCGAGGAAGACTTTAGGCTATATAACATCACGCTGCGACCAATAGGAGCGAAGACACAGTGGAAAATGTTTAAAAAACGGGGAAAATATGAAGCCTATATGAAGACAAATTTGCGGGCACAGCTAGTTATAAGATATAGAAGATTATTAGAATAAGCAAAAAATAATAGGTTTACTTGTTTAAACATAACGAGTATTACTCAACTAAGGTTGAGTCCTTCTACTAGACATATTCATGCTTGTGTCAAGAGGACTCGCGCTTCCAGGAATAAACAGGTTTTCTAGTCACTAATTATTAATTGAAGCTTCAAGCAAAAGACTAATGAAAGATAGATCTGGGGCCCTAGACAAGTGACCAACGTTCAACGTTAACGTTAAACGTTAGGACCAAAATGTATGGGATTTGACATCCGCGAACGACTGTCACGTACGTCACAAACGTTCGCGGATGTCAAATCCCATACATTTTGGTGCTAACGTTTAAACGTTAACGTTGAACGTTGGGCACTTGTCTAGCCCCCCTGGTATATATGTATCAAATATTGTTATAGTATAGAAAAATTTCATTAGGCAATTGCTAGTCGAGAATACCTTATGAAAGCGTGAACCTACATGACTTTTTTTTAGTTTACGTCAATCCATAGGTAGTAGGTACTAATATTATAAAGAGGAAAGGTTTGTTTGTTTGTTTGGATTCAATAGGCTCCAGAACGGCTGGACCGATTTAAAAAATTCTTTCACTGTTGGGAAGGTACACTATTCCCGAGTGACATAGGCTATAAAAAAAAGATGATCCGTGCGAAGCCAGGGCGGACAGCTAGTTCAATATAATTTTGCATTCATTATGTTTGTTCGCTATTATCGATTGGACATTGTCTAAAGAGATGACTTTATTAAATACTAGCTTCTGCCTGCGACTTCGTCCGCGTGGAACTCCTCCTTTTTTGCAGTCGGTTAAAAAGTAGCCTATGTCTTTTCTCAGGCTCCAGACTTTCTTTGTACCAAATTTCATTTCAATCGGTTCAGTAGTTTTAACGTGAAAGCGTAACAGACAGACAGACAGAGTTACTTTCGCATTTATAATATTAGTAGGGATTATGCTTCTATTTAAAAACGTAGATAAGTCTGTATCCTTAATATCAGATTGAAACGCCAACTTCTTAGTTTAATTTGAAAATTTGGAGATAGGTACTTACGAAATATTCTTCTATCTCTTTTTTTCTGGTGTCGACGTGTATAGCGCTGTCCTGGTCAGCGTCACCGTTGCATTGGTGTAAATAGCGCTGTCTATAATATAGGTCATTTTAAATCTGTATTCCTGGTTTTTTTTTGCTTTGTCCCGTTAGCGAATTTTATTGATTTTACTACGGTAATAATATTGAAAGCTGTTTCTACTTAGTACTTACCTGTTCACTTTGCTCTTTTTGATTCACATTTCGTACAAAATTTTAAGTCCCACATTTTCCTTATTTGTTTACTTAGTATGCACTATGCAGATTTTTGGATTAACACCTTTGTTTCAGATCAGACAAACGAAATTTCTTTTTTTTATTTTTACTAATGTTCCAACAGTCAAAATTTGATAGCAATATCTTTTTCCTAAAAACACTGTTTATGACTGAACTATTTTTTTTTATTTCGTTTTACAATAAAGACGAGATTATAACAGCTGTCAAAATATATACCTACTAGCTTCTGCCCGCGACTTCGTCCACGTGGAACTCCTCCTTTTTTGCAGTCGGTTAAAAAGTAGCCTATGTTCTTTCTCAGGGTCCAGACTTTCTTTGTACCAAATTTTATTTAAATCGGTCCAGTAGTTTTAGCGTGAAAGCGTAACAGACAGACAGACAGACAGACAGAGTTACTTTCGCATTTATAATATTAGTAGGGATAGTAGGGATTATTATTTTAACTGACTAACTTCCACTCCTGCCATCCGCATCCAGCAGATTCCAGCGCCCTTTATCAGGTCGTCATTATACCTTGAAGGGGTACCGTTTTGCATATCAAACACACTACATCTATATAAATAAAAATGAATTGATGTTCGTTAGTCTGGCTAAAACTCGAGAACGGCTGAACCGATTTGGCTGATTTTAGTTTTAAAATGTTTGTGAAACTCCAGGGAAGGTTTCAAAGGTGAGAAAACTTGGAAAAAAAAAGAAAAAAAAAACTGTGTACGCGGTACGAAGTTCGCTGGGTCAGCTAGTTAGTTGAATAAAAAATGTAATAACATGTTAGTCAAATAAACCGAACCTGAATAAAACATATTGGTTCTAATAATTCAGTTTTAGATAGGTCAGGTGTGATAATTCCCACACTGTGATATATACAAGCGCTATAAGAAACACTTTCATTATTTACTTAAGCAACGCCCTTAAGTCTGTATATAAATATTCGTTCACAATATTTTTGTTTTCCCAAAGCGAAAAGCCAAATCCTTCAAATTACGAGACATAAGTGCGTATTCAATGCCACTCGAGGAACCCCATGAGTTTTCATAGAAGGAACGTGACTTTTTATGGCTTTTTAAGTAAAGGAAATCCTTGAAAAAAAAACCGGTATTGTCGATACCCTCGGTACGATTCGGATCTCGGTCCTTTTCTGTAATTAGATTTTGTTTATCTTTTTAAAACGTAAGTGTCGTTAATTATTAACTCAATGCACCATAATAACATATTATTTTATAAATTATGTAGTACGAGTAAGTAATATTATATTTGATACTGTCGCGTCATAAATAACATCGTCCCTCGTGTCGGGTTACTTTTACACTAAAGATCAATATAATATATGACCCGATCTAACAGTAGAATTAAAATATGCTTACTTAAGTATTAATCAGTAGATAAGTAAAATATAACTTTAAATTAAAACGCACCTAATTTCAATATGTAGGTAGGTGCTTGGTTGGTGCCCAAAACCTAATATTGTTCTGGATCCTATTTTATTATCAATGTTTATTTATCAGCGAAAAGTGAATCTATTTCCCGTGTTATAAGACTCAAATTACATATAACAGTCACCCACCGCTTTAACAAAATCGGTGATTGCGTAGGATCAAAACAAGGTAGTTCTAAATAAAAATAATCCTTTGATTTAAGTGTAGGCACGTGCCTTATTTAGGGTGAGTTTACATATTATAACGAGAGGAAAAATAATGAACCCTTTTCATTTCAACGTCAGAGTACATAGATATATAGTATTTGTTGCATACCTAGGTGATACCTAGTTATATCGAAATGCTGCGTAATTATGCTTATTAGGTAATAACTACATAATTTTGGGTTGATTTTTAGTAATTTTATACCTAAGTAAACAATAACATTGAACTCTCTACAATGTCAAAAAGTGTATAAAAATATAAAAGTTATTAATTCCGATTTTTCGTGGTTATTTACACATTGGAATGAAATAACTGTACTGGATTTAACTAATATATTTTTTCTCGTAGACTTTGAAACGATAGCTGACTGGACTGAGACGACGATAGTTTAGCACTCAAGTGATTTTACATTATTTATTATACAGATATGTAAAAAGTATCAAATAAAGCTGATTCTACTTATCACCCGCCCGCACCCTTACATACTTGTGTTTGTTTAAATTTGTTATTTACAGGAATCTGAAGCACTCAAATCAACCCCTTCTAAACTCAAGCACCATGAGATTTGAAGAACGTCGAAAGGGTAAACACATGACCAATTAGCAACTTGTAAGGAAACGAGGATTGTATGATTTTTTTAATAAATTCTGTGTATATCAATCGTATACACCTATTGGTAGATAAGATAATATATATATTAATGGAAGGAGTGCCTTAGTCTAGTAACTATAATTTATCTTAGGTAACTATAATTTATTAAAACGGTTTATAAAATGTATAGTGATTATTGATATTCCTTATGTGGATTTTAAACGAATAGGTATTTATTACACCATTTTTTTCATTAATTATATACTTACGTTCACCAAATAAATGAACGAATATAATTAATACTCGTAATTTAAAAATTAATATGAAACAAAAAAATATTGATACGTATTGTACCCGAACCGTACTAGACTATGGGCCCATGTTAAAAAAATGATGGGTCATTTGAACCACCAGATGACCTATGTAGAACGATATAAGAGCATAAAATAATAAGATTTAGCATTGTGCCGTCACTTGTAAGCTGTCCAACTGAGTGTAGGTGAGAATTCAAAAGTACAGGTAGAGTGAGTACATTTTGGTCATATATTTTTGAACGGCATTGTTACCATCGATAGATCCATGAAAAATAATACTAAAACGCGTAGTGCCGTAAAAAAATGGTGATCCAAAAAGTCGGAATTTTTTTTTGATTTTCCGACAATTTCCAGGGTGAATTTGGTCATTTGATACAGTACGGCATCAGTTTCATACTATTTCAATACTGCTTCTAATCCATCATTCCGCAACGCCGTAAAAAATCAAGCGACAAGGGGAAAAAACCGAAGGTTGCAACCCCTCTCTTTCCGTGGTCCAGGGGTGATTTGACACAACGTCAAATTAATTTATTTCGAAAGTGTTTTATGCATAGATAATATTTTTTCATATGCCGTACATTTTCGTTGGTTCAAAAAGTCTGTGACATAACGGCACCGGATGAGGAACCGTTTCACTTCAGTTAGACGTCATAGTGATTTTATCATATTATCAATTGTTCTCTTCAAAAATATGTTAATGCCGTACTGTATCAGATGGCCATAAAGTACCCTTAAAATGGTAGCGTCATTTTCATGAACCTAAAAGATATGGTCTGCATTAAAATGTACTTACGGCATCATTTTTTCCTAATTTATTTATGTTAATACTATTTAAAACATGGGATACAATGTAGAAAACTGCTATATTTCATTAATATATGATATTTAAATTACTGCAATAATTTGCAAAATTTCAGTTTTTGTATTTCTCCATAATTTTTTCAGAACAGTTTCTTTTGAACGGCAATACTATATAACAATTGTATTTTACAATATTATGTTAGAAAAATAGTTCCCGTACAGGATCAAATGATTTTACAGCTTTATAAATCAAGAATACGATGAAATTAAGATAATTATTGATATACATTCAAATGAACAATCATTTCTTGACGGCATTATTTTTAATAGTACTTTTAAGTGCTAGATAATGTTTTGGAACCGAAGCCGTACTTTATCAAATCACCACCTGGACCACGGAAAGAGAGGGGGCTGCAACCTTCGGTTTTTTCCCCTTGTCGCTTGATTTTTTTACGGCGTTGCGGAATGATGGATTAGAAGCAGTATTGAAATAGTATGAAACTGATGCCGTACTGTATCAAATGACCAAATTCACCCTGGAAATTGTCGGAAAATCAAAAAAAAATTCCGACTTTTTGGATCACCATTTTTTTACGGCACTACGCGTTTTAGTATTATTTTTCATGGATCTATCGATGGTAACAATGCCGTTCAAAAATATATGACCAAAATGTACTCACTCTACCTGTACTTTTGAATTCTCACCTACACTCAGTTGGACAGCTTACAAGTGACGTCACAATGCTAAATCTTATTATTTTATGCTCTTATATCGTTCTACATAGGTCATCTGGTGGTTCAAATGACCCATCATTTTTTTAACATGGGCCCATAGTCTATACAGTAAACACTGTCTTGACTACTAAGCAGTCATAGCAAATTGCAAATCGTAGAACTGTCATTTCAACATAATATTATTTAAACCACCTCTTATGATCAAGCCAAAATATAAACATGACATCTGAAACAAATGAATCCATTTCCACTTGTCTCAATTGACATGTAACAAATACTTGTCACTTGACGTTGTTACTTCATATCGTGGATTTGTGTGCACATCGAATGACCCCCATCAATCGAACTGTTGGCAATATTTGTAAAACATAACGCTACGATCTGTTCAAGCGATGGGTGATCAAATAAAATACACCGTTCGGCCTTGCGAGATTGCTATACCCTTTTCATGGACCATTATGTGGTACAAGTTAGAAACTATCGTAATTTAAAAAGGCTACTGTATTACTATTTGCCAAAGGTTTCTAAGAATCGTGAAAACAAAAAGAAATATACAAGAGTAGGTGGTAACACCCTCGTGTTAGGTAAATGACAATTTGGTGTTCCGTTTAGTTGATTCCAAATAAGTTTTAAGTTTTATATTCCCTATCTTACTTTTATTTATGAAACCTTACTAAATATAATAATAATTAAGCCACATAGAGCACAAAATAAAGACTAGGTACCTACCTATGAAAATGACGATTCAATGACATGGCCTGAACAACTTTTCTCGTAACTTAACCCACAATAAAAATAAATGATAGTCATTTTTTTCACCAAAAAGTTTGGCGACTGCCGGTTGACCATCAATCTGGGAAACCAACCACATTGACAGTGGATATATGCGTTAGATTTAGATTAGATTTGACGATATACGTAATGGCCGCTCCTGAGCTAAACGACCAAGTCATTAATTGTCTTAATGAGCTTTAAAAAAGGTTTCAGGATGTTGTAATTATTGGATTTTTTTGGTCATGCCAAACATGTGTGTTGGATTTTAGGATTTTTTTCAACCCGACTTCACTCACAAAAGACTTTCAGTAATAATTAGATAATTGCATAAGGTCTACTTCTTACACCCGCCAATTTTACCAAGATAGTGACCGTGGCTCTTTGTGATTAGGGTCTGGACCCAACAGCGTAATTGATGGGCTGATAATGAATAGTGCCTGGGAGTCGAACCTGTAACTGATGTCTTGCATAATCCTTCTGAAGTGGTCATGTTTAATCTATTATTTTAACTCTTTTTCCTTTAACGTTACAATAACCTTTTTATAGTTAAATGATTATTTCGTTAGTCAAAGTTAAACCCAACTTTTTAATTATCGTGTTTCTCGGAATACCAATTTGTTTATTTTATTATCAGTAAGTAGTTATTAATATACCATAATATTATGTATAATACACGAGACTATTTTAACGACTAGACTATCATTATAGGTACTTACATTATGGGAAAAAAAAAATTAAAAGGAAATTGGTCATTCTATAGCAACTTAGTACCACTAAATTTAGTTATTTTTATTTCATCACTTGTTTTATTCCTCCAATCCAATTAGTTTCAAGATTACACTTTTATCTGAAACGATTCGATAGCCAGACTGGAAAAATCATTGAAGCATAACTTTATTGAAAATATTTGCTAACCCAAGTTAAAATATCTAAACATCTTTCTACATAAAGGCACTCAAATTAGGTTTACCGCTTTACAGAGGATTTTGCTGGATTTGGTAAAATAAATAAGTATAGAGTCTGAGCTAGAAGAATGTACGGCAATACGTCAGTTGTGGCCCGTGCCGATTGGCTGAACCCCGATAAATTTAGTGAAGGCAGAAACCGTTTGTCGATATAGGTTGTAATTAATTGAATAATTAAAAAAAAAATGTACATTTACACGTAGTTTACCTTTGTCAATCTTGCAATCGCAAAATTGTATATAATTATAATTATAAGGAATAGATGGGTAATAATTACAAACAAAAATAAACAAGGGGTGCTTTATTTTAATTCCATATAAGTAAAATAATATTATTATGTAGTCTACTCAATAGCATTTGAAAATATAGAGACGATGACGACGACGATGAAATATAGACAGAGATGTCTATATTAATGGAACACCTAACAAAATTGAAACTAAGATTATTTTTATCGATATCAATCATGTGAATTCTAATTCTATAGGGCAAAACTTTAAATGTACCTATTATTTTATTTACACTGTTTTGTTTTATTGCTATACGCATTTTAACGCTTGGGCCTATTGTAAATTTTATTTTAGTGTCGATAAATTTCATAGCCACATCACTAAATTCTCTAGAGTAGAACGGACTAATTTTATTGGTTGGATTTAGGGGCTACGCGAAAATACAGATAGGGAAACCAGTGGTACTTATACGCGAACTGAAATTTTATTTTATTTATATTTGTTGAATTTTCTAAGAATTACAAAAAGAGGTATAGTATCCGTATTATTCGGGAGAGTTGAAATTTATTATCGAATGTTCTTTTTAAACCTTTAAAGGCCGTTAAACTTTGTAATTTATTTTATGATTCAGTAGTGCGGTTTATTTAAAATATACACTTTTATTATTTTCAATATTTCGAGTCACTAAAAACATCGCACTGAACACTTTACGGCGCAACTTGTAACACTTATTATTATCCCATTGTTATTGTTTTATTTATTTACGAAACACGGCACGTCCGTAAAATTTATATGAGTACGTGATACAATTATGTAAATTAGAAGCGGGACGTGAGGCCCCTTTCATATTTTAATCGGATAGAGTTCTAGTATTGTGACAGGCCGAGGCGACAACGGAATGAGGTCATGTGAGGACCTGAAAGACACCTGCCCCGCCACAGTTCCATATTGCAGTTTTATGAGCAACTTAGGTACTGGGATCAGTATTGTACCTTATGTTATTTCTTACTGATATTAAATTCTTTGGAATGAAACAACTATTAACGGATTTAACTCGCGTATTTTTATTTTATTTTATTAGCGTTAGACTATTGTCAGCTCAGTCGTGCTACGATTATGGAAACTGTAAAGAATCCGAAACGTCAGCTAATAAAATGAAATAAAAATACGCGAGTTAAATTCGTTAATAGTTGTTTCATTCCAATGTGTAATAACCGCGAAGGCATCAGAAATTATTATTAAATTCTTTACTGAAATGTTTATTAAATAAGTAAAATTCTACTTATACATACATGTATATTAAAAACATTTTGACATGTATTTGTGTGTGTATAAATATTATATACGAGTGTACTTACCTACTTACTACGTAAAGTTACTTACCTACTTGAAATATTTTCTTGTAACCTTATGAAGCCTGGTTCATTATACTCAGAAACAAATACTTAACTAATAAATATATGGTCTCGTCCATCGGATAAGTTGCTATCATAATTTGCTCCATCCTATTTGCATTAATGTTATGGTAAGCTTGGTTTAGCTTCACAAAATAAGCTTAGTTAGATAAGTTTAAAGCAATAACTTTCGATGCCTAACATTATTAAAACTGGGACAAAACTATTTTCTTTCCCCGAAATGTTGCCCAATTTAAAGTTCCAAAGAAGTTCTAACGGCCCTTAAGAAGGGAACTTTCAAAACCCTTTCTTACCTCAAGGACTGACGTTTGACAAATGACCTTCAAAACTAGAATGAGGGCTGACCCCGACCCATAGGGACAAAAGGTCTCAAGTGTCACCTAGCTAAAATATTCAAGGGGGCGTTAGTGCCAGAAATATTAAAGTGCTTGACAATAAGAACGAATTCGGGATTATGTTTTTTGTGAGCCTGTACTATGTAACGGAATCTTTGGGGCTGAATTTGATCTTAGACTTTCGTCAGTTGTTTTTCATTATATAGGTACTTTTAACATAAGTACCTAAAACTCCTTTATTAGCTCCTTTATTATACCTGAAAGAAAAACTCCGTAATTACCAATATAAAGAATATTCTCTATGAAAATAGTGATTAAATATTGTTAAAATGACGGAAAAACCGCAGCATTAAATATTATTATTAATCGCCTTATTTCTAACCCTAAATAGTTAAAATTTCCTCACGTTTCCCGCTTGTAATGAAAACCTCATCAATCTAAGCCCTTTAACGTTTAATACCTTTCGGTATGATTACAACTTTTTTAATATCGCCTACATTAATCCACAGTGATGTCTCCATTCGACAGGTTGAAAACATTTTTCATAAGAAATTCATGACTTGGCCTAATAACCGTTCATTTAACCATACCTATCCTTATTTTTTTGTATTCATACAATTTTATTTACTTGTTATGTATTTATTATGTCGGCGACACTTAAGGCATTTCACAGTTTGTTGACGTTTTGGAAAATCCCTCAAAAGTAAACTTTTATAAAAGTTTAGTTTTTAATAATTATACATGTCAAATTTTCCCTAAGTTTAAAGTTAGGTAAGTACTTACTAATATGTATACCTCCTTACATAATTATTTTACATTGATTGTGCACATTCGTGGTATTTGAAAACAATAGTTAAAATAGGTTAAATTCTAAATTAAAGCATGATCCGGATAATAACTTTCACGTTATTAATTGCATGTGTTACCTTGTTATTGCAGAATAGGTACTATAAGATATATTATAAATTATATCTCATACCATTGTCTGTATGGTGCAGCCGTTGGAATAGAATTTGTTGAATTATTGATGTGTGGTTAGAACATATTATACGACGTAAGGAGCAGACGCTACAAGCTATCCTTGATTTTCTACATTTATATTATTGACAATATGTTTGTACGTCTAAAGAATACTATCCATAATAATTTCTGATGCCTTCGCGGTTTTACGAATGAAACAATTATGACGAACTTAACTTTGGGTTTTTTTTATTTGCTATCGTTTAGAAACCTTTACAGTCCCCTTATTCGTAGCATGACCGAGCTGACGATAGTCTAACGCTAAAGTGATTTTTCACTAGGGAAGTATCAGTCTACACTTTTTATTTCTTATCTTTATCTGCCATTTATATTACTTATAGGTACAAAGTATTTCAGGAAATTCTCTAAAGATGTCAGCGGTACAGTAGTCCAATCAAAGCGCAGACCCTTCTACATACCCCGCGATATTTTTTATTCTTTACACCTGAATTTCAGTTGCATGCGTGTAGTGAGAGTACAGCCAGTATTAATAATAAAGCGCGTTCTGATTACTGTGGCGGCTTGGTTAATATTTAATTATGCCCTATTAAAATATTAACTGAAAGCTAACGTTTCGAATTAATATGATATCCGTTCAATTTGGCTAGCTGCTAAAATACCTGAACATGTAAATAAAACACCCATTAATTTGGTACGTACATCATTTACTGTTATTATTTTTGATTTGTTTAGCCATGCCATTTATCTCTCTAATTGGTGCATCCATTTAATATTTTCATTAACAAAGGCGTCTCAGAATTAATTATAGAACTTACCAATAGATTTTCAACAAATTGTCTAATTTATATCATGAAACGATTAAACATTAAAAATACTTCGGACTGTACGAAAAATTTTCTACGTTATTTTTAATTCCATAGGTAATAAGAATATAAGGACCTATAATGGGGTCATTGTGCAATTAAATAATAAGAAACATAAATATAAGACAAAGAAGACTTAGGTACATACAAAACTAACACCCGCCCGTTACCACCTTTATATGACTAGTCAGTAGTCACGTATTATTAATACCCAGCAGCTTCTAACAAACTTCACTATCACTTAGCGCACGGTTGCAATTTAATTTGACCTAGATTACATATTACGTTTCCTACTAGTAGCTATTAAAAAAACATCACTAACCGTCACTTTTATCACTCGATAAATCCTATTAGCTAGGTACCGATTTTATCGTAGGATTGTTTGATAAATGACACTGTCTATTTGACAACTAAATAAAACTTTAAACGCGATATTGAGTCGTTTTGACACCTATGTAGGTACTATTTTAATATGCTGCGTTCAATTTATCACGCGTCATTGAGACATGATAAGATGATTATAATATCGCACACCTAAATCTAAAGGGAGCTAACTCTATAATTTGAAGGTAGGTATTAGTTATGCATACCAACGAATTCCTTACAGCAAAATCACCTCCCACTAGAACAGATTTACGTAAACTCTTCCAGTTCAAATAAAAAGCATAAATCTATGCAGAAAACTCCTTCAGTGTACTTCTAGGGAGAGTGTATGTGTATTAATCAATTTTTCGCCTCGCTTGAAAAAATAACTTTTTGAGTGAGTAGGTATAATTAATACATTGCTAAATGAAGCACTTAGTTTATTTATTAGTAGAATTTATTACGTTAAAATCAATAAGTAGTGACTAAAAGGGAAAATTTAATTTTATTAATCAAATATGCACCGCCGACCGCTGCACCGTCGAATATCTCGAAATGCATAGTGCGGCATCGCTTGAATGCAGTATCTTGTATGCAACAGCTAGATCAGATTCAGTTAATTATTTATAGAGTTGTTACCTTACTCGTGGATTAATCATCAAATAAAGTTATACCTATAATTTATATCTATGGTTACCATTTATATTTCTATAATAATATAAATGTAATAGATATATAATAGACGATCACAAAATAATTCTGATAGATATGTTTGTCCTTAGTGAAATATTAGAACGCAGCTGTAGTAGGTATGCGTATGTACGCGTAGTACGTATAAAAGGTTTACTTTATTGGCTACTAAATCAATAATCAATTATTGTATGAGCTTAAGCGGTGCCGCGGTGGGCGTAATAAGTATTAACTGAATGACTGCGCTATTAAAAAAAAACAGCCAATTTGGCAACGTTTAGGACCCAATAGCGACTACGTAGGTAAGGGAAGATGCAAGGGTAGGATTGCAAACTGATCTGACCCCCAAGGGCGTGCATTCCATAAAGGCACAGTATCACTAATGTACCTATGGTGTGCCTACCCTGGCGCTATACATACGCTCCATTCACTGCACGCACATGGTCAGCATGTGGTAAAAAATGATAAAAGTTACCAACTAAAATTGAATGTCTTAGTGGTCTAAAGATCCCTTTAGATATTGTATAATTAAGACTATAATATAATATGATCAGTGATTATTCCCATCCGTTTTATCAATCTGTGCCAATTGACGGTAAATAATTGACCTGAATCAAATGTCGCAGCCGTTTCGGGTACAAAATCTAGGAACTAAATTCTAAACTAATGTTGACAAAGAGCAGAATTGATTGCATTCCAATTTAGATGCAACTTTGGAGAACAGTTTAGCTGTTATCGTTTGTTGTTTAGTGGAAACTACATTTGAATTTTTACATAGCTACTACAATTTAATTTAATAAAGGAAAATTCGATAAACAATGAGCACAATCTTTTTAAATTATTGTTTACTGGATAATCTTCAAGTATTTTGTCACTGAAATTAAAAACCATCAGTTAGCTGCCAGATAAATGGTCTAATGAAATGTTTAAAAACAATCCCTATTTTGGAATGAAACTACTATAAAAGGATGTAACTCGCGTATATTATTTTATTGGCTGACGTTTCGGAGCCTTTACAGATTCCATAATCGTAGCACGACTGAGCTGACAATAGTCTTTTACTAAATTTATGCGAAATTATTCAATCCCTATTTCTTATTTTTTTAATTTTTACTGTAAGTACACTTTAGTACACTTATGATACCATAAAAACAATGCGAAATATTTATACCTATACGAAAATAGATATTTTGCTCCATTCATACAAAACCAGAAAGTTATCTGCATCGTGTCAAAACTTAGTCGATATTCCATCTACGCCAAAGTTAACAATACAAAGTTGGCCAGGCATTCCGAATTCAACAGATATTCATTTATGATAATACTCTTCAGTGTTATTGACTATGAAAATTTAAGAACTGCAACATAGTAGGAAAGCTTTGAAGTATTACGTGTCTAGTTAAATGTATCTGAGTGCATATTCCGAGTTACTTAGTGGTAATAGATCAAAGTATTCAATTTTTTATCGTTTCGTGCCAACTGGGCGTCGAAATTTTGTTTCGTCGAAAGTTTGATAGAGTTAGTAAAATGATTACCTATTACGTTATACAAAGATGAATACTAAAATTAGCTAAGTTCAATCCATATAATAATTATGTACAGTTGAATCTAACTTTTTATTTAGCTTGTTAAGGTATTTTATATATTACTAGCGGCCCCGGCAGACGTCGTCCTGCCCGTCCGATTGTTTCGTCAAAGATCTGTCAAAGTCTTCTGTCACTTTTTCATAAGGCTTCATATTTTCCCCGTTTTTTACACATTTTCCACTGTTTCTTCGCTCCTATTGTCGCAGCGTGATGTTAAATATAGCCTAAAGCCTTCCTCGATAAATGGTCTATCCAACAAAAAAAGAATTTTTGAATTCGAACCAGTAGTTCCTGAGATTAGCGCGTTCAAACAAACAAACAAACAAACTCTTCAGCTTTATAATATTAGTATAGATATTGAAATTTTTACAAATTACGAAATGCATACGCGCATTACTTTAGACATAGTATTGACCAAAATTAAACGAAAATGTCATTGTATCGAAATACACGCACCACATAATGCATGGTCTACACCTAACTCTACCCAATTACAAAGCAGCAATTTGTAAGCAAAGCGTGCAAGCACAATCGAATCGACACCCACTCGATACGGCTGGCATATTTGTCGTGGTCGAAACGCAATTTATACGAGATTAACGCCGGGTGCACTGTTTCATAGGAGTAGTTATTCTGATAAATACTGATATTCCGCAATTATTGGTTAAATATTTCATAATATCTAAGAATATTTAATAGTTACCTGAGTAAGACTGTCGAAAGAAATCCTGCATTCATTGATGTGTGCATGAATTAGTCATACTACTAGTTGTAGTAGTGTGACTACTTCATGAACCCATGTGAACTACGTTACTATTAGCATATTTTTACTGTCTATAGTATTAATTGTATAGGTAGTCTGTACTTTTTATATGTAAGCACCAAAAGTGACAATAATACAATTATCTTTATTGAAACAAAATAAATTTCTAATTAGTTCATTCAAATGGACTTGTCGCTGGTACTATTAATGTCAAATCCTAAAACTATTTCTTCGTTAATCACTGCAATAAAAAATTGTTCGTCAATCACAATAATGAGCTACGGTTTGAAAAGATGATTATCACGAATGATAAAATCAATTTTATCATAAAATTAATACAAAATACTACCGTAATTTCGCGAAAATGAGACAATTTTCCCCATTAATTCTGCAGAACAATTCAGAATAGCGGCTATATAGATTGGGGACTGAATCGTTGAATTATTGAGCTGATCTCGCGTCGCGCCGTCGTAAATAACACGTTGTTAACGGGCGAGTTGGTACAGACCCGTTTCTACCATTGTCAGTTTATTGAACTGAGAATGGAATTTAATGCAGTTTTTTTAATGAAATTAAAATTTACTTACGGATTTACCTAGGTGTAAACACCTTCTCAGGCTTCTAAATAATGTTTACATCATTTAGAAGCCAGGCATGATGACTGTTATATGTATTTTTTCTTTGCTCAATCGGACAATAAATGACAAAGATAAGCGCTTCACGTAAAATTTTGTTATGGTATAAATTGTACCACAGCTTGATGTCACGAGCCCCCACCCCCATTACCCAATCACCCACTTAAATCAGTTGAACTTACCAAATACATAAGCGATGAATTTACTAATGGTATTAAAGTAACTAAATAAAAGACTTTTTAAACGTAAAAAGATTGGAAACGTTAAAAAACACCTACAACAGAATTCAGAACATTCTAATAAATATTTCCTCAATTCTCTGAAGTCGCTTTGAAATAAAAATACGAACGAAAGGCGAAAAAGGATCAACCCATTATAAATTAATATAAACCTTGAGACAACGCTACAGAAGACATAACCAAACATTTTCCATAGAGTCTATTCAACGCAGATGCAAATTATCTAGCATAGCGGCCCGTCCCGGCTTCGCACGGGGGGAATTAAGATTTTTTTAAGGCCTCAGAAACGATACTTTTCCCCCGTTTTTGAAACATTTTCGGTTACTGCTCCGCAACTATAAGACCTAGCGTGATATTATATAGCCTATGTTACTCGGAGATAATGTAGCTTTCCAAAGGTGAAAGAATTTTTGAAATCGGTCCAGTAGTTTCGGAGCCTATTCATTACAAACATACAAAAATACAAAAATACAAATCTTTCCTCTTTATAATATTAGTATAGATATAGACTAAGGCTTGTTTCAATTGCAACGAATATCGATTTAGTTATAGTTAAAGCATTTGCATCGTTTGGGTGAATTTATGGGTTATAAGTATGAATAGATAGGCGATAGTATTTTAGAAATTTCGATTGTTTGTTTATACTGTAATGTAATTGTGTAGTTTCATAGTGAATACAGCCACTATTGTTTTTATTTTTTTATATTTTATGTAAGTACTAGTACTTATTATTTTTTTTTAACCATTGGAAGTTTTATTAAGGCCAAAGTAGGAGTTATTGACCGAAAAACTTATTCTTATAAGCAATAATACTATTCAATTATATTTGATCGGGTATATGACATATTGGAATTTATTTGTGGATGGATTTAAATTTGCACACACGAATTTGATTCCCTAAAACAGCTATTGTTTTTATGAATAAAATACTCCAAAGCACAATTAGATAAGAAATTGGGAATAACTAGAAATGTATAATGAAGCAGTGACGTACACCCATGAAGCTCAATTTTACGCACCAGTAAGTTTTAATCGTAAGCGATTATGTTATAATATATCTACTATGTGTTTAAGAACCTGGCAACGGGAAACCCTATACATTACCAAAATATCATGATATCGATATTCCGGATCAATTAATCTGTTTTGTGAGGACGTTTCAATAAATTACTTTGAATCTGTTGAGCTATAATTAGGAGCCGCGTGAATCAGTCCGTGGGGTGGCCCGGCAGTTATCCCGACACACGGGTATTAACGATAACCAACTTTGCGAAAACATGTTTTTTTTAATTTCTTACATGCTTTTTTCTTTTATCAAAGTATCTTATACAAGCGGCCCGCCCCGGCTTCTCCCGGATCCCTTTTTTTATAGCCTACTAGCTTCTGCCCGCGACTTCGTCCGCGTGGACCTCCTCCTTTTTTGCAGTCGGTTAAAAATTAGCCTATGTCCTTTCTCAGGCCCCAGACTTTCTTTGTACCAAATTTCATTTAAATCGGTTCAGTAGTTTTAGCGTGAAAGCGTAACAGACAGACAGACAGACAGACAGAGTTACTTTCGCATTTATAATATTAGTAGGGATGTCACTCGGGAATAGTGTAGCTTTCCAACAGTGGAAGATATTTTCAAATCGGACCAGTCGTTATGGAGCCTATTCAATCCAAACAAACAAACAAACCTTTTCTCTTTATAATATTATTAGTATAGATAATCACTTCCGTCTCTCTCGAAGGAGGACCTACATCTGATTTCATTTCTTTATGTGTAGGTACCTAGTATGATTATTACTATCTAAAAAAGGTCCAAAGCTGTATGTAAGCAAATTGTAAATATAGTATTGTTCAAAATTTGTTTTTTCATATTTATGACGTTAGGGTACAAAACATTTTTAGCACAAATTAACATTAACCTTTTTTGAACCTAAAACCAATGTGTGTACGTAAAATAAAAAATTGAATTTGCTAATAGAATCCTTTTTCCGTGTGTTGTCCCTAGCGACTTCATTAAGGTCCGATGTAGAAAGGATTGCCGGTCCATTAATTATAAGGCTCTACAGTGTTTATCCTTGATCGAGACGAATCGCTTCGCCCCCTTGTTATAGATACTGTGCAAAGAAAATTTTCAGATCGAGTGTTTTTATTTAAAACGAACTATCTGATCTGTTTTGGTTTTCGTCTTGTTAACGGATGAATTCCTTTAATTCTAAATAAAAAAATATTTATTCGAATTGTCAAATAAATAAAAGTTTTGAGATGGATTCGTTAAAGGAAAATCTGTCAAATTTTATTCACTTGGGAATGAATTTCCAAAAATGCTTTCTTTTTAGTAGTAGAAATATAAACTCAAATAAAAACCGAAATGTAATTAAAAAGAAAAAGTTATTTTTAACTCAAATAAAGTCAACACAATTTATTTTAGTAACTGCTACGTTATCATTAATAATGTATAAAAATGGTTACATACTTCAAGTAACTTCCTTACTTGGAAAGGTGTTAATTAAAATAAAAATACACATGAAAAACATAAACGAAATGACCAAAATATTTAAGGTTGAAACCTCGAAAAACGTTTCAGCATGAAACACGTTTCGTCTAAGTGGTCGCTTCAAAGGAAGTCGGAATGTCCAAAGTGCGACTCGCGTGAGCTGTCACGTGCTAAGATGACGTTTAGGCAAACAACCTTTTTGGTAAACTCCCTTGATGTGTTGATCCTTAGGGCTCACTCCATACTGACTTTGAAATATGACTAACTGTCCGTGTATTTATGTATCTACCTATATTATACTTAGCTAGAGTTGATCTCCATTAAATTTGTTAGAAAATACCTACCTTTTTTTAGATCACGAATATTATTTTTTATAAGTAAAAGGGATTTCCAGCATGCAATCATTATACTATTACACGAGTTAAATCCATTATTGCACTTGTTTCAACGTGTTGAAACCAGGTAAGCGTCATTGATTGTTACTTATTACTTCATTTATAGACATCCCTATACTTCCACTACCACTGTACTATCAATTATCAGTGTTTACTACTCCAAATACCTATTTGATTTAAAGGAAGGTATATTTAAAGCCCAGACAACATAATTATAAACAAGATAAATTATGTTCCAACCATACGCCGTACTTAAAAATTCGTTCCATAAATACACATTCTGTTCGAATTCACAGCTGTCAATAGATGTGCCACTTTTGTACTATGTAGTGTTTTTCCAGTCAGCGAATATTTCGGTTTTGCTATTCTAGGATTCGTTTTCGGATTATGCTTCTATAATTTTTTTCGAGTATATAAAATGTACATACACATTATTTTCGAGTATTTAAAATGGAACTTAAGCGGTTTTCACTATTCGCTGCACAATTGAATGGGCAGAAGCTGACTAAAGGCATGTGGTCAATTTCGTATTATGTCAACTGTATCCATTAATTGAATTTTACATTCACAAATATTGAATATCACTTGTCTAGGGCTGTTAGTGTGTGTACGCCTCTAGAATGTAGGCAGAGGCAATAAAACGGCGGAGCTTCGCAACGAATGGATTAAACATGTTGCTCCCTTTTACTCACCGACTCTAAATTTTACTTAGCCTATTTAATGGAAAACGTTGAGAATGTTACAAACTGGAGGTAACCTGAGCGTTGTTTTTTTATAAGATAGAACGCACTATGCAGGAATGCGCTTGAGAGGGATAGACAAGGTGACATCGATTTGCTTTAACAATAAACGAAACAAATGAAAATATACTCGTAATTGGAATCAAAACCTGTGAACGAAATGTAACTTAGTTTTCTTTCGCTCGTGTCGTACATTTTATACATTTTTCATTACTATCGTTCGCGTTCGCCATTGTCGAATCGCACTTGTCTAGGGGGCTGGACTCGTATTACGAGTACCTATACGTCATTTGTCAAGATCACCAAACTAAAGCGGGAATGGGTCGGTTAATATGACGTCGGTATCCAGAAAGGCGGGCCAAATAACGATTAATGATAATAATTCAACCATAGGCATTCGACACAGGTAAAATGAAAGTAAGGAGTGCCTGCCCCGATGGTCACTCAAATGCACGCGCCTGGTAGTAAATGATTATCCTGTTTAAACACTGAATAAGTGCCGAATTATCGGTCAAAATGGGCTCGTTGACTTCCGCCACGTGTTGGAAATGTTGAACTCATTCAGTAAATTTACATCTTCGTAAATGTCTAATAACACAAGCATGTTTGTTGTTTCATGTTAAAGGAAAAGTTTGCCTTTAGAAATCACGGCCCTGTACGAAATTAGTCTTACACACCGAAGACTCCGGTTCGCGTAAATCAATTATACGGGTACTTTTGCTGGACCGGGGAAATTTTGTTTGTTATGTACTTGCCAAATATAACTTGGAAGGAATGTAAAAGTACCTATGTCAAAGCAGTCTCAACGGGTGTCTTGTGTTTTACAGATGTTCATCTCGAAAATTAGTCGTTCATCACGGTTATGTACTTATTTATCTTTAACATAAGTACTTATCGTATTATTAAATAAAGAATTATTCAAACTTAGGTTTGAATTTATATCAAATAATAGCAAAATACTTTTGATTTTAACATAAAGTTTATTTTTCATTACTGCCACGGGCAGTGATTTTATCTTAATAAAATATTCATGTTTTATTGGATGATCATTTGGATACGGATTTTGGGTGGGTATTGCATAAATGTTCAGTAAATTCGGGTTTCGCTGAATAAGATTGTAATTTAAATATTATTATTTATTTAAATTATGAATACAATTTTTAATAATTTTGTATCATACTATCTTCAAAACGAGACACTAACTTTAATACATATTATTATCTGCACTCAAAAATAGAGCGCATCAGAATAATTTAAGAAAATTTTATTTTAGGTACTGCTAACTAGTGATAAAGCTAAATAACCTTAAATTGAGGTCATAAAGGTGAAAATTCCGTGCGCGAACTAATTGTTTCATCAAATTTAACTTTGCGAGAGGCGTTCGGATTCACGCGAAATAGCGCTTTATGGCACATAAGCTTGTCCGTTATACCGCATTTTATAGGGTTATGCACTGTGTAGAGTATAATGCAAATTAATGCCCCGTGTGAGACGTTGAGTTTGAAATGTAGGGTTGTCACTTCATTATTTTACATTAATTTAATAACACCATTATATTACCGCATTACAGTAACGAAATCTATGCAAACGCCAAATGCAAGTAAGGTGGTAGCGTAATTTTGTTTTCACATTTGATTATTTTTTTATATTAAGGTATATTAGCAGACATTATGGATGACACAATATTAGCATGTTACTACTACAACAGTTAAAATAGTAGGTAGGTGATCTTTATTTGTTCCTAAAATGTCTAATACGTATCTTCTTATTTAATTTTCGTCAGTACAGTACCTATTCACATTCAAAATGTAATTATAACATATTCCTATTTATTTCGAAACTTCTTTTATATTTAAATTTGATAAAGCCTTCAAAATTATGAAAAATGTAGGTATTCTTTTCTAGATAAATTATATACTTAATCATGTTATCCAGCAATCGACAAAGTTGCATTTATCTCTTCATGCGGCCAGTATAGAGACAGCCCTACACGCAGTATCGAGCGGCATAAGCTCCACAGCGCCAGTGTATTACCGCCCTTACCCGATCCAATTAAGCCTAGACTACACTCGCATTCTCACCAACGGCTCACTTTTGCTAGCTAAGTGCGCCTGCTTTGAATTTTCCTAACTCTGATTGGCTGATAGGGAAAATGTGCGCGGTTTTGTTCATTGCTTTTGACTTTATATACTCTTTAGAGACCCTGTGGTATCTGTGATGCTCACGATACTCCGTTAAGGTTACGTAGATAAAATAATATAGGTAGCATTCTTATAGAAATATTTCCATAAGAATGATATATATTATTTTAACTAATTATACATATGTATATTATAAAAAATAATAATATTATTATATACATATTTAAATTATTATACCATTGTATAAGTAAACATTTTAATTAGTTACCTATCAACAATTTTAGCAACGTTGAAGGCGTACTAATTTGTCAAAATTTAGTTTACCATTTGTGTCTGTTTAGCATTTGTGTCGTTAAAAATTGAGTAATATTTACTTTATTATAATATTATAGGTTTAAGGTTATATGGCTACTTGTAAAACATCTGCATGCTGAAGAGTTATCATATTAATTATTAAGGATTTATAGTTTGTCAGCACTACGCTACAAGATTACCCTTTTCATAGCAATTTATAATATTATAGCGATAACTATAACCTATCCATTCGTTTGTGACTAAGAAGGTTGCAAATAATAATAATATCATAAGCTTTTGCTATTAATTATGATACACCCTCAGGATAATCATTTTTGAAGTCTAAAATACACAAACAGAAAAGCAGAGCGTATCTTAATCATGTTTAGCGCTTAAATACATTTTAATGTTCTACAAACCTGTAAATTCCAGTAATTTACCATCCAATGCCTAGCTATATTATATTATTATCGAAGTTAGGTACGTTTATCAGGTTTCTAGCCACTACTGCTCCCCGCCGAACCAACTACTACTTAACAAGACACAGAAGAAATGGAAATACAGTACGACGTATTGAAGTGAAAATTAATTAAAAAGAACCGGTTATGTGCGCATCATCATCATCATCATCATCAGCTCGTCGCAGTCCACTGCTGGACATAGGCCTCTCCAATTTCACGCCACTTTGCTCTATCTTGGGCTGCTTGCATCCAGCTCCTGCCAGCCATCTTACGCAAATCGTCACTCCACCTTGCTTGAGGACGTCCTACACTACGCATGTGCGCATAGGGCTTCGTAAATGTCATATCTGTTGTATGGGAGTGTGCTTAATTATCTGTTTTATACTGTCATTTGTTATTATAGTGGTAACAGAAATACTTAATCTGAGAAAATTGAAACTGGCTAGTTATCACGGTTTGTAAGATACAGCCTGGTGACAAACAAACAGGCGGACGGAAAGTCAGCGGAGTCGTAGTAATAAGTTTCTTTTTTACCCTTTGGGTACGGAACTCCAATACGGAGGGTTAAAATGTTACCTGAAATTATTCTTACTACTCTGGAAAAATAATGTTATAGTTTAAATAAAATAGCAATTTATGCAAGTAACACATAATGATAAGCAATGAAAACAAAGCTTTGCATAAACCCAACTGAAAACACAATGCTCGTACGTATTTGGTGATATAATTAATGTAGAATTACGTGACCAAATTCCTACAAGTTTCTTTTTAACAAGTTTTATACAAATAATAACAATAATATGGTTATTATTTCATCTATTTAATTTGTAGTGATAGATATGCACTATAATAATATCGTAAAATTATATTAATAAAGCTAGATGATAATACTTTTCAATGATTACAAAAGTATTGATTTTTGATGAATGTTTTTGAACGATTAATTTGATTGGTTTCGTAACGTTAATTACGTTAACGTTTGGACAAATGTCAGATCAAATCATTATTTTCCCACCGATGTAATGGTTTGTAAAAAGTTAAAAGGTTTATGCAGTGTTTATAAAATATGATAAGTTAGTTGATGGCAAATTAAGAGTTTCATATGAGACAAGTGAGTTAATGCACGTGCCATCAATTTTAATATTATTAATAATAATATACTCGTAGGTAGGTACCTACTGTAAGTTTATCTTGCTTGGAAAGACGGTCTACAAAGGGTTAACTTGCGACTCGTTGCGCCAGGGGACTAAAGCACTGCTTTGAGAAAAATTACGAGCTACCCTGCCTTACAGTTTGTACAGAACTTACTTTGATTCCATTTGCCTTGGAAATGGCTAAACTACGTTAAAGATAAACACGCTCTTGTGATAGGTACTAGAAAACCGTCAAGACAAACCTGGAATAGAATGAGGAAACTACCACTGACTTTGAGTACTTAGGTATTATTGGTTCTGAAAATACAAAGTGATCATTATAAAATAATGTTATAATAGTGGACGATGACTTATTATTTATGCTTTATTTTGGAATCCTTCGTTTTACACTCAGGATTTGAAATACCTAAGTCTTGCGACTTCGATCTCGCAGTCTTCATTAAGAATTCTATTATGCAGCAAACAGTACAGGCATTCTGGCAACCTAAGTCGTGATTCCCGCCAGGTATCTATCTACTTAGCCCAAAGTTCATTTCTTTTGGTCCCCTGTCAGGCGGGTAAACACAGTTTTGAAACTAAAATAACATACCTAGTATTATGTTTAAATTTTTTGTATTTAAAATCCTGTGATAACTCTGGGGGAGGCTCTGAATGGTAGGTATTCTGTAACTTGCAAAACCTCTTTATTTTACATAAACTATGTAACTTAATATTATAAAGTAGCGTTCTAGATTAAAGATTAATTAATTAGCAAATACATTCACGCTTTATGAACCACACACAGCACTCCAAAAACATTACCGCTCAATTCAATTTTGAGGTTAACGATGCTATGACGTAACGCAATCATCTTTTATGTACACCGTTAAAGCGCCATCTATTATCGGAAAAGCGAACTGCTGAGCGTCCCGGACATTGCTGCCAACGTGAGTAAAATAAAAATGGTGGTTGCCATAGATAAAGTAACGTTAGCTGAATTTAAGTGTAGCATTATCTCGACTAGAATTTTATTGTGAGTTAAGATGACACGAAAGCGGTTCCCGTATGAAATTGCGATAGTTTCCTTGGTAAATTTTATGGAAGAAATTTTTGATGAAGAAGTTGGTTTGGTGGTGTTTGGGTAGGTTCTACTCCGGGATAACATTCTACTTATTGAGTATGTTGTAGATTATTGGCTGGTTATAAGTTAGACAACGAACCTAATAAAAAATATTTATTTTAAAAACAAAATTCTTTCTATGCATGCAATTACTTCATTACACCGCGCAGTGGTTTAATCATAACTGTATCATAATTGTTATAATGCGTGATATGAGACATAATTGTTACAATTAAGTATGTACACACGTAATATTATATATTATAACTATTATTTATTTACGAACATTAATATCATTGCGAAATTCCTTTTCAAAAGTAAAGGTAGGTATAAAATTGGGTCATCCATTCCCAACTTCCATTTTATCAAAATGACATACAATCCATCACCTCAAAGGAACTCCATTTTAATTCATTATGCCCCGAATAGCTTGTAAAAAGATGTAATTTTTCAAAAGATACGATAATGGAGCTTTCAAAAATGTATTTTCGAAGGTTTTAGACAATGAAGGGAATGTTATTGAAACGAGTCAACATTATGTCTACAAAATGTAATATTTTAAATTGGTTTTCAATTCGTCTGTATTAAATAATTTAGATAGATAATCTGTTGTCCTTAATAAATCATGTTGGAGTTGAAAAATAAAGTTCCATTATTATTGGACAGTTTATTTAACTTGGCGCTTAAATATTACATACTCTTAAACATTATTCTTGTAACACTTAAACATGAAGGTCGAGGAAGTGATAAGCTTGAATATAAAATTATTTATGTAGTGATAAGTAAGGTCTCTTTCTATCTAAGTGCTTACCTTACCTAACCCGAAAGATCGATACCATATAACCACCACCCACTTTCAGCATATACCCCGTAATTACTTCTAATAATTAAGTGGAATCTGCTGAAAATGACGCATGACTTTGCTCGAATCACTTTTATTTGCAGATCCACCCACGTTGTGTCTTATAATACATGGAAAAGGAACTTGTTTCATAAATCAAGGAAATCTATATTTAGCAGAAAGATAATAGAAGATTACATCCGTATATTTTTATTTACGTTAAGAAAAGGGTTTTGGGAAATAGAGTAATATGTCCATATTTAGGTGTGTTTTTTGTTCTATTCACAGCGTGGGCAGCAGCGAAGCTTCTGCAAGGTGATCGGACGACCTGGTAAAGGTAAAGGTCGCCAAAATCCGTTGGATGCGGGAGACGCGGGATCGATCACTATGGAATTACAGGTATTTGGTGGGAGAGACCTATGTCCAGCAGTGGACGTCTTTCGGTTGATGTGATGATAATACCTATGTTTTGTTTTATTAACGTATATTAGGTAGGTTTCGGGCAACATTGGTACATTATATTAAATATTCAAGTCATTGCCGTTTATGGCCACAGCATTCGGAAAACACAGTCGTGAGTATAATAAAATGACAAAGAGATCAAAACTGTTATATAAACGACATTGGCATAGTGACATCACTACACTCCCACGATCAAATAAACAGTGTCATTAGCTTAGAACTTACACTGATATAAAACAGTCATTACTTTCTGGAAGTGTCATATCATTATAATGTCATGAACTTAATAAAATCTCCTGATTTAACATCGCAAAGTAAAGACTGATACCAGGGTTTTGACTGAACTTTAAACGCGTGAATAGGTATTTTTTTTACTTTAGGACTTGGAATTAGGTCTAAAAGTGGACAACAGAACATAATAATATCCATACCCTAATGTGCATAATAATAATAATATAATGTTTGGATAAGACTTACGTTACATTATGGATTAACTACAGATTTAATCAAATACTTGTAATATAGGCAAAAACTTACCGACCTTATATTTTAAAGGTTTAAAGTATCTGAGAACACAGTATAACACTCTATAATAATATCTGTGTTCAATGCCTGTCCTTTACTGCAGATTTAATTATATACGTGTAGCGTATTTTGTTCTCTATATCTATGTTCAACGATGGATCGCTCATTATAACAGTGTGCTATGTGTTAAATTGCCTTGTGATTCAGATTATTATGTCAAAGTCGGTTACAGAGAAAAGTGTATGATATCATAAAAACATCAATTTCACTAGGAACATGACAATAATGAAAATTGTTGGCTTTCGCTTCGCGGAATTCGTTTTTGTACCGTGGATTCTCTTTATAAGTAATTTAGTACTTTATAAATATTATTTAAAATAATGAAGTCGTTACTTAACTAGTACCTTTCTTGTTTGTTATTTTGTTCTATAACTGGAATAGGTATTTTAAAGTTAATAAATATTTTTTTTTGAGGATAAAAATTGTTAATAAGGTCGCAAATAGAAATTAACATTATTTTCCTACCACTATTGGAAATATGATGAGAGGACGCCTAATACAAGGTAATTATTTAATTGTTTATCTGCATATAGTATTATTTACGAGTATGTAAAAGAATCCAGATCTTAACGGGTGGTGCTATTGCTCCAATAATTGCGACAATGTAAAGCGTAACAGACCTAATTCTACCTACTCCGTTAAATTTATTGAGAAGATCGTTTTCATCTTGGTAGTAGAGGTATATCTAATTAACGCAGTATATCAAATGTGTCAGCGATCGGTGCCTTAGCGTACAGCTTATAACCACGCAGTTAATAGATGAAAAATATATTTAAAAGTAATTTATAGTCAAATAGTAGTTGGTATATAGTACATTACGCACCAAGGCCAGTAAAATATAAAATGTCTCAGATCACATGTTATTGTCGTCCGAGGCGAAGCCGAGGTTGACAAAAATGTGATCTGAGGCTTTTTATTTTACTGGCCGAGGTTAGTATACTATTTTTCTGTTCGACGAAGCCAGAAAGCGGAAATTTCATTTAGCGCAGCGGCCACAAAGTTGGCGCTTTCTGGCCGGAGGACGGAAAATGAGCATTGGTACCTATTATTATACCTGTATCCGTTGTGTAGTACCCGACAGGCTTTGCATAATTTGGGAATAGATGAAGAGTATGATACAGCATCCAGTTTTTATTTATTTTTTTCTGTTTATTCGAGTCATTGGTCTTTAACTCTTTAGAATGGTCCACAGAAATCTCAAAAGTGTTGTGTTCATCAACTAGAAATTTACTTAAATTCCACTGCAATAAATACCTATCTGCTATCATGATGATATTGATAATGATGTGAATGATGACGTTCATGATGTTGATGATGATGTTCATTATTATGTTGTTAATGATGACGAAGAAGTTGATAATGATGATTTTTTAGTAAGAGAAAACTTGATTCACTAACAATTTTCTTTAAGAATAAGTATCAGAGTGTTCACACGTACAAAGTAAACGCTCTGCGGCGTGGCCTGTGTACATTTCTGTGCAGGTATTGTTCGTCGCACAATGCTCTGATTAATGCCAAACACCAGATTGGCTCGCGGACATTATACTCTACGGGTTTGCTTTAGGATGAAATACTAGACTTTATAATAGGTACGGATATTATTGCAAACTTGTAATATTGTTTATTATATTATGACTTTAAGCGAAATTTAGTCACACCCATAATGGTGGAACTGTTTTGGTTTTATAATTATTTCGTTAAGACTTATCAAATCACAAATTGAAAGGGCCGAGACCAAATATCGGTTGTATTTTTAATAGGTTATCGCTCATTCCAATCTTAAAAATATTATTATAGTTAAAATTTGTTTTTGTGTCGATTTCTTATCTAATTGAATATATATTATCATTAAAACTAGAATAAAATACTACACAAAAAACTAAATTTAATATTATTTACATTAATCTGAATGTGGCCATGTCTACATGGTAAGTTTTTGGAGGTAATAAGCTATTTAACGGCACCTATAAGCATTATCAGAGGTTTTAAATAAGTATATTTTTGTTGTCCCATTTCTCTATACACCCGGCACTTACATTCTTGCTGCACTTACATTCATAGCAATCGTGGCTCGGCTCGAAGTCGCTGCTGTGAAATTTAAAACGGTTTCCTTTTAAACTTAAACCTATGGTCGCATAGACGCGACGTTCAATTCCGACTTAGTTAAAGAGTTAGTAGGTAAAACTTCATACTGTACATTCTAAATTATACCTTTTAAGCAATCTTTGGCAACTTTGGAGATGCTTTATTGGAATAAAGTATTTAAAAAACTAGCCAAGTTTCGAGGAGGACTCGCGCACAAAAGGTTCCGTACCATTATCTCTAAAAACGTTAAAAAAAATCGCGTTTGTATTAAAAGAGCCTCTTTATTTATCAATTTTGTTCTGTTTTTTAGTATTTATTATTATAGCGACAAGATAAATATATCATCTGTTAAAATTCAACTGGCTAACTATGACGGTTCACGAGTTACAGCCTGGTGACAATGACATACGGACAGACGGAAGGGCAACGAAGTCTCAGTAATAGGGTCCCGTATTAACCTCTAGGTACTCGTAAAATATGATAATAGCAAATTATTTTTTCTAATTAAAAAAACACCTTAGTATTAGACTATAGAATAGTTAGTAATTTTAGTCTAGCTCAGATCTAACTGAAAATAGACATAGCTCGAGCAAAATAGACGAAATACACATCAGAAATAGAGGATCAAAGTTTAGTGTTTAAAAATATATTTTCCATCCCGGTACCGCGCTACTCCTAGTCTATTCCATTTTACGATAGAATTTACGATTCGGACATAGCTTAATTTACGATTAAAGTTTAGTAGTTTATTACGATTTACAATCGATTAATAGACACGGTTCGAATTGGTACTGCTTTTATAGCCTGTGATTGAGTTCCGTGTGTAATTGGGTTTTGTTACAATGAAATTCACTACATTGCTAGGAGTAAATCATGAATACTAGGTACCTCCATCCGTACAATACTGAAAGCGCTTAAATTAATAAGTGTTTTATAATTTCAGATGCCTTCGCGGTCATTATGCATTGGAATGCAACAACTATGTACCGAACGGATTTAACTCACGTATGTTATTATTGTAGTACACGGTTTACTTAGTTTGGGACATATAGTACCCAAAGTACAAGGTTTGCTTAGTTTGGGACTAAATCAATTGATATTTATTCTTACTAGGTAATATTATGTGCATGTGCTTATATTTTTTGAAAATTGCAGTGACATAAATGTACCTTTAAGTATAACATATTATGTTGCTACTTTACGGTACCTATTATTTTAATCATAATATATTTTCGAACGTTCCACTAAACATCATTCGGGTGTATAAAAATAAAACCAAACAAAATTTAGTGTAAATTTTTCTGTATTTATTTTCCACTGCTGCAGCGTGCAAATTCAACGTGTTCTATTTACTGACGGTAAAGTATAAATGCGTCTGAATATGTACAGGTAGGTAGGTACATACGTTAGCTGCAGATCACGAATGGGGGACAAACAAACACAAACAAAGTTGATTACACCAGAGCAATATACTATGATAGCTATGTGCGAGAGAGAGCTAGTAAAATGTATATATTTATCTGTATAAATAAAAATGAATTGCTGTTTGTTAGTCTGCCTAAAACTCGAGAAAGGCTGAACCCATTTGGCTGATATTAGTCTTGAAATGTGAGAAAATTTGGAAGAAAGAAAAAAAGAACGGTAAACGTGGTACGGAGTTCGCTGGGTCAGCTAGTTTTCTATATATTCAGATTTGATGAATTATCATACTAATTAAGTAAATAAATATCTTTGAACAATTTTCACTAATTAATATAGCCCCTTACTAAGGGTATCTTGTACTACGGTTACTAGACAACGGATAAACCTACTCTATACATATAAAACGTCCAAGACTCAGGAAAGGGTCAGTGGTATCTAGCCACTGACACCTGCCCCTAGCAGGAATCGAACCCGCAACAAATTTCGAAGTCAGGACCGACCACTAGACCAACAGGCCGTCAAATAAAATAAATTAAAAAATGGAAAAACGTGAAAAATAATTATATCTTTTGATGCATAATGTCATCCAGAGCACGATTTATCCCTGCGACAACCGCAGACGCATCGGCACTATAAATATTAATTGCATTAAACCATTCACACTCCTTACATCTAGGTATGTTAGGTATACATACGAGAATCATGTAAGTATATATCTGAGAAGAACATTCTTTATAATCTGTATATAGGTTTTTGCGTCTACCCATTCAGCCTTTGTAAGCTTATATTCATATTCATATTCCTGCCTGGATAATCTTGTTGAGTAAAACATTACTAGTTATTCTTTATTTCAATACTATACTTTATCAATAAATGTAAAAATTACTTGATGGTTTATTCCTATTCCTTCTCTATTGTAACATAATTACCTACTGATTATTATTGTAACATAGTTACTAAAAGGAAAAGTGTTATTGTGGTAAAAGTAGTAAAAATGTCATTTAATTAATGCTCTTTAATTAAAGTCAGAACAACTTTTTGACAAAGTTAAAAAATCCTGCTCACGGTTAATATTAGGACCGAAGATTTAGTGCAGTTCCGCAAAAGCCAAAATCAAAATTTGTTAAATTTTGGTTGTAAACTTTTTGACGCAAAAGTTGAGACAAATGGGCCAGTTTGTTCTAATTAACCTGAAACAAAGTTTAACAAAAATCCTAACTCGAATAAGTAGGCCGAATTCTTTCCAAATTCGCGACGTTTAAAACACATCAATCTAATTATAAAGAAGTTCCAAAGTGCCCCAACCTCATACATCCCGTAATATTATGGACCGTTCTCCTGCAATTCAATTATTTTTTACGAGAAGGTGAAACAAAATGGCCGCCAGATAAAATGGGGACGGATAACCTTGAGTTATCTCGATGTTTTAAAAATTTTAGCTAGATACGGTTGTTTAAAGAAAAAACAAATACCTTCTGCATTTTTATAAAAAATAACGATTACGTTTATAGCTATTTTATTTCAAATAAATAATTTTCACTTCTCACTGAAAATGTGTTCTGAATTTCATACTGAGCAGATTGAAATTATTTATGATCATAATAACTTCTTTATTTAAAATAGGTTTACATATTTTTCTTTAAATTAACTTTATAAGTGTATTTGGAATAAATAAAAAGCTTATATTATACCTTTGTATATTGCCAATGAAGTATTAAGTAGTAATATTAATTTATATTTACGAAAAGTTTTAGTTTAGTGTCGTTAAACATTTCATCTTGTTACCTATAGGGTCTCAAATTAAGCGGGCAGAATTGAGGAAAAAAGAATCTCACGAGCTTGATTGCCATTACATAGGTTTAAATATTGTTTTGATTTTGATATTTTCTTTAATAATAGTAATACCCGACGAAGGTCATCAACAAGTTATCGGGTCTCAGTCAAGTTTAAGACAAACTAACATAAATTGGTTGTAGTCTGACGGTGCAAGCTTTAAGACCAAGTACCTATTTTTTTACATTTTTATTTCTGTGATTTATTCACGCTGTGTTTCTCTCCATTTACAACATAATTTTCCAGCTCATGTCATGCTGATAATAATTATGGAAAAAAAATATAAACATGTCTTAGGCATCAACTGTGATAAAATACTAAATCGCCACAATACCATTTACAGAGAAAGAAGGGCTTATAACCATAACCATTTTTCAAAGAGCGAATGTCATTAGCCAATTTCTCCAAACGTAATGGTTGTTTAAGTCTATTTAGTCCGTAGCTTTAGGTCAAAATGACGTTAACCGCTACCTGCTTAACACATAGTCCCTTTAATAACAACCAGCCTAAAACACGCGACGAACTACTCCGTCAGCCCGTCACAATTGCCTAAGCTACAAGGAAAGTCACTCAGGCGGATTTCCTTCACTCCACATTTCACACCAATTAGTCGTTTATTGGTCAGTTATGGACGCAGTAGCCAGAATTATGGGCGGTGACACAGCTTTTGGGGGGTTCCGGGGTTTTATAGCGCAAGTTGAAAAAACAAATGAAGTAGGTGTAACGTGAAAAGTACTAGTTGTTTTGGTGACTATCTAAACCGAAGTCGCAAATTATTTTTGTATTTTTGAACCGATAGTGAGTAAATATGTTTATCGTTGATTAAAGCGTGTTGCACAATATATAATTGAGCTAATTGCCACTCCTGAGGCAGATAAAATATCATTAGGTAAATCCTCAAATATTTTGCTCATTAAAATAATTATGTACTTACCGGATAAACGATAATAGTAAACTACCTACGCATTGGTTAAGTTTGCAAAGATTTGGCGATTTGGACAATGTAAAATAGGAACTTATAACTGTATAATAATAATATGTGAACCATGGTTTATTGAGCCATTACATTATTTTGAAAAAGGTACATTTTGTAAAGATATAAATTTGCTTTCAAATACTGTATGGCAGGCACACAGCGCACACTAGTTATAGGATATAATAATTTTTATTATAGGTAGCTAATAATATTTTTATTGCTTTTGGCAAGTGATACCTGTTTTTTATCTACTAGTGGGTAGCATTTTTCGCTACCCGATGATCAAATACAGTAACCACTATTTTTAATTACAAACTAAGACGGGAAAGGAAAAAACTTTTAAGTTGTAAGTTTTTTTCTAACTGAAAGTGGAAAGTGCCTTGGGTAAGCTCATTCCTTCAAGGAAAATTAATGTTTGCCTTGTGAAATTAAAACTGTTGCCGTGTGCGTACATATAAAGGGTGTATTCTGGTCAATTTTTATAAAAAATAAATAATCAAAATCTCATGTTAATGTTCGTCAAAGAGTTACTTACTAGTGTGCATAAAAAGAAATCACGTAATTTCAGTTTTTTGAAACATACGAAAATTAACGTAAACACCATTCTCAAAATAAATACCATGCTAGAGTAAATATGAATAGTTAAGCAAAAATGTAACTGATTAAATTCTAAATAAAACTCTCATCGAAAAACCAAAACAATTATTATTAGCTATATTTTCTATCTTTCTTGAACAAACAAATTGTGTTAACATTAAATACACATATTACCTATTTCATCAATTCAATAGAAAAGACATACGTTATAATAATACAATACAGGTAAAAAAATGTTTGCCACAGTGGCCTTTAATCGAATACTTAGCTTAAAACTCGAAGATAGGTAAGTTTATAATATAAGTATTGGTAATTCTTATTACCTAACACATTAAAAGGTTTCACATTCACATATTAGTAAATATTTTATGTCACAGTAGGTAGTACTAAAACACGTGAAATTGGAATCCTACAAACAGTTTTCTGGTATTTTTTATTATTATTTACCTATAGTAAATATTGCAGAACATAAAGTAATATTTACTATCTCAATTTACAAAAGTATTTTAAATAAAAAAATAATAACCATTTATTTAAGATTCATTTACAAATTTTACGTTACTCATTTCATATGTTTGCATTTCATAGTATATGTACTCGGTTTAACTGAAATAAATAAAAATACAAAACCTACTCGTACCAAAAATTTACGAATCCCACTGTTCCTGGATAGCGACTAGAATAACTCTCGTTGTTTCTAGGAGGTAATGTAGGATTTCTTGTTTACATTTCGGAATTGAACTGAGGTAGGTTTCTTTACCTGGAAATAATAACTTTTATCGCGTTTCCAAGTAACGTACCTACGTTACATACCCATAATTAAATTATTCTTGTAAATTAATTACCAACGATATTATAGCGAATTAAGATATTTAATGTTGTCTAACTAAGGTACGAACTAATAAGAACAGTTTTTTTATTTTTACCAGTACATTTTAAAATATCTAAATTTCGTGAATTTTGTGTGTTGCTCGAACGCGTTAGAAAATGATATACCTATAGGGCAAAACCTGTAATCTTCTCCTACTATTATGAATCCTTAATATAGGGCATACGTTGAAGGCAACCGATCAGATTAGTAAAAATAATCGCTCCACGAAAAAAACTTGAGCGTAAGTTTAAAAAAAACGCAAAGACTTAAATAGGTACCTACGCTTTCAATATTAAGTGGTATCTTAGTTATTATCTGGATAAGTGGCAAGAATAAAAATGTATTATGTTTGTCATAGTACTACCATTTGTAATCTCCGTTTACTTTTTTTTAACAATGTCACTTTACAATTTCATCTTTAAGGAAAACTCCGTTCTACCCGTAGCCTTTTTGATGTAGAACTTTTGAAAGACTCAATAAATTACCTTAGGGAACTTTGTTTTCTTATTCGCCTTAACTTAGGTAATTGCACGTCCAAATTTCTCTTTTGACAACTTAATGTACTTATGTTAAATCTGGCCTTTAAAAATGCAAAGGAGTTGCTCTCAAAGTGAAGGTACAATTGGGCGTATTTTTTCGTTTATTTCTAAGGTTGTTTAAATTATAACAAAAATAGGGAATGTAACTACTCAAAATTGCTACCAATATGACTGTGATATAAATAAGTACCTACTTATAAAACAGAATACCAACCTATCCCATTTTTTATATTAAAATTACCGTCTCCCATTCTTCGGAAACCGATTATCAAAATTTAACTATTATTGATGCATGTTAGATAATAAAAAAAAAATATTGCAGCTAGGTACTAATACAGGCTAAGAAAAACAATCCGAAGTACCTAAAATATTATATGACATTATACGGAAAAACAAATTAAAATCCTTATAAATCTTTTCAATCTAAGGCAGTTCTCGTCATAAAATCCGACTTGAAGGATCAAGTGGATAAATGGTGTCTACATCTACTTTTTGTGTTAGAACAGAACTTTTTGCTTACCTAGTGATACAATATTATAGTACTTATATTATATTATTATTATACTAAAAGTGATACAGCTACGAAATGAAGAATAATTACAGTTAATCGATATAACGACTGTAATAAATTAAACAGGTATTGTAATAGTGAATCAAAAAGCAAGCTTTTTATAGAAATTAAATGTTAAATTTCACACAAATTTGTATAACGAAATCCAACAAAAGAATACATTTGTTACCTTGCAGATTTTCCGATTATCGCACCCAAAGAATTCCTTCAAAGCCTTTTGTGGGGACAATTATCATAGCGATTTATTATACGGGTCCCATTAAAAAGGCCGAGATTGTGTTTGATCCTAAGCGATTTTCAGCTGTGGTATCTTTTTTACCTAAATGGGTATAAAGTGGTATAATTTCTCCTAAGACAAGTATAAATTTGTTAGATGAACACAATTTATTGTACGTAGGCAATTACTTCTATTAAAATATTTTAATTGTTTTAGAAATGTATTTGTGTAAAAAAATGCTGATGCTTAATTTGTTTAATATAATTTAAAAATAACTGAGTTTTTAACAATTAATAACGATGCATAATATTTTTCACCTAAATAATAAATCATATTGAAGTCATGTTTAAATATTCGCCGGAGCAACAAACCTTTAACCTTATGAAATTCTCTTTAACGCCTACAAATTTGTTTTTTTTATTATTTACAAAGGCAATTAATTAAACTCACTCCTGGTTTAAGTAAATGTTTATTTTGAAATTTTAATCATAAATAATGAATTATGTACGTCAATTAATGTTTTCTAGAGGCGCTGTTTTATCTCCGTGATTTCGTTGGTCGTAAAGTTAATGATAAATAGGTAGGTACAGCTATTGATGTTTATTTTCTTTTGTTGTTTATTTTTGAATTTTCATCGTTAAAATACCAGTGGAAATTTTTATTCCCATTTTAAATTTACAACAGTTGTTTAATATTAATGTTAAGCACATTTCATCAAATCACCACGGAATAAATACTTTTAAAATAATTTTAGCAAAAAACCTCCTGAATTTCCCTTTGATTCCACGCAGTTAGATAGCAGGCGAAACAATAACGCCGTTCTCCGAGGCGTATACTTATTACGAATCTGAGTAATCGAAACTTTACAAAAGAGGGGCAGCAAAAATTGAAAAAATCCCTTTTTTAATAAGACGAAAAATTGGCTGGAATTTAAAGGGATTCCCTTTGAGTTCATTATTGAAATACGGGCGGGTCGTAATAAATGGTTAAGCGCTTGAATTATTGCAGACTATTAGTTCGAAGATGTTTTTTTTTTATTTTTCCTTCCTTTTGTTATTAAATTATTTTGACGTTGTTTTATGCGGCGGTGATGGTAATTTTAAAATTTATTCTGGTTTTACAAGTCATCAATATTCACAACGGTTCTTGGTATAATGAAATTAATATAACGTTACCGAAAATGTTCCTAAATTAATTCAATGGTAAGTATACACCATTGATTAATAATAAATTCGATATCTTTTTTATATCTGATCCGTCGTTCTTCTTTTTGTAGGTATTTAGATGTTTTAAAGAATGTATTGCAACCAATATAAGTGGATGAAAGTGCTTAGTAGGTAGGTAGGTACGTATTTGACATTAACGGGTTAAGGAGATTTGGCACTGCATAGCAGATTTTATATTTACCTTATAGAAGGGTTTAGTCGGGTAAATAATATCGTAAAAAAGTAATTTATCTGTACATGATTTAAAAAACATACCTGGTCTACTTCTGTATTCATCGAAAAAACTTTTGTGTAACGATTGAGTCGATATGGTAATAAGTAACACCACAGAGCACAGCTATTTTAAGACTTATAACCTCCATCTAACCCACGTCCGAGCTCATGCAAAATTCTTAATTCTCCGAGACTACGTTTAGGTGGTTTTTCCATGGCCCTTCAGAGCAGACAAGGGCCCTTGGGCGGTCCTCACCGCTGGAGCACTTCATTGTTCCGTCATAATACGGAACGCCATTTTGTGCTACAAACCTCTTGATGTAACGTACGTATACATCGGCTGATTCAGTTTTTTTTTTCAACGTATTTGATAATCTAGTTTATCTCCTTGTTAAATAGATTTTGCAACTCTTTTCTTCTGCATGTGGTAAGTAACTAAATGCCGTATTAGTTTTTTGCCGTTAGCTTGTGTACTTAATAAGAAAATTTTTCACAATTTTACTTATGCCTAAGTTCTAAATAGCACCAGTTTTAAATTAAACTAAAAAAGGAACCTGTCTAACGTTCCTAATGATATATTATTATAACATTTCATTCATTAATTTCCCATTGAAAAAAAAAACAAGTCCTTTAACAGACCTTTTTCATCAGGGATAGGTATAAAATGCGACCTTACTCATGATTTACCTACATCTAGATATATTGTGCTTATAGATGATAAACTCAAACTAGGTAGGTTACATAATATATAATAATACATGCAAACATTGTGACTCTTTCAAATTTAACTGAGCTTCGCATTGTAGTTCGGTTGCAGAAAATTAGGCTATGTCATCATGAAACGTGTTTTTGCACCGTAATATGGTTTTTACGACGTAGTTTGATGATTGTGTGCGTGATACAAGATTCAACCATTATGGAAAAAGTTTTAGTGTTAATTCATTTCGCTTATAGACAAATAGTAAAAGTATTTTAGTTGGTGCTATAAATAAAATCTTGTTCACATTTTGCCAACACGATGAAAATAATAAATCGATAGTTTAATTTAGGTACATGATAGTTAGGTGGCTGGGGACTTGGAAACGCTAATCGAAGACTGAGATTTTACAAAGATTTTATTACTATAATATTATCTTTTGCTTTCTCAGTTATTATATTCAATAGAATTCATATTATTAGTTTTTTTGTGATTATAAGTATATCAGTCACATGAAATACGTAGGTAAACTTAATATCTTCTTGTTTAACATAAGGCATAGATGTAATTGATGCGGTAATAGTTTTTCCATCTTCTATCATGAAAATCACACTTTCTGTGTGGTTTCTAAAATTTCAAAGAAACTATCAAAAATCATACAATGCGATAACAAAAATTTCGGTATATTTGAAGTAACATGTTAAACCTAATGTGTACCTAAACGACGCACATTTTAGCCACACTGCTTTTTTACCTGATCCAGCTAACTTGAACTTAGAAGCTAAGGGTATTGGGAACGTCACCAGTACTAAAATGCTGCCAAGCACTTCTGACATCAATAAGTTTATTCTGTTCCAATATTTAACTTCGCAGCAACTTTAAGCTTTATTTGCTGAAGGAGAAATAAAATATATTTTACGATGTCACAATAAAGCTCCATTAACTAATTAATTACTTAATTATTTGGAGCCTTATTTAACTAAGAAGTGGTTAAATGATTTTAAACTCATTTAACTTATGAAATTAGGTACTTTCAATGATTAGTTATGCGGTACTTACTCGTACCTATCTAAGATATTTTAGAACATATTGGAATGAAACAACTATAATAAATAGATTTAACTTGCGTATTTTATTTTATTGGCTGACTTTTCGGAACCACTACAGTTTCCATAATCGTAGCCCGACACTAATTACTATTTTAAATTTTTAAAACATATTTTACTTCCCATAATCGTACTAGACTAAGTTGATCTTAGTCTAGCAATAAGAAAGTTATTCACATACTTGCACGTCTATAGCTTTTTTGCGATTTAAAAACGCCCAGAAATAAAAAAAGTATGTCAAAATTTCCTGTAACGTATTACCTAGGTATGTCAGTAAAGGGAATAAATCACGGTACTCGACAACCGAAACTGATACGGGCTTGACGCTCGCGAAATTAAATCTGAACTAAAATCGCAAAAAATAAACATTTGGATGTATTCCAAGAGGCGAAATTACTTTACTTTCATGCAATTATTGGAGCTGCCGCACGCTTTTGTTTTCCAAAATCTTGGTGCTTATTGTAGTGTTTTGTTTTGTTCTTATAGTGGAAATGCGACTGAGTGAATTAAATTTAGCGTTGATATTCAAAACTTTTGTTTGTTTTGTTAGAATTAAAACAGTTAAAAAACCAATTCAGTCCTGTATTTTTATTTTTTTAAATAGAGTCTGAAAATATTTTACTTCTCTTCTTCTTCTTCTCTTGGAAACCGATTTAAAAATATAGATCTACTTACTATAGCTGACAAAGCAGTGAAAGAGTTCATACCTTTATGTGATTACTTGTTCACTAAGAAATTTGTAAACTACCTCTGTATTGATTAATTATTTTTAAAAAGGTTAAAACTTAAAGTTTTTCAAAAGTTAAAGGTTAAGGCTAGTACTTAATGATGCAGATAAACAATAAATCCTAACTACAATATGAATTCATTTTGTTCCAACCACCATTGTTCCAAATTCCAAAGTTTTCTACGCAAGCGGGCCTAATTGAGCATTAGGCATTGTAAACACAGTCAAAACTAATCATAACAAACTAGTTTCGTACCAGATTATTGAGTTCTCAGTCTATGTCCATTGCATAGTTCTTTTGATCAATACCGGCATTCATGCCTCACTCTATCTAAAGTTTAGTTGCTGTCTTTCATCGTTCACAAAGCACATTGTGCGACTGTGGGCCGACTGTCCAGTAGCCCAGTTGTGCTCTGAAAATATTCAATACAAAGCTTATTGTTGCTATTGACACAGAAAAGAAGCAAACGTACCTACGTTTAGTTCCATGTTTGTAATGAAAAATGTAAGTGGAATGTGATCAATTCAATGAATGACCTATAGTTTCCAATCGAAACATCTGTATATCATTTATTCGATACGAAGAGGTCAAACACAAAGAACTAATAAAATATTTATAGGTATGTTTCTAACAACAAACTTTTCCTTGCACCTGATTGAGATAATTTATTAATAAAATTTATAAAAAGACTTTCTGGCGGCGGAGTTCTTGAGGCTTCCGTTACCCATTTAAATAATTCAGTTTTACGAATGGAGAAAATTGTTTTTCTACCAAGTGACAAGAAAATTACGGGGTTACCGATTCCTTAGTAGGCCAAACTGATTAACTTTAATTTTGCCTTAGTTGGCGTTTTAAAAGGAAAAGGCTTCATAGGTCAAGTGGCCGTTGACGTAAGCACCTGATTGCATCTGAAATTAATTAGATTTCCGGGAAAAATAATTGGATTTTAAATATTCACTAGGATTTATTTAAATGAGCCGTGAAGTGATGAAAAGGAACCAGCTTGATAATGTTTATATCTGATTGACAAAGTTCAAATAAATTAATAACCTACGGAGCCGTTAAAGAATAACGTAATCACTATAGAGGGGCGGGTCTTTGGTTATTTATGATGACATAAGAGTGGGGGGGTCTAGATGGTGACGTCTAATAAATATAGTTAAGTATTTTCGTTCCAGATCAAAACACTGACTGAAAATTTTAAGCATTCATTCCATGTATTTTCATTAATTATGGTAATTTTATTAATGGTCATTTACCTCAAATAGGTACCTACCTAGATAGTATTGAACTGTAACTTAAGTACTTTTCCATTTTATGCGAAATAGGTAGGTACTTATACAAAACCAAATTAAATATACTTAAGTAAGTAAATATAAAATTTAAGTAGGTATGTTATAATTAAAATCTGAGTTATTGCAGAAAATGTAGATCAATGATCAAATTTGCGGTGGCCATTAAGTAATTCAACATTTACGGGAACCGGAAGTGCTAACAACGCCATTTCCAAATGCGGAAGCGCTGTTTGCTGCCATTTCCGGTTCGGGCCGGATGTGCATGGTTTGCACTTTGCCGATTATTAATTGATTGATATAGTAATACCAAATTGATCAGTATAAAGCAATTGCAGTGTTAATTTTTAAATTAGTACTTATAAGTAGATATATAGCAATATTTTTTTCAGTAAAACTAAACTTGGCTTCGTAAGTTTGCAGAATGATAATATATTATACGAATAATGTCTATTTAATGATTTATTCAGTTATAAATTTTCTACTGAATAACCGATAGTGGTTTTATTATATTAGATAACTACTCTTAAAGTTCCGAATGAGTTTATATCTTTAACCATCTGACATACAAAGGGTTACCTTCGTATGGAGACATTATTAAAAAAAAAAACAAAAAGTGACTCTTATGGTACTGATCCGAGCCTAGACATACGAAAGGTTAAGTTGTAGCTATTGAAACTGTGAATTAGGTCATTATAAAAATAAGAACCTGAATAAAAAACATTAAATAGCAAACACACAATAACAAAAGTTAGATTAGAATGCACCGGAATATGAAAGGCTGTAGGCGCTTTGAAAAAATAGTACATTACGCACCAAGGCCAGTAAAATAAAAAATGTCTCAGATCACATGTAATTGTCGTCCGAGGCGAAACCGAGGTTGACAAAAATGTGATCTGAGGCTTTTTTATTTTACTGGTCGAGGTCAGTATACTATTTTTCTGTTCGACGAAGTCAGAAAGCGGCAATTTCATTGAGCGCAGCGGCCACAAAGTTGGCGCTTTCCGGCCGGAGGACTGAAAAATATATTTACGAGATAACATAATATAATTATATTTTTAAATATTTTGTTAGCAATGAATCCGACCTAACCTAGTCAAATTCCAGGACTTTGCAACAGAAATCAGACACTGTGTCAAAGCACATAAAATAACAGAAATATTTAGTACCTTTCACATTTCAAAGTAAATTTATATTCAATGCAACCAATACATGAAGCAATTCGCAGAAAGGTATTCATCACACACGGGTGCCGTGCATTCCCATGGGTCGAGAAACTCGAGACAAGTGACAGGCGGTAGCAGATATAGGTACTATAATAACTATAATCATTTCTGATGCCTTCGCGGCTATTACACATTGGAATAAAAGATCTAGGTATTACGGATTTCTCTAAAGCCTAACTACAACAATTTCTAAATATTGTTAAAATGAGTCTATAATTACTATGAAAACTCGTTGTTTTTTTAGGATCATAATAATATTATAATTTAAAAGAAATTCAAAAAGGCGTCTAAGTTCAAGGCACGCAGAAGTTTAACCGTAGTTTGTCATTTAAACATGATGACATCTGATGAGCTTGTTTAAAAATGTGACAAACGAAGAAAGACAACTTTAATAATTATATTTAGATTGGTACTTATCACCTCTTCTTAACGTATTTTTTTTTAATTCAAAATCATTTCGTATATAATTAGGATTAACTTCTACAGTGTTCCTTCAGAAACTTCTAAGTCTTATACTTATGTCATACGGCTAGACTGGAAAAGTACCAAAGATCAATAATGTCGTTTGTCGCTTTTAACATAATGCCAGTAAAACACTGTCGGGATCCAATTACGTCCTCTTCAATTGTTTGAGATCATAAACATTTCGCAGAATCTAGCTTCAATGGTTTGAACCATAGATGTATATGTGAGGAATCTTTAATATTTTAGAGTTATTATATAAACATAATAATTATAATATTTTCCGCCTCAAACTCAGCATTTCCATTAAGAAACCTTTTCACAATATAGTTATAAATTAATATACTTATATTGTGAAAAATACTCATCATGCGCAGACGAAGTAGCGGGCGGAAGCTAGTTATAAATCATTTCGAAATCTTTAAAGGGATTTGTATACTTACTGACATCTGTTTAGTCTTAGCCGCAATTCGTTTCGAAAGGCGACATCTTCGTCACTAGATTCTACGCTGGATCCTAGGTCCTATGTTTGTATTGTATACCTGCCAATCTAGGCTACTTTGATACACTAGTACGCCTGGATCTCGTTACCGAACAAAGGTGTTTTCTTAACTAGTGCTTTGCTCTGACGTCCAATGATTAAAAGCAAACAATTTCAGTAGATTGCTTCCTTTTGAATTCGCTTCTAATGGATAGGTTGGCTTTCGGTGTTACTTCATTGATTAATATTATACCACCTTCTATGTTTTTAGTTTCGGCATATCTTTACTAGCTAGAAAAAATAATTCGACTTTAATTTTAAGGTGCGCTTTCATTCCTATAGTTTATTAACCCTAATATTTTTTTCTTCAAAGAACAAAGAATATACCTACTTAATTAAACAATAAGGTCTTTGTTATAAGTGTCAGAAATTTCAAACAAAAGGTGGAATCTACATTTGTTAAATTACACGAATTCCTGATTCTCTTTAGTCTATATATAACACAATATCACAATAGGTTCACATTTTTCTTATTTAGCTGTAAGTGGGAAATCTTTTTCTTTGTTAAAGCTTCATTATAACACCTACTAGTACTTCTTCTGGTACTTACGGATATATTTTACTATTTTAACTAACCAGACCTTTAAAAAATCAAGTACTAAACTTAATGTCACATGTTTACTATTAGATTCACTACATAATAATATTAAATATGGAATAGGTACGTATAATTTGAAATAAATTACGTAGTAAAGATTGTTGAAGGCAGTTTTTATTCATATTATTATAGAAACACTTACTTACTTTGTAACTTTATTTTGAACTTCTATTGGGATAAAGAAAACTTGTTCAGTCAAAGGAAAATGACAGCAAATCGCCTATCTGTTAGTCAAGTTCCTATACTTTCGGAAAGGTATCTATAAAAAAAACAATATAAAATAATATCAAAACTTCTTTTTATTTCGTAGCACGATCAACATCTTCGTAAAAATGTTTTATCTAGCAGCACACATTTTATACAATCTATAATATAAAATTAGGGTTTCTGCTCGAGATTTCTCGAAGCGGGAATTCCCGGGAAATCTGGCCTGACTCGAGACGGGAAAAATCGCGTCGAGAAGTCGAGAAGTCGAGAAATCGCACCTCAAATTATCACGCGTGAATTTTAGATTAAAATGGCCTTCCGCAACACTTTTTGCAATGCGTTCTCCTTCACGCTAGTTCCTTGGATTCGGCCGATCCCGATTTTGACTAGGTAGTACCTAATTTATTGTAGGTACATAGTTTTTTTGTTTAATGAAAAATTTCAAGTTGATTATTAAAGATTTGCTGTGTTAAGAGATGACTGAGAAAGACGAATTATTACTTTAGTAGCTAAACTTCCTAATTATTTAACTTTGTTGATTGTTTGGGTATCCAAACAATATAATATTGATATCTCCTAACAGTCGTAATACCCAAAGTGATAAATGGGTTGCATCTCTTATAGAAAGACGTCAATATAGGTATGTATAAACTCTTCTAGAACTACGCATGGTTTACAGGGGAACATGCAGAAGAAAATACAGTACTTATCTATACTAATATTATAAATTGGAAAACTTTGTTTGGTTGGTTGTTATGAATAGGCTCCAAAACTACTGGACCGTTTTTAAAAATTCTTTCACCATTCGAAAGCTACAATATAAAAATATATAAGCCACGAGTAACATAGACTATAAAATATTTAGAAAAATATAAAATAGGGATCCGTGCGAAGCCGGGGCGGATCGCTAGTTAGGTAGGTATATTATTTTAGTCTTTTAAGTCAAGATTCGCATTTATATTGTATTAGTTTGATGATTATAATACAATGTTTAGTGCAATCTCAAATGCTAATGATTAAAAAAGAAATGTCATTTAGTTTATTATTCTTTCATTAAGTATGTCTAAGTATTCTGTATGAGTCGCGAGTAGGTAGTAGTAGGTACAGTTAGTTGGTGATCAAAAAATAGCGATATTAATGATATTGAAGTGTTTTTTTTCGCCTTATATTCATGATTTGTAAATTTCTCGAGATCCCGGGAATTCCCGGGAATTTTTAGTCGAGAAATCTCGAGCCCCGAGAAAAAAAATAGGTCGAGAAATCAGAAACCCTATATAAAATAGGTAAGTACTTAAAATTACAAAAAATGGCCGACAGAATACAATAATTATAATTAATTAAAATAGAAAAGAAATTACTTATGAATGCAATAACTTATTTAATTTTCGTTCACAATTTTGTATTATTTAAGAAATAAGATTTCTAATGCCCGTTTATGATGTAAGTCATGAATACGTAAATTTGAAAAGTTTATTTTGAACTAAATTAATGAATAATGTTCATCAATCTAAGTGTTTCTGATACGTACATTTCAGAAATTTGGTAGGTATAATATACAATTAAATAATATTATAGATACATAATCTAATGTAGCTTTCTCGGAAACTTAGCCTTTGCAACAGAAAGAATCTCAACTCAAATCCAAAACAGTTCAATTATTGTACCAAATATAAGTTAGGTAAGAAGTTAATTAAAATGCAGTTTATATACCTCAATCCTTTAAATCAAATTCAAATGGAATTAACGCAATCACGGGCATTTAAAATACTCGTCAAGTTGTGTCGCTTTATCTATCAGGTAAAGTAATGTCTCTATGTTACAGTAGACTGCATTACATAAATAAACTTTAGTAATTCGGAATAAAGTTGATTTCGCATTGGCTTAATTTCCGCTGTATTACCGCGATCCCCTTCGTATTTACGTAATCCAAATTTAATTATTATTCTTTTACACTACTGTGAATGTAACGTGAATGACTTTATAAATGCGTAAATACCTATAAGGATAGAAACAATTCTTAGGAATCAGCTTCCCATTGGTTTTTCATACTTACACCTACCAAAATCCTGTTCCTATGTACAAAGAAGAATTATTTTAGTTTAAAGGAATTTATTCTAAATACTATTACAAGAACTGGAAGGCACCTAATAGAATGCACAGTTTAATGTTTATTTATTATATTTTTATATAACAGAGTTTTAATATATTCTTTTAAATACCGTCGCTTACCTAAAAAAAAAAACAGCTTAAATATTTTTTGTTACTCAGTTATTTCAGTCAGTGACATCACTTAAGCCAATCGGCATAGTTGCATTATTATTTTCTAGGAATTGATGACCTGAGCAATATTGTTAGCTAAGCGACGATATTATAATGTAATTTTGCAAATTATTATTTCATAAGCATTGTAGCATTGGTAGACTATAATTATTTACTCTGAATTTGATTATGATGAAAAAGCACAGTGTTTTCTATATTTACAATAATAGTCGAAATTTACAATTATTTCAGTCTCAATATGAAACTAATATTTAATTACAAAAAGAGGACGTAAGTAAATTTTATATGCTTATTTTTTTGGTATCATAAAATTTTCTCCAATATATAGTAATTAAAAACATATCAGAGAAAGTCAGATATTAGTCTTCGATATTTATCTGAATGTAAATGATAATAATAATATAAAAGTTTATTTACTTAAGTACAAAATTATCATCTAATGAAATAACGTATATTAATTTAACTTATTAACTTTCTTTGACATCGACACTTAAAGCTTTTATTTTTAGGCTTTTGAGAGTTATAACTTTCCATTACGATTTAAAGAAGACTTTCAAAATGATAAGTAGTACAAATCGATTAATTCACTAAACCCCCATGGATAGACTTAGACAAACTTAAAAATACTTTTTGCAATACATAACCAAATCGTTATTATATAATCAATTGACAATTTAGATATATTTTTGATAGATTTTATACAGTTTAGTCAACAGTTATTAGATTTATCACTACATAGAAAGAATTTTGACATCGTTAAGGGTTTACCTAAGTAAATTTATCATCTATAACTAGTTAAAAATCTGAAAACATTTTGCAATTTTAAATAATCATCTAGGTACCTATCTGCCAAAAGCTGGTTAGACGTGTGTGCCTGTTGTAAGATGGTTACCAGTACCTGGAAGAAGAATAATCAGGATCATAAATAAAATTAATAAGTATGTAAGTATATAATGAAAAAGAACGCAGTAGAACCAGTATATAGGTAGCTCTGAAGATTTAAATAGCAGGGAGTGAAACCACATTGCGCGTAAAGTGGACTACCGTTCACAAGGTGGTGTTCTGGTACCGTTTATTACGACGATTTATAGGGAATATTTATGTATAGTGAACGTGTTTCGATTGAAATTAGTTAGTAAATGAGAATTATAGAAAAGTCATAAGACATTTTAACATATTAAATTTTACGCTGACTTTTTAATGTGAACAAAATTCAGCGGAACCATTTCTAAAAAGACTATTTGAACTATACTTTGCGTTTGAGAGCAAAGCAAAACGATATTTTCAACTGTAAATTTAATTTCGCTAACGAGTGAAATATATTTCTTTCAAATAATATTTCTTAGTTCTTTTCGTACCTTTAGTGGTAATTTGATTTGATTGGAAGTTTCCTTGGCTTGAAGGAGGAAGAATATATAATGCTCCTGAAGATTGTGGCGATAACCTAGGGACCTAAAAAAAGATTAAATTTAAATAAATCCAAGCATTATAATAATAGAACAATCTTAAGTCAATTCAATAAAGAAGTCAATAAAATATCATTTTTTAATCTACCTGTGGCTGAGCAGCACTATTCACTGACGACGAAGAAGCCACAGGACTTGTTACTGGTTTAGACGAAGATGATGATGATGGTGAGCTTGATGCAGCTAAAAAAAAACAATTTTAATCTCAAAGCAAAAATACCTCTAGAAAGAAAAAATACGCGTATGCTTAAAAACTTACCCGGTACTGGTAGATTAGAAGTTCGAACTGAGTAATACGGAGGGGGAGCGGGCGTACTTGCAGGGTTAGCAGTATTCACTTGTGGTATATATGCTGCAAGGAAAATTTATTAAATTAATAGTGAAATTTCTTGCATGTTATAACTATAGCGCCTACTTATATAACTCAAAAGTGTTCTGTAATTCAATTTTAAATACTTACAAATAGGACCACTTCCTCTTAAATAAGGATTTCCGTATGTTGCCGCATATCTCACATCAACACCTCCATTGAGAACGCTTTGATTTGCCATTGGTATTACTATTAAAATAAAAAAGCGTACAGTAAGTATTAAAAGGAAGGTGGTTTTATTTTCCGAAGCAAATTAAGGTATGGTTCCTTGAAACCACACTAATCAATGAGTCAGAATACGACTTACCATCAGGTCCAATGAAACCAGCTAGCCTTCCACTACTAGTTTGTCTATGTAAAGATCCACATTGTCCAGGATATGCCCCGTCGGTGCTCCTAGTGAAAGATCCTGTTAAGGAATCACTGGATTGTATGGGAGGAGCATAGTCTCTAGAATAATCCACGTATGGAACATATCCGTTGCTTTGACCGTGTGCCTAAAATTTTGGGAGTCATTAATATTTGTATTTAATTGGTTTATCGAACTCTTGTTCTTTTCTAAAAAGCATTTTAACCTACCTTTATGTTTAGGTTACTAATAGCTTGATTAAAATCTCCGCTGTATCGCTGGTACTGTTTCATTAGTTCATTTTCGTAACCAGCGTCTGGTAAAGATACTGGCCCTGCTAACGGTAGGCCAAGATTTGTGGTTAATTGTAAGTTGGAATGAAACTCTGTGTCCGAACCATTTGAAGCGTCCTAAAAACGAACGAAATATTGTTAGCTGTCTTTTTCTTCAATTATTGCGATAGTGTCCTATATATGTTTTGAGTCTATATATATTTCAATTTCGCATTTACTTACCATTTCACAACTTCCCTCGATCTGTCTTAATTCAAGTTTTAAATCGCTCGTGTTGGAACTTCTGTCACTATCTTTAAACTGGTCAACGCTCTTTTTACCTATATCTGTTATATCTGGTTTTTTGACTTCTTCAGACTTCCTATTCTTCCGATGGCACAACATTATGATTAACATTACAATAAGAATAACTATTGTGGCTGCAGCTGCGCCGGCTACTATCAAAATCAACGGCAAAGATTCTGAAAATAATGTCAAATTTATTGAAACTGTTTCATTGACACAATCATCCATTTTAGCATTTTCTTTATTTTTTTGGTATACAATTCATAAAATATCATTGCTTTTAAACTTTAAAGCTTAACCAAACGATTCGTATCTTTAATTACTATTATAAAACTCACTGTCTGGAATCAGCCTTATCTCGACGCTATCAGATCCAAACAAATTGGAAACACTACAGTTGTATATCCCAAAATGTCTAGGTTCGCTCTCTCGTATTATTAGAGTGGATTTTGTTTTTCCATCTGACAGAATTTCTTCTAAGAAGGCATATTCCTAAAAACATAATGTTATTACAATGTGATGAATACCCTTGTACATTTGTGTTTCATTTTAATTATATTTTATGACATACATTTATAATTATGCGAAGATTTCGATTTCAGACCATAATACATTCATTAATCAGACACCGATAATTGAATCAGTGATTTTCCTCTTACCTGGTTATAGAAGGAGTTAATTTCATTTCCGGCAAAAGTCCACAACACGTAATCAGGTTTTGGGACAGAGAAAGATATACATTCGATCCTAACGATATCTCCCTCTACACCGTATTGAGTCTGATTTGACATTATTTTTGGCGGACCTTTAACAAGAAACAGGCACGTACATTTCATTGTTTGAGTACATATTATTATAGAAAGACAGCTGATATAATTAGCTGGACACTCTCGTGTAAACTTTCTGGTGTTATTTGTGTGTGATCTGGGGCCCTAGACAAGTGCCCAACGTTCAACGTTAACGTTAAACGTTAGGACCAAAATGAATGGGATTTGACATCCGCGAACGACTGTCACGTACGTCACAAATGTCGAATCCCATACATTTTGGTGCTAACGTTTAACGTTAACGTTGAACGTTGGGCACTTGTCTAGCCCCCTGATCCTAATTGGGGAAATCAAAGAAATCATCGAATTTATTTTCTTTTTGTCTTAATTTCTTTAAAACTGTAATGTGTCTTGCACATATTCAAGCCATCAATTTACTATAATTTAAAATTCCAAGCGTTCCGGGGCATACGTTAGCATGCATGAACTTTCCAAGTAGTTTCACCAACAGTTTGTGAAGAAACTTGAGGGTGGTATGAAAAAGTTTTCATATCGATTCGCTTTAATATTATAATGTTAAGAGATTGTTTGAAAGTAACATTTTGTGTTTTTTGAAAATAAAATTGTAAACTAACATGTGCATATAATTAATTATTCAGATTCAATTTAAATTATTTATTTTGGCCCTCAAACAAAAGCGATTCAAATATTTTATCAGTGAACTGCATATTGAATATTGACTACATAATAAATGTAAATACGTCAGAAATTTACCTATAAATCAGATTACCAAAATGAATTAATCATAATAAATCCTTACTTACCTTTTACATAAACCGTGACTAATGCCTCTATGTCCTGGTATCCTTCAGAACTGGCTCTGCACCAGTACTGGCCAGCAGTCGCAGAATTCACAGTAATATTTAAAGTAGACGACTTGCCCAATATCTGTACGAAGAATCAAAACTCCAATAAGCATTTTAACAAACTTCTTTTACATGGCTATCACATTAATTGTTATGAGTTGAATTATTTAGTCTCAAAAAAACCTACAGCAAGAGCCTACAGACAATGTGTACCGTGTGACAAAAACTGCTATTTGAATATTAGCTAGCTAGCTATCATGTTCTACTCAGTTCTACCAATGAGATATAGGTTACAGACCTAGCCAGTGGTATGTGACAGCTGGACCTCATTCTACGCTTACTATCTAATGGCTTTTTGATAAAGGACAGTCGCCGAGCACAGCGAAAAACGGACGTTACCCGTTTTCTATTTGTCTCTGTCGCACGCTCGTAGTAATAACCTTGAGGGTTACTGTGAGGGCACTATTACTACGCGACCGTCCTTTACCCGGCGTCCTCCATTCCGATATAATAAAATTATATTTACAACAACATTTATTTGATAATATTATTTCCTATGAACTGCTGATTTAAATTAAAAAGATACGTAGAAACATAAATTGCCGAAACCAAGTTCCATCTAAATAAAAGAGTATAAATTACATCAAAATCCACAAGAGCTCCGTTTACATTAAAATACTTAGCTTACGGCAGTTTCTCAGGAATGAAAGAGGCAAATTCTCTTTTAATGAAATATCATATTTTAAATGGTTTCTCGAACCGTTATGAAAACATTTAATATAAATAACACGTACATAAGGAGATGAAATACCAAATAACAAGAATAACATTTAAGGTACAAGAGGGTAACTGCTTAACATTATTCCTTTGAATGTTTTCTGACTTAAAACATTCGTCAAATAAAAAAAGCTTATAGCGTAGTCAGTGTTAAAACATGTAAGTACCTAATTAATATTATTTTTAGAACTTTTAGGTAATACCTTTTATTGAAAAGTACCTATGGCGTTTAAGCTCATTTACATTTATTACATATAATTATATAGGTATAAGAAAACAAATAAGATGAATAGGCAACTAAGGTACCTACTATTTTTTAATTATATGGTGCCCATATGATTTACTTATATTGCTCGCTTTTATCAGATATTTTAAATCGCAAAGACTAACAAAAGAAACGTCGCACTTTGCAGCAGGATTAGAACCCGTATTTTATATCAAAGCGAAGAAACCGTCTTAGAAATTTAAACTACACGACATGAAATGGATGAGCTGATAAAAACGCTGCCGCGGTGAATGAAAATCTAGATAAACGGTAGTTTCGAAAATTAGGAAAAGTCATATTCAATCTAGCTATTCAAACGAAATCAGAAGAAACTAAATGTAATAAAGTCACTTACAACAACTTGTTTATTTCTGTACACCACCCACTGCACCTTGGGTATGGGATACCCATCCACTTGGCAGGTGAGGGTAGCTGGAGATCCATTTTCCGCTTCAACGTTTTGCGGTTTCACTTTGAATGTTGGTCCGACTGTAAAAAATAATATTTTAATTGGAATGAAACAACTATTAACGGATTTAATACTCGCGTATTTTTATTTTATTTTATTTGCTGACGTTTCGGATTCTTAGATTAGACAATAGTCTAACGCTAAAGTGATCATAAATCACTTTAGCGTTAGACTATTGTCAGCTCAGTCGTGCTACGATTATGGAAACTGTAAAGAATCCGAAACGTCAGCAAATAAAATAAAATAAAAATACGCGAGTTTAATCCGTTAATATTTGTTTCATTCCAATGTGTAATAACCGCGAAGGCATCAGAAATTATTATAATAATATTTTAAGTTCTGCCCAATACGTTAAATATAGTTATCAAAATAGGTTTTTTTTTTAATTACTTGTGTAAAAGGCAAGCTCTTTATACAGGCATAATGGCATAAAGGTATGTAGGTAATGCCTACCCAGACGTATACCTATTTTATTTTTGTAATTAGTAAATAAATCATAAATATATCATTTACTAGCTTCTGCCCGCGACTTCGTCCGCGTGGAACTCCTCCTTTTTTGCAGTCGGTTAAAAAGTAGCCTATGTCCTTTCTCAGGCTCCAGACTTTCTCTGTACCAAATTTCATTTAAATCGGTCCAGTAGTTTTAGCGTGAAAGCGTAACAGACAGACAGACAGAGTTACTTTCGCATTTATAATATTAGTAGGGATTGATAGTGTTCTTGAGTTTCTAATTCCAAGACCAGTAAAAACAATCCTGTAGCCAGTAGAATCGTGTAATAACTCAAAAGGTCCACGATGTACCTAATTATATAACACATTATGCTATACGTATGTACCTACGTGTAATTTTTCTAAGGAATCTATAATATCTAACGTTAATTAATTAATTAGACGATATTGAAAGCGTTGGGCAAGAATTTTTCAAATAACCCGAACATTTCTGAAAAGGAGCGCAAGTTAATAATTATTTCTCTTTAAAACTAAAATAACGAGTAGGCTTCTGAGAGCAATTATTTGAATGATCCTGTTAAAACAATGGAAAATTAGACGAAAGATAAAATTTATAAGATAATTTTCCCTCCAGGTTTTAGGCCTAAGGCCTTTATAGAGCTCTTTGAATGAAATAATATTTTGACGACACTCCAATTTGATACAAAAGTATGTAAATGTGTAATAAGTACTGTTAGAAAGAGTTTTATTTTTTTTAGTAAATGCCAATTTTTGGAATACCAAAATCAGCAGACTGATGAGATACCATAATAGTTAGTATGTGTTATAATAATAATATTATAGGTAACTATGTAATAAATATACTGTGTATGATGATAATATAGTACTTAATGGATTCATTCAAGAATCATTTTTTTTACAATTATTATGAAACCAAGCTTAACAAAGCTCCACGCGTAAGTAATTTAATTATACATCTAACAGTTGCAGGAGCAAGTAGATTTTTAAATTATCCCATGAGAAAAAGCATTTTTTTTTGCATTGTTCCATTATTGTATATGAAAAGTGTTCATTTAAGTAGCTTTGTCTTTAGAGGTTTTGTTTTCTTATGAAAAGAAAGGTAAGGGTTTAATAATTTTATTCAGCTTATTTTCCTTAAATCGCTATTTGTACTGTTGTCATTTTTTTTACGTTAAGTGTATATTTTAAATTGGTTATTCGATTTTACGTACTCGAAAGATAAATAATATTAAGTTAGACCTAGCAGTAAAATTTATTCTGACAATAAACACAATTGACAAGAAATAATAATTACGGTGTTACTTTAAAGTATTATTACCTGTCGCCTTTAAAGGTTACAACTTTTTAATAATACGGCAAAATTAATAGGGTCGGACTCCACAGAACAGACTACTTGTTTGACCTTTTCTTTTTTACCTGCGAGAATGACAGCTCAAACGATTAGGCATTTTCAAGTTAGTACGTACATACATTGATAATTGATGAAAATCTACATGTACATCATATTATATAAAAGAAGATAATATTATAAATGCGAAAGTAACTCTGTCTGTCTGTCTGTTACGCTTTCACGCTAAAACTACTGGACCGATTTAAATGAAATTTGGTACAAAGAAATTCTGGAGCCTGAGAAAGGACATAGGTTACTTTTTAACCGACTGCAAAAAAGGAGGAGTTCCACGCGAACGAAGGCGCGGGCAGAAGCTAGTATTATATAAAAGAAGATGACGTAATGACTGTTAAATCGTATAACGATTAGAAACATAAAATTTTTCACATGTCCCTTTTATAACGCAGGGGAACACTGAGAAAGGGTTATTGAGAATTTACCCCCTAAGGGGGTAAAACGAAGTCTCCAGCAGTAGCTATACTATAATAAAACTGAACTAGAATGGAGACTCACCCTAGGTGTTCTTACTGGATAATTATACAGGATGATATTAAGTGCTCTCCAGGGAACAGTGCACAAACGCGACGAATAAACGGTTCATAACGACCTTATACAGGGCGATACTAAAACCGCTACGTGTCAGTTTATCGAATGGCACTAAAATGCATGAGGCGAGAAATTTACGTTTACCCAGGTGTTATGCGTTGTATTTAAACTAGTTTCTTTTCGGCTTTTAATGTATCGGAAGATCACCTGAGCAGCTTTACTAAGTAAAATATTATTTCCGCTTAAGAACATTGGATCTCTACATAAGTAAAAGCAACAAGAGGAAATAACCAATTTTTACTATCTCAAATTACTAGTTCTTATTTATGTCAATTTATATATAGAGGTTGCTTTAGTAATCTTGTAAAATGAAGTATAGTTCAAAAATACCTGAATTACGATTTATAAATTTCCTTTTCTAATAATATGAATGCGTTTAAATTAAAAGTTAGAACCTGCGTGTTATACTGTAGTATGTAGTAAGTGTATTATCATTTTACCAAACCATATGCACCGAAATGATTATGACACACTTATTTTCAGTAAAAATGTACGTACATGATATCTCTAAAGTTTTGGTATCTGCGCTCTTTCCGACTGTATTGTGGACCTCGCATTTGATAGTCGCTTCGTTGAATTTTCTAGACACATTCGTTAGGATCTGTAACAAAATAATTGCATTTAATACCATTGTGGATTTTCAAGAATAACGACAGCACAAACAGTATTGTTTGTTTGTACGTTTGAATATTTTAATGAACTACAAATCCTTTTTCATAAAATATGGAAATAAATTCTCGTATAAGATTTATGTTGGTACTATGCTAATAAACGTTTTTAGAATGACACTTCTTTACTTTTATACTTTCGCCAAAGGTTACGTTAATTAAAGGTACGTTATTAGACATACCATACTAAGAAATTGCATAGCATTGATACAATATTGCCCCTAACTTCCTAAGTACTTGCGTATCCCATTAGACAATGCAATGTGGGAGGGATGGCCAAAATTTTATTTTAAACGTAATATTTCAACATCCTGGCGACACTGGAAGAATTTTAATATCAAATATTTAGATCACATTTCAACATGGCCGTATAAAACATGGCTTATGTAAAATGCATACTGCAGGTACTAGGTGTGCCAAGACGGAAATTTTAAGAAGTTGTAGCTGGCATATTACTCGGAGTGCTCTAGTGGCTTCTCCCTTTGGCGGGCGTGTAAAATTTTTATAAAAATTTACATGTGCATGAGTTTTGCATATCTCACAGCTCGGACGATATGAGGTAGCCAGGGATAAAGTTTCAGGAAAATTTAGTTTACGAGATGAAATATCAGAACGAAAATTAGTTTTTAAAGCCACATTTAATTAAAAGCTGCAGTGCTTTGAAAAGGTACTTACCTGCAATGGGATCTAATAAGTTAACTTACCAACTCGTTCCTGACTGCACCTGCGATTTGTTCCTTATTCAGATACCATTTGTATGTCAAATTATTTGGATTGGCACTTGCTTGGCAACCTGGAAAAATATCTCTTATAGTCACACGAGTAAATTAAGTAAGATTTCGTCATTTAACCGGTGAGGGTTTGTATAAAAAACTTTTGATTCCCTTTTAGTTGTATTTAGGTCCCGTGTGCAATGTGTTTCTAGACACTATTTTTTCTCTGTCTCTCTATACCTCGGCACACTTACTTCTCTGTTTGTCACAATAGAAGAAATCAAATACAAATTTTGTATATCACTGAACGTGGTCAATTTTTTGTACTTACCAATAGCTAACGTCTCACTTTCTTGCACTCTTCCGTTAGCGGAACTTGTTTTGATGAAAACACGCACTTTTGGCGCATATTGTACCTGAAACAAAAGAAAATCTATAATATTAAAATCTGGCAAAGAATCACGGCTTAATATTACCAAAGGGATGAATGGATAGAAGGAATTCGAGGAGGCTTTTATTTAAAAAAGGTCCGTAGCATATTCACAGAATATTCTACCAACAACAAAAATATACAATGTAAATGTATAGTTACATCTGTATGACTAGGTATGTAGATAGGTATCAATAACCATTTATAAACACATCGACCTTTTAGCCATAAGGACCATTTTAAAGATGTGACTCCACACGCCTAGGTAGATTTCTTAAATACAAACGAAAAAATGAAAACCCTTAAAAATAGGGCAATTAGTATTCACATAGAGAAGTTTAGTGCAGCTTATGACAACCAACAGCAGTAGACACGAACAGAATCAAATATTTATTTATATTATATATTCCATTGATTTTATTAATCAGAAACCATAAGGCCTCCGAATCCCGATAATTCTCCTCAAAATAATAAATAGGAAGACATTTTAAACTCCTTCGGGAAGCCTCGGAATTGTGTTAGTCCGCTTAATATTCATAACGCCTCCTTTTCAGAAGAGAAAAGTGCCATAATCTCGATTAGGTACAGGTGAGCATAAAAGTATTATGGTCTGAATAACTCAGAAGTTAGAGATTTAGAAATGTAGCAGGAAGATAGTAATTTATATTCTAAAATTATTACACTGTTATAACTATATTACGTACAGCTAAACCTCGCATCAATATACCTAGTAAGGTATATTCCTAGGGATATTGATAACGGGATTTAGTTATACGAAAACGCAGTTCAATTTCCATCATACTATACCTACAAGTATATTATATGTACATATATACACACACTTATGTGTTTATCAGAGGATTTCATTTCAAGAACGGCACAACCGCATGTTCATCAAATTAACTAGCGTATTATAATATATTGTACATTATCAATGTCAAAATTCAATTGATTTTGTCCCCAATACTAGTTATACCTAAATAGTGTTGTTTTGTTTTGTTTGTTAAATTTTTTCCACAGATTATTTCCAGCCGGCATTATCATTACCTATCTGATGTCAAACTACCTTTTTAACAATTGTATTTATTGTTTACGGACATCGCTCGTTTATCAGCCAGTTAAATAGGTTATGGACACAATCTAGTAATATCTACATAATCTATACTAATATTATAAATGCGAAAGTAACTCTGTCTGTCTGTTAAGCTTTCACGCTAAAACTACTGGACCGATTTAAATGAAATTTGGTACAGAGAAAGTCTGGAGTCTGAGAAAGGACATAGGCCACTTTTTAACCGACTGCAAAAAAGAGGAGTTCCACGCCGACGAAGTCGCGGGCAGAAGCTATATGCTATATAACATTTAAGGTGCTTTAGCTATAGCTACACAGTTATACCCCAAGCACCATGATTATATCAAGGCTTTACCATCTTCCTACGATAGATACACTAATTATTTCGGCATTAACACAAAGCGTTTACTACTACAAAACAAGATACTGATACGTAATAAAAAACAAAGAAATCATAAACAAGCAGAAACTCCCATGCATTCAATATTCAGTACTGTAAGCAACAAAATTAAAAGCATTCCTGCACTTTACTAGGTAAATAGTGTTTTATTACTTTAGCAAGCAGAGTAATTTGTTGTGAAGAACTCTTAGTTTAAGGAAAGTTATACGTGATTTAACTGTACTTATTTGCCTTACTGCATACTTGTTTTTATTTCCAATATACCTACATAGGAAAGCAAGAAAACTGAAACAGGCGCTCTAAAAATATTTATTTAAAATAATATATTATACAAATAAGAAATGCTCATATCGGGCGTGGAAGTTATATAAGTAATTAAATTATTAAGTATTATTTATTACATTACACAAGATAAGCTTGTAGGTATAAAGAGATATATAATTATATTTAAGCAAATTAGTAGCAAATTAATTTCGTTCGTAACTAGGTTAAAATCCAATTAATATAATACACTCCCGCAATGGAGTTAAAATAGATATTTAAGTCCCACTGTCGCGTGTTTATAATTTTTACTTTTAATTGACGGGAAAATATTTAATCCAATCAAAATGATGTGGTCCTCCTTTAATAAACGCGATAACTTATTTGCACTCAAAATATATCGCCCCTTGTAAAAGCAATCCACACTAGTATTCTAGGAAACTGTTACAATGTACGAGACAATAATTTTAAAACCCAAGTCCGAACAAGTAACAAGCACTTGAAAATAAGCATCTGGGGACTGACCGCAGCATTTCCAGCTGCAGTTCGATTGAATTTCTATATTCTACTTTAGAATTCCTTATGACGTTTTTTTGATCATTGGAAATAATTAGATATTTAATGTACTTAATTACAACCAAGTTATTGACAGCTAGGTTGAGTTACCTACCTATATATAAGAATATACTTACGTATTATTATTTTTTATTGCACTTTGTGTTTAAAACATGCATAATTATTTTTATTGGTAACATTTTTTATTTGGTGTGGATATATTTTATAGTATTATTTTACATAGGGTAACAAGTTGACGGGCAAACCAAGTTATTGCCAACTAGCTGTCCGTCCCATTCAAAATTACAAGAATTAGATCTCATGATTCAAAGTACCTATCGACAATCATCAATATAAAATTAACACTTACTATTTTGGCTTTTCTAATAGAAGTGAATAGTGAAATAGTGCATTTATGGTTTTTTCATTGGTGGATTATTGTATGAGGTCATAGGATTAAACTTATTAACTGTGAATTATCGTAACTGCTATAGATTAATTAAATATGAACTTCCAAATTTAAAATGTAACCTCTTAGTAAATAATTAATTTCATTAAACGAGGGAAAATACTGTGTCTGCAAAGCTCCTATTCCAATGCTTCATTCAGTGGCGCACCATCTGCAAGCAGTACAGCTGTCTCTTTTATTTTTTATAGAAAAAAACGAGAGACGAACAGTTACTAATACTTTGTTTGCAATAATTGTTTTGTTGAAATACAGATGTTTCTAGATATAGCAGAATGCATTCGAATAAACACTTAAATGTAGTTTTAGAGAAGATTAAAATGCAGTATCTTTTGAAGCAGGTTTATACCGGCTTAGTTGGAACTGAATTGTTTTATCCGTTTAATAAAATTGCGAAAACGGAGCAAGTGCATTTAAATAGGGCTTTTATTTTTTCTGTTAGGAAATAATTTACAGTTCTGTATGGACTCTTTTCGCCGTATAATTATATTAAGTAATAATGTATTATTTCTGTACGTGTGTATGTCAAACTCCTCATATATCGATACCTTTGGGTTCAATTGGCGTAAAAGCCAAATTGCCACTTTTCAGGAGAGCCAAAAAACTGTTTTTGAAATCTTATTTTTGGTATAAAATTGTAAATATAAACCCTATAAAAAAGTTATATATACAAAATATGCTTGAATTTTCGGCATGAAGATAAATAAATTGTCAATATTAATCAGCCTCCTTCGGTTTAGGAAATAGCTTGGAGTTACGCCCAAGATATTTGCTCGATATGGTAATTACGTCTATGAAATATCATTAACTAAGAATGGATCTGTGACGTATCACCCATTTTAATAAATGTGGGTTAGTAATTCTTGCCGTAAAACACAGTACTTTGTAAATACTAGGTGTATTAACCATGTAAATATTTTATTTTTGCCAATTATATCTAATAATCCCCTTAAAAATCAAAATATTTGTGTTCTAATTAATGAAATAATATAAAGAAAAGTTAGCACAATTTATTTTCCTAAGATTTTATCAGTATTAAGGTCCAGTAGTTAAATTTTCAGCTTATATTGCTTTATTTAATAAAGCAAATATTAAATATTTAGTTATTTTTATTATTATCCAGCATTATATTATCTTTTTCCATAAAGAATAGTCTATATTAACAAACAAATAATATTATGAATCACAAACCACAAATTTGCATTATTTAATAATGTTGTCATTCAATTATTTGTTATTCGTCTTTGAATTAGACAACAAAACCTATAAAAACAAACAAAATAAAAATCTATAATGACTAGGGTATGTATAACAAGGGCTACCTGAAAAAGATGAAATCAATAGTGATTTAAAAACTTACTACTTACTTACATTATTTACTTAAATCACCTTTGTATTCAACTTCTTCAATTAGCCCCTATGATATTATTTCGGAATGGTACCATTTTTCCAGAGACATTTAAAACATAGATATATTTCGCTTAAAAAATAGGCAGTTGGCAAAAACATGATCTTTTTTCATTTCATTTCTGTTTTATCGGTCGCCAATTTATTTGTCCTCGATAGTTTTTCCAATGCGTTTTCTATTTCTTAACAGCTTTTTTTAAGAAATAGAATGTTAGTGTGTTTGTTGGTGCATCTTTTTTATTTCTCTGTGACGAAGTAACGGTATTCTCATTGATTTATATTTGATACTGAGTATTAATAGTACTTACGCAGATATCATCAGGTACTAAGGTGTGGATATGGATTCAATAGTGAGATTTTTTTAATTCAAGTCATGTTCTTATTTATGTATGTGCAGATTTTTATCAGATAAAACGGTTATTTTATTTGTGTTAACTTTTGCAGTACTTGATTTTTTTTAAATCTTTGTATCTTCACCAAACCATCGATGCAACAAAAGAAACAAAAATATTATTTAATAATTTTTCCTTGATTTAATCCGACATTACTGTGCGAATCTTTTTTAACTCATTAGGCGAAGTTTCTATTTTGTCTAAACTAAATTAAAATGAATAAAATGGGTTGACTCCAAAATAATAAAAGAAAATTAAATTCTGTTTCAAGTCGCTAATACAGTGTTCTCTGTTTCATATAATTTTATACACATACCTATTACGTTTAAAATATTCATGTAAAAACCACCATCTTTTATAGTGAATCCTTAAAATATAGCTGTAAATGCAAGATTTTTTTGTTGGCAAACTTGATATGGACGTAAATGCCACACAATTATCAGATAGGCAGCGTAAGAAACCTAAACTTTTTCAAAATTTATTGGCGTAAAAGCCGTTAAGGTAAAATGATGGTTTATACGTCAATATACTTGACTAATAGTGAACTTACGCCGTCCGACTAGACGTAACAATAATAATATGGTATCAAATACTGTGATGTATAAACCAATCAATGGCTGCACTGGCTTTTACAGTAGTTAATAAGAACTAAAAAGGCAATTACGGCTGACATAATTTAAGTAATTTAAGTGCTTGTCTGATACATCCAACATTTTTAATTTTTGTTAACATTTTGTGTGAAAAAGTTGGGTAGTAAAAGCCATAAAGTTGCGAATTTCGATGATCCTTATATACAGATCGATAGAGCTCAAAATTCTGAGAAAAACTGTATATATAACTCATTTTGGCCAAAATGGCTTTTACGCCAATTGAACCCAAAGGTATCGATATACGACAGAACAATTTTGATTTTTTATTTAATAAATTACTTATGTTAAAGCTAACAAAAGTCGAAACAAAAAGTCGTATTTATAAATTACCCATGACTTGACTAGTTTATAAATAAGGATAAGTACACAAATTAAATTTTGCTTCCGACAACAGATAAGTGTAACTTTACTAAGATAATAAAAGCGCGTATAATACGCGCAGTTTCTATTCAGCTACTTTTAAATTAAATGTTCAAATAAAAAGCAGCATTATCTCTTCAACAATGAGGATCAATGGAGGTAATTTTCTCTGCGTCTACCCTCCTACGCCATGTATTGAAATTAACCAAAGAATTTTCCAAACATTTCCCTAACTTTTTTTAATCCTACCGTAGCCAGCGAAGCTCATCGTCTAGACGAAGCCCTTCGAGGAATTAGCGGCAAAGCCATGACAATAGCCTTCCACTGTCGCAGATCAAAAGTGTTGTATGAAAAAATATTTTTGCTAACTGAACGACGTGTCCTAAATATCCATCGCGCTTGAATTATACCTATTTGTATCCATGATAATATTGTAACATTTCTTGTTTAGTCATATTTTTCTGTGACTTTGTTAGTTTTAAACTACGCGGATTACGAAATGTTATCGTGATATTTAATACGTGCCTATAGTCACTTAATAAACCTTATAAAAAAGGGGTACCTACATAACTGTATGGTTACTATATTTTCATTAATAATACAATCCTTATCTCGCTACATAGGATTGAGTCACTCAAAGATATTGACCTACATCGAGTTCAAATTATTTCCTAAGAATAAAAACTGACATAAAAAAGCTACAAAAACCCTGTCATGATCTGCTGATGTCCAGAATTCGCAAAACGCAAGCCGCGTCGCAAAATTAGAGCTCCATACAATAGTCTTATTTTCACTTTCCTGCATCCGTACCCAACATAACCTGACCCTACTTGCCCCGGATCCGAAACAACCTTTTAATAAATCAGGGGAAAACCTATTACGTTTTGGGGGTCAGGTTACGGTGGGCGTTTCAGAAGATCGAATCGGCGAATTTTCTACAGACGCAGAAAATTGTGGCGTTCTTTTCTTTGTTTTGTACTTTCGTTACAGGTTTTCGTCGTCGTTTATTGGTCCGTGGATTTAGGCTTTAGACGTAAGAGTAATTTATGAGTAGCTATGTTGACTGACATGTACCTATCAGTATAATTAAATAGGTAGGTACATTATAATATTATAACTCAAAAACAAACACAGCTATGTCATATGATGTTCAACCAAATTAACGCAAAATACTACATGAAGATCTTGTTTTATATATATTTTATAAATATTGGTACATCGTAAACTGCAAAATTCATTTTAAGCGCTCCGTTTTTCAGTATCAATTAAAATGTGCTGCAATAAATGTAAATGAGTCGCCATTATTCACGCTCAATATGCCTTTAATGTGAAACTTGGTGACTATACTTATTGGAGGATTATAATAGGTAGGTACCTAATTATCAATTCATTTTACTGGGGAATATTCTTTGTAGGCGGGTTTTACAATATATTTGACAAGTGTAATGCGTAAGCCGAATGTAGGTGTAAGTAGGTAGTTAAGTGTGTGTGCCATACTAGGTACATAATTGTGGTAAGTTGGTACCCACTATGACTTAGGTCAAACTAAAGTAGGGCTACGCAGTAACGACAATGATATTAAAGGAAATCGGTGTAATGATTAAAGTAGTTACCTACAGTTGATTTGACACAAATAAGGAACCTCATACCAACCTAGAATTATAGGTAAGGGCGAAAGGTTCTGATATTTGTCGTATTTCCAGAAAATCTTTCCCCCAGCGGACCTGCCTAACACTTATCTTTACGATGAATTAAATAGAATAAGATAAGAGATATTTATCTGAACAATGCTTTATGTGTGAAACAACTATGAACGGTACGCTAAAGTCTTTAGCGTTAGACTATTGTCAGCTCAGTCGTGCTACGATTATGTAAAAGATTCCGAAAAGTCAGCAAATAAAATAAAATACGCGAGTTAAATCCGTTTATAGTTGTTTCATTCCAATGTGTAATAAACGGCACCAGAAATTATCAATAAAATGTATTAGTTCAAGTCAATACCAAACCTTAAACATCGGAACCATGTAAAGGGCCCATTAGCTACCACCCCCTTAGGTACATCGTTACGGGCACTTTATTTCCATAACTGGCCCTCGGTTTCCCCCAAAAATGAGATAATTTGATACGAAGATTAGCTCAACATTTATTTAAGATTTTATGAGGAAACTTTCGTTTTTAGCCTATTCGGCTTGCATAATTTTGATATAAAAACTGAAGGTAACAACGTTTCATTTAGATTTTATGTGTGCTGTGTCCGCTATTTTTAAACTGTCTTAGAGCAATTGGAAAATTTAGACTAAGGTTACAAATTAGGGAGTTTTTTTTATTAAGATCTAGTTATAACCTGAATTTGATTTATATGTGATTTAATTGCACGATTATTATAATTTGAATGTACCAGTAGATAAACAATACGTATGTTTACTATAAATCAATATGTATTCGTTCGGTTTTATTGTTGATATGATCTTTAGTGTTAGATCCCATGATGATATATATTTATTATGAAAAAACCCCTACTCATTTGATTAGTTTTAGCCCCAGCATTCTAAATGTACAATAATAATTAATTTCTTAGAAGTAGTATTACCGAGAGGCAAAATCATACAATATATTGTATGTTTTTTCGAAGAAATACCTTTCGTGGAGTAATTACTTATTTTATTACACGAAATGGCTAATAAAGTCTTATTTATCGAACTGGAATATTTATCTAGACGGCTATTCAAATAAATGATATCGCACTATAAGACATTACCTAAATAATTGATAAACTTAGAAAAAGTCTGACAGCATTAATGAAGAGAGACTAAAATGAATAAAATACAATGTTCTTCATTAATTACTATAATAGATATTGACACAAACTTCTTACTCTGTCTTGTTTTTGTAATATAAATGTAACATAAAATCATTATATCAATAAATAGGTACTATTTGTTTGTTCTAATAGTCCGAAATTCTGTAAACGGTATATACTATTTTTATTGTAAATACAAATTTTAATATGATTTATAAATACGTAGATATAACAATAGAGTTATAACAGATGTAGCCAAGTTTTATATAAGCTAAAGCTGTATAATCAAGGGTGTAAGCTTTTATACAACTTTTGTACAACTCATATATCTATAGAATCCGTGGTTGGGATTAATATAAAGGTAAATCCTACATTATTTTAATTTTATGAGGAGATAGGAAGCTGCAATTCAAAATTTATAATAATAAAAACGTTCATTAGTACGATTGCGCTGTAATAATTCTAATAACTTAATTTACCTGTTTCCTTTTAGTAAGTCCCTATTAGGATAGTGGAATATAATTACAATTATGCTATTTATTATGATTCTTACCTGTAATTTGATGGAAGCCGCTCTGTATGCCCTGTCGGCAGTGTTTTGTGCCTGACATGTGAAGGTCTGGTCATGATGATGTCTTCTCGGGCGGAGCCGTAAAACAGACCTGTATTGAAACAATACAATTAATACAAAAGTCATAAAAAAGAGGCTTTCAATAAATTTACAAAGCACAACCACATAGTCAAAATGAAATTATAAATATAGTATAGAAATTTCATAGATCACTTAATAGTATAGTATTACATCGTTGGCAACGGTGTTCTGTATATATATATAAATATAATAAAGCCTGCATCTACACCATTTTTTGTATAGGTATTACTTAAACGAAGAAGAAAATGCCTCTTAGCACTTACTTCGCGGTTTGTTAAACAAAATAAACGTTAATACATATTTAAAATCATGTACAAAAGCGCTCGTAATTGATTTATCTTTTTATAACAAATCCATCATAATTAAAGGCACAGCATTAGTTGATTAAAAGAAAATCTACGAAATAGTTAGCTTTCAAACATTTACCTGGCAGTGAACCTACTCCCATCAGGCATTTGCTCCACTGTATACGTGACTCCTTGCGTCAGCACGCCTCCGTCGTGGTCGACCCACGTTATCTGTTCAATTAACAAGATAATCTAATTCATCATACACCATTTAACTCATAACTATGCTAAGAGGACCTGAGGGCCTAAATATAACGGCGAGTGATGCGAGGGATGGAGCTAAGGACTAGCCGAGCATCAGTTAGATTATTACGTAAAAAAAGAATTGTTAGGTAGGTTCCTTCGTAAATTGCTGTACTTTTTATAAGTATAACCAACGACCCGCCCCGGTTTCGCACGGATCCCTATTTTTTTTCTTCAAAATATTCTATAGCTAGTCTATGTCACTCGGGAAAAGTGTGGCTTCTCAATAGTGAAATCGTCGTTTTGGAGCATATTCAATCCAAACAAACAAACCTTTCCTCTTTATTATATTAGTATAGAAGTAGGTATAGATTATTATTTTAAGTTAATAATAACAGAGAAAATAAGTAGTTAAATGTACCTACATCAGTGCTATTCTGAAGCTAAAGTTGAATATTATTGTATTATTTAATCACCAAAATATTGCTATAGAATTTCAAAGAATTGGTTTAGTTATCTGTTTTGGCCTAAATCTGCTTTGCCACTTTTAAAACAATTCTTTTTTTTTTTTTTTTTCGAAGTGAATACTGAAGCGCAGTTGGCCAGCTAATGGGCCTTCACTGCAAAACCGGACGGGTGGCGAGACTCCTGAAAGGAACAGAACAGAAGGTCCCTGCGGAAAGGTCCGACGCGTGCCGGGTGTATGTGGACGTCTTCGAAACAATTCTTAATTAATAAATGCAGTTTAAAATAAGCAAAGAAAAAATATTACCTCCGCAGCTGGTTTTCCACCAACAGACACGCACTCCAAGTTAACCTCCCGGTCCTCAACTGCTAGTAAAATAGAGCCTTGCACAATTTTAGGGGCCTCTGGAGGCACCAACACGACCAGTCGAGCGTAACGTGATCTGATTGGTGTTTCACCTGTGAACAATTTCATTTATCATGAGAAATGCTAGAAACCCTGAGGGGATAGACAAGATCACGTGCTAGCGTTAACGATTGTAAGGACGAAAAAATATACTTTACATATGTTAACGGAAACCGACTTTTCGTGCACTTTTTTCTATTGCGTTGACGAATGTCAATTTTCTGTCAAAGAGTCACTTTTCTTGGGGCCTGCAGGTCTATCTCAAATATCTTTATGACGTCACTTCCAACTTATCTACGATTTCTCACTAACGTCGCGTGACGTGTCGGTGTTTAAAGTTTCTTCGTTCTAGTCCTTGTTGTTTTATGGAAAAGTAGGTGAGTAGGTTATAACGCATCCAAACTTAAGTGGATGCATTTGTAACAAAAAATACAAAATAACGTCGTGTTTCTGAAATTTAATTAAGTAATTGCGAGGGTTGTTTTTTTGTGTCCACCATGAAACCCACTCGAATAACATTACACTTTCCAATTTCACCGCGTCAGATTCAATAAACGAATAAAATGTTGCCCATTTCCAAAAATAACATTGTAACTTAAATATTCGCAACCCAGAATATAATAGGTTTTCAGTAGGTAAATTAAATTTTGCAAATCCGTCGGTTACACTGGAACCCTTTCAAGTTGCGTGCCGTATTTCCGTATTTCGCCCACAAAACTAACTTGGCACTTAATTTCATTTCTATGCTAAATCCCAACTAAAAGCTTGTCCGGTAGTATATAAGGGTGAAATATCATAACTGTTATCTTAAATAGATTAGGATGTTCTTATTGTATACAATTACAGTAGGTAGGTGTGTGGGCATATAACATAATATATTGATATATTAATTTCAGCCGAGGATAGAGCAAAGTGGCGTGCAATTGGAGAGGCCTATGTCCAGCAGTGGACTGCGACGGGCTGATGATGATGATGATGATGATATTAATTTCTATATAATGTCATATCACATATCCACCTGGAGACGAATTTGGAAACAAAATATCAATTATAAGTTTAGAAAATTAATATCTATTTTACAATTCAAAAGCACAATAAACATTATCATCCTAGAAATCTTAATAAATGAAATTAATAATAAACTTCTGTATTAATAACATAGACAAACTTTTTTTAATGTTGCCAACCTACTGTAAATGTATTCAGTGCCGTTAAGGGTGGGAACACAAATGTTTGCGCCAACTGCCTCGGATTTAAGGTGAAAAGTTGGTGGAAACTATGGTTTAGTCATACACTTTCAAATATAATTCCGCCCCAATTTAACTATTACTTGTCAACGAAGTACACTGGTACACTATACAAAATTCTCAGTCTTGTACCTAATAATAAGATATTGGTACATTCACCAATTGGTCAACGTCAGAGATTTCTAGATACCTACAGTTACTAGATATTGTCAGATATACTAGCGCTAACGATACGAACTTGTATAGTGATATAGTCATCAGTAAGTGTGCTCTAGGACTAGGTATTTACGCCCTTTATCATGTATCATATCTACGAATATTGTGTATTTTACTTCATTTCTGAATACAAGAAAACAGTCTCTACAATTTTGTTTATCTTTATTTAGATATTCTACGTGTTGAGTGTGTGATTAGGTACAAAATTTATAGGGGCATTAAAATAAAAATGCGGGACTTTAAATGATAATGATATTTATACTGAGATAAGCGTAGGAAAAATAGAGACCCTTATCGCGAGGTATGACGAAGAGAATAGGATTAAAACGATCGAATTTCGATTGATATGTCATAGTAAAAAGTACCGTCCTTTCAACTTAGCATCGTTTTTCTTTTATTTAGAAAAACTGACATCAGTATTTTTTTTTTATTTAAATTAAAAACTTACATGCAGGGTAATCCACAACGCAGGTTTCGTCATCGTACTGAACTAGGTATGTATTACAGATATTACATATTATAAGGAAATCTACAACACGCTACGTCCATGCTTCGTTGAATATTGATGTCGCTGTTTAAATCTCCTTCCATTAGCATACAAGATAACTAACAATAACACTTATACTTCATTTAAGGATTCAAACGAAAAATCTCAACTTCAGTGAACTACCATTTTAAACCCGAGCACAGCTAAAACTTTAAACAACCCTACAAAGCTCGTTTAAACTTATGAATGACTCATTAGCCATTTTATATACACAGAACTTCTAATACCGTAGTAATAGTTAATAGGAAATTTTATAGTACTTTTGTAAACTGATCAACGAACTAACTTTTATAGATTATTTTTATTTCAAAACTCTAATGACTTAGTACTAATTTGGTCTTTAAAAAGTACTTTTCTCATCAAAATTAAATGAATCTACTAGCGCTTCGGATATATTATTATCGGCATTGCCGAAAATGGCATAAGAAATTAACGAAAGAATGAGTGGGTACAACCTAACTGAGGCTTTTTCATGATAATAAAAAGTATTGTTTTCTATTCCTTTAAATCTTTTATAGTAAAAGGGTTATCTTTGTATGAAAGTCTGCAATGCTTTTCAAATATGACAACACCTCTATGTAGTGATTGAAATCATTCGACTGTGAACATAGTTGTTTGCTGAAGAATTTGGATTTCGCTTTGAAATTCTTGGTTTATCTGCCTTGAATTGTCTTGTCTTGTTTATATTTAATGCTAAAACATCTATTCTAAGTATATTTTAAAATATCTAAGATACAAATTTAAAAAAATATATGAAAATGATATTATTTTATTACCTACCTGTTATATAATAATTATATTTTTTATTCTGAATAGAGAGTTTATTAAAAATAAATAATTTGTGTATCCAGGTGTATAGATATATATACTTAAGTAGCTACCTATATAATTATATGGTATGTATATGAAAATATATTAGCTATACTATTTAACATTGGAATACTATTAAATATACTATTTAATTCCTCTAGGTAAATCAGTACTGATTAAAAAAAATAAGGGACCTTAATAGAAAACCATTAAACGAATATTCACTAATAAATTAAATAAACGCCGGTGAATCCAAAGCCCTTTAAAAAATACGGATTCCAATATGCTCCGAATCCATTTGAAAAAATCCAGAGGCATCCATGAATGAAATCAATGGATGGTTTTAAGCATGAATTTTCACTGTTAATATTTTATGCAGCATCGTGAATATGATCCACAACGCTCTTTTAAGCAAATCAACCCGTTGAACAGCATTGTATCGCAGTCATGAATGAATACTTCATACGCATCAATTTCATTTCTGGTGCACGTCACGCATCGCCTAACGTATGAGGAAGTCGTATTTTTTAAACAAAAACATTTTCATATTTACGCGAACAATACAGTACACAATCTCACGCTTCCGAAAAATACACCCGCCAATCAAGAAAGCAAACACTTGACAAAAAACATTGTTCTCGCGTGCTCATTGGCTGTTCGCTCACGTCCCACACGAGTTAGAGGGCAAGGAAAATAATTTATCTACTTCTGGTTTATCTTATTAGGAGCAACTCCCAGATTTATAGGAGCTCGTTTTGGTTCGGTGTGCAGGGTGTTTATGAGGGACCTCTTTGCAAACTTGTTGTCGCGATGTCGTTATGATATTTTGTTAGGACACCGTTTTAGCAGATGTGAGATTTACGCTTGATCAGGTTGTCCATGGAACATAAAACAAACGTTCGTTTTTTGAAAAGACGATCTTTCGATATTAAAGAATCTCATATCCTTAAAAACAAATACATGTAAATTGTAATGATATCATATATAATTTTCTGCGTGAATAAATATAGCAATGAATTCACTACTAATTATAAATACTAGTAGTTATGAATTAGTCATCTGACACGACAGATGTAATGCCAATCTCCTTTGACCATAATCACGGAACGACAATTGCGTTTGCATTATTATGTACATAAGCATATAGATGCGACTATCACATTGTTATAGATACTAATTACTTAGCAAGATATAATAGACTGAAGTAAGGTAAGGTACATAATACAATAGCAATTAGTAGTTAAACTCGATAGGTTAATACCACCTATTAGATAGATGTCAGTTCTTAAATATTATTGCTTAAGAAGTCGGTGGAAGGTAGGTCCTATAAATATACTAGCTTCTGCCCGCGACTTCGTCCGCGTGGAACTCCTCCTTTTTTGCAGTCCGTTAAAAAGTATGTCCTTTTTCAGGCTCCAGACTTTCATTGTACCAAATTTCATTTAAATCGATCCAGTAGTTTTATCATAAAAGCGTAAATAAGACACACATACAGAGTTACTTTCGCATTTATAATATTAGTAGGGATAGGAGAACTTAGTTGACACGCTGACTGTGTCTCGTTAGGATAACTAAAAAGCTTAAAATAATATACAAGACTTATTAATTCAAAGCTTTTGCCTCGTAACTCAGTTCACTTGAAAGTACTAAAAAGTAGTAGTATACAGTAAGCCGCAAACCATGTTAAAACATTCTATACTTCAAAACACAAATCCGAAAGTGTCTAAAAATGGAGCTTCTAAATAAATCCGGCTGGTCTGGCGCCGGGCAGCTGCGCAAACAACAGTGTCGCGCGAAATGCAACAACTTTCCGACGTTTAACTCACGATGGCACAGTTTAAATTCGAGTCTTTTGTCTTGGTTTAATTTCATAGCCGATGGCGAATATAATATTGTAAAGGCAAAAGTTCGTGAGAATAACGTATATTATACATCAGAATAACATATTAAACGATAATAATTTCTGATGCCTTCGCGGTTATTACACATTGGAATGAAACAACTATTAACGGATCGTGCTACGATTATGGAAACTGTAAAGAATCCGAAACGTCAGCTAATAAAATAAAAATACGCGAGTTAAATCCGTTAATAGTTGTTTCATTCCAATATTAAACGATATTAAGTAAAGTACTCGTCGTGCGCAGACGAAGTTGCGAGCAGAAGCTAGTACTTAAATAAAAAAACAAACCGATATTATGACACTATGTTTATTATAATAATTTCTGATGCCTTCGCGGTTATTACACATTGGAATGAAACAACTATTAACGGATTTAACTCGCGTATTTTTATTTTATTTTATTTGCTGGTCTGTTAGACCTTTGTCAGCTCAGTCATGCTACGATTATGGAAACTGTAAAGAATCCGAAACGTCAGCAAATAAAATAAAATAAAAATACGCGAGTTAAATCCGTTAATAGTTGTTTCATTCCACTATGTTTATTATAAGTAAAATAGTTTTGCTTATATTATTATTGAAAATTTATATCTGGGTGATTCCACGGGCGTTTCAGCCGCCGTTGTCCTGAATATTGAAGAAATGAGCTACAACAAGAATTACGTTTTGATGCGACGACATACTGCGCTCGCACTTGTCGTCAAAATTAATAGAGTTTAAATCTTATTGTAGCTTAATTCTTCAATATTTATGGCAAGGGACTGACGGCGGTTGAAACGCCCGTGGAATCACCCATCTCCTTATTAATGCGTTAGAAAAATGTATAATTATAAGGTCGTAAGTATTTTAAGAACATAACATCCATAAGATGTAAAGATGCACATGCTCATATAATTGTATACCTATTAATAATAATGGTATGTTTAAGAACTTGACAAAGTATTACTATGTTACTTAATATAATTTAGTTATTTGTATCGCTGATATATCTGATTCAATTCGCCTTTAAATTACACCATTCATCCAGGACAAAGCTGTAGTGGCTGAACATTTTGTTGGTTTGTTTATGTTTGATCGTTTCGTCGAAAAGTTTATTCTTTATTTTGGGTTTATAATTTTATTCTGATGCTTAATTATTTAATTGATCATATGGAATATTGATAATTAAAAGCGATTCGCATCGTATCATTTATTGTTATATTTATAGATCCTTGAGCAAAGGAATTCATATTTTTGATTCAAAAATCGTTTAGATTTAGCGTTAAAAATACATAAGTACCTTCAACAATAAATTTTCACCCTTCTACCAACAAGTTTCAGTCAGCTAGTACCTTACTAAATTCGGCTAACGTTATCATTTTGTTTACGAGTATTTTATCTGAAGCGATTCTTGACAAACAAGTATTAAACCTTTCCACAATAGAAATGACTCAAGCTTTTTCGCTATGAAATTCCTGCATTCATAATTTCCGACGTGAAAGTTGGCTTGGTTAAGATTAAGGTCGCTAATAAAGTTGGCCGAAGTTCTTATCAAGGCAATTTGTGAGGTAAAGGTGAAAAACATCCACCGGGAAATATTCCAGGACAATCAGACGAAGATGAAGTAGATAAGAAGTGACAGTTTGGAAATTATACCCATAGTTCTTATATTAGGTTTGGAAAGTTTTCAGAATGATTTATAGGAACGTGTTTAATTAAAATGGAAATAAGTTTATCTACTTCTTTTTATAGCAATTGTAACTTAAATGAAGTGATCTCGATAACTACTACTGAATTGTAATTCATTTAGGTATGTTACATTCAGAAGAATATTATAATCATTAGCTAAGCCGAAAGACTGTAGGTGGAGAACCTACAGTTCTTCAAAAACATCATCAAGAATCGAAGAAAGGAAGAAAATAAAAATGAGAAAAAAATATTTACAAATTAAAATGTTAAAGCTTGTCTTGAAATATTTAAATTCTTTGTAACTTAAAATGGCGCATCCAGTTACTCAGTTACTTTGAATAATTTAAAGCGATATTCGTACTCCAGACAGGTCTCATCAGGGTCGCCCCTTGATTTCCCCCTTGTCGAGTTATTTCGGTCTGCTAAGGTTTCCAACTTGTTATATTTTTGTGGCTTCTCTATAATTTCATCGACCTGTGGGTGACATATTTGAAGGGTGCAAAAGATTATGTCTCGTATTCAGTGGTACTTTTGATGTATGCACTTTGACTATAGTGTTCATATTGTAAATTTGTATGAATTGTTAATTCGTTGAGTACCTAGAATTATTTGTTATCATTATATCAGCCTTATAAACTTCAAAGTTGTTAGCTAATAGGGTGGTCTAAGTAAAGTTTAATATACCAGCTAAATAGGAAAGCACAATAAATACGCTTAAAGTTATTGTTTAAACAAAATGTCACTTATTTTAGGAAAGTTCATAATTAATAATCAAATACAATCTATCAAACGTCCATCGATTAGCATTAAAGTGACATGCGGCAACCTTGATCGACGTCTCACGACAGTAAAGTGTTTCTGACAATTGTGAACTTTATTGCCTGTCGCATAAGGTCGAGGTATTTGGGGAAAAGTGTCAACAGATAGTACCCACATGTTAACCAAATACAGACCTAAACAAACCACACACGAAAACAATTACCATTTAAGGGACAAACGGCGATGCACGAATTGAGTGACGTGGCAACAGATGGCATGAAATGTAAACTTCAGGTAGGTAGGTAATTCAAACATTGAAAAAGGTTAGATAAAAATTGATAACAGTATAAAGTTATAGAGATACGTTTACTTGACGTATTTATGTAGATGCGAGAAAAATATCATTACGTTTTATGTAAGTAGATATGTAGCAGTTTTATTTTTCATTTGCAATCACTTTTTCTACCTACTGCGTTTGAATAACTTATTTTTATGATCTCATACCATTAGTAAGCCTTGGGTAAGTACCTAATTTTTTAGATAAAAAATTGTATTTGGTACACATTAAACGTTCGCATCAAATGAATTTAACATCAAAATATTTTGATTTAGGTATTTAGTAAATTATAATGCTCAAATGTCGTAAACTGTTAGCCATACACAGTATTAAGTTTTTTAATTTATACAGTATTTTTTTAATGCAAAGTTAAAACAAATAACACGTTTCTATAATAAGCAAATACTTATATTAATAGACTTAAAATACCAAAAGACAACTTTGACAATCTTGCTAATTCTCATCAATATAATCCAATGAGTCAGAACTCCAAACGATACAAAACTTGACCCGACACGTGTTTCATTTGTACACAAATAATTCTCATGAGATGTTGACAATATGACAGTGATCTCTAAGAGCTGGTACATTGGGGGCTCTGTATTAAATTTATTTAATAGTATTTTGTCGTGTGGTTATTTAGTTGACAGAGTGGTCGTGGTTATGAGTTGCCATCCTCCATGTACGCAGCAGCCCTCGCGAGCTTCCTCCATCTCTCTCTGTTTGTGGCTTTGCGTGCACGCTCTGTCAGGGAGCACTTGGTCGTGCATTTTATAAGGTCTGTCCATCTTGTAGGCGATCGGCCGCGAGAACGTTGGCCTTCAACTCTTCCCTGTACTACTAATCTCCATCGAACTTTCGTTGCAGATGATGTGTCCAAACATTCTTAGGATTTGCACTTGCAAAATCGACGAAAGACTTTGTTTGATGTTCAGTTCTTTCCGGATGGAGAGAGTAGATTAGTTATTTGGCATTAGAATATTGTTACTTCTACGATTATGGGAAATTGGAACATCAAGTCGATAGTGATAAAATATGTAGGTAACCGATTTTAAGACAAAATTAGAGACAGAATTATAAATGGTATCGAAAAATGTACCAAAGATTTTTCGCGGTATTACTAACAGTAATATAATAACAGATGTTTTTCATAATTTCTCACGAGCACTATTTCTATGAAAGGTTATGATTGATCGCACTATACCTTACCTAGGAAACCATCTTTGAACCGTTGCTAATAACTATTCTAGATATGGAATTCAACAGGATTATTACAAGTTATGGTTACTAGAAAATGACATCACATTTCTTGCAAACATATTTCCTACGAAAGCGCATTAGAGTTGAATTTAGAGTGATTATTGACATGCAATGTGATGATTATGATCTGTATCGGATATTACAAGGATTCATTGAACTGGTTTCAATTTGCCGGTTTGTAAAAACCGTTGCACACAAATTTGTTGAAGTACTTATTTTAAATTTTACTAAAATACTAGAAAAAAAGCTGCAAGGTCCAATTCTGGTTTCAAATTGTACCCCGTATAATATTCTATTACCTAGGTATCTAATAGATTTTAATAAAATGGATGGGTAAAATTCAACAAAAATGTTACATAGAAAATAATTTATTTATTATATTTTAAATACTTACCTATGTACAAGATATCTAATTAAAGAGTAAAATAGCAAAATTCAGGAAAAAATTACAAAGGAAAAACTTGTAAGTTCCTTTAAATTTAAAGAATGGAAAAATGCAAAGCCTGCTGAAAATAATTTATCCCTTCCTCAAAAAATGTGAATTTAAGGTAAATGCCACATCCACAACAAGGCAATCCTCCGCACAGCCCGAGGCTTGTCTTTTACAAAGCAAGCGGTTACAAAGGAACCGGAGTATGGTCTGACGTGTATTAGGTCGCTTTGTATGTTTTAAGCTTGCTTGTACTGAATTGGCTGTTGAAAATTCTAGTTTGCTATGTAACTCGCTTTTGGGACGGGCAATGGATTCGTTTGTCAATTACTAACGTTTTTAAGTTTGATTGAACCCAAATTTACGTATTTTTGTTACTTTTAAAGTTCTCAATATTATGCCTATATTCTTTTAACTTCTCTTGAAATTGGTAACTGAACTATTATCTCCATTTATAGAAATATCATGTAAACATAAATTATGTTGTGCGTATTTTACGTACAAATTGAACAACTCTTTGTTAGGTAGAGATCGTTTCATAATGAATATAGGTATAAGATATTATTTTTTGTTTACTGACCTTTAGGACCTGAACTGACTTGGCACTGGTACAGAGCGTCATCTTCTAATGTCACTTCTCTGATGTCTAGCGAGTAGTCGCCTGTAACAGAAAAGACAAATATTGAAATAGTACCTACCAACTTACATATTCACTAGTTATCTATCCATCTATTATTATATTTATGAATCACCCAAATGTATGTAGGTACGCGCATAATTTCTAGATGATTGGACCAAATAGGATAAATATAATATCTGTTCTATGTTTATTATTATCAGGACAAGATTGTTATAGAAGAATTTTAATAGTTTTCCAAAATTTAGAAAATGTTAACAAAATGGCGCTACGATCTTTACCGGTATGCTACGAATAAATATATTATTATTATGTCAGAAGCATAGGTTTTGAAAATCTTTTTTACATAAACAAAGCATAATATTTACCTTCCTCGTCGCTTCCAACCATCTTGTATCTCTCGTAACCCGTAAGATGCCGATGTGTCCCGAGCCCGAAATCGTCTTTCGTCCATTGCAGTTGTCCAGATTTATTCACCACTCGGCATGGAAGGGTTACCCGAGAACCCACAACTGCACTCTGTATAAACAAATTATACAATGAGATGTGTGTAACATTATGTAAGTAGATATATTATTTTAATATAATTAATACGTGTAACATTATGTTCCGATACTTAATTATGGCACATCGTTAAATACTTGCCTGCACTTGTTGTTTTGGCATTTAAAAAAACATATTATTATTGAAGCAGTTTGATACAGAAAACGTAGCATTATTAGCTTCTATTTATGGTCAAAAGAATTTTGGACAGTAAATATAATAGTATTATATAATAATTTACCTAAGTACCTATATTATATTATATATGACGCCGTTTCGGTCATTCAATACTTATACACGTTTTACTAAAGTAATAAATGCAAATCAAATCATTCGTAAAAAACATTATTTTCAATAAAAATATTATATTATATCTATTGTTGACAGTTACTAAAGGTAAAGAAACATTAAATATGGCACTCAAAATTCGTACTGTATTTTCAATATTTAGATACCTCGGGGCTTTGTCTGCCCTCTGCTTTGAACACAATAACAGTTTTCATTCAAGTCACTCTACAAGACCTATTAAAGAGAAAACATTCACAAAAAATATGCCTATTTACCAAGAAAAATCAGAATTGTCAATTTAATGATGAAAGAAACAAGCCTCTTAAAAAACATAAGAATCCCAACCAACTGGCGATACTATAATAATATTATTAAAATTATCACATTTATTCCCATGTAAGATTTACGATACTTCCCAAATTCGATCACCCTTAAAAAATAATAATGTTTACCGATATTATTTATTTGTGTAAGCAAACTAAAAGCATGAAGTTGACAAGCCTCGCTTGTATTGAAAATATCTGGGATATTAAAAATTCCTTGCCTGGGGGATGCTATGTGAGGAAAGGAGCCTTTTCGGATGACAAAACGATTTATGTAAAGCATTCTGGCTTCTGCGTACTCTTCTTGTATGCCTATGTGTAACTTAATAAATATATAAGTGACCAAGTGACCATGTTAAAAAACTTGCCATTTTCAGCCAATAAATCTTGTAAAATAATATTGAGAGAAAGGTAGTTAGGATACTGATTAAGAAATTCCCATGATATTTGTAGATACGTTACGTTATAAGTAAGCAGGTCTACATGCTTCGATATTAGAAATCAATATTATATTTCTTTCTTTTGCAAATATGCTTTTTTTTTTGTATTTGTATTTATGCCAACATAATTGAAAAAGTGAATACACATTTTAAAGACGTGTTAGAATTTCAAGTTATTGTACAATAAATATAAAATCGTCATATGATATGATAATATGATTAAATTACGCCAAATACCTACCTACAACCACAGGGTTAAACCGCGGATATGTAGACAGACTTCGCATAAACCATAAGGTTTCCTTTATAGTATAGTATAGAAGGAACCTTAATAAATAATCATTATTAGTTCTACGATCGATACGATCTAAAATTATACGTAGATGCTTAAAAGTTATTTTAGGCAGTAAGCTTTGTTTGATCAAGATAATAGATCTGATATGATCTGATCTGAAGTTTTTCTGATTTTTTGGTCAGTATCAAATCATGCATCTACAGCTTTTTCTGTCGAACTTTTATTTTTGCCAATTAGGCCTTTGCCAAGTACCTAGGCTGCGAATGTAACGATGTGGCAAAATACATAGTAAAAAAAACTTAAAGAGGAAAATAATTTACCTGATCCTGCGGTTCAATGGCGAATTTCTGTTCTTTATACGCGCACACATAGTTAAATAACAAAAGTAACACGAGCGATCGCTGCACTAACACACTAACACTGCACCTTATCCTCAGCAAAAGAAATAACACATTGGCACATCTACTTGTCACTTTACACTGTTTACTGCGTGACGCATTTTGGCAAATACCTCCCATAACAGTAGCGTGTGTTGGCTTAACTAACCAACACATTCTTTCGCATTTGTTTATGTCTGCTATCTTGTTTTCCGTAACTTTATTCGATAACCCATATTGTTCAATATTTTCGTTATCCTTATACGACTGTTGAAATTCTCGATTGATATTATTTCTCGTATCCTCGATCTTAGATGACATGTTGATTTAAATATTTTCTTCTGTAGAGCCATAAGTCTGCGCCATATGTTGTATTCTATCTAGATTTCTGCAAATAGTCTGAAACAAAAGAACACAATATTTATTCTAGTACAATTAATGTCAATATTGAATCAAGTTTTTTTACTAAAACAGTAATAAACGTTTAATGTTTAACTATTCAAGAGAAATGAACTTTTACATATTTAGAAAAAAAACTTTTAATTAAAAAGTAAATACTAAACAAGAAATATAAAATGGTAGGTAACATTTACTTTGTCATTTATGTAGTCAAAGTTAATCTTGTATGCTTCGCAAGTAACTAAAGTTCGTAAACGTAAATATTAAAGCGAGCTCACTTAATCAAAATTCAGCAGTAAGCTGTATAAAAGACATAAACATGTCTTAACGTTTGCGTACATATTATGAGAATGGATATATAAATAAATAATATAGAGCCAACGCAAAAGACGGCTATTCTATTTCATCGATTTACAGCAGTCGGAAGGAAACGAAAGTTATTCATATTATCCTTTGTTAAAGATTTTCACAATCATTTTCACAGACACAGTACCCTTTTTAAAATGTAAGAATGAATTAATATGAAATGAAATATTAAACGGGAAATAGATACTTGTGCTAGTTCTCTAGGTACCTTTTTAAACATTAGCATCGTATCGTTCTTCCTATTTCAAACAAAGCACATTGACTAGTTTCTTCGATTTTAATAGGTACATTGTTAAGATATGAATACCTTTATTAAGATCGTTTAATGAAATCCGTTACTCAAAGGAATCCATCTGACAATACTAAATTTAGCCGTTCTTTACTCGAAATAATGTGTTTATCTTCCATCCAACTTTATGTACCTAATTGTATTTTCGGTCGTCAAGGAACTGCCAAATATATAACACCTTTTAGTCCCTGCTTTACTAATAGGGGATCAAACTTTAAACGTAACTCGTTCTTGAAATGTGTAGTCAAATCCTAAAAAAATATTACATAATGATTTACAATTGTAAAAGTAAACTTAATTCTATTAAGTTTCTTTGGATTATTGAACAGGTGAGAGTTCAATAGTCTTAAAGGATTATTTTCTTTCAGTTCTAGACTGATAATAATATTCAACACTTGGTAGAACATTTTGTTCTTTGTAAGGTTGTTTAAGTTTGACCCTGAACTTGTGTTGTTCCATTAATTTGAATAAACGGAGCCCTTTAGGGTTTCATGTCCGAAAATGAAACATTTATATAGGATGCGTTCATTGTACTCCTGCCACTCCGTCAAGCCCCTTTTTGTCAAGAGCTGATAGAGGTATTGTAAATTCTGATCTAATCGCATAGTTTAAATTAGAGGTATTCCAAGCATTTAAAAATGAAAATAGCACGTTTATAGAGTAATTTTAAATCATGTCATCAATCAATACATACTTCATTCTTCTTCTTTCAATCATTTCGTGGTAGGTTATTTGTGAAACTAAAATAAAAATGAATCGCTTTTTCAAACGAAATAAACAAAAAGCATGCCTTATACTATTTTTGGTATAACAACTTTACTAAGAATAAAACGACAAAACTGCGATGCGATATCTTTCGACATTCTTGCAAGTTACCATTTATCGCAAGCTATCAGGTTTGTAATTAGGTAGTCTAGGACTAGTAAGAACTGGTCAGTCGGGTATCTGAGGAAATTAATAGACATGCTACTTTCAACCGGGATGCTAATCAGTTCTTGATTATAGGCACTCTAGAGTCTAGCGGTCTTGTGGTACTAGGAAATGGGGCCTAGGATAGTATTTATTTATTTAAACTCTAAGTTTTACCAATCAGTTGGTTCAGATACTCTTGCGTTAGGCAATCTTTGTATCCTCTTTTAGACTCAGGATACAAATAATAGTTTGCTTTAAACGTTTGAAATGAACTAGAAAATATACAAGAAATCTGTCTGTGAGATAAAAAAGGAAATATAGGTAAGTAATTATCAAGGTTATAAAAATGATTTGGTAAAAGATGGTCCCGACAAATTACAAAATTTACTCGCAACAAACGATACCACTAGATAATTTTATTTTATTTATATTTAATCTCATTCAAAAGTTTATAAATAATCTGGCTTATCTTTGTACAAAAAAAAACAATAGCAATCTCAAATCTAAATCAGTAAGCCCAGAGCTATCAACTATAATTACACACCTTAATAGTGATAATCCCTTTATTCTCCAAAGTTGGATAGCCATTTCGAATGGTCGTGATAACCCGTGAATTTAAACGCTTTAGTGTGCAAACAGAAATAAAAACAAAGTTAAATATGGCTGCCGGTGACAGTTACGAGGGGAGTTTAGTGATATTGCTAGAAGTTATTGAGCGACTTAAAGACCAAGTTATTGCTAAGATTTCTGTCGCTTTCAGACTTTTTACAAAAGTCGTGGAGACGTATAGGGTTAATGTTTATATGGAGAAAGTAAAATATCCAAGAATTGACCAAATATTATATATCTTAAGTAAAAATATAAATGCGAAAGTAGCTCCGTCTATCTGTTTCGCTTTCACGCTAAAACTAACAAACCGATTTAAATGACATTCGGTACATAGATGGTCTAGAGCCTGAGAAAGGACGTAGGCAACTTTTAATTGCGAACAAAGGGTTATAAGGGGTTAAAATTCCATTTTAAATACAAATTCGCGGACGGACTCGCGGGCAAAATCTAGTATTGAAATGGAGGTTTATATGCTTCTGGCATAGTACTTAAAAGTTTCTAGAGTTCTAAAAAAAACAATTTATGCGTTTGATGTTATTATGAAATATTTTAATGCATATCATAGGTCATAAATAGATAACTACAGTAACAGCAGATGAAACTTTTTATCAGTTCCCGAATTTTACTCGGATTTATTATGCAATCCTATCGTTTTCCATCTTCCCATTGACTTCATAATGATTTACCTACGGCTAGTTTATATAAAGTTTCTATTGTTTGTACCTGTTTATCCCGCGTCAGTTTATTCATAGCTAGATTAATAAATAATTTTATTTCCGTAAGCAACCACCTCTTGAAGTTCTATAAGTAGTCACCGGGTATTTCAAACACTCAAGAACTCTCGTATCTACAAAGTTACTACGAACGAAAGCTTCCTTATAAATACTTAATGTATCCTAAATTTAGATATTGATTCCATTGTATTTTGTTGTTTATTGTTGTCCAGAATTACCTATGCGTAATTGTATAAACTCAATACATCTATGCATCCATTACGATCGAAATCATTAATTGAAAATAATATTTACTAAAATACAAGACGGCGCGAAGTGACCAGCATTATTTAGTCTACCGATGCATCAGTTTGGTATTTTAAAAATGTATGCAATTGTTTAACAATTAACGTGTGTTACTACTTCGTTGTTTTCGAGGATTGGCTTACATTCCGTAATATGATATTGAAGTGAAGAATATAATGTATATAGATAAAACATTTATTTGTATATTCAAACACACATACCTCTACCTTTTCTTATAAAATACATCGTTATTATAAATTTACTATGTACCTATCTTGAATATCTCAAAACACAATTATCAAACATTTTTTTCTCTTTGACGGCACGAATGTTCATTAAAGAAACGATGGTGTCGAAAAAGGAACACGTTGCAAAGTTTATTTTATTATTTTGCTTTGCACTTACTTTAGCGAGTTTAATACATAATAACGTGACTTCCTTCCACTCTATTTTTGAAGTCGGCCCCTTGCTTATATTTTCAGTCTGCAAACTTTTTTTTATACCAATTACTGCACTTTTGTCCTACATTCTAATGTGAACTCTACGCTTTGGGCGCAAAGTGCAAAGTCATATATAGGAACTAGGAAAGGAATGGCATTACAATTTAAACCTTGTGTTATTTGAGAATGGGCCGAAATTTCATTGTAAACATTTAGGGGTTGGTATGTTCCGTTTTTACCTTTGGATCACTTCCAAGTTATTCATCCGCGTGCAATAATTCTATCGGGCTCTGAATTAGAGATTATCTTTAGAAATTATTTCACACGTTTAACTCTGCCTACGTTTTCCGTAATAAATCTTTGATAATTTTCGAAGGGAATTCTCGAGCCATTTGTGCCGGCTTGTCATCGGAATTTTAATATTAACTTTTACGTAATGTTATGCGTAGCTTCTGTTAAGATTATAATACCTATTTTATAATTTACTAATTAAACTTTTTGAAGAATAAGTAAAATGACATAATTATGAAGCGGACATTTCATTTGTTTGACGTTTTTCTCTTTGACTTATTGACAAGTAACAACACAACATTAGGTAGGTACATAAATAATTAAAGTTTTTTAAGGTAACATAAAAATGGACCTATTCACACCGATCGATGTAATTAAAGACATCCAAGACTCAGGTACAAATGCTCATGCTTATCACACAGACTACCTGGTATTCCTCTCATCATCATGTCCCCGGAATCCCAGGACATAATATTATCCTGCCCGGCAAAGGTACAATAGAAAATAGTAGCACTATTGATTACGTTGTATAAATTTTATATCGACTCATCTACAGCAAAACATAAACAGGAAAACTTAAATGCAGTTTTAGTATCGAGTATAATGTTATAGTCATAAAAATCTTCTATAAAATGATTCCAAGTGATATGTCTATTTAGTGAAATTTATTGAAAACGGATACCATAAATAAATTTTATGGGCTTTAAAATTTGGTACCTACACGGTATTTTTATTTATTTTCTTGATCAACTTTTATAATGCTAATACGGTGCTGATTTTTTTGCACGTTATTGATAAAATTCGTTGACCTTATACTGTATCTGATTTATTAAAAATAAAGCATTAGAGATATGGTATTTCGATAACATTTATTCATCTTAATATTCTGTATCGAAAATGAATTGTGATGAAATTTATTTTGCCAATATTTACCTTAAAACAAATTGTAGGTACCTACTTGTATAATTTTTTTTTTCAATTATACATTTTTCAAGGTAATAGAACCTAATCATATTTTGTTTGCCATATTTTATAATTAACCGACTTCAAAAAAGGAGGAGGTTATCAATTCGTCGGGATGTTATAAAATTATTATTTTTTATTTTTTTTAATAAATATGTAAATTATATTAGTTAGTGTTACAACCTATATGTTAGTATCATTCTTCTCATTATGTCCCTGTTGTTATATACCAATTGATATACGAGAAAATTTTGAAAGATATTTTCAGTGCTTATAAACTTATTTCAATAGTTATAGGTAAATAAACTCATAAGCAATAACAGGACCGGGATGTACGGAGAGCAGTAATCAAGAGCAGTGCGGAAGTGGAGCAAGTTATGACTGAGTAGCGGTTTTATTTAAATGAGATCTCGAAATTATAGTTATACCATCATATTTAATGCGATATTAGATTCATAGCGTCGATTAGAGGTACTAGTGTGTTATGGTGTTTATATGCTACGTGTTATTATAAAGTAATGCTTAAAATATTATCTAAATGTACCTATGTACGCGCATAAATTCCGAGTGGCTGCGCCAAATTGGATAATTATTTTTGTTTTTGTGTTTGTTGTTGTCTGCACAAAGTTTTTATAGAAGGAAATAAAAAGGGATACAAACATTATTAAAATCATAATAATATGGCGGTACGAAGTTCTCCAAGTCAGCTATTGATATATAAAAAAACTTTCCTTAATTCAATTGAAGTAGATACCTAGTTTATTTTTCATTATTAAATAAATCCGCTTTTATTCCGGTTTTTTCAAATTCGAATTTCGATAACTCACATAGTGTCTATATTTATTTATAAATATCGTTGCATCACAGCTAGGAATAGTAAAGCTGTGATATAATTAAGACTTTATTTAGACATAAAAGTTCCGCTGAAGGCTGTTACCGTACACCAAACAAAACTCACAGCGCACATTCCAAAATAGCAGGTGTGAGCTCTACCTATCGTGTTAGGACTATGTTAAAAGCCACCGTGCACCGGCTTAGCCCCTATTCCCTTCAAATAAGACACATTTTTGCCCAAGTATTTCCACTTGATTGGTTCCAAAGGAAAATATTTATGTTACATGCTGATACCGATATAAGCTTTCCGTGGGAGAGCTTTGATTTTTTATGCCGGTTTTTTTTTTCGATCATTTGTAATGATTTTAATGGAAGTTTATCTATAACATCTCTAAATTATCAGAAGCCATATTAAGTCATTGCCTTATTTATATTTTTTGGTTAATCCTGTTTTTAATTAAGAAAAGTTTATTTAATTTGGTTCATTAACTAACATGAATAGATTTAGACTTTTATAACAGCGATTACTTCATTACTTAGACATGAAGAGTCGGTTTATATCTTTTTAGTTTAATTTTGCCTTTTCATATAAATAACCTCGGCTACTTTGTGCCAAAAAGTGAAAAAATATTTTTATGTGCTTTAACGGAAATGCTTGGATTATAAAAATCTAGAATTCATTAAGAGCACTTCTTATAAAGCTCTTATTAATTTATAATTGCATAAGTATTTTATAAAAAAATAATACAAGTAAGTACCTAACCTAATTAATGTTTATTAGTTCTCTTGTTCCGAATACTAAGAAAATACACGATGCACTATATTACATACCTATTTACTTATACTTACAAAAATAAACCTGTGCATTTTTTTTAAACTGTAATATTTAAAAAAAACATTTAAATTTGCAAAATTTTAATCTGACGAAACTTTATTGAAGAACAAATAGGTAAAAGGATTAAACCGCGCTACACGCAAATTTTACTGTTTACGTCAAACATCATACAGTATTACGTATTTTGAAAATAAAATAATATAACGAGTGGATCACTGTGATTGGCGCTGCGCGGCAGGTGCGTGCGCGGATATGGACCGTTTCTTGCGCCGGCGCACAGGGTGATCCCGATTTCGTGTGTAATTATGTCGTGGACCATATCGTAATTGATTAAGTATTTTTATCAGCGCAATATCTAACTATTTTTTTTATTAACGATAGTTTAGAGAAAGAGGGAAAAGCGGGTGGTATTTTATTTATACATAATGAAACTATAATTTTATTAAGTAGAATGAATACAATGTGCACTATTATTATTATGTATGTTCATCTGTCACTAATAACTTATTTTTCGTTAGAACAGTGTCTAAATCAGACTCAGTATCTAGATACTCGATTAGTCTACCTACCTACCTATTCATTATTTCTTACATTTAGTCTAATACAAATACCCCAATGTTTTACCAGGTAACTAACACTCCAATAAATTAAAAGAGCAACCTGTAGCGTCACCTAGCGCTAGCACCTATCGATAATTGATAAGGTCGTCTCGCTCGCACTAGTTTATTGACCCTAAGAAAAAATCCTACCCACAGAACACCACTATAACATAACCTCCTCTCCTAAATATATTCTTCTAACTAATAGCTCCAGTTACACTAGCTGTTCTGAGAAAAATACCAGTTTAGATAGATCTCTACTTATGAGCGAATTCTAGTTCAGGTAGTTCAAATAAGACTGGTGTTTCTCTGAGAAAACTACCAGCTTCTACGGACCCATGATTAAATGTACAGTACAATGATGTAAGGGTCACATAATTTGTTCGTTAGCGGATGGTGTGACGAGTTTTTTAACCGATTGCGTCTGTTAAGGTATGTGGTTGAACCTTGTGGTTTATCGCACTTGATTTCCTGTAAGACTGTTTCTAAAACGAAAAGACTCATCGAAGATGCCTTTCGTTCTTTAAGTAGAAGCAGAAGCTGTTTAAAGCTTTCTATGGTTTTATGTCACATATTATTTTTAAATTGTTTCTATGATATTTACTATGCCTAAGAGTGCAAAACAAGGTATTTACTGTAATTACTGTAAAAAGATAAATTTTAATTATGTATCTATAGGTACTAATATAATAAATAGGAAAGGTTTGTTTGTTTTTTTTGGATTTAACAGGCTCCAAAACGACTGGACAGATTTGAAAAATTCATACACTGTTCGGAAGCTACACTATTCGTGAATGACATAGGCTATATATTATTAAATTTTGAAAAAACTAAGGATCCGTGCGAAGCCAAGGCGGACCGCTAGTTTACAATATTTTCATAACTATCAAGAATTATACTATTATAAATCTTAAATAAATATGAAAAACACATCACGCGCTATAACATTCATTATTTCGTAATAGTTTTTAAGAAACACTTTTGTATATTTAACGGCAATTTGTAGAAAGCCGGAACGAAACCATAAATATCATAAACGATTCAACTATTATTAAATTTTGAGTAACTAATTAATAATTGAGCGTTTGGTGTTCAATGTTTGACTTTTAAAACCACTAGCGAACTTAGCAATAATTTACTTATAAATATTATTCGCTTATATTTTGTTCAGCAATTCTTGGTTATATTTAATTTTGTCTACACTAACTAATATAATAACGAGGAAAGATTTGTTTGTTTGTTTATATTGGATAGAATCCAAAACGACTAAACTGACTGAATATTTCTGTCACTGTTGGGAAGTTCACACTATTCCCGAGTGACATTGGCTATACTATAGTTTGAAAACAAATTAGGGGTCTGTACGAAACCGAGGCCGGTCTCTAGTATGACATATAGAAGTTAGGCACATATTTACACGTTCGTTATTTAAAAAAAAACAAAGTTTAAAATACTCAAAGTTGCGTGTCGTTATAAATGCCACCTAAACTGCATTATTCTATGTGTAACAATTCCATATAACTCCGAGTCCGCGACAGTCTCACGGCAGCATTCAGTCGACAACAACAACTTTTCCAATGGCCTCCAATCATTACGGGTAATTTCTCTTATTACCAATATTTTTCCCTTCAACTCTGACTAGTTATTTACGAATAACCGTCATTATTGTAGTTAATTTGCAAGCAGGTTTTTAATAGTAGTAACCTTACGTGAGTGGCGTCGTGCTTTAAAACGATACGCGCAAATTAAGTGATGAAATTTGTACGTTGGTAGTAACAGTATTGACGTTATGATTTTTATAGTGTTAATAACAATTTTGCATATTATTATTTATAAAAGATTTGTTTTGCTCAATTGACGCGGATATTAATAATTATAAGTAATATAATACCGATGTACCTATTTACAAATACTACCTATTTAAAAAAAATATGGTAACAATTAAACGGATTGTCTTCTCAGATTTTATAAAATTTCACTTATTTGCAGATATAATTTCTGATGCGTTCATGGTTATTACGCATTGAAATAAAACAATGATAACGAATTTTACTCGCGTATTTTATTTTATTTGCTGACGTTTAAAAAACTTTACCGTTCCCATATCCGCTATGGATATGGGAACCGTAAAGTTTACAGTTACAACTGAGCTAAAGTGTGTTCTACTACCTACTTTAAGCTTTTCGGAACGCCAGCAAATAAAATAAAATACAGGAGCTAAATCCTTACTAATATAAATGTAAGTATGTATGTTTGTTATTCTTTCACACAAAAACAACTGAATGGATGATACATCAGAATAACATATAGATTTTATTTTACTATTTTATGTAAAGTGCTCATCGTGCGCGGAGGAAGTCGCGGGCAGTAACTAATACATTACTATTATTCTACTCCAATGTATTGATCTATATTATATTAGGTATGTTTAAAAATTGAAATTAGAACTACCTATTGAAATTAGAACGCACATGTAGTTTGTGTTAACGCGACTTGGCTTAAGGCGGAGTGTAATTAGTGTATTGACAACGTAGCTCGAACTAGTTGTCACTGCAGGTTATTGCATTCGAAAGGTCGGATGATAATAACTTGTCGCTTGCGCTTGTGACTTTTTTCTGTTTAGTTTTACTGAATATATTATTATATTGCTTTTCATTTATATTGTTATATTCAGTACATTAATTATCCCTGCCTTGATCATTACTTAAAACAAACAATAAATCGTTATCTTAATAAATATCGGTAATGATTTATTGTTTGAAACGCATTTTGATTGAATTTTCACCGAACATAGTTTTTGTTTTTGTGTTTTACTTAATACTTAGGTACATCAAAATACTAAGTAACTTAATACAAATATTTATAAATTCAGCTTCTTTTGTCTATCATATTTTTTATTTATGTTTCATTATAAAAATAATCATCACAAAAATATTGCAACATTTACTAATTTCGAATACAATGCAGTTTTGCATAATTCCTAAAAAAACATGCTTTTCACTAAATGTATTTTAAAGTTTTAAGGCATTAATTTCATTCCACATGCCTTTGAACAATACGAAATTAAAATCGCTAACGTACATTTAATGAAAGGCGCAGCGAGTTAATAATATGATCATACCCTAATAATGCGGTCAGAATTCAAGTTTAGTTAATTATTTATTAGTGAGCGACTCCAATGGCGATGTGGAGCTGGTTTTACGAGGGCAACAGACTTCAGTGTCAGCTAGAGTATACATAAATAATAGTTTAAACTACTCTCTTCTAGATATCGGCGTCGTAAATAACAAAAGCGCGCCCGTACAATAAAAGAGATGGACCAATATTAAGTATTTAAAACAATTGTAAGATTTAACTCGCGTATTTTATTTTATTAGCTGAAGTTTCGAAAACTTTACTTATTATTAATTGTTTCATTCCAATGTGTAATAACCGCGAATACATCAGATTTTTTTAAGGATTTTAGGTAATAGTTTTAAAACATGTATTATTTACCCGTGAAAAATTGCCTAGTATCAAAGTAGGTACCTACGGATTGTTTACTTCAGATTTTCACTTCATTTTAAAAAGTGGTCTGACGGTTACTAGTCGAGATCACGCAAGACAAATAACCTCACTAAATATGTCGCACATTTAAGTATTGAGTCAAAAATATAGTGTACTAAATATCTCTGTGTCTCTAAATTTTAAAGTAGATTCTTAATCGTCATTCCACGGTTACTAAATGATGATAAAGAAAGAACTGCGAATGTGTTTCTATTGAAATTCCTTTAGTGTCTGCTTCGGCTTCTTGCCGCCATGTTGAACCTATTAAATGTTTTAAAAAATCAATAGCACTGATTAAACCTCAACTGTGTTGCAGTCGTCCAGGAATCCTAGATATGGGCGTGTGTCCGCCGGATGCTTTTGTACCTAGACTGCCTGACGTAAGACCTAGGTTTAGACTTAATGGATACGAATGGCCAGTGTGGGAACCTTAATGGTATTTGTGCAGGTAATAGGTGTATCTTTCAAATTGGTTCGCAGCGCAATTTGTTTTACGGTGTCTCGTAAACTGTAGATTACTTTCTTTCTTGAAGACGAAAATTTAAGTGAATTTAAAAATGGTTTTCTACTGCTTAAAACATTTTATATGTACTATTAACCACTACTAACCACTGTATAGATTAATCATTGTGTTACCATATCACACCTTTACTAGAAAAGTGTGACATCTCGAAATATTTTGTTACTCCATTTAAGCCTCTAAGTCTGCACATTTAAATTTGAATTCATACGGTAACACATGTTACGCTATGAATGGATTTAACTCGCGTATTTTATTTGTTGACGTTTCGGATTCTTTACAGTTTCCTTACTTGTAGACTGAGCAAACTACTTACTTTAGTGTTAAACTATTTGACAATAGTCTAAAGTAAGTTGTCTCATTCCAATATGTGATAACCGCGAAGGCATCAGAAATTAACAAAATTTTTATATATTTTTTCATTCGCAGCACTATCTAATATTTTTTGGTTATCGGTTCCTTGAAGTTATTTTACGCATCAGTCATCGATCGAAGAGTCACCCCCTGACATTTGATATGACCGCCTTAAGCACGGTGGAGATAATATTTTTGCACGTCATGCATATTGATGATGTGCTTGCGGTTTACGCATTTTACATATAAGCCTTCGAAAATGAATAAGTAAAGTTCGGAAACAGAATAAGTAAGAAAATTGGCAAGTAAATGTTTAATTTTTTTTTGTTAAAATACTTGTTACTTATTTCAAGGGTTATTGTTTCTTAATTATTGTAGTGTATCAAATCCAAAGTATGTCGCTAGTAGTAATATTTCGAGTTAGGACAATACACACTCTACAATGTACACTTACTTCTGTTTAGTTGTGTGCAATAAAGCATAATTAATAAATAAACAAATACTGAAAGAGCGAAACGTCCCCCGAACCAGTGACTGTATCCATTCATAAGTAGATGTTAAAACCTAAATGGAATAAACATATTTCACTTTGAATTATTCTTTTAATTGAATTAAGTAAGGCTTCAAAGTGTCAGAGATAATGCTAACGTAGATAAGAATTTTTATTAGTCTGTAAAGTGGATACTTTTATCAACATTTTTAAATTCACTGAGACTAAACTTAGTTAGAAGCTGTTTTAATTACCTACCTTTCAATCTAGACTTGACCTTAAGATAGCCTACAGTTTCTAGACAAGACAAGTAGGACTTGTAATTAATTAATGGCTATTTCAACTACAAAGTACCTACGTAATGATAATTTGTTTAAGAGCTCTCCTTTCCAGATAATACACCTTGAAAAGCTTAAGAGCATCAAACGAAAAACATAATCTCACTTGAAATAGTTAAATTTCCTATCGCTTTGATAAAAATAGGGATTAAAGTGCTTACCTTAACTATTATTGTTTGTAATGTTTAAATTGATAACAAGTTTCTTTTTACATCGGAGCATCACATAGGTCTGGTATTCACTCAGATGACTTTTTTTTATTAATGTGAGCCTTATCCGTGTACGATATTCAGGCACCAGGATTCATGCAATGCAATTTAAATAGTCCATGGTTTCAGAACCCTAATCCTAGACCTATAGAGCTAATTAATGTCTATATATATTTGTATAAAGTATGTACAGTTTGTATGAAAACATGAACTGTATAGACAACTATTAAATTGCAAACACGAGTTATCAACACTATCATTTATGGAGCAAGAATGGACTGGACAGGTTTCGAGAACTCACTGCGATGTCAGTTAAATATTTAGATCGACAAAACCAAACTTCTTGATCGTATTAATATATAAGTTATTCTATTGAACGAATACTAGGTTGATTTTAGAGCTAGTTAAAGATATACCAGTGTAAGAGCTATAATTCTTGAATATACCAAATATAAACGTAAGGTATAAGGATAAAAAAATAAATATATATAATTGTGACGGTCTTCATTGTAAATGTAAGCAATTGTTAATTTATTTATCGCGCTTTTATTAGCTAATGTATTAAAAAGATGGCAATAAATTTTAACTTATGATTTGTCGTGTCGAAATAAAATATTAGGGTACCTGTACAATATATTATTATCATTATTTTTACAACACAAAAACTTAATCAAGTAGGAAATTAAACTCTTCAATTTAAATTTGAGCTAATTGAATATCAGTCTTTTATAGGAATCCAATGAACTATACTTGTCGTCTGGATCTGATAACGAAGCCAAATAGATAGTAATACCTTTTTTCAGAAAATCGTATTTTCATTACTAATTAAAGCTTATCTTGAAAGTTTAAATACCTCTTTCATCTTACTTAATATTTTTATATGTTGTAAACATTACAAATAGCGTATCAAAGACATAAAGTCTTTTATTAATAATTTCAGATGCCTTCGCGGTTATTACACATTGGAATGAAACAACTATTAACGGATTTAACTCGTGTTTTTTTTATCTGCTGACGTTTCGGATTCTTTATAGTTTCCATAATCGTAGCACGACTGAGTTGACAATAGTCTAACTCTAAAATAATAGTCTTAATCTGTACTAATATTATAAAGCTGAAGAGTTTGTTTGTCTGTTTGAACGCGCTAATCTCAGGAACTACGGGTTCGAAATGAAAAAATCTTTTTTTGTTGGATAGACAATTTATCGAAGAAGGCTTTAGGATATATAACATCAAGCTGCGATAAATAGGAGCGAAGAAACAGTGAAGAAACGGGGAAAGTTATTATAATGAAGAATAACTATTCCACGCGGACGAAGTCGCGGGCACAGCTAGTAATAAATAATAGTCTTTTAGTTAGGTCATGGAGGTCTCAAAACATACACTGCGCAAAACATACGACATGCAAATTGCACAGGTGTAAATTACACATTATCTCGTACAGTATCGAATATCCACGTTACGTTGGATATTTCGCTTTTGATAAGCACCTGGCTTCAGTATTGGATTACAGGTCACAGGTAATGTCGTTGCTTCTTCGAGCCGATATATTATAAAAAAGACAGGTAATTTAGCTGTAACTTTATTACAAGAAATACAGATTAAATACCGATGACGACTAGGTAAAGAAAACGTAATTCTATTTAGTCAGTTAGATTATTGAAAATTATTGGGAACGTATTTTTTCTTTTCTCGATCGGACAATAAATGACAAAGATAAGTGCTTCTAAAGTTCTGTAAGTACTGGGGGCTTGTGACGTCACTATATAAATATACAATAACTTGATAGAACAAAACAGGCGCCATGTCTATTATAGAAAGGTCACCGGAAAGAAGAAAATAATCTTTGATTCCGTTTAAATATATTATTAAGTATACTGTATATTTTTCCTTTTTCCCACAACCTATACAACCTTATATTACTATGAGACTATACAGATTTTAGTGCTAGAATTTTCAATATATGTAGGTACCTACCCGATAAAGGAATAGGTAAAAAGTGTCATGCTGAATATAAAGAGTAGCTTATCTTTTTTGTATTTAAGTAAGTAGGTAAACATTTATACAAAATTTAAAGTAAATCCGTTAAAGAATTCAAATATTTCATACAATTTGCATCTTCCGTTTTCTTTTCTAAAAATCCATTCTTACACTGTCAATTTATTTTAAGAAATTTGGACCCAGCGGTTTCGACTGTGCTTTGATATAATTCAGTCGGTTACTTTTTCTATACCTATAATACGAGTAGATTATCCAGAATAAGCCAACCTTGTATTTTTTCCTCAATAGTCAAACATTAATTCTAGGAAAGTTGAATGTCGGTTGATCTGTCGACTTGATGGGTTCTGTGATAGAATCTGACCGCAGGTTATGGCGGTCTTATGTTTTTTCTTCATTGGCTAAGGATTTTAGGGTTCCGTCGTCCAATATTTCCAATACCTACTTCATTGGTTTTATTAACGCTATAAAAAGACAGACACATGTATTTTCCATTGTCTTAGGTACTCTTACAATGAGTAATACCAATACATAGTACAATTCCAGAGTAGATTAATTTAATTAAGTACCTAGATCTCCTAGACACTTTGATAATTAAAAAAAATATATAATACTAAAGTGGGTAGTATGACAGAGAACAACCTAAAAATTACCTACCTATTATTTTAAATGGAATCGAATGAAAACAAAATCATATTGCTTAAAAACGTCCATTAAGTAAATAAAAATAATATAGGAATTAACCGTCTGGCAGAACCTATTGAAAAAGTAACGCGCGCTTGACTGATATTTTTTCCTCGTTATGCTTCATTTCTTGGACTACTGGTTTTGTTCGATCCCTTATAAAGATTTTTTTGTATTAAAATGGATATCGTGTTTAAAAGAATGCCATTTGCTATTAAGAATGTTGATGTGTAAAAATAATACGTAGGTAGTTAAATAGTTATACATTAATTTGTTAATACGGATGAATCATCAAATTTATTTCAAAATCTTTGTACATTTTTATTACAAGTAATTCGAATCTATCCTATGACATAAACTTTGTCTAAGTCAACTATTGTGTAACGTTAATAATTATTAGAATACGTGTAATTAACATTGTGACTGGAAAAATAACAATAATGGGGTGTCAGACAAACTTAGATTATACTAGCGTTAACAATTGTAGTTAACGAAACGCTAGCGAAAACTGATTTATAGGCCAATTTCACGCATTTTTCGTTATATTCTATTGAGTTGATGAATTCAGAAGGTCATTTGTCTAGCGGACAGAAAAGTTCATAATTATTATATTAAGTACAATGCGTCGGCGGCCCTTTAACATTTAGAAAGATCAAGAAGTGAATACCTTAATAAATATGTACATCATTTTGAAGGATTTCAAAAACACTATGTAGGTGGCACTCGTAAAACTTAGGTACAGTAAAATAAATATCTTCCTACGTCTGCTCTTGTTTTGCCCACGTAAAGACAATTTCTTATTTTAATTTAATTTATTCAGTCTACATTAAATTGATTTTGTTAGTACTAGCGCCGGAGAAATAGCCCTCAAAACAATACACTAAGTCTGTCTGAATATTCATGACTTTCTATTTGTTAAAATTGTTTGCTTATCAAAATTGTTCAAACTGATGTAAGTACTTAACTACTGGGAAAAGATTATTAGTAGTAATTATTTGCTCAATTAGTTCAGAAAAACATTTTTGGTCCCTTCTTTTAAGAGCCTTTTGCTTATGCAATAATTTTAGGTAGGTAATATTTTCTTCATTTCTCAAAAACTAGAAGCTTTATTAATATAACTACGTACTTATATACAATAATATGTTTTGTTTCACGTCTATTTAATGATGTCGTCGGAGGTAATTTATAAATGCCTAATAACTTTGCAATCCCAATATTAAAAGCGTCATGGCATTATAAAACTAGAATTGAAAAGGTAAACATCAACAACGTACGTTCAGATTGCTAAGCATTTTGCTACCTTGCTTGGTTTTGAATGTAGGTATTCGAGCTGAGGCCATTGGAAAATCTGAAAGAGCAGGTTTCTAAATAACAACGTACGTTCCCTGGGTGCTACTGAATTTCATGGTGAAAAAAATATCAAACACAAACTAGAGCCTTTCAATCACTACTGGAAACTGTCTAAAATCCTGCATGCTGTAGTTTATCCGGGAGAACCGATAGCTCCCGAAGGACGTAACAAAATGAAGCAAGAGATAGACGGATACGAAAAAAGACATAGTAATTTGAGTTGTTAAACTTTTTTGAACAGTCTCTGCAGGAATTTGCTTTTGAAATTTTTCTCCTAAAAGAATAAAGTTGGATTGATTACATTGGATTTCGCAGTTTCTAAGTTACTTTGTTCGGAATACACCTACACCCGTGGGCATGTTTATACTTTTATTATGCTGACAAAAGTCTAACGCTAACGTTAGACTTTTGTCAGCTCAGTCATGCTACGATTATGGAAACTGTAAAGAATCCGAAACGTCAGCAAATAAAATAAAATAAAAATACGCGAGTTAAATCCGTTAATAGTTGTTTCATTCCAATGTGTAATAACCGCGAAGGCATCAGAAATTATTTTTGTATTATTATTTATATTTGGGACAAGATTTATTATAAGTACTTATTTTATGTTTTCACAAATCCAAACAATTGGTTCATGCAAATTCAACGAAACTGGGTCGCTCTGTATATTTACTCCCATAGATAACATTTATTTCAAATCGAACGCATAAAAAATAATTGAAAACAAATACAGGTGTTCGTGTTTATTTATTGTTTCTGTTTTAAACCGACGTTTTATGTATTACATTTATGCATATTCATATAAATAAATTCAGTCGCAACAAAAACTTAATACATAGTGACGAAGTGTCTGGTAGTATTTAAGAACTGATTTCATATTAACAGGTACTTTATCTCCAAAGCGGTACGTATTTTAAATAAGTAATTTAAGAAAATGTTGCCTCGAGGAAGAATAACTCTTTCCTAATGATGGGTTAATGTTATTATACCAGTTAACTTCCGAAGAAGTTACCAATTTGGGTTTTTTTATTGCGGCCGAGATGCTCGATGCGCTTTTGTTATTTTGAGAACAAACATTATATTATTTAAGCTTAGTCTCATTGGTACCTATAAAATACTTTATTTTTGAATACCAGGTACATTTCTTTTAGCTTTTTTTGAATTAGCAAATAAACATTGCCAATCATAATGCCCCACACAATATTAGCGAATTATTATCGTAATCGATACATTAATATATTATTAATAAGTAAAATTTTATAAAAACGTATATTTAAAATTATAGTATAATACCTAATTAATATTGGTGTTAACGACCTCAACATTTCTTAGAATAGTTGGTCTAAGAAAGCTTTTAAAAGATAACCAACTACATATATCACTTGATATGATTTTAAAGTGGTGGTACCTACTTTAAAATCAAATTTGACAAAAGTTGAGCAAATTTATAAATTAATGACATTCGAATAAATCTCTATTCTTTTTCGGGCTTTGTCAAAAGCAACCCAAGTAAACCAGAAAGAAGGTATGCAAAATAATTACGTTAAAAACACGAGAAAGATTTAGGTGGGTACCTACTTTTTTTGTAATATAGCTACTAATTTAATCATTAAAAAAGGAATAAATAAAAACTCATTTCAATTTTTTTTTCTAATTTATCTACATAAATAGGTAGGTACATAAGTAATCCATACCAATAACAAAATAAACGACTGCATGTAATTCCCGAACAAAATTATCCAAAAATAAATCGAGCACCTGTTTAAAAAAAGAAACAGTCCATTCACAGCCTTGAGTGACCTTTTTTTGTTTTAGAGCATTTTTTGTGCCGAGAACGGGTTTCGATCCCAGAACCATGGGAAATGTTCCTTTATACACAACAGGTGTCCGCTACCGATCTTTTTTTTTAATTTGTTTCTTTAAAGGACCTTTATAAGAGTGTGACGAAATTTTAAAATTGGTTTTTGTCGCATTTTGAATTTCGACCGGCGTGATTAATAGGAAATCGAAGTAGTATTTATTTAGGGTCGCGTGTTTTGAAATTGATGAAGTTTAAATGAACACGCATATTCTATGTTTTTTCCGATTTTATTTAAGATTGAAATAAAATTTTAATAAAAACTGAATAAAGCTCCTTTATTTTTTTTATCAAATTTAATCTAAATACGATAAAAAAATAATGATACTAGTACCACAGTAGCCATGTACTAGTGTTTAATAACGACAATATTATTTATATATTTTTTAATTTACAAGCAATCAAATAATACAGGTAAAAAATGTCAAGTTAAAAACACTTTAAACAAAAATAAACATGCGACGCTTTTATTAAAACTGTGGCTTGGCCGTTATTTAAAATAAATTTTCACTTATAATGTGACAACATGTCAAAACCATATGAGTAAGCTTTAAAAATTACTCACCATAAACAAAAACCAGCGCAAAAATCCAAATGTCCACTCAAAATAACACAAATTCTATAGTTCACCGAGTCTCTAACAATAGTAGGAACAACTAAACAATTTGTAGTGTCGCAACAGTCATATGTTTTTCGAAACCATTTTCAGAATAAAAACAAACGATACGCGATGTTATGCGTTTGAATTGTGTTTTCGAACGTACGTTCGGTCGACGCGGGGCGGTTAAAGGTACTGGCTGGGTGTTCGTTTTCCCGCCCTCGACAAAGAGTAAGCAAATAAAGTATAGATAGTACTTAACTATTAATCTTGAACTAATTAGGTATCAATTTAAGCATGAACCTTTTTACCCATCATAGGCATTTTGGTGGGAGGCAAGCCCTCTGAGACAAGTAACATTCTACTTTCGGTAACGCTATAGAATAAAATAAAAATGTATCGATATGACATAGACTAAAATAAAACAGAGCACGTGGCTTTTTATTTTTTTATTATATTTTTAGTTAAAGTTAACTTAACTGTAGGTACCTAATTGAAAGGTAAATATTAACTAAGAGTAACTAAAGTAACTAGTGCTTAATGAACATATTAAATATTTTTTCATAATTATTAAATGCTTAATAAATTTATGATCATTAGATACATCTTGGATTAAAATGGGTACCAATGTAACGAATTCAACTTACACTACCTATTTATATAAAACTATCTACATAACTGTAAAGTTTTCAAATATTTAGCCAAAAATCTTCATGAGTTGAATCTGTTGTTTTTTTAGTAAAAATAACGTTCATAGAAATACTTATAACAACTCATTATCAATCCGTCTCAAAGGATTTCAAGTATATAGCCAATATAACTTAGGTACTATTATAACTCAATATTTCCGGACTTAAGTACTATAAACTAATTAGTAGACAAAATTACCTTTCATGTGCTTACGATGTTAATTTATACAAAGCGGTAGAATATGAGAAATTGGTATTCTGCGTAAAGCGCTTAAAATAATTATTTACAAAGGAAAATAAATATTTTATGTTCTGAAGGTAAATTTAAATTTCCATATTTCAAGGACTTCTGCTGTTTAGTTTCTGTTTTAATTATTCAGCACGTATTCATTGCTCATAAATTATTCATAAGTAAAAAAAGCAAACAGATGATTCGTAGCACTGGAAAGTACCTCTGCTTCTTACATAATTTTCCTTATAATTTGAACCTTTTTCATAATGTGCAAGTAAGTCTCAAGTAAGCGATTTGTAACTGTTTCGCTAGTAAAAACATCCCTTAAAACCCTATATTAAAATATCCAATAAACGATTTGAAAAAAAAATGTACCTACCTACTTACCACTTTTATTTACTTTTAAGGATTAGCTATAGGTAATTATAATGTATTTGTTAATATTACACATAACACTTGTTATTTTCTGAACACAATACAAAAGTATTGTTAATGCTAATAATTGCTTAGGTTAAGTTTTCAAGTATTTATCAGTAAAATATTTTTGAAACGCAACTCTCCGGCAAACTACTACATAATATGAAACTAATTTTCTTTAAAAAAAAATCTTATAAATTTACCCGATGATTCTATAGTCACTCAAATTTTCACGTAGACATGAAATTCCATACAATAAAAATCATAATATTTGACGAGTCATACTTGAACTATAATTATAAAACTAACCGACTTTGTTTTATATATTATGTTTATGGAAAGATGACCCGTGGAGTTTATCTAGTTTACTTGTTATTACCTACACAACCTTCCTGCCCGACCGTCGAAAATAGAATGGCAATTTCGTGTCCCTTGGGTTCATTTGCCGCCCTTTCTCTATGAGTTGATTGGGCCATCTCAACCCGTGATTGGTTGGTTTATGAATAGACAATTTTGTAATTTGAAGCGGTTAGCATCCTGAGTAGTCTTGAACTTTTCGCATACTAATGAAAATTATTACTTTAACTGCAATCAATGTTTGTTTTGAGCTTCTCCGCTATGCTACACAAGAAAAATGAATACCCTCTTATACGTAAAATTTTCGTGTCGCGGTGTTTGTTGTCAAACTCCACAACGTTTAAATCGCTGAACCATTTTATATTCTTAAGTAGAAATCAGTTAAAATCACAGAAATTATCCCGAAAAAAAATAATATCTTTGGCAGTGTGATAAAAAATTAACTACCCGATGCACTACTTCTACGCAGACTAAGTCACGGACAGAAGCAACTATAATTATATTTACTAATAAAAGTTATTTTAATCTGTTGCACAAACATAATGTTGTACTCTTTCCTCCTAACAATAATTACATCCTCCGACTCACTCTCTCACTGCAGTGCTTTCTAATAATAGATAGATCGTAATTAAATACTTTTTACTCGGTTACATGTCTGCAACTCTATAGAGTTGCAAGTTAAATAATAATCAAGTAACATGCAACGCTATTTTTAAGAAATAAGTGTGAATTTTTAATGTGCATTAATTTTTATGCTAATATTATGCTTATTTGTAACATAAGTTGTTTTAAAAATAAATACTTTCAGTTTAATATATCAGAAGCCTTTGTATGAGTTTTGTTACATAAAAAACCTAATAATTGACTTAAGAGGACTGTGAACCTGTTGATTTTCATACAAAAGGCGATAACGTTTTACACCCAGTAAATATAGTTAGATTTTTATAATTTTTGGATATGTTGTAGATATAATGAGAAACTACGTCTGTACGTTTTGATTTTTAAGAAATATTGCTTAAATAATATAGATTTTTATGATTATAAATCTGTATATAGATTTTTAGATGCTAATAAATTTTAGCGTAAGCAATATTTCTTAAAAATCAAAACGTACAGACGTAGTTTCTCATTATATCTACAACATATCCAAAAATTATAAAAATCTAACTATATTTACTGGGTGTAAAACGTTATCGCCTTTTGTATGAAAAACAACAGGTTCACAGTCCTCTTAATGTAATTAAATGTGACGTCTTGTACGAGAAATTAACATTTTAGTTAGTCGCTGCTAAAAGCACTGCTTACTATCTAATACCTACAGATTCAACTTTTAACTCATACTAAGGCTTCAGGGGAACGAAGTTGTGCCTATATTAAAAATATCTATAAAAAGTAAGTATGTAGTAAATAGTTAGGTAACATATTGTAGATACAATATTTAAAGCTAATAAAATAGTTTGTCGACTAACTAATGAACTAATTAAATATAAAAGTTGGTTTCAACAGGCTTTCGAATAAATCACGAACCCTAATTGTCGTCCCTTGTATTATTTGTAACAAAGTGAGTGCGTGATACACAAGAATACATTTATAATTTGAGTGTCTACGCAAAATAAAACCACAACGCGCTTTCAGAAATTTGTTAAATTACAAAAGAGAATGTCGGTAAAATATCCCTCAAAAACATAAAAGCAGATAACTGTAAAATCTCATTAAATATGATTTATTACTTGGCCGAAGAAAGCTCTAACGCATTTTATACCGAATATCTAAAAAGATTGTTTTTACGTAATTTAACCTTTGTATACAATTTACCGCTTAAGAAAATATTAAAGCATTTAAGGATTGTTTTTCGTGGACAAACATAATTATAAAAATGTGGCTATCAACAAGGGTGAGCCCGTGTGATAAATATAATTAAGAAGATAATTAGCATGAAAAACACTCTCTTATTGGAATGAAACAATTATTACGGGTTTAACTCGCGTATTTTATTTTTGTTGCCGTTTCTATAACTTTACAGATCCCATGTTGTTATCACGACTAAGATAACGAAAGACTTTGCTTCGGCGTGAGACTTTCGTCAGTTCGATAGGTCTTTACTGATTTTTTACGTTGTATTGTTGAAATTTCAATTTACTCTACGATTGAAGCGTGTGTAAATCCACTAAGTACAGAGTCTGAGCTGATCTGTGATATTTTCGTGCCATTATTGAGACCAATTAGGTACTTACTTTTTTATAAATACCTCAACAAATAGTAATAAGTACATTGTTATGCTAAAACAAGCCGTTAAAGAGCCCAATTAAAATAGTCAACTTAAAGTTAACGCGGCCAGTAAACAAGAAAAACCTGTCATCCCGAAGGGTTAAGGGCAAAAACTTTACGTTTAAAGCCAAGAACGCAAGCGTTGAAACCTTATTTGGGCCGCATTTTGCTTTTACGGGCTCTTATCTATGATATTTTTTTTAATTAGTTACATTAACTTCTTTTTTGATCGTATCATGTAAACGTCTATGGATATAGACCTAAATCTTAAAATAATAAGTAGGGCCAAGAAATCTTGGGCTGAAATTTTTGTCTATAAATTATAGCATTATTTTTGTTGACGTTGTTAAAAAATTATGCAACCTTTTTTTAATAATTTTACTTACTCCTTTCAAGCATAGTTCGGTATAGCATCAAAAAATGTATACTCTCAGGTAGGTAAGGAATTATCTTCAAGATTCAGCATAAAGTCTACAAGAAAATAAACGAGACAAAAATTACTTTCTTGACGGGATGTATTTTGTATTTCTGTCCTCTTCTATCTTAAGTAGGTACGCACCCGCTTGACAGGGATGTGCAGACCACCTTTTTCTGACCAAGCGACGTTTCCAGTAATGATATTTCGATTTGGACCACGAACTACCAAGTTGGTATTATAAAAACCCACAGTAGACTTTATTGATTATAAAGGGTTTTGTAACTTTTTTGAACTTTTCATATACCTACCTACTTGATTGCATGTTTTATTTAAACTTGTAAGTACATCAAATTTAAAGTGATTATGTCCAATTAATAGCCAAACCAATTAATGTGTATCGCTGTAATGTTCAAAACTGAAATTAATTCATACTTGTTCCTTTGTTTCATAAGGGTTCAACCCCACCGCTGCCACTGTTAATGTCATCATTTAGTCATGGGGTTGATAGCTGCAAGGTATTAAGGAAGGGTTAGGTTTAAGGGTTATGTGTAGCAGGTAAAGTTTGAACTCAGACGTAGTCTATAATTAAAAAAAAAGAAAATGTGTAGTGGCTTTTAGTCAATTATTTATTAACATATCCATTTTAATTTCTGATGCCTTCGCGGTTATTATACATTGGAATGAAACAACTTTAAGCGGATTTTACTCGAAACGTCAGCCAATATTATAAAATACGCGAGTTAAAGCCGTTGAAATTTGTTTCTTTTAAAAATATTCATTATTTAATTATTTATGTACTTATTGTAATTTTCGCTTTAGGTACCTACTGTCTGTATTATAACAATAGATCTAAACCCATAATTTCCCAGCATAGGTATACATTTTCATTATTCACCCGATTAGGGCAGGGATATTGCCAGAGACCTTAACCCAGAAGAAAAAATCAGTTCTTTATTGAGTTCAATACTTATTTAACTAAGTGTAACACACATTAGTATGATTATGAATTATTAGAAACTAGCTTCTGCCCGCGACTAAAAACTCCACCTTTTTTGCAGTCGGGTTAAAAGTAGCCTAGATCCTTTATTAGGCTCCAGACATTTTTGGTACCACATTTCATTTAAATCGGGCAGTAGTTTTAGTGTGAAAGCGTAACAAACAGGCAGACAGACAGACAGACATACAGAGTTACTTTCGCATTTATAATATTAGTAGGGATTTATCTTAATTAATTGCTTCACGGACTTGTCCGCGACACAGACGCGACACCCCGGTATTGTCATTGGATACCTCCACATATTCTTTTCACCCCAGACGCAGACTTGTAGGTAATGCTGGCATACGGTAAATTCATTCGCTTTTATAAACGTTAGCCGTTCTAGTAGATACGTGCTTTGCAAATATGTTTGTGCGGAAATTATTCAGTAGGAGCCTTATTGTTTATTTATTTGTTATTGTGCAGGTACTTAGTTTAATATTACGTTAAAATACTAATTCTAATAAATTCTGATGCTTTGGGGTTTTAAAAACGTTACAGTTGCCTTATTCATAGCTACAAACCAGAATAGCTCGCAGATGATAGATTTTTTTCGACTTACTCGACACTTTTCATTATATTTTGGATAATTGACACTAGTAGCCTAAATGCTTTTCTACATTATTATAGGCTACAATATTATTGTAAAGTTTTATCAAAATCCATTAAGTAGTTTTTTCGTGTAAGAGTAACAAACATACTTAAAATTTTTGTTTCATGCCTACTTTCTTACAAACTTTCGCGTTTATGATATTAGTAGGATTCATCATAATTATTAATACTATTATCTATCTTTATTTACTTAAAAAAATAATTATTTCTTTAGACTGCCTTCTTTTGTTTCGTACATATTACTATTTCTACTAATATTCCCCGACCATCATTATCTTGATACCTAATTGAAATGTTTTTTGATGTTTTGGCTTTTTCTTTGTATAATCTTTCTTGCTCAAACATTAATATGTACCTACATCGTGCATATTACAGAATTACATACCTACATTCTAGGTACAATATAATGCAAACGTATTGACCTGCCATAAATTACTATCTCGCAAATACAATATCACAAAATTATCTAAGCGATATTAAACTGCCATTTGAAATTAGCAACACGTAATTCGCTAACCGTGCCAAAATTCGCGTTACCAACAAAACAGTAAGCATTACCAACTTAGCGAACAAAATGATTTAAATTCGGAATAACAGCTGTTAAGGACGAAGTTCAACAACTTCGGGTCCAGAGTAATAATTTATTATTTTCGGAATTGTTTTGTTGGCCATACTGTTTTTGCACGGTCTTAGAGTCTAATGTTTTGCTTTGGTCCAATTGACATCATACTTTATAAACATATTATATTATCTGATTGTTCAATATTGCCAATATAATAAATATCCTTTTTTTTAAACTATGGCAATGCTTGCTTATTTTGTACCTGTAAAGGGAGATAGTTTCTTATATTTTTACGAGCTACTTCCTGAATTTTTCTTTTTTTTCGCCTTATAAATACAATCCAAAGACTATTTCGACTGTCGTAAAAGATATACCCTAGGTACCTTAAAATTAAACGAAAAACTGTTTCGACTGTCATAAAAGATACACCTAAAAGTGAACGAAACTCTGTTTCGACTGTCATAAAAGGTACACCCAAAAGTGAACGAATGTCTTTTTCGTCTGTCTTACAAATAATACAACAGTGAACGAATGAAAACACGAGCTTCGATTCGCGTATAATATTTCACGTCGCCCGCTCATACTCGGTCGCAAATCAACTGACATTGAGGATGTGCCCTTTTTCCCCTCTTTTGTTCAACAAATGTAACTTGATGTCGAAAATAGAGCTAGAAATTGTTTAGAGTTGTTGAAAAGAAAATTCTCGACAGTAATATATCGTTTTAAAATGCTAATGCACTATTTACTATAATAATCTATACTAATATTATAAAGCTGAAGAGTTTGTTTGTATTTTTGTTTGTTTGTTTGAACGCGCTAATCTCAGGAACTACTGGTTCGAATTCAAAAATTCTTTTTTTGTTGGATAGACCATTTATCGAGGAAGGCTTTAGGCTATATAACATCACGCTGTGACCAATAGGAGCGAAGAAACAGTAGAAAATGTGTAAAAAACGGGGAAAATATGAAGCCTTATGAAGAATTGCTATTCCACGGGGACGAAGTCGTGGGCACAGCTAGTATAGTATATAGACTGTATCGGCTACCAAATAATATAAGACATAACATGAAGAGGAAATCAATCAGAAATTATTATATAACATTACATACTTTTGCGTTAGACTATCGTCAGCTCAGTTGGGCTAAAATAGGAACTTTTTCGAAACGTCAGCAAATAAAATAAAACACGCGAATTAAGTCCATATATACGTTTACATATTATGTTTATTTTATACTACTCCAGATTGGCTGTTAGCTCCTAATACAGTAAATGGAATCTTATATAAAAATGAATGACTATTCGTTTGTGTCGCTAAAACTCGAAAACTGCTGAAATCGTTTGGCTAAAAATCCGTGGAAGTCCAGGGAAGGTTTTTTGACGTAATTTCGACATTACAAGAGAAAGAACGATTCTTAAAAAACGCGGTACGAAGTTGCCTAAACTAGTATTTTAATAAAAAAAATAACGTTTTTAAGTTGTCTGCGCGGTGTAAAAGTTTCCTATATCTGCGCGATGGAACGGAGAGGCAAATCACAGTGAAAGGAAAGTTTGAATTATTATAGTTTTTGCCCCACACGACGTTTATTAGCCAACCTTTGTGTGCCTTTTCTGTTCCTTTAGGTTTTTAGGATGTATCGCAATTGATTTGAAAGCAATCTCAATTCTAAAAGGTATCACATTCGCATCGCATATTCTTCAATTACCTTCAAACCAATTCGATTTATTTATATAAATTATTATCTAAGCATTTCGTGATGCGTATTGACCATTTTAGTAGGCTTTTTATAGCCGATCGGAATTGCTTCCAAACCAAACGTGTTAGACCTTCAGTTTACACTCTTCTTCTTCTTCCTAATCTGGGCGCTATAAATTAAATAAGTAAGTACTTTTTTTACTTCCATATTTATTTATCAACGGTTACAAATATTATCGTATTTTGTTTTAATAACGACTTTTACTTGCGTATTTTATTTTCCTGACGTTTCGAAAACTTCACAGTTCCCAGATTCCTAATACAACTGAGCTAACGATAGTCTTACGCTAAAAAACACACTATTATGTGAAAGAAATATTTTTATATAAATATCAAACTTAAGAGCGTTGGTTCAACGGTGCTTTTTAGTTCGTGAGAAATGTATTCTACGTGGAACAAGTTGAGAACTACTGAGCAGAAACTAGTAATAAATAAAGAGCTCTCGTAATGTGCTAAACTGAGTTACAGTTTCTGTGAATTTCATGATCGCGACTGAATTTAAGGAAAGATAATAATTTCTGATACCTTCGCGGTTATTACACATTGGAATGAAACAACTATAACGTTACGCTGACGATAGTCTAACTTTAGCGTTAGAGTGTCGTCATCACATTCGTGCTACGAATATGGGAACTGGAAAGTTTTCTAAACGTCAGTCAAGAAAGTAAAATAGGCACGCGAGTTAAATCTTTTTTTTTTTCATTTTATTGTGTAATAACCGCGAACCGCGACTGAGGTAGTCGTGCTACGAATATGGGAACTTTTTCGAAACGTCAGAAAATAAAATAAAATACGCGAGTTAAATTCGTTAAGTATGTTTGTTTCATTCTAATGTAGCAAAGCTCTGAAACATTTTTCTACTCTTAATTGTATCGGTAAGAAAAGGACGGAGACTATCAGGTACTAGTCTAGATTGGCTGTTAGCTCCCAATCGATAGAAGATAATCCATTTCTCCAAAAATAACATCTGCACTTCTGTTTTACACATAGTGAATGGAAGATTCACCTTTAAGTGTTAAAGCTGTCTGTATAATAATATTCTTGGAATTCTCTTTAGTCTTTTTGTGAATTAATAAGAAAATCGGATATAATTAGTGGGACTTTACGTCATTATAAACGGGAATAGGTAACCATGGTAACGTATAAGACGCAACACGTATTGGTATGTTATTCACGAGTCATACAACATGCATGGACCAATCACGATGCGGCATTCCTAATGCGTGGAAACAAGCTTTGTTCGCACCAATTGGATTTGGGCATGTTTCATCAGCTTATATTATTAATGCAGTATTCGTCAACTAGTAATACGTCTGAAAAATTATTATACTATAATTTAGACTTAGTTGTTATGAACAAATTAAATAATTTATAATCTGTAGGTCTTGTTACATTTTATTTGAATAAGATAACATCAAAATGCCACAAAGCTGCATATAATGTTTTTACAAAAGCTAACTAAATATTTTTGTGAGATGCAATCGATCGCAAGCAACGCTCAGTATTCAAATTTTGAATTTCGCCTCATGTTGAATTTAATATACCATATTATCTCATTGTTCACAATGACAAATGCTATCCTTGACATTATGAGCTTAATTTAAATTAGGAACACCTTCAACACCGCAGAAAGTAATCACAGAAAACAAAGCGCAGACCTAAAATTCATTAAATCCAATCAACCGGCAAATTTGAAATTCGAACAAAGTATTCAAACGAACCTTTTCATTCAAACATGGAACGCTTACATTCATTAATTTGTTTTCATAATTCAATATTCATTAATTTTGGACCGTAGCCGGCCAGTGTTATTCGTAATGAATTTCTGGAAGCGTCAGTGAAGACAATAAGTTTATATGTTATTTTGTGCAATAATTATGTATTTCATAACGTGATATCTATTATTATAGAAAGCTTTTTTCGTCAAACCTATTATTTTCTGACGCAAATAAAAATGAATAACTCTACTATCTATTACACGACCTTCTTATTGCTATCAGTTTCATAACTTAATAAATATGTATTACTTTCATTTCAGAGCTTTACATTATTTGTAAATTACTAACTTAACTACCATAACAGTGGTTAGGCTTGGTTTACACATTTACTTGTTATAAGAAAAGCAAAGTTGTACCATCAGTATGAAAAAAATAGTACAGACGAAACCGAGTGCACAATCTAGTAGATATATTGCACAAAGGTGTTTGTCCATTGTATCAGCCGAGATTACGCAGACATTAATTTTGGACGAACATGCATGCGACGTTATAACGGCTTAACACTACATAGATTTATAAATGGAGCACTGAACGACAAATTAAACAAGGTATCTTCATAGAAAGCCAACCAAAAGTTTCTACTACTATTCAGGCACGATCCGAGTGGGTAAAAATCGTACACGTCTGATAGAAAAACTTTTCAAAAGTCAATATTGGAGAATCGCAATCGATATGATCTCCCTCCCTCCTCCAAAAAAAACTTCCCCTACTCGATACTAATCTATTTGAACATAGCGAACTAGGCCCTATGATTATAAGCAATAAGTGCTACTTTTCAACATAGAAGGTATTATTCCCAAAATAACAATTAAATAAAACCAGATATTACAATATTGCGTTCCAAAAGTGATTATATCATTAAAGTGGAAATGAGTGACAGTTCATTTATGTCTTTGTTAGCCGGTGCCAAATGGCCTCCCATTCAATTATAAACCTTAATTCAACCAACAAAGTTACGTTTTCAAACACGTTGGTGGTGTGCAGGTTTTAATAATTTCTACCCTAGTTTGGTTGGAAAGGTCGCCTTAATAGGTCACGGTGTAACTACCTAGTTGATTCCATGGCTTGTATAGGTTACGTAGGTATTTAGAAGCTCGTAGTACTTCAAAGTAATGGTTTAAAAGGTGTCTGTGCTGTTATAGAACCGTTACTTGAATGTATAATAAAAATGATAAGTCAGCCACGAGGCAAAGAATTTTTCTGAATATTTCCAATGTCTAGCTCGATATTATAATCAATACAACCTCAAAACAATATCTACATATAACATAGCAGGTCCTGTAGAGGTTCCTTATAATCCAGTGAGGATGTTGGCAGCATAAGAAGTTTTAATAGTGCATCCGGACGTTATAAAGAGAACCCCTTTTGCAACATTTCAAGGTTCTAACCTTTGTAGTTTAGGCCCTGCATTGGTATTATTCTGTCAGTCATTAGTCTTCTCTTTGGACAACTTTAACGGATTTAACTCGGGTATTTTATTTTTTTCCGTCCTCCGGCCAGAAAGCGCTAACTTTGTGGCCGCAGCGCTAAATGAAATTGCCGCTTTCTGGCTTCGTCGAACAGAAAAATAGTATACTGACCTCGGCCGGTAAAATAAAAAATGTCTCAGATGACAAAAATGTGATCTGAGACATTTTTTATTTTACTGGCCTTGGTGCGTAATGTACTATATTGGCTGACGTTTAGGAGCCTTTGCAGATTCCATAATCGTAGCACGACTGAGCTGACAACAGTCTTATGCTAAAGTGATTAATAGAGCTATGCAAACTACCTTATTTATTTAATTACAAAATTGAAGTACTACCCTGTTAAAAATAAAATACGCGAGTTAAATCCGTTAAAGTTGTTTCATTCCAATGTATAATAACCGCGATGGCATCAGAAATTATCATTTGTTTTCTCGTTAGATACAAACGCTTTATATTTTTAATCGTTGTTATTTTTCCATTTGAACATAATAAAATACCTATCGTTTTATCATTATTGAATAATACACTTTTATTTTACTTAAATACTGGTCTGCTTTAATCATTACCTTATACTGAAGGTACTATATTTAACTACCGGCAATGAAGCATAAAAACTATTATTATGAATAGTAATTATTACCCATTATAATCATAAAACTTTACACAAACTGTCACGAAATACAATTTTTTATACTATTTGTAGTTTTATTCATAATAGGGCACTTCGGAAATAAAAATAATCGGTCCGTGATTATATACATATAAGTAGGTAAAGATGATTAAATATAAAATTTAAATATAGTTTTACTGTATCCATTTCTAAAATTGTTTTTTTACACAAAAATGTTTTTTTTTTAAGTACAACTGTACAAATCGGTTACAATAAAATTGTTCACAAATTACATTACGTTGTGCTTCCATAATTATATGCAAACCACGGCATGCAATTACGCAAACTAATAAATAGCAAAAAACTAAAGTGGAAAGATCCCAGAGAAATATACTTATAAGTAATTTAAAAATGTATTTACAAAGCAAGACAATCCAATAAGTACCTATATATACTTACTGTTTTTTAATTAGTATCCGTACCCAATCGCCATTACAGCCCAACTATTAGATATGTTGTAATTGCAGGCAAAAAAAAATTACTTATCTAAATATAATGCAACTGTTACAATATGTTGATAGACCTCGGGCGGGATACAAACCTTAAACCTCCATAGTACCTACCTTATCAGATTCTGTCACCATAGAACTATCTCCATCAAGAATGTTAACAATATGCTAATAGGTTCCATACCCGTATCGAAGCATCATTACATGCTGTTTCCAAAAACTATTCAATCTCAGATATCACTTAACTAAATAGACCATCGAAATTTGATAACATTTGTTAGAAAATTTATTAAGAATTGAACAAAATGCCTTAGCGGTACCGAGAACGACGATTATAAAGGTCAGTTTAGTTTATAAAGGTTAGCTTTAAGTTTTTATGCTATTGCAAATCTTTTACAGTTCCCATATTGGTAGTCGACTGAATTTGCAATAGTCTTACAGTGTCTAGCAGTGATAGACTATCGTCAGTTTAGTCAACTTGTGAGTTTTATTCCATTATGCAATAGTTATCAACTCTTAAAATAACAAAACTGGGCCCGTTCGAAAACATAGAAATCAAATTGTGAAAATAGGTTGCGTAAAATTTTGACAACGTCAAACTGGATTCACTGGACAAATAAATCCGGTCAGATGTAACAGTTGCATGGAAAAAAAGTTGTGCCACCAATTTGCTTTGTCCTGAATATAATTTTATATTTCCGATTAGATAATTTATTTTATATTAGCGACCCACATCGAGCATATGCTCTGACGGACGGACAACAACTGCGACTTTGTTAAATTTAATGTAGTGATTGATCATTCTTATATTTTATATAAAACCTATTTTAATAATCCTGATACTGATAAATATAAATTTCTTAATTTCAATTTTATTGATGTGTACTGCTTCATTGATCTACTGGCGAACGTATCTTGATATATAGGTAAATAATAGCCGACCCGACAAAAAATCTTAGGTAAGTAGGTATGTCCAACTCTAATCTTCTAGCAGTATGAAAAATAGGTAAGTACTAATCCTATGGTAAGTACGTACCTATTTGCTTACCAAATACCTATAGGTACAATACAAAATTTGATAAAAATCTATCAACCCGTTTCGGTGAAGTGCAACCACAAACACTGACAAGGGATTTTTATAAATTAGATAAAAATAATATACTTACTACGAACATATCATACCTACCTACAATAATTGCAAATATTAGAACACCAAGATCTATAGTCAAAACGAATACTTACACTGCAAATTTCAAAGGCACCTTATCAGCTAACTTATCTCGATACTAAAACTTAGGCCATAAGCTTGCGATACCTACCCTATAACCGGAGGTAGAAACTGCTAAGCTCTTTTTAAACTGGTTCCCCATGCTAATCACCTTGCACCGCAACCAGTTGTAGACCTCTCACTAGTTCAGGAAATTCGTATGCTAGTTTTATTAGGCTCAGATATACGGTACTGACCACAAATGACTTGCCGGTCGGTGCACTTTAGTAATAAAACTTGGACTTTATTACTACGTGGTAGAGTGTAAAATTGAACTGGAAGTGATATAACTGCGACAGTAAGGTAGGTAGTATAAATTATGTGAACTTTATTATTTTATAATATCTTTTTCGTGCCATATTTATTATATATATCTACTATTACCTAGGTACTTACAGTATATTATATTTCGCACTTAAAATAGAAAAGATGTATGCCTAAGGTTTATGTAATCCAGTTCACAAAAATACTTCAAAAGGACGAAAATATTATTATTATGTTTAAAGGACGTAAAAGTATCGAATATAATTACGAATATAATAGGTAGGTACTCGTAAACTATTAAATGCAATAAATAAATAAATATTGGAAGTCGTTAGTTATTATTTAGAAATACCTACCTATGACATTAAAGCTTCATTCTACACAATTCATGTAAAATTTAACAAATGACTGTCGGTTAATGAAACTCGCACAAATTGGGACACAATATGCAGTTACGTTTGTCATTTTAATACGGGTTAAATTATACGATTCTGGAATACCTACTACCTCTTCTTGGAATAGACATCAGCACTTTCAAAAGTAACTTAGCTAGAAAAAATATTACAGAACATACGTATCTAAAAGGTCAGCCTACAAGTTACCAAATAGGTAACTAAATTAATTATTATTTAGTTATACCCACTTGATTATTTTAGTAACGGTAGCTTTATGAACTTCTCACAAAATATGTCTTGTGTTTGGTGTTAGTAGTACCGAAGTTGTGTATAGATGACGCTGTACCGGCCAGGGAGTTTTCCTGTATCGCGTTATAGAGATTTCCCTTAGTATTCATATAATATGCTTTTTATATTTATTAAATGGGCTTCCAAAGTAACGAACGGGTTTTATTTTCAAGTAACAATCAACATCAACACTGTGCCTCTTTTTGATGTAGGAAGTACATACATCTAGTTACCCATTATAAATTATAATTTTAACTATCTCTTCTTATTCGGAGATTCCCTAAACCCCTTTTCAAGCGACATAAAATCAACGGAATAAAAACTATTTTATTTTTTAATCATCTTCGACTTCCAGACTGAAGCCACTTCAATGGCCCCTACATCTTCGTAGTCAGTAGATCTTATAAGTAGAATTATTGATTCCCGCATGTACCCGGTGAAGAGGTCTGCTTCGTGTTTTAAACAATGCTCCCGTAGATCGGGGTTCAAAGGGTGCCCCAGGGGTAATTTAAGAAGTCATTAACTATTGATTTTGTAGGTATAAAGTACCTATGCATGTATCGGTTGAAACAACGTAAGGCGAGGTTGACGTTTGTGCAAATATTAAAATATCAGAGAAGAGTTGGTAGTAATGATATTCATACTTGTGTAAAAAAGGTCGTTCAAGTATTACGTAAGCAGATTTACTTATTAGGTACAATAAAATTATCTAACCCCCCTTTTCCCCTGTAAGCTAAAGTAAATAAAGCTCTGGCGCATTTTTGTAAAAAAGTAAATAAGTAGTGCTAAAATATTCATCATCTAAACTCCCTCATTTTATCAAAAACAAACAAAGCAAAGACGGTCCTCCTAAGCACTATAGTCCTTACCTACGTAATATTTTAACCACAATAACAAAAATACATATACATAACACAATAGGTACACATAACAGAACAAAATCCCCCCGACTGAACTCAAACACTCTACATTACACGTACATCCATAAATTTCTAATAAAACAAGAGCTAATAATAACTATGCTTCCTAAGTGCTTTTCCTAATCATCAAAGAAGTAATTTCGCCATGTACGTAAGAGACAAACATATACACAAAATATAATATTCTAATGTAGAGCTTTCCGCACCCAACTCAATTCACTGGGACTAATGTAATTACCTACAATGAACTAGCCGGTAGTGATGTGTTGTAGCGTAAATACTCTATCGATAAGCAAATAACAAAAAATAATTCAATAAATAAGGAATAATTGTTTGAGGTGTTATAGACCTACCTAGACATCGGCATTTAAGTAATCAGTTAGAAAATACATATTTTATACATATAAAAGACACAACTAAAATGAGAACTTTTTGCAGTGGGTTCTTCTAAAATAGTATTACTCATAGCGAAGTTGGTATATGGTGAGTCGGGTATGGTTTAACAAGATGAGATAAGCCATGTCTTTTCTAAAGTTTCATAATTTTAATCGTATAAAGCTAACAGTGTCAGTTTTTAATGGATTTTACGGCATAATGAACGATTTGTCTAGGTATTTATTAAATACTTCGCAGAGCTAAACATTTAAAGAATAATAATTTGTGAAATCGGATTAGTAGTTTTTGAATTTATCCGATATATACATACAAATCTTTCCTGTCTATAATATTACTGTATACGAGTAAACATCATTCCACCCCTTTCTATTTTACTATCGATAAATAATTACACTCAAATCGACATTATCTCCCATGCCTCAACCTTTGTAACTCCTCGTACTTTTCCACACCGTATATGAAGACGGTTAATTTTTTAATACAAGCGCTTTTATACGTACGTGTTATAAGAGTAAAGTGGAAAAAAGGTTTATTATATTCATTAAGCTTAAAGCGAAACCGTGTCCCGTGTTTAATGAAAAAGTGTATATTAGGTTTTCTTACAAACCTTAGATCTTAATTGGATTGCCTAGATGCCTATATATTCAGTGATATGGGGTGAATCCTTAATGAAACACAGTATGTTTTGAGGCGTTTGCTCTTGTTAAATATTTTGGTGTTTATTCTTGAATATTACCTAATTGTTTCACTACGCAATGTCTGCCGGGCGTGCTAGTAACCATGTTAACAAAAGAATTGGTACTTAGGACTACAAAGTTTCTTAATAATTTCTGATGGGTATTATACACATTGGTGACATTGGAATAAATTATACACATTGGAATGGATTTAACTCGTCATATCGGTTTATAGCTCAATCGACTACGAATATGGGAACTGTAAAGTTTACGAAACGTAAGCAAATAACATTTGTGTTTTAATTAAGACTAGGTAATTAAACAAGGAAGTCATACGTTTAGCATTCTACTTTTTGACTTAAGTCTAGATTAGCTAAAAGAGTTTGGTTAGAATATTATTATGACTATACTTATGTAAAGATTACCTATGGATACAAAATAATACTGACAATCTACCTACTATGCCGCTACTGTATGTGTTATTATACCGTACTTTAGGTATACTATTACTTTGAAATATAGTTATCCCTTAGCAGTTCTTAGCATAGATCTTACATATAATAAAACAGTAGAAACCGCGTGTCTGTACAATTGAAATTTGCATCTTATCTTATATACATATAATAAAACAGTAGAAACCGCGTGTCTGTACAATTGAAATTTGCAACAAAAAATGGGTGTGGGCAATAATAAAAGAGTAACAGAACACAAAAATGATTTTTTAGATTTTCTTTTCTGTCTGTCTGTCTGTCTGTCTGTCTGTCTGTATGTATTCGCTAATCTTGAAAACTACTGAACAGATTTTGACGCGGCTTTCACTAATAGATTAAGCTCTTCCCTGAGCAACATATAGGCTTTGTTTTATCGAAATCGGATGTCAAATAAAAAAGCTATCGTCTTTTAAAGTTTAAAGGTAATTTTTCTATAGGAGATTTTATAGTTACATAATATACTACTAGATGGCGCCTCAAGGCAATTAAAACGCGCTATAGCTTTTTCTCTGAAAAGTATACAAACTGGTTGTGTCTCTACGTTTCAAACTATTTAATTTTGTTTGTCTTGCGATTCGGTTAGTTGATGATTTTGATGTTATACTTGGATATGAAAATACGGACTCTGAACTTGCTTTGTGAATTGGTTGAAAAATATCGGATATAATCTAAAAAAATATTGCCTACGTAGATTTATTGAAATAAATATATGTATTATTGTATGTATGTATTTGCTTTGATTTTAAAAATTCCCAGACGAAACGCTTACAACGCATCGCTATTGAGAAATCTTACTCCGCCTAAATTGTGCAATGGAACCCGACTTAGAGTAACTTCTTTACAAAGAAACTTAATCGAAGCTGAAATTCTTACTGGATGTAGTGCAGGTGAAACTGTATACATACCACGAATACCAATCATCCCCAACAATTTCCCATTCCAATTCAAACGGACACAATTTCCAGTGTCCGTTTGCTTTGCTATGACAATTAACAAGTCTCAGGGGCAGACGCTAAAGGCTGTTGGAGTTGATCTCAGGTCGAATTGTTTTTCACACGGCCAACTATACGTGGCTTGCTCGCGGGTTAGTAATGCGGATAACCTTTTCATATTAGCCCCAGAAGGAAAAACTGTTAATGTGGTTTATAAAGACATTTCATAATTTACATTTGAAATATTAAATACATACCTATATTATATTTTTTATATTATTTGTCTGTCTATCTGTGTGTTCCGGCTAATCTATAGAACAGCTGGACTGATTTAGACGGGACTTTCACTGGCAGATAGCTTATCTAATAAAGAGTAACTCATTTTAGAAAAAAATCTTTAATTATCCATACTTATGTCCCAGTACTTAAATTCCACGCGGACGAAGTCGCGGGCACAGCTAGTAGATAATATTTATGTAGTGGTGTGTTTTCTTTTTACATGATTCAGTGCCACGCGCCTGCGCGCCTATGCGGCACGCGCGCCTCCTCGCTCGCCAAGTAACATAAATTTAAGTTAACACGTCCTGACCGCAAAGGAGAGAAAGCTGCAGAAGGTTATAAATAGGAAATGAACGCAGTTGTCCTGTTTTTTTTTTTAAGAAATCAGGGCACTGATCTATAAGCAAGCAAAACCGAAACATTCGCTTGCATTTTAGTTCAAGATTTTATTGCACCAGAAACCATAACAAATTAAAAGTTTGTTCTGACTATTCTGGTGACGTTATTGCCAACTGCCGGAAACGTCAGTTTAGGAATTTTGACGGGCAAGATCGATTAGACAGTGCCACTATAGTTATACCTTACGGACGTGGTAGTCGTAGATATTAATAACTGGTGCTTCATAAAAATAATAATTGGTTGAATTTATTATTATTATTTAGAAAGTACATATTAAGTATATAGCAGCGCTGGTGATTTCGTAGGTTACATTAGTAAGCCTGTATTTATTTTCATTATGAGTGAATAGCAATTAAAAGATATTAAACTTGCAATCTCATCATATTTTATATCAAACTAGCTTCTGCCCGCGACTTCGTCCGCGTGGTACTCCTCCTTTTTTGCAGTCGGTTAAAAAGTAGCCTATGTCCTTTCTCAGGCTCCAGACTTTCTTTGTACCAAATTTCATTTAAATCGGTCCAGTAGTTTTAGCGTGAAAGCGTAACAGACAGACAGACAGACAGAGTTACTTTCGCATTTATAATATTAGGAGGGATTATGTAGGTAGGTACTTGACTTTGAATGTTGTGTCCCCTTTTCTGAAATGTATCAATTCTATAGGCCTACTGTTTCCGTATCTATTTATAACCTAACTTACAGCCGGCCCAAGTTTCAGTAACTTAATACAAACTTTGTACATGTTTAATGCAACCTGTTTTATATGTCGATAATACTTAGGTACTTCGAGAAATGCTAGAAATAATATTTTCAATATTGAGGATAGGGGTACCACGGAATCAAGAGATACCTATATATATTCGAGAAAGGTATATTTTTTGAGAAATTGTAATCGTTTTGGTTTTGTTTATCAGGATTTGCATAAATTTAGTTATAACCTAAATTTATATAAGTAAGTAAGTAAGTATTATATTCTCTGAATTGTAATGTCAAACCACACGAATCCATATTTTTTACCAAGTATGTTATTTAAAATTTTTGTTATTAGAATATTTAAAATTTTTGTTTTTAGTTTTTATGATTAGGTATGTTGTTAATTTTTGCAAACATAATATTTTTGTTTTATTTTTTACTTTCAAGAACTATGTTTTTGTTAATTTAGTGCTCTAGGATATGTAATGGAATGTTATTTTATTTATTAAATACCCATTGAAAATATGGACCGGTACTTAATGAACTATACCTATTCATCACATAATTCTTAGAAAAATATTTTTGAATATGTACTTACCTATTTATTTTTATGTAAAAATATATAACTGGCATACATTTGACGGACGTTCAGTTAGGTTTGTTACCGTTATGATATATATAATATTATCAAAATAGCAATATAATTAAGGTTTACATTGAGCATGTACTAATTCGCATGTTGCTGATGTAGTATCAAAATTCCATATTGTTGCGTTTTGCTTATAATTAAATCATTCTACCGGCCTTCAGTACGCAACCTGCGTCCATCACAATTTGCCAAACAACACGTTTGCTTGCTGCGCATAGTGCATTGCAATACGGATATCTTGGGAATTATTCCCGTCACCCATGGCATTTTGGGGTGCTAATACTGTGAGAGCGCTTGCGGGAATAACTTCGGCATAAATCCTGCTATTCTACCATTGAGCAGATCTCGAATACAGATAGATCCAAATAACAATAGTCTCGGCAAAGAGGTAAAATTGTTGTTATATCCAATCTGTGGGTTGGACCTTCACTAGGTCAATGCCTCGGTAGAATCGAATTGATTTAGGTACAAGATTTTTTTGTTTGTTTGATCAATATTAAGGGAAGTTAATTGACAATTCAATTGAACCACAAAGTAAGTGATACTTTACTTGAGTGTCGACTAAATTGAGTAGGTACACATATTTGGGGAAATCAATACATAGTATAAAACAAAGTCGCTTTCGCTGTATGTCCGTATGTATGCTTAGATCTTTAAAACTACGCAACGGATTTTGATGCGGTTTTTTTTAATAGATAGAGTGATTCTTAAGGAAGGTTTATAGCACCCGTGCGAAGCCGGGGCGGGTCACTAGTTTACAATAAATTATAGCTATGTTAAGTATAAATTACACTCCCCATTAGTACTAAGTGGCGACGACACAAATAAGCTATGATTAACTTTCTACTACCTTGACATATTCCTACTGCCTTAGTATTCGATACCCATATCTTGTTTTTTTTAGAGCAATTCGATTTTTCCTTCAACAAATTGATTGAATCATAATTTCAGATAATCATTTTAAAGGACAATGTTCTAAGAGCTTGTCGCTTCCGCTTTAGCTCTAAGCGTGTTTACTATACACCGATGCTTAAGGCTTTCACGCTTACATGCGCTCTTACACGAATGAAATTCAATTTCGCAGGCTTTGGTCCCTGACCTCACAAAGGGAGACTGCTATTATTGCTGTTCCGGGAAGAATAACTTGATGATGTTTAGACTATTACTCTAAAGCAACCAAAAACAATTAATTCATTAAGTTCTCGTCAGTAAACTATATGGTTAAAGCTAAGCGACCTTTGGGTAGAAGCCTTATCGAATGTTTATAAACCAAAATTGACATATGAAAAGTAATATATAAACTGTAAAAGAGTTTTCTCGCATACATACGTTCGCGTTTCGATAATATTATAATTTCCACGTGCTTACACGGTCGCCATACAATGACGACATCAGTAAATACTGTTTGATAAACTACTTATTTTCCTTACAATCATTTTCAAACCTCCATAGGTACATTTTATAGTAGGTAGGTAATAAGGTAAGATCTAATAAATCTATAGTAATATTATAAAGAGGGACACTTTGTTTGTTTGGTTATAATGAATAGGATCAAAAACTACTGGATCGTTTTTAAAAATTCTTTCACCATTCGAAAGCTACATTATCCACAAGTAACATAGGCTATAGAATATTTTGTAAAAAAAATAGAGATCCGTGCGAAGCCGGGGCGAACGTCTAGTCGCTTATAAACAGTCATACCCATTTACACGTTCTTGTTTCAAAAACATCAATCATGTTCATATAACCTAAAGCATTTTACCTTCTGGGAAGATGTGTGGGTTTGCCACTTCCTTGTCATAATGAAACTGAATTTCATATTCTACCTTCTTAATCCACAGTAGTAATTATACCGCAGGCCGAAGGTTCAAAGTTGCCTCGAAGGGATAACAAAACTTGAAAGCAAAACACTGTGCGTCCACTGAATACTTTATGACGGTTGTAAATGTAGGAAAATCGTAAATTTCGTAGTCACCCAACGACCTTAGGCCGACCCTTGGAATGGATATTAGCAAGAACCCGTACCACTAGTTACTGAAACCTCGACAAATGTCTAAACTTTCTGACGCCTTGTAAAACGTAATGTAAAAGAAAAGAAAAGAAATTACCCACAGCCATATAGTTTTAATAAAGTGCATCGTGTTCGTACCTCATGGTCACATACATTTTGGGACTTAGTTAAGAAAATGACAGCAAACTAGACTCCTAAATGAAATTAATGTTTTTTACAGTTTTTAATATTTCTATTGCAGATTGTGCAATAGAAAAATTAAATTGCGTTTAATACAAGTACATCAAGTTCAATGCAAACTTGTAATAATAAAACCAAAACGGAAAAAGGCAACTCATAAATGAGTTAGTAACTCATAAATTAAGTTGGCTTTTATCGTTTTTCAAATTACGGACATAATTTAATATAATTATTATTAGTTTTCGATCGTTTTCTGCCTCATACAATATTCATAGATAGTCGGCAGACTGTATGAATAGGGGTCAACCTACTATTTCAAACTTTGTTCAAATCTAGGAAACCTACTTTTGTTGGAACAATCAACTTTAAAATAATTGAATTACAAATTGCTTTAAATAATTTTGTACCTAAGATACACATTGAATATTGGGGGCAAAATATTATTGTACCTAATGAAGAAGTTATAATATTGTAAACAAATAGTTATGTGTATTCGGGAAATTATAGAAAATAATTTCAAATATCTAACTAAAAATAAATATTATTTTTGGTGAATCGTAGATAATTTTTTCGTGTATTTTTTCTTGCTTATTAATTTTACAAAATAACAAACGTGGTAGGGGTCTAAGCCGACCAAAGGAATGGTGAAACCAGAACGTGGTGTTTCCACATCTAAAATTCCAATTTTGTACCTCTGATTGGTTAGTAGGTACCCGTGCCTTTACTGCATCCTTATATTATCATTGCTTAGGATTTACCTTCAGTGCCTGTATATTTCCTATGAGCAATTTTGCCTTTACAACTATTTCAATGAATATGAAATTTACAAGTTTAGGCGCTTTGAGTACATCATAATATTTTTATTGGAAAACGCATTAATACTCCTATTAAGTACTAGGATATTTATTATTATGATCAATTTAATGCCTAATTAAATATTTACGAATTGAAATTGTCTAAGTACCTACCTCCAAAATCCTATTGCATATTACTTAGAGCAGGGTTTCTTAACGTGGGGTCCATGGACCCCTTAGGGGTCCGTAGCTTGTGTGTCAGGGGTCCGCAGTAGGTCAGTCAGTCTAAACATATTTATTAGGAAATTGTGCAGTAAACTCATTAGAATCGTAGTAGGTAAGTGTAAAAAAAGTGCCAATAAAAGAATTGTTGGTTGATATAAATAAGGCTTTTTTTTATTTCCAAAAATATTTATGGGTGGGGTCCGTGGTATAGTTTAAATTGTAAAAGTGGTCCGTGACTGCAAAAAGGTTAAGAAACCCTGACTTAGAGGATTAGATTTTTGTTCTGGCAGATTAAATTATTTTTCTGTCCTCCGGCCAAAAAGCGCCAACTTTCTGGCCGCTGCGCTAAATGAAGTTGCCGCTTTCTGGCTTTGTCGAACAGAAAAATAGTATACTGACCTCGGCCAGTAAATAAAAAAGCCTCAGATCACATTTTTGTCAACCTCGGCTTCGCCTCGGACGACAATTACATGTGATCTGAGATATTTTTTATTTTACTGGCCTCGGTGCGTAATGTACTATTTATTAAACTTGGTGCTAAAGTAATATGATTAATGACCTAGTAAACTATTTCTGTAATAGACTTTTAGTACTTAATTGCAGACAGCTTTTATCCGGATATTAAATCATTAGGTAATGGTAAAATGCCTCATAAATATATATACGTAGAAAGTTAGTTAGTACTTTATAAATCTACGGCTGTAATCCACGGAACATACAAGACTATCATCACAATTCGGACAGTCATTATATATCTACCTAATTACGTACCTAGGTCGTCCTAGGTACACTATCAGAATAAATTTAAATCAATTATTCATCAAGCAGTAGTAGGCAATTTCGACCGCTTTTGAATTGCTAAGTCTGTTAGCTACGCGACATTTTGGTGAAAAGAAACACCCCAAAGCTTTCCTCTTACTACACATTAAATTGATTAATTGTTTTTTAACACTGTTACATTATAATGTAAATAGTAGATAGATATATTTTTAACATAGACCGGTGAAAGCTGCAGATAGTAGGAACGTAAACTATTTTTTTTCTGTAACACATAAGTTAAGTACATAATATGTACGTAAATAAAATACATAAATAACAACAATGACAGATGATGAAATCTAATAGTCAAGAAAGTGCTTGCGTAACATACCAACATGTATACGCCTAAATGCTAGTCTACACTATATTGAAGATATTTATGTTGCTTTTATTTCCTTATCGATTCCAATGAGCATAGGCTCGGATTTGCGTTGTAAGGGCTTTACGTCTGTAACGAAATAGCAAAAATCCTAGTTAATGGTCCTTTCTGATAACGAATCGATGCAGGCGAAGTTGCAGCGGTCTAGTTTCTAAAGCAAACCGCAATTTGGACACACAAACAATGCCTACATCGATGCAATAGTTTATTTATGTGTGTAGAGTTTGTTTGTTTTGTTACGATTCTGTTTGCGATGCCCAGCATGTACAGTCGCATGCATTAACCAAGTAAGTATCATAGTTTGTATTGCACGGCGGTACATAAAATATGTTGGTGTTGGGTGTGTGTTTAGTGACATCTGTTAGTATAAGGTGGTCCGTCATGTTGACACTGAAGAGCAGAAACTTGTTTATTTGTTTATTTAGTTATTGGTTAGCATTTGTATGTCAAATACCTGTCTGATGTTTATAACACAGACCTGTTTATTAATTATAATATACTAGCTTCTGTCCCTGGCTCCGCCTGCGCACAATCATTTTCATAATAACGTTATAAAATATAGCGTTATTGTAATGTTTCATCAAAATCCATTCAGTAGTGTTTGCGTGAAAGAGGTGCAATCACACATTGCTAAATTGTAGTAAATATTTACATACCTACACATTTATAAGTAGGTACCTAAGTATGTAAATTAACGCACACGTTTTTCATAAACTAAGTGTAATAATGTTTTTCTGCCGACTATACCGTACGCAGTGGTTGTGATATCAGTATTCCGCTCCGCGTCGGTGTTTTTTCGTTTTTCATACAAGTTCGTTAGTTCGAAGAGTGTAATTCATTCCGTACCTGTAACAGTCAATACATAACAGTAGGTGAACTGTCTCAATGGTGATGTGTTTGACTGTGCTTATGTTATTAGTTAGTGTTAGAAGTTTCGTCATTTTTTTTATTCTTTTTTTATTTTATGACACACCTTTGAGTTTGGAGATGTTGCTTTTTATGACTCAAAAGCGGAATGATATGACTGTCATTGTGGATTATATTTTGTAGTACCTACGTATAATAGTATTATTTTGTCAATTTTTCAAAATATTTGTATGTAATTTATAAAATGTCGTTTTTTTTGCAACAACAAAATCTTATAACTTTATTAAGTATATAAGGAAAATGCAGTGACTTGATGAGCTATTGTTAATTTACTGTGTTTCCATTATATTACTCACTTTCCTTAAAGTTTAACCTTTCTAAGACAGTTTCGGAACTTTTGCTAGCTTACTGTTTTTTCACTAAACATACCTTCATTCAATGACTTCATAGAGTAACACGAGCCAAACAGGATGCGAGTAGGTGTGGAAATGAACATGGAAAAAACATTACAGCATTATTTTAGCTATAGGATACACTAAATTGATTAGTTTTCTAAATCACTAGTTTTTTTCCTGATTCATGATTCGATTAAAATAATACATTTCGGGTCTCTTAGAAACTAAATCAACACACAATATTTTAACAAATCATTGATATTGAATGTATAATTAATACATCGAATTTAGCCTCGTGAATTATATTTTAAGTCTTCATACGAATCAAACGCCACTCCGCTGTATACCTACCTATAATATAATTATGTTAAATTAGCAACATTAATTATATTACCTACCTAAGCCTAAATTTGGCAACACCATTTATATTATATAACATCAACATGTTCGTATACGATTTATAAACGTTTAGTTTCCTTAAAACAAAGTTCTATTTTTTATTATCGTCGCTCCTCAACCAGTTCTAAGACGAAATTTAAAATCTGCCTGTACATTAAAACAACATAACTTTATACACAGTCCAGGCAAAAGATAGAATTCGTCAAATAAGTAAAAAACAAATTGCAACAGTATCTTAATTCCTGTGCTAAACAAACCCTTGTCTAAGTTTATTGCACTTGTTACTACGCGAATGCACCCTAACGCACTATTACGCCGTTGCATATGCCTCCAGAGTGCATTTAAGCTATGCAGTTTCCATGTGTCTTAGCCAAGGATGAGCCGTAAGTCATCGTAGTTAATAATGTAATATGCTCTCTTGGTTGAAATGGGAATATAGCTTTAATATGATAAGCTATGATATTAAGTTTTGTATGAATTAATAACTGATTAGGTATATCAAATATCTTAGGTTTTTATAATTATATTATCCTGTCATTATACTTATTAGGTATATCATAAGAGATAAAACAAATATTGTCAGATATTTATGGTATTTATTTACAGACTAACGAAAGACCACATAGTAATTACGGGAAACCCGTAAATGTTTTAGGTTCCTGGTAAACTAACAAGAGATCCTTATAATATCGCGAAATTTAATCATCTGTGCCTTTCTAGGCGCTGAATAGTTTTGACTGAAAATAAAGGTAGGTATATCAATAATCATGATGTTCTAAGGGTTTGAATTAAATAGGTAAGGAAATTCAAGACTAATAGAGGGAGCTATCATACAAATCTATACTAATATTACAAAGAGGAAAGGTTTGTTTGTTTGGATAGAATAGGCTTCAGAAGGGCTGGATCGATTTAAAAAAACTTTCACTGTTGGGAAGCTACACTATTCCCGAGTGACAAAGGCTATAAAAAAAAGATGATCTGTGCGAAGCCGGGGCGGTTACGAATCGGCGCCTCTATATATAAAAGAAGAAGCTGACTTAATTATTGACATATCAAAAAAGAGCCTAAATTATAAGGATTACAAGCTTGAAACTCTACATAAGTCGCGGGTAAGCATAAGTTCTGAAGCTAGTACCCAAGCAGTACACAAGCTCTATATAAGCAGTACAAAGGCTGAATAAGAGCAATCACCCTTGTACAGCCTTTACATAGGTAACTTATATAAAATTCGTGTACTAGTTGGGTAGGTATTAATAAACACATTGTATTTTGGTCGGTATTTTTAATTATACGATCAACGTTCAAGAGAAACATTTGCAGACAGTGGCACGCTGAAGTAAAAAAATGTAGAAGACCGTGGAAAAAATGTTGTAGTTGTTTTTACAAGAAATGTTATTTACATTGATACCAACACATCTGCATAATGTGTAACATTAGACCGTCATAAGTTTAAGTGCTCAGGTATAGCGTCTTCAATATTTCCAATTAAACAATAATACTATAGAACTTTCCCAGCTGCTATCCCATAACTCCCTGAGCCTATAAAGGAGTTGGTAACTATAGTTCTATTGCACCTACTCTCAGTCGTTATGGCTGACAAAGTGTGTGAGACAAGGTCGGTGTGCTATTATTGAGAGCGTCTGCGTATTTTCTGTTTTCATCCACAGGTTTTCAGTTATTCTTTTAGATCCCTATAAATTGTGGTGGTGTAAAATTCACGTAATTTCTCTAAATCAAGACAAACTAGTTATCGGCGCTCCACAAAATAAGCCCTAATGCGTAAGACAGGCACCTTTTTCGAGGAAAATGTCTGTAAAAGAAAGTCGGTTCAGATTAGGGCAGACCTGTCAATCAAATATTTACGTTCTTACTAAATATTTAGGTATGCTTGTTGAGCATCAGCACCTTGCTTTTTTTTAATTCTCTTCTTTCTAGTAGGTACTCAGTTTTACCATTTTCCGCTATCTGTGTACCACGCCTTTATGTATTTGTTAAGGAAGCGTACGTAACTATAAGGGAAACTTGTAACTCCATTATGTACCTGATTGTACCTATATAGGTAGAAATTAAGGGTACCCTGATGGAGCCTGCAGGTTCTTCTGTAAAGTAAAGTCGCATGTAGGTAGGTACTGTCAAAGTCTAAGAATATAATGTATAAGTAGGTAGCTTTAAAAAGATTTCTCACAGATCTTTATATTGTAGCCGCTCCTATCAAGTCCTATCTAGTTCCTATGATGTAGGTTCTTGGATAGATGTACTTTGGTACCCTTGACTGTACGCAGAAATGTTTTAAAAACTGCAGGTTAATAACTTAAGAATCAAGTCAAAACGTAACATAGGTATCGTTGACGATCTCGGTATGTGTGCATGAAACTTGGCATAACAATGTAGGTAATTATATTGTGTAAATAATGAAGAATAAATGAATCCAATCTATGTTTATAAGTATAGCAAGAATTCCATCCAAATCGGTCCAATAGTCAAATAATAAATACCCCAGACTGGGTACTTTGTTTATTTTTCCTGTTGATGTAATCCCCCTTGGTAATTATGGTGGGTATTTTATTTGCTTAGGAAACCCATTTGACCGTGATTATTTCTGTTTAAATTACGAGTGAAAAACACCTTCATGGTATACAAATCGTAAAGTGATTAATGATACATTTTTATTGTATTATTATACACTAGCTTCTGCCCGCGACTTCGTCCGCGTAGAACTCCTCCTTTTTTGCAGTCAGTTAAAAAGTAGCCTATGTCCTTTCTCAGGCTCCAGACTTTCTTTGTACCAAATTTCATTTAAATCGGTCCAGTAGCTTTAGTGTGAAAACGTAACAGACAGACAGACAGAGTTACTTTTGCATTTCTAATATTAGCAACGATAATGTACCTATCAATAATTAGATAAAGCCTAAACAATTAAGTAAGTATCTTAGAATATTATCAACGCGTTAAATAAGCGAATTAATTTAACTTTTACACTAGTAATGCTGAGTTTATAATATCTGATGCTTACGCGAATATTACACATTGGATTAAAGAACCATAACGGATTCCACTTACGTTCATTAATTTTAATCACATAGAGCAGACTGAGGTAACGATAGTCTTAACGTTACCTCAGTCTGCTACGAATATGGGAAATGCACAGTTCTCAAAATATCAGCATAAAGGAAATAGCAGTAACGATAAGCACCCCCGTAAGGGGGTAACCCCTTAGGGGATGAATTTTTAAAGTGCTTTCTTAGTGCTCTCCCATGTTATAAAAGGAAATTTTCAAGTTTCTCAAGAGCCAGGCACAGGTATACTCTGTATTGACAGTCATTAAGTCAACTTCTCCTTTTATACATAGTTGTAACTAGATACAATAGTGAAACAACCTGAGAAATGAAACCCAACATGAAAGTAAGAAGTAAGAGAATCTTCAATCTTAAAAGGCATTTCGGTCAAGGCATATCAGCACTGATAAGAGGGATCAAATGGATTCTCCATTGACGTAAAGGGTCTTTTATAGATCTATGTGAAACCCTTTATTATCTCGAATGTTTTAATGTATTTTCAATTAGTTGACAAGTAAAAATAATAAAAAATAAATAGGTATATCTAAGCGTTGACTTGAGAATCTCCTCCGTTTCTTTCGTGGGTTGAAAATTGAATATTACTATTGAAGTTTGTATTATTTTTGCGTATTATATTGCTTACACATATTTTCGTCATATTTCATTCGGATTCTGGATTAAAGAGATAAATACTTTCTTTACAGAGATGCCTTTTATTGTAAACTAGCTGTGCCCGCGACTTCGTCCGCGTGGAATTTAAGTACTGGGACATAAGTATGGATAATTAAAGATTTTTTTCTAAAATGAGTTACTCTTTATTACATAAGCTATCTGCCAGTGAAAGTCCCGTCCAAATCAGTCCAGCTGTTCTATAGATTAGCCGGAACACACAGATAGACAGACAAATAATATAAAAAATATAATATAGGTATGTATTTAATATTTCAAATGTAAATTATAAAATGTCTTTATAAACCACATTAACAGTTTTTCCTTCTGGGGCTAATATGAAAAGGTTATCCGCATTACTAACCCGCGAGCAAGCCACGTATAGTTGGCCGTGTGAAAAACAATTCGACCTGAGATCAACTCCAACAGCCTTTAGCGTCTGCCCCTGAGACTTGTTAATTGTCATAGCAAAGCAAACGGACACTGGAAATTGTGTCCGTTTGAACTGGAATAGGAAATTGTTGGGGATGATTGGTATTCGTGGTATGTATACAGTTTCACCTGCACTACATCCAGTAAGAATCTCAGCTTCGATTAAGTTTCTTTGTAAAGAAGTTACTCTAAGTCGGGTTCCATTGCACAATTTAGGCGGAGTAAGATTTCTCAATAGCGATGCGTTGTAAGCGTTTCGTCTGGGCATTTTTAAAATCAAAGCAAATACATACAATACAATAATACATATATTTATTTCAATAAATCTACATCTACGTCTACGTAGGCAATATTTTTTTAGATTATATCCGATATTTTTCAACCAATTCACAAAGCAAGTTCAGAGTTCAGAGAAAAAGCTATAGCGCGTTTTAATTGCCTTGAGGCGCCATCTAGTACTATATTATGTAACTATAAAATCTCCTATAGAAAAATTACCTTTAAACTTTAAAAGACGATAGCTTTTTTATTTGACATCCGATTTTGATGAAACAAAGCCTATATGTTGCTCAGGGAAGAGCTTAATCTATTAGTGAAAGCCGCGTCAAAATCTGTTCAGTAGTTTTCAAGATTAGCGAATACATACAGACAGACAGACAGACAGACAGACAGACAGACAGAAAAGAAAATCTAAAAAATCATTTTTGTGTTCTGTTACTCTTTTATTATTGCCCACACCCATTTTTTGTTAAAAATTTCAATTGTACAGACACGCGGTTTCTACTGTTTTATTATATGTAAGATGTACTTAATGATATTCCCATTGCATTCCGCACGTGTCTTTGTTCGCATAATAGTCATTTATTAATATCGTTTAAATTTGTTTCGTTTTCATATTACTCGGTCACCAAATAAACTGATTCGACATGCTCCAACGGGTTTATATGCAAAAATACGAAAGCAGAGTTTATTATAAATTTCGAGTGTTTGTACTGAAATTCCATTTTAAAATTTAATGTCTATTTTTATCTTTAAAATATTATACACGGGGTGTATGGTTCGATACAAATGTTTTAAGAGGACACTGAACAGTCATTTTTAATAGTCATAATAGGTACCTACCCACTCCTAAAATTATCAGTGTCTGAGATATTAAACATTATGTGTAACGATATAGCATTTTCTTCAATAAGTAAATATATAACTGTAACTACAGCTCCAAATGAAGAAATAGTGAATCATAGCATATCGATTGAAATTTTACTTTTAATTACACGAGCTAGAACAACTAACGAATTAGTAGTACCTACCGGTTTACGTGTTTTTTAACATGTCGCCCTGGCTATACTTGTCTCTGTTTTACTGTTTATTTTTTAAAGTAAGTATAAAATATTTTATATTCGTTAAATCGAAATAATTTGAGCTGTATAAATCGACTCGGCGTTTTGTTTGTTTATTTCCAAATAGGGTGATGGCACCAGTAATGGACATGGCACCAATTATGGACATTATTTTCGTTGATCGAATTTATTAAGCAACTGGCCCAACATTTTTCAATTGGAGACACTAAAACATAAGCAATAGACGTTTGGGCTTTCATTTTGATACACCTCATCAAAATTGCCCGTTTTATTTGAAGATGGTTGGGAATTGAAATCTCGTTTCGCGCGGTGGTCATAAAAATCCGTTTTTGTTATTGAAATCGTTAAGGAGGTGAGTACATATTTGTGCATGGTATTATCTTGTGTTGTGTTGTAATGAGATTTTTTGTTATTTTTACGAAATAATACTATATTGCAAGTAAATTGAGCTAAGTTGAATATGTCCAATCCCAATAATAAGTTTTTTGTGGGGTTTGTTCATCACTGGATTCGATTTTTTACGAATTCCAGTTATGGACAAGTGTCCATTCTTAAGTTTTTTAATATTTTTTAGTTTATTGTATTAAATTATTTCATTTGTTGCACTAAACATTTCGGTTGAGTTGATTTTGTGATTGCTCTTTATTTTCCAATGATGGACAATGTCCATAAATGGCTATTTTTAGTCGTCCATCATTGGGTTCTTTGTTTTATCTTATATGGCGCCAATAAAAAATTACACCCCGGAACAAATAAGGAGGGCATTTGATGCTGTATGATGCTGGTGAGGATGGGAGAAATGATGATCACAGCTGCCCTCCGGTTTCTTCTTCTTCTTCTTCAACCTTATTCTACCCAATGCTGAGTAAAGGTCTCTTCCATTTCAGCCCACTTCCCACGATCTCAAGTTTCCCGCATCCAATGATTCCCAGCCACATGCACCAGATCATCGGTCCACCTCGCTGGCTGTCTTCCGACATTTCGCCGCCCCTTTCTCCGTCTCCAATCCAGCATCCTTTCTTCCGTCGGACCTACGACAGACATGGCCCGTCTACTTCCTTTTCTTCAAAGCTATGGTTTTTGTTATGTCGCACGTCGGCTAGTCTGGTTCTCTTCTGAATATCGGTATTACGGACCCGGTCACAAAGAGAAATACCTAACATAGCTCTTGCCTTATACTACTTGGAGTCTATACTTGGAGTCGATGGATGATTTGCCTCGTGAAGTCCCGGCTCCATAGACCATTACGAGAAGAACGCACTGTTGAAACGTGCGACGCTTGAGGTATAAAGACGCACACGTTTGTCTTTCAGGACGTCTGAGAGCTTACCAAAATCCCCCCATCCCAGTTGGATTCGCCCTCCGGTTTGGGGTCCCTCAAATAACTTTGCATAACAAAGTCCAGTCCAAAAGTCCTGCAGTTTGTGCTATGGGACTTCAAACTATTCTCACGGCAGAGGAAGAGGGCAATTTGGTGAAATGGTTGGTCGCAATGAGTTAAAAGCACTTTCACATAAATTTTCAAATAAATTAACAGAGAGCGTGCAAAAAATTCTCCAGGCTCCAGGTATCCGTAGCCAAGTATCTTCATTCTACATCTGGTGAGGGCGTCGCAGTGACACACCAAGTGTTCCACAGTTTCATATTCCGCTCCACACATTCTGCAGTCGCTGCTGTTTGTAAGTCCCATTTTGTGTAGGAGTTCGTTGACTCCTAAGTGACCAGTGAAGACTCCTGTTATAAGTCGGATTTGTCTTCAGTTTAGAAACCAGAGTTTTTTAGTCCAGTTTTCATTTGGGTGTTGTATAAATTGCCGTGAGGACCTTAGACCTAAGCATGCCTTCCACTCTTCGGTGTGGCTCTTGATTGTGTTTTCCATAAGGCCTGTGTTAAAGGTGTTGAACGCCATGCGGATTATATACCAGCCCCGACTGCACTTTATGGGCTCCAAGGGCCTTCACCGCAGCCTGGCTGTCACTCAAAATATAGATGGCTTTTCGTCCAGGTGCCTGTCTATATTTTCTTGTGCACATGCAGTATACGTCTCTGCCTGAAATACTGTGGCATGCTTTCCCATGCTTACACTATAGCATATATATGCACCGCAGTTTCTGATAGATCTCAGTTGATTGATTTATACCTATGTTACCAATTCTAAGCTGCAACTGCTGGCAAAGAGGCAAAACCTCAATTAATGTTTAATAAATGATTAAAAACCAGATCGTTGATTGAAAGCCTTATAGTATAACTTTGAAATCTAAGGCTGATCAAGTTAAAAGTTCAAATAGAGTTAATCAAAAGTAGATTTTTGACATTTGTTTTATTTATCTGTGCAATAAAAAAGTGTCCATTAATGGATGTTCATGACTGGGTCCATGTCCATTACTGGGGGTCCATCACTGAATCTTCGATGTCCATCAATGGTGATATCGTAAATTTCAATTTATGTATTTTTTATTAATTATGTATTATTCATACAGGATTTTTGGTGTTGTTTAAATGTTCCTCATGTATTTGAGTACCGAACAAAAAATCACCATTTTTGTATTGCCAAAAAACATCCCATTTTTAAACGAAATTCTAATTTAGTGCGCTTAACATGTCCATAATTGGTGCCATCACTCTACCGGTTTTTAAACATGAGATAAATCCATTGCCCGCTTCAAATTGATTATTTTTTGAAAAAATGTTTTTATAAATTCGAATATAAAATCTCCCTTTTATTGGTCAATTGAACTACCACCATGAATAATAACTTCTGATGCTTTCTCGGTTATAAAACACGATATACTTATGTGGGAACTGTAAATTTTTCGAATGTCTCTATATGTGAAATACAATAGGTACATGACTTGAATTCAATACAGTTGTTTTATTCATCAATGTATATTGTATCACTAATAATCGCGAAAGCCTCTAAAAATATTCCATTATAGAAATTTCAATCCAATACCACCATGACTTGAGGTTAACAGGAAGAGATCCCTTAAAGCCCGTACGCCTTTGTACATTTGTATTGTTATCGCTTCAATCTGTGCGTTTGTTTTGCAATAAAAGAGTTTACATACAAATACGACTTTTCCAGATTTCCATCTCAGCGAGCTCCAGTCTTCTTCCTGGTGTTCTTAACTTAAGTCGCGGTCAACCTGTCATTTTCTTGGTAGACAGCGATGTTGGTAACCTTCGAGAAGATACTCTCCGAAGTGATGGTTCCAGTGATGACTCTGACAGCTCCAGCGTCCGTGCTGATAGCAAGGTTATATATATATATTGACCTCGATCTGACACAAACTTACACTTATATTATATTTACAAATTAGTACCTATTTATCTTGTTGAATAAGGAAGGTGATTATTAATTAATTTGTTAACACCTTATACAACACTAACCTACGTCTAAAATGAAGTTAGTAATAACTAAGTAATATTTTTAAATCCCTTGTTTTAGACGCAACCTCGAGAAGGTCTGGATTCTGCAGGTATCGAAGATCTAGAAGTTACTAAGGAGATCCTGCGCCTAGCGCTCCGTGCGAGATGTCAAAAGTTAGACAAGTGTGTTAAGAAATGTCCCGAAGTTAAGCCATCCTGCGAGAATAAGTGTCAAAAAGTCTACGACGAAGAAGACGCATGTGGCAAGAAACCAAAGCGCGGTAGAACAATGCCACCAGATTGGTGGTTAAGACAATTGTTATTGAAATAAAATATCACATTTGATGTTTTTTTCCTCATTATGATCCTTATAGTGACGTACCCCCGATCCTTATAGTGACGTATTACCTAAAAATTTTAGCGAATATAACCATGTTTCAAACTACAACTTGACAATTTTAAATTTGAGAACTAGCTAGATCGATATTCGATTCGTTAATTTAGGCTTTGAGTATCTATAAACGTCATATCATTAACCACTTTAAACAGTCTTCTTTTAAAACTTGCTCCATTATTTAAATAGCGAGATATATCTTTGTGAAAACTACAACGACCCAAGAATTTCACTAACATAGTCAGAAATCAATGTGACATTTTAAAGGCGATGTCAAAGGCATACCAAACGATATTACCGAGTTATTCAGCAAGGAATGCTTTGGAAAAGTGCGTCGTAATTCAACGCTACAAAACTGGGAGCCTTAAGCGGTTTTTAGTACGGTATAATATTTTAGTTACAACTTATGAGTAGATGTAGGAGCAAATTGCAGCTTTTCTTTTTTTATTAAGTCTGGAACTGTAAATCGACGACATAATTTTAGACCTTACAATGGCATATAAGTTATTTATACAATATTATGACGTGAACAAAATAAATGGTTTATTATAACATTTATAAAAAGGTGAATTGTTAAAATAACAATAATATTAGGTTTTATAACGATAGTTGTACCAAGATTCCACTTGGGGTTTAATTTTTTTTTACTCTTGTCTTGATATAATTAGGAACTAATTTTATTGAACCAAAAATATCGATCGAATTCCGATTGATAGATCGTAGTTAATATTAGGTTTGAAGAGCTTTTGGTGATCTTTATATTTTGATGTGGAGGCTACAACAACTGATTCCCATCCCTGTTCTATTTCTTTCTTGAACCCACTATGAGGTAGGTAGGTAGGTACCTATGTATGTAACATGTAGATTGTGAATCTGAACACCTGATTTTAGGCTTAAAAAAAGTTACCTATAGTAAGTTACAGTATTTCACTAGTAGGTATTTTAAGTGCTTTTTGCAGTACATAGGTATGTAAATAAATATGCTACTGTAGTAGCACTACAAATTTTATTATTTTAAACAGAACCCTAAATTGATAGAACTTACATATTATCATTGGTGCATGCAGTATATTTAGGTAGGACAAGTTCTGTGCATAATTATAATTAGGTATATTATATGTCCTACATCGGATGAAGTGTAGAAGAGTTTTTTATTAGTTAAATACGGAACCCAAAAAACATAAAACAATGAATAAAAAAGTCATCTAAAATAAAACCTCATCAAACACGTGCACCTTATCAATGACAAATATTAGAAAATGCAATAAAAATTGAATAATAAAAACAATTAATTAACCACAAACCAAAGCGTAGCGGGTAATAATTCATGTAATTGCTTTATAATAAAGTGATTAATTTTGATAGTTTACGAGTAGCGAGTGAGTTTCTTACATTGCATTTTCGGGTAGGCGTTATAGACGAAAGTCTTCGACGTCGCAGCATTATGATAAAATCTATATTTTTGCTGCTGTCCATCGTAAGTACTTTTTTTTTCATCTCATTGTGTACCTGTATGTTTTAACATCTGAAAATTGTGTTTTTTTTTATATATTTCTACTTTTTTTTTAATTGGGTTGTGTAGATACTATTCAAAATTAGTATTGTAATGATGTCTCTAAGGGTACAGAAATCAAAATATTTTCGTATTTTTTGCCTAATCGCACAAAATAAATAAGCCTCATAAATATTAATTTTGTTAAAATTCAAATAAAGTTTGACATTGTGTAATGTGTAATCTCAGATCTCATTTAACGAATATTTATTTATAAATAATAAAATGTAAAGCAAAATGATATTTTCTATAATGTTTTTATAATGTAACAACACGTCGTTACGCTGGAACCGTATCCCACATCACACCCGCGGGAACAATAAATTCCAGATTCTTGGTGAAACTAAATCTGTCTCAACTTAAGAAAACAAGCTTAGGTACATTTTAAATTTCAGAATATAAATCCACTTATATATAAATAGGATCAATACTTATATAAGTAGGTATTATTTATAAATTAATACATACAAATCTATGATTTAAACAATGTTATACCTATGTACAAGGGTATTCTACTAGATTTTCAGAAGCAGAAGATATGCAGTACTAAATTCCAATAGCTAATATTATTATTAAGACTACAATTACTAGACTTAAATTTGAAAATAGTTTTCAATACAGTTCAAGATGACGACGTAGTACTCAGCAAAACTTTTACCGTTTATAAAACCAGTCTGTACATAGGTAATCGACTTGGTAAAAATAAATTAAAATTAAAGCAAATTTGTAACAAACAACAAAACAACACTTTTTTTCAAAAAAGTGTTATTTTTCGAAATAGCTCGATTTCATAGCTAATATCACTTATATTGATAATTAATTAACTTTTGCATTTGTATATTATAAACGAGTTCGGAATAGGTAAACTCTATAATTATACCTAGGTAACCTAACGGTCCCGGGTGGACGTAACTAAGAATGTTCAAAACCACCAAAAATAACAAAAACGGGTGCCTGATAAACCAGCGCTAAACTTAGGCTGCTATTGTATCCAATTGGTTAAAAAGATATTATATAATAAAACCTATATTTCCAGAGCACGTTCGTGTTTTCCCGGGATACATCCTCCTTGATCTCCCGGTTGTATGGCAGTCAGGGTAGCAGCCCTGTAGTCATAGTTCTAGATGGGAAGACGCTGCAAACAGTCGCCGATCGCGCCAGGAGCTCTGACAGCCTGGAAGATACCGATGATGGATCTCTCCCCTACATTTTATTCCAACTGGCTCAGGTATATTTTATAAACTAGTAGGTACCTACAAGGGCGTGCATTCCATATAGGCACAATGATATAAATGTATGGAGTGCCTACCCTGATGTAGTACATGCGCGACCCTCACTTCACGCGCCTGAGTACCTACTACGCAGACGAAGCGCTTTTGTCCGCTTCGTCTGCGTAGTTCTTTACACTATAACGTTATTTACACAATCTTCTTCTTCATTACTACCACTATCATCACTTTACTACATAGTAAAAACGAAGTCGCCGCGCTGTCGTTCTGTTCCTATTTATGCTTAAATCTTAAATACTACGCAACGGTTTTTAAAGCGGTATTTTTAATAGATAGAGTGGTTCAAGAAGAATGTTTATAGCATCCATGTGAAACCGGTTATATATATATATATATATATTGATCGCTATTAAGATAAAATTTCAAAAAAATCCAATAGTTTTTACGTGAACGAACACATTCATACATTTTTACAAAACTTCGCGTTCATAATATTAGTACGGATAAATTTATTCAATCATAAAAACTTGCAGCTCGTTGATTTAATTTAGAAAATGTTTTTTATGTTCACACTTCTTGTTTCTAGTTCGTTGGGTTAAGCTGTGGATCCTAGTATATGATGCGAAATAGAACTATACAAGAAACCTAATGAATTCTTGATCGTCTCTTCTACTTATCTAATAGTTATCTTGTAACTATACATGTAGATACATAATTAAAATATGTTCTATTATCAAAATTGCTTTGACTGCCAATTAATTAGTTTTCCCCTTATGATCAAAGGGTATAGCGTATCAGTAGCATTAACATACCTCTGCTGTCAGTTGCAAAATCTATTTCCTACCAATTATGGAACCTAATCAAGGCATCGTTGTCATGTAGCTTTACTGTTACGAAACATGTTTTAACATATTCTGAGAAGAAAATACTATACATTTTATAGTTCTGAGTGAAAGATAGGATCAGATTTTTTTATTTTCTATATAAAATGACTTCTAACTATTTTTTTAATATTCATAAGATGTTCTGATATATTATTACTTAGGGTACTTGCCTATTATACATAAAAAATATTGAAATACGTATCAATAATATTTTAATGTTTTTATTAAAAACTTTTTTGCTGACTCTTTTGAGAATAAAAACTCATGATCTTATTTCATTTAATATTACTATGTTACTTATCATATAGGTACTCGTATAGTAATATACTTATGAGTTATCAATAACTGATTTCTCAAAGTACTTAATACTATGTACTCTTGAAATAAATACTTTACACGCGATTAATCTTCTTAGTTTGCTACGAGTAAGCAGGTACTTATTACAGTTAAAGCACGTGTAGAAATTAAACAAATACCTAATGTACGGTCTATATGATAACTTGTAAATAATGACCAATACTTCACGAGGTCGACTAAAACTGATAGGTAATTAGAATTAAAAGTAAGTAGAAATAAAATAAAGTTATATTACAGCGTTCTGGAGTTAATACCTAATATTAACAATATTTTCAGTATAATATAATATTATGTAGAACAAGTCATGAAACCATAAAAAATATAAAAATGATTCTGTTTTTTAAACTCTTGACAAGTAGTTTACAACTACTTACCGCAGAACCTTTGTTTTACTACTTACTACTTAATTTTAGCGACTTACTAGTAAGCTATTAAAGTTCATGCACGAGGGTCAACTGGGTCACAGCAAATGTGGATCTTGGCGGTCACCTTCCTTCAAGTTTTGTCCCATGACACAAGAGTATACAACCAGCGACTTACCCAGCACGCATTACCTAATTTCAAAACAGACCTCTTTTGCTGAAACGTTAAAGGCGTTTGCAATCTTTCCGAATTCCAGAGATTACGCTCACTGTGCTCACAGCAGAAAGTTTGGAAGTGTTGCGTAAAGTTTTATGCGACAACCCTTTTGAATAAGATTTACCTACTAGCGGCGATTGTTCGAAAATGTATCTATATAAAATTTAAAGCAGTTGCTGAATCACTAAATAATTTATGTAAAAATGGCTGCGTTGAGTCACTATATTTCATGAAAATGATATTACCTACTTGTTATTTAGTTACTAAGTCACAATTTAAACTACCTACATAAAAAGTGTTCATATTTCATGTAACATTATTATTTATTTTTGTTTGTATTGTTAATATTCTTTCTTTTTTGCAGTTACAAAACAGATACAGCAAACAATCAGACAAACTTCAGAAAAAAAATCGACAACTTGGTGACAGAAAAGAAAGAAACAGGTTATACAGGCCAAGAAACACAGTTCAGACCTACCAACTTAAACCAAATAGTCTAACAAACAGAATAGTCCAGGGAAATAACCAAGGTTTATGGAAGCAAAGGAATAGACTAGATAGAGATGATAGACTAAGGGCAAATGACTTTAGTGACAGCCGCTTAAATAGACTAGATAGACTAAGGGACGATTTAGACAGACTAGAACAGACAACTGCTAAATCTCCTATAGTCAAAGAGCTACTGAGTTTAAGAAACAGCCTCCGATGTGGTGCCCGAAACGAGTGTGAAGACGAATGTAGTGAAAAATACAAGGGTAAAAAGAAAAATACCTGTCAGAATAAATGTGAGAAGAAGTTCCAATGTGAAGTAACCACGCCTGATCCTTGCGAGCAGGACGAGTGCGCGCAAAGTGACGAATGTGCTGCTTCTAATCAGTGCGAGGGCAGCACTAAAGGAGTTACTATGGACGACAAGTAAACTTTTTTAAATAAAGTTTGAAGTGACTTTTGTTTTATTATTATTAAATATAATTTGACCATTAAATTAATAATTATAATACATTTGTTTTTCAAATACATCGTTGCAGTTAAAGTGTTCAATTATAGTCGTACAACTGTTTTTATTGTCAAAGGCGTTAGAGTTTGTTGCGATATGTTAGACCACCTTAACTGCCTTTACGATACATTTGATACTAATCTTACATACTGACGGGTATTTTAATATTGCATTTACATATACTTACATAATCCAATATGATAGTTATTAATATGTAACTCTCTTTACATAAACAAACAAACATAAAAAATAGATTAGATATACTTTACCACTTCCTACGTCGTCTGACAAAGCTTTTACTTCTTTAATATTCAAATGACATTCTAAAAACTCGTTTTTTAGTATTCTATAATTAAATTTATTATAGTATATACTGTAGGCATTCATTAACATCTTAGTACTGTCTTTTAATGGATGCAATCCATTACGAGTTTTATTATTTTCGTAGCAGTGAAATATAAATTCACTTCCGTAATGAAGCCACGCTGCGTGATATTGCTCATTATGACCGCAATGGCATTTTCCCGAAATTTTATTGATAGCCAAATTAAGCTGGAATTTAATTATGCTGATATTCATTAAGCTTTCATTTAATGTTTGTGCAAAATAATATGCAAATTAAGAACATATTATAAATAATAAAAATGTTTTCCTTATTCGTAATGCGTCTGTGCTCATTTTTTTGTAGTAGTTAGTTTTGGAGATGTCAAAGTGACAGTTATTATTTCAACGTTGACATCGTTTTATTGTTTTCACGTGTGGTTACATAGTATTTTGCAGATGTTCAGTACAGACGTAGCAAAAACTTCTTGGAAAAAAAATTACATTAACGCTTATTAGTAGCAACTTAAAAATGTAACAAAAGGTTGTTAACAAATTGCTCTCTCAAGGATTTTATAACTAATTAGATTCCTCCACAACCACCTAGATTTCTTAAGAATGAAAAACTTGCCTGAACAACTCAAGGTAAGTTATAATTAATAACTGAATTAACGTAAATTACTTAACTGAAATATTATTTTCTTAATGATAAATAATACGCTTTTTGTTTAGTAAAAAGGTGCTCAATCGCCCCTAAAAAATAAATAAACAAACGTGGAACACACTGACTGGACTAAAACAATATTATGGTTCGATAGGTAGGTACTTATATAGTTTTTCATGTTATCAATTAATTAGGTACGTACATGACTTTTGAAATTGAGATCGTGTAGGTATATTAGTTGCTCATTGTTAGAATACGTATAGAAGAGAGATATAAGAATACAATCATGTCTATAAGGCGCATATTGTATAATTATTACGTTAATTTTGTCCGCAGGAAGTACCTAGTAAAATAGAAGATGACGAGGTAGAGAAGTCTGCATGATTAAGCTTTAATTCCACATTACCCATTCACTAACAAATATTAAGATATTATATAAGAAATCATAAAATCAAAATAACTATCAGATTCATTTTGAGTATTCCTTATAGTAAATGTTAGTCAAAATAATAATACCAATGTCGGTGTCCTGTAAATCAAATTAATTTCTTTACCTTAGGATTTAGAGTCCATGTCAATATATACGTTAGAGAAAGAACTGTCAGATTTCGTGAATGAAGAGCCCAGTGCGTCGAGTAGACCCTCTTACGAAACATATCCCGGAGCAGAAACCTTCGACTATGACTTCACCGCTGAAAGAAAGTATCCCTATTCCACCAAGTAATTAACTCGTCATCCTTCTAGCTAAGTATATAAAGCACGAACTTTCCGATTTAAAATGATTGTAAGTACCGTCATTGAAAAACATTCCGCGCTGTTTTGAACGACGGAGATTTTGAATATTTGCCCAACTTATTCGATAATTTAGTAGACGGTGAATTAACCTCAGATACCAACAACTTAGCCGTTTTTGTGTCCTCTACGTTTGCAACAATCACCTTTCTCCTGTGCTTCGATGTACAGGAGGGTAGTGACTGAATTACTATTATTCTAAGTACCTTTATACACCCATGAAAATGATATTATAAATCATTCCATCAAAGAATTTTTTATCGGATGTAAAGGGTTATAGTGAAATAATCTAGTAGGTACGCATTAATTTAAACCATGAGTTAAAGCATACATTCCATACACAAGCAACTTGTTAAATTGTTATATACCTACCTATATATGTTCGTACTTCATGCTTAAAATAGTGCATACTAGTCGTCCAGGTAGCTAATGAGTTCTGCACATATATGCTAATTCGAGTAAACCACCTTAGTATTGTCGCCAGTTGTATATATTTCAGAACCTTTTATTAACGACTGGTTAAATAAATCTGGGTATAGTCAATTGAAACAAAATATATTCAGTTTTCTAGAATCAACAGCTCACCTCATTAAGGCTTGCCTCGGTGCTGGAATGCTTGGTATCCACGAGGCTTTCATGCATGGAGGACTCTGGACTTCTCTAGTTGCCACTGTTATTGTCGGCGTCATAGTACCGTATACCATGTTAGTAAGTAAGGGATACTGAAAACTAATGTTATATTTTTTTACTGTAGTTATATGAAATTTAGATTATTCCATCAACCTTTATAAAAGGAAGATCAGGATATGATGTGTAATGTCAAATATGTTATTAATTGGTGTGAAAAACAAAGCCTATCTAAGCAGCAGGTAGTGAAATGTAAGAACTATAATATACATAGGTATATGCATTATTGGATAATTCGTGATGTCTGTGGTTATAGCACTTATAGCCGTAGGTAACGATTTAAATATCCGTTATATTCCACTTTTTATTTATATCTACACTAGCTTCTGTCTGCTCACGATAAGCATACCTGTTTTACCCTTTAGGTGTGAATTTTTATAAAGCTCACCTACTTACGTTATAAAAGGAACCCCCGTGCAAAATTTTAAGTTTCCAGTTCTTATAATTTAGACCCTGCGTTGATATGTCGTATGTATTTAAATACTATAAGGTTTCTTCCGTAAATGTTTCACTATAAGTTTTTTAGATGCTCGTTCGATCAGCACATAAAATGTATCACAGAATAAGAATACCAAGGCTCTCTTACCCAGACTTGATTGAAGCAGCCGTCGCTACAGGTCCTTTGAAGAAATTCAGGAAATATAGTAAAATTTGCAGGTAGGTCCCTACAGAGTAGTATAATGTAGTTAGAAAAGGTCATGTAAGTACGTAATTATTATGTTGGTTATGACTCATTAATAAACGAATAGATATTTTTAGTCTTTTACATATTACAGAAAGCATATTTGACATTAATAATAAATTTTTATAATGAAACATTATATTACCGTAATCATGATGAAATTTGCTAACATAAATGTTATGGGTATTAATCTGCCGTCATTTTTAAAAAGGCGACCTTCTGACAAAACTTACTTTTGAGAAAATCGCAAAAGAAGTGCCCAACTTTATTTTATTTTTTTTCATTGGTTTATGAGGCGAATATGACTTACGTGAAAATTCGTACTTGTAGAGTGATGTCTATTCTATCTTATGTATATTTTATTATTACCATTTTATACATTTAAATGAATAAAATTAATCAAAAAACATTTCTTTAAATTATTGGGATCAGTTTTTAATCGAGCATAATCCACTAAAAAGCCGTTTGAGTCCCGAAGCGACCTTTTAGTGGAGTAATTTTCACAAAAAAATATGCAGCCGGAAAATTTACTGTTCATAATTCTCTAAAAGGCAGTTTATCCACAAAGCGACTTTTTTGTTCAGTATTCACATTAAAAATGTTTCTAAAAAAATTATAAGAAAGACGTTAAAGTGCAAAGACTGCCATTTAAGAAAGCAATGACATTAGTATAACGGTGAAAAAAATCCTTAAAAGCAGTAAAACTCCAATTACTGCTTTTAAACCAATTATCGTATTTACAATACTTTAAGTAATACCTCTATAAGAGCAGTCAAGTGAAATGACATTGTCAAATCAAACCAAATAATTGTAGCAATGTTATAGTTGTTGTGGGTTTATTAATAACAGGTTCATTTTTAAGCTGATTTTTGAAAAAAATACTGTTTTAGTATTTATAGGCAATGCAATACTGACAGTGGTTTAACTCTAAAAGTTTTTTTTGTGATATTATACCTACTAATATCAAAGCTGAAACTATTTACTGTCTAAACTGTGTCTTTCAAAATATGAAACATGTTTACTTATATGTTGCATTCTAAGCATAAATACATTTATTATTCAACAAAATACAAACATATCGAAATGACCACATTGATTGCTGAGAAAAAACGTTGCAAGAAACTCAGCAGGAATAACAAAAAAAAAAAATTGCCTTGGGTAGCACTCTAGATAAGTAACGGAGTTCCTTCGCAAGGACCTGATAAACATTGAACTTCATTGTATGGTTAGGTTTATCCGTGAACGTGTCATTCAAAGATTGCAGACGTCCCAAAACGGTGGTTGTATATACCTACTCATAACGTTATCATTTTTGTGTTATGTACCTACCACATTCATAATCCATTTTAAAGCTATTCGAAAAAACATTATCTAGCGGCCAGCTTTTACGATAAATTGCAACCTTTACAATACAGACCTATCTGTAGGAGTTTTCTTTCAATACATATTAAGTGTTCCTTTAAGTAGATCATCTAATTAAGCTAAGCTATTGCTTAATTTTATTCTAACTCCATCGTAAATTGTATTTTACCATTGATGGAATTACAATATCAAGAAATACAACAACACTCTTTCGGGTTCTTTTAGTTGTTTTGTTCCAATGTGTGATAACTAGTAAATCATCAGAAAATAGACAATATAACGTTCAAAATGACTAAAATGGCACATGTTTTGTCGTCATACGACATTACAATATTCGACTTACCTACGTAGGTATTCGAAATTATATTAGGTAATACTTAAAGGATGCATTTCTTATTTCATTTCATAAATAACTTTTTCTATAACAGCAATAAATAAGAACCAACTATAAATAGGTGTACCTTCTATATTTACTAACATACTGTATAGCTACTATGAGTCAAATACGTAACTAAACATAGCAGTTTTTAAGCATTTCGTAAATCAGTTGTAGTTTACACGGGAGTAAAACTCAGTATAGATTAGTTGAAAAAAACTTTAGTCAATAGTCATAGATTATATTAAAAACAACTATAATATATCATTCAATTCAATATTAAATTTTACCTTTAAAGTTTCATGCAGTGTGTAAGTAGTAGACAACATCTTACCTCGACTTTCGGCGCACTAACATAATTTTATCGACGCACTTACAAATAGAACTGCACGTAATAACTCACACCTACACGTGACTTAACCGCTTTTTAATTAATTATTGCGAGAAAACTGCTTTTTAGTGTCCAATAGCCTACCAAAAATAGCAACTAAAAATGTATAAGAAAGTGTTAACTTCTTTCTTATAAGTACGATTAAAAATTTGAACCACTAAATAATTATTAAAAAGGCAGTGTAAGCGACATGACGACCTTTTAAGAAATTTTTGCTCAAAAACGGCCTTTTAGTGAATTATTGTGTAGTCTTTGCTATTGTGAATTGGCAGCCAAGGGACTGAAACTGCCTTTAAATAAAGTAATGTAACGTTACTGCCTTTTAGTAAATTGTACACTAAAAATAATGTCGCGTCACGGCCTTTTTGAGGAAAATCTGAAAAAATATCTCGAGAACTAAATAAGATAGAGAAAAACGGGTTGGATGGGTCGACGCGCCTTTTTTTTCTGATCACGCCCATGTATATAACTCAAAATCGGTAAAGTGTCAGATGGTCGCCTTTTTAAAAATGACGGCAGTAATTTACAGGTACATTTTAGATGTAATGCTATTCGTTGAAATGTGTGGCTCATGTTGTTTATTTGAAATCATGATTGCAATAACATTCAAGCAGGTAAAAATACATATTTTATTATTCTCTTGTTTTGGCAGTACATAATAATTTGGCATTGGTCATTATTCGCTTGTTTATACAAATAAAGTATTCAACTTTCAGATCAATCAATCAGTAGATTGCTTTTTATATAAACTGTAGCAGCAATCAGGCACAAAAATATTATACCTATTTGTAAATTGGGAATAAAATTCCGAGTGAGCTATTTTAAAAAAAATCATTTCCGTTAGTTTTTAGTTTTCATTTTTAAAACGATATTCCCGAATTGATTAAAATTTTCCCAATTCTACCGAAAGCCGGTATTTAGGTAATAATATTTTATAGAAAAAATCGCGCTAAAAGATTATTTTTCATGCGATTTCTATATACGTGTAATTATTTTAAATAAAATAACAGCATAAAATAAAATTATTAGCTTAATTTCACTCTAGTTTATATGACCAATTATAGACTTCTATTAGATTTTTAAATGAGAGGAAAATTATTCAGCATATATTTTTATTATTTCCACGAGTCCAATGTACATCTGCTGTGATACCTACTAACACTAAATATATAGAGATCGGTAGATTATAACAATAATAAATACAGATTTTCTTAGTGTATGTAGATTAAGTAATCAAAGTATTTACCTTGTCACCTTTTATCATTATTTCAGCTTCTAGAAGGAATATCTTCTGAAATTAAGGCTTTAGACATGAGTTTGAGGATGTACATCATTTTTATAACCTTGCCGCTATTGGCGATCTGTATGATCAGAAGCCTTAAATATTTGGCGCCATTATCTGTTGCTGCCAACGTATTTGTCAGTGAGTTTAAATATAGATAACTAGCTTCTGCCCGCGACTTCGTCCGCGTGGAACTCCTTTTTTGCAGGCGGTTAAAAAGTAGCCTTTGTTCTTTCTCAGGCTCTAGACTTTCTTTGTACCAAATTTCATTTAAATCGGTCCAGTAGTTTAAGCGTGAAAGCGTAACAGACAGACAGACAGACAGAGTTACTTTCGCATTTATAATATTAGTAGGGATAACTCAAGTAGAACATAAGTCCTAAGAAACCAACAACCCTATAAAGACTTTATACAGCTTATATAGTAGGTACTTTAGCACTATCTACTCGTAGAAATTATACTATAATTGTTCAAAACCTATTTTATAATCAGAGTTAGTAGCACGAATTCGTGTAAGTAATTTTATGTACGTTGTTAGAATACCTACATTTGGAAAACTGACCTCACTGCATTCAACTATAAAGAACTAAGACATATCTAACAATTATTTAATAACTTACTAATCGTATTAAAAATTGATAATTTCAAATTAAATTGTCATACTTATAAATAGATAAGAATATTTACGTATATATAGCAACTAAAGGTTCTTTTTAATACCTAAATAGGGTTAGTTCGGTAAGTTCGGACACGGATAACGGTACGGTGTTAACCGTGTCCGGTCTTACCAGAACTCACCCTACTTAGGTATGAAAAAATAATAACATACATTTTCCAGCTGTATGCGTCCTTGCAACAATGTACTACAGCATATCGTTAAATGCTAGTCTGTCTGATCGGCCTGCTTGGAAGAGTGTCCAGGGTCTCTTCAGGTTCCTTGGCGTATGCATCTATGCCGTTGAGGGCATCAGCGTAACTCTCCCAATCGAAAACCATATGAAATATCCCGAGGACTTCAGCGCTGTTCTGCTATGGGGTACGTGTGAAAAATCGTTTTCTACCCATTAATAGGTATTTTAAGCTACAGATAATTATGTCTTACCCGCCTAATTAAAAAAAAACACTCGCAGGAGAGGCGTCTTTGAGAGTCAATATAACGTGCCAAGCAAATTAAATATACATGTGGTAAAGAATCCTTATTTCCAACTAATAATCGCTGCTACCTTTTATTACACCTTAATGAACTGATGTGACCTTAGAAAAAAACATAGGCTGAATAATAAGATAATTGAAGTCCACCCTGGAGAAACCACTAGCTTGAAAATCACGTTATCAATAAATAAAATGTTTTATTATACGAGTACAATGTCATAAGTAATTAGTTATTAATATTAACTATGATATATCAATCAAAATTCTGTCGATATTTTTGGCTAAATAGTAAACTTCTTGGTACAAATATAATTATAATTAGTACCTACATATTATTATTACTTAGATCCAAATCTTTCGCAATTGAAGATAATTTAATCATCATTTTACAATGTCAACAAATAAACACTTAAGTATCTATCTAGCAGGAGTGGGCCTTTAAGGAAGTAGGTATTCCAATCACAATACAGAAACGTGACGTATTCTTAATCTCTCTATTGACTAGTCTATCCGGTAGTTATTTTAAACTTTAATGATATTTAGAGAGGCTTAATATAATAATTTCTGATGCCTTCGCGGTTATTACACATTGGAATGAAACAACTATTAACGGATTTAACTCGCGTATTTTTATTTTATTTTATTAGCTGACGTTTCGGATTCTTTACAGTTTCCATAATCGTAGCACGACTGAGCTGACAATAGTCTAACGCTAAAGTGATTTATACAGTTATGCAAACTACCTTATATTTAAATTACAAAATTACAAAATTACAAATATAAATAATAAATAAATATAAATACGTCTCGATCGTAAATATAAATATACAAATACCTTATATTTAAATTACAAAATTACAAATTTGTAATTTAAATATAAGGTAGTTTGCATAACTGTATAAATCACTTTAGCGTTAGACTATTGTCAGCTCAGTCGTGCTACGATTATGGAAACTGTAAAGAATCCGAAATGTCAGCTAATAAAATAAAATAAAAAATAAAAATACGCGAGTTAAATCCGTTAATAGTTGTTTCATTCCAAAGGCTTACTATAATTTATTAAATTATCATCATAAATACACTTTCCTTTTGCTGACAGGTATGTCTGTGGTGACGATATTCACAACTGCAGTGGGTTTCTTTGGTTATTGGGGTCTGGGTGAACACTGCAAGTCTCCGATTACCATGCACATACCATTCTCCAAGTAAATGTTTTATATCATCACATAATCTATTTATACAATTGCCCCTTTCATCCGCAGTGCATTAGCTTCTTATCTATTTTCTAAACTAAAGTTTACATAAGTTCTTATATACCTACATAATAGGAATTAGCAATTAAGCAGATGTAAAACTTTGCTGATCTTACTAATTTGGTAAACGAAAATCACTTGTGTAAGTGTAGGTAATGAATCAAATACTCACCCCATTTACGCTTCTACTGCTGAACTAGTCCCATATTATATACCACCAATTAAAATAAATATTACATGCTTATTTATAAATATGCTCAGAAAGCATAATGTTGTTAAATGCATACAAATGGTATTAGAGTAAGATCCCAGAGCGATCTGACGTAACTTATTTTCTGACGAATGAAACCTTAAGATTTCAGTAGCGTCTAGAGTGCCTTGAATATCTACGGGCTTGTGAAAACTGTCAGAGTGACACCAGGGCTGGTACCAGGTGAGAAAGGTGACTAAAAATAAGAGTTATCTTACTTATTTTCTCATGGCTCATTTTTATATATATCATGTAGAATATTATTTTAAAGTAATGGATATAAGTGTCAGACACTTTTGATTGACCAGAACTTATGTCAGACACTTTTAAGCTATCCAAAAAATGGATCTCAAAGATGGATGAACATAAGCATATCATGTTTAGGCTCATTCGACTCGGTATGACGAGCACTTTCTAAACAGAATATGATGATGGTAGTGTTGATGATGAATCCTGAAGACTACTATGGATCTCGAAGTTGGATGATCATGGGCATACCGTGTTTGGGCTTATTCGACTCGGTATGGCGAACGCTTTCTAAACACATGATGATGGTAGTGCTGATGATGAATCCTGAAGACTACTCCGGATCTCGAAGTTGGATGATCATAGGCATATCGTGTTTGGGCTTATTCGACTCGGTATGACGAACACTTTCTAAACACATGATGATAGATACCCCACATGTAAAGGTCTGATGAAAAAAAAATGCTGAGTTTCAGTTCAATGTATGGGGAACCCCAAAAATTTTGTTTTTTTTCTGATTTTATTTTAAAATCTTAATGCGGTTTACAGAATACATCTACGCACCAAATTTTAATAATGTAGCTCTTATAGTTTCGGAATAAACTGGCTGTGACTAGAGTACCCGAATACTTGTGTAATCGGTTACTGAGTAATCAAATTAGTGATTGGATTACATTTGTAATCGATTGACGCCAACACTGATTGAAACAGATAATGCTCGTCATAGCGAGTCGAATAAGCCCAAACACGATATGCCTATGATCATCCAACTTCGAGATCCGGAGTAGTCTTCAGGATTCATCATCAGCACTACCATCATCATATTCTGTTTAGAAAGTGCTCGTCATACCGAGTCGAATGAGCCTAAACATGATATGCTTATGTTCATCCATCTTTGAGATCCATTTTTTGGGTAGCTTAAAAGTGTCTGACATAAGTTCTGGTCAATCAAAAGTGTCTGACACTTATATCCATTACTTTAAAATAATATTCTACATGATATATATAAAAATGAGCCATGAGAAAATAAGTAAGATAACTCTTATTTTTAGTCACCTTTCTCACCTGGTACCAGCCCTGGTGTCACTCTGACAGTTTTCACAAGCCCGTAGATATTCAAGGCACTCTAGACGCTACTGAAATCTTAAGGTTTCATTCGTCAGAAAATAAGTTACGTCAGATCGCTCTGGGATCTTGGACCATATGCTAAATACGTGTAGTGACCTACCTAAATAAAAAGATATCAGTAATTTTCTGTTATGAATTTCTAGCGCCACAATAGCAATACAATTACTTATAATGTGTATGATGGGAGTAACTTTTGCCATTCATTTTTGGGTTCCCTTCAAGGTGATATGGCACTACCTTGGAAAAAGACATAGAAGGTGCGTAAAAATAATAAATTTAAATTTGCTTTATTTTTCGAGTTCACATAAGTAAAGTTTCATAATTATAATAGATGGACGTAATAAATTATTTATTACGTCTTCTCGTTAGTTGGTTATATTATTTATATGCCTGAATGAATTTAAAAAATTCAACTCTTCATCTTTATCGAGTCGCAAATTTTGCTATTGTTATGATGTATTTTTTGTTGTTTTAGGAAACGTGGAATTTGGGAGCGTTTGTATAAAGGATGTCATGTACTATTAATATCTTGCGTGGCTCTTGCCTTACCCAAGTTAAATGTTTTAATGAGTTGTGTGAGTAGGTATATATTATATTATTCTTAAAATAATTTGTACTTTGTTTCTCAAAACATTAACTAAATGCCTAAAGCGCGCATTATTTTCATGAACGTGATTCGTAATCGGTTATTCTGGAAAATAAAATAAATTATAATTATTATATTTACTATTAATTTCTGATGCCTTCGTGGTTATTACACATTGGAATGAAACAACTATTAACGGATTTAACTCGCGTATTTTTATTTTATTTTATTTGCTGGCGTTTCGGATTTTTTACAGTTTCCATAATCGTAGCACGACTGAGCTGACAATAGTCTAACGCTAAAGTGACGCTAAAATAAAAATACGCGAGTTAAATCCGTTAATAGTTGTTTCATTCCAATATTTACTATTGTTTACTCCTAGGTTGGTGCTTTTTGCCTAACAATTACGGGGTTCATAATCCCAGCGTTCATTGAAATCTCAGTAACTTGGAAGGAACACAAGAAAGGCCATATTAGGTACGTTCATAGTATATACTATATTCTGAGTAAATGAAAAGAACATAAGCAATAAGATAATACATATTGTCGAATTCTATTCCTTACAATTAAAATTTAATTGTTATAATTTGACAATATGTACCTATTATTTCCTTTATTTTTTTAGCATAATCTTACACCATTTTCTAAATAATAACCACCTAAGAACATCGCGTAAATAAATATCCTAATCAATAGATCGCCGGACATCTTTATTAATAACGCACTGCAGATGCCAAAAAAGGTAGTCTATATTAATATAATAAAGAGGTGAGGTTTGTTTGGATTGAATAGGCTCCAAAATAACTGGACCGATTAGAAAAAATCTTTCAACAGTGAAAGGTACACTATTTCCGAGTGACATAAGCTATAAAAAAAGGGATCCGTGCGAAACCGGGGCGGACAGCTCTTATGTTATATACTTATTTTCCTTGCAGGTGGCGTTTAATTAAAAACTTACTAATTATGATTTTCGGGATAGTCGTGTGCTGTGGAGCTGTGTACTCCTTTATTTAATTAATGTTTCTTAAAAATATGTTTTCAATAATTGTATTTATTTTTCTAAAAGAACTATAAAATAAAGCTTTTTACCACGTTTTGTGTTTGTATTGTTAAAATAATTTATTTTTTGTTCTCTGTCAGTTAGATTAGGTTAGTAAATACCTACAATTTGATCTGTAATTTTATTTTCATAAGTAAGCTGGCTGGATTTCAATAAACCAACCTTAGATATATTATTTATACTTATATAAAAACAATTTAACATAATTTTATCATTTTTAAAACATTTGAAAGATTAGTAACATCCTAAAATAATCATAAAATAGTTGTTTTATAATTCCTCCGTGGTTATGACCTAAGTACACATTGGAATGAAACTATAATGGATTTAACTAGCGTATTTTTTTTTTCTGTCGTTTCGAAAACTTTACAGGTCCCATACTCGTAGCAAGACTAAGCTGACGATAGTCTAACACAGAACTTATTTAAATACGTATACTAACTTACAAACCGAATTAAGTTTCCAATTAAAAAAATGTCACACCATGAAAAAATTAAGACATAATGCCAAGAGTTAGAAACATAAACTGAAGTTGGATACCTATTAAATTTTATCTGTAAACAACACGTAGCTACCTTGCAAACGACTCCGGAATCCTTGAAGAACTGCCGAGTTGCGAGTGTCCTAAATTATGGACCTATTCTGTAAACGCCGTAGTTAAATCCCGACGCGTAATTACTAAAATATAATACAATGATAACATTGATAACTTCTATTCACAGGATTTAAAAAAAATACATATTTTGAGTAAGAAAATTCTAGCTGTGCCGCTCACATATGAAAACTTTGAATGTTTTACGGCCGATCCTGAAATATAAACTCAAAATAAGAATTGATAAGGCGTACCTATACTATTGTATAGGTACGGTATTTTTTAATTTCTTTTACGCTTAAGCTATTGATATAAATATTTAATACAATGTATCAATCGGAATTCGATCAATGTCTATGGTTTAACATTTATTTTAATGAAAATGATCTTTGTTGATGTACCAAAATAAGAGTAGGAACAATTTGCGATTTTTTTTTTCTACTCTTCGTCTTGTGAACACATATTATCATTACTTTTCAATCTAGATATGCATATACCGCTACATATTAAATAAAAACATATTTTGTAACTAATAATTTCAATAAAACAATTTTCTGAGCCATTTCTTAATTGCATTTCTTTGTCTAGCAGTTGGTAGTATCCTGCCTACTGTAATTATTGAAATAGTTGAAGTTTTCCGAATACGCCCACAACTTTCCCTGCAAGAATGTCAGTATACAGCAATTATCATTATAGTCCCAAAGTGTCCTTTAGGGCCACACATTAAAACAAAGAGGAGCTTAAGTTAAAGGAGAAGATGCGCCTTTGTGATTCGTTCGGAACTTACAGTATGTATGAAAATTATCATAAAAATAAATCTTATTACACCGTATTTATCGTAACATACACAGCTTTATCTGGAATGCAATTTAAAATTTCCCATTTGCTTGATATCGAAAAACGTTCCGGGAAATGTTACAGATGGTAAAGGATTTTTTTTTTGTTTACTTATTACTTATTCGAAAATAGTCAAAGGAATGAATAGTGTCATTTGATCAATGGATATTGTATGCTATGTGTAAAAAATATTTAAATAGTAATATCTTTTCATGTTATTTCTATTTCAATCTACTCGTAAATAAATACGTACTTAACGCGAATTGGAAATTAATTAAAAAATAATTTTAAAGTTTTTTTCATATATATAGCAGATTATTAAGGAAGAAATAATACTTTTCTTCGAAGATACGCCCTATACAACTATAGGTATAATTAAAAAAAAAAACATTTAAAAAAATAATTATGATATCTGTATGTAAGTACTTAAGTAAGTATGTGTTACCTTAACTAGTCAGACGTGACGTTTAAAAAATAATATAGCGCTGCGATTGCCCATATCACCTAAGGTCACGTAAATAATTATATACGAATAATATTATTATCTGTTGCCTTCGCGGTTATTATACATTGAAATTAAACAACTAAGTAATTATAACGGATTTAACTCGCGAATTTTATTTCATCATCCAAACGTCAGGAAAATAAATAAAATATGCGAGTTAAATCCGTTAAGATTGTTTTATTCCGATAATTAAGTATATACCTAGGTACTTACTTATATAATAATATAAGTAAGTACCTAGGTATATACTTAATTAGTATATAAAATATATAAAAATATATGTTTTATCATGTAGGTATAGTTATAGCCTCATATATTTAATAGATGTGTGGTCGAGGTGTGGTCGTCTTATTCTTCAAAAAGGGAGATAAAACCCTGCTGAAGAACTATCGACCCATTTCCCTTCTAAGTCACGTCTATAAGCTGTTCTCAAGAGTAATCACGAACCGTCTTGCGCGAAGATTTGACGAATTCCAACCACCGGAGCAGGCTGGGTTTCGGAGCGGATACGGCACCATAGACCACATCCACACAGTGCGGCAGATTATACAGAAGACCGAAGAGTATAATCAGCCCCTGTGTTTAGCATTTGTGGACTATGAGAAGGCCTTTGACTCGATCGAGATCTGGTCTGTTCTGGAGTCCCTGCAGCGATGCCAAGTCGATTGGCGATACATCCAAGTGATGAGATGTTTATACGAAGCCGCTACCATGTCCGTCCAAGTCCAGAATCAGCAAACAATGCCTATACCATTGCATCGCGGTGTGAGACAAGGGGACGTTATCTCCCCGAAATTGTTCACAAATGCAATGGAGGATATGTTCAAAACGCTGAACTGGCAAGGACGTGGCATCAAAGTAAATGGCGAGTACATCTCTCACTTGCGATTTGCTGACGATATCGTCATCGTGGCAGAAACGCTGCAGGACCTACAACAGATGCTGAATGATCTGGCTGACTCTTCTGTACGCATTGGCCTACGGATGAACTTGGACAAAACCAAGGTCATGTTCAATGAACATGTACTACCGGAACCAATTGCGGTACACGGCGCCGTTCTCGAAGTTGTTCAAAAATATGTCTACCTTGGACAGACATTACAGTTAGGTAGAAACAACTTCGAGGATGAGGTGGATAGAAGAATTCAGTTAGGTTGGGCAGCGTTTGGGAAGCTACGTCAAGTCTTCATATCGTCACTCCCACAGTGCCTGAAGACGAAAGTCTACAATCAGTGCGTCCTACCCGTCATGACATACGGAGCCGAAACGTGGACACTGACGGTACGGCTGGTTCACAAATTTAAAGTCGCTCAGCGGGCTATGGAAAGGGCTATGCTCGGCGTTTCTCTGCGGGATCGAATCAAAAATGAGGTGATTCGGCAGAGAACCAGAGTCATCGACATAGCCCACCGGATTAGCAAGCTAAAGTGGCAGTGGGCTGGCCATATTAGCCGAAGAACCGATAACCGTTGGAGTAAACGTGTTCTAGAGTGGAGACCGCGTCTCGGCAAGCGTAGTGTAGGACGTCCTCAGGCAAGGTGGAGTGACGATTTGCGTAAGATGGCTGGCAGGAGCTGGATGCGAGCAGCCGAAGATAGAGCAAAGTGGCGTGCAATTGGAGAGGCCTATGTCCAGCAGTGGACTGCGACGGGCTGATGATGATGATGATGATGATGATATTTAATATAGAAATCTTCGGTGCTAAAATGTTTCATTTTCTAAGATTTCTTTAATTACTTACCTACGCTGTGACTATTTATTTTACTATGAAATCTCATTCCTCATTGACTTTCATAAGTTTAGGCCGAATATTATAGACAAGAGCAGAGCTAATATAACAAGGTTGTTCCAATCATTTGTCCTAATTCGTTTTTTTTATAAATATCTTGGTCAGTGGTGTCACTAACGATGTTGTATGACTGGCAAATATAAGGTGCCTACACAAATGAAATAGATCTACTTTAAAAAATAATACTTCATGTAACTACTGAATATTTTTTTAAATAATGTCTCTCACTTCTAGTACGTGATTTTATATTTAGCCTATTGGTATGAAGTCATTAAATAGGTATAGGAGAAGTCAAGCATAACATACTATGCACCCACTTTGCACGTTTTAGAGCAATTACTTTTAGTCGTTTAGAATTTATCTGTGTTATGGAATATAATTGTATTAGGTACTGTGTTTTACTACTTGAGAAGAAATAAAACTCACATAACACACGTAATATATATTATACTTATTACTTATATCTCAATTTCAAGAACACTACTTAGTAGTCTTTTAAAAGCATGAAACAAACGTTAAATACTGCAATAATATGACACAATTGTCCCACTCGCTATTGGTGTAATGAGCGTCACTTGCGGCCAATATTGTGGAGCAGAAATCATATTGACATCATGACCAATTCATAAATTACGTGAAGGAAAGTTACACGAGCTTGCAATGTGTATCGTTTTAGGTATACCTACCAACTCAGCCTATATATATAAGATATATTGTTAGGCCTATCAGCAATCGCTGATGATAATATAACAACTTAATTTTTGCCGACGAATTTTTTCACAGTTGACTAACTGCAACATGTATTTGAATAGCTTAAGTTTATTTAGAATGTATTTTATGCCAGGTTTCATCACTATCTCTATCACTACATAGTACTTATGGAACAGAGTCGCTGTCGTTGTCTGTCCGGCCTATGTATTAAATCTTTAAAACTACGCAAAGTATTTTGAAGCGGTTTTTTTAATGGATAGAGGGATCAAGAGGAAACAATTTGGATTGAGGACTGAATAAATTTACGAACCTGAGTATTATCAAAAACTATTGGATACGTATTTTTTCACGTACCTATAGGTGTGTACATGTGGATGTTATAGTCCGTTTAAACATTGCGTGACGTCACACTCTTCCACACTTCACCACGAAATGACGTCACGAGCCCCCACTACCGTGCAATTTTAACGCGATTTTGTTGGATTATCGTGAAAACAGTGTCCAGTACTTATTTTTTCATCTACCCAAGCGACTAATTACAATATTTTTTTAAAACCACGAAACATCTAGGTAACTTAATTTATAATATACTATTTTATTAAATTGAATCTTGAAAGTAACTTAGACTAAGACATTTACACATACATTTTAGTTTCCTTCTCATTAGATGAACTAATGACGACAATACGCAGAATGATATATAAAAAATAGAAGGCCTGAGTAATTATAATATAGTAAATAAACGAGGTTTGAAGTTTTCATCGTTTAGTTTTGTACGGCGACTGTACGCGACAAGGTCGTCGCAAGCGCTCTTCGTCTAATTGCGAAGCCGCTGCGTCCGCGCAGGTTGTGTCTTCAATATGGAATTGACTAACACAAATCACGTAAGTTCCTTTATTATTTAAAAAAAAAACACAGAAACGATATTGCTAATATTACAAAATTGATTAAACCGATTACACATCAATGAATTTTCAACTTAAAATTTAACTAGGTATGAAAATACGAAAAATATTTATTTTAAATAAATACAAAATACTTTCCGATCCCAATTGAATTTAGTGTACCAGTTGCCTAACGCACCTAACTGAGCTTAACATCTAAAACTAAACGTTTCATGAACTTCGACTTACTTGAAAAACTTTATAGATTTTTTTCAAACCTTGTTAGTCTTGTTACAAATATCTACCTATTCTACTGCCGCTATGTTAAATACTGTTCACGTAGCAAAACGTTTAGGGAAACCCATGACTTACAAAAATTACCCCTTTAAAGCTAAATAACTTCTTCCTATTACAAAAGGAACTGTAAGAGCTAGAACAAATAGATAGACAGACAAGACTTGGTCTTAAAAAAGTGTATTACTGTGATATAATTACAATAAAGAACATATCACGAAACTCTTACCGGCTATTAAGTAGGTATTAGTCCTGACATTATTACTGCACTTTTATATATCCATTGTTTTTGAATTTCTAAGGTTTTTAATTTTGGAAAGTAGAAGTAGCTATCCAATCTATAAGTACGTAGGTACAAGAACTTTTCCAAAGGACTTTTTAATCACAGCAAGAAACGTAATTACTGTAGAGAGGTCACTTCATATATAATCCTCTACATACTTATAAACTGATAAATATTTATGTTTATGGCTATAAATATAATATTAATAACTAGTGGCCCGCCCCGGCTTCGCACGGGGGCTATAAACCTTCCTTAAGAATCACTCTATCTATTAAAAAAAACCGCATCAAAATCCGTTGCGTAGTTTTAAAGATCTAAGCATACATACGGACATACAGCGAAAGCGACTTTGTTTTATACTATGTATTGATGATGGCACAACACGTTCTTCTGTGCTTCCTAAATTAAAGAATTGTTATGCCTTTTTTTATTGAATTTGAAATCAGAGAGTTATCTACGTTACTCTCGTATAGAAAGAGTGTAAAAAATTAAAAGTAAAGAAACTGAACTTCTCATAGGACGGTTTCCTGAAATAGGTACACAAAAACTTACTATAAATAAATTAGGTATGTTTTGGTCTAGACTGACACTTTAAATATTGTCTTCGGCTACTTTTACCTATTTGCATGTTACTTCTGACGTATGCATTGTTCTACATTATAATCAAAAAAATCTGTGTAACATTGCAAGCAAATACCTAACCAATGACATTGTAGGTATCTATAAGAGTTGATACTATACGAGTTTGTCAACGAACATTCTCAGGTCGAGATAAAACATGTATTTTTCTTGCAGATAATAATTATCTGTATTTAAACAAAAGGGATTTAACGTAATTATGTAAACGAGCCTCGTTTCAGTGCAGACGTAGGTACAGTCAGCGAGAAAACTGATTATTTTCACGAATTTCGTATATTCAAGTTGGCGAGGTTTTATAAAAGTTAAGGAGGTGCTGTGTATTTCATCAAATGATTAATATAAAAGAGGCAACTAATATTTATGATGAAATACCTGTCTACATAATCATTTAGTAATAACAAAATATTTATGAAATTGATCCGAAAGTAAATGTTCAACGATAATTTCTTTGTTTAATTTATAGTGTCTCGTAAGATATAGTTTACATTTGAAAGTAGGTAGGTGAATAATGTTAAAGTTATTGGCATCTCATACGAAGCTGTCCTATTTATAGATCTTGAAATGGTTTCGATTTTAGTATATATATTAATACAGACCTATACAATATACGATCTAAATATAAATTGATAACAAATTCCACATCATTTCACAAAATGGAAATTAGCTCCCCAACAAATTTGAATTTCAGAGCGTAATGAATGAATGTCATACGTTTATCTCACACACTTGTTAAATTTACGAGTAGGTAAAGCGTAATTTATATAATTTAAATTTCAGAAATTAGGGAATGCGAAAATTTGCATTAAATTCGTTATTTAGATATGTTGCACAGTTTATATTTTGAATGTTCCCATGTATACATTACCTGTCTTTAGATCTGAGATACATCCTAGAAAGTTAATCTTAAACTACCCCACTATTATGAAAAACTATTTTCATTTACAGGTAAATCATGCTCAGGTTCAAGAAGATGACTCCAGAACCAAACCACCACCGCAGCCACCGCCAACAATCTCAACAGACTCCAAAAAGTTCGTCAGGAAATTTGATAAAGAACCATACGACTTCATCAACGAGAGAAAACTGGCAAAACCTACAAAGTAAGTTAAAAATATTAAATATTGATGTTACGTACCTACTACATTCTTAACGTAATGGTCAACAACAACTTGTATTCAAACCTGTTAATTATTTAAAAATTATCAAGTTAGTCCTTAAAGTAGGTAGTGATAAATTAAACCGCAGAAAAAATCTATCGACTGCCTTCAGTCGATAACTTTTTTTAGGACTAACAGTCAGTAAGAGTGTCGTGATACTTGTGGTTCCGTGGCAATATGTTTATCAACATCATGACGACTGTTGTCTCTAATATTATAGTCGTGGTTAAAAAAATACTGTTACAAGTTTATATTTATTAAGTAAGTTAGGTATCGCTAGGTCATGCCAAGCCTTTTGCTTTGAATGTAGTTCTAGTATCACATTTTGATACTATAATTATAGTAGTAGCGCCTATTAAGATCTTGCATAAATCCTAAGAGTACTGAATAATAAATATTGAACTTAAGATATATTTGAATCAGTTGATTACTGACCCTTTTCAACCTGTTTTAGTAAACCTACCTGTTTATGTCAGTAGCAAACACGTTCCCAAACTTGTATTAAAATTATTAGGTCTTATTTTACATTTTCCTAACACACATCTACTAGAGTATTTAATTGAGGTGAGTGTCACCTCGCAGGGTTCATTAGTTTGTATCACAACCGATTTGACCTTCTACTTTATTTGAAGCTATGTCGATATTAATATCGATATTGATCGCTACAATTCAACATTATGGTGTCAATTGTTTTGCATTTATTCTTCCATATCTGTAAAGATCTAGGTCAGCTATAGAGACATAGGGTAGTCTTTATTCCATAAACCATCCTTAAGGGTATAAACACGACACGTGTAAGTTTGTATAAGGTATCAATAACACAGAATAGTTTTTATGCTTTATGGGTGAGAAAAATTGATGATGAGAATTTTACTATTGAAATATAAACACAAATAAAATGAATCACCAAAATGTAAGTAAGTTCGCATAACTTCCCATCGACTGCACCAAATTGAATTATCCTTTTTTTGACTTGTATGAGTTTCCTTAAAAATATTAAAACTATTTTTTGTTTTCCTTTACAGTTTATTAGAAACCTTCGGCCATTTAATAAAGGGTTGCTTAGGGGGAGGCATCCTTGGCATCCACGAGGCATACATGAAGTGTGGACTCTGGACTTCTCTAGTATTGACAATAATATTTGGATTCTATATCACATACTGTGTTCATGTAAGTTGCTTATCCTATACATGTTCACAGTCGTGTAATTTTGTCACTATCTCTATACCTATTAGAAATTTGTACCTACGTACTATCAACTGTGCTGGCGATGTTACACCTTTAAGGCAATAATCGCTTGAACGACCCTGGTACCTGGCGGCTGTGTGTGAAGCAACAAGTGCAAGCAATTTTTTTCTAAAATGGCGTACCCCGAAAGCATCCGATAGTACATGCGTCACAAGTAACTCGTCATGCAATTTTGTCACTATCTTTATACTAGAGACAAGAGGAAAAAATACTCAACTTCCAAGATTAGAATATAGGCAGGTACCTAGGTACCTAGAGCTAGCCAGGTACCTGCCTGACTTGCCACTATGTACCTGTTAACTACTGGAATACAATATTCAAGAATAGTAAATAAAATTAGAGAATTTGTGGTATAATATATTGGTTTTTATATTTTCTCGACTTACGATCGATTTAATGAATCATCTTTACAACAAAGTTTTAACTGGATTCCTCTATATGGCCGCATATAAGAGCATTAAGTTTTAGTAAATAAGATGCACTCACTAGGCACACAAAGTGAACAAGTATGATTGATTCACCTAGGTGAATCAAGTCTCCTAGGTGAATCAATCTCGTCACAAGGTATTTTCTGAAATGAATCTTATACTTATTAGTCTTCAATTTCCCGATTTCCTAACCACACTAAGGAAAAGCGTTAGGTACTATTGCAGAAGAATAATTGAGCAGGAAAATCCGTAATCACGGCAAGTGGGTAATGCACATTTGGAATTTACCTTATTAATATGACTAACATATTACCTGCCAACAGATTTTAAACTCCTCTAAACATTAGATTCTTATATTATGATAAGCTGTTTGAAACAGCAAAATAACTATCTATTCAAATTATAATTATTCTTACTGGCAACACTTTCCATCCTGCTCCGATATAACGAAATATCTTTTGTAATTAATCAATACTAATGGTATTGAACCAAAAATATTAATCGAATTTCGATTAATAGATTGTAGTTAATATTGAGTATAATATTTTGTCGATGCCGTGATAGAAATCCTAAGATGATCAAATAACGGTCATTAATGAGTAATTTAAGAAAACTCGATTACACTGGTTTTGTTACGATAAACCAGATAATTCTAGACGCTATTAAAAATCAATGTACTTGTACTAATATACATACTATACTCACTTATATTATGTTTTTTCTTAATGAGTTCTCGAAATATATAAATGTCAAGTTAGACTTAATAAAAAAAAAAACGTTTTCAACGTGTTGTCTTATATTTAGATGTTAATTATGTTTTCTTCCAGATTTTAGTAAAATCGGCACAAACTCTGTACAAACGGTTACATCTTACGACAATGTCGTATCCAGACGTAGCCGAAGCATCATTAGAAATCGGACCTTTTCCTAGTCTCAGAAAATATAGTAAGTGGTTCAGGTAGGCACTCTTATACTTTGCAAAAAATCAATACTTACCTATAATTATTTCCCTGTATTCACAGTTAATACAATAGAAAACCTTACGGTTCCAGGTACGCGGTGGACATGGCGATTTGTATAGACCTTTTTGGAGCATGCTGCGTGTACCAAATCATCATAGCTAAAACAATCCAGCAGGTCGCAGAAGGAAATGAAGAGGATCTAAACAGGCTAAGACTATACATACTGGCGCTGTTAGTGCCAATAATGTTGTTATGCATGATAACCACTTTGAAGTACTTGGCTCCTTTCACGCTACTGGCTGATGCGTTTATTGGTAAGATTTTATGTGACTTAGAAGCAGTTTGTTTTAATATCATATTGGTAATAGTATTTTACATAAGGGCAGGATAATAAGGATAATGTATATCAAAAAAAGCCTCATAAACAGAATATGAAACGAGAATATTGTATTTATAATCTACATCTAATAAATAAGGACAAAGCGATATATCCCAGATAAAACAACACAGTGCATTCCTTTTAGTGGTATGCGTCGTAGCAACACTAGTGTACAGCATGCAGAAAGCCCCGTCGATCTCAACTGTTCCTGGGTGGAAGGATACGGTGGGCTTCTTCGAGTTCAGCGGTATTGTAATATTCAGCATGGAAGGCATCGGGGTATCATTGCCTATTGAGAACAATATGAAAGAACCAGAAAAATTCCCTAAGGTTCTGTGCGCGAGTAAGTTCATCGACCTCTTTTTTCCCCTAACCAGTTACATTACGACTAAGGTGTAAATACTGCTAAAGTTTTCGTACAGTCTTATGATGCACTATTATTTAGTTACGATTTTCCTTAATAACAAAATCCATGCAAGAAACCGGTTAAGTATGACGTGGGTATACTTACATTATGTTATTCATTTTTTAATACCCATATTCACACACACATATCATATTCGTTTCGATCTTAGGTACTGAGATAATAGAAACATATTTGATTGCCAAAGTAGACGACAAAATTGCCTACCTTATTAAGTAGGTACATTGGTAATGAGAGCAATTTATTGTATCGTCTATTTAGTTTTTCTCTACCTACGAGTATAAAGTACCGATTGAATTTTCAGGTATGTGTGTGGTGGTTTCATTTCTGATTCTCGTCGGGTTCTTCGGCTACTGGGGTTTTGGAGAAGAGTCCATTTCACCAGTGACCTTGAATTTTCCAGACAGTGTGTAAGAAAACTTTTTGATTATTTTTACTTAATACGATCTCGCTATAGAGGATAATTAACCCCTTAAAAATACTCTGCATGTTACTGAACTGCTTTTTGGGAAGACCGATCTTAGTTTTTGAGATCCTCGATCCATTAAAAATCGGATGCAGTCTATGGCGGTAAGATCTTGCTTTCGTCAAGACACATTTTATATATAACACATTTAATATATTATGATACTTGCAGATTTCCTTTGATTCTAAAATGTCTTATGGGAATCATGATCTTCATCACATTTGCTCTCAACTTCTGGGCGCCTTTCAATCTAGTCTGGCATTACGTATCTAGGAAGCATGACCCCAAAAAACACTGGATATGGGAACGAGTGTATAGAGCACTCTTCATCGTAGTTATCAGTGCTATCGCCATTGGATTTCCTAATATTGGCAACTTGATGGGTTTGGTGAGTATGAAAAGTATTTCTAGTTTAACCCATTTGGGCACATATTTGAATGAACCGTAGGTCAAATTTAACCGAAAAGGGATGATTTCTATCATAAGTACCTACGTATGACTGTTAAGAAGAAATGCTTAACATTCTAAGTTACTAGGAATTAATTAGGTTACTAAGAATTTCACTTATTTTTTTCTTTTGCATAAGAGAGTAGAAAATAGAAAATTTTGCTATATGTATATATCCTTGGTGGAAAAAGTCACTTAATCACTTTTGAAGCAAATGCGCTACGCAACTGCAGGTTCGGAACATTGCTATTTTTTTTCAGACAACAACTAATGTTTCCTTTTATAATTTGCTAGATGGTGTGAATTATTAAATTCATTTTATGTGAATTATATTAAATTAAATGATTTATTACGTCTTTTTTTTCAGTTGGGAGCTTTTTGCTTGTCGAACATGGGCTTCATTTTCCCTGCCATAATAGAACTCTTGGTTGTGTGGGAAGATCCAGGATTAGGAAAATACAAATGGCGTCTTTGGAAGAACATTCTAGTATTATTGATAGGTATATTATTTTTCTTCGCCGGAACATACTCTAATCTTAAAGGATTAATAACGAATTTAAAGTAACAGTATTAGTAGAATAGGTTGTATATTTATTTTTAATAATGACATCTAATTATATCACACTAGAATAACAATTTCAAAAAATAAATATTAAAAATAAAAGAGTATTTTAATATGATATCTTGCCCGTTTAACGAAAGCAAAAGATGTTTACAAAAAAACTTGCTAAATTAAAAAAAAAAGTTCATTTGTTATTGAAAAACGATCTACAAAAATGTGCAAGACTCGTAACTCAAGAGAATGATTTAGTAAATACAGTCATGAGTTCAATAGTGTTGACGATACTACCACAGATGAGAATGAAGATGCCGATGCATATGAGAGTTATGGATTTCCAGAGCCTCCAGTAATACTTCCCTAAACCGGGGCGCTCCCACAAGACAAGGGTCTCGATCAAATTCGGCCAGATAAACGCCATGTTTGAAAGACAGAACGTGCCGAGCTGAAAATAAGTTAATGCCAAAGTTCTATAAATCTTTATATTAGGGTGCGTCGGGGTAACATGAAAAACAGAGCAAGATGAAAAACCCCTCATAGCTGCCTATTCCGTGCATATTTTTTAACACTGACTACAAAGTTTTGTAGGTAATTTCATTGCGCTTCTTATCTCAGTCAGCGATAATCGTCAGTTGTGAGTGCATATGTTTTTTTTGCAATTTTTCGACAAGGTATGTTTTTGAGCGATAAATGCGTTTTTTAATCTTCCCCCACGTTCCGTAGTTTCTACTACACGCAAGTTAAAAATATGTTTTTTTGATACGTGTTATTGATAATTTTTTTTTAGTTGATACATAAATTCCGATTTTGCATATCTTTTATATTTTTGGAGTTTTTATATTTTTCAATCTTACACCGCTTGTAAAACCCAGGGGCAAGACGGCAATATTTTCTTTTCCAACTTACCCCGATTATGAAGCCCATAGTAAAAGTCAGGGGTTGTCAAACTGTATGATTCGTTCATGAGTAGTGTAATATTCACAACTCATGAAAACATGTGTAAAAAAAAAAGATTTTAAATAAAAGTTGTAATATATTTAGCTAGTTTAACTACCTGTCTATTTAAATAAAGAAATGATTACATTTTTTGTGTACATGGTAGTAAAATTTAAATATTAGGATATAAAAAGAAAAGGTTGAGAACCGCATATCATCTGAATACAAAGTGGGGTAAGACTGAAATATTATATTTAACAAAATTTCATTTTGGTAGTTAAAACTAGGTATTTTTAAAATGTATTTATATATTTGAATAGAGAAAAAAATATGCTTTCGGTGCATATAATCCAAATGGACCTACAATGGATATTAAAGATTTTAAGAACTATATCGATCTTCCCCCCTCATCATTCCATCTTACCCCACGATTTTTTTGCAAAAAATTTAACTTTGCCGTCGTTTTTATATATGAAAAACACCTCCAATCAGGTCCATTTTCAGGTAGATAGAAAGAACCATTCATTAACTTTACTAAAAACATCACTTCATATACGTCAGCTTCATACGATTAAAATTATGAGGCTTTAAAAAAAACATGGTTTATCTCATCAAAATCTCGTTCAACCTTACCCCGACGCACCCTACCTTTTTTCAACAAGGTTAAAATAATGTCTGATACTTCACTTCACTATTACATAACCTATACATCGGAATAAATATAACAAACTGTAACGGATTTGACAGGACGGATAACTAATTATACCTACTTACGGTCTATTTTACAACGACAGTTTAAATTCATTTGCAACACATGCAGCAAATCAAACAGTATTCGCCTCAAAGTCGTTAAATATATATTAAACTTAATGTACTTACCTACAACAGTTTTTTGCCCGGTTGACCATTTATCTATTACATTGTAAAAAATATAATGAAACTTACGAATCCCATTAAAGCGTCAATGTCCGGAAAAGCAATAGCAATAGTGGCAATAAGTAAAACGAATATTGCCCTGTAGAAGAGCTCCCATCGAAATATCTTCTCCTGGTTATGCCTTTTTTTAATATAGTAGAAACATAAATTAAACGGAACCCAAAAATTTACAGCATGTGTTATATATACCATCACCGCCATCGTAGCTTTTAAGATCTTGGGTCCCCTGAAATGGTTAAGTAATATTATATGTTTGAATTAACCAAATATTTTTCGTACTAAGTATGTACACTTTTTCATTGCAATAGAGTACCGAACATTAGTTAAGAGACAACTAATAATAAATAATGATAATAATTTCTGATGGCTTCGCGGTTATTATACATTGGAATGATATAACTGTAGACGGATTTAACTCGCGTATTTTATATTATTTGCTGACGTTTCGGAGCCTTTACAGAGTCCATAATCGTATCACGACTGAGCTGACAATAGTATTATGCTAAAGTGATTAATACAGTTATACAAACTACCTTAAATCCGTCTTCATTTGTTTCAATCTAACGTATAAATAATGATGTTCATATTATGTAGCCATTTCAAGAAATTAAAGTTTTAGTGGAGAGTGAAAGAAAAGAAAAAAGATACCAACGTGGTCATAGGAAAGTTCATGGTAACAGGAGACTCGCATTTATCCAAATAACCAACATAGCCGAAGAATGAAGCCATAAAGATACATGAGATGATGCCAGTCATTCCTGCGAGTAAATATGAAATGGATAGATTGGATAGGTATGAAACGATTACAAAATAATCTTAAACATTTATATAGTATAACTTTACAATTAAAAAATATCGGTACAAGCCCTATGGGTAGATCACCAAAATTTATAGGTAACATGTTCACTACATAGTAAAAAACAAAGTCGCTGTCGCTGTTTGTCCATCCCTACGAGTATGTATGCTTAAATCTCTAAAACTACGCAACGGATTTTGAAGTGTTTTTTTTAATAGATGGAGTGATTCAAGAGGAAGGTTTATACACCCGTGTTAAGCCTGGGGTAAAATTAGAAAAATATTATTATTCCGACACCACTATCAAGTTACCAGTTATTCTGACGTGTAGGTACGTATACCTACTCAACTTTAAAGTTTAATGTATTACATAGTAGATAAGTAGTCGGTATGACAAAGTTCAAACGAGTACTAGTTCATTTAAGAAGAATCTATTTTTATCTATACTAAAATATAGATTAAAAAATGCCTTAAGACATAGCTATTCGTAAATTTGATTACTTATACGAAAGCAAACGCTTGTACCTGCAAGTAACACGTATGGAAACTGATGTGGTTTGGTCATAGAATTTTCAATAGGTATGACCACTCCCGCACAACTCATACTGAAGACAGCCATTCCGACATATTCAAACTGATTGTACAAATTTGTAAATGGTACCATATTGCTGAAATTAGGATTGTTCTCGTGGGCGAAGTACATGGAGGTCATAATTGCACAGACTAAAATGTAAAATTAGGAGTCAAGTTGTATCACATAAAATTATAAATTAAAAAAGAAATACTTTCAATAACTTTAAATCAATTGACAGATTAATATGTACTTATTTATTGAAACTTGTAAATACACAAGGGGGCCTAGAAAAGGTGTTAACGTTCAGCGTTAACGTTAAACTGTCACGTACGTCACAAACGTTCGCGGATGTCAAATCCCATACATTTTGGTCGTTTTCGTTTAACGTTAACGTTGGACGTTGGCACCAGCTTATCTGCGTCCCTAGAAAGGTGAAAAAAAAAAGAAAGCTAGGGATATGGGTTCAAATCCCGCTGACCCATCCTTTTGTGATCTTATTGATTTGAATCACATAATCCTATTTTCAGACTTTAATCTAACAGCTTAAAATTACCTCTTTTATAATAATAATACCTAGCATAGAAAGCCATTTATAAAAGTTGATTGGCATTCACGTACCTAACAAACAACACAATAATAATTTCTGATGCCTTCGCAGTTATTATACATTGGAATGAAACAACTGTAACGAATTTAACTCGCGTAAGTATTTTATTTTTATTGGCTGACGTTTCGGAGCCTTTACTTTAACATAAGACTATTTTCAGCTCAGTCAAGCTACGATTATGGAATCTGTAAAGGCTCCGAAACGTCAGCCAATAAAAATAAAATACGCGAGTTAAACCCGTTAAAGCGATGTTTCATTCCAAAACAACACAATCGAGTTTAAAAAAAAATAAACAAACATTAAACCTTATAGGTAGGTACCTACTGTTCTGTCGTGATAACGTTAAACGCAGTAGGTAGGTACTTTATACTTAAGTAGTAATATTAGTTTCATACGTGTTTACTGCATTTGTTGTTAGTACAGTAGTATAATTATGATTTAAAATTTTACTCTCTATACAAACAAATACAGAAAAAAAAAACTTACGGACAAAAAAATTTGCTAGAATTGAAAACGGAGCCAGCCATTTCAATTCGGTTATAAAGCAAATTAATATTATTGGTATAATCATGCACGCCATGTAAACCCTCAGATCAGGATTTCCTACAAAAAAAGGCACAATTAGTGAAGACAATATATATATATATATACGCAGCCGGTATATACCTATTTTACAAGCTTTTTTTAACTTGCAATGTAAGTAGGTACCTATGTACGAGTGAAATCTTGTAACTCAATTTTAAAGCAGATATCTTATAACAGATTCAATTGTAACTCTGTACACACGTTCACTTTGGATGACAATGAATAGTTAACTGTGAGACGTCATTCTAAAACTATTATAATAATATAAGTATTTAACACAACAGTTAAAGAATCTATGCACGAAATCGCAGTCTCTTGATGTTTGAGTAAGCAACAAAAATCTATTTCAGTAGCCTGATTAAAATCAATGGATAGTACAATACCATCTTTTCCATGTATAGACGTTTCCTGGACATTCTCCACCAATTGCTTGATAGTCTTGCCTATAATCAACTGGTAACAGGCACAAGATCCAAATAAGTCTATACAAATTATAACATCAATCGAATATCTGCAACATTTAAAACAAAGATATTGTATTAAACTTTATCTACACTAAGATAATATAAAGTTGAAATCTTTGATTGTTTGCTTATATAGACCGATTTAAAAAAATGTTTTGACTTTTGGGAAGTTACACGATTCCCGAGTGACAAAGACTCCGTGCGAAGCTGCTAGTAATAATATGCATTAAATGCATAGGCACTAAGTAAGTACAAGAAAAAACTCGTATTGACGTAATGACTAAATAAAAAATCATAAATTACCTGAAACATTTCGAGAATTTTCGCAATCTAGGACTAGGGCAGCATGCTAAGGCTGCCTCACCAACATCAGGGTATGACATCGAAGGGACTCTCGTCCTTCCATATAGTCTTTGTGCTGATTTAACTAAAATCTGAAAGTATTTACATACTTAGGTGTTTACATGGCTGGATTGATTATTTGGCCCTGGAAAATCTCTACATCTATGTAAGTAGGTGGGTACTGTTAAGATTTTTGTGAACTAAACGATAGGATTCATGCGTAAAATTGAGTTCTCAAATTTTAAAAACATCTATAAGTACATAACATTATAAAGTTGAAGGGTTTGTTTGTTACTTTGCTTGAACTTGCTAATCGCAGAAACTATTCGTTAGATTTGAAAAATGATTTGAATGTTAGAAATCGCATATAGGTATCGGAGCCGGACTATAAATCATAACGAAAAGACCTATAGCAGCGGAAACTATTCCACATAGGGACGAAGTCACGAGCAGAAGCTAGTAAGTACTATAATTAAGGTAAGTACATAATTAGTCTAATAATTAATTCACAATCGAGGTTATACATATTTTGTAAGATTGCATAACAGTCTAGTGTTGACGTAATACTCACATGTAGGCAGTACGCCATGTAAATGCCAAAAGAGATGTTCAGGACCATTCCAGACAAGAATCCAGCTTTCATGTAAGCTACGTGAGCGCTCATGATCCCACCTCCTAGAGCCCCCTTTACCATATTGGCTACGGCACCAATGGACCTAAAAGAATCAAACAAAGCTATAAACATTTTGTCCTCATTTCCATCTACCTATGAATCCCGAAAATCTTATTGATGACTCATTTAATATCGGTAATTTCAGTTTAATCCTTAACAATTTACAGTTTGAGAAAAGAATAATCAGTGTGTGTCATTTTAAAAAGCATAAATTTACCCGCTTTTATGACCCGGTCTATGCATAGCATAGTTGAAAGCGTCCTCGTCTTGAAGAGATGTTGCTACAACCTTAAAGTCTCTTGGTGTAAGTGTAGGTTGAATGGAAGTATCATAATGATGTCCCGGTTTTCCCTCGGCCAGGTCCCTCTGGTGGCCCCTATGGTGAACATGTTGAACATTTCGAGATTTCTTGTCAGCGCTGTGCTGACGGGGCGACTTCTTATCATCCGACTAAAATATACAGAAATTCAGTGTTTTTCCTAGCCAGAGTTTTCCATATAGAGTTTTAGACCCTTAGTAAATGTACCTCAGACTAGCTGAATGAATCGTTATGCCAGATTAGTTGATGGACATCATGATCAACAAACGAACTTATATAATAATATAGTACTTATATACTTAGGTATATTGAGACGAAAAAAGAATTGGTGGTTGTGATGTTAATGGATATGCAAAATAGTTTTAAGTACCTACAAATTTTAAGTACAACTTACCATTTATTCTATTGTTTTAACGTTCACTAATCAAAATCCAGGAGAATAATCAGTTATTTAAAATTACTCTTTATAGTATTTGTAAGCGACATTGTATAAATTTTCAAGTAAGGAATGTGACATTCCAACTGACACAGAAATTATTCTTCTTTATGCTTAAATTTATGTCATTTCAGAAAGGTTACTACAGAAATATATAAATAGTTATAGACACATATCAAATTGCTAATATAAATATAACTTTTGATAAATTAGATATCATAATGATAACAAATCACCAATCCGGTAGTTTTTTTACTATGGGGCACCGCGCCGTGGTAAATACGTGTTAAAAGCTTTATATTAATGAGTGTACCTACTCAAGCAATACAATAATCTTGTTTGACCAAACGAAGCGTGGCTTATATTCTAACAGAGTATGGAAAAGGTCTCCTTTTCGCTGGCCTAGTCTAATATGAACCTTGTATGTTTACTTATATTGTTAGTGCAAATCTATCTATCTTATATAAATAAAAATTAATCCGATCCGATCTAGCGCACCAAATTAGATAATAATAATTATTTTTGTTTTGTGTAGGTATGTTATTCTCAGGACAAACTTTGTAAGTACTTACAGAAAATTAAGAAAAAAGAAAATTCAGGTCAGTTAGTTTTATATAATTTTTGTAGAGGCGTAAAATATAGGTGAAATAATAGATAGCTAGTATGAAGTAAGAAGAGTCATCTTCCACAAGGTAAATGAAACTCCAACGTCAGCCATTTTCAACCTCTCTGATAGGTACAAGAGCCTTGAGAGAAGGCTTTTCCTTACGTGGACCTCTTGTAATATGGGTGGATAGATATAAATAATACATATGTTTAATATTTACCCTCATAACTATCACTGTTTTGCCATAATGAGATCAGATAATACAACACACTATTCTGGTCACCTGAAATAACACTGCGTTGATAGGACAACAAATGCATAGGTACGTAATATCTACGTAAGTAGGTATTTTATCATGACACGTCATTAAAAAGCAAAATAGTAACTTGGCTTCATTAGTGATGTTCAATAAGTAAATCAAAATATAAAATGGCGTAACATTTAATCAGCAGTAAAACACTTTCAATGGAAAAGTTTACGCATGCTTTTGTTAAATCACAATGACTAACTGATTTCACGGGGAACATTATTAAACATGTCCCTTCGCCTTACACAATCGTTTAGTTTAATTAATAAGGTCATGTCGCAAACACAGTAGACATGAAAATAATGGCTTCTGCATTTTTATTTTTGATAATATTGGGATTTGTCATTGTAATCGCGGCTGATGGAAGCAATAATGTAAGTAAGTAATAAGGATTACTATTATTACTAATATTACTATTCGATTCAATGAGAAAAATCCTATAGATACTACAACAATATTTGTAGGTATTATGTAATATGTACCTATTATAGGCACTTATACAAGTTTGTAAATAAGTTTTCGGAAACGACTCTCGATTTGGGCAATATTTACATTTAAAGGGTTTTAGGGGGCGAGGGATCGGTTTAGATCGGTTTCGTCTCCACCAAACTTCGTTTTGTCATTCTTAGGTAAATTACTATTAGGTATAGGTAGCTTTACTTAAATTACCTACGATCATAAGTATGTCTCTGTACCTACTTAAGCGTAAATTCAAACAAACTTGCAATAAGTAAATTAAATCCCATCAATATACATAGGTATTAATGGATATTAAGTACCTAGGTACCTATAACATGTAGAGTGAGACCAAAGTTTGAATAAAGTCCCTACCTACTTAGGTGGTATTTTTATTACGCCTAAATTAAACGAAACTTGAGTAAATTCACACTAGGACTAAACTTAAATTTTGACAATGTATATCGATATACTATATTAGGTATTATTATTCTACAATGAAACAATCCGGGTGTCGTCGAACCCTGCAAGATTCAATCAAAGTTTGATATTTAGGTACCTACCTACTAATTAGTAAAGCTTATTCAGGTAGAAGAATTAGGTTTTGTACTGTTACCATCGATTCGAGATTTATTTTTAAAAAAAGATATTTAACATACCTTCTTACGGACAGGCATCTACATCCGCCGAAAAAAACAACTCTAGAGATTCTTCATTATCCGAAAAAAAATTAAAAATATCAAAAAGCGCAGTTACCACAGAAAGAACAGAATATAATGGTGCTAAGGAAATAAGAACAGGTGAAAATAACTCCAAAATAGAAGTCAAAGAACAAGGAATAATTTCGAAACAAGACAAATCTGCAGATACTATTGAAGATAGAAACTTAAGCACCAACGAATCCAGAGAATCTACTGATGCAATCAGTGTTAGTTCTTTGTCCTTAGAAACAGAGATAGACCGAACAGAACCATTTTTAAATAAAGCAGCCAATCCAGTAGAGACATTAGATGAGAAATCCGAGAAAGCGGATATTTCCAAGATGGGCAATAACGACTCCGATGATGAAAATGATATACGGGATCTATTCAAATCCGATACTGCTGACTTGACTGAACCATTACCGTCGAGAAGGAGTATGACTACCGGATCAAATTTTATTGATACTAAGACTCAATCATCGTCGAGATCGAGAATTGAATCTAAGGATACCAATGATGAGTTGGGTAAGAATTCCAATTTGGTTACCTATTTAAGTAAGTAAAGATAACAGGCGACAGAAAAATAAAAGTTCTAAAGCCCTGGAAAGCTCATTAACTTAGTAAGCTAATTGTAATTCCAATTAACTAAATAACTTAACAAAAAAAATGTTACTTGCTGGTGCATAATGATACTGTTGGTATTCTTTTCATAACGCTTATTATTGTTGTAAAAATGCCTTTAAAAAAAGGATGTTACCTCATTGCTTTGCTCGACTTGATTTTCGAATCCAAGACACTAAGTATAGGTACCTACTAGTCCAACAGTAGTAATAACATAAAAGAATGAGTTTTATTGATTAATAAAGTATCAAAGGTACCACTAGCCAGGTAACATGGGTGGGGATCATTCTTACCTACACTAGAGGCACATATAGAAGAACTTTCAACTTTTATAAAATAATGAAGGTCTGGCTATCACGGGCTCTTGTTCTATACCTACAAGTTATAAGTCGGAACCCATTTATATATAATAAACAGATTCTGCTTTATTACAGGAATCAACCGGTTCGATCTCAATAAGTTTGGCCTATTCAATCTTCCACCGGTAAAACATGAGTTCAAACTTCCTAATATACCCCCGATTCCTCCATTTCCCCTCCTACAGCGTACAAGCCAGGAGCAAAGGCGGGACATTTTCAACTTACCTACGTTGCCGTCTCCATCGAGTCTCAATGAATTATCTAGAGAAGTTATTAATCCATCGAAACTTTTATCTCAATACGTACCTTTACCCGTACCGACCTTCCAATTACCTGTGCCCACGACCTTGGATCCTAAGGTTATATTCCGATCTTTTCCCTCAAACCCACTTAAAACTGAGAGTTTCACTGATATCTACGACAGACTGCAGCAAGCATCAAACGAACCTAAGCAATTTCTAAATGATTACCAAAACATTTTACAAAACCAGAGGCTTTTTGGAAATAATAATCCTTACTTGATATTATAGGTTTTAAAGTTCTGTCTTTACTATTGTAGCAAGTTCCTCCAAAAGAAGGAACTTGCTACAATACCCACAATATCTACGTAATAAATTACAGAATTATACATTCTCGTTTTCATACTTTAGCGATTACCCACCTAGTTCATACTACTTAAGTACCTAATTGAAACACTTCCACACATTTTAGATTCGGTGCCTAGCCATTATTACCTAGGTAAGTACTTAATATCTACCACAACATAAGCCTTCACTGGTACATACCTAGGTACCCATCTGCAGTTTCGAAATACCTACTTATCACTAGTTACGTGTACCTACTTATATCGATTAAAGCAGGCGTACCAATTATCTACTTTTATTTAACTGTAGGTATTGTCAGAAATCATAAAAGTACAGTTAGTTGGTACTGTAGTAGTAACTATAGTTACTTCTATGCTATAAAGTTAAGAAAACTGCGATTAAATAAACAATGAGATATATTATTTTATATACCTACCTAGGTATTTATCATACCTACCTTAATGTCAAAATCCATTAATAGGTGGTAGTATACTCGATTAAATGTGGGTGTATACTTTATGCAATTAAATATTTACTTAGTTTAAGTACCTACGTAGGTATAAGTACTAACTACATGTTTAGTTTAGCAATAGTAGCTAACTTGTTGACAACAATTATAAAATTGTCTATTGGCTCATATTTTGTTCTAAATCCCAAACCAAATCAGGGTAAGTACCTACCTAAATGAAAATACTTTATGAATTTTACCCTTTATTTTTTGATAAAATTAATTTAACTGGTTCAAATCAATTTAAATAATAATATGTACTTATATACCTTAAAATTTTAAATAAAAAAATCTGTTAAATATTGCATGGTGGCATCATGACTGTGTGTGGTACTTTGACTAGAAACACCGAAAGAACAGCTTTGACTCCTGTCACTTCTGACATCTGTCAGTACACTGTGTATGTACCTACCTAGTCAAACTTAGAGTCAAACAGATCCGATTATAACTTTTATGACAATGTGGAGGCCGAATTTGTTACAGATTTGTTACTAATTGGTTACTTGATCAATTTATAATACTTACTTTAATTAGTACAAGCCCTTTACGCGCCATTAACTGTGAATAGAATAAAATAAGTACTTTTTTCAAGTAAAGCCGTCTTGTTCAACTGCTCCAATCTATTCCCAAGTAATTAATAAACTCTGTTACTTCAAAAATAAATTTCCTGAGATGGGTAAGCGTTATTATTGTGAATACTGTGACAAAACGATGGTAGCTACTCCGACCATCGTGAAAACACACAACAAAGGCATTGTGCATCAAAAACTTGTTCAAGGACATTATCAACAGTTTAAAGGTAAATAAAAACAAAGTAACTATATTTTAGCATTATTGATTATAATATTTTTGACTAGCTTATATGCATAGGTTACTTTTAAGGAATGATGGCAGAACAGCAGTAATTAATCTCGCTATTTTTTTACATATGAATTTACCCCATGTTAGAGAAACATAAATTTGTACATACAAGTAAAACTACCTACATCAGTAAGGTACCTAACGTAACGATACATCCCGTTTTGCATCAATTGTAATGCATACACACATAGATAAGTTCGTCAAACTAATAACACACTTTTTTTTCATTGGGGATTTAACAGTGCTTTTTTTATCATTAACTACCTGTAAATTGTTAATTAATATCACATAATGTATAATTATTAGGCATATACAGTGAGTAATGATACTTTTACATGGTGAGCATACAACTTTATTTATATTAAAACAAGTAACATCCAATTTTTATTTTCCAGACGCAGAAACCATATTAGCCGAAGAAAGTAAAAAGAAGCCTTGCAATAGATTCTTTAGAGGAGAATGTCAGTTTGGCCCAATTTGCAGACATTCCCATTATAGTCCTGAACAGATTGAATTTTTAAAGAAATATGGTAAGATTTAATTTTAACACAATTTTTACAGTACATAGGCACAAAAAAAATTAACAGGGTCAAATAGATAGTTGGTTTTAATGACTTTAATGTTTTAATATTCTGGTTGTTAAAATATTAATAGGATGCTAGATGCTAAATTTTGAATATCAGTATGATTGTATATATATATGTTATAGGCAATGTATATAATGCAGGCATTCTATACATTTCCTAGGTATTGTATAGAATGCCGGGGTCGTCCAGGCAATGTGTGAAATGATATTGAATGTTCAAACTATTTTACACTTTACCTAGGAAATGTATGGAATACCTAGGCATTGTATAGAATGCCGGTTGACGCATAGGTAATGTATGTAACGCGTTTTTTTGCGTAGACAATGTTTCTCACATAGCAGTTCCCTTCGGGTAAACATTTACATTTACAACGTACAGTCAAGTGCACGTAGAGCTTTACATTTTGACATATTCACCTCTCTTATTACGTCTGCATAAAACAAAGGAGTGCTGCGTACTAACACAACGGACAAGTTGCAACTTGTTTACGGGGTAGTCCCGCACGCCGCGCACTCGCCTCCTTCCCGTGGTCGTTCATTATACACATTGCCTGATGCGCTTCGGGCATTTTATACAATACCTAGGCAATGTATGAAATGGATCGTATTATACACATTGCCTGAACGTTTTAGGCAATGTATACAATGCCTAGGCATTCTATACAATGCCGGATTATACACATTGCCTATAACATATATATTGATTGATCTGTACAATCCTTTTTTTTTATTGTTTAGCCATAGATAAGTATTAAAGTTAATGAAAGAAAATTTTTTACACATTAGATATGTGTCAAAGCAAAAGTTGTTACAGATAATATTAAGTAGGTACTTAATCTAATTTCTTTTTTAATAAAAAAAAATAATCAGTCTAGTAAGTTGTCAACTTATTTGTTATAATTCATGTTGATTATTACAATTTCAGTTGCTTCCAAAAATGTAAACCCCGTGAATGACTCCCAACCTGATATTGAGGACTTATACCAAAGGTTACAAACTGAAAAAAAAATGAAATGCGACAAATCAGATGTAAATACCACAACCATATATGATAATAATGGACTGACTTATGAATTACCATGGACATATAATCCATATTATGAGAACAATCCAGATTTGCCACCAAGTTTAAAGAGGATCAAAATAGAGGATTTTATTAATGCAGAGTTCACTGATTGGGGATAATGAAAAATTGGTAATTCATTGCATATTATTTTATAATTTAGTTATTTTAATTTTCTTCCTTTTGTATAGGTCTTGCCATGATATCCTATTTAATTGTATGGAAGGGTAGTTTATGAATCTATATTCAGGAGCTATTTCGTATCGTAAAGACTTTACCTAAAATAAAACATAATATAAGTATGATAAACAATTTTTTCGTCATTCACTACCCATAGTGTGTTCCACAAAATACCAAGGCACACATCTGTTAACTATTTTATTATCTATACTTCTATAAGTACTAATATTATAAAGAGGAAAGATTTGTACCTATTTTTGTGTGTTTGTAATGAATAGGCTCAAAAACTACTGGACCGATTTTAATAATTCTTTCACTCTTGGGAAGCTACGTTCACCCTGAGTTGTTACTCAGGGTGAATGTAGCTTCCCAACTAGGCTATAGAATATTTTGAAAAAAATTAGGGATCTGTGCGAAGCCGGGGCGAACCGCTAGTAAGTAATAAATTGACAATTAAAGCAATTCGGTTTTTTTAAGCTTTACCTGGACAGATACTAAACAGGAAATGATTAAAAGTACTAATATCTCATATAACATCTTCATACAATATTTGTTATTGTAAAATACGATTCATACACAATATGTTCTAAACGTAAACTTGTGTAATAATTTCGATAGCAGTTTATAGTGCATGAAGCAAAGCAATATAATTTTTTAATCTTGCTTTGAAATGCATGTTGGTCATGTAAGGAGATTACCTACTCAAAACGTTATTTCGATTTTATAAATATATTAAATTCAAGTTCCTGCAAAATGATTATGCTGTATCTGATAATAGTAAGATAAATGTTATTATTTATGTAGTTTGTTATATTGTGATTGTTCTGCTGTTTCCAACTATGTAAATTTGTGTATGTATTAGAACAAATAAAAAAATGCAGACCTACACACCATCGTGAAACCTCCTTCTTTGTTCAAAATCGGTTAAATGGCTGTAGTGTGACATCACGCAACAATTGACAAAAGGGACAAAATGTATTAATCGGTAGCATAGGTACTTTTTATGTCTTCGTGACTTCTTGTGATAGTTATGTTTCTTCAATCTTCATAAACCAAATATAGTTTATTAAAATCTTCGGAGACTACCTTCTTTATAGAAACAGAGGCATATAATAATAGATAAACTTGTACCTATTAAATATGAGTAAGTACATTACAGTAAAATAAATATATCTACATAATAAATCTGTTTTTTTTTTTAGATATTACTCCAAGATGCAGATGGAACATTGTATCGGCACTCCCCAAGCAACAATCTGATGCGTAATTTGGATTTATTTAATAATGAACTGGATTTGGATAAAAGTTATGTTGTTATAGCACTGAATAATAATATAAAAGGTGATCAGCATGCACATAACTTACATTTAAGAGAAGGGCTTGTTGTTGATAAACATGAGGTTAAGAAAATATTGAAAAGACAAGAATTGCTTAAAATGCAACAAAAGATGAAAAGAGATGCAATAATGGGATTTATTAAAGACCACCCTATATCAACAAATTATTTGTATGACGAAATGCAAAGAATCAAAAAGCAACATGTAGTAAAAGATAAATTTAGGACAATAATTGAATATTTAGAATTGCCAGAGAACATCCATTTAAAACAGAAAGCTTGGAACTGCCTTTTAAAGATTGTGAGATCTGATAAAAAGCAACCGGACTTTTGGAGACATAAGACGAACAATTTAGTTATTGATTATAATAATAATAGAAGGACTTTTAGTTAGCATCACACCTGATTATCTGCTAATATTTAGCTAAGAAACTTACTTAAATATTTGCTTTTAAGGTACGCATGCCATCCTAACACTCGCTTGTAGGTAGTCCGATTACTTAGGTTGATATTACGTTGTAAGGAACATTGGAATGGAAAAATAAAAAGGAATTTAAACATTATCGTCTTTATTATTGATGACGTATAGCAATCTCGGTGACATCTTTGTCATATCCGACACCAGAGAATATAGTGCAGATCCAGGCATTATTTTTGCTCTTATTGCGCTCTAAAATAATAAGAACTTATAAGTCAGTAAATAGGCACCTACGTGCACTAAACATAAACAAGTACTTACCTATGGATTAAATGTTCAACATGTAATGCATACTTGTTATACAGTGATGAATAGATAATAATATTATTGCTTACCAATTTCTGCTGAAATTCAAATTATTAATGTTAAAATAAATACTTGGTATTTTAATTTAAAAAATATATCAAAATTTAACAAGCGGGTACTTAATAGGGTCGCCATTCGTCCGGCTTTAACTTTTTTGTTTCAAAAACTATTGACCTGGGATATGTTGAAATTACCGGATACCGGGCTCCAAAATCCGGGGATTTCACTCGGCCTGTCAGGGTAAACAAATTTAAGAGATGGCAACCCTAGGACTAAGTACTTACATAATAATATATTATGTTCTTTTATGTAGACCAGATAAAGGTAGGTACTTAATTGCATACTTACAGATTCTTTAACTACGGAGGACCTCAGTACATCAGGATCTACGTTTTCTTGCCAATATCCATTCCAATAATCCTAGAAAAAATAACAATAAATAGGTACAACTTCTTAGTTATCTACCTACTGTAAAATAGTAGTTACCTATTTATTGCTCTCCAAATTTTAATTCATAGACATATCTAAGGATTATCTTACCCCACTTCTCAATAATTCGTTTTGGGTATACTCATTGGGGTCGATATTGGATGGATCTTGTTTAGCAGATTCTTTTGCTGCGGCCAGAACAAGCGCCGAAGAAGCCTGAAACCATCAATAAGATACATTTTTTTTTTATAAGTACTTAAGTATTTAGATGACAACACTAGATGGCGGTGTCAACGTATTTTGCAGGTAGTTTAATTTGTACAGGATTTTACTTTTACTAAGATGTTTATAATATAGGTAGGTACACGCTTAGGTACGAAATCGAATAAATGTATGAAAATTTAAGCGAGAGAGTGTGACAAAAGATTGAAGTGAAATGAACTTATTTCCTACCTACCTAAATGAGGCGTAGGTACCTAACTACTTACTTACTTTTGCAATTTGGCTATCCAGACTAGCCTCCGCAGATTTATCTCCTAATTTCTGTAAAATAACCACCATTAAATCTAAAATATTCCTACATTTACCGAAAAGTTGTAAGATTTGATGTGCCTTATCTTGATAACGTAAAAAAAAGAAATAGGTATTACCTACCGAACTATTTAACTAAAACATAATTAATATTAATTATTTATGTAAAATAAAAAAGAATACCTAATGCTACTTGTTGATAAGTATAAGTAGGTACACAACAGGATATTTCCGTTCCGTGTATGACTTAAGAGTCACTAATGAACTTAGTGTCTTAGTCGCAAAATTTTAATAGCTAGGTATATACCTACCTACATAGTATCGTTGATAATTAAGTCTATAAATATTAAATGATATACTTAGGTACCTTCACATACGGATATTGTAGTACGAATCGTCTACTCAGATCCTTATAAAATTTTGGGTATCGGTAGTGCATATTAGCACCAAATAAATCTGTAATATCGCCCTCTCGGACCTCTTGTTTATAATGTAGTGGTTCATTCTGCGGTTCCTGTCGCCTTTGCTGAAAATATAGCCTAACGTAAGGTAGGTATATAACTATACCTATTAGGTAGTTAGGTAAGTAGGTATATCTTATGAAACAAAAACAATTTTTCCAATTGGGCAAGTAAGTACACAAACATTGTTACCGCAAAAACATTTCTTAAAAAGGCGCAGAGCACTAAACACAAAAGGTATTTCATTTTGCTGTTGACCAACTATTTTTTTCTGTAGGTGCATAAATATGTTAGTCAGCAGTAATAACAGTTTCCAATCAGAAATTTTAATTGAGTGAGCATAGTTAATGTTTTTGGGATTCATTGCAAAGTAATATACCTACCAAGATAGGTAGGTACACATTACATGCGTTATAGCTTTATGCAAATAAGTACATGTATATGTACCTACCTTAATTTTAATGTCCGTGAGTAATTCCTATATTTGTAAAGAAGGTAATTGTTCAATCATTTACGCGGGTAGGTATCTATAGTACGAGCTAAGTAGGTAGGCACTTACCTACAGTTTACATCATTGAATAATAATCATAGGTAGGTAGATGCCAAAACTTAAGGGTACATCGTCACTTATCAACTCAAATACGGATCGGCATCGTTCCGTTACGAATTGTAATAATTTATGTACAAAACGTAATACCTACTAAAGTATGAAACACAATCTTACCAACACCGTACGATGTCGCCACGGCGCTGCACAAGTTCGTTAAACGAGACGATGCCAATCCGATCATATTTTGATAAGCGACGAACATACAGTCAGAAGAAGATAGATCCGATTATAATATTATGGGTAATTTATTTTATTTTACCCTTAGAGCATATATATATAATTATAATAAAAAAAGAATTTACCAAATCGTTCCAGGCGACTTCGAATAATCGGGGAATCTACATTAAAAATAAAGAAAAAAAAATCTCACAAATTGAGAACCACCTCTTTTTTTTAAATCTTTTAAAAATAACATCGACAAAATGTCAAATTTTATTCGCATAATATTACCTATATATTTCGTCTACTCGAACTTTTAAATATGTGACCATAGACAATTTTTAATTCCAAAAAAGGGTAATACTGACTGACTGACAATTGCTTATGATTCATGTCAGCTGAATTGTATATTGTTATTTGTTGCAATTTATCTTTGTATTAATTCTTTGTCATGTTGCAACTAACAATTTTAATAATTCAATAAAATTCACCATCGTGCTATATCTGTAACAAGCGTTCCTAGTGTTTAGCTTACGTTTATTAGGGATGGCTCGTCATTGTTGTTTTATTTGAGTTGCAACGATAAAATTATCTAATAATGTTTGGAATACCCCGATGCAGGGAGTATACGCCTCTAGCTACTCAACAATTGCGCCTTCGGAGTTTACTACAGGTATTAATTACTAAACTAGTGTAAGGATTCAATTTGTTTAATCATGTTTAGGTTTACTAACAAACAAACGCCTACGTACATTGATATACCTACGTAATTTAACATGACTTAAGCTTTACGAATGTACGTAGAGATATGTTTGCAGTGTCCACAGTATTTCTCAGATGAGACATCTTTATCTTGATGCATATTGATGCGATGAGATTTTGTCTTATAAGAGATTTAGTGGTAGATAAATTTTGCATATCACTGACAGGATTCAAATCAGATATAGTTGTTTCATTCCAATGTATAATAATTGCGAAGGCATCAGATATTGTTCAGAAACACACTATCAGTAATCCAATTATATACTATTGGGCTACTAGCTCCAACGGTATTATTATTAGAATTGTAATATTCTGTTTCCAGATTGTTGGATACAACATAAGACCACCAGAAGGATGTATGTCACAATGTAGCTTCTATTTAACACTGCACCACACGACCATGTCTGCTCCATTTTATACTAGTGAGAGAATATGTTCTCCACATCCAAAATGGAAAGAGATTGATTCAGGTATTGTAAATACCCCCTAATAAGAATAGATTAGATTAGGTTTATTTATGAGATTGTTAAAACAAAAACAATAGCTTTAATTTGAACTTTACCATTTAACAATAAATAACAGAAAATTTTTAAATACCTATATAATCTTTCAATTTATATTTATTAAGTCGTCATTATTTTCAAGAATGCTAGTAGTTTTTAGTGATTCATATGTAAACCTACTAAATAACAATTAATAAAAAGTCTAGTAACAGCAAAACAAGATACAGTTTTTCTATAAATAAAATAAGGTAAATGTGTTTTAATCTATATTTGTATTTTATGTAAGTACCTACATGGAGTTTGACCTTCATTCACACATTATCATTATTTTTATTGTACTGAATCCATTATTACATAATAAATAAAATGCATTAAGATAACCTTATTCTTACCTTTGTGCACAGAAGGTACATAACACCAAGGGCATGCATTCCACTCTAAACATTGTGACATTTAAGGAGTGTCTAGTGCTTCATACTTCGTCCCTGCACTTGCATATAATCATTTTTATGATTGAAATTGTGACAAGTAGGCAATTATATCAATTAATTTTAGTTTCGTTATTTGTTTGTTATACTGGCAATAGACATTTTCTGTGCTTCAATTTGCTACCTATCAAGAGATTAACTACTTCTCTTGTATTTCATTAAAACAGATGAACTGATGAATGTTTTATTAGTATAATGCATGTTATACTCTAATGTTATTGTTATCTTAGTTTGAACTTTACCATTTGGTTGTCTAACCAGTATTTGTGTCATATGCGAAGAATGAGTCACTATCATAAATATTATTATCTATCTAAAAGATATACTTAGGTCAACGTTTTCTGGTCAGTTGAAACTCTTCTAGTTCAAATACTTTTAACTTTTTAATTAAATTTAATTAATATTAACCAACTCATATTTAATTTTCGTCTTGGGATTCAACAATCATTGAAAATAGTTAGCGTACTACATGGAGAACTTCAATATAAACACTTTAGTTTTTTTACTCTGTCAACCATAATTCTTGATCCTCCATGACAACCATCTTCACTATTATTCGAAACATAATACCATTCAAAACATGTTGCCCAGTGGCCAACATTGCAATGTATTACCGCAACAGTACCTTATATATGGTTATTACAGGGGGTCAGATATCTCTCTTTTATTATAATGATGTGTTTATCAATATCATCATTCTTACAGAAATTACTCAACGGATGTCATCAACAAATGTAGTGATTCGAATTTGGTGCCACATTCTCCATTCCTCCAACAGTGAAGAACACACTCACGCACCTGAAGACACGATTATTGAAACTTGGGGTGTCTATTTTACAGGCTTAAGATATCTAGGGGCCAACTTAGCCTTAAATTTTACATCAGAATGCTTCAAGAGTAATACCTTAGTATTCCAAATGCATGGTGGATACTTTTGTTCATATAAAAGTTTGAAATTAGATATTATGCCACCAGAAAACGAAATTGAACACAGGTCGTTATCATCAGACTCTTCAGGGAAAACCAATTTATCTAAAATTACTTTAGAAGCCAGGTTTATACAAAACCACAAATTAGTAAAAGAAACGAGATCAGTATCACCTAGTAGTTTCTCAAGGAAAACGGAAAAAGAGTATTCGAAAAGTCACAGTCCAATTGAAAAAGGTTTCCAGAAAAATTTCCCTAAATTGAAAAATTCTGCTAGTCTTAATATAACTCATAAACACCGTGATGAAGAAAGAAGAGCCAATAGTAGAAGTAAAGATGGCGAAGGCAAAGTGGATCCTATCCACATATACGAGCATTCACCGGAGACTTCTGATGTGAAAGAATTTGCAACCACTAACCTCAACTGTTTCAGTGGATCTAAAAATGTATCGCAAGAAGACCTTTCAACTAGTATGATAGATTTGAGTGAAACAGCTGAATATTATGACTTGCGAAACGAGAGTGATGTTGTGCCTAAATATCGATATTTAGCCATAAATTTTCTGAAATCGGAAATCCGTCCGAGCTACAATTCTGATAAATTACAAAAACTGCACATCCTACAGTATTCTATAAAGAAAAAACAGGAAGCAGTACAAGAGGTAAAGGAAAAAATATACAAGAATTCTGCTCTGGCGAACTTATCTCAAACCGATGAATTAGGAAATACAATTAAGTTTAAAAGTAGGTCGCAAAGAAATTTGTTTTCGTTAGATGAAAATGAATGTTCCGAGAAACAGAAGTCGTCATCTCAGAATGATTTAAGCATGAAGAATGGTAGAGTTAAAGAAGAAAAGCCACTAGTCTCCAATGGACCCAGGCTTATGCTGAAGTTAAATGATCTCTTATCTTATAAGGTTTGTATTAATAAATATGAAAATCTGATTAGTTTTAAATGGCTCATTAAATCAGTACAATTAACCTTTAATGTGCAATAAATGTTTATACATGAGTAGAATAAGTTGAATTTAATATAGTAGTGAGAGTTATCTAATCTTGTTTTCCAGGCAAAACCATCACCTTTTCAAAGGGCAGAGCATGTGAGGCTGACAAAACAATTAGAAATATTAAGGTTCAAGAGAATTTTGTTGGTTGACGAACGGGATAGCAAACTCGCAAACATTAGGAGGCTCAAAGAGATACATGCTAAGTTGGTCGACGAAAATCAAGATCTAGGTAACAAAACTCAACAATGAGGGCCACCGCGTGTCAGAAATCCGCTAGATGCGCTAGTGTAGAATGAGGTCTAGCTATCATGTTCCACCAATCACAGGCCAGTAGCTTGCCTCTCATTGGTGGGACATGACAGCTAGACCTCATTCTACACTAGCGCATCTAGCGGATTTCTGACACGCGGTGGCCCTCATTAGGATAGGGTCGTTTCCTAAAACTTTCCTTATTATGCCCCTATATGCAAAGCATGCAAAATTTGTTTTGAATTTTTTAATAATTACATAAGTATTGGAATGAAACAACTTTAACGGACAATAGTCTTATGCTATTGTCAGCTCAGTCGCGCTTCGATTATGGAATCTGTAAAGGCTCCGAAACGTCAGCCTATAAAAAATAAAATACGCCAGTTAAATCCGTTAAAGTTTTTTCATTCCAATGTATAATAACCGCGAAGGCATCAGAAATTATTAATTACATAAGTAATTATGAATTTGCAAAAAAGAGCATAAAAAAAGTATATTATAATATGTACCACTGTTTAATATATTGATGCCTAACAGGTCTTTAGATACAAATCAGTTGACCTAGTGGTATGTGATTTTACCTGAACATTGCGGGAATCTTTATGCGAAAACAAAAATCTATTATTATAATTAATTTGGTGTTACTTGGTTCCAAATTTATTTCTTATCTTTTAGGTCTAGAATTAATGCAGAATTATCACAGTCTGTCTCGACGCAATGAACTACTGAAGGAGCAGCGTCAGAGTAGTGGCGCGCTGCGGGAACTCTGCTCGCGATCTCACAGCGCACTCGCGCGCCGACGGACAGAACTACTGGCCCAGTTGGCACACGTGTTTCATATAGAACAGGTAGTTTATACTACTTACTGGTAAATACTTAGGGGACAAGTTCGCTTTTGTATTTTTTTTTTGTCTTGATCACGTTATCTGTATATTAAAGAAACATACATAAATATAGATCGGTAATTAATTACATTTTTGAAAAGGGCAGGCGATAGAGAAATTCATATGAAATTGAACATATTATCATTAGCATATGTGACCCTACTCTTCTTGGACTCTTTAAAACTGCGAATTATAGAAGTTACGTTAGCAACCTAACCTATGTACGAACCTATGCACTATATTGTAATTAATTAACGAACTAGTGTCTAGACACGGAATGCCAGGGATTTGGTTTAAATGACTGCCTGATTATATATTTAAAATCTCAACTTTTCACAGGCCGACGCCTCCTGTTGGAAAATTTGCGACGTGCCCCTACCAATCTGCGGGGATGAGAACCCGCGAACCCTGAATCCGGTCGGCGACTCAGTGGCGGCGGGTTTCGTGGCTCAAGCTACGTGTTTAGCCGCCGCCATCTTGAACTTGCCACTTCGTTATAAAATCACGCTTTTGGGTTCAGCTAGCAAGATATTAGATGTGACGCCGGACTTGCCTGATCCTAAGTAAGTTTATTATTGAATTAGCAGCCTGTTGATCTAGTGTTCAGCGTCCATGAGTAGAATAGCAAAGTTCGTAACCTTTTAGGGGCAAAGTGCGTATCACACTGCGCACGAGCATCTGTACATGAGTTTAATATGTATTTATTTATGTTTATCCGTTGTTTAGTACCCATAGTACAAAGCTTTACTTAATATGGGACTAGATTGTTTGGTGTGTATTGCCTAAGATATTTATTTACTTTATTTTTATTGTGTATGTCCGTACTATAATTGATCCCTCTATTTACTTGTTTTATTGGTTTCTTTTCAAGTTTATAAGAGTAATGTTATTTTTTTAAAAACCTACTTTTGGAGTCAACATTTCTCCATTCTTATACTAATATTGATGAATGTTGGTTATATTTTCCAGTATACCACTGTTTGCCCGCGGCGGGGACGTTACGTTGTTTCGCTACGCAATGTTCCTAATCAACAAATGCATAGCTCAGCTGATGTGGGCGCGAGGAATACCCGTCGCGGATATGCGACCGACTTTGGCCAACCTACAGAGGTTGTTGACTCAGCCTGCTAGCTTGTGAGTATAAAAATGCATTAAAGTATAGATTGTACATAACTTTATTGACCTAAGACGAATACGTATTTAGCCTGTTTAATATTTGTACGTCGACAAGTAAATTGATTTTTACTTAATATTTTTAATGACGTAATTTATATGTTCATGAATGATCTTATTGTTCATTGTTTTTATGATTTCAGCATGAATGCATGTTATTTGATATAATAATTGTACATAATTATATTGTGTGATGATTTGATTTTGGACAATAAAATTGATCATTGTTCAATGTGTCTTTTTTTAAAACTTGGTAAAATAGTTATTGTAAAAGCAACATTCCTGTCTTCATAAAGACATAATATTTACAATCAGTGTTATATGACAAAATAGTGAGAGTTATTTCTTATAATATGAATTTAAAAGAATTCAAACTAATATGACCACTGTTTCCTAGGCCTGATACTTCAAAATTGTTTGGCACGTATCACCTAGGAGAGGGCAGGTGTCCACACACACAATCCCTTCGAAGTCTTGTCGCATCGGACCGGAAATACAGACAGTTTAACAGATTTAAGGTAAGATATGTACTTATGAAACAAGCTGTGTTCATAAACATTTAGTAGCTGATAAAAAAGTCCATCTTGTATATGTAGTGGTTTAATATAGTCAATTAGATTCCAATAGATATTTAGTTATTAATACTTCTTTCTTAGTGAAGTTTACGTTATAGAGTTTAATCACGTAGTTATATTATTATATTAAAATATAAAAAAATATACTTACATTATTGAGTTTTTTGTAGTTTCTTCTCAAGTGAGGTTTTTTCGGAAACGGTGGTATCTTCTTAAAGCCATAAGAGTTTGTAAAAGCCTAAATTAAATATAGTACTTTACGCACCTAGGCCAGTAAAATAAAAAATGTCGCGATCACATGTAATTGTCGTCCGAGGCGAAGCCGAGGTTGACAAAAATGTGATCTGAGGCTTTTTTTATTTACTGGCCGAGGTCAGTATACTATTTTTCTGTTCGACGAAGCCAGAAAGCGGTAACTTAATTTAGCGCAGTGGCCCGAAAGTTGGCGCTTTCTGGCCGGAGGACAGAAAAGTATATTATTGATTTTGATTCTGATTTCTTTTTAGGATTCTGTGGATGGCCAGTCACCACAAGCTGTTATGACATTAAGCAGACATCGGCATACCAGGAGCGTGGGTAGTTATCAAGATGATCAGGTAAAACATTCTATATATAAATATTCAGAAGGACCCATAACACTGCACTTGTTTTCGCGCTTGGAATTGTATGCATAATGAACTAATAACGGGATTTAAAATCTCGTGTGCTATTGTACTAACATAATTACTTTAGTTGTGCATCATTTTTCTTATTTACTTAAAATGTAAGTTTGTGTTTCTTTTTAGTAGATAGATGTTTTGCTTTTGTACTTAACGCATGTTATGTGCTGTGAACTGCTGTGTTTATTTTTAAACGTATATTATTTAATGCACCCTAATCAATCGTCACTTTTTGTTTTAAATAACCTCTTGTAAAGTTATTTATATACTGAGGATTTTTTCTAAGTTGAAAAGATAGCATTAAGCCAATAGAAGTAAGATAAATTCTTTGAACTATTTTGTTCCAATGTGTAATAACAGCTAAAGCAACAGTAATTTCTGAACTATTATTTTTTATAGGAACTGCCTGCATTAAACCAATCTAGTACTTCGATAATGGGAAGTGAGCCGAATATTTACAATACAAAACTCCAAACGGACGCTGCCGAAATACATCAGAATTCAATGAAAAGCCATAATTCTGACTCGGCTATATTGAAATTGGTCACCGAGCAACGAATAAGCGACGTGGAACAAGAGAATAAAGTCATATTCACTCTTGGAGATGACACGTGTCTCAGCAATGTACATAAAGAAAGACTAGTGAAGATATCAAGTAACAACGCAGATGAATTATTCGCTACCGTAGACGAGAACGTTCAACAAATATGCACCGAAATAAACGATTTCTGCACCGACAAAGATGTTCACGAAGGTTTTGATGTAGTTAAACACTTGGAAGGTATCGATGTGAATATAGATATAGCGAAGTATATGGAGGAAAGGAAAGAAAGTGTCGTGGAGGATTGCGGTGCTTGTGACGATGTTTGTGACGTGTCTTGTGCCAAAAATGTGACCGACGTTATTGTGATACCGAGTGCGGAAGCCATTTTGGACACTGGACAGGAAAATGAGGAGTTAGATAAATAGCATAGGTTGTATTGTATTTATTTTGAGTTGGGTCCTACCCTACACATTGAATAAAGAAAATGAAATAAATGTTAGAATGAAACAATTATAAGGTAGGTATTTAACTCGCCGCTGAACTGAAGATAGTCTAACACTCATTCGGCTACAAATATGTAAACTGTAAAATTTTCGAATTGTCAGCAAATAATATAAAATATGCGAGTTAAATACGTTATAGTTGTTTCATTCCGTATCATCAGAAATTATCAAAATAAATATTGTAATTGACTAAATCTTTTTAGTATGTTGTATAATTCGATTTAGCCTAAAACTACAATATCATAATTTTGATTCAAAATCAAACTTAGAATAAAGTTTGTAAGTTTATTTATATCTCTATTTATATGTCGGGTAGAAAAATATTGCTGATATTAATAGACATGTGAATTACTTTACTTTTTAAAAGTACAATCTTTTTGTATCAAAACTTGTTCTAAATATGGTTAATATCCGCACCTACTGCTGCTTATCTTAGTTTAAAATGATATATCAAAAGATCATAACTATAAAAATGTTGCTGACCAGTGTACCTACTCTATTTATTTATATTTGAAATGTTTATAACTAAGAATTGATGCTGAATACTTTGCTTGGACTCCTAGTTCTACATTATCTACGTATTAAATTAAAAATTGGATCTGAAGTGATACTCACAACAGTTCAAGGCATTTTTTTAGTCATTCTGGCTTAATTGGCCTTAATTAAACTACCTAATATAAAAAAAATAGTATCTACAGAGTAGCTTCGATGATATTTGAAACAAAAGAATTGTATTATTTATAAAGTTCTACGACTCTATAACTCATCTATGTACCTTATGTAAATGTTGATAACATTTCTGCATGACAAGCAAAATTCATTAATATTTTTTTTTTTCACCACACGCAAATGTTTATACCAGAATTCTAAATTTATTAAACTATTTATTCTAAAGCCCATAGCTACAAGCTTTTCCTTATTTGCCATTTAATCCACAGTCCCTGTTTTAATATAATAGTGACAAAAATCGAAATGTGTCATCACGTAAATTAAAATTTGATTGTGACGGATATTTTCGTTTATGACACTATTTTATTTAAGGAGCGAGATGGTTTTGTCGCTGTATATATGTACCTATTTAATTTAATTTGTTTTTAAGTTCTGTATGTAAAATGAAATGGAAAACTTTAATTCGATATAATATGTTCCCCTTTTTTTTTAAAAACGAATATTACAAATATTTGTTGTATTTAATTTTGTTTTATCTGTGATTGTGTGACGTCATAGTTTAATTCTTTATTTCTAATTGTTCCTAAATTCAAGTTGTTTATTGTATACAGATTAGTCCGTATTTTTTTTAGTTATTATTTTATTCATTCTCTGTGATCATATTATGATGAAATTTTACGTATAAATAATATTTTATGAACAGTACCTAACTATTCTAAAGTGTGTTTTCATTTTTTTAATGTTTCCATTTTATACATATAAAATAGGTAATTATGAATAATAACTGCTATTTAGTGCCTCAACACAAGAAATTGATATTAACCTTATGTGGTTATTAATGCCTATATTATTTTCACATAATAGTATCGTATTTTTGTATATTCCACAACGATTGTATTGGTAAGATCGAACCTATCATCCCATGTTAACTGTGTAATCTGCCATACATACAATAAAGTATTTATTTATATCCTCAATAATGCAAATATTTTATTTTGTATTTAATGTTGCCCCAGCACTCTTAACGTAGGTACCTATTTTTTGGTCATTTATTTGGAAAGTATTGCATCTAGTAGGTAGGTCAGATAAAACCTACAAATCGCAACGCCCCTAATACCTATTTCTTTATGTACCGTGTGGAATTTAAATCAGGGCTGCTATTCGGCAGCAAACAGTCATATGGATCTTGTCTGACTGTCTGCTTACTTAGAGTCATTCAAACTCCATAATAATATGAATAATATGACATGGGAGGTTAGTAAGGGACCAAATAGTCGTACAAGATAGGTATGACTCTGCTTCCGAATAGCGCTGCAGACCACATAAAAATCTACTGAAGAGCGTAGTAAAAATGCGTCCATAACTATTTTATTGCCGAAGAAATATCCTGCGAAAAATGTACCTACCTACAGGACTACAAACTCCATTAAGGTTAAGTTATTTATTTTAAAATATAGATTATAAACAAAGTACCTACCTACACGTGTTTTTACAAAAGGGTTACATTTCTACCTTGCTTAATTTTATACCTATTATTTCGGCCTCAAATCCACCTTTCGCGGGGAGACCCACGACCACATAACTTTCAAAAAGTACCTACTTTGCCAACATTAAAATGTCCACCTGCCCTGCAGAAGGATAATTTTAAAAGCGCGCGTTTTACTTTATGATGCCTCAAATTATTATTTAATAACTGCTAACACTGCGAAGAAATTATCGATAAAAAAAAAAAGTAATTAAAAATCATATTAAAACAACGCTAATTATTTTGCAAAGATTAATCAATTCGCCCGGGAATTATTTATTTCTCAGTCAAAATAATAGGTTCCGCCCGACCAGGTTTACGTGAGCTCTGGTCAAGTTTTCAACGAGTAAATTGGTATGAAAATATAACATTAGCGTGTGCCGGGAAAGCTCAATGTAAACTGGCGGTAACGGCTCGCCCAGCAATAGTATAAATAGACATCGGCCGGTACGCGTGCGCGAACATTCCCGTTCTAAATTCAAACCGTCCGGCGCCCGAGCAGGCCGGATCGATTTGTAAAACGAATTCGATTTTTTAATGTAAAAATCGAATTCCGACTCCGAATTACGACTGGAAAGGCCACTTAGAACTTTAGTGAGTGATCGAGGACGAATTTAAAGTGTTAGCTTTTTGTGTTTAGTGAGAATGTGTGACTACTGTGTTCAGCGATAGGACTGAGAAAAAATGTTTTTTATGTGATTTTCACGCAACCGTAAGTAATTTAATACTGTATTCCAGAAAAAAACAATTTTCACTTCAAAAAAATGAAGTGACTTAAGTTTGGTTACACTAACCAAAGCACAGAGGTTACATAAGTAGGTACCTGTTATAGTGACTAAATATATCTAAATTTTATAAGTATTGCCAGTACCCAAGGCAACGGTATCTATTTGGCTGTTCGATTTACAGTGACTTATGTCCACCTTTTGTGCCAAGTCCTAAATGCCATATGTGATTGACTGGCCTATAAAAAGGACCAGCCAGCCAACTCGGTCGGTGTTGTGCTTTCAAAGCGTTATTCATAAACTAGAATGACGTATACTAATACCTACAAAGTCGCTTTGCATTTGTTATTCACATGTGTGTAAAATTGATTCCGGAAATTTCAGTTGGTTAAATGTAGGAACAATGTTAAACGTGAACGCATTTTCTTCTATCTCAAATTAAAAGCTACTTACGTAGTTGTTTATTATGTTTAAATACGTCTATGAAAAAAATAGAATGTCTTTGCTTTTATTTCAGAACAGGATTAAGTGCCTATCTACACAGACATTTAGGTTCACCAAAGATTATTTATTTCTTGACCAATGCATTCCTATTCTAATCTTGGTACTGTTTATTCTAAATCATAACAAATAGTACAAATTACATTACGCATCTATAAATGTCAACAGGCATACGACTGTTACTAATAAATATTCTACAAAAGTGATCTACCCCGGATTCGTACAAATAACAAAAATCTACAACAGTTTATACAGCACACGCCAAGATAGCACATAATAATATAACAACTTATTATATCGAGTAATTTTTAATTGATACTTACCGCGGAGATTGGCCGTTCCACAATATTTCGGACGATAAAATCGGACAGATTGAGAACCCCATACTACAAACTGTCGGAAATTAATATTTAATGTTGTAAGTAACGTACATATGTACAGTTTACAATCTCGCGAGATAGATTGTAAATTGACGGTGCTCATAATATTACGGTGACATATTATGTATATAGGTAACTTGTATTGGTGAGGATTATTTTGTTAGTAAAAACCGACTTATTCCTTAAATAACAATTATTAATCTTTTTTTTTCTCGAGTAGTTTATGACAAAATGCTTAAAACAATGTCATGTAGTGAAATTGCTGTAAGTTTAGTTAATTATGCAGAATTTAATATATATGTCGGTTTTAAAGTTCACAAAAAATATCGAAGACATAGATTGACGATTGTGTTTTGTACTAACAAAGACAACTATGTATAAAAATTAAAAGACGGCTGGCAAGTATATGTAGTAAAATTAGAAAACTCGTATCTACATCTGCTTTGCAACTATCTATAATTAAAAGCTAAACCACGTCGTCGACACGAGCTAATGAGATGGACAGCTATTATTATGCAAAATAGAGATTGTATAGAGCGACCGAATCTTTACTTTAATTTATTACAGAAAATTTTACATAGGTACCTATAGTGTAAAGTGAAAAAGTTTGGTTAAAGGAGATTTAGAAATTGAAATAATTGATCAACAAATACTTACTTACATAATACATTATAGTATAATTATTTCTAATACAAGAATACCTACAGTTGTGATCACAAATTTAATGACCCACCTAATAGATTCAAGCGTAGCGTTGCGGAATTTTTTTAATTTGTATCAAAAATACAAAACGTCGTCTAACTAATAAAAATGCTTAAGTCATCAATTAGCTACTGACAGCTAGTAATTGATTAATTACAAGTTTTTATGAAGATTCCACCGTTTCCGAAAAAAACTCACTGCACCTACGCTAAAAGTGACTTAAGCGGTATTGTCATCTAAGCGACGCAGACTATCAGATACGCTAATTTAGTCAGTCCAGTCAGTATATTTACTCTGTGTGTATGTGTGGGTACACTCATACCCAGTAGACACTATCACTGGCTGATATCTCTTGAGATTCCTTCATGTATAGATAGAGCTCGAGCCGATTCATTGGAGTTCTTTTTCATTGTTTTTTCCTAACATCCGCAGGGTAAATTGCCAGGTCTATTTGCGACTACATTGTAGTCTGTCCAGGTCCTAAAGGTTAGGCAGAAGATATCGGTGTCCTAGTTGGCGTGATAGACTTCCTAGAATATATGCCAGGTCAATTTCTAAAGGTCTATCTATAACGAGTTCTGTGCTGAATAGTTTTGGCCGGCTATTTGATAGATTAAAATTCGGAAGCTCGAACGTTGTGATAGATTAATTATAAACTTACTGGGTGTCGATCCCTGTTCTGTAATATTTAAATCGGAGGTAGAATTTAATCACTAACAAGTCTATAGGTACTAATATTATAAAGAGGAAGGGTTTGTTTGTTTGGATTGAATAGGCTCCAGAACGGCTGGACCGATTTAAAAAATTCTTTCCCTGTTGGGAAGTTACACTATTCCCGAGTGACATAGGCTATACAGAAAAAGGTGATCCGTGCGAAGCCGGGGCGGACAGCTAGTTTTGTATATAAGGGCATATTTTTGACTTTGTACCTATAACACGTTCCAATACATTCATGGATAATAATATTAATAAAATGTACCAAATACCTACCGCTGTCAAGAACAATGTTGTGTCGCATTTATTGCTTTTCTACACGACGAAAACGCTCACGCTATAAAATATACAAATTATTTGATGGATGAAATTCCAACTGTCACAGACGCACTCTTTTAATATGGATTAAAATAACTTTGCAATTTAATTTTGGAAATTCTTCATTTTTTACCCTTTTATAAATAGACTATTTACAATATAATTTTAATTTAATAATATTTGTAAATATTACATTAATTATTGTACAAAATACAATCTTTTATTTAATAAGTAGTTACCTAGTTAGCAAAACTTGGCAAAGCTTAGCTGCCATTTTGTTCTAGAAACAACGCTACCTATATTAATTAAGGGTAATTAGTATGCACGTGCTTCCTTAGTAAAAGTCTAGTTAGTGTGAGCTTTTTCTCTTTGTTCACTTTTTAGATGGTAAGACGATGTTTTCTCCAAAAATTAAAAACAAAATAAGTAATTGGTAAATAATATATTTTGATGTGTTACAGTTATTTTATATAGGTAGGTACACAAGTACATAACAATTATGAAACCCTTCTCTGTCTAGCCGAGTGGCAGAAATAGAAGGAGAGGGGTAATTAACCTGTAATGCTTGGGACAATAGAAATTTTCCAAAATAAGAACAATAATATGGGGCGAAAGTTTTCAAAGATTGATAGAAAATTAACAACATTTAGTATTACTTATCCATCGAAAAGTGATCCACGCGGACTTAGCCGAAATACAAATTTAAGACTCAGGATAACAATTCTTTAAACCAAAGATTAGGACTAATGAAAACAAAAAAACGCGTGTTCTTTAACTTGTAACAATTAATTCTTAAATGAAAAGGCTGTTCGCAATTCCATCGTTTTATTTGCTTTTTTACAAAATAGTTCTTTGTGCCATCATGTAAAACAATTTTTGTCCTATTAATAATCACTCGTATTTTAAAGTATTTGACGTTAATCTAGTTTTAAGACATCTAAATGGAATACTCTTTAGTATCTAAAGTTTCAACGAAATATTGCATCATAGTCTTTGTCTAAAATAAATACCTAGTAAATAACCTGTGTATGAATATCAGTCGACTTCTTATGAAAATAGATAGTAAAATTATATACGATATTATGAATCCACGTATTAAACCATATTACATAATAATCATTCATAACATGTTCATTATTCTTTATAGCACATAGGTAGATAAGTCATAGTAATTGTGCAATTATGTCTCTAAATTTATTGCTGACTGTGCCAAATACACACTTTGATTTGCGACAATTGCAAAGCAATCAACTGTGATTTACATACTGTGGCTCGACAATCACTACGCCTAAATGGTTATGTATATGTACTCAATTAATATCAGATTCATGTGAACATGGATTTAGAATCCAGATAAAACTAAGCTATACCTATAATATCCATAATTAATACCATATAGGTAATTAATCACATGGATCTATGTAGGGTAGTTACCTACATAATATTTGCTTGCTCTGAATTCTCGAATGTTGTTCTTAGTTAGTCATTTACTTACTTTTGGCAGATTATTACGAGTATTTTATTATCAGTTAAATTGTTAAAAAAAATGCAAGAAGGGAAGATATTAAAGTATGTACTTAATTAAAACAAAACATATTTCCTGCGGTAATGAAAACAAAAATTTGAAACGGAATCTGCTAACACAACCTGTTCTGGCTTTATGAAAAATTCCCCGCATAACTGGCAGGTTTTCATTCCACTGGTCACCCCGAAATTTCACCAGAAAGCTTTATAGCCTTGCAGTAGTTCAGTTGCCTGCGGCATTTGAGAACCGAACGTCGTTCGCGAGTCGCGTGCGACTTATTCCCGAATTCGAATTTCAAATTCGAATTAGTGTTACCATAAAATTATTCTAAGTAGCACTTTACATGTTGTGATTTTTGTGGGTGTTTAAAGAATTTTTTGTGACGTGTTAAATGTGAAGTTCTCAACCACTTTATGGAATGTCACAAAGGTTTGTTTTTGTTGCGTGTATAACGTCTATAAATTGTGGCAAAAGTTTTTTTGCTTCGAGGATTTCGAGGCTTTAAATTATTAATTGTAAAAATTTTTCAGTTTAACCTACTTTTGTTATAAATTATTAAAATTACTATTTCAGTATTATTATTATTTTACAGTTGGATATTAGTCGACTTTATAACGTTATTACTACCGTAATTTAAATATACCTTTTTAAACCAGCCTCTCCAACAAATAACTGTAAATCATAATATACCTCAACAATATATTTTTTTAATATTATCTTGCATTTAACGCCAGATTTAACATTTAACTTTAGAATTACACTGTAAACAATGTAGTGAACGGAAGTTTTAATGCTGTACTGTATAACAGACTATTAATAATGAAGCATTAATTTCATAATTGCATACTGGTCCTTCCGTAGCACTCGATAAAATTACAAATTGCAATTAAGTATTTTATTATGAAGTATTTCTTACCATGCCACATTAACCATTAATATTGCAAAGTGTGTCGCATAATGTAATATGTGTCTTTTTCATTACACCAATGAGATTCCTAGGTGACATTATTTTAATTGGTTTACCGTATTTTCGTCCGACTGCCCCAAGAGTGTAATATTTTTGATTGTGGGTGTATTCCAATCGCATTTTGATAATCGTGATTTCGCTGGATTTGTTACATGTTTAATTTAATAAAAAATATCTTGTCAATGTTTACAATTTTAACATTTAGATATTTTATAGCGATATACAAGTATATTTATATAGGTACTCATCAAACTACGATTACGCTGAATTTTAAGCTGATTTCTCTAGTAGTTTTGTATGTTTTGACATTTTATTCCAAAGTAATATTTTTATGGTATACTTAACAAGAATTAATGAAAAAATGCATTACCTAACTTTTTAAATCTATAACGACACTTTTTACAATAAAAATAAAGTAGATAGAAATTTGTTTTATCATCGTCCATATTATAACTATGTATATGTATGTGGATCACGTTATTTATATCTTGTTAGTTTTTTTGTATCACTATAAACTATTCCCTGACTGACAGGTAGAGTATGTCTTAGGGCAATACAAGTACCTACATTCATTTTAATAATTTTGACGATCTCACTATAAATGCATAGGACGTATAATGTGACAAAAAACCATGTAATCATAATGCATGAAATAATGAGAAATAGATTAATATAATATATTAATAAGTCTATTGGAAGACTTAATACTCTATCAATTATTCACTTCATAGTTTATGTTTTCTTTAGACCGATTTTAATAAATTAGTTATTACATTTATAAGAGCAAGTTCTATGGAACAACGATTAAGCAATTGCCAAGCTATTACAATACCATCAAACCAATGTTATATCAGAAACGAAACATCTGAGCCGTTAAACTGGGTTTAACGTATTTTTAGCGTCAGGAAGTGGGTCGCACTCCGGGGCAGCGTCTTCTCGCAACATAATATAATATATCTTGTATTGGATCTGTCGGGAATACCGTCATACGCATGTAAAATGTAGGTACGCGAGTGTATCTGATAAGGTAGTAAGGGAGAGAACGTTACATATTGCTGTTTTGGTGTCGTAAGTAGCTGAACTGTAAGTACCTACCTGACTGATTTTATCAACCAGGAGGATTGTTAGCTTTAGATTTGTATTAGACTAGCGGCCCGCCCCGGCTTCGCCCGGATCCCTTTTTTTGAAGCCTATGTCACTCGGGAATAGTGTAGCTTTCCAACAGTGAAAGAATTTTTCAAATCGGTCCAGTCGTTTGTTAGCCTATTCAACCCAAACAAACAAACAAACGAACAAACCTTCCCTCTTTATAATATTACTACCTATCCGCTCCGGCTTCGCACTATTTCACTCGGGAATAGTGTAGCTTGTGAAAAGTAACAGTGAAAGAATTTTTGAAATCGGTCCAGCCGTTCTGGAGCCTATTCAATCCAAACAAACAAACCTTTCCTCTTTATAATATTAGTATTGATTAGTATAGAAATATAGATAAAAGTTAAGATTGCTTGCGCAGGTCAAGCCCTTTCCGTGTTTGTTTTATCAACTCGAAACTATGACGCGAGTTCATCGCGACCCAGAATACAGAGTGTAAGGATTAAAACAAACTGAGGTATAAAACCTTACCGACCTAGTAAGTGTACTTTAAAAACAGTCAAGATGAAATGTTCTTTCAGTTAATGATTTTTTAGGTATATGTAAAGAGTTCACATAACAAGATGCTGATCTATTGTAAATACTTAAAGTTTTAATAGCATTATGGAATCTGTAAAGGCTCCGAAACGTCAGTCAGTAAAATAAAATACACAAGTTAAATCTGTTAAAGTTGTTTAATTCCAAAGTATAATAACCGCGAAGGCATCATAAATTATTTTAATAGCATTTTACTTTTGCCGTTATAGCAACAAATAATAAACTTAACGAAAAGTCACGATTTAAATATATTCGTTTCGCATCGTGGTGTTTTTGCGTGTTGGCATAGAACCCTATATGACAGTATTACTCTTACTTTGCAGATTATCAAATGAGTTTTTTCTTCATCTTTGTAAGCAAATAATTGTTTATTTACTGTCCGTAACTTACTGTGATAGACGTCTAGACATGGGTATCTTTATTTAATAAAGATTGAATAACTTCTCAACGAAAATAGAAACCGATTTGTGATATATTTAATGTTTTATGTCAACGATCGTATCGATTTAATATTGTTAGCATCATTAATTATTAAGCATAGATTTCCTAACGTAGTGCGTGACGCAGTAATTAAGGTCAAGATAATGGTGATACTGTAATTTGTATTTTGATTGAATATGGTTATTTAACTAAAGTACATATGTACGCAAGTCGATAATTCAATTCACCAGGCTGCCTAATTTATATCTACCTAATAGATAAATATTATAACGACAGCATTAATGTTGACTAATAAATATTTTTATAACTACAATTTATTTCAAAAATCCATAAATACCTACTTAAAAAAGTGTTCGTAAGTTCAATTCTTGTAGCGCTACGTGATTCGTAGACCTTGCTACGCCGTAGAAGCTCTACGTTAGCTCTCTAAACAAACAAAATGTCACTTGAAGGAAATCGAAATCCTCTTACACACTACTTTGACTGCAGTTCGATAATAACATAATACCTACTGATTAAAAATTTGCTTATAAAGTTTTTTGATATAACGGGCCTATTTCACAATCTCTAAGTAATCTACTCGCCTCTTTTAGAGCAGACATATACATATTGGAATGAAACAACTATTAACGGATTTAACTCGCGTATTTTTATTTTATTTTATTAGATGACGTTTCGGATTCTTTACAGTTTCCATAATCGTAGCAACGACTGAGCTGACAATAGTCTAACGCTAAAGTGAATTATACAGTTATGCAAACTACCTTATATTTAAATTACAAATTTTGAAAAACTACCCTTTTCTAAATTATGAAATATTAATGTTACATTTTACGCAAAATATTTTACTATTATAGTATATATATTTCATAATTTAGAAAAGGGTAGTTTTAAATATAAGGTAGTTTGCATAACTGTATAATTCACTTTAGCGTTAGACTATTGTCAGCTCAGTCGTTGCTACGATTATGGAAACTGTAAAGAATCCGAAACGTCAGCTAATAAAATAAAATAAAAATACGCGAGTTAAATCCGTTAATAGTTGTTTCATTCCAATGTGTAATAACCGCGAAGGCATCAGAAATTATTAGACATATACATAGTTTAATCTTGGACTACTTATCTGCCGCATTATATTTGTAGGTAGATTATTAATAATAAACAATAATTTAACTGGAATAAAAGTAGAAAATACCTATTTTAATATTCACTTGGATATTGTGACAATAGGATTTAAGCAGCATGCGAAATGTTTAAACTGAAAAGTGCATGTATTCAAAATGTACATCTCCAGTACTTGATACGTGGCGGCTGAATAGATGCTTGAAAACTCTACGTTATAAAGCGTAAAGCCAGAGGTTATCGCAGCCATTTTGATGTTTATGACGTCATTTTCATAAACGCGTGTTTTACCCTAGGGATGGACCTGAAAAATGCGGTTATTGTATAAACGTAACAGATGGTGTCATTAAAGTTTATGGCGTACTTTTTCCGTAAGTGTTTGTTTTGCGAGTAATTCTATATCAATGATTTACTTACTTTCAAAAAAATAAAACTTATTTATAAACTTAAGAAATGTATGTTCGCGCATAACTGCCGAACGACTGCATCAAATTGAATAATTCCTTTTTTGTTGTGTTTATGTTAGGAAAATGTTTGTAGTATATTATATATTTAGGTCATGATAACAAAACTTCACGCGCTACATTCTTCCTTAACCGTCGTGTTATGATAAATATACTAACAAAATAAATATATGTAAATATAACAGTTATTTTTATTATAATCAATTTAAAAATTTTTGAAGTCGTTATAGTCGTCCTAGAGAAATGCGTACAGATATTGCTCATTAATTTAAAATCGGTACCTACTTTGTAGGTAGGAGGTATTAATTATCCTTTTGTTTACGAAATTACGAAGGTTGTACCAAAACATCGTATATTGCATCCGTTCTGAATACTCACGCTTTATGCCTAAAACTTTGTTAATCCACGTCCTCATTGAAAACGTAGTCTATCCACTATGTTGTCACTGTGAACGTTAATGCTTTGAGATAAGATGTAAAATGGCTTGACGTATAACCTGTTTATTATTTTGATTATATGCAGAAACTGTCACACTTAAGTAGGAGTTGGGTCGAAGAAAGATTTTTACTCCACGAAAAGTTTAGGTTTAAATTTTGGAATGAAACATTATAACGGATTTAACTATTGTATTCTATTTTCTGACGTTTCGAAAACTTTTTATTCATAGCTCGACTCAGCTGACGATAGTCTGACGCTAACGCTAAAACTCAGTCGTACATATGCCATTTAAATAAATATTTATGGCCATCTTAAAACTTGCTATTCGTTGATAGTTTCATTTGCTTATAAAGTCTGGTTACAACTTTATTTTCGTATCTATAAAAGTTCACTGAACTAGATTTAACCGAGTTAAGAGTTATAAAGTATGTAGGAAGGAACAACTACCTTTTACAAGGTTATGTCGCCAGTTAATCGTTAAACCTTTAATGATTTAGGTATCATCGACGTTAAGGTGTTTACTTTTACCGTTCTAAGGAATTATTAAATTTTTAAACACTTCAAGTGGTGTTTATAACTTTAGGCTAGACTAGGGGAAGGTTGTATTAAAAATAACAATGTAATTTCATTTAATATGGTCATGGGAAAAAATATGAAAAAAAGGTAAAATTTACCTTTTTGTCAATATTCAATAAATCAATGTCTCTAATGAAATAATAAATAGTAGAAAATAATAAATAGTAGAAAATAATCAATTTACTTTTTTCTTGAATTTACTTTTAAAAACAACCTGGATATAAGTTTTACTGCATTTTAAAATATTATAGTACATATTTATTGTTTTACCGTGAATGTTATTAATTCTGTTCACACACTTTGAATTCAACCTTTTGTTTTGGGTCATAGTGTGCTTATTGCTCTGAAGACAATACTTTTTTCGTTCAATCCCTCCAATATTACATTTTGATGAAAAGATATACGTACTGTCTTCGTACATGTTGTCAGAATTAATCAAAAATCTTATTCCTTTAATATTCCGGGCAAGGGGCTGACGGCGGTTGAGGCGCCCGTGAAATCACCAATTTAACAGCTTTACTAAATTAAATCTACGATGCTAAACTAGGAAACTAATTTATGAAACTGTATTAGACACTACATCGAGCGTGGATGTGACATCTTAACTAGGCATTAATAAATAACTAGGAACTTGTTTAAGGTTGTGACGTGCATCCAAAGGTTAGGTACTCACAGCGTAAGGAATTTCATATAATACTAAAATTGATCTAGTTTCAACTTTGACTAAGAGGAAATTCCTGTCCAGTTGAAATTTCTCTTGAACAATAAATTAAGATACTTTATGAATATTAATGATACATGATATACATAAGATATTTTTTAAAGTTCAAGGAGACAAACCGTTTGCAATGTTTTTAAAATTAATTTATTCCGTTTCGGTACTACCTATTCAATTTAGCTACGGTCGACGTGTTTTTTAATTTGCATACAGAGCCACAAATTACCTGTAACCTGCCAGCCATCTGATATGTCAAATATTATTTCAATTCAATTTATTTTCGAGCATGGTCGGAATTTCAGCTAGTAGGTAATAATTATAATATGTAGGTAACTAAAAATTTAAGCTATTCGGTCTATTTGCTATAGTTTATAATGAGGCCCTTTGTTAAGGAAAATTTTCCGAAATATACGTTTTAATTAGTCCAATTTGGAACCACACAAGATTTAAATTCTTTATAACTTCATGACACTAGGTAGGTACTTGAACTAGCTAACAAGGTCTCTAACTACCAGGCACACAATACTTTTGGTAAGTAATCGAGTCTATCGATAAACCATAAAAAAGAGATTTCGTTGCCAACTTGGTACAGACCTAAAGCTGTTTCATCCTCTCGAATCTTGCATGAGATTTAATGTCTATTTTACGGATTCATAATATGTACCTAACCTAATTTAAGTAAAATTTTGTTAATAATTTCTGATGCCTTCGCGGTTATTACACATTGGAATAAAAATACGCGAGTTAAATCCGTTAATAGTTGTTTCATTCCAATGTAAAATTTTGCTGTTAGAAAATTGTTTTTTATCTAATAATTTAATGATATAGGAACTTAGTATGACGTGTTATTAAATGATATAATCTTATTACAATGAAACAACTGTAACGGATTAAACAACCCGTTAAATCTTCTTTGATGAAGGTACGGACGAGAGATTTCTGTAGTAGTTCAGATACTGCAATTAAGTATTTACCTTATCTTACCTACTTGTTATTGTACGAACAGTGACTAGCCATTTTATACTTTTACAAGATCATAAGGTCATAAGGGCTATTGGTTATCTTTACCTTAATACCTGAACAGTAAAGGTGAAAGTAGGTCAGTTATCTTATGAGTTGCGAACATCCTCTACGAGTTATTTGAAATAGAAAACCAACACAAAAATACTCCTTGTATTGTATAAAAAGATCTTTATTCTGAAATATTTGCCCAGTTAAATCTTAGGTCTTCTGTGGTCTCGCTGTATGATGCCTCAAGGGAAATAAAATATTTAAAGTAACGACACTGCTTGAATATACGGGAATTACTCTTGTTTAGAAAAGAGATTTACGGCAAGTATTGTTTATAACCTGAATTGTCGTTTATCTTTTGTGCTGCTAAGTTTTGTAGTCAATATCTATAACTAGCTGACTTGGCGAACTTGGTACCGCCATGTTCTGCTTTTGATAATAATATTTTTCTTACTTTTTAATTTCTTCTTGATATATAAACCTTGGCCTAGAAATACAAATACAAAAAAAAACAATTATTGAATTTTGTGCAGTCGATTGAGTAATGCGCGTAGGTACATACATATCTTTGATTCTTTTTAATTTATATAGATAATTTAATTCAGGTCATACTTAGTTGTTCTTTATCGGAAACTAGCTGTGCCCGCGACTTCGTCCCCGCGGAATAGTAATTCTTCATAAGGCTTCATATTTTCCCCGTTTTTTACATATCGCACCTTGATAATCACAACGTCATTATACAAAAAAGTCGATTTTTGGCTACGAGGGTTTAAAGTTTACAATCAGAAAAAATGTGACAAACATATACTTTTTTAATAAATTCGTATGTTTAAGTACGGTTTTACTAACCACAAGATACCTTTTATTATCGCAGGTATCCAAATATTTTTTTTATTCATAAACGGCTTCATTATTAAGGTTTATGTAATTTTTTAGTGTCAATATTCCACAAAATTTTACATAGTGTCAGTTTTCCATATGTTTGTTTCTACATTTTTTCCATTTTATGGGCAATAATGACATTATATCTTTTAAAATGTTTGCATTTATTTAAAACACAGTTTAAAAGTATTTAAACAACTGTATAAGTAAGGGGTTTTCACTTCAGATTGTTTAGTTTGTCTATATAATTGAAATTTCTACTTAAAAAGCCTATTTCATGCATGTTTTTGGAGTTGTTAAAATAAAATTCAATTTTTAAAATTTTTCATACATTTCAACTTGAAAAGCTTTCTTAAATCTTAATATCGTTTTGTCCAATAATTACGTAATGTAATATCTTAGAATTACATTCAGAGATTCGTTTGCATTCGAAGTGACAGTGAAAAAACTAATGACAAACTGTAATTCGTTTCGGGTATATTCAGATCTCATAGGTTCTGTATCTTCTGAAGATGGAGAAGGGTAAATAAGCGCCACATTATGCAGAGCAGCAAAAGAATGAGTTAAACCGAATTTCAGTTTACAATCACCAAATATTCAAACAGTTATTTGGTAAAAGTAGGTAAGATATTTTTGTAGGAGTTAGCCGTTGCAGAACATACACTACAAGTTTCTGTGACAGAACCTAATGTGCATGCAATAGGTACATAACACAACAATTAAGGATTACATTAGTTAGACATTTTATCTAACTACTAAAAGCTAGTAGAAGAATTGACAGAGCTAGATGATGAAGAAATGCTAGAACTGCTCGACAGATTAGGAGGTTTTTGGCATTAGGAAATTTGCTTCTAGTATTTTTATTGGTTTTCGTGGTTTGGCACCAGTTTTAGATGAGCAGGATAAGTAAATCGTAGTATTCTTTCATTATAATAAAACTACAAAAACAAATTGTATCATTATTAGAACAGAAAAAGTTTCGTTTCAAGTTAAGTAGGTACCTAATTTAATTATCCCCTAAATAGATTACCGTCACTATACCTAAAGTGACTCTCTCCTTTGATTAAAATTTATTTTCCGTGATGGCCAAAAAACTGGTTAAAGTGACACTATACAAAATAATACAATAAACCTGTCTTAGTTAAGTCGAATTATAAAAAGAATACTGTCATTAAGACTAAAGCGACGTTATTACTTTAAATTTATATAAGCAAAATTTAAAAAAATACGTTATGTAAAAGTGACATTTTTCGTATAGGATCATTATTCCGTTAAAAAAGACAGTAGTTTCATAATAATTTTAAGACGTAACGACATTAAACCAAAAATGACGAGCTTCTTCGTCGAGAAACCTCTATCACTGTCAATTCACGCGTTGCTAATGATAAAACGCCACTATTCCGATGAGTCGAGGTCTCATCCCCACTAAATGACAAAACGACACTAGCGCCCCCAGGCGCTGTAAGTGGAGTTAGAGCCACCAGTGTCTCTGTATTATGTAGTTTACTGTTAGCCCAACTAGATGGCATTGTCAGTTTAAAAAGTGCGTTTTTCGTATAGTGACGTTTTGATTATCAAGGTGCGATATTTTCCACTGTTTCTTCGCTCCCATTGGTCGCAGCGTGATGTTATATAGCCTAAAGCCTTCCTCGATAAATGGTCTATCCAACAAAAAAAGAATTTTTGGAATTCGAACCAGTAGTTCCTGAGATTAGCGCGTTCAAACAAACAAACAAACAAACAAACTCTTCAGCTTTATAATATTAGTTATTATCGGAAATATACACATGGAACTTTAGTTCTTTAGTAGATAATAAATTTTAATATATGTGAAATAGAGCACACAAATACATATTTTATGTCTTGTGAGTTTGTCATTTTCTATACGGTTGATTTCACAGAACCCAAGGAAATCTTTGATGTGTTTTTTGATTTATTGTTCTCATATAGATTTCTACTATTATAATAAAATATATTTTTTTGTTTAGTAACTAAATCGTGACACAGACTACGAAGCTAAAGGTTGGAATCCTGCAGAAGTAAATATTAGTCTTAACAAGAATATAAGCCTTTGACGTTCTTCTTTGGCTGTGACAAAAAATACAGTAATGAACGCTTTTTGCAACGTGAGAAGCTTCGGCTTACTAAAGCTGGATAGAAAGCTCTGTCTCGGTTGTTATTATTAATGGTATGCCATCGCACTTTACGCCATCATTTATCATCATAACAAGTTCTAATACAAGTCTTGTGTTACGTAATTATTATATTATATTTATGTGACTACTAGCTAACCCAGGGAACTGCCTACCGTGTTTCTGGTGAAATTTTTATTAAAAATAGAGGTTGATGGTGAAAATGTGAAAACTTTGTGTTGTATGCATTTTTAAATAATTTAAAATAAAAATACGAAAAATCTTTCTGGTGGATCACCATTTAACGGTATGAAAAATTGATGCTGCCCGATACTCAGACCTACCCGATATGCACACAAAATTTCTAGTTGTTTCGGAGGAGTTTGGCAACGAACACCGTGACATGAGAATTTCATATATTAGAATGAAACAACTTTAACGGATTTAACTCGCGTATTTTATTTTTATTGGCTGACGTTTCGGAGCCTTTCAGATTCCATAATCATGGCACGACTGAGCTGACAATAGTCTTATGCTAAAGTGATTAATACAGCTATGCAAACTATATAATAACCGCGAAGGCATCAGACATTATTTCATATATTAGTTTTTTCTTATATCAAATCTTATGAATTAATGATTTAAAATCAGCTTGATAACGACTATGTAAACGATAATAAATATTTGTATTCTGAATATTACATTTCATACCTATTAATATAGTTGTTAAATTTCTCGAGGCTTCCTTTGATAAGTTGTTGTTTGTTGATAAACATTTAAGTACTTCCGAACATAAACAGATGAACAGAAAGTTGAGTAAGTTCTAGTGAGATGTACCTACCTATGTAACCTAATATTACCTAAGATTAGACCTATTGTTATATAATATGTTAGACGATCTGCGACCTACTTATCAATCACTGTCAACAAATGATCATCGAAAATATTAAATATTATATTTTTTTAATTAAATATATTTACATGAATTAAATTGTTACCGTTGCTTTATTCCAAGACTATGGAAGATAAATTTTAAGGAAGGAAAAGGGATTTAAAACTTTGTTGAGTTTGGATGGTATCATAACAATTAAAATAAGCCCTCGAAGTTATTTTCTCCACCAAGCTAAAAGCGAAATTACTTAAAAGATACTTACTCAGATATCATATTACATTGTTAGCTTTTCTTATCTGCCTAGTGGAAGCAAATATACCCGTACTTCACTTGCAACAGGTACACGACGATCCCAATATTTATAATAGTATCTATATAGCATTAAAATGCTTAGATCAGTGTATTATAAATCATACAACTAGTTACTGTGATGACATATAAAAGATAGCAGTGTTTAGTGTTAATAAAATCGTTCTAGTTTAACATCTTTAGAATTAAACATGAGTGATTCGTGTATAACATAAAACTTCGTAAATATCGCAAGCAAAATAACACAAATGTAACTAGTAAGAAAACATTTCAAAAAGTCATAAATACTGTTTCATTAAAGGAAAATAAAGTGAAACAAGAACAAAATGTTCTTATGTAAATTCTTTTAAAATATGGCCTAAGTCGAGAACGTTAATTAGACGCATAAATTAAGCCCCCAAATTATTAGCATATTACCAAAGTCGTTAAGCAATTATGAATCATTTAGTAAGATATTTGAGATATCTTTTTTTGGAATCATGAATAAGGAGTTCATACAAATTTTGTGATACCTCATTCATTTGTTTTAAGCTATGGCAACTTTACCTAATTGTACACCATTAACCTTAACCGATTGTTCCGAATAGTGATCCTACTTTATCTCTAGCGGCCAGTTTATATGCCTTATAATGATAACCTAATAAAATACCTAGGTGCCTAGTCCCGAAGCGAGGTGAGGACGTAAATCACGCAAACTGTCAGCCAATATACATTTATCACCTTTACGATGACTGTACATTTTTCAGTACCTACCTTTAATATATGTACCTTATTTTATGCTTTGACATACATTAATAAGTATTTATTGTATACTAGTGGTCTCGGCAGACGTCGTCCCACTCGGCAAAGCAGCGCTACATTAATCAAACGATTTGACAGTTGCTATCATTGAGATGGTATTACGCTAATTTACGAAGTTTTCTCAAATTTTCTGATTTTCCGCGTATTTATTTTTTTCTTACACATGAACCTTCTGATCATAACATTAGTGAAATAAGCCAGTCGTTAAATAGGGATTCTCTTTTTCATATATTTAAGGTATGTAGATAGAATATATGGTAATGTATGTATGAACTTAATAGAAAACTAGTGGCCCGCCCCGGCTTCGCACGGGGGCTATAAACCTTCCTTAAGAATCACTCTATCTATTAAAAAAAACCGCATCAAAATCCGTTGCGTAGTTTTAAAGATCTAAGCATACATACGGACATACAGCGAAAGCGACTTTGTTTTATACTATGTATTGATAACAGTGTGGGTCTACAAAGAACCGATATCCTACTAATATATCCTACTAATATTATAAATGCGAAAGTAACTCTGTCTGTCTGTCTGTCTGTTACGCTTTCACGCTAAAACTACTGGACCAATTTAAATGAAATTTGGTACAAAGAAAGTATGGAGCTTGAGAAAGGACATAGGCTACTTTTTAACCGACTGCAAAAAAGGAGGAGTTCCACGCGGACGAAGTCGCGGGCAGAAGCTAGTAAGTTATAAAACGATTAGTGGGTATATTTGGCGCATAACTGTTAAAAAAATAAGCAGATATTATATTAGCATTATAAGACCGAGTATTGTCGCCTGGATAGGTTAAGATTAGAATATACCACACAAAGAAGATCGACGTAATCATGAAATATGCGGAATTTCTCACAATTTAATATAAGGAGGGCTTTGTGTATTATATTCTTTCTTGGAACCAACAAGTTCCTTTGACTTGCTTCTAGTGTTCGTATTGCACTAATGCCTTTGTTTCATTTCTTTGCCTTTACGTCTTTTAATTTGAAAGTTAAATTGAAAAAGTAAAATAAAATATCTGATTCTTTCTCGAGTGTTACACATAGGAATAAAACAATTTTAACAAATTTAACTCGCATAGGTAAGTATATTAATTTAATGTCGATGTTTCGAAAACTTTACAGTACCTACTGAGCTGATGACAGTCTTACATGCAAGTGAAATAAAAAATAATTTCTGATTAAAAATGGTAAACTCAAAATATAACATAGTTTTACACACTATTTTTATACTATTAAGTAGCAATACATTTATATCACCGATTAGGTATATTTTTGGGCATATTTTATAATGTCTAAATAAAGCTCCAATTAACATATACAAGTTTGGCATACATCTGAAATCTTATTTGACGAGTTTCAGTAGTAAATATAATTGAATGGACATTAAGCATGTCTGTAGAATGTATCTATGTATGTAATTCAATTCACGTTTCAAGTAGGTTATAACAGCAGTATTAGGTACATAGCGTTGTTATATTCGTACTTCCACGGGACACTATAAAAATGTTTTTCTTCAATCCACTTGTCCCTTTATGATAAGGAAAAAGTCCTCGGATTAAAAAATACTGCAAATCAGCAAAATATCCTCTTTGACAGGCGGGGGGAATTTTTTATAAGTCTTGAAGATGAGGATTTAAGAAACAGTTTCGCAGTATTCATATAATAATAAATATTATTACGTATATACAGCAAAAATAACACATTTTGTAAAATGGCGTTACAACGGTTAAAAATGAAGCGTGCCCCTTGGGAGCCACAAAATAAAAAGTTTCGCGTCAACGGATATTGTTGCGTTTTTCCTACAACACTCTGTTTTCATTAAGGTGGCACGCGATTAGCCTTTTAAATTGGCTATGTCGTTGATAATTAGCATGAGGTTAGGTCAAAGCGAGCTAGGGGTTTTTAAGTAATAGATAAGCTATATCGCTTATATAACGTATTACTTTTATACGTTATGTTATTTGAAAAAGAGAACAAAATAATTTCGATGATATTTCGATAAGGATTCTCGAAAAGATACCTAAGTAGGCTATAGGGATTCTACGAAATCAATCAAGCTACTTTTGTATGCATCTTACCTACCAATACCAGCTAGAAAACCATGCATGTTGTAACCAATTTTGACAGCACCCGATCAAGATTCCAGCTATCAAGTATCCTGGACAGTCAAATACCAATGTTTAATATTTAATAGTATTCTAAAATGAGAACTGCGCTTTGTCGCTTGTGAATGAAGTCTGAAATCGCTATAAGGCACATGAATGCATTGCATTCATATGCGTTTATGCAGTTGAATATGAATAATGCATGCCGACTAGTGGCCCAAACCGCCAAAGCTGGACAGTAGTAGGTTGCATAATAAGCTTGTTTGCTGAAGGAAAATAATTTTATGAGACTACGCTGCATAGTTTGGTTTGTTTCTTAATAGAATTTTTATTACCGAAATTTCATTGTTTCTTTTATGATTTTAGTCTAACATGCAACTTAAAAACATGCATGCGTTAAAATTACGGTTTTTATGAGGCAATGTGACCTTTTCAAATGAAAAAGTATTTTTCTGTCCACCGGCCGAAAAGCGCCAACTTTCTGGCCGCTGCGCTAAATGAAATTGCCGTTTTCAGGCTTCGTCGAACAGAAAAATAGTATACTGACCTCGGCCAGTAAAATAAAAAAGCCTCAGATCACATTTTTAATTTAATGTACTAAAATTTAGGCTCTTATTTGCGCTTATATTAGGGAGGCCTAAGCTACTAATAATAATAATAAACACATGCAATTGAAAATTTTCTACAAGAAAGTTAATTCTCTGTTTGCCTGAAAGTGGAACCAATGAGGTGTTCTTTCAAATTTCCATATTTTCTTAACCTTAAACCTAATGCATACCTTTTAGAAATAAATGAATGTTACAGATATAAGATCACCAAAGAGATAAAGAAGTTGAACAGAACTTCATGCGTATTAGTCAGACTGCTAATTTGCATCGCAAAGCTTTATGGCTTTATGCTATTAACGTTTTTAATATAATTGTTGACAGTTTAACTCATATTTTAAAATATTCGTTACATCTATATGATAGAGATATTTCCAAGATACTCTCTGTATAATTGAATTAAGTCTTGTCTTTACACCAGTTCAGTTTTACTAAATCCATAAACATGAAACTTTTACCGCTCTTGTTCGCTGTGATGGATGGAAGATAACAGGGAAGGGTCTGCACTATGGATATTATTCTTAAGTTTGACCGATTCTTAACTTATTATTATTTGACTAGCTTCTGCCCGCGACTTCGTCTGCGTACGATGAGTTCTTCACACATTGTCTAAAATGTGTGTGTGTGAAGCTATATTATTGTAAAGATTCATCAAAATCCATTTAGTAGTTATTGCGTGACAGAGCAACAAACATACACCCATACATCCGGACATCCATACATTCTTACAAACATTCGCTTTTGTAATATTAGTAAGGATTACAACTCACGTTAATTATAACATTTTTAAGCGTAGGCTACTTAAGATATTATGTATAAATATATATTATGCATAAATATATATCTATACTAATATTATAAAGCTAAAGAGTTTGTTTGTTTGTTTGTTTGAACGCGCTAATCTCAGGAACCATTGGTTCGAATTCAAAAATTCTTTTTTTGTTGGATAGACCATTTATCGAGGAAGGCTTTAGGCTATATAACATCACGCTGCGACCAATAGGAGCGAAGAAACAGTGGAAAATGTGTAAAAAAAGGGGAAAATATAAAGCCTTATGAAGAATTACTATTCCACGGGGACGAAGTCGCGGGCACAGCTAGTTATGCATAAAGGTTTAGCGAAGGTTCTATTCTAAGTTTCCGCTGACTTATAGGTAGACATGTCATCCTCTTACAGAATCAGAACAAACTTATTTAGTCAAACCAATGACGTATGATATTTGACAACTTGCGTCATGAGAACACTTGGAAGACCTCCGAATTATTGCCAGCCCTGAAAGTGTCCGACTTACACAGGGGCGGGTCAAGGCAAGCCTCATACATTATCTGAGAGTTACGACCGCTGCTTTCTCGTTACTTTAATTATGCACATCCCTATTTTGCGCGTGGATTCAGCTTTGAATAATAAAGAGTAAGTTTATCAAAAAATAAGTTATATGAATCTGGAAAGAAAATTATTGGGATAAACATTATTTATTTATAGTAAAAATACTAAGTACTTACCTTGTATGAGAACTAAAATAAGAAATGTTAATAATAATTATAATTTATATTTTAGCCTGTCATTTTAATGCTCTCATAAAGCTAGATTAAAACTCATTCTCAAGGTTTTGAATGGTAACCAACAGAGCTTTGTGCAGTTTTATTGTGTTCAGTAATAAAGTGTAGAAAGAATAAACCTACTTGCCGTTAAACCTCCAACAACTAATACACTTAGAAATCCGAACAAAGAACCTCGACTTCCTCTAAGTTTGGAATTCGGTTAACAGTAAATTTTAATAAAATAAATGATTGTATTTCGAAATAATACTTCATGTTTTGAATTGTTGTCTGACAAATATCACATTTTGATATCTAGTTCACAATTTGTATATTTATTTATACTTTCTCCAGGTGTGTTATTTCTATACATTAGTTCAGATCCGAATTGGAGGTGGCTAAGGAACTAAAGATTATTTGTACTGACCTCTTTTAGCTTCAATTTTCTTATTGAACAAAGATGCTATTGGCCTACATTTTTTGTATTGCACGATTGACAAACGTTTTATTCTGCATCATAAAGACAAAGCGAGTAGGTTTCAACTTAATGATCATTACCTAGTGTATGTTTTCGTATTTGTTAAGGATCATTCCATCGTAATAGTATTATTATTATGAGGTCGCAAGTCTGGTATCACTAAGATAATATAACTTAGAAGAATTACCCAATTCTTATGAATTAATTCTACTTCGAGGTTAAATTCAGTTCAATTTTACCTTTCAAGTTGTGAATTGCCAGAGCATTGCAGGCGTGACCGTGCCGGGAGTCGGGACTTATCGAGCGAAATAATACCCGCTGCACTACGTGAAATACCTACTGCAACACTTTACTATTGTCTTTTATTTTCTCTATAACCTGTCTTGTATTAAAAAGGACATGTTTTATGTTATTATATGTATTCTTCGGAATATGTGTCTATACCATATTCACCCATTTAACTTTGTACAGTCCAACAAAATAATCTGTCAATCGAACAATAGAATTGTTGTTCGTAAAAGCGAAATAGAATGAAACGTGAGGAGATTTGTTAAATCAAGCCCTGTTAAGCCTATTGCGGTTGAACTGAGATGTCGCTTTGAGAAATTCTGGAGAACAAAGGGATTAGTAAGACGAACAATAAAGCAATACGCTACAGTCGCGTGAATAGGCATCTTTATTTATATTTAAAAACATAAGTAGATAAGTAGGTACTATATATATCTATACTAATATTATAAAGCTGAAGAGTTTGTTTGTTTGTTTGAACGCGCTAATTTCAGGAACTACTGGTTCGAATTCAAAAATTCTTTTTTTGTTGGATAGACCATTTATTGAGGAAGGCTTTAGGCTATATAGCATCACGCTGCGACCAATAGGAGCGAAGAAACAGTGCAAAATGTGTAAAAAACGGGGAAAATATGAAGCCTTATGAAGAATTACTATTCCACGGGGACGAAGTCGCGGGCGCTGGCTAGTATTAAATATATATGTGTATAAGTTAGTAGGTACTATATATATATATTAAATACTATAATATATGTGTTTCTCATGTGAGTTAAGATTAATGGTACAACACTAAGGCTGAATCCGTCCAACGTTTTTACGCCGGATTAACGCTTATTTCCAGACACAAATACTAAAAAGCTCAAGTACGAGAAAGAGTGTTACTCTAGTTTTAAAACGTTAGTGTAATCCTGCCCAAACGAATGAAAGGTCTTTGCGTAATGTTACTAATAAATATCTAAGAGGTACTTTTTTATTTATTAATATTTATGTACCATCAATCACCAATTAATAATAATTTCTGATGCCTTTGCGGTTATTACACATTGGAATGAAACAACTATTAACGGATTTAACTCGCGTATTTTTATTTTATTTGCTGACGTTTCGGATTCTTTACAGTTTCCATAATCGTAGCACGACTGAGCTGACAATAGTCTAACGCTAAAGGCATTCATTAATGTTTTCTTTGCTAATTCTTGAAGTGGCGGTAGCTCTTAATACTTTTAAAAAAATCCTAAATCAAATTAATAAATAATTGATTCAATGAACTTATCCTATTTAATTTTCTTACATACGTGCATGGGCAAATTTTTGCCATGACTTAAAATAGTCTCTACCACCGAAAGTGTTAGAAGTTACTTCTATAATAATATTATAAAGAGGAAAACTTTGTTTGTTTGGTTGTAATGAATAGTCTCAATAACTACTGGACCGTGTTTAAAAATTCTTTCACCATTCGAAAGCTACATTATCCACGAGTAACATAGGCTATAAAATATTTTGAAAAAAATAGGGATCTGTGCGAAGCCTGGGCGAACCGCTAGTTTATAATATAAGTATACTTGGTTTTACTGCTTATGTCGAAACATGAATGAAATTATTTCTATTTCATTGTGAAACATAAGTCATTGTCTGCGTAAGATTAATTCTGGAACACGTTCCCGTCTTGCGTGATGTATATCTTCCTACAGGACATTACTTTAAGTCTCCTGTGAGTGTGAATTACGTGAAATAGTAAATACCTAATAAACATTATGAGAAGTGGTGTATGAATTATACAATGTACGTGAAGTATACCTTGATACTTCTTTATTATTACACTCGTTAACCTATAAGTAAAATCCGATAAATAATTTCAAATGAACTGTTATCCTAAAACAATGAGTAAATAAATAAGCTGAGACCAAAAGTAATTTGAAGAACATTTTGGACTCCAGACAATTTTTTTAGTAAACATATTTTTTTCCTTATTGGTACCTACTTATCTCATCTTCAAACCTTCAACGGCTTCTTTGGCCCTAACGGGCAACTTGTTTTTATTAGGTAATTTACCATAGGAGAAAGTACTTCCTTAGAAGTGCTACTAAACAAATATTTGTTTATAAATACTTAACTTCGTATTCGGTCTAATCAAAAGTTTTTATTCAATTTATCGGTTCACTGAACTTGAGAAGAAACTTGGCAACTGGTTATGAAAAATAACTGAGAAAAATTGGTGTTTAGCAACACCTTGTTCATAAAATATTATTCTCAGTGCCTTGTTATTAGCAAATCTTCTGAGCCAAACTATAATCTAAAGATAAGACAATTAAGTTTATAGATATTATTAAACGTTGACGTCTTTAAAATGTAATTTATTTTTTCCGAAACTTAGATTTCTTATAACTATTCTTGAGTAAAGTGTCAAATTATGATCAACTATGCCTGCTACAAATATGGGAATTGCAAAGTACAGTATCTTAGAAATATATTTTTCACGAGTATCTTACTTACGGGGCTTACTGTATCCCGAATTTTGTATAAAAGGCGACCTATATATAAAATGGTCACGTGTAATCTTATTGGCCTTGCAAGCCTGCCTGAATTTCAAGTAGATAGACATTCAAGAGCCTAAGCTGTTTTGGCAATAGACTTCCTACAATATTTCGAAGATTTACTTTACCTTGGCAATGCGAGGGCAAAAACATTTCAAGGATAGTGTAAACATGGTGAAAATGTTACGTAAATTGGATTACGTAGAATATATTTGGAAATATGTACGCATTTACAGTATGGTTACGATAAAATGATACTTGATACTAAAAAAGTATTTTTTTTGAGATATTCTTTTTTATGAATAAACGTGTGAAATATATTTTATATATTCAGTATTCACGTTAATCGTGTCAGTTATGTCGGTTTCGCACTTGCGTTCTGGAATAAACTAACTGTCTGCAGTGATATTAACATTCAAAACGCGAAAACACGTAATATACTTCGGAACACTTTTTCTGATATATTTTTCGCTATTGCGGTGAGATCGTATCCGCTAGTTGGAAGGTTTTTACGTAACATTCATTTTAAATAATACATCTTTTAAGATTCTTTTTAGGTATGTTTGCCACTTCGAGTTATAACTTCATTACACCAATAGTTTCAAATTCAAAGTGCAGATAGACAGATTTGGTCAAAGGGTTTCTTGCTAGGTTTCGAAACATCTACTTTACAAATAAGCTATGTTTATTCACTTATACGTGTATATAATAAAAGAAAGAAAGGTGTATTGTGAACTGCGTAAATGAATAGGTACAGCATAAATTATACGTTCATGTGTTTATTTTGCGCTATTTCTTTTTAATTTATATGAACACACCGCTGACGTGAACCTGGGGCGGCTTAATAATTAATGAAATCATGTCTTTCGTAGGCCTTGCGTGTCGGTAGATAGTTTTCATTTCAAACTCTGTGCTACATTGTTATTTTGTAATTATTTTTACACCATACATTTTCGGTATATGGTTAAAGGGTTCATTGACCTAACTGATCAATTGAAATCATAATCATATATTGAGTAAGGTGTCTGATGATTTCAAAAGTTATTATTTATTGTTAATGTTAATAATGAATAACAGAAATATTTTTGTTTTGTTTTAGATATGGTGATTCGAAGGCAATGCTCCTACAATTCTGACAGTTAAGTGACTGAACAAAAAACAAGATGGCGGAAGCGGAAGGAGGAGCGAGTGAGCAAGATGATGTTTCATTCTTGCGTACTGTAAGTTCAGTTTTATTATTTTATAACTTGAGATATAGAAGTCTAACCTATGTCTCAAAAAGGCGGGTTTCCTCAGGTAATTATTTCTAGAGTATTCTCTAATTGCGGAAGATGCAGCTATGCGGTATTAATAGACCCCGTGAATCACACCTGGGTTTTGGCAACTGGCGAGTGTCAATTTATTCATAGGTACTTATTTAATACACTCGAGTTTGAGTCAGGAAATGTCAATGTACCTAAATCCATTAATAACTATGTTTGAAAAAAATAATTGCGCTCTTTGGAAATTTATGTTTATGTTATCGGTAATTTGACTCGTGGTTATCATTTGATTGTAGGTATTTACTTTTTATATTACTGAATGAGGATTGGGGATTTTGTTGTTAATGGTAGTATTATTTCTCTTTTTCCTAACTCTTCAATTGCATGAATTTGTACAATAGAATGGAATAGGTATGTTAAATTCAATGACATTGTTCTAAAATTCATTTTATTCAATAGGTACGCACTAACTTTTAATATTTGTTATTTTTACAAAACCACCTCTTTCAGCCTAGCATTGTGAGCGAAATGGGTTTAATGAAAAGCAGTTACTAACTGAATGAGACCGGTAATTGGACTCTAGCTCTCACGCTAGGGTTGTCACTAACGAATTCATAGAGGTAGTTGATTTTGTTTAAAACTACCAAAACTAAAATTGATAAATCTAATTTGAGTACGAATTCTACTTTTGATTATCGCAATTCAAAATATTTATCTTTTATAGTTTTTCAATGGTAAACAAGGTAATTAAGTAAAGAAAGAAACCTACAAAAGAAATTATGAAATAATGTCATTTGTGATGCATAATTTATTTATTTTGAAAATACCCCAATTTTTCTCCATATTGACAACCCTAACAATAGAAGAAAGTCATCTTTGAAGGAAAACAGAATTGGGACGGCGCGATTTCGAGTTCGCTTTGTGTTCTATTGAGGAAAATATAAGTTTCAATATAAACCTTATAGTTATAGAATTAAGGATTGCGACGTGTTGACAGTAACATGCTTTCCTAGTTAGGTTACGAGAATGATATCATTAATCTACAAGGAGATTTTCTGGGACAACGGATCTGTTCAAAAGACGCGTAATATTTTTGCTGTATTGAATTTACGAGCGATTATGATAACAAAGAGACTTTAGCCCCATTTTAGGCTACTATACTTATTGACCGTAAATAAGTCACTAATAGACGGACATAATACATGATACCTATTGAGTATGTCAATATAGAACACCGTTTCAAAATAGATCGACTGAGTGAAGCCACGTTTTAGGTTAGACTTAGAGGGAAGGAAAGGCATTGTGTATGAGACATACAATGTACCTTGAAAATCTTAGGGACGATCTTGATGGCAGGCGAATAGATGACTTCTATATCCATTTCTAGATACATGAACATGTAATAGGTTACGCGCATTTCCAGACTCCTTACTCTCACCCTCGTTTCGGTCGTCGACTTCAGGGGGGATTTCATACCCACACAAATGGGGTCAGAGTAACTAAGACCTCTGCAGAGTTTAATGTTCCTGATAATTGAAGTATTCATAGCCTGTTGGTCTAGTGGTCAGAGTCCCTGACTACAAAACCGGAGGTTGCGGGTTCGATTCCTGCTGTGGACAGATGTCAATGTGATGAGCACTAGTACCTGAGTATTGGGTGTCTAATATGTATTTATGTTTATTCGTTGTCTAGTAACCGTAGTACAAGCTTTGCTTAGTTTGAGACTAGATTATTTTTTACAAAAGCATAGTACATGATTTGCTTAGATTATTTGGTGTAATTGTCCAAAGATATTTTTTAAAGGTATTTTTCTATTAATTTTTGATGCCTTCGCGGTTATTACACATTGGAATGAAACAACTATTAACGGATTTAACTCGCGTATTTTTATTTTATTTTATTTGCTGACGTTTCGGATTCTTTACAGTTTCCATAATCGTAGCACGACTGAGCTGACAATAGTCTAAAAACGAACAAATAAAATAAAATAAAAATACACGATTTAAATCCGGTAATAGTTGTTTCATTCCAATATTTTTCTATTACTAAACTTTTATTTTTATTTGTGTACAGGAAGACATGGTCTGTCTGTCGTGCACGGCGACAGGGGAGCGCGTGTGTCTGGCGGCCGAGGGTTTCGGCAACCGGCACTGCTTCCTCGAGAACATCGCCGATAAGAACATCCCACCGGACCTGTCGCAGTGCGTCTTTGTTATAGAACAGGTTGGTTCATAATAAGGTACTTTACTGGTCTTGATATTATTATGCTGTTATGATTGATATGTAAGCAGGTTGGTAGGAAAAGTCACCTCACTGAGTATGGTGAACCTATGTGTGTATAATTTGTTTTGTATTAAGTTCGGTTTATTATTCGAATGTTGGTTTAGGGATACGATTTATTTATTATATTTAACATCATGTTGGGTTTATTTTCAATAATATTTATAGCGTAAATAATTATATTTATTCTACTCCAGGCGTTGTCAGTAAGAGCCTTACAAGAGTTGGTCACCGCAGCTGGCTCCGAAACTGTAAGTTTATTTCATTAATTAGATATATGTATATTGTATATGTATATTCAGTTAAATAATTACATTTATACGTTAAACCTATACAATTAACAGTTACTGTCCTGAAAGTTTTGTTACTGTCCTTTAAATAATTTTCAATAAATGTTCAACTAAACACTTGATGTCTATAAAAATAATGTTTAACCTACCTCGAAAGATTTTAAAAAGCAAATCTTTTGTATGATGTATTATCGTATAATTTGTTTTATACATATATTATTGTGTTTAACATAACCTATTGTGAATAATGTTTCGTTTTACGTATCGTTGTCCTGTTTAAATTTGCAGGGAAAAGAAAACTTAGTGAGTATCAGTTGTTTTGGGTAAAATTGCATGAGAAAACATTTTGATAAATTTCTAATTGGCTCCAAAGGTTTTTTCACTTCATCAGTGTTTAATCGAAGGTCTATAAAAACTCATTTAAATTGAAATATGCTCGTTTACCCTTATTACTTTATATATTATTAACATTTTCATACACACATATATAAACTTGACACAGTCATCTTAAATAATGTTTGATAAGACAAAGGAATATGAATATAATATATTTCTGTGCTCAAACAGTAGAAGTCTAATTCTACAGCTTTCATTTAACGTTTTTAGCTTCAGTTGTTCTACATTTCAGTCTAATAATTTTAACTTACATTTTTTGTACGTCTGTATTAATATATCAGAGTTCAGTGTTTTCAAAAGATAGTATATTTACTTTAATTCTTCTAACATTAATCGACTTATTACTTTTAAATAAATTTTATTCTCTTTTAAACTTCTTATAAAATAAATATTATATGCTTTTAATTACTACTTTTGGCATTTTTGTTAAACGTTTCTTATGGTACGCGTAGAAAATAAATATAACAATATTGAATATAAAAATAATATATTTAGTATTTCTTTTATAACATTTTGTCTATTGTTGTCATTTCTTTCCTTACAGGGTAAAGGTACAGGGTCTGGCCATAGAACATTACTTTATGGCAATGCTATTCTTCTCAGACATCTCAACAGTGATATGGTAAGTGCAAAAGGACGAATATATTGCAATGTACCAAATGTCTAAAAATTATTTCAACGGAAAATTAACTTTAGTAAAAACTACTCCGTTCTTAATCTTGTGCTTACTTATATGCCTTTTTTCTTTCCAGTACCTGGCTTGCTTGTCTACGTCATCGTCTCAAGATAAGCTAGCCTTTGACGTAGGTTTGCAGGAGCATTCCCAAGGCGAGGCTTGCTGGTGGACCCTGCATCCAGCTAGCAAACAGAGGTGAATGAGCTTGTGTATTACAATAATTTCTGATGCCTTCGCGGCTACACATTGGAATGTCACACTACAACGGATTGAGATCGCGTATATTATTTTCGTTTAGAAAACTTTACAGCTCCCATGTTCGTAGCACGACTGAGCTGACGATAGACTAACGCTAAAGTGATTTATACAATATGCAAACTTCCTTATTACATATATATCCAATACCCTAATTCTAATATTATTTGTGGTCATATAACAAGTAATAAGGTATCTCGTAATGTCGTAATAAGTAGGGTTAAAGTTCTATTGATTAGGGTATTATGGATAATCAAACATGGGTTACGTCATCGATTTGACCGGATACTTTTGGATTATTTATGAACTTAGGTATTGTACATTTTGTCATAGACATTTTTGTTTTGGATAGATCCGAGGGTGAAAAGGTGCGTGTTGGAGACGATCTGATTTTGGTGTCGGTGGCCACTGAAAGATATTTGGTGAGTTAATATTTAAATATAAATAAATATTTACAAATATATTACCTATCGCACCTTTACTAAAAAAAAGTGTGTAGTCGTGAAATATTTTGTTACTCTATTTAGGACTCTAAGTCAGTACATTAAAATTTGAATTCATGTGGTGACACATCAAGTTGTTACACTTTCCTAGTAAAGGTATGATATATGAATGATAATAATTTACGTTAGTCTCCCTTCATAAGTAAAGTATAACAACTATGTTTGTAAACTATATTAATGGAAGTCTTATAGTTCAATTAACGTTAGATAACATCAGTGACACTTGAGTGATTTTAATATCGAGATGCCTTAATTAAGTATAATCAAAGTGATATTGTGCTACGAACCGTGTTCTCGCAATTAGTGTAAGCCTATCCTAACTAATATTATAAATGCGAAAGTAACTCTGTCTGTTTGTCTGTCTGTTCCGCTTTCACGCTAAAACTACTGGACCAATTTAAATGAAATTTGGTACAAAGAAAGTCTGGAGCCTGAGAAAGGACATAGGCTACTTTTTAACCGACTGCAAAAAAGTAGGAGTTCCACGTGGACGAAGCCGCGGGCAGAAGCTAGTAGCTAGCTAAGCTATAATATTATGCTTCTCTTACTTATTACAGCACACTACAAAAGAAAACGAAGTGTCAATAGTGAACGCCTCGTTCCACGTGACGCATTGGTCGGTACAGCCTTATGGAACTGGTATTTCTCGCATGAAGTACGTGGGCTATGTCTTCGGAGGTGACGTGTTGCGATTCTTCCACGGTGGTGACGAGTGTCTCACTATACCTAGTACTTGGACTAAAGATACTGGGCAGAAGTAAGTGCTTTTATCCTACGGGATATAAAAACAACTATTTAGTTTGTAAGGATAAATAGTAGGTAGGTACCTAATCAAGTATTCGTTTTGAAAAAATGATACTTTATAGAATTTTTCCCGTTTCTTCTCAAGTGAGGTTTTTACGGAAAAGGTATCACCTGACTTTCATAAGAGCTTGTAAAAGATAATGATTTTGACGAGATCTTACCATGTTTACGACGAGATCTTACCATGTTTTTTTATTTATTATTTCCTTATTAGACCGTAATCATATATTTAATCGTTAAAATCATTTAGTATTGAATTTGTCATGGTGCATAGGTAATAATAATAGCGAAGTTAAATAAGGAAATATATAGAGCTAGAAATTATAATCGAACTTGATAGTAAAACATTATTTTTAGTAAAAGTCAATAAAACATGTGAATTCAACACATGGTTTATTGACTATTTTATATGTTGTTATACAAACCCGTTAAATATAGCCGGTATAGGTTCTTAGCAACACATTTTTTAATCATCTTTACCAATTCATTGTTTCTCTTCCAGTATCGTGGTCTACGAAGGTGGGTCAGTGATGTCGCAAGCTCGATCACTATGGCGACTGGAGCTGGCTCGTACTAAATGGGCCGGTGGGTTTATTAATTGGCTCCATCCTATGAGGATTCGACACATCACTACCGGTCGATACCTGGGGGTCAACGACCAGAACGAATTATATCTAGTCAACAGGTAAATTATATGATGTTTTTTTTTTAATTTACATTAAAGTAGGTTTTTTTGAATTAGGAATTATGTAATAAAGATCAAAAGTAAAAATCATTTTTGAAAAACAAGCTTTTATAATTTTACAATGTACATGTGATCCTTTTTCATTTGAATATAGATTTGGTTTTCCACTCCCTTGTACTATCATTAATTCCGTTTTAAGATGACGTCATACAATTAATACTGAACATGTGTACAGACTGAATCGGTTAAAGTTATCTGCTTCAAAATTGAGTTGCAAGATTTTAAGCACAAATACTTATATATATATACTTACATTGTAAGTTAAATAAAAGCTTTTAAAAAGTGTGCTTTTTTCCCTCCACAGAGATGAAGCTACTACAGCATCGTGCGCATTTTGCCTTCGCCAAGAAAAGGATGACCAGAAAGTGGTTCTTGAAGACAAGGACTTGGAAGTTATTGGCTCACCTATTATTAAATACGGTGACTCGACTGTCATCGTGCAGCACTCTGAAACCGGCTTGTGGTTGTCTTACAAGGTAAATCCTAAAAATATTTTAGTAAGAAAACATTGTCACCCTATCATTGTGAACAAGTTACACGTTCCTTTTTCAGTTTCAATATGGGAGTACGCTTTCAATTAGGCTAAGAGCTACTTCTGAGTTATTAATAAACAAACAATTCATAAAGTACACATGTCATTGGTCTTTGTTCTACATTATTATTTGAGATTTCCAAGTTCAAATCTTGCAATGGGATCTACCCCATTTCAGGATTTGAACCGGTATAGTTACTTCGATAAGTAACATCTGCCTTGTGATCTAATTTTAATGAGAGGACTTTACACTCTCGTTAAAATGAGGTCAAGTATAGTTTTAGTACACAAAGTACCCATAGTACACTTTGCTATTTGTTTCTATTATGGTTTGTACAAAGTACATATAAATAAAAATCTCAACATAGAGTTGGCAGAAACGTTATTTTTTTTATGTATAATAAATGTTTTCGTTACTCTTGCTCATTATCCCATACGTTTAACATAATTATGTTTATGTCACATTTAACTGCCACTGTTCGATCTCAGATCAATTTGTCTAAATTTCCACGAATTAAAAATAAAATCTGATCATAAACTTTTTACTCTAGTCTTATGAAACAAAAAAGAAAGGAGTGGGTAAAGTCGAAGAGAAGCAAGCTATTCTCCACGAGGAAGGCAAGATGGACGACGGTTTGGACTTCTCAAGGTCTCAGGAGGAGGAGTCAAGGACTGCTCGGGTTATTAGGAAGTGCTCCTCGCTCTTCACCAAGTTTATCAAGTGAGTTTAAACTTTATGTCTATTAGGATAGAGTTGAGGATTAGTAGGTCCTGTGCTAGTCATTGTTATCTTTTATTAATAATGTCTGAGTAAATAAGCCGCTGTTGTTGGGTCACATGTATAAAGCGAATTAGAAGCGTCAGACAAATCGTTTTTTTTTTTTGATTATTGTTATAAGTAAATGTATTAAATATACATTAGAATGAAACAGCTTCAAACGGATTTAACTCGTATTTTATTTTATTGGTTGACGTTTCAACACTTTCGATCAAAATATTTCTAAATAATATTTTGATCGAAATTAAATTTAAAAAACCTTATTACAGTGGCCTTGAGACGTTGCAAGAGAATCGGCGACACTCTATGTTCTTTGCGTCCGTGAATCTCGGCGAAATGGTGATGTGTCTAGAAGATCTTATTAATTATTTTGCGCAACCGGATGAGGATATGGGTAAGTTTTTATTTTATTGGGTCATATTTAAATTACTAAGTGAGATTTTAATATTTTTTCTAGCTGACAAAACATGGCTTAGGAATAGTTTAAGATAACATTCTGACGAGGTAACTGATACCATAAATGTTAATTAAGTATTTAGAGCAGGAACGTTTTTTTGTTCTATAAAATTTGCGGATAACTGGATGATTGTATTTATTTATATTTTTGGAGAACCAATAGATGAAAATATTACAATAATTAACTTAATGCACGCTAATTACAGGATTTTACCGAAAAAACTAAAGTAGGTTTCAGCAAACGTCAGCACATTTATCTTCTTTAGACTAATTGATTACTTTCTATATCATAACCTTTTTGTTTTGTGAATATAGTGCAGAATTAATTAAGAAAGTTTGTGTTTCTTTCAGAACACGAAGAAAAACAAAACAAATTCCGCGCCCTGCGTAACCGACAGGACTTGTTCCAAGAAGAAGGCATTTTGAACCTTATTCTTGAGGCCATAGATAAGATAAATGTGATTACGCAGCAAGGCTTCTTAGCTGGATTCCTGGCGGGAGACGAGAGTGGACAGAGCTGGGAGATGATTTCCGGATACTTGTATCAATTGCTGGGTAAAATTTAAATTATTCAATAAAGTTGAGGGTCGTTTGAGAATTGACAGGAAAACAATAGAAATAGCACAATTGGTCAAGGTATTTTAGATGCAAAGGCGGCAACATAGGTAGGGATTGAACAAAATTCCGTTTTCTTTGTTCTGAAACTATTTTAGAGATAGTTGTTTTTGTATTTGTTTTTCCAAGTTAACTTATAAAACTATCAATGAAAAGTTTCTTTTATAGTATAAAATATTCGGCCAAAATTATTGCGTTACTTATTTTAGAATTCAAAACAAACGACTTGCCTACAAAATGCAATAAGGTAAAATTTAAACCGGTCCTTAAGTGACAGTTATAAAAATTACTGCTATAACGGTAATAAAAATGAAAGAATGCATTTTCCTTCCACAATTCCAACCTCGTTTTCTTCCTACAGCGGCGATAATTAAAGGCAACCACACTAACTGCGCCCAATTTGCGAACTCTAACCGCCTGAACTGGCTGTTCTCTCGTCTCGGCTCGCAAGCTTCGGGGGAAGGCACGGGCATGTTGGACGTACTACATTGCGTGCTGATCGACTCTCCGGAGGCTCTAAACATGATGCGAGTGAGTAATGGATTGCGAAGTAACATCTTCAGTCGTATAATTTTGAATTACAAATTGGTGTAATTTTATTGAAAGCTTGAGATATCTTACACCAAAAACCTAGGTACCTACCTTATTTTCCTTACCTGCTATATACCTTTTTGAATAATAATAATGACAATGTGTTTCTAGTAACATAAAGGTCGTGTAAACTCGACGATAATGTGATTTTTCAATTATGTAAACTACATAATGTAGTGTAGTTTGTATAATGTGATAATCACTTTAGCTTTAGACCATCGTCAGCTCAGTCGTGCCACAGATATGGGAACTAAAGTTTTAAAAACGTCAGAAAAGATAATAAAATTACATAAGATATGTAAATCGTGTATTTTGTTCACAGGATGAACATATTAAAGTAATCATCTCCCTATTAGAAAAGCATGGACGTGATCCGAAAGTATTGGATGTTTTGTGCTCTCTCTGCGTTGGTAACGGGGTAGCTGTGAGGTCCTCGCAAAATAACATATGTGACTATCTATTGCCGGGGAAAAATTTACTGTTGCAAACACAGCTGGTGGACCATGTTTCCAGGTAAGATATTTTTATTAAAAGTTGTCAAACTTGACAAGCAGTTTTGACTGACGTTGCAGCAAAAAGTGTATGATCAAAGACGTTGTTGACTGCACACGATGAATACTTTACACAATATCATTATAATTTTCATTTTGTTTCAGTGTCCGTCCTAACATATTCGTGGGACGCGTGGAAGGTTCCGCAGTGTACCAGAAGTGGTACTTCGAAGTTACTATGGACCATATCGAGATGACTACACACATGATGCCTCATTTGAGAATTGGATGGGCTAACACTGCCGGGTGAGATTATTTAAATACCACTTTAGTACCTGGACTTAAGGTTCAAAAATGTAGTGTAGCACCGAATCGTTTATAATCTTGTAACTCCCAGAACGATCTACTTCCAAAAAATATTTTAACAGTAGGTATGTTTGTATGTTTATATTATGACTAGCGGCTCGCCCCTGGTTCGCCCGGATCCCTTTTATTATAGCCTATGTCACTTGGGAATAGTGTAGCTTTGCAACAGTGAACGAATTTTTCAAATTGGTCCAGTCATTTAGAAGCCTATTCAATCCAAACAAACAAACTTTTCCTCTTTATAATATTAGTATAGAAGGCTCCTACTATACCAAGTAAGCGACACTGTTAATATTTTTTTTTTAATTCAGCTATGTGCCTTACCCGGGTGGTGGTGAGAAATGGGGCGGCAACGGTGTTGGAGATGATTTATACTCATTTGGCTTTGATGGAGCACACCTCTGGTCCGGCGGCCGCAAGACTTCAGTCAATAAGAACTACGCTAGTGAGCCGTATATTAGAAAAGGTATAAATTATATATGATGGAGTTTAGCTATTGAATTAAGCGATCTTATAAACGGTTTACATTCAGTCTGACCGTGTTTTACATATTTAGAAATTACGTAGGAATGATTTGAAAACACACAGTATTTGTGTGTGGATTATTCTACTAAACAAATAAAATAAATTATTTCCATGTTATTTATTAGCCGAGGAATTAAGTAAGCACTGGTGCGTTGACCGAATACATTACAATCAATCAATATTTCATTCAACAATCTTATGAACAAACTCTTATACAAATAACAAGCGCATTAGTGAAAATGAGAATAACTTGTATTATAAACACGACATACATGGCATGTATAATTTGTAAGTGTTACATTTTTAATTTCTCGTTTTAGGTGACGTAATCGGGTGTGCCTTAGATTTGACAGTACCGATAATCAACTTTATGTTCAACGGCGTAAGGGTCACGGGATCTTTCACTAACTTCAATCTGGAGGGCATGTTTTTCCCGGTCATCAGTTGTTCCAGCAAACTGAGGTAAAAATAACTTATAGAATGGAATAGAAGTTAAATGTTTCAATAGGTATTATTTAAGTGTGTAGGTACTTTACTTCTTTTATGCAGGTGTCACAAATACCACAGACGCCTTTCAATTTATTTGTTTTTTATCTCAGAAGTCTAGTTTTATTTTTAATTATGATCCCACCAACCCATAATAGTATTTGACAGGCAATAGCTCTCGAACGTCTATTAAAAAAAGTTAAGGAATATCCTTGTATAAAACGCTACTTTATTTCACAGTTGCCGTTTCCTTCTCGGCGGCGAACACGGTCGCCTCCGTTACGCTGCTCCGGAGGGTTATTCCCCGCTCGTGGAATCCCTCCTCCCTCAGCAAGTCCTCAGTCTGGAACCATGTTTTTACTTCGGCAACCTTGCTAAGCGCGCGCTCGCTGGCCCGCCGCTACTGCAAGATGACACCGCCTTTGTGCCTATGCCCGTTGATACTGCTTTGGTGAGTGTTAAGATATAAGAAGAACAATAGACTGTGTGGGGGCGTGGCATCTGGTATATGTGCTAATGTAGCATGACGTTCCACCAATCACAAGCCAGCAGCTTGTCAACAGACTCGAATGTCTCTTGAAGCAGTATTTTTTTTAGTGAAGCATATAATATGTAAGTAGTTTTGGTGTAAAACGAAAACTTTATTGATTTCAGATTACTTTGCCTTCATACGTAGAGCAAATCAGAGACAAGTTGGCTGAGAATATTCATGAAATGTGGGCGATGAATAAGGTAAGTGCTATTTCAGTTATGTACCAAAGTATATGTTTTATGATAATATCATTTGCAAAATTTCATATCGCAAATATTATTTGCAAAATTTCATAACGTAATTGTGTGGCCCGTTATAGATCGAGGCGGGGTGGATGTATGGTGATCAACGAGAGGATTTGCACAAAATTCACCCGTGTTTGGTGCCATTCGAGAGGCTGCCGGCCGCTGAAAAGCGATATGACATACAACTTGCCGTACAGACGCTAAAGTAAGTAATAATAACTATATATATTAATTAAAAAAGTGTAATATAGGGAATAGAAATACTTTATCTTTGTCATATTTTCAGGACCATTCTCGCACTCGGGTACTACATCAGTTTGGACAAGCCTCCAGCGCGTATCCGCAACGTTAGGTTGCCTAATGAACCATTCATGCAGGTAAAATATTAAAAATATATTATTATATAAACTATCTATTATAGTAATCCAAAATTGAAATATTTACATCATCGCTATGCTTTTGCTTTTAATGGCAGTAGATGTCAACTGCCAGTATCTGGATTAATAGAAAATAAAAACGTCACAGTTAATGTAATTCCACACCAATGACGTTTCCTGTCGAAATTATAAAGGAAATGCGTTGGTTTTATATAACGAAAGATATATTTTTAGTCGCAATAAATATTTATGTCGAACGACATGGTGTTACGTCATACTCTTCCTTGTAGTCCAACGGCTACAAACCAGCACCATTAGACCTGAGCGCTGTCACCCTGACACCGAAGATGGACGAATTAGTCGACCAACTCGCCGAGAACACTCACAACCTGTGGGCCAGGGAGCGCATACAGCAGGGCTGGACCTATGGACTCAATGAGGTGAGTTAGTTTATATCTACCGAGAATGCTAATGGTTGTATCTGCTAATCGGTTCATCGGCGCTCGAATATTCGTTACTGTATCTATTTTAACGAATCTATGTTGAGTAGGTAATAATGCAACCTTGTCAATTGAAATGATACTACATAGTTATATTATATACTACGTAATTTGAAACTACTTATCTCTCTTACATATAATGCAAATCTCGCGGATTGACTGTAGCGATCACAATTGAATTTTACGATAAGGTCATATGTCATTAAGTACATATTAAAATATGTACTATTATGTAATCATTTTTATGCTTAAGCGTTTATTATATATCCTTACTAATATTATAAATGCGAAAGTAACTCTGTCTGTCTGTCTGTCTGTTACGCTTTCACGCTAAAACTACTGGACTGATTTAAATGAAATTTGGTACAAGGAAAGTCTGGAGCGTGAGAAAGGACATAGGCTACTTTTTAACCGACTGCAAAAAAGTAGGAGTTCCACGGGGACGAAGTCGCGGGCAGAAGCTAGTTAAAAATAAAAACTAAAAATAATATTTAGATGTCACACGCGTATGCTTATTTTATACCAAAGTTTCTAGAACTTTATTATTATCATATTCCAGTATATTATACATAATATGTGTATGTGTATGTATTTTCTGTATTTATTTATGTTGTCAAGAATTTATACCACAAGAAGATTCCTGAGCTCGATGGCTGCGACTCTCACACTTAATATCGCTTAGTACTACTAGGTGTGAGGGTCACAGCACATTGCGTTCATGGTTGCCAACATTCAAGACGAAGATTTTGAAGAAACTCTGGAGAACATTATATATTTTCATCTACTTAAAAGTAAACCGACTTACGTCATTCTTCTAATATTATAACTTTATCTATAACTTTCCCGTTTTTTTTTAACGTGAGATATGATTGAATAAAACACGTTTTTTTTTTCAGGACCCCGATATGCATCGATCGCCGCACTTGGTCCCGTATCCAAAAGTGGACGACGCTATTAAGAAAGCTAATCGGGATACAGCGTCCGAAACCGTCAGAACTCTACTCGTCTACGGATATAATTTGGATCCACCTACTGGGGAGCAGCACGAAGGTAAGATCGATCTATCTGACTGATATTATTATAATTGTGTGTGAAGACACGGGCAGAAACCTCGTTCATCATATATCACACGTTTACTGGAAAAGTCGACGTGTTACTTCATTTAAGACTCTGAGTCTGCACATTAAAATTGAAATTAATGTGGTGACACGTTTCGAGTTGTCACACTGTTCTAAAGGTGTCTTTACTCTCTTGTAAAGATGTCCTTACTCCCAAGCGTATAAATGCGTCACGTAGTATGCATATTATGTCCCCTTACTACGTAATCAAGACGTTATTATGGCCGTAATACGTATACTTAGTAGATAAACGACAGTAAACGTGTGTCTGGATTTAAGCTAAATCATTATTTACAGCACTGCTATTGGAAGCCTCCAAACAGAAGCAAGCCGACTTCAGAACATACAGAGCCGAAAAGAACTACGCAGTCAGTTCGGGGAAATGGTATTTCGAATTCGAGATTCTTACAGCGGGGCCTATGAGGGTAGGTTAAATTATACCCGATTAATATTTAGCTCAATTGATTTAGTTATTTTGAATAAACCCAATTTATTTACTTTAGGTGGGTTGGGCCCATGCTGACATGCCACCCGGTATGATGCTGGGTCAAGACGAAAACTCTTGGGCTTTTGATGGATACAATGTAAGTAAACCTTTTCTTTACCTGAGACGCGACTAAGAAATAAATTAAATTATTGACATTTAACCCTTCGTATGCTTAAACACGGATCTGGTCCAAATACAAGCACATTCACCGAGACTTGAATGTAAGAAATTTTCGCCTTTCAGCATCCGAAGGGTTACGAGATATGGTTCGATTGTCAAGTGAATGGGTTGTAAAATAAGCGTTTACAAATAGATCGTTGTCAAATAAAGGGTAGATATGTGGTGATGGTTGACTGATGCTCGTATGATTCGAGTAGTAAAAGTATATTTATGTATAGTGCGTAAAAATGCACGGTGGCTCAACCGACATCTTCGGGCAGCAGTTCAAAGTGGGCGACATTGTCGGCTGCTTCCTCGACGTTTTCGACCTCACCATTAGTGAGTTGCCACATGGAATAACGAACTATGAAGTTGCCATTTAAATGAAATTAAATTTCCTTTTACTTTTATGTGTAAAGGAAATTTAATGTGTACTTAAATGGCGAATCATAGCTTCGGAGGGGGTAGAGAGAGTATGTTTCTTTGATTATAGTTTCTTTCTTAGGTGGACAAATATTTGAAGTCTATTTTAGGCAAAGTTTTTAAAAAGAAATGTTTTTTTCATATCTATTAAAGAAGCATTTTCTCCAAATAAATGTAACTGTGGTTAACTTGTGGTAACAAAGTATTAAATAAAACGTAAACAATATCCCCATATTATATTGTGTTTAAATGTATTTTGTGTCGTTTTCGATCCTACATAATTATAATATCCAGACTTTTACTTGGCAAATAAGTCCTTTCCTTAGACAATATCTAGTACCCTTTTATTTTAAACAAGTTTAAGTTCAGGTTATGATAGTATAAATTCGTTTAATGAACAATGAAAGTTTTTAGAACAATAAATATTAGAATTTACTAAGGTATGTGTTCCTAGAGATTATTACTTATAATCGTGAAATGACTCCTATCTATCTGAAGTTGTTTGGAAAAGAGCAACTGTTCGTTGCATTTCATATTTTCACGCAAATTTGATACTTAGACGGATAGTCTAGGAGTCAATTTGTGATGACAGTCGTTTCTAAATCAGGTAAATAGCATTTCGTTGTACGGACTTCGATGTTTTGTTATTTATTTTAAGGAGGAAAAAGTATACAGCAATAGTACAGAATCGTTCGGCAAGCAATGGGCGGTGGGTGACGTGGTTGGCGTGTTCCTAGATCTGATCGATAAGACGATAAGTAAATATGTAAAATTTATAATTTTGGTTTGATTTGATTGCGTGAGTACGCGAAATATGATACGAATATTTTTAACGACATCGTAGCTAAGTTTTTTTTTTTTTTTTTTCAGTTTCTGTCATGTTTTATAAATATTAGTTTCATTAATTTGGGGTTCATTATATTTAGGAATGAATGTTGAAATCGTATTAAATTTACCTACAGTACCAATGTCACCACGACACATAAATATGTTCAACTTTGTATTGCGTGTAACTTTTTTGTACATACATAGGGATCATTTTTTTTTTGTGTGCGTACTTTACAAATTACCATTCCTTATAAAAATATTCATATCATAAAACATATTCACGCCATTCTTTATAAAATTTAAAATCTGCTTCCAAATTTTTGATTGCCGATGTAGCTTTTTTCTATTAATACCACCGCATCGCTTTGCTTGTTTTAATAACGAGATTTTCCGTAGAAACCACTATTCACCAAATTGCCCATAATATATTTTACTACAGATCGCTCATATTTTACTACACGTTCAACCATTTAAAAAGCATGGTCGGAAAGTGAAGTTTTTAAGCAGATTGACTATGGAAAGCACCACTGAACGTGTTTGGTAGTACCAAGTAGTTTAGCTATCATTATACTTAAACATTGCTAGTGATGAAATAGACATTTAATTTCATGGGACCGCGCGTTTTCATTTAACACGATGTCATTTATCTAGGAAGTAACTAGTGAGACCATTCGTCATATTTTAATACCATATATCACTTAGAAAATATAGATGATCTAATATGTTTTGTTAATAAATTAACCAATTTATGTCATCGTTTGTCTATAGTATTTATTTTGAATAAAAATACTAATGTTTTTGTATCCCATGCTTGGATTTTTGTGGCTAATGTAATAATTGTAAATAATCCGTGTAATATACTCTGGTAATATCTTAAATCATATTAAGTAGATATGGTCAGTTCAAATAGTTGCCATGAACACAACACATTCAAGAGGAACAAAGTCCTATTCTTACTTATTAAATCAATGCTTGATATTCATATAGTTTATAATATAAATAAAAAACAGTAACTTATGAAGAGTTCTAATCATTGGCGAAATAAATTTTCACCTGGCGTAGTGGTATTTTGCGGAATATTATAGTGCAAAATATATATATCGCTATATCTTTATGTCTTAGGTTTCTCGTTAAACGGTGAGCTGTTAATGGATGCTCTGGGTGGAGAGACAACCTTCGCCGATGTTCAGGGAGACAACTTCGTGCCCGCCTGTACGCTTGGAGTGGGGCAGAAAGCTAGGTAACATTAACTTACATATATCCCACATTTACTAGAAAAGTGTGACAGCTCGATATGTGTCACTACATGAATTAAAACTTAAATGTGCAGACTTAAAGTCTTATATGGAGTGACAAAATATTTTGAGATAGGGTAAACCATATAGTTATTGCCCACTTAAGGACTTCAAACGCATTGACATGCAATAAAAAACAAAATTTGATAGGTACCAACTTTTTATTACTATTTTCTTATGGCCTAATAGACTCCTCTATAGAATACAAACAGTTTTTAATTAAAACTTAAGTAACATAGGAAATAATGCAATGAAATTAAAATCATCTGAAAAGTACAGAGATTGCCCATAGCCTACAGTAATTGCCATATATCACAGCATGGTAATTGCCCAATACCTTAAAATCATAAATCAAAGTCTTTGTTTGACGCCAATCGTTGGAATCGACTTTAAACATAAAATAATCATTAAAAACAAAACATTAAACTGAAATCTAGGTAACAAGATAGTTTTAAATAAGTTAAAAAGGGTTGCGTATAGCTTTTATAACAGCATCAAATAATTCTTTCGCTGATGATGATGATGAGTCAGAATCACCAGACTCAGAACTTTTTTCAAGAAATCTTTGATACGGGTCTTTTGATCTTGGAGACTGGACCTCGGAACACCGTATTTTTCAGCAATTTGCCGTGTTGATAACTTGTCAGCATCTTGGGCAGCTTCGATCGCTTTCTGCAAGTTTTATTAACTGTATTGCACTTTTGTTGTCTTTGGCATACGGAAAATATAACAATAAATTAGATTTTACAAATTCACAGGGATTGCAAAAGAATTCAAGCATTTCAATCACAACAATAAGTGATGTTGGCAACACTTTTATCAATAGGTAATATACTATGACAGCTATTGCCCGGGCAATAACTATAGACATTACCATGGCAATTACTAAAAAAAGGGTGGGCAATTACTAAAAATGTTCAAATATTGGTTCAGTGATTGCCCACAGCTAAAATAACCGTTAAGATTTAAAATTGAACTCAGATTTGCATTGAAAACGATGTTAGGCTACATTTACTTTTATCACATTCATGCAATAGAAGCTAAATATCAAATAATCAACACCCAAGAATACTTTAAGAAAGTATGTTCTTAAGAAAATTGTTAAAATTCTTACCTGGTTGAGTAACACTTTCACCCATCAAGACAAAATCCGCCATTACTGATTTTTTTTCTAGAGTATTGCCAGATGTCAATTTTAAATCTATTAAACATTAAATTACAGCACCATCTAGCGAATTCGAACCCAACTAGAACGATTCTATGTTAACATTCGATAATGTTTTTTTAAAAGCGGGCAATCACTGCCAGTGGGCAATCATACCCTGTTTTACCCTATTACTTTTTTCTACTCTTACTCCTACACGAGAGTATCCCTTGAGTAAAAGTAGGTATCCCTTCCATTAAAAAGAGATAGGGTATTCTTAAGTCGGGCTATTTAAGACTGTTCTAATGAATAAGAACATTCTCTTAAGTTTGAAACTTTTACTAATATTATCCAGTATCGCTTAATCGCTGGATAATTTAACTCACATGATTTATTTTTTATTTGTTTCAGATTAACATATGGTCAAGATGTTAATACCCTGAAATATTTCACAATGTGCGGTTTGCAAGAAGGTTATGAACCATTCTGCGTGTAAGTATTTAATAGCAGCACTTTTTACATTTAATAGTAATATGTATTGATACTTGCCTAAAGTTCGTGAAGATAAATGACTGTCGATGATAAGAACAGTCCTATTACTATTAACATATTATATTCTCCTACTGTATATTGAATTCCGTGCTTACTTTTGTGGGAACCTCAATTGAATTGTGCCTTTAATAAAAGTAATTGAGTTTGTGATTATCTTTATTCAGAAATATGAAGAGAGACGTGACGCACTGGTACACTAAAGATCAGCCAATATTCGAGAACACTGACGAAATGATCGATACTAGAATTGACGTCACTAGAATACCAGCTGGTTCAGGTAATTATTAAGATGGCTTACAACCGATTATACATATTATATTATTATATTGTTATCATAAAAAACGTAACTCTTGATATGAAAATATATTTGAGATACCTTTTGCAGATACGCCACCGTGTTTGAAAATCTCTCACAATACTTTTGAAACAATGGAGAAGGCTAACTGGGAGTTCCTGCGTCTATCGCTCCCAGTCATTTGTCATTCTCAATTTATCGAGTAAGTATTACTTATAAAAGTACTGACTAATCAATACTATGGATAAGCAAGTTTTAGAAAATCACATTAATTAGGACTTTGTCACATAGTAATAAAGTGCAAATTAATTATTATCTGATGTCTCCATGTGAAGTCTCAAAACGGTGCGCACTTTTACTATTTTATCTAACGCATTGGCAGTTCATTCTTAAAATCAAAGTAAGTATTGAGTGGGTAGAATTTGTAGCTTCTAGTCTTAGATAGATTATGGATATATTCATATACTAGCGACCCGCCCCGGCGGGGCTACGGGTGCAATAAACCTACCTCAATCACTCTATCTATTAAAAAAAAACGCATCAAATCCGTTTGCGTAGTTTTAAAGATTTAAGCGTACATATCCTTGCGTCTCGGCAAGCTTAGTGTAGGACGTCCTCAGGCAAGGTGGAGTGACGATTTGCGTAAGATGGCTAGCAGGAGCTGGATGCGAGCAGCCGAAGATAGAGCAAAGTGGCGTGCAATTGGAGAGGCCTATGTCCAGCAGTGGACTGCGATGGGCTGATGATGATGATGAAGCGTACATAGGGATATAGGGACCGAAAAACGACTTTGTTGTATACTATGTAGTGAAAAACGCCTATGTACATACCTATTTTATTTAACTCTGTATAGTGAGCAAGAGAAAGCGAGACGTTGGGTCGAAATCAAAGATCGTCAGCAGATGTTGATGAAAGAGGCCGCCGAAGCACAAATGCCGGCTCACATCGACCAGATCATGAGAAGTGGGTTCACGATGAATGACATCAAAGGTAAGAATCAACTGCTTTGTATTTTCTTATAAATAAATTTTCTTTGAAAGCACTTATTTACGTTTGCAATTCCATTAATTTATTTTTCGATACTTTGTATTTTTTACTGATACATCCCTGTTTTTATGATTTTTTTAATGATATGTTGAATGATTGAATTACCGAGAGTTTGTTATTGTAATAAATATTTTTTTAATTCCTTTTTATTGATTGCAGCAGTATTGTTTGTTCCTATATTTATTTGCCCCGAAATCATGCACTTATTACCAGTTTTACACCTCCGTGGTTTGGTTTGTTCCGCTTACTGATCCATCCCTTGCACCCAAGGTCTTCACTACGACGACAATCAAGAGGAAATGCCGAGCTCCAAGTTGAAACGACAGCCCTCCAGACCTCCTCGTAAGGGCTCAGTCGGCCGCAACGTCACTATACAAAATTACAATTTACAACCAGGTTTATAAATGGCTAGATTATTTATTTTTCACAACATCTGCTCATGTGACGACTATATTTAATTCATGTCATATCGACAGTGCCATTCTTTATATTGTTTTTTATCGAAACAGTTTTCTCATTGCGGGTGTTACCATGAATTTCTTTAATAAATGTGCATTATTTCCACCACTACTCAATGATAAGCATACTGCATAATTTTCAAACTCAGCTGTATGTTCTCTTCTAACAAATTACAGCAATTTCGTACATTCTTCACCTTTACCTAATATGTCATTGGAAAATACTCTCTCCGAGCATAATTATAGAGTTTATATTATTTAGGTCAAGTGAATGGAATGCATCGTTCTACGAGTGAAGCGGAGATGGCAAAGTACGAGTTGGGTGCTCAGAGCTTGCCTGATGACAAAAAAGACAAAAGGGGGCGTTCGCCTTTTAAGTAAGTTAAAGTATTATTTACGTGCCTTGTTTGATTAGGGTATTCCATAAAAATTTGCATTTGTTTCAATTACGAGAACACCTGAAATAGGTCTAGTAATTATGATATTTGTATCTGGACGCGATAATAAAATCTTGTCAAGCAAAATTATATTTCGCTATAAAATTTTATAATCAACATCTACTTTTAAGGTTCTTTAAGAGCAAACGCGGAGAGAGCGGCGACAGATCAAAATCACGAAAGTCTAAGACGCCCGATCCCCTCAGCGATCCCGACTTGTCGCCCGAACGATCTGGCATGCGAAGACCTAACCCTCAAATAAGAATCTCACAGGTAAAAGCAAGAAACCGTATGAAGGTACAAGTTTGGTTTGATTTGTTTTTTTGGGGGTTGCTCATAATTTTTTGAAGTGGGATTTGTTTTGTTTTCATTTGTTTCCGTTCGTTAAATTTTTAAGCTCCAATTCCACAATAATCTTTGCCAAACATCCTCGTTTATGATTCCATATAAATGTCATACATATTACCTACAACTTAATGTGTTTGTTTTGTATTTACCTACCATTTTTTACAATTTCCGTAAGTTTAATCAAGCATGACAAACGTTTTACAGTATTTGCTTTACATATTTATTTACTATGAAAATAGTGATAAATACTTACTTAAGTACTGTAAATTAAGCACAAATATCAAACTTGTGTTTTTGATGACAAACGAATGTGTTTTTTTTCGTGTTATGTTTTTGTTTTTTTTTATTTTGTTTTACCCCAAAGGCAAATGAAAGATATGACATGCAAGGCAGACCGAGCAGGCCATATTTGTATGACACCTTCATGAATGTAAGTATTAATCTTGACGCCTGTTTTACTATTAAAATATATTTTCTTTGTTTTGTTTTATTAACAAATATTTCTAAATATTTCTTTTTATAAAAGTTCTCAATAATTCACAATATTGAGTAGGTAGTCTTTATCTTATCACGTATTTGATGTAGGTACTTACCTTATTTTTTCTATCTTCAGTGCATTTTAATAATTTTGCATTTGGTATAAATGGTATTTTTAATGTAAAACTCAATAACAGCATCTATTAGGTTTCAACCTTAGCAGGTCAATAATACCTGCATTTTAGACATCTACGGCCTGTTTGAATATCCAAGTAAGCTGTCATTTTTATAGTCAGATAAAAATATCGTTTAAGTTCCATATAATTAATTAGCTACCTTATGTAATAAAGTATCTTATGTAATAAAGTATGATATGACTTTTGGAAATATTTGAATCTGGAACTAAGATTTTATCCACCAGAAATATTATACATTGTCCATCTGGGAGTTATTTAGGTATTGATAACGGAAAAATATTGATATTAAAATGTTTATATTTTGTAGACGAACCTTACGAACTTGCCGACGCCGCAGCAGGAGCGCAAACAAATGACAACAAGCACACTAGCTGCCGCCACTACTGAAACAGTCGGCAATGAAATTTTCGACGCTGAATGCCTTAAACTTATCAACGAGTACTTCTATGGAGTCAGGTACATAATATATTTTTTTATATAACATTTTAAAACCCCTTATAAACATTCCAATAATGACTATATTATAGTACACTGATGTTAAATAATATTATTCTATTATTAGGTGAATTCTAGGATTAATAATTTGAATTCCGCTTTCACTTCAGAATTTTCCCCGGTCAAGATCCCACTCACGTGTACATCGGATGGGTGACAACGCAATACCATCTTCACTCAAAGGATTTCAACCAGAACAAAGTAATGAAATCGTCCGTCATTATTACCGACGATTACGATCGAGTTGTTGAAAGGTAATTATTTGCTAACGCAAACTGGCGATAAATTTAATACATTCTATACATCTCCAGTTAGTGCTAAATGTGCGGTTGTTTCAGTGTGGACCGTCAATCTTGCTACATGGTTCGAGCTGATGAGTTATATAATGAAGTGATGGCGGAGGCGACTGGGAAGGGCGCCTCACAAGGCATGTTCATTGGTTGCTCCGTTGACAGCTCTACCGGAGTTGTGTCATTTACATGTGAAGGAAAGGACACAAGCTTCAAGTTCAAGGTTAGTTGACACAAAATTTGCATGAACCCGCGACTTCGTCTGCGCACGATGAGTCACAGAAAATCATTATAAAAGATAGCCTATATTTTATTGTGATGTATAAGATAGAAAACGTTTAATTTTTCCTTGAAAGAGTAACATAATATATACATCCATACATCAATATCTCATCAATTCTCACATATTTTCGCGTTTATAATATTAGTAGGATAGAGATCGTCTACAACAAAGGCGGTCTTTCTTTACATCAGCACTTTGCTAGTTTGTATATGAGTAAAGCCTGCAGTTGTTATATAAATGTTTTGTTTATTTTCGGACTAGATGAATTAGTCTATACTAAATTATTTATATATATATGTTACTTCTGACGCCTTCTATCTGTAGTTATCCAAAATAACTTTACTGCAATATTTCAATACTTGTAATCAATGAACTAGATGGAGCCAGAGATCAAGCTGTTCCCGGCCATATTCGTCGAAGCTACTTCCAAAGAGATCCTCCAGATCGAACTAGGGCGATCGGCCACAAGCCTGCCGCTAAGTGCCGCCGTGTTGCCGACGAGTGACAAACACGTCATCCCTCAGTTCCCACCGAGACTAAAAATCCAGTGTCTGAAACCGCACCAATGGGCGAGAGTGAGTAGCCTTGGTTATGTTTATATAAAGTCTCATAATATTTGGAAAATTGTCACCACATAAATACCTATATAGTAATTTCTGATGCCCTCGCGGGTATTATACATGGAAATGAAACAACTTTAAACGGATTTATCTCGCGTATTTTATTTTATTGGCTGACGTTTCGGAGCCTTTACAGATTCCATAATCGCAGCTCCGAAACGTCAGCCAATAAAAGTTGTTTCATTCCTATACCTATATAGTATTTATGTGGTGACGTCGTGAAAGTTGATGATGCGACTTACAATTGTTTTCCTTTCGTACACTCGGTCAACAATTTTTCGACTAATGGTATACGTGACTGCTCTGATTTTATTTAACTATTTAATGAAACCTATTTTGTTTCTATCGATGGGAACCTGTAATTGGCTTTCTGTTACGTCATTGAGTTAATTATTGTAAAGATTACAGCTGTTGGTTATTCAATAAAAAAAAATATTATTTTTTTGATAGACGTTTCGAAAATTTAACAGTTTCCATATTTAACTATGCTGATCATAGTTTAATACTGAAAATTAAAGTCTATAATTAACAGACGCGAGTTAAATCCTTTATAATAACCGCGACACTTTTAGAGATTATTATGTATCATTTTTCTTGTAGGTGCCAAATCAATCTCTGCAAGTTCACGCGCTGAAGTTGTCAGATATTCGGGGTTGGTCTATGCTGTGTGAAGATGCTGTCTCTATGCTGGCGTTGCACATACCCGGTAATTATTCTATGAATGATTAAAATTATGATTACAGTGTTAAACACTTGCGCTGAAATATTTTCGGAATAAAAAAGACATCTTAATGACGATAGTTGACCCAGCAAGCTTTATACCGCCATGCAGAGGTTAACTGTATAAGAGTGAAAATTTGGAATTGTATGTATTTTTCAGTGCAGAATCAAAATAAATAAAACAAATTAAATTCTGTAAAGCGACAAAAAATACCTTTGTGTTGTACCGACCACCCTTAACATTTAGGGTTATAAAAAAAATAGATGTTAGCTGATTCTTTGACTCGGAAACTTAAAAAAATAACACACATCCTCTTTATTCTTTTCAGAGGAGGATCGTTGTATTGATATTCTGGAGCTAATAGAAATGGATAAACTGTTAAGTTTCCATTCGCACACACTCACTTTGTATGCGGCGTTATGCTACCAAAGCAATTACAGGTAAGATTAATAAATACCAGAATATATTTATAAATTTCTATGTTCTATGTTATACTAATCACGCCTTTATTAAGGTCATAAAAGGTCATGATGAATGTCGTAATTTGTAATAATAAATAGTATACATGACAGCATATATTTCGTCGACTCAATCAGTGACGCCCTTAGTGGAATTGGGTAAAAGTACAGTACCTTGCGTTAATGTGGATTCAAGTCCCACTGGGGCCATGGGGTTTTGATTTGTACTACTCTTATCTTGGTAGAAATATCATGGTTCTAATAATTATCATTTAAAATTAATGGCATTGAAGCAAAGATATCAATCGAATTTCGATTAATGTATTGTAGTAGTAAAAAAAATAAGCAATATATTCACGTTTTCAGAGCGGCGCATGCATTGTGCCAGCACGTTGATCAAAAGCAACTTTTGTACGCGATCCAATCGCAATACATGTCCGGTCCTTTGCGACAAGGCTTCTATGATCTACTCATTGCTCTGCATTTAGAGTCCCACGCCACAACCATGTGAGTATAACTACTTGAAGTTGATAAATTGTACTTACAAATAAGACTAGGTGACGATGAGTCACATAAAGAAAATAGATTTATACCTATTTGGATTTATCACTAAATTACATGCACTCACATTGAATAGTTAAAGCATTTTTTTATGTCTAATTGTATGGGTTTCAGGGAGACATGCAAGAACGAATTCGTCATACCCCTAGGGCCTGAGTTAAAGTCGTTATACGAGGAACCCAATATGGGCCACAGTCTTCGGTCTCTGCAGTGCGAGAGCGTCCGTCCGCAAATGAAAATGACAGATATCGCGTGAGTAATAAAGATGTGCATACATAACATTATCATATAAAGATTTACTATATTTTATTAATGACCAATGTCATTATATTTTATTGTTTGTAGTGAAAACATATCAGACATCAGTAATCTCTACTCGCCCCATTTCCCCTTGGAAGTCGTGAGAGAGTTCGTGATGCAGGCCCTAGCCGAGGCCGTGGAGACGAATCAGGTTCATAACAGAGATCCAGTGGGAGGGAGCAACGAAAATCTCTTCCTGTAAGTACTTAAAGCTTTACAGGCTTAATTACATTCGCACGTTTACCGGAACAACGTGACATATCGAAATATTTTGTTACTCCATTTAAGACTCTAAGTCTGCATATTTAAATTTGATTTCGCGCAGTGAAACATTTTAATATGTCACGTTGTTCCGGCAAACGTGCGAATTATGACTGTAAATTAATATACCAAAAATCTTTAAAAATTTAATAATAAAAGTAATATAACTTAGGTAATGTTTTTTTTTTCTTTATTCAGACAACCTTAAAGCACTAATGCAATATGTAACTGACTTCGTCATACTTTTATTCGAGGGATTAACGAAATGATAAAAATTAATTACATTTATTTTCAGACCTCTTATCAAATTGGTGGATCGATTATTATTAGTAGGCATGATGCGAGATGAAGACGTGGAGAAACTCCTTATCATGATCAACCCAGAGACATGGGATCCTACTTTCGATAAAGGTATATCAATAGATTAGATTGGGCTAGATTAATTTAGTTCGTTTAGAACTGTATCTATAAAAAAAAAATATTTTTTTTAACAGAAGGCAAAGATGAACACCGAAAAGGTCTTTTGCACATGAAAATGGCGGAGGGTGCTAAATTGCAGATGTGTTATCTTATACATCATCTCAACGACATGCAGCTGAGGCATCGCGTCGAGTCCATCATTGCGTTTGCGCATGATTTCGTAGGCGAATTGCAGAATGATCAGCTCAGGTTAACACAACATAATTTTCTTTGGACGGTATAAGCTACCTGGTGATATTCTTAAGCAAAATTGACACTCACGTGTAAAATATGGTTTTCCTATTGATTCCAGGCGATACACCGAGATCAAACAGTCTGATCTACCCAGTGCAGTAGCTGCTAAGAAAACAAGGGAATTCCGTTGCCCACCCAGAGAACAAATGAATGCTATTCTAAGTAAGAACTTACTGAACAAATTTTACCTCAATTAAGGCTAGTAGATGCGCTTGCATTTGTAAGAACATAAAATCGCCACTCGGTATTGTTCCACTTAGTCTACTTACACAATACGCATAGTTAAAAAACAGACCTAGTGGGCTAGTTATGTGTCATCTCTTTGGCGTTAATATAAAATCACGTGGTAGTTCTTATTCGCTTAAATTTTCGTCAAATGGTTATTGTCTAGGGGGGTTTATTTCTGATTTTGCGTGTTTTCTCTATCATTTACCATCTACAAAGCCCAGCAGAATTACTTGTTATTTAGAAATTTCTAAATACCTACCAACCCACTTCGCATAGATTAATAACAATTATGTATACTTTTTAGGTTTTAAACACCTAGAAGAGACAGAGGACAAAGAGAATTGCCCTTGCGGTGAAGATCTGATCGCACGCATGAACGAGTTCCACGAGGGACTAATGGCACACGTTTCATTGTCCGCCCTTCAAGAACCCGATGCCGAGGTATCGTATTACCACTGGCGTAACCTCTTGAAATATATCTGCTATCATACCATATTATACATGCTTTGTCCTTAATGACTGACTGAATTACGGATACACGCACAGCGTCAGCTTATCGTAGAGACCTGAAACTTGGAGGGTGTGTTCTTTGTATGACGTAGGCATTCGATAAGAAAAGATTTTCTGAAAATCTACCCGTCAGGGGTAAGAAAGGAGGATTAAGTTTGTATGGGACAACGTGATTCCTTGGTCCATACAACCAACTTTGTTCAAAAATATTTGCATTGTTTCATAAACATTCTTAAACAGAATTGATGAAAGTTGTTCTTTGTTACAATAGTTTTATTTGATTTTAAGGAATCGGCAGAACCTACTACGAAGCCCGGAGCAATTGGCAAGATTTACAATATCATTAACACCGTTAAGGAACTTGAAGAGGAACCTAAGGTAAAGCCATATCCAATCCTAATTAATTTTGCTATCCTACATTAAATAATGGATTTATTACTGTCTCTGACCATATTTGTAAAGAAAGTGACTTAAATTTTGCCAACAGGCTATAGAGGAGCCGCCTCGCAAGTCGCCAGAAGAGAAGTTCCGTAAAGTATTAATTCAGACCATAGTATCATGGGCTGAAGAGTCGCAGATTGAGACGCCCAAGCTAGTCCGAGAGATGTTCAGGTAATACGAGTTACGTAACACACTTCTTATTGCGCGTAATCAGCAACAAAAAGTAAATGCATAATAACATAGACCAGCTAAACAATAACTATGCTATGTACACTTCTGTTTGTATAACTTTCTAGCTCTGTACGAGTACATGTGTTCTTTTTGTTTGAACATGGGTTCTAGACAAGGTTTCAACGTTAACGTTAAACGAAACGACCAAAATGTATGGAATTTGACATCCGTGAACGTTTGTGACGTACGTGACAAATTTGCTTGCCCTTGTACTCGTACTGCCTGTTAAGCCCAATAAATCGAATTGTATTATGCAGTTACTTTTGTCCGAGAAAATCCCAGTACATTATATCCGCGCAACAAGATTTCATTAGGTTTTTCTTTTCAGTCTCCTTGTCCGTCAATATGACTCCGTCGGCGAACTGATTCGAGCGTTAGAAAAGACATACGTCATTAATGCAAAGACAAAGTTGGATGTAGCCGAGATGTGGGTCGGATTGAGTCAGATCAGGGCGCTGTTGCCTGTACAGATGAGTCAGGAAGAAGAAGAGCTTATGAGAAAGAGACTTTGGTAAGTAAACTTGTGTAATAATATTAAATATTATGTGGTACTCAAGCTAAATAGGCCTTATGATATATGTATTATGACTGAGAAATTTGAAAATAAATCTATTGAAGAAGAAAATATAAAATTTTGAAACTGTTTTATATAAGCCATTAAAGAAAAAAATAAAAAAAAAACATTGTTCTAAGTTATAGTAAGAGAAACAAGGACTGAACTGGACTGAAATCTGTAATAATTATTTATTTACTTGCAGGAAACTTGTCAACAATCACACGTTCTTCCAGCATCCTGATTTAATTAGGTAATATGCGTAGCTTTTTATATATTTAACCATCTAGACTTAAATTTATAAATGTTTAGCGATTACAACTTTTCTAATCATAATGTTGCAATCTTGCTTAATAAAATTTTGATACATATACTATATCGATAGTGCATGCTATATATTAGAAAAATCTTCACTTGTTTGACTATAAACAAACAGTATTTAAAAATGTAAATGTTTTCAGAGTCCTTCGCGTCCACGAGAACGTAATGGCGGTGATGATGAATACTCTAGGTCGCCGTGCGCAGGCGCAGTCCGATGCCGCGCCCACTAGCCCTCCATCTCCCGAAGACAAGGAAAAGGTACAAATACACACACTTCCACATACGCACACACACACATTGATACATCAGTCATAAGTTAGTTGTTGTAGTACTCCTTTCGAACAAATTGCACATAATCAGTACGAAAACATTCTAATGACAAAGGCGTCATAGACTGAAAATTAATTAAATATTTTTTTACTACCTATAATGTCTAAGACTTACATCATAAAAACTTTTTCTATTTACATTAAAAATAAATTGATGTAACTGTATTTTAAATATACATTATAAAAAACAAATCTTTTTTAATGAATCTTATAACAATGTACAATGATGATACGTTTCTCAATAGGACACATCCCACGAGATGGTGGTAGCGTGTTGCCGTTTCCTGTGCTACTTCTGCCGCACCGGCCGTCAAAACCAGAAGGCTATGTTCGATCATTTCGACTTCCTTCTGGAGAATTCCAACATTCTCCTCGCGCGCCCTTCACTCCGCGGCTCAACGCCCCTCGACGTGGCTTACTCTAGCTTGATGGAGAACACTGAACTGGCCTTAGCTTTGAGGTAAGTAAGCTCGTCAATACTCAATCAAGAAATTGGTTTGCTTATTTTGAGTCAATAATAAAGACATTTCTTAAAAGCCACAACATAAAATAAACATATTCAACACTTATATAATTTAGCAAATAGAGATTAGGTGATTGCGGGGAATTCCAAGAAATTCAATTAAATTCTCCAAAATATCTTTGCTATATTACAGAGAGCATTACCTGGAGAAAATAGCCGTGTACCTGTCTCGATGTGGTCTTCAGAGCAACTCGGAGTTGATTGAGAAGGGATACCCGGACCTGGGCTGGGATCCAGTAGAAGGCGAGCGGTATTTGGACTTCCTACGGTTCTGTGTTTGGGTAAGTTAGACTATTATGGGTAAAGAGGTAACTTTTGCTAACGATTTCTTACAATATAGGGGTTCGTAGTAGAAGAGTGAATATTTAGGGGTGTATGTATTTTTTAATGGTGAACCTTAAAAAAAATAGCCAATAATTTAACAAACAAATTGTGGTGGGACCATCTATAACGTTTAATGTAGACCTAATTCTCAGACAGACTCGGTATGTACACAAATTTCAATAAATACCGCGGCACGAGAATTTTATATATTATAATTTAATAAAACCCTAAATGTCTGAAAACAAACAAAAAAAACCTAGATATAGAAACACTGGGCGTGTAGCACACATCACGCTAGTTTGATAGTGGCCACAGAGAAGTGTTAAAGGAAGCTAAAAATAACGCATACTTTATATAGAGGAAGGTCATAACAAACATTTTCATGTTTTCGCTGCACAGGTTAACGGTGAAAGTGTAGAAGAAAATGCAAACTTGGTTATTCGTTTGTTGATCCGTCGGCCGGAGTGCCTCGGGCCTGCATTGAGAGGCGAAGGAGAGGGTCTCCTGAAAGCCATCGTAGATGCTAACAAGATGAGTGAAAGGATAGCAGACAGACGGAAAGTGAGGGAGATGGAGCAAGAAGGAGATACTACCGTAAGTTAAAACAAAATAAATTATTAATTACTTATTTCGGAACTATCGATGTTATATCTAAGAGCCTGTGCGAAATATCCGAGTAAGATACACGGTACTTAGTAATACATTACAAGGGTCATGCATATGACAGCTTTATATGACGGTGATGAAATGGAAAGGATGTCTTTTTTAAATAGTTTTACTGTATATATACAATTTTTTTTTGCTTGTATGGAAAAAATATAGGTATTCGTAGTAAAATGTATTTTTTCCGTTATTCTAGTTCAGCCACCCCCTCCCCGAATCCGATGATGATGAAGACTACATCGACACTGGCGCCGCCATCTTGAATTTCTATTGCACGCTCGTAGATCTGCTAGGACGATGCGCGCCCGATGCGAGTGTTATTGCACTGGTAAGTATATAACATACTACAAATAAATATATTATTGTAAAGTTTAATCACCTTAATTTCTTAATGCCACTTTTTCTTACATTATATATTAATTATTGTCATTCGATAACCCGCACCCATGAATCTAGCCCCAAACTAAGCAAAGGTTGTGGTATAGTTCGTGTTTACAAAGGATAAACTCACATAAATACATATATGTCGCAGTGATATGATCAACTACCGGTAGATGATAAAAATACCACGCGTTGTGTCATTTCCCTAGCGAAATTCAGTGATTTGATCAAGTCTCCAAGTCATTTTAGGGAAATGAAAGAATCATAGAAATGGCTGCTAGATTTCTTCATTTCACTTAGTTATTTGATCAAATGCCTGGGCTGTTTTAGGGACATGATAAAACGAGTAATTAAGTCAACTCGGTTTTAACATTTTACCAGACACGTCTAGTGATTTGATCAACTCCCTCAGAGAGATGATAAAATCCCGGCACATGCAAAAATATAACGCGTTGTATTATCAAAAGTATCGGTTCTAACGCTTCGCCGGCCGCTGCCGCGGCACGCTCGCTTCGCTTGCTCGGCTCGCGCGCTGCAAGGTCACAGTTCTACCTAACACTCCTCCTCGCTTCGCTCGTCGTCGTACCTAAAGGAGACCTTCAGTTGCCATTAATTACGATGTCCCCTACATTATATCCACTGTGCACAAAGAAACAGTCTGGATTTGCTTTTTTCGTAATTATGGCAAATAATAGTTATTTCCTAAAGGGTATCTATCTTGTTTCTAAGACCAGTTTTATCATTTCCCTAAATCAGCTAAGAGATTTGATGAAATCACTAATGGTAAAGAAAAATTCCACCAGTTCTTGCTGTGATTCTTTCATTTCCCTAAAACTGTTTAGGGAGTTGATCAAATAACTAGACGTGTTTGGTAAAATGTTAAAACCGAGTTGACTTAATTACTCGTTTTATCATGTCCCTAAAACAGGTCAGGCATTTGATCAAATAACTAAGTGAAATGAAGAAATCTAGCAGCCATTTTTATGATTCTTTCATTTCCCTAAAATGACTTGGAGACTTGATCTATATCACTAAATTTCGCTAGGGAAATGACACAACGCGTGGTATTTTTAACATGAGCCGGGAGTTGATCATATCACTGAGGGACTTGATCAAATCCCTGTTTTTATCATCTCACTGCGACATATATAAGATCCTAGATCCAGGCACAGATGCTCTTGTTAATCATACTGATAATTGCTCGTTTTGCAGCCTCTGACAACTAGAACAATAGTCAGGGATTAATTGTAAGAAATTTGTTTCTAGGGTAAAAATGAGTCGTTGCGAGCGCGTGCCATTCTTCGTTCCCTGGTTCCTTTAGAGGACCTCCAGGGTGTTCTAAGTCTTCGCTTCACGTTAAACAACCCGGCCGCAGGAGAAGAGAGACCCAAGTCCGGTAAGCTAATTATATTTGTATTTGTTTTTTTGTCAGAAAATTAATTGAGAATTAACGTAAAACAACAGTAAGCAGTATTGATTAATTAATATCACCTAGTTTCATACCATAATATTTGGAATATCAACTTAATATTTCTTACTTTTCCCTCAAATATATTAACTTCTTTAACACAATAACATCTTACTTTATAGATATGCCATCTGGACTAATACCTGGTCACAAGCAGAGCGTGGTGTTATTCTTGGAGCGGGTTTACGGTATTGAAACCCAAGAGTTATTCTACAAACTGCTAGAAGAAGCCTTTTTACCAGACTTGAGAGCTGCCACAATGCTCGACAGGGTAAGAACAACAGACATATACTAAAGTAAAGATTGGTTCGACTGTTTGATCATGATGACGTAATCGAAATACAGTTGTTTTCGCATTAATAGTATAAGTGAGAACTGTTCGCATGCGCGTAGAAATAGTGCTCTCACGCTCGCACAGTAACCTTTAAGGTTACTACGCGCGTGCGACAGAGAAAAATAGAAAAAGTGCAACGTCCGTTTTTAGCTGTACTCGGCGATCGTTCTTTAGTACTATAGTCGCACGACCCGCGCTTGAATGGTCTGGACAATCTTTATATTTTTTATTACTTTGCCGGGCAGTTGAAAGTCATGTCCCCGAATTCCGGGGACATGGTGAGATGGATGGTGCTGCGTAATGACACTAAGAGTTGACTGCTACTATTATAATATATTTATTTCATCAAACACAACACTTATATACTATATCGAGACAGCGCAAATCGCTGCTCGATCTATCTATGTTACGTGATCTACGTGACTGTGGCAATCTGCTGACAGAGCCGCCACAATTACTATATTTAACTAATACAATCCTTGTGTATTTTTTTTTTGTTAGAACGACGGATGTGAATCCGACATGGCGCTATCAATGAACCGGTATATCGGCAACTCGATTCTACCGCTGCTTATCAAGCATGCCAACTTCTACAATGAGGCAGAAAACTACGGCAGTCTTCTCGATGCCACCCTGCATACTGTTTACAGGTAAATAAATCGGGTACTTTATGCTTGGAATTTTAGAAAATGTAACTTATAGTATTAAATGGGCAAGGAATAACTTAGGCATAAGTAAATTTCATAGATCTTAAATCATATTCAATACGCGAAATAAACCTAAATGAAACTGTCTATATATTGTATTCAATATAATATATCGCACACCTAGATCTAAAGGGAGCTAACTCAAAAATCTAAAGATTATAATTAAACACACGCTAAAAAAAAGGATCCGATTCCTTACAACAATTTCGCCTCTCCCGAAAAAGTTACTTTTTTTGAGTTAGCTCCCTTTAGATCTAGAGGTGCGATATATGACCCAGTATAGCCAAAAGGACAGGCTTTCAATTCGTGCGCTTTCTTCTGTTAAGTTTTGTACAATAAAGTATGTACTTACATATACATTTTTTTTTTTTCGAAAATAGGCTGGTTATGTTAATTTATACTTTAATGCATAATCTCTACCAGTTAACCTAACAAGCATAATTATGTTGTCACTTGTTTAGGCTTCCAGTTCCCTTGTCTAGGGGCAAATTAAAATGACAATCTTTGTTACAGATTATCTAAGAACCGTATGCTTACCAAAGGCCAGCGTGAAGCAGTATCAGATTTCCTGGTAGCATTGACATCCGCCATGCAACCATCCATGTTGCTTAAACTGCTCAGGAAACTCACCGTCGACGTGTCCAGACTATCAGAATATACCACCGTTGCGCTTAGGGTGAGTACAGCTTAGTGACGTCAGTTATGATTAGACTAAGTAGGTTTTGTAAAAACGCAATCCAGTCATTTCTGTTGTAACTCTGGTCTTTTGAATAGGTACTTGAATAGTAAGAACAAATAAAATGTATACGTGCATAGAGAAACAGGTGCGTTTTGATTTTAGTTAATTCTAGTTATTGGAATGAAACAACTATAGACGGATCTAACTCGTATTTTATTTTATTGGATTCCATAATCGTAGCACGACTGAGCTGACAATAGTCATATGGTAAAATCATAAAATGCTTTACCATATGACTATTTACATTTCTGATATTATTTGACTAGACGACACCTACACCTTAGACCATCGTCAGCTCCGTCGTATAGCGTTTCATTCCAATGCTTAATAACCGCGAAGGCATCAGAAATTACTTTATTATTTTTTTTCCAGCTCCTAACACTTCACTACGAGCGTTGTGCTAAGTACTACGGCAGCACTGGCGCCGGTGGGCAGGGCGTTTACGGAGCGTCCTCCGACGAAGAGAAACGTCTCACTATGATGCTGTTTTCGAACATATTCGACTCTCTTAGCAAAATGGACTACGATCCCGAACTGTTTGGAAAGGCCCTGCCGTGCCTAATTGCTATTGGTAAGTTTTAGCTTCTGTATAACTTTTGAGTAAGGTATATGGTACATTATGGTTCATTTAACCAACTAAATTTTTTATAAATTACTCTAAAATTAAAAAATCGACGGTCAAATCAGAGTTCCTATCAACTAGGATGGGTTTCAAATAACGGAATAAACAAAAAAATGCTACTGGGGTTTTAGCTGAACATAGGTCATAGATATAACCTTGACCTAGTAAAGAGTGAGCGTCTTAATTTAAAACATTTGAATTTCTGTTCATTGCGAATGCTGACGTGACCTTGAAAATTTACATATTTTTCAAGGTCAAGGTCACCTATTATATTGTTATTACAGGTTGTGCCCTTCCTCCCGATTATTCACTAGTCAAGAATTACGACGACGAGTTTTACGGAAAGGAATCTCAATCATCGGGTGAGTAAGAGAATTAATGCACTAGTTAAATATTGTTACGCGCTAGGGTAACGGATTGGGTAAAATAAACACCTTTGTTAGTTTAACTAACTTTAATGCGCGATTAAGGGTACAGGTTTACCACAGTCTTTAAATCACTCGCTCACTAACACTATTTCACGTAAGTCACTAACGCAGTCCACTATTCTCAACCGTACGTTACACTGTACTACGCACTATACCGTTCAACTCACTATACCGTTCAACTCACTAAACCGTACAACTCACTATACCGTACAACTCACTATACCGTACAACTCACTATTCACTTCACTATTTCTCTCTTCCGGATCCTCCTCTTCCGAGCTCCTCAACTGAACTGCCGTGGACCGCCAAGCGGTCGCCTTTTATACACACACGCGCCGAGCCGATATTCTCGTACCTTCCATTCTCGATATTTCGCTACTCGCGACTCCTAACGCCATCTAGTGCTGAGTGGCGCACTCGCTTGGTTACGCGGCATCTTTTAAACACCGCGAACGTTCCAGAGCCTCAGAGTAGCGGTGTGCGATTCGTCGATCTCCGTTCTAGTAAGAATGTACTTTCTGCGCGCGTCTAGACGTTTCGTTTAACGTCATCTGCGCAACAATATAATACTTAGTTGTTTACTTATACTTTTTTAAACATAGTCATTGTTAGATTATCGTCTGATACGAACATAGGTACTGTAAAGTTTTAGAGACGTCGCAGTAAACTTAATATACTTGACTTAAATCCTTTAGAATATATAGTGTTTTTATTCCACTGAATAATAACCGCGAATGCTTCATAAATTATTATTCACCACATAAATTAGGGCACTCAAAAACTCATTAGGTGACTAGCATGATTGCTGACCTAACGAATTTTTCAGTACGTTTTTTGGGCTATTGTTAGCAGTTGCAAGCTTAAATTTAAATTTATCGAGCCATGAAATAGTCACCGATATTTTTTTACTTTTTAGTATATCTATCAATATATCTAAAGATGGTATTTACTTTCAGGAGGTCCAGACAACCCCCAGTACGACCCGCAGCCAATCAACACGTCGACTATCGCGCTCAACAACGATCTTAACACCATCGTGCAGAAGTTCTCCGAGCATTACCACGATGCTTGGGCGAACAGGTAAATTTATGACATGTATTTGTTAAAAGCTGTATTTTACTATACTAGCTGTACTTTATACGCTGCTAAAGGACGGTTGCCGAGCACAGCGAAACACGGACATTGCTTTTTTTTTCTATCTATCTCTGTCGCACGTGCGTAGTAATAGTGCCCTCACGCTCGCACAGTAACTTTGAAGATTACGCGCGTGCGACAGAGACAAATAGAAAAAGGGCAACATCTATTTTTCGCTGTGCTCGGCGACCATCCTTTAGCTGGTTTTACATACTGTGTAAGTCAGTAGATTGACACTCTCAATTGTTTCGACGTAAAAGAATGTGTTATTAAATGTAAACTGTTTTATGCTGTAAAGTTTTCATATAATTAGTTTTTTTGTGAAAGGATACATCCATACACAATTTGTAAGGACTACATTCACGTTCTTAATATGTATTAGTATACTAGTAGAGTGGCTACTTAGTATATTTTAATTTTATATATTAAATCATGATAAAACTAATCACTAATAACAAGTTCTTTAGTGTAAGTACAACCACCATTGCGAATTTCTATTGTTAATTGATTTTTAAAATACCTACATCTTGCCAGGAAAATCGAGAATGGTTGGGTGTATGGAGACTCTTGGTCTGACAGTCAGAAGGCTCATCCCAGACTGAAACCATACAACATGCTTACTGACTATGTAAGTATCCTATTTTTTTTAACTTATACCTACTTTATTATATAGGTAAAGTAAACAAGAATTACAAACACTTAATCTTTTATTTAGTAAATACACTGAAATGAAGACACTGTGACTTCTTAAACAAGAGTATTTCAGACAGATAAAAATACGCGAATGTATGTAGTGACTATTCATAAGTTTGAGTAACATAAGGTTGACATGCTAACATTGTCATTGTGTTATTTTATGATACCAGGAGAAGGAACGCTATAAGGAACCAGTGCGCGAATCTCTCAAGGCACTCCTGGCTATTGGATGGTCGGTAGAACACACTGAAGTGGATATACCGAGCACCAACCGCAGTTCTATGCGAAGACAGTCCAAGTCTGGGGGCGTAAGTATATTGCTATATTAACATCTGTATAAAATAATTATTATGAAAACGGTGTTACAGTAAGTTTTGTATATAGTTATCAGAAGTAACTTTGCCGTGCTAAAGATAAACGCAGTAAGTACATACGAAACTCAATTGTTTTTATTGCGTTTACTATCTTCACGTCAGAACTGTTGACGTATATGAGTTAAGTATTAGAGCTGTGTAAAGATAAATAGAATTTAACTTGTTGTAACACACTGTGTCCCTCTGATTAACTACCTAGAGATGTCCTTAAATATATGGAGGATTAGATAACGTTGAAGACTTCATTACCTTTTTGTTAAGTTTTGCCCTAAATGTTTTATTGAAAAAATTGTAAAAAATATAATCTAAAATATTTTCTGCACATAGTAATTACTAACTTTAACTAAATTTATGTATATAAAAAAAAATTGTAACACCATTACAATTTATTATATTTATTGCGCATGCATACAGGATGACGATACAGAAAAAGAAATGGTATTTTTTTTCTCGATTCCCCGTTATGTTGGCACCTACTATATATGTCACTGCATGATTTTTATCCTGATATGTATCACTGTACAGTATACCCTGTATTCCTGGTACTGAGGATAGAAAGAACTATTCATTCTGTAATAGTGTAATTGATTAAAAAATAAATAAATTCATAAAACTTTTTTGTATATAAAACCACATAGCTACATTTGACTAAATACTAGTTCTATCTATTCTTAACCTCATGAAGCCCACTGAAAAAGCTGAAAAAAATATCTACTAGAGTACAAAAATATGTTTAATTTTTGTATATGCATGATTGCAATCCTTGTGTTAACTTGTATGTTGTTTTCATATCCCGCCCTGTCACAGCGTGCCCCTGACATCGTGGTGAGTAATATCCTTAAACTCCTCGATTGTAAATACTATGAAGGCGCTAGCACATAAGGGGGCCTAGACAAGGTGTACATTGTGGTCAACGTTAACGTTGAACGTTGGCACCAAAATGTATGGGATTTGACATCCGCGAACGACTGTCACGTACGTCACAAACGTTCGCGGGAGTCAAGTCCCATACATTATGGTCGTTTCGTTTAACGTTAACGTTGAACCAACGTTATTAAAAAATAACCTTTTAATTTCGCACGTCTCACTCACTGCAATAGTATGAAGCGCACTAAATGCGCACGGCAATAACCTTACATGCTAGCCTAGTTTATGTCCTTTATAATAATATCGCAGCCACAGACTGTTACTTTCTTTCAACGAGTTATTGCGTCGGTGGAATCTATTTTCATGATAGTAGTTTTATTATTCTAATAATGTTTATATTTTCTAAATGCTTACGTAAGTTTTACCTATTATATTTCACCTTCATTTATATTTGATGCTTTCATGTTTAAATAAAGTTTGGGCACTCCTTAAGTTGACGCGTGTGGCAGATCTGATGTAAAGACCTGTCCATGTTTTATAAGAGCTTACATCTACAACAATAAAAACAAAGGCCAACGCCACGTGCGTGCATTAAGTAATGTGACGTATACACGTTGGTGTTAGAAATACAGTGTGTATTAAACTAACCTATATCTGCAGACGGACTCCGCGACTCCGTTCAACTACAACCCGCATCCAGTCGACATGACAAACTTGACGCTATCACGTGAAATGCAAAACATGGCGGAGCGACTCGCTGAAAACGCACACGACATCTGGGCGAAGAAAAAGAAGGAGGAGCTGATCACTAACGGAGGTAAGAAACATTACACAAAAATAGTCTTTAAATACTCATCCTTAGCGCGTAAATAATAATAATCCTAACAACTAATTTTATAAATACAAAATGAATTCTGTCTCGCTTTCATGCCAAAACTACTGAATATAATGATAGTCTAGAGCCTAAAAAAGGACACGGGCTACTTTTAATTGCGAAATAAGTGGACGAATTCCACGCGAACGGAGTCGCGGGCATAAGCTTGTATTATATTAAATCTATTTGTATTCTGCTGAACTAAGTCTAGTAACAACAAGTCATTCAAGTTTATCTTCGAAAACTAAATCCCTATTTACTTTATTTTCCTATTATATTCTTAGGTGGCATCCATCCACAACTGGTGCCTTACGACTTGCTCACCGACAAGGAAAAGAAGAAGGACAGGGAACGTTCACAAGAGTTCCTTAAATACCTACAGTACCAAGGCTACAAGCTTCACAGGCCGAGCAAAGCCTCCCAGAGCGACACGGAGCAAGCTGCCGCCGGCGTGGCTATCGAGTTGAGATTCGCTTACTCTCTCCTTGAGAAGCTGATTCAATACATCGACAGAGCTACTATAAACATGAAGCTGCTGAAGCCATCTACCACTTTCAGCAGGAGATCGAGCTTTAAAACTAGCACGAGGGACATTAAGTTCTTCTCTAAGGTAAGCTTGATATTTTAGTATTGTACCCCTTTTTTATATTAATATTGGATATTTGTGAGAGATTTTAGCTTGCGAACTGTAACTTTTTAAAAGCAGTATTTTACCTATGCCATATTTTTCTATTCAGAAGACGATACAGTAGATACTTAATAGTAATTTTACCCATGACAAGACCAAGACAAACGTAGAAAAAATCGAGACCCCACGTTTATAAGGTATAAACGTGAGTTAACCACTGGAGTATCAATATTTTTTGCTTGTCGTGGTCCAATATCATTGTTATTTGATTCATAGTATTAAAGTATAAATATCGACGTAGAAACTTTACTTATAAATTTTCTTTCACATTGACACACTTCTTACTATACTTTTTCTTAGATACAGAACTATTTTTCTCTCGACATGTTAACATATATATTTCTTCATATTTCCTTTCTATACTTGTTTTACTTTATTGCAAGCAAAACAAAATGGAACAAAAGTACTTCAAAAAGGTACAGTTGAGTACCCAACTATACAATAGCATTAAAAAATCATAAGCGTGCGTCATCCATTCTATCATGATATTATGTGGATATGAAACGACGGCCAAAGGACACAGGTTTCTAGTACTGAAAACTTCATTACAAACATTTTCTTTTTCACAGACATTTATACTATTCTTACATAATTCAGTAGACTATTGTAGTCATCACAAACACCTTTCATGTTTCATGTAAATCATTAATGAATATTAATAGACTATCAAGTGTCATGTCAATTATATAACATTAGGTACATGACGTCTACAAACATGCATTATACTCATTTTACTTGAAATATTTTGATACATATTATTATATTCCAAATGAACATACATATTCAGATTATATAGGTATCATATTTATTCATACATCAAAGAAATAATCAACTGCTTTAACCAACAGTAAATTCTTTGCCAATACGCGCAACACTTTTCCTTAAGACATGACCATATTAAAACGTATTTCAATTATTTATTGTATTGTTAAAATTCATCAGGTGGTCCTTCCGTTAATGGAGAAGTACTTTTCAACACATCGCAATTACTTCATAGCTGTGGCTACAGCTACCAACAACGTCGGGGCGGCCAGTTTGAAAGAAAAAGAGATGGTGGCCGCACTGTTTTGCAAGCTGGCTAGCTTGCTTAGATCCAGGTAATTATAACCTTTTCCACAGCATCTAACTCAGGCAGTATACTTGTTCTATATTAACACAATAGCTATACAATAGCTGCATAAGGATGTTATCTCTTAAACAACCCTTAATGTTCGGCTTATGTACCAAGTTGTGTGTTACTTGGGAAGTAATCTATTTGGCACTTTTACAGCAGATAAAAAAAAAGATTAAGTCCCAAATAGTTTATTTATTAAAAATATTTCTGACCAAATCTAAAACTTTCATTGAATGCCAAAAAAATAATGTACTTTTTTAATTATTAGGTTGGCAGCATTTGGACCAGATGTGCGGATAACAGTCAGGTGTCTCCAAGTCTTGGTAAAGGGTATAGATGCTAAATCGTTAGTGAAGAACTGCCCTGAATTCATCAGAACATCGATGTTGACAGTCTTTAACAACGTGGCGGATGACCTTGGCCACACTATTATGAATTTGCAAGACGTAAGTATGATGCACGCTAAATTATATTATCTGTTTTTCGGAATCGTGAAATTTATACGTGATTTTTCAAATTCAAGGGTAAATACGCTCATCTCCGCGGTACGCATTTGAAAACGTCCACGTCTCTTGGCTACATCAATGGGGTTGTTTTGCCTGTACTGACGGCCATGTTTGATCATCTGGCCAACTGTGAATATGGAGCAGATTTGCTGCGTGAGTTTGACAATTTTTTTAACTAAATATTAGGTTAGAAATATAATATTGTATTAAACTATAGGTATACGAAATGAAAAGCCAAATCTTATATACTTAAAGGAAAATTTGCACAGGTGCTGCCATTATGTTGTATTAATTAAATTAGAATGTATTGCCATTATTGTAAAATATTACCTATTGTTTTTTTTTTCTTTTTCTTAGTATGCAAAACTAAAATTAATATGTATATGTAAACAGAGAAAATAACACTACAACAATTTTATGTACATTCGAGTCACATTAATTTATTCAAACTAGGCTTTCAAGTACAATCTAATCATATTCATCATGATCAGTCACTACTCTCGTCACTGCTACCGTCGCTAGAAGACTTGCTTGAGGTGACAGGGAAACTTGTTTTGCAATTTCTTTTGCATGATTTCTGGAACATCCTTTTTTGTCTACTTCGGCAGCGATCGCTTTAACAAAATAAATGTGTATAAATTTAAAGAATTCTTCTTTCAAATATCAACAATAGCCTTTTTTACAATGTCTAAGTTAGCCACTTGCCAATTACCTAATCGATAAAAGCATAGTTTAAGTTCCAAAAAGCACTCACTTATCACTTAGTTTAATAAATTCGCCAACTATGGCGAACTAATACGACGTTTTTATCTTCCAAATAACTTACTATCGTCTTATTTAGACATTGTGAAACAGGACTTTAAATCAATGAAAGCGTTACTTTTCGCAGGCTGTCTGTGCCCCATTTTTGCATGCCTTGTTGCATTTCCTTTGAGATTCTTTCTGGCAAGCTTTTTCATATCTATCTCTCAAAATATTTAATTCATTATCTCCTCTATACCTTGGGTTTAGTTGCTTAGGATCGCCTTTTGGCGGCTGCGGATATAAACATTTATAAAAACCTCTCATAGAATTAGAAATACGAGTAGATTCTATATGAGAAATATTATTGTGTTGAACTTACTGTATTAATGTTATGTTCCTCGAAAAAACATGGTAAATTACCACCTCTAGTCATATCTATAAATCCGTCTGTAATAAATGGGTGAAACCACGTTATATATTATTATACGTTAGTATAGACACGAGGTCTAGCTGTCATCTTCCACCAAAGAGCGACAAGCTACTGGCCTGTGATTGGTGGAAAATGACAGCTAGACCTCATTCTACACTAGCGCTTCTAGTGGATTTTTAACACGCGGCGGACCGCATCAGTCTATGTAATAAGTGTTATCAATCGTTTCATTATTTATTATTACATAATATCTATAAATATTTATTACAAACTTACAGTCGTTTGCTTGTTGCGATCCTGGATCTGCTCTAAATTTAAAAGTTACATTATGAAACACTTCCTTGCAGCTTAATTGGGCAGTCTCCCGAAATTTGCTCTTAATGGTATGTTTACATTTTTCGCGTCTACAGACTTCTTTAAGGGTTTTCTTACATGCCTGAAAAGAAATTAGCGACTTAAAGTTATTATAAATTATTATTACTCAATAAACTGAACTTTTAAAAAAAATCGCTCAAAGATAAGTTTTATAAAACAATGTGCAAAATAAAAACTACTTACTTTAATGATCGTTCTGTTAAATATCAAGACTACCTATGGGGTTATAATAATCTTATTAAGAGTATTATTTTTTTAAATAAAAAAGATAATCTCTGTTATTGACTTATTTGCATAATTATTGTACCTTCCAGCATTTTCTGACACTGACTACCAAGCAGGCATCACCGTAAGCTTTTCTTAACGCGATCGTCTTTTTGGTCTCTTCTCGCAATATATTGGTATCCTCTAACGATGATAAATCTTCTTTATTACCTTCTTTATCGACCTTTGTTAAAGCTGATTTCTGAAATGTCATTTCTTTGGCTTATTTAATTGGTTACATTCTTATATTTAATAATAAAAATGTTATGGGAATATTTGAAATTTAAAAATATAATTATCATTAAATATCAGTTAATTCACACCAATTAGTCTAGTCCGAAATTAATCATGAATAATCAAGATCTGCCTCAGGCACGATTCGAAATAAAATATTGCACGTATTGTAAATTTTTAATACATAAATAGCACAGTCGCTTAAATTGTTTCCTATTTGCTTTTATACTTCCATACGAGATTTTATACCTTTTTATCATTTTTGACTATATAAAGCGTCGCTTTGTTGTGTTTTCTATTGCCAGGCTTTTTGCCAGATGTAGTTGCTTTTGGTACATATATTAAAATGTCCTTTTTGCTGTTCGCGTCATGTCTGTCTAAAATTGTATCCAATTTTGGTTCTATATCTTTTTGGTTAAATTGTATAGGTTCTAATTTACCCAGTATTGGTTCTTTAACATTGGGTTTTCCAATTATGAAGACACTAGGCTTAGGAGTAGTTGGTCCATCCAAGTTTTCATTTAAGTCAGTCTCGGTAGAAGATGTTTCAGTTGAATGTGATTGGGACCATTTATTTGAATTACCTTTATATGACTCTATTTGAGCTTGTTTTGCTTTCGAGTATTCTATTTCTAATGATCTATTTTCACCGTCTACTTCCTCCATGTCTTCTCTCTCTGACAGAATCATACCTGTTGCGAACATTCCTTTATACATTCGTTCAGTCGTTGGTTTTACCTGGGCTCTATCTACTAGTCTTTCACTAGTAATATTAATGTCGTCACCTTTGAACAGTTTATCGACCTCAGGGTCCATATTTTCATCAGTTAGTATTGAATCGTGCGGTTCGGCCATTTTGTTTAATTGTTCATAGTTTTTAATTAAATCTTGTAATAAATTATTGACCCGTGATATATTTTTAATCATATCGGAGAATAGAGGTTCTACGTGTCGCACGTCCTTTGTATTATTTTCGATCTTAGATATTGCATTGATCGCCTGAAAATAATCATTATTATTCTAGTATAATCTTAATTTATAAAAAATAACACAAAGTCTCAAATAGAGGAATACTTACAATTATTAAATTACTAAGAACGAGGACTGCCTGAATATTACAATGTATAAGAAACATTTCCACTGTTTTATGTTAATATCAAATAGTTTTTATTACTTTACATATTTTTATTGTTTATTGTTTGATAAAATGTTTAGTAATAAAATTACCATAAACAGCGTTTAACGCGTGTAAAGTATTTCGGAAAAGTAGATTCATATGACGTGGTAACATTTGTGTTAACAATAATTTTGATCAAAAGTTAATGGATAGTGCACGTTTAAATTAAAAACTGGACATCTTTATAATATAAATAAGTACGAAATATATAAGAAAAATGTTTGTGTAATATTCTAAGCATATTTACAGCTGATAAATTATATCTTTATTAACTTTTATTTTATTGTTTCAGTGGATGAAATCCAGGTAGCATCATACAAGATGCTAGGTTCGCTGTACGCTCTAGGCACCGACTCTTCGCTCACGCATGACAGGAAATACCTGAAGACAGAGATTGAAAGACATAAACCTGCACTGGTAAGTTAAGCCGATAATAAATTCCGTAACCGAGCAGCAAAGTGTAGAAAACCGATTTTATATATATGTAGTATTAAAATAATCTTTACAATAACATTGTTTTTATGAGTTTAAATCAAAAGATGTGATATGAATGCAATGAATTTAATTTTTACGAATATGTTAAATGTAGCGCATTTTTTGATGCCCTGTTAGTCCGGACCGTGGGTTACGGGTTCGAATCCTGCTTATTATTATTTTTTTCTTTATTCAGGGTTCCTGCCTCGGTGCATTCAGTTCTACATTCCCGGTGGCATTCTTGGAGCCACATCTCAATAAACACAATCAGTTCTCGCTGCTTAATCGCATTGCAGATCACTCGCTAGAAGCTCAAGGTAAAATAAATAAACTTATACACTTACACACTAGAATAGCTCCTAATATTACAACTATATGAAAGTGCCGTGATAATTTCTGTGTTGCTAGAAACCGGCGTTAAGAAAAATTTCTTGATAATACACTTAATAAGTATCATTTTCGATCCATGATAGTATCTAGCTTAAATCACAATTATGTGCCAAAGACACGTATTTCCATTTTAAACTCTTTTCCCCAGATATAATGGCGAAAATGGAACAGTCAATGCCGACACTTGAGACCATCTTAAGCGAGGTAGACCAGTTTGTGGAGTCTGACAAGACTTACAACGAGGCGCCACATATCATCGACGTAGTGTTGCCGCTGCTTTGCTCATACCTGCCTTTCTGGTGGGCGCAGGGACCTGACAACGTTACGCCTACTGGCGGGTATGTTTGTAATTCATTTGATTTCGAAAGGTTGATTGTTTATTGTTTGTTTATTATATTATATGTTAGGGATCGCGGTGACGGAGACGATAGTTACTTGGCTTTTTGTAACTCTTTTAATGACAGAACAGAAGTATATTGTTTAAAAAAGGTCGCATTATGTCGTCAACGCTGTACTTAGTGCGACGATTATGACTCTTATGTTAACGCGAAATTTAATGCGCACTGTTATAGCAGCTTAATCACCTGTATAAAATTAAATATCCATACTCTTTTGATTATTAAAGACACGAAATAAAAAGTACTTATAATGAAAATCAAACAAAATACAGTAGAAAATTTAATTTACTCCCTCTAGACAATTACAAGTAAAATTACCATTCATGATGTGAATTTTCGATGTTTTATAATTACTATTATTTTAATTAGTTCTAAACTAATACAGGTAGCCCCTACAGCGTTACATTGTTTATTAATTATGAGTCTTATAGCGGGTTTTATTAAAGTTCACAATCGCTCCACAGAAACCACGTGACGATGGTCACAGCGGAGCATATGAACCAACTTCTCAAGAACGTTCTCAAGCTTATCAAAAAGAACATCGGCAACGAAAGCGCTCCTTGGATGACCAGGATAGCCACGTACACTCAGCAGATCATTATCAACAGTTCAGAGGAACTGCTGAGGGATTCCTTCCTGCCTCTCGCTGAGAGAGTCAGGAAACGAACAGACACCATGTTCCATAAGGAGGAGAGCTTGAGAGGATTCATTAAGGTAGGTTTTGTATTAAGATTTTTAATAATATTTGTTTGGAAAGTTGGTGTATTGTTCACATGAAAATATCGTTGTTTATTGCAGTCCTCAACAGACGATACATCCCAAGTGGAATCTCAAATCCAAGAAGACTGGCAGTTGCTCGTGAGAGATATATATTCGTTCTACCCTCTCCTTATTAAGTACGTGGACTTGCAGAGAAACCACTGGCTCAGAAACAACGTCTCAGGTTAGTTCTACTAAAAAAAATAATATAGAATTTTATTGCAATGAAGCTGTTAAGAGTGAAGTTTGTCTCAAGTTATGGTCGTGATTATTAAGTGTGAGAGTTTTGTCAAATTCATCGCAAAAACAATACATTTACGAAAAAAATTACAGATGTTCTTTAATCACCTATTTATTTAAACAGAGGCCGAGGAACTTTACAATCACGTGTCTGAAATCTTCAATATTTGGTCCAAGAGTCAGTACTTCTTGAAGGAAGAACAGAACTTCATCTCCGCCAACGAAATCGACAACATGGTAAATGCAACCTTATGACGTTACTGATACATTTCAATTTATATTCTTTTGAAATTACTACCGAAGTGAAAGAAACAGTCTTGTGACGTCACTCATGCGTTTTCAAATATTTAATAAATTAAAGGTTTATTTGTCTTAGGTATTGATAATGCCAACTGCTACCAGAAGAGTTACAACAGTAGTTGACGGCGCTCCACAAGGCGGTGGCAAGGTTTGTATACAAAGACCTATTTTATATTAGTTACAGTATAATTTCTGCATTAAACATATTATTAAAAACATGATCTGTCCTTTACAAAACATTTAGCGAAAATCTTTAAGAGGATTGTGAAGCTGTTGATTTTCATACAAAAGGCGATAACGTTTTACACCCAGTAAATATAGTTAGATTTTTATAATTTTTGGATATGTTGTAGATATAATGAGAAACTACGCCTGTACGTTTTGATTTTTAAGAAATATTGCTTACGCTAAAATTTATTAAATTTATTAGATTTATATAGAGATTTTTAAATGCTAATAAATTTTAGCGTAAGCAATATTTCTTAAAAATCAAAACGTACAGGCGTAGTTTCTCATTATATCTACAACATATCCAAAAATTATAAAAATCTAACTATATTTACTGGGTGTAAAACGTTATCGCCTTTTGTATGAAAATCAACAGCTTCACAATCCTCTTAAGTAAGTATATTAAAGAGTGCAACGTAACTCTCCTTTATCAGAAAGGACAATAGTCCATATATCTTGACAACAAAGTTATGTCATTACAGAAAAAGAAGAAGCACCGCGACAAGAAGCGCGACAAAGACAAGGAGGTGCAAGCGTCGCTCATGGTGGCGTGTCTCAAGAGACTGCTACCTGTCGGGCTCAATCTCTTTGCGGGCAGGGAGCAAGAGCTTGTACAACATTGCAAGGATAGGTTCCTTAAGGTAGGTATTTTTTTAATTGTCCTAAGTATAAGAATGACGAGCTGATTCAATGTGGCACTAACTCTTTATAAAGCATAGCTTCTGCCGACTTCGTCCGCGTGGAACTCCTCCTTTTTTGCAGTCGGTTAAAAAGTAGCCTATGTCCTTTCTCAGGCTCCAGACTTTCTTCTTACAAAATTTCATTTAAATCGGTCCAGTAGTTTTAGCGTGAAAGCGTAACAGACAGACAGACAGACAAACAGACAGACAGACAGACAGACAGAGTTACTTTCGCATTTATAATATTAGTATGGATTTATTTTCAATACACCAATCATAATAGTTAATGTTTTTCACCAATAACAGAGCTACAGTACTGTAGCGGTCCAAAAGTCTGTTATTTTATTAGGGAAAAGAGATCAGTTCCAAAGTCCTACATTCTTAACCTGGGGGTAATTACCCAAGGAGTAAAACTGTATTTCGCGGGGGTAACCATCAGCTGAAAGTTGTCTCGAACGCCGAATTCAAAGTAACAAGTCTGAGCACAGTGTAGCACCGACTCTTGCGCAAATTGGGACGCACGTCGTCGAGAGGAGGGTTAAAATTGATGACCCTAGTTAAGTCATAAGACTAACGAACTAAAAATATAAAGAACCTCTGCTCTAAGTTATGCGGATTCTTACAGAAAATGTCAGAGCAAGATGTTGCTGAGTTCGCCAAGACACAATTAACACTGCCAGACAAGATAGATCCAGCGGATGAGATGTCCTGGCAACACTATCTGTACAGCAAGCTAGGGTCTAAGAACAAAGCTGCCATCACAGATAATTCAGCTGAAAACAAGGCGAAGATCATTGACGATACTGTGGAACGCATTGTCGCTATGAGCAAAGTACTATTTGGATTGCATATGGTAAGCATATATATTTTATTTATAGATAAATGTTATCTTTGAACGGTTTGAGAACTACCTTAATAGTATTTATTGGTCTTTAACACTAAAATATAAAGCAGACAGCCTATTCATAATTTTTTTAAATAATATGTATTGTTGTATAATTTAGAATTGTTCAATAGATTTTCAATTTGATACAGAGACCACGATCTTTCTAGTTTGTAAGTTAATTACATTTAATGACATTAAGACCGCCTTTTGAAGATACATTTGTAGTTTTTATTGTGTAATAAAGTCTAAATGACTATCAATATCCTTTATATATATTTACCATATTATCGTTTTATGCTACAAATGTTTTTCGTATGTAATAGATCGACCATCCGCAACAAATGAGTAAGAACGTATACCGATCCGTGGTCTCCATACAAAGGAAGCGAGCCGTTATCGCTTGCTTCAGGCAGCTATCTCTGCATTCCCTCACGAGGTTATATACCGTGTGTCGTTGTGTTAAAGTTCGTTTTCGACTAACATACTAAATTATTCTCAATTGAATAAATTAAAAGTTTGCTTCGACGTGTTTTTTTATAAAATTATTAAAAATTCTAATATGTACTGCCTTGCGTTACCTTACAATTATATTGTTAGAGTGTGTGCAGATGTTAGAATATTAACCAAAAGTAACTTTATTACATGAATACAAAATTTTACGCTCTCGTCTCGAGAACTTTACAATCCTTATTCATAACAGTATAATCAGAAATCTGGTAACAGTATAAAGTCTAAATTTTGTAAGTACGTACCTTTTAAATTATTTGCGTATGCTGCATTGGGATATTAGGCTACTAAACCCGCTCAGCGCTCCAATAATTGGAAGCGTGTGCTATGTGCAGCGAGAAAGCGAGCTGCCATCGCTTGCTTACGGTCTACACAACTTTATAAAATCAGCAGGTAAGATCAAAAATAAATATGGAGCAATATATGAAAATCCCTAAAATAATAAATTGATTTTCTAGTCGATGATAAGGATTTATGGATATATTGAACAGTAGGATTATCGATAAGTAAGTTACGGTAGTTTTCATTAGGTAAAGAATAACTAGAGTTACCTAACATTTATTCTCGATTTTTGATTTCAGAGTTTTTAGCTTTAGTAGGTTATTAATAAGTGCTTGGAATTTATTGATGTTTGTTTATGTTGTGTATGTAAATAGCTATCTATGATAATAATTATATTAGTTTTATTTTTTAAAATTATTTTATTTTATTAGGCATCGAGCATGTAACATCTTCGCGAGGACCTACTACGAACTGTGGTTGGAAGAAGAAAATATAGGACAAGAAGTGATGATAGAAGATTTAACGGTAACTGCCATCGTATTACTATTTCTTAAAGAAATTGGAAAGCATTACACATGATAATCGTATTTTCGAACTGTTTTATAAATTAATTCGCATAAAGTTATTATACAACTAGGCAAGTTTCTAATAAAGATGTAATTTTTAGCAATCGTTTGAGGACGCTGAGCTCAAAAAAAGCGATGTGGTAGAAGAAGACGGCAAGCCTGACCCTCTCACTCAGTTAGTCACCACATTCTGTAGAGGCGCCATGACTGAAAGATCTGGAGCTTTGCAGGTAAAGTCATTCTTATATTAATGGGATAAGGTTTAATTTTGAGCGTTATCCAACTTCATAGTAAATGGCTAAATCTAAACATGTTTTTTTATTCCTTATAGGAAGACGCCCTTTATATGTCTTACGCAAATATTATAGCGAAGTCCTGCGGTGAAGAAGAAGAAGAGGGAGGTGGAGAAGAAGAAGAGGGTGGCGGAGAAGCCGAAGCGGGAGGTGACGATGAAGGAAAAGCCAGTATACACGTAAGATTATTGAATAAGGATCATAGTTTACTTTAGTTAAAATGTAAACAGTCACGACACTATTAAAATTAAATACTGTCGATATAATGAGACGAGTACGCACGTATGTTCAAATATCGGTCTCCAAATTCCAACAAATTAATTTGACAGTATTCAAACAGAAGGTATTCTTATTTATAAAATACTTGTTTAATCAAAAACAATCTTATCGATTTGCATGCAGAAAACAATGGACACATATATGGTATGTAAAGAGAAGTTAAAAATGCTTACCTACTTATTTTAGTTTTAATTAACTGCTCTTTGGTAATATTTCATTTTTAAAATATAGTGGAGGTTTTCCATTGGTATCTCAATAAGTGTCATAAGACATTAACTCCAACTTTTACAATTAGGAACAAGAAATGGAAAAGCAGAAGCTTCTGTTCCATCAAGCGAGGCTCGCTGACCGAGGCGTGGCCGAAATGGTGCTGTTACACATATCAGCTTCGAAAGGCATTCCCAGCGACATGGTCATGAAGACACTGGAGCTTGGCATATCCATTCTTAGAGGTGGCAACATTGATATACAGATGGTAAATAGCATAATAATTATAAAAATAATAGTATGTAGCTATTATTAGTATTTGTAATCGTAAACGACCGCGTAGCGACGCCGACGGTCGGGTTATCAGTCCGCTGATATAAGACTATTTCCCTCTATTCCCCGTCCCCCAAGAGTTGGGTTATCCGTCGCTGCCCGCCGTCATTCACCTAAACATGGGCATAGCGAGGCACGAGCAGAGGGTCAGCTCCCCCCTCCCCCAGAAGAAACCTGCAGGTTTTGATACCCTTGCGAGTGTCGAATATTACATTAGATATATATATTCTTAGTTTGTATTCGCCTGCCCCTCAAATCCTGTCGCTCTAGCCCCTAAACCTACCTGTGCACTTCTGAGTGTGCCCTTACGATACTTCCGATGATGAGGTCCGCAAGGTCTTCTTCTTTCAGTGTGTCTTTGCCCGTGATTTTTGTTATGTTATTTAATATTAATTATTAAATAACATAAATAATTAAAACAACCATTAAAGTTCAAAATCAGAAGAAGGAATTTTATTTTTTTAAAAAGTCAACAAGGAAACAAACATCAGCCATAGAGGCTGTATATATGTACAACATCTCCCTTACAAAATTTTAAAATAATTATTTCTTATAAGTAAGTAATTATAAATCACGAAAACGTCTCGGGGGACGCACTACCCTTCCAGATGATGTGACTACTAATCCATCATTGTTACGTCTTGGCTGCATCACACTATCACTATGAACACTAATAGGTTCATCTGGTATATAATATGGTACAAATGAAGTAGGCTTTATAAGAAACCTATTTCTAATAAATGCTCTACCATTGCTTTCAATTTCATACGATCTTTCATTTATTATATTTTTAATAACACCTTTTCTCCAATCATTACCAACCCTAAATAACACATTCTCTCCTACCTGTAATTCCCTTAAGTTTCTCTTATTTCTATCATATAAATCTTTAACATGTAACTGATTCTTTACTAACTGACTCCGCAGTGTTTTAAAAACACCGAGGTGTATTTTGTGAAACTGGTAGCATTCCCCTTATTTTCCTACGAAACATATTTTCAGCAGGTGATGGAATGTCCTTAGAGATAGGAGTGTTTCTAAATTCTAGCAAAGCAAAATATGGATCATTATTTTCATATAAACATTTCTTTAATAATTTTTTAATTGACTGAATTGTTCTTTCAACCATACCATTTGATTGTGGGTATTCAGGGCTAGAACGTACATGTTTAAAGTCCCATTCATTAATAAAACATTGAAAATTTCTACTTGTAAACTGTGGCCCACCATCACTCACCAATGTCTCTGGAATACCATATCTACTAAAAATTTGTTTTAAATGAATTATTACACAATCACTAGTGGTACTACTCAACAACACAAGTTCTGGAAATTTAGTAAAATAATCGACTACAAGTAAGTAATTTTTACCCTTCAATTCAAATAAATCCACTGCAATTTTTTGCCATGGCAATTGTGGAACATCATGAGGTCTCAAAGTTTCTTTTCTATTATTATTACTGTACAGTTTACATGTTTCACAACTAGACACCATATTGTAAATATCATTATAAATGCCAGGCCAATATATAGCATCCTGTGCCCTGAGCAAAGTTTTTGTTACTCCTAAATGTGGGTAATGTAATCGATTTAACATTTCTTTTCTTAATTCCCGAGGAATTAGTATACAATCATTTTTAAAAATAATATCAGACTTACAAGTTAAATCATTCCTAACAGACCAATAGTTTTTTAATATTTCAGGCAACAAATTTTTGTGGTCAGGCCACCCATTCAAGATATATTTTTTCACTAATTGCAGCTCCATATCATCATTAGTCAAGTTCTTAATATTTTGTTTTTGTTTCTCACTAGCACTAAAATTAGAAATAATACTATTTATTTGTGCCTCAATGGCATCGGATTCTAAATCAATCTCTGTTGAATCCCTTTCATCAAATGACCTAGACAAAGTATCAGCCAAGTACAATTCTTTACCACGCTTATATATCAAATCAAACTGATACTTTTGTAATTTAAGCAACATTCTTTGTATACGTGCAGAACAAGAATTCAATGGTTTTTTAACAACACCCACCAAAGGAGCATGATCAGTTTCAATAATAATATTTCTACCATAGATATACTGATTAAACTTCTCACAACCAAACAATATAGCTAACAGCTCCTTCTCAATCTGAGCATAGTTCTTCTGACAATCATTTAATGCCTTTGAGGCATATGCTACTGGCAAATTATTTTGAAGTATCACAGCTCCTAAGCCATCTTTTGATGCATCCACAGATAAAGTAACAGGTAATTTCTCATCAAAAAATTGTAAGACAGGTTTGGAAATTAGCTGCTTTTTTTAATTCTTGAAATACTTTTTCATGTTCACTGAGCCATGAAAACTCAACATCTTTTTTTAACAAACTTCTTAAAAGGTGAATTCATAGTAGAAAAATTTGGAATAAACTTTGAAACATAATTTATAACTCCCAAAAAACCTCTCCAATTCTTTTCTATCCTTTGGACTTTTCATTGAAATTATAGAATTTATCCTGCTATCATCTAACTTCAAACCGGCTTTACTAATGACATGCCCTAGATACTTCACTTCCGATACACTTATCTTACATTTCTCCTTATTTAACTTTACATTCTCATTTCTCAACTTATCTAACACTGCCTTCAGCCTCCTATCATGCTCTTCCTGCGACTTTCCATAAATAAGAATATCGTCGATATAAACTTCTACTCCTTCCATACGCTCTAACAACTGCCGCATTTTCTGTTGATACACTTCAGAAGCACTACACAAGCCAAATGGCATTCTTAAAAACTTATATCGGCCAAAAGGAGTATTAAAACAACATAAATCTGAACTAGCCTCTGATAATTGAATATTCCAAAATCCATTTTTTATATCCAATGTGCTGAACACTGTTGCACCAGCTAACTTACATGTAACCTCTTCAAAAGTAGGCAACTCAAAATGCTGTCTCTGAATTGCCTTGTTTAAATCTTTTCGGATCTATACACAATCTTAAATCACCATTGGGTTTGTGAACAATTACCAATGAATTAACCCAATCAGTCGGGTGAGTTACCCGAGTCACAACACCTAATTGTTCCATCTCATCTAATTTCTCCTTTAAACGTCCTTGTATAGCCAAAGGAACTTTTCTGCACGCATGAACTACAGGATTTGCATTCTCTTTAATTTTTATGTCATATTCACCTTGCATACATCCTAAACCATGAAATAAATCATCATACTCATCAACAAAACTCTTATCTTTATTCACACTAGACACTGGTCGTACTAACTGTAACTGTATAGCTGATTGCAACCCTAATATGTTGACAGCAGCCTTTGAATCAACAACGTAAAAATTCATATTGAAAATCTGACCTTCATATTTACAAGGTAAAATCAACTTACCTAAACATTTTATATTCTGTCCTGTATAAGTAGAAAGCTTTGTCTTACTCGGAATCAAGTTGTGCTTATCGTGACCAAGTTGTGGTAAACAACCAGCCACTAATACATTAGCCTGCGCACCCGTATCTACCTTCAGCTGAAGAGGAACATTATTAACACCTACTGTAACCGACCAGTCCCTAGATATCTTTTTAACAGAGTCCACAGAAATCACACCAAACTTCACAGACTTCTCATCATCACTTGAACTTAAATTTTCCTCTAATTCACGTATGTACGCACTCGGACACAAATGAGCAAAATGACCAAACTTATTACACCGAAAACACTTCCTATTATAAGCCGGACATTTGTTGATAATATGATTATAGCCACACTTTTTACACGAAATCGTTTTATTTACACTCATATTATTCGAAGCCGGCGCCTGACACTGACGTTTGTCCATACTTGATCCGCCAATAGCGCGGCTTGTAGATAATCGGTGTTGCCTGTGCCCTGACGACGTGGATGCTTGCAAATTCATCTTATCAATTCGGTCACTGTCATCAATTAAAATATTATCACTCTTCGAAGCAGAACAAATGTCTCTTATCCGCTCTTTAGTACATTGAGATGTACGACAAACTTCCATAGCCTTAGCCAATGAAAGCTCTGTTGTTCTTAAGAGACGATCTTTTACCGCAATGTCTAAAATTCCGCAAACCAGTCTATCCTTTATTAGACTATCTGTGAGACTACCAAATTCACACGATCCACTCAAATCCCGCAGTTCTACAATGTAGTCTTCATACGTTTCTCCTGGCTTTTGATCTCTTGAAAAAATTTGTACCGCTCATATGTCACATTCTTTAAAGGATTAAAATGATCTTCAAATTTTTTAATCACCTTATCATAATCATTTTCGTCAGACGCCTTCTCATACTCAAATGTATTGTACAATTTTATAGCTCGATCACCAATACAATTCAAAAGAAGAGCAACTTTTGTTCCTGATGCTTTCTCTACATTTTCTGATGCAATTAGATAAATCTCAAATTTTTGTTTAAAAAATCTCCAATTCTCCGCCATATTGCCTAACCATGGCAATTCTGATGGAACACAAGCACCAGCATTAGCGTTAGCCGCCATCTTTTCAAAAAATTTCAACACGAAATTTAAATACAAATCACAAACTTTTGCTTCTCTGAAATCACTGCGCTCTTCACTAAGACACGATAACCAACTATTTTAAAATTACTTTAACTGGAATCGACTGCGCCATGTTATGTTATTTAATATTAATTATTAAATAACATAAATAATTAAAACAACCATTAAAGTTCAAAATCAGAAGAAGGAATTTTATTTTTTTAAAAAGTCAACAAGGAAACAAACATCAGCCATAGAGGCTGTATATATGTACAACAATTTTCAACCTTATCAGCGAGTATGCTGAGCATAAAGCTATAGGTGGAGGCTTTTCAACCATTTCTTATTCATATGTTTTATTTCCAGGGCATGCTGAATCACTTGAAAGACAAGAAAGATGTTGGTTTCTTCACCTCCATAGCGGGTCTCATGAATTCTTGCTCCGTATTGGATTTGGACGCATTCGAAAGAAATACTAAAGCTGAGGGTAAGAATGTTAATAATTTACTGTCTATGACTAAACATAATATAATTGCCTATTTTTGTCATAGTACCAATTTTATTTTATCAGGCAGAAAGTTATTTTTTTTTTCTGGGCGTGAGATATTGTTTTTATTTTTCAGGTTTGGGCGTGGGTCTGGAAGGTGCGGCGGGAGAGAAAAATATGCACGACGCAGAATTCACATGTGCTCTGTTCCGATTCATACAGCTGACTTGTGAAGGACACAACTTAGGTAAAATATCAAAAACTATACATTTTTTATATACAAGGATTTAGTTAATCTTGAGATATTTTTTTTTTATCATTGGAGGTATTAATAGTTCATAAATTGGTAATATTATGAAGAAGTAAAATTCTTATGATGATACCGATAGGTAGTAGGTAGAGTTTTACCCCGAAAGCTTTAGCACAAACCATAATTCTCAACATCCTATGTGTTATTCTATCAGTATGATATAATTATTAATTACCATTCTTAAGTTAAACTACTTACCTATAAATAAATTTCATTATGCTAGAGAAGATACCTAAAGCATAAATTATTTATTATTATTTGTACAGAATGGCAGAACTACCTTCGTACGCAGGCCGGTAATACTACCACCGTCAACGTCGTCATCTGTACTGTCGATTACCTGCTGAGGCTGCAAGAATCCATCATGGACTTCTACTGGCATTACTCGAGCAAGGCATGTACTTTTATTATATGTTTTGCTATATTTCTATTTTCTATTTCCCTAAGGTTCGCCAATAAATAATAATAACAAGGAAACTGAAGTCTTGCATTTTAACTTCGCCATTAAAGAGCAATATACTAATTATAAAATTACAAAGAAACTTCAGTCTTGCATTTTTATGAAATAAGATTTTTCATCTTTTTAAATAGATAAGTAATGTCATTCTATAAAAAATAACTAAGATCAAAGAGTAAAATTTAACGTGTCGTTGTATAAAAATATTTTATTTGTTTAATTATATTCAAATAAAAAAAAAATGTTGTTTATTTTATTTAATTATCCAGGAACTGATCGACCCGGCCGGCAAGGCCAACTTCTTCAAAGCCATCGGAGTTGCATCGCAAGTATTTAACACACTCTCTGAAGTCATCCAGGGCCCTTGCACGCAGAATCAACAGGCGCTGGCGCATTCCAGGTCATTATGAAAATATAAACGGCTAAGCGCTTTAAGGAAACTCATTTTGTTCTTTCGTTAATTAGTGTCACTTTTGTACTCCTACAAAATATATATAACGTTAAGGGAGATGTCCTAACAAAGAGAATTTATCTTTCCTTTTTTTTTTCTCTATTAGATTGTGGGACGCCGTTGGTGGTTTCCTATTCCTCTTCTCTCACATGCAGGAGAAGTTGTCCAAGCATTCTTCACAAGTGGACCTGCTAAAGGAACTCCTCAATCTTCAGAAAGACATGATCACGATGATGCTTTCCATGCTTGAAGGAAATGTCGTCAACGGTGAGTTGCTGAATATTATAATGGTAAAACTTGAAAAAAAAATGTCATAGGACTTATGACACTGACTGTCTTTTGTTTTTTTTTTTTGAAGTGTTTGGGTAGAAAATGAATTTTATACTTTTCACTCAGTTGGTGTTTTTTGCCAGTTTGTGTACGTAAACACTTAAACTCAATTAATTGTTCTTGTCTCTTTCAGGCACTATTGGTAAACAAATGGTGGACACCCTCGTGGAATCGGCTTCGAACGTGGAGCTTATCCTGAAATACTTCGACATGTTCCTGAAACTTAAGGACCTGACGTCCAGTCCGAGCTTCCAAGAAATTGATGCCAATAATGACGGCTGGGTGCTTCCAAAAGACTTTAAGGAGAAGATGGAGCAGCAGAAAAGTTATACTCCGTAAGTTTGCGAATGTGGCAATTTTAATAAAAAAACTGATTACAGAAAGCAGTTAATAGTCATTTGTGCTTGTTATTTCATATTTTCATACTAATTTGTACTTTACAGTGAAGAGATAGAGTTCCTACTCGCGTGTTGCGAGACTAACCACGACGGGAAGTTGGACTACATCGGCTTCTGCGATCGCTTCCACGAGCCCGCGAAGGAAATCGGTTTCAATTTGGCTGTGTTACTTACCAACTTATCCGAACACATGCCTAATGAGCCAAGGTTAGATAAAGATTTATAAGAATTAACGTAGTCTGTTTGCGAACACAAACTGGTTATATTCTCTCTATGTGTGTATCTCGGTTTCTCGGTATATGATTTTACAATCTTAATCAACATTAAAATAATAAGCTTTAAACTGTATGCCGTTATATGACAACTTCGTTAAAAAATATATTGATTAAATAATATACTTCAAACGTCACTATTTGGAACATTTCACCTTGCTTTTACATCAAAATAATAACTGAGTAAAATTCTAATTTATTTTATAATAATCCACAGACTCGCTAGATTCCTAGAGACGGCCGGTTCGGTCCTCAACTACTTCGAGCCTTTCCTGGGTCGTATTGAGATCATGGGCGGGTCAAAGCGGATCGAAAGGGTCTATTTTGAAATTAAGGAGTCTAATATTGAGCAGTGGGAAAAGCCGCAGATTAAGGTGATTAAATATTCTAAGAGTAAAAAACAAAAGACTTTCAAAAAAAGTTAAATTCAGAAAAGAAAAGAAAAGCAACTTTGGTATATTTTTAATTGTTTTTTTCCCCTCAGGAATCAAAACGGGCCTTCTTCTACAGTATAGTAACAGAAGGTGGCGATAAAGAGAAACTCGAAGCGTTCGTTAACTTCTGTGAGGACGCCATTTTTGAAATGACTCATGCGTCCGGTTTGGTCGCTGCGTCAGAAGAAACTGGAGGCGGGCCGAAGAATAGGGAAGCGGCTTATATGTATATGGGCGATGACGATGATGAAAGGTAAGGCACAAATCGTTCTGTTTTTACGCAATTTTGCTGTATGTTGAAGTTCATTGATAACTATGTCTCTCTGGTGTTGTACGATCTTGTGCGTGCATAGGGATCAATAATATATTGAGTGCCTACCCTGGTGCCTACATATACATCCACTATTGCACACACCTATGTAACAATACAACAAAGACACTTTTATAATATAATTTTAGTAACGCATATTTTTATTTCACAGAGCCGGGAAAGATCCATTCCGCCGTGGCCTCCAATCAATCAAAGATGGCTTCGCCACAGCGTTCTCGTCCTTATCACCCGCAAACATTAAGCAGAAAATAGCGGACATGCAACAAATGCCACCAGCGGAGTTAGCTGTTGGCTTCTTCAAAATGTTCTTCTATTTATTCTATTACATGGGCTACGGTGTTATGGTTGTTGTTAGGTGAGTTCAATTATAAACCTTATTGTATGTTATTAAGATCTATTTTTATGTAATGATGTTTAATATTGTCATGTATTTTACACGCAACGTCGTTTTGGTGCACAGTCATTGGTAAATGCTTTTCTCGACATATGAATGTATAGATAGGTATTATTTTGTATCGTGTACATATTTTTTGTAACACTTTCTTTTAATTTTACTTACCTATATAAAACACATAGCGTGTAATTTTCGTTAGATTTTTTTAAGTCTCAATTTAATCATAGTCGATGTACTTTTTTTAAACTGAGTTGATTTAGTTATACTAATGTGCATGCTACTTTATAAGCTATAAAGAAACAAATAAAAAAACACAATCATTACTTTCAAGTTACTCTTATTGTTACAAAAAAAACATGCATATTATATTTTACTTCCACTTTCAACGCACTTTCTTATTACAACTACAGGCAATAAAAAATAACTATGACTCAGGTAAATACAATACATAAAACAAGAACACGCTTTGTATCTTACGATGTCACTTATGTAAATCATACTTGTAGGTACTATACACGCGCTTATTGGTGTAACATTATACAATTATCTCCAAATAAAATTCTTTTTTCTACTTAGGTATATATTCGGCGTGCTTCTCGGGCTTATGAGGGGTCCTCAATTGGACGAACCGCCCCCAGAACCGACGGAGGAAGAGAAAATTGGTCAGTTGAGGCACAGGTTGCTCACTCAGAGTCAAAGTAAGGCAAACGTCGAAGGTACACGCGTGGCTTCGGCTTTCGCGTTTGGTCACTGGGGGTGTAAGGAAATTGTATTAGGATGAAAATAACAACATAGGTTTACTTTAGATTCTTAAAGTACCTACAATAAAGTAACTTTTACTAAGGCTGTCTTGTATGAGGCTGTTCCATAAAAAGTGATCCTCAAACTGAACTACACAATCACATAACGTTTAATAATTTTAATAATCATTATATTTACTTAATACGTGCAGTCCATCTCTACAAAAGTTATCAGTAACTTTATTAAACTCCTTAGAAAAATTTGTGTACTTAAGTAATTTTGGAATGAAACAACTATGAACGGATACAACTATCGTATTTTATTTTATTAGCTGAAGTTTCGGATTCATTACAGTTTCCATAATTGTTACACGACTGAGCTGACAATAACGCTCAAGTAAATTATTTTTTGAGTAAATATTGTTTCTTGGGTTTGCAGTGACCAAACGTTTCAACACAATACCGTACTAAATCGCCAAACGCAGGTTAACAGACTTTAACAATTGATGTTAATATTCTTCCAAATTTTAACAACGCTCAAAATTCTCTTTGAATTATATTGACCAATTATTAATTCGTAACAATCATGTCTGTTATTTATCTATGTTATGTAACAAAAATCTGCTTTTGGACGTTAACAACAGGTAACAACAACTCTTCACTTATTTTTTTTTTATTATTGTATATATTTGGGTTTCGTGTCAATGTTGAGTGTCACAAGTCTAATTTTATTAAAACAATAATCATTTACAGCGTAAATTTTCTTATTTGATAAACGAAAAAAATCTAGTAACAATAAATAGGAGTCATTTAAAATTATTTTTCTACAGTCTCATCTGTGGAATTTAATTGTATGATCCATTCAATAAAAAAATTGTCTTTAAATATAAGTACCTACTTATAATATCCTTCTACATTTTTTTGTAAAAATACTGGCGTATTTAAATGTTCGTACATATATCTTAATTTTACATTTGCTTTCTGGTCCCCAAAAAACACGTGGCCTTAACCTAACTTGTATTAATGAATCTAGGTCCATCACGACTCTTACCAGCGTTGCCTGCTGCCGACACGGGTCAAATGCAAGTCTCTGCTTTTGGTTTGGATATAACTAAAGAAGACAATGGACAGTAAGTATTGATTACAATTTTTTATTATATGACAATATTGTAATCGAGTTTACTTATATATTTTATCGTACTAAACACCACAACTTCCGAGCCAATTTTTTTAAATATTTTAAAATAAATTAAAATAAATTAAAATAAATGTTAAAAGATATTTATTAGCATAACAGAAGCTAATTTTGTATTAAATTGGTATTTTATAATTGTTATAATAGAACTTTCTAATTTTCTTCATGCGGTTCCAGTTTTCGAATTTCAGAGTAAGAAAAATCACACAATATAATATAGGTAGTGTAGTGATAAAATAGTAGGTACCTATTTGTAGGTATAACAGTGCTTCTGCAATTATAATTAACGCTTTTGTGTTGTATTTAGGTATATATATGTTTATTTAAAAGTTTCGTAATAAAATATGTAGGTACATAATTTAGATAGTATATGTATTTAAAATGAAACTATTGCTATAAAGGTTTTGTTTTTAACTACTGTAGTCCATGTTCGATAGGCCTATATATATATATATTGCTGAAAATTATATATATATTTTTATATTGTAATTATCTTGGTAGATAATTTCCGACGTGGGCCTATAAGATAGCCTATAAAGCTTCTGACAGTCATGCAGTGAGTATTACCTATGTACATATATAAATTAATTTCAGGATACAAGTGAAACCGCACGAATCGCCCAGCACATCGACGCCATCTTCCGGAGAAGAAGCAGAAGCATCGCCTGATGAGACCACAGAACATTCTGAGGAACAGCAACCGCCGTCCCTTATAGACCTATTAGGGTGCGTATTTTTTTTCTAAACTAAATCTATATATTAACTATTATACTATAGTATGTAGTACTTTAGTTAATATATTAACTATATATTAAAAATTCGCATATAAACAAAAAGTACAAAGACCGAATTGAAAGGAGTAGACAAATTCGAAGACCTGTCAGTCGATTCCCATAGTGTAATGGTCAGCACGCTGCCGCTAGTAAAGGCATAAGCGTGGGTTCGAATCCCACTGGGGGTCTAAGATTTTTCTACTCTTGTTTTTGTACAAAATATCATTAAATCTATATAAGCGAAGACTGACTAACTAACGCAGGGCCTAAACTATAAGGATAAGGAACTCGACATTTTGCACAGCAATTACTTTTATAGCTTTGATGTTTGACAGGTTAAGCTTGCATGTTAACATGCGCTTTTCTTTTGTTTTTAGCGGAGAACAAGCGAAGAAGGAGGCTCAAGAGAGAATGGAAGCCCAGGCTGCTCAACAGGCTGCCATGTCCGCTATCGAAGCTGAAAGTAAAAAGGTAAACCCAACAAGGACCTTACTTGTACCCAACCGGGACAAACTAACAATATATGCCAATGCTTTAGGTAAGCATAGGATGGCCTTATACAATTACTAGCGGTCCGGGAAGGGCAAAATTCTATATATTTTTACATATTTTCTTATAAGCAAACCTTGTTCTGACAATAAGGAACACATTAAAAAAAGATTCATTCAATTTGGTGCAGTCGTTCAGAAGTTATACATTTCGTACGTATATTTCGGCGATTCATTTTATTTGATTTTATGCGTTAAGTCAATTTTGAACTTTTTTGATAGTTAGAATCAAGAAAAAGTGAATCATGTCTGTAACTTATAAAGTATTTATTATTTTCTAATCGCCTTTTCTTTATTATTAAGCGCTTTGTATACATGTGTCATGTCATGTTATTTTATTTAAATGAATAGCCGCTGTTTTAAATTACAAGTTGTTATTATTTTGTGAATCTATTAAGAATTTGCTGTAGCGCAGTAGTACCATTTATTTTGCATTTGCTTTAACGCAGCAAGGATTGCAGAAGAGGTTTATTCGGCCAAAAAGGGTAAGAATTGATAATCATGGTCTTGTATATAATAAAATGTCATACGAAAAAGTGAACTACTTTGAATATATTATAAGAATGCCTACTTGATATAAATTTAAACAGAATTACATACATGCAACAAGTTTAGCTAGTAACGTTAATATGATTCAATTCTAAAACCTAATAAAATATTAAAGAACGATATGGTACATCGATGTGGTAATTATCAAAACATAAATTAAAAAATATACATAGCCCCAATACAGGTGCCGTTAGACAATAGCGAACTCGAATTAAACGAATAAATAATGTATGGAATTAAACGAAAACTGACCACGTGACTTTATTATCTTGCATCAATTCGGTACATATTAAGTAATTTCTTTGATTTATCGTTCACATAAAACGATGACACATTGTCTTTACCTCTCTCTTATTTCTCCATCATCGGATCATCACTTTGTTTTCCACCTAGCTAATATGTTACTTGTTTTCCAGCAAGCAGCAGGGCAGGGCTCTACGCCATCGGCGGTGTCGCAAGTGGATATATCTCAGTACACCAAGAAGGCAGTGTCGTTCTTGGCGCGCAACTTCTACAACCTGAAATACGTCGCGCTCGTGCTTGCTTTCTGCATCAACTTCGTTCTGCTTTTCTATAAGGTACGGACTTAAATATCCGATTAAATAAATTTTATTTGAAAAGAAAATCTATTTAATTTATACCAAAATGACAACGGCGTTCTTGCATAGTTGACATAGACCTCAAATGTGTCAAGGATCTTTGCCTATTTGTATTTGTACTGGTTTATGATCAAGACTGTAAGGAAGGACAAAATAATTAAAAAGATCTCTTTGGAATGAAACAACTATTAACGGATCAAACTCGCGTATTTTATTTTATTGGCTAACGTTTCGAAAACTTAGTGTTAAACTTTAGAGTTCGACTATCGTCAGCTCAGTCATGCTACAAATATAGGAACTGTTTTGTAAACGTCAGCCAATAAAATAAGATACGCGTGTAAAATCAGTCAATAGTTGTTTCATTCCAATGTACAATAACCACGAAGGGATGATCTCTTTCAAAAATACATCCTAACTAATATTATAAATGCGAAAGTAACTCTGTCTGTCTGTCTGTCTGTTACGCTTTCACGCTAAAACTACTGGACCAATTTAAATGAAATTTGGTACAAAGAAAGTTTGGAGCCAGAGAAAGGACATAGGCTACTTTTTAACCGACTGCAAAAAAGGAGGAGCTCCACGCGGACGTAGTCGCGGGCAGAAGCTAGTTACTTATAATACTTATTGGATGGCGTTATTTATAGCTGCGTTTACTTATTTTCAGGTATCCACGTTGAATGACGATGACGGCGAAGGTTCAGGGCTCGGAGACATCATCAGCGGATCAGGCTCGGGCTCGGGGTCAGGCAGCGGAGATGGTCAGTTATTGTCTCACTAGCTTCTGCCCACGACTTCGTCCGCGTGGAACCCTACCTTTTTTGCAGTCCGTTAAAAAGTAGCCTATGTCCTTTCTCAGGCTCCAGACTTTCTTTGTACCAAATTTCATTTAAATCGGTCCAGTAGTTTTAGCGTGAAAGCGTAACAGACAGACAGACAGACAGACAGAGTTACTTTCGCATTTATAATATTAGTAGGGATTACACCTGCATGTATCATATTCAGTACTTTTGAGATCTCATGAAAATACTTATTACATTATAATACTGATAATACAATGAAAAAAATGGAACCTAATCCCATATCTACTTCCAAATGCGAGTTGAATCGTTCTATAAGAATAGGAATTAGTTTATTCAGTAGACACAATTTAAAGTGATAACAATATCTAGTTTAGGTAATAACAATATCTACGTTCATGTCGACTGAAAAGGCTTAAGCTCATCATTATTGTTGCGACCGGGGGGTCACAACGCTGGTTTTCAGCTTAAGCCTGAACGGATGACACGAAAAAAAATTCTACTGATCAGTATGTCATATTTTGCATATTCTGAAATAACGGTCGTAAATGATTATAAAGTAATGTAAATATATCGTTTAGACTTTTAAATAAGTAATAATACTCGATATCAATAAAAACACGTTTGTAACACTAGCTAGATTACGACAGTCTTTTTGAATAAGTTCTTTGTGAAAAAAAGACCTCTAATGATAAATATGCGCCTTCCGCGTGCATTTTATTATGTAATTTAAACTAATTTCGTCCTTTTAGGTAGTGGCGAATCCGGTGAAGACGAGGACCCGTTAGAGATAGTTCACATAGACGAGGACTTCTTCTACATGGAGCACGTGATCAACGTTGCCGCGGTCCTGCATTCCATCGTGTCACTGGCCATTCTCATTGGATACTATCATCTTAAGGTAAATTGGAAACTAATTTTATACCATACTAGCGTCCCTCCCTGGCGGGTGCTATAAACGTTCCCCTTGAATCACTCTATCTATTTAAATAAAAACGATTCAAATTCCGTTGCGTAGATTTAAGCATACATAGGGACGGACATATAGTTTGTTTTAAACTGTTTAGTGATATTACAACAAAGTTAGTCAATAAAATAATATCTGTCCGGATCATATTTTTTTCTCACGTAAGACAACAATTAATGTCACATTTTGCAATGGTTGAAAGAGCGACAGTTGTTTTCTAAAACTAAACCAAAAATCTTATAATGTCATGTTTCCCACGTTGGTAGTAATTGGTATCTTATTGTATATTTTTGATTTAGGTAGAAAAGCTAGGTAGATATGTTTTGTAATATAAATTCGTTTTGTCTCAGGTGCCCCTGGCTATATTCAAGCGGGAGAAAGAGATAGCGCGTCGTCTTGAATTTGACGGACTTTACATAGCAGTGCAACCAGAGGACGATGACTTGAAAAGTCATTGGGACAAACTTGTTATATCCGCCAAGTAAGTGCATGAATGACAATAACAAACAACTCGTTCCTCTACTCTTGTAACCTACCCTTTTAATATTATCATGAATATCATGGTTGATCAGATGATCATTATAAATTATTTTAATTGAACTTGAAACAAAGAGCACATTCTTACGACCTAAAAAACGATTGAACGACCTAAATGTAGAGAATTTAGGTCGTTCAATCGTTATTTACAAGAAGTGTCTTCTGTTAGTACATAAACAAAATGACAAACCATAAATAATCAAAAATACAATATTAATTCTGTATTAATATTTTACAGATCATTCCCCGTTAATTATTGGGACAAGTTTGTTAAGAAAAAAGTACGAGCTAAATATTCAGAAACGTATGACTTTGACTCGATTTCTAATATGTTGGGCATGGAGAAGACATCGTTCGCTTCACACGAGGAAACTGGCAACAAAGGATTCATCCAATAGTAAGTAAATCAAATTAATTTACGTCCCTATCTAGAGTACTGATAACAAACTAGGCGGCTAGACAAGAAAGAAGTGTTAATCGACTGACTACAACTGTGGAAACGAATATATTAAAAAAATGGTTCCGTATCATTATCTAGAACTGCGGCAAGAAAGTCACCTTTGTTGTATGGGAGCCTTATTAAATATACATTCTATTCTGGTTTTTAGTATGTATTTGTTGTTATAGCGGCAACAGAAATATATATCTGTGAAAATTTGAACTGGCTGACTATCACGGTTTATGAGATATAGCCCAGTGATAGACGAACGGACGTCTTAATAATAGTACGAAGCCGTATAAAAGCTGAGGAGTTACTTGCGGTGTTCTATAAAAATCTTCCTTACTTTTGCGGATATATCATAGCTCATATACATCTGTACTTTTTTCAGCATTATAAACATAGACTGGCGCTACCAAATCTGGAAATCCGGTGTGACGATCACAGACAACTCGTTCCTCTACTCTCTATGGTACTTCAGTTTCTCGGTGATGGGCAATTTCAACAACTTCTTCTTCGCCGCTCATCTTTTGGACGTCGCCGTTGGTTTCAAAACGCTGAGGACCATTTTGCAGTCTGTCACGCACAACGGAAAACAGGTAATAATAAGAATTTAATAATATAATCTATTAAAATGTTCCACGGTTTTGATCGGGACTAAGCGTAACCTTTGTCTGTTCCATTTTCAAATATTCAAAATGTCAAATTTAACAAAATCGCTTTAACTGTTCAGGCCTGAAAGCGTTATAAGCAAGTGAACCCAGCAAATTGATGTTATAAGTCATGACATTATGTACTTACCTAGTTTTAAAACTTAAAAAAATCGTACTCACTATACAAGTGCTTTCTGGGAAAATTACCGGGAAGCACGTAAGATTTTTTCGCGCTAAAAATAATTTGTCGCAATGTCATACTTTTACAAAATATTTAAATAGTTACGTGCTAGGATCTCTTATACTTTATAAATTTGGGTCTTCATTTATGTTCTAGTAATCACTAATGAAATATATTCGTTTCCCAGCTGGTGTTAACAGTAATGCTGCTCATCATCATAGTATACATATACACGGTAGTAGCTTTCAACTTCTTCCGTAAGTTCTACGTGCAAGAAGAAGACGACGAGATTAATCGGAACTGTCACGACATGTTAACGGTAAATTATTGAGTATTCTTTAAATTATAGATTTACAGACAGCTAACTGTAACTACTACTAACCTAATCTGAAGTTTTGAATTATGCACACTATCGAATCCCTTACAGTAAAACCTACCTAACAATAAAACAGATTTAAGCTTTAAGGAGTCTGCCCACTACATCGTATCATACCATGACCGTGCTATGAACGTGTCTAGCAAAAAAATATTTTTTGTATAGAAAAGCATGATACTATGTCCACTAGACCGTTCCGTCACCGACTCGTACCGCCTATACGTATTACCTTCCGTGCTTGATACGTTCATAGCACGGTCATGGTATGATACGATGTAGTGGGCAGACTCCTTTAAACTAACACTTTATATAAAAATAATAAATCTAGCTTGTCCATGGAAGTTCGTTCGTTGCAGTAATCTACTATTAGACGCAAAATTATTGTTATTATTATAAGTATTAATATAATTTTCAGATGATTTCACATACGTAATTCGCTGTATTTTTATTTTCAGTGCTTCGTATTCAACATATACAAAGGCGTGAGAGCTGGTGGTGGTATCGGTGATGAACTGGAGCCACCAGACGGTGATGACTCTGAAGTATGGCGTATCATCTTCGACATCACTTTCTTCTTCTTCATCATTATTATCCTGCTCGCTATCATACAGGGTGCGTATACTAAACCATATGTGGATTATAATAATATTGGGGTCCAAGTGGAAAAGAGTATAAATGTAATATGTAGATGTAGAGGACCAATACCTTTTTTCACTAAGATCCCAGAACTTTTTGTTATTAGTAATGTTTTGTAATGTAAGTACGAGTATTTTCTGTGATTGAGTCTATTGAATTGCCCAGAAAATTTTCGTCGAGTTTTCGTCTTTGGGGAACGTTTTAATTATGATTATATATTTTTATACTGAAAGTATAGTCACGTGTTAGGTACACATGATTTTACCAATTCACATATGATCAGAATGCGGTTAGTATTTTTGTATATAATATCACTTCAGGTTTGATCATCGACGCGTTCGGTGAGCTCCGTGACCAGCTGGAGTCTGTGAAGGACGACATGGAATCCAACTGCTTCATATGCGGGATGGGCAAAGATTACTTTGATACGGTGAGAATTTCTTTTAATCACTTGCATTATCTGTATGTAGACAAATCTAGAGTCGAAGCTACCTCAAGATGAGTAAAAAATGACAGTGGTTTATTAAATATTCACTACGATGTATTATTCAGTAAATAACTATAATCCAAGTATAGAGACAAGATAGTGGAAGACTTCGTCGACTTAATCAGTGACACCCATAGTGTAGATGGAACGCACGCGTTATGTCCAAATGGGGTCTCGATATGTCTACTTTTATCTTAGTACAAATATTAAGTTGTTTATTTTACGACACTGGTCATCTAACTCGAACTCTGCTTATAAGTTAAATTAAATATTTTTGTAATATTCTTATTCTTATTATTGCAGGTGCCGCACGGTTTTGACACACACGTGCAACGGGAGCACAACCTCGCCAATTACATGTTCTTCCTCATGCATCTCATCAATAAACCGGACACCGAGTATACTGGTAACATTTATTCATATTCGAATACCCACTACATTTTTTTCAACACGACAGCGAGGTAATCCTTGCGATTCCCCTACAAAGGCTAGGCAAAGTGACAGTGTCATACTTCAAAAAGTTCCGGTAAAAAAGTTCATGTTAGTTTCAAGTTTCAATAACTAATTCTGACGTAATCATCATCTTTGTCGTCAAACATAAGCAAAGCAAAGACACCTCCGCCTCCCTATAGTGCTTACGCAATACTTGAACGGCCCCTTATAAAATACTTGATCTTGTTTTTGTTCCCAGGTCAAGAAACCTACGTTTGGAACATGTATACACAAAGATGCTGGGACTTCTTCCCTGTTGGAGATTGCTTCAGAAAACAGAATGAAGTGGAAATGGCTGAATAATCTAATATCCAATAAAACGGGACCTATTTCATCAACACCACACAGTGATAAATTCCACGCCACGTCCAATATTTTCGGCGTAACGTGGTGTTAATAATTTGTACAAGAACAATATATCAATGCTATCAAATTATTTGAAAAATATAGTATGTTGTTTATTTTTTTATTTAAAAATATTTTTTATATAAGGTTAATGAAAAAGGTCTCTAATATTGTACAAATGAACATAATTTCTGTTAAGCCTTGATCGCTTATAATTAGTATGATTATGCTCAAAATTATAACACCAATTATGTATTTTTGAATAACATAGATCGATCATTAAGAATTCTGCAGAGTTTGGTGTATAAAATGCATTTTAAAATTGAAAATACATTTAAAAACTAATTATTTTTAATATTGTCAATTATAGAAATTATAGAAAATAGTCCATTTATGAATATAGAATATCATCAAGTAAAAACTACTTTTTAACGGATAAAAACGTCTCTATAAATGATAAAAATATTCAGATTTAAAACTTCAAAGTTCAAATTCTTGTCAAATAGATAGAGATAAATATGTTTTTATCACTTTTTCTATTTACTCGTAATATTACTCAATTACAAATAATTAAGGTGGCCTTTCCAAGTAATATTTTTAAACTTTTTCGATATAGTTTATGTAAGATAATATAAAATAACTGTTAAATAAATAATAATTTATTTCCACTGTTTTTTTTATTGAAACTCAATATCCTTTTTTCCTGTAGTTTATATACTTAATGCCCTAAAGATTTTGGCAATAAATAATTTATTTCCATCTCTGATATATCAGAAATGTTCATGCTACAAAATGTTATTAAAAATTAAAAACATTTTAACTAAAACAGTACATTTTATATATAATACGCTAGTAAGTGGGTAAATAAAGGAAACTGGAGTTGAATTTCTCATATTGCCATTTATTTTATTGCATTCTTATAGTTAACAGCAGTTTTATAAACTTTTGCATTATGGGCAGTATCTTTTCAATATACTTATTGTGCATTTATTTTAAGGTTTTATTCTATATTATAATATTATAATATATATACTTCTATTTTTGTGGTAATGTATGCTAATAGCTGTGCTTGAAAGAGATATTGTTTTGATTAACAAAACAAACTTAAAAAAAAATAACTTTGCTTTACTCCGAAGTTTAATACTAATTTTATTATTTCAAGAGATTTTACATGATTCCTGTATGATAGAAATTATGTGCTCATATCCGTAGTGTCAGTTAGTACCTAATTATTCAGTAGGTACACTTAAAATTAGCGTCAGTCTTAGACAAACATTATTAAACTATTTTTTGCAAAATATTATAGCAAAAATTTACAATTTACATGTACATAATATTACTGGGATTTATTTCCCAACCGTGATCAAAGCAGACTACTTACTTTGAAAACAGCATATGTCACGTCATAGTACATTTACTATTATCAACTTTTTCAAATTGTAAATGCAAAAATCAGTAACTTGAAATTAAATAGGTATTTATTTTGCGCGTCCCTAATATTGATTCGTACTAACTAACCGATGGTTGTTTATGCGCTAAGTACAGAGTAAATATACTTGTTAAAGCACTAACTAGAAATATGACATCGAACCAGCGATGATAGAAATTAAATTGTAAATCTCCTAGCACCTGCGTTACAATAATTCTGTACTCTGGCGGCATGTTCATGCGCATTAAAAGGACAGATGAACAAAAATACATACCCATTATTTGGGCCAGGATTAGTACTATTATGTTCGAAGACTTTGATGAGGATATTTTGTAGAAAAACTGCAACAAAGAGATCCTTTTAAGTATTCAAATATGATTTAGAAGAACTGTACTAAATCACATTAAAAAAAAAATCGCTAGATGTCGTGTCTCTTGACCGAGTTCTAGCTGTCAGATTCCACCAATGAGAGGCAAATTACTTGCATGGAATAAGTAAATCTAACTAGTAAAATTTAACGAATTTTGACCCCACCATCTAAGTATGATCAAAATAGTTAAATCTATACTAATATAATATGTAAAGAGGTAAAGTTTGATTGTTTGGATAGAATAGGCTCTAAAACTACTGGACGATTTGAAAAAATCATTCACTGTAGTTAAGCTACACTATTCCCGAGTGACATAGGCTACATTATATATTTTTTTTAAATAGGGGTCCGGGCGAAGCCGGGGCGGACCTCTACTTTATTATAAACAAATTAGTTAATCAACCAAAATAATTACCTTAGTAAGTGTAAGCAGCAACCCTCTAATACTAGTGAGCACAATGCAGCCAACTAATATGAAAGAGACATGCTGTGACCAGAATGAGACGTCTATGTGGAGGCCCAGCCAGTGCACCACAATCTCCAACCCTCGGGTCACTGGGTCTTTCTTGCCCACTCTATCAAATACTATATTAATTGTAGACTGAAATAAAGAATAAAACAAACGGGGTAAGCTAAATAAAACCGTTTAAAAAACAAACTCGTGAAATATAATGTTATATTAACATAAAATCGATTTTCAAACCACTTTAACTACATATTCATATATTTTGAAAACAAAACTAATAATCTACACTACACTTGTGTCCTGATGGGATTTCTCTAAGTCCATACAAAGGGCATACAAGATTAAAGCTTAAATAATAAATAATAATAATGATATTTTTGTACAAAGACAAGAGTAGAAATAAATAATACTCACAATAAATATTTTCCAAATGCAATAGAGCGAGAAGAAATATCCCAGGAAATTGAAGTATTTTCCCTGGAATGTGGTGGACCACTCTATTTTCTCGCGCGTTGTCCTCGCGTCGTGCGCCTCCAGAAACAATTGCCGGCTTAGCTCCTCCAGACCAGCGATCTCTTGCCGAAGTTGTGTTATGTCTGAAAATTAAAAAATAAATGAGAAATAACTATAAACGGATATATATAAAATACTAGCTTCTGCCCGCGACTTCGTCCGCGTGGAACTCGTCCTTTTTTGCAGCCGGTTAAAAAGTAGCCTATGTCCTTTCTGAAGCTCCAGACTTTCTTTGTACCAAATTTCATTTAAATCGGTCCAGTAGTTTTAGCGTGGAAGCGTAACAGACAGACAGACAGAGTTACTTTCGCATTTATAATATATATAGAGCAATAGAGCAAAAGTCCCAACCAAAACGACTAAAAATCACTATCTCAATTTAGTTATCTGCCTACTGCCTACCCCCTAAGAACGATGGCGTGATTATGTATAGCCTATGTCCATTTCTAGGTTATCATTTATTACCATACCAAATTTCATCAAAATCCGTTCAGCCGTTTAGGCGTGAAAGAGCAACAGACAGACAGACAGACAGACAGACAGACAGACAGACAGAGTTACTAACGCATTTATAATATTAGTAGGGATAATAATAATAATTTGGTCAATTATTACATATTAATATATTTTTTAACTTACTTTCTGCTCCATAATTTAATGGGTTAGCAATACTGCCGACACTGGTGAGAATATTGTTCCAAAACCCTTTATTCTTTACATTTGACTGATCCAGCATGCCATACTGCTGTCTTCCTCCCACACTATTCACTTCAGCTAATGCTATTCTTTTCTTTTTAACTAGTATCATGTCCATTGTTTGCAGTAACTTCTTTTCTATTGATAACACATCTGATTGGGTGACCGGTCTAAAAAAGCAAGCATTGACATATTTTTTTTTAAAAAACAGTTTTCAATTGTTATAATTTGCCGATATTTAGGTATCAATGGCCAAAATCAATAAATAAATTAGATTTACTTCCTATGATATTTTATAATCAAAACTAGACCTTATACTCATAATGACAAGGTATGTATCAAAAATTAATTACAATAACATTGACTAAGAAATTACCTTATAAATATAGCCATAGAAGTGTATGGGTAGTTGACAGCACCAAAACCAGAGAGTAATGCCATCACCGTCACACCAATAACACCTATACGCGACACTCCTTGCTCTATGGAGAAAATGCCCTAAGACCAAAACAAAATGTGAATTTTAATAACGTATTTTAAATGCAAAACTTTGAAAAATTGTATTTCATTCTATAAATACACCATTTCTTGTCTCCATGGGTCATAACATTATCTATCTATATATATAAAAAGCAATTGCTGTTCGTTAGTCTCGCTAAAACTCGAGAATGGCTGAACCGATTTGGCTGATTTTAGTTTTAAAATGTTTGTAGAACTCCAGGGAAGGTTTAAAAGGTGAGAAAACTTGGAAAAAAAAAACTGTGTATGCGGTACGAAGTTCGCTGGGTCAGCTAATATAAAATGTTCAAAAATTACATAGTTTTCACAGACTTTTAAACATTTTATTTGGAGTGGTTACCTAATTTGGTACTATATCATTATTAATTATTCTCACCTGTTTTGGACTTAATATGGGAAAGGGATCTCCGATTTTCCAGAAGAAATACAAATAGATAAACCAAACAAACATTGTGAGTGGTCTTATCATGTTCTGGGAGACTGCAATAAAGAAAACCATCACAAATTAAATTTAAATCTAGAAAATGAAACTATAATATTTTAGTAAATGAAAGTGGCTTACCAAATCTAATATTGCTTATGCAGAAGTAGGCAATGTAAAATGGTATTAAGGCAATCACCATGAAAAGTAGTGAATATAGACCTAAGTTCCAATGAAAATATCGAGAGCTGAAAATAAGATTATTTTATTACTTTTATTTATTTATTATGGTGCAAAAACAAGTTAATAGCATTTGACATGTAAAATACTGCATACTGAATGTATTCCTAAATTACATAAATACTGTTTTATATAATAATATAAGATTGTATTTTTGTAATATGATCATAACAATATTTCTATTTTAATATAATATGTTGAACTATGAAACATTTCAATGATTTGTAAAAATATTATATTCTGAAACACACTTCAATGGCCTTTGCAATAGAAAAGTATATTAGAGCTCTGCAAGCGCTTACATATAATATGTATTACTTCATGCTGACTTTACAAATATAAGCTTACCTGGAATCTAAATACCCAATGATCTCAAATATAATCAACTCGAACATGGTGCAACTTAAAGAAAACGTCACTGAGAAGATTAACTGGACCAGGGTATGATGCACTTCATAGTCCCTAAACAATTGTTTAACAAAAAATATCCAACCCCCAACAAAAAATAAAATCTGAAATAAAATATATCCGATATTAGTTTTAGAAAAATACTACTCGAAAAATACTTTAGTAGCTCTTATAATAAACGCCGGTATTAAATATGTTAACAGTTTCGTTGCAACTACATAAGTAAAAACAGCAGAAAACTAAAAACATAACCTGCGAAGTTACCTGAGAAATCAAGACAATCAACGTATCTTCAAGGAAAGTCATTTTTAGATTTTATTTTATATTAGATAATATTTTTGACTGTGTCAAGGAACATTCATCAGTATCTAAGATATTATTACACTTAAGTACAATATTTTACACAACAACTATCCCGGAGAATAAGTAACGTCAAACCGTCAAACGTCAAAGCAAATTTTAACAACAAAGGGCGGCCACATACATTCGGAATTCCGTTCCGTTCATCATTTTTTTCCGTTCGGAATTTTGGTCTAAATTCCGAAAAAAACTGAAGTGTGTGACAGATTCGTAGATTTGTATGGATTTAATGCGTTCGGAATTCCGTTTCGGAATTTTTCCGAAACGGAATTCCGAATGTATGTGGCCGCCCAAAGCATAGATCTAGAATACAATATAGAGACGGTTATAAGGCGCCATAGCCACCGAACAATTTTAATAACTATACTCGACGAACGTCTGCATTATACATTTCAGTTAAAATGTCGTAATTTTTTATTCTAAATATACGAGTCAGTCATAATTTCGTACTATGAGCATTATAAAATACACACAAAAATGTGGTTCAGTGAAAACTATAAACAATATAATTATGCTCTAAGTTGGCAAGTATCTATATAAATCAGAATAATATATAGATAGGCTATATTTTAAAATGATTTTGTGTAAAGTACTCTTAGTTTATTGAATTCAGAGTCCGTGGTTCTTCAAACAAATACAAACTTAACAGTGCGCAGACGAGGTCGCGAACAGAAGCTAGTCTATTATAATTTTAAATGATAAGTTAAATTTATTTAGTGCTGCCGTTTGATTTCAATAAGCTTTAGCTCTGTCTGCCTTATATTACGTTAGGAATGAGAAAAAAATATGCAAGATATGGTAATTCTTAAGGATAAATAAAAAAAAAGTAAAAATTAAAATTAAATTCTTATCTTAGTAACAGTCTCCAGAAACACTCGTGTTCAATACGACATGACAATTGACATGACTGTCAGTGTCTGTCAGATTGACAGTAATAGCGCTAAGATCTTTGCGCACGGTGTCAATTAGCCTTTTATTCGATCATCAAAAAACAGATTTATTAAATATACAAATTGGTGATGCTGGGTGCATGTTTAAGACTATAACTTTGTGAAAATACGACGAAACATCAGCACCGTAAGTATTCACATTTTCATTGAAGGTTGAACATTTTTAACCCTTACATCATTCAGTTCACGAATTAGAAAAAAATTAGCAAATACGTGAGCTGAAAAGTAGTCAAATTAAAGATTTGCTTTGAAGTTTTGCCTTTTCTTAATTTTGGATAATTATGGCACTAGACCCCTAAACCCATTAGTTGGCGCAACCTCTATACTTAATGGGAGCGATACTGCAACGTTCTTAACACTGAATTTCTTTTCCCTCTACCTGCATAACGATTAAGTTATAGTAAGTGTACATTTGTTAACATTTTTTTTTCTTTTACGAAAATTTACTGTATTATGTACCAGACATATTAATAATTGAATAGTTAAGTGACATTTTTAAACTTTTACCTATACTTAATTAATAAGCCTAGGCTATTAATCTAGATTCCTGTCATGACCTATGTCGGTATATTAGTTTACAAAAAAGAAAATAAAAACATGGGTTGATCCCATGACTAAACAAAATGGGTCAAATAAGTCACATTTTGCTAATTATCTATGTTGACATACTTATCATACTTACCTACCTACCTTCTGTACTTTGGACCAATGATGACCTTAATTTGATCTATTGACATATTCCAAGTAAATAAAGTTATAATAAACATAGATATGTAAGTAAACTATGTTTTTATAGTGTCTGATATTTCCGCGAGGTAAAAATTGTAAATGAATAAAATTTATTTTGGTATTCATGAAAATGCTTGGTTAATGAATCCTCATTACATTTTTTTACATTTTAAGGATAAAGCTTTAAATTTTGTTGAGGATCTTTAGGTGAATAATGTACTTTACAGTAATTCTCAGTGACTGTGAAAATATTTTTGAATATAGTTGGTTGCTGATGAATAAATAGGTACCTAGGTCATTTAAAATCAGTTTACAGTATCTCAAAAACTCACATACTTACTTAATCTTATACTGACAAAGTCAAGCAATTTATATATTTTTGTGTTTCTTTTGAGGTAGTCAGTAATGAAACAAAATTCATGACTAAGCAACACATAATTGCATATTTAAACTGTTGATTGAATTAAAATTTGGTTTATCAGATCAGTGAATCTATGATAGCGCAGTAAAATATAAGGACCAGAATATCTATTCATACAAAAAACCAAATTTAACAAATTCATCAATTTTCGTTATACATTCAGTTTAAGTACCTATTTCTTAGATACTTAAAACATCATACGTATATATATAAAAAAAATATGAATATTTAAAATTGTACCTACTCCTTTTACGATAAAAACTTCTAGAAAAATCTAATTGAAGGAAAATAGACTAATTATTTATTATTTCTTCAGCAATACACCTACACTATGTTCTCCAATACTTTGCGTAGTTGCATACATGCAGATATTTCTGTAGTTTTATATGTAGGCGTAGTTTTTTTAAAGGGCACAATGGGCGCGTCACCAGTTCATCACTAGCTAAGTGTACGCACTTCAATATTTGAGATTCTGCTAAGAGCATCATAAGTATGTAAATTCATATAGGTACATTTATAAACAATAAATTACAGCCTCAAGGGGTGAGTAGTTTCCTAAAACAATTCACAGATACGTAGGTATTTAAAGACGTTAAAAATTACCGCATAAAAATAATTGGCAAACGCAACATACCAAGAACACGACAAGGCCGTTGGGTTTACGCATGTACTCGCCTATGGCGTAGTTTGACTATTATTGTCACTATTGTCAGTTTTTAACCCCCGACGCAAAAACGACGGGGTGTTATAAGTTTGACGTGTCTGTGTGTGTGTGTGTGTGTGTGTGTGTCTGTCTGTGGCATCATAGCTCCCAAACGCATGAACCGATTTTGATTCTGTTTTTTTTGTTTGAAAGGTGAATATGTCGGGAGTGTTCTTAGCTATGTTTCATGAAAATCGGGCCTGTAGTTTAATAAATAGAGGGGGGTGAAAGAGGGGATGGAAAAATAAATGTCCACAAATATACTCGAGTGGGGTATCAAATGAAAGAGGGTCACGAGTACATTACAAAATGGAAATTATAATGAAAATCGGTTGAGTCGTTCAAAAAATATAGGGAGTGAAATATAGGGATGGAAAATCAAATATTCACAAATATAACCGAGTGGGGTATCAAATGAAAGAGGATCATGTGTACATTACAAAATTGATATTATAATGAAAATCGGTTAAGTAGTTCAAAAAATATAGGGAGTGAAAGTGTGGAGATGGTTAACCAAACGACTACAAATATAACCGAGTGAGGTATCAAATGAAAGAGGATCACATGTAAATTACAGAATTCCATGTAAAATGGAAAATGGTTAAAAAAAGAATAAGTTACCTACCTACTTTCAAAAAGTATGAAATAAAAAAAATAAATTAAAAATTTAACAAACCCCCGACATAAAAATATAAAAGCCCTCTAAAAAGTATAATAATAATAAAAACTTGATATTAGGTAGGTACCTAAGTATTAATAGGTATTTCTACAAAGAAAACGGCATGTCGGGGGGACCTTAGGTTTCGATACATAGTAGGTAAATATAGGTAGAGTACAATTAGGTAAATGATGAGCGGTCCCCCCGACGTGACGTTTTCTTTGTAGAAATACCTATTAATACTTAGGTACCTACCTAATATCAAGTTTTTATTATTATTATACTTTTTAGAGGGCTTTTATATTTTTATGTCGGGGGTTTGTTAAATTTTTAATTTATTTTTAATAACTGTAGGTACATTTTTGTACTCTATACGTACCTACATGACATACGACTCCACAATGGGTGTATAGTCAGCAAAAAACTCAGTTTTTGTCAGTTTTATAATAGATCTAGATACATGGTTGTATGTCATATTTTATTAATTACATAATAATATATATTTAATTATCTAAGTAGGTACCTTACGCATTTAATAAGGACTTACCCTTCGCTAACGATTCTTATCTACTTTTGTATGATTAAATGTGTGTTGTTGTTATCTTGTTTGTGAAAAGTTGAAATCCTTGACTCCTATGGCGGCAAGTTTTATAACGGGATCCTGGTTTTGCGGTATTTTTGTCCAGTTTATTCATGTAGGTACTTATTATGTTGCTAAGTAGGTATAATAAAATCATTTTTTAATTTAATTAAGTTGTCTTACTATATTCGTAACTGTTACAACTATATAGTGGTCTATCACGCGAAGTAGGGTCAAAAAAGATATTTTTTATAGCTAAAACAACGAAAAAAGAAATTCTAGGGTCGTTTATTCAAATGTATACAAATTTCAATATTTAATTTAAACCGGATTGTTTAGGATACTTTCTAAATCAAAAATATAATAAGTCTATGATTATGGATAATTAATGTGTGAATCATGATATCATATAAACACATATACGAAACTCTACGCTTCTTCATTCATGATCTATTTTGATGCACTCCACACAAGAGCATCAATGTGTGTCGTGATTGGTCAATTAAAAGTCACGCGAGAACAATTAGCGTAACAATTTAGATCTTTAATGTAATTAGTTATTTAAACTATTTGCATTGATGATTTTTGTTAATGTCGGTCTAAGAGTTTAGTGTATTTTGAATAATGAATAATGTGAAAAAGATTTGGAATAAACGCAAAAGTTTTCGACGTAAGTAATATTATGTAATATTCAATGTAGTTTTTTCTCTTTTAAATGAGAAGTTTGGTAGTCTTTTTATACTTATTTTATTATTATTTATTGATAAAATTACTAATACCGGCTAATCGAATTTTAAACACCTGGAACTAACTACCTTACTAAGACAATAAAATATAAAGTGAACTGCATTTCTTTCTCCGTATTTTTTTTAAATCAATATGTACATGCAGCAAAATACAGCTAAGTAGTTTGCTAGGAGCACGCAAAATAAGTAGTTTTATGATGTTGTTCTAAAGCATTTTATGTCAGAAAACGTGGGAGTGTTTGAAACGTAGCCATTTTGCCATATTACCTACTTAGTCACGATTGCGTGGTTGAATAGGAAATCCCCAGAACTGGTTGTAAAGACTACTTCCTTCTATTTCTACACAGATTGCATTGCTCAAATTTTCCTTAAAAGTTTCTCGATACAGTTAGACTTGTTATTCCTATTATGGATAAGATTAATACGATCACAGATATATATACGATTACACATATATAATATAATCCTGGTTAAGTGCAGGCGAAATCTACATTTTTATCAGGTGTATATTTAATTAATTAGTTAGGTAATCTTTTCCTTGAGTAAACAACACAGAATATATACCTACATAAGTAAAATCATTACAAAGGGTGGGCAGATATTACTTTTTTATTTAACGTTTTCGAAAAAAAAAAAACACCTCAGTTCGTAGCGATATACCTATTTGATATAATATGTACGTCGGCTTATAGAGTTCCTTAAAATGAAGCACCACTGAAATCGATACGGGAAATAATAAATAAAAATGCTGCCTCAAGCTGGAGAATTTTTTTTTTGTTAATTGGACATTGCGAAACTGACCCACAGCGTCAATATTATCATATTTCCGTTTGATATCTAAGTCGTATTTACGGTTTAATCGCTAAAATACGTCACCGTGATAAGAAATGGGTGTGTGATGTCGTGCCTCCTCACGTCCTCAGTCTGAATGAAAGTTCCGTGGAAGACGCACGTTAGCGCGGCTGATGTTTAAACTGCGCGCGTAAAAACAGAATTTCCTTATTTTCCGCATAGTGCTGTGATTGATTGAGCTGTTGTTAGAGAAAATGAGTGATGGTAGGTTTGTTGATATTTAACTTAAAATACTTGAATGCTGTAATATACATTTTAGTCTCTTACTAAAATGTATTTAGTTTAAAATTGAAATAGAAAAAAAACTTACCTAGTACGCAAGTACCTACAGAAAAAATAATTTGCTATTGATAGTTTTCTTCTTTAACTTATACTTAAGTTAAAATAGTTTTTGTTAATGTTTTGGGCAAAATAAGCCGTTCTCAATGGACTCAATTCAGAGACTGGCATGTAAGGATTTTGTCGCGCGAGAGGGTACCTGACACTCGCTCATTGCAAAATAATGACAATGACAGATGCTTTATCGCTCATAAACTACGTGCTGTCCGGGCAAAACAATCACGTGCCAGAATAATTTTATATTTTTATAATTTAATATAAACGGTATTATAATTCAATTATACGGTGTGCAGTAAAAAAAACTATTAAATATATTGTACCAACCGGAGTATTGTAGTTGTAAAATGGATTAAATATTTTATCTCTGGATTTTGCTAATCTATTTAAGATAAGTTATATATCTAGAAGGCCTTACCACCATATAAAATGTATTATATTATTTACATATTTTATTACTATGACGATGATGGAAAACATGTCTCAAGATTATACACCCATAAAGCGACTGCTATTATGTTGTTAAAAGATAGATTAAAAAACATTTTTTATAACACTACCTCGTAGTTGTACCTATAGCAATTGCTCATAATTTAAACTCATGCTGGCTACTTTCTTCTTGTAAGTCTTCTTCTTAATGACTAATTAAGTACACGTTTGCTACGGTAATTCTCGTTTGACTTAATACCAAATAAAAATTCCTATGGCAATTATGTAATTAGCACAGGTATAAGCCATTATTCGCACATACTACAAAAGTTATTATTGCTACGTCATTATTTTTGCTATTTCTAATACGACATTTCTCTTGCAAATAAATATTACATGCGTTTGACTCACTGTCCTATGACATTGTTACGAGTAATGTCTTACATTAGTTATCTGTATGGTATTATCCACTTTATATTACCCACGTACCTTGTCATTACAAGACCGCACTGCGTGTAAGATTTCCCCCTTTACGGTCATTCTGTGATTTCCTACATTCAAGTGGATTGATGTTTTCCTTAGCCGACAGCCAAGGTCTTGTTGAAGAGAGTAGAAAACGATTTATTTTGCAACATAAACTTAATTTACAATCATGTTTACAAAGATTCTTTGACATATACCTACAACGTAATAGTTAATTAACATGTACATGTTACCTACAGCTTACTACAATAATAAATATATGTGGTATCTACTCGGCAAAAGATTTCTGTGTTCTGTGGATCCTATCGGACTGCGGTGTAAAACATTGTTCTTTGTAAAGTTTTAATATAGTCAGCAAATAAAATAGAATACGTGAGTTAAATCCGTTATGATTGTTTGATTCCAATGTGTAATAAGCGCGCAGGAATAAGAATTAATAATTATACATGTTACCTATTTATTTTAATTTTAAGGACTTTAACTTTAAATAAAGAAAATGATTTTAGGTTACCTTTTAATAAATTAAATTAAAGTTGTCCATAGATAATATTTAATACCATCATGAAAGCCAGTCTCGATAACGCATTGATACTATGACTTTGTGATTTCTAATTCTTACGCGATAAGTATAATACGTGGAATTAGTCTTTAGGTTCTAATCCATCCTTATCAACCTAACTAGACAAGGTAACGTAACGGCTTAGAAATCTATATCTATACTAATATTATAAAGAGGAAAGATTTGTACCTATTTTTGTATGTTTGTAATGAATAGACTCAAAAACTACTGGAGCGATTTTATTAATTCTTTCACTGTTGGGAAGCTACGTTCACCCTGAGTAACATAGGGTACAGAATATTTTAAAAAAAAAGAGGGATCCGTCCGAAGCCGGGGCGAACCGCTAGTTATTAATAAATACGATACAATTTTTGTTTTATAACTTTGTATCGATCAACAGTGCTATCGGTTAAATATAGAGGTCGACGCAGTTTCGATAACTTCTGTAAGTCGTTTAGACCACACATGTGTAAATAAATAAACACATACATTTAATTTATTTGACTTTCGTCTATAGTGTACCTACTTAAACATATTATTATACTAGCACTATCCATGATGCGGCAAATATGGGTTTGGACCCTAATATTCTTAATGTCTATCGTATGGCCAACATTTGTGCAAACAAATGCCGTCTAAAAGAACTGAATATTTATATTTTCATGAAAGATTGTCATTCATCTTGGTAAATTGCTTGTAAATTATTTAGTGACTGCTAAAACGTGTACTTACTTATAGTATGCTAAAACAAGTACCTATCTATAGTATGTATAGTACTAAAGTGCATTGACATTGTAATCAAGTGACGGTGATAGCTTGTTTGGCTTCTTTTTCATTAATTCTAAGTATGCTTATCGATAAAATATATGAGTACCTACCATTGTTTGTCGAACTCTCTTCTCTCTATGTGCCAGATATTTTTATCTGTACTTTTTATTATTTTTATGTGAGTATAGGGTACTTATGGGTATATTACTACCAATTCCCGACCTAAATTTCTATTTCAGTAAAAAAAATAATTCAATAACATTATTTTTCTCGGATAAGTCGTGCAACTTTACGATTATTTTACGATGCGGATTTAAGACGAGTATTATCGTAATGACTGCTTATAATTACACGATTTCTTTGATAAATGGAAAATTACAACTGTCTAGGTTTAAGGTGATTAATAAATCGTTATCAGCATTAAGTACCTAACATATGTAGGTATATACCTAATATTGAAATTCTCTGTCTGGTCAAATTATTTATCTATACAAGACACTAGCTTGAAATCAGTTCAGTTTTGTGCTTGAAATATCAATAATCTTAAAAATGTATAAAAAGGACAATATTTTAAAAGGTCTTTAAAGTATTCTAATTTCTAATAGTATATCATACCTATATTAGTGATTCTACTACGTCTTAACTTATGACCGCAAAATAATTGCGGTCATACGATCAACAACTCTGTGTAATTTGTAAGAACGGAAAATAATGATAATAATCACATTTCCATAAACATTTAAAATCACTCTAAATATATAATAATTTTATTTTTATTTACATTGTAATATCGCAAAAGTATAATTTTGTAGAGAAAACTTTTTCTTTCTAGGCGGCGAAATGCCAGTAAAAGATGCCAGCAAGCGGTCGCTAGTGGGTGTCATTGATGACGGAACGAAAACCGTCAGGTTTGTGGTATGTATACGTATTTCTATTCCACCTCATTTAAATTTGTATATCAGTCACCCACTATTCTTTTGTATTATATTTAATTATGTTGTAAAGCAATCCATGAAAAATAATATTCCAGCCACTTCGCTATAGGTAAATATTAAATTTATATCCTTTAAGCCAAAAATTGCGTATAATACCTAATAACTAACATATTTTTACATTTGGTGTACCGAATTCTGTTTTTCTCCTGTTTGAGTGCATAAAAGAAATACAAATATGTCTGTAATGACTTACCAGCTCGACACAAACGTTTTACAATAATGTGGAGGTGTGCATGTCTCATTGAATAAGTGAATTCTCACGTTTTACGTGTCATTGTATCAATTCACATGTCTGTCACTACGTTGTTAAGTTGCTTAATAATGTCATTTATTACATAAAATTAGAATTGAAGCGTGCAAATATAGTTCTTATCGTCAAGATTTAAGGTTCATTATTCATTGAAATGAATACTGAGAAGACGTTGACTATAGTCATACATAAAAGTTATGGTATTACTAAACATTGTATATGCACTTAATTTGTGGTAAAACAAAACTTATTTATTTTACCATAAAAATGAAAAGTACTTGATAAGATTTTCAGCCAATAATTGGTTATGCTAAACGCTCTCAATTTTTATTATCTCGACACGTTTTTCCTATTATAAGTAAATTATTGGTTTTTCTCAAGGCTGCGTGGAAAATAAAAGGAGTCTCAATTCGTGTGTTATCTTGTTAAGACTAGATTAATTTATTCTGTGATTTCAGATATACGAAGCGGAACGTTCAGAGGAACTGACAGCCCACCAGCTCGATAAGACCGAAGTACAACCGCAGGAAGGATGGTGCGAACAGGACCCGTTACAAATAATGCACCACATCAGGCTGTGTGCCGAGGGCGCTATAGAGAAATTAACCGAAAAAGGTCGGATATAAAATATTTAACGACTACTTTGCTGCTAATATTGTTAAATTAATAGATATTTTGGTGAAATTTGGTATGGAGGTAGTCAGACACCCTGGATTACAATATCTACTTTTTATTCTACTACCAAAAAGGGAGGGTAATATTTTTAGTGCAGAAGGAAGACTTCTGTCGGAACCGCTAGCATTTAATAAGAATATAATGAAATAAAAAGTTTTATTTGACACAAAGATTTCGCAGTCTAACTAACTACTTTTATTTGAGCATGGTGCCAGTTTCAATGTAATGTGATTATTTCTTTTGCTTCCAGGTTATTCCAGAGAAGACATAGTAGCGTTAGGCATCACAAACCAGAGGGAGACTACGATAGCCTGGGATAGATATACGGGAGAACCTCTGCACCCAGCGATAGGTAATATTATTTACATACATTACTTGTTTACACTGTATTATAATTAAAACAAAACTAAATCGATTGTCTAAAATTTTAAGTTAACAAACAGACGTAGGCGCGCTAATGACGTACGAGTTGAGAAAATGAACGAAAAGTAGACGTGTTACTATGCGGACTAAACTTTGTAATCGTAAATAATATTTGACAGAATATATTATATAAATCACATCTGTGTATTTAGACAGATTGATTATATTTATAAAGTGATTTTTTAAGTAAAGTGGTCTATGGAAGTAACCTAGGCTGTCTTGTTCATAAACTATCATTGCGTATAAAGGATTATATGCCAATATATTACTGTGGCGGCACGTGACCCCTCGCCACATATATTATCATAATCTCAACATTGTATACTGCAGCATCAGTTCTATCGTTAATCATTATCATCACGTACAACACGGTTCAGATTAGCGATGGAATTAGGTATATAATGTTGACGATTCCAACAAATAAATTAGTCTGTAAATTGCTGTCAAAGCGTTTCCATTCTCACCTACCCTTAATGAAGAAGCGTTCGGTAAAATTACCATTACATACATGAGTACCTATGTCATTTTCGTACAATGTTCCAATTACTAAACCTATTCTAATTTTTCAGCTTGGAATGACATCCGAACGGATTCCACAGTGGACGCGATACTTGCCAAAGTGCCGGATCAGAACAAGAACTATTTGAAACATATCTCTGGGTTACCCATTAGTCCATATTTCAGTGCTTTGAAGATGCGTTGGCTGAAAGACAACGTGAAGACTGTCAGGCGGGCTAGCAGGGACAAGCGGCTTATGTTCGGCACCGTTGACTCTTGGATAGTGTGGGTGAGTATTCCTTCCTATATCGTACCTGCTATAATGCCCTATAAATACACTTTAAATTAAATTCACACCTTTTGTAAATATGAATAACATTTTTGGGTTAATAATAATTTGTATAAATATATCTAATAGACATAAAAATAATATATTGGTCAACGTACAAAATGCCTTTGTTATTAATATAAAATTAACCCTTTATAATAACATTTGCCACTAACTAGATAACGTATGAAGGGCATCAATAACGGATAATCTAATATTTACATTACAAATAATCTTTATTAAAGTAAACATGAAGTATTTACTTTTAAACTTGACATCATTAATTAATATTGTTTATTGAATGTTGTTTTAGAACTTGACCGGCGGTCCTCACGGTGGATTGCACATCACAGATGTTACAAATGCCTCACGAACGCTACTTATGAATCTTGAGACTTTGAATTGGGACCCTATGTTGTGTAGGTAAGGATCGAATTCGTTTAAATACTTATGTATATTTGTGTAAAAAATGCATAGTATTATTGGAATTTTATTTTTTTGCTATTGTTATCAGATTATTCGGCATTCATCGAGATTCTCTACCCCAAATAAAAAGCAGTTCAGAAGTCTATGGAGTTGTCAAGGACGGTTCTATTTTGGATGGCATTAGAATATCTGGGGTAAGAATAATAAATAATGAGCATGTTTCTATAGTTAAAAATTAAGTCAAGCAATTTAGTTTTACTACGTAATCTTATCGCGATATTTTTTTTCTACATGTTTAAAAAAATCTTACTATGTATTTCAATAGCAGTCTGGTCAATCGCTGACGCCTTCTGAATTAAAAAAAAAATTGTCAGTTATCACTAAAATACACATTAATAATAGATACATAATTAGTAAAGATAATCCATGCAAAGCTAGTTATTGAATAATTTCTTTTTACAGATACTTGGGAACCAACAGTCTGCTCTTGTAGGCCAGAACTGCCTTCAGGCAGGGCAAGCAAAGAACACTTACAGAAGCGGGTGCTTCCTACTGTACAACACGGGGACGCGCCGCGTGCAGTCCACGCACGGTCTCGTCACCACTGTCGCTTACAAAATGGGACCTAATGCACCCACTGTGTATGCTCTGGAAGGTAAGTTATCAAACACAACTGGGTCCAGAGCAGGGAACGAAAATAATAAAAATGCATGAAATTATAATAACTTCATAAATATTAAAATATATAAATATTTTGTTGATATTAATGTACACATGTAAATTTTCTCACGTTTTTCTGTTTTTAATTTTTTCAATAAGACAATCAATGGATATTTTTAATTAACTATTTTCAATTTTATAAACATACTGTGTGAAAAAATGAAGTCTCGATTGTACTCCATTAAGCGAATTCAAAACATGCCCATAGCTTATACAATTCTTGAATAAGTTACTTATCTGTCATATAATATTTGGTTACAGGGTCGATTGCAGTAGCCGGCGGCGCGATGAAGTTCCTTCGTGACAACTTAAGACTTATACAAGACGTGGCTAAAGATACCGAACAAATCGCCGGGCAGGTGTTCTCTACGGGAGACGTGTACTTTGTACCGGCGTTTAGTGGATTATACGCGCCGTATTGGAGGAAAGATGCCAGAGGGTAAAAAAATATTTTTTAAGAACTCTCTCTCTCGCATTTACGTACATAATATTGGTAAACACTTTTTGATAGTTACCATAAAACGTTTAGGTTCGGTCTCATACCTTAGCTAAGAGGCACCGCTGATTATGTAAGTTTATTTTGTTTTTACATTTTTAGCGTAAGCTTATCTATAGTATGAGTGTAATATCATACTATTACATTTATTAATATAAGTATATAATTGTTCTGTATGTGTGTTTGTCACTTTAATCCTTCTAAACGCCTAGACTGATTTCTTTAAAAAAATGTGCAAAAACCATATAGGAATGTATATTTCAATACATTCCTATATGGTTTGCAAAAAAATATATATACTCGGTAGATGATGCTGCTTCCTAGACAGGACAACGTCCGTCGGGTCCGTTAGTTATCCTATTTAAATTCTAATTTTTTAGTGGACCGAATAGACGATATATTATTATATTCTGTGCGTCTAAGTATTTTTGTTTGTTATAGGATTATCTGTGGTCTGACAGCCTTCACAACAAAGCATCACATCATAAGGGCGGCTTTAGAGGCAGTATGCTTCCAAACTCGGTAAATATATTTTTCATACTTGAATTCATGAACATTATACTATTTGAATGTTTTCATTATTATACTTGTTTTCTTACAGGGACATATTAGAAGCAATGAACAAAGACTGCGGCATGCCATTGTCTAAATTGCATGTAGATGGCAATATGACCTCGAACGACCTGTTAATGCAACTGCAGGCTGATCTCATAGGGATACCAGTCTGTGAGTATACAATTTTTTGTTAAGAGTTAAAAATAGACCCTTCGGTTCAGATAATAAAGTTGCAATTTCAACGTTCTTGTTAAATGGAAATAGTGATTGGCTCGGCCGACAATAGAAAGTGAATTATTAATATACAATATTTCATTAATATCGTCGACTAAAAGAATAAATAATGCCACACATATAAAAAATGCTTTCAAATTAAGGCGTCCATCATAAGCTCGCGCACATACATTGCGGTCAATTTTTTTTATTTTATATATAGATATAGAATTAAAATATTATTGTCGGTATCAGTGCGTGCGCAGTCGTGGGACATGTCGGCGCTGGGCGTGGCGATGGCGGCGGGCAGCTCGGTGGGCGTGTGGGCGAGCGACGCGTGGCGGCACCAAGCCACGCCCACGGACACCTTCCTGCCCACCACCACTGACGATGGTAACCATTACATACATAGATAAAACGTTTATTTATATGGACAAACACACATATATTCGCCATAACTTATAATTAATAATAATAATATCTTTGAACAATTCACACTAATTAATCTACTCTCAAACTAAGCAAACTATGGGTACTAGACAACAGATAAGCATACATATAAGACATCCAAGACTCAGGTACATATGCTAGTACTCATCACACATTTCTTAGTCAGGGGCTCTAAACCAAACTATCTATACTCTCCGAATCGCCAATAGGCACATTTGACGTGTAAAAGTATTTTACTAAATACTACCATACTAGAAGTATAAAGTTGTTTTTTATACCATCAGATAGTTAGAAAAATTTGCGTCTAATGAAAGAAGCCATATCGTAGTAGCTAAATCATAATATATATTCTAATGGTAGCCATTTAGTGTAATAAAATACCTTAAAAAGTTTTTTTACATCATATAAGTAACATAATTTGTGATTTCCTTTGACAGATCGCGATGCGCGGTATACAAAATGGAAAATGGCAGTGCAGCGCTCTCTCGGCTGGGCATCTGTCAAAAAGTCCATCGCAATGACAGGTCAGGGTAAAAGAAAATCTAGCATGGTACCGCTTAACAGCTTAGATACGATATCCACGGGCAGTAGGAAAAATTCCCTATTCGAAAGCCATGGCAACACTGAGCTTAATACTGAAAACGAGGAAGAGTGTAGCAATACTGTCGAAGAATTACTAAAATATCAAGCTAGAAAATTTTCTATTTTTGTTCCACTAAAATCTCGTAAACATGAACCCACTATTTTAGACGATGCTGAATATTTCATGAAGAAAAAAGAATGTGATTATGGATTGTGCCAGTGTTGTCATGATAAAAAAAAGTTGCAAACCAATTGGGAATCTATAGAGGAGATAATTGAAAATGACCCAGAGATCATTTTTGACTGTGATGATAATCCGATAGTCGTAGAACCAAAGAGACAAGACTCTGAAACAAAATTCGAATTGGATAGTTTAGTTGAAAGTTTAGATTCGGGCTCTACTTTGCTGATGGGTAGTGGGGTTAGTTTGAGTAAAAGAATGCATTTGGAGAAGTTGCCCGCCATATTTAAAAGTATTTGTAATAAATTTTCTCATACATCACTCACATAGTATTATACGTTAAGATCGGTATTCGAATACTAAAACATAGTCTAGTATTATTTATCCGTCGTTTTTGTATATGGTTCCTTTTTGTCTTAAGTTATTGGCTAGTTAAAGAAAGCATTTTACATTAAAATGAATTCGCGTATTATTTATTAAAAAAAATGTTTTGTTTAAAATGAAAAGTAATTTATAAAAAGACAGTACTTACTTTATTATATTAAACAGTATTTTCTTAGTGTATTTTTGATAATACTAGTTTTGTCAGGTTTTTACTTTAAGTTATGTTTCCTATTGTAGCAAATTGTTTTACAACGAATGTATTTTAATACAAAGTATCTCTTACTAACACTACAATAAGAATGCTATTAACTTGAATATTGAATAAAGGTATTATTTTTCTTTAAAATGTTTTTAATTTTCACGCCTTCGGGTTCTTTGCATGATATTGCACGAAATTAAAGTGTTACTTTTATAGATCTGTTTTATAACTTTTAATTATTACTTATATTTAATTACATTTTATAAAGTTGTTCGAGTGGTTATAATTTTTGTATTGACTTTGTTAAATAAGTACTTAAATCAATTTTAACGTAACTAGATCCAATCGTAATTAACTTTGTATCAGATACTTGCATGAAATAATAGAAATTACACACGTATAAGAAAAATGATTTCCATTTATTGCTTTTTTTCATATTTCAATAAAAAATATAATACCTACGTTGTCTCGAAAGGCTGACTGGTAAAAAATGCATCGTAGTATCGAATCTTGAAACTTACCTGCAGAAAAGTTATACCGAAATAAAATTAAACTTTAAAACTAGTTAAATTATTAAGCTACATTCTGTAGAATTTTCTGAAGATAATTATGAAACTGTGGTGCAGCACTTGAGATTAATAAAATATATTAACACGGACATTTCAACTATTATTTACACGGAGAATGCGTTCCACATTGAACAAATACAATAAAAGTGTACGGATTTTCGAATACATTAGGTTCGCGTGTGTAACATCGTTAAGCTCTATAAAGTGAAATTAACTCTTGCAATAGTAAGTACTTCTTTAACTGATCCTCAAATGGCTAACAAATTATTGAATGCTTTATACTAAGGCTTAGACTAGATAGGTAAAATTAGTGCGCAATCATTTTTGAGTCCATCGTACCTGCATTAATTTGGAAAATAAATTAGAATTCAATAATTGAGGTAAAACAGTATCTATGAAGATATAAATAAAGAATATACGACTGCTTGCTGGGCTATTTTCAATTAAATAATAGCTATTTCTAATGCCATTTTACTTTCTAGAATTGGCTTTTTAGGAGCTTTTAATTGCATGGTAATTTGAAATTCATGTAATATAATTATCAAGATATGCGAGGAACTGACTGGTAGAAATTAAATGTAATTTTCCGGTACCCCTATTTGTAGAGCAAGGTGATGACTGTAATGCTTATTTAGCGTATTTATTTAAGTACATTGTAATAAAGCATCCTTAATACAATGTCATAACAATCGCAGTAGCATCAAATTATTAACAATTAGACTTAGGATTATCAAGTGTTTGCAACTTTTTTTATTTCATATAGGCACCATCTATGATAACTGGTGGCGGTATAGATGCTCCACCAGTTTCTCATTTGTTTTCAGTCGCTCTTTGTTCATATGTTATCGAATTACATCGCAATGTTCCTGTTGTCATCCCATTCTTAGTAACTTTGGAATAAGAGGAGATGTATATATTTATGTTTTTTTTACAGCTTCATAATATTATTATAAAAAAGAGTTAATGTATACTCGTAATGATATGGGTGCAAGAAAGCGCCGTCGTTGTTTACAATATTTGGAACACATACTCATTTTATTTGTATTCATATAATTGTCATTTTTATGTTAGTGATAAAACTATTTTCTTTTACAGAGGAGAGATACAAACTTCTGTCATCGATACCAGCTACGTTGTTCCTTATAGGCAGCTTTACGATGCTAGTCGTGTCTAACGTGCTCAAAAAAAGTTGATAAGTTAAGTTTAAATAATTTCTTAATATTAAGTGCCAGAACTAGTTTGCCAGAACTTATTTTTCCCGTGCTCATTAGTTTCAAATGTAGGTAGGAAAGCTGTTATTATCTTCTTATCTTTAGAATTTTCCAAACCTGAAATATTTTATTGATAAATCATCGTTATCAATAAAGCATTCATAAGTCGATACTTTACCTAGGTACGCAATATTTCGTTCGTTCTTTTTTTTTACCGGCAATCGCTTGTCCTCTCAATAAAAGTTACTCGATGACTTCAAATTTGCGTTACATAAATACCTACTGACCGGTTGCCAGTAAAAATATTGGATGAACAAATGGCCATTGGATCTTGGAACTATAATTACTGAATATTAGGTATTTTTGGTGAACAAGTTGAATTACAAAATTTAGTCTATATCCCAAAGAATACAAAACTAAAGTTGTAAAATAGTGCTATTAAGAAATCATTCAATCATTGAATAATAGCATTTATTAGAGCGTAGTAAACCTAGTTTAACTGTTTTTAGTAAAACTTACCTTTCTACTTGAATTTCTACTTTAGATGTTCTAAAATATTGAGGTGAATTTATGTCATAGATAATGGTATTGTTACATTGAAATATTTGTAATTGTACAGTAGATCAGTCAGTTAATAATGTTAATTTTTCAGAACGCAATTATAATAATAAGGTTACTATGTAGGTACTTTTGTTAATGATCGAAAGTCCATAAAACACTATAGTTTTGCATGATAACCTAATTATTGTAATGAAACAAAAATAAATTTACTCGCGTATTGTATTCATCAATTAATAAAATTATTTAATTTTATATATTCTACAAATGTGAGGGGATATTAGGTAAGATTTTTGTCGCGTGAAACAGCACCTGTCACTGTCACATGTATTTCACCCATTGTTAATGTATAACAGATGCTTTCTCGCGTGGCAAAAACTTTACGTGCTAGCCCCTGCTAAAGTTCCCTCTACCGTTAGAGGAGCATTAGGTACACTCTACCAATACCTATTACACTACTTCTCAAAGTAGTACAGTTTTTTTTCTCGTATTGTATGGTATAAATATTTTGATGGTCCGATCTACGACAATGTCGCCTATACTATAAGATTCAAAACGTAATAGCAACTATATACACGTTATATATTAATAAAACTGTTAATTATTAGACAATTGTAACTATATACTAGTAATACTTAATAATTGCATTGAAATCAAATTAAATATAAGTAATATTGAAACAAACATAAAATTCAATTAGGAGAGGTAGTAGGCATTAATTTTGATTTTTGAATGCAATTCTGATTGTAAATTTAGTCCCTGATGTAATATTACTCTTGTGTGTTACAGTTTTATTCTAATATGTAGGAATAATTATTGTTATGAGTGATTTTACCTTGTTAAAGCATTTACATATTTTTTGTGATTTATTTACTAATCATTCCTGCGGCATTATTTGTTTATTAATGTCAATTTTTAATTTTGTAGGTATTTGGAGAATTTAATTTAATTATTTCTTTTAATGACATATAAAACTATAGTCATGTAAAAGTCAAAGTAGAATAGTAGATGTTAACGGTTCTGTTTCATAAATTATTTTTTATTTATTTTAATGTTCATAGAATGTTCTCGACATTTTTTACCCTATCTGTTTAAAAGACAAATTGGTGTTTGTGATTTTTGTTACGTAGATATATTTTTTAGCATTTTTTCATATGACGTTTAATTAATTATTTATTAAAACGAGTTGTATTATATTAATATTGAATCAATTTATTATTGAGATTGAATTGTAATTTCTGGTGAAATAAAGCATTTGTTGGGTTAAATTAATAATTGTTTATTTTTAAATATATGATTTATTCATTATGTAGGTACTAGTGCCAATAGAAGCTTAATAACCCCAGATCCCATTTATACCGACCTATGTCTTGTATTACTATAAGTAGGTAAGTAAAAAAAACCTTACCCTCACCCAAGAATCTGCATTTGAACACTTGTTTGAAAATATCAAAAGAAAAAATAAGGCGGCCGCCCGAGTTTGTTCGTTTTTCAAAATTCTGAGTTTTGATGCCGCGCTCACGCCGCGTAAGGTTGGCAGAATTGACCCGTTCCCCGTTTGAATTGGAAGAGGTTGTATAATTAAAAAATATCGAAAACAAAAACATATATACCTATTTATTAAATTTCTAGATGCACAGTTGTAGCATTATGACCATGATACAATATTTTGCAAAGCGGTGTAGCGTATTTCAATTCTGTTTGACATATACCTAATTTTAAATATGCCACCGAAGCAATGATTTTAAAACAATGTCTGAAATAGAATTCAAGGCTGCCAACATAAGTCTCGAAAGTAGAAATGTCAAAATCACGAGTGTAAATGTCGTTCAACTGATTAGATAAAATTGTAAACATTTAAAAAGAAAATATTTTTAAATTGATGAATTTGCTTTTTTAATTTTGGTATTCCTAGGTACCTAAATATTTAAATAAAGTGATTTTCTAACATAAAATTATAACTATTCGTCATGAAATGACCGTGTTAAAACATATTAAGTTCTATCAACAGGTAAACTAAAGGAATTCCGATTATAATTAAAATGATTCACATAAACAGTCTCCCTTTAGAATCATTTACTGAAATACTATCCAAGACAGATGGGTGTACTCTTGGAATATGCAGAAGGGTGTGTAAACAGTGGAAAGAAACCGTAGACTCGAATGAGTTGCTGTGGCTTAAATTTTGCAAAGAAGAATTTAAATACTCATCCGAAATAGCAAGGAGAAAGTCAGGCAAAGACGCTAATTGGTACAACATCTATAAAAATCTTAAAAGATGGTCTAACATTTCCAAAATAGAGAAGAATATGCGAGAATTTTACAAATTTCAGCTGCATGACAAATGTCACGCCTTAGAAATTGATAATGGTATTTTGCCATTAAAAGATACAAGAGGAATCGTGCTTTATGATGTGAACACTTTAAAATATGTTCCTGTAGTAGTTCCAGAAAAAAATTGCTTGAAAGTGGCACATAATGATATTGTTTCAGCAGTATTGATTAAGTCCGGTTTGCTCATACAGAGATCTGTTACAAATACAAATAATATGTCTGAAGCCTTTTACAAAGCAGACAACTTTGCTCTTTCTGAAAATGTTTTGTATTTCTATAACAATAGAGATATCTTCAAATGTGATTTAACTCTTGAGAACTTGTTATCAAAGCTGATTTTACATTGTGATTATGATATTAAAGTTATTCAGTACAATAATAATGTCCTGTATATTTTTACAGACTGTGGAAGAATACTAAGTATTAAAAATGATTGTCTTGTATCTGATAAGCCTGTAAATATACCTATCGAGTGGTTAAGGCAAGTCAAACATATAACAGCTATTGATGATAGAAATTTTATTTGTTATTCGAGAAATCTTTTTAAAATTGAGACTGACAAATACCAACATTTATATCTAGATTTTCCACCGATAACAGCTCTCTTTTTCTATGGAGACATTGTTTTGATTGGTTCAAGAAATGGAGAGATATTACTTTATCGATTGTCTAGTCAAAAAAGACCGAATAAGCCAATTTTTGAGAGGCTGGCTACACTGCCTGAAGGGAAGTATGCTGTACAATTAGATGTTTGCGAGAGGAAATCTGGTCCTATAATTATTGCAGCAACATTTTTTGAAATTTTTGTATTGGAATATGACTTTTTCCCTAATGTGAGTTTGGATTTTAGTAAAATAACATAGATTTTGAAACCTGTAACTACTTATACTACATTATTAATATTGTAATTGGTATTTTTCAGGAAAATATTGATCACACAAAGAAAACTTTTACAACAAACCGCCTATGCATCTACAAGAGACTGTTACGACTTAAGGATAGGCTGCAGTGTCAAACTATCATTTGAGGTGACAGAAATCAGTATGAGTAGGTATAGAAGATAATGTATTTTATGCCAAATAACCTTTATGCTGAATAAACAAAATATCTAGTACTTCATTATCACACTAGGGCACTTACTTCTGCTTTTATCACATTCTCTCTACTAAAGATAATGAAACCCGCATCTAAATCAAATCTCTTGCATGGTTTATGAACTTTAGGAGTTAATGAGAGGAATCATAACTATGTTCGAGCTTTTCCAGTATTCAAAACTTATGAGTAAAATATGCTTTGACGGCGAAACATAAAAAATATATGAATAGGAGTAAAAATGCTTAAAATTCATTTCATTCAACGAGAAAAGATGTTAAGGAGGATATAAAAATGATTGATCTTTTCTTAATTATTAGGTACTGTATATGTATTTTACTGAGGTTTTGAGTCCTTTTTATTTTTAGCTTTAATGATACTAACAGATTGCAGTATGAACTGTACTAGGTACTGATAGTTTGTTTATTAAATAACTATTTACTTATTGTTTTTAAAAAGAAAAATCTTACATACTTAAATATATGTTAGTTTAGACACAGAATTAGTACATGTTGTTACGTTTTAGACTAAAGATAATGTTCATTTGTTATTTAATTTATATTTGAATATGAAGTTGTATGATGTACAGTCACCATCAGATATATCAGAACGGGCGAGGTACTCAAATACATCTGAACAACATTAAATTTCAATAAATTCGTTACGGCAAATAAAGCCAATAATATCTGAACGTCCAATTCGTCACAAATATAAGAGCAGCAATTTTTCAATATAATCTGGACACATAACAACGCAAAAATATCTAAACAGTACAAGTGTTCATAAATATCTGAACACTTAAGGAAAATATACCTTAAGTCACTGACATATAGTTTACATTCTATTGTGCAGATGTAGTGAATATTCTGTCTCGTGGTATCATTACTAGGCTCTAATCAAACGCATATACCTATTATAAATTTCAAACAATCTAAATAATACTGTCTTGGCTTAATGCGTAAGATATCGCTTAGTAAACCGAGCATCATGGATCGAATCCGAGTGGTCCACATGCATTTTATTTTTATTAACGGATGGGAAATATGACATATATTATTCTTTTTTTTAATTTCTATTATAAATTAGGTTACCTGCTATATTAAAATTTTATTTGTCGCAAGTTTTTTAAGATTTTTTATTTTTTATTTCTTCATTTATTATAGTCTTTAATACGGTGGCAGGACATTCGGAGATCGGACATAGGTAGAATCGAAACTCGTATTAGTATTTGCAGTTCGTTTATTACCTACGGACTTTTACAATTGATGAAGTTGTTGCGTACCTAATTAAACGACAAAGTATGTAATTAATTAAGCTCCATCATGTCTCATCATTTCATCATCTGGTTACCATAATAATTTATACTTTACACAAAACGCAGCTTACATAGACTAAATAAACTATAACTAGAATATACACAATTTAACTAAGGTTAGTCTTGGAAGTGTCTCACCGACGTTTTCAATACAAAATAAGATCTGAATAAAAATACAAAAGGAATAAAATTTTAAAAAAACACAAATTCTCCCTGGTCTCGAACTTAAACCAGCCGCGTTCTATGACCGCGCATCCGACGTATAAACCATGAGGCTAAGCAATCAATTATCAGGTTGACAAAAATTGATTACCAATGTTGACAACGACTTGTCAACGACCATAATATTCTTTCATAATTAAATAGGATACGAACTAAACAGTGACAGTTGAAGTTTGGCAACAGAAAACAATAGTAAGTATGACAACGTCGCAATTCACGTTTGCTTTGCTTACCTAGTAATGATACCATGAGACAGAATATTCACTACATCTGTACAATAGAATGTAAACTATATGTCAGTGATTTAAGGTATATTTTCCTTAAGTGTTCAGATATTTATGAACACTTGTACTGTTTAGATATTTTTGCGTTGTTATGTGTCCAGATTATACTGAAAAATTGCTGCTCTTATATTTGTGACGAATTGGACGTTCAGATATTATTGGCCTTATTTGCCGTAACGAATTTATTGAAATTTAATGTTGTTCAGATGTATTTGAGTACCTCGCCCGCTTTGATATTGTTACGCGCTAGGGTAACGGATTGGGTAAAATAAACACCTTTGTTAGTTTAACTAACTTTAATACGCGATTAAGGGTACAGGTTTACCACAGTCTTTAAATCAATCACTCACTAACACGATTTCACGTAAGTCACCAACGCAGTTCACTAAACTCAACCGTACGTTACACTGTACAACGCACTATATCGTTCAACTCACAATACCGTACAACTCACTATACCGTACAACTCACTATACCGTACTACTCACTATACCGTACAACTCACTATACCGTACAACTCACTATACCGTACTACTCACTATTCACTTCACTATTCACTTCACTATTTCTCTTCCGGATCCTCTTCTTCCGATCTCCTCAACTGAACTGCCGTGGACCGCCAAGCGGTCGCCTTTTATACCCACGCACGCGCCGAGCCGATATTCTCGTACCTTCCATTCCCGATGTTTCGCTACTCGCGACTCCTAACGCCATCTAGCGTCGAATGGCGCACTCGCTTGGTTACGCGGCATCTTTTAAACACCGCGAACGTTCCAGAGCCTCAGAGTAGCGGTGTGCGATTCGTCGATCTCCGTTCTAGTAGGAATGTACTTTCCGCGCGCGTCTAGACGTTTCGTTAAACGTCATCTGCGCAACACTACCCCCCTCTAAGTTATGCTCGTCCCGAGCATCACTATCCCCGTAATATCGTGCTGTCCTTGGAGGTAGTATTGTATCGTTCCCACACTCAATAGCGACTTCGTTATTGCCACACTTCAACACACCATTCGCAATGTCAATAGTACACCGATGATTCTTCAGAAAATCCAAACCGATGACACAGTCATCCAAAACGTCAGCAATCACCGCTTTCTGGATATACAGTCTTCCTCCGATCCTAACTGCCACTTCTTTCTCACCTCTAACAGGTATACGCTGCCCGGTAGCAGTCAACAGCTGAAAGTTACTTGTTCGATTCTCTCCATGCTTGCTATCACTGCGCAACAGTCCTGAACGTACAACTGTTCGCGATGCCCCAGTATCCACTGTCAAACGACACATTTGTCCATTAACTGTCCCTTTCACAACAAGACTATCACCGTTTCTCGCTAACCTTTGAGTAATCCCCGTTAACTTTGGACACCTGATCCGGAAATGTCCACGCTCTCCACAGCTATAACACCTTGGACCGAAGAAACGCCTCGGTTCCTCCACAATAGCCACTACCTTCCTTATACCATGGCTACCCAGATCTTGACGAACGGCCTCTTGTTTAACCTCTTCAGTTACGTTTAACTTTGGACATCTAACCCGAAAATGTCCACGTTCTCCACAACCATAGCATCGAGGACCAAACAAACGCCTCGGTTCTTCCACAGTAGCCACAACTTCCCTTACACGATGGCTACTAAGATCTCGACGAACGGCCTCCAATTCCAACGCGTGCGCGAGAGCCTTCTTCAGAAGTGAATGATGCCCCAGCCGTACCGCAGCTCTAACCTCACCGTCCCTTATTCCGTCAACAAACGTCTCCGCCAGTATGTTCTCTGTATCAGAACGTTCCTGATAAGCCTTTCGAACCAGCTTCTCCACTTCGATAGCCCATTGCTGAAGACTTTCATTAAGGCGTTGTTTACGGTCCTTAAGCTGGGCTCGATAAGCATGTTCCAAATGCTTATCCCCATACCTAGTCTCCAGTGCATCCAACAATCGCTTATAAGTAACCTCTGGCCCGATTGCTTCCAATACACTCAAAGCTTGATCACGGAGGCCAACTGCCAACGCCGTCGCTGCCTGCTCGTCATTCCATCCGTTCACCTTGACCACTTGCTCGAACTGCAGTCTATATGCCGGCCATGACGAGTTTCCGTCGAAACTTGGTACTTTAAATTTCTCCCCTGACGAAACCACAGCACCTGACGCGACGCCCTTCACCCTGATATTAGCTATCTCGTTCTTCACAGCTGCTAACTCCAAGTCATGTCTTTCAACAGCATTATTCAAGCTGGTAACATGTCTCTCGAGCTCTTCAAACCGACCATGAACCTTTTCCAACTGTTCATTTATGGCCCTCGTTACGTCCTTAATTATAACTTTAAACTGCTGCTCTTGACGTAGAATTTGCTGCTCCCGATCATACGCCAATTGCTTCTGTAGACTATGAGCCTGCTGTTCAACTAACAATTTCAAAGCGGAAATCATCTCAGTCAATTCCCCTTGGCCCTTATCCGCTCCTTCTTCTACTTTCGCTGGTCCTCTATACTCGGCGGTAGCCGCTGTACCGTCCCCTTCCTCCGAAGTACCAGCCTCTGCCTGACTACGGGTCCTGGCCCCTGTTTTGCTTTCGCGTTCCTTTAACGGCATTATTTTTAAAGCCCAATCCCACTTCTGACACCAAATGTTACGCGCTAGGGTAACGGATTGGGTAAAATAAACACCTTTGTTAGTTTAACTAACTTTAATACGCGATTAAGGGTACAGGTTTACCACAGTCTTTAAATCAATCACTCACTAACACGATTTCACGTAAGTCACCAACGCAGTTCACTAAACTCAACCGTACGTTACACTGTACAACGCACTATATCGTTCAACTCACAATACCGTACAACTCACTATACCGTACAACTCACTATACCGTACTACTCACTATACCGTACAACTCACTATACCGTACAACTCACTATACCGTACTACTCACTATTCACTTCACTATTCACTTCACTATTTCTCTTCCGGATCCTCTTCTTCCGATCTCCTCAACTGAACTGCCGTGGACCGCCAAGCGGTCGCCTTTTATACCCACGCACGCGCCGAGCCGATATTCTCGTACCTTCCATTCCCGATGTTTCGCTACTCGCGACTCCTAACGCCATCTAGCGTCGAATGGCGCACTCGCTTGGTTACGCGGCATCTTTTAAACACCGCGAACGTTCCAGAGCCTCAGAGTAGCGGTGTGCGATTCGTCGATCTCCGTTCTAGTAGGAATGTACTTTCCGCGCGCGTCTAGACGTTTCGTTAAACGTCATCTGCGCAACAATATATCTGATGCTGACTGTACCTACTTATTTACCGAATAATTGTACTGAATGTTTTATTGTTAATATTTAAGAAAATACACAACATTAAGATTGTTTATTTTTTTATTAATTTCTGATGCTGTAACTATTTACGAGGTGGAGCATTTATTACCCCTACCCAGATGCTTTGATCATTCTCTATTTTTCTAAAATTTTTCATCATAATATATTTAGGTATACATCTGCTATTTAAAATATAAGCGATTGAACATTCTGGCGAAATACCTAGGTAAAAGAAGATAACTTAAGTAAGTACCTACCTTATTAAAATAGAAATACCTATCAGTCTTTAGAACTTAAATAAATTTGTATACTTAACTACTCCTGAAAAGAATAAAACCATTAAAATACAACATCACGCTTAATTTATGATATTCAAAACCGCGTTCGCCATTAAAAATCCTATCTCAGCGAAACGAGACAGAGCCCGGCTAACTTAATTAAAGAGAACAATATGTCGTAATTTCGTTAAACATTCTTTATTTAGTAATTAACACGACCTCCGTGGGAAATGGCCGTAATTATAAGGGGGCGATATGTTTGGCCGAAATGAGGGTAGGGTCTGTAAACAAAAGTCAAATTTATATACCTAGCAGTTGTTGATACAATACACATAGATGGTGGGTAGGTTCTTACTTATGTAAGAACCTACCCATCTAGATTAAAATTTTACCTTATAACCGACTAAGTATTTATAATAATTCGCTGCTTTTCTGGAATAGTGTCACAACTCGAAATGTGTCACCATTCTGAATTGAAATTTATATGTAACGGTTTACAATCTTAAATGGAGTAGGTAACAAATTATTTCGAGTTGTGACACTATTCTAGAAAAGCAGCGAATTATTGTTGACTAATTTTAGTTGTAGGTATGTATATCTACTTAAGTATGGTAAGTATCGATGTTATGTCTCTTAAAATATTATGTACCTATATTAATGAATACCTACGTATGTAGGTAAGTATTTAGGTAGAAAAGGTTAGGTACGTACCTACCTACTAAGGCAGAAGTCAAATATCATATCGCACACCTAGATCTAAAGGGTGCTAACTCAAAAATCTGAAGATTTGAGATAATATGCACACCATCGGATTCTTTACAGCATAACCCACCTACTAAAACAGATTTAAGCTAACTCTTCTAGTTTCTTTATAAAAAGCATATGTCTATACAGAAAACTCATGCGTGCGTATGGACATATTAAACAGTTTTTCGCCTCTCCTGAAAAAGTAACTTTTTTGAGTTAGCTCACTTTAGATCTAGGTGTGCGATATAAGTACCTAATAAAAAAATAAGTAAGTAAGGTACCATGTTAAAGTACATTAAAAGGGATTAAATGCAGGTACTTAAATACAATGTACTTAAGTAAATAGGTATGTGTTTGGTGACTAAGTGCCTACTTGTGGGTGCATAAATATATAGATATCTATATATTTATGCTGAACAAGCATAATTTTACATTTGCATCACCCACACGCTGAAAGGTTCAATGGCTTTAGTAGGTACGTTAAACCAAAATGTACGTAGGAAATATTTCGTTGCCTTGATTTACATTTTGTAACAATACTACCAAGAATTCAGCAGGCAAATGTAAACCTTCAGACATATACAATTAAAGTTGGTTTTAAGTAATCGTTTTGAATTATTATGGTTACGTCTATAGCAGCTGTCTGTTATTTTATGATAATTATATAAACGTGCCTATTTTAGATACACACACAGGGTACCTACATGTGTGGATACGGATTCAAATGTTAATTAAAGAAATACTTTCTACGAAATATGAATAATGCCTGCTTATTCTTAACTTAACTTTTAATTTCGGTATATGTACCTACATAAAATATTGATGATACAATATGTACCTACAGAGACTATAGATAGATGTGATTAAGTGGGTATCTATAACTACAACTTAGGTACCAGTAGTAATCAGTAACTTTTAACTTTGTATTAAAATTATAATTGGATTCTTACTTAACTATCTAGATTGAGTTACCTATCTCCCGATCTTGGCAAAACACCTCAAGATAAGTTTAGGGGACTTAACATCAATTCATAGAGCCTCCTTATATAGGTATAACTTTAACATCCTTACTAATATTATAAATGCGATAGTAACTCTGTCTGTCTGTCTGTCTGTCTGTTACGCTTTCACGCTAAAACTACTGGACCGATTTAAATGAAATTTGGTACAAAGAAAGTCTGGAGCCTGAGAAAGGACATAGGCTACTTTTTAACCGACTGCAAAAAAGGAGGAGTTCTACGCGGACGAAGTCGCGGGCAGAAGCTAGTAAGTAATATATAAAAACTATTATAACAAAGTATACTTTACCTATTTAACAAAGTATACCTATTATTGTCATGGCATAGGTACCTATTTAGGTAGGTACCTAATCCTTTGCATAGAAATAGTGTGATGCAGCATATACCTATAGCCAATAGGTACTTATAATAAAGAAAAAAAATATCGAACGGTGAAAATGGAACCGACGTCTACCTACCACTTTTTTATTGAGGAATAAAAAATCTTCTTCCTTAACACTAAACTAGGTTAAGTTCCGAAGCTATAAATATCAATTATGCCAATTTCATCAGCCAACATTTTGTGGAAATTAGCTCTGCAAACTCGGGCACAATTTGTGGGAATGCAAACAGAGGGGTCCGTCTTAGCTTAGGCATAATTCTGTGGGCCTACGATCTTTCACGATTCGTTAGGCACCGTGAAATAATAAAATATCATTGAACAAGATGACCTTTCTTGCTTTGTTAGGTCGTAGTGTACGCGTCACTTTGAAATTCGGTCGATCGGAAGAGTAAGAATTCACATCAAATTTTACTTAAGACTTTTTAATTTTATTTCCCTACTGAATGACATCTTCTGCGCAAATTTCCTATCGGTAATAAGGGACAATACAATTGGATTTTCTGAAACACATTTTAACCAACTCTCACTTGGCAGCCGACTCACGTCGTACACTCCTAATGAGATTTTGTATGGCGTCTGTCGTTTGCTGCGGGGATACTTAAAGTGGCTTATTTAACTAGGTAGGTATTAGTAGGTAAGTATATGCATAGCTACTTATGAAATTATATCAACATGAGTTTGTAATGACAGGGACAATTGGGTTACCTAGTAGGTAAAGTGTTAATGTATTTTTAGACCGTATTGCTATTAAGGTAGGTTGGTAGAAATTGAATCTTCAGTCTTCTCTGAATTTTCAGTCCTAGAGACATGTTAGGGAACCTAATAAATGAATTTCTATCAAAGCAGTTTTATTATATTACCGCGTCTATAACCTGATTGTTTACATAGATCTGTTAGTAGGTACCTACTAGGCAGGTAGGCATTGGCAGGCAGGGTAACAAGCGAGTTGTTACAGAGTTCTCTGCAATGGGTAAGTACCTAAGAAAACAGTCTGTATATAAAAACATGCGGGTATATTAGCTGCCTGCCAAGAGCTTTGCATAGTTCATGCACACCACTAGAGTAGTCTGGTCAGGATTAAGGATCGAGATACAGCGATTTAAATTATTTTTCTACTTATCATCTTCGTAACAATGTCTGTAGTTATACCTAATTAATTTATTAAATACCAAATTATGAAAAGAAAAGATTTTTTGAATAAAGTTTAAAAGAAAAATTGTACCTACCTAGTTAATTAATTTTATTTTGACTTTTAAACCTTATTACATTAGGTACTTACCTATATCATCTTAGGTAGGTACTAATTCGACGCTGACGAAGTCGTGGGCAGAAGATATTTTGATTAAATAGCTTGTTATTTACCAAGATGTACTTAGGTATCAATCGATATTTATAGTATGGTTTAGTACCATTAATTAAAATGACAATGATAAGTATTTGTATCAAGACAAGAGTAGAAAATTTAGACCATAGCGCATCGCGTTCAGGCATTGGTGTGGGTTCGAGTCCTGCTGGGATCTCGACTTTTTCTAATATTGTCTTGGTACAAATAAGATTCAATAGCTTGTTTCTCGTGGTGTGGACCTCTCGCGCTGGCGGTATGGACAGACACGCCGCCGAGTGCGACGCGTCGCGCGTGTTTTTACGTATTTTTCTACTTGAGCTTTCACGCGGTTTTCCATTTGACAAGTTTTTCAGTAGCAAAATTCGAACTGAAATAAAATATGTAGGTACCAAATTGTGATCTCAATCAAACCGTTGGTGTATTGTATATTTCGTAATCATAAATAGATTCTACAATTTTAAAAGCACATCGATGTTATTTGATGTGTGCCAGTGTGCATAAATTATTTCCGTTTACAATAGTCATTCTTTAACATCAATACGTCAATGGTGTAACGTAGAAACTAAAAAAATATAGCTCTATTGTAGACCTTTCCACAAAGCTGGTACTAAGTCCATCCCACAATACCTAATTTGCTTTAGGTAAGTATTACAGACATACACAGTTAATCTCAAGGCTAGTAAAGTTCAACTTTTTTTACAACTGCAAAGAGAAAATGTAATACCTAAAGGTATATATGTTTTAATAATAACATAGGATTTACGTGTCGGCGTTATTGTAAAATGCCTCGCTTGCAATTAGTGCCCGCATCGTCAGAGCATTGTGCGGTTGCTGCGTCTAGTACCTAGGTAAGTAGATACTACATGTTAGCTTTTTCACACTGTGACACTCCAAACTGAAAGAATAAGTAAAGTAGTCATTCAAAATAACATGGACAAATACACACTATATAGTTACCTACCTGAATAAAAAAAATATAGGAAAGAAGGTAGGTATTTGCTGTTTAATAAAAGTTTCATAAGAACACAATCAGTATAGTTATACCTACCTACCTATGTATAGACATGTCGGTATCTGGTCTACTAATTCTGAGATACATAGGTAGGTAATAACTAAAGCACTTTTCGCATGTCAAGACAGACTAAATACCTATGAAGCCATCTAAACCATTAGTACTTAAGTAAGTATAATTCCGATTTACAATCTAGATGGTAAGAAGGTACCTAGCTACGTGGTTTAATAACAACAAATTGCTCGATAAGCGTAAAACAAATAAAAGTTAAAACGTCACTAATCAACGTTCACTTAGAGATTTGTAGCCATCCTTTTCCTGTAATTAAATGTGTAAGCGGATCATCAAGGCAGAAGAAAACATTTCGCTAACTAACGACCACTAACATGCGATGGAGTCGTTAAGGAACTAAAAACTATAATACTTACACTACTCTGTTGGTTTCATGTACAAAATAAAATTTTTATTTATCAGTTACCTATTAGTTTTAGGAAGAAGTAATCCAGTACTGAAGAGATCTTGCTGCGCTGGTGTTGTTAAATAATACTTGTTTTTGTATTAATTAAATTGTATATTGACTGAGCACACGTAATTACATGTTGGTGTTAGAAATTGGAAGAGGAAGAGGCGACAGTGTTTCCATCGCATATAAATTATATTTTATACTTTTAATGTTGCAAACAAGTACCTATTTAAGCGGCAATTATTATTTATCTCGTTGACTCTTAAGCATGCCTTTAGAATTATAGAGTGCAATCCTTCGCAATCACAATAGATATACTATGTAACTAACGCTAGGTAATATACAAAAATGTATAAACCCGTACTTTCTGCTTTGAATCTCAGAAAAGTTTTTCTTACAAAGCGAAGCAACGAGGAATACTCGTTGTGCCGAGTTTGGAGACAATAAGTCCGCCTCCATTGAGACAAGTGTTGGTGCACAGGTGCATTACTAGATGCCGCGCCGCGCCGGTTTGCAGTACGAGTGAAGGCGGTCGCAAAGTGCAATACATTTTATGAAAAAAAAATAATAATAAGTATCTGAAGTATCTGAATAAAATGATAGTTGGGTGTTTTAACCGGGCAGTGCCTTGGAGCCTTCAAGTTCTAGATGCCCTTAGTCCTCCAGATTATTCGCCTTTATACATTTCGGCCCCTGTAAGTATTGTATTATTATTAATTATACTTATATCGTCACCTCAATCTGCAGGGAATATAGTACTTAAGTCCGTATTAAGTTGGTTAGTAGATCACGTAAATACCATTAGGCCAAACTTTGCCACTGGACACTAACTTTGGTAACTTTTTATCCAATGTTGAGATATAAAGGTTTAGATCTTTTAATTATGGCACGATGGTCTCCATCTTTATAAGATACCGTGGGGGTTACTTTGACCAGAGGGGGGTTGCATTGACCTGTTGTTTTTGATAACCTAAGTATTTCATTCACACGATTCCTATCAAAATGTTGTATTAAATACTAGCTTATAAAAATGAAACTAAAACAATGAGAGGGTAGTTTTATAGAACAAACAAATTAGACATTAAAAATCGGGTTGGGTTAAGTTACTCTCTTGGGTTAAAGTAACCCGACTTTACTGTAATATACTTACTCTGACTCCCTGATACTACCTACCAATTTGCATCGCCAGCAGTGGAACAAACGACTCTGGAACATAGACTAGCGTAACACGGAGACGTTGCGAAGAGACAAAGGCAACGCACGATGCACTGATGCCGAATTAGTGTCTACGGGCGTCGGGGGAGCATATTGATATTAGGACCAAGATTAAAAAAAAATGTCTCTCTAGTGTAGATAGGTACTACATAATAAGCAGGCACCTATTGTAACAATTAGTTTGAATTTCACGTGGAGGTTGGTAAGTACATACTACGTATAACATGTTGCACTTAGCTTCAAAACACGATGGTCTGTATTTTAAAATAAATACCTACTCAATTCACAGAGCTCTGCAAACAAAGCTTAACTCAAACTATATCACAACAATGTAAATCTTCGTATTACCACAAGCCTGTAATAGTAAAACGTAACGACGTCTCGAGTTTGCTCGAGATGAGTGCCGTGCATGGATGCACAAACTGCACTTTGCCGTGTGAGCAGAGCTTTGCACCACACACTGAAGGCAAAACTATTGCGCTGATAGCTATATCTAAACAAACGTCTCGAAAATGTTTTTTAACAACACACAGATGTCAAGAAGTTATTTCTAGATAGATCTAAGTTTGCTCGTAAATTTAACATGCAAACGTACTTAGCTAAGTATTTTAGATTAGCTTAGGTACATATACTTTCTTAGTCACTAAGATAATCTATGACTAGTCCTAAAACCTAAAAAGAAGGACGTTATGTGTATATTAATTATCAATTAGGTACTATTTTTTATTATTGCTTACCATTCATACAGATTATTTTTGAACCTAATTTGTAACAGGCATCAGACTTGATGGACTTCTAAAGTATGAGTAAGTAGGTACTAAGTACTTATGTACTGTAACGACCCCCTATCCTAAGTAATCTAAGTAAGCTATGTAATAAATAACTAATAAACTATCCTACCTACCTATATCTACTCATTCCTACTTATTTCTACTTAATTCTAATGGCCAGCCGAATCGTCTAGTAGTATAATTTAGAACCCGTTTCCGTTGTGTACCGCAGATAACCCAGACTCTTTTAGTGGAAGACCTTAGGGTCATATTCTAAGTAATAACTAACCTAACCTAACTAAGAATATTGATAATGAAATAATGAATATGAAATACATTTATTGCGTAAAGGTAGAGCCCCAGCCTCCGCTCTGAGAGATTGCTATCTCCCTGCCCAAGACAACCTCAGGCAACCTGTAGTCTTCGTCCAGAGACAGGTCAGACTCCCACGCTAGCATCCACGAGGACAACTAGATTTAAGGTCTTAGTCAGTCAATATAAGTATCCTAACCGTCCTGGCAAATGGACAAGAGGAACACCGATTGAATACGTATGAAAATATGAAGATGTTCAGCAAATAAAAGCATCCAATCAAACTACTTCATTCAATTAAAGTTAGGATAGCTATCGCAGATGCTCATGATTGCAAAACAAATAATGGTAAGATGTGATGATGCCCTGCCTAAAGCATCTAGAGCCCTGCCTAGCTTCTATTACCCTAAAGTATTCGTTTCTCTCAACGAATGCTAAACACCTCTAAAACTAGAAATCGAACTTAGATCTTAAGTTGATTACATAGTTGAATAAAGGAACGATCTCACCGCTTTCGTAAAAGACGTATGAACGATCCTCCAACGATAAATTAGCCCCCAACGGGCTGATATCAAACAGTCTCGGCTTGCTCCTGCTTTTGCCTGATCCTTGTTTGTATCCTTGTTAGTAAATCCAGCTATTTCCTATAAGTATCTGTAATAAAATATCGCGCACACGACTTCCGTGGACTAAGCGAACACTTCTTTGAAAATCTTTAAAGTTAAAAGATCTAATAATTCAGCTATTATCTAAACTATGAGTAAACCAAGAATGCCCCCGATTCTGACATAACATGCCTATTTATGTCCTCGCGACGTTTCTAAACAAAAGTCTAATCTATTCGAAACGCGAACTTTAAAAAGAAATTATCGAATATTTTCTTCTTTAATAAAGAAGGTAATAAATATACGTAACCTAGACTAAAAATAGAAGAATTTGTGAATCTGTACGAGGCGCGAAACCTGGCTCGTCACAGTACCTACATGTAGCATATGCGTAATGGTATGTACTTACCTATAATTAGATTTTTATTTTAGGAAAGTTTTATTTTATAAATGCAAAAAATCGAAGATTATGAACCTAGTCACACAGTCACGGTGTAACTTAAGATAGACAATAATATAGGTAGTCTATATTATTCAGGAGCATATATAAAACTATTTAATTACTATTTGCTTAATCTGATATAAAGCTACTATTACACATACTCTAAAATAGCATGCTAAAAATCGTGCTATTAAGTATGCTAAATATGAGTACGCTTATTACCAGTGTTATTGCACGTAAGCAAAAAATGTAAAAAGGTAACTAGTTAAAAATAAGTAAGTAGCTAGGTAGATATATCTGTTGTAAAATCACTGTTTGTCATTTTCCACGACCGTGTGTCCGGTTGTAATTCGTCGTTATCTTTATGCTCGGATGGCGAGCAGGAACTGGGCAGCGATTCAACAGATTACGAACTATGTCTCGCTTAACATATTATTCTCTGCCATTGTAAACTGTTAGTGACACTTAGTAAATTCAAATAAGCACCCTATGAAGTAAGTGACAAGGTTCAGTTTCGAGAGAGTGGAAAGGGAGATTAGGTGAGCTTAATGTCAATCGTTTTATACAGGAATCGCTTTATGTGTACCTACATGCCTACCTAGTGCTAACCAGGGAAGGTAACGTCATTGTGTGCGTTCTTAAAATTCACGTAAGTATATATGTAAACTCTACATTACACAACAAAACAAATACAGAGGTTTGAAGAGATAAGAATATATTTATATTACATTTGTACAAAAACGAACTCACCCCTTTCAGGGATCTTACAGTTAACCTTTGGACGATTGGGAGGATATGAAAGTTATAGCTTAGGTAAGACAGAAAATACGTGTACATCCTAAAACCACTTGCCTGATTATAATTTCATAATAATTATTCACCAAACTCTTTAGTATGTACGACGATGACCTATTTTGTAAAAACCTGCGTATTTGACCTGTATCCAAAACCTTTATAGGAATATAACCGGATAAGTGTGTGTTGTAGTGCAATGAACATTGAATAAAGTAATATATTTGTTGACCAGTAACTTGGATGAAGTTCAAGCACTACTCTACTATACCAGTCTCCCCAATTGTATAATGCACTTGGTTTAAAAGCAATCTCAATTGGTATGCTCCAAGATGCTAAAACACTGACTTTACCAATGCGAGTTACCTCGGTAGCCTACAATGGAAGTCAATTGGTTTGAAGACAAACCAGGCGTTATATCCTAACTAATATTATAAATGCGAAAGTAACTCTGTCTGTCTGTCTGTCTGTTACGCTTTCACGCTAAAACTACTGGACCGATTTAAATGAAATTTGGTACAAAGAAAGTCTGGAGCCCGAAAAAGAACATAGGCTACTTTTTAACCGACTTCAAAAAAGGAGGAGTTCTACGCGGACGAAGTCGCGGGCAGAAGCTATATATAATAAAAGTGATTGCTTTAGCGTTTTGAAGAATACCAGTTGGTATTGCTTTCAACCCAAGCAAGTTACAGAACCAGGGAACAGGGTTTACTGAATATCTTTGCGAAATGTTGAAAGTTTGAATCTTTCCGCGAGAATGTCAACGAGACTTTAGAGAAGGTAACGACAACACAATCACGATATTTTGAATGTAGATAATGTTTGTAAAATAATTTAAATGTAGGTAATTAATGTTAAAATCATTCACATATCACTTCAATTCACATTATAACGAGCTTATATTTCAATACCTTGATTTAATAATCTTACCAATTCAATTTTAATTATTCAATAAGGATTTCAGTGTTGTTAATTAATGCTCTATTAAATGTAGAGATTATATTACCTACATTACATAGATGATACGTGGGTAATAAAGTTTTATGTATGTCGAAGTTACCGATATATTTTTATATTTGTAGTTCCAATACTTTATTATATTAAATACCCATTTTAATGCATTATCGTATAATATCTGAATAAATAGGTACGTAGGTATCTTTGTTTTCTATATCTATACTAATATTATAAGAAGAAAGGTTTGTTTTTTTGTTTGTTTGGATTGAATAGGCTTCAGAACGGCTGGATCGATTTCAAAAAATCTTTCACTGTTGGGAAGCTACACTATTCCCGAGTGACATAGGCTATAAAAAAAAGATGATCCGTGCGAAGCCGGGGTGGACAGATAGTTTTTTTATAAACGTATGTAATTAGGTACTTAAACATAAAACTATGTATTTGAGACTATGTAACGCGAACTGACAAATCGGTACCTACCATCGGAACATATATAAATGGGTCCTATAAGATATTTCCAAAACTTATTAAAAACTACAAAATAAAATTGTAAAAATGTTTTTTGTGGACTATACAGCCCCGAGATACAGTCAGCCTCGAAACAAGGCGAATTACTATGAAACTACTGTACCTCTCCATAGTTCCCTATTTCCTTTGTTATTCTGACAACTTGAATTTACAAGGTCACTACTCGTTTAGTCTGTTTACTCAGTTTCAAAGTTTGTTCACAATTCAAAAACAAAACAAGAATATTTATATCCACTGGTAATCCAATTATTTTTACTTTATTTACTTACATCTTTATATGTACGTATATAACTACAGTACATAAAGTCACACCCGTTTTCTTTTGCGATACTACCTAGGTATCAATTATTTCCTAGAATTTAAATGTTACCTATAGTATTACCTATATTACTTTGATATATTTTACTTCGTAATCTCTATCAAAATCTACTAAGTTAGTCTTATCAAAAGCGTCCATAATACTTATACCTGTAAAGTTTAGTTTTACCACACTTGAGTATTAAAGATTTCTCCACGTTTTGATTCGCTGAAAGGACGAAAGTAATTAAATTGCTGGAGTAAAACGGAATATACTTGGAGTTACCCCACATTGTGCGGAGCCTTGTCAAGAAAGTTGCCGAGCGTTAGGAAGTCGAGTTAGCACTGTCAGCATGCTTACTTACATGTGTGACTGTGACAATTGAAAATAATATTATGTAAGTAAATAACTAGCCTTTGCCTGCGACTTCGTCTGGGCACGATGAGTAGGTAGTACCTACTAGGTACTTTACACAATATCGTTGTAAAATGTAGCCTATAAGTTATTCTAATATATAATATATGCTATATTATTCTAAAGTTTCATCGAATACATTCTGTAGTTTTAGCGTGAAAAAGTAACCAATGACTGTATGTGACAGACTGTGACAGATTCTTGACGAAACGGTTAATATAGGTTATATTATAAATAATGTAAAATATAGCCTATACGTTATTCTAATATATATAATATAAATATATATCCTTAACATTTCATTTATGAATATGACGTAACATTTTCTGTGTAAATTACCTACTAATATTGGAATTATCAGTCGGTTTTTTGTGAGCCAGCCCGACCTTGCGTGATAATACGTGGAAAACTATTTTTCCCAGAAATGAGACCTGGCCAGATTGATTTTTCGCCCCGCTTATAGTGTCAATTTTGTTAGATTTCATATTCTTTTTTAATTTCCTTGATGCCTTCGCAGTTATTTCAAATTTGAATGAAATAATTATAACGGATTTCACTAGCGTACTGTATTTTATTTGCAGACGTTTAGAAAACTTTACAGTTTCTATAAGTATGTACATATTTGTAGCCAACTAAGCTGACGATTGTTGTACTTACTTTAGTATTAAACTAGCTAAAACACATTTATGATACAAGTATGGTACAAGTATAGGTTTATAATACTAATAGATTATAAAAGTTTTTAAATTGGTATTTATGACATAATCGCGAATAGGTATGACTAACTTAATGTAGCAATAAATTAACAGATTATTGTGCAGAACATAAGCATTATACCTACTTAGGTCCATATTTTTCCAAAATATTTGCTGCAAAGACACTAAAGTCCGTAATTTATCATACATTCACCAATTACTGTCAGTATTACTGCGTAACTTCCGATAAGTCGCAATTGCAAGTTGAACCGTCACATATTGTGGAAAGGCATTATTTAAAAGACGACTATAACGTTGATGAAAGACGGTTGAAAATTCAAGAATGATTTCTAATCAGATACGGCAGGATAGGTACTATTATAGGATAGCTAGTGACGTTGCTCCATAAACCATCCTCGACTCCAGAACATAAACAATGCATTTTGTGACTAATGTTCAACCGCCATGTTGAATTTCGAGGTTATGAGATACTTTATAGTTGCTCTAAAACATTAACTACCGCTGCAAAAATTATATCTATTTTATAGGAACTAACTTAACTAACTTAAATGAGGACAGCCGAAAACTAACTTAAGTTTTCGGCTGTCCTCTTTCAACTAATTAAACACAATAGTAAGGTAAGTACATCTCTATCTTACCCACTTTAAATCCTTATCATTACGAGTCGCAGTTAAAGAAACATTTTTTAAAAACAAATAGCACTTCCCAAAAATTGGATAATTATTTTATTTATTTATTTCAACAGACTTCAGGATCTATTTTTTTATTTTACAAACCGGCCAAACACAAAACCTGGATAAAGAGTGAAAAACTATAATAAAAGGATTTACTTAACTTGCGTATTTCATTTTATTAGCTAACGTCTCGAAAACTTTACAGTTCCCATACCTATTCCTACCATACTAGCATAGCGTACTAGCTGACGTTAGTCTAACACTTTAGCCAATAAAATAAAATATGTGAGTTAAATCCGTTAAAGATTGTTTTAATCCAATGTGTAATAACCGCAAAGGCATTAGAAATTATTAAACAGAGAAATGGTCAACACATACCTACTGTCGTCATCTTTTAGGCAAACACAGCCTTTCCTCCAAGTATCTTTTAACAGATGTATGTCATATTGGAGCACCTATATCAGTAACGTCGCTTCAGATATTGCTCGACCGCTGGCAACGAGCCCGACGCCCTAGGTACACTCAGCGTCAGAGAGCTGTTTAATATCTACTTACGAATTATTAGCGACCCTCCCAAAGGTCTTTGCTAATAGGTATTTAATGAATATTGCTAAGATTTCTTAAGAGGATTGTGAACCCGTTAATTTTCATACAAAAGGCGACAACGTTTTACACCCAGTAAATATAGTTAGATTTTTATAATTTTTGGATATGTTGTAGATATAATGAGAAACTACGTCTGTACGTTTTAATTTTTAAGAAATATTGCTTACGCTGAAATTTATTAGCATCTAAAAATCTATATATAGATCTAAAAATCTATATTTAGATCTAGCGTAAGCAATATTTCTTCTGCAAAGTTTCTCATTATATCTACAACATATCCAAAAATTATAAAAATCTAACTATATTTACTGGGTGTAAAACGTTATCGCCTTTTGTATGAAAATTAACAGGTTCACAATCCTCTTAAGATATAAAAAAACAGAAAAAAATCGTGCGCAAATAACCTAGGAGGTACTAAGTTAAGAAGAAATAAGGCGAAAAACCGATGCCTTTAGTGGTCCTTACAACTTATACTTCATATTAGATTAGTATTACCTGCGAGAGTAAGGACCTAATATATTTTTTGCTCCGGTCAGCATTTTTCACATTACTATAACATTTTTTTTAAGAAGAACATGAGTATAATCATTTAAATAAAGTGGTACAGTGGTACCACATATTTGTAATTGCACTGGATCATGTTGTACGCTGAAGATTATTGTACATACTACCTATTCAGTAGGATATGTTATATGTGTTCGAGTGTACGGACATGGTGAACATGATATAGGGTGACAGCGTCGGCGTCGCGGTCGCATTTTTTGTAATAACCAATGCATCTCATATCAGCTCAAACTAATATCATAAGTTGAAATTGACGGTTTTTGGAACTAAAGACCGCTAGCTGAATTAAAAGATCAAATATTGTCCTGACAATTAAGTAATTAACCGAGTGATTAATGATATAATAATACTACCCACACGGTAGTAATATAACTACTGCATACGAGTATATATACCTAGGTATATGCAGTAGTTGTATTACATGACACTGGCTTAGTATTTATCTGCCTAAGCGGTGAATATACCTCTTTTTCCCCTTTGTGGATTTGAAAAAGTGGAAGTAACAAGTATCTTATAGGTAATACTATGCACAATCTAAATACCTATATCTATTAGAATACATCATAATTATAGATACGTATGATAATCTTAAAGTTAACTATTTGTATCAAAGATGCAAAACAAAAAAATAAAGATGAATCTTCGCCATTCATATTTGTTTTGCATCTTATTTATGGAGACGTGTATCGAGATAATTAAATAGGTAGCTTTTAAATATGCAATTACACGCGGTTCAATACTCAGTATAACTAAAGTCCATTTATCTAGAGGGATGCCAGCGATAATAAATTGTAGTATCGACGAATTAAGATGGATAGATAGGATATTTGCACGAGTGTGTCATTAGAGGCGTCGTGTTATAAGCGACACGCGGCGATATACAGCTTAAGATAGCATTCTAGGTACATGTAGTTTTTTAAGTTTAGCGTTAGACTATCGTTAGCTCAGTCGTGCTACGGATACTGGAGCTGTTTAGTTTGCGAAATAAAATAATATAAGCGTGTTAAATCCGTTAAAATTGTTTAATTCCAATCTATAAGTATTTTTTTATTGTGTTTGGATTCTGAGGAATCAAATTGCGGTATGTACTTAAAAAAAATTATCAAGTTTATTTATTTATTGATCTTAAATTGCATTTTTTTATCGATAAATACTATTAAATATTAAACAATGAAATCGGCCTAACCAGGTCTCTGTACTAAGAATTAACCCGCCCTGAGGTCACAGGACGGGGCGAAAAGTTTATTCGAGATATCCTTCAGATTTTTTTTTGTATTACATTTGCCCAGTACTTACCCCTAAATTACATACATTATAAATTACCAAGTAGGTATTAGGTACTTTCAAAATATTGGGGTAAAAAGCGAATATTCTTTCAGCTCACTAAAATTATTCGCTGATAAATTATAATTAATAGATTGATCTTTTATAGTAAGTACCTACATATAGTACTGTAGTAGATCAGATACCTATTACACCCACATATAATTGATACTCTCAGTAACTGTAATCCTATTTATGGGCAAAATTATACTGTATTAAATGATACACACGTATTATGTACCTACATACACGTATACCTACTTCTACTTGCCTACTTATTTGTTTATAATAAGATAACTATCGTAGGAAACATTTTAATTAAATACCTATCGAAATATTTCGATTTGGATATTTAGCAATAGGTAGACATTATACATTTTTTCAACAAATTTAAATTCAACTTTTAAATAATAAAGGTATTAATGAAAATTAAATACAATTCACATTTATATCAAGTTAATCCAAACTTTGCAGTGAACTTGCGGCATTGTGCAATTATTTAATAATAATCCATTTTTTCTCTTCTACAATAGAATCTGCAACAAAGCAAAAATGACGTTCCTGCTAGTCCTTCCGGTTGTTTTTCCGGAACACTGTTAAAATATTAAAATGCGCAGTTTTACAGATTCCAACACAAACGGTTACAATAATCTAAACAAAAAGTTATTTTGTGAAATGTTACGCATTCATTTTAAAGTTACAATTTCCTAGTTGTTGAATTTATGGACTATGAAATGTCGACAAGAAACTCGACGAGGTCTAAAATAGGCGTGACAGTCCGTGAAATATATCACTGATTGTCACGTCAAATGACAAAATATAATATATGGAAAGTAGTACAATCAATAATAGTAGTTAAACACAAAATTTGATGACATAAATTGCAATCATGCTCTAAATCCTTAGCTAAGCGTCATGAACGTTTCGTGGAATCAAAAATGACAAAACAAATAAAAAAGTTTAATTTAGCGTCGTTGTCGTATATGTTACCTTTTATTCATATAAGCATTTATTTCGTAAGTCGCAAAAGTTTATTATTTGTAATGTCTTAATCTGATACATGAAACTTGATTAACTTGACTGGCATCATTTTGCGTTTTTAATCCTGTACGATGATGAGCGCAAGTGATTTCATTATTTTATTTTTATGTTATTTTCTGTCTATTCATTTTATAAATAAGAATTTAATAAGAAAGATCTTATTAGTTGATATCTGATCTTCATAATGCATTACAACTTGGACGGTTCGTTCTGGTCCATCGTCCGTTCATTTATAAGATGTAGGAAACTGCAATTCATACATACATCAAATCTATACCGATTCATACATACGCATCCGGCACCCACTCCATTTGTCACTCGCCCTCTTTTAGAGGGCGTGACGTGATAAATTTGGATAGTGTCCTACATAGAAAGACGCCGGGTCGTGTCATCTTGGTTTAAATGTAAGTTTCTGCCACTTTTCCGTGTTGCTTTTTCTTAACAAATGTGGGAAAATGTGTGTGATAGCGTGAAGAGGGTAGTGAATTTACAATTTCGGGGTAGTTCTGACTGGATATGGACATGATTTGAGTTTTTAAGAGTTGTGTTACATGATTTACAACGATTGTTATGGATGCTCAAGAAGGAGAGAATTCTTGGGACAATATGCAGGGCCACTGTTTTTTCTTGCTTTGTCAATTAAAAGGATTATTAAAAAATACCATAACTGACTGATAAATAGAATTTTGTTTTCTATACACAGTCACCATCTTTTGGGACACTAGCATACGTACCTAACCTAAAATATTCTAAAACAAACGTATTTATAATATCACTTAGAGAATCCACTATCACTTAAATAATTTTCATTCCACATGAAACGTCAAACTTATTATTTGCAGACGACTTTTACAACAAAAGCCTTGTTAGAGCAGAAGGCATAATTCTGGCCCGTATGTCATATTATTAGGTTAGCCGAGAACCCTTGCGAGCGACATTTGACGCGAAATCTTATTATCGCCGAACATTATAGCACATTTTGCCTTTTATATGTGAGAATATTCCATTAGTGAATGGAACGTGGTACTATATCCTAGACAAGCACGGAGCAGAATGATCGTAATGATATTTTCGCAACTTAGAAGCTTTTCTTGTTTTTATGGTAGATGGTAAAATTAGTCAATGTTTTATTTTCTATAAAACTATGGTCAATCGTTTTTATCCAAACAGGTGCTAAATATATTTTATGAAAATTCCTTTGCTTAGAAATATTATTATATATATTATTTTGCGTTCAAATATTATTATATTATAGCATTACGGTAACAATTTTGCTCGCGACATTACATGGTCAGGCGCCGTTCGATTGACGGACTTTGATAAGAAAATTGCTAAATCAATTATCTTACTTTAAAACGATTTTGTAATTAACGTTATTTTTTAAACGAGTTTTTTGAATATTAATTTCAATTTGCACCTGGGTGACTAAGTTTCATTTTTATTTGAACTTTCACGTCGTTTTACACCTTTTTGGATCGTGCCTCATTTGTTTAATCTTTCTTATTTGTTCCATTATAATAGGTATACTACTTCAATATTTCAAGCAACTACAATCAAGTAACGTGAGTCTACAATCAATCAAAACGCTAGTCTACCAAGAAAATAAACACGACACTTGCGCAATCAGCGGTAGCTACACAGTCGATAGACAATCGGTTGTCGACGCACGTTCACTAAGCAACCAGATTTTTATGTTCCAACTACGGCTGTTAATATCCTTGGTTGTATGAGTGATGATCTATTATGCGTTCAGCATATTATTATTATAAAAGAATCTGAAGATGAGAATTAAGTTCAATTTAATTCTAAATATCTTGTTCCGTAAAGCACAGCATGCCAAAACAAAATCATTATTATTATGCTTATGTATCAAAAAGTACAGTAGTTTCATAATGTCTTAGTTAAGTACTTACCTAACTTCCAACATATGAACTGACGCAAAAATCTCAGATCCTAAATGTGTTTAATCTCCGGGAATAATTGGTAACTTACCCGAGTTCCATAATAAAATTACCCGTTATATAACGTCGCTCGGAGGATAATGTACGAAAATGTTTTGTTTACAACAACATTGAAAAGCGGAAAACATTATACAAAGAGGCTTTGGCATTAACCCCCTGTGATCGCAACTCGGATATACGGAGGTGTAAAAACAATGTGAGGAAATAAGCAAACCCGCTCATCGAAGTTAGCCAAGCTGAAGCGCTCCGGAAGTATTCTCATAACGCAAATACTTGCTTTGCACCCCTTTATTCCAGTTTAATGTGGGATGCGCCACTCGGCGTTACGTCGTGTGCCGCAATTAGTGTGTGTTTGTTAGATAAAGGACAATAAATACACTTGAGTAGACACGAGCGGAGATTGCTCGGAGGAAATATTTCGCCTCTGGACTATTGTTTTTCAGTTGTTTCGGGGAATGAAGAATGACTGGGAGGGCTGCGAGGAAAAAAGAGTTCTTTCCGGGTGTCTCAATAATATAAATAAAATAATAGGGGGTAACATTTTATGATACTTATTTTTGTGTCTAAGTATATATATATTATATAATTTGAAATCTGGTGATGATAAGTTAGATTTTCAGCGGGACCTAAATAAACGACGTAACTGCATGAGTAAACAAGTGGCGCTGTAACGCTCACTTCAAGGACAAGGCTATAAAACTGTTAATTGAAGAAAGTCTTTAGGAAATTAGCTTGCATACCTACAGTGTATTAATCGGTAAGTAGGTAGTTAGCTAAGTGTATACCTAAGTACCTATAATCCATCGCATCAGTATTTATATATATTAATTCGGTAGTAAGTATGGGTAAAAACGCACCGTTAGTCATCAATAGATACCTATTTTACATTTATGACTTTATTATTTATGTATTCAAATACTAGACAATTTGATCTCAAAAAGCATTTACTACAGTATTTTATATAATAAAACACTTTATAATACTCCATAAAATACGATTAACCCAAACCCTACATCAAAAAGTTATTTCAACAAACCAATATACATAAGCATCCGAAGAAAAACCCTTGTCTTTGGGAAGGACGCTAATAAAAGGGAAAAATAAAGGCAATATATCTTTTGGATTAGATTCCTGTCCTAATCAGGGCCGGACTTTTAGCACCCTTTTCAACCTTGATTCGTTCCTCTTGCCTTTTGTTTGTAATGAATATACTTACCTACTATGGATGTGAACGAATTCAATTTAAAAATATATTTTTGTGTTACCTAACCATGCTCAAATCCACTTGTTTGTTTCGAGCTATAAAACTATTTTTTCGTCAGTTATTTAGTAAATTCAGCAAACGATCTCCGTTTGTGTCTTATTTAATATTTATTTACATTGTGTGGCCCTGTTTTAAGTTTACCTATAGATTGCACAGTGGGCAAAATATACACTGATAAGTGGAACTAACTACCTAACCCCGCAATCTGGTAGTAGCTATTAGCCTCGCCTAGCCAAGAGCCACCAAATCTAGGTACATAATAATATTTGTATTTAAGCACGTTTTTATACTAATTTTAACTAATTCCTAAAATAAGAGAAATGTTCCCTATAAACACAACAAATTTCCATTTATAACATGGTACATAAAGACAAGGTTGAACTAATAAAATATTTTCGAAGCTCGACTATAAATATCGAAACGATTCAAATTCCAGATGAACATTATCAAAATATTCGCAGGTAAGCACTTATTGTACTTCAGCTCGGGTTTCCTAATCCAAAATCCAAATTTAAGTACAAAATTGGTGAAGCACCTGAAACTTTTAAGCCTCTGACGGGATAAATTGAAGGCACTTGTTGAGTCGGCTTTGGTTCATTTATATATAATATAAGGCTTCTCAACATTGGGTAACAATTTCACTCTATCAGTTTTTGAAGGCTTGAATATCTATATAGCACGTCTTAATCACAGGTTTGCACAAGGATTAGGTTCTTCAACTTAGCTCAGACATTCCATATTAATACGAGCAATATAATTAAGGGTTTAATCTCAAGAACGACACCGCTAATTCACCATTTTTTTTCTGTATTTTACAAAATTGCAAAAACATAGGTGATATGGATATCAAAATTAAATTTCGATTGGTTTTATGCCCAACGTACCTACTAACTACTTAATTATTATATTACGATATACTGAAATAATTAAAAATTTAAAATATAGCTTAGCTTAATACAAAATAGAGTCGTATTATAAAATTAAACATTTTCCATTATTTATTTTGCTTGACGTTGTCAAAATTTTATTTAACCTATTTTAACAATTCAAGTTATTTTTTTAGAGTATGACCTAATATTCCAGCTAGTAATACAAATGGTTAAAATTCTAGAACAACATAATATTATATTATTATAAACAATTTCGTAGCAACGTTATATCTGCTCAGAAAGTTTCAAATAGGCTGCTTGAGACTTATTTACCTACTTTCACATCATAAAACAGCCCTCAGGTGAGTTTATTTATTTCTGGTTAAAAAAATATTGAAACAGTAACAAATTGTGCCAATAGTACTGATACCATCTGATGATTACAGCCTCGAGTTTATCGTACCGAATAGATATCAAAAGGATCAGATAAATAATTATGACTCTTGCTAGAAGCACTTTACAAAAATTATAAAGTCTGTTTCATAAAGGGTACCTCAGAGACTACTATTTTTATCAAACATTACTTTCTCACATAAAATGAGACTTTTAATCTCAAGAAACGTTTTACATTTATGTGATATATGCACTTAATTACATAAAACGATTTCTTTAGACGTTTTGAAAACCAATTTAAAATTCTAAATATATAGGTATTTAAACATTTATATTTACACTACCTAATAGGTAGTATAGACTGTATATTTAAATGAATCTACTGATTAATTAGGCGAGTGGTTTCTTTACAGACGTTTATTACCAACTAGCGGCCCCGGCAGACGTCGTCCTGCCCGTCCGATTGTTTCGTCAAAGATCTGTCAAAGTCTTCTGTCACTTCTTCATAAAGCTTCATATTTTCCCCGTTTTTTACATATTTTGCACTGTTTCTTCGCTCCTATTGGTCGCAGCGTGATGTTATATAGCCTAAAGCCTTCCTCGATAAATGGTCTATCCAACAAAAAAAGAATTTTTGAATTCGAACCAGTAGTTCCTGAGATTAGCGCGTTCAAACAAACAAACAAACAAACAAACAAACAAACTCTTCAGCTTTATAATATTAGTATAGATTGACACACTGCTATAAAACAAAAAACAATTATAACTATTTTAATACAAAAACTAGAAGTATAAAATTAAATAAAAGAGGTGCGTTCGAAACTGGTAGTGTGTCATTTTCTAGCATATTTTGTTTATAAAAAGGGCATTTGTAAATGACGTCAAAATAGAGCATGTGTCAGCTAGATCCAAATACATTTATTTGAAGAAGTACCTACTTTAGGTATTTGTTATTTATCTATCTAATAAATATATCGTAATATTCGCATCTAATCTCATTTTAATCTTAGCTTTATTTTAAACTCAATGAACTAAATAAACATCCCTGAAGTTAAATCAGATAAATACTGAAATAACTACTTACTACTCTTTGTACAGACAGACCTATCTAATTTATATGTTAAAATTCCTCGCCCCGAGTGATCTCTCGTGTACAGAATAGCAAATCAGTTTCTCTATTTGTTAACCATTCCAAAGTAACCGGCTATTATAAGACTCCATGATTATGGTATCTGATATACAATAATCTAATATTTAAATTGTAATTACTTTTTTTTTATTCTACTCTAATATCTACCAGCGACCCGCCCGGCTTCTCACGGATGCTATAAACCTTCCTCTTGAGTTACTGTATCGATTAAAAAATACACTTCAAAATCTGTTGCGTACTTTTAAAGATTTAAGTGTACATGGGGATGGACAGACAGCGACAGTGACTTTGTTTTATACTATGTATTCTCTATACTACTATTTCCAAGTAAGCTCAGATGTTGATTTACAATATTTTCATATTGGTATGATAGGTATTTATAATATAGGTATATTTATTACATAAAATTACATATGTAATATATATGTGGCACTCTGTCAAAGAAATGTAATATTGAAAATAAACAAATTTTAGGATTCCATATTGGAGTATGAGAAGGCATGATATTGAGTTCAAACAGGAATTCATCCAATTATCTGTCAGAAGGAACGAAGTGGTACAAAGCGAAGTGTAAATATGGGTGGCATTTTTGAATATAATAATTAATTTAACTCACTTTTGATAACTGATAAGTTTTAATGGAATTGCATGGGTATAAACTTCCAGAGCGTACTGTGTGGTTTATTGGTAGAAATTTTCGGTATAGTGTCCTTGAATTTATATCATAATTCATTTCTTTAATTTACTAACGCTTAACGACTGTTCATTAATATCAGCCAGTCAGCCTAGTCTTCTAATACCTATTTATAGATTATATCTCGTCACTTGGCATATCTATACTAATATTATAAAGCTGAAGAGTTTGTTTGTTTGTTTGTTTGAACGCGCTAATATCAGGAACTACTGGTTCGAATTCAAAAAATCTTTTTTGTTGGATAGACCATTTATTGAGGAAGGCTTTAGGCTATATAACATCACGCCGCGACCAATAGGAGCGAAGAAACAGTGGAAAATGTGTAAAAAACGAAAATATGAATGAAGAATTACTATTCCACGGGGACGAAGTCGCGGGCACAGCTAGTTATTATATATAAATAAATAACATCCACGCACATATCAAGCATAGCTACTACTTACATATTAAGTGGTTCACGAAATCAAAACGGCAAGTGGAAAAAAGTAGCACTACAACAAAAAATACTTACTTAGTAGTAGAATTATAGGTACTTAGGTAGGAATATCTCCTCTCGTTTAATTCCTTCGTTCATGACTTGTACCTTCTCGGATATTGCCACGAAGAGTAAAAAAGTTCAATGAGTTCACGTAACGAGGCCTTTCAGACTGGGCCCGCGCCAAACGTCTATCCAACTTCCATTTTTAGGGCATTGAATATTAGAATTTATAAGCAATCATATGGATATGTAAGTGAAGTTTTAGCAGCACGTCAACTGCGCTTCAGTATTCAGTTAGTGTTATGAATTGAGATCGACGACAGGACGCGACAAGTCGCTTTTCTATAAGTAATAAAAATGACGAAGTAAAAAGCTGAGTTTCAATTCATAACAGTTAGAAATAAAAAGTGGAGTAACTACGATATCATAATGTAGTTAACCATCATAATATTGAATAGGCACTTTAATGCAACACAAGTTTAATACTGCATGTAAAGGACATATGCTCTTTTTTACAAGGACCATTATAAAAGACAGTTATAAAGAACACCTCTTTTCACTAGAACCTTAGAATGATCTTAGATTCCAGCTAACTTTATCCATTTACTTATAAGTGCATCAATAGGAATGGAAACAAGAAATTCGGTACCTACACTGTCTACCTATAAATTGCAGCATTGTCTCTTTATTTTATCCCGTACAGATGTATCACTGTATCGAGAAAAAGCTTCGATTAAATTGACTTCGACAAAAAAGTACTTTACTAAAAATTAAAGTTTCTAATTTACTCGGAAACGCTAAGAAGGAAAGCTCTTAAGCTGTTTAAATTGTCTTTGCTAAGCTACCCCGGCAACGCAAGCGTGAATGTTCTACGCCCAACTCTAAACTGTCGCTCTCACGGGGCTTTGAAAATTGAAAAGACGTAAACTAGAAGTTTTAGAAGTTGTAAACTGAGATTTTTATAATCCAATTTCAGATATCATAAACTTACGCCAGCCCGACTACCTTGTATATGCGGACTTACATTTTAAAACTTTATAAAAAGGCACAACTTCTCATTATCCATAAAAACTATATCTATTTAGACTTCGTCAAGAACAAATTCCAGATATAATCAGCGTCCGAGATTTCTGACTACACTAAATAACCGAATTACCTATAATACTACCTACTGTTTTTAGGACGCTGACTATACCTAACTTAAAGACCAGAGTTCCAGACCTGTCACTGTCATTTTTTCACTGATTGATTGACACCGAAAAAGTATAAAAATCATAAATGTTCTCGCAATTCTTACGTTGCGAGAACATTTATGATTTTCATACTTTTTCGGTCCCACACGTACCTACTAATTGGGTTGCTTATTAATTCAAAAGTAAAATCTCCTTTTGATTTTGTTTAACGAGTCCTGTAAATGTTTTTTGCAAAGGTGCAATTCAAATTAATTACCCCAGTTAGGATGATTTCCTTAATTAATTTGTTGTTGGTATTACATTATAAATACAAAACACGTGAGTGAGAATCACGTGTTTTGTATTTATATTTAAATGTAATGGATAAACACTCGTGTAAGTACAATTTGTACAGCTATAGCAGCCATTTTGAATAAAATATTTAGGTGGAGGACATAGCTGCATTTGCGTATTGATTTATGAATCTATTTAATAATTCCGTTTATAGTTGTTTCATTCCAATGATTTATGAATCTGCCCGAAATAGCGATAATCAATAATATATTAATAACTTGTATAAATATACTAACAATGAAACAAGTTTTGTCACCTCTCTTTTATTCTTTCCATGGGCATGTAGAGAGATAGAGTCTAACAAAGTTTCTCTGACACCAACGCTGTTTGAAACTTAGGTACCTACGGTTAAGTAAGAATTTCCGAAATCTTTACTTATTGAGTAGAGTTACTATTTTCTGAGTTAGAAAATATTTAGATTCTACTCACCTAAGCAGTTTGCGTGCTAGAAGAAGCAATTGATATACTTAGGGACTCGAAAAATAAAGAACTTAACTATTTAACATTTACAATATCGCTATATAACCCGGCGCAGAAGGGTGAAAATGTAGGGTTGTAATATTCAATGTTGAATTATGAAAGAATGAAAGCATTTTTTTTCAAAAATAATAAATAAACTTTGGCGTGGACCACTTTTAACATTTAGGGGTATGAAAAATAGATGTTGGCTAATTTTTAGACCTACCCGATATGCACACAAAATTTTATAAAATGTGATGGTAGCAATACGAACTGCTATACAAACAAAGTCATATGGACAGACTAGTAACAGCAAAAAGTATGAGCACAAGTATAAGAAATTAAAAGTAAGAAAAGACAAATCCGTAAGTTAAATGTTTATCGTTCTTGCCACGTTTTCACTTTGTTTTCTTTCGCACCTATAATAATAGAGCCTGAGGCACAATAGGAGCGAAGAAAACCTACCTACTGCCATAAGCGTCACAATATAACTCACTGTGTTTTGCAAATTTATCTAGCAATTACTTATTATAGTATAATATTTGATTTTTTAAAAAATAGGAATTGCATTTAACATTTTAATTAGATATTTATGAATAAATAAAATAAGTAGTTAGGTACAAGGACGAGGCAAATCCAGTTGTTGTTAATTATGTACCTACATTTGAACGGGACAATGTTCTCTGTCCTTAAAAAAAAAAGAAACTGTCGGCGTGAAATAAAAAAAAGGATATTTGTAACATAAACTAGCAATTTAATGTCAAATAATATATTTCCATACACCTACTTACACTATAATGTTTTAAAAAACAACTTCAAAAAAATGTTCAATCCTTATTATAAAACTTCACTTAAAGAAGTTCGCTTTGGTGTCAAATCAATGATATGCTATATATTACCGGGGTTTAGTGTGTTTTCTGCCTAAATCTCGTAAAACGTAATGTATATTTATGTTGAGAATAAACCTTTTAGCCTAATTACAGAGACTAACGTATGTGTAACGAAATAAATCAGCCAGGGGATTACAACCTCGCTTTTATTTGGATTTAGATACGCAATATCGTTTGCTATTTTCTAAGCCCTTTGATGATGACAAATATTTGTTGTGCATTATTTTTATGGTTTGCACTGTAAAGTAACATGTTTAGGCATCTACAAATGATAATGCTTAAACTGAAACTTTTGAAAACTTGTAGGTACGTTACATTAAATTATTAGGAAACCATTTTTACCATTAGCTGTTAATATATAAAATATGTCTTCGCAAGGATCCCTTTTTTATAGCCTATGTCACTCGGAAATAGTGTAGCTTTCAAACAGTAAAAGAATTATTAAAATCCAGTAGTTTTTGAGCCTGTTTATTACAACCAAGCAAACCAAGTTTTCCTCTTTATAATATTAGTATTGTTAAAAATCGATTTATAAAATGTCAGGTGATATTTTCTTAATATCATGGCGATAACGTTTCATATATTTTGTACGTCAAATGAAATACAGACATTTTAGATTAATCACTTACGTATTTTTTCTTTTGTCAAGAAAACAAAAAGTCACCAACAAATATTCTCAGAGCAAATGAAATTAATATTATACTTATTATAAGGCGTCTGAGACACAATCATAATTAGTGTAAATTAATTGCCTAATTCGTTTTTCTACTTCTAAATATATAATTATCGGAATATAAAGATAAACAAGGACTTTAAAATAATGTACGCACTGCGGTGGCCATTTTAATTTCGAGTGACAAACTGTCAAGTGCGGCGAAGAGTATTAAACGAAAAAAAATGCCGCCAGCCTTCAGTTATAATTTCAGGAATGGCAAAGTCATGACAGATAGCGGAATAATATCCTTAATTATGACATAAAGGTTTTGAGTAAAAACTCTATTCTAACTACGAAAATGTTTTGTTTTTATTACTTAAGTATAAATAGGTATACTTCAGGTGATTTAAATGGTAATTAGGTGAAATGGTACAGGTAGGTACCTACTTGTTTAGTTCCCCTTAATTTTACTTTACACCACTATATCCGTAGTTTTTATCACATGCATGTTATTCGTATTCTTTTCCGTGCCTTGCACCAAAAATGCCTACAGAAAAATAATTTGCTAATTAAAGTTTCAGGACTTTTTGCGGTTGAAATTTGGAGGCAATTATTGTTGCTCGGAGTTGGCGAGCTTAATTTATTGAACGACCATACTTAATTACGTCACTAGCGTTCATTATATTTTTGCTTACTTGTATTTTCGCTCAGTCATGATGTTTTAATGCGATTAAAATGTTACGTTACATCGCATCATTCATGAAGGTTTGCTTTAATACTGTTTAGCTTTCTAGAACAATCATACATTTGATAAAAAAAAGAGATGTTTTTAAAGCATGTTGTTTTATATCTAAATTACCTATTTTAATCGGCAGAAGTCCGCTCACTCTGCTCTCATGTTGTTTCCGCAATTTAATTGAAGTAATAATTTACCTGATTGAAATATCATTTTCTTCATTACATGAACCACATCTGCCTTAATTCAAATTTAATTTGTCAATGAATCTGAACATCAAAATGAACGTTTCTGCTAACAAGAAGGAAAATTGATTACATTTCGTGTTGAGTAATTGATATTACATTAAGGTAATTGACTTTCATTAACGCACTTTGAATTTGTTCATTAAGTACATCAAGTTAAGTCACAAAATTCATACTAAGTATACCTACCTCTGTATCTATGCAATCCTTTAACTATAAAATTTTTCATGATTTTTTAATCATCTGTGAACCAAATAAACGTATTTTCAACTATACACCTATAAACACCAAGAACAGTCTTTCTAATGTAAACTTTATTTTGTAAAGTATAAAGGTCAATTTTCTCTCTGTTAGAATTAGGTCAGAGTGCCAAGGTTTCCAGTAGGGCATAGTTATTTACATTTTATTAAGTTGTTAGGGCTTCCTTTAAGGATCGTCATTGTTAGGTATGTATGAGGTTAGAATTGAGGGATGCTCGAGCGAATTCTATTGGAAAGAAAATGCTCGGTCATGATATTTTTATAAAGATTAAAGAATGCTAAACAGAAAAATAATGCTAGAAACGAAACGTTATATCTTATCATTTATATCAGGGTTAGCTAATGGAAAAAAGAAAACGTGATATGAAACTTGTTCAAGTTGTGTTCGGGTTAAGATTTATCGTTGAAACTTAGCAGAAACTTGAAGATACAAATCATACGAGTTGCAACTTACAGTTTACCAATATTTTTTGAGATAAACTTTGAAAGAAAAACAGATTGTTAATGTTGCTAGACGTAAACATTATTTGTGTCTCTAATCACAAACGAAATCTATGTGTTTGTTCACGTGATAAATATATTGGAATTTTGGATTATTTAAGAAAGGATTGTAAATATTGAATTGAAGTAAAGAGCAATACAGTTAGGTACGTATTGAATACTTACGAGAACAAAGCAGGTACCTACTTAATGAATTTGTACGCTTTGATTTAAAGTTTATTTACCAAACTCTAAGAAAACGGGAGATTTGGAAGGAGCAAAGGAATTCATTAATTATCTGCAAATCAACATTCCTAAATCTTTCGTAAATTCTCGAGAAATTGCAAACAAGTCTACAGAGATTTGAACTTGTTAAACCGATAGGATCTGTAATTGCTATTAATTTGTAAAAACATAGCTTAACAATAAACATTTTATTGAAATGTATAAATTTCCCGTTTTAATTATTCATTCGACTTACTAGCCTGCAGGAAATGGTAAAGGGTTTGACTCATGAAATTCTCATGAAAGAGTATTTGTCATAAGAGCTTTGTCACGCAATTATATTTTTATTTACTAGACTATACATTAGGTAAATACTAGACTATACGAATGACAACTGACTTATTTACTCGAAACATATTATCTTTATAAAACATATTAAATTATCTAGTGGCCAGCATCCACGACTGCAAGCCATCGATATATTTCAAATATTATCACACGATCACGAGAAATAAAAGCAAAGTTGGTTTCCCAAATAGTGATTCGAAAGACACACATACACATAGTTAATTAAAGACCAGAATTCATTAAATAAATTCCTAGAGGTGATTTGAGTAACAAATGTTACAACTTAAAAAACGTATCATCATTATTATCGAATACTCATAGCTTATGGGATCTATCCCTTAATATATTTGCTACACGAGTAGAACACGAGTTCATTAGTTGTTACAAGATACAATTTGCTCATTGTAATTTCTAGTTAATCTCTAAAGAGAATATCAGACAGAATGGGTTATACCGCGCTTACTTAAAGGATTACCTTTAAGTAGGTATCTACGGCCTATTGGATCCATTAGTATACAATAAGTAACTATCTAGTCTATGTTCTGTAGGTAATTACATAAAGTTTTCTACGTAATTTTAATCATATTATTATCGGAATAAAAAAAACTGTATATACAGATGTACCTATAATATTTTACATGATTAACTATAAGTATCTACCTATGTAAAAAATCCTCAATGTTAGACTATCGTCAATATATACGTTACGAAATATTTCAACAGATTAATCTTAATCAATTTACTTACCTATTTGTAGTTACAATAGCATACAAGATAATATAAAGTTTAATATAAGTTGTACAATAATTGCTGAATGTTATAATAATAATAATATAGGATATGTATAATAGCGAATACCCTTTTACACCATGTGTAATAATTAAAATCCAAATGAGTGTAGGTACATTAAAATATTCCTTAATATGAACTTTTCATACAACCCGGACAAAAAGAGTAATTATTCACATTTCGTGCTACCGTAGTGAAATAATAATATTTAAAAAAATGCTATTCTAGTTTTACGAATTTTTTTATACAATATTCATCTCTTGGGATGGGTTCCTTTTCAGAAGCTTTGATTAATATTTAGGTTTTCTTTTGGGACTAAGAAATACTTCTGTAAATTTTAAATAGGGTTCGAAATATAATACTGAGAACTGATTTAAATAACTCTATATTATTTCAGCACGTTTCATTATGATGTTGATGTTTGTGAAACGGATAATTAAAGCACTAAGCAGTTACCTACAGTTACTGACGACACATAATATTTGTCTCTGGTAGGTTTCGAATCCTCTCTTCAGCTTCCTAGTTAGGGCTGCCGACCGCCAAGCAAATGATAGAGAGTGTATAAAAGAGATTGAACATTACTTCCAGAGCGCAGAGTACGAAGAAAGACAATCATCATTGTTAGGTAAATTATTTGAAAATCATTGGAATGAAACAACTATTAACGGATTTAACTCGCGTATTTTTTATTTTATTTTATTTGTTGACGTTTCGGATTCTTTACAGTTTCCATAATCGTAGCACGACTGAGCTGACAATAGTCTAACGCTAATGTGTAATAACCGCGAAGGCATCAGAAATTATTATTTGAAAATCACTTCACAAAATGAAAATATAAATATAAATATAGAACACAATTACTTTAACACCCTTCTTAATTTCCTTCGCTCCAAGATAACAGAAAGTTTAAAAAATAACAAACTCAAAATTCGTAAACACGATATGACTTTGAACTTTTCAGATTTCTTATGTACTGAAACAAATCTTCCTTTGAGATTTTAAACTCATTATAAAAGTATGACCCCGGACAAGAAGCCACGTAATTGTATCAGCGCCGGGATCGAGAGGAAAACTGAGCGCCCCAGTCCTTTCATTTCATACTGGGAAATGTTTTTTATGAAATTAATTCGTAGTAATTCCTAAGGATACAAAGATAAAATTAAAATTTGCAATCTCGCTGACTAAAGGATGACAATTACATGTACCCATCGGGACCCATCCAGACAGCAGATGAAAATGATATTTATTAGTATAAGGGATTTGAAAACTAGAAATATGTTTTATAAGTTATTACCCACCGTTAGGTAATTGTAATTACCTAATTGAAGCCTAGCAACTTCAATTACGCTTCAATAAAATATTTTTTTAACGGCTCATTATATTATTATATAGGAAGAATGCGCTTTGCTTATTGAGAAAATTATAATAGACAGGACACGTTCTATTTTCAAAATTAGTGGGTACGTTTTCCTTTCGAAATTTTTTGTAAAAGTCAATTTAAATGCTTTCATTTAATCCAACCTTGAACAAAATAAATGCTCTGCTTTTTCTCTAGCAAATCGGCTAGAATTATTTACGTTTATCTTGGGTAAACTTTATTGTTTCCATCTAGAACTTTATAAAGCCCTTTAGGTATTACTTGCGTAGATAATTACGAGGTAAACTTTATTTGACATCCTTTAAGTCTTACATTTCGTACGGTTAAACGGATTTCTTTATTTTTCCTATTTCTAGGTCATTCATTAGATATTAGACGCGGAAAAAAATACTAGGCGCTTCTTCACCTAACCAATGATTTAATTGACCACTTCCGCAATCATTATATAATGAATATCTTTATACGGGTAGATATTTGTCAACATTTTAAAGTTGATTGCAAGTCGAGGTATCATTATTGAATTAATCTTAACAATATCTTTTTTAGTTATCAATATTTCTGTACCTACATTATCATGTAAAAATTCACTTTTATAAACTTCAGATGAAACTTTGCGATTCTAACACATTTGTATAGAGTATTTAGATGGAGCCGTGGAAAACCGTAAGAATAGGTAGCTAGTACGTTAGTTTATATTTTGCGGGTCGCCTCGTTATTCTTATACCCTTTCCTTATCTGGGATCTAATAGCCTCTTTAATATTAAAGAACATAATTTACTGCTAATAGCCTTACAATAATAATTAATAATTGATTTTCTGAAACCGCTCTTGAGTGGCTGGTACAAGTGTATGATACAAGCTTTTTTGAAATATAATCTCCGGAGTGTAGGTATTTTATTCAAGGCCAATTTGGATCATGACCTATAAAATATTTACTGTATCGAGTACCTACCTACAGATTGATAATAGAATGAAATATTGACCCATATTGGTTATAATTTATATAGAATTGAAAGAATAAGTAGATATTATTACATCTATCAGTGCTTTGCACTCAGGTTTTTAAGATTCTCTACAGTACACTACATGTTTAACCGTATATCTAGTTTAATAATTTCTGATGCCTTCGCGGTTATTATACATTCGAAACGACAGCCAATAAAATACGCGAGTTAAATCTAGTTCTTACTAAGATATCTTTTCACATTGTTGTATATTTCTGTTGTACCTTGGAATATATAAAAAAAAGCTTACAAAAGGCAAAAAAAAGATAGATTACAAAGAGTACCTACGTTTATCTTTGGAAAACAGAATGCATGCATAAAAAAATGGGGTAGATAGTTTATTGTTCTCGCGTAGTTTCACAGTAAAAATATATTTCCATGAACCTCATTGAATTGTGGTATCAGACAATCAGCGAACGGTCGGCTCCAATGAACACGGCACGCGAAATTGTTTTCGCGGTTTCGTGCGTATTTATAAAATAATATAAATACCACACCATAAATAGCTGCATGTTTATTAATTTTTCCATTAGACGGTGTATAATAATATGTTATTAATGTAACGGTAAAAAGTCTTTAACGAACTACTTATTATAGTGTTACTTTTTGAATAGACCTTTCTTCATAAATCTTTTATCCGAAAGTATTTTTTATGACATACTTATTAGATTGTATTTGGGTAGGTATATCGCACACCTAGATCAAAAGGGAGCTAACTCAAAAATCAGAAGATTTAAATTAAATACACGCTAAAAAATAGGATCCGATTCCTTACAACAATTTCGCCTCTCCCGAAAAAGTTACTTTTTTTGAGTTAGCTCCCTTTAGATCTAGGGGTGCGATATGTTAAACTGAGGTATCGATAAGTGTTACCTAAGTAGTAAGTACATAGAGAATTTAAGGTAAATAATCAATATTATTAAATAACTTATCTTATTTAAAGTTTTACTTGTATCTAAGTACTCAAATAAAAAAGGAGTGTTCGATGGTGTGGTAAAAAAATTTCATACATGAATATCAATTCATGTATGAAAATATTTGGAAGTACCTTGGTAAGTATATGGGTAGAACAGAATAAAAACAACTTTAGAGACATTATTAGAAATTAGATTAAGTACCTTTACATAATTAGGTGCATCACTCCATTAAAGATTGTACGTTGTCTCATATCACATATAATTTTGAATTTCCATAGTGACACATTTCAAGTTTAATCATTATTCTATTAAATCAGCGAGTATGTATGTAGGTTTGAGACGAGGCGTTAATGTGATTTTAATATTAACTATAATCTTATTTATTTCAAGCTTAGATCCTAATGGAGTACCTAAGAACTCTTTATCTTTTATTAAGTAGGTGCTTAAAGGGTGAATGTACCAAGGAAGCTTATTTTCGTGAATAGTAAACTATTGATACAAATACAATCAAATATATATGTAAATAATTGCCGATTTATTCGAGCGCAAAAAGATAAGCAAGTAAGTATTATACAAAACTTTCGAACAAAAACACGTAGGTACACCTTTCCTCGACAACTTAACCACAACACAAATCCGAATTGCAAAACAAATGCAAGATAGTGTGAAAAAAACTTCATTTCCATATCAACGTACACGTCAAAGTTTGTTCTAAGTTTTGACAGTACAAAAACCGCATTTCGCCTTCAAAAGTTTTCCTTTGAACGAACTTTAACAGAACTATATGATAGTTTGTGCGTGTAAAGGAATTCGACTTTTACCGTGAAGCTATTAAGGTATAGATCACGATGCACTGCATAAAGTGCCTGATGTATTTCAGTTTGGTTCTTTTATAGAGATATTTAGCTACATACTGACATAAGGGATATTGGATGGACAGCTACTCAGAATAAATTTGAATACATGGGGTTATTCAAATAAGTCCTTGAGTTTATATAACACTTTGCAATTATTTGTATTAAGAAATGTACCCTGACGAGAGTATTTCTAGTATATTTAAAGTTCTACTGAAATCTTCGTATTTATGTTAACTGCAAAGTATTTTATCGATAGTTTTTGGTTTCTTATCGGGATTATAGATTTCTGTTTTTTAGCATATTATTATTATCCTTGAAAAATGTGTAACGAATTATATTAGATGGATTGTGGATCCAATGACGGCTCCATACTAATAGCGACGGTTCATTGGTGCGAATTGTTCAAAGGTAACTATTATTTTTTTATTTTAATCACACATTTCCGTTTCATACCACACGCAAACAAACTGCTCTAAAAGTTCAAACTTCATAGTTTTGCATTACGACAGACAATACCTCTGTGTGTACTCAACTACAGACCGCCTGTGGAAACTTACGAAGAAAACCCGATATAAGGCGTGTAAAGTTCCACCATTCTGTATGTTTCAGTTTTCCGCCGCCCTTTTGTTGGGCCGACACGTTTTTTGCTGGTTGAATAATGATCGAAGTTATGTGCCACGAGACAAAATACCCATAAATAGATAATGACGAAGTTTTTATTTTAATAAAAAATAATTCAGAATTCCAAATTCGTAGGACATTTGTACCTATTTGTTACTGGTACTTACAAATCTATATTAATAAACAGATGAAGAGTTTGTTTGTTTTGCTTGAACGTGTTAATCTTAGGAAGTCCGATTTGCAAAAATCTTCAATTGTCTGTCTTAGATAGCGTTTTTATCGAAGATTGCTATATATCATCATGCTAAGACTAATAGCTGAAACTATTCCACGAGGTGAAAGTCGCGGGTAGAAGCTAGTGATATATTTAGTTACCTACTTGTACAAGTACTTATTACTACACGTTCAAATCTGAAATAATTGGTATCCTTTCCAAGCTAAAAAAGTGGCAGATACTCTTACCCCCGGTTTTTACACTAATGAAGTGTACCTTTTTTATTATCAAAATTTGTTTGCCAAAGCCAATTGATTACGTACCTACTCGACTAGTACAAATTTAGTTTGTTTAGTGCCTATTAGGTATATTAGAAAATCTTTTGATAACGGTTATCCGACTTATACCTAAGTCGAAGGTAACTAAACATTCGTCGATGTTGTTTACTTACCGTAAACAAGTTTACCTACCTTGTTTACAACTGGGGGTGTTAGTTTGTTTATCATTGGACTACAATCAAAGGTCAGTAAGTATTGAAGTAAATTAATTTGAACAGACGACCTTTGAACTTGATGTTGCTATGGCAACTGTAGGTATTGTTAATCGAAATTACCCCCTTACGTAATTTAAGGGAATAGTGTTGCTTCTTAGCATTTATATATTTATACTCAGGTGCTCAAAATTGTTCCAAAGGTCGTTAATTGTTATAGGTTGACTTTTGACATACTTACTATTAGTATTTACTAAAAAGGGTTTGAGAGCTTTTCGTTATTGGTTATTGTTAGGATTTCGTAGTATTTAAACTAAAGTGGGCTTCTTGATGTAAACTTCATTCGCCTTTAACATTGGATTGTAGTAGAATTGTGTAGGTATCAATAAGATTTTCTTTATCCAATATCATTAGACACTTGCCATGTCATTGCATTTTTTAAACACAGGCGCTGTCGAATATGCTGCCACCTGAAATTCTTCTTCATTTTATTCTTATCTCAAACGCTCACTTATTGACATTTAGAGCTACTGCAGTCATCCATTTTGTTTTGGCGGGACGCCGCACAGCCGCCACGCTGGTATTTTATTTTTTTAAATTTGCGATCGGGCATCGTAATTGACAGAGGCGGCCAAGCACAGCGTGCAAACTTTTTGCTCATATTACTTGTAATTTATACGAGATTTAATATTAAATGGCAACCGGAAAGGTTTTATTTATGATTGGATTAAAATATATCGAGACACACCTCGTTAGTGGCTATCAAAATATGAGCATAATTATTTCGTAGTTCCCACAGTTAATTGAAGAATTGCTTTTATTTTGATTACGGAATTCGTAAACCGAATTCGTAATAAACATGTGGTTTTTTAATGAATGTACATTACATTCGTATTAAATTAATTCAAGTAAGTAAGTACCTATATGAAATAAAACTCATTAAAATATAGTGTAATCAGTTCCCTTAGGTATAAAATAGTTCACATCGGGATATCAGGACCAAGTGAACTATTCGATGGGTATTCGACCTTAAGGCAGCGTACTAAAACAATTGCAACGTGCTAAATACCTACACGTGTCAGCTACCTATGTTCTAAATTTTAAAGTTTATTGAACATAACGTTTAATTTAACTTAACGTTAAAGTTAATTTAACTTTTCAAAAACTATGAAACAAACGAAGTTGATCATACCTTGTAATTTAAATTTTAATTCAGCAAAATCTAGGAACAAACTCACGGCTACTTAAGTTTCTTGGCTAACGAACTTGATAATTTAATAGCAATATTCACCATGCTACTTATTTATATTTCTAACAGCGCTACTGAAAACGCCTTCAACTGTTTTTCTGATTTTTTTTACTTGTAACGTACCTTTCTCCACTGCCTACAGATTTCTACATTGTTTAGTTAAACAATGTATCAATTTCTGATTATTTCGTGGCACAAATTGTAATGATTCAATTACAACGGATTTAACGCGCGTATTTTATTTTATTTTCTGTTGACTATCGTCAGCTCAGTTTACCACGAATATGGGAAATATAAAGTTTTCGAAACGTTAGTAAATAAATGAAAACATGCTAGTTAAATCTGTTACATTTGTTTCATTCCATCAAAGTATTATAATAATATAAAAATTTATTCATTTTCATTATTGCTTTCTTTTTGGAAAGTAGTTTATATAATATTATTTTATAAGTAACTGTACAAATCACAAATAAAATAACAGTGTAATAACTGCTTACCACGCCAATTGAACTACGAGATACTTACACGAGTTTAAGGACGTAGTGCTCAGCCTGGTTTTACTTCACAGGTTTAACGAAATTATATTATTGTCGCTAGGATTTCAAACCAACGACGTATCATATAAGTGCAATCAATGATACCTTACACAAGTGGGTCTACATCAAACATTTTTGACCTTTGTCCCAGGCCCTTAAACATCCATAGGGTGAAATAAGAGTACTCAGCTCTTTCTAAGGACCCTTGCATATAGGTACCAGGAATTCTATGTCATGTTATATGTTCAATACTCTATCTTATCTTGTTAGGATTACTTTCATATTATAAATAACATTTTCTAGGTTCCTACCTAAGTCATTTCATTCTATTAAGTAAGTACCTACTTATGCAACGACTAGCTCCTGCTCTCGACTTCGTTTGCGCACGCGATAAGCACCCCCGTTTTACGCCCAAGGGGCTGAATTAAAGAAAAACATATATATATTATAATTATTATTTAATATGAAGTACATAGAGTTAAAAAAATAATTGATAAGTATATGTAGCTTTATATTTACATGAACTATCGACTATTGCCTACACTTAAAAACAAATTTTTATTAATTAACGCAACCTACAATGGAATATCTACGTAATAAATGAATAAAAGAAAAATCAAAGTTTTTTTCTTGGAATTACATAATTTAATATAAACGTAGGTACCTACTTATGATGTACTTCCAAAATATATCTCGCAAACGACACAAGTAAATAAAAGGATTTTAATGTTTGTTTTTATATTATTATCCCGGAAAAGTAAGTACCTACCTAGTAACACGATATTGTTGTCATTAATTCCTAGAAAATCAATTTGTAGTGAAAATATTTTAGTTACGAAAATAAATAATAAAATTATTAAGTAAATCTTTCAGGAATATTCTCATAGTAATGAAATTATTCAAACACAATAAGTAATACGGTTCTCTTTACAAAATATTACATAAATTCACTTTACGATTAACTACGGATCAATCCTTACCTCTATTTTTAATCGGCATACATAAAGAGAATGCAAATAACGATAAAAATTAAGTCATAACAAATTACAATCCCAAAAAAAATCCGTCGAAAATTACACACGTTTGGTTAATATGAGGCGATTTATGCAGTAGTTCGGTAGTTATCGTCTTGCACCTTTTGCTACTGTCTTCTCACGAATATAGAATGCTGTATGCAATTTTTTGGACCTGATATTTATTTTAATTTCTGATACCTTCGCCGCTATAGTAAATTTAAATGAAACAATTATAACGGATTTGACAAACGTATTTTATTTTTACCTTTAGCCGACGTTTCAAGAACTTTGGTTACCATATTCGTAGCACGACTTAGCTGACGATAATATTCATTAACGCTAAAGTGATTTTTGCATTAAATTAAATTAAATGCGCGAGTTAAATCCGTTAAGTATATTTTTTCATTAAAATCTGATATTTACTATCAAAAAAGTAGTTACCATAGAAACATGTCTTTTTCGACTTTTGCCAAATTGTATTAACCTAGCATAGAGGAAAGCTAATCACTAATTAGCATGCATCATAATTAAAAATAGGTAAAAAAATAGTAGTAGATACATTGGCTTATTATAAGTTTCCTAAGTATTACATCATTTGAATTTAAAATAATGTACGAAATACATTATTCAATTAACACTTGTAATATAAGAAAATATCAGAATGCATTCTTAAATTGACAAAAAATAATAATACTTACCATATTTTCTAGGTTTCGTAAATCAATTGACTGTAAAATTAGTTAAGTACGAAATGAAACATCCCTATTAATCCCTACTAATATTATAAATGCGAAAGTAACTCTGTCTGTTTGTCTGTCTGTTACGCTTTCACACTAAAACTACTGGTCCGATTTTAATGAAATACAAAGAAAGTCTGGAACCTGAGAAAGAACATAGGCTACTTTTTAACTGACTGCAAAAAAGGAGGAGTTCTACGCGGACGAAGTCGCGGGCAGAAGCTAGTATTATTATACTTTTGTACTCGAATGGCGTTGGTCACGGTTTGAATAAAGCTATCCAGATTCCATCGCCTAATAAGAAAATGATAGCCTGTCGAATAATAATTCAGCTTAAAAATATCCCTCATATTTAACAAGCTCCTTTAAAGTGTACTCTCAATTTGCATAAGTCGTTTTATACATTTTCCTTACAGTCAGTGTACCTACAATAATTCTGTGTGTAAGCATTTGCATATTAAATTGGTATTAATTAATTGAACCGCTTTTAAATATTTCTCGTTCGTGTTTGGTTTTGTTTTGAATAACTAAATAAGATTTTGAATGTTTAATTGCTAAGCTTTTGTTAATCTGATATTCGTGGGTACTGGGTAACTTTACAGGGAATCAGAAATGTAAATTGTATCAATCATGTAATAAAATAATCAATTCATATTTAACCAAAGTGGGTCTCTGTTATGTTGGCATTATTGTATGAGATAGAGTTGCGTGTCTACGGACCGCGTCATGTTTGAAATGTGGAATATGATTATAGCTGTCATTAAGTACGCACGGACTTTTATTGTATTTCCTTAATTTACCGAGAAATAACAGTGGCGACGAGTTAAATTTAGCAGTTTATACGCGTGAAAACAGAAAAAAAATGGCCAATACTTCGATTGGTTCGCTAGCTACGTTTAATCACGAAGTTCAAGAGTGGTCAGTTTTTAAGGACCGATTGGAACAATGGTTCTTTGCGAACGATCTCGGCGATGAACAGGACAAGTCCGGTGCTAAACGCAGAGCAATTTTGCTTAGTAGTTTTGCAGAAACAACTTATAAGCTGGTGCGCGATCTGGCTCGACCAGAGACGGTCGGAACTTTAGGCTATGCAAAAGTTGTTTTGTTACTTGATGAACATTTTGGTTGTAAGAAGTGTGGCTTTGCGGAACGATATACATTCCATAGTGCGGTACAAAACGTTAACGAGTCTATGTCGGAGTGGGCCGCTCGAGTGCGCAGCTTGGCCGCGCACTGCGAGTTCAGCGCGACGGAGTTTAGCGAGTTACTGCGAGATCGTTTTATACTTGGAATGGTGCACGGGCCCGAGCGCGATAAACTTTTTGCGACTAATATGAAGGATTTGACGTTGATTAAAGCACTGGAGTCTGCTGAGAGTGTGCGCGCGGCTCGTCTGGGCTCTCAAATGGGAGCGACGAGCTCGCCCGATGCTATGCACGTTCCGCTGCAGGTTCTTAAGCTGTCGTCGAGACCAGATGCAGCGGCGAGGAGCGGCGGCCGGCGACGCGGTCAGCCAGCAAGAGGCGCGGTGTCGCGTAGTCCACCCGAGTTTGATGCGTGTGCAGTTTGTGGATACACGGGTCATCAGCAAGAGTCGTGTCGATTTAAGCAGCACAAATGCAAGCGGTGTGGTTTTAAAGGACATTTAAGGAGAATGTGTCCGAAACGAGAGGCTAAACAATATTTTGTCGATTGTGGTGAGGATGATGACGATGACGTGAACGGTAAGCGTATTGTTTGTAATATTCGTACAGTTACCGGTGAGCCCATGAAGGAAACTGTAGTGATTAACGAAAATTCGCTAAATTTTGAAATAGATACGGGTTCCGCGGTAACTATAATACCGGAAAGTGTTTACAAAAAAACTGTTTTTAAATTTTGATTTAAAACCTAGTAATTTAATTTTACGCAGTTATAACGGTGGACACATTGAGACGCTAGGCACGTTGCGTTTACCTTTCTCTTATAGGAAAATGACGGAATATTTAGTTGTTTACGTTGTTAGAGGGCAGGGTGCGTTGTTGTTAGGTAGAGATTTTATTTCAAGGTTTAAACTTGAATTGTGTCCTGTGAATGTTTGTAACATCGATAATTTTAGGGAATCTATTACATCAAAGTACCCAGACTTATTTTCTGATAAATTGGGTTGTTTTAAAGGGGCTTTGATTGATTTGAAATTAAAAAATGACGCCACGCCAGTTTTTTGTAAAGCTCGTCAATTACCTTTCGCTCTTAGGGAACGAGTTGAAGTAGAACTCGACAGGCTAGTAGCGTTAGGTGTATTAGTTCCCATACAATATTCTGAGTATGCTAGCCCTATTGTGCCTGTGCTTAAAGAAAATAAGTCGATAAGATTGTGTGCCGATTATTCGGTGGCTTTGAATAAACATTTATTGGTCGAGAAATATCCGCTTCCTCGAATTGATGAATTGTTCGCTAAGCTCAGGGGTGGTCAACAATTTTCTAAGCTCGACTTGTCTTCTGCTTATAACCAACTGAAGTTATCAGAGGATTCTCAGCTATTAACCACCATTAATACCCATAAAGGGTTATATAAATATACTAGATTGGTTTTTGGACTAGCTAGTGCTCCGGCCATTTTTCAAAGAATTATGGAGACATTGTTGGCCGGTTTAGACGGAGTTCTAGTATATTTAGATGATATTTTGGTGACGGGAAGAAATAAAAAGGAGCATGTTGACAGGCTTCATGAGGTTTTCCGGAGGTTGGCTGGCGCTGGTTTAGTATTACAAAAAGGGAAATGTCATTTTTTTCAAGATTCCGTATCATATTTAGGATTTGTCATTGATAGTTGTGGTATTCACAAATCACCTGATAAGGTTAAATCTATTTTGCAAGCGAAAGTACCTAGTAATGTGACGGAATTGAAATCATTTTTAGGTTTAGTTAATTACTATAGGGCCTTTGTAAAAAATGCTTCATCTATCCTGAATCCTTTGCATGATTTGTTGAAAAAGAACTCTACTTGGAAATGGTCTAAGGAACACGATAAGGCGGTAGAATTGATTAAGCAGGCGTTAGTTTCGGAGGAAAATTTAGCGCATTTTAACCCGGACGGTGCATTAATTCTTACTGTAGACGCTGGGCCGTGCGGTCTCGGCGCTGTTTTGTCGCAGATGGAGGATGGGCGTGAGAAGCCTATTTCTTTTGCATCGCGTTCCTTATCTACTGCCGAAAAGCGGTATAGCCAAATTCATAAAGAAGCAACTGCTATTATATTTGGTGTTCGGAAGTTTCATCAGTATTTGTATGGGCGAGATGTTCCATTTACGTTGAGGACGGATCATAAGCCACTTTTAACAATTTTTAACCCGGATAAAGGGGTGCCGGAAATATCAGCAAATAGGCTGCAGCGTTACGCGTTATTCTTGTCAGCGTATAATTATAAAATTGAGTACGTCAGTAGTTCACAAAATACAGCTGATTTTTTGAGTAGATCGACAAGTGTTAATGCGGGTTCTCATTTTATTAATTCGTCGGCGGATGAGGCGTTGTACGTCAATTTTGTGTCGGAAGGTGATGTTTTTCTATCAGTGTTGGATATAAAAGCGGGGACTTTAGCTGATCGTTTACTCACACAGGTTGTGCGGTTTGTGTTGCAAGGTTGGCCTAGCAGAATAACTGATACATTGTTAAAACCATTTTATGAAATTCGAGCCGAGTTAGCTGTCGAAAATGATGTTCTTATGAGGGGTTTTAAGGTAATAATTCCACAATCGCTACGTTCAAAAATAGTAGAGGAATTGCATAGGGGACACTTAGGTGTTACAAAAATGAAGGCTCAAGCCCGCCATAGATTCTGGTGGCCACATATGTCATTGGATATTGAGCAATATGTAGATAAGTGTGAAGTTTGTTCAGCGCTTCGCCCTTCGCCTGCTAAGGCTCCGCTCACACCGTGGCCGTTTCCGCCGCGCAGCTGGCATCGTGTGCACATAGATTTAGCGGGTCCAATTAATGGCAAGACATTTTTGGTTGTCGTAGATGCTTTTTCTAAATGGGTCGAGTGTTTTGATGTGTCCACTGGGTATAGCACGCGCTCAATAATTGAAAAGCTTTGTGAAGTTATGGCGAGATTCGGTATTTTTAAAACTATATGTTCAGACAATGGAACATATTTTGTTTCAATTGAGTTCAAAGAATTTTGTTTACGTAATGGAATAGAACATGTCACTTCTCCAACTTATAATCCAGCGAGTAATGGGCAAGCCGAAAGCTATGTTAAAATAATCAAACGTGCAATTAAAGCAATTAATCTTTCGGGTTGCAAGTCAAAGGATTTTAATTTTAAACTTCAGGAGTTTCTATTCCAATACAGAAATTCAGAACACAGTACTACTGACAGGTCACCTTCAGAAATTTTGTTTGGGCGAAAACTTAGATGCCGATTAGATCAAGTAATGCCTGATTGCTCGTCATCATCTGATCCTACACTCGATTTGCATGTGAAAAATAAACAACATGTTCAGAGTAAGCAATATCACGGTAATCGAAAAGTGAACTTTGTAATCGGAGAAAAAGTGTTAGTTCGCGTTTTTTGTAATCGAAATAATAAGTGGGTGAGAGGTACAATCACAAAGAGACTTGGATTTTCAGTTTTTCTAGTTTACTTGGAAGAATTTAAACAAACTGTTAAAAAACATTTGAACCAAATTTTAAAATTTAAGGGGGAGGAAAATGAGGTGCTTGATTCTGATGTCGAATCCTCTCGTTCGGAGCTGTTGTGTTCGCCATCGATTGAACCAACCATGATGCCACCTATCGTGCTGTCTTCGGTTCCGATTCCTGCTCTACCTTCTACCTCTAGTTCTACAGCCATTGCTGTGGACACGGCGTCTGAGCCATTTATTGAGGATCAAGAAGACGAGCCTGACTTGGAGCGTTGGCAGGAGTGTGAGGTTGTGTCTGAAGATGACAGTGCTCCTGTTCCAGCTGGTTCAGAGAATGAGAATATACAGGGCAGCAGTATACCTTCATCCACTGTTCAGCCTAGTTCTGATAGAGTATTACGGGACAGGAAAAATATTGATTATAAAAAGTTCTTTTAGTTTCAAGATTCCGTATCATATTTAGGATTTGTCATTGATAGTTGTGGTATTCACAAATCACCTGATAAGGTTAAATCTATTTTTATATTTACCTTAATTTAATTTACCGAGAAATAACAGTCTCTCTTTGTCAACATTAAGTAAATATCCAGTGATAAAAATATATACGCTATAGCTATAGGTACATTAAGGTACTATGATAAATTAAACACCAAATACAACTTGATTACTTTATTCCGTTCTTGAGTCAACTTCTAACATGTACTTGTAAATTCCTTTTACTTAACAACTTCTAGTTATCAATCGTATTAGCGTATCAGTCTTGACAGGCAGTTAACCTCCAACCTCAAAACATTACGAATTTATTTTACAATCTTTGTCCAAAACCGCCATCTCCATCCTCGTTCCCGCGTCTTCTCACATGACAGCCCGAGGCTCGCCGCTGATTGGTCACGCTCGCTCGTCCGCCATTGGTCAAAATATACAATAGCCAATCATAGATCAACACAAATGTTGCCATTCGTAACTTAAATATACCACTAAAACTAAACAAATAACAATACTTTTTAATAATCATGACAGTACTTTCGTAGCAATGTACCTATTTAAAAATAAACATAAATATTCTACCTTATAAATACAAATAGTTATTTAACCAAGCTTTCCTACAGTGTTTACATAGGCCAACCATTTTTTTACCCTAATAAATTTCTAAACAAAAGCCTTAACGCAAATTTACTTCGACCTTTATCAAGTCAAATTAAGTTTCAGTCCTTAAATCTTATTAAATCGTCACTCAAACGCCAGATATAGGAACTAAGATAATGAGATTCTGGTCGTATCTTTAGATAGGATCTTTATTAAAATTGGGGCCTGCTGTATGAATACGTAATGTCTGTGTATGCTAAACAGTGACGTCATGCGATCAATGCAGACGACTGAAAAATAAAGAACATTATGTGGAATATTACAGCTGCGTTCAATGCTTTCACAGTAATTGTATACAACATTTTGCTCTTAAGCATACCTATGCACTGAATGGTTGAATATTATAAAAAAAGTGTAGTAAGTCCAAATAATTAAACCATTCCGATCATAGGTAAATTTTGCTTTGTTATTCTTAAACAACGTGTTTAATATAATAAGTAGTTACCTATTTGTAGTGATGAGTACTTTTTTGAATTTAGGTTAAAACATATTTTAATCGGTGTCCATTTGTATATATGCTTAAGAATTCTTTCTTAGGAATGACACAGCCAATGTACAATAAACGCTCAAGGCCGATATTCAATCCCTATATCGATATCAAGATTAAATCTCGATAGGTTTTGTATCCAAAAAAATATTACAACAATAATTTTCTTGACAGTATCAAATTGCTCATGCCGCTGTTTTAACAGTTGAATTTTTAAAGTTTTCAAACATGGATTCTTCTACCTACTTGTTCTATTATAACCGTATTTTACGAGACAACTGGGAATAAGTGAAATGCTTACAGCACACTTGCCTTAAGCACTAAACCAGGTAAGTGCTTAATTGAATAGCTATGTATCTTTTCTATTAAGTGAAATGAACGAAGAAAACTGTAGCCGTAATTTGTCGTATTTGCTTAAAGCAATAACGGATTCAAATTGTGTTAGGTATCAATATATTTGAACAAATCGGTACTCGTTATAGACAAAATATTATATTATTATGCCACTACTGATTACATAGAACATTCAGTATACAAACATTAAAACATAAAGAAAGGTTAGTCTGTGGTATCGACTAAATGAGTAAATTCATGAAATAACCACGATACCCTACTGTGTTAATAAAGTCATTATTAAGACTTTCATTACAACTTCGTTATTATATATTCAAAATGTCAAGCTTTCCACGTGCCGTTAATTTATTTTTAATCTTCTACTCCGAAGTCATGAAAAAGTAATTGAAATGTGGGTATTTATAAATACATGGTAGGCAAAATTTTAATTACAATTTAAGTAAAATGTTTAAATCGTCTTTAAAATTATTAATAGAAGTAAAAGAATGTTACCTATAATTAATACCTTTTCCGCGTGGCAAAAGATGGTGAAAAAAAGAAATAATGGAAATATTAATAGAAATATAAATCTACGTACGTGTCAGAAATAGAGGCTATAATAATAATAAAATGATGTAAATGTATAATACCTACATTGTTTGAAGCGCAATAACTTCAATATTGGATGTAGGTAACTTTTACAAGATTATTAGACTATTCCGTTATTCCCCCTAAACACGTTGAGGCTTCTGGTACGCGATCGCTAGTTAGGTTCTCAGCATTTTACGGTTACAACCTCCGTCTGCCCTCTCACTGCTACTTAAATTTAGCCTTTTAATGAGGCTATTTTGATTTTGGCTAGGACCTATTTTTCTGAGCTAGGGCGCGATCGATTCAGAGCCGTTAGAAGTGGCATGAACATATTTCTCGAAGTCTAGTTAACCGGATAATTTGTGCTAGGAAACAACTTTGAAAGTAGCTCGTGACTGTCCAGCATTGGAAGATGATTTCAATGACAGACAGAATCTAGCGTCAATTGGAATTGTGAAATTGCTCACCTGTTAGCTGACTTTATCGTTGTCAAGGAAACATAATATTGGAAGACTTGTATGTACAATGCTTTGTATTACTCGTTGAAAATAAGGAAAAAAATAATTAAGAGGACAAATTTAAAAAATATCGATAAAATGTAAGACCTTTCCTTTAACACTTTTCCTTCTCGCATTGTCAAAACAAGACGTACCAATGTTCCAAAGTCGAACAAAAAAATGACTTTACCTGACTTACCTATTGCTACACAATTACGTTACACCTCCCTTTTTGAGCCAAAATTTGCATATTATTATTGGTTGGTTCGAAAACAAAGCCTTTCCGCCTTTTGGATGAAAGCCAAAGAGCGTGTTTCATCGGCGGATGGAATTAAAAAACCAACCACTTTTTATCCGGGGACGTAGATATTTAAATTTCGCGCCTAAATATTTATGGAATTCTTTGCAATATATTATACTAGATTCATGTATTACTGTCGAATAATACAGGTATATTCAGCATATTATGATTAAGCTACCTACGCGATTTTCACCAAATGTTCTCTTTGTTTGGCTCATGGTTTCAGTGGTTGAGGATGCCGTAGGGTATCAAGTTCTATTTCAAGTTTTACTAGTATGATTATATCGTTTAATAAATATTTTTTAAAATATTTGCCACGTTTAATGGTTATATAGCTACATATTTAATCAACATTGTCAATCGATATTATAAACATTATTTATCTCCATAATTAAGTAAGTATTAATTAGCATCGACAAACATTTGTTTTAGAATTCTTAAAGAGGCTTAAGCAATGAACTGCTTTTTTTTCATATAATACAAAATGAATTAAATCATTCTTGTCTTTAGTTTAAGAAAGTGAGCATAAAATTAATAAGCCCGATTTCAAAATAATTTATGAGCATGATCAAACTCTGTGAAAGCTCTGCCGTAAAATAATAATTATTATAGTTTTAATGGCATCACAATTAACGACTGGAAAGTCGTTAAATAGTTATTAATTGATACTAAATATGACGAATAATTTATAGACGCCTTAGTTTTTTATGTATTTTTATAATTGCGAAATGTTGCCGATGATCAGTTTAGAATTTCTGTTTAACTTTTACTTACCCTTAATATGATGTTGTATTATTGTGTAAATGCACAGATTTGCAATATTGTGTAAAAGCTTTTTTAAATACTAATCTTTCAAATTCCCTATTAAAATTACAACTTTTATATTTTAATTAGTTACCTACTACTGCTAAATATTATAATCCATAAAATAAATTATCTGTAAAGGATAAGGAGAAAAGCATGGATTTAACTCACGTAATTGATTTTATTTGCTCAAGTTTCAAAAAGTTTACAGTTCACATATTCGTAGCACGACTGAGCTAACGCTAAAGTTTAGCTTTGCTGTGACGGCCTGTTGGTCTAGTGGTAAGAAATAAAAGAGACTCATGTTATAAATTATGTTTATGCATACTTATGCGTTATCTTCGCTTAGATGAATTGATCTGAATTATTCAAGCATATTATTGTTACAATGCATTCTCGTCATCAGCTTCCAAAATTCCGCTTGTTCAGTTATAATAAGTTATGAAATAATTAACCTGAAAGCTGTAAATCTTCTTTTTATATGTAGCTTACTTTAATTACCTAGATTATTGCTCGCATTTCTCGCAAATATGCGGGAAAATGACATTGCTTTATGAGGTTAGCCTATGGATAGATCATTAAGGAAAATGTAGTAGGTAAACCAAAGCTACTTATTTTCTTTGTTTTTCTTCTTTTTTTAATGTTAAATAGCAAATCTGAAATGTTTAGCTGTTTATTTATACGCGAGGTTGTGGTTTAACCTACTTAATCTATAAGTTTACAGATACATGTGCTTTTGTGACAAATACGTGTACCTATCTATCGAGGTTTACTGAATATACAAACCTACTTACAAATAAGGATATACCTATAGGATAAACTTCTTCTTTATTGATATGATTAAGAGCGCAAAGATAACATTGTTATCATAAATGTCGCTTCCTAAATGTATTCAAACCAAACAGCCGAATAAGACATATAGGTGAAAAAAGCCGTAAAAACAGTTTTATTTATTATAGAAAGGCAAAGGCGATACTGTCGGCGCGCGGAATATATGGGACCACGGATAGTAATATATTTTTTGTATGTGTAAAAGGTTTACTGTGTACGTGAACACTGATTTATCTGGTTTAGTTGTGTATCGACTTTTTGAGGTTCCAAGGGGAGTGGAGATTGTTCCTTAGTTTTTGTACGTGGTATAAATGTTGTATAAATATTACCGAATATAATATAGCGTAGGATACTTAACTGAGTTATAGATGCGGTGAGGTTTTGCCCTACTGATACATCTTTAACTAGCGGCCCCGGCAGACGTCGTCCTGCCCGTCCGATTGTTTCGTCAAAGATCTGTCAAAGTCTTCTGTCACTTCTTCATAAGGCTTCATATTTTCCCCGTTTTTTACACATTTTCCACTGTTTCTTCGCTCCTTTTGGTCGCACCGTGATGTTATATAGCCTAAAGCCTTCCTCGTTAAATGGTCTATCCAACAAAAGAATTTTTGAATTCGAACCAGTAGTTTCTGAGATTAGCGCGTTCAAACAAACAAACAAACAAACTCTTCAGCTTTATAATATTAGTATAGATAAAAACTCGATTGACATGATGACCTTGTAACGCATGCCTTCCGTAAATCGGAAAACGCATCTTAAGATTAACTTGCAAGGTATAATCGTCGCTTCGATATCCATAGGCGATGATCTATCAAAGGTCCTATCATATTGTACATACCTACCTATAAGAACTTCAATGTTATTGTGATCTCGGTAATTCTTATGTATATAATTTAGTGACTTACAAACCATATCACGGAACCCTTTACGTACCTACTGTGCCCAGTGGTCTATGCTTAACCAATATCACAAGGATCCACCTGTCTATATACTTAATTAATTGAATAAACGGCTTACAGCTAGTACATGATAAGGAAAACGAGCAAGAGATAATGGAGCGAGGATAGACAAATTATAATATACCTTATAACTGTATAATAATATGTTAACGCTTTACGTCTTTTGGTAACATACATCCTTATAAATGTTGTAACAAAATACTGCAAATTTGACAATCGAACTTAACACCTGCATTTTTTCATAATATTAGGTACCTTTATACTAAAAACAAAAAATCATCCTCGTAAATTTCAATTATATATAGGTTTCAGTTTAACAAAAAGAACAACAGACTTACTGGATAGTCGATTTAAGGGATTATTCATGTGATCAGAGAAGTTCTTTAGAAGAATATCAGAGAGGTAGCCATTACTTCAGTCGGCAACCTCTTAGCAACGACATTATCATTTCAGCTTATGCATTTCCCACTGCACGAATTCGGTAAATATTATGTACTGATCTGTATGTACTCTCCACTAATAAATATACGGGATATAACTTACGACATTATAGTTTAACAGAGTATAAAATATTATATTTATTCGCTACTGGGAAAAGGTGTGAGCTGTTATAGTTGAACTAACAAGGTCAATACTCTTTGCCTACCCCTTAACACAAATAAGGGCGTGAAAGCGGGTCATGTAAATTTACACTATACCTTAATCTAGTGTCTGAAGACTTCATGGGTGGTAAATAATTATTTTGATGTTAAAACCTTATTTTATTTAATACTAACCTGTCTATCTATAAATCTATTCCATAACTTTACGGAATTAAAGCATTGTTCAATACTTATGCAAATCTGAACAATGTCCTTTAGAATTTCTAGATTTAATTCTTTGGAAGGATAATGATCTACTAATTACCTACTGTTTTCATTCTAGTCTAGAGCGCTAGGTTCATTAAGTTTGCTATGTGTTATGGGTAAATGTTGGCATCGCTATCAATTATCTATTGTTTTGATTGTAGTCTAGCTTCATTATTTTATGATTCGACATTGAAAATTACATACAATTCATATTTTTCACTCTTCGACGATTAACACCTATTTTGTAATAAAAATTCTAAAATACTCGGTACAAAGTTTGCTAAGAGAGTAACTACCTAGGTAGGTAAGTAGTTGGATCAGCTAATAATTTATCACAAATCTCGAGGTCCACATTTAAAAATCGGTATAGTACCTGTCTAAGTATTTAGAAGGTTTGTCAATCTCTCAGTTACCTGCTAATTTATCCAAACCAAAATGTAATGAAGGTAAGTTGTAATTCAACGGAAAATAGTCCCACGCACAAAAGTACTTCCTATTGCCTTCCGCTACCGAGTCAAACTTCCTCTCTAACGCCGAGTCAAAATTTCTCAAAACTAATTGGTCCCCCATAATCCTCGCTCGCCAGCCGGCCATACATCTCTCTAATTGACGTTATCTGGACTGCAGGGACCGCGTTATTCTTTATTTTCCCTTTCTTTGCGGCGTGTTGACGGTAAAGTGTGGACATGTTAGCGACAAAGTAGTGGGTAGCACAGAAGTGAAAGGACATTTAAAGCGATAACATTGTATCTTTCTCGGTGCTTACACATTGGAAAAAGGCTTTGGCGTATTTAACTCCCTTTTATCATTTTATGCTGACGTTACTAATAGATGTAAGTAGACTAGATAAAAAATCATCACTTTCCGTGTAACTAGATATATCAGACAAAAACTCTGCGGCTTTATGAAAGAAATTCCAAATACATTGTCTTAAAATTAATCTTTCTTTTTGGCTCTCTCAGTAAGTTCAAGGATAATAACAGTAAAGTCTTGTCTCTAAAGGTAACCTGACCCTGCCAACCACATGATTATTTTTGTTTAAATGTAACTATACGTTAAATAAGTTAAATTAAATAAGAAAATATAAAAATAACCATGTGAATAAAATACTTAAAATAAAGGGCCAATGTAACCCTCCTCCATTCAATGTAACTTTTTGGTATGGACATCGTGACATTTTATTTTGATAACTTCTTAATTTCTAACCATGTTAATCTTCTGTCACTACTTTATTGTGTCCTAAGGCTATTTTGTAAGTCATATCGGCCCGTGCTGCAGTTCCTTTCGATGTTTTTGCACAAAACAAAGAAGTCCGACGCTACTAAATAACAAGTTTTGCTTCATACGTGGGTATAAACTAAACATGGGTAGCATTTTTATATGTGACCTGGATCTTATTTGGCATTTTTTGCTAGACCTAAAACAAAATATAATTTAAACATTGCCCTTCCTGATCATTTATCATTTGAGATACTCTGCAAAGAGGACTTTATCTTAATAACATCTAAGGATTTTGCAGTTCATATTGGTAAGTATGAAGCAACTGTGACATATTTAACTCGCGTATTCATGTCGATTTTATGCTGTCGTTTTGAGAACTTATCAGTTTCTATATTCGTACAGATTTGACAATAGATATCGTGTATTGCAGGTATCGAAAAAGAATATGGAAAGTAATGAATACTGTGAAATAAAATTACTAAATCAATACACGTGAGTTAAATTTGTTACAGTTGTTTTATTTTAATGTAGATGTATATTTTTTCTTTTGGTTGTTACTGAACGTAGGATATTAAGCAAAGAGATATTAACTGGAAAAAGTACATAAAGGTCTCAAGGTTTCCTTCTAATTGGCTTGATACTAAAATAACAAAAAGGAATCGGCTTTCGAATTATACGAAATGATAAGGTTGTAAGATTTATTAAGCAAATGAAGCACCTAGAGTATCTTTCAAATTAAGTACCTACTTACATCTAATAACTACAACCTAGGATAGTAAGTATATAGCTTTCTCTCTATAACACTTCATTAAAAATGATAAAATTGTTTAGTCGTAGTATCGCCAGCTTATATCCTATCTTACAAATTTATACTTAAGGCAAAAAAATTAAAATTTATATAAATAAATATAATTCGAAATCAGGTCACCAGGTGAGTTACGTAATCTCACGTTAAGAGACTGGGGCAAAGTATCCAAAAATATCCAAGTACGTAAAAATCCCTATTACCATTATACTTCTTTCAGCATTGTGGCGGAAGCCATCTTAACGTCACATATTGGTCGTGTACAGCCCTCCTTAGGGTCGGAGTGCCCCTTAACATAAGTTTAGAGATCGGTCACTCTTGAAATGTCACCCTTACTACATGTCCTAGAATTAGTATCATATTTTAATCATATCTCCGTTTTAACTAGTTAAAAAAATCACGCTTCTGATAATCTACTACTTCATAAGTATTTTATTTATATCAAGATATAATAAATACCTACACGTTTATTTTACGTCTAACTACTGTTAGGTAAGTTCAAATATAGATACCTACTTAGGTCTTAGGTGTAGGTAAATATTAAATAACACTGAACTTAATATATTTATTATTCTTCATTCAGGGTCACACTTTAATCTGTCGTTTCGATATGAACCTTGAGATTCGGTATGTTACCGTTGTTAACATAAACATTACTTACATCCGAAAAAATATAAATCGCCGCACCTACTTACTACATAAATAAAGAATATAAAACAGAGATTTTTATATAAAAGATATTATTTATCTCCCATCATCATATTTCATTATTTATTATTTTATTCCCATGCGACACAATCTTCTTTTTCCCGACCAGTTTATTGTAATACTGTTATTTCGTTAGAGCAATGGTAAGGGTTGCCGAAACCCGAAATTCTCAAGAGTATGTAGCGAGGTACAAATATTATATATTATATTCCGAAAATTGAAGCACAAGAACACTTCTTACTCCAATTTTGTTTCAGAATTGTCAAGTGCCCAGCACGAGATGAAAGTGACAGTCCAAAATAATTAATCCCAACTTTTTTAACTCACCATGTAGGTAGGTGACTAATTCAAATGATGACTTTCAAGGAGTAAGGAAATTTTTCTTAAAGTAGAAATAAGTAGGTGAAATGTACATGCCTTGCAAGGAAAATCGAAAAATAATTGGGTAAGTACGTACTTACCAAATACAAAATAATTACTTAGTCTGGTATAAGAAACCAAAGAGTACGGTAAGAGGTAGATAGGATAGCTACCAAACCTATAACATAACCTTGCTGAGAGTCAAACCGCGAGTAAAAGTAGGTAGTTCGCGATTATTCAAGTTAGATTAAAACTATGACGTCATATCAAAGAATACCTACTTTTAAAAATTATCTGAAAATCGGTTTTGAAATAACGAATTACATAAATAGACTAGGTTTTACCCACGACTTATGAATTCCAATAAAATTCGAAACACGTATTCCATCAATTCTGTCAAAGAATGTTTACACAAAATTTTCCTACGTCATACAAAGAAAACACCCGACAAAATTTCAGATGTCTACGATCAACACAGTTTAGGCTGTATTATATACATCAAGCCGCCAATAATTCAGGACAAATCTTTTTATTCGTATCTATAGATAGATACATAATATAAAAATAGTTTATGAAAAATATCATCCTCCCATTTCCCCATGCGCAATGTTTAATTGAAAACTAGCATAAAAGGCTGACCGAGTCCATTCAAACCTTGTGCATCACTGGTGTTATTAACGAATGACGTGGTTCCATAAGCTGACATGTCAATGATGCTAAATTTAATAAAGGACTAGCTGATCCCGCAAACATTGTTTTGTCATATATACATTAATTCTAGGAAATATTTTTTGTTAACATTTTAGGGTATGAAAAATATATTGGCCGATTCTCAGACCTACCCGATATGCACACAATTTGTTAGCCGTTTCGAAGATGTTTGGCAACAAACACCCATGACAACAAACACTATAATAAAATATGACACGATAATAAAGATAGGAGTTATATTATTACTTACTTACCTACTATGACAAATATATTGGTTACGTAAATTAGAGCGTTTGAGTACCTTTATATTCGTGTTTGATGAAATTATTAATATCCATATTTATCCTTGTTCCATTCGGTTAAAAAAAAATTTCTTACGCTTAATTGGTTATGTTAGAGAGATATATATTTGTTAATACAGTTACGCCTGGTACAAATTTTCGGAATGAATAATGTCGGAAATGTTACATAATAAAATTCGCCGTTATGTCAAATGCGCAAACCGGACAGTAATGGCGGCGACCGGATCCGGCTTTTAGTCACGTGCTCGCACGACCTCGTCCGGCGCCGGAACCGCGAGGCAGCCCTGGCTTCCGGCTGGCTACTGCGTTACACAAACAGGGCTGTGTTTATATGAAAATTAAATGTTTTTGTTACGCCATTCAAATTAAAAGAGGACAAATGATATTTTTATAACTACAGATAAATGTTAAAATACAGAATTCAATTGTTCTTGTGTTGTTTGGTATATTTGAATACACATTTTTTTATAATCTTAATAAAAATATAGACATCCAACTTTTATAAATATACATCATTTCCTATATTCTTTTCGTTCTAATAAAATGATATCACTAGGAGACTAAGACCATTAAAACGAATCGAAACGTATCAAACGTTATATTAATCGTTAGCAAATAAGGCGTATAGGGACATAAATGCAAACATACAACTAAAATCGTCACCTTCCCTTTTGCTTTAGATATGAAACGGGGTAAATGAGCCAATGTGTCACCCCTGACATAAGTCAGACTTGTCTTTGACGTTGTTAAGATTTCCTGAAACGTCTTCTCTCGCCCGCTTTTTGCCTGAGTGGTTTATTTTCGGCTCGGCGAATGAATGTTAAGGATGTTGTCAACAGGAACTATTTCCTTCACAACTAGATATGAATTTAGTTATTTTACACTACTACCTATTGCCTAGTTTATAGGATTACGAAGTGTCTTAGTCAGTTCACATGATTAAGTTGAAAATTTCACTGCATTGTTTTGCTTTAAGTAATATACAATATACGAGACATTGATTGACGTCTATCTTGTTTTAAATATATTAATTAATAACATAGGTACTGAAGTATAAAAGTTTTCCACACGTAAGCTTCGCCAAAAAGGTATGACGAGATATATTAAATTGTCAACAAGCTTCGTCAAAATTAATATAAGTATAAGCTACCATTATTATATTTTCTACTACACCTATTGAGTTTTGAGTATCTAAATTATATTGCATTTGAGATGTTCACACTGACAACCTTTATAGACATACTACATTATAATAATATGAAGGGTAGAATTTGGAACATTACAAAAAATAATTATAACATAATAGATTAAACGTACATACCTACAAACGAAAAATAAAGTCATAATAATATTCCTTTAATATAATAATATAATAATATATATATATATATATATATATAATAATACTTGTAATATAAGAACCTAGGTACCTAATTCAAATTATTTCAGTTCACAGTTTAGTAGTGTATCTACCCACGTGCAGCCAGGCTTAAAGGAATCGTACAGAACGAAGATGCAGTCAACTGATGTCGCTAATCAAAATCTCACATTCACTATTTGACATTAACATTTATAACGAATAAACATAATCAATATTAATGAAAATTATTATTCTAGCGATCTTTACTAATAGATTAAAATGGTATAGGTACTTAAATGAAGAGATAATTTTATTGGATGGCAGGCTTAAATAGTTCTGTAGTCTGCCACCTACGAGTACCATTCGTGCTCGTTCCTTATACCTAACGCAAGAAGTGCTGTCAAGTACAGACTCGCACGTTACGTTAACGTTCTTTGTTAATTGAAGAAATAGTGTCATGTCTTTGTCGGTACGATAAGTTTGATTTATTGTTAGTTCAGAACACAAATAGACTATAAATAGCTAACACAATGCAGCAGTAATTCAGGATGGCGTGCTAAAGTGACATGGGTATAAATCAAAATTAACAATGTTTGCTACATATGTATATACCTCTACGGTTTTCAGTGTGTTTAAACACCATAAAGAGTTTTAAAATGATATGGGTTTAATAATTTCTGATGCCTTCGCGGTTATTATACATTGGAACCTGTAAAGGCTCCGAAACGTTAGCCAATAAAAATAAAATACGCGAGTTAAATCCGTTAAAATTGTTTTATTCCAGTGATATGGGGTTATTAAAAAATACGAAAATATTCTCGAATATTGACGAGTTAATTGACTTCAGCGACATTTAAAAAAAATAGCTCGCAGCTTTTTATAAAGATAAAATTTGTTAATTTCAGATTATAAATAAAATATCTTTATAGCCAATCGACAGGCTGCCTGTTTTGCCTGTCCGTCGATATATATTTTAAATAAAATGACGTAAATAGCACGTGAAACTTACGCTTTAATATCGCGTAGGTAGGCATTAAAAAAAAGTAAAACTTTTTTTAAAACAAGCTTTTATAATTGTACAATGTAGATAGGTACATGTGACCCTCTTTCATTTGATTCCCCACTCGGGTAGGTATATTTGCGGAAATTTGGTTCCCCCCCTTTGTACCCTCCTTAATTTGGTTTTATAATGACGTCACATAGACAACCATGCATTGTCATCTAAACTGACTGTGTATACTAAATTACAGCTCAATCGGTTAAAGTTATCTGCTTCAAAATTAAGTTGCAGGATTTCACCCGTACATTTTTACATAAGTACCTACAAGATAAATAAAATATTTAAATAATATATGCTTATCCAGCCCAGATAACCTTGTTAACAATAGGTTCAACAATTCGTAAGTAAACAATCCTTAAATCAATTTTCGGTCTTAAATTCCACAATCGTAAAAGGCAAAGCTTCTTTGCATTCTCGTAAACGATAGCAACATCGACTTCGATCAGGCAAGCCGATTACTAGCCACTTATCATGTATTGCAAGCGTACACTGTTTGTAGACTTTGTAGGTATTTGTAAGAGGAGCGGAAAATGAGCATAACGAGTTAAAGCTAGGTAACACAAATATAATATGGGAAAAATTCATATGAAATTGACGTAATAGTAAGTAAAAATAATTATAAAAATTAAAAGAGGGCGAGGATCAACAGAACTGAATGGATGCGGATGTTAGTTAATAATTACAAAACCACCTTTTCAAGATTTATAAAATATTAATGTGAAAATTTTAGAACAATTCGTATACTTGCCTTATTCCTCTCGCTCGTAAGCACAGAAACATAGCCTTATAAAGATATCACAATCTTATTGCCGAATTATTCTATCTTGAACTCCGAATTTATGACAACTAACACCGAAACCAAACCGACGGCCACAGACTAAACTCAATAGAAGTCGAAATATCTTGTATTCTGCCGTATTCAACGATATTCAAACAGATCTTTCTAGGCTATCACGATACTAAAATCGAAATCTGTAATATATGTACAATGTCAAGGGTTGTCGATACCAAAGTTTATATTCGTATTTTACAACGGATATAAATTAAACCTATCAGTGATAACATTGGCTATTGTAACTTGGTCTCTTGCGTCTTTAATCCAAAGAGAGATTTGTTGAACTGGAAAAAAAAAGAGAGCTCCGTTTTGATTGGTGAAAGTGATTGAGTCGATTGGATTGACAGATTTAGATACTGTTTTCATTTGAGTTATAAATAGGTTATTGTATTGTTTGAGTAAGTACTTATGTACCGACAGTATATATCGTGGTTTACTGCCGTCGAATTGGGTTGAAGGGTAAAGTTATTTCATTTTAGGTCAGCCTTTGTTTCCTGTTTATGTTAATTTATATTAAGAAATACCTACCTATACCTACTAACTTGCTTATATTTCGTACTTAAATTCTGATTTCATGGGTTATATTTAGATCGCCTTTAGATCCTTCTGGTAATACGATAAGAACGCGATTCCTATACTTATATGAAAAGTATAATAAATAGCAAAAAATATATTTGTTGTCTATTATTTTAGTTATTTTAACCGATATTTAGTCTTTGAAGATATTTTTTGATATTAATAACAATTCGAATTACTTAATAAAATTAAATTTTGAATTCCGTACATTTTCCATAAAGGAAAAATCATAAAATTAAATGTCAAAGATATCTTAGAGGTTTATACTATTTTCGTTACACCCCGCGTCGCTGAATTATTCATAACTTGATTTTATTCGCGAATATATTCATACAAAAACGCTCATTGACTTCAGTAGGTACATTGTTATAGACTAGGAGATTAAAGTGTTTTCGCTCCAACTAATGGTGTCTAGAGATGCTTACGTGATTTACTTGTCTTTTCAGGAAAATAGTACCACTTATTTTACAAAATTAAGTATGTATTTAAAGAATAATTAAGAAACTAATATGAGACATTTCTTGTAGGTACTTTAACGTATTTTATTAAACTTATCTTGTTTAATTAACAAAGTTCGGTATGAATTCCTGTTAATATTAGGAATGTGTATAGGTAGAGGTACTAATTGACCGTCGACTAGGGACGATGGGAGACTAAATGTCTAAGACGCTAGATTTGGGGTAGATAATTAATTAGTCTAGATAATTAATTGTCTCTAGAATGTTCATTGTAAGTGTAACTGGATTATCGGGTTACTTATAATTACATTACATTGTTCGTAAGTATGGGGAACTGTCGATAGTATAATAAATATTGATTAATTTATACCTAATTAAAAAGTTTAATAAATGTATCGCTAAGGTCTAAAGCTAGAAACGTCCACGGGGTCCTACAATACAAAATTTGCCCTTTAGGTACTATAAAATATCAAAAAAATGTACCTACATACATAGCAAAAAGTAATTAACGACACGTTGTCGTGATCAAAACGTGAAGGACGTTCCGAGGCCACGACAGCCTGTCGTGATTCCTAAACTTCTAGAAAAACTGTATTAAAAATATATTTTATGACTAAGAATATACATTAGCTCCTATCCTATTACTGAGTAAAAGCTCTGAAACGTCGTTCATAATTCATTAGACGTTGCCGCACAGACTCGTAATAATAAGCACGACACGATTTCTCCTAATATAATAACTGAGCTAAATGTTTCATAAGTATTTGAAAAACAAGACCTTTGCGGAAAACATGTTTTCATTGTTAGCAATGTTATAATAAGGCTCATTAGCTCATTAACGTCCTTTAGTCATTTGTATTAATAAGGCGTTTACCTTTTTAATATAGGTATTTTTACTTTTGTTTTGTCTCCTTTTATCCTTCCTCATTATATACTTTTGGAAGGCATGCTAGATAAGCAATTAGATGTTTACCGTATTGTATTTATTTATTTCACAAAGTACCTAGTCTTGATTGTCATTTGCTAGATCCCCCAAACCATCATCATAATAACGATACGTAAGTATACATTATTTACATTTTCTTGAAATACCATCGATAAACATAGTTAAATGGTAATAAAGAGAAAATTACTTTGTTTTACGGTAAAAACCGACCTTTTACCAATTTTATGGACGCTTTACAAGTTTTATGAAGCACCCTGTATTTTATAGCTCGCTTTTCCCACACCATACTGTATAGATTTATCACTGTGATAAAAGTATATTGACAAATCATGTTAGGGACAACTACAGGACACTGAAGATAATTTTGATATAAAAAGCTATAGATTTTTTTCGATTGCGAAAGCAAAAGTTATTCAATTGTTTTAATTAAGTACCTACTTTTATAAACTTTCTTCTAATTATTTAAAAAGTAGGTCATAAATGAGTTTAACGAGACCAGAATTAAATAATCCGAATAAGACGCAGTGCAAGGGATCTAAGGCAATTACTTTTTGTAGGTATAATATTAAGTTCATAATTATCTTTTATGAAAATTGCATGTAAATGAAGTATTTCAAGAAGTTTATGAAAAATAATATGCAAAATTGGAACCGGACACTTTGTTAATTAAAATGAGAAATTCGGAGTTGAGGAAAAATAATTCGTAGAAAATGAAATCACATCAGCCATGTTACATAAATAACACATATTTTTAGGGGATTTATTTATTCTTGTAAAAGCTTCAATTTTCAGGATGACTTTAATTAAACATACTCACCTGTGAAACCACTCATATACGTAATGATGGTACAAAATAATTCAAGCACGTAACAGATAAAATGTATATTTTGTACAATACAAAATAAAACTGTGTACGTTAAACAAACAACTTTTAAAATTTTCAATATTTACCTACTCATTCAAATATAGCGATTTTCTTTCACGAATTTCCTCACTGAAGTTTTTGCTTTTCCCCGTTTCCACCCCCACAACTCCGCTTAACATGAATTATCAAATATCTAGGAAAACTGGAGTCGTAGGTATTTCTCTTTAGTCATAATTCTATAATAGACGTCTATCTGGAAATTAAAGCTAAATTTACCTAGTAGTTCTGCCTGTGTACCTAACAGTCAGTTAATACATAAATAAGAAACATAATATATACTCGACTTACCTTACAAAGTTTGCTCATAATAACTTAAGTAGATAGATAATTTCGAAATAGCCCATAAACGTAATAGCCTAGAATTCCATATTAAAGCTTTGCAGGACCTAATTACACAACGCACGTGCAATAGGAAATACTTTACGCATGATTGTAACAATGAAACAATTATAATACACTTATAAGGATTACAGATCTCTATTGTTATTAAATGCGTAAGCCAGATCGGATATCGGATATAATTATATCGAATTGAGTTTATACACATCAAAAGTATATATCCTTGTTGAGCCTAAATAATGTTTCCTTTAACATATTATAAACGAACGACATGAAAATTTTCGTTCAAATCACTTAAAATACAAGTGAAATTAAAATGGTTAATAAAAGGGGCACACAATAATATGTTGTTATTACAATTGTTGGTTTGGCAGCGTGTTAAAAATCTGACACGCTGCCAATGAGTCACAAAGGTTCTGTGATTTATTGAACATGACAGGTATAACAGCTGGATCACATTTTACATGTTAACAGATTACAGTCACGCGCACGCGGCAGGTCAAATTACGAAGTAATGTCCAGAGATGCTAAATCCTTACTAATATTATAAATGCAAAAGTAACTCTGTCTGTCTGTCTGTCTGTCTGTTACACTTTCACGCTAAAACTAATGGACCGATTTAAATGAAATTTGGTACACAGATAGTCTAGAGCCTGAGAAAGAACATAGGCTACTTTTTAACCGACTGCAAAAAAGGAGGAGTTCTACGCGGACGAAGTCGCGGGCAGAAGCTAGTACTAATATAAAAAGAATTAGGAATATAAAAATACCTTTTACTAGGAAACTAAAATGCTGGAAGCAAATCTGTAAAAAAAAAAACAATCGCTATAGTACCTAAAAGTGTTCCGAGCGATCGCGTTCACCACTACGAAACCAATTAGTTAGATTTGTACAATCCCACTGCTAAAGACGACACGACTCGTATACAGTTTACATTAAATACAAACGTTCACATGCTATTATAGACATAGATAGGTAGCTAAGTAATGCCTAATATGCAAATTTGATTCTTTTTTGGTTTTTATATCAAACTTTAAGACAAAGAAGTACCTAACTGATACCATGAAGTAGAATCTTATTACGTCATTTTGGTGAAATTACATTATTATTAGTCAGTTTAAAATTAACTAGATACTACATACCCACGGAGATTGGACTACTTACTTACCCTGATTTAGCGAATACATCTTATTCAATTTTGTTTCGTCACCAATCTAACTATCTTTTTCTATGTGTATGTCATTGTGTAGGCGCATAACTTCCGATCGACTGCACCAAATGGGTTATTCGTTATGTTTTGTGTTGGTTATTGTGAAGTCATGGTTTGTGTAGAAAACTAAGTTTTCCGTAAATTTTTAAAATATATAAGTATAAAAAACAATTTGGCGGTACGACAAACGTACAAACAAACGGTAAAATAATGATCATTGATCTATATCCATGTAGAAAGGTACCTATACTTGACTATGAAGTTTCTGGTAGTAATAAATAAAAGATCTGATTAAGGAAAACTTAAGGCATGAGAACAAGTAAAATGTTAAATAAATCTCTACGAGAGAACAAATGCATTCCATTTATTTTTTCTTCAAGTCTATGGGAACGTAGTGAATACCAGCTTGTACGTTAATTAATGTGAGGACTGCCAGTTGGCAACACTGTTTGCAGTATTCACTCCTTATTGGTAGTTAACTAGCCTTTAGATACAATAGTGTATGTTGGTAATTGATTTTTATTGCTTTTAAACGTGGAATTACAGTAGAGATCGTGTTACTAACGAATCCAATGGGCCCTAATTCTTTAAATAACATTTTATACTCAAACTAGCGATCCGCCCCGGTTTCACACAGATGCTGTATTTTATTTTATTGGGTGACATTTTGGAGCCTATAGAAATTCCATAATCGTAGTATGACTGAGCTGACAATAATCTTATGGTAAAACATAAGCACAATACTATTGTCAGCTCAGTCGTAAAGTCAAAACAAGTAAGACTTCAGCGTTGTTAAAAAGGCAAATAATCGTCAAAATTCGTAAACAACGAGAGAGTTAAGTTTATTTATTCATGTTCTTCTTACTAGGTATAAAAATATGCGACAATTTTCCGGTAAACAATTTTGAGAAATGTTTAATTTTCTAAAAAAAACATTTTTAACCAAGCCAGTCAACATGAAGGACTTATACGGTATTGTCAAAGTAGAATATAGCAAACGGGGTTAGTCAGATTTTTTTTTCATTCTTTTTTGGAATGCCCATAGTCCTTACTAATATTATAAATGCGATAGTAACTCTGTCTGTCTGTCTGTCTGTCTGTTACGCTTTCACGCTAAAACTACTGGCCGATTTAAATGAAATTAGGTACAAAGAAAGTCTGGAGACTAGGAAAGGACATAGGCTACTTTTTAACCGACTGCAAAAAAGGAGGAGTTTCACGCGGACGAAGTCGCGGGCAGAAGCTAGTAATCTATAAAAGTAACCAGACATTAGCACTGAGAAAAGAAATCATATATTTTTTTTAACTACAAATCGGAACAATTAGCATTAATTTAAATATAGTCCAATTAATCGAAATTCAATTGTTTACTTTAATCCCATATCGGTCGAAATCACAATATACTTTTCATTTTTCACTCGCGCGGAAAAAGATTATCATGTAGCCACAATTTAATAACTTAATGTATTAAAATGAAAATTAGATCCAGCTACAGGCAATTTCCTTTACTTGTATCAAGAGTGCCTTTGTTGTCAACACAAAGAACTGAAACTGATAGATGTTATTAATTTGTTCCTCTTGACTAAATATCTCGCAAATAATCTTAGCCATTATATCAAATGAGCGCAAATATTTGTACAAATAGTCCATATCTACGATTGATCGTGCTAAAGGCAAATATTCCAATCAAATAAGTAGTTAGTCTCCAATTAGTGAAAACATAATATGAACAGAATCTAACATCTAAGTAAGGTATTTAATATACTTACAGCTAAGATATTTAGTCGAATAAAAAAATAAATTTAAAAATAAACACTTTTTACAAACATGACGTGATTTTGATACTCCACTCGGGTATATTTATAGACGTTTGCTTTCCACCCCCATTGTACCACCCTTGAACGTGTGTAAAAAATTTCAGATCTATCGATTAAAGTTATCTGGTTCAAAATTGAGTTGCAAGATTTCACTCGTACCTACATAAGTACTTACCTACATTGCAAGTTACAAAAAAGCTTTTAATTAAAAAGTCATACGCTTACAAAAAGAAAGAGAGTCTATTTTCAAGAGTTCTTAAAAATATTCCATGTGTTCAAAAAAAACTCATATCGGACTATTAGACTCCTAGATACTTATAATATAAAAAGATTGGTTCATAATATATAACCAACGTTGGCTCCAATACTGGCAGCAGAGCACAAAGCGGCAGAATTCATTATTTCTACTGAAGATGTATGGTATTAATACGTGTCAAAACGTGGATATAGATAACCATCTGTATATTGATATGAGCGAGAAAACGTGTTATTAATCTGAGTAACGAATCTGTGGGTGCCGTTTCGTATTTCATTTTTTTACACAGTTTACAATAGTTACGTACAATTTGCAGGCGAAATATAAAAGTGTAACTCACATATCTGGCATAAAACTAACCTGTATTTTTGGCACTAAACTTTTTAGTAGAAATAGCAATAGTCGGCACTTTTTGCTGAATTCCCTCTTTTGTTTATAAATACGTTGAGCATAGTGTAATCGAAACTTCAGTTATAGCTCATAAAACAATTTAAAAAATCTGTGGAGCGCTAAAATATGTAAAACATTTTATAACAAAATGTATTACTGGACTGTAGGAGAAAATTACATTTTTCCGACATATTAATAACTTTTATTTAATGTTACGAGTATTTTACGATTTAAAATATGTAATATTATTATATTAAATTGCAAATATCGCACACCTAGATCTAAAGGGAGCTAACTCAAAAATCTAAAGATTTTAATTAAACACACGCCAAAAAAAAGTATCCGATTCCTTACAACAATTTCGCCTCTCCCGAAAAAGTTACTTTTTTTGAGTTAGCTCTCTTTAGATCTAGGGGTGCGATATATTAGATACCCAGTTAGGTAGATACATATTCAGATAAAAATATAAAATATATATTATATTTAAGTGTATAAGTTCTGGTGACCACTTACTATAACTTGGTCTGTAGTCAGTACTTATACTTAGTACTTTACTAGACAGAGAGCCATAAAGTCATGCTTACTAGTTACTTTACTCAGGTAGCTTAAAACTTTATAGATAGATACTAACTCAACAACAGTATGCTCGCTAATGGAAAACACGGATATGTTAACATTTATTATTTCATGTTTGTTTACACTTTCGGATATTGCATGAAAATATACCGCCGGTATTCTGTAAGTACGTATTTGTTAAAACATTTTTAATTTGCAATAAAATACCTGTGGATTTCCTAGTAATGAATGCAAGCCATTACCTGGCTATTTCGCACAGTATGTAAATAACAGGAAATAATAAAAAGCTTTAAATGAATAATATAAATATACCTGTTGAATTTATTTTTACGTGTACACTTTTTATTTAACATGTTAAATAAAATATAATATATCATTGATATTTGTAAAATAAGCAATGCTGCCATAGGTTAAATATAGGTATTATAGTTATAGGCAGTAGGTACGAGTATACTTCTATATCAATGTTCTTACCTAATAACTAGATATTATAATAATATATTATTAATAAAAATGCTAAAAGTTTATGTAAGTAAGTTTAGGTGCACATCAACAAGTAAAAATTAATGTACCAATTTTCAGTACTATACCATATTTTTTTTTAAAAAAAGGTGCGCATAAATAAATAATTACATAGCTAGGTATTATTGCATTTCATTTAATTAAATCGGCCCTGAAGTCCGATAAACATCATTAAACAGATAATATTACCGAATACTGTATTTGCATTTACTGTGTAAAATTGTCCTTTTACTCGTTTCAGAGTGTAATTAATGAGCGAGTTTATTTTCCTTTCGTTTTTCCTTTAAATTAACACCGCGTTATTACGATGGATTGGCTGGCAGACTTTGTGCGAGCACTTCCGAACCCCGTGTTTTTAATTAATTATAATTGTTAATTTGAGTACTAATAATCGGTTTTTTTTTCTGGTTCGTTTGCGCGGTTGGCGCTCAAACACTTTTGGTCCCAGAAATACTGTATCTGCTTTAAGTCGTTCCGACTAACTAAGGGACTAATACCTTTGATGATTTGGAGCTCTAAAAAGAACTGTCGCTCTAGTGGTGTGTACGACCGCATCAGATACTATTTCACGCCAGTAAAACTCTTAAGTAGGTACGTGCTTAGTCGGTAAAGATGGCTGGATTTCTTTGGAAGCGGGCGGTATCAAAGTTGATGCTGATAATGAGGTCTTTTTTATGAAAAGCACTCGTTACGTAGGTACCTACCTATAGGTAACTTAAAACAAAAAATCTCAAATAATTAAGAAATAACATTTGTTTAACCAAGTTAAGTTTCGAATCAATTCAAACGGTAAAAATATAGGCTGAGCAATAAAGAAAGCGACCGAAAAATAAAGCTTTTAAAGAAAAAGTACAACTTTTGAATGAGTAGGTACGCCTGAATTTTCACTCGCTCCACGTGAAATACTTTAATCAAATTGCTTTATGTAGCTTTATGTAGGCCGCTTGTCTTCGAGTTCGGTTGACGCGGCATCTCAATATCTCGCTCCGTTGGTGTTGTCGCGATGATAAATGACTTTTCTAAGAAACCCGCCGTTTTACCCTTTGTACCCGATTTTTACCAAAGTAATGTATGAGATGACGAACTTGACGGAACAGTGACGTAGTGCTTAGAAAAAAAAATGTTGCTAACAATGTAGGTACTTCGTTATAATATGAGTAGGTAAGTACCTAATACTTTCTGCATTTATGGTTGCTACTTACATATTAGATTAAAACAATTAGGTACTTAAGGAATTAAACTGGCGTAAATGTAAGTGTTAAAAATAAGAACAACTTTTCATCGAAACGGACTGTAATCACCAACAAAATTTTACAACATTTTCACATCAACACACTACACTAACTCCAACGTCAAATTTAAAACATAAAAGAATATAAAAAGAAATATAAAAACTATAAACAGCCAGTACTATTTAAAAAGATGAAACCAAATAGTTCCTATCGGCAACAGTAAGTATGTATGCTGTCATTTCGAAAACGAATATTATTATTGTTATTATATGAACTATGAAGTTTTGAAAACGTTTGCATAACATTAATATAAGTTTTATATAGGTTGGTACTTGTACTATAGGTACCTAGAAAATATTTTACTAGTCTTCAATACGTTGCCGCGTTGATAGTTCGACAGTACTAATAATAGTTGGTATTTTTTTTGTATTTTTTAGGTAAAAGTTAACAATAAATCTACCTATAGGTAGATTGCATTATAAGACTAAGTAATCTAGCTGTTTCACTCGTGTAGAATTTGATTATCACGCGTGATCGAAACAAAAGTACCTACTTCCTTAAGATCCTGCCTAATTTTATGGTAAAATTTATCAACAAAATTATAAACACATACAAACCTACATAGCTCACATAGGTAATTACTGATATTGTTATAATTCGCCCCTAGTCTGTAATATGATCGTAGAAATATAATTCGGCTTCTACATGGCCTCGACCGTAGCCGTCGGCTGTCAGCCACGCCACGCCCTCGTTCTCTGTATATGAACCCGACATATATGTTATCTTTTGTTCCCTAACCGAATAACCATTAAACATTGTCAAATGCATGTTAAGGATGCAAATAATTTCGTTTGATAATTTAATTATCGTCGTTGGTTTTGGACAATACATTCCTCTATTTAAGACTTTTGTTGTTAATGAGTGATTTAAGTTTAAGATATATGCTATAGAATACTATACTTAGGTATAGCTTATCCTTTTACCCTAAATAATTAATAACCAGGAAGTCGACTGTACACCTAAATGACAAAATCTATAGGTAACTAAGTAATAAAATAGAAGTTAACAATAAAAATATATTTCCACTGTTTCTTCGTTCACAGCCCGAGATATAAAGCGTTTCGCGTTGACGTTTTCCAACATAAATTTTATAAATGTCGAGTCGACACGGTGCCGAGCGGGAGAGCTTCCGGGACCGGCTGATTGAAACTGTGACCAACTGAGCAGTTAACCAAACCAAAATAATAAAAGAGTACCAGTCGTTACTATACCTTTTTGTTCAAACTGAATTCTGAAGCGCAATTGGCCTGCTGGTGGGCCCTTACTGCAAGACCGGACTATATTTATTTATTGAACTTGGACGTGTTGAGATCATGTACCTATAATCCAAAACGCTGATCAGGGAGTTTATATAAAACAAAACAAATAATTACCTATCACTTTACAAACATGTAAACTACAAATTTAAGAAATTGTGCAATACAAACCAGCTACTGCTAAATAAGCCTGCTTGGGTTTGAGCAAAAATACCATTTAATAGTGATATTTCCCTAGTGGTTGGAACATTGAAGGCTTGTAGAGTTTGCGGGGTAGTAGGGTTCACAAACAAATCTCGCGACCGACGCGCACTTCAACACATTTTCAGATGGCTTCAAAGCCTGTAACTATGCTTCGATGTGGAGAAAATATTCAACAACTAGGAGAACTAAAACTGTAGTAAATCTACCTAATAAATAAACTTACAACACAGTAGTAGTACTGTGTAATAAATTGATTCACTTTTTTAAAAGTGCCGTGTTGCATTCTACCAATACAATATAGCATAAAATGGACAAGTAAAGAAACTCAATGTAAATTCTACTATTTCCTTTGACCTAAATGTCAGTGCCTCTTATAAGAAACTGGAGCTTGTGGGTTGCAGGCTGGAAATATATATGCTTCGACTTTCTGAATATGAGATTAACTTAGTGAATGCATTTTACCACTACGGGTAATCTTATACTATACTTATTTTAAATAGACAAAATAACAACTTTTCAAGTAGATGTTTGTTCCTAAATAAAGAAAACCCACTAGTCATAAGCTGTAGTTGCAATAAAAATTAGTGGAGCAAAATTTCTATCTACCCACATCTCTATCTACTCACAACTTATTAAGAAATCACAGGATTTATTTTACCTTTCATATTAATGAAGAATTTTACTTCAAGTTTACTACGAAGAGTCTCACCTAAACGTTAAATTTATCTATAACAGATTACCGATGTATACAATCGAAACGGATCGCGGTCTCTTGCAATCAGAGACGACGCGTGGCTTCTCAAACTTTTTGCTTGTTAAAATACCCGCTCAATGAACGCGGAGTGAATGAGTGAACGACTGACCGGATTGAATGAATGATCCCAACATTGACGCAATTACGTTTTTGTAAGATTGTCCGATGTGTTTAGGTTAATTGGAGTTTTTGTTACTTGATTAATGTGCTTTGACCACGTAGTTTAATTTTTAGTTTCGGATGTAAAAATATAATGATGTTAAAAAGAAGATGCCGATTAAAGACAGTTTTCGAACAGACAGAAGTTAAAAGGATTTCTAACATATTACATAATACTTACCTACCTACATAAAAAAAAACTTAATTCTATGGGTAAGTACTTGAATTATCTACAATAATTATTTAATATCAGATTAACTTATCCTAGTTAAAAAAAGGCCTATTAAACATACCTAAATAACTTAAATTAGGCATTTTTTTAAATTTACATTAGATTTCTGATCTTCATCAAGATATCATTGTAGGAACTTAAAAAAGGCACACCTGCTGTTCTGGTTACGACTTTATTCGGTGTATCTTTATTTTTAGTCCTGATTTTGGAGAAACCCGTTTAGTGACCAAGTTACTGTTTGTATGGTAGTGGTTTGAAGGAATTTTTAAATATTATTTTTAACCTATAGTAGGCTGGATATCTGTATGTTGTATCTATACAGTATTTTATATGTACTTTGGCTAATAATTGTAAAATCACAGTTATTTAATTTTATAATCGTCTGTAGGACGACCATATACTGGAACTGTTAAAAATTGTCTCCAAAAAATGTTACTTACTTCAGAGATATAACAAATTATATACAAGTATCCCTCTTCGCTTTGCCATTTCCCGTGCGCTCTCATTCTCAAGCATTTGCAAATTAAAGTTGCTTATTACATAAATAAGTTTTCGTTTTTGCGTTTAGGCTCCTTGAAAAACACTACTACTCTGTCGTCCTAACGCAGTAAGTACATATGAAATTTACATGTACTTACTGCATTTGCAATTAGCTATAGAAAGCGTTTCATAATTTACTGTTCAGTCGGCTACGAATATATGCTGAAATTCCGTTTAATTACTTATAAGGAAAAAATATATATTTGCGAGTTAAGTGAGTCCGTTATAGTTATTTTATTCCAATGTGTAACAACCGCCAACTCATCACAATTATTATAGTGAATTCCTTCCTACTATTTATGCTTAGGTATTACAAAATTAATTGTGATAAGTAGATATGAAATTTGAAAAGTGATGTAGATATCAATGTAGGTACTTGTGTGAATTAGGCAAATTAAATTTCAATTTCACGGTTCATAAAATAATTATAAGCGCTTTTGAACAAAACACCAAAAGCGTACTTACTAAAATACTTAGGTATCATACCTACTAGGTGCGTCATTTTTATCTCACTTATAAAAAACGAGAAAAATGATACTATGTAATCAAGTAAGTAAATTAAAACGACTCGTTAGTACAAAATTAATATTAGATCATTATATCGATACTGGCTGCAGCCCGATTAAGAGACATTCTTGATATCGCTAAAGCAACTTTAACCAAGCCGACAGAAAACAAAACGCAAATAAAAAAACGAAACTCGTCGGATATACGCCATTGCATTAAAAACTGGTCGCTGGCGCCTGCTCATTGACGAGAAAATGGGTGGTACTGGAGCGAAAAAACTCTCATTGACCATGCTCTGAACAAACTAAAAGAAACCATAACGTTAGTGCAATAGAGGTTAAATTGAGTTGTAATAATTTTGGCGTATAAGATGTCAAGAAAGTTTGAGGAGGATTGCAACGCCGGCAACGAAGGCAGTCATGTTAAGAATTTCCGAACACGCTTAACATAATCATTCAATTTTCGCCCTGTTTTTTACATCCCTCCTTGCACTTAAGGTCGGTTATTGGGTGGAATTTTTAAAATAATTATGACGTTCCTTGTTTAACTTATGGGTGGTGGGTATAAGCAGGGCAAGATAAATACGATTGGGCTACTGTTATAATAAACGTTGTTTTGGACCGGTGTTGGGATGCAACGTGCGTAAGCATTGTATGAATATCCTGCATATCTTGTTAAATAGTTAAGGACCATTAAAAGTGACAGGATATCGTACCTACCTTCTTGTATTTTTTATGCTAGTTGTGTTATTTTTTGTTTTTAAACTATTTGCATGTTTGTAATGACAATTCTCGTAAAGATCTCCTGTGATCTTCATAGGGAGGTACCTTCCGCTTACATGGCGACTATCGTGTAATTTGTTTACTAGGTACCTAAGTACTTACCTATTTAACTATTTGTTTATTTTTTTCTGTATGTGCATTAAGGCATTAGTTGCGTTTTTTGTACATTTAATAAGCCTTGTGTAATAATATAGATAAATATACTTATTTATATATTTTGATGTTATTGATAATTAATTCGATATTTTTGTATATTTTGATATAATTGTACCTATTCAAACAAACCCTAAGAAAATTATCTACTGAGTAGCATGTTTTTTGTCCATGTGATAATGTAATAAGTTTAATTTCGTTACATTTAATGGAAAGCTTTTTAACTCTCCGGAGAAATGGCAGGCGAGTGCCCAAATGAGACAGCTCGAAACCTGGGCTTAATTTTCAGAGCCTCTAGACCATATGGTGCATCGCTTACCAAAATATACCTACATATATTATACTCATTAATAAAGGTTTTGCGACAAAGAGTCTGTATTTTTTGAGACTTTAAGCCACGACGTTTATAATACCCTTTGTTTAAATGACATTAACTAACGTATAATTTAAGCAATCCCTTATTATCAGTCCGTGTGAATATGTTATAAAATATAAAAATAATTAGTAACCACGTCGTTGGAAATAAAATATTATTATTGCGGGTCTGGTACGGGTGCAAATTTTAATTTACTTATTGCCCAAGGCATAGCAAACTTATAACTTGAAACAGCATACGGTCACGCAATAAGACTTACCTGTAGACTATATTGAGTGAATCTTCTTTCGAAATGAAATTTCTCGAAGCTCTTTTCTCGATTGTGCACGGGGAATTGAAGTTATGCTCTTGTGAGTTCAATGACGTTAAACCGTTTAGAAACATATTACACTTTCAGTAGACATTCTGCCTGTTTCGCAATGTTCAATTACTTGTTCGGCTTAGCTGTTTTATAGTACTTACACAAAACCTTTGTTCAAGCACTTAACATAATATCTGGTGCCTTCGCGGCTATTACTTAATCATTGGAGTAAAACAATTACTTATAACGGATTTAACTGCGTAGGCACATAAATTTATTAATTGTATGTTGACATTATTAAGCAATATTTTATCTAAAGGAAAGGAAATAAGGTAAGTAGTTTGTATAACGTAAAATCGGTTTTGTGTTTTTGATTCGTACTTAAGCATTTAGCTCATTCTGCTACGATTATGGGAATTAAAGTTAAGTTGTAAATTATTATATTCCAACAGGCTCTTAATACTTAACTATTTTTTTTATTTTCCTTCCTTCTACCAGTTCTATTCGCGATAGTTAAAGCCGCAGGCGCGTGCCGTGGCTGGTGCGCAAGTAGGCACTGGGGCAGGCACTCTACACATTAATCAGATGGCGCCTCTATGGAATATAATTACGACTTTGGTTCCAAGGGAGGACATAGTATAATATTATGTTTAGTGGAAATCACTTTGAGCGTGTAATTAAGAACAAGTTACCCGAAGCACTAATTCTACACAGTACCGGACAGAAGCTAATATAATTAGGTAGGTATAGTAAGGAAATAATTTAAATTAGGCCACAAAAGATATCGACTCGAAGAAATTAAAAATGTTCTTTGGATAAATTCCTTTGTTATAAGATAATGAATGTTACAAAACAAACCGCAAATACCATAAAATGTTTTTCATCGGCTGGATAAAACGCCTAAGGACATAATTTAAAGGTTTCATATTAAAAGGACTGTACGTTAAAACTAATTTATGTTCATTGCGAAGTTTATTAAAAATCCATTATGCCCTAAAGGAATGTAATTATTTTGCACTAATTATTTAACTCACTGCACTGTCTTTAATATACTTACCCAATAAAAAGCGTTCACTGTAAAAATATTTTAATTACTTATAGATAAACTTGGTCCGTCATTATCTAAAAATATCTAAGATAATATATAAAAAAATATTATTAGGAGCGGGACACAACTCTTCCATAAGATTAAATTATCTACATCACGATCAAGCAATAAAGGAAAACTAAAACAAATACCCGCCATAAATATCTGGGTGGGCATTCAAGAGTTAAAAGCGACATTGCATCAATATAATATGAAATCGATATAATTAGCTTACGAGTAAAAGGGACAATCCCCTAGAAAAGATTTTATCAAAAAAATACTATAGAACCTCTATTTATATAATTCTTATTATGTAATAAAAATATTAACCCTAGTAAGTAGGTAACTATTAAAAATAATCAGCAAATTGATACCAAAACCGGTTCAATCCTACTATTGTCTAGTGATCTATGAAACAACATACACTCTATTCCTAAGTAAAAAGGGTGAAGCGAATCTTAAATTTAAGAGAACATGTTATTGACATGCAGGAATATAAATTCTTGGCTGAGTTTGAAATATCTCAGAGGCAACTACAACTTAAAACAGTACAGCGATCTTAATATAAGTACGTAAATATCTGAAGAAATGACCGGACTGTACATACTTTAGGACGGTTCTGTTTTGATATACATTTAAGCCCTAAAAACATGTTTACGAATAAGTACCCCTTTTATTTTTTATTAGATTCTGCCCGTGACTTCGTCTGCTCACGACCAGTACTCTAGGCAATATTATGATGTATAAGCTACATTATTGTAAAGTTTTATTAAAATCCCTACCGTAGGTAGTTTATGCGTGAAAGAGCAAAAAACATACATTTTTACAAGCTTTCGTGTTTATAATGTTAGTAGGATAGGAGGAATCGACCAGAAGCCAGTTGCCTCATCGTGTCGGGACTTTATTGCGACTCCCTCACCGACCCGAGGGCCTCACGGTGTCTATAGTATCGTGTGTCGATTCTAGCCATAAGGTGCACCTTGTAGGAGGAGATAGGTCGAGAATAAGTAAAATTTTCAGTCCGTACCAGTGACTGTGTATGTCTTAAACGGCTTAAACCCTGCTGGAATTGTTACAACATTTAATTTAGGTATATATAATGAAATCTTTCAGCAATATGGCCGTTTAACAGAGCCTTAGAGAGCGATTGTTGTATCGTATGTCGGTTCTACCCATTAGGTCATGTAAATGTAGAATAGATAGGAGGATATTAGTCGTAGATAGGTAAGTCCGAACCGTGCCGGTAAGTGTGTACGTCTTTAACTCCAACGGAATGATTATAATACACGGGAAAATCTTCTTTATTTATGTAATAAAATCGGTAGCATTTAATCGATATGACAGTGTTATCGGAGATACGGAAAACAATAGAGGCATTATACAAAAAATAAAATAATACCTAATAACGCTTTTTAAATATCAGATTCGGAAAATACAAGACAGCAGTAACGAGAAAAGGTGTATTCTTATCTATTTACCCACTATCCTATTTTTAATTAAGTAGGTACTATTTAAAAAAGATACTTAGTGAGTTTTCTGAGTGTTTTATGCGTCGTCTGACGTAAAACAGACGAATAAAAATAAAAATATAAAGTGAGCTCGTCTCCGCGATGCATTTTCCGACTGTCCAGGACCTCTAATAGTTCAGAATTCCTATTTCATTTATATGAAAATATTGCTAGAATTCAGTTTGGTGATCTACTCAAAGCGAAGTAGTCTTTTTGTGCGCTATTTCATGAGAACCATCAAGGATTATAAAATGACCGTTGCCTTTTTTGCCTGTAACGTAAATTTAGAATAACGGTATTATTATTGTTTTACAATGTTTTTTTAATCGCCTATTAGGTACATGGTGCTTTTCATAATACGTAGGTACTAGGTACAATCTTTTTTAATATAACTATGAATTTCGTTTCAAGGTCTTTGAGGTCGCATTCATCCGAAATGGTTAGATCGATTTTCAAAATTTGCATGCATGTATAATAATGTATTTTTGATAGGTTGTGAATTATATTTAGTGTAAAGGCGAATACTGTATAGGCACGGCTTGTTCCACCGTCGGTCCCTTGCCCTAAATATTGAAGGAAATACGTTTAAATCCAATTACTTCTGGCATTATATAGGAACACAATATATCATTGCGTCAAAACGTGTAATTCTAAGTTTAGATCATTACATGAATATTTAGACCTAGGGACTGACGACGAAATCACCCGTACATAATGTAGATATGTTTGTTTAGAAAATGTTGCCCTTACAGCGTTTTAAAACAATATATATTTTTTAAAGCCACAGCCTAAAGAATCGAAATACCTACCAGCCGTTAACAAGCCAAACATTCCCGAAACATCAGCGCCAGCAGTTCTCAACCTGCCAAGTTGTTAACTCCGCCTCGACGACGTGTCGTATTTCCCTGTTTGTATTCCATCTGACGTTTGCAGACTTATTCAAAAATACATGTTTTAATATAAAAGGATCGAAACTGAAAAATGACGTGATACTTTTATCAAAATAATCAATTTCATTATCGAGTAGGTAAATATAAACACATGTTTTAATATAAAGGGATCGAAAGTTAAAAATGACGTGATACTTTTATCAAAATAATCAATGACTATTGAAGATTATCGAGTAGGTAAATATAAACAGTCGTTTATAGCATTCGGTAAAAATATTAAAGCATAAAAAAATAGTTAGGTACCTAAACCTTGTAAATTTTATCAATATAGAACAAATTAATAATGACTGATGCCATCGTGGTTATTACATATTTAAATTAAACAACTATAACGAATTTAACTCGAGTATTTTATTATATTTGCTGACGTTCGAAACATTTTGAAAAAGTAAACAAAATTAAATAAGTACCTAGGTAAGTATACCTATTAAGAGCACAAAAGACAACTAATTTAGGTCTATCTTGCTTATCATTCGACTATAGAATTGGTAACTGTGTATTCAGACAGTGAGGTTGATCTTTATTATGGATCGCATTGAAAAGAAATAGCCAATCGTGTTTTTATTATGTACCTACTGTCAGCGGTCAGTCGGTCATTTGCTAATAAAGCAAGTACTTACCATAATACTACGCTCGCCGTGCAAAACCGATTATACAATATATGGGTCAATCTCTGATACAGTAACCATTGATCTGTATGAAGAATATCGTTAATAAGGGATGATGGCTATCAAATATAATGATTTACTATGACTCGACAATTGTTTGATATATAATAATGAAGGGAAACTGAGATAAGATCACTTTATTAAGAAGAACACCGACTTTTCTTTGAGGAAAAGAGTAGATTTGCCTCTTCGAGGAAAGTTTCCTGATCGTTGGTTTTTTTTCGCCATGTCTATTTTTACCGTGAAGAACAAAACTGGTTTATATTTTTATTAGGTTCGTACGTATACCTGTACTTAGGATTGTGTAGCACCGGTACCTACATTGTAATATAACAAGTAGCAAGTAAGAAAATATATCACTAGAAGCAAACAAGTGATCCATCAAGTATAGACTTATAAGAACTAACATTTTATGAACTACCTTATATGAATAGAATTTTACGATGATGAATCTGTCTTGTTCATATCCGGTGAATACGCATAGGTAAGTACATTTATTTCCAACGTAAGATATTTCAAGAATTAAGAATAATAATTAGGATAACAAGTCACCAAATAAAGCCATCATTGCATAGATAGGTAGGTTTCTTTCTTACTTTCGGCTTTTGCACCTCCTGCTTGTCGAGACGTGTGGGGCGTCATTATGGACTGAGCGTTTTCTGTGGCACAATGCATAGGAATAATTACTACTAGGTACCTGGTGAATAGAGGAATCGGACGGTGAAACATACAGTTTTTCTAAGGCACACGCTAATCATTATAAACACATATTTTTCACCTTTTACACTGGTTCAAAGAGTATTCATGCCGTAATGAATGTTAGGGTCGACCCACGGTTAGTTTAATCACTTTACACAGTGGAATGAAACAACTATTAACGGATTTAACTCGCGTATTTTTATTTTATTTTATTAAAATTTAGCGTTAGACTATTGTCAGCTCAGTCGTGCTACGATTATGGAAACTGTAAAGAATCCGAAACGTCAGCAATAAAATAAAATAAAAATACGCGAGTTAAATCCGTTAATAGTTGTTTCATTCCAATGTGTAATAACTGCGAAGGCATCAGAAATTATTACTTTACACAGGTTGAAATGAACTTTTACTATTATTTTCAGTGGATGTGATAAAATGCGTGTGGAGCCATTTTCAGTAACTTTTGAAAGGGGAAAGGTGTGGGAACACCAAAAGATTAGTTTTCTACTACCAAAAGGGAAGTAGAAAACTAATCTACTAAAAATGAGGTTGCGATTAAAAACTAACTAAATCTACCTGTACCTATCTGAAGTAGGTAACTATTACTATGTACCGTTGACGAAAGCTATAAACATTACTCACGCGTGAACAAATGTTAGGTACCTTTCCTTAATCATCCTAGTAATCTAACTAAGGTTACAGCTGTAGGTATTTTATGATTTTTTTGATATATAATATATACCTACCTTCTTAAGCACAGTTTCAGTTATTTATTATGTTATAAAAGTAATACTAATAATAATGTCATGTAATTAATAATACTTACCTGATTAAATATGAATAAACGGAATAATATTGAGCTTATGATAGTATGTAAGTAGGTATATTAAAATTTGAATAAACGAAACCGATTTTGCAGTTAATGTTACTGAAAATATGCACTTTTACCTCGGTTCACTTAAGAACACGTTCTAAACTGGAATGAAACAACTTTAACGGATATAACTCTCGTATTTTATTGGCTGACGTTTCGGAGCTTTTACAGATTCCATAATCGTCGTTAAAGTTTTCGTTAAGTCTTTAGTCCTTACGATCGCTTCCTTTCGTCGATTAACCTACACATCAAAGGTTTGCTCGCGCTTTACCAGACAAGAATCGCGCAAACTAGAAGGTTTCCGATGCGGAATTCAAATAAACACCCGAGCTGCGTGAGACGCCGACAAATATTGCCTTTATTGATTCTCCTTAGAACAAGACTTGTTTTCTCTTAAAAATAATCTGGGTATAAGTAAAGCTAAAACATAGGAAGCTGGACTTTAGAACATTTAACGGAACAAATTATATTATTTGTACGGATAAGGTCATAACGTAAGGATACATTTTAAGTTTAACCTATAGGTATAGGTACTTATTGCTAACACTATAGCACTTATATCTCGTAAATAAAGATTTTTGAATTGGATTTTTTTTTTTTGGATACTGGTACACCATAACAAGTTGGATGTTGAATAAAATAGAGCAAAAGATCAAATGTAAAATCATTTTGGTTACTGGTCCTATTGCAGTTACAAAAATGACAAGACATAAAAAAGATTGTTTAACTTTATACTGCGTTGAAACCATATTACTCTTTGAAATTTCTATTATTTTAGTTAAGTCTACCTTCTAATTTCAAAGCTAAGTAGGATTTTAAAATTTAAGGAGTTTGTGCGAAACTTAAAACCACACGCGTTTATTTGCGCTTGCAACGCTATGCTAATGCTAATAAGCAAAATTAAAACACGTTCCATTTTTGTCTTTATAGCTTTAACCGAGTAGCAAAATAAGTTTCTTAATTTTTTACCACCACGTTTTTAAATACTACCTAACTATAAATATGTACCTATACTATGATATTATGGAATACGTTTCTTTATTTTTTACCAACACGTTTTTAAATACTACTATATATTATGGTATAGGTACTATGATATTATGTACCTATCTGAGAATGGTTAGAATAATGTAGCAACGGGAGGGCAATGTGATGCTTTTTGTTGGCCAGAAAGTTTGACCGGGAACCGGAAGACGCAGTGTAAGTGGGGAGAGGGGAAGGAGGTTTGACACAAGGTCGACCGTAGACTAGGGTTGCCATAAGTGTAAGGACTCGGACCGGGACATTTCAAGAAAAAACTAGTAAAGGTAAAAAAAAAAAAAAAAAAAACGGAACTTGACTAATCACGTTAATTTCAACAAAAATTTCAACCAAAGGGTAGGAAAATAAGGGATAATTAATTTTTCACGCACTGATTGTATCGTATGACCAGACGTAACTTTTTACAGAGTAGTCCGATTTTGATAATTCTTTTTTTATTGGATAAGGCATACCTCAAACTTGATCCCATAACAATTTGGAAAAAAGGAACCTACCGTAAGGGTGGAAAATAGGGGTAATTTATTGTTCACTAAAAGTTAATAGCAAAAACAAGGTAGGTAGCTATTTCAAAAGTAATTAAAAATGAAGCATGTAATTATTTGTAGAAATTATGTCCAAAGAAAATTATAAAATAATAACTTTTCAATAAAACAATTTTACTGTCGAAAAAAACTACAAAGAACAATACCCACTTAACGCACTGAAAAGAAAAAAAAAAATATATTTTTTTCTATGTAGTGCGCTATTGTTTTTTTTGCCTGTTTTTTTTTCGGCTGTATTTTTTTTTTATTTACATAATAATATTCGATTTTTGTTTTTATTTTAACGCTTCTTAGGTCGAGTTTTCTCAAGAAGTCAGGTATCAACTGAATGTATGAAATCGATATAAAATATCAATGCATTAGAAAAATCGATCTTGTATCAAACATCTCTAAGTCACATAGTGGGCTTGATAGCATGCCATTGATGCGCTCTTGTTCTGTCAACGCTGAGAGTCTGCGATCTCGAAATGCTTTGACACTGTTAACGTAAATTCGTGAAACGTAAACGGACAAGTGTTAGCGCTTACGTCGTTCTATCCACGTACGGCTAATGGTACGCTAGTTAGAGCGCGTTTATTAGAGGTATATTACTGTTTACCAACTCCAGCCCTCTATTAAATAACTATGATTTTTAAACCGGGACAATTTGCTTATCGGCCGGGACGCCGGGACACCATGCTTCAAACCGGGACATGTCCCGGCGTACCGGGACGTATGGCAACCCTACCGTAGACCCAACAAAAGTCATTAAAATGCGAACGGGGCGGGTGAAACGGAATCGGTGGTTGTAAAGGTCCTTAGGACCTATGTCCAGCGGGACGTCAGTTTTGGTTGATAAGGATTGATATCGCACAGCTTGATCTAAAAGGACCTAAGTGAAAATCGTTATTTTTTGCAGGAAAAACGAATAACTGACATGTTAACACATGGACCTTATGTGCACTGAAGGAGATTTCTGTATATACCACTCATGCATTTGATATGCAGCTAGAAGAGTAAGCTTAAATCTGTATTGGTAAGTAGGTTTTACTGTAAGGAAGTCGTTGGTGTGTATAACCGAAAACTTCAGATTTTTTGATTATGTTACTAAATATGTAAAATATGACCATGAGCACTACTCTTTCAAATGGATGAGCGCATAAGAATATCATGATCAGTGATCAGTCAATGTCGCAATACTTAGGTGTAAAACACGTGGTTTATATTAATGGGAAAGAGGAAAGGATAAGTACTATTGATAATTGTGAATTTGTTATGGAGAAGATACCTAAAAATGAGGTGGTCTATAATTTATGACATCATCTTGAAATATATATCGTGGAATTGACATACGCTCGGTTGTCTGTATATTTCGCCGCGTGTGAGTTAGTCGTCTACTTCAATATATCTAGACGTTGTGTTGACTTACTACTTCAGAGAGTAACCGAGATTTGCTTTTGACCGGTAGGTACGTATTTTCATTTTCCCAATGCCAATAGACTGCGAGTTATGTTTGTTAACATCTTAGTTGATTAAGTACAAAGCTTCGCTTTTCTGACTGTACCAGAAAACCATTTTTTTTTAATTTTGATTAATATCAAACCTAACATTCTAATACATACCTAATACGCTATAAAGTTTTACACTGCTTTACTGTGTATAGACACAATGAAGTACCTAGTATAAAAGATTAGGTATAGTGTCGTAGATATTAGAAAAAAAGGTTTTAATAATTGACTAGAAGAGATCGCCTTTGCTATGGCTCCAGTCTCTATATTTATTTTGTTGGGCAATAAAGAGTTTAATACAATAAACAAGCTCAAACTCTTCGAAACGCTTCTTATATATCAATAAAAGGTTAACGCAACAAATAGGACATAACATGTACATTATGATATCCTATATCGTTATGGACTACCAATGCTACATAATTTACAATAAGTTCTACAAAGAAACTAAGTGTAATAATACAATACGACGTATACGACTTCAACGGAAACGTAACGTAATGCGTTACGTCTAGAAACAACCGCCGCTGTAACAATATCCTAGCTTTTAACCGGTCGCTTTTTATTTCCTTCGCAAATGAAAAATGCTTAGGTACAGAGTATTTTCAACAGCTAGTCCTATATAGGTACTAAAAAAATATATCGAATCGTCAGTAATATTTCATAACGGGTACATATTAATAAAAACAAGTACTTATTATTAGCGCAAAATGAATACCTATTATACTTGGGATTGGATTAAAAATAATACAAACACAGAGAGCGTTTATGAGCTATTATCGAGGTTTCCTTAAAAACTTTAAGCCTCTCTCTGCTTTTAACATAAATCAGTTCTAATTAAATGTATATTTAATATAGAATTTATATAATATGTTCATTTTGCTACGCGGTTTCATCGACGTTCCAAATTTAAACCGTTTATGTAAGTATCAACTTTTTTTCTATTCGAGAAATGTTTATTATAATAGAATCATGTGTTAATTTTTAGAAGTCTTAATACTAATTAAAAATGAAAAACCATAATTACTTTAAAAAATCGACTCTATGGCTTGGAGACATACTGTCAACGTTTAATAATACAGGATGTTTCGTGCAGAACGGAAACACGTGTCGGGTTTTTTATTCTTCGGATTTTTGCTTCTTTTGGATCGTCGTAGCGGTAATTAGAAAGGTTGAGTTTTCGTTTTCAAGCGTTTTTTGTAAATTAATTTAGTTAGTTTTGTCTATTACCAGCCTATAAAATATTGAAGACGGAAAATACCGCAGACGTACTTAAAATAACTGTTGCCTTAGACTGGTGTTACTCTATACATACATATAAACAGACATTATTTGATCAACGGTTTCAAAGAGAGAGCTTTATTCGTTTTATATGCATATATACACATATTTTGTAGATGAGAACATTTGTGTAAGAGTTCTGAGCCCTTGGATAAATGACTGCATTGCATTCGTTTGTCATAACTTTATTTCCTTCTACCATGTATATTTTTTTGCCTTTAGCTTTTCTATCAAACGAAATCATTTTTAACCTTCACTCATTTCACTTTCTTACATTAAATAGTACTGTCCTACTTATCTAACTTTTGGAGCTTCGGAAATATATTTTACATGCCAACTAAAATAGCTATATTTATATAACATTATCATTTCAAAGAGGTTACCAAAACAAACATAAAAATAAGCAAATATTTTTCGTGGAACAAGTACTTATTTCGTTTCATATGACACTCTTAAGTTGTATAGATATACCTATCCTTTGCCAGGTGTCAAATGCATCTAAAAATATATTTTTAAAGTACGTTACATTTTCATAATATTTCTTACGTAATATCTCATTTTATGTCAGTCATGTCTCTGTGGAGAAATAAATAAAACATCGACCCGACGTGAAAGAACTTTTCACGTCACTTTATATGCTATAAAGTTTGCACTTCATTGTGAAAAGAGACAACGTATATTATACTATACATAAAACAACCTATGTATGTAATACTATCTAAGTTAATTTAACATGTAAACGTATACGTATATATGCTCTGGTTTCTGGTAGCTACACAAATTTTAGTTGGTACACTTTGTATAACAAATTCTACGTATTGTAATAAAACAACTCAAGCAAATTTAACACTACAGAATTCGTTAGTATGCCAGGAAAATGAAAACTGCAAAGGTCTTATACATACGCCAGTTAAATCCGTGATAAATAGTTGTTTTATTATAATTTTATAGTGTAATAAACGCGACAGCGAGAAATGTAAATCTGCGTAGGTTCATAATAACAATTCAAAATTGAGATTCATTTTTTAAACAATATAATATCACATGAATATTGCAAAACTACATTTCATTACATTATGAAGTTATTACAAAATACTGTTTAAAACTATATATTTATATAATTTTGGACGATTCATACCAATCGATCTCATCCCAAACTAATTTTCGTTATTCGTGTGGTTTAAACAGCAGCGAGTATGATGATCTATAGGTACAGACATAACTCTACTCGTAGATAGGTATTTAGGTAAGTATATTATTATTATAAATAAGATATACCTACTTAGGTGTAATTTCATAATTTCGTTTTATTTCGTTTATTAGGTACTCGCATTTAACATCTTTTGAATAATTGCTAACCCGAACTTTGTGTAATAGCACCGATCACAATATGTTCCCTTTGCGATATCAAGTATATAATAGTTGTCCTTATCAGTTGACCCGGCAGGCCACCGAAAGGGTTAACCCGTTACGCGCCCGTTCCATTTTATGATGCATTAGTTTTTCTATTTTGCGATACATTGCCTTTATGACGGGTTAACGTTTGTCTTCATTGAAAATTGAAAATACAGGATGAGATATTCAGTGAAAAAATCTTAGGTTGATTCATATAAGAAGAAAAAAAAGTTTTTTTCGTAAACACATATTACTTAGGTACCAAATAAATTTAAATCAATCTTAGTTCTCTTGCTAAACTCTTACACTAGGTATTCTGTCTACATTCGAAATGTTCAAATTTAACCTGATTCGTACATTTTCAGTTACCAGCTGGAACTATAAACGTTTTGCCGAGGCCACAATAACTACAAATGGCGAGCAGATTATGAAAGTTACCAACCAAATAGCCCATTACTGGATATCTCGAACGATAATATCTAAATTCCTGGGGGTAATAGGATCGGGTGCCGTTTAGACCGCGAGAAGGACATTGAAACTAAATGTTCGGGGTAAGTTATAGCTGTTATGTTATTTAAAAGCTCGCTGATACTCAAACTTGTTTGGGAAACTACTAAGAATAAAAGTTAGTACCTTTTTTAACCGACTTCAAAAAAGGAGGAAGTTATCAATTCGTCGGGATGTTTTTTTTTTTAAAACAAGCTTTCGTCATTGTGCAAATTACATGTCTTGTGATATTCTTTCATTTGATACCCCACTCGTACTCGAGTGGGGTAAACATTTGGTTTCCTACCGCCTCTTGTACCCCCACTTAATTTGGTTTTAAAATGACGTCATATAATTATCTCATGCATTGTCATCCAAACTGAACTTGTGCACATCATTTCAGCTCAATCGGTTAAAGTTATATGCTTCAAAATTAAGTTGCTAGATTTAATCTACATACTTAAATACTTTACATTGCAAGTTGAATAAAAGCTTTCAAAATAAGTATTTAACTTTGTGTTTAGATGCCTCAATAAAGCTTCACAATACATACTAGCAGTAAACAGCAGAGCATTATACACTTACCTACTTACGTTTAAAATAGTAGTTAAACATTTTCATTTAACTTTAGAACAGTTGTATTTTAATGATGTTATAAAAGCTAATTACTAACTAACGTTATAATAATGATAGGTGAATGTGCAAATAGCAAGTAATTATTTTGATATTACATAATAAAATCGTTTTCGGTTGTTACTTTTATAAAATAAAAATCTTGTGACAAAAAATTAGTACCACCAATAAAAAAGAAATAATATAGGTAGGCATAGATAGAAATGGCTATAACCTATCCATGGGCTATTAATAAGTAGTGATGTTAAAAAAATACAATTCGTATTTGTTAATCGGTTACCATTTTACCTTTGTTACCTCATTTATAATAATCAATAAATTTCACAAGATTAGGATGTTACTTATTTTTAAAAGGTCACTTAAACCATATTATTAAAAGACAAGATTTAGTATGAAGCGCCGAATTCCGCCCCGTACCTATCTACTAAGTAAGTATATGTTTGGCAAAGTACCTATTCAGAAAGTGCAAACTCATCTGGATTGCAAGTCATCTAATCATAATTAGGATTTAAGCTAAGCTTCAGTTATAAAATAATCTATTATACTTGGTTTTTGACGTTTCTGTGCAGGGGGATTAGACAAAGCAACACAGCACATTCATTAACGCAATAGAGAGGAACGTAAAATAAAGCAACGAAAAGTTATGTGGTCACTTTTCGTTAGCTTGTGTTCATTCCATAAACTCTTCTTTTGATAGCGAATGTAGCAGAAAATCAGAAAATAATGATTTAATTTAAGATTTGACATTTCACTAAGTCCCGCTCAAAAATTTTCGCCATAAAATGTTTACTACGAGTACGATGTATCCATCTAAATTCGATCGATATAGATAGTTTAATTACTTTTGTAATACTTTTTTAATACTTACCTTAATCATTTTGATTACCATTTTCCACTAATTAATGACCATAGGAGCTAGGTGAGAAAACAGCTGTCACTATCACTCTTTCGCTTGTATGACATGTATGACAGTATTACAGTGACATAAGCTTTCTCGTGCGTCAAGAACCTTATATACTACTCTAAGTGTTAGAGTAAATTATATACCTCAGGACGATTCACTGTGACCTCGTGTAGCCTGCCAATCCACTAGTGACGTCTATCCATAATATGTGGTCGGCCGCATATATATAAAGGCGAAACATTAACAACATCGTGCTGTACTCACTACCTGGTAAATGGGTAAATAGATGATGGTTCAATCTGTCTGACCATACCGATTGCTTTGAGCATTCTACTGTGACAATCAGTGACTATATTGGGCTTTAGTAACTCGGTAATAAGCCTCTGTAATAGATCCATTTGAGAGACGCGATTTCACAGACAGATAGACATATTCAGCATCAGTTTTAGGGACATTTGCTCATTCAAAATAAGTCCTGGAGTACCTACTTGACTATTTAAATGATGGGCTTATCTGTTAGTAAAGTTGTAAATAGCCTACTTGGTAATTTTAAAACTGACCGTTATGTAGGTATATAATTTTTCTTTGCGGTTTGTAAGAGATGAGAAAGTTATTTTTTTTATAATACATATTATAAAACTGAGAAATATCAATAACTGTCAAACTCACTTAAGCATTACATTTTTTATAGTTTTATAATATAAAAAAAAAACAAAACTGTATAGGTACCTACCTAATCATTTATTACGAATAATAACTACCTTAGATTGTCTAAAATTATTATCCAGACGATCCTGGCAATTTATTGCTTCAAACCCTAAACAAAGTTTATCAAATACCTACAACGTTGCTTGTCTGTTCTTTAACGCCGAATATTAAATAAAGGTTAGGCTAGGTTACTTTGAAACAAAATTTAAACAATCTTTAGACTCACGAACTAAATCTAGAAGTACAACAGCTGTACCTCAGGACTACATTGCTTATTCCTTTGATTTTATAATAATATTTATATTTTTCTCTAAAATAACCTTACCTATTTTACTAATTACCGTATCAAAAATTATTTTGGTTTTACAATTTTATAATTGTAAGAAATTTGTCTAGTTATTTCTATCTTGAATTAGGGTACGTGTAGTAACATCCCCGAAGCCTATTGCCAATAATCATGAAAAATCTATATTCATGACACAAGTAGGCACACGAATAATGTAGCCAGGCAACCATATCGAAGCTAGGGAAATCATAATTCATAATTATAGAAACTTTTTCTGATAATAAAACTCTCTTCTAACAATTACTAGGTCACAGACCCAATTTAGCAAATGTTAGCAGCCAATACCCTAATAAAGGCAATATTTCGTTGAATCAGTCTCACATATATGCTGGTATTTTGCCAAATACGTGTTATGTTAATTTCTTCATACTAAGCTGTATGCTTTGGTAAACCGAAGAGAATCGAACGATCGTGTGACTTGATATAACAATGAAACAACTACTATGACTTATTGAAGTCTATATCTTCCTAAAACCACGTACGTGGTACGTATGATATTATATGACAAAACTTTTTTTGTATGATTGTTTAAATTGTATAATTGACTTTGAAAAAGAATTTCCGCTGAGGTTTTTACGACTTCGCCAGCAATGATGGTTTTTAGAGGTGAGAATAAACGTATCTGACATGTAAAAGCACTTTTTAAGGTAGAATTTACGAATGATTTGATCTATTGAGTAGTCCATAGTAAAGTAGTGTGTACACGCCAATGAATGTGAACAATTATCAAACACTAGGTTAGCCCCATTAGCGCCTTACATATAGTTTTACACGAAATAACAACAACAGCGCGCTACGCGTCATTTAGTATTGTTAGTGCTCTGCATATTTGATAAGTGAACTTGCTCGTTAAAATAAAATGAACCTACATGCCTGATTGACGATTTATCCATATAACCCCTGCATAACTTTAAAGCAATGATTTTATAAGCAGTTTCTTCAACTTCGTTTGTAAATTATTTTAAATTTTCGTGCATAAATTACCTACACAAGTAATTAAGTAATTAATATACAATAGGAGCAAGTGACTAGTTATAACTACAATAAAGACAACACTGTTCCACTGGGGAATCAAACCCGCACACCACATGCGTAGTTGCCACGTACTCGTTAAATTTAACGATGGAGATGATAAAATTAACGACAATTAACGACAAACACACCAGTTAAACTATGCATTAGAGGACCTTTATGTTAATTAAATTATGACTTAATTAAAATCTACTGTCTTTGAAAGAGTTAAAATGACTGAGCTGTTGTCATATTTATTTATAATTGATTACACAAATAATTAAACTAATTCATATAAATAAATGTAAATAAGTACCAAATGACGGATCTATTTATATGGCGGCTTATAATCTTTAATGGCATAAATTGAATAGTCTAGTTAGAATAAAATTAGTGGTAAGTAATCCAGCATTAATTTTGTATTTAATGTATTGCAAGTACTTTCATATCTGTTTCGCTGGTGCTTTACCCATCGAGTTGATTTTGTAAAAATTTAAAATAGTAAGTAGGTAAGATACGATATCGATAATCACCATCATCATTATCACTACATAGTATAAAAAAAAGTCGCTGTCGTTGTCTGTCCCTATGTATGCTTAAATCTTTAAAACTAAGGAAGTAAGTACCTAAAGGAATTTGCAGCGATTTTTTTAAATAGACAGAGTGATTTCAAAGGATGGTTTATAGCACCCGTGTGAAACCAGGGCGGGTAGTCTTAAATATATCAAATTGCGATTGACAAAACGTGCGTCATCAATGAAAACCTATTCTCATTGCTCATTGAGGTCAGGATAGTTTTTACTGTCATAATTGAGCAAAGTGGTAACTTTCGCCACCGGAACTGGTGGCTAGCTATGTCCGGTCTCGGATATCCGGCACTACTACTACATTACATCATACCTACATAGCAGAGACATGTACAATTCACATGAAGCAGGTAATAAAATATCCGAGCTCAATCGAACGACTGAATTTTTGATTATTGACGGTGCGGCGTAAGCTAAAACACGATATAAAATAGACTGAAATCTACTCATATATCAGTAAATAAGCAGATGGCGTTTATTCTATGTATCATTTGACGAGTTATATAGCAAAAAGTAATTAACGACACAATGTCGTGGTCAGGACCTAGAGGACATTCTGAAATCACGACACATTGTCGTGATACTCGTGATTAGCGCTGAATGGCTAAGCAAAACTTCTCGGTAAAAGTAAAGATAATAAACTGTCAGAAAATATCTGAGCATTAGGTGTCTACACATACTTGTCACACAAATATTTGCTTTTTACTGGTTTTAAGGTCGCGACCTTTGGGTTCATTGTACAATTTAATAAATTTGACGCTAAGTGCTCCGAAAAAATCTGTACGCCGAGATTTTTTCATGCGCCCATGAATACTCGACTGTGAGATGTGCCTCATTATTTATCAATAAATGCGTCGTTAGGTGTTATTGGCTATGTTGAATATACAATTTCTTAAATATGTACCTACTAGAAATATAGGCAGTCAATTGATCTAGTCGCAAAGTAAACAAAGTCTGTAATATAGGACTTAGGTAAATTTGTACCTGTTGTTAAATGCTTTATTGGCCTGACGGTCTATTGGACTAGTGGTCAGAGCCCCTAATTACGAAACCAGAGGTTGTGGGTACCTGTCACAGGAGCAATTTTAGATTTCAATTAGCACAAATGTCTGCATACTTTTCACGTGTGACCGATCATTACACCTACACCGTTGTATTCGCATCAGATCTTTACTAAGTGAAATTTTACATAATAGTGTAATTATACTGTATGAGTTTTGAGAAATAAATAAATCTAATCTAATCTAATCTATGACTAAAAGCTAATGAATCCTTTTAACCCCAACCAGGGGTTAAACGGATTCATTAGCAATTGCAAACGTGAACTACCTTACTGATGTTTTCGACGCTTTAGCTTATTTCAGACAAAACCCACCACACAAATATAGTTCATTAGAGGTTCAAGGATTAATTTTGTCCATTCAGCAATGAAGCATAGCATATTATGTTAGCCAAACAATGCCAACCAATATTGTGGAAAACATTACGCCAATGTTGTCGAATATTTCCAGCCGCAAATTACACTTAAATTATGATTTCGAATGAGGATGATATTTTTTAACATTTGGATGGTATACATATATTTTAGATAAAATTTATATTTATGTACCTACTAGCACCTTAAAGGTCTCCCTGCAATATTTTGCAAGTACCTAAGTATCTAGATACCAGTTATTTGTGTATCTCCTAAACTGCAGTTTTTATCATTATTAACAATATAGGCAGATACCTACTTATTGACCAATTATATCATATGTTATTGCTAAAAAGAAATCTCTAAACTTAACTAGGTACTTTTACGCATCAAATAAGGCTAGTCGTACTTCAGAGAGACCATAACTTGCTAAGAAGAATACCCACAAAAAAACTCAAAAGTTATTCCATGTTATGTAAGTACGAGTAGGTACGTATTTGTTTTATAGTCTTCATGAATTCAACATTTGAAGGACTTTATGAACTGTATCGTTTTTCTTTACCAGTATATCTGACCGTCTATCATCTAAACATGTAAACCTCCTGGCGATATGGTGCCACTCTATACTTTCACGCCGTTCATAATATCCGCTAATATCATAGAATACAGAGGATATTTCGAGTAAACAGTATAATCCTAATGGACACATCAATTTGGTCGGTTTATCTCTGGATCATATAAATGGCGTCCAGTTCTTTACTTTGTTTGGACTTGTATTGAAACATGGAATTCATTTCCCGTTTTACGATTAACATAGAGATAGCAATCTAAGCTCGCGGTTAAGAGTATGAACAAATAATTTATTGACGCTAGGTGATAATAAAATTACATGAAAATAATACTTATTCACATACTGTCTGTGGGCTATTGAGTAAGTAAAAGGATTATGGAAATTATTGAGGCTTTTGACAGTTTTAGAATTACTAACTACCTATGTTTGCATCTAGTGTTATTATAATATCAACACAGAAACTTCTTACTTAAATCGTAATTTAAATAAGCTGTTTTTATAAATAATAATTGTGAGACCACTACCTACCTACCTATGTATTTATGTAAGTATGTTTATTCATTGTCATAGGTACACCTATTGCACAAGTTTTGCTTGGTTTGGGACTAGATCAATTCCGGCGTGAATTGTCAAAAATATTTTATTGCGTTCTGACTAGAACTGCGGTCAACCAATAAATGGTTTGAAGTGATTAGGGCGAGCTTAACTATTAAATTAGGCCACAAATCACCAACTAAACGCAGAGGATGTAGAATTCCGCTCTGTTTAAGTACAATAAGGGCCCACAATTTATAATCAAGCTTCGGAATGGTCTAGGAAGTGCCGTGGTCACTTTGGCTTACCGCCGGCTAGAGTTGGAAGGAATATTTTATCATCGATATCGATAAAGGTCGAATTTAGGTATAAGCTGGAATAGCGTGCCATGTTCGATAGCAAAAAAATACACTTAATGTAATATAAATAGTGAATATTGGTTATGTTATTCTTAAGATTAAATCATCTAAAATATATACACGCGTCTACAAAAATTACTTACCTATGTTAGGGTAAGGAGATCTATATAAAGATGTATCTCGTGTTGTGATGTTCGATATATTTAAGATGTTTTTGTGCCTAATGATGAATTTAATATTTGTGAAGCTTGTAATACTGGGAGTAAATGTCCGTAATAATAAGTTAGAAGAACAATATTCTAAAAATGGTTTCCGGATTTGCCCTAATATAACCTACAATGGAATTAGTGCTCTACCTATAGCTATTTAATATCGTATAATACCTACCAACATAAACCATTAAAATTTAATATCGATAATGTGCATCACTATTACCCGCATGACTTGCTCTATTGCGGATACTTGCGCTTTTATGCATCGCAACTCAAAATCAATGGCTTAATTGCACACACGCTCGCATTTTGTGTTCACTCTAAAAAAAAGTTTAGAAAAAGGCAGGTAGCGTTTGATGAATGGTCATTGTTATGTTGACTTTCGGAGTTGTAAACTTGCATTCCAAAGTTTGTTTACATGTTTTTAACTGGTTCATTCACATAATAATCCGATGTGATACTAAAATTATTCAAACATAATATGATAGAATTGTTCCAAATATTCTTTTAAGTTAGACTTAGTGTAAAGTGCCTAAATCTGCGGCTTACTTAGTCTAGTTTATAGTTAGCTGGAGAGCCGAGCCGTGCTCGGAATCATTAATAAGTGAAATTGCTTAAAATAGGTTGAATATAATATTGATCGCCGCCGTCTTGAATTATATTTCCTACTATTAATTATAATTGGAGATCAAACCTTATCTTTGGGTAAAAAGAATATGTAAGTATTATTATACCTATCTATATAAAATGGTGTAGATTTATCGTGTAGTTCTTGACTTCTTGAGATTTAATCATATTATTTTAAAGGGATCCTTAAGGCTTCAAATATCATTTAGTTACGTCGGTTCCTATTTTAGACACTCGCCGTATCTGATACATCGTTAGATAACATGTACACTTGCATTACGCAGCGGTCAAGGAACACAACCTTGGTGTTTGCGGTCACAATTGTACTGCGGTTGGCTGCCTGCGAGCGCAATTCCATGCTCTATTTATATATCCTTTGATGCACAATGATAGCGTTATACGGTAAATATCATGTGTGCGCTGTTTCAAGGTTTTACGAAATTATGAACCAAAATTAAATTAAGGTCGCAAATAATTGCAGTGTATACAATCCGCGTCGAATATCGAAGCAAGCGAAGTAGTCAAATGCACACACATAAAGCGTACCTAATAACGCTCTTGAGAGAGAATGCGTGTAGGTATCGATTATCTGTCTACTATTAGATTGCGACTGTTTTTACTGTTTTTTTAGGATTTGTTGTTAGAAACATACCAAAAATGTAAATTATGTTTGAAGACTACAAAAGACCAAATTAAAGTGTAGGTACCTAGGCAGAAAGTGTAGAGACTTTATTACCATTACGTAGTTAGCTTCCTTACGAAATCGCAATCTTACTTAGTTATAAGTTATAACCTATATTTTTCAGTTTACCTATCTGTTGTGTTGTATTTAGGTTTCTACCTAATGTACCCGAAATCTGCGAGGTATAAACTAAAACCTAAGTTATAGCCTTGCGCACACTTCGACTTAAGTAGATAATTAGCCTTGATGGCATGTACTTATATAATAGGACTTAGTAACATGCTTCATTAATAATCGCATTATTTCTGCTCACTCGTAGCCTGCTCAGGCTTTCATGATCATAGTCGAATGAAATTTAGTTACACTAGGTATATTTCAGAAAATCGCGATGCGGGTTTTTAAAATCTATTTTTATTCCGTCACTGTTTATTATCTAACAGACAGTTCCGCCTCCACGACGCCAGGGCCAATTTGTCGAAGCGGATCATCCGGATTAGAAGTTTACCACCAGTGGTGAAAAATCAAGATCGATTGCTAAAAATACATGGACGGATCCTTATTTGCCACTATACGAATTAATCAGTTAAGATAAATGACCAATACTGGGTAGCAATTATGTAAGTTGTAAAAAGTCTATATTAGAGCAAACACTATTACAGCATATTAAACAGTTATTATAACAAGATTTTCGTACTGTCTAGTGTCTGGCATATAATGACGCCGTTAAAATATAAAAAAACATTGATAACAAAAGTTGAAGGTAGGTTTATAAGTATTTATATTTGGCATAAGCATAGCCGATTAACTCTATTTGTACTAGAAATCGTCTAAATTAATTCACGTCATCATCGCGATAGGTACTTTCTAGTTTTTATTGATGCACTGTTAGTTTTGTTTCACAGTCTAAACTCATATATTTCAATGATAGTCGTAATCCGCTGTGACAGTATAACCTAAGCCGCGAAAACTAATGCATTCACCAATTTAAATTGCTGACAGTTTTTACATTCGTTTCGAGTGCTTTCCGATTTAAAGCTTTCACATTTCGATTAGTTCGCTGATCAAAGTTCGGATTTTGCTGTTGTTGCCTTTGTTTGTTTTATAAAGCGGCCATAAAGCGACTAGACACGTATTTCAGATGTTTTTCAATCGCCCTGGAATCATTGCTAAACTGGCGTAGTGTTAGGTACCTATGTAATATTGATAAAGAAACGCGTATCTTTAAAGTATCTAACAAATAAAATAGACGAGTTTTGGTAACCTCGACTAATATCGACTTATTATTATAAGTACCTACACTTAAACTTACTAATTGATTAACAGAAAAAGTAGTTGAGGCACCCACAGTGTAGGTACTTACACATTAAATTACAAAGTAATAATATAATTATGCTATCCACCGTCAAGAACATGATTAATCGATTAAGGTCAGTATAATTTCTATAAAAAGCTGTAAGGACAAATATTTACACGTTTCTCGTGATTCTGCGTGAATGACGTGACGTGTGTGTTTTGACGTGAAAGAAAATAAAATCTACTAAAGTTTTATTTCATCTTTACCAGGTTCATTGGACTAGAGCATACCTGTTTCACTTTTGTGTTTGTTGCTAGCCCAGTGTATATAAGGAACCTACGCCTACTATTAAGAGTAAAATAATGTCACAAAAAACTGATGATTTGATAAATGAATATTCAAAGGAAAGCTAAAACGAATCATTAACAATTTTATTTGATTTACGAGTATATTTCACGAAGTGAATATTTATAAGAGCATTAAAAAAAAATACCTACGTAAATGTTTTACATGACGCTGCAATAAATGTTTTCAAAAGTGCATTTCAGAAATGGCCTTCAAAACTGCTGCATAATGAGATTAACCCGGGACTACTGAAATGCAGCTGTTGCGATTTTATTGTTAGGTATAATGCAAATAAACCATTTTAATTTAACAGATCGAGAAAGCAATTGATTTCCAAATAGCCATGAATCAGTAGGTTATTTACCTATACCTACCAGTTCCCTTTTCGAAACTTTACTGCTTATTTTGACCAAGATTATGTTTTATCATTCGTTAGTCTGTTGTTATGTTATTTTTTTTAGAAGTGTCTATTTGATACACATAATTATTTTTTTAAAAAAACTCAGTTAATCATAATTAAGTCCGATGCTCTAACAACATCAACACATCACCTACGTATGGGATTTGCGTTCATTGGATCAGGTAAGAACTGTAAAGTAATAACTCCTCGATAAATTGAAAACATTGCCAAACGAAACCAAACACCGCACCGGTTGATCCATAACCTAAACAATCAAAACTAAAATGCTGCCCTGCGGGTCTGGTCGGACAAGGAAAGCCAAATAATTGAAATAAAGGCCCTCTAATTGAGATCGAATCAGACAGAATCAAATTAGGAAAAGGTATTTTCCTCTTATACATAGGAAATGTATAACTAGTCGCTATTACAACATCGTTTGAATTCTAATAAGGGAGCCCGTTATATAAATCTATTGTACGTGTTCTAATTTTAACGGGCATGTTTTCTATTTTGTTTGGCCTATGTACGACTACACATAAAAGTAGGTATTAAAAAAAACGCACATCTAAATTCATTATAGTGGTCCGTATCTCACGAATTCTCCGAACCATCTTAGCATATTGCAAAATTAATCAAGAACTTAAATTTTGTTTAGGTATACATAAAATAATAATAATAACATTTATAGCATTCAGTGTCATTTATAACAGAGATGAAATGCGATCAAAAGTGGAAAAACACGGTTAAGACGAGATTCACGGAAAATAATAGTGAAACGTCGGAAAGGCACCAAAAAGGCTGTCGTGACATACATCGTTCACTTACCCTTGTAGATAATGCTTTATATATTTACCCTCGTTCATCCATGAATGAGTCCGGACGTGGAGCTAATGCTGGAAAAGACTACGGTTATATATACAGAATAAAAGGACAATGTTCTGACTATCATATTTATACTTGTACGTGTTTTGTTTTATGCAGAAGGTGATTAAAATGAGTGATAGTCAGATGAATGAACTAATCAAGCATTATACCTAAAACATATACCTAGTTATAGCGCTTTCTCGTGAAATAAATAGGTGGGTATAAATATTAAATCTTAACCTGGAAATATTATCTTAAACCATTTGCTGTCTAACAAAGTATTTTTGTATTTCGATCTTTTATATAAAAGTATTCAAAATAAAAAAATAAATAGGATGAGACAGACTTTTTATTTTTATGTTTCTTACCTACTTATTAATGACTTCCTTGACACATTTTTCCATTTTATTTCAACGTCACATATTCCCTTTCTGAGAGATCGGGCGTCAACCTCCCGCCTTCTCGTCCATGCGTGCGCTTGTTCTACAACCAACAGAATACAAGCTTAAGTAGGTATATATCACACTAAATGTTCCCACTTATTAAGTCAATCAATCCAGCATTTATGGTAGGTATTTGCGTACCATACCATACTTGCGTACCAAATTGGTTTATGGTAACAATTTCTTTGATCAACTACTAAAAATACTAAGACTTACCTATAGTTTCCTTGGTAGTTTTATTACGTAGGTAAATAGGTAAAATAATAAATAATTTGAAAAATTATGAAACTATCTATCTAATTATCCAATTTGTTTCTGAGAAATATTCCATAGAAAGTACAATCAACCAATAAGGTACCATAGTTCAAACTATACGGGTTGAAAGCTGGGTGCACGGTAGTGCAACGCCAAGACGAGTTAAAAGAAAGTACAGGCAGCGACCCTACGTTACTTTTCTCGAAGGAATTCTCATTTTGAAACCGTCATCTCTCAGTGGAAGTGACGTCAACAGACTTATCTTAATTACAAAATACAAAAATATCAGGCTTTTTGTATTAAGTTGCGAAAAACTACAAATGACAACCGCAAGGGATGGAATCTGTACTTCAATGAGTAACTCGTGGTAATGTTTTCGTTTAAAGTCAGACAGCTCAGTTAATTCCACTTTAGTTAATGAGAGATTTAGATGTCCTCAAGTAAATATCTAGTTACGCGGGTATCTAATCGAGATTGGGAGATAAGCACCTAGTATATACATGAAATTGTATTCTAGCCATGTAAAATGGCGTCGAAACAAGTAGCTGAAATTTAATATTTTAAATATAGGTAATATATGTATTATGATGAGACTGCATAGTAGGTATTTGATACATTTTAAAGGTAAGTTAAGGTTTAAGATTTTAGACGTTTTCGCGGTTAATAAACACAACTCGAAATTGGAGTCCTATGGGATAGTAATTTTTGATAATAGGTAATAAAAGCATTGAGCAATAAAATATATAAGTACCTACTTACATACCAGAATGAACACCAATTCGGATTTATGTACCTACACTAATACGGTTAAACCAGATATGCTTCATCATTTTCCATTATAAGTAGTTACTTATTCGAATTTGAAGTCTTCGCCTACATGTCAAAATGACGCTATTATTTATTTGGCATTTACAGATTATAAAAATAAAAATGTTGTTAGTTAAAATACACTAAGTACATTAAAACTAAATAATCTAGCCTACGTATATAGCTGAATTTACATGTTAATTTAATATACTGTTTTAATTTAGTAGGTATATCCTTAAATAATATATTGCGATGATACCATTTTATCTTTTTATAGGACCACAGAAAAAATGATTGTTATAAGAAATTAAGTATTGTTAGTCTGTTTTAAAGTCTTTAAAAAGTAATAATATACAATACGTCAAAGTAAATTGACAATCGTAAAATAAACTGACAATATACAATAGAATAAACAAACATTTATGTCGCGCGTTCTAAGCTATTATTTACCTAATTCGTAACTGTTCCGGTATATCTATAAATTAGGTACGTACCTTCAATTAACAATGTCGATCATGCGATAATATGATTACCTACTTATTTAGATATTTCATTAAAATGGTGATAACTGGAAGACATGTAAAACGAAAGCATAATAATATGGATAGGTACATAACCTTTAAGTAATACGAAGGTGGAAGAGACTTGAGTATCGTTCGGCTAGAATCTCACGTCCTATATTCAAATCATAATAAATGGGTATGTTTATTTTAATTAAACTTTCAAACATTCCGCGTGTTCAAGTCATTACGTGTAAACCACATTATCAACAAGAAGATTGAAATGATGCTAGTTGCAAACAGATAAACTTAAGGCATAATTGCATTAAGTTTCTATTTAACTGCACTTCTGAATGCGTTTGCTCTTAAGGTTTTGCATGATTATTGTCGATAGTATTTCTCTTGCGGTGGAGCAAACGAGTGTGAAACTTTAATATACATTACAGTAGCAATAATGTCTTGTGCATTGCACTGTTACTACTTGGCTTAGATGCATTTTAGTACCTAGTTAGTTTATACTCGTAGTTACTTCTATTCTATATTGACAAAACAGTTAATGTCATAAGTATATTGCAATGAGAACTGGACTAGAATACTAGAAAGCTCTCGCATTTGAACCTAAAGTAAATCCAACTTATAAAAAGGAGTGTGACCTATTGCATTACCTATAAGTAGAACAGATTGCAGAATATGCAGAGAGGAATATGAGCCGTGGAATACGTCTAACTGTACCGCCCTCGCTTGATGCAGAATTATTATCGGACGCAGACATTTTGTTACTACGAGAATACAATTTATAGAATCAGTTATGGAATACATAAGGAAGACTACATGAGGTAAGCATTAAAAATGTGGTCTGACGATCATTACTAGATCATTCACACGTGCGCATAAAACTTACATCTTATCTGTTTATTAACACAAGGTAGCTACTTAGCAGTGATATCATAATTATTGTGAGTACCTACCTAAAAAGTAATGTCTAATTTTGTTTATAGTGAGATACCACAGATTAAATAAGATTTAGCGATATATATATACTTTAAGGGGCTGTTTCACATGTCGTAGAAACAAAAACAAGAAGCTATAGGTACCTAATGCACGTAGAAATAGTTAGCTAATAAACTATTTCTAGCAGAAACAATGTTTTTGCTCATATGTAGGTAATTCGATTTGTACATTTTTGCGCCATAAATTCAATCCGTGTTAATTGATATGTTAAAATAAAACTGACTTTTCACAGGCGTGCTTTATTTAAAAATAACTTGCCACTTTCGGCATCGCACACATTGGGCATTTTTTATTTTGTTTTGTACACAGATATTATCTTACTTCAAATAAATAAATAATATTATATGCAAAATGCAATGTTAAAATGCTTATTTTTGTTAAGCCTATACTAATATTATAAAGAGGAAAGGTATGTTTGTTAGGATTAAATAGACTTCAGAACGGCTGGACCGATTTTAAAAATTCTTTCACTGTTGGGAAGCTACACTATTCCCGAGTGACATAGGGGGTCTCTGTCGTTTTCCCGAAAGTCATATGCAATAATTTCACATGCCCGAATTTCATTTGCCCTAATTTTATATTCCATAACGAATTATTTGCCATAATGATCATTTGCAATATTTTTAATTGCCATAACTTTTAGGGGCCATAACGATACGTTTGCCATACATCTCATTTTCCCTATTTTTAAATGTGCTAAAATTATATGCCATAAAATTCAGTCGCCATAATAATTATTTGCCATAACTCACATTGTTGACTTAACTTAATAAAATTCAGTGATTATTAATATTTGGGCTTTATTATATCTTATCTTATCGGGTATTATGTATTATTAGTATAGTATACTAATAAAACCTCGTTTGTTTTTGTTATGTCGTAAATAAAATATTATTAAAAGCATCGGTTCTGACGCTTCGCCGGCCGCTGCCGCGGCACGCTCGCTTCGCTCGCTCGACTCGCGCACCGTGGCGTCGCAGTTCTAACCTAACCTAACCGACTTTACCCGAATTTTATTTTTGGAATATAACTTTTATGACAAAATAAAATATTTACTTGATAAAATCTTGACAAAGTGAAACTTTGCCAAATGATTTGACCAAATGATCTAAAAGCTAAATATGACTTTCTTAAAGGTTCACTTGGAAAATGTAAGTCATTTTTGGGAAACTTAATTTTCCACGGTAGTACACCCCACTGTGCACACTGAAATAATCTGATCTACTTTTTCCGTAATTATGGCAAATAATAGTTATGGTATAAAATAATAGGGATTATGAACATTATAGAAAGTAAATGTTATGGAAAGGGTTATTATGGTATCCAATATTATGGAGGTTAAATATTATAGCACTTGAGTATTATGGCATTTAAAAATTATGGTATGTGATATTATGGCAAATGAAAGTTATGGCCAGGGACCATTATGGCACATGAAATTAGTACACATGAATTTATGGGAAATGAAGGGTTCCCGACATAGGCTATAAAAAATGATGATCCATGCGAAGCCGGGGCGGACAGCTAGTATATAATATTTCAGTGATGAATTTAGTATCAAAGTTTTTATTGTGTAGTTGGATGTTTCGGACATAACCATTGTCCACCCATATGTATTATGTAGGTACATATAATTATGAGTTATGAATATTTTATAAAATGAGAAACTGACTGAATGACTGACATATGAACGCATTAACGATTAGAAACTTGAAATTTAGCACAGGTATTCCTCCTTTATAATGTAGGGGAGCAATAAGAAAGGATTTTAGAAAGTTTACCCCCTAAGGGGGTAGAACGGGGGAGCTTATCGTGCGCAGACGAAGGCGCGAGCAGAAGCCAGTTACATATAGTGTTTACCTACCAGTAGGTATGTACTAGGAGATATTTCCACTTAGTTATTTTTTACTTATTGATCCTGTTCTTAAATATGGCCTGAGGCCACATTGACGGCATCTCAAACGCTTGAAGATCTGGCCACTTTATTCTTTTCTCTAAATATTACCAGCAAAGATTATTTCAAATATGAGATTTTACTTGATTTACTTTAAAGTTTAAGTAGGCTTAATTTCTACTAATACAGACTGATATCAAATCTAAAATTGATCTCCAACATTATCGTTACACTTTGCAAAGATTTTCAACTATTTCGTTAAGTCCGAGTTCCGAATGGCCTTTTCATACTAAATTAGTATGTGTCACAAATAGGTCAAATGTCCCATGTATCTAAGCACGTAAGTGGGCAAGTAGGTACCTATTTATTTATAAAGTTTAAGTTCCTCACAGACGGCAAGTCGAACCAACCGGTTGTCGCACAGAATATTTAATAGGTAACTTGAGTGATTTTCCTTCAGTCGGCTTCAATCAATTGGAATCCTGCCAAAAGTAAATACTTAACTGAATTTAAGAGAAGCAGACTTCTAATCTGTAATCCCTAGTAGAATCGGTATAGGAAGAAAAAGAGGAATTCATATAGGTAAGTAAGTATAATATTACTAATATTATAAACGCGAAATTTTGTATGAATGTATCCAATTATCCATAGATGTATGTTTGTTACTCTTTCACACAAATAGTGCTGGATGGATTTTGATGAAACTTTATAATAATATAGTTACTTAATGCAATATCATTATAACATATAAGCTATATTTTATAACGATATTCTGTAAAGTAAGTTTATCGTGCGCAGACGAAGTCGCGGGTATAGGTAAGCTAGTAAGTATTTAATAAGTACTTAATATATATCGTATTCAGGGTCTCCGAACATTAGACCAATAATGTAAGCATAATGCAACCAATAATGTAGCTGTACGTATACAATTTATGATCTAGATCGCTACAGGTTTTGAAGCTTCTGAAGTAGCCTTAAGTGTGTCGTGGTGTACAATGTACATAACTCAGTTAAAATTAGCTATACCTATACCTAATAAGATTAAATAGGTGCTAAAATTAATTCAGTTCATAGCAACCTATTACACAGTGTTAGACGGCGTTACTTTGATAGGCCGTTAGCCTTTGATGTTACTATTTCAAGTTTGATGCTCGGTAGGTATCCATAGATGATAATTAAGTACCAAGGTAACCTATTTGAACGTTGTAGATATGATTTGCTCCTACAGTTCTGTAGTCGTAGTTAGCTAGTAAGGATTATGAACCTTAAAAAAAAAACAAAAATGTACTTAGGTCCCTGTCTAGATTTTTGTATCTCAATAAAACCGAAATGGAAAGATACCTTTCCATTTCGGTTTCATCGAGATTTTTCCAAGTCGCAGAAAATAATACAATTACGCGTATAACGTAGGTAGTGTCGATTTGTATGTAGGTTACCTACGTCAAGTTTCATTTGAGATAAGTAGCTCTATATCTACTTAGACACAAAAAATGGAAAAGGGTTATGAAGTCAATCTAGGGTTCGGAAAATGATAAAATTTGTTACCTAGGTACTATTTTTAGCTGCTTAGATAAAAGAAGGCCTTCAAGATAAAACACTCTCCAAAATACATTATTTAATCACAATAAGGACCTACTTATACTTACCTACTTTAGTCACTCATGAAGATAGGTAAGTACTTACACCTACATAATATTTATTGACTACCCATGGCAACCAACTATAGGTACTTACTATACCTAAGTAGGTAAAATTGGAAATAGATAGCAACATCATAAAATATCATTGCCACGTGGCCTAGCTACTAGCTAGGTTTTTCTTTACTTAAGTACATAATTTTTTCTACTAAACCCATGTAAGTAGGTAGGTGTGTACTGAAATCAAGGCATCAACATTCTAAATACGTAAGTAAACTATACCTAATTAAGGTTTTATACTAAACATCATACTGTCTAATTGAATTCATTAAAAAGAACTAACAACATCAAATAAGTCATATAACAGACGCTCAAACATTGGCGTACCAACCGTTTACATTTTAAAAATGGAGCACCATCAAACGGAATACCGAGAATCCAGCCTCTAATTACAAAAATACAGAATGCCCGCGCCTGGTGATTCATTAAATCCACCCGAACGCAGGAAATTAAACCGGTAGTAATCCAAATAGTTGCCGACACCTCACTCTATCGTTATCACCCTGAAGTTAATTTCACAGCAATTAAACTGCTGATACCTACCTACCTAACACACGAGACGCCAGTCTAAAAACGAACTATCAAAACGCTGCATTTGTGTTTAAATCTACCTTTTGAAGTTTCGCAAAATTATCATTCGAGACTGATTAAACCGGGCGCAACTCTATCAGTCGAATTCAAAATTCGGATATCGAATCCAAAGAAGGCCGAGTTTACACGTATTCCCGCCGCGTTGCGCCCGCCGCCCCGAAGTCAGTTCAGTTGAGCTTTGGCGTTTGCGACGAGAGGTTGTTGTTTGTGCTGCGTTGCGCAGTCGTCGAATTACGCTCGTAAAACGAGCCCGTGATACGTAACAGACGCGGACTTTTACGACTATGAACCGTTTAAACATGGATTTCAGTGTTTTGTAAAACCTGTGTGTATTCAACTGATGTGTTTTAAAACGTAAATAAAATACGATTTTATTGAGAATCAGTGTGTGATCGTGTTGAATTTATTGTGACGGAATTGTGGCTTTAGAATTTATTAGTGTAGTGCTGTGTTTTGGTGTAAAATAGTTAACTCAGTAAACCCGTGTATCGACGAACCTTCGTGTTACTTGGAATTTTTCAAGGAGCTGTTTCACTTCTAAAAACAGGTTGGTGGAATATTTCTCTAATTGTAATAATTACCTGTACAGGTAGGTACGAAATATACTATTATTATGGTTAAGATGAGCTCAGTTTACGGCGCGTTTAACTGAACGCACAATTATTTATTTACATTAAGATAGTTCCAAAATTACCTACGGATTGTTAATTTAATTATCAGGTTACTCATTTATACCTACTTATACCTAATAATATTACTTACCTATCTAGCGACCTAGGTGCATAAAATAATAATATACCTATATACCTAGTTAGCTGTTAGGTGGATACCTAGGACAGCCTAGGTAACTAGGTAGGTACTATTCTGTTTATTTACGGAATAGTAGCTAGGGAAGTCCCTATATAGGTACCTGCTTAAGTACCTAGAAAATAACTAAGATTAGTAGGTAAACAATAAACGAAATAGGTAGGTAAGTAGTTAGATAACTACCTAGGTAGGTACCTACCTACCTACGAGTACAAGATGATTTCACTAAACGTGAAGTGTCCAAAAACATTTCTCCGCATGAACCATTTAAAACAAAGGAGATGATAGGACTTAGCTTCGTAAAATGTCTGAAGCAATGTCAGCGATAAGAGGCAGGATTTGCCCAGGATTTGCCGGACACATGGGCGAGGATGTGATAGGTAGGTAGGTAGGTACCTATAATTGTTAGTTAGGTATTGTGTAGATAGGTACATAGGTACTTAAGAAAATTGAACACTTTAATTCGCAAATTAAAAAAAAGTGAATTGCAAATTTAACCCCCCGTATCAAATGTTTCTTTTTATGACAGCCTTCTTACTAGTAGGTAGATAGGTAGGTAGGTACCTACCAACTCTAAAAAAAGTGAATAGATACTTACACGTCTGTCTAATCTAAATCTACAGACTAAAAGATTTTACAATGCTATTCACTTTGTAATCTTTGTGGCCCAGTAATCCATTTTTAATTCCACCCCAGGCCTTTACAAAGGTTAATTTTCTGTTCAGCCAAATTCACAATTAAAAGCCGTAACCGCAATAATTCATTCTTTTGTCAAAAGGTCGTTTTTCACCTAATAGGATGGTTGTGGCAAATTTGTTGGAGATTTTTCGGTCAGGTATTTTGAGGAGAACAGCACAACAAATGCTTCTTTCACTTAGCCTCTGTTCAGACAATATCACATCCGAAATGTGATGAAATTTAATAATAGGTACCTACCTACCTACTGATTCAATAATTAAATAGTAGCGTCTGTCTGAATAAAATTAGCTATTTTATAGAAATAAATAGGTATTTAAACGTAGGCAATTATTTTAGTACTACCTACTTTAATTTAAATTGCATCTCAATTAGCGTACACATATCTGATACTTTATAACCTACGTGTTCTAAGAGCTGAATTCAGAAATTGGTGACGCGCAAAGTGAATTTATCGCCTGTACGTTTCTACACGAATTACTAGGAACGAAATTATGTCCTAATCAGAAAATAATTTTAATGCTACTGCAGTTCTAATCCAATAAACGGGAAACGGATAGCGGGATATTAATCATTAGGCATTACGATACCTATATGCCGACCATATCCAATGATTGGCTTCGTTGGATATGGTGGTATTGGATATGGGGTGACTATATGGACTGATTATACTAGGTAGGTATATGCATCTCAAATTCTAGACTAGAAATAATTATTATTTTAAACATCATGTACCTATTCATGTATGATTCTTATTGTTTACGAGATGTCATGGTTTACCGAATCTTAATTCTGACAAAAATAACACACATTCTTACTTATTTTCCTATTCCTATCAATTTATAAAACGAAACGCGACAGATCAACAACACATTTATTTTTAATCCAATCATCTTACGGCCTAAATATATACCATACCAATTGCCAATATTCGTTAAAAAATTGACCAGACGAAGAGCGTAAATTATGTAATGCTAGTAACTATTCAATTGTTCCCAAATCTGCTCGATACGCTGGAAGACTACGGAGATTTAGAAGGAACGATCTAGATGGAATCTTTTGAAGATTTCCCTCTAAACACGTCTAGTAGATATTCCATTTGCATAATCCTCGCTTTGGTCAAGGCTATAGTCCCCATACCCACTGGCTTTCGGTAGTTTAATCAGGATGCTCGTGTGTCTTCATTTCATTTCTTCTATTCAGGTGATATTGTAGTTGGCTACCTGCAATAATGTTTCCTTACGAGCTCCGACGCAAAAGAGCAGGATTAGTTTAACGCCCTTGTCTATGTGTATAACTAGTACACGGGGGTGCAAACAGGTTCACTAGACTGTTTTTATACGCCCGACATACCTATTAGGTACCTACTTCAGTGTATGTAATTATATACTTGTCACTAACATCGTAAAAAGTTGTTACACGATATAGGTTTAATTTTAATGTTAACATTGATAAATTTTAATGCGGTTTTTATTTCTATGAGTAGATAGGTAGATATTTAGGGAACGCACTTTTTTAGTGAAAGGTTATGAATGTTACAAAATAATTTAATACTCATAACACATTTAATAGATACGTACGTGCATAGGTAATGTAGGCAGCGCCAAGTTTCACTGGAACTCGTTGCTACTCGTAGTTTAGAATCGTGTTACAATGAAATTCATTCAGTGAACTTGTTGAAAATTTAAATTGACCGAGAGTTTTCTCGTTATATTTTTTATCAAGTTTGGTATTCATTTCGATTTAAAATTATGTTATTGGAAATCAGATAGGTAGCTAGTGTTCTGATAATGTTCAGGCATGGATTAAGTAGGTACCTAAGTGCATAAATTTTGAAATAAAATTTCAAACATATCCTTATGTCGCCGAACACAGCGAAAAACGGACGTTGCCCTGTTTCTATTTGTCTCTGTTGCACGCGCGTAGTAATACCTAGTGCCCTCACGCTCGCAACTTCGGTTTTTCGCTGTGCTCTGCGACCGTCCTTTACCTAGGCCCATCATTGATCTATTCTATTCGGCAACTCATTTTAAAATACATCTCATAGGTAATGCGATATATAAATTGAAATGTTGCTAGCCCTATTAAGATATTCTAAATTAATAAAATAGGAAAATGCCTTATCAACGATACCTTGACATATACCATCGATTAAATTGCAAGGAAACTATGAAACCAATCTAAACTCTATAACAACGTGTCTTAAGTTGAAATTGCCTGTGTTATCAAGATTGTAATGTACAGACTATTAAAAGTTTTATGACCATAACAATAAAGACTACAGTTGTATCAAAGACTTTTATAGGCAATGATAAGGTTAAACCATACCAGACTGTGATTCTTATAAATTAAAGGAGATATTCCTGTGTAGTAGGGATAATAAGGGTAGGGATGGGAACGCTATTCGAGTTGCCAACCGAGACCGAGAATTTATACTATTTTTATTTCTCAGCTATAATATGTATTAGGTACATAATATGTGTGTGTGGAACTTAATGTAGTGTAGTTTATTCATAAAGTTATCTCTTTCTGTAAAAATATTTTTTTACACAATCTATACTAAACTTGCTATAATAATTCTAGCACAATCTGTAAAACTTCAATGAAGACAGCCGCGTGCACAAAATTCTATAGACTCGCTAGGATCCACCCATGGGTGACAGGCTACTGGCTTATGATTGGTGGAACATGACAGCTGGACCTCATTCTAAGTGTAGAATAGCGCAATTGGTGGATTTTTGACATAAGGCGCGGCGGCAACTATTGGATGATTTTTTTAGAAAAGAACAGCAAGGCAGTAAAGCTAAGCTAAAGTTTTGTATTTTTTTTCTTCTTGACTCTTATTAAAGATTGAGTACTCAACCCTTTTATTGGAAGCCTACTAACAAAGTCAATGAGCTTATAAAATGTATCATTAGGAAGTAATAATACCTAATAATGTTCTACAATATGAAAAATTTACTTAATTCATACTGTGATATGGACAAATAACATTTTTATCCGTAAATCAGTAGGTAAGTAGTATTCATATTACTGCAGCTAGGTCTATTGTAGTTTCATTTTATGAGTAACCTTGCGTAAATTGTACAAAGTCGTTTCCTGCGTGTTGTATTAAATAGCAGTCCTACCTTTATTGTATTGTAAATTTGATTGTCGATCCGTCCTTGAGCTTTATTTAAATTTGCGTCTAGACAAGGGTTCTGGTTTTACACGTAAATATTGCTCTTGTTTAATTATGATTAAATGTACTTAGGCGGGTTTTCATTTTAATGTTCTAGCTTAAGCTATACACACAAACATAATTGTAAAATGGTTTTGAAGTGATACGATTGTCAAGTTTGCTTTTGTGGTTAGGTAACTAAAACAACTGACAGTATTTGAAAAATATATTTCAAATATCTGAGTCGAGTTGACGGTCTATAATTGGTCTGTTTAGAAAAAAGTGTATTTAAAGTCTTGGTTTTAATGCTTAAAAATTTTAACAAAATTGATACCCAAAAATAAAATACTTACACTCCCTCCTTTTTATGTATTTGTATTGTAAAATATTCAATTTATGCTTTGCATTAAACATAAATCTATATGAATAAAACTGAATCGCCAAAATGCGTACCTAGATAACGCGAATAACTTCTGAACGACTGCACCGAATTGCATAATTCTTTTTTTGTTATGTTTGTTTAAGTCGGGACAATGTTTGTATAATGTCACCTGTCAAAGCAGGGGCGGACTAAATTTCTAAAATAATATGCATACTTAATGTAAAATGACTTTAATGTTAGACTACCGATTTCGAATGGTTAGCAAATAAAATAGAAAACGCGATTTTAATCCGTTATATTTCAATATACACGAAGGTATCAGAAATTACGTTATTCTTTTGTTAAACTGGTCCCGACTTCTTAAAACCGAGAGAACATCCCGACTCTATTAATGGGATATCTATGGTGATAAGGACAGGAAACTCGAGCAGATGCTTGTGATAAGTGTGTGTGGTTTGTATGACAAACATTGACATGTGAATCAACTGAGGTGTAAAATAACTTCATATAAAGTCCCCCTATGATTCAAAGACGATAATATTGATGTTTTTGCGATTGCATGTCATAAAAGATATATTGTTTGTCTATGCTATTCAGTGGTTCGGGACAATAGTGCCAATGTTATAGTATTGTATGTGGTTGAGTAGCATTTTAGGACATAAATAAATATTAAACTCTTGACCTTTATAACTTCTTGTTAAAATAATTAGTACAACTTTCGGTCTCATTGACTACGACAGAATAAACTCTTTAACACAACAGCTAAAGTAAAAAATTTGCCCGAAGAATAACATAAAGATGCGCCTTCTGTAGACGAAGTGTATATTTTAAACAAGGTGAACAGAATTAGGGTGACCTTAATTTATAGACGGATATTTAAACTCACGTCTCTTCCCCCTAGGGGTAGGTAGAAGCTACTTCCTTCCAGCTACTACGACTGTAACAAAGCTCTTTTGTTTTTTCATATTTCTTTTTTTATAAATAAGCTCGTTATGATGTATTTTATACGTGTAAAAAATGCTTATTCATTTTTAACAAAACCATGTACCTACCGCATACACCACTTTGAAAAATTAAAAGATATTTTTTTAACGTTCGCTTTGCAATCTTTGTTTAACAATAACAAACGCAAAAAATATCCAATTTGATGCAGTCGATCGAGTTATGAGTTATGAGCGGTCATACATTTCAGTGTTTCATTTTTATTTATATAAGATAAGATGATTTTTTGTCGGTTATCTTCAATCAGCTGAAAGACAATTGCTAAATTAAGACCTTCATCAAAGACCGATGTGATTAAGTACAGTGATTTTACCTGCTCGCACTTTACCAAACCGCTCCTTTACAAGAATAGTGAAACAGGCGGAAATATGTTGTTAGTCCATTTAAGATACTAAGCCGTCGCGTTTAAGTTTGAATTCGTGTTGTTACACATTTAGAGTTGTCTCGCTATTCTATTAGAGCAGCAAAATATCACTGTACATTTTTCAAACGTTAATTGAAATGTTTTTAGCTGATCGCATATTAATACGCTTTAGTCAATTTCAGCTTTAAAGTATATAAATACATTTACAAAACGAGTATTTAGTCCGTCAGTTGATAAAAAATATTAGACACTGTTTGCAACATTAAAAATATAAAATATAATTTAATAATTTATATGCGATGGCAACACTGCCACTTCCTCTTCCATATCTAACACCAACTTGTAATTACGTGTGCTCAGTTAATAAATATTTAATTAATACAAAACAAACGTATTATTTAACAACACCAGCGCAGCAAGATCCCTTCAGACACGTAATTTTTCTTTTTTTACTTTATTTTTTTAAAAGCTATTATTCAAAGGCTTTGTTATCGTCTATAATCAATAATAATGTCACTACCTGTCTATATATATATAAATCCGTGAAGCATCATTAAACCACTGTAAATTGCCAAATCAGTTCACACCAAAGAAAGGCTGAAATCGATACTCCTAATTAGAGACTACAGTAATCCAATACCTGCCAAGTGTCACTAAATCACGACTAATTTAAGGGCGTGATATGTCAAGTAGGGATGGTCCTGAATACGGTATAACGGTTTTGTATCGGTAAAATTAACGGTTCCTTACAAACACTGCATTTCTCTTAAAAAATTAAAGGAAGTTTTTTCATTTATTGCTGTCATTGGTTGTGTCCTGTGTTTGCACCCGTAAGTATATATAATGCAATTACCGGCAGGTTTAGGATAAATTGCCTATTTCTATTTTCTTCTCAATACATACTTACATCTATTATTTAAATTTATTTTAGAGGTTGAGAAATGTGAAAGCGTAATAAGCATACAACTAAACAGACATATTTTCGTAGGTAATTATAATATGAGATTTATCTACAGTACTCATTTGTAATTTAATGTACCTAATCATTAGATATTTTCACGTAATTAATATCTATTACAAATTAATTACTCGTGAACAAAATTTCAATATCAAATATGTACAGACATTAACAGTTCAAACTTACCTTGAACCCACAATACTCCAGAGGAATCCTTTAAGTTTACTTACACAATTATTCGTAATAGCTTCTGCCCGCGACTTCGTCCATGTAGAACTCCTCCTTTTTCGCAGTCGGTTAAAAAGTAGCCTATGTTCTTTCTCAGGCTCCAGACTTTCTTTGTACCAAATTTCATATAAATCGGTCCAGTAGTTTTAGCGTGAAAGCATAACAGACAGACAGACAGACAGACAGAGTTATTTTCGCATTTATAATATTAGTTAGGAATTTAGGATATATTACGCAAATTGAATTTTTCGGGATAAGTCCCAATTGTTTACCTCAATAAATCTTAATAAGGTTTTCAATTAACTTTCTCCGAAAAATTGAAAAGTTGTAAGCCTAAATAGGTGATAAATAACCGGTGGTCGGAGTATCGCTCGTAACTCGGGGAGGGTCGTTTGCTCCATGAATGTTCGATTTGCGTGTGAACGGCTCATTTGATAGCACTCACTATCGCCTTTAGCTAAAGTCAAAAGGATGACGTTATACAATAAAAGGGCAAATTAGTAATCCTAAGTAGCTAGGTACGTATAAGCTCACGCTACTAATTTAGTTAAACGGGTAGGTTTTCAATGCAAATACTTACTTAAGCCTAATTGTAGTGAAAATCTTATGATTACATTACTTAAAGCATTCGTTTTTTTGGAGGTTGATAATGTATGTAATCTCACGTCAATCAAAAGTGCTATACAAATATTTGTGCTATTTTATGTCAATCACTACCAATGTCACTGATGTATACATAGTAAGGAATCCTAATAATTAATATTATGTTAGTATTCATTGGAATTATTATGTTAGTATTATCTATTAACTTACAGCTATGTATATAAAACTTACGTTAGGTTCATAAAAGGTCTGCCCGCGACTTCGTCTACACACAATATATTTTCAATATATATTATATAGCCTATATGTTATTCTGATGTATAAATTATATTATTGTAAAATTTTATCAAAATCCATTACTTAAGTAGTTTTGCGTGAAAGAGTAACAAACATACATCAATACATTCTTACCAACTTCCGCGTATATAATATAAGGAAGGATTTGGCAGCCGTAAGATATTGCATAATGCCGTCCCCTGTGCCCTTGTAGCGTGCTATACAAGCCTACTGTCTAATCACTGAATACATTAATTTCCGTAACAAATACATTTCCTATGTTAATAAGCCTTTTTGATTAAAACATAGGATAAAATTTGTAATTAACTTTAAAATTAGAATCTTGTCCCAAAAAAGATTTAACAGATAAAAAGGGATTAACGAATTTATGTTTAATTAAGAATATATTTTGTAGGATGTAATGAACACAATATTGCTGTGTTATTAGGGATTCAAGAGATACCTATAATTAACTTTATTTCTAAACAAAATAATTTTATTTGCGCATATGGATTGAAAACGGTAGGTAAGTACTTACAAGAATTTTAGTGCATACCCAGTTGATATTTATAGATTAATATTGTTTTATAACATACAAAAACCACAACGAATAGTATTTAAATTGCAAATGTCTATTTGCGTGTTTGATGAATTACCTAGACAGAAAACCTGATCTTACATTAAACGCCTAGAATATCAATTAGTTCCATTTAAATTTGTACCGACACTATCTGACTATTTATTAATATAATTATATTGTAAGTAATTGCGATCACTGGTATGTTATATAAATCCAAAAGTTATAGCTTCTCGAAATTTAATTGACAAAATGTATCTATTATAAGAAGTGGTGAATTGTATATTATTACAAGTAAGTACGTACCTTCTTTATCGATACGTATATATACTTATCGTAATTATGTTAGAATCCATTTTAGTTTCGAAAGTTCTCACTTTTTATGCCTTCCAAAAATAAGTATTAATTAGTGGGAAGTTTTTCTGTTTCATTGTTATTTACTTAATTGCAATTATGTCCGTATTTTGAACATTTTATTTCCATGTTCGACATATCTATTATCTACTATTATTATAGTACATATCTATTATCTACTATTAGTATTAGTCAAGTATATTATCAATTTAGAATATACTGTCTGCCTGTTGATCGACATACTTACATATTGGAACTAGCTTCTGCTTCCCCCCTTATTTAGATAAGCACCCCTGTTATACCACCTTAGAGTGTGAATTTAAAAAAAATATTTCTTACTGTTTCCCTCCATTATAAAAAGTACTTAAGTATGTGAAGAAATTCCATTTTTAACCCTTATAGTTTAGGCCCTGCGTTGATATAGGTATATATATAAATATATCAGTCATTAAATCAGCTTTCTACTTTTAAATATTATAAAGATTAAAATCTCGTATGATGTTAGTTACATAAACAAGTGTTTTATAGGTAGTTGTTCAAATGAATTCAACCCGTCAAAGTACCTACACTGAATTTCAAACCAAATAATGACCTTTTCGACGCTTCCTCAACAAGCGTACTTAATTAGTTTTCCCCAAGGTTGTTTTGTATGTAAAATGGTCCGAAAAATAATTCCAACTCCCTTGTTTTTCATACTAAGTGTAATTATTTTTAATTAGTGTGCCAGCCAAAGAATTTTTAACGTGATATAAATAGGAAACATCGCTACACGTACAAATGTTTCTAGACGGAAAGTTTTTTTTTCATGGAATGTCAAGTTTGTTAGTTTCGTCTGTTTTAGCATAATTATAGGGACTGAAAACTGTAGCTCATTCGACAATATTTCTCTATTTAGTCACAAAAACTAAATGTAGATAATCTCGGAAACTCTCCATCAAGCTGTTTTGTTTGTTTATATTCGTCACTTTTTGCAACTTATTCGTTTACAATTTGAATAACGAAAAATGTGCTTTTCTTTTCTTGCGTTTATTTTACAAGAACATCTATTGTTTCCTAGGCAAGCTGTCATTACAGATGGTCTGCTAATTGGTTTTTAACTGCTAACAAATGGTCTTGAAATACATATTTGGTCAGAACTGCGGAATGTAGGTCATTTTGGTAGTCTGTTAGACCATTGTGCGGTTTACCACTAAAGCCTTATTGTTAAAAGCCATTAGCAAATTTTTATTTATGATGCGTATAATTAATTACTAAAGAATAAAACTGTCAAGCTATAGCTACGGCCATTTGTTGTTACTTTTCAGAATTAATTTAAAAAAATAAGCAGGAGACCCTAACAATGTTGCCTTTTAATGTTCAATACATGAAACTCCCTACGATTTTGTTTTGTAAAAAAATAAAATCAAGTAAAAAAAATGGTATTGGTAAATAAATCCTTACAAATTGAGAATATCTCAATATAAGTATGATTAAGGTAAAATTTTACTTTGCAACACTTACGTGATATCGCACACCTAGATCTAAAGGGATCTAACTCAAAAACGGGAAGATTTGAGTTATGTACACCATCGGATTCCAGCAAAACCGACCTACACTAAAACAGATTTCAGCTAATATAACTCTGCTAGCTTTATTATAAAAAGTATAAATTTATACAGAAAACTCATGCGTGCATATGGACATATTAATCAGTTTCTCGCCTCTCCTGAAAAAGTACCTTTTTTGAGTTAGCTCTCTTTAGATCTAGATGTGCGATATATATATATATATATATATATATATATATAAAGGTCATAAATGTTTGATATTTTTTATATGCAGCTTTTTTTGTTCTAACTAATTTTATGACCACCGACTAGATAAAATAGCAGTTATAAGCCTTATTATAGATATTTCTCCTTTTGCTTAAAAATAATTAAAGAACCTTTTTTTAACAAGACACGCAAAAAAATTATTGGCAATTTAAGAACATGCGTCATAGTGCAATCAAACATACTTACACTCGGCAGAGTTTAATGTGGTGCTCTTCATAGCGCACGCAGAGTTCAACATCAATTACTCAGGCAATTTGAATAAGAGCAGCTTCTTTTATCTCATGCGTTTCTCCTTATTTATTCATGTTGAGTTTGTTTCCACTGACTGAGGTGATACGTTATATGACGATGCAGTTAAAGTAAAACTGACCATGTAAGTTTTAAAGAATTTTGCGAGCGTATTTAGGTCTAAATCAATGAAGTTATAAGCGTTTCTGTGTCGTTTTCTTTCTGTTCTTATAATATTATGCAAGATGAAAACAAATAATTGCCTTTCGTACCTATGACCGAGTAGTACCTGTTCTACGTTAGTTAAATAAATTTATAAATTTAACATTGGAATGAAACAACTATTAACGGATTTAACTCGCGTATTTTTATTTTATTTTATTAGCTGACGTTTCGGATTCTTTGCAGTTTCCATAATCGTAGCACGACTGAGCTGACAATAGTCTAACGCTAAAGTGATTTATACAGTTATGCAAACTACCTTATATTTAAATTACAAATTTTGAAAAACTACCCTTTTCTAAATTATGAAATATTAATGTTACATTTTACGCAAAATATTTTACTATTATACATTACAATTAAAACCTAATAGGGGGCGTTACTAGCGCTTCGGAAAGACCATCAACTGAGAAGAAACGCCGCAAGAAACTCAGTCGGAAGTCGCTTTTTTAGGACACTTCTATGTTTACAATGAAAAAATATTGTGGCAATTAAAAATTAAAATTATACAAAACCAAATCAGAAAAATTAAATTTAAAAAATTGAAAATGAAAACTAAGTCTATGCAGTCTTCTGTCCGCTTAGGATTTGATGAGGTGGACTACTGGATCCCAAGCTGCTGGAACGGAGAAACCATCTTCCCTATTGAAATTCGGGTGTTTTTGAATTTCAATTGCCTCGCGAAGCATCCTAGGTAAGTAACGGACTTCCTTCGCAAGGACCTGGGCTTTATCAAATTGGATGGAGTGGTTGGGTTTATCCATGACATGTTCACAGACTGCAGACTTCCGGAAACGGCGGTGTTAATAAAATAAAATAAAAATACGCGAGTTAAATCCGTTAATAGTTGTTTCATTCCAATGTGTAATAACCGCGAAGGCATCAGAAATTATTAAATAAATTTAATTTAAGTACCTATAAGATTTATCAGTTTGTCGGAATTAGTTTTTTACGTCATGTTTCGGATTTTTTGTATCGTTGTAAGTAATAAAAGTGACATTCTGAACTAGACAAATACCAAAAAGTTCAGTGTTTACAAAACCATGTCCTAATATTAGGGCTCGGTTAAATGTTTACTAAAGCGACGGGGGTTTATTTAAAAAACACATACAATGGAAACGTGCCCTTCGGCAACCAATAACAGTACATTCCGACGCGAGAAAAAGTTTTCTTACGGAGTATTTGTGTTACTCCAGTGCGTAATTGAACGTTCCCTCTGCATTCTATATTGAGTATTATATAACCAGACAACATTAGGTTTTTGCACATTTTATTTTGCATAGGGCAGTAAAAGTTAAATGCAATTTTAATCTGATGTTTTTCATAACCTTTATATTATATATATATACTAACCATTCGCACCGGCCTCGCACGGATCCCTAATTTGTTTTTTAAAAATTATATAGCCTATGTCGGGGTGAACGTAGCTTCCCAACAGTGAAAGAATTTTTTAAATCGTCCAGCCGTTTTAGCCTATTTAATCCAAACAAACAAACCTTTCCGCTTTCTAATATGAGTATAGATATACGTAATTGCTAGAGCTCGTAATAGGTAATGCGTATATGTGTAACGTGTTTACTAGCCCAGGTTTTTTTCGTAATATCACCAACGTGACATATCGTAAAGTTTTTCAATTAAGTTGACATCCTCGAACTTTTAATTGCCAATGCCCGTCGGTGAAGAAAATCGGAAGATATTTTTTGTCATGCTCTCAAATTAGAAACCTGTAATCGTGAGGTTGCGACGACATTTTGATATATTGATGCTACCTGCCAAATTATACTAGCATTTTCAGCTGCGTCACGCGATGATCTTGAAAAATGATGTGCTTAAAATGACATTTACATAAATCATGTTGTTTTTACTGCTTTCGGTATAAGTATTAAAATGTTCTTCTCGAACCTACGGCAATAATCGACCCTTATTTATTGTATGTAATCATTATAGTTTAGAGCACCCAATTATATCCTGTTGCTCATTTACTACTAAATTCGAGAGCATATTAATTGAAAGTTCAAATTCATGATTTATTTCAATAATAACTGAACCATATGAACGTTATAAAGTCGTTATAGTTGCTAGTTAGAACGGATAATTTATGAATATGTAAAAAATAAATAAAATGGTCCATTCCGCGCAAACGGCGTAACAACTTAACTTGTAAATAAGAGCAGTAACGTTAACCACGGCCATATAAATAACACAACTGTATCGTATCGAGTATTTACATGTACTTACTTCTGAGCTGATAATATAAATTTAAAACTATTCTTTAAAGGGACTACAAAATATAAGAAGCACTAACCAGATTGATTGGTTCTAATCAAAAAGCGAAGTTAGTAATTTCTTAGCCAGTAATAGTAATTCTATAAAACAATTGGAATTCGTGAGTAATTTTCTTTAACGACGCTTTAGATCTTTTTTAATATGACTGATGGTCAATAATCCGCTAAAGTCATAATCATGTATTTTTTATAGAACTAGCGGTCCCGGTAGACGTCGTTCCACCCTGCAAAGCGGCGTTACATTAATCAATCCATTTGACAGTTGTCACTGAGATGGTATTGACGTTAATATTTTCGGTAATTTTTCTCGAATTTTCTGATTTTTACGCAACATTTCCATTCTGTATAAGAACCTTCTCCTGAACATAACGATCACAATAAAAAAATTCCAACTCTTTCGCCCCTCAGGCAATCTGACTCTGGAATGCACTCCCACTATCCATCAGGCAGGCACCGAGTAAACTGGCGTTCAAGCGCATGTTGCGAAAGCAATTTCTAAATCAATAATATTTATAAATATATGTACCTATGTTGTATTTAAATATATATTTAGTATTTCACAATTATAGTATAACTTCCTTATGGTATATTTTTGTCTTTTTTCTTGTTATTGTTTGCACGGGGCCTAGACAAGGTGCCAACGTTCAACGTTAAACGAAACGACCAAAATGTATGGGATTTGACATCCGCGAACGTTTGTGACGTACGTGATAGCATCTTGTCTAGGCCCCAACTGTTTCTTTTTCTGCGTATGACAGTAAGGTAGACTGGTAGAGAATGGCTCAAGATATTAATTTCGCCTTTTGTACACTTACTTCAGTTAAATTTTATGCAGTAATGTTTATATATTTATTTAAATAGGTTTCACATAACTATTACGCTATTTGTACCCATCGTAGACTTCCCATTTTGCCTCACCACTGCACTCGGCTAAACAGACCAGTTTATAATTCGCATTTGCATTGTCTGTGTATAATATGATTACTTATTTGCATATAAATTACTGAACAATGAATTTCGTTTGTCATTGTTTAATTAGATATCGATGAGTATTACATTAAATTATCAGAAGCATTGCTAATAATTATTAGTTATTGGATCACAATTGATATTAGTTACCGGATCGCTTTTGAATATATGTTTTTTTTTATGCACCTACACGGTGAGCAGAAATGTCATTATCTACTCGTAGATATACCTAATCTAAATTTAAAACACATACTTAAATTAAGTTTACTATTAATTTCTGATGCCTTCGCGGTTATTACACATTGGAATGAAACAACTATTAACGAATTTAACTCGCATATTTTATAAGTTTACTATTGTTTAAATATTTTTTTTATTTATTAATTTTACTAAAAAGAAAGACAAGAGTAGTATTAATTGGTATATTAATCCTTTGTCTCCCTTGGACCCACTATTGCTTCTATTGTTTTGGAAATTAATAATTCTACCACGTTAGTTCAATTGAGTCATAATAGCAAATTACCGCATGGGACGGAAGGAAACAATTGCAGGTCGAAGGAGTTAAAAGTCCGCACGTCCGGTCCGACTAGTGCTTCTAAGAAAACGAGACCTGAAATTGCTAGTTCTCCGAGAAGTTTTCAATAAAATACAAACAAATGAATAAAAAAATATATTTTTTTTAGTCGACTAAATTTTATCAAGTTTCAGATTAATGTTGTCCGTAGAACCAGGTTGTGTATATTAAATTTTTTTATTGTAAAAATTGCCAATGTGCTTATAAAACTTTGGTGAAGAATTCTCAGAAGTTGCTAAATTTAGCGACTTAGTAAGCTGCTATAACGCTTAAAGGGACTCGCGAAAGCCGCATTTGCATTGAAAGTGCATTATCCGAATTATGAAACCTTTGTATGCGGAGCATTATTGATAAATATAGAAGGAATCGATCATTTTTCCTGTTGGAAAATGTTTTTTTTTTTCATTTTTTGTGTTACCGATATTCTTATTATTATTATTGGGATACCGAGCTCAAAATAAATAAAATAAAAAAATGCTTTTATCTTTTTTTAAAAAGGCTTGCAGACCTACCTATAATCTGTGCCTTTGTTGATTCAGCATCGGTCATGGACGTTCTGAATAGTACTGAAATGGAACGTATGAAAAATATTTTAAAATGTTTCGTAGGTAATATTATTTTTATACGATTCACGCTCACAATGGATGTCATTTTACGGTTGCAACGTCGCATCCGAAACTTCGGAGGTAGTTTAGCAATATTTAATATACGTCCATAAGTCCCGTTTTTGTATATACATATAAATATGATAATGTGTAATCGTGAAAGATACTATATTGTAATAATTTTTTTAATGGAGAAAAGAAGCCAATCAAAATTTGTAACTCAGATTTTGATAGGAGATCCCAACGTTTCTAGATAATAAAAAAAATGCAAACATTAATCACTCGTTCTTGAATCCTATATGAGTTTATTGATACATAATTATAGGAATTACTCCTGTAAGCTGATTAGCAAACTATATTTATTGAAGCCTTATAAGTATATATATTTATTTTGTTGTGATGTAATAACTATTCAACGGTTTTATTAATCGCACCCCGCCGAGCGTTGAGCATCAAGTACCTACCTACTTGAAGTATTATTTGCAAGTAACAAGGAGTATTTATTTATAAATAGAATATTAGCAACAGTATCAAAAAAGGAATAAGTAGTTATGAACCTTAATTTTGTAAGTATGTAAGTATTTTTTATGATTCAGCATTGAAAAATACATACCACCCTAAATTTGCACTCTTCCATCGTTCACCCTTGTAATAAAAAAAACTCAAAAAACGCAGTACTAAGTTCGCTGCGTCAGCTAATAAAAAAATAAATTTCCGAAATTTTAAAAAAGAACCTGGTTGGATGGAGTCCATCTCTCAAAATTACACAAAAATCACTCCAGCCTTTTCGGAAGCGTTAGGGAACAAACAATGCGACACGAGAATCATAGGTTTATATTAGAAATAGATTACTTTCTAACAATATGTTATTATTAGTAGGTACATTCTCATTTGAGATCCTCAAGAAGTCGCGAAGTAACTATCATAGTAAAGCTGTCAACTTAGCATAAATATTATTTGTAATTTTCAACGCAACTCCGAATATGTCATAGTAAAAGAAAATAGATTTTATTTTTCTTCTGCAAACCATTTAAAACCTATACATACCACCTTTACCTTTTCAGCAAAGTGAAAATTTTAGTCCACACGTGTATTGACACTCTAGGCTCCGTCAAAGACATTTTTCGTCCACATCTTGACTTTTCTCAATTCGTACTTCAGCCTTCGTTTTATCGACACATAACGCCTACTCGTCTTATGTTGAGATGTGTAGGCAAGGCATGTTACACACGAGGGTTTTTGCTGACTAAAAATCTCGAGTCTACGGTAAACACCGTACGTAAAAAAATCTGCATGACTTTTGTATGCTTGTAGCATTTTGTAGGTGATATACTATTGAAATACATTGTTTTATGTTGTATGTTGCTAGAGGATATACCTACCATAATAAAGTTCATAGGTGGATAAGAGTAAATGTATTTCAAAAGATTGTACGTGTAGAGTTCTAGTTTTCTCTTTGACTGACATGAACGTCTAGCGTATAACGTATTGTTTTCATTGATTTAATTTGCGACACATTAAGTATATAATAGCTTCTGTCGAACAAAAATTTGTTCGACAGAAGCTATATATATATGTATATATATAGCGACTTCGACCGCGAGGAATAGTATAATCATACCTATAGCCTTTCTGGATAAATAAGCTATCTAATACTGTTTTTGTTTTCATCAAATTGGACCAGTAGTTCCTTTGATTAGCGCTTACAAGCAAGTAATGTCTGGCTTTATAATATAAGTACAGAATGTATAAATGCACAAATTCCTTCAATTGCGCACGTTTAACCACTATTAATTTATTCTTCTGGTTACTCTCATGAAAAAGGAATAATTGTAAACAATTAGAAAAAAATGTTCCTAAGTAATTGAATTATTTTTATTTTTTTCTGATGGATTGTTTACAGTACTGTTACTGCTCCACCGGATAAAATAGGGATCGCTCCGAGGTGCGCTCACCAGAATTATTCGTACCTTTTTAACAATATAAAGGTACGAATAGAAGTGTGTAATAGCCCTTAGGTCACATATCTGCGTAAGAGAGCACTCCCTACGACTCAGTTTGCGAAATATGAATGAAGCATTTTCAACACACTTTTGGGGCGCGAATGTATTTTCATACAAGCGTAGCAGCAAAAGTTAGACAGTTATTGATATTTTCATGCAAGTCTCTCGCACGTTACATGCTTTTACTGCACATGCGCTTTCATTTTATATTATACTAGCTTTTGCCCGCGACACCGTTCGCGTGATATTAGCAATTAAAAAGAAAGCCTATGGCCTTTCTCAGGCTATAGACTATCTGTGTACCAAAAGTCATTTATATTGGTTCAGTAGTTTTAGCGTGACAACGAGACAGACAGACAGATAGAGTTACTTTCGCATTTATAAATAATATTGGTTAGGACTGTCCGTGAGTTCGTCTGCGCACTATAAGCACCCCCGTTTTACCCTCAGGGGGAGAATTTTCATAAATCCTTTCTTAGTGCTCCTCTACGTTGTTAGAGGAAGCCCTGTGCAAAGTTTCATGTTTTTAACCCTTATAGGTTAGTTAGGCCCTGCGTTGATTATGTCAGTAAGTCAGCATCGCCTTTTAATATGAAGTTAGTATACGAGTAGGTATAAGCATGAGTAGAAGTTACTTGTTTGTAAGTTTTCAAAGCAACAAAATGTAACAAAGTTAGAAAAGCGATTTACTAGAAGTTTTTGCACTTATCAAAATGAACTACGAGAAAAGAATCCTTATAATTGACAATATAGCGTCACCTGGAAATAGAAATACTCTATACACAACCCAACATTGATTCATTTCAGTATTGATTTTGAGGTTAAAACCTAATTTGGCTGAACTAATACCAATACAAACCTTACGGGAATGAAATGGAGCGCCCGTATTCAACAACCTTCACAACAGACGATAGATACAAACCTTAATAATTTCTGATGCCTTCGCGGTTATTTATTATTTATGTATATTTTTATTTATTATGAAGCCTATATGAAGAATAACTATTCCATGCGGACGAAGTCGCGGGCACAGCTAGTTATCTATATAGTTTAACATAGCGTTATTATTTACACCCACTTGTGTGAAACTATAGCCGTCTAGTTCCTCAAACCACCTCTTTACCTTAATTGGTAAACTTACTCTGGGTAAACCATAGACTTGGCACAAATAAATTGCTAGCGATCTGACCTGCTTCAAGTACTATTTATCATCAACAATGTACAACCAAATGTATAACACTTGGCTGTACATTGTGTACATAACATTCTGTATGTAGTGATCAATGAAGAGTGTTTATGTGCGTTGTATATATATTTTTTTTAAATTGCTAACTGAAATGAAACAACTAAAACAGATTATAAACGCTAAAGCGTTAGACTATTATCAGCTCCGTTGTGCTGCGAATATGGGAACTGTAAAGTTTTCGAAACGTCACCAAATTAAGTAAATAAAACACGCGAGTTAAGTCCGTTTTAGTTGTTTCATTTCAATGTGTAATAACTGCGAAGGTATTAGAAATAATAATTGAATGGTTTTAGCAAAATTCTTTATGCGGTTTAAGACTACCTACTTAAGTATCGTAAGCTTCTTTTTGTTCAGTAATTACGTTTCGTTTATAAATATAAAGGATTACCAATTGTTTATAAGTTACAATTGAAACAATAAACTTTTATTTTATAAAGTGCTGCTATTTGAAAGCGATATCACAAAGAAAATGTTTAATACAATTTTAGTTATTTAAATTTACACCTCGGAAAATAAACACCAATATTCGGCTCAAGTTCAGCACATTTTTGAATTAACTAATATAAATGGGCTTGCATGTTGGCATGATATGCGTGAAACAAGGCAAGGGTGTCTTAATTTATTTGACAATGGTTCCGCCCTATATTGTTTATACTCGAAGCGAGATTCCAAAGAAACATTTACAATACCTTACTCTTTTTATTTTTAAATACCTACACAACAATTTTGCATTTAAATGTGAACTAAATCTTACGTAACTTCTACTTATATGTAGGCTTTAGTGTGACCCAAAAATTATCACGAAATGACACGCTTTGTCAAGTCGTGTAACAAGGTTTTTTCAAGCTGTCAATTACCTATGCTGACTTAAAGTATACCGTACCAAGTGTGTTTTGTTATTTTATAGGTATCTAACTATTTTTACATAATTAGGAGAAGATATTTCATAAATAACTTGTCTTTGTAGAAAAAAGATTGAACATGTTATTTAGAAATTTCATGTTTAAGAAAATAATATATGCAACAAAATTAAAAAGATTGATCTCGGCAACGATATTTTTAAGTACATTTTATTCAATCTAAAAATATTTTTTATAAACTTGACTGATCTCGTTAACGAATTGAATGTAGTTTAATACGGAAGTTTGTACGGAACCCTATCCCCATAGCGTGTGTCGCGTGACGATACTCCGCCATATGGTTAGAGAATTATGATAAATCGATGTAGTTGCACGTGCTTAAGCATGTTTGTATTTTGATAAAGAACATGCTTTAGAAATGTGTGAATTTTATTTGACACTAAATTTTATTATTTCGAGAATTCTTTGTGAAACGTACACATGTTTGTTTCAGAAATAATTCAGATTTGACGGGAATTTTGTGGTGGATTTTGTATATGAGCAATTTTTTTTAGACGAGAAGTTTTAAATAAATATTTAATAGCAATTTCTGATGCCTTCGTGGTTATTATATCATTGGAAAGAAACAACTATAAACGGGTTTAAGTCGCGTATTTTATTTTACTTTAGCACTTAGTCGTGTAACGAATATGGGAACTGTAAAATTTTCGTAACGTCAGCCAATAAAATAAAACACGCGATTTAAATCCGTTTATAGCTGTTTTATTCCGATGAATAAATATTTAATGTGAAAGACATTCTCGTCTCGGGTTTATCGTTACCAATCGAGATGTAGCTTGTATAATTTCACCGTGTCCATCTTTTTCGCAGTCTCACAGACCCAGACCTCTTATTTATTTGATTACTGTTATTAGACCGCCGGCAGCTAGGGGCAACTTTCGACACATTGTTTTGGGATCCTTGGAATTATCACTCGTACAGTTCATCTCGAAATTATACGTCTCTTCTGTCACCTTTTATTGGAACTGATTGTAGGGTATAAAGTTGCTTAAATGGATTACTTGGTGTTTTTGATTAAAGGGTATTTTATTCTTTTTGAGATGGTTTTATAACTTTATCAAATTCAATTAAAAGACTTTAATGTTTTTTCAAGGAGGTAATGAACGGGTAAACACTTCATGATTTTAACTAGTCGTATATGTTAACTCTGTATATAAATGTAGGCACTGATTGTATGTGCCAATTAGGAATTATGCGAAACATCGACTGCATGCCGTTTACGAAGAAAAAACAAAACCTCTTTTACACGCAACAGCCTCAACTAGTATTACCAGTTCTAAGTTAACACACAAATAGACAAATTCCATTATAAGTCGTAGTACAAAAACATTAATATACTTGGTAATTGCTTATAACAGGACTTGAGATTCTTAACTCTGTAGTTCTATGGGACATATTGTATTGCTGCGTTTTGTAGTGATATAATAACAATACTGCCACTGTCTCGACGATCTCGCATCGCGATAGTACGCGACTGCATGATATTGTGTCCTTAACATAGAGGCAGTAGCATATTAGATGACAGTAGCGATGCTCTAAGGATACCGAGAACTTAGTGACAGTTATATCTCAGAAAAAAGCGGTACGATTGACTTAGATATTTTGTAAGAGTTTTTTATAAGCCTTTTAATGAATACGGGCATAAGTGGTAAACTTTAAACATACCGGCCAAGTGTGAGTCTTGCGTATAAAGGGTTCCGATACGATTATAATTACATAAAAAGTTCCCTTAAATATTAATTACTACTTAGCTTCTGCCCGCGACTACGTCGGTAAGTCCCTCCATTTTACCCCCTTAGGGGGTGAATTTGCAATAAAAATCCTATCTCAGTGCTCCCCTACGTTATAAAACTATGTGCAAGTTTTAGCTCTTCATAATTTGAGTCCTACGTTGATAATTATGTCATTCATTAAGTCAGCTTCTGTAAGGTATAATGGCAACAGAAATACCTACATCTTCTGTGAATTTTAACTGGGTGAGTATCACGGTACATGATACCGTCTGGTGACAGAAGGACAGACGGATAGCGGAGCCTATAATAGGGCCTCGTTTAACCCTTTGGGTACAGAACTCTAACAAGGGCAGACACAATGGATCAGGACTGGTCGAAGTGTCGTAAAATCTTCCAACAACGCTTATAATAATACTCGCTAGAGTCGCTACTCATTGTCCAATACAAATTCAAACGTAAATATTAGACGAAAATAACGTTTCTGTCAATATTTAACTTATACTCAAGTCTTGTGTAATACAAATGCGTGTCGCGTTAGCGTCTTTTATATGTCGCTCATTCGCAAAAGGCACGAGTATATATCTATCTGTACAAGTGTCACCTTTAGTATATACAGTAATAATAAGCCTTATGTAACACGCTGAAAATTTAATTTTATCAAACGACTCTTTGTATCGAATATTTTTTTTAAAATTGAAATCAGTTTATCGTGACAACGGTTGATATTTAATAATTTGATTAATATTCAGTATAAAAATATGTAAGTAGCATAAGTTAAAAGTTTTTAAATGGTTTAGGTTAGGTTAGGTTATATATAAAACATAATTTACGAAAGCGTGGATTTAAACTATAAACGTCAAACTTGTAACATTGATCTTGACTAACTACCTTCGCCTAAGTGTGCATTAAAATAATAAATAGCCAACCTGAGGGTATCTTTAGAGATTATTATGATAAGCTCTCATTAAAATAAATCTTTTCTCATAACAATTTGCGAAGGTATCTCTTGAGCTCAGTTAGCACCTTAATTGGCAGTTTCCATACATCGTGTAAGATGTTGATCTTGTTATGCAACTTTGTATCACTTATTTTAATGTAGACTATTATTAACTAATTACTTATTATATAACTCTAGTTGCATACAAAATGAAAAGACTATAGCTACCTAACAGATTTAACTCGCGAATTTTATTTTGTGAGCTGTCGATAGTCTAATACTACGGTGATTTAACATGATGCAAACCGTAATATGGGAAATGTAAAGTTTTCCAAATGTCGGCAAATAAAATACGCGAGGTAAATCAATTATAATTGATTTGATCCAACCTATAATAACCGCAAAAGATCGATATTAAATATGTATGATTACAGTATTACATATTTAATATCGATCGTAACCAATAGTAGCCAATACCAATTAATAACTTATTTATTTACGCATGCTAAGTTATTTAAATGGGTTGGCATAACAATTCCATCAAAGCCTTCAAAATTATATTGAAAATATTTGACATTTTGCATTTTTATCGTAACAAACTTCGTACGAAAAAAAATCATTGCAGGCACTTTATACGTAAGCGACAAAAGAAAACAATATTATTTGCTCTATAATTTCAAAATACGACGTCTGAGATAAATTCTCTGAATATGCAGTTTTGTATGCAGATCGGCGCATCGCTGGCAGTTAGCCAGGTTCAATTAAGTGCATAACGATTAAAATAATTGAATATAAGCACTAGCGCACGGAGAAGATAATATTTTTACGATTTATCATGGATCGTTTGGCTAATGAATTTTTATTGATTAATGTGGCAGTATGATCGTGTGATGGCCTAGTAGTTTCCATTTTTATTAATCTAATTGAAAATATCAGAATTAGAAAAAAAATGTTACACAATGAAAAAAAGCAACTATAGCGCACTGATTTACAGACTAAGAACTATTAAATTCTCGAAACGTAGGTATAAAATTTATCTACCTATGTGCGCGAGTTAGTTCCGTCAAACATAATTATTTTATTTCAAGTGTTAAAAATATTACCACTAATACCTATCAAAAATCTGTGAAATCAATCTCAACTTGTGACATTTCTATTTACCCATATTTATGTGTTCTTACCTACTTTACATCAGTGTTTTTATAGTTGTAATCATATATCATAATAATATAAGGACTTAGGTGTTGCTAAACCAACGAACAAAAACGTTCGCGCGCGCCCCGTAGTTTGTGCCAACTGTAGATACAAATAAAAAGTATTCTCAAATTGATTGCAAAGTTAATCTGCCCTAGTTTGGATTCGATCGAATGAATTGGTTAATTAAAAAATGATATGAAAAGTCCAATGTCTTCGATAGACAACAGAAAATATCTGATATTTTTATATAGATAATAAAGCGTCATTAAAAAAAATAACACGCAGTGCTGTTCAAATAATTACCACCTTGCATGTTGGTTTATGGCGAGTCACTTTGTTTAAACGCCATTAATGTTGCTATGTAGAAATACCATTACATTTATATCAAATTAAATAAGGGTAATGGTCAAACATTTGTTTTTATTTTCCATCACCTACGCTACTATAAATTGCAATTTATATTATCTGCTGTAAGTGATTGATAAATTTATTTATCAAAATTTTTTATGCACCAAATAACTAACTGTATTTAATTATTTAATTTTAAACAATAACTCTAATAATCGTACTATTCGATAAAAGGAAAGAATCTATATATACCTAGCTGGAATAAGTAGTTAATTAGATACTGAGTGTTATTACTTACTGATATGAAGATAGGTATATTTTTAAATTGAATAAATATTATTATGAAGAAATTACGCAATTGATTTTCGTAGTGCACGACTTTATATTTAATTAGTAGATGTTGGCGACTGGCTGCTAGACGGCCTCCGCGGACTGGCCGTTAGATGGCCGCTTTTGTTATGTTTTGTTTATTACTTTTTTATTGTTCGTTTTTGTATATTTAAAATTATTGATATTCGATGTATATTGTTTTGTTATTTTTCAGTTGTTGAAATTCGTTAGCAAAGATAGCATTAAATTCTGTTTATTTTATTGTATTGTGTGTTTTCATAGTTCGCCATTAGCACAGAACCCATTTACATCGCTAACAGTAGACTTACTATAATGTATACTATAAATAAAGTTTTTATGTTTCAGTGTTATTCTATGTTATAATTTAATACCTAAAGACATGTAAGTAGTGTTCTATGAAATATCAAATAGTGGAACACTTGCTTTTAGTACGGGGCAGGAGGGATTCAGTCACGTTATTTTTTCGACACGTGTCGTGTCCTGTACTTTCGATGAGCAGTCATTTTCAGAACTTGTTTATACTTACATTGACTTGAGTATTTTTAGTTCTTTTTACATGACACATCGAAAACTTGTCGATGATTGAGTGTTCGTTATAGGCACAAAGTTTGTAGCCAAGTCAAGTTTGTAACAAATGTTTCATCATTAATTTGGTAAAAAAAATGTAGTAAAATATAGTTTTCTGCTGGTCTGTTTGTTTTTAAATTCACTATATTTGCAAACAAAGGATATCTATTTAAACTGGAATTATTTTTTGGGTGCAAATAAAATCTTGCATTTTAGTATTAGTGTCACTATCTTATCTCATATTTTATAAACGTAATTACCTTTTTTGTTTTTGTAATTAGCCCGATAAAACACAGATCATAAACTAAATGTTCTATTTTAATTTCGGCTATATACAAAACTATTCAACGGCGATTCTATAAATACCTCCCCTATTGACCAAAATTTTCTCTCTCAATTAACTTCTAATAGTATACTTGTTTCAATTCCAAGATGAAAGAATCCGTATAAATGCGGGACTGTCACAAGAGTTCGCTTTTTAATTAACTCGGCTAGATAATTTGTTGAAGGGTACACTGCTAGTACCTATTCATCATGTAAATGATTGTCTTTACCACTAACCAAGCTATTAAATTCTATTGAAACTCCTGATAAAAGCGGATTCTCTTTTATCTCGAAGTAGGAACTAAGTAAGATTAACTCTAGCTCTTTTTGTTGTTTTTTTCACTCACCGCTTCTAAACAGAAGTCCGTATCTTATGATCTTCATTTAGAAAAGTAGATTAAAACAGTATTGTTTTTTCTGTTATTTTTTTATTTGTACTTTTGATACACATCGTTCTATGAAAATTTATTTGTAGTTCTGTATGAAAAAAGAAAGGAAGAGAAGTCTTTATATAGATTGGATAGACTTCGACGAAATAGTACTTATGTGCAAAGCAGTGCCGCCGCAAAGCCTTTTCTCTATGCCATTTTCAACATAAACGTACCTATACTGGGAAATCTAATGATATAATATAATCTTTTCTATTTCCAGGTATAACGGCGTTATATAAGGACCTAGTTAATCGTTTAAGTCGGACGAGTCTTAAGCTTGTTGCAGTTCTGAAAGCTGTAAAGGAAGGTATGGTGCAATAATTAGCGGAAATTATAACAAATATGAAATATAACATATAAAATGCTTTTTCCTTAAGTCCTTCGTCCTTTGCATAAATAATAAGAACACACCCTCTAAGAATTAGGTATCTACGATCATTTTCAAAATTTCACTTACTAATGGGGTAAAACGGGGTTGCTTATCTTGGGCAGACATAGTCGCGAGTGGACGCTAGTGCTAATATAAAATGTAGCAGTAGCAGCTATCCAATGGAATACAATTTCGATAGCTGCTTAAGGGACACTTTTCCGAAATTCAGCAACGGTGTAGATTTTATTTACAACTTTTATTCAATAAATATTATATAGAGTATGCATGGTTTATGACGGTATTATTACGTAGGTAAAGCTGTATAATTAAGGCTGTAACTAAATATTTTAAACAAGAAACGCTGTTCAACGTATATAATTACGTTCTCTTTCGTTACATAGACACTTAAAATATGTAATAAGATGATGAAAACAAACATGAATGGAATATGAAAATAATATCAATAATTTTAATATTAGCTGTATACAAAGACCACAAAAGGTTTGAACGTGCGTGTAACCAACATTCCATTAAGTTGGGAATGTGGCAATAGTAGGGAAATTGGATTTTATTATATTTTTATTTATTAAAAAGAAACATTGTAAAAATATGTGTAGTACATTCAAACTTTTCTTGGTTACCAATATTACAAAAAAACATGACTTTCTTGATGATACATATTACGAATTTGTCGGAAACATGAGCTAGTTGACAGAATCAGTAATTAATATAATTATTATTTCGATTAAATAGGAGATATGGAATTGATACGAACTAAAAGTTCATCAATTTAATATCGTATTCATTAAACTATTATCACTTTAATATAGGCATTGCTTTTGACCAATCCAGTAGGACTTTAATTAATATAAAACGCAGCTATTTGGCTTAAATAAATTAAAGTCTTACATTCGAGACTATTTGAACAGCGCTATAGTCTATTAACACCTAAATACAAAAGAAAACAAAAAACTTGTTTAAATATATAGTACCTACTTGGCGACATATTTTTGCGGAAGAACTACAAATTAATCAAAGCTACAACCCTCCTGGGTGTAACTCGCTGTTTCATTCAACCTTTGTATTCCCTTTAGTTAATTTCCCGTGAACGTAAAACACTCAATGATAAAATCCTTTATGCTATACAAAACGGTTTTTCATGTAAATCAAGCCCACATGATCGGAAATAAATGGAGGAGTAATGTAGCCATCAATCATGTAAGTAAATGATGGTGCCCTGCTAATATAAAATCATTATGCCTTAGTTTATTGAAAGGGCGTTGGAAAAGGCAAGCGAACCTGCAACGTTATTATGATGTTTATGTCTATGAGTTTACCCCAAGTGGCGTAAATAAGCTTAGAGGGACAACTTATGTTCATTTTGCGGCAAAAGTATGGGATGGGCTGATGTAGTAACCAAGTATTTCTCAAACTATTTCTAGTTTGTACATTGTTAGTACATTCTTGTAATGATTAATTAATTAACACGAGATAATATTTTATGCTAATAGAGTAGGAACATAATCTTACCACTCATAATATTGTTACAATAATGATATTGTACCTAATCGAGATTCAATAGTTGATTAAGAATTGAGGAGATTGAAGAGGAATTTGATGTTTTTGAAACCTTTGTTTGACGTGAAAATATAAAAATCTCGAGGCATAATTCAATTATACAAATAATAGAATACTCCGCGAATGCTATAACAATGAATGGCTAATATATACGTACATTTAATGGCAAGTCCAACGGTTGAAATTATTTAGGTACACTTTTCTTTTTGACTGAACATTGAACATCGCTTCAGATATAAAATGTTAAACCTCCCGACCAACTTTTGGCAGTGCAAAGAAAGAATATGCTAATTGTGAATTAATTTTACAAATACTCGCCGAGTCCCAACTCTTAAACAGGGAGAAAGACATTTCTGAAGGAATTTGTTCGGATTCCACGTTCGAGCCTCATTTTCACAATTCGCTCCAATTTTGGGGCAATCCGAGGCACTCCGGGGTAATCCTGCAGCGTTATGTGTGGGGCAAGTGAAGAGAGTTATAGAGCACATTTATAACAGCAGCACTCGCGTTATTGTCAAATTACCTGACAGCAAGACAATTTGTTGTTCTAAATGAGGTACTTATAAGAGAAATACATATAGTAGCGTAAGTATTAGGGATCTTGTTTTATAAAGATGGTTACGCAGTTGTATTCTAAGTAATATTGTGAATGGAAATTGTATATAACCCATAATGGGTACATCAGCGTAAACTATAAAAAAATTAAACTATATATAGAATGCATTCTCCAAATACGAGTATAGAAAATGTGAAAAATATTAAATAAAAATCTGGTATGATGGAAACAAAACGGCAATGTAAATGCATTGCGTATTTGGAACGCGTGTGCTAAATGAATAATTTGCAATGTAACACATTTCAAGGCGACAAAGTAGCTATATAACAATACTGTACAGAGTGTAGTAGTAATGATATGGTTGCTTGGCTACTTTGTCCGTTTGCACCAGCTCCCAAGACTAAGCACGTACCTTCATAAATCCGGGAATTCTTAGAAGAACGCGCCTCGAATAATTTATATTAAAGAGTTATACCGTCATGAGCTGTGTGTGAACACAGCACGATTGTGTGTTTACCTTTACCCGAATTACGGAGCGGAAATACGAGAACAAATTGAACGGGATCTTACAAACTCCGGTTGGATGACTAACGTTTCCGCGGTCTATGTACGTTTAAAACAATAATAAAATACAGGCTACTGATCTAGATTGTGTTAAAGTAAATTCGTCTCAACGACAATGCAGTAGGTACCTATGCATGGTGCGACTAGAAAGTGATCGAGTGGCAACTGTGAACATGAGTCGCCCTTACGAGCGTTGATCGGATTCTGGAATTCACGAAATGCAGTCAGCGCGAGGTCTTTTGTTGTGGAGGCCTTTGAGAGAGGACTAGCCAGAGAGACTCAGCATGGTCTATTTCCATAGATGAGAAGACATTGCAAATAATATGATATAGTTTATTCGCCCTCGTACATAATGGAATAGCAATTCCTTTTTGAATTCTAACATAATTAAGAACCCTTTACTTCGGTTCGTAATACTAACAACGTCGGACGTTATATAGACAGCATTATAATTCAATTAACACACAATTCCACGAGTAAGTCCCTCGCAAACTAACGTTTGCATTTTCGGTCAAAGGAAATTGATAAACGAACAGGTGAAACTTACATAACCTGCGACGGGAATTACAAAAGCACGGTACCACGAATCCTGAGATTTGACGAAGGTGAGTTTGTAATTGTATCTATGTCAAGTTAATTGTGTCTGTTATTCTCGGAAGATAAACAAAGCGATTCGTGTATTGCTCGGTAATAACTTAGTTTATAAAGTAATCAATAATCAAATTACATCAATATACCGGGCAAGATTATAAACAACTGTTTTTGTTTTTGTTTCTGTTGTATTGATTACAAGTGTTACGTATTTTATAAAAAAAAATATATTGTTTTGATATTGATTATAAATGATCTGTAACGAAGTAGGAATGGTCGGTAAGCAAATTAATTAATAGTGAAATAAACGCAATTTGTACTACCTAGTGTACTTAGACTTCCGCAGCGACCCTTGACTTAAACGAGCTATAACGTACATTTCAATATGAATACTATTTTCCTCACTTCTGTAATATATTATTTATTATACACCACACCTACTCGTGAACAGCAGGTATAACTTAAGTAAGGACTTAGTTAATCGTGTTTTAGATTAATCACACAAATTACTTACGTTACTTACGTGCTAAGGTGAGCAAACTTTATTATATTAAATAAATTACTTAGAGTAAAAGTTAGTTAAAGGCGATATAAGACTAAAATAATAATAGAAAGTTTTCTAATTAAACGGGAATGCAATTAAAAAAATAATAGTCTAATATACCTACTTATGTGTCTAGGCAGATTTTTTCTTATAGACGATAGCTTGCGAAAGTTGTACGTTTGTTATTGTTTCACGTAAAAACTACTGAATGTAATAATGGTCATACATCAGAATAATACAATTTATGAAGATATTGTGTAAAGTACCTGCTAATCATGCATGACGAAAACGCGAACAAAGGCTATAGTGGAGTCATTGAAGCATTATGGGTCCGATTTTTTTTACTGTGAACCGAATTGCATACAATTTTGGAATTAGGTTCATCTTACCCTTAAGTTCAAAAGTGAAAATGATTTGAACTCCGCTACCACCCGGGGGGTGATTGCCACCCCTTCTCGGGGGTGAATTATTTTTTTTCAAAATAACCTCGGATATCGATAGAAGGCCTAATTTTAAGGAAAAAATCGTCTATAAAGTTTTTCAAAAAATCCAATACTTTTCAAGTTATTTGCAATTGAAAATTCGCAATTTTTTCACCTTTTTCATCGGTTTTTTGCAAAAATCTCCAAAAATATACGTTTTATCGAAAATTTTATAAAGAACAAAATTGTAGCAGGCAAAACAATGAACAATTTGGTTTTTTATACAGTATTCTAAGTGCAATATTAAGCTATAAATTAAAGATCAAAGCCGTTTTTTATGTTGCATTAAATTTAATCGATGTGGTCAATGCCATCTAGCGGCGAGCAGATGCATTTTATGCATTCTAATACAAAAGGGTTTTGTAGTGCTTGAAATAAGCTTTAAAATGAGCACTATTAAAAGTCTTTTGCACGTAAAATAAGAGAGCTGTATTGCAAATAAGGGGAACAACTAATGTTTTTTCTTTAAAATCAATGGGTTTCATAAGTGCCATTTCCACCATAATTAAAATTAATCGTATTCCGCCTAGAATTAACTTCATTATGAAGAGTTTGATAGATAGGATCAGTTTGGCTGCTTCAGGACACATATTTTTCAAAAAACTCACGATTAACTAAAAAAACAAAATTTCAAATTTTTTAAAATCCCACGTTTATTTCATAATATTTCAAGAATGACGACAGATAAGAATAAAAGTGTATGAATAAAAAATGTAGGTATTTTTCTGACAAATAATTTGGTTTTTTTGTTTTTTCTGACAAACAAAAATTGATTGTTTAAAGATTGTTTAAAGAGCGCGTGGCAGCGCAATCACTGCCTCTCTTAAGCCCTTTAACCCTTCCCCGTTTTAGAAAAAGGTTTTTTACTATATATTGCAATACAGGATGTTGTAGCTCTCTTAATTACCTTTACAATGATTTTTTATAAATTGTGATAGCGTGAAAATTAAAGGAGCTATGGTCCAAAAACTTATCATATTTTTTTCTACTTAGTAACTGAAAATTTCGGATTGTGAATAATTGGAGCAATGTGAAGGTACGCAGTATAATATAGACCCACAACTATTGTAATGTGTATATGTTAACGGAAATGTATATAATCCGTCATTGTATACAATTCCTAGGAAATGTATGTAATTCCTAAAATCGCAATCGGAAATGTAAAACATTTAAGACTTAGGTTAGGTTAGGTTTCCGCGAGCCAGTATGAGTCTGGCAAACCTTTTGCCTTCCCCAGAGCATAAGGTATCAATGAGGATTTCCCCACTAAAAAAAAAAAAAAAAAAGTTAGGTTAGGTTTTTTTTTTTAGGTTAGGTTAGGTTAGTTTTAAGGGTAGAAAAGCTTAAGAACATGATAATCGTTTGCGAGAGTGTGGAATAATATTTAAATCCTTTTCATTTTATCAAAAAAACAAATATCAAGGGGTAGTATTCAAGGGTGGAAAGGGGGTTAAAAATTTGATAATTATTATAGAGAATATAAAATATTACTTACTCTATACTTACATCTTTTTATGTCATACCAAAGTATTTTTTTCAGATTTTTTCAATTTGGGGGTTGTAAGATTTTCAAGGGGTTGAAAATAATTTTAATATGAGGTAATTATGTTAGAAAATACTTTGCCATTTCACCACTAACTATTAGACATGTTTTCTAGCGATAAAATGGCTCAATTACAATTTTTCCATTAAGGGGTTGTTTACACCCCTTAAAAATAATAGGCGGAGTTCAGATCATTTTCACTTTTGAAGTGAAGGTTAAGATGTGCCTAATTCCAAAAATTTCATGCAAATCGGTTCACAGTAAAAAAATTCGGAGGTAAGGCCGTATTTTTCGCTTCAATGACTGCACTACTAGTATATCATAATTCTTTGTGCAAATATCCAGATAACCTTGTAGAATTTCAGTCCTGTGAGGTAGCTTTAACCAAAAGTGACCGGTTCACAATTGGCCAGAATCGATCATTGTGTAGGAACTTTAGAATGCATAGAGAAATACAATGATGGCCGATGGTAACGCGTTTTTGTCTTGTTCCCAATAACGGAGTGAGCTCGTATCCCGATCGATCAGATTTAATCCCGCCCCAGTCTCGATCTTTATTGTTTTTGCTGAGTCTGTACCAGACTGATTAGGGCGCGAACTTGCTGATGGCCTGTTGGTCACAGCTCCTGACTGCGAAGCTGAAGGTTGGGCGTTTTTATTCTACTATGGGTAGGTGATGAATACGCACACTCGTATATACCTACGCTTGTATTTATGTTAATAAGTTTACCCGTTGCGTTGTCTACAATTTCGTCTAAAATAATAATATCGCCCGAATTTATACATACTCTAAAAGGAGAGGAGATACTCTAAAAGATAATTAAACTTACTAGATTTGTTTAGTTTCTACTACATTCACTTTGGCTGTATAATTCTTAATTACTTCAAATTTGTATATCTGTAAATTAAATTAATGTATGATTATTTATAATACCGCACCAAAGCGGTTTAGGGCCGAAAAGCGATGCCATGTGTGGTTAAATGCAATTAAAGAATCTGGTCTGCTGGTCTTAACTATAATAATAACATAGCCCAAACCCACCTAAATTCGGCAACAATAAAACTGCAAAAAACAATTTGACCAATGTTTTCTTTAAAAGCGATTCACTCTATCAACAAATTGACTCGCCAACAGTTTCATATTTTTCTCTCCATATTATTTATTTTTATTGACGTTCAATAACGACTTTAAATTTCTTTTAGCTTTGGCTTTTGATGTACTTCATTATGATAAAAATATTAGATGGAGAAAGTGGCGGTAGGTTTAATTTGAGCACTTAAAACAGATAATAGGGTCTCATAAAATGTGATGCGGTTCTTTAATATATAAAGTTTTCTATTTTAGACATGACATTGAAATTCTGAGAGTAGTTTAGCTACCAAAAATTTAAACACTCAAGAAAAAGGCTTCAATAAGCTATAAGTGCAAATAAGAGCGTTGTTATAGCTGGTTAGACTGGTAGTGACTGCCTGGGAATTAGGTACATTACATGCAATAAACGATAAATGAATCTAAAAATCCTAAACCACGAGGTTTTTATAAAAATCCTCAGTTAAGTTATATCCTTACAGTAGAACAGTTTCGTTTAATCTACTCAGTTATTTAAGTCTACCCTACTCTCTCTATGTTACTTTACACTGAACGCCATACAAAAGCGTTTTCCTTATTTATTTTTCTGCTCGTAAAGACAATTAAGTTAAAGTATTGTATGAAACTGCAAGTATAAATTATTAATTTTTTGATTTGCCAATAAAGAGACCCGTGCTTTCAAATTATGTTATAGTTATTAAAAAGTGTACACTCGTTATAAAATAAAAATAAAACTTTGTCAACTAGGAAATTTAATTATGGCTGTCTTTTTTTTAAATGAAGTTGAACCAATTAGGTTGCATATGTAAATCATATAAGTAATACCGGTAATAAGTATCTAGAAGCAATATTATTGACCTCGTATTATGAAAAAAACAGTCATAATGATCAGAATATAACTAAAAACATTTTGGAAACTCGTTTTAAAGGATACGGAATAAATATACGTGTCCCTTTTTGTTTGCAAGCACGAGTCCCTTTTTCAGCTAATCAACATTCAAGTGGTATCACCTCATTCCGGAGTTCCTTTATTTTATAATACAAAAGGAAATTTTATCTTTTGATTATTTACTTGAAACTGTTTTTCAAGGCGCTTATGACGTCCTAGATTATGTTTCAAAGGAAATTGGACTTCGTGTTAATTCACTTTACGGTACCTAATTTACTTGTTCACTTACATTTTTCTATTTTTCTGATTATCATTATTTAATATTCGTGTTGCTATATGAACGCCTTGATTTAAGAACAAAAGTAGATATTTCAATAGCCACTATAAAGACGTAATAAATAAATATCTCACAATTTAAAATTTAAAATAGTGAAAATTGGACGATTTTATAAAATCCAGTATCGAAACTTGGCACTTACTTAAAAAACAATCATTCGCGCAAACCTGTTGGGCAGTCGAAAAAATCCCCTATTTAATCAACCTGATTTTCAATTTACCTTTATTTCCCTTATTTCCTGCAGACTGAATTCGATTCTACTTGTACCGCCTGCTGTACTATCAAAACTCGCTTACGAATATCTTTCACATCCAAATGTCTTATAAATATAGTAACCAAAAATACATATGTATGCGTTACAAACACGTTTAGTAGGCAACTGCCTACTCCAAAAGTGAGGGTTGCCCCGCAATATTTTAATTATTTTGCCATAATATATAATAAACAATTCTTTTCTTCACACAGTGACTCGACGGCCGCGATTTAAAAAAAAATAGTATAAACCAATTTAGGTATATACGACCCTACGAACAAGTAGGTTAAATCTTCCTTCTGAATCTTCTCATGATACTAATGTCACATTTTATCAGTTAATATTTTAATATAAGTACAAAGGTTTTTGGGAAATAGCCAATGAACCTAACATTCTGTAATTTATCTAAATATTAATTTAACTTTTTTTTCTACGGTAATATCAGGAATGTTTTGAAAAAATAATCTATTTTTAATGGTACATAAAGGTAAAATATTGCAGAGTGTCGATATTCCAGAAGTTAGGGAAAAATATTTATCCGAAACGTCAGCTAATAAAATAAAATAAAAAATACGTGAGTTAAATCCGTTAATAGTTGTTTCATTCCAATGCATTTTATGCAATGCAGTTGTCTGTCGGTACGAAACTCTTGCCTACGAATATTTCATTCAAGTGTATTGTAATATAAAATTACTTCATTTGCCCATTATTTCCGCCTCAACGACACATTATTAACTATCTGTTCTGTCCACTTTAAATTAATTTGATTAAAAAATAGTAAGTAAACGCCAACTGCTAGGCATATGTGTATTTATAAATACCAAGATCAAATAAATAATGAAACACATTTTAAAGATCAAAATTACAATAAACACGTAGAATTGTCTATTACGCTAGTGAAATACCGATCGATGAGATAAGAAGGTATACTCGTATCTACATGTTTTCCTTCACTATTTAAAAAAATAAACTATTACATTGTTCAATTGAGAAAGCTACTTTGACGTACCTAAGTATAGTTTCAAGTGAGGTTCTAAATCAAACACCAATAGGTGTTTTAGATTACACCACTTGTTATGTAATTATAAATAAAAAGCCCTTATAGTGTACCCCTAAAAAGGTAATAAGTTCCACTTTACGAGCAATTGAAAATATAATTTGTTGTGTTTGTGTTCAGTGTTTCATGTCACACGTTCCTAGGAAATTATCAATACGTACAATTTACTTTCCGTTTCCATGACTTATCAATTCTCAGTTAAAGTTCAATAACATTGGTTCACAGCAAATATTGGATTCGTATTTATTTATTATGACTTGATATTTGCTGACTGTATCATAGATCAAATAAAGCAGTGCTATTTTATGTGTTGTAGTATTTACGCTCTATATCACTATGTCCAAGTCTATTTATTTGCCGAGACATAGTTAAGCTCCAAATATTTATATAAATTATCTACCGGATATGTGATAATATAAGCTAAGCATAAGATAAATAAGATTGAACAATGTTAATATGCACAAGAAAGCAAAAAAATCCAAAATAAAACCAAAAATAATTGCACACGTTTATGTGACCTTTTTTTAAATATGGGCGAATTCTGGTATCGTTTCCAATGTCAAGAAAATTTCAATTATTATGCAAAATTAACATGAGAAAAATGAATAAATATGCGTTACCGAATTTTGAATGATCTAAGTACTATTAAGGTGAGGTCACTAAAAATGCATCTTTTTTTTATTTTATTTTCAATATAAGCAGTATTTTTATTTTAAAAATATGAAAATGTTGTCCTCTTTGGGCCGTATAGTAACCCCCTTGGGTCTAATAGAAGGAAACCCGACCCATTACACGAGTCTTCAGTCTAATCGCTCCGATGAGAATTGTCTTTATCCCTCCATTCTCTTTTACAAAGCAAAAAGTAAAGGTTTGATAGACTTGACGTGACGTACTGTTACAAATATATTTTTGAAATAGCTAGCTGGCAATGTCTGTGTTTGGTGTTATAAAATGAAAGTGTCTTTGAACTCGAACCTATTAGTAATAGGTACGTGAAATAATTTTGTCCTGTGATCATCAAAAAATATTAAATTGACGTTAAAGGTCGGGACTGGGTTATATTTTTCTTTATTGATAACTAGCTTCTGCCCGCGACTTCGTCTGCGTGGAACTCCTCCTTTTTTTGTTGTCAGTCAAAAAGTAGCCTATGTCCTTTCTCAGGCTCCAGACTTTCTATGTACCAAATTTTATTTAAATCGGCCCAGTAGTTTTAGCGTGAAAGCGTAACAGACAGACAGACAGACAGACAGAGTTACTTTCGCATTTATAATATTAGTATAGATGACAAAGGAAGAAAGTACCCGTTTAATATATGTTGCTAATTTAACCGGTCGACTAATTATATTTTTACTCAGTCAACAACGCAGCCTTTAACCCTTATTTTATTATGTCGATGTCATTAGGTTTGTCTGATAAAAACAGAAAATTGACTTTATTTCAGCATTTTTCTCAGTATTTACATATACTATTTGTGCGAGCGCCGATGTGACAGAACTGTGCTCATATTTGATTCTTGTACTCACGTAACCAGACGGTAGGCATATAAACCTTGACAAGTGATGGAATCTTAGTAGGCGTTTAGGATATCCACGTCGGTATTGTATAAATAGATATGTCAGGTTAGGTGTGTCCGTGGATATTATAAAGGAACTTGGAACTGCGTCGTCTTTTAATTATATTTAAGCTTAATTTGAAAAAAACCTTATAGTCCCTTAGTGGTAGGTACATAGCGCCTTAAGAATAAGAAACAGAATGTATGGATATGATATAAACGAACTAAACTTTACTCGTACGTGGTTAGTTTTATTTAGCTTACGTCGTTCACATTTTATAAGATATTTAAAAAAATATGTATTTAAATGAAAGCCAACAATTAAAACACAAACAACGGGTGGTAATAATATATATTGTACCTACTTCATATTTAGAGAATATCAAATATTAACAAGCACTTTGATGTTAGAAATCCTTAGTGTGAAACTTACAAGACCCTTATCTCTAGATAAAAAAAGTACTTTTTGGTGCTGCTAGTAATTAAAGCTCATTAAAAGGTGGGTGTTTAAAAAGCTACGTTGATTAAACTTTTTAATTAAAAGCTGGGCTATTGGTGAAAAATTGAACTTGGTTTAATTACGTTTTTCCTTTTAGGCAATTCAACATTTGGAAACGGCATTAATGAGTTTTTGCTTTTTGATAAAATCCCTTCTGTTGACAGAAGAGCATATATTGACGTAGTTTAAATAGGTTTGTTTTTAATAACATTATACATTAAAATGTAATACCTATTTGATATGTAAGTAATGATTTATGATGATGCAAAGCAGAAAACAGATGTGATTTTATGAACGCAGCTTTATAGCTACTTATATGAGTATACACCAAAATGTATTATATAAGGGATCGTCACATAATAATCATGCGGTAGTACTTAGTTATGTTTCTGTAATAGAGTGCGTATACAATTTTGCCAGCTCTCGATATCCAACACTTCCTAAATCTTGGTTTCCACATGATTTACCACTGTTGCGCCAAACGTCATTCAACCAATTAACAATCAGGTACTTGTTTCTCATTGGTACCTCAGACTAACCCATCCAACGCATTTTCAATCGCGATAGTTCCCATTCAATTTTCGCCCCGCACATGGAAAAACCCGGTTATCAGATATAATCTCTATGAACGTTTTTCCAACATCGCAATTTCCCTAATCATCAAACATATATGCACAAGTGCTCGGCAACAGTAGGCGCCCTCAGAGTGCGTTTAAAGTCGTTCACGGTGGGTTATCGCGACCTCTCCAGAATTCGACAACGTTCGCCTCACTGCTGCTAAGGATCGTAAAATGTTACGCAAACGGTTTAAGATACGAGGTAAAGCGAAATAGTACAATTCTTATTATATCATACCTTTTATAGATTCAACCGATGAAAGCTATCTATACTATCTAAGCAATAAGTTAAAGCGTTAGAACACAATGGGCCCTAGACAAGTGCCCAACGTTCAACGTTAACGTTAAACGTTAGGACCAAAATGTATGGGATTTGACATCCGCGAACGACTGTCACGTACGTCACAAATGTCAAATCCCATACATTTTGGTGCTAACGTTTAACGTTAACGTTGAACGTTGGGCACTTGTCTAGCCCCCCTTATCATAATGCATCGTTAAATTTAGTATTGATTTTTTTTTAACAAGTTTGCACCTTATTATCTAATATCATTATTTTTTCTTATATTCTTATTTCCTAATATGACTGAAAACAAAATAAATTGACGTGAAATTAATTGCTTGTGATTGTCTCCATAGATTTTATTTCAATAAAGGGCATAAGCCGCCAGAGCTATAAAAGTCAACGTACACAAAAAATCGCTGATCACTCCTTCCAGAGACCTGTCTTCAAAAACATCCCCCTTTTCATCCGAACCATCGAAGGGTGTGCATAAAAAGAAAGTGCTTAGGCCCGAGAACCTTTGTAATTGATGAAGTATCCGCGATGACTGACACGGGATACTGGACTGGAACTTATCCTGAAAGTTATCTGGCTATTGCCCTTGGAAGTTTTTGAATAGATTCGATTGTCCGTTGTTCGGGAATGGTTTTTGGAGTTTTGATCAATGATTGAGGTTGAAAAGGCAAATACGGAAGAATACATTTAATGTTCGCAACCTACTGTTTCTGTATACTATTTTGATTTTGATTTATATATTAGATTTGCTTCAACCTATTATAGTATTTTAATAAGTGTACGTGTCTGTCCTGATTATATTATAGACATGTATGAGTTCTATACTTGTTTTTCTACAATTATTCTATTATTAAATACTTAGTACTAGGTTTATTTTATTAAAAAATATATCTATATTTAGCAAAATAAACCTCATGAAAATCCAGGAGTAGAACCAGCAGTTCTTAAGTTATAAATAGATAACTAATAAACCTTCATTTTATACCTATAGGAATTTAGATAGAATACATTTACGAGAAAATAAAATTTTGTAAAGTCCATGCATTGTTTCATCCATGCACGAAAAGGAAAATATAAGATGTCTGAATGCTTACTGGAGGAATTTCACGAAACTGTCGTAGACATTCAGGGAATTCGCACACTATTGAAAATCTCGTTTGTCCGATAGACAAAGGCCATAAAATAAAACAAAACGAAGATAGCATGGTAGCGAAATGTTAAACACGTACACTTTACGACGGTAGAACGTTAAGTTTGGATCTATTGCAAACGACAGCACACGTCCTGAACGCTATGCCAATAACTAAGAGAGTTCTCTTGGATAGTTGTCCAATACACCTAATATTTAAGAAAAACCCTACCATACATGGTTAAAGTTTATCTCGAGACAAGTCTATCCACGTTAGACAAGTGATATTCCGCATTCGCGGATTTATGATGATACTAAGGAATCAAATGAATTGATATGTACCTACTGGCGAACGAAAACGAACTACGTGACTTTCGTGAGCTTATGTCAATGCTACACTTTTTTTTATTTTCATTCTATTCTAAGCGTTTGAATGTCAATTGTCTAGGTTGATAATATGCCAACTTTATTATACGATATTTGTTCTGCCCTAATTATACAGAATTTATTTTATATTACTATTAAACAATAGGAGGCTTCGCTCGTAAAATTTTCCCATTAAGTCTCGTCGACTAAAAACAATACCTACAATTTGGAGAATTCCTCACAAATTTAGAAATGTCAGGCCCTCAACCTAAGTTCTTAACAAGTTTACCCAAGGTAAGTCCCAAATTTGCAAGCACTGTCTTGTAAATAGAGATTGGAACCGAATTCTGGAATCGTAAAACGCTTTAGTACCGTACCGAACGGTGATCTCGGTTTTGGTTTGAAGCGAGAAGATTTCCGCTTAAGTTATTTATCGTTGTATTTTTGAGTTGATTTTCCTCATTCCTGGTAGGTACATTTCAAAGTTTATTTAAGTATAAGTACTTCTCTCTTAATATTATTTGTATTTTATTTTTTCATATTATATTTATTCCGTAGCTATAAAAGCATTGATTCATATCAATAAAAACGAGCTTCAAAGAATTATAGATTTGACTATGAAAATTTATACTTACGAAATGTTCTTGTTCTTTATTTAGGTAACCTAAATTTGATTGTTTTTCGGTTTATGTTGAAATGACGTTTTGTCGATATGACATACTACGAGTAGTTTTGGTGTATTCTTTATAAAAAAATAATATTGTAGACTAAAAAAGAATTACCTATAGCAAAAATCTGCGTTTCTCTGAATATTAAAGCTTTGTGAAACATTACACGTAAACTGATTACGTTTCATTTATTTCGAAATGATAATGATATGAAATAAATACAAATTGTTTCATAATGCTTACAGTCTGTTTCATAATGCCCAAGTAAAGTACCTACTACCACTTTTCCAACATATTGATAAAATTAAAAACCTTGCTTGGATATTGTGAAACAGACCTTAGGAACATTTAAGCTCTAAGTTCCAGTCCTCTAACCGTGTTTATCTTATCTTGCGACATCTTGGGGGCAATTGATTTGGTTAATTAATTATAATAATAGGTTTTGGTACCCCCTTAAATATACTTAAGCCGGGCTAAATATCTGACTGACCCAGCCTTAGGTGAGATTTATGCAAGGTGTTCTGGGTCTAAAATAGGTCGTGCGCAAACCACAGCTTGCTCTTAGTTCGGATTATGTTATAATCCATCGATATAGATGAAGAAAGGTAAAAGGGTGAGTGAACACTCTTAATTATGAAAATTATTTATTTAATAGTATTATTATATTTCAGTTTTTTTTGAGTTGCCATTTTGTAAAAATTACATGTTTTGTTTCGTACTTACATTAAATATTTTGGATAATATTTTTACAGTAGCTTAAAAATATGTTAGACTTTTAGTATTTTTACTGAATATGGACATAACAACATGTGTTATGACCGTATTAAGTAGTTTAGCCCAGTGGTCTATAACGACATTTGAAGCTCCATTAGTTGTGGCAATTTTTCAGGAAAATTAAGAACACCAACGTGTAGTAGATATAACATATATTTGAAGCGTATTCAGGAAAAAAATGTAAAAATTAACCACCTATGAAGCCTTCTTTGTCAAATTGTTTATTCAACGATTTGTGCTCTTATTCATACTCCTGAACCTGGTGCATTAAAATATTTATCGCATTACTAAACCAAAAGCGTTCTTGCGTTAAGTGATTTGTCTAAACGCCACAAAGGAATTCTTTAATAAAACATAGGCTATGATTTTTCCTGTTCGTACCGACTACCGAGCCATTGGGAATTTCTCGACGGAAATTGTTTTTTATTGTCAACAGATTTATGTTGAAGGTGGCTGTTAATATGTTTTTTATTAACTTTTTCTTAAATCTTGACCTTCAGTGTCATTCAAGGTTCTTTGATTTGCCAGGTTTTGGAACTTCGAGTTATAATGTAATTCTGTAAATAATAAAACTTTATTCGAAGTCTTATTAATCATAGACATAGTGGAACGCTTATTGAGCACCTGCTGTGTTAGATCTGCTGTGTTGGTATCTCACTGTATATCTTTGTTGTTTGATGTCAGTTGAGCTTATAGTTAAAGCGGTAAAATTACATTGTCATAAAACTATTCTGCTAAAAATTAACAGACACATCTAAGTAGATCGTAGAGCCGGTGTCTTCGTTGTTGCTTACTTTTATCTTACTTGTGAGACGAAGCAAGTTAATAATTAAAAACATCGTTATGAAGTCAAATCAACGTCTATAAAACTATTATTTTGCACTTTCTTTTGCAAGTTCTTTTATCTTTTTTAATTCTCATAGCTAACCCCTCGTGGGTTTTTTGAATTTATTACCCTTTGTAATTATTTACGATAATTTTATGTTTGTTGTTCTATTATAAAGCATTTATTCTGAAAAGGGTATTGTTTTCATAAATTTAATTAATACACGGGCGTGTTCTTTATTATTGCGCGTTTTGTTCCAGTCTCGTTGTTTGGGTCTAGTTAATTAGTAGTAATAAATGTATTTGAAGTTTGTGTTTCTAATGTGTTTAACATAGTTGACTAAAAATATATAGAGAGTTATTAGGTAGGTAATAGATTCCGTATATATTTATTTATAGCATCATTTTTTTTAATTTACTACTGACTGACATAAACTAGGTAGGTATCTTTTTTTCACAATATTGCACATGTGAAAGGTCCTAAGTAGGTACACTATCGTCAATTTTTCGCATTAAAATCGTGGATTATGTTTTATTACTTAGATTTGACTAGATCTGATTTAATTCATTGCTCACTAGGCTAGCCACGATAAGTACCTAGTCTAAAAGCTGTACACTGACAGACAAAGACACAGAGCGTTCGTATACAATTTCTTTACCCATTTACCTTTATCTAGCTTACGAAATTGACTTTATTTTACCTTCGAAGCGAAACCTGTTTTGTATCAACTTTTTTCAGACTTAAGCGTGCCATTGTTTTCATCTTACACATTTTGCATTAAACTTGAATCTTTTTCAAGAATATTGCGCGCAGCAGTAATTTCGTGTTTGGAAAAGTATAAAAGAGATTTTAACTTGGGTAATGTAGGTATGAGAGAAATCAGAAAGGACTGTCTATGTTGGGTACCACCTTACAGTAAAGTTAGTAAATTACAATTGATATATAAACTGACAAAAACAATAACTCAAATTAACTCAAATGCTATTGTAGGTATAGTCGGCATTAAATCCATTTTACCGGTCAGGGTGCTTTAACATATTATAATAATATGTACACGTTGAGTGTATCCATGCATTCTGACTGTCTCCGTATGTATTTTATGGTCGCCTTTAATACTAGTGCAAACATGAATCAACATAGAATATACCGCCTTATGTGTCCCCTTTTACATTTATGCATCTAACTTTGACTTTGAAAGACGAAATGTTAATAGTTTATATAAGTAGTAGGTACCTAGGTTTTGTTGAAATCTCTATATTCAATACTAGCGGCCCGTCCCGGCTTCGCACGGGGGGACTTAAGATTTTTTTCCCCCGTTTTTGAAACATTTTCGGTTACTGCTCCGCAACTATAAGACCTAGCGTGATATTATATAGCCTATGTTACTCGGGGATAATGTAGCTTTCCAAAGGTGAAAGAATTTTTGAAATCGGTCCAGTAGTTTCGGAGCCTATTCATTACAAACATACAAAAATACAAAAATACAAAAATACAAATCTTTCCTCTTTATAATATTAGTATAGATTTAAAAAAAACTTCGTACCGCAGTGAAACAGGCATACTTAATAATATAAGTTAAATCACTCTGGATACACAATTAATAAAAGTATCAGGAGCGATTTCTTAACAACAAATCGGAGCACAGTTTTTGGCATTTACATTTGTATAACCACAAACGTCATTTCTGGTACAATAAAGACTCAAAAGCTAATTTGCGGAAAAGTTCGAAAACAAACTTTTCAACTTGATCCTTGGAATCATACAGCGCTGGAAAGCTGCGTAACAAGCGAAATTCAGAGCTTAATTACTCTTGAAGTAAGCCATTAGGGGACCACTTAGTTCTAGCCTAAAAGCCTACACTTTTAGGCTTAGTTTTGTATTAGTTCACATTTCAGCAGTACATGCTTTTATAAAATTTTACTTAATTGCTTAAGTGATACAATTCTATAATATATACAAAAACGATTATACTAATCGAGCCATATTGGCTAATTTCTCACTTTGGAATGAAATAACTATTAACGGATTTGACTCGCGTATTTTTATTTTATTTGCTGACGTTTCGGATTCTTTACAGTTTCCATAATCGTAGCACGACTGAGCTGACAATAGTCTAACGTACGTCAGCAAATAAAATAAAATAAAATAAAAATACGCGAGTTAAATCCGTTAAGTAATAGTTGTTTCATTCCAATGTGTAATAATCGCGAAGGCATCAGAAATTATTAATTTCTCACTTGTTATAACTTGTTTTATAACAAATGAGTCAAATTGGTGGAATATGATTAATGACAGCTGGACCTCATTCTACATTTTTAGTACCAATTTACAGTTTCATGTTTAAGATGCGCTGTTTTACTATTTGTTCTTCCGCTAGCTTTTGTTTTTATAGGTATATATATGAAGGAGAAACTGCTTTGTTCTTTAATATCATGCGAAGCCAAATCTTGAGCGTACCTGCGAACGAGGAGAAGAAGGTGCGACAAATTAACAAAACCCGATGCAATATGGCCAGTGGCCTTTACCACCTCGCTTACACGTACAATCGTTCTACCTGAACACGTGGGGTGCGTGCGTAACGACTGGTTGAGAATTAAATCTCAACTGTCATTCTAGTCGCCGCCAACTTAATGCTCGGTGTTACGTCACTTGACAAGGGTTGTCCGTTCGGAAATCACCAATCCACATTAGCGTCATCCAGTTAATTCTTACGATGCGTCGTTATATTAATAAGCTAAAGCTTTTGGAATGAAATAACTATAAACGGATTTATCTCGCGTATTTATTTTATTGGCTGACTAGCGGTTCGCCCCGGCTTCGCACGGATCCCTATTGTTTCAAAATATTTTATAGCCTATGTTAGTCAGGGTGAACGTAGATTCCCAACAGTGAAAGAATTGTTAAAATCGGTCCAGTAGTTTTTGAGCCTATTCATTACAAACATACAAAAATAGGTACAAATCTTTCCTCTTTATAATAATTATTAGTATAGATATGTAGGAACCATAATCGCAGCACGACTGATGACTGACGATAGTCTAATGCTTAAGACATTACTATGAAAACTGGAAAGGTTCCGAAACGTCAGCTAATATAATAAAATACGCGAATTAAATCCATTTGTGGTTGTTTCATTCCAATGTATAATAACCACTTAGGCATCAGAAATTATTACTCTAAAGATTTATTTATATTTTTCAATAAGAAGTAAACAATGGGGAAAGTATTATTGAACATGATCTTTTCAACTCGATTTTCAGCGTAATTTTTTGTTGGAAAACCAGAGAATTTTTTATTATTGCCGTCAGCGAACTTACGAGTGAATTAATTCAACATGGCAGAGCACAGGTGTTGAAAATGATATTATTAATTTGAGTGAAATTAATTTGGAACGTTTTCTTGTCAGTTCCAATTTTATTTTTTGTTGCTACGAAGAATCAACACAATTCCTTATTCTTTTTTATCGTTTGTAACCTATAAAAAAATAAGATACCTATCAACTTAAAAAAATGTTTTATGTATTAGAATAGGTACTATTTTTAACTAGTTCATCAAAATAAATTTCATTTGTCAGAAAGAAATATCGTAACTCCAGTATCACCAAGTCGTAAATTTCTATTTGTATAGACAAACGTTAAGAATTGGATTGTTACTGTTAACTTAGATATTGTGAAACGGATGTTCAAATGTTGAAAATTATTATTCTATTCCATTCGCTACAGGGTATTATGTCTCTGTCTTATTATTTTTAAGTTCGTTAACGTAGCAGTCTACGGCGGGAGTGCTACAGCCTCTACGACGTAGCTTTCTAAGAATACTCGTAGCTCTTACTAGAAATTAATCATTCTGCCAATTACACCTGTTACTATTACAAGTAGGTACTTCTTTAACTAAGAATCTTTATTCCTTAAATAAATCTAAAGAGAAGTACCTATACTAAAATATTTTTCATATCTTTGAAATCCATTCAGATCTTTGAAAAGCTGGTATTAAATCTAATACTGACGAAATTCGTCTTCTCTTATTTCAATTATGTAAAAATTGCGTTTATTAATTTCCACTCGACAAAAGAATCCTTAGAAATTTTGACAGGAGTTTTTAAATATTAATAATTCGGCTATGTTCATAATGCTTAGTTGCTCTTGTTGAGAAAGCTGAAATAATTTTGTCAGTTCATATTCATGTACCTATGTTTAATAACATACAACAGTGTTTGTCCATTGCGGTGTGCAAACATTTTACTTTCAAAATACACTTAAAAACTGCAAACCTAACATGTACTAAAATTCTTTTAAACTTTGCAACGTACAGTCAGTTCCATATGGAAGGAAACAAATTTAAAGTCAGAAGAAAAAGCATAAATTATTTATTTAAGAACCAAATCTGAGCCAAGTTCTTTCTGCTCAACTGAAACAATGGTGTATTTTTTTCTTCCACTTTCGTAAGAGAGACACTGCCCTCATGAATTCGAAAATGCAAACTGTGAAATAACTCGCAGGAAAGTTCACGGTTTGGTAAGACTACTCGACTATTCTATTATGGAATGTAATTTTAACTTGGCCTGTTTTTATTGTGCTTCGAATTCGCAGTTGTTGCGAGGCTTGGGGAGTTTCCCTTTTTAAACAAGTAATTTTATTTGTTTTCCGATAGTGCCAAGTTAAGAGCATATTAGGTTGTACCCCCAACACTTATTCGTTTCTACACCGACATTTATCTATATCTATACTTCTATACTAATATAATAAAGAGGAAAGGTTTGTTTGCTTGTTTTGATTGAATAGGCTCTAAAACGACTGGACCGATTTGAAAAATTATTTTACTGTTGGAAAGTTACACTATTCGTAAGTGACGGATAGACTATTAAATTTTGTAAAAAAATAGGGATCCGTGCGAAGCTGGGGCGGACCGCTAGTCTTTAATAAACAAAATAAAATAAGATTATTCATGTTACGTCGATATGTGGGTTGGAAGATACTGCTTTCCTCCACCTGCAGTGATGCTGACACAGTTTCCATTCTTAAACTTTGCTAGCTAACATATAAGATCTTATTTAGATACGGGGGTCGTTCCTTCTTTGCTATTGACTTGTTCTTCGTTTTATTAAAATATCTCATTAGAGCATTAATATTGTCTGTTCTAATAAAAGTAATGTTTTTTTTAAATAAAAAAAATATATTATGTAATCTTTCACTTTCTCGAACCAGCATTTTTTATACTTTTGTTTTTCATAGAATGCCGTGACAGAGCAGTAAACCTAAAAAGTCTAGTATGTCACATTATTTAAAAAAAAAACAATATTTCTTGAAAGTGAAACTTTATACTCCCTATAAAAATAAACGTATTTTTTATATCGTGCACTGGAACCCCAATAATCAATAGTTCAATAAACCGAAAAGGTTAAATAGCGGTCTGCCATTTCATCTTTGAACAGTTTGATAAAATTGTAGGTACGCGTTAACTAATCATTCCAGATCTAATAATAACGGCAGGTACATCACTCGGACGGACACCCGTCGTTTCATTGCCATCCTTCACCATTGATGACGTCATTTGTCTAACTGACCCCTAGGGCGGATAAGATACGTGGAGGCTTGAATTTGGGTGACACAAGTCAGGAGAGAACGGCAACTTAGCCTTTCGCCTTTTTTTATAATTTGATGCAACATTTTGTTCCGATCGCCATCGGTATAATTTAATTTAGTAATTCGTAATCAATATAGAATTTGTTTGTTCACGATCATTTTATTATGTGTATTGTAATTTAAATTTATGTGTTCTATTTATATAAGTAGTTATATGAATATTAAAAGCACATATTGAATTTTAAAGGCTTTTACATTTATATGAATCAACTATAATGGATTTAACTCGCGTGTTTAATTTTATTTTCTAACTTTTCAAAAACTTTACGTTTTCCATATACGAATATGGAAACCGTCTCATGTGATAATGATCGAGAGTCTAACATAGATAGTGTTAAACTATCCACAGCTCAGTTAGATTGTTCCATTAAAATGTGTAATAACCGCGAAAGCATCAGATATTATTAACCTTTTTTTTATTTACTGTACATCAGAGGAATACGGTTTATTTATTGATTGTTAACAATGCCGTACAACCAAACATACTTAATCCGAAATATCGACTTATGCAATTCTAAATTAATTTTACACGCAACTAAAATAGAACATCCATATTTGTTGCTAAAGTCTTATGACTTGTGACTTAAAGATGAAAGTCACGTTTCCAGTAAGTATTTTATGGAGACAGAAATACCAAATCACGCCAATAGGTTTCCTGTCGTTGTTTGAATAAAATATAACAAATATTTATGTCTCACTTTCACATCAACTATTCACGAAATTAAGCCACGAAGGTGTTCTTGGTTGGTGCCTAAATCACAAAGATATTTGATTGAATTATTTTGTGATGTTGTACGATCAGAAATGTAGGTATACGTCTTCTGAATTATGTTGTGTTTGTTATTATGATTAGAAATGTGTATAAATTCTGTTTATACAATACATATTTACAATAAGTACATTACATTGTGCATTGGATATTGTGATATCCTTCTGTCTCTTTTCATTTTCCATTTCACTTTCACGCAAAAAGTACTGAATGGATTTTGATGAAACATCAGAATAACGCAATCTATAATTTATAAATATATAAGTAGTATAAATTAATTATCATGCGCAGGCGAAGTCGCGGAGAAAAGCATATATTAAGTGTAATTATATTTAAATATTTACTAATAGTTTTCATTATATTATAATGATTATTGTCATATATCGTATAAGAGTGTATTTATAAGTAATTAGTTATAATTTTTTTAAATAAATGAAACTGTAGTATTTACCTACCTATGTAAATTTCCTATTCAACATATTATGATTATATAGCATTTTGTACTGGGCAGGCGTAATGAATCAGCTAGCTAATTAGTTATTGGTATTTATAAACTAACTAAACTTAAACTATTGACTTGGAATAAATGTTAAATGTTAGAAATGTCTATACTAACTGTGTCTATACTAATATTCTCGGAAGCCGTTAAACGAATAATTAGCATCCGAAATGACACGTCGCAAAAACCTCTCCATCACGTTGAACCCCGTTATTCCGCATGAATTCCATCGCAAATTCGCTTAACTGAAAAAGTCACAGATTCAAAACCAATATCCAGCAAATCTGCTATTTCAACATTTCATGTAGCGTTCCGTTCCTCTCTTATTCGTTGAATGTGAATACTGCGACCTGCAAATAGCCAAGTCTTTTTTTAAACATAAAAACCGTTCCGTTTTTCAATGGAACCACCGCATGAATGCCTTTAAACGGAACGCTAATGGCCAGTCTTTCTTTATTTATTTTGACCAAAATGTTTTATTCACATGCTGTTTTTGAGGTAAACCGAATAAACAAATTGAATGTTATGATTGGTAACAATAATCGTCTTATTGGAGATATAATGAATTGACCTAGTCAATAAAACCTACACATATATAAGACCAACAAGGCTAATACTCTTGCTCGTGACATTGATCTAAAGATTTTAATCAGTTACCTCCAGTTTCCTAGTTTAGGTCTTTGAACATTTGGTAGCAGGTCGCCAATGTAAGAAAAGTGCTCTATACGTTAATACTAGCAGTGTTTGTTTGGCTTTTATGAATATTTTACGTATTGTTTATTCGCAGTCAATTTATAACTTTCTCTTAGCAATAGCAGAAAGTGTGACTACAAACGTTTCTACGCATTATTTGATTGTAATTGACAAATAATGCATATTAAATTTATTAAGTGCTTGCGTAAATAGTTTTTAGTATGAATAGCTAAGCTGGGTATTTAGTTTTAAATTAGATAGGTAGTTACCTATATTGAGGATCTGGATTGTTAATATTCCTGGATCCCATCAGACCTTTCATTATCAGTCAATAGCCAATCCTGGTGTTTGTCATCAGAATTGAACAGGTCAATACGAAATGTGTGCTTGGTATTTTGGGGATGCAATCAGGATAGATAATAGTCCTATGTCCAATGGCCTCCAGCAATTCCTTGGAATAATGTGAAGTGTGACTTGTTAATTTTCATGTATATATTTGTGGCTTGATAACTATTGATTGATGTACAGTAGGCACAGTGGAAAACAGCACATTAAATTGTTAAAAAAGGTTGCATGAAATTACGTCATGACCAAGAAAATTACTGCTGGCTGGTTATAGGTATTTTATGAAAAGAAAAAAGTTTCATACGGCGCTATTCTGTATTGTCAATGGCTGTTGTAAATTTTAAGTAGGTAGGTGTTATTTTCTTAATATTTATTTTTATTGTTAGATATAAAATTTATGGCAATTCAATTTTAATATCGATAAAGTATCTTCCTTGAAAATTTTGTGAACAGTAGTCTTTTGTTACATACTACCTACCTATTAAGTATAATATTTTACAAAATTGTATACATGTTTAAAAAACACGCTAATATAAAACGCATAAAGGAATTGTCATTATAAAGAGAACTCAAATATTGCGACCATAAATAAGAACATACAGTAATACCCCGACTTACGCTACCCCGTTTTACGCGAATTCGAAGATACGCGGTTTTTCATTTTGATTGCCGCGCGCATCGGCTCTCTCGCTCCGCCCACTCAGTGTGCAAAACAATGATAGATGAAGGTGGCTACACTAGCCAAACTATTTTCAACGTAGATGAAACAGGTCTTTTTTGGAAGAAAATGCCTAAAAGAACTTTTATTTCGCGTAAAGAGAAAACTTTTCCAGGTTTTAAAGCCGCCAAGGATCGATTAACAGTGATGGTTGGTGCGAATACAGCCGGAGATTGTAAATTAAAACCCTTTCTTAGTTTATCGCTCAGAAAATCCAAGAGCCTTAAAAGAAGAAAAATTTAACTCGTCAGGCAACATTGTTAGAATATATGAAGCCAAAATAACTTCGGTTTAGCTTACTTTATTCATAACAATGTAATATTTTTTTAATTATCCTACACTTTATTAAACATTTTTCTTCTAAATTGTTGTTTTCTTTAAACTCTGGTCCCCATTAAACAAACTTTATATGTATTTATATGCAACGTTGAACCCCGACTTACGCGAATTCGACTTACACGGCAACCGCTCGGACCCACCTATCGCGTAAGTCCGGGGTATTACTGTATTTTATTCTATGAATTTTTCAAGTCGATGGCACGTGTGAAATCTCGAATGTTACGTAGTGGAACACATGTTCCAAATGTTGGAGTGAATTTTTCATGATAAAAACTTTAATATTTTCGACGTGGCGAACACGCTATATTCTAACTAATGGCTTGAATCAGTGTAGAAAATTTTATGATTTCAACGATTCGCGCTTTCATCTTTAACGTCATATTAAACAGTCTTAAAAAGTTCTCATTTCAACCCGTCATATAATATTGACGGAATTTTACAATATTAGTAAATATGGCCTTCGTCTCATAATTATGATTACCTGTTCCATTTTAACTATACTTATCTATTTACTGGAAACTTCATCATATTTTAAAATAATTAAGAATGAAATCAATTTTAGTTTAATAGTAGGTACATTATGATCAAGTGTGGAAAGTTGCTTTGTACTCGCGAGGCGGTAAGTATTATAAGCGCTTGTCGCAAAAAACCACACAAGTTGCATACGCCGTTTTTAACACACTTAACCGAGTAAATACTTACCTTAATCTTCTACTCCTATTGACATTTTATAAAATGTTTAATGTCTTTCGCCACACTAGCGTTGCTCGTACATGTATTCGGTAAACAGCCAAAATGATTCCAATGAGAATATTAGCAATTGGAATATTATATTATTATATTTCGGCATTGTTGTATTGTTAGTTATATTAAATAATAGAACTAAACGAATTTATTGTGACCCAAAAATCAAGTAAAAAATGCTCTTTACGATAAAATGTACCTATTGAAAAATATATTACACATCTATTATTTTTTTCTGCAGGTAGTAATTATAGCTTCATTCATGTTTTTAATTTAAGGGGTAAATCTAATAACAGGTGCGCAGAGGAAGTAATTAAAAGTCCTACATCTCCTTTTTCCACCCTTGCTCTTCTATATGTTTATCCATTTTTTCACTAACATTAGTTTTCTGTTTTCCAGGTACGTTTTCACAAAATTCTTTTGGAGGGACTGTAAAAGAAGATAATATGAATATTGACTAACTAACTAAGGTAAAAATATGAAATCGTAGCACTAAAAATTCAAAAATGAAACGTAGTTATTACTAGTTGTGAACTATTATAATTAAAACATAATCGTCTATCAATGAGATCATTAAGGAATGATTCTACTTATGAATGACTTAAACACGAAATTTCCATTTAGGCTTCGAAACTGTAACCCTATAAAAACCATCACACGACGAAATTCAGAAATTCAATTTACTTAATAAATTGTCTTTGTATCTTCATTCTGTTAAATTCAACGGAGTAGAAAACATTTCAAAGTAATTTTGAGTTCTAACGAACGGGTGTAAATCACATTTTTCTTTGTCTCTTTCGATCTAGGTCACTTTGGCTTATAAAGGTTTAGGATGATAATTGAATGTGGTTATAACTACGCTGAAAGACAATCAGTTAAACAAAATCGTGAATGAAGTCAACTTTAAATATAATTTAATATTAAAAAGCAGTTTCATAAAGAAGCACTGACACATGGAAAATACTTAAGTAAAAATGAATGCAAAATGGTTATTTCAACACTACTAGGTATATAATAAAGAATAAGATAATATAGAAACATAGGTCGTTCTTATTTTCTTTTGACAATGAACCAACGTTTTCCTGTTTTTTGAACTACTGATTATTGTATTTTCTTTTCGATGTACGATTTAAAAATATATATGCGTACGTACTTGTTTAAATAACGAATTTAATTAGCGCATATTACATTATCCTCAGCGAAAACTTGGGAATTTTATTCCAGTCTACTACGAATATACTGTAAAGATTACAAAACGTCAGCTTAAAATTAATATATACTGTTTAAATTCGTTACAACTAATTTAAAATATTATTCGTTATACTATTCGAAACGTCAGCAAATAAAATAAAATAAAAATACGCGAGTTAAATCCGTTAATAGTTGTTTCATTCCAATTCGTTATAGCTCTTTTATTTCCGATTATTTCCAATGATATTACTGCCTTTGCGATTATATACATTAGAATGAAACAACTTTAAAAGGACTTTAGCATAAGACTATTGTCAGCTCAATCGTGCTACGATTATGGAATCTGTAAAGGCTCCGAAACGTCAGCCAATAAAATAAAATAAATTAAATCCGTTTAAAGTTTCATTCCGATATTAGCTACTTTAGGTAAAAAAATATATTTGTTTTTGTGTCTGAAGGCAGTAGATCTTCGTCGTACTACATTAGTTGATTAGTAAAAATGGAGCTGAAATGTATTGAAAGTGGGTACAATTGTCATGCGCACTTCATGCTCTTTTGATTTATTGTTCACTTTAAGAGACAGAAATGCGCAGCGATACTTAAGTTAATAGAAATGTTGTGGTATAAGATACAAGCGGCTGTAGGATTACGAAATATAATCGACTCTCACCCATCTATGTTGAAAGTTTTATATCAAATTGAATATGTTATAGAAAATAGCCAATAAACAGTACAATGTTTTTTTGACAAAAAGTTTGAGTGGTTATAGCAATATTGCGCTTAATAAACAGTGAATTATAATACAACTAATATTTTATTTTATTTGCTGTGCTAGACTATCGTCAGCACAACGAATATGCGAACTGTAATTTTTTGAAATGTCAGCATATATACAATAAAATGCGCGAGTTAAATCCGTTATAGTTATTTTATTCCAATATGTTATGTTGAGCTTTATTTGTAAATAGCGGTTCCGGCAGTCCGCTCCAGTGTTTCCTCAAAAATCTGTCTTCTGTATTACATCGTAAATCACGTGTATTAGATTTGAAAAAATAATTCTGATCAAATCTGGGTAAGTATGTATTTTTCGAAATTATGCGCGTACATACATTTCCGCGATTCATTTTTAGATGTATAGATAGATATCCTTTAAAATCGCTCCTCTTATTTTACTTGAGACATTTCTCTCGGTCAGTATCCACTTTAGGCCACCGACTCTTACTTTAAGTCCACTGAATATGCGATGCCATATCCCGACGTCATCCCCCTCACTCGTTATTGACGTGAAAAGGACAGCACTAAGTTGATTAAAAAATGCTGGCTTGCGTTGTACACTTACGGAAATGAATATTTTTTAATTATATTTACTGTAGTTACTCTTTTAATCGGGTATGTATTTACATAGGTACAAAAATATTACACGCATGTAGATATACCTAGGAGTAAAAGTAAACAAATATTTATGGATATAAACCGACGGACGGCAACTTTCATTCATTTAATTTTACGGAATATTTTCAGAATTTCTGCGTCTAGTTTTAAGCTTGTTTATTTTAAGCATTACTTTGTGACGTGGTTTACCTGGTTTGCTGAAAAACTATGTTGACTTTGCAGAGGAACTGAATTTGAATAAAATAGTACATGTTAGTATTTTAAAAACGTAAATAATAAATACGCTCTTGTATATAAATACAATTCTTATACAAGAATGGTAACAATAATTTTACTAAGTAATATAACTATGTATTAATGATGTTGTTAAGTAAAAATATGTACCCATAGGTAGGTGAGTGCAGTGAGGGTCACGCATGTACCACGTCAGGGTAGACAGTCCATACATTTATACCAATGTGCTTATATGGAATGCACGCTCTTGCCCATAGGTTAATTTGCCATGGCTGTAAGTCAATTATGGTTTTTAAATAAATAAACATACACTGTTTATAAATAAAACTCCGTAGTTGCTATTTAGGTAAATACTAGGTACCAAGCTCCATGTTTCTTTTTTACTAAGAGAGAGAGAGAGAGAGAGAGAGAGAGAGAACGGCACAGAAGAGGTCTTTTGAATGTCTCAGTTGGTACTTTAGCGCCAAAAGCTGCTCGACCGACCCTCTGAGGTATAATTACGGTGTGACGTAAGGGGGTGACTGGAGAGTGATTTCTCCCATTGTTAGCTAGCGTTCGTAGGCTAGGTTTAGCCACAGTACTCCGATTAAGAATTTTACGAATAGATATATTGTTTCATATTTACTTAAAACATATATTAGACTAGCTTCTGCCCGCGACTTCGCCCGCGTGGAACTCCTCCTCTTTTGCAGTCGGTTAAGAAGTAGCCTATGTCCTTTCTCAGGCTCTAGACTTTCTTTGTACCAAATTTCATTTAAATCGGTCCAGTAGTTTTAGCGTGAAAGCGTAACAGACAGACAGACAGATAGACAGAGTTACTTTCGCATTTATAATATTAGTAAGGATTTCTAAATGGAGCTAACTCAAAGTTCTTTTGCGAAAAATTGATTTAAATGTCCATATGCACACTGTATGTCCATCCATGCTTTTATAGCGAAGCTAGAACAGTTAGCTAAAATCTGTTTTATTGATAGGCCTATTTTGCTGTAAGGAATTCAACGATTTGTTATAAATGGTATATTCGAATATAGACGTCTATAGAAGCGGTTATCAGATTACTGTGGTGACCTGATACATCAACGTAGGTTGTTCCTCGCTGCCCAGGTAACCTTAGGCTATGTATTTTAGCCCACATCGGCGAGTCGGATTAATTGTTGGTTGTTACACTACCACACAGTTTCCTTCACAATATAATTGCTTGATTACACTAAGGTAATTTAATCTAATTATATTACTAGGTAGTCTTGTTATTCTTAACAATGCATAAAGGTTTTACTTGGTAAATTCTGCTTATTTTCAGGGAATGAACTGAAAGTAATTTGCTTACACCTATTATATTAATCTTATGCAATAAGTATACCTCCATAATATCAATCAGATACTCATAATGTTACCCTTTTTTCTTCTAAATAAGAACAAGCGTAATGTAGTGAGTTAACTAAAAAGTGAGGGATATAAAAGCTTGTTAAAACTTGCAGATAGTCAGAATTGTAGCTAGTAGCGGGAATCCTATATCTAATTAGATTGGTTTATTGTACCGAAAGTCAATGCCACCAATATAATCTGAGCTCTCGGATAGAACTGTTTCCAATTAGGTCACGTTTGGTTAAAATTGTAAAGTTTAAATTGAACTCGTACGTAGCTCGAATATACTGACTTTGGAAAAATATTAATTTAATCGAGAGTGCCTTATCGGCTCTCTATTGATTTTTATAATATTAAAGTTCCTATTTGTCGGTTACATTAGACGATATCCATTAAAAATAATATGAAAAGTCGAATAGGTTGAAATAATATTATGAACAGTAGGCATGACGACTGATTATTTTTTCTTTGTAGTGGATAGAAAAAAATTAGACACATTTTTTATTTTCCGAATACAACAATAAATAACAAAGATAATTAGGTACCTACTTCACAAGTTCGTTAGTTTGACAATAACGAATGAATGAGAATAGTATGGCAATGAGGTAAGCTAACGTTCGTTTGTTATTATCGATTGGTACTTATCTATGGGGGCTGTTATGTGTTTAGCACCACTAGTAGTTTTCCCGCTATGTCATATAGAAATCGCAATTCAAACAAGAGAGTCATTCCCACAACGTGACGAATAAGTGACCTGTGATTTAATGTTAAATTTCCCGTTAAATCTTACAGGGGTCTTTTCACCCAGCATGTAGGTACCTACCTATGTCGGTCGAGCTAAATTGAATAAAAAGGCCAACGATCCCAAAGAGGCTTTTGCGCTTACAAACCCCAAGAAATAGGCAAGGAAAAGATTAAATGGTTTCGTAGGAACGTCATCGGTGAAAATAGTTTAATTTAGAAAATCGGAAATCAGAAAACTGTATTTCGATTTTGCTATTTTCTTCAGAGAATTCATTTCTGTTCTGAAATTTCATTATTATAAGCAGTTTTTACGTACATCACTTTCTGATAATATAAATATAACGAATAACACTGGAATAATTTCAGGCTTAATTAAAAATAACAATCATAAAACGATTACAGATTGCCGTATTTTTGATTAAATACTTTTTAGACTACATTCCAACTCGTTATGAACAGTGTGTTTTTAAAAATAACCGCCTTTAAAAATAGTACATGTTTGCTAAAGATTGAAGCAGATACATTGACGTTGCCCTTTAACTAGAAATCCTAAAAGTTATTAAGTGACAAGAGTCCGAAGTAATCAAAGATGGCGACTCTGCATAAAAACCACCTAAACGGTCCTAATTTAGAAGTTTTCGGACTCCGGCAGTTTTTGTTAAGTAACATTTGGACCGAACCCAAAGACATTATGAAGTAGGGAAAGACTGCAGGCTTGAAAATGGAATTGATATGATATGGATTCGTTGGCTTGAGAAAATTAAAGGTAAACATAGCAGGTTATGGGTTTTCGTTTTAATAACCTATGAGCTGCATACAAGGAATATAATATGCCTTCTGTGTGCCTAGAGCACATGTAGGTACGCTACACGTGTCGATCTCCATGTTTAATAAACAAAAACATGAATAGGTATACCAATTCCGCCGAATATTTTTCCGAAAGAGGATTTTTTCAATTCGTTGCGATCTTTTTATTTTTGTTCACTGATCACTCGAAGACTAGACCGATTTAAAAAAGATGTTATTTTGTTTGCAAGGGTATACTTTGCATGTGTTCACTAAATCAAGATCTGATGGGATCCTAGAGGAATTAAAGGGAACTCTTTAAATATTATGAGCACATCTACGGTGAAATGGGTATTTTTATAGCTAACCCGTGCATTTGCGTTTGGAAAAGTGTATGTTTTATGGTGGATTACTTACCAAGAGAATTTTTAAAGAATTAACATCTCAGAATCGGAAAGAAAAATAGTAAGCAGTCGACATTATTGTGTCCTTTAGTCATATTTTCTACTATTGAAACCAGTGCTAAACTTTTCTTCCTTTCCGATTTTCAGGTTAACTTTAAGAACGTGAAAACTAGGGAAAATATAAGAATATTACAGTTTCTTTATTGGTCAAGTTAGTTTTGTCAGCTCGCCAAATGGACTAAATTGTCTAAAAACACGTCGCGTAACTACGAGTGAAGGGTAAATTAAATAGGTAGGAGTAGGAACTAAGTATTAATACATAGTTCCTATCCCCACCTACTTAATTTATCCTTCAGAAAGTGGAATGTAGATGCACATAGATATGGTGGACTATTTTATATTTGAGCAATAAACTTTTATGTTTTATCCTTATAATTTTGATTAAAAAATATTTTTAGTGTCTGGCAACCTTAGAGGTTTGAAACATGTTTTTGTTTTTAACGAGACACCAATCTTTGAAGACGAAAAATATTGAACGTTCATTAAATTGCAAAAGCATTTTGGAAATCATGTTATTGCACTAACGAGTAAATGCCCGTTATACATTATGTTCAACAAATCTGTTTAATTCATTTCCAGCTATAAATTCCCGTAAAGCCTAATTATTCAGGAAACCTAATTAGCAGGCTTTCTGGCTACGTAATTGATCTCCCAACTTTAACCTGGACACGATATAATTTTAGTAAAGCTCTTGGAAATCTTTTAATGATCGGTACGCACGAATATTAATTTCTAATATAGGTTATAACTATTTGTTATAACAAACCTATGGAATAGGTACATAATATCAAATTGTGTTATTACGAGGATGATCAAATTAGATTAAACTAAACTTGGTATAAAATTAATCCGCATATTTTTATTAGGGTTCTGTACCCAAAGAATAAAACAGGACCCTATTATTGAGACTTCACGCTATCTGTCCGTCCGTCTTGTAGCCCATGAACCGTGATAGTTATCCAGTTAAAATTTTCACATAAGATGTGATTCTGTTGCCGCTATTATATACACATACTAAAATAGAATAAAATAAATATTTAAGTGGGGATCCCGTACAATACACATGATATTTTTGTAGTTTTTATTTACAATCTTGAACATGTATTTTATGTTAATTTTACTGTATACTTAAACCATATAAGAAGTCTGAGACACAAGGGGATTTTTCACTGTTGCGTAATGGTGAACAATACTGACTTACAGCTGAACATGCCATAAAGATATCAGAGGATGATTCAATAGATTTAGTACCTAATATAATAGTCATAAGTGAGAAACAGCCATCCATTGTCCATTGACAGCCAATTACTATTGTAATCGTTTATGTCTCAATTCGAAGTGACGTCACTGCTTTCAAACTAAGCCAAAATTTATACCATTGCGCATTGCTACCACAGCAACAATTAGTGCTACCGGACACAGCTAATTCGATTAATGTGCCAAACAATTACATTTCTCGATTTAGATAATTGAAATGAATGATAGATTCTGCCGTTTGTAAAATTATGTTAATTTGTTTCGATCGAGTGTTTGATTGGACAACTTAGCAGCGCGGATTAAGAATACATTCTTTGATTATTTTTTAGAATATCCGTTTCGATGTAATACGATGAAGTCAGCGTTAGATTATGTATGTTCAGTCGTGCCACTAACGTAGAAACTGTAAAGTCGAAACCTCGGTAAATAAAATAAAATAAACGAGGTAAACCTGTTATAATTGTTTCACTCCAAGTATGCTCTTTCAACATAGAATAGAATTAAAAAAAATAGTTGTTGTTTTCGCAATATACTTACTTGAGAACTAAGTATATTTAATATTTTTTCATCCGTAGATTTCTTCAGAATCGTAGACTAAACTTATTTATAATTATACGAATATTTTTCGTTTAATTGCACAGGAGTAAAGAATATCAACATGGAGCTAAATAAACTGACCTATTTTAATTTGCTTTAAACTCTGTAGATGGCTTTAATTTGAACATATTTTCTTCTGAATGAGTTGAAAAATAGAAAAAAAAGTGTTCTACTTCATTACTTTGCTGAAAAGCTGCGGATCTGGATTTTTCTATTCCATTAGAATTATTACCTAGATCATAAAGCGTCCAATACTACTTACTTAGTGTTAGATAAAATCATGACTGAATGATAAAATAGTTTTATCAAGGGAATTAACTATTGACAAAAAACGTCTGATATCAAATTAAATGTTTTCTTAGATTCCTAAGTCAGGATAAAATTAAACAGAAATAAAATAAATAAATACTATTTAACTAATCAACCGTGTTTATTATGTATTTACTATCTTTATATATATATGTGTGTGTATGTCACAGAACTCCTCATTTAATCGGCTTTGATTATTTTTTTTAGTACAATTTGGGTGGCGCCCTGGATGGTAAAGATATATACGCATCATGCTCGAAATCATGCAGTTAATATATACGAAACATACTGGTATTGTTTGTCTTCTACTAGTTTGACAGCTGTAGTCATGATTAAGTTCCAAAGCTAACACGAATAAATAATATACAGTAAACAGACAAACAAACGGACGGATGGACAAGTTTTGATTACTTTTCATGGTCGTGAACACTGCTTCATAGTGTTATTAGAACAGTAGCATAGCAATGCAAGATACACCATTACCTAACCTACTAAGAATGTTATTTTGGACATTATTACAGCAATTTTCAATATTTAAACCTTACTCTCATATTTTTTTTAAATTGATAGATATCGTAATTTTTTTGTTATTAACCCCGACAAATAAACGACGTATGTACGCGCGTGTGTGTGTGGCGTCATAGCACCCGAACGGATGGACCGATTTCGATTTGTTTTTGTTTGATCTTACTGTACCTAACATATACATATTGTATAATATCCATTGTGTGTAATTATTCACGATGTTCTACTGTAGTAGTTATAATACAGTTCAAGTTAGTTCAGTTCTCTGTTTTCCTGCACATTGTTGTCTAGTATGTAGAACGCTTTGTTAGTGGTTAGTGGACTCGTGTTGGTAAATGAATGGTAGTAGTGTGCAGTGGTCTAAACTGTCTAGAGTGAGATCAAAGTTACCCAAGACTTACGTGACTTTAAAAAAAAATTTAGGATTATTAGTGGAACGGCTGAACGGAGTTGGCTGAAAATTGGTGGGGAGGTAGCTTAGGACCAGGAGACGGACATAAGATATTTTACCCTTTCCCATGAGAAAAAATATAGCATGATTTTATTTCGTTCTTCGATACTCCTAGCTGTAAAACGACCCCGCTTTCAGCTGATCAAGTTCCATTCCTTTCTAAGTTTGGTTTATATTAACAATCCTAAAAAAATCATCATTCCTAAAATCACGTAAGGCTGAAGTGATTGGGGTCTTGAAGCAGTCTGTTTTCTATTGTTTAGCCTTACGTTAATTTCATGTTAGTGTGATAATTTGTTCAGCCTTTTGGTACCTACTACTTCACACTGGACTAAAACGGTTTACATATTAATTTCTGATGATTTCGCGATTACTACACATTAGAATGAAACAACTATAACGGATTAACTTATTTTATTTTCCAACGTTTCGGATATGAAACTGTAAAGTTTTTTAAACGTTACCAAATGAAAGAAACTAGTTAAGTTAAATACGTTATAGATAGTTGTTTCATTCCAAGGATGACATGTGTGAAACGTTTTGTTTACTCATAATTAGAACCCTATACCTAGGTATCTTTGTTCTCTGAGCGTTCCGAAGCCATTGATCAGATTGTGATGATACTTTGGTATAGTGTTTACTAATTAGACGATGTACGCGAAGATTCTGAGCCCAAACAATCTTTAATATATAAAAGTTGATGAATTATTATTCTTAAATAAGTATAGGAAGGCTTTTTAATGACCGTATATACCTATGTGTAAAAATGTGCATGATTATTACTTATCGTTATTAATATTTTTGTATTTTTACTCTATTCTTTCATGTTATTTTGACCTAATATAAAGACACGACCATAAAATAATTATATTTATAAGCCACGTGACATTTTTAGAATTGTACGCGAAATATAATAAATTATGTAGATACCTACATATTATTATGTTTTTACATTTTCCAGTAAGTTTTGAGTATTTTGCGATTCTCTTAGTAAACTTTAAACTAAGTCAGCGCAGTAACCAGACACTTCATAGGATGCGACCTAATTTTGTGACTCGGTTTGAAACCAATGTAAATCAGTTTGTTTCATAATGTTAAAACGGTTACGTTGGGATAACTCAGTGCCTCGATAAGTCTTCAAAAGTCCTTAAATAAAGACTAGAGTGCTAGTCTAAATAATGTAGATGCTATTAAGAGGCTGAGCTGCTGTCAATTATTTGCCTGACGTGCTTCTGCAGAATGAGGTCTACCTGACATGTTCCCTCAATGTGTCTGGAGCTACTGGCCTGTGATTGACGGAACCTGACTGTTGGACTTCGTTGTACACTAGCGTATCTCGGTTATTTGACAGGCAATTATGTTATTTTTTTTTTATATTTTAACCTTTTTTAATGTTAATTTACAGTTTAATGTTTTAGATGCACTCGTTCACCATTTGTTTCTCTACCGGGCTTTATATGTATATTATCAAGCTATGGAGATAATATTCCGAACTTCCTAACTAATATTATAAATACGAAAGTTACTCTGTCTGTCTATCTCGCTTTCACGCTAAAGTTACTAAACCGAAGTCTAGAACCTGAGAAAAAAAGGTAACAATGTTGTATGAAATTCCACGCGGACGGAGTCGCGGGCAAAAGTTATTCAATAAATAGGGAAAATATCATTGAACATAATCTTTTCAACTCAATTATCATCGTAATTATTTTGTGCTACAGAATTACGTAAAATATAATGCTACATGCAGTGGTTAAATTAATAACTACAATTATTATTATTATATAATTAACAATAATTTATTGCACAAAAATAATTGAGTTCATTAATTCGCTCTCTCAGATGTATATATAATTTTGAAGGTCATTATTTTTTAAAATAATGATGAAGGAGAAAACTTGATTTTATTACTTTTCTTTTGAGTAAAAAGTGTCCTTATAATATTTGAAATGAAAATTCTCCAGTGTATTCAGTGACCATGATAGGCGTAGTACTGCTTGACTGGCGGCGCTCGTTTGAAGCATCTTACAAATAAGTTTTATTTAGAAGATTCTTCAAACGTTTTATTGTAAGTTTAACATTTTTATCTCTATCTCGAGAATTTTACTTCTTATTAAACGAACGCAATTCCAGTTTCTTGAGTAGGTACATACTCGTAATTAGGCTACCGTTTATGACTAAAATTTATAACATTCAAGTGTTATAACATATGGTATCATAATTGGTCTTATAAATAATAGTAGGTATAATATGGTAGGTATACCAATGAGGGCCACCGTGTCAGAAATCCGCTAGATGCGTTAGTGTAGAATGAGGTCTAGCTGTTATGTTCCACCAACCACAGGCCAGTAGCTTGCCTCTCATTGGTGGAACATGACAGCTAGACCTCATTCTACACTAGCGCATCTAGCGGATTTCTGACACGTGGTGGCCCTCATTATCTATGCTATGCAAATAAGCAGAATATTTCATATTCTAATATTTTAAATCCGAAAGTAACTCTGTCTGTTTCGCTTTCAAGCTAAAACTATTTAAATTAAATTTGGTACACAGATAGTCTAGAACCTACTTTTACTTGCCGTAATTACTAATTCTATGCGGACGGAGTCGCGGGCAAAAGCTAGTACTTAATATATTTCACCGTCTGTTAATCTAATGGTCAGTTGGTCGATTGCTGTGAATTGTCCAAGGACTTTATTTAAGTGTTTCAATGTTTATTCTCTTCTTTATTCCATCCAGATTGGAATATTTATATAATTGGTAGACGGACATCAACCTGATTAAGGTCATTTTGAATTTGTGTTACATTTTTACTTAAAAGATTTGATAAGTAAATATTATTATTTAACGTTATTACACAAAGTTTTTCTATTTACCCTACAATATAAACACTTCTACGAAATTATTGACAAATGTCGTAGAGCAAAGAGAAGTGTGCTACGAGAGGGTCTACGAAACGCTACGAGCGTAGGTTGCAGAAGCATTTTGTCATTGGATTTTGGGTAAGGAGTTTATACATTTAAATTGTTTAACAATATTCACCAAGAAGGCGTTAAGTGGGCAAATTTGCAGCTACGTATAACTTATAACTTTACTATGTCCAAACTTATACTAAAGCGAGAACTTAGTATGCAGGCAAAGTTCCATGACAATACAATACTGCGATAGACTGATTTGATTAGGAGAGGTACTCACACAAGTACCATTATCCGATGTTCGAGTAAACCCCAAATTAGCAAATAAGATTTTTTCCGCAAAATAATACTTAAATATCGTTTTATTTGCAAACTAGTGCTTCGGCTTCGCATGGGTGCTATAAACCGTACTCTTGAATCACTCTATCTATTAAAGAAACCGCTTCAAAATCTGTTGCGTAGTTTTAAAGATCACATAAGGACAGACATATATACCTAATGGTATTTATTTTTCATATCGCTTATCCGATTGAAAAAATATGTAATGGATAACTTTTCATTAGAAAATTGGCAAATACCTTACTAAAATATTTTAACGAAGGGTTAACGTATTCAAATTCTTTTACATTTTTTTTGCTTCCTTCTTTGATGAAACAAAAAAGAACCTATTTGGATTCCGATTTTCTCCGTTATCTACAACTGCCCTCAAAATTGTACGGAAACTCTTCGATTGATGTTCTTCATTTGTTTCACCACCCGCGTGCTTCACTATCTGATTTGAGAGTGTTTCTGGGAACAGGTACTGAATACTCGGCGTTGATTTAAGTAGGTATTTATACTTGTATAATATTCAGTACGTGTTTGAAGCGTTTACATTGAATACATAGGTAATTAAATTATATTCAACTACTAAATATAAATGTTTAAACTACTAAATGTTTCTACATTTCATAGCTCAAAAAGCTTGGTATTATAGTCACTCGAAATTGTTAGTAAATATTTGAGTGAATTTTGCGTTGAATTTTCCGTCGAACTGATTATAAGTTGAATCGTTAAACTATTATTCGTTTTGTATTGCGCTGTAATCGAGTTAAATTAGTAAGATAACTCTTAGTAAAAATACTTTTGATGCGCACAACTCTGAGGGGTTAAGTTCTTGACAAGAAGATTAGATTGTGTTCCTTGTACGTGCTGTCGTATATCATGAATTGGAATAATAATAGTGATTAAGACATTCTGCACAGTATGCATATAAAGCTATAAATCTAGTCTGATGAAGTACAAATACTCACCCCCACTGCACGCGACTGTTTTCGGTGTTTTATTTAAACTGCGTATCTAAATAAAGCTCAGTATCACGTGGCAGCGTTATTCTCCACATCTCAAACGTTGCTGCCAGCAACACCAATCAGCGCGCGGCATTCAAATCTGGAATATAAGATGACGCCTGGCCCGTTTCAATAAGCGTGTGCGCTTGTTTTTTGTTTTTAAATTTTAAGATCCCTTTATTTTTGTATTGGCTTGATATCAGTTAATAGTTTAAGTAATTGGTGTCTGTTTTTCCTTTAATATTTAATAAGTCCTAAATGCAATGGTCGGATCCAATAAAATAAACCATCGGTGCTAAATGAGTAATATTTAATAAAAAATGTAAAACAGAACTCCTAAAAAAGAATGCATATTTCGCGTATTTTGTATTTAAATATTTTACCATATTCAAATCGTACGTTTATCGAGTTGGCAAATAAAAACTTGAAATGTAAATTCATGTGTGGAATAACATTTTTCACGAGACCCTTGGAAATGTGGCCATGGACGGTCAGACTAAATTGACTCCCCAAAACTACCTATTTTATTAGGTTCTTTTCCGTCGGCTTCAGGAGTCCTATTCTTAAAGCTTTTTTTCACAGCTCTTAAATAAAATAAAACTATAAGGTTAATTTAATAAAAATAACTTAAAAGTCTGAGTCGGAAATGGATAGATGTTTATATAGTAAACTTACTCGTCGTATTATTATTTATTATAATACCTAATTAAAAAAGTAACATGACATAATTTATAGCACGAATAATATTTCAATAACTATACCTAAGTGCATATATGTAATTTGATTAATAGGTACATGATATCACTATCATATTGTAAAATAAACTAATCTGATTTTTCATGCTTTGTGAATGCTAATAAACAATTTTTATAATTAAATGTTTCGTATCTTAATTGACTAGATTTAGTTTCATTGCGTTTTTTTAAATAAAAACCTCCATTTGTCTGCGTATAAAAAGATTGCAGAACAAATTGTTAATTACGAATCTGATATGAATGGTTTAGAATATATCATAATGAAACAATTAGGTACCTATATAACGGATTTAGTATTTTATTTTATTTGATTACGTTTCAAGACGTTAGCGTTGCTAGAATTTAGTGTTTTTTTTATTTTAGCGGTTGGCCATCGTCAACTCAGTCGTGCTACGAACATGAAAACTGTATAGTTCTCGAAAACTCTGAAAATAAAATAAATTACAGTTGTTTCATTCTTATGTGTTACTAGCTGTGCCCGCGACTTCGTCCGCGTGGAATTTAAGTACTGGGACATAAGTATGGATAATTAAACATTTTTTTCTAAAATGAGTTACTCTTTATTACATAAGCTATCTGCCAGTGAAAGTCCCGTCCAAATCAGTCCAGCTGTTCTATAGATTAGCCGGAACACACAGATAGACAGACAAATAATATAAAAATATAATATAGGTATGTATTTAATATTTCAAATGTAAATTATAAAATGTCTTTAAAAACCACATTAACAGTTTTTCCTTCTGGGGCTAATATGAAAAGGTTATCCGCATTACTAACCCGCGAGCAAGCCACGTATAGTTGGCCGTGTGAAAAACAATTCGACCTGAGATCAACTCCAACAGCCTTTAGCGTCTGCCCCTGAGACTTGTTAATTGTCATAGCAAAGCAAACGGACACTGGAAATTGTGTCCGTTTGAATTGGAATGGGAAATTGTTGGGGATGATTGGTATTCGTGGTATGTATACAGTTTCACCTGCACTACATCCAGTAAGAATCTCAGCTTCGATTAAGTTTCTTTGTAAAGAAGTTACTCTAAGTCGGGTTCCATTGCACAATTTAGGCGGAGTAAGATTTCTCAATAGCGATGCGTTGTAAGCGTTTCGTCTGGGCATTTTTAAAATCAAAGCAAATACATGCAATAATACATATATTTATTTCAATAAATCTACGTCTACGTAGGCAATATTTTTTTAGATTATATACGATATTTTTCAACCAATTCACAAAGCAAGTTCAGAGTCCGTATTTTCATATCCAAGTATAACATCAAAATCATCAACTAACCGAATCGCAAGACAAACAAAATTAAATACCTAGTTTTAAACGTAGGGAAACAACCAGTTTGTATTTATACTTTTCAGAGGAAAAAGCTATAGCGCGTTTTAATTGCCTTGAGGCGCCATCTAGTACTATATTATGTAACTATAAAATCTCCTATAGAAAAATTACCTTTAAACTTTAAAAGACGATAGCTTTTTTATTTGACATCCGATTTTGATGAAACAAAGCCTATATGTTGCTCAGGGAAGAGCTTAATCTATTAGTGAAAGCCGCGTCAAAATCTGTTCAGTAGTTTTCAAGATTAGCGAATACATACAGACAGACAGACAGACAGACAGACAGACAGACAGAAAAGAAAATCTAAAAAATCGTTTTTGTGTTCTGTTACTCTTTTATTATTGCCCACACCCATTTTTTGTTAAAAATTTCAATTGTACAGACACGCGGTTTCTACTGTTTTATTATATGTAATAAGATGTAAGATAAGATGTGTTATAACCGCGAAGGCATCAGGAATCATTAATAAAGTAATGTTTTTTTATTAGGAATTTACTTCGTTGCAGTTAATTAACGGTTGTTGAAAATTCTATTCTCTTCGATGTTAGTTTTCAAAACTTTTCTGTATCAGTTTTCCTCACAAAATATTCAGGCGTTCACCACTTCAGTTATTTTAGCTTCCAGCGGAGTAATTTTTTTAGTCAATCGATTAACTTCTACAGGCATTGGCAATCAATTTTCGGCTTTGTGTTTTATTTTTTTATTGGATTTTATTACGCTACGTTACGTTTCGCATGACGTGAATACTTTATTATTTAAATTTTACACGAATATTAGAGTAATATCAGAGTCTTATTTCTTTTAGTTTGCAAATTAAGAGTCAACTCGTTGATATTTTTCTTCGATATTTCTAATAAGTCATTTACATGTCAAAAATATGACTATGGATATTTTATCACTCTTTTTTCAATTTAAAATTAAAATAATTGGAAACTGTTTGTACAGCCTAATCTCGAAATGGTTGTCGATTCAATGTGTGTTAGGTATGAAGGTATATTTATGACCCTATTATTTTGTTGGGTTATTCCTTTCGCCTTTGCCTTAAAACGAAAGTTTCTACTTATTATATAATCGCTTAAATGCATAATTAACTCTACACAGAAGGAAGTGAGCTAAGAAGTTCGAATTTTGCAAGCTGTCGCTTACTGTACAGATCTTATTTCGGAGCTCCAATTTGTAGGTACTCGTAATTTGAAATTCTGTTACAGCCTGATAAACATTTGTTGATTTTGTGTTCAATAATAGAGGGGTGTGTACACACACGTGTGTAGGCATTTCATACATGTCATTAAGACAGTGCCTTTATATTACAGTACAGGTGTAATGCAAACCAATTAAAAATTCACGCTACCATTAAACGATTGTAGGTTAAAAGAATACTAACCTACATGAAATGAAAATCATATCTTCCTTAAAAAGTACTCTAATTAAATTATTTTGACGATTTAATTGACAAAGATAAAAACACAACATTAATATTGACGTTATGCTTTTGTTATTAATGTAATTGTAGTCTCTTTTTTTTTTAGAAACTTCCTTAAAACAGTTTTCTTATTATTGTTTTGATTAGTCACGAGACAAACCACAAAGTTAGACAACTAATAACTTTTTTTGTAAAGTTGTTTACATTTTGTCATACAAAATAATGTAAAAAAAGTAGTCTATGAGTCGGGTTTTTCAAAAACCTTTATTAGGGTATATTATATAGAAAACTTTTTATGTTCTTGTTATGTTGAATGGATAAATAGGGATTTCAATTATCATATTATAATGGCAGCCTAATGAGAAATGACATGTAGGTACCTATCAATATTCAAAAAGTATAAAAATAGAACATCATAAAAAGCTGTCTATCAATCGCCAACAAGGTACCGTCGAGACCCCAAACTTCGCCTGGATTTTGGCATATTTTGCAACATAACTTGTTAATTTGAAAGTATTCTAGACCGTTCAAAGAAAAAAACAAATTAATGGACTCCTGTCCATCTTTAGAGACCATTAGAGCATTGAATTTCAATGGCTAACATGGCAAAAAATGGACAAAAAGGTGCTAGGCGAAGAATGGGTATTTTTCCCTAACTTCGCCTATGTATGCCTGACCGCTTATAATAAACATTGATGGGATCTACTCACGACAAGTCTCTTCGGTTTGAAGTGTGATAATACGGTATGAACTTAAACAACGTCAGATTACTGTTATTTCCTAGAAAAGAGGGGTAGGCGAAGTATGGGTGCAATATGACGTTAGTTACATACATTGACAGTGACGAAGCTAGGGCTGCCAAAAATCACGCATTTATCTAGCATGCCAAGAAAAAAGAGGGTATAGTGTTTTATTGAACTTTATTTTTTTAAAATAATTTCATTTCATTTATTTTAAAAGGAGTTTTTTTTTTGCACGGTTGCTTTTTATGGTTTGTAAGTATCTCTTCAAAAAACGGTATGCCCACTTTCTGCCGGGTAATTTATCAGCTAAAATTGAACGCTTTCCACTGGGTTCTAAGTATCTGATAATTTTAAATACTCCACTACACTTTACAAGTAGAAACAAGTCTTATTATTCATTTAATTGAAATCTTATAATTTTTATATAAATTTTGTACAGTACATTTGCCATCCCTAAGGGCAGGCGAAGTTTGGCACGAACATGATGACCAAATGCCCTAATGAACAATTACTTTTATTATGACTTAAAAACGTAATATATCTATTAATTAATAGTGTCAATTGATAAAGCGATAGTTATAGCATATACCTGTATAATAAAAATAAATTTATCTGGTCTGCAACACTCCTTAAAATCAAAGTTCATTCACGTCTTGAAAAAAACGTGCGGTCGGCGTCACGAATAAACTGCACTAGACGCCAACCATATGAAGTTAGCCACAGATTGTCCACAGAATATTGCCAGTCATAAAAAATACTTTATACTTAGAGTTATTATATAAAGCCTGCCATAGAAATAACTTGTAAATTTGAAGTTATGTAAAATTAGGCGAAGTATGGTAGTCTAGGTGAAGTTAGGGGTTTCGACGGTATGTAAATAAAAAAAAATAACGGTTTAAAATGGCGTATTGTATAGTAATTAAGCAGACTGCGCTGACGATAGCCTAACTGTCAATAAAAATAATAAATAGCTCAGTGTGTTACGAATATGGACTCTGTGGTTTTCGTTAAAAATAACCGCTAACAAATGATAACATAGGTTTATTTAAATTCTATACAGAAACATTTGAATACACTTTGAGCGGAAATCAAACATACATGCTACAGTAAATCAATGATAATATGTATATATCATAAAGTTTGTAGAATATGGTTTTCATGAAGCTATAAAAATAATATACGCGAGTTATATTAGTTTTATCCCAATCTATAATAACCGCGGAAGCATCAGAAATTATTTTATTAGGGTATCTACGTGAAGTCTTGTAAGTCAGTTCGAAATAAGCCCAAGTATAGATATATGTTTGTGGTTATGATCTGTTTTGAAAGCAATCACTTACATTGGTATCATTAAGCCAATTTAAAACTTTGACAAAGGAAAAGTTGCTCGAGTTATTTTCAATGTAGAAACTTTACTGCCGCCTATTGTTCAATGTCATGATCAAATATCGTATGAATGTAAATTTTGAAGTAACCTTTATGTGCTGAACTTGTTAAAGTTTTCTTTTATTATGGGAATAATGATGCGGGAATTCTGAATACAGAATACACTCGTAATAGGTAATATTTTCAGTAAACGTTCTGTAAGTAAATATTGTGTCTTTAAGACGAAGAAATTATAGAATTTAACATAACGTTATACAATTCCCAAGTTTATCTGTATAAATAAACTAGCTTCTGTCCGCGACTTCGTTTGCGCACTATAAATACCAGTCTTATACCCGGGGGATGAATTTTCAGAAATTCAATCCTTTCTTCTGAATAAGGCTTACACTCTAAATAGGTTATTTAGATTAAAATAGATATCGACACTGTGTATCATACAGGCTTGACAGATTCACCTACTACGTCCTATTTAAATTCTAAATTTCTTTAGGTACCACCTATATTTGTCTTATACCATAGATGATTTAAAAAAAGTTATTATTCCTGATTGGAATGAAACAACTATTAACGGATTTAACTCGCGTATTTTTATTTTATTTTATTAACCAGTCCAACGCTAAAGTCTTTAGCGTTAGACTATTGTCAGCTCAGTCGTTGCTACGATTATCGAAACTGTAAAGAATCCGAAACGTCAGCTAATAAAATAAAATAAAAATACGCGAGTTAAATCCGTTAATAGTTGTTTCATTCCAATGTGTAATAACCGCGAAGGCATCAGAAATTATTATATTATTCCTGATGTCACAATTATCTTTTGTTTTAAAACGAAGTCATGGTCGAAAGTAATACATTGTATTTAATACCGTTTTGCAAACAAGTGTCTGATGCAAACCCAGCCTTACAGCTAACAAGAGCTGGCGCCTTTATGACGTCATAAAATCGTCATAAGATCCGCACGTTTGTTCCGGCCCTTAAACCTTCGAGACGTAATGGCGGACTGTGTGACCGATACTTAGTAACGTGATCGGAAAGAATACGCATTACAATCAAGGGGTTATATTTTCTTTCTTTCTTTCTTAAGGGTATGAAAACATATATCTGATAATTTTTTTATTAAAAAAATATATTTTATTAACAAGATAAATTCCAATAGTACAGTCAGCATCAGAGATATCTGACCCCACCTAGTAACCGCATATCAAGTAAATATCTGAAGTTGACTGTACCTATAAATATCAATCAATCAATTATTTTTTATGGCTGAATAATCAGTTTCTATGGATTCTAATAAACCTTTCACCATGTTATCGCTTGCGATATATAAAAAGGTCTTTTTTGTGTCAAAATAGTGGTAATATTATCAATAGATGTTCCGTCAAACGTGGTTCAATGTGTTAGATCCAACACGCCAACATCATAAACTACAGTTCAAATAGAGGATTAGTTTACGACCCAACTTGTGGCCGGCCCTTTATAGGACCAAACCATAGGATCATAATATTTGATTAAGCGGTAGTAATACGTTTGAAATGGTTAATCATATTTGACATTCATTGTGCAATTACAGAAGTTATTTAATATTTTGCATTTAAATACAATTATTATTTACAAATCGTGCCTGGTCTACAATGGTTTTATTATATTATTATATATATGTGGATAATGAATATTATATATTTATAATGCCATAAATAAGGTTATAATGCAATCATTTCTGATGCCTTCGCGATTAAGTACTCTTTAAAGACTCAGCCAATAAAATAAAATACGCGAGTTAAATCCGTTTAAAGTTGTTTAATTCCAAGGTTATAATACGTTTGTTATACCTCTAGTAAAGTACCTATCTATTTCATTTATCACTTATTTATATGACGTATCTGTGTTGATTAGGTACTTTGTATTTGTATCTAAGTATAAATACCTAAATAGATAATGTTTAGCACACCATTGTGGAAATTTCTCTTAATAAATTTACTTCTGCCTCAATTCAAATTTACCTAAACCACTTCCTAACCTTTATTAACTCGGTAAACGTATGAGAAAGCACGTTTGAGTAATCCCAGTTGTCTCCCTGAACTCGATGTCTTATACATTTCATAATATTTAGTCAGTTTAGATATAGAACCGCTCTATCCGTTTAGACACTGCCGTACTAGGGATTAATACTAGGTAGTTTAGTTTGGAAATTTCAATTATATTCACAAGGATCTGCTTTAAGTAATTATACGAACTCGTTATTGTGTGTTAATTCATTATCAAAACGTCAGCAAATAGAAATAAAATAAAATGCGAGAGCTAAATACGTTTGTAGTTTGTTTCATTCCAATGTGTAATGATCGCGAAGGCATCAGAAATTATTACTTAATTCTGTTTGAAACATAAATAATACAGAGATCCCTGACAAAATTATGTAGCAAGACTTTTTTACACACGCGTAGGTAGGTATCGTAAGAAAATAGGTACTTACATCTCTAAAAACAAAAAAAAAACAGAACTTAAAATAATATGCTTTAATATGGTTTCATGAGCACAAATACCACCTCGTTAGTCGACTTATCTTATAAATACATTTTTTTAATAACCTTCTATTTCTTTTTTCTCCTTTGGAAGGTTTCGTACGAATATGCATATATTATCGTTTTAGTTCTACAGAGCGGTTACCCCAGTTTTTGCCGTTAAACCTTCTTACACAAGACTAGAATCTCCAATAACCAGCTACCCATTTTTAGGGTTGCCAACTTAAAATATTTGTTTATATAATAAACAATTAAACAGAGCGATGATTGGTACTCAAAGTCCCGATTATACTGATAAAACTGATAAATAAATATGCTTACAATTATTAGATAATTACCAAAATTGTGTTTTTCAATAATATTTATTTAAATTCAAATGGTGAGACATTTCGAGTTGTGACACGTTTCTAGTAAAGATGCGATTATTTTAAACACACACGTACACACACACACACATACACAAACACAAAAACACACTCCTTTGATTACCTACTATTCTTTCATTTTACTTATTTAAGTTGTACTTAAGTTCTCTACATACTTGCCGCAATTTGAAAAATTATACCATCAAATTGTGTACCTCTTTGGAATGAAACAACTATTAACGGATATAACTCGCGTGTTTTTATTTTACTTTATTTGCTGACGTTTCGGATTCTTTACAGTTTCCATACGTATACGCTAAAGTCAGTAGTTAAAGTAGTCTTTAGCGTTAGACTATTGTCAGCTTCGTCGTGCTACGATTATGGAAACTGTAAAGAATTCGAAACTTCAGAAAATGAAATCAAAATACGCGAGTCATTCCAATGTGTAATAACCGCGAAGGCATCGGAAATTGTTAAACTATTTTCATTTTCATTATTATACACTTAAGTAAATATCGTACATTTTTTTAAATAAGGTCTTGGCAACCCTGCGACCTCTATCACAATATCTCATATTTCTCGTGATACGCGGTTCGCTGACAAGTCGAACGTCAGCGATTCATGGGTCGCCTTTATACATGTTTGAGTTATGTGATCCGTTGTTTAACTAATATTCAGTACTTTGGAATGAAACTACTATAACGGATTTAACTCGCGTATATTAATTTATACGTGTAATGACGTTTCGACAACTTAACAGGACCGAACTTCTCATGTTCGCAGCCGATTGAGCTGACGATAGTCTAACACGTTTCGTAACAATTTCGCAAACTCATGAAAGCATCAGAAATTATTTACATTCAGTAGATTATGCATTTAGTTACTTTTCAGGTGTAGTTATGTGTACTATTTCGCATAGTTTTGATTTTTTTAACAGATCGAATGCTTTTCTGTTGTAAGCTTATTTCGTCGTAAAAAAATGAAACGTTATAATACGTTGAATATTTTGCTTTTAAAATAATAGCTGTCGGTATAAATCCAAACCTACAATGGTATTTAAAAAGATATCGCTGTACTGTAGAGTTTATTTGTTAACACCTATTTGCAATAATACTTGAACAAGATGACTACCGATGTTCAAATGTTTCCAAGAATGGAACCGCTTTAATTTCTTGTGCGTAAAGTGACGAATGACATTAATTACCCTCTTTTCGACCGAGGCGAGGTTTTTGATTTGACTTGAGTAGGGACCCGAGTCAAATAAAAAAAAAGTCTCAAAAAAGTCTCGCTTTCGCTTTGCCGGCAAACCATTTTATGTTTATGTCTTTGTTCCACGATTGCTTGAGCATCATTCATCCGATCTTTTTGAAATTTAGTACGTAAGTAGATGACCTATATTTAATATGGAAGATGAAGTTAATTGGGCAAGGAGTTACGAAGATACGCGTATAAATAAAAATCCATATGTAGTGCATACTAGGTACTGGTATAATAGATTACGTGATAACATTGGACTTTCTTTTGTTTTCAGGTTGGTATCGACTCAATCCGACATCGACAGATAAGTGAATAATTAATGTTACTACTGTTACGTCTTAACCTTTATAGTCGATTTGTTACAATAATAATGGTCCTTCAAAGTTAAGTGACCTTTACGTTAAGTTTTTATATGTAATTTTAGCATGATGACCGTTTCCTATAATTATTAAGGAAGACACTATTATTTTCTTTAATTTACATACCGATATACACATTTTTACTCTTCAACTTTTATTTTATAAAGTAACATTCACTGCTTAATTATCTACTCATTTGCTAGTAAATTATTTCATCTGTGGAGTTAGTAAAAGCCACAAAGTGTTTTAAACACAAAGTTAACTAGCAGTTGGATTCATTTTTTATATTAAAAGTTCGAGGTGGAACTTTCAGACTTGTCCAACATCAAGTGGCGCTATTTCGTTATTTACATTTCAAGTTACATCAGTTTGTTAGTGGAATTAACAGTTTTTTAACTTTTTTGGAATCAAAAATCGTCGCGGTGTTTATACTAACCGCACAGATAGGTATGTGGTTGGTATAAAATTTCGACGGCTCATTTCTTGGTCGCAGAGATATTAGACATTGCTGTTGGACTCATTTAATACTAAGAATAATGGAGATGTCGAGATTTTCATTCCAATTGTACAGGTTTTTCAATGCGTTGGTAACCAAAGAGCTAATTTCTTGGCAGCTCTAGTGTTAGACTCATTACTACAAGGAATATTTATAAGCATCAATAATGCAGCTGTCGGGATTTTTAAACCAACTAGCCGGCACTTATCTAATCCACTGGTAAAGCGCTGGTTTATTTCATGCACACACTGCGAAAATTAGACACATTGCTACTGCAATTCACGGCTAGAAACATTCTTTACTGGGAAATTCAGCTAGTAAAACGCATGCTTCAAATTGAATAACAAAACTAATCGGTGCAAAAAGCAAGTACGAAAGCAACAATATCACATAAGTAACAATTTACCATCATAAAACGGCCGTTACGATGTTGCGTTGGCTGGCACGCACACTTTAAAACCATTTTTAAAATCGGAACGGCAGTAATGCGCGCGTTCTAATGGCAATCGAATGGCACCCCGTCAGCAAACTGCCACCAAATGGCGCGAACAATCGTGCCAATCTCCACTGCCATGTCAGCTACACGACGAATTGTTTGTACGAGCTCTCCAACTGTGTTTGTATAAAATATAAGGACTACCGAAACAATTATAAAGGATTTAATCACAAACGACGACAGTCGAACCTACTAGAAATGAATACATATTATGTAGGTAGTTTACATAATGTATACCTAATTAGTTTAGTGAGACTATCGTTATCTCAGTCGGCTACGAATATGAGAAGTTGAGATTTGTAAAGTTTTCGAAACGTTAGCAAATAACATAAAACACGCGTGTTAAATCCGTTATAATTATTTCATTCCAATGAGTGATAATCGAGAAGGTATCAGAAATTTTAATGACAATACCATACTAAAATTAATAGATATTCAATAAGCTGAATTGTATGTTTTCCATTGGGTTTTCGTCGAATGCCTACTTAGTTGGTTTTCAAATAGTTCTTTATATTTTTCAAAGTATCGCGGCCAGGGTAAAATTCAGATGGGTTGTATATTGTGCAATGTGTTATTTTTGCGACACGTGATAGGTACCAAAACATATTTGTTGGTTTGGAAACCAAAATGGAAAAAGGTTGTATATTTGTTTTTAAAAATCGTTTTGCATACTCGTGGTCGCCTAACGAATAGAAACGGCCTTGTTACTTCAGTGGTTTTTACATATGCAAAACAATCTCGTTCGGAGTATCTCTGAGGCATAAATAATTTTTAACCGACAAAGCAGGTATAATTCGTGACTTGAAAACTCATTTACCTAAACACCGATTTCTTTTTGCTGAATTGTGTTGAAAACTTGTGAAAGTGAGTAAACGAAAAACATTCTGTTTATGTTCTGAAACCTATAGCTAAACAAAATAACTCGCTGAAATTGAACTGTCAGTCACTGGCTGCAAGTTCAAAACTTTTCTTGGCTTATTTTTTGAACGTTAACGCGACAAAACACGGTTACGTAAAACCCGAAAATTGGGTGTTAAAGAGCGAAGCGAAACGTTGTTTAATTTAAATACCGCCATGCCGCGAATAAATCAGCTAGAGGTCGAGTTGCCACTGTGATCCTGGTTCAGAAATACACGCTTTGCGATACTTGGTTCCGTGTTTCTATATATATATATACAGTTTTTGTATATATAATATGTGTTATTATACAAGCGTCTTACCAAGACTTTTCGCTATCAAATTTAACACACCTCTCATATAATGATTTCTGATAGTTTCGTGGTTATTAGAATATTAGAATATATTAGAAACAAAATACGCAAGTTGTTTCATTCCCTAATATTATATACGTAATGCTTGAATTTTGTTAACACTGCCATCTTAAAAAAGTGTGAATGACGAAAAGAGGACACTACCTTTTTGCTGTCATTAAGTATTTGTAATTTTATAAAAATAAAGATTCTAGTGATATTGTAATAATAAAGTTGAAAGGCAAAATGTAATTTCCATAAGAACCCTAAAACAATGTGACGACATAAACGTATTAAATGAGGCGAAAAGGAATAAACAAATATGCGTTTCACGCGCGAACAGCTGCGAATTTTTTACCTATAAAATAAATAGAGATGGCTTAAAACATATATGTAATGTATAGGTTACGAAACATGTACTTAATATAACTACATAATAAGATTAGTAAATTTATTCCTATTGAAATGAAACTAGTTTAATAGATTTAACTCATGTAGGTATATTGATTTAATACCGACGTTTGAAGAACTTTGCAGTTCCCATATTCGTAGCAGGTAAACTAGATTGACGATAGTCTAACACTGAGCTGTTCTAATCTGGGTTTCTGACTTCTTGTGTAGAAATAAAATGACATTTTTTTTGGGGTAAGTATAAAAAATATTACTTATTTTATTTTGAACTTAGCATTATGATTCTACGCTTCGTTTTAAATTTAATAACAATCTGTCTGCAAATACACATATTGTTCGACAGTGACATAATTGGTTTTAAACAAAAAAAAAACTTTTATTAATTCTATATGTAATAAAAGGTTTTTTTAGTACTCCTCAAATGTAATAATAGGTTTTTTCAGTTAATTCTTTTAATACAAATGAAAAATTCTAAACATCGAAACAACCTTTTATGTCATTTAAAGACGGCTATTCAAATAATTCACCCCTTTATAGTGGCTCAGTCAAGAGCTTTTAAAGGCCCTCAATAAGTAAAGAGCCTAATTCTAATAAAAAGCCCTGAAAGTAAATAAAGATTTTATTTTGTGTGGTTTTCGGGACTTTCAATGTATCCTTTATTTAGGTATTTGAGATTGGTTCAAACGGGCGAAGCTGATAAAAGGAAATGTGTCATGATTTAAAAGTGTTTCAGAAACCAGAGTTCCTTTGTGATTAGTTAAATAATATGGTAGTTTGCGTAACTGTATTAATCACTTTAGCATAAGACTATTGGCAGCTCAGTTGTGCTACGATTATGGAATCTGAAAAGGCTCCGAAACGTCAGCCAAAAAAATAAAATACCTACGCGAACTAAAGCCGTCTATAAAGTAAATTAATTCCCAAAATAAAAACATAAAATTAACCTACTTATCATAAATGTATCATAGATTTAAAGCCGTCTCACAAATCATATTTGAAATTGGTTGAAGTTTATAAATTCTTGAAACAAAAACTGAAGGCCTAAACATAAATCCTAGTGATTTTGACTTCCCCAAAATGAGCTAACAATGGATATAACATCTGCATGAATTGAGAGAATTTCAATTTATCTACTTAAATTATGCGAGCTTTAAACTTCGTGGATGATTGGATGGATCAAGTTATATTTAGAACATAGGAATTTGTAATACGTGATCCATTTACATAGTTGGATTTTGCATAGCGTTTCAAACTTGTCGAATGCTTACATTTGCAGTAGACTAAAATGGAAACTTGAATCGGGAAATCAATTTTGTGAATATTAATTCAATAAAATGGTAGATCCACACTTAAATAATCCGAATACATTATAAGAATAACTAATTGTAATGAAATCAGTATATATCTATATTAATTTGTTTTTTTTTCAGGTAATAATTCACTAACTAAAAATATTATAGATAACAACAATTTCATAAAAAGGCCTAATTTTGCCTAATTACGCACTTTAACGTTAAATGATTTAATAATTTCTGAAACAAAACAATTATAATTTAAAAAATAAGTGTAAGTAACATAATATTTTTTATTTTGCATATAACTTTCTCATTGTAATACTTTCGCCAATCATTATGAGGTAGTTTAATCGTCACCCCAAAATCAATATACGCGAATTAAGTTTGTTACAGTTTCTTTTTTTAATTTCGATGGAAAATCCCTTAATAATATAAACTTGCAGCACACGCATAACTTCGCTGAACATCATACAATGGTTATAACTTTTAGACGTGTACACTGCATTGTTCGTGACGGGCGAAGTTAGTACTTTACATTAAATAAGAATGAAAAGTTATGTTTGAAACTCGTGTTCCAACCACACCGTGCTCCGTAAGGTTAAGGGTTTATTCGTATATAATATATGAACTAACGTACTGACTAGTTTGAATATAGTAAAAGTACGAGCCAAGGAGATTTAATTTCAAAATCTTCGTATCATGTATTTCAGACATCACAGATTCATATTATAATACTAGTAAATTTACGTAACGTTTTGTTTACACTGCTTACGTGTATACACTAAGGTGCAGCGCAACCCAACAATTGTTCAACTAAAACACGGCAACTAACTCATGCTTGTCTTCTTGTTAAGCCCTTCATGTGCTTTGGAATATGTACAGTTCTGTATTTTCAACCGATCTTTATTTGTGTATATTGTATAAATCAAAAGATATACAGGGTGGGCCAAAAATTTTTGCAAATAGCAACATTGTTTTTTTTTGTAAACCATAGACGGAGAAAGGCGCTAATGGCGGGGAAAAGTGCATCGTTTCTTGCAATTTTAATTATGATGAAGCGTTTTACGGGACCACAGTGTGCTTTTTGTGTTAAACAATTTTACAAAAACAGTAATTTGTACGCCACTGTTAGACGTCTTTTTCGAATTGTCTACGGATTGCGCCGTGTCAATGATTGTCCAAGTGTTAATTTAATCAAGCCTTGGATTTTTAACAAGCAAGATCGACAACGAATATCAAATAAATTGTGCGGCCACGTTCAAGACGTTAAAACGACAGTATGGGCTGCCATATCAGCACAGGGCCGGTCCGTATTTCTTTGAAAAAAATCGAGGAAATAACGTAACTGTTAATTCGATGGAATACGTCAAGATGTTCCAAGAGTTTTTAACCCCACGTTTACATGAATTTGAAGGATATAATAGAGACTTGGATACACCAAGATTAAGTGCCATACCATACATCAAACGTCAGTTTACTGGTAGTTAAAGAAAAGTTTCGTAACAAATCGATTTCACGCAGAGGTGTTATTCCATGGCCTCTGAGAAGCCCGGATCTTACACCTTGCGATTTTTTCTTATGGGGATACTTAAAAAGTCGAGTGTACCGCTATAAACCGACGACAATATCTCAATTAAAAGAAAACATCCGTGAGGAGACAGCCGCTATCCCTCGCACCATGTGTCAGCGAGTCATTCAAAATTTGCGTAGTCGATTGCAGGAGTGCCAACGACGAGACGTGGCACATCTCGACCATGTAATTTTCAAAAAATGAATTTCAATAAATGTATTAAACATTTAGTAAATAATCAATAAAATATTATTTGTAGCTTTATTTCTATTAATGTTTCAAAAGTGCAAAAATTTATGGCCCACCCTGTATATAAAAGAAAAAAATATGATGAATAAAAAACCGACTAAAATCAAACAAACGCCAAATTTATAGTTAAGTTACACAAAGTCATTATTTAATCATTTCTGATGCTTTCTCGGTTATTCCACGTTGGATTAAAACAAGTATAACGGATTTAACTCGCGTATTTTATTATATGTAAAAGACGTGAGCTTATTATTTTATAATTGTTTCATTCCAAAGTCATTTGTTTAAATAAGAAACTGCACGGGCCTAAGTAATTTTTCTGCTCTTTTAATTTCGATCGTCGGTACCTACACTAAGAGAAATTGTGGAAAGTTTTACCCTCTCGAGACGTAAACATGCTTAATCTCAAATCGAAACATTTCCTTTTATTTCAACCCTTTGTTGTCCGTAATAGCGGGCAGCATTGAAACATAAAATATTCACAATTTACCCGATCGCCTTACTTTGAATAATAAATGTAAAGAGTCAACTCCATTTAGTCACGTCCATTTCCGAGTTATAATGTTGCATTTTTATCTCGAAATAATAAAAAGGTATGTATTGAGTTAGAGCCGCGAAAAGAGCCGTCGGTGCCACCGGCTAGAACAGCGCACTATCACAAAAGCGTGATGGCATGGTTTAGGTACCGTGTAAGCAAGCGTGAGCATAAAATTTGTTTCGAGACCGGTTTGTCTAGGTTTTGTATAGGTTTGTATTGTCAAAAAAAGTTCCGTAATGAAGTAATAAGCCCTTACATACAAACTACGGACAGACGTCCGCGGTTTTACGATACTCAATTGTGTTGTATACGTACAATGGGTACGATTTTATAAAAAGTTTTTTGTTGTTATTAAATGATTTAGAGCTTTGTAAAACCTCAAAGTTGTTGTCATATTCTTAGCTGATTATTTAATTAAATAATGTTACTAAAGTAAGTAAGTAAATTTTGTTTATCTTTGCATAAAGATTTAATTTATGAACAGTATTATTTTTTTATATAACGAACATACCTTGCTTGGAAAAAAAGAACCTTAAAATGGAACGAAACAAAAATGTAGCGTCGAATGTTTAAATTTCCAAACGTCACTATTAATATGGACTGACAATAAGTCTGTTCTAGGAACTACAATGCACAGAATTTATTGAAAAGACCTGCTTTAAAATACTGACATTGACATTAACTTTAAAGGCACCATGGGCCCTAGACAAGTGCCCAACGTTCAACGTTAACGTTAAACGTTAGCACCAAAATGTATGGGATTTGACATTTGTGACGTACGTGACAGTCGTTCGCGGATGTCAAATCCCATACATTTTGGTCCTAACGTTTAACGTTAACGTTGAACGTTGGGCACTTGTCTAGGGCCCCATCTATCTATCTATAGGTATATATATAAAAATAAATCGCAAAATGTGCTGGTAACCGCATAACTCAAGAACGCTTGGACCAATTTGGCCGATTCTCTTTTTTTTTCATGTTTGTTAAAGTCCAAGGATGGTTTTTACGGCGAGAAAAATCGAATAATGGCCGGGAAAATCCATAAAAATAGCCCTTTTCTTTGCCCATACAAAAGTTTAATCACTAAAATGTAAGTCCTACTTACTTTACCACTCAAACTAATGATCAACAATGGTTTAAAGCAATCAAAATCCAGCAAAGTAACAATCATAATAGATTACAAATATTGCGTGATCAATTAATGGTAAAATTAATTGATTCTAATTAAAATAAGGATTCGGGTTTGAAAGTACAACGTCATCACTGGCATCACCATTTCAGCTTTTAACTAGCTAGTAAGTACCTATGTGCAGGTAATTCTTTAACATTAGCCCGCGACTTCTTCTGCGCATGATAAGCACCCCATATTTTAGCCCCTTACATGCTGAACTTTGAAAAATCCTTTTTAGTAGGTACTCCCCTAAGTTATAAAAGGAACCTCTGTGCAAAATTTCAAGATTTCAAGTAAATTTCAACCCCTATAGTTTATAAGGGGCCTTGCGTAGTTATATCAGTTGTTAAGTCAACTTCGTTTTTTTATGTTTTGTATAGATTAGATAATTATTAAAATACAAATATGAATCTTCGTTTTCTGAATATTCATTTAATAATTGCCAGCATTACATTATCTACATTCGCAGTGCATGATATCATAAATGCATGCGAAACCAGTGTTGGCATTATAATTTAAGTTATTATGGTGGTGAACTATTTTAATATTTATTTACCGGATATGCGATACTCGATAATTAAATATTGATTAACTGAATTAACCTTCAACATTTTGTGTTGAATAATTTCTGATGCTTCAGCCATTATTACACATTGGAATGAAATAACTATAACGGATTTAGGTTGCGTATTTTATTTTGTTTTATTTTAAATGTTGACGTTTTGAAAACATTATTAATTTCTTAATTATTTGATTTATTGTACAATCAGTTATAATTGTTACATTGCAATATTTTTATTTGATAGAAACTCTAAAAATAACTTACTCAAGACTTAGCTAGAAATAATGAACATTAGTGGGTACTTACTAGTACTAGGTACTACTTCCTAGAACCGCCATTTAGACTTCATATCTGATCTATTCGCTGTCAGATACGTTTATCCTTAAACATAAACTGACCTCACATTATGGGCAAGCGCAAATAATTAGAATTATCTTCAAGATCTACTGCGCACTGGAGCTGTAAATGGACTCTTCGGGACATTACCAAATAATGATTCTATCGCGTCATGTCACGAAGCTTTTCAAGGGGTGTTTCTTTATATAAAATGAGGGCCCGTTGGTCTAGTTATCAGAGCTGACTACGAAATCGTAGGTTGCGGGTTCGAATCCCGCTTGGGGCATTTTAGTCTTAGATGTTGTATATGTACTACAAAAGTACATATTATGTAGGTGCCTACTTTTGTTTGTTCATCCGTTGTCTAGTAGGTAAAAAAACAAGTTTTACTTAGTTGGACCAGTCCCAATTGGTGTAAATTGTCCATATTATGAAAGTGTAGGTACTTACATGTTTGAGTTTTTAACTTTTGTGCGATGATTAAGAGGAGAATGGTTGTTGACGTTTAATGTACTCCTGCATTTTAGTACGTGGAGCGTAAACGTTAGGTTCGTGGCATAAAAGTAGCATCCAACATCTGTGAAGAGAGGAAAGCCGCAAAACTATTTTATTCCGCTAAAATTTAAAATTTGTTTTCTACTTTAAAAAAATGCGCAAAAATGAAAAACTGTCCGGCAGTAAACATTTGGATGACAGAATATTGTTAGTATTGTGCATTAGTTATAAAAAAACAAACCAAAATGATTCTTACTTTCTGTTTAGGTACATTAAGTACTGTGTTTTGTGTAAGTTTATTTATTATTTTTAAAAAATGTTAGTGTCCGATTTATGCGTTACGCAATTTGAATAGAAACCAATAATATACAGTTGTTTTTAAAACGGTGTGTTTGTAAGAATCGTCGGCAAAATTTTCCAGAAAATATGCAGCATTTGAATACATCACATTTGCAATTGAAATAAAATTGCATCTGCAGTGATTTCAGCATTTTTAGCAAAAACGCATTTGAATTTCAGGTTTTGAAAATAGTTGAAAACTTGAAATGAACATGGAGTAGGTACCTACTTATTTACCATGTTGACGTTCATATGTTGGCTTTCGTGTGTATAATATAGCATGCCTGCTACTTTATTTAGGTTTAGTAAAATGATAAACGAAAATATTTGACCATTTTTAGTCAGTTTTAACGAAATCCAATTAGTCGGAGGCAAACTTTGTAGGTGCATAGCGACTGAAAAAAGACAGTTAAATGAACATGACTAAAAATTTTACGACTGCGAATAAAAACGTAAGTTAGTTTTTAGTAGCACAAATAATAGAAAGAGTGGTTGTGGCGTACTAAAAAAATAAATGTACCGGCATTACAAAACAAAAATTAGAACCTTGGACTGAATCGCTAAGCATACCTAACGGATTTAACTCGCGTAGGTATGTGAGCTGAAAATAGTCTGACGCTAAAGTTTGCTTATTTTAGCGTTATACTATCATCTGCTCGTAGCCGACTACGAATATGGTAACTGTAAAGTTATATCCATTATAATGTTTCATTCCGATGAGTAATAACCGCGAAGGTAGAAATGTTTAAATTGGAACCTGCATTTTTACTAAGATATCTATAGCTGTCTGAATGTCTAGTCTAGATTGTATGTATATATTGACATATTTTCCTATTTTCCTTGTAAATAAAGTAACTCGACACGCTGGGCCAGTATTACACGGCTCGCGTAGTTTTATGGCGCACTTACTCTCTACGCACCCTAAGTTACACTTGCGTGCAACAAAAAATGTATAATTTTCTCACGAAAATTATTTATGACTCAATTCATATGACAATACCGTTTACTTAAACTTTTCCTCAATTTCATGTATAATTAATCTCTAATTTCGCTTTAGTGATATGTTTATAGAACAGTTTTAAATATGCGCTGAGCTTATCTTTAGGTACTTTTTTCGTTTTGTAGTTAACGAGAGCAAACAAAAAACGTGGGACTCATATACGCCTGAAAAGTCTATTTTTGCATACGAATGCACTTGGCATCGGCGCCAACTACAATTACCAACGAGTTCTATTAGCATAGAAAGTTACTAAATAAATGGTACATTTATCTTGACACGAATAGTGAGATAAAACGTATTCTATTTACGGAAACTATACTAACAAGATTTTATTTCAAATTACACATTACGTAATGAAATTGTGATTCTAACAAGCATTATTAATAATCAGTTTAACGTGCGTTTTCGTTTTCAAGCAATTTAGGTATTTGGAATGAAACAACTATAACGGGTTTAATTCACTTATGTTATCTGATTGTATTTTAATCCATTATAGTTGTTTCATTCCATTGTTTAACCACCAAAAGCAGTAAATTATAAATTTTACTTCAATAATTTTTTAAGTTGAGGTAATTTTACAATAAACTTAAATAATTCAAAGTAAAAACTCTTCATAATTTCTCACCAGTTTTCAAAATTAATTCACGAGGTTATTCCCTTGTGACTTGAAACTTTCGGAAATATTATTTAAGTAAGTAATGATAAATTCAAATTTAAAATATCATCAAAACTTTAATGTATCCAAAGTTATGAACAATGATTTTATTATTAAGCTCTGTATTTAAAGTATCTTTATGTATAAACGAAATGTACCTAAACGCGGTGTAAATAAAATTTGAATTAATTTTGTAAAATTAACCCAATAAATAAAAATAAAAGGACGATCCCTTCTTTTGGCCTCCATTGTAAACTAGATATACGTATGGAGATACATTGTTGTCGAGTTTTCCCGTTTTTGCGTCTATGTGTAAAGTTTTGCAGTTATACCCTGAAGGTTTTGGATCACTAACTTTGCTCTAGTTGGGGCCATCTTCTGTTGGCATAGCTTGAGCATTGTATTGTTGTTTACCCTTGTCTCTTTCAGCTTGCCTATGAAGATTCATAACTTAGTAATGTCAAATGATACAGGCTTAGCACTCACGAGTTATTCCAATATAATAAAAAGTAATCAAAGTAAATATAAAGTAATCGTAGCTCATTTATTTTTATTTCTATCTTAGTACCTAAATGGATATTAAAGAGTACTTTTACATGTCAGATTTATTTTCAAAACATTTATTTTTACACTACAAGTAATATTTAACGTGATATACACAACAACAAAAAATATATTATATTATTACACAAGTAATTAAGTATTAACAAATAAAAAAGCACATAATAAAGAATGTAACATAAGACACTTATTTCTGGTCAGATTTTGTGCCAAAACAAAGTTGATATTAACTGTACCATACCAAGATAGTATTTCTTTGCTCTCAGTATTAAAGATGATACAACTTACGATAATAAATTATCACATTTGCGAAGAAGAAATCATCATACAAACTTGCACATTTAACTTAATTTCTTTTTCATACTATAATAATATCTTAAAGGTTTTGCTTGAATATATTTTTTTAGAGATAAGATATTTTATTTCAAAATTTTATTTAACCAAACATGTGGTTCACTGACATTCATGAATTACAAATGTGTTCGAAAAAGGTCGCATAAGATCTAATATTACGCTTTGTTGCAAAAATAGGGTACTTATTTGAAACCTAGACCCGTCTAGGGTATTCAATAATTTCATTTGGTCCGCGACTTGTTGAAATTTGATATTTTTATTTTCTAAAAAGCTGTTAAGTTTTACAGATTAAATAGTGAAGGCTGTATATTATGTACGTATCTATATACCGAGTGTCATGAAATAATTCTAATTTAACTAAGTATACCATTTATAAGATTTTTTAAATATTATTCAGCATTTCCGTGTTTCTTAGAAATGTGCTATTTCCATTAAAGTGCGTGTCAAAATACCGCTTCTACAAATTGTGAGCTACAAATCACAACCCATAACTGTTATTACACCCAACTCATTAAAGATATTTGTCGTTGTAAGGAAATGACTTTGTTGGTAAAGCGGAGCGGATCACCAGAAAGCCAAGCAAGCAAGCGTATCGCAACACACTTAACCACATAGAGCACACACTTAACCATATAATACTAAAATAAATTAATGAAAGAGAACATTTAGTAAAAATATTATATTTAAATGCACTAATAAGGAAGATAACACATTTCAAGTAAACGTTTCTTTTTACCCCTCTACCCAGAAAAGGAGGGTAGGGCTATGGCAAATCCTCAGGACCGCTAGTATTATATTAAAGTGTAGGTACTACCGTAGATGTTAATCTATTAATTAGGTACCTAAATAATGTCATCAGTTTCGTGCAAATGAACCTTAAAATATGAAACTTGTAACCATCAAGCTTAATTACCTAAATTAAATCGAATGTGACATTCAACAATTAAGTACATTTTAGGAGCCCGTAAACGTAAAGATCTAAAACTTTTTTTTTGTTGTACTTTTTTGATCAAATACACTAATGTAATTGTAACCTAGCTACAAAGGAGGTAAGAGAAAGAGGTAGGTATTGAAATAGGCAAAAATCCTTGAAATATTTCAACAATAGGCTGTTGGTCACCGCTCCGCTTTTACACGAGTTCCGGCCTCGAAGCCCCTCGCTTTCAGAAAGCTCAAAGCTAAGAATGTTATGAATTATTGTTATCAATTTACATCGCGACGGTTTCCTTTTTTACTGACATTTAATTTTCTCGTCTTAAAAGGGAACGTTAATCTTGGCACAGCTTATCGAAATATTTTTCCTCATAGGTTGTATATTTTTTTGTGTGTAGTTATTAGTATATTCTTATAACCTACTACATACTTATTTACTTTTTATAGTATTGATATTGATCATATTTATTTCTACAAATGCCTGTTACAATATATGTATATTATATACACACCTTATTATACATCATCATATACACCTTATGTAGGTGCTTACCTACATTATTAGTACTTACAGTATCTATTTTTTTTTTTATTGGCTTAAGAGCGCTCCTTTGCTCGGCGATTCCATACAAAACGTAATTCCTCATTCTTTCAAGAATTTTGAATTAAACATTATTATTTTTTTCTGCAATTATGATCGGATATGGCATAGCTAGGTCTAACTTTCGTTATTTTTATTAGATTATGTAAGATATTACAATCAGAGATGATATTAGATTCGTAATTTTACATGAAAAATAGACACATTTTCAGAGGACTTGTTCGCATACATTTAAAGATTTTCATAAAGATTTCAAAAATTAGAAACATCGGAAATATCCTCAAGATTGAAAATAAACCATAACTACAGTATTAATATCACAATTAATAATTTACAACGGGAATTCGTACTTTCGAAATAATTTCTAATGAAATGGCGATATTAGAAAATACTAATTTCACGCAAGTCTTGTTACATGCGGATGTGTGCGTGCCCGAATTATTCCGACGGCCGCCGAACGTTTTGACAAGAACAAAGGTCAAACACGAATTGCCAGTCGGTCATAGACTGTCATTGTGCAGATTTTTTGACGTTACGTTTACTTATTAATAATTAATTCATAAATAATAGTAACTAAAACAACCACGGCTAGATTAACGGACTTCTGAATTATTACAAAGTGAATTGGTTTTATTGCGACGATCTTATATACTTAGCTACCTACGACGACTGTGTGACAGCGGACTTGGAATTACATTTCATTACGATTGTTCATTATGCGTAAGTACTAATATCAATTTATATTATTATTATTTATTAACAGTTGGAACCTATCTAGATATACTTTATGCTTAATCACTCGAAGCGATCATGTCTTTTCATTACTTTTCAACTTAAAGTGTCTTTCACTTGATACTCGAACGTCTATATATAATATCGATATGTAATATCATATGATATATTCAGTACAAAATGAAAATTTAACGGTGTGGATTTTTTTTACAGCAAAACCTAGAAAATCTAGTAAAACGAGACTTTGGCTATCAGCTCGTCGTAAAAAACCAAGCGCATGGATTTACAAGAAACGAAACATGTGAGCATTCATTTTATAATTCACATAATGTGCAATCAATCAATAAGTCATAGCGAAGTTTATAATTATGTTGTAAATTAAATTTACAATGGTGAATTTAAAAATTTTGATTATGTATCTCATAGTTACTGTTTGTACAAATACTATTAAGCACAGTCTAATAGCATTAGATAAATATAATTTGTTAGAATGAAACAACTATTAACGGATTTAACTCGCGTATTTGTATTTTATTATATTTGCTGACGTTTCGGATTCTTTACAGTTTCCATAATAATTTATTGTTTTTTTGTAGGATAGCGGAACAAACTTTACAAGATGCCGCAACAGAAAGGTGATTCTGTTCTGTTCGGGTGGACTGTGAATGTGATCTTTCTTATTTATAGGAATAGATCGTTATTCCTATTGTTTTTTTTTAATAAAATTATTTTTTTTTTACAAAGAAATTTAATGGCTATCTATATTTATACACGGTGCTATCTACTTTTCAAGATTGATTGTTGTTTGGTGTAGGTACTCCATTGAAATGCTACATTTTTGGGGTTAGCTTGCATTTGTCAGAGGCCTCAATTTTATTTTTTACTACCTAGCGATTCGCCCCAGCTTCTCTCGGATCCCTGTTTTTTTTATTTTCTATAGCCTATTACTTGTGTCAATTAACGTTTAGTCATAATAGAACCATAAATATAAAACTAAAAAATAATAATCGAAAATCCATGAAAATTTGAGAAATAAATACAAGTCCATGATATTATATCTAACTTTCTTTCAATCATTTTACAAACCCCCACAAAATGTAACTTATCTATGGAGCAATGACTTTTTATATACATATACTAAGCATTACCTATTGTAAATTATGCCTAAGTGAGCTATCAGGTTATTAAGTCAATACAATAATAATGTCTGTATTTTCTTTGGCGCAAGATTGATGTAAAAAATTATACCTATCCATTGCCAATTTATTATTTCTTATCCCCAAATTTATGCTGAACCCGATTATGATGATAATGTAGCTTTCGAATGGTGAAAGAATATTTAAAAACGGTCCAGTAGTTTTTGAGCATATTCATTACAACCAAACAAACAAAGTTTTCCTCATTATAATATATTATTAATAAGTATAGTATAGATTGGTATCATCAATATTTCCTTTTCATTTATGGCCAGCCAGGGGTGTTTCAAGATGTCTCGGTTGTATGTACTTATATCTGTATACTAGCCTCTGCCCGCGACTTCGTCTACGCTCGATGAGTAGGTAGGTACCAGGTACTTTACACAATATCGTTATAAAATATAGCTTAAGTATATATTTTCTAATGTTTAAGCTATATTATTGTAATGTTTCAACAAAATCCATTCAGTAGGTAGTTTTTACTTGAAAGATAAACAAACATACCTACCTAAAATTTTTACATAGGTACCTACATCCATCCATCTATTCATAAGATTGTTACTAAGGTAGGTAGGTACCTACTATAATATTTTGCATATATTCGACCTGATGCTCTAGTGGATAGTAGGTAGGTACTCCTGGTTTGAACTCATCACCTTCTGGTAAGTACCTAACGTAAATATTCCAAGTAAATACCTACCTGCCTATTTTCAATTTTTACCCGTTTTAGTTAAACCAGAGGACTCGTCGAACTTTGTGCAGTGTTCTAAGAAAGTAAATTGTCTTTATATTTTTTTAAGTTAAACATTATAATAATGGTAACAAGCAGAATTCCTATATATGTAAGTATATATATTTATATGTAGGTACTTATTATGTTTACTCTACGTACTTACTTAAATATTTTTTTTATCCAAAAACGTACCTATTTACTTGACATCGACCAAACCAAAATAAGGTACGGAAGTAGGCATTTCATTTAAAGTCAAATAAATTTTGTGAAGACTCGCTGTCACACGCACACTAGCATGAATATTGGTTACGACATTCCCTCTCGCTCGCGCGCCCGAAGGCGGCTGACCGATGCAAGCGAAATTGACCCTTCGTTTTCTAAACCTGAGAATCCATAGCCGACTTCGCGGTACAAAAAGGTGCACTCTTAAGAGTCTCCTTTCAGGAGTCTCGCCACCCGTCCAGTTTTGCAGTAAAGGCCCATTAGCTGGCCAACTGCGCTTCAGTATTCAGTTCGAAAAAAAAAAATCTATTTTATATTACCAAAAAATATACAAAAAAAATATATTACTTACTAAACAACGTGAAACGTCTGTCTAAATTATACTGTGCTGGCTCGCAATTTGCGCTATGTAATATTTTTAAGAATGCTTATTGCTAACAGCATTTATATTCGGAGGCTTGAGTTATCGTCAAGTATTTTTAGTGTTTATTAACTAGATAATTTAGTTATATAGTAATTCTTGAAATGTTTTTACAGACATTTTTTACTGCAAAGATCAAGAGATTCAGCCGAATTAGAGTTATGGGTTATTTTGGTACAATTTCAGACTTTAATTTGTTGAACAAGAATTTAGTTATTTCTATTGAAGTGCTTTCGATAATGAAAAGACAAAATTACATTGCGTAGGTAATTTGTAAATAATTTGGTTTACTTGTTTATTTGGATCAATATTAGAATAAACAAAAAGTTCTCACTAATCTAGATAGTTTCTTCAACGAATTATATTGTTAAATAAAAAAAGTCGTCTGCTTAAAAAAATACTATAGAAAAGTTTAATATTTCAGAGTACCTACGGTTATAGAAATTTTCTCCTAAGCATATCCGATTATCTTTTACTACTCATAATATTGTTAAGGACACCTCTCATAGTCGTTATAGGAGGCATTAGATGGAAAAGGAATAAAAAGACATAAAGTGCCGTCGCGGCAATAACAATCGTCTCGGGGTAGGCACGTGTGGTTTCAATAAAATTTGGCCTCTTCTCTCTCGCAAAGATCTTATCTTGAGAAAACTTACGGACCCGCGTTCTGTTCTGTCACGCTTTCAGTTAAATTAAACATATAAAGTTCATAAGAACTGTTTTAATGACGCGTCATAAATTTAACTCATTTATTCTCTACTCAAATGAAAATATTCGTATGATTGGAAAAACAACTGTAAAGGATTTATCTCGCATATTGACTTCATACTGACGATTTGAGAACTTTACAGATCGTAAGTTTTTTAGGTATGTAATAACCGCGAAAGCATAAGAAATAGAGTATTACATTCATAAACTTATTATTACTTATTACTTAAAATGTTAAAGTTACGCTACGTTACGTACCTAACGTTTTTGTCACTCTTTAAATTACTTATTTTTAAAGCCTGATAGTGTTAGATGCTTTCTCGCGCGGCAAAAATCTGACGTGCTAGTCTTTTAAGCAAACGTTTGCTTTCCTCTCTCGTATGTTTGCAATCTTTAGACTGACTCAGCAGCAGTCTGAATAGATATCTAGATACCTGCGGCATCTATTCGGACTCGGCCGCAATAAGTTCTTTTCATGAAGATTTTTCTCCTTTTTCATTTTATTGTCATAAAGAAACTTACAAAATGAAGTCGAAATTAAACCTGACAGTTTTTCAGGTAAGATTTGAAAGAAACTTGCCATTCATAGATATAACGCAATTTTTTTTTGCTTGTCACGTTTCATCTTTAAAAGTGTACTGTGAAATGGCTTATTTTGAACAAATTTCTATGCTATGCTATGATCAAATATTTTAGGCTATGTTGATATTGTTGGTACAAACTAATTCAAAGCTCGTAACCACTTTACTAAGTAATATGTAAATTCTAGCACAATAAGTTCTTACTAGCGAATATTGTTATTGAGGCAAATATTGATGAGAAGTTATTTATATCTGAACAAAGGTCTAACCTCGTGGATACTTTAACTGTAAATATGATTTACAAGCATTTGTAATTAATTATCTAGCTCAGTAACCAGCAGGCGCGTGCAGTGGGGGTGCGTAGGTTGGCACTACGTATCTATTGTATTTGTAGACCTTATGCCTGTTTAGAATGCACGCCTTTGTTAACCAGATATACACATTTTAAAAACATCCTGTATACACTTATACCTATTTCAATAAGTATAACATATTTTTAAAAACTGACTTAAGACCGCTGTATTTTTTTTTATCTCCGGATTAAGAATAGGTACGTTAGCAATATGCTTCGAATGTGTTATAATTATGGGAACAGGAAAGACATTTAGGTACATAAACATAAACAAACACACAAACAAACTTGTTAGTTTGTTTGTGTGTTTGTTTATGTTTATGTACCATCATCTAATCCTAAATTCATACAACTTTTCCATTTAGTCATATCTAGTTGTAAATAAATGATGACTTACTGAGTATCACACATGTGACTGATCAAAAACCGAGTATATTACATTACAAGTCAATTCTATGACCTACAAGCCAAGGTTTAATTTGAAGTGTTTTTGCCAAAGGTTCACACGTTTCATGAACCCTGTAACACGGTCTTAAAACAAAGCATTGCTCTGTAGGTCTACATATAACAGGCCTAAACCGTGTCAAGTGAACACTTGATCTAGTAGAACACGCCACGGTGACCGGTTAAAGTAGACCTAGGAAAAGTCGCGACGAAACAAGTTGCCTTGCGAAAAAAATGCAACGCACTGGATAAATGCAATATTTCACGTGTAGACTCAGGCGCGTGCTGTGAGAGTCGCGTATGTACTGCTTCAGGGTAGGCACTTCATACATTTATACTATTGTGCCTATATGGATTGCACGCCCTTACGAGTAATATAACACTTATATCCTTTTTTCACAAGGACCGTATGACAGTTAGAACCTTGTTCACTGGGATCTTATTTGTTATCTTTCGAACATGGTACTTTTTTGCGTTATTACTTTTTTGTTGGAATAATCTGTGTGTATAGTCATAATGTTCACATTTTCCTTCTCGTATTTATAAAACAATATTATTTCTTTAACTCATTAATTCCTGTCATGGTTCACCGCTAGATCACTAATAATAAAATGAGTAGATAAGCAACAAAACACACAAGGGGGCCTAAACAAGGTGCCAACGTTTAACGTTAACGTTGAACGTTGGCGCCTTGTCTACGGGCCAAGGTGTACCGTAATAATATAATAAAAACCAGTACCTACTTGGCCTTGTCATATAAATGACAACGATGTATTTAAGCAATCAATCCATGTATTTTTAATTGACCTAAAATAGCGGAGATATGACATATAAATCAACAAATAAACAATATCATGTAAATATAATGAGTGAGTGATGTTAAGTATTATTAGACATATCCTACCTATGTTACTTATATGACATAAAATACAAACTTTGTAAATCATAACGAAGGAAACATCTTAATATTAAATACGGATACTATGGTTTTGCACAATGTCAAAAGTTAAATTGCCTTTCCATCACAATAAATGGATGGCTTGGTGTCCTACAGGCAGCGTGGATAGCACTGTGACCGTACAATAATTTGGTTTGTGAGACGTGCTCGTAACAATGATCTTATAACATCGCTGTAAGGCTCATAATAAGATATAAAATAAATGTTTTACTTTACCGCACTCGTGACTTTTTAGTTAACTGATGTCGACGAAGCATTAATACTCTTACCAATTGTCGTCGATATTATCGTCAAATTATTACGATTCACCACAATTTATTAAAAGATTTGTTTAATATTTCTTTATAATTTTCTTTTTCATAAATGCTTCTCTTTCCTCGCAAATGTGTTGATAAATATCGAAACGCGTGTGCATAATTCCACTCGACCATATGACAAACATTGCATCTTAATGTAATACTAGGTATGATACTAAAGGACTACCTACCTATTTTTATTAGCATTATATTGTCACTGTTTCCTACTACGCTGTAGCTGCGGTCTTTTTTCACTCGATTCCGCTACAGGTTTTTTCACGCTGCCACAGATAATGTCTTGTTGTGAACTTTTTAGAGCATGAAGGTTTTACCGTCGCTCTTAGTTGAGTAAAACTGTAAAATGTCTTATTTTTTTTTAACTTATTTGTTAAAAATGTGTAGTATTTGCATTTTAAATATTGCGCATTTTAAGTTATGCATAGTTTTTTTCTGGAAGATGGAAGAAAACATTAAACGGGGACTAAACGAAAAACTCTTTTGGATAACATCTCTACAAGTGTAGAACAAAGGCGCTTTTCCTTTCTATCTGTCTGTTTATCCTCCAACTCCTTATAAACCACTTGACGATTTTTGATGCTGTTTTCGCTATTATTTGGGTGAGTTCTTCCGGAAGGTTTATACCTATATGTATATATAATAATGAATAATAACACGAAACTGAAATATTTTATTTGTTTTACAATATTCAACATTAAAATTTTAAGTAGTATACATATGTTAGGCTTACAATAAATGGAATTATTAATTATGACAATGGATAAATCCATTGTCATAATTAATGATTGAAAACATACACAATGATTGAAATCATATTCTGCGAAGTGGCATTATTTAAACTTTTTTATTTATCATTATTATTATCATTATTTATAATAATTAGGTAGTGGCACATTACACAAAATTAAACATTGCCTAATAATAAATATATCATGTTTACATTAGTGGCTAATACATGCTCATACAAACAGGCCTTGTTTTAGTATTGGCAAGTACAAAACAATATGGAATAGCAGTCAGCGCCATCTCTCATGTAATGGCGTAAACTCACGTTTGTCGAATCATCTCGTGTGACTATAATTTTCTTCGTGGAGTTAAGAGTCTGTTTTACGGGTCCCTTTTTTACGAGGATCGTTTGGCGTTCCTCCACGCCCGCCTTTTTGCCGAATAATTCGTTTGTCACGATATAGTGTTGGGGTATTATTCGATAATTAGAAAAACTCATTAACGTCGATATTTTTTTAATATTCGTATGGCTACTAGTGTTTATGAGATTGCAGAGTCAGCATTGCACGTAGAAATAAGTGAGACCTGAGTGAAATATTATTTTTGACATTTGTCACATTGATATTGCTTTATTATTATAATTAGTTGCTACCAATTAATCAGATTGATTTCATGTTTGGTATTATGTAACTAATGTTGTTTATATATCTCGGGGTCGTGATTAAATAACATATCTAGTAATAATATCACAATTACAGTATTGAATAATTACCTAATAGAAATTTTAAAATAATATAGAATATGACATCGTACCGATGTATGATAAAAATTTCAAACAACAAATTATACGTAGCCAGCATTATTAACATCAGTTGACTTTTTACCAGTTTTATTTACAAATTGTAAGTACTGACGAGAGACATGATACTAGTCTTACATTACTAGTCTATTAAAGTCGTATTAAATTACTAGTCTTTTATGTACGATCCAAGCTTGCCATAAAGTAAAGTTTATTAATTTATATAATGTTGGTAATATAAATCTAATTATTCAGTGTCAAAATTCGATCGACAGCGAAAACAAAGAAATATCCAATAGAAGACTACTGAAGACTTATTTATATTTAATACTGTATTGACAAAGCCAAGTTTGTATAAAATTTTCGATTCGCAAGGTACACGTAAGGAAGCAGTTAAGAATTCATGCGCTTAGGCAATTCGAGATTGAAACTGACAGTTTGAGTACACATTTGTGTGTTTGTTCACGAATATTGACCTACATATACAATATATATATATTGATTTCTTTTTACTAAAGGATAAGATTATTTTGATTTATAGAAATAGAACATTGACAGCAGCCGTTGTTTTTCATCGAGTGTTTTTACATTTCATGGGCATAATTAACATTGCATATTTTACTTTTAATTGTTAATTCAAATGTGGAAGCAATGATAAGCAAAATATTAGAAGTGAATGAAATAATAATTTCTTTTGTTTAGAAACGTCGTTGATAGTCGCTACATTCCTGGAAAAAATTAACTCAAGGTGTATCGAGAACACATTTTTTTAATAACAGTGTAAATCAAAAGAAAGTCGTAAAATTATATGGCCCCATAGATATCGATAATTTAGTACAACACTAGTTGAAGGGTGTCTATGGTATAGGGTGACACATTTACATGCAAATGTTGGCAGCACTGCGTATGACATCACTAGGAAAACGAGAGGAAAAACATACTATTAACTTTATGGTTTGGGGCTTATTGTATTGATTTATGAGTTATGATAGATCGCGTTACTATAAAGCGGGGGATAGGTACAACTATTTTTTTCATTTGTTTCATAGAAATGAATTAAATCGTCATCGTCTTATCGTGGATAGGAACTAAATAAAATGTAAAAGTAGAAATAATAAAATTCCATCTAGATAATCGTCTTAAGAGAATTTAGAAAAGGGCTCCCTTTTCCCTGATAACCTCTTGATATATTATTCAATCTGATTTTGGTATTGTACAATTACCTTTTACACTATGTCCGTATGACACTAACTTTTTTCATTGGAACGTGACAATTAGCAATTCAAATTAGGTAAATTGAAAAACTATAAAACACAGCATATGGGACATTTTAAAATTTTGCGCAAGTACCAAATTTAATTTCCGTCTTTTGTTATTAACAATTATACAAGGGGGGCTAGACAAGTGCCCAACGTTCAACGTTAACGTTATTGGGATGTTATTTATTGGGATTGGGATTTGACATTTGTGACGTACGTGACAGTCGTTCGCGGATGTCAAATCCTATACATTTTGGTCCTAACGTTTAACGTTAACGTTGAACTTTGGGCACTTGTCTAGGGCCCAAGCTCAAAATATACTCGTATGTCCAATCACTACATAGTATAAAACAAAGTCGCTGTTTGTCCGTCTCTATGTATGCTTAAATATTTAAAACTATGCGACAGATTAGGGAGCGGTTTTTTTTAATAGATAGAGGAAGGTTTATAGCATACAAGTTAACTTGCACAAAATTTGAAAATGATTCAGATACCTCTTTTCGTATTATATATCGTATTGAAGTCCTAATGCTTCATCAAAACTCCATCATCCAAATGTAAATAATTGTACCATATTGCTACGATTTGTATCATCAGTTGCATCATTATATCATTCAACAGGAATGACACAAAGTCAACTACTAAAAGTGAGTATCGCATATTTTGGGACCTAAAAGCGTATTAGAAATCGTCCGATGATATCTAACTGGCATATATAACCATTGAATAATGTATGAGAATATCGATGCATTTAACCAATTTGTGGTTTTGATGTGATTATTCACCCGTGCATTTGTTGTCAGAATTAGACGGTTTCAGGAGTATTAGTCCTAGCTATTAATACAATTAGTTACAGTTATATGGTATGTAATAGTATGTATTAATTTACATTTATTAAGCGATAAGCTGATATCCTAGGCAGTGATGCGGGGGAACCTCCGCAAGGCAATATGTAATATCTAACCAATAATATCTCAATGGACAATTTCCATATTACCTGATACATATAGGTACCACTAGCTTCTTGGAATACAATTTCATAATATATTGTCGGCGTCCCTTCTGCCTATAGACTACATGTAGATTTAGGCTTTTACGCCTTTGATAAGAATACTCATACATTTGCTGATTACCTTCAAGTGAATAGAAAAAAAAATATTAGGTACTAATTCTAAACCCCTATTGAACTTTTACCCTATAAAATTTTGGATAACTGTGAATACATTTTACGTTTTTATTTTAACCTCAATATACCTAATATTATTATCCAAGGTTTTAAGTTCTTCAGTTGATATGATGCTTCAAGTAAAATAATCAAATAGTTTCGTACAAATTTTCACCCCTTATTCTAGGAGATGAATTTCCACAAATGATTTATTTTAGGTATGTACTCACCAAGGGCGTGCATTGCATATAGGCACAATGTCACTAATGTATGAAGTGCCTACCCTGGCGCCATACTTTTGCTCTCCTCACTGCACGCGCCTGGTACTCACTTACGTCATTTGCTCTTACTTCTAAACAAGTATCAAGCCAAGTTGTAGTCCGAGCCTTTTTTATGCACCTAACTCGTTAAGTAGATCACTTAATCAGTTTGACTACAAATATGAGTATTCAGCGCTTAAATATAATTTCTATGCAAGATATTGTTCTAATTGGTTTTACAATAAAACTATGAAGTGATTTACTGCAGGCGTATTAGCATCGTTCATCATGCACAAGTTACGCGAAGACAATGGCAAATGGAAGTGACAGTTGCGAAAATTTAGGTCGTATTTACGAGAAAAGGCGCAGTTGAAAACGTAGTGTTGTAAATGCTGGCTCGTACAGTAAGAGAAAAATGTGCAGTTTGTTTACCATAGTATTTGGACTAGCGGTTCTTAAGTGGATATATATATATTTCAATAAATAAATAAATATACAATAGATTAAGTATTTTATTATATTCTAAAAATCTGAAATTACATAGACAAATAAGAATAATTCACTAATTGATCTAATTCACCAGGTACCTAATTTGAATTACAAACTCAATGTTTATTATTCATAAAAAAGTATGTAAAAAAGGATATTAAGAACATTTCAAATGACGCATTCTAATGCCACAATAAATAAATACTAATAAAAACACGTCATTCTGTTTGTTTAAATTATAAGATAAGCCACTTTTACTACTTATTTGGGCACGTAGGTGTTATGCCTACACGGATTTTAAATTATTATATGTATCAAATACAGAGTATTGAACGGAGTAGAGAAATGACTATGCTTTTGCGTTTTCTTTTTATTTTTAATATACTTTATTTTGAACTCTATATGTGTGGCTATTTTATATACTGTGCGCGGTAAATATTCTTGTGTAATCTTAAAGGAAGTTTGAATGAGGTCGAAAATAGCCTGAACTGTGTCGAGAAAATAATACGTCCAATGACGGCTATGCCACTTATTTTTGCTCAACTTGGCGGAGGCACTACCGTGCCTCCAGATAGATATATTGCCAGTGTGTCTTACATGTTTGTGACTATACTTGTAGTTCTAGTTAGATATTTATTTGGGACGGTAACTATATATTTTTGTGTTTTAATAAAAATTATGATTAAAGATGTATTATTAATTAACTAAATAAACCGTACACATTTTTTCCAAATAAGTACTATATACAACTTTGAAAGCAATTTTATAGCATAAAATTACAAATGTTTTAGCTACTCTTGTTTCATTTTACAATGTCAGCGCAGTAACGTCTCAATACAAAACCGATAACTCTTTATCTTGTAGTTTTATTTACGGCGTCGGTAAAACGACTTAAGTGGTACATCTGACGTTTTTCTGGTGACACTATAAATTAAAGCTTTACTTACTTTTTGGGTGGCCGCTAAAGTATGGGTCATTTCAAATATTTTCTTTATGAATAAAATTTTGACAGATTAATAACTTAGTAATATCGAATTGAAATCAGAACTATGATGTACCTACTATATTTGTACCTAATATAATAATAAATGAAAATAAAAAACCTACCTATATGAGATTTTATTTTCAATATAAAGCGATGAGATAATACAATTGAGTGCATTTAAACGATTGTATTTTATATTTCTGATGCTTGTGCGATTAATTCACAGTAAAAAAATAATTATTACGGTAAAATACTCAAGTTCAATAACTTGAGTATTTTATTATGCATCTCATATTTGCAGTAGACTAAGTTGTCGATGTGTGAGAACTATCTGTAAAAGTTAGAAATACCATATTAAAGATACCGTATTTCTGATATATGACATTGTCTTCTTTAGTCAATACTTTTATTTGAATTTTATCTCTGACAGATTTTATGACTTCACCGATGATATGAATGTAACCTCAGGAAATAAAATCGAATATTGTAATAAAAATTCAGTCAAAAAGTACAGTCATCCAAATAATCCTGTATTCAATTAAACTCTGCACGGCGACGTGACATGATTTCGCATCGCATCTGACAAATGCATATATTTTTTTCCTGAATTGTGATTTGTCCTATTTGTATTTATTTTTCATCGTATTACAACAAAATGTCACCAACTTTTATTGGAGTCTATAACGCCAGTTTTAAATTGGTGTGTTATTATGAATGTTATCTCGCTTCGATTTGATAAGTATATTATCTATACTATATCTATACTAATATTTTAAAGAGGAAATGTTTGTTTGTTTGTTTGGAATAGGCTCCACAACGGCTAGATTGATTTCAAAATTCTTTCATTGTTGGGAAGCTACACTATTCCTGAGTGACATAGGCTATAAAAAAAGAAGATCCGTGCGAAGCCGGGGCAGACAGCTAGTATTTAATAAAATTAGTTTTGTATCACAAGGTATTGTATTGTCAGTGTCACATAGGGAGGCCCAAGCTACCGGAGACTTGAAGTTAGCCATAGATAACACAAACTGTTATATTCTAAGATAACACTACATGGTCGCCCGTGGTGCTGGACTAAAACCCATTCATTAAATTTACAGGTAAAAGATGCTTATTTTAGTCGAATCAGAATAAAGTAGTTTTCGTATTCAGCTAATTTTATATTTAACCATTACGTCAAATGTAGTTTATAATTTTAGTATAAAGTTCTGGAACATGACAACTGCGAGAATTTAAAAAATATTCGCAACTAAATCACGTTTTACGACCGCCGCGTGTTCAAATAAAACAATTAAATGCGTAATGGTGGTGAAAAGGTGAAGGGACAGTAGGTCTGTTTGGGGATGCAAAGTACATTATGTATTTATCATGCCACACGACAATCAGGTCGTGTGGTTCTGCAGCTGTCGCATAGTAACGAAGCAACATGGACACAGAATACAACATTTTGTTCTATGTGTGGGAGCTTGTTTATGATCGAGTTGGATATCATTAAACATTTGCTGAGATCTCAAAATATTTACCATATAATTATGTAGGTATGTAATTTTTTTACGTAAGAGTTATAAAATATTTAACGTGATATATAAAAATATTCTTTTTGCCTTATATATAGGTAAGTATGTAATTTTTTTACGTAAGAGTTATATACTTTTCAACGTAATATATAAAATTATTATTTTATAATAATTAATCAGCCTGTTGCGTTCTCCTTGCGTTTGTATATAGTTTTTATAGTTTTACTTTTAATTGACTATTGCCCTTGCCCTTTTTAAATATCGATTGTTTTCTTATTTCTATTGTCACTTAGTTTTGTTAGTTTTGATTTGGTTGAGTTGTGTTGTGTTATTGTGTTCGTTTGTAAAGTTACTTATTAAATTCCTCTATTATTCATAAACCTATTGCATTTAATTACAGTCCATTCCTCACCAACATAGCCTTTACTGGAAATTGAGATCGTCTGGTGAGATATACCTATATACCTAGTTGTAATTCGATTTAATATATGCATAGTGAAATTTACATGTTCACTGACAATCAAATATTGCTGTAAACGCAACCTATCGCTTGTTCACATATCTACCAAGCAAGAACGGCCTCTCCAACATAACATGGAGAGTGCAAGCCCACTGTTATTCTCTCTCTAATTCGTCAAACGAACGTATACATGGGAGCACAGTGAAATAAAATATTTTCCGACATTTTTAATTGTACTGCGAGCCGAATAAGTAAAGCGTCTGAATAACATTTTTGGCGTGGCCTCTTTTTACATTCGAAATACAGACAATATGTGATATTTGAATAAAAAAATCTGTTGCCTTGGAATAAAACTGAAACTGATTTAACCCGTGTGTTATTTTTTATGTGAGCGTTGCAATAATCTAAACATACAAATTAGGTTTATTCCAAACTGTCACACAAAACAATCCTATTAATATAAAAAACGCGAAACATTAGTAAGGATGTATGTATGTATTTTTGTTCCTCTTTCAAGCAAAAAACTACCGAACGGATTTGAATGAAACTTAACAATAAATTGCTTAAACATCAGAGTTTCATGTATCTAGGCTATATTGATAATGATATTAGACAGCAGACGAAGTCGCAGGCAGAAGCCAGTTTACAAATAAAACGTTCTAATGAAAAAATAAACAAGTTTATAAAGTTGTGCCCGACGGGCTCGGCTCCCTAGAAGAACTTCAATGGCCTTTGCAGCACTTCGGCAGGGGTATTTACGTCACGGCCTTTGGTAGTGCCCGTCACATTTAAGTCCGTCCTTACTGCCCCTGAAAGCCTTGATCCTCCTGAATAGCCTTTTTCAGGCTTCACCAATAACTTAATCAAATCTCAAAGGTTTATATCTACCTCTTAGTTAATATTACATTCTATCGATTCTTTATCTTCATTAATTTTAGATTACTTTACTGAGTTATTTTTTAAAAAATCAAATCACTTAATAAACAATTGTCGCTTAAAAAATGTTTACTTAGTATTATTTACATAATACGTAGTGATTTTTGCGCCGACATCGCTTACTTCTATAAATAGTATTCTTTAGGATATATTCCATTAATAATAGAATGGAACGTAATACCTTCTATATTGTACAAACAAAACCTGTTATGGATTAGTTATAGGTATCAATTGATGTGCCTACTTCAATACACAGGATGATCCGTCGACGCCTATTTCGTGCTTTAATTTGAACCCACGGGATTTAGTTATTTACGGCCTCAGCAAATTTAGTTTATAAAATGGAAACAATTGGTGTTTTTTTACCTAGGTACTGTTAAACCTGCTTGGACAATAAATACATATCATCAAAATCATCAACATATATTATGGCTTAATAATTTCTGATGCGTAAGCGTTATTACACATCAGAATTAAACATTTATATTTTAAATTATAAACAACGCTATACATTTTTTTTTATAAAAACTATAAATAACACTCGACACAATTTAGCTCGCGTATTTTATTTTATTTGTTGACGTTTCTTAAACTTTACAGTACTCATATTCGTAACACGACTGATTTGACGATAATCTAACGCTAAAGATAAGATACTTAGGTAGTCGTATCCTTTCAATGTGTAGGTTATATCTGCGAAGACATCAGAAATTATAATTGTAACGGATTTATTTGTTGAAGTTTCAGAAATGTACAGTTCACTTATTCATACTACTCTGACGATACACAGTGTTAGTTTATACGCGAGTAAAATCCGTTAAGATTATTTTTTATTTTTTTAACTATTTCGGGACATCGTGAATCAGACCTCTAATCTGCTTTCAATGTTAAAATTCACTATTCTATAACCGGCGGCGTTTTTGAAAGGCTAATAGCCGTCAAACACTCGACGTGCTGAAGGGGCGGGTAGCGAGATTTATTCCTCTCTTTATGAGTTACCAAGAGTCTTTAAGTCGAAGCAATTTGGCGAAGTCACGGGTAAATTAGCTACATTACAAAAATATGCCAGGATCGAGTTGGATTGGTAACGGGGAATCTGCATAATATTCTACAAGACTTCTAAGAGACCCAATGCGTAAGAATATTTCCGTATTACGTGAAAACATTTTCTCTTTCGTATTAACTTACGCCTAATGAGCACACATGTTAATAAGTTCTACCTACAAAGGCTATATGAGCGCACAACCTTATACAGCCGTTATACTTTCTTTCGTAATTTATATGACAGGCCTCATATAAGTTAGTGCAGTAAGCTCTTTTTTTAATAAAATCTATACCTACATATAACATGTTCTTTTAGTAATCCAATAGCATATTTTATGTTTAATTATTATAGTTAAATGAATCTACGTATTAATAATTTCTGATGCCTTTGCGGTTATTACACATTGGAATGAAACAACTATTAACAGATTTAACTCGCGTATTTTTATTTTATTTTATTAGCTGACGTTTCCGATTCTTTACAGTTTCCATAATCGTAGCACGACTGAGCTGACAATAGTCTTTAGCGTTAGACTATTGTCAGCTCAGTCGTGCTAATAAAATAAAATAAAAATACGCGAGTTAAATCCGTTAATAGTTGTTTCATTCCAATCTACGTATTAAGTTACACTTCTCAATATACAATGATCGAGTTGTATTCAATACATTTTCTACTACAAGCAGTTTATCTTTTAATAAGACGAATGCATAAATAAATATATAGGAACCTATATTTTGGAAATGGGTATAGTGCAGCCCACTTTTCAACGCAAGTAGTGAAGTAAAGCTTTTAAGAATTTATTCGTATTGCAGATACCTATAGATTTGTTGCTTCAAATTTTTTGTTCGATCAATCTTTTCCCTATATTGTAACTTACGACCAATATATTAAATTTATTGTTCAAAGAAGAAATAAGTACCCATTTCCGCGATATATCTTCAAGGAACCCTAAAAAGTTGAAGGCGGAAAGTACAAAAGTTATTTTGATCTAGAGCGCCTCGTTTGAAACGAACGTCAGATTTTCTCTTGAATGGATACCTTTTTTGTTTCCATTAGACTCGTTTTACAGAATTACACAAGTTTTGTGAAATAGTGTCTTTGAATAGGGAATTTTATTTGTTGCTGCCTTTTGTGAGATTTAGGTCGGAAATTGAATGAGCGAGAATAAATCGAGTAGAGAACCTCAATAGTAATGATTGATTGAAAATGTATTCATTGTTTTGTATTGTTCTACTTTGACTTTTTTTGTTTGATTTTGTTTTATGATAAAACAGTTTATGTATCCTAATCTTATTTTATAGAGCTGTTATTTGCTACCACGTATTATATTTCGATTTCGTGTGAAACAGCTCTTAATAACTTGTTCAAAACAAACAACGATCGGTCAAAATCTAAAATCTCGCCAAAACTCTGTCATATTTTAAAACGTCAAACCATCCTAAATCATTTGGGCTATCTCTCGAGCCGCTGCCTCCCATAGAATGTGATAAGGGCCTATCTGTCACTGTTGTACAGACAATAGAAGGGTGACATATTCGACGACCGTATTGGGAATGAATCGTGACCGAAAGAGATGTTCGATTCGTATTTGGGCGTTTGATCTGGTTTACATTGTATTTGTTGAGTATTGCGATATGTGTCATTGAAACTTTTTGTAAGGGAGCGGCTGGTGTAGTTTTTTTTTGTTATTTGGATCGGCGTAGTGGAGTAGTTTTGGTTTACTAGGTTTATATGGACAGGCTCGTGTCTAGTAGGTAAGTATTAGTAAGTTATTCATTTATAAGGCATTCTTTTATAATTTTTTGTAGAAAACAACATATAATATTTCTGATTTCAATGAAATAAAATTGAAAAGTGGCTTTATCTTACTTATACGTAAACTTACTAGTCGACGTACCTACAGCAGAAGTCGTTGAGATTTAAAGTTTTAAATTAACTTTAAGCATAGGGGATTCTTATATACATATATGATTGAGCATTAAGATGGAGTTTTTAGATATTCGTAGTGTAATAATAGCAGGTAAGATTTCACAGGAAGCTTTTTAGTATTACTATGAATTAATTTCAAATGTTGTGTAAATATTTCATAATATAAACTGTGGAGAGAAGTTTTTTAAACGTTTCTATAAATTAATCCTATACTTACCCATATTTTATTTGCTGACTTCATCTAATAAAATAAAATACATGTATTAGTTACCGTTGTTTCATTCCAATGTATAATAATCGCGAAAGCATTAGAATTATTATTAAGTAAAAAGTTATATATCCTGAAAAAATATGCCTATTAATTCGGAGAAACGTTTGCCCACCCAATGAGATAGTAACCCTACCTCATTCATTTATTTAGTGTCATCCAGCAAAGTTAGTGACATTCGTTAAAGCGTCACAATACAAATCGGTATGCAATAATGATCCAATTTGTACTCAATCGGTGCCATCCGCAGTCGATCCGTTTTATAGACGGTTTTCAGGGTTGTCTATTTTCAAAAAGATACATTTCGCATATATATTTTACCTACTTTATCACAACATTATAGATAAGGTATAAAAACACAATTTAGCTGAAGTATCTGTTTATTAAGTTTACAATATGACAATGCCAATTTTCATTTCATTGTCTATTTTATTTGGTGCTGTATTGGCGAAATTTATGTGTGAGTAATAGTGTCATTAATTTGTATAAAAAAGTGAATTTAAGGTATTTTTTGGTTACAAAAGCAAGACACGTCAGTAAATGACAACGTATTTATTTCAATATTACCATTTATTTACTTCGATTGAACAATCAATCAGCAATAATATTGGAATGTCAATCATAAAAACTTTATATAAAATGATAATGATATTTGTACCAAGACATATATATAGATATATTATGTATATAGATATATCGATACATCGTTTATACTTTGAATGCTTTATACTTGTAAGAATTACCGATCGCTATTCTTACAGACGTTCACACTACGTTAAATAAGTAAGCAATATTTAAATGATATTAGTACCAAGACAAGAAGAAAAATTCGAGACCCCCAGTGGGATTTGAACCCATGCCCATATCTTTACATGCGGCACTGTGCTGACCTATTAAACTATAGGGACCACTCTACATGCTCTACTTTGTTTACAAGCGAACTTTTCGCTTCAGCGCCATCTGTGTCAAATGCTTTGCAGCACTTAGCGCAAAAAATAAAATCGATGGATACATCGTAGTAAATATTAAGTAATATTTTGTTATAGTGCTAACCCTGCAACAATCCTGCCCGTTATATCTACCACTGGAGACTAACAGCGACATTAGCCGCAGTGCGAGTCGAAGCACTGATTGTTCCTTTCACAAAGGCACAAGCTTATAACACACATTCGTGGAATTATAGATATAACTTCTGTTAATAATTTCTGATGCCTTTGCGGTTATTACACATTGGAATAAAACAACAGTCGCTGCTTCTCTGGAATAGTGTCACAACTCGAAATGTGTTACCATTCTGAATTGAAATTTATATGTGACGGTTCACAGTCTTAAATGGAGTAACAAATTATTTCGAGTTGTGACACTATTCCAGAGAAGCAGCGTAACTATAACGGCTTTAACTCGCGTATTTTATTTAATTTGCTGAGATTTTGAACTACAGTTTCCAACGCTAAAGCGTTAGACTATCGTCAGCTCAGTCTTTCTACGAATATGGGAACTGTAAAGTTTTCGAAACGTCAGCCAATACAATAACATGCAAGTTAAATTTGTTATAGTTGTTTCATTTCAAACAGTTTTGTTGTTAAACAAACGATGAATTACAATGCTAATGAACGAGGTACCTACTGTACCCGTGTAATAAACATGTAATCGTGCGTGATTGCCGTTCGCCACATCACGTATCTATTAACAGGTTTTATGTACCTCAATAAAGCTTAATTTGACGTAGTGTGTATTGTATTTGATTTGTCGGTTCATTGTCTGATAAATTTACTTGTCATATTGTACATTTTGTGGGTAATTTGTAGGTACGTTACAGCGTAACTCTTATAAGCTCTAATGGAAAAGGTAATTTTAAGTTTTAAAAATCTTTTAGGTAAAGTAATCGTATTTTCAAATTCTACGTACCTATAATTTTATAGATGTTAATAAAAAAGCGTGAAAAAAACTTCATGAACTTTATTCAATGTTAATTTGATTCACGCATTTTCGTATAATTCATAGGTACTCACCATATGAATACATTTCTTTTTTTAATAATTAACCTTGAAAAAAAAAATAAGTTTACAAAAAAAAATAGGGCGATTTGAATACATTACGTACCTACAGTTTTATTACAGTCTTATATACCCATTAAGAATCCTTACAATCGAAATCAACGCTCATCACGGAATTATTATATTACTTATAGAGCTTTTATCATTATAATGTAGCAAAATAGGTACTCAGCTGATGAACGTCACGGAATGTTGATTCAGCCTCATTTCATTGCATGCCGAGTGTACACAATTCCAACTGAGTACTACGTAAGTACACAATTTGCCAAAATGACATCAAAAACATTATCGCTCGTTCATTACGGCAGCGTCATAAAACTAAATTAGTCGTTACTCAGTACCTGGGTATTCAAGTTTTGAGTTGTTTTAATTGATGTCTCTAAAACCCCTGTTCAACTATAAACGGATTAAACTCGCGTATTCTATTTTAATAGCTTACGTTTCGAAAACTAACTACATAAATATTTCATATTTTTAAAATAGGATAGTAGTTAACAAAATGTAATTTAGAAAATAGGTTAGTTTGCATAGTGTATAAATCACTTTAAAGCGTTAGACTATCGTCAGCTCAGTCGTGCTCAATTTGGGAATTGTTACGTTTTCGAAATGTCAGCCAATACAATTAAATACGCGAGTTAAATCCGTTTATACTTGATTCGTGTAAGAACCGCAAAGTCATCAGAAATTATAATATTATTTTTTTGTTACAGATGGTTTGATACTATATTGAAATGAGGGCGTCGTGACGTGAGTCGCATAGTGCCGTGCCGTCGTCACTATGTCGCGCGTCATAGTCGTGTATCTCTGCCTACTGTTATGTGTGGAAAGCCTACAGGAGATACTCATTGAGGAATCATGTAAGTTTACTTAAACTTCACTACATAGTATAAAACAAAGTGGCTTTTTCTGTCCCTATATCCCTATGTACGCTTAAATCTTTAAAACTACGCAACGGATTTTGATGCGGTTTTTTTTAACAGATAGAGTGATTCAAGAGAAAGGTTTATAGCACCCATGTGAAGCCGGAGCGGGTCGCTAGTTTATTTATATTTTTTGTGTTTCACAAATTTATTCCATTTTATCAATAATTCGATTTGTATTCATGGTATGCTCTGTAGTAAACAAAGTACAGAGGCATGAAATGGAAAATTTGGTCAACTTGATCACTGATCCCAGACTCGTGCATATGTATGGCGCCAGATTAGGCGCTCCATTTATTGCACTGTACCTACGAGTATATAGAATGCACGTCCTCATTGACAACTAGCGCAATTGGTTGTTCAACTCAAAAGACGGTATACCTATGTGGTTCAAACAGCTGTAACGAATACAACTCCTGATAACTGTCAAACTGTGTCTTAGATGTGTTTAACGTACCTATATTTATTCGTTATCTAGCATACATACGTACTCGTAACACAATCTTTTCGCAACAGTAAAAGTTATAAACCGTGCTGCATTAGACATATACAGCTACAAATGAAAATCGATATACATGTCGCAGGAATATAGTACAGTTATATCTACTACTACCCAACAAGCAGAAACAGAAGTAGGTAAAGACCAAAGGAACTTTTTTGACACTTGAGAATACATCTCACTCGTTTACATATTATTGCAAAAGTATGACATTGACCAGCCAATATGACATTAGCCAGACTTAACTCGTAGAATAAAAAATCAGCCGCTTGTCGTCCTTCCTCCTTACTCTTGTTGTATAAGTATGTATGACAAAGACAAAAGCTTCCTTGTATTTCTCGTAAAACTAAATGTAAATCGTTAATCTCACCTCATACAGCGATAATTGTTATTCAGTACTGCTTTTACAGGCCATTATGCAGGTCAGTATCTTCTGAAACCCCATTAAATAGGCGCTAATGTATCCTATTACGCCCACCTTACATTTTCGTTAGAAAAGAAAACCACATCTATCAAAAGAATGTATTTACAATAAATTCAGTACATAGATAGGTATGTCTGCATACATATCTACGTAATATTTACAACCATTCAGCAAACGGTGTGATCAGGTCGTATTTCATTCATCATCGAAACACCTAAATCCATGCATGTGACATAATATCTTATAATATTAGATAGCTGTTATTCTATACTGTTTTTTTAAGTACTGTGTAGGCGTCCCTTGCATACTCGCATTATTTTTTCAGTCCTTTAATATCGCCCCAAAGTACTATTTATCATATAGATTATTTTAAACATTTTCTTTCTATAAGGGATTTTTTTATCATATAAAACGATATATTTTTACACTTGCAATACGGTTCGCAGTAAAGCCAAATTTAATATATCCAAGGACCCTTAGCCCGTGTGACCTTATAAATATGTATTTTTATCTGTTCATTTTATGATAGTATTGCTAGCATGAATAATATTATTGGTTACGGTTTTGAATCCTTTATGGCAGTGAATTTTTATAAATGTATTGTTTAAAAATTTTGCTTAACAAATATTAGTAACTAAATAAATAATTACGAGACTTAAGGCCTGGTAATTAATTGTTACGTCACATTTAAATTTTTATTTAGGAAGAGACCAGCGAATACAAGATTAAACTATTTTTTTATTCTACTTGTAGGTATATCGCACCTTCGGTGGCACAAGGGCACAATTGTCAAAAAATCCAAAAATGAGCCAAGTATACAGAAATGTTCCAAAAAAAATTTGGAACATTTCTGTACTTATACTTAACTCAATTTTGGATTTTTTGACAATTGTGCCCTTGTGCCACCGAAGGTGCGATATGTTAATAGATATAATTGCTTCATTAAACTGGACTCACATCGCGTATTAAAAAAAAGAAAAATAATTTCTACAAACTATTTTAACTAAAATATAGGAGAGATTTTACTGAACACACAACACGCGTGGGCTTAATCAGCCAAAATGGCCCATATGTGTAAAGAGATAAAGATAAAAATGAAATAACAGTAAACGCTACCCGCATCCCTTACCTACTTCCTAATTATGTGAACTTGAGACAAATATATAGTCAAGAGGTTCTACACATTCCAAGGTGCTTTTGCAAAAGACTAATCTCATTTTGGCAGTCAAACTGAAATTCTATTACCACGCGTGAAAGATCATATTTGCTTGGTATATTGTGGGAGATGTTATCTTTAAGTACAAATGCAGTGTACGTAATTGAACAATAAATAGTAATGAAGAGCTATGTGGACTAAGGGTTCTGTGAAGGTTTTGGTATCTTTTGGAATAATAGTGCCAAACTTAAAGATTCTCTATAACGTTGATGTTTCGTATACATGTTTACCAAGTGTTTTTAAGGATTAGATATTTATACAGACACCAATGGAAATGGCAGAAGACAGCACTCAATCATACTTAGTTGAGTTCGAGAACGTTCTAATACGCAGTAAATGAATATCGCTTTTGTCGTATGTGTCGATTAGGTTTTGACTCCTGCTTGCCATCCACAAGCAATGTCTAAATAAAAATCTTTGGGTACTGTTACAAATATTTTACCTTCCCTTTATCTAATGAAGGCATAATATACCGTTACCTTCGCAGTAGTCGGTAATTCTATCCAATCTCGTCGAATTTACCAAAGCGAATTTTCCTTTCCAGCCGTTATCTTTAGTAAATGTTATAACACTGAAGTAATCATTAATAACTGGGAAGAAGAGATTGTTTAAGATAAATTACCACCATTATTTTGGGAAGTTGGATCTTTTTAAGAGTTTCGGGTTTTAGAATTAAAATTTTAATATAAAGATTATGATTTTTTGTTTATGTCTTGTGAAAGGTGGTAACATTTTTTTCACTTATTCATAGCCAGATTTTTATCAAATTACCGTGATCTAGATTACAGAGATCACCCTTGTCAAACTAAGTAACAACCATAAGTAGGTAATTCATTTGTTCAGCCATCGCAAGCAAAATGTGTCTTTCAGGAGTATGCCTAAGTTACGTGCTTATTTAGTTTATAAGTTTAAGTTCAATGGTGGTAAGGGTTGGACATAAGACAAATAATCCGTTCAATTACTAACATAGGAACTTGTCAAATTAATTTTCGTGGTCGATCAACCCTCAATAATGATTTGATCCTTGAGACTGTCTAACCTATATCTGCCTTAGGGTATAATATCTGACATTTAATATAAAGGAAAAGTCAAACTTAGCCAAAGGCTAAGCTACTATTGAAACGGTCATAAGGGCAACACGCCTTAAAGTTGAGAATCATTTGCTATTTGGTTCTCCTTCATTAAACCTTTGTAAAAATATTGATCTCATGAGAAATATTAACAAATTAACCAAATGGAATAAAACAATTACAGACGGATCTAACTCGCGTATTTTATTTTATTAAGCTGACCCGGCGAACTTCGTTCCGCCATATAATCAAGAAATATCTGTTACCTTTTTATCTGAATGATTGTTTTATGTTCTTACATAAGAACCTTCTCCTAATAATAACAAATGCAACAAAAAAAGAATTAGTGAAATCGGTCCAGCCATTCACGCGTGATGTCGTGACAACGGAAAACGGGTTTCATTTTTATATATATAGATAGTTGTTTCATTTCAATGTGTAACAGCGAAGTCACCAGAAATTATTAAATTTACCTATTCTATTGCTCTGTACAGTGCCCCACCTACTCCATTACACACAAAACAGTTATAATACTACACGGGTACATCATAAGAGCTCAAACTTAAGCCTTCATCATTCTGGATGCGGATGTGACGGCTGCGGTCCGTTTACTAAAGTGGATTGCGATAGCGGAATCACAATCAGAATCACAGACGACATTTATGTTGTTTAAGTTGGTACTAACTAAGTAAATAGCTAAATAAGTAAATGATATTGTTAGAAAAGGTTGCATATAGGTAATTACTAGTTGACCTAGCGAACTTCGTACCGCGTTTTTTCTGAAGTTTTATTAAAAAATAGGGGTTGTTGATGTTATTGAAGATTTGGTTAATGCTGAATTATCATAAACTAGCGGCCCGTCCCGGCTTCGCACGGGGGGACTTAAGATTTTTATAAGGCCTGAGAAACGATACTTTTCCCCCGTTTTTGAAACATTTTCGGTTACTGCTCCGCAACTATAAGACCTAGCGTGATATTATATAGCCTATGTTACTCGGGGATAATGTAGCTTTCCAAAGGTGAAAGAATTTTTGAAATCGGTCCAGTAGTTTCGGAGCCTATTCATTACAAACATACAAAAATACAAAAATACAAAAATACAAATCTTTCCTCTTTATAATATTAGTATAGATTAAAAAATAAAACTTTGTGGTGGACCGCCGATATTATTTAGGGACATGAAGAATAGAATTTGACCGATTCCTGGACCTACCCGATATGCACACAAAATTTCATAAAAATCGGTCCAGCTGTTTTGGAGTTTGGAAAAAAACACCTTTATACCTATATTAGAAAATATGACATAAAAGTTTTGTCATGACGTGACTTTAAATTGTAGGTATCTTGCACTTTGGCACGACGCCTTTCTGAATATTTCCTATTTACTACTATTGTAGACAAAATCTTATAAATATAACATTCGCTGTCGTTCTTCAGGTTGTGTCCCCAAACTTACATAAATCACCATATATTAGTATGACCAATGTTTGTATATTTATAAGGGGATACGTAAGCGTTACCGAAGCAACCCAAAAGCGATATGAATGCATTGCAGTCAATCCTTTAACTGAATCAGTGGAATATGTGAATTTATTGAGGTACAGTGAAACAATTGAACCAATGGGGCGAGTAACACTCTCCCTTCTATTACATATGCATAGACTCGCAGAACAAGAAAATATATCGCACTTGTCTCGCTCTTATTACGCACATGTAAGGATTATATTGCTTTGCCAATTCAAACTGAACCATGTGCTATGTATGTGGCAAAGGCAGGTGTGAGAACTTGTTCGTCTGGCTGGACTTCATGCTCTTTGAAGGCTATTATTTAACACGGCGTGTGAACCTGAAGCTGTGAACTAGTATCGTCGTGAACTAACCCTAACTAAAGGCTTATGCTGAACATCGACTTGACCCGACACCAATAAGAAATCGATACGTTATTCCTAACGATAGTCGATGTATCGATATTCGGTAATAGATCCATAATCTATAAGTAATGTACTCGCTACAGGAATTCGAGGTGTAACAAAATTATTTACTTACTACCAATACCTGTTAAAATAGTCTTGAAATTAATCTGTGAATATTTATCAAGTTTTAATAAACAGTCTTTATTATTTAACGGATTTACCTAGCGTATTTTATTTTATACGCTGACGTTTTGAAAATTTTACAATTCCTATTTTCTTAGCAGTACTGCTGATAATAGTCTAACTTTAGTGTTCATTATAGCTAATTGTTTAAATCCAATGTGTTATAACCGTTAAAGCACATTTTTTCAAATATACCTAAAAGTCACATAGTTCTATTAAAAATATTAACTGTCGTTTTAAATTCTTACCTTGGGGAGAAATTAAATTTAAATTGGTGCAAAAACTCGATACTAATAATTAACAGGCTTTTAACGAGGTAGTTAACGTTTGACGTTATGGTGCATTGTAATTTAGATCACTTCCGTTGAGCAGTTTCCTTTTTATTGGCTTCGTAAATATTTGTAAATGCCAGTTGGTTTAGGGTGAAGTTAAATTAAAAATACAATCGAGACTTTTTTAATGATTGAATAAACTTTAATTAATATAAAATAGAGAAAGGATTACGTGTAGGTAACATTCTTTTAATGTCGCGTTATAAGTTAGATGAGTTTGAAAAATTATTTATAATTCGACTTGTTAACTTATTGCTTATTTTTCATGTTACCATTGAAAGTTCGAGCACCGTAACCAAATCTTGACCTTTTTCATTAATAACATTAGCAGTTTTTTTGACCTTGTTAACATTTCTATTTCGGAGCGCCCCCAATTCATTAATCTTTATAAATTCTTGAGGCTTCGTCAGTAAGAGTCTAAATTACGTACATTTTGTTCTAAGATATATTTTTCACGGTTTTAGTTGAATTTTGTATACAATTAGTATTTTTTAATTAACTTTGAAAGTTTTAACTACGAAATTTTTAGTTTCACTTTAACGTTGGCTTTAGGTAATCTTAACTTTTAAGAATTAAGTTGTAATTAGTTTTTTAATTAAGGTTTTTTGATGTTTTAATACAAAATACAAAAATTCGTAAATTTTATCAACATTTTTATACGACCACCGAAATCTAAAGGGAGATAAGTCAAAAAAGTTTTTTTTTCATGGGACTAGGTAAACGAAATCCTAATTGATACCTATTCATAAAATACTAAAAGCATTAATCAGTGTGCACTTAATTCAACCATTTCTCATACTACACAACTGACGTAGCCCCCATTTAGCTACTTCTCTTAACTAAAATTAAGTGAAACACTTTTAAACATTATAGTAAATAAACTAAATTCACTCGTATTTCATCTTGAATAAGGTCTACGGTAACTGTAGTTGCAGGTAATATAGAGAACGTTTGACCATGCTGAAAATGTAAGCGAAAGTTCTAATTTCAACCTCATTGTGAAAGTAATAAGATCCATGTGCTGCGTTATTAAGCTTTTGGATGTTTGCCAGCGATCATAGCTTTTGGTTATTATTCATACATTGCTTAAATGTAAGTATGGAATGCAAATTTTATGTTTAGGAATATTTTGAATATGAAAACAAAGTGTGTCGTGTGTTAGCTTTGAAAAAAAAAATATGTAAAATATTATGAAAATAGTTTTTGAAAAAGTAAGAAAATTTGAAAAAAGGAACAAGTCCGCGTTTTTAGGCAAAGAGGAAAAGTAATGTCGGATTAAGAAAAATATTATTAGGTCATTTAAATTGTTTGGTCAGTTATCTTAAGTTTGATTTAATGTATATAATTTTCAGAAAAGATAATTTAGGATTATTTATAAAAGTACAAAACAGTTTTCTACACGTAGGTCTGTATACAGTTCAACTGAATTCATTAGAAAAGCTTATACCTACTACATATCTATTTGATAACAACGCACATACCTATTTGGAATCTGTCTGTATAAATAGCTGATCATATTGTCACAGGATATAATGCAATCGGATTGCGCTGCTGAGATATACCATTGCAATCCATTCCGATGCACTCAATAAACAATGCACGATAATAAAACAAATTAATAAAACATAATAATAGGTATAGCTTGATAAGTTTTTCAATAGGTTAAATGAACTTAAAAGACTCATAACACAATGTGAAATTAATTACAACTATAATTACTTCTTTCATTTTATTTGTTTAGCTTTCCGACAGTTTTATTAATAAATTGTCTCTTTGACATGACATTTGCTAATGAGTGACATCGTGCACGACACAGAAACACGCTACTGTAATTTGTATTTCAAAATTCATTTGAGTAAAAAGCGAAACGGATATTAAATACGACGTGTATGACTTTTGGGATCATTAAAACGGCACTGTAGTGTGACCAGTAGCGGAGGCGCGACCGTCCTTACTAAAACAATAATATTTCAGGGTGTATGTCCAATTGTACATCCATTATTAAATAATATTTAGGTACCTATATTATTATCCGATACTATTTATTAGAGCATAGTCTCTTTTAATAGTGCTTATTGGCGTTTTAGTCTTATACTTCGTTTTATTATGACGTATGCTCACCCTATTATATATTTCTCTTTAATTCCGCCCGTGTGGGATTTATCATACGTTTCATTGGAGTATAGATCTGAAATTCTGACTACAGTGATAGAATGGTGCGAAATGCACTTTAGCTGAGGAATTAGTACATTTATGTACGATATGTATCTTGTTACTCAAATATATCGAAAAAAAATATTATTCGTAAAAATAATAATATGGTTACACTACTTTAATTTCATATTTTTTTTCTGTTCTTATTTATGTAAACTATTTTACTTTGTTCTTTTCATATGTGCATGTACCTACTTATATCTTTTAGCAAATAAATTGTGGACGTCGTATGATTTAAATAAATTTTATTTCATTTCATAGTATTGTACAATATGTTCAGTTACTTACTTAATATTTTTGGCACCAGTAACAACCACACCAGTTTTTTTGTAAAATATTAATAAGCATAAGAATTAATAAGCAGAACCCTGAAACATTGCCTAATTGTGTAAGTAATTAATATTCTGATAACATTGTGTAGGTATAATCACCAGAATATTAATGAACAACATTTTTAATTGCAACTGTTAGTGACAAGCTAACAGTTAATTTCTTACAGATAATTATGATAAAGAGACACTTTTTTTACTTACGATGTTTAAGAAATAAAAATGTTACATTAAAGTCCCTGAACTTTTGCGTAAAAATTTGAGACATAACAGGACAACGAGACCATGCTATAATAGGATTCGCCGCGTAACATAAATTTACCAATCACAGACCAGTTGCTCGTATCTCATTGGTGGAACTTTACAGCTGGACCTCTAAACTAGCACATCTAGCGGATTTTTGACTCGCGTCAAGCCCGTCCCGTTTACTACGAGTATGACGTAAGAGAATCGCTTACTTCTGTCACTGTCGGATTTGACGGAATGTATTGTTACGTCGTTACCATATAGGACGAAGAGTGACAGTGACTCAAGTTTCAATGTTTAAAAACGCTACTCTCACCGCTCAGTTAACTAATACAAGCCTTTACAAACATAAAGCGACGCGTTTTACGCGCATATTTAGTGGTTGTAAATTATTAATACGGCTTTCCGGTAGTGCAACTAAACGTTGAAACAATTCATTGTTTCTTTTTTAGGCTACGGAAATAAATATTATCTGTTCGGAGTGTCAATGAATCGGCTCTTTGCAACGAATTTGTGAAATGCACCAGCTGCACTTACAAGAAAGAATACATACCTATCTATACTTCCATACTAATATTATAAAGAGAAAAGGTTTGTTTGTTTGGATTGAATAGGCTCCAGAACGGCTTTACCGATTTCAAAAAATCTTTCACTGTTGGAAAGCTACACTATTCCCGAGTGACATAGGCTATAAAAAAAAGTGCGAAGCCGGGGCGGACAGCTAGTTGTTTTATAAAAAAAAAAGCTGTAGTTTATAGTTTCCAACGATTATGCGGATCGGTCAAGGCATACTCATGTATGTATCTGGATATTAATAACTTTAGTTTTATAACTAGCTTATAACAATAAAGAGGTCCCTAAAACGACAAAACATGTTTGGACTCGAGAAGCCATCATAATATGTTTTTCAACACGAACTTCCTCATCTACGAACAAACAGAATTATCTTTTAACACTTTGTCGTCTTTGTCGAGTCAAAAACGCTGTGGATACCTACTGTGTGCTTTGTAAAAAATTGATTTCATAAAAACATTTACCTACTCAAAAAATATCGCACCAACTTGATTTTAAACAATTTTAGGAACAATTATTTTCTGTTTCCAAGTTTTTCTTGAAACATAGCTACTTTTTAATTATAAGTACATATATATATATAATTCGTAGAAACCTACTTACGCTGAAATCATTTCTTGCTTTCGCGGTTATTACACATTGTTATAAAACAACTCGAATTCAACTCTCGTACCTATAGGTATTGTTTTCGTAACCGATTATGAATATGGAAGCTGTAAACTTTTTGAAATATCAACATAAAACATATTTTAATTTTATTCACCTACCTACTTGCACTGTGAAATATTTAATTTCGAGGAAAATAACGAACTATTTATGCCAAAAAAACACCTTGCTTTCAGTGCATAAGTATTTCACCATGAAGGTAACGAGATCCGCATGATTGAACCACTTTATGTTAAACAGGGTAACATTTTACAAAAACCCATATTTAAATCCACGGCGCCATACATCGAGGGTATTACAGGCGCCATTACAAAATAATGTTTCCACCATAATTGCAAAATTCACGAAAATCTTCAAGGAACATTGATGCTAATGAGCGTAGCAATAAGGTTCTTTTTTTATTACAATGGTGAAGAATGACTTAATTTGAATTTGAAATTGAATGAAATGACGCCATCTACAGGACGAGGGAATTATCGTCGGTTGTTTTCAGTTACGTTATTATCCGAAACGATTCGGCCTCGGAAATGATTATTTATTCTGGATTTGTAATGAGATTGGTTACGATTTAAATTGTGGGAGCATAATGATTGTGCTTGGTGACGCGTATTATTCAATGATACTTAATTAGTTTTGTTTCACACATTGTATGTTGAATAAGATCCTCATGTAATGATTCTCACTATTAAACTACACAATAAGCACCATCTACAATATAATATTTTCTGATACCTTCGCGGTTACACATTGAATTGAAACAACTATAACGGATTTAACTCGCACATTTTACGGAACGTTTCTGAAACTATACAATTCCCATATTCGTAGCGCGACTGAGCTAACGATAATATAAATTCTAAATTTATATAGCTGTCACCAATAAAATACTCGAATTAAATCCGTTATAGTTGTTTCATTCTAAAGTAATACAATAGGTGATTATGTCACATCTAATTCACGTTTGTAGAAAAGCTTTCTTGTCATCTTGTAATATTTTTGATAACCAGGGGCATGTATGTACAATCATTAAGGGATTTATTATTGAAATAACTTCCAGGAAAAAAATATACTCAGAAAGAGTAGCCCGGAGCCTCAAGCTTTCATATAAATTATACTCGCGTCTCACGTGTCTATATGTTTATTTAGATCCACCAACAATTGTTATAAATTATTAAATGCTGGGTATAATGGGTAAAAGTAGGTACTTTAAATCACTTAAAGATGAGCACCACATGCAAAAACAGGAATATTCCTAACATAGTACCTACTACCAGAGTCTATTATACATTTTTTCCTTTTGTCTTGTTTTTGCTCAAACACTATACCAATGTGACAAATACGTTGTCCATCGGAAAAACAAGTTATTAAGAACTTCTAGAGTATTTTTTTTTTCAAACTCGGATGTCCTTGTCACTTATCTTCACGCCGTCGCCCGCAACTTTAGATTAAATTTGCCCATCACAAGACACTTCTCGCATATTTTAATATTATCCACCCATTTTATCCAGTCTCTTTTAAGATATATTTTAATAGCCCGTCAAGTATATTTCCTTGTATTGGATTATCCTCTTTTCTGCTTAAGGAAATGATGTCATAAATCTTTAACATAAAGTTATTTCTTGTTCAAAATGTTAAACAAAACCTTATAATGTAGGTAATAACGGAACTTTTCAATAAGCTTACATTATAAAAATAACACGACATAATTCTAATACGTAGGTATACAATACTGTTGCCATCTTCAAATATATTAAATTCTCGTGTCATTTGCCAAACCCTTTCAAAACGGCTGGATCATTTTTTATAAAATTTTGTGTTCATATCGACGTCGCGTAGGTCTGAGATTTGGCCAATATCTATTTTTCATACACTTATATATAATTATGATAAGGGTGGTTCCAACGCAAAAGTATTTTTTTTTTTTAATTACTTATTGCACTTTTTTTATATAAAAGTTTTCAAAAAGCGTGGTACGAAGTTCGCTGGGTCAGCTAATAATTAAATAAAAGGAAAACGGAAATTCAAATGATAAGTGGGTTAGGTCAAAGACCAATTTGATACCAAATAATTATATTCAAAGACAAATTAATATCCGTCTTAGAAATGTCATACCGAACTCAATATTAATTAACGTCACTCTACTTTGTGACGTGGGAACCCTTTATAAGCAAAGGTCGTGAGCGCCAGGTCTATCTATCGTCAGGTCTATTTATGCATACAAATTCCTTTCATCTTTAAAACCCATCTACAATAACCGCTCCATTGCTTATACGTTTCACTGCGAATAGATATACAACTGTCATTTATACGTTTGTTTAAAGCTATGTAAAATTAGCCTTATGCGATATTCTTAAAACTACTTATGCTCGTCTTTATTGTCTTATCTTTTAGTCATCATAAATATTGGGTATGTAAATATAGATAGATAGTACAATTGGGCAATGATTGAGAGGTGAATCGGATTCCATACCTCGAACTCCATTCTATATAATAACGTCACGACATATTTGGTTATCACGGTTCATCTAATAAATGGCTGAATCTAGTTCCATAGGAAATAATACTTATCGCTGATGCTATATTCATCGGTCCTAACCTGTTGTGTCGCCGAGGTATGGAATCCGATTCACCTCTCAATCATTGCCAAATTGTAACAATAACATAAATGGCTAATAATGTAGCTAGGAACAACTGGTTGCAATTATGCTCAATTACTAAAAGATAACAAGTGTCAAAAATCCGGTTGCATTATGGAGCTGTATAGGTAGATCTCTATGTTAAAGGTATAAGGTACTTAATCGTGACCAGTATGACAATAGTATATATACCTACAATATATCAAGTGAAAAGTAGGTACACATAATATTATGAATATCTAGCTCATGATTATTGCTCAACGAGTCGTGAAGCTATATATTCTGATTTGTGGATGTTTTTATAGGAAGATGGAACAAACTAGACTCTAATAATTTCTGATGCCTTCGCGGTTATTGTTATTACACATTGGAATGAAACAACTATTAACGGATTTAACTCGCGTATTTTTATTTTATTTTATTAGCTAACGTTTCGGATTCTTTACAGTTTCCATAATCATAGCACGACTGAGCTGACAATAGTCTAACGCTAACGCTAATAAAATAAAATAAAAATACGCGAGTTAAATTCGTTAATAGTTGTTTCATTCCAAACTAGACTCTTTTTAGTTAAAATTTATGTAAATAGATAAGACAGTGTCTTAAATTGAATCACGTACATTACCACTGGTGACAGATCGATATCAGTACAAGTGCAGAATAGAATATATTATACCTACACGGTTTATTCTCAGCATGTCAGTCACTTTATTTTAAGAACGGATCTCTGGAATAACCTAACGAGACGCCCCACTTAAGGGATCTAGGGATAATCTATTTTGTCATCGTCATACTGACGTCAATACAAAATGGAGACGAATTTGTATGCAAAACACAACATTGCCTTTTGGGTGGATGTTGGGGGATTTGTCCTCAGATCTGTTTATTGCTGGTCTTAATTCTAAGATGGCTGGTGCGCGATGTGTTATTGAAATATCATGTTGATATTACGTAATTGATCCCGTATGTAAGGTTACCTATATTTGCAGTTAATTAAATACAGATGCATGTTACTGATTAATAAATACTGCTATGTGAGGTTTAAATATTGAGGATGGTTTTCAGTACATATTAACTGAAAATAAATGTAGTGTTCAAAAGAAAAATAATAGTAACAGAACTTTTTATTGTGCTTAATAGAATTATTTGTAAGTAAGTACAGTATTTAAGTTGAAGCAAACATTGTGCTAACATTTCGGCTACGAATATGGGAACTGTAAAGTTTTCGAAATGTCAAAAAATAAAATACCTACACAAGTTAATTCCGTTACAGTGGTTTCATCCTAGAATTATAGTTTTAACCTATTCACAAATGTCCTGTTACTTTATAATTCAATGGTTCTGCATAATATATTTCAGCCTAACCTAAAATATTCACAATCTCTGCCATTCAAGCGGCGAGGTGAATTCAAAATATTACCATTTAGTAAATTTGAAATGGTGTTCCCACAAATCGGCTTTGACCGACCTGAACCAAATATTGTATTGTATTAATTGTATTCGTAATCCTGAGGTAATATTGTAGCCACAATACTGGGCATTCTCGTCTCATTACAAATCTACACTTATTTCACCTGCTCGTATAACTTCATCTTTGCAAATGTTGAATACCTATTCGGAAGTAACCGTCACGCTGGCGCGTAAGGTCTTTATCTCGCCAGGAAATATCTACAGCTATACTTTTGCAATGAGTGTAAGAGCAACAGTGATACACGCTTTCTCGCTCGACAAGATTCTTGCGTAGCCTTAGTAATTATTATAAAATAGTTTAAATATGTTACAACTATCTTCTGAGTATTCATCAAAATCCATTGGGTACTATTTGCGTGAAAGAGTAATAAACATGATTAGTAAATCTTGCGTTTATAATATTAGTAGGATATATACCGTAGTACCGTATATTAATTGGTTACTTTATGTATTACTCAGTTTCGTTATCATTTGTTGTACAATCACAGTTTATAAATTCATTGCTTTTCTACACTAATATTATAAAGAGGAAAGGTTTGTTGGATTGTTTGGATTTAATAGGCTCCAAAACGGCTGGACCGATTTTAAACATTCTTTCACTGTTGGGAAGCTACGTTCACCCTGAGTGACATAGACTATATTATATTTTGAAAAAAAATTGGGACCCGTGCGAATCCAGGGCGAACTGCTAGTAACTAATAAATCCGTTAACAAAGCGGCTTCAGAAACTCATAAGATAACCTAAACCAAAGCGCGACTTCACTTCTATATCGTATCACATTCGCAAATCCTTCATAATACGGCGACAGTCCTGAGTAAATATTAGCAATGCTAATATAGAAGGAATCCTTGTTTCGAATGTCCTTTGATACGGAATGTGCGCTTTGATAAATATATGGGTTGTCTCCGTGAAGTCAATTCACCTAATTTGGACTTGATTTGAGGTAACCCTTTTATACCTACCTAACTTATGTCTTTATTTTTGGTACCTTAAGGGCCTCTGTTACAGTCTTCCCAAATTAGTATTTAGGTTAACGAATTGCAACTAGGTACTAGTTGCAAATAAAAACATTGTTTAGGATTTGTGTAGGTAATTTACTTACTACTTAGTTGGAGCTTTCAAGAGGTTTATTACCTATCTGCCAAGTGTGTTTGATACATAAGTTTTATAAAAAAAATAGAAGAATAATAATTTCTGATACCTTCTTGGTTACTAAACATTGGAATGAAACAATTATAAAGGATTTAACTCGCGTGTTTTATTTTATTTGCTGACGTTTAGAAAACTTTACAGTTCCCATGTTCATAGTACAATTGTTCTGACGATAGTCTAACGCTAAAGTGATTTTACATTATGCAAAATACCCTGTTTTAAAATATGAAATATTGAACTGTTTCACTCTACGCATTATTTACTATGTTACAATACAAATAAAGCAAACAATTGAATAGAAGAGTTAATAATGATCACAAAACGAAATAAACACGAAAATGAATTTTATTTACTAAAAAAATCCATTAAAGCACCTGTCGGCAAATAGCACAACATAAAACAAACACACACTTTTATTTGTTACTGTTATTGTTAACATTTCACGTGAACCAGCGTCCGGCTTTTATTCAGATTAACACATTTCGTACTGCGTTCTCATTATACTTTATTGTGTTGCATTAAAGTCTAAATTGCCATTGCATCTCTTGTTCTGAGTTTGTAAAGTGCAAGGATTTCTGCTTCCACTTGCTTGTAGTCTTTTTAAACATGCAATGTTGCCATTGAATCTCAAGATGTATTGAGTATGCTAAGTTTATCATTTATGTTCAAGCGTGGGAATAGTGAAAAAATGTATATTACCTACTCGCTACTGTAATATCCTTACTTACTAAACATTTTCTGTACTTACTCGTATTCGCAACTGACCCGATCCTTACATTTATTTCAGTCAAAGTCAATCTCTACGATCATACATAATTTAAGACGATTTTATCTTTGGGTCTGTGAAAAAAAAATCAATTGAGTCACGTAGTAAAAATAGTGCGTATTTTTATCATTAAATGACACGAACATTTATAAAAAATAGGCATATTTTTAAAATACAGAGACCAATTTACAGAAATTACTCTATAACAGTGAAAGATATCTATACTCCTAATTTCAAATCGGAGCATCGCGATAAATGTTACAAGAACTTCGATAAAAAAGAACCAATGTAATATTATACCACTTAACTGTAGCGCTTAGTTTATGTAGCGTAGCATCAATAATAATATATCGAGTTGCATCGCCTACGCACCCAAAACTTCTGTGTTAAAAACTCTATATATCATTTGTAAGTAGGTACATACTAGCTGACCCAGTAAATTTAGTACTGCGTTTTTTGAGATTTTTTAAAGCATAGTATATGTTTATCTTAGAAGGTTAAAAATGTAGGGTTGCACCTAAGTATTCTTCAATGCCGAATCAGAAAAAAAATACCAAAAATGTAAAAATACTTTGAGTGGGTCCGCCCTTAACATTTAGGACTATAAAAAATAGATTTTAGCCTATTCTCGACCTACCCTAATTGACAACCGAACGAAAACTGACCACGTGAATTTTGATGAGCTTGTCAATTCCTTACGGAAAATGTAAGGAAAAAGTCATGCTAGAATTTGTCGAGGCCTCTTTACCGCTTAGTAACAGTATACAAATGTTCGATATACGAGTTAATATTCCTTACCCTGTGTCTAACGATGGACCGCTGCTTTAACTTTGAAAGGGCGCGCTAGTAACTTTATAAAGGCTTGTATCTTGTAATCTTGTGTACGCATGTCAAAGCATAGCGCGTGTACTTATTTGTGTCAATTGAGATGTCGTAAAGACTGGATCGAATTAACGGGATCGGGCGCATGGTTTGACTATAGTGATGGGACGATATTATCGATAACTTATTAAAAATGAGAATTAATTAAAAATAAATATAATTTAATGTATGTAGTTACAAGAAATAGTTAAATTAATTATTTAAATCCGATATTAAGCCAATGTTTCATTATACAAGATAAATAGTGCTTGTGTTAATATACATATTACTATAAACATCACTGAAACAAAATATCAGAAATTATTTTCTCATGAAGTTTGTTAATTTTCCAATGCTGCTTCGCAATATGCTGTATTTTATTAATAATTAATCATTAATATTAATTAATCAGTAGGTATCAGTCATCTGGTGGATAATTTATTTAATTACTTAGGTATTAAAAGCCTCTGTGCTATTATTTATCAACTATGAAAATGGCAAATAGTTTGGTTGGACATGGTAAAATGGGCGGTTAACATTATAGATAATGAATGAAAAATGCCATGATAGCTTTTCCACATTTTATTTCGAAATTTTGATGGCACAGCGAGTTCTATAAGCTGAAGTTTATGAAGCGAAATTTAAACCACCATTTTGTTTTATGGGTATTTAAAAACGAACGAATGTGCTGAATTTAAACACTTTACGAGTTCTTTGATTAAAATTTTATGAACATTTTAAATAACATCCGTTCTGAGAGAAATAATTGGTGTACTTTCCTGTTTAAATTAATAATAAGTTGTAGTGTACCACATTACTAAATGTTAAACCATAATTGTTACTTTAATTTTCCAATTATTGGCTTCATTTATAAATGTACAAATTATTTCTATAATTTAAATACCACCTTATTGCTTAACAGCATATTTTTTTAAATATTGTCGATAATCGATATCGACATTTTATCAGTTAGATCAACACCCAGTCATCACCCGTTGTGCCGCTCACGAATATCGAATTACTAAGTAACCCCGTCCCACGCCGACACATCTTCCGTTCCCTTCTCACTTACAAGACTTCTTACAGGAAAGTGAGAGACGAAGCAAGGATATGTCGAAAACTGTCAAGTGTGGTGAACATGTCTTTGGTTTGTTTGAATACTTACTTTTAGTTTGGGATTAAAGGTTACGAAGATAAACAGAAAAACATGAGGTGGAACAAATAGTGCCGTATAAGTACCTATTTGTTTTTCTACTTTTATTTATTTATGTATTTAATCTTTCGCACATAACACTAAATGTAAAGTTAATAACCTACGAATGTGAAAAACAATAATGTTTAACCCTTTGTTTACATTCTAGTCAGTTAATAATTTCTGATGCCTTCGCGGTTATTATACATTGTAATGAAACAAATTAAAACGGATTTAACTCACGTATTTTATTTTATTGGCTGACGTTTCGAAGCCTTTACAGATTCTATAATCGTAGCACGACTGAGCTAACAATAGACTTATGCAAAATACTTTAGCATAAGAAAGTTATTTCATTCCAATTTTAGTCAGTCAGTAATTATTAAGTACTATGCCAAGTCTATTTTATGTTGACCTATTTTTTAGCCAAGTTATCAACCCTTACTACTAGAGGATCTATTTAACTGATCCTTTTTATATTGTAAGACATTTCCGTTAGCGATCCCGCCCGTATGTCGGTCTAAATTGGATAGGTGCCTTCATTAATTAAAGTCAGGCTCGAGACAATGAGAAAATGTCTTTCCAAATCCGATATCTGGTGGTATCTTCAGACCTACATAAGAGCTTGTAAAAGCCTAAATGGAATAGATTTTTTTTTTTGTTTTGAATCAATTGTTTAATCAAGCCGCGTCTCACTAATATAAAACCGACCAAGTGCGAGTCGGACTCGCGCACGAATGGTTCCGTACCGTCTGTAGGTACATTATCTAGAAAAACAGAAAAAAAAATATTTACTGTATAGGAACCCCATTAAATATTTATTTTATTTTGTTATGTCTCAGATCACATGTAATTGTCGTAACGAGGCGAAGCTGAGGTTGACATGTGAAAAATGTGATCTGAGGCTATTTGTACTGGCCATGAGATAGGTAGGTACTATTTCTCTGTTTGACGAAGCCAGAAAGCGGCAATTTCATTTAGCGCAGCGGCCACAAAGTTGGCGCTTTTTGGCCGGAGGACGGAAAATAATATTTACTGTATGGGAACCTCCATTCAATCTTTATTTAGTTTAGTTATTAGTATCTATCTTTGTTTTTTCGCACTTAACTATCTTCTTTGTCCTTAACTTCCTAACTAACTGCAGGATACCAACATTAGGAAAAATGTAATGACATTACTATTTCTGTGTTGGCGAACTTGTAGTGGGTTTTGTCAGGTCGCCAAAAAGGCGTGCCAACATACTGGATTTATTGTTGGGTTATGATAACTGTGTTTGTCTTAACAGAATTTCGACCAAGTGACACGGTTTTTCTGCCTGTATGTTAATGCTATGGAAGTAATTAAATTTTGATGATTAATAATAAGTTATAATGCCTTGATGGTTTGCATAATGTAAAATTACATTAGCCGTAGACTATCGCCAGCTCACTCGTGCTACGAAAATGGGAGATGTAAAGTTTTCGGAACGTCAGAAAATAAAATAAAATACGTGAGTTAAATCTGTTATAATTGTTTCATTCCAATTGATGAATAGATTTTTGTTGTTGTTGCTTCGTAAGATTATTTTAGTTGAATGATAACGAGAGATCCTAGATATATTAACTGAAGGCAAGACTAAATTTTCTTCAAATGGTTATGAGGTAGTCATTTCTGATGCACGAGTTTCCAGTTACAAGCTCTCGAAACATTACCTACCTACCTATTTATCACATTGCTGCTGTGATTTTTAATTTTAATAATTTATAGTAAAATTTGCATACCTACATGCAAATTTTACTGTAAGGTTCGGAAGCTCTGGTCAAACTGGAGGCATTTCTTATAATAAATGAATAACAGAAAATGCAAAGTACTTACTGAGTGAACGAGTAGGTACAGGTAAATGTATTGTATTTATGTGTACGAGCTTTCAAGTTACGAGTTCCCGAAACGATACGTATTTATTACAGTAAAGTAAATTTAAACAAATAGATGCCTAAATACCCAACCAGCAAAATAGTCGTATAAGAAAGGCTTTTTACAGCTAACGATCGAGAAATTGTAGTAAAAAGGAGTTAAAGATGCCAAATCATTGTATAAAAGATCTAGACTCAACTATTTAGCATTTTCTCATTTTGGCTGGTTAACTCTGTCGACTAAACGTTCACTCCACATGTTTATAGAGCGTTTATTCCATTATTGTATAATGGTACCAAGCTTCGCTTTTATACAACGGTAAGTTCTAAATTGACTATATAAATGCTTTGTATTTTCTAAATAGCTACAAGAGGCGTCTTTACAGCACTGTCCTTCGACATAATTCCTGAGCTAGCATTATAATGTTAAAAAAGCTGCTTATATGACAAAATAGCTTCTCAGTAACTCTTAAAGTACTAAGTGTAGTATAAAATATATCGATTCTCTATTACAGCACTTGTCGCGAGAAAGATTTTAAAGTGATTGTTATAACACCTAAAGCAATTCAAATGCACTTTTAGGGCCACCATGCAGCAAAAAGTAACATAAATGATCTTTGAAATCTTTTACGACACCAAATTCTAATTACATCTGTTTAATACGTATCGTGCTGAGGCTCACATATTCTAGAAAATGGATTATGAACAGTGGAAGAAACTCAAAAGAAGATGTGTGATGATATAAAAATGAAAGAGTACTTAGGTACTTTGTTTACAAACACTGCGGATTTATCATATGCAATAAGGAATCCAATATTGATAGTAATGGCGTCGGTATAGTAATGTAAATGTGATATATTTTCTATTTTTCAACTAAAGGATGAGTAAAGGTCGTAAGATGGCAAACGTTTTTCTATAATGGCGAAATAACTCCTTTTAATATTTTATTTTTTTAAATGATTTTACAATAACACAAAAATAAGGAGACCCATTAAAATTTTAACTAGAAATATAAGGTAGTTAATCGACAAATAAAATTTCGCATTGAAATTTGGTACCTATCTTACATGAATGATAGCTAACACCGAAAACCAATTATTTTAAAGAACATATTATAATATGGCTACCATTCAATAGTTGTTAAGAAAAAAAAAATAATCACCCGTGCATCGCCGCAAAGAGCTGGAATACTTAGTGCTAAAAAGCTCGCTTTTTTGCGATTAGTCCACTAAATAGCTGAGTAAATGCGATGCAGTAGCTGTCACAGCACTATTAAGTCGAGTAAAAGCAACTTTATTGCATTCAACCGACATATAAGTCGATTAAAGGTGAAATTATCGCTATTATAGTATTAATAGTGCCGTATGTCGCTTTTTCTCGACTTTTAAGGCATCATTTGGGTCCTAACTCAACTATTTTACGATAGTTATAGCATTTTAAGCTGAGTAAAATGTGCCCTTTTCGGGTCGAGTAAACGTTTCCAGATCTATTTCTCGACAGTTTAAAGTACCTTTTCTCAACTTTAAGTGGAAATAAAAACGTGCTCTCAACTGTCATACGACTTAGTTTTGCTACTTGGGTACTCATGCTCTAGAAGTCGTACGAGTCGGTATGAGTATGCGAATGCATCTATGTCCAAAAAATCATTACAGTAGAAAAAAGGGTTTGACATACAGACAGACGGACAACGAAGTGATCCTATAAGCGTTCCGTTCTTCTTTTAAGGTACGGAACTCTTAAAATCACTCCATGTATATGTGTGTGTATGTTAGTATACCTAAGTGTTCGTATATTATTTTTTTTGTATTTTCCCTGTATGCTTATCTGTTTACTGTGCCCCGGGTGCGAACAAAGGTCCCCATTAACAAGGTTGCGTACAAAGAAAAAGTAGCAAACATGTAATTTCGAATTTTCCTTTTTATATTTAAGGAAATCCCGTTTCTGCGCCGAGCTTTAAAATGAAGTGTCCAAATACGAAAATATAAAATATACTGTATCCATTTTGTACCTACAACTTTGTGACTTTGTAACCCTAAAGTAATAAAATAAAAAGAATATTTATTTACTTATACATTTGGTAATTTGTTATGTGGATAAGTAGTAGGTACTTGTTACGGAAATAGAAGTACTTACCTACACGTCGATTAGAAAATTAAATTGTTTTTATGTTAACCTAACTGCGAATTGAATTAATGTTTTGTCTTAATACCATTTTAAGAACATTCTCACGCAAATACAAATTATTAGGTCATGATATGTCCACAAAATTACTTCAATCGCAAAGAATACGTAAGACAAAAAATAATTCCAACTCCATTAAATTTTTCGTTTCGAAATAAATCTATTACCCTAATGTCACCAGTTAACCCTCGAAGCTAAAGGCTCATAAACTTAAAAATCCATTTTCCTCTTAGAGAGAAAGTCCTCTCGGGCAAAACGTTATAAATCAGAAACCGCCAAAAATATCTTATATAAAAGTACCTAAAGCACGAAGTTTGCGAGTTCCCGATAAAATTCTTTCAATACAATATGGCGAAAGAATTCTAAATTATTCCAATTATTCGGGAAAACGATAACTTTTGGGGTAGTAATCTGTAGACACTTTTGCGTCTTACTTTGTTGACAATATAACTTTCCGTTAAAGTAGTCCATGACAAAGTTTTTTCGGATTTCAAGTTTATATTTGAGTAATAAGACCAAGTCTGGTTATGAAGAGTATGTTTCAAATATGTTATAACCAACCAAGATCATGTAAAATCATACTCTGTGAAACAGTGAAGCCATAGAAAAAAATAATATAAAAACCGTATATTCGAGAATCAATCTCACATTGAATATCAGAATGCTTCTTATCGATGAAATACAAATTTCCTCCGTATGTTTATACACGTGCCGCACAAACGCTGATTGTAAACACTTTGTTGGTAGATTTAGTTAGCTTGTAATGAAGTACAAACTTATCTTGATACAAAAGGATACCGTAAAACAGGAGTGCGGTAATGTAAAGTAGCTATACACTTGTTTAATATCTTGGATTATACTCGTAAGTCTAAGAACGGAGTTATAATTTCCCTGATACGAACAAGTGTGTCAAAAAATAATTTAGAACCATTTATCTTTAAAAAAGAGTAAAGTTAACCGAGATATCCACAACCAAAGTGACTTCTCTTGTACATCGTCCCGAGCGAGATCACAAGAAATGGACCCCATCTGTTTATATAAAGGATACAAATGTGTTTGTTTGAGAAAACGGGCGAAAATTTAATAATATGGATACAATCTGTTTACATGCTTAAGTTGAACGATAAACAGGGCTAATAAAAGGGTTTTATTTGTAACATTGTTGTTGAAAATGAAACTTACATTCCATACTTTTGTCATAAATCTGAATATTATAATCTTATCATTGCGTTAATATTATCATTTAATACTTACACTATATAAAGTAGATACTTCTGTAATGATACCTAAATATATTACAAATACATATCACTAAGCGAAATAGGTACCTATTTCGTTTGGGAAATCCGAGCCTTATAGGATCTCTCGTGTGTCTGTCTGTCCGTCTGTCACAACCATTTGAAACTACTGAACTGATCATTTGAATATTAATTGAAGTCTTCTGAGTTTGTAACTATTTGAACCATAATATATATGTAGATATATATAAACCACTGTTAACAGATCAAATTACTTTTGATACTTCTTTTAAAAGAATTGTTGCTCATTTCCTTTCCCTACGCGTTACATTATAATTTTAGATTTGGGTATTTTTTTTATAAAAGGCTGCCGTCGGCGTTTCTTTTCTTATAACGCGAACAAAAGCTCTCCAGTTGTAACTTTAATTCAGATCTCAAAACACTAAAGGCTAACGAATAATTAATTCAGACTAAAAGCTACAACTAATCCGATTTTGTTAATACTTGCTAATTTGTATTTTAGGTACTTATACAATTAGTGTCATTATGTGATTTAATTAGATATCATTCGGCTTATTCATTCTGAGAATAAAAATATTCTATATAAATTATTTTTATGAAAGACCGAAATAAACCACCTCCATTCCTATTGGCATCATTTCGAGGAATAGGATTTATAGACCATTTTCAATTATTATATACTTTAACAAATAACTATTGAATAAGCTGTTCGTATTTGTATTTTTGACCTTAATATAACCTGTCAGAAATTTCGTAGAAAAGATATCAACGAATACCATCAGCTTTATTTTCTCAAAGGACGAAAAAATAATTCATACAATAAAATGGTGGAAAATATTTTGCTTATTTTTACCTAAATTTATTAGTTAAAATGGAGATTAGAAAATATGGGTTAACACATTTGCTTTTAAGTGATATTTGTTTATATATAGTTAACTAATCTTAAAAACTTCAACTCGAGTATGATTCTAGGGTTTATATAATGGCCTATGTGTTTTCTATAACTTCACCAATCTTCGTTTCGCCAGTGTAGTTACTCCCTTACAGAGTCCAGTACGTGTTGGGTTGGACACGTTTATGGCATACGTTTGCCTAACAGCTTTGCCTAGCTTACACTAACTACGACAAATGGCCGACCTAGAAGCCAGACTTAGATATAGGGTACAACTGAATTTTAAATATTCCTTATATTTTACTATCAAAGTGCAAATAAATGTAAAAATCCTACCTAAAAGTATCGTAGTAGTTACATAGTCTAGTATTGAGAACATCTTGTGAAGTCAATTAAAAATAACACATCTTTGTTTATAGTGTTAATAATGCGATAAAAAAATATTATAAATATTTGGTTCTAAACTAGCTATTTTGCATAACAAGTATACACAAAAAAATACTGTGTTATTTACGACTATGATACATTTAGTCCGCAAGGTATATAAGTACCGAAAACTTTTCGAAACGCAAAAAATCATACCTACCTACGCGAGTTAGATCCGTAAATATAAATGCTATAAAATACGAATCGCACTACACGTCATGGGGTTTTCCTGAAGGAATTCAGTTTCGGCCAAAGTTATTTAGTTTATTAACGCACGAATGCACGGGGATGTACCGTTACAAATAAAAATCTACCCTTTACATACTTTTATATGTATACATTAGCTTCTGCCCGCGACTTCGTCTGCACACTAAAACCCCCCCCCCCCCCCCTGTTTTACTTCAATAGGGAACGAATTTTCAAAAATCCTTTTAATACTTTGGCAACAAATGCGACATGTGAATACACATTTAAGAGATACCCCACTTCGCTTTACTTTACAGGTTGAAATGTTTGTCAATATTGCGCTGAATTTTACGTCACCGCCTTTCTGCCAATTGTGCTATTTTATTTTCGCAGACAGCGCTTAGCACGTAGCCAATATGCATTATATTCACGACCATTCAGAGGTGTGTGTCGGATCACGATTTGATGATCTTGCACGTGTATATATATATATATACGTGTATATATATATATATATATATATATATATATATATATATATATATATGGTGTGTACCTAATATATACTGAGACTTCCCAATTTGAAATTATGTCATCACTAAGTTTAACGTAACCAGTGTAAGAAATTAACAAATATTTTTTTCAATCACACTGTTCAATCACACGTTACTACAATCATAAACTGTTCGGTTCTGAGCCGAGAATGTCCGAGGATAGCCAAAGTCGTAACTTAGGATTATCTGCATTGTACGACCTTAGTTGTTACTTACGACCTCCCACTTTCCTCTAGATGACTAAGTTGTTTGTTACAAAAAGTTTTTCCACATCATAAAGTGTGAACGTCGGAATTTCGTTCGGGCTACGAACTCACGTGAAATGTGGAGCTTGCGTTTATATAAAAAATACCTGACATTGTATAACTTATTGTTTATTTGATTTCATATATTACGTCTTTGAATTATTATTTAGAAATAATGAATTTATCTGTGTACCCAGCTTGTTGCGTCTGGCCTTTTAACAGACGCGGCTGACATGACGTGAGGCTGGTCACCTAGATTGTTTGAATATTAGGGAAATACCTGACTGGCAGTTGGTCGACGAAACAGTACACGACTTGATCCCGGCCACAGCTAATGATTAAGTTACGTTCATATTAAATTCAAGCAAGTATCTATAGTAACCATTTAATTAAGAGCGTTGTTATAGTAACTTCTCACTTTTACAATGTTGGTACGGCCTTCATCCTAAATGCGTCCCTAAATTTGTGTCGTTTCAAGTAGTTAATTGCAATCGTCGTTTTGGAAATAATAAACGCATTTAAACTAGATACCTACCTATTTAACTATATTATTAACACTAAGTCTAACACGTATGGAATAAGAAATAATAAATTAGCAATTCTTTATTTATCAAATTCTCTCTCTCTATCTTTACATCTACCAAAAATATCTTATGACAGATAATTTATTTTAATATTAGGTATTATAATATCCTACATTTTGGTCAAGCCTTTAAAATGTAATAAGGCGAGGGACGATCGAGCCGAAGCCGTTTTACATCCTGAAAAGTTGTTCAACTTGTTCAAATACAGTCTTTTACCTATGTAAATGAATGTTCTAATTGGTTGAAATCTCCAGGGTTGCAGAGCTTGGCGTAAGGGATAAGCTTTTAGCTAATCATTTAACTCTATGATACTGGTTACAAGATATCCTGCCTAATTCTTGATGCAGAGTATTGTAGAGACTTTAAGCAACTCTTGTGCAAAGGTGTGGGAAGTATCGAGGAAAATTAACAGAGATTTAGTGTGGTAATTCCTCACGTCGTGTTCATCATCATGCCTACCATTTCTAAGGGAGATCAATTCAATACCGATGGTAAAAATATTTACTCAATAATATTCCACTAACTCGAGCATTACGGTGCGAAAACTTCTAATAGATTAAAGAAATAACGCTAAAGCACACCGGCTTTGAGTGGCACTGAACGAATCACAAATACGAGTAGAAGTCCTAAGCCCCTCAGTGCGGTCATTCGGAATGTAAATGCATTACTCTCGCCATTACGTCTATCTGATATTATCGTCTTATAACTTATACAATAAAGCGATTAGCAATTAGCACGGCTGTTAGGCTTATGTCTATCTCGCTTATTACATACGATTAATTGTTGCATAGGTCTCCTCAATAGGATCTGCCCGTCGAAGATGAGACAACTCAGATAGCTTTGTTTCCGTGATAAACTATACATAAGGAACTGTTCAAGTATTACGTAATAGATTTATTACCCCCAACCCCCCGTCAAATATAAGCAAAGTAAAGCCCTCGACCCCTGTAGTACTTACGAAATACTTGAACGGCCCCTAATATATAATGCGAATTATTATCTGCCAGTAACTTTATTACTTTTTTTTATACAACTTGGAACACATGATTTTGACTTAATTCTAATCTATTATTAATTACAAACCATTTCAGCTTGGAACGTTCAAATAAGAGAAAGAAACAGTAATATTTCATAAATCGCAGACGGTTTTAAAAGTAGGTTATTAAATGTTCATCATTATACTCGTGTACTAAATCCTCTTTATTTTAGGACAAGCGGTTGTCCCCGGCTTCGCACGTATCCCAATTTATTTATTTTTAATATTATATATAGCCTATGTCACTCAGGGTGAACGTAGAAAAAATCTTTCACCCAACAGTGAAAGAATTTTTCAAATCGTCCAGCCGTTTTGGAGCCTATTAAATCCAAACAAACAAACCTTTCCTCTTTATAATATTAGTATATATAAGAAGATTATGAACGCTTCCTAGGTTTTATCTCTTAATTTAGACGGAAACATTTTTCCATAAACTGTTTCTGGGGAATTGAGGAGAAAATCGTTATTATTATAGAAATAGTAATATAATACGAGGTTAGCAGAAATTCTCAGAAACTTGTTAATTAAACATAATACAATATGTTACCTTAAAAACCCTAATGGTAACATTATATTTTAGCTAATTAATTGACACAGCCTGTTTTGTATACCTAATTAAAACGTAGAAACAATACAAACGAGTATGGCTTTAACATACTTGCTATTCAGTAACATATTTCTTTCTATTTGAAAAGCGTTGAAATTTTGCGAACCATCGGCTTTTTTGTGTAAATGTCAAAGGAAACCGAGTTTGTGCATTAACCGCTTAACAGATTTTGATAAACTTTGGTATAAGTAGGTAGGTAGTAAATCGATAGTAGTGTACGAAATATATAATATAATGCTGTTACTTATTTGCCTAATTTGTAAAAGCCCTTAATTCTAAAAGTTTTGATTTTATTCCCATATTTATCCCACTTGACTTTTATGGGAAAACACAAGCTCAATCCTTTTTATTAAATAAGAGTAAGTAGGTAAAACCACGCAGCACCACAAGCTACATATAAAGGAAATCTGAATTAGAGTAGTTAGTAACATACTATCGGAACTTATTACTTACATGTTCCTAATGGACATAAGTAACTAAAGTGATAATTAATTAATGCAAACTAGTTTCATTGATTCCTGTAAGACGCGAATTAATTAAATGAATTACTGGGTCGGGAATGACGGGATGTTGATATATAGGATTTCCTTTTACCACACAAGCTGTGTTACTCGTATAAAAGTTATGTAGGTCCCTGAAAAAGGCAGTAAATAAAAGTACTGTTACTTTTGCACGAACACACACACCCACACACACACACACAAACACACACACACACACACACACACACACACACACACACACACACACACACACACACACATGCACGCACTTTTGAAAAAAAGACAGTATTTTAAGTTATTTTGTACCTAGTGGTGTAGTGATTAGATTAGATTCATTTATTTCTCAATAATCACACTTTATAATCACGTTGTTTATGCACTCCTACTGTACATGATCTCATTACAAACATCGTAGGTATTTAGATTTAAACCGATTTCCAATAATTACTTACTGTTGATTTTTATCTGAGATTGTGCTATATTTTTCAAATATTTCCAGTTGAGATTAACTTAGAATATTAAAGTCTTATTTAAATTCGGCTCAGCTTTACAAAGAAATGTACAGCATTTTGTATCATGTTATAATATTATTGTTAAAGCCTCAGTAACTAGGTTACACGTTTCACCAGATTATTCATCTATTCAAGGAATACCTACGTTTTTCGAAGAATTAGTATTCTCAAGTACCCGGTTCCATTAATTTTATTTACCAACTAACCCGCTGACGGTGCACCGTAGGAGAAATAAATCTACGGAAATACCGAAAGATTTTCACATTTTCCTGCAACGAAATGAGTCGTATAACGCGAGGAGTTGTTTATAAGACTGTAATGATTAGATTGTTTCGAGGTACTTTCAAGTTAAATATTGATTTATTGAATTTAAGAATTGATAGATTACTTAAACGTTTAAATATTCAAGTCTTACGTCTTCACCATTTAAAAACTAACATGAATCTATAATAAGCTATTAGGTAATTATTATATTTATATTTTTACCAACAAAAAATAATAATTGATTTGTTGTATTTTTTGATTTCAGGTAAGTAACGAACAAGATAATATTGGATTCAGAATTAAGTCTTCTCCGAATGGGTAAGTGATTGGGATTTAGGCATAAATTGTTCATTAAAAACCTGTTAATATTTATCTATCTAATAAAATAACCACATGAAACGATGATAAAAACAGTGTAACTTTTTTACCTATTAATTTCTGATGCCTCGCGGATATTAAACAAATTGTAATGAAACAACTATAACGTATTTGACTCGCGCATTTTTGCGTAGACTATCTTCAGCTCCGTCGGGCTACGAATATGGAAACTCTAAAGTTTTCGAAACGTCAGCAATTAAAATAAAACACGCGAGTTAAATCCATTGCTTATAGTTGTGTTATTCAAATTTTTTACCTATACCTATAGTTAACTTAGTTGTATTCCGCCAATAAACTTTTTCTGTTCGTTAGTAGGTAGTTGATAATTAGTTATCAGCTAGTTATCCGACCTGGTGAATATGAATGGGCTGATTAAAGATAGATCCACACTGTATATTCGATCTCGATTGGTTCGCGGTATGATATAATATTATTTAATAGGTAACCTATGTAATATAAAATAGAATTTTTAAAAAACACTACACTACAACATTAATTATCCATAGACTGAGCCAACGATAGATAAAATCGGTTAAATAGGTTAAAAATGCCCAATTTAGGTTGGGTTTAAAGACTTTATTACTCATAAAGAACAAATGATCACTTACAATGAGCTTAATTTATAACAATAACTTAAATCTATACATTCCAGCTTATCGAATTACTTGAATCATAAATCGTTTCACTTACAAATTGTTTTACTTTAATCTTAAACAGACTTAAAGACTTGCAATTTTTGACATTACCTATTAGGTAGGTTATTATACAGCTGTAGGTATCTATTAATATCGACAAACATATATCGTTGCCAACTATATGATCAAATACAAGTATATCGGAATATGCTTTTAGCAAGAGAGCAAGTGACGTTATAATTTTTGATGTGTGTTACGAAAAATAACATTAATATCATGACTTGCTTTAACCTAATAATACGTGTGTAACGGGGCTCGGAGGAACTTAATGATATAATTGTGTTAATCCTCGATTAACTCCGACGTCACTGATTAAACATGGGTCACCAACTACTGCCCATTACAAGTTCTGGTTAATTATGAATGAGGGTATAATGTGTTATATATAAATTATGTGCTGTAATATGTTGCAGAACTTGCCCTGTAGGATGTTCTATTGTATACATTTTACAGAAAAAAAATAGTTAAGAGAGTCACAAATTTAGTTAAAAAGCGTTTACTATAAGAATAAACAGCACATAAATGTTTACTAAATGCTATTGAACTTTGATTCTTTATTCAACTTATTAACTTGTAACACCATTCCGTGGAACTTTAAAAAAAAATGTATAGGTACAAATCTAAGGCATTTTTAAACGACGCCCTTTATTTGAATTCAGAAATAACCACAAAACCATAAACTCTTGAATAAAGACATCAAAAGGGAAGCTCAATACACCAAGAATCCACGTCAAAAACAGATTTTTAAAAATTAAAAAGACGTGTAAACTACATAAATCAACACCTACACAATGCCTCCTAAAAGGGCGCGTTCCCACAAAAATACCTCATTGTTCTTTGCTGTACATTTTTTAAAAGATAAACTCCGAACATTAGGGTACCACATTTATTGGGTCGACCCCCCATAGCGTATATCTTTTGTGCACAACGTGAGACTAAATCTGTAGTAAGATTAAAAAAAGACTCTGGTTCAAAATTTAGATTAATCCAATTTATGTCCGTTGAAAATGAAAGTTGATTTGCATAGTGGTGTTAGTATAACATTTTATTAGACAAAAATGTTTTATGGGTTGGTCTACACGTGTTGATATTAATTGGCTTCTTTTATCTTTTGAGTTATGATTAATGCAGATAGTAGGTATATAATATTATTACGATGCGTAAAATAATATGAATATAATCTAAAGACTACTTAAATAGCATTACTCAGATCCAATGTCTGGACTGGAGCGGGAGAGTCTTTGCGTTTTATCTCAATTGATTGAGTCGATAGTTTTTTTTATCTGGATCAAATTCAATCAAACTTTTTAAAGTGACGTTTCAACACTCTTTTATCGATAAGTTCATTTTGTCTGACGTTGTGTCCTTGGAAATTGGAAAGATGACTATCCAACTTCTTATACCTACTATAAAAGCAGATTTGGTTTGGAAAATAATTCGAACATAGGTACACGAAGCCGTATTAAATCTTGCTTTACGAGGTGTAAATTTATGTATAGTCATAAAAACTAAAATAAAAGCACATTCATTTTCACACTTCACATCTAACAGTATTTATATCTACGAAGTAATAAATGGTTCCAGCAAAATAACGAATGGTTCTCAAGCGGCCATATTTCAACCGTTTGCCTTATTTGGCGGCCATTGTGGTCAATTATTAATTTTTGCCCCCGTGCTAGTTGCTATAAATAAGTCATGTTAAGTGTTCACTTTTAAGATTAACTGGACTTGCTTCTGATATGAAACCTATATGAACTTTTTGGTTTAAATTAGATTTTTCTTTTGGTAACGTATTGATTTATAATAATATCGTGTCATTTGTACAATGTAATCAAAATTGTTTGTATTCTCTGCCCTCTCATTATACTACTGCAGGAAATATAAATAATACGATCGTTAAGTCAAGTCATTGAGAACCATTAATGTCTTTAAAAATGACAAATGTATCCGTTACGCCAAAAAAGTAATATTATCCACATACGAAATATTTGCATTCAAATATGTTAACTCCTTGTTTTCTTTCAGTTACCTTAATACGGTAGTTCTCCAATATATACTTTTTGTTAATTTAAGGTTAGAACCAAAATATACTTTACGAATCTACGTAAAAAATTGCGTAGTATTAGTCCTAGTTTCATTAAACTACATTGCGTAATTGCATAAAGGCCGTCACTTCTCCAAGCTTGCACTTTCATAAAGTGCAGTGTGCTCTTCAGTACCTAAACGAATTGCAAGCAAGATACGAAAAGTGGAGGACGGTCGCCATCTAGAATAGTAGGTATATCCTACATAGAAATATAGGATAGTCAAGTTTGTAACTAATATTGTGAACTTATTTATTTAATTACTTTCATAAGCTTAGGGAATCCACATATGAACAAATTACTTTACTTAAGTAATAAGTCTACCGAATTTATTATTAGTATAGGATTTTAAAAATTTTTGTTACTACCATTTTTTTAATGAAGTGTATTTATATATTTTTTGTAATTTTCAATATAAGTACATAATATACAATATACATTTGTAAATTTTCGTTTTCGTAAATTTTAATTAGTTCAACACATAGGTACCCTATGTGTTGAACTTATACCGAGAGACATATTATGTTATTGATTTACCTAAATCAGTAACATAATATGTTATGTTACTGATATACATAATATAGTTGTTTTTATGGTAAAACCAAATTAAAACTATGAGGTAAGTTCACACAATAATAGATGTCTTTTGTTTTAGGAAGTCATATCAAACGACATTTCATCTGCTTTAATTATGACCACGGCGTTATCTTGCATTGAGAATTTAATTTACCTCAAGAACACGGATATGCCATGGAATACCAAGTGGTTGGTGGCTCCGCAAATTCAGCCACTCTTAGAGTCGAAAATAGCTTGCAGTTTTATATACTAGCACCTTATTTACTGCCTTTGAATTGGGTATTTCGCAGGTACACATCAAGAATATTCCAAATAAATTGTTTTGAATAGGTACTTTAACTCTATTTTATTCATCGACAATTTCCGTCACATTGTTACTATGCGACCGTATTAATAATTTTTGCAAATATTCCAAATAATACTGAAATCTAGTTATTAAATATTACCTTTAAATGGAACAGTTGGTTACGTATAATTGTCCAATACAAATATATCTATATCTATATCTATACTAGTCTATACTAATATTATAAAGAGGAAAGATTTGTATTTTTGTATTTTTGTATTTTTGTATGTTTGTAATGAATAGGCTCCGAAACTACTGGACCGATTTCAAAAATTCTTTCACCTTTGGAAAGCTACATTATCCCCGAGTAACATAGGCTATATAATATCACGCTAGGTCTTATAGTTGCGGAGCAGTAACCGAAAATGTTTCAAAAACGGGGGAAAAGTATCGTTTCTGAGGCCTTCCGTGGCGTGCGCTGAGCATATAGTTAAAGTTATACAAAAATGCTTTATGGGTGAATTGTTCATCTTAACATTATCTTTAAAAAAGTCCGCGAGAGCATATGTCTATCTTTTATAGTTTACCCATAACAATCGTTTTAATGATTTAAATTGTTTGCTCCAAAGTAATAAATAGGTATAAATAAAACGTAAAACTATGAAAAAAATCTTAAGTCCCCCCGTGCGAAGCCGGGACGGGCCGCTAGTAAAATATATAGGTAAAAATAACTATTATTAATCCTTAACAGTCATAAACTTTCCTAACATTTAACATCTGTTGTCTTTACGCAAAGGAAATCTTATAATATATGAACACAGAACAAAGACGTGGTGGAACTTAAGATCCTGAACTATACCTGAACTTAACCTATGCCGACCTTGCGGTGCGAGTTACAGCGATTTGTCTCATAAATAACCTATTTCTAACGATGTTCTTTGAACGTCAATTCCGAAGCAACTGTATTTGCGATTCGCCTTTGTTTTACCGACCTTAGATGTCCATAGAGAAATAGGATTTTATTAAACGCTAGCCATACAATTATGGTACAATTTATTCAAAGACCGAAACATCGATATTTCGAGCAAAGTTATAAACATGCTCGAAATGGTTGAGGTTAATTTACGAAAGCCACTTGAAAAACAAACAGGGTTTTATGATTCGCTAACAAAGAGTACACTTGACAGCTCCGAATACTTGCGCGCCGTATTTCCTGTTCTTATTAAACATTCACTAACACTTAATGAACTTTTGCTCTGCATTGAGGAAATAGTGGTACCGTTGGTTATTGCGGTGTCTGCTAGATTGAATTAATTCAACACTGCCAAGCACCCGGCTTAGCGCTGAAAAATGCCATCGAAGCGGAAATAAAGCGCTTTAAAGGTGGTTAGTCAGCAAACAAAAAATCTTAAGTGCTATCTTAATGTACTTAAGTATTTAGCTAAAGCAGTTATTGACGCTATATTATATGTATATATTAAAGGAGAAGCTGAATTAATGACTGACATTTATATCAACGCGGGGCCTAAACTATAAGGCTTAGGAACTTGAAATTTTGCACGGAGGTTCCGTTTATAACGTAGTGGAGCACAAAGAAAGGTTTTTGAAAATACAGAGGTAAAACGGGGATGCTTATCGTGCGCAGACTAAGTCGCGGGTAGAAGCTAGTCATGTATACCTAAATGAAAAATAATGGTTTATCTTTTGTCGCAGACTAAATCAGATACAATTTGCAAGATTAAAAGACGCCCTTTTCCATTACGGTAGTAGTTACAGTATTCAATGCCTATTGGCAAACTAATAAAGAACTATGTTTGTTATTCAATATTATAAGAACTATCTTCTTTTCTACTATACCTAATTTATTACAGCTGGACTATTGCCAAGTTTAAGTGGAACTCGCCATGTTTTAGTAATGTGTGTAGCATGGTACTAAATACTTAATGGATAGTTTAAGATGTATTCCCTAATCTGACTATTATATAATACAATGACGGAATGGTGGCACTGGAATACGGAACAGTTGGCGACGGGCTTTTACGATGTGCGCACAATGTCGAAATGGTAGCACTGAAATAAAGAACAGTTGGCTGCCGGCCTTAACTAAAACAACAAGAGCTCGTTATATATATATTTAGGGACGATCCAAAAATAAATCCAATATTTTAGAAGCGAATCTGTTTTATTCGTTTAATTAAGCCGTTCACTAATTAACTACCTCATTTTGAACCTCGCCAAAAAGCTCTCAATTTAAAGAAAGATAAAAAGGAAATTCATTAAATGGAACGAGACACCTTAATTCCAGTCGTTTACCATAAACAAAACAAGCGCGAGCCGGCCTTACGGAGTCTTCGACCAAATACGAAAAACTTAAATAACTTCATTAAAACAGACTTTAATAAAAACTGATTCCTTAAACCAATCGGTTTCTGTTTATTGTTTGTTTTTGTCACAAGAGGCACCAGCAAAGGCGATTGAGACTTTTTGATCGAAAGTAGGTAGGTACTTGTATTTGTACTGGGGTAGATTTATCAAGTTCTCATGATGATCAGTGCACTTCCTGAATGAACGACGTTTTTAAATTACATAATACAGTCTAGACACACTTTAAACAGAAGTTACAAAAATATGTTTTCGTTACCGAAAGTCTACAACAATGTATGTAGGTAGGTACGTAATTTCTCTGTACCTATTACTTATTATTTTTTCTCAGACACGTTTACGTTAGTATGTGACGGTTCATTATTTTGTTTACCAGCGCAGAGACAGCAAATACTTAAGCATTAATATATCAATCTATCTAAACGTACGTGGATGTGGAATGTTCTAGAGGGTTGTTTATCTAAAAAGCTCGTTGTCAATAAAAAGTTGTCTATTTTATTTCAAGGTACCCTAATTCAAGAGCGATAAACGCGTTTCCTCCCCATAGCGCCTAGAATCAATAAAAATTCAATTCACTCTAAATGAGACAATATGGCTTCTTTTAGTCGACTTAATTCTCTATAAAAACATTGAATTTGCATAAGTTTTAAGGTCGCCCGATAACGAACGATTTTAGTTTAGTAATCGTCTTACAACTATTGTTAGCTATTTAAGTCATTTTTAATCCGACCTCCTTGTTTGATATAGTTTTATTTTGAGTAGATAGGTATTAATTTTATTATTCAATCTAAAAAAAAAACTTGCTACTAAGTAGTAGTTTCCCTTTGTCAGTTTAATGCCTATTATATCATAATTCAATGATATCTACAGAGAAAATTATAAACGCTTGTTAACGTGAAACATGTAGGATTATAAATATTAATATTTGTTGATTTCATTTTATGTATAGGTATATAATAGTTTACACCAAGTGAAGATGTAGGTAATTCCTTATTATGACTCATACCCTATTCATATTTGCTCCATAATGCAGCAAATTCCGTCATTTAGTACAAAAGACTGACTGAGTAAAGATTTTACTAGAGTATAATACGCGTGTTTGTCTAAACTCATTGTCACAAGTGTTCATGCAGCCTATCGCCGTAGGAGGCCAAACGTAGACTAACTTTACGATATGTCGACGAGATAAAATAAATATAAAACGTTGCGTTTCTGAATAAAATCATTATTTAACCTGTAATAAAGGCAATATTTTGACATTACACCGGCGTTTTAGACTTAAAATCTTTCGTGTACGTTTGTACAGCTTAGAGAAAATACAAAAGGGAATTCGTTGTATTTTCTATAACATAAGCAAGTACAGTTCTTGTTTAGAATTCTGAATTCTTTGCAAATGTGGAATACAAATCAAATTATTTCCTATCGCTTAAAAATACCTATCAGTAGGTACCTTCATAAATTTTACTAAGAAGGTACCTGTCCTATGTTTTAAAGCTATATTTTATAATAAACTCGCTGCAAATAACAGTTACGTATCAATAAAGTATTAAATGCATATCGCATTATATTGTTATGCTGTTTTGACAGTTAAACTGATAATACTGTGTGTTCTTGACGTTTATCATGTTTTATTTCGATTTAAGTATGTGTGCGATATTGTTTGGAATTTGCCAGTTTTGTATCGTAATTTATTATGAACGACTGAGAACAGAATATTTAAATTGTCCCATAAACAGTTTGCCATTAAAAAGATTTTTGTGAAGTAATAAATTTACTGCTTTTAACTGATAACAACTGTTTTAAAATAAAATAAAGTATAATAAAAAATTCAACATTTGTTTGAAATTCTGTACGGAATAGAGCAACTAGGTAACTTTATTTCAAGGAACTTGAAGATTCTTCAAGACGACATCGTCGTAATAGAGAATTGTTTAACGAGGTCACATTTATGCAGGTAGAACAGAAGGCAGCGCTTCCAAATACTAAATTTATTCTTTTTTGCTTTGTCAGTGGCATTTTTGCCCAAACGGCGAGTGTTTCATCACTTTACTATAATTTCATGCGGTTTATTACGCAATTTTAATCCGACTAAGTGTACCAGATCCCATAAAGGCGCAGTACCATTAATATATTAGCGCTATTAAAGCACAAGCGTTACACGAATGAAATGTAATTGTTGGTTCTAATTGCAACGATATGTGCAAAAGGGGTAAGTGGAAAATTTAATAATGCACTTGCTCGGTTCCATTTGTGAATGATAGCGTAAAACCACATTAACAGTTGGAGCTATAGAGTGTCGACTCTTCATTTAACGGTGTAACGGTTAATATTCGGTGGTACTTCTACACTTGATGCGTTGCAGCCATGACAATATCGGAAATGTGAAAATTTCTTATGACATACTCTTTTCAGGATCAAAAAATATAATGTTAACCGTAAAACCAAAGTAATTAATTAATTAATTACTATATATAATACTAGCGGCCCCGGCATGGCAGACGTCGTCCTGCCCGTCCGATTGTTTCGTCAAAGATCTGTCAAAGTCTTCTGTCACTTCTTCATAAGGCTTCATATTTTCCCCTTCTTTTACACATTTTTCACTGTTTCTTCGCTCTTATTGGTCGCAGCGTGATGTTATATAGCCTAAAGCCTTCCTCGATAAATGGTCTATCCAACAAAAAAATATTTTTCGAATTCGAACCAGTAGTTCCTGAGATTAGCGCGTTCAAACAAACAAACTCTTCAGCTTTATAATATTAGTATAGATTTCGGTTAACATTCTCTTTGATCCTATAAAACATTTAGATTTTTAAGTAGAAACGAAAATATAGGGTCGTATTCCTTTCGCATTTAAAAAAGAAATAAGTATAGGTAAATAGGTTATACATGATTACATTTTTTATGTACTTTATGTAATACAAATTTACACGTTGTATTTAAATTAGTTTTATAACCTATTTTCTAAACCATCCATTTATAGCCGACCCGTATCGATTATTTTCGTCTTACAATAAATCTTTTGCTTTCGATGTACAGTCTAAACAAATTATGTTATGATTAATGGATTATCGGACGCACGTTCTTTGTTACTATTGTTTGTTTGTAATATCTGATATTTGTATACAATAAACTAAAGTTTTATACGGGATCGAAATAATGTAAATCATAAAATTATATAGTAATAACATAGATCTTTACGGCTTTAAAGGAACTTTCAAAAGTGGAGTAGGTACAAAAATAAAATATATGTACCTAAATAAAACAAAGTTAAGAAACATCATTTAAAACTTTAAAATAACTCGACGGTTTTTGACAAAATTTAGTATTGTTGACACCCTGGACTACCTTTATGTTAACTACCAAAAAAAGGAAGGCAATGTTTTTTGTTTTACGACATCTACATGGATGAGTAACTAAATAATAAATTGTTTATCTACCTGATGACGTAATATCTGACTGCAAAACAATGGTAGTAGTAGGTAGATAAATCTTCGTATGCAGATAGTAGCCCGAAGTAGGTACTCGTACCGTACGAAGTTTGTGAAATATAGATTTAAAATAATTCCCTGTTAAAAATAACTATTTCTGTCCTCGGGCCGGAAAGCGCCAACTTTCTGGCCGCTGCGCTAAATGAAATTGCCGCTTTCTGGCTTCGTCGAACAGAAAAATAGTATACTGACCTCGGCCAGTAAAATAAAAAAGCCTCAGATCACATTTTTGTCAACCTCGGCTTCGCCCCGGACGACAATTACATGTGATCTGAGACATTTTTTATTTTACTGGGCTTGGTGCGTAATGTACTATTATTTGTTAGCGTATAAGCTACGCAAATACCATTTCTGTATTGTCCAATAATTGATATAAATTCAATTCAATTTCATTTCGTTTAAATTACAAGTAACACAGTTATTACGTCAGTAACTTGTATAACAGCTATCGCTACTCAAATAATTTATACATGGGTGGGTATAGTTTACCCAAAACTTAGTCACATGAACTTTTAAACCCCTAATGATATGCCTGGAAAGGTTCGCAAATAATCTGTGCTTTTCAGATACCAGCTTTCAAAGTTTTACCCATGCATTATTAATAAGTTTAAACTTATGGTTCGGAAAGTGCCTAGTTTTAAAGTTACTGAAATAGGGTCCTATTGGAAGAAAATTTATATTAATGGTTAATGTACGGCTAATATAAATTTAACTCCAATTTTAAGGTTTATTTTTGGATGGATTTTAATGTTGATTTTTTATTTTGCAGCTTTAGTAGACAGTAGGTTGGTTGTTTAATCAATTAAAAATAATAAAAGGTAAGGTATCGTAAAACTTCTATGTAGTTTTAAACAGATTTAGTAGTGTTTACCAAAAAAATACATAGATATATTAATACGTTAAGATATATTTTGCCCACGTAAATTTTGCTTAAACAATTCATGATATATATTAACGTCATCGTTTTTGTTTTATCTAAGAAAAATAACAATGATTCGATATCTAGGTATATTGAAAGAAGCGTTCCTACTTATTTATTGCAATTTTTTTAAGGATTCTAAATGTAAGTAATGTATAAATGACAGCCAAAGTTACAAGTACCTACCTACATACATATTACATGCAAACGTTTTGTAAGTATCAATTTCATGCTGAACTTGTAGGGATGAGTAATCGGAGGCTTGGGAAGGCTTTTCGTATCAATTTCTGTGTTACCCGACATAATACTTGATACCCTTTATAAATGAGACGCAAAGTAATATATTTCGAATAGTTCAAAAGGTCAAGCCTTATATAACATTTCATTTTCGAAACTAACTTTTATGTTCCTTCTTATCCCTACTTATATTACAAATGCGGAAGTATCTGTATGTTACCTTTTCAGTCAGATATAGAGAGAGATGAAATTTGTTATGGAGATAGTTTGAGATCCTGAGAAGGCAGTTGCTTTTAGGTGGTCTTATATGAGTTATAGGTAATTTAATGCAAAAACTTTTATGATATAGATATAATCATATCATATGTTTTGCAGGTTATAAGCGATTTAATTCGCGTATTTTACTTTTTTTTAATATGCTAACCATTCTAAAACTTTACAGTTCCCATATTCACAGCCGACTGAGCTGACAATAGACTAACACTGAAATAAAGTTATACCTAACGCAATGTACCTTATTTTAGAAATTACAAACTACTTGGTAGTAAGTAGGTACCTAGTTAAATTTTATTTTAAATTAGAAATATTTATGTTTCACACAACTTCATCTTCACACACTGTTTCACAAAAGTAAAGTTTTAGAAATGTCGACATATAAAATAAAATAAAATACGCGAGTTAAGTGGCCAGCATCCACGATGGATGCAACCTCTACATTACTATATATTTAAAATATATAAGCGCTTTTGTATGTATGTTTAGTTAGAATTCTTTACTATTCTCATAATTATCAATAAAAGTAATAAAAAACATAGAACTAAATAAATAAATGTATAAAATGTGTTCGGTTACTCCCACAAACATCGAAACGGCTTCATTACTGTTACCTACTTACTTAATTTAATTTTAATGTAAACAAAGAATAGCCGTTTGATTTCATTATGTATACTTCGACCAATTTTATCTCAGCTGGAGATCTTTAATGTCAAATATATTGTTTCCGATACGGTTTTTATCTTCTTTAAAGATATTGCTTCCGTTCGGGTATGGTTTTGGGTCATTTTTAGTTTATACCATAGTAAATAGTTGTTAGAGTATTAAGTTCAGTATTCGATAGCTAAGTAATACTTACCTAAGGCTATCATTCAAAACACGAAACTCAACCCGGGAGTTTTACGTTTCAAAATACAATTAGCAAACAGCTCTGACCTTTAAATAACAACGATATTTATTAGAGAGTAAACAATTGTGAGATAAAAATATCGAGGTAGTATTTTTTTTTGTAAAGCTTTGCGACAGTTCTCACGAATTCAATACAACTGTGTTCAAAATAAATTGTAACCGGCAGATAAATAGCATACACTGATCGCTGAAATCTATATGAAAATTGCTCGAAGTACTTATTCTGTGTGTCGAACTTATTTTACACCTACGTAAGAACTTTTTTTATTTATTGTATATCAGTTACAATTAAATTATCAAATGGACCAGTCTTTTTAATTAAGCACAGTCTAGGTAGACACTGTAATAGTTTATATAACATATTTGAATAGGTGTTATATTTTCATTTACCTAACATTTTGCATTCCCAAGTAGATACTTGTACCTACCCCACTGGAAAAACTCCTCTACCTACTGAACATAACTTAATTAATCTAATCAAATGTTGCAAAATATGTGCACACTTCAGTGTTTTCTAAATGATCATATTGATTTTTATACAATAATAAATAAATGTTACCTATATATTATTACAGAGTTTTGAGTTTTCATGTACTTTCATGAACTCCAGTTGCAAATAAAATTCGTAAATTACTGCTCCGGCTATTGGAATGCTGTCAGCCCAAATAGGTTTTCGTACTTCAATTTACTGAACAAGTGCTTTCCTGTACAGCTTTTTTCGTATCAACCTACTCTTTGTTTTACCAAATCATACATTATTATGCTGGATCCATAATGTACATATTTAATTTCCGAGAGCTTTGTTTGTAGACATTAAATATTTACTTTATTTCAGTGTTGAGAATATTCTTTTTGCGTACAGTGTTGTAGGATTATCGACGTCATGAGCGACAAATGAATGAAACAACTTTGAATTTTCAAATAATTGTCACCCATCGAACAATAGTTTGGAAGTCAAATTTATACCACATTTCATTGTTTCCGATAGAAATCCTTACTAATATTATAAATGCGAAAGAAACTCTGTCTGTCTGTCTGTCTGTTACGCTTTCACGCTAAAACTACTGGACCGATTTAAATGAATTTTGGCACAAAGAAAGTCTGGAGCCTGAGAAAGAACATAGGCTACTTTTTAACCGACTGCAAAAAAGGAGGAATTCCACGCTGACGAAGTCGCGGGCAGAAGCTAGTATCAAATATATCAATTCGCAAAATTTCAGGTCCAGTCACATTGAATTTTATTATAACAAGTTAAAAAACACTTACTTCGTATTCATATTTATTATCAAATAGGACCATATATATTTGCACCTTTCAAATATATATTAGGTACCTATATACATTATTAATATTATGCAAACGAAAAACCTTTAGATACAAACAGTGATTTCACAAGGATATCCTTTCCCACGCAAACCTCATAATATAAAATTAGATCATAAAGTAAGCAAAAGAGAAGTCGCACGACCCGTAGTTCAAAACACTTAATTAGAAAGTAAATTTGTACCAGTTATTAGCATGCGAGTAAAGTTAGGCAGCTATGTTTAGAAATTAGCTATTTAGCGCGAGCTTGTAATTATGTCTCCGAACTGTGTATTGCATTAATTTCGAAATCGATTTTCAGTACCTCCGTCGTCCAAGTTGTGGCTATATTCAGAGGACGGCATTAGATAGCTTCTAGTTTTGCTTAATTTAATATCAAACCAAGCAGCAAGTTTAATTACTTACAAAAAGATTTTTATTTATTCTAGGTACGTACTTACTGTTTCCCAAAAAAGTAACTACCATTGTAATTAAGACATTGTAATTTCTGATGATTTCATGGTTATTTGGTAGGTACACATTAAAATAAAACAACTAAAATTAGCAAATTTGTTTAAATATGAATCCTAAAGTGTGCATATAAAGATTATCTGACATCGTGTCTGGCTGTAAAGATCAACAATGTATCAATGGTATGTGGATTTTTTACAGATTATTAGGTACGTTCTACTAAAAGTAGGACATTGGAATGTGATTTATTAGACAGCTCGTGATTTGGGCCGAGGGCCAAAAAAAACATGGATTTTGCAAGAGTTCTCTAGAAGCCTAGAATTATATTACCTCCTCTTAGTAACAAGGTCATGATACTTTTTTAATTAGGACACCACCAAGGGTTAATGTCGGGGGGTAACCCATATTTATTTGGACCCAAAAACTTTCGTCCATTACAAAGTTAATCCGGCAGACTAACAAATTATAAAGTTCCGCTTTGTATTATTGAACCGAGTGTGTAGAGACAGAGGTGTTTAATACGTTTAATCATGTAAACCAATTCAGTATTATTATCATTTTAACAATAAGAAAATAGTTTTTCATGTGTATAATATCTAATTTCGACACTACTACGAATAAAAATTCGTACTAGTTTAAACTTTGATTTATTAAATAACAATGATATTATAGTAATTTCTGATGCCTTCGCGGTTATTACACATTGGAATGAAACAACTATTAACGGATTTAACTCAAAATAAAAATACGCGAGTTAAATCCGTTAATAGTTGTTTCATTCCAAAATGATATTATACTTAATGACCCACATGTACATATATATATTATAAACAAACAAAGCCTCATTTAGAGGCCTCACTATTTTCTGAGATTGTTTTTTTTTTAGGTTCAATCATTGCACTAATAATATATTATATTGTCAATACACAGTTCAAAAAAATCTGTACAAAGTTTGTACGACAAATACCTACTGCGCAGCAGTATGCCATTTTTGTCACAAATATTTGAACAAAAGAAATTCGAAACCTTTTGCTTTAGTGTTCTATTCCCGTTATTTTTCCTGTCGCTAAGTAGAAAACGAGAATAGACATCGATTTAATATAGCCTTTTCATTAATTTCAGCCCTCCTAGACAAGTGACGTTCTACATTAAAGCCCCTTTAGACACGTGACATTCGGCAATAATGAACGCTAGCAAATATATAATAATTAAAAATGTACGGTGTGCAAACGAAAACCGACCACGTGACTTTTCGCTCATTTATGTCAGTTCCATACAATTTTGATTCGTATCTTTCGTGCTCGAGATTGTCGAGAGTCACTTGTTTAGGGGGGAAGAACGCTTTTGAATATAATGAAAATGTATTAAGCTATGTCCTTAAAATACGAAGACTGTTCACATGATTTTTTATGAGCTCGGGAGTTAGAAAAAATATAATCGAACCTAATAAAAAAATATGGAATTGACGCAAGCTAACCAAAAATCATGTGGTGCGGTGTTCATTCGCTTATGTCAATTCCATATTTCGTTATTCTATGTCATTAGACAAGTAGTATGTCACTTGTCTAGGGGTGCAGGTAAAGTACACACGTTTGATTGGTGAGGCTTGGATCGACGTTCCATTTACACTTGATGGATCACTATATCTACCTCATCAATTTCTTCAAACCTTTGACAGGTAATTGCGATAGTACTGTTTGATCTCAATACATATCGGGTCGGGTGTTTCTATGGGCGTTTGTGACAGACTATATATAAGAATAGAATAAATAAGCAAAAATACTTAAGTGATATTATTTCGTATACCCACTTGTAGCTAAATGACGGCATCTGCAATAATTGCAGAATCACCCGGTCTCTATTTTTAATATGCACATTCTTTACATTTTCCTTTTTTTATATTTCTTATTAGATAGGTATGTTTTTAAAAAGTTTAATTAAAAATGCGTCAAAGTTAACCCTTTTCGAATGGTCAATGAAGTGGCCATTAAAATTCATATCAAAATTGGTTTAATAAAAAACAAAAAACTCCTCACAATACAATGAACGTAAAATAAATATCCAAGTTTATCAAGAGATCTACAAGATTGGGTGCAATAAAAATTCCATAATGTTATAAAGGTACCCCTTCGTTGTTCAGATTGTACTGTCCGCGCTAGTTTATGGTCAAATTATATCATAAAATACGCTACTAGCGATACTCGAAGCTTCTTCGAATAATATATTATTGTGAGATGAGTTTCGTTTTGAATGTAGTTATTTTTATCGTAAGTGTTTTATTACACTAATAGTCTCTTTAAAATAAGTCTTGCAGTTTAATAGAATCACGTAGTTGTTTTTTGTTAGAACGACTTAACATAACTTTTATTTGTATAACCAGTTACCTCATTTTAGTAATTATAAACATATCATTAGACCAAAGGTATTGAAGGTAACAATTTACTAGCATTAACGATTGTAAACATAAATAAAAACTGACCTCATGACTTTTCGTAAACGTAGGTATGTCAACTTCATACCTTTCTAACATACCTAACTGACGTTGAAAATTGTAGACTATCGCTTGTCTATAGATACAGGTATGAATGACAAGTGAGTTACGATCGAGTTGCTTTAGTGTACCCGTAACACACAGTAGGCTACGGTTCCCCATTAAGTGCTGAAGCGGATTTACGAGCGAGCAGCGGTCAGCCACCACTTATTTAAACTACCTGACATTATTTAAACTAATCCAGAGTACAAGCCAAATCATGGGGACTTTATTTTGTATGGAGGTTAATATATTTTAACATTCGTAATCAAGAAGTAACTTGTTATATCAAAGCGTGAACGTATTTCTGAGCTTGTTAACGAAGTCATCTCGTAAGTTTAAATTAAAGTTAAGGCTTTCGTTCAACATAGAAAGGAGCGGATACGGTTAACTTTCTCATTAGTTTTTTTTTAAAACAGCTGATGTCTTTCAGCAAAACGTTTCAAATCGTAATAGTATACTAAAATTTGCCAAATAAATTACAATAGTTTGACGTATCTTTGACTGCCTAAAATAGTTACTAGTAAAACTGCGAACACTTTACAATAAATTAGATCTAAAGATTTTTAAGCTACGTTCACAGATCTCCGACTATATAGTAGATAGTTTCTTCCTACTACATTCTGCCTTTGGATTTATGGCTAACCTACGGTTAACCCCCACTTAAATAAACTACCTGACATTATTTAAACTCTAATCCGTGGTTCCGTACACTCTCATTTAGTAGTTTTTGATAAATTACGACAGTAGTTCTATCAAGTTGTTAGGGACCCCATAATTTTAACGCGGCAAGATTTAAAGTTATAAGTTTCTGGATAATTTGTTTACTAAACGTTTATTAAACATTTTGACTAAAGTATACAATGTTAACGTGTTTGTGTTTAATTAAAAATTGTGAGAATATCTAAACAAAATCACAAGAGAAACTTTAGTAAAAGTTTGAATACAAAGTGTAACTTATAGAGTAGGTACAAGAAAATTGCTTAAGCAAGATGCTTTATTTCGTTATTTTATATCCTCTAAGGACCTCCGTAGTGACCAGATCGCATCCAGTGGATTCCAGCTACCTTAACCAAGTCATCGGACGATCTTGTAGGGGCTGCCCACTCTACTCCCAGGACGAATACTCTAAAACCTTCTCTTTTTTGTTTTTAACCCCTGACGCTAAAACGACGGGGTGTTATGAGTTTGAAGTGTCTATGTGTGTACATGTATGTCTGTCTCTGGTATAGTATCTCCCTAACAAATACCTATTTTGATTCTGTTTTTTGTTTTGTTTGAATCACTGCATATTTAAACGCTGTTAATACTTAATGAATTGAGTATGCGGTATATACTTCTACCACACCTACGTCGTCTTATGTGATGTGTTTTATTATTTGTTTTCGTCTTCAATTGGATGAATCATTATTTCCATACAGCTCCATCAAATAGTAACAATCATAAATACGCGTTGCAAACACAGAATTTATCTTTTGTTGTGTAATTTTGTATGTTTTTATTACCTCCGTAACTCGGAAAGTGGACCACAAGTAATATATCTACAGTTTATGATCCTATCATTCATTTTACAACCGCACCGAAATTGGTACAGCCGGGTGGTAATTTGTTTTCTATAACAGTTTTTCTTCTATTGCTGAGAACATAAATAATGTAAATATGGTGTAAAGTTTACGGATATATGGGGAGTAAAATGAATGACTATCAATTTGGACTCATGCGTCTCTTGGGTTCATAATAAAAGAGAGCCTTATCGTCCCTTTTCGTTATATACAATATGTTTGTCAGGTGTAATTTTTAAAGACACGATATTTGTGTATTTTCTTTTTAATAGTGATATATCTTAAGATACCTATGTTACATAATATCACACAGCATAATTAAGTAGGTACTTACTATGTTGCATTGTATATATACGAACGTTACAATAAAAGTGAAATTTAATAATAACTTCACGAATACTTACCGTTAAATAGCCGTTAATACTCACCATTACAATATAATTAATTTGTTAATTTACCAGATTTCACTTTTATACTCGACAGTCCGGTAAACTGGGTGCAATAAAATAAATAACGATTTTTATTGTGAATGAAGGAATTCGAACAAAATTGTTCTAAATTAACCATGGGGTGGTTTGAACTCGAATTTATTGTATGCAGGGGAATTAGAAGGATTTAAAATCACCGGTTTCCAGAATAATTGAGTGAGTACAGTCGAACGGATACGGTCAGAAAATGGTTTATTTTTTTGCTCTTAAACTCCATGTCCAATAAAACTTGTTTTTGAAAGTTTATTGCAGGTAGCTACTTATAGTTTTCTCCACTTAATTAATATAACTCGATTGATTAGAGATTTGTGGTGCCTACCAAAAATCTCTCTCTCGAGTAATACCGAAGATAGACAGACAGACAGACGGACACGTTAATACTATATTGGATTTATGTGTTAATTTACTCTTTATGGACCCTCAAAATTACAAAGTGCCGTGGAAATACTATACATAGGTACTTTTGTACCTAAGTATATCCGCCCAATTTTTTTACTCTCAAATATCGATAAAAACAAGTTTCTGTCTATAGCTAGTTTGCGACAGTTTTTTATTTCGCAATGAAAATTCCAACCTCTATAAGAAATAAGAAATCTTATACCTACACCGTAATATCATTAATTCGTTAATAAACGACAGTTTATGACCATAAGTCGCGTGGCGGGTCGGCATGACAGACCGACAATATTGCCGATTACCGTAGCGACATATGTGTGGGATGCATCATATTGGCATATTTAATTAATAGCTCTGGTGCACATAAACGGTCAACCGTTAAGGTCGCCCTAATATGAACAGTATATCATTTTGTCATTTCAGTCTGACCTAATGTGACCCGCACTAGGGCCGCGCTAGGCTGTCTCGCAATAAATTTTCTTAATTATATTTATGAGATACCTAAATAAATAAGTACTTACTGAACTTTACAGACTACACGAAAGGGTCTTATTATGATTCTAAACTAATAAGGGATTCACCCAAATACACATCGCACACCTAGATCTAAAGGGATCTAACTCAAAAACCGGAAGATTTGAGTTATGCACACCATCGGATTCCAGCAAAACCCACCTACACTAAAACTGATTTCAGCTAATATAACTCTGCTAGCTTTATTATAAAAAGTATAAATTTATACAGAAAACTCATACGTGCATATGGACATATTAGTCAGTTTCTCGCCTCTCCTGAAAAAGTACCTTTTTTGAGTTAGCTCTATTTAGATCTATGTGTGCGACATGTAAAGACTAAAATAATCGAGATCGGTCAAGATGTTTGAGAGTTCAGTAAAAGACACGTAAGTATGTACTAGATGAGAACCTGGCTCCGCTCGGGAGAACTGTGACTGATAATACACGTGTAGGTATAAAATATAGGTATATATTTATATCAGTATACTTTTTTCTACGGTTACCTTTGCGAAACGACTGAAAATTAACTACTTAAGATGACATCCGAAAGAGAGGCTAATATGCCGACTAAAAAAATTCTCAAAGATCCAAACTATGATCCGATATATAGGTATGTTATCGATTCGAAGTATTTATCCTTTATATCTATTATTCACGTAAAATTTTGCTCGAATTAACCGTACCCTTTAATGAAGTTATTAATAAAGATATAAGATAAAATGTATTGTATTGAGCAATAGTTATATGAATGTTAATAATAGTGTTGCCGTCGATACTTGTAATTCTTATTATATTACAAGTACGGAGAAGGTCGTAGTACTTACCTAAATAATAAATTATTTATTACAATCTATTTCCTGTTACTTGCCAAATATCGTATTGCGATCTGTTTGAATCATCCTTGTCGATATAACTCAAAAAGGGTAAGATCAAAGGCTCCAGTTTGTAGATTGACGAACAAACAGTCAAAGTGTAATCGAGATTTGATTAAAGATCGGCCCTTGAGAGAACTGCGGTACCTACCTACCTATGTAATAATTAATTGAGATACTCATTATATAAAACAATCTCGGCACGAGGAACTGTTATCCATAGGACTATATTAAATATGACGATACATATAGTAAATATGACGATATATTATTGTTAATATCCAATAACTTCGCGATTATTACATGTTGAAATAAAACAATTATAAAAAATTAAAAAACGCGTGTAGTACTTAGTGTCACCTCAGTAGGCTACCAATATCGGAACAAATAAAATAAAATACGCGAGTTAAATACGTTATATTGTTTCATTTCATTATAAAGGTCTAGGGTTTCAAGGAAATCTTAAGTAGGTATATTTTTACTTATAACAATTTAATATACCTATGTAGCTATGATTAGCGATCACTAAATTAAAGTACCTAATTCCAATATTAAAGTAGGAGTAATATAGGTATGATATGGAAAACACAATTCTAACAAACAATACCCAAGCCGACAATTCAGGATTTGCCACACGTGATATAAACGCAACGGCCATTATTCAAAAACCTATACACCTATTTACTAATTATAGCATGTATATCGAGTTAATATTATAAAGCCGACAACACGTCTCTATTCATCAGTGATGACATTGCAAATTACTGGTGTCGAGGTACGTTATTGTTTCTAATCACTTCGTTGTGAAAATTGATACGGATATACTAATATGTGCGAAATTATTGTGGCCACTAAATTAGCCTATGCAATAATAATTTCTGATGCCTTCGCGGCTATTACACATTAGAATGAAACAACTTTAAACGACTAGGCTGACAATAGTGTAAGACTATCGTTAGCTCAGTCGTGCTACGATTATGAATCTGTAAAGGCTCTGAAACGTCAGCCAATAAAATAAAATACGCGAGTTAAATCCGTTTAAAGTTGTTTCATTCCAATAGCCTATACAATTTATCGTTGGCGCCCTAAATTAGGTGTACTAAGTGTCATATGCTATGGCTGGATAATAGTTTTACAAACTTTTTATAGGTATCGTTGGCAAGTATTTACTACAGAGTTTGAACAATGGACCGAACATTCATTACTTAGTATTAAATATTATTCTGTAACCGGGAATAGGCAATTGGGATAAAAGAAAATTATGTTACAAATTTATATTTAACAATAGAATAGTTCATAATTTAGTTAGTAGTTTGAATTTGAATCAGCAGTTTTATTTAAAAAACAGTTTTTGATATTCCGTGTAAAAGGAACAGAAGTGCAAATAAATTAATAATTTAAACCAGTCGTTAACTACGCCTGTTTTGTACCAAAATTGACTTTAATTGCTGATGATAAATGTTTATTACTTTTAACAGCTTTACTTTACAATGAGGCACATTTGTCAGGGTGGTTAATAATTAGGATATCAGAGGAACATTTTAGCCTTTCATTTTATTTATTTTTAATGTAGTACTTTTTATTGTTGTGAATAATATTAATATTATTATTATGTGGTATAGGACAGCCTTTTTGATGAAGTAGGTACGTCGTGCGGTGGGGTGTGTGACGTCATAGCTTATTTAGTGGCCTAATAACATAATTAGAAGTACACTGCACACGACAGGTAGTTAGCTAGCAGTAAAGCCTGTCAGCAACAATGCCTCGCAATTATTATAACTGTCAGAGAGTGACGTCACGCTTTGTAATTTAATTAATAGCTGCTTATCACAAATACCTACTCGATGCTTATGTCGACATTTCATCATAATCATGGATATAACGTAACAATGCGTGTGCGGAATACGTTGTGAATAATGGAAATATTTACTTAAGTCATAGAAGGTGAAAGTAAGTTGAAAGAAATTAATAAGAAAATTTAGTTACATAAAAATATCAACCATCTTGTATAATCGATCACAGGTGTGCTTTATATTAAAGCTATAATATTCAAGTTTAAAGAGTCTTTAGAAGACTCTCGTAACCATATTAGAAACCCGTTAAGTTCATATAAGTAATCTCGGAACCAGCAAAACTGCAGTAACAATATACTAAGATTATACGATTCGATCATTTCCACGCCGGTCGCTTCAGTAATCAATATCTTAATTACACACTCCACGTGAAGAGATTGCTATTAGGGCAAAATAACAGAAGTGTGATCGTTATTCGTTCCTTCCTGTGGCTTCTAGATCTATATACTAATATAATATCTATACTAATATTATAAAGAGGAAATGTTTGTTTGTTTGGATTAACCCATTATGACCTGAATTATTTTAGGTTTTCAGAAATTGATAATTTTTGGATATATTGTTGTTTAATGTCCCCTTAATCATTTCTGATTATCAGAAGTTCAATCGATTCATCACTTCTGGAAAAAACAATGGGTGCCATATGGCACCGCTAGGCTAATACGGGGTCAAAACAGCCTTCTTCTAAATATGTATTAAGTGACTGTTAACCAATAGTATTTACTGTTTAATTATCATTTTCTATGTTTATAAAGTAGAATAATTAAGTTAAAGGGATTAGTTAATGAAAATGAGCATTTTCATTTAAGGAATTCATATAATTATTGGTATTACACCAAGTTTTTTCATCTATGTATTAACATAAAACCGGTAATTACAAAAAGAGGCTATATATTTTTGTGACGATTCGAAGTATTTTGAGAACACTATTCTCAAGAATAAATCCAGTGTTTCTAATCGTGATTTTTCTCGAAATTAACTAGGTATAATCTCGTTCAACTAGCATGAACCGCGAGATTTTGTATGGGATACTTCGTCTAGGTACAGGTTTTATATTTAGTAACACCCCTGTAGTTAGTTTTGTGGCTAGTTATGCATGTCCGGCGTGATGACAGAGATGGAGACGCCAACACTACTTCGTACCCAACGTTAACTTGACGATTTATAAGGTAATTCATAGGACTACCCCCGTTTTCGTCAGCAGAACCTTGATCAGATATTTAGTATAGAGTATATGTGGCTTGAGATATACGTAATTTTCTAGTAATGCTAGTTCTTTATGCATTGTACATCCCCTAAGATAATAAATAAATATTATTACTAATGAAAACCGAGAAATAAAAATTAACTCACTCATATCGAAAAGACACCATATCAGCCTAGCGGTGCCATACGGCACCCGAAACATTTCACATACGATAAACCAAACATACAAACAAATTTTCATAATATTACGATATCATCTAGTCGAACAACAATATATCATAAAATAAAGATGCATTTCAATGTTAAATAACACATAATAAATAAATTACGACTCTTTTACTTGAGAGGGAATTCATTTTTTGCGAATATTTTTTCAACACTATCTTATTAGACCTAATACTCGTAGCAACAAGTGCACAGATTGATGCAAAAGTAATAAAACAATTAGTTATCATCCCTAGTACCGATTCGATAGCCAACCATCGGTCTCCATCGCTCGAGATGCTCTCATGGTGCAAAAACATAAACGCATAAAATTGGGTGCCATATGGCACCGCTAGGCTATAATGGGTTAAATTGGCTCCAAAACTATTGGACCGATTTGAAAAATTCTTTCACTGTTGGGAAGCTAAACTATTCGTGAGTGCCATAGGCTATATAAAATTTTGAAAAAAATATTAGAGGGCCTTGCTAAGCCGGGGCCGCCAGTATTAAATAAAGAATTACTCTAAATACATCTTTATATTATTATGATACTGATTTAATGAAATTGTGACGTGACACTCATTGTGTAGCATCACGTGAGTTAACATTTTAAATTGAGAGCGTAGAACCTTAAATAGGGTAACAAAATATTACGGTTTGCGTTACTATTATGTTTAAGAAGAGAATTTTTATTGAAAGAAAACAACTTAAACGGATTCAACCGCGTATATTATTATTTATGGTGATGTTTCAAGAACATTAATTCCCATAATTTCAACCGACTTAGCTGACGATACTGTAACACTAAAAAGGCAGATTGAAAATTAATATCCACGGTTATTAAGACATTGGAATGAAACAATTGCAATGGATTTAATTATCGTGTTTTATTTTATTTCAATGTGAAATACGTATCTATAGCTTAATATCTCAATTAAATGTTGTTATTTATATTTATCTCTTGAGTAACATTGTAATTTTTATCGCCGTTTAAATATTAATTAAAAATATGTTTGTTTTGTAAACATTTCAAAGGCAAAGAAAACTCATTCTAACCACAAAACCCATTACGAACTTTAAGGGGTCGCACGAAAAGCTCCAAAACTGGATATAAATAATATTTCATAATAAAACTTTTAGCTAATAAAATACAAAGTAATTATTAAACAAAATAAATTTATTATAATTTCACTTTTAAAATAATCCATATATTATTCGTTTCTTTAGTCATTAAGGATTTTTTTATATTTAATCTTTAGTACAAAATCTTAATATTAAATTTTAAATAGTTAGTTATGTCTTAAGCACATTAGTATATCTACCTAAGTCAATATTTTTCACCGTACGTACTTGTCATCTATATATATACTAATAATATGATAAAGAGGAAAAGTTTGTTTGTTTTGATTGAATAGGCTCCAAAACGACTAGACCGGTTTGAAAAATTCTTTCACAGTAGAGAAACTACACTATTCCCGAGTGACATACTCTATTATTATATTTAAAAAAAGCTAGTAGGTAGAATAGTAAAATTGTATACATCGCATAATAATAATAATAATAATAAAAAAGCCTTTTATTTTCCATAACCAGTTTTACAAGTAAAGTATCTTAATATAGTATCTTAATAACATAAAGAATTTAAGTAGGTATTTATATTTAGTTTCTAAGTATATATACATTTTTCCTTTTTTGAAATTTAAAAAATTATATTGTGTATGATAAAAAAAATGAAAATAAATAATATGTAGGTAGTTTAGTTTAAGGTTAGGAACCCCTTTTATTGTAGGGTATAGGCCTCCTCCAAATTTTTCCACCTTTTTCTTTCCTGTGCTGTTTCGATCCAGTTTTTCCCTGCAATTTTTTTAATGTCGTCGGCCCATCGTTTTCGTGGCCGTCCTACGTTTCTTTTTCCTTGTGGGCCGGGCCATTTGGTACTTGTGAGTGTCCATCGTTGGTCGCTGTTTCTTGCCACATGTCCAGCCCATTGCCATACATCGCATATCAACTTTAAAAAACTTTGCTCAGTAACTGCACGCGCGCTGCATACCTAACCCAACCATTTCTCCTGCGCCCGTTCATATATCTCATACAATTTATTATTCTGTGTCAGAATACGTTGCAACACATTGCCCGTATGCATTAATCCCCAACGTGCTGTGGGAATTATTTCGCACTGTAAAGTGCAAATGTATGAAATTGCCAGATTATAATTGCAAATAGTATGAAACCAATTTTTATACCAATGCGGTGTATTTTTTGAGGTTTTGATGGGGTCATTTTAATTTCACGTAAATATTTTTTTTATTTTAATTTATGTACTGGTTATACCGACCATCTATGATAGAAGTATATTTAAATTTACTATGTCAAAAGTACCTACCAAAAAAGTACGTACCATATACATTATAGGTATTATGCAGTGATAAAAAATACAGATAGGTACAATACAAAGATTTTATATAAAATAAAAATAGTTTTGTTGTTAATATAAATTATACAAAATAATATTTTATAGTATCATTAAGTAGTAGGTACACTCAAAATTAAAAATAACACCTCACTAGTAATTATCCGAATTCGCAACCTTCGAAATAACAGCAGGTTCACATAACAGAACTTACTGGGCCGTTAACTGGGGTCCTAGGGGAAATTCAACGAAGTGCATTCTCTGTTTAACATAGCTTTATGACGACCTGTGTGCGGTGAAATGAGTAGTGGAAAATAATACTTGGATGTGATAAATTATATTTAAATCATGTATATTTTTATTGGCTTAACCTTCTATGTAACATATTACTACTGCATATTTTGTTTCATCTATTGGAATGTTTCATCTACTTATACCATTTCTACAGCATAATAGATTATGATTATTTATTTAAGTACCCAAAATACCACAAGAAATTTTATTCGATCGCAACCTAATTCAATGATTGACCCTAAATTAAATGTTTGGTAGGAATGTACTTATGTACTAACATGGCACAAAAGAATTACCAAACTATTTTCTGAAAATAGGTACCTAATAGCTTGAGTGAATATGAACCTTTGTACCCATCGCACACGGTTCGTATTTCATCAGACAACAGATTCACATATGACATTTAGAGCATGTCAAAAACGTTTATTAAATTCTTGCGTCCAGTTACAATGGAAAGTAATTTGTCTCATAAATTGGACCCTAATGCTGTCGTGGTGTCAATTGGAAATAGTAATAATACCACCCTTTATGGTGTTACCAGGAATGTTCATTTCGCTCGACTAATTGTCTAACTGGTTGAGCGATTGGTTTCACTACTTGAGGTTAGAGGGGTAAGGTTTATGTTGTGCAATTGTGCGGTTTGCTACAAAGATTTAATTTTATGACAGTAATAAAACTTCTTAATGTAACATAGTATTATAATATTGTTAATTTAGCTGAAAAGGTACATTTTCTTATCAAATTAAAAAGTGTAAGGACTTAAAAGTCTGCATAAATATATATACCTAGGTATCAATGTGGATTACTAACTACATTTTTTTTATTTAAAATATGTATTATAATTAGGTATGTATGCTTAAATCCCAAGTAATATCAAAAGGATAAATTACACCATTCTCCAAGTCCGGAACTAACAAAAGTTAGAAATATAAACTTAGAGCTAGTAAAAGCGTAGTATTAGTCACTTCACAAATGATCCGTCCTCATAGTGGACGCACAGCTAACAAATTACATATCCTTTCAAGTTATTGGTTTTCTGTCTGTGCGTATTTCAGTTAAACATGTTACTTATAACGTGCTCAGTGAACCGGGTTACATGCCGAGGACTGATGTGTATAGTTCCATCCACTTCTTTTATGTAAAAATGACACCGGAAATATTTTTTGACATCACTTTTTATCTATATTTTAACAAATTTCTAGAATGCTTTCAAATTCACTTCACAATTGTTTTTGTTGGAATAGTCCCGTATTCAAAATATTTTGCGTATTTGGCGATCAATACAATGAAGAATTAATAATATGTTTTTTAACTTTTACCAATAAAGTTATTTTTAATACCTATCAACAAAATGTCGAAAAATAAGATTGGTTCGCTAACTACGTACCTATGTACTTATAATATGTTACGGTTTTATTTTACAAGCACGAAATCATCAAAAATTATTTTAATAAATTTGATTATATTGCCTATCAATCATAAACCCGGCACGGTTAACTAGGTTTCCGGGATTAATATTTAACACAATTAATTCCCACTTTTAATTAACTTTCCTATTTTGGAGTAAAATTAAGTTTAATTCGCTCTTGACCTTAAAATGGTTATCGGAATTAAACTACAGCTTCGAATTTGTTGTTGACTTATTTAAGGGATTAATTAAAAAATATTTTAACGAGAGTAAGTAGTATTAGCAAAACTGGTTAAAATTAATTTTGATTTATAACTATCTCTGGTTTCCAAGTTACATGTTCAACCTGGACACAATTGTGATCATGCACATTTTGTTTCCGCGCATGTATTTTATGTGTATAAAAAAAATACAAACTGCTTACAGTCTGTTAGTTTTTATTAAAGTAAATTTTGATAAATCGAACCTTAAAACAGATCGTCCATTGTACTACATTAAAGTTTAATACTTTACTAATCAATAATAACCGTAATCACTGGGTCAATGACATCTGTTAATCCTATATTTAACGATTATGAAACAAAAATGTAAAACTAATTGTAAGACAGGTCCTGAAACTGTAATAAAAGTTTATATAAAAATTCTCTACACTTTTTTTTTGCAAGCCGTACTGCGTCGGATCCAATCAACACTGTACAAGGCCTGTCAACACCGCGTACAACTAGTCGACGAACTAGTCAGCCGTCTAGTTGCCCGCATGAATTATGAAAGAAACTCATTCACACGCGGTGTTACTTTTTATGGCTCACGCTTTTACTGGTATGCTTCCCATAACGGACTTCAATATAGTTAGGTACCACTTTGTTCAGTATTGTTACAAGTGTTTTTCGTAAAGGGTAGAATTCAAAGCGCATGTTAGGGGACATTATTATGTAATTCTAGCATTGATAGTAGGTATAAATTTCGAGTTAATTTCTCGTTATATCTAATTTGAATATCATTAGTTATCTCTACCAATAATGTTTATTTATGCAGCGATTAATTATTTATTAGCAAGTAATATGTAGTTGACAAAAAGATAGAAAGAACTGCTAATGTTATAAATGCGAAAGTAACTATGCGAAAGAATCAATTTAGAAGTTCTTTAAAAAGGTAAAGGAGAGACATGACATTAATTAGTGCAATAATTGATAAAGTAGATAATAAGTAATTAATAAGGCGAAACTGCGAGCAGAATAACTACTATAACTCATGGAGCCAACTTCATGTGCAACAAAACCTTTCGACAAATAAAAGTAGCTGTGGTTTATAAATAAACTTAAACGTCCAACTTTTGTGTGAAGCCTATAATTTAATGTTGTACACGAAACAACTAAACATTATTAAGTCATAGAACAATTTCAGAAATTGGCCTTTCAGAATTAGTAACAGTAAAATTTAGCTTATTCACAAGATATTATGTCATAAATTTATTAGATTACGCTGAAATCGTTTTATTACTCTAATAACCAGGGACAACTTTGTTGGTAAGTATTACAAATTAATTAACTAGCATAATAATTTCTGATGCCGTCACGGTTATTACACATTGGAATGAAATAACTATTACGGATTGAAATCGCGTATTTTATTAGTTGACGTTTTGAACTTTACAGTTTCCATATTCGTAGCTGACTGAACTGACGATAGTCTAATAGACTTTATGTTTTAGTTCGTTGGCAAATAAAAAAAATACGCTAGATAAATCCGTAATAGTTGTTTCGTTCCAATAATTTACTAACACTAAGTTATGGACATTTATTTATTAGGTATTCTTATAAGTAGCATCATCCATGATACAAAAGCTGTAACTTAAAAACTTTACATCATCACTTTATTATCAGAATTCTTTTATTTTTCTTTAACTTGAAGAAGCAAGTAATATTTAGACTAATTTCATTTTAAAAAAATCTTTATAGATAGTATTATTCAATTTACCATTTTATAATGAACCTTGTATATATTATTTCGATCTTTAAACCTTATTTGTATTTGTTTGTCATTATTAGCGAAATGTATGTCAAAGAGGCTTGACTTTATACAAGTATTTTATACGAGTAATGTAAAAATAATTGTGCATATTCGATGTATCGTAAGATTTCATCATTACCACTGGAGCGTACCTGCATATTGTGACGTCATACTGCACGATGCGTTATTTCAGTCCAACGAGTGCACATCGCTTTATCGATGTCATCATTCCTAATGTAAACGGATTTTCTGTATAAATATAATTGAAGGGTGAATGCTACACTTTTGATACATTACAAGAGATCATTTTATAGGTTAAAATTTCAAAAACTACTTAAGTTTACAGTTTTATTAATTATTTTTAGTCATTGAATGATTTATTTACTAAGCTGCCTGACAGACTGACCGACTGGTTTCTGCACACGTCCAAATAAGACATTTTTGGAATTTGACAATAAGGTTTTTTTGTTTGACCATTATTATATACGAATTTATTATATACCTAATGTAAGTTCAATGTATCCATTAGGTACTTATTTCGGAAGCCCACTTATCCCTTTTTACGGTAAATCGAGAAGTCATCAATTTTATACTTGTCCTCAATACTTTATTGGTGTAGTAAGAGAAGGAAATAATATTCAAAAAGAATATACGTTTTTTATTACGAAAAGGGACAGTTTCTGAGGGTAAAGAAATCAAATCAACAAGGAGATGGACCTAAGGGTTTGGCTTAAGTTATGGAGACAAAGTAACTTGTAAAACAAGAAGCTTTTAAGTTTTATATCTACTGTTCAGAAGTATCATCCAGTTACTACAATGTAATAGTTCTAAAGCACATAATAATATGTAGAAATGATAGCTGCTCTCGCTCGAGAAAGGCTGGACAATTTTTGCTAGTTTTGGTTTTGAATTATTTGTGGAAGTCGTTTAAAGGTTTATACAGTTAGAATATTCGAAAAAATCTCGAGAAAAATATCTTAAAAGTTTGCCGGGTCAGCTAGTATCTTAAAAAAGCCTTCAATGATTCGATAGTGAGCGTAGGTATATCACTAAATATTGATGTAGGTAACTAGGTTAGTGAATTGAATCGACCGTAGCGTGGGTTTAAATATGCCTAATAATTTCATGGTTATTTTCATAATCATATTACGGTTATATCGTCCGCTGTAATCATAGATAATATTGTATATTATATATATATATATGAATACCTGATGATGTTGATACCAATCGTATATTCGTGGCGTAAGTAGCAAAATAAATGACCAAACAATCTTACCTGTAAGTGAAGTTCGATCAGTCTGCTGTGACGTACCTTGAATAGGTAGTATTAGAGCTATACAGCGTTTAGTTTTTGTTTTAGTTTAACTCTAAATAATGATTATTACTTTTCTAATGCACTATTACGACATGGGTATAATTATATCATCGAACACGGAACGTCGTATAGTTAGTTGTACCGCTGTTTGTTCTAAAATAAACAATATTTCCGCTTCTCGCGTATGTCTTTTTCACTTATCGTAAGAATATCTAAGTAATAAAATAGCTATCCCTTATTCTGAGTCTGGAATCTTTATTAAAGAGGACATATGGTTTCGTAATGTTAGGGTTTTGCAGATTACCGGTTTTTGTGCTAAAGCTAGAAAAACATTTGTCTTTATGTAATAAGTTGTCCTGCCAAATTAAATTGTTTTTCTTACTTTTCTTTATTCTAGCTTTCTATGAATATCAAAGGTGAAGCTCACTTTATGACTGACATATTAACGCAAGGCCTAATAAAAGGGATAGAAACTTGAAAATTAGCACAAGGGATAGCCTTTTCCTTTTATAACGTGCTAAAAAAGGATTTTATATCAACGTCCTATATTAACATCATCAGAAAGTATTAGATACGAAATCAACATGTATTTTTATAACTTATTTTTTCTGTTACGTCATCGGGGTTGCGTTTATGATGCCACCTACGTATTCCTTATTATTTTAAGGTTAGATCCGTGTTCACACAAAGCCTTGCGATTCTTTTAATCGTACAAATGTTTCTCGCTCCTCCTTTATCTCGAATCTCGAACCTTAACTGTCGCCTGAGAAGAGCAGATTAAACACATTAGAACGTCCCGTATATCAGCAAGGATAACTGAAGTCGATCGTTGTCTCCACATTGTTAGTGCTCTTAATGTATATGTATAAACCGCAAACTGCTTTAGAAATAGCACTATATTTCCATTAAGTTTTTATTACTGATTAGATTTCTATTCAAAATATTCAATCTATGGATTTGAAACTATATGGTGACTTACCGCCATTTCTGAGTAACGAACGACCTAATAAGTTGTTGAAATGATACACAAGGCATAGCGTAGTAAGTAGGAACTATATTAAGATAATGAACCAATAACCAACATTAATCAGCAAGATATACTTGTATAGATAATTTTTCTAAGTAAGTATCCTGTTATAATATGACAGTATTACACAGTCAAGTTATTTTTATACAATACCAGACGATAGCGTCTAGACAGGTCAGTCGTGTGGAGGCTACGGGTCGAGGAGACTGGTGCCCGAATGGTAGGTATACAATTTTATTCGCAGTTCGGGATAACCCCTTGTATTTATCTTGGTGATTAAGACACTTTTACAAACATCAATGGAATAGAACTTCTATAAGCAGTGTCGCTGAGATGATGTAACTTAATAATAACATATATATTGTGACGTAGTTGGAACTTGGAACCTTCCAACCATTTTACATAGATTATTAAAGTGAAAACTAACAGAGTTAATTTCTCATACATATTTCTCATTCAGACCTCGTCGGATATTCTAAATGGGGTGATTCGCACGCATTTGTTCGATATTAAGACAGTTTACGAGAAATGTGTTTTATATTATATCCTTACGATATAATATAATACAGCTATATAATGAAACGGTTATGTTACGACGTGAGCAATATTTTAGATTAAAACATTTACGAAACAGGTCTGCGATATAGATTTAGCGTGTATATTTGTTATTGTAGATTTTAAAACGCAATTACAATACAAAGGAGAAGTTAGTACCTATTAAGTTTATAATGAAATATAAAGTCAAGCAATTTATCGATAAGTCCCACCTACTTTATAGCCAGACTAGTTTTAACAATAGCAATAACAAATTTAATTACTTATTTTTGTTGAGGTAGATAACCTAAAGGTAGAACTGAAAATTACTCAGACATAATTAGAAGGTAAAGGTTATTCAATCAGTTTGTATCAATTTACCTAATTGGCCTTATGACTCTCTTTACAGACTAAGAAAAGATTTGTTCAACGCCCATATTAAAAAAAAATCTATATTGAAAGTATAGAAGAAGTAATTTCGTTAAATTTATTACTTAACTAATAATCCCGTTACTCAATGTGAACGAAAGTAGCATCTAGTCTCTTAAACTTTTTTTCTAATGAACTGAAACGTTTTGGTATATCCGGCGTTCGCTTCGGGCTAAAAAACTCTTTATGGGTACTCGAATAGGTTTATAGGCCTCAAGGGGCTCAAACCATTGTCGTAAATAACCGAAAAGTACCGTAATTTACGTAAAAATATCCTCAAAATGCGGGTTTTATTTTTAGCCTGCTGGACTGATTTTGAAAACCTAAAATTAGATTCTTGAACCATCTGTGGTAAGTATTAAAACCCATCAGTCATATAAATTATCATGAGTTATAAGTAATCTTTGTAGAAGTAACCGAATAGAGTATTGACTCTATTAGACAAAAATCTAGTTCAAAAGTATGCAAATAAAACCTTTTTCTTTTTCATAAAAGTTATGCCTCGCCCAAAAAATGTTATGAATTTCGCACTCCTATGGGTTGATCGGCTTTAGGATAACCAACCAAAATCTAAATACCGCTGTCCTATGTCATAAATAACAATTCGAATAAATATTTAATCCTTGATAAACCCATTCAGATTTCACACATACCGAGATTTCTGACAAAGTCAGAAAAAAACATTTTTGGACACGAATTCTTTTGTCGGTCTGCGATTCTTTTTTTTTGCTTGACGTAATAGGGTACAGGTAAAATGTGGGACAGCTACTCATTTTTAAGTCTCGACATTTTTTTGAGCACAAATTTATATTGAGTTAATTTATTCTTAATGAAGTCGTTTATTAAGATAATTTCAAAGACAAACTAATTCAACCGTACGCATCTCGAAAACCTTTTTTTTTTTCGCTTAAAAAGAACAGTATTTAAGAAGAATCTCTTAATAAATTCTTCATAATTGTAATTATCAAGCTTAACTTGATTAACTTTAGTTAATCCTTTGTTAAGTTTAGGCCTTTTAAAAGCACCTGTATATAAGATACCTTGTTATAACTTGCCTCAAATGAAGAGTAAGTACATGAATATTATATGCCAGCCATAGTCCGTACTTAAATAAAATACCTACCTACTTCCACCTTAATTCGGAATAAAGCACTAACATAAAATCAAACGAGCTGGCTGCCCCAATAGGCTGTGACAATAGCACCTCATTATTATTCCACCAAATAATGATTCGACCGATTTTAGAGCCCCGATTATCTTTCCCGGAACGATCGGTAGATTACAGTCGGCCGGCACGGTCGGCCTTTGTTAGAAACCATTTTGTGTGGAGTGAGGACACCTGGCTGTAGTGATGCTGTGGCAATCTGCCGATATCGACCTATCACATTTAAGAAATATGTGTGTTAAGTTTTATCTTAGAAAAATGTAGGTTTAGGAATGTGCGAGTTCAAAAATAGGAGTTGAAGTATTTTAACGATATGAGAATTGGGATATCTTTGAATCTGCGAATACCTATTTATTATTTTATTTTTGAATAAAAAAAAATGTTTATTTGGTCGTTAGCCAACGTAGCTGCCATTTTCGACCACAGTTAAGAGTGTTCCTCTTTTTCCAATTTTCAAACCACAAGAACCGTCTTTATCAAGTTTACACAATTGTTTGTAATAAATGTTTTTTTTTTGTATTTTTTGTGACATGTAGCTCCCGCTCTAGCGGCACTGAATACTTGTATAAAGTGCGTACATACACCTACACAATCACAGTATCAACTGACTAGAGATGTATTAAATAGATTAAAAATTAAGATAAGGCGATTTTCGAGCCAATCACTATAAGCTGCACATATATGTATAGGTTCAAAAAGTCAAGTCTATAATTTAATGACATTTCGAACTGCCCTATAATGAACCCTTTATACTCTACTTCTAAAGAATTTTTCATCGCATCTTTTTAATATCGATAGGTAAGTATGTACCTACTCAGCTCACATCACACCGACCCCTATTGTGACCCTTACAAAGGCATTCCTAACTCAATATGAATTCTCACATTACTTACAAAAACAATTAACGGAGTTGCTTAATTGATTCCATTTATTGGAGAAATGTTCAATCATTAATTAACGATTGTTGAAGTGTGATTTTGACTTTTACAATTCACAGATCAAGCGCAAGTTATTTGTTTGTTTTAATTATATAAAAAGGTATTTCTTTGTGTATAGGTATTCTTGTGAATTCGATTTTAATATTGATCGATATTTTCGTAATATTACTTCGCTTTATAGCTTCCTACACTACGTGGCATTGTTGAATTTTAATTTTACATCCATACTTGCCAACTACGAAACAAGCAATATTTGCAATAGATCTAGCTAGAAAAAATGTTTTGTTGAACAAATTTTACTTAATTAAATTATGAAACACAGAGTTGAAAGAGACACAATAATTTAGGAAACACAAAGTTAGTTCAGCATAAATAAAGCTCAAAAAATTTACCAATAGGTAAAGGTTGTGCGAAAACATTTTATGATAAAGCACGATTCTCCGAAATCTATAAATATAATTACAAAATACATTTTCGCTACCAGAACTTTTATTATGTCTCCGTACTCAATAACATTCTGTCAAATTTTACGCCTTTCAAAGCAGTTTAAAAAAAATGCACAAACGCTTTTACAAATACAATGCGTATGGACGACCAAAGCTTGCAGTTTCGCCGTGGGTGTTAAATAAGCGACAAGAGCTATTCTGATATTATTACATGGGTTCCGTCTTCATACCGATATTATTAGTTTAATGAAAGTATTATTGTTAATTTTTAATTACATGTAATGATAACAAATAATGGGAAATAATTTATTTAGATTTGAAAATATAAAATACGCGAGTTAAATCCGATAATAGTTGTTTCATTCCAATTTGAGAATATTGCTTAGTAGGCATACAAGATAAAACCGATCTTTTTTCCATAATTTATAACCGGCACAATAAATAGATATAATTCTAAACGTGTTGTCTACAATTTTATACAATCTTTTTTAACAATTAAATTTTATGTATTCCAGCATGTCTCGATATTTTAGGTAGTAATTACATAATAAGACAACACAAGGTTTCTACCGCTCGTGAAAGCATCTTTCTTTGTCATACCTACTTTAACAGTGAGTGAAAGACAGATAGTGATAGATGTTTTCTCCTGGAACAAAAACGTTACGTGCTAGAACCTTCTGATGTTGTCGAAGCCGTTCGTAACTCGTATGTGACTACGGAACCCAAATCGTGTCAAACAAAAATATCGAACGCTTGTTATTGTTACCGTTGAAAATTTACCTTAAGCGTCAAAACACTATACACCTTTACAAAAAACCTGGAATGTAATCTATGCCTTACCTATAAGGTCCATATTCAATTGCTTTAATTTCTCAGTCATATTATTGCTTTTATTATTGGTAGGTATGACACCGAAATGACGCTTTGTATGCCATTTCCAATAACTTCAACATGATTCAAGTTAAATCATGTGTGACGATTTTCAAAAATGTTTTTGTGTCGGTAGTCGTTTTAAATATTTCGACCGTTTCGTAAATTAGGTAGGTACCTATAGAATCTGCATACCAATTCACTAAATTGCTTTTAAGTGTATCCGTTCTTCTTTTCTTTGGGCTTTCTTATTTAGGTACTTACATAATAATTGCTATCTTTTATTTTAGACCTTTTATACCGTCGTACTGACTAAGATCACATAAGCATACATTCTGGTGAAATTGAACGCAAAATCTGACAAATCGTCTATCTGATAAAAAACGTTTTTTAACTATTCAAAAAGGCTTTTTTTTTAATGTAAATAATTATACAAAGATAGTGACTGAAATCTGTGAATCCGACGACCTGTTACGTCATTAGGTTTTTATAGTTCTGTACCCAAAGAGTAAACCGGGTCTCAACTGTCGGCCCGTCTGTCACGAGGCTGTATCTCATGAACCGTGATAGTTAGCCAGTTGAAATTCTCACAGATAATGTATTTCCATTGCCGTTATAAAAATAAATATTAAAAAATAATAAAGTAAATATTTAAAAGACCCATACACATGATTTTTGCCATTTTTATAGATAATGGTACGGAACTGAAACCTTACGTGCGCGAGGCTCGGACATGGCCGGTTCTACTTATGAACTATAGATGTCTTCGTTTAGTAGCGAGCTATATATATTTTTTTGTCAGTATAAATAAGTATCTTATGTATAATATTGTTTGTATCAAGTAAAATTTCTTGATTCTGTAAAGCAATATCATTGTTAAGATGAACAAAATAATACGGCCCAGGAGTCCTAGGTCTTAAGAGTTACGTTTTGCTTGATGCTAAGCCCTAGTTAAAATAAATTGCTTATTCAAGTGTACACAATAAATCTTTATGAAAATCGGGCCTCTTTTGAAACTGTTTAAACGTGAATATTGAAGAAATATTAAGTACCAATACCTTGTTTCTTATTATAAAGGGAGAAAATGGCAGTACGCCTAAAATTTGATTTTTAAAGTCCTGAATTGATAGAAGTTTTGAGTATATATATATATATATGTTTAAATATAGAGCTAGAAGAGTTTACTTATCTGTTTTATTAGTAGGTAGGTTGGAAGGGATTCGATAGTGTGCTTAACTCAAATCTTAAGGTTTTTCGGTTAAGCCCTTTTAGATATAGGTGTGCGATGTGATAAGGAATACCTTCTCTTTTCACATTTTGAGACACATTTCCTTCAAAGTACACAGCTACCTAAAAAAATATGTAGTAACCTGAATTATGCATAGGATAACGATTTAAGTACGTTAATAAAACAGTAAAATGAAAATAGAAATAACCAATAATTTCATTCTGCTTTTATGTTAACTTGGCGCAACGGATTATCGACCTTATTTGGTCCGGTTAAGAATCAAATAAGTATAGATATTGTAAATTAGTTTTAAATAAAGCAGTTATCACGCGATATTCGAATCACGACACAGCTTTTTATCGTTTTCCGTTATATTATTACTATAGGTAATTACTGAGTAATTCGCCAAGAGAATACATTTATATATTTACCTACCTACCTAAAGGTTGCATGTCATAGTACATCAGTGTCTCTTAACCACGGCCGCCGGGCCATTAGCGGTCCCAGAAAGCTCTTAAAATGGTCTGCATAACCATAAAATACTTAATATAAACAAGTACGTACATTTGTTATTTTGTCAAATTGTCCCTCGTCACTAAAAAGAAAAAACTATTTAACTATTTAGTTATTGGTATAAATAAATACATCAATTTCACTTTTGTGTCAATCACATTACACGTGCCTCCTGCGATCGAACTCGTAGATTCATAGTCAGGTTATTTTAATCTTCTGTATCTTTCTAAACACTACTTGTCAAAACTTAGATACCTACAGAAAAACACTGTAGGTGTATTAGTTTGTAACGGTAACATATTCATTTTATAGATATATTTAGAACAGGGTAGTACTTAAAATTTTGTAATTTTAATAAATAAGGTAGTTTGCATAGCAGACTGCTGTATTTATTAATCACTTTAGCATAAGACTATTGTCAGCTCAGTCATGCTACGATTATGGAATCTGTAAGGGCTCCTAAACGTCAGCCAATAAAATAAAATACGCGAGTTAAATCCGTTAAAGTTGTTTCATTTCAATATTAGTTTTTATTAACTCCTTCATTTTCATCAAGAGCCAATTACAAAAACGACCAACCGAAAAAAACAAACAAAATTACAACGCCCTCGATGGTTATTTATAAATACACTATTTTATCCCAACTATAAACAATCGATCTAATCTAATGAAATCATCTAATAAATCTTCCCTTTCGTCTATGTTACCATCTACGATATCGACTTTCAATAAATATTGGGGTGGGTACGATTAAAAATAATACCTTTTGTACGGTTTGAGGTTAATTGAATTTCGTGGTTAGAATGCTTAATTCTTCTACCTGTTTTATCCGTTTTGTACTTATTGACGTTATCATTTTAATATTGATGAAGCAATTTATTATTCCATGAATTTTCACTCCCACTCTTAGCTTGAAGGACTACCAATAATAGCGAATCCAATTAGCAATTACAACTCCAGTTGTTTTAGTTTCGCATCTAATTCTGACTTGAGCCTTGAAATAATCTAGGTAAGTTTTATATAACTAAGTAAGTCTGTAAAATTGTGGGTGGATCTTTGAGCGTTTGAAACTTGTATACTTAATTGCTTTTGCGATAGACTGTTGTCAGCTCAGTCGTGCTACGAATAAGAACTGTGAAGTTGTCGAAACGTCAGCCAGTAAAATAAAATTCCGTTTATAGTCGTTTCATACCAATGTGTAATAATCGCGAGAGCATCAGAAAATACTTGTATGGTTATTATACACTTCTACTTACACGAGTAGGTATATATTATTATATATACCTATTGTCAATCTTAGCTGAAGTCATGTGTATGAATAAAGTAAAAATATTTTACGACTCCGTAAACCTTAAAAGGTTTGCACGTTGTTAGGGCTATTGTCAATAACTTCCTATATTGTTTATGTGTTTAATCGTATCTGGATTTTATTGGCATTCTCGTGACCTTCGATCTTCCAAGCCCAGTAGGTACAATCGCACTGACGAGACCTCCATACGTTTGCATATTTTCATTTTCCTCAATGGAATTCCTATTGACTTTCGATTAGGAAATTACAGTGGATATTGCTTTGACGTCTGAACCCTTTTAGGGACTTATTTGTCCGCAACGTTTTTATTTTCGAAATGTTCAAAGAGTGCGGTTTTAATTGTTTTTTAGAATCGTTTTATTTTTGTGTTTGTCAAGAATATTTTTGTGAGTGGGTGTTTTTTAATTTCAATATATTACTTTTAGCAGAAGAATTGTGTATTTTGATAAAATATGTATTTTATTGTAAAAACAAAGAGAAAATTATAATAGGTACAGTCACCATCAGATATATATACACGGGCGAGGTGCTCAAATACATCTGAACAACATTACATTTCAATAAATTCGTTACGGTAAATATGGCCAATGATATCTCAACATTCAATTCGTCACAAATATATGAGCATCAACTTTTCAATAATATGTAAACAGTACACGCGTTCATAAATATCTGAACACTTAAGGAAAATATACCTTAGGTCGCTGCCATACAGTTTAAATTCTTTTGTACAGATGTAGCGAATATGCCTGTCTCATCGTACACACTAAGTTGTAATGAAACGCATAATATACCTATAAATTTCAACCGGTTAAGTAAGACTGTTTCAGCTTGATGCGTAAGATGTTGCTTAGTAAACCGAGAGTCATGGATCGAATCCGACTCTTCAACATGATTACTAATTTTTTTTTTTTAAATATTCTATAGCCTATGTTACTCGTGGATAATGTAGCTTTCGAGTGGTGAAAGATTTTTTTAAAAACCCAGTAGTTTTTGAGCCTATTCATTACCTACAACCAAACAAAGTTTTCCTCTTTATAATAATTAACTATTAAAAGAAACTTACCTAAGGGAAGTTCAATAGTAATTATACGAGCTGGTTCTTCCGAGAGATTATTTTACTTGTAGTAGTGTTCTCATACTGCCGTTATCACAATGTATAAAGCCTTTATTATAAAAATGTAATTTTGTCTTGATTTTATTTATTCTTTGCGTAAAACGAAACGCATATCCCCACTACCCCTCACCTCAACCAGTAGCCGCTTCCCGCCGTCCTGTCATTAAGTTCAAAGTTACTAAATATTGTCTATTTTTATCCAATATTTATTTTATTTACTTATATATACAAGGGCTGTTACGGGTAGGGAGGGACTATCTTGGTATAATCTCTCGGAAGAACCAGCTCGTATAATTACTATTGAACTTCCCTTAGGTAAGTTTCTTTTAATAGTTAATTATACTTCACTGGTTATTCCGAGAGATTATTTTACTTGTAGATGTTTAGAGTTAAAAATAAAATAAATATTTTAATCTTATTAAGTGATTTTTATTTTGAAAAATAACGTAATACTTATAACTCATAGTTATTCTATAACCATTATTTTAATTAAAGTATCATAATATTATAATTATTTATCGGTTATAAATCATATGTACTTATTCAAAAGATGTTTTATTCTGTTTGAGACAACATAGTGCGAGCAAAGTTTTCATCATCTAATGTATCGTCAGAAACAGGCCGATTATAAAAGTTCGCAAAAACTTTCGAGGTACCACTCCAACCTGCTGTTTTTCGTATTAATTGGAGATTTACTCCTAACCTTTGCGCAGCCGACGTTGCAGCATGTCTAGTGCTATATGCAGTGAACAAATTTGTATCGACGCCACTTTTTTGTAGCATACATTTAATCCACCTACTCAATGTTTGTGACGATACCTTAGAATGAGGTTTCTTGAAACTTATAAATAATTCTTTAGCATCAGACCTCAACAGTCGAGTTCTTTCAATATATGAAAGAAGAGTCTTTGCAGGACAGATTTCTGGTCTTTGTATAAAAAAAAAGTAAAACTAAAATAGGTTGTAATCGGTTTATACCTGATGTCTTTATAACATCTGGTATCTTAATAGAAATCTTAGTTTCGCCTCTTTCAATGTTACATGTTTGTATAACAGACAATGTTTGAAGTCTATGAGCCGTTACTAAAGCTAGTAAAGTGACTAATTTTTTAGTTAAGACTTCTAAAGATATATTTTCATTTGGATATAATGTAGCAAGGTGATTAATTACAATCGATGGATCCCAGGTACAATCATATCTGGGTGTAGATGGAACCCGTCTAAATACACCTTTTAGAAAACGTGAAATCAAATCATCATTGTTTATTTGTTGACCTAATAACATCGTTAGGGCTGATTTGTAAGTATTTAATGTGCCATACTTGACCCCTTTATTATAAATAGACAATAAAAATTGCAAAATAATTGAAGTAGACGAAATGAAATAATCATGATTAAATTGATTACAGAAAATATACCATTCTCTCAGACAAGATTGATATTGTTTAAAGGTATTTGAAGAGATCGAATCTAGCAAAATATCTATAGCTTCAACGGGAGCTCCTCTTCCTAAGAACGCCTCCCGCATAAAACTCCTGCCATCAAAGATAAGGTCTTGTGGAACGGATGTTGCACTCTGGAAGGCGAGGATAATAAATACGGATTAGCATCTAAAATTATTAATTCTGAAATGAGTAGTCTATTGAATAGTGGAAACCACGGTTGATTCGGCCAATTTGGTACTACTACAATGCCCCGGGCTTTGTCAGATATGATCTTTGATAGCATTTTTAATATTAAACTGAACGGTGGAAATGCATAAAAATATGATCTATTCCAATTGATAGTGAATGCATCAATGGCAATAGAGCCTGGATCTCCATGCCAAGATACATATTTGGGGCATTTGTGGTTCAGACGACTGGCGAATAAGTCCACTTCAGGTAAACCAAAGTGGTGTACTATATTTCGGTAAGATAATTTATTTAATTCCCACTCAGTATCCGTATACATTCGACGTGACTCAAAATCTGCTTTATAATTATCGCTCGACGTAATATATGAAGCATAAACAAAATTGTTTTTTGATTCGCACCAATCCCATATATCTCTTGCAACTTGATTTAAGTGAGGGTATTGGATACCACCCATTCTATTAATATATGAGATAGCCGTTTTATTGTCAATCCTAATAAGAATTTCTGAATTATAATAGTGGTCTGTAAAAATTTTTAGAGCAAATAACGCAGCTAAAAGTTCTAATTCATTTATATGTTTCCTTGCTTCTTCAATGGACCAGTAACCATTGGCTCTTTTGTTACCACATACTGCGCCCCAACCTGTCATAGAAGCATCTGAACTAATTTCTACGACAAATTTATTTTGTCGTATGAAATTTATAGAATAATTAATATTACTTAACCACCAACTCAAATCATTATTTAAATAATTTGGTAGGGCCATTATTTTGTCATAATCATCATTATCTTTAAGTTGCAGATACTTTACTCTTTCTAAGAGTTTAGTATGTACCCATCCGTAAGCTATCGCTGGACAAACCAAAGCTAGTATAAAATAAGGTCTGAATAAAAATACAAAAGGAATAAAATTAAAAAAAAATACACAATTCTTCCTGGTCTCGAACTTAAACCAGCTGCGTTCTATGACCGCGCATCTGACTTAAACCACGAGGCTAAGCAATCAATTATCAGATTGACGAAAATTGATTACCAATGTTGACAACGACTTGTCAACGACCATAATATATGAGATTCTTTCATAATTAAATAGGATACGAACTGAACAGTGACAGTTGAAGTTTGGCAACAGGAAACAATAGTAAGTATGACAACGTCGCAATTCTCGTTTGCTTTGCTTACCTAGTAATGATACCATGAGACAGAATATTCACTACATCTGTACAAAAGAATTTAAACTGTATGGCAGTGACATAAGGTATATTTTCCTTAAGTGTTCAGATATTTATGAACACTTGTACTGTTTAGATATTTTTGCGTTGTTATGTGTCCAGATTATATTGAAAAATTGCTGCTCTTATATTTGTGACGAATTGGACGTTCATATATTATTGGCCTTATTTACCGTAACGAATTTATTGAAATGTAATGTTGTTCAGATGTATTTGAGCACCTCGCCCGTGTATATATATCTGATGCTGACTGTACGGTGGCAATGTGGTTACATCTCTTATATAATTTAGGAATACATAATACAAAATAATGTTTCTGATTTATTCGGCTGTTCTTAATTTTTTTTATAATAAATAAACATAATCTCAGTGAATTTGTATCATATTTAAATATACAATTACGTAAAACTAAGCCACTGAAGAAAAAGAGGTTTCATGTTATTAGTTCAAGCTTATTTTAACTAAAGTTTAAAATTTCTTACATAACTTTTTACATGATTACTGAAACGGACTTCGATTTTCACGATAAGAATCTCTATTACGTACCTACACACATATCCTATAGATAACAGATATGATCTAAGGAACTGTCGTCCTGGGGCAAAGTGCCGCTCTCGATTGCGATGCAAATGATCCCAATTCCATACTGAGATATAGATAAGTAAATGTTGGATATATTAGAGTTATCCTATATGTATTAACCGATATATCCGCAGACAAGTTGACTGTTTTTATTTGAAAACACGACATTGGCACAATGATACATGCATTAGGTTGTGCCAGTAGGACAACAGAAATCTTGGCATTTGTTGGGTAATTTTGCTGGTACAGTTCAGTCAATTTAAACTTAAACACACATAATTAATTAAGGTTATGAAGAATAAAAATTACGTGAAAAAACTACTGTCGTTCGAATGTTTTCACATGCCCACGTAAATTCTGTTTTATTTTATACAGTAGGTAGTAAACATAAACCAAAATCGTTATGAGTTGAATAGTAGGTACATAACAGTATTGATAGTAGGTATATTAAAAATATGTATAGCTATTTATTTACCTGTAGTAAATGATATTTCGTTTTTCAACTAAGTATTATAATCAGAAAATGTATGCTATTTTCACCACATTTTACAAGCTATATTAAATTTACTAAGTTATTTAAACGTACCATTCGACGGAATTGAAAATTAATAATACTCAATTAGTGTTGTCACAAACACCCAAAATACCTATTAACATATACCTATTATTAGATCTATAACGTGTATAATGAGTCGTCGCTTCAGTTGTTTATCATCTTTGAGAAATGACATGGTTAATTTCGTATAATACCCACATAATTATCCTTAATCAACTGTGATGTAATCAATAGCGCCTATAAATATCATGGTATAGGTACATAGGCAAATAATCGGTATTGAAGATAATATTTTTATAAATTCTAGCTCCTAAAATAAAACTGAATATTATAATTAATATTCAGTTTTATTTCAGCCTACCTATACCTAATAATAATAATACCTACAAACGAGAATGTGGAGATATTGTAATGAATGTTTGTTATTCGTTCACTTTTAGGTTAATGGGATCGTATGGGATTTAGTCCAGCGATGTACCTATATAATAATATAACATTGATTAAAGATACTACTTTTTCTTTAAAAAATGTGGATAAAACTCAAGAGCGGATCCACAGCCACAGTTGTAGGCACGATGGGCTCATAACCCTCATAAGATTTGTGACGTCACACACAATGAAAAAAAAATATTAATTCCATTTGGTTTGGAATTTAATCGACACCGTTTGACTAATTACTTACTTAATTGGTTGAAAGAAGGTCTGACTTGCACCAATGATTATTTCCATTGCTAAAGCCTAGTCCTGATGCGTGCGATAAAGAAAATTAAATAGATACTCAAATTCAAGTCGTTCATAAGTGACTTCACCCTCCGACTTACGCTTGGCCGATTCGGGTATCTGTGGCTACAACCTTTTTTGAGGACTGGATCCGCCCCTGATAAAACCATTATCACAAATAGAAACATGTCTACCTAACACTGTCCGTATTTTAATCTCTACGATTACGAAAAGACTTATTCCAACTGCACCCCTCTTTCAATTTCTACCTTTATAAACTTCTTACGCATTTTATTACTCGTTGATAACCCTTTTTTCTTCACACTTATAAAATTAAGTGTCACGATTACCATAATGTGGGTATCTACCTGTCATAACCCACCAGTATCACACCACATTAAAGTTAACAATCGTGTTTAATATATTACTGATAAACGATGCCACAAGCAACAAGTTAAAGAATTTCAAATTATACGCTCAAAAGTAGCGATCTTTAAGTTGAAGGCTTATTCCAGAGCGAGCGTTGAAGAAATAATTTGATTTCTTTATGAAAATTGGAAATGTCTTAATTTAATACCCAGGTAGTTATTATTAGAATAGTCAATGATAAAACGTCCGTAGTTATTATTATATTTCAAAAATACTCGTAAATGAATATTATGATTAATGTTTGAACATCGTCAAGTATAAATTTATTTTGAATCATTTCTCGGAAACAATTTTGTACAAAAAGTAACATTGTGTATTTCAACTTTAAATACAGACACTAAGATAAAAAAGTATTTATGATTTTGCTCATTACTTACACAAGCGTCGTTTATAAAGAAATCAAATTAGCAAACTCGCCTTGTCACTTCGGATTCAAATGAAATAAAAAAAATTGTAGTCTAAAACAATTATTGTATCATTTTTTATTGAAGCGTTTCCAGAATCCACACTTTGCTGCTATTATTGGATTGATCGTTATTTCCAGGATAATCCTGATGCCCCTAAGACCTTACTTGATACCAATTTAGCGTTAAAATATTGCTGTAAATTCTAGTGTTTCGTTATGAATAATTCATAAGATATTTTGCCAAAATAAAGTAGCTCTTAAGACGGCAAGACGCGCATCGATAAATCTAACTTAATACGTTATATTCAGTGTAGTTTGCTGTTTCAAAAATATTACGTTATCTGAACTGTGTTATTACTTTGTAATGGCATTATGGAGCCGTGATAAATTAATTTTAAAATTGAGGATTATTACGAAGTTGTTAATGTAATCTATAAATTGTCTGCTTATACAATTGTAGGTTACGAAGAAAATAATAATAAGGCTCAAACATTTTCTATCCAAATAAATATTATAATAAACACCATCTTTCATTTTTTATGCTGTCTACGGCTAATCCTACACAATCCATCAAAATCACTTCTGTTGTTGAAATAACAAACATCAGGTATAATATATATGTATCTTATTTATATTTTGCGTAGGTAATATTACATGGGAATGAAACAAATATGAAATTTAAGGCCGATATTTTATTTTATTGCTGACGTTTAGTAAATTTTAGAGTTCCCATATTCGTAGCCTGAACGATTGGAACTTTTGAATTCGAAACGCCAGCATAAAAAATAAAATACGCGTGTTATATCCGTTACAATTGTTTCGTTCCGATGTGTAATAACCGCGAAGGTATCCGAAATTATTAGGTACCTACCTACCTAATATTATCAAAGTAAAATACATTTTGTTATAAATTAATCCAAGTAAGATGTCTTATTGCAAATAAATAAATAAACGAACCAAACATGTTTAACGGTTCTAACCGCTTCCAAATTATGGTAACTAGTCACAACATTGGTTCTTGAATTATATATCATTTTACATGGAAAATAAACATCGTTTGCGTTTCATATTTGACGAACCATGCCACTCTCATGTACATGACAAGAAATGTCATTCTGTGTCTGCCGTTTATTAAATAGTATAGCATCAAAACGGCTTATAATTCTATAGGTACATACATATCAGCCACTTACCCGATTGACAGTTATTACGGACATTGTGAGATAAGCTGTTAATCAATTATTAATTTCTTTTTTCCAGCGGCCATTGAGTCCCTCCACGCTCCAACGGGCGGAGGAGTGGAACTACCCTGTGACGTCACACCGGCTCTACCTGATGACCAAATGGGCCTCGTGATCTGGTACAAGCAGGGCCACGACGCACCAATATACTCGTAAGTATTTTATTGAGATATTGTAGAAGCCCTCTGCCCCATCTAGGGGATATTAGGTACATAAGTCAATTGTAATGAGACAAATAAAACCAAAGTTTTTTAAGATTCCATTTTATTACATGTACCTACCTATTATTATTGTAGTGTTTAGCAATCTGTGTTAATTTTATACTATCGGCTGTTATTTTAATCATGCCTTGGTATCATTTTTTTTGTATAAAGAAATAATGCAGACTTAATTCGGGGACATTTATTTTTTAGGTTTTTTGTTTACTATTATTATCAAATCGCGCAGGTATAGGTAAATGGTGTTAATATATTATTATATTTTATGTAACAATATTTGACATATGAAAAATATATTGTCAACAATTTTTAACATAGGTACTCGTACGAGTAGGTATTGTATGTATTAAATTACTTTAACAGGTAACACACAAATAAGGTGTTCTTATAGATTGCTTAATGAAATCACTTCCACCGGATATTGCTTTAAGATTATAATAATTACAAAGCATATTTAGCTTAAGAGAACATTAGAAGATAAGTCCTTTGACTACCGCCGAAGCGGCTTAGGCGGAGCGACCACTGATGATTTCATTACGTTATCCAATGTAGAATTAATTGAAATGAAGTTAAAATCCGGCGTTAAGCACATTTTCTGTATTTCATTTAATAACGAACGCGCACGAACATGCTGGCGTGTTTTAATTAAAATTTTTGCTTAAAACGCTACTTGAATTAAAATACCTACTGTCCTCTGATTGTGATACGCGTTTATTTAAAAGCCATTCCAATTGGTTTGTTTTTAAGCTCTTAATCGATAACGTGCCATATAACGCCTCAAATCTTTAAATGATGTCAATTGAATGGGTCTATATGTATATAAAAGTGAACCTATTAACCTTTTCAGGCATTCGCCTCAACTGGTATCGGTTTTAAAACTTTGAAACCAAATTTCACTATCAGTGGGTACATTTATTGTAATCTGTACCGTGCAACAAAGCGAAATAACAGTCAAATTATTTATAATTGGTATATAAAATAAAAGTTTTAGCGACTTTGAGTTTATTTTATTTTGTAATTGATATTAAAGTTACACTGCAGCACAACATTCGCAAGTTCTAGTTCAGCGCTCAGACTACCGAATTAGACAGTCAAGATTTAATCCTACTCACCCAATTCCTACGCATGCAAGACGTAAATTACGTTTCTCCAATTCTATCTCACTTATGCTAACGTCGAAATCTAAGACAAAGGTACACTTAAGCGACCTGGCGACTGCAATGAAAAATCTATTTTAAAAACAAGAAGTCAAGGTCCGAAACCAGAATTCAAACCATAGACGTGTCCTGGAAGTTTGAAGACGTTGGTACTTACGAAGCCAGTTGAGTGTCTTAAACGTAAAAGTGACATCTGTCGGACATCTTTTGAACTAATCGATCTACCGTTAGGATAATGTTACAAAGTAGGATCAGTCAGTCAAAGTTAAGATCCCAATTAGTATGGTAAGTTGAAGGTGAGAAATGTGGGGCTTATAAACACATACGTTATGACGTCTAAATCATTGATAAGGGGAGCTACGCCGATACTCGTTTCTTCAATGAGGTTAATAATAATGTCACAATAAATGCAAAGATCTGTTATATGAAAATAATATGATTCAAAGCTTACCTGCTTACGAGTATATTTTAACCCTACGTGTTTAAAACTATGACCCGAAAAAAAGTGTGATTATGTAATATAGTAAAGATAATATAAATAGTTTCAGGAATATCAATGAGCTAGTTTGCATAATATAAATTTCTCAAGTGTTAGACCTAGTTTTCTATGAACAATAGAAACAGTAAAATAGTTAGGTAGGCTGGTGAATCTTCAAGCGATTGAGACTCCTTTATAGTCGTCCTAGACTATATTTAAGAACAGAATAAATAAGTAAGAAAATTATATCTTGGTACTGATACAAATACTGTTTTATTGAGTCTTAATAATATTATATTATTTCAACCGATTCGACCAAGCTCATTTCATTATAAATCATTGTGTACATTTTCTTTTTATTAGTTTTAAAGAATGTGAAGAAAGTCCGATACGATTGTGAGAGTTTCCGCCCATTTAATTTTTAAAAGTCCAATCAAAGTGCACTCACTTCATTGCACAAACGCGAATGCTAGTAAATTCACTTGCTTTCCGGCAGAAAGTGCACTTTACGGTACCTATTGCTAATTGATTGTGCTGAACTTTGTGAAAAAGTAAGATAAGATTTTAACTTACTCCCCTTTAACAATCGCATCGAGAGTGATTCAAAATAGTTACTCACATACGTAGTGATAAATATAATTATAAAAGTCATATTCATAGAAACATTACATACTACATATAATACAAATTTTGAAATACAAACTCATCACTTATGCTAGACTATTCTCTGTGCAAAGCACTCCTTCATTGGTGGTATTTTCTTGAATGAACCTTTTAAAACTAACATGAGTAACATCAAACAGCGGTCTATAAAGGAATAGGTAAGTTTATATGGGTCTATAAAAGCGAGCTTATGGCGCATGAGAACAAATTGAAAACTAAACATGGCTATAAAAAAGTTTCACGATAAAAGGAAGGACCGGAACCTTTTTACTGTCTTACAATTGTAAAAATGTTATTCCAGAAAGTGCAATTTCATTAAAATGTACGCGTATCTCGTTATTATGGGAAACATAAAAGAAGTTTATTTTATGAGGTTTTTGTTCGTTTTGTCGTAATTGTGATCAATAATAGGTAGTAATTAATGTTATGCACATAAAATAGGACTTGTATTTTCCACTTGTTTAAAGTAGTAATTTCGTTTTTACACTCGCAAATAAATATATATATATATTGGAAAAAAATAGATTCACAAATAAATTATACCACATGAAGCTGACAGTAGTCTAACACTAAAATCAGTCGGCTATGAATTTGGGAACTGTACCTAAATCTTCGAATTATTAGCAAATAAAATAAAATACGCGAATTAAATCCGTCATAACACGTAGTTTCATAATTTCGATTCGGAATCATCAGAAATTTCTAAAATATATGTTTTTATACCTTAATATGTCATACGTATTAAGTTATCATATTTAAGTAAAACTGATATACATATATCAGTAAGAATTTGATAATGAAACATTCTGGCTTCAATCAGAACTCTGATTACGAAGTCAGAAGTGAAGAGTTATAATCAAAACTCCGTGGAACTACAACTTAATTGAGAAGGGAGTCCTTGTTCTTGTTTTTGGGGTTACAACAACTTGTTACCCAAAACTTAAGTTCAGATTTTTAGGACGCGTTTACAATGAACAGTATCGAATTCAGCAAGCATTAAATAGTTACTGAAAGTACTTTCACTGTCTATACTGACGTCTATACCTACTGAGAATGTAAGCACAGCAAATTTTTCGAAACGTCAACATAAAACTAATATATTAGTTGAATCCGTTATAGTTATGTAATTCTCATTATACTCTACAAATTAAAACTTTTATGTCGATGCAATCGTTTGCGACACATTTTCTTTAACTGCCTCTTTAAAATTATTACCAACTTTGACATAATTTGTTAATATCGTTTCAAATGAGTTAGCTAAAATATAAATTATAATAAAACCACAAGATGAGATATTAAGATAGTATAAATATACTTTAGCCTGCCTAAATCCGACCAGTATCAAAATGATATTTCGGTGTATACACAGCCTAATAACGTTGTTCCATGTATACATACCCTTTACAAGATAATAGCAATTTAGTATTGTACAGTTTGGTTACAGTATGTTAGCTGTGTCTTTGCTTTTGTTTTATGAAAGAAATAATCAAGTGTGTTTGCTTACCTTATCTACCTTTTGCCGCCCTAGAAAAAATAGGTCACTTCTAAATACTGATACTAATTAATACGTGAAAAGTCCCGCGATTTCCATGGGTTCATCGGTACACGGGAATGCTAAATGTCATTTTTGTCTGAACTTTCTGGAGGCTTACTGTAGGGATATGACATCGTGTGCTAAATGTAAGTCAGAAAAACTTCCCAATTTATACTTGTTACTACTGTCATTGGAATAAAAAAAAATCTGAAATGGAATAAAAAGTTAATGTTGTTTGCTCTGAAACGGAATGCTTTAATATTATATGAAAATACGAAAAACTCTGCGAGGTTGGTTTATTAGCCATTTGGATAAGGTAATTTACTGTTTTAAAATGTTTATCTGTGACTTACCTCAAATTAAGTTGGGACTTGTAGCAAGCCTCGGGGCTCTTGGCAAAACAAGTAGGTTTGGAGTTCCAGACTTTAGTATATTGATCATTATAATTATATTTATATATGCATTTGCGTATTTTCGCAAGTAGGTATTTTTTTTACACATATGTAATACATACATATTATGTATGTGTAAAAGTTATTGACAGACAAAGCACTGACTACTACTAAAATTAATAATTTTTTTGGACTAAAGATTTGCAATGAAAGATAAGTTCAGTTTTTATAAGAGTTAAATACTTACTATGGCATCTGAAAATTTCTGTATCATTTATACTGCATTTCCTAAGATGAAATAAATACGAAATTCTTCTATCTACGTTACAGTAACCAGGAAACTACTAGGCTCCAAGGAAAACTGTTCCTTTGAATAATATATATTTATGAGTCGCTCAGTGAAGAATACAATTGGAATCGGCCCACTTGCTTCCCCGTTTACGTTGCTGTAATATTGAAAATAAAGAAACTACTCTCTCTATATGCGTTATGATATGATTGTGTACTGTGTACTACCTTCCCCTGTAGAGTAAGGATTTCGATATGTATGTGTCTCACTTCAAACGTTTACCGATAGTAATCTCGTATTAAAAGAAGCCGTCACGTTTTTAAGTAGGTACCTTGTCGATCGTCCGCTGTCAGATTTTTTAAAGCTTACTCGTGATGAAGAGATTGTTTAGTATAATGAAAATGAAATGGTCGTCGTGATGGACATTTTAAAGTACCCACCTAATTATTCAATATTAGTACGGACCTACTTTCCTTTCCTAGATTTATTGTGGTTAACATATTAATGCATATGGGTTTAAAATTGAATAAAAATAATTGTCTTTCTTTAAAGCCCCAAAGGAAGTGGACGTGGCAAAGACCGGGCACTGTGACAAAAAACGAGATCGACTTCATCATGACGGATTAAAAGCATATATTCAGAGACGTCTCTGTGATCAATAGGTTCAATACCGGAAGCGATCACCGACTCGTCCGAGGCTCTCTGAATATTGACTTCAGGGCTGAACGTGTTCGCTTGATGAAGGCCAGGCTCCGACCAACTTTGCTCCAAACTATGATGGGATCTGAAACGTTCCAGTCCAATCTGGAGAACCGATTCGCTGCCGTGGAAACCACAACTGACGTTGACCAGAACCTTGAAAATGTGGTTCGGATTCTCAGGGAAGAAGGTACGAGATTCTGTAAAATGCAATGTAATGGCAGGAAGTCGAAGCTTTCGGAAGAGACTTTAGGGCTAATGAAGAAACGACGTGAAAACCCACCCGTCACTTCGTCAGAGAAACGGATTCTAAACCGAGAGATTAGTAAACGCGTACGACACGATCTTCGGTCCTTCAATACTCTTTCGATCGAAAGAGCGATCGAGCAAAACCGGGGAGCAAAAGTGTTTGTACAATCTCTTGGAAGAAGCCACCTGACGAAGTTGACCACAGAAATTGGAGAAGTCGTTGCTTCGAAGCCGGCAGTCCTAACCGAAGTGGAAAACTTCTATGGCCGGTTGTACGCTTCGCATGCATCTCGACCTGATCCCGGAAATGAGGATCCTAGAGCCACTTTAACACGCCACTACAGCGAAGACCTGCCAGAAGTCAGTATTGGCGAAATCGAGATCGCTCTTGGACAGCTCAAAAACGGAAAAGCCCCTGGAGAAGATGGCGTTACAACAGAGTTATTAAAAGCAGGAGGTAAACCTATACTTAGGGAGCTCCAAAAACTCTTCAACGCCGTCTTGTTTGAAGGTAGAACTCCAGAGATGTGGAGTAGAGGTGTGGTCGTCTTGTTCTTCAAAAAGGGAGATAAAACCCTGTTGAAGAACTATCGACCCATTTCCCTTCTAAGCCACGTCTATAAGCTGTTCTCAAGAGTAATCACGAACCGTCTTGCGCGAAGATTTGACGAATTCCAACCACCGGAGCAGGCTGGGTTTCGGAGCGGATACGGCACCATAGACCACATCCACACAGTGCGGCAGATTATACAGAAGACCGAAGAGTATAATCAGCCCCTGTGTTTAGCATTTGTGGACTATGAGAAGGCCTTTGACTCGATCGAGATCTGGTCTGTTCTGGAGTCCCTGCAACGATGCCAAGTCGATTGGCGATACATCCAAGTGATGAGATGTTTATACGAAGCCGCTACCATGTCCGTCCAAGTCCAGAATCAGCAAACAATGCCTATACCATTGCATCGCGGTGTGAGACAAGGGGACGTTATCTCCCCGAAATTGTTCACAAATGCAATGGAGGATATGTTCAAAACGCTGAACTGGCAAGGACGTGGCATCAAAGTAAATGGCGAGTACATCTCTCACTTGCGATTTGCTGATGATATCGTCATCGTGGCAGAAACGCTGCAGGACCTACAACAGATGCTGAATGATCTGGCTGACTCTTCTGTACGCATTGGCCTACGGATGAACTTGGACAAAACCAAGGTCATGTTCAATGAACATGTACTACCGGAACCAATTGCGGTACACGGCGCCGTTCTCGAAGTTGTTCAAAAATATGTCTACCTTGGACAGACATTACAGTTAGGTAGAAACAACTTCGAGGATGAGGTGGATAGAAGAATTCAGTTAGGTTGGGCAGCGTTTGGAAGCTACGTCAAGTCTTCATATCGTCACTCCCACAGTGCCTGAAGACGAAAGTCTACAATCAGTGCGTCCTACCCGTCATGACATACGGAGCCGAAACGTGGACACTGACGGTACGGCTGGTTCACAAATTTAAAGTCGCTCAGCGGGCTATGGAAAGGGCTATGCTCGGCGTTTCTCTGCGGGATCGAATCAAAAATGAGGTGATTCGGCAGAGAACCAGAGTCATCGACATAGCCCACCGGATTAGCAAGCTAAAGTGGCAGTGGGCTGGCCATATTAGCCGAAGAACCGATAACCGTTGGAGTAAACGTGTTCTAGAGTGGAGACCGCGTCTCGGCAAGCGTAGTGTAGGACGTCCTCAGGCAAGGTGGAGTGACGATTTGCGTAGGATGGCTGGCAGGAGCTGGATGCGAGCAGCCGAAGATAGAGCAAAGTGGCGTGCAATTGGAGAGGCCTATGTCCAGCAGTGGACTGCGACGGGCTGATGATGATGATGATGAATTGTCTTTCTTTTATAACGTATCAATATGATTGCCTACCTGTATTTGTATAGACCCGGTATCTTCCTGTAACCAACTAGAAATTCAACAGTTCCATTAAATAATTTTATTTTTATTAATAACTCTAGTATATCATTATAAGGAGCAATTTACTCGATTTTCAAATATGAGTACTCTGTAAAAGTACAAATTTTACAAAGATAGGTATACAATTATTTTCTACATTCCTCGTACTATTTGTACAAATTTAAGTATATTTTAGTCAGAAACAGTAGGTTTATATCCATCAAAGTTTAAACAAGTTACCTAGATTATGGCTTTTAATGAAAATACAAATTCTGACAGTTTCCATGTGAAACGAAACTGGATTAAAACCTTTTTATTATGTATAAGTATATTACCATTTTTAATTATAACAATTATTATTTTATGACGTTCGTATTACTGAAACTGGGTAATGCAATCGCATCCCCGTTATAAACTACAGCTTTTTATAGCATACATTTGCATATTATATTTCATAATTTGTAATTAATAAACATTACATACTTGTGAATTAAGCATTAATTAAAATTGTGTGACTGGATAATTACGTATGCAACATTGTAATTATTTTTCTCATAATCTGCATCTAAAAAATAAGTTTCTTAGTCATAAAGACATTCTTTTAATTGGTAGTTTAAATATTCATCACTTCGTGATCAGCTCGAAACTGCTACTTACTAATTAAATCTTTTTATTGATTTTTTCAAAATATAAAGCCTAACTAATATTATATATGTGAAAGTAACTCTGTGTGTGTATGTCTCGCTTTTATACATATAATCTAGAGCCTGAGAAAGGACATAGGCTACTTTCATAGGGTTAGAAAGGGGGATTAAGTGTTATAAGTAATAATAACACAAGGACGGAGTCGCTGGCAAAAGCTAGTTCTAAATAAATAAAATGAACCTTTGCAATACATGTCGTCTTTCCAAGTTTTCCTCCGACCAGTAATTGTCTTAATCAAATTCCTTTTGTCCCCTGTGTGTATTAGCATATTGATTTTATGATTACTTTAGTATGCGTCGCGGCTAACCTTTTAATATATTCATGAATGTAGATATAGGAACAGCCGGTCCGTTTGAGTAACTTAATCTTCATGTGTTAAATATAGAACTATCTAAGTTACTTAATGAAAATGCTTTTAAACAATGTACTTATTCTCAATCACATGTTAAAAGGTGTTTTTATTAGTACACAGACTGATACAATTCTTCTGAAGAAGTGTGTTATGTTTCGCAATTGTAGGTACCCGTTGTAGGTGTCGACAGGCTGTTTGGTAGTTATATTATTTTCAAAGTAATTAATCATTAAAAAGGGGTCATTTTTATTAAGTGTTTTTATTTTGTTTAAAAGGCAATTGTAATTTTCACAAAACGATGTAACGATACCCAAAGGCAACTAAGTAGAGACTTACAACGTTTCTACGAATTGCCGTGAGTAAAAGCCTTCAGCTTATTTTTTGTGACCTTCACCTTTATATAAGACCAGATTGGGTCCCATTGAAACGCCAATATAAAAAGAAAATAGAATAGCGACAAAAATTATGGTATTTTGTGTATCGAAAATTTGTATATGACAGTTAAGAAAATACGGAGTAGGTACATAATATGGTGTGCGTACAAATGATCAAATATGATAGCTAACAACAGATTTAGTGTTTCCATAAGGGGTTATAGAGTTATTTTCACTAGACAACACATTAATGAAAAAAAACTGTTATCATAGTAACTGTGAATTTAACCTGTTTAATTATATATTATTACTAGCGACCCACCCGGCTCCACACGGGTGCTATAAACCTTATGAACCTTCATCTATTAAAAAAAACCGCTTCAAAATCCGTTGCGTAGTTTTAAAGATTTAAGCATACATAAGGAAGGACAGACAGCGACATTATTTTATACAATGTGGTGATAGTAATTTATTATCGTTTTGCATCTAATTATTGTATTACCGGATCCATAACTTAAAAACAAAAATATTATGACTTGATAGTTTTTAAAGCAACTTAACCCTACTGTAGCCTGTCTCTCGTGCAGGTCGGCCGTTTGAAACATTATACAGGGTGTCGACACTGAATAGACCTTAACGAACGGGATGTTGCTTTTATTTGCCCTTACTGTTTTTACTATAAATGACGTCTTGTTTATGATCACAAATATGTGATTGGATTCGTTTTTTATACATATTGGGTACCTACCTATAATAATACCTAACTTGATTGGGCTCTTTATTTGTTGATTAAAGTTTACGAGTATTGTATCTTATTTGGGGATCTATTACAAAATAAAGTAGTTTTGCCTCTTTGTCTGAGTCTCTATTTATTATCATACTTTTTGACAATGTGACAGATTTGGAAGCGGTGTTCAACAATATATAAGTTTTTTGCTAGAGAGAGAAGCTATTAGTCTAACATAAATTTATTTTGAAATAAAATTTATTTGATTATTATTGATTTGGTGAACAGTTCAAACACGATAAAGAACAAAAGTATAGTTATACAAATTAATAATAAATATAAATAGACTTCTTTTGTTTTTTATTGGTCATATTCTATCTACATTTTTTACATAACATGTATTTTAATTATTAATCGTCGTAATTTTTACCCGACAGGCTTGACACCCGCGAAGGTGTGACGTCACACTGGTCAGATCCGTCGACTCTGGGATCAAGAGCCACCTTCCGCAGCGACACCAGACCAGCTGTTCTGGTGCTGACGAAACTCAGGTAAAATACCATTCTAGTAACAACTATGATGTTTTTATAATGTCGCCAAGTAGGTACTACTGAACCTTAATGACGAGGCAGCCAGCCCATTTATTGCCTTTTCCTAATTTTATATCTTTTTTTAGGAAATATCCCCTTTATTTTGAAAACTTGCCCAATCCCTTTTTACTGATTACAATAATTATATTAAGTTGTTTTTTACACGATCACTCGTTCACGAATCAATACAATTGTAGAGGAAAGATACTCAATGACTTTCTGTAGTTTATTTTCTTTTATTAAAAGCTCCGCTTGATACGAATGAAGTGTAAAAAATGAAAGATATCGCTTACACGTAGCAGGCTCAATCAAATTAAGCGAACGTAAAGCGAAACGCCGCTAGAGTTTCGCTTTACGTTTAGGGCGTTTTAAACCCTTTGTTTTTGAGCAATATCGATTTCATACAGTTGCTGTGTATGAAATCGATGTTGCTTTATTTCTTATTCCACTTTTCCTTATGATACCACTTATATATAATCTTGATTACGAAGCAACATGATACGCATTTGGTAAATTATGACACCCAAGGGAATGTGTTTACTACTTCCATTCAACGCAACCTAATATTTTGTATAAATAAATTCGATGTGATATATTTTGGTAAAGATTTATATGACCCTTGTAAAAACGTAGTCTAACTGAATATTTGAGAAATCTTCATTATCTTAAACATTCAGTTACACTTTTTTTTTTTTTTCAATTATTGCGTGTATCCGTTCTAAAATTGCTATTCGAAATTCTAACTTTTTACCTGCTATTAGATACTTACTTACCTACTCGATTTCCATCCATTAATTTCCATTTATACAGTTCACATACTGCTCGTTAACAATGAATATAATATTTCACTGCTGGAATAAATATGATAAGTGTAATATATTTATGTACTCTAAGCCGATAATAGACTATGGGCCCATGTTAAAAAAATGATGGGTCATTTGAACCACCAGATGACCTATGTAGAACGATATAAGAGCATAAAATAATAAGATTTAGCATTGTGCCGTCACTTGTAAGCTGTCCAACTGAGTGCAGGTGAGAATTCAAAAGTACAGGTAGAGTGAGTACATTTTGGTCATATATTTTTGAACGGCATTGTTACCATCGATAGATCCATGAAAAATAATACTAAAACGCGTAGTGCCGTAAAAAAATGGTGATCCAAAAAGTCGGAATTTTTTTTTGATTTTCCGACAATTTCCAGGGTGAATTTGGTCATTTGATACAGTACGGCATCAGTTTCATACTATTTCAATACTGTTTCTAATCCATCATTCCGCAACGCCGTAAAAAAATCAAGCGACAAGGGGAAGAAACCGAAGGTTGCAGCCCCCTCTCTTTCCGTGGTCCAGGGGGTGATTTGACACAACGTCAAATTAATTTATTTCGAAAGTATTTTATGCATAGATAATATTTTTTCATATGCCGTACATTTTCGTTGGTTCAAAAAGTCTGTGACATAACGGCACCGGATGAGGAACCGTTTCACTTCAGTTAGACGTCATAGTGATTTTATCATATTATCAATTGTTCTCTTCAAAAATATGTTAATGCCGTACTGTATCAGATGGCCATAAAGTACCCCTAAAATGGTAGCGTCATTTTCATGAACCTAAAAGATATGGTCTGCATTAAAATGTACTTACGGCATCATTTTTTCCTAATTTATTTATGTTAATACTATTTAAAACATGGGATACAATGTATAAAACTGCTATATTTCATTAATATATGATATTTAAATTACTGCAATAATTTGCAAAATTTCAGTTTTTGTATTTCTCCATAATTTTTTTCAGAACAGTTTCTTTTGAACGGAAATACTATATAACAATTGTATTTTACAATATTATGTTAGAAAAATAGTTCCCGTACAGGATCAAATGATTTTACAGCTTTATAAATCAAGAATACGATGAAATTAAGATAATTATTGATATACATTCAAATGAACAATCATTTCTTGACGGCATTATTTTTAATAGTACTTTTAAGTGCTAGATAATGTTTTGGAACCGAAGCCGTACTTTATCAAATCACCCCCTGGACCACGGAAAGAGAGGGGGCTGCAACCTTCGGTTTTTTCCCCTTGTCGCTTGATTTTTTTACGGCGTTGCGGAATGATGGATTAGAAGCAGTATTGAAATAGTATGAAACTGATGCCGTACTGTATCAAATGACCAAATTCACCCTGGAAATTGTCGGAAAATCAAAAAAAAATTCCGACTTTTTGGATCACCATTTTTTTACGGCACTACGCGTTTTAGTATTATTTTTCATGGATCTATCGATGGTAACAATGCCGTTCAAAAATATATGACCAAAATGTACTCACTCTACCTGTACTTTTGAATTTTCACCTGCACTCAGTTGGACAGCTTACAAGTGACGGCACAATGCTAAATCTTATTATTTTATGCTCTTATATCGTTCTACATAGGTCATCTGGTGGTTCAAATGACCCATAATTTTTTTAACATGGGCCCATAGTCTATAAACATATATGAAAAAAATAGAGGCAAAAGAAGTTATCAATGGAGTGAAGCAATGTCGTTTTTGTGCACCGAATTATACATAAGTTCTTAGTTTAATTTATATTTTGTTACAGGCCTGAAGACAGTGGACAATATCGTTGTCGAGTGGATTTCATCAAGTCTCCAACGAAAAATACAAGACTCAACCTCACAGTTCTAAGTAAGCATCTTTTATTGCTAAGCAGGACTTTTGTTTAATTATTCTTTCCTAGCTAAAATAGAATATAAAGAATAGGTTGGTCTCGCTGCTTAAAAGTGTCTCTATTTTTCATATATCGAATTTGAAAGGTACGGGTCGCACTTTATTGAAACCAACTTCGTATTGCGGTAATCGCTATCTCGGTTGTAAATTATGAAATAGGACAGTTTTATATGAACTGTAGCAGTTAAGTGTATTAGGAATTTATCGGGAAGCTGTAAAATTGCCCGCTATTGTTATAAATTGTAGCGATAAGAAGAAGCTATTTTAGATACTATGAAAAAGACGCAAACGATATTTAATTTTGATTCAGTATTATTTTAAGACAAAGAAATGAGTAAGACGTATTGTCGCAGAAGACGCAATATTGTTAGTTAAAAGGCTGACAATTGTGTGAAAAGGAATCTAAAGAATGTGCCACCGTTTTACACCCCAATGCGGTTAAAGTGTCATAAACAGTAGTAATCCAGTTTAGAGTGACCCCGAGAACGGTCATAAAGTGAACTTGGCTATAAAGTACCGTGCCTCTAGTATACTTACTTCAAATTTACGAACGTACACGCTTAACTGTAAACGGTATCTAGAATGCAGTTTTAAAAAACTGGTGGCATAAAATTATATATTTATTGTTGCTGAACGTTTAAAAAAAACCACTTAGGAAATACGACTTTGTGTAGGAGTTGAATATATCGCACACCTAGATCTAAAGGGAGCTAACTCAAAAATCTGAAGATTTAAATTAAACCCACGCTACAAAAAAGGATCCGATTCCTTACAACAATTTCGCCTCTCCCGAAAAAGTTATTTTTTTTGAGTTAGCTCCCTTTAGATCTAGGTGTGCGATATTTAGATACAATTTTGAATCCTTAGTGTTGTAACTTACTCTGACATTAACTTTATGTTGTTTAATGTCTGTAATATCTTCTTCGAGTGAAGCTTCAAGTACCATTCGGGTCCTAAAACAAAATAAAAAGACAATTTTGTTTCTGTCTATGAACAATAAAATGATACCTTATCAACCATATACATACGAGTAATTTTCCCGTAACTACCGCTTAGTTCGTCCTGTTAGCACAGATAGCAATCAAATGGCAAATATAAATCTCTGAATCCCAAGGACAAGGCGAAGACAAGGTCACAGCTCTATACTAAGAACCGGCTAGTTCTTTGTGATGCAGGACGTTCCAAAACTTATTGGTTCTTTCTTGTGTTTCAAACGCCGTTATTATCTCTTATATTTAACTATGTTGTATCTTTGATGGATGCAAATATTATTATCAAGTAAGAAGAGAAATAATGTAGATAATTTCACTAAAGTATGTTTACGTTTTAATCCCGTACCCACTTATATAGGTATACCTATAGTTGGTGTCAAACACTCGAAGAAACACATTAATATCGTTTCACAGATTTCAATCAATAATCTTTACGTTAATTTCATTACGCCGGTTTTTTCATTGTAACAGTTAAATTATTGCGAGTAAGAAATTGACCGCACAGAATAGTCACTTTTTTATGTAACTACAAGTGACGTAACTTGTTATATTACTTTATACAAATATTTATCTTTACTATCATTGTTTGTCGTATTCTAACAGATTGAGTTCATATTATAATTATATCTGTAGATGCTTCTATATAGCACAGTTAATTTTTAAGCTTACATTATTTTTAATAATCTTAACTAAGGGTTACTGCGTTTTTAATTTATGAGAACGGAAACTATTAATGAAGTTATATTTACTTCCGACTCCAAGTATCCTATAACATTAATTTGTTTAAAAGGGGTTCGGGTTACGTTGAAAGTTTGTCCATCTGTAACATAACTCAATTACTAAGATTTTCAACTCCCAAGATTAACTAAATAATAAATCAGCGTTTGGGTAAATGGATACGTTTTGACTTGTGAATATTGATTTTGACCACGACCTTATTACGAGTGAATAGAGTCGTCATTTTCCCTGACAAAAGCGGAGAAATATATATAGTACAATTTGTGTAGCATAAAATCAACATGAGTATTATATCTATATTTTTGTTTATTATTTCACTTATTAGGAAACAACGTTTTGTTCTAATAAGGGTGACTTTCAACCTTGTGCCTAAATTATTCCAAAGTTATTATCAAAAATACTTAAATCAAATTTCCCCTTACGTAAATGACATGAAATAATTTTATAACAAAACCCTTGTTGAGTTCTTACAATTATAGAACAATTTGTCCAATTATAAGAGAGAACTGAATTGTCCATTTGTAATTGTTTCTGAATAACAAAACACGGTGAAATTGGATCAAATTTCATTGGCAATTTTCTTCCTGTAACGGGAGGATATTGTTTTGTTATCGCTTAGTATTTATTTAAGGAAGATCGCATACGGGAGATTACTAGGTTATAACACATTTTAATGCTGAACCATAAAAAGTATTATATTTTTATTAGCTTTTTTTTTCAACGTTGATACATTTTACGTCCTGATATTTTCCGTAGTAGTTACGCTTTTTCCTCGGATAATACTAAAATAGGTTTATATCATATTAAGTGTATTATTTATTTGCGCCTACACATGCTCTCTGTTTATCTCAAAGGTTGACTGGTAGAGAATGCCATATGGCATTAAGTTCGCCTTTTGTACATTAATTAGTTTTTTTTTTGTGCAATAAAGAATAAATAAATAAATAATAAATATTACATCTAACATTTATAAGAGTAAGTATATTATAATTTCCCCTGAAAGGTTTCTGTCTTAGAATTTTTATTTTATTTGTAATGATACTAATGTTTTAATGATACTATAAAATGATCATGATATCGGTATAAGATTATACCATTTTTTTATCTCATTTCCATTATTGACAACTTAACGTCGTTGTTATATATATTATAATTGTCATACTTAATTTGTCTTTGTTATTTTAATAAATTACTTACTTAAAACTTTTATACCTACTTTAGTAGGTACCTACGGTCTAGGTTAGATCTTGACTGTTAGAGAAAATTAGAACTGTAATTTCCTTGCCAAACAAGTACAATTTATACAAAGCTTGGTAGTTTTAAGTCTACGACGTTTGTGTCTCCCCTTAGTATAATTAATTCCATCTGAAGTAATTTGCTATTTACTTTTAAGGTCACTTATAAAGTTTAAAGACTGAACACGGTTTATTACAGCAAATATATATATAATTTGCAAGTGTATGTAAATATTGTAAATATAATTAATTATCTTAACTGCTAAAACTTCTTGACTGTATGTCCATAAGAAAATCCTCGTATTAAAGCTCCTTTTATCTTATTTAAGCTATGGTTACACTAAAAATTACATTCTTGAAGTTATTTTTAACAGCTTCGAAGCCGGCTTCTTAGTATCGTTCACGTGAGCTTATACCGCCCGATTTTTTCTTAAAAAATATATTTTCTCCACAGTACCTCCAGAACGGTTGATCATCCTCAACCACGAAGGGAACGAAGTGCTGGGAGGTATCCTTGGACCCTACGACGATGGAGCCGAGGTCAACTTGACCTGCGTTGCAGTTGGAGGTACGACATATTTCGTTTTTTCCCTATAAATATTATGACGCCTTATCTGTACTCGTTGCCATGAAAACGACCTTAATCATACAATCATTCAATCGGAAAATATGTGTGAAATGTCCTTGACACGCTGAAGAAACCCGTCAATCGAAGGAAAGATGTTCATTTCTCACGTTGATTCTATTTGAGACAAATGTTATGACGACGGAGAAAGTACATGCTTTATTTATTAACAAAATACGCAGTTTACGTACCTACCTATAATACTCAAGTTTTATGTCATTCTGACACCATCACAATTCGACATCGATATTAAAACACATACGTAAAATATTAAACAAAACATACGTATGTAATGCCGACGAGATTAGGGCAAGCCAAATAAAAGCTTAGTAATATTAATGAATATTCATTTTAAAAGGTAGGTCAGGTAAATACCGTAGAAGTTAATTCTGGGTAGTATTCTGTATAACATAAGCCATCTAAGCCAATGTTATTTTGAAGCAACCCGCTTTACGCGTTTGTCGTGTTGTGAAATGTCCAGTTCACCCATGTACAGTGATTTGATGCAAGTCACACGAGGATGTCTTTTAACTGACGGACGTGTATCATCACTACGTGGTAAAAAACAAAAGTCGCTGTCTGTCCGTCCCTATGTACCTACGCTAAAATCTTTAAAACTACGCAGCGGATTTTGAAGCGTTTTTTTTTAAAGAGATAATTTCAAGAGGAAGGTTTCGAAACGTTAGCAAATAAAGTAAAATACTGTAGTTAAATCCGTTATAGTTGTTTCATTTTAATATAAAATACTCGATTTAATTCCAACTGTTGCATACACCTTGCGCTTTGTATAATATAGTTTTAAAGTTTTACTTTTTATTGGCTAGTACCCTTTTTAAATATCGCTTGTTTTTCTAATTGTCAGTTTGTTAGTTGTTTATTTAGTTGTGTTCGTTTGTATTAAAGTTATTAAATTCCTCTATTCCTTAAACCTATTGCATTTCATTACAGTCTATCCTCCGTAACACCAACATTAACAAAAAATATCTTTATACTGAAAGTTTTGTATATTATGATATACAAAACTTTCAGTATAAATGCGAAAATATCGCTTACTTCCCCAGCACAGACCACGCCCAGCTTTGTTTGACGCAGGTCCCGCTCTCGCATCCCCTTTTGTTTCACACGTTTTTTTTTCCTAACCCGACTTCTCTTCCGGTTGTTGTTTTGGCATTTCCGGTGGTAATATACAACTTTTTGTACAATTTCAACGCTTTGTTAACACAGCTTTTGCTCTTAGGTTGGTAAATTGCACATTCTATATTCGTTTCATGCGTATTTTTTTAGTGTTATGGTTCATGAAATTTGCTGTTTATTACGTTGCGAGGGATTTTACGGTGCATACAGTTATGAAATACGATATGAATGCATGATTATTATTTTGCGTGTTCGCAATGAACAAAAAAAATGAAACGAGTTTTTTGCTGGATCCAAATATTTGAAATTATTTTGTAATAGGTGAGCATTCGGATGAAATTGGTGATTTGTTTTATTAAAAGCATTTATTCCATTAATAGTTTTACTTAAATACCTTGTACAAAGAATCCACAGTTAAAATAATATGTAAAAAATAATTTACTGGAAGTTTATATACTATTAATTGCTGATGCTTTTTATTGAACATTGAAATACACAACAACAGTTATAACGGATTTAACTCGTGTATAATCGTTTCATATTAACGCTTCCAAAAACTTAACAAGTCACTAAGTGGACGATAGTCTAACACTGTGTTTATTCCAATAATCGCCTCTTATTTTTTTAATGTTTGTATTATCTACAGGTCGCCCGACTGCCAGGGTATCGTGGTGGAAATCGCATGCACTCCTGGCCAACTCTGAAGCCAGAGCCACCGTCTCCTTCAAGCTACAGAGATCAGACCTAGGAACAGAGGTCACTTGTCAGGTAATAAACTTTTGATGTCTTGGGTAAGGTTTTACAGGGGTCGGGGTTTCGAATATGTAATTTTAATAGCTTTTTTGTCTCAAAAACTTTCGATCCTGGTTTATATTGACATGTCCGGGGTTTTGGCTCCAAACTGCTTGCTTAGCGTATCCGGGTCGCCCAATTTTAGAGATGGCAACCCTAAGCTTAAGGTGTATTAATTTTACGAATCCTGAGTTTCATGAATCTTGCTGTAAACAGTATCTTCTGAATTGATAATGATTTATCACAGTCTGTCATTCATTAATGGCAATATTAATGACGACAATAATGATTTACAGGCCGTGACGGATCCATCGATACCGCCTGTGTCTGCGAGCTTGTCCATAGACGTAAATTGTAAGTAATTTCTCATTGTTAAGCTATAAAATTTTTACTGAGCATCAGTTGTTATCGCAAATGTTTACTGTAAATAATATATGTTTAGCTCCATATTTACTATTTAACATTATATTTCTACGCTCGTAGTGAACGACGTCCAGATTGTACTTTGAATTATGGTGTGAGTGTGAATTTTCAAAATGTTGACACGACTGAACAAATTATTCACAAACCGATAATAAATTATGTATAAAGTAAACATGTTGGGAGTGTCGGTCAACGTCTAGTTATTGCCTACTTCAGCACGGTGAACATTTTGTACAATAAATAGGTATATATAATAACTAGCGGCCCGTCCCGGCTTCGCACGGGGGGACTTAAGATTTTTTTCATAGTTTTACGATTGTTATGGGTAAACTATAAAAGATAGACATATGCTCTCGCGGACTTTTTTAAAGATAATGTTAAGATGAACAATTCACCCATAAAGCATTTTTGTATAACTTTAACTATATGCTCAGCGCACGCCACGGAAGGCCTCAGAAACGATACTTTTCCCCCGTTTTTGAAACATTTTCGGTTACTGCTCCGCAACTATAAGACCTAGCGTGATATTATATAGCCTATGTTACTCGGGGATAATGTAGCTTTCCAAAGGTGAAAGAATTTTTGAAATCGGTCCAGTAGTTTCGGAGCCTATTCATTACAAACATACAAAAATACAAAAATACAAAAATACAAATGTTTCCTCTTTATAATATTATTATATATATAATATATATAATATATAATATATATATAATAATTGCAACTCAAAACAACTTTCAAAGTTAAACTTAACGAATGTGTTACCGTATGTGTTAAGGAATATTTTGTATCATATCACCAAATCTTTTTATTTTCAAAGGCACTTTTAGTGCTGTATAAAGTAAATTTCTGTATAAATTACTTTTAATTTTGGTCTTTGCAGAACGAAATTTTAATCCAATTTATAATTAAACGTCATACTTTACAAAGGAGTTCTTATTTTGACTTATCCAGTTTAACTGGATGGCCCCAAAGTTAAGCTAAGGTTAACTTTGCGAGATTGGATAAAACGTTAACTTAGTCACGCGTTAAGCTTTTAACATTAACGATGATAATAATTGTTTAGAAAAGTAAAGTAAAGGAGTTTTGAGATCGTTAATCAAAGTAAATAAAATTAATTTCAGTTTACTTAGAGTTCACGTTTATGCTCTATTTAAATATATTTATGAGGAAATTTAATGTTACTATATTTTCTTTATGTTTCCACAGAATAAAACTCGGTCACCTATGCAATGAAATATAATGAAAAACCTTTTACAATATTACGCGGTACCTAACCATAATATTAAGCACCTAATTGGTTTTAATAAGTGATATGAATGGAATCAAACACAACGTAATCGAATCATGTTCACTGTATAACCGATTTGTTTGTTTATGCAGGACGTGTAGCCTACGCAATTGGATTGGATTTTAGATCTATTTAAAATATAAACTGTAACGTAAGGCAGGTTTTATGATAAAGGTGACGACTGGGAATAAAACACTACATCCTATTTAGTTAAAAAATGTTAACACGTACTTTCTTTTCTGAGTCGAAAAATAAATTACAAGGATAAGTGCTTCTAAAGCTCTGCAGTTCCGATCATTTAGTAGAATACTTTGAAATTCAGTATCTCCTTTGAACCGTACCCTTCATTTGATAACATTTTAGATTACAGTACAAGTTTACGTAATCTTAGAAAGGACACTCGAGTCGGAAGACAATTATGAAAATCTCAAGTCAACTGGTGCATTTTGTAGCTTAATTGCTTGCTCTAGAAACAAGGCTTCCATTCACAATTAAAACTTGTGTAATCATCTCCTTTGTGGAACATTTTTCTTAGGGAGTTTCTAAATGTTTAGTTTGAAAATAAAATAGTGATTGGATTAACTTGAACTTGGTTTTTGTATATAATTTTCTACAGTAACTCAGATTTATGGAATCGCCTATTATAATGATCTCGTCTTAGTTTAACCGATATCTTATTATCTATACTAATATTATAAAGCTGAAGAGTTTGTTTGTTTCTTTGAACGCGCTAATCTCAGGAACTATTGGTTCGAATTGAACAAATTAGATATTTTATTATTCATTCACATAGTGAAACAAAAATAGTATGAAGTGGCAGTGACGGCGGGTTTTTCTGATTTTTCATAGAGCAGCCGATTTAGCCAGAAAATGCCCGTGTTTCATGGCACATTATTTAACGATCTCGTAACTTTTGAAAGGAAAATTACTAATTTAAACCATATAAATACATTATTCGTAATTAACATCATTCGCGCAAGCTTCGGTTATCATTAAGCTTTAATTTGTCTACTGCGTAGTCTGATTGCTATTGGTTAATTGATAAGTGCTTGCTATGTTGGAACATCAAAACTCCGTCGAAATAATGTCGACTACAATATAATATATGGCCCGTTAATATGAGAATATTTTAAATGTTTACTAGGTACGATGTATAAATAAGGTTTAATATCATTAGTTAAAATATAATCAAATTTGTACCAAGATAAGAGCAGAAAAAATCGATACCCCAGTGGGACATGAACACACGCGCGGCAGCGTGCTTATTCCAGTTACACTATGGGTGTCACTGATTGAGTCAACGAGCTACCACCAGTAAATTCTATTTGGTACAAGTCCAAAACTAGTTTTAAATGTACATATACATCGCGTTTAACGTCAGCCATTGCAAACACTGACATGCACAATTCAGTACATTTAACCATTTTTAGGTGAATAAATTGGATATATTAGAACAATTCATTCTTGTTAAACTCTTATCATCTGTTTTATGAATTCACCTAGCAATATGTCTATTTGAAACGTCTATAAATATCTGATCGGCCTTTTATGGTATTTTTTAAGCTTAGCGTAGACTTTTGCGTACACAAGTATATCAAACTGTCAATTAAGGTTGTTCCTCAGATTAACATCGTGCGTTGTGTATGGGAAGATTGTATCGAGCGCAGGCTCTTCGAAAAAAAACTTATAGGAATCGTATTTTGCGGTTGTCTTTTGGGGTTACTACTTTTTGTGTCTTGTTTACTTTTTTATTTGTTCTTTTTGTGAGTAACTAATTTTATAAAGTTAAAGATTAATCGCTTTAGTACACAGCTTAAATCATGGGTGAGTAGGTACCCATCTACTGGTAATGTTTACTATAGAGTTATAGTGAACAGTTGATACCAATGTCTGCATTTATAATAATAGTTAGAATTGGAATTAAAGACCTATATCGGATACAACTCGCGTATTTTGTTTTATTTGCTGACGTTTCAAAAATGTTACAATTCCCATATTCGTAGCCGACTGAGCTGACGATAGTTTAACGCGTTACCAAATTCAATAAATTACGCGAGTTAAAAGCACTATAGTTATAAGAACTCACTTTAAAGTTTTAATGAAATTAATTATGTAGGTAGGCAGATAAACTAACGATTAGAGTAAAAATACTTAACATAATATTATCATATATTTACTGTAATTGTATATGTTTAAGAAATAAGATATTATTCATGTAACTAAGGGCTGTGTATCTTTAAAGGGAGATCAGTTGAAGCGAAAATGCTTTGTAGAACTTCGAAGGTTTATTGAGACATTTATACATCGTTAAAACAAGACTTTTATGCCTTGAAAGCGTCTTGGTTATTTTACGATAAGTGAGTTTTTAGAATTAATGAAAAGTTTTTAATAAGTAGGCACTAAGATTTAAGACTCGGATTATGTTATCATGGATTTTATGGACTCGTAAATAATTTTGAGGTCATATTTTTTTTAGTTAATTCTAGTGTTTTAAATAAAATAGCTTACCTGAATCTATTTTTTGTTTAAAGTAGTTATTACTTCGTGACTATCTTATATTGTACTATAACGTGACGTCACGAGCCCCCACTTCCGAACTTTAGAAGCACTTATTTGGGCATTTTTTTGTTTATTTAATAAACGGAAAAACATGTGTCCAATATGTTTTTATAATTTTAAGACTAAGTAAATAGAATTTTCTTTTCTTTGCCTAGTCGTCATCAGGTTTACCCAACTACCTACTTACTTCAGGTATTAATCATTTCTTCAGGTTCAGTTTCGTTAACCAGTTAACCACCCCAAAAATATTTTCCTCAAATATGACCAAATGTTGTCAATAGTTTGGCATGGATCGAGTCTTTGTACCTCATGGGTTAGGTCGAATTTATATTAAACGAGTCACTAAATATACCAATCATGAATATCTCATTCATATATTAATCACCTATATAGATTCGTTGCATTTGGATTATCCATGTTTAAATGCTTACACTATGTGTATATACTTGACATTCAGCCAGTCATGTCCTAAAAACATATCCATTACATTTTTATCATCGCTAGTATCCCGACATGATTGACGTACCATTATGACGTATATTCTAATACAGTATTCAAAAAACACGTCCTTGTTGCTCTAGTATTTAAGGTACATACTTTTTGAACACTGATTCTTTTACTTATTTTATTTTCACGGAACACATCTCAATGGTTTTGCCGCTGACTGTTCATGACTTGCAGAATTTGTGTTTTACATCTCTTTTACTCTTTCATTATTTTGATGCTTTCTCTCGCTTTTTAGTAGAGATGTTGATCAAGTGAAGTAATCGTGTGGATCTAAATAAACTTAATTGTGCATGTAGGTACTTTATTGGTCTGTGTAAAGGATTACAAGGCAGTTATGTATGATTGAGTTTAAATTCAATATAGTGTACATCTCTTGAACACGAGTTTACTTATTTTGTTCTGTATAAGTAGTACGACACTTACCTACCCAAAATTTGATGACATATAAGGTACGTAGGTATATATTGTTATTTGTTTTAATGCAATTAATTTACCTTAACATAATTTAGAGGTACTATACCATATTTAAAATAAAGATATGCCTTCGTACCTAGGCAGTACGATTTTACAAATCTATTTTTTTTATTTTTTGTAATTGTGTACATACCTACACCACAGTTGTTCAAGAAGCACACGCTTCGAGAATATTCTCGTAGTAATATAAACTTTATTACCTAAGCGGTAAAGACTAGACTATATCCTTAATACAGGAGCCATATCGTTAACTTCTCGGATGAGAAGTAATAAAACGCGAGTGTTATGATTAATTATCTCCTGGCGTTAGAATTATGTAAACACTTGCTGTCAAACAAAATTTGCTTTTCATATAATATTGTTACTAAGAAGTAAGGTACTTGACATTAATTTAATTTATCATAACTTAATTTCTAATGCTTTCGCTGTTATTCCAATGTCATCATTTCATAATAATAGTTTTTTTAGTTATAAAGACGTTCCATATATAGTTACAGTTCCCGTAGAACTTCATAAAATTAATATAAGCAAGTTAAATCAGGAACGCAGTTATAACCGCGAAAGCATCGAAATTTATTACGTTTCAATACTATTTATATGCAATAGATTGTGATCGCGATTTAGTCTGCGCTGGATAAGCCTCCCGTTTCACCCCTTAACGGATTAATTTTCAAGAATACCTACTTTCTTAGTGCTTGCGCTCCTACGTTAATAATTTCCAGGCGCTAGCCCTTATAGTATAGGGCTATAGACCCTGCGTTGATATGACAGTTATTAAATCAGATTCTCCCTTTATATATTATATGAAATAATTTAATAAGCAAAGTTTACACATAACCAGAGATAACACCGAAAAAAGATAAGATCACAGTCTTTACAGTGCTAAATCGATAACATCTCAAAGGCTCTTCTTAAAATATGGCCAGCGAAATTAAGACCTCTTCATTCTATAATGATGACGTTAATGAGCAGATATATTTTCCCAGTAATCTTGATAAAGTAATGTAATACAAAACGTTTGAAATAAATTAACTTTAGAATCGTATGAAGAATTTTTAACTCTTATATATAAATTATTTTGCGTTATTTTATCTCAAATATTAGTAACTAGGCTCTTCCCGCAATTTCGTCATCAAATTCTGGAATATAAGTACCTTTCTTAGTGCTCCTCTACGTTATAAATGGAACTCCTGTTCAAAGTTTCAAGTTTCTAACCCTTATAGTTTAGGCCCTGCGTAGATATGTCAGTTATAAAGTCAAATGACAATAATAAGCGCTTCAAAGTTTTGGGAGGGCCGACCTTTTTCAAGCAATTATCTTTAACATCTTTTTTTTGCTATTGCGATTTTTTTTTGTGTCTATCATTTTTACCATACTTATACGATGGGTGATAAACATTAACTGAATCGAAATTTAGCTCAAAAATATACAAGTTACACTGTTAAACAGATTAAAACTCTATCATCCAAGGAAATTAAAATTTCCGCAATACGAGTAATTGCGAAGTCCATCGAATAAGAAATTGTTTACTCGTGCCACGCTTAATTGGATATCAATGTTGGGACTCTGATTGGTGAGGTGCCTCCACTCTCATTGGTGAATATCCGGGAAGCAATGAGGCTTTGTTTTACTTTGTTTGTTCTATATGAATTAAATTTCAAAGGGTTTTGTGCCAGAAATAGTAGTGACGGAGCTCAGATTTATGAAGACATATTACTCCATAATTATCTGCTGTGAGAACATAATATTCAATGGAAATATTTATTAGTAATGATACTTCAAGTTAGCGGAAATAAGATGAATCATGCCACGGTTTTAATGATTAAAAAAGAAAAATAAAAATAAGTACTTACAGTAATCATAATAATTTTACCAAAATAAAACCACATGTCTCGAGTAGATTCAAGAGAACAGAACATTTAAATCAATAATAAAATAACATAAATTCTATGGAAAAAACAATTAGTCATACGTATAATTGATTATATGCTGAAATACCCAAATATGTACGACGTTTTTTAAATCTCCAAGGTATTATTAATACGACTTGACTTTTACAGGGAAGATAATTTGCTATGTTCAAAAGAAACTTTTTTAATAGCGAAAATATTACGTAAATTATTACATGTTGTCTCAAAACACGAAACTGTTATCCATCATAAAGAAAACTACAAAGTATCATATTATAAAAAACGCAAGAAAACCTGCTGACGCGAAGCAGTCAGCGATAAATGAAATATGGTACAAGTTCAAAAGTTTCCACGATACAAGACAAAAGGGGAAGGTCTTGTCTCGTTACGACACTATTTTAATTTGTCACTCTACTTTTTATATAGACTACGCTAGGTCTTGCTAAGCCTAGACTAAATAATGATCGTGAGAAATCGACGTTTCATAATATTGTATAAGCGATTTACTCAAAGCAGCACACTACTCCTCTTACAAAATCATCATCATTTACCTTTGTCATCCTACTAATATTATAAACGCGAAGAGAAGAGAAATTTTTGAATGTACGAGTATGCTTGTTACTCTTTCACGCAAAAACTTCTAAATTTATTAAAATTTTATTAAATAAATAAATTAATTAATTAATTTTGATGAAACTTTACAATAATAGCTTACACAGAATAACAAACAGGCTACATTTTATAACGATATTGTGTAAAGTACTTATCGTGCGCAGTCGAAGTCGCGGGCAGGAGCTAGTATACAAAGACCTCGTGAGCAGTAACATAAATTTCGTATCCGCTCACGTCTCGATGTTTAAATAGATTTATTCCTCATCAATATCAGGGTTCCAAATCGGAAGCTTGCCTTAAGGGCACGAACCCTCTGAAAGTAGGTATACATCGTAGATCATATTTCGCAAAAGCTAACAACTTCGCTTTGGATCCGCTGAAGTTCTCTTGTTTAGGAATTAAGTAAGTAATCCGGGTCTTGTTAATGAGTATAAAGCGAAGTAGTTTTAACACATACATAATAGGTGTAAAGTTTGTTGATTATTATCTTGTACCTTAATAGCACACAGACCTGATAGATATTGTTTCTACTCCTCAAACACAGCAGCCCCTACATGGTCCTAATTACTAGGTACATGAATACTATACCGAATCCTACCAATGACCACAAATCTTTAAAAGCATATTTATTTAGTTCTGTTTTATTGAAACGATATCTTTTGTAGATTTTTAACTATAGTTTTCCCAAAAGTTCGGTACCTTTAGATTTTGGAACAAAAATAACTGTATGCCCATTTCTGATATCGCTATTATCCAACCCACAATCAACACCAACACTTTTAATAAAAGCCTTAAAATTTAGGAGTGCAAAAAAATTCTCACACTTGAACTAGCTTTTCAATTTGCTCAATTGAACTACATATAAAATAAATATAGGGCAATTTAAACTCTACACAGATATCCTAAGGTTGAAAATCAATTATTGATGAAATATTTTACCGTAACAGAGAAGGGTTACTTAACAAAACACGAGCTTAATTGTCTTAAGTGGTTTTTAACCCCTTTGAATAGTCGTTGGCCTACACCTTTTGTTTTACATAAAAAGGGTCACACAATGCTTTGATAATACCAACCCTTTTTTTTTTAAAGGCAAGTTTTTGCAACCTAAAACAAATCTTATGCTTTAAGTAATAAGGTTGAAATTTTTAGAATGCAGCTGCATAAAAATATCCTGATTAATTTTGATTGTAGTTCACATCTGGTGTTGTTGTCGATCAAATCAGAATCTTAATGCACATAGTCATTCAGTTTATAGTTAAAATTTTGAATTTCAATAAAGGTTTTTGGAAGGTGTTGGATCGATTTTGTAGATTTGATTATGCGGTAGCCTTTATTTAAATTAGTTTGTTCTCATTACGACTAAGTAAATATAAAAGTTATGTTTGCTATAAACTTGTGAACTTTCTATCTATTGCTAAAACTAGCTAAAATATAATCTAAGGACAATCTAAAGTAGAGCTTATATTATCGTATTTCCTCGAAAATAATTATATAATATTTCCATTATAAATAACAATCGGCGTTAAATCACACAATCAAATACCTACTTACTCCAAAAACCCTAATTATAGATTGCAAATTATCTCGACTATGTTCCGGGAATTTTCAACTAAGTATGCCAATAATTAGCTCTCTAATATTATGGAAACAATTAAAACATTCAAATTATTTGACATTACCAAATAGTTTATCTAGGTATGCTATTCCATTTTGGTTTCCGCGACCAGCTATGTTAATCAGAAGAGTTTAGGTAAATTGTGCTATACCAAAATTTGCAATTTTGGCCACGCACAATTCCAAAATGTATTCTTGCATTTCGTTTGTAGATATAATTGTTTAAACATTTATTTTGTAGTTCGAATCAAAAACATACTTTTGTTTTGGTCTTAGTGCTAATTGCTAATTTTTACTCACTTTGTAAGAAATAAGTAAAGAACGTGCCTTTTAAAAAACAGACTAACAGTAAATAAGTTAGTTTTCTCAAGCAATTTCACTTTTCTGAAACTCAGAGTCAAATCATTATATTTGATGCTAATTATCAATTAAGCGTTTTTTGTGGTCTCTGAAACTGTGCTCATTAATAATGTCTTAATTTGCATCACAGATTGGTAATTAAAACTTCCAAATTTTAATCTCACGGTTGACTGTTGATATAACTTTAATTAATTTTATTTTAACCCGGCGCTAAGTGGAACGTATTTGTAACTTCTTTTTATGGTACCAAATTGATTGTCTCCTGATGGTTTTTTGATATGCGTAAATTACTTGGTGTCATTAAACTAATGGACTCCGTACAGAGTCGTATTTTGAAATAAGCCCTTTATAATTATTGAAGATTTCCTACTGCTTTATAATAGGCAAAAATAGGTCTAAACGCGTATATACATGTTATTAGGTACCTATATCACCTTCGACGAGTAGCAACATTTCAGTAGGGATGAGTCGTTCTCTAGCTGCAACGTCGCTTTCCGAACGTCGAAGGTATTTTAATAATATATCCTTTTGCAACTTCTAAACATGGAGTATTAAATTAAAAAAATACACTCGTATGTATTTAAAGACACAGTAAAATTATTACCTACAGTGACCTGAAATTAGTTGTTTATGTCATCGAAGTGGCAATCGTCTTAATTAGTAAAATTAATACGCAAAATTCTCTCTTAATACTGCACCGGCAATGAATCAGGAGATTGTCCATTTTCATCGCGAAAAAGCATCATTTATCTTCATACGGCGTTACTTTTAATTTGCGAACCCGTTCTCGGCGGATGTGCGTACTTCGTTTTTTAAAGTTACCAGATTTTAATGCCTTATATTTTTCGGTTTTGCTTTAATAATTTTAAGGAACACGTTTTATATCATATTAGGTACCTACTTATCGTTTACCGCTTTTCAAATTTAGGTCGTGATGGTAATCCCGAACCAATACCTTTTCTCATATCAACGCTAAGCCAAATGATATGTTTTGACGACAACTATGCGACATAAGATGCTTCTTAAATAACCACCCAAACTTATATGCAGATACAATAGAATTTAGATGTAAGATACTTAGAATTCAAATTTAATATGCTTAGAATTAAATTCCTGGCTCTGTGTGATCATATGTGCTGCCTGCGCTAGAACACTAACATAAATGTATTTATAAAAAAAATCTTTTTTGTCCATAGTGCGCCCTCTATCGGTGAAACTGCAAGGCGGCAAGCGCCCTCTAGTGGCGGGACAGAAAACCGAACTGGTGTGTTTAGCCATCGGTGCCAGGCCCAAACCTTCCATGTCCTGGTGGAAAGGAGGCACGAGGCTCAAGACTGTGAGGGAAACTGTAAGTATAAATAATAATTATGTGAGAGTATTACAGTTACCTACCTACTTATAATGTAAATAAAAAAATAAATTAAAAATTTAACAAACCCCCGACATAAAAACTAAAAGGCCCTCTAAAAAGTGTAACAATAATAAAATCTTAATATTAGTTACCTAAATATTAATATTTCTACAATGAAAACGTCATGTCGGGGGGACCGCTTTTCATTTAGGTGTACTTACTTACCTAATATTTACAATCTACTTAAACCTACGGTCCCCCCGACATGACGTTTTCTTTGTAGAAATATTAATATTTAGGTAACTAATATTAAGATTTTATTATTGTTACACTTTTTAGAGGGCCTTTTAGTTTTTATGTCGGGGGTTTGTTAAATTTTTAATTTATTTTTTTATTTCATACTTTTTGTAAGTAGGTACGTAGGTACCTACTACATATTATTATTTTTAACTAATTTCCATTTCACATGGAATTTCGTAATGTACATGTTATCCTCTTCCATTTGATACCCCACTCGGGTATATTTGTCGACATTGGGCTTACCATTTACACTATTACTCCCCATAATTTTTGAACTACTTAACCGATTTTGATTATGATTTCAATTTTGTAATGTACACGCGATCCTTTTTCATTTGATACCCCACTCGGGTATATTTGTAGACATTTGGTTTTCCATCCCCACTTTCACTCCCAATATTTTTTGAACGACTGAACCGATTTTCATCATGATTTCAATTTTGTAATGTACTCGTCACCCTCTTTCATTGGATACCCCACTCGAGTATATTTGTAGACATTTTTTTTTACATCCCCTCTTTAACCCCCCCTAATTATTAAACTACTGAGACGATTTTTATAAAACATAGCTAAGAACACTCCCGACATATACACCTTTCAAACAAAAAAAACAGAATCAAAATCGGTTCATGCGTTAGGGAGCTATGATGCCACAGACAGACACACACACACACACACAGACACGTCAAACTTATAACACCCCGTCGTTTTTGCGTCGGGGGTTAAATATATTGTTCCTACCTTGACGAGTACACGTGATACACCCCTTTTTACGCCGCTGTCATAATCCATTTGAAATCAATCATGTTATAAGAGTAAAAAATATACGTCCAAGCATTTTAGGTAATGTACTTGATTGTCAAAGAAAAAAAAATGTACGTTATGCCTATTCTTACGCTAAGGATTATTATTAGTTATATATCGTCGAAAGGTTTTTCCGGTAAATAAAGCATGTAGATTAAGGAGGTACAATTTTTAAAATATTTTCATACAATAATATAATGTGCTTGTGAATTCCGATTTATCTCTAAGGTATAGGTACTATTAATTTTTATTACCTACGTAAATAATTTAACATAAATTGTATGTCTTTACGATATACTAAAAATAGAACACTTATCGGAATATCTCGATAAAAACACGTAATTTTACCAGTGCTATTACTTACCAAACTTTCATTAATACGATTGAACAAATTTTACTAATTGAAATAATGGTTGTTACCCAAAATCGGCCAATTATTTTAAAAACGGAAGTTACGATACCTTTTTTACTCGTGCCAAGGTAATTTTTACTTTACACCACCGGGTTAAGAGCGTTGGTGTTGTGTTTAAAAGGCTTTTGGGCCCAATTTGAGTTCATTAACGGTTTATGTAGGTAATAAGTTTTAATTATGGTGGCTGTATTCATTCCTTTAATTCTTTACGTGTAGAAAAAGATCATAATCGATATTACTTTGTATGTTTTTATTTGTGACGATATGAAAGTCAAAGTTTGTCTACAAATAAAAACCTAAAGTTTGTTAAAGGTAACTTGAATGTGTTTTTGTCATTGCTTTCGCGGTTATTATACATTGGAATGAGACAACTTTAACGGATTTAACTCGCGTATTTTATTATTTTACAATAGTCTTATGCTAAAGTGACGTCACTTTAGCATAAGACTATTGTAAAATAATAAAATATGCGAGTTAAATCCGTTAAAGCAATTTCATTCCAATGTATAATAACCGCGAAAGCATCAGAAGTTATTGTGTTTTTGTTTGTATGAGACTGAATCAAGACTAATAATCAAAATATCCACTAACTGTTATTAAGCCTTTATTCGTACTTCTAATTCAATTCCCATTTCAAATTTTTTTCAGTTCTATTCTAAAACATCCCAACATTATATAATTTGGAATGACAATAGTTTGCCTGCCGCAGTACTCGGTCATACAATGTGTAATTGGCCCTAATAATGCCAAACAAAAGTCAACTACAATACGAACAAAGTACCGACAGCACAATAGACACCCATTAAACTGATTGATATTGATACTATTCAATATAGCAACAGTATACTGCGGCCGCAGTAGAGTTAAGGAACGATTACTCCTGTATCCATTCAATCTATTGCCATAACTTTTTGATTACTTTTACTATATTTTTATGTTGATACTATTCATTATAGCAACATTATACTGTAGCCACAGTAGATAACAATAAACGATTGCTTCCGTATAAATACTTTTTGATTACTTTTACCTAATCTTTTTATGTTCCATTTTGTTTTATAAAACGATCACTTAACATTTGTATGTGTAGGTATACAATAAGAAACTTACCTACATTTTTGTTCAATTGTGCTTCCCGATCGCATTTAAATAATAAATCTTTATGTTTTCCATTGAATCGGACCGAACGTTGTAATTAGAACCCCCTAAATAAATGAATAGATCTCATTCAATATTTTTCTTTTATTAGACACGTGCATCTCGTTACAAACAATCAAGAACTATGCAATTGACAGGGGAATGAATTATTATATACTTACTTACCTACTGAATATTAAGAGACGATCGATTTATTTTTTATTTACTTACCCATTATTATTAAAAAATATTTCATATATTTTACTTTTTTTGTATGATGGATGTATTTTCCAATGTCATCATCATAATATATTAAATCAACTCCCCGCCCCACGCGTCCGAGTTTATCCCCAAAGAATATCACAACAAATGGTAGCACACATTCTGCACCCGACAGCATCCGACGACCTTAATTAAATAACAAGTCCATAAGGTGTTTTGAGATTGATCTCAGTAATTTGCTTTATACATAACATAAGCTAGCATGCTTGATAAAATCTGCGTTTTTTAATTAGCGCAGCGTGACGTTAATCTTTCTAAGTATAAAGAACATCTTTTAAACATAACCCTTAAACGATAAATGTAATTATTTAACCTGTCCGCTGCTTCGTCTGCAAGCACCCCTGTTATACCCCCACAGATGATGATTTTTTAAAAATCCTTTCTCAGTACTGCCTTACAATATAAAAGAATCCCCTGTGCAAAATTACATGTTTCTAATCCTCATAGTTTACGCCCTGTGTTGATATGTCAGTTATTAAGTCATCGTTCCCTTAATAGATTTAAGTATAGGTACTTATAATATTTATGCACAAACAAACCGAATTACCTATACATGTAAATTTCTTAATCATTTTATGAAGAATAATTTTCTGTAAATTGTACAAATATTTTCTCAATTCCCTACTGTTCTCAACATCATGTTGATATAATGACAGCATCTGATTTGAGATTGATTAGTGACACAGCTGGACAGTTTGTCCAACCATGGGTAACTACACAATTAAAACAACGAACGAAACGTTCAGCGGCTCCATACAACCAGGCTTTGACATGTGTGTCATTTAAATTGTATCGACTGTGATTGCTTTTCGATGGGGTTTGTTTCATCTGGTCGCATTATAACGGTAGATAAAATGAACGCAAAATTTTAGGATACTTATAGCATGGTATCAAGGATTATTAAAACTTCAAGATGTTACGTGACTTACGTGAGTCGTCTAGTGTGAGATTATGCTAAGACAGTAGAAGACAATTTATTTTCAATTTTAGGAATTGTTCTTTCAAAATGGCGTCATAAAATTATTTTTTAAAGTGACGGAGTGATCCGTTCCTTATCCAACTTTAAATGAAAAGTTTGAAAAATACGAAACAACAGAATAGAGGTTTGACCCCTGTATTATTTTTAAAAGAAATATATTCATTGGGTACATACGACTCTAATAGGTATGAATAACTACGAATACGGAATGGAGAACCAAGAATAAGGACAAGTAAAAAGACATGCTGACATTAAATTAAATTATATAAAAAAATCTTCTAACTTTTAAAAGAGGTTGGAATGAAACAACTATTAACGGATTTAAGAGTGCACCTTTTTGTACCGCGAAGTTGGCTATGGATTCTCAGGTTTAGAAAACGAAGGGTCAATTTCGCTTGCATCGGTCAGCCGCCTTCGGGCGCGCGAGCGAGAGGGAATGTCGTAACCAATATTCATGCTAGTGTGTGTGTGACAGCGAGTCTTTGCAAAATTTATTTGACTTTAAATGAAATGCCTACTTCCGTACCTTATTTCGGTTGGGTCGAAGTCAAGTAAATAGGTACGTTTTTGGATTAAGAAAATATTTACGTAGAGTAAACATAATACCTACATATAAATATATATACATACCTATATAGGAATTCTGCTTGTTACCATTATTATAATGTTTAACTTAAAATAATATAAAGACAATTTACTTTCTTAGAACACTGCACAAAGTTCGACGAGTCCTCTGGTTTAACTAAAACGGATAAAAATTGAAAATAGGCAGGTAGGTATTCACTTGGAATATTTACGTTAGGTACTTACCAGAAGGTGATGAATTCAAACCAGGAGTACCTACCTACTATCCACTAGAGCATCAGGTCGAATACCTATAAGCAAAATATTATAGTAGGTACCTACCTAGTACCTACCGTAGTAACAATCTTATGAATAGATGGATGAATGTAGGTATGTAAAAATTTTAGGTAAGTACCTTAGGGTATGTTTGTTTATCTTTCAAGTAAAAACTAGGTACCTACTGAATGGATTTTGTTGAAACATTACAATAATATAGCTTATAGGTACATTAGAAAAATATATACTTACTTAAGCTATATTTTATAACGATATTGTGTAAAGTTGGTACCTACTCATCGAGCGTAGACGAAGTCGCAGGCAGAAGCTAGTATACAGATATACATACAACCGAGACATCTTGAAACACCCCTGGCTGGCCATAAATGAAAAGGAAATATTGATAATACCAATCTATACTATACTTAATAATGATATATTATAAAGAGGAAAACTTTGTTTGTTTGGTTGTAATGAATAGGCTCAAAAACTACTGGACCGTTTTTAAATATTCTTTCACCATTCGAAAGCTACATTATCATCATAATCGGGTTCAGCAAAAATTTGGGGATAAGAAATCCTACTACTATTATAAAGGCGAAACTTTGTAAGTATGGATGTATGGATGTATGGATGTTTGTTACTCTTTCACGCAAAAACTACTGAATGGATTTGAATGAAACTTTACCACAATATAGCTTATACATCAGAATAACACATAGGCTACTTTTTAACCGACTTCAAAAAAGGAGGAGTTCCACGCGGACGAAGTCGCGGGCAGAAGCTAGTAATTATATAAATTGGCAATGGATAGGTATAATTATTTATATCAATCTTGCGCCAAAGAAAATACAGACATTATTATTGTATTGACTTAATAATCTGATAGCTCACTTAGGTATTTACAATAGGTGATGCTTAGTATACGTAGGTATATAAAAAGTGATTGCTCCATAGATAAGTTACCTTTTGTGGGGGTTTGTAAAATGATTGAAAGAAAGTTAGATATAATATCGTGGAGTTGTATTTATTTCTCAAATTTTCATGGATTTTCGATTACCTATTATTTTTTAGTTTTATATTTATGGATCTATTAAGACTAAAAGTTAATTGACACAAGTAATAGGCTATAGAAAATAAAAAAAAACAGGGATCCGAGAGAAGCTGGGGCGAATCGCTAGGTAGTAAAAAATAAAATTGAGGCCTCTGACAAATGCAAGCTAACCCCAAAAATGTAGCATTTCAATGGAGTGCCTACACCAAACAATAATCAACCTTGAAACATAGATAGCACCATGTATGAATATAGACACCCATAAAATTTCTTTGTCAAAAAAAAAATATTTTTATTAAAAAAAAAAAACAATAGGAATAACGATCTATTCCTATAATTATATAAGAGAGATCACATTCACAGTCCACCCGAACAGAACAGAATCACCTTTCTGTTGCGGCATGATCAATTTCATGACTTTTAACTTCTTGTAAAGTTTGTTCCGCTATACCGATCCTACAAAAAAACAACAAATGATTATGGAAACTGTAAAGAATCCGAAACGTCAGCAAATATAAAATAAAAATACGCAAATACGCGAGTTAAATCCGTTAATAGTTGTTTCATTCCAACAAATTATATTTATCTAATGCTACTAGACTGTGCTTAATAGTATTTGTACAAACAGTAACTATGAGATACCTACATAATCAATTTTTTTTAATTCACCATAGTAAATTTAATTTACAACATAATTATAAACTTCGCTATGACTTATTGATTGATTGCACATTATGTGAATTATAAAATGAGTGCTCACAGTTTCGTTTCTTGTAAATCCATGCGCTTAGTTTTTACGACGAGCTGATAGCCAAAGCCTCGTTTTACTAGATTTTCTAGGATTTGCTGTGAAAAAAAAACCACGCCGTTAAATTTTCACTTTCTACTGAATATATTATATGATATTACATATAAGTACATGTAGACGTTCGAGTATCGAGTGAAAGATACTTAAAGACAAAGTAAGTATTTGAAAAGTAATGAAAAGACATGATCGCTTCGAGTGATTAAGTATAAAGTATATCTAGATAGGTACCTATTCCAACTGGTAATAAATAATAATAATATAAATTGATATTAGTACTTACGCATAATGAACAATCGTAATGAAATGTAATTCCAAGTCCGCTGTCACACAGTCGTCGTAGGTAGATAAGTAGGTATATAAGATCGTCGCAATAAAACCAATTCACTTTGTAATAATTCAGAAGTCCGTTAATCTAGCCGTGGTTGTTTTAGTTACTATTATTTAAGAATTAATTATTAATAAGTAAACGTAACGTCAAAAAATCTGCACAATGACAGTCTATGACCGACTGGCAATTCGTCTTTGACCTTTGTTCTTGTCAAAACGTTCGGCAGCCGTCGGAATAATTCGGGCACGCACACAAACGCAAAACAAAACTTGCGTGAAATTAGTATTTTCTAATATCGCCATTTCATTAGAAATTATTTCGAAAGTACGAATTCCCCTTGTAAATTATTGATTGTGATATTAATACTGTAGTTATGGTTTATTTTCAATCTTGAGGATATTTCCGATGTTTCTATCTTTTGAAATCTTTATGAAAATCTTTAAATGTATGCGAACAAGTCCTCTGAAAATGTGTCTATTTTTCGTGTAAAATTACGAATCTAATATCATCTCTGATTGTAATATCTTACATAATCTAATAAAAATAACGAAAGTTAGACCTAGCTATGCCATATCCGATCATAATTGCAGAAAAAAATAATAATGTTTAATTCAAAATTCTTGAAAGAATGAGGAATTACGTTTTGTATGGAAGCGCCGAGCAAAGGAGCACTCTTAACTCGCGTATTTTTATTTTATTTTATTAGCTGACGTTTCGGATTCTTTACAGATTCTTTAGCGTTAGACTATTGTCAGCTCAGTCGTGCTACGATTATGGAAACTATAAAGAATCCGAAACGTCAGCTAATAAAATAAAATAAAAATACGCGAGTTAAATCCGTTAATAGTTGTTTCATTCCAATGTGTAATAACCGCAAAGGCATTAGAAATTATTATTTTAAATGAGGTTTTAAAAACCACAACCTTCAAATTCAATCAAACAACGCAAGAATATGTCCTATCATAGACAAATATTTTGTGAGCTTATAATATAAACCTTGTGCTTGTTCATGATTCTTAGGTATATTGGACTATGCGGTCATCTCAAATAATGTTTTGTATTGTTTATTATATTATTATAATTTATATTTTTTGTCACAGACCTCTTCGGACGGGAACATTACTAGCAGCATTTTGACTTTCGAACCAGCGATAGACGACGCTGGCCGCGTGTTGTCATGTCGGGCTGTTCAGCCTAGCATCCCTCATTCCACGCATGAAGATGGGTTTCAAATGGAAATCCAACGTGAGTACGACAATATATATTTATAAAATGCCTTAATTGAGCGATAAAGAATTATTAGTAAGATGTGTTATGCTTAATTTACCTACACCTGGGGGGCTAGACAAGTACCCAACGTTCGACGTTAACGTTAAACGTTAGCACCAAAATGTATGGGATTTGACATTTGTGACGTACGTGACAGTCGTTCGCGGATGTCAAATCCCATACATTTTGGTCCTAACGTTTAACGTTAACGTTGAACGTTGGGCACTTGTCTAGGGCCCCTGATTATATTATGTAGGTACCTATCAATGTAGATTGTAGAGTATTAAATAACAAAATGTGAAAAGAACTCTGTAAATGGAACAAGTCAAAACAAAGGGTTGATGGAACTAACCTAACCCTTACGGAAAATTAATTTATTTCAGATAAATGACGAAATACTAGACATACATGACACATGACATGACCAAGTTTCTTTTACAATATGCGTAACGCTTTTGCCCATACTGTTCCGAGAGCTACTGTTATTCGCATTCAATATTAATTATGCAAATTAATACATATTGCTTGGAGGACCTTAATATATGTGTACCAGAATTGCTCGGTGGTTTGAAATGGCCAATATGACGGCACGGAAAGCAAATTAGGATATCGATAGGAGCTGCCAATTATAATTGTCAACGAAATGCAAAACAAACATAGACCTAATTCAATAATGTCTAGAATTTGTAGTCATAGACAACGAATATAACCTTTATAAGAATGTATTTCCACAAGGTCACATGGATACTACCTATACATTTATGTACCTATTTTATTTGTTAAAATTATGTTTTTTTTTTAGATCTACCACTGGCCAAGTTAGAGCTGGGCGCGAATTTGGACGCCAGTAAAGTAGTGGAAGGTTCAGATGTCTATCTGGACTGCAGGGTTCGAGCGAATCCGTGGCACACTTATGTTCATTTTACACATAACGTAAGTGATATATACACGAGACGGCGTCTTGCCTTCGCTTCGCTCTTGCCTCCCTATACCAGAATTTCTGTTTGTTCTTTTATCAGGATGCTTTAGTGAAACCAGTAGCGGGGGTGTTGCTAGCCAACCAAAGTCTAGTTCTGCAGAAGGTATCCAGGAAAGCTGCAGGGGCCTACGTGTGCACTGCTAGGAATGCGTTGGGAGAAGGGTCCAGTGAAAAACTAATGCTGGATGTTAAATGTACGTATTTGTTCAAATTTTTTTACCTATAATTTAATAAAATTTTAAGTAAATTAATTTTCATGCAGAAAGGTGTTCTCTTTCATGATATTTTTAATCGTCACAGGTTTAAACTCTTATACCACCTAACTAGACAAAAAACGCGTGGTATATTTTAATACCATAATAACTGATTACTATATATTTTTCTGTTTAGATACTCCAACGTGTAAATCAAACCAGCCTTCTGTGCTGCGAGCCGCTAGAGGAGAAGTCATCGAGATAGAGTGTGACCTAGATGCAAACCCTAAGGTAAACCAATCACAACCACATCATTCGGAATGCCTGACATTCATTTCAGTTTGAAATTATCCTTTCAAGTACCAAAGGAGAAAAAAACTTTTTTAATTACTCTTTAAAATAGCATTTCGTTCTCTTGCACCTCTTCCGTGTATTTAAATTTATAATTAACTCCTTTTATTCACGCCACATAAAATACAGGCATTAATTGCTCTATCCAATTGTTATTTCAAATTGCTGCTTGCTTTTAATTCGAAAGTTCAGAATTTAATTATTTTTGAAAGCTCTTTGTCGAGTTCCTAAGACCGGTCGGTTTTTGTTGGCAGTTGTCTTTAATCAATATTTGTTTAATTTTGAAGCTCTAGGACTTTAGGTAGGAACAATGAGTCGTTTACAACGGGATCAGAGTCACACGGAAATGTTAAATGTAATTACATTAACGAAGAAAAGGCTTCTCTTAGTCCTATTACATCAATTATTTGGAAAGTCTTTTATGTAGTGCATCACTGAAAATACTTAACAATAGCTAAACTAGAAGGAATAATGAGATTAGATATTGCCAGAGTGACGAAATGCAGTGACAGAGTGATCGCGAAGACGAAATGTGATCTCCTGGAAAAGGTCTAACAACCTATAAAGGTTACCCAAATCCGCAATTTGAAAAATGAAAGAATTTTTTAAACAACATCTAAAAGAATATTTAAACGATAAGTCCTGAGACGCGGAGGTTAAAAAATCTTTACAAGAAGGCTCAAGATATTGACAAGTACAAGGAAGCTTTCTCAGCCTGAATCAAATATATAGTAACGACCAAAGTGCTCAAATAAATCGGTACTTGAATCTTTTGACAAGGGCGTTAGAGCATACATATATTTAACCACCTGTGCTACTTCAATATTACTAACTGTACAAGATGCTAGTCATATTTTAACTTCATTCATACAACCATAATATTATTATATTAAAGTAAATGTGAATCGTGTCAGCAGTGTAAAACTCCGAGATAACAAACTAGGGTTAACAGTAAAAATACTTATTATTTCTAATCATTGACAGGAATCCATGACCTACCATTGGTGGTTCAATAGTTCAGCGCACAGCAAACACGAATTAACTGCCGCTGCAGCTTTGAACGCAGCACAAAGTTTACCTGGTGGGTATTGAGTATGTCTATGCATATTCCATTAGCAAATAAAGGAAGCAAATTCTGGCGCGCCTTACGCTTAATGAGCTGTAAATTTGAAATTAACCTTTAAGGTTTCGCAATGTTTCTTTGTATCGTTTTATTTTGTGTTTATGCTCGCAGTGAGACATTCAGCTATGCAGTATGGACATACGAAGCTTAGCTTATGTCATATAACTTACCTCTCACGAGTCCTTGGATGCAGCTCATAGGAAAATAAAATTCTAGTATCCAACGTGTATACTACCTCTGGCGCATCATAAGTTAAAGAGGATATTATAGTCTGTGCTTTTAACGCGTGCTGAGAAGCTTTTTATTTTGGAATAAAAATTTACTTATTGATCGTTTATATTGCAGGCACATATCTGTACACTGTGAACACATCAGCTGACTATGGTTGGGTACAATGTTCTGGCACCAACTCTGTAGGACGACAGACGAAGCCTTGTCTTTTTCATATTTTACCTGCAGGTACGATATATTTATTTTAAAAGGTAATTAAAGGAGATAGATGTTTGGAGACATAAATATTGAGTATTAATTTTGAATTGAAATCTTACGTTATGAAAGTCCAATGGGAATGTGCTTAAATTCACAGAATTTTAAGCCAATATTACTTGGAATGAATTGTATATTATATTACAATATTACTTTTTTTAACTCATCAAAACGCCTCTCGAATTAAATCATATCTATTAACTACTGATAAGCATTTCCCTTTCTTCCTCGTGGGAAATTGTTATATCACACAACAAAGATTTGTTTTTAATAATGGACAAGCAGTTAAGTGCGTTATTAAAAACAAAAGTTTTAAACAATGCAAATTAGTCATGTTTGAAGTTTAATTTGGAATTTTTAACTTTATTACGACTATCGTCAGAAAATGTTATCCAATTGTACTTGAATAATAAATAACATGAAACAATTTAATTCTATCGATTAGTCCCTAGCTGTGCAATACTAACCTATTGACGTACTTATTATGGGTCAATTCATTCCATAAATACCGTGCAGTATTAATATTTAAAACGACTAGGTAAGTTTGCTACAATGGCGCTGTTTTCTTTCCGGCGAAGTTTTTGCTAAGATCTTTATCTTATTTTCGTATTTTTTAACTTTATTTAATACATTTCTGATATGTCATTTCTCAATCGCAGACAAACCATCAGCAGTAAAAGCGTGTGAGATCACAAATGTAACCTACGACTCCTTAACTCTGAACTGTACTCCAGGGCACGATGGCGGCATCAGACAATCTTTTTTACTACAAGTGAGTACTAAAATAATCATAATTACTAAAGCTACTTATATTTCGACAAAAACTAGTAATAAGAAAAACCGGCAGGCACTAAGCAACACAAGGCAAAAAGTGTGTGATGCCACGCGCAGTGTGTAGTAGCGAAGATGTCTCAGAATACTATATTCTAGCTTGAAGAGTTACTTTCTAAATAGATATGGCGATACTATAAGTTTTCCTTGTTCATTTTATTAATACCGACTACAAAAAATATATTCTATATCACTCAAGACGAGGGTCAACAAAATCTTTCAACTTGTTTTTTCATCAGGTATTCGACATGGGCACTGGCCTACTCCTCTCCAACGTCAGCAGTGACGAACCAGACTTTGAAGTGACTGGCCTCTCAGCCAGCAGTGTCCTTTCAGTGGCTGTCAGAGCTTATAACAGAAAAGGGTCCAGCGAACCCTTGACCCTTACTTCAAATTTGCTGAAATATCCACAACGGCACACTGGTAAGTTATGATTGTGACGACATAACTAAAAGCACTTAACACGTCACTTATTTTTACTGAACGGAGACACATGGACAGCTGATAGACAGCAAAGCAAATACCTATATGTTACCGTTAAAATAGAATAATGTCATGTCGCCATATATATTACGCAGTAGGTATGCTTATTATGAATTATTAACCCTATTTTGTATTTACTTCGACAAAACAAGCCACACCTACACATAAAATTATTTTGTAGATAATTGGATATGTAACTGTTCAAGAAATAATTTTAACCTTTAAATATATACTTAACTTCGTGATAAGCTAGAGAATAATAAAAGCTATTAAGAGTGCACCTTTTTGTACCGCGAAGTTGGCTATGGATTCTCAGGTTTAGAAAACGAAGGGTCAATTTCGCTTGCATCGGTCAGCCGCCTTCGGGCGCGCGAGCGAGAGGGAATGTCGTAACCAATATTCATGCTAGTGTGTGTGTGACAGCGAGTCTTTACAAAATTTATTTGACTTTAAATGAAATGCCTACTTCCGTACCTTATTTTGGTTGGGTCGAAGTCAAGTAAATAGGTACGTTTTTGGATTAAGAAAATATTTACGTAGAGTAAACATAATACCTACATATAAATATATATACATACCTATATAGGAATTCTGCTTGTTACCATTATTATAATGTTTAACTTAAAATAATATAAAGACAATTTACTTTCTTAGAACACTGCACAAAGTTCGACGAGTCCTCTGGTTTAACTAAAACGGGTAAAAATTGAAAATAGGCAGGTAGGTATTCACTTGGAATATTTACGTTAGGTACTTACCAGAAGGTGATGAATTCAAACCAGGAGTACCTACCTACTATCCACTAGAGCATCAGGTCGAATACCTATAAGCAAAATATTATAGTAGGTACCTACCTAGTACCTACCGTAGTAACAATCTTATGAATAGATGGATGAATGTAGGTATGTAAAAATTTTAGGTACCTTAGGGTATGTTTGTTTATCTTTCAAGTAAAAACTAGGTACCTACTGAATGGATTTTGTTGAAACATTACAATAATATAGCTTACCTATACATTAGAAAAATATATACTTAAGCTATATTTTATAACGATACTGTGTAAAGTTGGTACCTACTCATCGAGCGTAGACGAAGTCGCGGGCAGAAGCTAGTATACAGATATACATACAATAGGGTTGCCATACGTCCCGGTACGCCGGGACATGTCCCGGTTTGAAGCATAGTGTCCCGGCGTCCCGGCCGATAAGCAAATTGTCCCGGTTTAAAAATCATAGTTATATTAATAGAGGGCTGGACTTGGTAAACAGTAATATACCTCCAATAAGCTAGGCTAATCGTACGTAGATAGAACGACATAAGTGCTGACACTTGTCCATTCACGTTTCTACGAATTTACGTTAACAGTGTCAACGCATTTTGAGATCGCAGACTCTCAACGTTGTGAGAGCAAGAGCGCATCAATGGCACGCTATCAAGCCTACTATGTGACTTAGAGATGTTTGATACAAGATCGATTTTTCTAATGTATTGATATTTTATATCGATTTTATACATTCAATTGATACCTGGTGGATACCAGGTATCAATTGAATGTATAAAATCGATTGTATCGTTTGACCATGTTTAACTTTTTACAGAGTAGTCCGATTTTGTTAATTCTTTTTTTATTGGATAGGGCACACCTCAAAGTGAATCCTATAAAAATTTCGAAAAAAGAAACCTACCCTAAGGGTGAAGAAAAAGGGGGTAATTTATTGTTCACTAAAAGTTAATAGCAAAATCAAGGTAGGTGGGTGGGTAAGGCCGCCAAAAATGCAATATTTCAAAAAAAAAGTTGTCCTAGACTTTACGACCTCATAAAAAATTCAATATTAAAGTTATCGTAATAAATCTTTTTTTACTGTATTCTTGAACTCAAAGTAGGTTGCAAATGTGCACCAGCTGGCACCAACTTCAAAAATATCAGACATTACAACCAAAATAATAGTCGTTATAAAAGACAAAATTATTATTTTTCTCTTTTCAGTGCGCTATTGTTTTTTGCTGCCTTTTAGTTTTTTTTCGGCGGTTAATTTTTTTTATATATTTTAAAATGGGACCAACTTAGGGTGTGATTTACCAAAAAAAAAAATCAAAATCGCGTCGACTTGAGAGCCTCATCCGTTTTTTTCGAAATGTCCCGGTCTGAGTCCTTACACTTATGGCAACCCTAACATACAACCGAGACATCTTGAAACACCCCTGGCTGGCCATAAATGAAAAGGAAATATTGATAATACCAATCTATACTATACTTAATAATGATATATTATAAAGAGGAAAACTTTGTTTGTTTGGTTGTAATGAATAGGCTCAAAAACTACTGGACCGTTTTTAAATATTCTTTCACCATTCGAAAGCTACATTATCATCATAATCGGGTTCAGCAAAAATTTGGGGATAAGAAATCCTACTACTATTATAAAGGCGAAAGTTTGTAAGTATGGATGTATGGATGTATGGATGTTTGTTACTCTTTCACGCAAAAACTACTGAATGGATTTGAATGAAACTTTACCACAATATAGCTTATACATCAGAATAACACATAGGCTACTTTTTAACCGACTTCAAAAAAGGAGGAGTTCCACGCAGACGAAGTCGCGGGCAGAAGCTAGTAATTAAATAAATTGGCAATGGATAGGTATAATTATTTATATCAATCTTGCGCCAAAGAAAATACAGACATTATTATTGTATTGACTTAATAATCTGATAGCTCACTTAGGTATAATTTACAATAGGTGATGCTTAGTATACGTATATAAAAAGTGATTGCTCCATAGATAAGTTACCTTTTGTGGGGGTTTGTAAAATGATTGAAAGAAAGTTAGATATAATATCGTGGAGTTGTATTTATTTCTCAAATTTTCATGGATTTTCGATTACCTATTATTTTTTAGTTTTATATTTATGGATCTATTAAGACTAAAAGTTAATTAACACAAGTAATAGGCTATAGAAAATAAAAAAAACAGGGATCCGAGAGAAGCTGGGGCGAATCGCTAGGTAGTAAAAAATAAAATTGAGGCCTCTGACAAATGCAAGCTAACCCCAAAAATGTAGCATTTCAATGGAGTGCCTACACCAAACAATAATCAACCTTGAAACGTAGATAGCACCATGTATGAATATAGATACCCCTAAAATTTCTTTGTCAAAAAAAAATATTTTTATTAAAAAAAAAACAATAGGAATAACGATCTATTCCTATAATTATATAAGAGAGATCACATTCACAGTCCACCCGAACAGAACAGAATCACCTTTCTGTTGCGGCATGATCAATTTCATGACTTTTAACTTCTTGTAAAGTTTGTTCCGCTATCCCGATCCTACAAAAAAACAACAAATGATTATGGAAACTGTAAAGAATCCGAAACGTCAACAAATATAAAATAAAAATACGCAAATACGCGAGTTAAATCCGTTAATAGTTGTTTCATTCCAACAAATTATATTTATCTAATGCTACTAGACTGTGCTTAATAGTATTTGTACAAACAGTAACTATGAGATACCTACATAATCAATTTTTTTTAATTCACCATAGTAAATTTAATTTACAACATAATTATAAACTTCGCTATGACTTATTGATTGATTGCACATTATGTGAATTATAAAATGAGTGCTCACAGTTTCGTTTCTTGTAAATCCATGCGCTTAGTTTTTTACGACGAGCTGATAGCCAAAGCCTCGTTTTACTAGATTTTCTAGGATTTGCTGTGAAAAAAAATCCACGCCGTTAAATTTTCACTTTCTACTGAATATATTATATGATATTACATATACATGTAGATTTTCGAGTATCGAGTGAAAGATACTTAAAGACAAAATATTTGAAAAGTAATGAAAAGACATGATCGCTTCGAGTGATTAAGTATAAAGTATATCTAGATAGGTACCTATTCCAACTGTTAATAAATAATAATAATATAAATTGATATTAGTACTTACGCATAATGAACAATCGTAATGAAATGTAATTCCAAGTCCGCTGTCACACAGTCGTCGTAGGTAGATAAGTAGGTATATAAGATCGTCGCAATAAAACCAATTCACTTTGTAATAATTCAGAAGTCCGTTAATCTAGCCGTGGTTGTTTTAGTTACTATTATTTATGAATTAATTATTAATAAGTAAACGTAACGTCAAAAAATCTGCACAATGACAGTCTATGACCGACTGGCAATTCGTCTTTGACCTTTGTTCTTGTCAAAACGTTCGGCGGCCGTCGGAATAATTCGGGCACGCACACAAACGCAAAACAAAACTTGCGTGAAATGAGTATTTTCTAATATCGCCATTTCATTAGAAATTATTTCGAAAGTACGAATTCCCCTTGTAAATTATTAATTGTGATATTAATACTGTAATTATGGTTTATTTTCAATCTTGAGGATATTTCCGATGTTTCTATCTTTTGAAATCTTTATGAAAATCTTTAAATGTATGCGAACAAGTCCTCTGAAAATGTGTCTATTTTTCGTGTAAAATTACGAATCTAATATCATCTCTGATTGTAATATCTTACATAATCTAATAAAAATAACGAAAGTTAGACCTAGCTATGCCATATCCGATCATAATTGCAGAAAAAAATAATAATGTTTAATTCAAAATTCTTGAAAGAATGAGGAATTACGTTTTGTATGGAAGCGCCGAGCAAAGGAGCACTCTTAAACTTCTTTATAAGTAAATAGTCACCATTAATTTCAAATAACTTCACTGATACCTACGATATTGCAGTTTTGACACTTAGATCGAACTATTATCGTTTATTATCTATCGCCAAGATTGATCAAATTTAAGTGAGCTTGATTGTCAATGGAATCTAACATAGGCAATCTTATCAGTTATCATTTATATTCTATCACAACGTAATTTAAATGGGACAGCAAATCGCTCTTCAAGTTAATGATCGCACAAATCAAAATATGACGCTACTACATTAAAGATTGTAACTCGTCAGATTTAAATTCGAATTTCCATAGTGACACATTTCACTCGTGATGTGATGTTCACAAAAAGAAAATGTTAACTATATCTGCGTATTTTTTTTTGTTGTTGTTAATACATACGTATCTATAGGTAATATATGAGTAGCTGACATAACGACTGACATATCTAAACTTTAAGGATCACAAACTTGAAATTTAGCCCGGAGGTTCCTTTTGTAACGTAAGGAATGGATATTTGAAAATTCACCCCCTAAGGAGGTAAAATAGTGTGTTTATGGTGTGTGCATATGAAGTTGCAGACAGAAGCTAGTAAGTTGCAGACAGTACTAATAAGAGTCTATTTGTCATTCAGCTCAAGTGCCGGTGAAAGTGGAGTTAACAACAGTATTAATAATAGTGCTGGTGGCAGTAGGAGTGGTAGCCGTTATGACAGCCGTGTCTGCAACCGTCTTCTGCTGCCGGCATTGCAATAAAAGAAACAGTGAGTTTGTAGAAATCGTCTCTTCTCCCTTATACGATAAATCATTGTGAGTTTACCAAAAGATCTCAAGATCAACACAATAATACTGTAAATTTTAAAGTAAGATTCATATTGACTTATTTTATATCTGTCTTTAATTCTTGCACATTTTTATATATTCTTAGGTATTTATCTTCACGTATATCCAATATTTCAACTGATTAAAGATTTACAATAACTGTTCTCATAGCCCTTTTTAATCGGGAAACATAAATATTAAGAACTCGTTCAGAAAGTTAATATGGTTTAATTTAGCTATGTCTACAAAAAATCCGGGCTGAGCTGATCTCCATATTAAACTCACAATTATTTCGCAGCAGTTCTAAAATAATAGACTTGCCAACTTTTAGATATTTTTTCTCTTAACAAAGACTTTTCCGTAATTGAATTTTTATTACAGACAAAAATGAAAAAGATAAAAGGCAGCAAGATGAAACTTCAAATATTCCTTTAACGGGCACCAAGGAGTCTGATAGTGTCGACAGTTTAGGTGGGTACATTATAGTAATTAGAAATAAGTATTTGAAATAAAAATAAACTGTCATTAAATATTACTTTTTGTGTTAGAAATTGACATAAGTAACTATGTTTATTCCTTACAGATAAAAACCCGGACATAATTCCACTGGACGGCAAAATAAGCGACAGTTGTTCAAACAAATCCTCGACCACCGATTACAGCGCAATCAGGCCTCTGATCTCAAAGCACCCATCCGAGAAATACGACTCTATTCCACCAAATTGCGACCGATTCTATGATCATAACATAGACCCCTGTAACCACTATATACAAGTCCGTCCTATTGAATACAGGGTTAGACCGACATACCAGCCGAACCTAAACCCAATGCCGAATCTTGGACCAAGTATACAAAGCCTTGGCCCAATGAGCAGTCTCGGTGTACCAAATGTTGGTCCAATTGATTGCCATAGGCCGCCCTATGATAAAGTATACGAAGATTGGTTGAAGTATAAAAACGCACTACCTTTGAATACCAGCGGCTTGGTAAGTACAAGTACCTACCTATAGATATATTATAATTTTATATTGTCTATGCAGATACCGTTTCTATGTTGTTATTATCTTTATTTCGTTTTCGTTTTTGTTTCTGGTTAAGGTGATCACGATAAATAAATACAAAGAGATAAAAAATCTTTTTTTAATAAGTGATCGGTAACAGTTTAATTTTTTCCGTGTATAAAATGAAATATTTTGAAAATGTATGCTCAATATGAAGGAAGTTTATTTTACGAGAAGCGATATTTTGTCATGGAACTTTTTAGCACGCTGGGCTCTTGCCTTCGGGCTATTTTGACACGTTTCTCTTTATTTTCCTAGACAGTTTCTCCAACAAATATTTTTAAAAGGAGAGTAAAACTTGGTGCAGAAATATTTGTGTTAACGCCTGTTTGACACATTTCTACTATAATTTGTAGCATAAAATATTTAAAATGCTTTAGTTTACTTAAATCCATTATAAATATATATTAAATAGTAATCATATAAATAAATGCGATTTGTTTACCACGTATCCTACTGATATATTTTTCAATGTAAAAATACATAGTCAGATATTTATTAACATAGATTCAGTAGGTACAAATATTCGAAATGCTCGGAGAGTGGCCCGCTCGTATCGTCACGTTGTGGTATAAACTGTACTATAACGTGACGTCACTAGCCCCCGCTCCCAAACTTTAGAAGCAGTTACCTTTCTCAAAAAAATACGTGTCAAATATTTTTTGGTAGTCTATTCGAAGGACAAAGGAATGAATACCAGTCGTCATGCTTATTTCACACTACAATCGGACGAAAATGTTAATGAATCGCATTATTACAGTTGCCAGCGGAACAGCTGATGCCGCCGGAACTGTACGGCACTCCGCCGCCTCCGTCTTTGTACAGCAACACGAGCCGGAACCCACTTAATCTTGCTCAAATGCCTGAATTGGAACATAGGTAGGTAATTGTTGACTGAAGGTAGGTACCTATGGGTTTGTAAATATAGGTACTCATTAATATGTAAATTAAATAGGTATATCAGATTATATAACTACTTATTATTGTTCCAAAAATGCGTTAGTCTTTTATCGTAATGTACCTAAATGTATCTTAACAATAAATACATTTGTGAAGTACAAAAAACTTGTGTCTTAAGATCTGACACCACAATATTAACAAAATAGTTTCAGATTTTTTTTACGCGGTGTTTTTTGCGCGAATTAAATAATTGAAAACAGACAACGAAAGCGCAATAAAAGAGAGACTTAGATAACTAGGTAATTTCACTTGTCATTAAATATTTACGAAACTATTCTTTACATAAATGCTTTATTCTCTATTACACATACGCGTAAATTATACAATATCAACGCTTATCACTAATAAGAGATTAACAAAAGCTCAATGGCTTTTAACAATTTTCAGATACCACGTGGATCCTCGAGGGATGTCCATGACACAGGACTCGAGGAGTTGTTCCAGCTCTCCTCCGGTGAGATTCAACGCGGACAACACTGTTTACTACAACAAGGGCATGCTAGACCGATCCACAAACACTTTGCCGCACTTGAAAAGGATAAATGGTAAGCTAGGATACGAAAAACGTTATTTATCTCCGGAGAGCCTAGACAATCTACTTGACTGTCGCTTCCCGCAGAAAATAATGATAAAATATGTACAATCTCCTTAAGCTGATGAGCACTTAAATAGCACGTAAATTCATGGTATTCTTTATAATTTTAAAGTAACAGTAGAGTGTTATTTTGCTTGGGCCTCCCGTTACTAAGTTATTTTATTGTAAGATGCACATTATACTCGCATGAGTATCACAAAATAAAAGCAAAGACTATATGAACATGGTATTTTGTTTGGTTGTGTCCCATTACTTCAAGTTGATAAAAAATTTTGAAACATAAGTTTGTGTGCCTACAGAAGAATTGAGATAAAAAAATGAAAATTATATAAAAATACAAAATATGTTAAAAGTAGAATGAACTAACTAAACCCAATTATGTGGCAACACAAACATCAAGTAATATTATAGATAAGTACATAGGTACTTTAATACATTTTGACGCGTAGTGTTGCCGCGTAATTAAATCTACTTCAGACCATATTTCATTAGACAAACATTATACGCTGTGAGTGACAGTATGAATGCCGACTACGAAAAAAACACAAGTAGGAATCAAGTTTTTAAACACTTATTTATAATATATGTTCTATTTTTACAGGTAATACTACTTCCACTCAAAAACAAAGTGTTCCAAAAACAACAGAAACTAATTTAGAACCTGTTAAAATGACCAGTCAAGAGTGCGGTTAGTGTAAAAGATATTTACGTATGACACATTTGTGCCAGTGTACAAATTATTTGTACAGTTAAAATGTTTTAACTGTATGTTGTGCTTATGTGATCCCAACTTAATTTTAATAAGTATTGCCTATTTCGTCTGGTTCTAAAAGATTTTTACACTTATGTAAAATAATTTATCTTAGTTCTTATTGCTTTTTTTAAGCATCGTTTTCTATTTACTTTTTAAGAACAATTTTAACAAGCTTAGTGAAACAATTTTATTATACGAGTACGACCAATAGCATTTCGTTGCACAGCATTATAAATGGTTGCTTTGTTGTTTTAAATCCCTGCCTAATGATAAAGAATGAAGCAGTGGAGGAAACTGCAATTTTAAATAGTATACTTTCAAACTATGACATGCGTTAAGTATGTAAACAAATATTATATGAGAATTTTGCTTGTTATAAGTAAAAACGTCTGTCTCAGGTACTCTACTTGTATTTTATGTATTACTTAATTAACTTTTTATAATTATGTGCAATGCTTGTTATTTTTCTGAGAACATTTTAATCGATACTTGTCAATTTATAGTTAAGAAATTATTTTAATTAGGTACGAGTTTCTTAGGTGCCTACATATAAACACAGAGCTATTCCAAAATCTGAGTTTGTAGTTTGTTTTGAAGTTATTTTTTTTAAAATCAAAAATAAGACTGATTAACCATGACAGTTTGTTTCAATTTACGCTCTCAATATCTAAAAAAATGTCTTGTTTAATTTTAACGTATACTGTATTGTATAATATCGTAATGGTGACAAAACTGGTTTTAAATTAAAATATTTATAATGAGGATACATTTTAGTAATAACCTTTGTAAATATATCTGTAAATAGTTGAATACACACACTATATGTATAATAATTATACAGATGGTTGCCATAATAGTTAAATAAAAAATAAGGCACTAAAAATAAATGTAATTTAATTAATATAATGAGACGAGCTTTGTGTTATTAAAAATGTATGTAATTATAATTTTAATAACAACATAAAAGTATATTTTAGAAAGATAGTCTTCTTCTAAAGAGACAGTTTTAAAATAACTCACCTAAGAAATCAGCACTTTCGAGGCATTATTAAATTGCATGCTTAATTTTTTCTTGACGCTAAAAGTGAATTAATTTTGCAGCGCTGTTATTAAATTTCTCTGATGTCTTTTGTTTTATAAATAATTGTTCCGTTTTGTCAATTTCAACACGGAACGGCTAAACATAAAAATATAACAGAATTGTATTTTTAAAAACGTTTGCTTTGCTAACTTGCGGAATATAAAGTTTCACAAACACAAAACATAGTCAGAATTGTCATTTCTCCAGCCCCAGGGTTTGAGGGTTCCAATTCAAAGACTGTTTTGTATACAACGTCAAATAATATTTTTTGAAACTGTCAGCTAACAAAGTATGCGTATCTGATTTTTTTTAAAACGTTAAGTTGCGCTGTTGCCTGGACGTGTCAAAAATTATAAAATGGTTTTATGGTATTTTAAGTAAGAATTGCATATAATTATGTCAAGCCAATAAAAATAATTATTTAAAAGAAATATATAAATTTGCAATTGTTACGAGAATGTTTAAAATTATTATGGCTTTCTCGTGAAGAGTTAAAGCAATGTTGTTATGTAAATTATTGTATTAATTATAATTCATGTGATAACACTATATTACATTGTTTAGAATGTTTGTGCACGAGACAACGACTTCCTCTTAAAGAGTAATATTATAAAAAAAAAACTATTTTTTTATTTTTCAGTGTAAATAGTTAAATCATGTTTTCAAAAAAATGTCTTTGACAAGATGCAGAATACTATTAATAAATGCCATTTCTTTATTTCATGAAAATCTACTCCTTTGTGTCTCCATAGTTGTCTCTTGTACAAATAAGTATCACTACTTACCCACTTACGAATTTTAAATATTTGATGATTTCCTTTAGTACCCATTTTATTATTGCATTTGATTTAAACTGACAGTAGTTTGTTGAGGATTTAACAAATTAATAGTCACTTAGAAAAAGTTATACCTAGAAACATAATTATGACAATTTGACAATTCAAACCTCAAGTGGCGAGGTACAAGAATGATTAAAGTTGGTACCAGCAAAATTCTTATAAGTAACTTTATTTATTTTAATACAAATTCTACTAATGCCTCGTTGTTATCCTTGAATTCACATCATTACGACAACATTGCCTTTACAAAAAATATTTTTCCACCGACTTGAAATACTAAAAGGCAACAAAAGAACGTCTACTACAATGCTATAGTAGGAAGACTACACTATTACGGTAATGAAAACCATAAAACTAGTTACACGGTTTACATTGAACTTCTTCTAGCATTTTAGCTTGGTAACTTGCAGTCGTTTAGCCGCTGGCGCACTTGTTCCTTAGCAGAAACTGCAGTACTATTCTACCGTAATGTACATAAAGTGTTTTTAACTGTAATAACATCAGTGAAAACCCAGTCGCTGTGTATTTGGCAAACTCAACACAGGTCTCTATTGTGCAAATACTAACCATTTGTTTTGCTGTACCTGCCTGAACACAATGCTAAATTTGTATTGCTTGGAGTTAGTATGTAACGAATGTTTGTTTCAAGGATTTGCATTTTTAATGACGTTTATATAACGACTCGACGCTAGAGCATCTAGCATAAGATAAATAGTATTTTCTGAGGCTTTCACGGTTATTACACACCCAAATACAGTCTCTGTCTGCCACGATTACGTGAAACTTAATTTAAGAAACATCAGCATAGATCATTCTTTTATTAAAAGTAAAAAGTTTTGATAACAACCTTTATATATACGAGGCTTATTACTTACCACTTACTTTGTCAAAAGGTTTTTTTTTTCTATAGTAACTTTTAGAGGTAGGTAGGTAGGTACCTATGTACACAACGTGAATTTAAGAGACGACTTATATTGAATAAAAATTATTAGTATGTTCTTTTAATGTGTCTATCTACTGGCAGGATGGTTTATATATTACATAGGTATATAACATCCTGCCAGAAGGAAGAAAACATACATTGAGTGTCTAAACAACTGTTTGCTTATAAAAAAGTTTTAATTATATTGTTATTGTAGGAACGGAACTTATTTGTCAAATTGTCATAATTAATAAATTTAGATTTTGTACTGTACCTTACTACTTTAGTTATGTACAAAAAATAGCTCCAAAAGTTGATTCGCCTATTTGCTTTAAATTTGTATTTTATTAAAGGTCGATAAGGTAACTTCGGTTATTTCGATCTTTCTTTACGTTATTTGAATAAGTATATTCCTTTGGAAATAATAAATGTCAGTTTATAACATGCTCCGAGTGTTTTCATTATATATTTTTTCTCCCGAAAATTTCTATTTACTTAATAGTGTTAGTAAAATCAACAGTAAAATAAAAATATTTTATATGAAAATTATGTTGATATATTATTTTGTACATAGGTAATCTTAGTTTATGTCTTTGAAACCCCGGTGATTAAAGCGTCCCATCGTACAGAATCATACTTTAATTAGGTAGGTACATATATATGTTGTAAAGTTTAAGAAACGGAAGAGATAACTTTTGTTTTTATCCAACAACAGATATTTAAAAATGTGTTCGTTCAGTAAATTCAAGTAAAAACATCACACTGGGTTGACTAAATACTAATCTACGTAATTTACAAAATCAATGTTTGCCTTCTTAAAGATCATTTACTTTTCCAGTTGAGATCTTTGTTCCGACGTGGGAAAAGAACGGACCAAGATTAAGTCTTTGTTTGATAATTAACTAATGAAAGCAAAAGTAAAAAGTGTAAACTCCCGTGAACAGGTACTTGTCTTTAGTTTCAAAGGAGAACTTGTTTGATGCGCGCATACCGTTTTATTTTTGTTTACTTGTTTAAAAATAGGAATCTTGACGAGTCGGGTAACGGCAAGAAGTAATCCGTATTAATTTAATGATATGAATATTTGTAAAATATTTTAAATTGAATTTAAAAGTACCTACAATTATAAGTACCTATTTGTAGGTATTTTTTAAATTAAAATGCATAGAGCGTTGCATGCATAGGTATGAGTATTTGAAAAATATTTGTAGCCATAAACTTACAGATATGAATACATTTTTCAATGGTTTTGCATAGACTGATAAAAATGTTAAACATAAATGACGGTTTTACCGCATAAAATAATTCTATCCCAACACATCTGTGGATTTACCTCGCGTGTGCCTTCAAGCTTCAATCATCAATAATTCCTTTTAACTGCAATTTTCAATATAAATATAAGATCTAGCTTGCAACAAAGGAAACCGTCTTTTAGCCACTCCATATTTTAATATTTATGCACTTGTTATCTAATAATTACCTACATGTAAGTAAGTATTATTGAAAGAAAACGCTGTGTCGCAAATATCACCATCGTGCCAAGGAAGAAGTCAAAAATTCATGAAGTCATCACACTTTTTGGATGGACTCAAAAGACAGAGTAAGTACTTGACTGATTTAAATGTAAGTAGTACCAACCATCAAAAATCAAAACCACAAAACGAGTATGATTATCAACAATAAGCATTAGTTGATTAAAGTAATACTGCTTAACCTCAAAACATTTCTCGACGTCACTTAAAACTCAAATCTCAAGTAGATATTTTCACGAAACGCCTTTGACCCTTTAGCAAAGCGAGTCCTTAACAGCACCCCGGACAGTAATTCAGAATCACCACAGATAAGATAAGAGGGTATTTATAAAAGCCGGGGTAGAATTAGGGGATTAATGCTGTCCACTGTACTTTGTTCGTGGCGCTTTACGGACAGAGATGCGACAAACGCCTAAAGACGTTTTAACTTTTTCTGTTTTTATGGAAATCTACTCTGTTGTGTACCTACCTATATCGACTTTTATATACAACTTTATTACCCATTATTATCCTTATTCTCTAGACTTTAAGTCTAAGCTTAACAAATATATTTGGTCTTTTCTTTGAAAGTAATTGTCCTTAAAAATACTACCTATAGAGCTACTCTGTTATTTTTATTAACATTTTATCCTATTTACTTAGTGCTAGCAAGCGGTAGGTAAGTTCAGTAGAGACAGATCATCAAAACAACCAAATTTGTGATTACGATTCTCAGATAGCTAAATACTAGATACGGAATTTGGTATATAAAAAAAATATTTTAAACATTCAATTTGGTTAGTAATAATCCCATTGTCTAGAACTTACAATAGAAACCGACAAAGATGTCTAATTAACGTGAAAAAAAAACCTTTTCGCGCAAAGAAAAATAGTAAAGTAAAAACTAAGATAGGTAAAAAAAAGCTGTGTCGTAAACTTAAGGGATTTGATACCGGGGTCAGGGTAGGTTAAATCTGGATTTAAGTTATCTCAAGCGTATAGGTAGGTACATTCATTCTAACAGTGCAAGTTTATCTTATGACACTTAAATTGCTATTTTTGTTATATATCTACCTATTATATTAGAAACCAGATCTTCGTGATCCTCTTAGCGTTAAAGAATCTTAATTGCTCTATTCTTTTTACTGTTGGTAATATGTGAGTATTTTGGTTTAAACATAATTTATTATTTTTTGTTCTAACCGTGTGGTATGGAGAATTATAGGAGCTCAGCGAAAGACAAAGGTTTGTATTCTCAGAACACGGATAAAATATCCATTTAGAAATATGCACAAGTTTTGGTGTCTACAATAAAAGAAAATCAACACAAAATTACAAAAGGAACAGTTAACTCATGATTTTCACCGTTCCTGTAAATTTATTTGCGAAGTAAAATGGTCTCCTTGAAAAGATCCTTAAAATATATAATAACAGTCTGCGACCTGTCCAAAGATTAACCTGTTCCCTTTTTTTCTCATTACTCGAGGAAAAGATGATTTTCCTTATTGTTTTTTAACAGATAGGAGCAAAAATAAGCTCGACCGTCAAAAAAAAATATGACAAAAGTTGTAGAAAAATAGATGATCGGCGTATATTTCTTATAACGTTAGCTAAACCAGTATAGTATATTTAAATCATTTTAAAAAGATAAATAAGTTTATAAAAGTAAATAGATTAGATTTTGTGATTTTGGCTTTTTGATATGTCTTAGAATGACATAAGTTGTTATATTTATGTTTTACCTATTTCTTATTACTCGGACATAAATTACAAGGTGCTATAAAGTCATAACATCAATTATATTTAATTTACTCATCATCTAGTTGCCTTCTAGTAATTTTAGTAGCTTAATTTCAAGAGCTTCTTGCCTAATTCATTAGTTACGATAAATCACTTCTGCTTTAATTATATATTGTGGCATTTATACAATTATGTTCTTCTTCAATTGACATTTTAATTAATAGTAATAAGGTATGCATACCATTTATATTATAACAGTGGAATTTCGAGAATTTCAAGGTACTTGCGAAGAGTTCGTCTATTTTAACATGATGTTTAGCTGTCGAAATAACTTCCGAGAAATTTCAATATTTTACTTTTAAATTGGGACCTTATTTCCAAAGTTATATAAATTAACCAGCTAGTGCCTCAGATGTAAACCCGAGACCTAAATTGTAAACTTAAGATCCTGTTTTCATGTTTCTGTAATGACAACAAAATCCTTTCCCCTGCGGCCCAGGTGAAACCGAGCACTCAACCGTTTTTACATAATCCTGGGCAAAAAACTTAAAACAAGCACTGGAAAAACAGAGAGAACAAAATAAAGAAAACTTGTTTAAATTAACAATTTTCTCTTTGATGATTATGACAATTACCTGTGCCCCGAGATTCCATGAATGCAAAATGCGATTATTCGAAACCTTTAATTATCCCAATGGAAGATATTCTCTTGGGATTCTTTAGGCTAAAGCTACTGTTATACATGCTCATTACAAGCTAGCACTATAAGCATGCTACTAAGTAGCATGTGTGTGGAAACATTGCCAATAATGAGCATGCTTATTTTCAGATTGTTCAAAAATTAACGGACGTACAATTTTTAGGTATTGTACCTGTTTCACAGGTTTGCTTATTAAGCATGCTCGTATCGTATAAACCTAGCATGCCAATTATATCATAAACATGCTTGTATTGAGCATACCTAATAAATAGCTTTTAGTAGCTTTATTTTCCGACATCCAGGTACCTACTTAAGTGACGATCAAGTTATTTACCCCTGTTCTAACCGATAAGAACATCGTTCCTCCCAATAGGTACTTAACTGATATTTTATGATCAGTATTACTTATCCTGTGGATTATTTATTAAATTCGTTAATATTATGGAGCTTAAATAAATTACATTTTCTAGAACGTTGTAAAACAGCCCTTAATATAATTTCCGCGAATTTTAATACGTCTACAATATTTGTAGAAGTTAAACACTGACGATGTTTCTTCACGGGTACCAATTCCTTGTACTCATTATTCACTGTAAAGGCCTTACTTAGTGATTTTAAAGTAAATGCCAACAAAAAGTAAAAGAAGGAAACATGAACAAAAGATGCTATTAAATGTCGAGAAACCAATAGTGCAATATGTATATATATATATATACATGTTTAAGGCGAAACTTTTATTTCTGCTCTTATTCAGGTTCAGAATACTCCAACCTTAATTTATTTTTGACATTTAGCTTTGACAGTTAGATAAATTTTAAATTTGATATTTTTTAGTTTATTTTTATTAAAAATTTTAAATAAAATCCTTTTACTTTTTGGGTAAAAGACACATTATTTTGGCGAAATATACAAATAAATATTGAACGTGACCGTGTAAAGTGTGAATTATAAAATGTAGCAATTTTAAATGACAACGAATAATTATCGCGAATCAAAAAACAAAACTGAATTCTAAAAAACATGAAAATGAAATTCCCTATTTGTTTTTACAAAGCGTGGAATTTTTAATTTGAACGTAGTAGATATTTATTACCTGGTGTAAATGTATTTTCTAACCTGTGTAAATTAATAAAATATTGCTTGCATTCTTATTAAAACAAGTAAGACCAGACCATAGTACAGTACCGTTATATACAAAAAACACTATTTTAACTAAATACAATGGTATAATACATATGAACGTGTAAAAATATGAATTATAAAATACTAGCTTCTGCCCGCGACTTCGTCCGCGTGGAACTCCTCCTTTTTTGCAGTCGGTTAAAAAGTAGCCTATGTCCATTCTCAGACTCCAGACTTTCTTTATACCAAATTTCATTTAAATCGGTCCAGTTGTTTTAGCGTGAAAGCGTAACAGACAAACAGACAGACAGACAGAGTTACTTTCACATTTATAATATTAGTAGGGATAGCCATTGTAAATGACAATGAACACCGTTCGCAAATCAAAAAATTGAATGCTTAAAAACATAAAACTGAAATTCCCTATTTTTTTTTTTGCAGTGTGGAATTTTTCATTTGAACGTTGCACATTCCAGTCAACATTTACCGAGCTTATTGTAAAGCGGGTCTGCAGCTAAGTGCCCGGGGGTAAGCGTAGCCATTGTAGAAATTTAGGAGGGTAGTTATTGTATGGCAACCTACTGTACGGTACAATCTTCCAAGATAGGTATTTAGACTGTGATGGTGAATACCAGATGCGTCTGTTCATTGATATTCCGTTATCTCAATATAACATAGGTTGGTACCTATTAAATGTATACCTATGTTATAATGTAATAGGTACCTATATTGAGAGAAGTAGGTACCTTATAATTTAAGTTTCACAATAAGATGTTTGTCAAGGTATCATATACATGGAATAGAATATATTAAAATTTTAATTTCAGTCAATAAAATGTCTCTGTTTTTAGGGATTTCCAAAAAGATTCATTATTTGATGATAGTATACGTAACATAATATATAATATTCACATGTATGGACAACTAGTGGTCCTCCATGTGATAGTATGGTCTTTCCATTGTTCGATCCATCTCTTATTCAAAATTCATCAAAATTGGTTTAGCATTTTGGTCGTTAATGCGGAATTAATAAATGAACACACTTTTACATTTAGGTATAATATTATAGATTGATCAGTACTTTAACAATTTCACAAAATATTTAATAATCTTTGACGTGAGAAGTTAATCTTGTCTAGAATACTTTCAGCTTTCCTTTCCAATACCAAGATAGTATGAGATTTGTAGTTTTCTTTAAAAAGGTTTCACTTAAAGTTGCTTGTTCCTATTTGTTATATCGATGCCAATAAGATAGGAATAATAAATTTTCCGTTTAAAATAATGGGCTATTTATTTACATGCCTGAAGCATAACTATGTAGAAATTCAATACCTTCCTATGTACTTACTTACATTATTTTTAAGTTTTCAACATGTGCTCTTTACTACCTTATTATAATATAATGTTTGTTTTTTGTCTCAATTGGGTAATTTTCAAATTAATTAGCAATATATCATGTCCAATACGTATACATCACAAACATCCATTAAAAACAAAGATCTAGTATTAACCCTCCGAATTTCTTAAGAGGATTGTGAAACGCTAAAATTTATTAGCATCTAAAAATCTGTATATAGATCTAAAAATCTATATTTAGATCTAGCGTAAGCAATATTTCTTAAAAATCAAAACGTACAGACGTAGTTTCTCATTATATCTACAACATATCCAAAAATTATAAAAATCTAACTATATTTACTGGGTGTAAAACGTTATCGCCTTTTGTATGAAAATTAACAGGTTCACAATCCTCTTAAGAGTATGATTGTGGTTATCTCTGGTAATAGAGTGATATATTTTTATTAAAATTTTTACTTTAACTAATTCTAAGTAAATACCAATTAATGGATGCTGATATTATACACGATGAATCCTGTGTTAAATCGGTTGTAACCGAGGCGTTACAAAAAATAACAATTAAAAATAGTTTTGGGACAAGTTTACCTGCGCAAAATTTGAAATAGACCCGTTTGATACCAGGGGGGCTAGACAAGTGCCCAACGTTCAACGTTAACCCTAAACGTTAGCACCAAAATGTATGGCATTTGACATTTGTGACGTACGTGACAGTCGTTCGCGGATGTCAAATCCCATACATTTCGGTCCTAACGTTTAACGTTAACGTTGAACGTTGGGCACTTGTCTAGGGCCCCTGTATAAATAAATAAAATATAAAAATAAATGAGGACCAACTTTATGTAGGTAACTGTCAACGGATTCATAATTTTCTCTGAGTCTCGAAACTCAACCATCGGCATCGTAATAATCTTTGGGCAGTTATCTACAATAAGTACCTACGAACTGAACTCGAAAACATCGTTCTTAACAAATCCAGCCCTTATCGGACTTCCTGTCTAGTAAAGTTAGAAGAACTTGAAACCCGGCGTTAGGAGATTAGGACTTCCCGATTACTCTTTGATACCTACTGCAGAATAGGTATAACTTTGCGTAATCCCTTTACAGCTCTTATTATTTAAAAGGTAATTGAAAACCAATTACGTGAAAGTATGTAAAATACTTTTTAATGTAACTTAACAGTTTACTCTTTAATCTACTTTTTATAATATGAAATCATGCTTTACTAAAAATTTCTACACGATAACTATACGTACTCGTAAAGTACTAGATCATTAAACATGTGATACACGCCCTAGCCATCTGCTGGTAAATAGTACTAAGTAGTTATATAACAAAGTTTAGCACTTAATACCTACTTCAGAAGTTTTTCCAGAAAGTATTCTTTCCGAATTACAGCAAACTCGATACAGACATCCAACCTACTTTAACTTTTACCCGTTGTGCCGAGTAAAAATATGTTGTACCTAAGTACTTGCTTTTGATATCACCAAACAATGAAATCATTTGTGCAAAGTAGTATTGCAGCCATTGGATCGAGTGATTATTGATTGCTAACAGTAGCTTTGCAGCGACTTTCTTGCACTTAACCTACTTTTTTATTCAAATCAAATTTCATCCCAGTATCGGATCCTATCAATTCGTATCGGCCGAGTCGATCAATCACAGCGACTGGAGTAATTTAAACTTTTTGTGCAATTTTATTCTTTTGCGAATTTCGTAACTGTAATGGACGTTAGAAATTGACGTAAGTAAGTATGTGTTACTCAAGGGAATGTTTGGCACTGAAACCTTATAATACAGAAAACATATTAACGTGTGTTTTTTTCCCTATCGTGTCCACGACCTATTTAATTTGGGTATATATTCACAAATATTTAGTAAGGCTTTAGCAATGATAATCTTAATTCTATGATATAAAAATAGAGGTTGGTAGCAACTATATCCTATTCCTGATATTCTTCATCTGTCCTGAAATGTAGGTAGCTAATTTATTCATGTCTTTGGTTAATTTAAGCTAGGTATGACACTGCGCCAACGCTATCTACTTAAAAATGTGACTAATAATCTATACATTATCTACGTGAATTATACAGTTATCTTTAACGTAGGTAGGTACTAGAATACGAGTATTGTGTCTAGATAAGTATTGGACTGATCATTTTCACGCAACCTAGTAACAAATGGCCGTAACCTCATCAATTCCAGAGAATCTTGTAAAATCTTGTTATATAATAAAACAAAACAAACCGGTCAATTTAGTTCGTGCCTCACTCGACTTTTTCCTTATTTAAATCCTTGTTTAATACGCTTCAAGAACTAAACTTAATTTACTACACGAGCTGCCTTTAACACCATCTGCCTTATTTTTAACGAAAACAAAACTTTGGCGTGGCCGAGCATTTCGTTTTTTTGTAAAGCAGTAGTATTTTATTACAGCCGCGAGTTTATAACGTAGATAACAAGCCTGTATACCATGTGTAGGTGTATTATAATATACCTATATATTTTGACAAAAAACATTATAAATGTTAAACAGGACAAAGAAAAATGGTGATCCAGTAGAATAAATTGTATAAAATAATACAGATTATTAAATCTGTGCCTTAGAGGGTTCGCTAATTACGCTAATAAATTATGTCATCACTTTTGTTTAGATTTGCATGCAGTGCCTTATAATCTTAATTTTATGTAGAAACAATTTTCAGATATCAATATTCTTCTTTATACAGGAATGTTTTCATTAGGTCCTTAATCTATTATTTATGAGGATTGCTTAATTAGCTATCGAGAAAGAAAGGTGACCATTCTGATTCTTAGAATGAGTCATATATATGTATTTTTGTTACGAGAAATCACGCACAACAAACAAAATATGTCACGTCACGACTTTATTAAATTCTAACTTTCTTAATTTTCGACAGTTACTTTTGACTTGTGCCGTAGCCGGGAGTCGCTTTAATTTACAAGGATAACCGAGAAAAAAGCAAGTTGTAATGCTCTTTCAGAAGTAATTAAACTCGTTGAATCATTCGTGATGGTTAAACTTTGTTTTTACGCTTAGAGCTAGTATTTAGTTGCCGAGGCGGGAACGGATTACTTTCTCACTTCAACCATTATACGAGCTTTATGAAAGCTTGTTTGTAATCGCAACTTCGATTCAGATATAGGTAACTACTTATTTTCAAATATAGGGCTTATTGAAAAATGTTTCCAGGTACCGTTAAGTAAAGTTGCTTTGACCCTGAGATTTTAACATAAACCAAATATCAATATCTTATATATTTCAAGCTTGTTAATAATTATCTTTTTTCTTCACATACTATTTCTCATCTAAGTTTCACTAGATACTAAGCCTCAATAATTTCAAGCGATTCAATAGCACAACTAAGTACCTAATAAATTTATATTATTTTAAAGGTAATGTATCTAGTACTCTTGGAGTAAGTTCAGTTACTCCACTCCCTGGAGCATCGTAAAGGAACGTATTAGGTACTATCTTCGTGTTGAGGGTTCAATTTTTAAACTAATGCAACTAAATCTTTTGGAGATTATTAGTGTTGGCGAATGGCTGCTATACGGCCTTTATAGCGTATTATTTATTACTCTAATAATGTTGTATCTTTATATGTTTCTAAAGTTTTCATCATATTTTGAGAAACCAGCACGGGCAGTAGTTATGTAAGGTTTAAATAGCGCGAGATAGAATGTGTCACTGTCATACATTTGCGATGAGAGAAAGAGCGACAATAACGGATGCGTTCTCACATCAACTCTACCTACCCACTAGCACTCCAGTAGGTATTGTATTGTAACCCTCTAGTATTGTAGTCCTCTACTTACCTATATGTTACATTAAACACATCAAACGAAGCTTCCTTTATTTATAATAGCTGAAGAAACGGACATTTCATAGAACGCACTGTCATTCAAACGCAATCGGTAATCTTAGAGATTTACTACAAAACGCCTTTAAAATACATTTTGTAGTATGTTTATGATCATATTATTAGAAATTAAACGTCGCCAAAGCGATATTTATGTAAACTGAAATATACTTTCTTAAAAGCAATTCTATTTGTACTGTACACTCTTAAGCTTCTCTTCATAACATAAATTTTACATGCATGAGATATGTAGGTATTATACCTACTTAGTTGAATAAAATGTGGTTGAAGTATAAATAAATATAAAAATACGACTAACTGAATTTTCTACAAGATTGGTATTTAAAATAGTTAGAATAAGTGCCCACACGCACGCACGCACGCACGCACGCACGCACGCACGCACGCACGCACGCACGTATTTTAATGTGCAGTTTAAATTGTTATTTAATCATTTATACAACTAACTTTGAAAAAATACTACACTTTCTGCTAGGTAGATAGGTACATTTCTTTTCACCTATGATTGATTTCCGCTACGCTAGTAGATTCTTATTAAGTGTAAAAGTACTTTTTGAGGCCCATTAGTAAATGATTTGTATAAAAAAATATTTCTGATAAACTGAGATATTATGAATGGGTAAATCAGGTCGTAACATGCATGACTTTAAATTCTAAACATTTCATAATTACTTAAGCAAGTAGTACCTGCCTTTCTCGTAAGAGAAATTGAAATACTGATTAAATATTACATAGCAAACGTTTCCTTTTTCCCACTGCATTTCAAGCGCATTTTTTTGTATAATTTAAACAATAGCTTTTGTTCTATGCTCCAACTAGAATTTATAATAACTAGCTGGACTGCCGAGTCATGCTCGAAAACAATAAATTAAAGTATAAAAAAGTTCGCTTAAAATTATGACAACATAAAAAACAATAATGGCCAGTTGTAATCTCTGGAATAAAGTTACAGAATAGCGCCATCTTTAAATGTAGGTACTGAACGAGATATTTTGAAATCAGAATGAATTATTGTCTACAAAACCTATGTTTTAAATTTTAATTATGATACCGATATACTCGTATATTGGAAAATTTGATGAACATTCGTTGTCGTTCACGAAAGCGACACTAAGAATGTTCATTAAATATTCCAAATTTTGTCGAACTTATTTTCAACTTTATCAAACATTATGCTGTGCGCGGTAGACTTGGCTGTGCACGGCAGAAAGTTTTCTATATATCGAGTCCCAAATAAACAGAGCACCGGAAGTGAAGATCGTCGGAACTGCGGCTATTTCCGACCGAAATCTGAGAAAAATGGCGGCCGGAAGGAGATGTTTCGTGGTGTGTCCAAAGTGTTGACCGAGTCTAGTATTTTGTATTTCCTAAATTATATCCACGTGTTTCCAGTACTTTTATAGGGGTTATATTTCTTTATCTACTATCCAATACTCGTCAGTATCATTAAATACTTCGATATTTTTTCTCATAACAATAAACACAGAACACTATAACTTATCCACTCAATTTATTAATAACATAATAAAGTAAACAATTCTTACTATTCTTCAAAGTACATCTTGCTCATTGAATTTTACTTGTAGTGCCACCAGGTATTAACATAGATCCTCCATCAACTACATAACTTGAACCTGTGATACATCTCGCATCATCACTAGCCAAAAATAAAACCATCGAACTAACATCTTCTTCTAAAAGTTCCTTTTTTAATGGCATAAATTTTACCAGTTTTCCAAAACTGTCTCCATTTGAAATCATATTACTTCTAACTGGTCCAGGCACAACTGCATTAACTCTTACACCATGGGTAGCAAGCTCTAAAGCAGCACATCTAGTGAAATGTTCTAATCCTGCTTTAGTAATAGCGTAGGGTAACACTTGTGGCATGGGTTTAATACCGCATTCACCAGATACATTTACAACATTACCCTTTGATTCTATGAGAGCCGGAGCTGTTGCTTGAGTTAACGCTATTGCACCTCTTAAGTTCACAGCTTCTAGTTTGTCAAAGGACTCCACGATGTTTCCACCGAGAATGGTTCCCGTACCAACAACATTAGCACAGTTGACAAGCACATCAATCCTTCCATATTCTTTCAAAGTCACTTCTACAATTCTTTTTACATCTACGTCTTTTGTAACGTCTGCTGCAATCTTAAGTATTTTAACTTTGCTCACTTTTTCACAATTATCGGCTGACTTCTTTAAAATATCTTCTCTTATATCTACTAAAGATAATCTTGCAGATGATTTAGCAAATTTCAAAGCCGTGGCTTCCCCAAGTCCTGAACCAGCACCAACTATTAAAACCACTTTATTTATGAAGGTCATATTATATTACTTCTTATTATTTCGACACTTAGATACAAAATGACTTACGTGTAATGATTATTAAATAAGATATAAATTGTTAATTATAAATTATTAAATGGCAATATCAGTATAGATTATCAACATATTAGGTAACTATCAATACGTATCTGATTGATATATTGTTAATCACATTTTTCGACAATCACAAACACATCATTTAGCGACTTGCGAACGTGATGAAATATTATTATTGTGTTAAATTTAGTTTTTAACACGCTCGTACATGATCGTATATCATACGGAGTACGAATATTTTATTGTGGGTTTCAGGCATCTAACAAGCTTTTTATCCCTGAGGGCAATGGAAAGCAACTCCTATTACAATTTGGATGAAACGTAAAACAAAAAGCAATTATTAAACAAAAATCTACAGATTGAACGAAACGAGTTTTCACTTTTTCTTTCGTGGTGGGGAAACAAAATATTAATGTTCCAAGTTAAAATTAAGTTTAGAATCTGAACAAAAGTTCATAAAGACGAATTTTAAACTAGTTTGCTTAACGTTAGATAGCGAATTATGAAGCACGATAAAGAAGTTCGGAACAATATTCCATTTAATAGATATTTTCCTTTACACAACAAATATAACTTTAAGCAGTAGGTAGGTAGTTATTATTTATAGGTACCGACAAGTTTATAAAGTCATCTAAAGAAGTTCTTCTTAGAGTTTATCAGTTTTATTCTTCATTACCTGTGCAGTAGATTTTCCTTATTAAAATTAATTTAAAAAATCCTTAAAAGATTAATATTTCAGATTGATTTTCAACCGTTATTGTTTACTTCACAAAAATCATCAGAGCAAGGGCCGTTTTCTAGGACTCGATAAATATAGGTACGTGAATAAGTTAATATCATTCGCATGGTATATAAACAATAAGGTGTTTACATTTTAACAATTCCTGGTAATCACACATAACTGTGTGCGAATTGAAATCCTGTTGCCTTTTATTAGAATTCCTGTATGTCAGGCGGGAATGTTCAATACATGGGGAATAAATTCTTAAAGAAACGATTGCTTAGATTTGTAGCTTGTATTATTATAGTGGCTTTGGAAGAAACTCAATTGTATGTGCAAGGAATACAGATATACAATGTTATGCCAATAACATTGTTGGTTTAATTATTAGTAAGTACAAATCGAATAGTTACTTCGCTTCTGGGTCGCTAGGCAAATACTGATCGGTAATAGGCTAATAGCGACAGAAAGCTAAAGCCACATGGACAGTTTCAGACAATTTTGCAAAAGTTTTGTTCGTTCACTGTTACGGACTTTCTCTTATTGTCCTTATTATTGATGAAAGCATAAACTATCTCGCTAAATATCAATTCCCTCGAGTACCTAAACTCACTATCAATTTGTCTAAAGTTACCATTCCTTCTAAGACAATGATATTGAATCAATATCATGAGCGATGGTGGAAAGAAACAAGGGCGGCGAGTCCAAGCCAACACTAGATAAAATTTACCGAGTAACTCGATTCTTGATAAAACACGACCGGTGTAATTCTATTTCTACCAATCGTGAAATTTGTAGAATTATTATCCTTTCCATGCTTGTCTGTTCTGTGCTTGGCTTTGTATGCTTGCAGGATTTTCGATAGGATGTAATAAAATTAATTGAGTGCATACCTATGATATCTACTTGCGTTGATGGTTAATATGTTAACATAATATATTTGATGCTGATATATATGAGCTAAAACATTCGATTCCTTGATGCTGGGCTTCACTGATTTATCAAATTAAACTGTAAACAATGGATAAAAATATTTGCTTGTTTATATTTTTAGTCAGTATTTTTACAATAACATGTAAACATAAGCGAATGTAAGATAAATTGTGAAATCTTTTTCTAATGTATCTATTTATTTTTATTTAAGAGTTTAAGTAGAACTGAGTATAGTCCGCTTCCTTGATTCTCCGTAGAACTTAGAAAGTTTCAGTCGAAGCCATTGTTCCCTTGCGACCAATGTCTGCGAAAATTTAAGAATTATGGTGACACATTTTTTGTTTTCATTTAGAATTACGCAGGCAAATGGCTTAAAATGAAACGTATTAAATGTGATTATTTATTTGTTAGATTTAATACTTTACCCAATACATTAAAATATAGAGTATTTTGCAAGGCTCATTTCATTACCTTCGAATACAGAAATCGAATTAAGGAACTTGTTGTTATAATTTCAGGTAGGTAAGTAAGTATATATTTTTAAAATAATTGGAATGAAACAACTATTAACGGATTTAACTCGCGTATTTTTATTTTCTTTATTTGCTAACGCTACGGATTCTATACAGTTTCCATAATCGTAGCACGACTGAGCTGACAATAGTCTAACGCTAAAGTCATTATAATTATTAATTACTTACAGAAATACTATGACAAGTCTAGAGTTCGTTCCGTTTGAGATTTCAGTATTTATAAACTGACGCTCACTTAGTAAAAGAGTGTTAATACTTAATGAATAGCAGTCTCCTGGGCTTTGAAATTTAGTTCATTCCAATGTCCTCATACTTGTGTGGCTTCATTTTTTAACCATTCGACATAATATTTAGCTCACAAACATCCAAAATTCATCATTCTCGTATCGTCTTTACGTCTCCTTGCTGTTGATCTAAATTTGACCTTTATAACAACACGATAGAACAAAAAATATTTTTTTAATAAATTATTGGAAGCCAATTTAAACTTTTCGCGGTTCCAAGTCTTTGTTCGACTCTTGTAATTAATTTAATAACAATGAAGATAAGATAAATAAAGGAGGAAGATTTTATAATAAAGATACTTATTTTACTTTGAGCTACTTGGCTGAACATTCAAAGGAGGTTCCATTGTGTCTATAATACCTAATATCTAACAAAGATCCTAATTAGGTTTAATTTAGCCATTCGATAATTAATTTCCATCGAACTTTGATTAAGATAGGTACTATTCTCAAGGACTGTCAGTATTGACTAATTATACCTATTGGAATGAAACAACTATTAACGGATTTAACTATCCGTTAATAGTTGTTTCATACCAATGTGTAATAACCGCGAAGGCATCAGAAATTATAATTATACCTAGTTTGTTAATTTACCTAATCTGATACGTAAACACTATAGTTATTGAGGGCCTCTAAAACAATTATTTAGAAAACATTCAAAAGAGTAGGAACAAGCTTGCTTACTACAACCTAACATTACGACTGATGTAATAAGAAGCATCCTCTTGCGTTCACACGATTTTAAGTACCTATTTATCATATTTGATGGCAGGTATCATCCGAATAACCCGCGTGCGTGTTAATTCCTTGCCGTTTAGAGCACCATCAATTACTTTTATATCCTTGTTATATATTTCGCCTTGTTATTATTTTAAGGATGTCCAAAAATCTACAATTTCTGTCTGCGACCTTAGCCGTCTAAGGATCCTATATAACAATAAGTATATTTATTGCCGTAACATTATGACTCTTAGACACTAAAAGTTATGGTTGAACCCACGAGAACAAAGAACTTTGATTACCTACTTACAAAATTAAAGTATTTATATACTAGATATATAAATAGGTAGTTTACGTACCTATAATATACACCTATATTGGAAACATGTACCTACAAGATAGATACAGCGACTTACATAGTATAAAACAAAGTCACTGTCGCTGTTGATGTCTATCCGTACCTATGTAGGTATGCTTAATTTTGAAGCGGTATTTTTAATAGATAGAGTGATTCAGGGAAGGTTTATAGCACCCGCGTGAAGACAGGGCGGGTCGCTAGTCTCAGATAAAACTCAGCAACTGGTCTTGAGTATCACAAGGCTACCATTTTAAAAGATTAAAAATGGTTTACAAAATCTCTAAAAATACAATATTTAAAGATGGGACCTGGTCCTACAGGGACAACCCTCGTCTTAGTGTGATAATAATTAAATTACCATTTGGCCAAGTGCACGCCGGCTCGTTTCTCGTTTATTGATTTAAATTACACATCCCGAGAGGGATCACCAATCTTACGGTTTCGAGTCGTCAGTAATTGCAGATGTTTTTAAGGTTCCGTTGAACACAAAATTGTTTTCATACAAGAATCCCTACTATATAATAATATTACTAATGCGAAAGTAACTCTGTCTGTCTGTCGGTCTGTTTGTTACGCTTTTACGCTAAAACTACTGGGCCGATTTAAATGAAATTTGGTACAAAGAAAGTCTGGAGTCTGAGAAAGGACATAAGCTACTTTTTAATCGACTGCAAAAAAGGAGGAGTTCCACGCCGACGAAGTCGCGGGCAGAAGCTAGTATTAATATGAATGATGAATACTCATATACGTCCGTAACAGCAATTTTAACCTAAGAATGATATCAGGATACTCTGCGGATTTGCATTTTCGTTCCTAAACTCTAAGGATTTCCGGCTAACAAATGATAGCCATCTGTATTATTCACTGCAAATGGATTCATATCAGCCACTGTAAAGCCGACCGAGCGCTGAAACAAACGTGATATGACGCATGACGTGAGGTTTGCAATGCAAATGTCAGAAAATATTAAACAACCATTGCAGTTTGAGCTGTCAATTGTAAGAAAGGAGACAATATAAATATTTGTATGATTTCTTACTTAATAAATAAATTAAAGAAAATAACTTTATATTATTATAACGCACAACTAGATCTAAATGGAAAATAAAAACCTGATAATTCGAGTTTATGCACACATTGTTTAAATTCCTGGCAGAAAAACCTACCTATGAACTTTTTTGAGTTAGGTAGCTCCCTTTAAAATGTAGGTGTGCAATAGATATCTATATACGATCTTAATATAAAATTCGTGACTACAAATTAAATATTCCGATCCTATTAAATACTTAAAAGAAACATTAAGCTGACCGATTTTAAATTAATAAATAAGTTTTTACGTGCTCAATTTCCAGTAAAATTATAATTGTACGTAGGTACTCGTAATACCTAATATAATTAAAATGACCATTTTGTTACAATTTTATGACGTATATAGTATTATAATTCATAGCTACACAACATCGTGTACAGAGAGCCTTGTGCTTATTCTGTCTACATTAGTATGGTTCCATAAAAAATGAGACGCGACGGTTCAGTAAGTAACTACATTCCAGAAATTTCGACTTCAGCAATTGCCCCATCATACTTATTATTATATGATCATTTTATGAAGCGTAAACAATCTCAAATATGTAAGTATTTATAGAGATATTTAACAACACTTACATTTTTCTTAAAGATGTCCGCCTGGTTGCCTTGGCGGACATCTTTAAATTAAATGTAAGATACGGGAAATTTAAATAGGTCGCATTTCGATGAACTGATGTATCAATACTTTCTGATTTTTAAAACAAACGACATACTATATACAGTCAAGGCTGGATACGAAAGAATCTAATATTTAGTATCTACCTTTGATCTTTTATCATATCATGTCACTGATTTCCTATTTATACTGAAATACTGAAATTCCTTTTGTAAATCGCTCTCGTGGAAACTGTTTTGATTCGATACGGTCTGAGTCGATATTGTTGCGGCTTTTCTGTTTATTGTTTATAAATACGCAGTCAAACTAACGAAATGTTGACCAATGCGAACGATTGCCTTGAAGATTGTGTACCTATAGACCTATGCCCTGCCCTCATAATTTATATAATAATGATCCTTCGATATTTCTGAAACGAAATTATTTTTAGTAGATTTACCTACCTACACTGTCACTAGTAAATATTATTCCTACTTCATAGTCTAGTACTCGATTTCAGTAAATTATTACATGATCATTTTGTCAATGTCATTGCATATGTGCCAAATATAAATTATTATCACAAATAAATTGTATACCTATTAAAAATTATTATTAAATCCTAGAAGCTTCAACTTAGAAAACTTTATTCTTTATAGTACCTAATTCAAAAATGCAAACCAAAGATGCTAGACCAAAATTATTTTAATATACCTTATATTGATAAGTAAGGAGAATCATTAATAAACGAAATAAAATTAACCCAAGTACCTTATTAATTAGACAGGTATATTAAAATAATTTTGGTCTAGCATCTTTGGTTTGGTTGCATTTTTGAACCAAGAAGATATGGGCAAGTAATTGTACTTGCCCATATCTTTATTCCGTGCCTACACAAATTATTTGATATCCATTCCTTCAATTAGCGTTCTCATCATTCCCTCCCTACTCACTCCTATTTCATGCTTAATTTTTCTTGACACTTTGCTCAACACCTGTGGCCATTTCATGAGTGGCCCTGACCTCGAATTAACACACACTGACAATTCCCCGAGCGTTGCGTCACATAGAAGATAAATCTTTAATGAAATATTGAGGACTTTACTGAAGGAGAGATATAGAAAAAAACATTCAATGGACTTTCACGAAACAAGGAAATACTTTGATATACTTTATTAGATTATACTTTGATAAAATATAATTGATACCTAGCTAAGCAAGTGTACACATAATTAATTCGAGATCTTAGTTACCTATTTTATTTTAGATATTTCCTGTGCATTCGGCAACACTGTTTTTGTTAGACATCATTAGATAGGTAGTGTATTTTTTTATTGTTAAATTTATTTAAATAAAAATAGTAACTATTACTAATTATTGACGAAATAACCAATATATTCGCACAATTAAATGTAGAAATAACCCGAATGCCACGCCGTCCGCCGCCGACTACAAATGACCTAATATATTTTGATTTACTGATATCCCCTAGCATATGTCTCAGTATGTAAGAAATGTTGTCTAAAAGAAAAACTCCAAGCGATTTCTATATAAATGTTGTATTGTCGACAGCTGTCGTATAAATTCGTAACAATAAGCACTGCTGTTTTGCCAATTTAAATTAAAAAAGTGGTATGTCTCGCATGTATCTTCATGATATTGAAAGCATAACCGGCAACAGCAGCGCGGCGGACCGCTGCAGCGCTACGTCTACTGCACCCTCACGGCATATCATAGATTCATTGCACAGATAGTCTTCTTGCACCAAGTCACTTCTCTTCTAGTCCGATACGGGAACGATGTAAAAGGCTTACAATTAACAAAACTCACAAGTGCTTTCTTTTTTGTAATCTGTTAGAGTACATTGAAATGTAAAGGGGGAAAAAAAATATAACAGTTTTTGACCATGCGTTAGGAATTATTCTTATTTTTAGAAGCAATATTTGTAAATCGTTGAAAAAAAATATGTAAGTGCTTTTTTTCTGCACTGGGTTATCACATTTAATTATTAGAACGCCCTATAACATTTTATAACTATTTCATCAACAGCTTTTAGCAATATAATCGAAAAAGTGAAAAAAAATCTATATTTCCTAAATTAATATTAAAGTGAATGTTAGTTCCCACAATGTGCTCAAATCGATTAAAAGTAACGTCAGTTTATATTTCTAACAGATTTATCAATAGCTTTTTTTTTTATTAACATAAAACGTTCTCTAGGCCGTAAAAAAAATCCCAAGATTCTTAAGTCAACGTTTTCTAATCCAGAATAATTGTAGTAACGTATTGACAGATTTTTTAACGAATTCATCAATAGCTGCAGGTTTTATTACCTTATCAGTTCAAATAATTTTGTACAAATGTACTGAATATTCCGGTCTCATCCTAAACACTAAGCTGTAATAAAACGCATATACCTATAAATTTCAACCTATCTAATTAAGACTATCTTGGCTTAATGCGTAAGGCATCGCTTAGTATACCGAGAGTCGTGGATCGAATCCGACTGGTCAACATGCTTTTTTATTTTTATTATCTGATCAGTTCCATATTCCATATCGCACACCTAGATCTAAAGGGTGCTAACTCAAAAATCTGAAGATTTGAGATAATATGCACACCATCGGATTCTTTACAGCATAACCCACCTACTAAACCAGATTTAAGCTAACTCTTCTAGTTTCATTATAAAAAGCATATGTCTATACAGAAAACTCATGCGTGCGTATGGACATATTAAACAGTTTTTCGCCTCTCCTGAAAAAAGTAACTTTTTGAGTTAGCTCACTTTAGATCTAGGTGTGCGATATATACTATGCAAAGCAAACGAGAAATGCGACGTTGTCATACTGACTCTTGTTTTTTGTTGCCAAACTTCACTCGCCGTTTAGATCGCGTCTTATTTAAAGAATCTCAATCACTGTCGTGTCAAGACAAGCGGTGTCGACATTGGTAACGAATTTTCGTATAACGAGTAATTGAACCGCTGGCCCGGCGGTCATGTCAATTGCGCGTTTATAGATCGCGGCTGGTTTGAGTTCAAGACCAGGAAAGGTTAATGTGTTTAAACTTTTATTCTTTTTGTAATTTTATTATGATCATATTTTGTACGTCGGTGAGACACATTCAAGACTAACCCTAGTTAAAATGTGTATTTTCTAGCTTTATGGTTTATTTAGTCTAAGTTCTTAAGAGGCTTCGTTTTGTGTTAAGTACCTAATAAAGATTCTTTGGTAATTCCGAATATCTGGCCTATCTTTTCCCATATACCAGGGAACCCTAATGCTATAAGATCCAGCTGTACCTAAATCATTAGATTCGTCGCGCTAGAATTTTTATACGTCTTGACGAGTACTTTGATACTACATATATAGTACCTAACCAGGGTCTAATGATGGCGCTTAATTAATTACAGAGTTTGTCGTTTAAAAAAGAATAAGTCGAAAAGTAATAAACAAACTGCAAATATTTATACCAGTTTTGATTGTCCCATCTCCGAATATCTCGCCGCCCTATTACAGATCAGAAAAATCTTGCGACAAATAAAAAAATACTATTAACATTTATTTTGTTCATTTTAAAATATTAACTAGGTACAACAATTTATTATGGAAAATAAAAAAAGTAAATAATATGATTATGTAATACCATATTTCCTATCCGATAATAAAAATAAAAAAAAGCATGTTGACCAGTCGGATTCGATCCACGACTCTCGGTATACTAGGCGATGCCTTACGCATCGAGCCAAGATAGTCTTAATTAGATAGGTTGAAATTTAGAGGTATATGCGTTTTATTACAGCTTAGTGTTTAGGATGAGACCGGAATATTCAGTACATTTGTACAAAATTATTTGAACTGATAAGGTAATAAAACCTGCAGCTATTGTTGAATTAGTTAAAAAATCTGTCAATACGTTACTACAATTATTCTGGATTAGAAAACGTTGACTTAAGAATCTTGGGATTTTTTTTACGGCCTGGAGAACGTTTTATGTTAATAAAAAAAGAAGCTATTGATAAATCTGTTAGATATAATAACTGACGTTACTTTTAATCGATTTGAGCACATTGCGGAAACTAACATTCACTTTAATATTAATTTAGGAAATATATATATTTTTTTCACTTTTTCGATTATATTGCTAAAAGCTGTTGATGTAACAGTTAAAAAATTATAGGAGGCGTTCTAATAATTAAATGCGATAACCCAGTGCAGAAAAAAAGCACTTACATAATCTTTCTTTTGGTTTATAACGTCTCTATACATATACCTATATATTATAAAAGCCACCATCAAAATCCGATATATTTTTTTTTTACAAGGAGTATTCATAATATTCTAACTGACTACCAAAATTTGCGCACTTGTGAATTTTATAAGTTAATTTTGTTTGCGTATCGGACTATTCCATAATACTTTTAATTCGCCATTCTACTTACTTATCATATTTTTTATAAACATTCTTACTTAATTCTTTCGTTACAAACAGAGGTAATTTTTTATATTGTTTTATAAACTTTCTTATAATTACATACAAACCTTGTCCTGATAATAAGGAACATACTTATAATAAAAGCATATTCCAATTCGTTAGTTAAATCTCAATTCAGTTTTATTTTTCCTGGTTTTAATAAACCATAATTAATATATTTTACCATAATAAAATATATACTTATATTCTATTCTTGTATTAACCTGCGAAGACTTATGACTTGAGTGATTGTGGGTGCCCATACCGGATCGAAACACTATTTCTCTTATTGATAGCTTTTTGTGTTAGCTCGTTTGGGCTCATTGTTTTATTTACTGTCCCTAATATATCACGTAAATACATTTCATTCTGCGGCCTTTAAATAAGATAAGAAACTTGGCAAATCCGTGGAAATTAACTTGGTCTTATTTGAGATTTAGGCTATTCCATTAAGAGATTTAGAGATTCTTAGATAAAACCTAAATACATTAAGGTCATATCGTCGAGGAAATAAATGTAAGGAAAAACATTTATCCTCCTATCTAAAAAAAACATATTTAAAAATTATGGTTATACTTCTTCGTCGTCGATATATTACTTACCTACATATTATTATAATATCGCACTTATTCTATTTTACTAAAATAGAGTAAGTTTAATTGATACAAACAAAATAATATAATACATATAATATGTGCTTATGTCTAACTTGTTTAAGAAAAAGTTAAAAGTTCATGAAATATTCTAAGCGCTTAGGTGCGAATCTACAATTGACGAAAACTTACTTTTCCTAAGAGTCACTCAACGCGTAACGTCAAGCAAAAGTATCACGTAACACTCAGAGTTACCTCGTATAAAATGTGTTTTGTGAAATATTATAAATCGATCGCGGCCACGTTCCCTCTACAAATAAATAAGGGTCGACACTACGACGCGACGACGTTATTGCGGGTTCAGTCCAAGATGCTGATGTCTATTTGTCACCCATAAAAAGAAAAAACAAAAATCTTCAATTTAGCAAGCGTCTAGGTACTTTTATTATCAAGACTCACTTTAAAATTTCAACTGTCCTGTAGTTCAAAAGAAGATAACCTTTAAAATTTTATACAAGGCACAAGTAGGTAGGTACACTAGGTACTGCTCTGTATAAGTACCTGTTTATTGTAAGTTACAGACCATCGCTTTGCTTCCAGTAAACGCAAGTAGTCTAGTATTTGTGCCTAGTCTGAAGGTCATGCTACATAAATTTAACAATGCAGTCCCAGTTTACTCAGCTAAATATCATTAAAGTGCTTTATAAGGCAAGTGACTATGTAAAATGACTTATTTTTTATGCGACCAAACGGATGATATATCGTATTGGGTTCCTGGCCGCAACATTATAACCATTACAATTCCGCTCACACTCGTCGGCGTGTCGGCCGGATTCGACACCGAATACGAACGATATTATTTTTTTACGATACTATGACAAAAGTGCGAAATATGGCAGTTTGGGCCGTTTTGAATTTCAGTCTGAAAAAGTAAAATAAAAGAAGCACTCAGCGATTCTGAAATTGAGAACGTAGATGTTAGACAGTATTACAACAGTTTTAATTAGTCCAACAGAACATTTCGTTTCCTAAATTATGTACCTATAAGTAGGCAAGGCAATAAAGTAACTACTTTGATAATATCGCTTTTAATATTGTAGTGAAACAATGCAAAATACTATGTCGTTGTTCAATTAAAAATTATGAATCGTCACATTTTAATTTGAATTCGCGTAGTGACACAATTCGAGTTTCACTACAATACTAAATGGGCGAATTATTTTAATATCGGAAGTAAAAAAATATATCTTAGAACATTGTGTGCTTATGACATAGAAACTAAGTAGGTAATAAACCTAATACGTACCAATACATACAGTATTTTACTGTCATTATCGCCAAAATAATGCAACTACCATTGAAAAACTTAATTGCGATTGTCTTCTTTTTTAAGTGAATAGTATAAACTCAAGATAACAACATCACGTTACAAAGTTTATTTTTGTCTGTGAAAAGCTACATGAAGCTAATCCGTATATCAAAGATGCATATGAATTAGGATTTCACCGCTCGAGACAAACCCGAATCGATAGGTATCTATTCTAATGAAGTAAGTGAATGGTTCAATGACCGCTAGCTTCGTAGACAGCAGTCCAAGAAAATATATTTTAGAGACTATTATTTATTGTGACAGAGACATTGACAGAACGTTACGACGCCCTTGATGTTTGCAAGAATGTCACAATCACGTGACTAGACGATAAATACTCTTGGTATTCCCGAACTGTGAACAAATATTTGAACGCATAATATTTTATTGTCCGTTTCGTCTCGTAGCCTCCGCACGATGGGCCTGTCAAGACACCATCGAAGGTGACTGTATATCTAGGGTTGCCATCCGTCCGGTTTCCCCGGATTTGTCCCAGTTTAGAGGGCGACCGGGAAGCTTCTGGGCCGGATCTTCATGTCGGCACCCGGTTGTTTTTTTTGTCTATATTGACATGTCTGGATTCTGGCCTCCAAAATCCGGGGATTTCACGCGGCTTGTCCGGGTCGCCAAATTTTAGAGATGGCAACCCTATATATAACCCGCAGTGATAAATCCATGTGTCACAATAAAATAAGGGATAGGGCTCTAATATGTGTAACCCAATACAGAATTCTTAATCTAATAGCACCGAACATAAACGTCATAAACTCAAGATCCGATTTCACAAAGTCCCACATAAATCCCAGGCACGTTATCATAGCTTGTCTGCTTTTCAAGTGATAGTTTTTACTAGTATTATCAAGGTTCGTTTATCCATTCGCTATTTGAAACTTAATCGATGTTTTTATTTAGAAATCGGCAATTATCTAACTCGGAGACATTGGGAGGCCTTTTGTTAAAACTAGACTATAAGGAATCTCTAAAAATCAACACAAATTATGTAGGAAAGTACCTTGTAACCTAGTTACCAACATAACGTTAGGGTCTGTATTTCCAACCGACAACATACTACTAGCGATGTTGTAAATATCGATGGCAATATCCACCGATATTGCTACTGAACCCGATCTGGATAAATATTGCCGAGTGTGGCCATTCACACGTATCGTTTTGGGGTTCCGCACTTCTTCGTTTATTGAATGAGGTGATAAAGTCTCCAAAAGTGTAATATATTATTTATGTTTATATTTGAAGATAGAAATTCTTTATCGTTACTATAGACCCGCATAATGATCATACTCAATAGTTAAGTATAAGACATTATAAAACGATATATCTACGTACCTATAGGTATAAGTACGTGGGTAAGTATATCGTTTTAATTGACATTTAACTTGAAACATTAGAAATAATAATTTCCTCCGTATATTTAATTTAATTACAGAAGTAAAAAAGACATACTTATTGTTTCGGTAAAATGGAAACGCCAATTCGAAAAATTCAATTCAGAACAAAAAACGGAAACGACTAAAATAATGAAAGTTAGCTCAAAAATTACGGTGAAACCTAACCGTAAACAGTGTATTCATTTTATATCCTAAACAAAGATCTGCTAACCTTTTCTAAGTTTTTGGGTGTGTAAGGAACGGACGACACTGGCTCCGGGTAAAGGTACCGGTATAGTCAGCCCCTGAAGCACACTCTTACCCAGCTGATACTCATAAAGTCCTAGAAATGTGAGCAAATAAATTTTATAGACAAAATGTTTACACTGTACTGTATACTGTAAGTAGCTTTTGTAGTGGCAGTATTTTCTCATGCAAATAATATAAAATATTTAATATACTTGAGAGAACGGCTACGTCTCTAGAGTGTATTTCAGTTCTCGATTAGCTAGTTCAATAAATGTTATCGGATTTTAAAATAAAACAAGAGGAGTTGGTGCAATTCTAAGATGAGAGATATTTATTCAAATGTCAGTTTAAAACGTCAAAAAGGTTCACAAATACAATGCCTTACGTTCATTGCTACAGATTATTTTAAATAAATCTATGTTACCAATATAAACCAGTCTCTTCTACCGTTCCCTAATTTCAGTCACTATACTAAATCTGTAATGTTAAATTAACCTATATTTAGCAAAGTCATTTGAGATATTATTATTCATACGCCTTTTTGTTGCATACGAGATATGTCTTGACTCTATAAATATATACTCTCTAGGTAGATACTTATACAGTGATTAAATACCTGTATTTTTCGTACACCCACAACTCCGTCATGGATAAAATGCACAGCGTAGAATATTAAATTATCTCTCTACGTATTAAACCTCTAATGTATTGAATTCTCCGAAAATGACGACTGAGGCTTACCAATGTTAGTTGCTTACAGAGTCCGATTGATCTTGGAAATGTTCGGTCGAAAATGAACCCATATACTTTTCTACTGATTGCCTGGAGTGAGTGGCTCCAGGCAAACGGTAGAAAAGTATATGAGTGTGACGTTTAAGATAAGTACCTAATAGATGTACACATTACTTTTACCTATTTAAACTGAATATTTAAGGAAATTGATAAGCATATTATGCAAGTTACGTTTTCATTGATTTATAGTTAAGCATGTACATAATTTAACCTAAAATCCATCTCAGCTTTAACCCATTCAGCGCTTAAAGCTTAGGCTAGAAACACCTACCGGGTCCTGCCTACATAAAGTACCCTTACTATAAAATGTAAAAAAGTTGTCGTGATCAGAACCTGAAGGACAGTCACGACAGCGTGTCGTGATTAGCGCTGAGTGGGTTAAATTCATTACTCCAAGCCTGAGGGGTCATAAAATGGGTATATATGAAATGTAAAAATTAATAAAAACCTAAAAGCCCTTTAAAAAGTATAACAATAATAAAAACTTAATATTAGTTACCTAAATATTAATATTTCTACAAAGAAAACGTCATGTCGGGGGGCCCGCTTGTCATTTAGGTGTTACTACTTAATACCTACAATCTACCTAAACCTACGGTCCCCCCGACATGACGTTTTCTTTGTAGAAATATTAATATTTAGGTAACTAATATTAAGTTTTTATTATTGTTATACTTTTTAAAGGGCTTTTAGGTTTTTATGTCGGGGGTTTGTTAAATTTTTAATTTATTTTTTTATTTCATACTTTTTGTAAGTAGGTATCTACTACTTAAATTATTATTTTAAGTAATTTCCATTTCATGTGGAATTTTGTAATGTACATGTTATCCTCTTACATTTAATACCCCACTCGGGTACATTTGTCGATATTGGGTTTACAATTTACACTTTTACTTCCCATAATTTTTGAACTACTCAACCGATTTTCATTACAATCTTAATTTTGTAATCTACACGTGATCCTCTTTCATTTGATACCTCACTTGGGTATATTTGTAGACATTTGGTTTTCCATCCCCACTTTGACACCCTATATTTTTTGAACGACTCAACCGATTTTCATTACAATTTCAATTTTGTAATCTACACGTGATCCTCTTTCATTTGATACCCCACTTGGGTATATTTGTAGACATTTGGTTTTCCATCCCCACTTTGACACCCTATATTTTTTGAACGACTCAACCGATTTTCATTATAATTTCCATTTTGTTACGTACACGTGATCCTCTTTCATTTGATACCCCACTCGAGTATGTTTGTAGACTTTTATTTTTCCATCCCCTCTTTCACCCCCCCTAATTATTAAACTACTCAGCAGTTTTTCATCAAACATAGCTAAGAACACTCCCGACATATACACCTTTCAAACGAAAAAAACAGAATCAAAATCGGTTCATTCGTTAGGGAGCTATGATGCCACAGACAGACACACACACACACAGACAGACAGACAGACAGACAGACAGACAGACAGACAGACAGACAGACAGACAGACAGACAGACACGTCAAACTTATAACACCCCGTCGTTTTTTCGTCGGGGGTTAAAAAAATAATCCTTTGTCATTCTGGTGACGATTACATCTATGTTAATAAAATTATAGGTAGGTATAATAATTATTGTTATGTGCACCTAGGTAGTAATAAAGTCCGGAGTCTGTTCCACAAAAATCCCGAGTGAGCTATTATTTCGTGTTCGTATTTAAACGTAGGTACTGTTCTGTACAGGTAGGTTATAATTATTGTATTCATTAGGTTTTATGATGTCTTCCAATCTAACATAACTTCCTTGTCACGCGTATTATCGCAATAAACTGGGCAAATGAGTGTTTTTACGACACTCGTAAATATTGTACGGTACTTATCTAACATTTTAAGCTTCTTAGTAGAAGCTACTAATAGTCGTAAGAATTGTTTAATCTACTCACAAAGAAAGAAAAGCGTCTCCACAGATGCCTGACTTGAATCATAAACAACGTGACGACTGTAAGAAATTACTTCGTATTTATTAGGTACCTACCTACATAATGTTCGTGGTCATTACACTGACATCTGCCCAGGAGCTATCAGGATACGAACCCGTTACCTCTAATTTCGTAGTCGTGACTACTAGACCTACTATCACAATCATCGTAACGTATAGTTAACGTGCCAAATATTCAATTTATATAAATTTTATTTAGGTAGACTACCTACCTGGTCTAATTTTTATACAAACCATTTTAAAATAAAAAAAAAAGTAAATTAATTTAAAAGACCTAGTAATAATGAACTATTTTGCGCTTTACCTACTCAAAAATTATGAAACAACTCTCAAAGCATCATCAATTGATAGATCATTATCTACTATTATATTAGGTTTCATTTTGAAAGCCAATTTAAAATTCCATTCGTTATTGTTTTGTGCTAAATTTAGCTTTTTTTTCTATCAACTTCATTATTTCGCGTGTTAGCTATGAATATCAAACCGCTACGCTTTGCATAAAAGATAAGCTAGTGCACGTTGTTTTACATAGCGGCTACAAAATATGCAGTTGTGGGGTACCCGCGGATGTTCTTGATGAAGTCATTTATAAAACATATTTGTATTTATTATGCAACGGTATCCTATTATACAGCTATTAAACAATTGTACTACTTACCTAATGATGGAGACAAATTTAACATTTGGTACACCTTTCTTTTAAACACCCTAGTCTAAGAATTTTCATAAACATAAAAACAAATTTCAATTAAGCAAGCAACGAATTCCTGATTAAAGGATGCTCACGGTAAGAAATAGAGAGACATCTTTTTTTGAAATGTTTGTTTCAACAATCTTGTCAAATTTGTTATTTCTTAAGTAGGTATATTTAGAATGTTAGTGTTAGAGTTTATATTAGACTAGCTTCTGCCCGCGACTTCGTCCGCGTGGAACTCCTCCTTTTTTGCAGTCGGTTAAAAAGTAGCCTATGTCCTTTCTCAGGCTCCAGACTTTCTTTGTACCAAATTTCACTTAAATCGGTCCAGTAGTTTTAGCGTGAAAGCGTAACAGACAGACAGACAGACAGACAGAGTTACTTTCGCATTTATAATATTAGTAAGGATAGGAACTAAAATATGAATCGTTGAATTAAAATATCAACAGCCGTGGGCAGCACGCAATTCGTGAGCATCATTGCCTTTGAACTCTTTATAGAGGCTTCAGAATAAAGTAAATTTTATCGTAAATGAATTTTATGTTTAGCGTATGTTGTAAACAGTACATAACACGGCGACCGACAAACTTATTGCCTAAAATGAAAACCACATTATTAATTACTAGCTTTAAAAAGGCATTGTATTGTTATCGCTTATTAATACTGGTGAGTGTACAATAAAGAAAAATTAAACTACAATCGCCGATAAATTATTATGTTTACTATGTTTATAATATTGTGCAATGAATTAAATTTTCATGATTTTATTTCAGAAATTTACACGTTACCTCGGTAATCTAGTTATTGCGGTTCACGATTAGAAAGATCCTTTAGTTAAAAATGCAGTAGGGTAGAAACATTTTTCACCTTCCAAAGCTATTTTTTATTTCTAGTAACTCTCTCGCAAAATATGTAGATAAAGTTTATGTCAATACGGGAGATGAACAAAATAACATTTCGAAACCTAATCATAATATTGCGATTCGAAACAGTTCGTTAACAAATTCAGTTTCGAAGTAGCATAACTGAGGTATGAGTATAACAGAACTAAAGATAAAACTGTCTTGAACATTCATCAGTTATATAATTAGAAAATTCATCTTCTCTGTTTGCACTTCCTCTGAATCGAATCCAGGCCTCGTATGACGCCGAAAGATCCTCTTATTTGGACCGCATAGTGCTCTCCACAAACTTTGCTTATCTATCTATCCGAACGCAGTTTAAAAAACGTCAGTATGGCAACTTGATTTTGAAATTACTTAAGTCTTCTTATTTTATATGAATGAATTGACAAATTTCACTTCCCGAAAAACTTTTCGACGCAGTAAAGTAGTCCTAATACTCGTAGGTGCAGAAATATTCCCGCAATTTTGTACCTAACACTGGATATCCCTTTCTAGTGCTCCGTTTGGCTTATTCAATACAGTAGTGAAAACGATATTCATAACTGAATTGAGTAGAATTCAACCTAGTTGATAAATTGTATTGCCTCCTTACGCCTAAACCAGATAATACACCTAATTAACAGTCAATACACTTTGACCTTAGTTTAGGTGTACAAATTTGTAGTAAACGTATTTAGGTCTATATCCTATCAGTCGTTATACTTATCAATATTTACTTATACTTATTAATATTTTAAAACTACGTACTTAGTAGATATGTTACTACATACTGTTGGTACCTACTGGTACCATCAAGATTTTGCAGGAGATTTTCTCAAAGTAAAAATTATTTCTGTGCTTACTGCATTTCTTTACATGCCGTATACACGAAGGATAGAAACTTTTCTCTACCCGGCGTGCTCGTAATGAGTTCTCGTGGTTTGTAGCCACACTTGTGTAAATAAATATGGTGCAACTTTACCGTCATTGCCGTCTTCAATATGGGCTTTGTTTCGAAATGACTTTAGCTCGTGTCAATCAAAAAGTATTTTTGGGGAAATAGGTATGTGTTAAAGAATTAATATAGCAATAAAATGATAGCACGTATACATTGACAGATGTTTAAAATATAATTCTGTATAGCACTATTGCTAGCAATATTTTACACACACTCTCAAATGAAACCACAGACCTCGCCGTTATTATATACAATAGGGAGAATCAGTTTAATTTATTAAGGTATAATGAATAAGTAGTGTTATTATGTGATAAATATACATAATACGCAACGACAAATAGCCTAACGTTAGTCACTTAAGTTTAATACAGAAAATAGTTAAATTCCTTTTAGTTTCGGTGGCAATGCTGAGTTGTTATGAGAAAAGTTTTCTGCTGATGCTTTTAGTGGGTTAGGCAAATCCACAGGGAGACTCTGGGTAGAGCTGATATTATATTTTGTTATTTCTAAAAAAAAACACTTTAGTAAAGATACTAATAGTTCGATACACCATGCCAACAGCAGTCGAAAAAAAATATAAGACTGTGTGTTCTAGTTTGCGTTTTGAAACTTCATATACAAGTTACTATAATTAAGTATATCCAATTACATATTTTGTTTTGATAGTCATCATCACTATAATTTCAACTGTAAGAGCGTAGCTACACTGCGAACAAACAGGTCTCCACCGAAGTCCTCGACAGCGACCGGTCCCACGCCGATTCGCCAAATCTCTTTGACGAAATTGCCTTTACGTAACTGTAGTTTGTCCTAGCTAAACATAGTCGTCAACAGCTACAGTTCTCCTCAGAGAACCTCCCACCGTAGAGGTGAGGGAAACATAAGTATTTGAATTTCGTCTTGTCCATTAAATAGTAAGTAAAGTCAGAAAAGTAATTAATTCAACTGTTAATGTTTTGTAACTAGGTCAAATGCTTTATATTATGTGTCATATTCTCCGTTATGTTTAGTACTGCATTGACCCCTTTGCGTTAAGCTAAAGCGCATCGTGCACCGCAAAGGGATATCAAATGCATTGCAGCTTTAGTCGTTCTTAGTGCTGAGTGAATTTAAGCAATATAGGTACCTAGTTGTACCGTTGAATGTCATCGATCACGTAATTCGACCCATCCTTCTAAGAAGTGAATAAATGATTTCAAGTTGATATTTTTTAAATGAGTCATTTTAAAATAGATTGAGAATTTTTTTATTTAACTAATATATTACTTTCTCTCTTTATAATGCTGGTCCAACCCAAAGATTTTTTTTTAATTTTTGAAGATGTATAGGTACATTTTGTTTTGTTTATGATTAGGTACAGTAAGCTTCAGAGATATCTGACCCCGCATACTTAATATCGTATTAAGTAGACGAGTTATGATATTTCTGACGCTTAATGTAATACCTATTGAAAAATACATCAAAATTCAAAGAACGCGTTACGAAATTCGCTAGTAGTTTTAAATAAAGTTTAAAACCATTTTAAGCATACCTATCATCTACATAATAATATTATTATAAGTCAAATTTCGAGAATCAACAGTAGGTACAAAAGTTAATAAAAATAAAATATATGGAATTGAAAATAAGTACATATCTAAACAAAATAAATTATTTTATCGAAATTATAAAATATGTCAAATATGTCGATTTAACAAATATAATAAAATTACATTATGAAATTGAATATTTTATCATGAAACCGACTCATTCAACAGAAAGCACATATCCTGGAAAATGTATCTACTCATATAGCTTGAATGGCGAAAGATGTAAAAAGAAAAGTAATTAAAAAATATATGAAGAAACTCCTTATGTAGGTCAGTTTCAGTTTAATCTCACAAACTTGAAAACCATAATAATATTTAATAAGTGATCTTATTTTGTAATAAACTCAATTCAGTAACGTAGGTAACTATTCTTATATTTAAGGAAATATATGTGATCATAGTATGTAATACATATATATAATAATTTACCTACTTCTTAACCTACCAAAGTATTACATATTGACAGACAATAATGACATAAGAGATAGGCAGATTTACTTATTTATTCAAGTAGGTAGGTCCCTACCGACTATTTTCTTTATAACAGCAAATTATAGAAGCTATATAAATATAACTAGCCAAAAATGTGGGTCCTGTCCTAGTTTTGTTATTGTCAAAGGGCCTTTTAGCAATGTCTATAAATAGAAACAATTTCACATAAATTTACCGTAATAAAACGTATGTTTCGAAAAGGTTTCACTGTAAGGTGTAGTGTGAGTATACAGGCTGTTTCGTATTGAGGCAATCATATCAATCGTAGCCCTGTATAACTCAGGAAAAGGAAACACTTCCGTTAGATTTATTGCATGTCTCCGTTGCTTTCTCGTTTTGTGAAACCGGGTATGTGGCACTCTGAAAATTTCGTAGGTAGTGAAAAATGTTATGGTTTTGAAAATAGTTAAGTAAAATGTTTTTAATTTACCCAAAATTATTAATTAAATAAGTAACACTTCGATCGGCTATTGTGGTTTTAATTTTGACAGACTGTCCACACCTGACTAAATGTTCAGTGTGTTTGCGGTCTATTTTTGTGTTAATGTGTAAATTAACCTGGAGGTACTTTTCTAAGGAATACAATAATAATACCTAATATCGATAATATAGTAATATATACTACTACTACTACTACTATACTAATGTTTAACATTGGACAACACGCTGAATCTACGAGTAATTTCCGTTTCCACTTGATGGCTACCTACAAATAACTCGAACATTCCTATTTCAAAGTTTTCAAAGAAACTTTTTTATTTAGCTCTTTTAACACGCTTTTAGTTTCTTGTTCATGAAAGTTTTTGTTACAGGTTTTAATTAACTTGGGAGACTTTAGAAAATCGCAATCAGTGTGATGAATCAAAGTAATTTGTTAAAAGAATGATTTATTTGTAATTATTGTATAAAAGCTTTAGTGTATGACGACTTCCCATAGGTAAGTACTTACTTATCTTTAAATACGTGTTTTTATTAAGTTTTTGATTATAACTTTGTAGAATGCGGTTTGTAATTTTCAAACAATAATAATATCATGAAATTTGATTGTTGTTACTCAAAACACTGTACAGTCACCATCAGATATATCAGAACGGGCGAGGTACTCAAATACATCTGAACAACATTAAATTTCAATAAATTCGTTACGGCAAATAAAGCCAATAACATCTGAACGTCCAATTCGTCACAAATATAAGAGCAGCAATTTTTCAATATAATCTGGACACATAACAACGCAAAAATATCTAAACAGTACAAGTGTTCATAAATATCTGAACACTTAAGGAAAATATACATTAAGTCACTGACATATAGTTTACATTCTATTGTGCAGATGTAGTGAATATTCTGTCTCGTGGTATCATTACTAGGCTCTAATCAAACGCATATACCTATTATAAATTTCAAACAATCTAAATAATACTGTCTTGGCTTAATGCGAAAGATATCGCTTAGTAAACCGAGCATCATGGATCGAATCCGACTGGTCCACATGCATTTTATTTTTATTAACGGATGGGAAATATGACATATATTATTCTTTTTTTTTAATTTCTATATTAAATTAGGTTACCTGCTATATTAAAATTTTATTTGTCGCAAGATTTTTAAGATTTTTTATTTTTTATTTCTTCATTTATTATAGTGTATAATACGGTGGCAGGACATTCGGAGATCGGACATACGTAGAATCGAAACTCGTATTAGTATTTGCAGTTCGTTTATTACCTACGGACTTTTACAATTGATGAAGTTGTTGCGTACCTAATTAAACGACAAAGTATGCAATTAATTAAGCTCCATCATGTCTCATCATTTCATCATCTGGTTACCATAATAATTTATACTTTACACAAAACGCAGCTTACATAGACTAAATAAACTATAACTAGAATATACACAATTTAACTAAGGTTAGTCTTGGAAGTGTCTCACCGACGTCTTCAATACAAAATAAGATCTGAATAAAAATACAAAAGGAATAAAATTAAAAAAAAACACTAATTCTCCCTGGTCTCGAACTTAAACCAGCCGCGTTCTATGACCGCGCATCCGACGTATAAACCATGAGGGTAAGCAATCAATTATCAGGTTGACGAAAATTGATTACCAATGTTGACAACGACTTGTCAACGGCCATAATATTCTTTCATAATTAAATAGGATACGAACTAAACAGTGACAGTTGAAGTTTGGCAACAGAAAACAATAGTAAGTATGACAACGTCGCAATTCACGTTTGCTTTGCTTACCTAGTAATGATACCATGAGACAGAATATTCACTACATCTGTACAATAGAATGTAAACTATATGTCAGTGATTTAAGGTATATTTTCCTTAAGTGTTCAGATATTTATGAACACTTGTACTGTTTAGATATTTTTGCGTTGTTATGTGTCCAGATTATACTGAAAAATTGCTGCTCTTATATTTGTGACGAATTGGACGTTCAGATATTATTGGCCTTATTTGCCGTAACGAATTTATTGAAATTTAATGTTGTTCAGATGTATTTGAGTACCTCGCCCGCTTTGATATATCTGATGCTGACTGTACCAAGTTTTATATTACTTGAACCAAGATGTGCTCCTAACATTGTATAAAGTTTTGAATAGAAATGCAAGAGATCTATAATGTATGGGATATTTCTTCAGTATTGTGTGGCTGTCATTTCAAAAGATTAGAAATATATTGTGCCATGGTTTGAAATATTTACAGTTTAGGTGCAATCCTTTTCTATAAATAAAACGGGGTCAACCGTTTTCGTCTTAAATACACACTTAACCTAACTGGGACTATTTGCGTCCTGTGATCTAGTCTTAAGAAAAGTTGGATGTACTATTGACATAAATGTAGGTACCTACTATCCAGGACTCTGGTGCAAATATTTCTGTGATTAAATCTCTACCAATATCGCAATTACCGACTTCATATTTAGGTCTCTCACAACTATGCCTGGTAACTAATTTGTATCTTTTAAAACGAATTATATTGTTTTCTGTGAAAATAGTTATCTTTTAAGTAGGTATACCTTACTAATTTATTTAATTGGCTAATTAATTAGCAGTTGACTTGCTTTATACTTAAGCATGCCATATATAAAGAATATAAAATACGTGTTAAGTAAGTACAAATCTTTCCCGATTTCGAGATTCTTAATAGGCATAACCTAACCAAACAAATTTCGACAAGAATAAAAATGAAACTTGAAAACAATATTGCTTACCAACTTTTTAATAATTATTGTTGTAATTAAATCGATAACTTTCTTTATAGCAGCAATTAAATATAGAATGAGTTCAAAGAATAATTTCAAAATGTAATGCAACGTAGAGTTTACAAAAACTTGCTTGATGTGTATAAAAATGTATCTACCCTAAATGTACTTCAGTACATTCTTACGCTGACTATCCACGTCTTAATACCTCTAACAGAACTTTCTGTTAACCGAAAATATAATTCCCATTTTAGCAAATACCTTCATTTGGCACAGCAGTTATTTACGGCTCTCCGATCGACAGCTGACTTTGGTCGTATATTGCAAACAACATGTATAATGTACGTACAGTCACTGTTTTACGACTTTTACCCATACCTGTTTATTACTTGCCTGTTTCTTGCGTATTTTTGTTGTATTTTCGCGGAGGTCAGCAACTACCAGTATTAATAAAATTATTTATCTAAGTTCATAATATATTATTGCTTACATAATGTCTGAGTAATACCAAATAATCATTAATAATCTTTAGCGTTCGACCATTTTCAGCTCAGTCGTGCTACGATTATGGAAACTGTAAAGAATCCGAAACGTCAGCAAATTAAAAATATGCACGAGTTAAATCCGTTAATAGTTGTTTCAGTCCAATACCAAATAAATAATTAACTAAATGTTGGAATGAAAAAGCTGTAACGGATTTAACTCGCGTAGGTAGGTACGTTATTTTTTACTTATGTTGTGTCAACTATCGTCAACTCATTCGATTATGAATATGGATCCGTTACATTTGTTTTGTTACAATGTGTAGCAATCGCGAAAGCAATAAATAATACTAAGTAATCAAATAAATTATCCACCCAATTTAGCTACATAATTAGAGAGACTACTCGAGACGTAGGTACTTGGACATTTCATATTACCTAAGCTTAATAAAACGTTATATCAGAAGTATGTACTCTAGAAAAATAAGTGATCAAAGGTACTTATGGTTTTTCTCATAAGTTTTGCAAAAATCACTTACTGAAAAAAAAACGGCTTATCAACCTTAAAATGCCTAGTTCAATAGTAGGTACCTAACAATAAGAAGATAGCTCAATAATTTCAAATGCTCTCGATTTCAAATAATATAACTTATCGGCGATTTTATGCTCACGTCCGAGAGCTTTTTACTCGTATTTCACTTAAGTACTTGTAGCAGACTAAGTTGAAGATAGTCTAACACAGGTTTTACTTTATTCAAACGATCTAACTCGTTAAAAATGAACTAAGAAATTTGTCCAACAGACTTGTACCTAACTGGTAAAAACAGGAGCAAAATGTCAATTTAATTCCCACTCCGATAGTTATCTGCTAGAGACTATGATAAGCTCAGCTCGCCTCATCCATCACGGCGGGATTTGGAAAAATCAGCGACAAACGAACGGATCCAGTAGAAGCTGATTTATTTATAGGCTGCTGCCAAATATCGATCAGTGTTTAGTCAAAGTCAGGCAAACGCATTCGGCTTATTCCTTTACCAAATAATTATAGTAATTTCTTATGCCTTCGCGTACGTGAGTTACCTATATACGTGTATAGTGTTCCATTCCAAATAGGTAACTTTATTTGTATCTACATTCTATCAAATTCCTAACGTATATTCCATATATGGGTGGGTGAATAATTAAATCAGTTTTAATTTCATTACAATAACCTCGAACGCATCAGAAATTATTAATATTTTCTAATTTATTTCAATTATGTTATTTAAATTTCTATATTTGCTTACATAAAAACATCACAGCAAACAGTATACGCACCGAGGTCAATTCCTATTACTTTTCCCGCGGCCATTCGCTCCCTAGGGGATAACAAATACAGGATAAAGCATCACTACACTTAACCTAATTACTAAGATTTCCCTTCCACTCTTCTTTTTATATTTTTTACTATATTTAGGCCGGGAATCTCAGAGATTACTTTTTAATAAGAAACACTTCTATTATATAGTTATGTTTTATTCTTCTTATTGTACAAACAATCCCTAAGAAAAGCAAGGTTACTTTTTATAATGTCGGAATATTTAAATTCTAAAATTTACACCACTTCAAAGTAGGTACTGAAGAACTACAGCCACTTATATCAATTTGAAGGAACAAACGTCTCCAATTATTCTCGTTCCGTCTCCTTTATCATGAAATCCTTTTTTAATATGTTAAAAGCCTTCACAAATTGAATCTACGCCGGAGCTGCCATATTCTTGGCAACCGCTGAGACTTTGAATTGAGGGACCTAAATGTATAAAAGTAGGTAAGTAGATACCTACCTATATCCAGCGTAGTTACTAAATAAATAGGTACCAACTATTCCTATCCTGTGTTATATTTTAAAAGAGACGTTTCAGAAGTCTATGATGTTTTATTAAAGTTACAAGTCGTTCTTAATTATTTTAATAAAAGTTTCTTAAATTATAACAGGTATTGGCTATGAGATCCAGAGAGTGAGAGGAGTTGAGGTGTCAATGACGTTTATATGTTTTTTTTAAATAAGAATCAGTGCGTTCAGTTACAGATCCAACTGCCGAAACCTTTTTAATAATGGCTAATTGTCAACAACTCAGTCGCATTTTATTATTACATATTTAGTAAGAACTGGCATACCCACTGCACCAGAAATCCGTAAAATAGATTATGGCAAACTACTATCTATGAAATAAGTAATGGTAAAGTCTTAATAGTCCAATTATGACTGTGGAAACGTTATTAGCTAAGCTATTATATCACAAATTACATACCTACGTTCACAATTAACTGTTCCTATTTACTGTAATTTTGTTTTATGACATCTTAATAAACTTATTAAAATATTAATTACCTTTATCATTAATACAATATGTATCTAAATAGATAAAAATGCCGCATCCTATTGAATTATGCATTATTTTTCAGGAGTAATACATATTCTACTTGCATAAGAACCTATGTATAAAAATAGTTCTACCAACGTTTCCATTGCTCACATTTTCCTGGTTCCATTTTTAACTGTTTACCTATGAAGTAGGTACCTGGTACATGGCTTAGCAAATTATTATTTATGAAATATTATCAAGTTACGAAATATCTATACTATATACTTATATAATAAAGAGAATAGGTTTTTTTGTTTGTTTGTTTAAATAGGCTCCAAAACCGATTTGAAAATTATTTCACTGTTGGGAAGCTAGGTTCTGGGCAACATAGGCTATAGAAAATTTTGAAAAAAAATATAGGGATCCTTGCGAAGCCGGGGCGAACCGCTATAATGATAATATTATAATAATATCTTTAAGTAGTATAGGTATGCTTTTCTCACTTTACTACATAGTATAAAACAAAGATGCTTTTTCTGTCTCTATATCCTCATAAACGCTTAAATCTTTAATAAAAAATACGCAACGGATTTTGATGCAGTTTTTTTAATAGATAGAGTGATTCAAGATTCCTCTTGAATATAGCACCCGTGTGAAGCCGGGGCGGGGCGCTAGTTAAAATTATATACGTAGCTTAAAACTTTAACCGGCCGCTGAAAGTGTCTCCTTTGCGACTGGATTGAATTAACCACGTCTTGAACTTTCAGCGAGTTTCCTCGTGCCTTACTAAGTCAACAACCATAAATAATAACACAAATTTGTTTCAAAAACTTGACGTGAAATATCCTTAGAGAATCGCAAGTAACTTCTGCCTTCTTGTAATGCCAATGACGAACGTATTCGCCGATAAATATACCTATTTCAAGAACTTGTCTATGAAGGCCGCTATTCAGGAACAAACAGTCATATGGATCTTGTATGACTTGCTCCCTTACAGTCATTATTACCAACTTGATAAAATATAAAGGGAAGCTAATATAAAGGGAAGGAGCCTAACATACTTAAGTTACATAAAACATGATCTATATTATGACTGTTTTCTTCCGAATAGCCACCAGGTTGGAACTAATCGAACTGAACATACTAGCTCATAAAAGGGGGCATATATGTATTTTTTCTTTTCAAGTGTGTTAAAAAACGTCGTATGAAACTCGTGTGGATTGACAATTACATACTAGGCCCATTTAACGCGCCGGTATGTACCTAATTATGGTCTATGGTATGACTCGTGCTTATAATACCTGCATTCTACGTACCATTATGCCATCATTGACAACTAAAAATAATGTTAGTGTTCTTAGTAATTAAAATATAAGTACTTATAGAGTCAGGGAAATTAATAACTTTGTTGATATTTTAAACCCGTTACAGATAAATTATAAATCCTTTAATCCCTGGATAAAGGAATATTGAAAATTATTGGACATAAGTGGAATTTGTAATATTTTATAGAGCAAAGTTAACAAATTTATATTGCGCAAGGTACCGGTTTGAAAATTTTTAATAAAACATCAAGAACATACCTCGGTTTAATACAAATATGAAATCCTTATAAACTAACATGCATGACCTTTCATTTGAATCCAATAGTTTTCTCTACCTATAAACTTAAACATGAGCAACTTATTTCTACTTATAACAATAACTACATTGCTCAAGTCGTGACTGGTAAACTCAAAAGATTAGAACTAATGTCACGTGTCGACCCACATTCCGCTTAGTTTTTCTAACAACATTTTTAAAGTATAATTCTGCAGTCGGCACGTTCCGCAATGGCGTGATTCTCTGATTCCCACCGGTAAGAAACACCTGTGACTCGTTCCCGTGTCTCGTTTGCGGTCTTAGTGTTTGGAGAATCTTCTTTTTTTTGTTTTTAGGGAAGAAATCTTACTTGGTGATCTTCCTCGGCGGGCCTCCTCTTCTTTGAGCACGTCAAGGGTAATATTTTGTTCCTTCATTCTCGCCCGATTCGTACACGTGGACCATTGATCCAAGGTTCTAGGGCTGCTGGTTATTTATTTTCTGAAACTTAAGAAACCTTAAGAAAAAATCAATGGACTTAACTCGCGTAAGAATTAATTTCAAGCTGACGCTTAAAGAACTATACAGTTCCATATTCGTAGCACAAGTGTATTTATAATACCTACACGTAAAGATTTTTAAGGGATGAAAGAGTTTTGCACAATATCAGCGAGTCAATTAATAAGGACAAAAACCTTCACATTACGCTTTTCGAAGAAAAAATTCTGACATTAAAACTGTCACATATTTGTTTTACCAATTATGTAGTTATGTACGTGCTTTAATATAATTCTTTTTTAATGGAAATTTATGAGTCACTGAAAACCTCGAAATATTTTCAATTTTTTGGGATATTGACAAAATGATTTAAAGTGGTAAGTTTTTATATTTACTACGAATACAGAACTACGTTAACCAATAATTTATCAAATGATATAAAAACAAGATTAAATTGATCGCAGTAAGTAACTTATCTTCAAAGCTTAATACAACACGATGGAATTTTTGGCGTTACTTATCGAAAGATCAAAGTGTAGTTTAATCTCAGCCCAAGTAATTAGATAATCATGGTGTTATTAAAAAAGATAAACGTCTCTTTTAATAATAGTTACTACACACATATTAAGATCACTCTAAATACAAATAAAAACAAAACCAAATAGGTAATTATTTTTAAAATTTCTATAGTTTCTTCTTTTATTAATATTAATGCATAACAATTAAGTGACCAAAATGACAGTACATTTTTATTATTAAGTATGTCGATAATTACGAAAGTAAAATAGAAGACACAATGCAGTTATAACAAATCGGAAAGATGAATAGAATACTGATATTATTATTTGCAGAAAGCAGAGAGATGGGCAAACGAAACAGACACGTGAAAACTGGTGAAGGAAGCACCACGCTTTTATATAAAACATCCATCATCTCAATCCAGACTCGGTCAAGATTTGATTCTGAGCAATCACAACTGTTTTCAGAAACTAGTGTTTTCAAAATTAAGAAAAACTTGTTTCAAGCGAACATTAATTATCAAGATTGGGGGAAACATAAGAAAGATCTTAGTATCGAAACAGATATATGCATCTTAAGAAGATACTATAAAAACAAAAGAAATAAAGGATCAATTCTGAAGGAGTCATCGATAAAATCTGTACATTTAACACTCGTTGATAAAATTAATCATCCGCAACTTGATAATGCCAGTGGTGATAAAGAAAAGAAACTTGAAATGGAATATAACAATAACAAATTTAATGTAGCTTTAATGATTCTGGATAATTTAAAAAAAATGCTTAACATCTGGATACAAGAACATATATTAAATCAAAATGATAATTTAGAAAAATTAGAAACTATTCGTGATTCATTACTTCATAAATTAGAAGTAGAGAATGTTAAAGAAACCAAATCAACATCCAAATATTATTTCAAAATAGAACGAGGTGGAATTAATAAAGAGAAAAGAAGACAACTTAATAAGTATTTTCAAAAAAGAGCATCCATGGTTTCAAGCACAAGTTCTTTGATTTTGGAGAGGAGTTCCTGTTATACTGTACCATTTCTGTGTAAAAATCTTAGAATTGTGTCTACGTTAAGTATACCAAATAATTTACCAAAATGTTTCAAAAAAGCTTCTTGCAATGTACACGAAATTATGTGTAGAAAAAAAACCATAGTGTCATCAATAAAACCCAAGGACATTTTTACGGTGGATCTTTTAGGAATATCGTCTAAATCATTAACGAAACGCTGTGCATTATACGATGAATTTTATAGAACCCCAAAAAGAAAGGGAAGACGCAAAGTAGCTTTTTTACCTAAGTTTTTTTGCAATAGTACTACAAATTGTACATTACCAGAACATGAAAATAATCTAAAAGGATCAGTAAAGACTATAGAATCGCAAAAAGAAAAAGATATAGTTCCAATACATTTTCAATGTACATTTAATAAAACACTGTCCAAAGGCAAACAAACATATTATAAAGAATTATTATACAAAATTGATAATACTTGTAATGCACTATGTAATAAGGAGCAATGGGAGAACTATAATAATAATTACAAAACAGATATTATCAATCAAGATTTATCAAGAGCCTTAAACGAAAGAGAACACAGTGACCCTTTGATATCGATCGACTTCGTAAATGAAAGTACCGAGTTTGCTAATTTAATGACTGAAATACCTAACACAAATACAAATATCTGCACGGAGCTAAGTTCTGTCTTTTCAAAGCATGAAAAACGAGCATTAAAGCATTTCAGTTCATTTGGAGCTAAAACTAAGAATAGAACACACAAGCAGTTCTCATATAATTCCAAAAAAAATAAATTAAATAGATCTTTAAACAGAAAAAAATGTTATTCCAAAAATATATTAGGTAAAAAGGCAAATATAAGATTAGATGTCCATATTAACATCTTACCAATGGTTAAAAATCAAGATGAAACTGCTATTCGGTCAAATAAAGTTAAGTCATTTGAAAGTGATAGCATGCACAATTCTGAACGCTTAATAGATGTTGAAATATGTAAAACGAAATACACTTCAAGCCATCCAATATATACCAATGGAAAAGGTAATTTAAAAGAAAAGGAAAATTTTAAGATAGGTAATATAAGAGAAATTAAACTTGATGACAATAAGGTACTTTCAATATCTATGTTTAATATGAAACCAAAAAGCTTAGATACAGTGCACCAGTTTCTTGAAAAGTGTCCATCTTTAAAAGAAAATTCATGCCCAGAATTTATAACTCTTCTTGATTCAGCTGAAAGTCAAGTTAAATATATAACGCAGGATAGTTCAGGAGATAAATTTCAAGAAAAAAGATCTTCTTTCTGTAAAAAACATAATTCACATTCAAAAAATATTGAATTGACTCAGAAAATTAATGAACTTAAAAGCATCATCAATGATTTAACGATGACAACGGAACGGCTGATTAATGAACGCTTAACGCTGAAGAAAAAAAATATATCAAGAAGCTCACGTGTTAAGATTACAGCTATATATAGTCCAATTGAAAAGGTTACTTCTAGAGAAGGTTTAGAGACAGATTTTCCAAAACAATTTTCTTATTCTAAAGGAGTTCAAATATCACAGGATATTATAAAAAAAGGAAATGTGAATTGTCTCATGGAAAATGCACAAGAAACAAAAAAGAGTAACTCCAATTTACATAATAGACTTATGAGGAAAAGTACTACGTACAATATTATTGCAAGTGAATCCATACTAAAAGTAACTGAAATGACTTCGATGACGACTGACCTAACAACTCGCCATCACATTGATATTGGACTAACTTGTTCACTACCTATAAACAATCCACAGGTTAAAAATATTAAACACAAAACAAGTATGGTCGCTTTTTATTGCGATTGCTTTCCTCAAGGGCCGGACGAGCCATTATACACTACTAATAACCCTACTCTAGTAAATCCAAAAAACTACTTATGTTCTGCATGTTATACATCTAAAACCCGAAAAGATGGCAACAATGATGATGAATCTTTGCTTATCAACAGCTCAATTTTCCCGTGTGCCTGTTGTCAGTCCTGCGAGTCATATGATTTGTGTGACGAAAGAATTACATGCTGTAAAAACGAAACAACAGACTCTATGTATCCAGATACGTTCGTTCATGAGAGTAGTCAATCTCCGAAATATACCCACAAAGTTAAAAGAAAACTCGGATTTTGGGGAGGACTTTTACTCTGCCTCATAATATGGATCCCTGTATTAATTATAATTAGTCTGTTTTACATTTGGGTTATAAAAACATCCCTAGAAAAAAAAGAGAATAATACTCAAAGGTCGTATAAATTAGTTGAACATAAGATGAATATTTCACAATATTTTATGAAACTATCTGATTTAGGATTTTAATGTACCAATCTTTTATTAAACAAATGTTTAAGTTTCTGACCCTTTTATATTGATTGTCCCTAAGGTTTCATGCTAAAAATATTGTATTTATTATAATTCAACTATACTAGCTGAAGTTTATTAATTACTATAAATTTATACTATATGAGAAATATAATTTTGTTTCAGTAAAATACACTCAAATGAAATATGGAAATGAAGGAAAATGACAATATTCCGAACATAATTAAGCTGCCGCCTACGCTGCCTAAAGATCCCGTTTGCTCAGGTCAGGAAATTATTTGCAAAAAGAAGAGCCTTCAAAACAATCTCAATTGCATTGAATCTTCAAATTCAAATAATAATATAGCAATAAATACACAATGTGAATTCAGTCATCCAATAATCACGCTCGATCCTTTATCTGAATCTACTAATATTGGTGCAAAAAACACTAATAATATAGACAAAGAAAAAAATGAAGTAATGAACTGTGATATAGTTGACATCAAAAAAAAGGACGTAGTACTACAGCCGAAATTTAATGAATCGGAACACGAAAAAAACAAATATGGGAAATCTTCCTCAAAAATGATATCTTGCAAGCACATTAATAAAGTTAAAAAAGTCTTTCACAAATATAAGCGCGACAACTATTTGAATAAGGGTATCAGAAAATACCTTAAAAACAAATTAAAGAATAGAAACAAATTAGAAAATAAAGTTTACTCTGAATCGATTTCATTTTTATCTAGATCAAAAATATTAAAGAAAGTTACAGCTAAGGAAAGTTTAATAGAAAACCAGCAAGTAAATGAACCATGTAACTATTCTAGTAATAGGTTACGACCGCCAATAGATACATCTTTGGGTAATCTGAGCCAAGAGACATTAATGATGAAAAGGAGCACTACGTCATCGGAAAATCCAGAACTTTTTGATTCCGATAGTATACGTTCAGTAATTCATGTTGTCCCCATTTTACCTTATAAGACAGAAATTATTAACGTATCTATAGCACAAGTAAGCAGCAATACATATTTTAATTCCATAAAACACGAACCTGTACTTGAAACTATTAAAATACTTAGTCATAAGACATTTTCATTAGATGAAGGTTTGACAAGCTCAATAAATATTGAAGATTCAAATCAACTTACTTCACAGCCACCATCTAATAAATCCTCAGCTCTCGAAAGCAGCAAAAATATAAGTGATTTTGATTTTATTAGTATCGAAACAAGCGAAAGTACACTTATTGATGGTGAAAAGAACTCTACCAATGTAGAATCCGAAGATGATTTTACTTTTTATAACGCAAAAACCAGTTCAGATTTCAAACAGTCTAGCTTCGATTCCGCTTGCTATACTTCTAATTCGGAGGTAATACATTTCAATAGTATTCTTCCTGATTCCGACTTTAAGGAGAGTTCAGCAAATACTAATTTATTTGATATAAAAAGGGAAACTGTTGAGGCAGTGATCAATTTAGGTATGTTACCGGAAATCATACCTTCATCATGCTCGAATTCAAATCACTCAAACTTTGCAAATAATGTGATTGTAACAAAAAAACTGGTTCCAAAATATTCTGATCACAACAATATTGGTCAAAAAGACAAAGATCAGTTACATTTACGTAACGTTCTTTCGAAAAAAATTGTCGGAAAACCATTTGTTGTGGAAAATAATGTAAGGTTTCAGAAACATCTTAATCTTCCTAGCGGAGAAGTTATAAAACAAGTTCTCAATGACAAGCAAGAGAAAAAGTTGCCCTCTGAAGGTATTGACAATGAATGCCCAAAGAATTTCAGTGAGCTTTGGGACAGTCTTCTTGTAGCTCTGGATTCCACTGCAAATAGAATTGAAAAAACTTTGAGTGAAAAAATCATTAAAGAATTACACAAAACATTGGGCACTTACGAGAAAAATGAACTAAACGAAACAGATTTAGAGTCAGGAAAACTAAGTCCTGAAAATATGAGAATAAGCCAACAAGGAACGAGAAATATATCAAAGAAAAAGGATTTTAAAGATATAATAAGTGAAAATGATCAAAGTCTGCAATGTAATCTTGTGCAAAGTGAAATTTCGGATCTGTTGTCTTCTAAAACGGCATCTGTAAATGTAAAAGTGGGACTACCTGGTCATTCTCGCAATTCGCTAAAAATTCTGAAAGAACCACCACACTTAAAAGAAAATTTTGAAATATTAAAACCAGCTGTTGAGCACGGTACAGACAAAGAAATTACACATAATAAAGACAATGTAACGACAGATTCAAGTGACGATCATTATTTTTCTGAAGGTAAGAACATAGGATTCTATCACCTGAGAACGATGGTACACGATTGTTCTAATTACGTTAAAAAAAATGCATGTGTTTTGACCAGTGTTCCAAGTTTTTTTTTTATTTTAGTTTTCTTATATGGCTTAATAGTTTTGATACTGAAATTTTTGTAGTGTTTTATATGTGGTTTTGGCATATTGTACCTACATTAAATAAAACGCACGTGTTTGTTACATATTATTATTTTTTTCGCTATACCTACTAAATAATATAATATACATAATATTAATATAGGTTACTAGTTAAAATACTTTAAAACTTAGTGCAAGTAACTGCTATTAATAGGTATCAAGCTATTTTTAAATTCAATACATTTATTGAAAGTGTGGCCAGATCTGAAAACCATTGCACGGGCCTTGGCGGGAAAGATTTGATTTGGGAAATTGGGAATTACTAGCTCTTCTACACAAGAAGAATTGACATCAACTCCCAAAAATTACATTCATTTTTTACTCGGTATGGTCGGCGGCGGCATTCGCTAATATCGAAAATCTTACAATACTGTTTTCCTTAATACATTTTTTCTAAACAACATCATTACGATTAACTCAAGTTTTTTTCTAATCTCACCAATTAAACAGGGAAACAGTAAATCAACCCTTTTCAGTGATTACTCAATTGTGCCCAAATTTCGTATAATTGACCGAGTAATATTCAATCGATTGGTCCTAAGCTTGAAATATTCACACAGGGACGGCGATAAATAATAAGAGTTTCCAACTTTCCCCAATCGACCTCGCTGAAAGTCGAAACTAATTTAAAATTTTAATACGAAGAGTAGAATGCAGATAGCTTAAAACTAGTTGGAAATTATTTGCTTGCGGATGCAGTAAAATTGTCTGCCACTCATCCTTCATCGATGTCACGTCATTGTGATATTTTTTTGTAAATAGACCTACAAAAAATTATCACAATGACGTGACATCGATGAAGGATGAGTTGCAGACAATTTTACTGCATACCTACATAACTTCTTCCGACGAAAGGCTTCGTTAAAATAAATAGGTAATGCTAGAATGCATCATTTTAAAATGGTGCATTCTAGCACTATCATAACACGCGGTAAAGAGTAGGCACCTACTTGTATCCTTTGCACACAACTTACTGAAAAGTAACAGATTCACTTAGGTACCTATTAGACTACAGGCCCATGTTAAAAAAATGATGGGTCATTTGAACCACTACTTTTGAATACTACTTTTAAATTCTCACCTGCACTCAGTTGGACAGCTTACAAGTGACGGCATAATGCTAAATCTTATTATTTTATGCTCTTATATCGTTCTACATAGGTCATCTGGTGGTTCAAATGACCCATCATATTTTTAACATGGGCCTGTAGTCTATATCCTTAGTTTACGTTAGCGCCGACCAGAGCACTAAGGAATATTAATAATCATATTATATAGGTATTTATGTAGTCAAACTTGATCATGCTCATTGCTCAAGAACAATTCACACTTGAGAGATTTAGGTACGTTCAGGGGATAGATAAGTATTTAATGAGTCCGATCCTTGTTTTATACAAAGTAGGTACTTACTTACTTTCATATAAATAAAACATTGCAAATTCTTGAACAAAGAATGCTCTCACTGAAGCAGGTCTCAAGGGTTTAACTGTTTTAAATTTAAATTTCATATGAAAACTTTGTCTAAGTTATAGCATTATTTACGTGATCCAACTTTCTTACTTATGCAGAACGGATTTAACAGTTGGTGAAATTCTAATTCTAAGTATAAAATCGGCTACTTCCTGAATTTTGTTATGAATATGAAAATATAATAAAATTGCAAAAGAAAACACAATTTCATGTCGCGATAATTTATTGCATCAACTCATTGAAATTAATAGGTACAGTTAAATATTAAAACATGTCGACTAATATCATTTAGTGATATATAGTGATAATATTACTTATATATAAACGGAAGTAACGATTGCTCTATAGCAAAAAATATATTAAGAGTAGAAAATTACTAGGTTACAATTTGAGTTCATCCTAGTAATAAGATGAAAAAAAAATGTAGGTATTGAAGGGCATTCGCTATGAGCATCGCCGACGAAAAAGAAATGTTAACATTCCGATTAATTTCCTCTGACGTTCATTAGAATCGTTTGACATAGAAATATCTCAAAGAATCATAATATTTTTTTTTTGATCACAGAACCATTGAATACGTATATTATTATAATAAATATTAAAATATAGATTTAAAGTAAAAGTTGGAAAAGTCTTTGCTTATCATTTAAAAATTAACCTTGAATTATTGATCTTGCGCGAGCACTAAATGTCCCGATCTATCCAACGTGAAGACCGGTCGGATGCGACGACTTCTGAAAATAAAATAAAGAAATAAGTACGTAGATAGTTTGACCTAATGGTAGTTAATACGAACCTACAAAGATATAGGTACTTACTGCACAAATCGGGCACTAGTTACCCATTTATAAATTGACATACTTAACATATACCTACTTACCTACAGAAGAATATGACATAAGTAAGTAGGTAGTTATTGCCATTACCAAATTTTTGAAACATATAATTAGCCCAAATTCGAGGTATTTACTAATAAGTAATCTGTGAAGTGCTCCCCACTTCCACCCTGAGATTAGCGGCATGTTAAAAAATTATTGTCTTGCCATTGAATCAGATTTCTCGATTCAAAAACAAAAATGTATTTCGTATTACCCGTTTACAAGTAGGTTCCATCCTATTCTTGAAGGCCATAATAATATTCAACATTCACATTTTTACCTACTGAAAACCACGCGCTCTATCTTTAATAACTAACATAATATTATACTCGAACCACCAATTTATAATGGACCGTACGTAGGTACGCTACAAAGCTACAAGTTGACAGATTAATTTTGTTTTCAATAATTTTATTACTACTGAATTTGTCTTACCTTAGCTTAGCACTCTTCCTTCGTCCACCTCTAGCTACTGCCGTAGCTTCTGCCACAGCTGGCCCGTCCTCCGCGGTAGTCTAAAACGGAAATATTTTATAAAAATCTAAATCGTATTACATTTATCGTACCTACAGACCTACACACAGTACCTACACACTGATGGACTATGAGGGTGGCAAATAATCGCTGACTTTTCTTTTGCCCACTTGCGCACTCGCATAGGAACCTATTATAATTAGTGCTACTAATGTAGGTACCATTAATAGGTACATTCGAATATTACAAAACTATAAACCATCCTATTAATAACAAGTAAGTTTTAGGTAGTATTTTGACTTTCGTTCAGATTTAGTCCTGACAGGATCCACAACAAACATTTATTTATTTCGTATGATACCTACGTTAGGACAATGTTGAAAAAATACTAAGAGAATGAAAAGTAAGAACAATTTTATTCTTTTACATCTCTTACATTAATGACTCAGTTTGTTTCTACGAAATACGTTTTGTTAAGTCTTGCGTGTTTTAAAGGTATTGTTAATACCTTTGTAATAGTACCTACTTAACTTAAGCTTTAGATGGTTTGGAAGTGGGAATATTCTCTCAAAGCCAAGGGCGTGCATTCCATATAGGCACAATGGTATGAATGTATGGAGTGCCTACCCTGACGTAGTACATGCGCAACCCTCACTACACGCGCCTGCTCAAAGCTAGGCTGTAGTTATTTATTACAAGCGCTTGCTTACAGGGACCCTAACATACCTCTTCCTGTGTACTGGCTTCAGTGGTTACGCCGTCTTGAGGTCTAGAGACTGGTACTCCATACTGCATATATACTCTAGGTTGAGTCCTAGGCAAAACAATTAATGGTAAATTATTGTTTAAAAATCACAAAGTACCGTTTTTATTTACTTATGTCTTTAGAAAAATAGATGATAATTTTCTGTCATATTAAGTAAGTACCTAATCTGGTTAATCCCAATTGTTAATTACGAATAAATTGCGAAACGTAAACTTGTCTTTATTACTGTAATAATATTCAAAACAGCTTTATAACTATAAACTTACTTATGGTTTAATATTCATTTAATAAGACATCACTACCTCATAAGGCCACGACATTCGCGATCAGCGTTGAACTGCATGTTAGGTAAATGTTTATGTTCTTACTTAAAGATATAAGTATACCTAACCTTAATTATCTTATTACGATTTGAATTTGATTATAGATATATATCTTACTAGCGACCCGCCCCGGCTTCACACGGGGGCTATAAACCTTCCTTAAGAATCACTCTATCTATTAAAAAAAACCGCATCAAAATCCGTTGCGTAGTTTTAAAGATCTAAGCATACATACGGACATACAGCGAAAGCGACTTTGTTTTATACTATGTATTGATTTACAAAAACAGCTATTAATTGTCTTTAACATGCAGTGACGATTTAATTTCCAGTGAACATGTTTACAATTGAATGTTACTTAATTATGTAGGAACGCAATAATTATTGATGTCATGTCCCGTCAACCGACCTCAAAACTCCACGCAAATGAACTTAGAATCCTTACAAACGTAAAAATACCTACTTGCCTCTTATTTATATTCAATGATCAATCTTCAATCACCACATACATAATAATTTCAGCACGTTTAAATGCAAAGTTGAACTAACCTTGCTCCGAAAGCTGTGGCCACGGCCGTTGCGATGGAGTCACCGTCTTTGGTGTTGTCTTCCTCATCATTGTCCTTATTTTTATCCAAACCATTCCCTTGCTGGTCTACATCAAAACCACTCTGCAGTGGGATTTGACCTTCACCCTGAACTTGTTTAGCAGGTTCGCCAAATTGTTGCTGCAATTGATAATACTGATTCAAATCTTGAGCAGGATAGTTAACTAATTGCCCTTGGGCCAAAATGAAGTTCTGCTGTTGTTGCTGCATTTGATAATCATTTGCTGGAACTTGACCCTGTGCTGGAAAACCTTGCTGGTACACTATTTGTGGCTGTTGGTATGCAACTTCGGCTTGCGGTTGATAAACTCCTGGTTGGGACTGAAACATTTGGGGTTGTTGGAGAACTCCTTCAGCCTGTGGTTGATATACCGCTTGAGGTTGGTTAACAAATTGCGGTTGTGGTTGGAATCCCTGAACTCTGGATTGGTTAACAATTTGTGGTTGCTGATATTGAACTTGCGACTGTGGTTGCTGTTGGTCAACATCATCTTGGTCATCTCCTTCATTCGGTTCATTAGGTTGTGCATATTGATTTGGTTGAACCTGGCTTTCTACCTGCGGTTGCAAAATAACGTTTTGTCCTTGAAATTGCGACTGGATGAGTGGTTCATATTGGCCATTAACAAATGGCTGATATTGATTCAATGGTTGCTGTTGTGGACTTTGAATTAGAAACCCAGGATTAGCTTGTTGTTGTCCTCTGACAAGGACAGCCTGGTTAGGAGTAATTGCTTGTTGACCTTGGATTAGTGCTTGCTGCTGAGCCAGTTGTTGCTGTGCTATGATAGAAGGTAAGGCAGCAAAATGAGTTTGAGCATCAAAACCTGGACTGACTTGCTTTTGAGATGTTTCGAGTTGACCAGCCTGAACGAGGAATGGAGACCTGTATTGTCCCAATTGAATGGTTTGTAGTCTTAACTGAGCTAAAGGGTTTAAAAATAGCTCTGGTGGGTATTCCTGGATATTTTGCTTAGATACTTCCACAGAGACTTTTTGTTTCTCAGCCACAGCTGGGTAAATTTCATCATCAGTTTCACCCTCGTTTAAGTCAGATTCAGTAGTTGAAGATTGAGTTGTTCTAACGCTGTCAGGCCTTGAGGTAAATGTAGTGTCCGTTGGGTTAACAGTAGTGCGTGGTACGAATTGCCTCGGGAAATTCGTGCTTGGTAAACGATTTGCTGCGTTTTCCTGTTGTTTTTGGCGGGCAAATTGGCGAGCCTTCTCTTGTTGATTCTGAAACTAGTGTGACTTGTTGCAATAAGAATTTAGGAAATTGGTAAATAAATTTATTTCATTATCTAGTTTTAAGTTACTATTTATACCTAATAATTGCGTGTGGTGAATGTTATAGTCAAGTAAACCTTAAAATTATTTAATTTAGTAAATTATTTGAAACATTACAAATCTACCTGCGTCTGTTGGAAACTCTTATCCAAGTTCTTGATGTCAGTATTGAAAGCAGGTCCCACATATTGCTGTCCATTTATGGGCGAGGGCTGGAATATAGGAAGCTGCTCCTGTGGCGGTGGCAGTCCTATGACCGAGACGTCCTGGTCATCAGGCACACCATAGGAATTGACCGGCACTGATGGATTACGAGGATCAACGGGGGGCAGGTAGTTCTGATTTTGTGTATTCTGCAATGGAAATTGAGTAGGTCCTGTATTTATTCAACACAATCATTCAAAATTTCGTTCTTAACTTTAAGGACTATTGGTCGTTATTGTGTCATTATTAAACAGTGGTGAAAATTTAAGGGTAAATATTAATTGCTGTTTTTATCTATAACAGCTAAGCTCATATAGAATATAATAGGTTTAAATTAACAAGAAATCCCACCTGAGCTTCTCCCCGCTGTGGTAATTCGAAGGCAGGTCCACTGGGCTTCCAACCACTCGGGGAGTATGGGGCTGGTGGCTCTGCTGCCACTAGCCCTACTGTACACAGCACTACAAAAATACCCTGCAAAATTTTATAAAAATGTTATAGAATCTCGTAATATATTATCGTGATGATACTAATACTGGTTAATAATAATTATTAAAGTCCCGGTGAAATAAATAACAAAAGATTTGCAATCCAAATGAATATTATTAAGTCACACATGTTTTTGTTTTATTTTTGTTACTTATTATAGAAAGGATAAATGTTTCATATAAAATGCCTACCTAGGGGTATTATAAAATGATAAATATATTGAATGATAAAATATGTGTGAAAAGAGTAATTATGCAATGGTATAGTATAGGACAACTGTATCTAAAAAAACTATTTGAATTATTAATTATGATAAAGTCAACAGTGTTAAATAATGATCCACAACATATAATTATAGTCAACTAAACACAGATCACTATCACAACATAAAAGACGTGTAATCACCTTCATTTTCGTTCACTTTCGCTTCAATGGACTGCGCTTACGCATCTTTTATAGACAATACTAAACGTATTTATCATTCATTCCGCGATCATATCGACCTTTGTAAGTATAGCCTCAAAACGATCATGTCATACTTAAAATCAAACAGAAACAAGCCTTATCAGTTACAGAATAAGGACTAAAAACATTTTGCGAAATATGAAAGAGTTTTTGTCACCTACATAAGTTTTTTCACTGTGACGCGATTTATGCCTTCTCTTTCTTTCAGTACTTGTTATATATGCGCCAAAAAAAACTCTTTTTATAATCATTGGCTTGTTGTTATGGAAAGTGTACTGGGTATCTGTTAATTTGCCAAAAAAAACGTTATTTATTTACCTTACCCAAATCTAGTTTTAAACGTTTACAGCTCATATGCTAAAGAGACTATTGGCATCGCGAAAAACATACCTGGCTACTTATTCTTCTAGAGTCAAGACCAGACGGTAATTAGGCAATCGAAATCCAGATCCGAATAAACATTAAGTATGTAGGTACCAATTACAAAGTTATTAACATAGAAGTAAAATGTAGAGAGATTACTTCTATGTTACTGGCAGCTTTTAGTAAGTAGTGTTTGCAGTTAAACTCCGTAACTCCCGCTAGGGATGCTGTTCTTGTCAAACTTGAACGATGTTACTTTGGCGTTTTCAATCGATAAAACTATCACAACTTTAGTGGAAATGGTTTGTAAGCACTTACGTTTTTTGACAGTTACGTAGTTACTTAAGTTTGTATTTAAGTTTTGCCAATGTAGGACATTTACGGCATTTGTGATGAGGTACCTAAGTAGGTACCTATCTAAATCTTAATAAGGTTGGTATTGCTAGGTATGTATGTAGCTACGACCTTGCTTCTCTTAGTGTTAGCGTCTTAGAAACCTTCAAGTTACGAGTTATTTATGAGATGTGTTACATGCCAACTGTTACAATGAATTCTACTGGAAGACTGCCAACAAACATCCGAATCACACCCTCCTTACAAAACTCACATTATGAACCGCTAATTTAATATGACTCCATTTTTTAGTAAACGAAAGAGGAATCCTTATAGCTGTCTGTTGTTTTACTGAGAGACTAAGTAAAGTAGGTACCTAAGTATTACAAAGTTTGAAGGTTGGCATGGTGACAAATAATAATGTAAAGTTACTATTCAGATTAACTGCCTCTCCCATAAACTTAAAGGATGGGATAATATTAGTTTTTCAAGTTCAAGTTTAAAAATTAATATTGTGCATTATTGATGCAGTCGTTTCGTTAATGCAACATATAAATATTAAGGTCGGTAGATACATAGGTTTTCTGTTTAACTTCTAAATCAGTATTACATAACCAAACCCTAAAACTTTTGAAGCGTGCCGTCCGTGCATTAAAATTCATTTTACTTACTGCCGTGGAAGCTCAAATTCGATAAATTTGTTAGTTACGCGGCATTAGCCATTGTTGGTTACGCGAATTTGCAGTATCGACGACAATATTAATATCAATTTTAACCATACTCGATGAACTTGTAAATTCTTTCGCGAAAGGTAAACATGCCGAAATAGAACCTTTCCTAAATGGTCCAATGGTTTGTCTGCATGCAAATGGCACGCGCCATCATACTGTTGACCTCGCTGATCGACCACGCCGTGCATCCTAATAAAATGACCTCATAGTTTGAAAGCGGTATGATCAAACAATCAATACATTTATTTTATAGACATTTCTTGTGAGGTGAAGCAATGAACATATTATTATGTCAGGAGGTATATTATTATACCAATGATCTATACGATAGATAGGTACCTACCGTTGATGTCGATTTTTTATAATAATATAATGGTGTCAAGTTAAGCTTCAGCATAGACCACAGTATATATATTTATAAGAATTTATCCCGCGACTTATCTACAGTTAACGCAACTGTCAGCGGGATGTCTCTGAAAATTAGATGACAACCTCACAGCGGCGAATATTTGTCTAATTATTCAACGACACGTTTGCAAGTTTCGCTAGAGGCTCTAGCACGCACTATTCTCAACCGCGAGTAAAGCACGACTCGACAACCCCTTCTTATCAAAATTATTAGTGATAGATGCACAAACTTAGCCCAGTTTTAAATGCATCCAAGGGCCGTATCAATGACATTAGTTGTAGTAGATTTCAACTATTCCTATTTTAAATTTAAGCTTTCTAGTAGTTTATTTCGAGCTATCTACATAGATACAATACAAGCAGACACTTAGGTAGATAAGTAACTTAAATTCTTCATTAAATTTTATAATTAATGAGCTTAAGTCAATATTAAAACGTTATAAATAAAAATAATTGCATCAATACATAAACTGTGATAATGTCATATCTGAGGTCAAGTTATGTTAAGCAGTTGAGATCAGTAGATCACTTAAAATAAGCAGAAAACGCAGTTCATCAGTAAGCACTAGATAAGTAGATATTTCTTTCATTGTTCCAAAAAAAAAATATTTCTTAGATTAACTGAAGAATCCTTAAGAGAAATCACATTACTTATGGTCTGAAGTTAGCTCTAATCTTGATTCTAATGAATACCTACGATTGTGACCGCAAGGTCACTGATAATAAACAGTTTACTTAACAAACAAAAAGCATGTTTTTAAAAGTCAGTCTTGCACCGCAATCTGCTTTACACGGACGGTAAGTTTTTAAGTTTTATTTGATATATTTTGTTTCTTCTTATTTACAATAGCTAGGAAAAATACTTTTCAGTCCTTAACCCTTAATTTATCTCGCCCATCATACCACTAGGCTTTCTTGACTTCAACCTTGTACAAATTGACTTACCAATAAACAAATATCTTATCTTATCTTAATGATTATGCCAACTTTATTAATAACATAACAAAGAATCAAAGAAAGCTTTACAAGAAAAGAAACTCGCAATTAGGTATATAAGAAAAAGTCCTTACTATCCTCGTCCTCTGCTATCTAGTCTCGTTAGGCGAATAAATAGGAAGTTTAAACTGTAACATCACTTAAACAAGTTTATTTTTCAATCATAAATTTATATAATTTCAGATAACCACTAAATAGGTACACTAGGATACGCTATTCTGCCACCAAAAGGGATTACTTTTGCAATGAATCACTTTTTAAATAAATGATAAGCCAAGATGAGAACCGTACTACTTTTACTTTACCTGCTGTATGCAGTGGCGTCCAAATCAAGGAAATGTCACAGTTGTTTCAACGGCATCTGCTACCAAAGAACCAAGGTCTTCGGCGGCAATCATGTATCAGGACAGCTGGCAATCGACAGAACCCGCAATATTGTCTATTTCCACTACACCAATAAACAGTCCCAGGATTATACCGGTGCCTTTAACTTGAACGACGCCACTCTTTACAATTTACCAAAAATCAACTTCAGTTTTGGGCACGTCGTGGACCAAAGCTCTGGTGATCTGTATATGGGAGGAGCATTGGGACTCTTCAAATATAACCACGCATCGAATAACACCGTGAATTTAGGGCTTCAAAGTAAAACTCTATTGCATTTACAATACACGGATAAGCTTTACTTCACTGAATACGCCGCATATGGCTTGAATGGATACATTGTTAGTAAATCCTCTTTAACTCGTCAGTTGATCGAGTACAACATTGATGATTTCGTCGTAGATAGACTTGGTGATTTATACTTTAAGAGTAATCTCACCGTGTATAGATTAAAAATGCAAACACAAAAACCAGCGATTTTCGCCAATGATATTTATAACCTGTCTACTGATATGAACGGAGAACTGTATTTAGTTCAATCGGTAACCCGTGGATTATATAAATTAAATTACCAAAGAGATGCTATTGTCGACGTAGGTGCTTTCGGACCTGGTATACCGATAACGTTTGTGTTTGATGTTAACAATAATATAGTATATCATGATGCTTATGACGATTCTTTATATCACTTGATGCCGAATTATGGTCGATGCAGAATTGGCTCTAAAAATACGGGGGAAAAAAGGAAGTTGGAAGTTGTTAACAAAGTAAAGATTTCCACCGCAAACGTCACCAACCCTACCTAGCTAAACTTATTCAGAATCCATAATAATATATTATACTTATTTAGATATGTATCAATAAATATTAAGGTACCTACCAAATCATTTTTATATAGGACGTGAAAGGAGAGGTACATAGGTAGAAGACAAAATTGTACCTATAGAGGTACAATTTTGTCTTCTTTCTGTCCTTCTCCCAGATTACTACAAACAGCGAAACTTTTAGATTATGAAATTACTCGTAGTGTCACCTATAGATATATACCTTCCAGGTTTGGTATTATTTTGAGCAAGTTAGGTCTTTGCATACAGACCTACGTGCGATTTTAAACTGAATCACGCCATATCCCTGAACTAAACTTGATAAATACTGAGGTTCACATTTGGGTCAAATGATAGTGAATGGGATGTCTTGTTAAAAATTAATAGCATGTTTTTAAAGTCAGTCGTTACCCACAATCTGCTATCAACAGACCAGTAAGTAAGTTTTTTTTTCTTAATTTGATAATTATCTCCTTAAGTTGATGAACACTGTATGAAGTGAAGTCTAGGCAAAGTGTCTTTATTAATATTTAAGTAAGCAGATATATATATCAATTTGATATATTCGAGCAAATATATTCATATGATATATTCGAATAATTTGAGATTATTTGCTCTTGACAGGTCTTAACCTGGGATATCACGAATGTCACATTGTATGTCGCAAATTTTTAGGAATTGCATTAAAAAAATCTTGAATCGATCAAATTCTTTTTCGTGAGCTATTTTTTTATTGTTGGCCTACAATTTAAAAGATCTAGAAACTATTAGAAACAAAATACACGTGATTCTAATGTTTTCTAGGTATCAATTTAATATAAGTAATACTTAATACGAATAAGAATGCTTATTCGTGATATCCCTGGTCTTAATGATATTTGTATTATGTTGCAGTTATATGTTAAATTTTTTGTCTAATCTCAAGCACAATCCTCTCTATTATCGTCATACGTTGAGTTTAGTAACAAATAGGTACCTACTCAAAAAAAGTAGTATTTAACAACATCCTACCTAATAGACACCGACTTCCATGGAGTATGATTATTTTAGTGAAGCGTGTGGCGCATACAGGCCGTAGGTACACTCTTATAAAGAAAAGTTGCCTTAGAAGAGAAGATGCGTAAAATTTAAAAAGATGCTCAAAAATGTATTTCTGTTACAGTTAATATGAAGACCACTCTCCTTTTTATCTGTCTACTGTCGGCGATAGTGTATGTGTCATCGGAATGCCATAGCTGCTTAAACGAGCGTTGCTACCAAAGAAGCAAGATCTTCGACGGTAACTACGTCTCAGGACAGCTAGCAATCGACAGAACCCGCAACATTGTCTACTTCCACTATGCTAACAAACATTCCAAAGATTACACTGGAGCCTTCAACCTAAACGATATCATTTTGTATAATTTGCCCGGCATTGCTTTTACTTTTGGACGTGCCGTGGACCAAAACACGGGTGATGTGTATATGGGAGGAGCTTTAGGATTGTATAAATACAGCCCGGGGACGAACAGTACCGAAATAATATATGGCCTTCAAAGCATCAAACCATTCTTTCTACAATATACAAATAAGCTGTACTTTAATGAAGAATCCAATAATGGTTTACAAACTTACGTAGGCAATAGAGTAGTTCCTAATTACAAATTGATTGATTACAAAATTGATGATTTCGTCGTGGATAAACTCGGTGACTTATACTTTAAGAGTAATCTGACCATATATAGATTGAAGACACAATCACAAAAACCAGTTATTTTCGCTGATGAAATTTATAATTTGTCTACTGATAAGAACGGCGAAGTATATTTTGTCCAATCTGTAACCCGAGGTATATATAAATTGGACTACCAGAAGGATATTATCGTTGCCACTGGTGCTTTCGGACCCAGCACAATCTTAAGCTTTGTCTTTGACAGCAACAATAATATTATATACCATGATGCTGATGACGACTCCTTGTATTATTTGGTGCCAGACTATGGCCGCTGTGCAGTGAGAACTAAACGCTCGGGAAAAAAAACTAAGATGGAAGTTGTTCTTCTTCCAGGTGAAGTAAACGAACAAGAATAAATTTATTAAAAAACTTTGACTTTTGTTTTATTAAGCTTTGTACTTCTGTAGTGTACCTACCTATATACTTGCTCGGCAACATAAAATTATTTTATAATAAGTAGGTACCTATTATAAAATAATTTAAAAGTACACTACATTATATTATATTACCCAAAATTACAAAAAGAAATTAATAAATGTAGGTAAGTAGGTATACAAAGCCTTTATGTGGAATGCAAATTGCTTGCAGTAATATTTAGATTTTAAATTTTTCTTCGATGAGTTTCTTAGAAGAAACTGTAATTGTGTTTTATAAAACAAGTCGAAAATCCTGATTGCAAGTTTAAATTATTTTATAGAAGAGATACCCAACTACTTAAATACACGCGCGCGGCACCTTAGTAAGGCAAACCCCAAGGCCCTAGACTATGTATAGACTATGTATAGACTATATATATATATATTACTATCCCTACATATATTATACTAAGGATTACTCCGAAGTTGGTAGTTCTTAATATGACTCTTTAAAGGAGCAGTCATACAAGATCTGTACATAAGTAAGTACATGACTGTTTGCTCCGGAATACCTAGAACTACAAAGCGTAAACAAAACCACTGAAAAATCCAATGAAACATCGAGCGAGAGAAATAGTGAGCTCAGCAGCCGAAACAGTGCTTGCAAACAAGACTGCTCAAAATTACACGTAGGGTAGGTACCTACCTAATGACTACGCGTCTTTTAGTTTTTCTACGTCTTAATGTCGAATATGTTTAATTTAATTATAAGATTTAGGTAAGTATTTTTTGCCTACCTAACCCCAAACTTATTTCGATAATAGGGTTCACCTATGGGTCAAGTGATAGTGAATAGAGTATTTATTTCAAAATCAAAAGCGTTTGCAAGTCAGTATTTGCTTACAATGTGCTCACAATAGACCGGTAAGTGTTTTTTTTTAATTATTTTCATTCAATATTTTGTGTGTTTAACCTCGAGTATATAGTGAAATAGGTGTTATTATGACTATATCTTGGTCTCTTCCCTATCAGCATCTTTAAACTACAAAGAAGTAGGTATATTTTTAACTTTATTTGTATTCAATTTATAGCAAAAGGTTACAAAACGGGCCCACTTACTTAATAGAATTACCGAAAGCATAATAATTAGGTACCTATTAGCTTATACAATTAAAACATAGTGTATCCGTAATTTAATTTATTTTATAGGGAACATGAAGGCCGCTTTACTTTTACTCTTTCTGGTATCGACGACAGTAAATGCATTGAAGTGCCATAGCTGTTTCAACGGTGTTTGCTTCGAAAGAAACAAGATAATGGACGGTAAAGTGTCAGGACAGCTAGCAATCGACAGATCCCGCAATATCATCTACTTCCACTATTCTAACAAACAGTCCCAGGATTACACTAGTGCTTATAATATAACCGATGGCAAACCATACAATTTGCCAAGCATTGCATATACATTAGGACATGCCGTAGACCAATACACGGGCGATGTTTACATGGGAGGACCTTTAGGACTGTACAGATACAGCCCGGTGACAAACAGCACCGTAACAGTGTTAGGTCTCCAAAACAAAAGACCATTCTTTCTACAGTACACAAACAAGCTGTACTTCAACGAAGCATCCACAAAGGGTCTAAACTCTTTCTCAGGTATTCGACCTACTACCGTTCAAGGATTGGACAAGTACAAAATAGATGATTTCGTAATAGATAGACTTGGTGATTTATACTTTAAGAGCAATCAGACTGTGTACAGATTCAAAATGCTATCACAAACAATAGATACATTCTCTGAAGAGATTTATAATCTGTCTACTGATAAGAACGGAGAAGTATATTTTGTTCAATCTGTAACCCGAGGTATATATAAATTGGACTACCAGAGGGATATTATCGTTGCCACTGGTGCTTTCGGACGCAGCACGACCTTGAGCTTTGTATTTGACAAAAACAATAATATTATATACCATGATGCTGATGATGACACTTTGTATTACTTGGTGCCATCTTATGAACGCTGTGCAGTGAAATCTAAACGCTCGGGAAAACATAGCAAAATGGAAGTTGTCCGTCTTCCAGATGAAGTAAATGAACAAGAATAAAAATAAGCTTACTTAACCATTGTTGTGTTATTTTATCAAACACCCAATCTTTTGTGAATCTTGGTTTATAGGGATAGTTCACTTTTATCTATAAAGGACGTAGAAAACCTTAATCATCAAGAATAGTTGTCTGTTCTTGATTTCGTACCATAATTTGAATTTCTAAGGAAACTTTTGAAGAAACGATCATCCACAATAGTATCCTACCTACCCTATACTACTTACTGAGAGTGGGTTATGTATTTCGAAATTATCCTCCCAGCCTACACTTTGATATTTTTATCACTAACGCGTCAAAGAAATAACCACGAAAATTAATATAAACTTTAATATAAAATAATATAGGTTCACAGTTATACCTATAGGCATAAATTATAACAATAATTTCACAATTCATTAAGGCAGATGCATTAAATGAATATTACCATAAATTCAATTTAGTAACATATTATTACTTAACATTTTTTAATGTCCATGCGACCTACTTAGGTATTTAAATATAATTTGGTTTAAAAAAAATACTTTTTTGTGTTTCTTTGGATTTCCTACCTTATCATTATTCCTATAACGTTTAATAAAATAAAGCATAAAATACCTCTTCCATCTAAAACTGCAAGGTTCATAAAGTTTTAGATTCTAATATTTCTTTGCAATTATTTTGATGATATTGCTTTACAGAAGTATGTTTTATTTAACCTTTTCACCGCCCCCGTCGGTAGTTACCGACTACAGAAAGCAGTACCACTAGCGCCTCGTCGGCCCGTGCCGACTGAAAGTTAGAGGCGAAAATTATAAGAAAATTAAAAGTTTAGTATACAAATTATGAACCATTATTATTGTTTAAAGCCTAAATTACCGTAAACTTTATACATAAACCTGATACTATATAATATCATTGAATAAATAAACATTTTTGCGCGCCTTGATAAAATGCAGCAAGTACGCCAGTACTTGAAGCCCTAGTCGGCGATAGCCGCGGCGTAGTGCTGTCACCAACTGTGTTTTGTTTGTTGCAATACACGTTACGAAAATTTTAATGTAGGTGAATTTATAAATGTGTAGTTCTATAATTGTAAGTTCACTAATTAATTTACTTGAATGCGATTAATTAATCAGTAAAATATATTTTACAGCATATTTTGAACACTTATTTAAATTATTCCCGCGGCTATTATATACACGACCAGTCATGTCTGAGATCGGCTCGTTCAAGTAAATAACAAACGAAAAAATTTTAAATTACTCTAATTTGTATCCTGTATACCTCTATCAATTATTATAATGAAGTAGTTCGACGAGCAACCGAGACAAGTGTTCTAGTTTAGGTACCTAATGTATATTAAATATTTACAAACCTATCGTTACTTTATCTAAAGCACAGGCAACCAAATAGGGTCTTTGTTAAATAGAAAACGACTACATCCAGGTAAAGAAATGACCCTTTTATTAATGTTTCTTTCTACCTGAAACACTCATTAGCAATAACAATAGGCTTAATTTTTGTGAGGAATTCTTAGTAAATATGTAAAGCACACCGCACGTGCAGGGGGTATTTCAAACGAATTCCTGGAAAATGCCGACTATATGCTATTTGTACTTCCTAAATAATTATCGGAATTTATTTAAAAACTTTGTTTGTAAGAAATCTAGATACCTAGGTACTGCATTTTATTATTTATTGGTTTGTTGCTAAAGAATGTGTAGGATTTTTTCTTTGGACTCCCTGCCAAAATGTCGATAAATGCAGTTAACACATACCTACAATAGTTTCACATCTCTAGAATCAAAGCAATTTGCAGTACCTAAAAGCCCGGGTCGGCCGGTGCCGACAACGCGTGACGTCATCGCGTGAGTAGTGTGGTGACTTTCGTCACTAAACTGTACTGTAAATAATGCAAATATTTTGATCTTTTCATTATTTAATGTTGTTTTATAAGGTTAATAATCAATGAACATGTAGTAACAACATTATTGTATTATTCTTTTGACATTTCTTCGACTTTTTGGATATAATTATTGAGGAATTATTTAAATATCGATACACCATTTCCAAGTCACTATGGTTTCTCGATCTCGAATGCTTGTTTTTGTTCTGGCGTCACAGGCTCAGCGTTTTGTATTGTTGCGTGGCGGCGAAAAGGTTAACGAGACCCCATTTTACCATCACCAAACTAGTTAAAACTACACCAGAAATTAAACTATCAAAAACTAATAAGTATATATTTTTTGCAATACATTACTAAATTTGTTGCGTCAACCGTTCATGATTTTACAGTAACACAAATATGACATACAATTACCAGAGATAAGTATTATTATCAATAATTGAATCAGCTACCGTGCAAAGTGTTACAAGGTTCCACGAATACAATTGATTGTTAGTATTTAATTCCCAACTAAGTCATATTTCGATTTTAAAATACACATTCAATATAACTATAGTTTTTTATAATAATTTCTGATGTTTTCGTGGTTATTACAAATTGAAATTAAACAACTATAACGGATTTTAACGCGTATTTTATTTTATTTGCTGACGTTTCAAAAGGTTTACATTTCCCATATTTGTAGCCGACGGAGCTGACTATAGTCTTAATTGTGACTATCGGCGACGAATATGGGAACAATGAAGATATCAAAACGTAAGCAAATAAAATACGCGAGTTAAGTCCGTTTAGTTGTTTCATTCCGATGTAAGTATTATAATAACTTATCAGTGCATTGTGCACTTCAATTTTACCATTAACTCTCTATAACAAAAAATAATCAAGAAAGTAAAATATAAAACCTTTCTGGAGCGTTTGGAATTCATAAAAGAAATGTTATTCTATCAAATAGTCTCTTTATGTCACTATTATTCGATATCCAATCGATATCCCTCGGCCATGGCATGTTTTGCTTGAGCAAAACAATTATAGCATAATTAGTTAACTAAGGATAATAACCATACTTTTAAGAATGATAACTACTAGCTACTAATATATCGAATCGCACCCTGCTTCGTTTGCACCCTCGCTACGCCCAAACTATGTGTATCGGCCTTACTTTGTCTCCATCTGAAATGTAAAAAGGAATAATATTTTATCAGATGTCAACAGACTTGATAATCTAGGTAATAGACATTTTTGACAGTATTTTTAACTACGTCGGTGGCCGACACATATAAAATGAAGAAACTAAACAATGAAGAAGTTAATCATTTCATACGTACAGTGCACTCTCTTTCCTCCTGTTTTTTGTTCGCCATTGATTCTTTGTATTCATTCTCCAAGCCGAAATTCTGGAACACACGATAATATATTCTATTACTATCAAATATAATGTCAGGTAGTGTAGCACATAAAAGGTAACAAAGCACAATAAGCACTTAGTATTCCGTTGAAGTATATTTATAACGGATCATCTATATTTATTTACGAACACAAATCTCGTAAATCAGTTCCACAGACTCCACAGTTGATGATACCAACCTGCAAGATATCCTTATTAGGCATGTTATCGCCCGGTCCAGTTTGGACGAAATGCTTCAGCACATTGCCCCCCTTTTCGACTAGCAGCGCTCCCCCAGTCTGAACCCAGTCACCCTTTAGGTCTCCGCCCAAGCCTACCGGAATAAAAAAAACAATATATATTTTTGAAAAATGGAATGTGTAATCCAACAATGTGCAACTGGGACATTTAGAAATGAAATAATCATGGTAAAATTAGGCACCTAAAAATCTTCTTTAATTTATAACCTTCATAGTGCCTATATTATTATTATTATGGATAGTTCTATTTAAGAAATAGGACATCGCTTCGGTGCGGGATTTCTATCCTCGGAGCATTGTCATAACGCCCCCTCCCTGTCATAGCAGTACATATTTTTCTTAACTTATTTCTTTTGATAAAATTGCTATCGTTGGAATTGAATTTGATTGAACGACGAAGAATTCTCCTCATCCCTCGTCATTTAGTCAAACTCTCAACAAGGGGTAAAACTAGACTTCTAATAATCCATTACAGATTGAACTAATAAAAGCAGTTAACATGATTACATCCTTACCCATTTCCCTTCCCTTGAAGATGGCATCACGTGACTGTTTCCAGAACAAAGACGTGATGATGGTCAGAGTATTGAATCGCTTGAAGCCCAATTTCTGATAAGTTGCCAAGTCCTCAGTATGATACAATTCTGAAGCAAAACAATAAAGGATATATTTAATGAATATGTTACATCGTTGCAAGTGAAAAAAGTAACACGAAACCAACAAATAAATATGACATATATACTTAAGGATCCTTGAAATTTTAAATGTTTTCTTCAGTCATAGTTTTCTGTGGTCGCCTTCAAAAACAACAACACGACATAAAATATAAGTACTCGATATTGAAAGTACTTACAGCAGAGTGAGATAAAAAATCTAAAAATAAGCATAATTAATAAACATTCCACGTAGGTAAACAACAAGTTAACCGAGACCTCTGACACTGTCGTCGTCTGGCACACAATCGATAGGTATTTAAGTATTATTAACGCAATTTAAAATTGGTTCAACTTATGCTTTGAATGTTTTATATTTTCCGTAAAATCGATGGGTAGGTACTACCTACCTATCGATTTAAATCAAAGTCAATTTGCGTTAATAGGTACCTATCTTGTAACACAAATTAACATTGGTTTAATTAAATTGTCTTGAATATTTTATGTTTTTCGTAAAATCGATAGTTTTTAACGAAACTAGACATTGGTTCAAGTTATATTGTGTTTTATACTGTTCATTTCATATCACATAAAATATAATATAGCTATATGAATAAAAATCGGCCAATGCAAGATCAATTCCCATGAAGAGTGTTCCGTACATTGTGTACTTATTTAATTATACTGAGTTTTAATACTATGACTTTTCTAATCAAAATATTCAATAGTCGCCTAAATGGTTGTTATTAGTTCAGACCGAATTTGTTTTTTTTTTTTTAGAAATACATAGCATTTTTATTATCTCTAACTTAATTTCTACTATGGATTATCTATTAAATTGATCATTACCTCCATCAAAGTATTTCCCATCGATAAATTCTTTGGAGCCAGCATCTTCGACACCAACGCCTACGAGCTTGATGTTATGCTTTTGCAGCACTGGTGCTATCTCACCTAGCTGGAATCAAAAATAACAACTCAATCACAGTCCCATCTAAGTTTCTTCAAAAAAGAAACTGAGTTTTAAGCAGGTTTAAGCTATGTACATGTACGCCGGAAATACAAAATATAACAAAGCTAAATATGTATAATAATAAATAAGCAATACCAGTAATGGTCTAAGAGGAGAAGACTTATCACCTAATAAGGCATCAGATCTTATATTATGGTATTTCTAAAGAGAAACAAGTTAAAAAACTGGGGGGATAACCCCCCAGTTTTTTACTAATATTATAAAGATGTATATCATATCTATACTAATATTATAAAGATGAAAGGTTTGTTTGTTTGGATTGAATAGGCTCTAAAAGAACTGGACCAATTTGAAAAATTCTTTCACTGTTGGAAAGCTACACTATTTGTGACTGACTTAAGCTATATTAAATTTTGAAAAAAAAATTAGGGATCCATGCGAAGCCAGGAAAAACTGCTAGTTTGTAGCTGCTAGTTGTATAATCAATTTAAACAGCCTTACTTCCTTAGCCCAGAGCCTGCAGAGCATACATCCCCAACGGCGGAAAAAGATGATCAACACATTTTGGTCCTGCCAAAGCTTCTGCAATTCCAATGACTACAAGGAAAAAAAATACATTTGAAATATTTTAATATCATGTAGATCTATGATTATGTAAGTCTTGAGAGAAGTAGAGATTTGGTATTGCATGTGGTTCTCAAAAGATTAGTTTATATAAAAAATTTGAAATTTTCTTAATTAATTTGCACTCAAATATAAAAAGTAATGGTGAGAATCAATAAGGTGTAATTTCAAATAACAATAGTTTAATAATAAATAATTTTATTTCATAATCACCATTCACTTGCCTCATGATCAGAGGCTGTGACTATGAAGTGTAGGTTATGGGTTCAAACCCTGTTAGGTCACCAAAAATAAATAAAATTGATAAGGCTTTGAAATGGACCAATTTTTATTTTTGAACTTACCTTAACTAATTCTTGATAGCTTAGTTAAAGTACTAAAATTGGTCCACTTATCACCAAAAATTCAGGATTAATTTATGGAAATTGCTTTGCTTTAATTTACTGCTTTGAGATATTTTTGTAGTCAGGTCAAATAATTAAAACAGCAATCAATATTACCTACAGGTATGTGCATGCTGACCATATTTATTTTGCATTTGTTGCATAAATTTATGTTATTTAAATTTTATTTTTTCTACGCCGTAGATGTGTAACGTACCTATGTACCTAAGAGCATAAAGCTGCCATAGGTATGATATTATTGTAAACAGTAAGTAAACAACTCTCAAAATACTACATATCTACTTCTCTTACCTCTCCACTTGGAATTCCTTTTATTTTTTGTTCACCAATAACAGAAATATCTACAGACATATTTTTAGTTTTCAAAATATGAATGTAACAAATGACCGGTCGGTACAACTTTCAGAATAAAACTGGATAGAATAGCTAGCGCAACTCCGAGCTCACGAGCCGTAACTAACTCAAACGTAACGAACGTAACTTCTGAATAACCACGTAACTAAGTATCTAATTATTTATTAAGGTAGAAGGCAGATTATAGAAGTATAGACAGAACCGGTTACACGCACAAAAATATTATGTACAGTGTACTTCAGTGTTGCCAACTCCTAGAAATTCGAGTCGCTAAACTCACAATCAAAAGTCGCCAGAAAGTCGCTAAAACTAAAACATAACCATAAAATGTTCGGGGACCACCCCCCCCCCCCCTTAATAATATACAAATGGTACTTCAATTAAATAAAGTTTTAATTTGGTGCACTATCGCGTTTGTCGTTTTCCATATTATGTCTCTCTTGGCATTGAATAATTCTGTGTCAATTTGACAAAAAATGTATCTATTATTGGCTCTAGAACTGTTTTAATTTGTACTCCAAAAGTCGCCAGATAAGTCGCTAAATTTTTTTTGTCGTCAAAACCTTTTTTTGGTCGCTAAGCCTTAAGCAAAAGTCGCTAGTTCTAGCGACAAAATCGCTAAATTGGCAACACTGGTGTACTTGTCATGGCATGGCTGTCATTGCTGTCAATGTCAAATAATATTATGATCAACCTGCTTCGATCCGAATTGTAGAATATTTAATTACAAATTAAAAAGTTAAGGACTCATTTACGTTAAAAAATCAGAAATAGAGTAAGAGCAGCAGTTTAATTTATTATGATACTTATTATATTATAGCCATGTTTCATTACTATGCACTATTATTACGTTTACAAAAATGCCTCAATAATATATTCTATTGGATATTTCATTATAATTCGATTCAATGATTGGAGGACTCATATAATTTAAAGCTCAAGTTCCTTATAACTAACCAATGACAGACCTTATACGGTCGTATAGTAATTACTTAATTTGAGGCTTACGCAATCATAACGCAACGCCATAGAGAAAAATATGAACGCCTATTTTTTATAGTTTGACGTTTGCATTTGCCAAGTTTCTTACTCACGATTGTGTCACCGCGTGCTTTTGTGTGGTACAAACTTCTTCTCCTCTAAAACCGACAAGTAAGTTCCATTTTAACACTATTGTTTTCTAATATGGTTAAAATATAGAACTAAATATTTGTAATATGAAATAGACTTCTATCTTTAGTTATTTACCGCCGCCAAACACACCACTGAAATTAAGAATGTCGCCGCCGACTACTTCAAATGGATAGGTTTTCCTGTTTTTTCGTTTATGAGCTATTTTTATGATTCATTTTATGATATGTCGAATTGTTTACAATATTAACTTACCAACCTTGTAAAACACAGGAATGAAGAGTAGATTCAATGCATATTTTTTCTAATTGATTGTCCTTAATAAGTACCTACCTGCAGTTTAAATGTCTGAATACTTAAAAGCTATTGACTTTTAAACACAAGCCTTCAATATTACGCCATGTTATTTAAGTACGCTAGTATTGCGATAATCTATCACTGCTCATAAAATGTGTTATAATTATGTGTTAGAATTTGAATCATCATCATAAGTATAAAAATGATTCTTTGCATTGACAATACAAGGTCACCTTTGATACTACATATTATTTATTTTAAGTTGTGATCTCGCATGTTGACTGCTTATTTGCATTAAACATTACACTATTGAAACCCTCTAATAGATTTTAATTTCACTTACAAAGAGTTAATAACAGGGAGCTGGTGGGAGGTAACTAAGCAAAGTACTTACCAACATACCTACTATACTAGACATTTATATATGTATCTACATTGACTATTGAAGGTTTATCTATTTGATGTGTATGATTTTAGGAATATTCAGAGTGTGATGTATCCACTACTTCTGCTATCATTTCCCATACAATATATTTGTATCTTACTCTGCAAGTGCCATCTTGCTGTTTTCATCCCATAAGTAGCTAATACTAAATCTACATGCATTTCTTATTTTCTGTATATATGTACCTAGGAGATGTGGTTTTCTTTTTAATAATTTACTTACAGGTTTAAAATTTGATTTTATTACAGAAGAAAACTATAAATACAACAGTATGTGAGCCCGGTAGTCACTCCCGGTAGTCACAACAAATATTAGTGTGCATTTGTAATAAAATATCTGTACTAGCGACCCGTCCGGGCTTCACACGGGTGCTATAAACCTTCCTCTTGAATCACTTTAATCTATAAAAAAAACCATATTAAAAGCCTTTGCGAAGTTTTAAGGATTTAAGCATACATAGGGATATAGGGACAGAAAAAACAACTTTGTTTTATACTATGTAGTGGTTGTTGTGTTTGAAAACAAACTTTTATGTGAACATAAGCAGAAATAACCATATTTAGCATAAATGATCTTGATGTCTTTCATCCACCTGTTTACGGTTTTATCTTTGTAAATAATTATGTTTTTTTTTTTGTAAAGGGTAGATCTATCTGAATATTAGTAAGAACAATTAGAATTCAAGTACGTAGGCAAGAATAGCTATGTTAAAAAAACAAACGGGGTAAGCTAAATAAAACCGTTTAAAAAGTCCTGCCTTCATTGGTAGCAGTAGGTAGTAATGATTCTATATCGGTATCAGATTGTATGATATGATATATACCTATCTATTTTTCGACTACTTACTATGACTGTGCTTGTATGACCTTGTGACGCCTTGCTTGGAGTCTCCGTGGAGCAAAAAATAAATTTACCTAAAAGTGGCACGGTATTCATTATCTACCTGAGTCACGGAATAAAGAATAGTCCTAACCTAAATTCCTACTAAGATGAGACAATAGAGTTAATTGCCATACACTACATTGGCAAATCTAAAAGAAATAAGTTATTTATTTACCACGGACTTTTGTATTAAATATGTAAGTAAATTGTAGGTAGGTACCTAGTTATCGGCACCTCTGTAAGTTTCGGAACTTAGTATCAATTATGAATTATCGCTCTTAAAAATTACGTCAATTATGATAGGTAAGTACCTACGTACTAGGGTTGCCAACTTTTATTAGAAGAAATAGAGTATATCTGGTTTCAAAGGAGATAAATAAAGAGTACAGACTTATAAAAAAGAGTATTTTTTATTTTACCTACATTTTTAAAAACGTATCTTTTTGTATTTCTTGCAGTTTCTAAGTTTTTCCTGTTTTTTAAAGCAATTATATGAATCTAAACATTCTAAATCTAAATTCGAATAAACAAAGAGCTCATTTTTTATTAAATTTAATGATGCCCTGTTCCGATGCTGGATTTTCATATAATTGCATGACTGGCATTGAGCAATTGAGCAAAAAAGAGTATTTTAGCGTACTCTATTACTGTTCTAGATTATAGAGTACACCTACATGATATAGAGTACAATACTCTATTTTAGAGTACGGTTGGCAACCCTACTACGTACCTACCTACCTACATATCTTAATTTGCTATTACAAACTCAAATATTTTGCGCTTACCTACTTATTAAGTACGGTTGTGATAAAGATGCAATATTAGAATTCCCAGCAATACCTACATGCCTAGATTATAAAGAGACAAGAATTACCAGCATAATAAAATAGGTACAAATGATTCAACTACACGACCGATGCCGTGACGCCGCCGACGCCTATATAAATAAGTGGGAGCCGGTTAAACGTCAGTCGTCTCAAATACTTCAAACTCTTAGTACGTATTGGACTGCTCAGTGAAACTCTGTGATATATTTATTTCTAGTTTATTGGTGAGTAAACGCCCTTGACATTGTGTAGGTATCGATGTTGCTATTAGATCATTCTACTCTTGTTCTGTAGATACGTACTTATATTTGTTGTTCATGTGTTTTAATATCGTATCTAATTATTTTATCTATTAGTGAACTGTATTTTTTTCTACGAGAATTTAGAATGAAAGACCTACCTACTAAAACATCGATACGTATCAAACTACCCTCATGGGTGCTAGTAATTATGTCCATAACATGATAAATATCGAGGTTTAATTGTACCTATATCATTTATTGCTAGATGGGTAGGTGCTTATATACAAAGCAATAAATTACCAAGGCCAGACAAGACGTAAAAAAACCCGGGCATTTGAGAAAAGTGTGTCGTTTTTCCCAGACACTCCTAAAACACATTAACAGATTTAAAGATCTAGATCTTCTATCCCTTTTTTGAAGTAAGTAATTTAAAATATACTCCCTATTACTATATTTAAAAATACATACTATGCCTATGACTACCAGTAGACGATAGTCATATTTTTATGTCGCGTAAACATAAACAATTAGTCACAGGATTTTCCAAATAACAAAATAGTAGGTAGGTATATCGCTAGAGGATATTTTACAAATAAATACTTAAGTTAATAATAGCTGTGCTCCATGGTTTCACATGCTTGGAATTAAATTATACGGGATTAGGATTTTGTAATATATCTATCTATTATGTATTTTAAAATGAAAAGACTACGTAGGTATGTATATAGGTCTTATAGGTAGGTACTTTAGTCTATCCTGATAAAATGTAGCCTGTTTACTTTAGCATTTACATTTTAATAGGTATTAAAAAAATAGAAGTAAGTACATAGATTGGAATCGTAGCACGACTGAGCTGACAATAGTCTAACTGTGGACTTTTACGTTAGACTATTGTCAGCTCAGTCGTGCTACGGTTATGAAATCTGTAAAGAATCCGAAACGTCACCAAATAAAATAAAAATACGCAAGTTAAATCCAACATACCTAGTTGTTTCATTACAATGTGTAATAACCGCGAAGGCATCAGAAATTATTAAATAGAAGCAGGGGGGTGTCACTCCGCCGCCGCGCCATTTCGGCGCCGAGCTAGGCGCCGCCCCAATGCTTGGGGCGAATCGTCAGTGGTTGCCACGCAGTGGCCCGTGACGCATGCGCGCGCTTACGTATGAATCGGGCTCAAAATGTTGCCAAAAAAATACTGCATTGCAGCCAATTGTCGGAATAACAATAAAAACAGTAACTGTCAGTTTTTCTCGGTTCCGGCAGGTCAGACGGACAGCGAAATGTAAGAGATATTCATTACTTACCTACTCATTTATATCTACTGTCATTGTACCTATTATTAAATATGCATACAAATCTTCTATTATGATTATATAATTATTTAAAATACTTAGGTAATTCACATATTTTATGAACTAAATTTTTTAAGTTAGTTACATGATAATTTATAACCGACAAGAATGCAACACAAGTAGCATTATAGAAGCCGATACCTAGTACATCTTGTTTCTAGACTGGTACCTAGCTTATTCTTACTCTTACATAATATTCGGTCCCGCACCATAGACTAAATAAAAGTACAACCGCTAAGTAAATATTATAAACAGCGTAAATCGGATAGTACAATAGGTACCTATTTAATGAAAGTACTGACACTGACAACCCTATTCAGAACGTCTGACAAGGTGCGGAATAATGTCGACCTTCGCGTGGCGCCAGAGAGCTCAATGTCGGCTGCTCGCTTGCGGTCCGTTTGCTAATAATAATTATGTAGGCACATAAAAGGCGGCATTTGTGAACATCAAAGCAGTGAACCTTCTGTACTTGTACTATTATATATTCTGTGATAGAAGTAGCTTTAAACAGATAAGTAGTAAGTACCTATATTTATGAAATTGCTTTGTTTTACTTTTAAAAAATCTTACTCGACAAAAATGCCTACTTTTAACAGACATGTTCTAAAGGAAAATTAGTGTTTAAATATAGCCGATATGTTATGTGAATCACTAATTATTTAAGTAACATTTTCCTTTTATTTGCCTATTGAGTTTGAATTTATTATGAGTCTTAAGTTTAATTTTTTAGCTATAGTGTATATTATGTATTAATCATTATGTTAACTACTGGAATTGATTAAGTTCTCTTAAGAAACTTTTCCATTGTAATTCAGTTAGGTACCTACCTGAACAATACATTATGTATGTAACATTAAATTCAACATCACCCAATGACACGGATCTCCATTTTTTTTTTCATCTATATTAATAACTTATAGCGTAAGTCACTCGCTCGTGCAGCTTCCTAACAGTGAAGGAATGTTTTAAATCGGTCCAGTCGCTTAGTAGCCTATTCAATACAAAGAAATAAACAAATCTTTAGTCTTTATTATATTGGTGTAGGTAGATAAAATATCCTCGCTTGTTACAGTAAAATGGCCATCCACATCAAAGACGCCGATGACCTGAAGACCAGGCTGACGGAAGCCCAGGACAAGTTGGTCGTGATCGACTTCATGGCCACCTGGTGCGGTCCCTGCAAGATGATCGGGCCCAAACTAGAGGAGCTCGCCAACGAGATGGCCGACTCACTGGTCGTACTCAAGGTAATGCCTGCATTTTAAACTGTAACACAGGTCACTAGTCGCTATATCCTACTTACCACTTGTCATGTTACGCACTTCCTAATCACACTCGAATTTGCACTGTCAAGTCTTGCAAATGCATCCGCATTAAGAATTAGGTAAGTAGGTAGATTGTTTAATTGCGACTAATGAATGACGTTAATCTATTTATAGGAATGACGAAATAAATCTATTACAAACGTAGATATCACCTCTAGAAATTTGGTGATGGTTAAGTTACCTTTAAATACTGATTTGCAACTAATAAGTAGTTAAGTTTGACATTTTTATAGACAAACACACAGTTCATTGAATGTATTTACGACGATTTTAGCTGTATCCGTGTTTAGTTATTCGCGTAGGTATTACGGACCCACAGGACCCACTATCTGAAGTTACTATTTACCATCATGAAAAGTACATAATTATATTTCTAATTGGGTTCTTTATTTTAGAGAAATGTTGAATGTATAATTATTATTAGTCACAGCGTTAATCATGATAAACAAAGACCAATTTACCATGGGAAACTGTCGCACGTTCGTGATTTGCAGGAGAAATCTACATTTCACATAAATATGTTTAGTTAATACGGTATTTATTGTTGCTATCGCAGACGTGATAACGTTAAATACCTACACTGATAATATTATGGCATCTGGTCGCCCTGTGCTGTAGTGATAGGTAGGTACATACATATAATACTTACCCTAAAGGTAACCATAGCGTACTTTTAGTTGAGAATTAATAAGTAAACAAAGAAATAAATAAGTACCGGCATAATTAGAAATATTATTATGGAACAGAAATTCCGCTATGACTCATTACAAAATGATAAATTCCATACCTAATTACTCATTTCGGGAAATTTATTTTCTGTGGTAACATTACGATAGTTATTTTCCTGGAATTATTTAAAAAAAAAAAATTGTAACGTCTACTGAGCACGTAATGTTCTTATTCTATTTATTCTCAATTAACGGGCTTGTACCACCAATGTCGGTATTTTTAAGCAAGTGAAAACGTACAATTTTAAAAACGGCCATGTTTTTTAAAACCTAAAGCAAACTGAGTAGGTACATAAGTAATGGTTTTGTCGTGCAAGATAGACTAACAAATATATTATACCTACCTACATGTGAAAGAAATAATGGTTACATATGCTTTCTCACTCCACAAAAACCTTAATGTGCTCCGAGTAGCACTCCCGGACTACCTAAAATACCGGTCCTGTAGCCATCAAATATTTATCCACATAATTTGTAGTTTCGGTTTGTGGAGCGATCACGGTGATTTACCTTGCTGATCTCTTTTCCAGGTGGACGTTGATGAAAACGAGGAGATCGCTGCCGAATACGAAATAAACTCCATGCCAACCTTCGTGTTCGTGAAGAACAACAAGAAACTGGAAGAGTTCTCCGGAGCCAACGTTGACAAACTGAAGAATACCATCCTGAAACTTAAGTAAAACCCCAAAACAAGCGGGTGGTACGCTCACATCACAAAAATCTCCACCGAAAAGCAGTCTTTCTATAGTTCTACCTAATATTTATTTTGCATTTGTCTGTCCTATAGGTATTGTATAACTGCAACAAGTTTGTTTTTGGGCAAAATATTTGTGTTAACACAGTATGGTATATTTTTTATAAGTGTGTAGGAACAGTTATTTTGTATGCCGCAAAGTGTCTTATAGCGATGTAGCACTTGTTTAGCACAATCTCAGCGTTACCGCCCTGGAGGTCAGTTTAATTATTTACGTATTTTTGCATTTCAAAGTATGTATTGTATTGTTACATCAATAAAATAATGTGAAGACATGTATTTTGTTTCTTTTTTTCCTTTAAATATTCAAAATGCAACTACAAAATTCCCCATAATAAACAAAAGCCTTTGTAGGTATTGAACCTTGATTGAACGCAAGATGACGAATTACGAATCAATATAATCGCAATCACTACTTAGTTATTGTTATCTATAATTAAAATAGGTAAATTGCATAGATTTTACCTACAATACGATATAAATCTATATTCAAATTTTATTTTATTATGGCTTCAGCAACATAGTACTTGTAATTTAAATAAAAAAAGTAGCACACACCACCATTTTATTATTTTTAGATTTCTTTTCGGATTGAATACTGAAGCGCAATTGATTTGTTGCACACCTTGGGGGCTAGACAAGTGCCCAACGTTCAACGTTAACGTTAAACGTTAGCACCAAAATGTATGGGATTTGACATCCGCGAACGTTTGTGACGTACGTGATAGTCGTTCGCGGATGTCAGATCCCATACATTTTGGTCCTAACGTTGAACGTTGGGCACTTGTCTACGGCCCCTTTTCTGAAAAACCGGACTATTTTCAAAAACGTTGGTTTTCCCTAAATTAGAAGTGGATAATACAAGATTCAAAACCTGTAATAATACTATGTCGGGGTTTAGCAATATAAAGAATTGGACCTCGCAGTAACATGTATTCTAACCTAATGTATTTTGTATGCATTTTTTATAATAGGTTTCAATGAAAATAAAAAAATCTGCTTTATAGTAATAATACGCAGAACAAGTTAGTAAAAACATCTCTGAAGCAAACCAGGTTGTATTTCATCAGGAATTAGGTCGGGCAAGTATTTCATTTATAGTAAATAACTAAACAAATATTCGCTTGTTAGTCCGCAGTGTTAACAAAGTTACAAGCGAATGTAGTTTTTAAAGTATACAGCACTGATCTCAAATCCACTTGTATAATTTCTTATCAGTACTTCAGTTCTGTAAGTGGACGATAAGAGTTAAAATAAACACAAATTGGTAAAAAATAGATGTTTAATAGCAGTTTCTACAATGACTTGCAAAATAATTATATCGCTTTCACAATTTAATTTTTATTAATTAAATGTTGCATGGGTGGCGATGATTATTGACCTATAAACAAGATAGTACCAGTTTTTAGACTGGTATTCAATTAATAGTTAAATTATATCAAAAGGTTCGGTATGTAATTTACTATCAAATTACCTATGGTAAATGGTTAAGACTGATTTTAGTTTTAAAAAAACAACCCAGTCTCAATTTAACATTTATAAAGCCATAACGATGCACTTTTACTGCAATGACAAAATTGTTCACATATTTGCAGTGTTTCAAATTGTTTACTAAGTTACATTTTCTAGTTACTGAAATTTACATTTTCATACATTATTTTGTACAAAAACTACAACCGTGTCAAAACTATGAAACAACTGACTTAATTACTTTACTATTAAATCCTTATCCTAATTTATACAAATAGAACTTATTCTATATAAAAGCAACGACCGTAACTTAGCAGCCGAAGTCATCTGTAACAAAAAAAAATGTTTAATCAAATTTGACCAATTATACATTGTCCATTTGGAGCCGGTATTTTAAATGGCAACTGTCATAAAAGTCCTAATAAGACATCATATCAATATTTTTACCTGGTTCTAATCACGACGCCGCTTGTTGTGGGGCTCGTGACGGTCATGATCACGCTTGCGACCACTCTTGTCGGCGCGCTTGGCCTCGCTCAAGAACCGATCCAGACCGAAGGGGTCGAAGTCTGCGTCCGGCTGTCCACTGCGGCTCTGAAGGAAAAACAATTAATAACAATTCAAGAGCATCTTTGAATGTACCTATGAATATATATAACCATTAAATTTATTTATACTTGAGAGCCCCCTCTTATCAGCATTGCATTTAGTTACAACATGAATCTAATAAATTACCGGTTCGTCTCTAGAGGCGGGTGCGTCTCTTTCAAACTGCACGGGTCCGGAGCGAGTTGCGTTGCTGCTGGTACCGGCAAATTCTTTGTCTGCGACAAACCTGAATGACAAAATATTATTTATTAGAATACCTTACAAGAATTATTAAATAAAAATATAATCATGATACCCACATGTTCATTAGCTTAATAACAGAATAGCAGGCTATAGCTGGTTGATCGTTTCAAAAATTTGCTAGATTCGCTAGTGCAGAATGAGGTCTAGTTGTCATGTTTTACCGATGAGAGACAAGCTACTGGTCTGGGATTGGTATATTATGAGGCCTTTGCCAAGCCTGGTTGTATAGTGAAATGATTTACCTGCGAGTATTAGCGATAGTTTCCAAGTCACCGCCATAGTTATCTTTGTCCGCATTTCTCGTGGGTCTGTATATGTGCGCGCCTAGGTTGTCCTGGTTTCGCCAAGGCTTGTCATAAACATTGTATGCCTCGTCGTCGCCGTAACCTAAAATAAACAGACACAATGAATTTAAATACAAATCATTTTGCCATTTGTTTTTTTATATACCTAACAAATTTATCTAAAAAAAGCATTTTACGAACTTCCCAAGAAACAATGGGACGTTGCATCTATAATTTTTCATATAAATCAGGGTCCATCACTATAAATAACTATGTAGTTTCACTTGAGAAGGAAACATTGGTAGTGACTTATGCCACTCGCATTTGCATTTTCATAATAATATTATGCTGTGAATACATTCGAGTCCAATAAATATTTTTTACGAACCACTATCCATTCCTTTGCTGTTATTAAACAGACGTTGGTCGAACATTGCTTCTCCTCCTTGATTGGTCTTAGCCGGTAAACCGAGTGCAATCTGCTCAGAAATATCACGCTCTCTGTCTTTCACTAGTTTAGACCTGGAAATAAATATTAGGTTATAACATTTTAGTCATCATTTTGATTTTAGGTGCCGCATTTGATACAGGTTTTTTTGATAGATATTTGGATAAGGTAATTGTACTAACCTTTTATCTGGGGCAGCTCGAGCTAGGTTCCTATCTCTCTGCCTCTCTTTATGTCTGTCTGCCCTCAGCTTGTCTCTTTCTCCCGCCGTCAGACCACTCTCGTCTATTTCCGGTTGCTCTTGATCATCCTCCGGTGCTCTTATACCTGGAAGAAAACTTATTCTGTCAGATGCATGTGAGTATTTATTCTTTGATTTTACTTTATAGAGAGGTAGTAGACAAACGATAGAACCACAATATAAAATTGAATTATGACTATTTTTGGAACTTTTATTTATTAACATTATCATTCACTTTAAATTTTGCCTCTCTGACTTTAATGTATGAGAAACAACTGAACCAACCAGCTCTATGGTCCCTAGCACGTTGGGCAAGCATTCTCAAATGCTCTTCTTTCTTCTCCTTCTCTCGTTGTGCTAATCTCCTTTCTAATTGAGCTCTGGCTTCTACAGCTTCTCTCGCTTTCCTGATATAATGAACAAAAAAGATATTAATTATTACACAATATTATTATTGATATTAGTAATCGTTTTATAAACCAATAAATATCCAGTTTCAACTTAAGAAGCAGCTAACATATTATTATATAATATTTTAATTTTAGTTGAGATGGGAATAACTAAACTACAATAAAGTAGAATAACACTCACCTATCAGCAATATACAAAGCCTCTGCAAGTTTAGAGAAGTTTTCATTTATGTGCACTTGCTGTAAACCACGCCCATCGGCCGCGAGACGCTTATCCAAAGGAATTGTGTATCCTGTAAATCAACATACTTATTGGAAAGACTTTTTGGGGCTTTATATTATTTCATTTCTTTTATATGACAATAATTGTATTAATAATCATTTTGATGAACCACATCAAGTAGTAATCATGTACCTTTAGCGTTCTTCCAGTGAGACACACACGGGGGCACTTTCCAGTCGCGCTGCTGCTTCACGGAGACGCGGCGGGGCGGAGAGTGTAACACGGGCGCGGGCGGCGACGGCGCCGCGCGGGGAATCTTCTTGTTTATCTGGAATCGAGGTGGTTCCATTGGATCCATCTGGGCTTCTACCATCCTGAAAAAAATCATGAGAAACCATGATGAGTGGTGAACTTTGTAAAAAATATTGAAATGCCTACAATTACGAAGTAAATAGTATTGGGGTTGGTTGTTTCTAGTAAGATATAAAGGGGTTTATTCTATTATTAATTAAGAAGATCCAAATGAGATATCATGTTAGTGTAATTTTTATCTCAACTTAACTGTATATATCATTCCCTATTGGGTTGCCTCAGTTTCTTACCTCACCATCAGTTTGATAAGAAATGAAATATTTAAATAAATTTACTATTGAACATTGTAACTAACCTGATAACTCTTTGTTTTGCACCAGAATTAAATGCACCACCTTGTTGTGCTGGTGTGTAACGGATGTATTGTGCTGGTGCCTGCAAAAAATACACTCTATAAAAGAGACTTGTAAGCTCTGTTCATAATCCGCAACCATTTCAAAGGAACCAGATAGTGTTTGTTAAACATACTTTCAGTTATGTTTCAATTACTTTAATTTAATAATTTCTAATGCCTTCGCGGTTATTACACATTGGAATGAAACAACTATTAACGGATTTAACTCGCGTATTTTTATTTTATTTTATTTGCTGACGTTTCGAAAGAATCCGAAACGTCAGCAAATAAAATAAAATACAAATACGCGAGTTAAATCGAAAAGAAAATCGAAAGAATCCGAAACGTCAGCAAATAAAATAAAAATACGCGAGTTAAATCCGTTAATAGTTGTTTCATTCCAATTACTTTAATTATTTAGTCTTAAATCTAATGTATATTATCATAATATAAACTATAGGTACCATAGTCAAACTTTGATAATAAAATCACTCACAAACTTATTAGGAAAAAACTTACTAAATAACAGATTAATTTAAAAAAACAACTTACAGCCTTAGGAGCAGCCTTAACAGGTAAAGCAGCAGATATTTTGGCATTGGTTAATTTTTCCAATGCCTGTCTAGTCTTCTCTGTGATATCCTGAATATCATCCTCGCTGGGCTTGTGAAGACTTGGATCATCTTCAGCTAGTACTTCTGAGGGCAGAAGATCTGTTAATTTTGAGTAGATTATCTGCAACAAAATAAAACAAAACATTTTTAATACCTTAAACAAGTTATGTAAAAAACAAACTACAATCGCTATATTGGGATCCATTTAAAAATAATTTTAGGAATTTACCTTATCAGCACTGTGTCCTTGCCTGGCAATTGCAGAATACTTGACTTTGCCAGTCTCATCCAGTTGAACTGCCAGTGCATTAGAGGTACTCTCCTTGCCTCGAGCACCCATGCTGAGTGGATACTGTGCCACATGGATCTCAGGGAAAGCTCCGCCATCTGAAAGTTTACATAATATAAAACTATCAAACATTTACTAGAAAAACAGTAAATTATTGCTCAAGATTTCATGAACAGTTAAAACATTGAAAGTAATATTATTACTCATTATTTGTATACCAATTAGTTATCACTTACAACATAAAGAAATCTATTCTTTTAGCAAGTTTATTATACATATATTATATATATTATTCATAATAGTATTTTTGTTATTTACTGCAATATGACATAGTGTTGGGTCAGAATGTAACTCATAATTTTTAACACATGTACATAGGGATTACTGCTCCAAAACAATGAAACTGTTATTGCTGGCCAGTTGAGTCTCACCTCCATAATCTTCCTCTGCTCGAGGAACCCAACCCTTCCGCTGTCCATAAGGTGGCACGCTGGTCTGAGATACAACCAGCGCGCTACCCACGCGCATAGCCTTAAGCTCATCATCACGGTCCCACACCTGCTGTGTGGGAGCTGGCAATAAACTGAAACAAAAGTAAATATGTAATACTACGATAGTTGAACTTGAAATCTCGTGAAAACTACGCATTTATCATAGTAGGATTCGCCAGGCGCTAGCTATAAATTAGAACAAAATAATTATAACGGTAATGCATGAAAATGCTTCACTCAGGAAAACTTACTTAAACCATAACCATTACCTGTTTCCTAATTATTAAATAAGATAATAAACTATACTAAAAAAAATGATAAAATCCTTAGTTATAGTAGAAATACAATATGTTATAAAAATTAAATATTATGCACTTTTTAAGAATTTTAATTTACAAGTTTATTTTAATATTCATTTAATTATACACTGGTGACATTATTAGTAAGTATTTAAGAAGAATATATTAGAAATAAACCAAAAATGTAAAACAACACACCTCGTCAGAGACGCCATTTTCACTTCACACTTCACTTACTTTTTTTTTTGTGTTGTCACTTGTCTTGTCGTTGTGAGCAATTTTATCCGTTTAGTAACAGGCACTAAGTATCGTTTTATGTTTACGAATTAATATTATTTAAAAGAAAGTCAATTAAAACGTTTTTTTTTTATTTGATACGATATAAGTTGCAATACTAATTATAAACTTGAAAATATAAAATTATATAATATAGCATTTTATTAGTTTTTCTAAACGAGTATATTAAAAAATATACTTTCCCTTTTCAAGGCTTATGTTAAGATATTAAATTTTTCAGCCCCAAGTATCAGTAAATATTATATATTTACCTCATTATTTTTGGTACCTCATAAATCGGTATAAATTTTTTTGGAACAAAACTCAAAGAAATTTGATAAAACATATACAAATTGAGTGTAGCTACTACTAAAAAATATTTATGATAAACTATGGCAAAACTGTCATTTTCGTATATAAATGAAGGCTGCGAAACGTCTCCCTTTTATAACCTCAAAAATGCGCGAGATGCATCAAACTCCAATGGTGAAGTGAGCTTTTTCCAATTGTTAATTAGTGCTAAAGTGATCGGATTACCACAATGCCCTCAAAAAAGAGAAAATACAATGCCAGATTCCCTGCCGTAAGTTGATAAGTTCCATTTGACGGTGTTTATTGTGAATAATTTATATTGTTTTTAGATTGATTGTTCCTATTGTGACATTGTTTATTTGTAGGGACGAATTAAGAAGATAATGCAGACTGATGAAGAGGTGGGGAAAGTAGCCCAAGCCGTGCCAATCATAATTTATATCCTTTTCAATATTTTATCATTACAAGACAAGATCTCATCATAACAATTGTTATCCTGTTTTGTTTGGTGTTAGTTAATTATAGACAAAAGTTCTAGGGATTTCGTTTAAGCTTTGATACTTACATTAATTAAACTTTACATTGTTAGTGTTCTTAATCTTTTGTAACTGAAATAGCAAGCTTTTAGATAATGAAGAAATGGTTTACTTTGCCACAGATGAGTTAACTTATTAGCATTCAATTAGACAAAATAGCAAAATATATAAAACATAATTTTTAAATATCCTATTATATGTAATATAGCTAATTTACCTATCATACAACCATGGAATAATTTGCTAAGAATAATATTGAGGGTAATGATTTCTGATGCTCTCCTGATTATTCTAGTGTTTTTTTTTAAGGTAAATAAAATGTTTAATGTTTGAATAAAATAAGTGCAAAGTAGGTTTACCAATAGACAAATACCAACAACAGTAGGGCTAACTAATTTACTGCTAATCAGTACAATATCATATTCTATATCAGTGATATTCACATAAACAGTCCAGTTATTAATCTACATAAATAGTAAAAATATTATGCATAACAGCATCTTTTATCGTGAAAATGAAATTCATAAAAATAAAATAATATTGGTCAATTTCCACTAACACAATTTTTTTTACCAATTTCTTGCTGAAACAATAGGATTTTTTTTGTTTAAATACCTATGGTATTATCTATCAGTAGATAAAAGCAACTTTATTATATTACTTTTCATTTAAAGCATTTCAAAGAAACATATAGTTATTACTACTAAGTACATGAAAAATAATATTTACATTGTTATTGACATTCTGTTTGATTTACCATTGTTTAAAGATTTACCCTTTTTATACATAACTAGCGGCCTGCCCCGGCTTCGCCGGACCCCTTTATTTCTATAGCCTGGCCTGTCACTCGGGAATAGTGTAGCTTTCCAACAGTGAAAGAATTTTTCGAATTGGTTCATTTGTTTAGGAGTCTATTCAATCCAAACAAACAACTTTTCCTCTTTATTGTATTAGTATAGATAATTACAACATTTAAAAGTTTTCACTATTATTTCTGGTCTTAGATTTCGAACGATTTGTTGGTTGTCCATGCTACACCTGTTCCTCTAAAGTTTCTAGGACAAACTGTCCAGTTAGATAATGCCAACTTTGAGAAACAGATCTATCTCCAAATCTGCCTTGGTTAGGCACCTTTTATTACACAATGCGATATCGTCTCGCTCCTCATACCTATCACAGTAGCTCAAGAGGAGTCTTTGACAAGTGTGTACTGCCAGTGATTATTTATGAGACCGAAACATGGTCACTCACAATAGGTCTGACGGTTCAGAGTCACTCAAAGGTAAATTGCAAAGACTTTGCTCGGTGTTTATGCGTGATCAAATAGAAAACGATGTGATTCGTAGAAGGACCAAGGTAACCGAAACAGCCCTGAGAAATGCTAAAATCAAGTGGCAGTGGGTGGGGCTCATTGCTCGTAGAGCAGATTGCCGGTGGGGCCAGAATATGCTTACGCAACATGCGCTTGAACACCACTTACTCAGTGCCCGTCTGGTGGATAATAAAAGGCAGTGCTTAACAAAGCGGATTTCCTGGACGAAAACGTTAGTATAAAAAATAGTGTACCTACCAACCAACTATGGGTATCGGACAAATTAACATAACACAAATAAGATATCCAAGACTCAGGTAGGTACAAATGCTTGTGCTCATTACACTTACATCTGCACCTAGGATTAGAATCCAGTACTTCCAGTTTCGTAGTCAGGGGACTCTAGGCACTAGATCAACACGCCGTCCAATGTTATGCATATAAAGATATTGTGTGCCTAACATTATCGCAACCAAATCTGCATTGGTCAGGTCCATATAGGTATGGGTACCTATACCTACACGCTTATCTAAGTAGATATTGACTTTACAGAGTACTTTTACTACCGCACCTTTGTACTACTATTGCTATTAATCTTTGAATAAACTATCTATCACACAATTAGCTGCATACAATGAACCATGATCAAAAATACAACAATCTACTTACTAAAGGACTAAAACACAATATTCATTCAGGTTAACTTGCTAGAGTATCTAAACCGGGAATAAATTGTGACGTGTCGGTCGTTACGCTATCAGGCGCTGGACCTGTTATCAGAGCGAGATGAAGTCCGCCTGTGTTGCGTAGTAAGTATGATAAGGGAGCCTCGCTTACATCTGCTTTTGTTTGCGTAACTTGCACTATGCAGATGAAAGTGAAATTCCTTATTTAACTCGCGATTTAAGCTGCGAGAGAGGATGTCACAGACGAGCAATTATAAAAATAAATCGCTTATGAATAATGCTAGAATTCCTCATTACAAGTGGACTAGTCGATAGTTAAAGATATTAACTAGGTAGGTACACTTCATTACACAAAAGTACTTAAGTAATCTAAATTAAGTAGCCTAAATAAATAAGTGATGGAAAAAATATCTAGCTTACTTAATGACAACTCAATTATTAAATCCCTACTGATATCCCTACTAATAGTACCTATAAATGCGAAAGTAACTCTGTCTGTCTGTCTGTCTGTTACGCTTTCACGATAAAACTACTGGACCGATTTAAATGAAATTTGGTACAAAAAAACTTTGGAAGCTGAGAAAGGACATAGGCTATTTTTTAACCGACTGCAAAAAAGGAGAAGTTCCACGCGGACGAATTCGCGGGCAGAAGCTAGTTGTAAAATAAGGCACACTGTGAACATGAGATTTTTTAATTGCAAATTTGACTCGTCTTTTACTGCTGCTGATAGGTCGGTAACACGATATAGGTACTTACCTACCTACATAATTCAATGGGATATTTGTCAGCGTGGCATAACTATAAAGTTAGCCATTGCCCTATCGCATGCTAAAAAACACTACAAGCGCACAAACTTATTTTATATGTACCTCTCGGCTGTCTATATGAATACCATTAAGTAAATGAAATGCCAGTGTACCTACCTTTAAAAGGAATTAAAAAATATACCTATATACCTAGATATAGCGGCATAAATATAAGACTCCGATGATTCGCAAGCAAATCGTCGTCCTGAAAGATTTTTATGTTATGAATATTCATGATGGCATAAAATAGAAGATACCTAAATATACATGTACACATATAATACCTATAGTAGGTACTTTCGCCAATTAAAGCCAAATGTATTGTGTAGGTATGTATCTACGCTATTCTAACGTGAAGCGTAGGTAGGTACTTCCCAGTATTGGCATTATTCCCAGAAATGATAGAGATAGGTATCTACCTATAGGAAGCTAAAAACATTGCACATCCCTTCTAATTTTGATATCACACACAATTTTTTATCAAAATGGGAGTTCAACTAGTCCAATTTATCATATACTTATAGAATACCTACCTACGTTGTTATTTATTTTTGTATTCCTATATCTATTTAGAGGCATTAAATGATCACTTTTTCTTCGCACGTTCTTTCTAACAGAAAGAACCTCAAAGCCGCTTAATTATTATCTTTCAGATGTAACAATTGTTAACTGAAGTCAGTAGGTCACCACCAGAAGCCATCTCGATCTAGACTCTTAAGATAATATTGACATGTTCTATTTTAAGTACATACTTACCTAAGTATATTTGTTCGAGACAAATCTCATAACTACCTATTAGGTACCTACCTACTAAACTACTTTTGAAATCTTATTGAGAAAGCTCAATAGGGAAATAATGTTTTCTAAAATATAAATACCTACCTACATCGCGCGTTATAAAAGGAACAAAGAATGTTTTTGTCGGAGAAAATGTAATAAATACTGGGGAATATATATTTATTTTATTTATTATTTGTTATGAGAAGTGCCTTACGATTTTGGTATTAGACAGAGAGTGATGGTAGCGGCTTAAAAGTTAGTGATGTTGCCTACCTGGTCAAAACGGTCGGAGCATTTAACTAAATACAAAATATATTTTCAACCAGAACCCTTAGGTACATAATCAAAAAACTTTACTGTCACGCAAAAAAATCCCTATTCATAGAAAACTACAATTAACACCTATGTAAACTAAGTAGGTGTGCACACTGGGACTGTAGATAGAGTATTATGTTGAATTTTAGATAGACGAGAAAAGTTGATTGCAGCTATAGTTTAAATAGCCGTATTATTGCCGTATAGTGTGATTCATATTGTAATCCAAATATACTGTGAAGGTTTCAGAAATTTATTTATTTCCAATAAATTTAACTAAAAATGTATTATTATAAATTACCTACCTACAAAAATATAGTACCTACTTATGATTTATTACTTATAAGAGTTATAAGTTGTGATATGGTTATATTGTGATTAAATTAAAATGTACCTATGCCATAACGAATCTGAATTAACATAATTGAAAGCAATAAACGCATTTATTATTATTTATGAGAATTGTTGCCATAGAAAACAAGCATGTCGCTGATATGATCCGAGTCATAGTTACATTTGGGTTTAAAAGTTAATAAGTGGATAATATAGATATAAGTAAGTAGGTACGACCAATGAGGGCCGACACGATTTAAAAGTCCACTAGATGCACTATGAGGTCCGACTGACGTATAGGTACCACCAGCCATAATGGTGCTGGTAGTTTGTCTCATTGGTGGATAATGACAACTAGAGCTCAAGTCTACGCAAGTGCATTTAGCAGATTTTTCACACGCGCATTAGGTAGGTTGGTGATTCTTGTATGATGTTAGTTACCTAATAAAAGAGGGTTATTACGGACGTCCCTGTTAATTAACAAAGGCTATCTGACCTATTTTACCTTTGCACGCGCGTCAGTAAGTATCAAGCTTGAATCGATCTCTCAGTTTTTTAAATAGACATAGTGTAGGTTGGAAATTTTCCTGCGTAACGACTGAGTGGGACGAGCAGGGTTTTAAAACGAAGCCTTTGCGTATTATTCCTTTATAAAAGTTATTATTATATTTTTAGTTAAATGTTGTGAAATTTGTTTGTGGATTCGGTCCCCTAATTGTAGCTACTCATTAAGTGAGTAAGTATACTTTAAGTAAGATATAAATATGGTAGTTTTCAAATTTATTCCTGAGTGTTAAAAAAATTGATAGATGAATACAGTAGGTAGGTAGCTGTAATAATATTATGATCATGGAATCTCATAATTATTTCAGTTTCTTTTCATAGAGAGCGACGAGAGCTTTGGAAAATGAAAAATAAGCAATTTTATTGCATCACTATAGGTAATTAAAACTAATAACAGTGAAGTCGGTAGTTCAATTAATACGTCTGCTAGAATTTTCCGTTGCTTTTATTACCAGGAATAAAAAATAACTGGTTCATAAAAAGGTCAAGCGTTGGTAATACATTGTTTATACCTACTTCAACGTAGAAAATAAGAATTTATTTAATAGTTTCTGATTCTTTAACGGTATTTCATATTTCAATAAAATGTTTCGAAAACTTTACAATTCCACGTAGCCGACTGAGCTGACGATAGTCTTACACTAAAGTAACACATACAAACATACCTACATATAAAATAACCGAGTTACTTATAGTTGTTTCATTCCAAATATTGATTATTTCTAAGAACATCTTCGATTTAGAATTGAAAAGAAACATCTTTATACATTGGATGTCCATTTCTGATCGAATTGGCGGCATGTCGATGTTCGGCATAGACTTCCCATAGTTTGCAGTCTGTATAAAATTGGGTACACGTAGATCCTTAACTCAGATTTCTATGAATACCTCGCACATTGGAATTGTTCGTGGAGTCCCTCCTAAGCAAGGCGATGCGGGTGACGATGGCGCGGAATGCAAAAACCTTGAGTCCCTCTCACGTGAAGCAATGTATTCTGGCAGAGTCAAGATTCGACTTTCTTCGAGACCTTGTAAGTCTTATAAATGTATTTTACATACCTACTAGTACCTACTCTTGAATTTTGAATTTGATAATACGGCCTTATGTGACTTCGCTAGTAGGTACCCAGTTCTGTCACTGTTTATTCTTAAGTTAAGAAGTAGCCTATAATATATGTTAATCTAAGGTGTCACCTCCTCCATGCCAAATACTAACAAAATCTGCCCAGCCGTTCAGCCGTTCATAAATGATGTGGAAGTGGGTACTTTGGAACCTAAGGAAAAACACTGGACCGTATTTTCAACTCTAAAGTATGTACTTTACCTATGTAGGTACACTCAGTTTAAATATATAAGTAGGATTTGTGAAAATTTTCTATGAATTCAGGTGCAGAATATTCCAGACGTATCCGCTGCAGAAGAAAAAGAAATGATGAGTGCTGAAAACTCTCCAAATTCCTCTAGGTATGTAGACCCTCCATAACTTTTTATTATAAGTACACAATTGTTTATTTTCATTTGTTATGAACAAACATCAATCGTGTAAGTCCACTGAATGTTCTGTCTTGATATTTTCAGATACACAGATGTATCATTACCACCCCGAAGATTAGCTAGAGAAGATTCCAACAGTTCAAGTAGCTCAGAAATTAGAGGTCAGCAGAGAATGTCATCAAGTCGCGAAATGCCAGGCAGAAGTATATCTATCGATCCCGACATACTCAGACCTCCAAGAAGTGAAGTAACATCTACCATAGTCTCAAACGATACCGTTATGGACCTATCTAAAAAATCGTTAGACGAAAAACCTCTTAGGACAGCAAATTTTTACCAAGAAACCCTAACGGACGAGGTTCAACACCATAGTGTGATCACACCCAACCCGACGTACGCTAGTCCTCAACCGTCGACGTCAAGCTACGCAACGCTGACGCCTGTACAACAAGTGCAGAAAGCCGCAGTCCCCGTGCCAAAGCCAGAACGACCGTTCTATGTAGATGTAAGGCAAAATAATAATACCTCAATGCCGACGACACCCGTCACTCCAATTATAAACATTGATTTTTCTAAAAGTTTAGCCAAACCAGAGATTAAGGTTTTAGGTACAGCCTCTAATATTGTGCCGAACGAAATCGTGCCTCCGAGATTGCAAAGACAGAATTCTAAACAACAAAGAGAGATTAAAAGAGTGGTGGTGAAGCCCGTGCTGCCGCCCCCGCAGCGGACTGATCCAGACTATAGCACTGGTAACTTACAGATCGACGAAGACTATGATACCTGAATATGTTTGTAAGTTTGTTTGTTTTTTCTTTTTGTATTTAGTAAGTTATTGCATTTTGTGACGTTATAATTGTTATTCAATATTGTCAGGTCGTTTTTTGACCATTCTTATTTAGCATAGACCTTTTGTATTACCTATGTACTTTTTTTTCGATTAAGGACATTTTGATATTACGGTCGCTTAATCGAGATACCTACTTAAAATAACGTATTTCAGTAACATAAAAGAGTAGCATGAAGTTAGTTTCATGTCGATGAGCAATTGATGTTTATACGCTGGGATGAATTTTAAATACCAATAAAGTATGTTGTTTTTTTAACTAAGTTTTGGTATGTTTTTAATATCTGACAATTACTGTTTTTTTTATTTATAAGAAGTCTAATATTATAGTTTATTTTTACCAATGTCATTGATCTTCCCCAGTGACAACATTTTTTAGTCTATTTCATTTTACATTACTAATACAGCTGTCGATTGAGGCTGTCGATATTGATAGTAATATATATATATCGCACACCTAGATCTAAAGGGAGCTAACTCAAAAATCTGAAGATTTAAATTAAACACACGCTAAAAAAAAGGATCCGATTCCTTACAACAATTTCGCCTCTTCCGAAAAAGTTACTTTTTTTGAGTTAGCTCCCTTTAGATCTAGGGGTCCCATATATATTATGTCAATACACATAGTTTTAAAATTTGTCTGTTTTAAATAAGCATCGAATTAACACTGAATACCTACAATCCTATAAAAACACTTACTGTAAGTAGAAAATAAGGAATCAATTTTACCTACTTTATTAAAAGTCAATTAAATTGTGCGTTAATGTAAGTAGGGTTACGAACGATTTTGCTATTTGTTAAAAAACGTGTAGAAACAAATACATTGGGGGAAATATTTATTGAAATAAATACTATCGGCCTATTTTACATAGGGGTAGGCAGAGATCTTTACTTCCACTTGCTGCAACAATACCTCTATTGTTCTTGACATTTTCTGAATGAACAATTATAAAGCTAGTTCATAGTGCTCCACTATGAACCCGCTAAGGGATTAAAATTGAATCGTAATGAGGGCCACCGCGTGTCAGAAATCCGCTAGATGCGCTAGTGTAGAATGAGGTCTAGCTGTCATGTTCCACCAATGAGAGGCAAGCTACTGGCCTGTGATTGGTGGTACATGACAGCTGGACCTCATTCTACACTAGCGCATCTAGCGGATTTCTGACACGCGGTGGCCCTCATTCACTTTAGTTTCTAGTTGGCTGTCAAATTACCAATCATAGTCCAATAACTGAGCCGTAGGTACGTCAAATCTAATAAACTGAAATTATGTTTTTGTAAAAGGTTGCATAAATGTGTGACGTCAAACTGAGAGAATATCGATATAAAATAGTTCTGGCTGTTTTATTTGGGTAATGCCGTTTTGTTATAATTTGTGGTATGTTTGTTTAGCTGTTCCTAATTTTTAGCAGATTAAAGTTTTACAGCGACTTCTATTTTAATTTAAATTGTACCTACGATGCTATTTTCAAATATCCATGCAAGACTTGTTTGTATCAGTGTAAAGTGATAAATAATACACTATAGGTATTAGATAACTTTACTAGCGTCTGAAACAGCATGACATTGCGTGTTTATAGAACTAATAGTTGTTAGAAGTTAAATATTACCTACTTGACGGTGCTCTTAAAATCGGCATTTTTGAACTGTATGAGTTGTTAGGTAGGCACTAACACTAGTATTTTATCGCAAGGAAACGCTTAGTTCTAGAACAAAAATGAAAAAGTAGCATTGTTACTTGACGACAGTTACTATCTGAAATCATATCAGAACTATTATGCTATCGAAGAGGACAGCCCGGGTACCTACCTAGGGTAATGGGATTGAGTGTTGACCTCAATGACCCCCAATATGAAACCCGTAGTAAAGGAGTAGGTATAAAGGTAGCGGAAGATTAGTCCGCGCCCCTTTTGATCGCGCCGCAATACTGAGATTTTTTTAAGAGGTCTATACCGGACATCGAAACGTCACTTAGATATTTACTTTAGTACCTATTGTCGATTTCCTATCAAGTGACGACTGACGTATCCATCTACGTCGCATAGACCTTCAGTAGACTACTGGAAGTAGCCTTACTAGACGACCATGATGACGTTTGTTGTAGTGTAGGTAGGTTATAAAGCTTGAACGAATTTATGTGCGGATTCGTATGACTAAGTAGACCCTGCACGATTAGCACATATAAAGCTTGTCACGTTGTACACCAACTGCACTTGTCACTGTTACTTTTTCACTAATTGCTGAATAGTGACGGGGACAAAATTGTCACTACCTTTTAGGGGTATTGTATAAAAGATAAATTGCCCTTAAATATAATCCAAGAGCTATTAGATGTTATCAACTGTAGTGAGGTTTTTTACATTCTTTTTACATCACATTATGTGCAGTTCATGTCATTGATGATATAATAGGTACCTAAGTAATGTATAGATTTTATAGTAGATCTTGTTTTTTAGATCTCTTAGGCTTTGTGCGTAAAAAGTGTGAAAGAATCCGCTCTACATTTCATTCTTTAGTTTTAAATGGTGCCCAAATGTTTGGAATCGGTTACCAGTGACAAGAGTTGTCAGTAACTGTACAGAAGTTATTTTTTTTTATTTTAAGCTCTTATGTTTAAGATGTCAGGTTCAGAATTGTTTACCAGCTTATTATATTTCCCATAACTGATGTAAGACTGTGTCTAGAACGACTCGAAAGCAATAAATAAATTTAGAAATGTATTGTAAAAATGTTAGACTAGTGTGTACAACTGTATTGTATGTTTTTATGTTGTAAATTATAATAAAAATACATTTTGGTGATACGTAACAATCTCTTGTTTTATTTTAAGTAATTCCTTATCCGGCAACTACCTACTAAGGATAATGTTGAATAATACTCAGTGTATATACAAAAATATTTCGTTTTATTGATGTTATTAAATAAAATTATTGTTACTTAGCAATAACAACTTATGGTTTACCTTATTTTAAATATTTTGAATTCATAAATGTTTTTTTCAGAAAGAAATATTTCCGAAATTAAAAAAGTACATTTTAAGACAGATTTAACTGGTTATTGGCAAGATCTATCCGTCGAAATGATTGGATAACTTATTAGAAAATTCGTGAAAATCGATAAGTGATTTTACGGTCGTTTCAACAGCCGTCAGTCCCCTGCCTTGGATTTAAAGGAATAAGCTGCAATAACATTTATACTCGATTAATTCTGACAACATATACGATCACACCTAATATTTTAAAACGACATTTCTAGTGTAGCTCATTTGTTCAATTTTCTGAACTAGGGACTGACAGTGGCTGAAGCGCCCGTAAAAAGCCGACATTATAATATATTATTTCATAATAATGATTGCTAGGCGAGATTCTAAACGTACATAGTAAATAGAAAGAAAATGCAAATGATTTAATATTTAGAAATGGTTTTCTTAAAAAGTTCTAGCAGTCTGTAGTTGTTCCCTACCTCTTAAAGCTAATACTTTACCAAAATAAAAATCCCGTAGTCATAATATTAATATTATTAAACTTGGCAAACGAAAAACATGTTTTACTGTTTTTTATATACTATGATAATAACAAATTGTTGGCTATGTATTACATTATATATTATCAGAGTGGGAATTAGTCTTTTAGAGGAGAAATTATACAAATTAGTACAATATACACCTATACATACGCATCTTGTTTGCCAAGATAATAACACTATGTTAAAAATAAATTAGGACATTGCTTTAATACTGATATTACAGTTACTAATAATATGGTAATTGATGGCGATTTATTTACAGTTGTGGTATGAAATATAATTTAGTAAAAATGTTATATACACCCGCATGTTTCTATGCAAACTAAATTTAATCTAGAATATAATACAACCATTAACATTATTTTCAGTATAACTATTAAAATTAAGCAAATCTATTACTCTTATTTAAAAATATTATGCAAAGAAATGCACTTAATAAGACTATTTTATAAATAATTGTGCAATAACACAATGCTATACTTCATTCAAAATTACTTTAAAAGCACCCTTATTAATTTGAAATATAAGGCACATTAATTTGAGCGTTTAATTGTTTTCATAACATGCCCGGAATTTCCTTGATGACAAAACAAGTGTACGAGTTGGGCCAGCCATTGTCAAATATAGGACAAAGATTATAAGAAATCATGGCAACCAACAGAAAAATACTCCAAAGGGGCTAATTTTAGGAAGACTACTTTACCGGATACAAAACATACAAAGAATATATTAGTAAACAATTACTACAATCAATTAGTATAGTTAAAAATATTCCCTACAAATCTAATTTATCTTAAGGCATTTTGGAATGTATTCAATGATCTAAAAATGGCAGTCTCTGCGTATTATTTACATTTTTGTTTATGTGATATATATATATAGATAGTATTACAATCTTCTGTTACTATGCCCACCATTTAATCTGAATATGGTAAACTAAGCCACTTCTTATCCCATTATCCACTATCATTAATCCTGATGCCATGTAATATGTAAATAAGCCTAGTGAGTACTACTTATTAAACATTTTCAGCTTAATTCATTGCCCTCATACAAGCTTTCACAGACCTCTAGCAATCTTAACACAGGGCTAATATTGTATGGGAATAATGACCTAGAAACTAGTCTACTGATTTGAAGGCGGAGCCTTATTAATACCCTCATGGTATCATCCAAGCCTCTGGTCCCAGCAGAATCTGTATGTTGACAAGTTTCAATAAACTTGGGCCAATTTCGTCTAACATATTTCAAGAATCTTAATAAGTAAAGTAAGAAGCATGTTTCATTGCTTACTAAGTAGTCTAACAAAACATCACTGTCATGTGATACTACTTTTAAAAACTCAATGAAGGATGCAATTGGATTCAACATTGGTATTAGATCTGGGTACATTGAGTTCCTGTACACAATGCCCACAGTAATGTCTAATGTGCAGACCATCGATTCAATCAAGTAATCATCCTGTTCACTAAATAGATGTATCAACATTTTCGTAAATGGAGTTTCTGGATGAAATTCCAATGTGTTTCTTATGAAAACATCTAGCTTTTTCAACACATCACGAATTGATCTTTCCACAATTTGCATGTCTTGTATTGCATTGTAATCTGAAGAATCTATGGAACTATCAGATGAGTCACATCGCATTTCTTTAACTGTGACTGCAATTGATTTCAATACTAATAGAGACATTCTCTGTAACATTGTCTTATCAACTTCAGTGCTAGATGTTGAATCATCATTATCTTCTTCTCCATAGCTTTGATCTACTAATTGTATAGTAGAGGACAGTGGTTCGACTTGATGCCCTAAGGAATAGTCTCTCAACACAGTGCATTCATTGCCTAGGAATCCAAATCCACTTCTACTGTTCCGAACTTTAACATCATTTAGTAGCCGAAAATCTTTTACAAATCTGACTATAGTGTGAGCAAGACTGCATATCTCTTCAGGCAAAATGTCTTGTAAAGCCAATGTTGAACCATAGCATAGTACCTCATTAAATAAACTCAGTAAATGTGCATACACCATGCTGGGCAATACTGTATTTCTTAGTAAATCAACAAAGCTTTGTAGATCTGCATAAAAAGGTTTTGTATCTATAACTGAGAGGTTTGCTTTTACACTTATAATATTTTCCCAGAGTGAGAAAAATGTAAGAATACAGTTTTCAGAATTAGCTAAATTCAGGTACCTAAGGAGTAACAGCTTCATATTTTTAACTAAAACAGGCCAGTGGTGCTCTAATGTTTTGATTGTTAAGCATTTTATGTGGGATGTATCAAATGATTCCGAATCTGTTAAAATGACAGTTATGCAACCATTTTCACTTACTCGTTCCATTCTTGCAGCTGGAGATTCCGGAGACTCTGGTTGTTCAATATCACTGACCTGTTGATCCATAGGAAACTTTAGCACAGGTTCTTGTAGCCTGAATGCATTTTGCTTATTGTCAGTTGCTTTTTCGCCAGAGGTAGATGGTGCACCGTGGGTTTGTAAATTTGAGAATTCATTGTGCAAATTATCACCATGTGAGCTTGATGATGGAGTCTGATTATTTGTACTGCTATAACCCACACTACTCCTGAATGGATTATCTTCTTGTACATGCATGTTTCCTGCAGTGTTTGAGAAATTACTGTCCTCTAATGGGTGCTGTTCCACATCTTTCCATTCAACTATTCTCTTAATAATATCAAGGCTAAAGTTAATCTTTTGTACTGTAATTCTGTTAATTCTATCAAATAAGTAAATGTTTTCAGCGATTTGTTGGAGCCAGTTTTCATCAACAGTATCCTTGGCCACAATGAGGAAACTAGCCAGGACTCTGCTAGCAACGAATATAATAAACTTGCTTTTATGGTCTGCAAGGTCTACAACTTCAGTGATCCAATCATGTCTATTTCTGACTAACATATCACAAGCTTGCATTAACTTTGAACATATTGTGCCTGTATTATTCTGTTTAAGATAAATATCAAACATTAGTTGTATAGTCGATAAATAAGTTAAAGAACATGTCAATGGCCATGACACAATGTTAAGGCGTCTATCAAAAAGCTGTGATACTTTATTATCATCTATAGTACATAAACACTGGCCTACTAGATTTTCCTGAAGTATCCTCAGTTCAGCAAGCAGTTTATCATCAGCAACTGTCCAATGTGGTGTTGAATTAGAACATGATGGTATAATCTCAACACTGGGTAGTCTTAATATTGACGAACAGTCAACAGCATCTTCACTTACAGTTCCACTGTCAGGAGATTCACCATTTCTGGGGAAGTCTTCTGAATTTTCAACAGGAGGTGTTTCAGAATCAAATAGATCTGTGATCTCTTCTGCAGACCTGTCGCTGCCATCATCGATGTCGGGCGCATCTATACGCTGCTTCTTCTTCACAGGTTGATCAGAAGCCATGGCTTCATCAGAATGCGCTCCAGAATTCAAGTGCCCCCGTAAAACCATTAACTCTCACGTCACGTCTAATTTGTGAATTTCAGTTAAGTCGTTTGCAAAACAGAATTAGAATTAAACTGTTCCGATCGCCAGACTGGAAACAAAAAGCCTCAAATGAATGCATGACCTTTCAAAGTAGCTACTCAATTACGCAGAGTACAAAGCCATTGGATATTTGGCTTTAAATTGAAGTAAAATCCATTTTTTCTTAGAGAATCTTTTAAATAGTAATAATACCAATCACTTTTCAGTGAACATTACAAATAAAGGAGATTATTAATTGAAATTCAATGAACTTTCCAAAATATTTTGATGGCACACATACCTACCATTGACAGGCGAAGGCAGTTTTTTGAGGAGATATTTCTATCGATGGAATCCATATATTATTGTAGCCCATTCACTGTAATCCAAAAAAGCACTGCAAAGTCGAATTGTATGTTAATTTACTTGACAAAATACTATTTGTATGATTAAAAACTTTGTTAAACGGAGCAACGACTCCATTACGTACAATATGACGCTCATTCAATAAGGCTACTCTTTACGTAGGAATTTTCATAAGACCTCTTCGTGTATCGTTTAAAAAAAATATGAAATATTGTTATTTTTATTTAAAATAATAAAATTGGAAATTGTTTTAAGTTTTTTTTAATTTAATATTTTATTTATATAAAGAGTAAGTAAAAATTTCATAGACTCTTCCGGTAATAACGTTGCCAGCGCAATGCTTCCGAATTTAGCAAACAGTAGCGAACCGGTTAGAACGTGGTTTTGGATAGAGTAAACTATTTAAAATGTATTGATAACAGGAGTTTTATTTTATTGAATATAAATAAATCTTATAAATACATTAGACTAAGTAATATTACAAATAGTTACTTTCTCGAATCATAAAAACAAAACTCAATACAACATTTATATGTATTTTTAAGTAATTAGAAATAATTCTTATTTAAATTTACTACTTTATTCATTATTTTTTCAGTGTATTATATAGCCAAACATAGAAAGGTTGTATCTATGTAAGTATACCTTGTCTACGGAATATACGTTCCAATCTACACAAACTACTCTTGGAAATTAGAACCAATACGAGATTTTTATGTTCCAATCATCGCATTCGTAGCTTTCGTATGAAATTCTACTAGTTTGACATGGAGCGTCAAACAAAATGGATTCGACCGAGCCCTCTGGCTATTCCCAAGTAAAATGTCCGCTTCAGAGAGTCGACAATTAATTTAAAACCCCTAAACATAACAAATAATCAGGTGAATATTCTGAAGTTCAGGCTGAAGTGTTTATCGATAGTGACAACAATGAGTCATATCAGTGTTTTTGCATAACAATCGATAGAACGAATTTAGGTTAAGAGGATTGTGAAGCTGTTGATTTTCATACAAAAGGCGATAACGTTTTACACCCAGTAAATATAGTTAGATTTTTATAATTTTTGGATATGTTGTAGATATAATGAGAAACTACGTCTGTACGTTTTGATTTTTAAGAAATATTGCTTACGCTAAAATTTATTAGCATTTAAAAATCTCTATATAAATCTAATAAATTTAATAAATTTTAGCGTAAGCAATATTTCTTAAAAATCAAAACGTACAGACGTAGTTTCTCATTATATCTACAACATATCCAAAAATTATAAAAATCTAACTATATTTACTGGGTGTAAAACGTTATCGCCTTTTGTATGAAAATCAACAGCTTCACAATCCTCTTAAGATCTCTGTGCAAGATCCCGAACTATACAAAATTAAAACTGAATATATAACATTACAACGGGCTGTTATTTTCGTCGCACGCAAGTAATATATTATTGTTTATTTATAGGACCGATGCGGAAACGTATCGATATGTCATCGGTGGTCTAACTATAGTTTTTTTGTCAAAAAATAATTCGGTATTTAGATCCAAATCTGCGTTAGGATTGGATTGCGAAAGAGATGAAATATCGAGTGACAGTCGCAACCTTGTGATGAATAGATAAAAAGTAACTTGTCGCCTTTTGTGTCGCTAGACAATGGTGAAATTTACCTTTGATTTCCTGCTTCATATAAATGGGCGTTCGAACTTTGTAACTTCTAGTATCTTTTTTTTTATATAAATTGTCTAGTACATGAATAAACTTGCATTTGTTCAGTTCAGTTACTATGTTATATTAATGAAGAATCCATACAGTCCTTTTTTGGTCCTGTGACTAAGGACTTTTGATCTTAGTACATAGGTAGATATTTATTTTTGTACATTTTCTGTTTTAAACAATTAAGTACATTTAAATTTACAACCTAAAAAAATTACATTTAAAATAAACACACAAAATATGTTCTGATAGTGTAAATATCTGAAGTATAAATACTTCAATCAAGTAACAAATATTTTACAAACATTTACTTACCTGGTTTTGAATTGAAGCATTACAGTTTAATGCAAAATATTAAACATAATTTTAAGTACAAAATTATATATACTTAGTTAATTTATTTGTAGATTTTTCTATATATTTGTTTATTTTTATTTCAGATACATCCCACAAGAATGGAGCGAACCAAATCACACAATAATTGCATGCCTTATTTAAATCAGTAGCTTTTATATGAATCTCGTATAGTGTTAGTGTTGATGGACATGTGTGTGTCAGTGTAAGGTGCACCAGGATGTCAGACGACGAGGACTCTTCCCCTGACTGGGCCCTAGTGCCAACAAACAATGTACCAAGTGAGTTTTTTTATAAATTTCTATTTTATTTTACACAATATATGAAGTTTTAAGTAAGTCAAAAAGTGTTCTCGGTAGTTGACTATATAAATTACTTTATGTTTGTATCCATAAATCAAGATTGGAATGTATGTATGTGGCAATTTAATGTGATCACATTTAGCCAATTAAATTGATGGCTTTGTAGTTACTTACTGATTGTCAGTGATATTCACAGTAAATTAGCTATTTAATGTTTTTTTTTATTCAAGTAAACAAATGAGAGTACTGTAACATGCAAATGTTGTATTAATTTTATTCCTGTTACAAAATTCATTGTTTTTTTTTTAAATATATAGGTCTTAGGTAAAATGAATTTTGAAATCCATAACAAATAAAACTGCTAAAATACAGTGACATGATAACATAATTGTGAATTATAAAAAACTAGTGACCCGCCCCGGCTTCGCACGGGTGCTATAAACCTTCCTTAAGAATCACTCTATCTATTAAAAAAAACCGCATCAAAATCCGTTGCGTAGTTTTAAAGATCTAAGCATACATACGGACATACAGCGAAAGCGACTTTGTTTTATACTATGTAAAAAATGTAGGCACAACCAAAGCCAAGGCTATCCCTCATGAGATTATGTGATTCATTAGCTTAAGGTACCTAGTTGTTTATAAAGGAGACATTTTTTGTTTTGACTGTTGCTATAAGTACCTTTATTTTTTAGTTTTAACACTCATGATGATGTTAGCACTGTGCCATAATTATACTATTGATTGTGTAAGCAATGAGCACTTATGGCATTGTGGATATCCTTTACAACTAAACCAAATAGCTATGTTTCATGTCCATTGTTTTTAAATAGCTTTATGTTACTGTGTACCCAAGTAGAATAAATGAGTAGCAGATTTTAATATATTCTTTGCCAATTTTAGAGAATTGTTACTATACATATTATGTTGCATTAAATTAAGATTTAATATGACATTCTCAATTTGATTATTGGGAGGTCTGGCAAGTAAGGTTTTTATGGCGCAAGAAATTGTCTGTATCAGCAATTGCAAAAATACTTTTTTGCAGACTGAACTTCTATTTTACTTTATTAGTAGGACATAATTATATAATGCTTCATTATATCTCTATGTGTAAACTCACTACATTAATGCTAAGTTTAAAACATTTTCAGTTGAATTGCAATTTATACCTATGTGGTTTTACAATTATGACACCAGCATTCATACCCTATATATATCAAGTGTGTTTATTACTGTATGACCTATTTTAACATGTCAGTGATGATGACACATATTAAATGAGGATACTTCCTTAAATTATAAACAGGGATTGAAAACACTGTAACACTTTATCATTATTAAAAATGTATAAAAATCATTAGTATAAATATATAATAATTGAATATATGCATTGTATTTTAATGAGGTATGAAAGATATCTAGGGAATTACTATTCTGTGATATTGTTTTACTAATATTAAAATAATATGCTTAAAAGGTTGGTTTACTACTTAAGTATATTAATAGGTGTAAACTTTTAGTTACCCGATTTTTTTTATTTACATAGACTACTAATGGCTAGTAAGTAATTAAAATGTCTAGCCTAGGTTCTGAGATTAAGAAATTAAATCAAACAAAACTCAGTTTTGATAGGTATTTTAGCTAGTAAGTAATAGTAAAGACATAAGTACTCTATACAGTCTCACATTAATATTCTGAAAGAACACTTCCAGTGCGTCCATCCTTAATAGATAGTAATCATATTGTGCTTTAACATAATGACATTAACATTATTTTGTTTGTTTCCAGTTTTGGGCATCAAGCGTCTGAAGCAAATTGAGACTTTATTCCTTGGACGTAGGCTACAAAGTCCGAGAACGCAGGGTCTGAGTGTTGAGACATTGTTAGATGTTCTACTCGTACTCTACGACGAGTGTTGCAATAGTAGCTTGAGAAGGGAAAAGGCGGTAGCAGATTTTATACAATATGGTAAGTTCGAGACACTTTTTTTGAGCTTGGTTCGGTTTATATTTTAAGTGATTGGTTGAAAATGGATTAAATAGGCACATATCACAAATATATTCCTCACACGCATAGCATTACCGGCGAACTTCGTGCCTCTTCGAAATATTTCAAAAACTGTTTTATACAAAATATTATATAAGAAAACTAGCTTTCTTCCTATTTTCTTTTTCATAAATATGTACCGAAGGTATTAATAGTTATTCTGCAATTCGGGATGCAAACATATTCAACATAGCAAAGATCACAAATGGTCAGTTGTTCTTGAATCATCAATGTTGTAACTAATAACTGTATAACCCGATTTAGTTTTATATATAATGAAATGTGTATATATATTTAATGAAATGTTTAACATGGTCATCTCAAAAAAAACCTTTATTTAACAGTGAAGCCAGTAGCGACTGCTTTAAAGCGGTTACGTCTCTCAAGGGACGACTTTGAATTGGTCAAAGTTATCGGACGCGGTGCCTTTGGGGAAGTATGCGTCGTGAGGGCTTCTTTTATGCAGGTACTTGATACAATCATATTTTTAATTATGTAAGTATAAAGAATAAAGATGGCATGAATACTAAAAATACTTAGATAAAAGTTAAAAGTATACTGCTCCTTGAAAACTGAACAGCTTGATTGCTCTTCAATGTTTTTTATTATTTTTTTATTTTATGATGTCCTGTTTCAGGGCGCGGAACCCGGTGCCAACACGGCCGTGGCCACTGGCGGCACGGTGTCTACCACAACCGGGGAAAGAGTGTACGCCATGAAGATACTCAACAAGTGGGAGATGCTCAAGGTATTTTGTTACATATATTTATCAATATTCGGTCTCTTACGCCGACTTTTCTAAATCTGCATCGAGATAATCTATGCAAGTTGTTGTTTAACTTTGTATTAGCTAATATGATGTTATCTACCCTACATACTTATGTTTTATTTACTTATAGCATATAGGTAATTTATTTTATTTTTATTTTTATTTTAGCGAGCGGAGACGGCGTGCTTCCAAGAAGAGAGGGATGTGCTTGTGTTTGGCGATAGAAGATGGATCACAAATCTGCACTATGCATTCCAGGATCAACATAATTTGGTGAGGAACAGCAATATAGTACTTAGAACTTTCAGTTTTAAGATTCGAATGATTTTCCCAGTTATTAAAAACCTTTTTTTTTTTAATAGTACCTGGTTATGGACTACTATTGCGGTGGCGATCTGTTGACCCTTCTATCTAAATTTGAAGACCGCCTGCCTGAGGACATGGCTAAATTCTACATCGCAGAAATGGTGTTAGCCATACAGAGCGTGCATGAGTTGAGATATGTTCACAGGTGAGATTTTATTTACAAACTAGCTTCTGCCCGCGACTTCGTCCGCGTGCAAATCCTCCTTTTTTGCAGTCGGTTAAAAAGTAGCCTATGTTCTTTCTCAGACTCCAGACTTTCTTTGTACCAAATTTAATTTAAATCGGTCCAGTAGTTTTAGCGTGAAAGCGTAACAGACAGACAGACAGACAGACAGAGTTACTTTCGCATTAATAATATTAGTAGGGATTATTTATGTTTATATTTTGTGCGTTTAGAAATTGTATAATTCCCATAATATTATATACAATTATTATTATTATTATACAATCAATGAAATTAAATTTTATTTTATTTACAGGGATATAAAACCAGATAACGTATTGTTAGACGCCAGTGGTCACATTAGGTTAGCAGACTTCGGATCCTGCCTTAGGCTGGGTGAAGATGGAAAGGTAATATTTGTTGTTTGACCTAATGATTAGGTAGTTATATAATACTCATATATTTACTACTAGCATCTCCCCAATACTTATATTCTGTACTATATTATGTCTATATTATACCTGTAAAATTTTCTCTTGAATCTCTCTATCCATAATTTCCCTTTAATTAAATGGGATTTATAATTTATAGGTGCAAAGCAACGTAGCAGTCGGAACGCCAGATTACATATCACCTGAAATATTAAGGGTATGTTATACTTTTTACTATCCTTCAGTATAAAATTTGAAGTATTTTCTATGTTAACGTTCCGTCATTGACATCTTTGAAGATATAATAACAAACTGTTTTTTGACGTTTTCAATGGTATTATCACTAATTTAGTTTGTTATTTTAGGCAATGGAGGATGGCCAAGGGCGTTACGGTCCCGAGTGTGATTGGTGGTCGTTAGGTGAGTTTTTCATTTAAAAATATTGTTTATTTGTTATTAGCAATTTGGTTAGAATTATTTAGTTCTCGCAAGAGTTCCTGTAAGCGTAACTTTTTATGCAAACCGCAGTTACGAATCCGTTTGGAGATTAAATCTTCCAAAATTAATGAAATACATATTTAAATGCTTTCAGTTGGTATTAACATAACTTGATTGTAGTTGTAATTGACGTCATTAACATGTAAATATGATTTGTTAGGTTAGGTTGTTTGATATCGTAGTAGGTACTTTTTACCACACATTTTATTATAAAACTATTTCAATTTCAGGTGTTTGTATGTACGAGATGTTATTCGGCGAAACTCCTTTTTACGCAGAGTCCTTAGTAGAAACATATGGCAAGATCATGAACCATGCACGTTCGTTCCACTGTCCACCGCCCGACGAACACGCTGCTCAGGTTAATTTCAACCTTAATCTTGTAGTGATAAGTGTCATTTTCATTTTAAATATATGTTTCTATGTATTTTTAATCACTCATTGCTTTGCAGGTATCGGAGGAAGCCAAAGATCTAATTAGAAGACTAATTTGCGCGGCCGAGAATAGATTGGGTAGGAATGGCTTGCAAGATTTTAAGGTTTGTAGTATTTTGAAATACATATAAGCATTTCATTAATTAATAGGTTCATTTTAAAATGTGTTTCTTATTTTTCAGAACCACGCCTGGTTTACTGGTTTAGATTGGGAAAATCTCCGCGAGATGCAGGCACCTTTTGTACCCGACGTGTCCAGTCCAACTGATACGTCCAACTTTGACGTCGATGACACTGACATAAGGTATAGACATTAATGACTTTTCTTCAGAGTGCAGACTACTGCAGACTTACATAATATCTCCACAGCGAAGCTTTAATTTTTACAGTTTCCATCAATGAGAGACAAGCTGTAGCCACCTTAGATTTTCTCCTAAACTTATCTACCTTTTTAGTGTAGGTATTGAAATTGCAGATAAACATTTTTAATATGCCTCAAAAAATATACCTACACTTGCATTAGGTATTACAAGTAACATCCCGTAATCAGGCATTGGAGTTATTCGGTTCATAAGGAATATTAATTATTAACATTCATATTTATATCTCGCCAGGCTATCGGAAGCTGTTCCTCCGCCGTCGGCTTCATCTGCGTTCTCTGGTCTGCACCTTCCGTTCGTGGGTTTTACGTTCACGGGCGGCTCGCGACTGTCAGACCGCGGCGCGCCGCCTGCGCCCCTCAGCCCTGCGAAAAACGCACCCAGTCAGGTAAATGACATAACTTTTAAAATTTACGATTGTACTACATATATTATTGAATATACAATAAGTATAATAAACAGTTCACGAGCGTGCGATATAATAATAAAACTTTTTGTTTGAAGAAATAAAACCAACATTGTAGTGTTTCTCTATAATGATTTATGGTGTCGCTTTAACGTACATTTGAATCAGGGAAATTAATTTACATTTAATATTAACTGGAGTAATGTTGCCTGCAACTTAATAAAATTTGTATTTTAGGCACCATCAAACGCCGGAGATCGAGCGGCCCTAAAGGCTTTGGAACGTGAAAATGCTCTGCTCGCTCAAACCATAGCCGAATTAAGATCTGGGAGCGCGCCTGTAGAAGCTGGCAATGGTATTATTTATTTTTTAAACTGATAATAGTGTGTTCATTGCATTTGTAATCATGGAACTTACAATTAATTTCAATCTGTTTTCAGAAGATCCGGTGCAATCAAAAGAAGAATTAACTGCTTTGACGAAAAGGAATGCGGAATTGGAAGCGCAATTGAGATGTTACGAACAATTGAGTAGCGGTCTCGCCACACAGGTAATCTATAGAAATGATTTTGAGTGGTTTGTAGTTAGATTTTATAATGTTTCTTTTTCTCTCTTTATCAATTTCATTTGTTATCTATTATGTACATTTTTAGGACCCATCGTTACCACAAGATATGTCGACAAGATTACGTGAACTGGAGTTGATGGTGACGAACCTAACCATAGAGAAAGATGAGTTGATCAAAGATAAAAATGATTCTACTGAAAAACTGCGGCTTCAGGTAATCATTAAATATAACCCCTTTAGCATTTTGCTTGTAAACTATACAACTATTACTTCACTCTTCCTCTTTCGGTTTCTAAGCAAATTTAGAGTCATGCTCTTTTACTAATATATTCTGTAAAAGCAAACCTAATAGACTATTTTTATTCCCAGGATAAAGAGTTAAAGGACGCATTATCTCAACGTAAACTAGCGATGACAGAGTACAGTGAAGTAACAGATCGACTGTCGGAGTTGAGACAACAGAAACAAAAGTTGTCACGGCAGGTAAGATATCGGAGAATGTAGATATTAAAATATCACGAGTCTATATCATACATTGAATATTGTGATGTGTGAATATTGCTATTGTAGGTTCGTGATAAAGAAGAGGAACTAGAAGTAGCGATGCAGAAAATCGACGCGTTACGGCAAGACATCCGGAGATCTGACAAGGGTCGCCGAGAACTGGAAGCCAGGCTCGACACTGCCATATCTGAGGCTACTAAGGTAAAATATAAGAATTTCATAATTGTCTATTTATTTATTTTTTAAATTTGATTTGAGTAAGTTTAGTAATTATATTTTTATTATAGGAGCGTAAATTGCGTGAAGAAACCTTAAGATCACAGCGTGTGGAAGCGGCCGGTCCACCCGGCTCCGCCGCCGCTGACGTTGCGAGATTGCAGGCTGAAGTAGAAACTTTAGAGGTAATTCAAAATCGCTATCAAAAATATATTTATTCAATTTAGGCTTTTACAAGCTCCTATGAAGGTCAGAAGATACCAATTATGTTGCGATTACCTATTAGAATTCAACACTCACAAGTGACACTATTATCGATTCATCCGAATATGATTTTATTATAGTAGTTTTAAATATTCATTAAGCAATGTCTATCAGTGTCTATGAAAACGTATACATAATAATAAAATTAATTCACAAACCACTAAAAAAAAATTGTACATTGATATTTAAGATATCCTCGACTTTCTAGTCACGACATCACACCTAGATGAGTGATAAATGGAATATAAACAATACATCACACCTAACTAAGGTGATATATCTTATTTAAATATGCCCTATGTAAACTTGCTTAAGGTTTAAAACTTGTTTTGTCACAGCTTCAATACAAGGACTCGCTGGCACAGCAACAGGCTCGCTACAACGCCGAGCTGGCTTCTCTTAGAGAACATTTGCATGAGGGCGATGCAGTGAGGAGTGTTCTCAACAGAGAGGTAATTATTCTAATATTGGGGGATTGTGAGAAAGATTCTCTTCGAACTCATTACAAAACCAGCTTCTACCCGCGAATTCGTTCGCGTGGAATTGTTGCTCTTTTATTATTCCGCGATAAATGGGCTATGATTTTTTTCTCGCGTGACTAAACCTTACGTACTTGTCTTGCTGGCAAAAAAAAATCCCTAAGTAGGTAATAACAAAAAAATAAATGAAATGTTTTTCATAAGGTGCGGTAAACAAAATGCTCATTTTCTTTCCTTTATTCAGCTACAAACATCCAAAGAAAAACTAGAGAGCCGTCGTATTGAACAAATGAACGACAGTGAAGACCGACAGATGCTTATCAATGAGAACAGGAAGCTGGCTAAGGATCTGGACGCTGTGAGTATTAGTTATTACTGTAAAAAATAAAATAAATATTCATGCAAGTGTGAACATAATTTAATCAAGAACAATTTATTTCAGATGGCAGAAAATGGTAGAAGATGGCAAGCAGAGCGGAGGCAGATGGAAATCGAGTTGGAAGAGCTCAGGGCTAAGAGGGAAACTATGCAGCATTGGGAGACGCAGGTACATTTCGTGTGCAATTAATTACATAGTTAATACTTTTACAAGTTTTAAACCCGCGTTATTTTCGATTGTAGATAGCGGATATAATTCGCTGGGTGGCGGACGAAAAAGAAGCTCGTGGATACCTTCAAGCTCTTGCTACTAAGATGACTGAGGAATTAGAGTATCTTAAACTTGGTAAGCGATTTAGTTGCACTATGATATTATGATCTAATTTGTGACTTTTTCATATCATCTTCTTGTTTTATATTTTAATAACTTGCCATTGGAATTGATCTGGGTCAACAGTCGGAACACGAGAAGGTTTGAAAGATTTTATGCACCTGTTAACGTGAGACCCTGCAGTTTTAGTGCCAATAAATAGCTTAAAGTTTTTTTAAAAAACGAAGTAAACTTTCTGCTTTTAAACTGACTGACGAGACTTAAGACAAATATTTCTGTTTTAAGTCTCATACTATTTTTAATTACTTATAGAAATAAGCTTAATAATAGCGGATTCGAATCCCACGCCAAATACAAATTTCTCAGGCGGCTTTTACGTATTAGACATGTAGTGCCCATAGTGCTGGTGTAATTTGTCCCAAACTAACAGTGAAAATTTAGAGTAATATTTTATTATCAGCAAGTGGCAGTCGAACAAGCCTCGCGCCGTCTTCGCCGCCGACCAACACCGGCACTGGCGGGTGGCGGAACCGGCGCTCGCAGAAGCTTGACAAGATGGAAATACTCACGCTTCAGTCATCACTGCATTCGGAGATACAAGCGAAGCAAGCCGTCGCCGAGGAGCTCAGTCGAACACGCGCAGAGTTACTGGCGAGCCAGAGGTTCGTATATCCGTATTCATTATAGGTATATAGTAGCTGACCCGGCGAACTTTGTACCGCCAAGCGGGTTTTGATCGTATAAGAAGTAAGATTTTGTCCAAACATTAAAATAAAAACTTTGGGGTATCTACCCTTAACATTTAGGTGTATGAAAAATAGATGTAGGTCGAATTTCAGACCTACCCGATATACACAAAAATTCCATAAAAATCGGTCAGCCGTTTCGGAGAAATTTGGCAACAAACACTGCGACACGAGATTTATTTACTGTGCTGTTTATCTTTTTATATTAGGCATGTGTTCAAAAAAATAGTGTTTAATGTAAAATTCAATTCATTGTCTGACAGGGAGCTGCTAGAAACCCGCCAGCGCCTGGATTCTGTGGCTCATGACATGAAGCGTAAGGAGCAGAATATACGAGACATGCAAGCTCGTCTGGATGCGCCCCATCAGCCCAGCAACTCGTGTGAGTATACCTTTATAATTAATCTAGCGTATAGGTGAGATATCACCAAAGGGGACTCAGGGGCAATAAAAATATCTCAAGCTGAACACATATCTTTTTATTTGTGTATTATTTTTACTCATTTTCAAAACGTTTATTGCACATTTTTTTTAGGAATTGTATCCAGTACAATATATATAATATGTTTATTTAGTGCACCATTTCTTTTTGTTTTCGTTACATGTAAATCCCATCCAAATATATAATGCCCAATTTATGACGTCACATTCTACAACCGACCATAATGTCAAATGGAATTGGGCTCCCACCTCAAAGTCCAACGTCGACAACGTCGAAAAAAACGGAAATGAACGTGTTTATAATAACAACATTTAACTATGGACTTTAACGTGAAAATTGAAATTGGAACTGTGATTTGAAATTCCATTTAATTTGATTTGTTGATTCGGTTTATAATGCCGTTTTGTTATTGTTTAACTGTATTATTCGTGGCATTTATTCAACTTTTGTTACGGCTGTGTGAAACGCGGCCATTTTATATTATTAACTTTTTTCTTTTTTTCTAAATGTCTCCTGCGTTGTGCTTCGACATGACAGTTCAGAGATGGTTGAGGCCGTACATACCCCTCTTTATCGGCGTCACGTCTTGCTTATGGGGGGTAGCTATTCTTGTTTACCATCAAATATACGATTGACATTTGTGGATAATAATGTAGTCATAGCACTGTATAATTTTTCCGACTCACCAAAAATAAGAAAACGTCATCTTTATGCAATAGTTTAGTATATGATTTATTTGTTTTTGCCCACCTATCATAGAAATGATATCCTCAATATGTATAATATAGAAAAAAAAATATTAGTAGGAGATATTATCTACAGAACGATATCATAAAAATCTTAAATTATTTAATACAACAAAAATCAAAGTAGGCTGTGCTATGACTATAGAAATTAACGTTTTTTATTAATTTACAAAACTAATGCTCAAAATTTACCTACGAAATCTAATTTATGAGAATCTCCTTACACGAGTTTATAATCTAGTCTTATTTTTCTAGTCTTGAAATTTACCAAAGAAACACTCAATCATTAGGACTAGTCATTATTATTATTTACAAAGTTTTATGTATGATTTTACTTTTTTAAATTCAAGTTTATGCAAAATGTCGTTAAAGATAACGTAAAGATATCTTTTGCGTCTTAATATTACATTGGTTTGAAATATTATGACTCGAGCACAACACAGGATTTATTTATTTTTTAGCTTAAGTACATCTAAGTTTTAGAATATTATTGTAGTCTTTTTTATTTACTATTTTAAGACTAAAGCATATTCGTAAATTTTATCTACAAAGAAACTCGTATGATATAGCAAAGGTTGTTTTGAATTGTCTTTATAAAATATTATGATGTGCATTTAAAAGAAACAGTCCACTTTGTATGGTCTTAAAATATTTAGAAATTGTTATATATATATCTATAAAGATTTTGGTTTCCTTTTGCGCGTTTTTATGTTATATTTATTTGCATTTATTACATATTTTAGTTTCGCATTAAGTTTTCATTTACATAAACTCTCTTTGTAATACTTGCATAAGTACTTTGTTGTACATAATTAAAGCGCTGTTTTATTATAGTGTTGTTTATTTATATTATTATACTTTTTTTTTAATTCCTACATTGCACAGATAATCGTTTTCTCTACTATAGTATAAAAGAAAATATGTTTACGATTTATTGCATAAGTTGATAAATGAGTAACCCAATTGCTCATATATATTTTTTAATGGAATGACAACCTAAAGTTATGAAATTTAAGTAGTAAGTTATGTGCAAGCAGCGAGACAAGGATCAGCAAAATCATCATCATACTGGAGCGGCAAAGAAGAAACCGGTTCGTTTGATTTTGACTACCCAATGACACACTACTTGAGATATAATAGACTCGTATATCCGTCCTTGTGCCCTGCTAACTTTAGGTATATTAATAGCTCAGGTACTTTGTCATTGGTGGAAACTTCGTCCTATTTAGAAGTAGTATGTGATTGTGCATTTGTTTTTTGCCCCGGTAACGAGTTCTGTTGATATTTTTACAATAGTTTCATACATAAAGTTGTAAAATTTTTTCGTTATATAGTGAAATGTATAAATAACAACAGAATTATTCGATCTTTTTTGAGGTGTTAGCATTACTTTATCCTTTTTTGTGTCGCTATAGAATAACTAGGATTTTGGTTTATTTTTGATCTCATTTGTAAATACGAGCAAGTGTCAAGAAAATTTATTTTTATAAAAATGGCGATGTCACTGTTTTGTGGGTCAATATATACTATTTATATGTTTTTATTTATAACTTAGTATATAATTTAGGTATATTTTGATTTGTATTGTTTATTGGTTGGATCCATTCTTTGTTAATTTTGACTCCGAAATAGTGATGGTTGCGAATCATTCGGCAATATTTTCTTTGTAAATCGCTTTGCTTATGCTTATGCTTGTTGCGGTGGCATGGATGTGACAAAACAAACATTAAATTTTTATAAAAAAACATAAATCTATTACAACATATTTTACATTATCATTTTGTTCAATACATGCGTATTACATTTTTCTTTCATATGATCATTATATCTAATTGAAGATATCAATATTTTTTACCACTTATACACTTTTCAACATCTGGCTTTGATTCTCGATATATCTAGTCTTACAAAGGCTAAATTAATTGAATTTAATGTGTATTGAATAACAACATTGTCAACAACTTGTAAAGATCATGAGATCTTGTAGAGTCATCATATTTGTTTTATATGTCCATTCCATCCCCATAACGCGCTAAGCGATATGTTTTTTTTCTTTAACACTTGTTTGTATCAGCACTTAGTTATTGACTAATCTGTTTTTTGTACCTATTCTGAATTTGTTAATATTTAGACATCACGAGTTTGTATGGTCACAATTATCCATGTAAATATGTTGTAGCTGTGAGTGGTGTGAAAAGTTTTAGGCTACACTTACTAATTTGATAAACCATTACAAGGTTTTATTTTTATGTAAGTAGATGAGTACTGAGTATTAATATCGTGATAATAGGAACTCGTGATCTAGTTTGTACAGTGTCCAATTGTAAATGTCCAATGTGCATGTTTTTAATAAGTTTTTTGCTAGTAAGCTCTTTAATTATAATATTAATTTACGTACGAACAGAAGTGCAGTATTCGGATATGCGTATTATTAATCCAATTTCTTATTAATGAAATTAATATTAGCAGAAGTTTGTGTCACTTCACGTTGTGTTAAGAGCTTAATGGTAAATACTTAATTATATATCCAACTATCCGAAATATTATGATGAAATGGTCTTTTTGTATATTTGGAGTGGCTAAATACCCCTTAAACTCGTCAGGCGAAATTGTAACCCATATAAATAATTTATTTAATTTTCATAATTCATAAAGGTTCAATGATAACAATACTATAACCATTGTGTACGTGACTTTTTTGTTGGGATTGGTTTATGTGTTTACCCATAATATTAACATTCCCAATTGTTTATCGAATGTTTTTTAATGTGGTTTTATCATTTCGCAGTTTTGGACCGACCTCCGTCGCAGATGAGTTACTTGGATCAGTTTTTGAAGGAAGCGCCAACGGAGCGACATTACGACAATGTACCTAATATTAATAATGAAAAGGTTGGTTTTACTGTGACTCAAGTTTTCTTCTCTCATCATCTTATAAAGTATTACTTAAATCTATGAAAATATGAGTTACTGGTAACTTAACTACTCCAGTTTACTACTGATGTATCAAAACGAAGCTACGGATCTGTAACATCTCTTTAAATATAATTTTTGATTAGCCGTCTTATTCTATAAGATACAGTCTACATTGTTTGGATTTAAAACAAATTATATTTAAAAATATATTTTCAATTCATAGAACTGCTTTTTCTTCAAGCTTATGTGACTAATGACGCTTAATTTTTCGTTTTTTTAATCATGTCTTTATTTTTATTATGCTTTTCTTGTTATACGTTTAAATATCCCTTTGAAAAAATCTACAGTAATATTAATATTGTGTGTAAAATAAAATGCTAAAATTTATTTGGTCGACACTTATTATGTAAACTTTACATTATAAAGGATTTAAAACTTAAAAATGTGACTTTTTTCTCTTATGCTTTTTTATTTTATTTGTTTGTTTGCTGGTTAAGTTTATTTCGTTCGCTTATAGATGTCGTTGTCGCCGCAGTATCGGTACAGAGGCCAGCATTGTTGCAATGCCCAGGTATAGAGTCATGTTATTAGGCTCGATGTTGCATGTTGCCTGTTGTGAATATGCTGATAAATATAGTTTTTGTTATAAATTTGGGGCTGAATTTTGATCTGTAAATATTCTGGGAATTCGTGAAACAAAAATCCGCTAGAGGTACCAGTGATAAGTGAGGTCTAGCTGTCGTGTTCTACCAAGAAGGGATAAAATGCTCGTCTGTGATTGGTCAGCTAGACTTACTCGAGACTAGCGCATCTAGCTGATATTTGATACGCGGATGGGTCTCATTGTATTTCGTACATATTTTTCGTTTCTTGATTGCCAATGTTATTATTAATTATGTTCAAATGTAAATATTTAACTTAAAGCTAATAAATATCTATATAATATAAATTGTATGAGAACATTTTTACTAAAATTTTCTATGTCAGTTTGAAATTTTTATATTGAAAAAGCACGGCATGCACTTAATTTTTCTTTTAAAGATTTGCATGTTTATTTGTTTAATTGATGGGACATTATTGCAATCTTGTTTTTTTTTTTCTATTTTACATACACCTTTTCTGATTTAAATACCGTATTGAAGCTTAATTTTGTATTCCTTTTTATAAAGATTATAATGTATTGCCGGAATATTTTTATAAGAGTAATAAAATCCATATAACTGATTTGATCACATTTGTAACATGTCATATTGCTAGCACAATTTCATTGCATAGAGGTACCTACCAGTAGCGAAATCGGCATTTTGGTATTACAGCTTATGTACGGGTCGCAGCAATCAGCGGCTATCAGCGGATCTGTGGAGTCGCAAGACGAGATGGACGTAAGAGCCGCTTCACCAGCTTCAAGCAAGAGCTCGCCTAGTGAAATGTCTACGGTGAGTTAATACAGTCAGTCTGTGATTTAGAATTTCTCATAATATCATTAGGACTTCCAGCCGTTAAATGACAATCTCGATTCGATTCACCGTCCGAAATGACAACTTTCTCTTTGTTTTCAGGATCCATCGTTGGGCCCGGTTGTTCCCGGCAAGCAGAAGCTTCATCAGTTCCTAGTACGCACCTTCAGCAGTCCCACCAAATGTAACCACTGCACGTCGCTCATGGTAAATAAAACTATAATTCCTACGAAAACTGATATTATTGACCAACATTAAGACTACTTTTATAATATTTTTCTGGTCTATGGTAGAATAATGGTTTCATTAAGGTATCGATTTTGTTGTAGTATTCGAATGTCTTAGTTAACCAAAAAATATTGCCGTAATTCTCGTGCCATTCGAAATTAAACATCATTTGCATATCACGCATGTCATGTTATGATTTCGAACTTCACGATAATAAGTGTTGACTACAATCATGGCTTACAATATTATTCTAATTATTACCCTAGATCGGTTTAACCCGTCAAGGCGTCGTGTGTGAAACCTGCGGCCTAGCCGTCCACACTAGTTGTTGCGCGCGGGTTCTGTCTCGATGCCCGCTCCCGCCTGAGAGGTCGCGTCGTCCGTTAGGCATCGACCCCGCTCGCGGACAAGGCACAGCCTACGAGGGATATGTTAAGGTTAGTATTAAAAAATATAACAAGTTTTTAATCTCTTGTGTCGATTTTTATAGTAATGGAAAATCAATTTTGACGTCGTTTGTTTTAGGTACCAAAGCCAGGTGGTGTGAAGAAAGGGTGGATGCGGCAATTCGTCGTCGTATGCGATTTTAAACTCTTCCTATACGATATCTCACAAGATAGGTAAGAAATATTAATTCTAAAATGGTTTAATTTATATATTAATTAATTAGTACAGTTCGTTTATTTTTAATTCATAACCTTAAAATCATACATGTTTTTTTGCAGAAACGCACTGCCATCTGTTTGCGTGAGTCAAGTATTAGACATGCGCGATCCAGACTTCTCTGTGACGTCAGTTAAGGACTCTGACGTCATTCACGCCAACAAGCGTGATATACCTTGTATATTTAGAGTGAGTTACGTTATAATTATTCTCATTCATCATTGGACATCATAATCATATCTTATTTCTATAATACTTTTGAATATGTGACAGACAATAATGCACCTTATTCACCTTGTTTTAGATATCAACGTCGCAATTAGAGGGCGGCAAGCGATCTCACACGTTAATGCTTGCGGAGTCGGAATCTGAAAAGACCAAATGGGTCGTCGCGTTGAGCGAACTACATAGGATATTGAAGAGAAATAACTTGCCAGACAAATGTGTAAGTGGAATTTCAATTTCGGGTCAATATGTTACTCGGGACATAGAAAACCTTGTGTATTAAAAAAATACGTAGCCGGCTAAGTAAAATATTTAAAAAATATTTGTACATTTATTACATTTCTTGTAGACCGTTCAAGTTGCGTATTATACCTATCAAAAAAATGTACATTTATTTCTTATTTTGTCAATAAAACAACAATGAAATATAGCCTGTTTACGTTGCGCGTGGTGTCGGCAACACTTTACGACAAAGTGACGTCACGAGCCTCTACTCCCATACTATATTCTTTATAAACGCAAAAGTTTATAAGAATGTATAAATATAAAGATGGATGTCTGGATGTATGTTTGTTACTCTTTCACGTTAAAACTATTGAATAACACATAGACCTATTATGTATCTCTACAGGTATACAGTGCGTGCACGATAGTGGACTCGTCTGCGGGCGCGGCGATCCGCGGCGCGCAGTGCGCGTGCGTGCTGGAGGGCTCGCGGCTGTGCGTGGGCGGCGACTCGGGGCTGGCGCTCGTGGACCTGGAGCGCGGCGAGATCACGCCCCGCCGCCAGCACGCGCCCGTCGCGCGCGCAGAGTACGTGCCCCAGGAACAACTGCTGGGTGAGCGGATTATAGGCTAATTAAAAATTTTGTACTTTTATATTTTTTACCGATTGCAATAAAAGAAGGAGCTTTACAATTCGTTGGAATCTTTTTTTTTTCCATGGAAACTTTCTATTGTGCTGCCGAAACTTGAAACTGAAAAATAAGAATCTTTAGTTTTTTTACGTTCGCCATATATATACATATTTGTAGAGCTGACGATCGATAGTCTAACACTAAAGTAATTTAACATTTGTGCAAACTAATAAGTAATGGTACGTTTGTTATAGTTGTTTTATTCCAAAGTATGAATGACATATTATTATATTTAACTTATGTTTAAGTTCTATATAATTATATTTAAAACAAAAAATTATGGCTGTGTCAACCATTTAAGTATCTTAGTAAAAAACTATAAAAGTGTTTTATTGACATCTTAATTTTATTTATGTTTTTTTTTAGATTGTACTAACCCGTTAGATTTGACTTTTATTTTAGTTGTCCACATGTTGTTCATGTATACGTTATATTTCCTTATAATTTGAATCTTTCTGATGTAAATACGTAATTTAAAGTTTTTTTATTATTTATTTTGTTAACAGTGGTGATAGCGGGTCGCGGCCGTCACGTCCGTCTGGTGCCAATCAGAGCGCTGGAGTGTTCGGAGGTAGAGTGCGTGAAGCTCGCGGAGTCGAAAGGTTGTGTGTTGCTGGCCACGGGACAGCTGCGGCCTTCCGTCTACGGCTTCGCTGTTGTTTGCAAACGACAGGTAAGACTTGTGGTAGCGTTATTTCTTTCTTTATATTTTTAGACTAATTATATTACTTACAAAGAAGAACCGTAAAAAGTCAAAAAACCTCCTTTAAAAGTAGAAAATATAAGCTATATACAAGTATAATTTAACTAGCGGCAATGGAACATAAATTTGATTATAATGAAATTTCCGACTTGTCTTGATCGGTTTTATCGTATCAGCGCCTTTATTTTTTTTCATTAACAAGAAACTTAGAAACAATTAGTTTTTCTATTGTTATAAGTCGTATTTTGATAGTTTCGTTTCTCGGTGCATCGGTGTATACTATAATGGCCTGTAAATAAATATAACGCAATGTTTGTTTAGAACGCGTACATAGTGAACGTGTACGAGATCACGCGCACGGCGGCGCGGCGCTGCCGCGTGGCGGAGCTGCGCGCGCCGGGCGCGGTGCACAGCGTGCAGCTGGCGCGCGGCCGCCTGCTGCTCGGCTACCGCGGCGGGTTCGCCGCGCACGCGCTGCCCGACCCGCGCCACGCCGCCGCCGACCAGCCCGCCGTCTGTGAGTACCACAACCGGCACTACTCACACCACCGACACTACACACACTACACACACTACACACACTACACGCACTACACACACTACACGCACTACACACACTACACACACTACGCGCACTACACACTACACACACTACACACACTACACACACTACACACACTACACACACTACACACACTACACGCACTACACACACTACCGACACTACACACACTACCGACACTACACACACTACACGCACTACACACACTACCGACACTACACACACTACCGGACCTGCGGACCACTGCTAAACGATAATACACACTTAAATCTAAAGAGAGCGAACACGAAAACCTGAAGTTTTGAATTATGCACACCATCCATTACCTTACAGCAAAACTTCCCTACCACTAAAACAGATTTAAGCTATCTTTTACAGCTTCATATAATAGTACATTACGCACCAAGGCCAGTAAAATAAAAAATGTCTCAGATCACATGTAATTGTCGTCCGAGGCGAAGCCGAGGTTGACAAAAATGTGATCTGAGGCTTTTTTATTTTACTGGCCGAGGTCAGTATACTAATTTTCTGTTCGACGAAGCCAGAAAGCGGCAAATTCATTTAGCGCAGCGGCCACAAAGTTGGCGCTTTCTGGCCGGAGGACGGAAAAATCATTTTTTTTTTATTATACCTGTAGCATAAAAAGTGTAATAATTCTGTGCATTAATATAATGCAATTTAAAAGTTGGTTATCACTTGTATTGTTCAAACTAAGAACAAAATAAACCAAACTTTATACTGTTAAATTGTGCTTAAAAAAGTTAAAACTAATAATATGCAAAAATAACTACGTAAATAAAATAGTATTTAGTTTATAAATATCTACCTATATAATAATATAATAAATTGTTATGTGTGTCCAGCGCTGGTGCACCCAGAGAACCAAGTGAACCTGTTCCTGTCGCACTCGGGCGCGCGGCCGCTGGCGGCGGCGTGCGTGCCGCACAGCGCGGACACGCTGCTCGTGTTCAACTCGCTCGCGCTGTACGTGGACCGGCACGGGCACCGCGCGCGCGACACCGAGCTCATGTACACGCAGCAGCCGAGCTACCACGGTCAGTACACAGATATTAATCATTTTGTGTTAGACGCTAGTCTTTTTTTCGTCCGTCGAGTAAATTACTAAATATTATTGGAAACGTAATTTTTCTTTTCTCAATCGAACAATAAATGACTAAGATAAACGCGTTTAAAGTTCTGATAATGTTTAATAACTCAAGTAAGGTAAGTTTTCTTTACCCAGTCCTCAGTCCTTGTTATGGTTTTTACTTCCTTAAGAAATAGCAAATTATTACATAAGTATAACAAATATTTTCTCGTGCCATAAAGAGTTCACATAGAGCCTATAAAAGCAAATGTACCAACTTAGAGATCTTTAAGTGCTATAATATATTTTCTAACGCTAAATCGTGTTTTCAGCCATCAACGAAACGCACCTTCTCATCTTCACAACGACGCACATCGATATTTACGATATAGAAACAGGGGAATGGGTGCAAACTATCAATATACGTAAGTACATGTATAGATTCTGCAGACATATTCTTTTCTAAAAACCAAGATAAGCTTATTTCCAAGCTATGGGCACTATATAACGAATGGATGTTTATCTCGTCACACTAAAGTCTTTAGCAGGATTAGAATCCGCAATCTACAGCTTAGTAGTCAGGTCAAAATTAAACGGAATTGTATTTATTTAGCTAACGCGAGGCCATTGGACGAGCAAGGCTGGATCTGCTGCGTGTGCGGCGGCGCCAACAACGGGTTCCCCTTCGGCACCGACTCCACGCCCTTCCTCATATACCTGCGGCCGTTGCTCACACGTAAGTAATTTGTTAAACAAGTTTCAATTTTTGACTTATTTCACAACTTTCATGTAGGTTATAAATTTATGAAAATCGTTATAAGTCATTAGACTTATACCTAACATACATATAAAAATAACAAAACCGCATAGTTTAGGAGGAGTCTAACAACAAACACGGTAACACGTGATATTTACATATTAATGTGAAGGAGGGAGGGAGGTTTCCTAACTGATTCTTTTATTTTACAGAGGGTCCGTTAAACGTGGAACACGCGGCGCTCTGGGGCTCCAACAAGCGAAGATATTCCATCAGAGAGCAGTCCCACCAAGCCATTGAAGCGCATAACCGATTGTAAGCCTTATGTCTTTTTAGATAAAATCTTTTTTTTATAAAATACGTCCTTTTTAGGTTACCATACCCATACATATATGGACATTTGTTTGCCAGTATGTTTTTATGAAATCTTGAACTTCTAAATAGGCCATATTTAACACATAACTTATAGCCGAGCATTTGCGCAGTGAGGGTAGGTATATTTGTATGATAGCGAAGTGACAAGGGAAGGCGCCTATGTCTATTGATTATTGATATGTTTTATGTTGGCAGCGCTTATGTTTTAATATAATTATGTTGTTAGATCTGAACGGCGCTCGCGGCTAATATCAGCGCCGACGAACTTTGCTCACTTGTCGCACATGGGGCCCGGAGACGGCATCCGGTCGCAGAGACTGCTAGACTTACCCACCACGGTTGAAACGGCTGATGAAATACCACAGGTAAACTTGATAATTACTTTCGTCGGCCATTTTTTAGGGTTCCGTACACAAAACTTAAAGGACACTGTTATTAAGACTCGGCTATCCGTCCGTCTATCACGGACCGTGGCTGTATCTCATGGACCGTGACAATTATCCAGTAAAATTTTCACAGATGCTATAAAAAATACTAAACAATAGAATAAAATAAAAATGTAAGTGGCGTTCCCATGCAACAGTGATTTTTTGGCCGTTTTTATGGTTAATAATATAAATTATAAACTCTTTTTTGAATTAAGATACTTTTACGCATTATAATTTGAGGCGCGTAATTCGATCTTTGAGGTTAACAAGAAAAAAAAATTATTTATTCTACTCCTGTTTTATTGTCACTTGTAATTATGAATTACTTTTCTAGCAGATGTACAGCAGTCGAGAGAGCAGTAAACGTACGTCGCCACTCACGATATCACACGGCACGGGCTCGTATAACGGTATGTGTAAATAATGCCAGCTATTCCATACATAACGTGTGACTAATTTTGCAATTTTTTTTTTGTAAATCTTTCCAATGTTTTAATAAAATATTTTGATTTACTTAATATACTTATTTGTAATGCTAGGTTCGTGGCGCGGCATCGCGCGGCCCCGCGAGGGCCCGCCGGCGGCGCCGGACGCACCTCCCTCGCCGCCGCTCTCACACCATCGACCGATGGAAAGGTATTACATATAGTAAACTAGCGGCTCGATCCGGCTTCGCACGGATTTTTAAATATAGACTATGTCACTCTGGAATAGTGTAGCTTCCCAACTGTGAAAGAATTTTTAAAATCAAATTGTTTTGGACCCTATTCAATCTAAACAAACTTTCCTCTTTATTATATTACTATAGACAAGTACACTGTTTATTGTACCACAAAACCATTATAAAACTGAAGTAATAATCAAACAAATCGCATATACCGTACTATATATTTATAATGTGTTTAATATTTTGAGCTAATAAACTCATTATTTCAGGTCGATAGGTGGCGGGTCGCAAGGCAGCGGCTCGTTGCTTCTAGAACGATCCATCACTCCACTCAGTCTGGGCAGTATGAGCTCGTTACACGATGTACTTAAGGTAAGCTTAAAGCAATTATTTATGACATAAAAAAAAAACAAAAACAAAACAAAAAAATTATCGATATTTCAACTTTATTGAAACATGAATGGACTGTTTTCAAACAATTATATTTAGTCGTTATTCTTATTTAAAACCTAATCAATATGTTTTAGGCATTTCATCAATACATAGTATAAAACAAAGTCGCTTTCGCTGTATGTCCGTATGTATTCTTAGATCTTTAAAACTACGCAACGGATTTTGATGCGGTTTTTTTTAATAGATAGAGTGATTCTTAAGGAAGGTTTATAGCCCCCGTGTGAAGCCGGGGCGGGTCGCTAGTAACTATATATATATGGTTTGATGAAAAAACTTAACAGAACTTAATTCTGTTCTGACAGGATTTTGACCTAAAAACTAAGCCGTTTACTAATAACTTGTATTCAAGACTAATAAATTTGTTATATAAGGTTGGCACGGACATGGGCGACGCACTTCACTCTGAAGACAGCAGCTGCGGCGCCTCCCCGCCGCACCCCGCGGATCCCTGATGGTAACTAACTTCACTCATGTGTTTATCATGTAGTTTAAATACAATAAGATTCGAATTTATGGGGGGGAGTCTAGATGGTGATTACTTCTGCTGTAGTTAAGGATAACGTCCGTTTTTCGCTGCGCTCGGCGACCGTCCTTTATGCTTAAAAACAAAAACCATTTAACACATATATATTGCTTTACTTACTTTTGCTGACAAGGGGCTCGAGAGGGTAAATAATTGTAATAAATCTGCTTATATACTTGAACGGTCTCTTGATATCAATGTGGGCTATTTATTTTACTTGTTAACAGTAGGAACTTTACGCAATGCTTTTTGTCCGCAGAATACAACAGGATGCGCACTGGCCGCTCGACATGTCTCGATTCTACGCTTGTTTCTGTTAAGTGACAACAAATTGATGCGAGAATACATAAAACACTTGCTTAGTTACATATATCGTTGAAACCCCGCACAGTGCTCATTTTTAATTGACTTGTTTTAGTTAATTCTGCACTAAGTGTAAGTAAAATCAATCTAAATATTCCAACAGTTATCCTAAATATAAACAAATATTTATTGTAGCGTTAATGAATTTAAAATACCGTAACCAGATTTGAATCTCAATAATGTTATTAAGCTGTCGCATCAATTTATGTTACGTCGATATATCGAATCATTACCTATTATATTATGAAATTAAATCGCGGACAAAATTAGTCTATGAATACACGCAAACTTCGTCCTTAGCCCGATTATAATAAAGCGTGTTTTAATGGACTGTTTAGCGCTATGTCAAATATACGTGGTTTAACAATAATACCACGTATATTTCAGAAAAGCAGTTATATATTATCTTTAGAGTAAGATTTATATCGAGGCTTTTTATATAATACCACCAGATTGTTTTTAGTGATTACGTTATCTCAACTGGTAGAAAATATTATTTTGTACGGGAAAATACTGTGCAGTTCTATAGTAATACTAATTAGTCTGATATTGCGCCTATACAAATTAAGTTGAAGAATAACTCAAACGGTTTATTAAAGAAATTGCTTATGTTTCAGCCTAAATATTATGTGATCTTAATAGTTCCAAAAGTAATTGGAACCTATTATATTTATTCGGTAATCACTGACGAGTGCGCCATTTAAAGCCACACCAAAATTTTTACACACAAGACTTTGAAAATGCGCTTTATTCGCATGTGATAAGGTTCACTTTGAAATCAACTATAAGTCTCATATGTATATTTGGTCGGGCATTTATTTATTCGTATGCAATATTTATGCATAATGTTTTGGTTCCTAATTTAAATTAATATGTTTGCAATCTCATATGTTTACAGCGAGATGATATATCAATATTAAGTAAATATAAATACTTCCATTTTATGATAATAACCCTAGACTGGTCGATGTGGTTCGGACGACACGGGCTGTCCGGGAAATTAAACCCAACGTGGCTTTTTAGGTCAATTAGAATAGATCACCACGAGTTATCTCGGATTTTATATGAAGTAATAATTATGAAATATTATCAATTAGTAATAGATAAAATATAAAAAAAACATGGTTTTATAGTATCCAAGCTGGCTGAATAATATTTAGAAATATTTTCGTTTATAAACAATTACTACAATTTTATTAAAATAAAACGTGATGGAATAGCGGATTCTCTACATGATAATGCAATATTTATATGAACTTGATTCTCGTAGAAGTATAAAACAAAAGCTTGCACTGACTGGCTTGTATTTACCTTAACATAAAGATGCCGAAAGTCTTAAAAATACTCTTAAAGCTTTTTAACAATGTATCGTACCGCCGAATAAAGTAAACAATAATTATTTACATTTAATTTATAAGTAACCTGTATTATTTACAGTGCAATATTTAAATGAATAGTAGAGTTAATTCGGTGTTGTAAGTACGGTTTTCTTTTTATGTTCAGGTGCTTTCGGATCTACGTTACTTCTCGTTATAGATTGCAACCGTCAACATAATATATATTAAAACTAAACCATATCTAGGTAGGTATATAATATTTACGACACCAATTTCTCCTACTTTATTTATAGATCTGTTTGAAAAGGTACAGAAATAATTTTATTGATGGTTTATTTTTTAAATTTAATTTTCAATTTATGACATGTTCAGTGGAATTGGTTGTATGTTTGTCCGTTACCAAAATAATTGTCACATTTATTTTTAAGACTTATCGTTTTAGTAAGTGCATGCTTTAATTTATGAATTTAGTCTAGTTCCTCTTTTCTTATGCTATTCTTTTTGTAAACACTAAACTTCGAGTGAGCGTTCTATCTCGTGTACTTTTATTTATATACTAAAATAAGTAAACGTTTTACTTGGTCAAGCATACATAATGTAATTTAATTGGGTATAGTTTAGGAATAAGAAAACGATAACCCTAATACATAAACAGTAATCAGAGAAAACATTACTTCTATACTGTGTATTAAATGCTTATCCCTAAACTACGTCCAAGTATAAATCAGAATATCAATATATAATTCGTTATATTATTAATTAACAGTAAGATTTAATATGTAATTATTTTTAACAATCTAGTCTTTTTTTTATGACCGTAATGTATTATCGCGCGACTATTATGTGTCTTCAATTTATTTTAAGGATAACAATAGATTCGCTTAGTAAAATGAGATTTTTAGTTTACATGGGTATGTGACGGCCATTTTCTTGACGCGAACGACTCTTGAAATGGCGGACTTTAACGCGAAGCTTTCGGTTAAAACCGTAAACGAGTGTTTGCACACCCATGTTTTTTTATGAGGATGGACATATATTTAAGTTATCCAAAGATCTGTCTATCATATTTACGTTACTCGACTTGTATCGAATAAATGCGTAATAATTAGAGAAATTAGTTTTTTTAAACGTATATTTAAATTGTGTACTAGAAAGAACTGATTGTATATTGCTTTTTTATATTGGGTATAAATGTGTATTGGCATTGTTTTTCAATACTTTCTTACGGTTGCTTACGACAACAGTTTTCTGATAGGACCGGAATCATACATCACTTAGGTACAAGATGCGCGGCGTGCCTCGAGCATCTACAGTTCAGCCTCGTTACTCATAATTTTCATAACGCATTTAAATTTCGTCAATTGATATTATAAGTAAAATATTAAAAAGTTGAACTCATTGGCAAATAGTATAATAACCTAATAACGTGTAAACTCAAAATTTGTTAAAAAAATCTTAGCATAAGAACCATATTGTTAAAAACATTTTTATAATCCCAAGAGAAATTGTACCGTTAGAAGTAGATTTTGCTAAATTTATCAATATTATAATATAAACGATTTTTATAAAGCGGTTATATTCCATACTGCCGGCGATTGCTTTGAAATATCACGAAATTTTATTTATGTAAATTGTTGAATAGGACGGTTTAATTAATGTCGTTTATTAGCCACACGCTTGTTATGTAGGTGCCATCGCAAACAATTCAAAATAAAGCATATATATTTATTTGGTGAATGAGTAAAGCAGATGACCAAGTAATGTCAGCCACAGGCTTATACTACTCGTAACTTCAATATGCTCCATTTGTAAAGTACAAATATTTATTAAAACCTCAAAATACACTTTGATTTTATATCGATAACATCTACTTCGTAACTCTTTCTATCCTCACAGATTAGTACATACTGACCGCGGGATTTAATACATCTGCTTTACTCATTTTAATGCAGAGTGATTTAGATGCAGACGAAAAAAATAACAAGATAATATAATTGTTAGCCTATCGCGAATCTTCCTGTATCTAACGATATACCGATTATATTATTTCTATGTAAATCTAAATTATTGACTAATATTATATTGCAATTACATGAAATTATCTCAATACTTAATTATTTTATGTAAATAAAGAAACATTTGAACAAGTTTCGTTTAATTTTATTTAAAACCTACCCTTTAAGGCATAAATAATATAAGATATCTACTGTATAAGAACAGAATGATCACTCCGAAAAGACATGTAGGTAAATCCTTGCTATGATTACAGCCAATCACCTCGCGGATCTGTTCTCTACGGTGCTTATTTGACGACAGTGTTAGGATTGGACACTGTTTTTTTCTTATAACCGAGTACTAATATTTGACGTTATCATACCTTTAATAGGATAGTGATATCTCGAAATGTCCCACCACATGAATTCGAATTTAAACGAGCAGCTTGTAAGTCTGCTTAAATAAAGTAACAGAATATTTCGAGATGTCACATTATTCTAGTAAAGGGGCGATATTTATCCGTAAATTCTTTAACGTGTACGTACAATATCTTGACGAACGCAAAAGGTTGTAAGGATCAATCTTGTCAAAAAATGTAGGCAGGAGTGCTTGGCTGTTCTCTGACTTTTGCATTCATCTGCTATGAAAGAGCATCTAACCAAAACTAGTGCGAGTTGTTTAGTTCTGCTTATCAATTACGACAATCAAATGTAAATGGGGCAGGGCATGTAAATAAATAAAATCCTTTGTTTTATAAATACAATTTTATTCAGCAAATCACTAGGTCAATAGTTAATATTATAAACGCAACGTTTATCTCTTCAAGTCTTTGTACAAGGCAATAATTGCGCTATTGGATCGCCTCTACACCGTAGAGCAAAAATTAACAAAGTTAACAGTTTACTGCCGTTTGCAATATTTTTAAATTAGCTCAGAGATACGATAATTGTGCGGTCGGCCTATATTTTGGCATTATGTGCTACTAATATTAACTTCTTTGAAGTCTATTATAGCACGACAAACATTATTTGCCTGGTTCTTATTTAACCATATGTTTTTACTAAATGTTAACTTTTGCTCCAATCAACATCTTTGTCCTCCCTATACGATTACATTAACTACAAATTCAACGTTAAATTAAGGGGACGAAAATCATAATGTTAAATTATAAAAATTAAAATTATTCGCAAAAGTTGAATACAATGAGAAATAAATTTGAGTATTTAACATTTTAAATAAATATTTAAAATACATCATAATCTCGTAAGTACGTCGCGGGTTACATACAATATTATTAGCCGTAGTTCCGGAATGTTCATTATAAATGGTATTGAAACACATCTGATTTGGTTAAAACTTCCAAATTACTGTGAAAACAAATACATTTGATACTTAAACATTAAATTAAAATAAAATCACTCGATAGACAAAGGGTAATACTAGAAAACTGAGAAATTAAAACTATAATAATACACTAAAATTTGGTGCAAAGTAAATTAAATGAAACTGTGTAAATACTACAAGTAGATTAAATTTAGAGTAAAAATAAGATGCATTGCACTCTCGTGTTTACTTACTCTAGTTAAACAGTAACTCTCGTACAAAAAATGCGTTTTTATTTAACCTACAATTTTTATAAAGAAAGGAATACATTGCAAGTTCTATACTTAACAAAATGGCAGATACGATCTTAAATATACCGTCAAATGCATTGCGTAGTTGAGCTCTCGAGTAGAGTCAGTCTTCGCTATAAGATTCGTTTTGCCTCACCAGATTAACATCATTAGCAATATACGTGTGAAATTTCATTATGTAAAACAAGAAAGTTCTTACTACATGGCTTTGTGCGTCGTTCCGTGAGGCTATTTCGTTGAAAAAACAAAAAAACGTAAATTGGATACGCATTTAAGACAAAATCCCTATTAATTTATTAACATTATCAAAAGGTGATTGGTATAGAATATTATAAGGCCATAATTGAATTAATATTAACAATATGGTACAGACATTACTGGCTTACCAACTTACCAACGATTAATGTGAAATATTTCAAGAGAGCAACAGGAAGAAAAACAGGCTACTGCAAGATATTTTAGTGAAAACAATTTTCACGTTAAAGTTACATAAATTATGTATTACGAACCTACTTAGCAAAATTATTAATTAAATAAGAACAACAAGATGAGAAATTTCCAATACTAGTAGGTTCAGATGTTAGAAATGAAGTTAGTCAAATCGAAAGCATATGAGCACTATGCTACCACGTCTGTTTTCAATGTTGTTTCTTATAACCATCCATATACTAAATGTAGAATATGTTCTGATTAAGGACGAATTACACCGTTTTAAATTATCATTGACGAGGATTCCTGAAGCAGCCAGAAATAATGTGAACTTAGGGATACCAGCCCTGCCATACTATTCTTAGTTAATGGCGCCTCGAAGGTCTGTGCATTTTCAGTATTTTTCAAATAGCTAAATCGATACAATATCACAAAAATTAGACCATATTTTTGCAGAAACAAAAACCTTAACACCGGTTAACATATACGAATTTTGCCGTGTGAGAAAACATTAGACACTATCATACTCTTGCAATAAGTGACAGAGCCACAGATAAACCTCACGTGACAAAATATTAGGTGCGTGTAGCGAGTGCTCATAGATGGAGATGTGTTTGGTATTCAGTCGGCCTTCCTCGGCCGCCGCTTGCGCACCTCGGCCGGCCGCTCGCCGTCGCCCGCCCCCGCGGACTTCTCCTCCTCGGAGGTCTGATGGAAAAAAAAGCATATAATTTATACAATTCTGAGAATCGGCCAATATCTATTTTTCGTACCACAAAATGTTAAGGGAGAATTGGAGTACTTAAGTATGTATTTGTGGGCTCACTACTCAGAAATGACTAAACGATTTTCATGAAATTTTGTATGCACCTATATAATATGGTAGGTACCAGAATGGGTCGAGAAGTATATTTCTTACCGCTAGGTGACTAGGATAGAGGCAAAACAACACTAATATGTTAAAATATAATATATGTTAGATTCGTAAAAAATAACAATAAAATTCTCTGCTTTACTTACGTCACTGGGCGAGTTCTTTTCGGCATCGCTGTCGTTAGCGTTTTCACCGTCATCGACAATGTCATCGTTGATTAGCTCCTCCTAAAATAAATTATAAAGAAAAATAAATCAAATGTTATATTGACTTAAAAATAATCTGTTATAATAACAGATAACAATATTTGTCTAAATAAATTCAATTTTATTTATAATTCATTCTTATTAAATTCATTGAAATAACACAATTACAACGGATTTAACTATTATTTTTATATTAACGTTCCGATAACTATAGTTTTAGTTTTCGTAAGGCCAGCCTAAAAGGAATATATGTATATCATAATAACCAGAGAAATATGGGAAATTACTATATTAAAATTTGTCAATATTTCCGTTACCTGTTCTTCACTGGGCTTGTCCACGGCGTCTCCGGTGGCGCGCGCGTCGAGCTCGGCCTGCGACACGAACACCTTGTCCGCGCGCCGCGGCGGGTACAGCAGGTCGATCACGCACACCAGCACCTGAACACACGCACACAATAACTTAAAAAAGATGCGACAAATCACTCTCCAACCACAAAGTTGGATAATAGTAAGACCGAATCTTGTGTTGCAATGAGCCTGTACACACACACACACACACTTCTTACAGTCAGCATAAATAGTACGTTACGCACCGAGGCCAGTAAAATGTAAAATAACAAATATCTCAGATCACATGTAATTGTCGTCCGAGGCGAAGCCGAGGTTGACAAAAATGTGATCTGAGGCTTTTTTATTTTACTGGCTGAGGTCAGTATACTATTTTTCTGTTCGACGAAGCCAGAAAGCGGTAATTTCATTTAGCGCAGCGGCAAGAAAGTTGGCGCTTTCCGGCCGGAGGACAGAAAATATATATTAGGGTTCAAGCATTACATGTCCTTATTGAGAAAACATTTTAATAATATGAGTGTGAGCGTGTTATGATATATTTGATCACCTTGGCTACTAAAATATATTTGATGACGACTGAAAAACATCATAGAAGTTTAAATTGCGAGTAATTAAAAAGTTACATTAATACAGACTGCACTATGATCGATAAAATAGAGAGTAAGTTATTTGCAACACTTGATATTCATTTAGTAAATAGAGAAATATGTTACCAGTCCAAGCAGGGCTCCGATGAAGATAGTTCCAACAGCAAAGATCAGGTACGAGCCCCAGGTCGGCAGGCCGTAGGTTTCCATCAACATGTTGTGCACACTCTGACCACAAAAAGATAAAAAATATTAATTACATTTTTACAAATTACAATGTAATATGATTTTCAGAGAACGGGTTTTTAACTTATAAATTTCTGAAATAAAAAATCATTCAAGTTCAATTCATAGTTTGTTTTTTTAAGAAGGTATAAAGAAAAGTGGAAAAAATACATGTTTTTATGTTTGAAAGTGTGTATGTAGGCTAAATACTCACTCTGAGTGCTTGGCTGAGCTTGAAGAACTCTGCGACTAGGCTCATCTGCAGGGAGTCCGGAGCCTTCCATCCAGGAATGGGTTCAGTCTGCTTCCAGCGTTGCTGCTCCACGAACGACAGCATAGAGTCCACATCGCGCGGGCCCTTGTATTGACGGAACTCACCATCCTTCACGCTGGGGGACAGTGTTTGCTTGTTATAGTACTATTCTGTACTATATTCATAATCCTACTACTATTATAAAGGCGAAAGTTTGTATGTATGGATGTTTGTTACAACACTTATAACTCGAGAACGGCTGAACTGATTTGCCTGAAAATTGACGGGGAGGTAACTTAGAGCCAGGAAAAGAACATAGGATACTTTTTATCACGTTCCAGTAAAAAAAAAAGAAAAAAAAATAGGTACTTATTTATCTCATTTGTTAAAACGCAACAATGACAACTGTCAAATCTATTGATTAATATGCTTTGCTGGGCAGGACGAAGTCTGCCGGACCGCTAGTATTATATAAATTAAGAACATAGTGTAAATGATTACAATGCTGAGGCATTGTTATCATTTACTAAGACTAGTCATTTAAATATTTGATGTCATACAATACAAAAAAATATTAATATGTAGTGTTTTAATAACTTTGAAGATTATTTTATACCAAAATAATCATCTTTATCCTATTTATCATTACATCACTCTATTTAAGTGCATTTGTATGCACTTCAACAGTATAGTAACACAAACCAAAATATTATGTTATTCCTTTATCAGTGAATATGTATGTGTGATAAAATAATAAAACTATTATACTCACTGAAATATGGTGGGAAGCGCAGTAACGACGAACCGGCCGCTGAGTCCAGGAGACTGAGTGACATCAACAGCCGCAGCGCGCATGTTCAGCGCCTTGCGACCCGCCCGTGAAGACAGCTCGCGCCACGCCGGAGCCAGAGCGCTGCATGCCGGGCACCAGGGGGCATAGCTGTACACATAAATAATAGGTTAAGGAATTTACAGGAATTATAATTTGCATCAAATCAAATTTCATCTATATTTATATAGCAAATATAGTCTATACTCTATAGTTTATTTCATAACATTAATGTTTTGTTGGTTGAACAAATCATTTTCCAACCACAAACTTGGAAATTATAAGACAGAATTTTGTGTTGCGATGAGCCATATCAAAGTTTACTAATCTGAGCAACTTAGTAAGTACTTTTTATTATTTAATCATGTTCATTATTGAGAGTGGGCATGATGTTATATAGTGTATCATAGCGGTCCCGGCAGACTTCGTCCCGCCTGGCAAAGAATCGATTTAATAAAGTATCCTAGTAGGTAGGTTCTGAGCTACATCCCCAGCAATTTTCAGCCAAATCGGTTTAGCCGTTCTCAAGTTATAAACGGAGTAACTAACACAACTTTCTTTTATATAATAAGAAGATTGTATAGAAAACAAGTTGAACCAATCAAAACTCAACAATTTCGAAGCTTTAGGCTCTTTGTTGTTAAATGGAGTGACACTGTAATATGAGTTTACATTGTATTATGGAAATTTATTTTATAGAAAACTAAGAAAGAATGTTCTCAAAGCATTATTTATAATATCATGATTAACTAAAATTACTCCTATATGAAACTTAAAAAAACATATAAACATAATTAAAAATTTAGTATTTATAGGACATAAATTGTGTTCCAACATAACAATGTACAATTGTAAACAATTTCCTTCAGAAGCTTAGCTTTAAAATACTAACTTTAATATCATAGAGTAAGATCCCAGAGCGATCTGACGTAACTTATTTTCTGACGAATGAAACCTTAAGATTTCAGTAGCGTCTAGAGTGCCTTGAATATCTACGGGCTTGTGAAAACTGTCAGAGTAAAACAAGGTTTTTTCTTGTTAAACCTAAAAATATCTAACCTCTTGTTATATTGCTTTGTGAAAGAAACAATTAGGTTGAGGACGATTATTTTAGATCAAAAACGCGTTGCATTACTAAATAAAAATTGTTTTTAACGCTTTTCAAAGTATGTCCCACCCATCACATTGACGGGTGAGCGAAATGGGTTATCTGATAAAACTGACTTAGTGATTATAAAATCGTTGTGTCAACTTTATTTAAACGTAGCTGGTTTATACTAAAGCAAATTATATGTGTTATGGCGTTTAATTTGGTGGTGGTATATACTGAAACTGACTCAAAGACGATAGATGAGGATGATAGAGACCAAACGCCAGGATTAAGTTTTTCCACCACTAATAATTCCTCCGCCGACGAAGACTCAAGTAAGATTGGGTTAAATTAGAGATTACTGCCAGGAAAAAGTCGAAAGAGTATAAATACCTCGCAGTTTCACAAAGTACCTTTGACTTCGACAATGAATAAAAGGTCATGTTTTTAAAATGTGTTGATAAAACTAGCAAAGCATTACGAATGAATAAGGAAGATGTCTCTTTCATTAAAACTAGTCATATTTTAGACATTCTACCAATTATTATCAATTTTCTGAGCCTGTAAACATTGAAAAGAAAAAACATTTTTTTGTTTTTATTATTCTAAAAAACTACTGAAATGATTACTTGTAACATTAGATAATTCATCTAAAAACTGATTTAAAATAAATACAAAAGAACTGTGTTTATATTTTTCATACATTTGTATGCCCAAATGTTACTCGTCCCACCCGTCACAAAGTACTGTCCCACCCGTCACAAGCTTTGAGAAGCAAAATTATTTTTATTTTACGAGTTATCTGCGTATTTTCTAATGGCTAATCTATACAATATCAGAAACTATATAAAAATAGGTTGTTTAACAAAAGTTACATAGTTTCTTACGAATTGCGAATAGTGTAAGTCAACTCTGAGAGGAGAGGTAATTTGAAGTCCCACCCGTCACACTTCTTATACCGTCAATTTCTCATAATAATAATGACATTTTCATACTTTTTTCGATGGTACAGTATGCAATGACTATTCAAGTATTTGATAATGTCATATTCAATGCGTAAATCGTTGCCGTTTGTCAGAAATAAAGCGAAGTGCAGGCAAAAATGAGTATAAATGTCCCACCCGTCACAATGGAATGACCCATAAGTAATTTAGCAGTCATCAATATAATTATTTATGCAAACAATTAATTATCTGTTATCAACAACACATAGAATAAAAACTTCTATACTTAAATGTAGAGTCAGATAAATAAATTTTAAATATGTACCGTGTGAGAATGTTTAGCAGATTAGAGTGAAAAAGTAAGTACACAATAGATGGTGCGTCATGGTTTTCAAAACGGTATATTGAAGGCTCTAGCGGCCTTGTAAATGGTTGATGAACTATGCGACATTTTCTATACACCCACACATTTCATACATGCATACAGCGTCTGGGCTGAAAATAAATACTTCTGTCTAAAAATAAAAGCCAGAAACAAAAGCCGTAAAGATCATATTGTCACATTAATAGCGTAAAGAATCTGACACGTTTTTATTTCAGTCGGCACCGGTAGATTTAGCTCAAAATACTCACAATTCGACCATCCATTCTCCTTCAAGTATGTCCCTCCAATTATTTTCATCTAACTCTCTATTTGCGCTAGTTACGTTAATGAAACAACATGATAATATTGAGAAATAAATGAAAAATTGTAAAAAATCCAGAGTTCTATGTACGCGCGCCATGTCTGATTTTAAGTGAGTGTTGTCAGATGACAAAATTATATCTACTACTTTTGTGGAAATAATTAAAGTCGAAGAAAATAATTTTGTGTATTCATATGCGAAATAAACATTATCAACACTATGTGTTTATACGTTTGAATGTACCACTTTATCAAAGAATTAGAATAACAAGAAGAAATAATAATAAAATAATAACTAATTTTCAATTAGCAACATTCACACAACTTTCTTCGCTGTGGTCGGGTTCATTGACCAGTAACCTCCGTAAATAAGTAATTTATGCATATTTTTTAGAAGATGAAGGTTTTTTTTTAACATTTTCGAATATAAATAACGTAAATCTGACATTTTAAGATAATGCCGCAGTTGCAAGGTCGCCACCTATAAAAACACAGAGTTATTAGTTCACTACTCAATCGTAATGGCGTAGAATTCTATTTCAAACATTTGCCAGAAGATGTCGCTATGAGTAATGCGAACTACGAAATCTTTTGAACTGCAGTTGTTGCACTCCCGAAGTGCGCTAATACAAGTCTTGTGAAAGTATTAAAATATTTTTTTGCTTTATTGGCTGCGTGTAAAGAACTACCTGCTAAAATAAAATTTATCTTAGCGCACAATGTACCTAGTAGAAATGTTATTTATAAAGTTTTGTATAGAATAAGCGGTACTTTCCTACCTACGTAACTAAGTAGGTATTAACGATTATTGTTTAACTGAAAAAATACTTAAGTACTTACTAGCAAATTTCACTAGAAATTTTGATCAACTTTATTTTTGCTCACTCTAATTTTGCTTATTACTAGCTTGCATAAAAATCATATAGATATACTTAGGTAGGTATCTAAGTAAGCAATGTCCTTAACTTACCGGTACAGGATTTATTTTATTATTAAGTAGATAAGTAGGTACCCAAATCTGTGGGTATTAATAATATAATTTAACCTTAATGCTTTTGCTTCATGCAACGAAGGAAACTACCATATTTTCATCGTGTTATAAAATGCCGTAGGTACTTACGTGTATCTACGTCACGTATCGATGTCGTGGTCATACGGCTTCGCGCGGCTTCGTCTGCCATCGATCGAGGTCGCCAGTTCGACCCCGGTACGACACTTCATCTATACTTAAGTACTTAGCATTGTTGTATTTTAACTTAGGCAAGTAAACGTGACCAGACGTCCCGTTTCGAACGGGACTAAGTAGGTATCATTTTCTGTAAATACGAGTCCTGGTATCCCAGAAATAAACTCTCGTAGAAATTGACCCGTTTTCCGAAAAACTTTTACGCAATCTCCGAAAATGATGTTCAAAATCTACGCGCACATTTCAACTAAATAAATTATGTAGGTAATGCAGATGTGATCCATTTGATACCCCACTATATTTATTATGTTTTTCCATCCCCACTTGCACCTCTATACGGCTGAACAGATTTTCGTAGTGTTAAAATCTCATTAAGTAACTATAATAAGCGAATGTCGCGTTTTGAGTCAAACAGTTAAGTATTAAAACACAGTAAAACCGCCTCTAAATGTCTATAAACAGCTATAGCCTACCTGCTACATTGGAAAGGCGATTAAAAAATTAAACTATTTGACTAGGCTATATGTAAGTAGGTTAGGCTAACTAAGTAAGTACCTACTTAAATGTTATTATGTTAGTAATTAAAATCATACTCGAAGCATTACTATACAGCCAACTTGGTAAGTCATTGGTCAAATAGGGGCGCCGCTGTCGTCTATATATTTTTTGCCAAGCTTTATACACAACTGTGACACGACTGAATGTAGCTTTCTTCCTTTTTATAATCTGAAGGTAGGTAATAGAGACAGGTAGTTAGTATTGGTAGGGTCTATTTCAATTAGTTTCTTAACTTCACTACTATTTTTGTTCATTAGGTTTTCATATAATAGTAAACGAAATTATACATACTTACAGACCTTACCATTTATAGGTATATGTAGTAGGTACATACTAAGTAACTGCGCTTGATTGCAGTATTATAGCCACAGTTGAGCTCTCTAAATCCACCAGTGAAATTAAATAGGTAGGTAAAAGATTTTAGTTACAAACTTTCATTTCCATTTATTCCCGTAGTTGATCAATTTTCCGAAACTTTGTATCACATTGTCCTTATTTTAATCCTATTTATCAGTAAGTACCCACTTACTTATTTAATCACTTCCTATTATTGCTTCTGCCGCGACTTCGTCACTTACACAATATTGTTATAAAATATGGCCTATGTGTCATTGCCTTGATCAATCATAACTAGTCATCAATTTATTCAGAGTGGTACGGTATAGTACCACTTAGTTGGTCCAATGCCGATTGGCGGATTACAGGACAAAAATGTGCATGCATTTTTGTCCTGTAAGTTTTACAATGTTTTCTGATCACATAATGCCTAAGTATGTTTGTATCTATTGTACATTAATAAGGAACCCGCGACCTCACGATCGCTAATCAACTCATTTGTCCACTACTGAACTACGACGTCTCTATATTTAGGTACCTACGTATTGAGTATTTTACTTAAAGAGATTACTTTTGTCCGTAAAGCTAGTAAATATTGGCGCTGTGTAAATGTTCCATGGATTAAACCCTACTCGCTTAATAAAATTATTATTATTCATTTTCAAATACAGTTGCCAACTGTGGGTAGGTAGGTACCTATGAACTATCTAAGTACTTACTTACCTGGACCACCAATAATTCTATCTCGTGTTAATTTTGTTTTAATATTTTGACTTATAGTCAGGAATTTGAGAATACAAATACAAACAAAAACAACAGATATCGATCAGATCACGGTGTACGACAGTTGTCAAATATAAAAATATTTTACGCATCTTGTCGTCTATTGCTAGAATAATAATCGTTAGGGCTGTCCTAACTTGTTCAAGTAGGTATAACATTTTATGAAATCTAAAATTTACAACTACCTACGAAATAATTTATTGAGTTTGTATGTAAATAACGTACTCTCGTACCTACTTATTTACCTACTTATAGCAATTTTTAATTAGAACATATTCATTGTAAAAAACGTTGGGCACTAAGAAGCTATTAAAAAGTTTTTACGTCGTGATAAAATTTGAAGTAAAAATAGTAAATAGATTTATGGAAGTACCTACTTGGTTTATTATATCAAACGAATATTTCTATTCTTCAATCGACAGCCCTGTTATGCTACAGTTTAAAACGTATGCGTCTCATGCCGATGTCTATGGCACGTTTTATTTTTTCAATTCAGTCAAAGGTAGATCCATTTTCTCTTTTTTTGGTTTTTAAATAATGGCATTGTTTGTGGACAAGATTTCACGTGTCGATCAGCAGAAGGTATTTGATACGTTTTTTGAGCATGACGATGCGTTGCTTGCATTTTTAAGCGGCCGTAGCTGATAAGGTGATAAGTGTATCAAGTTTTTTTGTTTAATAGGTGTTAAGTAGTATACCTAAGTATAAGATGTAGGTAAAAAAAACAAATTTTAATCGGCAATATTGAGTTTAGGTATCTACTTAAGTAATATAAAGAAAGCGAAGCTCGCAAAGTTTTTCTATACAATCCAAGAATACCTCCTCCTATAACTTAAATAAACCTATTGTAGTTTTTGATGTAGGTACTCACTTAAGTACTAGTTTTTTATGCATAAGTACCTACACCTATTTATTTACCTATCTATTTTAGAAGTTATAGTTCTGTGTAGTTTTCAGTTCAGCCTATGCTAGTTTCATGAACAACAAAACAAGTTCATAATCCTTTAGTTGTAATTATGTAATTAAATAATGAATTGTTATTTTTTATCACATTTTTTATTAAAAATAGAATGTGCATTAAGCCATCGTGCTGTCAGCCACATACCCGATTTAAAATCAACTGTCAAACTCGAACAAAAATACGACACAGTTGTCAAATTATTTTTTCTCGCGCAACGGTCGGAATCGAGTTTTCAGTCAGAGTTGTCAAATTAGATGGCGTGTGTTCGATATTTAACACTTTGACACTGGCAGCTAATCCATGGACAATTATTTTTGTTTTTTCTCCGTCTCGAGTGTCATGGCCGCTCGGTAATCCTTTTAAATGTGCTCTCAGTAAATAACCGTCATCATGTTTCTTATTCAAGTAAAAAACTGAAATTGGAAACTTTGGAATTTTCAAGTTAATTGTAGAATCTTAAAAGGTAAGTTGTACCACCTACTTTATGAGCATTGTTGGTTTGAAAAATCGTCATGTAACCTATGCTTTTATTATCTGACTAAGTACAAAATTATGTTGAATTTATACTTAATGGAAAGTATTTTTTTATAGATAAATCAGTCCATACCTACAACAAAGTTATATTTGTAGAATAAGTATACACGGGTACGTATTTTGTTTTTTTTAAGTATTTCGCAGATTTGTATTTATTTGATTTTTCATCATATTTTCACACTTAAAAAACTCCCGGTTTCTGACGAGTCACTAACTATGGATATTGTTGGTCTACAGATTCTGATAGCATCCGTCAGTCAAACGCTTCCCGAGTAGTCCATTGTGAACATTATTGCCAAATCATTGATCGACGATAAATATGATCCATGTAGATCATTCACACGCTAGACTGTGACAGGTGGCACTTGCGAGTATGAAAAAATCAATACAATCATTCGTTGCGCTGTTCAAATATGGAAAAAGTTCAAATGTAGGTAGGTAGGTATATAATAATATTTTTTAATTTGAATTTCGAGGTCGATTCAGTGTGGCCACGTCTAAAATGCGTTTGTCGTGTAATCCCTCGGGGAATGGATTATTTTTTCCATAGATTATTTTTTAAATGTCGTCGCGTGGGATATGGCTGTGGCGTGATGGAATGAGGTATTTTGGGCGGTATATTAATTTCGGATCACCTATTGACGCTATTGTGACACAGGTAGGTAGATCTAGGTTTGATTGACATTTGAACGATTTACCTACTTGCGTTTTGATCTTGCTTCAAATCACCTAGTCAAAAATTTAAGTTCTTGTTAGCATCTGATGAAAAAAGTTTTTAAAATTTTGACGTGTATTGTATAAGTAGGTATCTATGTAAGTAGACATTTCTGCAGCTTCTCGCCTTAGAAATTTATAAAATGATTTAAATCTAGTTTTGTATGTCTAGACTTGTCAAAATGACTTGACCGTCGATATTTTAGTCGTTTCACCAGGTCACTCTGTTTTCTAGCTGTTGTAAAGGATCTGAGCAACATTAAATGATAGCTATTCGTGCGATTCAATTTAAGACTTGAAATGCATTAAGGTACATTTGTCTGATGTTCCAGCGTAAACCGTTACCTGCAGGGTGCCAAAGGTTCAATGGAAAAATCTCAATGAAAAGGTTATAATTATAGTATAAGTACACCATTTTGAAAAATATAAAGAATAGAGAAAATTAAATTTAAGAAAATCACAAAACAAAAGTTTAAATGAGTACTTATATAAAAAATATACCTAACAATAAGCCTCGTAGTTACGTAGGTACCTATCGTACCTATTGTTAAAACAATTAAATAAATTTATATAAAAAAATACCTACTCGGGTACCACTTCTGAATTTATATTCTTATTATAAAAGTAATAGATTTGTATTTAGTAATCATATTAAATAGCCTTTTCCTATTATGCAGTTTATTTTTAGAGTGGATTTGCTAAAAGTAACATTTGGTAGGTGCTACCGACTGCTACCTATGCTATATCAAACATTCTAAACTATAGGTAGGTACTTACTTATAAAATCAATGTGATACGGTTTCCAAGAACATAGTAAAAACTACAGAGGCCATAAAACAGCCGAGTCAGTTCTTATCTCATCTTTACTTGTGTGGGCTGCTCCCGAGGGAGTGACCTAGCTGTCTCATTGTTGTTTGTGTTCGGATTATGTGCTCATTGAGTTTTCCGATAGTTTTTCGTGTTTGTTTTATTATTGTTCGTTTATTTAGAGTAGCTTTTGTAGTTTAACTACGTACGTATGAAGAGTTGGTTGTTACTTTTTAATTTCTACTTTTACGGTTATTACACATTGGAATGAAACAAATAGGTAAAACGGATTATAAAAAATACGCAACATAAATTCGGTATACTTACCTAGTTGTTTCATTCCAATATTATTATTATACTTTGTGTTAGTTTATTTTTTTGACGTGAAGACAACTGATTTCTTTTTTCAATGGGTTTAGGTAACTAATTGAATTCCCAATATCTACGAGGATGGAACGACTGCAATAAGCTTGAAATTTTGCACGGAAGTTCCTTTTATAACGTAGGAGAACACTAGATATAAATATGGATACTCATAAACTTCCATCATTTACATCTAAGTGGTGGTTACCACTCTCTGTCTGTTATACAAATCTCTTACAGTGAGTAGAGTGTATAATTTATTTCAAAATATCTATAATATAGGTACCACCTAGTAATTAATAAGAATCTACACAATTGTTATTTGAGTCTCGTAAAATTGATGAATCGATTCAAAAACATGCTAAATCGATATTAACCTCAATTAACAACTATTAGTAGCCTTTTCACGCCAGTCGTCATAAATTTCGCTACTGTTTAAAAAAAACCGTGAGAATCTCTATGGCCGGGCACATCCTTTGTCCAAGATGATGGGACGTACCAGTTCCGCTTCTGAATGAACTTTTGTATTTTTTTTGTCTGTGTGCACAGGTGTATTTGTTGTTTTAGACCTATCCATCACACTGTTTGTCAATGTATCGAAAACGATAGAACAACAGTTTGTAAGTCCATGTAATCGTAGAGAAAAATAAACAAACTATAGATGATAATACCTACATTTTATAAATCGAAGAGTAGGTACCTATTTAATGTAAACTTAGCTGTGTTGTAACCGAATGGCCTTAGCCTTACAATAAGTAGTTGGAAAGTCGTTGTTTTGGTTTCTTGTGATTCGTTTAGTAAGGTAGTGCAGTTTTCTTTTGCAGTGTTTTTTTTGTTTAGTTGACTGACTCTACAGATTTGAAGTCGTAATGGTAGCTTTAGGATACTCTGATAAGTTCCTTCTTATTTTTTTTATTTTCATCGCCTATTCGGTGAGTATACCTATCTTCTATGCATTCTGGAAATTTGTAGCATTTACTTGATATTCCTACACGGTTCTCAACTTGCTTGTTAAGTCCTTATATAAGTTCTTCTTGCATGATTTACCTTCATTCTTTAAATAGGTAGTACGACAAAGTACCTATTTGTAACTAACTTACTTTACTAAGTCTCTCCTGAAACTATCCTTTCAAATTCGTGAAAACCTCATGTACCTTGGTAGATACATCTTACAAAAAACAGTTAAGTACAATATTATTAGTATTCATATAAGAACAATTTATTTCTTTCCATATTACCGCTTTCTCCATTCCCAAGCTTTAAAGTCTTAGAACCCTAATTCTAAATTTAACCTCTCCGCGTTGGCGGCAAAATGACCATAAACAAGTTTTATTTTTTCTCGCCGAGGCTGTCCCGCCTTTGTGTGATATCCTGCCCTTTCGGTCCGACCTTTTTAAGGAAGAAATTTATTACTTATGTATACTTTCGGCCATGACCAGTAGCAGTTTTTAATTGTGAATTATGGGGTTATTATTTCTCCTTTTTTACGTTTCCTGGCCTTACGGAAGGTCACCTTTGTATTTTTTATAGATCTGATTTCGATTCGTTTTTTGTAATTGGTTTAGATTTGAGTTTCTTTGGGGATTAATCGGGTGGAACGGTTCAATGTGTTTAGTGCTGAATGAGGCGGATGTTCTTCCTAAACTAGGAATGTCTGACGGACAGGAAACGGCGGGATTTGTGTAAATCAGACGAGGGTCAGTAACTTGCTTAGTTATACCTACTTACTTAACTCGTGTAATGGATTTTCATTCGTTTTTTTTCATAATAATAAATTCCCTACTTATTTCAAATAATGTTATTATGTAATACTATACCTACTACCCATTTAACTGTATTTTACTATACTTAATGTAATAATTGTACCTAATTCAAGTTTCAATTATAAAAAAATATAGGAAGGGATAAGGCGGAGGTAGAAAAGTATGTAGGTACGTAGTTTAGATTGTATATATCAGGTGAAAATATTTGCCCAGAAGGTAGGTAACAGAGGAGTTGTACGTGTCTTACCATACATGCCTTTAACAATAAGTATATGTTACAATAGCAAGTCTTTTTATTATATTATTGCTGCCCCCCACTGACAAATGGATCCACTTTTTTAAACAATTTTAAGGGTTGCATAAACCCTTTGTGCGACGACGTCGCAATTAAAAAGTATTTCGCGTATCCCCACCTGGATTGATAAAAAATGTCTGTTTCTTACTTTTTGCATCGGTCGAAAATTATAATCGCCGTACGGCCATGTGTATGCTTCTTAATTCATTGACTGTTATTTACTTTTTTTGGTCCCAGGGATTTACGTCAACAACGGTCCTTTGATTATTTTTGGCGTTGTCTGTTCAGTCGGTTGAGGAAGGTAGGTGTGTAATTGTGATTTTTTGGTAGAGTGAGAAATAGAGTCCTACTGCGCAAATAGGTAAAATCGATATTAGTTTAAAACTCGAATGGTATTATTTGGTATAGGTATACTAAGTATTTCGATAAATTGGACCCTGCATAGTGCCTAACTGAGTTTAGGTCTTAAAAAATTGTAAACACATTAGGCACGGTGAAACTATGAAAGTCCATGTGAAATAATACTAATAATCGCGAAGGCATTAAGTACAAATTATTACCTATATGAAAGTCCATTCCTTGATGATACCTTTAATCATTTCAGCGTAATCTACAGGTACCTAAACAAGCTATTGCAGAACATATATCCAAGCTCTACTAATTTAATTTATGACAATAGCACATTGTGCTTTACTAATTCCAAACCTAATTTCCAAACTTCACTGGGAATATATCAGACAAGATAATGAGCCAAAAAATACTTCAAATAAAGTTATGAATCTATAATAGCGAAACGAAAAGCGCGGGAGCTATTGTCTTCTTAATTCAAAGGGGGTACCCCACAGACAAAACATTCGATTACCGGCACAGATAGCATAGAGAGCGTATAGAGAATAACCATAGACAATTGATAGAGGCACGCGGCGGCACGCGGCGCGAAATGGCGCGCAAATTGAGTACTCCAATTACCGTGTCGGGTTCTATGACGTATACAGCGGGATGATGATTTTAAAGTGGTTTCGATTTTCAAACTTTACCCATCTAGAATGCAGAAAATATATTTGAAGCCGTATGTTTCACAATTTTTATCAATCAATAAAACTAGTAATTCATTAAATAATTTAGTGTGCCTACTACCTACTACTACTACTACTACCTACCATAGGTGCTATTTATGACTAGTGTATTTATTTACTAGTAGGTAGGTAACCACATATTTTTATGATAACAAAATCTACAAATACTACCACATCTGGCTATGTCAGAGCCCCGGTTAGACACCTACTTACTTACTATCTATATCGATAAAATTTTATAAAGTCAAAGTATTTAGGTACTTTCTTTCCTTTGTTAATTTGTACCTACTTATTTATATTTATCTATTACCTATCCTATATAAAAGTACTCAGACAATATTTTATTAAACTCTGCCTTTATATTTACTTTTTGCTACCCGTCACGTGGCATTAAATAGCATCGGGTATAAAGAGGAGGCTAATCGTGCCGAGGAGTATTTCCTACACCCGAGCTTTGATGAAGTGACCAGAAACTAAGTAAACTAATGTAGGGGTAATAGTAATCGGGTGATCCAGTAATCGGGGTTAGGAAGTCAAGTACCTAATCGTATTTGCTAGTTGCAAAGTGTAGGTAGGTACCTAGTAAAAATAGTGTTGAGCCTCTATCTTGACTAGCCGATTCAAATTTCGTCTTTTGGAATCATTAAGTACTTACCTTAGATTATTTTTGGCGTTATCTGTTCAGTCAATTGAGAAAGGTAGGTGCACCTATAAAATATTAATAAAATCCTTACTGTGATGACAGTCGTAAAATGCCTATTCACAAATTGATAATTTTCAACTCAATTTATCCCTAGCGTTTCAAGTTATCCTCAATATTTCAAAGTCGATGATAGGAAATCGTCAATATATTTAAGTATTATAAGTTAGATGAAGATAAGTCTTAGCTTACATCGATCATTTCCCTACAGATAAAAGGCCTACAAATTGAAAAGTCGAGTTCAGCATAATCGAATATTCGATTCAATAGTCGCCCACATCAAAGAATTTTTGCAATCTAATTCAATAAATCGTTTGAAAATTACCAAACAAGCAGAATTGGCACTTCGCGGGCTTAACACGGAAACGTCATTTGGCCATTTTGTATTTTAGGAATGCGTTAGATATTCGATTTTGTTTTAGGAGTGAAAAAAAAATGCGACCTTTTCTGTAGGTATGGATTTGCAATAACTTTATATAATTTGAAGCAGTAGATACACTTATAGGTATACCTGTGTAGTTTATTTTGTCACTTTTTAAACAGGTTTTTCTTTAGAATATGGTAATGAGTTATTGAGTGTAATGCAACAAATCTACTACTTAGTAGGTACCTACCTACTAAGCAGTAGAGTGAGCGATGAAATCCTATATACCTAGTCATTACAAAATTCGGGGCAAAGTAGATTATAATTAAGATCATGATCCATAGTATCGTATAGTACTTACCTATCTTTTAACAAAAAATTGCAAAAATATTTCTATATTAAGATTGGTACCTCTGTAATTTCGGTCTTTTGTACCTATTTTAAAGATAAAAGTGTGCGTCAAATTTGTGCTGAGCGTAAGAATTGAATTTTGTAAATTTGTAAAGGAGTTTTCATTCGATTTCGCCGCTCGGCCCGACCGAGACCAAGTTTTATTGCATTACTCGTGCATGAATTTGCACCGGGTTCGCTTTGAAGTATTTCTTGCGAGTAATGACCTGAATTTTCACTTTCATATTTCCGATTGGTGGTTTTCTTATTTCGAACATTGGATTTGTTTTGGTTCGTTTGGGGTGAATCTTTTGGGGTATCTATGATGAAGGAGTTTAAGTGATTGAATGAAAATAATTTCAGTACTTACAAACCTAGCTTTTGTTAATGTATTTTTATTTTTCGTTTTCATTTAGGCGTGTTATTATTAATATCAAGTTAGGTATATAATATTTCTTCTCTGCTAGTAAGCACTCACGATTTATTGTTTATTAATAAATAGGTAGCTTTAACAGTGAATATGTAACTATTGTTATGATAAAATTTAGTTCAGAAGATATTAATTGCCAGCGTCAAAACGAGCTGGCGCAATCAATATTTCATAGTTTTATTTAATGTTTTTTAAAACGTACACAGGAAAATTCAGAAAACTTACAACTAAAATACAGTCAAGTCGAACCCATCGAGAACTCATAACAGTCTGACGTATTAGTAAAATGAATAATAAATCCGCACCACAGACAATAGAGGCATTAGGTGCACCATAGACAAGCGATAGGGGAGGGGTGCGTTCGTAACACAATCCGCGAGCACGTCAACTCTATTATTTATGGATTCTTTAACATGTAAGGACCATCGTATAGGGTTTGGCAGAGAATTTCAACAAAACTCATACGTTCAAACAGACTTCATTGCCAAAAGCAAGGATGATATAATCAACCTTAGGACTTAAACTTAAAGTCTAAATTTAAGTAAGAAGTTTTGATCCTACGCAAGATTTATATTATGTCGATGTTTTTCGGACATTTGGTGCAAGGAAGTGTTTCTTATGGCTCAGTGCGTTTAGGGATTGCACGCGATTGTTTTGGGTGTAGGTTTATTAAATTAATATTATATGGTTGTAATTGAATGTTAATAAGGATACAGTTTTCATTTAGCAGGGTAATTAGGTAGGTAGGTAACATAAATTTATGTGTACTTAAGTATTAAATGTTTAGAAATTAAAGTTTTTTAAAATTAAAGCAGTTTCATATTTTCATCTACCATCTTTCGTCGTTATACCTACCTACCTTAAGAAATAAATTCATATTTCTTTTTCTGTCTAATCAGCAGCAACTGCAAATAAGTAGGTTAAACTTAACAATATAAACAGCTCACTATTGTTCACATCTTTAACTGGTTCTCCAATTAAAACTATAAATGAACCTACGGGATGCTTACCATCGTATCTGAAATAATACTTACAAAATGAGAAGTTCTCTTGTAACAATACGGTTTATGCGAAATAACAGATTAAATCGCCTAATGAGCAAACTGATTGAATTTGTACTGTAAAGTCAAAACATTATGGCTTCAATGGAACGTTTGTTGTCAGGTATTTCAAATGCTTATAGTAGATACCTACCTACCTACATAACTAAGTGTAGCATTGATTAGGTACATATGTAGCTACCTAACAGGCTGGAGTAATGAGAAATTATTATTTAAGTAATCATTCATAAGTAAAATCTGTAATTTCTAATTCTTAAAGATAATTGTGATCACGACTTCAACTTCTTATAGCAACAACTTCTGGTAGTTATAAAAATAAATACTTACTAAAAATGTTTTAAATTCATTTAATAAAATTTAATAAAAGCGATAAAGTAAGAGGTTCCTAATTTGTTCAACATTCCTATTTTAAGTTTGAGAAAAAGGTAGGTTGTACCTAAGGTACAACCTACCTTTTTCTCAAAGGTGCTTGTAGTTAAATTACAAGATTCATCAATTAATCAACGATGGCATAAGATTTGTCAGTTTGTAAGATTTGTAGAGTCCCTTTATTAACTGTAGGTAGGTGCCTTCTGAGGTAAACAAAAATTGTACAAAATATCAACATTATAATATAGGTAGACACAACACAAATTGCGGTCTGAAAGTAGCATATCAAAGTCTTATTAAAACCACAAGTGCCATAGACAATGAATTTGGGCGGGAAAGGGCGCGTTTTCTAAAATGGCACATTTGTTTGATTTGCTTTTGAAACTCAAGTGGCCACATGCTGGCAGTTTTATTACTCGACGCTCAAATATTTGCCTTCCCCACTGCCATAGACAAGGAAATGCTACTGTTTATGATTTAATGAGTTTATGATGTTTTGAGTATTAAGAAGGTATCTGGTGGTAGATGCATTTTTAAGAAACCTGAGAATAACTTAAATGATGCCAATATACAATACGCTGCTTCTCTGGAATAGTGTCACAACTCGAAATAATTTGTTACTCCATTTAAGACTGTGAACTGTCACATATAAATTTCAATTCAGAATGGTAACCCATTTCGAGTTGTGACACTATTCCAGAGAAGCAGCGAATATACTTATTTAGAAGCGTTTTTTACGTTTTAAATTAAATCAAACTATAAGTAATAAAAAAATTTGAACATAGTTTTAATATAGGTACAAACTTACTTAGATACTAATATTTAAGTAGGTAGGTATAACTATTCATATTAGGTACGTAAATAGTACGTACAGGCATGCATTCTAAAGACAAATATTTACCTACGCAGATAAACAAAAAACCTTTTTACGTAGGTACCAAATGTCTTCTAAATCGAGAATCTACACATTGAGAAGTGAGGGTCAGGCAGTTTCTTTCTCATTTATATTATTAGCAAGGCTTTGGCCTTAATTAAGAATCAATTATTATTTTCATAATATATCCCTTATCGTATTAATTTCTAGTGCGCGTCATTATGTGGTTGCATTGGCGAATTATTTATTAATCGTAGTTACCGAGTGGCGGTCTATTTTATTGGCTTTTTTGCCGTTTCATTTCACGGCTTGTGGTTATCGACAATAAATAATTACCTAGACGGATATTTTGTATTACCTCCATATTACGTCATCAATAATTTTATTTTTCAGTACCTAGGTTAGGGTTGCCAACTTTTATTAGAAGAAATAGAGTATATCTGGTTTCAAAGGAGATAAATGAAGAGTACACACTTATAAAAAAAGAGTATTTTTTATTTTACCTACTTACATTTTTAAAAACGTATTTTTTTGTACTTCTTGCGGTTTCTAATAGATTTTGCTGTTCTTTAAAGCAATTATAACTAAGCATTCTAAATCTAAGTTTGTATAAACAAAGAGCTCATTTTTTTTATTAAATTTAATGATGCCCTGTTTCGATACTATTGCATAATATTGCATTACTGGCATTGAGCAAAAAAGAGTATTTTAACGTACTCTATTAGGGTTCTAGATTATAGAGTACACCTACATGATATAGAGTACAATACTCTATTTTAGAGTACGGTTGGCAACCCTAACCTAGGTACCTACTTATTTGTTATAGCGACAACAGAGATACCTACATCGTCATTGAAAATTTCGACAGTAATTTTTATTAATAACGAGTATTTAGCGAAGTCACTGTAGGTACAAGTAAATTAAACTTGCATGCAATAGAAGTAAATAATTTAGTTACAAATTAAGGAATTCTTACAATAAGAAAAAAAAACAAGATAACGTAGCGTAAATCATAAATCAATAAAAAAACAAGTGCAAGGTGGACTCGAAAGATCCCTCATTAGGTATATGTTGTTACAGCAGGAATAGAAATCTGAGAAAATATCAACTAGCTAACTATCACGGTTCATGAGATTAGGTACATCCTCGTGACAGATGGGACAGCGGATAGGATTCCGTTTTACTCTTTGGGTGCGGAACCCTGAAAATTATTAAAAGAGCGAAACGTCAAAACTGTACCTACTTACTTTTCGATTCCGCCTCTACTTTCGTAGCCAGGATCACTAACCTATATCCACTAGCCTTTAAATAAATATGAGCATACAAATACTACTTTCTTGTACCTAAATCATATGAAAAATCGAAACTTTTGAAAACTTGTGACGTTTTGTACTTAATATTACATAGGAATACGATAAACTACATATCACAGGTCATAAAATCAAACAAAGTGGTCGTACAGACGCAACTATATATATCTACCGAGGTATATATAGACACAGTAAACAACATGTATCTATACGTAGTACATAGCGGAGTGAGAGTGCGGTTCTACTTCTTGTTATGTGTATTGAAGTGTTATTCTGGAAAGCGCGATCTAGGTTTTTTAGTTACATTGGTATTTTTCATAGGTTTAATGATGAATATGAAAATATTTGTCACATTTGTGTATTCACTAACGCTGAAATTACCAAAAAAATACTAGTACTTCAAACACCTATATAAAAAAAAATGAAAATCTTGGCTCTAACTTTATTTCCGATAGTAATATTCGTCAATTTAACCAAACCAAAGAAATGTAATTATTACCCTAAATTTTTAGCATTGAAGCTGTGCTAAAACAATCCTAATACAAACACAGCCATATACCTATCTACATTTCAATTGTGTATAGCGATAAACTAGCTAGAACAATTGCTACGGGCTACGGCGTAGGGATTAGCCCTCGTAGAGCCCGGCTCTACGTCGTAGCATGACGTTAGATGTTAGAACTTTGGCACCTTATCTATGCACATTAGGTAATGTATTGCTTTATTAAATTCTTTGATTAATTAGTACATATACTTATTGTGAATACAAAATACTGACTGTCGAAGTAGGAATACATATAGAATGTATTCTAACGATCATCAAGTAGATGATGAATAAGATTATTCAGTTATTAGGATAAAATAAATGAAACACAAATGTAATAACTGAAATGTCCTTTTTAAATGTTTCTCCATTTAGAATTCTTCAAATGTCCCCATTGTTTAAAATAATGTAAAGGTTTCAGAATACGTCTGTACGCAGCAGCCGCCGAGGGCGGCGGCATGCGGCGTGCGGGCTGAAGATAAGCGGCTTATGAAACCGAGACGGCGCTATACGACAACCCGGGGAACAGAGCGGAATGGCTACACTTCGCTATATACAGCTGCTAAACATTACTGCGTAAGTTCTACTATGGTGTTAAATAACAAAGGGACGTAACTGTCCCCTACATCATTTATTTTTGTGCTTTAAGTCTGAACCTTACGGTTAAAGTTCCATTAACTCGATAGGGGTGGGTAAGTAAGTTAGTATTGCCAGGTTAAAATAAAAATACATTTTGCAGGGAATATCTGACGGTACAAGTAAAGTTTGCGTTACGTAGGTATAGAGACGTCGGCATCTAAACAGCTAATTTTAAAAGAAGTGAGCTCGGAGACAAATTTGAAGTTTTTTTTTAAATGGCCCCTTGTTATTTGCTAACAGAGCTCGGACACGATGTCGATATCGCTTAAAGTCTAGGGTTAGTTTAATAGTTTGAAGGAAAGTAGATAATTTAGTTCTAAAATTGCATCTCTATCCACATAATAAAAATTGTTCATAATAATTCTTATACCTAACTACTTACCGACTTCAAACTACTCTTCCTCTGTTGCCCTCAAAGACTCTACTTAGGTAGGTATCTACCTACTGTAAAACAGTATTTTCATGTTCTATACATGAAAAAGGATTAATTATACATGAAACCTTTTTTTTCCATATTCGGCAGGTAGTTTATATTTATAAGTAAGTTCTTATATGTAAAATTCTTCCGTGCAAGACTATCGTCGATTCCGAGAAAGAAGTCGTACCTATTTAACCTAGAAATGTTATAATATTCATCAGGTTATTTGATTCCAAAAATATTATTCTTTGGCAGTTTTCTACAGTATAACTAGCTACTGTAGGCACTTACATCTATTTCTAATTAAAATAAGCACCTACCCAACAAGCAAAGTACTCCTATAAGTAAAGACTATAAGTACTAATTTGCTAATAACGTTCCTATAAAGGCATTGACGTAGAGTCATTTACTTATAATAGCTTTGAATAAGCGGTAACATACTCAAGAGCATTAGTGTTTATAATTCATCCTTATAGTATGCTACAAGATTGTAGCACAGAACAGTTATAGGATACTTTTACTTATAGTAACATTATACAAGCGTAGATAGTCTTAAGATCATTTGGTTTTATTTTACATACTTGTAGTAAGCTACAAGAGCGTCTTATAGGATAGTTATAGGATTTAGTCTCCTATAACAGTTTGCAGAAAGAGCAAATAGTCCTGAATAATAATTGATCTTATAGTAGCATTTTGTAAGAGTACAAGACATTATATTATACTAAGCTGAGACTATTTCAAGTGTACATCGCTATTAGTCTTGTCCAATGCTCTTATAACCCAAATTGTACTTGGTTAGAGCCTTATAAGATGAAACAATCTTATAAATTACTTGACCAAACACCTTACTAGTAAATGTCATTCAATCATTGTTTGAATTTGTGTTAAGAAACGCTAATATGTTTTAATATGGCGACGATTGCTCTGGATCAAAACTGCTATAGGTGCAATTTTACCTATAATTGTCCTATAATATACTCAACTTTTAGAAAATGGCGAATGTTCTCAATTAATGTACGAATATTATTTCAATAACATCTATGATTATGTGAGCTTTTTCCATGGGCATTGTAAAATTAAACAAATTATGGTGGACATTCGCAGTAAAAATGACTTCCCCGGTAATTTCACACACTAAACATATAGTAATTTTCAATACTTAAATATACTCTTCACTACTTACTAATTGTGTTAAATAGATTAAAAAGAAAACGGCCACAACAAATAACGAAGTATATTCGTAGGAGGTACTTTGTAACTAAAATTGCTCTAGTATGATACTCATCTCAGATAGTTATAAGAGCTATAGTACTTATAAATGGGTAGTCTCAGGACTTTATAGGATCAATTGTACTACGGTAAAACTATTGTAAGCGTATTATAGGGCCTATTGACGTTCCGCTAGTTCATTATAAGATCGTTATAAGAAAGAATGCTCCTATAACTGCGCCCAAATCCTTGTTTGTAGCATACTTAGAGTATCTTATAAGTCTAATAAAAATAGGCTTCAAGAGCACTACAAGTACTGATTTTGCTTGTTGGGTACCTACTCATATCTTTATCCTTTTGTTAATAAAACAACTGTAATGGATTGAATGCACATATTGAGGTACTATTAATTTTATGCGACGTTATGTGTAATAGGTTATCGGGAAAGCGTCGGAAATCATTTTTCTGTCCTCCGGCCAGAAAGCGCCTACTTTGTGGCCGCTTCGCTAAATGAAATTTCCGCTTTCTGGCTTCGTCGAACAGAAAAATAGTATACTGACCTCGGCCAGTAAAATAAAAAGCCTCAGATCACATTTTTGTCAACCTTGGCTTCGCCTCGGACGACAATTACACTTGATCTGAGACATTTTTTATTTTACTGGCCTTGGTGCGTAATGTACTATTTCAAATAAGTCTTTTTCGTGTAACCACGCATTCAAGAAAAATACGATGATAATGTGTTTAAAGTTTGATAATATAAACACATTTCCTTTTTATTTACTTTCACATAAATTGACTTTCATTATTTTACTATTTTCATAAGATTTTTAATCGAGATCTGAGACGACCTTCCAGCGTCCATTTGGAAAAAAATCAAGCCAGTAAGTATTGAAGTTTTAGCCGTGAACAAGTATCTCGTAAAGTTTTGGTCGCGCGACAAATTATATGTCACTGTCATACTTTTGCAATGAGTAAAGCGACAGTGACTAATGCTTTCGCGCGACATAAACCTTGTTACTCCTGACCTAACTAAGAAAGAGAATTTATTGCTTGTTTGTTTGTTTAGACCATAAGAAAGTGATTAATATTATGTAGGTTTATCTAAAGATAAGTAATATTATTATGTGTGCTTGCTTATATGCTAGAAGTAGGCGACAAGAAGAAACCTAGTTATATTGGTCACTGCTTTTAATATAAGTAAGTACATGACTTTCTGATTTAAAGGATTATGCTTAAAATATTGTCTTTGTTAAACTGTGTTAAATTTGCTACCCTACATAAAGGTACAAATATGAAATTCACTCTTCATGTTTTGTCAAAGATTTCTAAGTGCCTTTACCAGGCTTTGAGAAACTTTTTAATAAAACCTACTTCACCAAATCTTTATACCTATGAGTTAAAGATAATATGATTATACAGGTAGGTAAGTAGGAGATATTAAAAAGGGAATTTGTTTAATTTCCGTTTGAAACTATTTTGAGTCACTAGTGTTATAAATTGAATAAAGTTCCATGCTTTGCAGGGCTTCTGTCGTCGAACCCGGTATCCCGTGGTGTCTAGTTACACTCCGCTGTGCTACGATTAGGGTTCCATAGAGGGAAGTCTCCTACGGGAATTCTAATCTCTAATGGTTGTATTTATTGTCTACGGGAACAGTATGTTGCATTTTTACAGGAGCGGTGTTAACCGCGGCTCTTCAGTTTAAACTATAATAATAAATATCTTTGGACAATTCACACCAATTATCTAGTCCCATTTTAAGCAAAGCTTGTGTTATGGGTACTAGACAACGGATAAATATACATAAATACATATAAGACATCCAAGACTCAGATGTACAGATGCCAGTGCTCATCACATTGACATCTGCCCCTAGCGAGATTCGAACCCGCAACCTCTGGTTTCGTAGTCAGGGCCTCTAACCACTAGACCAACAGGCCGTCAATTATATCTAGTTTAAACTCTAAATGAACAAGTAAGTACCTCCTAGTTAGTAAAGGCGAGCATCTTTGACGTTATAGAATAACATTGCCGAATCAAATTTCCCCTTGAGTAGGTACTTATTCCAGTTTGATTTTGCAGTATGTACTTAATACCAAAATTAAATATGGAAAGAAAGGTGTAAATAGAACATAGTAAAACAATGGATCAATGGTTTCAGTGATTTTGTAAAAGGTTATTATTGTTTTATACGTACACATCGTAAGTAACTGCAGTTTAATATGAAAAGATACCTTTGGTTGTTTCTCAGAAGATAATGTTTATAAATAAATTTGATGATGTTGTATTTTTTGATGTTATCTCCGACGGTAAATATAAAAAGATATTTTTTCATTTACCTACCTATCTATAACCTCCAATTCTGTGTAGCAGGTTTGGCTTTACAATTATTGATTGTCATGCATATTGATTAAAAACATACAGACTTATAAGTACCTACCAAACATAGTTACATACCTACTTACCTAATATTACCATAAAGAATTTTTCTGATATGGACATGACGTCTACCAACTCCTACGTTGATATTTTTTGTGATTTCTATTTAAGTACTTACATATCCATGTCCGTATCACTTAACTGTAAAATTGAGGTACCTAACTATCCAACTATTTTTTTGTTATCATAATATATTATACTTAAAAGCTCTTTTATGGAAACTATTGTAGTTTGTCATTAAAATAAAACAATATGAATGTATTTTATATGCATATATTCGGATTCAATATTTCAATAGCTATTTAATTCATACAACTTAACTTCAAAAAAATACACTGACTCGTAATCGAATGCTGTACTTAACTTAGCTATTCCAAGCCTAATACTATAAATACAATTTCATTACAATTATAACTACAGTTTTCAATTAAAAAATATTTTTCCATTCAACTAATAATCTCTTTGTTAGTTTAAATGCGAATTGCGACGTCACTCCCGTGACATAAGTTAAATAAAATTACTTAAAAACTAAGGAATGTACTGTGATACTTATTTACGGAAATAAAACTTGCATTTTCTGGCCACGTTCACTGGAACAGAAATTTAAAATAAATACCGATCGTTTCGGTAAGCAAATATTCTAAAATAGTTTGTTTTTTTTTTTTCATAAATTTATACAATTCGCGTCCAGTTATATAAAAAGTAATAATCCGAAAGATTTAAATAACGAGTATTAATATGAGAATCATAGGATCCCCATTTGGTCATAAAAGCAACCTCGTCTTACATTAAAACTAGACAATATAAGTCACATATACATTCGGAACACACATTTACAAATTGTTCTTTAAAAATAAAACTCTTAACACTTATTTACAATAATTAAAACTATATTATTAGCGAGTTTCTTTCTAAACATAGCCTATTTTAATATAGTAAGTGATATGACTCAGGGTTGATTTTTACATAGGAATTAGGAAGCAAGTATATGAAAATGAAATCTCTATACATTATAACTAAATCCGTGGGGTACAGTTTATGGCAAACAATTTAGTTTTCGATTCCAATGTTACACTCGTTAGGCCCTTAGTGTTGTTTACACAATTTCGTTGATTCTCATTAGTATTTGGTATTTAGGCAGCACGTACAATTCAATGAAATATCACTCGAGCAAGAATCCAGATTACACGTTAATAATGATGACCAAAATAATTAACTTACTTATTGATGAGACTTTGTGATATTTCGAACAAAATTATCAGTGTCAGTGTGAAACAATAAATAAAGGATCTTGTTAATTTTGAAAGCAACATCACAAATCTTCTAAGATTGCAGGTTGAGTTTGTTATTGCGGTAAATTACGTTATAAACTAAAAGTTTCAGTGTAATGTAGACACTTGCTCGAAAGTTTATTTTGCAAACTTCTTCAATTTCAATTTATTTAGAGCTCGCTCCGTCGAGGATTTGCGCGAGTTTTACTAAGTTCACCGTAGTGTTGATTTTTATTACGATTGATATGTGCTATAAACGTATTTTTATAAATATTCAAACTTAATTTCACATTCTCTTAGAAGTAGTTTAAGTACACACGATATTGAATGTAAAAGAAAGTTTGAAAGTTACAAAAAATACGATCCCAAAATGTTTAAAATCAGCATGTGGAGGAACTCATTCAAATCGTCGACGAAGACGAGCATACCCACAGCACACATTATGTACAATAACCTAGAAAGACTAGAAACACTAAACCATGTTAATTCCGTACTTCTCTGGGGCGAAATAACTGTTCCCGGAGTTGGAGAAGTTCGTGATTTGTGAAGCCTGGAGCATACTCAAGTGTGGGGAATTCTGGGTTTGGTTCTCTGGAGACTCAGGGCCCGAGGACAGGATGTTGTGGTGGGAGGGCCAGGCGGCCGGCGGCGACGGGTTGCCAAAAGACACTTGGTTGTAAAGCTGGTTTCCGTTAGTAGTCAGGTTGTGGCTGTGGTGGCTACCGTGGCTTTGATTCACTGACGTGCCGTTAAAGTATTCCATCTGTAAAAGAGAAGATCGAATTAGATTTTCTGTATGTTGAAATTTAAAAACTATCAAGTTTTCATCTATAAAACATAATATATCGTGTATTTCACAAAACTAACCTGACTGGGATAGTAGGGCGAATTGTAGGCACTCTGCCCGTATCCCTGATGATGGTGCGAGGTTGAATAGCTCCGGATATAGTCGGAGCTTCCCGGCCAATGGAAGCTGTTGTAGCTGTCCGGGTGGTAAACATTCCCCGGACCGTTCAGGCTCTGGGGAGTGATAGGAGGGGACGGGGTCGTCATTATCGAGGAGTTCGAACCTAAAGGCGTCAAGTTACCAGTTAAACGAGAACTATACTGATCTTTAACTAAGCTGCTGCCGAAAGATTTCTCGGAGTAATCCACCTTCCCAGAATAATCGAGCCTCTTCGGGCTACTGTACAACTCCTGTTTCGGAGTCACCCCGTACCCGTGGACATTGGAGATCGCGTCCGATGGCGACGACTCCTTGCCACTAAGTCTTAAAGCGTCGTTCGAGTAGTGATGACTTATAGACGTTAAACTACTGTTTTTATTCAAAGGAGACGAATCATAATTTGAAGGAGCGGATTCCTTCTTGCATATGACGTTTATTGGAGGGCTCACTGACGTCGTCGGTGTTATGGGCAGATTGGGGGACGATGTTGTGATACTAGACGTATTGGTCGTTAGACTGGCGTTGCTCGAGCTGGTTAGGGATTTCGAAGTGCTTATTTTGGAAGAAGACGAGGTGGAGTTGGAGGATTTAAGGTTGCTAGAAGATATGGAGGTCTTGGATCCGGAGGAGGACTTGCTGGAAATCTGCGTATTAGTCTGTTGTTGCAGCTGCTGTCTGCATTTTGCTCTTCGGTTTTTGAACCAGACCTGGTGGAAAAATTTCATGGTTATTTAACATAAACAAACAAATATTCCCATAGACTAGGTACCTAAATGAATTTATGAATTACAAAAGAGAGAATAAAACCAAGTGAAAAATATAGTGAAAAGATTATTAAGTAGTTCATTTACGAATAAAATAAGTATCCGTAACGATTTTAAGACCACATGGTCACAGTTCACCCCAACCACGATTGTCAATCGATTGCTTCCGGGTCTCACCCCGCATGTATCAATTACAATGTTTGCGCAAGTTATGAGAGATTTATTGTGGGTTGAAAGAATAGGGATTCTATTCAATTTGCAATTTTTTTGGCAGAATCATAGTAAAACGTAAACGAATCATATAAATTACGGTGTTTAGATAAGTACATAATAAATTAAACTAGGTTATAAGGCGTGTCTACCTACTGATGTCAGAAATCTAAAAAACAAAAATTAATTCTCGGGTAATTATAAAGGTAAGAGACCTCGTTAAATTTTCTTTTCCCCACGCATCCATGAAACTACGAGTTACCGTCATTTCATTTATTAAGTTGGTGTAAAATATAACGCGGTCAAACAAGATGTCGGGTTACTCAAACATATCCTAAACAATTTATCAAACTATTAATCCATTGAACGATTCTAATCGTTCTATTCTTCAAGTAATTTCATTCACTTGCTCTTTCCGTTCATTAGCCATTCAGTGCACAATGGGGTAGGGTATATTCAAGAATATAATCCGTGTGGGGTATACACAGGCACGGAATGAAAATGATCTTTGGGCGTAGCGTGATTTGACGGTTTCTGAACATCAATTTTAGGGTGTATTCTGCTAGCTGTACGGAGATTGTATTGTACCGTTTGCTAGATGCTGGATCACCTATTAAGCACTAAGTTCTGATGAATTTTCAGGGAAATGCCTAAAACATACTCGCACTAAATCATGAAAGGCCATTGTTGCTTGATTTGGATTATCTCATGTGTTGAAGGTTCAAAACACTGTAATTCTTGAAGAGTTCTTTATTACAAAGGCACATATTATTCAGTTGCAAATTACTTGAGTTATTCATTTAATTTAAAAATATTTTACCTACTACTTAATATTTATATTTCAAACAGGACTAATTTAAACTAATACAATATATCTATCACAAATCGTTTGAAGTCATTGTTTGATATTAACATAACAGGCCGTTTATAATTATTGATTTAACTAACAGATAGAATCTGTTATCTTTCATCTCTGGACGCTAATGAAGGCTTAATCGAACTCTCGAAATAATGAGCGCTGTCACTCGTCACAGATAGCGCCATTTTGTTTTTGAAAAGCTCCCTTTGTATTGCTTTATTATTTTAGTTAACAGAATTTTGCTCCTCGATTTATAGGTATTTGGTAGAAAGTTATGTAGGTGAATAGCTAATCTGTTTAAATATAATAAGTTAAGTATATTGATTAATATAAGTACATATTACATTATATACCTACACCTAGATGCGTAATAAAGACTATATAATAGATTATTTAAACATTAAATCTAAATTTCCCTCTATTTCTCAGTTTGTCTGTATATCAAAGAAATAATAAAGAGCCGCTGAATTTTTAAGAGGACTTTTTAGATAGGTAAGCTAAAACAGGAAGAAAATAGTAGTAATCTTTTTAATCCTAAGTAATCACAATACGTGTGGTAAATAGAAATAATTTTGATTAATATTTCTCACCATTATCTTTTGAAAATTAAAGTAATGCTACAGCATAATCACATACCAATCGTTACCAGTTTGTCACATGGGTGGCTTTCCATTATGGCGGATTATATTTTTTTATCTATAGTGTCTCGAGTTAATTGAAAGCTGATAATCACGGCTTTGTCGCATCACTACTCTTATGGTATTTTAATATCTGATGCCGTCGATGCGAACGTAAATAAGCTACCGTTGACATGAGCTTTTCTTGAAAGTTTTAGGCCTACTTTACTGTGAATCAGATGGTGTATTTAAAGTAGATTCAATGATAGAATAACAGATTGGATGGTAGGTACTCGTGTTTTATGTATAGGTACTTCTATATAAAGGGAGAATTTCCCACTGACATTTAGACGCATCCGTCGTAACGTGAAACGTGAAATTTGGAAAATTGTTTTTTATTTAAAATGCGGACGTACACTATGAAAGAGTTTTAAGAAAATTTGAACCTAACGGGTTGAAATAGGGGTGGATATTATTTTGATAAAACTTGAGATCATAATTTTACAAACATTTCATTTCATACGTATTTTATGGTTTATTGGACATCATCTCTAATTGCACCCTTAGATTATATACTTAGAATAGGGGTTATAAAGTACCTAGGATGGACGAAGTCACGAGCAAAAGCTTGTTTTATTATAAACTCCTTAGGTACTCATAAAACCATTTGTACAACGTTATATTACTAGCAATCAAAATATAGACAAATAAAATATTCAATAAAGCATTGGTTTTAATGGGGTAATTACCCCGCGGGTAATACTTGTATTACGCGGGATAACAATCAGCTGGTAGTTGTCATGAACTGCTAATAATGACATACAAAAGCCATAAACTGAGACACAATCTCACCTGGACTCTGGACTCCGGCAGGTTAATCTTCAGCGCCACCTCTTCCCTCATGAAGATGTCGGGGTATCTGGTCTTGCCGAACAAGGCCTCGAGCACGTCCAACTGCGCACGCGTGAATGTCGTGCGCTCGCGCCGCTGCTTGCGAGGATTAACACCTGGAATAAGGAGAAGTATGTTAATAGTGGCTAGATGAAGATTTTACGGATCGTCTTATATTTTAGACATTTTTTTTTATCGTAATTTGGTGTAACCAAACCGGTGGGACAGTAGGTTGTACTCACATAACTTAATGATTGGATGGAATTTAATGATAAGAAGTAATGCATATTCGAACAATATTCTTTTTCTGACATATATCGGTGAACACCGCTTTTTCGATCGAATGATGTGCATGAGTTAGTGTTTAAATAGTAATAATAAAAAATAAATATTTTATAATAAAATAAATAGCATTTAAAAAAACAATACAGTTACTTACATGTCCTTAGATAAGTAATAAATAAATTCTTAGTATTCTACAACCTAAGTAGGTATAACAACTCTACCCACGCTTAGTTCATGTACCTACTTAGCAAGGCAGAATTATCTGTAGAAATTATTAAATCCGAGCTATATCCTGAATAATATGCAGTTTAAAATCATACACGGATATTATTATAACAATATATTACGTTTTTTACAAGACATAAGTACCTACGTTATTGGTCTTGTTGCTAACGAGTAGACAAAGCTAATTTAAATTAATTTATGTAAAGTTATGCTGTAGATTATGACTTTAATTTTGCGCTCAATTGGATTCTATTTAGTGTGCAAACTTTGTTTTATATGCTAATGTAAAACTTGTTTTAATAAACAATTTTGTCAGCTAAACTACTTATCATTTGAACTTGGTGACAAGTAAAAGAATTAAGACACTAAACTTATAACGTGATTACTTTTTTATTACAATTTACTTATCATATAAGCTCATAAAAGTTTTTCGGGCTGTTCACATGCCGGGTGTGTCTAGATGATGCAACCTAAACGCTATACCTGATAGGTATCAAGTAAGTACCTAGGTAGGTAAGCTGAATTAGGTATTTAAGTGAATAACGATAGGTGGCAATAAATCGCAGGTCAAAAGATGACAAACGGAACGTCAGGTCGCGTCTTCAAATCCCGTTGGTGACCATAAAAAACTTTGTGTACTTTTACCGATATGCGAAATCTCTCCGGCTAAGGAAAACATCGTGATGCTTTCCAGGGAAACTAAAACGTACCTACCTAAGGAAGTTTTTTGTCGCGCGAGAATATATTATTATCTGTAATTGTGACACTTGCAATGAGTGAAAGAGCGATAGCGGTGCTGATAGAATTAGGCGTCTACGCAAAGTACTTATAATATGTGCTTAGATTAACTTGTTTCCTTCATCTAGGACTAAAGGATAATTTTATTATGCCTATGTTCAAACTTTAAGTAGTTAATAATTATGCGACAGACGATGTGTGAAAGTATGCGGTTATAAAATGTGACCTGTGACTCCAATAAACATAATAATGGAACACAATTATATCGCATATAAATAACTTTTGATTATGATCGTTAGAATATACCTAGAGGTCATTCACTTTAAGGTATTTAGTAAAAAGTTTGTAAAAGAAGACCGAAATATTTCTTGTACCGTTCAGGAAACATCAGCGTTAGGTACTTATATATTTTTCGAGTTACTTATTTCTTATGAATTGAATGACAGAATGAGTGGTTTAAGTCTTTTATAATATTCTTGTTTTATTTTTTTCTTTTATGTAGGTACCGTTCTTATCAATTTCTTGAAAAAAATTAGAGCAGTAAGCGGATGTTAATTAGTTTAAAATTTAAAATAATATGCTGCGCAGAGAAATTGTATCTTTACTTACTTGAATCGAAATAGAGCTATTAACTTCTGTGACAAAATTTATATAATTAAACATTGGCGCCAAATAATATTTATTGCAATAAAAAAATAGTAATAAATGGACATGTAAGAAACTAGTTTATGTCATACTAAAGAATTTCACAAATCTTTATTAATGACTTTCGATTTGTCACAAAGAAACTAGTTTAACCTCATGTTTATGATATTTTATGCGAATTTTGTGTGAATTTGACTACTGATGTGTAAAAACTTCTGTGTTACGGACAGTATAAACAGTTGAGTTTATTGTGTATTTTAATAGTTTATATGATAAAAATAACATATTTTATTTAACATTCCTATTCTTTGTCCTTATTACAGCGATTAGATTAAATAGACACAAAGAACCAAGTTTGAAATCGGTTTTTACACTTATTGAAGGCTTCATACAAAAATTAGCGCAAGCTGAAAAGTAACGAGGATTTCAAATAATAAACAAATGATTTCGCTGCTGGTTGCAGTTGACTATTAAATGCCGTACTTTAATTGCTTTGTGCATTTACAAAGACATTCTCGCTCCCGTCATTCACTCAACACCTACACTTATTGTATGGTCGAAAATACTTTACAAGTCCAGGAATGCAGTCCTCATAAGTCACAAACATGTAGACAGACAGACTCGCGCCACACTCGAAAGCAGGTCAAATGTTAATCCTATGTAATCCTTATAGAAATTAAAAATCATTGACTATACCACCATTTTTCAAACTTAAATTACATCCTATTTAGGAAGACGTCTCTATTACGATTGACATAAAAAGTAATATAGCTTTTATTTTCTCTTTACATATTGTCGAGTGAATGGTCAAAGACAGACTGCGTGTCTCGGCTTCGAACGCTTGCTTTTGTTTACCATAGACAATCGAGCATAGACTAATTCCTTTTCATTTTCAGTTTAGGAATGTAAGTTTGTTTGAGCAGAGATTACAACATTACAAGCATTCAATATAGTAGCATGAGCTTTATAATGTGATGAGTTTTGATGGAATGCTTGCTTACTATCTAGAAAGTTCTGTATGTAGGTATTCCTGCAGCATTCCGGCAGCAGGTACAAGGAAATTGAGTTTATTTTATTTAATAGATTTTAATGCTATATAATAAATTACTTATATTTACCACACAGCGATTAATTTTAACTACTACAATTTAGAACATTCAATTTTATACGTAGCTTTTTCACAAAACTTTCACTTTTACAAAACAATTCACAGTTACCGACGGCTTACCCACCGAATCGACTCTCAGCGAAAAATAAAGCAGAAATTCATCTAACAAAGTTATTAAACCGCTCGATATCGCTCGTATACGGATTAAAAATGAAATAATACACGTTCGAAACTTGCCCCAAAACGTAGCCATTCAAACCGTCATTCCAAACAAACATTTCATACGAAAACTGTCACATTACCTATCCATACCAGAGTGAAAATAAATAGAGTGACATATGTCTCTTTCGGAACAACGCCAGAGACGTGGGTTGGACGAGGACGGATGTATTTCAATTGTTATCGTTCACAATGGGGTTCAAGCTAATCCTCGTGACATGACGAAGTTTTTTTTAAAAGTTGGCCTCCGATTTTATCTTTCTGCCTGATTTCTGATAGCTACCGCGTAGGCTTGTTTACGCTGGCGGTTGTCTATGCCTGCTAATGGTGTATTCGTGTAGATCTTGTTTCGTTCGATAATTTTCGAAAGCTCAGATCGGTGATACTTAATGGTTAAGCTCGGTTTCTGGGTGATTTCACTTCGGTAATGCGTTTCTCACTGTTGTTGAACAATATTAGATCGCAATATAGCTCATTTGTATGTATTGTTTTCAAGATAAGTAGGTGTTGTGTACTATTGAGGACAAAGGAGGTATTGTTACATATTAGGCCTATCTGATTTCAGTACGCGTAATTTACAATGAATGTGTAAAGGTTGAATACCTACGTTAACGTAAATATACATTTATAATATACTTTAATTAAGTATTGTATAAACTTTAAATATGTATTAATAAAACAACTAGGGTAGCATTAAACAGAATACACTTGGACCTCCCACAAATGCAAATAATAGGTACTAAAACGCTTTTCATAAAACATAACTGGTTAATTGGCAAAGGAAACTCAAAAATGTGCGCACGGCACGCGCCGTCGTCGTCGATTAAACGGGCAAACACATTATCTTCCGTTTTTTAGTTTCACGGTGTTTGACCTGGCGCGTCCCTCCAGAACATCTTTTAATGATGTGTAAAATATTTCAAGGGGTAACTCTGAGTTGTCGCACAGCTGCGCGATGAAAATATCCCCCATTTTATACTTTATCTCGATACCGTAGGCTATAAAATGGAAAACTCGTTCGAATTGGCGGGAACGTCAACTGTCAGTTTGACAGTTCTAAAAGGGCTATAATGGGCGAGTTCGTATTTTAAGCCGGATTGTTGTTTTAGATTAAGTAGCTAGGGTTCGGCATAGGGCGTTGCTTGGATATTTTAAATTGGATGGCCTCTTATTTTTGCTAATTAACATTATATTTGATTTTACTAAATTACGCTTACTTTATTTTAAAAAGAGATAATATTTGTAACTTCATAAGGCGTTTTCACGCATCTACGAATTTACTTATATATTATTGCTAACTAACAAGACGTTTAGTAGGAAGATACAAGACGGGGTCTAATTTTTAATGTTCGGGTAAGGCTAGATATTTACTTTAGTAGGTTAGGAAAGTGCCTAAACTAACTTTGATAATACATGGTTGGTAATTTATAACATAAGCAAAGCAACACCCACCGAGGGTTGCCAGCCCATAAATCATGTTAACACATATATTGCGTTGGCAACACAGCCCTAGGGGGCGAGTACGACAACTTGTGACAGATTAGTAGGTATAGTAGAGGAAATACATTTCTAAAATCAAATGAATTACAGCTTTAAACCAGAGCTGTAAGGTTGATTTTTGAGTTACTTTTTACGGTAATAGGGACGGTATGCAATGAGTTATTCTATTACCATGATAATGTTGCCAGCCCTGTCGTTAGGGGTGTACTAACTGAATTGGTGAATTGAAATTTATCTAATAAATTATTGCTTATTTGTAGGGTGTGAAAGGAAATATACACGATAAATTAGTTTAGTATGGTCGGTCAGATATTGTTTGCGTTGAAATCACTACCATTTGGATTGGATACCTCTATTAGGTTTGCGTGCCGTGAATTAAACCAAATTCGTCAATAGAATAATATATCAAAACGTACAGTTATGTACAAGCAGCAGAGATGCAATATAAATAGTAATGTTAATGTTAGCACTTAATGAAAACCTGATAAGAGTTCGACAGTCTAATGACATTCCTATTTAGAATTCTTTACCTAAGGAGCCACAGACGAAGTTGCTACATTTCATAATTTATCCAACAAGACCAAATTCGTAGATTAATATGAACTAAGTATAAAATAGATTTTCGGTATTTTTTTTGTTGAGCTTTGGGGAAAATATCTACGCAACAAAATTAGAAAGCCTTGAGAAAAATTATATTTCTTAAATTAAAGAGTGACCTACGTATCTATAATATTCAGTAGAACTTAACCGTGATAATTGTTTTTTTGTATATTTTATCACAGCATCCAGTGTTTGTGTTAACACCCTCGGCGGCGGCGTGAATTGCTGTGCACACAGATAGAGGGCACGTGTCGGCACGTGCCGCCTTAACGACTTCATGATTCAGGTAGAGTCACTTAGCAGAACTATAGGTACTTTAAGAAATATCATATAATTCATGTGTAACACATATATTTACTATACTTACATAAATGTTATTTATAAATTAGCAAACGTACCTATTTTATATAAGTAGTTAGGTGCTCAGTTAGCTTTTAGTCTAATTGAACGTTGTTGATTTTACCAATATCTTTCTTTATTATTTACAAACTCAGCAGTGTACAGGATTAATTTGTAATTTTTAAATTGGATATTATTTAGGTATACCTTCGATATATAGCTCATTAAGACATAAGATACTGTAAAATGTTAACCTTAAGCGACAGTTCAACTTTTATTTTAAATAGTTTCATTAACACTAGTCCTGTCAAACACAGGTACTACAGAACCTCATACACAACAGATTTAGCTCAAATACGTGACGTGTAAATAAAAATACACCGCTTCGCTTCAAATAATCAATTGCAGCACTAAATTCTCAACAGTTCATCGGCGCATGCAACCTCTTAGCGTAAAGCGCGATTTCACGTCACAGGCACTTGGCAAAAAACACAAACACGGCGGCGGCAGTGTTGACTTTGCAATTAGCAGCCGCAGGGTTAAGAGAGCCCTGGGAACTGGGGGTTAGACTTGAAACAACAGAAAGACGAAACTTCGCAGTATACTGAAATAAAGGCACCTGCTCAATAATAAAGATACTTTACTAATGGTTTTTCCTCTAAATTACTTCTTTACTTTATGAGAATAATCATTTCTGATGCTTTCGCGGTTATTACACATTGGAATGACACGACTAGGTAGTAGGTAGGTATCAAATTTAACTCGCGCATTTTTATAGTTCCCATATTCGTATCACTACTGACCTGACTATAGTGTAACGCTAAAGTTCACTTTAGCGTTAGACTACGCGAGTTAAATCTGTTATTCATTATTAAGTCAACTTTAAAATTGGTGACCATATGCTCAAGAAATAGATTTAATGTGTTGTATCTATCTAGCATTTAAAAGTATCAAAAATTGTCTACGCTATTGCTGCCTGAAGCTTATAAAATATCCTGTGAATTTTCCCAAACAGGATCTGTATAATTTTCTTGTAAAACGCATACCATGTCCAATTTATACTTGTTTTCTAGCACTGTTTATTTTTTAGCGAATCGTATACATTTCCATTAGGGCGGGTGAGAGGTCGCACTTGTGTTGTTTATTTATGCAATGGGCTTACAGCCCGCAGGCGTGCGTGGGGTTAACTCGAGAGGCAAAACTGGCGATTTTTGACTTTGTTTGTGTTCTATATTTTGTGCATTCAAAGTACTTAGTTTGAGAACTGGAGTGGCCGGTCGCTAACTTTGGAGTTATTTATCATTTAATATAATTTAACTTTAATAAAGTTATAAACATGGATATATTTTTTAGTTCTAGTAATATTATTATGTTTGTACTGAGTGCGAGATTTGCAGTTATATTCACTACCATAACAACTGTGCTCCTGTAGAAAATAACGTTGTTATCTAAAAAGAGCCCTTTCAATCTCTATCCATTAAAACATTACTGCCCCAAATGATGTTACAGTGTCAACTGATTGAACACAAACACAAGGGGCGAGATTTTAACTGTGAATTATTCAGGCTATATAAATGTGCAAATGTTTTGATTCACACCACTATTTTAAAACCTTTACAATGCATACGTACGTATAGTTACTATTTTACTCCTTTTTGGGTCGCATAAAATGGAATATGTATCTTGGTACCTTCGTACCTTTAAAGATACATAGGGACGGACAGATAGTAAAAGCGACTTTTTTATATATTATTATATAATAATGAAGTACGCATTAGAAGGCACATTATAATTTCAATTTACCACTGGCAGTTTCTATATAAGATTTTCATTTTATGTTTTATGTTTTCTAAACGAAATGATTTCTAGGTACGTAAAGAATACAACATTTCTTCCGCTTTCAATTGTTATTTATCACGATGAAAGTGTCAAAAAGGCTATCAACCTTGTTTAATAAGGCACCTGTTGGATAGCTTTAAGGCTTAATTAAATTATACCTGCAGTACACGAGGAACCGGATTGTCAAGTGGTTTCGTTATGTGATTTGGTTACGGCATGTGTCGCAGGTTTGTAGCTTGCCTAAGGTCTTATAGGCACTTGCGGTACTCGCGGCACTTGCGTATATCTTATATTTTTTGATGTTTGTTTTATAGATAACCGAGATAGAATGTCGATTCGTGTAAATTGTTTGAATCTATCGTACTTATATAGAAAAGGAAGAAGTTCACTGATACTTTTTGCACGCACAGCCGTAACTTCTATTACTAGAAACGTGAAAATTTTAAGTTATTTTAATTAAATATCGAACTCGGACTAAAAGAAATTTTAATCCTAAAGGGATGTACGTAGTGTGTATGGAAAGTTTACAAGCTTAGGTTTATCGATGCCGTAAATTTCTCATTGGTTTTGGTCGCGTTAGCGATTGTCAAATGTTACTTGTCTAGGGGGATAGATTCTAAAGATGTTCAGTTTTCGCTAGGATAATGAACTAGGTATACTAGTACAAAAATAAAGATATTCTATTTTATTACTCTATAAAATGTAGGTCCAGTAGCCCTAGTAGGTACTTATAGGTAGGTACCTACAATAGTTCTTCACGACGGCCCGGCTGTGCACTCCCACGGTGCCTGAGGAGGAGACTGAGGGAGTTACATAAATGTCGTCGTGTTGTTTAGATAGGGAACCTGAGTAGTCCGATACGCGAACAAAATTAACTTTTATAACTCACAAGTGCTCATTAAAGTATCGACAACCAAAAATGGCTCGAATCAGAACTATAGTGTACATATAGGTTTCTTTGCATGCTTAGTTCTGAGGAAGAAAAAAGTTTCAGCTAAATAAAACAAAAGTTAAAGGAAATAATCGTTTAACATTTAGGTATTAAGCTACTTTAAATGTGACGCTATAGAACCCGAAATAGGTACGTACGTACACACTGTTACTTCTATACTTTTATACCAGTTTAATATCCGGTTTATATCAGCAGTGAAAACGATTATAAAAGTAATTGTTTATCTATGTAACCTCTACATAGAATAGAAAACAAAAGATTGAGATAAATTGTATGAGAACATATCTACTTACCTACTGATAAAACATGATTAAGTAAATACGTTCAAGTTTGCAATACTGACCTTAATTAATAAATTATAGATCTTTTTAATATTAAAAATTAAAGACAGATGCATTCATCAACTTAACATCGATTATGAGATTATTTAAATGAATGAATGTAATTTTCGTATCTGCAGAGTACCTATATTAATTAATAACGGACATTGTGATAAATATTATCATGATGTTTTATTTGTAAGCCTTATAGTTATTATCGAAATTCGTGTAATAATAGTTTTTTAAAACTGGACGCAAGTAGGTAGGTACTTTTATGTTGAGGTTAAATTATCATCAAACACGACGTCTAACTAAAATAATAGTTGTTTTCTAAAAACAAAATGTGTCTAGATCTATTGAGGCATTATAAAATAGAATATAGGATTACTTGGGTTAAGGTTAAGGGTGAGCCTGGAAATAAGACTTGTTCACACAATGTTCTCATTCTTTGTCTTAAGTATACCTAGGGGGCTAGACAAGTGCCCAACGTTCAACGTTAACGATAAACGTTAGCACCAAAATGTATGGGATTTGACATTTGTGACGTACGTGACAGTCGTTCGCGGATGTCAAATCCCATACATTTTGGTGCTAACGTTTAACGTTAACGTTGAACGTTGGGCACTTGTCTAGGGCCCCTACTCTAGAAATTATAAAAACCATAGAGCAGAAAATGTGACTCGCTTAGAATGTCAATGTTCAGCATAAGATGACAGTTCCCATGTTACATTAATGACATCTAACGGTAGACGTCAACCATAACACACTGTGACAAGTATTATTATGAGTTACCCACCTTTTAATTGTTTTGACATTATCCATTGTGATGAGTATTGCATATTTAGATATTAAGTAAAGTTCATAGGTAGGTACATTTAATGAGATCTCCCTATAGATTTTAAACGCACAGGGAAGTTTTTTAAATTCTTCTAAAATATTTTTATTCAAGATGTTTGCTTTAAAAGCTGTCTTGGTCACATAAAACACTTTTATCATTACTTCAAGTAGCAAAATTTCCAATATGAAATATCACACGAATGACATTTCTCGATAGTGGCTGACGGTGACAAGACCATTGCATTAAAGTTAAAAAAAAAAAACAAAACAAAAAAGATGGCGGCACGTCAAAGACGCCGCCGGTAGCCGCGCTTGAGTTCATAAATGATAAATTTAATATTTAAAGTGTATTAGAGTGGTTAAATATGATTTTATATGGTAGCTCCTGGTGTGACAACTTTTATCTTTTTCTTAATTGTCGAAAGGTGCTTTGGGTCTTAATTATTTGCATGAAGAGTTGACTAAAGTATGTAAAATAAGCAATTAATGTTCTTTGTATGAGTAGGTACCTACTTAGATCAACTATCGATTATTTTAATTTAAAAAGGTATAGGTAGATAGTTACCAATTTTAATAGGAAACACCTACTCAAGTTACTTTTCAATATTTAAACCTACTTACCTACCATAAAATCAAAGAATTTACCAAATACCATCAAACATTAAATAGAACATACTACTCAGCTAAACAATACAAACAAATACTTTAAACTAATATCTAATCTTGTGACGATTTAATATTATATTATCAAAGGAAAAACATTATTGTAACAGCTCTAGTGATATCTCATTAAGACAGTGGCACATGATATACGCTGCGGCCGATTTCACGCGTGTGAAGCATTTATTGAATAAAGTATTTATCAATCTTGGGTGAAAGTGTATGCTCGCCTTTAATTCAATCATTGTTGTTTTTAGTTTTACTTAAGTACTTACTACTTTTGGAGACTAAACTTTAACCATTACTTTATAATATGTACTAGCTTCTGCCCGCGACTTCGTCTGCGTGGAACTCCTCCTTTTTTGCAGTCGGTTAAAAAGTAGCCTATGTCCTTTCTGAGGCTCCAGACTTTCTTTGTACCAAATTGCATTTAAATCGGTCCAGTAGTTTTGGCGTGAAAGCGTAACAGACAGACAGACAGACAGAGTTACTTTCGCATTTATAATATTAGTAAGGATAGGTGGGAACTAATAATAGCAATTCCAAATTCCTTTCTTATTTAGGTACGCAGTGACTTACACTAGCTATTAAATATTAACTAGACGTTTTGAGTTTAAGTCTAGGTTTATAAACACTTCATATTAGACGCGATTTGGTTTTTACAAGCAATATTTGTTACTTGGGAAAAATATGCTTACGTCCTCACAAAGTTAGATTACATGTAAATTAGGAAGGTTTTGGGTTTTAACAATATCTAATACTAGCGGTCCGTCCGCTCCCTAATTTTTTTCAAATTGTAATATAACCTATATCACTAACGAATAGTGTAGCTGTACTGTACTAGAGTTGTTTTGAAGCCTATTCAATCCAAACAAACAAACTTTTCCTCTTTATTAGGTACTAGCGGTTCGCCCCGGCTTCGCACGGATCCCTATTTTTTTTCAAAATATTTTATAGCCTATGTTACTCAGGGTGAACGTAGCTTCCCAACAGTGAAAGAATTATTAAAATCGGTCCAGTAGTTTTTGAGCCTATTCATTACAAACATACACACACACACACAAAAATACAAATCCTCATTTCCTCATCATTTCCTCTTTATAATATTAGTTTAGATAAAATATTATCATGTGAATGTTAAGTAAATTTTATCGATCTTAGAAATTGTCATTATTTATAGGTGTGAGACAAAGAAACCTAGCGCGTATCGATTTATGAATCCGGACAAGAAGCCGCGACCGCGGTGTCCGGTGCCGTTTTGTTTCACGACGAAAACAATACTAACTAAATACTTATTTGTAACAAGGTATCTTGAATCGAAAAAAACTAAGGGTAACGGATTTAACTCGCGTATTTAATACTAGCTTCTGCCCGCGACTTCGTCGGCGTGCAACTCCTCCTTTTTTGCAGTCGGTTAAAAAGTAGCCTATGTCCTTTCTCAGGATCCAGACTTTATATGTACCAAATTTTATTTAAATCGGTCCAGTAGTTTTAGCGTGAAAGCGTAACAGACAGACAGACAGACAGACAGAGTTACTTTCGCATTTATAATATTAGTAGGGAAGTAGGGATTTTGTTGGCGCTTCGAAAACTTTACATTTTGACGTTCACGTTATGGTATAACTTGTACCATGTCGTGACGTCATGCGCCCCCACTCCCGAACTTTAGATGCACTTATCTTTGTCATTTTTTGAGAAAAGAAAAAACCTACGTGTCTATTATTTAATTTTCAATAAGTTATATAACTGACGCCGAGAGAATTTCTGTAATGTATCAAACCACGCCAACTTTATATACTTACCTACCTACCTAGGCTAAGTTGAACTAAATGGAAATTAAATAGAAAAAAGACGCTTTAATAATGACTATCAATTAATAAAAATAAGTAGGTACCTAAGTAGTTAAACTTTTACAGAAATTCTCTCCCCCACGTGTTAGGTTGCCGAATCGATATCTAGGCCAATGTGTCGCAGTCACATTAGGAAGCCATAAAACATAAGGCGATTTGCTCACGATTATCTAAAAAGACCTTTTTGGGTCTACCACTAAGTAGACAGATATAATAAAGGTGAGAATTTAAATAAACAATGCATTTATCTAGTCACAATTGACAAGATAAATGTACCTAAATAAAATGTATAAAAATTGTTTAAGTTGACCGACATGCCCTTTTATGGTATATAAAAAATATTTATTACTTTATTCGATATCAAATTGATTTGAATTAGTTAAAAAACCTACCCTTATTTCCTGATACGGCGATAAAATGAATATTATAGCGTAAAATCAATTAATTTTATTCCGCCCAAGAGATTAAAAAAGCAACTGGCCGTATAAAATTCTAAGGGATGCCAATATACAATGAGAAAAAATATATTTCAAAAAACGAACACCCAGCTGCCATCGTTACGCGTCTAGTGGGAAAGGGACAGCAATAAAACATAACACGAACAAGCGAGACGGCAATACGGATTAAAAAAACGTCGGATTAATTTTATTCCCGTATTAAAATGTGTATTCAGTTTTAAATGGGAAAAATGGCGAGTCGTTAATTTAGTTTGCTGATTTACAGCGTTGGATTTAGAAATATGACAACTTAAGGAAAAAAGGAAAAATGTTATCGGAACATTTCTGTACCTACCAATAATTATTATATTATATCCGACAATTTCAACATCAATAAGTAAGAAGTTAACTATACCTTTTATTATAGTACGTACGAAGTCAAGTATTCTCAAAATGTATCAGTAAGTGTGTTAGAAGTTGTTTTTTTAGTATAATTTTGTGAAATTTTCGAAAAATATTCTCACCTAATTTTTGAATTAGTGTAACGTAAAATTTCAGGAGAAAATTAGTGTTGCTTATTAAAAAAACCAAAAAATATTTGCCGAAATTTAATCAGGTAAGTAGATAGTAAGATAGAACTACTTTTAAAATTTTCAGTGTAGAAATAAAATCCAGCCTATTCGAAACACAAATAATTAACAAGCAAAAGGTATCCACAGTATTTTTTTTAGTACTTAACTAAAAATATTATTTAATAAAAAAAAACAAAAAGTATAAGTAGGTAGGTACCTATTTAAGATAGACACATGACAATGTTATAATTCTTTAACAAAAAAATCAGGTACCAAACTTTAAAGAAAGTGCCTTTTGTGTTTTTTAATACAAAAAACCTGAAGGTACTAAAATATCGCGCAGTTTTCCTGCGAACCCTTTTTGGGATTAAAGTCTACTTTTTTATGGGTTTTGTTCGATAATACCTACAAATAAGTACGCACGAAATTGACGGTTCATAAATAACGACAAAAGTGGTATCTATACCTACCCTACTACATTGATAATAATAATAAAGTACTTAGGTAAGTATTTGTATACAGTTAAAAAAACTACAAGCACGCTATCGTCTTGTGTTAGGTTAAACAAATCATTATATTATTATAAGCTAGAGTTTTGTTTATATGATTTGGGTTTGTGTTTACTAGTAGATAGCCACTAAGCAGTTCCGATATCTCTTTCTCAGGTTCCTGTTACATCATCAGGCGTTCTACAATCACGAACATCTCAATACAAAGACTGATTTTAAGGAAGTTAAGGAATGATGCTAAATTTGAGATTATAACCTCCTTATCAGAACTAACTCGTGCTAATGAACCATCTATATATTTATTAACTAGCGACCCGCCCCGGCTTCATATGGGTGCTATTAACATTCCTCTTGTATCACTCTATCTATTAATAAAACCGCATCAAAATCAGTTGCGCAGTTTTAAAGATTTACATAAGGATATAGGGAGAGAAAAAGCGACTTTGTTTTATACTATGTAGTGATGACAAACAGAAAAACTCGAGATCCCATTTCGACTTGGACTTCTATATACGCTTACTGAGTGAAATGAAAAGAGACATTTCGCTAGAAAATAGGTACTAAAAGTCAAAAAGCAGTGGTTAATTCGATCACTCTATCAGTGACTATGGTGCAATTGGATAAGCACGAATCCACCCGACAGGACTGCATCTGGCTGATGAAATTAACGTCGACTCTTCAAGGATTTTTTGGATGCGTTTATGTATGTTAGGTATCGCATTACATTTAAGAATTAAGATTATCAGTAAGGCAGTAAGGTAATTATGTACAGTGGTCTTTAGGCGTAATAAAATGATAATTTTGTTTGACTATGTTCAGGAACAAAACAACATACCTACCTATAGATAAGCAAATATTCTGAAACTGGATTTAAGAAAATGATTCCATAGTCTTACTAAGATACTGGTTTAATAAAAAGAATACTTTTTGAAATATAAACGTCATTGGTGACATTACATGCAATTTCGAATTTAGAATAGGCAGTCTCCTCTCTCCGTGGAGGGGCCTAAATCCTAATCCGTGCGTCCTTTCTGTAACGTTCTTTTGAATTAGGAACTCTCGTTTCATTTTCGGAAATATCAATTCGGTCTCTTTAAATATTTGTTCGTGGAAGTGCAATAAGACATTTCGTAGACAGTTTTCCCTGAACATCGATTTACGATAGGTTGTTTAGTTTAGTAAGATATAAATTTAACCAATGATTAAGTATCACAACCTCAAAGCAAGAAGTGGAATTAGAAACTTAAGCACCAGTTTCAACAACGTATTTATTTTATGTGTGTATGTAGATATTAGATGTCCTAATATTTCTTAAGCGAATTGTTTACACATATCGTAAGTATCATGTAAGTTTAATTATCTTCTAACAATTGCATGAACTATTCAAACGTTGCCAAACCAAATCCAAAACCACATCAAAAACACTTAGCAAACAAACTCCGTACTAATTAAAGACGAGTACCTATCCCCTAAATTTGAGGAAATGTCTCAACTGGTAACACAGAGGGGAGGTTGGCAACACAGGAGTCGTGAGTTTGGTAGCACTGTTGGGAGGTTGGTAGCACTGAGGTAGCTCTGGGTGGGGATAAGGAGCTTACGCCCCTAAGGTTGTTGTGATTATTCCGTCTTGTAAATTATGCAGCGTTCGCGTTTCGCTTGTTTTCGTGATGTTGGCCCTATGCCGGAACAATGTTGCGTCTTGAGAATGTTAATATGTTAAAATACCTAGTTAACATTAGTTTTAAATAGAAACATTATATAAATTCTGTTCCCAATTTAATAAAGAGATAAGAAAATTATACAGACAAGCAAGTCTACGCCAACATAAACATTGGTCTTCCACAGTACAGTCGTGTAGGTAGAATAATACCACCATAATATGCTACAATTTAAAATGATAGCAAGAGCCTAGTAGTAAAACTGTCAATACTGAATACATTTCTGTTAATAAATTATTTTATTTAATATATTTTAACAAATACGGTCTGTTGTTTTCACACATGAACTGTCAAAATCCAACCTTTGCGTGGGTATCTGCCCACACATCGGTGAAGATTAAATTGAAATGTTAAAGGTAACAAAAGCACATCGCTAATTGTATTACAATTTTGATTACCATTAACATTATTTGAATTAACGTGGAAACAAATTAATTACAATAATTGCACAAGATTTAATTTATGAAGGGAATTAATTATAGTGTAAATTTGTTTGCGTATTTTAGAGCTGTCTGTCTGTTTATCCGTCCACAACTCTTAATTGAAATTACGACGTCAATTCGATATGAAATCGACATCACACGTATGATCAAATGTCTCTTTGAAACATGAACCTAAATTGTTTTAATTTTACTTTCGAATTGAACTGGCATTTCAAGTTGTCATATAAGTAGGTAGGTACCTAAAAGGTTATAGAACTAAACTACACTTCCGACATAACACATTTTTATATTACATTATGTAGGCCTTCAACAAAATTCACTTTTAACTACCTACTTTGTCAACTTTAATCATCCCGTATAATTTTTAAACCACAAGCCACATCTAAATAGGATATTCATAATTTCGACGGTTGAATAACTAACTAACCTAAGTTTAGTATGAAAACTTGAGCCACCTAACGACAAGTCTAGATACGTCATTGTGTCTGTATCGTATTTAATATAACCACACGCAGTTATGTAACGCAGTATTTAAACTAACTGAAATATAATAAATGATAATCTCCCTGTAATCAATTCATAAAATTAAACAATCCAACTAACTAAAATACTATTGATTTAGTAGTCACGCGTTTTTAATTCCTAAATATAGTTAGTAGGTAAACATTATTCAATTTTAGGTCGACAACGTTAACTCACGGAAGGTGTTGCCATATAAATGGTTGTAAATCGCTAAAGGGGGTAAGATTACATGATTTATTACTTCTTACGCTAATACGTTGATTACTTACATGGGAAGCCTTTTAAGAATCGTTATTGTAAGTAATTTATTTATGGGATTTTTTTAAGATGCCTATGTTCACACTTGTATCTACTCATTTAGTCATATTTGTATTTTAATCTCCATTTGTGAGTCGGCTTGTTCGCATCGACATTGATAGTATTTATTCAGAAAGATGAATTTTAATCGACACGACTTATCCAATCATGTAAATGTATACTAATTTATAAGATCATTAATTTGTAATATTCCTACTTGCATAAAATAGAGCTAAAAGTAGGTAATTTTCCTAAAAACATTTGGGTAAGTAATTTTTACAATCCCTCAAAAAAATCACAAGAGTCGTTAGCGGGATAGCGTCTTGAACCAAATCAACGATAATAAACATCAAAAAAGTTCTTACCTTGAGGGAATCCCACAGCTTCTAACCCATGATGCGTGAGTCCGAACGGGCCGAGCCCGCCCAGGGGTCCCGGGCCCATGCCCATGTGGTGGGCGCTGGTGTGGTGCGCGTACGGGTTCTGCGAGAGCGGCGAGGGTTGCTTCAGGTAGTGGAAGTAGTGGTGTAGAGGCGTGGTGGAATGGTGCGCCTGCGGCGCTGTGGGGCCGGTACCGGCGGGCCCGCTGGCGGAGGCCGAGTTGGTAAGCAGCGCCATCTGTGCTTCTGCAGTCACCGTTCACGGTTGCGTGTGTGCATGGTTGGTTTATTGCATCTGTAAGAAATGGTTTTTGTTAGCTGTGTAGGTATATACTTTCTGCTAATTGAGAGTTGAGACGCAATTGGACTTATTTACCCATAAGTACCTATAGTTTGAATGTTTTTTCTACTGTTATTCGATGGACAGGTACTAAATGAGACCTATTATTGATTAACTTTTGTAGAACTGTTTTATATGGTATTTTGTTGTATCCTACTCACAATAAAGTCTTCACATAGGTACAAGATACATAAAGAAATTGGATTTTATTTCAAATGTAACCACACCAATAATAAAATGTGTCAACATCGATTTAACGCCTCCTACCTACTTTATATTATCATTTACTTAAAGTAAGTTTCCATTAAACTAATTTAATGAGTACCTATTGCTGAAAATAATGCTTTTACAAACGAAGGAAAAGAACCAATAAAAGTCAAGGAGAAGGAAGTTAATATTAATAGATATCGAATAAATAGATCACTTATTGCAACATCAAAGAGCAAATGTTGTAAAAAAAATACTTACCTACCTACTCATACGCAATTATATTATAACGACCCAATATTTCACGGTATTAAAATAACTTTTTACATTTGATTGAATACGTCAGTTTTGATTACAGACAACCCACATTTCGTAAACTATTTTACAATTACCCGTATAAATGGAACTTTTCTGCGTTATTGCAACACAAAGGTACAAAAGTCAAACACGTGGAACGCCTTCCAAATTTGAAATATGTTTCATTCGTCACGACTCGGGCTTTGAGCGTTCCAAATTCGAATTGCAAAAATTGTATAGGTCTTTTTTTAGAGGCGCGTAGGTACATGTTTACAGACATTTTGTCACGTTTGTTTTTTTTTGCTGTTACCTGAGCTTCCTTTACCAAATCAAGGAAGTTGAATACCTTTGTGTAGAAAAAATACGAGTAATCGCAGCGCTGACATATGAGTTGATATTGATAAAAGTTATGATATTTTACTTTGTACAGGTAATATAGTTTTGTCAGAAGTTTTCGATAAAGGACGTAATGATAATAAATGAATGTTGATTTAAAAATAAATAACTATTTTGACTGACTAAAAAGTAGTTAAAATGGTTTGGAAATCATAAGCAATACCTAAGCATTCTGTCTATTACATGAAAGTGAAATTTTCCGATGGTCTTTTAAATAATATTTCAGAAATAAAGAACTGTTTTGGGTGACCAAATATTGGTTAAAAATGATTTGAAAATCACAAGCACTAAGGATGCTGACTATTACTTAAATGAAAAAATATTTTGCAATCATTGCTTGGAAGTGACATTTTCTGCACTGCATAGGACATATACACAAGGAAGTACCTATCTACTAAAAGTATATTTATCTTCTCCACAGGTATAGGTACATTTACATCAACAACTCAAGCAAATTCAAGAATTTTCAATACATGTACTTTCGTCACTTTCGGTGATCCACTAATAGACCTTTTTTCTCAGAAACCACATCACTTTAAGGCACCTTGAATCTGTCAACAAAAGATTATCCTAATACAGCCGATACCATCTATCCGTCAGGGACAAAGGACCTATCTTGCGTACATACAAATTTAAACCTTAAATTTAAGGCTTAAGGAAAGTTTTTGGTAGATTTTAAATTTGCAAAGGATTTATGCTTGGGTTAAGATTTGGCTTTTGGCGGTAAAATTCTTGAAAGGTGTTCGATTGTGTAAAGAAGGTAAGAGTCTACGGAGGTCGGTCTGTGGGCTGGCCGTGTCGGCGCGTGGTTTGAAGTGTTTTCACGTCACTGAATTTTTGCAGCTTTTTTTTCAAATGAGTCATTTTGTCTTCGTATAATAACACCCGAGAAAGTACAGTCTCCATTTTTTTTTAATGTTTTTATACGATTTTGCAATGTTTCTGGACAGACACAGCCAGTAGTTCAACAACATAGTAACTAAGTAGACTTATTATTTTGTCTTATCTTATCTTATCCGTGTGGTTCTTTCGGATGCACTTCGACCGATTGGGATCTTTCGTGCCTACCTACGCCTCCTTAACCAATTCTATGTACCGTATTATCTCTCCTTGTCGCAATGCCCCGCCTCTATGTACCTAGTAGTAACTAAGTAGAATTACTACGGTGTTAATTCGTAATCCATATTTTAAATAAATCAAGCAACCACATCGTAATAATATTCGAACGTGCAATTCTCAAATCGATGACATCTCCTTTCAATCGCGCAAAATACGCCGTCAATCCCCACAAAAGGTGTCAATATCGAATCTATTTGTCAAAAACGCAACGCGAGCCATAAATAATATCGCTGTTCAAACACGAGCGTTATTGTGCGCAAGAAAAACAAACATTTCGCGCCCTTTTCGGTGTAATTATTCTTGTTTGCGCAGTTGGCGGCCCTGTGTGACAAATCGCCGCGAATAGAGGATATCGAAATGAAGAATTTGGGGATGCTTCTGGAAACTGATAATTATGGTGCCGCTTTTTTAGAAAAACGTGTGGTGTAATAAAATAATTGACGTTAACATTCATTGATAAAAAATACTTAGCCGGTTATTAGTTTATTTTACCTCCTAAGTAGGAACACCTCGTGTTTAAAAAATAAAATAATATACCTACGCAAGTTAAAACCTTTCATAGTTGTTTCATTCCAAAGTTTATGAAATTTGTATTAAGACCAGAGTAGAAAAATAGAAACCACAGTGGGACTCTCTATTCTAGTCTTGGTACAAATTTCATATCATTTAAATTTATATTACCATGATATCGATCGAATTTCGATTGATATCATCTACCATGTACCTACCTAAATAGATATATTGTCTCTGTTGGTAGGTATGTACATACTTTGTTATTCAATCTAATTATAAACACAGAATCATCATCAGCCCGTCGCAGTCCACTGCTGGACATAGGCCTCTCCAATTGCACGCCACTTTGCTCTATCTTCGGCTGCTCGCATCCAGCTCCTGCCAGCCATCCTACGCAAATCGTCACTCCACCTTGCCTGAGGACGTCCTACACTACGCTTGCCGAGACGCGGTCTCCACTCCAGAACACGTTTACTCCAACGGTTATCGGTTCTTCGGCTAATATGGCCAGCCCACTGCCACTTTAGCTTGCTAATCCGGTGGGCTATGTCGATGACTCTGGTTCTCTGCCGAATCACCTCATTTTTGATTCGATCCCGCAGAGAAACGCCGAGCATAGCCCTTTCCATAGCCCGCTGAGCGACTTTAAATTTGTGAACCAGCCGTACCGTCAGTGTCCACGTTTCGGCTCCGTATGTCATGACGGGTAGGACGCACTGATTGTAGACTTTCGTCTTCAGGCACTGTGGGAGTGACGATATGAAGACTTGACGTAGCTTCCCAAACGCTGCCCAACCTAACTGAATTCTTCTATCCACCTCATCCTCGAAGTTGTTTCTACCTAACTGTAATGTCTGTCCAAGGTAGACATATTTTTGAACAACTTCGAGAACGGCGCCGTGTACCGCAATTGGTTCCGGTAGTACATGTTCATTGAACATGACCTTGGTTTTGTCCAAGTTCATCCGTAGGCCAATGCGTACAGAAGAGTCAGCCAGATCATTCAGCATCTGTTGTAGGTCCTGCAGCGTTTCTGCCACGATGACGATATCATCAGCAAATCGCAAGTGAGAGATGTACTACCATTTACTTTGATGCCACGTCCTTGCCAGTTCAGCGTTTTGAACATATCCTCCATTGCATTTGTGAACAATTTCGGGGAGATAACGTCCCCTTGTCTCACACCGCGATGCAATGGTATAGGCATTGTTTGCTGATTCTGGACTTGGACGGACATGGTAGCGGCTTCGTATAAACATCTCATCACTTGGATGTATCGCCAATCGACTTGGCATCGTTGCAGGGACTCCAGAACAGACCAGATCTCGATCGAGTCAAAGGCCTTCTCATAGTCCACAAATGCTAAACACAGGGGCTGATTATACTCTTCGGTCTTCTGTATAATCTGCCGCACTGTGTGGATGTGGTCTATGGTGCCGTATCCGCTTCGAAACCCAGCCTGCTCCGGTGGTTGGAATTCGTCAAATCTTCGCGCAAGACGGTTCGTGATTACCTTGAGAACAGCTTATAGACGTGGCTTAGAAGGGAAATGGGTCGATAGTTCTTCAACAGGGTTTTATCTCCCTTTGAAGAACAAGACGACCACACCTCTACCCACATCTCTGAGTTCTCCTTCAAACAAGACGGCGTTAAAGAGTTTTTGGAGCTCCCTAAGTATAGGTTTACCTCCTGCTTTTAATAACTCTGTTGTAACGCCATCTTCTCCAGGGGCTTTTCCGTTTTTGAGCTGTCCAAGAGCGATCTCGATTTCGCCAATACTGACTTCTGGCAGGTCTTCGCTGTAGTGGCGTGTTAAAGTGGCTCTAGAATCCTCATTTACGGGATCAGGTCGAGATGCATGCGAAGCGTACAACCGGCCATAGAAGTTTTCCACTTCGGTTAGGACTGCCGGCTTCGAAGCAACGACTTCTCCAATTTCTGTGGTCAACTTCGTCAGGTGGCTTCTTCCAAGAGATTGTACAAACACTTTTGCTCCCCGGTTTTGCTCGATCGCTCTTTCGATCGAAAGAGTATTGAAGGACCGAAGATCGTGTCGTACGCGTTTACTAATCTCTCGGTTTAGAATCCGTTTCTCTGACGAAGTGACGGGTGGGTTTTCACGTCGTTTCTTCATTAGCCCTAAAGTCTCTTCCGGAAAGCTTCGACTTCCTGCCATTACGTTGCATTTTACAGAATCTCGTACCTTCTTCCCTGAGAATCCGAACCACATTTTCAAGGTTCTGGTCAACGTCAGTTGTGGTTTCCACGGCAGCGAATCGGTTCTCCAGATTGGACTGGAACGTTTCAGATCCCATCATAGTTTGGAGCAAAGTTGGTCGGAGCCTGGCCTTCATCAAGCGAACACGTTCAGCCCCTGAAGTCAATATTCAGAGAGCCTCGACGAGTCGGTGATCGCTTCCGGTATTGAACCTATTGATCACAGAGACGTCTCTGAATATATGCTTTTGTCCGTCATGATGAAGTCGATCTCGTTTTTTGTCACAGTGCCCGGTCTTTGCCACGTCCACTTCCTTTGGGGCTTTTCTTGAAAAAGGAATTCATCAAGAAGAGCCCCTCGCGTTCCAGGAAGTTGACGAGCATTTGCCCCCTATGATTTCTGCTCCCATATCCATGGGATCCTACTACCGATTCGTTACAATTTTGTACTCCCACTTTAGCGTTAAAGTCCCCCATGACAACGTTGTAATGGGTCTTAGTAGTGAAGTGACTGGCCCCTCGATATGTCATCGAACATATCCTCCACCTCATCATCCGAGTGTGTCGAGGTCGGGTGCGTACACTTGCACCACCTTGAGGCTGTACCTCTCGGTGAGCTTGATGATGAGGTACGCTACCCGATTCGACACACTGGACACTTCGACAACATTGTCAGCCAGGGACTTATTGACCAGAAACCCAACGCCACCTTGAGATTGTTGGTCTCCTCTCGGAAGTACATTAGGTGGCCTGATTCGAGAGATATGGTGTCCTCCCCTCTCTTCGGACTTCACATAACCCTAATACGTGCCACCTAATCTTCTCAAGTTCCACCTCCAGTTGCGCCAGATGCGAGTCGAGCCGTAGCGTGCGTCCGTTGTACGTCGCCAGGGTCAGTTTGGTGTGATGGCCTCCCGTAGCCCGGAGATTCTTCGCACCCCCCGTCCCACCGTTACCATGGTCGCCACCGTGACCAGGAATAGCGGGACCGCCGGGAACTAGGGGCCGTGGTCTTTGGTGTGCCTGCATGGAGGTAAAAGCCCATAATCGCCACGCTGGGCAGGCGGGTTGGCGATCGCAGGGCGTAGCTTCTTGCTTCGATGACGCTGCTGCCCGTCATCGAGCGGAATTTAGCTACGCCTAAACACAGAATCCTAACATATTTTAACCCTTTTAATACTCCAAACTTCAAAGACTTACTTACAAGTAAAATGTGCAGATTGCGCAAAAAAAATCGATACCCTCATATACTATACGTTCCCACTTACACCACATATTTCAATCTTACCTAAAAACGGTTGTTGTGACAAAGACGCTAATTCCAGGCGTGACACTGTGCCCACTGCTGGGACACTATTGTGGAGAATTTCGCGCTTCGGCACACACTATTAACTATTTCTATGGTTTTTTTTTATATTTCGGGGTAACTATTTGTCACAATGGTTGTCGGCACTTTGTGCGGTTTGAATGGAGTTCGGGAAAATGTGCTCGGTTATAATGGATTTTAATTGAATTTTCAGTTTCTGTGGCCATTTAAAAAAAATAGAGTGGGTAATTTACACAACTGACGTAGCTTACTCGTACTTTACCTAATGGAAAATATTTAAGACATTAGGTAGGTATATATTTTTCGTATGATTTATAGGTAGTAGGTAAAATACTTATTTCCTACTGTGTTTTATTAATTCAACTCTACTATCGTTTGAAATTTCAAGGCTCTGAAACGTTAGCTAATAAAATAAAATACGCGAGTTAAATCCGTCTATAATTGTTTCATTCCAATGTATAATAACCGCGTAGGCATCACAAATTATTAGTAGGTATACTAAAATTCTGTTTAGGAATATTTTCAGACAACAACACAATAAATATTCCATACAAATTAAGTATTTATCTAACCCAAAAAAATGTTATTCGACACGTATTTTATAAAGTAACGTCCATATCATACCTCATTGTTAGATTTGACAGCTCACTAAACACCTCGACCCTGGCATTCCATTCATGATTTGAAATTGGAACATCTCTGTTCCAATTTCGGGATAGTTTTTCATGTTGGCACTAAACATGTTGCCAGATCGTATTTCGATATTACCAATTTTAAATACTTGTATCCCTAATTTAATAATAATATGACCTACGTAAGTGTACGTACCTACATAAATCTAGTTATAGCTATTTTTAAAAGTTTTTTTTGTACAATTTTTTTACATTATGTACCTACTTACTTATAAATATGTCATTGCTATAAACTAAAATTTAATTTAAAAATAATTAACATATAAATTTAAATAGACGCGCCAAAAACCAAAAAGAATACGAATTTCTCATCACAAAATAGGAGGGTCCTTAATGGAAGCACCGAAATCCCAAAAGGCACAGAGCACACAAAACAATTAGTTGCACAAAATGTAATATTCAAGCCGGAGCACATTTTCTTAAGTCTTATTCCAGGGTAATAAGATTTATTTTTGCTCTCCGTTTATAAAAGTAAATCAGTTGGTCCTCCGGGGACGAAACCGGATAGCCTCATTACGCGCGCAATGATTGTACAAATGATTGTGTTGGCAGAACTGATAGGGGTTTGGTGGAAGCGCCGACTAAACAGATGGGAGGAATGTGTGAATTTAGTGTGGGGTTTTTTGTTTTCATACACGGAGGCTAAATGTTTTACGTACAAACGCCGGCCTAATAGATCTTTTATAGTATAAACTGCGCTTCACGTTTAGGGTACCTAAACGTGCCAAATTATTCTCAGATAAAATTAATGGTTCGATTTTATTTGTTTTAAAAAACTGTAAATAAGCAGGTAAGTAGGTACCTATAGAGTAACATTTGCTATAATAGCAAAAAGCGACTAAATATTCTTTGAAGGATATATAGTTATAGTTAGGTACCTATTCTTACATAAGCAGGTAAGTATATGACTGAAATATTCTTTGAAGGATATTATTATGTGCTATTTTAACTAGCTGACAGGGCAAACTTCCTACCTAATGGTATTTTTAGATTTTTTTCTTGTATTTTTTCTATATTTCCTCACCCTGGGCTTCCAATATTTTTTATTATTCCCATTGAAAAAAACATACCTGCAGACCTACGTACATTTAAAAATTTTACTCTTCTATCCTCAACCCTTAATTTTTTAATAAAAAATCCCAAAAGACGCAGCACGAAGCGAAGTTCGCTGGTTCAGCTAGTATATTTAAGTAATTAAGTATAGATAATTCCAAAATAATTTCAAAATCTGGCAAATCATCAATTCATATCTTCCTGTATGTTGGTACAGTAGCGAAGGGCGAAGCCCCCGAGGCCCTTCTCGCTAATGGCGCTCAAATACGCGTGCGGTCGGGGGCGTGCAACTGTGATAATTGATTTTACAATGTTTTATGGCACTTTGGCTCCCTGACTATACGATTTATGGTTAGTTTGCTCTACCTAGTTGAAGTTTTGCTTTAATCTTAATCCTTTTTTGTGTAAGTAATTAATTTTATAGTAAGTACATACCTACCTTGATAACTTTTCATAATATGGGGAATCATAAAACATTTTTGTATAAGTAAGTATGTAAGTATTTACCTAGGAAAAAAATACTAAAATATGTATTAAGTTTAGCTTAGTGGAAGAGTACCTAATATACCCAAAAGCTGACTTAGGTAGGTACTTAATGACAGACGAAAGAAGAACACTACAGAAGTAAGGGATAGAAATTTAAAATTCCTATCCCTTATAGTTTAACTAAGAAAGGATTTTTTAAATGGGTAACGGGGGTGCTTGTGCGCAGATGAAGTCGCGGGCGGAAGCTAATAAAATTACTGTAGTACCTTCTTAAGTAATAAAATTTAATTAGTTCTTTAATAGACCTTTTAGGTTTATTAGGTAGACACAGGTTACACCTACGTTATTTTACTTAGATATTTCCTATTTACCCACTATAAAAAAAAAGTAAAACGTAAACACTGTCAAATATCCGCTAATCAAGGAAGCCCCTCATCTCTAATCTCCAAAAACTTCATCACGGCTTCGTATCAATTCGAATTCAATTTATTAGCGGCGACCGGCGCGTGTCGCCATTGTAAGGACGCGATGCATGGCCGCGTGTTGCCAGATGATAAGAATTCCACGATTAATAGGGAAATAATATTACTAGTAGTATAAATTGAGCTATCTTTTTTAGTTGGCTATTGACTGGTTTTTTGATTGTGGTGTCCACGACCGCTTCTAAATAAAGTTAAAGAAAAAAACCCGAGTGGAAAAGATCATTAAATAAAAAAGCCGACAAAATCATAGTTGGCACATAGGTATGTGTACTTATATGCACTTCGTTAACACGTAGGTATTTAATACTTTTTCGGGTTTTTATTATTCTTATAAAGGCGGGTTTTTATTTAATTGATTTAAATATTCATATAGTTGATTATTTTGACTGCTACGAACGTGAGAACTAGAAAACATTATGTAATAAGTGCGGAAATCTTAACATTCTCAGTTACATTGGTTCTTACATTTGCAATAATTATAGCAGGAAACTTAGATTAATTACTTTTTACAGCTATTTTAATTTTATCTCTGTAACTAAATACAGGAAAACTTAACATCTCTTGTATTGTTCTTGTTTAATTAATTAGAAGTAATGTTATCTAATTATAACAAACAAAAAGATATCAGCCATGAAAATCAGTACTTAACAAATCATTAATAACAATTTTCTCTTTGCATAATTTCCTAACAATTGTAAATAATGGCGGTATTAAAAATAAGAGCAAAAAGATAAGAAACATAAATTCACTTGCAATTACAACTCGACCGTGTTAAGTCAACACGCAATCTGAGTAAAATACATACAAATATAAACCAACGGCATTCGGTCGGGTAAACAAGCAAAAAGAAATCAATATTCTACGCGGAGCGAGATACAAGTACTTTACACGCGGATGAAAGAGACGACACAATTCAACGAAGGCGTGGCTTTAAAATCCCGCCTAACTAAAAGAGATAGCAATACACTCCGGTATCGTTTACTTAAGTGTGAAAAAGATGGATATAGGTTCTCAATTGAGTTTAAATAATGTATCTTGCCTACTTATGTCGTATATTAGAATCGATGTTGAGTAAAACGTTTTCTTATTTTATGAGATGCTTGTAAAATATGGACGCAAGTAGCATAAGTTGAAATCACTCCGATAACTGGGTAAGATTTAAAAATGCAGTTTCTTTTTTTAAATACTTACTCAGATTAAATATGCTCCTATTATCTAGACAGACTTCTTACCGGCGCAACTATCTTTACTTATTTATTACCGACATTATTTGGTGCTGCAAGTTGCAGCATCAATTTTTAACCTACTTAGAACAACCTACCCAAATAAAAAGTATTTTCCTAGTACCTAGGTAGATACTTATAAAGTTTTTAGTTATGACCAGATTTTTACAGAAAATAATAAGTGGGTAGGTAAGTATGTTTATATGTGTAAGTGTCTAAATAGGTTAATAATTGAGTTAACTATAATAAATTTTTTTTAATGTATATACCTACCTATAATAGGTACATACTTATAACAAAGGTATGAGAGTTATTTTTAATAGTTCAATCGTTATTATTTTTCATGGCAAATTAATTATATAATATTCAAGACATGATTCAAAACGCGTTTTAAATAAAATGAATGCATCGAAAACGTGCTTTTTGAAACTTGCAACACAATAAGGTGTTTTATAGTACAAGCTTCGCGGCCGATTGAATGTAGTGGGACGTGCTACGAACAAATAGTTCGCGCAGCCGTGGTCTTATAAAGAACCTTATTTGTAAGTAATTTATGGCAATGTGTGTGGGCTTTATTCTGTATTGCTAATTAGAAATAGGTGCGTTTTGCGATATTTTACACATAAAAAAATGTGATGAAAGAAATAGTTTCCTATCTTTATTTAGGTAATACATATAGGTAAAAGATTTTTGGGTTATTTTAAACGAATCGCAATAAGCAAACAAGACTATTTCTAGATAATTTTACTAAGACTCAACCAAAATTCCGATCATAATTACCTATAAGTATGTATACCTATTTCAATGATAGAAATCTACGATAACATGTAATACCTACTACTTCAATAATTTCATTTAAATTTAATCGGGTGTATTTCTTTATTTGAATTATTTTCAACTTTTCTAGTCGGGTTCTTTTAAAAAAATATTCCATTGAGACTTCGTCCCATAAAAATGCTGTTCGGTTACAAAGAAAAAATTTAATAGGTATACCTACCTACCTATCTTTAAAATCCAAATAGAAAAATAAAAATAAGCATAAAAACACCATTAGTATCTATTTATTTCATCCCAAAACGAACCAAACCACTATGAAACCCTCGAAATAGTGACAATTATTTTTTTACTAAAGGGCGGGATTAATCCCTCAGGGGTAGTAGAAGGGCGTTCTAATTATTGTTATTTGAGTTATTTCCAACACACAAACATACAAAACTAACTAGCAGTATGTATACGCCGAACATCTGCCTTTTGTGACGTGATAAAAAAAACCGTAATTGTTTATGGGCGGTTTCATTGTAAAATATGGCGGCCATTGTTTGGCACATTGTTTTCTGAATTGTCGGGCGTTTTATTATAAAAACCTATGCTATTAATCTTTATTTGTCGGTGACTACTGTTTTTAAATTAGCTATTATACCTAAAATAGGTACTTAGTTAGGTAGATTTTAAAATAATGCAAATAAATTCGAGAGATAGGTACCTACCTACTTGCAATTATTTATTGGGTACTAAGAATGTTAGATACCTAAATTACGTACCTAAGCAAGACTTCTTATATCTACTAAGGTAGGTAGGTACTAGATAGTAGTAGTAGTAGAATATCATAGACTAGCGGTCCCGGCAGACGTCATCCTGCCCGTTCGAAATTCAAATTACGTAACTTTAGTTAGACAAAGTTTGTATGGGAAAAGAAAAGGGCTGTTTTTAGGGTTTTCCCGGCAATTATTCGATTTTTCCTCGCCGTAAGAACCATCCTTGGACTTCAACGAACATTTAAAAAAAAAATTAGCCAAATTGGTCCAGGCGTTGTCGAGTTATGCGCTTACCAACACATTTTGCGATTCATCCTTACTATCCTTACTAATATTATAAATGCGAAAGTAACTCTGTCTGTCTGTCTGTCTGTCTGTTCACGCTGAAACTACTGGACCGATTTAAATGAAATTTGGTACAATGAAAGTCTGGAGGCTGAGAAAGGACATAGGCTACTTTTTAACCGACTGCAAAAAAGGAGGAGTTCTACGCGGACGAAGTCGCGGGCAGAAGCTAGTTTTTATATATAAGAAAGAAAAGATGTAATAAATATCGCAGAATACAGAACTCATAGCTAGGATGATCTTGCTTAACCCTAAGAATGACTACCGAGTTGTATTCACAGCGCGCTCTCTAATTGGACGAACAGACCGACAGACACTGACTAAGCAAAACGCTTTGTGTGCTACTGAATTACGCGGGTACAAATAAGTACAGTCGGAAAAAACACTGATAGTATACTTTTTAATAATTAATCAATTTTATCTAAGTATAACAAGCTTCTACCTAGAGTAGAATATACCTAATTAAGTAGGTACCTATAATCTACTAATAGGTACCTACCTACCTACTCATATTTCCCAATATATATAAAGTATAAAATCTCTATCAAAAAATTCAGCGAAAGCACTAAAATAAGACAAGTCAAAAATCACATTAGACATATTCACTTGTTTATTAGTTAGGTACCTACCTACTTTTCTTTTACTATCTATTCTAATATTATAAAGAGGAAAGATTTGTACCTATTTTTGTATGTTTGTAATGAATACCCTCAAAAACTACTGGACCGATTTTAATAATTCTTTCACTGTTGGGAAGCTATACTGTTGGGCTATAGAATATTTTGAAATAAATTAGGGATCCGTGCGAAGCCGGGGCTAACCTCTAGTTAAATATAAAAAAATAAACCAAAACCGTATAATTTAACATGTAGTCATGGAGTAAACATACCGAAAAATCATCATAAACATGTCTGTACCTACCTTCTTATTCAATCGATATATCGTGCAACAAAGTTTTTCTAAACATATATTAAAACATCAATAAATTCCCGCAGTTAATTTCTCACGTGAAGGCGAAGGTGCCGACTCACGGACAGTTCCGTTCATTTATCCAAAGCGCCATGATAGGCGCCATTAATTACAGTTTAGTGGCCAACTAATTGGAAACAGATTGTATTTTATATTTACTTTGCAATCTGCTTGCTTTTTAACGAGATACTTTCTTAATGTTTTGTTTAAGTAACCAAAAAACCCTAACCAAACTAAAGGCTTGAAAGTCTCCTCTCAGGAGGCTCGCCGGTTTTGCAGTAAAGGCCCATTAGCTGGCCAACTGCGCTTCAGTATTCAGTTCGAAACATCGACATCCTCTAGGTAACCACACTAAATATTTTTCGAAAATAATAAACAACTTTTTACTAGTGTGACGACACTTATTTTGCGCGAGCAAGTATGATTTTATTAGATGTAGGCTACTAGATTTAGAACAGTGACGTCACGAAATTTAAGACCACTACCTTTCAAGTGTAGGTACCCCCCCAGGACGGCTCGTAGTTACTTACTTAATTCATATTTAATTTTAAGTGGTAGGTAAGTATGCTTTCAAGCATGTACTCCTACCTAGGTGTATGTATAATCAATAAAGTTATCAAATATAAACAACATTCAGGTAATACGAAATATAATTATCATTGCGTATAATCCTGTCAACAGTTTAAGAAACATACAATTTGCATCTACACGATCTCGACACACCTCTTTTAATTATTGTTATGATGAAATAAGCTTCGCTTACGTAATTATTACATAACACACATATGGACCGTTAATTAAAATCATCCAAATTAAGTATATATCTATAATGAATCATGCTCCAAAGTCATGCGCAAAGATATAGCCATATCACTTCAACAAAGTCATCGAAAACTTGCCTTATCGTATACAAAACGAGTTATCTTGTAATCCCTTCATTTAATTATTTGGAATTCTTGGTATTTCATAATTTACCAATTAAGTAAGTCCACGTGACTAAAATAGATCTGGTATTACATTCTTATGTCATTACTAAATACCTACTTGTATAACTCTTGCAGATGCATCTTCCTTCATACCTAATTATCTCGAATTCCGAGGTGAATTCCTAAAATGACCGGTCTAAATGCAGTTCCCGTTTACATACCTAAGTATGTACCTACCTACTTATGAAAATTACGACTTTTTTGGTAGGTACCTACATAGAATGGATATGAATAAAAGACATGTTATAGGGTGGATCTTCGAGCGTTTGAGACGCCGTCATTGTCCTCTACATCTATATTTAAGAACAGAGTCGATAAGTAACAAACATTTGAGTGATATTATCCCCCGGTACTGTTACAAATACTATTTCAATCGATACTTAATAATATTATTTGCAAACATTATAGATATATATATTATATAGAGGACAATGACGGCGGCGTCTCAAACGCTCGAAGATCCACCCTATAATATATGTTTCTGTAATACCAACTTCGATACGCGTTATTAGCTTATTAATTAAGTAATTGTCTGTAACTTTAGAATATGTATAATGTAATAATTTAGTACACAGGTATCATTATATTCATTTCGATATCAAAAAAGTGCATATATTGGTACAGTCACGGAATAGGCAATAGTACAAGTAGTGCCTACAGTGTATTTTGAAAATAACAAAATGGTGAGTGAATCGTATCATGTAAAAAAAAAATGGTCCTAGAGACAAAACATTATAAAAATGCGAGTAACTATCAAAAAAGGTGCGTCAAGCACATTTTATACAAAGTAGATAGATACCTACTTAAGTTTTAGGATATAAGTAAGTTACAAGAAGATACATAAGCCTGTTAGGTATTATTCGTCAAACGACAAGACAACTTTAAAAAACAGAAACTGTTGTTAAGTATATTTTTTAATTGTAATCAACTAAACACAGATAAATTTCGTAATTTGATTAAGAACAAGAGCCATCAATCGAGATATATATCGCGCAGTTGACGTTTGTTATCTATGGACATGAGCTAAATACTTTAATCGTATTTTATCTATCCACCGATTACGGATAAAGCAGTCGTGATTCGGTCGCAATTCGCAAATAACAAGCGTAATACGCGCCAATTGCCAGATTATATGTAGTATTTGAGAATTTAGATTATGTTATTATTGCTATAATGTTTTATACTTAGTTATACGTACCTAATTAGACTCGTAGCCAGAAATAGAAAGATAACTGATAAATGTAGGTACCTGCATGGATCTTTGATTCTCAGATTAAATAGGTAAAATTTAAGTGAAATTATCTCCTGGCGCATACTGTTTTTATTGATACTTAATAATTTTATTTGCAACTACATATCCTACTACTATTATAAAGGCGAAAGTTTGTATGTATGGATGTATGGATGTTTGTTACTCTTTCACGTAAAAACTACTGAATGGATTTGAATGAAACTTTACCACAATATAGCTTATACATCAGAATAACATATAGGCTATATTTTATAACGATATAGTGTAAAAACTAATCATACGCAGACGAAGTCGCGGGCAGAAGCTAGTTATAGATATATAGAGACAATGACGGCGTCTCAAACGCTCGTAACAACAGATAGTACCTATATGCTCGCTTTCTAAATATTATTATGTATTAATTTAGTGATAGTATCCACGACGACACAACTAGTTCGATTTTCACGAACACGTAGAAAATTTGAAACTCAACATTCTATTAGTGTAATAATAGGAGCGAAGTAGGTAGGTACATATTCCTATCTAGAATTTAATTCTACTGAGTTAGCCAAAGAAAATTCACTGAATCTAAATCTAGGTGCTCTAACATCTATCTATCTACGTAGTATCGGCAATTTTTTTCTTCAACTTTCTATAATTTCTCAAAATACAAGTTTTATTATATCGATATTGACAAACAATGTAATCATATGGAGGGCCATGCACTTTATAAGGGTATAAAGGCCAATTTAACCATTCGTTTAACAAACAGATAAATAGACGGCTCATTAGTGCATGTTTATTCCGCTGCAGGGCCAATTAACTGCGCAACGCACGGTTAGCAACCGGCGATTACGAGTTCAAAGCGATTAGTTACTGACCCTCGAATCAAAATGTTTTAGAAATTCATCACAACGCTGGATTATTTTTGATGAATCAATACCTTTGTTGTTTTTGCATCTACCTATTTGTTGGAATTTAACTTTTTAAGGCTAAAAATCATGATTGATTGATGCTTCCGTGGTATTTAGGTAAACATTTTAATAAAGCAAATCTAACTACTTATATTGATTTTGTGCCGTTGTTTTGAAAACAGTCCTCATTAATATAGCTGAGTTTATGATACCTAATTAGTATGTGATTGGCTGAAAAAAAAAATGTCCGTCAAAGTACTTTACCTAATTTCTCAAAATTTATATCAATGCTTTTGTTTTGAAATGCAAAATTACTTAAATAAATTATAACATTTATTGGTTAGCTAGAAAGATTTTTGTAAAAAAAATACTTAGATAAAAAAAATACTTAGATAAAAAAAATATTTTTGAAAATTCTTTGGAACTTAAATAAGAATTTATGATAATTCTTAGAATTCAATTCCAAGAGGACTTATCTAGGTAGATAATCAGTCTTGACCTGAGACATCAATAACAAGAAAACTTATTAAATCCGGATTTCGGAGATTAGCCTCTATATACGAGGGGATACCGGCCTTTCGCGTGGATTAAAATTAATCCTTAGTTTTGGCATATCTATTTCTGTTCATACAAATTAACAGGTACCTACTTACGTACTCGCAGGTAAGAACAATGGACCTTTTAAAAGGGCATGAAACAGATAGGCATTATCCCTACTAATATTATAAATGCGAAAGTAACTCTGTCTGTCTGTTAAGCTTTCACGTTAAAACTACTGGACCGATTTAAATGAAATTTGGTATAAAGAAAGTTTGGAGCCTGAGAAAGGACATAGGCTACTTTTTAACCGACTGCAAAAAAGGAGTTCCACGCGGACGAAGTCGCGGGCAGAGGCTAGTACCAAATAAGTATAAAATCGATTAACATTTTTCTACCTACACGTGATAGATAGATAGGTACCTATATGACATTAGGTAAATATAATTATACCTAGGTATGTAAATATTAGTACCTATTTAAGCTTGTAGTCACTAGTCATGTATGAATAACTATTTAGTTAACTTCATACTTAGTTGGAATGAAACAACTATTAACGGATTTAACTCGCGTATTTTTACCGCGAAGGCATCAGAAATTATTTCATACTTAGTTATTCTGGTAAATATCTAGAAGCAACTTAGCTCTTTTAAAAAAATACTTAAGTGTTTTTTTTACATATTAGGTAGGTGTTAAAAAATGAAAAAATATATATATAAGTAGGTATATTTTCTCAATTTTTTTTTAACTGTTTCCCTTAAAAATTTGATAGAGCTTTCAAAGACGCATTTAACCTACACAGGGTAAATAGAAATGTGTAGGTAGGTACTAAAATATTTCTCGTTTAAAGTTAAAATGTGAGGTTAGAACGTAACCCAAAAATGCCCCGTATAACTTGAAAACTCCCCCGCGAGGCGAAACGTCGCAAGTCAGAAAGACAATTTTACAAGCAGGCGTGGCCAACCCCGCCTACTAGGGGCGGGAAAACAAATAATTGCACTTGCTAATTTGTCTTCTGGTGTAAATGGAATGTTCTTCAGTTATATTTTTGAGATTTTTTAAGCTTTACAAACTGTTGGAGTTTATTGTCAGCTCAGGCTACGAATATGGGAACTAGTTTTCGAAACATCAGGAAAGAAAATAAATTATGCTGCATTAATCCGTTCCAATTATTTCATTCTAATCCCTACTAATATTATAAATGCGAAAGTAACTCTGTCTGTCTGTTACGCTTTCACGCTAAAACTACTGGACCGATTTTAATGAAATTTGGTACAAAGAAAGTCTGGAGCCTGAGAAAGGACATAGGCTACTTTTTAACCGACTGCAAAAAAGGAGGAGTTCCACGCGGACGAAGTCGCGGGCAGAAGCTAGTGTGTGATAAATGCGAAGGCATAGAATTTTATTTAAGTAAGCTTTTTTTAGGGGGAAAAGGTTTTTGGAAAAACTTCTTACGGACGTTTTGTGCTTTGCAAAAATGCCACTAACAATATATTGCTGTAAAAAATGTAAAACGGTACCTATCTAAGTAGGTACTGGAAAAACACGTTAAGTGATGTTTTTAATATTCTGCGTTACCTACTTAAAATATTTAAATTTATCAGTTTTTCAATAATAATAAATACCTATAGGTATAACAAATTTATCGAATAAGACTCTAACAAATAAAAATAATTTGGACAAGTTAGGTAGGCACTTATTAGGGAACAAGAATTAAATTCAACAGATAATAGTAGGTAGGTGCTTATTACAATAGTAAAACTATAGAAATCCTTAAGACAGATTAATGTTTCAAGGAATCTTCTGCATTGAATCCATAATCCTCGGTAGTTTCCAAGATGTCGTTAATTCTGGTTCTGCGTACCTACTTACCTGATTGTGATAATCATAATCACTAATAGGACAATAGGGGATTATAATATTAATAGAAACCTAGTGGTTATTTTCATTCATTGGATATTATTTTTTTAGTTAAAAATTGGTAGGTACTTATTTTGTACGATTTGTGACAATCTATCAATGAAGGTAAGAAAGAAACTAAAGATTACATAAAGTTTATAGGTTATTTTTGTTTACTAAAAATATTCATAAAAAGATGTTTAAAGCTACTTTATAATATAACTACCTACATAAATAACAATAAAGGAAGTCAACGAAATGCATAATCTATATTAATCTATATTACTCGTAATAAGTATTATAAAATTATAAATGCGAAAGTAACTCTGTCTGTCTGCCTGTCTGTTACGCTTTCACGCGAAAACTACTGGACCGATTTAAATGAAATTTGGTAAGAAGAAAGTCTGGAGCCTGAGAAAGGACATAGGCTACTTTTTAACCGACTGCAAAAAGGAGGAGTTCCACGCGGACGAAGTCGCGGGCAGAAGCTAGTATTTTATATAAAAATGAATCCCTATTTCCTCACGGCATCACGCTAGAACGGCTGGACCGATTTCACTTTTTTTTTTTAAGGTTTTATTCTACTTATTCTCCAGAAAAACTGCTTTAATATCAGTTGTTAAAATATGTTTCGAATATAAAATCGGAACCATTGAAGTATTAAATTTTGAAGATACCTACGTCGGTTTATATACCTATAGGTACTTAGGTAATATATAATTTTTATTCTTCCAACTATTGTTTTGGTCATGTCATTCAAATCCTATAACGGGGGGATAATTCTTTTCATAATAGATATTATATGGCAATCTATTAGAGCAGGCAACCCCAGCAGGCAGCGCAGTGTTGCCGCTTGACGAAATTATTGTTGAGTGAACACGAGGGCTGGGGTTGAAAATAAATTGAATGCCTGTTACTTTTCACGATTTATGTAATAGATGGTAAGATGTTTATTTTATGATAGGTACCTATAAGTACTTGTTGAGTTTATTATGTACTAGCTTCTGCCAGCGACTTCGTCCGCCTGGAATAGTTATTTTCCCCGTTTTTTACACATTTTCCACTGTTTCTTCGCTCCTATTGGACGCAGCGTGATGTTATATAGCCTAAAGCCTTCCTCGATAAATGGTCTATCCTACAAAAAAATCTTTTTTCAATTCGAACCAGTAGTTCCTGAGATTAGCGCGTTCAAACAAACAAACTCTTCAGCTTTATAATATTAGTATAGAAGTATAGATTACATTACTATATATTTATACTTTATACAGTAACTGCCGATCGATTCCTCAAATTAAAAGTAGTTAGATGAAGTTTCCCCGTAAATTGATTTCTTATACATAGGTATATTTATTTTTTTACAAAATATCTACTTAGGCACCTATCCAATATTTGGCTTAGCACATTGTCATTTGAATAGACTTAACAAAGTGACTAAAAATATTTAGTTACTTACGTACAAATATATAAATACCTAGCCCATTAATTAACTGTCTAGGTAAGTAATACCTATCCCTTTAATAGAATAATGGCACAAACAGAAATATTATGTTATTTCATTTTAAATTCTAAGCCGTCAAAATTAAATTCGAATTTACACGGTGCCAGGTAAGTAGGTACATGTCCTACTTAGGTACCTATTATAAATAAAAACAGAGATATACAAATACGTAATAGGTACTTATTTATTTTACCGACGGAACCTACTGCGGGTAGGTAGGTAGGTATGTCCATGTTTTTAAGTAAGTAAAGTTTGTCGTTTAACTAAGTATGGGTAATATTTGATTATTAATTATTAAAAGAAAAATGTGTTAGTACCTACTCAAGTCTAAAAACGTTTATGAATTCATTAAAAAAACTAGTAGGTACTTTCCTACACCCATGTATTTACTATAATACAACCTTACATTGGCAAAGCGACGTAACCGTCATAAATATAATATTAGGTTCCAAATACAAAAATGATTTGTAAAAAATATTCAAGTTATTTTTTAATTTAAAAAAGGCATATAATAAGTAGAACGTGTTCAACAGTTAAAATTATCAGTTAAGTGATCAATCAATGATAATGTTACACAATTTTGTCAACTGTGAACTAAAAACCTATATAGGTAATTACTGATACAATATTCAATAGCGTTGACTGATAAATTAATGTTTAAGTACGTTACTGATTCTCCAATAGATATTTATAGTGGCCCTACAATCATCAAAATATACCTACTTACCTGCAATTATACCTACCTACCTAATTGATGATTGTACAATTGAAACTTAAAAGCAACCTTTTAATTTTTACAATTTTTTTTTTTTATTAATGTAGGTAGGTATCATTTGTGCAGGTAGTTATACTTTTTCCATCAGATGGAGGTTTGTTGGGTAGGCGTTCACAATTTTAACAATAATTGTACGCGGGTAATCATTGGGCGGTAACAAATGAACCAATTCGTTCCTACCTTATTCACAACAATAAGTGAATTCAAGTTTTTCATCTAATTTAGGAGAATTTTTAGTAAAATAAAATTAAACTCACCACCAACCACCAAAATCCAAACTTTTAAAAATAATGCACTTCTCGATCTCAAAATCGCACTGAAACGTTAATTGCGATCTATCACTGAGCACGAACACAGCACGATATCAATTCTTTAAAAAAAATTAAAATTATCTTATCTAAAAGCACGGTTCATGTACGTTCGTCCTTGTTATTTCGTTGTATAGTATAAAATAAAACTACGGGGTTTGGTGATCACTACAAGTAAACAAGGGATTAGGTTATGATCTCGCGCGGTTGTGCCCGGTCGAACGCCGAGTCGCGACTGCCGCGGCGAGTCCCCGCGCGCCCCTCCCCACCACCCGACGGTTTTCAGGTAAAAACCGGCAAAAACCGATAACGAGTGTTTATCTATTTGCGACATTTTTTTTGTAAATTAGTTGGGGGTGTGATTGTAGGTGGTCGTTTTAAAGAATTGTGGAAAGTGAGCGTCTTTGTTTTGGTTGCGTCAGTCACGTGGGCGTGTCGAGATTTCTTGTGGTTAATTTAAAAGTAGGTACCTACTAGGTAGGTAGGTACCTACTATTAAATAATACTTTGTGGATAGGTAGGTAATTCGTGGTACAATTTATGTGAATACTTATATTAAATTTACTTACTTATGCCGTTTTTCACGCCGCCTCATTGATACCATCAATAACAATTTTACCTACCTACATAGAACTATTTAATATACTTAAGTAAGTAAGTAATTTCAAAATTACGTAATAACAAACTCTCATTATTATGAAATAATTGTTTTTTTTAAATATTAAGTTAGTATGACACACTTAGGTATTCAATTAATCATACGAAATTTGTAAACGCTAGTTACTGAAAACGGTTAATACGATGTAAGTACACATTTCGTATTAAGTAGGTAGGTACCTATATAAGCATTGTGACGTCACAATCTTGTGGATCAACGCGTATAGGTACATACCTACTACGGGGTTAGCCAACTTTTATCTTAGGTACTTACACTTAGTTTACTTATTTAAAGTATTCTAGGTAGGTAGATAGGTATTATGTTCAGGTAAGTACTTACTTAATCAGTTTTTTTGCAAATATTAATGTAGCCAATGGTATTTCTTGTTCAATAGATTTTTCAACGAACTAGCATTTCAAAAGAGAACAATGCAATTATTTTTTCTCAAACATGCAATGAAATATCGTCCTTACGTGTGTCAAAACACGCCAGGAAATATATCATTCCTGGCCTAGGCCGGGAAGTAATTTCTTTTTAATTTGAATATCAACATGGCGTTGATCTTCATAAACAGTTTAAGCAACCGTTTTTTTTTAATAAGTTAGAACTTTATTGTACCAAAAATATTCGCGTTAATGCCTATATTATACACGAACTGAGAATAAAAAAAGAATCTGTATTATTAGATTAATTTCAATTTTATACTTGTCATGATTTTTAAAAAGTATTGTTATTTGTTTAGTTTTCTGGTATATTTAAGTTACGAATGGCAACATTCGCGCTGATCTATGATTGGCTATTGTATATTTTGACCAATGGCGGACGAGCGAGCGTGGCCAATCAGCGGCGAGCAGCAATCAGAGCTGTCATGGTAGAAGTCGCGGGAACGAAAAAGGAGATGGCTGTCTTTGGACAAATATTGTAAAATGAATTCGCAATGTTTAGAGGTTGGAGGTTAACGGCCTGTTCAAGACTTATACGCTAATACGATTGATAACTAGAAGTTGTTAAGTAAAGGGATTTACTGGTACATGTTAGAAGTTGTGATTCTCAAGAACGGAATAAAGTAATCAAGTTGTATTTGGTGTAAAAAAATAAAAAATTCAAGTGTAATTTATTTTATTTGAATGTTGTATTTATTTATTTCATTGCATTACTTTGAGAAAAGCACTATACATGCCTAGCCGGGAAGGGGCTTGCAAGCCTCGTAACAATATCCGTCTATACTGTATACTCGGCTCGCAAGCCCTCACTTCCCTGCGCCTGCAGTAATGTACTATTTCTCAAACATGCAATGAAATATCGTCCTTACGTGCGTCAAAACACGCCAGGAAATATATCATTCCTGGCCTAGGCCGGGAAGTAATTTCTTTTTAATTTGAATATCAACATGGCGTTGATCTTCATAAACAGTTTAAGCAACCGTTTTTTTTTAATAAGTTAGGTATAACTTTATTGTACCAAAAATATTCGCGTTACTGCCTATATTATACACGAACTGAGAATAAAAAAAGAATCTGTATTATTAGATTAATTTCAATTTTATACTTGTCATGATTTTTAAGAAGTATTGTTATTTGTTTAGTTTTACTGGTATATTTAAGTTACGAATGGCAACATTCGCGCTGATCTATGATTGGCTATTGTATATTTTGACCAATGACGGACGAGCGAGCGTGGCCAATCAGCGGCGAGCAGCAATCAGAGCTGTCATGGTAGAAGACGCGGGAACGAAAAAGGAGATGGCTATCTTTGGACAAATATTGTAAAATGAATTCGCAATGTTTAGAGGTTGGAGGTTAACGGCCTGTTGAAGACTTATACGCTAATACGATTGATAACTAGAAGTTGTTAAGTAAAGGGATTTACTGGTACATGTTAGAAGTTGTGATTCTCAAGAACGGAATAAAGTAATCAAGTTGTATTTGGTGTAAAAAAATAAAAAATCCTGTTATTCAAGTGTAATTTATTTTATTTGAATGTTGTATTTATTTATTTCATTGCATTACTTTGAGAAAAGCACTATACATGCCTAGCCGGGAAGGGGCTTGCAAGCCTCGTAACAATATCCGTCTATACTGTATACTCGGCTCGCAAGCCGTCACTTCCCTGCGCCGTCTGTAATGTACTATTATTGTCCAACCGGAAATGCTCGTGATAATGATTCGATAAATAACTCAAGTCCAAAGATTACTAAAGCCAAGGCTACTGATTATTTTATTCGATGGAGCCACATATTTATAGATAGATAAATAAATTATTTTTAATAAAATAACATTTCTAAAGCTGTTGTATAACGCTAAAAAGGAGAAAACAAATTTTGAAGTCATTTTTTGTAGTCAGTCAATTTTTGTAAATTAAATTAAGTACCTAGTAGGTAAATTAAGTTAAGTTCAAATCTGAATAGAGCTCAAAAAAAGAAAATACAGGTACTTAATGTGATTAAAATATTTTAAAAAATATGGTAACCAAAACCCATACAAATTAAGGTGTAAAAGGACAAATTAAAAATGACTAGTAAGAAGCCATATTTAAAATAACAATACCTCGTCATAATTAGCAGTGACTCAAAGGTGGTAACAAAAGTAGTTTTGCGGTTATTCAGTGATTGTTGTAAAAACAATAGCTAACAATAGAAGAAGGAGACAATAAAGTCCTAGATAATAAAATAATATTATCTGCGTAGGTAGCACGGGCTTACTTACAGGTACATTTGTTTAAACCCTTATAATAAAAGGCACTTGTGGAAAAAAGTGTAAGTTCTGTTAATTTTTAACAATTTCATGGTATTTCTTGTTATAGCAGATATTCCTGCTAAAAAGATTATAGAGGTGATTAGAGTATTAAGAAACTACAAACTTGCGTGGGAACCAAACTTAATTTTATACCTTGGTAAGTAGGTAGGTACTTACTACCTCTGTTAATAAGTACCTAGTCGTGCTTCCTAAAATCTTATTTAAATAAAATGAAAAATGATAGCCTTAAGTAGGGTTGCTATCTCTAAATTTGGCGACCCGGACAAACCGCGTGAAATCTCTGGATTTTAGAACCCAGACCCCGGACATGCCAATATAAACAAGGGTCGATAGTTTTTTAAGCAAGAGAAAATGATAGTAAAATTAAATTTTCAAACACGCTCACCGGTCGCCCTGTAAACTAGTACAAATCCAGGGAAACCCGGACGAATGGCAACCCTAGCTAGCTTTAAGTCATGTTTGTTTAAAGTCATTTATTATGTTTCCAAAACTGCAAATAAATTGCAATCAATTACCTATATTTAAATTAGTGTTTAGGTAAGGTACCTACGATGCTTCTTTTAGTAGGTAAGTATCGATTTATCGATGACTTCTATTTAAGTATAGATATTTAGTAGGTAAGTAGTAAGTAATTAACTGCAATTATTTTATATATTTTTCTAAATAAGACTAAATTGTATCAGAAGGTAAAGTCAGTGTACCTATATAGTAAGTAAGTAAGTAAAGCTACCTATTCGAATCGAACGCGGGCATTCACCGTGATGTAAGAAAAGTCAAGCGGGGACACCGCCGAGGCAACGTAAATATATCATACTAGCTTCTGCCCGCGACTTCGTCCGCGTGGAATTCCTCCTTTTTTGCAGTCGGTTAAAAAGTAGGTAGCCTATGTCCTTTCTCAGGCTCCAGACTTTCTTTGTACCAAATTTCATTTAAATCGGTCCAGTAGTTCAAGCGTGAAAGCGTAACAGACAGACAGACAGAGTTACTTTCGCATTTATAATATTAGTAGGAATTAAATAAAACTAGTTAAAACTACATCAACAAGCTCCTACCTTGTAGGTAACTGTATACACTGAAATAGTTTACCGAACACCTAAACAGCCCAAGTCAAAAAATGCAAACCCATCGTAACCCAAGGAATGTGATACAATTTCGTGACGTCACGGTTTTGACACCTCCACAGGGTCGCGTTATAAAACCTTCTTAAAACTAAATCAACAAGCTCCTACTTTGTAGGTAACTGTACCTGTACACTGAAATATTAGTTTATCCAACACCTAAACAGCCCAAGTCACAAAATGCAAACGCAACGTAACCCAAGGAATGTGATACAATTTCGTGACGTCACGGTTTTGACACCTCCACAGGGTCGCGTTATAAAACGTCGGTGGTCAAGTAACCCGTTCAGATAGCTTAGAGATAGTAATTGATACGGCGTCGTAAATACGGAGTGCGTAGTCAGTAGCAGCCATGTTGGCTGTTAGGTGCTTTATAGTCGTCGTTTAGGATTAGAAAATAAAAAGTAACTGTGGAGGAAGCGTTGTGTATGTAGGTACCTGTGTCTGGATAACTAAGATTTAGAATGTAATATTGAGCGTGGAGGGAATATTACTAATTTCCATCGACCATTACTAATAAAATAAGTAAGTAGGTACTTACTTAATTTGAACTTTATTTGCAAACTATTGCATACTTGATCCTATTTGAACAGCAAGATGCGTGTAAGAAGTCTGTAATATACAGGATGCGTGTAAGTAGGTACCTACATATCTACTAATGTAAACTTTTAGGTAAGTATAATAAAATATTGCCGAATATCATCACATAAAAACTAACTTGCTCCGGTAGGTCCAGTACCTACATTATGAAACAGAAACGTTCAGTTTATCAATATCTACCTAGTTAAATAAATGCTTTAAAAACAGAAACTGGCAAGAGTCCAATTTACATACTTACAAAGAATTATTATAGCCGTATGGGACATCCCTTGGTAGGTATTTTTACAGACAAACAAGCGTCGGACCGCTGCAAGTAACTCCATTAAGTTCAATCTCGAAACTACTCGCACGTAGGTATAGGTAGGTAGAAAAACCAATACAATCGTATTCGATATTTAAAAATCAAATTTCGAACCGCACACCGAACGTACCTACTACATTTCCAAATGTCATACATTTCACACCTATCCAAACGATATAATTAGGAAAAAGCTGTGAATGAAATTTAAACGTTGGCTTATTCAGTTAAAGTTTAATTTTACCTGTAATTTTATACTGTTATGTCGTTTTGTATTTTAAAGGGGTGATAGTAAATGTCATTGGTTTTGTCCGGCTAATGAAGGAGGTCTTAACACGAGTATGTTGGATTTATATGGATAAGATTTATTAAGTTTGTTTTTAAGTTTCCTTATTAGACTAGATCCGCCAACCAGAGAGAATATCAAAATAGGTTAGTAATCAGATATTTCTGTATCGTATTGTTTAATTTACATAATGATCATAAGTGATTATAAACGATTAAGATCCAATCGATCTTTGACAAATTAAATCATTCTTTTATATTTTTTATCTAGATATATTTACCTAGCTAATAAAATTAATGAAAATTCTGTTATTAAAAACTTAATTATTTCTTTATTATATACTTTCTAAATAACCAAGATCCAAGGTTAAATGTAATCCTAGGCTAGGTACTTACTCAGATTTGAAAAGACAAGATAACTCTATTTTTTTTTTTTTTTTTTTTTTTTTTTTTCGAACTGAATACTGAAGCGCAGTTGGCCAGCTAATGGGCCTTCACTGCAAAACCGGACGGGTGGCGAGACTCCTGAAAGGAGACTCTTAAGCCTTTTGGGTTTGGTTTAGGGTTTTTAGCCCTGACCGACCCGAGGTGATAACTCTATGAACTAAGTACTTACTAGATATTTGAACAGAACCAAAATGTAGATCAGGTGTTGAAACTGCCACCAATAAACAAGGTATTGTAACTTTTTATTTTACCCAAATAGCTACATTACAGACAATAACGGAAGATAAAAAATATGCAGTTCGGTATATTTAAGAATAAAAATATTAAACTGGGCATATCCACTCGCCTCGCCGCGCACGGCGGCTCGCCACAAAAGTGAGATATATGTTAAATACGAGATTTTTTTACTTTTCAGTGCGTCGAGTAAATTTATGATATTTTTGTCGGTTGTGGACGTTTGCCGCGGTGCGGGTGCGCACGGGATTTTATGCCCTTTATTCAACAAGGAGTTACTAATATTAAAATACGACTAACCAGGTAGGTGTATCTAAGTACTTATAATTATTCTACGGAATAGTGTAAGTTGTGTCACGTTAGTTGTGACCAAAACAGTGGCATGGTTAATACTGGTACGGAATCTATGAATGGAAAAGCTCTGTCCATTGTGTTGTTCACAAAACAATATTAAAAGTAAACCTGTGACGATCTTTATTACCTACGGGAACTATAATCTCTGTATTTGGCAGTCTGTTGTCTTCAAAGGTATAATCTTACATGATAAAGTAGTTCAGGTACGTCTTCTCCATTTAAGTATTAATTTAATAGCTTCATGTTATTGCTCTGCTGCGGTGGTCCTAGGATGAAAACCATTTTTTTTGTAAATACAGGTATCATAATGCATTTAGATAATTTATACTAGGTACCTATACTTATATCGATAAACTGTACCTAAGTACCTATGTCCATACTTGTGTAAAGAAATGTGATTGCACTCGAATGAAAATCACCTAAATTTAATCGTGTGTTGTCTGCATTCAATTAATTGCAGACTCTTTAGTTAATGTCACAGAGTTGATTTTACATTTATCACAGCTTTGTTGATTTGACCTTTTATTTCAATTGAAACTTTAGTAACAAAGATGAACAATTTGGTTATTTTAATTAAACGGATCTAATTTTCTTGTCTAAGGGTACCTACCTACTTAGGTTATAGGTATCTACCTACTAAGTACCTACCTACTTAAGGTTACAAAAAGGTTCCAATTAATATGTACTTAGGTATAAGTTGCAGAAAATAATTCTCAGACAAGTTAGGTACCTACCTAAGTATAGCAAAATATCGTAATGTCAATTCTCCTACAAAAATCATCTGGAAACATGACTGTGACCCATATCAAAAGTTCACAGACCTCGTTCCATTAATAATTAGTACAATTATAAATTCCACATTAACTGACCATACAGTCCCGTGCCTTTAAACTAGCATCACAATCGAACCCACAAAAAAACTACAAAGGTCACACAAAATTATTACAGAATATACGATTTTAATGCGACCTCATATCAAAATGACCTGTACAACGCTGGGCGGAACGAAATTAATAAACCCCGCTAACGTCAAAACCGTGCAATGGAACGCAAAGAACTTTAAATAAATCGAATTCGGAATGGAATCCCGCCGCCGGAAACATATAAAAAACGCGGCAAAACTTTCAAACTTGGAACTGAATGGGACGTCATTTTTTACGTCCGTTAGGGTTGTCGTTGTGAAAAATGATATAATTTATATCGGATGGTAGCGGCTACCCGTTTTGTGAGCGTGATAAAATATATAAATAAAAAATAAATTTTATAATATTTTTTCTATACTAATTTAAAATGTTTCCTTATCAACGCGGCGCGAGACGCGACAAAGGATGAAGAGATGGGAACTATCTTTGTTGACTATATCGATAAAAATATGGCAATCGATTGTTAAAAATTTAATCCAGTCGTTTTGGTTTGTATTTATACCTACCTACCTACTTATTATTTTTTAGTGAACCTGATAAATTCAACCGTAATTAAGTTGTCCGTTACGCTGGTTGAAATATAGTAAACGACGAAGCAACAGAATTGCAAGCTCTTATCTCAGTAAAAGTAGGACTTTTTTCGTCAACATTTTTTTCGAAAAAATGTACCTAAACAGAAATGTGACTTCATGCTCATGTATGCTGTAATTTTAGACTAGAGAATTACCAGAGTTTCTGCACAATTCATAAAAGTTTTAGATACCTTCTCATATGAAACTTTCACATACCTACCTACCTACATAAGTACCTATGTAGGAAATTGCATGCTTTCTATTCAGTTTCTACTATTCGATATCTATATTCGTTTCAGTTGGTACTTAAGTAAGTAGTAGAGTTGCTTTGTAGCGTCGTTAATTCCATAATTACATTGTTCGCATGCAACTGATAGTCATCGTTACAATCCTGTTTAAGTAAAGTAGGTATATAAAGATCGTTAATTTATCAGTGTTCTATTAACATTTTTATAGAAAATATATTTAGTTTGGTAAGATTGGTTATTAAATGAAAGCTCGCTGCATTATCACTGAATACGTGGGATACGTAGGTACTAATATCATATTTTTTAATGGTTTAAGTCACAATAAAATAGGTAGTGATTGTCGATTTCTACAAACAATTATTCACCCTAAATTCTGACAGTACTTTACTACCTTTTATCTTTGTAAGTACCTACCTACCTACCTAGTAGAAAGATTATATCGATAAAAACATACGTCACTAGCATACGAACACACATAGAAACACGCATTTACACAAACACACGTCGAAGCGCACACTCGAATGAAATATTCAAATTTGGAAGCTGATTCCGTTTATGGCTACTTAATTTGGGTGATTCGATTTGAATATTTAAAAAAGGAACATCAAGACGGACATAGACATTCCTGAGACACGGACGTTGTGGACACTTGGTTTTTTTGTTCGAAAATTTGTATTGTAGTGAAAATATAATGAAAATATTTTTTGCATTAGATATATTTTTGTTTTGGTTTCATACAAAATATCTGTAAGATCATCATCCCTGTTGTTTCTATCATATATCTACTTAGGTATCTCCTAGTGAAACTATCTATGAACTCAAGAAGGTCCGTCTGAATTAGGTACAATTTTCAGTTATACCGACAACTTCTCAATTTAGTGTTACGCATGTAAGATGGTAGGTACCTACCTACCTATGTTCTTCCTAAATAATGTCAGACATATTGCAATGAAACAACTATGAAGTATGACCGGATTTAACTCGCGTATTTTATTTTATTTGCTGACGTTTCGGGATCTTTATGGTTTCCATAATCGTAGTATTACTGATCTCTAACGTCAGACTATTGTCAGCCTTAACATGAAACCTACTTATATCACCTAATAGGTAGGTAGGTATACCTAAAAAACGATTGCCTAAATCTCGGTTTGTTATTTCCACAGATTACCTTTACCGTCTACAAATCAAGTTAAGTTTATTTTGTGTATTCAATGTAGAATTATTTTATACAGGGACATTAAAAAAAACAGTAAGAAAACTAGGAAGAGCTCTATATAAAATCAGGATCTTGAATCAACTGTGTGATTAAAAACTTTACCCTGTTTTGCCTAATGTAAGTGTTGTGTTAAATATTTATTTTTAAACTTGCGTCTACAGCGTTTGAGTGCAAATTTATGAAAATTTACATCCCGAGACTTTTACTAGGTATCATTAAAAAAAATAACCGCGCAGTCATTAATCAAGTTATTCCTCTAAGAAACTAAACATGATACTACCTTTTTTAATATTCGGAATGAGGTTACATTACACGCTTGGCTCGAGCAGAGCGACCGTCCGCATCTACGGACGCTGAGCGAATGAGGCCCGTTTCATCTGCGGCTGCTGGGAGGGGCGGACTCCTCCCCGCCTCTCGAGGCAAGCCCCACCATTGGCTTATTTAAAAATCGATTCCATTTTATAAATATGTAACCACTTTCCATTCCCGCGCTCCAAACGGTTTCACGTCGAATCCTGGAAATGCGAAAATCGCTCCTATTCTATCCATCGAAAGCATTCGAAATCGTAACGACGGAATATGAGTTGCGACGTTCTTCACCGAATCAAAGTCAATTGTTTTACCGGCATGTCTTTGTAGTCTCTTTTGTTTTATTTAAAAGAATGGAACCAAGAGATGTATTTTTTCTCGACAGTTCGTGACAGGTTTTTTTTTATACGATGAAATAAACAATGTACCTACCCACGTAGGTGGGTGAAATTGAATCGGTAATAAATAATGGTGTATTTATGATTTATGAACAGGGAACGTAGGGATTAGGACATAGTTTCTGATATTCAATGTAATAGATATGAGGACCTGGTAGAGTAATAAACGCAGGGTAATTGTTATACAATTTAAGTTGCCTTTAAAGTAGAATTATGTTTGGATATTAGTTTAATACTTAGTTACGGGTCTTCTACCCCTACATCTTTTAATATCATTTATTGCTTTCTACCAAATAAATTAAAAACCGTCACAAACAGGAAAAAAAGCATCTCTGTCCAAAAACGAGGCGCATTATTTTTGCGAAATTAAAAGGCTGTAAATCCCTGTAGGTGGGTACTTTAGATTTGTCCATTTAAGTAATGAGTCGCCGCGGGCGTTCATTTTAATAATGGACATTTTGTGTTGACCTCCATTTGGGGCGCCATCTTAGGGGCACCTACTTAGTAGACCTACCAACTACCGTACCTACCTGGAGAGCACAGAAACGAATCAAGACTAATCAAGTACCTATCTAAATAGGTAGGTAATAGTACAGGTACCTTACTTACCTTGGTAAGCTTATTAATACTAATGGCCAGCCCCGGCTTCGCACTGGACCTACTTTTTCAAAATACATATTTTATAAATGTTAATCTGCAATAATGAAGGGGTAAAGCGGCATGAAAGAGCCAGGTTTTGATAGAGCCACTTGTAATATTTCATCGGTAGTTTTAGAACAGATTTGGTTGCATTCCAATGATCAATGAATTTTTGAAATTGACCCTGTACCTAGTTTTTGAGTTTATTCGTTAGAAAGAAATAAAGAAAATAAATTTATTTTGCAAATTTTCACGTGCTTAATTAAAATAACATCGTTACATAATTATAATACTTACAAATCTTTTTTCTATCACTTATTAGGTAGTAGGTACAAAACCCGTTATAACAAAATAGGTACTTACCTTCCTAGTTCTTTTATTTCATTGTAAATTGGCACCTAATCTTAAGCATTACAATCACTGGCTTGATTTGAACACACAAACATAATTAATAATTAGTTGTAATATCTACCTACTTACTTGTAGACGTAACCTTGTTGCACCAAACAGATATCCACTTGACCTTAAATAAGGAATGAGACGGTTTCAGGTAGGAAAGTAGGATATCGCACGCCTAGATCTAAAGGGAGCTAAGTCAAAATCTTGAAGATTTGAGTTATGCGCATCGGATTCCTTACAGCAAGACCTACCTACCAATAAAACAGATTTAAGCTGGTCTAGATTCGCTAAAGCATACATCTAAACAGAAAACTCCTATGTGCATATGAACATTCGCCTACCCTGAAAAAAATACTTTTTTGAGTTAGCTCCCTTTAGATCTAGGTGAGACTAGGTGTGCGATAATAATATGATACCTACATAAAATACAAGACTTACTCACTGGAAGATGCTGACCGCATAGAAAGTTTAAAAGTGTTCTGATATTTTAAAAATATGTAATAGCCCCTGGGTTTGTCATGAAAACAAGATAAACCGTTACTAGAAAAGTGTGACCAGTAAATCTATAGGTACTAATATTATAAAGCTGAATAGTTTGTTTGTTTGAACGCGCTAATCTCAGGAACTACTGGTACGAATTGAAAATATTTTTTTTGTTGGATAGACCATTTATCGAGGAAGGCTTTAGGCTATAGGTACCTACAACGCTGCGACCAATAGGAGCAAACAAACAGTGGAAAATGTGCCTGTTAAAAACGTGGAAAATAAAAAGCCTGTATGAAGAATAACTATTCCACGCGGACAAAGTCGCGGGCACAGCTAGTAAAATACCTATATAACGACAGTACCTAACACCTCGTAAGAACTAGTAGGTACCTAGTTAGATTTCAAACCTAGACATCAACATTAAAACAGAACCGTTTATCCCGCCGCCGTGTTTCAGTGACACTTCTAAATTAAATTGCGGCTTACGTTTGCAAATAATAAATTGAATTTTATCATTCAGCCTTTTTCATCTTGCTTAGGTAAGTACTACTTCTGTCTACTCAACTCATAGCTGCAAAGTTAAAAGTACATTTAGGTACCTACTCAATGATCTTAGCATCTCAATTGTGGGGTTGCAGTGAAAAAACTACCTATAGGAAACTGTCATAGGTAGGTACTGACTTTTTCACTGGGACCGATTGACCGTTAGGTACCCATCTATACTTAGATAGACTTAAAATATTAGGTACTTATTCCTTTCCTATAATTCCTATGCCGATAGCAGTTACCTAATAATTATTAAAGTAGGAATTTATTATCATTTTTATTACTTAAGTACTAGCTTTTGACCGCGACTCCGTCCGCGTGGAATTAGTAATTAGGTAGGTACGGCAAGAAAAAGTAGGTAGCCTGTGGCCTTTTTCAGGCTTTAGACAAGGTACCTACCAAATTTAATTTAAATCGGTTCTGTAGCTTTAGCGTGAAAGCGAGACAGTCAGACAAACAGAGTTAGGTACTTTCGCATTAATAATATAAGTTAGTATTAGGTATAGGTACTTAGTATTTAATAAGTAGGTAGGTACCTAACCTTGTAAACTATTTAGCAGCCTAGAAATTTATAAACAGCAGCCGCGGAGAGTAGGTAAGTATCTAATGTTATAAAAATGAACATAAGGTCAGAGCATCATCGCCGTCGAGAGCCAAAACGAGCATAGGTAGGTACAGTTGCCGTATGAATATTACATTTCACCCTAGCGCGAGGGATGCCCGCGATTCATCGATACTAAGACCTCGATATACCTACTTATCATGTTATTATTTATAAATGTAGAGATTAAAAAAAAAAAATATTTTGTATACCTGTACGACACTTAAAAATCACCTATTAGATGCGCGATAGTTATAGAGTTTCTTCTTAACTGAACATTTCTGAATTCTGAACTCACTCGAGTCACTGAGTGGTCTGTCTACTTACTTAAAATAAATTACGAGTTTTTTTATTTTATTCATAGAATAAAAGGGCAAATAATTTCTATAGGTAGGTAGGTACATATTCCAGAATAGGGGTTAGTTGGCAAATATGGATTTTTTTGCAGAAAAGTTGCATTACCTACACATGTCAAATTTAATGTAAAATTATGGAGAGTTCTTAAAATTTCTGTGCCAATTTAATGGGAATGAATAGAAATCTACGCGTTAGTTCAGTTAGATCAGTCGTTTTATTCCGATTCACCGATAATAATTTGTCTCCCATCACTAGTTTCCATCCGTAAGAGATTTCGCGCCAATTTTCTCCACGGGGTTGCTAGTAATGAATATTTGCGCGTTCCGAAACTAGCACATGTGGCGAGATTGCGTTCAGGAGTACTCTCACCGCTTTCACGCTTGCATGGCAGGGGCGCTCAATACGGACCGTCTACCGTTTAAAAGCAAAGTTTAGACTCTATTGCCTATAACATACAGGCATTCGAACGGCAAAATCTAACTATCAAATGAAAGATACTTCAATACAGTTTGTAAAATCGAAAATATACCCTCCGCCTGTAGTAACTGGGTACGTTTTAACGGTAGCTATTAAAAATTGTTTTTATCACGAGTACTATCAGATTTCGGTGGTTTCTCTGCGTGCGGTCTGTCGGTGCTTTACTTGTTATCTAACCATAGCAGTAGAAAAAGGTCATAAGAGAGGTAATTAGTAGTGTCGTTATGCTGTTAGAGAAACAATTGTTTTTCGTGATAGGTAGGTAGGTAATTGATTATAACAAGAAACAAACGTTAATACCTATGTACTTAAATTAATTGTAGATTAGATAGGTACAGAGCCTAACCTAAATATTTAGTAGGTACTTACTTAGGTACCTACTCACCTACCTAATGAGAGCTACACTTGTATAATAATATACAAGTATCAACCTATAAATAATGAATTTACATAGGTACCTATATCTAGAATATGTCACGATTGAATTTCTGAAGATCTGTCATATACTTTACACATCACAAAACTTTGCTAAGCCCCGGAGCGCTATTACTATTGGTCTCCTAACGAATAGGTACCATACAAGATAGGCCTACGATCGCCCGAAAAAGGTATACTACTCTTATATTTTCATGGGTCAAACGAGACTGGATACTTACATGTTCGACAAAGCATTTCCGTTTTATTATACTATCGAAACGGATAAATTCGAATAATGAATTGATTCACACTTGTTTAATGAGTAGGGTTTGAATCAAATCAATTTTGGTATTTTTTAACCTTAGTGAATATCACACAAATAAAGCCTTAAGAATTTTCCAAGCAAGGTACCTACCAAATAAGCAGGTAATTAATTGTTTAAGATTTTTTAGGTATACGATTTTGTATATTTTTATCTTAGTAATTGTATTATTTACTTAGGTGTAAGAAGGTAAGTTGGTGCGTAGTTACCTACTTAATTGATTTTTAGGCAAGTAGGTATACGTATTAATTAAAAAAACTTTACACAAACTAATTAAAAAGTCAGTATTAAAGCAGTTTATTGAGAAGGCGAAGTTCCAAAAAAATAAAAGAACAACCTTGACAAATCCCTAAAATCGATAATTTCCGATAATCGTTGTCAACCCTAACACCATAGACAATAAATTATTCCTCTGTCGGACCGCGGCCGCTACCGTACACCGACCAGTCTTAATTTATAAGATTTATGGTCAACCTTCACGAAAAAACACCCATAAAATATTACGTTCAATTTGTACAAATTAAATAAAGAACACCGATTGCGTGATCAAATATTTCTTTTACTATTTTCAACCTTATGTACGTATCTTAGAATGTAAATTGGAACATTACGTCTTTGTTTTCATTCTTTTATGCGTGAAATCGAAATTGTTTTATTGTAATTCTTTCGAGATGAGTTTTGTGGAGTTAGAATCGGATTTTATGCTAGCGTTATTCATACTTTACCAAACTACTCAAGATTCAGCCACGTTCAAGTCAAATGATTTCCTTCACATTTAATATAGGTACATATCTTATACTTGTACGTAATTTGTATTCATGATTTATTCTTTGTATAAACTACGCAACTAAGACTTTAAACGTGATGCAAAATATGTGTCCTACCTAGGTAACCACATAGGTAATGGATAAGTATAAAAAAAATATTTGTCATTCTCAATATTACTTTTAATTGTTTAATTTGTATTGAAAAATATTTACTTTAATGAGATACTAAACTTTTGTTACTTTTGTCAACATACCTAATATAATTCGAATAACTAAGTACCTAGAACAAGAAGAAGAGCAAAGTATTTTGTCAGTTAATATAAAATTTTACCTTCCAATAAAATTGTTATTATGTTTCCAATATGTCCGAAGTCTTATAGGAGTCACGTCACCTCGTTCGGCCGCAAGGCCCTAGATGTCGCTAGTTCCGTGTCGTTTCCCGCGCATATTTCCCACCTATTTTATAAACCTGCTTCCGTTAGGAGCTGTCGTCGAACAAGCCGCCATATTATTTAGCCATTATTGCAAGCAAGGTGAGAATTGTATCACCAGGAAGGCATTGCCGAGACTTCGGACATATTGGAAACATAATAACAATTTTATTGGAAGGTAAAATTTTATATTATGTGTTCCGTTATATGTCCGAAGTCTTATAGGAGACTTGTTTATTATCTCCTGGTGGCTTGATCGATGTAAGGACGCAATAATGTTGTTATTCAAGGAAAGAAAAACGGTAAAATAATGAAAACATGGGATTTTTCATAAATTGGACAGCAGAGCAAGTATGTTACCTACTTGTAAAAAGTACATAAGATGAACTGAGGGCAGTGCTCAGTTCTCAGAGATGTGTATTTATTAGATAACCAGATTTGAATCGGCATACTATAGGTCTATCAACAAACTTTAATACATGAGAGAGAAAAAACATATTCTCAACATAATCATAGCTGCATTAATTTCTTAATTACATTATTTACAGTATTTAGTAACAATATGAGCCGCTTTACAATAGAGGTAAAATGCGGTACCAAAAAGCTAACTAGCGTTAACGGATTACATGACGTATTATGTTGAATCGTTAGTATTATCAGCATGAGCAGAATTAGAGGATATGATATATCGCAATAAAATCATAAACAATATAGACAGACCCAGAGCGGTGGGAGTAATATAAATTACAGACTCTGTAGAAAACGGTTATTAGTAACAGTACCTACTGTTGGATCCGAAATATAAGCGCAATAAGGATTTGATCTTACCGGTTCTTGCGATAGGTAGACACGTAATGCTAATCGGAGTTCTCAAAAATGTCATTAATAAATAAATTAATAAATATCTTCCATACCAGTTTAAGAACTTAACGGCCAACCGGAAGGTACCTGAGATAGCACGAACACCAGCCTCGGCGAAAAGCCGTATCATCCAGCCTCCGATCATGGTCGGATTGGCAGACTGCGAAGGCATTCTAGGACATAAAAATAGATTAGTAGTAGAGCCCTTAATTTCTTTAGGAATGTGGGCTAACCTCCGAAGTCAATAAACTAGAGCTGCGACCTAGAGCTACTAACTCGATTAACGGTAGGTACGTACCCGAGTCAGTTATAGAACCGAATTCCGGATATAAGGTTACCTATAGAATGGTGTTTGTCAACGAACCGATCGAGATAAGAGTTTAACAGAGCTGTGGACTCATGTTCCGATGACAGCAAAAGAAGATCCGCTGTCCTTCTGGAAACGTCGTACAAGATACTGCCATCAAAGGTTTCTTTTTAGAATTTAATCAGCATTCTCGCATATAAAACTAGCGATTTTGGAGGTTAAGGTATCGTTACCGTTGTAGCATAACAGTCATGTCTGGCGGTACTGTTAGATAAACTTTTTACATTTGAGAAGGGCTCACAAATTGAAGCGATAATCGTTTTGTGAACAAGATCCACTCTATAAGCTAACTTATTACCGCATCTGCGAATTGCGTAGGTATCATCGTGGCCTGTTTAGGGTTAGGTATTTGCTAAGAAATATCGTTCTGAGAGCACTAACCTGATCATTTCCTACAAATGGGTAGGCAATTATTGTAGAAGGTAGCCACCAGAGCTCTAGGAGGGCCTTCTTATTTGGAGAGCAATTGCTCGTGAGAGTCTCTTCCGACATGAGATAAGCCCTTACCTTCCGGTCCTGAACTCGTTGCAGCGGCAGTGGCCTGTGGTTTTGTTTACCATCAAGAAATGCGGGCCGTCGCGGCGCCGCCAGCGAGGCCCGCAGGACCGTCGCGGCGACCACGTCAGCGAGGTCCGCAGGACCGTCGGGGTGACTCCGCCAGCGAGATCTCAGGACCGTCGTGGTGACTCCGCCAGCGAGGTCCGCAGGACCGTCGCGGTGACTCCGCCAGCGAGGCCCGCAGGACCGTCGCGGTGACTCCGTCAGCGAGGTCTCAGGACCGTCGCTGTGACTCCGTCAGCGAGGTCAGTAGGACCGCCGCGGTTAATCCGCCAGCGAGGTCCGCAGGACCGTCGCGGTGACTCCGTCAGCGAGGTCAGTAGGACCGTCGTGGCGACTTCGTCAGCGAGCTCCTCAGGAACGTCGCAGTTACTCCGCCAGCGAGGTCAGCAGGACCGTCGCGGTTACTCCGCCAGCGAGGTCAGCAGGACCGTCGCGGCGACTCCGTCAGCGAGGTCCGCAGGACCGTCGGGGTGACTCCACCAGCGAGGTCCACAGGACCGTCGCGGCGACTCCGTCAGCGTGGTCCGCAGGCCTGTTGCGGTGTCTACCAACTTAGTCTGCGGGCCCGTCGCGATGTCCACCTATAGATACAGACCGAAGGTTCCGAGCGGGCGCGTCACTGCTCGGGCTCTCAGGTCCGGCTGCCAAGGGGGTCGCTCCCACTCCGGCACAACGATGATGAACAGGCCGGAGGCAGTGTTCAGGTGCCGAAGGAGACACGGTATGAGACCCGGGGGTGAAAACGCCGGAACTAGGCCCTACAGCGGTTGCCGAACGCATCTTGAGATGGCGTTCGAGACTAGCTAATCTCATGAGACCTCATGAGAAGAGCCCCAGTGCCGAAACAGGTAGCTGCAATCGGCAGGCGGCATGCGGCAGGTGGCAGACAGCAAGCGACAAGCGACAGGCAGCAAGAGGCAAGCGGGTGTAGCAAAGGGGATGCAGACACTTAGAAAAAATATTTTATGGAGCTGGGATTTCTGTATCTGTCGATGACGGCGAGCGAAGAGAGGGATGTTAGGTTAGTTTAGAACTGCGACCCTACAGCGTGCGAGCCGAGCGAGCGAAGCGAGCGTGCCGCGGCAGCGGCCGGCGAAGCACCAGAAAAAAAAATATTTTAAATTTACAATAAGCTCTGATCGGAGGCATCGGTCACGATGTGGGTTGGCTCTTTTACCTCGAGGTGTATCGGGATCGCTCGCTCGACTAGAACAGTTTGCAGTGCCTTTGCAGTGCGGGACAGTGCAGTCTATTTCGAGGAACGGTGAAAGAAGCTAAATTATGATACTAATGACGCACAGTGCAAACCTGAAATAAAGCTTAAAAATAGAGTTAATACTTAAAACTAAGTACACTATGTGCCTTTCGATAGAGTCTCTCACGCAAACAAAGATGACCTAGAAGTCATTAAGTCTTGTCTAGGGACAACAATATACAATATGGAGAATTTCGAAGCAGCAGTCGATGTTTGGGGTTAGTAGTATGTAGTCAAGTCAAGATTTCCCTTGATGTACGTATATACGCTCTTTAGATTTATTAAATGCTTCCAAAGTAACGAACGGGTTTTATTTCAAGTAACAATCAACATCAACACAGTGCCTCTTTTTGATGTAGGAAGTACATACAGTCGAATCCGCTTAAAATACGTTTCAGATAAACTTTGGTTTTGCACCAAGGTCGAAGTTTATGTTCCACTCGAGATCGATTAAGAGCTTCGATGCAGACTACGTGCTAGGCCAATATTAATTTAGACTGATGTATCAACAAAAAGGAATAAGGTTTGTCTTGTTTTCATTTGGTGGGCGTTGAAAATTGACCACGAAAGGATGTAGGCGGTATAAAAAAAAAGATTTTTTTGGAAAGAAACGGACAAACCCGACGGGTTGAATAAATATTCTGCGGACTATAGAACCTCTATATCTTACGAATACTTTATCATTAATAAGAAGATGCGGAAGATCAACATCAGGTTTATCGATCCAATCTTAATGCCTATATTGTAAGAATTACTCTTATAGCATTAGGGCAAGAAGGCAATACACAAAGAAAGAATACGTTCAATGCGATAATAGGCCGGAAACGTCTTTTAAGAAACAAACCCGGTTGATAGATACTAATTTTAGTAACGCATTAGGTTACGAAACTGAAATACGGCAGTAACCTTCACAGAGACTATATTCGTCTATAACATGTTAAAATATAGAATGCAATAAATGAATTGAATTGAAGTGAGATTACAGAGGCAGCGATATCGTCCCGCTCACATTTCATTAACGGGGACACGTGGTCCAAAGTCGCGCAAACAACTTGAAGAACGCGTGGCGTTGACGTCGACGCGCGACAGCCCAACCAGCGTGGTTGACGTCGACACGAGGCACGGACAAGCTAACCGCAAGCGTTAACATAAAGGGGACGACACTAACGCGGCCTGAAGGGCGCATATACTCGACCAGATGTGGTTCGACACCGACACGAGGCACGGACAACACATGGCACGGACAAGGGAACGCGGGCACATAGACACAACGGCACGCGGGCACATAGCCACGACAACACGCGGGCGCATAGCCACGACGACACGCGGACACATCCATACCGACACGCGGCTCGGACGGCGCACGCAGTCCAGACATGGACACATAACCGCGTCGACACGTGGCTCTCGCCTCGCCGGCGCCGGCGCCGGCGGCTTTGCGGTGGTGCGCGCGGCGGACGCGGCGGTGCCGCGCGAAACCCGCCCGGTATGCCGTCACTCAAAATATTGTATAGCCGACTTACCAGCTGCCGTTGGTGAAACTCGAACCTCTGCTCGATGTTGCTCGTGGACCCGGAGCGGCGCGGCGCGAGGCGGTGCGACCGGTGCGGTTGACGCCACGGCAGCCACGTGGCTCGTGGCGCAATGTACGCGGCCACCACGCCGCTCGTGGCGCCATCCGCGCAGCACACGCCGCATCTGCCACGTGGCTCGTGGCGCAATTTACGCGGCCGCCACGTGGCTCGTGGCGCATTCCACACGGCCGCCACGCGGCGGCGGCGCCGAAGACGCGGTGCGCCTGACGCCGCCCGCCGCGGCTCCGGCTGCGAGAGCGGGAGCGGGAGCGGCGGCGCCAACACCGGCTGCGAGAGCGTTCCTCGTCAGAGAAACTGAAAGAGAGACTGCGCGCTCTGCGCAAGTCCCCCGTTGTCGCACTACCTCCGCCGGCGCGGGAAAACACGTGTTATTCATGAAAAAAAAAAATTAAATAACCACACGGAACACTTTAAATAAAAAACCAACTTTCTACTTACCATCTAGAAAGATCGGAAAAAAAAATACAATATTTTTTATTAAACTATTGAAGGTACTTAAAGAGAAATCCTTTCTGAAAAGATTCTAAGTACGGTGCTTTAAAAAGTTAAGAACACAACGTTCAGCGATAAATTCTACTTACCAGAATTTAAATTATAAAAATTTCATGTTGAAATTTTTAGCGACTTACGAACCTTGCGCACAGCTCAGAGAGCGACGCAATAATGGCTAAATAATATGGCGGCTTGTTCGACGACAGCTCCTAACGGAAGCAGGTTTATAAAATAGGTGGGAAATATGCGCGGGAAACGACACGGAACTAGCGACATCTAGGGCCTTGCGGCCGAACGAGGTGACGTGACTCCTATAAGACTTCGGACATATAACGGAACACATAATATTGCTATAATACTATTTGAAGGCGCATTTCCCTAACTGACAGCTTTCAGTTAAGCAACGGGTAGTTCCTAATTATACACATACTTACAAAAATAAAAAACAACATTTAATGAAACATGCTTTATTTAATCGATTGAAAACGTACTTTAAATAGCAATAAATAAATATGAATAGTTAAAGCTCAACAAAACAAATTATACCTTGTACATAATACTTTATAACAGATTGTATGCCTCAGTGGGGTTAATCTTTTACAACAAAAAACTTAATCACAAAAATGAAAACCATCATCATTAGCTATTTGAGACGCCCTCATTGTCGCCTAGCTATATAATTATAATCTACCTATAATGGTTGCAAATAATATTATTAAGTCCCACACTCCCACAGCTAGATGTAAAGAGAGCTAACTAAAAAACCTGGAATTTTGAGTTATGCACAACATCGAATTCCTTACAGCAAGACCCACCTACCAATAAAACCGATTTAAGCTAACTCTTCTAGCTTCCTATAAAAAGCATACATTTATACAGAAAACTCCTTCAGTGCATATGGACATAGTAATCAGTTTTTGGCCTCGTCCGAAAGATTACTTTTTTGAGTCAACTTTTAGATCTAGGTGTGCGAAGTAGCTGGTATCAATTGAAAAAGCATTTGTACCAGTACCAGGGGATAATTTCAAATAAGTTTTTTTAACATATTAATTATGTTCTTAAATATAGTCTAAGAACACAATACCGGCGTTTCAAACGCTCGAAGATACACCAAGAAGTTTTAGTAAGTTGATAAATAATTCTTAAATACCACATATGAGTTACATGTATGTTTTCTTCAATTAGAAGACCACACGGGAAAAACAATGAATGTCACCTTTTTTGTGAAACTGACGTTTTAGAGCCATCTGTTAGCTTTTTAGGGAAACATACAAACATGTAACTGTTTTTCTGTTAATTGTACTTTTATTGACATCCTTTGTTTTTTTCCGTGTGGTCTTCGTTTATGATCACTACGCTTGTCCTCCTTCTCGCTTCCTTTAGTTTTCATTTATGTGGTCAAGTTGTACACAGTAAATAACACCTTAAGTACAATACTGAAGGGTTTTAATCACAAGGCATATCACAGAAGGCACATTTCTGTTTATAAAAAATTAGCGTGATCTATCTCTAGATTAGCATAATTATAATGTAGACACTTTGTATCCTTCCTAATATTATCTATGTGACATTTTCGAGCATATTGTTCCCTTAATATCAGATTAAGTACCTACTACCTAAGTATATATTTTTGGGCTATGCATAGTAAATACACTGGTCTAAAGCGGTTTTGTTGCAATAGATATGAAAATGGTTTTGGTTCTATTTATGTCCATTTCATGAAACTATCAATGATTTTGCAATATTTGCTCTGATTTTTTTTAAATTCCAAACAAGCCGAAAATTGTTAAAAATATAAGGTACGTAAAAATCATAAAAATATCACATTGAGAACTATCGAGAATATGTTCGTAATCTGAGCACTTGAAAACATAAAAAATTGCGATGATGATAGGACAAAAAAAAAGTTTTTTGTAGAACTGTGTAACGTATAATTTATTAGACAGTGTAGGTAAGTATGTACCTAACTACCAAATAGTACCTACCAAACATTTGTCAAGTAGGACACTAACAATTTCTGACGCGCGAGAAAGCATTTTTCATAGTTATACTTCTGCAATAAGTTAAACAGCGACAGTGATCTGTCAATGTCAATCTTTCTCGTTAAACAAGAACCTTACGTGCTAGCCCTATAGGACTCTCTAATTGAAATGTTGTAGTTTATTGAATACCTCAGTGACGCGAAGTGCACATTTAATTTTTTCTAACATTATTCCCTTTTATGAATACCCATTTCTTAAGGTGATAATTCCCTTTTACTTCAACAAGATCTATAATATAAATTATACATTACTTTACACCCAGCCATTAACCATTCTCTGTCATGGATATTATGTATATAGAGATAGGTGATTCTAAACTCTAAAGCCTCTTAAAATTAAGATATTTTCTATTAATTTTGTATGCAATGTTTCGCGTGTAATCCGCCAATCCGCATTGGACCAGCGAGGTGGATTTAATTATATATATTTAAAGAGAGACATTTGCCCAGCTGTGGGATGCTTATAAGCTGAATTAATATTTAGTATTTTCTATTAAAAATTAATAATACTTCCCATTACCTAGTATTGTCTATTGAGAATAAATTAAGCACTTTATAAGCGGAAATAATGCAATATTAACTATTTAGCTATTTAAAATTGACTAAGTGTTTTTATTGTGACTTCTTTATTCCATGAGCTTCTACGAAATTCCTGAAAATAAAAACAAAACAATTTAAATGTATGTTTTCATGCTATGATTATATTATTGTGCCATTCTTATAACACTATCTATAATCGTATATTAGTTTCGCTCGGGTGCTATAAACCTACCTCTTAAACTCTTATCTATTTAAAAAAAGCCGCTTCAAAATCCGTTGCCTATTTTTAATAAATTTAAGCATAGGGTGACCCGTTCAACAATTAACCACATAAAATTCAAACCATCATACTTCGTAACTTTTCATTCCGATATTTTTTTTCTATATCCTGTTCAATAGCCAGGTTCATTAGCTACATATTGGCATATAATAAATGTTCATTTTCTACACGGTTTTTGCGATAAAAATATTTAAAACAAAAATGGGAATTGGCTAACTGTATCCACACCATCGTACACAATTAACCGGGGGGGTATGCAACAGATAGCCATTGAGTGAAAAGTTAAGTCAAATTAAATCCCTTAATATAAAAAGTTTACTAGTTTGAAATAATGACAAGACGAGTGTTTTATCTCTGAGAAAACGGTATTTTGGTATAATATTAAAGAAAATATCACGTATAGTATAATATTTTAATTTTTATTATACCTAACACCTCATTATCTTTTTTTATAACTTTAACCGAATGTCTCCATTTACGCTGTTGTTTCCTGGTTCGCTCCATCTAAAATACTCATAAAATTAATTATTTCCCCAAAAAAAATTTATTCTATTGCCTATTTTGGTTAATTGTGGACCAACCCCCACCCAAAGCCGTTACGCTGACCTCACTTTTAAATGCGCGTCGCTACTCACGTGATACTTACACTAAATGAAGCACGTTTAGTTAGTCTACTCAGCGACGCTACAATAATTCTTGTAATATGAAATGAAAAGATATTAGGAGAAAAAGAATTCAAGTTTTTTTTTTAACTTTTTCCATCAAAAAACACAAATGTCGTACTACCACGAAGGCTGCCGACGCAAGCCTACTGCAAATTGGTGAGCAGGGAGTTGGGTACCCGTTGCATAATAACCGCGCGGTGGCACAAAGTGGTGACGTCACGTTTATGAAATATAGCCGTGACTAACTGTGTACGAGTGGTTAACTGTTGAACGTCCGACCCTACATAGGGACGGACAGACAGCGACATTGTTTTCTATACTAATATAATAAAGAGGAAATATTTGTATGTAACGAATAAACTCAAAAAGTACTGGACCAATTTGAATAATTCTTTTTTCATTAGAAAGCTATGTTATCAATGAGTAACATCTATACTAATATTATAAAGAGGAAAGATTTGTATTTTTGTATGTTTGTAATGAATAGGCTCCGAAACTACTGGACCGATTTCAAAAATTCTTTCACCTTTGGAAAGCTACATTATCCCCGAGTAACATAGGCTATATACTATCACGCTAGGTCTTATAGTTGCGGAGCAGTAACCGAAAATGTTTCAAAAACGGGGGAAAAGTATCGTTTCTGAGGCCTTAAAAAAATCTTAAGTCTCCCCGTGCGAAGCCGGGACGGGCCGCTAGTAAGCTATAAAAAAGGGATACGGGCGAAGCCGGGGCGGCCCGCTAGTATACTATGTAATGATTAGAAGTTTACATGATATTCTTGTCTGGTTGAAAACCGGCTTGGACAGTACAAGACAGGTCAACAATACAAGTCCTCACCCTATGACCTGGTCTAGGTCCTTAGCGTTGCATATCCACTTGTGACCGAGGCCCTCGTCCTTCTCGTACGAGTGGAGAACCACCGGCGCGTCGGAGGAGTTACGAGACTGTTGCACGGACTTGAACAACTGCAAACAAATAATAAATATTGGAATGAATCAACTGTTAACGGATTTTACTCGCGTATTTTTATTTTATTTTATTAGCTGACGTTTCGGATTCTTTAGCGTTAGACTATTGTCAGCTCAGTCGTGCTACGATTATGGAAACTGTAAAGAATCCGAAACGTCAGCTAATAAAATAAAATAAAAATACGCGAGTTAAATCCGTTAACAGTTGTTTCATTCCAATTATTAAATTAATAATAAACAAATAATTTGTTAATTTCTGATGCCTTTGCGGTTATTATGCATTGGAATGAAACTTTAACGGATTTAACTCGCGTATTTTATTTTTATTAGCTGACGTTTCGGAGCCTTTACAGATTCCATAAACGTAGCTGGTAGCGAAAGAGTGATAGCTGTATTAATTACTTTAGCATAAGACTATTGTCAGCTCAGTCGTGCTACGATTATGGAATCTGTAAAGGCTCCGGAACGTCAGCCAACAAAATAAAATACGCGAGTTAAATCCGTTAAAGTTGTTTAATTCCAATGTATTATTGTGAATTTATGACCTAGTTACTAAGTGCGGTGTCTTGACCATCCCTATTAATATTATAAATGCGAAAGTAACTCTGTCTATCTGTCTGACTGTCTGTTACGCTTTCACGCTAAAACTGCTTGACCGATTTAAATGATATTTGATACAAAGAAAGTCTGGAGCCTGAGAAAGGACATAGGCTACTTTTTAACCGACTGCAAAAAAGGAGGAGTTCCATGCGGACGAAGTCGCGGGCAGAAGCTAGTTAATTATATATCTGACCTTGACACCAACGACATAGGGCACTATGACGTCATCCTTGGCGTGCAGTATGAGCACGGGCAGGGAGGGGGTCCTGGCGAGGTGCTCGTCCGAGCGGAACGTGTGCTCCGGCCGGGACTTGAACTCCGATACGAACGTATGCTCGAAGTACGGCAGCCACGACACCAACTGAAAGTTTATAGTTTAGAGGTAAGTCAGTATTTTGATTTAAGTGAACTCAATTCTTCGGGAACGGTTTTAAAACAGTTTTATAGGGTCCATTTATGATAAACAGTCTTACGCCTTGAAAGCTTATTGGTAACTAATTAAAAACAAAAATATTACAATCATTAACATATAAAAAACATATATATTCCAAGAAGACTCGAGTTTGCCTTTGTATTTTTGCATTGTTATTGCTTCAACCTCTGTATTTATTTTTTAGCGCAAATAAAGTGTTTACTTGATACTTGCAAAATATTTGTCAGTCATTTTTTTTTATTTTAAAATAATCTATGATCGAATGAAACTTAGACTTTCGTCATCTCAGTCGTGCTACGAATATGGAAACTATAAGTTTTCGAAACGTCAGCAAGTAAAATGATATATGCGAGTTAAATCTCTTATAGTTTTTTCATTACAATGTGTAATCTCGTAACTAAGGCATCAAAAATTAATCTTGTTTATCCTTATCTAAAAGTAATTAAATTAATATCTGTAACTAGCAAAGACATTATGTACAGTGGATATAAATATTAAATACAATTAAATAAAAACAAAATGAGGATACCTTAGCCAGAGGATGGTGTGCCACCTCATCTGCCAGATTGTTGAAGGGAGCTTCCAGAATCAGCCCGTTGGGTTGCGGTAGATTTTCCAGGTTGCCTAGCATGTGGGACGATATTCCAGTACCTGAAACACAAATAGTCGTACTTGTTTAAATTATTTAAGTAAATAATAATTTCTGATCTCTTCGCAGTTATTACATTTTAGCGTTAGAGTATTGTCAGCTCAATCATGCTACGATTATGGAAACTGTAAAGAATCCGAAACGCCCGCAAATAAAATAAAATAAAAATAAGGTCAAGGCTTCTAATTCCGTCTACGGGGCTATTCCGTCACGTACACGTTTTTGGCGAATCTAAGCACAGTTCGCCGCTGCCGGGCTCAGTTGGTAAAGCAGCAGGGTTTTCTAATTCAAACAAAAAAACACCCATGACACTGTGCAATAAAGGAAGAAAAATATCTGCTTTCAAAGTTCAGTTGCGTTTCGAAGTCGAAGTGCGAGTATAGTACTATGTAGTTTGATCGAAGATAAATATGAAATAGTTAGACTTCTAGGCTTGTTTGTATGATTATTACAACGTCTATGATATGTATAAACGTGTCTGCCTGTTCGTGATGCGTAAAACTCCGATAGTTTTTAGTAATTCACCATGAAAAATTAACAACTTCAAAATAGTCAAGTGGGAAATTCCGTCTATTTTTTAAGGGGCAAAGCCGCCATATGCCGGTATTTCCCGATTCCAGACATCGTCAACATTTTTTTAGTGTATTACATTTTAAAATAGGTACACTTGTCAATCTGGCAATAATAAGCTTAGCTGTGACGAAATATATGAGTAGGTAATTCAATAGAACGTAGTACGAAAATACTCCGGACTGCAAAATGCATAAATCCTTACTTTATGAAATAATAAATATAAAAAATAAATATATTAGTAAATTTTTAAAAGGTTGAGCTCATCTGATTGGCAAAACATGCCGGAATAGCCCCAAAAAATTGTGTTTGCGGATAACTTCTATTGTAAATCTTATATCTAAGGTCTAATAACAAATATTTGATTGAAATCGACGTGTCTTCATTTTCCGCTAGCTAAGACTTGAAAAAACTGCGTAGTTCTAGGGAAACTGCTTGCATGACGGAATAGCCCCACTCAGGCGGGAAACTCCGTCTACCTGACTATTTTTAAAAAAAAATATATAATAAATTAAGCAACCTAGATACAGGGAATATCATACTATTAATTGATTGCCAAGTAAATTGTTGGTCTAATACATACGCGCAATGGGTAAATAGTTAAAAATAAACGTCTCAAAATTTTAACCAAAGTTGATCTAGCTCAAAAATATGCCGGAATTAGAAGCCTTGACCTTATACGAGTTAAATCCGTTAATAGTTGTTTTATTCCAAAATTTAAATAATTTGACTAAACCTCAATTACGCAGATTTTTTTTATTACCGTAGCCGTCACTTTTGTAAAAGTAACTAAAAATAGGGACAAATTACTTAACACAAAAAACATTAATATACTTATAACAATCTAGTGCAAAGATAGAAATAGACGACGAAAAGTAAACAGGTACCAAAACATACATTTATATATTCTTGTCACACAACCTTCAACTTCATAGTCGGGGTGAAGGTGAATGAAATTAAAAATAACAAAAATCATACCCAAAGAGTGTCCCCACACGAATACAGGTGGTTTTTCGTCACGGCTGAGATTTTGTACAGTCAGCAACAACCACGAGTATATGTTTAACGCGTCCTCTACCACGCCAGGCTCAGACGGGTGAATATTGGTAGAATCCCCATATCCTAAAAAAATACATAAAATTTATTGTCATCATTATCCCAGCTACTAGACTATCTAGCAGGCGCGTGCACTGAGGGCACCGTAAGTATGGCGTCAGGGTAGGCACTCCGTACATTACTGACAATGTGCCTGTATGGAATGCACGCTCCTGCTATCTAGCATTAAACATCTTATAATATCTGTATCTATCTATTACTTTAAAACTATTAACTATTACCATAATAATATATAGTAGGTAATGAACATTACCTCTGTAATCGAATGCAATGGTATGGAAATCCATTTTTTGGAAAAATTTATAGAGCTCGATTCTGTGTGATGCGCCCCTAGAGTTAGAGTTGCCTGAAACAGTAAAATATTGATGGATTAAAAAAAACTGAATATTTAAAAATCTCGGAACATACAATGGTCATTGGTATAGAGAGACAACTTTTATATTTTTTTTTAGTGTACTTCTTTCATTATTCATTAACGCTCATTTACTTAGTAAAATATGATTAACAAATGACAAAAAAAAATATCATATTACCATGGCAATATAGAATAATTGGTCTCTTAGAATTTGCTAGTTCGTTGTCGGCCAAAGCGTTGAGTGATTCCTGGTCAATTTTTTCCAAGTCAAACTTTGCTTTGTGTTTCTCATAGACACTCTTGGGAAAAATATGCCATGCACCTAAAAAAAACACAAGCTTTTAAAATGCATTTATTTCAGACTAATATTATCCACATTGTGTTATAGAAAACTTTAAAATATCCATATATAAATAGTTAACCAACCAAACATTGTTTATTCTTACCAATAGTGACCTTACAGTTGTCAACTTTAGAGTCATGCGTAATAGACAGACAGCGCACACCTTCAATACCACATGTAGATGGCTTGTTAAGATCTAGGAACATCGGCCATTGCACTAAAATAAAAAAAACAATTACATAAATTAATCATCACTGATTGAAGCGATTTATATTATGGTCTATGTCAGTAACATTGTATATCTTTTGTGTTTAAATTAATCTTAAACTATAATTATTCTGAGTCAAAGACTATACACTTACCAAAGTTTGCAAATATTAGGCTCCGTCGAAATGTTTTGGAATACTTGAAAATAAGGGGCACTACAACTACATGGATGGCTAACAAGCCAGCAGTCATGTAAGCACCTAAAAGAAATACCCTGCAATACAAAAATTGAAGTATATATTAGTTTTAACCCTTTATATTATTGTTCCTTTGAATAAAAATATGTGTAGACATTTAACACTTTGCAGATGATGCAACATATTGATCATGCCATAACACTATTGTGAGTCACCCAAAGAGTTTAAGGATTTGTTAAGCATTAGGTATTTTTACTCTATAGAATAGTGAAGTATAATGTACCATGCAATATCCAAGAACAGTAATATTTAAACAAATTAAAATCATATGTAAAAACTTTTATTGTCTGTTAATAGTCATAAAAATAAAACATTGTGTTAAGAAACTAGGATACCTATAAAAATAAGTTAACATTTATTTTGGTTATAGGAATTATTTTTATTAGGTGGACAGATGTTATAAAATATCATCATTATGATAACAATCATCTTAAAACATCTCACTTACCTATTAAATTTATTAAATGTTTTATTGATACCCCTCAAACTCATTTGTCACCATGGCTGTAGGAATAGAGCCTTATATTATTATAAACGTATTAAAAAAATACTTACGCAATTGTATACAGAGGCACGCATATACAGATTCCTAAGAAGTCAAACATTTTGCGCATTCGAATAAAATCAATGATAACACAATTAATCGCAAGATCAATTCAAAACAATGGTATTAAATAAGAGGTGATGGGAGTTGCAAATTACAACATGCGTTTTCACTGAATGAGCACTAAATAATAATCGAATACGAAATACCGTTAAATCTTTTTATGAAATAAAATGGTTCATAATAATGCAACAAAATTTACTAAACTAACATTAAGTTAATGCTTATATGATCGTTCACAATACGACATCAATTACAATCGGGTGTAAATTGGTTGCCGGCAATTTGAAAAGCTAAATAGATTTTTCTGTAACTTTGAACTTTATACAGTTTTGGTTAGGTATTTAAAGATGACAAATTGAAATAAATGACACTGTCAATGTGACAGTAACTGAATAAACTGAAGTCAAGTGATGTTCTGATGTTCAAATCAAACGTCACATCACAGTAACTAGGGCTGGACAACAAACCGGTTAAATAAAAAATATTTACTAAGGAAGCATTTAAGTTACGAACTACATACTGGGGTAAGGCCGCCGAAATGCAATATTTCAAAAAAAAAAGTTGTCCTAGACTTTACGACCTCATAAAAAATTCAATATTAAAGTTATCGTAATAAATCTTTTTTTACTGTATTCTTGAACTCAAAGTAGGTCGCAAATGTGCTAACAAAATAATTCTAAGAAGTCATACAAAAAAAATATTTTTTTTTTATAAAATATTAGCTCAAAAATGGCGTTGTCCCAAGGGTACCCTGACCACTTCAAGTGGAGATGTACGCTTTTCTTATGCATATTTCGTTTAGCTCTCACTTGATATCAAAAGTATGATAGATTAACGATTATAATTATTATGTTAAATAATATTTATACTACCTATTTTAAATAAGATCTGTAGACCATTATATTTTTTGAACTAAAATCGAGATATTCTACGTTACTCATCCTTCGTTACCAATATCAGACTTTAGACGAGTCAGATTTAAAATTAAGTCAGAGAATTGAAAAATACTCACTCGAAAATTTAAACGAAAGCAAAAAGAAAAACGAAAGAAGCTATTTTGTCGCATTTATAGTCAAAAAAGGTACCGGAAATAGTCGTGTGCAGTTCTTCGTTACGTCAGTTTTTGGGAAATTTGAAAGGTAAAAAGGTAATATTTAATTAATTGCAATTTAAAAAAATATGCGGGCAATACTTAAGTACACATTGATGTAGAGTTTTCTAATTAATTTACTATAGTTTTTGAATTGTAAATTATAAAAGTGTGCCTTCGCGTTACCTTCGCGTTACCTCTACGTTACTCTTTACCGATAGGTATAATAGATATAAAGATTTGTCCACATCGTTATAATTAACCTCCCAAACACAAAAAAGAGGATAATGGTTTTAATACTTTGCTTAAAATAATTACCAGGGATTGAAGATGGAATCGGAAGATTAGCATGCGCTGATGGAAAATAGTCTAAAATCAGGAAAGACAACAGAATCTGGGTCAAAAAACAGGAAGTGAACGACAAAATATTTTTAAAAAAATTACACTAATACATATTTATTTAACTAAAAAGGATTTTATTTCAATGTTTTCCTTATAAGTCTGTAAATATAAGTAGGTATGCAAAGATATTAAAAAAAGTATTACAAATGATTTATCTTCCTGAAGAGCAACGGTATTTTAGGCAAAATAATATTTACTTTTCTTCCAGATTTATCGTAAACATCCAATTTAGGCGACGTATAGCATCTTATTTCAATAACTTCTGTTGTGATTATTTCATTACGCAAATTAGCAGCTTTCATTATATCTTTCACCGATGGAGCGTAAAAGTGATATTTGCCGTACAAGTTTTCATAGTCACCAATAATGCTCCCAGTAAGAACTGCAGCGTATTCTATTTCAATTAGAAAAACTGTCTTATGAGCAGATAATTTTGTTTCGATAACTTGACCAGGTTTGATTTCAATATAACCTTGCCTCGAAGTACCGAATGCTAAATTTATATTTCTTGTTTCAGTATTCCGCCATTTATTAGCGTATTGCAATTGGTTGTTATTAAAGTTGAAAATAAGGTCATAATAAATGTCGTCCTCGGGTATACCGTTTTTGGACCATGATGAATAAACGCTATAGTCCACGTCTACATACATATTCAGGTTCGATCTTATAGTATCAGTTGAATTATTTATATATTGATGAAATGTTAATACCACGTCGTTATGTACTGCATCTAATACATTTATGTTTTTCACATACATTTTTCTTTTTACTTGTTCCCATTCAAAATCATGAAATAAATTTTCATATGGTGTGGGATCCGTCAAAAATAGGTCATCAGGAACTTTTCCGAGTTCTATTCTGAACCCTCTTTCAATATTGTGTTTAGTAAAATTAAACATCTGAATTTCCATTCCTGTGATAAGTTTAGTATCAGTGCCGATGCTTGTCACAACTACATCATGTTTATTAGGTGCCTCCGTTATATTGATTTTAATCCTAGCTTCACACGTTACAGAGAATAATGTTATTAATACACACACGTATTTAAGATTCATTTTTTAAAAATTAAACGATAACTTGTGCGTCTTATTGAATGATTTGTAATAAACTGATTTTACTGCGTATATATATCACTGATGTACACCATTACTACTTAACTATTATTAATACGTAGGTACTTATTATCAATAAATAACATAATAATGCTATAATGCATGTTTTTAGGAACCGCTTAAATTTATTTCTTCAATATGTCACGTGAACTATGTATTTTGTTGTAGTAAACTAAAAAAAAACCAACCTATTTAACCAAAATCATCACTTAATATTGCACCCAGAGGAGATACACATATCAGCCCTAAAAACCTTAAAATTTCTAGAAAAAATTACATAAGCAGCGAAAGGAACGTATGTTCTAAGAGTGCTGAGATGAAATACTTAAAGTGAAACATTTTAGAACTACATACATAAAATGATATTAAAATTATGACAGACATCAATAATTTACATCTTACACGTAATGGTTAAAACTAATTTGTTTATAATACTTGACCCTAGTTATCACAAACGAAGGTCAAGATTAATATACATGTCTAAATAGAACCATTCGCTTCAACAAGAAAAAAACGAGAACAGATAAATTAATACAAAAATCAATTTAATTAAGATACCTACACGACTAAAAATAAAGTCTAGTTTTGTTAAAGTAGTCACGTACTGAAACACTTTTTTTCAAAAATGTAATTACAATTAAAAAATAATTATAATCTGTAAGAATACTAATTTTAACTGTCGTAGTATTATTTCTAAATTATAATTTGAACGTTCTGTACAAATTGCAGTACTTACCTACTAGTCATGATAAACATTAATATCCAAGGATTAAATGTATATACTTAACTACATACTTCATTTAATAGTACAAATAAATATGTATGTAGTAACATTATTATGAGTTCATAGGTTAACTCTTTGGGTGCGCATGATGCACATGTGCATCATGGAATTGCAGACCCCCGCGGCGCATGATGCACATGTGCATCATGGGTTTACAGTACCTGCCATGCGCATGATGCACATGTGCTACATAACAAAAATTGATTTTGCCATAGTATTTTGTTTAATCATATATTTTTTTGGGTGGGATTGGGTTGTTGACAAAGAAATCTAACTAATACAATTTTTTAAAGTTATTATTTCCTTGTAAGTTCAGAAAAAAACACTTCAAACTTTGACCATTGGTTTTCAGTATATTTAATAAAGATTTTTTTTCTTTTGTTTTGATAAATCTGAAGGTTAGTTATAATCACGGAAATATAAACAGTTATTTTTACAAAACATCAATATTTTCACCTTATAATGGCATGATAACTACGGTGCATCATTGCGCCGCAGGAGACCGTTTTTGTCAATACACGAAGTTAAAAGGTCTTAAGTATTTTTTTTTAAATGCAAGTTTATACGTTATGACACTTGTGTTAAAGCTTTTTTTTCTTTGGCAAGCAAAAAGGGATCGCAACTGGATGGTGTTTTCGCCATTTTACGTCAACCAATTCTTAGTTTAATTACTTTGTATTTTATAAATAATTTATGCATTGTAGGTCTAAAGTGCTAAACGACGCTGCAAATAAATATATAAAAATAAGGCTGGGTATTTCAAAACAAAGGAGCCGAATTGCAGTAATTAATAATTTCTGATTGCAGTTATTATACATCGGAAAAACAACTTTAACGGATTTAACTCGCGTATTTTATTTTTATTGGCTGACATTTCGGAGCCTTTACAGATTCCATAATAGTAGCACGACTGAGCTGACATTAGTCTTATGCTAAAGTGATAGTACATATACATATGATATGGTAAAAATAAAATACGCGAGTTAAATCCGTTAAAGTTGTTTCATTCCAATGCAGTAAGTAATTATAATTTCGTTATCTATTCCAAGTAATCCACTCTTTGGCGACACCTGCGACACAATCGACTACATAGCCGCGGCTGGGTATTTCCAGACAAATGCACTAGTTGTTATTTTATAAAATGAGGATGTCGTTAAATATAAAAGGAAACAAGAACAAAGAAAGGCAATAAAACTGACTGAAGTCTGGGTCGTGCGCAATACCTATCTCCCTTAAACAATGGACGTTAGAATTAGGTAGTCGGTTTTACCTGGACATCAAAAGTAAACTCTTTCGGCGTAATGACATTGACTTACGACCATATTTGAAGATAACAATCAAACAATAGATGTTGGTAGTTGTTGGTTTTAATTGATTTTTGCACGTGTTCTAGTTTAGGGATACAGGGGGTGGGTAATATTTCTTCCTATGCAATTACAACGTACAGTCTTGGTCTGTGACTCTGACTGTACACTTCGTGTCTTTGCGCATCTAAGTGCCTTCAGTTGTTATTAAGATTTTTTTACTAATCTCAATGGACTCTGATACGACACTAGCTGTGATGGACTCGACTTTCTTTACTGACTTGAAAAATGCTTCTCCGATTGACTCGGCTATCTCATTGGACTCTGATACTGCACCTTCGATTGAACCTGGGGTAAACCCTATGGACCCGATATCTGCTGTTTTATCTATTGGCCAAACAAGAAGCGATCTGCCGATGCCGCTTGTACTTTGTCTTGTAGCTAAAATTATAATTACGATTTTAATTGCATAAGGTTTAGACAAAATGTCGATAATTACGGAATATCTTATTCTAGGGTTATATTATATTTCAGGATTTAATGTGCAATGTCGAATAAATATTATCAAACGTATCAAAACAGCAAGAAGTAAACAGGGATAATGAGGAGGGGATTGTTACAGAAACCACAAAAATAACTAATTTATAATAATAATACATTGAATGATTAAAAAATATTGTCTTTTATTTCACCCAAAGGAAAACATTTAGTGATTGGTTATTAAAATAAGCGTATGAACCATCCATTCATGCGGTGTTTGTTCGGCCGATTTTCGAACGGTCCTAGCGGGCGCAATGATGCACACGTTGCATCATGGATTTTAGCACGAAAAGAAATGTATGTGCGCCTGGGAGAGGTGCAAAACGTAACTAGGCCTGCGCACAGGAGTAGTGCAGCGCGCCGCTAGGCTCTCGCGTCGAAAGGGTTAAGCATATTTTTATATTAGACACTGATAACCAAAATTGTGTCTGTACCACAGTTTATACCTTATTACAGTAAAGTTAATTCCATAACTATTTTGATCTTAGTGGGCTTAAACCACATAATTGTAAGAAATAAATACTCAAATATGGATATAAAGATTATAATATACTGTATAATACTATTTCTAAAATCGACTTGTGCAAAAATAACTGTTGATTTAAATATAAATGATGACTTAAGGAATGTGTCTTTAAAGTTTTCTGGTGTGGATACCAAAGTCATAAGTGCTCAAGAAATTCGATTGTTTAACATTACTAATCATAACTTGAAAGAAGCAGTGAAATTGCATTATGGAAAGAAGGCTAGTAATATTTATTTAAAATCTCCTACACCTTGGGGTGATTTGTATAAAACATACAATTGGGAACAGGTCAATAGAGTATTATCAATAAAATCTGCAAGATTAAAAAACATAACTACAAAACCTGTAGTTGTATTATCTCATGATTTTGAAAACTTCTCCAATGCAACTATCAAAGTAAATACTGGAATAAGCCAAACGGTTGAAAACACCTTAACAACGAGTTGGACTAAAAACCGCGAATGGGCTATATCACAGGAAATAGAATACGATGTGAATATCGTTGTTGCAAAATTATCCGGTACAACCGGTTTATCGTACACCTCTAGTTGGGGTGAAAGTGAAGAAAAGTCAGTTTCTGTTACTATTGGAACAACTAGTACTGTGGAAACGGAACTAAAACCCGGGCAGGCGGTGACAGCGGTGCTTTCAACCAACCGAGGACACTTTGAAATAGAAGTTATTTATAAGACAACACTCAGAGGCAATGTCGCGGTAAACTTTAAAAAACCACACAAAGGACATCATTTTTGGGGCCCATCGATTGAAAATATAATGAAAAATGGAAATATTCAAAGTGAAATTATTACTATTGAAATGATTAAAGTAGGTTTTTATAATGAAGCGTCATTAAAAGTATTCGACAAATCTACGGGACTGCCTTTGTAGAAATCTTCTAAAACTCATCACTTTATTATTGTTTAATAGTGTTGTGTTAAATTACAGAGTGCATTCTAAGTATTCTGACTATAATGAGCAATTCATAAAGATGATTCCAGCTACTTACAGCGTTGTGTGGTGTCGATATAATACCGGTTTTTATTACGTCCCTTTGACATACCTGAGATACAAATACAACCTTAGAAATAAACTCAGACACAATTAAATTACCGATTGTAGCACGTCACTATTTATAAAATTCCAAACCTGTGATGCGGTAAATAATAGAGTATTTTAGGGCGGCCACATACATTCGGAATTCCTTTTCAGTACAGAGATAAAGAAAGTGAAGACAAATTATTGCCAGCCTTTTAACTTTTATTAACGGCGGCTCTTAACTAGTATGGGACTATGGGTTTTGACAATGTTAGGTTTAGGTATTCATCTATAGATAGGTGATTATTCTGTTTATAATTATATTGAAGGCTGGTTAAAACCTGACCTACTTTACTCTAAACCTATCCCATTAGCCATCATCAATTGACCTTTCTCGCATAAACATTGTTACGCAATTACAGACCGACTTACACTGGTTAATCTATTACAAGCTATTATGAGAATTATACTCATTTGGGACAAGTCTTTCATTGCTGACGTGATGTCCTTTTATTTAATGAAGGCTGGTGGAACTGTATCAAAATTTAAATCCGTAGGTGTAGTTGGGTAGCTATGTAGGTAGGCACTTAGTTAGGTACCTAATTAGGTTGGTACCTATATACATTTGTAGAAAGTAAGTAGGTACCTACTTAGGTAAATAGGCAGCTAATAGGCAATTATCTAAGTACCTAGATAATTAGGTACCTACCTACCTACGAATAAAATATTTTGGTTAAAAATGTCTATTTTTGGTAACAATGTAAGTAGGTAGGTATGTAGGTAATTAAATAAGTCACTTAATAATTTATAATAACAATATGAACGAAGAATGTTAGTTTACATAGAAATGGTTAAGCATATCTGCTTAACAATTTCTTTCTGTTGTAGGTACTTACGAGTACCAAATTATGCTTATTTAAGTAGGTAGGTAGGTACATAGACCAGGTACCTATTTATGTAATAGAATTAGAATATTGTAGTGTTTTTGGCGGTGTGAAAATGCTTTACGCATCCCTCCGGCCTGGTGTAGTGGAAGGCCTGACCCAACATGTTGCTTAGATAGGTAGCTTTACATAGGTACTTACCTTCATAATATATCCATCAATAAACTTCTTATTTAACTAACAGACGACGTTTATTTCACCGGCCCAATTTAGTGCATCTTTTGACAATAAATAATTGCATGTTCACGCACGAATACTATTCTATGACGAACGCCACAATACCACTGACATCTAATTTGTGCCAGAATCAACCTTAATGCCTTCTCATAGAAAGAAACCGAAATCATTTGCAAATTATGCCAAACAAAATTTATTTACAATTAGGCTCAAACGATTTTGAGCTCTAGAATTCCATGCGTATGGTCCATGTAATAGTAATGTTAAGTGTAACTAATACGGTTTGTTTATAATTTGACGATCCTTGGATTTGTTTTTAACTGTCCTTCATGGTCACCATGGTTAAATAGGCTAAGGTGGTCAATTCAGACCGGAAGTTAGGTACTTACCTATTACCAGTGTAACGGGTATTTTCGGTACGTATTAAATAATAAGTAAGTAAATGAACTTTAACTGGTTTCTAAAATTTTCCAGCTGAAAGATAACAAAAAAATGCGCTAGTGTAGAATAAGGTCCAGCTGTTATGTTCCACCAATCACAACTCTCATTGGTGGAGCACGTCAGGTAATCCGGATTCTACACTTCTCACTTACCACATTAATTACGCGCATCTGATTTTTGACATCGTACCATCCTACATTGACACGTTAGGTTACTACTTAATGTGATTCGAAGAATGCGTTCCTGGGTCCCTACCCTTTTCGAAAAATGCTTTAGGTACGCATCCATTTGCTTAGGGAGGGGGGGGGGGGGTCCATTGAGGGGTATGTTGGATTCTCCCGGGGAAGTCGCCGGTCTGGCCAACTAAAAACCACTAGGACGCGTTTCCTGCACTGCCGTTAATGGGGCTCATGGGATGAACATTATTTCACCATGACACCCCCGGGTCTGGGTGCCTATCTAACCTATCTCTGTCACACTGCTTTTGGCGAAAGAAAGGGTGGAACCCATGAGCATATGTCATATCACACATGTAATCCTAAATAGTTCATTATAGATCTAATCAGATAAAAATAAAAACTAATTTAAATTTTCGGGCTTATCGACATGAACAATGAGAAATGTTGGTACTCTTTGATTACCTACTCAACTATTTAGGTGCTGGTTATTTTACCCGACTTAAAAATGGAGGCGGTTAATAATAATATTCGTATTAGGTAGGTACCTATAGACTTAAGTTTTTTTCATTATGACAAGAACGTAGCGAGGTACGGGCAAGAGGGAGGGGCGCAGCTACCCTAAACATAACCTGTAGGTTTTGATTCCCTTGCGTGTGTCGAGAAAATTACCTTAGATATATTCTTAGTTTGTCTAAGTACCTACATACGTACCTATATAGCTAGTAAGCCTAGGGGTTCGGAATATAATATGAGAGTAACTTTAATTACTTAACTGCCATATCCAAGTGAGATATTTTTACTAGATCTTGGCCATGTCTAAATTAGTCATTCAACTGAGTTTCAACCAAAATCAGATTCTCGATGTTATTTGAGGCATCGTGTCGTGTATTGTCAGAAATATTATTGACGTGGTTATTGAGAATTCGTGCGGCGCAAAATTGAGTTTTTACTGCTTTCAGTTTTGCAATGGTGAATTTATGTTTTCTATATGTATTACTAGCGGCCCGTCCCGGCTTCGCACGGGGGGACTTAAGATTTTTTTAAGGCCTCAGAAACGATACTTTTCCCCCGTTTTTGAAACATTTTCGGTTACTGCTCCGCAACTATAAGACCTAGCGTGATATTATATAGCCTATGTTACTCGGGGATAATGTAGCTTTCCAAAGGTGAAAGAATTTTTGAAATCGGTCCAGTAGTTTCGGAGCCTATTCATTACAAACATACAAAAATACAAAAATACAAATCTTTCCTCTTTATAATATTAGTATAGATCTACTCGAGAATCTCACGGAATTAACCTTCGCTCTGTGATACAGTGGAAACTAGTTTTCCAGAAATGAAACCTTGCTAGATAGATTTGTCACCTTTGAAATTTTGTATTATAGATACTAACTTTCTTACAAGTTGTAAATTTCATTGTAATAATTAACTCTTGTAAGTCTTAGATACAATATACTTCTTCTCAAATTGCAAGCAACTTCTTTATATAATAAATGCGGCATTTAATGCATCTAGGTATTACAGGAGTGCTTAGACGAGTATCCTTATTTGACGTAAGTATCTAAAGCTGTAATGTAGAGTTTTTTATTCTGACTGTACGGTCCCTCAAATGATTTAGTTTCAGGAGGACAGAGGGTCTCTGCGGATAAGTCCGTTAGCAAACAACGTTAAAAGTATTATTTGTCAAGGAACATTTAATTTTGTATCTTGGAATTTATATTTGAAAAAGGTGTTGAGTGACCATTTATCATTGAATATTATCTGTTTTTTAAGCGTCGCCCTGTTTACCAAAAGGTACCCATCGGAAGGTTCTATACTAACCGAATATGATGTTACGTTCGAGTATCAATCGCTCATGAGTTTGACTTCAATAATCTATTTAAGTGACTGTGTTGATGCTCAGCATATCTACATGAAATATCACTGTACAATATAATAAGTAGGTATCAATATTTATTACATGGATGGCATTGTTCGGAGAGTAACATTATGGTCATAGTTCCTTCATAGACCATCAAATGCAGTTCGATAAGAACTATATGCAGTTTGCTTTGCCACTTCACCGGACAGGTGGTGGCGCTCACCCTTAACTCAATACCTGCCTACTTTAAATAATTTATAATTAGTAGATTGCACTTAAAACTGTAGGTACCTACATATTCATCAACCGTACCTTAGCCACAAAATGTTGCCAGGTACTAACAGCTGATACCTATCAAATCACAAACCATCCAGATGACTATGTCGTCACTCCGAAGGTTCTATCGACTGTCATCGAACAAAATGACTTGCATTCAAGCTTACAACTATACCATCTTAACTCAACGACATAAAGTCCACCATTATCCGAATCGTTGTTAAGCTACGACAAGATGTTTTGTCTTTGAAGTAGTCATTGTTAAGTTTGATCGTATAAATAGCTGACATGTTTTGGATAGACACATTCGACACTTGTGTTCAATCGAAAACACATAGGTAGGTCAGGTTTATCTTAAGACAATGAACATAACCTAAAGCTTATCCTTACAGATTGTTTACATATTTTGGAAATTTTGTCTCGAAAATGGGAAAAGTGTTACGTTTTTTAAAGATTTTAATTAAAACATATTCTAATGAGATGTTACTTACATATTCAATTAGCAATGTGTTTTAATTACAACATTTATAAAAAAAAGCGCCTGTTATACTGACTGGTTGACATGTTATATTTTACTTTTATTGATAACAATACTTACCTATATTATTGATGTTGCATTAGAAATACATGAACATAATGTATGTTCATACTTAAAGAATGGTTAAGTTATATCAATATAATATATACCTAATTATTTTTTTGTTGCAGTTACTAAATAATCTGATCTCAACGCTGCCAATATGAAGGTAGATACATTTTACAAATATTTTTGAAATTTACAAATGTAATACTTAACCGTAAAAGAACGAATGTTTTTCTATCATTAGTACTTATTTGATCCAGATACATAATTATCATGTTTTCATTACAGGCCTTTATACCGTTGATTTGTCTCCTATCGATGAGCCTAGCGGAACCACCAGTAAAGTAAGTTAATTAGCCAATAATTAATGAAGTTTAACAATCATAATTACAACTTTCGACTAGGTTAACTGGTGAGTGTACCTACAGAATATATTTGTTTAATTTATAAAATTAAATATATAATTTAACATTGTAGTGATGGCTATGCAGCGGCACGGTCCAGCCACGACCACAGCCACGGGCACCACCATGGCTCTAACTTCGGCCGTTCCTTATCTACGGAATATGGACCCCCGTCAGCAAGAAGCTTTGGAGCCTCTCGTAATTCCCTTTCTCAGGAATACGGCCCACCCAATGCAAGATCAGGCTTATCTCAAGAATACGGCGTTCCTAGCGCCTTGTCCGGTATTTCCCAAGAATATGGCCCTCCCAGTGCTAGAGCTGGTAGTCTTTCTCAAGAATACGGTGCTCCGGGACTTCGCAGCGGCCTGTCAGAGGAGTATGGAGCTCCCAACGTTCGTGGAATTTCTCAAACTTATGGTACTCCGAGCTTGAAGTCTCAGGATTACTCAGCTGCATCTCGCAGTCTGTCGCAAGAATACGGTGCTCCCGGTCTTAGGAACGGCTTGTCTGAGGAATACGGTGCACCTGAGTTAAGAAATTCCCCATCCGATTCTTATGGCGCTCCTCTAGCAAAATCTTTTCCATCGTCGGAATATGGTGTTCCAGATTTTCGTTCTACTCCTTCTGAAGAGTACGGTGCTCCAGCTGCCCAGAGAAGCTTCGGTCAATCTCAAGATTACCCATCGGCTAGATCTCCTTCTACTCATTACGGTGCCCCAAATGCTCGTGGTTCATCATTTCGCTCCAACTCTCTGTCTCAAGAATATGGTGCTCCCTCCTTTAGGTCTGGCGATCTGTCGCAAGGATACAGTGCATCCAGAAACTCTTTTAAGTCTTCTTTCGGTGGTAAAAGTCACAGCGCTCGAAACAGCCTTTCCCAATCTTACGGTGCTCCTGCTTCTCGTTCCCTTTCTACTCAATACGGTGCCCCCAATGTGAGAAATTCCGATTCATATTCCCAAGGATTTAAGGCTCCATCTCAGTCCTATGGTGCTCCCAGTCAGAGAAGCCTATCAGGAACTTATGGAGCTCCTGCTGAAAGGAGTCTATCGCAGGAGTATGGACCACCTGGCAGCAGGGCTGCTGGGTTGAAGACTGGTGCTTTTGCTTCATCGTTCGGTTCAGCCAGGTGAACATATTTCTAAATTGAGTTTATTCCAATAACTAAAACTTATCAAAACATTACCACTTAGTTTAATTAACATGTACTTTTTCATAATTACCTTGGAAACCTTATCGTAACATCAAGATCAATTTATAATCGGCTATTGGGAATTTCAGGTCTGCCCCATCTCAGAAATACGGCGCGCCTTCAGCCCGCGACTCCATGCCATCAGATCAGTACGGAGTTCCTGAACAATACAATGCTCTGAGCAACCAGGGTTATGGGTATGCAAAGGAAGCTCTTGATGAGCTACTTAACCAGGTGCGTATTATATAATTTACTACTAGGTACTTATTGTAAATATACTTACACTTATTTTATGCCCTACTTACAACATTTTGTGCCTTATTGATTACAGGAGCCCGCCAACTATGATTTTGGTTATAAAGTAAATGATTACGAGTCTGGCAGCGACTTCGGACACAAGGAATCCAGACAGGAGAATCGTGCTGAAGGCAGTTACTTTGTTGTCTTGCCTGATGGAACTAAACAGGTAAAAAGGTTTTTTTTCTCGATCCATCATCATCGTTTGCGAGAAAATGACACACCAAGGACTTTATCTTGGCTGGTTCCCTTAAGATGCTAGTAACGCACCTCTCATTGAATACCTACGAATTAAATTTATGCTTTAATTACAAATTTACCCAAGTTCATAATCAAATTCCTAGTATGATTTATTTATTCTAACTTATTCTATTCTACTTTTACTCTATGGACCTGTCTTCTTAGAAAGAGAGGTGCATAAATCGTACACCTTTGCCAAAAATATACTTTGATTACCTACCATCACGTATAATTATTGTATTCAAACGAAAGACATCCACTGATGGGTCTCTTCTCCCCTTCTCATATCCAGCGGATTCAAGCTACCTTTACTGGGTTTTGGGATCATAATTAATTTCACTTTAATTGATTTTATATTTATACAATTCCCAGGTGGTAGAATATGAAGCCGACGAGCGTGGCTTCAAGCCTAGGATCTCCGTGGAGCCTGCCGACGCCTCTGCTAGGTCCGGTTACGATGACAACGCAGCGGACCTGTCCCGCTCTGCTGGTGGACCTTATTAATAAAGCAATACGGACTAAAATAGAAGGCAACTTTTAGGCAAATGTGGTTGATGGGGCATAATATATCATACTTACTGAGCTCCATAAAATGTATACTTCCTTAATTAAAACGATTAACTGTTTTAATGAATTTCATTCAATTTTGATCTTTTGAGATTATGAAGTTTGCATAATGTTGTAACTAATCACTTTTGTTTCTAAGATGCGATGTAAAATGGCAAAACTCACTTGTGTTTTAAAATTTTAAAGTGTTGCTATCTATTGATTTACATTCCAATACCTAGAGGGGACACAATAATTGTGCTTATAATAAAAATATTATAGTGATAGCCATAGTGGAATAAAGAATGTTTAAAATAATAACATACAAGTGATTATTGTCAATACGAAACTAATGCGAATACGAGAAATACTCAATTATTTATTATTTTGATAGCAAATTTATAAAAATAAAAAAAAATGTACCTCATAGATTATAAGACGCTTGTGATGTAGTGTTTTTAGTGCGAATATATTTTTATTTTGTTGAATACCTATTTGTTTTAATTTAAATATTTTACCTATTTTGAACGAAGTATTATCTACATGCAATATTGTTCTTACTTACATAATTAATTATGTACTAATATTATGTGTAAGTTCTTACATAATCATATTAAAAATGGTCTAAAGATATCGTTGAAGTGTATGAAATATAAGGGGCTTATATAAATTGGCAAAAAATTTGATCTAGCTTTTGTTTAAGGGAAAAAAATATTGTTTTTTGTAATGAATGTAAGGATTTAGCTTTGCCGTCCTGTCACTTACCTATATACACCTAGATCACACAAAACAATATATTGTTTTACTAATCACTAGTGGTCCCGGCAGACTTCGTCCCGCCCGGCAATGTCGATTTGACAGTTGTTATTGTTGCGTTTTGTTATACTATTTTTAACAAATCAGCTTAATATTTTTTTCTTTTTTTTTTTGCTGGAACGTGATAAAAAGTATCCTATGTCCTTTTCCTGGCTCCGAGCTACCTCCCCGCCAATTTTCAGCCAAATCAGTTCAGCCGTTCTTGAGTTATAAACGGGGTAACTAACACAACTTTCTTTTATATATATAGATTACGCTTAAAAGAGTTTATGGGCGTATGTAAGGTGGAATGGGTCCATCTAAAAATTTTAGGCGACAGATTTGGATCTAAACCTAAAAATACTTTACATAAATAGGATTCTCGAGGAAATTTCTTTGCTCCGTTTAAACAAGGACCTATAAGCATACCTAATAACAACTAAACAAGTACCTACTCGTACATGTGCTTGGAAAATTTATTTCTTTAATTAGTATAGTGTGTCAAGAGAAGGTATAATTTCCCCAGGTTCAGTTTGATAACATAGGTAGGTACTTCATTTATTGTAATAGTCTATTTTACCTTAGCAAGCAATTCGACAATTGACAATCACAAAATATTTACCAATAACGGTGTAACATTAATCATATTATACAGATAAATGCATTGAGGAAACGAAAATGAATTCTAGCTAGCTGGAATAAATCCTACATATAGGTCTGTATACTACTTTTGGCTAAGATCTATTTCACATATGTACAACTGATAAAACACCATAAAAAGTAGGTATTTAATTGTAATTACTTAAGTACTTTGGAGATAAAAGCACATACGTGTACCTCCATCCTATGACCTGTTCATCGTTACGACTGCGATTCACATGGAGATGGGCAATATGATGGGCGCATTTTTTATTAAAAATTACCCAGATTTGGAGTAAAATTAATATGTACAATGTTAACCTAGCTGTGTATCCGATCTTAGCCAAACGAACCCTTAGTTGAAATTTTAACCCTTTGATGTCTGGTCGGACAGATTCTAACCTAGGTACCTAGTAAGTATATTCGAGAAATATATATTATACCTAATATTTCTATTCACCCATGAATAATAAGGTACAATAAACGACTGATTACTAATTACCTAGGTCCTGTATGTAGGTACTGAATATTTGTACAGTAAGTATTTCGACAAAATGCAAGAAATGTTACTGCGGTAAATCGATCTGGCAAAGGTCTCTAACCTGGAAATAAATAGTAAGTACCATACAGTTATTTGTACCTAAATGCAGGTCGTAACTGTGGTAAGTTTTATTAAAATATCAGGACATACCTCCTTTACGAACTGTATAGAAAGAGCTAATTAATAAGATAATCTTCAAAAGGACGAACACGATTTAAAGAAATTATTCATCAAGTTTTATAAAAAAAAAAACTTTTTTGTCAAAAAAAAAAATATCTGACGAAGGTGGTGCGATGATTCAATTTAACCACATTGAGTGGTTAAATTGAAAGCTTGCCACACAATTTAGTAAGGAAGTCAATAAAAGGCAGTTCGGATAAAAAGTAGTTAAGTACCCGAAGACTTCGGGTAACTACTTTTTAGTAGGTACTTCGGGCCGAAGTACCTACTACGGAGACGAAGTCGTGAGCAGAAGCTAGTTTGTCTAAACTACGTTAATATTATAAAGAGGAAAGGTTTGTTTGATTGGATTGAATAGGCTCCGAAACGACTACACAGATTAAAAAAAATCTTTCACTGTTGGAAAGCTACACTATTCCCGAGTGACATAGGCTTAATATATTTTGAAAAAACTTAGGGATCCGTGCGAAGCCGGTCCGGACCGCCTGTCTATAATATTAGGGCAAGTAGTTATTATGACAAACAGAGAGCTTAATCCAGGGTAAGGTCGTGTTGCATTACAAAACGAATAGGAAGCTCATCACGAGACACATCCTTGTGTGACAACTGTAGAGTCGATGTAGAACTGTTATTTGTTAGATGGTATATAAGAGCACCGATATACTAAGCATCAAATACGTAAGTAAGAAGATATATTAAAATATTTCCATATATGTGAAAATAATTGAAAATTGCAATAATATGAAAATAATAAGTAGTTATGGGGTTAGACAAGTGCCAATTAATAATTAGCAAACGAACAAAATGAATGCAAAATTGTACTTATAGAATTGGCACAGTAGTATGTGAAAGAAATGTCACGTAGTTAGTTTTTGTTTGCTCGATGTCAATTGTTTCGATGGTATTATCAATTGGCACTTGTGTAGAGATCCTGGTCTTTATAAGTTTTTTATAAATTCCTAAGTAAAAAAAAGATTATGCAGAAAGTTAAGCACTACTTGAACTTTACTTAGGTACCTACTCTAGAACGATTGCGTAAATAATCAAAGGAAGGAAACGGTTTATGAATACACCTACTTATAACAAAATAACCCTCATTATATTATTATACACTACAGTATTAGGTAAGCTGTACACAAAACTAATTTAACCCATGATAACATATTATTATTTAAAGTTACTTCCAACACGACTCCACGGGCGTGCATGTCTTCCTATGTCTCTATACCTTGAAAGTTCTTTTGTAAATCTAATGAGATGTAATTTTTCAACCCCTACCTGCGCTTCGGAGTGAGTATAAAAGCTAAATATACTGTGACGATGACACATTCAAACTTGTGTACTTACAGTTGCCAATTGTGTTCTGTGTGACATTTGGATTACCATGAAAGTAGGTATTATTAGTAACAGTTTGTAAATTATGTAAAAAAAGAAATGATAATGCAAAAAAATTATACTTAGTATAATATTGAATTGTAAAAGTAAACTGTGAATAAAGTAAACCTAGCACCTCACGACAGTAGACTAGGATTTCAAAACAACCACCGTATAGACTTACATACCTAATATGATGGTTGTTATCATCTCTTTGTGTGCTTTCACTCCTCTATTTTGTATGATTTTGCAAAGATATATTTGTGCAACCAAAAATATTAGAAAGGAAATGAAAACTACATTTCTAAGATAGTTTGTAAAAATATATATTTCCGTCCTCCGGCCTGAAAGCGCCAACTTTGTGGCCGCTGCGCTAAATGAAATTGCCGCTTTCTGGCTTCGTCGAACAGAAAAATAGTATACTGACCTCGGCCAGTAAAATAAAAAAGTCTCAGATCACATTTTTGTCAACGCTTCGCCTCGGACGACAATTACATGTGATCTGAGACATTTTTTATTTTACTGGCCTCGGTGCGTAATGTACTATTATTGTAAGTAGGCTCTATATTCCGACGGCCGAGAGGCGAGAAATGACGTTTTTTTAAGTAAAATTAAAATATAATATGTATTTAATTGAATCATTTTCTTTAATTGTAGACCATCATCGTGTCCACCGTATTACTGGCTATCGCATTAGCCGAGCCCCCTCCATCAAACAGGTAAGTTGTAATACGATGAGCAGAGCTTCAAATCAAAGGTTTATGATAAACTAGCTCCTGCTCGCGACTTCGTCCGCGTGGAACTCCTCCTTTTTTGCAGTCGGTTAAAAAGTAGCCTATGTCCTTTCTCAGGCTCCAGACTTTCTTTGTACCAAATTTCATTTAAATCGGTCCAGTAGTTTTAGCGTGAAAGCGTAACAGACAGACAGACAGAGTTACTTTCACATTTATAATATTAGTAGGGATGTTTCACCAGATTTCATTATACACTTTTTATTCAAAAATATATTCTAAGGGTACCTAGACTTAGGTACCTACTTATCATAATATATGAAACATATATTATGATAATATTTAACTTTCCTTTAAGTATTTTTTTTTGTAAGAACATAAAATCCTGTCATTTTCGCTTCAGGGGTTACAAGAGAACTCTTCACTATCTCCGAACACTAATCTGTTAGCTGGTTTATTTAGGTACTTAGGTACCTAAATGAGAAGCAGCGTAAAACAATAAAGTCATAAAACCTCAAAAAAAAAAACTTTTCAAATATTCATGAATTAAATATACGTGATCGCTATGTGGGTTTTATTTTGGCCATATTTCTCTAATTTTCTCCGTTTTTCGAGACTACTGGTAGGTCCTAAACATATTGTTACTACCAACCACTTTAATAGTCAATTTTAAATTACTTTACAGCTACCTGCCTCCTTCACCAGCGGGTCGTAGTGGTGGGTACCCGCAAGCTGGCGGTCCTCAAGTTATAGCCGCGAGGTCCGGGCTGGGTCACGGCCAACATGGCGGCCAACATGGCGGCCAACATGGCGGCCAACATGGCGGCCAACATGGCGGCCAACATGGCGGCCAACATGGCGGCCAACATGGCGGTCAACATGGCGCTCATGGTAGCGCGGCAAATGGATTCTCCAGGTATATTCCTCAATTGACTGTTCCTCCCTCATACCTTCACGTAAAGAGATACTGAGAAGCTAGTAAAATTAAGTTTTATTTGTACTTAAAACAAATATTTACACTTTAGGAACGCAGCGGGTGCACACGCTCATGGCCAGGGTCCTCAGGCGAGATTCGGAGGACAGGAGCAAGGGTACGACAACAATGCCGCAGCTTTTGGAAGAAATGCCCTAGAAGAACTCAGCGGAGTAAGTGGGAATCATAAATAGACATTCTTCAACTTTAACCATGATAATCATTTCTAAGTGTAACGATCATAACTGAATGTGTATAACAATGTGTTCATTTTTAGTCATTGGTTGGTTATTGCGGATATATTATTATGTTCATACGTATTTATAATATTATGTTTATTTTTTATACCTACATGTAACACTTTAATACACGTAAAAATAATTATACTCACCACTAATTTATTTACAATCTATTCCAAATATTATTTTCAATCACACCAACAAATCTATATTGAAACAAAACACACGCTTTATAAAAACACAGAATATGTATAAGTACTATATTATTAACCAATATTTAAAATTAAATGAACAAAAGTACTTATAAATATTCTGTGCACAGGAACCCGCTAATTACAACTTCGGATACATGGTAAATGACTTCGAGGAAGGTACAGACTTCGGACATCATGAAGAAAGGCAAGAAGAAAGAGCACAAGGCGAATACCACGTGGTGTTGCCTGATGGTAGGAAACAGGTACGAAAGGCATCGAATCAAATTGGCTCATAAAGTATTTCTACAACGAAACGAAAGCTTTACCTATTCAGAGTCCACGTCCTGGATTTCAATGTGTAGTGTTCGCACCAACACCGCTGATACCGCCAGACCCCGAGAAGTTATTAATCATCAACATTTTATGTATTTTCTTCATTTGCAGACTGTAAGCTATGAGGCTGATGAGCGTGGTTTCAAGCCCCATATTTCTTATGAAGAATCCGATGCTTCAGCTCGCTCCGGTGGTTACGATTCAAATGCCAACAATGTCCGAAGCGGTCACGGAAACGGTTTCGGTGGACACGACAATCATGACAGCGGATTTGGAAATGGCGGTCACGGTAACCATGGCAACTCTCGCTCTAATGGCTACTGACTCAGATACAGCTCTATGTGTATCATAATTAGCTTCATTTTCCTTTGTGATATAATATTGGCTATGTGAAGTTTGAGCTATTAATTTTAAGCGCATTTGTGAGAAAAATACAAAAATATGTAGGTACCCTTTTTATGTTTATGTTATCATTAAGCCAGCGCGAGTAAGTTGTACTTACCTATTTTTTAAGGACCTAAATAAATTTTATAATTTCATTTAAAAATTTTGTTTTGTTTATTTACCCATTGGTTGACCTATTTTATGCCTAGATTACATCCTACTTAATTTCGAAGACGTGAGACTGGACAGAAAAAAACGCAAGTTTTTTCTTATTTGCTAATATAGGCAGGTACCTACGTAATTTTGACTGCAGTGCTTGATTTCCTATTTAACTAGGCCTTATATCACAAAATGAGCATAAACAAACGTTTTTTATACATCAAAAGTTATTCCGACATTACTTAACAAATAAGCTTTTTTATGATTTTCCGTGAATGTAATTTATAGTTTTAAGGTTCATCATAAATAATCCATAAACACTTTATAGGCTTTTCCAGACTAAAAAGTTTTTTGTCGGTATATATTTATGAGTAGGTAAGTACTTAGGTACCTACTTAAATATATATACTGTTAAAATTTTAAGTTCTCTCCTATTTGGAACCTATTTTCTTATATATTACATATAACCTTTAAATTCATAATAGATAACGAAATTATGTACATATTCCCAAAATATTTTTGTAGCTAATAGGTATGTGTCTCTTGAACTAGGTCTTTAACGGTGTATCGACAAAAAACTTTTAACAATTTGAACGTGGCATGCTTTTATAGACGGAACCTGCCCTTTTGAAGACAAACTAAACACGAATAAGATCAAATTGATGTCAAACAGAAGACCGTGTTTGAGCGTAAAATTATCAAATATTGACTTGTCAACTTTGCGGTCATCCATAGAGCATGCGTCATCGTGAGCCATACTTAGCTAGCCCTAATATGAGATTCCCTTTAGGTTAGAGACCAACCATATTATTATACCTATTATATATTAGGTATGTTTATTTCAATTAGCACAGACATTTTAATTCTGTTTGCATCGGCCAAAATTAAATTTTTCCATTTACCCACATAATAATATCGTTATATATTTATTGGATTCACCATAATATCTATATTAGTAGATCGCACTTTGAAATTTCCGAACTAATATGTACTGGACCGATTCTGTTCTATTCTATACACTTATATAAATAAGTAATAAATATTTATAATTTTATCGATCATATACCTCTACCTAATATAGTTTTAGAGTAAGTAAGTTACAATTTTAAACTAAATCGATACCTTTGGGTTCAATTGGCGTAAAAGCCATTTTGGCCAAAATGAGTTATATATACAGTTTTTCTCAGAATTTTGAGCTCTATCGATCTGTATATAAGGATCATCGAAATTCGCAATTTTATGGCTTTTACTACCCAACTTTTTCACACAAAATGTTATCAAAAATTAAAAATGTTGGATGTATAAGACTAGCACTTAAATTTCTTAAATTGTCGTAGCCGTAATTGCCTTTTTAGTTTTTATTAACCACTGTAAAAGCCAGTGCAGCCATTGAGGGTTTATACGTCACAGTATTTGATACCATATTATTATTGTTACGTCTAGTCGAACGGCGTAAGTTCACAATTAGTCAAGTATATTGACGTATAAACCATAATTTTACCTTAACGGCTTTTACGCCAATAAATTTTGAAAAAGTTTAAGTTTCTTACGCTGCCTACTTGATAATTGTGTGACTTTTACGTCCATGACAAGTTTTCCAACAAAAAAATCTTGCATTTACAGCTATATTTTAAGGATTCACTATAAAAGGTGGTGGTTTTTACATCAATATTTTAAACGTAATAGGTAAGTGTATAAAATTATATTATTATGAAACAGAGAACACTGTATTAGCGACCTGCAACAGAATTTAATTTTCTTTTATTATTTTGGTGTCACCCCATTTTTATTTATATTAATTCAGTTCGTAAAGAAACAAAATGTCAACGAGAAAATAGAAACTTCGCCTAATAAGTTAAAAAAGATTCGCACAGTAATGTGGGATTAAATTAAGGAAAATTATTATAATAATGTTTTTGTTTCTTTTGTTGCATCGATGTTTTGGTGACGATACAAAGATTTCAAAAAATTCAAGTAGGTACTGCAAAAGTTAACACAAATAAATAACCATTTTATCTGATAAAAATCTGCACATACTTACATAAATAAGAACATGACTTGAATAAAAAAAATCTCATTCCTGAATCCATATCCACACCTTAGTACCTGATGATATCTGCGTAAGTACTATTAATACTCAGTATCAAATAGAAATCAATGAGAATACCGTTACTTCATCACAGAGAAATGAAAAAGATGCACCAACAAACACACTAACATTCTTTTTCTTAAAAAAAGCTGTTAAGAAATAGAAAACGCATTGGAAAAACTATCGAGGACAAATGAATTGGCGGCCGATAAAACAGAAATGTGTATGAAAAGATCATGTTTTTCCCAACTGCTAATTTTTGAAGCGAAATATATCTATATTTTAAATGTCTCTGGAAAAATGGTACCATTCCGAAATAATATCACAGGGGCTTATTGAAGAAGATAAATACAATGGTGATTTAAGTAGATAATGTAAGTAATAAGTTTTTAAATTACTATTGCTTTCATCATCTCCAGGTAGCCCTTGTTATACATACCCTGGTCATTATAGATTTTTATTTTGTTTGTTTTTAAATGTTTTGTTGTCTAATTCAAAGACGAATAACAAATAATTGCATGCCAACATTACATAATAATGCAAATTTTGTGGTTTGTGATTCATAATATTATTTTTTTGTTAATATAGACTATTTTTTATGGAAAAAGATAATATAATGCTGGATAATAATAAAAATAACTAAATATTTAATATTTGCTTTACTAAATGAAACAATACAAGCTGAAAATTTAACTACTCGACCCTAATACTGATAAAATCGTAGGAAAATAAATTGTGCCAACTTTTCTTTGTATTATTTCATTAATTAGAACACAAATATTATGATTTTTAAGGTGATTATTAGATATTATTGGCAAAAATAAAATATTTACATGGTTAATACACCTAGTACTCTTAAACTACTGTGTTTTACGGCAAGAATTACTAACCCACATTTATTAATATGGGTGATACGTCACAGATCCATTCTTAGTTAATGATATTTCATAGACGTAATTACCATATCGAGCAAATATCTTGGGCGTAACTCCAAGCTATTTCCTAAACCGTAGGAGGCTGATTAATATTGACAATTTATTTACCTTCATGCCGAAAATTCAAGCATATTTTGTATATATAACTTTTTTATATGGTTTATATTTACAATTTTATAAGAAAAATAAAATTTCAAAAACAGTTTTTTGGCTCTCCTGAAAAGTGGCAATTTGGCTTTTACGCCAATTGAACCCAAAGGTATCGAAATATAATATACCGACCCATTAAATAAAACACACAAATCAAGTCAATAGGCCTTGATACGTCGTATATTACAATGACCAAAACAAGCGTTGGTACATCAAATTTTTAAGAAACTACATTAAATTTACATCTAAATATACAATGGTCCGTGTATTCGAACAAAATTTTCGCATTAATAATTGCATAATCAGATCCATAATTAAATTTATTTTCAAATATTGACTTTATCGGACCTTGGTGTATGTTTTTGCTGAGCGGTGGTTCGTATAAATACTGCTTAGATGCGATTAACGACATCATTCGGAGTTGTGTTCCAAAGATCTCAATTTGTTAGTAACAAATACTAAAATGAAGGTACCGCAATTATATAATTATAAAATTAATAGAAACAGTTTTTCACATTGACATTAATTTGTTTTACGACTCTATCAAAAGCATTAATATTTTAATCAGTAGTCGAAATAAAATTCAGATAAATAAACAATCCTGTCTATTTTAACTATAACAACAATGCCGCAGAACTTCTTTATAGATATAATTTAAGAAATGTGTTTATAGGTCCTGGCTTTAATAGTTTTCGCCGTAGCATCGGTGTCCGGCTTAGGGTCTGGACCCTATCTTCCCAGTGGATGGAGACCTCAAGGACCAGCCTTCTATTTGCCAACTGAGGTTCAGGTATGAAACTTTTATAAATGAAAAAATAAGTAAGGTATGCAACTATAAGTTGTACCAAACCATATTTCTTTTCTTGACATGACTTAGTAAAATCAGTTACGATATAGAAGAGACGCTTAGTAAGTATATACAATATACATATATTTACACTGTAGGTACGATTAATAAACAGAAGACATTTAACGGATTTAACGTAGATATATTAATTAATTGGTCCAAGATCCCAGAGCGATCTGACGTAACTTATTTTCTGACGAATGAAACCTTAAGATTTCAGTAGCGTTTAGAGTGCCTTGAATATCTACGGGCTTGTGAAAACTGTCAGAGTGACCCCAGGGCTGGTACCAGGTGAGAAAGGTGACTAAAAATAAGAGCTATCTTACTTATTTTCTCATGGCTCATTTTTATATATATCATGTAGAATATTATTTTAAAGTAATGGATATAAGTGTCAGACACTTGAGATTGACCAGAACTTTTGTCAGACACTTTTAAGCTACCCAAAAAATGGATCTCAAAGATGGATGAACATAAGCATATCATGTTTAGGCTCATTCGACTCGGTATGACGAGCACTTTCTAAACAGAATATGATGATGGTAGTGTTGATGATGAATCCTGAAGACTACTATGGATCTCGAAGTTGGATGATCATAGACATATCATGTTTAGGCTCATTCGACTCGGTATGACGAGCACTTTCTAAACACATGATGATAGATACCCCACATGTAAAGGTCTGATGAAAAAAAAATGCTGAGTTTCAGTTCAATGTATGGGGAACCCCAAATATTTTGTTTTTTTTTCTGATTTTATTTTAAAATCTTAATGCGGTTTACAGAATACATCAACGCACCAAATTTTAATAATGTAGCTCTTATAGTTTCGGAATAAACTGGCTGTGACTAGAGTACCCGATTACTTGAGTAATCGGTTACTGAGTGTTGACGACAGGATTACCTACCTTTTTAACAATATACTTTTTATGGATATATTTATACCTTTTTAGATATATTGTTCTTTTGTTCTAGTTTTATTTCACTGTCAATAAACGAGTTTTAGAGTAAGCTGTATTATAATATCTGTTCGTATATTATCGCTACGATCCCCAACACTGAGTAATCAAATTAGTAATTGGATTACATTTGTAATCGATTGACGCCAACACTGATTGAAACAGATAATGCTCGTCATAGCGAGTCGAATAAGCCCAAACACGATATATTATGCCTATGATCATCCAACTTCGAGATCCGGAGTAGTCTTCAGGATTCATCATCAGCACTACCATCATCATGTGTTTAGAAAGCGTTCGTCATACCGAGTCGAATAAGCCCAAACACGGTATGCCTATGATCATCCAACTTCGAGATCCATAGTAGTCTTCAGGATTCATCATCAACACTACCATCGTCATATTCTGTTTAGAAAGTGCTCGTCATACCGAGTCGAATGAGCCTAAACATGATATGCCTATGATCATTCAACTTCGAGATCCACAGTAGTCTTCAGGATTCATCATCAACACTACCATCATCATATTCTATTTAGAAAGTGCTCGTCATACCGAGTCGAATGAGCCTAAACATGATATGCTTATGTTCATCCATCTTTGAGATCCATTTTTTGGGTAGCTTAAAAGTGTCTGACAAAAGTTCTGGTCAATCTCAAGTGTCTGACACTTATATCCATTACTTTAAAATAATATTCTACATGATATATATAAAAATGAGCCATGAGAAAATAAGTAAGATAGCTCTTATTTTTAGTCACCTTTCTCACCTGGTACCAGCCCTGGTGTCACTCTGACAGTTTTCACAAGCCCGTAGATATTCAAGGCACTCTAGACGCTACTGAAATCTTAAGGTTTCATTCGTCAGAAAATAAGTTACGTCAGATCGCTCTGGGATCTTACTCTAAATGTTACGCTGACGTTTCGAAGACATTATAGTTCAGAGCTGACAACACTCTAACACTTGATAAAGAGAATATCAATTAGGTAAGTAAACCTTTTATTTTTTTTTAAATATTTAGAAGCTAGCAGAGAACCCTCTCAAGGACACAATTTTGCAAGGATCTGAAGCTTCAGGCTCTGACGCACTTCGCGAGTATGGACCTCCCAAAGTGGTCGAAGTTTCTCAAGACTTGACTAGCCAGGCTTTACCAGAGACTGTTACTGAACAAGCATTTGCAGTGATTGAAGCTAAGTTCAGTCAGGATGACAGTCAGGTGAAGACTGAAATTGTCAGTGAGGTAACTGCTGCAGAAGTGTCCTCTGAGGATGCTATAGAAGGTAAGAAAAAACTAGGAGCAATTTTAAATCGTCCTGTAACTCGACTGCATTTTTTTTCAGAAGTCATTCGAATTTCTTATACATATACAGATTTTTCAATTATTATTATACATATATTATCATTAAGGTAAGTAATTAATATGAACCTTATATTTCAGTAAAATCTATTGAAGAAGTTGTCACAGCGACAGAAGCTATCGTTGAAGAAAAAACCACTGAAGCTCTAGAATCTGCAGCATTAGTCCAAGGTAGAAACTTAGATGAGAATGTTGAAGAAATCCAAGATTTTAATGTGGCAACCACAGAGAGCTTAGTGGAGACCACATCAAGGATAACCGATGTTCAAGAAGCTGTGGTTGATAGCAACGTAGAGATTACTCAAGCTATAGTCGACAGTGATGTGGAATCAACGCAAGTTAATCAAGAAACTAATGTTGGTGAAATTACAGAAGAAAAGGAAGTGATAGCTGAAATCAGAACTGCTGTGGAAGGAGCCAATAATGTAGTGGACGCTTTGGCCAATTTGGAAAATGAAATTAAAGCTCAACAGGTATGTGAGGCGAGATAATTTATATAAAATATAAATAATGACTTTATAAAAAGTACCTATTATAAAATTTTCTGTCTTTTGTTACAGGTCCAGAGTAATGAAGAGGTGGTGGAAGTGAAATCAGTTCAGATTTTGGGGTGAGTTTATAAAAAAATATGGTAATAGGTACATTATGCTGGATAAACTGCTCTGTAAAATATTTTTTTTACGTATTGTGTAAGAATTCAAATGTAAACTAGATTTTTATTTCTATAAATATAGGTATATATTATGTTCTATTTGCAGATCTTCGGAACAAACTCCTGAAGGATTCTTAGAGTATGGGCCACCTGGCTTCAGGGAATATGGACCTCCACAGGGAGACGAGCTTTTAAGAACAGGTGCTCTTGCCCAGGTAAGACCTTACTTAAATAAACTGAGGTCTTTTAATCAATTTTGATTTTTTTTATTTTTGAAGTATATTTAAACAGACAATAACTTTAAATAGGTATACTTACATTTTATTTAAGTAGAAGTTAATTAAAAAAATAATGAACCTTCCTATAGATGTATTACAGTGTGTTCATTAGAAATAAAGCTTAGGTACCTAAGTAGAATGTAGTAAGTAAGTGCTTTATCAAATTTATTTAATATTCAAAGGAAAAGCCAAGCGAGGAACAGCTGATTCTAAACAATGAAACCAGAAGAAGAAGATTTTCTCCTAAATTCAGGTAACATCTTGACAGTCTTCATCTTATTTTAAGAGTTTGTGACTTTCTGCATTATTATAAGAATATTATTTGATACGATATTTTAATGATTTCAGAACACCAAGAAAAGCGCACTAACGAACAACTGCAACCAACAAGAAAATTAGGCTGAAAATCTTTTGAAAAGTTACCTTTTCAAAAGGCTGGCACATAATATCTTTGATGACGAATGAAAACTGGATCATTGATACTTAATTAAAACCCTTGGATATTGATGATCATTATATATTTGTTAATAGAATTAGGTAATAATAATAATTTCAAATATTTTGTGTCATAAATAAAATTGTATTAAACAATTTTGATACATTTGATTGTTTTTTTTACATACCTATATAAACTTAAGTCTTTTATTTAAATAATACATAACTAATTTATTACTTGTCAAGTAATACATAAGTAAGACTTTTACCTTGACATATTATTATAAACACGTAATATCAACTAAGTAAGTAGGTAAGTAGTAAATATTCCATTAAACAAGTTTGAAATGTCTTCTAATTCTCTTCTATATTCAGTATTTTTTGGTATAAATTCAATTCAGTACAAATGGACTTAACTACGGTACATAATGTAGATATACCTACTAATATCTAATTAAGAACCAATTCCGTTTTCGAACAAGTAAATAGTTTTCGCTAGAGTTTTCGATATTTTTACTGGTACTATTTTCGTATAAAGTTAGGTGCTTCGAGTTGTTCAATATCAGCGGGTAGAAATATCACTTTGGGATAGCCAGCTCCTCGCATCAGTTCATACCGCCAATGATCCTAGAATAGAAATGATATAACTAATATACCTAGTTGGTATCAATGCTCCACATCCAACCGACCTTCTTAACTTGCTTCTCGTTAATACTCAAGTTTAGACTAAATAAATATTTATATTGGTCATAATTACTTATCTATACTATCTATACTAATATTATAAAGAGGAAAGATTTGTATTTTTGTATTTTTGTATTTTTGTATTTTTGTATGTTTGTAATGAATAGGCTCCGAAACTACTGGACCGATTTCAAAAATTCTTTCACCTCTGGAAAGCTACATTATCCCCGAGTAACATAGGCTATATAATATCACGCTAGGTCTTATAGTTGCGGAGCAGTAACCGAAAATGTTTCAAAAACGGGGGAAATGTATCGTTTCTGAGGCCTTCCGTGGCGTGCGCTGAGCATATAGTTAAAGTTATACAAAAATGCTTTAGGGGTGAATTGTTCATCTTAACATTATCTTTAAAAAAGTCCGCGAGAGCATATGTCTATCTTTTATAGTTTACCCATAACAATCGTAAAACTATGAAAATCTTAAGTCCCCCCGTGCGAAGCCGGGACGGGCCGCTATTTTGAATAAAACTTAAATGAGATGATCACAACTTATACATCAAGGTCTGATCCTACTTTGTAGTCACGAGGGTGGGGAGGAAAGTCACATACTTATTCATATTCTATTGATAAGTATAGGTAGTAATTTGATCAAAAGCAATAAGTTTAGAAAAGTATCTACTGTTACCCCAAGTCTCGAAGGGGGGTCATGAGCCCCATGATGTTATAGGTATACGAATAGTTAAACATACAGACAATAAATTACGGTATTCAGATGCTAAGTATGGCATTGACCCTGGCGTTTTTCAAATCTAAAGCATAGATTTTTGAGAAATCTCAAAGATAATGGGAACTGAACATGACATTTGCACTAATTAGTACAGATCTCGAACTCCCAGTGGGAGGTCGGGTTCCGATGGCTTCCTACCATTTTACGCTTATCGTTCTTCTTCCCAGGATCATCCTTATCCGTTTCGTCTAAAATTGGACATTCTCCGTTCGTTAGATCACATGGCCATTCCTTGGTAACATCCTCGACCCTTTTCGCCGTCTTCAATTTCTTAATGAGGTCCAAGATTTTAATGGGCATATTATAATGATACTTCTCAATATTCAGTGGAAAGAGTTCTACCTTTTCTAAAGATCTGAAATAATGAAAAAAAGAGCCTATCATTGCCTAATTTACAATTGAGGTACAAATCACTATAAAACGCAATTTTTGTCCTTTAGGTACGTAATTTGAATTTTAAAAACTTAAATATGTATTAACTAAGTCCAACTAAACTTTTTGAAATAAGCGAGCTTTAATACGTACCTAGTTAAATCTGAGATTATAATATTTACCTACTTATATAGACTAGTTAGGTATTAAGTGATTAATTGTGATGTATTTGTAGTAGGTATGTTTGACCTGCATTTAATAATTAACCTGGATGTTGTACTTAATATATCAATTTCTCTTTGTCTTTATTAAAAAAAAACTTGATTGGAAAATTACAGAGAACAGAAGTTTTAACGAACGGCACGTCGAGGTAGGTAGGTACAACTATTTATTACATAAAATGATTTCGGGAAACTGAACATATTGTTGGATTGTCATGTCTCTCGCCATATTTATTTCTCTACTAGCCTTGTACAGCCTATTAGAAAAGCCTAACAGAGCCAGTCTACGTTTAGGTACATCCAATGTGAATGATAAGAGCACACAAAAATCCGTCAATAGTTGTTTCATTCTAATGTGTAATAAACGCGAAGGCATCACAAATTATTATGAAATTATCAGCACAAAAAAATTCAAACACTATTATTTAGAATAAAAATCTAATAACTTAAGCTAAAAATACTTACAGCAGCGATAACATAATAATTAATAGAAATTTACAGAACATTATGTAAATTTGACTTGCTCAGTGGCACGACAAATTATTCTTTCGTTTACTACAGCCTGCTATCACTCCCAGTTTGTCACTGACTGTCTATGGAGAAATTTACGCTTAAATACTTAAGTAATAATATAATATAAATGCTAATGTGATTCAAATTTTAACATTATTATTAAAGAGCACAATAACATGTATAGGTTTTTTCTAATTTGAATGTACTTAAGTACTTAGTTATTATAAGTTGAACAAGTGTCCCTTGGTCGAATTGCCTGCCAATAACTAACTACCTAACTCGAATGGGGTAGATTACCTACCTATTAGGTATGTATTACTTAGGCATTATATACATATAAAGGTACAAGTCTGCCATATGTAGTTTATTGGTTGTACCTAATTTTTCCTACCACTACGGTAAAACTGAAAAGTAGGGCAGGTACTTACATAGGTACCCAATGATTTTAAAATTTTATGTAGGTCGGTACCCTTTCTACCTATAATCTTATATTATTATGTTGTCTCAATAAATATTTGATATAGGTATCCACATATAAGTACCTCTATTAGAGTTAGGTTTAAAAGTAAGTGCCCATACGTTGAAAGGTAATAAGGTGCAAACCTTTTAAAATATCAGGAAGTTTCAGTTTCCTAACTAGCGGAATTATTTGTGTTTTCTGCAAGCTGAAATAGGTACCGTCAACTATTTTTGATTAAAGAAATAGTATAAATATCTGTCATTTTAAAGTTTTTTATTTACGTAATCTTCCGAAATTTGTAAAAAAAATACAGTTTTCCTAGTAAATTCGGAACACTACCATGAATTCCTAATAAATGTCAGCAAAGTTTTCATTAAAATGATGATTATCTTCTCTTTATTTTTAGGAGTTTATATATCTCCGAATCGATAATCTGAATTCGAAAAATATGTGTGTCATTTGTTCTGAAAGTACGTAAGTTGATATTGTTGATTTGATACAACAAGTAAAATGAGTAGGTAGCAAATGAGGTGGCTCATTATAATTATTTATTTAAGATTTTTTTTTTTAATAATATTAAGTACGTGTTTTATACGTCTATTATAGACTAGCTGTCCGCCGCGCCTTGGCACGGATCATCTTTTTTTTATAGCCTATATCACTCGGGAATAGTGTTGCTTCCCAACAGTGAAAGATTTTTTAAAATCGATCCAGCCGTTCTGGAGCCTATTCAATCCAAACAAACAAACAAAAAAATAAACCTTTCCTCTTTATAATATTAGTATAGATAATGTTAATACGGAATAAAATACCAATCTCATTTTAATTATTATTTTTATATGTAATTCGAAAAGTAATATTAAACAATCCCAATTATTAAGGTGAATATGTCACCATGAAATTAATATTTTTCTTTGATTCTGAAAATATTTATTAAATGTAAACTTTTTTTATTTATTTATTTACATTGTTTTTTTATTGTTCTGTCCGTGAAACGGAACGCGGACCTATTTCAAAAATGACGTAGGAATAGGCACTCTATCTATACATTATTTCATTCGTTTCCATTCATTCCCTGCTTTATGCTAACCCTAATTCGAATCATTCACTCACGTCAGTTGAGTCACTTCTTTAGCATGTCTTGTGTGTTTCGTTTGTCTTGTTTATTTACGTTTATAATTTAACAAACTTATTTCACTGTGCAATCTTTACCGTAGTGTATTCTAAATAACTTTTATATTGAATAGTCCAGTGTTTTGGAACATTGTTTTGTCGATTTGTTGTACGGAAACCTTTAAAAGGAGTGATTGTCGTCTTGCTAGTAGTTTTGGTTGTCGTTTTGTGTTTATTTTGGACTTTCGTGTGTATTACGTATCTCCTGTACCAACTGGCGTTTTTATCTTGAGGAAACGAGTGAGTAATTTACATGTTTTTAGTTTTCTGTTAAGGTTGTGAAGTTAAATATGATATACTTTAAGGGCGCGATGTTGATCCCAATGCTATATTCACTTTACTTGACAGTTGAGTTGCGAAATAATTTTTTTGCTCACAAATCTGACCTCAATGCAAGTTAACTATAAATTCTCGAGTGCAATATTGACTACATATAGTTGTTAAAATATTAAAATACGTACCCGCTTATTCTGTTACCTACATTAAACAAATAAAAAAATGATAAAATATCAATTTAATTTTACGAACTGTTGGTTTTTATGAAAATGATGAAGAAAGACACTTTTATGATTATTGTTATACCTACATATCAAGTTACTGTTAAGATTCTCTTTTATGCTAGACTTGTGACTGTTCATAGTTTCAACTTGTGAGTCCTAATATTTTTTAGTACCTTGCATACCTATACCTACATAATTAACAATAAACTTTCTTAAAAAGTAGATAGCATGTACAGTAAACATCATGAACTTAATTATAAACAATAATTTAATAACGGGATATGTTGTTAATAAAGTTATTTGTCAGGAGCAATTTGAATTCACACCCCCAAGCTTAGCTTTATATTAAGTATTAACTTATTGGATTAAATTTAGATACTTATTAAAATAGAAAGGTAATGTAAAGGAGATATGTAACTTTCTGAAAACATATTATTTGATAATTGAATAGTAAACAAACAGCATAAGAGGAAACACTATAAATGTGAACTTAAAAAATAATATTTGCGAGTTAAATCCATTAAAGTTGTTTCTTTTTAACATGATAAGTGTTCAAATAAATTAAATGTGTTCTCGCTATACCTTTCTGTTTTATTTTTGGGTTAACAACACCAAGGAAGATAAGTAGGTACCTATAATAGCATTAAAAAACAACAAGCAAATATTTCTATCCAGCTGTCATGGCCAGCCTTCCTGGAGTTGATAATGCATGCATTTCCTATTTATTTATACATTGTGTTATGCGCTGTGATGGTTAGTGAGTTTGGTTGCATAAGTGGTGGGTTGTAGTAGTAAAATAAGTTGAGCACTAGGTACCTACCTACTTAATTGTACATTTTAGGTTTAGACCAGTTCAATCAGTTACATAAAACAAATATTGTTATTATGCAAATACATATCAAATACTATTACAGTCAAAGGTATAAAAATGTGACCTATAAATTTTTCACCACAGTGCTTACATGCTTAAAATTTAGGCTAATTCTTTTTAATGGGTAAACAAATTCTTAGCCTGACTATCTATACCTACTTAGAAGAAAATAATTTGTCTTTCTTTGGTTGATTTTCATGATTAATTAATTGCGCATGTAAGGTCTTGAAGCCTTTACTATTAAGTAAAACATGTATTATTATGTGGGTACCTACTTATGCAAAATTCTTTGCGAAATTAATACACAAATCCTTTAAAGCGCTAAACTAAGCATTGCAATGATTATGACAAATTATGATTGCTGACACTGTCTAAATGTTGATAATACCTAGGCACCTGTGCATTTTTTTGCTTATTACCTATTCTACCTACTAGCGGGATAATAGTAATGGCCACGGCAGTACTAACTACGGTTGAAAATATAAAACCTCGTTTTTTAAAGACGGTTAATAGGAATAATGTAGGAAGTTTGTAGGTACCTACGTAAAGTCAAGCAATTTATCGAGGTGGCAATTAAAATGAGGTTTTTGACATTTCCTTGTATACGAAATGACTGTCTGGCCTGGGTAACTTATTGATTTATTTATCGCACTTCCTAATTTGTAGGTAGGTGCCTACCTATCTACCTACCAGTCGATGTGTAGTTGTTTTTTGTTGGGTACATTTCCAATTTTAATGAAGACGTCAGGTAATTTTTTGTTTGATGCGTTTTTATACCTACTTGTAACAAGAGTAAATAACTTCTTCAAAGGCTTCTTCAAGTGTTTCGGAAACTACAGTTCCCATATTGGTAGCACGACTAGGCTCACGATAGTCTAACACTAAAGACTTAGACTACTATTATATTCATACTCACTGAAGCTAAATTCTCACAGTTTCAGTGAACACATGTGGAATTGGGACCAGGATGCATCTGGACCCAATTCGTTTAATTATAGACACGATGGGGACACTGCATTATAAACAGTGAACTGTTGTAGACTTTATTTACGTTATGCTAAAGTCTACATTTGTATTACGGCGTGTTGATGAAGAAATTAACACGCAAGTGATGCAAGCAGCAAGCAGTTCTTCGATCGTAATAATGACGTCAATAGTGTTTGCAGGATTTTGTGTTTCTATAATAAACTAAATGATTATTGATAACTGGTACCTATATATGTATAAGTATCGTGTTACCTGTTAACCTACCTAAAAACTACCCACCTACAATGAAGTTAACAAAACATTTTGATGTCGACGTTTACCACTTGATCGGTTACGCAACACTGCATAGTCTTCTTCCCGCTTAAAAATGCGCGTGCAGTCACGTTCGAATTACGAAATTTTAAATTCTGTCCATGGAATCGGTCGGATGCTGGGAAAATGGCCGTAATTCGCGTCGCCGCAACTGCTTTTGACAATACTGTTATGTTATTTTAAATTCTAGGGCACAGTTTTTAAATCAACGAAATTATGCAAAGTTTGCCTATATGTAATATAAGTTAGTGACTTAAAAAATTAAAGCTTTAAGAAACATGCCAGGTCTATCTAAACTTAAGATGATGATCAATGAAAAGGCATCTAATCTATTCAACGAAACTTCTACTTCAGAAGTAGCAATATGCTGTCTATAAAAATATCAACATATTTAAATTAGAGTTTGCGTGATAAATATCCTATTAACGCTTAATGGTCAAAAAATAATGTTTACGTTCGATATTTATCTATATTTTACAACGTTATTTAAACGTGCTTAAAATAAAGATAGCCGCTTTAGTGTTTGTGGTCTCAGAGAACTTAACATGATGTCATCGACTAATTTATCCGGTAAGGTTTATGTTAGGCAGTACTTTATGCATAGGTATTGCATTGTTGGAACCTTGCATGCACGGGCCTTAATGGCGTACTTATATAAATATTACTAAATTACCTCCAACATTTCGAATGCGACGTTGCAACCGTGGTCGCGAGAATGACTGGCTGTGGGTTGCTAACTATCCAACCCGCATATATATACCTACCTACTAGCACGTAGATTAAATTAAATCCTACCTAGTTATTTCCAAAGAGGTCTGCGATGTTCAGAAACGGCGATTATATTCTGAATTATTAAGTATTAAATCACCCGATGGAGAGACCATTTATATAAAAATGAACCATTTTTAATAACGTCATAAGGTTGCATATGCTTTCATGAAAGCAATCATGTTAGTTAATCTGAGTTACTTACTCGTATACAGATAATGAGTGTTGCATTGGTATAGCCGGTAGATCAATAATTTAATGGTAATGTCGGAGTATTAACTAGTTCAGAACATTCTTTAGATACGTAACAGAACATCTAAGTAGCATTGGTAATAAGCATTGCGTTTGATAGGTATAATAATGGACAAGGCACTCGGTAAATGTGACGACTGAGAATATTGTTTGAAGTTGTTAGGTTAACAACAGTTTAAAATTGTAAGAGAAAATAAAAAGTAGCTACCTATGTAAGTAAGTATGTTAGGTAAACTTCAATAACTTCAAGTGAATAAAGTTATTTCATTTCATTTCAATTAAGTTCCAAAAAATATTAATTATACGCAGAATCTTTATGAAGTCATGTTGTAAAAAAATTAGCTGGAATTTGATAAAATGAATCGAGATCAAGTAAACAAAGAGCAGCAAAGGCATTAAACCTGGCAACCTAAAAAAATGTAAACCAGATCAGGATTAATGTTCAAAATGGTCCACTGATCCATCAATTCTGAGAAAACTCGTATCGAAATAAACGGACTTACTATAGATTCAGAGAAATGCAATAGTTGTGTTAAATGTTTCTAGGAATCGCGATGTGATGACTGCGTTGGCGACGCTAAAACGGCTTCGGCGGAGGTCTGGTTCCTAGTATAGAGACTGCTGAAACATTATAAAAATGATAAATTAAAGTACGTAGGTATACTAGAGATCCCGGCAGGCGTCGTTCCGCTCGGCAAAGTAATACATACTACATAAGTACATTAATTTATCGATTTGACAGTTGTTACTTGTTGTCATTGAGATGCCACTACGTTAAAACATAAGGATGAAAAATATTAAAAATACGTAACTCATACGCAGTTGTAGATATTGTGAGATTATTTTCCTGTGACTGCGTAAAGGGGATAAGTATTACAAATATTCAGAACAAATATACAAAGTGGGTCCCAAAATAAATACAATGCAGTAAGATATAGTAAGGGCCACGTGACCTTTCCGCGAGGGTCCGTATCACTCATGCGCAGAACAATGGTTTAAAAACCGCCTCGTCACTCGGTCCAATAGCGATTCATACGCAGTACAAGTTATAAACGAGTGAAATCTTACTTATCTATGTGATTTACATTTGAGTTTTGAGTGCCAAGAAATAAGTTACCATATCATCATACCATACTCCGAGAATAATAATTAATAATTTTACCACAAATTACGCAAATCGATTTAGCTTAGCACTAAGCATACCCAACTCAGCGAAGCTAATGTAGCTAGTAGTTTGGATACGATAATATATAATATAAGGCTCGACTTAAGAATCTCCTCCGTTTTATTCGTCGGTTGAAAATGAAAAGCAAATGATTTTGCTATGTTCATGTTACTTATTTTTACAATATGTACGTGTATAATGCATTACGATATATATATTTTCCTTACATATGTTAACTACCTTATCTCTGTAATGAAGCGATTACACTAGGAAAACCTAGGACTGTTCCTTGCAAGCGAGTTATGTGACTACTCGCATCTATTATAATATATAAATTTTATTTATTTTTCTTTAAACTAGTTCAGAATATTGTCTAATATAGTATAAGAGACTTTTTATGTCAATTTTGTATTTTCAAATAATAAAACGCTGTCTTCCTAAGACTTGATACGCAAAGTCGTGCATTAGAAAGTGTCTGGCATTAACAATATGGGTAATTTGGTCAATTTATACATCGTCCGAGCCTTCCTAATAAACATAATACTTGGTTATCGGAATAAAATACTATTACGTATACTTTAGAAACTTGGGCACCATTGTTTCAGTGCTTTGTACCTATTACCTAAGTAAAACTAGGTAAGAAGTCTTGTGCTTGTGTATAATATGCAAAAGTAAATAGTTTACCTATGCACGAAATACTAATGTAAATAATTCGATTATCTTGATGTTATAGTATTGAAATTATGTAAAAGTTAAATATAATTTGGTTGATAGGTACTTATCGTTCCCACTTTATCGGGGAAGACAAATTTAGACATAACGTAAGTACGTTTCGTAATTTTAGGTCACTGCTCCAACATTTTGAAACTAGGCAAAACAAATTTGCTCGTCAGTCGTAAAATATTGTTTATCAGTGTTATCGCCAGCATCCCATATTATCACTATCTCAAGATAACGATAATCTCATATATTGTTTATTATTCTTCTGGGTTCATATCTACCTAGGCCCTTAAGCGTTTATTAAAAAGACATTGTTGAGTTAAGAAACAAATTTTAAGGTTAATGAATAAGCCTTGCTCACTACTTATTATTTTCTACTCAACTTATATAAAAAGAAAATTCCAACGGTTGGTTTTTAATTGAACCGTAACAACGATTTGAATAAAAACGTAAGCCTTCTTGTAACCCTAAAAGTTGGCAGTTTTATTTGTCACTAGTTACTACAAAAAAGTGGTTTTAATCTGGTAAGGACTTTCAACTTGGCGCAGTTGCTTTGATTCCAAAACCCTTTTTAAATTATAATGTATGCAAAAAAACTGGATTTCTTTATAAGGCCGTTGCTGTAGGTGGACTGACCTGATATGCTCTTATTATGTTACTTTTGTTATTTAAGTTTAACATTATACTGTAAACTATTGCGATATTATATGTCATTCATTGAAATACATGTTGCTATATTAACAAATTTAGGTAGGTAGGCACCTATGCAGTTCTGAAAATACTACATAATAAATATGAGATGTAAGGTTGAACTTATTCAGTGTCCAGTTTTCTTTGTACGAAATTTCGGTGGTTGGTTCGAATCAGATCGTAGGACAGTGTGGTGAGTTCGAACATTTATTTTTGAATGGGTGATATTTATTGTTTTCATTTATTTATAATTAAGTATTTATTTATTATCTATCTCTACTTTAAAAGAAAATTAAAATATAGGTTTTGCTTAATGTGCATCTAGATCAATTCTTGTAAATTACCCCAAGATATTTATATTTATTTTTCTTAAGTAAAATAATTTATCTTACATGTTGCTTTTCTTCACCGCAAGGAACTAATGTTGTACTCTTAATAGATACGTTCATCCCAGTCTGTCCAAAAAAGATACGTTTAAACAAATGTTACTGATATTTATGAGTTTCCTAATTGAAAGTAGGTTAAAAGACTATGCCCACGATAATATACAAGTACTAAATAATGACCTCAAACGTTTCAAACCCACACTGCCTCGGTTAGAGTTAGACCAACTTACGCAACATTGACCTACTGCGCCCCACGATATTACTGAGGTCAAAATACCTATAGCTTTTGTATTGGTGTAATTAATTTATTTACTACAATAGCAATTAATGAATTGGGCTTACTAATGATGCTTTGTGAATATCGAGTCGGGTGATACTACGTGATTATCTGTTAGAGATGTTGAATTCAATAAATTATGTATAGTTCCTACGTGTATTAAATATTGTGGAAGCGTTAGACTAATGTGATAATTTATATTTTTGTTGGTGGTATCCTGCAAAACTAACTATGTTATATTGACATATTGTAAATAAGAAAGTATGACAATTTGCATGAATTTAATCGATAATTACGAACGAACGAAAAAAATGCAAAATTGTAATAAATTGACGTAAGATAATGAAAAACCATGTGCTGTAGGATTTAACTTGTTAAACAATAGCTTAGATAGAATACATTAATTCCACACGAGTGAAATTCCAGGGCACACCTAGTTTGAAATAAAATGCCAATCGTCTTTACAAATAGAAACTTAGTCACACGCAGTTGTACTAAATACTAAAACCGCTAGTTGACTTACCGCAATAGTCTAGAATTGATGTTCGTAGCACGTATGTACTTCGTCTTGGCGCGGGTTATAGGATAAAGCGGCTATATTTTTAAATAAAATAAGTATAATTAATATCTGTCTTTGACAATGCCCACTTTCCAACTTCATCGAAAGATCAGAAATATTATTGTGATATGTGTGATGTCAATACATCAGAGCCTGTGCGCCAAATTTAAAACTTGGCTATATCACTAGAAAGTCAAATTAGTTTTTAACCCCCGACGCAAGACGACGGGGTGTTATAAGTTTGACGTGTCTGTCTGTCTGTCTGTCTGTCTGTCTGTCTGTCTGTCTGTGTGTGTGTGTGTGTGTGTGTCTGTCTGTGGCATCATAGCTCCCTAACGAATGAACCGATTTTGATTCTGTTTTTTTTGTTTGAAAGGTGTATATGTCGGGAGTGTTCTTAGCTATGTTTTATAAAAATCGGCTCAGTAGTTTAATAATTAGGGGGGGGTTAAAGAGGGGATGTAAAAATAAATGTCTACTAATATACTCGAGTGGGGTATCCAATGAAAGAGGGTGACGAGTACATTACAAAATTGAAATCATAATGAAAATCGGTTGAGTCGTTCAAAAAATATTGGGAGTGAAAGTGGGGATGGAAAACCAAATGTCTACAAATATACCCGAGTGGGGTATCAAATGAAAGAGGATCGCGTGTACATTACAAAATTGAAATCGTAATGAAAATCGGTTAAGTAGTTCAAAAAATATGGGGAGTAATAGTGTAAATGGTAAGCCCAATGTCGTCAAATATACTCGAGTGGGGTATCAAATGTAAGAGGATTACATGTACATTACGAAATTCCGTTTTAAATGGAAATTAGTTAAAAATAATAATATGTAGTAGGTACCTACGTACCTACTTACAAAAAGTATGAAATAAAAAAATAAATTAAAAATTTAACAAACCCCCGACATAAAAACTAAAAGGCCCTCTAAAAAGTATAACAATAATAAAATCATAATATTAGGTAAGTACCTAAGTATTAATATTCCTAGAAAGAAAACGTCATGTCGGGGGGACCGTAGGTTTAGGTAGATTGTAAATATAAGGTAAGTAAGTACACCTAAATGAAAAGCGGTCCCTCCGACATGACGTTTTCTTTCTAGGAATATTAATACTTAGGTAACTAATATTATGATTTTATTATTGTTATACTTTTTAGAGGGCCTTTTAGTTTTTATGTCGGGGGTTTGTTATTATAATTCTATTACACAGTTTTAAAGTTACGGGTTGGCCTCATTATACGTGTGTTATATTCTAATCAGGACTACAAAGAAACAAAAATGAAATGATAATCAATTTTTTGTATATTAACATATCTAATAATTTATAGTAAACGAATTCTGTCGTGTTAGAATAAATTGCAAATAAAATGAACGGAAGGGTTTCCTCGCTTATCTTTGTTAATTTATACTGTGGTTTAACAGTTTAACAAAGAGATAGTCAACCTGAGGACAAACTGTTTACGTCTTAAAACTTATTTAAATTGCTGATTACTGTATGAATGTACTTACTTACGTGCTGCCACTCAGATAGGTATACGGGTGTTGTTTTCACTTCTTTTGTTATAAACATTTGTTGAACACATTTTAAACATAGGTCAAAATACTCAAAAGTAGTTTGAAGTGTTGCATTATTTAGCATGCTATACCTACCTACCTACTTCTTTTAATATTGATTTTCTTTAGTTTGTTAGTCTTTCATGATTTCTTATCATACCTTCTTTGTTTTGGCTTAGGAACTTACCTGTTTATTTACGATTGATAAATATTATTATTACGGTATTGTTTTAAATAAATAGTTATATGTGCGTTAGTAATAGTAATATTCGCAAAATAAGAATCGCAGATGCACGATTCTAAAATTACACAAACGTCGGTAGAAATTTCAAGCATTGCCAAAACATCTACCTACTATCGACCCATCGTAATGTTTTATCGAATGTATATTAAGATGATAAGAATAAAATTAAATAATGAATTTCTTTAAAAACTATTAGGTTCTGATACTAATTTCATCTACTTACTAGTTAATTTAGGAGAAGTATCTACGTCTTTATTTATATGTATAGGGAATTTTACTTAATGAATTATTGTGCAAGCTTTAGTGATGATATATGAATATAGCAAACGTAATACCGTTGTATCGCTCTCTACCTGTCAGTGATTATAAAATCATTTATTGTATTTTAGTTACAATCTTATAATTAATAAGGACGGCATAGGTATGTAATTTTGTATTTCATACTCATAATTATGTCGAAACGTTAACATAACAGCATCATTAGAGGCCTGCGCAGATATAAGACTTCGCTATCACCGTTATGTATAGATTTATTTCAAAGAAAACTATGGTACTATATGCGCTCATCTATTATGGGTGTGACTGTCTCTTTTTTTTGAACTGAATACTGAAGCGCAGTTTTGGCCTGCTGCCGGCCTTTACTGCAAAACCGGACTATAAGCGAGCGTCCAAATGGGGTGCTAGGGTTTTTAGCTCTGGGTTTTTTAACAATTTCATTATTTATTATGAACACGCCGAAAATATAACATTTAATTATTTAAAAAAATCTTGATATCAAATAAAGCAATTTGAACTCAAACAAAGTAAGTATTCTTACTAATATTATGAACACGATGGTCTGGATGTATGTTTGTTAATATTTCACGTAAAAACTACTTACTGAATGGATTTTGATGAAAATTTATAATAGTATAGCTTATACATCAGAATAACATATAGGTTACGTTTTATAACGATATTGTGTAATGAATTTATCGTGTACAGACGAAAATTGACCAAACATGGCTGCATGCCGGCAGTGCTAATTCAGTATCTAGCAATCATTTAACGCACCTCTGACCCAATTTGATTCCTAATTGAATGTTATCATTGACTGTGTTGAGAAACAGACAATAGCAGTTTCAAAAAAGTAATGACTCTAATTGTAGCAATTTTCTTCCGACGTATACTTTACTTAAGAATTAAACCATTGCTTGTATGTTTATACTAAGGTAAGGTACAAAAGACGATCTAATGCCACGAGGCATTCTCTACCAAAGATAAAAAAAAACGGTTCTCACATCGTAGTACCTCTGTTTTATTTCGTGTATGACATAACATGATAAAATTTTAAGATATCAGGTCTTCTCATATGAATATCGTGCCCGTATTTCTACGGTTTATCGATAAGAAACCATTTTGTTAGATATGTAACATATACACAGATATATAATTCTTTTGACGTTTTACCTAAGTATACATTTTTTAAAGATATTCTGAGGCAAGGCCAGTTTACAGTTTAGAACCTGTAGAACCTAGGTGCACTGTTCTCCTTCGCCAACGGATAGGTAAATAAAATACAATTGATACTTACAAATGAGTTATTAGTATGTTGGCAGTAGGTCAAGTATAACCCAAACTCTTATAACAGTTGCATAACGGTCATTTAATCCAATATAACCAAGCCCACGGCATAACGCACTTCCTCGGCCGTTCCTTATAGGACTGCTGTACGCGATGAATTTTAATAAGTTAACCATAACAGGAATTAATCACTTAAATAAAGAATGAGTTCCGTTACTTTGAGAAAGGTGAATTCTATAACTGTGTTATGTGAATAGAACAAAAGGACGCAGAGATAGTTATATCAATATGTTATGGACATTAATTATTAATTGTTAAGCTTTGTTTTACAGTAGGTACATATATTTATAAGTATGTACCTTATTTACAATCTATCAACTTTTCTACTTACATTTCGTGAAATGCTTGGTACATTTACAACTCATTTACTCGTAATTATTTCTAAATACATGCTAATATTGGAATCAATCAATCATAACGGATTCATCTCGCGTATTTTATTTTATTTTCTGACGTTTTGAAAACTTTATATGTTGTTCAGTTTAATAACCGTGAAGGCATCAGAAATTATTACCTATGTACTTACGATTTTTTTTATTGTTTCAGAATGTCCCAAATCATGAAGTCGTGCGATCCCAAAAGCTATATCGCAACGTGATCTCGCTCTGATTGGCGGAGAGGGTTCTCCCTGCACCCCGATTGGTGGAAAATGTCGGGACTGCAGGCGAGGGGCGAAGACGTCATCAATGGAGTTGATGTCAGAGAACAGGGTAGTGCTTTGAGGTAAGTTTCATCTTACTTGCCTACTCATGAAAAAGTAGCAACTTAATAAGTGCTTATGTAGTGTATGTTCGTTGATTAATTTTAAAAACTACGAATCCCCGTTTTTTAGCGAATTTTCAAGAATCTTTTCTTATAAATAAAAGGAGCCCTTGTGTAAAATTTCAACTTTCTAACCTTTAGGAATAGTTTAGACCCTGCGTTGATATGTAAGACATTAAGCCAGTCTCTCATTTTATAAATATAGACATGGGTACTCCTTGAATATCAGTTTCTTTATTTCTATTAGGTTTAACGAGTATGATTATTATTTACTACTGTGGGCGCTATTGTAACGGCATTTAAATTGACGTGATTTGTTGGGTCCCGAATTAGAACGTTGAATTAGGGTTATGATTTTTTAAGAAGTAATAAATATAATTAAGATGTGACACGTCTTTTTACCAGAGTTTTCAGTTTGTAATCGAGTGCCGATAGGACAATTTGATTTTACTTACTATTAGTGGTTAACATATAAACAAAATGTTTCAATCACAACGTTGTTTTCTTCGAGTAATTTTTTGTAAATGTTCTATCTTTAAAAATTCGAGAAACAATTTAGTTTTATTCATAATGGTTTTAGAAATCTTACATCAATGTCAGTCAATGTGTAGGTGTGTTTGTGTTGCCTGTAACCCGGCACTGACATTACGAGTATCTATCTATAGTTAGTGCTAGACACTAAAAATAATGTTTTGTATAAATATTTGTTCACCAACATGTCTTTGTTAGGTTGCTTGTCACGCTCTGCTAACTCGCGAATGTGAGATTTACAGTTAAAACTCACATATATTCACAGCTCAATCTTTTAGGATTAAACATTTTAAATAAGTCCGAAAATAACTGTCGTATTGTATCAGAGCCCTTGCACGACTATAAATCAGAGGGTTGTGTGTGCGAATACCGCTAAGATATGTAATACATCAATGTGACGAACTTGTGTCTCAGTCTTAGTAGATATCTTATAATATGTATCCGTTGTCTGAACTTGTCTGGTACACTTAGTAGGTACGAGTTTAGATTAGTTTTGAATATGATAAATTAGTGCGAAACTTCAAAATCATTTATTTTTTTAATCTTGTTTCTGTTCTGGGCCCCTAGACGTTCTAGACATTCATTATTATTCATTGGCACTTACCAATAGCAAACGAACAAAACAAATGAAAAATTGAATAGAATTAACGTAAGATAACGAAAAATCACATGATCCGTTCGCTATTATCGATTGACACTTGTCTTATTTTGACGATGATTGAAAGACAGACACAGTATAATATGTTATTGGTCACACTGAAACAAGCCTGCTAACCCTGTTAATAATACGAAGCTGAAGAAAAACTCGACTTTCTATGTAACTGCTAACTTAAAACGGAAAAGTATTTCCACATTTCCAAACAGAAGATCATAATCTGGACGGGCAGGCAATTTCTCGCTCCGCTGGTCGCCCCCCAAACGACGGGCTGCGATGAAATACTTGAAAAACTATAATTGAATAAGGCCTAAAAATTATCTTCATTTCTATGTTAAAGATGGTAATTTGGGTTAGTATAAGGATGAGTGTTGATTTGTATAAAAATCTATAAAGTTAATTGGACTGGGATTTCTGTTTTAGCGTAATTATTATATTTTGAAAGCGTTTTAAACTGTGTAGGTATCTAAATATCAATTTGCACCGTTACGTAAAACATTTACACAGATAAGGAAACATGGTCAAATTGTCGAAATTGTAGTTAATTTAGGCCCCATTTCTTTTTGTACGAATATTTTGTAGTTTAATTCGTTCGTAGTTGACGGGTGACCGTTCGTCTGTCTTGATCTAATAAACTCCACTGGGTTAACGCGGCAGTAAATATAAATTAGGGCTCCATTTGACTCAGTTTGACAGCGGTTTCATTTCCTGGTTGAAACATTTGAGTTTTCTTTGTGTGATTATTTTGGTACACACTATTAGGAAGTTGTGCACTGTTAAGGCTTAAGAGTCTCCTTTCAGGAGTCTCGCCACCCGTCCCATTTTGCAGTAAAGGCCCATTAGCTGGCCAACTGCGCTTCAGTATTCAGTTCGAAAAAAAAAAATGTGCATTGTTGTATGTACTTATATGCATTCTGAATAAGTAAATTATTTGTCTAGGAAAATAATTAAATTTCTTTAAAACGGATTCCGCGTTTCTTATAAAATTGCAATAACATCAAGACACTTGAATAAGTATATAATTTTGTTAACATTATAGATCACACAGAATTTGACTTCTTACAATGCAAATGCAATACATTTTGCAGCACCTATGCGCTCATCAAGTTTGCCTATATTTAAGTACCTACTTACGAATAGATTAAAAAAAATAGTACCTCGTGTCGATAGTTAGCCATTTTATTTTTTGTCTCGTTTCCTCATACAAATGACTCGTCATTATGGTAATTATCCGACGTAGATAACTCAACCTTGACGAGACCGCGAAGATTTTCCTTTACTATTTAAGAGTAAACACTGTTTCCGTGAAATTCCTGTGGTTGAGGTTTTACTGTAGTATTGTCCAAATTTACTATAGAAAGTACCTGTCAAATGATTTTACCAATATGGAACCTTTGACCTTTGTTAGTATACCAAAAACAGGCTATGGGAAAAGCCCGCGAGGCATATTTAACTAATGTTATAGCAGCAATGTTACTATCTCTATACATATCTTGTTCGATGTTCGTTAAAAGACTAAACACCGGTTATTAAGGAAACAAACTGAACGATAAATTGCATCCTGGCTAATTTATTGTATCGCACAGTAAACAAATCATAAAATTGAAACATTACATTTAGGCATAGGTACGTTTAAAATAAAGAGAGACAGTAAATAACTTTGTAATTTATTTATAATAAAAATTAACAGTCGTCGGTCGTGATCTGAGTTTGTTTGCATAATAGTGCCTTGAATTACACCATTGTTAATACACTGAATTACGCCTATTGTGACCTGGTATCACATTGTAGGTCATATTATGAGAGAGCCAAAAAGATGGATTGTGATCAAGGTCATTTCTAAATAGTCTCTATAATTTGGGTCGCACACGAGGAAGATCATACTGGTGTGATTGCATTTAATTACTCGTCGCTTGCCTTTCCACTAGTAGTGCCATTATTGATGTTTTTAATCATTAGAATTTCAATACATAATCGATAGTGACAGATTCACAAAATGCTCACAAATAATTTGAGATAAGTTACCCCAAGAAATCTTTTTAAAACCGGCTCCAGCTACAAATATATATAGTATTTATTACCTATATATAAATTACATAATTAAATGAAGTCACATTATTATTCACATTGACTTCATTGATAATTCACACGCCGAGATTCCTGTTTTGAGAACCAGATGTTAAATAAATGCAAAGGTGACGCTTTGAATAAAATAGTATTTTTGTTTTATTTTACTTATCTGATATGAGAGTCTGTGAATGTTGGATTTTGTAATTTTAAATTCTGTATAGAATTATTTTGATATTTCGCTTGATTTAGCAACAAAAAGATCAAATAAGTAAGTCTTTTTCGTTTAAATAAATTAAAACTAGAAGCTTTAAGTACCGTATTTGGTTCTTAGGAGATATAATTGATAATTCATAGGTTAGGTTATATGGGTGTTGGAGTACCTACGTGATTCTTGTCCGTCAATCTGCGTAAGGTTTCTCTTAACCTTCGTCTGCATAACTTATTTATTGGATTTATAGAAATCACATGTTTACTACAACATGGCGTCTTATTAAATAAGATTACGGCAAAGCAGTCTTATTTAAAACTTGGCTCGACGGTCTGTTTGCACACGATATGTGCACATACGAGTAGGTATACATTATACAAACGTCATTGACATTTTGGGATGTCTATAGAGTAATATAATCTCTCTACTCAACTAAAGATCATTCAATGGGAAAAAAGTATTATGGAGCTTGAAATGTGTTGAGTGTTTGTTACACAATTTCTTCGTCCTGACCACAGACACGTAGTTTAACCGCAGTGATAAATGTAACATTCAACAACACATTTGAGACAGAAATAATCTTACACATTAAATTGAACGTAAACAAACGTTCGAGAGGAAGTGATTTCTTTTTCCACATCAAAAGAAACAGTTAGCGGTTATCAAAATAAACTGTGAATTGCAGCTTGTGCACTGGCAGAGAGTCCACTATTCATTATCGCAACGCAATGGAATCGAATTTTAAAGTAACCTTTCCGAATATGGTAATATATCCACGTTACTAAAAACGTAACTATCTTGATACTGAAACGTTTATAAATTAAAACTATTTATGTTACTCTGTTGTCCAGATCTAATGAAATAAAACTTTGAAAAACTATACTTAAAATCCATAGTCGTTGTAATTGTAAAGTAATCAAGAGATACGAGTTCTTATGAATATGTATGTAAACAATAAACACAGTAGATAGGTATTAAAAGTATAGTGTAAGATGTGTAACGTCTAGACAAATTAGTGCCAAATCCAAGTCTAGACAAAGACATTTATAAAGCAACATTCTCGTATAAATACAATGAACTACAATTGCTCTTTATTCGAGTTAGTTACGCCCACTGTTCTTAACCACTCTTCTGTTATTCGTTTTTCTGTTCAATAAAACCAAATAAATTTAAATAACTAATGATAATTTTACAAAGACATGACAGATATTTAATAGATCAGAAGTTAAACATTTCCAAATCATTAAAATTTCCAAATAATTTTAAAAGTGCTTCGTTTTATAGTTTGTATTTGACTACCTGACATTTAGTTTTTATCATGTGTAATATCTGATAACTATAATCTATGCCGTTAAATAAACAATGCGCCTAATGCAGTAACAATTAGGGTAAATTGATGCAACTGGCGGTCGATGAACTTTGTCGTTATTCCTGGTTTTTGTCACAGAATGGAAGTCCGAGCGTTGTATTTAGAGGAGTAACGTTTATTTTTTAGATTTGTGGAAATGCATAAAATTAAGAAGTTCTTTTGATAAATCTTGTGTCATTTGTAGATTGCTTTAATGTTTAATAAATTACTTGTCGGTGTTGCTTCGTTTATAAATTGCTTACTTTGTAATGTAGTAAGAACAACATTTGCTTATTTCATATTGTTATGTAATAAACGGGCTGTTAAAAATAACAAAAGTCAACTTATGCCTACTAGTTTAATTGGTACAACGATTTTTATTATCTATTTAACTATGAGCTCTCGCTCTTGATTATACTTCAACAGATAAGTCTTCTTTATAGAATCAGATGACGGTAATTTTTACTCAATACAGTTATTTTGAACATTTTAAAAAATATATCGAAGGGGTTCTCAAATAAGATTTCGTGATTTAGTAATTTACGATGCTTTTGCGGTTTTTGGAATATACAAATTGACTATTATCTATACTAATATAATAAAGAAGAAAGGTTTCTTTGTTTGGATTGAATAGGCTCCAAAACGACTGGACCTATTTGAAAAAGCTACACTATTCCCGAGTGACATAGGCTATAGAATATTTTGGAAAAAATTAGGGATACGTGCGAAGCCGGGGCGAACCGCTAGTCTATAGCATTAAATAATAGAGCCTCTGCAATCATAATCTTTGTAGCGTAGCGGCGTGAAGTCGGAATGACTGCGTTTCTCGCATTTTATTTTATTCGATTCCAAATATAAACGTACCGTTTCATCACCATGATTCATATACGAATATTAAAAACTATTTTCGTTTCGGATGTCGGATATAATAATATATTTTGGGTTTACCGTTTCATTTATACATATACAATTATGTCATCAAAATACAACAAACTGTAACTTAAGGATAAAAACATGTTAAGTAAAATTTAATCAAGAAGGCGATGACTTGAACATATCTTCGATTGAAATGCCTAGTTGGTTACTGATTATGGATCGTATTAATAAACCGATCTCGAGCTTGTATCTGTTGAGAAGCCTCAAGTGTTGTCAGTGATTGTCGAGTCCTTGAAAGCTGTCATTTTTGACATATCTTGAGACTGGTTATCTAGTGGAGTTTTGTCTACGAATATGGGTCTGTAACAAACAGTAAGTAAGATAATAGGGAAATGTTAACATCGTTCACACTCGACTTACTGTCATCCTAGTGGATTAAACATTGATCTATTATGGACTTGTATGTATGTATGTCGTTCAACAGTACAAAGTTGATGTAAGGCATTATAAAACCACACCGCTCTCTTTCGCCTCGTAACATTTGTAATAACCGAATATAAAGAAACACTTGTAAGAAAAATACAAATATTGTTATCTACTTTACGATTAAAACATTATAATGTGTTGTCGTGAGTAAATGTTTTTTTAAACAATGAAACCTACGTTCGTTTGAAACAAAAGACCAATCAATATTTCTCTCTGCCCACCCCCTAGTGAAAGTTAGCGATATGCTAATTCCTGGGTAAAAGTAACTGACTCACTGTAGAGTGTTTCTAATCCTTCTTTAAAATATTAAAGTAGAATAAGCTATTAAAGTGGGTGGTACTTGTGGTCCTAGGCGTAGGAGTTATGATTAAATGCAAAATTGAATCGATGTTTGATATATCTACTTAAATGAGTTAAATGGGTAAGTAATTAATAATTAAAATTAAATTCCAAAAAGCCAATTCAAAAAAAAATCTAACTTATATTTGCATTTTTGGAAGTTTATATCCGTCCATATTTCATCCAATAAAATGGTAAATAATGACCTAACTACTTCATCAAATAAATTATAATTTTCAATATTTCTCCTTAGTCTTTCATACATTACAGTATCAATATGTTAGTAAACCTTCCTAAAATCCTAGTACTTCATTTGTTCACATAACCATAATTATGACCATGTGTTCTTCTGTGGGTATATAAATATTTACATTACTCGATAATGAAACTCTTTAATGCGACCTTCTTAAACAGACAAACGAATCTCACATCTGTTCCTTTGCAATAGTGATTCCATGGTTCAGTGTGGGTGACATTTGGTGAATGTATGGCGTACTGTCCATGAGTCATGTAGTTGTAGGTATATATTATCTATTTTACGTTACTAAACTAGCATTCTTCTTAGAATATTAACAAGATGATATCTTCTTAACACGCTTCTGTTTTTAGTATGCTATTAGGTATGCTATCAGTTTCACGTCCGTCTCTATTTAAGCCGCCTATGTGTCTGTCTGTGCCCTTTTAAGGGTTATGGGTAGACAATTTTAAATACAGCTCTCATTTGTTTTTATAGAAGCTTATCTTCTCTTAGTCTTTTACTGAATCGTAAGTATTGATACAATTGTGATACGAAAAACCTTTAGTTATTTAATAAGAGAATGTATCGAGTTACGTTTTTATCGTAGTGAAATTTGCTATAATAAATCTCGTAATGAATTGAGGCTTGCCTACATTATCGTTTCTTTTATCGATCATTCTTCTTAATATCTTCATTATTATTTATTATATTCATTTATTTTAAGAGTTGCTAATGTCTAGATTTAAATGATAATCATAGTAGAATTATTCTAAGAGTTGATAAGAATAAGATTTCCGATAACGTCTGATCAAATTAGATAAAAAAGAACCTTGAACTCACTTTTACCGAGTCGAGTCTAATAATTGGCATTGGAGTAATATTATGAACTCAATATGACTAAGGCTTCTGTATAAATAAATTTTCTCAATATTAAAATTGGGTAATGCAATCTCTCGAGATTCTCGAGCCGAGATTGCTGCCGCTCAATCTAGAGAATTTCGCGATCTATCTCGTGTAAAAAGAGGTGGAAATCTCGCGGGATCCGGATTGTATTTCTTAATTGAAATATCATTTAGGATGCTAGCACTTTTGTCTGCTACCAGCATGGGTAGTGTGGGTACCTATGTAATGTATGGTTCGCGAATATTATTCTCGTTGGAATATAAAACCAATTTTCGTCCAAAACGTATTTTCGTAAAACCAGTTTAATAACAACTATAGCATTATATATTATACAACATTGTACGTAAGGTTTTTAATGATACCTGTATATTTATTTTAGCTTTGCACACCATTATTTTTGTATAACGTTCTCTTTTTGTATGTTACATGCACGTTGTAACATTTTGTAATCTATACTGTAATTGTTTCGAGAAATAAACTATGGAAAATAATGGCTAAATTTGCTTATTTTCCTATGGCACATTGTACTTGAATTGCACCTCCGTACAGTGGGTAGGTATTCTAATACCAGACGAAAACAGCTTTGCCGGAACAAGCTTACCTATTACAAGCCGTATCGAAAACGAATTAGTAATCAATATATGTAGGTGTTATTATTAATTGGACTGTTTTCTTATATTTAGGTCTAGTTGAATCAAACAGTTAGCCAATTTAAAATTTACGAGTATTAAAAGTTTTTTGTGAAATGGAGTTGCGTAATTTATAAACACGATTTTTGATGTTTTTGTACCATTACGCATGTAATTTATTTACTACATAGATATATCATAGTCTTACTACTTATTTAAACGCAGGAGCGATGACTTCATTGATATTAGCATAGCACTTATCGTTTCACGGTAATCGCTTATCAACATATATATGTTTATTTGTTAGTGAATTCTTCGGCTCAGAATGATATGCGTTCATAAATGTATCGGAGTATGGTGTGGGTATTGAATTCTCAGATATTTATAGATTATGTCAAAGAATATTATATTTTATTGGTAAATATAGGTACCTAGTCACAAAATATAATTACAGAATATTTGGTATATTTGGGTTTTATATTATAAAAGTATTTTACAAATAATTTTTGCCCATATTTATTTATTACATAAAAATCGGGTTCAAATTTTATATGTACGTTGTTGCCTATATTCAACGTATGAAATTGTTTTTCAAGAAAACAAACTTTACGCTAATTACATAATAGGTGAATGAATACAGATGTATGTAGGTTTAGTCTTAAAAGAAATAAATGACTATTTAAACAGCCATTATCACAGTAGTTAAGCTTTCAATGCTAACCACAGACTAAGCGCAGAGCCCACATCAATTTGTAACGCTGCCTCATTGGTATATCCAGTTGCAACCGGTTGTCAATAAACTCCTAAGATATTCGATACTAGACATCTGACACCTACTTGTAAAGTATCTCGGTGGCATACTGATCTATCTGGGCGAGTAGATACCTATGCTTTTATGTATATAAGGCAGTATAAGTAAACGAATGTTTAGGACGAGTGAAATAATAATATGTACTTATGATTTAGATCAAAACAGCTGTTAGGGCTAGTGTAGAATGAGGTTCAGCTATCATTTTTCACCAATATCAGGACATTATCTTGTCTCTCGTTGGTGGAATCACCAAGCATCCTATACTACTCCTAGCGGACTTTTGACACGCGGCGGGCTCCTTACGTATAAGTGAACATTTTCAAAGACTTCTTTGTCCGGTATTGAAAGAGTTGGTGAATGATGATACAGATGTACAAAGGGAAGAGCTATGTTATTCACACTATAAATAAAAAATATTATGGCAATATTATGTTACGCTCTGTCAAGCGGTATTATAAGTTACAGGGATGCAATAAAAGCTCTATAAAAAAAAATCTTTTTACCTGAGAAACTTGTCTATAATTTAGGTTAGATTTGTATCCATATATTTAACCAAATGTGATAATCTTCGTTTCCGAGGTATAAATACTTAAAACTTGCCGTAGTTAAAGTAATTATATCTATTTTAATTTGTGTTTGTCATAAATAAATCTAGTCTTAAATTGTTTAACGACGCCCGGATTCAGTCAAAGGGACAGACATACAAACAGGTTACCGTTTATTTATTTAGCTTGCGTTTATAAATACCTTAGAGTGACTAGGTAGTGTTTTTATAATGAAACATGAAATTTAACAGCTGGCTTTGCTATCTATAACTTAGGGTGCGTTTTGTAACTGGTAAACATTAAATTACTTGTTTAATGAAAATCTCACAAACAGATCCTACGTAGTATTATAAGCCATAGCGTTAAAGATATATTCGTTTCTTAGTTTTGTCGTTTAGCGGTAACTATTTCGTAATTCTCTCTTAGCACAAATAAGAGAAAAGCGGCGCCGTTATACAGACCAAAATAGACGCGTTTCCTGAGTCGCCAGTAGCTTGGAAACAATTACTTGCGTTTGTAAATAAACATCCTTACTTTGTCTGGGCACTAGGAACAAAAGTAGAGTTGGTAAGATTGACTTAAAATATAAAAGCGCTTTGGACAGAATTAACGCCCTAGTACGTAGCTAGTATTTTTTGTATATGTTAATTTAAATTTATTTATATTCATTTCAGAGTGGCAACAAACACTCCCCACCTGGTGAGCCTGGGTACTGGCCGCCTGAGCACCGCAGTAACGTTGCATCCGATCAAACAAGGTAAACTATCATTAGTGAAAAATAGACGTTAGGCTATTCTCAAAACTATCCGATATGCACATAAAATTTCTATGGTTATTAATTTTTGACAATGATTATCAAGGATGCGATGTGACGCATCTAACATTTTAATAATAATATTCAATCAGTAGAAAATTAAAACGTCCTATGCCAACACCAGGACATCTAACTTGTCCTGTGTCAGTCTTAAACTATGTACCTGCGTGGACTATAAAATATGATGAGCTTAAACATTTCAAAGGTTATTTTGTTTTTCTCAGCAAAAGTTTTTTTTTGTATACGATAACACAAACAACCCTTGATCCATTGTTGTGGAATAGTAGTAGATTAAAACTAGATTACTAATTATTTTACTATTTGTTTAATTCCAGGTCGCGTCACTATTGGTTCAGACCCGACCTGCGATATATATGTGGTGGGCACAGGGGTCGCCAGTGTGCACTGCCGCGTCGAGAACTCGCACGGTGTGGTCACCTTGTACCCCATTAGCGGGAGCACTCTGCTAGACGGACTATCCGTCGACAAGCCTACGAGATTGTCACAAGGTAATTTACACATTTACTTGTACAATTGTAAAGCAATTTCTGATAACTTATAAGGTATCTTTATTGCATCACAATACGGTGTTTTATGCTAAAAGTTCCGTAACGCTTTTAGGGAAACTTGTATTGCTTCCTTAAAAGATTACTTATTAATATCATTAATATTTAATACTAGATTCTGCTCCCGACTAGTCTGCTCACGATGAGTACTTTACAGAAAATCGTTATAAAATATATGTTATTCTGATGTATAAGCTATATTATTGCAAGGTTTCATCAAAATCCGCCTATTAAGTAGTTTTTGCGTGAAAGACTAACAAACATACACCCAGACATCCCTACATTCTTACAAACTTTCATATAAAATTTCAGGTAGTATGCTGACAATCGGTCGTTCTAACTACCTCCGTTTCAATCACCCCGAGGAAGCCAAGTTGATGAAATCGGTGCTGCCTTCGGACTCACGACACGTTTCCATGGCGCCCATACAGTTCCAACCGAATGAACAATGCGCTAATACAGGTGGGAAATTATTACTTTTGCGGTTCCGTACTCAAAGGGTAAAACGGGACCCTATTACTAAACTTCCGCTGTCCGCCCGCCCGTCAGTAGCCAGGTTGTATCTCATGCACCCTTTAAAATCTTCACTGAAGATGTATCTATGTTGCCCCTATAACTATAAATACTAAAAAACAATAAAATGGGGGGACTCCTGTATAGTTTTTTATAGATAACGGTACGGAACCCTTTGTGTACGAATCTGATACGCCGGTTATTTATACGGCCGGTTATTTTTATTAAAGATAAAATAAAACAAGTTCCAATTTTAGCTAAATTTAAAATAAAATCAAAGTAGAAGGATCTAAACAATTACTGTTTACAGTAAAAAAAAAATGACGGTTATTCTAAATTAATAAATATTTTTGTTACAGGGTACAATCACCATTCAGACCCCAACCAATGTTACCAAAATGCCAACCTACAGAAAATATACAAAGACACTGCCTTATCCCAGCTCGACCAAGAACTAGATATGACCCTCAATGAATTGTCTAAAAAGAAACCACCTGTAGCTCCTAGGAAACCTTACAAAGATCTAGACCAATCCGACTCGAATTCAGATCAAGAATCTAGACCTAAAATGTCAAGTATTATGGCAAAAGTTTCGAAGTTTGAATATTACGCGAAACAACAAAAAATTGGCAAGAGTCAATTCTACACTTCCAATGAAAATGAAATTTCGCCTAAAGTTTTCAGCGCGAATTCTTTAACAGTTAATACACCCGCTAAGGACGTCTTGGGGGGTAAAAACATGCCTAACTATATTAATAAGAAAACTGAGCAAAAGATCTTAGTACTTAATGATAATAACTCAATAGATTCCAAAAACCGTTCTTATACGAACGTAGCTATCAGAAATAAGACTAAAATAGATGATATAGTTCGCAATTTCGATGAGAATTCTAGAAACGATTTTAAATTGAAGAAGGTCAACAACGATCAGATAAACACTGACAATATTTACGGCAAGATCAATATAAAAGAGGATAATTGCAAGAATAATTTGGAAACTAGCAAGAACTTGGATTATAAGAATGAGCAGGCTAAAGTAGAGTATGGGAAAATTGGTTTTATGAACGGTAAGAAGCCTTGCTTACCGTCGCCGGCGTTTGACAGGAATCCTCATTACTCTCCAGTGTACGCCAATACGTATGAAAGAAGCTACGAAGCTGAAAACATGAGAAAAAAGGTATGTTCATATGTGTACCAATTGATGCGGTACAAATTCTCTGTGCTGTATACCTATAGTTATATTTCTTATTACCTATATACAACCCTAAAGTTTCACCCTTCTACCATCAACCCCGGTTTTTAATGAAAATTCTCAAAAAACGCGGTACGAAATTCGCTGGGTCAGTTAGTATAAAACAAGATGCCTGTAATTTTTCATTTTCGATGTATGAGTATTGAGATAAAAAAAATACTTAGTGGTGAATACAATACGGATCAGTATGAACTCATGTGTATTTTATTCATCACTAAGTTGAAATGTATCTTTGATCAAATGAAAATATATTATCAGTCTTATCAGTGTCCTACATTCTTTCACCAAAACAAACCTAATCATTCACACTGTATCTTACATGTGACTAATTAAAAACAAAATAAAACCCATTTCTACTGTAGTCTTGTGAAAGTACATTACTTACTAAAACGTATACTCACTCATTTTATGGTGATAAAAATATAATTAAAAACATACCTTATAGTATCAGTGACATTTTTATAGTTGTGTTACATTGTTTGTGATTCTATCCATAGACATAACGCAACAGTAAGTACGAGTACAATAATAAAAGCTAATTTAATCAAAATTGCTCATTTCTGATAAAAAAAAGTTTTTGAAAATATGTTTTTCTAATTCCGTTAAATTTCATAATTTCTGTCGATACAAAGAATCTGATTAAAATTGGAATAGTGAAGATCAGTTTTTAAATGTTATAAATTTATTGGAAATTATTTTCGTTTTTTGGTAAATATGGGTACCTAAGTACTTCACAATATTATCATTACTTTTCCCTGTGTCTCTTTGAATATGGTTAACATTGAAGTATAGTAGTTGATATTTACGTTTAGGTCGATCATTTCACATTCATTTTGTGCAATCATGTTAGTGACACCACAATAATACTAGATGGCGTTGATAGCTTCATTATTTTGGTCAATTGACATTCCTATTCCACTTCTTTGACTTTAATGAAATCACTTAATTAAAGATGAAAGCAAATTCAATTCTAATTGTAAGCGCTTAGAATCTTAAATCGAGTAAGAGATTTTTAGCGGTTTGTGTCACTATTCCATTGAAGCGGCGATATATCGTTTTGTATTTAATTAAGAGTTTAAAAACAAAGGGGCATCTTTCAGTATAATTAAGTGCTAAGTGCTATAGTAACTAATAACATGACTATAGTCCCCTGTTAGCGGTTAGTTATTTAAGTATATTATTATGTTTTATCCTGGAAACATAATATACTTATATAAGTTATCTAAGTACTTATATATTGTTTTAAAAAATAAATTAATACAGTTGAGAAACTTACCCCCACCCTAGCTTGTAAAATATTTGACACACTCTTACCTTTCATATTCTTGACACAAATTATACTTAGGTACAGTAAGATCAATACAGGTCGGTAAGTAAGTAGGTATGAAGGTAATTGTCAATAAAATAATTTATTTTAAAATTGACCTTGATATTTTAAACCTGTTGATAATGTTTACTAAGCTATTAAAATTATATTAAGGAAACAATATTATCGCGATAACGTTTGACGTACTGATAACAGCAGCTGCAGATTTTCAATGCGACAAAATATGCTTATGTAGGGAAAAGTTAATACTCGTAGACGGCTCCTCGTAAAATGTGGTATTTCACGTGCTTTACCATTTCTAATCAAACTGAACAAAATAATGATTGTACTTATTAAAAGTAACTTATATTTGTGCCAACTAAACAAAAATGTGTTCCTTAATCGTAGAGATAAACATATGTTTTTTATTCCATTAAATCATAGATTTTACAAGTGATTGGTCAAGAAATAAACATAAAAAAAGGAAGTGTTTTGCGCGTTATTCGATACGAGTGATCAATGACAGAGTATCTATTTCTTTACTTTCAATTTTTATTATATTAGTGCTGTGTGCTCCTTACCTAAGTGTAGTTGTGTGTAGTAAAACATTTTGAAAAGTGCTCAAAATGACGTACCGAAAAAAGCAATTGTCTCACAGAAAGATAATCAAAATAATCCTTGGAAACCTAAAGAAAAATACCTTAGCTTTAAAAGATTTAAAAAACACCATTGACAGTCAGAAGGAGAACGATAAAATTGACGAAATCATCGATATAACTAATTCAGTTAACGATAAATTAGAAATCGTCAATAAACTGAGGAACGATATAAAAATATATAAAACTATAAATACAATTTTGACCAATCACTACGTTAAGGAAACACGAAACCACGAGAATAACATCGACAGTAAAGTAATAAAACTAGAAACACAAATAAAAGAATCATACGATGCCTTGAGAACTATTATTTCTAAAGTGGCAGATTCCCTATCCAATAATGAAAAACAGGATGCTGCGAATGTAAATAGTAATATTATTTTAGTTGGAAACGATTTGAGACATACTAATTATAACCAGTTTTATATTAGGAATGAGATCTACAATGATATAATAAAGAAAATTGATAAACTGTTCTGTGGCATGGTAAGTTTGTTAGATCATGTATTCACTATTCACAAATAAAAATATTTGGCAGGCTTTTAAGTTTTCATACATTGCGGCGAGTAAAGGTGTAAAATGCCTTTGATCCTTTACGCGTACAAAAACTATAATTATGTAGACATAACCCTATAATAAGCTATGAGAGTCGCGTGCTTCTTTTTAAATGATGGAAAGATATTTTGAACTCACGATCGTTAATCCGCTTATGTACAGTCAAATAAATATCATTATAATCCATTAATATCTTACTCTCTAATTCTACAAAAAACCTCTTTCCAAGTCATCTAGAAAAACACAACTTACCTGTATAAAGTCTACGTAGTACTTGACGTATTAGTCTAGCGCAGTAGGTACATTAAGTTTGGTCTGGAATTTAACGAGCTGATAGTGTTGTTTTCTTTTGTTTAGGCGTATCAGGATAGAATAAAAGAAGAGGAGCAGAAGGAGGCGGAAACCGCGCGTTTAGAGGAAATACTGAATATGTGCGCCGAGTACGAACGGCAAATTTCCTCAGGTAACAAGCAAATGTCTAAGATTTACGTTTCGTAGTTGTTTTTCTATTCCTTGTTTATAAAATATTTATTAAATATTGAAAGTCATTGCTAAGAGTCACCCTTACACTAAGCAATGTGAAAGATAACGGTTAATGATGTATTTTGTTTTTACTTTATTATTATCGCTGAAGAGTTTCTTAAAATGTTTTAAACAGTTTTATGAAACCATTAAAGTTGTTGGTAATACATTATTGCTATTAAATTAAATTATTTTCATTTTTTCAGGAATACCTATTACACCAACTGAAAAACGGCCCCACAATAAAATCATAACGAATGGTTCTCTACCAAGGAGTGTCGTCTTAAACAACCCGAACTTTGTCCAGACCAGTGAGGGTTATTATAAGTGAGTAAAATGCGCAGATACTAAACATAAATTATTGAAAGATATTATGTACCAATGTATACATTTTTTTTTATTAAAATTATTATATTGAGTAATATCAACAAGAGTTAATATCTATGCAATTTTAATAATATTTAATGTAGAAGACGTTCAAACCTTCTAGTAATTTGATAATTGCAGATAGCTTTTACGGAGAGCTTATTCTTGACGAGACACTTAGTCTCTTAATTTATTTAAAGTTATTTGTTAATATAACCGAACTCACAAACTTTTTGTAACGGACGAATATTACGGGTTATTCAACACATACCCATATTTTCAGGTTTGAAACTAGTCAAAACTGCAACAACACCATGAGTAAATCACTCCCTATACAAAGAAATCTATCTAGCTATGAAAACTTTAACGTCAGCCAGTCGCCTTCTAATTCAAACTCACTCACACCAGAAGTCACAATTAATCACCAAAGTCATGAAAACATAGGCAGAATGGATGAGATTGGCATACCAGTGTTTGAAGACGCTAATCAGCTATCTAGTCCTATACTCATTAGAAAATTAAACCAAAACGACCCTAAAAATATTATGTCACCAATAGGTTCACCTTATGAAAATGTTTACTGCAATAGAGGAAACTTCAAACCAAAATCACCGAACTCACAAAGTCCCAGGTCCAGAATAAAGACTACTTTTGCTCATAAGAATCTTCCGTCCCCTCAGTATTTTATTTTCCCTACCCCACCGCCCGTGGATAATTCTAGAAAACCTAACTTCAAACAGTTTGTACAAAATGATACGAATAGAGTTACAGATAATGCGGCTGGAACGCATGAGTCAAAGAATGACAAAATTATCGTGGAAGAGAAGAAGTTTTCTGGAATTGAAAAACAGTTAAGTTTAGAAGAAGAAATACCAATGATTGATGATGCTAATATTACAAATGACATAGAATTTAGACATTCTGTTGTAGAAAAGCCCCAAGAATCACGAAGACAAGATTCAAAGGAATCTGACGAGGTCTTCGAATTAAAAGAAACATTAACCAAAAATCAAAGTTTTGATGACGTCAAGAAAGAATTGATGGCTGACATTCCTGAATTAGAAGAGTTTGAAAAAGAAATAGAGCAAAGTAAACGAGATAAAATGATCAAAAATATTAAAGAAGATGTTAAACAGATTGATGTAGAGGCTGATTCCATTGATAGTGCGGTAATGGACATCAATATCGACGAGTTGAAAACAAAATATGATAATTTGAAAGAAAATAGAAAAAAGTTAATAGCTCAAATACATGAGATCAAATGCAAGATGTCTGAAATAAGATCACAAGAGGATGACATTTTAAGAGAGGTAGGTTAAAAAAAAATATTTTTTATAAGATAATTATTTAAATACAATAAAATTAATTAAGTTAATATTTAACCTGGTTGCTGAACCTTCAAATAGACTATAATAAATTTCTAATGAAATGTCCAACCAAGGCAATAAATTACGTTGTGTACAGTCTTCCATGGTCTATATTTATTCAAGTCATTTTGGGTTTTGTATAATTTTTTGTGATATACCTATATGTCGGGAATATTATCATTTCAAATATTTACAGTTGGAAATGGAGAAAGCCTTAATAAAAGGCGAATATGACTCAGAGATAGCGATCCTTAACATAGAACAGAAGAAAAAGGCAGAACTAGCGGATCAAGCGAAGAAGATAGAAATGGAAATCAAGCAGTTAAAAGAGAGACAAGAAGCTAGGCAGAATGATATGCGGGATAGAGTTGAAATTGCTACATTGAAGGTGGAAAGGTAAATGATTGACATCAATTTAATTTTTGTTAATACCCTTATATTCGATACTCATAGTGTAATTTGATATCTGTGTTGATATGTCGTCATGAAAAGTATTTTTAAAATTTTATGACATTTCTTTTTACCTACAGAATAGAAAAAGACATAAAAGACAACACGGCAACAGTTGAAGAACTGCAAAATGCTCAAGACATATTAGATAATGAGACCAAGATATACGAAGATTTAGAGTTTCAGCACCTCGAAGAAGAATCTGAATTGTAAGCATTATTAAACCTTTTCATGGAATTAAATTATTGGGAATATGTTTTCGCCAAACTCATAATATTTGTTTTTTTTTAGGTTGGCAAACAGGGAAGACTTACAAAATGAAATAATTTTACTAACCAAGAAGATCGAAGCACAAAAAACGAGAATACTAACACTAAAATCTGAAGCTAACAGCAATTTGACCTCGGCTTTAGACGAGACGAAAATATTACAAGCAGAATATGTCAGACTATTAAATGAAGTAGAAAAACTCACAAGTAAAGTGCAGACAATTGAGAAAGAGTTAAAGCCAATTGTGGGAAAATTAAGCGTCGAAAGAACGCAATCGCCTGATAGTGCATTTTACACTGACCAAACTAGAGCTAAATCGGGTGAATTTGGATATTCACCACAGAGCTCCGATAGTGATGATATAGATTTAACAAAAGTTACACATTTTGAAGAACATACTAATGAATTAAAAGATAAATTTAACTCCATTGACCAAATGTCACAATCTATGATTGTTGATATTGAAAGGAGAGTCATGGGAGACATAATCGACTCGAATGACGAAAGAAATAGCGAAAGTCCGTCTAAGTCTTCAACTTCCAAGGAGAAGAAAGGATTTTGGGAGAGGAATTTCGATTCTTTAAAACGAAAAAGCAAAGACAAAAAGAAGTCGCCTGAAAAAGTCGATATAATGTCGCAGAGCTTGAACGAAAACATGTTTTACAATAATGAGACTATTGAAAACGATGTTTCATTCGATAGGTTTAATAGTTTAAGACATTCCAAGAATAAAAAGGATAAAAATGGTCCAGTGAAAAGTGCGTCTTCATCAAAAATACCAACATTCGCAGCTTTAGGAAAAATTATTAAAAAAGATTCATTCGGTAAAAAAACTCGTGATGTCAAGGTGGAGATAAAGGAGGAACAAGAAACTCAACAAAAAAATAGATACGTCAAAAATGCTAAGCCGACATATGTAGAAAACAAGTACAAATCAAAATCACTGTCTCCTGATAAAATAATATCAAGGGACGAACCAATGATCAAAGAAGAAAATGAAGACTGCGTGGAACCTAATCATAAAGGACATAATGTTACTTTTGAAGAATCTCCTAAAGTAGATAAGGATTATCCAAAAGTTTTACATAGAAAGAGTTGCGGAGATGAACCTAGTATAAGAACAGTATCGGAATTCCAAAAAATGTCTGATTCTGGGAAGATACCATCTCAGGATGACATCGACAGGATATCGAAGGTTACTATGGATGCTCCAATATTATCAAGTGATACTGATATGAATTCTCTCGGGAAGAGAACATTGGATAGCTTGATGGAAATAGAAAGAAAAAGGATGGAGATGTTGGAAGAGCAAGGTAAGATTGCTATTACATAAACTTACTTAAGTTTTCCTCTTTATATTCAGTTATCAGTTATTGTATCGCAAATTTTAAATATATATTATGAATTTTACTATAAGTTTATCATATGCTTTATGACGACTTTATGGTTTTATAGTATACTTTGTGGTTGTCTTGCAATTAAGTAGGAACTAATTGCATAGATTAAATTTCCAAAATTGTTGACAGGCTGCCAAGTGATCGAGCACGAACGCGAAAAAATATCAGAGCTCAAGCGGCGGGCGCAAGACGAGACAAAGAAACTCTGGGACCAGCGCTACAGGTCCGAGCTGTCAAAGTCATTTGACAGCGACTGTGACAGGAATGACAGGACGGCGGACAACAGAGGGAGCGCGGGCATGGACGAAAGCTTCCATGTTAGCAATGTTTTCGATGAAAGGTCAGTTTTTATTTTCGTAACTATTTTTAGCATTTAAATATATTTTTATTGTTAAGCAATAGAACGTTGGATTGGTATTAATTATACTTTCGTTTTCTGGATATTTAAAGACGATCACAAAACATCTTAGTTCCGTATTAATATACAGATATCTAGTATAAAATACCTTTCGCGGGTAATGTCAAAATGCTTGTCAAATCATAGAACGATGTCATTCTTGACATGACAGAAGATGTTTATAGATTCCATTATTTGTTTATTTATACGGACCTGTCACTACTCTAGTTTAATAGCTTGGTCATCTAAACGGTAATGATCCATTTTAATATACATACAAGCAGGTAACAATTGTGTCACAGAAACCCCACCAACTCTTATTTTATCTGGTTTTTATAAAAATCCTTTACGAAATCAATCAACTACTTCAAGCTGTTCTCAAATTCTAACAAGTCTTTGTGTGGTAAGTGTGTTATATGTTTTCTGTGCTGAATCTCCAATTTAGTCCAGTGTACCGCGATAATGGCCAGTGGGGACTACGTAATCGCGTTGATAAGATAACAAGCAGTTGCGTCGCGAATGTACCGCACTATAAACGTGTCGAACAATCTGTTATTGAAGGTATACAATAGTTTGATGCGATTTAAGTTTCAATAATCCGCTATTAACCCTGTGTCTCTAAATATGTATACAAGGGTCAGTTTCGAATAATTAATATAATTTTCTTAATTTCGATTAATACTTTATGACACTTGTTATACGTTTGAAGTTCTGAATTCGCAGGAGAGTGCTTTATCTTGTCGCTGTTATGTTATATGACAGCAGTATTTAAACGTTAATAAATTTAATAAGTATCTACTACATATTTACAGCCTAAATGTCTATAAGGGTACAAAAAAAATATGCATAAGCCAAGATTTAACTTCGTTTACATTTTACGATGGCAGTAAAATTCGAAAATGACCCATAATACTTTTTGGAATGAAACAACTATTAACGGATTTAACTCGCGTATTTTTATTTTATTTTATTTGCTGACGTTTCGTCATAATACTTTTATTAATGAATTATGCAAACATAGGTCCCTTACATAGGCGATATTATGGAACACGACCGTTTCGTAATGTAATCCTCAGATATAATAACATATTTAAAAGGCATATTAAGAAAGTTAAAAATGTTTGTTCCTACAAAAAATCTTTATATATAATATATGTATATCCTATGATTACCTACTAGAGTCAATCGTATGATTACCAAATAAATACCTGGATATCACTGCTCCAACGCCCGGAATAAGCAAGTTCAATGAAAGCAATCAGGAACGTGGCGACAAATTAATATGGTAACAATGTGACTAACATATTTAGGTCGACCTTATAAAGTGGATGCACGGACGGATGTACAGGGCGATCTTAGATCAATCGTTACTATTTACAATAAATAAGTATTGTGATATTTTTGTGACATTTTAAATTTTAATAGAATTACTTAAATTACCTATTTATGATATATAGTAATATTTTAAAGATATATATTTGAAATTTGAATTGATGTTGAAAATACGCAATGTCACATTTATCAGCAAATTAATTAATTATCTTAAAATGTTTAACGGAATACTTATAAACCACAGTCCTAAATTAGTTAAATTACCATTTGTTTAAATTATATAAAAAATAAATCCCCATGTATATGCGTAGAGACTGCATTTATAAACATCCTCTATTCACAATTGAGTCCACAGATGTTTTCACTGTCTATACACGGCGGTACCGACCAACGATCTATACCTTAATAATACAGAATAAAAAGAAAAACAAAACTTAAAAAAATATCTTTCATTTAAAAAAATGTGTTAAAATAGGCAAAAAAAAGCTGCCAGAAAATATAAAATAGGAAAACAAACAGACACACAGTGTAGCCTTTGTTTATACTAGGTAGTACGTGATGTCATTGTGTGACTAAGTGAAGAAAACAAATAATGTGCAAATTTCGATTTACACCGTGTGACCTAGTAAACCACATTGAACTATACCAATAGTCCAGAAACATGGTGTGTTAGTGACGGCATATAAATTCTGAGGTTTTAGTGAAAAAGGGTATAAGTGTCATACTACATCTGAAGAACTTTTACGTTTTTACACTCCCGAATTGTACAATAATATACCTACTGCATTATATGTTTTAATTCGAATTGAAGTGTATTTGTGGGTATGTGATATCTCCCTTAGTCATACAGGATTTATACTGAAATCTTCTATAGATAAATAGTGCTTAATATAGATAGTGTATCATTACATACAAGTACTTAGGTATATAGTAAAAATGTCAAAAACGAAGCATAAAGGGAACAAGTTATTATGTTGGTAAGTATTTATATTAAGAAATAATTGATGTTTCATATCGAAAGCGTTAATGAAATTTAACTTCGCCTTTTAATATAAGTACCTAGCTTATAACATAATAAATTTAAGTTTTATTAATGTTGTGAACTAGGTATAGGTAGGTATTAAACTGCTCTAGAAAAGTTCCTTTCATTAGCAGGTAATTTATAAGCGATGCAAAGAAAAACAGATTTTTAAATAAATCCGTCTTTGTTACAGTTCTGGATTCATGTCATCATCGATAGAAGAGGTAAGTTTTTTCTTTTTATATTAATTGTTACCTATATGTACCTATCTATATGTACTTAGTTATATTTAATGCATTTATCTTTGGCCAGTTATTAAGAAACAACTATTTTATAAAATTATCAATACATAGGGAAGGAGGAAAGAGATCGGAACTCGCTACTTACTATGTGTCTAAGCCCTAAGGGTATATTTTGCTATCTTATCTTACATATAATAAAACAGTAGAAACCGCGTGTCTGTACAATTGAAATTTTTAACAAAAAATGGGTGTGGGCAATAATAAAAGAGTAACAGAACACAAAAATGATTTTTTAGATTTTCTTTTCTGTCTGTCTGTCTGTCTGTCTGTCTGTCTGTATGTATTCGCTAATCTTGAAAACTACTGAACAGATTTTGATGCGGCTTTCACTAATAGATTAAGCTCTTCCCTGAGCAACATATAGGCTTTGTTTCATCGAAATCGGATGTCAAATAAAAAAGCTATCGTCTTTTAAAGTTTAAAGGTAATTTTTCTATAGGAGATTTTATAGTTACATAATATAGTACTAGATGGCGCCTCAAGGCAATTAAAACGCGCTATAGCTTTTTCTCTGAAAAGTATAAATACAAACTTGCGATTCGGTTAGTTGATGATTTTGATGTTATACTTGGATATGAAAATACGGACTCTGAACTTGCTTTGTGAATTGGTTGAAAAATATCGGATATAATCTAAAAAAATATTGCCTACGTAGATTTATTGAAATCAATTCAAACGGACACAATTTCCAGTGTCCGTTTGCTTTGCTATGACAATTAACAAGTCTCAGGGGCAGACGCTAAAGGCTGTTGGAGTTGATCTCAGGTCGAATTGTTTTTCACACGGCCAACTATACGTGGCTTGCTCGCGGGTTAGTAATGCGGATAACCTTTTCATATTAGCCCCAGAAGGAAAAACTGTTAATGTGGTTTATAAAGACATTTTATAATTTACATTTGAAATATTAAATACATACCTATATTATATTTTTTATATTATTTGTCTGTCTATCTGTGTGTTCCGGCTAATCTATAGAACAGCTGGACTGATTTGGACGGGACTTTCACTGGCAGATAGCTTATGTAATAAAGAGTAACTCATTTTAGAAAAAAATCTTTAATTATCCATACTTATGTCCCAGTACTTAAATTCCACGCGGACGAAGTCGCGGGCACAGCTAGTCTTAAATAATTAATAATTTCTGATGCTTTCGCACTCTTAACAAATTCACTTCAACGTTAGACTATCATCATAATTAAGCTACGACTACAGCTGTAAAGTTTTTGAAACGTCAACGCAAATAAAAAAAACCCGCATCCCAGTGTTCTTAAATGATTACAATTGTAAAATTAGAATTTTTACAATTTTAGAGATCCTTACACGACGGCCATACTGTATAATAGAGATAAAGTACGGAAACATGTACTTAACGGAAACAGTCGTGTGCAAAGAACGTAGATATCTTGAAGGTATAAATAGACAACAAAAGCATAACAATACGCGTTCGTCACAAGTAGAAATAGAACGCACGCCGCTATTAAATATATCTAACATGTTTACAAGTTTTCAAATTAACTGTATGATTTATATCTGTATTTTTGGAACGAAACGAAAGGATTAGGGGAAGAATTCTATTATGCAGTGTTATAATCTATACATAATGAACATATTATATAACTAGTCATAACAGTGTTAAAGTTATGTTTTTAAATTATATTAGTCTTATTCATTCTTTGCTACGTTTTTACGCCTTATTTTTTTTCATTTTGATATAGATAGATGTAAAGCTGAAGAAAGATATGGCCTTTTTTACCCGGGCATATATAAGGATCTTTAATTTAATTTATAGAATTTCAAGCTGTTGACACAGTGGGGTACAGCTAGGCTGTGATTGACAATTTTTACAAAAAAAAAATAACAAAACTCTCCGTCATATTACTCTCTTACTCAGTTTTGAATTTAATAATCGAAACGGAACTCGCAGTAAACATTTCCGTTGCATCTTAAATTAATTTCATAAATTAACTTTAGTTACTTTACTGTTGAATAGGACATTAATAATAAAAAACAAGGAGTTAATACTTTTTGACAATGCTTATATTACTTTATAGTGCTGTAATGATGGAATTGTAATCGCTGCGAGTGCAATAAAGGTGGAATACAATTTTAATAATAGCCTTCTGACTTGCCGTGAAACTAAAACTAGATTATCACTTTGATTGATATTAATTAAGTACACACACATTATCATGGCTTTTGGTACCATATTTTTATTTTCTTTTAGTAGGTGTATATTAATGACTGATTGTAATAAATTATCTCTTGTTATCTCTATGAGGTAATATTTTTGCGACCATGTCTAAGTAAAAATATATAGGTACTTACATACAAACTTCGGACACATAAAACGTTAAAAAAATCACAACGCTTCTCATACGCATACCATAGTTGGTAAAAGTATAATATAATTATACCTATAAACCTATGAAATTACTCTTACTATGACACATTCAAATGTATATGGAAGGTAAAAAAAATGGTCTGAATCATAACAAATGTCTATAATAATTGGTCAGTTTTTTAAATTAACCTGTGTAAGTATAAAATCCAAAAAGGAATAAATAATATAATGATAATAGTAAAATTCTACACGAGATACTTGGAAGGCTCATAAAACGAATTATATCTAATTTACCTACTTGAATAAAACTAGTTCGCCTACCTACTCTCCTCTTCAATTGCCTCAATAACCGTTACGGTCATATGATTCTTTTAATTGTAAAACCTCTTGATTTGGGTTCTTCATTGATTTGATTTCCACGACTTCAGGCCGTTGGGCTTCTCGGGTACGCCTAGCTTCTACCAATGCCTGTGAAACCCGCGCTCCTAAGTCCTTATCCACCTTGGTCAACAAGTCTAAAATACGTTCCAGAACCGGAGGCGTGGCGTCAATTATAATAGCAGCAGTATTCGCGGCTATTCTCCTTCTGTGACCTTCCGTATTCACGAAATTATTGTAGAAATCTGCAGACACCTGTAAGTCTACTGCGTTCCGGTCGTAAAGTACTGATCTTCGCTTTACCCTTGCTTCGTCAACATACGGTATTGGTCCATTAAAAGAATTCTGATAATAATTTGGTGCATTTAGCATGTTATCTCTTACTGGTGGTACTCCGTCTCTATAGTAATACTTGGCGTATCTTGGTCTATTCACTTCAATTTTATCATGGTTTACTCCAAGACGATGGACTTGTGTGTCGCGGTATGCAGTTCTTCGTGCCTTATATATTAAGTCTGGGGGTGCGTAGATACCAGGTACTAAATTACCTGGATTGAATGCGGACATTTCGACATCCTTAAAGAAGTTGTCGGGATTTTTGTTCAACACCATACGTCCGACTGTAACTGTATGATAAGTCCCGTTTTTCCACAACCTTGTGATATCGAATGGATTGTAGTCTATGATCTTCAAGTCATCCTTTGATAGTATGTCCATCTCAAGTCTCCAAGATGGATATTCTTTGCGCGCGATGGCATTGTAAAGGTCCCTCATTGCATAATCAGGATCAACTCCTAGTTCTCTAGCTAAATCGGAGGTGATCAACTGAACGCCCTGTTCATTTCTAAAGTTAAACCTCACAAAATGACTTTTCCCGTGTTTATTTGTTACTTCAAATGTATGGATTGGAAACGATTCCATTCTCCTGTAACTAGTGACCCCGAAATCTGAGAGAATCCATAGAATACCATGACTGCATTCAGGTTGGAGGGTTATCATGTCAACTTGTGAAGTAGGGTTAAACAAATTAGTTTGCGGATTTCTTTTAAATGCATGCGTGAGAGATGGAAATAGAATTGGGTCCCTGTAGAAATAAACTGGAATGTGTATACCTAAGAAATCGAGATTGCCTTCTTTGGTATAGAACTTAATGGCCAAGCCTCTAATTTCTCTTCCAAAGTCACTGCCGCCTGGATTTTGGATTGACATTGAAAAGCGGGTAACTAAGGGCGTTTTCTTTCCAATACCGTTAAAAACGTCAGCCTTAGTGTACTCGGAGACATCGTTGGTTACTTCGAAATAGCCGTAAGCACCGGCGCCTTTAGCGTGGACCACGCGTTCTGGGATCCTCTCGGCAACAGTTTGGCTCTGAACACTTATCAAGTACTCATTTGAGAATATATCTGTGTTCAGAGCAACTGTATCCCTTATATCAGCTGGGTTTCCTTGGCCGGTCGTGATCACCCCTATTGGATGCTGAAAATTTACATTTTCTTAATATTTAAGATTACTAGATAGTCATAACTATAATATAAATAATTATATCAATAATGATAATAGTTTTGTTTTAAATGATATTATAAAATTATTAATTGTTATTGAATCTAACTTACGGGGTGTTCTAATTTAAAATCCAGGAATTGTCGCGTAGCCGGATCGTACGTGACATTGCTATACTTATATCCGTAGACATTTTCAATGTAAAGACACACAGTCACGCACCAAACTATTCGATTCATTGTAAAACGAAAATACTCGTAAAGTAACAATTTACCACATTTATATAGGTAGAACAGATTATAAACGTTTCAAATAGGGAGTTGAAGGCAAATCGGTTAAATTATTTAACTTTAAACTTGTATGGCAAACAAAAGTTTTACTTATTTTTATTTGAAACTAGGGGTCTAGTAGTTCTATTGTTTCGTCAAACATATATAAGTATGTCAGTCTTGTGTCACATGCCGTCGATATGAACATAGAAAAATGTTGTTTTAGACTATATCAGGCATTTTTTTTTATTTTTTCTAGAAACAAAAAAAAAACATCCTTGGAGTTCATCGTACATTTAAAAAAAAGAATTGGCCAAATTGGTCCAGTCGTTTTTGAGTTATGCGCTTACCAACACATTTTGCGATTCATTTTTATATACATATAAATAGATTGCCTACTTAGTTGAAGCTACGAAGTCTGTTTGTTTTTTTATTGTTTTTTAAGGGTTTCATTAGTTATAAAACTCTTCACGGTCAGAAAGCCATGGCAACTGCCGAAATAGTAACTACATAATAATATTGTTTTTTTTTTGTTTTATTCAAGTTACGCGAATCTACGTATCATTTATATTTTCTGCCTTCAGCTCCCTATCCGTAATTGGATAATAACATCAGTGCAGCAAGAATTGGTATAATTAAAGGTTATTTTTTTTATTAATTCTGTTTTTAAGTAGGCGATTTCCGATTAAATTATTATGATAGGTAATAAACAAAAATGTTTGTTATTCTATCGGAATTATTGAATTATCTTAATTGAAGCCATATCCGCATCGCGTTATAGGAAATACCATTAATAAAGTAGTAGGGAGTTGTGTCTATATAACTTAGGCAGCCGTATTTTTTCTTTTAATCTCGAATGACTATTGTATCACATACATACAAATATATACTTTTAGGAAGAGGTAATTAGGATAAGAATAATCATGAATTTAACAGTTTAAAACACAAATTATAATCAAAATAAAACAAGGTACAGATTCTCGTGATAATTCGACGCCGCCCGCGAAACAAGAATGAACCTGTCGCCTCATTTGACAGTTGTCATCGCTCGCCGGCTATTAAGGCACCCACACACGTAACATGTATAAACCGCGTTCAGTAATTAGATTCTAACACGGCTTCTCCTGACTTATGCATCGTCCTCGATTGCATCTGGAGGCTGGTAATCAACCTCACTTGCATCTTCTACTAAGTCTTCAACGTCACCACGAAGCCCATCATTACACGAAGGTATAGATGCCGCGTCCACCGAAGAACAGGAGGTTTCCGACGTCTCTCCTGGAGTAAGCGACTCACAGGTTTCATCATCTGAAACACAACACTGTTAAAAGTTCCGTATAACCAAAACTTTCAACACTTTCATACATTTACTCAGTTCTAACTCTCGTACTCGTCACTCATAATCATTTGATCCAATTTGAGACGTCTCACAAACATTCACACGACCAAACAGGAGCAGAGGCCTCACTGAATCGCGTGCTCTTGTGTATGGGCAGAGGCCTTCATTCTCGCATGCCCCAGACTGACGGGAATGCATTGTTACATTCTCGTCTTTTCATTCTCATTTAACAAGCCTCACTGAATCGCTTGTCTCACAGATCATATACATGATCTTTATCTGCAGAGATATACCTCACTGAATCGTATATCTCAAGCACTTCTTCACAGAAGGCCAGATCAGGAAGCGACTATCATCAGTCACGACCTAAATGAAGTATCATGTAACAACACTTACTTTCAAAGAAAGCAGCACATGATTCAGGACACCATTCCCCTCGCCACAGCACAAGGTACTCAGCGGCGGCTTGCGTGGTTTTTCCATAAGATCCACTTAACAATTGCAGCTCATAGCGCCCTCTAGGTAATGCCTTGGTGATCTTATAAGGACCCCTCATTCCTGGGTCTAATTTCCCTGTTGACTGTGAATACTTAATAGCAAATACCAGATCACCAATTTGGAAATCTCTAGCAGGGCGTCGTTTTTCATTTGCATGTGAATCCTGCTGAGCACGATTGCGCTCTAATAATTGTTTTGCTCGTGACCGACACATATCACGCCAAGAAGCTCGATTAGGCTGTTTGTTCTCTATGGCTAAATCACGAATCAAGCTACGGATGACAGGTGTTGCACCATTGACTCCTACCAGTAAGTTCATGGCAGAAGCTTGCGTAGTTTTTTGCTTGGTGATATTCAGGACGAGTTGCAGCTTCCATAACTTTTCCGACCACGATGCATTATTGTAGTTTGCTTCGATACGAATCATATTAAGCGTGGTCCTGATATACCTTTCCACTTGACCGTTTGAATGGTGCATTTCCGCTGTAATGTAGTGAATATCACATCCCATGTCCTTAATCCACTTAGTGAAATTCGTTGCTACAAACATGCGTCCACGATCAGCAACTAGTAATTTAGGCACACCGAATAAGGAGACAACATTTGAGAGAGCCTTCATGAGTTCATCGGCAATTTGTCGTTTCATTGGATAAAGCAAACAGTATTTGCTAAAAGCATCCACAATTAGCAGAACATATTTGTAACCATGGGATATAGGTAGCGGACCCAAAGCATCCAGGTGAATAGTTTCAAATGGTATATCTGGTTTGGGCCAAGATGAAATATATTGGTGAGGCGCCCTAGGGACTCGTTTCGTTGAAATACAGACAAGACAATGAGCAACATATTTTGTCACAAATTGACGCAAGCCAGGAAACCAAAAGTGCTTAAGGATCAAATCCAATGTCTTATCGATGCCTACGTGTTCATGTTCATCGTGGAAGATTCGCAAGAGACTCAGACGATGTCCTTTAGGAATATAGCACAAGAGGCGTGCTTGCCCTTGCAAAGGTGTGTACCGATAGAAGAGCGTATCATTCTGGTATGAGTAACGTGTCGGATCCAACTTGCCCTCTTGTAGTTGTTGAATGAGAGCATCGGTTTCCTTATCTGCTTTTTGAGCTATCTGAGCCCAGTTGCGGGGCCGTGTAATGTGATTAACGCTTATTGGGTTACGGCTCAAATAATCTGCGTGACTCATCGCCGTGCCCTTCCTGTACTCTATTTCAAACGAAAAGTCTTGGAGATAGATCCACCAGCGAGCAACACGAGGGAGCAAGTCCTTCTTTTTTTCAGTAGCCTTTAAAGCGTTACAATCGGTCAGAAGTTTAAAATTAATGCCTACTAAATAATGACGGAAATGTTGCAACGCCTTGACGACTGCTAAAGTTTCAAGTTCGTAAGAGTGGTAACGACTCTCCGCGCCCTGTGTACTTTTGCTGAAATAGGCAACCACTCGCTTTTTGCCATCAGAATGAATTTGCATCAGTACTGCACCGTATCCAATACTAGATGCATCAGTGTGAACTTCGGTCTTTAGATCAGGATCGAATATGGAAAGTAAAGGTTCGGTAGTGAGTCTTTTTATTATATCCTGTCGAGCGATTTCCTGTTCTGGACCCCAGTGAAAAGGTATGTCTTTCTTTAACAACTGTGACATACATGCTGTTTTTGTTGCGTAACCTTCAATGTAACGCCTAAAATACCCAGCTAATCCCAAAAATTGTCTGACCTGCTTCATGTTCGTTGGAACTGGAGCTTTAACTAATGCTTCAACTTTACTAGGACTCGGCCTAACCTGACCCATGCTAACAACTCTGCCTAAGTATTCTACCTCTGTGGTGAGAAAAGAACATTTTCGGAGGTTTATCGAAAACCCCGCGGTGGTTAATGTTTTGAGAACCTGTTTTAGTAATTCGATACCTTCTTCAACCGTTGAACTCAATAGGAGCACGTCATCGATATACACTAGAACAGAACCTGCCTCAATGAATGTTTTCAATGTCTCATTAATGATACGCTGATACACTATTGGTGAATTTGTCAAACCAAAAGGCATTCTGACAAACTCATAATGTCCCTCTGGTGTGACAAAACCTGTTTTATGAATAGACTCCTCATCAATCGGGATCTGATGGAAACCGGTGGCCATGTCAAGGCTAGAGAAAAATTTGAATTTACCTAAACGGTCTATGTGGTCATCAATTAATGGCAACGGATAGCGATCCCGTACAGTAAGACGATTCAAAGCGCGATAATCGACACACATTCTATCTGAGCCGTCTTTTTTCTTGACTAAGATTATAGGGCTAGAATATTGTGATGTGGATTCCCTAATAATCCCTTTATCTTTAAGATCCGCAATGATTTCTCGCACTTTCAACTTCTCCTGATGAGACAACTTGTAAGGCCTGTATACTACCGGTGTGTTGTCTGTAAGACTGATGGTCATTTTGCCTGTCTTAACTGTGGTGTTTGCGGTGCCTGTTATCAAAAACTCGGAATACTGTTTAAGTACTGATAATAATAATTCGCGTTCATTACTTTTAAGAGGTGTATTAACTTGTGTGGTATCTGTTGTAACTAAATCGACGTGTCTAACTATAGGTGAGCGTGTAATTAATTGGCGGTTTTTGGTACGAATAAAAGTTACACCATCGCGATTTAAAATATCTGTCCCAACAATGACCGGAAAATCGATACATTTGGACTGAACCACTACAAAATCGGCTTCAATAGAAATTTCACTAAATTCTATCGTCAGAGTCACATAATGTTCTGAAACAACGTCTTGACCACCAATTCCCCTTAATGTACAATTGACAGGTTGTAGCGTATGAGAAATATGTTTTAAAAAATCCGCAGATATCAAGGATACATTCAGCGCTCCACTGTCAATTAGCACATCAACTGGAATACCCTGGATGACAGCCGTGGTGATATCATTGTCATTAGCGTTAGACTGCGTTCGATCTATGCACAAGTTCATTTTACGCTTGTTTCGTTGCCCTGACCTCTCTTTAGCAAAACATGACTCTTCTCTATGACCCGGTTTTTTACAAAATGTACATAGCGCAGTACTAGTGTCAGCTGTTTCAGGTGGGTTATTCGATTTAGAAGCCTTAGGTTTATTAGGGCAATTAAAACTTTTATGACCGGCCTGACCACAAGAGTAGCACTTCTTGTCAAACTGAACCGATGGTAAGGGACGTTTTCTTACAGACGGTGTACGTATTTCCGATTTATTACGGTTCGGCTTAATATAAATCGACAAAAACGATACCAAGTTATCACACGTTAAATTTGCATTTGCAGCGGCTGCTCTAATTTGAGGATCGTTAATACCTCGAATGACAATCAAAACCATAAGTTCCTCACTAAGTCCTTTTACTATTTTTAAGCGTAACAATGTTCGCCTAGCATACTCTGCATATGTCATGTACTTATCGGAGTTAGTGCTCATAGTGTTGTATAAAATGTTGGCATAATCTAACCTACGCGGGCATAAGGTTTTAAATTCTTTAACAAAAGTACGCCACGATCTGTCATTCGATACCCACTCATGGAGCCAAGTGCGTGCGTCTCCTTGAGACAACCTGCGACGCGAGATAAGCACTCATAATCGTCCCAGCCGTTCGAAAATTTAGCACGTTCCACCTCCTTACACCAATCATCAATATCGTGAATAGACGGATCGAAATTAGACACGAAATAATTTTGAGATCTAGTTGGATTTATAGATTTAATGGCTTCAATCAGATCTTGTGCAGAGGTGGAAGCAGATGCAGTGTTATCGCCTGCCTGGGACGTAGGTGGCATCGCATTAATATCGACATTAATAATATTACTCACAGGTTGTTCCAAAGGCACCGCAATGACGTTTCTCTGATGTCCGTCGGCAGTACCAACAACCGGCGTACTATGTGACACAGGAGTACTTTCGCGAAGGGTATTTTGATGCGCGTATTGTACCACTGGGCGCGCAGATGGACACGCTAAAACTTTTGAATGTGCACTGGTACCCGTGTTGTTGCCACTAACCGATTCGTTTCGTACTTCAGTGTCCACCGATTGGATACGTCCGCTTGAACTCGCGCTGTTACTACTTTCCAATGCATCAATCCGTGATATAATCGTATTCAACATTAAATTAAGATCTTGTGATGGTGGCGGCGTACGCGTTCGCGACCGATCGCGGTACCTACGGCCTCGCTCATACGGACGGGTCTTGCTTCGCGAACGTCGTTTTCGATTAGGCATACTTAATCAAAACAGAAAACTCTCACTAGTAAACAAAATTATACCAACGACAACCTTTACCTTGTTTCAAATATTCAAAACAATAACAATTGCCAAGCAAATATCTTACAGGCTTTATAGGTGATAATCGTTTCTCACTTCTGATTTTAGGAAGAGGTAATTAGGATAAGAATAATCATGAATTTAACAGTTTAAAACACAAATTATAATCAAAATAAAACAAGGTACAGATTCTCGTGATAATTCGACGCCGCCCGCGAAACAAGAATGAACCTGTCGCCTCATTTGACAGTTGTCATCGCTCGCCGGCTATTAAGGCACCCACACACGTAACATGTATAAACCGCGTTCAGTAATTAGATTCTAACAATACATATACCTACATTAGAATATCTTTTCATGTATGTATAAAGACGCTTGCTTTGGACGATTTCCTTTTTAAAATTGTCTATTTAGAAATATAAACTTGTCTCATGAAATAAATAGGTTCCGTCCGTCATTCCGGAAACAACTAATGCATTCAAGATGTCGACCAAAATAAAACGGAATAGTTGGATGAGAAACTGAACTTGTGTCAAAATCTGGTCGGATATACTAATATTATAAAGAGGAAAACTTTGTTTGGTTGTAATTAATAGGCTCAAAAACTACTGGACCGTTTTTTAAAAGTTCTTTCACAATTCGTAAGCTACATTATCCACGAGTAACATAGGCTATAGAATAATTTGAAAAAATAAATAACCCTATTTATTTATTTTTTTCGTGCGAAGCTGGGGCGAACGTAGGAGGTACATATTTTTAACTTTCAACATTTGACGGTCTGTTGGTCTAGTAGTCAGAGATCCTGACTACGAAACCCTTGGATAATGCATGGATTTCGTTTTATCCGGGCAAATAAAAGTATCCCGCGGGATAATTCAAAGTATATAATTCCATGCCGCACAGCTACTTTCTATGTACTTAATATTTTTTTCTAAAATAGAACGATGTTGTCGATCTCCTTATTCTATTACTTATTCGGTTTGAAATAATCAAATTGAAACTCGTAGTACGTAGATAATTAAACATTTTCGGTGCATCAAGAATTAATTTAATAAAGGACGATTGAAAGGAAGAAAAGGATATTGATGAAAAAACCAAAGCGTTATTTTTTTACAATGTTTGTATTAGGTACTTTTTAGTGCAATAATTATGGAAATATAATTACCCCAAGTGTAAGGTGGAAATCGTAAGACAATAAATATAGGTAAATAGAAATCCTTTCTTCTAATTATCGTGAAAGAAAAACTAGATAATTGAAACGTCCGAATTATATCAATTAAATACATTTAGGATTAACATGACTTAGTACCATATCTTTATTTTGTTTCAGTACGTAGGTATATATATTAATGTCTGAGTCTAGTAAAACCTAAATTTATGAAAATCTATCTCTACGAGGTAACATTTTTGCGATCAACACAAATAACTATATAGATAGGTGCATAAGTACATACTAAGTGCGGACACAAAAAGGTTTAAATCAAAACTCTTCAAATAAGCTAACCATAGTTGGGTAAAAGTATAATACAAAAATTTGAAGTATAAATAATAGTAAAATTCTACACAGATATTTAGAAGATCTATAAAACAAATTATTTCAAATGTACCCTACTTCAATAAAACTAGTTCGCCTACCTACTCTCCTCTTTAATTGGCTCAATAACCGTTACGGTCATATGATTCTTTTAATTGTAATACCTCTTGATTTGGGTTCTTCATTGATTTGATTTCCACGACTTCAGGCCGTTGGGCTTCTCGGGTACGCCTAGCTTCTTCCAATGCCTGTGAAACCCGCGCTCCTAAGTCCTTATGCACCTTGGTCAACAAGTCCAAAGCACGTTCCAGAACCGGAGGCGTTGCGTCAATTAAGATAGCAGCAGTATTCGCGGCCATTCTCCTTCTGTGACCTTCCGTAGTCACGAAATTATTGTAGAAATCTGTAGACACCTGTAAGTCTACTGCGTTCCGGTCGTAAAGTACTGATCTTCGCTTTACCCTTGCCTCGTCAACATACGGTACTGGTCCATTAAAAGAATTCTGATAATAATTTGGTGCATTTAGCATGTTATCTCTTACTGGTGGTACTCCGTCTCTATAGTAATACTTGGCGTATCTTGGACAATTCACTTCAATCTTATCATGGTTTACGCCAAGACGATGGACTTGTGTGTCGCGGTATGCAGTTCTTCGTGCCTTGTACATTAAGTCTGGGGGTGCGTAGATACCAGGTACTAAATTGCTGGGATTGAATGCTGTCATTTCGACATCCTTAAAGAAGTTGTCTGGATTTTTGTTCAACACCATACGTCCGACTGTAACTGTGTGATAAGTCCCGTTTTTCCACAACCTTGTGACATCAAACGGATTGTAGTCTACGAACTTCAAGTCATCCTTTGATAGTATGTCCATCTCAAGTCTCCAAGATGGATATTCTTTGCGCGCGATGGCATTGTAAAGGTCCCTCATTGCATAATCAGGATCAACTCCTAGTTCTCTAGCTAAATCGGAGGTGATCAATTGAACGCCCTGTTCATTTCTAAAGTTAAACCTCACAAAATGACTTTTCCCGTGTTTATTTGTTACTTCAAACGTATGGATTGGGAAACTATCCATTCTCCTGTAACTAGTAACCCCAAAATCTGAGAGCACCCATAGAAAAGCATGAGTGAATTCAGGTTGTAGAGTGAATACTTCAAATTGTGACGTAGGGGTATACAAATTAGTTTGCGGATTTCTTCTAAATGTGTGCAAGAAGGTGGGAAATACAATTGGGTCCCTGTAGAAATAAACTGGAATGTGTTGCCCTACGAGATCGAGATTGCCTTCTTTGGTATAGAACTTAATGGCCAAGCCCCTAGTTTCTCTCCCAAAGTCACTGCCGCCTGGATTTTGGATTGCCATAGAAAAGCGGGCTACTAAAGGCGTTTTCTTTCCAATACGGTTAAAAACGTCAGCCTTAGTGTACTCGGAGACATCGTTGGTAACTTCAAAATAGCCGTAAGCACCGGCGCCTTTAGCGTGGACCACTCGTTCTGGGATCCTCTCGGCAACAGTTTGGCTCTGAACACTTATCAAGTACTCATTTGAGAATATATCTGTGTTCAGAGCAACTGTATCCCTTATATCAGCTGGGTTTCCTTGGCCGGTCGTGATCACCCCTATTGGATGCTGAAAAGTTGAAATGAAAATTTTAAATATTTTACATTGCCACATAGTTCTGATTAGATTATATGTGTTTTTTTTTAATAGTCATATAATGCAATTAATTATATCATTAATGGTATTGTTCTAAATTATGTTATTAAATTGTTATAAATGTTAATCTATCTGGGTTGTTCTTCTTTTCTATTGACACTTAACCTGTCCTTCGTCTTATTAAAGCATCACATTGGAGTATTGATATTCTTGGTTTTATTATGTTTGAATAAACGTCCTTATCTTTTTATCTATTAATATTATGTAATATTTCACTTTCTCGAACTAGAATTTTTTTATAAGTTTGATTTTTAAAAGAATGCCATGACAGAGTAGTAAATCGTAACGTGGTTTCCACTCGGAAATATTATTTAAAAAAAAACACGATTAAAAATACAATATTTGGTTAAAACGAAACTATTAGTCCTTATAAAAGCAAACGCATTTATTTAATCCTGCACCAAAACGACAATAATCAATAGTGAACTGATTAATAATTAAAAAACTGGAAAACGTCTTTCCACTGTTAATAGAAAAGAAGATCGATCCTTCTAACTTACGGGGTGTTCTAATTTAAAATCCAGGAATTGTCGCGTAGCCGGATCGTACGTGACATTGCTATACTTATATCCGTAGACATTTTCAATGTAAAGACACACAGTCACGCACCAAACTATTCGATTCATTGCAAAACGAAAATACTCGTAAAGTAGCAATTTACCACATTTATATAGGTAGAACAGATTGTAAACGTTTAAAAATAGAGAGTAGAAGCCAAATCTCTTTAATGACTTGGTTTGAAAATTGTTTATCAAACATAAGTTTTACTTATTTTTTTATTTAAAGGTTTCGTGAGTTATAAAAGTGCACGGGCACAAAACTGCAATATTACCTGTATAATGCTCTTTTTGTTTTGATTTATTCAAGGTATGCTAATCTACGTATGACTGATTTATCTTTTCTGCCTTCAACTCCCTATCCGCAATTGTAGAATTTCATCAATATAGAATTAGTGTAATTAAAGGTTATTATTTTTTTATTTTTGTGTTTTTAGGCGAGTTCCGATGCAATTACAGGCATTTTTAGGAGTAGACGAAAACGTTCGATATTTAATCGGATTATCTTAATTGAAGAGATATCCGCATTGCATTGCGTTGCCGCGTTTTAGGAAATATCATAACTAAAGTAGTAGTTCTGTCTATAGAGCTAAGGTATCTTGGCCATTCTGTCCGTATTGTTACTAGAAATCTTGAATTACTATATTAATATTAAAGTTTCTTTGCATGTAAATATAACTGATGCTTTTTTTGGACGATTTCGTTTTTAAAATTCTCTCATGAAATAAATTTGTTCCGTCCGTCATTCTGTAAACAACTTAATGCATTTAAAGTAAAAAATTAAATAGGTGAATGAGAAACTGAACTTAGTGCACTTAGAGAAACTGAATTTGTTAAGTAACATAAGTCCGAGTAATGGTTACACTTTTCTTTAACATAATTTACGTCATTATAATATCTGTTTGTATGTCAATGAGAATATTCCGTAATTGTGATTTTTTCTTTGGGTAATGTAACAAATATCAGGTAAACCACGTGGCACAATATGTATAAGTAAGTTGATATAATTGGCGGAATCGTTAATTGGGAATCGAATTATATTTTTAAATTGTCAGCACTTACCTACTTAGTTGGCTAAACAATACTTCCTTTTCTGCGCTGTTATATACTTATACTTAGTTTCTCGGTTACTTTTATATTGATGTTCTTTTTGTTAAGGTGTGTGTATTTTTTATGATACTACCTACGTCATCACTGCATAAAAAATAAAAATGTCGAATATGACTGTTTGCCTATTAATACCAGAATACCTTTCATAATAAAATCTAATTCACGCCATAATACATATACGTAACAAAAATAAGTAAACATTTTCATTCAAGCGTGTCGCCCACTTTTCCGTGGCACTAAAATAAACGAATCGATTTAGAGCGAGTAACACAGTGCATGGCCGGCCGTAAACCGTAAATGTTTGACTGTCAAGGGCGGACGGCGTTTTGAGAAAAAGCTTGAGATCGCCAGTTAGCGATCGCTCAGTTAACGGAAAGCGCTCGGACAGGACAGTTCTCGGTGCCGCTGAATTTCTAATTTCATTTCACGTCTGTGACAGTATTGTAATTTATTATTGTGGTTTAAAACTATTAAGAAATTTACGGTGAAAGATCTTAACGATTAAGGCTAGATAGAATTTACTGTTTTTACTAATAATTACAACTCCGTTTACCGTTCATTTATCATCGGAATCTTTTAATAGTTGTTTGCTATTTAATTTGAAACGCTCATACCTTGATCAACACAATTATGTTTACATCGTTCTTGAGAGTAATTTGCTAGCTTTCAATGATATAATTATGTATTTACTTAATTATGATATGATAATTACTTAATTATGTATATGATAATTACTTAATTATGTATTGCTTAGAATCTTTATACTAACTATTGTTTAGGGTCAAAATTGTTTTTTCACCTTAAACAATAGTAGGTAATGTAGGTATGTATAATAACAAAAGAAGCTTTTACTTTTAATATTTACAGTCTTAAAATTCCACCAATGCTTATTTTGTAATGGTTCAGGTATATTAAAAAATAAATTATATGTTTTTCTAAGTGCGTAAACATTTTGGCAATTGGCTGTATAATAAATGTCATAACATCTATTTGGACACATTATGTCTATGTGGCTTACACTTATAAAGAGTTCACACTGGAACATTGGCTGCCCAAGACCTATACTTGTAAGTAGAAAAAAGATTTCAATTTTTTTATCAATTTTTATAGCGATTTTAGAGTAAGGTAGAGGCAAATATGTATATATTTTACTTACTATCTTCATAAGTAGTATGCTGTTTTATGTCTGTAGTTTCTCAAATACATTTAATTTTCTTTCTGCTGAAAATATCACAGCACTGACAGTAGGTATATAAACAAAGACGGGTTATTTATACATGTATGTCTTTTCACATTGAATCCGTTCAATAAATAGGTACCACCAATAGGTAAACGGTAGCAAATATTAAGCCATTAATTATTAGCAAGCGTTTTATTATCAGTTGGAAGTCTTCATACTTATTTAATTTATATGTTGAATTAGCACCTACGAAAATAAAAGGCGTATCATTAATCGTCTTGGAATTCGCGTGGGCAAGGCTTTATTTTGAATTTAATAAGTTTTTTATGAAAGTAGACTTTCTGTACCTAGCCGAGTACAAAATAGCTTTTATATAAGAAACTAGTTTCTGCCGGCGACACCAACCAGCTTAGTAAATACTAGCCCTTTAAGGGATTATTTAGCTTAGTAAAAGCCACCCCTTTAAATCTGTCATAAAAAATGTCCTACTCCGGGAGACGATTTCTCTATATCCTAAACAAGGGCGGATCCAGTGGGTCTTGGGAGGGCAATCGATATTTTAAACCGTTTTATAGATTGCTTTTAATAATATGACTATCTTTTGAATATATTTTGACTGTGATCACACCCCCCTTGACTATACACACTTGGATCCGCTCTTGACCCTAATACCAGTTCATCGGTTTGTGTGAAGAGGTAACAGACAGGCAGAGATTCTTTTGCATTACAGGATGGGAGCGTATTAAATGACGTAAAGTGTCTATTCTATTCTTGAGAACATGGTTGGTGGTCGTTAAAAGCGAATTGGACGAGAAGTAGGTATGCTTTTGAAAAATGTGAACTTTTTTTCAGTAGGTATTATTAATGTTGAAATGCAGCTACTGACCTTGACCGTTAAGTATAATGGTCAAATGTTAAGAATTATATATTTGACAGAAAATATTTTCTATAAATGAAGATGAAATTTTATAGCAATGAAGTTTACTTACTACCTACGACGAGTCATCTCTAAAACATTTCAATTCGTCCACAGTACAATGAAAATACCTATTCACGATATTAATGAAGTAGTGACATACCTTAACGACAATTTTATGTTGATAAAATAAACAAGAAAATAAATGTCAACAAGCCAGAGACAAATGCATTATATTTATATGTATATCTATTTATTTGCAATAATGAGTATTTTGACTGCGGCTATTTTAGATTCACCAAATTATATATTGTATATCTACTTCACTACTTACGTATGTACCAATGTGTAAACTCTTTATTGTTCCTACAACAAAACACAACGTACAACGACGAACTTATTTTTTTTAAGAAATCTCTTCCAATTAACCTTTGGAATTTAGTGATTATGTAAGTTAGAGCGTTGGTTGGACAAAAAATGTGTAGCCTAAGTCCTAACTTAGGTAGGTATAATAAATCCTTATTGTAGGGGTAGTTGTAAGATAATAAGATAATGCCTTTATTGCACTACATAAATAGTAAAATACATTTTCCGTACTCTGGCCAGAAAGCGCCTACTTTGTGGCGGCTTCGCTAAATGAAATTTCCGCTTTCTGGCTTCGTCGACAGACAGAAAAATATACTGACCTCGTCCAGTAAAATATAAAAGCCTCAGATCACATTTTTGTCAACCTCGGCTTCGCCTCGGACGACAATTGCATGTAATCTGAGACATTTTTTATTTTACTGGCCTTGGTGCGTAATGTACTATTACAATATGACACACGCATTAGGTGCGATGTCAGTGCGCTCGTACACTTGTAATAAAGGGATTCTGCATTTGGTGTGATTAAAAAAAAAAACCGAGATAGTCATTTATCGCTGACCCTCGTTCCCACATACCGTATTAGAATTAAAATGTATGTACATTTTTCAGTTGCCAGTGAGGAATTCTCGCACGGAATCAACGGAGGACGAGAAACGCAGCGATGACAGCCGCCCGCTCAGCCTCGCGTCGGACTTCAGCCGAGACAACATCTGTGAGTCGCGTACACAACGACGTCACCTTAATCAACATTCGTGCTTGAATTATACTTGTATTTAATCAATAAATATCGTTTGACAAATTAAACCATTAGATCTAGTCCAACGGAACACGTACCTACATATGCTACTTTAGTCCTAATCACACTCCTGCCCCTAGCTGGATTCGAACACCCAACCTCCGATTACATAGTCAGGGGCACTAACCACTAGATCGACAGGCCGACACTGAGGTATCTACTGAGAGTCCGGCTTATAAAATTACTCAGCGCAAAATATTCTTGCGTTTACGAAAGGGATGTCACACAATATGGAATTTAATTTTTTTAAACACCTCGAGTTATCGAGTTTATCGAGTGAGCGAAGCATAGGGCAGGATAAGATTCTAGAGTATAATGCTATAGATAATTGTGTTTGTTTTGTTTCAGTATCGCTGTCCCAAGCGCCCCGGCGCAGCCGTCGCGGCGTGGCGCCGTACAGCGAGTCGCAGCGGCCGCTCACGCGGTACCTGCCCGTCGACCGCGACGACTTCGACCTGCGGCGGCACGTCGAGTCCGCCGGTAATCACACACATATATACATATATAAATAAAACCGGCCAAGTGCGAGTCAGACTCGCGTATGGAGGGTTCCGTAACATTATCTATAAAACGGCAAACGTTTGTTACGCGGAAACCCCCTTAAATATATTATGTTTTATTCTGATTTTTAGTATTTGTTGCTATAGCGGCAACAGAAATACATTATCTGTGATAATTTCACATTTCTACTATCACGGGTCATGAGATGCTGTCTGGTAACAGATGGATGGACAGCAGAGTTTCAGTAATAGGGAACCTTATTGGGTACGGAGACTATGGACAGCTTAAAAACTAGCCTAACCAATCACCTAGAATTTTTATCCTAGACTTTAATTTGATGAATACATAATACATGTCGAAGATTATTCGCTTAATCTTCGACAGGTATAAATGCAGCCTCTAGTTAAATGTATTTATTTCAGGTCACCAGATTGAACTGTGCCCCTACGTGACAGTGACGGCGAGCTCGTGTCGCGGATACCTGCATAAACTGGGCGCCAAGTTCCACACCTGGTCCAAACGGTGAGATTCGAAACACTAAAGGAAAACAACCAAATAATAATCGTTGTCATAACAATTTCAAGCCAACTGAATTTTATAATTTATGAGGCTACTTTCAGAGCTAAAGTATCAGTGAATCATCTTACTTTTGGCTAATTGCCAAGCTTACATAATTTACGGTTTAGATATAATAATATAATTAATTTTATATAGGTGGTTCGTTTTCGACCGAGAGACGAAAACGTTCGTGTACTATTGGGACAAGAGCGAGAAGAAACCGAGAGGCGGTGCTTACTTCCAAGTTAGTATACTTACATACAACATATTTATTAAACATGTTTGTAACGACGTGACATTATTTGATTTATTTTAAAATATTCATAAAAAGTGTAGTAAAATCTCATTATATGTTTGTCTGAGATTAATTAATTCTCAGAGAACCTTATTATAATTAATACATATCTAATTTTTACTAGACTATTCTAGTAAGGTATTAGATGTAGGTAAGCGTTGATTTGCAATTTTTTACGAAAGTTCTTATTCGTACCCAAGTAGTGAGTAGTAAGTTCGGAACTGCCTAACTAGGTACCTACTAGCATTATGTGAAATATTTGCTTCAGGTAATTGAAGAAGTCTACCTGGACCACGGCAATACGTCAAAATCACCAAATCCACAAACTACTTTCATAGTGAAGACGAGACAAAGACGCTACTATCTGATGGCGCCCTCTGGCGAGGCGGCCCGGATCTGGATAGACGTCGTCTTCACCGGAGCACAGGGATACACGGACTACTTGGATTGAAAAAAAAAATCCCAATTATTTTTCATACAGAAGTACATGTTATCAACGTGAAATGCAACTAATGAAACGATGATTTTGAGGTTATATAAATAATCCAGTGTTATTAGGTATGCATTATTCGATAGAAGTGCTGCGCACTGTTTCGCATGAAACACTTCACAGGCTTTGGCTCGGAGTTAATTTAGATATCTATATTATTAGTTGTTTGTTTTATAGATATAGGCAAATATAGTTTGCAGATTATTCTATATGAAGTTTTTACGATTTCGAAGTACGCTTTGAATGCTTCAATTAATTTTCATTAAGAAAATATCACAGTATTTTTAGGGTAGTATAAAAATATGTAATGGATAACATGCAGTTAACAGATTTGATTTTAATCCGTTACCGTCGACAATAAAACGAATTGTGCCAATATTTTGTACAATAACTAGCTTCTAAACGGCAGCTAAAATATTTTACATTATACATATTATTGTAATATACATATTGATCAAGGTAACTAGAATATAATGTGCCTTGTTTGAGACTGAGAAGTATACTTACAGAGAAAATACTGCTAAGTAGTATTAAACTGTACAATTGTAAAAATATAAATACCTAATGTACCTAAAATACATTTACTTACTTAAATGTCAATTTGCTATGAAATCAAAACATCTTTTTTAAACATTAAAAAAAAATCGTGCACGCTTATTAATATAGTTTAAATAATAATGTTACCATTATTAATTGTAAAAGTATGGCAACTTTACATTGCCAGTTTAAAATTTTAAATAGCATGGTATTTGTATTGGATTTTCTTACTTTATTGTATAGTATTATATACTTACTTATATATATTATAAAGGAGTGCCTCTTTTTATATGAATTTCTTGTATTGTGACAACATTATAATTATTGGTGACCAAAGGTTTTACATTAAACTAAAATAAATATTAAACTATCGGTACAGTAGGTACCTACACAAAAAGCACCCATCACGGTTATAGGTATAAATCAGTTACCCGCGAAATAAAACATCTTTCTCACGTAACGAAAGAAGTTTTTCCAAAAACATTAATCATTGTACCAACTATTTTGAGCTTTAATATCCGTTATCCAAAAAAAAATATGAAAATCATGGCCAGAATGAAGCATTACCCTCTCAAGTTTAAAGAGACCTTTGTGCAACAAGATAGAATACATTCGGATAAGTATGTAACATTTTGTAAACAAGTGTTATACTGTGATATGCTAATGTGTGACAAAATGTTTGTGTGAATGTATATCAAGATACCAATTTATTTTAGTTGAAATAAGGTCACATTATCATTAACCAAGCAATAAAAGCATTGATACAATTCATGTTTTTTTATTTGTTTTCTATTTAAACTTTTAAACAGGTATATAATTTATTTTCAAATTATTATTATTATCTAGATAGGTACTTACCTAAAGTACCTAACTCTAATAAATTACGTTGGTTTCTTTACTTCTTCAGGTTTTCCTTTGCACTTGACGCAACATTCCTGGGACACGTTCTGAACATGTACAAAATATGTTTCTCCACAATGTTTGCACCTGAAATATAGCAGGCAGGTTTTTTGACCCATAGTAAACTATAGAATAGTAGCATACGGGAATATCGATCTAAATAAGATATAACTAAATATTCCAAAAAATATTCTGTTCATTTCAGACCAGGTACCTAATACTGGAAAGTAGGTAATAACTTGACAACGGAGGACTCATTTTACTTCATTAGTATAATAGTATTCCAAACTACTTATATATAAAATAATTTTGATATAAGTAAGTCCATACTTACACGCAAGACTTGGTCTCATGTTGGTGCTCATTTTTCGCCCACATATTAAAATCTTCTAGGGATATTTTCCTGCCCAGACCGAAAAAGCAGGAACCGAGAAGATAACTTGTGTCCGTTGGTGTGTCTATATTATTAATGCACATACTTAATATTATAATAAGAAAAAGTTTAGACCATTTTAAGTAATTGCATTATAGTATGTAGTACCTAGCACGGGTATACTTATTACCTGGTTCCGGCAATTTCAGCTTGAGCGGTTTCCTTTCATTATTTTCAGCCATCGTAGAATATAGATATTTATCTGTAATCAAATAAATATTTCCATGAATGAAAGGGTTTCATTCAGAATAGTTGAGTAGTAATGAGTAGGTACGTATCTATCGATTTTTTATTTTCTTTACCATAGAGGTAGTATATAATATAGAGGAACCGTTGTACAGCGTTGTACCAAACAACGCTGCTATTTAGGATTACATATATATAATATATAATTATGTCTGAATAACAAATGTTACTTATCTAGCAAGTTCATGCTTGAGTTGTTAGACTTACATAGATATGATGAGGTAATCTATATAGATAGACGACGTTCAATTCCATTTCAATTCACTTAATTTAGAATAGACGTCATAAGAATTTGACAATGACAGATGTCATTTTCTAAGTTTCTAACCTTAGAGTAGGTGTTGGGTTGATTTGGAATTAAGAATAGTATACAAATATATTAAAATAAAAGAGGAACATTTTAAAATTATAAATTATTAACTAATTACCAGTGCACAGAGCAACCACAGCGGCAAGAAGTATTAAACCCTCTTTAAAACGATAAAGTTGGGTTTCTAAGATGTCCTTAATCAAGAATATTAAGTTATTTATCAGCTACTGGTACCAAAGATATTTACTGGCCACGGAACTTTATATGGTGGAACCCTGGGAGAAGGTTTTCATACGTATCCTTTTATAATTGTAATCAACTGTATGTAGTGTTCCATTTCTTTTTCTAAAACTGTGTGCTCTATCATCAATCTACTTTAACGTGAGTCACCATCACAAAACCTATTTCCTGTATCAAATATTTTATATTACAAACAATTAAGTTTCAGTCTGAGGAAAAGAGCTTGCATATTGAGACTGCCATCATTAAATTTAGTTTCAAACAAATTATTCAATTTATTATGGATAACAAATACTTAACACTCTTATGAAAGCATATTTTCGCATTCAGTTGGTATAATATATTTCATAAGATACCGAAGATTACAATACTTATAGCATATTATAATGATTTTATTTATATGAAGTTTCTTAACATTTCTACAGATGTTGTGTTCGGAATACTTCTGGCACTTTTCTGGTACATTAATACAGTAATGTTGGTTAAAGGCGTAGCACAGTTCCGAGATCCTGCTTATTTAGAACAAGTGTCCTAAGTATTTATTTTTATAATATTATATTATTTGTAAGTCTTGTGACAATGAGACTCTGTAATTTTTTTTTGTCACTCACCCTTTTTTATTTTATAGTTGTTATTTAATAATGTGTAAAATTTATACAAATTACAACTACTCATAATTAGTCCCATTTACTTACCTATACCCAAGTCAAGTCTCATTATTCTTCAATAGAATTATTGTTTTAAAGATAATTATGAGACATTGTGTAACACTAAGGTCAGTAACCATCTCTGGTTTAATTGCATATGTACCTAATTATAATTGATAACTTTTGAGATTTTTTATAAAGACACAGCAAATACTCCCTTACAAGATTTATTTCCATCCTCCATTTTAATATGTAATAGCTACATGTTAGATTATGCATAAATTAATGTTTTTTAATTAATAAATTCAATATTACATATTTACATCCTCAATCCCAATTTGTATTTTATAAAATAGTGTTTATTCAATGAGAAAATACTTAGTGATTATTATTTCTTTTTCATATAATATTATACATATATGTACATAATAATGTATAAATACAATTTTTTATCAGAAGCAAATAAAACTAGATAATAATTGAGGTAATGTTTTATTTAATTTATACCTTTAGATAACTAACACAATATCCATTAGTATTGCGGAAAGATTCTGGTACTTTCTGAGACATTTTTTCCAAATGTTCAATTCCATAGCAGAACATACTTTTTGAAATTTCTGATGATGTTACAGCGGGGTCTGATAACCAAGATTCCACTTCGTCAGTCAAGCTCATTTCCACCTTATAAAGTATTTTAGTCAGAAAACTAGACTGGAGTATGATTTTGTCGCCAGTAATATGCTCTCCGGTATCCCTCAAAACTTGTAACTCTTTATCCATTATCCAAATAAGCAAGAATTGTTTTTTATTCACTGCTATTGTATATTGCAGGACTAACTTACACATAACAGTGAATTGAAGGCCAAGATTAAACTCTTTGATCATAGACTCTATAGTATATATAAAATCTGAAGTGCTATTGGAAATATTACAAGCTTTGTTAGAAAATATGGTTGTTTCAATACCACTATGTTTTATTTTTACTTCCGAATTGTAAAGTTTTATACCATCTTTTGTTTTTAAACCCAACCAAGCTAGACATCTGTTGCAATGATAAACATCACGTTTCACATTAAATTTGTTTGTCTTTTCCAAAAGTAGACCACTGTTTACTAAAAAATATGTCAGTCTATATAGAAAATCGTATTTATTAGGTTTTAAAGAAATATCTGTTTGAGATGTATTTCCATGACAGTGTCCATGGCAGAACCATTCTGACATATCAATATTTGCAGACGGTAACTCCAAAATCCTGTCAAACTTTATATTTTCAGATATAACATTAGAACAATTACCACAAATTATCTGTACTTCTTCTTTAGCTTCAAAATTAACTGCTAATTCAGTTAATTTGACATTGGTGTCAAGTGTATCAGCAGTCAGAACTTCTTTATAAAAATTCCCACCCTGCTTAGGTTCTGTTAAAATTCGAAATGATATATTATTTCTGTCTATTTTGAGACAAGACATTGAATTTGGTATTATTTGGCAAAATTCTTGTATGGGAATCACTGAAGTGACTTCCTCATCATCCGAGTAGCAATCAGACAGGCTCTCTATTGAAGACAAGCTGTCTCTCTTCCTGCTATCATCATAATAATTCAACACAATACAATTTGACTGTATACTTATCTTCAAATTACAGTTTTTCTTAAAATCAACTCCCGTAGTAATATAAACATTACAACTTCTCAATCTAGAGCGCAGCTCCATGAAAATACTCTTAATCAACATTTTTGTTTAACTATCAAAACTACAAAATGATCTAGTACTTACTTATCAATAAGCTCAATATTTTCGATATTTGGCTTAACTTTCTGTAAATGACCATTTGTTTCATAAATATTAAATAGATTGTCCATTTCTCTAATGGTAAAAGGTAAGGAAGCTTTTTTATAGTAATCACTCATCATTTCGATGTTGTCAATAACTGTGTCAAGCATGTGAGACTTCTCTGCATGGATGCCTGGTGCCTCGTGCTTCAGATAGGTGAAGTGTATGTGGAGATGGTAGAAGGAAGGTTGATAATGTAAATAAATCCGTAGCTGACTTCCAGGTACGTTGTATTTCTTGAGAATTGCTTTCTGAAACAATAAAATTACCATTTCACTCTTCTATTATGTTTTAATACTTCTACAAACATTTACATGAGACAAGTATACAATAAATCTTACTTTTCCTTCGTCCCTGACTCTCCTTAGCAAGGGTAGATGGCGCTCATCCAAATCTCTTAATGACTTTATTCCTCTCTGTCTAATAATTGCCAGCAAATAAAGAGTTTCCTTTGTTATTCCATCCCACTTTAGGTCTGGTACAAATACAAAGCCTTCCTTATCACATTTGTTGTTATGGATAATCCTATCTTGCTCCTTTTTCCCTTCTAGAATGTTGTATACCCACTGTAAAAAAATTAAATACATCTCTAGGTATTATTATGATCAAATCATGATAAATAAATACCTTCTAATACCCTGATCTGTCTTGTCATGCATCTTTATTTTTCTTGTATGTAAACTAACACAAATAATCCAATCTTTTAGAATGTGTGAGATGTTCCTTAAATTCCAAGACATTACATATATCACCAACTTTTTTTTAGCATACTTGTATTTAGTAATAATATTAATTACCTGTAAGTTAAATTGTTCTTTCAAAATAAATGGTAATGTCAACTTTTCATATAACTCTGGTGTTTCTAAAACAATATGTAGCTCCTGCTGACTAAATTTTACTATGTGCTTCTCTGTAGCTGGATAAATTATAGTAGTTTTTACTCCTGTAAGAGATAATAATATTATTATTACATTCCATTCCAATAAGATTTATAATTATATTATGTAGTTACATGTTGACAACAAATTCACGATTATCTAGTTTCATATTTTATCACTTGTACCGACATTAGCCACAAAAAAAACCATTTACGAAGGTTGTTTTCGATTAGTGTTGCAGAGAAATATTATCAAGTCTGTTTCATTAAAATTGAACGATTCTAATTTGATAGTCACGCATTAGGGACATGCATCACACGTCTACAAATACGAGTCATGACTAATGTTAGAAGAAACAAAGAATATCTAAAATGCTAGCGTATGGCAAATAACTTTTACTTTCTACAAGGTTACCTACCATTTATTGAAGGCTTTGGGAAACACTCGAAATTGCCGTAGATGTCGTTCTCAAAGAAAGTACGCAACTCGGTATTTACGGAGAAGTATCCGTCACAATCCAATTCCTCTTCTTTGAAAGCATTTTTCTCTAAAATAACCAAAGCTTTCCCACTCTTGTCCGTAAATTTTCCCAAAACACACACGGTTTTTCTATTAGTATTATTGTTTAGAATCTTCTCCAATATAAAATCTTTCAATTGCAAATTATTTTCACTCACACTGTGCTCATTACTAATATCAGTTTTAATTTTCTTAGCTGAAGGCGGCGCTAAAACATTGTCTTGGAAATCTCCGTCGGACATTTTGTGTCCAATGTTGCCAACAATGCCAACACAACAAATCCGACAGCTAAACTTGGAGTTACTAACTAGTCTATGGTTGGAAATCAGTTTAAGTAGTTCCGTTTTTTTAAAAGGTTTAATGTAGAGACAAAAAAGTTTAATAGAAGACTACAGTTATAACCATAATTTTAAGAACAAGTTGAGTAGGTACCTCGAATATTTTATGAGAAAATCAATTAATAATTAAATAATTTCTTATATTTTTGCGGCTATAACACATTGGAATGAAACAACTATTAACGGATTTAACTCGCGTATTTTTATTTTATTTTATTTGCTGACGTTTCGGATTATTTACAGTTTCCATAATCGTAGCACGACGTGAGCTGCAATAGTCTTACGCGGGTTAAATCCGTTAATTGTAGTTTTATTCCAAGGTAAGTAGGTATGTATTTCATATTTTTACCTCTGATCCATTCTGCTGAATAGTTAGATTTCTATTAACATACATAATTTTAAAAGATACCTATGGATTAATATTTATTTAAAAAAATAATCCTTATTCATTACCCTGTAACTGGACCTTTCTTTCGAATCCTCCTTGATTCGACTACAATGTGGCGCAGAATTGATCGCACGTCCGGTCCTCTCGATACAAAAGACGGTTAACTGGTCCATTGATGTACCGCGCCGCGGCGCCGTGGTCCTACAATACATCTCTTCATTTTTTATAGCTCTTCATAGTATGCTTAGGCTACTACAAGTTGTATCTTTATGTACCTACGTAGGCAGATAGGCAGATAAGTAGGTAATTACCTACTTATGAAACCCAATTTCTCCTACACTTTAACATTTTTTGCCGCTGGCGTCTACTTGATTGCTTACGAAGTACTGGTATTATAATATGTTTCATACCAACTTTAACCCTCTTCACTCCCTTACGATAACTGTCCGTTTGACCATTGACTAACTATCCCGTATCGGTGTAAATTAACTGTTTATTATTAACCTAAGAACGAAAGCTATAATTGTCTGTAAGTATTCCAATTAAACTTTAAATTATTGTTTACCTTACTTTCTTATAACGAGCTCAATCAAGCAACGGGGCATAGCGGCCAGTTCGACAAACAGCCAATTAATAGTTCGGAACCGGCTTAAGGACTAAGGTTTGAGTAATGGATAAAATGATAAAGTATAATGTCTTCATTAGGAAATATAGCAACCTAATTATGATAGTATTGTGATAAATTTGGACAGAAACCAGTCGGCCGTTTTGTCTGAGAAAGTATTAGGTACGCTGGTACGCTAACCCAACTTGCCAGTCGGGTTAGCCTAAGTAGGTATGCTTCCTACCAAGGTACCTATTTATTTTTAGTTAAAGTCCTGAATTTCATATAAAAACATAGGAGGTCACTTAGGATTTCTCAAATCGTTTGTACTACAATGATTCGTAGAGTAGGTACCTCTCTATAATTTACGTATGTTTTAGTCATATCTACCGATTTCAATAGAATTGTAAACCTCTCGATTTCTTCAATCAAGTCTTTAACGCCAAGAAAACATTTAAATTCATTAGATAGTGACTGTTATAAAATTCAATCAGGTATTTAAACTGATTGCTCTAAGAAAGCAATAACACTTGAGATTATACCGGATAAGAACTCTTTTTATAATGTCTTTAAATATTTATTATTAAGTAGGTACTATCAACTGTGCTGGCGATGTTACACCTTTAAGGCAATAATCGCTTGAACGACCCTGGTACCTGGCGGCTGTGTGTGAAGCAACAAGTGCAAGCAATTTTTTTCTAAAATGGCGTACCCCGAAAGCATTCGATAGTACATACTAGTCGACTGAATAAAACGGGGACAAGATACCCATTATGACTGCCTAGGTATATTATAATATTATGCACGGATTTAGTCACTTTTGAAACTGACTTTTCATTAATTATTTATTATCTAACCAGATTGCATAGTGCTAACCATTACACTATGGGAATCGACTGACAGGTCTTCGAATTTGTCTACTCCTTTCAATTCGGTCTTTGTACTTTTTGTTTATATGCGAATTTCGCATATAAACAATGTCAGTCGATTCCCATAGTGTAATGGTTAGCACGCTGCCGCTAGTAAAGGCATAAGCGTGGGTTCGAATCCCACTGGGGGTCTAAGATTTTTTCTACTCTTGTCTTTGTACAAAAATATCATTATAAGTGATTAAAAAACTAATGGTATTGAACCAAAAATATTAATCGAATTTCGATTAATAGATTGTAGTTAATATTGAGTAGTGAAGGCGACATCTCTCGATCGATGGTGGTTGTACAGATTGCATAGTGTCAAATAAATGTGAACGATTTTATTGATTTATTGTTAAAAAACCAGAGCATGTTAATGTCCTGGTTTTTTAGCTAATTATTAGGTAGGTACTTACCTAAATTGAAACATGGTAAGTAGGTATCCATTATCAGTTGAGAATGTTAAAGGGTGAGTAATCGGGCTTGTGAGACGTCTCCCTCCGGTTAATTCGAAGGTATGAATTTGTTTAATTGGAGATACTTATGTGTAAGACACATTAGGGTCGGCGTACAACGAGTATTTTAAAGAAAGAAAAGTAGTCTTAGTTTTACTATCACTTAAATAATTTATTACCTTGTTACGATAAATTAAGTAGTAGGTAAGGGTACCTAATAGTAGAACTTGATATGTCGTAGGTAGGCAATTAGAACATATCGCTTTTTAGTATTTTTCGACAATACCTTTAAAAATCTAGATAGGCTTATTAGAAAATAAGTGTTAAGTTCATTTCGTTTTATTTTAATTTATTCATTAAGTAGGTAGCTACTTGTATAAAAGAGAAAGAAGGTTAGTACTTATGTAGATGAATTAAGAGACTTTTTATTACATGTTTAATGTTTTATTTTAAATTAATAGAAAGCATCCACAACCTTACACATACAGTTACAGTTATAATATTGTATAAAATAAGATCATGCCTAAATCTCTTAGAGCATACGCTCGAAGTTAAATCCCTATCGTACCCTCACAATTTGAAATCACCCAGTGTGCCGGCAACAGAACACTGATCTAATCATGGTTCGGGAGCGACTCCTGCGCACAACAGTCCGCGCCGCGTTCCATAACTAACTACACGCGTTTCCTTGATCCATGTATTAAGCAGTTTTAAATATACGTAGTGGATTGAAAAGTTTCAGTGTTGAAGTAAATAAATTGATAGGTGAATTATTAATTTTATTTTATTTAGTTAAGCATAGGTACTTTATGAAAATATAGTCAATTACTTTCCTAAAGTTTATTAAATGTCTTAACGATGTTTTTCTTAGAAGCCTTTTAGGTGGGTTCCTAAAAAGTCATATTATACTTAATTATATTGTGTTTTAAATAACCTAGAGTATCTTAGATAGTGTATTTTCACCTACTCTTTTTGATGTTAAGATCATTTCATTTAAATTTCACTAAAATATATCGAAAAAAAAAGTTGACAAACATCGTTTAAATAGGTATGCTCCTGACTACTAGCTAACTAATGAAAAATTTGGTGTTTAATCTGTTTGTTGAAATAGCCTAGGTACCCGGGATTTAATCAAACACAGTATAACAGACCCTTCACAAAGGATAATACCAAATTTTTAGGTATCTTCATGTCCGCTCGTTCCGTACTCACTTGGTACTGGCAGGTAGGTACTTACTAAATTGCTTTTTCAACAGGAAATAAGTTTCTTGAGAAAGCTCTATAAAATTGCCTACCAACCTTTATACCATGAAAGACGGATGGATCTACAAAAACGAGTATCATGGACGAGTAGTTCATAAGTACCGTGAAGAGTTTTCAATATATTTTTTTGAATATCTATTTATTCTAAGATCATTTTGCGAGTAATTAATTAAGTGAGTAACTAGATAGGTACCTATATTTACTTCAAAAACGAATTAAAAAATACTCACCAGGTACATTGTAAAACGGATGTGCGAACATCCTTTAGTCAGTAATGATTTTTTGAACCGTAAACTTTATTGTGCAGGCGTAAAGCATATTTTTTTTTTCAAACGAAAGGCAAAAATTGTACGGTCTGACGGGCAATGTGAAAGGGTCTTTACTGTATGTGTTTTTTAATCTTTTAGCATTTTTAATGACTATTTTGACATTTTATAGGCATTTTATATTATATGAGGTCTAGGAAATTAGGTTACGGTAATGGTATAGATATGTGTGCTGTTTTAATAATGATCGCAATAATGGCTAATTTCAAGGATGTCGTCGATAATGATCAATTTTGTCTTTGTGTCCGTTGATCAAATTTTGCTAGAATGGTCCATTATAATCTTTTGTAGGTCTATCTAGATATATAACTTATCATATTTTTCGAAAATTATGAAGTGAACTTTGTTTTTATTTTGTTATTTAAAACATAATAAATAATAGTACCTACACACTTTTCAGGCGTACCTAAACAAAAAAGAAGAATTCTAGTAAGAACTCTCTAGATAGCTCATAACACTTAGCTGATATATCTCTAGTTGATAATAATTATATATAATAATGAAATTAAGAGACAAAGTGACATTATTATTTTGGACACTAATATATTTTGTGAAGTGCGATAAAGTTTTCAAAAGTGTGCCTGTGACGGTAAAAACTTATGAAAATGACACGGTCCTGCTGCCCTGCTACTTGCACGAGTCCGGTAAGTTAATTATCTTTTACATACTTACTTATATACCTACCTACTTAAGTCTTTTACACAGCAATTTTTCTCACGAAAATCTATTTGAATTTTACTCACCTTTAACAAGATTAATAAATTTACATTTGCCACTTAAAATGGCCAGCGAGTCGTATGTAGGTGGAGGATATCTGAGTTATTTTAGGTATTTTAATATAATGTAGGTACCTACAATTAAGTTCGTAGGTACATCGCTGCTTCTCTGGAATAGTGTCACAACTCGAAATGTGTTACCATTCTGAATTGAAATTTATATGTGACGGTTCACAGTCTTAAATGGAGTAACAAATTATTTCGAGTTGTGACACTATTCCAGAGAAGCAGCGACATATAGATAACAATATAAGATTAACAAGTCACGGGCGATCACAATAGGTATGATAACTTTGGGGATGACTGTTATTTCGTAAGATTTCCATAAGTATACCTATCTATTTTACACCCTGCATATTTAATAAACGTGAGATAAAAGCACAAGAACTTTTGCTGCAGGTATACCTAGTTAGGAAGAAAAATAATAAATAGATGCAAAACTCGGTTCGCGGTCCAACTGCAAGTCCAATTGCACTTCCAGTAGAAAAAGTAGATAAGTAGGTACTACTACTGCCGAAAGTGCAGTAAGTTTTGGTAGGTAGGTATGGTTATTTTTCACGGCTCCAGTTAGGATTAAAAATTCATAGTAGATAAAGTTAATATTTATATTATAATATACTTACTCACTGCTTGCTACGTAGTAGTTACTACCTATTTCATAATTTAAATAAGATTGTCTTAAATATACAAAAAAGATAATTTTATTTATTATAATCTGACATTGTTCATCAATAAAAAATATTTACATGACACGCCTTAAATGTAACAATCACATTTGCATAAAACTATATCATGGTAAAAAAAAGAAATGTAAGCTTCGAGCGAGTTTGATCTCTGTGCGTAGATGATAAAGTTTTAATTATTATTTAAATCTGGTAATATTAGTTACGTGATGGTGCATAAGGAATGTGCATTATTTTAAATTTATTGTGCCGGATATTTTTTAATCCTTTTGACGTAAGTATTTTTAGGTACCTATTGGCAACAGCTAGGTAGTTTTTCGTTTTTATGGTTTCGTATTAATAACTACCTAACGAGAAACTTTAAATTATAATTTCACTGGTAGGTAAAATAGCAGAAGTGTTCAACACTGATACTGTTGCTTAATAGGTAGATATAAATTATTTATGGGTTGAGGTAACATGCGATGTTTAGTTAAATAATATAATTACGTATCTGGTCTCTTAATTAAAATGAGAAAATTCCTAAATTCTATGTACATACTACGTACCTTTACGTAGAAGCGTAGTACCCTACCTACTGCCTAAAGGTACGTGTACATCGGAATGAGAAGAGTTAGTACAGTGGATATGTAAGTAGGTAATTAAATAGTTAGGTAAGTCAATACCTTTCTACATGTGACTAGCGCCACTAGGTAACAATGTTGTTTAAAATCCTTAAGTGGATAGGTATAGTAATAGGTAATTTCGATCTTTATTATGAACTTCGTATTTTCGCAAAGTTCTTAATACTTACTTCGTTGATAAAATAATCCTCGGTGTCCTGAATTATAATCATATTAGTTATGTTTTTAAAGCATTCATTACCTACCGGCATTTTTGTCTGTCTTTACAAATAGAGACATTAACGTTTTTGTAACACTTAGTGTAATCTTGTTAGATTAAGTCGGCTACATTTAACAAAGGTAAATGTTGGTTCTTATAAGGCTGCTGGTACACGTCCTTTTTATTTGAGTAGGTACCTACTATCAATCAAAATCAAGATTCTACGGTATAAAATTAATATTTTATCTAGGTACCTATTATGCTAAACTACTTAGGTAGGTAATATAAAGAAGTACCTACCACTGTACTATATTGCAAAGTTAAGTTGGAATATAGTTTTCTCATTAAAAATTCTGTCAATTTAAGTCTATTCTTACCTAAGTACTTATATCAATTGCGCTACAATTAACTCTAAACTCCGTCGTCTATGGTACACCACGGTAGAACAGGTAGAAGAAGTTATAAGTCAAAAACGCGTAGTGTTCAAATGCCCTTATGTTATAAAGTGTTTTAATAAACCTATCATTTTGATGCTTGTTTAGAATGATTGCTTGTTAAGTACCTACCAACATCAAAAATATTTTTAGATAAATATATTGTGTAAGAAATACCGTGGGAGTAGTGGTTTGGTACTTAATCGCTTAGCGAAATAATTATGTTTGTTTAAATAAAAACATAATTTAAAGACTTTACGGATGAAATGACTCATCGTTTGAATATTCTCTTAGTCCTTAGCTCTCCTATGGAATGTGCTAGTCTTGGTAAGATTTAGTTCACGTATTATTACTGAGTAAATAACACCTATAGATTTCCACATAAGTATCAAACAAATATAGGAAGACTTAAACAATAAAGTAAATAGGTAGGTAGGTACCTACGTCTTTATTACACTAGCATGAAAGACCCTTGACCTCTTCAATTCGGACCCTTAGCATCGACGTAAGTAATTGTAAACGAAATTGATTCCAAATCCATTGTGCCACTGTCGGTCCGAAACGCGGACAGGAAGCGTAGATCTCTATCTTTATGTTCCAATTGCGCAGGCGACGCTTGTGGGTACAATTTATGTAGATGCATGTACTATGTGTTGATTTGTGTTAGGTATAGGTGTTGAAGATAAAGCTGTATTTTTAGAACCGGATATAAGTTTGTAAGGGTCGCCAGTTTTAGCTAGGGCCTGCTAGGGTCAAGTCACTAAGATTCTACATTGCGACGTAGGAGTCGCTTTCAGTATCTTAGTGTACTAGAGCGACCGAGGCTCGTCTCTGTCACTGTTTAGTAAAAGTTACACTACTTTGATTACCTATACATTCAACCGACCCTTATGGAATTTGATCTGTGTTTGCGCGTGACCGCAGAAGTCGGATAACTTATAAATGCCCAAATCTGCCCTTTAGCTTTTGTTGTAAAGCAATAGGTATGCAGGATATGTGTCCTTTCTATATAATATGAAAGGGCATCTCAACTTGTGTCTCTCATCATCACTAAGTAGGTACCTAGTATCTACTTAATAGTCAAAATGTCATTGAAGTGCTTTTCGTTCTCGTGGCCTCGCGAATTATGAGAGCCGGAACACCCCCAGGGGATTTAGTCAGTAAGTTAGACTTAACTACTAAGATTCACTAGGTTTTCTAGATACTAGCCAAGTTGTAACAAGGTGTTGGTTCCTCAGACACAAACATCCGTGTCCGCTGGTACAAAGGCGCCGTGCTGCTGGGCGACAGCCGCGACGCACACCACCTGCTGCCGCCGCGTGTGCGCATGCACGCCAACTACAGCCTGCAGATCGACGGCTTGACTGCGGGCGATACCAGCGACTATACTTGCGAGGTGAGAAATGTACATATAAATAGGTAAACCTGTGTCTAAAGTGTACTTACATAAAAGCTTATAATTCTGCATAGAATAAAAATCTCTTAGGTAGGTAGGTACTTATATTACTTAATTTGTTTCCTAAAGTAGTAAGTACAAGAGGTAGAAGTTAGCATCTCTAAAATTTCTTATTAAAATTGAAACTTCAAATATTTTCTTAACAATTGTAAAGAATATGACATTTATAAATCTAATATAGCGTTTTTGGAAATTCACCTTCTGAGAATCTTCTAAGGTTATGGAGATAGCAGAGAGCTCGTGCATTTAATATGACAGTTTTGTGTAATAGGGGTAGATACCAATTTGGTACATAAGTTTACATAACATAGTAAATGTGTACATTTCGTACTAACTCAACGCCACTGACTATCTTTAATACGTACTTACTATACATTTAATTTTGAATACTCTTAAATTTCACCGTTCCTATACATTCCAAAGAAAATAAATTAATCACGAAGAATAAGGTGTGCTCTCATTAAAGCTTTTACCGTGAAGATTAATATCTTGTATCACAAACAAAAGCCAGGGTCTGGTTACGCCGCGATACACAAAAAGAGTAGGCAGCACTAATCAACGATGTGAACGAAACGCCCTTCGATCTTAACTAGCAATAGTAATTTGAGCATAGTGTTGCGATGAAGAGTTATCGATATGAAACGTTGAAATAATACATTGTATATCGTAAAGTAAATAAAGTATGTATAAAGTAAAGATAAACTATAGATAGAATATTATTTATTAATAATGTATGCCGTATCTATATATTCCAAGTTTCTTAAGGGTTTTTTAAACCCATTATAAAATGCCTATGTTTATAAACTCAATCCATAATTATAGTAGCTGCATAACTAGCGGGCATCATTTAAACGGGGGTTTGGGTATAAGAAATGCGTCCGATTCACACACTTTTTGTTAAAAAAATGCAGATGCTCTGTCTTAATGTCTGTTAAATTTAACGCTTGCTACAGCCGCTGTGCTGGAGAAAGTTGATACCAGCGTTTGAAGGTTTATAAATTTTATAATGTGTTTCTATATAAAATAGTTTTACCGACATTAATTGCTACGCTCAGCCATTGATATGGGCAACACTAGTATTCATTAGTAGCTTTTCTCAATTACTTGCAATTAATCAATTGGTACAACAAGGCAGCGCCGCTTATTCATTACGAATTTATTGTGCAATTATTGCATTAAAACCATTCATCTAAAAAAAAATAGGTAGGTAGTTACGTCAGCATTTTGAGAGTAAAATGCTACAGCAACATATAGAGGTATACTTATTAAACTTACGATACCTTCATATAGGTATCACCAATAAAATACTAAATGAAAATTAATCAATTACTTACTAATTTTAAAGCTAGTAGTATTATTTTTAGTATAACGTCGCGTGGGTACCTACTTCTTATTGAAAATTTAACTTTTAGATAGAGACTGTATCTTCACTTACCTGCCTATTTAATATCAGCCAATTACTTAATTCATAGTTTTAAAGTTGCTTCTAAGCAATGACGTTTTTAGTTTGTTTTTTTATTAAACTACTTACCACTTCTACTTAGTACTACCTACTTACTGCAGTTAAGTTCCTGGTAGTAGTGGTAAGTTAGTAGTAGCACGTAGTAGTGGTAGGTACCTATTAGTAATAGTAGAGTACTCTTAGGTAACCGCTACTTACTAATACTATATAGGTAGGTAGGTACTATTACTACTACCATCTACTACTACCACTCGGTACGAAACTACTTAAAGTTGTTAAATTAGATGAGACGGTGTTTTAAAACTGTAAGAAATTAATTAGGTACTAACTGTTAGGTATCTATAGTTTTAAAACTCTGTCTCACATCCTCTTACGATTTATACGACATATAATTTAACCCTTCACTTAAGGTACAACCGGAAAGGGCTAATTAATGCGTCTCGTGGACTAATTGAGGACCACCCTTTGTATTTATTAGTCAAAGTTGACCGCTATTTATCGTACCTAGCCAAGCTTGTTCGATTACCGGTCAATAAAAACCTGACTAGGATACCTACTTCTTATTTAATATAATAAAACCGTGTCTTGCATCATCCCTACTAATATTATAAATGCGAAAGTAACTCTGTCTGTCTGTCTGTTACGCTTTCACGCTAAAACTACTTGACCGATTTAAATGAAATTTGGTACAAAGAATGTCTGGAGCCTGAGAAAGAACATGGGCTACTTTTTAACCGACTGCAAAAAAGGAGGAGTTCCATGCGGACGAAGTCGCGGGCGGAAGCTAGTAATACATAATATTATTATTGGTCTTACTTGAATAAAAATAATAAGTAGTTTTTATTTTCTTTTTTAGATACTAAGACCGGAACCATGGGGACCAATCAAACAGATGCATTTGATAGAGGTTCAACGTAAGTAGAAAATAAATGTTGTTTTAGTCGTATAATTTTTTTATGTCATTTTAACACAATAGGTACAGTTTTAACAGTCTAATCGAGAAGAAAAGAAGATCTACGCCAAGTTTCGTCTTAACGTTTCATCTTGCATATTTACGTATGAAATCAATTTTAAACCGGTAAAAGGTAATAATATATCATAAATAATAACGATAGCATAACGTGGCGAAGTAGTGTCGTCGATGTTTAGCATAGATATCCTGGTGGGACTTTCCTAACATAAATAATGTTCCACTTAGGTTCAATATATTAAATTAATAAATGTTGGTTCCCTACAGATATAGGTACATACCATGGTTTGTAACTAGATCATACTTACCTACTGATTTATTCTATTTATTTTTATAGACTCGCCAACGATCAAGACAATACCGGAAGACGGGTTTCTGGAGGTCCGAAAAGGAGAGTATGTAGATATTAGCTGCGAGACTTCAGGCAATCCCACCCCTGTTGTCGACTGGAAAAAGAACGTAAGAGGACATTTTTAAAGAAGGAACTTTTAAATATCTATGATACTATAATCTGAACTTAAAATAATTACTTACCTATGGTTTTGTTAACTACTGTTTCAGAACTGCCTTAAAGGCCTTAAATATACTTACGGTCCTTACTTAATTTCAAGTGCTTACTTATTACAAAAAAGGCAAGACTTAGAGCGTCATTAAAAGTAGGTAATTCCATTGTTCCGTAGTGGACCATGGTCGCTTGACAAGAGGTTCTAAGGTAGCTACAATATCGTATTTAATGCAAAGTCACGCTGGCGCGCCTGAGGTGGCGTGGATTCTTTTTCTAGATATCATTTCAAGCTTTTACCTACATCCAGGGCCAACCGTGGGCGTTACTAGAGCACCGTCATCGCATCCGATTCAAGGCCGAGGATCGCAAGCAGGCCGGCGTGTTCCAGTGCGTCGCCAGCAATGGCGTGGGGGATCCTGCCACTGCTAACATTCGAGTCATCATACAAGGTAGGTTATAACTTCATAACACCTAGCTCCAAGCGCGTAGCGAGGTAAGCAGGCAGCTGGGACACCTATGAGTTGCTTGGACTCATTGCGCACTGCACGCACTCGCCTGTTAGGTACTAAAGAACAATGATGTGCATTGCAGACGCGCCAGTAGTGTCCGCGGTGCAGAGTTTAGTGCACACGGCGCCCGGCATGCGCGCGGCGCTGGCGGCACACGTGGAGTTCGCCAGCCCGGCGGCTCGCATCAGGTGGTACCGAGACGGCCGGCCAGTCAAGACTGATGACAGGTTTGCTATATTTGTATTTCCTTATTTAAAAAAACAAATGCGCTTTTTTATCCAATATTTAAACAATTTGCTCCATGCTAGGGACATTACAAGTATGTAGGTAGGTACCTATATCTAGAAGGATTTTTATATAAAGACCAATTTTAAGTACTATTTTAAGTAATATCTATTACTACCTACATACATTTTTTTTCATTGAACAAAAAACACTAATTTAATGCTTAATGTTAAAAATAATACTTGCAGGGTGGTAATAATGGTGCAGGACAATGTTCACCAGTTGATATTCCGAAAAGTACGGCAGGCTGACCTCGGAAATTACACCTTCCGGGCTGAGAACCCGCTTGGCATGGCTGACCTCTCCTTTAAACTTACTGGTACGTAGTTATTTATACCAATATAATAACTTTACTTTTATCACTTTAACCTGACCCGAAATACCAATGGTAGATAATGTGTTGAGAAATGTTGACGTTTTTATAGGCACTTATATTTTTAACTAGCTAAGTAAAATATTTTCATTCGTTTTGTAGGTGTCCCAAACGCAGCTTCGTTTAAGGTCGAAACTGCTCTAAATAAAGCGTCTGCCACCAGCTTCACTCTAGTGTGGGAGGTGGACTCATACTCCAACATACTTGGTAAGCACTTAGGAGACACCCAAATATACCTATATTTTTAAATTCAAAACGTAAAACAATCGATTTCATAGACATTGCTTTTATAGATTACAACCTCTGGCTGCGTCCTTACTATGGACGTTTGGTGACATCGGAACCCGACTCTTTCACAACTGAGGCACCTGCAAACCGCTGGAGCAAAATAGTCGTTCCAGGGGACACGGATGATGGTAATACGGAAATTTTATTATTTGTCTTCATTAATCATTAATACTAAGTAAGTAGTTCTCTATTCAAGTGATTCGACTAAGTATTTAAGCAGGTAATCAACTACGTACATCTGTTTTCAGGTCCGTTACACAGTGCAAAGTACACAGTTACTGGGCTGACACCCTCGACAGTTTACGAAGCTATCGTCACATCCAGAAATAGGTACCTACCTAATTAGTGATGTTATAACTGTCACAGTACTTTTTAAGGTTTGGGACTCAGTAAATATAAGGTATTTTTTTAGGTTTGGGTGGAGCAAGCCTTCATCTGCATTACGATTTTCGACGGAACCAGGTGGTAAGTGGTTTGATCTCTCGTCAGAAACACTATTTAAAAAAAAGGTACAATGTTACTGACTGGCGGGATGCTCGCGAGTATGTGAGGAAAGTGTGCAGGGCATGCGTGTGGCCACTCTACTCGTCTTGTCGCTCGTCCTAGTCAGATTATGCTTCCGAGGTGGCCACAGGCATGCCCTGCATATTTATCTCGCATACTCGCAAATATTTGGCCGGGCAGTTACTCTTTGTATAGTCAGCTGCAAAGTAATATGACCCTCATAAATAGACTAACAGATCAGACAATGTGGCTGTAGTCGACTGTACTTATCTATCTCTTTTTAACGAAACTTTATACCTAGGTCTAGTATAGGTACCTACCTAAATACCTACATATTTTTTTAGTTGGAGGTAGGCTGCCCGCAACGTATGACTACAGTGATTACGCTATAGTACTAGAAGATCCGGAGCCGGAGTTGGAACAAGCTCACAATTTGACACAAGCACATATTTTGAGCGTCACCGGGGCGGCGACGCGACGATACTTACATTCCGCCATATTTGTTTTATTTGTTCTCAGAGTAATTAGTTTATTTTAAATTGATTTCAAATAAATGATGAAGGATGACTGTATAGGTAATGTAAATAAGTATTATATTTATTTATTAGCTGCTGGATTCGGTTTTATTAGGTAAGTAGATAGATACATGGTAAATTTATCAATATTAACAGACTAGAACTAGAGACTAGAGTGCAAATATTGAAATTCTGTTAAATAGTCCATAGCATGGGCTATGATGTGACGCGTTTCAAACATCTTGTCACCAGTTAGGCTGATTTTAGTCTCACGCTCACTGTCAGGCGTCAGCGCTTATAGCTCAGCGCGTAGTTTGTCAGCGCTGATAGCTACGCGTCATTCAAAAACGCTTCCTAGAAGTTCATATATCTCGGACATCAGCGCTGACGGTACGCACTACGCGTGCCGTCAGCGTAAGACTAAAATCAGCCTTAGTTATCAATATAATTATTATCAAAAAGTTTGCATTAATCAGAAGTCAGTATTGATAAGAAGTACCTATACCGTTAAATGTGCTTAGGTATAGGAATATAGCTTTCTAATAAATCAGTAAGTACAGTATGTAGGTAGGTATTTCGTTTCTAATTCTGAATATATTTTACGTTATAGTTAGGTAGCTAGCTAGTAATTAATTTCTAGAGAAGGGAAGAAATAAAATAAATATATTATTTATGATATATTTTTTATTTTCAATTACATTTATTTAAACAACCATTACAGGTTTATCAGCGTCTTCCAGTAATTTTCACATAAACTTTGGTTTATATTTAAATTTGTGATTTTATACTTAAGTATATGAAACACTAAACACTGATATTTTTAATTTAGCCTTAATGAAATTAAAGTTTCTACAGTAAACGTTAGTCTCTTTATATTTCTAGGTAAAGAAATTAGAATGATTGGATCAACGGATTTCGTATAATTTTAGCCTTGTTAATATTTAAAAAACAGTTAAAATACAATTCTTAAGTATAATTTAAACATTTAATACATTTACTTAATTTTAAAGGTATTAAATTTAAAAGGTTTTGCGGAATAACATTTTGTTAGACGAAACTAGGTGACGTGTTACACAAAGATCCTCACACTGGATGCCATTTTCATTTAACTCTTGTTTTTTTCTTAGGTGTTGTTTAGATCCCGCGATAGTTATCGCGACTGTGATCCAATAGAAATACGTTTACAGTTATTGAATCACATACGCGAGTAAATATAAAATCTTCAAAGATTTTCATAAGTGAGCCCTTAATCTTACAAAAATGTTGAAGATTAAATATTTTTTTAATTGTTTTGATATATATTATTTTAGTGTAGTTTTGTAAAATTCGAGTGTTCGGATCTGAGTGCTGTTCATCAACTATTTCCGTCAAATTAAAATCTTATTTATGTACAAAAACATTTGGTCGATTTTTCTGAACGGAATGGGTAAAATATTGTAATTGAAATAAAAGAGTCATAAAAGGCATAAAAATATAGTTCCTGAGACTAGACACTTGATTCATAAAGAAAGGGTGAAAATGTGAATAATCATTAATATCGTACATTTAATCTTAATTTAATGTAAATTTCACATGAACATTCATATACGTTTTTAAACTTTTAACGGATTAATGTTAATTTATTTTTAACACTAATAGTAAATATAAATTGTTTAAAATGACATTACAGTAATAACTTTACCATATGCATAACTTCCATATTCATAAAAACAGTGCTGCAAACTAATTTTAGCCAAATTAATGTTACATTATTATATTTTCAAATTAAAGTTATCTTAAACAGTTTAAGACACCGTTTTCTGTTTCAATGATTAAGTGACAAAAAATTAAAAATAAATTACAGCTTTACACATTTTTTTAAAATTATTTTCATTTAGAAAGACTATGAAAATGACCGATAAAAAGTTACACCCGAATCGATAAATAGTAAAAAAATACTACAAATATGTTACGAGTAGTAAACTTTCTTAAACAGTTTAAGAGAAAGTTTAAATAAACTTTGTAGGAGTTTGAAAATTGATCAAGTCAGTATGTAGTTAGTCTTTAATTACTTGAGCGTAAACGACAAGCATGGTGTATTTTACGCTTCCAAGCAACTTTTTACATAAATCATTATTTCAATACTTTTAAAACTTAGACATTTTAACGCTCCGAAGATATGTCAACCATTGTATATAATTTTCGTGCTAATTTCATAATCGATAGAATTTCAAGAACGTAACTTGTCCGACTTTATAAACGAGTTTAAACATAGGTTGGCAATATTTAGACCAAAACAGTAATGCCAACAGATTTAAGATTATTATCTAACTACCAGATTTGAGTGAGATTAATAACCAGATCTATATACTATAGTAATATAACAATGAAAATGAAGTGATAAAATATCTAAAAATAGTCATGGAAGACTCACATAAAGTTCACAAGGAAAATATTATAAACGTGACAAGCGACAACCTTTAAAACGGCACAGAAAGTCCTCAACATTCCTTTTAATTACTTGTTTGTTCACGAATATTATTGATATGACATTGATATCATCTTAAATATGAATATGGGAAAAGTAAAGATAACTCTTACTCATCCATATTCATTTTTAAGAATTTCCATTTCAATTTTAACATATCTATCACAAGTATTACTTGATCCAAGTACAAGGACTCTCTGTGACGATACTATACAGTATTTGTATGGCACAATACACTTCATAAGTATACATTTATTTTAATATTAAGAACCATGGCAAAAAAAAAATCCAATCAAGATTAAACCACTAACACTAAACCATTTACCGCTTTATAATCACAACATTCACGTAATTATGGCGACAAATTTTGAACGTCGAATGTAGAGAGCAGTCTGCTACATTATTGCCACAACAAAAAATATCAACATCATTCATACAAAATCGTTACAAAAATTAATATTAAAAAAAACAGATAAATTGTTGCGCATACATTGTACACTGATACCGAGTAAAAAAAATGTACATCGAAATTAATTTAAATGCATTCATACATTAAAGTTAAAACGTTACTTGTAAAACTTTAAATACCATAATCGATATAGTGTATCAAAAACTTGACCGTAATCCAAATGCCATTTTACAGTCCGAGTCACTTTATAAAAACCATTCATTTACCATTCTCGAACTCACTTATGATTCCCAATTCCGAACCCCAGTTGTCCTTCAATGTTCATTGCATAAGCGAAACGTTCCCAAACCGGCATGCATGAATAACTCCGTTTACACTCTAAAAGCCACCAATCGATACTACGCCCGTCCTTTACACAGATTACTTGATAACACTTAATGCCGTCGTTAAACGGAACAAGGTCCTTAATATTCGAGCGGATGGGTAAGTCGCAATCAGCATTCAGCACATATGCTACGTGCTAAGCCTCCGGAGCGACATCTAGCCACACGGAAGTGTATAGCATCGACTTACATGAACGTCTCTTCGACGTCTTCGGGTACATCCGATGGGGGGATCTCTTGTAGGGCGATTTCCTCAGGTGGTGAGCCCACCTGAGGCCTTCCCTACTTGTGCTGGGGCGCGTGAGCCCCGCCCGCTATGTGTGCGGCGCGCGCGGCGCGGTGAGCGCAGCGCAGGGGGATGTAACACCACAGGCAAGGGACGATTAAGCTTAGAAGAGTTATGCCCAGCCACCTGAAATAACAAACAGTTTACGTAATTCGTGAAAAAAATAATCAATACATATAACAGAGAACTAGAATTTCGCAGAGTTTAGAATAATTAAGATGTTACTGGTTAATCTATTAGGGCCGGTAAATGATTATGGGTACAAGAAAAATAGATAAATTCGCATAATGGCGTTAGGCAAGGTGTGGGGAGTGCGGTTGACTATCTTTTCGAGCGTAAGTGCTTTTACTATATCATCATGGTGGTAATCACTAGACTGAATCTTGTCTTACGAATCGATTCGCATTCTCGTTTATAAATTGTATGATTTGTCACAAGTTACTAATTCATAGTACTCTGAATTGATACAAGATATTCAAACTCAGATGACAATTGCTCATTCTCAGTGACTTCGGCGCGGCGTGTCAGTAATATTGGTTACAAATTAAAAAGTTACCGTTTAGCGCAGGCGTGGTCTGGTGGCGCGCAAGCACAGGGATGCATGGCGAAATCACCCTCCGCGTCAGACATACAGTGATATAACATGCCCTGGAAAAATAGAAAAATATTCACATTAGTCAGAGAATATTGCTAAATAAGTACGCACCTATAGTTAAAACACTAAATTCAGTAAGTATATCAATGTTGTAGTTGCTTGTTTAACTACATAATATTGCTCGAAAATACTCAAAAGTTAATACTTAGTGAGTATATGTTTTCTAGCTACTTGTGTATAAGTTCTGCTAGTGAGAACCTAAGTTAAGTAAAATGCGTATAGTATATTACCTGAGCGCATTTGATGCAGGAGACACAGTCGATGCACGCCTTGAAGCTGTCCGGCGCGAACTCACACGCGCCCGCGCGGTTCGCGCTCTCCAGGTACCATTCATGGCAATGCCTGCAACAGCGTCAAACGGTATGCTATATAGCTATTCACATTACAAGTGCCTACGGTATATAACTGCTTATTCACATCAATTACATTACATCAAACTGTAAAATAAGTCAGGACAAATAAATACACAATTTTATACAATAGCAACTGTTCCACCTATGTTATAAGGTTCAAAATGAGCTAATTCGAATTGTGTTTCTCATAGTATTGAATAATACGTATTCATTAAAACTGCTGTAAGCTAGTGTTAACTTGATACTATTGTCTTGATATTATTTTACAAGTGAACAATTTCCGCTACGACATAATTACTTTCGCGTGTCTAATGGTGACAAGTAGATAAGTCTATCCTTACCTGCATTTTAATCGAGCCTGGAAGGTATCTGTTGGCTTCTTATCAGGTAGTGGTGGCGGGCCGCTGTACGGGCACTTCTTGATAGATCCTGAAATATAATCAATTTATAGTTAGAAAACACATTTAAAAAAAGCATAAGTTATTCTCAGTGCATAAAAATAAGGATGCATAAGGAGTTAAATCCGTTAGTCGTTCAAGCCTCCGAATACACGGTTCGCGCTGACGAAACTGTTCGTAAACGTCGCCCTCGTAACGTCCTCCTGGACCCGCCCGATTCGATTACGGCTGCCATAGCGGCCGACGCGCCCCCTCCCACGGACACAAACACCGACACACAGGCAGCTGCCGCGTGGCATGCGGCCTCACCCACACCTAGCATACTCGATAGTGTTACAGCGGCCCCGCCGGCGGGGTCGAAGACGTCCACATGCACCCGGCGCGTGTCGGATTTATCCGCAGGGACCTTCTGTTCCCTCGCAACAAAATAGTCGTGTCAACACACCTCCTGACGGGCCGAGCCGAGGTGCGACCCCCACCTTGGGGGGCCCTCGGGTCGGTCATGGCTAAAAACCCTAAACCAACCCAAAAGGCTTAAGAGTCTCCTTTCAGGAGTCTCGCGACCCGTCCGGTTTTGCAGTGAAGGCCCATTAGCTGGCCAACTGCGCTTCAGTATTCAGTTCGAAAAAAAAAAAAAAAGCATAAGGAGTAAACAGGTAACCTATGATCTGTTTTTTTGTTACATTTTAATATTGTTACATATTCTGACTATGTTTCTGTATTACCTAAGCAGTAGAGGTGGCCGGAATATCGTTTGACAATCATGATAAACATAGCATTAACATGAGAAGTATTATAGCACAGACTATATTATAACCTAGATACGCCAAATAGGTTAGTCTGTTGAACCTGTACAGCCAACATAGAATGCTATGAAATTAACCCTATATGTAGCAAAAAGTTACTTATAGGTGTGCATAATACTAACCAGAATCCCTTTTCATGAGCGGCGGCTTGGTGTTGGGCGAAGACTTCTCGGAGCTGATTATACCAGAACCCACTTGCGAGTACGTATACTCGTGCACCTGAAATCATAACACCTTTAGTTAACATCATAATTACATACCAATGTAGTATTTATGTGATGGTCACTATATTTTGATATAATAATATATGTATTTGATACCAAGGGCGAAAGCAAATTGTATGAAATCACTTACCGCAGTTAGATGTACGTAAGGACATCGGTCCGGGTCAGATTCGTCGACCAACTTGTCTTCGTATTGCACCTCATAGGCTTTGAGGGATTCTGAAATTCATAATAATGACTATTTAATAAAGTCATAAAAATAATATGTACCTAATAGGATAATCGCGTTCGCGGATATAGCAGATAGTGATGAAACAATTATAACGGATATAACTCGCGTATTTTATTTTAATTGCTAATGTTCCGAAACCTCTACAATTCTCATATTCGTACCATGACTGAGTTTACTATAAAGTGATTTTTACATTATACAAACTACTTTTTTATAAATTACAAAATGTCCCTTGTTTTAAAATATGAAATATTTATGTTTCATTAATATGTACCTATAGATTAATATATGCGGTTTTATTATATAAACAATGACACTGAAATTTACAAAACCGATGTGGGACAGTTATTTGATCTGTTTTCGTTACCTTATGTGAATTCCATACATTTCTCATTTAATTCTATAGCGTTAGCTGACTTAGGCGGTCACTTGTCTAGAAGGATATACAGTAATATAAAAAATGTACCTTGGTGCCTGGTGGGCAGCGTGATGGCGGATAGTATGGGTGTTTGCGTGAGGTCGTGCCGCGTGCGGCTCACCGTCGAGTTCTCGGAGCTGGACCGCGAGTCCGTCGGGAGATTCAGACACTGCAGTAAACAAATACAATGTAATAAGTATGTACTATAATATATCCTTGCGGATATTATAAAAGCGAAAGTGAGTTTGCTTTTTTACAATTGCATTTGTAACTCTATATTGAGCATATTTGGTATATATAAATGGGACCTCAGAATTTTTAATTTTTTCATATCGTCAATATAGGTGCTTCTAAAGGTTGGGAGTGGGTGCTCGTGTTTATGGTACTATTTATACTATAACGTGACTTCGCGACTCATCACGTCATTTGTTTCAGAAAAGATAAAATACGTATCCAATTACTTTTGGTAACTACTTGGTACTTACCTCAAATATGTTTTGCTCTTCATCATCCTCTTTCGGTGCTGGATTGTGTTTTTTGTAAGCGTGCAGCGACGGCCACGCCCCGCCCAGACCTAGAAAATGGTCAATTTATTATGTACATTAAATAACATTAAGTATAATAAGTAGAGACAGAGACACTACTTTATTGCAATAACAAAACGTGAAGAGAGCTTGAATACTCACCATGTAAGAATCCAGTATACGGGAGGGGGAGCAAAGAGAAAGCACATTAGATAAATTAGTTCATGATAACATAAATGCTGAAAATATCGGGTTTTGGCAAAATATGCAAATAAAAAATATTGTGACTTGAGATTTATTTGAAGTCCGAATTGATGTTGTTCATAAAATCGTAAATTAACTGAAAAACAAGCTTCCATCTTTTTTCAGAACATAGTTCTAAAGTCATAGACTATATTAATCAGTCTCAAGGAGTGGATCACTTGAGTTTAAGTCACACGTTGAAACCAAAGCAGCTAGAAAACAAAACCTGTAAAAGTATTAAGACTCACCGTCTAACAGCTCTTCGATAGCAGTCCGGACTCCCTTATCGAATGCCCTGGCGTCGGCTGCCGTCTGGAACGTGAGCCCGAATCGCTTCTCATCAGTCACCCAGTGGTGGAAAGTTGGCATCACCTTGTTGTACTGGAAATCTTTCTTTATAGTGCATTCTAACACCACCTGAAAATGGTTTATAATTTAAGGATTATTGTAAACGCCGTAGAAGTTCAGCTATATATTACATAATTGCAGTCGCATGCTGTGAGGGCAGGAAGCACTCCATATGTTCAAGACACGCGCTTGTGTTGGAATGTCCTTGCATAGATGGTGTAAAATTATATTCGGAAACATACCATACTATCGCTGATCCGCTTCCCATGGATGTAATAATCGTGCGTCGGTGCGCTCGCCGACGAAGATGATGTGTCGCCATTACTGTCAACCACTGCAACAAACATAGCTAATGTTATTGACCGATTATTGTGATGACTCAATAAGCACAGATTTGTAGCCTCAGTCGTTCCAGGCATGTAAATGAGCCTACTGGACTTAAACTTTGATACTTAGTTACCTGCCACCGCACTAAGTAACCATCCAGATATTCTAGAGTGTTCTAAAGACATCATCAGCTGGCTAGATGGCTGAGGATGTATTCCGATACTGACCTGGTTCTGGGCGGTGCCGCGGCCGCTTGCCGACCATCACGTCGGCCAGCCCGCCGCCGCCCAGCGCCACCCAGCCACCCGTGCCTTCGTCCCGGCACATGACCTGCGCCCGCACGCGCACCAAGTAGGCACTGAAACAAAATATATCAACACAATTATACTATTGCTTATACTATAATACTACTTAGTTGGTACCTTGCACTTTATAGAATCTACAAGAACCTTACTGTTATTGATTTTTTATATGAAACTTTACAATTAATTTGATTTATTATAAAGTGAACATATAATAATATGAAGGTAGGGTAACAGTATATAAATAAATCGTAGAAACAGATATAATAGGTTTATTGACTGAATATAATAATATCATTTATGATATTAAGTAAATATGTGCATTGCATCAATTGATTTGTTAAAGTTGTAAAAGGTTTACAACGCCTTTTATCTTCTTAGCTGTTAAAAATTTGAATGCTAAAAAGAACAGTGAACAGGTAGTATGCTTGAGTATAGGGTTAGGGTGGCCAAAAGAAAAAAAATACACTTAGGCGTGAGTTGTGAAAGGAGGTTGGCTGTTGCCATGTTTCCTAGAGCATCCATATTAAAAATCTTAAAGTATTGTAAATTTTCATTGACCTTAGTACCTACTCAAAAGATCCCTGAATAGGTATAGATAGATTCATGCTATTATTAATATTTTTAAGTGAATAATCTACTTAATCACAAGATATACCTACTTCATTTTAAAGCTTATGATCTAAGAAGCAAATTTTTCCTTCCTGCTACAACTAGCAAATTAATTAATGATACCTGATGAATGAATCAATTGTTTACTTAATATACATTTATGTTGTGGTTGCAGGACTAGGTAGGTATTAAATTTTATTTTACTAAAAGTTCCTGCTTGCAACTTCATCTGCATAAAATTCATTGTTCGGGTAGTGGTTTTCTGCGATAAAAGCTCTCTCATGTCCTTCCCCAGCCCTGAACTAACTCTTTACTAAACATAATTTTAATGAGTTCAGTTGTATAAGAGTAAAAAGGTAAAAGACAGTTACTTTCACAACTATAATATAAGTAAGGATTTATGTTTCATTCATTGCATGATTTTACTTAAGACCTTGTGAATTTAAATTTTAGACAAAACTTAAAATAAGTGTACAAAAGATGAAGCCTTGAGCATGAGCCCTGTGTTGGTAAACCATTCAGCCATTTTATTCCAAAAAAGTAATTTATCTCAATACAAATGTGGTATGATAATAATTATGTAATAAACATGAAATTTTCATGTCTAGATATTTAGGTGTTACTGAATTAATGGCAAAAACAGCTAAAACCAATTTAGAGCATAGGTTTACTAAGAGTAGAAAATAGTCTACTTTTCATACTGATTAAAAACAATCTAGTAAAATTATGTAGAGCTGAACCTGTCACAGATAGTTTTTAAGTAATATTATGGTAACTACTTAATTGCTATTATATTATTATGATAAATAATACCTAATATAATAAAACCTCAATCTCAAATCTTCGAATGTCATGTGATTAAACTTAAAATTTTCTGCTTCCCCAATTAAAACTAGCAAAATCCAGAATTTTAATTATAGTGCAAAGGACATCCATTTCTGTAAATATGTGGATGAATAATCTAATTGTTTGCCCGCTCGAACTACGTAATTTACAACAATCAACTAGCCACTCGACGACTTAATCAAGACGATGACGTTGTAATAGTCCTTCATTGTCCTAATCCGTACATCATAAAAAATCCATTGTTTAACTTTTTGAAAACCTACATGTCAGACTACGTTACACAGTATTTTTTCGCGGAAAAAATCGCAATCGTCATATTCATAGTTTGAATTGGGCGCTAAAATGAATTCATTGAGTAAATAGCTCGCAAGCTAGATCCAAATGACCCCGAAAGGAGTTACTTGTATTGTGAATGAACGGGTCTCATTGATTATAGCTATACAGTACGCAGGGTGACCTAGGGCGTCGGTCGTACTTACATGTACCTAATCCAACATTATAAATGTTGGGATAATGAGGTGCAGGCATTGACTTAAGGTTCCTAGAGGGCTAAGGAGCTTGTAGGAATGCCATAAATTACATTACACAGCCCGTGAGTTACGGAAAATGGCCGGGGTAAGGCCCTCCCTAACAGGCAGGGCGAAGCACAAAACTCGAAAAATGAGTACGGATAGACCACTTACTTTTCAGATGCCTCGGTCATGATTCGACACGTCGAATATCCTAATTTCTACTCGCCACTTCACAGATTTCACCATTTTTATGACATAAATACATCAGATTCACTTGCGAACCGTTCTTATTTCGGCCCTTTGTTGGGCCTCAGTGCGCTTGCGTCAAGAAAACAGTCCCGGTTATTCAATGAAAGCGGGGTGAGCGCGCGACAGGTGGCGTGGTTATCTCGCACGGACAGCGAATACGGTACTGCGATTGGTTCGTTCTCCTTCCTGCACTGTTGTAGCCAATTGGATCGTTCTGCACTGCTCGCGAGCCAATGACGTCAATTTTGCATCGAGAAGAAAATTCGGCGGTGATTTTAAATGAGCGCACTGCCGGGTGGTTTTTTTCGAACACAAAAATTTCAAATAGTATCTTTTGGCGAAAAATTAGCACTATTCGTTCAAGGCTTGTTAATAATTCAGTAGAACTCGGCGTCGCGTTGAATATTCCCGATTTATTTCGAAAATTTTGCTGAGATACGGCTTTGCCGAGAGCGCACAGGCGAATAACGTAAGTAGGTCACGGCGCGAGCCTTACTGAATGGAGGGGCTCGAGTGGGCCCATCCCCGTTCATGCTGCGACCCATTGAAAAATAAATAGGTCATACCAATGCACTGTGCCCTATTTGCAGTTACTTGCACCATTCACAGGCAGTATCCCGCTGTCTATTTATAGCCGCTCTATTTTGGGCCAGGTCATTCGCAGCAAGCGTAAATGCAAGCCTCCATAAACTAGGTTACCTGATTTTCTTTGTTAATACCCGGTGCAGTGACGTAGGTTCGTAGCAGTGACGTCAGAGATTTTATTCGGGATCTGAATACATATAACATATCGGCCATCTTTAATGGAGTTATTTGAATGATAATTGATTATGAGCACCTGTTTAGGTAAACTTAGTTTTTAATACCATTGACATTATGTTATGACGTATTTTAAATAAGGACAAAGGAGTTAATGGAGTTAATTATTATAATAAAAGAACAAAAAATAATAGTGATAAAAATTATTAATTTCTTTTATAAAAAACATTATTTAGTATATTTTCCACTTTTTCTTATTATGATATATCTATATATTAGAATTGTAAAAAGTTTAGTAGTTTTCGTATTCCGCAGTTTCTTTAGCTAAGCCAGCAATGGCTGCTTTAGTCAAGTCTTCACTTTGCAGCATTGTTTGATTCAGGATACGCTGAAAATTAAGAAAGTTATAATATTTATAAAGATTCAAAAATAAATTTCCTTTGTATGTTAGGGATTGTGGTGTGAGTGTATTAGTTGTATCGACCAGAAGATTCTGATATTAGTTAATACGACCGCACATGTATCTATATACGTAGTATTACAACATACACCATAAAGTGAATGTTATGTAGGTAAAATCAGTTATATTACGATTGTTTTTTTAGTTCTATTTTTTTAAGCACTAAAGTGGAGAGTAAACCGAGTAAAATAGGATATGAAAAATAAAACGGTCAGGTTTTTTAATTTTTGTAGGTAGGCATAATTTTCAATGACAACCTGTAACCCTAGAATCTAGCTAAGAACATATTACGAAATGTTTTACTATATTAAAAAGTTTACATACACTCATTGATTTGTACCTGATTCTTATGTATTCATGTATCTTATACACGATCATACTCATTGCATTATAAGCTATTTTCAGTTTGGGACTCCCAAGTTATAACATAAAGAAAAATGAAATATGTAATGCTGGCACTTTATTATCTGTGCCTCTATTTGTAAATAAAAAAGTTTTAACAGTGGCCAGTTATAGCTTATCATAGTGATCTCGAATGACATGATTGTGTAGATATATTTTTTTTTCTGGTTTTATAGTACTTATCATTAGAATATTATGAATGATGAATTTAGAATATTGTCATACTTACAATATGTTCTAATCCTTCATCGTTGGTTTTGTTCAGCGAGAACACAAGGTTTTGTTTCGTAGTTTGAACAGCTACGGGACTTTTAGACGCTATAGTGCCGGCTACTTCTAATAAAGATTTTAGTGCACTGGAACAAATAAGAAATATGTTAAGTTAAAGTTTATTTCAGTTTTATAAAATAGCTAATTAACTTGATCAGATAAAATTTTAATAAGTGCGAGATTTTTTTGGTCGTCAAAGTACTGAATTTAGGATACCCTAAAGTGATAGCTAATAATTAAATGAATTTAAATGATCATCATAGTCTCCCCAGCTCGGACAATGGTAAAGAAGTAGACTCTCAATTGTGAGGTTACGAGTTCAATACTACGTCCATATAAAATTTTTACTGTTACATTTTTTAGTTATACTATCATGTCCTCAGATAAAAGAAAACATCGCGTTGCATGCCTGTTCGCCATGATTGGCGCGCAATGATTATATGGAATCTGTTGTGAAATAGAATACAGAATACACTATAAAAAATCATCAGTAGATTATTTGTTTTATATAAATTATCATATGCACATGTGGCTGCAATATGTTATATGGCATAGATTCTTCACATTTATTTGACGAGAGTGAAACAATAACCAAGAAAAAAAAATGTTCTTTACTCACATTTCTTTATCGGGGAACACTTTGCTGACAAGACCAATTTGAAGAGCCTCCTGAGAGTCTACTCGTCTCGCTGTGTAACATAGTTCTCGAGCAATTGACGAGCTTCCAATAACCTGAAAATGAGAGTAAACTAAATTATTATTTACATATTTAAAATCCTTTATTGTGCATCAATTTATTTTTAGAGTGTTAATAAACACAATATTGTGTAAATATATGATTGCAATTGATTTATTAATTCAACCCACTGTGAGATTTGTATAATCAATTTAAAAAAATAAAACTTACTTTAGGCAGTCTCTGTAGTGTGCCCACATCGGCCGCTAGCCCAACATCAACTTCCTTTACCTGGAACCAGCCATCTGACGTACAATACCTGAAATAGTATTAGTTTAATTGACTAACGACATATCACTACAAACTAGTAGTACTTAGTCATTCCGAGTACATATTACAGTAATAATGACATCTTAATTATTATATTTACTTGCTATCCATTTGTTCACTTAAATATCTATGCAACATTTCAAATTGGATGATTGTGGTACATGTGTTATTCAATCTATGAGTAAACATTATTTAATACTTTTAATGTATTATTGTTTAGTTATGCCCTAAAGTTTGAAGATAATCAATGCCAAATTAGATATAGGAATGTTTTAATTTGTATATTCGCTAGGATGAGCTTTTTTCATTACTTGTCATATAATTGGTTTTCTGATTACAGCAAGCACAAAGTGATAACAACTAATAAATACAATGCAAAACATTCTGTGTAAAGATTGTGACAGATTGAGGGACTTATTATGTCATGTTATTTATGAAGAATTATAAGGCTATACAGGATAGCATTATGGACTTAAACTTGATAAGTATTATTAATTATAGTTGATGACAATAAGTTGACATTGTAATATACCTCATGTCTGCAGCTGTGATCAAATCCACTCCCGCACCAATACACCCATTATGAGTTAATGCAATCACAGGTTTAACACACTTTTCTAGCGCCGTAATTCCATCCTGGAATGTGAATATGAACAATATATGTAAAAGTATTTTTTAAGGACCAATCAAGTTAATACAAAACATATGTACAGATGATTTCATCTGTAATTTAAGAGAAATAATAGGAGCTTCATTTTTCACCTGGTATATTCCAATATGTTTATGCATGAACCTTGCTTTCCTAGCTACATCATCATATTCAGCAGCCTTTGCACCCACTGTCATAAAATCTTTTATATCTATGCCTGAAAAAAATATTTAATTAGGTAGTTGCAGAATGTTTCTATTTTCTATAATCCACTGTCTACGTAATCAAAGTATTTAGGATCATGATTATGTTCATGGAAGGAGTTTGTGCAGTTTATTGGTCTTGTCTTGTAGGTATATAATTATTATACTACTATGAGTAGGTATGTTGTTTAATGTTCTTATTATAGATATTAGAAGTCAGAGATTCTTACCAGCAGTGAAATGCTTTCCTTTGGCAGATATTAATACTACTCTACATTCTGGATTGTCACTCAGAGTTGAAAAGCATTCTTTTAATTCTCTGAAAAATATTACTTACAATAAGTACTTACCTACTTAATTATTTTTTATAGTTAAGAAGATAAATAGACTTAAGTTAAACAGGAATTAGATTTATGTCAAATAATACTTACAACCAAGAAGTATGTATAAAAGTATTGAGTTTCGCCGGCCTGTTTAATTCTACATGATACACATGTTTTATGGGCACCGACACATCTAATGTTTCGTATTTTGGCACCCCACCAGCCGAAGAATACGCCCTCAAGAAATCTACAAATTCAAAATTATTAATTATAACAATATACCGAACATTCGTATAATTTGCACCATAAACGAAATTGCTTATTTATACCTACTTGTTGGCACTCTTCTCTGAATAAAAGCAATTGTTTTGGTTAAGGATGTCATATTGATATTAAAAAGTATATTATTTATGTAATAGACACATATATAAAATATATAAAAATATATGATCAAAGTCCAAATAACAAGTTCAAACACAAATAAAGTTGGATCTGACTTGGAACGCCAGAAGTTGTCAAATTGACATGACATAAACAACCTTTTTGGCGTTGTCAATCGAAAAGGCGTTTTTTAGAGCTATTTTAATAACGACCTTGTTTTTTATGTTCGTGGACTCTTTCTCACGATGACGAAGGGTTAAAGATATTTCGGGGATTTATTTTTTGGATGGAACGACAAACAGGTAGGTAAGTTACTTTTATTTTGCGTCTTTGCTTGTTCGAATTGTTTGAGACGCATAAAAACCTACTATCAGAGTGTACGATGTAATGCATATATTAATATTACCATAGAATATTACACTCAAAAATAAAAAAATAAATTTTTAGAAAGGAAATGTCAATATAATACAATTTTGCCATTTATATTACCGATTTCAAATACATAGATGAGGATATTGGACGTACGTATTCAAGCTTACTGTGCGAGCGTGAGGGCATTATTACTACGCGCGTGCGATACGGACAAATAGAAAAACGGCAACGACCGTTTTTCGCTGTGCTTCGCGACCATCCTTTATGTCAGCCATTAATTGTTGACGTCATTAGTCTATAGATAAGAGGCTAAATTTAGATGATATCTGAACAGTCTAGACTTCTAATTTTTAAGGGATTTTCAATTTAGACGTATTATATTTTGATAAAAATATGGTGATAGAAAAATAGGTATTTTAATGATTGTCGTTGTCTTCTAGGTGGGTAATACGCTAATATAATAGAGAGGAAAGATTTGTTTGTATTGAATATATATTTCAAAAAGACTAGACTGATTTGAAAAATTCTCTTACTAGGTAGGTCCTACTACCTACCTAATAGGAACATTACGCAATAGTGTAGCTACCCGATGGTATATTGGGTAGCTACACTATTGCGTACACCTTTGCTTAGAATATATTTTATTAGGCACAACGAATCTTTAGCAAACTTTCGCATTTTGAAGCAAACTTTTTAAACAATTAAATTTATTTGTTTCCAAGTAAGTAGGTAACTAAGTACCGGTCTACATATCAAATATCAGGTATCAAATATTACCTACCTAACTATAAACCGTACTTATTAGTACCTAAGTACCTAATAGTGGATTGATTCTTGCCAAAAAAATCAAAATAACTTCGGACAATCATAATGAAATTTGAGTTTGTTAAAAGTACCTACCTACTTATTTTTATCATTGGACAATAAAAAAATTAGCTAGGTACCCGTAGTATAACGGAATTTTAGGTTTTGAGGAGGACCAATAGGTATAATAATTTGGCATGGGTTTCTACTTCCTAGATGACGAAATACCTACTAGGCCACACGTCGCTAGGTCATAAACCTGGTTCTAGACATATATTTATGGACTGCATGTGCTATAAAATATTTATTACCTAGCTAGTTTGCGTGATGTGATGCGTAGAAATTTGTGTGCTATTTTTTGATAAGCAATAAGTAGTTGTCACCACTTCTACTTAGTATAGGTACCTAGGAAGATTGGCTGCAAGAAACAGACAGTCAGACACTTGTGCAGTGGTGGATTTGCCTTAAGGCCCAGTAGGCCCGGGCCTAGGGCGGCTAGACATTAAGGGTGGCAAATCGTGCCAAAAAAAACCACCGACGCTGAGAAGGGGGCGGCACCTGGCCTGGGGACTAGAGCGGCTGGGTCTGCAAATCCCCCCATGCAATCGTCCAATGTGCCGTTATTTCCTCTTTGGTGACACAGGATCTTGAAAATAGAAATCTAGTATAGAAAGGGTGGTAGGTATAGGTACTATCGGATGCTTTCGGGGTGCGCCATTTTAGAAAAAAATTGCTTGCACTTGTTGCTTCACACACAGCCTCCAGGTACCAGGGTCGTTCAAGCGACTATTGCCTTAAAGGTGTAACATCGCCAGCACAGTTGATAGTACCTACTAAATTCCGAATGATGACATTCTTATAAATAAATATAAATCACTGAACGTAGTGAGGGATTTCATCAAAAATGGTAATAATACCCTTTCACCTCCTTTGGGAATTAATCTGCAATCTCAATTTATTAATACAATTGTAAAATGTCTGTGGCAAGTCACAGAATAGCTATTAAGAAGTACTTACTAGTAAGTACGACTAGTTTTAAAATATCTAGATATTTAAAATCCAATAAAAGATTGAAAGGTTTCTTACTTGGAAATTTTATAAGTGCTTTTCACCATAATAATATAACAAATAGACCAGGTATATGGTATAATAATATGTATTGCCTTGGTCCTGTTGACGATCGTAAAATAATAATTTTAATAGATTGTTTGAAGTATGAGAAAGTGCGACTTCCTAGCTGATCTCAGAGTTCGACTGTGGAATTTGCTAATTGCTAGAGTAACCACACTTTAGGACATCATTTTAGCAGTAGGTAGAGTTATAAAGAATATTTATGTTTTGAGAAAAATCGGCACTAAAGCGATTGAGCTGTTGTGCTATTAGAAAAATATATACGTAAGAGTAGTATTGGAGGATTTAATTTAATTAAAATCACTTCACAAATTTAAACAGCATTTAATTGGACGTAGTCCTTCCTAGGTACACCACATTATTTTAATTAAATTACAAAGAATAAAAGTAGCTTAATTTGTCGGAATGCTAGTGTAATAAAAATCGAAATAGGTACCTAAGTTAAGTAATTAAAAAAAGATTGTAAAGTAGAAAACATGCAATTTTTGTGATGTAACGTACCTGGATGTAACTATAAGCGTTTGAATCACTGCCATTATTGTCTCAGACCATATTAAAAAAGAGTACCTATCAATAATTAAAAAAAAACCTTAAAGTGAAATTATTTTCTGGTAAAAACACTGTTTCAATTGATAATTAATAATATTATTTGGAACCATTACAGATAGCTAGAGATGACAATGACGGCGTTTAAAGAAGATTCGCTCTCCTGCTTTAAAACTTTTTTGTAAAAATTCATTATAGGCACTTTTCGTATGGTTGAAAAATTATAGTGTCACCAAGCACCACAAAATGAATCACTCGATTAATACTCCAAGGTGCGCAACGTTTCGGGTACAATGTCCCGTACGAAAACGTGAACAATATTACAATTAACGACGTATGTAAAATACTTACAAGACACTTCCTGCGCTGCCCAGAGTTCCTAGAGGATTGGAAATTAGACAGAGTTCATGAAATGGTCACTTTATTTAATATATAATGATGAGTACCTACGTACTAAACTTAGTTATGCTCAGATCCTAGATTGAACTTTGACTTACCTGCCTACAAAAGTTTAAAAAGTTACCTACATAACAGACCTTCATAGCCAGGGAAAATATTAAAGTTGACAAGATGAGAACAGTTCCGGAAAAATATAAGTAGGTACCTACCTACATATTATTATGATAATGTAGAATAATTATTTGTTCATATACTTACTTTTCTACTTATCTGTTTTACTCTTCTATTAATCACATTGTGACACAATATTTTGCAAGTTATTATCAACTTATAAAACCTTAAAAAAATATGATAGAGCCACTGTCCACTGGTACGTGTAGGCTATGAATCAGTGACTTCGATCTATATGTAAATCCAATCACGTAGATGAAATAGCTAGTAATTTATTACATTGCAAAACAATAGAAGATAGGATAGGTAAGTAGATTCTTTGCGGTGCCTCAATAGGTTCATAGGGGGGTTTCTAGACACTACCTGTAGGTACCTATTAGAATTTTCCATTATTGCTAGCACCTTGTAGCATAATTACTTTTAATATATTAAATTTAGCTATATACGAAATATTAACATAATCCCCAGTAATAGGTGCTTACTACTATCGTATAGGTAGTTAAGTTATTGCAAAGGGTTTTCATACAATACATAAAAGCATAGATAAGTTGAGACTTAAGTTATATATAAGATAAATTTAGTAGTAAATTTCATTCATATAATAATATATTATGTTTTGGAGCAGAGGTCACCATAAGTCAATGTTAATTAGAGCTCTGCGGCTGTGATAATTGTATGCATCTCTCGTTAGTTATGCAACACACCACATGACATGGAGTGATATTTTGGTATAATATGAGACGAATAAATGATTTTGATTCTAATTTTCAAGTAGGATTATATTTTATTATATAAGTAAGGTATGCTTATCTTACTTATTAAATATAGTAGTAGTTTTGTACGTTTACGCATATTTACATAATCTACTTATTTGGACAAAAACAGACAAATAAGTGCATAAAGTTTTACTTTTAATTACGTATCTGTTAGCACAATGAATACTTATATGTAAGTCAATTTAGGTAAGGTCTCAATTTGCAAGACTCTTTTAAAGTATATCAATAAGGTTCACTCTTTTACTGAGGAGAGATAAGGAGTCCTTCTCGCTCTTCGGTAAGAGTTGTCATCAAAGGTCATGCTAATGAAACTAAAGGGTTATTGTATTACCTCCTTCATTTATCACCTAGATTAATGTTATCGTTAATTACATAAGGTCACACAGATAACATTACCACAATTAACGCAAAATTGGGTCATTTATAACGCTTACTTTAATCGGCCTAACGAACATTAATGCATGCTCGCACCTTCAATCCATAGAGGACAAGTCAGTGACATTATATGACACCTCATTGGTTTATCTGTGCCTATTATGAAATTGCCAAAAGAGAAAATTCGTACCAAAATCAAACAGAGATAAGACATTACTAGACTTTGTTAACTGATGTTGGTATAGCTACACACCTACTACCTAGTTAGAAACATTGAGTAGAAAACGGGTGTAAAACCAACTGTCTACTTAAGTAAGTACTCTATTTTTTAAACATAAGGTAAACAGTAGGTATCCTGTAATTAAAGTAATTAATTAGATACATGGTATAAATAATGTTTTTATTATACTTTTTATTTCGCAGAAGTGATAGTTCCTATTATGACCTGAAAATTTATCTCAAGTACGTTCGTAGGTCATTTACATATTTATAATACAGATGCAATGATGTCTTCGTCATTCAGTGACTATGTAAGATGCTACTCGTCGATGACTGACTTTGTAAATAAATGACACATACTTAATAGTTGTAAGATAAACCTCGTATGAGTTCATTCTTAGAAATTGCATATCTAAGAGTAAACAGAATCTTACGCGGAATATAGGTATAGGTACACTTACTGAGACTCCAAAATTAAGGGTAGGCCGTTGATACCTAGCAAGGTATTTTGTATGTTTTGTTCTGTAAAAGCTATTCCATTATGTGGTAGGTAATCATTAATTTAATTACCTAGGTCGGAAGCTCTAAAATACTTATAGTTTTAACCTAGGTACAGAATATCATCTAGCCCCGCCGGCGGGGTCAACGAAGTGCACCCATATCGTCGACCGTAGGTTCAATTACGGTAAGGGACAAAATACGGTTTTTCAGGAGAGGCCGACAAAGTTTTTTTTCGGACTCAATCGCTTGTAACTTTTTTTGTAATTATCCTTTTTTGGATCTGATTTCACAAAAAACCTTATATTGTAGTGCTCTATCAGTCCTTGTAACGTTTATTTCAATATTCCAGCTATTTTAGAAAATAGATGTCCCTTACACTAGCGTTTTTCGAAAATTACGTCCCTTACATTGCAAGTATTTCGTAGTCACGCCCCTTACATTAAATTGACTTCTAAGTTAAAATCAAAATATTTATTACAAATAGTGTAAAAGACGTGTTTAAATTAAAAATTAAAGATAAAATACTGTAAGACAGTTGTTGCAAAAGAAATTAATGGAAAATTTTATCGTAAGGCTAATTTTAAATCGCAAACAGGTTTTAAAAAAAATTAAGGGACATGAAAATGTATAGAAAGTGCGTGCTGAGTGTTTTTATATTATTATGCAATATTAAAATATACCAATATTTCTTTGCTGAAAGGAAAATTGACTAAATCATAACAATTTTACGTATAAAGCTATTATGAAAGTGCGTAAAATAAACACAGGACAGGATTTTATATAGGTACTGCCTTGTAGATTTTAGCTGCGACATTGAGAAGCACCTAGATTCTGTACCTAATAACAACAGTCCAAGACTTGACTGTTATTGGTTATTTGTAGAAGATGCTTCAATCACAATTTTTGTTCTTGGAGGTTTACTCCTCAGTTAGATCTACTAGTTATGGCTCTGGAGAACTCCATTAAAATAAAGCTATTGAATTAATCGAACCAGTCTAATTCAAATACTGCTTTACAAACTAGATGTCATCACACGAATAGACCGTTTTGTTCAAAATCAAAGAATATTCAGTGATGTTTATTACGATTGTAAAGAAACATCACTGAATATTAATGCAAAAGTAGACAACAATAAGCGGTATGTCGATTTTAATGTTTTTGGGCATATATTATAATTAATAATCACGAATTGATTGAATGAAAGACTTAAGAAAAGATAATACCGGAAAAGTTACAGTTTCCAATAACGATGAATTGTCTTGTGAAGGTAGTTTGAAATCTTTGAGACAATAGAAAAGAAGATAAGACGATTAAAATTAGATTCAAACCTTAATCCTGTAAAGAAAGCAGTAGGTTTTACTGTTGTTTTTGATAATTCTGGTCGTATTTTTTATGTATTACAATACTTATGGTATTAATAAATATGACTTGCATGAATTCGAATGAATATAAACAATAGAGTACCTGCAAGCTTCCTTCTTCTTTCAATGCTATTTTTTTTACTCTAATCTTGCATTTTGCAGCATATCTTATATAAGCACATGCCTGTATCTTGTATTATGAAGTTAAAAAACTTGTAAAATGAAGATATTTATATCGCACCTTTATTAGAAAAGTGTGTCATCTTGAAATATTTTGTTACTCCATTTTAGACTCTATGTCTTAATTATTTAAATTTGAATTCATGTAGTGACACATCCCGAGTTGTTATGATAAAATTAGTGTAACGGTAACATCTCCTTCGGTACGCTAATGTAAATTAAGGTAAGGGACAAATATTTTAAAACTTGTGCAATATTTTTAAGGTATGGGTGATATTTTTTATTTTCTCTTTATGAAAAACAATGTACATGTAATTAATAGAATGCGAAGACCCTTACCTTATTTAATTTGAGTTCACAGCGGTAATTACACTATTCCAAGATGCTATTGTTCAAAAAATATCAGATACATTATTGGCCGAGGGATAATTTGACTTGTGACCCCTAAAAATCACTATGGTAAGGAACATTTTTTTTGAGCTAGAATTTTTTCGAATACACCATTCGAAAGAGCGCAAAATTCTGAACAAAACTGTATACTTAACTCATTTTCGGCATTTTGTCCCTTACCATAATTGAACCTACGGTCGACGATATCTGGCTCGTGTTGGACTATCGGGTCGGTTAGGGCTAAAAACCTTAAAACAATATACTAGCATACTTTGAAGCTTCTCATCCAGAACTTCGGTTTTGCAGTGCCTTAAGACCCACTAGCAGCAGTTCAGTATTTAATTCTTAAAAAAAACACCCAATGAATATGGTAGTACGTACTACGTACGTAGCAAAAAAAATCTGAGACCAAATATGGTAATTTCGAGATTCATTACTAAATTTGGATTTTATTTGTAACAGGGAATGGTTTTAACCACAATATTAAATCATTTATGCGGTAAACGAATTAATTCATGATTAATACATTTTGCATAATAATAACCGTTTATGAATCACAATAAATATGTCACAAAATCGTACGTGTCCAAAAGAGAAACTTTAAAATGTAATTTTAAGGAAAGTTACCATTAATTATATGTCATATTTATCATTGCTGATTTTCTAAATCCCTAGAACCTGTCCCTAATGGAATTTTTTGAAATCTCATCCCCTAAAGGGGTAAGGTACTTAGGTTTTTAAATTTGGAGTGATACTTATCATAGTAATACCTTAAATGATTTTAGTGTAAGTATAATGTGATTATCAAATCATGTTCGGAAATTTGCCTATTAGATATAAAGGTGGAAAGGGGATTGAATCGATATCTATATTATTATGTGTAAATTGGAGAGGCCTATGTCCAGCAGTGGACTGCGATGGGCTGATGATGATGATGATGATGATGATGTGTAATAGATAGCAGAAAGCTCGTTTTAAAATATATTCTTTTATTTCGGTTATCATTGCACTTTAGTGAATATGAAAATAGATTTTCTTCAAGAAAAATTCCGCTTTTGTAATGTAAGTTTGGAACAATAATTATAATTCCGGACTAATAGAGAAGGTGACATACATATTAGAGAAAATTCGGATTAGTGTAAGTTTGATTAAGTTTCTATTTATCATGTAGGTAATACGAACACAAGGTAAGTAAAGACTTGTGTTTATAAATTAATACTATAATTATATTATGTGTACTTAACCAAATTTTTATGCGTATGGAGAATGTTTTAATACGAACTTTCAAATAGGTTTATATCGCCTTCTAAAAGTGCAAGGAATGCCGCAATATCAAAATAGTAAAATCGCAATTTTGCTTTCCTTTTTTTTCACATAATTTACGATCAATTAGAACCACAATTGCACTTGGTTAAATTACAATAAAACTTAAATTTACATATCTGAGTCATATGAAACAAATAAGCACTTTATGAGAATGCATTAAGGTTGTTTTCTACTTGCCATACTCTAAAAGCTCTAAGCTTCGCGTGTGTGAGTGAAAGCGTCTGGTTATAGGTGAAGAGATCGTGTTCCGGGTTAGTGATGGGCTATAGGTTTGTCGATAGTTTATTTTTTGGGGAACCATTACCTATATAAGTACTTACCTATGAAAGAGAATAGTATACCTGGTTTAAACTTACTTACTAGAGTTAAGAGCTACTTATTACTTAGGATTAAAAAAAATAATATCAAAGTAAGTAAGAGTGATGCTATATATACTGAATCTTATTTTCGTAATATTCTTGTACCATTTCCAATCAATTACCTATTTGATGTTTCAAACAAATATACTTATTTAAAATAAGAATAATCAATTTCAATAGGTATGATTAGGTACCTACCTACATTTTAATACTACAAACAATAAATAAAAAGTCAATCAGTAGGTACTAGAAATACGTTTTTGCTATTTTTTATGAAAATGCTTTAAGTACCTGTATAAAACTTACGACAAGTAGGTAATTTGACGACGTACCTACTTACCTACTGATGTTCTCTTTTATTATGGAATTTACCTTTTTGAAATTGGGTTTGGGTATTTAATTTTTTTTAAATTAACAAGACAATTTATTTTGGTGATAGATTGTGAAAATGTAGTACATATTTTACATAGAAACTGCATAATTACTTAACCTTGAGGATTTAAATCAATGTTACCTATCTTATCTATCTATTGCTAAGATTTAATAAATTAAATAATTACTTAAACAAAAAAAAAAACAAATTATGTAAAACTAATCTGTATTTAAAATGCTTAAATTTAAATTAACCATTTTAATAGCAAAAACTGATTAAGTATATGGCGTAAAATCAGGGCTTATCGACAGAAAATTTCATCGAGTAATAAACTACACTGAAACTCGCACGCACACACCTTCACTGCGTGTTTACAGGGCTAAGCTAGATACGTTTGAAAAGCAAGCATCGCCGGCACCGAATACGTGCTAACCTCAGTCAGTTGAGTTTGCGAGCGCCGTCGAATAGTCGCTTACGCTCGGTATGTTTTTTTTAAGTTCAAGGCGTTCCATTCCATTTTAAAAAAGTGCGGCGTTTGAAAAAAAGTTTATTTTTAATGTAACGGATATATTCCCACCTACCTACTGGACAGTGTTGTGTCAGTGATGTGTCGGAAAATTTACGGAATGGTTTTCTTTTTTCTCTGTGCATTTTGTGTCGAGTTATTTATGTTTTAATGAAAAGCTGGCCCCATATGCGTTTTCTGTCTGGTTATTTTATAGCAAAAGCGAAAATAACTTGGGAGCGGTAAGATTATTTTAGATTCGCTGCGGCGGCTGCAGCCCTAAATTTCTCTACGTCTTATAAGTTGTCGTAGATAAAAGTACAATGAAAATTTTAATTTTTAATCATGAAAATTAAAGTAGGTAGTAAATTGTGGGTAGGTACTTAGGTACTGAATTACGACTTTTCAGTTCTTAGGTAGACTCCAATCGATTCAAACAAGCATTGCAGATATTCTAGTAGGTACTTACTTCTATGATAGGTTCCTACTACCTATAATGAAATAAAAAAAGATAAATAAAATAAACTAAACACGTCGAAGGCATAAATGTAATATGACATTGTAAAATTTTAAATATATATTTTAGAATGTTTACAAGCAAAGTGCATTTTAGTAAAGCTCAGAAACACGTGAGAATAATAAGGCAGGCACCGATCTATTAACGAAGTATTTCATTGAATATCTTTATTTAATTTTATGGGGTAATACATTATAGGAAGGATCTCAAGAAGATATAACTTCATATAAGTTTGTAGAATATTACCTGTAATTTTAAATCATTTAAGTAAACATTACCTACTTTGTTAAACTTCACCTTGAGACACATGTCGTTGGCGATAGGTAAGTATTTATGCAAATACTATGTTAAACTGTATTCCAGTCCCTAGTATTAAATCTATTAATAAGTATATACATTTTTATTTCAAATATAATTATTTACGTTTAATTTTACAGTTTATCTAGCGTTAAAATTGCGAAGTACCTAGTACCTACCTATATAAAATAATTTTACCTACCTACTAAAAGTTTATTAGAAATAAATGGACACACTACAAACTGTGAACTTAATAAAGCTCAAATGAAAAATTGTGACTCGTCAGCATAAATATTTTTTCCTCGAGCAATGGCGTTCTATTCCTCCGCTAAGCAGCTATACTTAGAATTCTATAGAACCTATAGGATTTCTGGCATCTTCCTTAATTAAATTTGAAGTAGGTATTAATAATTCCTGATTTTCTGTTTTATTCTGACGTCATTTACTATTTTTTGTATATCTACATATTATTATACTTACCGAATAGGGAATGCGAAGATTTCGCGTAACGTGTAAAGTGAGTATTATCGATTCTTCTTCTAAATCGATTCGATTGACGATATTATTTTAAGCAGATGGATTTTTTAACGTTGTACCTATCTGTTTTTTCCTGTATAACCGGTCAATAAATACATTCTAGATAATGTCGTGCCTATCTAGCTATCGGTTCAATGATAAGCCGATAAAAAATTACGCAATGATAGCTATAGGTTAATAGGTAACTTTATTCTAGGTTAAAGAAACATTTTAAATAACTTTTACATTTTAGTACCTAAAGTATCGTATCGTATAGGTACCTAAATAAAGTATTGCGAAATAACCTACCTTTCTCTACAAGTTTTAAAAACAATGACGTATGCATGCAAATTATTTAAAGATTAGCTATTATAATTAAGTTAATGAAATGAAACTGTTTTTTAACAGCAATATAAAATCTACCAGTTTCACCAATAGTATCATAACACCGCGTAAACCTCGTAGAAGTCAGTCGATAATTCAAGATGTCATATAAATTGTATATTTATGCAATGGGGACTTGAGTTGGTACTTAAGTGTTACTGCCGGAATGTAGCCACTTATCAATTTATTTTTATGTGCCATAATAATAATATTCAAGGGAAATGTTCCATACTTTCCATTTCAGATTAAAATGATTATCGATGAAAGTAGCATCACTAAAATATTTTTCAATTAGAGTACCTACGTAGCTAGTAATGGCTTTTATTTTGAACGTTGCGGTGAATTATTAATACTTAATATAATTATTTATAACGCATAATATGGTTATTATTCAAAGATGTCTACCCCTTGCAATATTAATATTTATTTTACGGAAGTCAGTCACTCGCCTAATCCTATCAACTGTCATTAGTGAATGATTTAGCGTTTTCATTCACTCATTATCATTTAAATAGTTTCTTTTTTAGATCCTGGGCCCCCTTTCGTTTTAACACCTTTAATTTTTTTGAGGTGTCACATTACACCTATCTTATCCCCTAATGTTTGCTAAATAGCTATATTGTATTGAATTTCAAGGTTACCAACCGCTAAATTCTCACGCTCAGCTGCAACTTAAATTTATCTTGGGGTATAAAATAATGGGTAGGGTATAAAACTAAATTTTAAAAATTCTGGCAATTTTTTTACCTGCATTTTCAATTTTAACCTCATTTCAAAAATTTCGTTATTTTAATTTTATTCTATAAGAAAAACGACATACCTGCCTTAAAAAAGTACCTAAATACTTCCTTGACATAAAAAAGTCAATGGTGAAAATTTTAAATCGACCGTTTACGATGGAACTTTAATCGAGAAAGGAACACGCAATCGAGACGAGTCCCGCCGAAGACAGCAATTTTATAACGGATTCACCAGTAAAAAATACCAAGTGAGAATCGGATTTTAAGTTAAGGACAGGATATGGGTATCATATTGTGTTTTGTTATTTTTTTTTGAGATGAGGCACATTTTGATTACTTTTTCCATAAAATCACAAAAATAATTTGGCTGTAACGTTGACATAATATTAATATTCTTTTATAATCAGATTACATATATAATAATATATAGGTACTACAGTAGATTATTTATAGGTAACATTATTATCTTAGGTTAAAATAATGACTCAATCAAAATAGCAATGTAAGTAGGTACCTACCTATCCCTTACAATCGAAATGAAATTGATTCTTCGAAGCGATCATGTGCGGCAGTGACCCGGCTGGACTGGTTTTCCCGTTCATCATTCGGTCCGCTCACTCAGTAGGTATGCAATACGGTCGGTCACTGAATTTCAATGACGATACTGGTAGTGTTTTTACATCAATTGTGAAAAGTATCAACGATGATTTGCTTCTGTTTGTGTCTACTGATATAGTCTTAACAAACATAACTTTTTAGGTACTTGCTCTATTTATAAAAAAACTAGTAATATCTTTATTACTAAGAATTTTTGAGCAAGAGCTCCATCATCCACGTCATCATATTAAATATGACCTACTTACCTGTAAAACTTTCTAGAAAAGATAAGGAACATTTTTTTTGTGATTGATAAAGCTCAAGAAATCCGATAAAACCTTCCTGGATGAAACAAGGAGATCTCAAGAACGGCCAATAGTTATACTTATGATGACTATGCAAATACATTAATTACAATTTTAATTATAATCGCGAGACGCGAGTCGACTCGAGCCCTTATCAACGTTTACCTTGCTCGTGGGCGCGTTGACGTAAACTAGATAACGATCGATTTTCTGTTTCACTACATATCACCATATTATTACAAAGGCAAAAAATGTGATAAAACGAAATACTGTATCTTGATTCAGACGAGATTTCTATAAGAAAGAATGAGGTTGGAACGGTTTTTGCGTGAAATGGAAGATGCGGATTTCTGTTCCATTGGTTGAAAGCAGCAGGTTCAAGTTCAGGGGCTGTAGCGTACGGGAAATGTTACCAAAGCCTTTTATATTATACTGGTATGTGTTTATCCACTGTCTAGTTATAAGACAATTGAACTACCATACTCTAGTAGATAAAGTCCGTGTTTTGCTAAGTGTAGTGAGCATTGTCCTCTAGAATAGTCTCTTATTGTACTTAGTACCATAACACTTATTTTGAGTAAGTAAGTAGGTATTTAAGTTGACCGATGAGCACCTCTTCGGTAGGTTATACATATCATTATTTCATACGCAAACGATATCGCACTATTATGTAGTAACCGCATTAGTACTTGCGATTTGTATTTGTAAATGTGCTGAACTGTATGATCCACTTATGGATTAGCATATCACTGTTACGCATACTATGTTTGTTAAAACGTAGAGTAGGCTAACTGAATATAGGTACCTACCTAATCGCTTTGGTAAATGGTACGTAAGTATTATTATATGTAGGTACTTATGTTCGCGTGCATTTGACTTTCGATTTCTTTTGGATTTACTATTTCATATTAATAGTAAAAATAAACAGGCTATGGGTATTTTGTAATAAGATATTCAGAGTGAATATTAGGTACCTGACTTCTGATTGATGATAAACATGACATCTAACCATTTAATTAAATTGTAAATTGAACGTTCGAGTTGTCAAAATACGGTTTTGCATTTCGGGATTGTCGCAAAGTTGGCGACTTTTTTTTTATTTATTTTTTTTTCGAACTGAATACTGAAGCGCAGTTGGCCTACTAATGGGCCTTCACTGCAAAACCGGACGGGTGGCGAGACTCCTGAAAGGAGACTCTTAAGCCTTTTCGTTGGCGACTAGGTTACTGTTCGTAGAAAGCGAACGCGTGCTTGTTTGTTCCGTCTGTTTGTACGGAAATCTACTGACCCATATCGATGTTTGACTTCTTTAAGTCAAGTAGAAAATTTATATCTATAAAAAAGGCATCATTCGAGAGACTAATACGTTATAAATCAATATTGGAATGAAACAACTACTATAGCTATGACAGATCTAACTCGCGTAAAGCTCAGGCGTCAGGAACTGTAAAGTTTTCGAAATGTCAGCAAATAAAATTATATACGCGAGTTAAATCCGTTATAGTTGTTTCATTTCAATGTAGGAAGACCGCGAAAGCATCAGGAATTATTAAAATATCAATATTTATAAATTTTTAGTACTCATAAAAATTACGAAAATAACAATTTTACGAGATTTTGCTGAACAAGAATTGTCCTTTTTATACTTGTTCGTAGATTACCGCATAATCTTGCCAATAGTGCCAAGAAAGCGGAATGATGTAAAACATAACGAATTGCCTATATAATCTTGATTATCAACTACCTACCTTTTCTAAAAATAACAGTAATGAAATGAATACATCAATTTTATTATTAAATATTACGTAATAAGGGAATTTGGTCGCAAACATAATTCATGTAATTATTACAACATACTAACATTATGATAAATTATTAATGGATGGCTTATCTTATCAAGAAAGTTTGCTCCAGTGAACCTGAGGGACCTTATATTTCACAATAACGACATGAACACAGTACTTACTTTATTGAAGTTAATTGAAAACATGCATGTCTTATAAAACTTAAATAAATGGATGTTAATTTTATGGTTAACTACCACCATTTAGTAGGTACCTACACTGTGCTATATGTTGACTATTGTAGTAGAAAGTATATTTCTTAATCTTTAAATTTAATACATTGTCAATATACTATCTATACCTAACTAGAATATAAAATATATATTTTTTAACATAAAAAAACCATCATCCCTTGAATAGATCGTGAAGATATTAAAATTTATCACCCATAGACTGACGAAATCATAAATAATATGATTACTATGTACTGAACCCTCCGGTTATAAAAAATAGTTCAAAAGTAACCGCTCCCCCTTATTGCCTGCATTATAAGCATTGTTAATATTGAATACATTTGATTGGTTATTAAGATTATACGTGTAAAATATAATGAAACGTATTGGGAAAGATGCCATCGAAGTTATAGCTTTATGAAGTGCCGGTTGGAAAGATTTTCTATGAAGCTGATAATTTATTTTTTAGTCAATATTCTTTACAGAATCTATAAACTAAATTCACAGACACTCACAGGTATATTAAGTAGGTATTTTACATTTCGAAGATCTAAAAACATTTGCCCTATCACTTTAATAAGTTGCCGTAAAATAAAAGCGAAAAGAAAATGACATTTACCGTACGGAAGCCACCTTAAATATTTATTCTGCTTTTTAGTATTTGTTCTCATAGCGGCAACAGAAATAAACATCTGTAAAAAAAAAACTGGATAACTATCAAGGTTCATTAGATACAGTTTGGTGACAGAAGGACAGACAGCGGAGTCTCAGTAGGTAATAGGGCCCCGTTTACAATTTGGGTGCGGAACTCAGTACTTAAGAAACACTACGCAATAAGTCTAGTGGTTATGCCGGTGAAGTAGAATACTCGACTCGTGTCTTTAGATTTATTCTGCAACATGTCAATTACTACTGTCAACATATTTGTCCATTCGCCGTACCGCCCTCGATATGTTGTCTCTACAAACTGGCCTGTAGGCCATATGACATCATTATGTACACGAGCTAAGGGGCCCTAGACAAGTGCCCAACGTTCAACGTTAACGTTAAACGTTAGCACCAAAATGTATGGGATTTGACATCCGCGAACGACTGTCACGTACGTCACAAATGTCAAATCCCATACATTTTGGTGCTAACGTTTAACGTTAACGTTGAACGTTGGGCACTTGTCTAGCCCCCAAGGTATACGTATAACATGTAGATACGTAATTATAAGTACCTCAAGGCCCGAGATCAATGATTCGTTAAATCCACCATTGTGCAATCAGTGGGTAAGGTCGATAGTAATCGCATTATCTATCCAAAGTGCGTTATATGCGTTTATGTGATTAGGGTGTGACATTAATGTCTATTTTGTTATATGGGATAATAAGAAAAAGGTGCGTTTTTCTTTCGGAGACGTAGAATAATCGTAATACGGTTCTTTTTTATTAGTATTGCTTTAGCCTCCTGAGTTCCAGACGTACTTTTTTTGAGATATCTTTTCAAAACTTTGCATGTACTCTGTTTAATAGTTGCTAATTAAGAAAAAAATACCTAAAAAAATCAAACATTGGAAAATCGGGTTTTTCACTATGTCCTTCTCAAAGAACAAGGGGATGCAACTAAGATGTCATTTGTAAAGGACATTAGATATTTTTCTAATTAATCCCGATGTAGATTAATGTTGAAAGTAACTAATCAATGGAAAATTAAAGATTCCTTGATAATATGATTCATGGAAGTTGCAAAATTACCAAAAACAATTTTATTTTTTAAGAAAACATAAAATCATTAAATTTGTCAACTTATTAGACGAAAAACATTTTTTTCTTACTATTATTGGACTTAAATACTTTAAATATTGGAAATATGGAGATAACTAAGATATATATAACCGTAAAATATAAAAACCTTCGTAAGAAACTAAGAAACAATACGATTAGGCGTACATAACATAAGTAAAGATCAAAAAATAGCACATGTTCAGGAGCCAAACGTCCTGTTAACTGAATTATACAGCAGAAATTATTGACGGAACAAGTGTAGAAATGTAGTTTCTCTGTCATAAATTACCATATTACCAACTACACCTTCTTTCTAGCTAAGGAAAAAAACTTTTAGACCAACAGGATTAGGATAAAAATTAGGAAAAAACGGCGCATCAGACGTCTCCATGTAAAGGGATAATCATTTTGTCAATACTAAGTTATTTATTTATACTTTATTGCATTAAACTAAACAGAAGTAAGTGTATAAAAGGCGGACTTAATACCTTGCGGCATTTTCTACCAGTCAATCTTAGAGTATTACAGAAAAAAATGGTAGTTCATTTAGACGATCATATTCATGACGTCCAATTTCAATTAGATTTTTCTATTCTAATACGAGACATGCACAAAATATAACAGAATGCTAATTGATTGTCCATTGATTACATAAATATGAGAATTATTTTCATTTTTATTCAAAAAAACATGTAAATATATTATATAAATTCAGTCTAATAACTTATGGCCATTGTTTTTATTTACAATTTGTCTCTTTTTAGACTAGTAAATGGTTATTTTTGAGTACTATATTGCAGCCATAATCATATTGATACCAATAATATTTATAATTTATATATATTTAAAAGATATTTCAGAGTACGTCCCATAGAATTTCAAATAAATATGTGTTTCATTGGTAAATCTAACCATAGGGTTAGGAATATGGTTATCTGTGTATTGGTCAGAAAATTGGAACCACTGACATGCTTCTGTATTTTTTAATAATCAAATGCATAGTAATTTAAGTCTTTCGCGTTACTAATGCCTGTTAATGCTGAAAACAAGCAAGAAAACTACTAATGTACTTCACATAGTACAAGGGTACTCAGTGTAAAAAAATATTAGTTAGATGCGGTTGTACTTTGCAAAGGACATAAATAGTAGAATCTACATTTCAAGTCAATAATTTATTAATCTTATGGAAATAATATCTCAAACTACTAGTGTGAAGCTTTGCTATATTATTTGAAACCAGATAATGATTCAATAATGAGTAAAAGTTTGGATGAAATCGGATTAACTTAATGTAACGCAGACGCACACCATCACGTGTGCACACTAATGACATTCTTAATTATATAACAGGTGATAATTCTGACATCTAATGTCTTAACGTAACCGGCAAAGCCACTAGATGACTCTAGTAAAATATTTCGGTGTTGCTATTTAAATTGGAGACTGCAGAATTTTTATTTGTTTATGTACTACGTAAAGTACAAATGTACCCAGGAGGTTATGTGAGCATTTTTGAGTTCTTTAACTAATTCATTTTAAACCTAGCGTAAATAAGTCAGAAATGATAGGCTGTATCGATATCTCCGGATAAAAATAGTAAAGAAAGAAATCGATGAACAATCTAGAAGATACAAAGAGGGGATACAAAACCATTCCAACCAGCTAGCAGTGCACTCGGTGACCTCTAAAAGAGTATTCAGAAGACTTAAACGAAGGGCATCACAGATCTCACTGGAAAGATAGTAAACACATAGAAAATTATATGGATGCGTCAATGGTGCATGCCATGCATTACCCTCAAAATCACGTAAATTAAAATATCAAAATGAATGCTAAATGTCGATGTAAAGACAGATCGCATAGTAATATCTAATAAAAAATATATATTAAGTGTTGGGCTGTAAAATGCACAGATTCAATTTTAAATACGTAATAAAATTTGTTACAAGATAACTTAATTTCCGTTTCACACAAATCAATGCGATTGCATTAATCAATCCTTTGTTTGTTTTAAATAATTGAAAACGGCTGTGAATGTTATACCTAACAGTTGATAATAAATGAATAATGATTGTCAAGATGAACCTTTGCAGACCTCAAAACTTGTCTTTTATTTTATTATACGGGTTTTTTAAATTAAATTTCATACGGTACCTCACTTTAATCTGTTAGGCATATCGTAACTGTTTCTTATTTGTAAATTTCGTCGCATTTTTATATAGGTACCTTAACTTTATTGGGATATATTGATGCCATTAAACTGTTTACCAATATATTATTCTCACGCTTAAAACTAATAGTTATTTTATTGATAGACTAATCATTATAATTAACTAAGTGTGCAATAATTAAAAACTCTCACGGGACCAGTTGATTGGCCGGTTTATACTAATAATCATAAAATGACTCTGTTCATCTTTAATGGAAACATAATTCAACTAAGTGCTTTCTACATTAGAAAGATGAAAAGTTTCGAGATATACGTATCATTAAAACAACACACCTTATAAATCTAATGTCTAGATTGTATAAAATAATTATACCTACAAATCACCAAATAAGAAAAAGTTATAATTTTGTTTCGTAAATTATTCCAATTAAGCAATTGAACATTTTTACAATTCTACCATTATCCCGCTAGGTATATTTATAGTTTTGCCGATTGAGTTACCATACATTACTACGTACCTATATAGGTAAGTACCTACTTTATAGACAAATGCCAAACTTTAAGAATTAGTTACTTAGATATAGCTATAATAATATATTGTAGAATAACGATAACGATTTCCCGGGAACAATCTGTTATACAGTGAAACCTGGTTAACTGGGCCTTCCAAGGGACCTGTAAATTAGTCTCACTTAAAGAGGTATTCCACTTACGCAGTGTCCCAGATATCTAGGTATAAAAAAATACCTGTCTCATATACAGAGGGTTTCATTAACAGAGGTAAGAAAAGAGGTAATCTCTGTTATAGAGGTGTATTCAATAAAGCAACGTATTTATTTTGTAAACAATTCACTATTTTCCATAAAAAATATCAAAAATGTGGTTTAAAGACAGTTCTCCTGAAACTAATAATTCGTTGTTGACGTTTACAAAATTATTAAAGTTGGAGGCAGATTATTTTGCTGATTTGGGCACTGACGTTAATTTTAGTTTTTTTTCGTAATAATAAAGACTTTGTCCTCGTTTCGGTCTTTTTTAAATAAATACCCGATTAATAGAGAAACCGCATTAAAACTAAGTTATATAAGGGCCGATTTAGAGAAGTTCAAGTAGGTAAAAGAGAGAGGAGACATCCGAGGTCTGAGGAAGCCTATGTGTACCTACTGACTTTATCCCAGTTACAGAGATAAATACACGCGTCTTCTCAATTATAGAGGTAATTATGACAAGAAAATAGAAATAACTTATCCCAGATAAAGAGGTTGCTTTTGTCTTACTAACAGAGGTAATTCATAGCCAAGGTGCCGGGACCTCAGCATGTGTTCCAGATATGGAGGTTTTTCACTTATCCAGGTCCCTCTTAAACAAGTTTCACTGTATATATTTTTACGTTATTTATTGTTTAATTGCAACCATGATTTTAATCTAGGTGTTACACAAAATAATTCGTATCATGGAGTCGAGTAGGATGTAGTATCTTATATCTAGTAACTAAAATAATTTTAAGTTAACATAAATACACAATTTTTTGTTATATGTATAAAATAGGTAATATAGATCTTTTTCATTACCAAATCGTTGCAAAATCAAGGCGGTCTACTTGAACCCGAATATAAATTGTACTCTTAATGATGGCTATCGTATCAGGAAACATGCACTTATGTTCAAGATAGTAGTTTATAAATAGGTTAGATTTATTGCTTCAGCCGTTTCCTTCCGCCCTTTGAAGTGTTCGGGAAGGATGGGATTATTGATACTGGATCTGGGAGAGAGGTCAAGACGGTGTTGAAAGAATGATTATTATAATTACGGTCACGAAAATCTTACAAAGACATTAATCGAGTTGATCAATGCATCCTAGTTTCAGAAATCGTAGGCGATATGGCGATAAATAGGTACCTACTTACTTAAATAAAATAGGCCTGAAGTCTAATAAGTATCAGTAACATATAAGATATAATTATAAGATACTAATATATAACAACGTTTTGTGACATAATTTTAGCTAACTTATGGAATGCTACTAAAACACAGATAATATTACTGCATTGATAATGTAAGAGTGACCTAATTGCCTGTACAAATTTATCCTAGGAACAGTAAAGCAGATACCCCTATATGTCAACTTACCTCTGAGCACGTTTACTAGATAAAGCACAAATATGACCGAACAGAAAATTCTATCAATGCAGAACTTTTGGACAAGGTGGAAGTTACAAAGGCATAACTAGTAAACGTTTTGTTATTCCTTGCAACGAGTTTAAATCAGTCTTTATCGAATTATAATTTAACCATTGCAGACTTTACCTAAACATAGCAGAAATAAAAAACTTTGCTATTAAAATTGTGCCAGTATTTACAGTAAATTAATAAACTATGGCTACTGTTAATAAAATAAGTAACTAGATATATTACCAGGCGCACAAAGTGTATCACCAGACATAGGCCCAAACGGCTGTACATGTGTGTCTCATATAATTTGGTAAATATCTATAGCGAGGATATATTTAAGGGACGGATTTTTAAGTGAAACGGCGTACGACACGAACTTGTTTTTTTTTTCATAAATTGTATAGTCCGAGACCATAGCAAGATAGGTATCTTTAATTTCATTGCTCAGCAAAGGGACAGGCGCAAGTGAGTGAAAGGGCAATAAAAATATAAAGCTAAGAACACGATCGTAAAGAAATACAAGCCATTTGGCAAATGTGTTTGGTCGGATGAAAATGCTTTTAGAGTCGTAGCAATAAAAGGTCGGCCTCACTGATTAGATTAAAAGGGCTAGATGCGTATTTATACTTCATACTCAACAGAGAAGCTTCATGCTACCATGAAAGTGAATACTTATTTGGCAACCTGTTGGTTTTCAGTGAATGATCCAGACTATGGAGTTAGAAGGTCGAATGAGGGTTTTAATCTTTTGTCTGAGATGCATTTGTCAGTACCGTAAAATGGGGTTACTTTGAGTCCTGGGGTTACTTTGATAAAAACTTCTTTTCTTACTAAAACTGGGACTAGTACTATTTCTGAACGCATTTATTACATTTTTATTTTAGATTTAGCAGCATCGATAGACACTACAACCATGTGAATTATTGTAGCGCGATCGTGCTTCTGGTTTGATAGTAAAAAAATAAAAAACTTAAGAAGTTGTTTTTGGTTATTTTCATACCATGAATAACTTCTAAAGTAGTCGTTAAATTATAGCAAAAACATTTTTTTTACTAATTTTGCTATATCAGAAATGTATCAATCTATAATAATCAATTTCATCAAAAACGATAACCTTTACGACTATTTTATTTTGGCGGTATTTTCGGCTAGGGGTGTCTCTGATCACTACTACGGGGCTACATTGATCAACTGATCTGTATCATTTCGTACTAGTAATATGTGTTAACCCTTTCAATTATCTACTTAAAATAGGCTGATCGATCATTTATACGTCATTGGTAATAAGACCTGATCATAATTATTAGTTAAAATTGACTGAAACCATTCTGAAAAATAAATAAAATAATTTCTATAAAAATACTGTGTAAAATTATCAAATAATGCTATTTAAGTATAATATATGGCAAAATAGCACAGCACAAGCATAAGAGATAGAAGTTAAGGGCATACGAACAAATTATTTAAAACAAAATAAATCTTTCTAAAAATGCTCTTATTTTTCCTTTGTCAAAGTAACCCCAACCAGATAAAAATCATTCTAAATTCCAAACCTGTGGACGGATTAATTTGGTTTCTTCGGATGATTTACTCTAAATCAGGGATACTATCGAACCCCATAATAAAAAGAGGGGGTATCAAAGTAACCCCAATCATAGTATAAACTTGATCACGAACTTTTTATTTTTTTTCTCGAAATGTATTGATGAAAAAAAATATTTTAGTAACGGATTCGGTAGTATGAACAAAACCGATATTCCCATTTTTTTTATATTTTTTTTACATTATTTTATAAGGAGAAAAACACATTTGAATTTTAAAATTTACTAAAGTAACCCCATTCCACGGTACATAGTCTTGGAATACGTGTTTCTAGATTTTCAGTAAATCCTTAGCCTTACATACTTAGAGAGGTAGTGCATGTGTTAAATATACATATATATTTAATTATAAACTTAACAAGTAACGACTCTAGACTTGAGTTTATCGAATCAGGCCTTGATAATCTTACTTCTTTTTTAATGGCAGCGAACTTACTCCACTGGGAGAGACAGACTTATTTCAAATAAAGACGGAGGGAGAGGGAAGATGGTAGGTACATGTTATTGAAATTATGATTGCGTCGACAGACCTTTTATATAAAAAGAAATACTAAATGTGTTGTAATTTATTTTTCATTTTCTTGTTGACAAGTATAATGTGTATTAGATGGCTATATTGAAAAGTAAAATAAACCAATAAATATCTTTTACAGTTCACACGAATTGATCTAGTCCCAAACACAGTAAATTATTAATTGAATAAAAGGTTACGGATTAAAATATATACATAATAATACTCAGGTACAAATTTGTGTGCTTATCACATTGACACATGCCCCTAGCATGTGGGATTATCATCAGATTCTCGTTTACAATTCGTTTTTCAAGTCTAGACCTAGGTATAATTGTGACGATATAATACCTAGTGCCATCAATTGTAATTTAGTGTTTGTCATAACATTTCATCTTTATCCTTGATATAAATACAGATTAATTAGTGTTAGCGGCGCTGACATCATTGTGACAATAAGTAGAGCAAATAAAACTACACAGATGAAAGTTATGACATTGCTGTTGCCTGGTATCTATCTATCTATATAAATAAAAATGAATCGCAAAATGTGTTGGTAAGCGCATAACTCTACAACGCTTGGACCAATTTGGCTAATTCTTTTTTTAGATGTTCGCTGAAATCCAAGGATGGTTCATACGACAAGAAAAATTCAAGTGATTGCCGGAAAAACCCTAAAAACAGCCCTTTTCTTTTCCCATACAAACGTTGTCTAACTAAAGTCAATTTGAATTTCGAACGGGCAGGATGACGTCTGCCGGGACCGCTAGTATATTTATAAAATTTAACAAACCCCCGACATAAAAACTAAAAGGCCCTCTAAAAAGTATAACAATAATAAAATCATAATATTAGTTACCTAAGTATTAATATTTCTACAAAGAAAACGTCATGTCGGAGGGACCGCTTTTCATTTAGGTGTACTTACTTACCTAATATTTACAATCTACCTAAACCTACGGTCCCCCCGACATGACGTTTTCTTTGTAGAAATATTAATACTTAGGCAACTAATATTATGATTTTATTATTGTTATACTTTTTAGAGGGCCTTTTAGTTTTTATGTCGGGGGTTTGTTAAATTTTTAATTTATTTTTTTATTTCATACTTTTTGTAAGTAGGTACGTAGGTACCTACTACATATTATTATTTTTAACTAATTTCCATTTAACACGGAATTTCGTAATGTACATGTAATCCTCTTACATTTGATACCCCACTCGAGTATATTTGACGACATTGGGCTTACCATTTACACTATTACTCCCCATATTTTTTGAACTACTTAACCGATTTTCATTACGATTTCAATTTTGTAATGTACTCGTCACCCTCTTTCATTGGATACCCCACTCGAGTATATTTGTAGACATTTATTTTTACATCCCCTCTTTAACCCCCCCTAATTATTAAACTGCTGAGCCGATTTTTATAAAACATAGCTAAGAACACTCCCGACATATACACCTTTCAAACAAATTCATGCGTTAGGGAGCTATGATGCCACAGACAGACACACACACACACACACACACACAGACAGACAGACAGACAGACAGACAGACAGACAGACAGACACGTCAAACTTATAACACCCCGTCGTTTTTGCGTCGGGGGTTAAAAACTGTAGGCTTCCGAAATGCAAAACTATATTTTACTATATATTATTTCAGCTCAAAATGCACAGAGTACCTATTTAATTGACACAATACTTTCTTACGTTAGGTAGGTGGGTAAGTATTACCGGAATGGAACGCATTGAATGAAATGGCCTTTAAGATTTAAAGGCTAAGTAAAAATATTTTTTGACTTAACCTATAATAATATTATTTCTTATTTTTTTTACAGAATGCCGACTGAAAAGTGCCTGAAATAAGGAATGTGCCTTTAGTGTTAGTGTCAAGTGTATCTTTATATAAAGATATATTTTTGTGCTAGTGCCTTTATTTAGTGTCAAGTTGACTGAAAGTATATCGTGCTATAATGGAGCTAAGAAGTTTGACTGTTTGTTTGGCGATTTTGCTGCTGTCTGTCTTCTCACATTGCTCAGGTATGTTCAATTTAAATAACTATCAAACGAGATACACAACAATACTCTGTTTTTATTTTGAATCTATTTAAAAGGAGACTGAAAATTGGCCAAACTACTAAAAATATTTGTATTAACGATTAACGGTCACCAGGGTTTCAAAAACAGATTATTTTCTTTTGGCAGAGAAGCTCTGTCTAAGTATTTTCTAATAACAGGTTTCCATAGGTCGCAATATATTGACGAATCTCTCTATAGTAAAATACTGAGATTTCTTGCTATAACGAGTTGGACTCATACAACCGGTTTGGCTTCATTCACTCGTTTTTGCCATCATGACTCACGGACGAGTGACCGAATGAACGGAACGAATGATTTGGTTTCCATTTGTCTTGGCAGCGTACGCTAAACAATTCACATCTACTTTGACGTGGTAATAGCCAGAAATATTTTTGACCTAGAAAAATCTAGTGTTATGTGGACGAAATGCTTTGCGTGGTTGTTTTTTTGTGCATGCCATCATGTTAGATTACGCATATGTGTGTAGTACGTGTTTATATCCGGATGAGATGCAAACATTTTTTTTTTATTTACGCACATATTTTTTCTAGATCAATTAATTACGTGATTTGTTTAAAGTATCTAAGGTTAACATCACTTAACGTGCACATTTTTGTGCATTTTTATTGCAGCCTAAGCTCATGATGGTATCGTGTAACCCATATGTAATTAACCCACACCTCGTGCCATGACTTTTAATTACTGTCATCAATGAGAGAATTGGCGAGGTCTGCCATGATGAATAACTATAAGTAGGTTCTTACAAACTATATTTGTATGTAAGTATACAAAGTAGAGTCATACACGATATGCTTTTTTCTTAGATAATAGTAATAATGCCGTGAAAAGTACGTAAACCTGTAGGATACGAATGCACTAATTTATAGTAAATACCTACAAGGTTGTCATTTGTATTCAGGCTGACATTTCCTAGATTTATAACTAGATCTAAACTAGCAGGAACTATTAAAATAGATTGCAAAAAATGTACTCGAGGCCGCCCGGTATTATGATCAAATAAAAAAAAAGATACTTCGACTAACTGTAATTTAGTTCTACTGCATTTGTAGGAAAAAAGGTTACAAACGAGTTTACAAGTTATATCAATAGACTACGAATTCAAAAAATTTACTAAAGTGAGAACGGAATTAAACTGATATGGCTTAATATAAGTTTACGTTATCCATTTAATTAAAAAAGAAATAGGTAGACCAGGTACCTACATTTTACGAAAATTATTATAACCCTACATTCTTAGAAAAGTGTTTATTTCTGCTATGTGCAAATTGAAACATAGGTACGAAATAAATAAAAATACTTGTTAAGTACAATCGTGAGAAAAAAGTTCGTAATATTAAACAGTTAAATACAGATTCAGTAAAAAACATTAGGCACAGTTATGTCGCTGTATCTTCTTTTTTGACCGTGAACCTACAAAGTCTAATTGCAGGTGTCGCTGACATGCCTGTCAAAGCGTGCGTCAAATCTGCTTGTCAACATGACAGCTGTTAAAGTTCACTGTTGTTTTTTTGTAGCGTCCCATATTATTATGATTTATGATTTAACTAATAGGTTATTGATATTCATTTAGGAGTATCGCAGTGTTTTACATCGTTATCACACGGCTTAAATGTATTGTATCTTTATTATAATTACATTTTCATATAAAGTTACTACTTAGTTAATTTTTATTACCAATCTAAATTACTTTTTTGTAATACCAATAGTCTTCGACAACATCGCTATCAGATAGAGTTAATATAATATGTACTTGGCAAAACAGTAAGAAAAGTGTTCTATGCTCGTTTGCTACGGAACCCTAAAATTGTATTCTAGGTGAGTATTAAGTTGAGGGTAGATACCAACGAAATTAATAAATCAATTTCTCAGGTAGGTATTTTAGAAATAGTTCCCTGTGGTTGGTCAGAAAACTTATTCAATTAATTAGCGTTACATTATCATATTGACCAAGTTTAACATTCTCGGAGGTAAGAAAATAATTTCGGAACATTTATGGATAAGTCAAAACTTATCATGGATTATATTTCATGTTATTTTATTCAACTTATTTCTTGTTACTTAAGGCGATCTGTAGTTAAGTCCTTACCCGATAGTTAAATTATAGGTAATTTTATTTTATTTATTGATTCAGTAATGTGTTAGGTAGGTGTGGAACAATAGAAAATTATAATACCTATTAGTACCTACCTACTACTACAATTAATATCATAATTAAATTGAAACACACTTCATGATGTCGGATATATTTCTGACTCATTATGACCATCGTGGGTCAACTTTGTGGAAAATAAGTATTCATCATATTTTGCATAAATGACTCACAGATTCACCTGCAGGCTCTAAAATGCATCTGTAGAACAATATTTCTAATTATTGTTTAACATTTTATTTCTGTACTACGGTGCCGTGACTAACGCATTGGCAACGTGCCTCTGAGTTTGTTTTGATAAAACGGAAAGTAATATTTCAGGATTAGAAATTTATGTATTTCCAGCCATAAACTATATATAGAATAAATGTAATGAGTATTGGTTGAGAAGCTAAGAACATTTTGTGTGTTAAATGTTATTTTATCTGCAATAAGTCGATATATTTGTAAACGTTGAACACACAATTTTGTTATTCAATTTAAATAAATTGCACTGGTGTGTGTTAGTTCTATCCGGCTTTATAATTCTCTTGACTAACTTTTTAAACATTTTTTAGTTTAAATACATAATAGATAGGTAGTACGTAAGTTAGTTTAGGTACGTACCCCAAAATCCCGACCCAAACCTAAATGGTATAAGGGTAGGCAGTTATGTCAGAATCGTGATTATAATGTCATGTCCTTAATTTACCACATGAAGGTTAGTATTCTTGTTATAAAAAGGTGGGGTTACGGAATATAGTCTGCGAGCACGCGACTGCCTTGTCTATTGTAGGTGCATTCGTTTCTAATTAACATTTTAAGATGTTGGGAAATGTTTGTTTATCTACTAAATTTTTGTTGTTGATCAAAATTAAATAATCTTGATTAGGCAAATTCAAACATAAGTAGGTAGTAGTACATTGTAAAAAAACAATCATAGCGGAATTAATACTTGTATATTGTTATATTCTAAAGTTTTGAGATATATCTAAATCTTATCTGAATATACATCAAAGAATAGAACTCGTTTCTTGTGTCTGATCAATAAAATGTGTGGCTGGATTATTTTTCTCAAATATATATATATATTTTTTATATTTTGTATACCTATATATCTGAAATAACTATACTTCTAGGTACTTGACTATCGGTCATATGTTGTACTTCCTAATTATTTAACGTTCGCCAAAACATTAAAATGTCATTGGCCGTAAGCTATTAACCTTTCCACCCACTCTAATTAGATCGAGAACAAAAAAATTGCATAACCTCATTACATTATCAATCGCCGCGGAACAATGTATCATTCGAATTGATTACTTCGGATCATCAATCAATGGATGGTACCTACATGTGTATAAAGCTATTTATATTTGTCTGTTCATATTAATATCATGAGCTTAGAAATATTTGAAGCACGCATTTTATGCTAATGCTCCGGTGTTTTATAGAGTTATTTAGCAAATAGGTAATACAGTGAAACCTGGTTAACTGGGACTTCCAAGGGACCTGTAAATTAGTCTTACTTAAAGAGGTATTCCACTTACGCAGTGTCTCAGATATCTAGGTATAAAAAAATACCTGTCTCATTTACAGAGGGTTTCATTAACAGAGGTAAGAAAAGAGGTAATCTCTGTTATAGAGGTGTATTCAATAAAGCAACGTATTTATTTTGTTAACAATTCATTATTTTCCATTATAAATATCAAAAATGTGGTTTAAAGACAGTTCTCCTGAAGCTAATAAGTAATTTGTTGTTGACGTTTGCAAAATTATTAAAAGTTGGAGGCAAATTATTTTACTGATTCGGGCACTAAAATTAACATTTTAGTTTTTTTCGTAATAATAAAGACTTTGTCTTCGTTTCGGTCTTTTTTAAATAAATACCCAATTACTAGAGAAACCGCATTAAAACTAAGTTATAAAAGGGCCGATTTAGAGAAGTTCGAGTAAAAGAGAGAGGAGACATCCGAGGTCCGAGGTAGCCTATGTGTACCTACTGACTTTATCCCAGTTATAGAGATAAATACACGCGTCTTCTCAATTATAGAGGTAATTATGACAAGAAAATAGAAATAACTAATCCCAGATAAAGAGGTTGCTTTTGTCTTACTAACAGAGGTAATTCATAGCCAAGGTGCCGGGACCTCAGCATGTGTTCCAGATATGGAGGTTTTTCACTTATCCAGGTCCCTCTTAAACAAGTTTCACTGTACATGGAAACATTACATTGTTAAACATCCAAGTTAAAAATGGCAACCAAGAAATGATTATAACTCAATTCGCAGCTAGCTTGTTTTATTGTTTTTCAATACTTATATATATTTATAAATGATAATGTTCTTACGTGCAATGAATTGCTTGCACCATACAGTCCAAGCCGCAGTCAAAAGCTTGTTCTGATTCAAATCATTCATTTACGATGCGATTGACCGAATGATTTGAATAATGTATTCTGTTACGAAAACTTGTTTAGAAGAATGTTGTTTGGTTAGATTTTGTATATTTATCTGATTACTGTAACATAAGAATAGATTACTGTAAACATGAAGACATTTATATTGTATTATGACTTGTTAAAATTTTCTTTAAGTTGATTAACATAGACTCTTCCCACTTTTTATTGTAAGTATAGTTAGAAAAAAATACGCTATAATTATAATTAAGTATTTTAGTACGGTTTTTCTGTAGTAGGAAAACTAATACATATTTGAAAATGTCTGATACAGCCGTAAGACTTAATGTACTTAAATAAAATTCTTCTCAGTATAGCAGTATGTAAATAAACATTACATAATGCATAAACGAAGCCTTGATCGCTATACCTAGACCGTGAACAATAACATGTTCATTTGTTAACTGAATGAATGAACGAATGAATGAATTCATCAGCCATTGTTTTGCAATCGAGAAAAGATGCACTTTGGCTTATTTGATATTCATACCATATATGAAAATTTAAATTAAACTTTCATACATTTTGACATAATGTGACTTTATTAATGAATTGTGTTCGCTACCGGAAACTTATAATAAGATACCTAACTTAACATTATTTTATAATTCATATCGATATATTTATCCGGTGGTTCAAGTTTGTAAATAATAAAGAAAAACTATTGTTGATTCACGTAGGTAGGTATACCTTCTCATATTAAAGTTAGATAAGTGCCAAAGAATCATGAATTTTAATCTTACTTTAATTAAGTAGGTAAGTATATTTTTCGGAGGTGCTTCTTGTATATTAGATAAATCATGTTCTATTTTACTTAACATAGAAATCCAGACGTTCTTAAATCTATAATATTTCCTCCGCCAATCGTGTTTATCAGTCAAATGTTATCAATTCTCTTACGTAAACTCAGTCAAGTAGTAGGTACTTTAGACGTGGAATCAACAAGTAAGAGTAGGGAATGCAGAATTTGCTTATTTATAATTAGACTTCAAGTGGCTGTTTACTACAGTTTGCTGGAATCGAAAAATATTTTTAAAACTATACTATAGGTAGATATTTACGTTTGAGACGTAGAGTATGTACCTACGTAGGTACTTACCCACTCGCAAAAATGACATTGTCTTAAATAACGTCATGAAACTCGTAAAATTTTAGTAAATAGTTGTAGTAGTTGTTGCTGTTAGGTAGAGTACCTAACTATTATATTTTTTAGAAATATTTCATACTAAGTTATCATTTTGTCAACACTTGTATCTAATTACATTTCGTAAGACATTAAGCTTGACTTTAATGCGGAAGAGAGATTAAAAGTGTTATCATACATGTAACATTGATAACAACATTTTAGAGGTTCTACCACTGGTTCCAAAGTGACAAGAGAGTGAGATTTAACATGTAATGTGATCTAATTGTATTTTTTATTAAAAGCTTTTATTTAACTTGCGATGTATGTATGTATGTATGTATGTATGTATGTATGTATGGATGTTTGTTCGGGTGGAATCTTGCAACTTAATTTTAGGGCACTTGCCCTCAACCGATTTAGCTGAAATTTTACATGTATGGTAGAATCAGGTGACAATGCAATATTATGGTACTATCGAGCTGATCTGATGATGGAGACGGGAGGTGGCCATAGGAACTCCGTGATTATACGAGCCAACCCCATCGAGTTTAGGCTCATTTGATTTGTCTTGACCAGTACTTTGATATTATAATGGTGACCAGGGTCTGATGATGGAGACAGGAGGTGGCCATAGGAATTCCGTGACTATACAACGCAAACCCATCGTGTTTGGGCTCATTTGATTCGTCTTGACGAGTAATTTGATATTATAATGGTGACCAGGGTCTGATGATGGAGACAGGAGGTGGCCATAGGAACTCCGTGACTATACAACGCAAACCCATCGTGTTTGGGCTCATTTGATTCGTCTTGACGAGTACTTTGATATTATAATGGTGACCAGGGTCTGATGATGGAGACAGGAGGTGGCCATAGGAACTCCGTGACTATACAACGCAAACCCATCGTGTTTGGGTTCTTTTGATTTGTCCTGACGAGTACTTTGATATTATAATGGTGACCAGGGTCTGATGATGGAGGCAGGAGGTGGCCATAGGAACTCCGTGACTATACAACGCAAACCCATTTAAGAAACCGAACCAACGATAACTAAAAAGTAAAAATAAAATAAAAATAAAAAATATTTTTAATAAAAAGCTTTTATTTAAATGCTCTAAAAAATAGATAATAAAATTTTGCTTTACAAATCGCGTAACAAGCTTTTATGAACATATGTTAAATATTATGTTAAATTATACAATTTATATTTATTTATATAAATAAAAGCTTGTCGCAAGATTTGATATAACAGTATTCTTACCTATGTATAAAAGACTTAAGTGATTTCTTATCATTTGCTTTAAAATTAGGTTGCACTTTAAAAAAAAATGATTTTGCGACAAGCTTTTGTTTATATAAATAAATATAAATTGTATAATTTAACATAATATTTAACATATGTTCATAAAAGCTTGTTACGCGATTTGTAAAGCAAAATTTTATTATCTATTTTTTAGAGCATTTAAATAAAAGCTTTTTATTAAAAATATTTTTTAAGACAATTTAAAATTTTGTTACTTACCAAAGTTTATATATTTTACTTTGACATTATTTTTTTTAATAGGTGTTGCCGTGACTACTTACGTATATCGTGATACCTACTAAAAATGCCATTTAATTATGTAAATATGATAAACAATTTGTTATAGCCATATTTACGATTTCCATACACATGTACCTATAACAAGGCATGAATTGCAGAGACATGTTGAATTTTGCTATTATGAACACAAAATTGGAATTCACGCATCAGGTTCTAATTACAATAGTAGGTCGGAAAGTTGCATCACTGCCAAGTTTAGGAAAGTGCAAACATTACGCAAGAGTGCTTTTTAAGTACAAGTCATGGGAAAGTACATGATATCACATGGGTGTTTTATATCTACTTATCGGAGGCAGTTTGCAAAAAGTGTTATCAGGCGTTGAAAGTATTGTAGGTATGTTATAAATTTAGGACCTGCTTTTTGGATAATATTAAGATAAGAATAAGATCTCAATACATAAGTAGGTACTTTCTTATAAATAAATACTTAAGTAGATATTTGTTTTTTACTCATAATTTAGGCATAAACATTATTATAATCAATAATCATCCTAGGGCAAATAAATTAAGCGTAAATATGCGGAAACTAAAATGAAGACTAAGGAAATATTTGATTTCAATAATTATGTAAATTATGCTGGTCAGCTTTAGAAGACGTATAATTAATATATTGATAAAACAAAAATATCAATATTTAAACAGGTAATTTATTTACAATTCACTATATAATTATTCATAATTAGGTAGGGCCATCAGTCATAAATGCTAACCAACCATAGGTAATCATCCATATGTATTCACAATTGTTTTAAGTAGGTGTCTGAAATATTAAAAGTAATCGCTAAAACTTAGTGAAGTCGCTGAAAACCTTTTATCACTTATGTAAGTATTGTTTATATTATTCAGTCCTAAAAGATCATAACAATAATACGGTCTAAATGTGGATTAAATTTTTATTATACTTACGCATGGTTATTACAAATACAAATGGAAGCGAATCAATTATAATAGCACAATATCGTTTTTACGATGCTCCATGCAATACACATTTTTAATTAATTAGATTTAATCTGTTTCCAGGCAGATTTGTAGTCACGTAGACACATGAATGCACCGATGAATTGGTTTGATAACTTTGATAAATATCCCCGGATAAGAAAGTGTGATCTACATTTTTATCTAAATCAAATATACGATACATACATATATACATATTTAAGGTAATTCGTTAAAATAAAAAGAATACGTACTTACCTATCTATATATAATAATTTCTGATACTTTCTGTCTTGAAGAAACCACTCTTCATACCAAATAAACCCTGTCCTCGTACGTAAACGCAATAAAATGTGTGTTTAATAAGCAAACGAAAGTGATAAACACAAATCAATCATCAACTAAGGACCTACTTACGAGCAAGAAGCAGCCTCTAAATCAATCCTTCACAGTTCGACAGCGTAAAATTACAACCACTTGATAAAATATCGCTGACACGTTATGAGAAAAAAACGGTTTAAATATTTGAACATAAATTATCGTTATATATACGACTCCCGCTTAGCTAGCTTAGCTCGCACTATTTAAAACAGGGGTAAGAGCATATATCCCTTATGCAGCCAACTCGTTTAAAAGGGACGGTTGTTTAAAACTCCGGTTTAAATTAGCAAGCCCTAGGCCGGCAGGACTTTGAAGTGAGTATGGTTTGATCTAATAATACTCAGGGTATTGTAGATTAGTTTATAAATGAAACATCTAGGTATAACGAATTTCATTCGCGTCCTACACGCGAATTTTATAAATATTAATTTATATATTGGTATTTCGAAAACTTTACAGTCCCATATTTGTAGCAGCGTTGACGTTGTGCAAACTACTTTATTTTCGAAATCACAAATTTCAACTAATAGGCAGGTGCCCTTTTTTAAAATATTATAAAGTATTTACGTTTGTAAAATTGTTAATTTATTCGTAGAATACGCATAAATTAATTATTTTACCGCGAAGGTATCACAAATGATTAGTTCATAAATGTTAGGTACATAATGTAGCTATGAATAATCATAATATGAAATATAACAGTGACCATGGGCATTTGTGACGTACGTGACAGTCGTTCGCGGATGTCAAATCCCATACATTTTGGTGCCAACGTTCAGCGTTAACGTTGAACGTTGGGCACTTGTCTAGGCCCCCATGTCTTATTTTTGTAATCGTTACGTTATGTTACCATAGTTTTATTAATAATAGTTAAAATACCGAAAAAAAACAATAGAAAATTATTTTAACTAAGCGTTAAAAATTGCTTAGGTAAAATGTGTCACATCTTTAACCTCATCGGGAAAATTGACGATTAATATAAATGTGTAGGTATCAATTGCGAGGATTGATGTCGGAGTCGGTTAATAATAATATGTTTTATACTGTCGCGAAAGCTTAGCACCTACTAAATGTTTTTTGAATTTAACAGTAGCGCGTTTTCACTCCCTTGTTTACGTATTTTTTTATTTTTTTACCGGCTGTTACACACTTTGATGGTAATTCTGTTTAGACTGCGACGCAGCTGTGGCCACCGAGGGGCAAATGTGGCACGAATGTCTAAAATTACCTTTTTATGCAATAATTTACTTAAATTATTGCTATGTTCAAATACGAAAACATTCCGTACTTACAGTACTAATACCAAAATATGGTAAATTGAGTTTTACTGATCTCCAAAAGCTTTCGTGCAGTGTTTAAAATTGGTATTCTTTGAACAATGGCGACTCGCCCTCTAAGTGAGAGTGACGCACGACTAAATATATTTGCTTTGTTGGTACTCGGTCTGTGGGACACTGTTTTACTACTTGCACTGCTTTATTTTTCAACATATAAATAACTCAAACTTACTTGCGTGCTCTCTACAATACCTAAGCAATTTAACCAAAAACCAAGACTTTTATATGTAAAAGTCCTACCTAATAATAAATATGCTAAAGTTTGCCATAATATACTGATATTACTTTTAAATTGTTTACGAAATTTGTTGATATTACGTATAAGGTTAATGTTTTATCCCGCCCTGTACATTAGTTAAATAAAAAGCCTGTCGTAATGTCCTATCATTAATTATTGTAGCACAAGTCATTAACTAAAACGGTAGTTTACTTTAAAGACCCTCCCTATGATTTTATAACTTGATAACGAAATGAGGTAATGTGACAAAAAATGTGTTCACGACTGTCTGTCCCACATGGGCAATCAGCAGGAGGGAGACAGATAATCCTTGGGATTACCTGGATTAAAGTATTATAATCTGTCAATACGCTCTTTTAGTAATATAGTGACACAAATCAAAATATGTTGGAACCTCAATAGAAATTTTACGTCATAAATTCGTAGGCACATTTATTTACTCATATTTAAATTTACGCAGTCAAATTGTAATGTTAATACATTTCGAGGTAGATAATTAATTAGTTTAATAAAAGGGTGATACGTAAATAAAGTTATTTATACTTATAATATGTTTAGGTAATTTCAAAGCGTAGCAATTACACCACTTGATCGACAAAAAATATGTTTTCTTTATTTTTTCTGTACAAATAATAATAACATGAATCTGGTGTCTGTAGTAATATTTTATTAGAAATTATTAAATTTCTATTTATATTAATGACTTCCGCTGTGCCACGTTTTTTTACACCCTTTATTAACCCCTTAAAAATAACAAAGCAGCTCATTGACCATAAAAGATTTGACAGCGTTGACAGATTGCGCCGTTATGGAAAAAACTTAATTTGACTGTCAAATGTAAATTAGTCCCTAAATATATCATCATAGATGTCAAATTTAGGGTGCTCAGTTAAAAATAGCACGTAGAATGTATTTTTTGTGGTTTGTATGGCGCTTTTTATAAGCGGATAGCGATTTTTCAATTTCTATTAACTATCAAGATTTTAATTCGATGTCATCTATAAAACGAAAAAGAAATCGCTGGACAAAATATTAAAATATAACCGAAAAATTCCCTATGATTTTATATATTATATTATAGACATATATTGAAATGATATAGTAAGATACTAACAGTACCTACCTATTACTTTTTTTGAAGGTAAAGAAATAAGTTTTAACTATTTTGAGCATAATAATATAATATTTTGCTGTGTCCATCCTGAATAGCCGTCAGTCCTGCTTAGCGTTTAAAAACGCAATTTCGCTGTCTCTCTTCTCTTGAAAGAAGTATTACCCCTTAGGGCTTCGTTAAACCTTGTTAAAGGCATAGAGTAATAGGTGTCAGTGATATGGGTACGCGTGTTTGTTTTAATAGATACCACGAGCTCTCCTCAGACAATGATCATTGGAATTTATTAATTACGCGGCGTTTGGTAAGAGGTATGACTTACTTAAATTAGCTTTGCTGCATTAAATTAAACGGATTTAAGAGAGCTTTTGTCGTTCTGAAATCTACCGTGATATTTAATACCATATTGAGAGATTTTGAGATAAATAAGTTCGCTATTACGAGTATAAAATATTAATTTGTCTTTAGGACCGCAGGTGATATCTAAGGAAACGTACTTAAGTAGTTTGAGTTAAGGTAATAGGTACATTTAATTAATCGAGGTTAAAATGTATAAATGCATAATAATATTACCTAAATTTCAGCTACAAAATATTTCTAATCTTTACGTTTAAATAATTATTTATGTTTGTATAAACATATTACCTACCTAGGTGTGGGAGTATATTATGTCTGTACCTACGTATACCTAACAATCTTGCCTGTTGTCGCAAATCAGTATAAACGTTTATTAATATATGAGACACAATTCAAGGTCAATGTCAATAATTAACTCGTGCATACGAGGTCATTTTCATTGTTCTCTTTTTTAATTTTTCATTTGGTACCTATTGAGTTACTGTTACGGAAATATAGAGTATTGTTTCTATTTAGGTATGTGACAGTTTATTAATACGTGTTGCATAATATAATATTGTATTTCAAATGCGGATAAATGTATTTACACATAATGTTTATATTTTATAATTGCTTATAAGTAATTATGTTACTTGTGCAAAGTTATTATGTTAGAGATTAAGGACTATTCAAATGAAATTTGACGATTTTTTTCTGATGATAATCATTAGCGATTACTTTCATATGAAATGATGACAGTAGATTAAAAAAATATATAGAATCTATAGTAACAGATATAACAACTATCTATTACTTTTCAAAGATTACGGCAGAATATACGCATATCATCCATACCTCATCATAAAAATAAGACCCCTTATAAACAACTTCCGAAAACAAAATGGGGTAAGTCTGTTTGTGGAACTGTGAGCTGAATCACGCTCGAAGAATGCGTGACGGATTGCGTGCAGCCAAGTGCATTGCGTTGCACACTGGGTGGTTGTTGCATTTAGATTTATTCAAGACCTTTGGTTCTCCCCCCCATTCCATTATTTAGAGCGAACTATTCACAAATTCACTTCTATCCCCCAACTATTCTATCATAGAAGGTGCACGTTTTAACCTTTTATAAGATGTCTAAAATAAAAATTTTTTTAGATTTTCAGCAAACAACACATTTGTATTGACGGCGCCAGAAAACTATAAGAGTCCACGGGGACCGTACGAGCTTACTCTAAAAATAAGTGAAAATTTGCGCCGTTTGAAGAAGTTTTTACATTAAATTATTTATATAGCACGTACCTACCCAGTGAACTTTGGTTTAATATAGGTACCTATTACATATGTTTATAAAAAATCCATCAGTTCGTTAGCAAAGTTGTCACAATTCAAGAGTCGGGTAGTGTGTTTGTGTGATTTCGTGACTTGTCAATTTCGGCGAACGGCCCATGGTAATGTTGACTGGTTTACTTGGGGTGCGGTTTGCGGTCCAGTTGAGTAATGGTTAATTTAACTGAGAGCTCGGCATACATGCTAAATTTGAGGTTAGTTTTCTCACTTCGGCGTCTTGAGTGATGCGCAGCAGATGACTTTGTTGCGAAAAATTAAGTTATAAGTTATATGTTTATCACACATGGAAACATATAACTAATAATTTGTCATTTTATATTATTAGAAAAAGTGATGATTCCAGATTTCATCATTTATATTGGAGACATGTACCTACTGAGGTTTTCATTAAACTAAGGATCCGAGACCACGTTCAGGTCGATCCGCAATTAAAAGTTTAATTAGATTTCATGTAATCGTAAAAACCAAGAATGCAATCTGCCTACTTCCTTTAATAATAACTGTAAAACTACGCTGTAAACCTACACCCTCTATAAACAACATTCTGCAAACATTTCCAAGTAAATCCTAATGTAAACAAATATATCTAAAATACACAAGACCGGATGCTGTGATAACGTTTTATAAAATGACCAGGGTTCAAATTTACATGGCGGCAATTTTAAAAAGCCCTGGATAAATATGTGAGTTGACTTCTTAAGTGTTAAATGAGGATAGAATTTAAGGTTTAGGGAAAACACGAGTTTCCTTCTTTCTTCACTAGGTGTGGTACCTATATTTAGCTAAATCGAGCTCGTACAATAATAAAATAAACTTAACATACACTTCATACAACATAAACTTCAAATGAAGAAATGCGAAAAAGTACTTTATTTTACTACTAAGCTAATAATGGCAAGCACATTCCAAAACTATTAGGTATAAAATAAAATCTTGCATCATATTTCCTTAACGTATCAAAAGGCCAAATAAACATATTATATGTTGATGCCTATATTTACTTAAAAAACAAAAACGCATCAACAAGTCTTAGCGTAAACAGGCATAAGCAATAAATAAATTATACATTCTTTCTCACGCTTACCGATGCATCCGTCTCTTTTGTTTGCTCCGAGTTAGAAGAAGAGACATTGTTAATAAGTTTTACATGCAGTGTAAGTCATTCATACTAATTTAGGATGTTTAACTCGTTTTTATCATTTGAAATCATGCGGGTATTTTCATTTTTGGGTTTTGACCATTTAACGTGTGAAAAGAGGGATACTAATTGGACAGAGTAGGAAGGATCCTACAAAAGATATTCGGATAATTAGGTCTTTAATTAGTTACCAGAGTCAATCTAATTATTATTCGCCTATTTAAGAACTACAGTAATAGACAGAAATACACAGTGTCAAGTTCTATAACGAATTCTGCTTACTCACAGGGGCCGAAATATTAACCATTGTCTATCTACATACGCATATATACACATATAGGTATATGAAGACCCCAAAATGCGTACGAATCTACCCTATCTAATCAATAGAGCTGTCCATAGTCAATCGATTGCAATAAAAATAAAGATATCCCACCCTATGAGAATTGGCCAATTAGTCACCAACTTGGGGATGTTTTGACAACGGGGGTTGTCAGTGTGAGAGATATAACTTGAGGGAGCAATTGAGTGCCTTGGAATTGTATAATACTTACCTACGACAAAATAAAAAGAAATGGTTTTTTTTTTGGTAGGAGTTAGGTAGTAGTAATACAAATTAAACACATGTACTAATGTGTACGTGCTCGTAAGTAATACAAGCGTCAAACGAATAGCTGTTTATGAGAAGCAGCATGAAGCATAATTTTTAAGTTTTTAAAAAGTACCTAAGTAATGTTTTTAAGGGACTCAATAAGTCACAGGTTCTGCAATTACCTACACCCTGAAAACACACGAATGCTTGGATATAGGTAATAATAAAATCTCTCACTCAGTGTAGCTAATCATAAAATTAAATGAGCAAGTAAGTAGGTAAGTTATTATGATTTTGTTTATAGTTTAAAATAGCTAGAGCTATTGTAAACTATTAGATAAACATACATAATTACCGATAATTACGAAAATATTAACATGATTACATTTTACTACAATCTTTACGTATTATCTACTTATAACACTACGATATATTCCAACTGACCTTACAATGTAGTGAAGGAGGCCTAAGATTATAGTAGGTCGTTTGGATCTTATCGTGAAGTTACAAACACAACACTGTTTATGCAATAACTGTTGCTTAACACTATTCGTCATATTTCTTTGGAATTTATGTCAACAACTTTTTACCAATAGAACATCGAAAAAATATCCCGTTTGTTCGAGTTTCATCCGTATTAGAGAGGAATAAGATGAATATTTAGGAAGTGTCCTTGAATGCCACCATGTTGAGTAGGTACCCACATACTTGAACACCTTGTTATTTAAGTGGAAAGAAACTTTTAAACTCCCTATATGTCGTAAATAGTGTAATTAGACAAAAATATGATTATTTTAATAAAACTAACAAAACAGCATTTATTGAAATAGCTGGACAGAAATGGATAAAAAAATCAGGAAGCATAAATAGGTGCTTACTAATATTGAACTTATATAGGTACCTACATTTATTTCATACATGTTAAAATAACATTTCCCTTATCTTCGGGTCATTGGGTACATGTTAGTTTAGTTTTGATTTATACTATCAGTAAGGTACTAACCTACCTTTTTATCTTATACTAGCGGTCTGCCTCGGCTTTGCACAGATATATATTTTTTAAAATATAATATAGCCAATGTTACTCGGGAATAGTGCAGCTTTCCAACAGTGAAAGAATTTTTCAAATCGGACCCGTCGTTTTGGAGCCTTTTCAATACAAACAAACAAACGTTTTCTCTTTATTATATTAGAAAACTTAAAATACTAGCTAAGTCATATTATGTAATAATAGGCTAGACGACTGCTTTTTTTCTTTGTTTATCAAGTAGATTACCAAAATATTACACGTATATATAATTAATTATAAAATTATTTATAAAAATCAACGTGATATTACGGTGTCCATAGAATTTCGTTTTCTTTACCCAGTCGTCTTCCATATTTCCAGTAGCTTTTTGCTGTGTACTTATTTAAAAAAATGTAAAAGTGTAGGTAACTGTTTATGGAAAAAACATCCAGGTTTTCAAATTACAATTGTATGTAGTTATGCAAAGGGCCAACTCGACTTGACCTCCACGTTTATACAGGTAACGGGACCTATCTAATTCTCTGTGAAACGAAAAAAAATAGGTAATAAATGACGAGGAAGGAAATTGATAGCAAAAGTTTATCTTTTTTAATTCTACCTATTTTAAGTCCGATTGGCTACACAATTGTTTAAGTATATTGAACTTTATCATTCCGTGATACCGTTTCATTCATATCGAGCTTATATTATTAATATTTCTTTACAATTTAATGAAATATTTATAAAATACCATTTACTTATGTTTTGTTTATTTTGTTTCAGGTAACTACCAGCTTGTTTGTCACCATTTTATTGTAGAGAAGTAGCAGTTGTTTTATTTCTGTAAGTTCTGTAAGTAAAAAATATTTTTCGTATTTAAAGCTATTGCTTTAAATACGAAAAATATTTTTTCAATTTACGTCAAATTTACAAAAAATAAACAACTTAATATTTGTATTTATATAATTATATGTAGAATCTTAATTTTATATTAATGATATTTTTCTCATTTCGTATGAATATATATCAATTCTATAAGAAAACAATATGTTTTCCTCCCTAGTTTTAGATTACAAAACTTTTGTATACACTACATAATCGCAGTAAACTTTATAACATTGAACATAAGGTTGATTTTGTTACACGTTCTAGTATTTCTGATACAAATTGAAAAATATTGGGATATTGGCAATTTAAGCCACGTGTACCGATGAGGGCGTAATTAAGTTTTTGCAAACAATACTTGACAAGTATAAATATTTGGTAATATATCACTATTATTTCGTGCGGGTATTGACATTGTATTTGTGCGTTTAAATTATAATATTTGCTGGCCCTACTTAAGTTTATTACTATATTATAACGTAATCAAAAATTGCTGAATCGAACATAGCAAAGGCAAAATGTTTTTCTTTTTTTTTCTATTTATAATATATATAACATTAATACTTACGGCGAATATCCAATTAAGTCTTTAATAAGTTATTTGCAACCTTTCGTCTGTGACCGACCGGTTGGCAGGCGTGATTCTCCCGCAGGCCAGAGGTCGCGGGTTCCCATCCTGCCTTAGGTATTTAATTAATATTAGTATAAATTAGTAAGACATACCTATGTTTCGTTATTACGGCGTTAAGTATTAGATTTTTCATATTTTGAATGCTAGAATATAATATTATATTAAGGATATATTTGTTTATTTACTATTATTGCGGTAATTAATAAAACCACAACGCGTGCTTGTATTGAAAAATACATACATATTGAATGAATTATCTGTTACTCATTTATACCTACATATTTTTCTAAGGAAACCTAGTCTACAATTAATTGCAATGTCTATGATCATGACTTGCATTGTTAGTTCTAGTCATAAAACTCATACAAATTGCATGGAAATGCTACCGCAAAAACATTTGTGCTGCGGTTTAGTACTTACTTAGTAAAGTTAATAGCGTTTTTTCATATGAAAAAACTTTAATAATGAAACTAGGTACTTGCCTAAGTTATTATGTTTAACTACTGTTTACAATCTAATTTAATATACTTATTAAACTTTTAAAAAATAATTTTTCACCATCTTCAAGGTCGTTTCTGTTTGTAAATAGGAATTTAGAAGACGAGGCCGTTCTGGAATTCGTACCTTATCAATATCGATTTATTATTCCACGGTGCTAGTTTTATTACAAAATAGTCCCTGTAAGAACAAAATTAAATAAAAGAAAGATCTAGACTCCTGTAAGTAGATAATTTGTTGGGAATGCGGAACCACACTATCATTAATGTCTATTGGAGTTGATTTACAGACTGACGAATACAATAAGTGCATTGAGTCATATTGGAAATTTTACATTGACATATATTTACTTGACCAGTTTCTTGGAATTCAGTCTAGTATGTCATTGAAATGATTTTTGTCTCTCAATTTCTTATCAAGAATGCAGACACTTGGGTTAAATTATTGTAAAGCAGGGATCTACTGTAACACTTCAATGTCTTCATTTTAGTCCTCACCTCCCAACAGCTACTCGTACTTATCAACAGAGGGCCACTACATAGATATGGATGATAATTATAATTAGTTAGTCAGCAGATTAGTCAGTCAGTATAGCGTTTTATAGGTAGGTATAGTTAACTTCTGAAGAGTATTTTGAGCGCGTGAATTAGGTATAAGCTAGTTTTAAGAGGAATGTAAACTCAACTTTGTTATATCTATTCACTGCCGGAATCGAGTTTCAAATATAGTATTAGAGATAGGTACAAGTGCCACCCTACTGCAACCGAACACATTTGTAATAATCACGACACTAAATATAGATACCAAAGTTAGGGTTCACACAAATTTATTATCATTAAAACTGTTAAAATATAGATTTATATTATACTAATACAAATGTTTTCATTATTTATTATTTTGATGCTAGCACTGAATGAAAAAATGGGTCTGTAGTAAGATTCTTCTCATTAATAGAGGAAAGTAAAATTGTGTTATATTTTACGTGCACGATTATAATTGCATAAATACGTAAAATATAACTATAAGATTTGAATATTTTCCAGAAAATCAAGATTATGTAATTTTAATACATTGATTTTGTCTGCAGCCTTTCATGCTCAAGACAACCCTGACAGAGTCGTGATGTACCTCCTTAAAAAGAAAACCTAAAATCTGTCTCGGGTTTAATATTTAGAGATTCTCGCTTCCTTTTGACACATTGTTTTATTTTATCACCCATCTTGGTTTCTCCGAAGAATTTTAAGTGTTAAAATATTTTACGTATTGGTGCCACATATCAGCGCATTACAATATTTTAAATGATTCGTTGGAACTTTGTAAAAAAAGCAGAAGAATAGGTTCTTACTAAACTATAATTCTTCCTTTTTTTAGCACTTATTTTTAGGTAAATAATGCCCATTTAGGTTTTAAGTTTCTACACATCTGATGATGGTGATTTTGAAGATCTGCAAATAAGTGTTTGATGTCACGGCCTGCTGGTTTAGTGGCCCTAAAGGCAAATGTAAATGTGATGACCATGAGCATTTGTACCTACTTAATGTGTTATATGCAATTATGTAGGTATGTTTATCCATTGTCTAGTGGGTACTAATTGATCTAGCGAGCAAAGCTTGTACTGGAACACATAGTACAAGCTTTGCTTAGTTTATGTGAATTGCCAAAGATATTTAGTTACTGAATGAAGTGCAGAGAGACGAGTAAATTGGAGACTAGACACGATCACATTAGTGTTTACGATAGACTGACAAATTAATAGGTATATTTTTTTGAATAAAACCTCTCTACAACACCCTTCACAGTACCTCGGTACGAGAGGAAGTTTCTTTATTTTTAAAAAAGGCTACTTATTTTGAAAGTGCCACTAGGTCGCTCGACGCTATAGGTGAATGCCCTATTGACAGCTTTGATTAATGGTGGGCATTTTTTCAAACACCTGACTGACTTACCTGTTGATTGGAAATGTTTTAAGGTCAATGTTAACATGCAGGAATGAAATTAATTCATGCATCTTAATAAGTATTATGTACCCATTTCTTATTTGAGACTATACCCACAGTACGCCGAAATGATTTAGTGACCTTTTAGCTGCTTGTTGTGCGATCAAATCCCACAGGAGCACATGTTTGTACAGATAGTTCAAGGATTTTTATATGATCCTTAGTTGACATAAAGACCCATTTATCATACATCTTAATATCGTTTAGTACATGAAGTGTTAAAGTAGGTAAAGTATTTGTAGGTCATCCGATTTTATTTTGTAGTAGGTATGGTAGATAGCGTAATATTAATGGTAATTACGTTTGGTTCACGGAAACCAAAATAATTACAAGCATAAATTGGCCATTAAGGGCAATTTAATCAAATAACTTCATGTAACTTAATATTATGGCTTCAATTTGATGTTTTGTTATGATGTAAAGTGTTCGGCTTTATTATTTTCAATTTGCCATAGATCGTAGTGAATAGGCGTGTCTGGTTAAAAAAAAGATTAATGATCGAAAACAGTGATTATCATGTAACAAACGAGTTAATTTAAATATATTGCCGTGAGTTATTTGAAACGTTGATTGAAGAATTTGGGTATATTTATAGGAGACAGGTTTTTGCTGGCGCTTACTGATGTTTTATTTTTACACAGGACATTTAAAAAAATACTACTTATCTTATGATTCAGTTTTCAACAAGTAATTTATGGACGTTCTGTTTTTATTCATTTTAACCGACTTTCAAACATGTGTGCGTGTGCGTAATACATACCTACTTACATGTGTTAATTAAGAAAACATGAAATTCACGTTTTCGTACAAATTAAATTCGTAACGTACCTTAACCTAACATACAGATCGAACGAAATGCATCTCCTTCGATCTAATTATAAGCAACAAGATGGAATGAATCTTACACATAGAAAATATCTTTGTACTTACCTCCCTACTTATTTTGTTAGCAAGTACCTATTCGTAATTTTGCTAATGCAATTAAAAGGCGAATGCAAAACTTTCTTTATAATTTATCATTCGTGTAATTGAATGTTATAGAACATAGGTATTTCAGTTTAACTTTTTATAATTGAATTTAAGACCTAAATTATGATTAAAGTTATTTGGGATAATTACGACTGGTCTCAAGTGGGTATGAAACTACTTACTAATTAAAAGAACACAAAGGTACAATACGTAAGCAAATTATTTTCACCATAGTACCCATATCGAAGTTAATATGAAAGTTCAATGCACCTTATATAAATTTACTACTATCATTCTTAACCAAATTAAAAATTGTAATGTAATTCTCGTTTCGAAAAACGTTTGAAAAGTAACTCACCGTGAAAAGTAGGAAGTTAACCATAATTCTTGTGAATACAAAAAGAGCATTCAACATGGCGGACATTCTAAATTTGAATAGTTTAAAAATAAAATGTGTAATGATAAAGCCCTACCATAGAGTATTGTGTTGTTGCATTTATTGCTTTTTTCCCGTTTTTTATTGTGAAAATAGGCCACTTTTACTTTGTGTTTTAATTCGTCTAAGTAGGTGCTTATTTAATTTTTTTTCGAGGTAAGTATAAACAAAAATAGCTTATAAATAATCAATTTCTTAAGTATGTGCAATTGAAGGTCTTCTGAAATATAATTAGATTTGTAGGAAAAAGTGTTATTTGTCTAAATAATTAGGATTTATTTATCTTTCTCAGAGCTTAAACGATGTTTTACTACCTATTATATATTTTTTTTATTAATTTGACGAAACTTATGAAGGATGAAGGTGACGTGGTGATTTTCAACAATGGATAGATCTCGTCATGCTTTATTGATCATCGATCGATTTTAATGTGACTACTCAATTTACATAACAATTAACCTTTTTGATATATTATACGGTGTATTGTTGACGGAATTGTGTGTTAATGTGGTGAGTTGATGGAAAATAACAATAAAAATACGTTATAGGTAAAATTTGATAATGACTCTCAATATTTTGTACTAGGAGTGTATTTGAATAAGAGCCTATTACCTATATGATGCCGAAATAATAACCCAAACAACATATAGGTACGTCAACAGTAAAAATACCTACCCATCCCCTTATTTTATTACGAGCAATTCATCAATGTACACACTATGATAGCACACACTATGATAGCACTGTGCATAACCTTTTCCCCTAATTATTTTCTTAACGCTATTAAAATTTTATGCAACCTTTTTTAACAATTCAATTTACTTACTTACTGTTTTCGAGCATCGCTCGGTTTTCCAGCTAATAGTTTTCTAACTGAGATATAAAACATACCTACCTGCTAAAAACTAAACTTTCTTTTTGTGTTGTTCTATTTTCTAGTAAGTTAAACATTTTACAGTGAAACTTGTTTAAGAGGGACCTGGATAAGTGAAAAACCTCCATATCTGAAACACATGCTGAGGTCCCGGCACCTTGGCTATGAATTACCTCTGTTAGTAAGACAAAAGCAACCTCTTTATCTGGGATAAGTTATTTCTATTTTCTTGTCATAATTACCTCTATAATTGAGAAGTCGCGTGTATTTATCTCTGTAACTGGGATAAATTCAGTAGGTACACATAGGCTACCTCGGAACTCGGATGTCTCCTCTCTCTTTTACCTACTCGAACTTCTCTAAATCGGCCCTTATATAACTTAGTTTTAATGCGGTTTCTCTATTAATCGGGTATTTATTTAAAAAAGACCGAAACGAGGACAAAGATTTTATTATTACGAAAAAAAACTAAAATTAACGTCAGTGCCCGAATCAGTAAAATAATCTGCCTCCAACTTTTAATAATTTTGTAAACGTCAACAACGAATTATTAGTTTCAGGAGAACTGTCTTTAAACCACATTTTTGATATTTTTTATGGAAAATAGTGAATTGTTTACAAAATAAATACGTTGCTTTATTGAATAGACCTCTATAACAGAGATTACCTCTTTTCTTACCTCTGTTAATGAAACCCTCTGTAAATGAGACAGGTTTTTTTTTATACCTCGATATCTGGGACACTGCGTAAGTGGAATACCTCTTTAAGTGAGACTAATTTACCTTACCCTTGGAAGACCCAGTTAACCAGGTTTCACTGTATATCTAATCCCATCGTTTCTAGCCATTTTATAGATATTTTCAAAGCGTTACATTGTTTCCTTATTGTAAAATGTAACTGAGTACTAGATTATTCAGTTATTACGCGCGGTATCTGACAGTTTGTCATTTCTTATAATTTATAGGCAGTATGGATGTCATAAAATAAATTTGTACAATAAATATTCAGTAGGCGTAGTTTTTTACCAGTATCTTTGGCAATATCGACGACGCACGCGCAGCGAACTTTAGGCAAATGGCCCTTGTACTGGGAATTTTAAGTGTGCTGTAAAAATAATACTTAGTTACGAGTATGTGTAGTTGTAGTGTTAGGGGTTCCTTTTATGACGTGTCTCAGAAATTACTAATGGAGAAGTGTATACATACGGTAAAGATATTAAGCTAGTGATTATTAGGTATATACAGTTTAATTTCCTATTTCATTAAATCATTAGTTACTATTTACTATTTATCTCTACCTAGGGGAATATAATTATATATATATAAGATATCTTGTAACTAAACGACTTGCTTATGAAAAACAACTACGGAACCCCAAAATCTATTTCCTTTATACTTTTTATACACATGGAATAGACAATGTTACTCATACGTGACGGTATTTGGAACGTTAGACAGAGACAGATGATTTTTGTCTATTTGTAGAGCGAGACGAATATATTTTCGTATGTTTGTCTAACCTATTTTTTCGGTGGCTTTTCTATGGGAAACACGTTTCTATAATATGGAATTATTTTGAGAAATATTTGCTGTCGCTAGGCGCGTACACGTTATGTTTAACAGACGGTGGATTCTATTACTATAATACCTATCTAATTAAATAAAAACTATAACGCTTTGCCGGTTTACTTATTAGGTTTGCGTCTTTTACCGAATCAGAAAAAAGTGCAAAAACAGTAAACCTAATTTCCCTTCCATTATTGTTTCTTCAGGAAATTCCTCCTGAATGCAAGCAAACTTAGTGTTGTCCCCTCGATCTACAAACAGTACCGGCCTACTTTCACTGAATTATGCTTGAATTTCCCCTCCCTATTTGACTTTTGTAGGGCGGCCATGTTTAATGGACTGAGAAAGTATAGAGTTTGAAGCTTAACCTAAGTTTATGAAATAAACGAACATAATATTATATCTTTAAACATTATAATAATATATTATTACTAAAAATATGTGTATAATAAAAATGTAGTATTTATAATAGTTTTAATATGCATAATGATTTAGTAGTCAAAGTTAACAAGCTATAATATGTAGAGTGTAATCAAGAACTACTAGGCCAATAGTACTATTTTTAACATTTTTACGTATTTTCCTTATGAGGAATAAATATATTTAAACCAAAATATTCTCATTTAGTTATGAATTAAAACTGAGAATTCATGAATAGATATGTAAGTACATACATAGTTATGAGAAAAAACTTGTATACCAAATGTGAACATCAATTAAGCCAAGTTCGGCAAATTTTTCGCCATGACTCACAAAGCTCTCGTTGGTAATTAGATAAAAATTTTGTTGTTGTCACTGTAACCTTGTATCCAATGTGGAGGACTGGCGAATATGGCGCCATTTCTAAAATTATCAAATCAATTACGGTTCGTTGTACCAAAAAAATCTAGTCACACGCACATTTTTTCTGTCATCAAATTTACACTAGTGTAATAATAACTAATTGACGTTATCATGCCTCTAGTAAGTTAAGGGGTCTATTTATTTTTACAGTACAATATTTCTAGTTTCTTAGTACCCCTTCTAAAATATAAAAGCCTCCATAGAATTTATAGTAAGCGTGTTGTCACCGCACCGATGCGACTTCCGAACTTGGCTCGTTGCTATGGAAACGAGCCGCGTCATCGAGGCGCCATCTCGCGAAATATGGATATCTGCTACCCTACTTCCAAACTTTGTAGTTGTAAATAAATTCGGATTTGCATATTCTTACAACTTGAATACTAATATGTTCACCAGGTCGTAAAGTGTTATGAACATATTATAGTATCTTGTACTTTGAACATATGATATAATATAGTAATGTATGTTGGTTCATTAAGTTTACAGCTTACAGGACGTTGACATTTAAAAAGACTGAGCTGAAAAGATTAGCAATTGCTAATACTACCAGCTGATTAAATTTGAATTGACTGTTAGTAAATGATATGGTCAGCTAAAACATTTTAAACTGCTACTTGTTCATGTAACTTTCATGAATGTGTTAAATTATTCAATGCGCATACGATTTAGGCAAAACTAATAAAAATCTATTTTAAATAGAAGCACTCATCGCTTCCTTTCACCTAGTTTCAACATCCGTTAGTCTTCGGGAATAGGTACATTGTTTGGATCTAGGTTTATAGTGTTATTGTAATGGAATCGTAAATAATTTTGGTACCCTCGTACCAATAGATTATAAACTGTACGCCCACACAACAGCTTCATTATACAGGGTTATTTTACTAAACTTAAAATAAATTTGGGCAAAGATGTATTTTTTTTTAATGTGCGTAGGTAAGTGCGGTTAGGTTTTGTAATGTATTCTTAAATGCTTAGTGACCTTCAGGAAAATGGTCTGAACTTTTTTGTACCTATATTGCCTTAAGTATATGGTGTGGTCCATGATACCTTAAGCTGAAAACTATGACTAAGTACCTAATCATTTTCTAAATCTTAAATCCAAGTGTAAAATGTTAATGTGTGTAGGAGGAAACTACGTAGGTAGTAGTAGTGGGGCAGAAAGTTCTAAAGTCCTTCAATATTTAGGCGATTATTACTGAACGTTTAATCTTGATCTCACCATTTAAAAAAAATAACTCAATGACAAATCGTGACGTCACGACGCAACATGGCGACCATCTGCTACCGGCCATTACATTATTTCTATTAATTCTATTGAGGGGACTTCCAACGTAATTGGGATTTCTCTGAATTAAGCACTCTAAATATTAATTTAAATATTCGTATACTTTCATGAGATGTATAACCTATGTACCTCAATAAATCAAACTTAAGCTATCAAAATACCTAATTAATTGTTTAGTATTTATTTTAAAAATAGAAATACCTACCTACGTTACAAGTGTTCAATTATACAACAAACTACTTACCTACTTAATTTCCATTAAGTACCTAGGTACAACAAATTATCATATCTACTCTCAATGTAATAATATTCGATAGCTGTAATGTAATACTAATCAAAAGGTGGGACGATTTCGATCTATTGATTTGCGAACATCTGTCTATGTTGAAATAACGGTACTTCATTCTACGAAAATCATATCATACTATCATATTGTAGCCCTTTAGCGAATTGGCTAGCCTTAGAAAGACAATCTTCGCGTTTATATATTATTTGTTTATCTAAATTCAAGAGTAAAACAATTCTTTACAATCGATTTATTTCAATAAAAACTAATATATTCAATCATATGTCATTGTTTTAAAGTAAAAAGTAGAAAGGTGCCGTTTTTATATGGCCACATGTGGTGTTTGAATTTAGGTAAACCGTAAAATCACCTCTTTCCATATCAAATGTCGGAATTCTTTTGTCTTCAAAAACTGAGTTACTGTATTGGTGTCAGCCCCTTGTCTTATTTGATATAGTGTTTATAATACTGTTGTTAGCTTTGGACGTTTCGTAAAAAAATATACTCGACATTATAAAAACAACTTATTTTATGTTAATACACTCTTTCTCACATCATGGTTGTAGTGGTGCACTATAATAGGTAATATATACGATGCGCCTGTGTGGTGGTACGCCTTGCCTACATACCATATCTATCTAATTTTGTCTAAGTAAACCAATGTGTTCTGGTTATGGATTGTTGTTATTTTTATTAATTAAAACCCAAATTTAAAACTTCAAGTCCAAGTCTATTTTAAAATAAATACTAAATGTGCCAAAAAAATAATAATAAATGTTGTAGGTCTAAGTAGTTATAAATCGGAAAGAAAAACGGAATTTAGGCTATTAAGCAAATTATTCTTTACTAGCGACCCGCCCCGGCTTCACACGGGGGCTATAAACCTTCCTTAAGAATCACTCTATCTATTAAAAAAAACCGCATCAAAATCCGTTGCGTAGTTTTAAAGATCTAAGCATACATACGGACATACAGCGAAAGCGACTTTATTTTATACTATGTATTGATTAAAGAGGTTTCAATGCCATTGAAGGGCAGTTAAATTTCAAGTTCGTAAATTTATTATGCCGTCATTGAAGAAAACATAAAAAAGCCATCAAAGTTTTACTGTCATTTGGTGATAGCAATTTACAAACTTTTTCTGAGATAAAGCAAAACTCAACAAATATATTTAAGAATTTTAAAAGTATTCCTTCCAATTTTCTTACTCCGTTGTCATAAAGCGTAAAATAAAACAACAACAATTCGTACCATTGTAAAAATAACTTTGTAAAAGGTGTATTGTTTCTTTAGAATGTCGATATAATCGGAGGCAAACACTAAAGTTCGCCCGTTTTGTGTAATCTCCTCTCAGCTCTTTGGTCACAAAAGAAACCGCACTTTTTATGATTTTATTTTTTTGTCAAAAATTCTCCAGCCTACCTGGCCGAAAAGGTGAAACAAAATAACCTTTTATGCCATCACCACTTGACAATATACGATGTTTTGTTAATACAATGGCGCAAAGTCGGAAATAGCCTGATTTTAAAAATTGACCGCTGCATTTATATGCCAAAGTTGGCGCCATTATAATTCGGAGTCTAAAAGCTCAAGAGTTTTGTAGCTTTTTGCTGAATGTGTTGTTTTCGAGAATGTAGAGTAACAGATAATGGGCTATACCGTAATAAAGATTAGTCAGTTGTTTGATAAAGTTGTATCTAATTCTTCAACTGTACCCGTAAATTTACACGTTAAACCAAAGACAATCCTACTAGTGCTACGACGTGATGACTGTAAGTTAAATCTTTGGATTTATTAAATAAATAACGTGTTTTCAATGTATTCGGTTTTGATCACTTCCACAAAGCCTTACTTACTATGACATAAGATTCTATTGTTAATGTTTTTGTTCATAACTCTCCTGTACGTATAAGTTAAGAGAAAGATTTAACAGTATGCGTATTCACAACGCGGTTTATTGTGAATGTAAAGTTAGCAATTTAAATGGGTATTCACATTGCGTACAATGACTTGTAGGGCGAATATGTATCGGGGAATACTGAAGAAAATATTTTTAAGTACTTTTATTTAGTTATACAATAATAACATTGATATATACGTTATGTGTGCCCACTGCTGCCAGACTATATGCACCTATAAGTTCATTATAAAACTAGATTGTTTTTAGGTACTTACCTAGAATAATTTAAAAATCATTATTGAGATTAAAAATTCGAAAGTGACTCACCTTTTCAGGACTAAACTGCAAAACCGATTGAAATGAAACTTGGTAGGTATAGAAATAGGAACCCCCGAGAAGGACATATTTAAACAGTATTTTGACTCTGATGAGTACCTAAGGGGGTGAAAAGGGTTTAGCATTTACAAGGTACCCGAAGTACCGACTATTGTAGTGTGATATTTCTTTAGCAAAATTTAGAGAAAGATAGATCCATCAAAATGTCAAAATCATAGTCACATTATAAAAGTACGCAGCACGCTTACTTCTAAAAGAGATTTATGTGTATGCATCGCAAAGGTGTACGTTGCAGGCTCGGGCAGGTGACGGACAGACCGACACGCGCACCATTGTTAATATTATTAGACCCATGCACGTTTTGTACCCAGGGTATTTTATTCTTATTAAAAGGCCCCAGGCAGCTTCGAAACATTATAGGTAAGCTTAAACGTAAGTAAGTAAAAGGCACTATATAGGTTGCGATCCAGTGAGGATGTTGGCCGCATAAGATGTTTAAACGTTTTCTGATTTTTTAAAAATAATTGGGGGTTGTCATAAAACCAAAAGCACTTAATTATAATTGTGCGGCGGACGGTTAAAGTTGATATAGTAATTAGTAGCTAAATGGGAATGGTAAGTATCCTATAAGTATACAATACCTAATGTCGGCTTGTGCATTGATAGACAATTGTGTAAGTATGTTTATACTTTATGTACTTACACTAATTGTGTAAATTACGGCTTTATTAGTGCCGTGACAACTTGTTAGTATTAATATCAGTTAAATTAAAACGAAATATGTTATCCATATATTTAATGATCCAGAGCTGACCACTCGATGCTAAAGTAGAATTCATTTATCTAACCATCCGGGCAAACCCGCAGCCTTCCATTTGTATGTAAATATAATTATGTATACCTAATGGGTACATAATAGGTACATAATGTGTACAAATCGATATCGTTTGGTCGTCCAGTGAGCCGCAACGCCGTGATGACTTCAAATTGGGGTACAAAGGGTTTGGACCACCAGAGTGTAGGTACAGTCAGATGCATAAGAAGGATAGGCTTAGTTTTTATAAAATTTGTTTATTTATAAATATTAATTTATAAATTTTAATAATAAATAAATATTGAGGTAGGGACAGTTAGGTGCTAGCTTTGCTTTTGCCCGCTCTTTCACCCACATTGTACGATAAAAGTAGTAGTGTCCAGGCTTTAAGCTATATGCGTGACATAGTAACAAAAATAAGTAGGTATCTAAATTTTATAAATGTAGCCCATTTTCATTTTGTTAATTATAATGGATTTAACTCGCGTATATTATTTTATTTGTTCGAAAACTATACTTACAATTCCCATATTTGTAGCACGACTGTGCTGACGACAGTCTAACGCTAAACTGTTTTTTTTTTATTGTAAATAGGTATGTTTTATTCATAGAAGGTTGGTTTATAATTTATCTAAATGTTATAAATAAAGCTATTGTTAATATGTAGATATTGTAAGTATTAACAAATGCGTGGCTGAGTGTACTAAGTCCGATGTGGGCGATAAAACTTCATATGGGTGGAAATTTAACGAATGCTTTTTTGTTTTTAATATTATAATGACGATGTGTCACTGTTACATTACAACTTTGAAGTTTGTTCCGTGCTTAATAATTAACATAAGTAATATCTCGTAATATGTTGTTTACTAATGAAATTATACTTAATTAGTAATTTGAGCTTGTTTGATTATTCTTATGATCTGTCTAGGCATCGTATATTATTGATTTTTATTGGGGTTGTAATTTGAACCTGATTAATAGAGAAGTACTTATAACCTCAAAAAAGTTGTATGAACTTAATAAATCACATATTTTATGGTAAATGATGTGTTATTTTAAATCTTCTTACTGGTTATTACTACTAAAATATAGTTTCTTAGGACTCTTTCTTATCTTTTTACATGACAAATATTTTCTATATAAATAGGATCAATTAACTGAATATAATTTTTTTTTAATTATAATTAATATTACTAGCTGATCCGGTCAAATACGTAGCTGTATGAATATAATATTAAGTATTATAATTTACAACTTATTTTCGTACTTACTAAATAAATATGTAAGTACTTACCTATTTCTATAGGTAAGTATATAAGTACACAATATTTTATGAAAATCGGTAGAGCCGTTTCGGAGGAGCGCGACCATAAACAATCGTAAGTAGTCAATTTAAAAAAAAAAACATTTTTTTTAACGTACCAATAGTTAACGTTATATTTTGTATGTAAGTACGTTGTAATGTTTCTACCGGTGCTATATAATAGGCAGCATTCAAAGATTCATTCAGTTCTTGGAATGTCCAGCCCAGGTAGACAAAAGGTTTGCACATTTTTTGCTGATGGCTACTTTGTAATGCAAGCCATACTCCACGTCTCTTTGATTCGTATTCAAAGAAGCTAGTTTGAATAATATGCTTACCTGTTCTATAGAAATCCGAGTCGAATTTAGTGTGCGGTTGATGAAATGAGTTAGGAACTATTTAGGTACCTAATGGAGAATTTTATGTACCTACATCCTTACTAATATTAAACGCGTTTATTATTCTATCATTCAAAAACTACTGAATGGATTTTGATTAAAATTTACATTAACGTAGCTCATATCATTAGAATAAATATAGACTATACTTTATAGCGATATTATGTAAAGTACCTACTCGTCGTACGCAGACGAAGTCGCAGGCAGAAGCTAGTATTATTATAATGATAACTGATTTACTTAGTACCTACGTTAAACTGACATTCGACTCTCACGACAAAAACGACTAGAACGGAATTAAAAAGTATGAGACTGACATAAACTCATAATATAAAGCCACTAGGTCAATTTCTGTTCACTTTTTTTAATTTCCTAAACACGTGCCTATTAATAATAGCAACGAAACGAAACGAAAGCAAAATTGTACGGAGTCGGCACATGCGTTCGAAAACTGACCCCGTGACGTTGAATGTATAGTTGGTACAATTAAATGAATAAGTAGATAAATTAATGAAATGAAAGCACTATCTTTACGTGTAGGTTAACTATAACATAAATAAAGATCAAAGGATATCCGTACACTTTATTTCAAACGTTAAATAAGACCCTCACAAAGGCGGGTCTTCACGATATTAATGAGGTTATTATCTAGATAAGGATGCTTTATTACGTGTGAAACAACCATTATAAACTGATAAATTAACTCTTGTTGGATTTTTTTATAAAAGTTTTGAGACCGGCTTTGTTTTATTATCTGTGTCGAGAATTAGTAGTGTTCCATAGTCGTCTTGATTTATTATTTAATTTAAAGATTTTTAGATTAGACATAAAATATAATTTACATTTTACCAAATTATATAGAGATTTAAAGGATAAGTGTGTAAAACTATGATGTAGTTGAATTATTTCGCAACATAAAGTAATACCGTCATACCTACCTATTACAGTTTCAAAGTTAGTATCTTGTCTTATAAAGATATAAAAGAAATAATGGGTATATTGTGGTACTTTTTTATATTTTTCGTAGAATATGATACAATGCAAGATGTATCATATATATACATTATACACATGATTACATAACATCGACTTTATAATTATGACATAGAAATAACGTGTTTACTATTCTCAACCAATTCTATGTAAAAGGTCATATAGTCATAATTTTAATATTATGCACATTTGTATTAATTAGGTAGGTATATAGGTACAGAATACATTTTATATAGGTACCTACTTACAATCAAATACATGTTCGCAATATTATAATGTTGTTAAAATAACGAATAAGTTAATGTACCTACTTACATACATTTAAAATATTTCGTATGATGGTGTTAACTAATAACATAAAGTGATTAAAGTGTATTTACCTACCTTAGTCTCAAGTGTCGGCACTGTAGCTACTTACCTACTGTATTTGAAGAATATAACATAGTAATTATTTCTCGAGACGTATTTAATTATATATGTGATTTTATTGTTTACAGGTAATTATTCCAAACGTAGAGAAGACCTGAAAATACCTACGTTGCGCTTCAGTAAGAAATTACCATAATAAAACACTTACTAGAATTCACACTGACCATAGACAACAAAGGAAAGTGTCAAGAAAATTAACCGCCAAATAAGCTGTCACTTTCGAGCCATAGATCAAGCAAACATTTTCTTTTATCTTTAAAATCACTTTCTTGGGCAAAAGTCATGGAACAGGTTTTTATTAGTGTTTTCTAAAACCTCTATCCCACAGATAATGATTTTGAGTGGGTAGTACGACAGACGTGTGTAACGTAGGAATAAAGCGTCGACTGGTTGTGTAACGCTTTTATTGTATGTATTTGGTCAATGAAAACAACAGGTGGGCATAATTAAAAAAAATAATACAATCTGTTATGACTACTTGGGTAAGTAGTGGAGGAAAGTCACAAGAACCATTCATAGAAGGCTTTTCTTTACGAACTCAGCTGTACGACATTCTAAAAAGACTTTTTCAAACTAGAAATTTTTTAACTAATTTAGAAATAAATCTATGTTCATAAAACTTTACAAGTATCTAATAAGAATTCTTTCCAATTTGAGTTCGTGCCACAATGTTATCTCAAACATTTTTATGATTGACTCTCGTTTAATAAAAAAGTGAATAAAAACTAATTCAAAAGGAGAAACTTTAGTACCGTTACTTGGTCATGAACTTAAAAAGACCATACGCGACTACAAAAGATCATACAATAAGGGCTTCATATACTAAGAAGCTACCAAAAACCAAGTTAAAGAGCATCGTAACAATCGAAAACCACTTCTAGGTGTAAGCAATAAGAATCAAATTCATTCTCTTTTAAAACTATAAGATTGATAAAAAGGGATAACGCTATCATTTGTATACCTACCTATCTCTATCTTTACCATTTTTAAACTTTAACCGCCAGTGACGGGCATAGCACGTATAAATTAAACCTTATTTCTTATATTTACTAGGTTCAATTCTAAAACCTTATTTTAAATGTTTAAACTAATACCTTTAAGATTAAATGGTCTTCTGTAATCCGGCTTTAGACTGTGTAGGCGTACTGGTTTTATTTGATACTTAAGGCTAGTACACAGTACTACTGTATAAAGTCTAAAGTGCATTCTATGGATCACTATTAAGTTCCCTTTTGGTACCTTCTGAACATTTTCAGTTATTATTTTATTTTGAATTTATACAAATGCAAATATAAGTAGTCTAATGAAATTAGTGTTTTTTTTAACTGTTATATACCATAAATTAAAACGTACTTATACCTACATAGATTTACAGATCGCACACCTAGATCTAAACGGGGTTAACTCAAAACCTGAAGATTTGAGTTATGCACACCATCGAATCCCTTACAGAAAAACCTACCTACCAATAAAACAGATTTAAGCTAACTCATTTAGCTTGACATAAAAATCATAAATATAAACAGAAAACTTCTACACTTCACACAGGCATGTAAGTCAGTTTTTCACTTCTCCTAAAAAAAAATAACTTTAGAGTTAGCTCACTTTAGACCTAGGTGTACGATATATACTTCAACTTTAATAAGATATCAACTAATCTAATTGTAACAGGTAACAGTCATTACTTTTTTTAACCTTCTAACGCATCCTAATTTTAAGAGTTATATGTATCAACGTCTCGATTTTATTTCCATGATAAAAAGCACATTTCATTTTATTACACGGGTTTGAATGGAAACCATTGACAAGGTTTATCGCTTACTCTGTGGTTTGGACGTGGGCTGCCATTGTCTGTGGTAAGGAATAGACTATACAGAAATGCTATAAAATGAGATAGAAATGGAATTAGATTGTCTATCCGGTTTAGCAACTGAGGCTAGAATGGTTCTTAGTACAGATAAATATTTTAGTAAAGTACCTATTTTGTGACGCGTATTTTAAATGTTACTGAAGTTTAAAGAGCTACCGAAATTTAATTCTTAATTATTTATAGAAGCTTATTACCTAAGTACTGGGAATACTACCGACAAAAAAGAATAACACGCGAGTAACTAAAAAATATCTAAAATAATAATATCGGAAAGCGAAAAAATAGTACCTACTTAGTGGAAAAAGCTTGCATTAGGTTGGTAGGTAATCTTCAAGTAATCTAGGTAAAATAAAGCAAAGATTGTGCAATAAATAAATAGGCCCTATTTGAATAGTGGCATATCTACGCTGAAACCTACATAACTTTCATCACACATTTATTTCCTCTCGCTGAAAATCAAAGTCCATGGTCGACCAGCAACCGTTCGGCTAACCGGTCGCTAAAATGTATGTAACTACAAAATAAATGTACAAATTGAATTATAAATAACTTTACGATCAAATACAAATAACCGCCGACAAAGGAAGAGATTATTATAACGACCAATACATTACAAAGAACCTAATGGTAAAACTCCAGAGAAGATTATAAAGTAAAAGCTAATATAAATATAATGATTCAACACCTTTCATGGGAAGAGAATAATTGAAAAAATAAACAAAGAAACGACCTGATCGTGTGGGTGTAATCATCCAACCGGTTTGTTCCCAACCCGTCTTGAAAACATATTTATTAACTGTACCTATCAATATACCTGATGAAAATTGGGTGCTATGTCTCTATGCTAAGTGATGTCTATTTTAAAAAACTAGCAATCAATTGTATAATAAAATACATACCTAAATATGTATGTAAATTTGAGAACTTTTCATGGGTACCGTGTTTCACCCGTGTTCATAACAGACAAAAATCTGTGAAGAATATCTACGCGTATAATATGTATATAATAACCTATTAATTGTCAAGTATCTAATACTTAATTAGTATTATTTGCTAAACAATTGCGAACACGTCACAAATTATAACCTACCTATAAAAACAAAATTATTACCTACCAAAATTCTACAATCTTATACATGTACAATTTGTAGTATCCGTATTACGAACCACAATTCCCTTCCCCGAATGGAATCCCACTGTATAAGTACAATAAAAGCAAGTGTTTCTAGAATCTGATACCATCAGCGGACCTTCAAAGCGCTGCCCTTTGCACCTATCTCGTTCACTTTTGTAACTACAGCGCTATACCCGTCCCTGTCTTAAGGATGTCTACATGATTTGGTATATCCTGGAGATAAAAATGATGTGTTGTTGTTTTTTTTTAAGATCTGCTGTTAACGGTCGACGTTTTGATGATTTTTTAACTTACAAAAGTCTGGCACTTGTAAGATTTGTAATAGTATACCTACATATAGGTATAAAAAGATACCCACAATATTTGTTTACCCCCATGAAATCCAAAAGATCAAAGAAGAAATAAGTGAAAACTACATCGGTTCAGAAATGTAACTATTGGCGAGGTCAATACAAAATAGAAATTTTAAACTGAGTTCTGGTATATTTGTTATGACCAAGTAATATTATATTAAGGAAAACGTCATGATGCATTATTACACGTCAACGGTGCGTAATCCGCCAACATACAGTTATGCCTTTACGCGCGGCGTCGTGCATCCTACTACACTGTTGAGTCGATGAAGTTTTCCACTAATATATTCGGTCTTGTACTTTATTGTTTACGAGTACAAGCAAATATGTCGCTTCAGCGCCATCCATGTGAATTCCTTTAGATATTTCTAACGAACTATGCCCAGCGGTAGGACAATGAAAATTATAGATACCTACCTATAATTATTATACATATGTAGCGTACCTACGGTAAATTATTTATTAGCTCGATTCGCATTGCAACGGGACAGTCCTGCTGCTCCCATCCAAATATTTGTATCGGGATATGAGCCAACCCATTTCTTTCGAACTTGTGCATAAATGCATCATGTAGTTATTTCTGAAACGTTATTATTTTTGGACGCGTTCCACATTCTTACGTAACTGGGACTAGTTTTGTTGATAGTGTTGTTCTAATTCATCGATAGCCAACTGTTTGTCAGAAATTTATTTTGAGATGCTTACGCGAATCATGAAATACCTAATGGACATACTCGTCTTCACAAAGTACTGAATCTTATCACAATACTAATAAGTACCTATAATTTGTTGTCATACCTAATTAGGTATTAAAGACTTTTGAGACTAATTACGTTGTGCTTTGAACTTGCATATTACAAATCATAATTATAAAAAATAAAAATGAAATCCTTGGTTCATAATCACCAAAACGACAACAGTTAAAAGTAGACACCTAAAAGCATCACCACTTCAATATTAGCATCGTTAGTTATAATATATTATTATTATTACACATAACATGTTAGTATTAAATTGCTGTGACAAACATCGACACTGAATATTTTAAGTACATCTCTAAACAGTTATTTACGATTCGGATAGACATCTTGTTATTGGCTATATTAATGGATGAGCACTTCGGGATACGGAAGCTTTTTAAGAATGCGAGACGATTAATATTTTTTTTAAAGTCAAAGCGAGCTTTGCTTTTTATTGCACATATTAAATTCTTGGCAGTTCGTAGAAGAATGCTTATAGGTATGTGTATATTTTTGAAAATATTTAACCAATTTAAATACTTGGAAACTTAAACAAAAACTTTGCAGTGTAACATAGGATACCTATCTCTATAAAAATATTTTAAATTCAGAATCTAAATATTTACGTAGTTACCTAAGTATTTAGAAAAAAGAAAATAAATACACAAATTTTTGATTGCGAATATATAATTAAGTTACTAAATCTGTGTGGATGAAACCTCGAAATACAATTAGTATCTTTAAATAGGACAAAATGTAGGTAGATTACATTACATTTTCACAGAATCAAGTTCGCCCATTTGGCACATATGATCCTTACGTCATACTCCGAATGCAAATAAAATAGGGTTTGTTGAACTTTACATCGAATTCAGTTTTGACCTAGTTTATATTTTGGAACATTACGTCTCTTCAACCGTACGAGCATTATATTAAAGATGTCTTTATTATGCTCGTACGCTCGTTTGTAAGAAATATCTTGTTTTTAATTCAGTATAAAATAATTCATTCTTATGTGATAAATAATTCTTCTAGTCCTTTAAGTAGCCTATATTGAGTTATAGCATATACCTAGGTGCATAATATTCACGCTAAAATATTTCTGTTAAATGTACCTAGTTACCGAAAAGCATAAATTTAAACCCATGCTGCCCGTTGAACCATATTTTCTGTAGAACACAAAAAAGTACAAAGTAGATATGCCACGTGTACATAAAATTAATACAATTAACACAGAAAATATGTAAATTAGGTAATTATAAAGTGGACATGGGGTCACAGCGGGCATTGTTTCCGGCTGCGCCAAAAGTGATAAAAAGGCACAGGGAAATATATTAAGCATCAGTTTCTATTTTGTTTTTGGTCTCTTTTTACAAAGAACATATTTGTTTTTATTTGCGACGTACCCTATGGTTTTATATGCAGGAATGTAATCTTACCAATGGTATTAAATTTATTTGTATAATTTTGTATTCACATTTCTGTAGGGATTATAGTTCCTAGCGGAAATAGTGACATTTTGTACAGTACATTAACCACGAGTGCGCTGTGAGGGCGCAACAAGAGATAGTGGCGATAATTTCATTCACGCTTATGCTTTTTATTTATATAGCAGATCTTCTTTCCTGGAAAAGTTTTATACAATTTCTGTTCAATTCCAGCGGAAGATCAGCGCTGTGGCATGCACTGTCGTGTCGCAGCAAAATGCTGAGCTGGAGACCCTTTTACCACATTTATTGTACCTAGATTAAGTATTTTTATTTTTTGTTATTTCTGTAATTTTGTAATGTGTGGTAAATAAATATTTTCTTTCTTTCTTTCTTTCATTTAAACTTACTAAATGCATACATAAATGGGGAAAATAATGCTCTGCTTTAATGGCAATAAACTCATAATTCAATCTTTATCTGATACATGGATGAGCGACCAATTACTTGCCAATCGCATCGTAAATTTTACAGCAAATATCTAACTCTTATAAATGTTATAGACCAAGTACACAAGAAAAATATAGGCCGATGACAGAATTGGTCACCACGCAGCAACGTTTGGGCAGTAATGTGTCCACATTTAATGGGTTATTAACTTTGGACAATGCGCGCGCGCAATAGAGTGGGAACTATTTGTTTATGGTCACTTTTACTCCAAAATAATAGACGAATTATATTTAAACTGAACACGATTATTGTTTAATGCAGTTTAAAATAATATTCTTAGATAAATACGATGTGTTTGTTGCGACCATTATTTGTATAAGTAAGTTTTGTTTTGAGTTTTACTTACCCTTTTTTAAACCTCTACAATTTTTATAGAAAACATATTTTTGAGTGGAAATCAAAACATTAAACTAGCATGGTAAGCATTTGTCGATATGCGCTATTTTTAAGTGTATTGCTAAAGTAGAAATACACATAGATATATTAATTTATTATATTATAAAGCAACTTCTAAAATACCTTCCTGTTATATTAATCGTATGGTTACTGAACTCTCCTTGATGGAACACAACAGGAAATGAAAGTCTAAACATTTACATGCCTGATACTAGGTAGTTAAATAAAAAGAAATGTAAACACTAGGTTTTAAATATAATAAATCCAAGTCCGTTTTCTATCCGCATTTTTAATGGGTTGAGATAGAAACTAGGGTTGTCTCTTAAAATTTTATGCTACATACTATCAATTACTATTGTCTATGTTGTAGGTTTAAGATGTAGATATAACCATACCTATTAATTTTATTTACAATTGCGGTTTACTTTTGATGTTTGATTGCTTTAAGTGGACTTTAGCAAAACGAATTGTTGAAAGAAGTTTTGTTAAACTTGAGTTTCTTAGTTACGAAACATAAGACATTTTTAGATTTATATTTTTCACCAACAGACGTTACGTTTCATGAGAAAAACGTATATTTGTTTATTGAGATCTAATGTAAATTGTGCGATATAACGATATGTGTCAAATAGTAGTTTTACTATTGACATATAAACCTGCAATGCGTTCATAGCAGTCCAATAAAAAAATGAGCTTTATTTTAACTGTACGTTGATACTGACAACCCTAATTAACACTCAGGATATTAGTTTCAGCACCTCACCCACTCATCGGAATTAGGTCTCGTTAGGCGTAAATAAAGACCTATTTATCTAGGTATGCTCTACAAGTAGGTGATCTAGATCTAACGTTATTTATTTTATTTGTAGATTTATTCAACGTAGTTAGTATTAAGAAACGTTGGACCTATTTTATTTTTACTAACCCGGAGTGCTGCTATGTTCTTAATTAAGTACTTAAGTACTTAATTAAGAACATAGCAGCAGTATGTATTTAAATACATACTGCCTTTTAATGAAAACCATATACATATACCTATTCTTAATTGGCCGTGACACATCTGATAGATAGATTTTTCCTTGTAAACTGTCTTTATTGGAGTAAAACAATTAAAACGGTTCAACTTTCATATACCAATTTTATGCTGACATTTAGAACTTTACATTTCCCATATACCTACATGGTAAAATGACGTGACGGTCGTCTAACATAATAATTAACATGATTGTCTCGCTCAGCTCTTCATTCCTTTATAGACAAATCCTTCAAATATTTAATAATCATTGAAATGAAACAACTTTAAACGGATTTAACTCGCGTATTTTATATTATTTTATTGGCTGCAGCTATCAGAAATTATTAAGTATCTTAATATCATATAAGCTTTCTATTATGTATTGTCGTGAGCATATCTTTCACGCATTACCTAATAAATATAACAAGATCAAGCAGTTCAACGCGCCTATAAATAATAATAAAAACTTTAGCGAGTGAATGAAAATATTTACTTTAGATAATTATGTTTATATTATAGGGAGTTCTCAGCGCATTCCCATGCGAGCTAGGTCGTTGACTTTCTAGGTTTAGAACAAAATGGAATGCCTATTTACACCAAAAGGCGCGAATTTAGCTCTTAGTGTTTATTTTACCCACTTCATGAAATGTATAAGATAAATAGGTGTGGATTTATTTAGTTGTAGGTAATAATAATAGGTATTGTGCCCGTTTTATTTTGCTTCCTAAGTACTCATAGGTAAATATATTTTTCTGTAGGTTAGGCATCTACTTATTCTTAGTAAACTAACTATAACAAATTAGGTGCCTTAATTTGTAATGGTTCCATTTTAAGAATATAATAATAATTATGTTTATTATCCTGCTTCAAATGAAGCTATTAAAATATTTTGAACCTCAAATCATATATTTAATAACTTATTTAAGATCAAAACAAACGTCTAAACTCAAACGTACCCAACGTAACCGCAGTGCACTTAAAAATGATTACCAGTATCTGATCAAATTACGAAGCTACAAATAACAATCTTAATGAAGAAAAACGATTCACAATAGACTAATAATTCAGTAATTGATATGAGACTAATAATTTTCCTTTCGACCAAATTGGCGCTCATTTTCAACTCCATGTCGGCTATGAACGTCCAATAGTACACCGAAAGATAAACCTTTCGTTGTTTTAAAATATAGTTCAATTTCAAAGGATTTGTTTATAGTCTTTGGCTTTTTAAGGTAAACTTGACCCCTATAAAGAGGTCATGCGCCCGGTGGGTCGGAACGCCATGTGCGTTAACAAAAAAGTATGGTAACTACATTTTTTTTATATTTTATTTTAATGACATGTGTGTGCTATTTAAATATTTTTTGGCTACGTAAATCAGCCAACACCATAATATTAAGTACTGTAATTATTTTTACATTATTTTAAAACTTGATATTATCAAATATTACGTTAAATTATTTTAGAACGTACTATTACTATAGTTTTCGATGCATGCGTTGAAATTGTTGACGCAAAATAAGTAGGTAACTAAGCATATAATAATTATTTTTCCTTTTACATTCTATAAGTAGGTACATTAAACTTGTATATTATGATTTCTTGAAAACGGATAAAACGATTACGATGAGCTAGCTAGCGTGAGCTAGGTTTCATTTACAGGGAATCTCGTTTTCTGTATAGTTTATCAGAAAAGCACTTAATTACCTAAATTTTTACAATAATTTTTTTTTATTTTGTTACAGGTAAATAGTGCTTCAAATTCTACAATGTTCATCAACTTGGTCACCCTATGACATCTTTATTTAACACCGTCGGTCACGGTTTGTGCCTAAAAGGTGTGGTTACCCAAAATTGGACAAAATTGTCCCTTAAATTATACGGTTTTGGTCATAAAGCTTAAGCCTTTGTATGCAACTGTTGTTTTGAGTTTACTCGTAAATGCTGCACGATGAAAGAGTTATTAGGTTCTTAACCAAAAAATATATAAGTAGTTATGTGACTAGCAACAGTCGTCTAGATTTTTAAGGTTGTAAAAAAACAATACTTTTAGAATGTTACATAATTTTAGATTAATAAAGTCTAGAGTAACTGGGCTGAACTAAACTAACTATGACATCTATAATTTTTATAAAACACCGATTAAAAAATGACGCAGACATTAAATAGTCATACATACACGTAAAGATAAAAGCGCAAATGGCCGCTATCTATTGTGAAACAGTCGCGACACATGTAAAGATATTATATTACCTAAAAACCTATGACTTTGATAACACTATTAAGTTTGATCGAGTAAGTAAAATTTTCATAAAAAAGCCTGAAATTACTAAACTGAAAAATTCACAACAAAACGTTGCCTAAGTGAAAAGAAGTGTATAATATGATATAATATTCAGCTTTTGATCATTTTTCTGCAGATCTGCGTCTAGAAATAACTACAGGAGAAGACCACGTCATATTTGCATATAAAACTGTAATCTGTATAACGTAGTAGATTGGTACATTAGTCAGAAAGCATTAAAGAATATAACACACGATGGGGCGTATTTCAGTCGCATGTGCGGTAACTCTACACGGGTTGCGCAAGCGACAGCTTTAGACGTTCCCGTTTTGATCCACGGCACGATACAACTGATTTTTGAGGAAATATGACAATAACGTTATAATAAGATATAGCTAAACAAGCTATAGACTCATCTCTTTTAAATCATAAGTTGTCATTACTTCTTAGAAAATTTTGGTAAGTAGGTACGCTATTTTCAGTAAGGAAGTTGTGTATTTGATAACATATTTTAATTATGGTCATACTTTCTGTCTTCTATTGTATCCTCAGTTAATATTTACATTAGACTACTTAGTTATCTGGTTTTCTTTTAGAGTTTTGTGCGCATGATTATGCATATGTATCACTGTGCAAAATCATTACATCATAGTGTAAATAGACGCAGAGTAAAACCGTGGATCATAATTATCAATTAAGCAGGTGACTAGTTTCATATGAAAACTAAAACATACTTTGGTTAGTAATATCATTGTAGGTATATTTGTCACAGCATTTTTAAGTTTGACGTCTGTGAATGGATTCTTAATAAAAGACGCATTGCCGGTAAATAGGTCAGACAAACTTTCAGTTCAACATGTTTTGAGGTTACGTCCATTCATCGGATGCCATTGTAAATTTATGCATATTATGCTGCTGTTGAATTATAACATATCACAAGAAAAAACAATCTGCATCTGTTTGTTAATAATACTCTTTTTAAATTAAACTGAATAAAAAACTAAGACAGCTTATGAGCTTTAATAATATTAAAACAATTGAAATGCCTAAAGGAAGTTAAAAAACCGACTAAGATTACGACAGTCGAAAATCCTTCTATGTGTCATGTTTTTATTACTTAATTTTTTCTCGGAAACTATTTTTTTTAGGTATTTTACTTCTACGAAAACGCTACATTCGTTACTAATCTGTGTTAATTATAATCTTTGAACTAAATGATAAGTTTATCTGTAATTTACCTACATGGAGTCATTCTTATAGTTACAATATTGTTAAAATTTATTACCTAAGCCCTTGACAGCCTGTGACTAACATTTGTGTGAACAAACGTGAGTTTCACATAGACACGTCATCAAAATAAAAACCTACGTGCGTTTACTTCCGGGACCTCAATATATGAGTACCTACCTCAATATAAGCTTAGAACGATTTTATAAAATGTGTGAAATAAGGGCGCTTCTGTTAATCGCATAACATACCCTAGGGATAGGTATTTTAAGGACACTAAAAATATACCAGGGTCAAGAATCATGGTATATCGTTAGTGTATGTTTAACTTGTTATGAAAGCCGTCTGTATGTTTTTGCTAATCTCACGAACCATACCGACGCTCTTGAAAACCAATCATGCCGTTTCTATTATTAGGAAATATTTGTTTTTATTATTACCTACCTATTATTGGTACCTACCTACGGGACGTGATTTGCATTTCTATAATTTAGGTAATTACTGTTTGAATGTTTAATTTGTAACATATCTGCGATCGTATTTAAACATTGTACTAGTAATTTTGAAAGATCTTAAGCATTTTCAGTTTCGAGTGTAGCATTTATAGCCTCTGGTTTCCAATGAATTAAGATTTAAAGCATTATCATTTTCGATAGTGTAGCGTTTATAGCCTGGTTTCCAATAAATTAAAGTCATTGGTAATTGCTACACATAGCAAGGTCATTAAAAGAAGCATAGACAACCGTTCTTAACCATAACATTTACGGCGTTACACATGATGTAACTTCTATTTTGTCTCTGGACGCGAGCCAAACTCCATGTCTATGGTAGTTCGCAGATTTCTAAATGTGGATCTGTGTTTTTCAGTTTTATTGGGGAGTTAAATTTTACAGACGTTTCCTTAATAATTCTACGTAAGTAGGTACATATCTTTTAAATGCAATTTTTTTATAGAAACTGATTTAACCCTGCTAGAAGCTGATGTCAGTGTGATGAGCAGTTGTATCTCATTGTTGGATGTCATACCTATATATTTGTAGAGTAGTCACGAAGTCTGTAGTACTCTGTAGGTATATATAGGTAATTTATTCCATTATTTATACATGTAAAAAAACGTAATCTGATGGTTTATTAGTCTGTCCCACAAACGTCGGTGCTAAGGCCAGAGTGGGTCCGTATAAGGTGTCGGTTCGAGCTTTCTGTGTTTTCCTTTACAGGCAACTAGGTGATGTTGTTTATTTATAGGTATCGATAACTTCTGACTTATTACATTTGATAAAGCTTTAAGTACATATTTGAAAGTTATCATATACAATTATACTAGTACCATATAACTTACTTATTTATAAATCTTGTTTCACCACTCTCAGAAATTCTGCTTTTTTATATGATGTCTCCAAGTTTACAGTAAAAATATTGAGATATTATGCTTATTCAATATTCTTTCCTTATAACTCTTCAATATACATAAAACAATGTTGTAGTTTATATTTTAATAAAAAATATAGCTTTCACGATTTATCTCCTACCTAAATAGGAAAATAGTTAGGTACTTATTTAAAATATCAAAAACAAAACAAGAAAAAATTGATGCATTTCTTACGGAAAGGATATTTAACACTGCTTTGCCGGGCAAGACTAGGTGACCGGGGCCACTGGGAGATTTAAAAGTAAATCGATATTATTGACTATTTTAAGTATATATATTTAAATTGTACCCAGTAAAACCCAAACTCCAGACTTGAACCTTATGTTAATCAATAAATTTATTTGCCCATCACTAAAGAAGACTTGTAAATCAATTATACAAGAATGTATTGCTTTGTCGTATATAGAAAAGTAAGTTTGTAGGTATGCCTTTTTATTGATTGTAGCGAAAGTTGACCATATATTATGGTAGATAGCCTTCACCAGACCTAGATCTAGATTTTACGGCTTGAATGTTTGACTTAGCATTTTATGGATTTTAATGTTTTTAGTCAGATCAAAAAGTTTAAAATACAAAAAGAATTTAACTTAATCAAAGTTGTAATTAGAAGCTAAGAATAAAATTTTCGTGACAGGACGTGATCTTGTAACGTACTTTGTTTAAAAGCGGGCAAAATACATTTGCATTAAAACAATAAAACAACCACTTTCGGGTTTCGTATAGCCTCGCTTTTCATTAAACTAATTGAATTGATTTTATTTGAAGACTATTTACGCGTTGTTTGAATCAAAAGTAACCTAAGCGTTTAAAGCAAACCGATTGGGATAGCTTTCAAACCAAAAGCATTAAACAATTAGCGGACAGAACGTAAAACAATTATCAAATAATACCTCAATAATTGATATTACTCTGTAAAGCACCTAGTAAATATTGATGATCGTTTATTACTTCAGTACCGTATATTTCGTACGAACTATCTAATTATTACTAATAGTTATACTATACTAGACATAAATGGTATTAGGTGTTTAAACATGTCATTTGCTTGATAATTATGCTCTTTCAAAATGTTGGAAGCTCTTCATTCGTAACTCGACTCTGGTCATAAACAAACGTCTTTGATCGTCGAAATGCACAGAAGCAACCACATAGACTTTGTTGTGGTCAAACAGTGACCACTACCATTCGCTATTCACTACTACTAATTTGAAAACGTTTAAATCTTTTCAACCATCGTTTTAAAAATAAGCAGTCAGACAAAAAAATAATAAAGACTTTTTTTGGTAATATTTGGCCCAATTAAAAGATGATAATAATAAAGGTTTCGACTTGTTTGTGCCGTGTTTAAAACTTAGCCTTTGGATTGGTTTGGTACCTTCAATTGAAAGAGCCATGTTCAGTGGGTTAACCAGTTTACAACATTTTAATTGCTAACTAATCATGGACAATTAAAGACCGTCTATTTCCACGGCCGGGTCTGTCCGCGTTGGCTTTTCGCCAGCATTCTATCTTGTCGATAGGAAGCCGCCAAAAATACCATAGACTTTGATGTCTTTCGATTTGTAAACCTAAGGTCTTAGTAAATACGAGTACCTACGTAGATGCTCTCAAATATCGTACACACTCTAAAAAAAGGTCAGTTTTTACTCTGAATTCAGCTCCATTGCTTTATAACTATATAAAATTTAAACTATTTAAGAGTCTCTCAACTTGACAGGATTATGTCAAGAGATTCTCATTGGTAATCTTAAGATATTACAGAACATTTTTACCAAATGCAGTACTTATCTAAAGTCAACGTCTAAGCCGGCAAACGCCAAGGTCGACATACATATTATATTATCTACTTCTGTCGCATATACAACTATCCCATTACTCGGGTTGTAATAATATGTTAAAATTTATAGATATCTTAGAAGCAAGCGGGTATACAAGAGTTTGCATATATAACTATCTACGTCGGTATTGTAGTAATTTTTATTGACTTTATATGCCATAATTGCAAAGTTATATAACCTCAATAAATAAACCTATTTGTTGAGATGAAGTAGATACACTCTCGACAACAATTATAAATGACGTTTAGAATCTAATTCCTAATTCATGAAGTGAGTACCCACCATTTTCCATTCATTTATTTATCCTTTGCAATCATACTAGGTATTTTTTTTAATAAAACAAATCAAATTCCATCGACTAAATATTATTTATTTAAGTAGCTTCGCAGCTACTTAGAATAAATAACCCCACTCTTGAAATAATATTGTGAAATCTAGTAGTTTCTTGCTAACTATGTAATTACAAACAAACCTACGCATTTTCGCATAAACGTGTGATGATTTGGTGATTTCACTAGGACGAGTGATGTCACATAATTTGTTTAACCTTTTTCAAATTATTAAGAAGATCTTCAATTCTTGCGATGGCTTTTGATTTCACAACAGATTGAGTAGGTTTTTTTTAACGTCGTGAGTCTTTTAAAACATGTGTATTTCAAATATAGTGCTCAGAAACTTAGACAGGTAGAAAATTACCTTCTTTATAACTAGACTGCCGCTCGGGATATACCTAGGTACTAGTCTATAATCTTTTGGATATTTTTTATCTTTAACACAAAAAACTTTATTTTAGAACAAATAGTAAAATATCATAGTTTATAACATTTTTCACATAAAATACCAGTAATGTTTTAAATGTGCGAATAATATTTATTCAAAGAAATTCGCTTGAAAGCATTCAAATAATTTACAACTGGCACTAAAAAAACCACAATAACAAACAAAACAGTATAGGTATTATCAGAAAACAGATGCCTGTCTCAAGTTTCGAATGCAAACTGGTAAAATAAGAACTACGGGAACGAATAAAATTTATGAAACACGGAGTTCATTGAAAATTGGTTGCTTAATGTCTGTTCTATTTTTATATTACAACCGCTACATTATCGCGAGAAAATTGGGTTTTTAGGCTGAAATGCGATTTGAGGCCAGGAAACTAGTATCAATACTGTTTTTCTGTGCGGTTTTGTTTTACATACCCGATCTGATTACTAACCATCTGGAATTTGTATATTAGGTAATTAGGTTTTCAGTTGATCTAATTTGATAGTTACTTTCCAGGTTTTAAACAAATTATTTAATCTAATTGTGTTGTCTGATCCTGCATTTACTTACTTTGCACGGTTTGTCTGTCCCTATAATATATACTTAAAAATTTAAAACTTTTAATAGATAGAGTGATTCAAGAGGAAGGTTTATAGCACCCGGGGCGGGAAGCTAGTAACAAATAATTTAAACTACGTACATGATAAATAAATAATGGTATAGACCTGGAACAATCCGCTACCTACCGCTAAAATAACGTAACTTTTCTTACAAATCGCTTGTCTACTAGCTCTACCGTAAAGTTTACTCCATGTTTAATGTACAGTTTTATGAATGAGCATTTCGTTTGAAACGTTTTGTCAGTTACGACACAAATGAATTCAGTACGTAATAGTTATGCAGCGTTACGTCATCCTTGTGCCGTTTTAAATACTAACCTACATTTGAAACATTTGAACATAGTCAGTTTCCGGAGGAAAAGAAAAATGTGGAAAAGTATAAACATTGAAGCGTGTGTTATGAATATGATCATACCTAAAATGGTATTCGAGTAAATATAAGATTGGTTTCTTAGTTACAAATCTCCAGAAAGTAACATGAACCTTTCTCCTAGTAGGTAATAAACCCAGTTCCATAATTTTGCAGCGCAATTGATTTAGGAGTCGATTACTGTCAGATTGTACAAAACAAATTTCATTTCACAATTATGATAATAATATTTATGATTCATAGTTATTTATGATGTTTCTGATGTCCGATGTAGAATACAATACCGTACATAGGTAATGAAATAAATTACAGTTGAATTTACTTAGATGAAATAAGCTATTTCTTACATGAGCCCACTCAGTCCTTGTAAAATTTCTAAAGCTACTCAAATTTTAACTTAACAAAGAAGTGATTTATCAGGCTATAAACTACGTTCCGCTTCAGATTTCATTGTTAGGACAGATTTACGAGACTAACCTTGAATCACTGGTTTAGATGAGATTCAAATCTATTGTTTATTATTCAAGGATTGCTCAAGTTTTGCTTTAATTACTTTTTTAAATGACTAATGAGGTCGTTTCATGTTTGGTACTCAATTTAATTACATTATCTTAATTAAACAAACTTTTAATGATTTTAGTTATGAATTATGCGTAAAAATCTCTGAACATCATTTAGGTACCACAGCTATGAATTTGATATGTTCCTTAACTTAATATAACATCTTACTCACCTAGTAAAGTTTTACTACCTAACAATTACTTTAAGGATGAAGCTATATAATTATCTACCTACAAGCTGAATACCTTGATTATTGGAAATTAGTGATCATTACCATATGACATTTTGTACAAGGCTCTCCACTAGTATTTCATCAAATGGCGAACCCGTGTGACGTCATTATAAACTTGACCGAGGGAACCATCGACACGGGCGATATTTTAGCAAAGCCAAACATACACTAGGGATTGTGAGAAAGTCAAACAATAATGTTTGTTGTGTGGGTGAGGACACTTTGCTAAATTGTGCAATATATCTGATTAGGTACCTCTCTTTAACGCAGTTCGTGACTATGATTTCTCTGTTCGGATTAGAAATTTATATTTTTCATTGTTTCAGGTAAGTAATTCACACAGCGAATGAAAGGAAAAAGATGATGTATAATAAGTGTAAGCTAAACACGGTAAAAATATTAATGGACAATGAAACATAAGGTCAATTATAAGGTATGTACTCGTAGCTATTTTATCATATAAGGTTTCATTATGATTGCCGCAGATCCTAGTACTATTGATAGGTACAATATTTAAAGTTTATATTAGTTACCTAAATGAACTACAAGTACGTGCATACTGACACGCTGGTACTATGTTAAGGTGCACCGCATTGCTAAACGCACACTTTTCCCGACAACAACCCACGATTCGCATAACAATTAATAAAACCTTACGTTACTCAATGAATACCTACATTATTATTCTAACCAACTACAGAATTTGCATATTATAAAACCGTTTCGTATAGATCTATGTTTCCTGCTAACTCCATGGCGAGAGGAGCTTTTTGTAAATTGGTTATCAAAGTGTCCATTGCATAAAGAGCTTTTAAATGTACATTACTTGATCTTAGAGCTGGGTCTTATTAAACTTGACGGCTCAGTCCGGCTTATTTGAGCCATAGATTAAAACTTTGTGATTCGTTATAGAGGTCTTGTTATTTTGGTTATATCCTTTCTAGATAATCTGCAGCCAAGTGTGACAACACTGGTTATTGATAATTATAAGCGTTAGTAGTATGTACTTAGCATTTATAATCCAATCCAAATAATAATTTAATTAATGGAAATTATACCGCAAATAGGCAGGCACTTCTCAAAAGATATTTGATTAGTTAAAATTATATGCAATTTGGTAGGTACCTGAAATTGATTGGTTTCCATAGGGCAAATTAAATTAAATCGTTTATTAAACCCTTTTGTACGATATCAACAGTATCACTATTCAAACAACAGGTTTATAAGTTTAAGTTTTTACCAAACTAATGTAAAAGAAAACAGTGCAGTGACGCGATTAAAACACTATTCCCAGAATCGTTAGAATGCATCTGTGAAATCAATTATTTTAATTGATTCAACATAATGGCTTCCCCGCGATTGACAGAACTTTGTTTCCCGCCTTTATTTTTGGGACTCAACAAGTTTTCTCATTCAGTTGATTTTATCCGATTTAACCTTTAATGCTTCAAATACAAGGATAAGATCATTAAATTTTGTCGAAAGCAAATGTGTTTTGGTAAAGCGCGTCGCCCTTTCTTTTGTTAGTGTTGTGGCTATAAATAGGTAACGATAGTTTACGACAACGATGTACTTTTTCAAACTAGCAAATATTACTTCCGCTGGTTAAAATTGAAAGATATAAATAATAACATAATGCTTATTATAGCCTTTCATTCATTAAGATACATTCTTATAGGACTAGATTAATTAGCCACTATTTTGCCTACCATAAGATAACGCGGGGGTGGAGTCTGTTTAAAAAAATAGTAATTTCACAGTCTTCTTCATAATATCGATTCGAAGTCGCGCCCCAGCCCTAGTAACAGGTTAACAACCTTCTAACAAAAACAATATGGCCCAGGGAATTCGATAAATTGTTGCCAACGCATGACGTCTGAAGTACACTGAGACCAAGGTGCATAAGATAAATTTTATACCTACCTAATAATAATAACATAATATAATAGGTTCGTTGCCATGCGCATAATATACGCATAAATACGTTGTTGTACGCATAACTACCTATACTTGAGAGATATACTTTTTTGTTTGATTTATGATAACAATATTTAAAATAAGTAAAATGGTACTCTCGTTATGTTAATATTAAGTTTAATCATGACGAATGATGCTTATATTTTGATTACCTATACTTACTACCTAACTAAAACGAATTAAGGAGATTAGGTCTTAGGTAACTAGGTACTCTTCAAATAAACGTACTTACCCTTTTCTACTGTCTAATATTCTCGCGTCTCTAATTTCTATAAATGAATCAAAAAAGTAATGATATAAAATGGCGATTTTGGGATGTAGCCCTCAGTGTATCCACAGCATTTCTAATTCAAAATGAAGGCGGCAACGGTTAGTTCCATTAATGAATTCGAAATTGGAATGGTTTTTTTTTAAACACGGGGCGAGCGGTAGCTTACACAGAGTTGTTTTCTATCTAAATTAAATTTTCCGTAATTACCCTAATTGATTAGATTTATTTTAAAGGTTTTCTCTAAATGGGTTTGAATGTAAATAAAAAAAAACAAAAGAAAGTATTTTGATACTTTACACGTATACCATTAAATAAAGTATGTCACTTTGACTTAAAAATATGTGAGGATTGTTATCTCCTATTGAAGAGAAAATCTGCATAAGTAGGTTAAGTAGGTATTTATAAACTTAGGTATTATTGATTGGCAGTTGTCTAGGAACCAAATAAGTACTTCCACCAGAGTTCTGAAGTTAGGCGGTTGTGTAAGCAAATAGGTATTACTTTAGGAACAGTGAAGAGGGTAACAGCGGTAATGTTTCTTTTAATGCTCACACATTCCGCGTCAAATTATTAAATTCGTAAACAGACAGACAGATATTTTATGGGCACAATGCCCTAAATGATCAGTGAAGTCGTTATGGTTACAACTTCACGCTTTCCCTAATGGGGGAGTCAAAGTCAAGAAATATTTTGTTGAAAATAATAAAAACCATTACTTGAACGTTTTCCTATATCGTTAGGTAATATAATAATAGAACTTTGTAAGATATCGATAACTTATAAAGTGTACTTATTGGAATTTAACAACTATAACGGATTTAACTGGCGTATATTAACTACAGTTTCCATATTCGTAGCCGACTGAACTGAAAATATCTAACAATAAAGTGATTTTACATGCCAACTATAACAGAGTTTTTTTTTGATATTACTTTATTTATGCGAGTTAAATCCGTTGTAGTGATATCTAATCTATCAAGGTATACCTATTATATATATGTACCTATATAAAAGGTGAAGCTAATGACTCACATATCTATTAACGCAGGGCCTAAACTTGAAAGCACCATGAATGGTCTGAAAATTCGCCCCCTCCCCCCCAAAGGGATAACCACGAAAGTGTCAGAAAATATTTTTTAAAAGACTAGAGTTGTAAACTTGGTTGACACGTACGTTCTCTGAAGTTGCTTAATATTGTAACAGACTTTGATTCTCTATTAATAGTCCGGGACACTCGTAAAGTGTATCCTCGGGGAAACATTCAACGCCAGTTTTCGGTTTCGTCGCGCGTTTGTTTTAGAAAATTGACAATTTATTTTACTTCGGAATGGTATGCAGTGGTGACATTGACGGGGTTTTACAAGATAACACTCAACGTTATAAAGGGATTAACTTTTGCGTCAGATTTTATTTATGATCGGAACTGTCTCTCTTTAAAGTTTTTATAGCATGAACAAATATTGCTATGGCTATATGTTATTATTTTACAAACGAAATTATTTTATTTACATGTTATCAAACATTTAAAACTTGTTACAAAATCCCTTCTCTTCACACACCAGCTCATTAAAACGGCCTGCAAGTTGATTTCAATAAAAACCCGCATGCATTCATTACGAACAATTGAGAGGTTTTTGACCGAGAAGAGGGTGGTTTTAACAAATGTCAATCGATTAAAGCGATAAAAATATCGATACAATCAACCGAATGATGACTTATCTTCGGCCAAATAAAAGAAGATGATGTGGATCGTATCATACTGAAGTTTTTGTTATCATTTCGGATCGCTTTATAAATAAATTACAACACGAAATTAGGTAACTATACATGTCTAGAAAATGTTTTTTCGAGTTTTAGCTTAATTTATGCATTACCTATTGGTTTTTTAAATTAATTACAAGATTTTTTGTGACAACATGTCACAAAACTTATAGTTTTGCAAACTTTATCTAGGCAATGTAAAATTTTAAAAGTGGTTAGTTTATTATCAAATAGACTAAAATTGAAAAACAAACTGAACTCATCAAACCGCTTATTCAAACAGAGCTATAAAAACACTCCATTACCACTTCTTTTCTCACGAATAGTGTGAAAAATGATAAAACAATTTTGAGGTTAGAATTGAAATGGCGGGCATTCTTTCGTTCTATTTTAGCGCCATCTTGGGGACGATGACCCGCCGCGCGCGCAGTTGATACGCAGACTAGTTTGTTCTCTATGGTTTTGTGTTTATGGAGTTGTAGACTATGGTCTGATTAAATTATGCTTCCGTGTGACTGTATATTAAAGCTGCATATTAGTATACAAACTTAATTACCGTCACTAATCTTTATACTTGGTTAACAACCATACTTTATACACATTTTATGACTAAAATACGGGAATCGAGATATTCTTTAATAACAAATTTATTTCTGATAGTTATACCTTTATTAAAGTTCTCCTTCCATCTTTTTATTTTTAGATACATGATAGATGTGGGTAAGTGGTCGGAAATTACTTTGCGAAATTGTACAAGAAAATGCTAAGGAATGAAGGTGCATGAAGACTAAAAAAAATAGGTTCTGTATTTACTGCTTAAAAAGGTGATAGTCTGTCGGATTGTAGTGATGGTTAATTTATAATTGATGTTTTAAAATCAGGAATATTTATAAATTAGTTCTAAGTATGTAAATATCGAAAATTAGTTAAGTATGTATATCTATAACTGAGGTAGGTACCTAGTGTACCTACCTACTTACGTAAGCAATTTTTGTTACTGATACTTGTATCCAGCCGCAGTAGTCCTTTTTTCTCGATGGGGATTTTTTTAAGATTCCTGACATCGTTTTTCCTAGCTTTAGAAAATAACTAGGTAGATAGTATAGTATTATTATCAAGATCCTGTTTGAAATGAAATAAACGCTACACGGCAGACAGCTTGTCTGCATAAACTATTCTCAAAGAAACGTATGGTAGGGCTTAACTATTTCACAAGGTACCTATATTATTATAATAATTCGTAAAGAGTAACAGAATTATGGTACAACCGACAGGACCATTTGAAATACAAACACGTTTAAGTAGGTATTGTCATTATTATTGTAAGCAATTGATTTTTAAAAACAAAGAACTAAGTGTTGCTCAATTTAAGGCGCAATTTGTAAGTACAATACCCTTTCTTCAACACGGAACAATAAAACATACTGTTTTTAATCTTTTATCGCCAAAGTCAACTATACACGTCAAAGAAGATTAAGAAATATACTCTAATTACACATACGTAAGATTGAATTTCAAATGAACTACTTGAAATTTTAAACCTTAATCATACTCTTTTTAGTCGTCCAAAAGCACGAACGGCAGGTTTACAGCTTCACTTAAATTGACCTGTTTTGTCCTTTTCACTCTTAAGACTGATAGTGTTGTTGCAAGCGAGAGATCAGAGCGTATCACAGTATGTTCATTCATGTTACTGAACTGCATTCTGAAATAGTGCTTACTACCTTTCGAAAGGATTTTTATCGATACGTAATTTAGTTAATTATTCTTCCATAAATAGCTAATAGTACCTAACTATAGTACCTACCTACCTATGGTTATTTTTCTTGAACATGATATTAATTCGAGACCCCAGTGGGCGGTGTAGCGACATTTCCCTTGTAAACAAGTCGAAATACAAGATACTGGAAAATTTAGTCGACTTGGTGTTTCCTACTCCAAAATCTTCTATTTTTTAGTTACACACAAACCGAATTTGTAACGAAGAAATCGGTGAAAATTATAACTTTTTAAAAAGCATCAATTAAACTTTTTCAAACTCTTACATCATAATTCAGGTCGATAGTTGAATGATATTTTCTTAACCAATCCCTACGTAAGGATAGCGAACCGGTCTCGATGCGAATCGGCACAAGACGGTTTTTGTTCGTCTCGTACAAGGCAACTTGAGTAATACTTACCTTACATTCATGTAAGGATTAGATGAATGGAATTCTTATAGGGGTTTCCCTGTATTATAAGAAACTCGTAGACAGAGAACTATATGTTTACTTACAACAAAATCTATTATATACGAGTAAAACCTGTTTTCATGTCCTGAAATCTACATTCTCTACAATTTTTTAAAAAACAACTATATCTTCGGTATATAAATATTGATATGCTACTAACAAGCCTATGATGAACTGTTTTATCACGCGTCGATCGACAAGTTTTGTCGTCTATTAAATTCAATCCACTTTCACTTAACAAGACGACATTTTGTCGACATGTTGACAACACGTCGACAAAATGTTGTTGTTATGTCTAGTAAATCTCAACTTGGATACATTGTCCACTTTGGACGTTTAAAGATGATATATTTATCGACAAATTATAACTTGTTCATATCGACATAAAAAATTGTCGACGTGACAACTCATCTTAGGCTTGCTGGTAGCTGCACACCATATTTGGCAAGTAATCCGCCTGTCCACATTCGACCATCGTGATGATTTAGGTCTAATCCTCCAAGAGACCCGTGCCCAACAGTGGGACGATTATAGTTTTTATAATAATTTATTTTTCCAAGAGAGGATGTCAAAAATATTCCGGTACCTACAATATCTTGAACTTGTTTTTTGGTTTTACAGTTACAGCTTCAACGGAAAGTAGGCAACTATTGGAATTACAAATTATTACGTCGTCATACATAATGTACACGTATCGGTCGACTCACGAACTCCTTTTGCAGTTAAAAAACGGTTAAGAATAAAATGTTTACAATCATTAACTTCCAACTGCAGTACTAGCTGTGCGCCACGACTTCACTCGCGTTGAATGAAAAAAAATTTAAAAATGACTTTTAGGATAGTCATCAAGTCTTTTGTACTATATTTTCTATTCCAGCCCGGCTAGGACATATAGTTGGTTTTTGTCGCGTGAGAAAGCATAAGACACTGTCATACTATTGCAATGAACAAAAGAGCGCAGGTGACATATGACCTTAGTTGCTATGTGCCCCTCTCGTAATAAAACTTAGAATCGATTTATTTTATCCGATATCGTTCAATACAATTGATATATATGTACCTACTAAAATAAGTCGCAAGTAATTAACCTAATTGGACAATGTGTAATAAGCCGTAAACTGAATTAAAACTTGTAATAGCGTTGAACGATTCAAGTAAATGTACCCAATTTGTTTTCGACGTAGAACTTACAGTGAAATGTAGCGTCCTTTAATAAGCTTATATTAACGGGTTGAAGCCAACATAACTTACACCTAAGCGCCAAGTGGCCATACCTTATTGATGACGCACCAGCTCCAAGTCACGAGATGATGCAGTCAATTGAAAGGCATGACAGCATCTCTGATGCATGACTCGGCATCCATGATGTTACGACGGCTTAAGGAAAAAGCATCGGGCGTTTTCTTTCAATACCTAGCATAACAAAGGGCAAAGTTGTTCAGTAGTACCTAATACCTAGTAGTTTTTATTGGTTAACTCCGGAACCTTTGCGACATCACGTTTTTATGTTATTTCTTTATCATTACATACCTGCACGATTATTGCAGTATAAAATAACAGTACATACCATATAAGATGATAACCACATGCACGTTAAAAAAATTAAGTTTTAGTTGAGTAACAATCATAATAGATGTAGCTAATAGATCAGCCACATGATTTCAATATAAGAAGTATTGATACTGCAGTCCAAACTAGCTGAAAAAATATTTAAATTCTAAAAGATAGTATTATTATAATGGATGTAAAGCTCGAGTTTTGGACTCTACTCCAACCAAGTCACGCATTACTATTGAAAGTTAAATTGTTTGAATAAAAGCCCATTGTGCAGCGCCTGAGCTCCAAATTAAACTAAATAGCATTAGAAAGTGTCAAGATCGGTATTGTTTTTACAGAACATGCTTTAGTTTATACACGCATCATTATTAAAATGTATAGTTTACCTTTACATAGACCACTGCCATTTTTTGAAGTCTATCTAGGTGGATTATTTTATTAATGTAGTTACAAGACATCAATTTCCATGATGCATATTTCTAACTAAAATGTTTGTTTGTAAAAACTCAATTGTACATCAAAAATTCACAAAAACATAATAAACGACAAATCATGCAAGCAGAACCCTTGAAGCTTTTGCACCATTAGTAAAAAACGAAATATCTTTTTCTGAGTTCCGTACCTTCTTATTAAATCCAAACTATTTTTCTTGCTTAACATATTATTCTTAATAGCAAACACTAACTTCAGTCAACTGTCAAGTTGCTCACGATAATGGCTGTAACCTTCATGCTTCAAAGGTAACCTAAATTAAAGTATTATCCCAAGCCACCCGCCGCTTAGCAAACCGTAACCGACCTCAGAGTAAATAGGTCTTTAGGTCTAATGATGTCACCCTGAGTGCTATACGAGCAGTCTGCGCTGTTGGGCGCCATTAACTGGGTGTGTTTATGGGATGTTTCATTGAGTTTTTAACTAACGCTAGTTTACTGAGAAATAGTTGAATACAGCATATTGTTTATAATATAATAGCACTAGAAGTTTAGTTAGTATAAAAATACATATATCCCTAAGTATTAAGAATTAGACATTGGCATTTTTTATTTCGTATACCTACCCTTTAATAAGAAAACATTTAAAGGTGGCTCTTACCTTAAGTTAGCCAAAAACTTGTTTCGTACATTTTCAAAGTACCTATGTAATGTGATAGTAAACACAATAAAATAAAACATTATATTATGTGTGGTTAATACCTTCCGTCTGTACCTATCTAGAAATTTGCGTAAAAAACTAATTATTGTAAGGGTTATATACTTACTGTGGTTATGTTAGACCGATTGACACTTAAGCGATGTATGCGCAAGCGACCCAAACCAAACATTGTCCTTTTTGGGTGAATTCACTTTAGGGTAATCAAACATTTATATGGGGCAAGAGGTCAAGACTGTAATCTTGTGTGTGGAAATATTTGCAAGGGTCGTTACAGGCTCGTTGTGATAGTTTGAATTAGGACCTGATTGGTACATGAACACACATCTCTAGAAATAACTTTTACGAGATAAAGAACCTTTACGCACATGGCAAAAAGGACATGAATGCCATAATATCTAAACCGTTCATATTATGATTATCGTTTCGATATGGTAGGCATAACGTTTCCTTCATAAATTTTAACTTTTCTAGGACGCAGTTTTATAAAAGGTTTTATTGATTTAAAGAGGAAACCAAGGTTATTTGATGATTTATTGACGTCTTGAGTTACCACACCAATTATTAAAACCTCAATAAATTTTCTATACATGTATTTACGATAGCGTTTAAGAATGAAGCGAACATAAAAAGGATTTAACAATTTATTTGAAAAACATCATAAAATCTATAATTGTCTCGAGCAGAGGGAGGATTATAAAGTCTTGGCCATGTGTTATATTTTGAAAGGTAGGTAGGTAGGTAAGTAATGTTTTTAGATTTATTCTATATGTTTTATTGGAGGTAGGTACAATACGATTATGACAGAATTCAAATCAATCAAAATTAAATATGGTCAGAAATTCACTGTAGAATCCACCAAGGATTCTATTAACAATGTTTTACTATGGTTTACAACACACCGCCCTCGTCGTAAATATACAAGCTTACTCCCTTGTTACAATGTCTGTTATTTTCATTGTCTTTGATCTGAATAGGCTCATTAAATCCTATAAAAAAGACGTTTTTATACCAAGTTCTTAGTGCAGGCATTGCGTCATACAAGTCCTTCACATATTAATATCCAGTCATAAGAAAAACATAGGATGTCAATAAAGAAAACAATAAATGCGATGATAGCATAAGACAATAAAAACGATATTATCATACCATTATGGTTACCATAACGCCCTAATTGGAATTCTAACCTAAATGAGCGATTTATGACTTTTGCAAGTGGGTCGAGGGTGGAAAATAATTGTGTCATGGTGTCTAGCTTTATAGCGAAAGTAGAATTTATGGTGGCAAATAACACTGCGGAATTAAAATGGCTACTGTAGTTTTGCTTTTACTCAGTTACGAAAACTTACCTAACACTTTTATCCTAGGATTTTTAATAATACCACTTTTATGTACTTAAACGTTATTAAATTTTATCTACACTTAGCTATTTAAGAAAATAATATACAACATTTTCCTATCTTTTGCATAGCATAACTACTGCGTGAACAGCGATAAATAGGTATGTACAGAATAAGGAAGTTAAAAGGTAGTTGAATCAACTCCTTTAAATCCATTAGAATAGAACATATTACAATATGAGTCATCATTATGATGCCTTGATGACTTAGTCATCGTTGACACAAGATTTATTTATTGATACTTAAGAAACTTTGTGGTCCCGGCACTTGAGTCCGTCGAGTGATGTCAGAGGCGCGAACTTTTTAATTGATGAACTTAGAAATAAAGATAAAATAAACAACTGACGATATGAGAGTAATCTTGACCCTTGAAGAGTTTTATTTAGAATTCAGGGTTTGTGATTAAGGACAGATACTCGTAGGTACAAGAAGTATTTTGTATTTTAAACATTTCGTTTTATTGTAACTACATAATCTTCTATTATATAAAAATAAGTCGGGTTTTCCTTCCTGACGCTATAACTCCAGAACGCACCAAACCATTTGGCTAATTTTGGTCTTGAATTATTCGTGGAAGTCCAGGGAAGGTTTGTAAGTAGAGAAAATTTAAAAAACATCTTGAAAAAGTGTAAAATCAACATCTTTCTATACTCCCATATACAAAGTGATTGACGGTAAGTGACAGATCTTTGACGAAACAATCTGACGGACAGGACGACGTCTGCCGGGGCCGCTAGTTCTATCCCTACTAATATTATAAATGCGAAAGTAACTCTGTCTGTCTGTCTGTTACGCTTTCACGCTAAAACTACTGGACCGATTTAAATGAAATTTGATACAAAGAAAGTCTGGAGCCTGAGAAAGGACATAGGCTACTTTTTAACCGACTGCAAAAAAGGAGGATTTCCACGCGGACGAAGTCGCGGGCAGAAGCTATTATAAATATATGTTTATAGTATGTTGAAAAAACTTGAGCACTCAAACCAAACTAAACATTTCAGTGTAAATGATCCGAACCTAGCTAAATAACAGTTACTACGGAAATATTTAAGATTAAATTTAAAGAAGCATATTTGAAGTTTTTTTTTGAAAATCGTGTCAAGAACAATACGAAGTAATACAAACAGGGATAGCGTAAAAAGTCAAGTTATGCGGCTTGAAGTAGGATAGAAAAGCAAACAGCGGGCAACTATTTGGAAGTTAAACACCTGTTGGTTAAAGTTAAGCAATGGTTCAATATAGAAAAGAGTAGCGATTATAGAATACACTAGATTCTTCTCAAGCAAGAAATGATGTAGTTTCAACATCCCAATGATACATTTTTGAAATTTATGTCAACATATTTAATAATTTCTGATTATTTTTCCGCGGTCACGTAAGAAAAACAATACACAGACTAGTGTTAGAATATCGTCATCTAAATCTGCTACGACTATGAAAATTGTAAAGTTTTTAAAAAAATCTGCGTAAAATTCATAACGCGAGTTAAATCCGCTGTAATTGTTTTATTGCAAACGGATATTATTAAAAATAATGAAAAGGCTGTTACGCGAGGCGCGTCTGAGAATATAGCATAGTATGTCGCCCGCGGTAACAGCAGCGTAAGCGCAACGTGGGTCACCCGGAATCACGAGGCGCTGCGTCAGCAGCCTGGACGGCGGCCGGCCCGACACACAGAACATTACTCTAATTTCCAACATCGAGTTGATTGGGTCTATTTTTAGTTTTATAATTAAATTGTAATTTTTATTCGATTAAATTAGTTTATAGTAAAACGGTTTTTTTTGGCCTCTACGAGCGAGAAACCCAAAATTGGCGCAGTCGGTAGGATTCTTCGAGCTAGTACGTGGTCAATTCAAGGACTTCAAAAATCGCTGTTCCTGTTGTCGCCGCGTTACTGGTTGGCCGAGCCTTCATCGAGGATTCGAAATCTACGTGGTTCAGTTCAAGAGGGAATCCAGACATTGATTCATCAGAAAAAACATGCTGTAAGTGCTTTTGAATCTTTCTTAAGTCCTTACCACTCCTATCCTATAAGTATTAAATTTAGTATTTGCTATTAATAATTTCATTTTATGTGCGTTACAGAGATCGCTCTCTGTATCATTTAGAAACAATTTTATTATAAGCTACCAAGATTTTCCATCCGAGAGAATCGAGGCAAACTAGGTTAGGTAATTTTAGTAATATTAATAGAAATAGTATTATTGACGAAAGAAGGAATTTGGACAACATGGCCGATTCCGCTATCGATTCAATTTATAAATCACTTAGGTTATTGCCCGAATTTGACGGCAACCCGAATGTATTAACGCGATTCATACATTTGTGCGATCAATTAGTTTTAGCTCATTTTAAAACCGAACCTGGACATGATTTAGAAAATTTAGCTCTATTAAACGGTATTTTAAATAAGGTCACAGGACCAGCAGCTAGACTTATAAATGCCAATGGCATACCTGAAAATTGGCAAGGTATCAGAAGTGCTCTTGTTAATAATTTTGCCGATCACCGTGACGAGACCGCTTTATACAGCGATCTGTCTCTACTAACCCAAGGTTCCAATACCCCGCAAGAATTTTATGAGAAGTGTCAAAGCCTATTTAGCACAATTATGACATACATATCTTTGCACGAAACTGTAAGTACTACAATAGAATCTAAACGCACTTTATATAAAAAATTAACGCTTCAAGCCTATTTAAGAGGTCTTAAAGATCCCCTAGGATACAGGATACGCTGTATGCGACCTGAATCTATGGAAAAGCTCTTCAGTTTGTTCAGGAAGAACTTAATACTTTGTACATGCAACATAGAAATGATGGTGGCGCTGGTAGGAAAGAACATCCTCCACAAAACCATAATTTACCCTCAATAATTTCACACCCAAATTAAGCCCTTCTGGCATGCCTATGAGACAACCAATTTTTAATATGGCTGGCCCGTCCAGACCCTTCCAATCTCAACCTTACCAGTTTCCAACCTTTAAACCTAATAATTTCTCAAACCAGATACAATCCCGTGGACCTTCCCGTACTCAGCAGATAATGCGCGCCCCTCCTCAAAATTATAATCCACACAGTAACGTATTTAGAATGCCTAATAGATTTCAATCTGCACCTCAACAGCAGAACCAACCACGTCCTATGAGTGGCGTCAGTCACTTTGTTCCAAAACACTGCCGATGAATAACAGACAAGACCTTAGAAATTTTCAGAATCCACCTCCTAGTAACTATTTTAAAACACGCGAATTAAATTTTAATGAAATTGAACCCGAATATTACGATGACTATAATTATAACTTTGAATATCCAGATGATGATCAATACTATTATACTAATGATTATTCCGACTATCCCTATTATGAGGAACAATTATCATATTCCGAATCCCCTGTCGTAGAAGAGGTTGTGGATCACACCCAACATCTGAGAATAATGTAAATTTTCAGAAAAAGTCGAAATCCGAAAAACCAAGATAGAAGTTAATTTTCATATACAAAGGCAATTAGGTTACATTCAAATTTCTAACCCTCCGCTAAAATTACTAGTGGACACCGGAGCCAATCAATCATTTATAAGCCCTCAGGCTGTAGAGAATTATTTTAAGAATATTCCATTAAATTTTGACCCATTCGAAGTAACAAATATACACGCAACAAGCAAAAATGATTATTCCATTACTTTACCTTGTTTTAAAGAGTTCCGTGAACCAGGAGATATTACCCTATTCATTTATAAATTTCATAAATTCTTTGATGGACTGATAGGTTTAGACCTTTTAGACTCATTTGGTTCCAACATAGATCTTAAGAACAAAGTTCTTATAACCCGTAATGCACGCATTCCTATCCATATGTACGACTCGCGTAATGCGAACCTTTACGAAGAGATTATCCCCGCAAATACTTCTAAATTAATCCGTTTACCAGTAAATACTTTAGATGGAGATGTAATTATAGAACGTCAGAGCATATGTAATTGTTTCATAGAAAATTGTATAACTACAGTTGTAAATAACAGAGGATGGATAGAAGTAACTAACCCCTCATCTAACGATATCATATTTTCCATGGATAGACCAGTAGAAGCTTCAATATTTAATATGGAAACTGATTGCACTGAAATTCCATTTAACCGCGTCCAAGAGGTGTTATCACGCCTCCGTACTGAACATTTAAACCCAGAAGAAAGAGTAAATTTAGAACGACTTTGTGCAAATTATGCTGATGTGTTTTATCTTGAGGGCGAACCTCTAACGTTCACCAACAAGGCAAAACATAAAATACGAACTACAGATGAAATTCCAGTGCATACAAAAACCTATAGATACCCATATGTCCACCGACAAGAAGTCAGAGATCAGATTAACAAAATGCTTGAACAGAATATTATAAGACCTTCAGATTCTGCGTGGAGCTCTCCCATTTGGATAGTACCCAAAAAGGCTGACGCTTCAGGCAAAGTCAAATGGCGTCTTGTCGTAGATTTCAGGAAAGTTAACGAGAAAACGATTGATGACAAGTATCCAATCCCTAATATAACAGACGTTTTAGATAAACTAGGAAAATGTCAATACTTTACAACATTAGATTTAGCCAGTGGATTTTATCAGGTCGAAATGGATCCAGACGATATCCATAAGACAGCTTTCAATGTAGAAAACGGTCATTATGAATTTCTAAGGATGCCCATGGGTTTGAAAAACTCACCATCAACGTTTCAGCGTGTGATGGATAATGTCCTTAGAGGACTTCAGCACGAGATTTGTCTCGTTTACCTTGATGATATAATTGTTTTTAGTACCTCCCTTCAGGAGCATGTCATAAATTTAGAAAAAGTATTCAAAAAATTAAGAGAATCTAGTTTCAAAATTCAAATGGACAAATCAGAATTTCTAAAATTAGAAACTGAATTTTTAGGTCATGTTATTTGTAATGAAGGTGTAAAACCGAACCCTAATAAAATCCAAGCTATTCAAAATTATCCCATACCGAAATCCCAAACGGAAATCAAACGTTTTCTTGGACTACTTGGCTATTATCGTAAATTTATTCCAAATTTTGCACATGTTACTAAACCACTAACTCAATGTTTAAAGAAAGGCTCTAAAATAACCCTTGATCAAAAATATATAGATTGCTTTGAGCACTGCAAAACTTTATTAACTAACGATCCTATTTTACAGTACCCGGATTTTTCTAAAGATTTTATATTAACTACAGACGCGTCTAATGTCGCTATTGGCGCTATATTATCTCAGGGATCAATAGGCTCGGATAAACCGATTGCCTATGCATCCAGAACCCTAAATTCCAGTGAATGTAATTACAGTACTACTGATAAAGAATTTCTTGCAATAGTTTGGGCTACAAAATATTTTAGACCCTACTTATTTGGCCGTAAATTTAAAGTTATAACAGATCATAAGCCATTACAATGGATTATGAATTTCAAAGATCCCAATTCGCGACTTACAAGATGGCGTTTAAAACTCAGTGAATACGACTTTACAGTAATTTATAAGCAAGGTAAGAAGAATACTAACGCAGACGCACTTTCCCGAGTCCAAATTAATAACGAAGAACTTGATAGCATTATAGATGAACTTGTATCAATTTTGCCTAATCCTTCTGAAAGGGCACTGAGCTTGATGATAGTAGAACTATAACAGTAACAGAAGCCGATGGTGATTCCAGAACCGCCACCGTGCACACCAATAATGAGTCCCCCATCTTGGAGGTCCCGATCTCCGATGACCCGCTTAATAGATTCACTAAACAATTAATTTTTAATATCGTTGGCGATATTAAAGGTAGACCCATTATAACAAAACCATTCGATACTCATACCCGAATTTCCGTTCAACTATCCGAATCTAATTTAGAAGAAGACGTTATTAACGCAATAAAAGAATATGTTACCCCTAAGATCAAGACCGGCTTATTTATTAACCCACAACTATCTATGTATAATATAATTCCCATAATTCAAAAACATTCAAAAATTCGTCCATAAATCTAGTACTTACTAAACGCGAAGTAGAAAACGTTAGAGAGTACCTCAAACAGCAAGAAATAATTATCAAATACCACGATGGTAAAACAAACCATCGAGGTATCAATGAAACTTACCTAGCTTTAGCTCACAAATACTATTGGCCGAAAATGAAAGAAAGTATTTCCAAATTTATTAATGAATGTATAATATGTGGTCAAGCAAAATACGATCGAAATCCCATAAAACAGCAATATAAAGTCGTACCCCTGCTACCAAACCGTTTGAACTTATTCATTTAGATTTACTAACCATTCAAAACGAAAAATATCTCACCATAGTCGACGCTTTTTCTAAATATGCACAAGCCTATCACTTACGAGACGGAACTGCTATAAGTGTTGTACAAGCACTACTTAACTTTTGCACCCATCATGGAATACCGCTAACCATAGTCACAGATAACGGCACAGAATTCACCAATCAGTTGGTTGCTGAATTCGTTAGAGTTCATAAAATTCATCACCATAGAGTAGCTCCTCACACCCCTAATGAAAACGGTATAGTTGAAAGATTTCATTCAAGTATACTTGAACACCTCCGTATTTTAAAAGTTAGCCATAAATCTGAATCCGTAATAAACTTGATGCCTTATGCCCTCTTAGCATACAACAGTAGCATACATAGCTTCACTAAATGTAGACCCATTGAAGTAATAACAGGTCACTTCGACCCCCGTGATCCATTTGATATAGATATTTCATCTCAGTTATTTCAGCAGTATATGATTAATCATAAAGAAAAGATGACCTTAGTTTATAACGCCATACATGAACTTTCCCTTACCTCTCGTGAAAGACTCATGGATAACCGTAACAAAAACCGCGAACCTGAAATTGAATATTCCCCTGAACAACGAATATTTGTTAAAAACCCTCTAGCATCCCGTCAAAAATTAGCACCCCGTTATACTCATGACGTAGTCATGGCTAATCTCCCGATCCATATATACACCAAAAAGAAAAAAGGTCCCGTTGCCAAAAGAAGGCTAAAAAGAGTCCCTAAATCCAGCCAATTGTTACAGGATGTTCCTGATGATCCACCTCTTCCTGAACACCGCTCTATCGCAAGAGATAAAACTTGAAAGCCTGGACGATGGTCCTGGAATTCTACCCTTTAAATTAGGCTCAGCCAGAATTATATCCCACTACCATTCCTTTTACAGCATATTAACCTTAATGATATAAAAGATAAAATTAATTCCGTCAATAACCAGTTAGATAATATCAGCCCCGAATTACATAATAGAACTCAGTCCCTTTTCGAACCTCATATATCTTACCTTAAAAATAAACTTGAAAGCGTTCTTGAACAATTAAATACTTTTTGGAAATAATCGTGCTAAAAGAGGATTAGTAGATGGTTTAGGATCAGTAATTAAAAGCGTCACCGGGAACTTAGATTATACGGACGCTATGCATTATAATACAGTAATTCAATCTTTGCAAAATAATCAAAATAATTTAGTAAATGAATTTAACAGTCAAATTAGTCTTTCAAAAAATTTCACAGCCGAATATTCTAAGATAATAGAAAATATAGTTAACAATCAAGAAAAAAATGAGCACTCTGTTAGATAAAATTAATATAAGTGAAGCCTCTCGAGACTATGATTTAATTAAATACGCACACTTTGCCCAGGTACTCATGATATTAAGCGATAATGTAGATTTGATTTCACAGGAATTACTCAAATTACAAAATAACCTAGCATTTATTAGAACGTCTACTATGCACCATTCAGTATTACGAGTACAAGCGTTGTACACTATGATAGACAAGTTAAACCAACTATATACTCGAGAGGGTAGTAGATTTAGATATTAGAGAATACTTCGATATAATTAGGTTAGGATCATATTATATAGGTAATGAGATAGTTATAGTTTTTAAATTTCCTATTGTCATTATTCCCATTTATGATATATATAAGTTAGCTATAGTACCCAATAAACATCAGCAAATCCTTGCCCCACCATTTCCATTCCTAGCCCTATATAAGAAAGAATTCAAGTACATAGAGGCTGAATGCCCGAAGACCAGTAAATGGTTCCTATGTGCGGAAAACCACAACATGCAGAGCCAGTCATCCGAAGATTGTATCCAGCAACTCATCACCACTCAACAGAAAAACGACATATGTCATCCCACTTTAGTATCCCTCGACAAGCCAGCTTATGAAGTATTGGATGAGAGACATTATACCATCAGCTTTCCGACACCTACAAAAGTACATCTCTCATGCAGTCAGCATCAGTATGAAACCCTGCAAGGCAGCTATCTTGCTATAATTCCCCATCAATGTCGATTGGAAACATATCACTTTACTATTTTTAATGCCAACGACCGATTAAGAGGACAAGCAGTTAAAATAATGGACCTACCTAAGAACACAATGAACATCGCGCAGCCAGCGATTCCTGTTTCAAAATTGAACTCCATCAATTTGAATAATCTACATCGAGTAAATTCCAAAATATCCCTGCAATCTCCTGTAAAATTAACCGAAAATGAAGACCACAGCCTGTACCATACAACTATCCCAATGTACGCAATCATATTAAGTGCATGCGCACTTGCTAGCATACTATACTACCGCAACCGGTGCATCAAAAAATCAAATGATGAAGCAACCAAGTCGCATGAAGAAGAATCACCCCAGCTACAAGCAGTCTACGCACTCCCCAGCATCCCAAGGGTTGATCCTAATCAACTCCCAGCTCAATTTACGACTAAAGTCTTCAATAGTCGCTGTTCTTCGGGGGGAGGTGTTACGCGAGGCGCGTCTGAGAATATAGCATAGTATGTCGCCCGCGGTAACAGCAGCGTAAGCGCAACGTGGGTCACCCGGAATCACGAGGCGCTGCGTCAGCAGCCTGGACGGCGGCCGGCCCGACACACAGAACATTACTCTAATTTCCAACATCGAGTTGATTGGGTCTATTTTTAGTTTTATAATTAAATTGTAATTTTTATTCGATTAAATTAGTTTATAGTAAAACGGTTTTTTTTGGCCTCTACGAGCGAGAAACCCAAAATTAGGCTAATGGGTATTTACAGAACTTCATATAATTGTAAATCTTTACGAAATAATTCACCATTTGATCAAAAATATAATTATAATTAGAAAATTATTAAGGAAATCAATCATTTTAGATAATTACATTAATAACATACCTACGTATTAGGTACCCAGTACCTATCCATATTCCTTTACTCTTTCTAGTAAATACAACTTAAAGTAGAGGAGTATTTACATCTCCTACATCTTCAACTTGAGCCACGTAAAACTATAATGTCTGTAAATATTTGAAAACTTCGTGTTGTGGTGCACGGTGCAGAGGCGGCCGGGCCTTGAAAGCAAAAGTGTTATTCTGACATGATTCCAATACCCCGAGGAACTGGGACGAAGACGGGAATCGAAACCATATGCTAGAAATACAGAATAAATTATTAGAATCCCAAAAAAAACATAGTTCGACGACGGCTTAAGTCTTCTATTAGGACATAAAATATTTTTTTACGATTCTTGTTGTATACAAATTTGTGTAACTAAGGTATAGTTATGTAGGTACCTATGTAGTAGTATTTTATAAACACAAGGAAATTGTTTTACTCCAGATTCCTCCAAACTTTAATATACCTACTATGTGGCAATTTATAGAGATAATTGGATATGTCTAGCTTCCGGTAGGTAGTGGTAATGTAGGATAATAAACGACTTACTTACTGTTAAGTAACTTTGTAGGTCTGATTGGTTGTAAATCCTCACCTTGGTGGTCTGTCAGGTTGCGTTTAAAATTCCAATAGAACTAAGTAGCAGTATAATAACCTTAAAGGGCTCTTCAAACACTTCAAGATATAAATAAACTTAAGTTCAATCACGTAGCAGGAAATAGATTCTGTATCTTACCAACGCATATAACTATGAATTAATAATTTCAATTTGCCGGCGTAAAATATAGACTAACATAGCCTCGCGGTTTTACCTACGAGGAAATTATAGGTACTTTTATTCAACATACAATTACACAGATACAAATTAGGTCATTACTTATAAATAAAATAATAATATGCATGCTATAAGATAATGTATATTTTCAAGTAAGTATATTTATTTTTTATATACTTATATTTTCTGCAGTAATACCTAACTATTATTTTAGACATAAATTACAGAAACCACAATACCTAGCTAGGTAGGTACCTCTAAAATTTAAAATCAAGTTTGTAACACTTCTCAACTAACTTCCTTATTGCGTGAGTCATAAAGTTCATATTGCCTCGTTAACGTAATACACTAATATACACAACTCGATAAAGCATTGAATTACATTGCGTGCTTTCGTTTGTTGAACTTGCGGGGTTGTTCGGAGTTCGGAGTTAAAAGATTTTCGAAAGCAAATTATAAAAGAAAAATATGATAGGTACAGAAAAGGAATGTTTTATGCGCTTTATGTCATTGTTACCTATATATAGCATTAGAGTACATATTCGCAATATATATTCAATATAGCTATTTACATATACTATATATATCTACCAAGTGTTTTAAATAATAACATCGTGCCTTTCAGAAATTCGTAATTTTTGCCCCGGTGTTTCAACTTACCCTTTGGTTTAAAAAAAAACTGTTTTGTTATTACATAAACGCTTTTAAAAATAAGTATAGTCCTATGTTTTTAGATTATTTATATTAATATAGCCTTTATGTCCAAAACACCATCATTAATATGTTTAACTTATCTATTACTAACACATGTCGAAAATCGCTTTTAACTTCGCTCTGGCGAGCCCTTCATATATTAGCATGTCAAATGAACCGAACTGAATGCGCCTTGCACCATGCAGCCGGTAAAACTTGACCTCTCTCAAGTAACAATCTGCTTTTCGCCTTTTTGGGGTTCGATTCACTGAAATTCCTTATTTAACAATAAGGAATTTTGTTTACGTGGAGCCAATATCTAATTTCTTGCCATTATGTACCTACCTATCTACTTAAAAGTTTAAATATATGTGTGCATTAAAATACACATGCTTAATTAAACACGGAACAAACAGGTGTACCTAACCCGTAAAGTTTACTTTTTCATGAAAATTTGAATATCAAAATTATTGTAAGTATTTTTTATTGCGCTTGCTGATAAAACGAAATACGTGAAATTAAGCTCTTCTTGAAACAAGAACTTTAAATTAGGTACCTACTAAGATACTATAGAACAATACTTGTATTAATGGTGAAGTATATACAGAACCAATGTTAATTACGATGGTAGAGGTCCACAACTTTGGTCGTCTTCAATTTAGTTCTTTTAAGATTTATTCTTGTTTCATTCATTTGCTGTTGACGTAGACTAATGTTACAAATGTCGGAAGTTTTTTTTCTTTCATTTGTGGAACTAACGTCGGTGCGATCAAACTTTCCAATTTCAAATGTACCTTACGAGATAGTCAAAATTTAAAAAGAAATTTTACGTTGCTTATATAAAATAATTAATTATTACACCAAGATTCGCAGGAAATTTATAAGAACTTTTTACATGTAGATTAATGCGATACCTTAAAATCCAGAATAAATAAGTTTAAGCTATAATAACGCTCATAATTATAAAATAATAACAGATCTCAAGTGCAAGTCCGCCCTTCATCGAGATTTATTTATTCTGTTGGTAAAAGTATGATTCACGTAGCAGCTGCTCAAATAAATCCGATTTATTAATAGATGCCCACAAGAATTATGTTACATGTTACTGTGCCGACTGTACCGAGTGTGGCGGTGATATTGCAATGTATGACAGGAATCGTATACGGTATAGACATATCATAAAAAGTAGGTACCTATCTCCTCCGTTTTTTTCATCTAAAAAAAAGAGCTTACAGAACGTACATAATGAAAATTTAATAAATCAACATGTTAAAAATCAATATTTTTGTGTACTTAACTTACATTCTTTTCCCTAGATTCTTATTAAAACATAAAAAAAATGCAAAAAATGTTTTAAGTTTCCAATGAAAAGCTCCTACATATCTTTTGTGGCCAATTTAAAAGAAACATTTGATCATAGATACCTAACTAAAATAATAGGTAGTCTAGTCATAGTTTATGTTGTTAGATTAAGGGCAATGTTCCTATTTATCTAATCCCTACTCATCCCTTTTGACCTATTGCCCTGCACCCAACACGCCCGCAGGGTCAATTATCAACCTAAAGTACAAAATTCTGAAGACGAAACGTTTATGTAGGTCTATATGTCGTTATTTGTGATTATTATGATTCGAGTATAACACAGAACGGTATCCGAAAACCACAGCATACAATTAACTTCACAAACTGCTATATTTTATCGAAAAACGACATCATTTAGTACTAATTAACGAAAAAGACTCGTGACTGAACGCCATAAATATCATGAATGCCTAAGTGGAATTTGTGTCCAGCTTTGCCTATGATATAATTTAAGCATTGCCTGTCTGGAAAACTAGGTCAGGGCCTGGCAATTTTTTTTAAATGCCAAAAATATTTTATAGCATGGTTCATAAATCAATATTTACTCACATGATTAAACTTTAAATTATTTTTGTTCCACTAAAATATTATGCTCGTTACTTTTATAATTATAACAAAAACGTCTAAAACCGAAAGTCACTCTTAAAGCTTAAGAACAAAGCAAGTTCAATAACAGCCTGAAATATCATCAGATTAACGTATAATTCACCTATTAAGCCAGATGTACCATGTCCTATTAAACTAGACGAACCGCGATGTGCTGTTTAATTACACTAATTGTTATGACCCGGTTCTGCTTGTGACAACTATAAACGCTTCCTCGCTAGATTATCTTCGGCTATGCGGAAATTTCCAGATATCTACACATACTTATATATTATTTTTGGCTTTATCTCACATTCAATGGAAAAACATAGCCTAAGTAGGTACAATGTTAATCCAGGTAATAAGCTGTCTGTTTGCTAAATTCCAATCAATTTTGTTACCTATATCTAACTAACTATTTACATCCTCACAAACTTTAAAAAATAATATTAGTTCACTTTGAAATAGGTAAGAACTAGACGTTATATGAGTCACCCAAAACAGATAATTAACTCTTTATACACATTTCGAACACAATGTCAAAGTGAAACTTAACAAATATTTCCAATGTCTCTTTTAAACGAACAAAGTGACGAACTCGACCTCTTCCTAAGTGTTCCCGCAGGACTATACTGAATATCAATGACTATGCCTCAGGGAAGACGGCCTGACTCCAAATATGATGACTGCATACTGATGAGTTAAATTGTCATGGTAATTCGTGAAACTATTTTCATTTTTAAATGACGTGTTTGGTTGAAAAAGTTGTTTTAAACGATGCACGCCACATGTTTTTATAATTTTCTACCCCGTACTTACCAGTACCTATTGATTTTTATGACTTGCACAATATTAGAATTTTGTAAGCATTAGGTACCTACCTAGTTTGAGGGTGGGACCCTTAATATTTTAGTAGGTCTAGGTAGTATCCCCTCAAAAATAAGAACAAAATCTAAGCTGTTTTTATTACCAGTATGTCGCGGTCGGCTTGGTAAGGAGAATAGGAGAATAGATAGATGATATAATTAATGCTTGCGTTGAACATATTTGAACTATAGGTACAAGTGACTTAGATGTCTTTTAAATTAGAGAAAATCGTTCGTTCAACGCAATTTAATATTGCCCATAGTATATAAGGATCAATATTGCATTTCTTGGAACATACCTGAGACGTGGTTTATGCAAAGCACTTCATTGAGTCAACTATGCGCTTTAATACAAGAGTATTTGATTCAGGAATTCGTATTTAACAAGATATTTGTAGCCATGTTCGGTTGAATTGGCATTTGTATACAGCAAATAGTTTGATATCAAGTAATAGATTGTTTTTGAATACAAGGAACGGATTGAATGGAGGATTATATTAATTAGTCAAGTAACTAGTGGATATAATTGATTTTACTTATCTCACAATGATACGTAATCTTTAAAACTCAATGGGATACAAAGCAATTGTATTGCCTCAGCCACACTATGTATGCTCCTTCTCACTGGGCTGCCGCGATGTTGCCGTCTTCGGCCACAGTCTACTCTACTCGTGTAATACATCGCACTTAGAGCATAAACAACTGGAGAGGCCTTTGACACTATTTGTCATACAAATTTTTTAGCCACTTTTAGCGGGGGGCGAGGTAGGAACACATACAAAAAACTGCACACTGATGTAAAAATAATTCTCATCGTTACACACGCACACTAATAGAAACTGTCAACACTAGGCGGAATTTATTCACACTAGCAAAAACATTATTATAAACGACAGGTCCGTACACAAGTTTTACATGTGTGTGCAACCGATTTGAACCGATTACATAGTGCTTGATTAAGTGGCTGTCGATACATTTATCTATATTTGACACAAAATGGCGGATCAACCAATTTATATTTAAATATAATAATTTTAACTTCATACATAATTGTGTACTTACTTTTTTAATTCATAGTATTATAGAATTAAACGTCAGTTGCTACGTAGTTCAGCAAACAAGTAAACTTCTTTTAGCAATAATGCTTAAATAATTACAATTACCTACTATATCTAACATGAAAAAATAGGCAAATGTTTATTACTGCAGAGCTGGAGAAATAAGTAGACTACTGAATCCCAAGCTGAAAATCGGATAACGAAATAGAAATATTTTAACAAAATAATACCTAATACGGATATATACGTAGGTACTTCTTATCATCTGTACTGTAAATTCATCGATATTTATATTATCCAGTAAGTACATCTCTAACCGAATTTTTATTTTGGATGCTATTATCGCTTTTAATTCAAACGAATTAGCGCCTAGTATCGGATACACTACTCTGCAAATTTTTTATACATGTGTGCCGTTAGTCAATGGTGACCATAGACTATCATAAAGATTTTTAAACGATTTTAAACGAATAAAAATGCAATCGATACCTGAATCGATGCTTCTCACGTGGTGAATGAGAAAATAATTATTTCTAAAAAAACAATTAATGAACAAAAAAAATACCTACATATGAAAGGAAATACTGTTTTTTTGTATATTTGATGCAGTGGATGGATTTTTACGACTTATTTTAGCGCAGGGAGACATTTTTCGGGAGCTCTTTTCTCTTTGACTTCGATTGTGACACTGTCAAAGTGAGCGGTTTGAAAACAGTTTTTACAAACGCGTTAGATAATTTATCTTATACCTTGGCAGAGGGGAACGTCTGTCGAAGGCCTCTCCAGTTGTTTATGCTCTAAGACATCGCAACGTTTCACTTTGTGGTCCTTTAATTCACGCTAAAAAACCGACAAATAGCGGAGCGGTGCATGAAGAGAAAATTGTCAAGTAGAGTGGCCACACGATGATATGCCTCCTTTCCTCGCCTCTGGTATAAAGTCATGAAAACTGTGCGTTACAGTGTAAAGAAATACTTAGATATTTTTTTTCTTGTTGCAGAAGCCCGCCATTCGTTACAACGGCGTGATGCAGACACTGACGGTTTTATGGACGATGGCGCCAGTGATACTGAACAAAATGACAACCCAGGTAATGAACATGTTAATAAAATTACACCATTCCGTATTTATATCTAAGTTGACTTTATCGATTTATATAATTTAGGTATGTATCGGATAAAATATTATTTTATAAATACGAGAGCTTTTCCTTTGATATGTCAATTAATCTATCAATAAATAAAGCATGCAAACTCTTGTACAAAGAATATATTGATAACAATATATTTTTTTTATCAATCCGAGTAGTTACTTAAGTATGACCGATGTGAAAATGTAAATAGCACAGCGGTTACACGATGAATGCAAATATTTATTGGCAGTTATTACATGTTCAAGCGTTTACATATAATAAATACCATCTGAGAAGTAGGTAGCGCTTGTTTGAGTTTGAAGGAGTTTTCATGACTGCATTTTTGTTTAGTGTTTTATTTATTTTTGCCTTTTTGTTTCAACAGATGATGATGCACAACCAATAGACGCAAAGATATTGACAGCTCCGGCGACGTTCAATATTTCAAAAGGGCAAAACGTGAGGCTAGAATGTGTACTAGATAATCCAGGTAAGCTTAATAACCTAACTATATATTTCAAACACGATACCTAAGCATTCGCCTCTAATAAATTGAAATAACTCTTCATTCGCCGTCAAATCCAATTAAATTGTTGACACGAAATGGTTCTGTCACTTCCGGTGGCGCCAAAAACGACGCGCGCAGTCGTGTGCATCCTTTCCGGTTAACTGTCACCGATGCACGAGGAACATGATGGCCGACCAGACTGCAGGGCTGCAAAGTGCATACGTCTATTTGAAGAATAATGTACCTTTGGAATGAAACATAACAATGTACCTATCACGATTACGACACGATTTTGTCTACGTTTGTCTTGATATATCAATAAGGATTTTATATTATATCAGGCACAGTTTATTGTCATAGTTTTTTGTAGATTATATTTTGGAATAAAATAAAATGTCCCAGAACCCAGTCGCCCCAGGTACTTACGTGATTATAGGAAAGATGAAATTTTTAGGATTGGTTGTTTCATTTAGATGAAAGTTGGTTTGGTTGGGTTGTTTGGCTTAGAAACAAAAGACGGATATAGGATACCTTTTTTGGTGTTCTCATGGGATAAAAAGCATGATTTTTTCCACTTATGATACCTACTACCCGTAAAACGGCTTCGCTTTCAGCTTAGCGAGTATAGTAAGCCTTTCTTAGTTTATGGTATATTACTTACCAATCCTAAAATCATGTAAGTCTGGGGTGACTGGGATCTTGGACCATAAGTTTAGACCTAACTTCTTATAAGATAATGTTCAGAATATATTTTTTTTTTAATTTCAGATGGTGTAGTGAATTGGGTGAAAGATAACGTTCAGTTAGTTATCACAGGTTTTAAAGTAGCCGGTCCTGACAACTACGTATTGTGAGTACATACTACCATATTATGACCATTTAATGCAAGAAAATTGAGATAGGTGTAGATAGGTCTGTCTGTCTGAACGCAAAATCGTTTTTTTACCGATGGATGAGCGTTTCGACCTATTTAGGTTGAAGTTTCTTTTATAACATGGAAAGCACTAAGGACGGATTTTTTACGGGAAAACTCCCTAAAAGCACAGAAGGGGGTAGAAGTTAGTTATATAATATTGATGTTTATTACGTTTTATTAATAATATCTATCTATTTTTTCTTACAGGCAACCCAATACAAACGATCTCGTGATCTACAACGCCACCGGGAACGACAGTGGCATGTACACATGCGAAGTGCTCCAGAACCAAACTGTCTCCATACAACACACGTTGGTGGTCAACGAGGCCGCTAAAGTAATCAGTGAGTATTTCTTGTATAAGGGACGGTCGCGGAGCACAGCGAAAAACCTTGAAGATGTTACGTGACTGTGAGAGCGTGAGGGCACAATTACTACGCGCGTGCGACAGAGACAAATAGAAAAAGGGCAAAGTCCGTTTTTCGCTGTGCTCGGCGACTGTCCTTCAGTACGACTATATAATTATGTAGATGCTAAAGAACAATCCTGTTGTGACATCCACTTTTATTATTATATGTACCTGGTTATGTTTATTTTGTTGGAACACTGTATAAAGAGAACGTTTGGTCCTATGTTTTGTTTCATCGACAGTCTGGTGAAACCCAAATACCGTGGTCAAGAAATTTCTAGATGAGAATGTAGATACTACAATTAACATCTTACTTCAAGGTGTTATTGCAATATAGTACAAAATTTCCTTTTTAGGAATATTTATTTTGCATGATTTTCTCTTAGTATGCATCGTTATTTACATTAAATTTCTTACAAATCCATTTTTTCAGATATTTCGGCATCCCAGGGCGGACACCCCATTGAAGGCGATGATCTGGTAGTGAGGTGTGATTTTACCGGATTCCCCCCTCCCAAGATTTGGTGGAGTGTGGTCGATGGCAAAAATACCGTAAGTGTCTTTAAATTAAATTCAAAGATCAGGATTATACAATTTATTACACTAATTTGCAATGCACAACGTATTTGTTTTATTATTATGTAGTGACGTAGCAAAAATGAATGAATGAATATATTATTGAGAGTCAATTTTTTTAAGGTTAGGTTTATTTTGTATTAGCTGTGCCCACGACTTCATCCACGTGGAATAGTTATTTTCCGAGATTTTTACACATTTTCCACTGTTTCTTCGCTCCTATTGGTCGCAGCGTGGTGTTGTATAGCCTAAAGCCTTCCTCGATAAATGGTCTATCCAACAAAAAAAGATTTTTCAATTCGATCCAGTAGTTCCTGAGATTAGGGCGTTCAAACAAACAAACAAACTCTTCAGCTTTATAATATTAGCATAGATGTACTTATATACAGACTCAGCATAATGTGATATTATTGAAATAGTACCTAAATAGGAAACAACTTGACCCATTTCTAAGCAGACATGTCGTAAGACAAGACATAATGTCCAAAACATAATGATATCACATCGGTACAATTGCCATTCATCAATCAAACAAACAGACATTATCTCAGAAAACTATATCATATTGACAAGTATAACGCAGAAATGATTAGAACTCCATTTATGTAAATGTAAACTTTATGGTTAATGATTTTAAATTGTTTTTTAAATGTCCTTTTTTTGCGACGTGTGTGTTCCTTTTACAATTTGTGGATCAAGTTTGTTAAGAGATCTCTTTAAAACAGATCGTGCGTTCGAGAAACTCAATTGTTACTTGCGTCTAGACGTTTCTGTTCCTTCATTTTATAACCCCTTATTTCTATTTTGCCCGCGGTTTCGCTCGCTTGGACAAAATTATTATATCAACAGTTTATTTCTATATAAACTTGACTTCCTCTTTCTACTCTTAAGGGAATGAAATACGAAATTTATATCTTAAATGATGCCAATACAATAAAAATAATATACTTAACTATGCTCTTGAAATTTCACACATGTCGAATGCCATCTTAATGATTTTTTGTCTGATTGAGAAAAGAAAAAATACGTGTGCAATTAATTCAACTATAATTTCGTTTTCAATACCAGTCGTCAATCGTCACCCTGATTAAAGGTACATATTATAATACTTAATAATAAAAAGAATCTCCCTTATATCTATGTAGTCGATTGAAAATAATTTTGAATATTTCAGAACCGAAAACTGACGGCGGCAGACGCCGAGTTCACTCGCGACTCCGTCATCATCAAGAACGTGAGGAGGGAGTCCTCCGGCACCTACATCTGCTACGCCTCCAACCCTCTGGGAACCGGCAATCTGGGCATCTCTGTGGTTGTTCATGGTATGTATACTATGCAACTAATATACAAGTAATTTACCTAGATTATCCAATGGTTATTTACTTTCTGTTCAGATTTTATGTCGTAATGATTTTATTATACATTGGAATGAAACAACTATTAACGGATTTAACTCGCGTATTTTTATTTTATTTTATTTGCTGACGTTTCGGATTCTTTACAGTTTCCATAATCGTAGCATGACTGAGCTGACAAAAGTCTAACGCTAAAGTGGACTTGAAAGTGGACGCACTTTAGCGTTAGACTTTTGTCAGCTCAGTCATCAGTTGTTTCATTCCAATGTGTAATAACCGCGAAGGCATCAGAAATTATGATTTTATTATAGTTGGTTATTATTTAATACAGTTGGTACTATTTTGATACGAGTAAATTTTATCTGATTTGTTAAATATATTTATATTTAGATGATGTATATGTTTATAATTGAATTGGTATATTCCGAACTCGTAATATGGAATTTTAACCGTTAATTCCGCGCTTAGCCTCAATTTAAAAGTAAGCGCCTACATAACATTGATAGCAAAGTTCGTAAAGTTATTTTTTGAAAAATTATTTGAATAGGTAAAAATAAAGTGAAAATAATTAATCATGAACTCTACAAAAATTTAATATATTTATATTATTATACTCAATATTGTAATATTATCATTTAATTATATTTTCATTTTCATTCTTCATTAAAAAATCTGTAAGAGAATAATTAAAGTTGTAGCTTCTAGCCAAAGGTAGGATAAGTTAAAGATAAGTTACTTACAGTATTTGTTTTTGTTAGTCATCTTATTAGCTCTATATATCTGCTGAAGCTATCTAATGCATCGTCATTATTATCATGCGAAACCGTTATAGGTACATGTGCGAACTAGGAGAAGATACGACGATTAATAAAACCTGCCGTAATATGGCCAATGATTCCTTTCGTTATAAGTATAACCGTTCCACAGGAACACGTGGGGCGTGCGCAAAGATTGGTTAACAAAATTAAATCTTGCTCGATATTACGTCACTTGACAGGGGTTGTGCGTTCGGAAATCACCAATCAACATCGCAACATCGAGTTGATTCTTACTATGAGACGTTATAGTTAACTTGTTGTTATTGTTGTTTTAGGCAAACCTCGCATCCATCTCCACAAGACTGTCATCAACGCAGCTGTCAATGTGCAAGCCATTCTACAATGCTCCGTTCACGAACAGGCCCCGTAAGTACATTATTTACTATTATTTTAATAATTACCAGCAGGCAGTCTAGTTTTAAAGTATACCAAAGTTGCGGTACGATTAAGCATATTCTTTTGCACATTAATTTTCATCAAGTATATCTCTATCTTATGTACCTACCTATATGTATCTTGTATTTTTAATTTCTGTTTCGTTATAAGTATAATTATTACTTTTATTTAATATTAAAGCAATAGGTACCTTTAGCTATCTATGTTGGAATTTATTTTTAATACTTAATTTATTTATTTCAAGTATTTATTTATTTACCCATTTATTTTTCAAATAGAAATTGGAAAACGCATCAGGTAGATAAATGGTAAGACAGCTGAAATAACAATTTTAGATTGTTATTTTATGAATGAATATATTAGGTGTGTCTTCGTTTCTAACCTTAGATCTGATTTTTTTTTATTTACTAACATCAAATGTTTTAAACTAACATATAAAATATAGGAATTCTATTTTGTTATGAGTCGTTTAAGAGGTATATTTAATTACTTGATTATTTTGCTACTAATCTATATATTCCTAGATATACAATTTGCGGATCCACCTTGCAAAAAGCAATTTTCCTACAAGAAGTAAAATATAATAAAGTAGCGAAGTAAAAAAAGGTTGTTTTTAAAGTTATTAATAAATAACTTAAGAAAACATTTTTTTTGCCAGTTTAAACGTATGATTAAAACTTAAAAACAGTTCTTCCTTGTATTAATCGAAGAGTAAAAACTTTAATTAATACATATGATAAAAAACCCTATGCTGTACCAACCTCATCAGTTTTGTTGCAAAATGCCTGTCAGGTAATAAAACAAGTCATTAGGAAAAAATACCTTGGAGGAATACTATTTTGAAATGTGTGTTTAGTTTTTAGCTTTACTAATACTTGGTTGTTATCAGCCTTCTAATCATGATTTTCATCAAAAAATTCAAATTGTTATCCACATGCTAAATTTTTTCAAATTTATTAATTACTTATATTTACTCGAAATATATAGATGAGGCCGATCGGCCTCATTTATTTACGTCCGGCAATGGACTGGTATTGGTTCTTCATAATAACGTATAAGTTGTTTACGTTTATATAACCTAATTAGGCAATCTTTTTATTTTCCGCATTACCTTATTCGAAATAATATAGAATAGACATAGTTTCTATGTTAGTTTCCTAGGTGTAAAATCGCCTTTTGAAATCGCTAACAATTACACCAAAATCAATAATTAAAGCTTTACTTTAGTGAAAATGAAATTCATTTAGGCACATAATAATATTATGTGCCTAAATGAATTTCACTTTAATCATATTATGATTACCTATATTGAAATCTGACGATATAGTTTTTAATAGATTTGTATAATGTTTCAGCGTGGAAATTTTTTGGAGCAAAGATGGTGTGCGGCTGGATTCTTCGTCCAATGCGTTCGTTACAACTCAGGGCACTCACTCCAATCTCACCATAGTTCCCCAAAGCTACTTGGACTTTGGCACCTACACATGCGAGGTAACTAAATAACACTATAATTTCTGATACATTCGCGTTTATTACACATTGGAATGAAACAGCTATAAACAGATTTAAGTAACTCGCGTATTCTATTGTATTGGCTGACGTTACGAAAACCATACAGTTCCTATATTCGTAGCACAACTGAACTGACGATAATCTAACGCTAAAATTAACAAATAAACTAAAATACGCGTGTTACCTAAATCGTAAAAATTTAATACATGGAACACATACAAACATTGTCATTACAAATGACTTACTGTACCTATTCTTGCAAATAACTTTCCTTTACAGTAGGTACTTAGCAGCAAAGCTTACCGATGTATTGGCACAATCGAAGGCAAAATTTTGTCCGTCTAAAGTTGGTCCACTATACTTGCTACAACGTTTGAAGTTTAACTAAATAAACAGACGTGGATGGTGTCTTTATTTTATACTTTGTTGCTTTCCAGGCTAGATGCGACTTCGGCAGCCATAGTCGGTCTGTCGAGCTGGTGCAGTACCCCGTCATCGAGGGCATCGACGTGGACGGCTCTAAGATCATCTGGACGGTACACTCCCACCTACCTCTGACGAAAGTCACGATTCTACTGAAAGATGTTACCTCGGTAAGTTATTCCTCTTACCCTGAGGAACGAATAAAGGGTTAAGTAGATTGTTACAAAGATAGAAAGACCACCCAACAGTAGTCCCATAAAAAATATAAGTCTCGAAATACTAATAACGTTCTTGCCTCAAGTATATTATAAGGCTTATAGGCTCGATTTAAGCACGTTACAAGTTTAGTACAAGGAAAAATAATAGTCTGTAACGCTGTGAGTAGGTACTGATTTTGGTTGGTGGGATAACCTTAGTAATTACAAATAATATAATAACATTAACTAATAATAGTATTAACTCTTCTGCACTAAACATTCTTAGGATTGTCATTTGTCTTTTGGATTTTGTGTTAATAGATTATCGGAATGTTACCCTGAGTCTAACCAATAGTTACATTGTTGATCGTAGTAAAGTGTATTAGAATTTTTTATATATTTTATAATAGAGTAAGAGTAATGTAATACATTATAATAAAACACGATCGGCAAGGTTCTTTTCAGTTTATGTACCTGCTGAGTGCTAATAAGTGCAGGCAAAGTTTTAATTTACGAATCGAACTTTATTGTCTCGTGCAGTTTGGATGGGCGCGTTTAGCTTCATGTTTGTATTAATTGTATCTAAGAAATTTGGAGAATCTATACCAATTACTCACTTTCATATTTCAGACCGGTGATTGGAAAATATTCGATGTACCCCTACCTAAGGAGAAGAAACATGAATACGAATTTTCCTACGTTGTGGACCAATCAATTACCCCCGGGAAATACGAAGCAATCGTCAAGGTTGAAAACACCTTCGATACGAACGAGCAGAACGAACCTGTCTTCGTCAATATTGGTAAGTTTGTAGACTTATTAAAAATATGTAGGTATATGTATAAAAATATGTATGTATAATATATTTGATACACGATAAACGTGGTAAGTACTTAAATGCATTCCCGTGCAACAGGAAAACTGATAAGTATCTAGTATAAATATATATATACCACTATTACTCAGCTATTTTAAAATAGAGTTCTTATGTTGTTGTTTTTTTTTTGCAAAAGGAACACAAAAGTGAAATAATGCCCACGGAAATATTCTCAGCCAGTTTACGCACCTGCTTTATGTTACTCCGTACTCGCATGGCAATATTATATAATATTTTTTTTTATAAATATTTTTAAGAAATATTAAAATTTTATTTCATACATTGCGTTATTTTTTGTTCTTCTTTTTTTAATTTCCTTTATTATTTTTTTATTTTAGCCGAACAACAGCAACTGGTCCAGATAGCTTCAGGTAAGGCTTGTTTTATATAAAACTCGAATATATTTATATTTTTATTTTATTTAATTACCTAAATGTTTTTCGTATAATACAGATATAACAATTAAATGTAAGTGCCTATCTCTTCTGAAAGGTTATCTATAGTTAACCTACAAGAAATTAAATTACAAATAGAGTCAAATGGACTCAACATTAGTCTCGTTCACGGATGTTGCCTTTAACAGTCGATGTATTTTTAACTGATTTCAAAAAAGGAGAAGGTTCTTAATTCGTCTGTTTTTTTTATTATTATTAATAAGTTTTTTTTTTATTTCAGTGTACCGCGGCAACGATGCGCACTCGAATCGGCCAGCAGCTGCCCTCCTCTCCACCATCCTCATGTACCTACTCGTGCGAATGTAAACGACCTAGGCAAACTAATTTATTATTAGTATTCATATTATTATCATATAGTATTGTGTTGAAAATGGCTATATCGTGCTTACTGTAAAAACACTTGCAGTACTGTATGCACGCGAAATTTTATTCCGATTTATATTTTAATTCTATCGAGAAATGCATTTTTTTGTCATTTTGTACAGTACAAGTAAATGTACGTTGTAAAAATTAAGCAGAGATACTTAAATTTTATAGCATCTTTTAAAATTAAGTTAACGGATTTTTCTTAATGCAATTTATTATTAATAAGTTTTGGAACCTTGATGGTCAGTGACCTTTGTAGAAACGGAATGATTTCTGAGAACCAGCTTTTACTTTATGTATTTTAAGTTAGAACTTATCAATCAGTGTAAATATATTTTTTTAATTATAATCGTTTAGCGTCGCTTTAGAAATAATTTTAGCAGACTTCTTATAAATTATTTTAATAATTTCGCTTATTGCCTATCTTATTATTCGTATAATTTCCGTAAATCATTTTAGTTATTCTCACACGTTATAATTAAGCTTTCTAGTGTATTAATGTTAGGTAATAATTATTACCAAAGTGTAATTAGGAATCATGTTTAGTTTTTAGTTTTTGGGCAGTTATGAATTTCATTTCATTTATTATATTAATTGAGAATTAGTAAAAATAACCGAGTTTTTGGCTTATTGATTTGGAGAACCAATTTAAAAAAATGTTTAATAACCATACGTGAACAGATATTTCCAATAATTAAAAGTTATTTTCAATAATACACAGACAAACATAAACATACAATAAGATTAGTTGATCATAAAAATAATATAGTCATTGAGTCATACCACGCTGCCATAATTTACATACAATTAAATCGAATAATTTTATAGTAATTTAACTAAGATCTATATTACCAATTAAATAATAGCTATAGATGTTAAATAATATTACATGTGCCTGTAATAAAATAAAAAGTTCCATAAAGGTGCTAATCCTTTTATACAATGTTCATAATCTTCCATTTACAAACTAAATAATAGTTAAATATTACCTACTAGTCTTAATTTTAAATTCATTCGCTTTTTGTCCGTTTTCAAATTAACTAATAATCCAGTACTGTAACCTCTACAATAATACCTATAAGCAAATAGTACCCTCTATTTATTGTAGTAATAATTTATCCAGTGTTTGTTTATTGATTGTTAAAAGTGAGATTTTGAGAGATCCTTAAAATATACAACAAAATTATACGCCTGTTTCACGATTTCCAAGTAAAATTGTACTATGTGAAAAATATGGCTTCATTTGTAGGTTCTGGTGAAAAATAGAGAAGACGGGTAAAATGTCATACGCTACTATTGAAAAATCTAGCGTATTACGAATACCTATACCCTAGTTATCTAGGACTCCAGATTTGCTACCTATGTGGCAATTCTGTGTTTAGTAACAGTCGAATAACTCTGACATAATATAAATAAGTGCTGGATAACCAAGTTTGTAATTTATTCTTCAGTCGACTACATATTTAGAACTTTACTCGGGAATTGTGAAACTTAATAATTTAAATAAATTAAATCGACCATTTAGGTTAACCGTTTTTGGTATTTCGGTTTATAATGTAAAATCGTTACGTGCAGCCTTAATACATGGCGTAATGACGGAATATCTTACAAAAATAAAACGGAATTAGTACATAAGAAGCGTAATAATACTTATATTATGACTGACAAACGATGTAGATTGTAACTGTACCTACATAAATCATGCTTTAGAAGTTTTGGAAAATCCAAAAAAAATATCTAATTCGGCCTACAAAATGCCTTCCATTTTCAACAGAATTTTAGCCTTTAATAGAAAAAATGCCTATAATGCCTTACTAAATGACTGAATTCTATTAAAATCTGTGTTGTATGTTTTCTAAACGTTTCCACTTAACGTTTTTATCATTATGGCTAGCTATTAGTTAACTTTGTAGAAAAACTAAAATTTAGCTAAAATATTTTGTCTATTTTGTAGATATTTGTATTTTAAGCTTCTCTGGAGGTGTTACTTCGTCGATTTATTATGTTTAAATCATGGTTTTAAAATTGTATTTTCGATCAAAATAAAATGTTCTCGACATCCCAGCTGCAGTGCCTTCCTTGTATTAGAATAAAAAGGGGGTGATATAGGTATTTGTCATATATACATTTACAGTTAATAAATGTTTGTAAATATTTACGTAAAGAATTTTATTTTGCCCTACCTAACATTTGCGACACCTTAAAAAAAAGTTTTTTAAAATTTCTCAGACTAACACAAAATGTGTTCTGGAACGTGATTCCGTTTTATTTTAACCTAGCTGCCCGTCCCGGCTTTGCACGGGTGTCATTGCGCCCATAGCGCATTATATCCACAAACATTGTCCTAACATAGACGAACACAACAAAATAGGAATTATTCTATTCGGTGCAGTAATTCAGAAGTATTTATATAGATTGAGTCTCGTGCTCTTATATACTTGAAAAACATATCGATAGAGGTACCCACTTAAATAATTATTCATGTATTGGTTTAATAATCCACACTCTATAAATTACTTACAATAATTAATGAAATTAATAATGGCAGACCTAAATAGGTAACTAATTAAAAACATGGTTTTGTTTAGTTCATTGACGTAAATAGATATGCCAATAAACGTCATCAGTACACTTTATGAGATTGAATATGATTATTTTTAAATTAGATACTTACTTAAATCGTAAAATTAAATATTCAAATGATCAACGAGTTATTCTATTGTGCAATATGATACCTACTCAAGTTATATTTCGCCAAAAGCATATGTCGTGCAACGCGGCGTGAAATCGTCAGATTGACCGTTTTGACTCCAAATGGGAAATATTTTGTTGAAAGAAACATTATTAATATATACCTAGATGGCTATAAAACAAATAATACAATTTTGTTTATGTATCTATTTCTAAATTGTAATTTCCTCGACGACTAAGAGAAAATACATTTCGTGACGTAATTTACGTAGGTATCACTTCAATTTTAATTGTGCTTTTTTTTTCTTTTGTCAGAAAGAAATCTTTACCCTTTTTAATGGCCCCAAACAATTTTTATACGGGGCCCTGCCAAGGCGCGCTACGCTTCTGGATCTCCCTGAGTAATAACACACTAAGCATGGGCGCTAAACATTGCTAGGCATGGACGTATGGTGTGTTGTGACTACCTACTATGTTACTTATCGTCAACGATACAGCAGTACGTCGTAACCAGCATTTGCTAATGCAACTTGTAGAAAAATTTACAGCAGAGCATTACTTACAATTAAATACTTTAGTAATCATTATGACATTGGAATGAAACAACTAGTAACGGATTTAACTCGCGTATTTTATTTTATTTTATTTGATGACGTTTCAGATTTTTTACAGTTTCCATAATCGTAGCACGACTGAGCTGACAATATTTGTTGTTTCATTCCAATGTGTAATAACCGCGAAGGCATCAGAAATTAATCATTATGACAACTCAAACAAATTTAAGCCTTGTTCATATTTAATATGGCCCTTTTAAATTCCAACTAAACTCACAATAATTACGCAGTTCGAGATAATTTCGTAAATTAGACTAAGATTTCACAACGCAATCAAATCATCTATTCTAATGAATTGTATCATTAAATCAATTTATTTAACGACAACCAAATTATCTACACACACAATTTACTTTAATTAACTAAGACCACCACGAACATGATAAAGTGTATTTAATTTAGATTGTATAATGTACCTATATTCATATACTTACCTACATTATACAATCAATAAGGTATGCTATTAATTTTAATCCCATGTTTAGGTGAAAGGTGTTTCATACTAAATAATAAGATCAAAAACTTTTAATCGTAAGTAGGTACTTATCTACTTTACTTCATAATTATATTCGTAAAACGGAGTGTGTTTTTACGACACGTATTATCTATTTTTTATTCATACCAACGGAATATCCGATTGATACCTATTCCTACACCATTAAATAAATTATGAAGTATTATACTAATACAAATATATATAGAAAAAAGAACAGGAGACCTTTCGTTGGTAAACAAACTAGCAGTGGAAATAATAAAATATAATTTTAAATATAAAATATAGAAAAAAATCGACGACTTAATCAATGACGTTCATGGTGCAATTGTATGAGCAAAAAACCACTTGGATTTTGATTTTTTATGTTTGTCTTAGGATAAAAGGAATCATTAGGGTCCAGTTTTAATAAGTTTATTCTAACCTAATGGATTCTATCTACTTAAAGTCGTTTGTTTTCAGAATTTCTCTAATTAATTTATATTTTGTATTATTTATGTGTGTTCTGTATATTACTTATCTAAATAGATATAATGTTGCGAGAAATTCCAACCAACTGATATTGAAAGGTCTATCAAACTGTTACTTTGTATTGTAACCTTCAGCTTTTACTTCTTATCATTAATTCATTCAACTGCCCACCCTTGGCCTAACTGCTAATTACAGTATTAATCGACAAGAATAAATATAGGCTAGAATCAATTTTCATTATTTTATTCTTACTTATAAAATTGATTGACAGCTACAAGTTGAAACGCCCATATTTGCCACATAAAATATCGATGTTAATAAAACTGAGCCAACTAAATCGTTTTGTTTACGAATATATTTTAATAGGAATTCATTTGCAAAAAAATGCATTTTTAACTATAGTCCGAATTAATTTTGAACGTCATTCGAGTTCTGGTATATCAAGACGTAGATTAGCTTTAATTATTAATTTATGCAGAATAATTGAGTAGTTTGACCTTTCTCTGTTTACTGGCTTTACTTATAGGTACATTTCAAATTTGTTTACACCTATGTGTATTAAAGTATTAAACTTTAGGTTAGATACTCATGGTTATAAGCCTAATTTATTAGGAGATCTAGGTATCTGAAATTACATACATATCGGTGTTTAAATAATAACGGAGGTAGGTACATTACTTTTATATATATATATATATATATACATATATATATATATATATATATATATATATATATATATATATATATATATATATATATATATATATATATATATATATATATATATATATATATATATATATATATATACATATATATATAGGTTATGTTTCTTTGGCAGTTGTATTTTTTTTTTTATGAAAAGACGGTAGGTAGATGCAGATAGGTACCTATTTGATACTTCAATTAATACGAACTATTCCACTCATTTACACGAGCGATAGCGTTATTACATATTTAATTTGTACAACTGAATGAAATCATTACGAAATGTTAATAATACCAAACAAAAAAAATGACTTTAGTGCCATGCTCGAAAATAAGTAAATAAAATACCTATGTAAGTATAAAAAAAAGGTTGTGTTAGTTTTTGACAAGTTCAAACAGAGTCTTTGGCTATACCTATACTGTACCTGTTTGTAACTTAAAAATGTTTCAGGGCTGGTCACGACAATGCATATAAGCGTTATTTTATTTTTATAAATTATTTTGTAATAGGTACTGTAATTATTATTGGAGATGAAGCGTGAAAGCTGACTTGATGACTGACATATGAAAGCAGGGCCTAAACTAATAGGGTTATAACGTTGAAAATTTGCTCAGCGTTTCCTTTTATAATAATAGAATTCACTAAGAAATATTTTTTGAAATTTCTCCCCCTAGGAAGGTAAAACGAGGTTACTTAACGTGTTCAGACGAATTCGCGGTTAGAAGTTATGGGTAAATAAAACTATTTTTGAAAATTTGTCTATGAAAGTGGTCCTTAAAGACGACTTTATTATTATTGAAATGTAGTTACAGTATTATATGAAGGTATTATTTTTACAAGATCTAATTCTGTTGCGATTGACCTGTTCGGCCTTGTTCGGCTGTCATTGCTTTTTGCAGCTTGTCTATAAACTTTCACGGTCAATTTGTTATATAATGTTAGCGAAGTGAACCAATTGTGTAACATTAAGAATTAATACTTATAATACAATGACCTTAAGAGCCACCTAGAAGTGAATGATCGCAGTTAAATAGGAAATTGCATAATGTTATGTTGTCTATTTGAAAACTGACTTACCTCGTAGGTATTTATTAATAAAGTATCTATCAATCATAGTATCTAGCTCCAGTTTACAAGTGTTGGACTATCGTGAAGTATTGAACGTCTGCATAAAATTAATATATATACCTGTTCGTAGTTGTTTTATTAAATAGGTATCTAACAACTTTGTCTTCCAAATGTTATCTGTAATTAGAAAATATAATAAGGAACCTTTAAGCTATATGGAGGCAGAGCAGTAACAAAAATCTACCTATCTCTTAAAACATACAAAGGTTACGCGACATAGTAGGTTTTATCTTTTTCAGTTTAAAAGTTAGTGTTTGTTACTTGTAACCTATTAAAATTACTTTGCATTGGCTTTAGTCATTTATAGTTACTTAGTTAAAAACAGTAAAGTATTATGTTTTTTTATAACAAGTCTTTTTGTCTTTAATATTATTTACCAGGAATAACTCGTAACACTCATTTATGATAGCTTTACGAATAAATATGAATGTGTCAATAATTTTATTATTTTTTTCTATCTTTTAAATATTCCGAAATGACTAAAATATCAATAAAACCCCTTAACCCGTTTTAAAGAAAATAACACGAAATAATCAGAATTACGTATAAGGAAGTACAAGATATACCTACCGACCGCACGATTGTGCGTAAATCCCTATTCTCGGAAACTCGCAGGATAGTCATAACTAGACCGGAATAGTTCATACTTAGACTCTGGACTAAGTCCCCAAGTAGATAGTTCAATGATATTTAGCAATATGTGTTATCTGCGAGATTTTATAGAAACCATGTAACTGAAAAAGAACTTTGTGTTCAGACAGTGAGGATAAATATATTTTGTAGACGTTACCTGACTTGTTCAAACATTCTAATACCTACTGTAGGTAGGTATCTAAGTGTCTACGTAACAAATATTTGCACTAAAATACTTGTTAGCAAAAACTTTGTATGGAAGTCAGTCAGCATTTATTTATTTGGCAGACGTTTTATTTTCGTAAAACGCGCCTACACCTAATGATTACGTAGGTATTACTTTGAAATGTACCTATTCAGTCCATTCAGTAACAATCACGTTGTTATAAATGTGTTAAAATATATTAGCAATAACACGTGCCGATTTCTATCAAAATTCGGTACCTAATGAAATGTTTGTAGTAGGTACATCTGGAAATGATAGCCTAATATTTTTTAGTAAATTAATCTAGCAGCAAGGTTCTAAATCGAATTATGTCTATGGGGACTCTGTTACTCGTACCTACTATTGCTGCATGTAACTATGTGATGGGATTTTATTATGGGGTTATAATTTTAAGGAGGTATACAAAAAACAACATTTTTAGTTATACAGGTATATATATAGGTATCTATTAGGCGGTCAAAATTTTCAGTAAGCGTTATCTATTACAAAGTTTTATGCTGTTGCCAACGCGAACACGAAACTTACCTAGTAAAAGCCATGTCACTGTCTTTCTCTGTACAATGTTAAAAGACTATTAATATTAATATGTCTCTTATAATAAATATTACATAATTGAACGTAACTATAAACCTTATAACATGGTGTCTATTAGTGCTAATGACGTATAAATGCTTAATCTGTACTTAATACTAACTGGAAAATCGAACCGTGCTCGAAAACTAATTTTCTTTATTAGAAGGGTTTGTGTCAAATTTCGACAACGTCACCTAATGCTAGGTAGTAACAATCTATGGAAAAAGTCCTATTGAATATCGAATGGATAATTTAATTGGAACTTAAGTGATCCTTGAATCTGTTGAAAAACAGACATATGGCTTATTTGTAGCTACTTTGTGAAATATCTATTCAAATAAGTAGATATTGTTTGAATCGTAAACTGTCACGCGATTTAAATACTTATTTCAGGGCTTAAATTTAATGAATTATAAAATAAAATAAAAAGGTCACATTTAGGTTTAGATTTTACAGGGTTTTTTGTTTTTTATAATTTTTGTGTTGCTTAACAAGTACCTACTTATGGTATATTAAATGCCCTAAGTATATTAATCGTTTATTGTTTAATAAACAACGTTAATAATATAATTCTTTTATCATTTCTGACTGATTATTAGACCATTTGACAAATAAATAATAATTTATACACACACACTATCTACTATCCTGCTCAAGAAATATTAGCAAATCTGTCGCAACATTTGAATAAATTTCGAAACAACATTTCTTTTACTAACGACTAATAAATTAGATAAATACTTAAAGATAAAATATAAACTTTAAAAGTAAAGAAATCTTAAAGAATCATAAAATCAACCTTCTGTCACTGTTTTAAGAATCAATCTTATTTATCGACTAAAGTTAAAATCTTTTAACTGTAACAAAATTGTCTTAAACTGATTAAATGACGCGACCTTATATATAATCGTACTCCAACAATTCTACAATTAGAAGCTGTTATAAATATAAGGAGGAGAATATAACATTGGCATTTGTGATCTAGCTACGGTCAGCGACGCTCGCTTTTTTGAATTCAACACAAATAAAAAAAATTACAGCTATATTTTTTAAGCGCGATTGCCTTGGCCGTAGTTAAAACGAGTTTATAATTGCTCGCTTGTCAAAGTGACGTTTAAAAACGCGCGAATCGGCCATATTGCTCGCCGGTACTACTTAAACTACTTTGCAGTCTTTTGAAACTTTGTGCTTGTGACAATGAAGGAGCTCGCGGTTGCATCCAGCCAGTGCGCGGTGGTCGAGGGGAACGGCAATGGCTTTGCAGTCGCCAAAAACGGGAAGAAATCTGAAAACGGTGAGTAAAAATATTTATTTCAAACTATAATTCGTAAACTGTACCTACCTATGTTTACTTATTAATAACGTCTCTATATCAAGATAATATCTAGATGGTAATAGTGTCGTACAGATTAGATGGTATCAATAAATTGTAACAATGTAACTTCATAGCTACTAATACTTATTAAGCTAAAAAAAAGCTCACTTACCTACTGTAAAATGAATTCTGAATGCACATTGCACGTGCGCATGTACGTCATAACTTGATAAAGTAGGAGATGATAAGTGATCCACAGGTTTCATAATTTGATTACTGCATAAAGAAAGGTTATCGTTACCATTATTATTATAAGATAACTTTCAAGCAGTAATGGTCTCGTTTTAATTATATTTTCCTAACTCCCTTATTCTGACCTACTTCTATCAGAACAGTTACCAAATAAGTTATTACATAAAGTATTTTAAAAGAAAATTCTGTCATAAATAGTTTTGATCCCGCGACCTCTAATAGTTTGATAATTCGTCCTCGCAGCCACTGAGCTACAGGTAACTGTTTAAACTATATTTGGTAACCGGAAGCTAACATTCGCGGTGCAATGCCAAGGTTCTGGCCTTCTAATATAGAATGTGGGTCAACACCTATATTGTACTAGCGCAAGAAATCGCGTGCCGACTGATTTTTACCTTCAGTACCTAGTAATTTTGGATAGAGCTATCATATCTAGTAATTATATTCTGTTACGTATCATAATAATATTTTTTTTAGTAGGATTACTAAAAATATAATAGTTGTCCTGTACTCTATCACTCCTAAATCCTTACTAATATTATAAATGCGAAAGTAACTCTGTCTGTCTGTCTGTCTGTCTGTCTGTCTGTTCCGCTTTCACGCTAAAACTACTAGACCGATTTAAATGAAATTTGGAACAAAGAAAGTCTGGAGCCTGAGAAAGGACATAGGCTACTTTTTAACCGACTGCAAAAAAGGAGGAGTTCCACGCGGACGAAGTCGCGGGCAGAAGCTAGTTATACATATTAATAAATATTTCAAATACTAACATAATAATATTTTTTGCATTAATTAACATATCTCTCTTATCGTGCTTTCATAACCATTTTTCTGTCAATGTATTGTGGTCTCTTCAGTTTTAAAATGTGTAAGAACTGTTTTTAACCACTTGCATTTTACTGAGCTCAATTTTGTAACCATGAAATAAAAATACAGTAACCGTCTAAGGTTAGGTAAGCAATTTAATCGGATCGTGATCGAAGCATCTTTTAATTACATGTATAACTTAGTTCTAAGTTAACTGTGGTAACTAGACTCAAATATGCCAACCTTCCATCAAGAACGGATTCCGGGACCTAGGTCGTCGAGAGATGATGGAATTGCATTCTATACGTGCCTAAATACTGGCTGTCTACGATTATTTTTGCAGCGAAAAGTGTAGCATTTAAAAATATGCTAAGTTTGCTATACTAAAAATATGCTAATTGCATAATTTTTCAGGTCATTGATGTAAATCTAATGTCAATGACTGCATCACGTAGGTATTTATAAAGAAATGCTCCGAAAGCGTAATCCATATTACCATCACTGAAATTATACACAATTCATTATTTTATCACTGATGCAATAATAACATTATATGACTAATTAATACTTAACTGATAGGTAATACATGGTTAAAGCTACAGAGTAAAGCCGGGTCCTTGGATTATGTTTTCTAACATCCAATAAGGCATGTAATAACATGTTTGCTGTTTTTCGAAATATATGGCAATAACACTATACTTAACTATATGTTTTGTTAATATGTTAAACAAATGCGTGAATACGTCTCCGTGGGCCGTCAGATGAGGAGATAAGAACCACCAAGAGAGCGAAACGAAGATATAATTGTATAGATTTAAAATAAGCGAACGAAAACTGACCACATGAATTTTTGTTAACTTATATCAAATCCTTGCAATTTTGTATTCCTTTTGTTCGTTCGATATTATTGACTGTCACTTCTCTAGGATATAATTCTCGGGATAGTATTTGTATTTCTTATGTTTTTTTTTATATAAGCTGTTGTAATACTGAGAGTAATAAAGCGTAAATACCTACTTATGTTTTTCTATCTATATTCCTTAGTTACACTGGACAGCCTCCAAAAGGCATGGTCTAGTTAACAACTGCAAGGTCTACGTCATTAGCGTCTTTTATGAACATGGGAAGCTCTGTAATGCACCGATGATTTGATTAATCTGCTTGTTTTGGGTCAACAAACTTAAAACAAAAAGGTTTATACTGACACAGCTAAATTGTTTCAGCCTTGCATTAGCAATAGTGCATAGTCATTGAACCAAGCGCTGATAGCTGCATTTGACTGTTGCATTAAATTATTAAAATAAAAACACATAAAATAGGTAGCATAGCATTATTTCGATCAATAATTTTCATCAACATTGTATATGAGTAGCGATTATGTATGTAAGTATGTTATATTTATGTGTATCATAATTAAGGATAATAATACTTACTTAATTGTATTAGTTCAAAATTACTTAGCACTTGGTAATATGAAATAAGGTGCTTTATTTCTGTATTAATTTTACTCTTCGTAAAATAATACTTTTGAATTCAAATTATCTATTGAATCAAATCAATCAATCAATCAATCAAATCAAATAAAAAATCCTTTTTACAGTTTGGAATGAAACAACTATTAGCGGATTTAACTCGCGTATTTTATTTTGTATTATTTGCTGTTTTTAAAGTTATTTAAGATACATTTTCAAAATTTGAAATTAATCTAAGTATATATATGTACTCGTAAATAAAACTATCTATTTAGGTACATTGTATTACACAACAAATGAATACCATATATGAACCCTTGCAACTTACCTCACAGGCTTTAAAACCACAACAAACTTAATCAAAAGAAAATCAACCTTACGTTGTTACACAATAAAGGTATTATCATTTTACCACCACAACCCCTGACCTGGATAATCTATACTAGATGCGGTTTGGTTTACCGAAAGTGTTATATTTCGCGTAATACCTACTTACAACCTGAAACTGAATATCTATGGAACTCTCATTAAAACCACATTCACACATTTCCTAACAAAACTTATATACTTGAAAAAGTAGATACCCAATTATGTAATATTATGTATATACATATGTATTTTCTTCCTGAACTATATTCTTAAAATATAGTAACAAAAACTTTTACTTTCGTACTTACTTTTTTTATTGCTTTATATTTACAGGCAGTGTTTAAAATTCGTTCAATATATTATTATTTATATTAGGTGATGTCTAAACATTAATCTTGATAAGTAAGTATTTTATTGGAAAATTTTCAAAGAAAATTCTGAAATTCGATTCCCCAGATAGTTTTTAAAAATAATATTTAATAAATACCTACCTACAAGAGAAAGATAGAAACAATTTTTATTTTTATTAGAGCTTTTGTAAAAAGCGTTGGCCTTCATACTAAAGCTTGTGGTTAAGCCTGAGCTTTAGGTGCAGTATAAAATTACAAAGTGACAGCACAAAGCTTTCAAGTACTAGAAATAGACTTAAGAACTTCAAGTGAGCACTAAAGAACTCATTTATCTATATATATAAAAGAAAGTTGTGTTAGTTACCCCGTTTATAACTCGAGAACGGCTGAACTGATTTGGCTGAAAATTGGCGGGGAGGTAGCTCGGAGCCAGGAAAAGGACATAGGATACATTTTATCACATTCCAGTAAAAAAAAAAGAAAAAAATATTAAGCCGATTTGTTAAAAATAGTATAACAAAACGCAACAATGACAACTGTCAAATCGACATTGCCGGGCGGGACGAAGTCTGCCGGGACCACTAGTTTTAAATAAAAAAGGTTCCTTTCTAACATTAAAGTAGAAGATTTTGTATTAAAGTCGTCTTTTGTTTATTTTATTTTTAATATTAAAGGGACCAAATAAATTAATGAATATCTTATTTTATTAGTTAAAGATAAAGTTATTTTAGGTATTAAAATTAACATACATTATTAATTGTTTTATGTAGGTATAGATACTTTACTGATAGTGGCCGGGGATTAGTGATAAGTCAACGGACAAGCGAACGTCAGGGAGCGGGTTCGAATTTTATCAATGACCATAATTATAGATTGAAACTTTGTACGCTAAACATGATTTTACATATTATATCATTAGGTATATTATGTAAATAGGTTTTTACTTTATGCAGGCTATTTATGCAATATAAATATTTTTCCCTAACTTTCTCGTGCCGGACGTATTTCCCTTAAAATATACATATAGCATTATGTATTGTGTATATTTTACCTACTAACGTCCTTTCCATGACGTCATTACGTGACGTTGCGTAAAAACCGAGATCTAGGTGAGTATGAGTAAGGAATAGTTTCAACAAAACTTTTTTAATTTTTTTACATGTATAATTTATGCATAATAACACTCATATTGGCACATTGGTAAGTGCCTTAATTAGTGACGCAATTTCAAACAAATACATTAGTAGTAGTGGAAAAGGGAAAGACCTTACCGGTTTTGCAAATAATTTATATTGAAACGGGTTAGGTACGTTTAATGTGGAAAAATACATTTCTTTTTTACAAGCCTTGTCTTGACAATTACGAATATAACTAGGTACAAAGAAATTGAGCTGTTCCTGTTCGCAACCTATCGGTACGATATCTTAATATCGTACCGATAGGTTGCGTATTTGTATAGGTTGCGCTATTGCTTAGAAATATCAAATTCAGTTATTGTTACTATCTCAGCTCACATAAGTGTACATTTCCCCGCGATTGGCCACTGTGGGATGATGCCTACAGGGCCTCGGAGTAACTCCACCACTGATGATAACTATGAACAATAAAGCACTTTTGTAAGGAGACAATTTAATGATATTGCATCCAAGCATTCTCGGAGAACCTGGTGATTATTTACCTAATTATTTAATTACTGTCTATGATAGCATTTAATGATTTATTGACGTTTGCAGCATTATGCAGTTACGTCGTCGTTCCGATAATAAGAAACCTGACTGGGTCAAGATACCTACATGACGTGTTGACATCCATTGACTACTAAGATATTCTTAACTTGTTAAAAGATAAATCAAAATATTAATCGATTAGATTGATAAAGATAGTAGTTACATACATATACTGGGTTAATACGAGAAGTTGTATAATTGAAATAGTAAAAAAGACTTTCTGTAGATTTTCTTGTGGCGTTTCAATATTTAACTCTAGATTATAATGCTGCGCATTACTACTGAGGCCGTACCTACTCGTAAAAATAACGAAACAATTGACCCCCGTTAATTTCCTACACAAAATGTAACATTTACGTGAACTTTACATTTTGTATGAGTAATTAAGTAATATTTATGTCACGCTGCTAGAAATTCTTCTAAAATATTATCCAATACAAATTGAAACTCTAAGGAATCTGTTTTCTCGCTGTTGATATCGTAACATTAAAAGGTACCTATAGGTACCAATTTATAGATGCATATTTTATGTACGCTAAAAGTAATGTCATTTTAATGGGACTTTATCTTACGGAGCTATTTGTTATTGTTATTCGCTTAATGTATACACGTCATAAGCCTGAATTAAATTTGAATATTAATTAAGTGGTGAACTAGAATATGTATTTCACATTTTTGTCGAGTCTGACTATAATTAGGCGAATGCCAGATTTTTCATTTTTTTAATACTCCATAATGACATTTATTTTTTAAAATTTAATTATATGTTTTTGAGATTAAACTTATTTTTACAAAAGTACCACTGAATATTAAATAATGATTTGGTATTTTGCTAATTGGATTCTCCCAAATTATTATCATTCATCGTTAAAGGGAAAACACACCGTAATCTCTTACTATGAAAACAAAACATTAATGCTAAAACCCGTAATCGTCTACGTCCACGAAAAACAGACAATTATAACATCTATTTCACTAGTATTAAAATTTGAATTCCCCATAAGCCTTAAGCGCCCGTACAATGTTTTATAATGGTTGAATTTTAGCCTTATTGTCGTGAAGTTAAAGTTGATTTTTGTCTACAAGATATAAATCGTAATATTTCCGATCGATACAACACAAGCGCAGTGTAAACCAGCCCATTCACGAACAAATATCATCTGTTGCACCGACTAGCCTCAGTCAGCCACAACCAAGGAGCGCGACCACGCGTTCTCAATCATTAGTCCCTTTTTTTTTAATTATTTGAAATAACACACGCGCCTCGTAAGTACTTTGTTGTTTGTATTGCGGATTGCTGGTATACAAAGTTTGTGCTATTTTTTAATTCATTGTGATGGAGTTTGGGCGTGAGTATTGGTTCAAATTACAAATAGACAGTTTTTAATCGGGATTTTTCTTACGTAAAACCTGAAATATTTTTCGGATTTGTTGAATAGTAGACACCTCCCTTTTAAAAGTAATTGTGTTAGGCCCTTCTGTTTCGAATATTTTTAGCAAATAAACGAATCCATAATATGTTGTTACTTAGTTAAAGATTGTATATCATCAGATTTTAAATCTGGACTCGGGACACATTTCAAGTTAAGTGCTATTTATTCTATTAAAGACGGGAATTTGTAAACATTTAAAACTACAAAATTGTAAGTTCTTTAAATTGCTTAGAACTCATTATTTTGCATTTGCATGGCAATAAACTTAGTCTTGATTAATATAGGTACTATAGGCACGTGGTACAGTTAGATGAAATATTCAAAATAAGATTTTCATTCAATCAATTGTTATTGTTGCTTGTTTCTTATTACATAGAATCTTTATTATGTTAGGTAGACATTATTTTATTATAAATACAAATATAAATATCATATTATAATCAGATACATCTGAGCTATGCTTGTGTAAAATTATGTAGGTCGTAGGACTTTTTACAAAATAAAATTATAACAAAGTATTAAATTTAAATAAATAGTGCTTAATCACGTTCTAAGATTTGTTTGGTTTAGGACTAGATGGTATCAACCTACACTAGAACATAAAATAGCGATAATAAATTCCTATAATAAAGCTATTACACAAATTCTGCTTATGTCGACTGTACAGTCATCATCGAATACATCCTGAAAGCCAAGGTGGTCAATTATACACGCTTTAACGCCTTTAACACAAGAAACGTGTAGGTACCGATATATTTGAACACTTTGATTGCTACGACGTATTTGCTGCTGACTGTACCGTCAGTAACCACGCTAAGGACAAGCGTTCACTTTTCAAACAAGGACATTGAAAGACTAGTACTTACTAATACTTTTAATCACAATCATTATGCTTATAAATCATAAATACGTAGAAAAAAATATATTATATTCTTAAGTCTTTTAAGAAAAACATCACCACGTTCTTTAATACTTATATGAGTTAGCTATTTCATTTCTACTTAATAAAAAAAATATAACGGATTTAACTCACGTTTATTAATTTTACGCTAATACGAAATAAGAAAACTTTACAGTTCCCATTCATAACAGGCTAAACTCACGATAGTCTAACACCCTGTCGAGTTAAATCCGTAATTATAATTGTTTTGTTCCTATGCAGAATAACCGCGAAAACAAAAGAAAAATATTATTTTATTTGCCTTTTCATCTACCTACTATGCTTGGTACTAATACATTGGCGAATTTAGTAATGGAACAGAGTATAGGTACAGGTAGGGTATTGGTAAAATTCGAGAGGTTAATTTGCTTGCATAGTTTAAATTTGAAACTTGTCAACTTGTAAAACGATTAATTGATTAGCTACGAGTTGGTTTGCGCGATTACACGGTATGCACGGTATTGGTGCCATAATTTTTCTAATTATCCTAAACGTAAAATTAACCTATTTCATCATGAAAATAACATTGACGATATGAAAGTGCTGTTGAATTTTTCCTATATTGATAATCTCGTTTTGGTGGAATCCGTATTCAAATCGTTTAATTAATATTAATTATCATAACGAACTGTATATGTCATAAAAAAGTTTAAAAGTAAAAGTATGGCGGCCAGTCCACTTTCGTTCGTTGGTGCTTTCCTTTGCGTCAGATTTTTATGATGAAATAAAAGAAGAAAAATTGTCATATATAATTATAATACTTAGTTTATATCTATAATGTATGTAAAGTATGTCACTGGGTACCTACACGAATTCAAATTTAAATTTTAAACTTAAAATTCTTAATGGAGTAACGATATATATATTTTGAATTGAGTCACTTTCGTTCTCAACATGCGATATATGTATATCAAAACTAAGTAAGTAAGTGATTAATTTTATAAAAACAATGTTTTATTCTAAAAGCTGTTTTTGTCGATGATGGTACCTACAACATTTATGGAGCGCAAGTATTTACAGTTGCGTAATAAACATACCTATAGTTACAATACACTGTAAGATACGTCTTATTTTTCCGCTTCTCTTACGTTATGATATAAGTAAGTAGATTAAATAATAAATACAGGAAATGGCTTAACCTTGCCCGACATAACCTCACTTTCACGTGGTAGGTCAACGTACCAATATCAAGGTGGTTGCATTTTATTAACACTCGATGTTTATATTTAAAATATATTTTTTTTTAATAATTTGGCATTATCTTTATAACAGTTAAGTACTGCTTATTTGCCGTAGGTACTGTACAAACTTACTTGATACTTATGTATTTTTGAATAAATTTTATAGGTAATATATTTATTAAAAAAATAAAAAAATACGGGATGTCTACAAATAGAATGACTAAAACCTTGCTTGGAAACAACTATTGTGGGTAGTATCTGTTACAACTGGAGTAAGTAATTTAATATTATTTTCAATACTTCAATAACTAATCATAATAATTCTTAGGTAGGTATTTAATTGCAAGACAACCCTGATCTCAATAGCTTAGAGAGGACAACTAGATCACATACAGGTATCATATACACACATAGACATGTAGAAACAAATAAAAGGTCATATATTTATACAGTTTATGTCCCAACATGGTTCAAACAGATTGTAATAGATACTATTGCATTTTGAGTAAGGTACCTACCATTTAAACAGAAGTTAGAAGGCAGGTAGGTTTTACAACGAAAGATCTGTTTGGTAATAACACTGACATACATAGAAAAGATTCAACATACATAATACACAACATATAAATTGAGTTAATTCAAACGTCTTTTTAATTAGTATATTTTTCTCTTAACATCATTTACGTATTGGAATGAAACAACTATTAACGGATTTAACTCGCGTATTTTTATTTTATTTTATTTGCTGACGTTTCGGATTCTTTACAGTTTCCATAATCGTAGCATGACTGAGCTGACAAAAGTCTAACGCTAAAGTGATTTATTAAGATTTCTCAACTTTTGAGACCAGTAAAATGTAACATCCCCTTACAAGATGCAGGAGTATACAAGCTGGACTGTGATTGTGGTCTCTCTTATATAGGGCAAACAAAGAGAAGTATTGCTACTCGTGTGAAGGAACACATAGCTGATGTGAAACACCGCCGTTTCCGGAAGTCTGCAGTCTGTGAACATGTCATGGATAAACCCAACCACTCTATCCAATTTGATAAAGCCCAGGTCCTTGCGAAGGAAGTCCGTTACTTACCTAGGATGCTTCGCGAGGCAATTGAAATTCAAAAACACCCGAATTTCAATAGGGAAGATGGTTTCTCCGTTCCAGCAGCTTGGGATCCAGTAGTCCACCTCATCAAATCCTAAGCGGACAGAAGACTGCATAGACTTAGTTTTCATTTTTAATTTAATTGAATTTTTTGAATTTTTTGGTTTTGTATAATTTTAATTTTAATGTCATAATATTTTTTAATTTTTTAATTGTAAATTTATAATTATAAGTGTCCTAAAAAATGACTTTCTACTGAGTTTCTTGCGGCGTTTCTTCTCAGTAATGATGGTCTTTCCGAAGCGCTAGTAACGCCCCCTATTAGGTTTTAATTGTAATGTATAAAAGTAAAATTTTTTGCGTAAAATGTAACAATAGTATTTCATAATTCAGAATAGGGTAGTTTTTCAAAATTTGTAATTTAAATATAAGGTAGTTTGCATAACTGTATAAATCACTTTAGCGTTAGACTTTTGTCAGCTCAGTCATGCTACGATTATGGAAACTGTAAAGAATCCGAAACGTCAGCAAATAAAATAAAATAAAAATACGCGAGTTAAATCCGTTAATAGTTGTTTCATTCCAATGTGTAATAACCGCGAAGGCATCAGAAATTATTATCATTTACGTAGTAAAGATAAATGTTAAATATTTACAAACATCTATCAACTAAGTTGCTAAAAGTTATTTGACATTTATTCGACTACTAGTGGCGGTCGGAAGTTTCGGTTCAACCACATTCGACAAAAAATATCAAATTGAGGTTCAGCTTGAACTTATTTTTTGGTTATTTGAGTTCTTTCTATATTCGGAAATCGGACGTCTATTCACAAGTAATAGGATTTGTTTATTTTCTACAAGACACATCATACAGACCTAATATTATTTATTTTGAATTGTATAGAATAAATTAACTAATGGCACTTTATTCGAAAAAGATAATACAGCCACTTATAAAACTTTCGGTTTCGGTTTCGCCCGGTTGGTCACTGGTTATTCTAGTATCGGGCATTGGTAATTTCGATAACCTCGTTGAGGTCAATTCGTACAAATTGTAACACACATCAGTCGCTCCCAGCAATCCGCAATAAACATATCTGTTTTAATAAGAACTTTTAAGTGAAGGTGTTTATCTAAACTATTCTAGATTACTATGGCAACATTAAACGGAAAAGATTCAAATATGGAACCAATAGTACCTCCATCGTCATTAATAAGACGCGTTAGCTCTCGATCGATAAGGGATTCAATTTCGGAAGAAAAAGAAAATGGCGTCGAACCCGTGAGCGCGGGAAAAAGTTCTTTTGTCGGTAAATACAAGAAAACACCTGAAGCGTTGAAGAATTTCCACATAAACGATGCTGAAAGCGAATTAGAAGTCCCAGGCACACCGATGACACCTAGGACATCTACTACTCCTGGTTTGTATTACTTTATCAATGATGTTATTAGGGCTGCATGTGATAAAAATAAATAATCATAATCGTTGTCCTATAATAATTTATTAAAAAAAGATTCTTTCATACTTACTAAAATTTTGAAAAAAAATTATGCGTTTAATTTACTTTATGTAAACGTAAATATTCATACGAAATACGTTCTGTTTAGTTATCAGTCTCATTATTCACGTTTTTAACCTCTTTAGATACTTGTTTTTTTAATTAACGTGCCAGAATTGATACGCTGCCTAATATTATTTATCTATATGATATTTATAAAAGATCTACGTTTAATATGTTATATTTCTCTTCCGTTTTTTAAACATTAAAAATATGACACCATTAATTAATCATATTACTGGTAAGCTTTAATTCGCCACTGTGTCCTGTTTCATATAGGTACAAGCTGTTTACTCCACATTTGTAAACAATGTTTTTATTGAGAACAAGTGTAAAGAACAAAAAACTTTGTCGTATACTGTAACATGCAAAGGTATTGCATAATACTAAAGGTATTTTTTACCGTTAATTGATCCTTATAAAAAGTATCTTAGTTTACTTTACAATTAGTTACCCTTTACAAGTTAAGTTTACCTCACGCGAGTTAAGATGCGCTCTCAAAAAGGTAGATATTTTTATTTATAAAAAATCTTAGGACCTTTTCACAATGCCCATATAAACATTTGAGTAGATATTTAATAACATAGCTTTACTTGGACGCGTTGAAACTGGGCCTTTATCTGATATTTTAATTTATATTCGATTACCTTGTTATTTTGTGAATTTACTTATTCCTGTGTGTTTTACTTGTTATACTTTATATATGGTTCCGTTTCAAAAAAATTACAAGTTTGTCTCGAGTTATTTAGTTATTTATAAATTTCAAGCAGACATAAGCTTTACTAGTCTAAGATTAAAGCTACCTGCTGTAAAAAGTGTCTAAAATAATTTTCGAGATTCTGGATAGAAATAGCACAAAAAGCTGTGCTGTGCTGACTTTACAATGTTACATTTTCTTGTTAGGTATTTAAGAAAAAAATCCTGACTTTTAAAAACATTTCATAGAACCCTTAGATCAATTATTCTAAAAAGGACCGGTCACTTGATTAAATATTTCACATCTGTTTATAATATTCATATTGTAAATCATTCTTATGTACCTATATTATCATGTTTCCTTATATAAGGTACATCTTGACCACACTCGTAAGGAAACTAGCTGCTTATGTAAGACGATGATTTCTTACAATAGGGACATTACTGAAATTGGTTTACTCATTGCAAATGAGCTTTTTCAAATTGTCATGGTAAATACTGAATAATAAGAAGAAAGACTGATGTTACTTATTATGAGGTTATAAGGAACCTAGAAGTGTGAAGTGAGTGGTAGGCACAAAAGATCCCACTGGGTCGAAGTACATCCGAGAGGGCCCCATCAATAAAATAACATTCGATCACTAAAAGGATTTTTTTGTCTCCAGGGCACGAGAACTGCACATTCCACCACGACCTCGAGCTAGATCACAGGCCGCCCACTCGGGAGGCACTGCTACCAGACATGGCCAGCTCTTACAGACTCCTGCTCACAGGTAATTAAACTATTAATTAGTTTAATATTCGTCACCACAAGCCACCATATTATTATGAACAAAGATTATATACCAAAAGTATTTACATCGGAGTCGAGGATGTTATAAATATACGTAAAGTAACTACATAATAATATAAGCTTTGTATAGTTTGATTGTAATATTTAATTATTCCAATAATTGTCCTGATAAGAATTTTTCTCAGTGAGTTCTGCGCTTTGCCAATACATTTTAACCATTATTTTTTATTATTATACTTAGATTATAACTTTGTTGCATAGGTCAATATTTATGTTTGCAAAGCAACACACAATACAGTTAATCAATTATATAAAATAGGTATGATTTACTATAATAATATATTTAATAAAATGTTTTACCTTCCAGGGCTTGGAGAGGACCCAGACCGACAGGGCTTGCTCAAGACCCCAGAGCGCGCTGCCAAAGCTATGCTGTTCTTCACAAAGGGATACGATCAGAGTTTGGAAGGTCAGAAATTTCCCTGGTTATTTTTATAATTGTATCAATCGAATTTCGATTGACTGATCGTAGTTAATATTGTATCTAGAATATTAAAATCAAATTCAAAACGATTATTTCCAAAATTTTCTGAAAATCGGTCGAGCCGATTTGATAAAATAATACCTTATAATAAATAGGAGATTTTAATAAATTAGTAAAAAAGTTAGAAATCAATATTAAACGAATATCTATCTCATATCTCACAACCTAAACAAAAATATGTATTTTACAGAGGTGCTGAACAACGCAATCTTCGACGAAGATACAGATGAGATGGTAGTGGTGAAGGATATCGAAATGTTCTCCATGTGCGAGCACCATCTAGTGCCGTTCTACGGAAAGGTTTCCATTGGATACCTGCCTCAGGGAAAAATTCTGGGACTCAGCAAGTTGGCCAGGTAATTAACTATTTATTTTTTCATTTTATATTTTTTTATTTCTTTGTCATAGTAACATTTAGGGGTATGAAAAATAGATGTTTGCGATTCTCAGACCTATAATGCATATAAAAGTCTATATAAATCGGCCCAGTCATTTCGAAGAAGTTTCGCAACAAACACCGCGACAGGAGAATTTAATATATTATGTTCGTGCATTGCGTTTACAGAATAGTGGAGATATACTCCAGGAGGCTGCAGGTACAAGAGCGGCTCACAAAGCAGATCGCGCTCGCCGTGACGCAGGCCGTGCGCCCCGCCGGCGTGGCCGTTGTCATCGAGGGAGTGTGAGTACTACTGCATACATTATTATCATCATCATTGTCATAATGTGTGTACTTACTGCAAAACATATCACTATGGATTAACTCAAAGTTCCTTCTCCCCCAATTCCCCAAAATTGTCTATGAGCTCACCCCAAATGTGTCCCAGCGACCATTTTTCCTTTGGAGATAACTTAACCCCTAACTTCCTAAAGTTCTACCTTTTTGTATTGCATATTAAATAATAAAATAAATATCTTTATTTTTGTCAACGGACTGTCTTGTTAGTTTTATTAATTAAAATGTATGTATACTACTTTAATATTAATCAATTTATATTGGTACTAAGTTTCATGATAATATTATCATCTGCGCAATAATAAACTGCACGTACCTAATACCTCCAATTCTGAAATAATTGTCGTTGCAGTCTTTAAATACCTAATTATCGATTACATAATCCAACACCAGACAGCATATACCAAGACTTTTCTGTGATAAAACATCTATTTTCTTTTGCAATGCGCAATAAAGCGACAGTGACTTGCGCATTCACGTGCGATAATATCCTCATAATGTCCCTGTGTACCAGAGTTTTATCTACAGTATTGTTGTTTACAGGCACATGTGCATGGTCATGCGTGGGGTACAGAAAATAAACAGCAAGACAGTCACTTCGACCATGCTCGGAGTCTTCCGCGACGATCCCAAGACAAGGGAGGAGTTCCTCAACCTCGTACACTCAAAGTGAGGCCGCTTGTGTTTATCCTATAACGTTATATTATTTGGCAGCTTTTTTATTTTAAGTGAAATGTGTTTTTTATTGTTAATTTTGACTCGAATCATAAATTATTATGTTACCTACTAATTTTTTAAGTTCCTTTTCACGCGGACATAATTAGACAAGCATGTTTCTGTTTTTGTATTGTTTGGTTCTCTGTTGTTAAAAGTATTTAATAGTTAAACATTTTTAAAACACATTTTAAAGTCATTAAAAGGATTTGTTATATTTAATGTTATACCTACATTGCCAGTATTTTAAAATTATTCGTCACAGGTCTTTTATTACTGCCATAGATTTAAGTTACTTTTCATAATGCTTTGCCCCTAAGCATGTCATTTTTATATAATTATATTTACTCTTTATAATATAAATAATCATATTTTACTTTGAAAAGAAAATAAATATTTTTTTAAGTGACAATAAATAAAAATAAACATTTGTTTTCTTGGGAAGTGTGATAAAATATTGCCCATTATCACATTTCTCAAATTTGTTAGAAAAAAGTACAAAAAAGGCACCAAGGCATGGCTAGCATGCACTACTTTAAGCTGGACGTACCTATTTGAGCATCTGTCTCCTTTTAACAATATGTGTGAAAGGGACACGTGCTCCTACTCAAGGGTTAATAGGTAAACCGTGCTAGCCGTACTGTGTGGCTAAACTTTTTAAAATATACGAAGGACCAATATTCTTTGTGTTAGGAAAAACAAAAATCTCAAGTAATTCATGGCTGATGCTTGACATTTTTGATATTATAAAGTAATATTTTTCTGAGGATTTTTTATAATTATTATGCCAATGAAGTTGCCTTAAAGAATTTACGTATGTAATAATTTTTAACGTGTTAAAAAGTATTCTGATTTCATAAATAAAGGTTTTACTTAAGTTAAAAGGATATTTTATTTGACCCTTATTGTCTAGTTGATTATTGATAGGTACCTATTAACATATATTATGATAGAAAGTACTTTAGTACATATTTATAACCTCTAAGCAATTATATAACTTAAAAGAACTTGTACAAATTAAAATTAACAATATATAGACTTTAGCGTTAGACTATTGTCAGCTCAGTCGTGCTACGATTATGGAAACTGTAAAGAATCCGAAACGTTAGCAAATAAAATAAAATAAAAATACGCGAGTTAAATCCGTTAATAGTTGTTTCATTCTAATGTGTAATAACCGCGAAGGCATCAGAAATTATTTTGAAATTATAATATATAGATATTTCCACTTTAGACCGGACGTCAAGCGGTATGACTATAATTATGTAGAAGTCATATAATGTAGCTATAAGTAGGTATATAATAAGTTGAGATACACTGATGAAGATATAGGAATCCACTAAAATCATAATAAGTACTGTCAATAATTCTGTTCGTTTAGGTATTTCCTAAATTATTTCTGGCATCGATCTTAAATATAAATATCTCTAGCATCAGAAAGGAATATCTAGTAGATAAACAATTTTAATTAAATTTATAATGGTAAGTTTGCGAAGTCACATTTGATAAACATTTTTTTATAAGTTGCAATTTTATGTATGAAACATCTTTTTACTTATGAACTACCTGCTACTTTGCAAGTATATTAGGTAGGTACTTATATATTTATCTGTAGTGCTTTGTAATGTTCATTTCGTGAAAAGTTGGTATAATATTCATATTGCTATTTTTTTTTTCAGGACCAATAAAGAAGCACTTAGCAACCTACCCGGATTTTCAAGGGAAAATAAATATTTTTCGCATCTTTAATAACTTTATAATTTAATATCACTAAAAAAATCGAAGGCCATAAATAAATAACAAAGTACATAGTTAAGTTATCAAAATAAACAAGTTATATATATTTTTATATCATGATAAATTTACAAATTAAGTGAAATAATAGTGGTCCAAAACCTGTACAATTTGATGTACTTACACTTAGTAATCCACCCTTTAAATTTAAAGGCCATTAAATAATGTATGAATTTGACGTTGTATGTATTATTGAAATAAATTTTAAATTAATAAATAAATTGTTAATAAATTCCTTCCTAAAGGTGTGAAAGTTTTTAAGAACTATGAACCCGAAATTTAACAAAAAATGCGAATGCGCGGAGAGGGAGTTCGTAAAAGGGTATAAAAACTTAAAGAACCATATAAATAACTAGCTTCTGCCCGCGACTTCGTCCGCGTGGAACTCCTCCCTTTTCGCAGTCGGTTAAAAAGTAGCCTATGTCCTTTCTCAGGCTTCAGACTTTCTTTGTACTAAATTTCATTTAAATCGGTGCAGTAGTTTTAGCTTGAAAGCGTAACAGACAGACAGACAGAGTTACTTTCGCATTTATAATATTAGTAGGAATAAACATTTCACTGATTTTATTTTAAACGAATAGATGGATATAAATTCTGAAAACACTTGCATTAGTAAACACGACGTTTTAGTCAGTGCTGAGCGGCTACATGATCGCAAGGTCGCAGATTCAAATAAATATTAAGTATAGGTATATTGGTTCTTTGCCGCCCAAGTAAAAATATGTAACTTGAACTAAACGCCCAATGTAAACTAAATGACCTAAGCTATTTTTATGTAAAAAAAATTGTAGCCAGCAGTTAGACGATTATAAATTGTATCTAATATAGATTTTGTGTTGTCTTTATCAACGAATCAAGTATTTAAAATTTTCTAAACACAATATTAAATCTGCCTACAGTAGGTAACTTATCATATCGATATTTTTTAAGCCTGATTACCGAGCAAAGTTTGATATTTAAACCAAATATTTATAAATATGCCCACTATAACATATGCATGTTTGCCTCGTGATCTTAAAAGTCTGGATAACCTGAGTGACTTTGAAACAAAACGAACTTACATATCTACTTACGAATGTAGTCAATTAATGCAAATTGATATATAAATATATATATTGCTTAAGAAATATTAATAGATATAAACCAACTTTGCCTACGGAGTTACTCGTGATAAAATGTAGACTAGTTTACTTTGATTCCTAAAAAATATACGTACTGTATCGTATAGGTATTAAGTAGGTATACCTTATTGAAAGTCAAAATTGCAGATGATTTCAGTATCTCTGCACCATAACACGTAATAGATGTTACCTACAGCAAATAGGTACAACATAGTGGTAGTCAAGCAAAGAAATTTTGAATTTTACCGATATGGTTGAATTATTTCTCTTTATTGATAAGAAACTGTAAACGTCTTCTCGGGATCAAATGTCACCCGCTTGGAATCGAGTACTAGGTAGATATTATAATAATTATCCAAGTCTCAGTTTTTCGTGTTATTCAGTAGGAGTGACACAAAGTTCTGGTAAGTTGTATTTAAAACAAATATTTATATAATATCCCGATCAATTATAAATTTCATTTACAATTATAATTTTAATATTACAATAATATTTATTAATTTATTTACACCTTTCTTTTTGTATTAGCACGTCGCTTAAAGTTATTCATGTTTTGACTATTATTATGTTATAACGGATTTGAAAATCCTTTTAGCACCAAAATACTAACCTTGTAACATGTAGAGAGAAAAAAAAAATAATTTAGTTCCATACTGATTGATAAGCATATACATAAACATAGAGTCGGTACCTAAGTCAAGAAAAAATAGAATTAAAGTGAATTACGCAAGTATAGTCATTAGTCACTAGGGTTTAAATTTCTTCAAGTTGCTTAAAAACTTAATTTGGTGTGGTTAGATACAAAACGCAGACAAAGACTGTATTGTAAAGAGATAAATAACATCACTTCGAATGATCAATAAATTATCAACTCTTAGTCACATAGGTGGTTATAATATGTACATCTTACGGCACAATCTTTATCTGAGTGTTGTAACCACAAAACATAATATATGTTCATTAAATAGAAGGGTCAAAACAAAAATGTAGAGTTTTCTAAAAAACTTATAAAACCTATAACGGCTTAACCAACATTTCTTTTATTTTAGAGACACAATGAAACTCATAGCCGTCGCCTCATTTTTGCTGCTCGTCGGCCTGTCCACCAGTACCCCGACTGGTTCCAAAGATGACGATCTCGTAATTTCCCAACAGTACTTCCTGGATAACTTTGTCAAATATATTGGACAACATGATATCGTCAACATCATGGTGCCCTTAAATAAACTAAACTTTGACGACAACGAAGATAGCGATGAAGAAACAGAAGATAGTACTACCGTATTCTTTGTTGAAGCTGATATTAAAGAAAATGGTGAAAGAGTAGACCAAGGCCTTTATATTCTTAAAAATAACCAAACTAAGAAGCTCCTTGATCATGGCAGAGATGCAGCAGCTGCCAATGATGACAGTAAAGTTGTATATTTCGGAGCGGCCGACGGACTTTACACTTTTAATGACAAAGATGTCACAGCAGAAAAATATGGCACAATAACTGATAGCATTATCCAGATTGCCATTGACAACCAAACTAGCACCATTTATTTTGTTACTGAGGACCATAAATTGTACACTGTGGCTGAAGAAGGTAATAAAAAAAATCAAGTCGAAGGCTTAGATAATGTTAAAGAAATCGCTATCGATTTTATGGGTAACGTATTTTACTATGATTCTGACAAACAACTGCATATTTATAATCAAGAGGGCTCTAAGAAATTCGAAAAAGGTTTGCCGACAAGCATTTCTAATATTAAGTTGATAAGGCCACCTTTTGCTTTAGATGAAGGTGTATTAGCAGTCGTAAATGACGAACTTTACGTTTTGTACGCTAATGCAACCGTTGACGCATCTGAATTGCGTTTTGCAGTAAAACCAACAGCGTACGCTCCTGAAGCCACACTGCTCCTATATATGGGTTTCGATAAAAAAATATACGAATTTGATATTCTGTCTATAGTTTTGGCGTCAGAACTACAAGAACTTAAAGATTTTTTGAGTGACAAAGAGGATGAAATCAAAACCATTGCGAGTAAACCCAGGAATTCCTTTTAAAGCAAATTATTTCGGAACAATCGAAACATTAAATTGGATTGAAATTAAATGTATACTATTTTTCTAAATTTCGTTTTATTTGTTTATACTATCTAGCTATCTAGCCTTTATTCCATCATTCTTTCAAAATCGTTTACATAGAAATATTGCTCAAATCTAAATAGGTACCAATATTACCTACTGTTTAATGTGCGGATTCTGATCAACTGTCAGGCAAATTGGACTTAATGATAATAAACGACGAGGGTAGCAAATGACTGGCCAATCGTAGATAATTGTACCTATAGAAAACTAATCTTAGGAGAGTTACGTAGGTACATTCTCAGATTTGTATTGCATATGGGTAAAATCAACAAAATCTCTCATGCCAATTTTAGGTTCGCTTTACAGGCTTTGGTACCATACTTACTTAATTATAAATGTACTTCGACAAAGATACTTGTCCGTTAGTGGAAACATCTGTTTAAGCACTATAACAGTATATTCGGGACTTTAAAAGAGCATATTTAAATTTAATTTAAGATACAGAAGGTCAATAGTAAGTACGAAAATTTAATAAAAACACGTGTTAAACATTTTGTAATTTCTGTCTTTAATATAAACACATTAAGTAAAAACGCCTGAATGAAATTTATTGCACAATTTTCTTTTAGGCTCTTTGGATTTTAATAGAGATTATTTCTGGCCAGGCATTTCAAATATGAATGTTGGAGTTTACAGGGATTGACTGAGAAAATATGAAACGCGGTCTAAGCTACAGTTGAAAGAATACTATAAAGTATTTTGAAATCCGGAATTAGCGATTGATCGGTAACCAGTAACAACATCAGGTATACCTACTGTTAAAGGAAAACTGAAAAAAATATGTAGAACATAACCATTTTTTATTAAGCGATTATTAAAAAAAAAAACACAATGTAAATACCTATCTATTTCGCTAATCGATTGAAAAATCGATTGATTTTGTTGCCAAATTCTTGAAAAATAGCTTTCATTATTTTTTCAACAAAGTTAAATTCATAAATGCTTTTATTATAAGCATAATACATTAAGACACCAGAATCAACTGAAATGGCTGAAGGAGTGAACTCGGATTTCTTTTCACCTATTAGACTAAATGTCCCGTTTGCACTTATAACGAAAAAATTATTATCTGAAACTAATATTACGCCATCTTGAATTAATACATTTGATTTTAACAATCGAACTGATTCTGCATTTTCAGGTAAACCTTCAATTTGCTTAGTACCATAAGAATTATAAACGTATGGCTTACAGTCTAACCCATAGTAGTAAAGATTTCCAGTATAATCCACGCTTATTTCTTGAGCATTTTTAATTTCATCGACCATACTCGACTTAGCACCATTTTCAGTAATCTTGTAAAGTTGGTATTTACTATTCAGATAATATATTTCACCGGTCTCATTTACAACTGCTAAGGAAACTACCTCTTCATTTACTGAACCAAATTTTTTAACTCCATTAGTCTTATCGTTGTAAACATAGATTCCATCTTTAGTGGCGAAGTATGGTTTTGCAAGATTGACAATCGCTATATCGTTTGCACCATTTAGCAGTTTTGTAGACACTCCCTCCTTTAAAACGAATAAGCCGTAATCAGTTCTATCGCCGTATTCATTTGTTTCGGCTTCTATAAAAAATATACTTTTTTTTATTTCTGAACTATTTTGTTCATTTGTATTATCGAATGATACTCCTAAAGATATTATAGTATGACTTCCATTAAATAACACATTTGATGACGAGACAATGTCCTCTTGATTATTTATCGCAGCAGCATCACAGACATAAATGAAAAATGTTAAAAACAATAACGATATCATCTCCCTGATGGTGACATCTGAAAATTAAAACAAAAACTTTTAAATAATTAATTATAATATTGTTTTAATAAAATAACAAACTAAAGAGGAACACATAGATTTATTAACGTTGCGACCAAGATGTTGCGATTTTTGCACCTAGTAGACTAGTTACCTATGTTTTTAAGTGCAAAATTTCTTACATTAATTATAACAAAAAAAAATAAGAGTAATTATATTATGTTAGTGTATGTTTAGTGACTAAACATTATGTTCTCAGTATAATCGTGAATGAGATTTTAAAGTTTTTTAATCATTACACATATAGGGCTGTTACATAAATGATACTAAGTACCTAACTGACACCAGTAGATCAGAGTGTCACAATACTCGTAATTATCTGACTTAGGTAGGTAATATAATATATTCGTTGTATATACTTCAAGAACTGATTACGACCTTATTTATTTATCGATAACTTTTCTGAACTATGGCTTTGGACTGATACTAAGTAGGTACTTACGTAGCTATTATATTAAAAACATATTCTTGTTATTTATTATACGTGATTGATACAAGCTAACTGGTATAAAATATTCATATATTCATATATCTAAAAAGTTCCAAAACGAAACAAAAAGTATTAATTAAATATGTATTTTTTTTAGGTAGGCAGGTACTATATTTCCGACTTAAGCTTCTGTTTACTATTCGTAGTCAACGGAAACAGCAATCATACTTATATAAATCCTGCAAATTCAAAACATCTAATATACACTAGTTTGTGAGAATTCATATTGTCCATATAATTGTAATACCTAATTACTACGCAAAGTTACCTAACTATATAGTTAGAGAGGTACCTACTTTAGACTTTATTATTAACATTAAATTAATGAAGCAAAAACCAAACAGACAGTCAGGGCGAGTCAATATTAATTTGAGGCATTAGCATTATTAGCAACAAAAATTTGAACGTAGGTACTTACCAAGTATTGAATATTGATATTAAACTTCAGTAGATATTTATTTCTTACTTCTACACCGAATCAAACTCAGTTATAAGATATCAGGAGAGAAACTGAACTTATTACTATCGGAAAAGAACGGTGTTGACAATTCACATATTATTGTATGTTATGTTACAACAAATACTGAAATTGGACTTTTTAAAAAAGACCTCGTTTTTTAACTCTCCGTATGAATGACAAATTAGTTAATTGGCGAGCTTATACCTAGGGTCAACCGTTCGATAGGTACCTACATAATATATTGTTAAATGAAATAAGGTAAACACATAATGTAGTTAAAATAAATACCTAACTATTGTTTTACCATTGATATCCATTCGGTTTTTGTTATTAATAGCTACTTTCCAGTCATCGCGCATCGTTCACCATACAGTGCATACACGCAAGATCATAATCTTCACCAAAACTATTTTATACACTATATTCTTTAACTGACTGTCATATTGGTAGTTTTTCTTCGTTATGCACTTATCTGAATCCTTTTCACGTGTCGTAAAATAACTGTTTGACTGGTAGCCCTTGTCTATTGACAATTGACATTTCATAAACGAAAATATAACCCCATTAATATATTAAAAAAAACTGCCTCCATTTAGTCTTAAATACATAGTTTAGTTAATCGAATAATTTCATTACTGTACCTACTGCGACAACTACCTTATCATCAACATATATTCCCAGCGCGCTGTGCTGTTTGCTATTATCTCATTATAATGATGACCATGATTCTGGTATATCGGGATTTATTTTACTAGGTTCATAATATAGGTAAAGGTATAATCCTTACTAATATATCATAATCATAAACGGGAAAGTTTGTAAGAATGTGTGGATATATGTTTACTCTTTGACGTATAAACTACTGAATGGATTTTGATGAAATTTACAATAATTAGCTTACACGTCAGAACAAGTACCACATAGTTTTTGAAGATATTGTGTAAAGTACTAATTATGTGCAGACGAAGTCGCGGGGAGAATCTGTAGTAGTATTGGTATATTGGAGGTTCATACTGTACACTCTACAGACAAGTCTCCTGTTGGCCGATGATATTTACCTATAAGTACTTATATTTTTGTATTCAGAGATAGAGAGGAATTAGATTGTAAAAGATGATGACGCGGTGATGATGGTATACGAAGAATAAAGGAATAATTGTAACAAGCTTCGTCATATAGGTATATATAATACTAGCTTTTTTGCAGTCGGTTAAAAAGTAGCCTATGTTCTTTCTCAGGCTCCAGACTCTCTTTGTACAAAATTTCATTTAAATCGGTCCAGTAGTTTTAGCGTGAAAGCGTAACAGACAGACAGACAGACAGAGTTACTTTCGCATTTATGATATTAGTAGGGATGTATATATAGGTAAGTACTTAATACATCAAGAAGGTTGTATAACAATAATGTATTTACCTATAATTAATGGGTACCTATTGTAATTAATAACAATTAGAATTACGCTTACCATATGCATCATTTAAAGTGATATAACCAGATTACGGACACTCACTCACGCGAACCATATTGGCGTGAAATGCAATAGTGCATTTCCATTGTAGGCAATTCGCCTAAGCTGTGTTTAGTAATATTTAATATTAAATATATATGTAAGACGTAAGTAAATAAAAAAATATATAAATGGAATGCGAAAATGATTCATATTTCTCGCAAAAGCTCGAAGACCGACTGCACCAATTCAATTTGAAATATTTGGGAATGTTTAAGTATAGGTATAATAATAACGATGTGGGTAATTTAGACATAAATAAAAATAATTCTTATTAATAATTAATATTAGTCTAAATAATTAATATTAGTTCTTTTATACTTTAAAATAATAAATTATAATTAGGTCGGGTACCAGATGCTTTTGTTTTGAATTTAGAATAGCTAAGCTTTAGAATAGATTATTAAAATCACTTGCGTATATAAACATATCATAACTCGTAGGAAGTAACTTACTTACATATTATATCATAAAAGATATTTCTTTTTTGTGATAATTAATATGGTATAGTGGAAACGAGCATAAAACTGTTTCCTTCCGTTTTATTTCAGATATATATACAGTTTAGCGAAGTGTAAACTTTACTTTAAAGGAACACTGAGTGGATTCCACACCCAAATAGGTCAATTGATCTAATTATTTATTTGCGTTTAATTGACTGATAAGGTATTATTCGTCCTATATTGATAAGAGGTCGTTGGCCTACTCGGGAGATGGTCCCAATATATAGCGTGTGATCATTATTTTCAGTTTCATTTGTTGTGTAAGAATCTGTGCTTGTGTTTAATTTGTAAGTTTTTAATATTCAACAGTGAACAAAGCCACCCATCTCACGTATTTAAAAAAAAATCAACTGATCAGTAATAGTATAAAATTTCTTTACTGACTTTTGGTTAAACGGTATTTAAATTCATAATTTTTATAATATTAGAATAAACACTTTTCCAGTAAGTGATAAAATAATGGTTTACATAGTTACTACCTTGATTAATATATAATACTTTGTGGATAAAAATCTATGCACTGTTCAATTAAGGTACTCGTATTATATGGTGAGGTAATATTAGTACCTACCTAACAAAAAATGGAAATTAAATTATCTGTGCAAAATTAAAAATAATTCAGGTTATAGGTACCTTTCGAAATTAAAATCGTTAGACTAGTTTACGAATTTACTGTTGCAATTTAAACTTTATTTTTAATGTAAGTATACGATATTTTAAAAAATAAAAATTACTAAAGTGTTGTTCTTTGTTATTTTTATTTCGTTCAATAACTAAAAGAGAATCTATTTTATCAAAAAGCACAAATAAATCGTGTGGGGTTTGCCTAAAGTACCTGTATATTTTCATTGTCTGCAGTATAAACTATAAAACAAATATGAAACAAGTAAAATTCTTCATTTAAGTATGTAATTTAAGTGCCTAAAACCTTTCAACTATTGACCCAAACTGTTTTTATTTCAGATAAAATGCTGCCATTATTACTTTTGTTTATATCTGCAGCTTTTGCTGACAACTGTTCACATATTTATGATGGACAACATTACACTAGAACGTCGATATTAACTATAAAAGGATTACCAACAAATCTGGTTTATAATCCCAATAATAAAGATTTATTATTTACTTTGATTGATTTGGTATCATTGCAAGATGACGACGTGCAAACGAAGATGGACCAATATATTTTGAGAAATGGAGAACCGATCAAAATTAATAACGTGAATGGACAAGCGTCCGCTGTAGACGTTCACAATGATAAAGTTTACATTGCAACTGATGGTGGACTGAACGTACTAAACCAAACCGATAAAGCAAACTTCGTTAGTCTTAAAGACGAAGATATTGTTCAATTATTTAAACCTAATAATGGTGATGACATTTACGCAGTTATATTCCCAAATAACGAGGTTTATAAAATAAATCTAAAGAAGAATGAGAAGCGTAGAGTCGCCGATGTTCCCTGCGCGTTCATAATCGCTGTTGATAAAGAAGAGAACATTTTCTACGAATGTGATTCAAAATACGTGAAAGTATTGTTGAAAGGTTTTCATGAACCGATTGAGTTTGTTGGTATAGCTAAGAACGCGGCTAGAGCGATCGCAATTGATGATACAGACAGAGTCGTTTTAGCAACCAACGACGGGCTATATATGCTGAAATCGGATAATCTGATTACAAAGAAACTTATGAATTTGGATTACGTCCCGTCAGGGATTGCGTTTGACGGGGATGATATCTTTTTATCAACGAACGGCATCGTGTACAAATATAGTAACGAACATTGTGAAAAGTAAATTATGAAATTAAATTATTAATAAATGTATTGCAAACTTTATTTTCTCTTTTATAATAGGAGTTAACAATATCTGAGTTCCTAGTGAAAAAGTGTATAGGTGTACCTACACCTAAACACTTAATGTGAAGAACCTTTTTTAACATCAATGATACTAGTAGACCTACCTACTCATGACAAATAGAAGTAGGTAAGTTATACGGCAAGTAATCAGATACCTGTTGGAGTTAATCTTCAGGAATCAGATTAACATAATCTGTATTATCAATCAACCATATAACTTAAATAATATATTAAGGTTTTAAGAGACATCGCCCCGAATTTTATTACTGACCGTAATATAATATTTTAAATTCTAACGGCCAACCACTAATAGAATCCTATTATTTTCATAAGGAACGGACAATACCTTTATCATCGATGACCGATTTGATGATATCATTTGCAATATGCTAGTATTAGATCACTATAGATCGTATTGTATAATCATATATAGTCTATTCGACATACAGCATGATTCTAAATCAGTTAAGTGGTCAGTTTTTTACAGTTGGCCTAGTTACATAATGTAGTTCATCATTTTTATTATAAAATTATTATATGAACAATAAGTTACTATATACATACTTGCCCCTACTTTGCTCTCTAATAACCTGTAAAAAATTGACAGTAATTAGATAAATAAAATCTTAAACAATTTTCAGTAAACTCCATCTTTACGTAAGGGAGTATTTTTGATAGTTATATTTACTTGTGATAGCTATTCAAGTATAACGCTGCTTCTCTGGAATAGTGTTACAACTCGAAATAATTTGTTACTCCATTTAAGACTGTGAACCGTCACATATAAATTTCAATTCAGAATGGTAACACATTTCGAGTTGTGACACTATTCCAGAGAAGCAGATTAAGATGATTAATATGAAGATCTATGCAGCAAAGATGATTATAATATTGTATGTAGGTACTCATAGTTGCTGGGTCAGCTCGGACCTCTCCTATAAACTAAGGAGGCAATTGCGAGCACTCCCTGTACATTCAATTACAATGTGAATATTTGCAAACACACGTTCGTCAGATGGCATTATTAGGTCGTATAAATGTTTTAAAACGAGATCCGATTCATGTAAGCACCTCGAGTGTAATGTATTTAGTGATCGTTAGTGGAACAGTGAACAGGTATGGCCTACATTATTCTAAAAATAGTAAATTAATATTAAATTATTAATATAAATAATATAAAATGTAATCATTTTAGACACAGAGAGAGCATAGAATAACTTTGTTCTTTGTATTACTATTTCTATATTTTCTTCCTACATTTTTTTACTATAAGTAAGTAATAAACAAAATTCTATTCTCCTTGTAAGTATTCTTACAGTATTTCTATAAATTCATGGGCATACGTTTATTAAAGAAATACCCGAGTTTAGTTCCTGCTTAAGAATTTTTAGAATTTGAGATGAAAACAATGCATACAAGTATTTGCCAATATAATATTTCAGGCGTTATTAAAGTATAAACTATAACCAATTAGTATCATAAGGGTCATTCCAGCGAAACCGGCACCATAGGCATAAAATATAAATAACTTAATTTATACATAAATACATATTTAGAGAATAGAACATTATGCCTTGTTTTATTAATCAATGAGTTTTTCATTTTTATATCAATATTTTCCATTTTATTCGTTTTTGACCGTACCCCTAGCGCCAGTTGTCCACGCCAGCCTATTTTTACTTTAAGTTTGCAGCACTATTTCGCGGCATTTCTGAACATTACGGAAAAAGTGATACGTATAAAAGAAAATATATCTAACGCAGTTTAAACTAGTGCTATGTAATTATAAATTAAGTTTCATGGTTAGTATTTATTGGGCTTCTACAAAAAGCTTAACTCATGTCCCACCCGTCACAGTAAAACAAGGTTTTTTCTTGTTAAACCTAAAAATATCTAACCTCTTGTTATCTTGCTTTGTGAAAGAAACAATTAGGTTGAGAGCGATTATTTTAGATCAAAAACGCGTTGCATTACTAAATAAAAATTGTTTTTAACGCTTTTCAAAGTATGTCCCACCCGTCACATTGACGGGTGAGCGAAATGGGTTATCTGATAAAACTGACTTAGTGAGTATAAAATCGTTGTGTCAACTTTATTTAAACGTAGCTGGTTTATACTAAAGCAAATTATATGTGTTATGGCGTTTAATTTGGTGGTGGTATATACTGAAACTGACTCAAAGACGATAGATGAGGATGATAGAGACCAAACGCCAGGATTAAGTTTTTCCACCACTAATAATTCCTCCGCCGACGAAGACTCAAGTAAGATTGGGTTAAATTAGAGATTACTGCCAGGAAAAAGTCGAAAGAGTATAAATACCTCGCAGTTTCACAAAGTACCTTTGACTTCGACAATGAATAAAAGGTCATGTTTTTAAAATGTGTTGATAAAACTAGCAAAGCATTACGAATGAATAAGGAAGATGTCTCTTTCATTAAAACTAGTCATATTTTAGACATTCTACCAATTATTATCAATTTTCTGAGCCTGTAAACATTGAAAAGAAAAAACATTTTTTTTGTTTTTATTATTCTAAAAAACTACTGAAATGATTACTTGTAACATTAGATAATTCATCTAAAAACTGATTTAAAATAAATACAAAAGAACTGTGTTTATATTTTTCATACATTTGTATGCCCAAATGTTACTCGTCCCACCCGTCACAAAGTACTGTCCCACCCGTCACAAGCTTTGAGAAGCAAAATTATTTTTATTTTACGAGTTATCTGCGTAAAGTTTACTAATACCTAATCTATACAATATCAGAAACTATATAAAAATAGGTTGTTTAACAAAAGTTACATAGTTTCTTACGAATTGCGAATAGTGTAAGTCAACTCTGAGAGGAGAGGTAATTTGAAGTCCCACCCGTCACACTTCTTATACCGTCAATTTCTCATAATAATAATGACATTTTCATACTTTTTTCGATGGTACAGTATGCAATGACTATTCAAGTATTTGATAATGTCATATTCAATGCGTAAATCGTTGCCGTTTGTCAGAAATAAAGCGAAGTGCAGGCAAAAATGAGTATAAATGTCCCACCCGTCACAATGGAATGACCCATAACTAATTAATACGCGTTTATTGATTTGAATATTAGGTACCTACCTATTATGTAATAATACCCGGAAACCACTTACCTGCATTAAATTAAAGTAATGTTGATTGAAACCTGTTATATTCATTAGGTAGAAATGTTAGTTTTTAAATTAATTTTTACTACCTACCTAGTTTTCATCTGGGTTAAATTAGCGTTTTTTAAGTATATTTGTTTGAATACTTGACCAAGTTTTTTTTCTTACTAACTAGCCAAACTAAAATAGTACTTACGTAGTTTACATGACAGAAATCGTCATTTCGCACCATTAGCATTTTCTACCTTAATTAGGAATGTCGAAACTTCTTAGATAAACGTGCAAATAAATAAACAACTATTTTGCCGAGGAAAGAAATTACATGGAAATATACAAATATTAATCGTAGTGATTTAATTTGTATATGTATACTTTTTTACAGGAACTGGTGATGAATTGAAAATGCGTTTCTTCAAGGACTCGTTCACTTTCGTACTTCCTGTCATTGCACTCTTTATAAACCTACACAAAGCAGAAAAATGTGAAAGAACCAAAATCGGCAACGATTATTTCAAAAGGCAACTGATTGCAACCATCGATGGATATCCAACCGGAATCGTCGTGGACCCAAAAACGGACAACATTTTTTTTATTTTGCATAAAAGAAATTACACTAAAGGCATACATTTACTCAAACATGGCGCACTAGGAATAAAAGAATTACCAGTAGCGGATGATTTAGTAGGACAGTGCGTGGGAATCGATGTTCCTAACAACATTATATACATAGGAACTAATCAGGGATTAGTTACTTATGATTATTCTAGGAGTGAAATCACAGCAGAGAGGCCTATAGGAGATGATGATGTAAGAAACATCTTTTTTGATAAATCTGATAACCAAATGTATATAGCGACTGGATCGACTCATGAAATATTCAGGTTCCTCAATGGGTCAGCAGCAGTAAAAAGGTATGAGAAAATACCGAAAGCCTACAGTTTCGTAATAGATGCCAAAGGGAACGCGTACTATGAATATGTTGATGGGCGATTGTACTTCTTTTCCATTGATTTATATGAACCTATTCAATACAAAGGATTCACTAGAGAACTTAAATATATACTCCAAATAAATAATCAAGATGAAGCAATTGTGGCTGTGAAAGGATCCATATTCAGGCTTTTTACTAAAAGTATTCTGCCCGTGAAAATAGGACAGCTAGGTTTCAAGATTACCGGTATGGCTTTTGATAATAAGAACAACGTAATTATTGGGACAAAAGGGAAAATTTATAGATATAAACCTATAAATACAAACGACCCTTGCCCATCCGATGATTACTTTATGTCGAATATTTAAATATTTTTACCAGTAAAATTTTCCAAAAGTATTTTTAAATTTTACTTAGATTTAAATATCTATAAATAAAACATTTTATTTTGGTTTAGTTTTTTTAGTTTAACCCTTTACTTTAATTAGTAATTTAATATCTACCTAATACTAATTAAATTATGATAGTACCTTATGTTTTCAATCAAACATTTATTTTGTATAATCAAATCAAAAAATTACTTAGGTAACTTTAAAATATGTAAGCATGTCAAATTCAAAAATATAGGTAGCCAGACTCAGAATGGATTATTAAGTTACTATCCATAATATAAAAGGAGTTTCGTAATCAGCTTCATTATATTATATTTAAATTCTGTGATACTCCAGTGTGTGACCGTCCGTCTCAATTTGCCAGTTTTATAATTACGCAATCAACATTTAATAAGTTTAACTCAGACATAACCTCTAACCGCGAAACACGATGTAAATGGTCAACTTTCTATTCCTTATGGCTTACTTTACTTTTTATTGTAAATCGTCAAATCATCTATTGACTTACATTATTATCAGCTATGGTGGAAAATAGAGAAATTTGTTGACGTTTTTAAGCGAAAATGTGGAGCATAAATTACGCATAAGTGCGTTACCCAAGCTCAGCCTACATGACTCCATACAGCTAATTATAGACATGTATTTACTAAAGTGACAGTCAGAACAACATTACTCAATGTTGTTATGGTATACGAGGGTGGATTGATAAGTTTCCGGCCTAACCAAGAGATGACGCCACTAGGCCTACCTTGAGGTGACATTCTATAGTACCACTCTTGGATAGCTTGTAGCTATAGTTTCAGCCCGATCTCCTTGCTAGTGTAGGTTTGACAGCACGCTGAACAAGACGCCTCTATGGTTTTCGTGAAAATGGAAAAGCAGGAAAATCGTGCTGTCATCAAATACTTTTATTTGAAGGGGTTAACGCCAAAGGAAATTAAAAAAGAGATGGACTCAACACTGGGGACATCCTCCCCGTCATATTCAACCGTTAAGCAGTGGGTTTCCGAGTTTAAAAAGGGTCGTGTGAGCACCTCTGATGGGCCTCGCTCAGGACGCCCCGTTGAGGTCACAACTCCAGATATGATCGAAAAAATTCATCAAATAGTGCTGGGAGACCGCAGATTGAAAGTGCGTGAGATAGCTGAGACCTGTAAGATGTCATATGAACGTGTGCAACATATTTTGCACCAACATTTGCATATGGAAAAGCTCTGTGCAAGATGGGTGCCGCGTTGAAAAAAATCTTGTTTCATCACGATAACGCACCAGCGCACACGTCAATCGTTGCGACGGCTAAAATCAACGATCTAAAGTTTGAATTGATGCCGCACCCTCCTTACTCTCCAGACCTAGCCCCGAGTGACTATTTTCTGTTCCCTAATCTCAAAAAATGGCTTGGCGGTAAGAGATTTGCGGACATTGAAGAAGTAATCGAAGCTGTAAATGGTTATTTTGAGGAGCTTGACGAATCAGTCTATAGAGATGGCATTAATAGACTGAAACACCGCTATGAGAAATGTTTCAGCCTTGGAGGAGATTATGTTGAGAAATAAAAAAAAAAAATTTTAAAAAACCTTGTTTTTCTTGGTCAGGCCGGAAACTTATCAATCCACCCTCGTACTTACAGAACTTTAGGGAATCTTCACTTATGACTTTCTAATAAAAAATAGACACCAACTTGTTCTCAGACAGTTATCAAATTCGGAAAAAATGGAGTGATTAAGGTGAGATTCAAGCGTATGTTGGTCATGAATATTTCATAACGCTCATCTTTATAGCACGACCTTATTTGCTTGTAACTAATTCGTCATATTAGACTACTAATTCTACTAAATCGCCTAGCTCTGCCAGCTAGATGATTGCTCGTGTAATCTTCCAGATAACTAGGGACCTATTCTTGGAGAGTAGGTCCCTTAATAATCCATTGGGGACCTAGTCTCCAAGCTTATAGGCTAAAGCCACTATTATTATTGATTAGACGATAAAGTTAATACTTATTTATCATAAACGTTTCAATTGTATCAGTACCATTCCTATTTGACGATTTCTTTTGTGATAAGTTTTACTACTACAAAAAACATTAAGAACACAAATTTTCAATAAAGTCAAATGACATACTTACATCGATATTTCATTAAAAATTAAAAAACAAAAAGAATTTGGGCTCGTCCGGGATTTGAACCCGGGACCTCTCGCACCCTAAGCGAAAATCATACCCCTAGACCAACGAGCCGGTGAGATTATGTTCGAAATTAACGTTCCTTTACTAAAACTACCTTGTTAATGTATACCTAGTCAATATAATTATATTGCCAAACGATTATGAGCACTTAATGATATCGATTAAAGTAAATTTAATCTTAATACTGTAACAGCGTAAGGCTTAAATGTATTTTACGACTTTGACATTAACTAAAATCTTTACAGGTAAGCAGTAGGTACCTATACTTTATAAGTAGAGAATAATATATGAATATTAGGTATATATGAGGACTTAAATAGCCAGTAACGTCTATATAAACTTTTTTAAATAATATAAAATACATACTAGGTGTCAATATAATACCTACTTACATATATACCGTACCAACGAAAAACATCAATTCCCGACAAACTCGGTTATAAACCTAACAATTGAAAACTTGTGTAAGTAATTCATGATCGTAATTTAATGGTAGCACACATAAGGAACAGAGCTAAGAAACAATAACAATTACGTAACTGAACGAAAGTGAAATTATCCCATGCGCCATGGTTACAGCAGCATGTGATCGGTAAAAAGAAGCGGTTACCGCACAGTAGGCAGTAGTGCCACTGGAATTTATTAGTCTGTGAACTTTTAAACAAGCTATTATGAAATTTAATTAAGTAAATATATTAATAAGAGGTAACTTAAAGTTGGCCTACTTAATAAACTAGGTAGTTCGTTTACAGTTTGGCGTGAGAAGTTTTATAGGTGAGTATTAATTAATTTTATTGATTAAGTAGGTAGTAAGTAGATGGGTGGTATAATTTTCTGCTAGTTAGGTTACTGATAAAATAATATCAGAATGTACTTGTAGTAAGTAGCCGTCCAAAAATACTATTTAAAATTGAAGTGAACTAAAGTGATTTTGAATAGAAACTTGCGTTTACGGGCTACATTATTTCTACTCTTAGGTAACTAAGTATCCAATCTTAACCTGAAGAAGCCCGAAGAGGCTAACTATGGCATATATACTCAAAACCTAGAAATATACATTTCTATCTCCAGAACAATAACAAACACCTCGTTATGGGAAACTAACCTAAGCAAGCCTTGAACGAATATTCGCGAAACATATTTATATTGTGAGAGTGTTCTATCAATAGGCATGGATGATCATAATTCCAAATATGCTAACTCGTATAGGTTTATGCCTACCTATCATAAGGCAAGTTTTTATGGTGAAAATGAAATCAAATTCATTCCTAGCCCAGGGCCAATGGTCACAATCTACACCATTGACCTAAACTGCCTCCTTTAAGAAGAAGTACAAGGAAAAAACGTCATTATAATTTCAGGATATACACAGTTAAAGTTCTTTAAAATGATTACATACGTACAAACAAGTCTCATAAATCACATAAAATTACCATTTAACGGTCAATGAAAGTTTAATCATACCAAGGCACTAAACCCATGGCTATAGCTGTTGCAAAATGTCAAATGTGCATTGCGGTAATGGTACGAATTTAATCAAGAATATGTCTAACTTAATGTTCAATGGATAATGCGTATGAGCAAGGTTTAGCGTGCTGCACATGTTTACCACTACAAGATAAACTCAATGCAAAAACGCCAATAATTCTATCACGTATACAAGCAAGAATAGACTTTAACGTGAGCGTTAAGAAAGTCTTAATAAAGCTGGCGTTAAAATTATACTCATCACCTTTTAACACTGAGTCGTTAAAGTAGTGTAGTTTAAAACGAAAAACATTCTTAGTTGACCTGCCAGTTCGAAGTTTGAATTTGTCAAGGAACATCGTGTTTTGTTTTTAATTAATAATTGAATACAGTCGTGAATGAACCATGGTGTAAACTAAACGGTCGACTGTTTGAATGTATTTTTTTTGCTTCATTTGTGTATTTAATGTGTGACTGGATGCTCGGATATTGAGTTAGGTCTTTAAAAAGTTTTGTTTTATTAAACAGCGGCTCTTGGAAAAATGAGTAAGTATTACAATACAAAGTTATATTTACTGTATTTAACATAGTTAGCTGGCGATTTTGGGCTTATAAATGCGTGTGATTATTCACATTAAAAGCAGGAGCATCTTTTTAAAAAATAGATATATCCTAGACAAAAAGAAAAATTGAAACCGTACGACCTGAACTCACATCTATATCCGATCAGGGTATTCTGCTATCCAAATGTACCATGAGCGTCACTCAATCAGATTTTCGGTTTTAATAGCTGCTTAGGTAATAAATAAACAGCGTGTCGTAAACCACTTTTTTGATAATTGGTGTCATTACAATCAAGGTAATTTAACTACTTTCCTGTCGCAAAACATAACCACACTATGACACAATCTTCACAGGATATGATCAAGGACAATTTCAGAACTTTAAGGTCAAATCCTTAGTTCATAGGTAGTTGTTTAAAATCGTACGATCACTAAATACTAATTGTAGTCAGAAAATCACCAGAAATAAGAGAGGAATACCCAAGTATGAGACTGCAGATAGATATTCGTAGCTAGGTATCTTACTTAAGCTACTAGTATTCTTATAAATCCCGGGAAATCCCGCGTTCGATAAAAATAAATAATATTTTTGGTGGTTGTAACCACTCTTAGTCACCTCCTCCCGCCAAGTTTAGGTAAATAGGCACTACCTATTGCGATCTCTGTACATTATACATCATAGTACCTAGGTACTACGTTCCTGCTTAGGCCATAAGTAGGTACCTACTATAGGTACTTTGCCTAATAGTGGGACGCTGTTTGCAAAATATATATAGATACCGCTAAATACAGATGTTTTTGATTTATAATATTTCTAGGCATTGTCTTTAGGTACCTACTTAAGTACCTAGGTAATAAACTCTGTGGTATACATAAGCATAAAAATATATTTTTGTTACTTTGAAATTGATATATAAGTTTGACTGGACATTTAAGACTTATTCTAGTGCGTAAGGAGATTACCTACTTACATGAAAATAAAATAAAATAAAAATAAATCAATAGGTTAATATATTTTGAATTGTCTCATACTTAATATTTAGGTACCCACTTCTGTTACATCAATGGTACCCTAATATGTTTTCCTCAAAGATTTTTTTTTTATTACAAGCTCGCCTAATACATTGTTGAAATTGTTGCTAACAAATTAAAAAAATACTTTCTCACTTAGGCAATCCAATTTGGGGTAGGCACCGCCTTTCCTGTCATTATATTAATTTGCTGTGAATATCTACACGTAATCTTGATCGATGCATCCTTGTATTTACGTAAAGCTAGTTTACCAATACTAACTGCGATGTTTAATACCACCAAAATATTACACTAACTAACAATAAGTACATTGGAATGAAAATAACTATAAAAGGATTTAACTCGCGTATGTTCGGTTGTGCTACGATTAAGGAAACTGTAAAGGTTCCGAAACGTCAGCCAACAACATAAACTTTAGTGTTGTTTCATTCCAATCTGTAATAACCGCGAAATTATTAAACTATCAACAGTTACGCTAGTGAGACGTAAGTACTTATAATAAATCTATTTTCGTATATTTCCTTACCTACGTAAGCAGTTTACAGATAACCTAGTAACCGAATTTACCTAAATTTTAATTAAAAGTTTAATTTGGCATTCTATTCCCAATAGCCGGAAGGATTGGAGCCAAAATCAGCGTTTCGTTACATCATAATTGCATAACGATTCGCGTATCATCCGCTTTTATATGACATAAAACGAGACGCATGCTTGTATTTAATTTATTATGTGGATTATAAGGAAGTCGCATTTTATGTGGGTTAATAACATTTATGTTTAATACCCCGAATGCAAATTGGCGTGAATTCTGAATAGACACATATCAGCCAGTTATAAGGCTAAATAATTTAATGACCTACTAGGTAGGTTCCTAGACAGATTATAATTTACTTCAGCAGTTTTTCAAACTTACCTAGGTTCTATTAAGTAACTTAAGTAAGTACCTGATAATTATGTAGGTAGATACTTATAAATTAATTTTGACTTCTTGAGTAGCAATACAAATTAAAAGGATAAGTATTACGATAATGGTAAGCTAGTGATAAATACTTACAATTTAAGTACGAGTATGTATAGGTATGGTGTTAGGGGGTTCCATTGTAACATACATTTGTGCATCGTAATTTATTAAACTGTTTTAATTTACAAGATGTCAGGAACTTAACCGATCACATACCTACGTCTACTTGTCTAGTCTATTGTATCGACAGATCAAGGTTAATTAAAAATATTTTTTTTAACTCTATCAAATAACCAAGTAAGGTCTAAGAGACTGGAACAAAAATTATTACACGTGGTCGAACTGTGTTCAGTACCTTTGACAAATTATCGCGTTGTCATTTCCTTGTAATCTAATAACAATGAATAGTTATTGAATTTAATTTAATAAAAACTTAAGAGTAGGTAACAGTATTCAGGTAGAGTAAAAATCTGATAAAGCTATAGGTAGGTATGTTCCATTACAATGTTTTGACAGTTGTCGCGCGATAAGCTATCTGTCACTCTAACACCTAAACAATGCTAACCGTTTATTCTATACCGATTAAGGATAAGTATGGTGAAAAAATACAAGAAAACCATACTTAAGCCATCACATGGATAGCAACTTAAAAAATGATGTTTTAAATAAGCAACTATTTGCTTTGATGTTTCGATGACTAGCTTGTTCTTTATACCTATTTGATGATACAAGCTTTACCACTAGGTCAGCGGCTAACTCAATATAATTGCTAATAGTAATTTACAAGCTGGTTTCGACACAACTACATTCACTTCGTAAGGGCACTCTGGGCGTTGATAGTGTTGATACCTATAGTGCAAAGTTGTAGGTAAATCCATGGAATTCTTTGTCTTGACCTATTTTTAACTTGTTCGTTTAATTTGTAACTGCCGTAAATTATTACCAATTATAATTATATTGGTATTCATTACATACCCGCAAAAACATATTTCACTCTTTTATTTTTCTCATATTAAATTTGACTAGGTTCTATTTGATTATGCTCCCGAAACCATAATTAGATGATAGGAAAAAAAATACATTAATAGGTACCTATACAAAATATAAGTAGGTACCTACCCATATCAACATAATAATTTGACATTAGGTAGGTACATTATTACTTATATTAATTTTGAAGCAACTGTAATGCGTATTTTATTATTAACGTTTCGAAAACTTTACAGTTCCCATATTTGTAGCACGACCGAGCTGACGACAGTCTAACGCTAATGTAAAGTTTTCGAAACGTCGGCAAATAAAATAAAATACGTGAGTTAAATCTATTACAGTTGTTTTATTCTAGTAGGTCCTGTCTTTTGTTTATGTAAGCATTTAAGAGTTTCTTTGCACTCGTTAAACAAAGTCACAAAATTAGTGAGAAAACTTTTAACGTATTGTGCAACACCGTGTAAATTCAAAACACTTTGTTTCACAAAATAATCAGATATGAACCTTTGTTTAAAAATATACAATTTCGTAATAAATTTAATCACATAAACAACAACTCGTTAATTAAAGCAGTGAGTTTTATTATGTGTTTAACAATATGATCACTTTATGGGACAATTGGGACACCCAATTAATTAAATTGAATTTAGTAAACAATTAATAAGAACTGAGTTTAGGTACATAAACACACCTTAACAATAATATTTTATACCTAATGGCTTTAGGTACTTCACTGAAAAATTCAAACCTACAAAGAGACTTCATTAAAAAAAAGCACAGATATTGATAGTTACTGTCAATATACTTCAAAACAACTTTGTCGTTTACTTAATAAGGTTGCTTCATTGAAGGTAATATCTAGCTGAGAATTGCCAAACTAAACAAGATCCTTTTCAATTATTTTTAAAGTTGAAAAGCCTCTTAATAAGTTAAATAACCTTACCCCAATTATCAGATAGACCTTGCAAAAAGCACTCATACAGCGCGACAAAAAGTTGAAAGTCGCGTCGTGCGAACTTATTGTTATAGTAACTCTATGGGAATCTCGCTATTCAAGTATGACTTTGAACTCGTTTGTTGCATGATCGTTTATCGAATTTTATGCATTCACTCTCACTGCACTCTTTGCTAAGATAGTATAGGTAGTTACTAAGAAAAACTAAACATCTTTGTGCTTAGAAATCAAACATGAATGAGCTTTTTTAAATGATACCACTATTTAGTATAATGTCCTAAAATGCACTCCACGACTAAAGCCAAAACAAACAAACCGAAAAACCTAAGAAAAGTAAGATCTTAGCTTAATCACTTCAAGTTGGAATAATTGCTTACCTGCTTAGTTAAATACCCATAAAATTGTCCAAATATGTATATACAGGTTCTACGGGATACGGATGGGGTTTACTTTTAACTAACAGTTGTAAAAGTAAACATAGACAGACGGACGGACATACGAACAGGTTTTCCACTATAGGTGGTTGTGTCAGTGAAAGTGTCCATGGTCATTGCGCCTGCACATGTACTGTCAGGTTATATCTAACCTTAACTTTGTTAGATCGTTGGTAACTAGGCAACTGATTAGTTACATATCCATTGAAAAAAATCCCCACAGATACCTACACGAATTTGATATTGATTATTTCCTGAATATTTGAAAAAAAATGTTATGGTATCTAAAGGTACCTGCTGTAGATAACATTTCAATTCACGGAGACATAACGGTTATGTGATTCAAAAACTACCATAGTTATATCCCTCTATAGTAGTAGTATCTTAGTGTTAGTCTTAAAAGTATAATGTAAGATCCCTTTGTTGCCAAATATAAATTATCATTGTTGTCTTATATTTTTATCAACATCAGTCATGAACTTGAATGACTGACTACGTGTTGCCTACTTAATTTTATGTAATAAAACACACGGGCTATTACCACATTAATCATGTAACACGATCACATACGATATAACCGACGGTTTAGTATTTAAAGGAGAAAGCCCCATATTAACGATTCCGCCAATTCATTCGATGACGCAATCGACATTTTGAATTGTACACTGATCCTTCCTTCCGGTTTATGCAATTTTGCATTTTCGTCGTAGATTTTGATATACCTACCTACTTAGTAATAATAATTTAGCCGGAGGTAAAAAGTGATTTTAATATTTTGTTTTTGTGTAATATTATGTGCGTGTAATATTGTTTTCGACCACAACCAAACAAAAGCGTTTCGATACAAAAGCTTGGCTATATATTATATTGATAAGAAACTATATAATTTACACTACGTGAAATTACGAATCGATAAATAAATTTGTCCAGGTCTAATTTCTGAAATAATTCTATAATAGGTCATTACCTACTCAGTCACCCAACTGCAATTGTAAACACTTACTTACCTACCTATTATGTTTTATTTCAGGTACAATGCCTAAACAAACTGCTAAGGTATTATCAACAATACTACTAATAATTGTATCAATAAATGCTGCAAAAACACCGAAGACCAGTTCCAGACCAGTTCACGAAGTTGTAAATGAGCAAGCTAGAATAGATGATAGAATTAAACTCCCTGTTACGTCTGGAAATCTACCTTATGGAAACCCACTTGCTGGAAACTCTCAACAGAATGCAAGATTGCACGCACAAAACCAACAAGCCATGTTTAACGCAGAAAGAGTAAGACAACATAGAGCTCAACTGCAAAGATGGACAAAGGCACCTATACAAATGGATAGCTATATGAAGGCATACCATGAATCACAAGAAAGTCATCAATTAGCTATAGAACAACAGCAGGCTAAGATGAGAGATAATAAACCTGTAACTGGTGCACCTAAAGCCAGACTTAGAGAAAATAAAGCTGTAACAATTATTCCAAAGATAACTTCTCGACAAGAAGCTAAAAGAATACGACTACAAAATGCGGAACCAACTAAGATAACTATATCAGATGCTGTTGTGAAGCCAGAGAGAAGCCGAAATCATAGATCTCATGGTTCGTTAGAATATAACCAATATCTACAACCTAAAAGATATCAAACTGTTTATGTTTCTCCAGGAACCACTTATGACCAAGGTGTTACTATTAAACCAAATGGAAATGTAGGCTTTACACATTTGCAAAAACAGCAAGAGTCTAAACTATTTACCGAAGCTATTCCAAGCACAACAAAATACGTGTATCCTAAAACCTACAACCAAATGCAAGAATATCACTCAACTCAAGACATTGATGCTCTGAAATCCATACTGAAAAAAAATCCAAACGATCAACTATCAGATCTAAATGCTTTAATAATATCGGCAAAACAAAATCAAGAAGAAGAAAAAGAAAAGAACAACCTAGAAACACCAATTGATTTGTATTTTTACCTTAAAGATTCATCAAAACCAACTCTTGCACAAAATTACGACTATACCAAATATGCACAAATACCGCATTACGCAAGCGCTTACATACCACAACAAGAAATTCTTCCTGCCGACCATAAACCAATTACCGAAGAAGTAGATGACATCGAAGACCCTAATAAAATTAAAATGAAACCGTACAGCTTACAATCTGTTACAACTCCAGCGCCACCGGTTGATACGACGACTACAAAGAGCAATAATTATTACAAGGTTGAAGTTGCCAGTCAAACAATAAGCTCAGGAGTCAAATCGCCTTACAGCCAGGTGCTTGATTATTCCCTAAATGAGGATTCAGGAAAACCAAGTTATCAAACTCTACAATACGCTAGTAGTCCTTATCAATATGGAAATGATGAAGGAGATGAAAGCGAAAGGTATCTTCATCACAACGCTCAGCATATAGGTGTTCAGCATTTAACTGGAGATGGTACAGGAGTATCAGCTTATGGCGACGAAAACGTAAGTATAAATCGTACTAAAACATCTGTTAGAATGCGTAGGGCAGTTCTTGAAACGAATTCTTTTCTATTACCCGGAGATAAACCTATTAACTCTTCTATTGAAACTAATAACACTTTGTCACCTAAAGCTGAATCACTAATAAGACTAAACCAGGGTATAAATAAGAAACGTTTTAATGAATTTTCCACGTTTTTGATTACACCTAAGTTTCCTATAGGTGAAGCTACTGATTATTCTTATGACGATTACGAGGAACCTCAAAATACTAGACCACGCAGACGACCTATAAAACAGAATCAGAAAGATGAATCGTTTTACGAAGACGATTTTGACTATGGGGACGACTTTAGCGATTACGATTACGAAACTCCTAAAAACCAGCATTCACTATTTGGTTTGGGTAGCTCTCAGAATTATGCTCCGGCTGCTAGTTACAACACTAACTTTAATGTCGATTCCAATTTAAACAAACATAGAAAACGATTTCCCGAACTGAATAGAGATTTTGCATCTTTCGCAAGCCCTAATTATGGAGTTCCTGAGACATCTTACGGGACTCCCTTATCCTTTGATACATCGAGTTCTTACGGGGCACCCCAAAGTTTTGCTCCATCGTCTCTTCAATCTAGTTATGGCCCTCCAGTGGCGACACATTATGGTGTTCCAAGCATCCAAAGTCATAAAATGTCTCACACGTCGGAACCCGTTTATGTACTATCAGAATCACAGTTGAAAAACCTCGTCGGCCATCATAATCTTAACATCCAACACTTAGACATATTCCAACTGCAAAAACATAAAAGCAAAAGGCCTGTTACTCATAGGAAATATAAAAGACGCTTTCCGCAAAGACATAGACAGAGGAACATAAAGAAAACTTTACATAAAATACAGAAAATAACAGGTCGCTAATAAAATCTGTTTGTTATTTTCGTAGTGGTTTACAGCTATGCAGAATAAAATTAAAACGTCAAATAATAGGCATATAATTCATTCTTCATGTTGTTATTATTATTATTATAAGAGCAGGTAAGTAGTTCTATGTTGCACGCATTTAATGAAAACTCTAAAGTAGGTAACTTATTATGACACAAGTAAGTAGTTATTTATTTTCAAGTAGGTAGATATTATTCCGTAAAAAATGTAGATAATGCTAATTATTTTATATCATACTTATAAATATTTTATATCCTAGTATAAATATCTTAGCAATTTTATTTTAACGAAGCGTTTTCTGAAGTGAATTAATAAACTGTGTAGTAACACTAAAGACTTTGGTTAAAATGATAATAAATATGAAAATACAAACATAAAAAAAATACTTTAACAAAAAAGGGCGAACTCGTAAAGCAAAAATTTATCCATATAAGTAACTACAAGGTATTATTAAAATTACCTATTAGTAAAGTATTGTGTAAAAGGTACAATAAAGAAAAGACAGATTAGATTAATTTATTTCTCAAAATTCATACAAAATTTATTTTATTATACCAAATTATTGTGTTTTATATAAATACCTTCAGATACTTACGTACTTTTTCCAGATTAATTTTGTTAACCGTTAAGTTATAAATATTTCCCTTCATAACTTAGCTAATGTTTAACTTATAAAATAAATATAGTTGTAAAAAGTGTTCTTTATTTGCTATGTAAGTATCAGAATGTCATTATTATGATTTGTACCTATTTCAATAAAACATATTTGTTTAACACTGTTTCTTTAATTAATATTAAAAAGTACACAGGTTTAAAAAAGAATACATGTACGAGTATGCTAAATACTTACAAGGTTTTTGATTTGTTTTATTTTTCAACTTAGGTAAGTAAGTATAATAATCTTAAAAATTTAGATTTCAATATTTATTTATTTAAATTTTCTTAAAAGTATAGAATTATGTTGTAAGCACGTTAGGTACTTACTTAATTTAACAAACGCACATCACTTATAGGTAGTTACTTAATTTAACAAAAGCAATATTCCTTACGAAGCACTACCTATCGAAATAAAACGTACAACCTCACGGAAATAACGGATTCAGTTTAAACACGGCTACTGGAATGTTATCGAAACGTTGGACCAAAATCAATATGCGCAAGCGCAATATGTATAAGTATATTCGAGAAACTATCAGAAGTAATAATGAGTACCTATCTACTGCTTATATACTTACATAACAATAATTATTAACACAAAACAAATGGGCAATGTGTAAAGTATGTATGCTATCTTTATTAAGATTCAAACCAGCAATATATTTTAAATGTTACAATTTTTTACAGCTTCACTACGCCGCCAACTACGAATTCGGTTACCGAGTTCGGGACCATCACAGCGGCAACGACTTTGGTCACCAAGAAGCAAAAAATGGTGACAAAACCAACGGACAATACCATGTGCTCTTACCAGATGGTAGAATGCAGAAGGTGCATTATTCAGCAGGCCCAGAAGGTTTCCATGCGGACATCTCGTACGATCATTTGCAATACAAACACTAATTTAATAATAACCTCACCAAAGGAGTGACGTGATACTATTACTATATTTATTAGAAAAAATGCCACTTAAATTATCACATGTCTCAAAAGGCAAATCTTTCTCGGGATTCTTTAATTATTTTACAGATAAAATGTTATTTGTTTACATGATTAATTTATAAATATTATTATCATAAGTTAACTTGAGTCGTAGATTTAGTATTCTAATTACTCCTGTTGTGTATAACAACTAATAATTAGATTATTTGACTAGAAATCCAATTGTTATTGCAAACAGTGATATAATTTATATTTGGCATAAAATGAAAAGACGAGATATATTCATATTTATTACAAAAATAATACTCTTAAATAATAATAATAATAATATTATATACAAAACTTAAAAGTAACAAAATGTTGGGTAGATACAAATGCAGCTCAGTCGGAGTCGCGCGCGCGAATGCCTCCTAAGAAAATGGCGTCAAAATTTATACTAAAACTTTTCTTAGAACGGCTGGGCAAGTTAATATTTAGTGAAAAGTGAAATCATTGTGAAAGTAACGTGTAAGTAGCGAGTCTTTTATGGTGTGCATTACTTGTATGACGTTTTGTCGCGAACACTGAGGTTATGTTATATAAATAGTTTTTACGTAAGATAATTATGATGTCAGTTTCCGTTGTTATCTTTGTTGTAACGTTGTCAGCTTAAATATACAGGTACCTTAACTACTAATGATGTAATAATAATAATATAGGTAGTGTTAGGGTACTGGCGACGTGAAATAAGTACCTACCTACGTATATCGTAACACCCAAGATGCTACAGATCAAGCTCTAACACTCTCGACAATAAAAGCGCGTACCGGCATCTTAGCATGGGTAAGTACCAGCATGCAGAAATTTTATTCCATCTAGCCGAGCCTAACATGTACTTTAATTAGTTCTTTTAAATAATACCTACGTCCGATGCTTGTAGAAAAATCTTACTCAGTCAATTATTGGTTTAACGTTTTAAGTTACCTAAGTTATAATAGGTAAATCCTCGAACACTAGCAGTTCTGTTTTAACTGATTATCATATTTTTGTGTCTAATGAAATATAATATAACCACAATAAGAAACAGGTTAGTGGTTACTTATTTTTTAACATATTGCATACATATCATTATGACTGTTATCTTTGCAAATTAAATATAGAAATTTGCAAATTTTACTCAATTTAAAATTTAAACTACGTAGTCATAAAACCGGTACCTAATCTCATTTTCGTGTAAACAAAATTTTAAATGAGTTCGAGGAGCATGAATAAAAGATATATTTAAAAATTCGACCTTAATTAGGAAATCAAGAAAGCGTGAGGTTACATTAGAGGCATAATAAAAAATATCTGACAGACACATGACTACCTACTTACATGACTTTTCATATCAAGACTTACCTACTTAAGAATGGATCCTTTCTTTGCGTTTACATACCATCTAAACATAACAGGAGAACGCACTGTATTATGGGACCCATACCTACCCCTATTTGCTGCAACATAGCGCTTTTGTTTCGAGTTTAGTTTGTGTTTGTATAATTATCGTTGATAAGAAACACTCACTCCGTGTTCTATTTATAAAACAAAAAATATTAGGTACCTACCCTACGTACTATTATGTAACTAAGTATCCAGGTTAAGCAATCTAAATACTTACTTGCCCAACACATCCGAGTCGGATAGATTAAAAGATTAATAAGGAAACGTCTTAGATAACAAAGTCTCCTAATAGGTACTATAGGTTGCATAGGTACTCACTCTTTACAAATACTTTTGGATTGCTGACCTGTATAGAAGGCGAGTAATTACTAGTCTGTTCTTGGAATTTGGTAGCGCCTTGCTTTACAAATAATAAGAAAAATACGAAATTATTAGGTTTATTGAAATAAATAATTAATATAGCTAAGTTGCTTCTATAATTTGTTTGAATATATATGGGGTTAGTGCAATATTATTAATAAAATAAGTATATATGTATTTCAGTTCGAAATCGGGACATGTGCAATATTTCTAAACTACAAATACACGTGCATCGGTGCATCAGACAAATAATACTTATATAAAACACATACACACACACATTTTACTGAAGTTTGTTTGTAGGGGTCAGCTAGTTAAGTCTGTCACCTTTGTTAACAAAAAATACATTTTATAATTAGGGTGTGTAAAATGCTGATATAAATTTGCTTTTCATATAGCTAATTTATAATTTGCAGTTGGCAATTTTTAAGCCAAGCTGCCTACTATATCATGTGCCTTATTTATATAAGTGTTATTGTATAAATTATTAAATTAATAATAAAAAATATAAGAAAACATGCAACTTTTATTAACAATATCCTACATAATGATATGCCTGCCGTACTGCCTTCTTAATTTAATTCTAACACGGTATCAGTAAATATTGGATCGCTTTTAAATATTATCAGACCGTGTATAAAAAGGTACTTAAGTAAATTAATTATTTAAAAATTAAATGTATCGTTTATATTATGGACGTAAACCTTTTGTTGTATAATATAATATTAGCACAAATTTCGTGACGGGAGGAATAACGCGACTCCGCGACGCGGCGACGTGCGTAGGTTTATGTTGCGTTTATAGGAACGAAGCTTAGTCGCTCAGAGGGGCATACTTATCAGTCGTGACGGAAAATTTACTAACATATTTTGCCATCTATATAACATATACATATTTAAATCGGGAATGCTAGAATTGCTTAATATTCTTGATAATTATTCAAATTAAAGTACCTAATAGCACTTCCAAGCTAGACAAGTCGAAAAGGTTGAAATATAAATTAAACAAGGGTTCATCTCTAGCGGTATTTGTTTATTTCTAATGAAAGAGTATTCATATAATACTTTTAAATATTTTCAATATATAGTTAGGTACACAATGTACTTAAATTATATTAGTCTTAAAATAATATTTCAACAAGTGATACAATCACGTTGAATAGTTTATATTTATGCTAACTATAGATAGACAAATCGGTAGATAAAATTATTCAACCTTACACTGTACATTTTGAATGCACTAGGTAATACCCAATATTCATCATCATTCATTAATGAGATTATATATATATATACTCATTAATACTCAATGTAATTTATTTATTAATTAGCTACGTTTAACCGTGTCGAACAGTCCTAGAAATATATGTTAATATTAACCAACCTTCTATAAGTCTATCCACTTGTTTTAATAATCTAGAGGCTGTTCTGTAATCCAAGTATAGGTAAATAGTTAATTAATAAATAAATTATCAGTCGGATAGTGGCAGTCATCTGTCAGTAATGTTTAAAAAAGTCATTAGATATTATTTTTTACACTTGAAATATTTTAATCGGATATTGTATAAGGTCTTACACAAATTACACAAAGTTATAAATGACTGATAACAGACGTACTTGGGTACAGTTCGCAACACAAGGACAGTGTTCCCATATTAGATTGCCCACTTTTATTACATGAATTAGAATGTTTTACAACTTTCATGGAAACGCTGAACTCTCTAATTCAGTTTTAAAAGACATTGTTTTAAAAGATGCAACGGTGCTTTATTATTAGTCTATAGTTTAACTTAGGAATACATAATATGTTTAAAAAAAATGTTGGTAAGTAAAAGCCAGTGATTTGGTAAATCTTATGCACTAAGTAATATGAATATATGGACCGTGTTAAACATTCGTGTGTCAACCCACAAAAAATCGGGTTTTGAGTTATGAATGCAGTTTTATTAAATAGATCATGAGGAATAAGGCAGTGCAATCCATTTTGTTAAAAAAAAATCGTAGAATATTCTAGAGCACAAAATTGGTTATTGCTTTTTTCCTATGTCAGATTTGTATTTTTGCATTAATGTGTTAAGCCACATACCTATTACATTAATGCAAAATTCTAATTTGTTGTTTTAAAACGAATAGGTACCTATACATATTATGCACTAATTTTTAGAAAATGTAATAAAATAAACAACTAACGCATTAAAACTTTAATGTAAATACTTATTTATTTAAAGTTTTTATTGTTGTATAACATGTATCAAATAACATTATAAGTTCTGCTAAAAATGAGAAATAGGTACAAGTTAACACTAACTTATTTTTTTATTACTTATTATTATTTTTATCATATTAAATAAAATATTTTAGGGTTCCGTATCTTAAAAGGAATAAAAATTAACCCTTACAGGATTACTTTGTTGTCTGTGTGATCCTTTACCTCAGTAACGCGTGGAGGTAGGTATCAAACAAAAATTCATAGTAATATCAAATACTCAGGATTACCGTCCCTTGAAATTGTAACATAATTACAAAAAAATCGCCGACGCAATCAAAAGAGCCGCCGTTTATGCCGCGATTGATAAAAGTTTTTAACACTCGCTAGCGAATCAAAACCTACAGGGTACTCCTCGTGAACTCAGGATCTTGAATTAATTTAGTAGGTGCGAGGTAACGTCATATTTTAAATGACATCATTAAAAAAATATACACCTACAGGTTATTTATAGTACGGAACCCTTGGTGCGCGAGACTAACTCGCACTTAACCGATATTTTTTTATAATATACATCATTAGATTTAAACGTGTGTGATAAAAATTAGAATATTATAATAAATAATAATATTAAAGAATGTACGAATTGTTGCCACAATTTATCAACTCTTCGAAAAATGGTTTTTAGGTGGTTTATTAATTTTTTAGGTACGGAAGTATATATTATTGGTTTAATTCAATATGATAAAATAATAATAATAAATCAATTTGGTTGAGCTTTTAAGTAAGTAATTGAAATAATATAAGTGTTAACTTGTTGTACCTATTTCTCATTTTACGCAGAACTTATAATGTTATTTAAAACATGTTATAACAATAAAAACGAAATAAATAAGTACTTACATTAAAGTTTTAATACGTTAGTTGTTTATTATTTTACATTTTCAAAAAAATAGTGTAAAATATATTCATTATAAAAGAACAAATTAGAATTTTGCATAGTGTTATGTGGCTTAGCACATAAATGCTAAATGTAATAAACCTTATAGCCGATAAGCATTAACCATTTTTCTGCATTTTCTATTTAATTATGAATTTATTGAAATAAATACATTTATATCCTTAATCTATGCACTTCAACAAAAAAAATGATACCACATAACAATATTTTTTTGCTTAAAATAAGCGGAAAAAGAAGAATGTTCTCAAAAAACTTTAAGCGCCGATATCTCAAAACTAGCTTGGTGTGGGTTGAAACACTAATGCTAAACACGGACCATATATCGTACACTAAAAATATTATGGTTGCTATGTCTGTTATTAAGTTATATTATTATACGAGCTAGAATGACATGGACGAATAAGTAACGTACTAATGTACCCACAAAATATTATTATAATAATATACAAGATTATAACAAAAATAAACATAGAAAAAAAACCTGACGAGGATTTGAATTTTGCTTCCATATACTTTACGAAAAATTATAACATCAAAATTAGGATGCTTTTTTAAAATATATTTCTTAATAAACCAGATTACTTTAGTAAATATAGTTAAATTATCTACTTATATTATCGAGAAAAGAAGTAATTTACACAAGAATACACGTTTAGTTAAGAATAGAGAAACCTAATTTGATTTTTTTTTACCTAAACGCAGCAAAAACGACTAAGTAGGCGGAATACAAAATTTATACACCAATTTTGATAACGTCCGATGTTACTCAAATAATTATGTATTATAGTAAACTTTCAATCTAATTTCTGTTTAAACTACTACCTATTATTGCCAAAAGGCGCACACTTACGTGTTAAACAGCTTGGCAAATACAATTTTACATTATCCTTCGACTTAGATTCATCTCAGTTTTATGGCTTGGCTGGGCGCCAAGTTCAGAAACAAATAAATTATTTTTGTCGAAAACCTAATGTAAAATGTGTGCCGGTAATAATATGCTTGACAAGAAAAATAATAAAATAGTGTAGGTTTGTTATATAAAAAAAAAATATATCAATCATGCACAAAGAAAAATATTTTTTTTGGAAGACACGTCATTGCTACTACGCATTTTGTGTATAATTAAAATCTTTATAATGTATATTATATTCTAAGTATAACACAACAATAGTGTCTTAATACTAGAGCACACAAATCCACACAACGTTATTGCTTGAATTACAGACAAAAATCAATTTCTTATTTTTATAAGTTAATCAAAACCATTAATTAGTAAGTATAATATAGCGTTCACTTACTCCCGTGACAACACCAGAGAATTGATTAGATGAAGGAAAACGGGAAATTATGACGCAGTACCATACTTAAAGCCAATTTCACAATATCCGAGCAAAGTACTTGTATCTTATGGAGCTGACAGACATGGCATCCAACACCCGGGTTTAATTTAAACTTGCAAGATCACATATTATACTACATAAAACGTGACGTTACAGCCGCGACAATGGTTGCAACATCGCCTCCGAAACATTGGAATTAATTTAATTATTTATTTTCGCGATTAAGTCCCGTTTTTGTAAAGAATAACCAGGTTTATATATTGAATTATTTGTAGCTTTTCTCGAACATTGTTAACGGTGCTCTAGTCTTTCTTGTCCTAACTGATAAGGATCTGTCCTCTATATCAAGGATATATGCTTATAGGATATCAGAGTTACATACATTTTTAATCTAATTTAACTTTCTTGGCTTCATCCTTCTCCTCAGTCTCTATATTAGAAATTAAAGGGCGTTTCAACTTACCCTCAATATTTTTGCTCAGATTGCTTAAGTGTCTTATTTCGTTGGTGATACCCCTTATTTTGGCTAACGTCGATTGAGCCTTGGTTTTGGGACTTTGGCGATCTTGTGAAGTGGACGGTGCGGATATAAGGTCCAGTTTCGGCTGCTTCGCCGGTGGCTCGTCTTCGGACAATGACGGCAGTTTAATAACTGGCTTACGTGGTTTTATATTCGGTAATACTGTAAACGAATAAATATATTAGGTATTGTGTTAGACTATCGTCAAGTCATTCAGCTGCGAGTATGGATACTATTAGTTTTCGAAATGTCAGCATAAAATTAATATAAGTACGCGAGTTACCTTATAACTGTTTTATTCCAATATTCATATTCTTAAATCACCATAAGAATAAAAACGAAATATGTATGGATTTCTTGTGGTAAGTGGTCAAAATTTTGTGTTAAAGGAATTAAGATTACTTCATATATCAAGACTTTATTTGTACCAATAATAAGGAAATATTTACATTACCTAATGCGCACTAATATACACACATTATAATAAATAATACTTTCTTGACAGGACTATCAGCATGTTTGCGTTTACATTAGATTCAAATCAAAATGGTAAAAATTAAGTATCAAGAACTTACAGATGCAAGTTAGCAAGTGTAGGTACATAAATCAGCTATATTTTTATCTTTACTTCTCTATAACACTCACGTTTATTTTGAGCTCGTTTGGATGTGCCAATCGGTAGTACTGATAAGTCCAGCTTTATTTGACTACCGAAATGACGCAAAGGCTGCGCCGGCGGCGGGCTGACTTCTCCCGGCGATGACGCTGAAAATAACAAAAAGAACATGTTACAAAATAGATTAGCCAAATGTTTCTACATATATATACCTATTGATATTACACGACTGCACTAAGTGTACTAGATAGTGTTGTGAAGTAATTATCTTTAAATCAATAATCTCATTTAACATTTACTTGAGTATCCACTTAATGTTAAATAAATAAATTTTACAAACAAAAATAAAACTCATTAGAATATACAAACAAGGAGAGAAATATATGTGTAAATTACCAGAGATTGCTTTCCCTCCTACAGCCTGATTAGTATGCGTTAGCTCGCTGTAGCGAATATCGCATTCTTCAATACGCTTCTTCAGCTCCGCTATAAATCGATAACAAAATGCATTACAATAAATAATTTAATATTTTAATAATATATGATTTTATGCTGACGCTTCAAATATTTTTAGTTGCCATTATATGTATAAGCAGAATGAGGTTGACAATTGTCTAACACTGGTAAAATTTACATTTAAAATTGACCAATATTCGAGTTAAAACTAGATTTTTATATTCCATAAAAATATTTAAATACGATAAAACTAAATAAATAGCAAAAATAAATGTTATAATAATATATTAGTATTCAGACAATTGATATAATTATTATAAAATAACTATAATATTTACCAATAGCAGAATCTTGATCCCTCTGTTTTTTACTCATTTCTCTAATAAGCTGACGTTGTCTCCACGCCACCTTCTTATACTCCAACATCTGACATGAAAAAAAAGAATTAATACAAAAATGCAAGTGAAGCAGATAATTTAGAGGTAGACACAAAAATAGTACGCTTTACGAGCGATAAAAGATTCAACAAGCGTGTTAAGGAATAATTCTTATATATAATATATAAATAACAACAATTATTAATTAATACTAAATACTGGTATCGGTCGCTAGAATTCACGGCAGTCGTTGGGGTAGAGTACAGACCTATGTCCAGAAGTGGACATCTTTTTTTTATTATAGTGTGATAAGTTTATTTACTCTTCTTGTTTCTTTATTTGTTTATCAATCACTAAAAAAAATAATTTACCCGTTTATGATATTTTTTGTACTGCGTTGCCAAATACAGTGATAGTTTCGCATTGAGTATGGACCGCCGGCGTAAATGGAACATCTCTTGCCTGATCGCCAACGGAGCAAATACGGCTGAAAAAAGAAATAATACCTATTTAGAAAAAACAAATGATGTGCTTAAGCCATAAACTATTATTATCGATATGGTCATTTCAGGTACATCTAGGGCCATATTGAAACTTCGAATGATGACGACATGGTAAATGATATTATTATTCATATTTTTTTGTAATAATCAAAATAAACAATTACATATTAGTTATATTTATGGCCAGTAGTAACACCAGAATATTTTATATGCCCTCCCTTTGCTCTGGATTTATTATAGAGTGCGAAATACTTTTGCTACCTTATGATACAATGTACTTTTGGGGACCTACTGTGAGTTCCTTTTGCAGGCGGTGGTGCTATGCCCGCCTGAAGCCGCTGCCTCAGCGCTGGCGATATTTTATCGTCAAAGTGCTCTATGGCCATGCTGGATATATCTCTTAACTCTTGCAAGACTTCATGTGCGCGAGGGGGCGACTTCATTGTCTCTGCTATTATGAGGACGCGTTTTATTTCATCTATTACCTGAAAATACAATTATAATTTATAAAATGCAAATATAAAAATATGAAACGAATTTTCTTTTTAAAAATATTTCCTTTGAATATGTTGTAGAATTAATTTATCGCACAGTAAACTTGGGTAATATTACTTAATTTTTCTATTTAGGTAGTCTAATAATTTTCTTTAGAATAATGTAAAAATATATATGTCGCAGTGATATGATGAAAATAGGGATTTGATCAAATCCCTCAGTGATACGATCAACTACCGGTAGATGATAAAAATACCACGCGTTGTGTCATTTCCCTAGCGAAATTCAGTGATTTGATCAAGTCTCCAAGTCATTTTAGGGAAATGAAAGAATTATAGAAATGGCTGCTAGATTTCTTCATTTCACTTAGTTATTTGATCAAATGCCTGGGCTGTTTTAGGGACATGATAAAACGAGTAATTAAGTCAACTCGGTTTTAACATTTTACCAAACACGTCTAGTGATTTGATCAACTCCCTAAATAGTTTTAGGGAAATGAAAGAATCACCCTAATTGTAAAAATCCTACTAATTTTATTAGTTGAATAGAAAATAAGACAACAAATTCTAGGTAGCTATGTAATACATATTTCAGATAATCCATCCACTAAATCTGTGATCCTAGTCACTCCTTATAACAAAAAAGTACAGCACTTCTATCTGTTGTTACTTCACTATCACACTATTAATTCACCACACACTGTTTAGCATATATTATTTCCTACAATGTTTACAACTGTTTTGTGATACTCTCAGCACCATATATATCTCTATCGTATAATTCAGTTACTATCATTTATCAACTAGCAGTTATTTTACAATATAATTTAAAAAACATTTTCTTGAACTGACTGACTTGAGTGGTATTGTTAGATAAGACATAATAATATAGTAATAAAAGTGTTTCTAGGCACCAGCTTTAAAATTAAAAACAAAAATTAACTAAACCGAAACAATATATTGTAGGTGCCTATATATTAATATATTTATTTAGAAAGAAACTTGCCATCTACTTAGCAAATATTATAATGCATATATTATAATTGTAACATAATGTGATTTCTCATAATTTACCTTGCCAGGTATGAAGCAACATATTCCAGTGTCAATAAATTTTGAGTATGTCATGTTGAGCATTGAAATGCGAGTCTCAATAGATGTCAGTATATCACAGTGGCGAGCCAAGGGGTGGTATCTGAAAATATGATTTCAATAAAGTAAGTTTCAGTTTTACTTACTTCATTATATAAATCAGGAAGGCACAAATATTGACTCTTGCCTGCTTATTTACAATACAGGTAAAAACATTTTATTTGATACCTAAAAATATGTACAGATATTTTGGAACTGGGTACAAACACAGAAGACAAAATAATACCAAAATTCAAAACAGGATATTTTTGCAACGAAACATTTTGTTTTATATACATAGTTCAATACTCAATATTACATGCAATACTTTATGAAATATCTATTGCCCCTGTGTGATTTGAGTTTACATTATAATTGGGGTACCTATATTACCTAATTTTTTTTTTTTTGTACAAATGTTCTTAAAATATAGTAAAATTCATTAGTGCCAAGTTGTAAGGGATTGCTTCAATTGCTTGTATATTATAGTAGAAACTGTTAAAACAAATGGTAAATTAGGTTTAGTAGACACATTGCTTTCAGATAAATACCTGCGTTCTGATTCCCGTCTAGGCAGCTGTGCCTTCACATTTTTTAATGCTAATCCATGTCTTCTCTCAATCATCAGGAAACCACGATTCAGCATACGCATTGAAATGTCATTGAAGGCTTTGCACACCTACAATCATAATATATAGGTAGTTGAATTTACTATCAGCATTAGGTAAGTTGTCAATTAGTAAGGTGACATGGAAGTTACTGTCTGAATGCTTTTCATAATAGGACTTACTAATGATAGTCACGACTCACGAGAATATAACCAATTATCATAGATTTGATTAATATTTTTTCCATATAATAAAGTAAGTTATATGAACAATGTAAAATTATATTGACTACATGTTTAAATAAACATATCTTATATAATTTACTACACTATATAAAAAAGGTAAGGCATATTATTATTTCAATTTACAAAAAAAAACTTACCACTCTGTATTTAGCAATTTCATCGTAAGATAAATACGACAGTATATTTTCAATCATAACAACTGGAAGATTAAGTAAATCCATTGTTTATAGTGAATATTGATCGTATAAGTACAACTGCACACGATTTAATGTTTTAACATGATCATAACATCGTGAAAATACGACGCGATGATTCCTTCTATCCTAATCTAGAATATTGTTTGATAACATTGGCAATGCCTGCCTTGCTCACTTGGTTATTTTGAGCGTTAGGTTGGTGCATCCGCTAATCACATACACTAATTTAGTAATACCGAGCTCGTTTATTTTGTTGCACTTAAGTCTTAATTAGATTAAATAGCTTTTTCTTCAATTGTTACAAAATCAATCATACAAAGCAAGAGCATCACACACACATACACCAGTACACCACACTCGTCATCGCCTCATCGGTCATTGACTATTTTGACAACTTTGACATTCAGGTACTATCAACTGTGAACAGTTTGTCGCTATTAGTCTTATTTGTCATAAACCTATGAATGTAACGTACACACATTATGCAGGATCAAAAGAACCTTAACATTTTTTTTTAAAGTCTATTTTAAGTAGACACACATATTGACATTTATTATACACTAGCTTCTGCCCGCGACTTCGTCGGCGTGGAACTCCTCCTTTTTTACAGTCGGTTAAAAAGTAGCCTATGCCTTTCTCAGGTTCCACACTTTCTTTGTACCAAATTTCATTTAATTCGGTCCAGTAGTTTTAGCGTGAAAGCGTAACAGGCAGACAGACAGAGTTACTTTCGCATTTATAATATTATAGTAGGGATTGAGCAAATATTTGTTACTTTGTATTCTCTAGGGTTTCGTCCGTTTCGTACCTACACAAGGCTCTCAACAGGAACTCAATGCCACAGTAGAGAATTGATATTATGATAAAATGCTTTAAAAGTAAATGATTTTTGTAAATAAATTTCCCTATGAGTTGTAACATTATATTACTTGCTGGTGGTTGTGAGCTTCATGTGCCAGTCTGACTTAGGAACACATATTTCGACAGAATTCTACGAGTCCTTCAATACCTACCCAACTACCTAGATATTATGTGCTTTTTGTTTTTACACTCGTAATGAGATGTATTTTCAAACATGTTTAATCATAATCATACTAACGTAAAATAGGAACCAACCCACTTTAATTTAAAAGAAAGAGGATGAAAATTAAAACAACATAGTAACATCAAAATATTATAATTTAACAATATAATAATAAACCTTTAACCAAAAGATGGGAGATCACAGTGTTTCTTTTTAACATGAAAACGTAATGATGTATTGTACTTTGTGGCAAATGGACAGTATTCACATTTGAACCTTTTTTCTGTAGAATGCTTATACTTATGTTGCACTAAGTTGGCAGGTAATATAGTGGCGTAGTCACACTGGTCACAAGAATACCTTTTCTTCCCAGTGACATGGGCTTCTTCATGGTATCTTAAAATATATTTATTCATTGTTTGGAATGGACATTGACTGCACTGCAACTTGACCCCTTGATCTAAATGTTTCTTCTTGTGTTTAGTCATAGCAGCTTCATAGAATGACTTAAATTTACAGCCTGGGTACTCACAGTGAATAGTTGAAGCATTTTTATGACGAAGCATATGTTGTGTCATGCTAGCTTTTATACTAGTTTTAAAGTCGCAATATTTACATTGTGTAACTGTTTCTGGTGTATGTGAAGTCTTCATATGCTTGGCCAGTTCAATCATAGGTATCATTTGACCGCAAACTTGACATTGTGTGTCACCAACCATTACATGATTCTGTTCATAATGGAGCCTTAACCTTTCCCATACTGGATAGCTTTCCGCACATTTAGTGCATTGGAAGGCGTCTCTTACATCCGATTCCTCTGTTTTTACTTCAATGACAGAGGGTTCAGGTTCCGACTTTTTAGAATGAACCATATTGACATGTCGACTAAGCTCAAATTCATCTGGAAACGATTCTGTGCATTGCTCACACTTCTGCTGCTGTTCATACGTTATAACAGGATGTTTAAACAATATATGTCGCCGATAACTTTCTTTTGCTTTAAAAACTTTATTACAGAATGTGCAAGTGTATGAAACCTTTAAATGCACTTTCATTAGGTGTGGTTTTAGTTGTCTCTTATCATGGAAACCTTGATTACAAATATTGCAAAAAACTGTTTTGGGTGTGTCTATTTTATGAGTGCAACGCAAATGCTTAGCTAGGCCTCCTTGTGATGCGAAAATAAGACTGCATATTGAGCACTCTTTGACAACTTTTACATGGGAATGGTTTAAGTATAACTCACGATTATCAAATTGTTTGTTACATACTTCACAGTGAGCTCCATTATCATGTTTCCTGCGAACATGCCTTTTCAGGCTTTCAATTTTATCATATGACAAATTACAAATCATGCATTTCAATTTGAAATCTTCTCTTAATGCATTATGTTTACGTCTCATGTGTAACTTAAGGAAATTTAGTGACGAAAAAACCAATGGACACTCCTTGCATGTTATTTCTCCAGTCTCTTTATTAACACAGCTATCGAGAAATTCTTGAGAGTAAGTGTCTTCCTCGGGACTACCATCCTCATTGAGTCTATGCTTTCTCTGCACATGTCTTGTGTATGTTTCTCTTTTCGTGAAGATTTTCGGGCAAAATGGACAGTTAAACCACTGGTTATATTCAGGTTTGACAATTGTAGAGTGTTTCCTTTGAATGTGAACAATTAAGCTTCTATATTTATCATACGTAAGACCACAATGGGGGCAGACATGTTGGAAAGAATCCTCAAAAAGACCATGCTTTCTTCTCATATGCATCCGTAGCCGAGACATGCCTTTGAATACTAATGCACACAACTTGCAAGTTCTCTCTTCATTATCATGTTCATTTGAATCAGGGCCATGCTTCCTTTTAATGTGAGCTACTAGGCTATTTTTCATTTCATATGACATGCCACAATAATCACAAATATGTTTAAATGACTTTCGGAATACCTTGTGTTTTCTTTTCTGGTGCATTCGCAATGTTTTAGGACTTTGAAATACTAGATGGCAAATCTTGCATACATGGTTTGGGGCCGCTTCTCCAGCCACACCAGTACTGTATCCTAAGACCGTTTTGTCATTGACAACACTTTCAAATGTGAGGATAACCGCCTCATGATTTTGCTCTTCAATTTTGACAGCTGGCTCTTGACTATCTTCACTTTGTGGGCCTTCAAGCAGGAGACTACCTTCTGCAGCAAACTGAAAGAAGGATAAAGATATTTTAGTAATTAAAAAAGTAAGTGTAAAAACATTTCTTACTAAGAGGCCTTGTGTGTAATACTACCAGTTGCATCTGCTCACAATTAAATTAACCAGAAGGCTTATAAAAATAATAGCTCCATCCTGTTACAAAGTTTCATCTGAGTATATATATACATTGTAACATTTTTAAAACTCATTTTTTTTATCATTTTATGTGTGAAAGATTTACAAACAAAAAATTCACTTTCATATAAATTTGTAATATATTACTGTGATATTAAGTGAAACTTGCACCACAAACAGATAACACATGTTAAACTTCAGAAGGCATAACCCCTTTGTATTAGGAGTTCAAATTAATGATGACACAATAGGTATAATGATCTTCAGTTTAATTAACTCACAGAACACATTATTGAAATTTAACTTACATCATTAAAATCCAATTCCACCTCGATATTTTCTACTTTTATATTAACCTCCGGATCCAGAGCCGGTATTGAATCAGTTAAATTTTGAAACATATTGACGTCTTCAACTGGCCCAGGATCTTCATCAATGTCCTTGAATGGATCCTCTTGTTTATGTTTCTTTTTTTTCTTTTTCTTTTTTATTTTCAGTTCATAAGTCATTGCTTCCTCGGGTAGAAAAGATGTTGGGTCCCTCCTCTCATCATTTTCTATTTTAACTTTACCTTCTTCAACTTTTATGTTTATAATATCTTCTTGTTTGATATCTTCCAGACTGATTTCTTGCTTTATGTTAAGTGCCATTATGAAGGATTTTATAATAACCTAAAAAACAAAATACATAATATAAGTACTAGTTAGTACTGTTTTATTTGGTCCTAGTTCCTATTTAATATCTATGTAACTAAGACCTTAAAACTTTAAGCTTCAACCATATTATTCTTTACAGTCCTTATATCTAGTTTATAGTACCTATTAGTTTATGGACACCAATAAGGTGTAGCAATTTCTTATATATATAGTTTAAGTGTAAGTACGTGAATTTAGTAAATAACATAAATACATATTTCATAACATACAATTTTATATATGTAGATAAGATATTGATCCTCTTATGTCAATAAGCATTAATTATACCTACAATAATTCAAATATGTAGTTGCAGGCTATTTACTAATAAAGAGCAAAATACTATACTTACTAAACAAAAGTAGGTAAATTTTAACACCAGCACGTTAGAGATGGATAAATAGTGTACAATATATCATTCATTATTTAGTTATTTGTCATGTTACGTACCGATTGTAGAAAAGTTTTTAAAGCTATTTCATACTAATAAAAAGTTTAATCGAATTTAATAAGAAAATAAGACTCGGAACAGGAACTTTTAATTTTACACCGCTAAGACTACCACGTCACTCGAGTAAAACTTACAAGACTTATCTTTTCTTAGCTAGTCATCATTACAAGTTTATTATAATTGGGTATGTATTATTTAACTTATTTCAATGTTAACTCACAAGTAACTACACATATTTATAAACTAACAAATGACAACTAAGTATTTACAGACGGCCAACACCTTTGTGATAAAAATCAATAACATCATAATATAAAAATTAAATCTTTATGAAAAATGGCCAAAGTGGCCTTTATGCGATTATTGACGTTTTTCCACAATTTGTGACATTTGAAACGGTGTTGCAAGTTTGGTATTATAGAGAATAAATTACCTCATGAATATAAATATTGGAAGTCGGAAACAACTTTCCACAGTTGTCAGATTTAAATATAATATCACTTGTTTCCTGTATTATATCAATGGAATATTATCTATCTTTGCATATTAATTACCCTTCACATGTGATATATTACTTATACGTGCATTATTTTTTAATTTCCTTTCTTAACTGCGATGTTCATACGGTCTAACAGTATTTGTGCACTTACTTTAAAAATATGGAATGTCATGTCGTTAATTATAATTTTATTACAATATTTATTTCTCCTATCATGTCCTTAAAATCCTTTATAGGCTTAGCCTTATACATATTAGTATTAGTAGGTAGGTACCTACTTAAAGGACGGTCGCCGAGCACAGCGAAAAATGGACTTTGCCCTTTTTCTATTTGTCCCCTCCTTCTTGTTTGCCCTCACGCCCGCACAGCAACCTTCAAGGTTACTAATACGCGCGTGCGACAGAGACAAAATTAAATAGAAAAAGGGCAACGTCCGTTTTTCGCTTTGCTCGGCGACCGTCCTTTAGCTCGTTCCAAAGTTTGTCTACGCTTTAAACGTAGTCTTATGCAATATAACATAATTATTTATTTTTCAAGAACGGTAAAATAAATTAGGTAAGTATTTGTAAATACAGGTCGCATTTTATTTTGATACTCGATACATAGGTACCGAAAAATTAAAGTCAAATTAATTATATACAGCACCCCGGCTTCGCTTGGATCCCTTTTTTTATAGACTATGTCACTCGGGAATAGTGTAGCTTTCCAACGGTGAAATAAATCGGTCCAGTCGTTAAGGAGCCTATTCAGTCCAAACAAACTTTTCCTCTTTATTATATTAGTATAGATTTATATCTATACTAATATTATAAAGCTGAAGAGTTTGATTGTTTGTTTGAACGCGCTAATCTCAGGAACTACTGGTTCGAATTGAAAAAATCTTTTTTTGTTGGATAGACAATTTATTGAGGAAGCCTTAAGGCTATATAACATCACGCTTTGATAAATAGGAGCGAAGAAACAACAGTGGAAAATGTGTAAAAAAACGGGGAAAATTATTATAATGAAGAGTAACTATTCCACGCGGACGAAGTCGCGGGCCGAGCTAGTTACCTTATAACCGAGGGTATCAGGGTACAATAAATAGCAACATTTTTCGTAAAGACGTATTTTAGTCTTGAACAAATTATTAACAAAAAAAGACATTTCCATATAATTTAAAAGCTTCTATCTTAGTAAAATATTTATATAACGAGTGGGTAAAAGGTACAGGAGGCTAATAAAATAACAATAAAATAATGTGTTGACAGATACTGTAAACTTAAACTTATGTTAAATGAAATATAAATAAAAATGTTAACTATTAAAACTAAGATACCGAATAACGTTTCTCAAATGTCTATTTGACGTATGTCAAATGATGAGATGAACATGAATGACGGCTAACATAGTCCAATTTTAATAACTAATTCAGGACTCAGTTTGTTATGCGCCGACTTTGTAAATAATGGTACATAAATTAATTTTAAAATGTTAAAAGCTATAATTCAACGATGTGTTTTAACACAGAGTCCGAGAACGATAAAATCGTCACGACCTACCAAAATCAGACAATTTTATGTTTCCTCAAGTGAGTATGGTTTTTACACTACATACTTACATATTATTTTGGTTTGAAGTAAAAAATATTTTTAAACATTCTGTTTTCAGCGCTAAGACACGGCGAATATGAATGGCAAGACCCTAAAACAGAAGATGAGGTGTAAGTAAAAATAATATTGAGATATAATTATATTTTGTATAACCTATATTATCTGTAAAATTATTATATTAATGGAGTTATCTGAGAATGCACCCAAATAGCTTATTTATCAAATGAATATGTTGAGTTATAGCATGATTATGCTGGGTTAACTTTATGGAAACTTGAAAGATTGCTCTACATCCAGTTTTCCTTATGCATAACAAAAGAATTTAAGACAAACAACAAACATAATACTATAAATTTGTTGTAAGTAATTTTTTTTTGTAAAAATTTGCTGCAAAATTATGTTTTTCAGGGTAAACATTACTTACATAGACAAAAACGGTAAGAAGCACAAAGTCCGGGGTAAAATAGGAGACAACATTATGTACCTAGCACATAGATATGGAATAGAAATGGAAGGTTTGTTCAAAAGTTTTACTGCAATATAACATGCAATTTTGTGGATGGATGTTTAAGAAGTAAACATCAATATGTTGTTATATTATAGTTCAGAGTAGTTTTATTAGCCTACAATTGTCATTAATGTTGCATAATTATAATCTTCAATCCCTTATATATAATGCTTTAAATTTTAATTCTCATTCTGTATTAACATTTACCAGGGGCCTGTGAAGCGTCACTTGCATGCACAACATGTCATGTGTACATTCATCATGACTACTTTGATAAATTACCTCCATCAGAAGAAAAAGAAGATGATTTGTTAGATATGGCACCCTTCTTAAAAGAAAACTCTAGATTAGGTAAGGGATATTACCAAGTATGTATATTATGAAAAAAATATGCATTTCATAAGTTTATTCTATTTAATTTTTAAAAATTGTTAAAGGAAATCCATCCTATAATAGTCCCATCACTGACTGGACTCTAGAAATACAGCTATCTAGAGGATAAGACCTAATTCATAATGGACCAATTACGTATTGGCAGATTACACACCTATTATGGCATGATAGGTGTGTAATCGACATCACCTAGCAAACTTATATGTAATGGCTAATCATTTCTGATGCCTTTGCACATTACACATTGGCATGAAACAACTAATAACGGATTTAACTCGCATGTTTTATTCTATTGGCTGACATTTCCATAATCATAGACCAACTCACTTACGACTTTTGAGTCGAGCTATGATTATGGAAACTGTAAAGTGCTCAAAACATCAGCCAATAAAATCCATTTATAGTTGTTTTATTCCAAAGTTATAATAACTAGTCAATTCATATAAAAAAGGTAACTAAGACTTGATTATTTGATTTCAGGCTGTCAAATAGTTCTAACGAAGGAACTAGAAGGTATCGAATTTCAGTTACCAAAAGCGACACGTAACTTTTACGTTGATGGGCATACACCAACACCACATTGATATTATTCAAGTAATACCGTTTATATAGGTAGTGATCACTATGAATATACAGTTCATGTTTACAATAGAAAACTCAGTGATTTGCTAAAGTAGTAAGGGAGAAATATTTTCCCAGTGTTTAGTAATAAACACAGCAAGTTAGGTAACACCTTGGTTTGCCAAAAACAATTATATTTCTTATTAGACCCTTAGAGCTATACTTTACTTTTTTTTAAATAAAAGTTAGCTTAAAGCATAATACTTATAAAGTTGTTGATATACTAAACATGTAAGTCTTGTACAAATAATAGGTTAGAAAATAAAGTACTGTTTCAACAAATAATATGATTGATTTATTGTCCTGATTGTTTTTATTAATAGATTACCCTAAAATTACAAATGCATACATTTTTACAATATATTTAGCTTACTATTCATATAAGAAAATGTGTCATGTCATGTCAGACCAAGTAACAATTATAAAAAGTATGAACATTTATAAAAAGTTTATCTTAGGTAATAATGCAATATCAAATTAAAATATTTTGTAAAGTATTTATTCTGTGGCTCTCTAAATGTTTCTTTAAGGAAATTTTATAAACGGTTTTGTATGTGCATTGGTCACAGTAAATCATATTTTTATTTGGATTATGTTTAAGTTGGTGACTCTTTAACGCATATTCACAGTTATTGATGTTACATACATAAGGTTTATAATTTGTATGAATGCGTTCATGTATTTTAAGATTTGGTAAATAATTGGTTGCATATTCACAAAATGAACATTTAATTTGTTTATTCCTTGTATGGGTATTTTTATGTTGCTTGAAATGTGATAACTTTTGAGTGCTGTATCCGCATATAGTACAAGAATATCTATTGTTGTATATTCTTTTATTATGTATCTGTAATAAATGTTCTTTCAATTGATCTTGATTGTCGAAATTGGCTAGGCATACATGGCAGGAAATTTCACAATTGAAGTGCATTTTTGTATGATTTTTCAGATCTGTAATCAACTTAAATTTTTTATTACAAATATGACATTTAAACTTAGGATTCCTCTTGTTGTTTTTAATAGAGTATTGCAAATCTTTAGCATCGTCAGGATGTTTTGTTTTGACATGATATCTAAGAGTTTGAACAGTTGAGTATGTGAGATTGCAAAATTTACACAATAATTTGCCTGTTCCATCAATTTCTTTATACCATGTTTTTTGTTCACCACTTGCATTGATCTGAAACCAAATGTAAATATAAAATCATGACAATTAAAAACCAAAAGTACTTAAGTCTAAAATCATGACAATCCTTATGATTACTTCTATACCTACTTACTTATTGTTTTGTACAATAATATTAGCATTGACAGAAAACATATATGTGCCTAAGCATACAGTTGCAAAATCTGTGTTAAAAACTAAAGTAAGTAGATAGACAGGACACTTACATGAATATCTATTTCATTTATTGCACGAATCGGAGATAGAAGAGAACGCTTCTGTTCCATTTTTTCCACATGAACAGATGTCTAAAAGATTAATATGAACTGTATTTTATTTCCTCATAGTAGGTAGTACCTTAAGATAACAGGAAGACATTATGTTGCTCCCAAAGCTTGTTAAAGTAACAAGAGTAAGTATAGTACAAATTAATAATGTATGTAAGTTTTAAATCATTGGTACCTACCTGACATTTTTGCCCATGCTCCGGTATAATATTCACGTAGTGATTGTAATATTCTGTAGTAATCGTATCCACATCTTCATGTAATGGATCTGTATCACACGAATCATAATATTCAATTTTGATCTCGTCTTCGTTTATACAATCATTCATATTTCAGATTATTTCAAAACACAAAATCTTAGAAAAAATATCAGCTGCTTAGCGATTGACAGTTACGAGTTCATTAACCTACTTAGCGTTTTGTTTGGTTAGTTTTATTGACATTAGAGTGAAGAATAATTATTAGCTGCAATAAAACTAGAGTAATAAATAAATAGAAATAATTAATGTCATAATATCTTAAAGATATTAAAATAAAATATGGATAAAAAATTAAGCAAAAAAATGTTTCGCTAGAATGGCAACTCGTAGTTCATTCGTTTGTATCGCGCCGTCGCTGTCGGCAAGTCGTTCCGTTCGCGACGATCATCGTTCCCGAAATTCATTCGTTCAATGAAATCAGTCTGCCCGTGACCGTCGTTTGAGTCAACGGTTTACTAAGTTTCTTCATAAAATAACGCGTTTCGGTGTGATTTGTGTTTTGTTTTGTGGTGCACGATGGCTTACAACGGTAGTGGTGGCAAGAGACTGTGTACAGGAACTGATCTCGACGTAGAAAGGGTGAGTATTATTTTCCGGTTTTTAGTTGTCAAACTGATATCTTCGCTGACTGTAGGTTTAGTCGAAAATGGCCGAGTTTACCATTACGTACCGTGTATCATGTTTTGTACTATCTGATCACAACGCGTCGGTATTTGTATGCTAAAGAGATCGATAACTGTCGATTAAAACACCGAGATTATAATATTTGTTGTGTTTGTTTAATAACAGACGAGCCCACGTTCCATTGTTGATTTTTTTAAGTTTGAGGTTACAATAAACGCTGCTTGAAATCTCGTTGGTTTTTTGAGTTTGGTTTGCTGTTACTTTATATTTTAGTGGCTTGTGGCTGTGTCTGGAATTTCACGTGGCGAACGGTGCACGTTTTTTTCCGTCCAGAAATAGCAACTTGCCAGGCGCTGTCAATTATTCTGATTGACAGGGTTCGGTCATTAGGGTCCCTTGTTATAGATGCCATTTACTTTGTAGTCTACGCTAAACAAAAATAGCAATAAAATAATATCTACTAATTTTGCACAGTTAATGTTCTTTTCTGTCGTTATCATCAGCACTCTTTGATGTAAAAAATATGCTGATTGGAAAGGAATGTGAGTAGGTAAACATAGGTGACATAGGTGCCTATTTAGTTTTTAAAATTGTCATTAAATTCGACCATGGTTTGTGTTTTAACAGCCTCAGTTGTATTAGAGGTAGACAATCAAAATAGGTAGGTATTTTTTTAAATACACGTAGGTATTGCATAAAATATAAGTGACGACTATGCGTTAAATTGGTATATAGCGAAATATTTGCTCACGATTTTAATACCTCATTATTATGAGTAAATAATTTGCTATCGTATATACCTACCTATATGATAATAAAATTGACACTACGGGTATCAGGAGATATTTGTCGCGCGAGACCACACTTGTCACTGTTATTCATTTTTAGGTAGGTAGGTAGGTACGTTACGATTTTTAGTTACCTGTCTACTTTTCCAATGAAAACGAGAAAACTTCTCTCTGCTCGTTCACCGAGCGATTGTGACAGAAGTTTTCTCGCGCGTCAATAACCTTACGTGGGTGCTACCCATACTGAAAATCTGAAACTTTTATCTACTATTAAACTTCATGTACCTAGGTAACTTATAGGTACAGGTACACGTTAAATTTGATAGTGTCGGAAGAGTGTATTTCTATTATATCATTATAGTTTTCTTCTTTTGTTCTAAAGGAAAATGAAGAATTAAAGAAACAGTGGAATTCGTGGGAACCTTCCAAGGTAACTTCATCTTTTTTTTTTATTTACTTACAAACTCGGTTGCTTCGTTACCAAGCCCTGGAGTTGAATTAAAAGTATCCTCTGAAGACTTTCGGGATATTGAGATCAACTTATTTTTAATTTGTACCCACCTATTCTCTTACCGCCATTTAAGCGAAAAATATCGTTTAGAATTCACCCATTTTCTGTTTCATTAAGGACTAGACGTAGATTGTGTAAAGCTTTATGGATCGTAAAGTAAGCATTAATCACGGGTTCTAGTGTTTAGGTAGTCAGGTATTTTGATATTTATAGTTTGTTTTGACATTAGTTCAAGTCGTATCAAAATCCGTTGTTAGGTTGAGAAATATGCACCTAGATAAGCTTACAGATGTGAAAAAACTAGAACTTCTATACCTATATAACTAATTTATAGGTAGCAATAGCTTGATTCCTCGCTAAGAGGAAACGTTAAGAGTTCTTTCACATAACGAGCAGCTGTCTCTATTAATTTTGATCAAAGCTTGACACTAAAGAAAACTCAAATAATTTACCCACCATCAAACGCCTTGCATCTCGTAAAATAAATTAAATATGAACTCTTCCGTTAACAGAATAAAGTGCAATTTACATCTCACGTAAATTTCAAAAGTGTTCAAAATCGTTGTGAAAATTTACCTTGTCTTTAGATTTAAAAAAAATCGTTTTTGCATAACAATGACTAATCGTAGGTACCAAAACTATAAAGATGTGATTTAAACTCGCATGTGATGTCACAGGAAATAATGTTCTACAATGTTATTAACTTTATAGATGGACTTTGTCAAGCAAATTGATTTAAGGTTTATTCGAGTAAACATAAAAGGTGTCTAATTATTTTTGTTGATCATATCATGATTAACTTCTTTTTGTACTGTTTCGTCAAGACCTGACATCATTCCTGTATAAGATAAAACCTTGATAGGTAATTATTACCTTGGAGCGGTCCTGGAATATCTACCCCATTCATCAAAGGCGGCGCAATTTGTGGTAACCAACTGTTACCTCGCTTTACCGCAATCGATTTTGCATTAAAACGGATTCTTGTCTAATTTAAGACGAAAATAACCTTTACCAAAGGCTTAACTTTAATTATAAGTAGGCTGAACATAACGATACCTTACACAAAGCTAATTTTACAAAAACCGGCCAAGTGCGAGTCGGTCTCGCGCACAAAGGGTTCCGTACCCTTATCGATAATAAATTAGGTAATTTGATTTATGACGTTTAAAAACAAAACTACTGTCTAGATCTCATTCAAACCAATTTTCGTTAGTAGTTTGCATAGTAATACACATCATATATTTTTTTCAGTTTTATCATGCCCATATTTTAGAAGTTACGGGGGTCGGGACACACATTTTACCACTTTGGAAGAGTCTCTCGCGCAAACTATTCAGTTTAGAAAAAAATATGTTAGAAACCTCAACATCATTTTAAAATACCTATCCTATGGTATCTATCCCCACACGTAGGTCTGATGAAAAAAAAAAAATCAGTTTCAGTTCTATGTATGGAGAACCTCAAAAATTTTGGTTTCTTTTCTGATTCTATTTTAAAATCTTAATGCGGTTTACAGAATACATCTACTCACCAAATTTTAATAATGTAAGTAGCTCTTATAGTTTCAGAATAAACTGGCTGTGACATACGGACGGACGGACAGACAGACAGACAGACATGACGAATCTATAAGGGTCCCGTTATTGCCATTTGGCTACGAAACCCTAAAAATGATGTCTTCTCCCCGTTATATTTATGAATTACTAGATGACCCCCCAAATTTCGTACCGCCAACTTTTTTCTTTTAATTTTCTATACTATAATATTATCAAGAGGAAAAATGACTGGGCCGATTCGAAAAATTCTTTCACTGTTGGGAAGCTACAGTATTCCCGAGTGACATAGGCTATAACAAAAAGCGATCCGTGCGATACCGGGGCGGACATCTAGTCTTCTATACCTACCTTGTCAAATAAAAAAAAATCAAAAAAATCCAATTTGGTGCAGTCGATCGGAAGTTATGCGCATTATAGGTACATTCGGTGATTATTTTTTATTAAAATAACGACAACACAAAATAACTGACTCGTCCATTAAGTAGGTATACACATAGGTTCTTCAATAACAAAGTTATGTTTAATATTACTGCGAACATAATATTACCTACGTACCATTTTTAATGCAACAGAAAACTACTATTTCAATTTAATTCCATATAATCAACAACTACCTACTTGCTAGGGTAGATATAGATAATCAATTATTTCTCATTGTGTGAATAATTTACTTATAATATAAAACCAGTTCTTGTTAAAAAAAAACAATTTTTTATGCCTTTTAAAAACTTAATTTCTATTAAATATTATCAACATACAAACTGTTAGAAATAAAATATATAATAAGTACTTAAATAATGGTGAGTTTTGCTTAAATGTAAAGAACTACACACAGTAGGTATTGCACATGTACATGCACTTTTTACTACATATAGCGTTAGCGAATGTAGGTTGGTATAATTTCACATTTGATAATTCTCATTTTGACAAAACAATAAATTATTATATTAGTCAAGCGTAGATACTCTCATATTATCATTCATGCTGAAAGTAAGTAGGCATAGCTTAATCAGATCCAGGTAATTCATCACGTCGTGTCAAGAATGTTTAAAAGAATTACTATCGTGTAGGTATCTACATTGACTCCAAACCGCTCTTAGGCCTCTTGTTTCCAACATCAACTGTGTTATAATGAGAAATAATCATTTTTATTTTTTTAATTTTGCTCCCACTCGTGTCGTCATTCTAAGTAGGTATGTAGGTAGGTATTGTGTTGCACAGGTTATCGAACTGAGCATATTTTCCATGTGTGCTAAACCGGTGTGTGTTTGGCATTTTGATATTCGCGGCTCGTAAAACGGTATTTTCCGTATCGTTAAAATGCAGACTTATTTCACTGCTACGAATAAATATTTAATATAAGACCAGTTCGATAAATAATCGTTCTATTATTATTCGATGTTTGAATGGCTCGAGGTTTCTGAAAATCAAGAATATTGTAATTAATAGAAACATACCTGTATTTTTTTTGTTATAGGTATTGTTCTGCTATGTAAACAAACTATATAAGCTATTGCCTAATATCAATATTATTCAAATATAAATCTTCTTAATAGTTGAAAGCATATTAAAGTACTAATGTTCTTAATGTCGGATCAAATGTGTTCATTGTAAAATAAGTTAAGAGTTTGCATTTGTGTGTGACATGTGGGTCAGAATGTAAGTTTATTTGCGATATGAGAAAGCACATGTCTCTGTCCTTTTGTAATTTGCACCCAACAATTTCGAGTAAGTTGTAAGTGTTGGAACCCTTAACCGTACTCGAGGACATTCAAAACGACATCTGCAATTTATAAATTCTTCCGAGACTTGTGTAGTGCTTTTCTCGAATAATATAGTATTGAATTGCCGCTCTGGAGATCCAGTGATATCCTCGGGGAGCTGATATCTCGACACTTATGCAGACATTTCTAAGCGTGGTTGAGAAAACGCGTATTCACCTGCTAAACGCATGCGTCAATATTAAATTTGTTAGCTGCATTGCATACACTCGGCGTCAAAAATATCGCCCCTCAGCGAAAATCAAATTCAAACAAATGTAGACGTTAGCGAAATTATGTCACCTAATTAATATTGGTATCAATTAAAAGCACGTTTAATGTGTTTTAAATTAACAATGTTTAATTTAAACTAAACATAATGGCTTGTGAATTAGAGCGTTTCCAAAAAAAAATGCATAAATGCTCCTTTGAAGGGTCGCTAGTTGTGCCCGTTTTCAGGGGTATAAAATGCCTGTAAGACGTCAAATGTCAATTATTCGCTATCCAGACGTCGAAGAGAATACATCTAAGGAACTCAAGCAAGAAACCAACCCTCGAACATGGAGACCACCGCTGCTGAATGAGTTCAAATGGTCGCACTATTGTAAGCAGGAGTTCGACAGTGCGATGTCGCTCGGCAACTCAATTTAAGTCGTCATGCTGTCCGCCGAGTAATTCAGCGGTTCCAGGAGACTGGGGGCTACATCAGAAGACATGGGGCTGGTCGGGGACGCTGCACATACGAAAGAGATGATCGCTTCATTGTGAAATCATTGCTACGCAATCGCTTCGCCAGTGCTGTTGAGGTGCAACAACGCCTCAGAGAAACTCGGACAACATCAGTTAGTGTCTCTACGGTTAGAAGAAGACTGCGGGAGAAGGATATTGAGGTTCACAGGGCTGCTACTGGCCCAGTGTTGACCACACAGCATCGCAGAGATCGCTTGTAATTTGCCCGTGATCACGTTCATTGGACGTTTGAGCAATGGAGGCAGGTTCTCTTTACCGATGAGACGAGAGTGCGTCTTTATTGCAACGATAGGCGGGCCAGAGTCTACAGAACATCGGGCGAACGATTCGCTCAAGCCTGTATTAAGGAGACGATTAAGGAGAGTGGGCTATGGAGGTGGCTCTTGCATGTTCTGAGGGGGCATATCTATAGACGGCAAAACCGACCTTGTCTGCGTCTCCAGGACTGGAGGACCTCGCGGCCAAGGGTCCCTGACTGCTCGCCGATACATTGCCGAGATCCTGGAAGAGCCTCTGATGCCATATGCGGGTTACGTCGGCTCTAGGTTCACATTAATGCTCGCTCCCACGCTGCATTAATTGTTCGGGATTATCTGGAGGAGGTCGGGATCCCCATTTTGCCGTGGCCAGCCAGGAGTCCTGACTTAAACTCGATTGAACACCTTTGGGACGAGCTTAAGCGAAGGGTTCGGTCACGATATGCCGCCCCTACCACCCTGCAAGATCTTCAGAAAGCAGTCATCGAAGATTAGGGCAACATTCCACAAGAAGACATCGTGAAGTTGGTGCGATCAATGAAAGACCGTTTGGAGGCTGTGATAAGGGCCAGAGGGGGTAACACTAGATTTTAAGTCAATTTTAGGCACATTTTATTGAATTTTGGTATCCATTTATTGTTGCAAAGTTAAACTTGAATAAACTTGAATGAACTGTCTACAATGTCATTTCCTTTAATCTTTGAACCTAATGAAAAATCTTTTTATTTTGTTATTTTTCTGAAAAATACACTTTCTTACCTTTCAAATAATACCTAACAATCATATTGTTGTCCTTGATCAAATAGGGTGTAAAGTCGGTTGAAACGATTTTACGAGTAGGGGCGATATTTTTGACGCCGAGTGTATATTATTTAGTCCATCTGTCTAAAGAAACTTTATGCCCTTCGTGAATTTCACCACTGTCTCTTCATATAATTTCCACAGCTGAGCCGTCAAAATGCTTCCGCGTGACTCACGCGCATGTTGCCCATGCCAAGGGGCGTGTCGCGTTTCTCACAAAACTCGCCGATTGGCCGAACCCTAGCCAGAATAGACACTTCTAGTTCTAGATTAATTAGCTATAGAATAAATCATTACAGTAAATAAAGAGCGCTTGACGCCAATTACATGCTCGAAAATGGAAGTTACCTGAAACGTCGCAGTTTACCTAGTTTATTAGTATAGTTTATTTGAGATTGCCAGCAAATATGTATTTATTGTTATGTAAATCTTACAATGACTAATATTTGTATTAGATTTTGGTTTTGTACTAATAGTTCAATCAAAAACCATTACAGAAAACTGTCAACACATTTTGTTTTGTATTCTTATTCCTCATCTTTCAAAAAATCAAATGAATAACTCCTGTTTCAAGATAACGGTCATGGGTGAAGTCGGACGCCACTGGCATAGGTTAAAAAATAATAATATTTTTACAATTACTCATTTATGATGTGTGTGTAAAAACTATAAATGTACAAAAGGTGGACTTAATGCCATGTGGCCTTGTCTACCTACTAGTCAACCTTTTTATGTAATTACAAAGAAGATGCGAGTTTTGAACCCCACACAAACGTATCAATGACGCAACTGATTCCGGTTGAGCAAGTTTCTCTTTCATATATATATCTGAATATAATTTTCTCTGCCAGTGATGTTTTAAGCATTATAAACACTATCCTTGCAGCGGCCATTCTCAAAAATTCAAGTACCTACTTCACAGATTTAGTTGGTACAAGTTCAAAAATCGAGTTAAGATAACGAAATGGTGCTACAAATGAATCAATTGTAATATCTAAAGAAGCCGACGCCAAACGCAATATCCCAATAAATATAGAATAGGAATTGAGAGGTCTGCGTTGCCTCACAACACCAGGCCAATGTAATATCTCGAGATATAATTAATGTATTTGCTCTCATATGTATCAATAGAACATTTAAGCCATGTTTGTAATATAAAAAAAACTATTTAATGATAGACATACATTACATTTACAAAGCTTTAACTGTAATTCGTAACTGTACGATTAATCAATGTTTTTAAATTTATAATACGTAAAGTGTGCATTTGCTTTTATATTGTAATATTATATTGATTAAAACACTATCACTCAGAGTAAGTCGTAATGGATATAATAACCATCATGAATAAAGTATTATGTATATTAAGATAATACATAATATGAAAATATGAGCAAATACATTATATTCGAAAATCGATACAAATATTTAGGTTAGCGTGCGTTGTAAAGCGTATATACGTTACTTATGTTATGGCTTCGCTATATTAGAGTAGATAAGGTTCAATAGTGGCTTCTATATGATTAGTGGGTAATTAACTGTTATTGTACCTACCTTCATTATTTATTCGTATACTCAATACGTTCTGTTATTTTATGTAGTATTAAAGTTTATGAATAGTATTTAGTATTTACGGCACTATGTAATGATCTATTGTACTAGCTATCTGAGTCCGTCTCAGAAGCTCTAGGTTGCTAGTTCATGTCCTACCGTGGGCAGGGGTTTATTGTAAGTACCTACTCGTGGTACAAGTTTTGGTGTAGTTTAGTTATAGTTTGTTAGATGTATATGACAAATTGAACTTTATCAATTAAGAGAACTTAAGTTTACCTATATATTTTAACCTATAGTTATCTAGATGACGCTTTCCAAACTTTAAAACATATATAAAATTCACGTAATTTATATTTTTTCATTAAAAAATTAAAAATATCTTGATATTCTTTATACTTATAGTGCATTCAAAGTCCTAAAGTCGCTAAGGATTCGAATCACCGAAAGCACAGAATACGTAATGAGAAGCCTAAAGCTAGTGCACACAAACATTTCAACCGCGCGTAAACACAGTGAGCATTCTGAATTAGATTATGCTAAGCGCTTTACTGTTCAGGCCGAACACAGCGTAAAATGGCTACGAATATGTCATAGACTATATTATTATGTTTGAATCCACATTTACAAACGTACTCCAGACCTTAAAACTATACCCGTGATTTAGTGAACAATTTATAATCCTCCACGTGCCTTCTGAAACTAACCAGATTTAGGTATTTTGACTTGGGAAACATAGCCTGGGCTTGAATTAAATTATGCTAAGCGTTAGAGTGACCGAGTTCGTGGGCCCGAGATAACTTGGAATAACATTTTCATAGTGTTACAGGATTACTTTAAAAACTTGAAAGTAGTAATCAAGTACTAAAATACCAAGTCGTTTTATAAAATATTAACATTTTATAAATAACTTCTTCAAAACACCTCGTTAGTGGGTGTTAATTAATATTTTAGTATGAATCCAACCCACAAGCTTTTTTTATTGTAGGTACCTACTTGCAATATTTGGGAAGTTAATATTAGACGCCGATGTTTCTGTCGGTATTTTACTCTGCGATTTTGCTACATGTGGTCAAGGATTTACTGCACTCTTTATTACGTGGCGATGTATCTAGAATGAAGTAAATATGTAAGTACATAGTATTTGTTTATGAAGAAATAGAACATATAATTATTTTTTATATTATAAAAGAGTAATTTTTAAGACAGTGTAATGAATATATTTTTTTAAAGTTACTCACTTGGAATTATCGAGCCATAGGATAATGTACCTTCTTTAATATTGATTTTGTATTATTTCGGTATAATATTATGAAATCCATAAACAGTAAACACATTTAGTATTCAAAAACTTCGGTCATTTATAATTAAAGAAAACTCATTTAACCACAGACTCTAACTTTTATAATTGGATAATTCTCACGATACCAACGATAAAACTTAAATAACATTTCTGAATTTATTAAAACGAGATTTGTAGTATTTAAATGGAATAGGATAAGTTTTAGTTCAATGTTCTGATTGAATTTCTGCAATCGCCTAGTAGTAATTGTATCATTCTGATTCAAATACCATATACCTAATACCACCATAATACCACCGTAATACCATCATGACAGTTCACTCTAAAGCAATACCATAGTTTTTGTGTAACTCGCTAGAATAGGGTAAGGTTGCAGTTTTAAAATAGAGTATTTTGCTTAAAACGTTAATAAAACTACTTAGAAAGGTTTAGTAAGTAGTTATTAACTTATTAATGAGTTTTACTTATAAAGTACCTACTAAAAGTAAATATGTTTATAGATTCCAACATTTCGAATTAACCTTCTCTGTAAATGGAACCTGAGGTAAACCAATTAGTTATTTAAAATTAGAGCCGTTTGAAACATGAAACTTGTTATTGCACTCCGAATCGTAGAGGAGTTGCTAAGATATTATATTCGGAGCTGGTCAGATGGTAAAGTAATAATGCGGTGATTCAGAAATGGAAATAGCCCTGAGGTGCCCGTTTTGTATTAATAGTTTTTTTACGAGATTGTTTTTAGAATGAAGTAATTTTTTTGTGTAAAAACTATAATTTCATCTTAGTACTACTTCATCGGAATAATCTAACTGCTCCCAATTTATTTAATGTTACGGGTATTCATGAGCTTGAGACCCACTAGTGTCCCGACTTTTTCTGTTTGTATTATTGTTTTCACCCCATCTTATGTCGCACCTGGTACATATATATTATGTTAACAAAATACTGAAATGGATTGTATAAATCTATACGTAAAAAATATTTTTTCTGAATGACTGACGGATCAACGCTCAGACTAAACCACTGGACGTAGATCTGAAACTTCGAGGGAGTGTTCTTCGAATGCCGTAGGCATCCCATGGGAAAGGATTTTCCAATATTCTACTTCTAAGATGGTGAAAAAGTGAGGAAAAGATTGTATCGCATATTTGTAAAGTGATTCTTAGGTCTAATCTATTATGGGGTTGAAAAGTACGCGGCTGAAGTGGCGGCCAAAAGCTAGTATAAAATAAAACACTTCGCACAACAAAAGAACACTGATTTGGCATTAGCATTATCCGGTCTATATATTGCTGTAGAGATTACTTAGATGCATTTCTATGATTACATCAAACATTGGTTACGGTTGCTAGTCGACGGGCAGACATACGGTTGCGGTCGCACGTAACAAGGATGTAGTCCGTTCCATTATGTGAAGGGGCTATACAACTACTATATACATACATAGGTACCTATCATCCCTGTTTCGTTATATTTGTAACATGATATAAGGATAATGTGTTCCGAGAGCCGATTTGTTTGTAGTTACTATAAATGTTGCTGTAACAAAAGAACAACGAAAAGTGAAATTTATGGTTGCCCCCTCTATTTCATTTTGGTCCAAGATCCCAGAGCGATCTGACGTAACTTATTTTCTGACGAATGAAACCTTAAGATTTCAGTAGCGTCTAGAGTGCCTTGAATATCTACGGGCTTGTGAAAACTGTCAGAGTGACACCAGGGCTGGTACCAGGTGAGAAAGGTGACTAAAAATAAGAGCTATCTTACTTATTTTCTCATGGCTCATTTTTATATATATCATGTAGAATATTATTTTAAAGTAATGGATATAAGTGTCAGACACTTGAGATTGACCAGAACTTTTGTCAGACACTTTTAAGCTACCCAAAAAATGGATCTCAAAGATGGATGAACATAAGCATATCATGTTTAGGCTCATTCGACTCGGTATGACGAGCACTTTCTAAATAGAATATGATGATGGTAGTGTTGATGATGAATCCTGAAGACTACTATGGATCTCGAAGTTGGATGATCATAGGCATATCATGTTTAGGCTCATTCGACTCGGTATGACGAGCACTTTCTAAACAGAATATAATGATGGTAGTGTTGATGATGAATCCTGAAGACTACTATGGATCTCGAAGTTGGATGATCATAGGCATACCGTGTTTGGGCTTATTCGACTCGGTATGACGAACGCTTTCTAAACACATGATGATGGTAGTGCTGATGATGAATCCTGAAGACTACTCCGGATCTCGAAGTTGGATGATCATAGGCATATCGTGTTTGGGCTTATTCGACTCGCTATGACGAGCATTATCTGTTTCAATCAGTGTTGGCGTCAATCGATTACAAATGTAATCCAATTACTAATATGATTACTCAGCAACCGATTACTCAAGTAATCGGGTACTCTAGTCACAGCCAGTTTATTCCGAAACTATAAGAGCTACATTATTAAAATTTGGTGCGTAGATGTATTCTGTAAACCGCATTAAGATTTTAAAATAAAATCAGAAAAAAAACAAAATTTTTGGGGGAAAAAAAAATGCTGAGTTTCAGTTCAATGTATGGGGATACATTGAACTGAAACTCAGCATTTTTTTTTCATCAGACCTTTACATGTGGGGTATCTATCATCATGTGTTTAGAAAGTGTTCGTCATACCGAGTCGAATAAGCCCAAACACGATATGCCTATGATCATCCAACTTCGAGATCCATAGTAGTCTTCAGGATTCATCATCAACACTACCATCATCATATTCTATTTAGAAAGTGCTCGTCATACCGAGTCGAATGAGCCTAAACATGATATGCTTATGTTCATCCATCTTTGAGATCCATTTTTTGGGTAGCTTAAAAGTGTCTGACAAAAGTTCTGGTCAATCTCAAGTGTCTGACACTTATATCCATTACTTTAAAATAATATTCTACATGATATATATAAAAATGAGCCATGAGAAAATAAGTAAGATAGCTCTTATTTTTAGTCACCTTTCTCACCTGGTACCAGCCCTGGTGTCACTCTGACAGTTTTCACAAGCCCGTAGATATTCAAGGCACTCTAGACGCTACTGAAATCTTAAGGTTTCATTCGTCAGAAAATAAGTTACGTCAGATCGCTCTGGGATCTTACTCTATTTATTGTGTGATTAGAGGTATTAGAAAAATTACATTCTATGTTCACGGACTAGGTAGATAAAATAAAAAATGTAAGCAGTATGCAGCTAACGGAAAAGAACCACGTGATTTTTGGTAATTATATTTATTATTCTATTAGTAGAATGCCATTTGTCTTGGGCCTGATCAGGTTGATGATTATCTTCAAACGGTAATAAAAGCTTAATTTTCAAGTATATTTACACCGATACAGATAGACTAAACTACACAGACAAGTTTATGCAGCGGTACACATTAATAAGCGTTTCAAGCGCCATTACAAGTGATTAGTAGCGTGCACTCTACAATGTTTACTTTGGACCTGTTGGTGCTTTAAATGTTAAGCAAACATAACTGATGTCTATTTTTATCTAGAAATGTTGTACTATCATAGACCTGAAGTTTACGCGTACGTTGAGTTACTAGTTGCAAAATCAATAGATCGAACATTAATTCTGGTTTATTTATATGTTTACCTATTATTAAATTTCTCACTATTCAAGGAAAATGTCATGGTCTCATTGAATAATTAATTATTTAATAAACGTTATGTTTGCCGTTGAGATTGATAATTAAACTGGCCGCAGTGGTATAAGAAGGAATATAATTATTATGTTTATATTGGATTTATTTAATGACTAAAATTATAACAGCTCTAATAAGGCACTAAACATTTTATTTCGTGTAATATTGTTACATTTCAATACAATACGTCGGCCTTTCGCTATTTAATATATTGTTTTAGATGTGCTGGACACAAGATTTCCTCGTCGTGAATGATTCACAAGTGACTCTGCATGTGATTGCACGTTTGACGTCTAATTTAACATTAAACTAATATTTTAAAGTGTATCCACAGAACATCCAAAACCTACATCTAAAACTAACGAAGCATGAAATCTAGAAACTAGGATCGTCGTCAAACCGAGTTAAAACAACAAATGTTATTCTAAAATATTTTATTAGTTGCGAAGCAGCTGTGCAATATAACACGAAGAGCGTTTAATGTAGGCAATGTGTCAAATACTCACATCTAGATTCTGAATGAATCATAAAAATAATTTATGACCCTGAATTGAAATCTTAGATGTCTGTAAATGTGTTTTAGATCGTTGCATGTCGTTTTGATTTATTTTAGGCGCTGTCACTGTGTCTTTCGTATAGATTGGCGACATAACGCATATTGTTAAACAAAAAAATATTAGAACTGTTTAAAAAGTTGCGTTATGAAATTCTATTTTCTAAATACTGTCACTGGTTGGTATTTAAACTTATAAGTGCCATGATGTTTACTTGTAATAAAAAAAAATAAAGTTTACTGATATAAATTACACGTAGCTTTTTAAATTGTCGTTAAAATCAATGGCCTCCTCCAATAGCTTACGTGGGGGGAGATTTTTACCCGTTAGTGAGATTAACATTTAAGATCGATTTATGTATAAAAAGTAGCTTCTTATGACCTATACTATATGATATTAGTAGCGAAAGTAGTAATTTATTACTTACTTTAGAAATATAAAAAAAAGTATTATTCATATTAATAATTTCTGATGCCTTCGCGGTTATTACACATTGGAATGAAACAACTATTAACGGATTTAACTCGCGTATTTTTATTTTATTTTATTAGCTGACGTTTCAGCTCAGTCGTGCTACGATTATGGAAACTGTAAAGAATCCGAAACGTCAGCTAATAAAATAAAATAAAAATACGCGAGTTAAATCCGTTAATAGTTGTTTCATTCCAATTATTCATATTAGTCAAACGTTGCTTATGGTAATATGTTTGCACAAATGTTTTAACTAATACCAAATATAAAAAGTTCAATTAAACAAATTAGATAATTAAATACAAACGTAAACCGGGTATACTATTTGAGTCGCGGGGTGTTTCCCGCGGCCTACCGCGGGACCAGGGTACCTATACCCTTAATATTTTCACAGGATATAAAGTTTCATATATCCTATTATGTTGTATTTATAAGTTTTTATAAAGAGTAATGTTTGTTATTCTGTATGTGTTAAGAAAACTTCGTAAGCTTTCACGCTAGACGGCTAGAAGCATAACGATTCCATATTAAAATAAAAATAGTCTATAGCTACTACACCCATATTTTTTATTAAAACTATACCTTTTCACCTACTTACCATATCTTAAACATAGTTTTCATCTTTGCGTGAGTCATTACAAGGGCTAAATTGCGTATTAATTTATTTTGTACCGAAAATACGACATTTTGAATAGGGTGCGTTTGTCACGGGAAGCGGGACATTAGGGGTTCAGAATTGGCGTGAAACACGTCACTCAAACACGCTCGTACTTACTGGTACTAAATGGTAGTTGGGTGTTTAAACATAGCCGTCGCATTGACTGACGTTAGCAGGACATTTTTTTAATATTATTGTAAAAAAATGGGTACTGTAAATACTGTAATGTTAATTACGTTATATATCAGCATACTTGGTAGGAATTTTTGAAAGGACATGGCGTTTATCCAACTGGATAAATTGATTAGTTTTGTGTATGACTTCCTAATTTGGCAGATATACAAAATACATTGGCTATCCGCTTTCTTTTGCCTGTTTGTTTTCACTTATTTCGTCTACGCAGTATAACACTTACAAATTTTGCATGGGTGAAACCAATAATTAAGTATTATCTATCAGCAAACAATGTGTAACAAAATTACTTTATGTACAACTAAAAAATGAATCTCGGCAAATCCACTTTTAACTTGATTCTGAAAGCGTCGTGGCATCATTCACAGCTGTCCTTCGGGTTGACAACCGTTTGATTTATTCACAGCACTCGACTGTACCTACAATCGTTACGGTGGAATGTCTCATTTGAAAATATTTGCTCAAAATTAGTGAATATCGGATTTAGCTCGTTCAAAGACGTCATTTGTATTATCAACGCGTAAAACTCAAAACCAACCACCAAGACAAAATAAACATCTTATATATTTGCTTACTTATCGGCTTGGCTTATATAAATAATTATCTCAACATGTAGATGTCAAATATTTATGCACAGTCTTAGAAGTCGAATTATCGAGTGGTCTGTTTGGATTTGAATGGTCGGCTTTCTCCAAAACGAACTTAACCATTATTTACATTACGTACCTCGAGTAAGTTTCAGAAATCTAAGATAATATACCAATTTAGAATGCCCTATCTGAGAATGGGTACCTATTGGGATGTACCCTTTATGAGAAAAGTGCACCTTCCGACAAACGAACTTCTTCTGTCTTTAGAAAAAGTACACATTTAAGAAAAGTGAGTTTTAGAAGTCTAACTCGATTTTCGGTCTTGTGGATTTGATGAAATTGAGATATTATGTTACTAAGTGATAAATTATATCTTAAGGGAAGAGACAGTAAGAAATCACTTGTCGCCTTAAACTGGGTGCAGTAAACAGGTTGAAGTCCCGGAGGCGCTAGACGTGGTGACCTAGATTCTAAAAGGGCCTGTTACTTTTCTCTTTTGTAAGGAAAATTGCGTGTTTACTGGAAATGAGGCTTTCTAGCCCACTTGTTTCTAGAAATATTTACTGTTAAAAATATGTTTCTAAATCCTTAGACCAACAATCACAATCTTTATTAGCATTACGCAAGCATATTTTGATTCCAACCCTTGTTATAAACTGTTCATTAAGTTATACATAAAGCTGATCCATGTGTTTATTTTTCTTCATTCCAAAGATTATACATACCATTATAAGCATAAAGTATGGTTATGTACGTCATTTTAAGCATTCCTTGCAGAGTTCATGGTAATTACTTCTTCCTTACCAAAGGATATGCTTATAGTTTGTCGTCTACTATAACTTTTGACGGGGTTTGTATTAACGTCAATGCAAACTACATTGGATCTGATGCATTTATGTCAGCTATGTTATATATGCACGGGTCTCCGCTTTGGGCGCTTCCATGAATCGAGATAACTTATCTAATTACGCAAAAGTTTGCGTTATGGGCTACAGTTTGTTATGTTTGTAGCTTATGAAAACAGATGGTTACTTTATGTACATCCGGCGACTATGTTGTTAACAGATCTAAGGTATACAGGGCTAAATTGCGGTACTGAGAATAGGTAGGTTTTCTGTATGTAATAAAATAATCCCGATCTGCATTTACTTACTAAAAATCTTTGCAGTGTTTTTTCTTTTCCGAACTAGGTTGTTTTTTTATTGTTTTTTAGGATAAATATCTTAGTTTAAGGTTCCCAAATACCAGTCAAAAGTTTATATGTTAATCGCGCTTGTACTCTAGTTGCAAACTAATAATTGTCAATAATTTAATTGAGTAAGTCGTTGAAGGATCCAAGTTAGAAGCACACATTGAAACTATATTAATACGTGTATTAGCATAAAATTTCAAATTGAACTAATTTTAACTTAGAGAAAATGTAAATCAAATATTATCTGTAAAACATCGATAATATTTTATAAACTTTGAAGAACGCTCCGAATCGGTTTACTTATATGTATTATAACACATTTTACTACATACAATCTTAATATAAGTGCAATATTTAAAATTAACAAAATTATAATATTAAGTATTATAAGTGACTCTGTTTTTAGCGTCATTCTTTAACAGCTCGGTGTTATTTTGCAAAATTTATAGCATAACACAATTTCTAATTATCTTTAACGATATTTAGGGTTAAATATACCTTCTTTATTTCTGACATTATCGTAAAAAATAACGAGTCTCGTTCAGTGAAGTAAACCGTGCCGAGAGTAAATTGAAACACGTTCAAGTACATTATTATAATCATTATGGAGTTTAGGATCGCTTACGTAGTTTAGTTTTCATTCAGCTCGAAATACTAAACAGTAACTCTATCAGCTGCCATAGAAGAGTATCCGAGATAAAGTTAATTTTACCTTATTATCAAGTGACATGTTGGACGTATTGAATTCGTAAGTATCTCTACTAAGGAACTCCTAATTTATCTGAGATATATAACGTCAAGGAATATAATATAAACGAACCAGAGTTCAAATGTACCGAAGATTATTATTAATATGAATAAGTATATAATTATAACGTATATTTCTTTAGTCAGGACACCTCGGTGTGAGTATCTCGTAATCGTAGTTATGAAGAACTTAGCTGAGCGCCTGCTACACTCAGATAAGGACGTGCCAGCTTTACTCACACGTGTAATTATTACACGCATTCATGAGATCAAGACAATTTCTATATATTTTTTTCTCGATTATAGGGTTCTGTGGAGAAAATGTTTAATGAAAATGCACAAAATATTAATTAGGTATCACATCTCTGTTTTTAAGTATGTTTATTTGATAGACGATGAAAGTAGGGAATTTTTGGAACATACATTTTTGAGTACTTTACTGTATTCTCATTTATTTTTATCACTTCTTAATACATTTACGATTAAGTAACTTTATAGACTTCTAACAATGTTTTGACAGTTATTACTACTGAGTCGATGAGAGTCGAAATTATATACTTCTAATACCATTATATACTTCTAGTCTCAGGTACAGAAAAGCTCCTGGTACCCAAAAGTCAGTCCTTTAAAGTAGTCAATGATCATCCAATTTTTCATCGTAGATGTGTCTTTTAAAACAGTGCTTTGGAAAAAAAATAAATTTATTATTATCCATTTATCTTTATTACGTAAATAAACAGAAAATCCTTTTGCACATACCAGAGACTGACACGAGATGACAGATGGCACTGTCAAACGCGTGACGATGATAGATGCGCGTCGTTGTTCAGGAAATGCAATGTGATTTTTTGGAAATTAGAACAAAATACAATAACAATATCTATTATCTAATTATGTGAACTTAGTTTGCTTAATGTTTGGTAATACTTGTACTTAATGTGTGGTATACTAGGGGTTGATTTTAAATATATATCGAGGGGTGACACAATGGGAGATATTGAGATATATATATATATACATATTCGGAATCGGCAGATTTTTCTGCGTCTTTTGAGCCGAGTTTCATGCAAATCTACGCAATTTTTTGGCGCTGGAGTCAATTAACCTTTTACCTGCTTTCTTCACCATTTTTTATTAGTGGCCGCCGGGTTTTAAATTATCGTGACATCTTTACTATCGAATAAAATAATGTATAATAAACTAAGTTAACTCGAAAAATTTTTACATACACAAGTAGGTATATTGTTGGAAGTTGTCGTTATTAATGATGTTTCTGTTTTTTGTTTCAGGTACGCCCGGCTACGGCTTAATATTTTTTAGTTTTAATAAGGTATAAGTATAGGTAATGTAGGTTCTTGGTTGTAAGGAGTATGGTCAATGAAAGGGTGGGCAATCTAGATTTAAGATACGAATTGGACTACCTTTACGGTTTCATGCCTTTTAGAGGCGGCACTGTGTCCTGCCAGAGAACCTTAGTACTTAGACTGTGTCGACTGTGTGCTTGCAAGGCTGCCTTATTTAACTATTAATAACTAACAATTAACATTTTACTAAGTGTGTAAGTACGATTAATATAATAACAAATAATAAAAATTGCATATTTCTCAAACGAAAATGCGCTCTTTTCTGCGTTTCTTGCTCGTTCGGCCTCGGATAATATTTGGCCAGCTTTAGTTTAATTACCCGTGTCTAATTTTTTTATGCACTTAAGTCGCAGCTAAAGTACTTATAGAGCAAGAGCCAGCGGCCCCCAGACTTTCGGTAAAGTATAAAAGCTGTAAGTTTGTCAATGTATGCCCCCAACACAAGTAAGAACGAACCCCGTCTATGAAACTTGGGTCGCGGTGGCTTTGGCAGGTATCAGGTAATAAAGGTGTGTAAAATTGTGTGTTAAATTCGTTAAAGTATAAAACTCAGTTTTTACATATTTTACGTATAATAATCCTAGAAGTCACCTTGCCGAAACCCAGACCCTTCGTACGGTTGCAACCCTCTCCCAGACGCCCTTAAAGTTTTATTTAATTGTTACTATACTTACGGTATAGTATAAAAGCTCAATTTATATATGTTATTTGGAGAACTATCAAATGATGTTTTCTTAATAGTAGGAATGTGAAAAAATAATCGATTAAAAATCGATTATTTTAAAGTAAAAATCGATTTTAAAACGTGATTTTTTTTAAATTAATAATCGATTTTTTATAATCATGAAATAAATGCTCCCCGAACAGTTTAGTTGATTCATTTTTAATAAAACATTCACTAGATGGAGTTAGACGATGAACTGTACTACTTTACCGACATTCGTTTGATATGTTATTCATTATTCGTTGCTGAAACTTCATTTTTCAAACAATTCAAATTTGAAAGGTTCTCGTGTGAAAAAGTTTTTAGTGTTTTAGAAGTCCCGTTTTTTATAATGTCTACGACTAAAAGAACTACAACTATTCAATATTGGCGTCAATATTTTCATGTTAACAATAAATCTGGCAGTGCTAAATGTAAATATTGCCCTAATTGTATTGTTTTAGTTATTGTACATAACGAATTTTCATAATAAATCTAGAAAATAGTTCTCATTATCCCTACTAATATTATAAATGCGAAATCAACTCTGTCTGTCTGTCTGTTACGCTTTCACGCTAAAACTACTGGACCGATTTAAATGAAATTTGGTACAAAGAAAGTCTGGAGCCTGAGAAAGAACATAGGCTACTGTTTAACCGACTGCAAAAAAAGACTTCCACGCGGAAGAAGTCGCGGGCAGAAGCTATATACAATAAATGATAGATCATGCGCAGTTAAACGTCGCAATGGACCGAACGCTGTATTTCACTCGCACCCGCTGACACATAATATGTCCCTCGCGCTCGCACCTACATTAGACTTTTGATGTATTGGCAACATGAAATTCTTAGTCAAAGTTCAAAATTGTCCCTAAAGACCCCAAATGACGGTATGTGTCAGTGGGTGCGTGTGAAATACAGCGTTCGGTCCATTGCGACGTTTTACTGCGCATCAGCTGTCATTGTATTATGTGGTACGTATACCGTAAGTATAGTAACAATTAAATAAAACTTTAAGGGCGTCTGGGAGAGGGTTGCAACCGTACGAAGGGTCTGGGTTTCGGCAAGGTGACTTCTAGGATTATTATACGTAAAATATGTAAAAACTGAGTTTTATACTTTAACGAATTTAACACACAATTTTACACACCTTTATTACCTGATACCTGCCAAAGCCACCGCGACCCAAGTTTCATAGACGGGGTTCGTTCTTACTTGTGTTGGGGGCATACATTGACAAACTTACAGCTTTTATACTTTACCGAAAGTCTGGGGGCCGCTGGCTCTTGGGCTATTACGTAATGACAAGTTTTCCGTTTATACTGACAAGAAAACACCGTCAATGTTTACAATCAAACACAAATCCGGGAAAACTGTAGATTTGGTAAACATTTTATCAACATTTACTTGATCTTTTTTTGATGTAACACAAGCAGCTGCTGTCACATTGGTATTTGGCTAACATCCTGTTAAGTTTGCGCGTGTTTTTAGGAAATGAAACAGATGATTTGATTCAATGTGTATTTTAAATGTAGTGTAAATAAAGATTTTTCACATCACTAGAATTAATAGGTGTAACGATTAAACGGTATGTTGTTGTAGTTGAACTGCGAAATGTCTTGAGATAAAATAAACATATCTTTAAGACTTTTGGAAGGGTGCTCCAAAAGTATATAGGTACCAGGTATTATTTCGTTTTCCTATATATCGAAAATTACCGAAATTACGAAAATAGAACCATTCTCTAATAAACATTCCACAGCCACTGGTGATTTCGGTCAATCAAGTGAATGACATTTCGGCCAATCATTAATCTAATTGTGTGGTAGCCTTTGTGCGCCGCAGCAAATATCCAGGGAATAATATTGCTCTGTTACGTTTTAGACTAGAATTTATCTCGTTATTTAGGGTATATGCCACTATTACAGGATAAATGAATGTTTATTTGGCGGCACGGATAGTCTGCCCCAGACAAGGCTGGGTTTTCGTTTGAAATCCCTTTAAGAGCATGTATTTGTATACCGTATACGAATATGTTTTTTACGATTTGAAAACTAAATAGGCATTGTAAACTGCAGGACCTTGTTTATAAAAATCTTACCATATATCGTATTAATGGTGTGGTACAAATAATAGTTGTACCTATATACAGTGATGGCACCAATTATGGACATGTTAAGCGCACTAAATTAGAATTTCGTTTAAAAATGGGATGTTTTTTGGCAATACAAAAATGGTGATTTTTTGTTCGGTACTCAAATACATGAGGAACATTTAAACAACACCAAAAATCCTGTATGAATAATACATAATTAATAAAAAATACATAAATTGGAATTTACGATATCACCATTGATGGACATCGAAGATTCAGTGATGGACCCCCAGTAATGGACATGGACCCAGTCATGAACATCCATTAATGGACACTTTTTTATTGCACAGATAAATAAAACAAATGTCAAAAATCTACTTTTGATTAACTCTATTTGAACTTTTAACGTGATCAGCCTTATATTTCAAAGTTATACTATAAGGCTTTCAATCAACAATCTGGTTTTTAATCATTTATTAAACATTAATTGAGGCTTTGCCTCTTTGCCAGCAGCTGCAGCTTAGAATTGGTAACATAGGTAATAAATCAATCAACTGAGATCTATCAGAAACTGCGGTGCATATATATGCTATAGTGTAAGCATGGGAAAGCATGCCACAGTATTTCAGGCAGAGACGTATGCTGCATGTGCACCTGGACGAAAAACCATCTATATTTTCAGTGACAGCCAGGCTGCGGTGAAGGCCCTTGGAGCCCATAAAGTGCAGTCGGGGCTGGTATATAATGCGCATGGCGTTCAACACCTTTAACACAGGCCTTAAGGAAAACACAATCAGAAGCCACATCGAAGAGTGGAAGGCATGCTTAGGTCTAAGGTTCTCATGGCAATTTACACAACACCCAAATGAAAACTGCACTAAAAAACTCTGGTTTCTAAACTGAAGACAAATCCGACTTATAACAGGAGTCTTCACTGGTCACCTAGGAGTCAACGAACTCCTACACAAAATGGGACTTACAAACAGCAGCGACTGCAGAATGTGTGGAGAGGAATGTGAAACTGTGGAACACTTGGTGTGTCACTGCGACGCCCTCACCAGATGTAGAATGAAGATACTTGGCTCCGGATACCTGGAGCCTGGAGAATTTTTTGCACGCTCTCTGTTAATTTATTTGAAAATTTATGTGAAAGTGCTTTTAACTCATTGCGACCAACCATTTCACCAAATTGCCCTCTTCCTCTGCCGTGAGAATAGTTTGAAGTCCCATAGCACAAACTGCAGGACTTTTGCCTGGACTTTGTTATTCAAAGTTATTTGAGGGACCCCAAACCAAATGGGGGGATTTTGGTAAGCTCTTAGACGTCCTGAAAGACAAACGTGTACGTCTTTATACCTCAAGCGTCGCACGTTTCAACAGTGCGTTCTGCTCGTAATGGTCTATGGAGCCGGGACTTCACGAGGCAGATCATCCATCGACTCCAAGTATAGACTCCAAGTAGTATAAGGCAAGAGCTATGTTAGGTATTTCTCTTTGTGACCATGTCCGTAATACCGATATTCAGAAGAGAACCAGACTAACTGACGTGCGACATAACAAAAACCATAGCTTTGTATAAAAGGAAGTAGACGGGCCATGTCTGTCGTAGGTCCGACGGAAGAAAGGATGCTGGATTGGAGACGGAGAAAGGGGCGGCGAAATGTCGGAAGACAGCCAGCGAGGTGGACCGATGATCTGGTGCATGTGGCTGGGAAACATTGGATGCGGGAAACTTGAGATCGTGGGAAGTGGGCTGTTTACTCAGCATTGGGTAGAATAAGGTTGAAGAAGAAGAAGAAACCGGAGGGCAGCTGTGATCATCATTTCTCCTATCCTCAGCAGCATCATGCAGCACCATACAGCATCAAATGCCCTCCCTATTTGTTCCGGGGTGTAATTTTTTATTGGCGCCATATAAGATAAAACAAAGAACCCAATGATGGACGACTAAAAATAGCCATTTATGGACATTGTCCATCATTGGAAAATAAAGAGCAATCACAAAATCAACTCAACCAAAATGTTAAGTGCAACAAATTAAATAATTTAATACAATAAACTAAAAAAATATTAAAAACTTAAGAATGGACACTTGTCCATAACTGGAATTCGTAAAAAATCGAATCCAGTGATGAACAAACCCCACAAAAAACTTATTATTGGGATTGGACATATTCAACTTAGCTCAATTTACTTGCAATATAGTATTATTTCGTATAAATAACAAAAAATCTCAATACAACACAACACAAGATAATACCATGCACAAATATGTACTCACCTCCTTAACTATTTCAATAACAAAAACGGATTTTTATGACGACCGCGCGAAACGAGTTTTTAATTCCCAACCATCTTCAAATAAAACGGGCAATTTTGATGAGGTGTATCAAAATGAAAGCCCAAACGTCTATTGCTTATGTTTTAGTATCTCCAATTGAATAATGTTGGGCCAGTTGCTTAATAAATTCGATCAACGAAAATAATGTCCATAATTGGTGCCATGTCCATTACTGGTGCCATCACCCTAATAATATATTATAAATGCGAGAGTGAGTTTCTTTGTTACGCTTTCACGCCTAAACCACTGAAACCATTTCGATGAATTATTGTATGGATAAAACCTTGGCGAAGGTCATAGATCAAGCTAATTTTACCCAAGGAAAGTATAAGGCTCTCGCCGGTATAGATTTCAGGTATTAAGAGATTAAATTCCACGCGAGTGAAATGAGGGGTAAAACGAATACTCGTGAATATACTCATAGTCAACAAGGAAAATCTTCACCGCAACACTAAATCATGATGTTAAATTAAAATACCCAGTAGTGTGTTTACGATGTAATAAAGTAAAGAAAGCTTCGCCTTAGAAAAACGGAAACAGCCGTCACTGGCCACAGAACAAACGCCGGTCCAGAATAAATATCCAGCTTCCCATATACTTGTCAAACATATTAACTATTTGTTTGTATTGAATTCTTACATCGTATAGCTTAACCATCAAGAGAGGTTCGATGCTGGATAGGATATAATCCTGTGTTTAACAAGATTACTATGTATGTATATTTATTCAAGTAGTAATTGCTTCTTTGAAATAGGTTATCTAGGTCTTGGAAAAGAATAGATTATATATACACGGCTATATAGCCGTGTATAACATGTTATTTGTCACTAAATATTTATATTATTTTAATTATAAACGATGTATTATTTAATACATCGTTCTGTGCCTTTATATTTATAAAGGCACAGAAATATTTAACCGCTTCCTCAGAACTGTATTGTTTTAATTACTGGTTTTTACCAAACCCCTACAACTTAAAAGTCCTCTCACGTATCGGCCAATGCGGGATAAACAAACGCAAACATTTTCCCAGAAGAATCCAAATATCGAAACGGAATAAATAGAATCCTCCGTGGACGTATCAAACGCATTAAGTATTTATTTGCGAAACAAAACATCAATCGCATACTGAGGTTAGTAAATCTTACAGAATGTACTTATGTGTCTGGACTGACGACATGTGGATTTGTTCATACTAAAAGTACCTATTGCAGAATAACCGGAACGAAATTGATTTGTTACTTTCCTTTCCTGCACCATGTTATGCATTTCATTAACTTGCGCGATAAAATTATAGATTTATCTTTACCGTAACCAAAATTTTCACAAGCCTTAAAATCTCTTGACTTGGTTTTATAAGACAGTAAATTTGCTATAGGTGTATAGGTGGGATCACTTTTTCCATTCTATAATGCATTTGTACCTACACGTACCTATTTACAAACACGTCCTAAAAGTGGCAACGAGTTGCAGTCTTTGTAGTCCTGTAGTTAAATTTTCCATAAAAGTATCTCAGATAGATTCCCGTCGTTGTCCAGTCGAGATCAAAATAGTCCGACCTTTCTCAGGTATTCGACCCGGGGTAAAAATAGAATGAGCGATTGCAGACCACGTCACATGCTACCTTTGACGTTTACGGGTGTGACGTTTTAAAACATCACAAACAATTATAAACCCTAACTCTCTTGATAAAGAGTTGAGATTCAAAGTGCAGGATATTGTGACTTTGGTCCTTCTTTGAGATTTATTAATAGTTAGTTTTGACGAAATGAGAGTTTACTACTTTGGAATGGAGTACTACTTGTTTGAAGATGTTATGTTTGCAGTTGTGGTTTAGTGCTAATTAATTTTGTAAATAGAGCTAAGGTGTTTTTTATGTAGCAAGTGGGTTTAATTCATTATCGTTTTAGGTATATATTATATAAGGAAATATGATATATATGTGTAGAATAATAATGAAACAGTATACGAACTATATATTTTCACTATAAAGTAGTGATACCAAAGTAATTGATAGCTATACTTAGATATTCATTATAATGGTATATTTTAGTTATTGCACCTACTGATGTGTTTAATTGAAATACTTGACAGAAATATACTGGTTTTACGATACTTCAGCTTAGTTACTCGTTCGTTTACGTTTGCGACGTAGAAAAAACATAAAATATTTACGAGCCATCGTCGAACAAATTAAATTAGCCTAGATTTAACCTTATTACCGTCGAACACTTCAGATCTTTACCTAGAATTAAGCCTTTGTTATAAGTGAATAGAGTACATTTTGCATTGAAACAAGTGTCGTTAATATCTTCTGTAGTTGGCAGTTCATCGGATTTATAAGAGCCGGTGCAACGTGGTAATAGAATAAAATCTCTTTATGCAACTAAATTAAACCTTTATTCGCTCATCGCTTTTAAACCAAGTTATATTTTAAATTTTTATTTATAATTTTTAACCTTTGAAGTGTAATTATACTCACTGCACTGCACTTACTTACATGTAGGCAATTTTATATTTATCAAAAAAATTCCACGTTCAATAATTAGTATACAGTATTATACTTTTTTGTGGAAAAACTATATTATATTTTAATATGCGTAAAATTTTGTTCAGTCATACATTCGCACGTGCATACGCAAATACTTGAAAAAATAATAAACGTTCATGCATATTCACAAAAACTATTTAAGTAGAGATTTGATCGTGTGATCGATGTGCAGGCTCTGAATACGTACACTTACCTAAATATGCAGGTACGTGATGAATGTATACCTTAAGGTATTTCCCACGAGTGTATCAGACTAAGCGCAGGAAGTAGCGTAGACAACAAAATAACACAGATGCATGATTATTAATAGAGTCCTACTTTAATTTAATTAGCTTCACTACATCGATACAATATTGGATTGAATATGTTCCATCATAAAAAATACAACTTTATAGTTTTTTTTATTCTGCTTGCTTTTTGCTTGCTTTGTATCGTTTGCCAATCAACGGATAGAAGCAGATAAACAGACTTGGAGAAACTATAAGGGTTCCTTGATAGTTTGAAAAGTTAAAAATAGTCTAACACGGTGTCACTCTGAAATCTCTACACGATTCTTTCAAGAATAGCGCAAGCCTTTTTAAATGTCTAAGTCTTCCAGGCAAATAGATTGCATTCTATTCCGGTTTTCAGTCTAGGTCTGGAATAACTTGTCAGACTGTCTGTTAAGGCTATTTCTAAAGCATGTATGACCTGTTTTCTATAGTATGATACCGTAATAGATTAGAAATGCACACGTGAAGTTGCTAGTTTGTGTGTTAAATTTTATATAGCCAACATATTAAACAATATAGCTCTTTGTGACTTTAAAAAAAAAACAAATAGGTGTACGATATTTAAAAACTATAGGCAACAAACAAATAATTTACAATTTGGTTCATAAACTCACGACTGCAAACGTAGAGGTCTATCAAAGTTAATAAAGAAACTTTTGTCCTACATAACCCCGTTATAGTTTTGTATTTCTAAGAAGTTAACCAATTGTATGCGCCAATATTTTTGCACAAGAGGTGAATAAATAAATGAAGTTTAATAGTAAACCAAGAGGGAAGACATGCCGAGAAAGTTCAAAGATACATGTAGTTTTAAGTTTGTGCTCTTAAATTAGTAACTAGTTTTTATTTACGGTTCCTTCCGCTGTATAGTTTTTTCGGAATTGTGTAAATTTACTGCTTTCTTAGAACATTGCCTAATGACTAACTTTCTACTGACTTGAACCATGTTTTTTTATTTTAGTTTAAGTAAATAGTTGTCTACTTTGCGATGTAATTAAATGCCGTAGCTAATTATTTTTCTTCAATTAACGCTTATTGACATTGGGCACCGAGTAAACGTCGTCGGTTCAGAACAAATATGCACGATCCCAAAGTTTATTATTTTCCCGAAGACATTTATTTTATTGCATTTGTGTAGTTATGATACGATACGCAGTTCTTAAACTCGCAATTCTGCATATTTATTTGGGCCAATTTTCTAGCTACTAAGTCGTTTTCTTTATTAAAACCTACTTTAAGAAACCTCTTAGCTGTTGGCACGAAAATTAGCGTTTTAGTGCATTTAACCAAAAATTCACTGCAATAATACTAATAAAGAAAAACTTTACTCTATATTCTTTGCTTAAACACGTTATGAAATTATTTACTACTTTATTGCAACGTCAAACTTGGGCTCCTTTTTATTTTAAAAATAATAAAGTTTTAAGTACTCTTAAAAGTTAAATTTATTACACAATAATTTGTAACATAGTAGGTAATTACTTAATCTTTGTAGGTCACTTCGTCTATGACCACAGGTAACTCACGTTACTATTCTTTGTTAGATTATAAGTTTAGTGGGAGGTATAAAACAACAGGAGCCTAATCTTTGTGTTTAGAAAACTTATAGCACGCATTTTAATATATTTGCCGAAGTTTCGAAAACTTATAAGTTTCCATATTCGTAGCACAATTGAGACGAAAGTCTAACGCTAAAGAATTTTAACATTATTTTATCTTCGCATATTAGGGATACCAACAACATTCTTCCATTACGGTTAATGTGAATGTATTGCGATAGACAAAAAAGGTGCCCTCTTTGCCATACATCATGCAAAAGAAACATACCTTTTGTGATATATTACGTGTTATTTATTCTTATCGCCTTTTCTCGCATTGTTCAAACTGTTAGCTAAGTTTACCTGCGTTCTAATGTCGATTAATTTATATTTACGAACGTTAATATAATAGTTTACTATTGTGTACTGTGGAAATTATGATCAAATTTGTTCATCTTTGTAATAGTTATAACTAAATGTGCTGACTAGAGAGACTTATGCAAACTTTTAACTTCGTTCAAGGTTTCCATTTATTTTCTCTAATTGTGTAATAAAGGGTACTTGATTACATTTATTGTGTTAATCGTGATACTTTTTCCAATACGTACCGCTGCGTAAATAAAAAATATATTGTTCATTAACTACGTAACTTATTACACAAAGCAAATATGTTAATTTCGAATGCATACAGCTTGCATAATGGCTGCATATTGTTCAGTTTAACAAGGGAAACAAAGCAGCTCGGTTGCTTGTTTAAAATGCTCGCAAATTCTAAATGATGTATTTTATTTTTAATGCATCGGAATCCTACCTATAAAATAACATCCATTTCTAACATGAACGCATTTCAAAACATTACATTATTATATTAGCACTTAATTAATTACATTTAATTGTTTGTGTTGATAAAATAACGAAAGAAATATATTTTGCAGTTAAACTGCGTTCTAAAATATGCATTACCTTTACACGTGTCGGTGGTTTAAAGTTAAACTATACTTGCTGCTTTACGCTACTACCGTTTTAAACTACGTAACTCGTAACGAAAGCGTGGTTTATGCTGCCATATTTTATATTATTTCAGCATGGAAAGTGGAGATAAGCTGTAGCCAACTGCTTCTAACTATGTGCAATTTTCAAACGCAATAGTTATCTAATTGATGTGCATATTTCTTTTTTTTTCGCTTCTTAATTCTTTTTATTGTCTAATTAGAAAGAACATAATGATTACAGACAGGAAGATACCTTCCTTTTATATTTTTTTTTAGAGATTCCAAACAATATTCTGCGTTTACCATTTAAATTTATTTTTTTGTAAACAAAAATCCCCAAAGTATTTTATTAATCACTTTTAATATATTTACCAAAATGATGCCTCAAACAATTTTTAGTTGGTCTAGTTGAACGAAAAAGATTTTTTTTCTGTTTCGAAATAAACGTTCAACGTTAAAATCTCATGACATGTTCAAAGCTCAAAATGAAGGTAAACGGAAATTTACACAGGCATTTGTATTTTTCTTTTCAATCGACACTATCTGTTCGTCTAACAAATCAATAGGAATCCTGATTTATATGGAACACCACTTCAAGTCTCGGAAATATCTCCACATGTCAGCTATTTGCAGAATAGGTGTTTATTTAATGTTGAACGATTGCTCGTACGGCATGCATTTATATCAATAAATATAATTGTAACAACGTATTGATCATACATTTCAGGTTGTGTTGGCGCCAGTGACGTCTTGTAGTACTAGTTGTATGAAAGGAATGTCGATAGGTATTCGCATATGTTATAATGCTACGTGATTTACAAATAGAATCTAATTCATTTATCTATACTGGCTATCATTCGCGAATGCTCCAGCACAATAATATTATTTGAATAGCGACAGCTCATTGCGAGATATTAGCCGCGTAAACAGAATTGTCTATTCACTAAAAGCCAAGAATATATTTCTTCACAAGTTCATATCTTCCACTGCTTCAAAGAAAACCGCTGCCCAGCTGTCTAGTTTCTAAAGCATTTTGCAATTTGGCAATGATGACTCAGTGAGTGATTTTTGGCGTTTATCCATATATTATCAACCCACCAATTTTATGTAGGTGTGCAGGCGCAAAAATGTGGAGACCAGACTGTATAAAGATGTGTCATGGGTGTTTGTATCGTAATAAAGTAAACTGTAACGCCGTTTACACAATAGAGTTACCCATATGGAGTTATGGAGGTATTTACATTGCAACAATAGATCAATAATGTTATCAATTGTCTAATTTTAATATCTTTTTTTTTAAAACAATAGTTAGTTAAAATAGTACTGACTCTTATAATAGTATCTCTTCTGATATATTAATAATCTCTTATATATAAATATGATGGGTAGGTAAAAATAAATTATTATACAACATGTTACAAGAACTGTATCGTAATTGCGTCTGTACTCTTCGTATCAATGAGTGGAAATCAAGTCGCACTCTTCTATTTTTTATTGTCGTTACACAATGCCTGCCATTACCTCAATTTAGCGATTAGGTTGCAGACGCAAAGCGTAGTATATCTGCTAAAATACGAAAACATACCAGAATGAATCAACGTTGGTCAACGTGTGAAGAACAGTAGTCCAAGTTTAATTATTAGGATCTTGTCAGTTATTTAAATAGTATGCATACATTTATAGCTGGTTAAATGTATTTGTTTGAGTTAAAAATATTTGACAGCTAGTTATCATCATGTCGACCGTCGTCAAAACGATGCTGTTTATAAACCCGTGTTTTATATTTATAGCTTTCTTCGCTGTTACCTCACACCTTTCATTATTTGTTAATTAGTTACAAGTTTTTTTAACTTTCATTTGAGTAGTAAGCATTATAATTGTATAATTAAAAAATCATCTTAACTAATGCATGTTACATATTAGAAGCACATTAGAACCAGTGAATAGATATCAGTAATCTTGTTTAATAACACTGTTTTATGTCCTCTTTCTACAATAAAACTATCTATAAATATATATATACCAAAAGATTCAGACTTAAGTTTAAAGTGACTTAACAGATTAACAGACAGACAGAGTTACTTTCATAGTATTAGTAGCGATTATAATTTACTGTTGCTTACTGTTTTCTGTTGCACTGTGACAAATGCCGGAATGCACAAAGTCTATTGGCTGGGAGCCAGGTGCGGTTTTTGCGTTAGGTTCGTAATGTACGTGCGTTTTTTATAAAAAAAACATTTCGGTGATGATTTATTGCCATTGGTTGAAGCATGAGGAATTTACAAGCCTATGAGGGGAATTGATTCATATTATGTTCCGTTCTAATATTTTACGCTTCTACAGAAGTTATGCTTTACACATGTACATATGTCAGTAATTCCTTGTTTTACTATTATAGTATGCATTTCTTTTTCAGAATATGAACTTAATAGTTACAGCAATTATCTTATAATTAAACCTAGTATGTAAGTAAAAATAGGTTTTTTATAAACCCTTTTATTTTAGATCCAAAATATTGAAACCATAAGATTTGATTAGTTCCCATCCAAAAGGTACCCACAGGGGAACCCCATTACTAATACTCCGTTGTCAGTAGAACCGCCAGTCACACGACTCTGTAGACGTTAGAATAGTCATAAGTCAGAATGTGTATTACAACTAATATACAAATTAAAAAGAAAAACATGAAAGATCCTCAATAAAATGTAACCCTACGTAGGTGATTCCGACACTTGACCGATTTTTCATATTCTAACACTGCACTCACAGGTGCGTTACTTTACTCCATGACACGCGACTCGAGAAACATGTGTTGGCTTGTTTTCATTATAAATCACTGAAGCGTGTGTCACCCCGATTCACTTTTATAGTGACGTTGTGGGCGTGCTTGACATATTTTTGTTTACAACGTGCATTTGTTGCTTTACTTGATGTGTATAATTTTATTCGTTTTTATTAAAGGGTTATTAAAATAATGATAAATATTCAAATACTAGTATCAGTAGCTATGTGTATATTTTATACGAAATATGTTAAATTAAATTATAGTAGCTACATACAATTCTATCGTCGCTCAATACAATTGGCGTCCTGTGCAATGCGTAATCGCTTAATTAAACCTATACCAAGTCATAGGTTAAATCGGTATTCAATAATCACGATTAACGATTTAACTACCGTATGTCCCTTGAACTTTATTTTACGATCCATTTATAAATAGGTCATAAATGCCGTCAGCTCCTGGTCTAATCGGATTAAAGGCTTGTGGTATTGTATGGTTTTATTGATTGCCTTGTACTGTACTGTATGTTACGTTAGCATTCACTCTGGTTTCTGAATGCGATCGGTTATACAAAATTCACAGTTACAACTAGATTTCTATAAAAAATAGTGTCTATTAGGACTAAAGTTTAGTACATTATGTGCCATTCGTATTAACGAATCATTCTGTATACCCATTAAGTATTTCAGTTTAGCTAGAATAAGATAATGGCGACAGGTTAATATTATACATAGTTGAAAGTTACTTGAAAATATATTCGATTGGTTGCAATCCATATTTAATTACTTAAAGGTATAAAAAGTGTTTAAACAATAATCGTAATATATAATAGAATCATATTAATTAAAAAGACAGTATTTTGGTACGTATGTTGTCGAATAATGGGAGGTTCTATAAACTATAAATGGACTCATTCAAAGTACAGTTTGTTTTGTTTATTGATTGATGCCAATACACAGTTTGTGACCGTAACATTCGCAGCCGGCTCTGATTTGCAGTCGTAAATTAACAATTTGAGTATATCTGTTTTGAATTGACCAAGGCCGTATGTACGAATCACCTTGTGCAAAATAAATTAGGGTATGTATTTATAAAGTACCTACTTACCTAACATTATTTTGCCTATTGGCCCTTACTTACGTGGGCATATTAATGAAGAATGAGCCGTTATAGACATCTTTTCAGAAAATAATCAGTGATTTTCTTTGAGTGTTTATTTTATATGTGTAGGTTAATTTAAATCTAAGTAACTACACCACAATGGAATAACCATCGAAATGAACTTTGGATGAAATCCATAATTATTTCACATGTAGATAGTGGTATAAGTAACTATAAGTAATATAGAATAAGTTTGAACATACTTCTTCTCGATGATACATCTATGTAACTCTTGGAAAATTTGCCGTTGACTGATTTTAAACTAAATATCGTCTGAAATAAGTCTCAATCTCGATCGCTTTCAAATTTCACATGATGATGTTTGAAAACGCGTGATGTATTTTATTACAAGCTAAAATGTATCCACGAGGATAAGTAATAGAGTTTAAATTGAATTATTTATGTGGCCTGTATATTTATGTAAATTTAGCGTAGGTTGTTAATACTGGGTTTTGTTCATATTGCTCGCATGAGTGTCGTTTGTTAGACATTTAGTATGTTCTAATAACATTGTATGTTTAATTCCAAAGTATTGATGTCTTGTTTCTGTATGTTATAACAACGTTTATATGTTTTATTGATAATGAACCATGATATATTTAGGGTTGTGAATATTTAAGTGGTCGTGACGTATGGGTTCGAGTCTGGTCAATGTCGCTGTGTTATTTTTATATCGTATCTCGTGACAAAGATAAAATAGTAAAAGAACTCAAATCTCGTAATTTAAAATTAGACAAAAAAGTCAGGTTTTATACCTTATTCTATTATTTTCACACAAATTGATTGAAAGTGTCATCGGTTTTAAAATGATTGATGGTGCACTGAGAATACGTAAGCATACAAAAATATGATTTAGTACCTAAATCTTTCTTACTGTAAATGTTATTCTTTACAATTTATCTTACTGTTATTATAATTAATTACATCTACTTAGTTTTAGTAAAACGTTCCTGTTATTTTCATAGAAAAAAACAATAAATAGAAAAACCCGTCCGATTAATACTCAAACCATTGAAGCTTCGACTTTGGTATCTTGTGCCGGCAACGGGATAAATCTTGGCGACCTCTATTGAAGCGTATTTAAGTAGATGGATACTCGATTGGTTTCTTCCTTAGTAATATTTAAAAGGTGGATAATTTTCTGCAGCTCGTAGTCTGCTATTCTAGGATAAGATATAAGAGGTAGCGAGCGTTTTTGAAACCTGGGGAGGTTTAACGTAAAATTTGTACTCGATTCACTGAAGGTTTTTCTCGAAGGCTTTCGAGAGTGAATGTTAAATACAAAATATGTTACTATGATTAGTCCGTCGGTTTCTTTATCAGAAATGTTCGACAACCCCACAAAAAATGCATGCAAAAGCGCGTCATCGTTTGGCTGTAGGCACTTGCGGCGACACTTTTAACTCTTTTGAGAACCATAAAACACCCTAAATTGATAAGTAAACATTTTTTTTGTTTTTGTTCATGATGAACAAATAATATTTGGTTACCATGTGTGCTTACATCAATCCATAGGGACTATCTAACGTTACACTTAGTGTTTTCTCTTCCGTGTAATCCCAATTTAAGCCAATAATCCAATTCACTTAAGTCTAATATGTACTTATAAGGATTATTACCAACAATAGTGAAAGCCTGTGAAGCTTAAGTTTCATAAAATAGTTCCCGAGTGAAAATTTTCCAGTATTCGGTCCCAATAGGTTTTCAATATAAATGGGCGCTGCGCGTTAATTAAACCCAGTTCACTAAACTGGGGCGTTTTGTTTCTCGAAACTTGTCCATTTGCCGTATTTTCTTATTATTTTGGAGCTATTCATAAGCGATAGCGAGTCATTAAAATGTGAGTATGTTATCCGCGTTAAAAAGAGCCAAAATTGACAGATAAAAAACATTCTATAGTTTATTTTAAGTACAATATATGTCTTTATTCACGTTTCACTTCAATTACCTTGTCATTCTTGTTTTGAAAGGTCATAAATCATAGATATGTGTCGTGTAATATCCGTTCTTTTCCTTTACAAACTAATCAATAACTTGTGTTTTAACATCTGACGTGACCGGCGTTCAATACACTTTGCCCTTGAAAACTAAGTATCGTTTTGGAATTAGATTATGTGCTTTAAACTTATGATTAAAAAGACCCATACTAATGAATTTATCATTTAAAAAATAATTATTAAGTTAACGGATACTCATATGGTTAAATATTATAGATAGTACTCGATGATTATTGCCTTTTTAGTATACAAGTATTCTATTTTTCTTACCATTCCTTCGATTGTCAATTAAATTGCCAGGTAAGCAATCTTTGGACGTTCTAATTGTTAAATATTTATTCTGGGCTAAGTTTCTTTTCTATTGCAATTAAAATATTCAGTAGTTCAATTTATATGTTTCGTTTATGGTGATCTTGTAACTTGGCCCTTGACATAGTGGGAAACTTTTCAAATCTTATCGCCGAGCGCGCGGCTTATTGCCATTCAAGATCAACTCCGAGATATTCATTTATAATTCAGTTCTGCACTTTAAACTGGAGAGCTTCGAATATATCTGCTTTTTCAGAAGGAAAGGAGGTTATCTTAGTAAATTTATATTATATCATTCATTAAACACAGCTTTAAAGTTCCTTAAGCACGCATGATTGTTTATATCTAGTATAAATGTTATAATAAAAGAAGTACACTCTTAATTCTACTATTAATATATATAATAATTAATTATTTTATCTCCATGGTAGTTTTACTATAAGGTGGTATAATATATTATTATAAGTACCAATACTTTGAATATTTGTAAACGGTATGAATATAAAGTAGTCTCCTAGGCACCAAACTGGTCATAAATACGGTACGTTTCGGTCGTTTATTTCCGAATACCGTCCATCGGCTCATTTTCGCAATTTATTGAGTTATTTTCAATATTTACGATACAATGCATACAAGTAGTATTGTTTTCACGAGAACTGGATCGTTATAGGCTATTTATAAATAGGCTATTTCATTAACCTACCAAATAAGTAAAAGTTATCAAAATTGCGAAAAGTTAGTACTTACCTAAAACACTATTTATGTATATTTTCATATAGGTATTGTAACTATTTAGAACCTGTTAGCAAGTAATGAATATACATCGAGAAAGGCTTTCGTTATTATAGAATCTGTCCGTATTATTTACCTAAAGATTGTGAGCTGCAGACAGGTGCTTATAGTGAGAATGCCTACCCCGGCTACCTATGTAGGCGGCCAGTGTAGGCAGTCTTAACATTTATCATATTGCGTCTGTATACAATGCACGTCGAGGGCCTCTAAACAAGCGCGAATCGATAATAGCCACCGAACGTGACGTGATCAGTTTTCGTTCGTGTATGTCAATTCTAATTTTGCATTTGTCTAGGGGACTTGGGTCGTAAACAACGTCAAATGTTCCAACTGCTTGTGCGATGTGCTTCTTAGTGTAGTAGTTAATGTAAGGGAAATAAATAATTCATATAATACAGGTAGACACATTTTCAAAAAGTAAAAATATATTTAACTTTTATGTAATCGGTAATGACGCATTTTGCACATTGTTTTCATAAATGAGGACAATAATGTGACCTTAAATCATTCTTTTGTTAAAACACATTAGCAATTAAACACTTATTGAAAATGCAATTATTTACTCACTGCTATTATAATGTATGCCTAAATGAAAACAGCTGTGTCCACCTTTACTTTCATTTGTACGGTCGTTTAATATTAGTCTGTATGTCTATAAAATAGGGTATATTTTTTTAAAAACGTAATAGATACATTTTTATATTATATTGTTTAATAACGTTTAAATATTCAAGAACAAGGTCTTTGTAACTGAGGCAGTTAAGTAGTTCATACATTGCGGTGGTCGATTATTAAATTTGTAGATTATTAATTAAATTAAATGCAGCTAAGTGTGTCATATTTCTCTTTACATAACAGTGGACTTATATATACATCTCAATATTATCCCAAAATTAATAATGCATAATTTTGCTTTTGGTATTAATAAAAAAATGTTATGCGCATAATGAAATTGTTACATTTACTGCACCTTTAACCAGTAAATCTGTTTTAGGACCCCCTAAGAAGAAAACCTCGGTACGAACTATAAACTGGTATTAAAATCAGTTATACCATTAAACAGAATCACGGCCCTCTTGTGTAATATACACACTTTTAAACCTTATTTAGTACCTACGGTGCACAGTTGGTTTTAAAACTGCAGTGTAAAAGTAATTACTGTATAGAATTTGTTTCTGAAGCTGCCTTCGAAATTATCTGAATGAGTGTTATTTCATATTTTTATTTAGAATACTGTAGTATTATCTTGTTTTAACAGTTTAAATAATCTTGTATGAACTTATATAGGTTTCTATTGATTAACCATTCTTTAGTGTTGCTAATGTTTAGTGGTTTCATTTGTTCTTATTACTATCTTTCATTTACTTAACTCGAAGTCTTAAAAGTGCACCTATTCTACATATGTTTATTTGCTTGTTGAAACTTCGAAATTTTCAGACCTCTTTTGTCGCCTGTCCGCTATGCAGTTGATCTTTCATTTACTAAAATAAGTGACAGAATTACGGTATTATAATGATAAAATATGTTCATACGATGCAGACGGGATATTAATATTGGAATGGAACTCTCGGATGATGCTAGGACCGCCGAATTTTACATAGGACATTGTCGCATATGGACAAGATAAACGTGTTATTTTGTATTCAGAAAACAAAAAATATACTATTAAATCACATCATAATAACAAGAAATGGCAGTAGTGAGTAGACCATGTTTAATTCGCGATTTTATTCTCAACGTTGTTTGAGGACAAATATCACAGTATAGTCCAAGATCCCAGTGCCGCCAGACCTACGTCATTTTAGCAAAGCTGAAATTTCGATGACTTATAGTCTAGTATGTGGTTAAGAGAGTATGCGTACTTACTAGCTCGAAAGCGGGGCCCTTTCATAGATAGCGCGAACTAAAGGTGTTACAAAAATTAGGTAAACTACGTCATTTTAGCAAGCCTAAATTTGACATATATAACTACGTGGTACTATTTCCAGACTCTTTGTAAGCAGCCAGACCAGTCCAATGGGCCAATTATTCTCCCAGACACCTCAGACGCTTTTAAGGTACCCAAAAAATGGATCTCAAAGATGGATGAACATAAACATATCGTGTTTAGGCTCATTCGCCTCGGTATGACGAGCGCTTTCTAAACACATGATGATGGTAGTGCTGATGATGAATCCCGAAGACTACTTCGGATCTCGAAGTTGGATGATCATAGGCATATCGTATTTGGGCTTATTCGACTCGCTATGACGAGCATCATCTGTTTCAATTAGTGTTGGCGTCAATCGATTACAAATTTAATCCAATTACTAATTTGATTACTAAAGAACTGGTTGGTTTTCGTAAAGTGGAGAACATAAGCATCAATTTCACTCATCAAAACGTGTCATGGTGCTGTTGATGTTGGAAACTAAAGATTCATCATTAGCACTACCATCATCATACGTTTAGAAAGTGCTCGTCATACCGAGGCGAATGAGCCTAAACACGATATGTTTATGTTCATCCATCTTTGAGATCCATTTTTTGGGTACCTACCTTAAAAGCGTCTGAGGTGTCTGGGAGAATAATTGGCCCATTGGACTGGTCTGGCTGCTTACAAAGAGTCTGGAAATAGTACCACGTAGTTATATATGTCAAATTTAGGCTTGCTAAAATGACGTAGTTTACCTAATTTTTGAAACACCTTTAGTTCGCGCTATCTATGAAAGGGCCCCGCTTTCGAGCTAGTAAGTACGCATACTCTCTTAACCACATACTAGACTATAAGTCATCGAAATTTCAGCTTTGCTAAAATGACGTAGGTCTGGCGGCACTGGGATCTTACTCTAGTAGCATCATCATCTCTCTGGTCCTCTAAAAGCGCGGTCTCCCTAGTGCTCTTTCAGTTGACAACGCAATAAATTGCCATAGCTAGCCCGCAATTTACGGTCCACTTTCGAAATCTTCCCCTGTTTATAGCCCCCTGGTACTTGTGATATGTTTTAATACCATCTTTTATTATTTACTTAAGTATGTCGTAGATATTTTTTATTTTCACTGATAATGTTAATCTTGCTAAGCAGTTTTTTATTGATTGTAAAACTGTGAATTAAATAGTTATTGTTTTTTTTGTTACAGGTATGTTATGTGGACATTTTCTTGCGAAATAAATGTTATACAGCATATTAGTAAGGTTTTTGTATATTTAAAATCAAGTTCTAGATTAATATATGTATAAGTGATATTTTTTGTTAGAAACAACAGTTTTTGTCAACGTAAAGTTTTAACTTTTAAGTAATAAAAATACCAATTGCAGATAGTCATTGGCCATAAATACAAACATAATAGCTCTCGTATAAAGAGGTATCCTCAAAGCAGTCTAGGCGTATGGGCTCTTTCCAATTTCCTAATGCACCCGCCACAGTCAGCAAAAAAAACAAGCATGTGAGACATATTGGTGGCAGTTTCGTTCTCGATTAATGATCATTATTAATGACTAACTTCTACATGTAATTTCGTTTGCGTAGAATTAGTAACTCGGATAACTGAGATGAACCATTGATTATCGCACATTAGATCCATCCGCCTTTTCACTCCCTGAAGGGACGAATTCCGTGATAGAAACTAACATATGACCTTCACTAGAAACGATACTATCTCCATATTCATCTAAATCGTTTCAGCACTTTAATCATAAAGAGATAACAGACAGAAGGAGCACTAATAATATCAGTAGGGATGTTGTTGCAGCTATTATAATTAACAAGATGAACAGAATTTATACTGCATAATATAAAATGTATCTACTTTTATATTCTGTCCGTACTATGTCTTAGTAATAAACAATAAGTTAACACAACACTTTGTTAATAGGGAAACTTTTGACGAGTTCTTCTAGTTTTTCTCGGTTTGTAGGGCGATAGGAAAGCTATCTTGGTAATGTTTTTGATGATATAAAAAGTTTTCTTTTGCTTATACTAAGTACTCCCTACTAGCTTGAATTTTTGGTACTGCGAGCACTTCGTTCTAGTTACTGTGTGTTGTATGTTATAATCTTCTATTGTATATTATATTCTTATGTTTGACATTTTAAAAGTATTTTTTAAATCTTTTTACACCACTTTCACTTGGACATATACCAAACTTAAAAAAAAAAGTGTTGTCGACAATTTAAAATGTTTCGGAAACTCTATAACCACTATCACCAGGATCGTTATATTTATTTGACATAAAAGTCATATAAAAAGACCCTTTTTACATTACATCACACTGTATATCAGACCACTCACAAGTCTAGGCGCTCGTTCAATACTCTTAAGTGAGAGCTCAGTCATTTAAAACAATTCATCGAAATCCAAAGCTGTGTTAATATATTATACGCGGTTCCGTAAAAAAGATTTATTTATATAAATTGATCTCCGACGATCAGACTGCTGTTGCTCATTATATTAACATATTAGAAATTATGCCTTGTCTTTAAAATATGAGAAACTAATCAGTCGTGAAAGAATCTTTCTGAAATCACCAGATAAGTAATGACTAATTTACTATTTTAATGTTCCGAGAAATGTACAGTTCCCATAGTTAGCAACAAACAAAGTTGACTAGGCTGTAAATATATGCAAGTCAAGCGAAATATACGCGAGTTGTTTTAATATTACCATCTTTAAACTGGCGCTTTGTGACAACCGAAGAGGCTCGTGTAGCCTTGTTTATACATAGGCCTCGATAAGGCTTTCCTACGCGTAAATAAAACGAACATTACTATTATAACATAAACAGTTTTATTTCTTTGCTGACTTGTCGATGCGTTCTTTTACGAACGAACTAAGTTTACTGCACGTAAAGTTAAAGTGTGTTTAATTCTGTTTTACTTTACGAGTTTCTAGTTTTACGTAAAGGACTTGTTTACAACTGAAAGTCGTTATTGAAATAAATTACCTATGTTTATATTAGGTATATTAGGTATATTTATATTAGGTATATATATTAGGTATAGGTTTTTATTATACTTAAATATAAAATAAATGAATATTTATTAATTTCTATTGTATTCTAAAATAAATAAAGCAGCATCAATTGTTTTCTGAGAATATGTTACTGAGTCTCTAGTGTTTACGTTAAACTCTCTTGACGACGTTGTTATTAATTAATAATAATTTCTACTAAGCTCATTTTAATAAACGAGCCACTTCTATTTATTGCATTTTGTTACTGTAATAAATATTTGGGTCATCAACAGTCTTGGTACCTATATTCGAATTTATACCATGTTATTTATTTATACATATTTTAAAAATATCTTCCCTAAATTATTCTCCGTAATTAAATATTTCATGATTTATATTAAATAACATTTAATAGAAACGTTGGCTTATATGAGCTACATTGCTTAGGTAGTCCTTTTCTTCCCGAAATTAAAGTAGCTTTATTCAACAAGTCTATGGCCCGACGCTCGTGAGCTTATTTACGGTAGAATTTATGTTTCAACAGGCGATTATTTTGAGTGTTTTGTTGTATTCGTGGATTAAAACCTTCCACTCGAATAAGTCGTAGCGCTTGTAAATTAAGACTTTATCTTGTAAAGTAGCCATTCATGTAAAGGTTTTATTATATTAAAATTTGGTTTGTTTTAACGTATCGACTTTGATCATGCTCGGTTTCGAGTAATTAGGTACTATATCGCACTAGTAGATTATTTAAAGTATTGAGAAAACCTGAAGCTTTATAGCTATAACCAAAACTTACTTACCACTAAAACAGATTTAAGATAACTCTTCTAGATTCATATAAAAATATACAATTTTTTACAGAATTCCTTCAGTGCATATGGCCATATTAATCAGTTTTTCGCCTCCCCTGAAAAAGGTGTGCGATATTATATTAGCTATGTTGACCTGCCCTTTACATGTATTGTATCTATCTTGACGTAGCCGGTTCTGTTTTGATTTAAAGAACATATTTTCAAAGCCTACACGATAAACCGTTTCCGCATCGGTCGTAAACAAGCGAACGCTCCGATATTAAATTCCACGGTGAAATATCGGCGGTGTCGGGCGATTTTAAAATTGCACTTTAAAGTGTACACTTTATAGTAGCCTGTGCTTTATACGAAAACCATTAGGTTAGCTACTTACAAGAAATAATATACACATTTCTTTATTTATTGACTAAAGGAATATTCTAAGAGTGAGTTTTAAAGTTGCTACCTATGTATTTTTTTTTAAATGTAAGTGTCTTTTCGTGGCCGCTGGCAGTACGAAGTACACGTTGTGGGGAACCTTGGGAGATGCCTTTGTCTTTCAGATAATATGATATTTTTGTAGCTTCCTATTCATTAACAGAATTTCGTTTCTGTTTAAATCATAATAAATAATGGTTCTGAAACGAACCACGAAATATAAACATAATATCGCACAACGTAGACACCTTGATTACTTAATTAAATAATAAAATTCAATGGTTTGTTCGAAAGTTATTAATTCAATTAGCCCACAAACGAAAACCCACTTGGGACGAGGGGAGTTCTGTTTTGCGCTGAGTTGTTAGTTTTGAATGTGGCTGTATTAAAAGTTTTGTTACGTCATTTTTTATTTAGAACTAGGATATTATTTTTTTGTATAAGTAAGTATTGACTTTTTAAATTAAATTACAATTAGTATGTCACTCGTATGTGTTGCAACAACACTACCGTACACGATACTTCATACGAGTACATCCGGCCGCCATGTTGATGAAGCGATCACCTGAAAGACCGTAATTCAGCCGCTTTTCCACGCGTTTCTCCCGGGACGTCGGTCGTTCCGTTGCTTTGTTTGGTCTGTTTTAGGGGTTACGCGGAAGGGGTGAAATAAACGTTTGGGTTCAACGTAACCGAGTTATTATTTACATAGCAGGTACTGTTAATGGGTTTAAATGGTTCTATCAATTTGAATATTTCAAACCGCCGGTGGGGTGGGTTACAACTAAGAGAAGCAGAAATTTGTATATATTTATATACGTACCTATACTAACTGTAGCTTTTCCACGCGTTTTTTGAAATTCTGTAGAGGAAGAAGATTAACATTTTGGGGTAATATGTATTTTTCAATGCTGTCTCATGAGAAAATAAAAAAGAGAATTGTGTGTGAAAACGCAGCCATTGCGGACGAGTATGGCAAACACAGCTATGCGGGAATTTTATATATTAGCTATGAACGCAGTTGTTGGTTTTTTATGATTTTAGTGATAATTCTGTATTCCTTTATGTTTATGCAATGATATTACCTCGTTTATCAAAACTTGACGAGTGCTATAACTGTGCGAAAACATATGAGAAATTAAGACTGAGCACTCGTCCCGTGGGGCATAAATTTAGTGATGATAATAATATCAAAGTACTACACATTTTTTCACCGGCAACATTAATAAGAGAGGACTGTCCCGCGGGACAGTCGCTTTATGAGTCACAGCGAAGAAAATAAATTGGATCGCAGCCAAATTGCGGATGCAAGAGGTGAGGTCGCTGCGCTGGATGCGGCTGTGAACGAGCGTTATTTATTGCACGTATTTTTTGCAGATCGTATAATTTCGCGTTTGTTTTCAATTAAATGAATTTATTTTATTATCATTCAGTGTTTATTTGTTTATATGCTATGCAAATTTAAGCAATTTTTTGCTTTTCTTTTGTGATAATAATTATCTGCGTATTTATGTTTTTGTTTTAATTGTAAAGTGAGAGGAGTCATAATAAATCACTTAACTTTTAGATATTTCGGACATATCTGTTACAGTAGCACTTACTCTATATACTGAGTTAATTACCAAAACGTCTTTAATTAAAAATAAATGTTGATTTATGTAATTTAAATAATTATGACATTCCTGCTAAATATATAATTGTGTAGCCGTAATATATCTGTCATATCCAGATGGTAAACATCCGTTGGATCCCACAGCGGTCGTACAAACTAAAAATGCATTTAATAAAAGCGTGAGTTGTGAGGTTTTGACGTCCGGCGGTTGAGGACACCAAATTAGCTATGATTAAATTGTTTGTACGGAATTTGTGAACATGTCCGAATAAAAAAAAAACTTGTTAAACAAGAACGGAATGGTGTTACTTATAGAAAAATGGAACGAGCTACGTTTGATAAAATTATAAATATTTCAGACTTAACTTCATCACAAGTCTAGAGTATTTTTCAAATTAGTTTCCATATTCGTAGCAGGCTTGAGCTGGCGATAGTCTATATATACCTACTACATAGAGTTTACATTATTCTACCTTATAATCTGTTGTTGATGAAATAACTTTTATTCATGGTATAAATTAAAAGCCTTTTTTTTCGCACAGATACAGACAGTAAGTCTTATTTGTAAAGGTCTTTAAAATATTATTTTCGTTTTTGCTCCTTGGAATACAACACTATTTAATTCCGTTCTCACCCTTTATATCTAATCCACCAGTGGACTTCGCACCTCTAAACACATCACCTTATGATCACAGGGTGAACAGGGTGATCGTGTACGCAGGTCACGACGCACTTTCTATTACGCCGTTATTGAATCACCCTGGATACAGCCTGTTTATATATGAGGGTCCGGTAAATAAATACCGGATTATTGACTTGGGGTTTTTCTCGTACAATTTATTGTAGAGTGATTGTTTGTACGCATTTCATTTGTGATAATGGCACACTATGAAACGTACTTTGATCGTTTATTAAACGCTTTATTTAAAAAATAGAGAAAGGTAGTAACGTTTTATGCGTGTAGTAGTACCTAAGATATATTAACGACGACACTATATTTATAATGTATCGCTTTTAATTATTATTACCCACGAGTACCTACATAACCCCAGTATGAATATTTTTAGTTTCTTTTACAACCTTCATAAAAAAAACATTCATCGCGTTAATTATGATGATCATTTTTAATTGAAATGATTCATCATTTTTTAATATCCCCTTTTACTAGTTATTTTAACGACCGTGCCTCGTTTGACATTTGGTCGGAAACTAAATCTTAATTAAAGCTTTACGTGCCTCTTTATGGACGGTTTAACGAGAACCACAAACGTGTAATCAGATAATGGAACTAATAACTAGGTTTTTCGTATTACATCCATTTTTTATTTAGCCGCAGGTACACAATAAAGAACCGACCCGAATATGAGACATCGATCTTGAAAATGCTTGAAAAATATTTTAATTTTGTTACGTCACTAGCGGTCACGGCAGACGTCGACTGCCCGTTCGAAGTTCAAATTAATTTAAGTTAGAAAACGTTTGTATGGGAATAAGGCTGTTTTTAGGGTTTTTCCGGCAATCATTTGAATTCCATCCATGAAACCATCCTTGGACTTCAATGAACATCTAGAAAAAAGAATTAGCCAAATTGGTCCAGGTGTTGTCGTGTTATGCGCTTACCAACGCATTTTGCGATTCATTTTTATATATAAGAAGAAGATTTGGAAATAAAGAAGAACGTTGATTATGCAACTACGGCTTGCGACATTCAATTAGACTGTTAAAAGATTGAAATTCATTCTAATTCTCGCCGTCTAATCCTGTTGCAACTGAATGCTAATGCCTTAAACTGCACCTCGACTGCGATGCCAAATGTTTTCAACGCCGTTTTAAAGTTATACAATATTTACATTGCAGGTAGGTATCACTAAGATTTTATATTTTAATTAGAACCAAACATTTATTTCCGGCGTATTCCGAGAAAATATTTGACTAATTTTCTCGATGGTACTCTCGAAAAATAAGGTTCGTAATTGGGCAAATTACTCGCGAAAATACCTACTCGTACTTAATTATAGTTAAATATTTATATTAATTATTTATGTTTTGTCGACTAGTACGAGTACAATATGAGGACGGAACAGGTGGAATAAAGGAATAAAATTGCAGTATTTTCGGTCTTCCTGCAATAATTAAATGACTTCGCGATATATTATTAACAATGTGAATAATAATTTCATCTATAATTTTAATACTGAGTTATTTTACGACGGCACTTGGTATTTTTGTTGAATTGTTATTTTCTTGTTTTTCCTCCTATTCAATCAAAGAAATAAAAGCGTGTACGAGTTTCCCAGAACTTTGTTGCTGATTCGATCAAATGATGTAGTAGTATTTTTTAGGGATCCACATTTAAATCTGTATTTAGTTTCAAAACTACCTACATATTATAATATTGTTTCTGATTTTGTTTAAAAATTACATACAATATTGAAATCCGTATAAATAATATTTTAGTAATGACTAATAATGTTAAGACTAAAAAACACTGACCATCGGACAACCCTATTTAACATCCGCTGCAAAGCAAATCATCTGTATAAATTATTGCCAATTAATTCAAACACCCTATTTCCTCCTAACAATGAATAAGTTCGGATTTAACATACCTACGTATATGTAGGTAAATAATGAGTGAATTCAGAGTAAAATTATCTTATTAGTTATTACAGAAAGAACCAAAACCAACTTGATACCTAAATGTAGATTAGAGTTTAATTATTAGAGGCTGTGTATTATGTGTGTATTTTCACATTTTTATACAACTTTTTATAGTGATGTTGTTGCGGTCTGCGTCTGGAAATCGACACATAATCGTTTTATATGTAAAATAATTACTTACTTACCATTTATTTTCTTATCACTTTATGGGAATAGTTAAAATTTAATGAATATTAAGGATTTATTACACGAATGCTATGTATTTAATTCATAACAACACATCCACGAATTCAAATAGTATTGTTGTCAAGTGCATTTTGGCGGTATCAGTTAATAAACGTACCTACTTGTCAGTGTTGTTCATTTTGAAATAATCTGTTTATCACATTTACCTACGGAATTATGTTCATTAAATAAATACGGGCACGTTTGATGTTTGATAATGAAGCAGTTATTATTCGGGGGTGCAAATTATAATTTACGATTCGTTTTGTATTTATGATTTTGAATCATTGCAAATCGCATTTGTACATTTTCAAATTCGTATTCATTATAAAGTAAAGGTTTTGGAAACGATTTTAGGTTTAAATAGAAGACAAGTCATTAAGTTTTAGCAAACTCGATATAAAAAAATGTATTTTATATTTTATGAACACCATGATAGAATAAAAACAGTCTTTAACTGTAAAGTCATATATTCCCACAGAGATTATTATATAAGACCATGGTAATATTTACATAGGTTTCTTAATTATTTAATAAAACCTTAGTTTGGAAATTATAATTCTAATAATAGGTATTACCATTTTACCAGACTACGACCTTTAGACCTTAATGAGTCAAGAGCGTAACCATGTCATGACAAAACTAAGCACCATCCTCAGAACATCTCTACGCCATCTTCCCGTTCCTTGTAACTTGTGCATCTAATATCCTCGGATAATACTCGACAAAGGAATTTAATATAACGTACGTTCGCCACTTTAACGGCGCGTTTTATGACTATTTTGCGGCACTGTTTGACGGACGAATTTATTGCTATTATCTAGTAGCATATGAGAATGCACATATTCATTGTGCTAATCTATGTTTGAGTATTTACTATGTAGTCTTAAATATTTAATATATCTTTCTGACCTCCTTTCTCGCTTTCTGGCTTCGTCGAACAGAAAAATAGTATACTGACCTCGGCCAGTAAATAAAAAAGCCTCAGATCACATTTTTGTCAACCTCGGCTTCGCCCCGGACGACAATTACATGTGATCTAAGACATTTTTTATTTTACTGATCTAGGTGCGTAATGTACTATTATTGCTATCTGCAATTTCACAACTCTTTCCAACTGTCCTGTAACCGCTTAGAAATAATGTAATTATATCACTGAGTTGGGATGAACTTACAGAATTACCTTTCATGTTACAATCTGATCACGTTCCTGGCACTCAGGGAAATACCGTGAACTTTGATCATGAGTTGCTACTTAATTATAAAGATATTATAAAGTAATTATGCAAGGAATGAAATTTTCTGGGTGTTCTGTTAATAGTATCAAAATGAGGATAAATAAGTTCGTTAAGCCCTTTGGAATTTCGTTTTATTATTTTGACCGTAAAGACTTCTTCCGTGACTTTTGAATTGTATGAATACAAACCTGTACTGGTCCTATTAAAGAAAACAAATTTTTATGTTATGAGTTGAATTGAACTGTTAGATCATCATAACCATTAAAGAATGTTTGCCCAAATGTTTTCCTTTCCACGCCAAAATTAATTTTGCTGGAATCCTCTGTTACGCTGCGAGAGCCCACGTGCAGCGTATTTGTAAACAACACTACCTACCGGTTAAATTTCAGAATTCCGAAATTTCGCTTATATTCACAGGAATGCAAAACATGGTGCTAATAGACGTAATTTGAATCATTATTTGAAATTTTGCGCTATTTTCTAGCGAAATTAAAGCCTTGCTTGTTTAAAACTACCCAGTCAATGGCGGCAGTAATTATAAAGCTTTTCATTCCGTACCGTTTCGTTTGATTTCGAGAACGAAAAGCTATACAAGTGCTTATTGGTTCGTCGTCGTTTATGTTTTTGATTGTAGATTTTTAACATTGCTAACAGAAAACGTTTAGTGTAGGTATATTATATTTAAACAATTCTAAAGTAAAACATATAGTACTCTAAAAAAATATATTCATATAAGAATACAAGTATCCTGTAGTGCCTGTAATAGATTATCTGCCAGCCATTGTAATGCTTGTTTTAATTTATTTTCGAGCATGGCTTGATATACCAGTTAGTTATAATTTACATGATATATAAAATTTTGAAATACTTTGTAAATCAACAAGTTCTGCGAGTTGATTATCGTACCTCTTACTATATGATTATTGGTCCTAAATAATGTGAAAGAAAAAGGTGTAATAATTGTATCAGACACATTAGGAGCAGCCGTTGGGGTTTTAACTCCTCCCTCGTTACGTGATCTTGTTGCCAAGTTGTGCCGGCATTGTTGGGTAAGGGAATAAGATAAAGGTCGTTTTGGTCAGGTGTGTTCCATAAAGAAAATGTTAAGAAACAATGAACTGACCTTGCAAGGTTCCAACGTTTAAGGGATAGGTACATGTTTTTTGATATAAGATATAGTTAGTGAACATTGTAGGAACTCATAGTTGAGTTTATGGTACCTACTTTAATATAGCTACAGATATAAAAAATAATTTATGCTCTTATCAAATAGTGTACGGTCTTAAAGTGAGGCTTTTAAAAGTAAAATTTTATTTATGTCTGTTAGAAAATCTGTGTGGTTATTACTGCGATAAAATTCATAAAGATTCTCATATCTTGAGATAATTAAAATGAAAATTAAATTGTAAGTGTAAATCTAAAGTACCTACCTACCTACTTAATAAAAATCTCATTAAAATAGATTTGCCATCTCGTTTACTTTCTTTATAACCTTAATTAGGGTCTACAGTTGCACGTGATACCTAGAATTTTTGCTTCTAACGTATTCAATTTGCTACAAAACCTAACATCAGCAAAGTTCACTATCTTTCCCTTTTCAATATCACCTCTATTCTTTACGGCGTAGAGTCCTCTATCCAACAGTTTACCCTATTGGATATTAAATCCTATGCAGCTAAACTTAAAGTTGGTTTTCGGATACGGTGTTATACCTCAATACACATCTCTAATTAGAGACCAGTATGCAAGATGCTTGATTGGGGTGACAGTACGGTTCGTTACGTTATACTTATACAGAACTTAACATGGGCATGTTAAGGTCTATATAAGGCTTGAGGATGTGTATAAAATGCTTATAAGAGAGTATGTGGATTTATAAATAAATTATTCTTACTATTTTAACACAAAAATTGTGGAAGTGTTTATAATTTCAACACAATATTGTTATACACAAAATAGCTCTTGAAATAAATAGAATATCACAAATAAGGAATACAATCGCCTCTTGTTTCGTTCAGGATCGCTCCTTGACATTTTCCAAGCCTATTGAAGGCCGCGTAAGTCTCTGTAATCTGGGTAGAAATTCCAAATCAAATTGCTAGCTTGTGCCTCTTGGATTAATAACCTCAACCCTCGTTGCAAATTGCAACCCTTGCCGAATTACACGTAGGGTGAAGATTGAGAAATATTCTGGATGTGTTTCTTTTTCATTACCTCACACTAGCGTATTATATAATTTATTTAAAATACTATTGTCTATTGTACATTAAATTGAAGTACCCACAGTGATAAAAAGAAAAATAGACAGTTGTTTGCGGTTTATACTGTTATCATAATATTATTAATCCCGGTCCACTATAGTTCAAGTACTTATTAGTTTTAGCTTTACAAATTATGTCTGTTAGTTTAAGCGCTAGTGTTAAATTTACTTATTTAATAAAAATTAAATCACATCTCATCTAGCACTATATCCTGATGTAGTTTAATTAGTGCATAACGCAGGCGAGCACCCTTACGTATTGAGGCGTCATCGTTTAAGATCCGACTCGGCGTCTGCCAAATCCTAATTGTGAATAGACTGATTAGGACTTGCGCAATTAATTAGGAAGAATTGAAGATTGTTGGAGGAAATAGACATTCCTGTATTCTGAGCTTACCTGTTTTTTTGTTTGACCAGATTTGTTTCACCAGATCATAATATAGTCTAATATAGAACACCGCCAATTCGGCTACCGTATGTAGATGATCAAAATTAAAAAATATATTACTTACTTTGTTTTGTAGTTTATGTTTATTAAAAGAAACAGTCTAGACACTGTTAAATCAGAAGCACGATACATCCTAAAATTTGGTAAATTAACAATTATATGTTTTTTCTGACGATCAACACACAACTGGGAATTCTTGTTTATTGGGAAACAACGAGTTCCACAGGAGCTAAGGGAAAAGTTAAGATATAAAATTGAATTTAACTCTGCGGCTGCAACGTAGATTACACGGTTTAACTGCGTTGAATCAATCTGGAATAATCTCATTCTCAAAGTAAAGTCGGAGAGAAATCCTCATTCGCAGTTGCAGCAGTATGCAGACGGATCTTGGAATTGTGTGCAATTCAGACTGAGTTATTGCTCCTTGTCTATGCAAAGCACTCGATCTCGAAGACTTAAGTCTATTTCAATGATATCAGAGGCACGAGAGGTCTAGATTTCAAGATTACATTGTTATTGAAATGATTTTGAAAAGTAAGAGAATCTATTAGTCCGTCATGTAATCATCTTTCTAAATATTCATACAATACGTAAATTTGTAGACATGTGGAAAGAGAGTAACACTAAAATAAAATACGCGAGTTTAATCCGTTTATAGTTGTTTCATTCCAATGTGTAATAACCGCCATCGCATAAGAAATTAATATATCCGTTGATAATATAATGATGTTAAAAGGCAATACAAGTCGTAATTATTATAAAAATCTAAAACGTGAATCTGATTGAAGTATTTTCATTCGCCATTGCAGCACTTCAGATTCATCGTACGATGTACAGAGCTCTTGACCTATTTAAAATAAAAATGGTATTCAATAAATTCCGTCATTTGGTAGGCATTGAGAATTTTAACAGAAACGACAAAAATAAAAGATTGTTTCACTTTAAATATCACAATAAATCCTATAGATACTTGAAAATCCTACGTTACTTAAGGTTGAATAATTTACTAGTATATTATTATTCAACAAGAGTAAATACCCTAGTAAGTTCTTTTACATTATAACTCCTTGCTTCGTTTCGAGTCTCTATTGAAAATATTCATTGGATTTCATGTAGTTTCACTCTCTTGAAACAAAAATATACTCAACTCACTAGACTACATAATTCTCTCTGGTCGGTCTCAAGCAAGATTAGTATTGATTTTATTCATGTAAATATTTGAATATTTAGGTAGATATTTTTATTATTGACTTCATAATGTTTGATAAAAGTAACCAATATCATAACCATATTATTATGTTAAAGACTTGAATAAAAATAATCAATTTGTTTTTTTCTCTTTCCAGGTATGCATCAAACCCGTACAAATAACGAGAAATATTTAAGTATACACTGAAAAATAAAAACCGTGCGATTTTAAGAAGCATTTACCTAAAGCTATATAAAATCCGTAAAAGCTTGATAAAGTTATAAAGCAACTTGGTTACAAAGTAATTTAGTACCTACTTAAGACCTTAAACCTCATTCAACTAATCAAAACAAAGATCTTAAAAAACTTTATACAGGATTTACCTACTACTGTTTATTATATTTAAAATAATGATTGGCATCTTAAAACTTAAAAATGTAGCATGTGATATATTTTCTTAAAATTTAATTTGCATTTAGATGAAACTGTTTTGGTTTTTGTTAAAAGCATGTTGGTGTAGAAACACAAAACAGCCCAGAATCTAATTTATACCGCCAGAGCCCTCATAAAGTCTTACACTATAATTCAGCGACCGTCGTCCGACCACTTTACAAGACAATACATGGAAATTACTTTAAAGCCCTAAAGGTGCGTTAATGTTTGAGATTGTGGTTAGTGATAAGCTGGAGCGAGAGCGATCCACTTAATACTGTATTACAAACAATATATTTTCATGAAACCCTAGTTTATGTTAGCGTGACTATGGGCAATGTCAAAATATCATGTTATTAAAATTCTTGAAAGGAATACTTTAATGATACCCCTTTATAAACTTGTTAGTTCACTATTATCAGAGCCAAGCTACTCCTGACAAGTCAATCGTGCGAGGTAGCGGGACGAGACGGGGGAGGATACAGCCCGAACTACATACGAAGATCTGTTAGTAGTTCGGGACGAAACTAGTTATTTATCATCGAATCACATCACATTGTCATTTTTGAAAATGGCGTTGGATCACTATGTAATCCACGGTACGATTATCTAGTTATCAGTTCTATATCTGCAGTCAAAAACTTTTGCCGAGGTTACAATTACTAAATATTTCTTTACCGATGAATTAATGGATAACATAGTTCATTATTAAAAATAATTTTTAATAATCTTATTAAAATGTACTTTCATGGCACGCAACGCGTCTGCGTTTGTTAATCGCTATCGCTTCCTGTTGAGAAGACGGTTGCCCTTAAATGTAAAGGATAGGGGTTCTTGTGTGTTTTGCTAGTAAATTGCAACTGGCTATGTTTGAGGATCAGGATTGTATACTTGGTAGGAGTTTGAGACAAAGTTGAATAACACTTTGATGTTTAATTAATAAAACTACATTAAGAAACACTATATTTAAAAACGAATGAAAGTAATGCCTTGATTAATTATTTCATGGAAACGATAAAGTTTTCGAAACGTCAACAAATAAACTATAATAAGCCGGTTAATTCCGATATAATTTTATTTCTATATGTAATAATCACTAAGCCATCAGAAGTTAAAATGAAAGTGGTATATTATGTGAGATATATAATATTATATTAAGGTAAATAATTTCCAAACATGAATTTAGTGATATTTTATTATAAAAAGGTCCATAAAAGGTAAAATACGCTGCGATACATTATTATAGTTGTATTTCAAATAAAATCTGTGAGATGAAGTACTCACAGATTTTATTTGAAATACCCATTTACTATAACACTTATTCAGCGCCATTGTCTCTAGAATTTGTACCTATCGTTTTTCCCCCTCTTGTACTAGTCTTTGTAAACTTCGCTTCATCAGCAGAATCAGGATCTACTCACTTGGAACCGTGCTCGTAAATATGTCTCCACGTCAGCATTTACCTTTTCTTGGTTTATATCAATAATGAGATTTCAACGGGTAGCTCAATAACTTAAAAAACTTGTTATTAATATTGAATATATCGGCTCCAATCTAGTTTTTATGTTATTTATGTTTATGCATTTGAACCAGATTGAATATATTTTTTCAAAGTTATTTCTGTCGCCTGCTATTTATTTGTCTAAGTTTTAATAAATATGTCTCAAATTGCCACTGCCGATGATTAATAGGATTTTCATTTTTGTTACTTTTTTAGGATAATCTAATTTTCTAAGGGACCAAAAATACACGTGACAAGTCCTTACAAGTCTTTTCATCCAAACGTTATTACTCTTCTTTTACGAGAAAAAGGTGTGACTAAAGTTCCCTTTTATTGTACAAAGGCTTTTTCAGGTGGCAATTGATGACGTTGTGTTTTCATAGGCAGTCTCCCGTGCCGCGTGGTCAGCGGATTTGCAGGTAGTAAATGTGGACTTAATCCTTGATGAGACTGCAATTGCCGGGATCTTATCTCAATACACGCGTTTTAGTCTTATCATTTGAGTAAGACTAGTTATTTATCATCAACATATAATTTTTCCTAAATCCTTTCATTAAGATAGATTAGTAAAGAAAAGTTTTTTTTTTAAGATTTACTTCTAAGTATCTTATAAATGTTTATTGTTTAAAATAAAATCCTTTTAAATGCCCTGGAAGTATTTAATTTTCGGAAACTTTAAGGACCAATTATATTTTATGTTATTATTTGATTGAAAGCAAATAATATCTTTAAAACATTATTGTACAAAAATATTCTCGGTAACGAAACTGCATTATATATAAAACTACATTATATATAAATATGTTTAGAAATAAAACTGTAGTTATACCGTCCTTTAACATAAAATCACCATATAAATGAAGGCCTTCCAGAATTCCATACATATAACAGAGATATGGTTTATCACTGGGCAGTGTAAACCGCGAATATCTACGAAGTTTTGCAAGACAATCGGCCTCTCAATGTGGGGTAAATTTAACTTGTCTGATAAGGCTTGCCTTTACTTATTACGATACGAATACTACACGATCTTTAGAACATTTTAAAACAGCAAGAATATTATCTGATTCAGATTATTTATTTCACATTATTTTATACATGATAATTACACAATCGTTTATGATATTATAATAATATGCACTCATAGTGAGATCGTTTGAAAATTATCGCGTATATTGTTTTTGTGCTGACGTTACGAGAACTTTACATATAATTAGTTTTCAAACTATATAGATACAATAATTACTTTTAAGTTGACGTAAACTCGCATTTCAGTTTTGTAATTACACAATACCCAAAATAAATTTAAATTAAATTACATTCCATAGAGGCATAATATGATATCGTAATAAGTGCTTACGAATGTCAAGACGGGGATACCTCACCAGCTGCATAACATGCGCCTGGATTTTAACAATAGTTGCTCCAGTCGTACATTCTAAACGTTCCATTACATACATCAACCCTTGCCCTTATCTAGGCTCCGTACGCGCCCACATAATGTCCTCGACTGGATAAGGGCCCTCTATCGACATTATGATCTCCATACCGAAGGGTCGGATTTATACCTGTTTTTATCTTAAGACCAGACCAGACCAGTCGACAAGATGGTTCCAAAAATCGTACGAGCGTATCTTCAAATTTAATACGATCCATTTATAAGTTCATTGATTTAGAAATTTATTCATTGACGTCATAAATATTGATGTAATGTTGAACTGCGTGAATATTTTTTTGCGCATACAAAAATTAGATTCAATTTAGAACTTAATTTTAATTTAAAAACTATTAATTAAAAAATATACTATTAAGAGTAAATATTTTGTAATACCAAATAAGAGGCTACAATTTATGGTTTTGGCACGGAAGTTTTCGCGAAATTTAGGAGGGAAAATTATTTAACTTCATTATATGTGGTTTAATCTAAACTCCATCTTAATATAACTTTTCATCAAATTTGCTTAAGCTTCGCTGAACTAAACTGAAACCAAGCTGTTTTCAGACCCTTCTGGTACACATAACGTCAATTATAACAAGACCGCACAAAACCCATCGCGCTAACTACTTGCAGTTACAACAGTTTATATGACAGATGCGGCAAAACTTCGCGGGTTAGCGGCCAGTGTGGTTTGTCCATGCCGTGATTCGATTAAACACACAGTATGAACGTAGGTTAGCGATGCGTTTGATGCGGTTGTGTTATATTGTAATTGGTTAAATGTATGTTGATGATAAAAGACTGTGCCGTAATGTTTGCGTGTTCATGGACTAATTGCTAATAAGTAAACAGAACTATATTCTTAATTATTTGGTGATCGTTTTCTTTTATATACGTACAATTTGTGTGTATTAATAATAAGTCTAGATTACGTTGTGACGTAAATTATTGATGAAAATATAATAATTAATTTACCAAATATAGTCAGTCGACGTTGGGAATCTTTATTTATGGACGGATTAAAACAGCAACGTTCCAGTAAAGCTCGCACATTAAATAACATATTAAGTTATTAATTAATAATACGGAATATTTTATTCATTACCACTATTTTATTCAAGTGTATGGCGCTCAATTACAATTACAGTAGAAGAACTTAAAGCAATTAGCACATGTAAACGAATATTCCTACGTTAACTAAGGACTGTTAATTGTTGAGTTAATACTATCATAGTGATATGTAATATGTATTTAAATTGTCCAATCAAAAATGCCCGCGATATAACTATTAAAATAGAAAGTCCCTTAGGTAAGTAAATTTATTTTACTGTATGATATCTGTCTTGGTATATGATTTCTAACTCCAATTTTCCTTAACCGATTGTCGAAAAAAGTAAAGATTGTCAGCCCCCTGGGTCACGAGAAATAAACCTGTCTCATCTTTCCTTTTGACTTCGTGTACTGTGATGTCTTTATAATCGAAAATTATAGTTTACAGTTTAGTTACAAAACTCGAGCATCAGAGCTACACGTATCAGTAAATTCTATTATATTAGTGTAGTCGTGGTACAAATATGAGATCTGTAAAGCTTTCAAAACGTCAGCCAATAAAATAAAATTCGCGAGCTTAATCCGTTTATTGTTGTTTCATTGCTTATAAACCTGATAAGACTAAATAAAGCTATTAACATCATTATACAATCTAGGTAAAATGCTATGATCTATAAGTAAAGGCATTTTCCACGAAAGCATTCAATGAGACGTAATGCTACGCCGTAGGCGGCTACGTGAGTAGCTACGGCGTAGTGCAATAAAGGTTGCATGGTTTATTTTTATCCTATTCGTAGAAGCTACAAGGTTTTTGATAGTGGGGAAGCGTATAAGTATAACAAATGACCGACCATTAGCTATTTATTGACTTGTACTTACTTAACATTTAAAAAAAGGAAAAAATATTTTATTTTTATGAAAAACGTAAACAAAAACAAGTCAATTAGTCAAATAGCGTCGGCCAAGCGTAACTTACAAACGATCTCAAATTTCTTCACAATCTGTTGATAATTTTGACAGATCGCGCTCTCAGCGCCCTCTATCCCGGGAGATTAACTCAGGAAAAAATGAGCGACCATTAGTGGAGCTCAATTTTCTTTATTTACCAATTTAACAGAAAACGGCTGATGAGGAAAGAATTATGTGGAGATGAATCGACTAAACTGTGAGGGTGTAGGGCTGACGTAAGCCATGTTACTGTTTTGTTTTGGATTCAGCTGTATAATGTATATATTAATATGTTTTAAAAACAGGATACATTTTAATGTTTAACATAGATAGTTTAACATAATTATGCAGTTGTGCGTTATATGATTAGACGTGTATCATCTCATATTGTTCACCTCGGAATTTCGTCTAGCTAGCATGGATTTGCTTTGCTTATTTGTCGTTTGAATGAGAACCTGTTATTGTCATACATACTTTGGAAACGAGAGAAAGAACAAAGAGTCGCAGTTTTATTGCACGTAGATATATTTCATGGTGCCGTTTCTAAAAATGTTTCCTTAAAACTATACTATACACATAAACTATGCGTAAAGTATACTAATAATTTGTGAAAATAGTAAAAACGCTAATGATTTTGGAATATATTAAGATCCTTTTAGTTTTCTCCATATTTTTCATTCCATGCCTACGCTATGACGAAATGACATTCCCCGGCGGGCTAAGAGCAATAAATCCGACAAATCATTGCCATTCACATTTTATATCCTTGCCCCGGTATTAAATTTTCTTACTTTGTGCTACTAAACTAAATATGATACGCATGTAGTATTAAAGGAAGAGGTTAGTTATTCTATTAAGAAATAAACTATATTTTTAACTGACGACCAGCGCCGGCTTCACACGGGTGCTATATATACTTTCCTCTTGAATCACTCACTGTATTAAAAAAAAAAAGTCTTCGAAATCCGTTGCATAGTTTTATAGATTTAAGCATACATAGAGACGGCCAGACAATCACAGCGACTTTGTTTTATACTATGTAGTGATAGTAAAACGTTAATTTTCTGTTGTGAACCCATTAATTTGCTTCATTTCAACATACATACGTACGTACAAATAACCCTCGAATTACCATGAACCTAACTCGTTAGAGCTACAAATCAGTCCCTTCCGGGCATCTCGCTTGGAACTGTCACTTTATAAATCTAAATTACAGAGGGTTTTAATAAAATGTAGAAAAAAACGGACACGAAGCGCCATTTTTTACATTAACGAGTTGGTTATTTTACCCTTATGGTGGTTTCATGTTATAGGGGTGGTTGTTTGTTTTGAGCGCTTGTGATTTGGAATTAATATTGCGTTGGTATGGTGCTGCATGTGCTATTTCCGACAAAAGTAAGGTAAAGAGTAATTAATTAAGACTATAATTTGTAGTTTATAATTTTTTTAATTGCAGTTATAGGCTGTCGTCCAATTAGTATAATTTTCTATTACGAGAAAATTTCATAATCATTTCAGAAAAATCCTCGTGAAGGAACTCGTTTTGCATAAATTATAAACAGTTCTAGTTATTATCAATTTAGTTTAACCTTTTCACCGCCCCAGTCGGTAGTTACCGACTACAGAAAGCAGTACCATAGCGCCTCGTCGGCCCGTGCCGACTGAAAGTTAGAGGCGAAAATTATAAGTAAATTAAAAGTTTAGTATACAAATTATGAACTTTTATTATTGTTTAAAGTCTAAATTACCGTAAACTTTATACATAAACGTGATACTATATAATATCATTGAATAAATAAACATTTTTGCGCGCCTTGATAAAATGCAGCAAATACGGCCCGTACTGAAGCCCTAGTCGGCGATAGCCGCGGCGTAGTGCTGTCACCAACTGTGTTTTGTTTGTTGCAATACACGTTACGAAAATTTTAATGTAGGTGAATTTATAAATGTGTAGTTCTATAATTGTAAGTTCACTAATTAATTTAATTGAATGCGATTAATTAATCAAAATGTGAATAGTAAAATATATTTTACAGCATATTTTGAACACTTATTTAAATTAGTCCCGCGGCTATACACGACCAGTCATGTCTGAGATCGGCTCGTTCAAGTAAATAACAAACGAAAAAATTGTATATTACTTTAATTTTTATCCTGTATACCTCTGTCAATTATTATAATGAAGTAGTTCGACGAGCAACCGAGACAAGTGTTCTAGTTTAGGTAATTATGTATATTAAATATTTACAAACCTATCGTTACTTTATCTAAAGCACAGGCAAATAGGGTCTTTGTTAAATAGAAAACGACTACATCCAGGTAAAGAAATGACCCTTTTATTAATGTTTCTTTCTACCTGAAACACTCATTAGCAATAACAATAGGCTTAATTTTTGTGAGGAATTCTTAGTAAATATGTAAAGCACACCGCACGTGCAGGCGGTATTTCAAACGAATTCCTGGAAAATGCCGACTATATGCTATTTGTACTTCCTAAATAATTATCGGAATTTATTTAAAAACTTTGTTTGTAAGAAATCTAGGTACTAGGTAGAATGTGTAGGATTTTTCTTTGGACTCCCTGCCAAAATGTCGATAAATGCAGTTAACACATACCTACAACAGTTTCACATCTCTAGAATCAAAGCAATTTGCAGTACCTAAAAGCCCGGGTCGGCCGGTGCCGACAACGCGTGACGTCATCGCGTGAGTAGTGTGGTGACTTTCGTCACTAAACTGTACTGTAAATAATGCAAATATTTTGATCTTTTCATTATTTAATGTTGTTTTATAAGGTTAATAATCAATGAACATGTAGTAACAACATTATTGTATTATTCTTTTGTCATTTCTTCGACTTTTTGGATATAATTATCGAGGAATTATTTAAATATCGATATACCATTTCCAAGTCACTATGGTTTCTCGATCTCGAATGCTTGTTTTTGTTCTGGCGTCACAGGCTCAGCATTTTGTATTGTTGCGTGGCGGCGAAAAGGTTAAACTGTACACGATACCGATCACTTAAATCCGCTTTAATTCTGTTAACATTTTGTCGCTGCCATTAATCGACAAATGATTACTGTCGTCGTAATTATCGCCAAGAGGTGCGAGTCAACTTACGAGCGGCCGTTATCGAGTAGTTGTGTTATACATAAATAGTATCAAAACGTAACAAGTGCTAAAAAATGTATTGCAACTTTAAAACTCCGCAAATAAAATTCAAATTTCAATGATTCTACTCAGATCCACAAACGTTGGATGGCCTGGTAATTTATCTGTTGGTTTGTTTTACATACATTTTTTGCTCTCATTAGCGATGGATTTTACGGGGATGTAAAAATGTGTGGTTTTTATTGCTTTTTAAAACAATGGAAGGGATGTTGTGTTGAAGAACGTTAATCAACGATATCATGGAATGGTTTCCTTTGTTATTATAAAACAACAGGCATTGTTTATTTGGTTAAGGTACAAAATGGTTGACAAAGGGTTAGGATCCCATATTAACAATAGTTTTTTTACAAGTATAATAAAATATAATTTAATACCTGCCCCCTAGAAAGAGAAGTCCTTTTGTAAGTTTATGTATTGCAGACATTTATCATTTCGTATAATTATGTCTTTCACGAGAGCTTTAGATTTTAGGATACTTGCTCCAGTCACGCTTTTCGTTACATTCATATTCCGTCAACGGGATACGAGTTACTGTCATGTTCTTGCTACCGTAGTTTAGACGTGGAACCTCTGGGACTCGATTCTTGAGTCAATTTCGTATCTCTAAAAAAATGTGTTGGAAAACGTACGCATCCAACGATTTATATGTGAACTCATTTTTACTAACGCGACAATTTTTATTTTATTCAACGTCATTGCTTTAAGATCGCACCGGAAAGAGGTTGACTAATAAACTCTCTTCAACTAGCTTTTCTAAGAAAAATGTGTGATCGTATATTATAAGCGGGTATTCTTGTAAGCGCTAGAGCTATTACTGAATATATGTTAAAACAAAGTTATTTATTAGACGCAGTATGAGGTGTTTAAATATAGCGAGAATAATGTTTTCGTAGAGTACCGCATCCCTTGTACCTGTTAGAATTTATGTCGTAATTAAAACATAATTGCTTTTATTTATATTAGCGATAATGTGGCTACTGCGACAGGTGGTATTTTGGTACGATATTGTGTCTGTAATTTTTACCACGCGCCTTGTAATATTATTCATGAAAGTGCTAATTTTCGCTTTTTTTATGTCGAAATATTTTAATCAAAACGTTGCTAACGGTAAATACATTTTTATATTTATAATGATGAAAAGTTTACGATGCATTATTTTCTTTTAAATTAGTTTGTCAATCCATTTCTACGTAACATAAACTGAACCAAATTAAATTCAATTTTACTTTCGAATGAATACAGTCGTTTTCTTACGTGGCAAGGACGGAAATAAGACGTTAGTGTTATTAACTGGAATGAGTTCATCCAAATTTGGATTGTGTACGTTAACTAATAGAGTTTATTTTCGTACAGTACCAATTGCATATTATCGTTGAATTTTTATTGGTTAGTTGGAATACTTGAACATAAGAAGCCAAAATAAAACAAGCCAATATATATTTATTGCTAGAGGTAATAGAGTTGATGTTTCGTTGACGTAACTCATGAAAGAAAATTGCCATAAGGCGCCAGTCGGGCGCGAAATTCAAATAAGGAACGATTTAAAGATGAGCTCTTAAGGAGAAGTTGTTTGGTAACGTATGGGAGTAGAGTTGGCAAGTTCTGAATAGGTTTTAGCGTAAACGGAATGAATAGAGTAATTGTTTTATTGAACTTTCGGCAAAGAACCATTTGGTATTTACACTCAATCGAGTTTGCTCTTGTAGACAGTTATAGTCATAATCCGTTTCTTCAGTTTGCAGTAGGCACTTGGACAAAGTTAGTAACAACCTAGTTATTTTCAATCAACGTGTACTTTGAACGTTCTAAAATATATGGCAAAAGTTACAGTCTTGTAACGTCTTTATCATTAATTCATATTACCGTGGCTCCCATCTTATGTTTCAGCTATGTTTGTTAATGATATTTTTTATTGTTCGCGAAATATTTTACGTTTAAGTTACTTAGTGATTTATAAACGTGCAAACATATTAATTATATAGGGCCATTACCTATAAGTTAGGTTGAGTTAAATATTTTTCTTTACATACTTACCTACATGATATAATTATTTTCGAAATAGAAAATAATATATTTCATTATCTATCTCATTTCTAATTTGAACCAAAAACTGCTAATTTGAACCAAAAATTATTTTAAAATAATTAAAAAAAAATGTTAAAAAAATCTAGTTTTTACTACATTAAGCTTCCGCTTAACATCCCAGTAAAATGATCCGTTCCTAAATAATCGCGTGCATTATCCGCAGTCGGCGGATTTCTTCGATAGACCGCCCGGTTCCCTCCGCAGCCCGATTTATATTGAAAAGATTTCAACTAATCATATTTCCACTTCATTCGTTTAGCTTCGAACGATTTTCACAATTTTCTTCTTATACTAAATGTTTGGATTCGAGGAAGTCTTAGGATTATGATTATTAGGAAACTTTTATTTTTTCATTTGTTTTTATCTATCTAAGTCTTAGAGAATACAGAACTGGAGGCGGCTTCGACACTATTTGTCATACAAAATTTTTTTGCCACTTTTAGCGGGGGACGAGGTAGGAACACATACAAAAAACTGCACACTGATGTAAAAATAATTCTCATCGTTACACACGCATACTAGTAGAAACTGTCAACACTAGGCGGAATTTATTCACACTAGCAAAAACAAGACTATAAACGTCGTATCCGTACACAAGTTTGAAATGTATTAGTAGCCAAACTGAACCGATTACATAGTGCTTGATTAAGTGGCTGTCGATACATTTATCTATATTTGACACAAAATGGCGGATCAACCAATTTATATTTTAATATAATTATTTTAACTTCATACATAATAATGTATTTACTTCTTTAAATTCATACTATTATAGAATTGAACATTAGTTACTACGTAGTTCAATAAACAAGTCATTTTCTTTTAGTAATAATGCTTAAACAATTACAATTACCTACTATGTTTAACATGAAAAAATAGGCAGATGTCTATTACAGCTGAGCTGGAGAGATTACAATATCAACAACCATAATTAAAAAAAATGTACAAAGTAGACAACCGAATTCCAAGCTGCTGGTACGCTTAAACCATTTGAAATTCGAATAGTTAAAGAAATAAAATATTTTAATAAAATAATACCTGATATACTGAAATATACGCGTACTTCTTATCATCTGTAAGTACTGTAAATTCATCGACATTGATATTGTCCAGTAAGTACATCTCTAACCGTATTTTGATCATGGATGCTTTTGTCGCTTTTAAATCAAAGGACTTAACGCCTAGTATCGGATACACTACTCTGCAAAATTTTTATAAATGTGTGTCATTACTCTTTGTTGACCATAGACTATCATAAAAATTTTTAAACGATTTTAAACGAATAAAAACGTAATCGATGCGTAAATCGATGCTTCTCGCGTGGTGAATGAGAAAATAATTATTTGAAAAATAACAATTAACGTACAAAAAATATATCTGCAGATGAAAGTAAATACTGTTTTTTTGTATATCTGATATAGTGGATGGATTTTTGCAACTTATTTTAGCGCAGGGAGACATTTTTCGGGAGCTCTTTTCTCTTCGATATCGATTGTGACACTGTCAAAGTGACCTGTTTGAAAACAGTTTTTACAAACGCGTTAGATAATTTATCTTATACCTTGGCAGAGGGGAACGCCTGTCGAAGCCGCCTCCAGTTCTGTATTCTCTAAGATCTAAGTACCTACATAAAAGAACGCATCGCCGGAATGTATATACCTACGCGCAAAACTTTAGAACGACTGCACTTAATTGGATGATTTATTTTTTATGTGTTTCTTATTGTCAGGACATGGGTTGTATGTAAAAAAATATGAGAGAATATAGGTTTATAGAAAAATATATATATATGATCAGAAATAGTTTTCACAATTTCTAATACAAAAAGTGATTGCCGGTATGTGATAGAGGACTGACAGATCTTTGACGTTACAACCGAACGGGCAGGCCGATTTCTGCCGGGTCCGCTAGTGAAGGATAAATTTATGTAACGCATATTATATGAATGAGCTGTGATTTGTATCTATTGTACTGTCAAGTGAAAGCTAAGTTCTATGTAAAATATCAAATGAACATTCCTACTTCATTACTCGTAGCTAAACTATATTCTGTTAGGTATTTTAAGCATTGAAGGAATTAAAACTTAAACCCTGTTTACACTCTTAGGGTCTGAATTTCCAGATATCCCTTTCTAGCTTCTAGATAACTTACGTCCGCGTCTTACGTAATTTAAGAAACTTCTCCAAAGTTTCAAACTTTGAAGGCCAGCAGTTTCCGTTCAGCTGTTATTCGCACAGACGCACACCTAGATCAAAAGGAAGATATTTAAAAACCTGAAGGTTTGTGTTATACACACCATTGAATTACTTACAGCAAAACATGCCTACCAATAAAAAAGATTTAAGCTAACAATTCTAGCTTCTTATATAAAGTATAATGCCATATACCTAATCAGTTTTTGCCAACTAAAAACAGAACTTGAGCTCCGTTTAAATATAGGTGTGCAATATATGTATACATTATGTACACAATTATTAATGTAAAATATTCAAATTATAAATAATTTTCCTCGAAAATTATTTATATTCCAGTCAGCTACGAAATTAGCAGCGTAACTAAATTAGATCGGAGGCTGAGTAACGTCTCCCATTCACTGATGCTATCGTTGTATTGTGGTTCAAATGTAAAGTGGCCGGAGTTAGTTTGGGACAGAGGTAGTAGTTTTGGTTACAAGTCAGTTTGAGAACAAGAATGAAAAAAGGCAGTCGTCAATACAATATCATACTAGTTTAATACATATTTTTTTGCAAATAGGTATAGCGACTTGTTTTTTTCTTTATCCTTTGTTCTTTGACATTTTTTGTTTGTTTAATAAAAGGATAAATACATGTCCAATATTTTTTTTTAAATCTAATTAACGCACTGAATAGATTTCGTTTTCTATACCCAGTCGTCATTTCTTAGTAATTAGGGTATTAGGCACTATACATGTCCAATATTTTTTTTTAAATCTAATTAACGCACACAAGCGGATATTCTTAAATTTCTGGCCAAAAGTCTAAAGTATCAAATCAACGATAATGATAACATGACTTTATTTTTCGAATCTATATGCTTCCTAGCATTTAATGATAGTCCGCATTACAATTTAAATGGACGTTTTCATTACTACCCATACTAACAAAGTATCGACTTCTGAGCAAAGACTAATTACTTGTTAAAAATGAGTTTATATATATAAGATATTCTCTTGTTTTAGCCTGTTCAGTGTAATTTATATTATGTGTTGTGAAGCTGGAGGTATGTAACTATGTTTTAATATAAATGGATATACTTTTAAGTTTGTCTGCACACAAGAAAAAAAAAGTTTATTTACAACCGGATTTTTGATTGCCGGATGCTTATTTTATGCTACAAAGTTATAAATTCAATAGAATCCCGCTTTTGCGTGAAGATTTTAACAAAGACAAACATATTAGCTAAACTTTTTTGTTAGTTTATGTTGCTAATACGTGCTACTCTGTTTTTTATTTGACAATTATCAAGTAGAAGTAGAAATCACGAAAATAGTTGGTTTTTATTTTTTCTTTGTTTTGTAGGTTCATCTTCTCAGAATATCATCACAAGCCGTCAACAATTGCTTGAATATTATAGAACGTTTAAATCGAACGATAATAATGAAAAATTTAACAATCTTGTTCATAGAGTAGCAAGTTTCTTTAGACCGGTCAAATTAGGAATTCACCTCGGAATTCGAGATACCCGGCTGTAATTTTGTAAATAGTTGTATATTGACATCCTTAAAGTTGTCTCAAAACCTACATATGGTAGGGTGTGAGCGTCCATTAAATTTCAAGGTCAAAGTGTCAAAAAATCGTTATTTTTGTAAATTTCTCATTTCCTATGGGTTTTAGCTTTTTGTCTTTGTTGGCAATATTGTAGAATACAAAATTCTCTACAAATTTTGTTTAAAAAAATTTTTTATACATTTTTTTATATAAAATTTTTGAGGTAAAGGCCGTTAAGCGCGCCGTCACAGCCAACAGGTGCCACGGTCGAAATCACGCCATATACAGTTGATGAACTACAAATATTATTAATTGTTGATGTTTACGCATGCTACTGTGTAATGCTTATACTTATATAGTTATATGGAAGTTTTTCACTATATATAAAATGAGAACATAATCATACTTACGTAATATTATAAAATCAAAAGCAAATGATCAATGTGCATAAAAAATGTTAATTTCTTTAATTAGTGCTGTGCAATTAACCTTATTCGTCGAATCCAAAACATAGAAGATGTGTTTAATAACCTTCTAGTATCGTCTGATCCTTATATTTAACGGATATTTCACGAAAACATTACAAACAAGATACAAAAATAAATGGTTATGCAAAATAATTAAAGTATTTATTGGACATGTAAGGAAAAAAATAACGAATAAAATAATCCCTACTATATAATATTATAAATGCGAAAGTAACTCTGTTTGTCTGTCTGTTACGCTTTCACGCTAAAACTACTGGACCGATTTAAATGAAATTTGGCACAAAGAAAGTCTGGAGCCTGAAAAAGGACATAGGCTACTTTTTAACCAACTGCAAAAAAGGAGGAGTTCCTCGTGACGAAGTCGCGGGCAGAAGCTAGTAGAAAATAAATATAGAAACAATAAATCTAACATAAATAAAGCTGTAGTTTAATTTAATTGTGTTTTTATTTGATTCTGTCAGCGTTTCTAACTTTTTATTCAATCCATTAGTTTTGGCCAGAAATTTAAGAAAATCCGCCTGTGTGTAACGCACTGAATAGATTTCGTTTTCTATACCCAGTCGTCATTTCTTAGTAATTAGGGTATTAGGCACTTTAAGATCTTAATTAACCAGTCTCCTTTATGACTCGATCTCTACGTTAACAGTTAACAGAAAAAATACAAAATAGGTAGTATATTTATATTTTTACCAAATCCGTGCGTAAACAAACAAAGCATTACCTAATCAATTAGCATCTGATTATTATCGATTTTTTTTACATGATATGGGAACACTATATCTATCATGATCACATCACATGCATGCGTATAATGAGATGTCACATGGAGGCATGCAGTATACGAATTCCCTCATAGATGGCGCTGTATCCGGATTCTACATTACGCTCAGAATCATGTATATATTACGACTAGCGGCCCCGGCAGACGTCGTCCTGCCCGTCCGATTGTTTCGTCAAAGATCTGTCAAAGTCTTCTAACTGTCACTTAATGAATAGTAATTCTTCATAAGGCTTCATATTTTCCCCGTTTTTTGCACATTTTCCACTGTTTCTTCGCTCCTATTGGTCGCAGCGTGATGTTATATAGCCTAAAGCCTTCCTCGATAAATTATTGAATTCGAACCAGTAGTTCCTGAGATTAGCGCGTTCAAACAAACAAACAAACTCTTCAGCTTTATAATATTAGTATAGATTATCGATTTGTTAATTCATCCTAAGGACTCAGACGGTATCAATTAGATCGTATTCAAGATATTGAACTCTCTGTAATATCATTTGGCAGAAATTCGCCTTTAGAGTCGGTGCGGTGTCTCTTTCGATACGCCTGCTGAAATTATTAGGAAAGTACGTCCCTAGTTAAAATTATTATACAATAGTCATAGAGTTTTCATTACTGTACTCCCCTAGATCCTACGAGCCTAATTATCGCCATTTTATTTTAACTTGGCCCACAGTTTCTTCTTGACTGCTGAATATTCATACGGTGTCTCGTTGCGTTTGTTCAACATCATAGTTAGTTGTTTGTTGCGATTAATTCCCTTGTAATAGTTAATGTCGTTGCCATTTTACTTGCTAATTTGTAGAACTGTATGGAGTCAAGATATTATTTTGGAGAATTCCGTGTGGCTGCGTTACCCGTGAATATTAGTTTGCCTATATTATATCTTTATCCGATTCACTATCATAATCCGAGTTTACCATTCCAATATTATCCACAAGTATCATAAAAGAAAATACCAACCAGTTTAGGTTATACATAATATACTCATTATGTTTGTTAACAGATAACTTAGCTGTAAACGCACGAAATACCCTATTTGTATCTTAATAGTGAGAAATTGAATAATATTTCATTTTTAATAAATAAATATTTACAAAAACAGTACACAATGTTATACAATTTTATGTTTTTTTTTTACCTATTTCCCAGCGTTACACCGATAATGCATTTATCGCCGAGGTTACATATGCAAATCCGCCAACCGATGGACTGGGAGGCCATAAATCATTCTGAGTTATGCATTGGATCCGGCTGGTTTCCTCTAGCTTGTACAGTTGTATACTCCCCCTTCTAGTGAACTCTCACTAGCTAATATAATATAACTCGTTTGACGTGATTTCAGACAGAACAGATACAACTTAGCACTATGCGTATTTATTTTATTTATTATAAACGTCCTGATTGTCAGCAAAAAAACGAGATACGCGAGATAAATCCACTATAATGGTTTTATTTCAAATTAAATGAATTCTTATAAAGGTTACATAGGTTGAAAACGAATATCTTTAGGTACATTTCAAAAGTGACATCAGCGCAAGATTACCAGCAGCTTATCTTACTTTCAAAGCGTATTTTAATGACATAAGGGGCCCTAGACAAGTGCCCAACGTTCAACGTTAACGTTAAACGTTAGGAACAAAATGTATGGGATTTGACATCCGCGAACGACTGTCACGTACGTCACAAATGTCAAATCCCATACATTTTTGTGCTAACGTTTAACGTTAACGTTGAACGTTGGGCACTTGTCTAGCCCCCCAGGTAACGATGACTTACCTGTAGGTAAATTTTAGTAAATTGTTCATGGCATCTCATCGCTCAGACGCCACGTCTTTTCTGATACCTTATCATCCTACATTAGCTGTATCAACATTCGCGACGTTTTTAATTTGTCACGAACGCTTAAGATGATTCAGGTTTATAATTTGCGTGAAAGCTTCAGTGAATTAGTCTCTCTACCTGCGATAATAGTTTATTGCTTGAACTAAGCTAAGGCCGGTAGGTGTATGTTGGATGATTAACTCCACAATGCTCTTATGTCACTAATGGACGCAGTGCGATGTACCAGAATTGCATAAATCAATGTGAGTAATGCGTGCCGCTATACACTATAGTGTAGTAAAAATGTATATCATTATTGTGCAGTAAACATACGGGAGACAAAAACGTCAATGTCAATCTAAACGAAGCATGGATAATGAATATAATATATTACCTAACGCTTTGTGTAATGTGATTAGTCAATTTTCCACATCTTCCGCTACATCTTAAATGGAATCGTTCGTTTTAAGAATCTTTATTTTATTATATGGTAATAAAGAGGTTATTATTTCTATGAAATATAGACAATCTTCACACCGATTTCTGTTGCAAGTTTAATTAAAGCACGTGTTAAAGCCGCATAATTTGATTTATTTCATAGCGTACCTACAAGTTACAATTATTATGACTTGTACATGACTAGAAACAGGACTCTGGTGCTACTAATGACTACGGACCAAATTAGGTGGGATACACATAAATCAACGTGAGTTATGCACAGGATTGTCCCGACGCTGCCTGAAATTACATTTTACAAGGCATGAGTTTCACTGTTCGCTTTTGCATATACTTAATGGATTATGATAACCTACACATTTCTGAAACACTCTACAAGTAACATTTGTGCTGGTATTAAAAATCTCTAATCATCTATTATGTTAGTGTTTCTGTTTAATGAAAGTTAATACAAATTATTGAACTGAAATCTCGTATTACAAAGCTTTATAAAGTGATATAGATTTTTTTAAATTAATTAAACTAGAAATGTAATTTTGTACCAACCACATAAAACAAATATAATTTGTTGTAATGGTTTCCATTTAAGAATGACTCCAAGAGATTTATTTATAGGTTGCCTTAAATCTTATTTTCTTCAAATTGAAATGCTCCGTATCGTTGTGGAATAATAATGAATTGTTGTTGAATGTCTTGTTTAATTAAAGTCTAAACGAATGAAACGCCTTAATTGTCACACTCGCTTTAGTAAATATATTTACTTAGGTATATATTATGTTAAAGGAATATTAATTAAGAGGAACGTTATATATGTACGTATAATTATATCAATTTAGGTATTTTAAAATTAAAAGAACTCAAAATGGGCCTGCATTGCATTGTAAGTTTTTAGACTATTTTTCCCGTTGTCGTAGTATTTTAATTCTGGATCTTTGTTATAAATTAAAGATCTCTAAAGTTAAAAACTACATTATACACTAAAAAATATATACTTACTAGCTTCTGCCCGCGACTTCGTCCGCGTGGAACTCCTCGTTTTTTGAAGTCGGTTAAAAAGTAGCCTATGTCCTTTCTCAGGGACCAGATATTCTTTGTACCAAATTTCATTTAATTCGGTCCAGTAGTTTTAGCGTGAAAGCGTAACAGACAGACAGACAGAGTTACTTACGCATTTATAATATTAGTTAGAATGGCAAGAAACGAACGATTTCGAATTTCAAATAACAAACACTTTTGGCCCTTTTCATAGAATTTTATTTTTTTAGTAGAATGTACAATTTCCAAGAAATTTAATTGAAACTGCATCAAATCTACATTTAGCGTGTCTAAGATTTGCACCGACTAATGGCGATGTATAAATAGAATACGGCTCATAAATCACATGCATCCACGCCCAATGCAATTAAAATTGTGCCCGGCACATTTAATATGACATTATTTGCAATTTAGCGTATTTAGGGAAGCCGATTTGTCAGTGTTTATTTTTAAGACTTCATGAGCGGGAGACACTTTATAAGAAGATGTCTTGGAACTCTAAATACCAGTGGAGTGAAATTTGAAATATATAATTTGAGCATAGTGTCGGCTAACATTAGTATATTATTATTCTTTTTTATATATTTTTGTTCATATTTTTTTTACGCTACCTACCTCGTACCCAATAAAAATAGTTTCATTAATAATAAAGTATTCGGCCAAACATAGTAGATAATTGAAACTTATAATCATATCAGTGACCAGTATTTCTGGAAAAATGTTCTCATAATATTGTATATTATACTTATATATTCGCTTATCACTTGACATAAAGTTCTATGAACTTTTTGTATTAATACTCCTTCTTGTATACAGTATTTTATAAATTTTCCATACTTTACGATAGCATGAAATATATTTTCGACAGTTTACCGTATTACTATTGGTCTGCTTGCCTTAACCATCTAAGTTTCTATTTATGTGGTTTCTTTACGTTTTTCTCCTCTATTTTCAGAGTAATGGAAACAACTATATGGCGGGAGAGCCGCGGCGGAAACGCGAGCCGCCCGCGCGGCCCAACCACATCCTGCTATACACCATCATCAACCCTGCATATCCTATCACTGTGGTAAGTTTATCACGTAACTAATTTTAGGTACAGTTACTAAAATGAGAAAATAATTATCGTTTCCGTGTAAATTAAAAAAAAAAATATGCTTTCTCGCGTGTTATCGTTCCCGCGTAAAGTTTATCATGCTTTCTCGCGCGACAAAAACCTTACGTACTAGCCCCTGGCTACATGTAGGTAATAATAATTCCCAGCGATATGTTTTAACTAGCTTTTGCTCGTGACTCTTTCCGCGTAGAATTTCATACATTTCATCACCCTTTTAACCCCTTACATCCCTATTTTCGCAAGTAAAAGTAAAAAAAAAGCCTATGTCCTTTCTCACGCTCTAGACTATCTGTGTACAGAATTTCATTTAAATTTAAATTTCATTCAGTCGTTTTAGCGTGTAAGCCAGACAGACAGGCATAGTTACTTTCGCATTTATAATATTAATTAGGATAAAGAATTACCTACAGATTCCCTTAATGTCTTTACGCGTCAAAAAATAATAGAAATTCTGTTTGCATTTGTGCAATTCAAGTCACGTCTCGATAATCGTAAAAGTCCCCCTTACAGATGAGATACACGTTCTCACATTTTACTATCATTATCTTAATCGAGATAGTTCGCAGTTTAACTCAATCTGGAAAGTTTCCGCACTGCAATCGGCCGCCTTATTGTCTTCGGGAACTCAGTTACACTAACTAGCGTATCTAATACAGTGTCTAGCAACGCAGGTGGCGAACACAAGTACCTACCCACATGTCACGTATAAATAATAATACGTAATTTGTGCCTAGGTAGTGTGTACGTGTAATTATATTTTTTTTGTACCTACGTGCGAAAACTATAATAATTACTCAGTTTGTATCGTCGTATATATATATATATATATATATCTCATCATCATCATCATCAGCCCGTCGCAGTCCACTGCTGGACATAGGCCTCTCCAATTGCACGCCACTTTGCTCTATCTTCGGCTGCTCGCATCCAGCTCCTGCCAGCCATCCTACGCAAATCGTCACTCCACCTTGCCTGAGGACGTCCTACACTACGCTTGCCGAGACGCGGTCTCCACTCTAGAACACGTTTACTCCAACGGTTATCGGTTCTTCGGCTAATATGGCCAGCCCACTGCCACTTTAGCTTGCTAATCCGGTGGGCTATGTCGATGACTCTGGTTCTCTGCCGAATCACCTCATTTTTGATTCGATCCCGCAGAGAAACGCCGAGCATAGCCCTTTCCATAGCCCGCTGAGCGACTTTAAATTTGTGAACCAGCCGTACCGTCAGTGTCCACGTTTCGGCTCCGTATGTCATGACGGGTAGGACGCACTGATTGTAGACTTTCGTCTTCAGGCACTGTGGGAGTGACGATATGAAGACTTGACGTAGCTTCCCAAACGCTGCCCAACCTAACTGAATTCTTCTATCCACCTCATCCTCGAAGTTGTTTCTACCTAACTGTAATGTCTGTCCAAGGTAGACATATTTTTTGAACAACTTCGAGAACGGCGCCGTGTACCGCAATTGGTTCCGGTAGTACATGTTCATTGAACATGACCTTGGTTTTGTCCAAGTTCATCCGTAGGCCAATGCGTACAGAAGAGTCAGCCAGATCATTCAGCATCTGTTGTAGGTCCTGCAGCGTTTCTGCCACGATGACGATATCATCAGCAAATCGCAAGTGAGAGATGTACTCGCCATTTACTTTGATGCCACGTCCTTGCCAGTTCAGCGTTTTGAACATATCCTCCATTGCATTTGTGAAAAATTTCGGGAGATAACGTCCCCTTGTCTCACACCGCGATGCAATGGTATAGGCATTGTTTGCTGATTTTGGACTTGGACGGACATGGTAGCGGCTTCGTATAAACATCTCATCACTTGGATGTATCGCCAATCGACTTGGCATCGTTGCAGGGACTCCAGAACAGACCAGATCTCGATCGAGTCAAAGGCCTTCTCATAGTCCACAAATGCTAAACACAGGGGCTGATTATACTCTTCGGTCTTCTGTATAATCTGCCGCACTGTGTGGATGTGGTCTATGGTGCCGTATCCGCTCCGAAACCCAGCCTGCTCCGGTGGTTGGAATTCGTCAAATCTTCGCGCAAGACGGTTCGTGATTACTCTTGAGAACAGCTTATAGACGTGGCTTAGAAGGGAAATGGGTCGATAGTTCTTCAACAGGGTTTTATCTCCCTTTTTGAAGAACAAGACGACCACACCTCTACTCCACATCTCTGAGTTCTCCTTCAAACAAGACGGCGTTAAAGAGTTTTGGAGCTCCCTAAGTATAGGTTTACCTCCTGCTTTTAATAACTCTGTTGTAACGCCATCTTCTCCAGGGGCTTTTCCGTTTTTGAGCTGTCCAAGAGCGATCTCGATTTCGCCAATACTGACTTCTGGCAGGTCTTCGCTGTAGTGGCGTGTTAAAGTGGCTCTAGAATCCTCATTTCCGGGATCAGGTCGAGATGCATGCGAAGCGTACAACCGGCCATAGAAGTTTTCCACTTCGGTTAGGACTGCCGGCTTCGAAGCAACGACTTCTCCAATTTCTGTGGTCAGCTTCGTCAGGTGGCTTCTTCCAAGAGATTGTACAAACACTTTTGCTCCCCGGTTTTGCTCGATCGCTCTTTCGATCGAAAGAGTATTGAAGGACCGAAGATCGTGTCGTACGCGTTTACTAATCTCTCGGTTTAGAATCCGTTTCTCTGACGAAGTGACGGGTGGGTTTTCACGTCGTTTCTTCATTAGCCCTAAAGTCTCTTCCGAAAGCTTCGACTTCCTGCCATTACGTTGCATTTTACAGAATCTCGTACCTTCTTCCCTGAGAATCCGAACCACATTTTCAAGGTTCTGGTCAACGTCAGTTGTGGTTTCCCACGGCAGCGAATCGGTTCTCCAGATTGGACTGGAACGTTTCAGATCCCATCCTAGTTTGGAGCAAAGTTGGTCGGAGCCTGGCCTTCATCAAGCGAACACGTTCAGCCCTGAAGTCAATATTCAGAGAGCCTCGGACGAGTCGGTGATCGCTTCCGGTATTGAACCTATTGATCACAGAGACGTCTCTGAATATATGCTTTTTGTCCGTCATGATGAAGTCGATCTCGTTTTTTGTCACAGTGCCCGGTCTTTGCCACGTCCACTTCCTTTGGGGCTTTTTCTGAAAAAGGAATTCATCAAGAAGAGCCCCTCGCGTTCCAGGAAGTTGACGAGCATTTGCCCCTCTATGATTTCTGCTCCCATATCCATGGGATCCTACTACCGATTCGTTACAATTTTGTACTCCCACTTTAGCGTTAAAGTCCCCCATGACAACGTTGTAATGGGTCTTAGTAGTGAAGTGAAGGGCCCTCGATATGTCATCGAACATAACCTCCACCTCATCATCCGAGTGTGTCGAGGTCGGTGCGTACACTTGCACCACCTTGAGGCTGTACCTCTCGGTGAGCTTGATGATGAGGTACGCTACCCGATTCGACACACTGGACACTTCGACAACATTGTCAGCCAGGGACTTATTGACCAGAAACCCAACGCCACCTTGAGATTGTTGGTCTCCTCTCGGAAGTACATTAGGTGGCCTGATTCGAGAGATATGGTGTCCTCCCTCTCTTCGGACTTCACATAACCCTAATACGTGCCACCTAATCTTCTCAAGTTCCACCTCCAGTTGCGCCAGATGCGAGTCGAGCCGTAGCGTGCGTCCGTTGTACGTCGCCAGGGTCAGTTTGCTGTGATGGCCTCCCGTAGCCCGGGGATTCTTCGCACCCCCCGTCCCACCGTTACCATGGTCGCCACCGTGACCAGGAATAGCGGGACCGCCGGGAACTAGGGGCCGTGGTCTTTGGTGTGCCTGCATGGAGGTAAAAGCCCATAATCGCCACGCTGGGCGGGCGGGTTGGCGATCGCAGGGCGTAGCTTCTTGCTTCGATGACGCTGCTGCCCGTCATCGAGCGGAATTTAGCTACGCCTATGTAGGGTGGATATACCGCCATCAGTCGGTCGCCAGAGCCTCGTTCGTTGGACAGCAGGGTGCACCGCGTGCAGGTGAGGTTGGCTTGGGGCGAGTGATGATGATGGTTTCGCCCCCTCTCACCCTTATATATATCTACGACGCACTAAACAAGTACTCGAACATAATACAACAAGTGATTGACAGTAAGTGATAGAAAACTTTGACAGATCTATGACGAAACAATCGAACGTAGGTTGACGTCTGTCGAGACCGCTAGTTAAATGTATTTTGAATGATGTCATATGATAGTTACACGACGAATTAATTATGCATGTAATCTAATAATTAACCCTTCATATTCATAATCCCGATCGAAACTAATCCAAACAACTCCACACCGAAACTACTACGCGCCTGACGTTTCCGCACCCCGAACTTGCAACTTTTATCGCCAGCTAAAGCTTCATAGACCGTGAAATGTGTGAAATACTCTCAACTTCTCCAATGTAAACTTGAAATTGTGTTCGCCCACAGAGCGTTGCTTTGTGCCCTTTGAGGTGGCGGAATTTGTGATAGAAATGTCGTCGCGATTTCGATATCGTTGCGTGCCTTTGAATTTCTGGGGGACTGCATCTGTTTTGCTTAACAAATATTGTAATATTTAAATATTTCACTATATAAAATACGATATGTACTTGATTATAAACGGAAAATTCTTTATTTACACGTAGATTGTTTTCAAGTTAAAAAGTTAAAACATTTAAAGTATATGTAAATTAGTAAAGTATGAATTTGCTCACTATTCTTATAAATAGTGTTGTTAGTGTATAGGTATCTAATTATATAACACTAGCTGTCCTCTCCGGCTTCGCACGGATCATCTTTTTTTATAGCCTATGTCACTCGGGAATAGTGTAGCTTCCCAACAGGAATTTTTCAAATCGGTCCAGCCGTTTTGGAGCCTATTCTATCCAAACAAACAAACAAACCTTTCCTCTTGATAATATTAGTATAGACTAGCTACCCGCCCCGGCTTCATAAGGGTGCTATAAACCTTCCGTTGCGTAGTTTTAAAGACATTAAGCATACATGGGACGGACAGACAGCGACAGCGACTTTTTAGTGATATCTATGATTTACTTTTTTACTTCAAGTTCAAGATAATTTATTTATTCATTCCGTTTATATGTTCAACGTACAAATATCGAATCTACGACGATTTACTTAAATTTAAAATAATTTCGTATATGTGGTTGAATACATGGCAACTAGACTGAATATGTCTAAACTTCACCACTTTTGTCTGTGCAAAATACACTTGACACCTTTTCAGATTGAACAATTTTGGAAAGAAAATAATAAGTATAAAGATAGTTTTGTTACGTGTTGCCAACAAGGTTGGTGAAGCCGGAAATGTTTGTGTCTCTCCAAATTCTGCAATATTAACTTAAAGTTGTGTTCCAAGCATGCAGTCGAAGGCATGCAGTATTCAATGACACATTTTCACGAAAAAAAAAGGACACGGATATTTATTGAATTATATTATTACACATTGGAATGAAACAACTATTAACGGATTTAACTCGCGTATTTTTATTTTATTTTATTTGTTGACGTTTCGGATTCTTTACAGTTTCCATAATCGTAGCACGACTGAGCTGACAATAGTCTAACGGTAAAGTTAAACTTTAGCGTTAAACTATTGTCAGCTAAGTCAAATAAAATAAAATAAAAATACGCGAGTTAAATCCGTTAATAGTTGTTTCATTCTAATGTGTAATAACCGCGAAGGCATCAGAAATTATTATATTATCTAAGATCTACTTTTAATACAAAAATGCAGTAAAAGCAATATATGTAGGTATTCTTAAACCAATTTATCTGCTTTCGTGATAATTTACTCTCGATTTACAAAGTCTGTATCAACTAAGTATTAAAACCGATTTAACACTCGCAAAAAACTCACATAAAAGCTCTGAGTTCTTTCTGTTGTGCAAAAAATCAAAGTTCTGTATTGGATGTAAAAGACTTACACTCTTTTCTTTATGTAATAGTAAAAGTTATAGTAGCTTGTAAGTGTTGTTTGATGAGACGTGTAACAGCAGGACTGCCACTATAGGGGTGGAAAGTTTGAATGCTGAGTGATTTAGTTTTGTACATTGTTTGATATGGGAACAGTATTTTTATTAAATTTTTCATTTCGTACGTTTTTTTCAAACACAATATCGTTAATAATAACTGAACTTATTGATTTCTTTTCTTATACGTTTTTAGGAAATTATGAAGTAATTTTTCCAGTAACATTATTTCTAACAGGAAATTGCCACAAACTGCGAACATAAACAAGAAGAGAAAGCGTTTGTCGGTTAATATGGACTCATTGAAGAAAATCCGATATTTGCTGGATAACAATATTGTTACAATTTGTAGCAACGATTTGCTCCAATTTGTAAGAGGTCGTGAAGCTACATAGTAATTGACTTTCTTTCTTTGCGGTTTTCTATTTAAGGGATCTTGTGCGGATTTAATATATTGGGATGGCATGAAGTAGCTACGTGACTGTTCTTTGTTGTAATTAATTGATATTATATTGAAATGCAACATGTACCTATTTTTCAATTGTTCCGTAAGATAAGTGATTATTTGTACTTAAGCTGTAAATTACTTAACCAAGTTGTAGTCTTATAATTTTCAATTTACTGTATAAATATGCTGTAAAGTTAGGAACGTCGTAATTATTTAAAAAGTCTAGTTATAGTGACTCGTAGGTCTAGTCATCAACCGGAGGTTGCAGATTCGAATCCTGCTTAGGGCAGATGTTAGTGTGATTTACCTACACGTGCATTTGTACCGAAATTTTGGATGTTATCCGATGTCCTATAGTACCTACTGTAGGACATCGGATCCGATACCAGCTTTTATTAGTATCTTAAATCAGTTGGCATGAATTGTCCAAGTATACTATATTATTATTTTTGACAGGTTTACATGTAGCTACTTAGATAATCTTTCATCGTTGGTATGGCGTGCGAGATGCAAAATTGTTTGTAACATCATCGAAGACGTGCTATCTTGTGGGTACACGTTCACATTTTATGATTTACTGTCATGGAAGGATGACTCCAAGACTTATATTTACAACTACTTGTGATTAACTAAGTAGGTATGATTGAAATGTTATGATTCTTTAACTTTTGTTCGTATATCTGATACCAGTTTATCTATGTTGTCATCATGTTTTAGTCCAAAATATTCTATACTTTTTTGAAGAAAAATAAATTATCATAATATCTTATCATTAATAATGAAACAGCAAGCAACGGGAAAAAACTAGTGTATGCAAACAAGAAGCCTTTGATGTTATTTATGCGAAGAGCTCTATTAACGGAAAGAGAAAATATTTATCTTTAAAAGAAGCTATTCGTTTAATAAAGAGGAAAAGAAATGTGATGAAATTTTACTCGCAATTTTCTCAAGTTACATGGGATGAGGGTATGTCGAAAGGTGAAAGGGAAAGGAATAGTATAGCCTCCCAACAGTGAAAGATTTTTTTAAATCGGTCCAGTCTTTTTGGAGCCTATTCAATCCAAACAAACCTTTCATGTTTGGTCACGACATCATGCTAAAACGGCTGGATTTCATTAATTCTTTTTCCTGTGATTGTTATTAGCAGGAGAAAAAATAAAAGAATTGCCCGAAAAATTTGAAAATTTAAGAAAATATTAACGTAGTACCATCTTAATGACAACGATGTCAAATAAATACAGAACGACGTCTGCTGGGATCATTAAAGGTGCGCTCACACGTTAAATAAATTTCTATTCATTTTGACAAAGGAAAAAAATGAAGTTATACCTACTCTATCTAGATTTCTGGATATATACATATTAATGTAAAAGCGATTTCTGGTTACTACTGACGGAATAGTTTCTATTTATACCTATATTGCAACTCCCAACATTTAAATATCTTGAAAGAGTCTTTGTCGGACTTATCGGATTTGCGTCTGGAGCTATGTTTTCTATCAATTTCTGTGCCGCTGCACTACCAAGGTTGCGAGATAGTTTCGCGTGAATAATTTATGAGATACGCTTTTATTTTGTTTACGCGACAAAGGAATATGACTGCATTTTTACGTGCGGCTTTTAGTCTTGAGTAAAGTTTATCGTCGACGCGAAACTTTAGCTTAATAGTAAATGGAACATTTTAATGGTTTACTGGTATGTTTATCATGAATAAAGGTATTATTTATGTTCCACGTGATTTTCGTTGTACATTTGAGGTCATGTGTATACTAAAACATTTCAAAGTATTCGTAAATAGTTCAATAGGTACATAACTAATAATTCTTACATAATCGTGAGTAAAAATGTGTCAAAACTATGACTAATATTGGAATGAAACAATTATAATGCATTTTGCGTATGCGCATTGCGTAGCATGACAGAGCTGTCAAAAGGAACGCTAAAATAAAGTAATTGTTTCATTCCAATCTGTAATAACCGTAACCGCGTCAGAAACTATTACACTGACTAATAATTTAATAAACAACTTTTTACTCAACATAGATGTTACATAAACTAAAATTAAAGCTTGCGAAGTCTATTCGAGTTTCAAAAGTATTCCGTAATCAGATGGCGAGGAAGACTGTTTATCGTCTTTTGTTAGCGACGCCCTTTGTCTCCGGTGCATTGAGCGATACAATATCGCCTGTTACCGCGCTGTGCCGCTTAATACCGCTACATTGCAGTATTAGTAAAGCTAGAGTTGTCATAGATTTAATTAATGACCATGGTCTTGTACATTAGGTACTGTTCATCCGATGTTGCCCTATAAAGTCTTTTGTATTACGGAGACTGTATTGAATCAAACCTGTATATTATAGTTCAACTTGCTTATAGTCCGCCTACTGTAATTATTAAGTTTTTTTAAGTCATTTTTCTTTCCATGATCAGATAGAACATTAACGTTATTTTTTTTTGCAATATGGTATCAGTTAGTGTCATTCTTTATGCTTTTTAAAGGAGATTGTATGATGTTTTTTTTGCGGGTAAAACTCCGGGATATCGCTAGTTCATTCAAGAATAGTCCTCGTAATAGAGTATCGTGTGCTATTAACTCGGAACGACTGTTTGCCGTCTTTTGTTGATGAATCTCTTTGTCCTTACCGTATAAAACAATACATTGTAGCTAATTACATTCCACCGCTATGAAGTAGGTAAACAAAATTGCAAACATGAAATTTAGAATTTGCGAGGACAGATATGATAATAGATAAATAGCATCCATTAGGACGCGGTATTAAACATGTATTACACTACAAGTGGGTAAATTATATTTCTGACTAGGATAATATTACTAACTTATAAATCAAAAATGTTTATACCCCGTCAATCGTCATCGTTTTTCAATAAATTCAGGTAATTAAATATCGCTTCATATGTTCAATAAACTGTATCTACATTGCGACATTGTCATAATGTTATATTATAAGATGCCATCTCCTTACATTGTAGTGAGTATATTTATTTACATAGTAATGCTGCAATATACTTTAGCAACAGACGGATCCCGATATCGAAACATCGTTAAACCATATTGTTTGTCTTACTCCAAAATTCACGTGTAACCGGCTTTGTTCGTATCCGAAAATGATGTTGACTCCTTTACATTGAAGATAAAATTAGAAAAGGATATTAGATATTTCCCCGTTCGTTTTCTATTATGTCCTTAATAAGTGAAAAATAAAATAGGCATGACGACTGTTTTGTCAAGTACGTGACGTCGGGCTTGTGACGTGACAAATTGTACCATATCGTGACGTCAGGAGCCCCCACTCCCGAACTTTAGAGGCACAAATGTTTATCATTTTTTGTATGTTCGAGAAAACAAAAAATATGTACCTATCCAATAATTTTCAGTAATGTAACCGACGGACTACTTAAATAGAATTTTGTTTTCTTTACCCAGTCCTCATCCCTATTACCCGAAAATGAGAATGCAAAATAAAGTATTTTAAAGAGGTAAATACCTACAAGGTTATACCTAAGACAAATATGTAAAAGAAACAAGGAAGTTTGCATAACATTTTGCCAATGTCGAACTAATGCATTATATATATAGAGACGAATACAAACAAATGCTTGTATTTATTAGAAGCGAATTTATATGGACGGTTTTCTTCATACAAAGGAATATAGGTATTTTGCTTATATGGTAACCATGGCAACTGTCGTTGACAATCAATAAGACCCGTCAACTGAGAGACATCGTTCATGAGATTCATCTATCTTTTCTTTCGAGACCACCCACTTGCCAACATAGAGGACTTTAGGGTATCGGATTGCAGAATATCAGATATAGATAACTAATACCTGAGCAAACCCAGTATTATCGCTATTAAACAATGTTGTATTAGTACATTGGGATAAAACAACTATAAACGAATTAAGCTAGCGTATTTTATTTTATTGGCTGACGTTTCGACAATTTTACAGTTCCCAAATTCGTAGCACGACTGAGCTGACGATAGTCTATCACTTATTATTATAATGTTATTAGACTTGTCACCTATTCCTTGATGTGAGTAGGAAGTTGTAATACCGGTAGCAAATGCACGTCTTGCAGCTATTATATCATTAAATAATTTGTGGTTTAGAATCCGACATCTAATAGTATTATTTGAGTGAAACTTAATAATTAGAAATTATTTAACAACCACTTAGAGTTATTTGTCTTTTTTTAATTGATATGAAAAATATACTTTATACATTACACATTATTATACATTGTGATATTAACGATAGTAAGAGATTTGAACGTTTTACTTCTTCAATATTTTCCAATTGAGTTTTCTAACTGGTTACACGGAACCTTACGACTATATTGGTTTCACCCTCACTTTATTACGATACGATCTCCCCGTATAAGTTATATCCTTAGACACTTCCATCTCACTGATCATTGCACACGAAAAACTATCTTTCAAAGTATATCTATTCAGTTTTCCTAACTCATGAGGAACCTAAAAAAAATTGTTGTGATATATAGGGACTACTCTCAAATATTGAATCATTATTGTAAGATTCACACATCTATCTATATCTATATATCTATATCTATATATATTATATATTATATATTATCTATTAAATAAAAGAAAGTCGTGTTAGTTACTCCGTTTATAACTCAAGAACGGTTGAACCGATTTGGCTGAAAATTGGCAGGGAGGTAGCTCAGAACCACGAAAATGACATAGGATACTTAAATCGATTCTTTGCCGGGCGGGACGAAGTCTGCCGGGACCACTAGTTAATAATAAAGGCAACACTGCCAGTGTAGTTGACTATAAAATGTGATGAGAATTTAATGAATTTAAAATCTAGCTACAGTTACTATTGTGAATATATGTTTTATTTTAAACTAGCTTTTGCCCACGACTTCGTCTGTGCACGATAAGCATCTCCGTATTACTTCCTTACAAAATATTAATTCCTTAATAATAACCTACGTCAAAAGTCCACTGTACATTTTTTTAAGCATTTACGGTAATACATGGCAGGTATCCGGGACGCTCGTATGTTTAACAAGAATGCCTCAAGTCTAGACCCTAAATTCTCGTTTGAGACTAGCACTAAATGTTCCTAGGCCCACTATTATCACAGCAGGGCGACATACACTTACCTTACAATGGCATTTAGACAGGTCAACGGACTGCTTTAACTATTAACGAAGACTTTGTAAGCAGTTAATGACAACCGTTGCTATATCAAGGGTTTCAGACCACTATATATAGAGCTTCACTGTGCTATTACCAATATCAGTCTCGGATCGGTGATGACAGCTGACTGAACATTTACATTCAACATTAATTTCACCACAAGATATAATCGCATGTCATGTTAACATCACTACCCTGAAAGTGTCGACGTATACGCTTAAAGTGGCGTTAGCTTATCCAGACAGCGGATGTCCGGGGTTGGATCGATGCTCGTGACTGATGCATGTGCTTCCTTGATCATCTAAACACTAAACTGGGGTCTGTTTTATGACTTAATAAGTGTGGAAGGACTTTGAATAACTTGGTGTATAGTGTGACGCATCGCATCATTATTTTAGTGATTCCACTTTATTTTTTGTACGATATTATTATGAATATACCAAACCGCATTTGTCGAGCGTGGTGGATACGACCTGATCCTACAGAAAGCACATCTAGAAATACCTATCTGTAGGCTACAGATAGGTATTTCTAGATGTGCTTATAAGCTCAGTAGAAACCGATTGTGGGTTTCAATTGTTACTGTAATTTGACACGTTAATATTATAAACACTTTTTTAAAAAAATTGTATATAGTGGAATATAGAGGGACATATACATATATTTAAGAGATTACTAGGAACATCCTATCTAACTTGCTATAAAAAGAAACTCCATAAAAAGGTATAAACAAAGCAAAAACACTGTGATCGCTATGTTGTTTTACAAAAATGAAGTTTATATATGTAATGTATGAAACATTACATACATAACCGTAGTCTGAATTTCTTCCACATAACCCCAATAAAAATATATATCTTTGAACTCGTATGTTTCAATAAGTTCCCCGACGTGCGCCTAACTCGAATATCAACATATCAATTCAAGCAAATATGAGTAAAGTTTCCGGGAAACTCGTGGTATCGACGAACCCGTAAGGGGGTGTAAGTACTTAATACTTTACCACTTTGTGTTTAACTATTACGATCTTGAGTAGCTTACTAACAGAAACCAAGAAATCATCTCCCTTAAATTTGGGATTAAACAAGCCGTGGTACATACAAATGTGTGTCTTTTGTTGACTAACTGTCGGCAATTTACCACAAGATGCCATTACAGCAGGAATATAGAGAAATGTTAAGGGATTTAGGTTCGCCCTATTCTGCTTATTTCATTGCTTACCGTAAGATTATTGGAACCGAATGATATGGGTTTTGTATTCGTTCACTGTGGGTAGCTAAATCACTTGAGAATTTAGACAGTCGATAGTCGACTATAGACTGGAATAAAAGCAATTGTTTGACAAGTGAGTTACGGCTAAAGTAACACGTAACTTGTTAAAAGCAAGTCTTACAACTGCACTTTCATGTGCGACAATGCTTTCTACGACTAATGTAAAGAAATAAGAATAGCGGTATATTATCACAAAGAGCAAGTAAATCTTCACCGCAGCTGCTGTGGTTCTAATATTTTATGTTACTTTGCAGCTGTAATACATTTACAAATATTGTTATATCATATATCTGCGAACATTATTAACTTATTTATTAAAATATACGTTGTCTCAATTATTAATTTGATATTTTAAATAAAATATGAATACAGTTTTTGCTGCATGCTAAATATTTCATCGACTTAAATAAAAATACAAAAGACAAGCGTCTTCATTATTTTTCTCTTCAAATGCAGTGCTACGAACGTCTACGGCGTAGCCTCTTTTTCGTAGACTTCGTAGCGTAGCACACACGTGAGCTGCGACGTTGAAAAGTTCATTTTATTTTCTGAGAGTGGTAGAATCGTGTAAATCGGGTTTGGGTTTTTTCATGGAGAGTTATTATTGGTTTTGAGACTGGATTTTTTTTTGGGTTTTTAAAATAAGATATCGATTACAATTTTGAAAATTCAACGAGCTTAGTCTAGAAAACACTTTACATACATGAGCGATTACACGTCACATTATGTACCTACTATCCCAACCTTGATAATACTAGGTTTGGATAGTATATATTATATCACAATAACAATAACTCTATTATAGAATACAACTTCAATTATTATTTGCAAGCATCAGCACTTAGTCGGCAATCGGCTCACAAACCGAATACCATTCTGTTCATTAGACGCTATTAGTGTTAACCCTCTACTGATATCTAGGAGCCCCAGGCGCGTGTTAGTAGGGTTGCCACTGATACAGAAATGTTAAATCAATCCTAATATTTTATTAAAATAATATTTTATTTATTAAATCTGTGAGAGATATTATACGAGAACAGTTTTTTTCAATGGATTGAAAGTTATTCATAATGTTCCCTAGGGCAGAGCAGCGCTACGAGTAGGTATTGCTGACACCGTGATTTTCCTGCTTTACAAGAAAAACCTTGTTCGTAGTAGAACCTCCCTGGTGACATTCTACATTCGTTAGCGCAAATGTAGTTAAAAAGTGTGACATAAGCTGACAAAGTCACATGGTCAGCTTTCAATATATATATGACGATGAAATGAACCCAGTCATTTCTCAGTTATTGGTTCTTATAAAATTATCAAATATAGAATGTCACTTGTCTAAGGGGCTGGCTAGTGCTTTCGGTACATACTATTATAGTATGGTTACATAGGTACTATTATTTGAATGTCCAGAGGTCGTAATATAGTAACCTACTACATCATGCAGGTGACCTCAAAGTACGACGTATCTGCCATATGTAATGGTGCGCCAACAAAGGTGTCGTATCACACACTGCCGGATCATCCGTCGTAGATAGCGTTGAATGGGGTAACGATCAAAGGCATTTACTGATACCTGGTCTCGTGTAAGAGATTGGGACTTTATGTACAAGTACCGTAAACGCCGTATCATCTTAAGAAATGTAATGGAGTTAAAGTGCTCCAACGTTTCCGCGACAACGAGTATATGTTAAAAAATAGGTACTATTTAAATTGTTTCGCTTTTTATAGATGGGTTGTGGTGTCACCATCAGGTGTACGTGTATGCACCTAATTAGCTGAAATGATAGACTAAAAGAGTTAAGCTTATTTTCGTAGAGTGGTTTGATATATTATTTTCGTCATAAACAGTATTACAGTTTGGAATGTTTTGTTAAAATATTTATATTCTATTTATGGTACATTGATTTTAAATTTAATAATACATTGTTGCGGCAGTAATTCCAGTAGTCCTTTGAAACCCAATGTTCTCATCGATCCTATTTCGAAACACAGTTCAAAGATTATCTTAGATAGCTGTACTTACAGATGGCAATGAGGGTGTTAACGAGGCGACGCACGTGTTAAGTCTGTGCTGAATCGCATGATAGCAGTGTTATCTTAACGACTGAGTGTTAGGTTGGTAGCCGGGTTAAGCTTGTGATGCTGTCATTAGCGATGTGTAGTAAAAAAGAGGTGTTGCGGGAATACTCTATAAAAGCTTAGGTACGTGCCCTGATCGGGTTATTGCAAAAACATAAAGTACTAAAGGTAACTCGCGTATTTTACTTTACGATAGTCTAACGCTAAAATCAAAGGTCGTCAGCTCAGTCGTGCTTCGAATATGAGAATTGTAAAGCTTTCGATACGCCAGCAAATAAAATAAAGTTCTCAGCTTAATCCGTTATATGACCGCGAAGGCGACAGAAATTATTATATTATGTAGCAAAGTCTAGTCTAGTTCAAATCGAATTATTTAGAGATAGAAGGTAGACTAGGTGAGTAGATAGATATAAGAGTCCAGCTAACAATTTACATTGATTTAGCAGGTACTCATTTAAAAACTGTTTACATTTTAGGTTGAGAAACAGTATTCAGCCACTATATAACTATACGCGAGAAGAATAGGCACAAAGAGCGCCTTCGAATCAGGAGCCTGATATATACTATTCGGTAGATTTAGAACAGGGTAGAGCCGATAGATCGCTAGCTGTTTCGTAGTTTGATGCACTACAAAGCTAGTAAGTAAATTAACAAATACGGATAAAAATATTACATGGTTTTTAAGAGGATTGTGAAGCTGTTGATTTTCATACAAAAGGCGATAACGTTTTACACCCAGTAAATATAGTTAGATTTTTATAATTTTTGGATATGTTGTAGATATAATGAGAAACTACGCCTGTACGTTTTGATTTTTAAGAAATATTGCTTACGCTAAAATTTATTAAATTTATTAGATTTATATAGAGATTTTTAAATGCTAATAAATTTTAGCGTAAGCAATATTTCTTAAAAATCAAAACGTACAGGCGTAGTTTCTCATTATATCTACAACATATCCAAAAATTATAAAAATCTAACTATATTTACTGGGTGTAAAACGTTATCGCCTTTTGTATGAAAATCAACAGCTTCACAATCCTCTTAAATAGATTCAAGAAACACTCGCCACATGCGTAATGTGCGATTTTACACGCATATTTCTAGTTTTTTTTAAAATGGTTCATCATTCTGGTGTTGCCTTCAAACTGCCACACGGTCCACGAGCGTGGATTATGAGTGGCGTGTTTTTGACAGCTGCTGTCAATTTTGACGGATACGGAGTACACGTACATAGCGTAGGTATTCGAACAATGGAAAAAGCTTTAGTTATTTTGAATGAAACAGTATTTTTTGTTATTTTCATTGTAAAGTTTGGCAAATGGACGAAGTAATTGAAACGTGCATAGTAGAGTACTTTACTCAAACGCCGTTGTTAAATGTATAGTTTCGGCTTCACAATATGAACTATAACTTTACGTATCAATTAATTCCATTACACCTGAGGGACAATACGTCCAAGTGTACATACACGTCTACCAAATTAACATATAATTGACGTCAACCTGCAGGCCTGATTATCTTTGGGTAATTACCATTAGCTTAACTATGTTGTCTGCTAATTGAATGAAATCGTCTCTGGTGTATTATCAATTTTACTTCACCTGGACTTGAAAGAAAGCAATATCTATGAGCAATCGCTCCTTACGATTCGTTATTAGATTAGATTATTTGAAGCAGTAACTGTGTATTATCTTAGCAGTTATATAAAAATAAAACAACATATTGAAAAGGGCTTAGATAATTCCAAAGTTAATGTTGAAAAATAGTATTTACGGATGATGATCTCAGTTTCAGAGAGCACCTGTATTCGTTAGAATACATTTTCAAAGTGCAATCTAAAAAAAATTTCTTTTCTACTGTCAAAAGTTAAAATTCGATTGAAGTCAGTGAACCAAGTTTAACTGCTCCCATTATTTTTGTTTGTCCTTTATTTCCACGCAATATACTTTTACAGCTGCATTAGTGGAGTTTACGAAATCGCCACGGTTCGCTTGCGTAATGGTCTTGTTGGTATTATCATTTGACCAACCCCGAATATATAAAATCTAGATAATAGACACTTATTGAATCTCGGTCATGTCTAACTGTTGTTTTAGTATCTTTAAAACTTAACACACTTCTTGGCTAACCAGATTAGAAATTGGATTTTTTATATATGACATTTTATGTTGACACATAAAATAAGGCATTGCTTTAGGACCGTTTTTATTTCATATGAATGGTGACAAACATATTGACACGTTATTTATTAATAGTAAATGAGTTATCATTTAATCAATATTCATGACACAAAACTCGCACGACTGACAGAGACTAATGGAGAATGTTATTTTTTATTCTTAGCTATAGAATACTGTTGACCTTTTTGCGGCACGACGCCCTTTAAATGAATAATATTTCACCACAAAAAATTGTACAAATTTATCAGGAATTCATGAATTTTTACTCAAACATACCCAATGAATCTTTTCTTAAGTGCCACCTGGTATCCTTTTTTCCGCCTAATAGATTTTAAGAGCTACAGATAACGGCTGTCCAGATCATTTACTGCTTTTGTTCTTTTATCAGATGTTATGTAAGGCGGTAAGAAATCTTTTTACTAAGTAGCTTACTTACGTATAACACGAGATAAATTGATACGTAGGCTATTGATAAGACGTATAGATATACAAGGTGCACAAAAGTGTGCTATCAGATTATTCCTATACGACGCTGTGTAATTACTTAGTGAGGGTATAATAGGGATAACGACTGGGTAAATAAAACAAAATTGTATTTAGTCCGTCTGTTGGATTATTAAAAAAATTGAATGCGTATTTTCTCTATTCTCAAACCAACAAGTTGCAATTCATACCATAAAGCGACGCGCGACGACACGAGCCCCCACTTTCGAACTTTTGAAGCGATTATCTTTGTCATTTATTGTTCGATTTGAATATTGTCTTGAATATCGTTAAAAGTAATGGCAGTATATTGAATAACTATATATTATTGTTAAAACGTCGAATATAGATGTCTACGTTATATTTATTTTTCCGTTACAATTTACTTAACTTCCAGAATATCTCAACAAAATTGTCGTCAATTTTTCTTCTTTCATTAGACTAATGTAACTTTACGATAGTAAATGCGTATTTGATTACAGTAGGTAAGTAATAAATCACAGTATTAAATATTTAACGAAATCGAAGCTTAGTATTTTATTGTGTAAAAAGTAAGAGAATTTATGTATAAATAATGTCTAGAAAGTTTCTCTCAAAATTAGCTCAAATCGAATCACCTTGATATAAAATAGCAAACGCACTGAAATACATATTATGGTGGGGAAATCGGTGTGGCAGAGTTATAATATCGATTATGAAAATACACTTAAATAATACTTTAACAAGCACTCCAATATAAAAGCAGCTTCCAAAACCAAATTAATCTGTTGCCAACTTCAATTACCTTATTTATTAAAGTTGACATGAAATGACATTAAAAGCCTTATTTACCGGAATTGAGTGGCGACATTATTTTTTGGTATTAACATGAATAGCAGTGTTGTTTTAGGTTTTATTAAATTTCTGTTAAAGAATAATGTGTTTAATTAAACTCTTGGTTAGAAAGGAAACCGCCGCACCGTCTGTCGGCAGACTCGCGATTGTGATACAAGTTCTAAGCGAATGCGTTAAAAAATACTTTTACTCAATATGATTACATACTAAAACGAGTATTTTGATAGGGAAATGATAGTTTTATTTCTCTGTTTTTGATAATCAATTAGGTGGACCGTCTCTTTGACCGATTTGCATAATACGTAGTGTATTGTTTCAGTAAAAATATTGTATTTCTCAAACCGGATGTCAGTGCAATAAAATAGTCAACGCTTGCCTATAGCTCTACATTTTAAATCGCTCACGTTTTTCGTTTAACCCGCTCATAAACCATTATCGGGCTAAAATTGGAAGAAAGCAATTAGTTAAGGGCGAAGCTACAAATAACGCCGGGTTTTCGGAACGCAGTGGAACACTCAGGTGACATCAATCGCCCGATGCGACACGGCAATTACGAGCGTTGATTAAACGGTTGTTACGAATATACCTAATTTAAAACTTCATCGTGAAGCGTGACACGTAACCTTATTCTAACATTACTTCATTATGAATACACGCTACCTATTTATTTCGTTAACGTGTGCATTTGTACTGTAACTTCATTCATTCTTAGTTAATCATAATAATGATAATACCATAAGAAAATTCATATTATTTTAATCAAAAGCTAACTCATTATAAAGAAATTATTTCGCTTTAATGTCTGCTCGCCATTTCGTCTTTAGATTATGAATGAATTATTGCACTTCCATACTAAGTTCCATCCAATATTACACCCCCTTAAAAATAGATTGCATTGATAAACACGACATATCTTCATACCAACTTCCCTTTGATGGGGTTGTTGCATTTATGATATTTGTAGGGACTTTATGCAGATTGCTTAGGTAAATAATGAAAACGTTATTTGAAGTACGTTGTAAGTTCTCCAGTAATGCAAGAGTTTTTTTTTCTTTTGTTTAAGTGGTTACCTTAAGTGAAAGACATCAAGACGTTAACGAGGTGGTCCACCTCATCTTATTTCTCTAAGAAGCCTCGCGAGGGTGCGCGGCTTGTTCGGGGTTGTTACCTATTTATACCTACAAGTCAAATGTGTATCTAGGAGAATGGCGAATTAATCAACATTCTGATTTAATAAACAAACCGCCTAAGCTTATTCGATAAAGATTTGATATCGTCGATGATACAAATACCACCCTAACAAGATGTTTAACCAATAATAAAATTATTAATATTGATTATTTACTTTTAACTGGGTGTCCATTACAACTTTTGAAATAGCTTTATATCTAGAGTCCGCTATCACATTAATAATATGTAAATGATTTTAAAACTTTATGAAGTTATAATAAAATATTCCCTGAACATAAGTAGGTATATATATCATCGAATGTATTTTAGAAATGTAAGTAAGTAATTACTTTATCTTAGAAGTGGGATTCCAGACAGTAATATTATTACCTGAAACTATTAAAAGACCCCAAAATAAATAAACACGAAGAATCCCAAAGGAAATAAGACAAGGGAGTTTTCGCAAACTCAATTTAGTTACATTATACGTAAGTCGCAAGTTCTGTGAAAGTTAAAGAGTTTGTGGCTCTAGTTTTTACAGTAGGTAATGGACGGAGAATTTCTAACGAATTCTGATCTGTCTGAATTTAACATAAATAATCATAATGAGGATGTCAGAATTGAGTTTATATCGGAACACTACGTTAATATGGTACACACGTGATACATTCCTATTGAAATAATTCCGCTCGCTTTATAGCCAAATCTTTAACACGCACCCCACGTTGAGACGCCGGTATCTTGATACACCTACCTAAGTATTTTGTTATAAAACACGTGTGTATGTTAAACGCACTTTACGTGTTCCTACGTAACCTTCTTACGCATTGTTTTGTAAAGTTTGCGTAAGCAGTTTTCCTTAATTTATGAAATTTTTCGTGTGAAAGATATATTGCTCTTGTTAATTAATTGTGTTTTGTTTCAGGTAAGTTTGGCGTTATGTAAGAGAGGCGAGCGTTGTGGCGCGCCGTTTATGTAAGCTATAATTTTAAATCTTTTTTAATTAAACATGTTTTTAGTATACACATATTTACGTAGTAGGTATTGGTACCTATTTGACTTAGAATCTGGAATACTCGTGGTTTTAATTACTTAATTTTGGACAAATTGAATAGGTTATATTTTAACTTTTGTTGGTAATTGAATATGAAACAATAAATAGCTTCTAACAAATTTTGATTTTTAAACTTTACGTCAATCAAGGAGTATTCAAATTTAACTACCTATGACAGTTCATGTACGATATGAAGCGGCTAGTAATAAAATTTTAGTATCTTGCAAAATTAGTAAGTCCCCGTATCATAAAAGAAAGTATCCAAGTGCGATATCTAACTTATACGAGACACACTGTCTGGTAATTTAGAGAAGTTGCTAGACGGGTAAAATTTTTAAGTTTAACTACTCAACTACCTACTTCTTTGGACGAAATTCAAGGTATCCAAGTTTATGTAAGTGTAGTATTCCAACACGCTTTTGGAGTTCGTATTAAATTAAAAATTAGGTACATTTTGTCAATTTCTTGTGCCGGTCATACTTAAAAGAGGGATTTTTTAAAACATTCCATAGACGTTTAATCAGGTTTAGAGTTTCCGAGTAAATAATTAGCATAATTTATATACCATATTTTATTAGCATGAATTTACGTTTTTTTATTTTTGCAATCCGATATAATAATTTCAACTGCGATAAATAATGAGAGTGCACGCGGCGCGCGGCGTACACTTTTTGTTTTAACGAGAGAGGATTGTTTTTTTTTTATTAAATTTTTTAGTTGTTTGGATTTAACTGCACTATAATTATTATATCTTTACTAGCATTTTGCATTCACACCATGACAATAGTGTATTGTACATCACAAAAAGATAATCTCAAAATTTTAAAGCAAAACTGTTTTCAGATGTTAATTAAAAACAAATTTCCTGTATGTAGGTACCTAATGTAAAAAAAAACATTCTTAACAAGCTACCCTTGTTAAGAATATTGTTTTGTTCTCCTTGAAATACATTTCAGAGTTGCTTTGATCCTCAAATTCTATACTTAAAATCTAGCACAGTAAAATACCAAGTTACTAATTACTTCCCAGACAATAGAAATGTATGCCAATACCCAGGCCTGACGAAAATAGGCCCAAACGCAAGTCGGGATGTTGTCAATCCGGCGTCATATTTGACACCTGACAGTTCTGTGTCAAATAGATCCGAGTATTTTTGGAATAGGGATAATTTGTTGAATGAAGATTTGGCGTCAAATTATCGATTTAAATGAAAATAATTTAATTGGTTAAATTTTTATTTAAGTGAATCTCTACCTACATTAATGTATACCTCTATCGATATTCATTCGGGTTACTGTAGTTTAATTTATAAATAGAATGTGAGCCAGTTTCTTCTCGGAAACTATTTTATATAGTCTTTTTATATATATTCAACCCGGCTTTGAATATATAAATCCAGATAATGCGGCAATTCTCTTAATGGCTCGCAACCGATAGTACCGATAACGACCTTTTGTTAATTATTCGTTATATTCATCTTTTCATATCGCTAATTGACTGTTCATTATTGCGTAGATATTAAAGTCAGCGCGTCATGATACAACAGTAAATCATCATTATAAAACGTCACGATAATTTGTTAAGTAATAATGAAATGGCATATTGGATTTTATCACTCGTTATATATTTATGACCCATCATAGATTCGTGCCAAATTTCATGTATCCCATGTATTTATTCCGGATCTAACAATAGAATATAGCAAAAAAAAGCTTCGCAACATTTTACATTTAGATATATTAATTTGATCCGTATAACTCTGATAATAAGATACACTGGTGTCGTTTATACTGTGTTGTCTTAGTTAATGTGATATGGTAACGTCGTTGGAGTGTGAAGTGTATTTAATGACTGTGAAATAGCTGCTTTGATGTCCGATAGCATTTTTTTTATAATTAAAGAAGTCTAGAGTTATATTTGTATGTTGAAAGATCTTATATTGTTAGACTTGCTTAAATATCTTTTCAGCAGATGTGTTTTGCATAATGACGCTACCACGTTTTTAATAGAAATTACAGAATTTGTTTTTATTGGTCACTTCACAACTATTTGCTTCACTTATTCTTTTCTCTTTAGTCCACGTACTTAATTTTGGGATTCAAACCATTAACTTTCGTTTATTTCTCGAAACGTTCTCACCTAACTGAGGTGTCTTCTGCGCGTTAAGGTATATGGACATTTTCTATAGTGAAAATTCATGTTTCTAGTACTGTGATACGGTTACATCGAGTTATCTTAAAATATATAGGATGTTAAAATTACTTAATCACTAGTATCATAAATGTTCCAATAATTTAAAATTATTGCTGTTTTACAAAATCCCTCGTTGATATTATACAAATATATATCTTATTCTAAAACTACAGTTTAAATAGGTCACATGTTTGATATTGGTTTAATTGGTTATAGCATTGTCCGCATCTTAATTGATACAAATAGGTACTTTGTCCTCTGAATGAAAGGAAATGCACTCTCAGCGGCGCATTCACTTTCTACGCCCGCGGACCGATGCGCTTCCGTGCAGACACACTTGTGCTCTCAATTGAATTATGCTTCAAACGTTATGTGATTGTTTTTAGTATGAATGTGTGTATAAAAAGGTCTCGTTATCATCACACTGATATATATCTGCCTATAGCAGAATTCGATCCGTACATACATAGTCCAACAGGTGTCAAAAATGTATTATTAAAAGTTCCGATGACTACTTGTTATAGTTATTTGAAATGTATATGCACCAAAACACTCTAATCCGTTCTATACTGACTGGTTAGTCAGACGTACGACGTCGCACCTGTGTTCTTACGTATTATATATTGGTGGTTATTATAAATTTACATATAAGACCAATGGTTTTCTCAAATTTTGGTATTGCACTGCTTGTGATGTGGCTAAACAGGAAAACAGAGTATCAATTTAAACTTGTCTGACCTGTCCGGGCAATACTCGCAGGTTGTTGGTACGAGTTTGCTAATTGAATACTCCTGGTAGGCAAGGGGTCGAGTTTTTGTGACATCCTACGCCGTAAGGTAAACATTTACGAGTAGGTATAATCTGTAATGTGTTTTGGTTGGAAAAGTTCATTACCCTAACCTTTATAATATTGTGAATAATATTGTCTACTTGACTTTAAGATTGTTAACGTAATTAAAAATATTACATGAATTATATTTATTTACATTCGTCGGCATTAAACCTATTTACCAGTAGCGTTTGAAATACAAAATAAAATAACGAACCATGCTCCCGTTACTGCCAATTGCAAGCGCAAAACCAAGTTGTGTGTTGCAAATAAAGAACAAATCGATTAACGAACAAGTCTTTAAAATGATTTTCACGTTTAGTCTACAAATAACTCTCCTATCACCAGCCTGTTTGCAACAGTTAGCAAATAATATCAGGTCTTGATGACAAATATTAGCCACCGTTGTAAGCAAGGGACAAGCGTAGGTTGTAAGTCTTTGGTATAAAATAAAACTAAAAGCACTTCTCGTTTGCTTTAGTTTTTTAATCACAATTTATGTTTAATAAAAGTTATCTTATGTGTGTTTTGAAGTAATATAAATTGTACATAGTTTGCTGATTTTAATTGCTGTAGGTGCGTATTTATTATTAGGTATATGCGAATTGCAAAATTTTTATGGCGTTACGTTTTGTATGTTTCAAAACGTGGTAGTAACCGATAACTAACGTATTTATATGAGATATAAAAATCTTGTTATCCATTGATTTATAGAGAGGCAAATGGTAGTCTTTTTGAAATATCGAAGTGAGTTAGGACGAGATAAGTTGACGGACGAGTCTGTCAATCTGTCTGTATATTCTATGCGACGTAAAGTTTATGATCGAGGGGAGGATCTCATACGCGAGATGCGAAGCAGGGGTGTATTATAAAGAAAAATAACTCTGGAGGTAAAGCCTAACGCGGTACGTGATAATTTGCTATTGCGATATATTCTATAATATTAAAATAAAATACATACGTTGATATAAAAAAAAACTTTTATCGTGTGATAAGAACCAATTTTTTTAGTATGGTGTTTGTGCAAGTGACCGCAGCATCGTTGTAAGTTTTAAGTCAATAACCCGTTTATATCAGGTAGTGATGTTACATACACGAATGTACTTATTAGACGTTTATTTGTTGTTTTAATGATTTTAAAGTTAAATTAACAAAGTTAGTTGTTTATCTTTATCTAATATAATTTCCTGCCCTGAAATTACATTTATAAAAGTCTGTATAACAAATGTTCACTATATTTTTTGCTGGATGAAGGCCCACAAATGAAGAAATAAGTTTTTCAATGTAACGGGAAAATGATTGGTATTTTAATGAAAACAACTTTCTCAGGATTCCCTCGTCGCTTTTCCTTATTTTGTTTACTTACATTTATAAATGAAGCGAAGTATAATCTATATTTATTTAAATATTTTTACTGGAGTGTAGTATTGGTATTGACATTAAAGAATCCGACATCTTAAATATGAGATATCAATTTATTTAAGAAAAATAATATTTACGCCAATGCGGTATTTTTCGCTGGTAGATATCAAATTCAATTTATATATATACTAGCTGACCCGGCGAACTTCGTACCGCCCTATAATTAAGTTTTTTTTTCTTACATAAGAACCTTCTCCTAATAATATCAAATACAACAAAAAAATAATTAGTAAAATCTGTCCAGCCATTCACGCGTGATGTCGTGACAACGGAAAACGGGTTTCATTTTTATATATATAGATATTCGGTAACAAAGATATATACGTACCTATTCTAACTTTTTTTTTTATCTTAATCCGTCCCATATGTACTCACGAGCATACGTAAATATCTCACGGTGAAATATCGCGAGTGCTTTGTTCCTCGTTTGCATAATAGCACCCCGCCTAAGTGATTCTCTACACTTAAAATAAACGAACCTGCCCATAATAAGAACTTACGTGTACGCTTCTTTTATGCATGTAGTCCAGAATTGGGGGTCTCACGGCGGTGATATTTTTTATTTATTTCCCCCTTTTCTGACAGTGAAATAAACACGTTTTACATATGATAATGTTAATTGCAGATCCAGCACCCCGATCATGATTGTTATGTTAAATAATTCTTACAATTACCATTACCATGCCACAACAGTTTCCGCAGTATTATTAATTTTAATATCATGAAAAATAATGTGCTATTTCGTTACGCCAACTAGAAATATCCGTTATCAATAGAAAATATCAAAAACGTCATCGGCAGTTCGTTTCCTAGTACGTTATACGTTTAAATATACTAACAATAAGTAGTAAACTTGCTACAAAGCATTCAATCTGTTAACGCACGATATCTTTCATTCATTTGCGATTCCATCATTCGTTCAATCCATTCTCCAATTAAATAAACTCATAACAGCTAGCTGATTAGTATTTCTGTACTATACAGTAAAATTTATACTCACTGTTTATGTGGTTTAGGTTCTTTTTCAGTTGAAAAGCGAATGTATCAGCTGAATATCGTTATTCATGGATTTTGTTATTTATCGCTTACGGGTTAAGGTTTAATTTTAAACGGTATAAACAAACTATCCTTCCTACATTGGATGTGTGAATATATGTAAAGCAGTTTCAGTACTAACAGTTGATTGTTTGCGTAACAATGTAATTCGACTAAATGGTTTCTATTGTGTTGCCAACAGTTTTAAGTGTTTAGGAGTTCTCGTATTCCAATGCATTAGTTTTAGTCAAAATATGTCAAAATGATAATAGTGTTATAGGTACGCTTATATAATCATATCTGCCGTTTCCGTGTTAAGGAGGCAATTTACTGCCTTTGGTGACATAGATTACAAACTATACTGTAGCAAGTAGGTTGAAACGCTGTAATTACAGAAGCTACTTGACAAACTGCAGCGAAGTTCTAGAGTGGATTAAAGCGCAAGTTTCCTTACATTGAAAAACTTACCCCAGGTGGGCGGGATTGTCGCAAAAGTTGAATAACTTTTAGTTCCAAGGAAACAGATATTATGACTACGTATTTTTTAAAAATTAACAAAATATGAAAATTTTGATAAGCCTTTTCTATTTCATGTCGGTGACTTCAATCTATACCTATGCTATTTATAAAGTATCTATTGATAATATGATCGACGTTGAACGTAGGTATTAGCCTAAGATCCCACCGCAAAATTGTGCAGGTATCTGTTTTTTTAACGAAACTTCGTTAAAGGAATGATGAGTAGATATGTAATGCATTAGTTTCGGGTTGCCTGTAAAAAATTAGCCGCAATCACCTTTTATGAATTTTTTTGTAATTAATATTTTTATATGAATTGCAGCTATATGTTTTTTAAATAAAATATACGTCATTTTGAAGGAAAAGATGTGAAGAATGTAAAAAACAATGGTTGCCAACTCCCAGTCAGCCGCAACTTCTGGGTTGCCAGGTGTAAACAGGTACATTATTGTTAATTATGTACGGTTATCTGTTTTTTAGATAAATATTATAATAAAAAATAATCTATAGTATTTATTGTTCATGATAATCCATGGTTGCCAGTAAAAAAAAAGCCGCAAGCAGTGGTTGCCGTGATTTGAACTTATTATTTTAAAAGCTAAAAATGATGAAAATTGTATAAATTGTACACAATTGGCGGTCTTATTTTATGTCGTGCTCTACCTGCAATTCATGCGTTCACTGGCTGTGATTATTCAGCGGCATTTTATATAAAGGAAAAGTCAGGCCTTTCAAATTTTTTTCTAATAACAAAACCTTTCAAAAATTTATCGCATCATTGACTGATGCAACTGACGTCTTCGATGAAAAAAAAATAGTACGCTTGTACCTATTGTCCAAGAATTTACCGCACTTATAATAATATATATATGGCGTAAAAAATGCACTGGAGTAAATAACGCTCGATATCAGATATTTCAAAAACAATATTCTGCAACAAGAATTAAATATTTTTTTTAAAAAAAAAGTTACTCGTTTTGACTCGAAACAAATTCCGCCTTGTTGGAAGTAATTGAAACAGAAAATGTTGCGGACCATTTTTATAAATAGTGTGTGGCAAAATGCAACAGCTCCATGTTGTGGGCAATTAAATGATTCAGATAACGTTAATACAGATTCGGAAAATGAATAAAATAACATTGAAAACAATGTATAATTATAGCAATTATATTTGAAATAAGTATATTTTTTAATTCATTATTTGAAAAAAAAAAACTTTAATACCTACATATATAATTTTTTCAATAAAAAAACTTATCGAAAATTGTTAATTCATTAATGTCATAATTATATGGTCCGTGTTTAGCATTAGTGTTTCAACCCACACCAAGCTAGTTTTGAGATATCGGCGCTTAAAGTTTTTTGAGAACATTCTTCTTTTTCCGCTTATTTTAAGCAAAAAAATATTGTTATGTGGTATCATTTTTTTTGTTGAAGTGCATAGATTAAGGATATAAATGTATTTATTTCAATAAATTCATAATTAAATAGAAAATGCAGAAAAATGGTTAATGCTTATCGGCTATAAGGTTTATTACATTTAGCATTTATGTGCTAAGCCACATAACACTATGCAAAATTCTAATTTGTTCTTTTATAATGAATATATTTTACACTATTTTTTTGAAAATGTAAAATAATAAACAACTAACGTATTAAAACTTTAATTTAAGTAGTTATAACATGTTTTAAATAACATTACAAGTTCTGCTAAAAATGAGAAATAGGTACAACAAGTTAACACTTATATTATTTCAATTACTTAAAAGCTCAACCAAATTGATTTATTATTATTATTTTATCATATTGAATTAAACCAATAATATATACTTCCGTACCTAAAAAGTTAATAAACCATCTAAAAACCATTTTTCGAAGAGTTGATAAATTGTGGCGACAATTCGTACATTCTTTAATAAGTATTATTATTTATTATAATATTCTAATTTTTATCACACACGTTTAAATCTAATGACGTTTGTATCTATGCATAAACGGCGGCTCTTTTGATTGCGTCGGCGATTTTTTTGTAATTATGTTACAATTTCAAGGGACGGTAGTCCTGAGTATTTGATATTACTATGAATTTTCGTTTGATACCTACCTCCACGCGTTACTGAGGTAAAGGATCACACAGACAACAAAGTAATCCTGTAAGGGTTAATTTTTATTCCTTTTAGATACGGAACCCTAAAATATTTTATTTAATATGATAAAAATAATAATAAGTAATAAAAAAATAAGTTAGTGTTAACTTGTACCTATTTCTCATTTTTAGCAGAACTTATAATGTTATTTGATACATGTTATACAACAATAAAAACTTTAAATAAATAAGTATTTACATTAAAGTTTTAATGCGTTAGTTGTTTATTTTATTACATTTTCTAAAAATTAGTGCATAATATGTATAGGTACCTATTCGTTTTAAAACAACAAATTATAATTTTGCATTAATGTGATAGGTATATGGCTTAACACATTAATGCAAAAATACAAATCTGACATGGGAAATAAGCAATAATGTGTTATATGTGGCTTAACACATTAATGCAAAAATACAAATCTGACATAGGAAAAAAGCAATAACCAATTTTGTGCTCTAGAATATTCTACGATTTTTTTTTAACAAAATGGATTGCACTGCCGTATTCCTCATGATCTATTTAATAAAACTGCATTCATAACTCAAAACCCGATTTTTTGTGGGTTGACACACGAACGTTTAACACGGTCCATATAATCCATTGCTCTGATTAATCAATATTCATTATTTCCTTTTAAATAATTACAAATAAGATATGATAAATTTGATAATATTTATAACACAAAAAACAATAACTAGTAATACTAAAATTTTACTTGAATATTTTTTTTCTAGAATGAGCGAAAGTAATTCGATTTTCTTTAAATATTCAATAAACGTTATTTACAAAAAAAAAGATTCCATTTTTATACAAGAAACATTGTCATTATATTCAAAAATCCATGCTTCATAGATAAAAATTGAAAAACATGATTACTTAATAAACGGTCCGTGTATTCCTACCCTCTCACTCACTTACTTTCATCTGAAGCGAAAATAATAAGTTCAAATCACGGCAACCACTGCTTGCGGCTTTTTTTTTACTGGCAACCATGGATTATCATGAACAATAAATACTATAGATTATTTTTTATTATAATATTTATCTAAAAAACAGATGACCGTACATAATTAACAATAATGTACCTGTTTACACCTGGCAACCCAGAAGTTGCGGCTGACTGGGAGTTGGCAACCATTGTTTTTTACATTCTTTACATCTTTTTCTTCAAAATGACGTATATTTTATTTAAAAAACATATAGCTGCAATTCATATAAAAATATTAATTACAAAAAAATTCATCAAAGGTGATTGCGGCTATTTTTTTACAGGCAACCCGAAACTAATGCATTACATATCTACTCATCATTCCTTTAACGAAGTTTCATTAAAAAAACAGATACCTGCACAATTTTGCGGTGGGATCTCGGGCTATATGTAATCAAATTATATCAAATTATATCCGTAATCGAAATATTCCATCTGTGTGAGAATGGAAATTTGATCTGATAAAATAAATTAAAATTTTAAAAATATAATAATTTCCGTAGATTTCACGGTTTTTACACTTAGATTAAAATTAAATAATTGTAACGGATTTAACTAGATTATATTCATTTTCGCTGACGATTTGAAATCTTTATAGTTCCTATACTGGTCAGACAGGACTTTAGTGACAATAGTCTAACACTGATTTTATTTCATATTATGCGATCTTCCTTATTTTTAATATGTCAATACACGTAAATTAAATGACTTTAACGAAAAACCAAGTCCATAGGATGTCGTTGTCAGTCGCTATAATTGCAAAATAAATTATGTTATCATGGAGTTATAAGTTAATGTTGCTTGTTATCTTTACAAGGAAGCCTGCCATGAGACTCGATAGCGTATGAAAATAGCTTCCATTACGCAAGCAAGAAAGTGAATTAAATGCAGTATGCCGTGTTAAATAACGCTCCGTTGCATCGCGAGTGCACGGAAATGACGTGATACTGTAATCTCATCTTGCACACTTCCGGTGAAAATTGTTAACAGTTGATATATTAGCATTTTTAATGTGACAACACAAATAAAAAAAAAAGCGTTAATGAATGGAATGATACATATACATAGCTAATATATCTTTAAATGTATATGCGTACGCATACAATATTTGTTGATGACTCGCCTAATTAAAATTGATATGGGTTACTACTGTGTTAAATTTACTGTGACATTCTTTTGAAGATGAAATGATCTTCTATTTATTTCCGTCACGGATAGTTATTTCTTGAATACTATACATTTGTTACGTTACCTAGTGTAATGTTGAGTTTCTTTAATAATCTAAGAATTTTAGTAATTAAAGTACTTGGTTAGTTATTCCGTGTGGTTTGAGTAAATTAATGTAGCAAGACATAAAATTGTTTATTGTTTTACTAAGTACATATTAAGTTACTCAAACTAAAATACATGACAGCATCCTTTATATCAATGAAACTTGAATACTGAGTAGTGCTATAACTTTAATATCATTAAACTAAAACTCCCCTATTTTCCGATTCTATATAAAAACCGTAAAACTATTCTCCCGAAGTAACTGCGCAGAAGGGCGTAAAACGTAGCACAATAAAATCGGACCGAACGAGATAAATCCGTTTCCCGAAAACCGTTAATAGGGATGGGATACCGGTAAACGGTTTAATTGGCAAACTGTTGGGACTTGTTAATAAATATTGAATGTTGTTTTTATCATCGTGTCAATAAAAGGGTGATTCGGATGCATTTTTTTTAAATTGAAACGTGTTAAAACAAACTAAATGTTTTTTGATAAATGTAGTGCAAAGCTTTCAACAATATGAATCCTCTTTAAAATGCTATTTTTCATGTAGTGGATAAACATTTGTTTTTTTTTGAAGAACTGTTACACATCCCTAGAATCCTTATTATGCTATCACCGTCGCTTCGTAAAACGAAGATTTCACAATCACTTCGTCCTTTGGATTGCGTTTTCCCAAGATCAAAACTTTCATTTACCTCTTCATTAAAAACGTTATAAAGAAAAGTCTTTATCCCTAAGATATGGTCTAATCTGCGTGTAAGGAGACAATATTCTTCTACTTTGTTCGACACATAAAATTTCCAATAAGGGCAAAAAGCGTCGCGAGCGGCACGTGCGGATGTTTGCGTCGCTTGATCGAAATGAACCTTTAATAATGTCAGTTAAGTACCCTGGCGTAGTGGCGAGAATAACAGCAGAAGCCTTATGAGACTATTCTGATAACCAAAAAAGAGTAATGCCTTATTACAATAGTAGTAGGTATATGGTTCTAAAAGATGATAAACTCTCACATGTAAATATTCGCCAAATCATAGTTAAAAATATGTACAATAAGTTAGAGATAATAACGGTTATCCATGAGAAATTCGAAGGAATTACTGCTGAATTAATACACATGCGGCTAGTTCACCATTTATTGCCGGAATGACGGTTGCTAATATAACAACCGTTACCATGCATACACTACAATCCAGATACCTACTAAAAGTATTATTTGAAATTCATCCTATTCTGGGAATTCTTTAGGGATGAAACAAATTGTATAGCAACTATTTCGTATCTCGTAGTAATTATCGACAATTCGTCCATCAGAATACTTTTATAAAAACAAAAGGTATAAAGTAACTAAAGGTATGGATTAGGTTCTTTAAAGAATTACATTCATAAATGTTGATAACTTAATCATTATCTACATATCTACGTTGCTCTTTATAAAATGAAAATTACTAATCTAACTGCGATATTATAGAAAACCACGTATGCAAATGGAAAATCTTCTCGGAATTAAAACGTACCGTCCATCGATAGCAACCTTACTGTATCCACCCCTACCATTATTGCACCCTTTTTCCGGGCCACTGCACTCGGCACTGATGACTGGTTGCAAAAAGGTCACAGCGTTTCTAAACCTGACTGTTTTACGTAGGTTTCACTTTATATTCTTAGAGGATTTTTAAAATAGAAGATCTAATCTTACGAAACAACTTATGGATACAACGCGTTCATGTTTATTCCAGGCATTCGTTTAACTTGCACTGTTTGCATTTAAGTTCTCAGTGTAACCAAATAAATATGCTTCTTTCCATTGTTTTTAATAAAAAATAAAATAGTTCCAAAAACTAAAACAAGTAAAAAAGTATAAAACATTATCTGTAATAGGTGCGTGCAAGCACACACATCTGTGATAGATAGGAAAGACGAATTTGGATAACCTAGTTCGTTCTTCAAAAGTGGGCTTAAATGACAACACAATCTATTAAAAAAATAGTTAAACTGTAACGTAATTAATTCCCGTGTAATATAAATGAAAATAAGACTTGTTACCATATTTTCTTTCTTAGCCCTCAACAATCTACTGTTCTTAGCATTACCACGTTAGCAAACATTATATTTTCCATTGTTTACTTCAGTAAAACGTGACGTAGAGGGAGTTTCATATATTAATTCTCTTCTCATACGCTCAACTTTGTATCTTCAGGGTTCAAGTATTAAAGCTTTGTCTTTAAAGATATCTTTTGACTGATCAAAAATGTAATAAAGTGGGTATGCTAATTTGGAAATTGCGTATTCGACTAAATTACGGCGTGGTTTCCAGACAGGGGCATTTATTTGTTTCCCAGCTTCGTGACTATAAATTATTTGATTAGGCTGTAACCTTGACTTGTGGTGGTAAGGGCTGGATGATAGCTGTTTTTTGTTTTCTCTCTTGATATTAATATACATTCGGGAGGAATACAAACGGATCACTTTGTGTTTTCCCTCTTGTTGACTGTAAAAACAAAAATTGTGATATTTATCGCTAAAAAGTCACTTACGTATCATATAATTAACTTAGTAAGGTTTTACAGTTAAGTTTTAGAAATATCGCTTGTGTTTTGATTTCATAAGTGAAGTTTAACAATTGGATCGATTTTTGAGTAGGTAACAATCGAAAGATCTTTTTTAACTTTCTATCCGTTGCACTAGATTCAAATGGTAGTCTCTAAATCAATAATTCAAATAAAATTAAGTAGAATTTTATTGAATATCAGAACCGTATCATAATAATCGCCATTTATAATGTTATGTATTAAATAATTCGATATGTCACGCCCACACCTGATCGAGCGATGACAAGGGTAGACAGGCAAGTTTAATATTTTTGATATCTTTATTGCATGTATCTATAGGAATTTTAATGGTATTTTTTACTCTTGTGACTTTGAAATAGTGTGCAGATATTTATGTTTTTTTTTTAGTATTATCATAGTCATAACGCTCTTCCCAGTAATTTTAATTTAAATAGCCCAATGGAAGTAGATTTACTTCCTTGAAAATATAAACTTAATTTTTCTCCCACTTTTAAAAAGTTATTTCAATTATCGCAATAGTTTCTTACTGAAATATTACAGAAAGTTTTACCGATAGTTACTAAAACTGAGCGAACTCAGAGCAATTAATATAAATTTAATACACAATAAAATACAAGCCGTGCAGTTATAATTCACAGGTTGAGTTTAGATAACGATTGTGGGCCAAGTTAAATTAGTTTTGTTATTAGCTTAGCAAAAGTTTTGTGCGGGTCATCCTTAATTCTGCCTTAGAATTATAATTAAAGGAGTACAACGTTAGACGTTACCCGTATGCCGCCACTTCCTTAAATAATGACATTTGAGCAATTATTTAAGTTTATGTTATTGTAATATTTATTAAGGTACAAACAGAATGATCGCCTCTAATAACGATACTTTTTTTTCACGTACTTTTAAGTGTTTTCATTTTATCCCGGATTCTACATAACACATTAAAATAGAGTCAATAGTTGTTGTTTTGTTACTAATAGTCAATGTACCTAATCTTTTGTTGTTCATTTGAAGTCAGTAACGATCACTAGGTATTAGCACATTTGCAGTTCGCCGAATTTCCTTTGAGGTATTTCGTACTAATCCTGCACTACACTACCGATATAGACGTAAATCCTTGTCTGTTGGAAGCAGTTTCGAGAATATACCAGTTGGAACTTACTTACATTTTGTACAAATATACCTGTAGCTATAAAATATACCTATTCATTCTTTTTTAGGTTCTGGATACAGCATGTCTAAATTAACACGTCATATTTTTTATTAAACCCTGTTTTATAAAGTAGAAAAAAGTGACAGGTATGCAATTTGCCGCTTTTCTAGCATTAAAAACATTGTTCAGCCTCCATAAAATTTGCCAGTATTGGCAATTACATATTATGCGGTAAATAAATTATTAAAGTAACTTACTAGATCGCGTTGTTATTTAAGGTAGTCGACTTCAAAATGACCCTTACAAAAGGTGTTTATTCACGCTTGTTAAAATATGCTTACGCTTGAAATTGGCAACTTGAAGTAATGACCTCTAAACGTATTCCTAACTACACAACATTGTTTCAAAGTTACCATACTCAACTCAGTAAAGTTTGATATCGGAAAACTAAGTCGATGATGGTTATTATATTAAATAAAAAGACGTGAGCTAACTATTTAACTTACTTACCTTAAAATCGTACTTCTATTAAACAGTAGGTAATAATGTTGTGTTTATATCATATTTAAAATTAATGTTTCCTTTGTTACAGGTATGTATCTATTTCTATGCTGTCGTCTTATGCAATAGAAGCTGGGCGAGTAATAAGTTAAATCATAATAATTTCTGGTTTATTATACATTGGATTAAAACAAATATTATGGATGGTAATTCGCGTATGTCAATTTTACGTTTCACTTTACAATTTCCATATATGTAGCAATCGTAGTGTCTATAACATTAGATATTATACATGGAATATAATTACTTTTAGATCGCTTTATATTTTAAAAGATCTCGTTCCACGGTATTACATGCGGTATCCGTTTTGGGATTCTGGAAAAATGTATTACTTACTTGTAATATATATGTTAATACAGATTCTGTTTGACGTTTCCATTATATTTATTCCGTGTATTCACGATTGCTATGTATTACTATGTAATATTATAAATAGCGTAACTTTCTACTTGTGTTCAAATATATATCTGTTCTTTTTATTTTATTCTTTAGTTTGTATGACTGATTAGTTTAATTTTACCTGTTATAAGTACCAAACCATACCGTTTGTGTTCGAAGTACCAAAAATAACAGTAAGTAGGTATATAAAGATGATTCTTCTTAATCTCGGTAGATTTACATTTTATGGTAGAACATTTAAAAAGCCAACGTTTAAGTATATCTTAACGGATTAAGGTAATATAAGATTTTTCCAAATAAGAGAGAAAACGTATGTGTTTGGATACATTTTATATTCAGATTTCCATTTAGATATATTTAATCTTAATCTTAATTTTTTCATGTTCCTCTTTATTTTTTGTAAAATAAACGCTGTTTTATGCTCCTCCTGTTGCAACATTTCGCGTCAATACCAGTTGGTTACATTATCTTTATAAAATACACAATACAAATACTATTTATCGGTTACCAAATATACAAAATAGTAAAGTACTACCAAAAGTGCTTGAAAACTAACGTCGTTGGATACAATTATATCTAATCTTTGAAATACCTTAGGAATATACCCTTAGCAGTAAATAAATCAGAGCACACGTTGTTTCGCGAGTTGATGAGAAATGACATCTTTGCTTACCTCACACATGCTTGCGAAGATGCGATCCGCAGTGACAAATCGTTTAAAACTGCACTCAAACTTGTGCATTTCGTGCCGAGCCGGTTTCGAACTAGTTACCGAACTATCAAAGTTGTTCAAGTTTTAAGATTTAGGGCTCGCGGTTAGCGTCTTGAATATTCATTCTAGTAAAGATCGTGTTTTATCTTAGGTGCACAACCAAACTTGTGGGAACTTTTATGCATACTAAGACATTTCTTATCACTACATAGTGTAAAGCAAAGTCGTCTTCGCTTTATAATTAGGTTTGGACACGTACCTATAATGTCTAAGCATATATAGGGATGTATGCTTAGATCTTTAAAATTACGCAACGGATTATAGTGCGGCTTCTTTTAATATGTAGTAATGATACGACAAATAAAGCTGAGAGACACTGATAATTAATAACAGCATTGCACCCATGCGAAGCCAAAGAAAATTATCGATGTTGTTTTCAGCGTTGAACTTATTGTCTTAATAACAAGGTATTTAAATAAGAATCTTTCTTAAGCACTCGAGGATAAATTTTAATAATCTGTATTGCTAATCCGAGTACTTTTTAAAGCAGAGAAACACTTACAATATTTTTCTTATGACATTATTATTAGTATATTATTATAGTTATTGTTGTATGGTTATATAATTCGCTTTAATATTATTAATTTTAGAAACTTCTGATTTATTTGGATGTCCGTCTTTAACATAATGATGCGTGTCAAAGTTCTTGAATATTCATGATCGGTTCCAGTTTTTGTTACAACCGTGAATCCATTTACCCCTCCACGTTCAGTATGGATCGCAAAGCGGAAATTAGTCATTTCCGCATCTAGCTTCCACTTTTTTGGATACAAAATGTAGCAAGCAATGGACAAAAGATTCTGAATAAATATAAAAGTTGGCGACGTTTGAAGTGTGTGCGAAAAGGTCAAGGGTGTGTATAATAATGTCAGTCACGTTTGTCTTTAGAGTTATGCGCTCCGTGACGGTTTGTATCTTTCGAGTTGAGCTTTTTGTGTTACAAAATAAAGTCGTTATGGAAATTAAACCTATTTATCAAAGTCTATATGTCGCAACTATAATGGTTAAAGTAATGATACGTTTATAAATAGCTTTAAAAAATGAAGATTGAAGTATGTAGGTACCTACATATATCTCGCTCATAGTCCAAACCTATATTTTCCCGTCCGCTTGTAAATGTTTGTTGCGAGAGCGTGCAAAATCCCTTTTCTCACTCGGTGAATGACTTTAATTCTAGAGGGTACTAAAAAAAACACAGCTTAATGGATAAAGATATATTTAACTGAGCTCTTTCATAATGTTAATTTTGGTTTGTTTTGAAAGCAAGAATTTATTTTTAAACTCAACTTGTTGAGTTGCTTGAATTATTCAAGTGGCCTTCACCTACTACCGACTTCAGTTCCCCGAGGGAGGAACGAATCGTGATAAATAACTATACTTTGTCCTTTGCATTCTTTCATGTTACGATTTTGAGTAATTTCTTATTATAATCATTCTTAAATGATCTCGGCACTTTACCATTTATATTATAGCCAATAAAAATATTACCCTGTCACTAATATAGGCTATATAGCACACTATCGGCTATAAAATAGTAGTAGTTACAAAACAAGATCCCAAGAATATAATATGTATATTATTATACATTTTTATATGTGTTTACTAAGTCATTTTTGAACATTAAGGTCCCGGAGCCCGAAGGTATGACTCGTAATATATTCAGTGACATAATAACGTGCGTGTAATTATTCACCCCCAGTAATAGTCGGCTAATGGCGTCTCTGAACAAATTGCCCCAGTTTTTTTTTTGTGAAGATAATTTAAACGTCGCGCCGCGGGGTGGCGTGACATTTTAGTAGTTTTACGGCTATACGCGGCTTTTTGTTGTACGCTTAAAGTAAACAGTGGTTGACAACTGTAGCTGGCCGAAATTACTTAATTATAATGGAATAAAAAATTAGATGAATTTAGAACTCGTTCTATTTTAATAGTAAACTGCATTATTTATTTAACCTATATATATAAATATGCGTATCTAAACAAAATAAGGAAATTATCAAATTGATACTTTTATAATTTGAGACTAATCTATAAATCTTTAAATTTTATGACAAGGAAATTAGCACTTATACTGATTACAGACTGCTTCAAAACTACAATGAAAATCATAAAATTTATGGTTACGGCATTTAATTGTGGGCTGTTAAGTTGTAAACAAATTACTTGTCAACTAGTAAATCACCCGTTGACAGGTCTCAGGAAGCTTCAGTCTCCCATGTACACGCGACGCGCGATCCGACTACATCAAATGGACACGCGATAACATCTGTGTTGTAAAGGCGAGAGTAAATAGGGCGGTTGAGCCGCTGTAAAAGATTATGATCGGAATGTGAATAGTGTGTTAATGGGACTCACTAAACGGATATTTACGAAGAATATTAACCTAATACAGCACAGCTGGCACGCACTATTTCATACCGGAGGTAAGCGCTTCTGTCACTTTTTAACAAGTTGTCTGTAGGAGGGACATACTCGTATATGTTGTTTTCCGATTTAATATAGTGCGAACAAACTGGTCAGGACGAAAGTAAAGAGAAAATTTATGCACACTTTTGTCTGTGAAACGTGTGTCCATTTAATAGATATATGTAGGTATTGAATTTCCGTTGTTCCCGTTTGTATTAGGTAAAATAGTTGTGGCCGTGGCGTGGTCTCCATGGTCGCTGGGACATGAGATGTAATTAATTTCGGTATTTAAGCCAAATGTTTCTCTATTATTGTTAATACTACAATTCTTTTTATTTTCTTCTTATTTTTTTACGCTTTCCTTAACCGTTCCGGTATGGATGGATTTTAGTATACGAAATAGTGGGAAAGAGAAACGGTAAACTATGAAGATATATTATACCTGTCTGTTTTTCTGTGTTCGTTCTGACGCAACAGATTTTGTAATTTTCACCATCATTTAGAAATAAATTCTACTTGTCAGCTTCTTAATCGGGTGATAGAAGTTTTATTAGGTACTAAAGCGTATCCTGTTCTAATTATCTTGAACGTAGTCTTGTTAGCGGACAAAGTTAAATATGTGAATTCAAATGCTAATTCTATAATTTAGACATATTAAAGAGAATAATTAAGCAAGATCAAATTAATATTCTTTTTCTTTCTACCTTTTAAATTAATTATCTACATACTTTTAAGTGTTTTTCTTACAAATTCGAGATCGTTGAATAAGCACGGTTATTCTTTCGTTTGAGCTATAAATACATATATGTATTCATTATTTATTGTAGTCTATGTAATCTATGTGGATTAAATAATACAACCGTGTCACTGCGCGTAGTTTATAATTAAACACGCTAATACTGCAGATTCAATTACTAATGCATAATAATGGACAGTGTATTTAAATTTCAAATGTTTTGTTACGGATGGATTCTAGGATTTAGAGCAGGAATAACATTAATGAGGTGAGCTTATAGTAATCAACATTCATTCATAATTTATTTTATTAAGCTACTTATTACATAGTTATAATTATATTTCACCCATTAAAACATATTATCGTAAATTGATTAAATAATGGTTCAAGTGCTTTAAAAAGCTAATGCAATCAGTAATTGCGTGATAATTTCTGAATCTTTTACGGCTATTAATGCGTGATTAAACAGCCAGTGAAATCCGTTACAGTTGCTTTATTTCACTGAATAATTTCCTATCATAGACTGTCACGCTACACTTATTAAGAAACAGAAAAGGTCTGGGGGGTACCCTTAAGAAAACTAAAGCCCGTGTATATTTTTTTTAACTTTCTGACCTTTTTCTGTATGTTGCTCCGACCGTCTCATTTGCGAGCGGCCGCGGGCGAGTCAATCTGGCGCTAGCTTTTAGATGAACTAAGTGTGGAGGCGGTAGTTGCAGCTGACGATCAAACCGTCTTGCTATGCTGTGAGATCTTCCAGCATACTTTTTCGGATTATGTTTTTAAAATTTTCGTGTTTAACCACATCAAGGTGCGTATCGTTATTTAAACGTAGTTAACGAGAAACTTTCAAACCTACTCACGGTGACGATTTATTTCATACTAGCTAGTGCCCGCGACTTCGTCCGCGTGGAACTCCTCCTTTTTTGCAGTCGGTTAAAAGTAGCCTATGTCCTTTCTCAGGGTCCAGACTTTCTTTGTACCAAATTTCATTTAAATCGGTCCAGTAGTTTTAGCGTGAAAGCGTAACAGAAAGACAGACAGACAGAGTTACTTTCGCATTTATAATATTAGTAGGATTATATATGTTAAAATAATTTAATACTTACAGTATTTTTTTTTTCTCCAACTCTGGACTTCATAGGTCCTCAATACTTATCCTTATATTATTTATAGATAAAGGTCTCATTGAATAGTACGCATATGACCTTAGCTACCACAATCTTATTCAGTTTATTTCGTGTATGTATGTGAAGACGCTAATCTCGCCGCTTCTCGCCTTCACTGGTTCCTCAGATATTCCCTAAGGCCATGTAGCGACTAAGCTTTGCCCATGATGTTTCAAGCCTCTTTGACGACCGACTATGTTTGTTTTAACCAAACGATAAACAAGCGTATTCTCTTTTCGTTTATGGATACACAAGTGCTTCTCAAAAACAAACTTGAGACTTGTTTTTATAGAATTTTGTGAAAGCAATCCCAATGTTAAGGATTTGTTTTAAGGAAATGCGTTGTAATAAATAAATTTGAGTTCGAGGTTACTACACATTTGGAATAGTTCGTAACTGATTTAATTCGAGTATATTGATTCAACGTTAACTCTGTCCGCTACGAATAGGGGAATTGTTAACTTCTCGAAATGTTAGCAAAAAAAATACGTGATTTATTCGTTTTTATGAAATATTTGTAGTTTTCATGAATTAATCTTAATTTAAAATACAAACAAAAAATGTGTAATAAAAATTGTATAAACCAAGTACAAATAAATATCAAGTAGCATTCATTGGTGTTTTTCTTATCAAAGCAAGTATAACGAAGTATAAATGATTAATGCAGATAACGATTTCACTACCGGTAATGAGGCGATGAGCAGACTAGACAGGAATTAATGCCCGGCTCTTTCATAAACAGCTTGTTACGGTGGTGTCGTATTATTGAAACGCTTCAGTTTGAAGTCGTAAAATAGAGTTTCCCTAATAAAATAAAAATAGATTGCCGATAATATTATACGATAACGGTTCTCCTTTTTTTATAATCGCGTTTTAGCTCTAGCTTTAATTTAGGTTCTCTTCAGTTACTTTCGCCACTGATTAATTTTGTTTTCTGTTCGTCGGAAGAAGATTAGGTATGTCAAATACCTATGTTGCAATGCAGTTTATATTTTGAAAATACGTTTATATGGGAAAACTATCTTGTTAATTTGTTTAAAGATAAAGTCATCATCATCACATTACGCGCATCGTTATTTTTTCATTTGTAAGTATACATAATTTTGTCCACGTGAGCTCACAAGTTTAACGAGTAATTTTAACATCACACCCTAGTTATATTTGCATGGACTTGATAATGGTATTGTTCGAAAGTTTAGTTTATCAGTCAGTATGTTAATTGGACGATGAGTTTAGCTTGTTTTCGTGTTATTTAACTTATTTTCCACCCCCTCGTTACACAGACAAACGAAAGCTCTTTTCTCAATTTAGGTAGGTACGTATTAATTTTAACTTAGGTATAAAAAAATTACATTTATTTGTATAGAACAAATTATTATTCATAAATTATGAATCATAATTCCAAATGTGGAAATAACTGTTTCTCATTGTTTCACAGTTAAACCATTGCACTAATTTATAAAAGTTTTAATTTGGGTGTTTTAATTACGACGTTAAGATTTATAGCAAATTTGAAATTCTACAAAATGTAAGTAATTAACAATCTGAAACTCACCGCATTCCTATCAGATAACTAAACAGATTACAAACAATTATACGTAAAAACTGTCAACGCCAGAATGATAGCAACCCCCTTTTCTATTCACTGTCAGTTTTAAGCGTAATAGACCTTCGAATCGTAAATATAAGGTTCTATTTCGTAGAACGTTATAACGATTTGGTGGTTACAAAAAGGTTCGATGATATCATGGATAAATCCAGAGTGAAGTGAAACTCGGATTAAATGTCGGCGCACGTGGTCTGAATGGCGAGGGGCGGTATGTAGGTTCGAGGCGGGAATGCTGCGGTCGGAATTAGATTTATATTAAATCACGATAATATCTGGAAATGAAGTTTCTTTTGTGTTTATCACTTGGATTTATCTGAAAATGTATATAGTCAATTTTAACATTTTTATCTATCTTATTGGTTATGATCTTTTTATAATTGCTCCCATATTTAAAATATATTTGGTTAATGCACGATAATTTTAAGTAGGTAATTAAAAACTAAACGTGCTTCTCGTCTACTGCTTTAATTTTTCAATGCAGATGCAAAATGTCATATCTTTCCGTTTATGATATTGTAAAATGATGATGGGAATATTTAATTTATTACCTTGATTTAGTTAGATTTTTATTACTTTCCGATTCATTGGAATCACTTAAATAATTCTTCCATAGAATAATATAGTGGCTATCTTTATTACACTAAAGTATCTAAGTTTAACTTGCTCTCTTGTCCAAATTAGTTAAGCTCGAGAGCAGCTGGCATCTCGGACGGTGTTTCGGACACTACGGCGGGGTTCGGCCTTAGTAAAGGGTGAGGTCAGGTCTTGTTACAAACTGCGCGTGCATATTGTTTAATTAATATTTTATAATAAAACTGTATCGGTGTATTTATGGACTTGGATGCTTACAGTTGGCAACTGATTGGATTTATATGTTTGTTTTATTCTTATTTTAATGATATATATTTTGGCTCTCCGCGACTTCATCTGCCCAGGATAAGCACTCCCATTTTCCTCCATTACGGGGTGAAATTTCAAAAATCATTTCTGAGGACTAAGAAATTATTTTTGAAACATACCTACATTACTAAAGGAACCCCTGTGCAAAACTTCAAGTTTTCAACGTGTATAGTTTAGGCCCTACGTTGATATGTTATTCATTATGTCAGTTTCTCCTTGTATATATCCCAATGTTTATTGTATCTGACTACTAAAGCGTAAGTTTCGTTTAAGATTGTATAATCTTGTTTTTATGTTCCTCATACTAAAATATTAGAATATATTTGTAAAAAAAAAATCCTGAGAACAAATTAATCTCTGTCTAATAGGCACAGATTAATCTCGGCTTCGTAGAACTTTTTTTTTCAAACTTAATAAGATGTCTCACAATTTAATCATTTTCAATTTCATATACATGTATATGAAAACATCGGACGTTGCTTAGTTTGCGCTGTATCTAAGACGTGTCTTCGTCGTCCACTGTTCCAGGCACTTCACCGTAACCGACAGTGGCAAGCTCCACCGGACGCTTGAACAGACTTAGGCAAAATACATTGCACTTAAATGTGGACTAGTTAACGAAATTACGGATTATATAGACGATATTTTTAGTATCTTAAATTTGTAAATTACCATGATTGCGTAGCGTTTTATGCAGTCAAGGTAATATTGTGTATAATTAATATAACACAATTTCAGATGAAAGATTAATATTTAGTTGATCCGAGATTCCTCTGGGAAATCCCGGGAACAAAAACTGTGCCGTCACGCCGGATTATGTCTCGCGGTCACGTACAGTTCGCTAAAAAACTGTTTCCTTAAGCGTCGGATTTTGTAACAATTTTTGGGTCAACGTATTATTAGGACTAATAATCTCCCTTAACGGGCCTTAGCGCTCATGACTTGCACTTTAATAGGGCCAGAATATCCCTAGTATTGCCGGGATTTTTTTATTTCATCTCGCATTTCATACATTGATAATTTGAATGAGCTACAGCTCGTTCTGTGTACTTTGCTAATCATATACGCCTCATGTGACTGTTCGCTTCAAACGAGAGTGTCACTAGTTAACGATGACACAGACGAGTCTCTGAATATTAGTGGAGTCATTGAAGCATTATGGGTCCGAATTTTTTTACTGTGAACCGAATTGCATACAATTTTGGAATTAGGTTCGTCTTACCCTTAACTTCAAAAGTGAAAATGATTTGAACTCCGCTACCACCCTGGGGGTGATTGCCACCCCTTCTCGGGGGTGAATTATTTTTATTTCAAAATAACCTCGGATATCGATAGAAGGCTTAATTTTAAGGAAAAAATCATCTATAAACTTTTTCAAAAAATCCAATACTTTTTAAGTTATATGCAATTGAAAATTCGCAATTTTTTCACCTTTTTCATCGGTTTTTTGTAAAAATCTCCAAAAATATACGTTTTATCGAAAATTTTATAACGAACAAAATTGTAGCAGGCAAAACAATGAACAATTTGGTTTTTATACAGTATTCTAAGTGCAATATTAAGCTATAAATTAAAGATCAAAGCCGTTTTTTATTTTGCCTGAAATTTAATCGATGTGGTCAATGCCATCTAGCGGCGAGCAGATGCATTGTATGCATTCTAATACAAAAGGGTTTTGTAGTGCTTGAAATAAACTTTAAAATGAGCACTATTAAAAGTCTTTTGCACGTAAAATAAGTGAGCTGTATTGCAAATAAGGGGAGCAACTAATGTTTTTTCTTTAAAATCAATGGGTTTCATAAGTGCCATTTCCACCATAATTAAAATTAATCGAATTCCACCTAGAATTAACTTCATTATGAAGAGTTTCATAGATAGTATCAGTTTGGCTGCTTCAGGACACATATTTTTCAAAAAAAGTCACTATTAACTAAAAAAACAAAATTTCATTTTTTTAAAAATCCCACGTTTATTTCATTATATTTCAATAATGACGACAGATACGTATAAAAGTGTATAAATAAAAAATGTAGGTATTTTTCTGACAAACAATTTGGTTTTTTTGTTTTTCTGTCAAACAAAAATTGACGGAAATATGATTGTTTGAAGAGCGCATGGCAGCGCAGTCACAGTCTCTCTTAAGCCCTTTAACCCTTCACCGTTTTAGAAAAAAGTTTTTTACTATATATTGCAATACAGTATATTGTAGCGCTTTTAATTACCTTTACAATGGTTTTTTATAAATTGTGATAGCGTGAAAATTGAAGGAATTATGGTCCAAAAACTTATCATATTTTTTTCTACTTAGTAACTGAAAATTACGGAGTGTGAATAATTGGAGCAATGTGAAGGTACGCAGTATAATATAGACCCACAACTATTGTAATGTGTATATGTTTACGGAAATGTATATAATCCGTCATTGTATACAATTCCTAGGAAATGTATGTAATTCCTAAAATCGCAATCGGAAATGTAAAACATTTAAGACATAGGTTAGGTTAGGTTTCCGCGAGCCAGTATGAGTCTGGCAAACCTTTGCCTTCGCCAGGGCATAAGGTATCAATGAGGATTTCCCCACTAAAAAAAGAAAAAGTCAGGTTAGGTTTTTTTTTTAGGTTAGGTTAGGTTAGTTTTAAGGGTAGAAAAGCTTAAGAATATGATAATCATTTTCGAGAGTGTGGAATAATATTTAAATCTTTTTCATATTATCAAAAAAAAAAAATATCAAGGGGTAGTATTCAAGGGTTGAAAGGGGGTTAAAAATTTGATAATTATTATAGAGAATATAAAATATTACTTACTCTATAGTTACATCTTTTTATGTCATATCAAAGTATTTTTTTCAGATTTTTCCAATTTGGGGGTTGTTTGCAAGGGTTGTACGATTTTCAAGGGGTTGAAAATAATTTTAATATGAGGTAATTATGTTAGAAAATACTTTACCATTTCACCACTTACTATTAGACATGATTTCTAGCGACAAAATGGATCAATTACAATTTTTCCATTAAGGGGTTGTTTACACCCCTTAAAAATAATAGGCGGAGTTCAGAACATTTTCACTTTTGAAGTTAAGGTTAAGGTGTGCCTAATTCCAAAAAGTTCATGCAAATCGGTTCACAGTAAAAAAAATCGGAGGTAAGGCCTTATTTTTCGCTTCAATGACTGCACTGTATCGTCCATAAACGCTTATAACAACGCAGTTCGAGAGATAAACCGATGTATTGTTATGTATGTGGTGACGATTCACGTATTACGAAACCTCGGTACTAATTGATTAATTGGTTATCGATTGACAATATGGAAATATCTTTTCGTAAAAATAGTACTCATTTATAAATATATTATACTAGTGTAAATAAATATAATTTTGTAAATATATAAGAATGTAAAGTAGTAATCTAAGTAAGTAAAAGTATATTAAAATATCGGAATAAGTACTTAGGTATTTATTTTTTTGTGCGTCGCGCACTGTATCAAAGTGGAATAAATTTCATGCTTCTCAAGGGACGACCGATTTTAATTTCAACTTTTAACTGAAAATGATACATCATATTAAACTTTTGTATACAAAAAAATGTTTTAAAAACATCTTCAAACTTGGATTTTTTTCAAAGTCATCTCAATATTGAATCTGCGTTTGATTTTTGTTCTTTATTACTATTAAAGGCTAACTTGAAAGGTGTTATCATTCTTAAATCATCCGTACTTTGTCCAATTATTGAAAATGTAAATGCCTACTTAACAAAATCACAATGTCGAAAATCTATAATAAACTTGTTTTTAATACATGCAACTAAGTCTCGTGTATTAATCTTATTTTTTCATTGGTAAACTTTATGGGTCTACAGGACCTAAGAGACAGAATTTATTAATAAACCAGTCTAATAACTGTTGCCCAGGGATAATCACAGAGATTAATCACCACTAACCACCCCCTAGTGTGTTGTTTGTTACAACGTGATTATATCGCTGGATCGCGTTGTTGCATGCGAAAATTTGTTATTGAGATTTTAGCCAACCGGGAACACGATGTTATAATTTAGGTACCTGTTACTTGTATAATAAGAACCTGAACGGTTGTTTTAATACGTTGACAAGACTTATTGGCTGGACAATATGTTACTTAATAGCGCAAACAAACAGTAGTATGCTTGGTACTAACCAAGCTACAATAGAGTAGCTTTACTCCCATACAAATTTTCTAATATCATTGTCATTCAATGTGGCTGGTTTCATTAGTAATAATTATATTATATTTGCTGAACAACGCAACCTTAATTCTGTTAAGAACAAAATGTTAAAATTCGCAAAGGTAGGTCAACGAAATAAAATATGTCTGCCCAAAAATATACTGTAGTTATATTTTTCTATGGAAAATATATTTTTCTCCCAATAAGTTTGAACGCCCCCAAAAGTTGTCAAAAGGCATAAAACTTTGTAATCGGATTTTCAGTTTTTTTTTTATTCGGGAAATATTGTAGGTAAATAAGTTTGAGAGTCAAACTTGTATCTGTCGAAGTTTATTCCATTAGGTACTTACTTGAAACTGTGCTCTAGTTCGATTTACGTGTAGGTTTAACTTAAAATTTACGTCTAAAGTTACGTATTAAATATTGAACTGGTTTTTTTTATAGGTACCTACTGTAAAAAGTGTATTCGATACATATCGAATACATGCAAAGGTTCCCAACAAGAAAAGTAGTCCTATAACATAAAACATATCTAAGTTAATAACGAATAACGTTCTTGCGCTTCCCCAAGTTACATAAGGCGTTACAAGGCTTATATTTAATTAATAGGAGAATTGATCCTACTACTGCGCCCAAATCGCTATTTAAAGCATTTTAAATAAAACCTACAAGGATAAACAAAGCAGTCTTGAGAACACTGTACTCGAAAGCACTGACTTTGCTTGTTGGGTTCTTATTATTAATATTACCACGACCACTATAGTCGGTCGGAGTGCAAATTAATCATCTATAAGTCTGGCAATCATGTTAATATGCAATTTAAGTTAAAATGGCGGCATCAATCCTCTGCCATCCGTCGACCGTTTATATTGATTTACAGTGACGGCACACGCTTCCGATCGCCGAGGACACGCTTGCAATGCAGCGGGACGACGTTCCCATGAGTAAATAAGTGCTATGAAAAGTACATTTTTATTAGAATTAAACAATTGCAGATTTAACTCGCGTATTTTATTTTAATTGTTTGACATAGCCGACATAGATGCCGTTTGTCTAACACTAAATCATCCGTTCTAATTGTTTCATTCTAACGTGTACCACGAAGAATTTGAGGAAATCCTGATTTAAATATTTTTTTGTCTAAGACACGACGTTTTGTGATTTAACATATTCTTACATATAAAAATGTTAAATTGTAGTAGAATATGCTCATGTGCAACTTTTAATATTTATAATTTAAGTGTGTTTATATTTACCTTCTGAACCAAAACGTTTTGTTTTGTAATATACCTACCTACACCTACACAAACTTGATGGTTTTTATTTGTTCAAACTGGGTAGCTATGAAAATTTTAAAAACATTGCTGTTTCTGTGTGACAATTAATTTATTTATTTCTGACGCCAGAATTGTGGCCATGTCTCGCGTCGTGACAGGCACGCGACGGTGCCGGTCCGTGCCGCATTGTTTATTATTATTGACAGACTGACTGACATAACTGTTTATTGCTATTCACCTTATATACACACTTACTTTTTAAAATAATTTTCTTAGAGGTATGCATTAGTTGTACTGTTGTACTCCATTAGTTGTGCTTCGATTATGATGTTTTATTATATTAAAGGCAAAAATTATGCGGCTTGATTTATATCCGCCGCGATTAAATTCAAATTTACGTAGTGTCATATTTTGAGATACATACGACACTTGGTATAATATTAAAAGAGCGTTATGACATTTATTAGATAGGGAGGAAAAGATAGATATTAAGTTTTCATACTTCAAATCGTTTTTATTGGCGAGATATTACAATATATTTGTTTTTAGAGATTTTTTGTGATCAATTAACTAATTAAACAAAATTATACTTGACACTACATTGCAGGCTATTTCTAGATGTATCGGTGATTTGGTTAATTTGAAACATTTTTTTAAAAAAGAGGTATGGACAAACATATCAAACAACTTACGGTTCAGCTTGGGTACTATTTTAATATTTTAAAGACCTGCTAAACGCCATGGGAAGTAATGTATATTTATAAAAATAAAATTCTCACTAAAATTTTAAATGCTTTAGTAGTAATAAAGTTTAGGTCATTTCTTTATAATAGAAAATTTTAATTTTGTCAAGATTCTGTGAGTACAATATGTACATATATCATAAAAAATATTATAGTCGCATGTTTATGAACTCATTTCTCTAGATTGCCTTAAGCGGCAGCGAGTGTAATTTAATTTCAAAACGCTTTGAAACTGAAATGTGCGGTTTACGGCATAAGTGCCGGAATGTTTTATTTGTGTTTTGAGTTTAACTGGATGGTAATTTAAAATTCCAACCCGTAGTAGTTAATTTGGTTCCTTTTCAAGTTGTAATTTGCATTTTAATAATATTCTGATTTCGCTGGTCTGCGTAAGACTATAGAATAAACAATAGTAGCTCCAAAGGTACAAACACGTGAGAATGCTTCACTTTTATGAGGTTTGATCAAGATTTAACCCCATGGTCTTCGAATTTTATACCCGAATTCTTAGAAATACGCCCTTTTTAATGTCTCTTATAATTTTCATAAGAGTGAAGAGACTTCTGTTATTAAGATATTCAATGAATTTTATATTTTCATATTATAATTTAAAATAAGATGTTTTAGTTAAATAATCTATTGGAGGTTTATTCAAATACTTACTCTTAACACAAGAAATGTAGAAGCCATTTTCGTGAATTACAAGTGCATATTATTTAATTTATATAGCTTGTATTTCATAAAATCTCTAAGTATTTGTATTAAAATGTGTAGTTGTGTGCAGTCTCATTTATAGTTTAATGTAATTCTCTCGTGTTACATGCACAGCATGACGTCATCGTCTGGTTTTGACGTCATTGTTCTGGTAGAATAATAGTACACATATAGCTTTTTATTTCTGTTTAATTCTCTTATACACGCAACAGTTTGTATTCAGTCTGTAATAATTAAGATATTTTCAAACCTGAGTAATGTTTATTCCATAGATAAGTCGACATTTATTAACAAACATACATACTTCTATATATATTAAGTATTTTCAAAAACAACTGCTGCATATTAAATTTAAAATTAATAGGTTCATACCTAGTTAACAAAGTAATTCCACTTTCGGGGTATAGATACCAAAGCACCCGGTTCGTTAAGGTTTTGCCCGCGGCGGAAACTGAGATAATGATTAGGGAAAGTTTCCTTTGAGAGCAAAAATGGATTTTTGTCTTGTTAACTTCCGTGATAATATCTTCAGAGTTAACTAACTTTCGATAAAAAATGCAAGTAAGTAGAATCATTAAACAAACTTGAAGCAGTTTGTTTGCGATTTGTAAATTATCGTTGATTGGTTTTTCTAGTTTCATTTATGTATGTAATAAATAATTATACATATTTTCTACTGTTCAATTCAATAGTTTTCGAATGCAACCATGATCACGGAGAACGATTCACTACTTTATCTCTAATTTGTATTGGTCACCTATAATTAAAATTATACATACATTATTTAATCGATTTTTTGAACTAACAACTCTTCTTATGAACAGACTTTAAGCTTAGGTACGTCATTAATTTTAGGTCACAAGTTGAATATACGATGGTACGTTACGAAACTAGGAAATATCGAGAGATGCAGTCGCACGTAACATCTGGTGAAAAACTATTTACACCTATGCAATCAAAGCGCAGGCGGTGATAGAAATCGTACCTACACATTTATTTAAGGTTTGATGACAGTTTTTTATTCCCGTAGGTAATCGCCTACTACTCTTGTTTTATGTGTAGAGCTCGGAATAGGTAGAGCCTGTATAGGTACTTAAAATTCACGGGTGGACGTAACTAAAAGTGATACAATCTAAAGAGCCTGGCTGCCCTGCCCTACAAATAATAGATAGATAATAAGCTGTTGTTAAATTTCGTTTAGGAAGATTAAGCTGCTAATAAAAACAACGAAGACACGGTAATTGTTTCAACATACGAGTATGGTTTTAATAATGTTATCTAATATTTTAACCCGCTTACCTTTTCTAATTTATCCCCCGCACGATTTGTGGTTTTTCCTAACTACTATTAACTTTCACTCAAACCTCTTCCCACGTGTCGTTCGCACTGTTTCATTATAAACCCATTTATTAGCATTATGTTTACAAATATTAACCAATTGCAACCTTAAGTCGTAGCAAATAAAGCCTTAGTTATATGCATAAGGTAGGGAATTGCATAGGTTTATGTAATACTGCAAGAATAGAATTTGCACCCTAATACTTCTTCTATAAAGCATAATTTATTTCTACATAGCGTAACACTAAGTATTTGTATGAAATGTCGCAAACATTTCTTCTGTCTTGAAGTATTGTATTAAAGTATAAATTCAAACAAACATTAAATGCGGAAATATGGTTTTGTAGTCACATGTTTATTTATTACATAAGTTCAATATTCAATAAATAAAGACTGTTAGATTTATCGCGTCCATTATTAGCGCGAAAATATAATCGCTTTCCAATGACAACGCGACGGAAACTTATAACCCTTTCAAATTGAATACACAGATAGGTAAGGTGCCATAGATATTTTTTTTTTCTCGGGAGTCTGATGTTGAATTTTTGAACAAATTTCTATGCTAATATTTTTTTTTACGTGAAACATTATATTTGTAATTATTTTTTAAAAAAAATAAGTTAAAAGTGCTTCATCTATTCTACTTTAAAGTTTAGGGTACAGTGAATTTATCTGCAGGCACTTTGTGACATATTAATCTCTGTAATTTATTATGAGCTACTGGTGGTGACATTACGTGCCCGGAATTAATTACTGTCTGTTTGTCTACTTGTACAACGTTAATAATGAATTTCTTATCTGCAGACCACGGGGTGAAAAATGTATGCATTTTTTTTATTGAAATAATATAACGGATTTCATTATTCTTTTCTGAACTTATCGTAGTAGTTTAGCCACACCCACTTAATGTTATTTCTTACGAATTCGGGCCCTGATAAGCATAAAGCGTGCTACGATATCGAATACTCACCACACACATATATACATGTTTTATCTTTGTTAAACGAGTCGAGTGATAGTGCTACATGCAGTGTCAGCGCGACCGCTAAGCAATTATCATGGATTTCATTGGAAAAGTTGTGATCGTTACTGGTTCCAGCACAGATATTGGAGCTACAACTGCCGTATTATTCGCAAAACATGGAGCCAGCCTTACCATAGTCGGGAGCAACGAAACACGACTTCAAGAAGTTTCTACCATGTGTCAAGCTTACAATGGACGCAAACCGTTATGTTTTCAAATGGATCTCACAATTGACAAAAATTGTGAAACTCTTGTTAAAGAAACATTTGAAACATTTGGACGAATAGACGTTCTGGTTAATTGCACCGAAAAAAATATCACCCATTCAACTCAGGATAATGCTATTGACTTTTATGATAAAATAATTAAACATAATTTAAGGGTGCCATATAAATTGTCACACCTTTGTGTACCACATTTAACTGCTACAAAAGGAAATATTGTTAATATTTTTGAATCATTCTCCGACAGGGCTCAATACGGGTTTATTCCGTATGATATAGTAACTTCAGGAATGGACAGATTTACTAAGTCAGCAGCTATTGAACTAGCAACACAAGGTGTGAGAGTGAATTCAGTTAGGCCAGGACAGACGGCATCGTATCCCAAAAATTCGGATTCAATGAGAAGTGATCAGCATACAACAACTACTGAGGCAGTTAAACCAGAAGAAGTAGCAAAAATGGTAGTGTTCATTGCTAGTAATCTGTGCCCAAATATAAATGGCGCTGACATGCAAATGTATGATGCGTCGTCATTTTATTTAAATAATGATTTGGGACATACTTATAAAAACTAGTAAAAAAATATATGATTTCAACTTAAGTTTTTAATTTTAACTAGCTGTGCTCCGCAGTCTTACATGTTTATAATATTAGCAGGGTTTAATTTCATGTATGAGGTTAGAGATAACGTGTAGCTTGTATAATATCAGTTGCGATAAGTTTATCAATATACACGCACACACACATCTCTTAATCTATTCACCTATTAGATACTACCTCAGTATGCTCAAAATTGCGTCCGAGTAATCATGGATTTTACTGGAAAGGTTGTAATAGTCACCGGGTCCAGTTCTGGAATCGGTGCTGCCACCGCAATTATGTTTTCTAAACTTGGAGCTTACGTGACTATCGTTGGAACTAATTCAGACAGAATTGCAGACATATCAACAAAATGTGAAGCGTTTAAAGGAAATAAGCCTTTGAGTCTTCAAATAGATCTCACACACGACAACAGCTGTGAAACAGTTGTGTCCAAAACAATAGAAAAATACGGACGTCTCGATGTGCTAGTAAACAGTGCCGGTAAAATGTTATTAAGTTCCTTACTCGACGATACAATAGATACTTTTGACGATATAATGAATTTAAATCTGCGGGTTCCGTATAAAATGATGCATTTGTGTGTCCCGCATTTGGCTAAGACCCAAGGAAATATAGTGAATATTGTAGGAGCACAGTTCAAAAGAGTAAGACATGGTTTTTTACCCTATGCTATCGCCAAGGCTGGTCTTCACATATTGACTAAATCTGCAGCGGTAGAACTATTACCTCAAGGAATAAGGGTGAATGCAGTACAACCAGGTTTAACCAGGACAAATGTAATGTCAAATCTAGCAATAGATAGTGAAGCTGCTCACTTTATGTTGAATTTCGTAATAAAGGATATGATGCCGTGTATAAAAATCTTAGAACCCGAAGAGGTGGCGAAGATGGTGGCATTTGTAGCAAGTGGCCTGTGTCCGAGTTTAAACGGTGCTGCCTTGGATATACACGCATCAATGGCTTTAACATAAATTATGTGTTTTCTAAAGGTCTAAAACTAATTTCATCGTGATTTTCTTCTGCGTCCGATTATTTGAGATCGATAAGTTCGTCTCTCTCTTCCTTTTAACTCTATCAGACGTCATCTAAATGTGAGCCTTCATACAAATCCATGGGTTCATAATTTAGGGTCAACTATAAGCATATAGATCTACTACTATTTATATCGTAAATAATTGAAGTCTATTTTATTTTTCACGGAAAACAATATTAGAAGTGTTATTTTAAGCATTTAATGTCCTTATTAATTAAATTTGATTGCTTACAACAACCAATAAATTAATCGGAGAGATGTTAGTAAGTTCTTAGAATTCTAAAAAAAAGGAGATCGTTAATATGATAAGATTATAATTTGACTATATTAATTTAGCTAACTAGTGTTAATCGTATTATAAGTTTTGCTGTGTGTTTAGCTTTTGATGACATATAAAATAATTTATAAATGTACCTAGGTTATTTTATTTTTCACTTCTATTGGACATAACGACGATCGTGTCCAATATGAAGTATAGTAATCGATTGAATTTGATAATAGATGGGTGCAGCTACGTATTCAAGAAGAAATGATACATAACATATGATATGGATTGGGAACACATTTTTGTATTTGGACTGAAAACAATAAAGAAAGTCACGTTTAAGTATTTCTCTACTATGTTATGATTAAAAACATTAAAAAGAATCTATACTGCTTTCCTTGTATTTCTTAAGAATTCATGAAGTTACATATATATTAAATGGAAATTATATCCTCCTTTTGGAAATTTGTATTCGCCCGATTAAGTGCGTCTATTAAAGATGTCTGATCTCATTTCGAAAAACATTCCATTGTTTTGAGAAATGTCTGGTGTAATGTGAAAAAGGGAACTCACTTTCATCATTATTTCCTTGTGCAATTTAATTTAGGGATTCGGGACGAAATTGTAACCAACATTGTTTCAATTTAAATTCATAATTTAAATAAGATTCCTCTTCTTTTTTTGAGATTGTTAAGAAGTAATACATAGGAAAACTATTATATTAGACTGAAACATAAAAATATGCATTTTTGTTTAAAACGTATAAATATTGTGTGACTTAAATCAAAAATGGTCAATATTCTCATTTTGTAAACGCTAATGTTTAATTCATGAGTAAATTGTTATTTTCTAAGTTAAAAACGAATAAATATTATTGAATTCTACTTTACTTTGTTATATATTGTTTTGTTTCAACTATATGTAATGTTCGAAACCCGTATTACGCTCTGCATTTAAAATATCAACGTAACAGTAGGAATACAATTCTCTTTCCAGACATTGTATTTTCTCACCTTTTCTGTCTTTATTTCCACGGTACAAAACAATACGCCGCTATGCAAGTACACTGCGTTGCAAACAAAAGTGAACCAATCGACCTAATGGAGGGAGCAGATAAGCTACGCCAGTGTACGCCATTATAGCATAGTTCTTTGTGCACTGGCTATGAGTAAATAAAGTATTATATATATCCAACATACCTTCTAATGTGCTGTTATTTATTTGTAGATTTAAACACATTGCAATCTATTTTTAAGAAAGTGTGTGAGACTTTTTTTTCCTGCATAAAATAGTCTGCGTGGGAACGTAATAGGTACTTAAATCATTCATAAATTAATTATATTAAGATTTCTTTCTTATAAAACGCGTATTACGTTGAACTGTGTATGATACGTACTTTTTTTTACGCTAGAAATAAAAATAAAAAAAATAAATATAGAAAACTAAATGTACCCCGCGGGTTCAACCTTAGGTTGTGGGATTTAATTATCTTGCGCAATCGCGATCGCACAATATAAAAAGTATCATGTTGTTTTTTAAGACCCTATCTGTACCCTATCTTCCGTCCATCCATTTTCCATCTCTTTATCTGTATACCAAAATTTATCAGTTGGACCGGTTAGTCGTGAACATGTAATACCTAAATGAATTGAATTAAATAATCTTATCTTATTTATTAAGAGGGTCAAATTCCTATCGTTATGTTTTTGTTCTGAACGCTGATTATGTACGTTGTTATGATTAATACCTTTTGAATCTCTATGTTAAATAAAACTTGTTAAATAATAATCTTCAATGCAGAAGCTTATTATTTTCAAATATAATCTTTCTTACTTCCTTCTCGAGTTCTCGCGCTAAAGATAAACGGAACAAATCACAATCTTATCAATACTTAAAACTAGGTCAATTTCTTATAAATTTTATTTACAAATTTATATAGGTACCTTTCTACCGACTTTAAGAGAACGGAAACGTGGCAACGGTCTTATATATGCCATTGTTATTACTTCTTTTTCATTGTTACTTATTTTGCTTTAATCGTCTTTAAATAAAAAAGAAGGGACTTAAGCCGTAGTTAGTATATATTTGATGAACTTCTATTTCTTGAACACGACAGAACCAAATTGTGTTTTTTTTTATGTTTTAAAGAATATACATATCGTTTGATTCCCTCTTCTAAATCAGGATCAATGATGAATCAAATCAGGTAATCTGGAAAGATTACGTAATATCCTCAAATCATCAATCAATACATTTTTGTACCTACATACCGCGTAACTAATAGAAAAAAAGTTAAAATATACATGGTGTCCTCCTCCCATTCAAAAATGTTGCGGTTGCGTTGTTGCGTCCAAAAATGTCCCGTCGATAAATGATATTGGGATTGTTATTCAAATCCTATCGAGAGGCTCTCTGCAAAGAATATTTTTCACTTGAGATATGAATTTACATTGAGTGTGATTGTGAGGGACGATGTTAAAATATTAACCACATTCTGCTTTCTTTTCCAAAAGTATATTAGGGAAACTTTTAGAACAAAATCATTTATGGATACAAGAGCGACGTTTTTTTTTTATATATATATTCCATACTTCGGCTTCCATACCAAAATGGAACCAATATCTTGCGTTTTATCTATATTGTGTATTAAAACCTTTTTTCCGTAAAAGTACCAATGTAAGTACGTACAATGTAGGACGAGTGTTGCTTATACTACTACCTATAATAATATGTAAATTCGGTTAGCGATGTACCTACTAATGTACTACCCAAATTTATAACTGTATGTTATTTAATCGTATCTCCAGCAACCAAACGAAACTCCAATCTATACTAATTAAGTACACAATAAAGATCTTGCCACAATGAACAATGGAAACATTTTGCTGCAAATGTCCAACACAATCCGAACAATTAGAACCGCTTCCTACATTTCAACAATTCCTATTCTCACTCTTCAATCTCTTGTTTGAATAGCCCCACCGCAAACCTATCAAAACCCAATAACTCTTCCCGGTTGATAACAGACGATTGATTTACAACTTTATTACCGACACCCACGGCTCAGTATTCAAGAACACGCTCCCACGGCGGACAAGCTTGTCACCGTTGGACCACAGCCAAAGCCTGAACACCAGCCAAGATTGATCTATGACACGATGTAAATTTTGTAACACTATTTGTATTTGTTCAGCTCCAAATATTCTGGTTTTGGAAATGATAGAATTTAGTGCTTATGCACTGGATATTATTTAAATTCTATGTCTACTCTTGATTTGTGTCCCATAATAAAATGTTTTTCAAATAAGTATTTTGTTTTGTAATCTCTGATTGTTTACGTTTACGGTTTGAGTCCGTTACTGGAAAACTTTGGAAATTAATAGTTTGTAAATGTAAATTTGATAATTGCATTCCATTTAGTTGATTAATAGGCTTTCTATTCGCCTTAACGTCCTTTTTTTTGTCAGTGCATTCAAAGAAATGTTTTGTTTAGACTTTTTCGCGTTCTCTAATGGGCACTCGCTCTAAATAACGTCCGTCAATTGGCAAACTCTAAGACAACACAGTCTTTATTCCAACGTAATCCTAATTTAAATTCCTGAAGCATGTTGTGTCTTATATTTAGTAAAAGGATTAAGGTTATAAAATAGGTTTGACAATTACAACTACATGGCATTATGTAGGTATAGTGGAGTCATTGAAGCATTATGGGTCCGAATTTTTTTACTGTGAACCGAATTACATACAATTTTGGAATTAGGTTCATCTTACCCTTAAGTTCAAAAGTGAAAATGATTTGAACTCCGCTACCACCCGGGGGGTGATTGCCACCCCTTCTCGGGGGTGAATTATTTTTTTTTCAAAATAACCTCGGATATCGATAGAAGGCCTAATTTTAAGGAAAAAATCATCTATAAAGTTTTTCAAAAAATCCAATACTTTTCAAGTGATTTGCAATTGAAAATTCGCAATTTTTTCACCTTTTTCATCGGTTTTTTGCAAAAATCTCCAAAAATATACGTTTTATCGAAAATTTTATAAAGAACAAAATTGTAGCAGGCAAAACAATGAACAATTTGGTTTTTTATACAGTATTCTAAGTGCAATATTAAGCTATAAATTAAAGATCAAAGCCGTTTTTTATGTTGCCTGAAATTTAATCGATGTGGTCAATGCACTCTAGCGGCGAGCAGATGCATTTTATGCATTCTAATACAAAAGGGTTTTGTAGTGCTTGAAATAAGCTTTAAAATGAGCACTATTAAAAGTCTTTTGCACGTAAAATAAGTGAGCTGTATTGCAAATAAGGGAAACAACTAATGTTTTTCCTTTAAAATCAATGGGTTTCACAAGTGCCATTTCCACCATAATTAAAATTAATCGTATTCCGCCTAGAATTAACTTCGTTATGAAGAGTTTGATAGATAGTATCAGTTTGGCTGCTTCAGGACACATATTTTTCAAAAAACTCACGATTAACTAAAATAACAAAATTTCAAATTTTTAAAAATCCCACGTTTATTTCATAATATTTCAAGAATGACGACAGATAAGAATAAAAGTGTATGAATAAAAAATGTAGGTATTTTTCTGACAAACAATTTGGTTTTTTTGTTTTTTCTGACAAACAAAAATTGACGGAAATGTGATTGTTTAAAGAGCGCGTGGCAGCGCAATCACTGCCTCTCTTAAGCCCTTTAACCCTTCACCGTTTTAGAAAAAGGTTTTTTTACTATATATTGCAATACAGGATGTTGTAGCTCTTTTAATTACCTTTACAATGGGTTTTTATAAATTGTGATAGCGTGAAAATTGAAGGAGTTATGGTCCTAAAACTTATCATATTTTTTCTACTTAGTAACTGAAAATTTCGGAGTGTGAATAATTGGAGCAATGTGAAGGTACGCAGTATAATATAGACCCACAACTATTGTAATGTGTATATGTTAACGGAAATGTATATAATCCGTCATTGTATACAATTCCTAGGAAATGTATGTAATTCCTAAAATCGCAATCGGAAATGTAAAACATTTAAGACATAGGTTAGGTTGGGTTTCCGCGAGCCAGTATGAGTCTGGCAAACCTTTTGCCTTCCCCAGGGCATAAGGTATCAATGAGGATTTCCCCACTAAAAAAAAAAAAAAAAGTTAGGTTAGGTTTTTTTTTAGGTTAGGTTAGGTTAGTTTTAAGGGTAGAAAAGCTTAAGAATATGATAATCATTTTCGAGAGTGGGGAATAATATTTAAATCTTTTTCACATTATCAAAAAAATATATATCAAGGGGTAGTATTCAAGGGTTGAAAGGGGGTTAAAAATTTGATATTTATTATAGAGAATATAAAATATTACTTACTCTATACTTACATCTTTTTTATGTCATACCAAAGTATTTTTTCAGATATTTTCAATTTGGGGGTTGTTTGCAAGGGTTGTAAGATTTTCAAGGGGTTGAAAATAATTTTAATATGAGGTAATTATGTTAGAAAATACTTTACCCTTTCACCACTTACTATTAGACATGTTTTCTAGCGATAAAATGGATCAATTACAATTTTTCCATTAAGGGGTTGTTTACACCCCTTAAAAATAATAGGCGGAGTTCAGATCATTTTCACTTTTGAAGTTAAGGTTAAGATGTGCCTAATTCCAAATATTTCATGCAAATCGGGTCACAGTAAAAAAATTCGGAGGTAAGGCCGTATTTTTCGCTTCAATGACTGCACTAGTAATCATATATCAGACATAATGATAATATTTAAATAATACGAAATTGTTAAAATAAAACTCAATTACACAACGAAATCTCGCTTTTTAATTTTTAACAGGTAAACTGGGTACTGCACGTTTCACAGATAATTTGAAATTAATTCAAATCTTAGTACATTACGTGTGTCCAAATAAATAAAAAATACTGAAAATATTATTTTCAAAAACTACATTCAATCAAGTATCAATAGCGCTGTAATATTAAATTGATTTAATTTCCTACACGTCCGCTTGCTTCGCTTATCTTCGTTCAACTGAGGCGGCGCCGCTCGCTCGGCCGGAAATTTAAACTTTTCTGCAACTACCTTCACGTCATAGAGGCGAGTGAGCTAATTTAGTTTTTGAGACGTTATAAAATATATAAGAAAGCATGTTGTTGTACAGTATTAAAAGCTATATTCAAAAATGTCTGAAATATGTCCTTTTAGTAGTAGGTACTTGTATTTTATATATCCTATACCCAATATCCAGGCGACATTATTACTAATAAAAAAACAATCATGTGGTATACTCTGACCTGACGGATAAAATACTGCAGAGACGTATATGGATTACACGTACCTACCAATTAATCCCTGTGTTCGCCCATCAATCTATATCCGTCTATGAAGCTGGCTGATCGGTTTTCAATCGGAGCTATCAGCTTTCGTATCGTTTGCTTAATGACGTGTGTTTGTTTTTACACGCAATGGGAAATTGAGCGTTGTATGTACGACTTTGGGGTCACACTGGCTTATAGGAATTTAGATAGACCCCTTAATAAAAATCCAATTTTTAGCTTTGTTGTACTAAACATGTTTTACGCAAGAACAAACAATATATTCAGTTGTTTCCAATTGCCTCGTAGTATTCATGTATAGGTGTATTTTGCTTGCAAGCTGCAGTAGTTATAGTTTTGTTTGTTAAATAAATTACATTTATGAAAAATAAATCTGATACAGATGCGAATAATAGTTCTCGTTGAATAAGTAATTCAGTATCTGCATATTGCATAATATTGTTTTTTATCCCAATGGCGTTTTTGTTTTAATGTATGAATTGTTACTCTGAACTATTATTTTTTCATTCAACCAATGCGAGAATTAATGTCTCTCTGAGGCATTTATTTTATTTGGGATTTTGTGAAATTCCAAATGGATATTGAACATTTTATTCCTTCTACAGTATATTATTATCATAGTTTTATAGGTGTTCTAGTTACATTGGCTTTGGAACAAAATAGTTTAAATTAGAATATAAAACTTCCGAAACGGTTATTAATTTATTACTAGTATCGTCTTACAAGAAGACTGTCTGACTGAAAATTTACAAGACATTCATAAAAATATATACTTAACAAGTAAACACGCGTCACTTTGCACACGTTATGGCGATATAAACGAGCATAATTTAAACTGTTTATTAAATTCTCCAGACGCGCCTACTATTAAAACGCAGGATTCACTCGTCTCCTAAAAGTCAAATTACTTTCGCCTAACTCCTATTTATAATAACGTAATGTGCACACAAATCTTGGCAGACTTCGTGTCCCGAAATACTCACAAAAGGAGACAATAGACATCTATAATAAGAATAATGACACTACAAATCATTGCCGGATGAGTAATAAAATTAGTTATATCAAAACGAGCATAGATAATAAATCGTGACGTATGGGTTGGTGACATTTTGCATATAATTATAAAACTGGCAGTGCTAATGTGGTTATTTAAATGCCTCCGGTAGTGATTTGCGGTTTAGGTTTTGAGTTTTTACTAGTCCTGAGTATATAGTTAGATATAAATAACTATTTTTTTTACTTTTTACTATTCGATATAAATAATAAAATGCTGTAGTAAAATTCGGATCCAAGAATTAGCCTTATCTACTTCAGAGTTAAAATTAAGGTCTAATTCAGCCTTATACTCTTCCAGTCGTGATGATAGTCGATCCTTATAAAGATAAAGGCATTTTAAGTTTATATATAGTGCTTAAATCAAAACACACTTTCGACACGTTATTAAATCATAACTTGGTACAAATATTTTTTTTTAAGGAAAACCTATTCAAAAAAACATACCGATGCTATTGAGCGCCCGTACTGTGCTTAAATTGAAATTAATACCAATTTCAATTAGCAAATTCCTTAAATGTAATATCCAACTTAGTTAAATTACGGACCGTCGTTAGGTAAGTGTTTGCTTAACGATGGTCACAAATCATATTCACGAGTAACTTAAACTTGATGACGTAGGCAAAATCGTTACTCTCATTAATTCACTTATACTAATTACCAACCACTACATAACCAAGCGGTTAGTGTTTTCAAATTGTTATTGGACGTGCGTCGGCTAGAAGCACTATTAAGGTAAGATTTTAGCACTAATCTTAACCCTTAGGACGAGATGAGGTATTAATGAGCTACTAATCGATACCTAAGCTTACATTATCACAATACTTTTTTTTTTCTAGTAAATCGTGTTCTTCTGAATTCCGAAATGCAAATCTTACATTGTTTTAATATTTTATTCTGTTGATATCGATTATTCAGTGTCTATTATACTCAACATGCCACATCTAAAATGATACGATAATTTTCGATATATGTCTACACGTAAATACCGACAATTCCGTTTTGAAGACTCACAAATATAATAAATAGTTAAATCAAATTTAAGACTTATATTATCCAGTGTTGCATAATAAAGATACTTATTATAATTACTAATTACCTTTATCGAATTTTCCTTTCATACATGATTATCCTGTTTCATGTGTTACAAACGTGTATATCTTTATGAGAAGAATCCCAGATGTTAGGGATTATGCGTTAATTATATTTGCAATTATCCGTTTATATTGCGACTGTCTGTGATAATCTTTCGCGCGTGGTACTGAATGCGATGTAGGTGTTACTCTTAAACCTGTTTGTGTTTTGTAGGAAGGTACCATATTCAGCGCGACTTTATGTTAGGGCTTTCAGCTTGACTCTTAACCATAAATTGAAAAGTTTATTAGGTCAAAATTAAAACGAAAGTGGAATATATTTACGTATATTTAATTTCTGATCCTTTAGCAGTTATTACACATTGGAATGAAACAACTATAACGGATTTGTTATTGTGTTCTTATGATTTTTTTTATTGTTTCAGGTAAGATCCGGCTAATCACCATTTCACATGCTTATTAGTGTGTACATTATAAAATTTCTTACAATGTTTTCTTAATGATGATAATTTTCATTATTTATTTTGGCTCTGTCGTGTCATCAGTGCCACCTAGCGTCCGCAACTTTGGTGGCTCTTTGTCTTCTTGACTAAAAATCCATCGCGACATTGTGATAAAAATTATATCTATGCAATTACTAAAATTACGTGGTTAAATCTAAACAAATCGCTTTGTTAATGACATAAAATATGTGAGCCCTGCGATTTATTTCATTGCCCCCCAGCGAATAATGCAGGTTAATCAATGTTCACATTTAATGTGTCTAATCTTTTAGTCACATGCTTGAGATAATCTGCCGTCATTTCTTAAAAGGCGACCTTCTAAAAAAATTTCTTTCAAGAAAATCGCAAAAAAAATTACCAATTCTTTTTTTTTCATTGGTAGGTACATATTTTTTTCTTAGTATACCTACTAAGGAAAAAAAATGTTTCATTTGTTTACCAATGAAAAAGAAATTAGGACACTTTTTTGCAATTTTCTCGAAAGCAAGTTTTGTCAGAAGGTCGCCTTTTTAGAAATGACGGCAGTAATGTTTTGGCCAACCCATAAACTTAAAACCTGTTTTCAAATTATACACTGCCCTCTTTTGTTTTCTCCGTTTTACAAATTCTTCCATCAAACAATCTAGTTTGTTGTGAACTCACAATTTTCTATAACGTGGTTGTGAAAATTGGTTTGGGACTGTTATTTCTCCAGACTGTTTTCACTTTGAGAGATTGCATTTATAGTAATTTGCAAAATCAACTTGTGATTGTCTTTGAATTCTAATATTTTTGCTTTTACCATTTACAATTTAATTGGTAGTAAGGCAATTGATTAAAACTTAAAGCTTACTAACATATAAACAACAATATACTTAATTAAAAACATTGTTACTTCTACCTCAACATTTAAAACCGTACAAAAATGTGGTTTCTTACAAATAACTGTAAATAACCTAATTAATATACGCCAACCTTGACTGTCACTTTTTACGTTGGACACATCGGGAATTAGCATCGCGACTATCGATATTTGTATAAATTAAGTCCCTTAAGAAAGGAATGTTCATAAAATTCCTAAGCGACCATCCTAAAAGATAACAAAAACTATTACGCCATGCTAGCGGCTCCATCTATAGTCAAATTGGATCCAGTTAAACTTGGGAAAGTACTACTAGCTGTTAAACAAATTAGGATAGCTATCTCCTTAGGGTCTATGATTGCTCTACTCGGTAGCTGTTCAGCTATATTACCAAAAACTTCTGAAATACATTGCTCATCGATGTTGAAATACTTTAATATATTTGTTCTCGTCACTCCGGGGTTCACGGCATTTATTCGTACGCCTTCCGCGGCTAGCTCCGGCGCAGCGTATTCGGTAAATCTTTCTAAAGCCAGCTTCGAAATCACATAAGGCAAAAATCCGGGTCTGTATCTCTTAAACATTGATAAACCGACATTCACAATATTGCCTTTAGTTTTCACTAGATGAGGTAGTGCGAGTTGTGTTAGATAGTATGGTACTCTTAAATGTAGATTCAGCAATTCATCAAAAGTTTCCATGCATTCGTCGAATATCGATGACATTTTGAGTTGTCCAGCGCAATTTATTAATATATCTATTTTTCCATATATTTCTACTGTTTTGCCGATGACAATTTCACAACTTCCGTTTTCTGTCAGATCTAATAAAAGGCATAGCGGTACCAAACCTTTCTTCTCTTGGCATTTATTAGCTACTTCCATTAACTTTGACTCGTCCCTTCCGATGAGGCAAAGCATAGCGCCATGTGTAGCGAAGAGCTGTGCTGTCTCCGAACCGATTCCGGAACTGGCGCCAGTTACTATGACTACTTTATTTGTGAAGTCTATTTCTTCCATCTCGTATTTCTTAGTATTCGCTTCCGTTTTTCAGCTCTAATCCAGCAAATAGTTGTTGTACACTGTTATACAAATTTTTTTTGAAGTATCTCAACCACATTAATGTTTTTGTTTAACTTTTCTTTTATTATTTTCACGATTTTTGGTGAATTAGGAATTTTGAAACCTGTGTTTAGTTCGTGACACTACCTTATAGTATGGTTTCTTGCCGTTTAATACAGCTTATCAGTTATATTATCTGTGGACGCTATCTTTGTACTTACTATATCTATATAATAGCTCAATTTATTATCACGTTTGTATTATCGGCACTGCTGTTATGTCAATAAACAACGACCTAATGTTGTATTTTTTATAATACTTTTGTACTGTCCATTACTTTAAGGGAATTTATATTGAAAAATGAAGGCTAGCAGCTCTAAATTAAAATTTCCAAACCATTTAAATAAAAACAGGTCGGTCTGCGTTCGTATTAGCGCCTGTAGGAGCTAATACCGCGACAGTATATTTCTCCAGGGCATCGACTGTCATCCCGGTACCGACCGGAAATACTGATAGAACGCACTATAAACTTTCACAATCCATATTTATACCACTTCTAAAGACAAGCTACCTTTAAAATATAACAAATATAATATTCGTGTAAAAACACGCAAATTCTGCGTTACTAAATTTGCCAAAGCTATGTATAAGCTAGCATATTTGTATATAATAATGTTGTTCGCGTTATTAAACCGAAGTACATTATAAGTTGATTTCGCAGAAAAACTCGTCAGTGCTATTCTACTTTACCTAGTTAATTATCACGAAGGCTTAGATCATTGTAACTTTGTGTGTGTAGGTAATTTTCTCCAAGTATTTTATGTTAAGTTTTTAAATTAAAGTAATTTAATGCTTTGGTTATATTATGTGTGCAACATTTACATTTAAAAACACTCAAAACACATTTTGTAATTGAGTGCGAAGTTCATATACATTGCTTTTAATGTTTTAGCTCTTATATTAAGTTTACTATTCAATTCGTGTTTCGTTATTTTATATTTCTTTATTCGTCTCATTATTATACCAGTATTTCTCAAAAAATATGGCATGCCAACCGCAAAATTGCAAACCCACAGGCTGTAACAATCATACCACATTTAAAACAAACTTTTTTGTCCTATTTTAAAGTTCAAATTTCTGTGCAAGTTCTTGCAATATTAAAGAGTAAACAATGGATGTTCCTTTTTCATCAACGTGTGAGCCACGTTGTATTTTTGTTCATTTTAATACATTCATTCTCGAGTGTATTCTTATAAAAAATCTAGTCTTTCCTAAAAATTGTGTTTTTTTTTTATGTGAATTGTAACCTCAAAACATTATTTGTTTTAATAAACTCATTTATAAAACTCATAAAATATTACTTTACACTCTTAACGGTTTCTGTCGAGTCCTACTGAATTAACAGTAACTGATACCATGTCGCCACTATAGGTAATTATTTATATTGCATTTATACAAATAATCCTTTATCCTTGTCATCATTGCCCATACTTTCATTTTAATATTTTAACACAATATCATTATAATAATTATTATAAGTATAAATAACAGTATTTTTTTAATTACCTCGTATTGCATAACAAGTTCCTAATAGCGCATTAGCAATCATTCAAATAACAAGATTATTTATTTCCCAAACGTCTTTTTAATTATTACACTTAGTCACCATTTTCATTTTATACATACCTAATTACCCTAAATTGTTAGCAAATTATCAACATACACCTTTTTATGCAAATTGATAAACGAAAAAGATTTTTATCTAAAATTGGGATGCTGCTCCATCCACTATTAAATTAGATGCATTCAGATTCGGAAGAGTATCACTTGCTGCGAAGACAATCATTTTCGCAATCTCAGTGGGATCTATAATAGTTTTATTTGGTAAGAAAGATGCAATAATGTCGTAAGTGTCATCCATGTTATCTTCGTCAATATTTATATTTGAAAGGTAGTTTGTTCTCGTGTATCCTGGCCTTATTGCGTTCATTCTTACTCCTTCTGCCGCTAGTTCAATTGCACTTGCTTTAGTAAACCTTTCTAATGCATCCCTGATCATACTACATAAAAGAAATCCTGGTCTAATCCTCATAGGCGCGCCGAATACATTCACTATGTTACCTTTTGTTTTAATCAGATGGGGTAAGCATTGCTGCGTTAAATTATACGGCACGCGTAGATTCAAGGATACGAGCTCGTCGAATACTTCCATACTATTATCAAACAGTGACGTAACTGCTACCTTGCCAGCGCAATTTATTAACACATCGATTTTCTTGTAAGTTTCTATCGTCTTCTTTGCTATTTCTTCACAACTTTTGTCCTTCGTTAAATCTAGCAACAGGCAAAGTGGCTTAATGCCTTTTGCTTCTTCGCAGGCTCTTGCAGTGGCTAGCAATCTTTCTTCGTTGCGACCAATTATAGTAAGTAACGCTCCGTGTGTTGCAAATAGTTTTGCAGTTGCTGCACCGATCCCAGAACTAGCTCCGGTGACAATAACCACTTTTCCAGTGAAATCCATCGTGAGGACAACCGTTGGTGTTGAAATCGCGAACCACACTGTCTATTTTAGTAGTAAGTCAAGGCTATTAAGTTATGTTTTCCTTGTCGGCAGCGTCCGCGACCGGTTTTGCCGGTAATCACATGTATAGTGTAAACACTCCGTATTGTCCGGACGTGGCATTGACCTTCATCTTACTGTTCGTCATTTTTATTAATTGATAACTATTCCACGCGTTATCATTCGCTTAGAAACAGAGTAACACAACTATAACGGATCTAATCTTAGCAACGAATAATATTATTACATGGATACATGTCATAGTAAGACAATAAGTAGTAATAATCATAGTTAAATAATAAGAAATATTTTCCTTTCTTTTCAGACGTTAAGTATACTTTGTGCATTTGGCGTTATATCTCGTATTTTCAGCATTCAGGATTCCAATAAATCAGGATTTATTCGAAACAGAATAGTCCGATGACAGCTCTTCCACAATTTATTGACAGATTTATTTCTCATGCCTCCCTCTCGGTTTGCTCCTATTATATTCTATTAAATTATTCCGATGATAAATTGCAAGGAATCGAATAACGAAACGAGGAAAATTAAGTGCCATAGTTGTTTTCTTTGAATTTGATCGTCAAGTGATTTGGCAGATTTCGATGTTATAGACCAGGTACCAGTGGAGAAGAATTACGAAATACGAGTATATGGTCACCTAGGATTGGTATATTTTAATGCATATTCATGTAAATGTATAGCTCTATAAATATGTAAGATGGGATTTGGTCGATCATAACACTGTTGTGAAATCTTTTTATGTAGAAGTTAAATCGGGCACGCGCTTTTTAATTTATTAATCAGTTAATAACTGTTATAAAGTAACGAGTAAGTTAAATCGTTATATCAATGGTAAATAACGTTTTGATTCTAATATGTATTATGTGATAGATATAATATGTATATATTATAAAATACAAGCTGTATGCTTAACTTAGTACTTCCAGGATTTTTTTAAAGATAAAAAAATGTAACAAACTTTCGGTCATTTGCATGAAAATGATGCCATTGTGAAAGCTTTAATGCAAGGAAGTGGGGGAAGCCGTTTTGTGCAAAAAGTAGGAGAGAAGAGTGGGCGCTTTCTTTACCGCCAAGAACTTACTGGGAATTTTAAAAAGGGAATAACTAATGTAATTCTCTTATAAAATAAACATTTCATTTTTAAGAATTATACTTGACTTTGGTCTAATAAATAGAAATAATTAATTTCAGAATTTTTGAAGTTACATATTTTTTGTTAAATTACGTAAAAAATATATAAGCATCGTCCAGCGATATCCTTATTTTCAACTGCGTGTTGCTAATCACAACATACTTAATACTTTTTCGTTTAGGTTGTAAAGTTATACTTTACCTGCGTGTAACCAGAGTACCGGTTTGAATCTCTTTACCTTCACGATTTTCCTCCGTTTTTGTCCGTTATTATTTATAATGTGACGTGGAATCATTGTTTTGCCCGTTTCATGTTAATTTCGACGGGGACGGAACAATGCCCGTTCATTTTACGAGTAATTAGGTTCTGAGGTGCTTTATTGCTTTTTATTTATAATGAAAAATAGCGTTTTCTTTTGGGTTGATTATATTTTTGTTATGGTAATTTGGAAGCTCATTATTTTTAAAATCTTTTGCGTATTTTTTTGGGAATTTCGCTTTTTGTTAAAAAGGGTAGGTAATTAGTCGGTATTTATTGTTTATTCTGAATACTTTTACGAAAGTTCGTTTTTAATGAACTATTAACGATAAGTCAATTATAAAGTCTACATAAATGCTCGTAATACAGTTTTCATCAAGGTAATTACAAAATACATGAGTTTCAAAGTATTCGATCAGTTTAAAAATACCATAATATAGAGAGTATTGATGGCTTAAGGTGATCTAACATAATTAGTAGGTACAATTTCTAAATATTTGCAAACGTCTTCGCGATATTTGGGACACCCTGATTATTATTTAAATACATATATACAATCCAACGTCAATGTGGCAACCAGCAATGCCTCCCTCAAGTTAAGCACCTTGTCAGATCCTCTTAGCCGCTTTTGATGTCCCGAGGTGCCTATAGATGAACCACTCTGTATTTCGTCTGGAGGACAAGACGTTATCCTTCAGCTGTTTTGTCAATTATTAGCGGCGAATTTTGAACCTACGCAGTGATTTTTAATCTTTGCCCCATCGAAAATTTGGAATTCTTAACTTGGTACAGTATTTATTATAAAGAAAATTTTCATTACATTAAATAAACACAAACTTTTTTGTTAAATTCTTTTATGTGCAACTTGATTGACTTAACTCGTGTTTGAAGTCAAGATAGCGTAAGCTTTTTGCATGACATAATCAAACATGAACATTAATTCGCATCAGCTACTCACAGGACGTCACTATATGTACTATCTATTAAGCTGGTTGCTAGGAAACATCAATCTCGTGTGCGTTGGTCCTTAGGATGTTGCGGCCTAGGTGATAGATGCCGCTAGCGTGCGGTCTGCTTTAAATAGCTAAGGGAGATATATATGCATACTATACGTAGAACCGTAAATGTATTTCTCCATCGCAAAAGTACAACGTCTCCTATATGGGTAACTCAATAATATCTCTTTGGAACACAACAACAACGGATTTAATTCGCACTTATTAATTTTATGCTCACGTTTTGATAACTTTACAGTACATTTTCGTAGCAGATTGAATTTAAATTAATCTAACACGCTCAGGTGTACGTTTGAAGTGTTCTAGGTTATCGAATATGGGAAACATTATTCTATTGTTCCATTGTTTTACTAGCTTTTGTTAAAATAATCTGATGAAGCCCGCCATAGCTTTTGACTTTGAACAACACCACACCATCTCATTTTGCTGAATGACTGTCTATTTAACTTTATACGCTCCATTGCCTATCCTTCCACATCGGGGAAAATCTTAATTGATTATTTAATCATGTTTAACAGTTAATACTATCTAATGCATTTATAATTAGGTTTATAATTATAATACTATCTCAACTAACTAGTAAAACAAGTGCAAATCAAATAAGAATCTATGATTGACTCTAATAATTAAATCAGTTGTTATTTTCGAGCAGTGCAGTTTTGTGTATTTTCAATTTCGTACCCACCTATGTATGGAATTTCTTATAACATTCAACAAAAGTTTCAGCTTAAAAATACCAGCAAAATTTTTCAATTTCAAACTTCATATCACAAGGCCTTTTCATTGCGTTTCTCGGTGGCTAACTTTACGTAAACATGTGAAGACAGGCCAAGTGAGAAAACTGAAGTGCCACTACATTTTTTCTCATAATATATAAGGCGTTGTAAATATATCTGCAGCAGTAAGGTAATTTGTTTAAAGCCATGATATAAACGTCTAGCAAGATAATATAAAGCTATACTATACCGAAATTAAGGCGAAATATTTCGACTGAGCTTGCGATAACTCTACGCTCGACCTGCCTTGTCCTAATGGGATTGAAATTTTGTGTAAAATTAGATTTATTGGAGCATAATACAGCTACATAGCGATTGACAGGAGTCACTTAGCCGCCTCTTTTTAATAATAGTCGAATATGAAACTTAATAAAAGAGGATTCAAAAATGTACTTAAATAAAAAATGTTGTACTTAATAAAGTTTTGCAGTTACAAAGATTAGATTAGTTTAGATTTACCTATTATGTCTTTTACAACTAACCTAAGTTTTTTTTTTCTTTTCAGGTAAGAATCCTGTGAAATGGCGTGGTTTTGTAAGTTTTGATAAGGTGGACGCGTATTGTATGGAAATCTTTACATTTGTAGGGTAGTGAAATAAGTAACATAATTAATATGATCAATCTTTTACATAGACTATATTAATACGTTCTTCTTTTAAAGAAAAACTATTACAAATTTAATAACGCACGGGTTAAACCTAACACTTGTCCAACTTTAACGATATGAAGTCGTTAGCACACAGTACAAATTTACCATAATGTTATGCTCCGCAAAAAATCGGTGAATATTTACTTGCGTTCATCAGGTTTGCGGTTTCGGGTTTTAATATACCGGATCATTAAATATTTTTTTGAATAGTAATTTACTCTTTGTCCAGTGATGGAAGTAGTATTTGAAGAAGGTTATTAATTAATCCAAAGTGACTTTTTGGCGTGAAACCTAAAGAATTAGGTTTTTGGCTATCGTCCAAGATTGTAATTAATTTACTGAACGGAACTTTAAAATCAGCCTCAGCTTATGCCGTTGTTATGACACTTTCGACTTGGCGTTAAATGATGAATTACATCTTTTTAGCAGATTGGCTAACTCACTGAGAAAACAACAATCTTTATACGAAGCTTATAATGGTAAATTTAAATATTTCTACTTTTGCTTGACTTCGTTTAAGCACACGTTACCTCCTCGAGTATCTTATCATCCCCTAATAGTTTGTCTAAAAATCACAGAATAAACTTATTTAACTAATGACATGAAACTATTTAGTTTATAAAACTTGTGTACGAAGCAGCATAGAATAGCTTAAAACAAAATCAATAAGAATAACATCACTTGACGTAACGGGTTAGCCCTGTAAAATTAACCACGTATTTACTTACACGTTTAGGTGCATTTTAGAATTCAAGTAAAGTTGCAAAATAATTAAAAAAAATTGTGTTTCATAAAACGATTAAGCTGAGATGGCTGAAAATCTAATCAGGAAGGATTTTTATTAGAGATTATTTTATGTAACGATATTATAACTTTTTATTACATTGGAATTAAATTTTAAAGCTACCAAGATACGTAAGTATTCAAATATTGTTAAAACATTATTACTAAGATCACAAACCTTATTTCATAGACCATATATTTAACTCGGTGCCCTTATTTCCAAGATGTCCATCTCCATGTCAATTAAAAGAGAAACTTTGGTAAACCACGAAGACCAACTTTTTGTTTCAATAAGCTGACCTCATTTACCTTTTTGGAGGAAGTATAACTTCCCACCCTTTTAATTCCTAACACTTCTGCCGTTAAATTGTTTCGGACTAAAAACTCGAAAACATTACGAAAAGTTACTAAGTTTTTAATTCTTGTAATGACAGCAAAAAGGAAAGGAAAGAAGTAGGCACGTGGCTACTCAAATTTTGTTTTGATACCAGCAATTTATTACTCGTCACGGATTTGTCCTGTCCTGATGGTATAGATGACCATTCTGCTTACTAAAAGGCAATTTGTCTAAGTATATGAATTTCGAATCCGCTTCGGTCCAGAATGATCGCGGATCAAGCTACCGCAATAAGGACAAAGTGTCGCGTTTCTGACATAATAAATATCCCGAGTGGACTTAAGTAGTAGAGCAAGAGCCAGCGGCCCCCAGACTTTCGGTAAAGTATAAAAGCTGTAAGTTTGTCAATGTATGCCCCCAACACAAGTAAGAACGAACCCCGTCTATGAAACTTGGGTCGCGGTGGCTTTGGCAGGTATCAGGTAATAAAGGTGTGTAAAATTGTGTGTTAAATTCGTTAAAGTATAAAACTCAGTTTTTACATATTTTACGTATAATAATCCTAGAAGTCACCTTGCCGAAACCCAGACCCTTCGTACGGTTGCAACCCTCTCCCAGACGCCCTTAAAGTTTTATATAATTGTTACTATACTTACGGTATAGTATAAAAGCTCAATTTATATATGTTATTTGGAGAACTATCAAATGATGTTTTCTTAATAGTAGGAATGTGAAAAAATAATCGATTAAAAATCGATTATTTTAAAGTAAAAATCGATTTTAAAACGTGATTTTTTTTAAATTAATAATCGATTAATAATCGATTTTTTATAATCATGAAATAAATGCTCCCCGAACAGTTTAGTTGATTCATTTTTAATAAAACATTCACTAGATGGAGTTAGACGATGAACTGTACTACTTTACCGACATTCGTTTGATATGTTATTCATTATTCGTTGCTGAAACTTCATTTTTCAAACAATTCAAATTTGAAAAGTTCTCGTGTGAAAAAAGTTTTTAGTGTTTTAAAAGTCCCGTTTTTTATAATGTCTACGACTAAAAGAACTACAAGTATTCAATATTGGCGTCAATATTTTCATGTTGACAATAAATCTGGCAGTGCTAAATGTAAATATTGCCCTAATTGTATTGTTTTAGTTATTGTACATAACGAATTTTCATAATAAATCTAGAAAATAGTTCTCATTATCCCTACTAATATTATAAATGCGAAATCAACTCTGTCTGTCTGTCTGTTACGCTTTCACGCTAAAACTACTGGACCGATTTAAATGAAATTTGGTACAAAGAAAGTCTGGAGCCTGAGAAAGAACATAGGCTACTGTTTAACCGACTGCAAAAAAAGACTTCCACGCGGAAGAAGTCGCGGGCAGAAGCTATATACAATAAATGATAGATCATGCGCAGTAAAACGTCGCAATGGACCGAACGCTGTATTTTACTCGCACCCGCTGACACATAATATGCCCCTCGCGCTCGCACCTACATTAGACTTTTGATGTATTGGCAACATGAAATTCTTAGTCAAAGTTCAAAATTGTCCCTAAAGACCCCAAATGACGGTATGTGTCAGTGGGTGCGTGTGAAATACAGCGTTCGGTCCATTGCGACGTTTTACTGCGCATCAGCTGTCCAATGACATTATGTGGTACGTATACCGTAAGTATAGTAACAATTAAATAAAACTTTAAGGGCGTCTGGGAGAGGGTTGCAACCGTACGAAGGGTCTGGGTTTTGGCAAGGTGACTTCTAGGATTATTATACGTAAAATATGTAAAAACTGAGTTTTATACTTTAACGAATTTAACACACAATTTTACACACCTTTATTACCTGATACCTGCCAAAGCCACCGCGACCCAAGTTTCATAGACGGGGTTCGTTCTTACTTGTGTTGGGGGCATACATTGACAAACTTACAGCTTTTATACTTTACCGAAAGTCTGGGGGCCGCTGGCTCTTGGGCTATAGGGTTGTACCTGATATTAACATAGGTACTATATTTTTTGTAATTGAAAAAAAAAAATGGTAAGTACAGATAAAAATACTAGAAACATTATTGGGAAGTACCTACTTACATCGTTAGGAGATATGTTATGGATAAAAAAACGTAAGTATATCTTTATGTATTGTTATAATCGTCGTTTATTTATGTAAGTAAGTAGTTAAGTAATGTTTAAAGTAAATAGATTCGTGCCAGGCAATATGTTTTTACGTAAACTATTCTTATTTATTATTATGTCCCATCACTGCAACGTAAATCCGCCCACCACAAGCGGGCAAGCGGGCGAAAATACCCGAATTAAGCTGGAATTCTCCTAATGGATACTGTAAAGTTACCCGTGACAGTAAATCTGTTAAGGGTCGACTAAATATCAGATTAATGATGATTGTACTTTAACTTTGCTGTCAACACGAGTGATAGTCCGCTGTTTGTATATAACCAATGATCCGGTTATTATTACGTATTAGTTCATGTTTTTAATTCCAACTGGACTTAATACTGACGAACAAATGCTCGTACGTTGACGTTCATTTTAATCAAAGTAATAAAAGAATATCATGTCATTAGCCTAACCACCATAGCTCAATAAAAACAGTCACAATACCGCTTCATACACATTTTTTGTAGGTTAATGTACAGAGTTTATTTTTATTGTATTCTTTTTTATTTACGTATAATTTTTATTGCAGAGTAGAGTAGGTACACAAAAAACTTTGTCTAATAAAAATGTGTAGCAGCTTTTTGCTTAGTTGTATCTGTACAAAAACGACACTTTTTATCAACTGTGTAATTTATTTAGTTCCACAAAAAGACAGAACTAAACCACGGAATGTCTTGAATATATATTTTTTAAATATTATAATGTTTTTGTTGTTCTTGTTCCGATCCAATTGAAGACATTGCATTATTTTATATCTGTAACGCATTCGTTAATTAGCGCTGATACCATGAAAATGATGTGGGCTTTTTGTGCACTTAACGTTGAGAGCCTTTTTAGCGTAGGTACCTCGTTGGTTACCGTTAGTTCATTAATATTGTTAACTAGCTGTGCCCGCGACTTCGTCCGCGTGATATTTAACCCCGTTATGGGGCGAACTTCATTAGAATACGGATCTATATCTGAATCCCTAACGTTTTTTAACCTATTATTGCATTCCCTTAACGCTTTATGTCGTAATTAATGATCCTAACACTCTTATGACCTATTATTTTCGTTTTCCCAACATCGTATAAACGTTTTTTTTTCACATAATGTTTTATTTCCCTAACGTATTTCCCACTTGCCATATTGATTATTCATCCTAATCCTAATTGGTTATGGCGCTTCGCCGGCCGCTGCCGAGGCAAGCTCGCTTTGCTCGCTCGGCTTTCGCGCTGTGGGGTCACAGTTCAATATTAATTGATTAGTATACTGACAAAACCTGGTTTGTTAACGTTATGTCGTAAATATACTTTTATTAAAAGTATCGGTTCTGACGCTTCGCCGGCCGCTGTCGCGGCATGCTCGCTTCGCTCGCTTGGCTCGCGTGCTGGAAGGTCACAGTTCTACCTAACACTCCTCCTCGCTTCGCTCGTCGTCGCATCTAAAGAACACCTCCATTAGCTGCTGCCGCGGCACGCTCGCTTCGCTCGCACGGCTTGCACGTTTTGGGGTCGCAGTTCAATTAATTAGTATATTATTAGTATACTGACAAAACCTGGTTTGTTAATGTTATGTCGTAAATATATTTTTATTAAAAGTATCGGTTCTGACGCTTCGCCGGCCGCTGTCGCGGCATGCTCGCTTCGCTCGCTTGGCTCACGTGCTGGAAGGTCGCAGTTCTACCTAACACTCCTCCTCGCTTCGCTCGTCGTCGTGCCTAAGGGAGACCTTCATTTGCCGCTGCCGCAGCACGCTCGCTTCGCTCGCTCTTCTTGCGCATTGTTGAGTGGTAGTTCAATTAATTAGTATATTATTAAAAGTACCGGTTCTGACGCTTCGCCGGCCGCTGCCTAATACTTCCCTTATTCGTAATAAATGAAGCTAACAAAAGTACCTTACTTTCGAAATTGCATAATTTATACAGTTACCACTGAGTTTAACATTTTTTTATTTAAATCGGACAAAGTTTCTGAAGAAATCATACACGTGAGGTTTAGGTGGCTATTTATTTAAAGGAATGATTACCACACTTATTATCAAGATCTTACAAAACAACAAAACAATTTTACAATTCAATCCAAAATAAAACCTTATACCGATTAAATACAATAATAGTGGTTTTACGTAATAAAACATTTCCCAGTTTGCCTCATTGCCTATAATGAGATACCAGTGTCCAGTATATCCAGTTCCGCATCCACGAACTCGCGCAAAGCGTACTCCTCATAAGCTCACTCGGTCTTGAGGATATGTTCAGGGTCGTTTTCACAGGAGCTCGCGCGAGCTTGCTTCACCTCCGTCTCGTCCCGGTCCGCCACTTCTATTATCACTGGTTTTTTATATATTGTATAATTTTATTATGTCAGCTCTTGGTCGCGAAGAACACTTCTATTTCTCTACGTAATGACACCAGTTTCCCCTCGCAAGTTAAACGGGGTCTGCTTACCCAGGAACAGTATTAAATGGTCCTGATTACACCATCTACGGGGTATTACGTAATAATCCCATTTTCGTTACCACTGAAGAAATCATACACGTAACAGTTTGGGTATTTATTTTATGTCAGGAATGACATTAGCAACCGTTGCTATGCATAACTACATATTTTTTAAATGTCACAAGGCTTCATATTTTCCCCGTTTTATACACATTTTTCACTGTTTCTTCGCTCTTATTGGTCGCAGCGTGATGTTATATAGCCTAAAGCCTTCCTCGATAAATGGTCTATCCAACAAAAAAGAATTTTTGAATTCGAACCAGTAGTTCCTGAGATTAGCGCGTTCAAACAAACAAACAAACAAACAAACAAACAAACTCTTCAGCTTTATAATATTAGTATAGATTAGTATAGATGTGTAACTATTTCGTGCTCCTTGTTCGAAAACAAAGGATTTTGTTAAAATGAAAGTAAAAAATCTGTACATACTAAAATTATTGTAATACTGTAACTATAATAGGTGTTAATTTCTGATGCCTCCGCGGTTATTACTCATTGGAATAAATTGTTAGATTATAGACAGTTATGAGAAATAAAATTCACAATTGAATGAAATTTTATTATTAAAATAATTTGTCGAATTAATTAAGAAAAGTTAACCAAATCAACACTCATACATGGTTAACACAGTATGAATAATAAGCATTTATTAGCGTACCCTGGGTACATTTACTATTCCATTTAGTCCACATATACATGGTTACGTATATTACAAAATAGATTAATGTCGTAAATGCAAATTAGTACGATGCAGTTATGAAACCTCTGACATGGCTTTCATAGCTAATACGTTAACATAATCAAGTGTCAAATGACACAGCCTGGGTATTACGATATCACTTTACCCTACTGTTTTATATCTATACTGTAACTAGCTGAGTGCTGACCCACCGAACTAATATATTATATAAGAAGAATATTTTAAATATCAAAAATAATGCCCAATCATGTAGTCATCATGAGCTGTTTAATAATTTCTGATATCGACAAAAATGTATTGTTCATTAGGACTGTAGAAATAACAGCCTTATTTAAAATTTCTCAATGATGTTTAAATTATTATATTACTTGTCTTGTAATGAAAAGGAATGTTAGGTGGCTTCTAAGCTGTTGTATTTTCGTCTTTAAATATAGTAAACAGTCGTAAATAAATGAAATAGATCCTACGTGATCTTCATTCGATCATTGGTGTATATATTTTTACGAAATAAATGTATAAGTAAAGAAAATTATGAAGAAAAGTATAGTACTCCTACGCTCTTTTTTATAATATTGAAATGTTGTCTAAATCCAACATGATATTTTTACTTTATAAAACAAACAAAATGCTCAGAAACAAAACAATTCGTTTGAAGCAAACAGTTCCAAAACATCCTACGATGGAAGAGATCAATGCTGCTATTGGCCCTTGTTTGTCCAATCGCGCGTTACGGATTTGAATATCGAACGTATTCTAAATTCTAAATAGGAAGCGCAATGGTGCAACGGTCTGGTTCCATTGTAGGTTTTGAATATATTATCGGATAGTTCGAATTATACCTCTAGGAGTTACATTAAAGTGTTGTACGAATACAAGAACTGTGTAATATATTAGGTAAAGTTTAAGCATTTTAATTACTGATGCGTCCGAGGTTATCACACATGACTTAAATATAATGGACTTAACACGCGTCCTTACTAATGTATGGATGTATATTTGTTACTCTTTCGCGCAAAATCTACTTTATCATCTTAACATATAACGTTAACCTATTGCAAACTAATAAAGATAATAGAATAGAAAATATCATTTTCACTTTTAAATTATAAGCTATTTAGTTTCGGAACTAACTTGGAAAACTAGATACGATCAAATTCACCTGCAATAGTACTAAATTTTGTATTCATGAGAATCTAATGGTTAAATGCCATGACATGTCGAACTAGTCATAAGTTGTCATATTTATGATTTGATTTGGTCTGCCATTTATATTCCATTAGGGCGAAATAAGGAACAAAACCCCCTTGAACTGTTTGTACGTTTTTAATATTTTTTTGATTGGTTGTTGTATAAATGGTAGGTATCTAGATTTATAGTTAATGAAATATTTTTCATTAGAAAATTTATATATTTGACAATACAAGGCCCGAATCAGCTGTTTCTAACTTATCAAGAAATTCTAGTAAAATATAATTTCTTGTTTTTAAATTCCGTTTAAATCACATTCAGTAAATAATAACTGTTTCAATAAGAAAGCTTCGTGACACAACTGCGAGCTGCTTAATCTAATAACTATTGACTACTCTTCCAAAGATACTTAAACTTTAGAGCATCCAATTCGAAGTGACGGCATAGAAAAATACCTTAATAAGTTATTTCTGATGCCTTCGCTGCGTTGAACACATTGGAATGAAACAACTATAAGCGGATTTAACTCGCGTATTTTATTTTATTCCGTCTGAGTTGACGATAGTCTAACGCTGGTAGGGTTTGGCTATTGTCGAATATATCAGGAGCACTGCCAAATAACAAAGGGTCGGTGACAAGGAAAAAAAAAAGCACCAGATAAAAAGCTATTTGGCTTGCTCTAATTAAAAATAAAACAATATAAATTTCGAAGAATGGTTTTCGTTAAAATGTTGAATTTTCCTTAGTAACGTAGAGGAGGTTTGAATGGAACTACGTACATGTCACGTATGACGTTGCACCTGCGGCCCTCATCTATTGGAGCCTTGTCCGAGATCTCATTCTGTTGCAATTCCATTCTATTGATATGAAAAATATCATTTACTTGAGCTACGTTTTGAAATAACATCCTTATAAGCTGCCTTTTAGGAATTGTACGTTCTCCTTACGTTTTTTCATAAAACAAGGTTTTGTTTGGTTTTTTATCTTGTTAATTATTGAAGTTTCAGTTACAGATAGTTCTATTTTAAAATAAATAAACAGGTGCCTACAGTAAACAAGTACCTACATACCTAGTAAAGGTTTGATTTACAGTTCACTTCATCATTACAAGTATCAATAGGTGCAAGTTTTGTTAATAACTGACCCTAAATATTTAGGTACATTCATAAATTATGCTTCCTTGTCTTGGGGGTGGGCAGATCACTTCATGCATTTTTATATACTTTGACTTATCTTTATTTATTTTTTCCTCATTGCATTATTATTTTAAATGATATGTTTAACTTTCCATTTATTTTAAATTACACCTGTATATTTTGAAACATGTTTCCACAATTGAATCCCACGGTCCACTTAACTTGAATTTATATTTAACGCAATCAGGGATTGCATGCGGTGCAACGTATAAATCAATGCAATGGAATCGGGCTCTGCTTTCTGAAATAGTCCAAATCAAGTCGAATAGGTATTGCACATTGTATTCATAAATAAATTGCCAATTTGGTTATGTTATTGACTATGTTTTTTACGTGAAATGTATAATTTAATTGCAGGTTGATGGACGGATCCTCTTGACTTGTTATTATTTTATTTCAGTAACACAACTAACAAGATCTGTAATCTACCTAATGAGACGTATTCTACATTGCGAACAGTAGGTATAGTTGTGTCATTAGATAGAGAATACTTTTATAACTAAAGACATTCCGTTATATTCGCACATTCCGGTAATTTAAATGATATAATTTTTTTATTTATTTTTAGTATTACAAGGATGGCTTGATATGATACGATATAGTAATGACGTCATATACGCCCCGTGCTCCCAACAATTAAGCACTTTTTACACTGCATCTTTACATCCTGAAAATGGATTTGGCGTCAGTCAATTTTAACATCATATTTTCCACGTCATTCATCACGTCTGATTTGATTAAAAACCGTGCGAACGAAAGGCATCGGAACAATTTGCGCATCGCTGCGTGCGTTTAATTATTGCATCGGCAATGCCGGGATGAATCGGTCGGGTAATCGAGTTTGCTCGAAACGCATCAGTGCTCGCACAGTGCCTCAGTGACGTGTTACGCAGAAGAGCTTTGCGAAATAATCGTACTAGTCAGTAATGTCACAGACAGTTTAGAAATATTTTTACAATAATAAGTAAGGAAGACCTGGTTGGCATGGTTTCGCCGATCACAGAGTATTCAATAAGTAAGGTCATTAAACGTTTTTTTAAGTATACGAGGATATAAAAGGGACCAAGCCTATAATATAAGAAATATTTGTAAGATAATCCAGTTGGATACGTAATCTGGGGTCGACGTACCCCCAACAATTTCTTTATTATTAGAAAATGCTAACTATGTTTAGCTCGCAATACCCTTTCTGTTTTCTCTGAATGTATTTTCCGAGAGGGTAACTAAAATCCGTTGGATTCGGTTCGCAAGGCCTCACGTTTGACGGAATCGCGTGGCTTTACTGAATTTATGGGTAGATTTCGAGTTGATTAGAAATCAGATATTATTGTTAAGCTTGTTAGTTGTGTATTGTGCATGTTATGTGTTAATTTAGACTTGTGTGAGTTGATGAAGTGAATCTCCAACTGACATCATGGAAGAGGTTTGCATCGTCAGTTCGCTTGTTAATTCTACTTACTTCGTTAGGAGGCTGTATGGAAATTGATTCTCATGTGGATTAAATGTCTGTACTCGTTAACGACGAAGCCGATTGATGTATTATTAACGAATACCTACCTACCTGTAGATACTGAAACATGTCCACATATTGCTCTACTGGGCGGCCATTCAGGAACCAGTAATAATACACTAAACGGAAGGAGAGACAAATTTTAGATATAATGTACGCTTTGCTAATTTTCCACACAATCTTTTAATGCATATTTTCACGACTTCATGTAAAAGTAAATACTAAACAAAAGACAATTATTATTGGGAGTCAGTCTCAATTGCTTTAATACATTCTAAAATATTTTCCTATTTGTAAATTTAGTCCCATTTTATATGATAAGGCATTTAAATGGTTAAAAAATCAGTTTAAACAGATAAGGATATTCATTGGGACATTCTAATATCATGTTTTTATATATAAAACTGTCATTATAAAATATTTAATAATATACTGACAGTAAATATTATAACACTAGCGGCCCCGGCAGACGTCGTCTTGCCCGTCCAATTGTTTCGTCAAAGATCTGTCAAAGTCTTCTGTCACTTCTTCATAAGGCTTCATATTTTCCTCGTTTTTTACCCATTTTCCACTGTTTCTTCGCTCCTATTGGTCGCAGCGTGATGTTATATAGCCTAAAGCCTTCCTCGATAAATGGTCTATCCAACAAAAAAGAATTTTTGAATTCGAACCAGTAGTTCCTGAGATTAGCGCGTTCAAACAAACAAACAAACAAACTCTTCAGCTTTATAATATTAGTATAGATTAGGTAACTAAATATGTTTCATTGTTTCACATGTGTAAGTATTATCGATAAAATTACCATTTGTTATCGGATTACAATACCGTGCCACAGTGGAAATACTCTCTTGTTTTCTATCTTCAGCGAGATTTTAATTAAATCCCCACTACAAAGAGGGTGCACGCAGATTGTATCTTATTGCAATGGATTAAAGTTTACTTTATTAGAGATAACAGGGTATAAAAGGCTTGATTTAACTGTGTTCGAGAAATTTATATCTTTTGACGATTTATGTCTTCTGACTATGTTATTTTCTCGTTATAAGATAAATTATGTAAGCTTTATCACAAACATCACGCGTATTTGGAATCCTGTTCAACACATCTTTTTTAACTTTTCATAAGTAAACCTACCTATTTATTTAGTAGGTACCTAATAGTAAGTACTTTATTTACACTTCCTCTACTCAATATACTCGTAATCGACCACGTTTTGTTCCGCGGTAGGTACTCTCTTTGATCCTAACGGAATTTTTTTTTACTCGAACCGCATATTTTGTTTACAAATGTATCCCATTCGTTTAGGAAACGCGCGTTTATTTTATCGCCCGCTCACGTTCAGCTATCGTTTGGACGCCCGACAGTGGAATAACCTCGAGTGGAAAATAAAGTTTATTGCCGTTTGTCCAGCGACCCTCGGGCTATGCGTTAGATACGGGATTACTTCGCAGTCGATACAAAAAAACAGTACTGAATTAATTATGTACCTATGTAGTTTTCCCAAATAACCCTTTTTACTGCAAGCGTGTTAAGAAATAATGCAACTATTTCGGTTGGTACTGTTCTGCTGAATTGATGAAAATATACTGATTCAACAGTATAACAAATAACCTTGATTTACCTTAAATTTAATATGGAAATCTCCGTACGTGAATGTTATAATAGCGCTGCCTCGCCTTTATATTATTCGATCATTTTCAGCGACAGTGCCAACTGACTGTTAAAATGTGTTACTCACACATACGTTAATATAATTACTTTAAATTTTGTAAAAAATAATAATATTAAAAACTGTGAATATACAGCTACTGTTTTATATTATCCACTGCTGTACAATAGGTACTTGGTTGCATTTGTAGCAACTCTGGTCTAGTTCAATTAAAGCTGCCGGATTAAATCGCTTGAACGGACGCCTCTCTGTGTTTTATTTGCTTTGATGCCGCTGTTCATGTGTACGCTGTGACGATGTAATGATAATAAAAGCTTGCTCAAATTTGACTTTAAATTGTTCCAGTCGAAATGAGACTGCTAAATTATTTTCAGTATTAGATGTTATCCTTGGAATGTGAAATTTATTTTAAAAATTCCAGTTTATTTCTCACATTTATGAAAATAGTCTAGTCAAGAATAGTAATACAAATCGAGATATTTTTAACTCCATTTAAAATTTAAGCAATTACATTTAAATTTAAACTCACGTGATGACTCATTTCAAATGGTCACTATTATAGTAAAGAATCCATATTTATAATATGAAATTATTACGGAGACCTACTCTTAAAACTTACTTGACTTATAAATCTGAATTTTGGCGACACGTTACATAATTATGTAATGTTATAGAATTCACAAAAAATAAGACATAGCGAATTAATCACTGTTTATCCCTCTCAGCAATACTCGTTTCACCCCCGAGACCTTAACGAGATGCATTTTCTCAGCATCCCCCGCCGAATCTGAAATTAACCGTACTCGACAAAAACAACACGATTTATCACGAGTTACTCCGTCCTAGTCTGTTGCTGATGGGTGAATCTGATATTTTACGAGTTTAAGAATATGTAAAAAAAAAATATTTTCTTATTTTTCCAGAAGAAACCGGCCACAGAACAACTTCCTACAATTCTTGCGTTAAATCAAACACGTTATTAGGTATTTGTTTTATAGGCATTATATATTTTTAATTGAATTATAATTAACGTTATGAATAAACAAACGGACTACTGACAAGTGAGCCTGGATTTTGAAGACACCGTATAAATACAATCATTATGATGCTTTCACTGTTATTACACATTAATAGGCTTAAGAGTCTCCTTTCAGGAGTCTCGCCACCCGTCCGGTTTTGCAGTGAAGGCCCATTAGCTGGCCAACTGCGCTTCAGTATTCAGTTCGAAAAAAAATAAAAAAAATTACACATTAAAATAGTCCATAGTTCTGCTACGAATATGGGAACTGTGAAGTTTAAAACGTCAGCATCATAAAATTAATATACGCGCGTTAATTTTTTTTATGTGTAATATAATGAAGAATGTAGTCACAAATATTTATGATATATCTCGTTAAGAGGAAAACATAATTTTATCATTGCGATTTACCACCACACGCGTTAGGCGCGCGTGGCTACGTTTACGGTTTTTTTACGCTCATGGCGTAGTATGTAATAGACTATGGGCCCATGTTAAAAAAATGATGGGTCATTTGAACCACCAGATGACCTATGTAGAACGATATAAGAGCATAAAATAATAAGATTTAGCATTGTGCCGTCACTTGTAAGCAGTCCAACTGAGTGTAGGTGAGAATTCAAAAGTACAGGTAGAGTGAGTACATTTTGGTCATATATTTTTGAACGGCATTGTTACCATCGATAGATCCATGAAAAATAATACTAAAACGCGTAGTGCCGTAAAAAAATGGTGATCCAAGAAGTCGGAATTGTTTTTTGATTTTCCGACAATTTCCAGATGAATTTGGTCATTTGATACAGTACGGCATCAGTTTCATACTATTTCAATACTGCTTCTAATCCATCATTCCGCAACGCCGTAAAAAAATCAAGCGACAAGGGGAAAAAACCGAAGGTTGCAGCCCCCTCTCTTTCCGTGGTCCAGGGGGTGATTTGATAAAGTACGGCTTCGGTTCCAAAACATTATCTAGCACTTAAAAGTACTATTAAAAATAATGCCGTCAAGAAATGATTGTTCATTTGAATGTATATCAATAATTATCTTAATTTCATCGTATTCTTGATTTATAAAGCTGTAAAATCATTTGATCCTGTACGGGAACTATTTTTCTAACATAATATTGTAAAATACAATTGTTATATAGTATTGCCGTTCAAAAGAAACTGTTCTGAAAAAAATTATGGAGAAATACAAAAACTGAAATTTTGCAAATTATTGCAGTAATTTAAATATCATATATTAATGAAATATAGCAGTTTTCTACATTGTATCCCATGTTTTAAATAGTATTAACATAAATAAATTAGGAAAAAATGATGCCGTAAGTACATTTTAATGCAGACCATATCTTTTAGGTTCATGAAAATGACGCTACCATTTTAAGGGTACTTTATGGCCATCTGATACAGTACGGCATTAACATATTTTTGAAGAGAACAATTGATAATATGATAAAATCACTATGACGTCTAACTGAAGTGAAACGGTTCCTCATCCGGTGCCGTTATGTCACAGACTTTTTGAACCAACGAAAATGTACGGCATATGAAAAAATATTATCTATGCATAAAACACTTTCGAAATAAATTAATTTGACGTTGTGTCAAATCACCCCCTGGACCACGGAAAGAGAGGGGGCTGCAACCTTCGGTTTTTTCCCCTTGTCGCTTGATTTTTTTACGGCGTTGCGGAATGATGGATTAGAAGCAGTATTGAAATAGTATGAAACTGATGCCGTACTGTATCAAATGACCAAATTCACCCTGGAAATTGTCGGAAAATCAAAAAAAAATTCCGACTTCTTGGATCACCATTTTTTTACGGCACTACGCGTTTTAGTATTATTTTTCATGGATCTATCGATGGTTACAATGCCGTTCAAAAATATATGACCAAAATGTACTCACTCTACCTGTACTTTTGAATTCTCACCTACACTCAATTGGACAGCTTACAAGTGACGGCACAATGCTAAATCTTATTATTTTATGCTCTTATATCGTTCTACATAGGTCATCTGGTGGTTCAAATGACCCATCATTTTTTTAACATGGGCCCATAGTCTATAAGGGACCATTAAATTTATTTTTATTAGCCTGTATTACTCTGTTTACTGTTATTTTTTTGCGCTGAATGTAACATCCTTAAATATATATATATTAATGTAAGTTAGGGAAACGCATTAAGTACATGTTTTAGTGACAAATGGGGTAACAATTATTTATTATTAAAAGATACGTACAAACAGTAAGGATACCTTTTTACGTTTTACGTTACATAGTATTTCATTTTTAGGTTACAGAAAATCCTTAGAGTATCAATAAAAAAATAATATTTAACCAAATAACAGTCATTTTCTGTGAGTAAACATGAAAATATCTAATTATGACATAAATATTTTGGGTGCTTAGGTACATGTAACAAGTAATCATAATCGAGAGGCAGAAACAAGTAGGTACCGTTTAACTCCGCGCATACATCCCCGTCGGTCGAGCGTGACAAACGATGGGTTCCGCGATGACGTAGCGTGTTTCCAACTGCCAAGTCACGTCATGTCATCAACAATGCCCTACGGAGAGTTGTAATAGCCGCGTTAGCAAACAATGTTTCTAGTTGTGTAATTTTCAAACTATTTTAAATTACTGTATATTATATTCAGTAAAGACAAAATGGGACCACCTTCGGACTCGAAACATGTAACTGGTACTAAATTAGGCAATAAGCATTACCCAATTATGCGAGCCACTAACTGGGTAATTAAAGGGTTGTACAATTTTACATTTCGTTATCATACAATAATTATCCATTATGATGAAGAATAATGGCAGGACATTTACAAAAACAATGTGCTTAAACTTAATTATTGTCGTGAGCACCTACACTCTACAGCTACATGCTACACGCATAATTGAATAATTTTATACAAGTCACCCAATACCGAATCGATTGTCAGTAGTACTGTATCCATTAGTAACATAGTTACGTACCTACTGATTTCTACTAAAAAAAATGACATCAGTTTGTCGGTAGTGACAAACACATTCGATACCATCTACAACGCGCTACAAGCGTAGCTGATCCTGTGGTTTTCCCGCTTTGTAGCGGAAACCGTAGCAAAACTTGCGGGCAAGGGCGCGCATTATACACAAGCACATAGGGGAAAATGTACACTGTACGTACAATGTACGCGTCTGCTCGCGGGCCCGTGGAAATGAATGTGTTAAAGCAAGCCCGAATACTTGTTTCAACTATTCAACACTACACTCATCCTTCTGCCTCGGTCGAGCGTAACAAACGATCGGTTTAGCGATGATGTGGCAACTTCTGAACCACAACGTCACGACTGACGTCCCTTACTGATATTGCCTTATTTGTAGAACGTTTTGACCTTTATATTGAAAACTTGACGGTCAAGGGTTATGCTAATACATAAAGATTTAGCTTTTATAACTAAATATACAGCTTCCTTAAAATTTAAAACATTTAATAAAAAGGATTATCTAAGTATGTAGGTAGATATGTATGTAGGTACTTTCATCTAAGATAATTATTAGCTTAAAAAAATATGCAATAAATGAGCAAAGTTGTTTAGGAAAACTACTTCTACGAGTATAACAACAAAATCAAACCTGAAACCTATTTTGTGTCGTATTCATCGTAATTAGGCAAGGGAAAAGCAATCTCTGAACACCAGTGAAATTCAATGTGTTTGTGTTGTTTTTTACTGTTTCTAAGTCCTATAATATTCTACCAACCAATTTTGAAGTTTGTTCGTGTAAGTATATAATTTAGGTCTAAATTAAAAAAGTCAGAGATGATATTGCAAATATGCTAAAATAAATGGTTTTTAGTTTCAGAATATTATGATAATATGAAATTTGTTTAGTTGGTTGCCATAAACCAGACTTTACCAGACTCGAATTGAGTTGGTTTTGAGTTTGAATTGTAACTTATAGTTTTGGCATTAATTTAGAAATTATTATTCTCAATGCATGATTCAACTTATATCGTATCTCAATTTAATACATTACGGTCTTATTTACTTTGACTACGGATATAGTGATCACTTGAAGCACTATTGATTAAGAGGTTCGATGTACATTATTCACAACCTATTCGTCAATGAGAATAATACCTTTTTCATTTGTATTACAGTTTAAAATACCGTGTTTTGAAATCGGTATGGCATGTTCAAATATAATTATGGAACGGTAGCTTTCATTCAAATTTGCTGTCGTATATTTGTTATTACGAGATCTATACATTATATCAAGTAAACATTTTTAAAGGAAATTAGTGAAATTAATTTATTTTAGTATGTATATAGTATGTTTTAGCATCAAATTCTATTATTATGGTGAACGTACTAAAAATTTCTGTCAATGTCGCGATTGCCTGTACAGTATGACATAAAAAGGTTAAATATGTTCTGCTTAGGATTGTTAAAAAACCTTCGTCTTTTCCCTTTAATTTTCTATAACATTGTTATTTTTGTCTTGAGACTATCTCGTTCCCAAAGACTTGCGGCGGTTGTTTCATTATTTTTGATCACTGCATTTACCTTTATTTGCTTCAGCTGCGAAAATATAAAAAGTAATGCCTTAATTTTGGATAAATACATTTTGGTGCCCAACGTGGGTCAATACAATAGTCACAATAACCAGTAGTTTATGAGAATTTATTTAACATGATCTTAGATAGTATAAGGTGGTATTTCGGTAAAGAAACATAAAATTCTACTGTAAGAAATGTCCACGACGTGTGCGTACGTCCCTTTTTGTGAGCTTTTGTTATGATGTTATATCTTTCTTACAAAGATGATATAAAAATCTAGAAATGGTTATGACAAATAATATCGCTTATGGTTCGTTAACAGATATCTGAGTTGTGTAGTTTAATAAACCATTTGGATCTTTTTGCAGAAGCGTCTTTTTAATATTGCCAATTTGCCAACCTACCCGAGATTGCACAATGTTAACTCAACTGCCTTGTCTGTTCCGAAAGATTAGATTCTTTTGTATATTATTCTTCAACGCTTATATCCGTGAGGATATTATTGCCATTTTGGCGGCCGCATGCTATTGTTATTGTGCTTCATAACAAACATACTACGTTTTGCCTTATTGCTCTTTTTATGTCCTTAGGTTTTGTATCCATTTTAGTGTTATATCTGCCGTATTCTTTGTTTCGTTTTAGTTATCTCACAAATTTCTTTGCCTTTTAACAATGTTAGAAAACTTTTGATATCATTTTATAATACACTGAAATTGATCGGTATCGCTGATTTACTTTAATACTGCTACTAACCCGCATCATTGTGCCTAGCCAGTATGCCTAATGAGAGTTCATTTCCGTGCTCATAAACTATTGACGTCAGGCCCGGTAAATCTACCCGTGACGTTTATCTGCGTCAGTCCACGATGCGAGTGCATTTAGCGCATGATTGAAACAAGTGATGATAGCTTTATGACGTTTCATGTCTGTCAAAGTTTGCTTAATGTTAATGTGGAATATAAATAACAAAGTAAGTACCTAATTCCAAATCAGACGAAGCTACGATCTGCTCTAGTGTCATATGACAGCTCCTACTTATGGACAGTTCCATGTATGTGGCTATAATAAATGAACATGAAACCATTACCTCCATAAACTAGTTGTCAACGTGTGTGTTTGAATGTTGAAAATAGTATTCCCGTATTATTATCAAATTGTATTTAGAATACAATTGTAAGCTTTAGTTCACAATTGACAAGTTATAAGATTTTTTAAATTGACTTGTTACTGTCTGAGAAAGTAACTTCCATGCATTTCTCCCTAGTTCCTAATTGGAGGAAGCAGAGTGAGTCAGCACTGGACACGTATCTCATTTCGCGCGTGATTCCCATCTGCCGTTCTTAGAGTTACAAACGGACGCTTGAAAAAGATTAGAGACTTTTAAAAATAAATTGTAAGTACATTTAAATAAAAAAAGATATATTCGGTTTAATCTAATTTAATATTACAAAGAATTGACCTTCAATATTATAGTTTGTTTTAAAAACGTGTTATTTTAATATATCATTTAATTTCGCCTATATTTTCATGCTGTTCTAAAACATACAAAACGTTATATGTTAACGCAATAGATAAGAATGATATTTCAAAAGTCGCGAGTGAACCATATATTCTCAGTCTTTAATAAAATGAAAAATCCTCCAGAACCTTCACAACGTTGTAAATTTCCGATATAAATTGCAATTTTACATGTCACCGTTTGTCAAACCCTACAACCGAGAGCGTAGCATTTCGCCGCGGAATAAACAAGCCGCGGTAAATATTACTAAACGTCGCTATACGTTGCGTGCCGCCCCTTGATACGTTCCAATCGATACAAGAATCGCTTAAATTTTTAAACTAGACAGTTTTAACCGTGTATTTTTCTAAAAATCGATAGTAGCAGCTCTGCAGAGCCCTTATATAATATGGGTCGTGAAATTTTATATTGGGTATATGTTTTTGATAATGAGGTTGCTATATTTTTATAAAAAAAGGAAATCTACTTTCATTGAAGCAGCTTATATGGAAATCTACTTCAATCCTACCTACTATGTATTATTTTAGGTATAAGGTTTCAGTGTTACTCTTATAAACTGATATTGGTATTAAACCAAAATTTGTGGAAAGCAAGTCGTTCATATTATTTAATTACTGTTAATCTGATGACGCACCTCAAGCTGTTTTTCAAAACACCTCTACGATTTACATCAACATTTTCAAGACAATTGTCACTCATTACTCAATAGTCATGAGTAATAATTATATATAATGATCGGTCAACGCATCTCTTTTCAATAAAACTTTACAAAGTAGCGTAATAAGAAATATAAAATGAATTCAAAGCTTTATTAATTATCTTTCTCGTTCGGTTAAAAGTCAATCATATCAGCACGTCACCAGAGATTTAATGAAGAAGAGCTTTATCTCAAATGTCATTCTACTGCCATTTATTTGAAGTAATCTATTCAGCGAATTAAAGCGATTTATCTCGACCACGGGTATACTAAATTATCTTCGGTCGGCTGTCATTTATGGATTTTGGTCTGGATTTTAAATGATCTCATAAGTCGTAATTGATTTTGTTTCTTGAATAACAATTAGGTAATAATAATAATTTTTAGTCTCGTCTTGAAGATAACTATATTACTAAATATCGATGAATAGGTATTTTTGACGCCTCTGTCCAGCTATCATTTTTATTTTGTGACTGCTCCACGCTTACGTATTTTTTTTAATATTTTTCTTTAGATTCTTAAAATGGCTGTCAGAAAATGCACGCTCACCGCCATTAATTACTTTACATTTACCGGTGTATCTTTTGATACGTCATTAATCGACCGGGAATCGAACTAGTGATTAATGACCACTGGCCGGCACACAGCGCAGGAAATGCGAAAACTTCTTTCTTAAACGATTTTTGAATTATCTAGGTCGGGTTGGGAATTCAAGCATATATCTGTTAGGTACCTATTATATGATAGCAAGTAAGGATCCAATGATTTTATTGTTGACGTTCTTTAATACCGGCAAAAGTTTAGGCGAGTTGGTGATGACGAGAGTTTTTCTTTTTCTCATTAATCTAGCTTGCATTTTTGTTTTAAAATTTCTAGCACATTTTTTGCAATGTTCTTAGAATATGGTTTCATCCGTATAACACATTCTCACGCTGCCTAGTTTCGCAATAACAGAGTTTTGAAGATTCACTGTAGTACAACACAAGAGCGGTGGCGGTGCAATAGCAAATTCCAATTGCTATTTTTTTATAACGCAGTCATATTTAATTATCTAGTTAATTCTCGAAGAAACGGGGATAAAAGAACATTGTAAACAGCTTATGAAAATTTGTGTTTGAAACAAAAGTAATTTGGATAAGTTATATAGGTAGGTATGTTATTATTTTTGACATTTATATGTCCTACCAGATTTAGACAAATACCACAAAAATAAAATTTCATAAACTAATGATTTATGAATGAAAAGGTTTTGAAATACCTTGGCGAATTTATTAATTGTAAAATATTATACAAAAATTTACATAATGTATTGAAATCGGAGAAACTTCATTTATTCCTAATAATTTGCGATGCCTTCGCGGTTCATTACAATTTCATACCAATTCATTGTTTCCTATTTTGTATAATTTTCCGTCACTTAACAGACAAAACGTGTCTAAATCATAGATACAATAGATTTAGACAAGTAAATTGTTTTCGCATAAATCTCATCTAATGTGCTTAATATATATATTCTTACACATCTGCAAGTATACTACTAAAGACTATCATAACGCTTTTGAGTTGAACAGTAAGGCACTAGATCCACGGGGAGCTTGCAGGCAGCTGCCCAAACGCGATGCACTCTCGCAAGAATGCAAAATGCACTAGGAACTTATACTTGAATGCACTATTCTGAGAGTGAATTCCGTCTTTATGATACACTTTTCTCTAAAATGCGTACCTTACTTGTACCTATGCTTCTGACTTAAATTATCTGTTAATTTCATTAATTTTCGTTTATTTGTGTATAAGTTTTGCTAAAATCGATATTAGGTTTGTACTTTATAAATTTGTATCCTTAACTCAAGATTTCTGTATCATAGTAGCCTGGGAGTATAAGAAATAATAGTAACCTGGGAGTCTCCGACTTTATACAATTATGCAAATGTCATCATTTCTTCGATTTCTTTTATCTGCTCTTATTATACAACTCCGTATAATAATAAGGAAGATATATATGATCTGCCTTTTTATAATGAGTTACTTATGTTATTGTAACCTGTATTTTCTTACTGTGTACTACTACTAACCTTATAAGTAGGCGTGTGGTTCATTCAATGTTTTTTTTTTAATCGACAGAATCAATAAGTCGTTTTCATCTTGGAAAACGAATAAAACAGATATAAAATTATACCCAAAGGAGAAGATATCTCAGTTATAATATTTTAATGTCAACAAAATTGTACCTTCGTCTGAACCCGATGTTTATTGTGTCAAGTGTACACGGATTTTTGTGCTTAGCCGCTGAACGCGGGTCTTTTCAGCGGGATTACGGTTCTTGTCGTGACGTTTGACATCCGGAACGGGGTTTAGGTGGAAAATGCCTTTTTTGACAGGTTCGAATTTCCTGCTCAAGTCTTAGTCTTATTTTTTTCACAATTAGCTGAACATTCAGTTCAGGGTATTATAACAAAACAGAACTTTTAAGTTAAAATTGCTACATACACTTTAACTTAATATAGATATGAAAAATAATGAATAATATGACTGACCGCTATAGTTTCGCTATTTAATTCGTAAATAAAATTGTATATTTATTATAATAATATTGGTGCTTGTGATGTCATAAATCATTAATTCCCTAAGCCCGTGGTATCAAGTGTTTCTAAATATTATTCTAAGTAAAGCCATTTCTGAGTAATCGATGTTTGGATTAGATCACGATACAGTATTTACACGAAGTCGAGACTAGAGTTTCAAAACACTAGGCGGGAAAGTCAAAACAAACATTCCTACAAAATAGCACGTGGCACAGTGGGTAAAGTGATTGCAGTACTTACCTAAACATTGTTTTGCACATTTCAATTAAATGGTGGCAGATTGATACGATAGCTTCTTGTCTAGAGCGAAACCACAGAGAAGAAGAAGCTATCAATTTTCCAAACATTTAAAGAGCGTCTTAATGCACAGCGATAGTTAACAAAATTATAGTGCGGTTCTATCGATAATGTAATCCATTATTTCCGTCTTGATAAAAACAGTTTATTGATCTCATATTTACATTGTGATACATATCATTAATTAATCTCGTTGACGTCTTAAAATTTACACCACACTACAAATGAACAAATGAGCTCAAATTATGTTACTGTCATTAAACAACGACTGTTTAAACACCGGTAGCTCTAATTTTGATCGATGCCTCCTTTGATTTACAGCTGCCTGTTGTTTATGTTGGTCCGCTTTAAAAAAAAAGCAATTTGTACAACGCGGCGGCGGAAATGAAATAGTGCATTTTTATTGGACGACGTAATGTTCTGCGAGTTTTCATTCATACTTGTTTTACAACCAGTAATGAAAGAGCTATTTTCAGTTCAATTTCTTGGCAATAACTTAATTTACATTTGATATATATATGTGTTTTTGATGTCTGTGATAACCATTTTATTGATCTAGACGACCTTTATAAACTTATGTTTCGTGTAGTTGGCATAATACAGTTCGCAGTAGGCGTAAACCATAAACTGTTTATGACTTAAGTCGTTCTTCCACGAATGGTGCAAATTGACTTAGCTCGGACAGAAATTAACCCGACCTTGAAACCTACACCTTTAAAATTTGTCTAGGTATAATTTTGACTGTCTCGGCTCGAATAATTAAATTTTACGACATAACGGAGTTGGTTGAAGCACATCTAGAGAAAATCAATAAGATATTAGCTATTTTAATTAGGGTTGATTTTACATTTAAAATATCTTTCAACAAAAATTTATACTCCCGCACCCGCGCTCGTTACTTTCTTTCCGCAATCTATGACTCATAGCTATTCTCACTATAAGAAATGTGTTATAGCAAAAACTGTGCCAGGTCGGCCAAAAGAATCTTCAATTGTTACTTCATTCGATCGCACAAAAGAATCGGCCATAAATTTAACGTTAAAACACAATGAATGAGAAACAAAACAGTTCAACGACCACAAACAGGAATTTAAAGATGTATCACATGGACACTGAACAGGCGAGGTAAACTGAACGCCGGTCCAACCGTTGCTCAAACGGATCAAAAATAGCGTACAATTAAAGTGCTCTCTATTTTTGCACCGACGAGAAACAGACGTTGGATTAGTGCAGTACAAGATAAGAGGTAGAAGCGTTTGTTTTAGAATTGTCTCTTAACCACTATTGTTTATCGTACGATAGAAATGCGCCATTAAGCGCCATCAATGTTTTACTTATACCTATAGAACATCCGCGTTTCTTAACTCATCAACTAAATAATACACCCAACATAATGTTACTCGTTCCTCCTAATTAATATGAACTCGTAGAGAATTACAAGGAAAGTACCTTAGCATGAGAATGCGCTATTTTATCGGCGGATAGTAATACGTTATCAACCTATCGAATTCTGTCTATGTCGGTCACTACAGTGAAAAATCTAGCCCGAATCTCGGACCATGCATCGAATAATCGAACCACTACAGATTCCGGCGAGACAAATAGCGCGGGCACCGCGCGATGCCAAGAATCGATCACCGACCCGGACGCGTCCGCCACTGCCTGGCCGCAGCAGAGTTGATTAGCTTCTGATTTATTAGCTGTGCACTTAGACATCTCGTCTTTTGTAAATAAAAAGTCGACCATGGGGGAACTTGCTGCTCGTGTAACAAGGGTTCCGTTCCATCGATCGATAAATACCGATATGTTTTCAAGGAGGCTTTCCCTTTAATTTTAAACTTAAATTATTTTTTATTATTTGTTGATACGCAGCGGTCAGAGTAAAACACGCTGAAATATGTACAGAACATAAGGAATTTTAGTAATCGGATTCCCATTTGCTTTGGGGTAAAAAAAGATAGATCAACACAGAGCGGAATATGAGACTAAAACAATCGTGACAGTGTTAATGTAGTCATTAGTATAAAATTAGTTCAGTGGTGTAGCAAATAACGTAGGTAAGTAATTCTATCTGTTTCTTGATGTATGTGAACATGTGACCGTTATTTAAGTACATTTATAACAAATTTAATCTTTAACCTATGTTGTATGAATCACAATAGTTTTCCTTACCGGGGATGCAATTGTGCGATAAAAAAGTGCACAATTAAATATTTATGGTCTACCGACAACATTTCATTCCTTAAATGAAAACACATTTCTATAAAATAGTGAATTATTTAACGTAAGTAATTAAATAGGAAATTCCCTGTCCATTAATTACCCACTGAAGATCACAAAATTGGTTAAAAGTACGGACATCTCAATCGGTCGATCATTAGGCCCCTGGGGAAATATATTAACGCCTTACGCCCTAAGGGGCTGGGCAGTGATCGATCATGACATGGGTCTGATCATGCTGGTCATTTTCCTGTCTATTTTTATAGGATAGTGGTTGAAAAAATAATGTCCATTCCGAATGAAGTCGGCTACAAAATTTCCTTTGCAAGGCATATAAATATCTGTCAGTGGATTTTGTACTTTTTATGCGCAATAAGGTTATAGTAATTATGCTGACGACATGAATACAACCTCTCTAAGCAATATACTTCTTAGAGTTATTTTTCTCTACTTTTTTATAATATTGTTTTTTCTTAGTTATTAAGTAATCTGTTATTAAAACACTCAACACGTTATGTCAAGTTTTTCATCGTCTCCATCGCCGCGGTACCCAACAACTTACATACATTCCAATGAAAATGTATTTATTTTTATAGTCTTTGAGCCTTACATCACTAAAACCATACGTTTGAATAAAACTTGCAAACGATCGACAGGTGTTGCCCCATGAATAAAAAATAAAAATGGTGGCGATATTTTCCCGTTGGCAATTACAGTGATGAACGCACCGGATGTCACCAGGTTTTTGGAAATATCAGATTTTTATTGTATTCCATTTTTATTTCTGTATAAAAAGTTGCCAAGTTAAATGACAATTTAATTTTGCACACTTTTAATGATAAATTTCAGTGAATGCTAAATTAAAGTTTAAAAATACTTAGGTGAGTACAATTTACAGCTTTGAATCCAAATTTCAAGTAAACTCAAAGATAACCATTATTGATACTCCACGTTTATGTTGTCTATAATCCAATTCTTACAGCGGGCTCTTACCTAATAATAAAAATCTAAGTGTTCAAAAACATATACTTATAGCTTACTTTGAAATGTATCGTTGTTATTAAACACGTGTAAATGAGTAATATATACGTAATATTTCGGGCTTGCTACTTGTCACATTACGAACAGCGAGCCGCAATGTCTTGTACTACATTTATATGTGATGGATTGCTGCATGTGTAGGTGTTAACAAGTGTTATAAAAAGGATTATGATATATTATTATGAATGATGTCACATGACGATATTAATAAAACTGTCATAAGCTTAAAAGTGTATGAAAATGAAATGGGAAGTGATTTAGCGCAACTGCATTAAATTATTTCCGTATTAAGAGAACATATTGTGTTGATTTTCTCAAAAACTTAATTGATGGGATAGTGAACCGCCTTTTGTGTCGAATCACAATTATAACCTCCACTCAAAGGCGATGGTAACGTAGATGGGTTTATATCTATATTTAAAGCAAACTGACTGGAGTCTGATAGCAGAAGTTCAACCAATTTGTTAGTCAGTAGATTATGTAATAAATCTCTGAGAAGACTCTGAAATAAATTGTTGACACCGAAATCTAAAACGGATTATTGTCTCGGACAATAAATTATTCCACAAAATATTCCAATATCCATAAAATTGATAGATGAATATTTATAAATTAATTCATCTATCCATTTTATATGTTAGCAATGATAATGACTGATAATTTATTAATTCTATAATTAAAATTCTACAAGCCATGCATACTAAACATTTAAGTAATATTATTTATACAATGCCAAAAATTTATTCTTTAGCACGTGATGTCTCATGAATAAATCTTTTTTGTATGGAAACTATCCAGATTCCAGACAGCCGGCTACTGGTGTTATGACATTTTTGAAAACATTAATAATGGATCTATTTGTATATGTCATACGGTAAATAACGGAAAAATATATTTATTGTTTTTGAAGCTTATGCAAAAGGCATTCAGAGATAATTTGTTAATTTGAAATGTGAAACAGTTACTATTTGTTTGGTTGTTCCGCAGGATAAATGTAGTAGGATTTTTTTAAAGTCGCCTCTGTATTGATTTTCAGATTTTGTTAACTATATCAAAATATCGTGAATGTCCCACTTTCTTGCAATGGACCAGTATCAATCGTAATAAGTTGGGAATATTTAAACACAAATTAATGAATTCCTAATTTTGTTTCAGGTAAGTTAACTTAATAACAAGGTCAAGCTCGCACAATTTTAATATTTTAGGTAAGTTTTAAAGATATACTTTTCCTCGACGTACCGAATCGATGCCTCCCTTGTCAAAAATTAAGTAACAACGTTGCAGGCAACGAAAGGTAGGAGCATCCGGTATTAACTATGCATACCCCGCCTGTTTGTGGCCGTGAGGTTACACAGGTAACTAAGTCAGGCTCGTTTATTCAACGAATTTAGGCCGTTTCGGTATATTAACAGTGAAGTTGCAAGTTTAGGTACAAATTGAATAAAATCGTACGAAATAGGCTTTCGTGCTTTGCGTAATAAATCCGACTAGTAAAAGTAAGAGTAATAAAAATAAAACAAACGACCCAAGTAAATTTAAATTTAAGATAGAATATTCTGGAATGTACACAATATTTAATTATGTGCAATTAAATTAAATTACAAAGCAATCGACATGATATAATTGCTGATTAATTACGAACTGTCTTTCACCAATTTTATTCATGATCTCTTATTGATTCTACAAAAAACCGAGCTAATAAATAAATGCACATGCATCCGTCGTAATATTTTACTAGTCGTAATCGCGGGTGTTTCTGTAGTCATTCCCCTGGCGAATTACACGTAAATAATTGAAAGGATACCTTATTCTGCCGGTGCGAGATTGCGCAACGGAATAATGTATTTTGTTGGGATTGGGGCGTTCTTTTGTTTCTTAGTTACAGCTTGTTTGCTGAACCAAGATGTTAACATAATATAACGCAATATATGTAACGCAGCTCACGCGCCTTAATTCATCTTAGACCTAACACACTAATCTCGCCTGTAACCCTAGGATTTCGAGTCATTATTATATGTTACAGCACTTTATTTATATGTTGCGTGTACTAAGATGATGTTGACAAATGAAAGTTCTAAGATATAACACTTGTTTGTGAATTAATTCGTAAGATGTAAATTTATACAGTATGTAAGAGAGTTTGTATGTAGGACAGAGATACCTATATAAGAGTATGAAACAAATTAATGGATAAGTAGTAAAGAAATTTAATGATAAATATATAGTAAACGTCGACGTTAACATAAATCGTAAAATTCAACCGACTACGTAAATATGAAAAAGATAAAAAACTTACTCAAGTGACCGCTAGCTTGTCAATTGGGACAGTTCATTGCAAGCTCAGAAAATTTTGTACGTAGTCTTTTATAATTAAACCTCCGAAGCAACTCGACCAGAGGAATGAGATTCCTTGATTGAGTTAAAGTTTGATCCAATTTCATAACTAAATTTCACATTATTAAGGAATAATCATATCAAAGCATTTGTTATATAGTGACTAGAAAATTAAATACACCAACGATGAAACGTCTCAAATATTCAAACGCCTCGGTAATTTAAAATAGTAATAAGATTAACCAGAATCGCCGGCTTGTAATCAGAAAGGGCGCCATTAAAAATTCATCGTTCGTTACCGACCGGCCGGCTTTCGGCTAAAGGTGAGTATTTAAAATTCACTTGCATTTTAATACATAACGAATAAAACACGTAAATAGTGGTTTTATTCCTTTCCACTGTTTAAAACAATGAAGCACTAACAAAAATTAAAATCTCGCCTTTAGGTGGGCGCTTACATTCTTTTTTGTTATTGAAGTTGCTCATCGGGAATCTATTTTTTCATACTACTATTAGTGCCTATAGTAAGCTAAATTACATATAAGTCGTGATAATTTTTTTCATCATTTTGTCTCAAAAACCAAATCGTCGTAACTAACTCTGAAGGACCAGAGAGGTTCTGGGTACACTTTATATCTCGCGCCCGAGACCCGCCATTACACCATGTTTATTTTATCTGTTGCATTGTAAGAAACCCGGAAAGAATTGCGTGGCTGCGTTTCATTAGGCTGTGTTGTAAGAATCAGGGTTTAGAAAGGGTGATAATAAATTCAGTATGTTTGTGGTGATTGTGTTTTTTTCTTGTTCGATCCTCAAGCCTAGCTCGACCGGAGAAAATTATTATTACATAAGGTAATTCCATAATATAGTGGGTATTATTTAAATATTCCCTAATATATTTATGTAAGTACTTAATTAAGTTTGTCTAACTATATGTTTTTGTTTATTTTTTTATAAGAAACACAATAATAAATAATCTAGAGTATATCGTTAGCACTTTCGTTTTTTTATTCAACTTCGCAAAAATATGCATGCTTCTATGTATCAGATATGTAATAATTCTTTAACACGCGACCTTTCTTACATTCGTAATCCATTAGCAGAACACGTGTAGTAATATAAAACTCGTCATACCGTAGAAGACCGCCACAAAGATTCTGAAAATCAGGTTCAACCGAAAAAGTAAAAAAACTGAAAATGAAATATACTTTATATATTGAGCTTTTAATTTTTGTAGTAGTAATTTTTGTAGAGTACTCTTTTTAGTACATTTTAGTGAAGTGACATAAATTTTACGTTAAAATAAAGCACGAAAGCTTTTCCAATAAATACGATTTAACGTGTCGAAACAATGTGAATATCATTCTGAAATTAAAATCTTTTAAATTTCACAAAGCGTAGTGCACTCATTCGTGCAGCAATCTGCAAAAAGTTTGTGAAAACATTACTTTGACCATTTATATGGACTTTTTATTCATGCCTTTTAAGTACACAGGTATTAAAATTAAACAAACATTTTACTTAAGTTTGCATAAAATTTCAATAAACATTTAAATTTTGCAGTTTTATGAGTACATAGCTATTACGCAATATAATTTTATTTCCTTTTGGTCTAAACGATCGTTATTGTACCTACTTGTTAAATGTCTTATCGTACCTGTATACTGGGAGGAACCTGATGCTTCATAATTTCTTTTTTTTAAATACTTAATTGCTTAAGACGAAGGACAGGTTATTGTCAATAGAAAAGAACGACCCAGATATATAAGCAGGTTGCTTTTTTATGACCTGTATGTTATTTTCTATAGCTTACAATCATCCCATTTAACACCTACGTATTTTAATACAACTTTGTTAAAAAATATGAATTATTTAACACAGCCCTGCTCCTCCAAGCCTGCTACTTAAAATACTAATTTTGAATGCGCCCCGACAGTGCTCGAGCATTTCCGGAAACACTCGAGCTTCATAACGAAATATGTCTAACTTAATACTGTGTTCCACATCTTAAAACGGCTTTGTCGCAGAAAAAAACCGCGCGACTATTGTGGCAATAAAATCCCATAGGTATACTTTCTTAGTAATTCAGTTGAAGTCGGAAAAGTCATAGGTATTGGTAATAGAAAATTGTCGCCAGGCTTCTAGATAGAAAAATTGACCCTAAATCTCGATCATAATTTAGAGCACGTCTCTATTCAGAAGTATTCCATAACGCAACAGGTATACCGTTATAGGGTATCAAGCTGTTTCCAGAGAAGTGCACTCGCTGCCTGCATAACAACTCTGTTCCCGTATGGTTCGCCACATTAAAAATTCAATTCGTGAAGGCGAGCGGATTTTCAAACGGCCGTTGGATTTTTCGGACTGGGTTCGCTTATAGAATTTTAAGGTGTAAATTTTCGATGATTCTGTAATGGAGTCGGGAATATATAAATGCTTTATTGCAATTAAATATTGTGCAAAATTAAATAGTGTACGTTCATATATAGCAAGGTAAAATATTACTTATTACTGTATAGAGATAAACACACAGCACAGTATCTATTTTTGTTACCTTCTCTGCATATAAAGTATTTTGCTCAGCGCCGAGCAAAATTTCAGAAGAAACTCCTTTGAGATAATCATTTAAATTAGTTCTAAGGACTAGTGATACTCTTCTGAGTTAAACTAAGGTTAATTTTGATTTGGATATAGGCAAAATAGTCAAAATGAAAATATTTTTATTTTGATATATATAGTGAAACCTGGTTAACTGGGTCTTCCAAGGGACCTGTAAATTAGTCTCACTTAATGAGGTATTCCACTTACGCAGTGTCCCAGATGTCTAGGTATAAAAAAATACCTGTCTCATTTACAGAGGGTCTCATTAACAGAGGTAAGAAAAGAGGTAATCTCTGTTATAGAGGTGTATTCAATAAAGCAACGTATTTATTTTGTAAACAATTCACTATTTTCCATAAAAAATATCAAAAATGTGGTTTAAAGACAGTTCTCCTGAAACTAATAATTCGTTGTTGACGTTTACAAAATTATTAAAAGTTGGAGGCAGATTTTTTTACTGATTCGGGCACTGACGTTAATTTTTGTTTTTTTCGTAATAATAAAGACTTTGTCCTCGTTTCGGTCTTTTTTAAATAAATACCCGATTAATAGAGAAACCGCATTAAAACTAAGTTATGTAAGGGCCGATTTAGAGAAGTTCGAGTAGGTAAAAGAGAGAGGAGACATCCGAGGTCCGAGGTAGCCTATGTGTACCTACTGACTTTATCCCAGTTACAGAGATAAATACACGCGACTTCTCAATTATAGAGGTAATTATGACAAGAAAATAGAAATAACTTATCCCAGATAAAGAGGTTGCTTTTGTCTTACTAACAGAGGTAATTCATAGCCAAGGTGCCGGGACCTCAGCATGTGTTCCAGATATGGAGGTTTTTCACTTATCCAGGTCCCTCTTAAACAAGTTTCACTGTATATATATATTTTGTATCTATTATTCGTTCGCCAACGTAAAGTTGTGTTCTATTGAACAGCTCCGTTCCTGTTCAAGAGAACACACAGACGTGCAGAATCGACTAATCACATTCATTGAAATCCACATCCCGTCTCCTCTGTGATTGGTCGATTTCGTACGTCTCTTCCGCACTGCCTTAATGGAATCATTCCCGAAAATTCTGGAAACGATATAAGTAACCTTTGGAATGTGACTTTACCGAGTGCATTGCTAGATGAATGCAATATTATTTTCCATAATTTGAAGCAAACCGAGTCGCACAAAACAGGTATTGTAGTGAACCACGGATTATATAATAATAATAAGAAGATTTAGACGTCCGTTAAAACCCAGTGCCGCCGGCTCTAAGTGGCTTATAGTGGATTCGCAATTTAAATATTATAATAGCGTTCTCTTTGTTGCCGAACTTTACGGAAGTATGTATACTCACCGCCGTATTCTATGCTAATTATTTTATCTTATAATATTATGAGAAGGATTTTTATATGTTTAGATAATTATTACTCGGTCTCAATCGCGTAAAAACTATTGATTTTATTTTTATTGTTTTTGAACCTTACTTTTCCACACGGAGGCACGAGATATATTTTTTCTCTGAATCCCTGAAAAAATAAAAGCCCCGCGATATAATTAAAAGTTTTAAAGTAATGAAGGGAGATGGAACCGCGCGTAACAGCAAGTATGAAAATAAATCGGCTTTATGCCTATTTTTATAAAATAAGCATCATTAAGCGACCCTAAAAATATCGACACACAAATCCGTGTCCAGAGGTTTAATCCGACCCGGCAGCATGAGGAGCAGCTTAGAGCGTAGGCTTTGGTTTCAACGTGAATCGAAGCCCTATTAAAAGGGCATCCGTTACTGTGGTTGATGTCATCTTTTAATTGAAAATATACAGGAGAGTGGGATCACTAGACAGAACGCCGTTTTTTTGTGCTGTAGGTAGTTTAAAGTATGATATTCATTTATTTATTACAGTAAAAGAAAATTTTGGCCTAATTATTCTGAAAGTTTATTGGTATTGACGAGGCCGTATATTGCAGATCGAGGTTTCATCTTATTTTATGATTAACTAAACCTTTTTTTTTTTTCTAGGAAAATATTAAATATTAAATTCAGTCAAAATAACTAACTTATTTACTTACAAATTCGTGTTATATGATACGGCAAACCTCTAATTTACGGTGCCACCATCTGTTTCAATAAAATTTTATACAGACATGGAACAGTTCAAACTTAATCGATTTTGTAATTTAAAGTACTAAAATATTTACTCGCTTAGTGCCCAAGAGTTAAAAGTTCACCTAATATTAATTATCTACCTATTTGCTGAAGGTGGAAGCTAATAAATCTTTCACTGCAAGTCCACTTGGAGCGCTGTGAAAAATGAGATAGGTTAGCTGAAAAATAGTGCAACTATAAAGAGGATACGTAACGTAACATTTTGTTTTGTACTAATGCAGCCGTGTCTGCTTAACGTTTTATGCTGACGTACAGTTAGCATCAAATATATCATAGCAGAACACGCTCTGACGTGTTTGACGATAGAGTAAGTCGACCGATATAATTCGAGAACCTTGACGGCAACTGTACAATTTTATAGTAATAGTCTGCATCCAAAAATACCTTATAAATACCATAATTATATCCTTAAAAGCGAAAAACAGAATTCGGCCTATTTACAACGTATATATATAGGTATTATCCTACATATTATAATGAATACGTAACAATAAAGTTTTCCCGTGGTCCGTACAGATAAGCGTATTAATTCCGTTCTCGTTTCATAAACCGTGTGGTAGTCGACCTATAAAAACATTCATCTCAGATTGCACGAGAAAATCCTTCTTATATTTTCTTATTCACTTATCATTTACCCTAATCAGTAGCTACATTTACTAACATCAAAAACAATATAAAGGTTGTGCTCAAAAACATAATAGGGGGACAAGGTAACATTATTTTGCGTTAACGATGAACGAAATGTATGGATTTGACACAAGCTAATAATAGTTGTAATGATCAGTTTTCGTTCCCTTACGTGTCATAACCATACATTTGTAATTGTTATTTCACGTTTGATATTTTCAAATGGCACTTGAACAGAGGAGATAGGTATCCTAATTGTAGTTTATTTTATTACACACTTAACACATTTCTTACTCACATCATTTTCGCTTCCGATTAATTTCAAACTGTTTCTTAACATTCCTTTACATTTCTCCAAATTTAACAATTTAACTGAATGACAAGGCTGAATATGCGAACTGACGGTTTTATTTAAGTTATTTCGGTTTGTTGTGACAAGTTATTTTGGTCACCGTTAGCTGCACTAATTTCCATTTCTGTTTTGCTGACGGTGTTATATTTATGCTTGCTGTTGTTTATTTGTCGTTGTGATGTGCAATCACTGTCGAGTTCAAACGGAACCTATTTTCTGAACGTCTGTAATAATTAACAATATATAACAAAGTGGTTACGTTTTGAGTTTTAAGGTTGAGAAACTACTTTACCTACTGTTAAAAAATATATAGTGCTTGTTAGTCGCGGACATCCCGGCTTATAGCAACACATTTATTTTATATTTAAAACTTAAAATAAATAGGTACTTCATAATGTTGGTTTTTATTAATCTCTGTAAGCACGTTAGCTATTTACTTATTGCTGAGAAAATACAATTCATATTTACTAGTATCGGACTTAATGTGTTATTGTTTACCTATCACTACACTGTTCTAATTAACACTTTTAGCACCTGGACGTTGTCACTTTCAACTTAGAGGATGCCGTAACATCATTTTATTTAAACTAACAATTATTATGTAAATGTGTAAAATATATCACTAAAACACGCCAAATACTGCTCACAAGTAATTATTAAACTGGGTAAGCAACTATTTGAATCACCTTGTGCCCCATTATTTCAGATTTATGTGGTTTACGATGTTAACGCGTAACATTAGTAACGTGGCGGCGATTCCGTTTTGCACCAAAAGAATTTGTACGTACTGTTTATTATTTGTACTGTTATTTCCTTCCGTATTTTTTAGAAGTCATTTATAAATCTTAAATATTATAAACAGTAAAGTACTATCGGTTATCACACTACTTAAATATATATATATTTAAAACTCCTTTATTATTATATTTTACTAAGTATGTTCATATGTATAGGTTAAATCGTATAGGATTTTGTAAAACCTTTTTTGCTTACTATTTTTATTTTGGGAAGGGAAGGGCTTTGCGTGTACATTAACTCGAAATATAATAAGTAGAGATGTCACGAATGCTTACATTCGCTTTATGGTAATATTTTCATCATTTGAAATATTGACATATCGGCATGTCGACCGCCGATAACGCGTGTTGCGTTTCATTTGATTAAAAGAAAGCTTTCTATCGCGATAAGTCGGCAGAACCTCTTTTTTGTTCGACGTGCCGTACTAGGCTTGGCTTATTTACAATTTATATGTAATAGACCAAAATATAAAATACCTGAGCAACTGAATGATGACTGAAGGTAGAATATTTTTCACATTTACAAATGTGAATTTTTTTACACTCGTGACATTCTTAGTAATATATTGCATTTACTGAAAGAATACCCCCATATCTGGTGGTCGCGTGTCAGCGGTAGGCGGCGCGCGGTCTGTCTAGACGAAGTATTTTTAAACGACAATCGATCCTGCTTTAGACAACTGGGAAGTGCCCTGTGCCTGGCACGTCGTTGTAAAATGTATTTAACTTTGTAACTGACGATCGAATTGTTATGCTATCACATCGTTCCCTAAACATTTCTATATAAGCCTACACTCAGCAGTGTGACGATTATTTCCTATAATATGATGTATCTTTATTGTACAACGAAACTGTTACATTAAGTTAACAAATAAAAAGAACGAATGTATTAAGACGATTTTAGCCCTGAAATTAAAATAGAGAAATAACCATATTTCTAATTTTTAAACAAAAGTATTAATATGTACCTGATGATAGTATTACCTGTATTGTAATACTATCATCAGCCTCAGACCTTTATCTATGGTTAAACAAATAAAAAGTACATACATTATCATATATAATTCTACTTTATTAATTTATTTTTAAACATTGTCATCAAAAAATATATGGTGGTTTAAGGACGGCTTTGACTAGCCTTTAGGGCTGAGATATTCAAATCATTCACAACTATGAAGAAGACTATCAAGTAAAATCAAGTTTTTAAATTATATAACAATAGCAATTTTTTACTCATCTTCCAAACTAGATGTAAAAGTTTTAAATGAGATACAATCGCGTTCAAGTTATCCGGACATCTCCGGACTATTCCACTTTTCACAAGTTTCTAGTAGTTGCAATAAAAACTAACTGTTTTTGTTCGCAGAATGATAATGGGTAGTGCTTTTTGTTGCCCGCTATCAAAGTTGCATTGTGGTTTTAAAGGCGTTATGAGTTAAAAACTACGATTCGTTGCACTTTATTTCATTGAATTGTTATATATGTATAATAATTCTAAGATGGTCGTAAAGCGTTTTTCCACAAGTAGATACATTAAAAGCAACAGTTTATGAATAATCCACCGATGTTATGTGTAAGTTATGTTCAGATTCATTTTGATTTTATTTAACCTCGTTCACATTTATTTTAATCTTTAAAAAATACGCCAATATCCTATAAGTAATAATAAATGCAAAGACACGTCCCAAGCAAAATCGCACTTAATGATTTATTTATTTTCTTAAAAAACTACATTTTCTTGAGCTATGTCGGTATACGATACATCATGCGGGAACTTTAATGCTACCTAACATTGTAACTTAAAATAACTTCGACACGATGGATCGGTCATTTATAACTCGGAGCTGCAGCACAAATATCAGTGCAAAATGTGAAAAAAGGTGAATTGTGTATATTTTTTTATCAATACACACCAAACATGGTTAAATACTGTATAGAAGCGCTTTGAATCCAATTTACCTATATAATATATAGCTGTTCGCCCCGGCTTCGCATGAATCCCTATTTTTTTTTTTTAATATTCTATAGCATATGTTACTTAGAGTGAACGTAGCTTCTCAGCAGTGAAATAATTTTTCAAATCGTTCCAGTAGTTTTTGAGCCTATTCATTACAACCAAACAAATATAGATATGAATGCTTTGTAGGTATAGTCTTAATTAAAATTTGAATTTCTGTGCTTTGGAACAAAGACGAATATTCAATACGAAGGAATATTAATGAGAGACATACTTAATATTTATTAAGAAATTTAAATATATATTTTTTTTTGACATTCAAATAATTCTAAGCTAGATTTTAGTATAACTTTTTAAAGAGACACTAGCTCCCGCTACTACTAAGTATTGGACACATGACGGATTGCCGCTCGGAAGTCAAGTTAAAAAGCAATTTGCCGCAAGATGGCGGCATAGAATTAATGTTTAAACTAGACCAGTTGTTGCATAAACTAACCCTTACCTTAGGGTTATATATTAAATCTATGTGAGAAAAGAACCATATAGCTTACATTACAAACTTTTTGTCTAAGGAGACTCGTGGGAGGTCTAACACTGAGGTGATTTTACATTATGCTAACATCCTTGGTTTAGGAATTACAAAATTTTAAAGTACTCATCTTGTTTTTAAAACATAAAATTTAATATTTATATTAAGTTCCACGCATAAATTGACTATTTTCAATAAACAAACTCCGACGTATTTTTTTTACAATTTAAAATATGTACCTATTCATAATGACTGGTAGATAATGCCGTATGGTATTAAGTCCGCCTTTTGTACATTAGTTCTTTTTTTGTGCATTAAAGAATAAATAAATACTGTACTGTACTATTCCGAAATGTAATAATCGCAAACATTCCCTTAATAAACTGTTTTAAGGTCGTTAGTTGTTAAATGAAATAATACATATAGCCCCACAATATGTGACATGGTATGTATTCCAAACAAGCGAAGTTCGAACATGTTATAAAATGAGAAATTCAAAGCAAACTACAGAGTCAACTAGCCGGCAGTTCCCCGCAAACTCGACTTGTATGGAAAACATGAGGCCAACCGCCTTCTATTGAATTGTTTCCGATATTAACGCGATGCGGCAAAGTTGTGTTAAAAGTACTTTTACAATGAGCAGTGTTGTAACTTGTTGTATATAACTATAGAAACAATAAGGATGCATCATGATTAATTTGTTCCAAATATATATTTTTTTCTGTTACACATGACTTAATATATATATATATATAATTAATATACATTTATAGTTTAATTCAAACACATTTAAACATACATTTTGTAACACGTGTATAATATTTTAAATTCAAATTATCTTGAAAGAAAAAGCTTTAAGTGTAAACGGTAATCTGCTTTTCTAGAATAGTGTCACAACTCGAAATAATTTGTTACTCCATTTAAGACTGTGAACCGTCATATATAAATTTCAATTCAGAATGGTAACACATTTTGAGTTGTGACACTATTCCAGAGAAGCAGCGGTATATAAAATAAATAAACATTTCAAAGTATTACTCAAACAGGCTCGTTTCCATGGTTAACCACAGTGTCCGGAGCCCGTCCTGGCAAAGCTAAATCATTAAACCTTGCAAAGCGCAAAGCCTGCAAAGTGCCCAGCCGGCAAGTGCACGCCCTGCAAAGTTACACTGAGTTTAGCAAGCAGTGCTCGGGTATTAAATCTCACTGTTACTAACGCAGGATGTGTAAACTTCTTCGTGAAAGTTTATTTCAAAAGTGGTGCAGTAGTTAAAATAATGAATTGTTTTATTTTCTGTTACACGGTCGTGTCATTGCAATGTAAAATATGATAAAATATTTTATTCAAAATAATAATGATGTTATGAAATCAAACATTATAGTATTTTTAATAATAAGTATATTAATTATTAAAAAATATCTCCGCGTGATAAGTTTATACATAACAATTAGGTAAACCCTTTTTATGATCCAATTAAATGAATTGTGAAGTTTAAATATCATCAGTTTCCACTACATCTATTTCTTTAATATAAGTTTTCACACCTATAAGATCATCCCAAGTAAATCTACACTTATCCGAATCCTTTTTCAGATATGTATATTGCTCGTAATATTCACTGCACAGGATATCATTCTTCTCGTCAAAAATGATGTCACGGCATTGTAAATGAAATAATCCAGTTAACTCGAGGTTATCGTCTGTACCCAATTTGTACATTTCCCTTTTATATCTTTCAACGAAAAATACATCTCCGTTTCTGTCTACAGCCATAGAGCACAAATAACATCCAACTTTGATCAAGTGGACGTCATCTTTTTTTAGTCTGTAAGTATTCCCGTCATCAGCATGAGCGTATATGCTGTCGTTCTTATCAAACAAAACAGATTCGATACTATAATTTGCAAATGCTGGTATACTCTTCACTTTGCCTTCATCTAAATATCTCAATCCTTTCGTCCAACCGCGCAGTTTTGTGAAGTATAACCTTCCTTTATTGAACCACATTTGGTTATCGTATCCATTAGCCCTGATATCAGCAATTAATACCTTTTCATTCGTCTTTGGTGACACTTTGTATAGTTTGGCAGCATTTAGAAGTGGATTGTAGTATACTTCCCCCGTGTTTTGATCGACAGTGACACTGGCGGTGGGTTCGGAAAGAAATCTATGTTCAGTACCGTCATTTAGGTGGAAAGCAGTTATGCTAAAATCGAAATTGTTTACATGATAAAGAATGTTATCATTGAAGTATATGACGGGGTTTCGAATAAACATAAGAACGTCGCCTTGAATCCCAGACCGGAATAGGGTTTGGCTGTAGCATTTTTTATTCAAACAGATCTCGCATCCTGCTTGTATTGAATTAATCGCAAACGCGAAGATCAGTAGTTGAGAGATTGGCTTCATGATTCTGTAGTAAAGGAAACATTTTTGCTTTTACAAAACGTACACCAAATATTAACTTAAGTGTTAAACTTGTTATTATTTGTACTATTTTATCATTGTATTGCATGAAGATTGAATAAATTATCGAAGTGGTGAATTATGTTCAAGAATTTGATTATTATATATAGTTATGCGGATTATTATTTATTGCTACTTACATTAAAAAACCTCCAATCACTTCGGCACTCAGTCACTGAATGCATTATCATTACAGTTTGAACAACATGCAACGCTATAGGTCACATACGGGGTAAAACCGAATATAAACAAACTTATTATTGTTTGATAAGAATTACGTTTTAATAAAAGGAAAATAATAAATAATTCACACACATTTTATAACGGTATCGAGCGATAGCTAAGTTTATTGACAAATTGGTAATTCCGTGTATTCATTTCATGTTATTTCACCACTTTATAATCGGTTATATTATGTACTTATTTATTTTAATTATAGGTACCTATTTAGTATTACCTCAAGTTAGTAAACAAGAAAATTATAATTTCTGATTGCCTACGTCGATTGTTATAATTAACACAATGGAATGAAACAACCATAACGGATATAACTTGCGTGTTTTATTTTATTTACTGACGTTTCTAAAACTTCACAGTTCCCATATTCGTAGCACAACTGAGCTGACGATGGTCACTTTAGCGTTAGAATATCGTCAGGTCATTCCTTATTTTGCATTGTATACTTTTTTGTTTCGGGTTTTAGAATACGATCAAAGTTTTCCAACTCTTTCACAATAATTCAACGTTTCAAATGTGGATAAATTGAATTGGAATCCATTTTGTGAAAGTCACTGCCGAGGTCCCGCGGGATGCACCCGGCTTACGAGCAACCTAGATGACAGTACTTAGGGAATTCACTGTACTTAGGACTAATAATATCATGGGACATATGATACAAATTTACTTACTCAAAGATATCATGATTTTTAGGATTCCATACGTTTTAATGATTTTTTTACAGAATCAGTCGTGTGTCTGTCTGTCTAATCTAAAAATCTTCAACGTTTTTTAATCCTAGATAATGTTTCATGCACAGGTAGTTGTAGTGAACTTTAATAACTACGATATCTAGATTACATACATTATACAAAGTTATTAACTAACAAAAACCACTAGATTATGTATGTCCCTTAGGATAACCCACCTAAAAAACGTCAGTGTAAATAAACTTCTTTCGGTCATCGCATAATTATCTAGCTAATCTAATTAAAAGACACTACTATTACATTTCATGTTTCTAATTTGAAACAGTGGAGGTTCTTAGTTTGTCATGTTTTTTTTTTGTTTTTCGCTAAAAGGTACAATGTACCAATAAACGGTGGTTAATTATTCACACTTTAATTTGACGCCGAGAACCCTTCGGGTCGGACCCCAATTCAAGGGTTCCGCGTTAATGGGCGTGTGTAATATGAATTGTTTATTTGGAGAGTGTTGCTAAGTGATCAGGTGTACAGCACCAGAAGTTTATTGTTATAACTAAACTGCTATGTTATGTTAATACCTACATTGCTCATGTAGGAATTCTCACAATCCGATACCAAAGCTTTTTCCGTTATTTTTTTTGGAATAATTACTACTAGGGGTACCTACCCTATGTACCTACGATTCATTTGACGTGTTATTCAAGTGTTAGTGAATTTTTAAATCTAAAGTCCTCGCTTTAGTTAAATTACCCCTTAAGAATGTAATTTGTTATTAAGAAGTAAATAGTACCTACCTACTTGGCTGTAAGACTAATTATTATACGTCATTTAATTATTTATCCCACGTGTATTAGTAGCTTTATGTATTATTTGTAACACAAGGGTTATTTACGTCAGCGCCTTGTGCTATAATCGGATTATGTGATACATGTCCAACTGATAAGGTTAGGCGTTAAGATGTTATTAATAGCCGTAATTATTTTATATTGTTAATCACTCTCTCGTCCTGTCAATCGTCTTAATATGGAGTCACGTAGATATAAACACAAGAAAATTTGAATACAACCTATCTTATTAGTGTATGCCAATACCTTCGACTATACAAGTAATGCTCGTGTGATTACTTATTATAGTCGTCTTTTGCGATATAGTAAGTATATCTACACCCGTATTAGTCGTAAAACGAAAGGAGCTTTTAAGCAGGGTCTTATTCTTGAGGATCTCTCAAAGTTTTATTTCACTATATTTCGAAGCGTCTGCTTTCTAAATGTGTGACATTAAGACCTGGAGTAAGTATTCAGTACTCGACAAAAGCAGTCCTGAATATTTTAGCCGGTACCTTCCTCGAGAGGCTTAGAACTGTGCTAGTTGCAAGAGAAATTGAAATTTTGCAACAAACATCGCGTATTTGCAGAGCATTCTCAGAGAATTAAAGAGCGCATCTTTTATAGAAGCTTTTTATCCTTAGTAGTATTTAACTAGTCATTTATTTATAAAGTAACTTGCGTTTAATTTGCTACAGGTTTTACTTTTAGCTTAGACTTCTCGTTTTTTAAATTGAAGATGCATTAGATATTTATAAATCACCAAATTTCTTGATGAAAAAGAAAACAAAAAGTAAAAAAATCACGTTTTCATCTTTAGGCCCCGACGAGATTCGAACTCGTGATCTCCTGTTTACTAGACAGGCGCTTTAACCAACTAAGCCACGGCGCCACGCGTCTCAGTCGTCGAAATTATGGATTGTGTTATCAATATAAGAAACATGCCGCCGTTGACGTCATTGCTTTCAACAGGTTTATATATTTTGAGTGTAGGCGTTTTTTTGTGATTGGTATAGTTGTATCTGTTAAATAAAATCGAACTCTAATAACAATTGGCAATATTTGATTGGGATGAACAAATACGCTTTCAGAATAATTGCTTTGTACTACAATTTAGAACACAATTCGACTAGGTACATTAAAAATGACGTATGAATATTCATACGCCATAAAAGCCATTGTTGGTTCGTTGTCTATTTACTTATATGAATTTCACGTGTAGGTTCTAAAATACATTAATGTTATAATTTCTGATGCCTTCGCGTTTATTAAATATTTCAATGATACAATTATAACGGATTTCACTCGCGTATTTTATTTTATTTTATTTTGCTGACTTTGTTAGACTGTCATCAATATGGGAACTGTAAAGTTTTCGAAATAAATTAAAATACGCGAGTTTAATCCGTTATATTTGTTTCATTCCAATACATAAATGTGGTATGTTGCACCTACTCCTATCTGGAGTAATTCTGCTTTCTCTCTGTCAACTATATCTCTTTGATCGTCTTCTCTTCAGAAGCCCTTGTGGGACTTTCCCGTGACCATGAGTCACGTTTTCATATTTTCATTGAACATGCTTAAGTTGTCCCTCGCGCTTGATACGTATTTCGAATGTGAAGCAGATATTTTATTTTACCGACGTTTCAAATATTGACTTGGCTAGGAAACTTGCATTGTATGTTTATTAAACGATAAGTAACATGAGTATCGTAGATTTCTATGAAATTTGGCAAGCATGTGTGACCTTAATTGGATTTTCAAGTTCGAACATGAGTATAATGGGGCAAGGGGTTATGGAATGAAGATTTTTTTTTTTGTAAAACATAATGAATATTTTAGACGGATTTAACTCACGTATTTTGCTATTTTATTTTATTGGCTGACGTTTCGGAGCCTAACGTACGTCAGCCAATAAAATAAACTACTCGAGTTAAATCGTCTGCAGTTGTTTCAATCCAATGTACGAGTAGGTATAATAACCGCGATTTCGAGATCGGAAATTATTATACCTACCTAATGAAAATTGTTATTTTAGAAATATATTAATTTATAATATGTACTTATTTAAAAAGCAATTTCAGCAGTTCACTTATAAACTACATTATCGCACAAAATTGAATTCCTATGAAATAAAATATCTATATAATACGTTATTTTTTTACAAATTTATCAATGTACTTCCCTGTGTAAGAAAGTATTTAATTTTAAGAGAAACCCTTTGAAGTTTTTATTAAATATTTAACCGACTACCGTATTAATGCGCTAAGCAATTTAAAAAGTAAACGAGTTCCCAGTTAGCGGATAGCGACGCGCGGACATCATAAATCAACCCGTATTCTAGCTTTTTTTTTTACTCTGTTGAAGAGAGTAAATACCTGGTATTTATACTAGGTCGCCCTAAAGCTTACAACATATTATATCTAACATATGTCGGTCAATTTACTAGTAAACAGATAGGTACTGAAATTAGTTAAAACCTAAAAGTTTTGATTTTTATTTGATCGCTTATAATATATATATATGTATACTATGCTTATTTCCTTATTAATTTCATAAACGTTAAAGTTTGTAGGTATGTATATATGAATTAACTTCAATGAAATTATAAGTAATTACTGTTACGTATTGCAGTATTTAACTAGGTAAATATTTTATTATAATATTTCTGATGCTTTCTCAGATATAACACATTAGAATGAAACAAATATAACAGATTTAACTCGCGTGTTATATTGCTGACCTTTTATCTTAAGTTACTACTTATCATAGTAGTTTACGAATAAAGGAACTGTCAAGTTTTCTAAACGCCAAAAAATAAGATAAAATACGCGAGTTAAATCCGGTATAGTTTTTACTCTAGGTACCAAGTATTTATGCTCAAGCGTTCACATTCCCGGCCAGGAGAGACAAAGAGGTAATTTATCGCGTTAATTAATGTACGGGTTATATTTGTCGCGTCTCGCTTAATTCTCGCGCGAGCAAATTTATTTTAATATTTTCACCGGATATTGTGCGGGATCGACTAAAGTATTCATCATTTTGATTTATATTTATGAGATGTTATAGGACCTAGTGACTTATTGCTGAATGGTAATTAGTGAATTCAGAAATTTCTAATCGTCATTATTTTTGATATTGACTAGACCACTCCAACAATAATAGTTCTACCTAATTAATATGCCTATGTTTATCCTTAGATCATTTATATGAAATTAATTTTATAATTTGGCAATGAGTACTATAGGTAACCAAAATGATTTTAGATTTTTCGTGGCTCTCATTTTTATATTTTTTAGGACTGTCGTAAAGAAATGTAGGTACAAAGGTTTAGAAAATAATACCCTCAAAGCCTTGTAGGATTTTACGTTACCTACAATGCCGTGTTGTAATATTTTAATACCTAACCTTAATCCACAAAGATCCAGCATCGCTTCGGTGCGATTCCGTTCTCTAAAAATCAGCAGATGCATGAAACCTACTATAAATATAACTTCATTACATTAATGCACATCCACTGGGAAATATTCTTCATTTTGATATCCTTCCAGATTCAATGCACCTGAGATGCATATCAAGAACTTCATTATTTTATCTTTCTTCACTAGTCTTCATCTACTAAATAAATAAAATGAGTTTTCAAATGTGATATTTTAATTTTATTAATGTTATAAAACACATATGTACCTATGTATATATGTTTTTTTTTTAATAAAAAATTAATATGTCACATATAAAATTCCAACGATTGAAAGTGACCCTTATTTTGATCCGCTCATAAGTATTGTATGGCAATTCGATAACATTATGTCATCCCCGTCGTATTTCGAATTCCGAATAATTTGTCTCTCCATATTGCCAGCACAAAATTACCGCTTTAACAGGTAGAGTACTTCGAGTGGCAACACTGCGCGCAATTTGCATTTCACCCCACTTTACTTGTGTGTTGTGATTTTTGCAATGTTGGTAGCGAAAAGTAAAGGCGAAGTTCTGTTGATCGTTTTTTTTTTGCAGATTGCTTCTAAATGCTCTGTGTTTTCATTTGATTTTGACACAACATATGTAATTGTTTATTTAAATTTATTTGATTGGCTAATGATTGTTTTTATGTGTACTTAGTAAAATAAAATATGTATTATTTTCTATAATAAAAAAAGGTATTTAAGCCATTTTGACAGTATCATATTCTTTTTGGATTAGGTTAATAGTTTTGTTATTACCATTTTATTTATTTATTATTTATTTATTTATTCTTTATTGCACAAAAAAAACTTATTAATGTACAAAAGGCGAACTTAATGCCATACGGCATTCTCTACCAGTCAACCTTTGAGATGAACAGAGAGCATGTGTAGGCGCAAATAAATAATACAATTAATATTATGATAAATACAATATAAAATAGGAAGATGTAACACTACATAAATAAATACATAAATTTATATACTTAATAATATAAATATAGATACACAAAACTATATAAATAACCACAATGACGGATGATGAAAACTAATGTCCAAGAAAGTGCTTACGTAGCAGACGCTTGAATGCTAGCTTACTCGGTGCCTGCCTGATAGCTAGAGGGAGAGAATTCCAGAGACGGATTGCCTGAAGGGCGAAAGAGTTGGAAATGAAATTAGTATGGTGAAGAGGAATACTAAGAGTGAGGGATCGGGAAGAACGGAGTTTACAGCCCGTCCGTGCAGTGTGAAAAGAGAAAGGGGACTTTAAATAATCAGGAGAGGAATTATCGAAAAGAATAGAAAAGAGTATGCAGAGAGTACGATAACTTCTACGGTCACGGATGGTAAGCCACTCGAGTTGACGCCGGTAGGAAGACACATGGTCATATTTTCGAAGGCCGTAAATAAACCGAATACAGTTATTAAGTAGCTTGTCCATTTTGTTGAGAGATATTTGAGAAATGTTAGAATAACACACATCAGCATAGTCAATTATAGGCAACACGAGTGCCTGGATCAGCAGTATTTTAGTGCTTACAGGGAGAAAATTCTTAAATCTATATAAAGTGCGCAGAGTGTTGGTTACTTTGCGACTAACCTCCGCCACCTGAGCATCCCAAGACAAATAGCTGTCAATAATCAACCCGAGATTCTTGACCTGAGCCGACAGAGGAATAACGACGTTATTAAACAGAATCGGTGTGACGAGAGTATAGTCTAATGCAGATAGTTGACGCGAACTGCCTACAATGATGGCCTGACACTTAGTGGGATTTACAGTAATACCAAATTTGGCGGACCAGTCGGAAATATGGTTCAGGTCATCATTTATAAGACAGATAGCACGATTAATGTCCCTAATGTGCGCTTGAGCGTACAGTTGCAAATCGTCAGCATACAGATGGTAAGAGCCTTGGAGGTTGGTGGTAATTAAATTAATAAATATAGAGAATAATAAAGGAGAGAGAATTCCACCCTGAGGCACACCAGAAGATAGATCGCACCACTCAGACGTAGATTTGTCGATACGGATAGCTTGACGACGGTCGCGGAGGTATGACGAAAACCACTGTATTACAGTGGACGACATCCGTAATCGTGTTAGAGTCGCAACAAGAAGATCATAGTCCACTGCATTAAAGGCATTAGAGAAGTCAATCAGAACTAAAACTGTTACCTGTGAGGATTCCATGCCTTGTCTAATATCCTCAGTGACCTTAAGCAGGGCAGTAGTAGTGCTGTGACCAGGACGGAAACCAGATTGATAATTTGAAAGTAGACCATTGCTAAAGATAAACTGAGAAAGTTGCTTATGGACAGAAGCTTCTAAAACTTTTGAAAGAAAGGGAGAATGGAAATGGGACGAAAATTATTCAGTGCCTCTGGGTTGGCTATTTTAGGAAGTGGAATAACGTAGGCGGCACGCCATACCTTTGGAAAATCACCAGTATAAAGGGAAAAATTAATGACGTGAGTAATAACAGGGAGAATGCACTCCAGTAAGAGAACTATCATATTACGACTGATCTCATCATGACCAACGGCGTTAGACTTGATGGAGATTATAATTTTACGGATGTCGTCCTCAGACACCGGAGTGAAAGAAAATTCATTAATATTAAGAGGAGGAAAGGATGCTAATAAAGAAAGTGTTTTAAACTTTACAATAGAATTAAGATCATAACTGCTCGAAAAATGAGAGTTAAGCTCATTAAGTGAGAATTGAGACGGAACATAGAAAAGTTTAGTTTTACCAACCCCAAGAGTGTTAAGAAATTTCCACGTATCGGACTGTGAAGATTTGAGGACATTGTCAAAAATGTATCGACGCTTAGCTGCTCTCACCATCTGATTGCAACGATTCCTAGCCACTTTAAAAGCTGACCAATTCTCATCACACCGATTCCGCTTGTACTTCCGAAAAGCCCTGTCGCGTCTGGTCATGGCCATACGCACACCTCTTGTTATCCACGGCGCGGGAGGGCGTCTCAGCTTAATGTGCCCAACAGGCGCGTGTACATCAAATAGCCCTAAAATTGTGGAGTTTAGAATAGAAACTTTCTCTTCCAATGTCGCAGCAGCCCACAAAGGATCCCAACTTACAGCAGCGACGTCAGACAACAGCTTCTCAGAGTTTAACCTAGCAAAATTTCGTAACTCAATCACAACAGCAGGTTTTTTGGGAGGCTTAATTTTGTAGGTTAAAAAAATCAAATCATGGTGTGAAAACCCCAGCGCAGGAAATTGACCGAAACTACTGACATGTTCTGTAGATGATATTATCATAAGATCAAGCCAAGAATCAGCAGTATCGACATTATGATGCGTTGGCTCAAGTGGCAACAGAGACAGTGCAGCCGAAGTAATTATAGAATTAAGTTTTTTCGCACGTACGTTATCCCCAAGTAGGTCAGTATTAAAGTCACCCATAACTATGTGATGTGTGTAATCAGAACATAAAGAAAATAAGAGAGATTCGAAGTCAGAGAAGTAATCAACGGAAGGGGGACAATAGATGATACCGATCACTGCTTCGTATTTATCAAGTGTATCGAACGGGACAAACCCCTTAGCTTTCAGCCTCTAGAACTAATACAATTTGAATATTCGACGATTTATACTCTATTCTGCTCTGGCGTTATCTCCAATTAATATAACTGTCAACTTACACACTCATAACGAGCGCACTGCAGAAATAAAATAAAACGAAAAGGAAAATATAAAAAGTATTTTCCAATAAAAACGTCCGTGGATGTCAGAGGCAAACGTTTTAAATTGCACGCCAGTGTAAGGGACTGGATTTCAATTCCAACAAGTGGGTTGGTGCGATATTGGTACGCGTGCACTGGCGGGCACTCCTGAGTGTACATTGAGAATTTTTATGTCAGGTCTTCGATTTGAATGGTTTGACCTTCATTTTTTTTTGTTTTATTGGTATCCTTTTATGGAAAATCTTCGTATGTGTAGACTCGCTGCTATAAATGTGATGAAGTAATCTAATTATGGCTCTAAATTTTAAAGATATTTATTTTCTAAATATTAAATAGGTTCAGTTTTAACCAAGATTTATGAGTATCTTAGGGTTTAGTTTGATATACTGCTCCTGAAAGCTTTTTGTTTCGGATATTTCGAATCAACTAAGATCATATCCATATAAAATGATAATTTTCCCCCAAGCAGCATACGTTTAACTCAAATTTAAACGTGTAACATCGTTGCACTTCCAGCAAGAAATGCAAAGCTAGTAGTGACAATCGGTATATTCACAAACTGTCACAATGCATGAAACATATTCAAGCAATCTAAATATTCACAGCAGTTTCACGGTTAGTTACGGCTATCCGACTCATGAACTACGAAGCTTTGTTACTTCCGTCTCCTTCACTCGGTTTATATACAACTGGAGAGTAAGGGAGATGGCGCACGATACTTCGCCTATTCTCCTATAAGGCAGGACCTAGCGACGTCGAGTTTTGAATGGAGTGACGCTTCGACGATTGTTCATTCTTGGTCCCTTGGGTACAAATTGCATTGAACCTGTCCTAGCTAGTCATGCCAATTTTGTTCACAGACGAATTTAATTTATGATCTAATCTTTATAAATAACTCGCAATTGTTGTACTAGGTATGTCAACCTATTTTCGATAGACATTTCTGCTTTTTACTATTAATTAAATATGAATGATAATATTTGTTGTAATCTTAGTAAATGTTTAATGAAAAATGACACCTCTTGACGGTTTGTGTTAACTGTGAAATTATCAATATGGAAAAAGATGCAAAGCACTTCACACAGATGGCGCAAAAGCTAGTAGGTATCCAAATACAAAGACGAGGAAGATTTCGTCGCCCCGTTAATTACGTAATATACAAATAATGTATTTAAATAGCAAAGTTATTAATGTGACTGTACCTATCTGTCTTATCAGCAAGTGTTAGAAATGTTTTATACTCTACACAAATTAATAAAGCATACACAATTACGAAGTTTTAGAACGCTTCGTAGTTATAAACTTTATAGGATGGAAAGCCACAACAATATTCAAGCAGTTTCACAGTTAGTTAACAATGTTCGGATCCTGGGTCCTGTTAGACAGATTAAACTGCGGCACTCGCTGATTTCAGTAGAGTGTCGCTTCGGTGGTGGTTTATTCTTGATCCCTTGAGTACGGATTGAACTGAATCTTGATTTGACCACAATGTGTTCATTCGTCTGTTGATTGATGGTGTCTATATTATTTTATATACGCATACTTAGGTATACTTTTTAATGACATTTAATGTAACCTTAACTTACGTATCTAATAAATTCCTATGTCGCTAAAAATGCTCTTACTACTATAATGCATCCATTTTGAGATTTTAAGTTCAACTCCTCATTTATGTATATTTATTTTTTAAATTGATGCAGCATACATACTCCTGATGGGTTCCCGTTATCACCAAGTCATTTAACATTCTTGTTTAGTGATATATTTAATTAGTAAAATATGTTTTTTTAACTTTTTAAATAGATAAAATGTATTTTAAAGGATAATTTATTGTTTCAGGACGTGATACACACAATCAGCACACCACACGGCCAAGTACAGAGGATCGTGGTTTTCAAGAAAAATGGAGTCCAGGCGATGGTTGAATATCCTTTACAATATAAATAATAACAATAATAAATAGGATACAAATACGGAATTTAAATTTAACCTATATTAAAATTCAAACTCGCCGTAACTGGAACCCCGTGCGTCTCTCCGCCGGTGGCACCATTATATGATGTCGTAAAGGAAAGAGAATATGTAAACACATAATATTTTAATAACGAGTTATATAACGTTGCAACATTGTTTTCTAGATCTACGAGAGTAAAGTTTAAAATGATTGCTGTTTTCGATTCACGGCATATTGTAGTGTAAATGGTATTATTATCGGGAATATACATGTACTTTATATAAGTATTTGGGAAAACATTCGTCAGTAACTCGTAAAGCGTCCTATGGAAATGATTAAACATAACATTGGAATGGAAGATTTTGTCATAGGAAGCAGAGATCCTATGTTTTTGCAATGACAAATGAAGGTCGGCCTTAACGATTATCTCTTATTCTTATTTTGTTGACTTTTACCATTGTTTTTTTTTGGCTACATAAATTTGATCGATAAATCGATTTGAAAATAACAGTTAGTTGATTGAATCAATGAGTGATTTGTTTATTTTATATATAAGCTAAATCGAGATCCCCTATTATAAATCATAATTCAATTAAAATGAACACATGCACTCAATCCATCAATCATCTATTTAATATCCCACTATGAATTAGTACTTATTTTAAAAGAGTATATTTACAATAGACGTCTATGTCGGTCGGCGTTCAGTTAACGACTAGTCGTAAAAGACGTCACTCGGCGCGTGCGCAACTTTGAGTGCCGCGTAAATTAGTTGTAGGGATGCTGGATGTTGTATCGATGCAGCTTTTTTCAGGTGAGTTGTGTAAAATCACCGGTAGTGGAATAGGTAAGCTATGCAATCTTACGTGATTTTTGGGTGTATACTATCAACTGTGCTGGCGATGTTACACCTTTAAGGCAATAATCGCTTGAACGACCCTGGTACCTGGCGGCTGTGTGTGAAGCAACAAGTGCAAGCAATTTTTTTCTAAAATGGCATACCCCGAAAGCATGCGATAGTACATCATAAAACATCGATTTAAATCATAACATAGAGTACGTAAAAAATAGTATTTTTAAAATTATTACAGTTAAAATGTTATTCAAAAAAAAAATAGTATATCTACATTTAGCTTAATAGATCTAACAATATACATTTATTTACTGGGGCTTATAAATAGTAGAGTATTAGCGTTGTTATTCTGTACAATGTCATCGATATCATAGACTATCGATATTGTACATCGACCTGTCCCTCTCACCTCGCGTCGAGCGCGGCGGTCACTGAAGGAATAAAACTTTTAACACCTTCGATTAACGAGCGCTTTGTTCCGATGCTAAAATATAAAAGGAACCAAAAGAGGACTTTATAAAAACTTCAGCTTATTTTGCTTCATGACATCAAGAAATATTTTTCGTAATTTTTTTTTTTATTACGTACAGTAGGTACGGTGGATTGTGATCTAATGAGAAAAAAATAAAGCCGGGTTTAATAATGTAGATATTAAATTAATATGGTCTCTATAAAATGCTACGAAACGATAACTTTTTCTTAGTCAAAGCGTTGGCATTAAATCAAAGTGTATTAGCAACAAACCCATTACATGCCGGCACGATACACGTTGTGTGTAATAAAATAGTCTGAATAATGTAGAAAGCACGTTTGTATGTATTAAGACTTAAGAGATCAAGAGGATCATATTGAGTCAGTACCCAGCGTATTGCTGGTGACTTTAGCTCTGATTGTATTCTATTCTCGTTTCCGCATTCATGTGAACTTGGTTACATGGTTACAATTTTTTAAAATAAATGCATTATGATAATAATAAAGAGCAAACAAAAAACAATTAACCTGCATAGTAGAAAGTACCTAATGTGAATTTAGTGTAATAGTCTCAAATTGATATTTTATATAATAATGATTCAAATAATGTATGATTAATTTATGATAACCTGGCTCAATAATAGTACTATATGACTGAAAATAAAGGAAAACTATATCCAGAACATTAAGAAATTATGAAAGTAGGTATACCGATGTTATATTGGAAATTATAATTTACATACCCTACCTCTCCATAACGTTTGTATAGTAAAAGTTTAAATATGAACTTAATTTATTAAAATTTATAAAATGCTTCCATGTTATACTCGAATAATTAAAGTTAGATCTTGAAAATAATCATACGTTTTATATTACATAGTTAACATGTACGTAGGTAACAATAGTAGATGACCTAAAAATCGAATTTGGGACATATCGTCTACGAACTCGACGTCAGCCGGCAAAACGATAATGCATGCGTATGAGTCAGAGAGTAAAAATAAACGAATAGAAGCGACTTACTACGGACAATTTACGGCAACAGATGTCGGTGAAAAAGTCTGTGACGCGAACAAGTGGGCTGAAACCTACATGCCCACCGTCGCGTATTGTCTACTTTTTTTATTAATTGTGTGCCAAAAATAATTTGCAAATGTTTTGTATTCAAATCGGCAACATATTAGACATAATTATGTTTTGAGACTAATCTCTAATTAATAAGGGTTTATAAACAGGTACCAACCGTCATATATCATTCTACAAGTTCCTTCTCTCAACTCATTAAATTTATATAATAGTATGCTATAAGAATATACGTTTAAAAATTTGAATAGTCTTTGAATATCGGATAACATATCCGCTCAAATATTTCTGAATACTTTTTTTAATGTAGTTTGCTTCGGTGTGACGGACGCTTCGCAAACACGCAAGGCCGACCATCGACCCGACAGACTAAGAAGTACGGTAATAAGGGAATACAAACGATACGTGAAATATAACAACGTCATACTTTATAAATTTAATTGGTATGTCATTTGGACAAATATTATATTTATACAAAGAGTGAAGAATGAGATTAGAACGAGATACCTACTCGGGCGGAACATTGCACGTTGCGCGGCTGTTGCTATAATTCAAATGGATCATTTCCTTTTCTACGGAAATCGATTCATATTGCGTTAATATCCTCACTCACAGTAATAAAAACTTTATGACTTAGTTTTATTTATTGCCAACAGTCTTTTTTCCGAAGTGAAGACGTTAAATATCATGAAGCAATAAATTATTGCGTGTTGAACTTTCTTGCATTATAAATTTTATTTCTCTTTTTGCGTGTTGAGACGTATTTTTGTTGATGTCTTTTATGTTACAGTGTATATTTTCTTTCATTTTCTTATAAACGATGACGTTTCAAGTAAAATGTGAAACCTTCAATTTCCATCAGAATAATGTCGGTCAGATTTCAAATTATGATTAATTTTTATTGCAAAATAGTTTTCATGCGAGTCTTTCACGTACAGTTGCGCTGATTATACATTATTGTACAATTTTATTAATATCGGTACCCTTTAATTCAAAATCCAATTACAACAAAGCAAGTAAAACTGTTAAATATTATGCTAAAGTTGTCGAGTAAAATAATTTAGCATATTCTTTCGCTGTGTTTAAAATGGCGGGAGTTATGCAAATAAGCTGAAGTTTTCAGCCGAAATTGGAGGGATGCGACTGGTGGTTTAGGTACCTTCTCTGTGTTAGCGGGTGGACTAAGCATAGAAAATAAATTTGCTAAACCTACCTATATGCAATTCATAATTATTCAGATGCATATACTGTTATTGTCATATTTTTTGAGGCACCCGAGCACCGTAAGTTTTATTCTGGTGACGATTAATCTCATTAATTTGAATGCTTATTAATTTAAATATTTTTGTGTCATTTACTGAATTATAAAGTTTTTTTTTCTGCCATCCTATTTTTAGTAGTAAGGTAAATAAGATTCATAAAAACCCCAAAGTGTGTTCTTCTAGAATCTTTAAGAACACAATATATTTCGTTTCTTTCATAATAATCATTGTAAATACTTATGTACCTAGTGAAACAGATAGACATAGTAATACGCTTACACTGCCGCCGCATCTTTATCCTAATTTCATAAAATGACTTTGAACAGTGCTCCAAATCGCCGTTATTGAATTTCACCCTCCCGGCTTAAAACAATAAGATTCAAATTAGTGTGACATTATATTCTTCGAAGTAGTCTCGATTTGAATAATATCAATGCTCCAAACTTGGACTAATAACAGTTTTATGTTCAAGTGCTCATCATTTTTAGATTACAGTGTTCTTTCTTTTTACTTAAATTGTTTTTCTTAATTACTTTTATATAGATACCCAGACGTATGTTAACTATAAAATCGGACAAGTCTTAATAGCATACTAAAGTAGCTCCTTTATTTCGTAATCAAGTAGTTGAAATTAATAGAAATAAACTAATTATAATTCTTTAAATCCTATATATAGAGTTATATTTACTTGTCACGACTACGCTACGTTTTGCTTCTGACGTTTGTTTTATAAATATTTATGTCGTATAACTTTTTTGTGTTTCCAATTGCAAATTCCAAAAATTACCTTAACTCAGTCTACAAGTTTGAAAGTGTGGAGTCAGCGACGCGAGCGAAAGATGCACTGCACGGGTGCGACATATACTCTGGATGCTGTACATTGAAAATTGAATATGCAAAGGTAAGTCAATCAATATTTTATATTTATCACGCAAATGCTTCTAGCATATTTATATTGTCAAGGTCTTTAAATAAAACACCAAGATGAAAAGAGAAAATACGAAATCATTATACATACATTTATTTATTGTAAACACAATAAGATTAGCTTTTAATAATATTTTTGGTGAGATATTATCTTTCCTCAGCAAAAATTGTTACGCACAAATCACTTTTGTTACGACAATTTGGTGTATCCGCTTTAAGGTTTAAAATCACAGCAGAATGGAAAACTATCAAAACAAATTGACAAATATCGATGCATTCCTCTGACGGCTGAAGTGCGGTCCGGTTAACTGCAATTCCAGTTGAATTTCACAATAGGTTCGTGGACAATAAAAAAGCTTGATCGCCGTTGGCTTCATTTGGACGTATTGTCAGGGATTCGCCTTTTACCCACTTTTACTTTTTAGGGATTCGTACCTAAAGGTACCAGCGTGAATCCTATTTACTAAGACTTCTGTTTGTCCGTATGAGACGGTTTAAAATTGAACCTTATAATGTAATCTTCGAGATCTTTTTAATTGCTGTTATAATATTAAATTAACGATTGAAATTTTGTAACTCTATACTAAACACGTCATTTAGTTAAGGTAACATTAAAACCTCTTTCAATTCACTCTTAAATATTTACTAAACCGAATGAACGGAATGAATAAAATTATACACTACAATTTAAATCGCAAATTACCATCAAATCATTCGACAGTAGTATGGAATTGTTCAACCGTAACATGTTTTACGTAAAATGGAAAATCGTTGCAGTTTACACGCGAATTGCGGCCTGTCTCGATATTAAAAAATAAACCTCCGAAATTGAAAATATGTTTTGACTATTTTGTTCTTGCGAGGTCATGTGGATTGGAAGCGCCGAACGGTATAGAATTTTCAGAGAATTCAAGGTGAAAACAATAGTTGGATAACTTTTTAGTTTTGTTTTTTTTATATTTTTGTAGTACCTTTTATGAAACTTATTTAGGAGTATATGATATCAATAGATATACGCTGGGATACATATTATTATACGGTAAGCTGATATTGTGTGATCTACTTAGCGTACCTAACCTTCGTGGACAGATTAATTATTTTAAGATTTGGTGGTATTCAATTATTAAATTCCTATAAAAATACCTACTACTACTACTAAGTAATGCATACGAAATATTAATCGTCCTTTAAATCATAAAAAAATTGTCGTCGTATCATTATCAATAAAGCTACCAAGCTTACGCTTGATCAAACAAATCTACGAAAGTATAACTTCTGAAAAATGTTCTTTTTTCATCATACTAATACCTATACGTAAGTATTTACCCCGTCAACGAGCTACAAAACGTTTAGAAAGCTTTGCTTTATGGTTCCCTTAACATAAGCGTGAAAGTACAAAAAGCTCTTTGTCATACTAGGGCTTTTGATAACAACAAGTATTTTTGTCACGATACATTAATCACGTTTTCGGGGAGGTAATATCAATTGGATTCTTTTGTTGTTACAAGTACAGGAGGGCTACGAAAATCTGCTCAAAATTTTTCTTGGTCAATTTAGCTCAGCGATGTTATTCTTATGTACATAGACAACATGACAATGAGAGACTACCGGTATACGCCAACAATTCATGTATATATGAATATTCACCAACGGCTTAATTTTTAAGTAAACGAAACGAAAAAAAACTCTTGCAATCACGCAATTACGAATTGATGAATTTTATCAACAAACATGAATACCAATTTTTCGCATAACATTTTCATTATTATTTATTAACTTTAAACTGGTAAAAGTTAGACAATTTCACCTCGATTTTGGTAACATGTTGAACAATTTTATATAATCCACAGCGGTACGTGGTCTTATTGTGGAAACCTCTAAATTATGTGGGTTCGATTTGACACGGGTGAATGGAATTATATTATCCTTTTCGGGGCCTTGTTACATCTACTTACACCCTTAAAACTTGTTGCAAATTGTGTCATTGATATTAAATTACCTTGATTTTTTTTAAAGGATACCCTAGGTATGTTCCATACGTTAAAATAACCCGCAAACCTAATGTAATATATTTATTATAAACCTACTTTAAACTGGGTGGAATGGTATAATTTAAACGCCTTCTCTACTTTTTTGCTAGGAATCATTAAAATTATTTATTTTAGAAATATTAATCACTATATTATAAATTAAGACCTTTTTTATAAAAATCGTACTCGTTTAGACTGGCCAATTTCAATTTTATAACCCTTCAGTGAAAGTCAGATCTTATACTAAAATTGGATATTTAAAAAAAAACCGGAAATTTGCAGAACCCAAATTCAAACTCAATTACTCTTCCACTAAACCGGTTATTAAAAGGAAGGTAAAAATAGGATGGAAACGAAATTACAACCGCGCAGTTAACTTCCGATTAAAGGAAATAAAACGGTTTTGGTGGCGTGACCGGGATGTGCCGCGCAAAGTTGTTTTTTCACGCCTGTTCTGTTTAAGATTTTTTAAATATTTTATTATCATAAGAGAAATTCGATTACAGTTTTGTCTTTTACTGTAGTAGCACATTCTTTTTGCAAAAAATAGAGATCTTGTATCAAGGCACGCCGAGTTAATTAATAAACATTAATTTAGTAGTAAAAAGTCAATTAGTGTTAAGCTAACGTCAACTCAGACTACTATAAATATAGGAACTGTAAAGTCTAGAACGTCAACGTTAAATTCATTCTCAAATTACGTATTTTATTGTTCTTCCTAAATGGTACTATTAGAATCTATATCAAATCGCGTAAATCCTGTGTCAACATCTGTCGAGTGTAAATCACTTAACGGAAGATTCCGAGATAAAAACAAATGCCTATTTACTCCGCCACTCGAGTGATTGTCGTAGGCTTCAATAATAGCCCCCCGTCCCGTCGAAACTGAACTGGTGAGGTTTGTGGGGTTCGGTAATACACCCCAGAACTAAGTTGTTCTAGTGAGATAATGCTCTTTTAGTAATGTTCTACTTGAAGATAGATGCTTCGATTTCCGATATTAGATTTATACATTTAGTAATTAAAATTAAATGTTTACATTTCTTTATGTAATGTATAATACGTAAACACTATTGTTTACCTACTAAAAAAATGTGTCGTGGTAATTAGTGACGCACATAAACTATTTTGTGTTATACGACAAGACCGTAAAAAATACCATTTTAAATAGCTACATTATATCCATAGTCAGGGCTGTAATCCTATGTATTTTTATTCGTTATCTAATACTCATACCTGCTACTACTAACAAGCTTTGCTTTAAAATTATATAGTTGAATTGGTTTAAAGTATTTATCAGGGCTCGTTTTTGTATGTACCTACTTATAGTAAAGTACCTATGTTAGTTTTTAGCTGACCATTTATTTCATCTGTAGTTAACATTACATTTCAGTTCACTCCAATGTGTAATAACTGCGAAAGCATCAGAAATTATGATATTGCCAGTTCCCTAAAGGAAAATGATTACATAAAAATCCAAGTTTACAACTAACTTTAACAGGGAACAATTTAGCGGTTACAAGAGGAACTTGAAGCCATTATTTTCGATCTATTAATCGTCGTTCAGGAGTTCAACTTCGAACGTAAGATAGTCTGGAGTTAAGACTTCCGTAATGAGAATTAGTTACTATAGCTATGATCTCACTTTAATATGGGTAAGAAGTGTATTTTATCAGTCAAGATCACGTTAAATATTTCTATAGAAACACTAATATTATAAACGCGAATGTTTGTGACAATGTACGGACGTCTGGAAGTATGTATATATGTTTGTTACTCTTTCACGCTAAAACTATTGAATGCATTTTGATAAAACTTTATAAATAATATAGCTTATTCATCAGAATAACATATAGATTATATTTTATAACGATATTGTAGGTATAAACTACTCATAGTGCGCAGACAAAGTCGCGGGCACAAGCAGGTAGTCTTGTATATATCGACAGATTCATTTGCTAATTAAGTTCAGTTTAAAATGAAATCTCCTACATCGTGCAAAGATTATTTTAAGAAAACTCTTACTTACACTGTACTTTGTATCAGAAAACGTGAGACGTTAACGGGGCATCGAACGCGCTACCACTTGAGAGTGCTCCAACCTTTAACCGCTCGTCTCGTGATCGTTAGTACTTGAGTTGGAGACAAAGACTGTTTTAACAATATAGTATGTACATTGTACCTACCTATAGTAGTATTAGTTCTATTTTCTTTGAAGTCTTGTTAATGTCTAATTATGCGTCACAGTGATATGTGATTATTACTCGTGTCCACGCCGCTATTAATAAATCTAGTAGATGTTACTAGGCGCACAACATTGTGGCATCAAATAGATGCCTATACGACTCAACATTGATAGATACCATTATATAATTGACAGCTGTGTACTCGTATTCAGCCAGTGAGGAAATATTTATGAAATAGATTTTTAGGTAAAACGGCGCATAGATCTGGACGGCTAGCAAGCAAGATTTCTGTCCCGCAAAAAAACATCTGTATCAGTCATATTTTTGAAAGAGCGAGTCCCTACATGCTAGCTACCCTAGCTATGACTTGTTCATATAGGTAGCGTGAATGGTGTATAAAAATCACACAATCTCTCGAGCTGTATTTAATGCCACAGATTTACGCAAGGTCTACGAAACGCGTAAATTGCAGACAAGTAGTGAGAGTGTAATAGCCAAGTGGATTAGCTCTTAAGCAGGGAAATAGCTGCGATGAGCGACGTGACAGCGGCTTTGTACCCTCAAGAGGGCTGATACAGCGCACTATCCGTTGCACATTTTGCGAAACTATGGATTCAGTATAAGGATGAAATCGTTTTATCCCTACTTCCATACTAATGTTATAAATGCGAAAGTGACTCAGTATCGTGTGTTAGAATTTAATAAGATTTGATATGGATATAGCTTTAGCTCCTGGAAGGACATACTTTTATCACGGAGATCATTTCTTAATGGAATGGAATTTAATATGAAAATGCGATAGTTAATTTTATTAATCACCTAATCTATCTGGGGTATTAATCTTCTACGTAGATAAAGATACGAGTCACTTTTATTAGGTATACCTGTAACCGTGTAATGGGAATTTACTCACTGTTAGTGGAAGTTTAAAGTATGAATTATTTATTAACGTAACTTTATTCGGAATTACAATTGAAAAGTTTTACTTATCAAATATCGTATTGTCGTCCTAACCGTAAAAGCGCTTGAACATAGTTTAACAACAGAGCAATAAAACAGTTGGGTTGTGTGCCCCGCGGCGTGTCATGCGACACTGAGCTGATAGCGGAAGTCGGAAATGCACGCCACCCCCACCCACACTTCCTTTCGTTCGAGTGGCCAATGGCGACGTATCGATGACGTACTTAACTCGACCAGGATTACACGACACTTCGGTTGTACGGCGCTGTATGCTTAATTAACGCAAATAAATGCTGGTCGTATAGTTCAACGTGTGTACCTATTGTAAATTAGTTCAGAACTTTGTGAAGTTAGGTACGTATTTGTACAGAACGTTACTCAGTTCATTGTTTCAACAATACTCTAAATTGTGGTTAATGTTCATTCCTAATTGCTGTTTACTCCCATTAATATATCACTTGCTTAAACACATATTTTTTTTTTGTAATGTACGTAAAATATATTAAAGACGTAAGTAAATAGTAAATACAAACTTGGAAGTGTAAACAAATCAATTAGCTAATTTTATTTGTACGCATTTTAATGTTTTATAAATAATGCATAAAGATTACCATACTTGTACAGGAAGAAAACAATCGGAATCTTGTCATTTCTGAAACAGTAGCACATTGGCAACAACTTTTTGATATAGTGATTCAAATAAACAAGTAGGTAAGTTTTAACTCCGGTAGCCTTAGGCGACCGCGACGAGCTCATCGTTCGAACTCGAAGTCGTAGTCGATCTTTTAGGTAAGAATTTAAAACTACAACCAGATAAAGCCCTCTTTTGTAATTTGTATATATCATATATTGAAATTTATTATAAAATTAATATGAAGGAATCGTATAATTTTATTACTTACCTACTTAAAGTATTAGTCAAATATCCAAAGTATACTAATTCGAGCAAAAAACCGTTATGAGCAAAAGTGATTTACTGAATCTTATTTACGTGAATCCAGTCAATTTGTGCTCGCTAGATATGAATTCATAAAAACGGAACCTTATATTTTTCACAAATCATTTTCATTTCATTTAAGAGGATTGTGAACCTGTTAATTTTCATACAAAAGGCGATAACGTTTTACACCCAGTAAATATAGTTAGATTTTTATAATTTTTGGATATGTTGTAGATATAATGAGAAACTACGTCTGTACGTTTGAATTTTAAGAAATATTGCTTACGCTAAAATTTATTAGCATATATAGATCTATATATAGATCTATATATGCTAATAAATCCTACTCGATTTAAATACTTAGACATCAAAAATCCCCTAGCACTTTATAAATTTAGGTCTGGTTTCTTAAATTATCCTATTTATTTTATAGGTAACAATGAAACATCTAGCCATTTTACTGACTTACACTTTGATGGCAGTTAGTTCTGCTACTAAATTCGAAGAAGAAATATTGTTTATTACTAAAGATGAGTCAACAGCTGTTTACACTGGAAGACATACTATTGTGAGAATAATAACACCAGCGGCGGCAATAGATGAGAGAAATGGAGAAGTGAAATACATTTTTTTCGTAGAAGAAGATATAGAGGAAAATGAAAATAAAGTTAATGAGGGGCTATATGTTTTGAAAGATAATAAAGCAACAAAGATCATAAATGGTAGAGATGCCTCAGCAAACGACGTGAATGGTGACATTTATTTAGCTACCGTGGATGGTATTTACTTATATGGACACAATGTCATAAAGAAATATGGTGTGTTTAATCAAAGTATAATTGCTCTTGAAAAGAAAAAAAATGAAGATGTTCTTTACGTGTTGACTGAAAATCATGAATTTTATGAAATTACTAATGATGGAAATATAGCTGAAAGGGTTGACGCTGTTGGCAATCCCTTGGATTTTGTTTTGGATCGCGAAGATAATATTTACTATTACGGTAACGATAAAGAAGTTTATGTACTGAATTCGAAAAATAATGTTCAAAAAGTTGAGGGACTTCCTAGAAACCCTTCTAAAGTGCAGTTATTTAGAGCTCCATATTTTGTTACGTCTGCTGTAATGTATAATATGGATAATAATTTATTTACAATACATTCTAATGCTACCAGCAACGAGGCTTTAATGAACTTTGAATGTAAACCTTCAATTATTTCTTTGGATGCTGGATTCAAACCATACTTTGCAAAAGATAAAACCATTTATGAATATGACATGATTCTTGCGACTTATAAATCTCTTTCAAAGAAAAATTTATAATTTATAAAATGTTTTTTTTTATTCAGCATCATATTTCATATAGCTATATGAAATATGTTTAATTTTAATTATAAAAATAGTTACCTACCTTTTGCTTAATATACAGTAAAGAAAAAATGTGTTTAAAGTACTTTTTTTATTTTTATATCTGTTAGTATTTCTCCATCACAATTTGTAATTATCAACCTCAGTAATTGTCTAATAAATATAGGTACCAAATATTGTGTCAAATATTTTATTTTCTTCTCATCTTCTCTAATATAGATGTTGTTGAATTGCAGCATTTGCTTTATAATCAACAGTATGGTAGTAAATATTGAAGTCAAATAATACACGTCTTTACTATTTTTACCGTGTAAAACCCATACAACAGTAAGACCTAAGACTAGAAACAACCACCAAATTTGCCCTTTGCTATAAAATGTAAAACTTATTCCAAATATAAAGGTACATTTTGGAATGAAACAACTGTTAACGGATTTAACTCGCGTATTTTTATTTTATTTTATTAGCTGACGTTTCGGATTCTTTACAGTTTCCATAATCGTAGCACGACTGAGCTGACAATAGTCTAACGCTAAAGTGATTTATACAGTTATGCAAACTACCTTATATTTAAATTACAAATTTTGAAAAACTACCCTATTCTGAATTATGAAATACTAATGTTACATTTTACGCAAAAAATTATAAAGGTACATTTGACAAGTTACGTACGTAGCAAAAAGTACCTAATTGAAAATACGTTGTCGTTATCAGGACCTGGAGGACGTTCGGAAGTCATAATGTCGTGATTGGTGCTGAATGGGTGCTGAATAAGTTCATTCTTTTTAACTATAACTTTTAACATTGTGAAGGATTTCGTAGAACTGTTCAAATTTTTGTATTGAATGAATGTGGCGCCGCTCCACAGGGTCGCTGGTTGGAAATCCAGTGGCGAGCTATGCATTTGGTTTTCACGCACCGTCACGCGGGAGAAACAGACCGCGTACAATATATGAGCTGACAGCAGCTCCATTCTATTATATTCTATGAATCGAAATGTAAATAGTTTATGAATATAAATATCGTGTAATAACACATATATACAATTAAGCACAAGTTATTTGTACCTCTCGTCTATATTTGATACCTATTATCTGCATTTACCAAATAATTCTAAAATAACGCTCAATATCGCATTTTTTTTATTTTGAACGCTTAGCTAGCGGCTTAGTAAAAGTATCTGTAAACATTTTAAAAGGCCTGTAAGGATCGGACGGAGAACTAAATCTTAGGGTTTAAGTTTGTCAACATTTGAGCATGGAACCTTTAATTTATACACTAAAAAAATAAACCCTTTTTCCTGGTACTATATTTATTTATTTGAGAGCAAAGATATACACGAATAGAGTCAGTATGTCACGTGCCTTACCTTATTTAAGTGACACTTAGTGACAACACAAACATAACAAGATGAGGTACTTCTTTTTGACATAGTGATATCTAATAATTTCTGACGCCTTCGCGATTATTATACATTGGAAAGAAACAAGTTTAGGCAGATTTAACTCGCGTATTTTATTTTATTGCCTGTTGTTTCGAAGCCTTTAAAGATTCCATAGTCATAGCATGACTGAGCTGACAATAGTCTTATGCTTAAGTCTTATATCTTTAGCATAAAACTATTGACAGCTCATAATGAATTCTAATATTTTATTTACAAATAATAAAGATAACGGACTAGAAAACTTATGTGAACTTTGGAGTATCTTATGCATGTCGTATACTGACAATAATTAATTAGAAATACTCTGTTTGAACCTGTATTCTGTCAGTTACCTATATTCATAAACTTCTTCAGACCATAATAGGCGACGACGACATCGGCGAACAGTGATGCCCTCGGGCTAGGAGGGGCCTCGCAAAAAGATAATTCAGTCTATTTGATTTACCATTATCTTTCTGACTCGGAAATAAAAGTCCTCGAAAAGCTGACGTGGCCGACGTCGGCGTTTGGTCCAGTACCGCCACTTCTTTTTATTTTCTTAGGACTTTAAATTGTCTCAACGTATTTATTCGCTTAATCACCTCGCTGTTCTTTCTACGCTACCCTCACACACCGTTATCCCTCAAGTGCATGAATAATGTATGACCGATGACATACGTGCTAAAATTATTATTTCCATGTAAAACGAATGTGCCTCTCCTAAATCCGTGATGGCAATGCTGAATCGAAGATTCTCACACGATGTGTATTACGGTTTTATGTTATTTTATGGTTGATCGAATTTGGGGTCCTTTGATTTTTTATAACATGTGAGTGATTTTACTCTCATTGCTTATAATGTGATATGGCATAAGTGTGTGCAGATATTGCTTAAATTGTTTAAGGGGTTTACTACAAAAAAAATAGAAGTTAAGAAATATACTCCGAACACTTGCTTATATACTATGGTACTTAGTCTATAAACAAGACGCCATCTAGTTCATTAGTGGTTCACGTATACATTTGTTACATTACAACTCCGAAGGATGACTAGCATAAACAAACATTATCATTATCTATCCAGTAATACAAATTCCTTGCACAAAATGCATTTTCGCTATCTGTTTTTCATCTCGGACGCGTTAATCATGCGTTTGGCAAATGCATATAGCTGCAGCGCCAGATCTTAAATCGCGACTTCTGACATTGTATATTAGCGTTATGACTTGGCTTTGCTGTGCTATGCTAAATGATTCGACATACAATTTTATATTGTGCTCGTACGAGGTCGATGAAACTTTCAAAAAGCTTGTAACGTATGAATTTATCCCATTATACGTTTTTGCACTTACAAATCTCTAAAAAGATCTGGACTATTTAAAAAAAAAAAAACAATATAGAATTTTATTCTCTTTTCTGTTTAACAACAAAGATTTCATCCATAATATTTTTCACTTTCGTGCAAAAGATTCGTATTATTAAACTACCTTTTCTTTCATTTATTTCGTAAATATATCCACATAACGCCGGTAAATTTTTATAAGCGTTTAGCCGCACGTCGCGGCAGGCTGGCGGACTGAAACGTGACTTTTAGCTTCATCAGGGAGGTTTTTAATTTTCTACTCGTTTAGTTTGTAGCTAACGTTCTGTACGGACTGCGAAAAAAATAAAAACTTTTATTAACGTATAAAATGTTTTTGGTATGCGTAATCAGTAAATAGTTGAAATGGGTAGGAGTACTTGCGATTTAAGACAACATTGTACAGCATGAAACTAAACAGTGACATTGTTATACTATTCGAACCGTAGATGAGGTTTACAATAGTGGTTTTAACATTTGGGAATTGAACTGGAATTAAGTATTTTAACAAATTAACGGCGTGCATTGCGCACCGTACACAGCTTAATTAAAACCGCAGAAGCCATCACTTAAATGAACTGGATAACCTGAACGTGGCCCTAGAGCTAGACAGATCGTGCCGCTAAACTAACGTTCAGTACACATTAGTAATATATATATTTTTTACAAGTTAAGTGTTTATCACATCTTAATAATATCATCTTTAACTAAATTATGTAAAGAAATTAAATTGTAGGTTTAGTAATGCACTTTATGTATACTGTCGTAATTTAAATATGTGCGCCAGGTATTTACCTAATATTTCATAAAGTAGCTCTTTACTTAGTTTTAACAATATTTTATAATAATTTCTGATGCCTTCGCGGTTATTCATTCCATTTAAATATTTTATAAGTTAAAAAGGTTTTAAATAATCTAAAACGTCCACATTGACTCATTATAACGTTTATTGTCGTAACTTATAATTTGTTTTATTCTAAATAGAATAGATATAGAGCTGTCATGAGAATCGTACCCATCTAATTCTCAAAATATGAACTAATGGTAAATAGGAAAAATAGTCAGATAGCACCGAAATGTTACTTTAAGTTAGTATCGAAACAGCTTTTACGTCCACTGGAGTGAATTCCAAAAATAAACTTTTATTTGGTACACTCGACATTCTGGAGCTTTTTAACTTTATTTCCTGACTGTAATCGGAGTGTGTATTGAAATGTTCTCTTTACTTTTCAAAACTATATTTTAATTCCTGTTCGGAATTCTGTACCGCGATAACGTAAGATATTTTTTGAAATATTGTAGTATTGGTTTTTTTCTTTCGTTATTTATTCCGTATGCAATCTTTTGAAATATGTCCAACTTAATTAAAATAAGATTTATTATTTTGTTTCAGCCCGAAAGATTGAATGTGTTCAAAAATGACCAAGACAGCTGGGATTACACACGTAAGTTTTTATATTATTTTTTATTCTTTGTAAATTCTTTAGAGCATTTATTGAAAATTCAGAAAGAGACAGAATTCATCTTGTATGTCTAATTCTGTGCTAAAATGCTCATATATTGTTTAATTTTTCTTATAATCAGTTAATTTTTAAGAACGTGCAGCTTAAATTATAGAATGGATTTAACGTTCGTACGTACGAAAATCGCATCGTGATATATATTTAAATCCATTTTATATTTTATTATTGACGGTTTGTGCCATTAGAATGCATGATTTTAGTTTAAATATATTTTTTTACATAACATTAACATTTGACCATATAAGAAGACCTGCAATTCCTTATTCACTTAAACAGTCTTACCTATTCAATAGATAGACATTTACAAAAAAATATCAAACTCGTCACACTATTTTTTTCACAACATACTTTTTTTGTATACCTAGATATATTTACAATTTTATCACCCATCCGTTGCTAATCCAAATGCAGAATATACACAGAATCCCCTGGCTTCGCACGTACTATCTTTACTGATCATACATATACAGCCAAGGAAAGAACCTAAATGAAGGTATAAATTGCACCACGGTTTTATTAGAAGTAAGCGGAGGCGGCGGAACAGACAGAGTTAAACAGTAGTTCTAGACACTGTAATATTTAAGAATCATTAAAAACGTCTAACCATCGAAGCATCTAAATTATATATATTAGTTTGGATATGTCGTAATTTCGGCTACATTACCATTTAACAACGACGTAATAGTCAAAGACTAGTATTTGCTTTTATTCTCGATTGGTGTAATAATTCGTGCCGCAAACGAGCTTACAAAATCGAGCAAACGAACTTCCGCCAAGCACGGAACCCCACAAGCGCAGCTTTTTCAACTTCACAAAAGCACCCCAAGCTTTTGTCGTCAACTGCTTGGGAGGAATATTCCATTTCTTTACGAATGTTTAGTATTTTTTTTTTGTATTGTTTCGAAGACATTTTTGTCTTGAGTATATTTTGTTTTTGTCCACTTATAGCAAACATCGTTTTTAATATTTTTAGCTCATGGATATTTATGTTCATTCTTCTATTCCGACATACACTCGCACGATATTTTGCATTTGTAATACGATTTCCATATTTAAAAAATCACAAAGCCAACAGCCTATGGCGTGCAAAAAAATGCAGCTAAGTGCCAAACGTTGATGCACTTACCATAAATTTGCACTTTTTCACGTTGGACACGGAATATAAATCAGTTATATCACGACCACTCAACAAAGACCTCTCCAACACCTCACAAACCTCCCGAATTGCTCTTAAAAGGTTAACGCGAAGCTAAGGTAGAACAGGTCAATTTAAAACGGTTGAAGTGCAGCATTCTTGGAAGGTAATAATTCATTTGAAATTCGAATGCATCTAGTCTTTTCCAAAGGAATTAGGTTACTAGTGGACGAATGAAATTATAAGCGGCCGCTTCATTCGGCTATGGATGCAAATCCACTTTTGTCTGATATAAGTTTTATATTATGACGAACTTTGTTTAATAACAGCTTACTCGGAACTCACGAACATTGTGAAACAAGTCCTTAATATATGAAACATATACAGTTTGCATTTCCTATTTTAACGTTCTAATATTTGATTTAGGTACCTGTGAAATAAATGTTACAATAAAATTCATATATGGCTAACATCCAAAAAATATTTGGCTTAAGAGAGAAACCTTCACGGGTCGTTGACATCATTTCATATCGCTAAGTAATGTTTATATGTGGATATTGGAATTTTTAAAGAATAAAGCTGGGCTTATATATTTTTCTTACTAAAACATATTGTTTGGGAGAACATGCGAGGTTTAGCTTTTGTTATTTTATCTGGACTTTAGAGTGTGACATGATGACGTTTTTCTGTATTGTGTAATGAAATTTATAAACATAAAACCCGTTTTCGAAAATGTAATAGAAGTCTCCATTTTATCTAGTTTTATTGAAAAATAACTGCCGACGCATCATACATATCTTCGCAGTATTTATCTTCTTTATCTTTTCATTTATTAAATATATTTATCCTTTTAAAATAAGTTCCTTTTTCCTTTTACGATTTTCTGCGTTTCTTGTTCAGTTTATTAGATAATATCTCTCCTTTCAATATTTGTTTGGTTTTGGTAAGAACGCTAAACATATTTTTTTGTGAGAAAATATAAAAGGCTTTCGGCAATTTAAGCGGAGTGATTGGTGGACTGGGTAACTGTTTGCTCTGAATTCCGGGATGTTCTGGTATCGTGTCAGTTTTTTACTGTTTGATATTTATAAATAGAGATTTCTTTGAGGAATTTTTAATGGGGTTATCACATGTTTATTTACCTTTATATTATGTTCCATGACCATTTTCATAACGGTCTTCATTTTCAAATGATTAAAAACAATAGAAGCTCCCAGGTAGATGATGTCATTTGGCACCGTCGGATAAAGGAAGTCTTACAGAGTAAAGCTCTCCGGAGATTCGCGAGAGCTTTTGAGCTTTCTGGAATAATTCCAAAGACGGACACTTGAGAGCTTAAAAACCCTCGTGAAGTCACTAATGTAAGTATTATTGGCCGAGTTATGTACGGAATTGCTTTTTTAATGTGTTTATTCCTCTTATATAGCTTTGGAGTGCAATAAAATTGGTATTTCCTGTAATGTCGTGGGTTTCTACTTTCGACTATAAGAATCTCTTCACTGAACATTGGTGCATATTGCATATTGGTAGGGAACATAGCATACGTGTTAAGTATTTGGTTCACCTCTCACGGATTAAAACTAGTTTATGATTTTCATAAGTTAATCATACAAATAAGGTTGCGAGATTAATCTCGTACGTAACTGATTTGTTTTTGAATCTTTTTATAATCATATAAATTGTAAGGATTTCGGCTAGTAAAGATACTTATTTAGATATTGACAAAAACGGAAGTTCGGAATACGTTGGATGTCGATGTTAAGAGGATTGTGAAGCTGTTGATTTTCATACAAAAGGCGATAACGTTTTACACCCAGTAAATATAGTTAGATTTTTATAATTTTTGGATATGTTGTAGATATAATGAGAAACTACGCCTGTACGTTTTGATTTTTAAGACTTATTGCTTACGCTAAAATTTATTAAATTTATTAGATTTATATAGAGATTTTTAAATGCTAATAAATTTTAGCGTAAGCAATATTTCTTAAAAATCAAAACGTACAGGCGTAGTTTCTCATTATATCTACAACATATCCAAAAATTATAAAAATCTAACTATATTTACTGGGTGTAAAACGTTATCGCCTTTTGTATGAAAATCAACAGCTTCACAATCCTCTTAAATGACTTTGCTTCAGGCGAAACGTACAAGTCGCAAATACGAGTATAGAGAAATGTTCGACATATTTCCGCTATACTGGATTCGTAGAAGCTCTTTACGATAATAATGTAATAAGGTTTCTTCTTCCAACTAGAAATATATATAAGTGATTATATATACATCTTAAAACATTTACATTGACTATTTTAGACAAGTATGTAAATATATGCGTATATTGGGTCAGTAAAAACCTATTAAAAACATCACACGAGTTAGATAATTCCAATCTCTGAAATAAATTGGAACCGAGTTTACCATATATCCAATTATCTTTTGAAAAAGTAATATTATTATATTTCGTTTTAATATCTGAAAATCTCTTTGTAGAACATAACTTTTATATTTTAATGTTTTTAGTACATTATCTGAAATTAAAAACAATGAAAAAGTGACTTGATTGTTATAAAATTCTTCTTTTGAATTTAATAACCTGTCCAATATTAAAAAAAAAACTAAGTAAATCCCCCTACCTAATGGCCGGAAGCGCCCCCTCTAAGGAAATTGCACATCGCGCCGTTTGGCGACCTCTTCATTGTATGGTAATTGCCACCTCGTCCTGCGAAGCCTTAATGGCTACGACTCTTTTTTAAGAGTCTGTTTTAATTTTAAAATTTCTTAATGTAGTTTTCTTGTCGATTTATGGGCTGAGTTCTTTTCAATTCGCCGAGATGCTTAATCCGCATAAATTCATTTTGTTATACCTATAGGTATTTTAAAATATAGACTCTTCAGTTAAATGTATAGTTAAGTTGTAATGATCAAAATAAATATAATAACGGTATCCAATGTGATGACGCTTAGATTGATAAAAATATTGCTTATCGTATTAAACATAAAATAGTAGGTATATTTCTTTTATTTGCTTGTGAGCTTTTTCTCTCAATAATTCTATTACGAGAACTGTTATCTTTTCTGTACTAGTTTTCTTAAAATAAACGTGAGTATTGTCGGCGTATTTATCTGGTTTAAACTGTATTATATTTTTAATCTACATGATGTATGACAGTTACATCGTACGAAATAAAAAAAATCCTCTACGCCGTAGCCGCCTACGATGTAGGCCGTAGCACTTACAGTTTGAGTCATTTTATATCTGGAGTATTTTTGTTGAGTGACCTTTTCTAATTTAATATTTTTCTATTAACTGTATACTATATCTTTTTTTTAATTTTATGAACTTTAATATTTCATAATCAGTATTTAAAAATTATTTTTTTATTATTAAACCAGTTTATAAGATTCTTGAGATAAAAGATATGAATTTAGAGATATACATAATTTAAATGAATCATCATTATTTCATAAGTCGAAACGTCGCTACGTATCTCTTAATTAATATTGTTCCTTATTGACTTATTGTTGTGCAAGCTCAATATTAAATTGAACGAAATATCTGTTTAATATGAACTCTGCTCACAAAGAGATTATTACTAGATCTCTATTCATAAATATAAGATGACTTCATGTTCACAATATAAACCGCTTTCAATATTCTATTCAGGAAATCTGGTACCTGCCCACCTGAGCTAAGACTATCCTTTGTATCGGACCTAGCTTAGACGGAATTCTCAAACTAGGTCTCCAATTCAATAGACAACACTTTGTTCTCCGTGTTTACAAATTCTGAAAGTTAGACTCTACCATTCTTGAGTTCGTGATGGGAAAATTAATTCGTAAGTTTCTATAAAAGTTATTTTATATAAAAGTATGTTACTTAATAGGTGTTAGCGAAAGCGAATATTACAAAATGTGCAACACGCGGTAAATTCTAGAACACAACCTCTGCTCCAGTAATTATCTATATAATTCTAAAAGATTCACTCAATATTTTATTACTTAACGATATAAGACTACATTTTATATTTTATATATTTAACCACATTACCTATAGGTACATTAATTCACACTACAGTTCAAAGTAATGAAGGGCTGTCTCTTATGACTTTTCTCTGTTGTTTGGTAAACTGTGGCAGTAGGTCAGCACTGAAACTTAGTCAGAATATGTGGCGGGCTCATGAATGTCTGAACATACGAATAGATAGGACAGTTACAGTCCGGGGGTTTACTGATATCTGCTGTTACGAAACTAATGGCTTCCAATTGAATAACCGCCTTGGAACAATGCAAGTTAATTTAACCGTGGCAAATATTCACTAGGAAGTACTTATTTTGAATAATTATGTATATTATGATTGTGTAATATCCTGAATATTATTGCTTTCAATATGAATGAGTACGTTCCAATGCTATTGTAAATGTCCGTTAGTATTATCATCTAAGCTCCGTATATGTTTTTCATCCTTATACGTTAATTACATTTACTTTTTTTAATTACATTTAATTTTCTGTCATTAAATTTTCCCGAAAGTACCTACTTTTTTCCAATTCTCTTTTCTATTTTCCAGTATTCTTAGTCATTTTGTTAACGTCGCGTAACAAAAAAAAGTGTTACGCTATCATGCGATGTCTACCTGAAATATTTATACTTCAACCCTTTTATCTCAAACAATCTAATTCCAACCTTATTCTTGATGCCTGAACGTCTATATCTCCTTATTAAATGTACCGTAGTATTGTATGTTTGAAATTTCCGACAAAGAGAACTGAGCTTTGTGCCTTTTAGTTTACGGATGTTTTTTTGCATATCAAGCTGCTAGAATGCTACTTCGTACGTCGACGACCGGCTAGTTTACCCAATTACAAATTAAATGTGTCGCATTGAGGTGGTCCGGCCCCATAGTCGCTATTGTAGCTTATCGACATTTAAGACATTTGAGATAGGTAGTTATGCTTTTTAAATATATTAATTTGGCTCTTTGAATTAAAACGTGGAATGACATTTGTGATTATGATCCTATCTGATAGTTAAATATTTTTTTTTTCTTTAATTTTGATTTGTTAGTTATTAGTTTTAAGATCGGGTTCTACCATGCATTGCTGGAGTATTCTCTCCAACGTGTAGATACGGGTTAGAGTAGAAAGCACTTACTAAATAGTACACAAAGACAATACCAACGCGACGTCTTGCAAGCCTGTCTAAGTTCTTAAGCCTCCTAATGTATACACTCTTGTTTATTTATTTAACAAATGCTTCCTGGTATTGTTTCCTGCGATATTTGGGCGTTTTGCAGATTGTTTTGTTAGAAAATGTAAAAGTATTTACTGACACCGTTGCGTTTAGTTTATTTTGATATTGAAAATAAGTAAGTATACTTATGCAGAAATTTGTGTAACCTAGAAAGGACTCGATATTTTTATATTTACGACACTATTAATTGCACTTTGTAAATAATAAATACTAACGTACGTGTAATTGAGGACGATTCAAAACTTTAAATTACTATAAATTTACTAATTACGTACATGTTTTCCAGAAACTGGTGTCTTTATTATTATTTTTACCTTTAAGGGTTCCTGAACTAAAAATAGTTTTTCGCTTCATACATCTACGTGTACCCGTCACGTAGTGTGTTAACACAACACAACATGTTAGGGGTTAGGCTAATACAAACAGAAACCTTTCGCTATGTATACTAAAACTCTTTTATAGGTTACACATACGGACATCTATTTTAAATTTAAGAAATAGCCGAAAATAATTACGCAGTATTGCAGTGTTCAAATTTCGAATGTAATATTTAAGATTACGTAACCGAAGTGTAAAATGAGATCCTATTACTGAGAATACACCGATTCTATTACTAATAAGTCAGTCCGTCCGCCCGTTACAGAAAGTCACAGATGATGTGCGAGTATTTCTATTGCCGCTATAACAACAAATAGTAAAAAACAGAATAATGTAAATATTTAAGGTGGCTCCCATAAAAAAGACATGATTTTGTCGTTTTTTAAAAATGCTGGCAATCTTATTTTTCAAGTCAGTTTTTCCTTAAGTTTCTCCAACACGAGTCTTTTTGCGCAATACATAAGCGGACTGTTACAGTTTCTTTCCTTTGTAACTATTCAAGTGTATTGAGTTGTTTTCTTGTTATTTATAACAAACTTCATTAATAAATTTGAAACTTGAGTTTAATATCTTCTAAAATGTATACCTACTTTATTTAAACGGGAAGCAAGAATGGGGTTCCGTAACTTTACGCCTATTCTCCCATTCCTCTAACATTTTGCTAACCGTACCAATTTTTTATATTCTGTAAATTATAGGCCATCATTCAATATTAGTATACATAGAGAACTTGCACTGCTGTTAAGTGTTTCTGAATGTATAAATACGCTGATTCAGAAAATATGATTTTCCATTTTTGGAAAATTTACAAATGTTCTTACCAGCCGTGTGTCCTACAACCTTAGTATTCATAGTGGCGCTCGGTCCGCCAGTATTGAACCGACTACCCTCAATATTTATTCAATTATATGTAAAAACCCCTTTTCTTTGTTATTCCGATCGGGCTGGTTTTCCACTTCAATTTTACATTTCTACGATATTTGCTAATTATTAACTCTGGTGAGTTCAGCTTCGATATTGATTACATTATGAAATAAAAACTAATATTTTAGTAACATATAAAATTACGAACTTTGTAAATGTGTACTATCTGAAAAATTTAGTAATTGGTGTATAATCATTAGGTTTATGGTTTAACTTAATTATACGACGCGAGAATAGCATATTACATACCTAACAGAAGAGAATAGTGCAGAATACTACAGGAGGTACGTTCGTAATCAAGAGGTAACAGGTTTTTCCTCATTAGCTCACCAGAGTCACAGAAGGCGACACGCTCCAGTTATTTGGAAACAGTCGTTTCAGAGGAATGATAAAAAGTAGCGACGTGGCAAGCACAAGCACTTTGTGCAACGTCATAGCACCAAACTTAATCAGATAAATTCTTTTAACAAAGACCGCTATGAAATCCTGACTTCGACTTTACAATGAATATAAACTAACTAAATTTAGTGTAACTATTTTTTATTTTTGATATTTGCTTATAATATTACGAGAACATTAAATTTGTATCTAGTAATTTCTTAAATTCGAAACTAGACTTAGAATAATTAGGCTTATTGATAATGTATATTTAATATTGGTTGGCCGTCGCATTTGACTTCGGATTCTCAAACCTCAATAAGGAGGCACTGAATTAAAACCCTATATAACTATATTTATTATTTATCCTTTCTTTTTAATCTAGTATTATCGCCTAGATCTTCGAGTCTGGAGACATCCGGAGTTTTCTGATTTCAAATTCTTTTTTTGGTGGCTGATTTTATACTATAAAAACATTTTTGGAAATCTGAACAAGCTTTTACCTGTCTGTTGTAAAAATTCCCCTTTTATGATGAACAGAAGCGCCTCATTAAAAGTTTGGTAACAACAGCCTGACAATATTATTATTTAGTATTTACACGCGAGGGGACCGGAACGTTTCGGCGGTTTAAAAATGACTTTAAGAAGTGTAAAGCAGAAATAATCCCTTTCATATCTTTGTAACTAGATTGTGGACATATAACGTTGTCATTTAAAGAGAGATTTTCTTCTTTACGTTCTAATATTATTTATAATTAGGTATTAAAAATAATATTGGATTAACTGTGGAAGGATTTTCAGTAGGTACTAGTGAAATAAGTTCATAGGTATTTACGACATAACAAATCCATGATCAACTCAATAGACAAAAAAAAAGTGTTTTTTATTTAAATTAGCTGCATCCGTAATAGGGTCTCCTTAAAAGAAATAAAACTACTTTAGCCAATTAGCAGCATTATTCAGTTGTGCAAGTAAGATTTCTTTCAAAGAATTCTTAATGAATAGTCCTCTTTATATCTGGTTGTGTTCGTGATTATATAAAAATAAAAATACCATTTTTCAACAAACTGATTATATCGTATTTGCTTAAATACCAGTGATATCAATGTGTGTAAACTCTCTTTCAACTCTCAAAACAGTCACGCTAGATGGTATTACCTTATTAGCCGTTACTATAGTCAATTCATGTTTTCTCAATTTTCCTTACACTTTTATGCACCCATTACCTATTCTAAAACGCATTATGTATTTAGTTTATTCATGAGATTGCCTATTGGTTCGCATGTGATTTTCATTTTGTATTCATACCTTTGCAGCTACGAGGCTATTAGGAATTTCTGATTTTAGAATATGTTTTTGTTTACCAGACGATTATTGTACTTTGAATGAGTTTTTATTTGTCGTATTGGTTTAGTATTAACTATGAATTGGATGCGAATACAGCTTTTTCTTACTTGAAGAAATACGTATTGTATGTAGCAGCTTCAGCTTTAAAACTAGGTATAACCTTATTTATTCTTACGTTTGGTACTGATATTTGAAGTTTACATTATATTTGTTTTTTATGCAGAGTCGTTCATATAAAAGCGGGTAAATTTCTTTTTATGATATGTGATGGATATGACTTCTTAGGATAAAAATATAAAGTTACTTTGCTGTCAGCCTAAATGATAAATTATTGAAAAAAGGAGTAGGTAGCTACAGTTCGGTGACGACATCATCTATCCAGCCTGCGGGCGACACGATAAAAGCATTTTTGTTAAATATTTCTTCGTAAAATATATTTTTGCCAATGGATAAGTAGTTGCCTAAAGAACTTAGTTTTATATTTGACGTACGTAATATTTACTATATTTTTGTTTCCTGAATTGTTCATGACGCAATAATAATTGTAATTAAGTAAATTTAGTTTCGCACTTAGTGTCGTATGTCTATTTAGTCATGTTACAATACTTGGCCATCGATAATATTCCCGGATCGAGTTCAATTGTTTGATATTATGTTACAGTTTAAAGGATTTCTACACCCACGTATTTAACTATGATTAATTAACAATTAAGTCTCCATAATTATACTTACCTGTTAATAGCGCCGTGTTTGACATTACTATTTTTGGCGTGCCTTTTATTGTTTATTTTGCCTTCATGGAATAACGTCCGCCGAAACCCCCTCCCTCCCCTTTACTTAACATCACCAAAAATACCTTTTCAAATAACCTTCGCATCCTATCAATAACAGGCAATCACGCCCCTTCATGTTGACAGGTTTCAGCACACTGAGCCAATAAAACGTGTAACTTGAGTCTTGACTCACCTCCTTCAATCGCGCCGCCATCTTGAGATAGATAGATGCGTGTCGACAAAATGGCCGAATTCGTCAGTGTAGGTTTACAATTGACTCGGGGTTTGTTTGTTGAGATTTATCAGGATAAGAAATAGGAAAATGCCGAAGGAGGTTCTTGAAAAAGAGAAAAACCACGACCTATGTAAATTTCAATCTCGGCTTATTGACGGACGTAGCTATAGTCGACCCCGCTGAATTCAAAAAAATATAGGTAATTTATTTACATTAACGTTTTTTTTCTAAAATATATTTTGTCTGGAATGAATTGGTACAGTAGTTAAAAAGCTTGTATTCTTTGAGTAACGCATTTTATCATTTTAATTGGAGTAAGCTTGTAGGATTTGAAACAGGACACTTTTATTCATTTGCGTTATTTAGTTATTACTATAAACCTTCTAAATAAAAATTTGTATTCATAAATAGTTTCACTAAGTGCTCCTCTTGCTCGCATGGTAATTTAAACATTTTAGTCTCCATCCTTGCCTGTTCATCCATCATATATCCTCAGTTCATACGGCCTACGTGTTGCCAATTTAAGAAGTGCCCCCGACGGCAATCTTTTGACCCTTGGTTATTGATGAAATGTGAAAATTTATAACTCTGCCACTGTCAGTAAAAAGGGCAAACGGAACGCTGAGTCCCAAATGTAGTTTTGTTTTCTTCTGCAAGTAAATTTGACTCCACGTCCCGTGACATGGAGTCAAAATAAAACTATCTGTTTTATAGAGTCATGCTTGGAACGTAAATTCCTGAAGACTTTATTTTTATTATTTTAGTTTATATGTAAGTAGGTAACTGTTAGCCACGTCTCAATCTCTTTTTTTTCATAGTTTATACTTTCAACTCTAAGTTTTGGCTGCAAGAATCACGTTGTTCATCCAACAGTTAGTTTCTCGTTTTCTATTTTACGGATAATAAGATAGAATTGAAAGAAAAATTGCTGTTTTTACACAGTTCCCTTTACCCTTGTTCCGGAAACCCCCGCTCAATCTATATAACGGGAACCGATTTGTTCCTGCATGCTTTACGAATTTATAGTTGCAACCTTTCTCTACAAGCGGTTTACGCTACCCTCGAGAAATGCCGGATTGTTATGGTAACAAATTAAGGGTCACACCATGACGGTCTTGTCATACCTACTTTATTTCAAGTTTTTTTTTAGTTTCTGCCAAGTTATTTAGATAATCCGGTTTATATAATGGGAAGAAAAGAAAATATTATTACGAAACAGGTATTGTGATTAGGAGAAATACACGACAAATTCTAATTTCATTACAATTATTTTCTTATGTAGTTGTACCTATTTTCGTCACCATTCAGAAACCGTACCAAAGGTAGGTATTTTTTCTTGATTATCTTGTCTGAATATATACCTAGGTACTTAGTTCCAGAGTCCCGACAACAATCATAAGTTCATAACCACGTTTATAGTTCCAACCCTCATCATATTCTACTTCTATTATTAACACTGTAACCTGGTTTTGAAAACACGCATATATATATATATATTGTTTTGATTGCTTTACTTACCTGTCTCATTTTTTTTGTTGAAAACTTACAGAGTTAGTTTTATTTTAAGTCGTTTAAACGTGTTTATTTAGTCGCTGTAGTATATCAGTTCTAACTCTAAAATATTTTGAATTTTTTTGCTATATTTTCAATTTAGTTATTAACTGACCAATATATTTGTAACGCGGCTTTCCCATTATATTTCGGAAATAATAATTTATTATTTATTTAAACACATGATCAGTATCGAAGAGGAGAATATCTAGAACATTAATATATTGGCCAGTTAATCTAATTACTACATAGATCTTATCCACTACAGTATGACTAACATACAGTTGTACACTTCAAGAAGGAAAAGGTTAACCACCGTATTGAATTCCAATCAAGAAAGAAGTTCAAGAAACCACGTGCTAAATGCAGGAGACTACTGTGGTGAACCTTTACATCTACATTTATTAATTATGGCTTTTTAATTAATCTTCCATGCACATAAAAAACTGAAGACAAACACACTCTAATATATGGTGTAAAGAGACAATCAAATGCTGCCAAAAGAACAGACTGCTTTACTTATACAGAAGCGACACAAGACAAAAAAACACGGATTGGATTATTTTATTTGTATATCTATTTTTGTAGCTTTTTTGAAAATTGGCATGCACCGTTGATGCTAGTGGAAAAGAGGGATAAAGAGTGTGTTCGTCTTTTTATATGTGCAGGGAAGTGACGGGACAGTGCCGTCGCCGTGAACAGAAACTAAACTGAAATTATTCGACGGTAAGTTTTATGTTTGTCCGAGTTGCGACGCTAACTTTAATCAATCGGATAGCTTATGGCTGTTAATGACCACGAATTACACGTTACATAAAATTAAGTTTCGCATAAACATGCATAACTACGATAGGTACCTACTCGAGTCGCAAATGTTGTGGTATACTAATTTTACCTTAACCGAATGTATTTCTTCTGTTTTGGAATTTGACACTGTTTTAATATGAAAATGATGTTTATGAAGGTTCCACCGGCATTATGCTAATTACTTATTAATCTTATGATTAATCCGTTAAGTAGATCAGGCTACGAATTGGGTCGTATCCTAAATCGTGATGTGAATCGCGTTGTCACAAGTCAGATTAATCTGTAAATTACTATTATGGTTTCCGATAGGATTGTATTCTATTACTATCCTATATGTACCCTTTGATAGATTCCCAATATTTAAATTAATGAACACATGAACATAACATGCACGAATAATATGCACGATTTACACAGTTAAATAAGTAAGCTTGACTAATGAGTACATTTAAAAATATAAATATTTATAAGCCAATTTTTATTGGGATGAACCGCGAAGGCATCAGAAATTATTATCTTATTTTTTACCTTTTTTTTGTCTATAAATCTAACGACTATTTTGACTTCTATTATTAAGTATCTAATAGTTATGTATATTGAATAAAAACAGGGCTCTTTACAACTCAAGTATGACAATCTTAATGAAAACTTAATAAATTATTTACAAAAACATCCCTTGAATAAAGAGGAAAAGAGGTGCTCGAGTCAACGAGTTATTGTAGGCAAAGTGAAAACTCTCGCGATTTAGTGGTTACTTTTGAAATTAGGTCGAACTGCAGGCGTAGCCCGGGAAACAAAGGTTCAAGGGGCAATTACGCTATTGAATGGTATACTCGTGATAGCATTGCAGCTATTTTGGCTTAATGAGTGAAGATCGAATGTAACACTACAACCTATATCTATGAACAGATTTAAAAAATCCGTTAAATTTTAGCTCTGCAGTAATTCTAAGAAACCATAATAATTGTATCGGTATGCTCTAATTTGCATTAGGTAATTTTTAATGCATACAAGTAAATTATATATAATAATTATATTATAAATTCTTTCAATTCCTAATATAAGTTACCAGCGGTTCGTTCCGGCTTCGCACGGATCTCTATTTTTTTTTTTTTCAATAATATTATATAGCCTATGTCACCCAGGGTGAACGTAGTTTCCCAACAGTGAAAGATTCAGATTCAGCCGTTTTAGAGCCTATTCAATCCAAACTAACAAACAAACCTTTCTTCTTTATAATATTAGTATATATAGATTATAGTTAATATTGTTAATAAATAGAACTTGTTTTATCTCATTAACGGCAATAAGAACTGGGCACGGCATTAGAAACCGAAATCAAATAATTAAAATTGTATGGAAATTACACGACGAGAACGAAACGTCACATGGTCAGTTTTTGGTGTGGTATGCACAACTTCTCTCCTATTATAAAACCAAACTATGTAAGAGTCAACGAGGTGTTCATTTTAAGTTAAAGTTAATTGCTGCATCTTTTATTAAAAGCATTTATTTATTTATTCATATGGCGCCCTATCTAAATCTTATAAAAAAATCCAACGTCAACATTCACAAAAAATAAATATATATTTTTATATATAATAATTTCAGGTCTTCACGTAATTAAATAAGAAGAAACTTTTGTTATTAAATAATATTCAAACATGAGTTTAAGTAAAACAAGAAGTCGATTAAAAATAAATATAATAGAAGTGTGTTTTGCACGGAACTCGAAAAGTCCAAACTTTTTCTGAGAGGGAAACTTTGAGCGTGTAATTGAATTTTATTACGTAAAGTTTTCGAGAAACGTATGTTTAATTCGATTTTATTGGTTAAAAGGTCGATAATAAAAAAAATCGCTTAGTTTATTGGTATTATGTGAATGCTATGGTGACATAACTGAAATACAACATTTAGTAAAGTATTTTTATTGAGTTTAACATATATTTATTCAGTATTATGTAATTATTAGCCTTCGTAAATGTTTAGTAATTTTGATAGACTCAAATTCATTACAATTAATGAATTAACTCAACCAGCCCAAACATAGCGAAAAATAGAAGCGGAATAGCACTCGTTTCGTAAATTCGTTGAGCAAAGGACATTATTCTTATGGGTCATTTATATAAGGCAAATCCTATCAAAGCCATACTCCTGTTTAGCCATAAGGTATCTGATTTACATACTCTCTTGAGTCGACTCTCTCTCGATCCGCTCCAGTCAGCCAGTCTTCTTCCTGTCTAACCAAGTGTCAACCTCTCCTTGAAGTATCCAAACATGTCTGCGTCTTTGGTGACAACGTGTATGTATTTGGATTTCAATGGTCCATTATTGTTGTCCGCAGTGCTGGAGGAAGTCCAGCCGGTGCAGCGGAGCGCCCCCCTTCTGCAGTCGCCTCAGTATACTGGGGGGCGACCTCAACCTTACAGTGAGTATTTAAACTTATCGCCGTTTTAGTAAAATAGTGATACAAAACAATACTGCCCTGCATACGATAAACTACTACAGTAGTTACTGCGTTTATCGTTAGCAGGGCAGAATATAATTATGTCCTTATTCCATTAAAGACTTGGAATGATCACGTTTAAATTTGTAATCATGACATGATTACATGTCATTACATTGTAATGACATATTTTGAGTTAAGTCACTATTCTATTAAAGCAGCGGTATAGGTGTCTATCTAGTGCGTGCTTTCCTGGTGTTGTGATTGTATTAATCATATAAGTTACTTTGGGGTAATAAGAAAACATAATCATATTTACATAATTGTATATTTTCTGGGTTCTAGTTTTATGAACGTAGTCTAAATATAAGGCACGTAAATAAGTAATATTTCAATTAAAATAATGAAGTACGAAATTAAATATCTTGATTATTGATTGTATGTATAGTGTAATTAAATATATAGAGAAGTGTACCTAAATAAATATTTAGCCATTATTTTTAAATGTGTTTTACGTGCACATTTTATTAGGTTTAAACTATATTTCTGAAATCTTTCTTCTACTATTTAAAATAAATAGACCGTTGTTCTGACTTAATTTAATATTATCGATTTCCTACACCTTTTGAGCATTCGCAACTTCTAGAGACGTGTTCCAAACTTCGGTCACAATAAAATCCGACTGCATACGGATACTCGAGAAGTTCTAGTAACGTATAGAACAATCTAGATAGTGCCGAGATCTCGCCGCTAATGTTGGCTGAAAGTTGTTGCTGATGATACTAATTTAGTTGTTGTTTTTGGTGTTATAATACCTATTTTTGCATCTGGTAATGTATACTAACTAAGTATATCATACTCAATTCGCGTGTATTTTTTTTTGGACTTTTATTTTTGAAGTTATATATTATCAATTATTATGTCTCGTCTCTCGTAATCTTCATTTTTGAAAGATTTGTTCATACTTAAACTGGATTTTTGTTTCCTTCTATTCTAGCTTTTCCATTGCACTATTTAAAGTTAGATACTGGCTTGCGTTGGGATGGATTAAAGCCATTGATTTGGCGTTGAATCAGACTAAACTTTCCCCCCGCAGGACCTTTGTAGAGTACCGAAGAGTAATCCCCGAAATGCACAGTTCCTACTTAAGTAGGGTCATCTTAACTTCACAGAATAAATATTTCGTAAACAAGAGATGTAATTTATGTCAATTATTTATTTATTGACTCACCTCTCAGAAAGAAAGTTGTGTTGTTTCAGCCTTGTCCATGGACCTTTTCTTAGAGTAATGAGACTCAGATTAAAATATTAATTTTCTCTTATTATGTGGTCTTTATATAGGTACGCCATGAGTTAGTGTGAACAAATAATAGCATTCGGAATAAAAAAAAAATTTGGAAATGCTTTCGTCTAGGTATAATAGGTCTAATTTCCAAATACTGTTTCCTATAAACCGGTAACCCTAAATATGTGGTAGGTCGGGCGCATAAGTCGCCAGAGTTTTGGAGCGCTTCGTCGATCTAAACTGAACTAAATCCAAAACTTCGCCTTCAGTATTACTGTCCATTTGTTTAGAGCAAATAATCATATATTCTGAACTTAGACACAAGATAAAAACTTTTTCGAAAGTAGTTTTGCCTTTTATCGCATACCTACTACTGTAGGTATCGTGCTGGCTTGAAATTTTCATGCGTCAAATGTTACGCAGATAAATAAATGAAAATGTATTTTTACATTTATACGTTACATTAAATTTAACAACTAGCTAGGATAATGCAATATTGTATTTCATGTTTTACTGCTATTGTTTCGAAAAATAACTGAAAAAATGGACGTTTCAATTATGATGAAAACGACTACAAATACGTCAAATACCTACCTGTGTTCGCGTACCTGAAGTTTATCAAAAAGTAACTAATAAATAAATTATCATGCGTGTGTTAATTTGGATATTCTGAAACAGGTCCTAATAATAGTAAATTATATTACAGGTATTTTGTGAAATGGTATTGATTCGTTCAAATTTCTTTGTGTTGACTCACCACTACTCTCGTGTCGCGTGACGACAAACAATCCGCTTTGCCTTAAGCCCATCTATATCTGTTTGCATGGGCTTAGATTTCAAATTGTTTTCGATCCATGTTTGAAATTGACATGGCACCTAAATCTATTTTTGGCTTCATAATAATGAATTTTGTTTGCTAAATAAAGAGTAAACATTTAAGCCTAATTATGTTTCTGTACCTATATGTTACAACTTTCTGAATGGTGATGAAATAACAATGTGACATTTGCTTAATTGGATTATACTTATAATAGGCATTTAATTATATTTAGTTCAGGTTAAATGTTTGCAAGAGCTATTTCGATCAATTTGCTAATTATTAATTATAACAGAGACACGATTTTATTTACGTAAACTGTAACTTTTACTTCAACTAAGATAATAACTTAGATTATAATCGTTATATGCTTTTTCAATATAACTGTACTACATATATGAAAAATATTTTACTCAGCTACATTTATTATCGCACAAGCAACAATGAATCGATAGTTGAAACTTTACCAAACTCAAACAAACCGGAGCGAATGCACGAAATGAACAGTTAATTAAAAGCAGACGATTGCATTGAGGACATTTAGAATTAAGGAAAACCCCCTTTTATAATAGGTACTTTATACGGTACCAGTACCTAATAAGAACATTATAGAACATATAGCAATTACCAATTAACATACTAAACAATTATTTGAAATACTGACGGACAAACTAGAGCTGTGTGTATGTAAACTCTTTTTTGTACAACAAAACATTTACAGAAGCTAAGGAAAAATCTAAAATACGAAAACGAACTAATACCTTTAAGGAATCTCCTCCAATTGGTTAATTGGAGGAGATTCCTACACAAGAGGTTTCTTGTGTATTTATATTATGCCTTATAAAGAAACATTTGTTCATATAAAAAGCAAAACTATATTATTTTAAAATCTTTAGATATAAATACATAAATATAATCCGATATGCACTATAAATCTCATCATTATTATTATCTGTGTTAATATTTTCACATAATTGAAAAAGGATTATCCATATGTTTGGATTTACTTAGTAATTCGAAACAATAGCGATTTTATATTGAGTGCTTTCAAACCGATTGCAGAAAATGAAATTAAATTAGGAATATTTTGAATACTCACGACATTTTAACTGTTTTTGTCTTTTAGTTATACCTCACTTTTCAACTCACGACAATGTTAGTAAAATGATTAAATGCTAACATTGCCGTTTAAAGTTGAAGATGCGTTTCACGAAATTTTCATTTAGAGTGGCTTAAATTACTCGATTTAGTCATCCTCCAGCCGCAGATCTATAAATTCCACCTCGCAAGCATATTTCATGCATAAAAGATACCCTTAGCGGTATCCCCACAAAAGCTTAAGGCAAAGATGTAAAAAGCTCCTAGGCAAAAAATATCCAAATGTTCATAACTGAACTGGGAGAATATTAATTTGGTCACTTGATTAAGATTTCAGTTTACATAACTTTTTCAATAACGTGGTGTACGACGCGTCTGTAGTGTTTTGTATATTATTATATAAACTTGAACTGTTGTAGTTAATGTTTTCACGAAATGTGTACGTACTTCTAGAACTAAACATTTTAATATCGCAAATCAAGTGAAAAACGTGTACAAGCAAGGACTTGACGTGTTTTTAATATTTTACAATAATAAGGTCTCTAAAGTCATTGATACTTTATATATTTTTAATCATACAATATTATGATAAAAACAGTCATATTTATCAACGACAGACCATAACGTAAGCCAGACTACTTGATGACCTGCGTAGATAAAACCCGCAAGCGCTCAAGTGGAAAATAAAAGAATCTTCGCAATAAAAGTCAAAACAAAAACGGCTGCAACCGAAACTGGGTCGCGCCCTTTTAGAAATGCACCATCAAAGCGCTCGCTGAATACGTCCGCTCGCAATAAAGGCTACCCGCGGAATGATGCGGGCGCGCTATGTGACGCGCGGCGGAAAGTGTTGCCAGTTCTAAATAATTCATAAAGTACGCGCCGGTGTTGCCGAGCCGCTGAATTCCTAGTGAGCAGACCGCGTTTCGGATTTATATCGCGTGGAGTAGGGCGAGCTCTAAAATGTATTTTGATAAATAGTCAGTTATTTATATTATTTAATAAGAAATTCGATGAATATTATTGTTCTGACGAAAAGTAATTGCAATATACGTTACCTTTGTTTTCAACGAACCTAGTAACTTAAATTACACTATGCAGAATGTCATCTTATCGCTATATCAAATGAAATTGCCTATGTCGTATTAAAATACCAGCACAAAGTGATAAAAATTAATTACGTCATTGCCACGAGGCAAACGGGACAGGAAAATTAAATCCCCAGACCGATGTAATGCTATACCTAAAGCATGATTGACAAAATCATCTTTTATTACGTCCGACGCTGCAGAACTGTCGGAATTGAATATAAACTTGAACGCGCCCGTTCCGTTGCCGTGTAGCTATAAACGTTCCGTATTACGATCCGCTGTTGTCGGACTGAAGGTGAATATTTTTATTCCTTCAAATATCCCGACACGGAACGGAATTGAGGTTTTAATGTTACCGTGTATGACGGCGGCTGGTCCAATTCTCGTTTTCATCTTTGTTTTGACTCACATGAAATTTTGAAGCGCGTATAGTGTGCATACATTTCGATCTGTTTGTCGACATTTAAAAGTATTTTCATTTCGTTTGCATGTTTTTAATCATTATGCATGTTTTATTTTATCATTCCTATTGTTTTAAATTTCGTCTATTATCTTGCATAATAATTCTTCAACAATCATGAAATTATTGCCCTACAAACTTCCCACTTCAATTTTAACAAACTGAAGTTACTTATGTCATAACACTTCAGTACTATTACCGGGTTTGTTGTTTTTACTTCGTCAGAATGGATGGCGCTTCGCAATTAATAAGGGGCGACCATGCTTTTAAACAATTAGGCTTGGTGCGTTATTCACTTTACATACGAGTATGATCTACCTACAGTGAGTTCCACCGCATAGTCATCGTGTTAATAAAATGTTGTATAATATTTTATTTTTTATTCAGAGGAATCGGAATTTCGTTACCTTTCATAGTTTTAGATTAAGATATCAGCAGTTTATTTTGACTATGTTAGAAAGCATATTCAATTGCCAAAGAGTTATCATTACACAATTTTTGGTATCGTTCTTAAAAATGTTGAACTTTATTTTTACCCTGATCATCTTTAAACTACCTACTTACACTGAGCACACACAAATACAAGGATTTCGAAGGATATGATCGACGATACAAGAAAGAATTGTAAAGGATTAAGTAACATACCTACTACCCGAAGATAATTTGATAAAACATCCGACTTCAACGTCAAACGTTCATGGGATCATAAATGATGCTGGAAAGAACATGCAGATAACATTATATATATAATATCTATATTCAAACTTCTCGACCGACTGATCGACAGATGCTACGACCGCCTCTACGCCGCCTTCCAACAGATCATGCAACGAGGATACCTGCAGTCAACATAGCCACAATTCTTGCGACCAATCACAAAATGGTTTGTATCGAACGAATTTGAAATAATAAGTGTTTTCACTAATATATAATATTCAACACAGGAAAAATATAGCATTTATGTGCAGTGCCATAGGAGACGATAGCATGGTCTCTATAAGACGTTGTCCTAGCTAGTTAACGAGATGCGTTGTGTGCAACTACTAATACCTTAGCTTGTAACACTTCTAGTTGGTACCTTAAAAATATATTCTAACCACATAATTAGCTACTACTTAATATTATAATTTATAAAATCCGTCTATACTTACATAACACCTACTTATATCCGTGTAAATCCAATATTATTACAAAATATAAGCTTTAAAAAAAGTGCCTATTATTAATACAAATTTTAATTATATCTGTTTATGATTATATACCATTATAACGATAGAAACGTCATTAAAATTATCTATATATATACGTACCTACACAATACATTGTTTTCTATACTCTACATTACTTAATACTGCAATTATACAATAAAAACGATAATACTGTTACAGACTTTCATTTCTTAGAATACCCTTTTCAAACCTTCACTTTGCATGTTTTTTGTTACTACACAATTTTGATTTTGATTTTTATTGAGCGCACATTAATTTTGCATTTTGTTGTGATTAGTCAATGCTTTTCATGATTTTTATTTAATGGTATCGGAATGTGTTACCTTTTTAATTTTTACCCGTATTAGAGGATTTGATTTGTGTTTGAAACAAAAATAGTTTGATGTTAAGAAATAGTCTGTTAGGTCTGACTTAATGTTAATAATTATGAATTTGTGTTATTTTGGGTATATTGTTTAGCAATGGTTTAAAACTTTGGAATGGAACATATCCGGATTCAAAATTCAGTTAAAAGAAAGCCAGTCTGTCCGGCTCTGTCAAACTGTAGCAAGTAACTTGTCTCTCATTAACCAATGAAAATGGAAATATCCTGACAGCTAGACATCTCTTAGGCATGTAGCGGATTTTTGACTAGTAATAGCCTTCATTGAATAGCTAACACGTGAATAAAATGAAAAATATATATGTTTTTTGTGTTTCTTGAAGTAATTAGGTACTAATAATTATGTACTTGTCGGCTGTTTTAAATTATTACATTCTGTATTGTATTTTTATTTATACGTTTTGGTACCAACTAATGCATCTTCATTTCGTTCTTACTTTAGTTGACAGTAAAAAGGGTTTCGGTTCGATGTGATTATATTTCAGGTTTAATAAATATATTTCATTTTCAATTACAGTCATACTTAATTATACGTTAAACACTAGTGCGGTTAGACTATAGTTACTTTGTGAATCTTGTGACAAAATCATATAATGTTATACGGCTTATTTCACAATGCTTATGTTAGCTGTAGATATATTTGCCACTTTTCTGATAGGTATAAGCATAATTTAAGCACAAAATGGTTAACTGATTAAATTAGTTATTATCAATAGTAAACTATTTGGAGCTTATATGTTTTCATCTGCTGGAAAAGTGGCAAACGTTTTTTTGGGACTTAGGCATGTGGGTATTGTGAATCTGGCTCGTAAGTTATCAAACTAACAAAATTTGATTTATTATATAGATTTAGGATCTGATGACGGTGTCTCATTGTCTTCTATCTGGGAGTGTCAATACGATACTTTGCAAAACATAATCACTTATAACTTAAATATTTAATGGCACAGACTTCTTTTATACGTAATGCTTTTACACATCGTATGCAAATCTAAAAGAGGTTTCTCTTTCAGATATGGACTACGGTAGCGGCGGACCTCCGCCTCCTGGAATGATGAAAGAACGACACGGACCACCGCCGCCACACCACCCGGTAAAAATTACTTACATTTTTGTTCTATAACACTTTAAAGTTAAAGATTTCACAATCTACTTTTTTTAAATTTTACCTTATTTTGTATACATGCCCTTTTCAGCGCGACGGTCGCGGTTACGGGCCAGAAGGTTATGGCGGCGAAGGTTTCGTTCCACCCCCGCCAATGCACCACCCGGCTATGCCGCCACAAAATCAGGTCTGCTTTTACCTCTACCTGCGGAAAGTATTTTCCTCTTTCTTTCTTTTTTTAGACTAACCCGTTGTTTCAATATACACGTAAAACTCTTTCTCTACCTACGAAGACTGATACTTGGACGTTTAAGTTTACAGTCCACGTATTGCCATTTGAGAACTTGTCAAATTAACTCTATTGTCTGTCTCTTCAAGTGCAACATGGGTGGTCACACATTTATCATTATCATTGCTGTTATGACATTTATCATTGTGTTTTCAGGGCGGCCCCCCACAGCAAGGTGCCGTAATGATGGTTTACGGTCTTGACCCTCAGACAGCCAACGCGGATCGTCTTTTCAACTTATGCTGTCTCTACGGAAATGTTGCTAGAGTAAATATTAATGTCTTTTCTTAATTTTACTCATATTTACTTTTTAACACTTTCACTTTTTAATTTCAGTCGTGATTTTAAAGCTTCTAATATTCTTTTGCCTATTGAAATTGTTTAATTTGCTCTGCAGATAAAATTCCTGAAAACAAAAGAAGGTACAGCAATGGTTCAGATGGGTGACGCCGTTTCCGTCGAGAGATGCGTACAAAACCTGAACAACGTTACTGTTGGCGATTACACCTTAACACTAGCGTAAGTACAGTATATCAAAATATTTAGTAACCTAACTTCTGTGTTAGGGTACATAATTGTATAAATTCAATTGTCTAGAACTCAGCATAGTGTGATGTTTGCTTTACATAGTACTTACTTGTTTGTTTCAGTTTCTCCAAGCAAGCGTACCTCTCCGAAGTTATGAACCCGTACCCTCTTCCAGACAAGAGTCCATCATTCAAGGATTACGTCGGAAACAAAAACAACCGCTTTCTCACACCGGCTTCTATTCACAAGAATAGAATACAACCGCCTTCTAAGGTAACTTTGCCAACATCCAGGAAGTTCATATGTAGTGCTCAACATGCATTAGTGTTTGCGTTCTTTATTAGCGCAATTACACTTAAGTTCTATAAGTTTCAAATTAAGTATTATCTAAAAAACTACGAGCATCTTAGTGGTTAGGTAATTATCGCATATTCACGAAATCGAATCACATAATAGGTATCAGTTGTCATTTAATAGGCAAAGGTTAATTGCTAATGTCTAATTTTAGACATTAGCAATTATATAATTATAGCAATTATGCTATAATTATAATATTATTATGGTAAAGAACCAACTCTCATGTTGTATCAATCGTAGGTGGTCCACTTCTTCAATACGCCGCCAGATGTTTCCGACGAACAGCTCCTGCAGGTGTTTCAGGACTACGGCGTGGTGCCTCCGCACACCATCTCCAAGTTCCCGCTCAAGAGTGACAGGTAATCATTGAATTCGTATTTCTGCATTGATGGCACCAACTCTTTCTATTGTCTGTTACTTGTGCTACCGATGCGATGAAGGAGGATGGATATGAACTAATAGCATTAAAAAGTAAAATACACACATTCATAAGTCCACACTTAGTTGGGGATGAAAAATGAAAGCAATTACACCGGAAGAAATTATACAATAGTCGACATTTTAATCAAATTTCGTTTTGAGTTCCTACTCAAAACGAAATTTGATTAAAATGTCGATGTACTATCCTTAGTACAAAAAGTATCCTATGACACCTACACATGTATATTGTATATGTGCTTTCCTAATATTACTTACAACAAGCGGGCTGTAACTGTTGCTGGTTAAAGTAAAATGACATTGCCATTGCATTACTTTAACCGGCAAACATTTTAAAACTGGTTACCGTACCCCTATATTTTTCAAATTGCAGATCGTCGTCGGGGTTGATGGAGTTTCAGAATATTTCGCAGTCAGTGATGGCGATTATGGCCTGCAACCATGCCACCATTCAGCACCCAGGTATGATTTTACATTATTTTAATTCCATACACATGATAAATATTTGGTCTAGGATTTTTATCAGACACGTTGGAAACATTCTGAGTAAATTTCAGTAATAACTGCGATCACACCTATACGTTACATACTTTAGTGAATTAATAAGCAAACACAGTGACAAACGTGAAGTACTTTTTAGTATTACTAATTATTATAAAAAAGGAACGAATTAGTGCGAATATCATATTACAAAACGGCACTTTGTCAACTGTGATTGATTTTCACATTATTTTATTTTAATATGTACCTATGAATTATTGTTCCCTGGCTGTGCCCAGCAGTATCACAATGAATTGGAATAATATATTTTTCTGGTTGGAACAGAATAAAATTATAAAAAATTTAATATGTAAAATTCGTCAAAATCGGTTTATCGATTTAGGTGTGAAAACATAACAAACAAACTCACTTCGCTTAATTACAGGTAATATTAGTAAGAGTAAGGGTCATTTATTTATAATTTGGAATTCCAGGTGCAAAATTCCCATTCGTGATGAAACTATGTTTCTCATCCTCACGACAAATTGGTCAGGGCAAGGGCCAGCTGAAAAAAGATGGACAAGGACAGGAACAAAACGCTAGACAAGGACAAAACAACGGGATGTCCGAACACGACTACTAGTAAGAAAGTTCACATATTAGCGTGTAAAGTGTTACAAAAGACATGTAAAGTAAAAATGTTTAGCGACGTCGGACCAAAGTTAAGTCGAACGGAAAGTTATGTTCTTTTCATCGGGCAGTTCCTTGTTTTTAACTGTTGAAATTGTTAAGAGTTTAAGTTTTTTTGTTTGTAAATTTTTAATATGGAATATTTTAGTTATATTTTATAGCACAAAATATTGTTGGTAGCATGCGTTGTATTATTTTAATGTATTACTAGAAAATTTTACCGTGTTGGATTTGCTGTTTACTTTTAAAGATACTTATAGGCCTAAATTTTTAGTAGGTACCTATAATTTTATGTCAAGATAAGACATTTAAAATATGTGAGATATTACAGTTACCCATATTGAAGAGGTATTTTAGTTTTTAAATATAAATATTATGTGGCAATTTTTGACTGAAAATTTACTCCTTCTTGACGATTTTAATGAATTTTAACTTGAACGAAATGTTATTAAAGATTAAATATTTTAACCTTTTATAGTAGGTAGGGACCATAGAAAGAATTTGACTATCCCTGTATTTGCTTGTATATTTTTGTGAGTATGTATAAAATTCAATCTCACTCGAACTGATCTAAAAAAATATATACAAGTACCTAATGAACTTATTAATTTAGATTGATGTAATTCTATGTCAATTTAAATAAGTAGGTAGTCAAAATAGAAGAATATAATCCTACATTTGCAATTAGTTCTCAATAAGATTTTATATATACCTGCTTGAATAATCCAAGCAAATAATTATGTAGGGATGTCAAATTTTTGTATTATTCTTCTTCGTTATTTTGACGAAATAATATATCTATTCTTCTATAATGTATACAGGATCTTCGTAAAATTGAATATTTACGTTTTTTTTCGTAGAAAGTAATATTATATTTCTGACACTAGAGCATTTGAATACTTGTATAAAACTAAACGTGCATTTTTAAAATTGCTTCTGTATTTCGCTTGGGTTCCTACTCGGTCTTTTCTAAGCCAAAAAATAAGCCAAAGTTTATTAAAATGTTAGAATAAAAAAGGATGTTAACGTATAGTTGAATTAAAAAGTGATTGTAAATAATGAAAGCTGTTTACATATAATTTTGCGATAGCTTTATGGAAGTACTATCAAGTACTCGAGTGTCAAGTTGAATGAAAAGAATGGATATGGCAATGTCAATATAATGATAAAAAAAAAATATTTTAACATACTCGACGTAAATGGTATGATATTAAATGGAATGACATATCTTTTTGGGCTTCACATAATTCGGTGTTGCGTCTGTCAATTTAAAAATAGGAAATTTTGTAGATAAATAAGTGTATATTGTATCTTAAACAATATAATGTACAGTCGTGCACAACAGCCATATATTTTGTGAAAAAGATTCACCGCAATATTATGCTTTCTAAAGCTTTATAAATAAGAATAGATTTGTACTTAAGCGCTGAGCTAGTTATACAGTAGATTTAAAATAATTATAGGTATCGTGCTCGACTGTTGCCAGTCCTGAAGTGAATAAATATGTCAATTTATATTTTATTTCACATCTCTTTTGTGATGGTATTCATAAATTTGCTTTGAAATAATTACCTACATATCACTACGACAAATAATATTTCATAGTAGTAGCTGTACATGTGATCTTTTGATGTTTAACTCTATTGTAGGTACATGTCTTTTCAAAAACACAGTTATATTAAATATATTTTGTGTTCATTTTACTTTATTATCTTGATTGTTACTATTATTTTCTCATGATATACCTTACATATACAACAACTTACATTTTACGGTCTGACTTAAATAGGGTACATTACTAAGAATAAAATACCGACACACTAATACTTGTTCAAACATTTACAACAGAAGCTTGTTCTTAAAATTTACCTGTTAAGGTTTTGACCGTAATCACTGATTCCAACAAATTCACATTTGAACGTATTTGCTTCTAGTTAACGGCGAGATTGCGGCGAACACACACTCACACATATCAAGACGGAGCCACACATACACTCAGCACACCACTACGAGTGAGGGGGACTGGGGTTGCCATTTAAAAAAAAAAGAATTCCCCCTAATAAAATGAAAACTGGGATAAAAGTAACCAACGGCTGATCCTTTAATTTCAATGGCAACATCAAAATAATTCCTTTACTTATACATGTGATCTAGATCACTTCTTATAAAGACATTAACAGTTAGTTTTATTAATATTATTATTATTTAGACACATACAATTTTTCATGTTATAACACATTACAATTCCAATTATTTTTCTTTGTTTTTCTTTTAATGGGCGGCGATCCATTGATGCATAAATGCATTTTGCTTATTATACAAGTTCTTACTCTTAGTATATAGTTATTTAGATTTTTTAAGTAATATTCCCATTTTTTATTTTGAGTAATGTTAGAATTAGTTTTATACTCTTTGCAGTGCCATTTTCAAACACTCTTGGTGTACATTTTTTTAGTCACAAGCTAATGACTTTAAAAAGATAATATGGTTAAATTTAGTTGTAATTTCGAGTTTTGAGGATGGTACTGTTATTTCCCGATTTTGTTTAGTGACGTGTAATAGGTACAATGATATTAGATTGAGACTTTTAAGATTTTTGAATAAATTGTCGACTTTGTTTTATTTTGCCCTTACCTAGGTACAAACCAGATAACGACGACGAATATGTATACATTTTTTTTTACTTACAACTTTTAGTGACCAATTTTAATAACTATTTTAAAACTTTGGTTGTTTGTAACATGACAGTTGTGAAATTGTACAAGAAATATTGTAATGTTATAAGGTAGACAATTTGAGTTTTTTTTTATTATTATTATAGGACCATGCTTGGACTGTGCATGTTTCTTAATTTATTTTTGCATGGGTTTCGTGATGTCCATACATTAAAGAGTGGCACTAAATTAATTTGTAAACTGAGTTCACACATTTATTCTAAAATTAAAGAACCAAAAAAATATCTAAGCGTAAGAAATAGTTTAGCACTTTCTAGGCTAGTAGTAAGTGTCATTGCAATGTCAATTATATTCGATTAGTGGAAAAATATGACAGTATGGATTTTCTATAAATTTTTCTTAATAATGAAAAAAAGAGAAAAATAGTGTCGATTCTACTTACCTACTACAATTTTAAATAAAAGCCTGCATAAGGATACATTTAGATTTAGATCCCTGTTATGAAACACCATGCTAATTATTATCGTTTGTGTTATTCTTAAGATTAGATGTGCGTATGGTGTGATTTAGTACCTACATCACTGTTTAAGTACAAAACTGCTAACTTATAAAAGACATTTTATTTTTCTCCTTGTGTAGTTTTCGCATAAACAGTGACATAGGCGCAAAAAAAATAGTTATCTAAATAGCTGATTATAAAATTATAATAACATTTAAAAATCAATGTTATCAGGTAAAATAGATGCATATCTTTTTCTCTAGAAATATTTTCGAATGGAAAACTAAATGTTTTAGAGATAGGACTTTGATGTCGTGGTAGCTTTTTTGTTACATAATGTACAGAGAAGGTATAAATATTGTTTTCAATGACGGTTTTGAAAAAGTATTTGTGCAGATTGGATGTAAATTATAATAAATTATTTTAAAATGTAAAAATTGTCATGATGGATGTAGAATTTTTTTGTGTAATCTGTCCATGAAATTTGATTTGTTTTATTTTATACCATTAATTTGATAACAATACAAGCGTAGTTCTAAATTTATTATGACATTTTATTATAATGTGACACAATCGCAGATCGACTCTCCAAAAATAAACACGAGAAACAGCACTCTTGCATATATACATTATTAATAAGATACTTAATGTAACAATTTTTAATTAGTTTCCTTCAAATATTTTTAGACTTGGCATTGGATTTAGGTATTTGTAGCTACATGGTTAACATTAAATACATGTCAACACAACAAAATATTCTTTCATTTCAAAAACACCAATTCAATCATCATCATTCAAATTTCTTGACGGTGAACACTGACATTATTTATTGCCTCAGATCTCAATAACCCAATCGTTCTTTTTATTGTTTATTTGTAGGTACCCTTCATATACATAATTATATTGTATATATACCACTAGAACAAAATATGTTTTGCCTTAATTAGGTATTTAACTTGATTATTTATTTTTATCTTTAATTTCTCAATAGTTGCCGTAATAAAAATTATACCTATATTGATTTACCTACTTATTAATTTCAAAATAGGTACGCTTTTGTATATAAAATGAATATGTTCTAATCCTAATCAAATATTAGTTTATTCTGCATTTTGTAAGCGTTCTCCACTTTTTTCAGCTTGTTGGAACAAAATTGCTGTGATATTCAAACTTTTATGTATCTAAAAGAAATTCGTATAAGTAGAAAAATACCTTCCTCCATCCGATTTTACCTTCCCAAAGATCTTAATAGATTTTTATCTATTTACTAAAAACAATTTTACTTGCTCAAAAATACTCTTACACAATAATTTCTGTAATTTAATAAAAAAAAAACTTAAATTCAATTGACAACACAACTAAAATCTACACCAACTTCTTATGTTAAAAATTGGAAGTAATTTAAGTTATATTACTTATACAAGTGATTATTTGCACATTTTACGCGAACTAGAAATATAAAGTTAGTACTAAATAAATCTTTATACAAATGAATGCGAGAAAGTTCATGTCGATATGTAAATAGTAAGTACAATTTATTTGTTTAATTACTTACCGTTATTTTATTTTTATTGTAACATGAGCGCATAAAACCATAGGATTGCACTTCAGGCGCGAAGAATGTAAATTGTATAGAAATAAATAATGTTTTTGACTGAAATATCTGCTATTTTATTTATTTCAAAATGTTTTGCAACTACGATTCTACCATGGACCCGCCACTATTAAATAAACTGAAACCCAAGTAAGTGCACAGATGGCATAAAAAGTGGCCGACATCGTTATAGATAATACGTTTTCATATTTATTTAATTTCTTATACTTAATACATAATCTAATTTTACCTTCCTACAAAAACAAAAGTCGTTGGTCAATGGTAGGTATGTAAGTTTTTCCACCTCATTTTCTATACAGCGCCTAACGCCTTGTGTCAACTAGTATTCAAGGTGAGTTTTTCTTAGTAAGTAAGAAATAAAATGCAGTAGGTACTTACCCAATTAATTAGTCAAATAAATGTATCCGCAATATTTTCTCCATTTTTCATTTCGACTCTATAATATTTTAATCGAGCCTGAGAATTTATATTTTGGCGGGTCACATAAGTACAAGTACAAGTTTGCGCACATGCGGCCATTGTATAAGGTCATAGATTTAGAATTATATAAATAGAGAGCATACACGAGTGGTTGGTGGCCAGCACGAAATCCTCAAAAGAGACTCTATGCGACCAGTAAAGGAACTATTTATGCCTCTCATCATGACACCATTCAAATAAGAATATCCCTTCAATTAAATATAGGTACCTATATTATGTACTTAATATTATTTTTAAATATGACAAACGTTATAAAATATAGATTCTAGTTTATCAATAATGATTGCTAGAATAATATTTTTTATAAGTACTAGTTATAATTAATTCTATCATTTGTAACGAATAAACCATTAAGAACAAATGTAAATCAGTTGGATACCGTTATATAGAGTTGCTTATGATTAGAAATTAAAATTACATTGATCAGAACATTTCCTAGGAGATAATTTATTCTAAGTATTCTATTTTCTAATAATTGCGCCATGTCTTATTTTAGAACAATCTAAAGCTAAATTTTTACTTAGTGAATTATAATTGGAAAAATTATTTCATAATATTTACATTGGTGCCTACCATAGAACATAATATTTTTAACTATCTAACGGACCTTCAATACTACTTTTTACTGTTTTTACTTAACTTTAATTATTATTTAAAAATGGAATAGACGTTCCTTTTTCAATATTATTCACAGACAGTACGTATTGTATTCAATATTCAAATATTGTCATTTCTGGATTTATTCGTTTAATAGTACAGTCCGAGAGAACATGTTCGATCGTGTGTTAATGCTTTAAAGTTGTCAATAAAAATAGATAATAGAAAACATACTTGTCATTTGACAAGGTACAGCGCCCCAAGTGGCCAAATAGTGCCCGTTTCTAAAGTACGTAAAGGTGGCTGCTTGCGTAAAGCAGTCATTGCTGACAACTTATTTGGAAAAATATTTTGTGTAAACCTATAGAAACTAACTTGAATCCCATGAAAACATAAATACGCAAGGTAATCAGCGCTCATTTGTTTATAAAAAAATAGCATTCTTGAATTCTATTCTATCGTTAAATGAATACATGAACAAAATGGCCGCCGTATGATAAATGGATATTAATAAATCACAGTAGTCCTTCGACCATTACATCGATACATTAAAGATTTTTACCCCTAAGGTGGCAATAGATTTAAATTCTTTGCCTTACTTACATTTGTTTAGATACTTTATTTAGGAGTTGTTCTATTCAAAATTTAAAGGTGTCCTAAATATAGGTACCTGTTTGCATAACAATGCTCCGATGCATTAAAGAAAAATTTGAAGAAAAACATTACTTACTCGGCTTTTGTTTGGATTTATTTACTATTTATTTTTACACTTATTAAGAGCCGATTTTGACACCATTGGGTTAAGAATAGACCAATTAGGTATTTACTTAGTTGAAAAACTTTAAATTTAATTAATAATGTGTTCTATGCCTTAGTCACAATTTGGATAAGAATAGTATAGATGCATTTAATTTTTGACTGTGTAAATACTATATTTTTGGCTTATAGCCTTAGCATATTGGAATAAATAAAACTTAATCTAACATAATAATATAGTGTTAGTGTTGAAGACTTGAAGTCTATATCAACAGCAATGTGTTAATATTTCAGAATGAATCAGAACTGCTTCATATGTAATACCAGTACTGCTGCGCAGAATACAATTAGCCTTATTCAAGATACTGTAAGTATATAAATATATACTTTTAATTTTTTTAATTCGAATATAATTTTTAGGTGTAGGTATAATGTGAAGGAAGGTTGCAAGAAGTAGCTATTAATTTTAACAGTATCGAAAATATACTTATGTAGATTATAAAATTAACTTTACTCATATAATTTAAAATTTCAGAGTAATCTTCAGTCTGGCAAGAAATTCTTGGACATAGTGAGTGAAATAGCTGAAAAACCTTTACAGGAAGAGGATATTCATTCTACTGTAATTTGCACAAAATGCAGCAAGACTTGCAAGGAATATGATGACTTACAAGTTAGGTAAGTCATTACCCAATAATTTCAATCTCAAAATGGACACTTTATTAAGTACTTGTTAATTATTTAGTTAACATTTATGTGTAGTACTTATCATTTTAATATTTACTGTTTCAGATTAAAGTGTATAAAATCAGAACTACATGGTCAAATAAATAAGACAAATGACAGCCCAACAAAAAAAGAAACCAAGAAGGTTGTACTTCCTGCTTCTAAGTTGCATCCACTTCCCCCAGATTTTGTGCTCAATGTTGGAAAATTACCTCTTTCAAAGCCAAATATTATTTTGCCTAACAAATTTAAGGTTTGTATTGCATTTATAATTGGAATAGAAATAACCATATATTGTGCAAGTAAAGTTCGCTTTTATTTTAGTGAACAAGAATATAGTACACTTGTATTATCATTAATAGGAAGATTTTTCAAAGACCTAGCTGGGTCATTAGGTACTTAGTAAAATATTTTTAAATATAGGTACATAATGAGTAAAGAAAAAGTTCAATATGAAATTTTAATTTAAGAGAATTTAGTTATTAGAATCTATTAATTGCAAGTAATATTGTAACATTCAAAATAAATGTTTTTAAAAATGAAAGCGTTTTAAAGGATCACAAAAACTGTTTGTTGGTATTGTTTGTTAATAAATTCGTTGATTGTGTAAAATTTTCTTTATAAAGGGACTTTTCCTATTTTTTAGACTACATCAATACCATCAACACTCAACCTCAAAGTTACTGTAGGTACATCAGTCCTCACACAAAGCATAAAGACATCTTCTGCGGGTAACAAAATCATCATACAAAATTCTAAGCAAGATGACAAAGATATTATGTTTGATGTGGAGACACTGCCCAAGGACTTCATGTCTTCAGCAGTGCTGACCAAGATCAGCGAGAATGAGGAATTGGACGAACAGCAAAATATGGAAGTTGATGAAGGTGGACCTTTGTTGTAAATTATTAAAAGTACAACCAAAAATTACACTATAGCTTGAAATATAAAAGAAAGACTCATATAAAATTATTTCTTTTTTGATCTTTATCTCATTTATATGTAGACACTTAATAGGAATGTATTAATATTAACATAGCATATATTTTTTTATGTTCAGATTGCCCTTATACCATTGTGACGCGGGATGAGAGTGAATCACAGGATGGAAAATTGGTATGACAAATAACTTGTTAAATAAAAAATTGCAAATACTAAACTGATATAGATCTCTATAATGTAATATTTTTACTGCAACGATATTGATGGAAATACTTGTACACATACCTAATAAATATGTTTTGGTAAACTCGATTGTTTATTCAGATTGTTCTTATAACACCAAAATCAACCTTAATTATTATTGACAGAAAGCAGACGAGTCTATATTCGACGTGAGTCTTCTATCACAGCTGGAAGAGAGCAACGATGGCAATAATGACGAGAAATACATAGTCGGAAAACTAGAGATCCTCAGCGAACAAGAGGACGAGGAGGACGTCGATGTAGACGAACGTAAGTGATCAACCAACTAGACTTGACTAATCAACAAGTGGTCGTAGACTGCATTAACGGATTTTACGTATATACCTAACATTCATATACATGCCCGCCGTTTTTGATTGATTAATGTAAGATTATAAATATTTCAGTTCACAAACGCTATAACTTTATAATCTCTTAATCGCCCGAAGGTTAACTGGAAAATACCCCTTAAAGGGATACGTTCGCCTTTGTACATGTGTATTGTTTTCGTTTCTGTATTTATTTTGTTGTGCTGTAAAGACTTTGACATACATACATTCTAAAAGAAGGATAGCTGACAGCTCCCATTATAAATATTACAATTTACATCATAAAGCTCCAACCGAGATAAACGTGAATGCATTATGTAATCTTAAACGTACCTAAGTGTGTATAACTCTAACAAATGCCAGTGATTAGTGGGAGCGACATCCCATTGTTTTTATTCTTAAATGTTCGTCATGTCAATCAAGATCTGTATTTTTAATACTGGTTTCAATACATATTGTTCGCGAGAAAATGAAATATAATCCGGAGAGCCCAACTGGAAAGTTTCTACGGTGTTATTTTTATAAATGTGTAGTATTGTAGCTTTGGTGACATTATATTATGCTTTTATTTACAGATACAATAGTCATGTCGGGCGATAACTCAATACTGCGAGTGATGTCGGGTCAGAAGCTTGTTTATACCGACGGTGGACTATCTCTTGTAGAGGATAACAATGATGACGGCGATTTACATGATAGTCAAGGTATTTGTTGATAAATCTAATTCATTCAAAAGTTCATGTATATAATTATATCAGTAAAATAATTACTGACGTCAAACTCTTGAAATAATAATATGGTCATTGTCTGCAATGTCTTTCGCTTTTTTTTTTCTTAAATGGCGGAAATAGGTCCCTCTATTATAGGATTTTGGCCAAACCATGTATTACGTAATATAAACTATTACTTCGTTAATTATTTCAGATTCTAATGACGAATCTCAAATAGAGTTGCAAGTTTCTGGCGATGAGGAGACTGCGAACGCTATTATTGCCGCTGCCAGGGAGCAAGGTATATTTTATTTTGAATAAAAAAAAATACGTATATAAAGTTGGATATGTCAAATCTCTTCAACAGAAAACAATTAGTACATATATTATTATCTACTAAAGATCACAGTATTTCTTTGTATACTTGAAGCTTAGCTCCCAACATTGAATTGTTATAGGTGGTGCTTTTATAAAGGTGGAGTCCGGAGAAATGTATAGAGTAAAATCAGTCCAGAGTAAGTCCAAAGACGATGTAGTGGAAGAAGAATTTGATTATGTAAGTAATTCACATTAAGGTCTGCGATTCAGTACTGAAAGCACATTTCTGTTTTTTATTAGAACATCACTTATGTTATTTCTGACTTTTTGTTTTAGTTGCAAATCGTGGAGAAGGATGGAAACCAATTTAAATGCGCTTTGTGTACTAGAACTCCGAAGAAAGGTCAGTACTGCAACACAAACCAGTTGCAAAAAAAAAAAAATTATTGGCGTGACTAGTGTTTTTTTTTATATGATATATATTTATAGGTGGCCGTTGTCATGGTGATGCCGAATTCATAATGCGACACATGCGGACAGAGCACGATGCGAGAGTGTACATCTGCCAGATATGCGGCAAGGCAATGAGGAGAAGAGGACAATATACTACACATATGGGTGAGATATTTTCTTTAAATCTGAAGGGCCATAAAATTCATATATTTATATTAATATTGTTCGGGCCGCAAAATACTTACGTATATGTATTTAGGTATTTTATCGAGTATTTAATAAATGCTCATTGAGTTGCAAGTTGTGTGCAGCTATATTAAATACATAGATACATACGTAATTAAAACAAAATACTACAATATCTTAAAAAACTAGTCTCAACAGTCATTAATAAAATTTTCTTTTTTTTTCACAGCACAACACACAAAAGATAGTAAAATTCAAGATAAAAGTAAAATACATGAGTGCAATATTTGTCAAAAGAAATACAGGTGAGTTTTATTTGTTGTAAAATGTCGGTTTACGTTATCGCAAACATACCTACGTTCATCATATTCTGCCTCTTTCTATAGTTAGTAGGTAGAAATCATCAACCAGACAGACTCATGTTAACTTCATTTGCTTTTAATATTTTTTAATACATGCTCGTTAATGTTAATTTCTCTTCTCGATTTTTATAAAAAAACTTTATTTAATGAATTACTTATATATTTTATTATTATTATTTCAGTTCGCGAACTCTTCTGGTGGAGCACATGAACTTCCATAACGGCGCTCGACCATACACGTGCAGCATATGCCATAAGGCCTTCGCTTCGAAATATACGCACCAGTCCCATCTCAAAACTCATCTCGTAAGTATTAAATATAACTTGAGTTTTTCACGTTTCTCTATAAAATATCAATCAAAGCAAAGAACACTTACGTAATAATTAAACGACCATTTACTCCTAAGCCCGTTTTATGGATTAATCAATGGTTAATGCTGAAAATGTAGCATACATATGCAGAGGCGGCGCTAGGCGTGGGCGACGTGGGCCATCGCCTACGGCCTCGCGGTCCGGGGGCCTCGCGCCTTAACGTGAAAATTATTCGTTAATCGTTATAAAACGATAAATATATAGATGTACTGAAATATTTTTTTAGGCTAGCCACATTTTTTTTACTTTGTGTTGCTATCGCGGGAAACGAACGGGGAAGCCCCTCCGAAATAAAATGGTTTTATTTACTCTAGCAATGTTTACTGGCATTGCGTTGCTATTCACAGGCAACCACCTAGTGGTTAAACTCGAACTCGGAGATTTCGTTTTCTGTTTGAAGTTTGTCTATGTAAGGAAGATACTTCACAAACTGCAGCCGCTTCTCAAAAAATAAAGTATCGCACGGTATATTAAATTACAATTATTAATCGTTATAAAGTAATAAAACGATAAATAATTATATTGATACACCGAAATGTTTTTTTAGGCTAGCCAAATTTGTTGGTTTTGTGTTGCTATCGCGGAAAAAGAACGGGGAAGCCCCTCCAAAAACAAAATATTTAGTCTAGCATTGTTTGTTGGCAATGCGCAGTGTTGCCAATTTAGCGACTTTGTCGCTAGAACTGACGACTTTTGCTTAAGGCTTAGCGACCAAAAAAAAGTTTTGACGACAAAAATAGTTTAGCGACTTATCTGGCGACTTTTGGAGTACAAATTAAAACAGTTCTAGAGCCAAAAATAGATACATTTTTTGTCAAATCGACACTGTATCATGCAACGCCATAGCGATAGCGCACCAAATTCAAACTTTATTTCATTAAAGTTCCATTTGTATAATAGGGTGTTTGACAACATTAAAAATATATCCCAAATTGTGGTCATCATATCAGAAAATAGCATAAATTAACATATTGCACTTTATTTTAAACAAAAAAATGTATATTTTTTGCAGATTACACGAAATAAAATATAATATTTTTTGAAGTCTTATCTGTGACGGTCAACGCTCTGTGAATGGTTAAGATTCTTGCAACGTCACACGCAAGTAAACATTGCTTCCATGACTAAGTCTAGTTCGTAATTCGTGTTGTATCGCTGTTATATTAGATGTTTGAGTGTTTTCTGAGGAATATTTACTTGATACATTTTATAATATTCATACCGAATCCCAAAATTTAGGCAAATTTAGTACAGGCTGACAACAGCAACCTACCAAAGATAGATGCATTTATGGTAGCACTTTTTTTTAAAAATTATGCTGATTACTATGCTGCGGAACTTAAAAATGTTAAAACAGCAGTGTAAGTACCCCATACAAATTATTTATTTTGTATTAAGTATAATAAGTTTGGAAGTTTTTTAAGAGCAAATTTTAGGTTATGTTGATGAAAATTTCTTTTGTCATGATTTTTGCTTTTGTTTTACAGGTCTGCACGACAATCATAATATGGCGACGAAGCGATTGGTTATGTTCGTGGAATTTGTACAGTTGAGTGTAAGATGTGCCCTAAGCACAAAGTACGAGCCAAAGGATACAATTTTACTATAATTGTAAATGAAAGCGACTGCGAAATTATCAGCTGTCAGTGCCATGACTGTGCGGCTTCAGCTGGAGGGTGCAAGCATGCTGTTGCTTTTTTAATGTGGGCCCATCGTCGTTCTGAGGATCCTTCATGCACTTCAGTGGAGTGTTATTGGAAAAAATCTACTTTGTCTAGAATAGGGACTACTCTAAAGTACTTATATCAAATTTTTCCTATTTTATATCAGAACACCAGTGTGTAATAATTAAATAAAATATAATTTCAAGCTTTATTATTTCTTTTATTTTACATTATTTAAGGGTATTATCAGTGTAGCTTCTAAAGAAGAGAACTTTAGTTGCTGCACTTACAATTTACATATAAAATAGGTGGCCGATTTTATACATACAATAAATACTCTTATTGAAGGCACAAAGTTGTGTTAAATAGAGAATTCTGCAAATTTGTAAGGGTACTTGCAATGATGATGACATGATCAAGAACACGAAGTATGTTAGTATTCATCACTGAATGTTGCTTAAGCATATGAAATTCTCTTACACGCCTTTGGTGTGCAGGATATTAAATACTTTGAAGTATTCCCTTTTTTGTACTCCGACCATGTCAGGGCCTGATGAACAGCTTTTGAAGGTTTTTGTATGTCAATTTCCAAACAATCTATAATACAGCTTGCGATCCTCTTGACAGTGAAATTGAGTTGGCACAGCCTCATCCGTGAGAAATATCTTCTGACTGAAGCCCATTTTGTACTTCATGTAGTCAATTGTGTCTTTTTCTATCTGAAATTTAATAGAGTGAAGTGTACAATGTAGCGTTTAAAATTAAGGATCTTCTAAGAAATCTAAGTCCACATTTTAGAGGTTAGGAATGAAAGATGTTATTTTGTTTTATCCATTACAGATATTTTACTATCTGGTATACTGTATAAAGTTAAGTGATACTTACATCAAAGTGATCTTCGCACATAAAGACATTTGAGTGTGGTTGAATGGCATTTGGATCTCTTCGAGCTAGTTGTAGAAACATTTTTCGCCTTTTGCGATTGGTTGGTACAGAAATAAACACTTTCTCTGGACTTTTTATCGAAGTATTTGTACAATGTGGCACTACACACCACTTATAGACCATTGTATTCAATAAATTTGAAGAAAGTCGATGAAATGTACTGATTCACAAATGTTATTAACTCTGTTTACTTGTATGTGACGTCACGCCTGTCACGAGACCGGCGCCATTACAGAAACAGCGTTTTTGCCGGGGTTCTCGCAATTTAAACTTAAATATTGATTTTTACTCATAATACAGATGATTTCCCGGAAATATTAATGAAATAAGCTTATTATGCTATAAAGAATAATTTAAAACGATTATTAAAAAATAGTCAAAAACCCTATTATACTCTAGCTTTAACTATGAAGCAGACATAGCATCTAAACTTAATTACAGCGCAATAATTAAGGACTTTAGTAAGGCTAAAAGCAGAATTTTTTTGTTTCTTTAACGTTATTTTAAGAAAATGTCTGTCTTTATTATAATAAAGTAGTAAAAACCTATTTTTCAAAATGTTTTTTTTATTTATGGCATTGGTTCTTACGCTACCAGAGGGCCTCGCTGAATGTACCTTGCCCACATAAAATTTTGTTCTTGCCCCGCCACTGTACATATGAAAGGTAACATTTAGTCAATTTGTTTACAGGACAGACCTCGCCCATTCAAATGTGATAGCTGTGGCAAATCTTTCTTCACACAACAAAATCTTAATCAGCATCAAAAAACGCACTCTGGTATAAAAGAGTTTGAATGCAATGTTTGTGGTAAGTTGTCACATAAAATCTAAATTATAATATATATTTTATTCTTGATAGCCAATTTATGTTGTATTTATACAAACCATTAAACTAGTAATCCGTTTTTGATGAATATAAAATATAGTAAAGAATAGTAAGTATACATTTTTTCTTTAAATCCTTAATCGAATTAGCTCACTTTAAATATTTTTTCTTCTGCGATATTAAAAATATTTATTTGTAGGTAAAGCATTTGGCACTCAGCACAATCTAGAAATGCATGGAGTTGTCCACTCGGGACAGAAGCCGTTCGTCTGCGGGGTGTGCGGGAAGGCGTTCGCGAGGCGCGCCGAGGTTCGGGACCACATGAGAATACATACTGGTAAACTTTATGACATATTTATTTAGCCTTTATGTCACCCCTTCGTGATATTACAAAGGCGTGTGTATGTATGTTACTTCCTGACAAAAACTATCGAATGGATGTTGATAAGACTACAGTAATATAGCTCATACTTCAGAATAACACATATGTGAGTAAAGTACTATAATATATTTGTTACAAGATATTGCACTATTGTTTCTGTGCGCATTTTCTATTTTACATGCTCGAGGAACTAATTTTTATCCCTTCTTATTGTTCACTACCGTCAATCGTCATAATTATAAGAAACTTACATACATAATTAAAATCTTATAAACTTGGTTAATTCCGTCTATATGTTGTATTGTCAGCAGTCAGTTAAGCTTCGACCTTGTTTCCAGGCGAGCGTCCGTTCGCGTGCGAGGTGTGCGGCGCGACGTTCTCGCAGCGCTCCAACCTGCACTCGCACAAGCGCGCCACGCACTACGACGACAAGCGGTACCGCTGCGAGCAGTGCCCCAAGAGATTCAAGCGACGGAGGTACTGTATTACCGTATCGATAGGCAAATCTTGTCTGAATGGCAAATTTAAGTATCTGTCCGGCGGAAACAAACGAACAGATAGCGTCAAGTTTGTGATAGACTTACGATACAATGTATATTTGAACACTATGAAAGGTTGCAAGGTCATAGAACGGAAATCAAGCGATTTTTTTTTCAATTTGTTTACCAATAGAGTTCATTAATAAGGGTGACGTGATTAGAAATACTGCTTCATGAAAACTCAAGCAAAGGGAAATGAAACTGAGACTAATAAGGACTAAAATTTATTTATTAGTTTTGTTTAGTTTCTCTGTATTAGACACCTGTTTTTTATTTTTTTATTGTGTATGTTGTTCCAGATTATTAGACTACCATATAAAAGCATCTCACACTGGCGAAAGACCTCTTAAATGCGAAGTTTGCAAAGCAACTTTTGTGTATCCGGAGCATTACAAGAAACATATTAGAATACATAGCGGGGAAAAACCATATGTGTGTGAGGTAAGATCTACAGCTCCTTAGAAAAAGAGAGAATCAACTCATTTTGATCTGGTTCATAGAGATTAGAAAACTTACGTTTAAAAAAAGAATACTATTTATTTCAGATATCTCAGTAAGCTTTACCGTGACGTCTGTCGACATGTAAATTCTATGAGAAAAACCAGTAATTAAATAATCAAAATATTATGAAATTAGTAATGATGATCTTTGAATGTTTATTTGATTATTTATCATTACGGTTACAGGTGTGCGGTAAATCCTTCAACTCCCGCGACAACCGCAACACGCATAGATTTGTTCACAGCGACAAAAAGCCGTACGAATGCTTAGTTTGCGGTGCTGGGTATATGAGAAAGCAAGTGCTATATACACATATGAATACAAGCGTAAGTATATTATTATTATGTATTTGTAAAAAAGAAATTATTTTTTAACTAGAGTTATATAATATAATTCTATTTCCCAGAAAATAACACACTTCTAATTTTTTGATGATTCTTGCTTTTTTTAAATCTTTAACTAAAGACTACTGAGTATAAGTGTCAATATTTATTGATTTCTGTTAATCACTTTAATGCATTTTTTACAGGGTCACTTGGCAGAATCCATAGTCGTGAATCAACCTAGAGTCACCATTCAAAGGGTCGCTAATAGTTCTGCTGCAGATAACGTAAGGATACATTAAACATAATAAGAATTAACTATTTTAATTTTGTTGCAAGTAATTTAATTATGTTTAATTTTATATTTTCAGGTTTACGAATCCTCAGAAGAATTAGAATTAGAAATTGATGGTGCTAAATCTAGTGGTAAGTATGCTACCATGTGGTATTTATTCCGTTAAATCCATTTTTTTTTATAAGTACAATATTTTTTCTGTAGATAACAGTTCAAGCTAGTGTCACTTTGTTGTCAGTATTGTAATGATTGAAATAAGTGAGTTTTTTTTTTCATGAAAAAGGTATATTTGATTTTTAATTAATTTTATTTTGTCTCTCAGAGAATCAAGGCACCGTATATATAGGCGATAAGAAATACATATTACAAGAAGGCAAGAATTCATTAAACCTAGTTCAAGAATCTGAAGACTCCATTTTAACTTGTAAGTATTTAATACTTTCTGATGCCTTCGCGGTTATTACACATTGGAATGAAACAACTATTAACGGATTTAACTCACGTATTTTTATTTTAAGTATTTATTAGTATACAAGAAAGCGATATATATGTATATAAATTAATATATATATATATTAATTTTTAGTATTAACTGTGTAATTTTATTTGTGTGTTTTTACCCTTCCAGATAATTTAGAAAATAGTTTAAAACAGGAGACAAACTACCTTGAAGGTGTAACGACGGAAGAATTAGGAGAAGAAACGCAGGTAATTACTGTTTTAATAAGAAACATTTCTGAAGCATGTCTCTTACGTAAATATGTTCAAATGTCCCAATCTTGATATCCTCGGAAACCTAACCACAGATTGTTTAATTAAAATACCTCGTACTTTTTCAAAATAAAATATAAATATTCTAACCCTATGTAAATTCTCGATATCATTATTAACAAAACATTTTTTATTTGAAATATATTTACAGATGGTTGACGAATCAGGTGGCATTGTACGAGTCGTGCAGATAACTCTACCAGACGGGAACAACGGATGGGTTGCCATCAACCCATAGAACTAAAATTAATAGTAGATACCAATAATTAAATTCTAAGGCGTCTAGTCATCAGTCCTATTTTAAAACATACTAAAATGTAACTACAGTCCGTTACATTCTAAATTTGTTAACATATTTTTCCCATACATTATTAAAAACGGCTAGTGATTATATATAAATATATTGATCATTATATTGTAAAATAATAGATATAATAACTGTACAGGTTGTTAAGAATATTTTATATTCAACTGTACAGTCATACTTTCTTATTTGAACTTGTATATAATTTACTTAAGTTTTACTTGTAAATAAAAAAACATATCTGATATTTACTTTTGTTTATTGGTATAAAGGTAGTTTAACATAATTATTTTAATGCAGTGCCAAAAAGCAATATAATGTTTGATTCCATATGAATAAAATTTAAAGTAACAACAAAAATTGAGTCCGAGTAGAGTCTGAAACCAAAAGACAATTCAGATATTAATAATGTTATTTAAAAAATTAGGTTACTTCTGAAATTTTGTAATAAAACAATGTAACAATTTATTAAAGTTTCTTAATATACCGTACCATTAATTAGTAAAGTTAGTGTGCGCAGGGCAGGTGAGCCCTTTGCACTCTCCGCCGTACTCGGCACAAGGACGATCCGCCACTTTCAAAGGTTCTGCCTTCGCGCAGAATTGAATCACTCTGAAAAGGCACAAAAATAATAGAGACATTTTGTATACTTAAAAGTAGCGGCCCTAATTTTTTTGCAAAATTTAATATAGCCTAGTGTAGTTTTCTAACGGTGAAAGATTTTTTTTAAATCGTTCAGTAGTTTAGGATCCTATTTAATCCAAATAAACATACAAACAAACCTATTCTCTTTATTATATTATTATTAGTATAGATAGGTGATAATTAGGTGACCAAAAATTTTATGAGGTGGCTTTACTTTTACGTGGCACAAATAAATGCTAGGCAATGTTATTACATATATAGAAACAATACGAACCCGTAATCTCCTTTTTCCATCCACTTTTCATCTATTTTATTAAGCGCGTCCATTTTCCCTTTCGGCAAGCCGCAGATAAGGTCCGCCTTCACAGTGCGTAGTGCTATTATTGGTGCTGGGATAAACCCTGTATATATAATATAGAACATAGTTACTCGTAAAGTACAATTCTACTAAAAAACTAAGACTACAGCAAGTTTCTTTTAACACATATAAACAAATAGGCTTCCCACATTAATAAATATTACATACAGGTGTTAAAAATTAAATATACTAACATATGAACACATATGAAATGAGTAATATGTAAAAAAAAAATGTATTGAACAGTTTATGTTCTTACCTTGCAAAGCAGGTTCAAATCCGAGATAGGGATTGCAGTTTCTCTCGCCCAACAGCTTCCTGTAGTTGAGGTCTCCTTTGAATAAAATGGCGACTGCGAATTGCAACTTTCGGTACATCCAGTAGTCGTACTTTTTCATATCTTTGTACACGTGGGGAGATGTCCAAAAATCGTCGCACTACGAATGAATATATAAATAAATGTACTATAGTTGTAACTGCTGACTATCACATATACATCGTAACTTTATACAGAATCATTAGAGGTCCTATTTCTAGATAATGAAATACAGTCAGCATCAAGTATTAACAAAGCGTAGCAGTCACGGTACTCAAATCGCACCTTGATAATCAAAACGTCATTATACAAAAAAGTCGATTTTTGGCTACGAGGGTTTGAAGTTTACAATCAGAAAAAATGTGACAAACATATACTTTTTTAGTAAATTCATATGTTTAAGTATGGTTTTACTAACTACAAGATACCTTTTATTATCTCAGGTATCCAAATATTTTTTTTATTCATAAACGGCTTCATTATTAAGGTTTATGTAATTTTTTAGTGTCAATATTCCACAAATTTTTACATAGTGTCAGTTTTCCATATTTTTGTTTCTACATTTTTTATATTTTATGGGCAATAATGTCATCATACCTTTTAAAATGTTTTGCGTTTTATTTAAAACACAGTTTAAAAGTATTTAAATAACTTAATAAATAAGGGGTTTTCACTTCAGATTGTTTAGTTTGTCTATATCAGGGTTTCTTAACGTGGGGTCCATGGACCCCTTAGGGGTCCGTAGCTTGTATGTCAGGGGTCCGCAGTAGGTCAGTCAGTCTAAGCATATTTATTAGTACAGAACATATCGTAACATATATTTTTTTTAATTCCAAAAATATTTATGGGTGGGGTCCGTGGTATAGTTTAAATTGTAAAAGTGGTCCGTGACTGCAAAAAGGTTAAGAAACCCTGGTCTATATGATTGAAATTTCTTCTTAAAAAGCCTATTTCATGCATGTTTTTAACCCCCGACGCAAAAACGACGGGGTGTTATAAGTTTGACGTGTCTGTGTGTGTGTGTGTGTGTGTGTGTGTGTGTGTCTGTCTGTGGCATCATAGCTCCCAAACGCATGAACCGATTTTGATTCTGTTTTTTTTGTTTAAAAGGTGAATATGTCGGGAGTGTTCTTAGCTATATTTGACGAAAATCGGATCAGTAGTTTAATAAATAGAGGGGGGTGAAAGAGGGGATGGAAAAATAAATGTTCACAAATATACTCGTGTGGGGTATCAAATGAAAGAGGGTCGCGAGTACATTACAAAATTGAAATTATAATGAAAATCGGTTGAGCCGTTCAAAAAATATAGGGAGTGAAAGTGGGGATGGAAAATCAAATATCTACAAATATAACCGAGCGGGGTATCAAATGAAAGAGGATCACGTGTACATTACAAAATTGATATTATAATGAAAATCGGTTAAGTAGTTCAAAAAATATAGGGCTGAAAGTGTGGAAATGGTTAACTAAATGACTACAAATATAACCGTGTGAGGTATCAAATGAAAGAGGACCACATGTACATTACAGAATTCCATGTAAAATGGAAATTGGTTAAAAAAAAAATAAGTTACCTACCTACTTTCAAAAAGTATGAAATAAAAAAAATAAATTAAAAAATTTAACAAACCCCCGACATAAAAACATAAAAGCCGTCTAAAAAGTATAAAAATAATAAAAACTTGATATTAGGTAGGTACCTAAGTATTAATAGGTATTTCTACAAAGAAAACGTCATGTCGGGGGGACCTTAGGTTTCGATACATAGTAGGTAAATATAGGTAGGTACAATTAGGTAAATGATGAGCGGTCCCCCCGACGTGACGTTTTCTTTGTAGAAATACCTATTAATACTTAGGTACCTACCTAATATCAAGTTTTTATTATTTTTATACTTTTTAGACGGCTTTTATGTTTTTATGTCGGGGGTTTGTTATTAGAGTTGTTAAAATAAAACCATCACCAAATTCAATTTTTAAAATTTTCCACACATTTCAACTTGAAAAGCTTTCTTAAATCTTAATAACGTTTTGTCCAATAATTACGTAATGTAAAATCTTAGAATTACATTCAGAGATTCGCTTGCATTCGAAGTGACAGTGAAAAAACTGATGAAAAACTGTAATTTGTTTCGGGCATTTTCAGATCACATAGTTTCTGTATCCTCTGAAGATGGAGAAGGGTAAATAAGCGCTGCATTATGCAGAGCAGCAAAAGAATGAGTAAAACCTAATTTCAGTTAACAATTACCAAATATTCAAACAGTTATTTGGTAAAAGTCAGACATTTTTGCAGGCGTTGCAGAACATACACTACAAGTTTCCATGACAGAACCTGAAGTGCATGGCAATAGGTACATAACACATAACATAACAATTAATGATTACATTACTTTGACACTTTATTTAACTACTATAAGCTAGTAGAAGAATTGACAGAGCTAGATGATGAAGAAATGCTAGAACTGCTCGACAGATTAGGAGGTTTTTGGCATTAGGAAATTTGCTTCTAGTATTTTTATTGGTTTTAGTGGTTTGGCAACAGTTTTAGATGAGCAGGATAAGTAAATAGTAGTATTCTTTCATTATAATAAAACTACAAAAACAAATTGTATCATTATTAGAACAGAAAAAGTTTCGTTTCAAGTTACGTAGGTACCTAAATTAATTATCCCCTAAATAGATTACCGTCACTATACCTAAAGTGACTCTCTCCTTTGATTAAAATTTATTTTCCGTGATGGCCAAAAAACTGGTAAAAGTGACACTATACAAAATAATACAATAACCCTGTCTTAGTTAAGTCGAATTATAAAAAGAATACTGTCATTAAGACTAAAGTGACGTTATTACTTTAAATTTTAATTTGCAAAATTTTTAAAAATACGTTATGTAAAAGTGTCATTTTTCGTATAGGATCATTATTCCGTTAAAAAAGACAGCACTTTCATAATAATTTTAAGACGTAACGACATTAATCCAAAAATGACGAGCTTCTTCGTCGAGAAACCTCTATCACTGTCAATTCACGCGTTGCTAATGATAAAACGCCACTATTCCGATGAGTCGAGACCTCATCCCCACTAAATGACAAAACGACACTAGCGCCTCCAGGCGCTGTAAGTGGAGTTAGAGCCACCAGTGTCTCTGTATTATGTAGTTTACTGTTAGCCCAACTAGATGGCATTATTAGTTTAAAAAGTGCGTTTTTCGTATAGTGACGTTTTGATTATCAAGGTGCGAAATATACCAGTATTGTCCGGCTTTAGGGCGTATACCAATATATTTGACTGTAACAAAATACGCATATGTTTTATTAAAGGCAAAGGAATTTAATTAATTTTTCCGTCCTCCGGCCAGAAAGCGCCAACTTTGTGGCCGCTTCGCTAAATGAAATTTCCGCTATCTGGCTTCGTCGAACAGAAAAATAGTATACTGACCTCGGCCAGTAAAATATAAAAGCCTCAGATCACATTTTTGTCAACCTCGGCTTCGCCTCGGACGACAATTGCATGTGATCTGAGACATTTTTTATTTTACTGGCCTTGGTGCGTAATGTACTATTATTAAGTTATAAACTAGTTACCATAACAACGAAGACCTCTTCCTGAACAAACTGCCGCCACTGCGCCCCGAGCGCCTGCAGCGACTGCGAGGAGACCACGCGGGGCTCCGCCGGCGCCTCCTGCCCGTCGCCGGGGGGCGGCCCTGTACAATAAACAAACAAGATTTTGGGATAGAACAACTAACTAATTCAATTCGCATAAATTATTTTTTATGCTGACGTTTCTGATGCTTCCGCGGTTACGCAAATTAAATCCGTTATTGTTGTTTTATTTCAATGTGTAATAACCGCGAATGCGTCAGATATTATTATGAATAGATCTATTGATACCCATATATAAAAGGTCTACTACACAACCGGGCAAATTAACGTAACGGTATCAATAATAAACATTAAAATAAACAAATCATCAGTTTATATTAGGTATATTCCTTACATATATTTTTAGGGCTTTTTATATGTATAATACATTACCTGGCTTCACTTCAGCTGGTACTGTTCTGCTATAATTCGCCTTGGCACAAGAGTCTATCACGAAACTGAAAAATATTATTTCCATTATAATAATGTTTTGCGTAGTAGATTATTGTAGATTTAAATTAAAAAAGTAAAATCTTACTTGAAATCTCTAGGAGTTACGTCAGACACAAACCAAGGGATTTTCTTTACGTGAAATCTAACCTGAAATAAAACATTTATTTAGATACTGTGTCAACATTAATGGTATCGGAATCTCGGTTTTAGTAATTAGATCTACTAACTAGGAAAATATTGTTTGAATAGGAAAATACATAGAAATAATCTTACTTTTTTAACAATATTCTGTGATATGAGGAAATGTGCGAGACATAAATCCGTGAAGAGCTCATAGCCAGCGTTGTCGCAAACAATATCTGAAAAAATTAAACACACTAGTTTAATCATGAGTACCACTTGTTCTTGGCTGCCCTCAATTAATCAACTATTTGGATAGAAGTTACAAATATTTATTTCGGAAATGACATGTATATAGGTACATTATGAAAAACATATACATCCCACTAATAACTCTAATATTATCTTCTTTAAAATCCTATGTCCCCTAGATGGGGCAAAGGGCCTCCACAATGTGTCGCCAACCCGGTCGATCTTGAGCTTCGCGCTTTAATTCGCTCCAGGTCTTTCCTATATTCTTCGCCTCCGCGGCGATCGTCCGCCGCCAGGTCTGTTTAGGGCGGCCACGTTTACGCTTTCCTTGGGGATTCCAGTCTAGGGCTTGCCTCGGAATGTGATCAGGGTCCCTTCGGAGCGTGTGGCCGATCCAATTCCATTTACGGCGTTTGATCTGCTGGTCGATCGGAGTTTCGCCACAGCTTTCCCACAGCTCAATGTTGGAGATTTTCTCGGGCCAGTATATACCGAGAATACGGCGAAGACAGCGGTTGATGACGACCTGAAGACGGCGCGAGATGTCCTTTGTGACCTTCCACGTCTCACACCCGTACAGCAACACGGTTTTAACATTGGACCGGAATATCTTAAGTTTAACTCTCCTAGTCAATTTCCGCGATTGCCATACTGGTCGTAGCTGTGCGAAGGTTGCTCTGGCCTTGGCGATTCTTGAGGTGATGTCCTCCTCGGTCCCTCCAGTTTCGGACATTACACTCCCGAGGTAAGTGAACTTGTGGACCCTTTCCACCCTCTCTGTACCAATAAGCAGCGGCAAGGAGATCGTTGCTCCGCACCTCATTTCTTGGGTCTTACGGGTGTTAATTTTGAGTCCTGTACCTCTCGCCTCTCGTTGCAGGTCATCTAGCTTGGCTTGCATGTCGGCGCGTGTGTGACTCAGCAAGCATAGGTCATCGGCGTAATCCAGGTCTTCTAGGACGCTGGATATTCCCCACTCTATGCCGCGGCGCTTATTCATGTGTGTTTTCGCCATGATGCCATCTAGGACAGTGAGAAATAGGAGAGGCGAGAGGAGGCACCCCTGTCTTACTCCCGCATGTACCGGTATGTCCTCCGAGACAAGACCATCGTGCGTCACTCTACAAGAGTAATTCTCGTATATGGCCCTGATAAGGTTGGTAAATTTCTCGGGGACTCCAATTTCACGTAGTCGGTTCCAGATACTATCCCATTTCAGCGTATCGAAGGCTTTTTCGAAGTCTACAAAGGTGAGATACATCTCTCTCTGCCATTCTGATGCCTGTTCGAGTATTATGCGCAGGGTATTGATCTGATCCGTGCACGATCGGTTGGGTCGGAAGCCAGCTTGCTCTTTGCGAAGGAGAGGTTCAACGGCCCACGATATTCTGTCTAGAATGATCTTACAGAGCACCTTTGACGGGATCGAGAGTAAAGTAATGCCTCTCCAGTTGCCACACTCACTGAGATCTCCTTTTTTCGGTACGGTAATAAGAAGGCCTTTGTTCCAGTCGTCGGGTAGCTCTTCGGCTGTCCAGATGTTTTGCAAAAGAGGTGTTAATACGTTTGCGGCATGAGTCACGTCGGCTTTTAGCATTTCTGCCGTAATGAGATCGACTCCTGGTGCTTTACCGTTCTTTAGTGAACGGATGGCTCTTTCTACTTCCTCACCCGTGGGAGGAGATACATCGATATTGAGGCTTTGTGCGGGCAAGCTGTCAGCAGGTGCAGTAGCGACAGGGTCATCCTGGACTTGGAAAATTTCCTCAAAGTGCTCTCGCCAGCGATGAAGCTGTCCCTCCGATGTCACGATCAGCTGGCCTGTTTTGTCTTTCAGGGGCTTCTTCTTCCTCCGATTCCAGTTCCCAGCCAACGTTTTTGTCGCCTTGTACATCTCTCTGAGATTACCGGAGTCCGCCGCACGTTGGGCGCAGTCCGCCACACCATCCGCCCAGACACGTCGGTCACGACGGGTACTGCGGTAGATGGCTACTCTAATATTATAATAAAGCGAAAAGTTGTAAGAAAATATGTAAGTATGTTAACCTTCCACGCAAATAGTACTGAATGGATTTTATTTACGAAGTCGCGGGCAAAAGCTAGATAAGAATAAAATTTCTCACCGAATTGCACGGTAGAGGGCACTGTAACTTTGGTGGGGCACGGCGGCGGCGGTTCGGGCGCGGCCTCCTCGGCGCCGGCGGCGGGCTCGGCGGGAGGCGGCGGCGGAGGGGGGGGCGCGCCCTTGCCCTTGCCGGCCGGCGCCGCCGCCGCCGCCGCTGCAGCCGCCGCCTTCTGCGCCTGCGCATATAGTACATATTATACCCCTGACACACACTCGTGCACAGGCGAGGAAAGGAGGCGGAGAGATTTTGTGGCATCTGCCGCATGTCAAACTGCTCATCATTCGTCGTCCTTCGCTTTTTGTCGGTTTTCTGGTGCCAGTCAAATCAGTATGAACGTAGAGGGATATAAGATCAAGATATATGTAAGATGGATTGTGAAAAAGAGTATACGATAAAAAAGTTAAGATAATGATAATACATATACCTGCTTAAATTATAAAGTGGCGATAAAAAACGCGGGGTGCGTTTTATATAGTATTGTACTACGATTGTATCTTTATTACTAAATCAGGTACCTAACTACCGATACTATTCGACGGAGATAAAACCTTTGGCAACTAGATAAAGTAGGCTACACACGTATTTATAAAACTACCTGCAATTATTGTATTCATAGCTCTTACGAGGAATAGAAGATAATGAATAATAAGTACAAAATTAAATATAAAAACTACAACAGCTAATTTATTATCGCATTTGGTATAACCTCGTCCATTTGTATGGGAACTCCTGCCAGTTTCGCTAAGCGGTGACAACTGCATTTCACTTTAGGGGCAGTATTCTGAAATACCACCAGGACTATGAATTACACTGCGAACACTAAAGTTACCTTCGATATAAAGGGTGAGTCACTGTCAGGGATACATATATCATTATACATTTATTTTTTAAGACATCAAGCGTAATAATACGACAGTTTTTGTCTAAGTTTACCCAACTAAGAGGTAGATAAAGCATATATTATCTGTTGCCTACCAGGGTAAACTGAAACCCTATAACTTACTGAGACTCCGCTGTCCGTCATCAATTAAAACATATCTGTAGCCAATGATATTTGTACAAAGACAAGAGTATGTATAATCGAGACCCCAATGAGACTTTTAGCATTAAAAATTAATGGTACTGAACCATAGATATTGATCGAATTTCGATTGATACATCGAAATACATATCTGTTGCCGTTAAACAAAAAAAAACTACAAAACAAAATAAAATACATATTTAAGGGGGCTCCTATACAACAAACGTAATTTTTTTGTTTGTTTTTGGTTCGTGACTCGTGTTTTTATATTTTTATATTATATTATCGTAGCTCTTGTCGTCGATAGAAAATGTACATTAGGTATTAGAAATATTTGGTAGGTATACATATAGAAAACATTCACAAAGATAAATTACATACATATTATACAAATTTGTGAGACTCACCGCTTCGACTACTTTAGCCATGTTTTCAGCTTTAGCGACAACCTGATCGGCTATCTTAGCAGAGTCGTCCACCAGAACCTGTATAAATAAAACAATATAATATATAGCAAATAAATGTATAAAACAATAATTTCTGATGCCTTCGCGGTTATTACACTTTGGAATTAAACAACTATTAACGGATTTAACTCATATTTAAAAATAAAAATACGCGAGTTAAATTCGTTAATAGTTCTTTCATTCCAAAATGTGTAACAATCATTTCGACACGAATTAGAATTTGTGATTGTTGTCAGTAATCATTAATTATATATTTCTAAAGATTTGGTTTCTTTAACAGGGGGTCTTAAATAAATAAATATGAGCACAATTAGACAATCGACAAATTATTCATAAATAAAAATAATCCTTAAACCAACAGGCCGTTTATTAAAATGATCACATGCCTTTTACTACGAGTAATTAAGTCTGTTTCTTATATTGAAAAAGATACCTTATCCTTGAAAGTCACAATTTGCTCAAACGGGTCCATTAATGGTGGAGGCGGTTGGCTCTGGATCGAAATTTCCTTGCTTTTAGCCAAACTCTGATTAGAGGCCGCCGGAGTCCCAGAGGCCGATAGAGCCTGCACCGAGCCCGCCGGGGTCTGTCCACCGGCAGACGTCACCTCGCCAAGGCTGAGAGACAGGTCACACTTGTTGGACCATAGAGCTAGCTGAAAACAGAAAGGTATGTAAATATGGTGAATACTTAGTCTATACTCTATAGGCTTATAAGAGCGGTTCTAATTTAATAATTCGATAATGTAGATCGAGGGGAGATAGAGGTATGTTAATGTCCAAAATGGAAGGTAGAAGTCTCTATATTCACTTAGGGCAAAACTTGTGGACTTTATGTAGGTGTTATATTATGTATGTTAAATATTATTTCTTACAGATGTTTAACTACTAGTAACCCGACAAACACATTATCAAAATGTACATAACTTACACGACTTTTAAATACTGCGACAATTATAATATTAATACTCTCGACTTTATACTTTTAATTCTACTGTTCCAATCGGGCTGGCAACACCTTAATTAAAAAAAACAGCGCCCTCTCTTGACGAGAGATGAAATTCGCTCGCGGTATGGACACACCCTTCCCGCTCCGATACGACTACAACCTTACTGTCCTTTTATTAATTAAGCTGTAATTCTATATAGGTACATAAGTTAGTTCTCTTTTATCTCCAGCAATGTACAAAAACCGTCCTATTCACATTTTTTAAGCCTATATTGTCGGTTTACCTTGAGTAAGGTGATGAAGTCTTGTTTCCTTTTATCCTTGTCGCTGGCTGCGAGCATGCCCTGCACTTTCTCTGCCACCACGCACATTGGTTCCAAGGCAGCTTCAAAAGACTTGTCCTTTTGCGCATCGAACGGATCGAAATTTTGAAGGTTTTTTCTGAAATAGTGATTTAATATTTTCATTTTAAAATTAAACATCAGGCTACGAGTTACATTTTTCACGACCAAACATCACCTAGGCTAATTGATAATTAGCACTTATCTAATGGTCCCCCTGCTAGTAAAAGTAGTACACCTAGGGGACAAGATAAACTTCGCATGGATTCTTAATTAAATTCAAAATATTATATAGGTAGCATATTTTACTCAGGATTAATGTAGCTTTCCAATGGTAAAAGAATTTTTGACATCGGCACAGTAGTCTATGAGGTCATTCACCACAAACATACACACTAAAAAAAATATATCTCAAGTCGACGTGTAGGTACGTCGACTTGAGATCCTCCTCCGTCCTCTGTTTTGTTCGTCGGTAAAAATACAAATCCTTATAAAAGTAGTATAGATAAAACGTGTTCGTCTAATGAATGTATCGTACATCAGTTCGCAGCCCTCCCGCAGCCTGCGATACACATAGCACTCTGAGAACACCCAGGTGTTGAGGAAGTATCGTTTATCTGGCGAAGCCTCGATCCACTTGTTCCAGCGCTGGGCCTCCTCGGTTTCTATGTTAAGCGGCACATACTCCTTGTTGGTGATGAGATCGTTCTTTATCTTAGTTATGTGCTGTATAAGACTGCGAGTATCCTGGGCAGTCTTGAAATGGGAAGATAAGTTCTTTATTTAAATAACGTTTTTTGTTGGTATGATTTTGAAACATCGTATGAGATTTTTTATTGATGATACTAATTATTTATGCTAGAAAAACGTTTTTTTTGTACATAATTGTAACGAGAGATGTATGAATAAATCTAAATATTTAATTTAAAACCAAGTGGAAAATCTGTTATTTGAAGTTAAAAACTTACGGCTTTATGTGCAGCTTGTATTTTTGCACCATCTCTTGATAAATAATCTATAACTTTTGTTAAAATAATTGGAAGTCTTTCCTTCAAAGAATAATATGCAAAACTCCTGAAACAAATTTAAAATATTAAATAAAAAAAAAACAAAAAAATATGCCGCCCGAACAGGGACTTGAACCCTGGACCCTTGGATTAAAAGTCCAATGCTCTACCGACTGAGCTATCCGGGCTATGAGCGAAGCGGCGAAATTACTATTTATATTACGCAATCACTACAGCTGCTAAGACGTTTCATATTGTTGATAAAGCAAAATGAACCCTCCTGTGCTATTAATAAAGTTAATGTTCATTTAGACTTATACCTAAGGATGACTAATCGGTTATTTATTTTTATTCCAGTAAATTTTAACTTTACCTATGTTATGTTTCTTTCGATACAAAAATAAAAAGGAATTCTGATTAAAAATAAATAATTATTCAGTTGCTACTTATGCTACTAATTCACTTGTTTTTATAAATACAATTCATACTATACATAATTATAATTACATTTCCTAGAGAAAACAATGTGTACCTATAGATTTAATGGATGTAAACAAGTATACTTCAATAACTAACTTTATGATAGGTCTTATAAATAAATAGTATTATAAATGTCTATTGTTATCAGTTGCATTTGTTTACTTAAGAGTGACTATTTAATGCATCAGTTAATAACATACTATTGTTTCCATGTGTAAATATACTGTAGTTGGCTTAAACACATGTGGTTGTAGCCAAAGATTTAGTTCTGATACTTACTTCAGGTTTGACTCATGATACTAATAATAGTAATTAATATTATGAAGATTGAAGACTTTGTTTAATATAAAAAATTACAAAGATAAGCATTTCAAAAGTTGGGAGTGGGGGCTAGTGAAGTTACATAGCAATACCTACAATTTATATTAAGATAATTATGGGTGATTCCACGGGCGTTTCAACCGCCGTCAGTCCGTTGTCCTGAATATTGAGGAAATGAGCTACAACAAGAATTACGTTTTGATGCGACGACATACTGCGCTCGCACTTGTCGTCAAACTTAATAGAGTTTAAATCTTATTGTAGCTTAATTCTTCAATATTTATGGCAAGGGACTGACGGCGGTTGAAACGCCTGTGGAATCACCCATATATATTTTTTAAACTGACTGACTTAATATAATTTTGTTTTCTTTGACGAGAGTAAATGTTTTTGGCGAGCCATGCAACATTATATTTAACACTGCGTTTATTATACATTAGAATGAAACAACTTTAAAATTTAACTCGCATATTTTATTTTATTGGCTGACATTTGGAGCTTTTAAAGATTCCATAATCGTAAAATATGCAAGCTGACAATAGTAAAATATGGGAGTTAAATCTGTTTAAAGTTGTATCATTCCAATAAGAATATCTTTAATCCTACATAACACAATAAACATCAATTTATGAGAATATATGGCCTGATCTTTCTACTGAATGGTGTAAAAGAACTTTTCATATTATGTTAATACTTTTTTTTACCAGAAAAGCATTACGGTTTGAAAGTGCTAATCTATTCAATTCCACTCAGTTAAAACCATGCAGAGTACAGCTAGTACCTATTATAAGTTTGAAAACAATTCTCCAATGGTAAACTAATCCTAAAAAGTTGTCCTAACATAAAATAATGAATTTGATTTAAATTCGATGTCGATTTAAAACAATAGTTTTAAATCAACATCAAAAACAGATTCCATTCATCAAAGAAGAGATTCCATATTATTATACTTATTTTCGTCTACATAAAGTTTACAATGTTATTGTAAACTTTTATCAATTTGAAATAAATTCTTATTTATTTTTATGTAAGAAACAATATTTTGCTGAGATGCAACCAAGCCTAAGCAACAGAACTAGCCAATAAAATGTCCCGGATGTTTGATATATTGTTCAATAGTTCAATTTAGAAATTTACTGAATACAGTTACCAAATACTCTTATAAGAATACGAAGAATACTCTTATTGTTTTTAAAATTGCTGTTGTAATTGTATGGTTGTTAAATATAAACATTATTATCATTAGGTATGGTAATTATGTACCCTGGTATTTGACACATTGATTTGCAGTAATGCCATGTAAGCCCAATAAATAAATAAATTTTAAATAAATAATTGAACACCTAACAGTGAATACTAACTTTTTAAAAGTCCCCTGCAACTGCAAGTTCATAGGAGTAGCCGTGTTCAAAAAAGGTTCTGCCCTTTCCTTCTTTATGAACGGGCCTCCATAGATAAACTCTGGCACTTGGCTATTATCTTCAGCAATATGGATACTTTCAGCGCTTGATATCGGAGTACAAACTGAACTTGAACCAGACTTCACTGATTTTAGTGACCCGGATGAAGTCGGAGAATCTTTAACTTTAGCCGAACTCATTTTTATTGTTAATTTTAAGCACTTAAAATTTAAGCCATAACCAAGTGGATGATTTCGTTTACTGAATTTTGTTTTGAGAAAAAGGGAAAAACGGCAAATGTAGGAATTGTGAATTTTAAAATGACATCTTGATTTGATATTGTTGACAAGTTTGACATTGAAGTGACATTTGCATCAGTCAATAAAGACCCCTAGGTAAAGCCCGCTATTCACTAGGCGAGCTGTATACCACACCGTGAGCCATTCAAATATTTATCGGATTTAATTTCCCATTTAATTACTTTTTTTTCTATTCGTAATGTTATATTTCTCCAAATCGTAAACCATTGTAAGAAAATATGTTAAGGATCCGCCACACTATGCTTTTTGCATTGCTGCTCACGCTATACCGTCTCTGACTACACTAGTCTACTAATTTAATTCATCGCGATGTTTCTTGCGATTAGTTGCGACCCTTTGACTAGTGCCAAAATTCCGACAATATGCGGAGTGATGGGCATGACGATAGGCAGGACGAGTGGCAACTGGCAAGACTAGTAGTGGGTACACGAATGCTCTGCCTTCTTTCCCTGATATTTCCCTCGCCTATGCGCGGTCTATACGTACTTATTTTAAATATTTTCATAGAACATGACTTGATAAATAAAGTAACGGTACGTAGTTAATGTTATTGAATGCCTCCAATAATTTTTGTAATAACTTCACACTTACATTCCATACACGCCACACATATCCACATTTTTAGGGGTCACTATTCGCATTACCGGCAAACTTGAAGTATCAATCGGCCAATCGTAGGCCGCCATTTTAATCTTAACACCACTAAACTTTATATATTAAAAAAAACGAGAGATTTTCACACAAGCGTCCGAAATACGCAGTTAGAAATAATCTTATGTTAGTCGTGACCGTGATGAAAACTAAAAATAGAGATTTGGCCTCATTTTCTTACATCTTCCGACACACAACTCGTTTCAACCGATATTCAGATCGACAATCGATTTTTATTCGTACAAAGAAAAGGACAACTTCCTATATCTATAGGAAATAAGTAGTACCTTTCTAGTAGACTCTCATAGCCAGTCATAGCTGATTGTAGCACCAACTGCATAGAGATATATCTCAGGAACTCTCAGGTGTTCATTTTTTGCACAGGAAGCAATAAATTACCATGATGCATGCATCATGGTAATTAGTAATCATGTAATATAGGTACCTAACATAGTGATAAGGGTGTTAAAATTTCGTGGTCACTATGATAATAATTATTATGTACCTATAAAGTAAGGAACATTAGCGCATGTACTGCTGACTGTAGTTTGTTAGCTATCTATTTGGGAATACAAATAATATACACATAATTGCAATGGGATAATTTATTAAAAAATCATTCTCAATAAAATACAGTTAATAAAAATAAAATATACAGAACTACACAAGTAAAGGAAACGTAAATAAAAAATGAGTACTCAATGTACTTATAAAAATTAGGTATCGGGAGGAACCATAGGTATATTACTTATGGTGTCTTCGAATCTATTAGTACCTACCTACTTATCTGATGTATGAAAAATTTCGTAGTCACTTTTTTAATAAGAACTTAAGTTATTTATACAACAATGGTTAACATACAAATATGTTACCTTTAGTCTTATAATCTAATTTAAACAATGAATTAGTTGCTTCATATAAACTTGTACGACGAAACATTAAAAATAATAGTTAAGTACCTAATAATCATCAAAATAAATCACTACTAAAAATCAATAAATGAAAACTAAACAAACCCACTTCTTTAAAACATAATTGCTAAGTATTTTTAAGAACGAAACTTACTTATACAATTACTAGAACAAAATTCATGAAACACATAACAGAGTTACTTAAGTATTATTTCATTTTTTTATAATAAGATGGTTACAATTTAAAACTGAAACATATTTTTTTACTTTTATTACCTAAAGCCTGAGATATTTTTTTCCAAAATTAATGTTAATGCAACCAGTGTGAAAAAGTTATGTAAGCTAAATAAAAATACATTTTATATATTGGTTAACAATTACATAATACAATTGGCACATTTTTGTCAATTTATAAGGTTCATACTTGGATGTCAAGAACCAAAATAATATGGGCAAGGAAAAAATAGGTTTGGCAGTTTGTTATTTGTTTCAATGCTACATTGCTATGATGCTTTATAAGGATAACAATATAGTACCTAACAAACTATCAGAATTCAATATATCCACTTATTATGTCAAATACCTATAAGATAATTAATATATTATTATGTTTTACTTACTGAATATGTATGTGATACCAAAAACGTTGAAGTCTATTCAATGAGCACATACATTTAGTCTTGTTATAAATGAAAACATAATTAAGTACTTACAAAAAATAAGAGTAACATGATTGTAATAAAAAATGAAGAGTAAATAAAATACAGAAATAGCATGATTGTTACAAATTGTCAACTGTTCATTATTAGTCATATAAAATAAGGATTAAAAATGTCATAAAAATACTACATACAATAGTAAAATTTTAAGTCACGATTATCAGATATTGTCATTAAAAATCCTACGAATTAATATGTTAGTCAATATTAAAATAATTATTGATTGCACATGCAAATGGTCAAGAGATAAGAACGAAATCACAAAATAGTAAAAAAATAGAAGTACCTACATAAATGCTTCCTTAAAATAAACAAAAAAAGAGGATACATAAACATAGGTACTTTGAGGTAAAATACTATAATATTAAAATTTTGGTAAAAAATGAAACTTTTGCTAGGCAAACTTCTAATTATTTACAATTACAGGAACATAATGATGAGATCATAAGATCAAATACTAGCAAACAATTTCTTTTTCTATTTTTAATAGAAATAACTGCACTTAACTAAAGATAAAACCTTAAAAAAAACCATTTGAAAAAATACAAAAAATACCTGTAGGCTGTATCGCCAAACCATAATACAAAAAAGTCTTCTAAGAAAACTTATAGGTATTTCTTAAATTTAATAATAACATTCTGAGAGTCATACTACATATTGACAACTATTGCGGCCTCATTACCCAATTATGTAATCAAAATAAGTTAAATGCATTTAATATCTCCTCCTACCATTGCTCTTAATCCTTGTGTTTTTAAGTGTGATGGTGGTAGATTTTAGAGGCAGCCCATTGTTGTTGCTACGAAGGATTGGGCAGTATGTGCTGAAAAAATATGAAACATAAGTTAGACAGTTAATTTAATTTTAAAGTATTTCTGCTTTAATATTATAGTGACACAGAGATAAACATGATACTCCATTTAAGATTAAAATTAATGACTTATCTGTGCCAGTTACATACACTGGTACAGATAAGTCATTACACATAATACATGTAATAATGTTTATAAGTAGGTAGTTATAGTTAGTAAAGTATAAGAAACATCTAAATATCTATATGGATATACAAAATAATACCTATATACTTTGTTTGCATGTATGTATATATCATAATCTTCTAGAATTTAAATATTATTTTTATTTTCTTTATTTTATTTCTTTATATGCATCCATGGTAATAAAGGTAAGTAGGTACATAGGTAAGTTTCACATGGACCCGGATCGGGTGTTGCATCTTATAACTAATTAGGTAAAACATTCTTAAACATTATAATAATATGAACAATTTAAACAAAAACAAAACAATTAAAACTTTAGTATTAATTATTACCTACATAATTATAATGATAATATACAAATTAAGTCCATTTTGTGTGTTAGATCAACAAAATATTTTTCTTTTTAAATTGTTAAAAATGAGCTCTCTATTTATACACATATTGTATAAACACTTACTAATAACAATAATAATTAGTACTTACTTGAATAAATATAAATCTGGCACATTGTATAAATGGATATAACTAATAGTATTTGTTTGAATATTAGTGATATTTTTTAATAATTATGTGTACACATTTTTGATGCAATAAAAGACTGGTTATTAGGTTGCAAAATAAAGGAAATACTTACATAGTATGAGCATTGTCTCCAGATTCACCACATGTAGAGCAAACATGAGATCTGAGGATGGGGCATGTCACAATGTTTCTGTTACCCCTTTTTTCCTTAACAACATGTGTCATGTACACAAGTGGAGTCTCACCATTCTTACGACAAAATGTGCACATTTTGGGTGGCCTGACTTCATGGAAGCTAGATGAAACTGAAACTGCCCCTAAACTAATAGGAAAGGTTCTTGGTGGGGAAAATATGCCTGAATTTAGGGAATTATGTGAAATAGATGAAGATGGAGAAATATTTGAGTAGTTTGACATAATTGATGGGTTCTTACTATGAGAAATAGAAGATGGAGAAATATTGGAGTAATTTGACATAATTGATGGGTTCTTACCATGAGAAACTGAAGATGGAGAAATATTCAAGTAGTTTGGCATAATTGATGGGTTTTTCACGGGTGTTTTGGTTCCATAGCTTTTGTTTTCATCAGGGAAAACATCATAAAACACATTTTGAGTATAATTTTTTTGTTCAATGAAAGTGCTGTTTAATTTTGGTGGAGTCAGTGACTCATTGGGCCAGGTGTTCCTTATAGGAGATTTTCGAGCATCATAATTAGTCAATTCAAAAATGGAATTAGGTTCAAAATTCAAATGTTGTTCTAAGTTTGACTGCTCAATGGGCCTGTATTCTGAATGACCTTGAAATTTCCTGCCAATAATAGGTCTCCTGGCTATTGGGCTAAAGAGGGAGTCATTTATTGCCTTAGGAGTATCTGGGAGTCCAAAAGTGTCATGACGATTGTATAAGGGATCAGGTAATGATTCTGGAGAGAAGGAATCTGCGGAGCTTGAAGAAAAATTTGCGACTGGATGGTTAAATGTCTGGAATGAGTTGTTTGGCGTTTGTATAGCTGAAAATAAAAATGATTTAAATGAGCGTTTACGTATAAAAGTAATGGATTTTGATAATTCCGAATTGCAAACTACGTATTTGAATTACTTAATTATAAACAAAAACTATGGCTATAAATAACACGTGGTCTTAAGTAGATTACGAGTGGTTATATACTCAGGGACTAATAAAAGTTATACAAGGATTAATATACAATGGACAATGATTAAGTAACACTTACCATTTTCAGTAGTTTTAGGAAACAACCGATTCAATTCTGACATGTAATCGACGTATTTCGAAGGTTGCATTTTATCTGTAAATCACACAAGTTTCACTATTAATTACAATCATATTATTCACTTGGATAAGTCAAACTTCGACGTAAAATGTACCTACAGAATAATATAAGGTACACCTACCTACCTAAATACCTACTTCAAAATTCCACGAAGTTTTGATAGAGTACGGGAAACTAAAATCTAAAATTCAGAACTTTTTATTCCAACATGTTCTATATAAAATTATTAAGTCTACGTAGGTTTATATTAAATAAAATATGATTTTTAGTATGTTTTACTTATTAATTTATACACAATTTATTTTTCCTAACTAAAGTTTTACGTAATGCGCCGCGATAATTTGAAGTGATATCACTTCGAATCATCGCGGCGCAGTACTTACCAATAATATGAATACCTACGTTAGCAATAAAATAATAAATTTTAAATATTTATAATAAATGTACTTAAATGTTACAGAACGAATTGGTACTTACATATAGGTATTTATTGCGGTTTTTGAAAACTAATTTCTATTAAAGATTACAATTTGCTCAAAGATAACAATATTACTTACCAGTTTAATTTAAATAAAAGGAAAACTAGAATTGCTGACAAAAATATAAATAATTGTCTACGTCAACAGAAGTCTAGCACACGAGTGTAAATTTTTAGCAATTTTAGCCGGTGTTCGGCACAGTACAAAGGAGAAGTACATTTTGTCAAAGAAAAGCCGACTGTGCCTCAAAGAATGCCGACGATATTCGAAGCTGGTAAACAATCACCAGTATAACTTGAAATGTGAATCTTAGAATGTGGCGTATGTTTCGTAGATTACGTTACATTGGTTTTATGTTGCAGTAAGAATGCTACTTGCCAAAAGAGGGCGGTAGTAAGACCCTTCAAAAATAATTTCATTTCTAACTGTTTTGAGGGTATTGACTAAATTGATAAGCGGAAAAATCTTACATATTTTTAACAGTACTTAGAAATAAAAAAACAATATATTGTTGATATAATATGTTATAAATTACCAGATGCAATAGACAACATAGACTTTAAATATTCTGTATGTTGCGTACAGATGGCTCTTGTAACAATTATTACATATTATCATTATTCTTTATTGCCGAGGTTAAGACTTAAAACTAGATGTCGCTTGTCTTAGAATTGAAGCGGATTGTAATAATAATATGATATTTGAGAAAATATTATACAATAACTTATTGGACCCTGTTTTATAAAGTTATATAGCTAGGTAGTTTATTTAGGTACCCAAGTAATAGTTACAATTTCAAAATATTTTTCAAACGTTACCGATCAAAAAGTTTTGAGACAATGTCGACCAGGTACCTACTTACTTCTGTATGTAGGTAGGTACGAGTAGGTACGTTTTTATTTTTAACGTAAAATTATAAATTGTAGATTTATAAAACATGGCCCTGCTTTTTAATGTAGTTGGTAGGTACCTAATTGATAAAATATAGGTACCTACTGATTTGTTTATTAAGTAGGTAGGTACCTACTTACCACGAAATTCAAGAGAGAGATAATTAAGTATCTAACCTCTTGGCCTGTAGGTGTTGCTTATTCGGCATACTTTCTATTCATATTTATTCTTCACTAGCTTCTGCCCGCGACTTCGTCCCCGTGGAACTCCTCCTTTTTGCAGTCGGTTAAAAAGTAGCCTATGTCCTTTCTCAGGCTCCAGACTTTCTTTGTACCAAATTTCATTTAAATCGGTCCAGTAGTTTTAGAGTGAAAGCGTAACAGACAGACAGACAGACAGACAGACAGAGTTACTTTCGCATTTATAATATTAGTAGGGATAACGATTCCCTGATTTCGATATCAAGTTGTGATTTTTTTGAAAGCATAGGTAGGTAGTTAAGTGCGTTAAGTGTTTATTTCCCCATAATGCATCGTAATAGGAGTCCTCGAGCATTTGATGCCGCCAAAAGATAAGTTGGAAGATAAATCAGTTTAAATTTACGCAATGGAAGATAGTACAGGTAGGTATCTAGGTAAGTCATCTTATTACTGGAACGCTGTTTGCTGAATTTGTATCTACATACTTACTTAATTAAAAAGGATCGCTTGTATCTACTTGTATGCACATTTACGATAAAATGTGTGCGTCTGAATCCTAATCCTAACTAATATTATAAATGCGAAAGTAACTCTGTCTGTCTGTCTGTCTGTCTGTTACGCTTTCACGCTTAAACTACTGGACCGATTTAAATGAAATTTGGTACAAAGAAAGTCTGAAGCCTGAGAAAGGACATAGGCTACTTTTTAACCGACTGCAAAAAAGGAGGAGTTCTACGTGGACGAAGTCGCGGGCAGAAGCTAGTACTTCATAAACTAAACTGCCTGATATCAAATTTAGGTCTAAGTATATAAGCTTTTATTTGCACGCATGTCTCTTATAACACCAAGTGCTTAGTTCACTAGATACTTAAAACATTTTTAAACACTCGTATTTAAGTATGTCTTTCAAATTCCAAAACAATGTTATAAGTATTTATTGATATTTGTACATCACCTTTTTTCAATTGTAGCTAACATACCTACCTACTTATCTTTCCAACGCGGGTAATTATTTAAAAATAATGAAATTATCCAACTGATTGCGAATATTATTACATACTTACCTAGTTTACTTTGTCGACCTTTAAACAATGTAAGTAGATCTGTATGTTATCTGCTAGAAAGGTTTTCAATTAGGTAGGTACCGAAGATTGTTGGTAGGTAGGTACCTAAGATAAAAAAAAACCCTCCAATTTCTGAAGGAAGAAGCACGTATATATCGTAAAACCAAGTTTAATTGAGGATACGTCGATTACAAATGCGATATAAATCTTTAAGAAATATCTGAGATACCTAATCCAGAATCTTCAGCCTTGACACCTGTCCCATCACATCTTAAAAACGTATTGCATTATTCTATCAATAAATTAGCATATAATACGCCCCCTCGACCTCGCTCGAACAAATACCTCCATGACAGCATTTTGTATGTACATACAAAAACAATAAACAAATCTAAGATAGCGCCTACCTATATTGTGTTATGTTTTGTGTGGTGTGGTACAAGTCTTGGGAATTAACTAGGCACATATTTCTGTTAAAACTTTCAATAGGTGCTACCTAAAATTCGTATTAGTTTTATTATCTTGCTACTTCTAAAATTCTATTGTTTAGGTACCTAAGCACATAATGTAAGGAAACCATTACTTTAGATACCTACCAAGTTACTCAATTTTGTAACAGCGTTCCAAAAGGAGAACGTTTGAAATTCACCTTTAAGGTTTTTGTGCCCATCCTGTTTAATTATGTACCTACTAATAATGCAATCCTAACTAAAAACACGAAATATTTTATTGACTAGAGTCATTTTTGCAGATATAAAAAGTGTCTTATTTACTGACATTTCATATAGGTATTACATTTATTTGCTTAATTAATTTTTATTTCATTGAGCTTAAAGCTTTAACCTCCTTTAACATCGCTTGATGTTTTGACTTGGTCGGCAGAAGATCCATACAATCGGTTTATAATTGCATCGACCTTGCTCTACATCTCGACTAATACTTGACATAGATCAGATATATTATATTTTGGAATAGAGAAGAGACTTTTGCTTTAAACTTTTATTAATAGCAATATTAATAATTAAATACCCATACCTGCCTACTTAGATTTTTATTCAGGGTACTGTTACTAATATAACATAATTCTCACATGGACAGAGATTATCGTAAATTCAGAATTGGTATAATAACTGTAAAGATCGGAAAATCTATATATATGTATATATATATATATATATATCTATATATATATATATATATATATATATATATATATATATATATTATATTATATATTACATATCTATATATTATCTTTATAAAAGAAAGTTGTGTTAGTTACTCCGTTTATAACTCGAGAACGGCTGAACTGATTTGGCTGAAAATTGGCGGGGAGGTAGCTAAGAGTCAGGAAAAGGACATAGGATACTTTTCATCCCGATCCAGTAAAAACAAATATTTAGCTCATTTGTTAAAAATAGTATAACAAAACGCAACAATGACAGCTGTCAAATCGATTGATTAATGCCGCTACATTGCTTCTTTGCCGGGCGGGACGAAGTCTGCCGGGACCACTAGTTCAACATAAAAATAATACCTATACGTGAGTTAAATTTGTTACAATTTTTACACTAACAATGAATAGTTTCTACATTTAAAATAGCAGATTTAAATCTTGTACATACACAATTTTCTTGGGGACCTTGTCTTACAGCATCGTATCTAAACGAGTGGCACCTCTATTTTTTTTTATTTATTCTTTGTCTTACTCAAGTAAGATCCGATTGCATGTTAAGCGAGCTTTAGACAGAAAAGGCATTTGCAATAACAAAGAAACTGAACTATTTTGATTCTGACCGAGCTCTAATTTTATTGTCAGTCGTTGAGGTCATATGATTCTTAAATTTGTTATTTTTATAGAATATTTTGGCTTGTGTAGGTAGATAGGTACTGGGCTATTTACTTTATAAAATTATCTCTTTGTTCGATGATTAGAATGAAGGTCTTTTTAAATCTAGTGATTGAATCGAGGCGGTTAATGTCGAGGTTTATTTCTCTATTTTAAGTAGATAGGTACCTGCGTGCTTAAGTTTTCATTCATATGAAAATATACATACTTACATAGGTATATCTATTAACTTAATTTGTTGTGGCGGTTTATTATTATTCAAGAACGTTCGGGATTAACATTGGATTTAAAAGAGATAAATAGTTCCAACGTAATAAATATATTATGTAGGTAAGTGCTTCAATGTTATAAAATAATTAATTGACAAATTTCTTAACATTGGAAATCGGTACACAGACCGACAACTTTATTTATTCCTCTCAGCCACCAGTAAAGTACACAAATAAGATAAGATAGTGGGAACCAAGTATATTTTTACTTAAGGGTTAGACTATTGTCAGCTTAGTCGTGCTACGAATATGGAAACTGTAGAGCTTTCGGAACGTCAGCAAACAAAATAAAATAGGCGAGGTAAATTCGATATAATTGTTTCATTCCAATATATTTTTACTTAGGATATAAAAAAGTCGTCAGCTCGAAGACAAATAATTCGGTGTTAATTCAGTTATTGTAACATATCTTGGTACAACTTATTTCATACGCCAAGACATAAAACAAAGATTAAAATCGATAGTTACCAGTTCAGAATGAATTTTCCATTGTCTTCCCGTACCTGTGCAATCGCTTTACCTATCAGATGGAAAACTTCTATGGGAATAAAAATGTTTCCTAAACGCAGAACAAAATAATCCCATCTTGATATATACTTACCTAAGTGCTAATAGACACTATGTTTACGAGTTCCAGTTTTCGTGTGTCACTGTATAATAATAAATAAGTCACTAAGAAGGTACCTATATAAATTTAAAACAGTACCCACCTATACCTAATAGCGTAATGGATTTAGTCAACTGGAGATACCAAAACCTCAGACACTTGAATTCAAAATTCTATCCCAAAAATCACATCCTTTCGTGTTTAAATTATCTAGACATTTTGTTTTAAAAGAACCAAACATCTGGCATAATATAAATGACATCGAGTCTTGAGTACCTAGGTACAGTTTTTTTTTATACTTAGTGCACATAAAACTTCTGTCACCTACAAAATATTTTACTAGTATTTTCAAAATGTTTTTTCTTCTTCTTAGTTTGCGCTCTACTGTACATTTTCTAGTGTTAAGTAAATTTCCACACAACTCTTCCGCGTGAGATGCTGCACACTTGCACACATTGTTATAATTAAATTCAGTTCAGTAGTGTTTCATTGCCTTCCATTATATACCTTATTGAGTTTTCATTGATTAACAATTGAATGTTAAAATATCCTCATAAAATTTGTATGAAGTCATGCATATATTTTATGTGGAAAATATTTACCTAATTAATTATTAAGTATATTTAGCATGACACATATTGATAGATAAATAAATGATAACTAATTAATTTTCAGTTTCGAAGATAATTCAGGTTAATAAAAAAATACTTAAACAATAGCTGTTACGTACCGTAACTAAGATGGTATAAGTACCTAGATACGTATGTTTAGGTAAAAATTTTAAAATACCTATAGGTTGTTACAATAAAAATAAGATTCAAGTAAGAAACTACGTAGGTACCTATTTTTTAACAATGTGAACACTCTCAACTAGATTAATATCTCAGTGTTATGTAACTAATTTGCATTTGGCGTACAATCTTTGGACTGAATCTAAGAAAAATCTCATCTAAGGAAATTTAGTAAAAACGAATTGCTAAACCTATGGTTAAACCCATGAATAGCGGAATTACAGCAGAAACAAGAAAATAAAGCGAAGACGAAGTACCTATAACCAAAACCTCGGTTGATTAAATTACATAGTTACTTAAATAAGTAAGTAGTACTAAGTAGGTAGGTATGTTGTGTTTGAATAATTCAGAAAATAATTGAATTTCTTTTTAAGTAATTACGTCATGATAGTGTAGGTATAGGTACCTAAGTACTTACTATGTATTTCACTGTGTATTTTACTAAGTTAGCTACAAATGTTACCTATCATAATTACATCGTATTTAAAATCGCGTGCATTTAAATAATAAATATCAAACATAATAAAAATTATTATAAAAAACATAAACAAGTCATTAAACAAATTTCGAAATTTTGAATGCATTCGCGCGCTTTATTGTTTGAAATCGAAACGTCGTGCTTTATTCGTCCTTGGAGGAAAGATGTTGGCTGCCAGTAATCTAGTTGCCTTTGTTCTCGATTACCATGTATGGGGAATGCTATAATAAAAACGCTACATGGTATACCACTTTTACGTGACCTTCATCATCAAACGCCTATATAGCGTATTAATAGGTCTCGTTATGCTGGCTAGTTCAAGGGATAATAAAAATTTGGACCGTGATGTGCGTTCTCTATTGCATAACGATGGAAATTAATGAATTATTAGTCATTAGCAATTGAAGCAATTTCGTGTTATTGGATTAAATTATCGTGCGATAACGGTTCGTGAGTTAAATTATAGAAGTGATTTATTTATTAATAGAGCAATATGAAAATTAGCACTTCAGAGGAACCTCTCAGGGGTTTTGCAATGCAAACGAGGAAATCATCCGTTTGTCTTTTACCGCTTATTTCTTAATTGAGCACTAAACCGCAGCGTTCTATTTTCGAAATTTATTTACTTACTTTTTTATTCAACGCGTTTTGATGGAATGCGTATTCACAGTTCGTTAAGTTTTATGTTGTTTTTCAATACTTTTATAGTCATTTTGTCATACTATTACCGAAACTATAGTTCGAAACTGTTTAGGAAATGTGATATTTGTCTCGCTAGACAGAATACTAATAACACGTTAAATAATTATAGGTTGGTATAGTTACAATATTGCTATATGGTTATTTTTATATTATTTACTTACATAAGAAAGTGAAATATCTATCATAATATTAGTGGACAGTGTTTTAACGAAATGGAATAATGTTCCGGCGTGATGTATTTGCATATTTTTTACTAGGTACTTCCGAACCTGCCTACTTTTTTTATCATAAGTAAGTATATATAATTATTATAAGTATAATATGTGCTATCTAAATACCTATCAAATAATTTGATTTATTGTATGTATCGCATGTAGACATAGTTATATGCCTACATAGGTGATACCTACAGGTAGAAAATGCATGTAAAATATTTCGTAAAACGGATTGCTTTACAAAATCTATGGGTTTTAACGAAAGTTTCCAAGGCCGGTCACACGATCCGCTTTTTTTTATAACAATAGACGTGTTAAACGTTTGTGATTATACCTTGTTACCGTTGCTTAACGAGTGTTTATTACTATGCCTGATTTGATGACTTGTTTAATTACGAACCTTGAAAAAATTAGTTAAGTTAATATTTATGTAAAATTAACAAATTAGGGTAGGTAAGTACCTACTTAATAATTTCTGATGCCTTAGCGGTTATTACATATTGGAATGAAACAACTATGAACGCTAACTTTAGCGTTAGAGTATTGTCAGCTCAGTCGTGCTACGATTTTGGAAACTTTAAAGAATCCATAACGTCAACAAATATAATAATACGCGAGTTAAATCCGTTCATACTTGTTTCATTCCAATAACCTGTTCATGTAGATGTCTGATGTGCGATACAGTGGCATGAATATAAGAATGTGTAGTATTCATGTGTGTTTGCCTTCTGTCGACTCTTAGTTTGATAATTACCTCTGTTATTTGTTTTAATTAATTCTACAGCAATTGATTCAAAGCACGTGGAAGTTTAAGCTAACACAATAATACTTCGTATAACCGACAGCTCGTAATAAATCAAACTTTGATAATATTTCTTATTGCGCAATGAAACTTAACCCGAAGAACCGTTGTAACCTTCACTAAATTTTAAAGCTTACTCGAACTTAAAACATTAATGAGATAAAAGGTACCTATTAAGTTACCTACTAACATAAACTTATACCAGTATAGTTTTTTTTTAAATATGTGGTTCGTAAAAATGTCTTATCACCACATTTGTAAAATATTTATGACTAGCTTCTGCCCGCGACTTCGTTGCGCGCAATGAGTAGGTACTTTACATAATATCGTTACAAAATATAGCCTAGGTATATGTTATTATGATGTATAAGTTATATTACTGTAAATTTTCATCAAAATCCATTTAACAGTTTTTGCGCGAAAGTGGAACAAAAATACATCCATACCTCCATTCTTAGGTACATCCATACAAACCTTTACGTTTATAATATTAGTAAGGATAACGTAGAAAGAATACTGGTCATTTTTAGTAGTACCATATTTTAGTAGGCAGGGCTAGAAATGATCTCTGATCTTTGGTTGTAAAAGACATTAATAAATTTATCCGATTAGTCATCTTTCGGTAATAACTTTTTGATTACAGGCGGTAAAAAATGTAGTCATTACACACAAGAATTAATTTGAAACAATAACAAAAAAGTTTTGTAATTAAGTAAAATGGCGTCAACATGAATAAACTATTAAAAATAACTACACCAAGTCCAAGTTTACATTGTATTTATTCACAATATCTTCAAGGACGACTTGGTTTGGTATCTATACTTCTATACTAATATTATAAAGCTGAAGAGTTTGTTTGTTTGTTTGTTTGAACGCGCTAATCACAGGAACTACTGGTTCGAATTCAAAAAAACTTTTTTTGTTGGATAGACCATTTATCGAGGAAGGCTTTAGGCTATATAACATCACTCTGCGACCAATAGGAGCGAAGAAACAGTGGAAAATGTGTAAAAAACGGGGAAAATATGAAGCCTTATGAAAAAGTGACAGAAGACTTTGACAGATTTTTGACGAAACAATCGGACAGGCAGGACGACGTCTGCCGGGGCCGCTAGTGTTATATAAAGGAAAAGAAGAATATAGGCCTGCCGTAATAACGATAAATTCAGTACCTAAGTAACTAAGTACGTATAAAACAAATATGTAGGTATTTAAGGCGTGTATCGGTAGCTGGACAAAGATTCAGTGATTATAAGTCCATTATACATGTGTAGGTACCTATTTATATTTTGGAATATTGATGCGAATTTTCGTATAGAACCTTTTTTATTATTTGTGGTGCGACCAGTACTAGGTCGATCCTGCATTCTAGGTTCTTGTGTTAACCACTAATGTACATACATAGTCACAATTTTTTTTATTTTATGCTGAAAATGTGTTTCATACAAATCGCATAAACACTACTAAAAAACTGAGTCCTACTGCTTCAGTTTGCTGGATTTTTAAATACCTATCAATTATAACTGGTAATTTTCTTTTCTTTGTCTTGTATTCGGATATCCCGTAACCTTTGTTCTAATATATAGCTGCATATTCATAATTATAGACAAACCGTTAGCACAGGAAAGGAACAACATTTTGATTGAATTCATTAAAAAATATCGTTCAACGTACCTACCTAGACATTGCCATGTACATTTATTAGCTAATAATATATATAAAAAATAATGCAGATGCAACGGTTAAGACCTTTTTGCCTCAAAATGGTTTTTGAGGCAAAAAGCTCTTAACCGTTTGCATTTATTATAATTATAAATTATACAGGTATATATTTTTATACTTAAATTATCCTTATAGAAAAGACATCAACGTGCTTTTGCATAACAGAAAAAAAACTCTTTATGGGTACCTAATATAAGTAGGTATTACATTTGTAATTATATATTAGGTTGGTACATTTAAATAATAAATTTACTATAAAAACGAATTTGTCCCAATTTTGTACAATTTTACATTAGGTAGCGATAATTACCATCTTATTTAACAACAACAAAACAACTGTTAAAACACTTTTCGCTCGAATGTTTTTTCAGAAAAGCTTCTTCGCTCATGTACACTCTTTATTACTATTTCTTAAAAAATATTAACAATATAACATGTCTTATTTTTCCATGAATTGATGGGTCGCCGCTCTAAAAAGTTACCTCTTATGATTTTATCTTTTAGTGGGAAAAGATGAATTTTATAATAACGGTGATAACGTTAGTTTCGTCTGAAAACTTGTTTATTAGGAGAAAAGATAACAATCACAATACTTGTGTTGGCATTTTTGCATTATGGAATATAGGCATTATGCACAAATAAGAACGTGTTTATATATATATAAAATGATGATATAGTTAGGTATGTACCTAGATACTAAATTAAATATAATTTAAAGAAAGTTCCTATCTAGAGAATTTAGCTTATGAAGGTTTATGTAAAGAATACACAGCAAACTAAAACAAAAGAAAATACCACAATAATGGTGTAGGAACTCTCTATTTATCTACTGTTAATCCTTACTGTATTCTTTCATTTAGTATTTCGACATTTGGAGACCTTATACATCTCCAGTATATAGTATATTGTAATTTGTACATAATTTATAAGTGAAATTGTAATATTTTGAAAAAATCATACTTCATTGAGTTTCTTCTCGATTCTTCTCAAGAGGTTTTTTTTTGCTGAATCGAAAAAGAATATTAATTTTAATGTTGACACTCATAAGTGCCTATAAGAGCCTAGCCTGAATAAATGATTATTTGAGTTTTGAGTTTGAGTTTGGTCGGTATTACCTACTTTTTTAATCAGGAAACAGGATTTACATATACAACTAAATACCCGATCCTTTTTTATTAATCCGAAGTATTTATATTTTTTTAATAAGGACCAATCAAATCAGTGCAAAACCAAATGAGGTAGCTTCCATAAATTAAAAATTATGCGTGAAAACTCAACACGAACCCTACCACAAGGATATTCAAAAAGAAGATAAAAATATTAAATCACTAGTAACACAATAGAGATGCCCTCCAAGTGATAGCTGTATAAAATAACATCGTTGAGTTACCCTGCACCAGTTGCGATTTGAAACTAGAGTAGTGTGTTCAAGCGCCGACGTGGTTGCTCCCGCGAAAACACGCGGACTGTCAGTGAACTTTTTTAAATTTTCGTGGTGCATGTGGAGTGAATTATTAAAGTTTAACCAAGGTTTGATGGTTATTTTATTATATTTAGCAAACTGAGTACGGAAAGTGTTTAAAAAATACTTATTCCATGAAATAATATTACATATTGGAATGAAACAATAGTAGGTACCGGATTTAACTCGCGTATTTTATTTTATTTAATGACTATAACACTGTCCGTGTTAGACTATTGTCAGATGAGTTGGCTAAGAATATGGGAACTGTAAAATTTTCAAAAGTTTAGCAAACCCGATGGCATAAAAAATATCACATAAAATGACACGATACTTGCTACGAAATTAGTTAAACGCAATTACACGAGGACGGCGTGCCTACTTCCAATTTCTTAAAAGCTAAACTTAAAATAATGAAATCTATGTACTTATTATCTAGGTATCTATTTCGCAATGCAGATTTCAGGCCTCGATTAGTTAGCTCATGTTCAGTAGGTATCGGTAGCCATAGTTAATTTATTTCACATATGAAGTGATGTTATGTTTTTATCTACTAGGTAAGCTGACTTATATTCAATACTTCATTATCTAAGAAATTACCCCGTATTACGTACTACGTAATTAATTAATAATCATCCTATATAACTTTAAATTAAATAGACAAGTATCTCAAACTTTCTTTCCATGTGTATGGGAAATACTAACAAAGACAATTTGATAATCTCAAGCTGATTATGCTTGCGTCTATGTAATAGAGTGGACAAGATGAGTGTAGGTAAGTTATACAATCCGTTGGATCTCACTATTTGCTTAAGTTTACCTAAAATTTACTATTAGTTATTACTGTAATTTATATGAAGGAAAAGGTACAAAAGGTCTTTTTTCCGCGTAATTCAGATTTCTAACACGATTATTTTAGATGTTAGATTTGATTAATTTCTAATCGTTGTACCTATCGTCGTGAAATTCGACAAATAATGACAGTACAATAATGTATTAATGGTACACCCATCGTGATCTGATGTGTGTGCATTAAGTCTTATCCTAAGTATCCTAACAGTGTTTTTTTAGTTTTGGAAACATTAATATTTAGATCCTTCTATAAGTAAAATTTTTATTTACTCGCTGCCAAAATATGTGTCGTCAACTCGTCAAAAACGTTTTATCACGTGTTTTATAAATAAATCGTCAGAAAAATAACAACAAGTTAATATTCGACTCTGACTATATTTTCGAAGTTCGTAAAAGAAAAACAAATTCATTAACTTCAGAGACTTTCTGACCTACCTCCTTATTTTTTTTAAATATTGCAAATATATTGTTGAGCTCGGTCATCTACACGAACTAGATCAAGCAAAACAATGTGCGACTAATAAAACCATTTAGTGTCAATCGTCATTATATTGTAACTCGATTATGTCATTGTACGAAACTATTGTCTAACTGTTAGTAGGTATTATGTGAATTAAGTCAAAATGTGCTGTAATGACACCACCGTTTAGCATTTAAGAAGGCTTTGTAAGTTTTGACACAACGCTACAACTACTGTTACCGTATATTTAGCACTTGGTTAATTACTTTACGAAAAATACGAAAGTTAAATTCGTTAACATTGTTTCATTCCAATATGAACTTGGAAGTAAGTATATTATGCTGAAACCTAAAGTAAAATCCATTAAAAATTGACAAATTAAAGAATTTAACATTTTTATTAACGGAGTTAATTGTTTAACTAATTAAGGTTGGCCAGTTATGATTTATAAATTATAACAAAAATTAATGCCACAAATATTGATCAGTTTTATTTTATTTCAGAATTATCCGATTGACAATGACGATGTACAAGGTAAGAGGACTACCTATTAAACATTTTTTGAAGATGATAATTATATGGGTACTAGCTTCTGCCCGCGACTTCATCCGCGTGGAACTCCTCCTTTTTTCCAGTCGGTTAAAAAGTAGCCTATGTCCTTTCTCAGGCTCCAGACTTTCTTTGTACAAAATTTTATTTAAATCGGTACAGTAGTTTTAGCGTGAAAGCGTAACAGACAGACAGACAGACAGAGTTACATTCGCATTTATAATATTAGTAGGGATTATCAGGAATCTTACCTACAGTCAATGATGAAGATGAATTTGAAAAAAAAAAATAGGTAGATTGTTAGATATACATAACATCTAGGCAAGCATTACAATTTGCCTAAATTACCTATTAAGTAGGTAATAGTAATAATTCAACGTATCTAGTCGAAATAATATTTTTACGTACCTATGTTAAAAACACATAAATTATCACTTAGATACGCAGAGCTGCGTATTAGACTACAGGCCCATGTTAAAAAAATGATGGGTCATTTGAACCACCAGATGACCTATGTAGAACGATATAAGAGCATAAAATAATAAGATTCAGCATTATGCCGTCACTTGTAAGCTGTCCAACTGAGTGCAGGTGAGAATTCAAAAGTACAGGTAGAGTGAGTACATTTTGGTCATATATTTTTGAACGGCATTCTTACCGTTATTAATTAAAATTGTCGGAAAATAAAAAAAAAAACCGACTTTTTGGATCACCATTTTTTTACGGCACTACGCGTTTTAGTATTATTTTTCATGGATCTATCGATGGTAACAATGCCGTTCAAAAATATATGACTAATAACTCGTGACGTTTCAAAAAAATTAGAAAGAAAGAAAGAAAATATTTATTTACCACACATTACAATTATTTCCATCTCCCATTTTCCCATAGGTCTTTCGTCAGCTAAGTCGGCTAAGTTCTGTAATAACCGCGAAGACATCAGAAACTATTTAGTTTTTTAATATTTTTAATTCCTTGCCTTATTTGTAAATATTGTAAAACTTAGCTACCTACCTATTTACCTACCCATATATAAGTAAAAAAAAAGTTTGGTAGAATCATTAGGTAAGTTCGCTGTTGTGTGTTGTTGTCATTTGGATTTAAAATCATAAGCAAAGTGATGTAGCACGTATTGTGAAAGCTATGGTTAACGATTCGCAACAGATAATAAAAACTAAATCAAATATGAATTACCATGTAGGCATCTAAGTATAACGCAGAAATAAGAATATTTGATATGCTTCACTTCTCTGGTTACCGTAATACTTGTTACATATACCTATCGAAATCTACGTTTTTAAACAAAACAGGTATAGGTACTTACACTCGTAGGTTTTAAATTGTTTACATATAGGTAGGTATCTACGTGGTTGTACTTAGTTTTCGAGTTGTAACTAGGTAGTAAGCACGTAACTTGTCAAAAATGACGGATGCTTTTATGCTTTGTCGCGTGCCCTAAGTAGGGCTACTGTGACTTTTGACTTTCAATCGTTATGATTTTCGTTCATGTTGATATTTTGATATGGCTTCATTTGAGTAGGTATTTACCTACTTATATATGTTTAACTACTTAGGGACATTTAAGATTGTCCTTTGATATTTTTAACAGCAAATATTTTTATGTAAGTATTAATTATATCGACATAATTGTAGTTAAAATTAGTTAGTAATACACAGATAGTAGGTACAAGTTCTATGTAAGTCGTATACCTACTAAGATTCTATAAGAGCTTTTTCAGCATTTGTAAGTACAGTAAGATACAAAACTTGTGTAAATTTTGGATGATTTGCTATTCATTTACAACCATTAAGGAAGTATATCTACTTACATATATTCCGTGAAACATGTTTTTCAATAATTGCTGAGGCTTTCACGGTTACTTGGTACATATTTGAATGAAAACTCTAAACAGCTCTAATGATAAAACATTTTGGTTTGTATCATTATTCTAGCAAAGCAGCGATATAGTTTAAAATCGATTGAATAAAATAAAGGTCAACACAGTGATTTGAGCAACGAAACCTATTCGTTTTTAGATAGAGTTACAGTACCCCAAAAACGATTAGTTAGCATACATGCGATATGGTCAATTGTTACGAAACCTGCCCTACATATTATAATGACGATTGAGATACAAATAATAAATAATAACATAATGACCGTAATGACGGTTGTCGTATATGCGGTCAATGCCATGATGTAATGTAAGAGAAATTGTAAAAAAAATGTTTAATGTAATTTTATTAATTTAGCTATTAAAGTACTATAAATTCAGCGAAATCGACACATAGTTTTCTTCTTTTGAAGATCATTGATTAAATAATTTTCGATGTTTTTTTTGGTTATTAGATACCTACCTATTGGAATGATCCAATGTAACATATAAAATTCAACGTGCAGATAAAGATTACAAGAAAGGAATTTCAATTTTTATCTTTACGAATTCGAACTCGTGTTACAAAATATGTATAAAAAAATAATGAACAATACGTAAATATAATTTTCATTAAATGAAATCATTATTAGTACCTACATGCGGATTATATTAACTAATAACACGCATGATTGTGGGGTTACTTTAAGCTCGTTAATTTATATTTACATTTTTGATAAGGTGTGTGTAAATATAATGTTAAATATATACTGAATTTTCGTGGAAGCTATTAAACTTCTTACTGATCCTTTCCTTCCCAACAACTACCTACATTGTTAGCTTACCATTCTTCATTCATAAAATAAACTCTATATTATTACGTGTTCCATAACCTAGTGTCCGGTACACGCAGTGCATTCTAAACACTGTTGCAATAGCCCGTCAAAGGCATAGCAATATTATAGTGTACTGCACTTACGGGCCTGAGAGAATGCATTAGCAATGGCTTATATGAAACAGAATAATTAAAAAAAATATTTTATACATTTTCTCATATTCGGTTTTTGACGATATTTTATAAACATTATTAGGTATAATTTGGTTTTCGGTTGTTTTTGTTTTTGTATTAAACATTTTCATTTTTATGTTTTAGCATGTTAAATATTTTAAACCTTCCTAGGCTATCCATATATACAATAACATATAGATAGATATGTATTTTAGTAAGTATGTTTAATTTATGTGATTTTACTTTTAATGTAGTCTAGTTTCATATCGCTTTATTTTACACTGTAATGCTGTTTTAAACTTATGAATAAGTAAATAAATAAAATAAACAAATTTACAAATAGTTCAAAGTAACGAAGGGTATAAGTAGTTTAATTTAAATATAAGACACTAGCGGTTCGCCCAGCTTCGTACGATTCCCTATTTTTTTCAAAATTTAATATATCCTATGTCACTCACGAATAGTGTAGCTTCCTAACAGTAAAATATTTTTTCAAATCGGTCCAGTTGTTTTGGAGTCTATTCAATCCAAACAAACAAACATAAAATTTTAAAAAATAAATTGCTATAGAACATGCATTAAATGCAACAAATAAATTTACAGCTTAATCTATATTTCCATATAAGCCAACATTAACATTTCAAACAAAGGATTCCACAATAGAAACTATTGTATACAATAAAACATGAATTTTACAACCAAGTCAACTCAATTCAGAGCGAGATAGAGTTCCTTTTCCCTTGATATTAAAACATAAATTACAATACGTAGTCTTTATGGAAATGAGGTATAGGAATGATGGGATCTGTCTTTGTATAAAATCTGTCAAGTCCGTCTTTGGTTTGTTGTGGGTGCCTTATTGCAGATTTGCAGAAGTGATTTAAAATATTGAGTATTTAAGGAAATGGGTTTATCTACATACTGGGTTTATAAACATAGGTTCAAACTTATACAAACTATGAGGGTCCCGTTTTTCCTTTTGAGGTTCAGAACCCTAAAAATGAATCACCGAAATGTATGTCCGCGTATAACTTCTTAATATTTTATTGTTGCGTTTGTTTAATGTTACCCGTGCAAATCTGGTGAGGACAGCTAATTTGAAAAATCGTCAATAGAACCCTTATATTGATGCTGACTGTACAGTTCGTTTTTCATTTAAAGTATAATGTTTAGAATTTGCAAACACCGGATATATGTAATTCGGAAGTGACCGAGCATTTATTTAAATCAGTTTATAGAATAATTCAAACAATTAAATCATTCAACTTTCTCGTTTATTAATAGAGCATGGATTACATAACCACACAATAGTTTTTTTTATAATGTTTAGAAAAACAAAAGAGTTTATTGTTTTTATTTGGTCATTGAAACAGATTGTATTTTTTAGGAGTTATGTTTTTGTTCATTACATTAATTTATTCAAGTGTTACACACTACAGACAATTATCATATGTCATAATATCTCTCCGTAAATAAATGTATTTCAAAAGAAGTAGGTACCTATCTATTTATCAGTATTCATATAAATCATAATAAGATAGTAGAACTTTTGTATGACACCCAACATAATTTCAACTAATTCTTTCAGGTATTAAATTTGATACTTATGGCTACCCTGGCTAGCTGCGAGCCCCCTGTACGATACAACTACCGTGGCAATACAAACTACCACTCTAGTGGTCTCCAACAGGGCGACTCTTACTTACCTCCTAGCACAGGTAAACATTCCATCCTACATAAACTTCTACAATCTTTTGATGTAGTTAGTATACACAGCATGAACCTAATTAAAACTATTTAATTTTGCAGGGTTTACTGCACCGAGCAATAATTATTTGCCACCATCATCTTATGACTCTGGATATTCTGGAGCTGGACAGGCTTCGTATGACGATCATCACAGTCAAAACCACGGGCATGGGCATGGTCATGGACACAATCATGATAACGAAGTGGTGAGTTAGTGTTTTTTTTCTTTATAATCTACACGCATCACTGCTATTACTGCTATTAGTATTTCGTCATCATTTACTAATTGGTCTTCAAGTACCTATAACAACGAACAGGGATACCTGAATTGGTAAAATAAAACTCATTTAAACATTAGGTGACTGTCGATGACATTTATTTTCTTGAATTGAGTTTAATATTATAAAGTACATAAGAATTAATAGGTCTTAATCTATATATATTATTATCATTGTCGATGGTATAAAATATATCCCCGTAGTCTCCGAAAGTGATACTCCTAGGAAAAAAGTCTAAGTCCGCAACTTTCGTTGCTGTGCCATTATTGCAATGAATAATATAAAGACTGTTTAGTGTTATTCCGAAAGTTTTTTTAGGGTCTACAAGGAAATGATAGACTTCATTTAAAACTGTATTTTTAATAGTCTCGTGACCTTCTATCGCGCAGTATACTCCATCCAAAGTAACAAAATGAATATTTCTCTTCTCGTCTACTTCGAATTCCAAAACAGTTTCCCAGTCACCTACTTTTATTATTTTTCTTCCGTCATCAAAAACTTTATAAATTTGATGGTTTTCTCCATTTAGTACAAACATTGCATTGTTTTTTATGACTAATTTCATAATATTTACATTAAATAAACCTATATGCGTGGCGTTATTAAACATAGGTTCAAACTTATACAAACCATCTTCCGAGCCGAAATAAACTTCACTAGTTTCCGTATCTACAGCGACAGCTTTATTTTTAACAATTCCATTAATTTTCCTCGCTTCTTTGGTAATAATGTTTACGAAGCCACGTCCAGAATTAGCCAACTCATCATCCATGTACATAAAATATAAATTTCTGGTTGTTGAATCGTATGACAACTCCTTAGGGTCTTGAAATTTGTCAGTAAGAACATCTTTTTTGTAAAATAATGATCCGATTTGTTCCACTGGATCATCTGATATTAATATACGTTTTCTTTTTGCCTCCACGCAAAATAGAAATATTATAAATAAGTATTTCATGTTTTATTTATATTGCGTGTTAGTTTACGAATTTTATACGTCCAACTGATGCGTGATGACATTGTTTACTCGATGTTTGTCTTTTATCGGTTTTATTACAAATGATATCATACACTTGAACAGATTAGCTGAAATTTAATATTAAGTCTTATGGTGATTACAATAAAGCTCACATCACAGTTATACAATGAAATAGTTAACTTTTGTCCTCTAGAATAACCTTGTATCTCTGGTAATTTATATACCTACCTAAACGAAAATTGTAACAAAAACGGTGATTCACTTATACAACGATACCAAATTTATGTTGATATAAGTATGGCCAGTAGGCTATTGTGATAAAAAGAGGAGCCGCAAATTACAAAATAAGGTACGGTATCATTATTTATTGAAAAATGTTCGTATAACCGTGGAGTTTGATAATTTAATAAATTGTTCTCTTATTGAATACAATTTTTATCTACTTTAACAAATCTGTTCAAAGATGTCGCATCAGAATATATTATATTATTATTCTTGTCGAACGAAACACCGAAAGCATCATCCAAGTCCACCACTTTTTCTAATTGGTGCTTGTGTTTAACAACAGCGTAAATCCCATTTTGAACGCACACATATACTTTTCCATCAATATCAGTAGTTAACCCTCTAACAGACAAATTATTAGTATCTTCATAATATACAGGCTTCTTTGTTCCAGCTTTTTGGCTGTACAGACCTGTATAGTTAGTGAAAAATAAAACGCCATCATTATCAATAATGAAGTTATCCACTTTAGTGTCTTCTAAATCGTGAAACCTAATTATTTGTTTATCGACGACGGTGTATAAGAATTGACTAGGGTATTCGGAAAAATAAACAACATCTTTAAAATACAACATCCAAATGTCTGTGGCATTAGCAGCAAAGTATTCCGCTTTATTGTTTGCTGGATCATATTTATAAATCCCATTGCTTCCTCCAATGTAAACGTCATGTGTATCTTGGTCTACAAACAACGCAAACCCGTTTGGGACGCCTTCTATATCAGAAAAAGTTGATGAGTCAATTTGAACTTTAGCTGCTTTGAAATAATCATTGATAGGATCCAAACTATAGCTGAAGTAAACTGTATTGGTGTCGCGGTCGGTGCTCAGAAAATAAGGTCTGTCCAAACCAGCTTTTAGAAGTTCTTTTTCATAGTAAACTCCATTTATTGTAACTCCGTTACAATCCTCATCTTTTTTAACTACTCCAGCCTGTACGAGTATCAGACTAGACAGAATTGACACCAATAATTTCATAGTGGCTGAAATTGGAAAAAAATACTAATGAAATTCTTAGGTACTAACATTTATAATATAAGTAAGTACAAGAGATGCTCAGAATAAACAAACGTGTGCGTGTACGTACACAATGGTTGACGGCCAGAGACATAATTATTAGGTACATATTAATACCAATTTCACAGTTCATTAAAATGAAAAGACTAACATGTTTCATTGAATAATTGTAAACGTAATCATAGTACATTTATATGATTTAACTATGAAGAACTTACCGAATCAAACGGTGTTACTTGACTACTCTATACCGTGTTCAGTTTTATCTCACATAGATAAAGACAATTAAGGCGTAGAGACGACTAAATTAGTTTATTTAATTATTCAGATTTACCGGTGTAGGTACCTAAATATAAACACGGGTTTAGTTCTTCTTAAAAATATATATTAACTACTTAATTTCAAAAAATATAATCAACGCTCACATTTTTAAAATTACCTAACCTACTTTACCAATATCGTAAATGAATTTGTCAAAATATTATGGATGTCGAGGCTGGCTAATTTTACAGTAGTTTCTATTTCAATAAAAAAAAAATATAGGGAATTATTATATTCAGGTGTTGATTAATTATATTTTGATTTTAGAACTTTTCGGTGGGTTATACAGAATTATATTTATTTGTACATATGTGTAATAAAATTTGTGAATTGTCTGTGCTTTATTCCAAGGCAAGGTGACAAAGGTTATCCTACAGTTGAACAATTATGCAAACAAGTTAACGCAATAATAAATATTATAGTTAGGTAGGTATATAATGTCCCTGTACTGAGTTACACTGGGTATCTAGGTTGATATCGAATTATCGACCCGTACAAAAAAATCAAAATAAAATCGGTATAAGTTTTGTAGAGGTATTTTCAAAGTTCAATCTACTATGAGTATGTCTATGTCACCTCTGTCATCATTTTCTTGTGCCTATTCTATGTCTATGTCATCATTTTCATCTATTCTATTCGGTGTTCTAATTTTCAGCCAAAGTCTTATGAGTTCGGATATTCAGTGAAGGATGCGCAATCCGGTAACGACTACGATAGACGAGAGAGCTCTGACGGAAACGTTGTTCGCGGGGAGTATAGAGTGCAACTACCTGATGGACGCACGCAAATTGGTAATGTATTTGTTTGCAATTAGAGTTCATATTAAATTCATGAAATCTATATATAAGACTAAATTCTAACCTTGTTCTTATAAGCTACATTTCGTGACTACCGGTAGAAATGAAAACCGGTGTTTCATGTAAAGATCTGTAGGTGTTTGCATTGGATGTTGCAGGAAAGTAAAAATTAAAATCCAACTCTATTGTAATTAGGTACTTAATTAGTAGAAAACAAACGTCTTCTCTGTGTCGTCGTGTATGAAGATTCCCTTTTAGGTTTTCCTAAACTAATATTGAGTTTTTTAAATTGTAGTGACTTACCACGCTGACTGGCAGACTGGTTTCCATGCTGACGTGCGATACGAGGGCGAGGCGCGATACCCCGAGCCTGTTAATAAATTCCAGCACCAAGGTAAAATACCAATAAAAGAATATCTGTTCATCCCATTAAAAATCACTGGCTCATTTCAAAAACTAAAATCTTTTTCTGATGTTATTTTATAGTTCTGTAACACTGTTTTTCTCCATTATACATTGATATTTTCATGTTATTTCTTTAAGCATAAAATAACTATTTATGATATTAAATTAGGGTCTGGCGGTTACAACTACCCATCGGACTTCAGTGGGTCCCTGACCGGATTCCAAGGCAACCAGCGTGCTCCTTCTACGGCATACGGACCTCCTGGCTACCATTGAAGCCTAACGTAAAAAAACCGTTCATTATTATAAAGCAGACAAGCGTTTATTTATATCTACAGAAACCGCCTATATCATGCTCAAACGTAAGATTTTTGTCACGCAAAAAATAATATACTTACCAACGTTGTACCTACATACCTACATGTGTAGCTAATGGAGATTAAAAGTAAAATACTATTTAAAAACAAGCTTGAACGACTTCTTCATCTTCTTATCATCTTACTTTAAATATGCTTAAAGTTGAATAAAAGCTTTTAAAAGAGTAATAGTGTCAGGTGCTTTGTTGCGCGAGAAAAATCTTACCTTTGTTATGTGTTAACTCCACTAAAGAGTTTGTGTGATCAAATATCACGACGCCCGCTTTGATAATTTAACGGCTGTAATACCAAATTAGTATTGTTAACTTTAAAGTAAATTAAAAAGTACAAGAGTATTAATTTTATGGATATCTTGAAAAATTCGCCGCATGTTTTTCGTAAGACAATTTCAAAAAAAAACTATTAAAGATGTCGCGCTAAATGAAATAATGAAAGAATAGAGTTGCCTAATGAAAAGGGTATGTCTACTTAAGTAATACTTACTTTTAATATTTGGAAATAGTGATCAACGTTACCAGTATTATTTTAGGCTAGTTTAAGATTTTGTACCAATATATTTTTATACGAAAATAAATAAATTACCTAACAATTAAAACTGCATGTTCATTTATTCCATGAAATCAGAGACCAATAAAGAGAAGTGATCTTGATTGACCTTGATCATGAAATTATTCATTGACATCATTTCTAATGTCTTCCGCTGGAAAAGGATTAACTATACAAATTCCATACTTAATCCTCTTTAGTAGATAAGATCCTTTTTTTAGGTCTTTTATTTGACACTGACATCGTTTATTTGCATTTATTTGGCAATACTTACGAATTTGTGTAATTTATATTGACAGTACCTACATGAACGTCACTAGTAATTTAGAAAATAATACAGTTTTAAAAATAATGGTTGTTGTAGTTAAAACGCTATGGAAGGTAAGTGAATACTGAGGTAAAGAAAAAGATAGTTGGTAAAATTATTATTTAATTAAATAATTTCGAATGCGTCACGTTTACAACAGATTGGAATAAAACAATGAAATCGGTTTTAGAAGTAGACTCAGTTGACGATATTTTTGAGCTTAATATGATTAATCTAGTGATATATAAAACTAAAACAAAAAGATACCATTTTTTCTTCTTTTATGAGCTTAAAAATGAAATGTAGTGATCTTAGATACTTAAATTTAATATATAAATAACACCTGAGAAAGTTAACTAAAGCTAATTAACTTTACTAAGTTAACTAATTACACAATGTCTTATCCTAATATACATTATGTATATGTAAAAGTAGCAACAATAATTTACTAAAATCGCACTAGTCGATTACATTTTATATTGATTGATTGTTGAACACAATCTTAGGATAGGTAAATAGCACAATCAGATCTAAAATTAAAATGGTGACTAGATCCACTTAATCGCCAAAACAAGGTACAGGACTTTCCTTAAGTTTAAGAATCACATCGACTATTCCATAAATAGGATTGCCTTCTTTATCAAAAGTCAATGCTGCTATTGATTTCAAATCAGAAACTTTATCCATTGCATATTGGTATTTATTATATACGTGAATACCATTTGTAGTGCAAATATATGGTTTATAATATTGATCTGTGGTAATGGATTCAACATTAATGTTGTCGTAAGGAATTCTGGTGTTTAATTTAATTTTGTATAATTTCCTTTGGTTGGTATATAGTATACTATTATCCTCGTCTATGATTAGTTTATTGACTATAATGTGTCGCAATTCATTCATGGGCTCTACAACTCCATTGATGACTTTAAAAGCCTCTCCTCTTCGGTCTGTGAAATACAAAATGTCTTTGAAAAATAGATCGTTTATGTTGTGATGAATTCGCAGTTTCTCCGGGACTTTGTTTCTATTCACTATGTATAAGCCGTCTGCGCCTCCTACGTAAATAGTATTATTTCTCTGATCGATGGCAACGGCTGATGCGTTTCTTACACCGTCAACGATACCAGCGTTTCCTGAATCCAAATTTATATACCCCAAAACTCTATTAGGGTATGCAGCTGAATTATCAAATATGAAGTATAAAGTATTGTCGTTTCTATTTAGAGCTAGTTTTTGAACATCTTTAACGCCTTCCTTGACTATATGGATATTGTAGTCTTTATTTTGGTATTTAATGGTACTGCAGTGTTCATCGGCTGCTACTGTTGATAAAATAAGTAGAACCGCTATCGGTATCAGCTTCATTGTGAGTCTGAAATTAATGAAATATATAAAAATCAATTAACTATGACTTAATAAAGAGCATTATGCAACTAATAAGATTTTAAAGGTTACATTTCAGATAAAAACATTAGTGTAATTTAAAGGTGTTATTTTAACTAAGTAAATAGATATAGCTAGGTAGGTATATATGTTATGAAATCACCAATGAACGGAAGAAGACTGATTAGGAAGATAGGTCACTATGTCGGTTTTCACTATCAGTAGGTAGTTATAGTAGAGAATGCAAACTTATACTCGTTCGTAAATGATCTGATAGGTAGGTAGGTAGGTACTTATTATATGATAAAATTAGACTTCTTTTTTTAGAGATGTAGGTAGGTACCTACCTAGTTATTTAATTAGGTTAATAAATGATAATTATTAATTTACATACTAAGTATACAAAGTTTGACGATATTAGTCAGGTCCAGGTATTAAGTGCACAGCAAAATTCTGGACTAATGAGATTCAACAAAAAAATAATGTAATCAGTCCATAGCGTAATTATAGAACAAAAAAGTAAATTAGTGGCCCTAGAAACGATACTATCGATAGGTACTAAATACCCTTTTATAAATTACTGCAGTTTAGATGCATGCATACCTACTGGTTTCACTGGGTTTAGTTAGGTTAAGACGCATGCAAGTAGCAAAAATAAAAATATTCGACCATCCGTACAGCTACAGGTATCTAATTATTGTTTAGAATAGGTATAGGTAAGGAGGAAATCTCTATATCACATTTTTTTATTCTGGTACCGAAACGAATTAACGAATATCAGATTGTTTCTTTTTTAAACACGGAATCAGTTGGTAAAATCATGTTTAATTATTAAATTCCTATGAGTGATTTGATTATCTACTACAATAAAATTATTAGTTACCTGTGGAGGGAGATCAAATCGGTGTTAAAATGTAAAACGCGAAAATAGAATTTAATTTATTTCGGTTCTCGAAGTTTAAATCGGTGTTAAAACGTTAAAGACGAAAATATATTTTAATTTATTTCGGAATTGATTTGGAGCTTAATTACGAAAATATTCTTACTTACAATTTTCACTTTAAAATGGCACCAAGTTAATAATTTCGAATTATTTCTTTGAAATATCGAATCAACCAAAACACATGGTTCCTCTTGAGCTACTATTGAGCAAATAAGCTTTACTATCATTAAGTTGTTATGCAATTATGGTTATCGAATCATTATTGCTACGTAATACTACACGACGTCACGTTTGTCCGTTCGTCTGTTCCGTTTTGCATAGAAATTAACTTTCTATATTCATCACCTTTTAAATAAAGTATATACCTATCCACTACTTATTTTTAACTATACATTTTTAATAGGGATTAATTAGTATTTTTTTAATTTCTGATGCCTTCGCGGTTATTATACAGCAGGGAATAATTAGGTTTCTTTGTATAATCTTTTACAGCTTTATCAAGCTGTTGTGATTTCGAAAAAGTAAAGAATAAGTATTTAATAGGTACTTATTGCAAATGTAGGTAACTAAAAGATGACGATACTATTATTTTCTGAGTTAGGTAGGTACCTACATACGGGATAGGTAATTTGTGCTTGAAAGACTATGGTTTACCTAATACAGTGATAGTTTCACAAAAGTGTGCTTAATGTAGGTAGTTATACCTAAGTAGCTACCTATTAAGATATATTAGTACCTATATCAAACGCGAACTCAGTTATCGTTTACCTTAACCTTTAAATACATGATAAGGGACGTAAAATATTCCATTGAACATTTTCCGGGTTAACTAAAAATGTTCGAGAATTTATTAATAAGTAAGTAATCAGTAGTCCCGTGTTTGCATTTATATATTTATTTGCAAATTTGTGTGAGGTAATAGTTATACTATTACTAGAACGGTATTTAATATTTAATCTACGTTTTCTTTCCAGAAATTTATCTTAATAAGGCGAGTGTACCGCACCAAGAGGCCTTGCGCCTACGTTATGATGTTCTTCGTAGCGTTTGGAATCATATCATTGTACATTCATACAATGAATGATACAACGCACGAAAAAGCGGAGTTCAATTTGACTAAATCGTAAGACGGATACATTTATATTGTTAATTAGTATAAGTTATTAATGTCGTTCCGACCGAACTGCACCCAGGGAAACGATCTGCAGAATGGTAACAATCTGTGTTGACGTTTAACAATATGGCTTCCAATGCTTATTCTAATAAAAAATTAACATAAGTTAACCGAGGAGTTAATTTTAACAGATCACAGAAGTACACTCACTTAAAAATATCGCTCTATTTAATTAACAGAAGTATGCAAAAAGATTTGATACTCAGCGTCCGTGAAAGTAAGGGTACTGGATGTACGATGCCTGTCATGGATCCGTTCTCGGTGGAAGCTATGAAGTACCACGAAATCCGGGCCAAGGTCGTCTGCCCCGGACGCGACTGGGTTCAGTGTCATGTGAGAACACCGAATAAACACATTGTTAATCATTTTAGATACCAGTAATATTTACAATAATTTACTAGAACAAGGGCGTGTATTCTACACAGGCACAATATCATATACTATGTACTTAACCATAAGCCAGGAGCCTAATATTTCATTGGTGAAATACGACGGCTGGACCTACACTAGCGTACAGACCATAGTATCTAGTGGATTTTTGACACGCAGATTAACTACTTATCGCTGATAATACCATGCCACGAATGTTTTAGGAAGCATGTCGAAAAATTTGAAAAAAAAATTCTACTTACAACAATCATCAATAGGTTATTCTACTCATGTAGTTGCCATTAAAATTCTACGACAAACAATTATTGTAATTTGTAAGAATTTTGTATTATTTTTTCCACAGCTCAATGAATGCTTCGTCATAAAAAAAATACTTGACAGCTTAAAAGATGTCCAATGCTTTTATCGAGACATTATCAATAAAGATGATGCGACATATGTCATAGGACCTCCAACTGAGATATTGGGAAGTAATAAGTACTACCTGGTGAAAAGTGATCATGTAAAAGTTTCCTGTATAGGAACCGATCCAAAGGGGTGAGTATAACATGACAGGTACCTATAGTGAGTCATAGTGACTTTCATATGAATAACACAGCACGCTGTCGTTACAAAAGTAGATACTTAAATGATTATAGCAATTAATACACTAAACATATTACAAATAGGTACATGAAAACTAAGTAGGTATAATTCGCATCAATTTTAATATTATTGAATATTCATGTATTCTCAAATTAAGCATAGCGTGTATTATAAGATAACTCGGTACAACTATGATCAATTGACAGCCGTTCATCTTATTTCGTAGACAGGGCAGTTATATATTGTGTTTACCTACTTGTATTCATATTTTTATAGATTTGGTATTCTTCGCACCCGTTGGTTTGGTTACAAGACAGGCCTGCGTCACATTCCTCTCAAGCAGCCGAAGACAAAGCAAGAAGGAAACCTTAACGTTTTAATTATTGCTTTTGATTCTACATCTAGGAATGGGTTCATTCGTCATATGCCTAAAAGCTACAAGATGCTTACAATTGAAATGGATGCTATTGTGTTTAAAAGGTATTTCATAACTGTTTCTGTGTTTAGGTATTTTTGTAATAGGGAAAAATGCATAACTTGTTGCTTTTCTAGTATTTACGTAACTGCAATGTTAACATTAAAACGACAGCTCTTTACTGTTATATATTATTGGGATGTTTTATTTTCTTAGTTTTAATGTACTCGGTGACGGGACTACGGCAGCGTTGTTCCCTCTTATGACAGGGATGACGGAATGGGAAATTCCAGATGCAAGAAAGAAATTTTCCAAGTCATCAATCGACGAAAAACTGCTTATTTTCCACACAGCGTCTGATTTAGGGTAGGTTTGTAAAATGCTTACTGCTGAAATACTTAAACTATAGTAATAAAATAATTGGGCGAATCTTCGAGCGTTCGTAACTAGATCTAAATATAAGGTTGCTAGTAATATTAAATACTTAAATGAAACAGTATCTGTACCAGTGAAGATAATTTCACTAAAGCTTTTTTTTAAAGTATTGATCCTGTTGCTGTGTGTTCTTAAATAGGGACTCAATGACGGCTTCTCAAACGCTCTAAGATCCACCCAATTACATTGTTATCTTGAGTTTTGTATTTCAGATATCGCACAGTATATTTCGAAGATATGCCTTGGTTAGGAACTTTTCAGTATAGATTTAATGGTTTCAATGCTCAGCCTGCTGATCACACCTTGAACGCATTTCTTAAGGATGAGACCCATAATGGAAGAAAATGGTGGAGTGGCAAGACTGGAAGATATTGTATTGGCGATACGCCACTGTACTTACTGATGTGGAACCTCACAAGCCAGGTACCTTACTTATATTATACTAGCTTCTGCCCGCGACTTCGTCAGCGTGGAAATCCTTCTTTTTGCAGTCGGTTAAAAAGTAGCCTATGTCCTTTCTCAGGCTCCAGACTTTCTTTGTACCAAATTTCATTTAAATCGGTCCAGTAGTTTTAGCGTGAAAGCGTAACAGACAGACAGACAGACAGACAGAGTTACTTTCGCATTTATAATATTAGTAGGGATATTTGATCACCTTGATTATACTACCCACACAAAATACTTACTCTTCTAATAAGTGTCATTGGTTTGATAACTTGTTGGTCCAGTTGTCAGAAGAGCCAATTACCTTTGATACGTATGGGATTAGATCAATTATGCAGTGTTCCTTATTTTTTTTATTTTAAGTTAGATAACTTTATATTTACAGTAAAAGGTTTACTGAGGTAAATATACATTCTGTATTTCTTGGTAGGTACTCAATTGGTAGGAATATATATATATAAATTAATCTCACATGAAGTGCTTACCCCCTGTGCTTGAATTTGTATAAAATATAAATTAACTTTTTTTTTTAAGCTTTTCCAGCTAGATGGAAATAAGTTTACCTTTACTTTTAACGCGGATATATGTCATGATGATTTCAACTTACTTAGTACCGCCGATGACGATTTTGAGAATTTTCTCCGATGGACCAGACAAGAGAAATTAAACGAGGACACCTTCATCATTGTTATGGGAGACCATGGAACACGGTATGTTGAAATTCAAATAATATATCTTATCTGTCTTATTTTACATAGGGTACTGAATTTACTAAATTTTTTTCACAGGTTTACGTCATACAGAGATACTCATCAAGGCAAAATAGAAGAACGTTTGCCTTTAATGGCTTTTATAGTTCCAAACAAACTAAAGAGCAGTAGACCCGATGTTGTTAAAAACTTAAAAGAAAACGTTGACGTTTTAACTACAGCATTTGATATACATGCGACATTGCTCGATATTTTAGGAGTAGGACATTTGAGTAATCAGTATAAAATACCAGGCTCAGATTTGCCTAGAGGATTGACCTTGCTAAAACCAGTGAGTAATGTTGTTCGTGTGTGTTTAGGTAGGTGTCAAACTCGAAATAACGGCCATTATCGTTTTTTTTTTTCGAATTAGATTCCAAAGACTCGGTCATGTGGTGAGGCTGGCGTGCTGCCTCACTGGTGCGCCTGCGCTCATTGGCATAATGTGTCTCGACACGAACCACTTTTCAAACATACTGCAGAAGCGCTCGGGGACTACATCAACAAACTCACCGTTGAACACAGGTGATAGTAATTGGTATTATTTTGAAGTTTAATGTAACACGGAGGAAAATATCGTCATCTTGAAGAAAATGACTTACTGACGGACAGACAATACGCCTATAGGAAAAACAAGTCGACGACGATTGCAGCTCACCAAATATTTGATTGCATATTGACTGGCTTGGATGAAAAGCATAAAATGGCTCGTATTTTTTGCGATTTATCCAAAGCCTTCGATGTGATTTCACATGAATTATTATTAAATAAGTTAGACAAGTATGGTATTAAAAGTATTCCGTATGCACTGTTTGCGTCGTTCCTCAGGGGACGTAAACAGTCGGTTAAAATGACGATTGATGGTAAAATTACTACCTCAGAATCTGGATTTGTACAATTAGGAATCCCTCAAGGATCCGCATTAGGAAATACGCTTTTTTGAATTTTATCAATGATTTGCCAACGTCCATTTCCATTGGCCTGTCTGTTTTGTTCGCTGATGACACTACCGTGGTGGTCAGCGCTCGTAATTATGAGGAGCTGACTCTCAGGATCCGTGGAGCCGGCGAACAACTACAGACATGGTTCTCTGCAAATGGACTAATATTGAATATAGAATGAACAGCCCGATGCCGCTGTGCAATGAGAGCAGGTTCCTTGGCTTTATGCTAGACTCGAACCTAAACTGGAAGGGCCATGTCGACAAACTTTGTGATAGGTTGAGTAGTGCGGTGTTTGCGTTGCGTAAGCTTAAACCGTTAATCTCTGCCGATGCACTCAAACAAGTGTACTTTGCACATTTTCACTCCATCATGTCGTACGGAACGCTCCTCTGGGGAAACTCCACTGAAGCCGGTAGGGTGCTGGTGATCCAGAAACGAGCGTTGCGTACTCTTGTTGGGGCGAAATATAGACAGTCGTGCAGAAACGTGTTTGTTGCTCAACGCATTATGACGCACTATTCCCTATACTTGTTTGATATATTAATGTCCATAAGGAATAATATGGAACAATTTAAAGTAATAAGTAGAGAAAGTCGTTTCGCTGGACGTCTGAGAACGGTCCCCCGTCGCATGGCCCTTGCAGAAAAGAATCCGCGTGTTCTTGGACCGAGTCTGTATAATCGCCTACCTGACGTGATAAAGAACGTGCCGTCTGACGAAGCATTTCGGCGCCAACTGAGGAACTTTTTATTGGAAAATCCATTCTATTCTGTTGACGAATTTATTCAAAAATATAAATGAATTATTAAATTTCTGTTTAATAGTATTAAATTGTATCATATGAATTATTCCGTCTGACAAATTGTATTGACGACTAATGAGAAAAATCCATAATAGTTAATAAATATATTTGACATTATATGTATGACAAAATCTTATTGTAATGAAATTGTGATTTTGCTGTTAATTATTATTTAATCTTATTGTTCTTTGTTTTTGTTTTTGACGATCTCAATATGAGTACATGTAATTTGACATACTAATGTAATTATATTGTATAAATTTTGGGAAATAAATGAATCTAATCTAATAATACCAGTATCTTTTACTATCTAAATTTATAAGTACTTACCTAATTCTAAATAATGGCTCTGAGTCTGTACCTATCTTTGTCATGTACGAGGAAATAGTGAAGAGAATTTTACTACCTAATTTAATTATTTCAGGGATAAATGCATGTTAAGAAAGATTATCGGTGTCGAATGGGTGTTGCGTCTAACTCCGAATAATAATATGTCAAAAACTGAAGAATCCAGCTATCATACGAAACTATTTGATTTAGACAGGTTCAAAGAAGATCAGATCAGCGAAAATTATCAAGTTAAGGTATGATTTCACATTAGTAAATTTTAGATGTTTACGAGTATTTTAAATAGGAAAATCTCTACAAAAGTTAGTTAAAAACTGTACCTACATTCCTACGAAATATTAAAATTATACAGTTAAAATATTGAAATAAAACAAAACCACATACCGAAAGCTATCTACAGTAAAAAAGGGCAAAGAATATAGCACCTACAGATAATATATAAATAAAACCAGCCGGGTGAGCACTTTAGGTACAATCACTGGAGAAAAACATAAACGAACTGTTTTCAGATAATTATGAGTCCCGGTCGAGCGGTTTTTGAAGGGTCTATGAGATATTTCCCCAAGACTAACTACTTTGCAATAACAGATCGAGACATTTCCAGAATTAGCACGTATGTTTGTTAATATTTTTTGCTAGATAATTTTACTGATGGTAAATGCTTGGACTGTAAGAACTCTAATTACTTGTTTAAAAATTATTTTATTAAACACTACCGTTCCATCGTTGCACTAGATTCAGGTATTATTACATGGGAATTAAATTTTATGACCTTGTTTTCGAGATGAACGATTGAATAATAGGTACCATAGATTAATACTTATATTCGGTAAGTAGGTACTTACGATGTTATGGTTCGCAGATCTAAAAACGGTTGACTTCTTTCTATATTCCACTCAAATATACTTAAAATCCTTTTAAGTGTTTAGTGTTATAGTGTAGGGGTTTCGAATCGACTATCGGTATTTTTGTTGCTAAGTAGCGGGTGGCTAAGCAGTGCGGAAAGGTGTATATTTTTGTTCATGTTGCAATTGTGGAACTGATATTGATACAAAATAAAAAAGAATGTTTTTTTTATTTCATGGCATAGGGTCGCGGGTATATATGTAGTTATTACCTGTATCGAAAATAATTATTTTACTTTTTAAAACTAAATTCATACATTATTTTTCAGATATGGGAATGAATCGATATGCATAGCATCAACACTGCCTCACTTATCCAAGTATTGCTACTGTAGATTATATTAAACAAACCACGTTTTTTTAATGTTATTAAAAGATTGCATAAGTAAAGATACAAATTACATGCTTAACCATTTTTTTATTCAGGTAAAACCAAAAAAATGTTCAACTGTTTTTTTATTTCGATAAACTTAAGTGAGATTTTCTTTTTTGTTTTACGTAGGTATAATTATTATCAATATAACTATGTAAGTAGGTATTAAGTCTGTCTATAACAACATGTTCAGGCAAAGATTTACAATTAAATAGACTGTATGGTCATGCTAACACTCCTTAAAAAGCATGCTGGATATCGTTATACACATAGCTACCTGCACCAGAAAAAATATAATTAGGTATATAGAAACAATATCGATGTGATTCCTATAATAGAGCGGAACAAACTTTTTTTATACTAGGTACATAAGAAGGTACCTACGTAGTAGGTAGGTACAGTACTGTACTTACCTACTAGGTACCTACATTAAAATTTTGTCGTATAGAACGTATGCGTGTAAGTGATCACACAAATATGAGTATTCATTATTGATATTGGGAGAAGTTAATATTTTAATTGAATTTTTAATTTAGACGATTCATAAAATACTCGCGTGTTGGCTCCACAGTATAAATTTAATGCAGTCTGGGATAGTTTCAATATTATAGGCTTGTGTAGTACACGTACTAAGTACTAAAAAGAGCGATTCCGCTCCCTGTCCTAGACCGAACTATTCAGTTTCGTTTCGCTCTTTAGTACGTTTAGTACACTACCACCACAGAACAAATAACAATCGAACCGACGGCTTTCCGCTCTCAGCCTTTCAAAGTAAAGAGTTTACTTAAGAGCAAGACGGAACACAGCACGCACTCTAGTGATACGCTTGTGCAAAACGCGTGCAAGCGAGACGACATGATGTCAGCCGCGCCACCTTTAATACAAAAGCGGAAAAGATCGGTCATTTTGGTCGGACAGAGCAGAATCATATAGGAACGGACTCGAACATGAACTACCCATGGAAAGGATTGGTAGTGTACTAGTGAACTAAATGTACTAAGAGACCGAACTAGTACACTTGCTCAATTGTACTAGTACGGAGCGATCCGCTCAGTGACCGAGCGCGCGCAAGACTACAATATTATATTTTAACTCTGTGTTCAACTGTCAAGTGTCAAATCTAAATTCAAACTGTCAAACGTCAGAGTATGGTCGTGTCAGTCGGCCTATCGGCCGTTGTCTGTTGAGTGTTGGTTTTTTCGATTGTTTTGGTCTAATGCTATTAATAATTATTATTGTATAGTTCAGAAACTAACAGAATAAATGATATCATAGAATTATATTACCTCGCGCGTCGAATCTAATAGAATATTCTAAAAATATAATATGAAATCAGAGTAATATTATAATGGAGAATCTCAAAGTGTAACTGCTTCTTGGCAGCAACCTGTTTTCAGGAATGAAATGTGCTGGAGTTAAAAATACGATACACTATTAAGTTTATCAGCGCAAGATATCTCAAAGTAAGTCTTGAATACCTAATTAATGTTTTTACATTTTTTACGGGATACATATTTAAATGTAACTAAGTACAACTTCGTTCAAGATTTCTATTGGATCGTAACGCCCCTTAGTATGACAAAAAATGAGAGGAACTAATTTAAAGTTACTTTTAGTTGGAATTTAAAACCGAAAAAACAATTATTCTTAGAATCTTATATCTGGGCCAAATATTTGAAACCAAAATATATAATATATTTCACCAATGGAATAATCTAAATACCTACATTTGATGCTTTACTTTTCTTAATTAAGTCATTTAGGTATTAGGTTAGGTTAGCTTATTATTTTCTGAAAATTTCTTCCTAAGGTTTATATTATATGAAATATAAATACATGCAAGAACACTTAGTTTGCTGACCATAAATAAACTCAGTGCAAAGGTAGGATTGTTTAGTTGTTTGTTACTCTTCCACAATTGATTGTAATAACATACTATAACAGTTATGCATATTTGCATTGACAAATATAATTTGAAATTTACATAACTATAATAAAGTAAAAAAGATTTCAGAAATCTATAATTTGATGACCTTGCTGAGAAACATAACATGTATACCACTAAACTGACCATGAACACCATCAGCTTCCAAGGTTCACTATTAAATGAAATCTGAAAAAAAAAATGTTTAATGTACATATAGCTTGAAAGTTTTTGTAATTATACCTAATTAAAAATACATTTGTGGTAGTAATCATAGAACAGAACTGATTTGCAATGCCTTATATCTACCGGAGATTGACCCAAAAACATGGTACATATTCTATAGGTACCTATATTAGCATTCCAACCAGGTTTTGTTTGTCCTGTTAATTCCACCTGATCACAGCATCACTTACCGAGTTTATTGTAAATCTAGATCTCTCAGTAACCCATGCACATAAATAAATACAGAAAGTCATAACTATTAAGTTCTTTAGAATTTCAGTGATAAACACATGGACAGAAAAAATATGCATATAAGTTACAAATAAGTACATACTTATATTATGAATTATTCCACATAAAACTTGGTACCTATGGTATTTTTTTATATCATACTTTTCTCTTAAATTCTTATAGGGAATTATGTTTTTTTTTTATTTGTCAGTTAATTGGTTTGTACTTAGCTTAGATATCTATTATCTTTAGGGTTAGTGTTGAATTCTTGCTACCTACCTATTTACTTGGATTAATAAGATTTCATTAGATAGATAAGGCATTTTTGGCATGTTTTGATAATTATTAAGGCTTGTACGTACATGTTAAATTTAGAATAAACACAATGCATCTCTGTTATAACATGTCAGATTAGGAAGACTATGAATTATTATGAGTACTTTAATACTTTTATAAATATTATTTCCGTCAGATTATATTATGATACTATTGCTTCACCAGGTTATGTATTGCACGCTGACTGTTCAGTCTAGTTTAGCTAGCATTTTGAGTTCAAACCAAATCTAAGTTAAATATTTACTGCCTACCTGCTATTTGAAAAGGCATTGATGTGAGACACAATAAAAATAGAACACACTGTGTGAACAGATACTTATAATGATTAATATTGGACAAATTGTCTTCTTTATCAGTTTTTATCATACAAATTAGACACAATTTGTTTATCAGTTGATCAATGAAAGCTACGGAGTTGTTATTTTTCTCTTTTATTTTCTTAAAATATAGGTAATAGTACCAACTAGGTACTTAAATGTTTACTTATACATTTTTATTCTGATTAGGTACCTACTTGGAAGGAAGGAAGTTTATGCAGTAAAGGAATATTTATGTTTTTAGATACTTTTAGTAGGTACGTAGTTTACCTATATAAAGTTATAAAGTAGCAACACAAATTATATTTAACAAGTGATCAGTAGGTACCCCTAGTTTCATACAGATATCTATAAGTTTGTAGGTACTAGTATGATAATAAAATCTTACCAAAATTCGTGGCGTAGGTACGAAATTTGAGCTTATATATAAGAATGTATATTTATATATTGTGAAAAAAAGAAGTAGGTAGGCTACATAATATGTGAAAAGCAACAAAAACTCATAGCAACGAGTTTTTATGTTCCGTGTATCTTATATAATTTGTAACATTGAACTTAATTAAATAAAAACTAATGTGATATCCAACAACCACTCCATAGTACCTGCCTTGAAGATACCAAGAAGCGGTTAGTATTTAGTTAAGTTATCTCAAGATAATGATCTTTTCATATTTAAGTATCAATGGTGATTTATTTTAGGTGTCAGTTTGGAATGTTAGTTATACTTTGTCACAGCGAATAATCGGTAAAAAAAATCTTATTTTCCCCATATCTCAGTAAAGTAAGTAGTTATGTATACCTAATAGTTCATTTTCACCGGATAGTGGGTTTTTTATAAAGTTTTTAAAATGTTTAGAATCTACGCGATTAATCCAACAATTCGGAATAACAAGGCTCTAAAACAGCAGAAATCAGCCGAATGGTCACTTCCGATAATAGTACATTACGCACCAAGGCCAGTAAAATAAAAATTGTCTCAGATCACATGTAATTGTCGTCCGAGGCGAAGCCGAGGTTGACAAAAATGTGATCTGAGGCTTTTTATTTTACTGGCCGAGGTCAGTATACTATTTTTCTGTTCGATGAAGCCAGAAAGCGGAAATTTCATTTAGCGCAGCGGCCACAAAGTTGGCGCTTTCCGGCCGGAGGACAGAAAAATAATTTTGTGACCGTAGTAGAACTAACTTACACCTACGCACGTAGGTACATTATCATCTTCTTAGGCCGTAGTACCTAATAGTTAAACATGACAAACACGTTACAAAGGGTAAATGTTTACGTTGTAATTTGTGCATTATCATGACAAGTGCCTCTGGCAACGAGGTAACTGAAATGTTTATTACTCATACAAAATGTAACGTTGGCGTCAAGTCGGCAACTAACTAAGGCCTTAAATAAGGACATACCATATTTAATATTTGTGTATTCTTCTTTTTAGATGGCAGCCATGGCAAAAAGATGGTATCGTTCTAAGCGCAATCTTATTATCACATGTGTAGTGGCCGTACTATGTATATTGTACTATATTTCTTTAAATAACACATTACAAAATGAACCGGAATTGGATATCACTAAAAGGTATTTATCATTATTTTACGTTTTACTTATTTGTCGGTAGATAGTATAGTATAATATGTTTTTTAATTTGCATGTAAAAAATATATAATATCTGTCTCAAATATACTTAACTAATGTATATGTTTTTTACACCAGCATATTTTTTTTATTTTTGTATGCTGTAGTACGTACCTAAGTACTTAGTTTATATTACATTAGCGGCCCGCCCCGGCTTCGCCAGGATCCCTTTTTATATAGCCTATGCATACGGGAATGGTGTAGCTTTCCATCAGTGAAAGAATTTTTCAAATCGGTCCAGTCATTTAGGAGCCTATTCAATCCAAACAAACAAACTTTTCCTCTTTATTATATTAGTATAGATTTAATTTTTTTGTTACGATTTGTTTTTAGTTACGTAGGTATAACTATAAGTAGGTAGTTGAGCGATTAAATATATTATGTGTAAGTATTTTACGCAACAATAATATAAAACGGTCGTAATAATTATTAATAACGAACGAGGAAATTCGCTCTTTACTATATTACCTATAACGTAGGCCCTGGGATGTTAAAAAACATTTTTCGACGTGGTAATTCTGACATGGTTTTGGTTTAATATAGCGTTAAGTAATTTGTGTCTGTCTCTAAAAAAATCATAAAACCTACCTAATCTTATCAGTTTGCATTTATGCCTAGGTACTCTAGGTGGTTATTGCTTTTTTATTAAATGTTCGAATATAAAATGGTTACAATTACTGATATGGCTCCCTGTTTTATCAACATTTTTTTTTTGTATAAGCATACAAGAACTTCATCCGTTTTGATTATGTGGAATCCACTATAAGTAATTATAGGGAACGACTTCGGTTTTTTTAAATTAATAATGGCATTAAACAATTGTAAAGGCATTCGAATGTTGGTTATACTGGGTCCTTAGTTTGCATGAAGGTGGAGGCCCTTGATTACCTAATAACAAATGTGTTAAACACAACGTTTTTTGTAAACTATCTGTTCAATTTAGTTACCAATATTATTATTTTCAGTCGTAAGTGCCATTTTGAGATCACATAAGACTGTATTAAAGCCTAAACAAAAAAACGTTATGTTTGACTTTGTTCATCTTTTATTTAAAACTTAAAAACTTTAACTAATCTATTAATTTTCCTACGCTATAATATTTTTTAGTATTTCGGTGAAATCAATGAAATGGTTTAAAAATTTACAAATATGTTGGGTAGCTGGGTTTTCTACCCAAAGTTACTTTACGTAGGTACCATTGTTTATTTCACCTAAATATTGAGTTTTTGCTTACAATGTTTGTGCACTTTAGCCTAGAAGTAGAGCACGTATCGAGGCTGGGTAGACATTCGCCTAGAGTCTTAGCACGCCATCCTGTGTCTGTCTTGGAACCTGCAGATTTGAAGGACAGGTAACCGTTTCGCTTTATTTGTTAGCGCGTGTTTCCACATACTTATTTGACAACCTTGGCTGTTACGATATGCTAACTTTACATACCTATAATGGATTAACAGTAAAAAATAACCTGTGTTTTAATTCCATAATTCCAATAGACTTTATAGAAATTAAGCCTTTTTTATTTCCTTTTATGTACGATTCGTTTTTACTAGTGATCATCAGCTTAAAGGTGCAAAATACTTTCGCTGGCTTATTTTAGTAGGTACCTAGTAATAGGATTTATTTAATTAGATATTTTGCGACGCATGTTTAATGAAGTAATTAATGCATTTTTGTTATACTTTACAGAAGCGAAATAATACGGTAAGTGGATTTTTATTATGGTTTTGGCTTTTTGTATTAATTAGTAGAATTATTGCTTGCTGAAGTTCTTATTTTGATGTATTATTATAATATATTGGCATGAAATGAGTAAGTATGTAGTGATTAAATAAAGTAGGTAGTTATAAATAACCTTTTTTCTTGTAGTTCGTTTGCCAATCTACTGAGGCCTTATACCTAAGTCAAATGAGAGAGAAACGTTATTATTGTCTTTTACTTTTACGTTACGGCGTGTAACTAAAATGTTTATTCCCCATAAGAACCATAACGTTTACGTCAGGTCAATCACATGTTATTTTTGTGTCAAAAATACACGTAGGTACCTACTGCCTCTGCCTACCAAACGTTTTTAAATCAAAACTTTACTATTAAATGTGGTTAAACAAAATATTATTACCTATTCTATTTCTTTGTAAACCCTTCGATGTCAAACCGTACATTACATTTATGTTTATATGTGTTAAGTATTGTTTTTATTTTATAGTTTGTTGCGGTTATTGAGGGAAAATCTTTTTTTCTACTAGGTAATGTAATTTACCTACTCGTAGTACACATACGTGAAACTACTGATTCTATAATTTATAATAAAAGTAACTAAGTTGGAAATTTACCAGAAATACTGTGTAAGGCCTATCAAAATATTACAGAACAGCGTGTTTATCGCATAGACACATTGAGCGATACAGTATTATCACAGGAAAATATGATTGCCCATTCCATATCTAACGTAATATTCCTAAGGGTTATTCCATACCTAATGGGTATAGTATGATAGCAACTGTTTTAAATAATAAAAATGTAGTGATGAATGTCGCGACAGTTTTAGTAGCGCTATTCCCGTAACTAGAAATAGTTTCACCCGAATTATAATGAATGCGATGATGAACTACTACTTCCACCCATTTCTACTCTTCTAATTTGTTCTATTGGTACCTAGGTAGGATATGTATGCTTGCTTTGCTTAGGTACATACTTGCTAATTTACTTAACCTTTTATTGGCATTTTTTTCGTTTTACAGTTACATAGAAAGAAAAATAGAAGAAACACTAAAGGTAGACAAAGGAACAGGCTGTGAGATCCCGCAGTTGGACCCGTTTGCGAAGGAAGTGACGGTGTTTGATAAGGTCTTGCCTAAAATTGTTTGTAGCGGCAAAGATTGGGTTAAATGCTATGTAAGTACTTACATATATTATGTTTTGTATTATTAAAAAAAACGAAGCACGTAATTGCCTAGGTATACTATGCGTGCATTTAATACACATAGGTTTTTCGTGTTATTCGTGCTCATGTTATGACGATAAGGACTGGTGTTCCTATTTATTTATTATATATTTTTTCCTTGTTAATTCTGATGTGGTAATTTACGTTCTTGGCACAACGATTACATTAATTTATACATACATGTATTTATAAATAAGTACCTAGACTTATTTGTTAACTACCTACATAGGTACAACAGTTCTGTTTCGCAATGTCTTTTATGAAACTGCACTGATAAATTTGTAACCCGTAGAATTTTTTAACCAGTTTAAATTTCCGTTTTTTTCCACACGTGTATCTTTATTTTCAGCATTCTAAATGTAGAGTTATACCAGAAATACTATCATCACATGAAAATATTATATGTACCTACAAGGACATATTGTATGAGAGTGATGCAAAGTATACTATTAGTCCGCCAACTAAAATAAGAGGGAGCAACGCGTATGTGCTAATTGAGAGTGACCATGTCAAGGTGTCTTGTACGGGTAGACAAAAGAAAGAGTGAGTAATCGATTTTACATTTTAAGGCATAGTTGTATAGTGTAATTAAGTACTATACTAAATGTCAAGTTTTCTAAATTACGTCATTCTTTTAGCAACCGCACTGCAACTTGGTCAGGCCATACGTTGGGATTCCGTACGACAGCAAAACCCAAACCACCCCCAAAAGGACGCGAGAACACTCTTAATGTCATGATATTTGGATTTGATTCCACAGCAAGAAACGGGTTCATAAGACGATTGCCAAAAAGTTGGAAAGTACTTACTGAAGAATTAGGAGCAACCGTTTTAAAAGCGTAAGGATTTTATATTAATGTCATTGAAATAATATTCTTTCAGTAGCTCAAAACCATACAGTTGTAACAAATCAACGTGTAATGACATATCCCTGTGGAGAGATTATAGGCAGAGTTATTATTATTTTTAATAAATTAACGTCGTGTTCCATTGAACACGACGTTAATTTATTTAAAATATCATTATACTGAGTGAATTATTCCACGACCTCTAAACGTGACCATGAAATACTGTGTCAACTTTTTTGGAGAGGCAATTTAGCTTATCGCAATGAATATATATATCTTAATATTTGTCTTTATTATACTTTTGCAGTTACAATATATTAGGAGATGGTACACCTGCCGCCCTCTTTCCCCTTTTGACTGGTAAGAATGAACTGGATCTACCTGATGTCAGGAAAGTCAAGAATAGGGGAACATTTGACGTCAAGGAGTTTATTTTCCACAAGTTGAAGGAAGATGGGTAAGATTTTAAACACTGTAGCTAGGTATATATAAGTTTTATATCATTAGTCATTGTTAACATTTCTTTTTCTTTCTTCATATAAACATTGATAAACCAATTTAATATAATTTGCTTTGTTAAACATAGGAATAATAGCTTACCAAAAATAGATAGGTACACGTATCCCACTTTGTCTCTAGATTTACCCGTCCTTTTGATGCTTAACATACTTTTTGGATACTAGTACAGTAACCTACTTGTGATTTTTAGTTACCGTACAGCTTATTTCGAGGATATGCCGTGGATTGGCACCTTTCAGTACCGGTTCAACGGCTTCAAAGAACAACCAGCGGACCACTATTTGAGAGCGTTTTATCTAGAAGAGTCTAATAATGGAAGGAAATGGTCAAAACCTTCACAAAGATACTGCGTCGGTGACACGCCTGAATATAAACTAATGATGAATATAACTCAACAGGTGACAGGCTTTACTTATACCTATAATATACAAAATGCATATGCTCTTAAAACTGTATGCGCCTGCATGTAAAGGTACATATTGCATAACAGTATTCTACACGCAATATGTAGGTGCAGTGTTCTCTACATTGTATAGAATAGGAATAGTTGGTAAACAACTGAACCTATTTTGTTTGATATATTTTACTAAAAACCCAACAATTGGAATAATTAATATTAACAAGGTATTTAAAAGATTATGGTTACGGTCACGCCAAATCTATACTGCCTTTAGGCTCTCGTACTTCTCACTGGTCATGGTTGTCACTTTTTAATCGGCATTGCTAATTGTATTTTTGCTGTTGTAAACTATGCTTATTATTTTTTTTGTTTTCCGAACAGTTTCTACAGCTCGAGGGCAAACGTTTCGTATTCACATTTATAGCAGACATAACGCACGACGATTTTAACGTGGTCGCCACAGCGGATGATGACACGGCTGAATACCTTCGATGGTTAAAAAGCAGCGGGAAAACAGAAGACACCCTTATGATAATTATGGGTGACCACGGGCCGAGGTAAGCTTTATTCACATTGAAACTTACATGAAAAATGTTACAATTTGTTTTGATCAATTTGAGCATTAAGTAAGTGGTTCTAAAGTATTTTTTTGTTACAAATATAAGAATAATTTTACTATATTATGTTGTCATCATGTCATCTATATGATCAGTAACTAGGTTTAATAGGTACATTCATTTATGGCTTTCGCTCTTCATTTCAGTTTTCAGTCAAACCATTATTCAAACAAAATACGCAAGGTCTTTCACTTATTGAGTTTTAACAAGACAAGGCCGAAAAAATAATAAGTGTCGTCTATTCTATTTAAGCCGTACACTCGCAAACTAGTTGTACATATTTTGAACAATCTAGAATTAGTGTTAATATATTTAATAGTTAATACCTATATAGTATCATAACCTATATAGCTAATACCTATATTATAGTATCATAATGTTTATTTATTAATAAGAATATAAAAAAATAATTATAGTATATCCTATAATTTACACAAGTCTTAAATCGATTAAAATGCGCCGTAGGATATAGGTTCAATACATAATCCTCAGTCATCTACTAACTGTTTCTACTTTAATGCCTATTTTTATTAAAATGAAAAGAATTAACCAAACTATTACTTATAATATTATAGATACACCTAATAGATACAACTTTGGTTTTACGGTATTATTATATAAAGCTTAAAGCAAGAAACACCCACCGGGTCCTGTCTAAAAAAAAATCCCTTGACTATAAAATATCAAAATAAAATTGTTCAAATTATAAAGGTACATTTGACGACTTAGCTACATAGCAAAAAATAATTAACGACACATCGTGTTCAGTATCTGGAATACGTTCCGTAGTCACGACAAAGTGTTGCGGTTAGCGCTGAATGTGTTAATACCTATACATTTAAATAATTATGTTGGATTGATGTTTTAGATACGCGAACGTCCGCGACACGCTGCAGGGCAAGCTGGAGGAGCGGCTGCCGCTGATGGGCGTGGTGCTGCCGGCGGCGCTGCGGCGCGCGCGGCCGGCGGCGCAGGCGGCGCTCGAGCACAACGCGCGCGTGCTCACCACCGCGCACGACGTGCACGCCACGCTGCTCGACGCGCTCGGCCTCCACGCATACCGCAACGACTACAGAGTCAGAGGCGCCGACTTGAAGAGAGGACTATCTTTGTTGGAACCGGTGAGTCATAGGACAATTCCCATCAATTGATCTAGTCCTAAATTGAACTTGTATTGGGATTTACAGTCAGTTTGAGACATCACATATAATATGACATCCAAGCTGCTATAAATCACTCGTGTAACATTTGACCCAAAAAGGATTCAAACCTGCATCTTTTGGCTGTCATCTGTATGCGAACTTAACTAATATTTAATTTGTTGCCTTACCTATTGTGTATGTACATTATTAAGTACCCAAGTCGTGTCGTTATTGAGTATTGAACAACCTTATAACAGTTGTTTTGAAAGTCCGATACATTGAAGACATATTTTTAAAAATATAGTATAAAAATATATTGGAAAATTAGGCACCTAATTCACTCTATATCAAAATTCAAAAGTTTAATGCAATTGGGTATTCTTTTTTTTATCAGATTCCTAGCAATCGTTCGTGTAGTGAAGCAGGGATCGAACCCCATTGGTGCGCTTGTCTGACTTGGGAGGATGTTGCCAAAACAGACAAATTGTATACAAGAACTGCACAAGCTCTAGTCGACTTTATAAATGCATTAACTGAACAGAAAAGGTAAATATAAAGTTAGCTTTTGATAAACAATACTATATACTAACTTATAAATGCGGAAGTTCATGTGGATGTTCGTTACTCTTTCACGCAAAAATGACTAAATCTAGCTGAAGTATAATTTTCTAATAATTTACCTACTTCAAGCTGAAGCCTCAAACGTCATGAACAATGACGTAATGTCGATACCACTGAGCTTTCCGTTTGTTAAAAAATAATATTGTATATGACATGTTGTTTAAATAACATAACGGTATTATACGATATTTTCAGATCTGTGTGCATACCACGTACCCTTCTGACTATAGAGTGGGTGATGCGTCAACGCGCTAACAAGGGTTTGTTGGCGTTTTCTAAGAACAAAGATGCTGACGGCTATGTGGGCAATTTCGACGGTTCCACTGCTGTGGAGAACGAGAACTACCAGATTAAGGTAAAATTATTTACAAAATAATAAAAAAATATTCTCTATATGAGTTATATTTATATATAGTACTAGCGGCTCGCCCCGGCTTCGCCCGGATCCCTTTTTTGTATAGCCTATGTCACTCGGGAATAGTGAGCTTTCCAACAGTGCAGTCGTTTAGGAGCCTATTCAATACAAACAATCAAACTTTTTAATATTAGTATAGATTAGTATAGAGTATAGAAATATAGTATGTAATGTACATTCCTTTAAGATTACATACCTGTGCAAGGGATTGCCTATGAAATTTCCCACCACATTTTTATTCGAATTTTGTTACAGATTTCTGTGGGTCCGGGGCGTGGTGTATACGAGGCGTCCCTGACGTATTCAATAAAGGAAGACAAATTCCATATCAACACGAGAGACATATCCAGGACGAACCCGTAATATCTTATAATTATTATTATTAAACTATCGTTTCCATAACAAAGTCGATATTATTCTAAAAATATTGTGACCTGATATGAACAATAACTCAAACTGAGGCTATTTCGAGTCTTAAAAGTTGCTTGAGGTGTCGAGTGAGGTCTAGCAAAAAAGCATAACAGTTAGACCTCAAGTAATACTAAGCTGATTCTTACTTTTGTAATCTGTGTATACATAGTGTAGTAAAATGGTAGTTGAAACTCCACAGTGATGTTCATAATTTTGATTACAGCGCCATCTGTTTTTAAGCTGAAGTTTTTGATTTTTCAGTTATAACAAGGAACCGGCCTGCGTTAGCGCCACTCACCCACATCTGGACATGTATTGCTACTGCAAATAATCGGACTCTTCGTCAATCACAGGATTAGAATTGTAAAAGGACGGCCTTACCGAGCTAGAATGTTTTTTTTATACACACTTCATGCACAACCGGCTGAAAGGCCACTTCAGATCAGTCTTCAGAAAGTACTTCTGGATCACTTGGCAAAACATCAACATTTCAATTTAGTAGAATAAGCGTTTCTATATTAATTTCATACATGTTATTTCTAAAAATTTGAAGTTCATGTTTATACGAAAAAGAGTGTTTCGGTAAAACAGGTAACAAATTCTATATTTCTGTCTCTTTCTGGTGTTGACGTGTATAACTTATATAAGTCCGTATCTCTTATGATTCTTAATCTATGTCGTCAACAGACGTACTGTATTTTGTAAAAACCACTGCAGAGAGGTCGCTGGATAACGGACCTTTTGAAAGTTTATTGGGACCATAATCAGTCCAATTTGTACTTTTTTAATAATATGTTATCAACATAGACATCACGTTTTATATTTTTTTATATGGTACTATTGATTACAAAAAGTGCGCATAAAGACAGTTAAATGTCATTAATATTTGCCAATGAGGACTAAAACGTGTAACATGTATGAGATTTTTGATGATTCGCCATTTTTGCCTTATCTAACGGTCTCGAATAATGTCTCGATACATAAATGTAAAATGTATTAAAAGTACTTACTTACTTAAAAATATTTAATAGTTTACTTACAGATTATGTAGAAAGTGTAAGTACAATTAATAATTGGATTTGTTTAAATTGTTTGTAATAATAGGTAGGCATTATTAATTTAATTAAGTATGCCATATTCTTTGTTTATTGTAGTAAACTTAAAAAAGTAAAAAAGACTATTGAAAATTACGTTTATAACTTTATAAGATAAAGAAATGAAAAGAAGGTGCTTTATGATATAAAATGATCTGAAATAGCAAAGTATACTATTTTTAAAACTACATATAAGTTAATTGTTACCAATTCCTGATTTTTAGTTATAACTATATTGATTTGTTTATTTAGAATGTACAAAGCTAAGACTATCATTTTATATACGAGTAGTTTGTAACTACGAACTAAATATCTACATACTTTTAGACATTCATACTAATTGAAAGATAGCACAGCACGTCTCTCCTCCATGCTTACATGTATTGCCTTAGTAGATATAAGTATAAATTTATTTTCTAGTCAATCAAAATAGGAGAAATTACAAAAAATGCTGTAATTATATGTTAACGTTTACATCACGATATTAGATAAAATAATACTGAGTTTTGACATTTATTATTAATATCGTAAGTCTCTGTGTTAAGTTATTCTGAGTAAGTAAAAATTTACTCGACTTGGCGAATTCAGTCTTATTTGTTTGTAGAAAGCAAATTCGAAATAATTATAGCAACAACGCAATGAGTGCCTAAGGGAGACGGAGGGGAAAGAAAAGGGGCCACTAAAGAGTAGGAGAGGTTTTATTTTGAAAGCAAGAGGAGGAAGTATTTGGATTTAAAAAAAAAAACTAATAGTAGGCACGGGCGCCAATTCGCGAGTTCTCATTTATTTTTGTTACAAGATAACTAGCGATGACTGATATCTCTCGGTTAGTCATATTTGACAGACCTGCGATATCATCTCAATCTGGCAATAAACTCAGGTTTCGTACTCGGATTTTCTCAGTATCCAATACATTTTCTTATGATTAGAGTAGTCTTATGATTATTTATACTGCCGATACTTTTAGGACTAAGTTTATACAGCATGCGAATAGTATCGATAGATTGCATAACAGTGGTAGAACCTCCACTTAGGTACCTACTTAAGTCAGTGTAACAACTGTCATTTATCATTATGTTAGAAAAGTACCAGTATACCTACCTAGTGTATGAATTCTATCGATACGAATACAAACAGTATACAGCTATACTATGCTATTTATAACTCATCTTTTGCAATTATAATTTTATTTTACCAATCTCAAATTAATTAGAAAATGTAGAACTTTCTTGTTATAGGTATACAATTTATTTTTATAGTACCTAATGTTATTATTATGTAGATAACGCTGATAATAATTATGTCTGTCATTGGTATTCAATACATTTAAATGACTCATCACTGTATATGATAGTAAATTATGAAATGGCATTTTAATACACGCACAATTCATTAAAATATTTCTCATTTTATAATAAATATTTTTTATAACAAATCTAATAGTGTGGAATAACGATGATGGTACGAATTATCAAAACAATATTGTAATAAAAAAAAATGTTACCTACATTTAATGTTATTCTTTATCGTTATTTGATTTTATGGATACTGCAAAGCGCATGTATCGTAATTCCAAAAGTAAAGATTAAATTGTTAAAAAACTGGAATTTGTTTTTTTTCTCTGTATTAACTATAAGTTAAGTAGGTTTTATTGGTACCTAATTTATTTAATTCTCAACAATCAAATCACGGGTTTAACTCGCGTAATTAGGTATAATATACCTACTTAATTACGCGAGTTATTACCAATTATGTATATTATAGAATTAGAAAACTTTAGTTCCTATATTCTGCGCACATCCTGCTCATCGTCATGTTTATCTGCCTGGCCAAATACTCGCGATTACGCGAAGGAAGTGTGCAAGGCATGCGTGTGACCACTTCACTTCTCATGCCAGTCGTCCTGCTCTTCGTCCTTCTAGGGCGGCCACACGTATGCTCTGCATACTTCCCTCGCGTACTCGCTAGTATTTGGCCGGGCAGTAAGATTATCTGGGTATACCAAAACCTCTCAACTATTAAGGTGGACAGCTTTTAAAAAGATCTAACCAAGCACTGCTAAAAATCGTTGTCAATTAACATCGTCTATAACTTTACAAAAAAGTTAGTAATAAGCAGATTTTTAATAATTAATACCACAGCGTGACTTAATTTTAGCCACTTTTTAACAATTTAATGTTTTTTGGGAACTTTTTACAAATTCCAAATTTTGTTATAGTGAACAAATCCATTCCCATCTGCTACCACTATTGCCATCTGCACCTGTCACTGTCAATGGTCAATGTCAGTAATGTCCAGGGCTGCCAGATTGTATCTTTTGATACAAAACGTGTATAATTTGATGTGAAATTGTATCCTAGATGTATAATGACCCATTTCGTATAATTTGTTACAAAAAATACTCGGGGCACGGAAAGTATGAAGCGGAATCTTTAGTATGAAATGAACGTATTACCAACATGACAAAATATAACGTATTGTCGTTGCCGTTGAACGTGTTTTGATGTGAAGTCTGTAGGTTTTTTTCTCAACGTTGGCACACTTGTGTTTTTGTTGTTTTTCTTTGTTTGTGTTATGTAAGGCGCCTAAACCTAACTTATTATTTTATTTCTCATCACATAGATACTAAGATGGAATGCCTCAGTGCTAGTAATTTGATGTACAAATGCGTTTCAGTATTTGTGGAATTCCTGATTTAAATAAAAATGAAGTATTATAATTTATTCATGACCTGTTTTTGATTTTATTTTTGAACTCACTTCAGTTCCATTTGCACCCCCCCCCCCCCCTGTTCGTAAATATGTATAATAGAGTCTAATTTCGTATAATTGCTGATGACGGACCGTATATCGGAAATATTTTTGCTGGCAGCCCTGGTAATGTCATTAATACAATTCTGTTTAGTGTTTATTATAGGTATATGATATTAGATTGCCGATCCGAGGCCGGCATAATTTATTTATCGTCGTTATTTCACGATTAAAGTGTGATTTTATTTTCTTTTAATCGTTCTTTTGTACATATGATTAAAAAGGTACAGATCCTCGGTCTATTACATGCACGTAATATCTACACATGACTATGAATCACGCTTATCAAAAAACAAATAATAAATAATTACTATTAACTTTAGCATAATGGGAAAACGAAAAGCAATAAATCCTTCATGATAAATCTCATACACTTATCGCATAAACTGTGATGAACAGGAAAGTGTAATTCTAACTGTTTTACGCTTCGGGAAATATTACACTTAAAGGTATGTTTCTTGGAATTTTTTATATAGGTATTGAATAAATAACGCTGTAGGCCTATTATTTATATAATAGGCCTATAGCGGTACCCACAGCCCAATTTATTATCCAGATATAGGGTTATCCTTATATCTGGATAATAAAGTGTATTAAAGAAGAGAGTTTTAAGGCACAATCTCTTTTTGAGTTGGGGTTTCTTGAATTTCTGTCTTGTAGTCTTTTAATGGACTGTCAAGTACTTCCTGTTATTTTATAATAAATTGTCCTGTTATTTATGTTATTTCTATTGCAAAAGCAAACATAATTAATTACCTATATGAATAAATAAGGTATTTAAGGAAGGATAACTTAGGTACAAACCTATTGCCTTTATGAAGCTAACAACAGGTCACAAGTGTAAAGTACTATATACCTAATCTTAAAACATTTTTTCAGATGGTTGCAATGAAGAAACGGTGGTACCGTAGGCGTAACATAATCCTAACTTTCTTTTTCACTATACTCTGTTTGCTATATTATTTATGTTTCGTTAGAACATTACAAAGCACACTTGACTTGGATACTACTAGGAGGTAAGTTATATTTTCCAATTTATTTTGATTAATATAATTTGAGTATTCAGTATAATTATGAGCAGTCTTTCTTAAATAAACAAGTAATAATATTATGTTATAGTTGCCACATGATAAGTCTATGTAAATAACAGTTTTAGCTGATTTTACGAACTCAACATTTGTAATCACATCTTAATATATTATTTATATATAGGATACTGGTATATTTAACTTGCATTACTTAATTGATTTAATGCTGTTGCATCAAACTTTTCAATTTTCATATTCATAGCAATAAGGCTGATGAGAGTCATAGCAGTGAGAGATGTTAATTGTTTAATTCCAGTGTGCAATAACTAGATTTTTTTTACAATTTACAGATACATTGAAAGCACATTAGAAGAATCATTGAAGTTTGACAAGGGCACTGGTTGTGAAATACCCGATTTGAATCCTTTTGCTAAAGAGGTAACACAGTTTGATATAGACAAGCCAAAGATTGTATGTGATGGCAGAGACTGGGTTAAATGCTATGTAAGTATACCATATTTTTATTATTGGCTTGAATAAGTTGTGTGACCTGTGTTAAAAGGAAAATTAATGTATGCATTAATTATTTATTATCCACAAATTTGAAACTTATACAATAATACATTACAATACCTACAATAAAATAGGTACATGGGATGTAAACTAACAATAATATACAGTAGAATATTTATGATTTCAATTTTATAATGATCTTATTTCAAATTGTAATGAAATTTCAACTTGTAATAATTACAGCATAATAAACAAAATTTGCAATTAAAATAAAACCAAAAACTAATGTTCCAATTCTAGAAATCCTATTTTGCACTGTAATTTGTTATTTATTTTCAACACATAATTATTGTTACAGATGTCAGAGTGTAGAGTTGTACCTGAAATAATATCTTCATACTTGGATGTTGAATGTACATACAAGGATATTATATATGAAAGTGATGCTAATTATGTTATTGGACCTCCTACTAAAGTGAAGGGTGGCAGTATATACATACTGACTAAGAGTGATCATGTAAAAGTATCCTGTTCTGGAAAACAAGAAAATGAGTGAGTATGCATTATTAATATTGTTGTATTCCTTAGAGGATTATGTCTCTCATTTGTACAATGTGCATAATGCCATTGCGTTCTGTGCAAGAGGTTTATATAAATAAGGCACATAATTTCAAGTAAATTGTTTGTTTAATTTTGCTTAATGACTGATTTTTAACGTATAGTTTTTATTCTGTAGTATATTTTCCACAACATGGTCCGGTCACGCTATAGGGTTTCGTATCACGGTCGCCCCTAAATTGCCACCAAAAGGTCGCGAAAACAGTTACAATGTGCTGATATTCGGCATCGATTCTACAGCAAGGAATGGGTTCATAAGACGGATGCCGAAAAGTTGGAAAGTACTCAATGACGAGTTAGGGGCAACTATTTTAAAAGGGTAAGAAATAAAATAAATAAATAAATGAAAAAAAAAATATAGAACTTTATTGTTTATTGATTTTAACATTCATGTATCATTCTCAGCTATAATATTTTGGGAGATGGCACTCCAGCCGCTCTGTTCCCAATTTTGACTGGGAAAACTGAACTCGAATTACCTGATGCGCGGAAGACAATGAATAAAGGCAGCTTGGATGATATGCCTTTCATATTTTACAAGCTAAGGGATGATGGGTGAGCCTCATTATGTATATCATTCATATATTCGCTCCTTTACTAGAAAAGTGTGAGAACTCTAAATGTGTTACCACATGAATTCAGATACAAATGTAGCAGACTTAGAGTCTTAAATGGAGTAACAAAATATTTCGAGATGTCACAATTTTCTTGTAAAGGTGCGACATATTGACTTTATTATAAATTCCGACGAAGAAATATATTATACATATGGTGTGAGACATTAGGTGTCCTCAGACCTCAGTGCAGTTGGTTCAGAAACTGAAAAGATTTCGAAAAGTGAACATAATTTAAACGCGAGTTAAACCCGCTACAGTTGTTTTATTGCAATAACTTCACGTTAAAATCATTGCCGTTATTTATTTTTACAATTTTTATTTTTAGCTACCGCACTGCGTATTTCGAAGATATGCCTTGGATAGGCACCTTCCAGTACCGATTTAACGGCTTTAAGCGACAACCGGCGGATCACTATTTAAGGGCCTTTTATTTGGAAGAATCTTCAAATGGAGCCAAATGGTGGAGAGATGGCATGAAAAAGTACTGCGTGGGTGATACACCTCAATATAAATTAATGATGAATATTACTGAACAGGTATGACTGATGCTATCATCCTTTTACTATAATGAGTAAAAAGCTCATCTCATACATTAAGCGAAAGGAAGGAAGTATGTGTTAAAGTAAAATTATCGCTGTCCAAAAACATGATCTATCTTTCAGACATAATTTAGAGTTTACGATAAATTAAACAAATCCAAATATATGCTACTGACGTAATCTAACGAGGTGTTACGTGGTCAGTTTTTGTTTGGTTATGTCAATTGTAAACATTTTTGATTCATTATTGAATGGAACTTAACTAGGGGCTTATGAGAAATAGTGTTAATTGTTAAACTTAAACATTTCAGTTCATGGAGTTAGACGGAAAACGGTTTATATTCACGTTTATTGCGGACATATCACATGACGACTTCAACTTGATCGCTTCAGCGGATGACGACTTGGTTGAATTTCTTCGAGGATTAAAAGATAGTGGCAAAACCGAAGATACGTTGATAATTGTTATGGGAGACCATGGGCCTAGGTAAGTTAAACAGGTACATTAAGCACCTGTTTCATAATCTCCATTCAGTTCAGGGTTAGCTCAAATCTAGCAGATTAAAAATATCGTTTAAGTTCCAAAGAGTTTAACTTTATTATACACCATTATTAATCATGCGGATAATCTATATAAGAATTAACTATTTGGAGCTTAAAATATGTGTTTAGTGGTGAGAAATGTAGTAGATAATAGTCTTTTAACGTTATATGAGTCGAATACTAATTACATATGGGAGAGAAAAGAGAAGAAGTTCCTATGAGAACTAGAAAAACAATCTATTTGTATCAATATTATATAGCTCACAGCTTGTTAAAGAGGGCCCTAGTAACCTTATTACCACGTTTTAGATACGCGAACGTCCGCGACACGCTGCAGGGCAAGCTGGAGGAGCGGCTGCCGCTGATGGGCGTGGTGCTGCCGGCGGCGCTGCGGCGCGCGCGGCCGGCGGCGCAGGCGGCGCTCGAGCACAACGCGCGCGTGCTCACCACCGCGCACGACGTGCACGCCACGCTGCTCGACGCGCTCGGCCTCCACGCGTACCGCAACGACTACAGAGTCAGAGGCGCCGACTTGAAGAGAGGACTATCTTTGTTGGAACCGGTGAGGTTTTTGAAACTCTCTTAAAACTTTTTATTTAGTTTCAAGATACCGATGACTATAAAAATAATTATAATAATATTTTTGTACATAGACAAGAGTAGAAAAATTTTTAGACCCTCAATGGGATAAAATTTTTCTACTCTTGTCTATGTACAAAAATATCATTATAATTAAAAAACTAATGGTATTGAACCAAAAATATCAATCGAATTATCGATTGATAGATCGTAGTTAATATAAAAATAATGTTTTGATGCTAGGAAACCTTAAAAACAGCATATACCTACCCCGGGAATATTATTGGGCTTGTATTAACCTAGCCAGAGCGCTATTTTATGCTAATATTTAAATGTACCTTAAAATAATGAAGTAAGGTTACATTTTATGTGTAGTATTAATTTCGTCTCGCTCTTATAAATAAAAAAACTAGGGTATATTTGGGAAAGGGTAATAATTCCATAATTCTAATCTCTGCGCCGATTATTTCCAGCCATACCTACATACTTATTGCATTTTTTATTTTTTATAAATGTTAACATGTTTGAACAGATTCCACGTAATCGTTCGTGCAGCGAGGCCGCGATCGAGCCCCACTGGTGCGCTTGCCTGCGATGGGAGGACGTGTCTCGCACTGACCCGTTGTACGCCAGAACCGCACAAGCCTTGGTTGATTTTATTAACCACTTAACTGAGGAGAAAAGGTAAATATGTGTTGCTTTTGAGAGTTACATTATTCGAGTAGCGTTTTTTTAAAATACTTTATTTAAAAAATATATTATATAAAAAACAAAACTCTATTTCGTCGATTTAATATTTATGTTTTTAATATACTCGTTTCTTTTTTTAAATCGATCTGTTCCAGAAACACCCGATTAAATCATATAATAAATATTAGCTAGGTATATTTTTGATTCAATTCAAACGTTTAATAAAACTAGGTCTATCTTATTTATGCTACAATGTTACGTTTATTTGTATCAAATTGTATTAAGTAACTCAAAAAAGCTATGTTGTGGTGCTAATTATTTTATTTTACTTTCAGACTATTGTGCTATCCCCGCACTCTGCTGACCATAGAGTGGGTAATGCGACAGCGTGCTAATAATAGGCTGATGTCATTTGTCGCCGCCAAAGACGCCGACGGGTATGTCGGGAAGTTCAGCGCTCGCAATAATGTGGCGACTGCTACGGAGATTTATCAAGTCAAGGTTAGTAAAAAACTGGGAACAATTTATCTAATAACATAGGTACTGAGCAAAACTATTGATTAAACAATATATATAAATATAGAACAAAACTATTACCTAATATTTTTTTACCTCAAAATCTAAAGGTTCAAAGGTGTAAAACAACTTTTTGGTCGGGACTGTAATAATGCTAGATTATAATTACAAATATATTCATTCGATAGAACATGAAACGTGTATTTTACCAGTAAATCGTTTTGAGTTACCAAAATTTGTTGAAATCGATTCAGAGGTGTAGACGTGAAAGTGCAAAAAACATATCAGTATAAAATATTATAACTGAATGGTGCATTATTAGCTATGTGTTTGCATTACAGATCACTGTAGGACCGGGGCGAGGTATTTACGAGGCTTCGATGTCATACTCAATAAAAGACGACAAATTTCACATTAATACACGAGATATATCCAGAACCAACACGTAAGTAACATAACACATTTAATCTGTAATTATATGATTTAAATATAGATTACTAGTATTTTACAATTTGGATGATCTTTCATTATTTGGTATATATAATTTCGACTTCCTGACGAGGTTCAGTTGACTTGGCTCGCAATATCCGGCTCGATGGACCAAATTATGTGCAGGATCGGTGGCTCCCAGGTTCTCTTCTTCAAGGAATACGTTTATTGTTCCGTATATAATACATTTATTAAGGAGTATTTGAATTGCTCGAAATTAAGAAGTAACGAGCTTCATAAAGTTTTGTGGAGGGGGCGTGTCTTCCTCTCGTCGCTAGATGGCGTTAGTAGTGGCGTGAACACATTAGAATACTAATATTGTTATAATGAGTTATTTTTATTTGATATAGTTAATATAGGACTTCCGTGGTTATTGTGACCATAAGAAAAAATAGATCCTAATGAATTAAGAACCATTTAGCACACTTACTTATCTTTATACGTAAGATATATATATATCTATTTATGTACCATCATTGGAATTGCTTTCAATAAAGAGATATTATATGTATGGGCTTGCATTCCATACAGGCATAATATCTTAAATGTAAAGAGTGCCTACCCTGCATCTGAGCACCCCTCACTGCATTCGTTTGATAAGATAATAATAAATATTTAATTTTCAGGTACAACAATGAACCGGCTTGTATTAGTGATACTCATCCTCATCTCAACTTGTATTGCTACTGTCGCTGATACTCAAAACTATGATGATGTATAAAATCGGTATGATTCAACTTTTTTGTAGTAACATAGTATCGATGATACTGCAAATCCGCGTAACGATTCTAGTTTCACGGATAGAAATTTACATGAAATAAGCTGCCCCGGCTTTGCCCGGATGCCATTATACAAACATTGTCCCGACATAAATAAACGCACCAAAAATAATTATGCGATTCGGTACAGTCGGAGGTTCGGAACTTAAATAAACACAAATACATTTAATTTTAAAATTTGCTACAAGTCAGTTTAATTAGGCTGTATTAGCAATTGTTGTTTACGTGGTATTGCAGTATCATCTTATCGACAATCGTAAGTATTAATCGAAATGTATAAACCAACTTGATAACGAAACCAAAAAAATATTCTGGTCTTAAATAATATTTTATAGAAGGTACTTATATAACATACTTAGTTACGCTTAATACTGCATAATGCATCTCGTTTGTATCCTTATGATATAAATTGTAATGTAATAGCCGGGACCGCTGCTTGTCAAAAATCTGTTAGATGTCATGTCCCACCCAACACAGGCCAGTAGCTTGTTTCTCATTGGTGGAATGTGACAGCTGGACCTCATTCTACACTAGCACCTCTAGTCGATTTTTAACACGCGGCGACAGCTTTTTAACCGTCTTCGTTAAAATTTTCGCACACGTTAGGTAAATACTCGAATTAAAAAGAAAATTTTATAGTACTTAACACATTTCAACGTATATTTTTGAGAGCCGTTAAAATATAAATATCAGGACGGCGTTTCTAATAGGTACTCTCAACTATTTGTCACAAGAGGCTGTTATTTACTGTTTTGTAGAAACTGAATAATTGTTAATCTCATTAACAATATGAATGTCTCGAAATATAAGATCTCATTGTAGTTTTTATTGAAATATAGGTGCTTACGTTTAACGATTGATCCATTCATTAAACTTCCGTTTAATATATAAACAATTTGTTAACTCGTTAAAGCAATAAAAATAGACTGATAACAATTTATAGCGCACATCAGATTTCTTAGAATATATCTTGCTAAGCCTTTTATATTGTCTTTGATGGTAATAATATATTACCATAGTTGTTGATGCAATCGTTTTAACAATAGTAAGTGCTTACAAGCATTTCGTGTCATATTTATTTGGATAGGATTTCAGAATCTAGTAGATCTATAAGTAGATATTTTTATGATAAAATGATATTAGAAATGATATTTCTCAAAGCATTTTTTGCTTAACCCAATACATGTCGATAGCTTGCCAGATTGAGTTATTAGAGGTAATATTATATTGTTGGAGATAATTCTGTGTGTGTATTTACTCAGTAATTTAAAAATAGTTTTAAGTTTACAGTATTGTTTACTTAGGACCATTAGAATGAAACAATCACAACGTATTGAACTCGCTTATTTTTTTTTTGCCGATGTGTCGAAAACTTCACAGTGCCCATATTCGTGACAAGACTGCTGTCGATAGACTAACGCTAAAAATAAAATAAAATACGCGAGTTAAATCCGTTAAATTAGTTTAATTTCAATGTGTAATAACCGCGAAGGTATCAGAAATTATTAACATTAGATTAGGCATTCCAAAAATAATTAGGGATCTCAAAATTATAAAGATTATTCCTTATGGTATTTACTTTTTAGTCTTCTCTTAGATCCTAAAAGGTACTCGAAATGAAATAGTCTGTTCGTGAAATGGATTAAAAATAGAAGTAAGGATAATCAAAGTTGTAGTTTATCCGCAGTGTTTAATATTGAGTTTGAGACATTAATGCTGAAACTTAATAAGTGTCTGATAACTGTATTTTTTTAATTATTAACGCTTATCTGTTTATTGGTTTAGTTAGCTAATACAGTCGTTGAGCTCCACGAAAAAAGTGTTTGCGGTGAGTTCAATGTACTTGATCAATATCTAGTCGAAAAAATTCCAAGAAGGTACTTATGTAACTTTATAGGTTTAAGAAATTATGAAGAATAACTTCATTTTTGACCAAGGTTTATTGTTTTGCTTTGCCTACGAGTATTTAAGAATTTCGTGTGTATTTTTGTATTGCTTTTGTTACATGGTAGGTATGTACCTATATGATAAAATAAGAAATTGCATGTATTTTTTCCTAGTAATTTATTTTAATGTGATTTTTTTGAATTAAATAAATATCTGCGGACTAATTTGGGCATTCTTATTATTCTTATCACGTTGTCAATTATTTATTTGTCTGTAAAATGTACAAGTGTAGTAAATATAACTTTAGTAGGAGTAAAGGCGAATGAGATTGGATATTTATAAGTTCATTTATTTACAACTCGATTATATTATTGATTACATGAAAAAGTGCTAACTATGGCTAAATTATAATTGATAAAGTAACAAGAAATAAACAGAAACAATTCAAGTCGTTACAAGAAACAATAAAAATATTTAAGATAACAAGGAGTAAGTATGTTAGATTTATAAGCTATACAGGTTGTACCTTACACGAGTATACAACTTAGTAATATATGACTGGCACTGATTCCATAAAAAAGATTAAGATATAATTACATAGGTACTTAATTTTTCATATTTACATGATATACACTTTGCTGACTTAAGCAAGGCGACTACACTAAATAAAGCGTTTCGTACTTGTCGCGTATTAAGATTCGGAATCCTTTGTCGTCGCTGTAGTCGTTATTTTGATCACAACATTAATAAAACTTTTCATTTTAACAAAAATTAAATAATTCAGATTAACAGTGTCTCATTAAACAATTAATGTCATAAGGCGAGTATCTTCAGGCACATATTTACATAACTAACTAGTATCACGTCACCCCTTTTGCAATAAGCCAATCTGTTAATCTACTCGACATTCATAAAAACTAGTATCCGCCGTTTTGTTGGTAACCAACATTTTGTTGGTATCCGCCATCTTGTCCTTGGTAGGCTCCTGATTGGCTGTTACGATCGTAACCAGCTCCTGCGCCCGCGCCAGTGTCTTCGTAGGTAATCCTTGGTTTGTAGCCGTCCTGGTCAGCCTCGTATTCCACAGTCTATAATTTTTTCAAGTAAAATTATATTTCGAACCTAAGTTCTTAGTTAATCTTTATATCTATATAAGTAGGTAGTGTATTATTTTGTTATTCTGTTATTTTAATTACAGTGGCTATTTATAATTTGTATTAACATTTAATTACCTGCTTTCTACCATCGGGCAAGAGCACATAGTACAAGCCTTCAGCGCGGTCTCCCATACGCGATTCACGGTGGCCAAAGTCGTTGCCAGACTCGTCATCCTTTACCATATACTCGAAACTGTAGTTGGCAGGTTCCTAGAAAACATAATCGAGGAGTTTTATCGATTATGTTATTATGAGCAACTGTTTTATTCATTCCAAGATGATTTTATAAAAATTGATAATGTACCTCATCAACCTCATGTTCCAATGAAATTCACAATAACTCGATGAATGTACATATCGGAATTGTTTAATTCTAATGTGTATAAGCGAATGTACCCTATAATTATCAAGTTACTTACACCATTGCCTTCTTCATCGCCGGAGTATCCCCTGCCGCCTGCATTAGGAGGGAGGTATTGCCTGCTCTGCTCACCGCCGAAGTTGTTGCGACCTTGAGAGTATTGCTGGCCTGAAAGACGTTTTAAGTTATTTATTTTTCTGAAACTAGCGGTTTCAATTCCATGGGTCTTTATGACATGAAAGAGATAAAAAAGTGTAAAAGGTACGTGATAAACATAATTTAGGGACGTTATAGTACATTACGCACCTAGGCCAGTAAGCCTCAGATCACATTTTTGTCAACCTCGGCTTCGCCTCGGATGACAATTACATATTGTGACCTGAGACATTTTTTATTTACTGGCCGAGGTCAGTATACTATTTTTCTGTTCGACGAAGCCAGAAAGTGGCAACTTCTTTTAGCGCAGCGGCCCGAAAGCTGGCGCTTTCTGGCCGGAGGACAGAAAAATAATTTTCTTACCTTGGTTAGGTGCTCCATATTGCTGTGAGGGCATATCAAAGGCTGGCGTGCCGTATTCAATTGAAGGAGTCTGTCTTGCGTTTTGGCTCTGACCTAAACCTGGAGCTCCGTATTGGTTTGAGGGTTCAGACCGGCTTCCAAACTGGTTTCTAGGAGGGCCGTATTGGTTTGAAGGTGCTTGGGGAGGACCGTACTGATTCGATGGTGTTCTCTGGTTGGCGGATTGCGGTGGCCCGTATTGAGAGGATGGAGTTCTTTGAGGGGGTCCATACTGGTTTGAAGGTCGCTGGGCTTGGGACCTTGGGGGTATATATTGGTTGGAGGGCGCGCGCTGGGATCCAAAGCTGGACTGTGGTGGGCCGTACTGTGATGAAGGACGACGATTGTTGGAGCGGGAGTTAGCGGGTGCACCGTAGGTCGATGAAGGGCGGCTACATAAAAAAAATCCGTCAAATCTTCTGAATGTCGTCCTAACTAAGTACTTAAAATTATTACTCTTATTTGTTAAATTGGTTCACAATTTATTTGTTAACAACAGAAATGGTGATATTATAACTTTTACTTACTTCCCATATTTATACAACCTATCGGTAAAACAAGTCTTACCAATCCTAGATAATACCTATTACGATTAGTACTTTAAATAGAAACATTGATCTTAGATTTTCGAGGCCAATCATTCATCAGGTACGAGTAGGTACTTAATGGTATGTGAGAATAAAAGCTTGACCTTCGTTTAATATGTTTTTCATTTCAAACTCGTAAAGTCGATCACGACTCTCACGATCGGTGCTTAATTCTTGACCGGCGATATGCTCCTGTTTGTATTAGATACATACTTATCTAAATGCATTTGTCAAGATGAACTGGACTAGTGCATCTAATTTAAGGCCTTGCAGCATACTTCATTAATTGAGATGCGCTCAGTAATTTCAGTTTTGTTTCCTAAGTACAGTTCATAGGGCAACAAATTACACCAATTAGGTTCTCATCTACTGTAACATATATATATGTTATAATAATATAATCCATTGCAAATTAGGAGACCTTGCAACAACGAAAGAGATTTATTTTTTCGTACCTACTAAGTACCTGAGTCTTTCTAATTTTAAGAAGGAACTGTCGAAAGGTCCCTTTGCAATTTCTAAACGAAGGTTGGCAATCTTAGTCGTAGTAAAGTGGAGCATCCCGCACAATTTGAGTGACTGTGGTTTTGGCATAAAGTGCAATCGCGGAATACCTAACGCTGTGAGGTTAACACCTTACGCACAAGACATGCTTACTAGAAAAATTGCTTACGGGATATAAATTTCAAAAATATTTTGCAAAGTTCAATCATTTCAATTAGGCAGGTAGGTACTTATCGAACTTGTAACATCTAAAATGTGCCTTATTTACTTGTAAAACATATAAACAAGTAAATTAACTACTTTATCTACCCATTCCGAGCCTAAGTATTTAATAAATTTATCTTCGATCATTAGATATTATATTATAAGTATAAGTTTTTTGATTGAACAATGACCTAACCGCAGAAACGTAATATTTATTTAAAAGTTTATTGTTAACTTAAGTACTTTTTAACTGTTTGCAGTTTATTTCAATTGAATGTAATAGTTGGATAGGTAATTTTTAGTAAGAATCGCTTTAGAAAGAGAACAATGTAGGTCGAGGTTAAATTCACTTTTTCACGTTGATCTAAGTACTTACCTATTTTCTCGAAATCTGACTCCACAGGGACAGTGATTTAAAATATATATTTACCTGAACACAGCATCTGTCTGCCTTTGCGGTGAAGAGCTGGGAGCACCGTAATTCTGGGAGGGGGCCAGACCACCATTGAAGTCCTGTTGCGGGGGGAGGTATCTGAAAGAACAATTATATATTCCAATAGGTACTTGGTTTTCCTTTGTTATGTTTTTCGAATAGAAATATCAACGTGATAGTAGCACATATGTAAGTGCTACTATCACGTTGATATTTCTATTTTTTTAATCAATTACTTTTGGAATTAAACACAAAGGGTAGAGACTATTATAGGGATATAAGAGACGAGTAGTTATCTATCTAATCGATGAGTGCCCAAAACGTAAGTTACGTTATGTAGATATACAGAAATATTTTACGTCTCTATCGATTGGAAAATATTAAAATGGTATTAAGTAGGGAGCTTTGGGTTACCTATTGTCCACTGGAGGTTCCGCTATCGTCGATACGACGAACAACATACAAGCTAAAACAATCTGAAAATGAAAAAAAAAATAACAAAGTATAAAAATAAATTTAATTTTCGATGTAGTTCAAATATTCATCGTAGATGGCAGCTATGTAGATTCTTCTAAATATTAGATAAGATTAGACATGAAATATCGTTAAAGGGATAATTACCTTCATTTTTGGTTTGATAGGATCTTACTTCTATGAGTGCCTACGACGAAGAATGCTATAGCCTGTGAAAAGAAACATAGAATTTAAGATAAACACCTATATTACTTCATGCTTTAAAAAATATTTACAAATCTAATAAATGTAGAGTTTAAACAGGCTCAATAAGTACCGAAATATTTTAGTCCGAGTCTCTGTATTAAAAGGATTGGTTGTATTTAAGTGCTTTATGGGGATCGATAACAAAAGAGCGTCACAGTACAGCAGGGTAAAATGCATTATCTATTTATTTATTACCTAAGTATAAGATACCTATTAATATAGGTAGACTAGATTTTGGCAGAAATTCCATAAAATGTATGCGCTTTTTCACCTAGTGCACCGAGATCAATCCATATTGCAGTTATGATGAAGTCGATAAGCTTTTAACTTCAACTTGTGTCTAGTCACTACTTGCGTATAGTCAAGGGAATACATATAAAGGTATTTTTAGCTTAGATAGCTAGTAAAGTAAAAAAATGTATTCAATAGGTACATAAGCCCTTGGCCGCAAAGTGATTTCTTTAGGACATATCCAAGACGTCACTTGTATATGGTAAATATCAATTTTAGGAGTGACAACCATAAAAGCCTACAATAAATAGAAAGGCTGTAATTATTCACTTGGTAGCACTTGCGACATTTTAAAATTTCTACAAAAATAAACAAATGTGTTCAATTTAACGTAACTCTTTGAACCCAAATTTAAAATTGAAATGAGGAACAAACCTAAGTGGAAACGATGAGAGAATGATGTGTGTCGAAGATTCCCTTAGCTTATATACCGAGATTGTGATTAGAAGAAGGTAAGTGGTGCGGTGTGGGGCGATGCGCATCTGCCTGAGCCGGCGGGCTTGATGCTTTACCGTAATAACGGCCTAAGAGATAGTAGGTAGATACTGTTTATATGACGTGATTTTATTTAATATACGCTTTTTTAATAATTTCTGATGCCTTCGCGGTTATTACACATTGGAATGAAACAACTTTTAACGGATTTAACGTCAGCTAATAAAATAAAATAAAAATACGCGTTAAATTCGTTAAAAGTTGTTTCATTCCAATACGCTCCTTTATTATTAAAATGTGGAATGGAGTTATGACGTATTTTAAATAAGGTCTCTATAATTCTGAAGAGGCGATATTTAGAGTAGATTTGTTATAAAATACTTATTTAATATGTTTTAACTGTACTTAGTAATAAATTATGACAACAGTATGTACCTACCTACTTACGTAGATTTTATTCGCAGGAGAATTTTATCATCTATTTTTTAATTTCTTTAAAAAAAGCTTAGTTATCTTTACAGCCTTAAGTATGTATATAATGTTTACTTTGTTATGTTTGTCACTTATTTTAATGCCTAAAACTTCGCTTGCGACTTGTTAAGATCTTCTTAAAAACATATCAAGGCGCACTCGTACGCCTTGATATGTTTTTTTATTAATTTGAATAAAGTGTTTTGGTTTCATTCAAGTTAATTTGTGAAGTAGAGCCCGCTTCGCGTTGAGCGGACCGCGATCGCCTAAAGCTCTGCGCTTGCGATGGTCGCGCTGAGCCAGTCGTCTAGAACTAGATCAGATGTATAGAACTAGGTATTTTTATTTTGCATATATTTATTAAGAAAAAGAATATTTTCTATATTTTTTTTAAGTAAAAGATTTTTTTTGTCAAACACTGTTACTTATAATGCCGCTCTTTGTAAATGTTTTGTCTCCGCTTTACGTTTTTAAAATGGTTTACAAATTTCATCTAGATGGGCAGAATATAATACCTATCTAGTTCTTTACATCTAAGGAAGGTAAAAATGAAGAAGACTGATGAATACAGATACGTATTTCTTTATCTATACGAACAGTACTAAAAATTAGCTTAGTTGAGATAGGAATTATCATTAAAAGAATGATCGATGAATCTCTGACAGTTATTTAGTAAGAAAGAGTGAGATACTCCAGAGGAGACTGTCTTAATCATAAGCAATAATTAAAGGCAATTAACACATATCAAATACCAATCATAAAAGGAGCAACAGAACTAAGTTTTGGTTGCCCAACTCGGCGCACACGCACAAGCAGTCGTGAGTGATGCTACCGATCACCGAATGAAAGATTAGGGTTCTGCATATTAAATTTACAACCTTCAAATTATCGTGAAATATAAGCTCACTGCACATACATTCATTTAATGAAACAGACATAGAACGTTTTGTAAAAAGAAACCGTCAATCTGATCCCGGTGCACGTCACGTCAGCTGACGTAAGAAGTAAAGCATTTACCTACTGTGCGAAATACGCAGGTAGGTATAATAGGACACCCTACATGAAACACAAGTGCGCGTTTGTTTACCTTAGTAGGTACTCACTCCAGGGGTAATTTACTTTGAAATGGACATTATACCTACTTAGTTCGAGTTCGATTCCTGATAGGGGTCTATATTAGTATGACCAACATGAGCATTTGTAATTTAGTCTCAAATGTCTTGATACATGTTTAGTCTCTGTATTTTGGGACTAAATTAGCGTTCATGTCCAAAGATATTTACGACCAAAAAATAATATTAAATCAAATTAGGGTACAAAAAAAGCTACTCAATCGTATTTACTATTTTATGTTAAAATATAAGGAAAGGTGTCATAAGGTTATGACACGATCTCATTTCCCAAGTGCCCTGCACGCACATTGCGGAGCAAGTCGTGCTGCAGCCAAACAACAGCGAAGTCTCAGCGGCGTGACAGGTGGTTCTGTACATTAAAATATTGCTAGAGTTAGAGCTACTGTTCTATATTGTGTCACTACACTCACAATGGACTTAAATTTTAAGACGAGAGAGGTTCATTGCATCTAAGCCCAAGGCTAGGTCTAATGTTCCTTGATCTAGCTGATTAAGTTCTTACCGCCATTGTCTGATTTTAATAATAATATTTTAATTTTATTATATATACTACCTTTGTCCTCGCAATAACAAAACTCCAAAAAACGGAATTATCCAATTTAGTGCAGTCGATCGGAAGTTATGTGCGCAGATACCTACATAGGTAGTTACATTTTTTTATTTATATAGGTAGATGATTATCTTATTGTAGCATATTGTTATATATTACTTGGTATCACCTTCTGCTTACTTTTTTCCCATTAGGGTCAGTACCTACGTAAGTCTATGTCTTCTAATCATCTCTATCAGCTATTATTTTTCAACTATTGTCTCATTTCTGTATAGGTAGGCGTTAAATAATATCCTGTAACTAGATATGTACACAAGAAGTACATAAAAGTACACATAAATAAAATACACACGAACCTATAAGTAGGTACATTAGTTAGGTATGGGTAGGTACTGTCTAGAAGGCCTACGGGCTGTTAAATTTTAGAGTGTAAAGCTAGAACACAACTGCATCTTAATTAGTGTTTACCGTATCTACAGCGTCCTCAACTGATTTACTTCAACCTTTTAAATATGTATATTATTATATTATTATACTTATATATAATAATTAGATACTAAATCTGTAAACTGTTTTTACGATCCCAATTCTAGAATATCGTTTAGGTAGATAATAATTTGTAAGTGTCTTGACATATTTATAATTATGAAATTTAGGTGTAGATTTACGATTACTCAGCCTACTTCAAGATGCACCGAATCTTGTAACATATTTTCAACATTATTAACGTAAGTACTAAATTAATTAAAAAAAATATATACTAACCAATGATTTTCCGTTATTAAGGAAACATTATAAAATGAAAACTATTTAAAACTAATTTATATCCATATTTATAGATTCTAATTAGCTTTTAATATTTTAAGTTGTACAACTTAAATTACTTACTTTGAAAATAAAAATCAATATTGTATACACATTAGGTAGGTACCTACATTGTCTCCGCCAGATATCCAAATTGTGGACTTAACTATAATCGTCTATCATACGAAAGTGACAAAATATATTATAAACAAATAGTAAGAAGCATTATTATTTCATTTGTGATGGAAGTGCATCAGATTATTGCATCAAACCCATCTGCCGATGCGATCTGCAACCGGATCAAGGCTGTGCGACACATAGCTGTATAAGGATTTCGCCTTAATTAACAGAGGAGAGAAATGCGTGGAGGTTGCTATTAATAATAATATGATTAAATATTACTTACCTATATTAAAAAAAATAAGTAGGTAACTATATTTTTTTATATTGTAGGTACTTGCATGCAGACAGATCATTCGAGAGTCTAATAGTAATTTTTTAGACGTCTTTTATTTTATTAAGTATCTACATGCACATATTATATACCTAAATAAAAACTCTGTTATTGAAAAAAAGAAGGATCTTTTAGCCTTAAGTTCGTTTTGGGGCTTTATTTGTTAGTTTTTGTTAAAATGAACTTACCTATGTCATAAGAACATTTAGAAGTGGTTAACTTAGGCAAGTAGGTAAACTAAAGCGAGTGTAAAGTTGACTTCTCCACCTTCAATACTCTTGTCTAATTACTTTGAAATATACCGGGAGATTGATATGCGACACCAGAGTGATGTCGCTTCTCAATGCCAACCTAAAGTATAAAAAACATATTAAATAAGAATCCAGCCCTCATGTTAAAAGTGTGATAATTAGTCACATAGAATGCCAATAGTTTAGCATGTCTTTGAGGTTTCATAAGATCTAGAGATCTATATTACCTGCCGTTGACCTCTGAATCACATTTAACTAGTTAATGTACCTATAGCTAAATCGTAAATAATAGTACCTATAATAAAACTAATAGCAAACTACAGTGTTAATAAACGTTTGTTAGTTAGCATTTATTAGCACTATTGTTTACCGTCACCTTTCATAATATATTTGGTGTATTATAAAGGTACAATGTATAAGTATATTTATATAGACACTACACAAGTTATATCTATATTTAAGCCGTATAGACGCTGTCTAAGGTTGAACGCTAGGTTTATTATATTAATATGCCTGTAGAAAACCTACACTCTTATACAACCTTTGGGCAGTTTATACAGAGCACATGAACAGCACACAAGCTCATTGAATTTTTTTTGTTGTTATTGTTTTATTTAGATTTATTCTCTTTAGATGTCGTTTTTATATTAACTTTATTGAGGTATTTAAACATTTGTTCAACTACCTATTTACATAAACAGGTTAAGCCGCTTGTAAGAATAGAATTTTGACGTGCTTGCATGTACCTACGTTCCTAGTACTCCCTTACTAGTGATGGCACCCCAGACAGAAAAAAAAATACTTAAGCTGCATAAGGGGCTTTTGTACCGCCTTTCTACAGGTTATATAGAGCTTGCACTTGGGACGGTCTCTTTGTTCTAGTAATAAGCCTATGTATAGCTATAAACCTAGTAAATGCTGTCAATGGTTGTAAATGGTCCATTAAAAGCTATTAGTTTCGGAGTTCATGTATTGAACATTACCTACGCTCTACACTTCGGTATGTTGTTTCGAAATGTATCGTATTTCAACAGAAAATTACAGGATTATTTCATGTGTACAAAGAGCTTTAAATTCAAACAACCGTATTATAATAAATAGGTATGTGACGCAAAGAGGATATAAAATTCATAACCAAATGTTATCTTAAAAGATAAATATGTATTAATTAGGGATTTGGCTAAAATATTTGGTGAAAGTACCTAACTTGAGCAGGTAAATTTACTTTGTTAGTACGGAAAGTAGTCAAGTTAATAGTGTTGAGATTAAGGGATTTTTAATTGGTTGGTTTCGAGTAGGGTTACCAGGTGACCGGCTTTAGTCGGATATGTTGGGCTTTTTACAGATCTGATAGACGCGTAAGTAACGTAAGTCGATACATTACCTAGCAGAAGTAAGGTGAAAAGTCATCTCACTGTATTTACTAGTCTGAAAATGTAAAAAATATTATCTTTGCAATTCGGAGGTCCATTTATCAAAATGCAGACGGTTCACCTTAATGGTCGCATCGATGGCTTCCAAATAGGTAGGTATGTAGGTAAGAATATGAAGCAATAATGTATCCTTAAATAAAATTTCTTTTTATTCATAATTCTTAATCGCCATGACGATTAGCATACCATTTAAGAAGATTCGTGACTTTAGCAAATCAATAAGAAATTGTGGGCCATTCACAAGGCCTTGCTCTGGTTATACTTGTACGATCTCGATCTATTACGATTACTGATTACAAATGATTACGTTATGATATGATTACTCGATGAACATAAACGATTTGAGATCGTGTGCGGTGTTGTTACTAGTGACGCGATTAGAACCTATCGAGTTTGTTTAACACAATGCTGATACAAAGCTGATAGCTGTGTGACACTGTTTCTGTTATTGTTGAAGATGTAAGTGTTTATTTTGATCCTTTTGTTAATTTTATCTTAAAATAAATGAAGTATCACATTTCACAATAATTCGGTACTTAGGCACAAACATACATGAATATTTAACACATTACCTATCCTACAAATATTTAACATCCAACATATTATTATTCATAAAAAAGTTTTACCGAATTTATTCATATACGGATGTAATGATAAGTATTTGTTCCAAGACAAAAGTAGAAAAAATCGAGACCCCAGTGGGATTTGAACCCATTAATGATAACTAACTACAGATATCAATAGAATTACGATTGATATATCGTTGAAATATGAATGTTGTATCAAGTGTCTTATCAGTCTTATGTTAATATTTTTGTCATTATTTTCCAATTATTATCTCCAAATACCTATTATATTTCAAACTAGATGAATAGAATTATCGATATCGATAGTTAACCGTTATAATCGGTACCACTCTAAACAACCAATAGAGATCGCCTAATTCTGACCTTGTATGTAATTTAGATGTATTGTTTAACAGTTGTTATAAAATCGTGTTAAAGTTTAACTTATAAGTGAGATGGTGCTATTATTTTATGAAGGCTGCGGTGATGTATTAATTTAATTCCGAACAGGATCTAAGATCACACGATATTTGCAGTTAGCTTGAAAGCCTCGTGATGGCAGCAATAAAGAACTGACACTTGTAAAAAAAATATTCTACATTTGATTAAGTAGTTATCACATCGATAGCTGTGCATTAACTTGAATTATTTTATTGAATTATGAATTATGTATATATGTTGCAAATATATGTACCTACCTAACTACTTTATCTATACTCAGATACCTACCCAATTTAAAACTTAAATGTTCATTTAGGTAATACTGTAGTCATGTAGTTTGTTAATACATATAGTCCCTAGATATTATATCAGATCGAATCATACCAGTAATTTGTAATCATACCTAAAAGTCAATCATAGAAAAATCAACATTAGGTTTCTAGTTGAGATAAGATAGGTGAATCTTTCCGGAGGAGATGACAGATGATTGATATTTCTCAAGCTGCAGCATCCCAGGTTGTTTCGCGTAGTAATGGAAATAGCTCATTTCTCTACGGCTCGAGGTTGAGCAAGCGATCGTGCGCCCGCGCCGCGTATCGATTAGTTATCATCATTCCAGTTTTAAGTCATAAGATATTTACGAGTAAATCATAATTATCAAAACCTGCAGAAGACCTGTGCTTATAATAATATTTAGAGTGTACTCTCCTCCTATGTAATTATTATGGCCAAACCAAATAATTGTGACTACAATAATATATTGTGTATAATAGATTATAGTCTTAGTTTATTGAATTCAGAGTCCGTGGTTCTTCATAAACATTTATTAATTAATATATAACACAACACAAATTACATAATATATTTTGTTTCTTTACCGAACATAACATAGAGTGACAACTAGGTTTAATGGTATCCTAGCAAAGCCATAGTAAATAAGGTGCCAGTATGAATCTATATAATTACAAACTTAACATATAGCAATCAAACTAGTAGGTATTTCTTTAAGATTTCTTTCTTATCTTTTATAATATATTGCAACCCAAAAGCAGTCGATATTTTTTTTAGCCCGTGACTACAAAGCTGGATCTGCCCTTTAGTTTAATAAATGAAAGGGTTTACAAGTCTTACTTTGAATAGTTTAACTAAATTTCGTCAACAAATGCAACCACTTGAGTCTTACGAGCAGCTTACAAACCTTAAAACACATAATAGTATGAACAATGTCAGAAGTCAGAATTTAATCCAATGTGAAAATTCGCCGAAGCTCTTATAACTTGTTCCTCAAGCTGTCCACAGCGCGTGGGTAATTTTCTAAGAGCACGAATTTGCTATCATCATGTCATACGCCGTTTTGCTGACCGGACATGTTAACATTTTTGCAATGTTCAAATACATGCTACCTTATTATTTAATCAAGACGAGGGCGTGACTAGCACTTACTATCAATATTATAACGTAGATTTGCATTCTGAAATCTACCATGGATTTTTATGAATCTTTTATCAACGTATCGAGATATTTTCGTTGGTTTTACTTAACTTTTAGACGTTAATTATTTGTAAAGTTTTATATATCTAATTGCTTTACTTTTCAAAAAAGGGGATAAGTGCCACAGCAATCTTTTTACTCCGATTTCAGCACTCCTTAATAATAAGCTAGTCAATCAAATGTGAAACTAAACAGCTAATGTTACAATATTAGATGTAAATTCAGTTGGTTATTTGCAACAAAACGGCGTGATAACACGAACTGAAAGATAGTGTTTCATTACTGATTTACTAGAGATCATAGTTTATATGAAACGATACGATGGCGGAAAATTAAAGGAAAACTTAATTTAAAGAAGTTGTGTCCTGATACCTACTTTACCTAAATAATAATGGTTTGCATCTAGCTTTTTGAATACACAATTAGATCATAATAAGACCTACAATAAATTCTATAATGATATGTGGTTTAGGTACCTATTCCCGTAATAGATAGCCAACGGTTTAAAAAAACCCTGTTTTTTTTCTATGGGGGATATGTGTAGGTACCTACAGTTACTAAATGTATACCTACACTGAAAACTCGGATAATGTTTCTCGGTGTTTTGACATTGTCGTAACTAGCATAATAATACCGATAGATACCTATACCTAGTAACGTTGTCGCGTTGTGAAACAGGACATAAATAGGATAAACGCAAACGCAATGGGTATGATTAGTCCCTGTACTCGTGTAGTGTAAAGTGGACGCTTAGTTCGTGCGTGGAGCCGGTGTGTCGTCACGAGACTCTCCTGTCTAGATTGCCTCGGAATTGATGCTTATACTACACTACATCCTAGATAATGCAAACACGACAAATTTACGAAATGTACACGAGTAAACATCATAACACTGCCTTATGTTTTATGGTTTCTATGCGCACATACGTTCTGATTCGCTGGGCACTAAATCTGCACAAAATTGTTGTATGATATACCTATTGCAGTTAGTATTTATAGATATTAGGTATATACTTAGTAGTCTTAGTATTATTGTTAAATAGGAATTTATTTCACAAAAATACTTGATATATCATATAAGTGAGTTTGGATCCGTTACTTTTATAATTTACTTTTTTAAATAAACTCTCGTACCTACCTATTTTATTTTAAGCTAAAGCGTTAGACTTTCGTCAGCTCAGTCGTGCTACGAATATGGGAACAGTAAAGTTTTTAAACGACCGCAAATAAAAGTTACAATTAAATCCGTTATAAATATTTCATACGATATATATACCTATTTTATAGCAAATATATATTATTATAGCAAATTATACAACTAAGTATATCATAATATAAGAGAGTGTACCTAAGAGAGATTTGTACCTACGTAGGTGTTTCTATAAGTTAAACTTAAAACCGTAACCTTAAAAAAATCACGGTGAAACAAATTTAATTGAAACCCATAATTACCACATTTTATCGCAGTGATTTTCGATCTTAATCATATTTGCAAATTATTGGTCTACCAAATAAAGTGTTAAATTCGTGACCCGCTCACTTCGACGCTATATTTCATCTCGACTTGAACCAAAATGATTAATGCTCGGAGCTAAATAGTACAAATTAATTATTCATTACAAAATATTTTAACTACTTATTCGGAGTTCATATTCAGCTATAGCTTGAATATGATTATTAACGAATGCAATTCTGCAGATATACCTACTAATAAAACCACTTAACCCATCTGGTAGAGATATAAATGTAAATTAAGCGAATTTGTTACCATTCTACTTATGGGACCAAGAGCTCAGAATATAGGAAGACAGTCTTGGATTTTTGTTGCCTAGTCTATAAGTAGTACACAATTTAACTGAAGTATATAAAAGAATGTCTTAATGACTGACATATCAGCGCAGGTCCTAAATTATAAGGGTTAGAAACATGAAAATTTTCAGAGTGGTTACTTTTAAAAAGTAAGGGAGTGCTAAGAAAGGACTTTTAAAAATTCACCCCCTTTGGGGATAAAACGGGGGTGCATATCGTGCGCAGATGAAGTCGTGGATAGAAGCTAGCATAATTTCAAGGAAGGAATATTTTTCTAGGAAGAAAACACAATAATCAGAACCTTATGAAGTTGATGTGAAATTTCATTACCTATATACCGTCTACAATGTAAACTGAAATGTAGTGAGCAATAGATTTCAATTTAAATTGTATTTGTGGTTGTAATTGTAGGATAAAGCTAGACCGAATATAAAGTCAGGTAGGTAAATAAAATATCTTTCAAGTTGTTCGTTATTTATTCTTGAAATCACAGTTTTACAATATTAAATCCATATCGATCACAATAAAATTAATAATACAGTACTTAGGTACATTTTAAAAAGATGCCTAGGTATATAACTCGATACAACAAATAAAAAATAGGCAGACTCGAAAGCAGTTAGATAATACACGAGCGTCCGAAACGCTACGTTTTACGGTCCAGCCGCGTTTATGCAATTTTCATGACGTAGATATAAGAAAGGTATTGAAAATTTATCGATTTGTATTTCCTTATCTTATTTCATAGCAATAGAGCGTGTTACTGTTGCCATAAAAGACAATTACAATACTTTGTTGGTTTATTTCTTTTTCAAATTTAAGTAAAAAGTTTTTTTTAAATTGACGCTGAAGCTTATGATAAAATCTTACCTATAGAAATAGTTTTTTACATAATTATCTATATTTGATAGGTTCATAATTATGTTAACAAATTACAAAACTTAACTAAACAGAACAGGAACATCCAGGTTAAGTAAACACGACGCACAGGTTTGCTCAAAGCTCATAATTTAGGTATTTATTTTATTTGTCATGCCTGAAACAAAATCATTTTATTATTATAAGAAAATATGTAGGTATGTATTTCTTGCGTAGTAAAAATGCTTTGTCTTGAATGACTGACTGACTAACGGATACGCGTACAGCCCAAACCGCTGATTGTAGAGATCTGAATCTTGGAGGGTATGTTCTTTGTATGACGTAGGCATTCGATAAGAAAGGAATGTATGAAAAATGGGAACAAAGTTTGTATGTGTGTATAATGCATACTATAAACCTAAAAACATAATTTATGAAAGATAAATCTAGGTACCTAAAGTAATGAGTATTTTCTATGTACCTACTTAGAGGAACTCATACTGTTTGAGTATCTGTATTTAGTATGGGTGACTGATAGTGGTTCTTGTGGTACTTACTAACTCTCGCAGGGTATATAAATGTCCTGATGTAGTCTGTGCCGAATGTGTTGGTCGCTTGGCAGGTGAACTCGCCCATGTCGCTCCATAGTAGTGGTGTGATCGCTAACTCTCCTGAACGTAGAACCTGTCATGTTAACATGTTTGTTAATTATATTGTTACTGAATTATTGACCTCTCGTACCCCCCGCGTACTGAAATCTAAAGTCATAATTCCTTTTTTTATCTCAATTATTAAACTTTTATGATTGCAACAGGAACTTTGACATTTTTGTATAAACCTTAATGGTACGTACTTATTTAAATATTTATGTGTTCCTTTAACCGCCCGTATTAATCCGGTCATTTTAGCTTATATTAGATAAGAATCTCGGAATTCGAGATACCCGGCTGTAATTTTGTAAATAGTTGTATATTGACATCCTTAAAGTTGTCTCAAAACCTACATATGGTAGGGTGTGAGCTACTATTAAATTTCAAGGTCAAAGTGTCAAAAAATCGTTATTTTTGTAAATTTCTCATTTCCTATGGGTTTTAGCCTTTTATCTTTGTTGGCAATGTTGTAGAATACAAAATTCTCTACAAATTTTGTTTAAAATTTTTTTTTATACGGTGAACCGTTTTCGAGGTAGTGGCCGTAAAGCGCGCCGTCACAGCCAACAGGTGCCACGGTCGAAATCACGACATATACAGTTGATGAACTACAGATATTATTAATTGTTGATGTTTACGCATGCTACTGTGTAATGCTTATACTTATATAGTTATATGGAAGTTTTTCACTATATATAAAATGAGAACATAATCATACTTACGTAATATTATAAAATTATATAATTAGTTAATTTCTTTAATAAGGTTAATTGCACAGCACTAATTAAAGAAATTATCATTTTTTATGCACATTGATCATTTGCTTTTGATTTTATAATATTACGTAAGTATGATTATGTTCTCATTTTATATATAGTGAAAAACTTCCATATAACTATATAAGTATAAGCATTACACAGTAGCATGCGTAAACATCAACAATTAATAATATCTGTAGTTCATCAACTGTATATGTCGTGATTTCGACCGTGGCACCTGTTGGCTGTGACGGCGCGCTTTACGGCCACTACCTCGAAAACGGTTCACCGTATAAAAAAAATTTTTTAACAAAATTTGTAGAGAATTTTGTATTCTACAATATTGCCAACAAAGATAAAAAGCTAAAACCCATAGGAAATGAGAAATTTACAAAAATAACGATTTTTTGACACTTTGACCTTGAAATTTAATAGTAGCTCAGACCCTACCATATGTAGGTTTTGAGACAACTTTAAGGATGTCAATATACAACTATTTACAAAATTACAGCCGGGTATCTCGAAATCCGAGGTGAATTCCTAATTTGACCGGTCTATATGTCCCGTGACAACCCCTCTGTAAGTAGCGTATGTAAATCGAAACAAAAATCAACGCAAATGTTAAATAGATGAATTACTTAAGTATTTTGTTGGTAAATATTGGGCTGTATAAAACACTAAACATTTATTTCAATAAATGATAAATCTTAAAGAAATTATTATCCTATCTTACTTATAAGTAACAACCAAATTTATTTTACTATCGCTATCTACCGTAGAGTAGCAGAACTAACCTTCATCCTCGGGTCCTTCACATGGAGCCCCTTGTTGTCCATCCACGTAACGTGCGGTCTGGGGTGGCCTTTAGCACGACACGGGAGAACTACATTGTTCCCGATCAGATCTATGAATACTTTGTACGACACGACGATGCGTGGCTTCAGAGGGACCAAACGCGTGCGATCTGTTAAGTCAGTGGTGCCATCTGTGGATGAGTAGCAGAAGCATTAGTGTGAATGAACTCTAACCTGGAGACACGTTTTCGGAACGACACATGATCTTTTATTGTTTTTATTAAGTGTCAAATTCTTGCAGTCCAAATTAGGAATTGTTATTAGTTATTCACCTATTAATTTTGTTAGTCTAACTTGATAATATGACATTGCTAAAATTTTTGTATAGGCGTTAAAGGTAATCTCGATCGCTTATTTGATGCTACGCTAATTGGGAGGAAATGCCTGATTGTAAATTAACAGTTGCTAGTTTCTGAGAGGCTAAGTAAATCCGCAAGAATCCCAACAATTGAAGTTGTATTTATAAATGTCAAACCAAATAATAAATGAGTACCTAACCGTTCCTTTAATACTTAAATAATATATGAATTGTGTCAATATCCTTTACATAAAGGTACTTACTAGTGCTATATACGAGAGTGGTGGCCTTTACTGTCCGCTGATTAGCACTGGCCACGCAAGTGTACGAGTCTTGGCTTTCTGTGTGAGATACGAGGATGGTCGATGTCATTCGACCCATGGAATCGGGGTTACTGTCGATGATTTCGTTTGATTCGTGTTCATGCTGAAAAGAGGAAAGAATATTTTAGTTCTATTGCCGTTTTATTTATTACTAGTGACCCGCCCCGGCTTCGCACGGGTGCTATAAACCTTCCTTAAGAATCACTCTATCTATTAAAAAAAACCGCATCAAAATCCGTTGCGTAGTTTTAAAGATCTAAGCATACATACGGACATACAGCGAAAGCGACTTTGTTTTATACTATGTATTGATATTGTCTCCTAAATTGTTTTAAGACTTTTTGGGTAGGCACGAGTCGATTGACCTGGTATTCGGGAAATATGAGCGATACCTGTCGGTTACCTTATTTAGATAAGGTAAACATCAGAATTAGTAGGAACTTAATTAAATGGGTTCTCCATGCGATATTTAAGTGACTAGACATCTTGAATTCCAACCTTGATGATTTTCCGTTTGATCCTTAATTATAAGGTTTATGAACCAGCGTTTAGCTTAACGTAGATTTATAAGAAAACTACCTTCTGCCGGTAACTTCGTGTGCGCACTATGATTATTTTACGCAACATCGTTACCTATAAAATATTAGTTGCCCATATGTTATTCTGATGTGTAAGTTATATTATTGTTAAGTTTTATCAAAATCCATTCAGTAGTTTTTGCGTGTAGAAGTAACAAACATACACACTCACAAACTTTCGCCATTATAACATTACGGACGTCATGGGGTACATACTCAGCTATGCAGAGACAACCGCATTCCTATTTACAAAGCCTTGAATATATCTTACCTCATAAAGGGGCTGATCGTTTTTAAACCAGCGTATAACAGGGGCGGGTGCAGCGAAAGCTTCGCACGTGAGCGCCAGCGTGCGCCCGCGCCGGTGTGCGGTGACCGGCGCCGGCCACTGGGATATATTAAGAAACCTCGGCCCTGATATTCTCCGTGGTATAGCTGTTGACAAAGAAGATAGTTGAATAAGAAATCCTTAATATGACTTTTTGTATCCTAATGGGCACATTCTCTTCATAAAGTTTTAAACTAGTGGGTTTCTTTACACATTCAAAGATCAATAAAAGCAATGTATTTTTTAACTATGCGTGAGGAAAAGAACTGCAAACTGCAACCTGCCACAAAGAAGACATTTCAACATTAGAATAGCATTTTTTGCAGAGATTAGCATTAACAACGAATTTAATGTAAGTATATAAGTGCACGTAAGTGCTTATGCATTATCTTTTTGTAGGTATATTGTATAAATAAGATTTATTAAACCTAGGTCAGGGCTAAATACTGAAGTTAGGTATAAAGACTCATAAAAGGAAGGTAATTGTAGTGTTGAACAAAAAGTAACGGCTTTATATAAGCCTTCTCAACATTTGAGCTGAATACCTACCTCGTACGCTGATGCGGCGGTTAAAAAGTGACGTGTCGGTTAAGTGGAAGGCAAGTGTCCAAAACGTTACGTTAGACGCTGCGTTCGCATATTTTATGTTTCATCGTGGGTGATCCTTTAGCAGTATGAACTTAATTTCGTATTAACATTCTATATATAATGAAGAGTATGCCTTTATAAAAGCGCTTATTTAACTTAGAATGTATCTACCTATGTATGAAATTATATAAGTAAGTATGTAGGTACGGGTGAAATCCTACAACAACATTTTTCTGCATTAACCGATTAAGCTGAATTTTTGTACACACGTTCAGTTTGGATGGCAACGCATGGTTAACTAAGTATGTGACGTTAACACAAAAACGAATTAAGTGAAGTACAAGGGGGGGTAGAATACCAAATGTCTCCAATTATACCCGAGTGGGATATCAAATTAAAGAGGATCACATGTACGTAGATTGTAAAATTATAAAAGCTTGTCTTTTAGTAGGTTTTTTACTTTTAATATTATACGTAGATACTTACAATTAGCCTCAATGCTGTTGTCGAGGTTACCCAACATCTTCATGTGTTTGTTTACGCTGGCAGTCCTGCAGACGCTGCCGAGGAGTGTGAGGAACAGGACCAGAATTAATGGATACATGATATAACGAGCGGTCTGTGGACAAAAAATAATACGTTATGAATTGAAACTCTGTTTGTGACATTCCATTTTTAACACAAGTAGATGTTTTATTTTACTTTACAATAAGTATCAAAATGTAAAATTCTACAGGATACATTTTATCCCTACTAATATTAAAATGCGAAAGTAACTCTGTCTGTCTGTCTGTCTGTTACGCTTTCACGCTTAAACTACTGGACCGATTTAAATGAAATTTGGTACAAAGAAAGTTTGGAGCCTGAGAAAGAACATAGGCTACTTTTTAACCGACTGCAAAAAAGGAGGAACACGCGGACGAAATCGCTGGCAGAAGCTAGTATGTAATAAATATAGCTGCCACGCGTTATGTATTGTCCAGGCATGTACAAAACGGATCAACGGTGTTGCTTTTCATACGTTTTACTTAGAATTTTAGGATTAAACTGAGAGACACTCGGAAACAGGATATCTGTTTACCTATATGAAACTTTATATAAATTGTGTAAGTACTCAGTTTAAGCTTGCTTTATAGGTTTAAACAAGTTTATAAAATTTTACTACATTTATAAATCTATTTTTCGGAAGTATTTTATTTGTCTAAGTATTTAATTGAAAAAAGCAGATTATTTGTAGATCAGATTTGTAGTTATCGTGAACGGGGCAAACAAACTAAATGATAGAATTATTAATGAAATGCATTAAGTATGTGCACATTTTATCTCTGCTTTCCGGAATTCGTTCTAATATAAAGGATTATTATTGTTAACATACAAACTCGTGGAAAGTGTAGTTCACTCACAGTTTTAGGATCTTAATGCTTTCTAATTTAAAAAAAATCCCAGATTTAATAATTTAACAGTATGTTTCAATATACTGACTTTTAAGGAACTAAGCAGTTTATTAGAAAGTATCTAAGTGCTGTTATTTCTTCTTAGAACTGTCAACAGTTGCTTAACATAATTATAAGTAACGTAAGTATGAGGATAATTACATAAGTTTAGTTAAATACGGTACAGTGCTTAACATACCGTGTTTTTGTTGTAACTAGGTTATTTTTGTTAGTACTTAGAATAATATAATTCACTTTATATATATATATATATATATATCAATCTTTTATCGACAACAAGTTGTAGGTACTTTTATTTTTTCACAATTATCCCTCAAGTAAGTCACAATAATATAAAACAAATCCGTCCATTTGTTCTGAGCTTAACAGAAACTTATAAAAAGCATGATTTCTAATATTTATACTTACATAAAATAATTTTCAAAAAAATTACAAGAAAAATATATGTGATAGCTTGTAACTCTAGAAATATATAAGGGATAAGAAAACCACGCTGTTCCAATTCAGATTGACGAATTACTGGCTAATCTTAGCATGCAGTTCAGTGATTGATAGTAATTAAACGAACCAGGGAAATGTGCTCAGCGAAATAAATATTTAATGGTTACCGACCGGATAATATATAATTGTTTCTAATCCAAAACACTTTCTTCTTACCCGTATATAAGATAACGGACGCGTAACGTATACGATGTCTCAGGGAAACGAGTATTATTTAAAATCAACACTTATTCAGTTTAGTTAAAAGTTATCGGACAAAATGAGATTTTATTATGAAATAAAATTAAACGTACCCAAAAATAAAGTAAAAAGAAAAGGATATATGTACCTGTTATTCTCAATAAAATCACTCAAGACACAAATAAAATAAAATGCACTGAAAATAATTTGATCGTAAGCTTTTTTAATCGCGTTAGCACGGGAGCGTAGAACGAAATGGGCCGTTCGATATTCGATCTCTATTTATATGGCCGCTCTGTCAATGTGTTAGTTCGAAATTTAAATTATAAATTGCACGCATTCTGCTTGCTCCATTTATGAGTTGGGTGCAAAAGCCTTTGCATGGTGACCGCATAAAGGCATGAGCCTTTATGGACGTCGCAAGTTTTAGGGTAGAATTGCTGGTACCTACCTACGACATCATTTATTTCATATAATTAAGTACGTCTCAATTTTAATTTGGGCCTATTTCATTAACTAATATTTATTTTTTGGCGTGTCAAAGTTCGTAAACTTCATGGTTGTATCAGAGGTCGTCAACTAAAAAAATACTTTAATATATCCAAAGATTGTATTTTTCAAGATATATGCCTATATGCATTCAATCTAAAGGAGGGACCGGGATGTTCAGATATATCGGGAAACATCTCTATTGTCATTATAACATGGGCTTAGTTGCCAAAATATATCGATTTAGGCATGGGAGTTCCTTATAAAAATTACAATAAAAAACATAATCAATAAACATGTATTTTCAGGAGTATTTTGTGATAGGTTAGAAATTTATTATTAACAAAAACTTCTTCATAATGTAGTGTACGTGAATGTGACTACCTAATGTGGGATACACATGTTTTTGTTTAAGTTTAATTCTACAGGAAATCCCCACGAAGGAAAAACCCGTAATTCTAGCAAAGTTATTATAATTTTTTGTACTTAAAATAATTCACATATAATGTAACATAAAACGTTTTTTTTGCGTGCTTAAAGTTCATATAACTTGGAAACACGTGTCCCTTTAGCCTCCCTTCACCCGTTAATCCTTACTAATATTGGAAATTAGTAAAAGTAGGTAACTCTGGCCGATACTCTTGATGCGTAAACCGTCGAATCCAGATCGTATCAGCGGTTTAAATTATTTTAAATTTACGAAGTCGTTATAATTGCTAATTTATAGTTGTAATTTTAATTGTCGATCACCACGGAATGAAGTTTCAGATATTCTCTGTGTCTTATATTTACTTACAAAGAACATAATAATTAATAAAATTAAAGTAAAGTTCCTTTTAAACTTGCATAATTGTAGGTATATATCGCAAATTTAGTGTATCAGTGTTCAAAAACTTCATGACTACTGTTGAAATTAAAATGTTGCGATACATCATTCGAAAATGGACCGAGAACAAGGATATTTCAATGCAGACAGAGAATATCGAATTTTAATATCGAATCGATTAAAGTCAGCCATTTTGTAATTCAATTGAACGTTTGGAAACTTGGGGCCCTGGGGTGGCAGGAAGTATGATGACTCAGTTCAGTTTTCTGGAACAAACTTCTTTTGTTTTTTGTTGAATATAAAATTTTGTTGGAAAAGTTTTAAGGGAATTGCATTGAAAATACACAAGGAAAAGTTCAATCTTTTGTCTTGCGTAACTAAGTAGGTAAGTAGTTCTCGTATAGTCGAAATGCATTGTTACTACTAGGTAAATCGATATGCGACTTCGAAATGGGGTAGGTATACAGTTCTACAGGATTTAAAGGTGGAATCTTCCTTAGCACCTATCTCATGGTTGGTATGTTGGTAGGCCACTTTTTTACATTGTAATGTAACATCATTGATTTCAGCTTATCCAACTTCATAAGTTTAAAATGACATCATACATGTTAATCAGATTTCAATAAAGATATCATGTATCAAGATTAAAATCCAATAAATGTTTATTTCCATCAATAAAAATATGTCGCATAAATGATCGATCAAAAATGCACATCAACTTATCTACTTATTCCTTTCGTTCGAAACAATCGCGCAGTAATAGCCATAGCGGCCCGTGTTGTAATAAAACTAATAAAAATTGACAATTATTTCTTAAAATATCTATGTCCAGTAATTACCTGAGTCCTAATAATGTATGTAACTACCTAATATTTAAGTATAGAATTTTAGCCTTGGATAGAGATTATTTTATATCTACTGTATTGATAACATTTTATATAAATATGTAATGTATCAATACAGTTTTGTAGTAGGTAAATAGGATTTTTAAGACGTATATGTACGGTCAAGGTTGCAATCGAAGCATGACATACTTCAACATGCCAAAATCTCGACATCTGAATTGTAATGTACGTACAATGTATAACTTGAGTATTTTTGCGCAGTAGAATACCTATTGTAAATACGTACACAGAAAAAAAAGTGCGCTAATTAATGAGTGGTTTACGGGCGTTTCAACCGCCGTTAGTAACTTTCCCGGAATATTGAAGGAATAAGATTTATACTCTATTACTTAATTCTGATATGTACGAGCTCAGTATATTGTTGCATCAAAATTAAATTCTTGCTGTAGCTCAATTATACAATTTTCTCAACTAGGGATTGACGGCGGCAGTTGTATCGCCCGTAAAACTTTAATCTCAATTCCGATCTTCGCCGTACGGAGGTTTTTTAAATATGCAAAAAATTTAGGTTTACAATTTAAGGAATGAAAATGATGAATTGAATAGATGACATGATTGAAAAGGAATTAACTACAAACCAATATGGCTTCCATTATTGTCGTTAAGGTGTAGCTAATTATGTTAGAAATTTACCCCCTAATTAGTGAGTAGTCATATTATATACACATACGATCAGAACTTGATTAAGAGTAGGTCCCGACTAAATTAATTTTTAATATAAATTGTCTTGAATTATAACAGAATACCTAATTACTTAAACTTACTTTACGAAATAAAAAAGAAGTTTCCTCAACCAACAGAAATCTACTTTACAAAAACATTCAGGTAGGTAATTGTTATAAATTTAGCACATCCAGAAGAAAATTATTTTAAACAATATAAATAGCACTAAACTGACTCGAACCCAAACACCCCGGCTGAGATCGATCGCAGAAATCTTTCGGCGCGTATAAACTATTTTCTACAAATAAAATAAACAACTCTATACACCTGATAATAAATTGGCTGATTGATGTTGAGACATTTTATAAATATATTCTTAATTTATATATCTAGGCGCACGTTTTGACGAAAAGGTTAATGCACGGTAAGAAAGGTTGTTAATTAAGAGTATATACCTGTTAAAGAAATCACATTGTCTATAACACATACATTTTGGAAAATCCTTATAAGATTTTTTTTTTAAATAAAAAAAACACTTATGTTTAAAATAGCGTGAGTAGTACAAAATCTACTCCATACTAGATGTGTTCCACGGTTTCACACGCAACGCGTAGAATTAATAATCTCGAGATAATCAACATCGGGGTCAAAAGGGGTCTTCTTTCAAATCTTCTCCAGAGTCACAAAAATGTCCAAAATTGATTAATTCTGTTATTGGGTTAATGCTTACACAAACAAAGATACTACTAAACAGTACATACCTACCTAATTATTTTAATCTCTAAAGCTTTAAAGCTCTATCTGCAAGTATTTGTAAGTTTCTGGGCGTCCGAATAAAAATATGGACCCTTACCTATATAATCACTCTTTAGTTTGTCTGTCTGTCTCAGTACAGGCCTAAGAAGCCAAGTGCAAGTGAATGACCCATGTCAGTAGGTATCGAGTATTGGAATATTACAACTGTAACGGATTTAACTCTACTTATTAATTTAATGCTGACCTTTCTTTATTGCAGAATATGTCGCATCCTATCTGGAGCATTCTATATGGACTGGAATTTAAGCTATCCGATCGTATTATAAGTAGACGTATGAATCAAAGCGAAACTATGCAAAATTTTGTTTGTTTTCTAATTCACAATTAGGCAAAGGAATGCGATATGCGTATGTTCTCCAAGAAATTGTGAAGTAGATATGCGGGTATTTTGAAAACATGGCTATTACGACGAATCTCTACGAATAGACTATGAATCGGAGAAATGCTATTTCAATGAGATTAATTTAGCTCTTTATAATCATGTCCTTTGTAGGTACTTAATTAACTAATCTGGCCTGAACACCTGATTTAATTGTAGTAGGTATCTGTTTTAATATTTGTATATATTCCGGTTAGGTATATTTTTTATTAATATGAATACTTTTTTTTATAAATATTACATGTAATACTCGTTTTAGTTCTTACGGTACCGTAGAGGTTCAATCTTCACCCACCTATCTATTCATTATAAGCTGCAACAAAAATTGATGTGACTGATATTAACGAAATCAAACAGTACCTATTACAAAAACTGTTTCATGTAAATGAGACTGTAAGCTCTGGAAAAGTTAGAACGCGGCTTAAAAACATGTTGACACTGTTTAGGTCAACGTTCCTAGCCCGATACCTACGGAATTTATATAAGAATTCTATTCAAATTGTTCTTCTGATTTAGGTACAGGACAATTTCGAATGGCTTAGAATATAAAGAACTAGCGGACCGTCCCGGCTTCGCACGGGGGGACTTCAGATTTTTTTAAGGCCTCAGAAACGATACTTTTCCTCCGTTTTTGAAACATTTTCGGTTACTGCTCCGCAACTATAAGACCTAGCGTGATATTTTATAGCCTATGTTACTCGGGGATAATGTAGCTTTCCAAAGGTGAAAGAATTTTTTTTCAAACATACAAAAATACAAAAATACAAATCTTTCCTCTTTATAATAGACTATGGGCCCATGTTAAAAAAATTATGGGTCATTTGAACCACCAGATGACCTATGTAGAACGATATAAGAGCATAAAATAATAAGATTTAGCATTGTGCCGTCACTTGTAAGCTGTCCAACTGAGTGCAGGTGAGAATTCAAAAGTACAGGTAGAGTGAGTACATTTTGGTCATATATTTTTGAACGGCATTGTTACCATCGATAGATCCATGAAAAATAATACTAAAACGCGTAGTGCCGTAAAAAAATGGTGATCCAAAAAGTCGGATTTTTTTTTTGATTTTCCGACAATTTCCAGGGTGAATTTGGTCATTTGATACAGTACGGCATCAGTTTCATACTATTTCAATACTGCTTCTAATCCATCATTCCGCAACGCCGTAAAAAAATCAAGCGACAAGGGGAAAAAACCGAAGGTTGCAGCCCCCTCTCTTGCCGTGGTCAGGGGTGATTTGACACAACATCAAATTAATTTATTTCGAAAGTATTTTATGCATAGATAATATTTTTTCATATGCCGTACATTTTCGTTGGTTCAAAGGGGTGTGTAATGATCGATATAAAAATATTTAATATATTTTCTATTGATATATCAACATTTGATATAATTTCAAATAATTTCATTTGATATAATTTAATATAATCATTCATTGTGTATAATAAACGTTTGGTATAATTTTAAAATATATAAATTTATTTCGTATATTTATCGTTCGGTATAACGCTTATTTCTTATAAAGATTGTATGGTATAACGCTCATTTTATATACAAATCATAATGAATTATTAGCTGAATCTAACATTATTCTTGGAAATATACAATCACATATGAATGGGCAACCGCCAGAAAAAAAAAAGAAAATACATATGGAGCAACAAAAAAGAATTGATAATATTATACTTAATCGAACGAAGGTGAATTTTTACGAGCAATTGCTTCAAATTTAAATCTAAAGTAATGTGCCTGGGATTTATTACTTACTTAATAATATATTTAATTTACTTTTGCACATTGTATTTTATTTACCTATCCTAACCTCCTTTTGTTACCCACTCGTTTTGGTAGGGGGACGCAGTTCAAACCTAACCTAACCTACTTTTTGATAGCAGTTCGTTTTGTGATTATGTCTCTAATACATTATATCAAGAATTATATTATACTAGCTTCTGCCTGCGACTTCGTCCGCGTGGAACTCCTCGGTTAAAAAGTAGCCTATGTCCTTTATCAGGCTCCAGACTTTCTTTGTACCAAATTTCATTTAAATCGGTCCAGAAGTTTTAGCGTGAAAGCGTAACAGACAGACAGACAGACAGAGTTACTTTCGCATTTATATATAAGATATGGTCTACATTAAAATGTACGGCAACATTTTTTCCTAATTTATTTATGTTAATACTATTTAAAACATGGGATACAATGTAGAAAACTGCTATATTTCATTAATTTATGATATTTAAATTTCTGCAATAATTTGCAAAATTTCAGTTTTTGTATTTCTCCATAACTTTTTTTCAGAACAGTTTCTGCTGAACGGCAATACTATATAACAATTGTATTTTACAATATTATGTTAGAAAAATAGTTCCCGTACAGGGTCAAATGATTTTACAGCTTTATAAATCAAGAATACGATGAAATTAAGATAATTATTGATATACATTCAAATGAACAATCATTTTTTGACGGCATTATTTTTAATAGTACTTTTAAGTGCTAGATAATATTAATGGAACCGAAGCCGTATACTTTATCAAATCACCCCCTGGACCACGGCAAGAGAGGGGCTGCAACCTTCGGTTTTCCCCTTGTCGCTTGTTTTTTTTACGGCGTTGCGGAATGATGGATTAGAAGCAGTATTGAAATAGTATGAAACTGATGCCGTACTGTATCAAATGACCAAATTCACCCTGGAAATTGTCGGAAAATCAAAAAAAAATTCCGACTTTTTGGATCACCATTTTTTTACGGCACTACGCGTTTTAGTATTATTTTTTATGGATCTATCGATGGTAACAATGCCGTTCAAAAATATATGACCAAAATGTACTCACTCTACCTGTACTTTTGAATTCTCACCTGCACTCAGTTGGACAGCTTACAAGTGACGGCACAATGCTAAATCTTATTATTTTATGCTCTTATATCGTTCTACATAGGTCATCTGGTGGTTCAAATGACCCATAATTTTTTTAACATGGGCCCATAGTCTATAATATTAGTATAGAATTATAGATTTAAGAAAGCTTTTTAGTTTTCTATTAAGCCTGGATAATAAAGTATTAGCTGCTTCGAAAAAACCTCGACGTTAAGCTATCATTACTTCAGGGAAGAAAAAGTTAGGTGATCTATCTATATCCTTCATTCATGGCTCCTGGAAATTTATTACTAGTTCAAAGTCCGCTGCACAAGAAAAATCTCCTCGACTACAATAAATGAGTGCAATGCTTACGTGACCCGAGGCACGGACAGACTGACTGACGACTTTTTAATTGACATACGTATTCTTAATACAACTAGAAAGCTATCTTAAACCTATAAAATAGACGGTCTACATTCCAATAACTACAATTGTGTCTCATAGTTGCATAGATGAATTGTTAATCACAAATCAATTTAGACTTAGATGAATGTAGTTAGAGTCCACATTGCCTCGACGTTCGCTTTTGAAGCAATTTACGACAAATAGATCTATGTAAAATGACTTTAAAAGTTGTAGAGATGAGGTTGGTTTTTCTAAACCAAATACAGTTATACATATTTTCCTCAATACAGGCACTACAATAGTAGATAAGAATATCTGAGACGCGTTTAGAGAATTGATAATTATTACTTCAGATGAAGAATGACTGGGCTTAATTAAGTATTTCCCGCGGGCAAACAACTATCTATGATTTGATCTTAACAGCAGATTTTGATTGGCAGTACCGTTTGTGCTTACATTATGTAAATTGTATAATTAATACATACGTAAGTAGGTAGTCATTACAATGATTGAAAATCTATATAGGCAAGATATAAAATATTATTGTATAAGTAGATAGATTTGTTCAAGAATCATGTTGAGAATAAGCACAAAAGGGTTTGAAAATTTTTGGTCCATTCAGCGCTGCAAGAAAAGAAGGAAGCTTCTAGTTTTCTTAATAAATATATTTTTTACTATACATAACAAGCTTCATGGCCCCCAAAATGAAATATATGGACTAGCGACCATAAGTAAGAGTATTCTATTGCATTCACCGGGAATCAAACCCAAAGTCTGTTTTTTGCGGTCGGTTGCGTCATATATCTGACAACGTTACGGCGCACGTGTTTCCTGTATTTAGGGTGGCCAACTTAACATTATTTTTACATCTTAAGGTGCTAAAAAATAGTGGGTATATATTTGTCTAGATACATATAGATCACAATAGCCCAATTTATCTGTCAGTGCTTGAAAATAATCTAATTTAAAATTAAATTAATTTTACCCACAAATAAAATAATTCGATCACAATATAATTATTAGGTGATCATATTTTACACTTTTTATGTGGTTTTTAAATATATTGAGACTTAAAAACAAAGCACCTATATAAGACAATCACCAAGATGAAACAATTTTAAGTTACTAACAAAAAAATTAAAGGCAAACTTACATGTTATATTTATTTTAGTACCTAATGATAATGTGGGTCTGACATGCAAACCTCCAAACGACTGGCCACCCCAGCTCATTCATAAGACTAGGAATGTAGCACGATCACTACCTACAGAGCCCCGTGGTCACATCACACCACCAGATAAGTAAGAGATAAGATAAGAATTTACTACACATCGTATTTATTTTAAGACGTTTTTGTGGTGCTTTATCGGTTAACAGGAAATTGGGTTGAAATTAGGACAGTGAAGTCTTATGTTTTCTTTGTGGTCAAATTTTTCGTATTCTTTTTTTGTGTTTCAAAGACGTCGTTCTTTTGTAATCTGGGCTAGTAAAATTTACTTATTTATAAAAGACATATAGTCTGGACTCGAACTTGTTCATACAAAGTATTGAAGGAAGCAAAAGGCCCTGATGGTAAATTAGTTAGATTTTGGTTCATATAAAATGCTATGCTACTCGTGCCATTAATTAGTATCAGTGTATAAACAGGTATACAATTCGTATTTAATTAGGTATGTACGGACTAAAAGAGCTTGTGACCTCTAGCTAGTTAGCGGCCCAGGCAAGATCCGTTCACTAATTACTAATATTTATTTAGGATGTCATTCCGTGCCTTATTTATCATAAAAGAGATTTTCCTTATATCATTATCCAATGAGTGGATTTTGTATTGTTCTTTGTCATTAAATATTTGTACGAGATAATTAGATTCGTATCTGAAAATACAATGGCGTATTTTCCTTTATCACTAACTACAATGAGAATAATGTAGTCAATGATAAACGGTCAAATATAAACAGGTATATTACCCGTTAGGTACAAAACCAATTAGAATACCCATATTACTTATAGCCACTTTATAATTAAATGATGAATCCTAAATTAAGTTCTAATGGATTCCGATAAATATTGTGACGACTCTTTGCGTTGTGTAAAGTGACATTGTCAATGCATTGTTTCTAGAGTAAAAAAAAACTCTTAAGCATACTATTAATTTAACATACTACTTGCTAGTTACAGATAATGTTTTTTTATCATTAGTATTTACTACCTTCTATGGAAAATAAATTAATAATATTTTTTTTTGTCTTGCTGGCCTGGGACGATTATTTATAGCATAATAAGTAATTACTTAACTTATGTAGGTTTCATTTGTCATTTGATATTTTATGTCTTACAATAAAGAGTATCTATTTGTATTCTATCGTATTGTATAGATAGGAGCACTAATAGTCGAATCCATCACGCCTACTTCTCTCAGCTGTAATCAATAAATTGACAATGACCATTATAAGTAGGTATAACAGTCATACGTCAATACGTATTTTTAGAGCAAAGGCAATTATAAGGAATGCTATCCGTTGATTGGACACGCCTCTATCATACCATCGACAATACTGCGTAGGTATAGTGTGACGTCACTAATATAAGAAAATATATACTTACTTACTTTAAAATTATTTGTCATGTTCATGAACAATGAGAAGTTAGAGCAATTTCGTATGACTCGTGACGAAATTTTCACATTTTTCCCAAACATTACCATATAGTTAATCAATATATCTACGTCATTTACTTTTACCCAGTTATCAACACCATTTCTAACATTTATTAGGTTTCATTCATACTACAGTACAACATTAGGTACGTATATACACTCATTCATTAAACGAAGAAACCCTTTTTATCAGCTACGTTTTTCATATCATTTGTATATAGTATTTAGTTCAATGACCTCTCAATGACTTTGGCATCACATAAGGTCATAAGTTCGACTTCATGCAATATATATAAGTACTTGCCTAATTATGATTTTTTATGTACATGTCAACTACGTTTTCATATGCTATGCTCGTTTATTGAGTTAACTCCTACAATTTTTTATTGTAATATAATATGATTACATTATAATATCCAAAATATCCACCTATTCAGATAGCTATTTTTGATATTGACTAAGAAAATAACCATTAGTATATATTCCCTTTGAGGCAATACAATTATGGTTATTTTTTCTAATGTTAGGTTAGGTTTCCTAATGTTAACTTATATTGGAACAGAACAAAATTACGTCAATATTTTGCAAAATACCTAATTATAATTGCGTAGAGTTCGCGGGTTTTAGCTATTACTAGCAACACCAGTAGGTAGGTCAATAAACGTTTAAAATTATAAACGTGCAGACACTATTTGTCCCCAAGTTTTGGTCAGGATTTCTCTTATGGAATGTTTAAGTGTAGGTCATGTCCTAGACGTAAATTATGTGGTAGCCTAGCTTATTATTGCATCAGTCTAGTTTCGATTACCGGTCCCGTCTGTCACGAACTGAGCAAACATTTTTTTTTTAATAAAAATTTGAATAGTACCTACGTATTAAACCGTTATTGGTATAGTAATTTATGATGCCTTCCAACCAACCTCCTCCAACGTTATATCCGTCATTTTAACGTTATTGTTATATTGTAATGTTATTGATGACTTAGAAATCAATCATAATGAATACTTCTTACTTTAAAACATATACAATTTTGTGAGAAAAAAAAGAATACCAGATTTATAAGCTAGAAATGTTCGGTTTCAATCGTACAACTTAAAGAATCTGGTGAAAACTTGACAGCAATGATTTAAACAGTTTAAATTTGACAGGTCAATGTTAACCTACTTCATAACAATTGAGCAATTGACAAAATGATTCTGAGCATATCTATTTATCACTATGCAAATTTGGGGTCCAGGGTCTTGCCTTTGCTCCTAGTGCTTACAAAAGCAGGAGTTAAGGAAATAGCCTATATAATAGAAGCCTAGACAAGTTTATACCTACTGATATTACAATAAAAGTAGAAAGTATGTGAAACTTATAAAATAAGTACTTGCTTTCGTCCGCGGTAACCAACTCTTAAGAGATGAATTCCCAAACACCTTGTTACAATTTTAGTATATTAATTGAAGAAATAAAAAAAACAACCAACTTTCACTTTTGGGAAAAATATGTTGTGGACAAAAAGTACGGACATAGCACCTTATTAAAAACCACGCTAGATTTAAGTACGAGGCTTGTTATTACGATAAATAAAATAAGACTTACCTACACATGCAAAATCACAACCTCACATACACAAGCACACACATGGGATAGGGCACACGGTTGATGTCTCATACATTCTTGTACTGAGTTGATTAGGGTATAGCATTTCTTTTATACATTCTCGGTTATACTCGCGAATGACTCACGAGCGGCGGTCCTCAAAGTTTATTGTAAACTTGAAGACAGCGAGACGGTTAGACGGAAAAAAATAAGTAGATTTATTTAAATAATATCCCAGACTCAAATTGTAGTAAATACTCGATAGAAGTAGACTTAAATCTGTTTATGATATTTCAGGGCCTATTTGCAACTTATGTTGGTATCTTTTTATTATTTGGATATAAATATCAATTAATATTATATATACAAATGCTCGTTCTTATCATATCAGTATGATTCAAGCTTCTAATTCTTATAGTTTAGGCTGTTCTGCTTCCCCTTTTATATATTATATAGATGTAGTTAGTCACCCAAAAATTTAACTGGAAAAAATAGTTATATACCAAGCTATTGTTATATTATAATGACATTCATATAGCAACTGGATACCGTTTTCCCACGAGGTAGGGTGTGAAGGACTGTATCAACCACGTACCTACAGTTATTTGATTCTTTGAATCTTCGAATGGAACAAAGACTTCGTTACTGGAATTAAGTCATTTGATTCTATTTTGTTTAATAAGCATAAATTAGGTACCTAACTATATATATATATTTGTAACTAGTTATTCATAATTAATCATCAGAATAAACCTGATCAGAATTTCATGTGCTGTACGTAAATAGGTATATTATATTTAATATCAAAGCGACCGAAATAGAGTAGATATCTAAGTTTTGCTAGAATATGTTTATTAATAAGGGTCCTTGATAAAGTAACTTCGATACTTAGTGAGCTCGGCTACCCTATTATATTATTTCGCATATCCACAATATGATTTACCTATCTACTAACTCTGTCGCTATGTAACAGTACAAATGGCATAGGCAGAAGCGCAGATTATTTAGGTAGATTTACCCAAAATGGATACTTTCACACAATTAAGTAGGTACTTAATGAAATTTGTGATCGATATGATCCACATGTTTTAAAAATTAGCAGACCTTATAACCAAATTTACATCAGGCGTTTAAGTTAATGCAAGCAAATATCCAGTAGGTACTGGGATAATCTACCGCAACCTTGAGATTTGAGTGAAGATAATTTAAATTGAACTGAACTTATATTTTTATTATGGTCGTTAAGTCAGTGGGTTCAGCCGTTTTGATATTAGATTTATAATAGGTAGCTACATTACATTTAGATTGACTTATTTTTTATATAGGTAATAAATAAACGAATACTTACAGGTATGCCTATAACCTCTTTGGTGTGCATTGGTCTTTGGTCTTTTGATTGGCCACTAGATGACCGTATTGTTAGGTAAAAGAGACTAACGTTTTTTTTGAAATCCTATCTATTGCAGTACTATCTGTTAAATACTTCCAAGCTAAGCGAGTTATATTTAACGGCCAACGGAAAAGTGGGAAATATTTAATCACATCCTAATGATCCCTACTGGATTACACTAAGGTACTGTGTGGATTCTATTGTTAGGTGAGACAAAGATCCTCCTACGTGTAGTAACTAAATATCTATTGGATACCGAATTATATTAAATATAATAGGATTCTAATAATAAACAAAAGATAATATCGTGCAAAAATCAAAGAGTTAGGGAAAAATGTTTTTGTTCAGTAACGGGTTTAGGTAGGTACTTATACCGAAAATAATAATTTACGCACGAATAGTTAATTTAATATAAATAGACTTATAGTTATAGTTCTGTTGAAACTGTACAAATATTACATTTCAATTTTCTACCTTAATTGTACCTAAGTAACTTTATAAAACATGTCGTGACATAGGTTTACTACAATGATTTTCTAACATTAGTTCCGAAAATATATTAATTATCAGTCATTGGATGGTAAGATTGCATTAATCACTGCTTTAGTTTGTCGCTTATCTATACTAATACAATAAAGAGGAAAGGTTTGTTTGTTTGGATTGAATAGGCTCCAAAACGATTTAAGCGATTTGAAAAATTATTTCAATGTTGGGAAGCTACACTATACCCGAGTGACATAGACTATAAAAAAAGGGATCCGTGCGAAGCCGGGGCGAGTAGCTAGTTTGACTATATGTAGGTACTAATTTAGAGCTACTCGTAGTCAGGCTGTGAACATGCGCTAACATCCTAGTGCGCGTGTAAGGAACTATTACAGCATTCCTACTAGATTGATGGATGGTTGTCATCATGTCAAATTACGTTACTATGACCGGATGATTCGGTTAGACGATGTGTCATCACAACCGGCTCCAATCATTGACATGTAATAACCGTGACCTTGAACCTAAATTTTGTAACAGTTCAGTAGTAGAAATTCCTTAGTTCATAGTTTTTACCAAGCGTCTGTTTTTTTTTTGGTTGTCATTCGTGATTTTGCTTATATTTCTTTTCGTAATGAAATTTAATGATGATGATGGATGATTAATACCTACATAAAAATTATATTACGTATTTTAACGGACTTAACATCGGACACATACACTCGTAAATTAAGATTTTTTTTAACTAATATATATGAAAAAATATTATTCATCTTATGTAACTACTACTGAGACCATATTGGTATAAAGATTTCAAAAATCAATGAGACAGATCAATATGAAAAATCCTTATTACCTATATTAAGTAAAGCCAAAGTTTGACAATCCCAGTTCAAACAAATAATTTAAACACAGATGTTCATGACTTTGCTCTTACTTTTTCAGATAAAGTTAAAAAACTCCGTACCTGTCAGTTCTAAATCATCCGAACATGACGATCTGTCATTAAATAATAAAATTCGTGCTATCGGCACTAAAATGACGTAATTTACGACTTGGACCGCACACGCGAATATAAGCTATAACAGTTTAATAATTGGGTTTCTTTCACGTTTGGTTAAAAATAATTTATAGCTTTATTTTATTCGCCAACCAAAATGATGAGTGTAGGTAACTTCGATATTATTATGATTAGTAGGTTTCAAATTGTGAACATACTTTCAAATTAAATTATGGAGTAGGTAGTGATGTGATTTATGTCATGATAATTATTTTCAAATTCGGCTACTACTTATAATTCATTTTTTTACCGTCCCATATATTTAAGTACTGCTATACCTACTTACTCAGTTATTGAAAAAAATAGGTATCGTCACTATACCACCTATAAATAAAAATAAATCTATTGTGTTCATTAAAACAATAATAACAAAAAGCTATCATTTACAATAAACGATGTAAAATGGCGCTTACATCTATACTAATATTATAAAGAGGAAAGATTTGTATTTTTGTATTTTTGTATTTTTGTATTTTTGTATTTTTGTATGTTTGTAATGAATAGGCTCCGAAACTACTGGACCGATTTCAAAAATTCTTTCACCTTTGGAAAGCTACATTATCCCCGAGTAACATAGGCTATATAATATCACGCTAGGTCTTATAGTTGCGGAGCAGTAACCGAAAATGTTTCAAAAACGGGGGAAAAGTATCGTTTCTGAGGCCTTAAAAAAATCTTAAGTCCCCCCGTGCGAAGCCGGGACGGGCCGCTAGTTTTTAATATATTTATCATTGTTTACACAATTGTGATGTTAGCGTAGAGGGAAATGAGTAGGTATTCCAAGAAAACCACCATGTTATATATTACTAATACTATAGACAAGGCTAAATTAATAATTTTAAGATATTATTGTGTCAGGCATCTATATACGAGTGAATGTAGGTAATACCGCACATTTCGGTATTTGTGTATTAGGTATTAGGAAAGGTTTCTCGCGTAAGATGTAACTGTAATATTTATTTTTTTATTTAGTTATCGTAGTTGTTTTGGCATGATAAAATAATGTCGAAGGAGAGATCGAGATATAGAGACCACAGAGAGCATAATTTTAGGTTATAATGTGAAGAAAAACTGAACCGTTATGACTCATGATATGAATGATATTGCAAAAGATAAGAAAATATGAAATTGCTTTACAATACGTCATATTTAGAACGTCATCAATACTCTGTCGTTCATGCATCAAGTGCGGACGATAAGAGAGAACGGTAGCTGCCTGCTCCACAGCGGACGTGACGGATGCAAGCGTAGCGTTACTCGTGATTGCATTCATTCTTGTATCGGAAATGACTAGTAGTACCTACTTACTAGTCTAAGAATTTCAAATGAAGACATCGGAACGTTTCAAAGAATAACAGTATAATGGTACATGGCATTGCATATAGGGACAAATTGAGGGAATCGGGCAATCGATAGATAGATAGATTTTAACAACATAAAAGAAACTTTAAATAAAATTCTTATATAAGTACAATTTTTAATCTACCTCATGAATATCTAATCTTTTATATTATAATCATCTTTAGTCTTCAATCTAAAATAAAAAAATAAAAAAAATCGTACGTACCTACCGAGGTAGCTACAAAATAATTGAAATAGGCCATTTAAGAAATCGGCAACAGTATCACCAATGTAACTTTATCATTCAGATTATGTATTTATTTTAGAGAATAGTTAGTGTATAGGTGTCCAGGCAGAAAATGTATATTCATGGCATAAATAATCTTAACATACATAAAATAGTAATATTAATAAAATGTAATACGTATAAAGTACAGGTAGAGCAAAAACTTACCACGGGCTCCGGCAGGTTTTCGATTCCAAAGAATAAATATAAGACTGCAGACTTTTTTATTTATTTCACTTGACACCTGGCAGATTGGCAACTTGTTTAAATATTAAACGTCATCGTATTACGTAACGCTTGCAAGAAAGTCCGCGAATGAGTCAACGATGAAAAAAAATGGCCGCCACAAAAAAGCGGAAAAAACTGACAGGTGCGGATCGAAGGGCGAATGGCAACGAAAGTCTTTGTGGTTTTATGTTTTGGGATCCTTTCGTTTCAGATGAGTATATTGAGTCTTAATATAACACCTATTTTATTGATAAGAGAGTATACCTACACAGAATAGATACCTCAACTAGTTATAAAATAGGTACTTAGTAGTTTAAACATGGCCAACTAAGCAATACCTACTTTATTTTCACGGTACTTTTAATATACCCCACTTTTTTGTATTTGCAAGTAAGTATAATATATCTTTTGAGAACGTGTAGGTAACTTTACAATTATTCTCATAGCGTTCATATCAAAGATTTTATCCGATACTGGGTGAAATAATACAGGTACAAATTTAATTGTACAGAACCTTACTTTATTCAATACAGTCCGGTTTGTGTCCAAGTCACTCAAGAGATTAAAAAAGCATTTCTTCGCTGCGCAGTAGGTACTTGATGGCACAAAAAAGCTCCCAAGATGATATGACGTAAGCTCAAAGACCATGACCTTGACAGCTTTAAAGCGAAGCTACAATTTAAACTGGATTTGCACATAAAAAACTTCCGTAAAAACTGACGTTCGTTAAACTTGAAATAAAAATAATGTACTTGTACAAAGTATTTTTTAATGTTGCTTCAAATGTATTTCTCTTGTCAGTTGTGATATTAAGAAAATATAAGTTATCTAGAATCCATAGTACAAGTCGATAACTGGATCAATCAATAAATATGAATTACTCTACATCATCGTTATTATTTTATTACCTTAAAAAATTATAGAAATTGTATCCACTTGTCATAATTAATATTTACTATTATAGGATAGGTTTAGATATCAGTAATTCATTTTCACAACGCACAAAATATTGAATACGAAGGTACTTCTTAGAATTGTTAATTGGCGGTTTCCAATAAGGGAACTAGCGAATCTAATCTGTAAAATGTTTAACGGTATTCTAAAGAGCGTAAATACTATGGGAGAGTTATTTGATTATTGGTCACATTCTACTTATAAACAGCTATTTTAATTTCCAAAGGTTCTTTTGCATCACACATATGGCCTCCGTGGCGTTAGAACCATTAAAGATTAAGGACATAAACTTTTCCCACAACATTTTTAGATTTTTATTTTTGTAGAGTCACGGGTTCTAGAAAATTTTACCTTAGGATTTATAGTGCATAGTATCAGCATTGATACATTAACAGAAGTAGGTACTGAGTAGATATTATTTTTTACCTATTTCTTATGTCCACAAAGTAAGTGTTAAGAAATTGGGACGGGTCAATTTTCCATGGACGTTTGCGATATATTATGTATTGGACATAGATTTTTTAAACCTGCGTCGTTGTTAATAACAAAAAAATGAAAATTCAATTAGCCGTGCACAATTTCATTATGACCCATCGTTTTAAGGAAAATTTATTGTTTATATCATATATATAGAAAATATGTAGCGTGTTGCATGTATGACACATTTGAACCCTAATACTAGAATTTCACATTGTTGTGTATGTAGGTCACTTGACGACTAATGCAAAGGGTTCCATTTGCATGTACGTCAAACAGGCGCGTGTTAAATGTATAATATGACATTCATGTTGTATGAAACGAATGCTGATAAATTGGACTTATTCGATTGTAGAATTTATTGTTGATTTTTGGAACAATTGAAAAGTTAAAGCAATCAAATTTAGCTAGGATATTTATAATAAGTACCTAAGTCATGGGACCGGTCGCTAATGACCAGGGGGGATTTATGCCCAGTCCAGTTGATGTGTTCCAGTTAAAATGGTGATGATTTATCTTTAAGTTCAACTTTATAAATCATTTTAAAGGTGTATTTATGGTAAACTCATAGAATTAATAATAAATATTGTCTGTGAAAAAAAAAATGACTTTCAATTCGTTTTACAATCAACCACTTTTCAATCAGATAGAAACATTTTTAAATTCGAAATATTAATTGGCAAAAATAATTAAATGAATTATGTAGATAATTCATCGTTATGATACTTGATAACATTATATCATTATTTAAAGCTTAAAACAATATATTATACTTATATTATGTTCAAATAGTAAGCTATTTGCAAATTTTCCAATATAATAGGATATTATAAAACACATTCTTAGTAACTAGAGTCGAAACATACAGTAGTGTCCCCGCATACAATTGATATGCTGCGTAAGACCCGTTATCACTTATCATTAGCATTTTATGAGACAGGTTGAATTATACAACTTTGTATCGCGCGGATCTATTTAAGATCGTCATAGATTTATTTGCTTCTATGTAGATATGTGGGTGAATATTTGAGTTCGTACATATTACGCGGCAAACACTAAAGAACTATTGAGACGTGGAGAAAACTGAGTAAGATTAATTTTTATATATCAAATAGAGCTAGTTCTATGTTTGGAAGTTTATGACATATTTATTTTTTGAATAGAAATATTTTTTATAAATTTAAATATTCGCCAAATCTCATTACCCGTCATGTCCCAAATCCCAATTTTGATCAACGAATGATCAAAATGATTCAATTATATGTCGAATATCGTATTTTTAAGTAGTTATTTCTATAGAATAGAACTTTGTTTAGATATCATAAAAATTATACACCTTAAAGAGCACTTTTGAGTAGTTTGCCATCGCTTTGAAAAATGTCCATGCAGGTACCATTCATTACCATTGGTCAGAATGTTCTAAGCCATAAACAAATATTCGCGCCATATTATTGGTCAAACTATCGACGCGGCAATCGATCTTAGTTGTCGCTAGCGAGCCAAACTAGTCGCACGCGTGTGAAACGATTTCCCGTCAAAATATGACGATCTCTTCGTACGTTTATACGGTTTGTCAACATTTTTATCTCCTCACCATTGAAGATTTATTGGCAAGTTCGTTAATACCTTATTAAAGCCGAATGTACCAAAAAACGTGTCTGTGGTATGTGGGTGAATATTTGAGTTCGTACATATTGGGCAGTCGGAAAAAAATTCAGAATATCGTTTCAAATTGCGTATTTTATATTTTTAACCTAAGGTTTAATATATAAATATGGAAAAAAAAATAAAGGGACGTTAATATAACCAATAAATAAATACATATTTCAGTTTTTATTTTTTTTTAACGAACGGAAATGATACTCATTACCGTATCAGGAATGGTAATCAGAATGTATGAAAAATGCGAACGGTAAGGAGAAATAATACTTATGGTAGTGAGATTTGCATGGAAATGGTAATGTGACCGTAAATGGTTATGATAATAAAATATTTTTTATATGAAAATATAAGTGTGATTTAAAGAAAATGAGTCTCGAAATATTAGTTTTTAATACCTACATAATTATAATTATCAAAGTTTTAAAATAAAAAATTAAAATAGCCTATTAATACACATTACCATTCGAAATATCTAACTACCGTTTGTAAAATAAAACGGGAATAAACGGTAATTTCAAAAACGGTAACGAGATTTTTACGAATTTTAACCATTGTGCATTATTAAATAGACTTAAAATTATATTTGACATATTAACATAAACACATACCACAGACACGTTTTTTGGTACATTCGGCTTTAATAAGGTATTAACGAACTTGCCAATAAATCTTCAATGGTGAGGAGATAAAAATGTTGACAAACCGTATAAACGTACGAAGAGATCGTCATATTTTGACGGGAAATCGTTTCACACGCGTGCGACTAGTTTGGCTCGCTAGCGACAACTAAGATCGATTGCCGCGTCGATAGTTTGACCAATAATATGGCGCGAATATTTGTTTATGGCTTAGAACATTCTGACCAATGGTAATGAATGGTACCTGCATGGACATTTTTCAAAGCGATGGCAAACTACTCAAAAGTGCTCTTTAAGGTGTATAATTTTTATGATATCTAAACAAAGTTCTATTCTATAGAAATAACTACTTAAAAATACGATATTCGACATATAATTGAATCATTTTGATCATTCGTTGATCAAAATTGGGATTTGGGACATGACGGGTAATGAGATTTGGCGAATATTTAAATTTATAAAAAATATTTCTATTCAAAAAATAAATATGTCATAAACTTCCAAACATAGAACTAGCTCTATTTGATATATAAAAAATAATCTTACTCAGTTTTCTCCACGTCTCAATAGTTCTTTAGTGTTTGCCGCGTAATATGTACGAACTCAAATATTCACCCATGTGTTTATGTTAATATGTCAAATATAATTTTAAGTCTATTTAATAATGCACAATGGTTAAAATTCGTAAAAATCTCGTTACCGTTTTTGAAATTACCGTTTATTCCCGTTTTATTTTACAAACGGTAGTTAGATATTTCGAATGGTAATGTGTATTAATAGGCTATTTTAATTTTTTATTTTAAAACTTTGATAATTATAATTATGTAGGTATTAAAAACTAATATTTCGAGACTCATTTTCTTTAAATCACACTTATATTTTCATATAAAAAATATTTTATTATCATAACCATTTACGGTCACATTACCATTTCCATGCAAATCTCACTACCATAAGTATTATTTCTCCTTACCGTTCGCATTTTTCATACATTCTGATTACCATTCCTGATACGGTAATGAGTATCATTTCCGTTCGTTAAAAAAAAATAAAAACTGAAATATGTATTTATTTATTGGTTATATTAACGTCCCTTTATTTTTTTTTCCATATTTATATATTAAACCTTAGGTTAAAAATATAAAATACGCAATTTGAAACGATATTCTGAATTTTTTTCCGACTGCCCAATATGTACGAACTCAAATATTCACCCATGTCAAACTTGATAAATTGATGTGGGAACTAACTGACCTGAGAAATCATAAAACTTGATAGGGTCAGTGCATTAATCGGTACCTACTGTAATACATCGTTGATGCTGGCCGCAGATGTGTGGATCAATTATCATTTTGTAATTAAGTATATTTAAGTGTAAGATTTACTGTGTTTAGTAGTCTGCTGACGATATATAAACACTGATGTTAGTTGACGAAGAATGAACTATTACAAATATATGTACTTATCCTTGATTTTTGGTGATACTTCTGTATGAGCTCATGTTTACCAAGTTATATTAATATTGACAAAGTAAAAAAATACCTACCTAATTTTAATCGATCTGACTAGTGAAAGTAGTTCAGATGTACCATCATCGACTACTAAAGACAGTAGCTATTGGCCTTCAAAAGTATAAGTTGAATTTCTTTAGTCAAAGTTAAAAGCACTTTTTGGAAAAATATTTAAAAACCATTTATCCGCCTGCAAGCTACGATGCCTTAAGGAATTTTATCGATAACTATGTTCAAGCCACGTGCGAGAATAATAAGATGGATTACCGTTAATTAGTCAATTATGATAATTAACTACGCATTAATATTTTATATAGGTACGTATAGCTCTGATGGCTTTCAAAGTAATTAATTGCTACGACTTAAACATAATTATGTTTAACCTTATGATCTTAAATTCATTTCCTACATCGGCTATACCTATTTTGAGTTGAGATATCATTGGAATGAAACGACTATAACGGATTTAACACGCATATTTTTTTTTTGCTGACGTTTTAAAACTACCGTTCCCATATTCGTAGAACGACTGAGCTGACGATAGTCTATCGATAATGTTCCTACCTACGTTTAAGTTACTATTGTCACCCCAGGCGTGTTACGAATAAGTATAGAAAAATCAGCAAATAAAACAAAATACGCGAGTTAAATTAATTGTAGTTGTTTCATTCCAATGTGTTATAGATAGATGCGAAGGCATCAGAAATTATTATGAGATATCTTTTTTTTTTTTTTTCGAACTGAATACTGCCTGGGCCTTTACTGCAAAACCGGACGGGTGGCGAGACTCCTGAAAGGAGACTCTTAAGCCTATTATGAGATATCGCGTTAAAGTCTATTAAAGAAAAAAAATACAAATTTATCTATTTTTATTAATTATGAAAAATATCTCGACTGGAATGTAATGCAATAAATAAATTCTAATAGATACCTACTTTATTTATTGATTTAAATTAAAATTTTACTTTTATGTAAATTTGTATGTACCCTACAACAAAGAAATCTCTAAACGGATGCAAGCCATATTTTACTAAGTACTACCAAGATAATGAACACAAATTGTCGTTACGAATTGACCACGTGTGTGAATCTATCGTAACAAATCATCAAAGTGCAGCTCATAACTACACTGTCGTTAATTGTTTCTGACGGGCACGTGAAGCAATTACAGTAACGGACAAATGACCGGTCTTGGCCTTGAATTGACTAGGTAGGGCTCGGGCGATTATAGTCGAGTAAGATTGTGGTGGGATCCTAGTCAAATTTGATGAAGACTGACAGGAAAATGAGTGACGTCCTAAAGCTAAAACACGGATGGTGTGGGAAAATTACACAATCCCTGATTTCAAACTCATACTCGTACTTTAATTTTAGACTAAGTCGATTTATAGTTCGTTCTGAATCTTTATATGTATATATCTGATTATATTTGAATATTTTTTTTATAATGTGTAGTTTTCTTCTACAGGTATCGTTATTTTATTAACCGACTTCAAAAAAGGAAGAGGTTATTAAATTCACAGAACAAGTTCATACAAAATCGGTATGGACTGTACGGTTGCCAACGCCATAATATTACTCAGTGGGTTACAATTAATCAATTTATTTACTAGGTAGTTAATTATTTTTAAGCGTTAATAATGTCTGCTATAAAAGTTGCAAATAGCATATGGGCATTGTAAAACGGCCTTCAAAGAACTACCCTTTAACTTCTTAGCACAGTTAGGTAGGTGCTCACCACATCCCATAATAGTAATACTCTTATTACATGACTCTAATTAATTGGAAAAATAATGTACCATTTCAGATTTGTAATAGAAGCCTCGGCTATTTAAGTAAAGGGCGGAAGCGGCTTGCATTTAAACATTTTACGTGGAGACTTAAGTAATAATTGTACGTTAAATTGTTCAATGTTCACACTATCCTTTACTATCATTATCCTTATATAAAATATTGTCTTTAATAGGTTTTATCTATAATGTTCTTATAGTATAATTCAAGATGGCGCTGTGGAGAAACTTTTTTCATAAATTATAACCTGCCTGAATTTGTTTTCTTGTGCTTGTCAAAATTGTCGCAACCAATTTTAACAATTTAATTAGTAATTAGATGATATTTCGATGATATAGGTATGGTAAATGGTAAAAAAATGTTAAAGAACTTACTCTACCCTAGAAGACGTTTATAACTGAAAACACTGGGGCGGGGCGATTACTAACATAACGGTGTTGTAAAAGTTAACTACTCTTAAAATTGGACATTATCATGCTCATCCCATGCGGTAATATGATACTTACACATATAATATAATAATATGTTAGGTACGTTATTGCACCAACAGTTTATTAAACTTAATATCGTCATAATATTGTGGTTAGTTCAACAAAGCTTGTACTTAGGTACTTATATACATAGTGTAAATATTATTTTGTGTGCGACACGAATTGGGTTTTTTTAATATATAATAGGACCCAAGGGATGCTTTTAATCGTTAATATCTAATAGCACTTCAGATAAAACTGACTTATGACTTCTTATATAACCCTGTGATAAGTGCTATCATGCGAATAAAGATACCAAAAATAATAATGAATGGTCTTTTAGTTTCATTTATCAGGAATATTCCAGTTCAGTAAAAAAGGACCAAGTATTCGGTAAAGATAACATCTTCTTATGTTAATACGCCAAAAAATATTAAATTAAATTAAGTAAGTCAAATATCCAATTATCGATATTTGACTTACTTAATTTAATCTGTTACTGGGTAGCCTTGGATACCTTTTATAAGTTTTATATACTTAACGTATGAATGAAAAATCTCAGACAGTCGATTAAAAAAAAGGAAAATATTTATCCAAATTAATTACTCTTAATCAAAGAAAAAATAACTGTCTTCATTAATCAGAAACAAGATGAAAACTTGATTCAGAACACATATGTAAAATTATTATAAAATCGGAAGTGAAAAAAACTTACCTATTAAAGAAATACACGTAGTGGACTGTGGGGTGGCACTATAAGTATCCTTTAACAGTGTGCACGAGTCATTTGACACTTCACCCTTTTCCAATGAATCCATTTATTCACTGCTGTGCAGATGCATTCAATTCCAGCGGCAGCTTGACTTATTACACTCTTTGATTGAATCTCATTACACATAAGCATTAGCTGATGCAACGTTACGAAGATGTAACGGCCGTAAACGACGTAACAATATAAATACTCACATAGCTTAGCTTACTACGTACCTACCTAATACCTATATCTTATATTTCACAGCCTTAGCCTGACACGTGATGTGAACTAAAGAAAATGAAATATCTATTGGTGGTAGTCCCAACTAAGAATTATCTGTGATTTTGTACCAATAGGATGCAAGCTACTGCTCTGCCATTGGTAGAAATTGATAGAGATACTGTACTGTATGTACATAGCTTTGTCACGGATAAATTGCGATGTTCTAATTAATTAATTCTGATTACATAAAATTGTAATTTATTAGGTATTAATGTGCACGTAACTAAGATAAGATTATTTATTGGCAATTTTTAAAAAGTAATTAGATATCAATTAGTTACGTATCTCAAATGATACTGCTTTACTCTGTCAGTGTTCTCGAATACTTAGATATTTATCAAAAGAAAAAATAGATCATTTATTGTTACACATTCAACGTTCTTTTAAGTTTGGCTTTGATTTAAATACTTGTCTACATATTTTAATTGAGGCTATTTTTTAAAGAATACCTACTCATTAAAATATAATTAGAACTTACTTTTGCATATATTCCTTTATATTTAATAGGAATTGTAAACCCATATAAAATATTCCATCAAATGACGCGCTTATCTGAAATTCTGTAAGTAAATTTCGAGTTCCGTTAGACATTTAAAATTATGGAATTTCTTAGAAATATTTAGATAATTTCAATGGCAAGGCACCGTCGTAAGAGAGGTCATTGATGTACAAAATTCTGTTTAAAAGATCTCAAATCGTAGTTATCCGTCTGGAATAAAAATCAAAATGGCGTCGGCATTCCATTGCTTGAAGTACGATTTTATAAGTTCAATTGTCGAACAGTGCATTGAATGAATGAGTGTGAACTAGACCTTTTCGGTTTACACCGAACCGGCACAAGTTTACTTTAATATTTTAACAAAGGGCTTGTTGAATTGTACAATTAAATTGAGAGGGATCCTTCCAGACATTTTGATGAATCCTACATATAAGTAGGCACCCATTTGCAGTAAATATAATTTAAATGTCTGTTATTTAGTTAATCATTTCCTGTGTGTTATTCAATAAAAAATATGAATTTGCATCATATTAAACAGCAAGTTTAGATCTGATTTAAATAAGTAATTACGATAACGATTTCGAATACATTCCTTACAAAGAAAACTTTTCTAATCTTTTTCTCGATTTAAGAGAAGAAAATATACTTAATACTTACATATATTTATGTTTTTTGCTAAGTATTTTAAGATATACAAATATAATAAACGAGTAAGTAAATTGCGACATGTCGTGCTGTAGATGGGTCTCGAGAGAGCTTTGAGTCACTTCAATTAGACTTGGACGTAAATGTTGACTATATGCAAATTCTTCCTAGAGTCCTAAGCAAAAGATAAATATAAAGCGAACAACGGTATCTAACTTGACCCACATACATTTTGATCGCTCTAAATAAGTTGTTTACTAAATTCGCACACCTGTAAGAAATTGCGTAGTGGCCAAAGGATGTCTCTAATAATAATAAATAATCTAATAAAAAGAACAAGTTTGTTTGTATTATAAACTACGCACTACTTATTTTGTGGATGTGTGGGTGAATGGTTTTGCATTTCCTTTTATTTAAGACGATAGTTTCGCGAATGAATCAAAGTGTGACGTAATATTATTATGAAGCTACTGTTGTGAATGGACGAAAAATTTCAGGGAGGCGCCTACTAAAATCTAATTCACTAGCAAGTAAACGGATATGCAATCTTTATTATATATGATAGGTATTTAAAACGGATCCTGTCTCGTATTATAATAATATAATTGCCTATTCTTTATCTATCATATAGGTCCTATAACGAGAAGAATTTGGTTCCCAAGAGACTGGTTGGTACATAATATATCTTCACATAGATCTTTATTAGGTAACAACCATGTCCGACTAGCCTTCCGTATGACCCAACAAGGAAGATTCCTTAATATATAATGGCAATATACAGATTCTTAACGTTTCCCCTTCCGGTATTGTATGACATTGAAAGTAAGCGGTCGATTGTTTGATGATGTTTTAATTATAAATAAATTATAAATTCAAAATGTCATCAGCAACCGTAAAATAACAAATATATAAATCTGTAAATGACGGAGTTCGTTTATATTTTACCTTAAAATTTAAACATTTAAATAACGCATTCTCGTTTATGACAACCTTTTTATCTTTTTTGAAATTAACTATTTTAAGGTTATATGTATTGAACTATTCGTGCAAAGATTTTAAAGTTCGTAGTCCGAGTTTGATATTCTTGTTCTTCGTATTTTTTGGTAGGTAGGTACATAAGTTATTTAGTTTACATTGTAAATAGGTAGGTAGTTACTAAACTATCTTCTTCCACTAAAACTGCTGCAAACCAATGCAAATTCTATCGAACAAGATTCAAGAATATGCAAAGAAGACCTTAGGTATGCAAAGAAAAACTTTGTCATCACTTGTTGCTTACTAACTACCGGGTTTAGAAAAGTATTGTGATTTAAAAAAATATCTTAAGTATCTACATACATATACTTAAGTATAATTGCTTGTGTCTTACATTTAAACCTAATAATCGCATAGTCGTCTAGGCTTTATATATAGGTATTGCTACGTTAGAGAGCAAAGCTTTCTAAGATTTCACAAAATTATCTGATTGTATCTCAAATTGCAGCACACGCGATTTGTTAAGGGTATGGATTTGCGAGAATTCGGACGTATTTATTTGATCGTGTCAGAAGTTATGTTAATATGTAGGTATGTACCTATAACCAGAAACTTAATTAAAGTTGACTCTATATTGGTTCTCATACGGTTTACTGTGAAAAATATGGAAACTATCCACCATTCGGATAAATCTAATATAGGTAATACTTTAGTTATCATTGCTGTTGCGCAGACTATAAACTATCCTAACTTATACTCCGCCTTAAGGCGACGTGGGACGGCCAGAGACAGACCGCCGGAAGTTGCGTGTCGCGTCTCCACTCTTGACTTATTCTGTATGTCTAAGCGGAATGTGAAGAGGTTGGATGCGAGGCGTACGTGACATAGCAACTATCCCTGTCATATTTTGGTATTATGGAATAATAATCGCTTTTTGATACAACGCTAGCGCGTAAATCCTTTGTCGCATGAGAAAGCCTTCGTTACTGTCACTTATTACAAAATGTCTTTAATAAATCAACAGTAATATATTATTTTTGTCGCCATAAAAACCCTAGCAAGCTAGGTTATCATTAGTTTCGGGCGTATCGTAAAAAATACCGAAAAAAGTAAAGGGCGATAAGGATATAATAATTAGGTCTGTATTTAAAATAACCTCTGCTTTTAATTGGGACGTTGTGATATGCTTAAAAGGTTATTCAGGAAAGAAAAGCCATGCGAGAGAGTAGAGAGATAAGTTTTCCAAAGTAATGCGGTGCGTTTGCTTTAGCCATGTTGATAAGATTTTCTAAAGCTTGGCATATAAATTTCAAATACTTAAAGTATTTGTTTCCTACACTGTTGTTGACTGGGCAAAATCACAAAAATGCTATATGTTATCAATGTGCGCACACTGAAAACAATAACACACCATAAATCAAATGGGCTGCCAATCTAAAGTATCGTTGAACCGGCGGTTGCCATTTTAAACAAATACAATTATTTCAACATCATTGGGTTGTTTATCGGCATTGAAACAAAATAGATTGATGGTTAATTCTATTGTCAGACAAGCATGTTCAGCTTTAATACAAGATTTATAATAGTTGTTTAGTACCTATATGGCTTAATGTCATATTTTATGCAGTAGGTAATTAGTTATTGATATTGCACAAGATATATATACCTATTTAGTAATCTTATTGATACAGATAAATGACATTATGACTTACTTATGAATGATCTAGTACTAGTAGTAGGTAAGTACTACAGTATTTAATTATTATAATTCTGTAAGGGTGTATACTTGGCAGTTTGTTATTAGAGAACTGTCCATATATAAGTAAATTAATGCTGTAACGGTGTAAACGTCTCGGGTAGATTCGTTTCACTAACTCGGCTTATTTAAAAAAAAAACTAGTGTATTAGATAGGTAGCCTCCTATGTTAATTCATTAACAAAATTATCAGTGTAGAAGTACCACCATTAATTTGCAAGTAATTTTGAAGTCGGCTTCTACCAACAATTAGTGTATTCAATCGAGTATATTACCGCCTCCATACCACTTTTAACTCGCCTAGCAACATCCAGTTAAATGCAGTGACCGTCAATTGACTCAGCAAGGTGTGACTGTGACCTTGGAGTGTGGTTACCATCGGCCGTTGACTCCACTGCATTCTGAATTGACCTTCTTATGTAATTGTTGGGTCTGACTGCAGTATCCTAATAAAGAGTCAACCTAGATACATAAATCTTAATAATCGCGCTTATGGTATATTAATTGTAGAACGTTCTTTCTTTCAGCTCATATTCTTTGGTGTAAGTAGAATGTGTAGGTATCTACGCGTGTTTAAGCTATATAATATTAACAGTAAAGTCATATTTTAACTTGATTAAGAAGGTAGATTCTATAGGCCCTATAGATAGGTACCTACTTAAGGAAATTAACTAACCACCCAAAATAATTTAATAAATTATTGGAGATAACAACGCTGCATATAATTTACTGAATTTAATTTACGTAGGTAAATAGGTACTTTGTGCGATAAGTGGTAAATGCCATAAGTCATTTAGAAATACTCAGATGTAGTTAGGTACCTACTTAATTAATTTCACGACACAGCAGTATTACTATAATCGTTGTCATATAAACGTTTACCACGCGTGGGATGTTGATGCCTGTTAGCTATCTCTTTCGAATGCTGAAGTTAAGGTTAGGGCAACATTCTCTTCCCTCAATTTCAAACATTTTGTTTTATACAAAATACAATCCTTAAACCTCGTTCACACAACGATCGTACGTTCTTAAAATAAAATATAGACAAAAAAACTCACCTGAACAAAACTGTCACCAATTGAAAACTAAAAACTGTCTACTTAATAACAATACACCTTATAAAACGCAAACTACTTTATAGCAAAATACAGAAAATGTTGTATTCTTTGAAAAACATTGAACATTTTAGATCGACGATCCAAAAACACGCGTCGACACTGTCGTGTAAAGGCAAAATTTCAAAATAACGTTCCTGATGGACGAACTGAAAATAGTGATGAGCAGGATTCAAAATATTTCTATCGATAAACGAACACGTCTTTTATTCGCGCTTGCGCTCTGTGGAATGCCGGTGAGACTATATCTTGGCTTTTATCATTTAAGTTCGTAGCAACATTAGGTATATCAACATTATTGTTGATAGTGCTGTAGTATCATGTGTCGATTCATTATCGTTCTAAGTTAATCTTAATGGTCAGGAATCTATTGAACAGGGTTGTGTTGCACTTAATTTTAATGATGAAAGTAAAATTACGCTTTTCGTGGATAATTTAAAATTGATTTCGTTTTAGAATATTCGTCATAATGACTTTGTATTACAATATTTCATTGCAGACAAGTATAAACTAGTTTTTCAACCAACTTAAAAAAGGGAGATTTTTAATTCGTCAGGATATTTGGAATTTTATTTTTAAAATTAATGTATTTAAAATGATATTACTTACTTAATTAATAATTATTCTTGGAATGATGCAACTTTAAACGGATTTAACTCTAATAGTCTTATGCTAGAGTACCTATACATTGACAGCTCAGTCGTGTTACGATTATGTAATCTGTAAAGGCTCCTTAACGTCAGCCAATAAAATAAAATACGCGAGTTAAATCCGTTTAAAGTTGTTTCATTCCAATGTAGTATATTAACCTACTTATAATTACTGTGAAGAATTAATATATATGTATTGTTCTATTAAGTGAAATATTTAGGTAGAACTCGTTTATTGAATGTCTATATTGTACTCGTACAACCTTTGTGTATTGATTAATATTGATATATTAATTTTAACTTTGATGGTTCCAGGAATTTAATTATAAAATGATTTTCCACATGCATTATAATTCATTCAATTTTTTCCCTCAATGAAACCGTTTTAAGTAATTACTTTACTTTATTAAAGATTTCATCATAACCTTTTGTTTATATTAGTCGGCTCTTTGATACTGACCTACTTGCAGTGTAATACTATTATTTTCATATTTTATACAAATACAGCACTATTTCTGATACTACGTCTTAATATTATAATTGCTGAAGAAATGCATATCAGTAGATTTACGAAAGGTTTGACATGGTTGCGAAATTACTGTCAGCTTTCATGGAATTACTTCAAATATTATTTCGTTGAATTAATATCATGACTTAACCTAATATAGCTATTGGTACAGTAAAATAAATGACAATACATAAAAATTAAATATATACATAAAATTTCGTCTACAATCAATTTAAAAAGTAGATCTATCGATGTAATAGAGTGGGTAATGACCGCACGTCCCTACAAGGAGCCGTGTACGTTTACCGTGGGTGTGTCCCGCTGTCTCCGATTTGCACTTGGATTGTTATCTCACTGATATCATGATAACGACTATAGCTTCCTGTTACATCGTTTTCATAACCAAGCCAAGGGGGATAACTATGACCATATTGAACTTTCATCAAATTTATGATCATAATGATGTTATGTTATTATCTTATAATTGACTAGGTAAGAATGACGAAATTTAGTCATCTGAATGGGCTAGATAGACTTTCAACTAGGTATGTAGGTACCTTAATAATTTCCTATTATAGGTATTACGTAGGTAGGTACTTAATAGTTTTTCTTCAATTCAGGTCGAATCTAAAAGCCATTATTTTCATATTGAAATGTATATGAATTAAACAACAAATAAACTTTTTAAATATAAATGTTTTGTGTTATCACGATAAGCCTTTCATGATTAAATCAGTAATTTAAGACAAAGAATCTGGATTGAGAAAAATAATTTCAAACCATAAAAGTATATTGAATAGGTAACTGATTCCTAAGTAGGTATAATAGGTAGGTACATGTACCTATATAAGTATTCATTCGCTTGAAAATGTAGCCTAATAGAAGAATGTTTTAAAAGTACAATTGCTAAATCGACCATGTAAGTAACTGCTCAATCGGCAAATATTCTATAACTTGAAATGTCTGCTCCAATAAATAACGTAGTGGCTCGCCAACTGACGATTGAGGCAAAAATGGGTATCATTGTGGTATCGGTTTTTGCCTTGGTAGGTATACCAAAAAAGTACGGAGACGTAATATACCTATTCGAAACATGCGCTGAATACGATACGGCTAAATGTTAAATGGATAAATTAAATAGGTACCTAGGATAAAATGTTTCGAGAAAAGTACGTAGCTATCCAATGCCTAGCTGGAGCTAATATTTTATCCCAAAGTCTAAGTAGCTATCTTTTCTTTCTTAGAATACTTTTTCTCCATTTTTACTGATAAAATATTACAAATATATGTAGGACTACAAGGACATAGGTACCTGTTCTCCTAGTCATACTGACATTTCTAGCTAGAAATAATTAAATAGGACAGGAAAACCCTGTTTTTAGCAATATTGGTACTTACTGTTCTATAAAAATGTTCACGCAGAAGTTACCACGCAGGAACTGAAAAACTAAGGGATATAAATTAATTAATGTTTTTATTATATTATTTACCTAGTCGATCTAATCCCAAATTGAGGAAAGAAAACCTTTCTCCTAAAAATTATTTATAGGAAAAAGTTTTTTTCCTTTTAGTATGACCTATATCTACAGGATATGACGTATAAATATCTTTATGGTCATACTGATAAGCCATATATGGCCATTAGGAAACGGGCTTTTTACTGATATACCTATGTAGCATTGCTCGGTGACACTCATCAACTTTTATTCTATATTTTCTGATTTTACACATTATTATCGTCAAGAATGGCTCGACTCCGAAGTAATAGCGCTTAATGACTCAACAAATGAGTTTCTTCATCTCAATGATTAGGGATCAGTTCACTACGCAAATCACTTTTTCACATTGTTCTTAAAAAAAAATTAAAAGGGATATGCATCAGAAAGGCCTTATTCAAAATTACTCTTATGAAACTTATAATAAGCACGCGGATGTTTATTTCAAAATGTTTCATAACGTTTATAAACTCTTTTTTGTAAATCCTGCACCGAAAAATACAGACACGAAAACATTTTCAAAATAAGGATTACAGGCAAGCGTATAATTTTAAGGGATCTATCTCTTGAATCCTAGACCTTATGTAGCTAACACATTACCGCTACTACTGAAGTTCTTATTATCGGTATATTTTTATAGATATTTCAGCACATAGAATTATGTTACGAGCTGAATAAAAATAATTAAAATATATTATGTTACGCAAATTTATAAAAAACTGTAGCTACCTATAAATAATTACATTTTAAATTAAATTGGTGGCATGTATTCGTAGAACAAAAACTCATAAAAAATATTAGATACACATGAGATTCATCAACAGATCGGCTATATAGGATCTAATATGACAGGACTTTTTAATATCAACCTACACATTCTATTTTTATCCGGGTATTATATTTACCAATTAGATGTCACCTTTACAAAAAATGTTAACATGATGCGTATATTGTAGGCACACATTATAGGTACATACTAATAAGTTAATATGACGTAGGTATGTAATAAGATTGGTAGCGGACAAACTTTATCAACTTATTGAATTATCACAAGTTAATACAACCTTATAGACCGCGGCTTCGTCGTCTGCATCAAAATTCAGACCAACTCCATTGGGTTAACACCGCCTATGTCAGTAAAACTCTCAATCAGCTTGATTTTCCGACGTCTATCTACACTATGGAGCCTAATAATTTACATTGTAAATTAATTCTAACTTTCATGCAATTTTAAGTTTTTTTGCGATCTAAAAACAGTCATACGTAATAAGTCACGTCGTAACAGACGACTCGAGTCCAAATGCTACTTTCTGCTCTAGGAAGCTCACAGGGCGCGGTTGGGCCAAGACCTATCACATATAATTACAGACCTAACTTCACTGCCATAAAACAAGTTTTTAAAAAATAAGCATTTCATATCCGTAAAATATTTATCACAACTCCATTTAATTGTAAAATACGGATAGCTATTTCATCCTTCACGATAAAGGCAAAGACACGTATTATAAAGTCGCCAACAAAATAAACAACACACATGAGCGGGATTGTATCCGACATGTCCCGAAGGTATAAATCCTATTTTGCTGAGCTTCGCTACTTATTAATACACTCACTCCGCATAGAACAGTGGACACTGGTTTTAAATTAATTCTTACATATAAACATATCACTAACGCTATGACAGCAAGACTTAGAATTCAATTTTTGCATAATTTATATTATTATGTTTATTACTAGTTGCGGATGCTACACGCGTTGAGTCGCTACCTGTTATACTTCAATAATTTATATATGATGTTAATATTAAATTAACGTAAGATTCAGATAATAGGGACATATATTTAGAAACGAAGTTAATTACGTCTTTGAAATACACGCATTATCATAATCACCGAATATCTGATTGGGATTAATTCTCAAACACTCATGATGTTAATCAGAGATTAATGTCTTAATTGTATACTTACTGTATTTGGGACTATGTACAGGATTTATCTGAAAATAGACGTACATATGATTATACTGATTCTTGATGATTGGTTTAATCTTATCTCGTACGTATCAGTACCTAGTACTAAAAATAAGTGAAATATTGTATTACAATTTCCAAGTAGGCAGGCAAGAAACAGAATAGGAAGAGCTTTTTAGTTGATACATTATATGCAATGTACTACGTAAGTGACGTGAAACCGGATAAAGAAAATTGTTTCTATTTTCGTAAGCAGTTAGCGAGGTACCAATCAATTAAGATCATCAATAGACCCTATTCGCCCCCTGGAGAGCATAGCGTGAGCAACAGCGGGCGATAACTAACAATTGGACAAACACGAAAATATCAATTATTGCCAATTACACAGTATTTGAAACATGTGACTATTTAGAAATAAAAATAAACAACATATTTAGTAACTAGGTATATCTGCTTATGCGTTCACAAATGACGCGGACGATACGTATTGATGTCAACACTTCTCATTTGTAAAGATCGAAAGAAATTAAGGTTTTAACTTTTGCCCGTAAAAATATTATTCTGTCCTGAAAATCTAGCATATATGACTATAAAGCAGAAGTTGACAAAATATTTCATTGTTTTAGAAAACAAATACCTAGAAAGCCCTTTTGATGGTTACATAGGCCCTTGCTGAGGGTTAGCATGTTTACTACTATCGTTATTAGTTATCAACTTCCGATTCCGTCGGTATGTTAAAAATATATATTCGTTTCTCACACTTTCTTAGGTTTGTTTAGCCCACCGCATATTTACTGCTTCACCTTTATGATACCATATTGCGTTTGCGATAGGCCTAGGTCGAGTCAAAAAACGACTTTGAATTTTAAATGTGTACTACAAAATTTATTATTTCGGCATATTAAAACGCTGTCTGTCTGCGGCCTAGACTATTTGAAATGCTGAATTACAATTTTAAAATATTACTTGGAAATTTAGCTCGCAGATGTTTAAACGCGAGATTTTTTGCGTTCTGTATTTTTCTTTGTATGCTTGCAATAAAATTTATTACGTCTGCATATATTTAAATATCATAATATCAAATATCAAGGGCTCTCGAATCGTAAGTTACAGTATGTACTTTTGATTTCTCAGTTACACCCTTGGGGTACCTACTAACTTTGGGAATTTTTAATTTTCCCAAAGAATTAATTTCCCCTGGATCCTATTAGTGCACTATACTGAACCAGGCTAAATTTCACTTCCACGTCTGTAAACTACTCAGGTACACGCTTTGATTTGTAATATGCCTCTAGTACCTACCTACCTGCGATTAAATTAAATATAATGCCTTAACCATACCTCAATCAGTTTTATCAAGTTATTTATGAAAGTATTGGTCACAACATCTAATCTGACATTACTTACCTATTTAAAAGTCCACGTTGACATTCACCTCTGTTAACCTTATCTGAATCTTTCCTCAATCTCATTCGCATTGAGTTTTCCTGGAGGAAAATGCAAATTTAAATTCAAAAAGTTCCATGGAATATTCGGGGTAACCTACATTTTGGAGGTCGTTCACGGAAATGCAATTTTCGCACTATCAGCGGTCAGATAAATTACTTACTCTAAATTATTTTAAGTAAATGGAATATTATACAATTTCGCTTCTAAATAAAGCTGGATCTAAAGCAAGATCCTAACTAAAATAACAATAGGTATAAGATAATAATACGTACACTAAATAGTGCACGTACACTAAATAGTGTACGTAGGTACTAATAAAAGGCTTAAACAACCAATTTGACATTAAGTAATAATAAAATTTTGAAGCCGAGCTGAATGACAGTACTTACTTATACTTAGCAGTAGATAAACCAATTGTTAAATAATTATTTTTGATCATATAGGTGTATGTTTAGGAACTGTATTTAGATAAAAAAATATGCCATTTTTCAAATTAAGTTTTTCGTAATAATAATACACAGACATTCAGAATTTATGTTTACTGAAAATATCTCCCTACGTTTTGATTATTTAGTTTCAACGGTATTGAGCAATATCGATCAAATTCATTATGAAATACCTTATACCTATCTACCTACTTGACTTTTGGTTCGAATTAATAAATTCTAAAATTAGGTATCTATATATAATCTTACTGAAAAGGGAATTTATTCCGAACATCGCTACGACACCACTTCGATAAGAAATCGACATTAAAGGAATGAGCGATGAGCGAACGACAGAGAAGAACGAGGCTTCAAGGTGGCATCCTATCGATATTCGACATAGACTTCCTTCAAAGGAAATCGTTAGGTATGGAATTTCATTACGCGTGATATTAAAATCTGTAACACGAGCTTTCAAAGTTCAACAAAACCTAATACGTAGATACAGCTACGTTTTCAATACTTTGTTATTAAAAATGATATGCGAGGAAAGGTTCAACTCATTAAAAGCTTTAATTTTTGTACTTACATTTAATTTTTGCTCTCATTAATAGTCAACCGAAAATACACTTATTAAAAGTACCTAAATACATTTATAAGTACTCACGGTACTTTTATGAGTGGTTTTACTATAACATACTAATTAGCGCAAAATAAAGATTACATATTTACAAAAAACTTCTACAGTGCCTAATTTCTAATGCATTCGAGGTTATTATAAAATGGAATAAAACGTGCGTATACCTATTAAATTTATGCTGACGTTTCGAAAACTTTACAGTTCCTTACGATTTACTGACCTGACGATAATCTAACAATATCGTCGGTTCCGCTCTAATTGTTTTATTCCATTACCTCTTGATTACGAAATATAATTTATAAACTACTAGCTTCTGCCCGCGACTTCGTCCGCGTGGAACTCCTCCTTTTTTGCGGTCGGTTAAAAAGTAGCCTATGTCCTTTCTCAGACTCCAGCCTTTCTTTGTACCAAATTTCATTTAAATCGGTCTAGTAGTTTTAGCGTGAAAGCGTAACAGACAGACAGACAGACAGAGTTACTTTCGCATTTATAATATTAGTAAGGATTAAATGTTTTTTTTATGATGATATCTCACACGTATATTTATTTGGCGTTATAAACATCATTTATCATTCCCAATCGGACTTTTTTGTACCTACTTATTTACGTTTTATTCGTAATAGCAGTAAAATACAAACTCACACGCATAAGGATATTAGATACATCCTATAAGAAATAAATGAATTTAGAAATGTACATAAGTACCTAATCAAAATTTAAGGTCAATTTACGACTGAAAGTCTAAAAAAATCCCTCACTACAAATTCAACTGAATATACTCGTATGTACTTAGTAGGTAGTCGGTACCTACTGGGATTTAGATTAATACTTGGGTTAGTTAGTGCTTCGATTATTCCTGTTTAAACTGAAAAAAAATGTGTGAATCTGACATCATCTAGTTACAGTAACGTCTCGTGTTAAAATAACGTTGTGTCACACAAGGCGATTTCGTAATTTTACGTATTTATAGTTTTTATTGATTAATGAGTACCTTTTTCCTACTTGAAGTGTAAATAATTCTTTAAAATACTGTTTCTAGTGTTCAATAATTATTGTGTTCGTATAAGTTATTAGCAAAAAAAATGCAATACCCATTATTAAGTTTCCTTTAAACGTTAATTGAGTTTAAATAATATATATTAATGCAAAATAATATTAACAGTTGCAACTGTAAAGTTTAAGGAGTACCATGAAAACAAAAAAATAACTCCGCTTTTTTTAAATCTGTTCAAGATGACGAGATACTAATCTTATTGTATTTTTTGAAAAATATAGTTTAACTAACTAATTAAACATAGGTAAGTACATAATTATATCTCGGCGTATAATGCTGATGAAGTAGGTATATATAGGTATGTAGGTATATATTATTTCGTTCTAAAAAAGTATATATGTACCTACTTCATCAGCATATTATATTATAACAATACGAATTAAAATTACCTACACCTGCACCTATCTATATATCTATCTATATATATAAAAATTATTGCCACTTTTCGTTGTAATTTTATAACTCAACAACGCCTTTACCGATTTGGCTAATTTTGGTCTTGAATTATTCATGGAAGTCCAGAGAAGGTTTGTAAGTAGAGAAATTAAAAAAAAACATTTAGAAAAAAAAAGTGTAAAATCAATATCTTTCTATACTCCCATATACAAAGTGATTGACCGTAAGTGACAGAAGACTTTGACAGATCTTTGACGAAACAATCGGACGGGCAGCACAACGCCTGCCGGGGCCGCTAGTAAATTTTAAAATAAAACATATATTATGTTACCATATGTAAGTAAATATAACGGATCACTTTAAGTAAGTAAGGCTTTATTCCAAAGTTCTAACATAGTCATAGTTAAGAAAAAGGGTAGGTAAGTAATATATTTCAGTGTAATCGATAAGATTAAAACAGCTCCCATGATAATAAATAGTCACACAAATTCCTAAGTGACAGTTGTTAGGATAAAAAAAATATCAACTCATACGCACGTGTCGCTGCGACAACAATAGATTTACAGCTAACGAAAAATCTTTAACACCAAATTAACTCTTATTGCTACGTGTCATAAGGATTTTTTTATATTTTTTTATTTATCTCGTCACTTTGTTAGCAGTCTTTCACAGTAGCTACTAGCGGTGATTCCTAGTAATTTTAGTCAGACTTTTTTTTATTCAGTAGGCATTTTTAAACGTATAATGACGTATTAGTCATAGTCTTGAGACATTTGTTATAGGTTTGAATTACTGGTATTTTTTTTTAACAATTTTGAATCTTCCTGTTGTGGGATTGTAATGGGATTGTACCTACGATCGTTTCTTTCCTTTTATACATACAAAATAAATTGGGCTAAGACAAAAATGGAAAAATAATTTCTTAAATGAGGTATGTCTTTGTCAAAGTTTTAACACTACTTTAACGTTTGTATTCTACCTACAGAAAATCTCCCAATCTAGTATTTAATATTAAATCAATGAATAGCAGGTACCTACTCGAAGATGCAGGGGATGTATGTCATTATGAAATATGATGCAATATAGCGCAACCAATTGTGAAGCAGTTGGCATAATATTACTAACTAAATAATACTAGTTAGATGTAGATAGAAAATGTATGTACCTACTCCTAATTTAGATTGCCTAAAATCTCAATGTTCCAGTGAAGCCATTTGTAACTCATCTGATACTTATATCTTTTGCGTTTTACAAGACAAGTGCCAACCGATAATACCAACCGAACGATACGAATTTAAAATTTTATGGTATTAGCATACGCGATCGAAACGTCACGTGGTCAGTTTTCGTTCGCAAATGTCACTTGCGTACAATTTTTCATTTATTTCGTTTAATTGGACCTTGCGCAAAATGCCCAGGTTAATATTTTGATTTGAATCCGTTACAGTTTTTTTTTTCAATATAAAATAACCGCATGTATCAGGAATTATTTGGTGTTTTGAGTCATTTCATAGAGTTCTGAAAACATTTATAATTCACGCGATTATACATGCCAACATTATTCAATACTATACAATTATAATACCTAAATTCTGAAATTTTCCTAGAAAACGCTAACATAAATAGATCGTTAAACTTATCTAATATTATATTCATCCTTTTAATTCCACTATTTATTATATCAGTATATATATTATATATATTTGTTTTTATGTTACACGAGGAATATACGAAAAAGTTTTCCTCGACGAAAAACCGCCTACTGTAGCGCCGCCCTTTCGCCATATATAAGAGGGAGCGCTCAAACCAAGACTTATTCTCAACAAAATAACACCACTGTCAACAACTAGCTCAGTTGTAACCTCTAACCCTGCGTGGCACTTCATTAGTTTCGGGAAACAGGATAAAGGTACGTAACATTCTTTGAGATTATCTCGTTAAATTTTCCTACTTCTAATTATTATTATATCGAAGATTAAGTTAAAATTTCTTAACGCTTAAATTAAAAGTCAACCGAGATTCATTTTGTATTGGATTGGAGTATTGAGTTATCTTTTTGATCTTTTATAATTTTATTTCATTAATAGATTTAAGCTAAAGTTTACATTAAGGCATTTGATGATTTTGTATCGATATTGATTCATTGTTATATCTATTTATTGATTTTACCATAAATATGTAAGTTTTATGAATGTGAGAGTCCAGGAAGTATTTACCTATCTTTTGGAAAAAAATATTTACTATTTAGGTACCATTACTTGGCATTAGATTAATCCATTACTCGTAAAAAGACCATAATTTTATTTTTTGAGTTTAATATTTACATGTTCAATGTTAAGACAATTCATTTACAGTATTAATTTTATTACAATATGATTATTTTTCAATTTATTGCTTTTCGTCAGTAATATCGTGATGATGGTCCGAAGAGTTCCTTACAAATACCTAAACTAGGTTTGCTCAGTAAAACAGCACTATTTAAATTGAAACAATACAAATTTTAACTATAAATTATATTATAGGGTCAATACTTTAAACCGTTTTAGTGTTATGTAACGTAACGCACTTGATTTCTTTACGTGATCGCTAATGGTAACATAAACTTTTTTCAATAATTTCTGATGCTTTTGCGGTTATTATACATTGGAATGACACTTTTGACTACTGTTCCGAAACATCAGCCAATAAAATAAAATACGCGAGTTAAATCCGTTTATAGAAAATTCCAATGTGAACTTTTGTTTACTAAGCAATAGAAGTAAGCTTATACATGTTATCTAGGAGATTATCTAAATGCGGCTTTATTTAATTATGTAATTAAACTGTGTCTACTTAGTAACTACCTCTTTATTCGTTTATGTAGTCTTTATATAGTAATTAACAGATCAAGAGTTACCACAATCTCTAATAGCGATTAATTTTAGAATTGCATTTTGTTTTCATGCGACACAGTTTATACTTATGCAATATGGCAGTGATTCTGTTTAGATTCCTAAACTAGTACTAATTTGCACCTTTGGCAATGTTTTCGGAAAAAAAATCATACAAACACGTGCTCGTTATAGAAGCAAGAGTGTAGATGTATTCGGAAATTTAGAGGAATCCTGGCATCTAATGACCATGTTACTTATCATATATTCTTACCGCGCATTCGGACGTCACACTTACGAAAATATCTCAAATCTTGTCGAGTTTGACGGCATACTGACGGTTGTTGCGTCATACGGGCATCTGCGGTTCTGTGACAGGTCAGGTGCACACAAAAGGGTTATTTTTTTTCAATACCCGGTTCTATAATAGATCGAGTGCGTACGTGACGGCTAACATGCAATAAGGGTGGACATGGGGTGTATTAAACCGGGTTTTTGTATGCAGTTTGTGATTTACTTTGTTGTTTAAATAGCGATAGATACTACTTTTTTTACTACTTAGTCATTACATTTGCGAGTTTGTAGGAATTTTGTGTGCGCGTCCTTAATACCCATACTGAGAAATTATTGTCGTGTCATTATAAAAAAGAAATGAATGGAGAGCAGCACAATAACATAATATGCTTGTATTAAAAGTAAGTCATATATATGCATTCCTAAGTAAAGATATCGGAGCAACGTTTTACTTAGACTTGCGAAACATAATAAGACTTACTATGACAGACGCATCATTTTGACCCCATTCGAACCTTAACCTGATTATATTATCTGCTTAGTCTTATAAATCAAATAATACGCAATTAACTGATATATAAAACCAACCACTTCTAATAATCTGAATAAGCAAAATGTAAGCTAAAGTACATTGATATTACGTGTAGTATTACAAATAATTTAGATCATCAGGTTGAAGAACCAGGGATACCTATGTACTTAGGTTCACTCATATATAGATATACATGTAATTATGTAGGTACCTATAATATACTTACCTAATTGTAGCGATAGAATTTTATAAGTTTCATATTACTACACTTTAAACATTGTCGCGGGCATAATTGCAATGTAGGTACTTATACATTTAATGTTTGACTCAGCTTAAAGCTTTTAACGAAGCTCTTATATTCCTAAGTAGAGATATAAGAATCGTATAAATAAGCGTAAGTATATGATTATAAGTACAAGAATCGTGGCGACGTTTTGATATGTACTACCTAGGCACATATAATATACCGAATGCAGCCTAAAGCCAAGTATGCGAAGAAATGACGAGTACCTACTTATATACGCTTTACTATCCTGATATAATTTGTATACTTACTTACATACTATTTTTAAGTAATAGCGATGGTATAATACACCTAAATTTGTCTTAGACTTAGTCTATCTTTTCTTGTGACCTGCATCATTTGGTCTCAGTCTATTCGTAGGCTGATCGTATAAATAAACATTTGTGAGGTCACTTCCTGTCGATATCTTTTTAAATAGATATGCAGATATATTGTTCACTGTGATTTCTAGGAAACTTTGCGAGACTCAATTACTAATTACTGTGCCAAAAATTCAAGACCTATCTACCAAATCACATAAATTTATATATACTAATACCTACTTTTAATTTTACAAGGCTTTTTTTTATTTTGGTGAAAGCTTTCAAGAATACGGTAGCCTACATAACATTTAGACTGATTTAAGCAGAGAACATTTACTGAACTTTCTTGTATCAGAAAATAATTAATTTCACTAATAAATCTGTACGAATACATCAACCATATAAACGTTTTCTTTTTTCTTTCAGTTGTTGAAGATATACTTGACTCTAACAACGCCATCTAGCGCCAAGTAGAAGAAAATGATTAACCTAGTGTCACTACTCGTCGCCGCGGCGCTAATATCGCTGCAGTGTGGTTTCGAAGCAAACGCGCAAATTGACAGCCCAAAACATCTGGACAATCAATTACAAGTCAATGGTAAATAATTACGCCTGCATGTTTATTTAAATATCTCACAACAGAGCTTCATGTTTTCTGCCAAATTGGTAATTATTTTCACTCGTCAATGGATATTCAAACAAAACTAAAGATTAATTCATGTACCTCATGAACTTTTACTAGAGTTGGTTGATTGTGTTTCGCGACCTGCATTAATATTAAAGAAGATTAGTTTATTCATAATATCATATTATGTCATTTTGTAAGGACCTCAGCTAGAGCTATAATATACGCAAGGTAAGTTGGCTTAAATCTATTCAGTTATTCATAACATGATCCAATATTTTTATAATATAAAAAAAGATACAAAAAAATAAATACCTACCTACATATTTGTTTGTAATTTAAATAATTTTAGCATGTTAAAAGTCATGTCGCGCCACATAGGTATATACGAAGATTTTAAATTGCTAAACTCAAGACATCGAGAAAACTTATTTAAATTTTAAATTAGATGTTCTTTTATACACTGTGTTAAATAAATATAAGACGCATTTCACGTATGTTGATCGTATTTTAAATATGACATAAAAGTGTATTTTACGTTTTTTTTTGTTTAATTGTATACTTCTCGGTAGATAGATACATAACATGGCCATAGTTTGTTAGCGCATATGCTACTAGGTATTAGCTCGCAAAGATGAGTTTGTTATACTTACTCATTGTGATATTTCGTCTTGAACAGTCATTTCATCTGCCGTATTAGTAGACGATAGAATGTTGCATTTGTTTCTCGAATGATCGTAGGTACCCAATCGTGATTGCCGCAGGCCATAGTGAACTTCGACACCTACTTGCCGCTTATTATGGCGGAGAGAATTTGTAAGCCTAGATACGGATGAGTTTGGCCATGTACATTATTTGAGACGTATTATTAATCAAAATGGAACCAGTATAATCAGAAGGTACTGATTATTCGAGTTCGATATTTATAATTGTAATGAAAATAGTTTTGAAGAAATTTGGGAAATCAATGGAAACTGAAATAGTTTTCATTAGCTCCGAAACTGTTAAGCCCAAAATTTTGACGATAATTATAAAATACTGGTTTACTTGGACCTTCAAACTAGATTGTACGCGTTTAAATTTTGTTAAGGTAGGTACCTATTATTAAGTATAGTTTAACATTCAAATTATTCGACGAATAAACGGTATAATGTATGTTTATGAAACATCGACAACACAATGACATAGTACATTAAGAAACTACGTATCAAAAATTAAGTTGCAATTGGTAACGTATTTTAATGTTCCAGAAATGTATGCTTGTCTGTATACTTTTTCACAGTGGTACCTTCGAAGCGCCGCCCGCCCAAGTTCGTGTCGATACAGCAGCCGCCCCCGCCCACGGCGCGACTGGAACCAGGCTCCCGGCTGGAACTCGCTTGTGAGATCATGGGCGTGCCCTCGCCTTCAGTGCAGTGGCTGAAAAACGGGGAACCCTTGAACGATGTAAGCCCTTAAACATTACGAACTAATCACATATATTATTATATTGGATTATGATCACGCGGGGTTAACTGGTTACTTCATTGGCTTTAAATAGGTTACAGGCTACAACGTTTATAATATGTTTTTCCACTCCACTTTTATTTAGGAATAATAATCATTTCATATCTATGTTTATTGCAAAATAATAATGAGAAGATTAGATTTGACTTGCGATTTAACTCGCGTAGTTTGCAGCTCCCATATTCGTAGCATGACTGAGCTGACGTCTTACGCTAAATTATCGTTGTCATTCTTTTTTGTGATCGGTATAACTAATAATACAATAATCCACATTCCAGTTCATAGACGAGTCGAACGAGATCCAGACCACGTACCCCACCAGCCTGGCGTGGGTGATGTCCACGCTGGTGGTGTCCGCGGCCGCCAACGGCGACGTCTTCACTTGCGTCGCCAGCAACGAATTGGCCAGTGAGAGCGCTTCCACGACCATCGAAACCTATGAAAGTAAGTTTTTCCTCTATTCTGTATATATTTTACCTTGTTCAATCGTTCGCATATATTATACTCGTATGCACCTATTTATTGTACAACATTTAAGTATTTGCGTAATGACGACTACAAAAATTTAAAAGTAAGATGATTTTTATTTTTTTCTCAGCTGAAGACCCTGAAGAACTTTTGACCCTGCAAAAGCTGTTCTCCATTCCTTCGAAACCCGTTATATCACTGTACTTCATTCAGGTAAGCATTTTATATTAAAATACTAGCCTCAAACGGTATTAGAAGTGTGGTAGGTACCAGGCGCGTGCAGTGAGTGACGCAGAATACTGCGTCAGGGTATGCACTCCATACATTTATACCATTGTGCCTATATGAAATGCACGCCATTGGTACGAACACTTCTATCTACTTTATATCGATTCATCATCACTGCTTTGAACTCATTTGTAATACTTGTAACCGGGCTGGCGGTTTAAAATAATTAATACTAGACTTTTGGGCTAATATTAAAATAGATTCACTTCTCTTTCAGGTATTCCAAGACATTGGTACCAATGCGATATTACCGTGTAGGGTGACCAGCTCTTCGGCCCCTCAGGTTTACTGGCAGGACAAACACGATAACGTCATCTACGGAAACTCTAGGATGCGCGTAAGTTAATAATAATTGTAATAAAAATTCGCAAAACGTCCATAGGGATGATTACTGGGTAAAGAAAACGAAATTCTATTTCGTCTATCCGTTAGACAAGTAAAAATATTGGACATGTATTTTTTATCAATTTAATACAAAATACAAAGATTTTGACCAGTAAGAGCATTAGTAATATTTTGTCAAGTTGTGTGTAGGTACCTAATGGAATTATGTGTTCTTTCACTTGGTTTATATTAGTACTTTAGTCATGCAGGAACCAAAACCAGGTAATGTCATATTGTTGATTTGTACAAAAATATGCCTAATGTATAAAGGAGAATAACTATATGATAATTTCAGGTGCTTCCATCTGGTGACTTGATGATAACGGGCATTCGCTTCAGCGACATGGGCGAGTACACCTGCACTGCTAAGAACATGTACGGGAAGGACCAGATCAAGAGCTTCCTGTACGCCACCAGGCCTAAGCATGTGAGTAGCTACTATTCACAAGTACATACATATTTAGTTTAATAGAGATGTCGAATTTGCTGGGTAACTATTTTTATGTGTTACACAGTGGACTTACGTCGACAAGATTATAATTGTTGAAAAGAATCCGCGAGCTTTTACTCGAGACTTAGGTATGCATTGGTACGTTATGAAACATAGATAGGTATCTACTTACCGTTGTTATTATTATTTCAGTTTTTGACTACTATTGTTTTACCTACTCGTATTGGATTTTATACCCTAAAATAATCTCGACACGCTTACAACTTTTTTTTTGTCTGTATGGTCTGTCTTTATTAATATCTTTTTTTTATTTCAGTAAACATGAAATTATGCCGAACTACAGTTACCCGCCGAAGCTGAAAATTGATGTTCCTATTCGTAGATTATAGTATTAACTTAAATTTAACTTATTATTAGATTAAGTTCTACTTGAAATTAAATTTACGTTATCTCTTGCCTTTTGTAAAAAGAGCGTTATGTCATTTTATATACTTTATTTTAAAACAGGGCAGTTCTACTAATAGTATTGTTTTATATAAATACCCGTATACTATTAATATTCTAGGTAGTTACACTTTCAGATACCCAGTTGCTTACCAATTATTAGATAAAAATAAAATAAATATTAAATATTTAAAGGTCTCTAAAAAATTAAATATTGTGTACTTAACATATCCTATCATAAATGGATATTCAGTCGTCGGTCATTTAAATACTAGAGTTATAAAAAAACTCATTTACTAATTTTTGATACTTAATTGCTTGTAAGATAGTTTATAAGAGCTCTACTATGTAGTTACTTGTGGTAAATATATTACTTAACTGTCCTGTTTTTTTGAAAATAATAAATGTTTTATTATACACAGAAACCAATTGACTTGTAATTTTAGTTTAAGCTATCCCATTTTTTGCAATCTGGTCCAACAAAAAAGCAAAAATACATATTTATAATATTTATATATATAATAGAGAATCTGTACCTACCTACAGCAAGACATGGATTCTACGTTTTTGCAATTATTGCCTACGCAATAGTTACCTACCCATAATATTAGCAGGAAATGTAGGCTTATGAAGGTACATATTAGAGTTAAAAGCTACTAACCTAATTCCAATCCTACTCTTTGGACAATTGGCATACCTACACTAGGAAAGTAATCTCACGTTAGGTTTTAAAATACGTACCCAATGTAAGTTAAGTATCTATCTACTTTCTACAATTTTATGATTTATAACTCATAGCAAACATTAGGTATACATAAGAATAGAAAGATTGATATCAATATCTCGATCTCTTAATAATAAGTACATATCTATCTCAAGTAGGTACATTTGCTCCTCAACACAAATAGGCGTTACTTGTTATTTGTATGATCAGTAGGTATGATTCTTTGTAAAAATCATTTTTGTGTATCAAGTCAATATTTCTGATTTGTAGATACCAAAAAATGACACTAGACAGGAGTAAACACTTAATTCCCAGGAAGTTGGGAATAGTTCTCATATCGCGAGTTAATATTTACGAGAAAGGTACACTGTAAGTAAGCAAAATAAATAATTTCAAATCTTATTTCATCCGTTTTTGTCAAATAAGACCAGTTGGGATTCCCACGGTCGAATCAGCGCGTATAATTTGAAGGTCCCCCTCTCGACCTATAGGGTCCCTCCGCTGATTTAGCATTTATGATTAAATCAATTTGTTTGTTTTAATTGATTTAGTATTTACCTACGTGACTAGCAGGTAACCTTTTCATTTGTGTATGAAAATATTTTATTTTAATATTAACAAGTTAAATTACTGCATGACGGTAGATATACAGCTTGAAAGGTGATTTGGTTGAATATCCATTGCCTTGCATATATCGTGGCTTCATTCATCAAATTTATCATCATGAATCTGCTTATACCGTAGCAGTATAGAATAGTGAATATAGAATAGGTATTAATTATATTCTTTTAATGTCTATCAAGGATAACTCTCCCTTACGTTTGTTTAATATGGTGTGGATTTGCAGTTGCATGTTCAAATTATTTGATTCATCCTGGATAATACCTACAGCTCCGGTAGAAGTTAAGTGGTTTTAACGGTTAACGACATAATGACGCATAAAATGAACTATGGTTAACGCTCAAACCCTAACACACCACTTATCGTCATTTGCGTTAACCGATCAATCTCAAGAGTCAAGTGTGATCCGGTTTATTGATTACAGGTTTTATGACAAGTGATACTCACTTATTAGGTACAGATATTTTTGACTTATTCGATTTCATAGACATAATTGGACTGCATTCGCCGTTCTTTTCAATGCCTTCAGCGCGTCCACCAACTTATAAGCACTCGTGCATTTTTAATCGACAAGTTACTTCCCTTGTATTAGCTACTTGAAAACACTTAAATAATAGACGCCGCAACTACCAACACTGGTTGCAAGTAGCAACTAGAATGTAGTATAACTTCTACAGTAGGTACTTACACGTTGTCCAAAACGTTAAGTGTTAAAAAGAGAGTTTATGACGAGGTAGCAAGTCTGAAACAAATGAAAGGTTTCGGAAAGGCGATTCATATTATTAACCTTACTGTTTGGGTCACCTACATATTGTCCTCTAAATTTGTTCGTTAATAATATTAGATCTATATAAAAAATATGAAATACTTATAAACATCAAGTGTTTACGCAACATGTACACATTAAATATCTGCCTATACTCATATACAAGCAGAATGATTGAGGCTTCGGTTAGGACCCCTAATCACTCGATTCGCCAGTTAAGCTGCGCCAGTTAGCGAGCGGTTAGCGCGCGCCGGTTAAACTTAACCTTTGCTAAATGTTACCCGGTCGCCGCGTGCCGAGAGCACAAAACAAACTGTGGAGATATCCCTACTAATTTGTTATAATCTTAAACAAATTAAATAAAAACGAATGCGCCTTGAAAGTATGAGTAATTAATGTATTATTGCAACATGTTATAATGTTACGTACATTGTAACCTGTGGGTACTGCAATTAACCAAATCTCGCACTCGATTCTCACCTGCCATTCCTTTAGGTCTATTGCATTTTTGAAGTTAATATATAGGTACGTACCTACATTAGTTTATATCATAATATACCCTGCGGTAAAATATCTACCTATATTCAATCACGCACATTATTCGTTCGTTTAGGGGGCTGATCTTTTTTTAAACATATTAATAAGAATAAAACATAATAATATTCTCCACGCTTCTCGTGAGACGACTAAGTATTCGACATTCGCATCACCTTGGCGCCTGTCGCCGCGCGCCTTTCTTCAGACCCTCGGATATCATCCACTGACACTGTGCCCACAAATTTTGCATCACCTTCCTAAACTTAGTTCCCACGTTCATGTCAAAGCGCTCCTATATTTTATGTTAAAGACCCTCCCCGGCTCTGAGATAGCAGTAGGTAGATATTTTTCTAAACTAATTGCTGCTGATTATATTACCAACTACATTTTCAATAGAATTCGATTGTATGACTACAAATATACTTATTTAGAATTACCCTTAAGTTTGAACAGGTATGTTGTTCAGAAAAAAAAATGTTTTAGGTTCTCTTCTATTCTTCTAGAACTTGAGGCAATCCACAAGTTCTAGAGAATAGAATAGATAGAACTTATGGCAATGTCAATATTTTTAAGCATGTAAAAACGTAAATTTAAATAATATATCTACTTTTTTACAAATAACGGCCATGTTTCGTAAAAACACCGATCTAGTTTTAGGTTCTTAAACCATCAATATAAAAGAGTGATTAACTACGGATAGACAAGGTATACAATAAATTTAAGTACCATTTAAGTATAGTCAGATAAAACCAATAACAATCAAAGGAACCATAGAGATATACCTACCAAGTTATTAGGTTCAAACTTTATTTTATTACTTATAAGTCTAGTATAGTATAGTTTATTATTATAGTTAGTACTTACCTACATATAATTGGTCCTATTAATAATTCTAATAGGTATTTCAATTTATATAAACCTTATAGAGGTGAGAGCAAAATAGCGTTGGTTGACTTCGAAAGATATCATCTTACACTTTTACATCTGCATCATCTTTTCGTAAGACTCGTGTATAATTAGGAATAAAGGTATTTGATATTTAAGTGACAAAATCGCGAGCACGACCAACCAAGCCCATGGAATAGGTCTCGATAGTCACATTTAGACGAACACCTGACCTATACCTAATGTTCTGCCTAGAATGTGGGCTAGGCTAGGTCTTTGTACAACTTATGATATACAAGGCCATCGTCAAGGTTGTTAGGATGTATCGAAATCTTTAATACATATATCGAGTTATAAAAAAAAAAAACATATACATAGGTACTGATTAGGTATCTGATATTACATACTATTCCTAATACATAGACCGTTTGTGACGAGTAATTACTTAACCAACGTACCTATTATATAATTTTATAAATGAAATATTAATATGAACGAGATTTATTTGTGTATCAACCTATGACCTCACGATCGCCGACGTAAACGCAATCTAATATGTATCAATATTTCATAATAGTCATTAAAGATCTATATCGTGAAATATTCACGTATATCATCGTTAAAATAATAACTACCCTGATATTTAGGATTATATAATATAAAATATGATATACCTATAATTGTTTAGGTAAGTATATTTTTATTTTGATTTATGACTGATATTTTAAAAAAAATAAGGTTAACTTACTTCAGAGATCAAACATAACGCCAGTTAAATACCGAACAAGCAAAGTCGACCTCTTGCGTTTCCTCAAAAACGTTATAAGGCTTATTGTCGCGTTACCAGTTGATTATAAGTTAGATATAAGAATAATCGACCCTATAACTACGTCCAAATCGTTTAAAGCATGATACAAGTTACTTGCAAGGAAATATAAAAGTAATCTTGAGAACACTGTAAGTAGGTACAGATTTGCATCTTGGAATACTACTTAATTCAATTTCAACAGAGAACTTAGTTAAGTCTAAAGTCTCGATCGTGATCTACATCTGATGACGTATGCTTAACTCGTGCGCATGTTACTCGTCCCTTTCAATTAAGGCTGAGAATAACGGTACAAAAAAACGCCGCAACTGCGTCTAAATGTATGACATTACACTCAACATTGATAATGGTGTTAATAACTAGGTTCTTTCATATCATTGATTACTTTTGTTACTTATAGCTTTTGATGTGAGATTAGGTATGACATAAGTGATTCCTACAAAATAAATATGTAGGAATCCAATATAAATGTAGCTCGCAGTGCTTAATGATTTGTAATTGGTGCAGTGATAAGGGGTCTCTTCAAAGCTTGCTTTTTTACATATTGTAATCTTCTTTACAATAGGTAGCTATATGTATTTGTAAGCCTTTTCCCTCCAGATCTATATTGGCGTCATTAAAAAAATGCGTCTTTTTTACTTATGACGGCAAAGTAGCTTAGCTGCTTTTTTTCTCTATATTATACTACCTTGTGCTCGCGACTTCGTCAGCGTGGAACTCCTCCTTTTTTGCAGTCGGTTAAAAAGTAGCCTATGTCCTTTCTCAGGCTCCAGACTTTCTTTGTACCAAATTTCACTTAAATCGGTCCAGTAGTTTTAGCGTGAAAGCGTAACAGACAGACAGACAGACAGACAGACAGACAGACAGAGTTACTTTCGCATTTATAATATTAATAGGGATACCTACATAGAGTAAAACCATATTGAAGTCATTCGAGGCTCCAAGATATTTTTTAAATTTACTTCTACTAAACGCTGCGTTTACGTTCACGTTGTGAACTAGGCTTTAGTCCCATCACGTCGAATAGAAAGGGACTGCGCTGAGTCGAGAATTGAACTAGTTACTTCACGGTTTCCGTTTGAAATGCCGTGATGAGCTTTCAACTCCTTTTATTGTTACGACCTTGAGTTTTATAATTGCATAGGCTCTCGGTAAAATAATTTTAAGCGCAATTGTGGCAATTAGGTAAAAGGTTATAGGCACCTCAATGTTTATAGTAATGAAGAGATATTTATAAACGCTTAAATTAAAAGCAAAGGTCTGGTTTTACCCCATTAATTTATAGGCACAAGGTAGGTTACAAGATGGCATACTAAGCCATGCACGGGTCATCAAATTATTAAAAAAGATTGGCCGGTTATAAGTCGTCTGTTCGTTGACCATAGCCACTATTCGGGAGCAAACAGTCAGCCTTAGTCTATTACTAACTTGGTATAGGTACCTACCTATATAAGAAAAAACTCATGCAAGATCCAGTTTGCTTCCGAATACCAGCCCATACCATATTTAAGATACTATATCAGAAGAATCTGCACTTAATATATTTTATTGATTGTGTTCGTCTTAATATTGATGCAAGAGTCATTATTATTTTTGGAATCGTTTTTCAGGATATTAATAGACGACTACAAAAATAGGGGTCAAATTGCACAGCTACATAATAAGCATATCATCACGAGTAAAATACCATATATGTATGCAAGATAAATTACCTAGCCAAAAATTTAAATGGTAAATAGCAAATTAATTTCGTCTTAATTACCCCATCCACGATCAATGATTAGAATACACATTCAAAGGTTACATTACACTCTGCTACTGAGCGTGATGGACAGACAGACATGGCGAAACACGCGTGTACTTTAGTAAGTTAATTTAATACTTAGTATAAAAAAATACTTGCATCAGTTTTTATGCATTAAGGCTATGTATCAAACATAATAAATAAATAAAAAAAGACTTAAGGGACACTTTAATACGACACTATTCGGTTTGAAGAAGGCATTCACCTACAGACCCACACCGTAATTATGCACAAAATAAAAGAGCCTTAAAAAAGAAAACATAGAACATGTAAACTGGATGACTATGTTTATGTCTTCTTGTCAATCCTTACTAATCCTTACTAATATTATAAATGCGAAAGTAACTCTTTCTGTCTGTCTGTCTGTCTGTTACGCTTTCACGCTAAAACTACTGGACCGATTTAAATGAAATTTTGTACAAAGAAAGTCTGGAGCCTGAGAAAGGACATAGGCTACTTTTTAACCGACTGCAAAAAAGGAGGAGTTCCACGCGGACGAAGTCGCGGGCAGAAGCTAGTTGCCTATAATGTAGTAACAACACAATGATATACAAGGATGCATATGAAATATATGTTACTGATAATATGCCTTATATTGATATATGTACTTATTCAATTAAAAGTAAACTGGCGCATGTGGGATCATACCATTATAAACAATATTTCTTTATGCATAATTGACTAAAAGGAAGTTAAGAACTTTAATTATATAATTAACTGTGTGTAATGTATAATTAAACATGGAGGTCTGCAATGATAGCGCTACAGTCGATTGATCAATTGCTTTAATATGTTAATTATTTAAAACCATGACTTAGTAATTAAAAACATTATTCGAGATTTACTTATTTTCATCACGATACTTAAAAGTGAGTCGGTAGATTTATGAAATACGTAGGTGGGTTAGTTAGAACTGATATAAGAGAACAATACCTGACCATGGGCCCTAGACAAGAACGTTAACGTTGAACGTTGGCACCATAATGTATGGAAGTTGACATCAGCGAACAACTGTCACGTACGTCACATACGTTCGCGGATATCAAATCCCATACTTTTTGGCCTTTTTGTACACTTGTCTAGGCCTTCATGTGCCTTTTTGTACACTTGCGTGAATTCCTTACGTTTTGATTCGTTATCATTAATGACGCTTTTTCCAGTCCCCCACGTGTTTATCGTGATTTTTACTTGGTAAATACCTATCACCTTTAACAGTTACCATTAAGAATGAACCTATTACCATTGTTGGTAACTCAAAGCAGCAAACATGTATGTAAGTAGGTATATTAAGTTGAGATAGTATACCTACAGGCACAGATTATTCATTTGAACGTGTGTAATTTTTAGGGTTCGTGTCCTTTATGGCCCTCACGATATTATGTACTTGTAGGTTTATATAAGGTACCTACATATCGGGCACGTTCGATGCGAAAAGCATCGTTTTGGACAATGTGACTATGTAATGCACGCCTATGTTACATACCTACTGTAAATTTCAACATCCATCTGAGATATTTAACTATTATAAATGCTTACTTGGTGCGTAAATATTTGTTAGTCGCAATATAGAAAAAGTTTTGTGTCAAGAATCGAACCTTGAACCCTGCAGGAACCCATTAGAGTCATTACGGCGCTAACCATGTAATTTTCATTTAAGGTCAAAGCGAAAATTACCCATTTTTTAAAGGTCACGGATTCATTAAAGATGTTATTATTTTTAATTTTGTTTATTTATTTAATCTTCTCACTAGCAACTACGTATTGGTTTCGTCTTTATTGGGAATTAAATAAAAATATTTTAACGGAAAATAATCTAATTTACAAATAGGCATTATTTAATCAAGTAAAAATTTCACACTACACTAATTAAACTTATCAAAAAGATTGTGGGAGATATTAGGTAAAACTCCAAACTATGTAACTGGGTAGCTCCTTCAAATTATATAAAGCTAAAGTATTAAATACCTACTAGCAGTGTGTCTCGCTTTCATCTCATTTTTTAAAAAATAATTGTAGGTAAGTACTTTAAATCTAAATTCGAAATCAGTTCCGTAATGTAACCTCTATGTGACTGTTCATTTGTTTAGATAACTTCGTAAGTTCTATATAATGACATATTTTAGCTCGAGGCAGGTTACAATCCTTAGCAACAATCAACAGAACAATAGCTACAAACAAGCAGTGTGCAAGTTTCCCAATTATTCGGCCAATTTAATTTGTTAATTTTTTGTTAACGAACTTTAAAATAACGATATTTAATACCGACGTGGTCGTGATAGGGCACAGCGCCTCGCTGACAAATGCAGAGCAAGAAGTTTAAATCATATAGATATAATATACCTATACAATGCGTTCAGCTCAATTAAGCGAGTCTTTTAAGCGATTAACAATAGGTTACCTATTGTTCATCGCTTAAAAGACTCGGTTACCAATTGTCTGAGTATACCTAGTATATAAAGCACAAGTATATCACATGACTTCATAGCTGTCCTATATTGAGTGTGATAATTTATTAATTTAAAGATAAAGTTACGTACATACGAAAACAAACTTACTTACACATTTTTATTTAGGGATGTCATTTCATTATTTACTTATTCCGTTTAACCTTTTTTTGAATAATAACAAAACATTGACATTTATATTTTTAGTAGGTAAGTATTAGATAATGTTTAAAAACTGTGTCTATTGATAATTATTTAAAAATATTGATGTGCAATATAGAAAAAAAAAATAACAATATTATCATAAAGGCGTTGTAGACGTTAGAAACGAGTGAGCATTATTTAGCGCACGCGCTATAGATGTTAACTGACATTTTTAACATCTTCAAGAACATTTCATGAGCTCTTTGTTATATATGCAGTAGACATTATTTTATTATTGCCGTACAATGAATGTATTGTTGTGAGAATTGCAGCTTAACCTATGATACTTGCGACATGTTTCAAGTATTGCAAATCTGGTTTCTATTTGAAATTTGGCGAAAAATACTTTCATTATATAATAGGTTAGGTATTCATCCTGTAATATTTTTGGACAAATTGAGAATATACTACTGCTAGTTACCTTAATGATAGATATGTATTTTGGTGATCTACCTAACAACTAGCGAGTGGACACCTTTCTTAAACAATTAAGTTAATTGACTGAACATTCATCCCTACTTTGAAAGATAATATATGTATATTTGTTACTTTAAGCGATTAAATGCTCAATTATCAGTAGCCTTATAGGTACTAGAACTACCTACTACTTAAAAACATCTACTAAAACTGTAAACAACAGAGATTACATACCTTACGAATGTGATTTTGTACCGAAAACATAGCACTGTTGAGGTTGATATTCAGTAAGGATGTAGACCACATAAGAAGTATAAAATATTCTTATATTTTAAAAACTAAAGAAGATGTTATCAAACAAATAGGAATTAATGTAGCTAAAAGCGATTTTTGAATTTTTTATCTCCTTATTGTACCTATTTGACTTTCTGTAATAATAACTTCATTATATACCTTATATCGAACATCTTTTATCCCGGTTGAGTTATAAGTAACGACGCATCATTTTATCTAAGGTAGAAAATGCCAACACAAATTCAGACACCATGCACCATGACGATATTCATCCATGACATCATTGACCTCTCCAGTATTATCTGAAATGTCTAAAAAAGGCGGTTTAGTTCTATCAGTTGTAAACACTGTTTTTGGTAGCATCTTCCGTGACGATCGTAACCTCGCTTGCAAGATTGTAAATATCTTAAATTAAATCTTTTGTGCACTTGGAATTTCATTGAGACTTCAATACATCCTTATAATTGTTCTGCTATGTGGCTCATGACATCAATTGATAATCACACCATTGGAGTATCGATGCAAAATAAAAAAATCAGAAGGAACTCAACCTTATTTGGAAGAACAGAACTAAAAAAAGATTTTCAAGATAAGTATGGAAGTATGCTTAAAGTATTTTAAGATTACCATTAGTGGTAATGATCGCTATTTAATAATTTATATCTATCAGTACGACACATTTCGTAATAGACTGATTATTCTTGTGGGTATGTCATATTAACATGTATTTGCACTAATGACTAAAAGAAGGCGAATAGTAAGTGGGTAACCAAAAGATCGACAAGTCGATCGATAAATCTACGGACTCTGTGATTAGTGAAGCTTTGACTCAAGATTCTAAATTTATCGAGCTTACAAGTAGACTTACCTATAACATATATCGGTTGGTACACTCGCTGTAGGCATTATTGATATTAGGCATGGTACATAATATATGTAGGTACAAATATTTTCTGAATCTCAGCTCCTAATATAATCTTGCTCGCAGTGGATGAGGGTGAACATGAAAAATTATGAAAATATCGTGATGCATCCAGATAATCTGGACTATATAATCAATATGAAAATACCTACCAAGAATAATAAATAATTAATTTAATAAATATTTATTAGATAATTCCAATAGTTTATAATCTAATATTTGGAACACCAACCAATACCATAATAAAGAGTTGAATAAAACTGTAAAACAAAGCTATTATTGAACGTCAGAAATGAATATATCTTAAACTCGGGAATCAAACTTTATTTATAATGAAATATCTGTTCCTTGCTATACTGTAAGCTTGAAACATGAAACGTCGTGAATTACCTCGCCTGCCGATAACTCGATAGCCAATCAAAGGTCACTGGAAGTAATTGCTAATTACGACCAACGGCATTTTGACAGCATTGGCCGGAGTGCGTTAGACGTTGACCTGCTCCTAAATGGGTAATAAAACCACCGAGTGCATTAAAAACGTATTGTTCCAATGCATTTGTTGGCTTTGATGTTTAAATGACTGTTGTTACTGATCTGCGAATAAGGTACGATAAGATATTTATATGTGTTAATCAGACACTGTCAGCTTAAATGGGTGCGTAATGAACTTACTTAGGTAAGCAACCTATAGCTGATCCAAGATAATCTTTCAGTACCTATCTAGGAGCCAGTCTAAATAGAAACTATAAAATCTTTTTAAGACCCTCCAGAATAGTGAACCTATCACAATTAGAAATGTTTTGAGTAGGTACCGTAAAATAAGTTATTTTTAATTTATGCATCACTCCTTTTGGCGTAAGTAATCAAATTTGAATCTTGAGAACTTATTGTAGTTCAAGCTTCGTTTAATATAGGACTACATCGAATGATGTGAAATGTCCTCAGTTACTGCTATTTTTAACCCCCGACGCAAAAACGACGGGGTGTTATAAGTTTGACGTGTCTGTCTGTCTGTCTGTGTGTGTGTGTGTCTGTCTGTGGCATCATAGCTCCCTAACGCATGAACCGATTTTGATTCTGTTTTTTTAGTTTGAAAGGTGACTATGTCGGGAGTGTTCTTAGCTATGTTTTATAAAAATCGGCTTAGTAGTTTAATAATTAGGGGGGTTGAAAGAGGGGATGGAAAAATAAATGTCTACAAATATACTCGAGTGGGGTATCAAATGAAAGAGGATCACGTGTACAGTACAAAAATGAAATTATAATGAAAATCGGTTAAGTCGTTTGAAAAATATTGGGAGTGAAAGTGGGGATGGAAAACCAAATGTCGACAAATATACCCGAGTGGGGTATCAAATGTAAGAGGATAACATGTACATTATAAAATTCCATGTTAAATGGAAATTAGTTAAAAATAATATTATGTAGTAGGTACCTAAATACCTACCTACAAAAAGTATGAAATAAAAAAAATAAATTAAAAATAACGACATAAAAACTAAAAGACCCTCTAAAAAGTATAACAATAATAAAATCTTAATATTAGTTACCGTACCTAAGTATTAATATTTCTACAAAGAAAACGTCATGTCGGGGGGACCGTAGGTTTAGGTAGATTGCAAATTGTAAGTAGGTACACCTAAATGAGAAGTGGTTTTAATAAATAATTTTTAATTTATTTTTTTTAATAATGTACCTGCTGTGCATACATCCGCTGGTGATGAATAATGTGATAACGTATGATTTCATTAGACATTCAAAGAAAGAATGGTTATAGGTAATACAACCTCTAAATCAGAAAAAAATGTAAAAACAAACAAAATCAATTACAAAATGCGATTAAAAAATTACATCAAATTCATGTCAAGGTGAAAACACAATGTATTTGTGTACTTCGCAGTTCTTAAAACAATGGGTGTACGTTTCGATAGAATAGTGTTAGTTTCGCAATTGGATACATGACAGGTCGAACTGTCAAGGACCTAAATGGTAACAATTGGAAGATGGTGTTTATGCAAATACAGTGGAAGTAATGATAAAGAAATGCCACGTAAATTGCACAATGTTTTAGTGGAGTACCGACTACACGCTCTAAATGTTAAGAAATCTTATCGTTCATAGAACTGGGTTTTCATAAGAAGAGCTTTTTGTCCGAAGCGTGTTTTGATTTCAAAAAAGTTCCAGATTTGAGATAAAATGTTTCACACCAATTTTCATCTCCTATTTAACTTTTTTCGAGAACGAATTTCCAAGGATCCGCAAATAGCACAGGTCGCAAAAATTATTAACTATATAGTACTTACGTAGATACATAAAAAGAATATGTACACTTATACTTATTGGGACTTAATTTATTAAGTAATTAATCTGGTATAAGTGGATCCATATTCAGCAGATGCGTTTCAAGGTATAAATCTAAAAGCATTCCATTGCCATCTACTTTACAAATGTAATTACGAAGTACTATTATAAATTGAGAAATAAACTGTAAACCCAGAATATCTATAATTATTTATAATATTATGTGCGTTCTTATAATGCTTGTAGAGTTAGCATTAATGTATGAGAACTGCTGTACAGGATGCACTGTCATCAACTACGCATTGACAAAGTACAGTCAACCACGACTAGCATCTCGATATCTTAACAAAATAACTAAACTTTTACGTCGTAGTAAGTACTTAGTTTCATTTAGATTTAGGTTTAATTTACAATGTCATAATACAATCATATATTGGAATGAAACAATCATATATTTATATTAGCTGATTAAGTGAACTTTGGACTGCGTTTTTTGAGATTTGTTATTAGAAATATAAGGAATAAAAGAAATATAAGGCTAAGTCATGAAAAATAAAAACAAAAAAAAAACAAAAATAAAAAAAAACTTTAGGTTTTAGGGGTATGAAAGAAAGATGATGACCGATTCTCAAACTTAACCAATATGCATACAAAATTTTATAAAAGTCGATCCAATCGTTTCGGAGGAGCTTTCCCGCACAACAATAAACTTACGTGCTCAGAAAGCACAACGTGACTTCTTCGTTTGTGTTTGTTTCATTACCTACTTATATACAACTAGCTTCTGCCCGCGACTTCGTCCGCGTGGAACTCCTCCTTTTTTGCAGTCGGTTAAAAAGTAGCCTATGTCCTTTCTCAGGCTCCAAACTTTCTTTGTACCAAATTTCATTTAAATCGCTCCAGTAGTTTTAGCGTGAAAGCATAACAGACAGACAGAGTTACTTTCGCATTTATCTATACTAATCTATACTAATATTATAAAGAGGAAAGATTTGTATTTTTGTATTTTTGTATTTTTGTATGTTTGTAATGAATAGGCTCCGAAACTACTGGACCGATTTCAAAAATTCTTTCACCTTTGGAAAGCTACATTATCCCCGAGTAACATAGGCTATATAATATCACGCTAGGTCTTATAGTTGCGGAGCAGTAACCGAAAATGTTTCAAAAACGGGGGAAAAGTATCGTTTCTGAGGCCTTAAAAAAATCTTAAGTCCCCCCGTGCGAAGCCGGGACGGGCCGCTAGTAATATTATATAGTAGGGATAGTAGGGAAGTAGGGATTAGTCTATACTAATATTATAAAGAGGAAAGATTTGTATTTTTGTATTTTTGTATTTTTGTATGTTTGTAATGAATAGGCTCCGAAACTACTGGACCGATTTCAAAAATTCTTTCACCTTTGGAAAGCTACATTATCCCCGAGTAACATAGGCTATATAATATCACGCTAGGTCTTATAGTTGCGGAGCAGTAACCGAAAATGTTTCAAAAACGGGGGAAAAGTATCGTTTCTGAGGCCTTAAAAAAATCTTAAGTCCCCCCGTGCGAAGCCGGGACGGGCCGCTAGTAATATTATATAGTAGGGATAGTAGGGAAGTAGGGATTAGGTATGCAAAGAATACAAATAGTAGGTATTATGAAGAACTTTAGCTTGACTCTGAAATGATATCTAACACAGCGACTATGAACGCACGTTAATATAAGAATAAATTTTGTCTTTTCTTTTTTGGTTTCTAAAAGTAACTAGAGGACCAAAATGACGATGATGAAATTTCCTTAAGGCATTTATCATCTTACCTTCCGCTAATTACTCCATCATCTATGTGACCTTATAATTTCAATGTTCTTCATGGAGTTTAATACCCTTGATTTGTTGCTTAAGGCCAAAGGTTTGATTCCCGCAAAATGCAAATATTTATTATATTTAATAAGGAACGCAAACTTCACGATAAATTTTAAACATTATGTAAAAAAAAATGAGAAAATATTTAAAGTTACAAAACAAGTATTTTTGTTTTGACCGACATCTTAGAAGAGGCAAAATTAGTTAAAATTTTTAATTATATCCTTAGACACTCACTCATCCTTGATCCAAATAACGCGGGCTATCTTCGGCAATAGAATGATTCCGATTCAATTGATTTACGCAGCCAACTATACTTTCAACGCACTGCTCTGGTCGAGGTCACCTATTTACGCATCGTACTGTACTGTTGACGTTTTGTATTGGCTAGTTTCTTATTTCTGTCTTAAAGTATAAGAAAATTATATAAATGTATGTAAATCTTTTCTTTAATAAAAAAAATGTTAAATTTTGCATAGGTATAGTTTCTATATAATTATTCATTGTAGGTAACGATCTAATATTCATCATCATCATCATCAGCCCGTCGCAGTCCACTGCTGGACATAGGCCTCTCCAATTGCACGCCACTTTGCTCTATCTTCGGCTGCTCGCATCCAGCTCCTGCCAGCCATCCTACGCAAATCGTCACTCCACCTTGCCTGAGGACGTCCTACACTACGCTTGCCGAGACGCGGTCTCCACTCTAGAACACGTTTACTCCAACGGTTATCGGTTCTTCGGCTAATATGGCCAGCCCACTGCCACTTTAGCTTGCTAATCCGGTGGGCTATGTCGATGACTCTGGTTCTCTGCCGAATCACCTCATTTTTGATTCGATCCCGCAGAGAAACGCCGAGCATAGCCCTTTCCATAGCCCGCTGAGATCTAATATTGCAACATAAAAAAACATTATAATGTAATCATCACCAAATATTATTATGAAGATACTTAAAAATTAATAGTTTGTTTAAGATCTATATCCTATCATCATCAAATTTATAAGAATCGACGCGTGCACAGTAAGTGTTTCGTTAAAAGTATATTAGATTTTAATTACTTAATTAATTATATTTTTTATTAATTAGGTACTCGCTTCTGCCAGTGACTACGTCTGCAGCGCAAGTTAAGCACCCCCGTTTTATCCCATCAGGCAGTGAATCTCAAAAAATCCTTTCTTGGTATTCCCCTACGTTATAAAACAAACCTCTGTGCAATATTTCAAGTCTCTAGCCGTTATAGTTTAGGTCCAGCTTTGATCTGGCAATAATTAAGTCAGCTTCTATTATAAACATATATATAGATAATTAGTTTAGCACATTTTTGCCATTTATCTCTTGTTTTAAGCCTAATTCAAAACTTTATTAGTGGCCATTTCAAACCATCGTTAGTATTGGTCAAGCCTTTAAAAGATGCCCCGAGACCATCCTGTCGGTACCTTCACTAACAGATCGGTATGCATGAATATGTATTAGGTGTGTGACTGTGCGTCCTGTTATTTATAATTGTATATAATTTGTACTAACGTCTGATAAATTACTTGATCCATATTATAAATTAAACGATGATTGAGGACAGTAATTAACACGATGTACCTACCTAAGTTTGTTTTTAGATTGTCAGAATATATAGTTTTAAGTAATTTTGCGCATTCGGGAAACCTTTGATTATAAATTGAAATGTAACCTTTTTTTTGTATGTAAGTTGACAGATTCGTCTTCGTTCCATCTCCCAACGCGAGCTTGATCTGATTTATAACCTGTTACAATCATGTCCTGATGATCTTTTTAATAAGACATACCAATACACGATCACGGTTTAATTGTTAGGATTCCATGTTTCATTCTCTGCGACAAATTTCCATTAGGCAACGTCTGCTTTCTGGTTCTAATATTAATTGTACTTATTAATATGTGTTCATATATAGTTAATTAAAATAAATGCCTACTTCGCTCACGTACCCAATAGGTATTGCTTATAACTCAAACTCCCACAATATTTGCATAGAACTCAGGTATTTAGGCTTAATCCTACAGTCTGGCAAACACTTATAGCCGTGTAGGATGAGCGGAAAATAGAAATTGTGTCAAGAATGTACCTTTAGAAGGGCACCCTTCAATTCGTGAGTGTACTTGCCTGAGCCATTACATGAATTACTTAAATAATATAGCTTAAATAGAGGCTTTGTATGAAATATTTATAAGAGTATTTGTAGTATATAATAGATTTATTATCTGTATTTGTAAACTCTTTATTGTTCCTAAATTTTAAACAAACACAAACAAAATACAAGCTCGTAAAATAAGGACAATACACAGGCTAAATTATCTTATTTATTTATATACCTTTATTATTATATTACAGTTATATTTGGCATTGATAGAGAATTTTAATTGCATAAAATCTCAAATAATTCTACTACAGTACATATAATTTATATAAAATTAAAAGATTGCATCACTACTAAGCTATGTACGAAATAAACAAAAAGTTTTACGGAAGGTTAGAAATAATTACAATTAGTAAGGTTACTTAGCACGGCTTGAGTGGGTGGTTGAAAGATGGACAAACAAACATATTGTTATATTATATAGCTATTATGTAGATACTTGTACAATCAAGTGTTAATTTAATTGTGTGGGCTAATAGTACTTTGAAAGTGCACGTGGATGGTTAAACTTAAAAAATAACCAAACCAAAATAAATAACATGACTACTCTGCTGTAGGAAAATGTAATAGGAACCGTACAGTTCTTGAAACGTGAACATAAAATCAATGTACACGAGTTAGATCCGTTACAGTTGTTTTATTCCAATGTGTAATAATTGCTATTTAAATCATAATAAATTATTATTTATTTGGTCAAACTGTACTATTCCTACTATACGAATTTGAAAGCTCATACGAATAATAATTACCTATACAGCATTTCGTATAAATTATCTATGTACCGACCTACTTATAAAATTATTTCCTTTGCCTTTAAGATTAAAAAAAAAACAGTATTTATGACTTGGTACTCGAATGCATACTGCTGTCCACTCATTCATTAATTTTGCTTGTAGTATGTGAGGATGATACGCTCATTGTTGTTAAGATCTATAGATCATTCAGACGCATTGTATATCTATTTAGGGTTCCATTAGAAGGTAATTAGTGTATTCTACTGTGTATATATATATATATATATGTGAATGTTTGTTTGGTAGTTAGAGCTAAAATATATTATATTTGTTATTTATTTTACTAACTAGCGACCCGCCCGACTTCACACGGGTGCTAAAAATCCGTTGCGTGGTTTTAAGGATTTAAGCATACATAGGGATATAGGGACAGAAAAAGCGACTTTGTTTTATAATATGTAGTGATAATACGTATTAACGTAGATACTATACTGTTAGTTAGGTATATCAGGTCCATCGTGAAAATGTATACATATGTGTATATACTAATTAAAACCCCATTTCAATAATCATTTACTACTGTAGGTATGAATATTATAAAAATGCAATACTTAATTCGGTATATAAATATATAATGTATTTGTACATTCACAAAATAAACTCATGAAGATAATTTGAACCCATATTTTAACGAACTCCCACACTTGTCCGGTCCGAAATTGATGATACACGGAAGTTGAAAAAGGTCAAAAATTATTATAATGATGTATAGTTAACAAATTAAACACTTGCGTTGGCTGCAATTATCGGACCTTGTGAATGCACATATTTGTTTTTATTGTATTGTTTATGGTAAGGTCAAAAAACAGGTCGTATCGAGGCGAAACACAAATGCAATTAAAATTTAAAAAATGTAGACAAATATTATTACTGCGACTAGGTACGTAACTATAGAATACTTACTATTTATTATTTCGCTATCACAATTTGGTAAATAAAACACAGGTACCTACTTAAACAACAAATAAACATGGATATTGGATAGGCAGGTATGTTATACGCACATGCTCCAATATTAAGCATCAACAGAGTTATCCAGTGTGGACTTTAAAAGCAAACGTCGAATCTGCGATAAGATAAAACGGGCTAGAGTAAGAGGCTTTATTTATATAAGTAAGTATATATTATTCTTAAATTATCTTACATACTTAGTTATTACCTATAATTATCTTACATACTTAGTTATTATTCTTAAATTATCTTACATACTTAGTTATCACCTACCTACATTGTGTTTTAAATGACCCTATTGGATTTTTTTAAAGTCTTTTAAAGAAATTAAAGCTTACCTCTCTGATATGCATAATGTATGCATATTCCGATGTAACCCGCACTATGTACCTGCACGTAAACTGCACCTGATAAAAACTGGCAAGAAAATTACAGCAACTCGCAGCCGCTTACAAGCTGCAAAAAGGCAATTTATTTAATACAACATTTAATATCCACTTGTGGTATTTCCCATTGATATACTGTAATGTAATGTAATGGAACATTGAAATATAACAGTGCAAAAACATGCAGTTCGCAGCATTAGATTAATGACATGGGGGCGTGAGAAAAATGTACGATCACCGATAGGTCAAAAAGATAATGTAGAACCCGCTGCGCTTATTGAAATAGGTTTCACCCCGTGTGAGAATGGCCTAATTCACAATGTAATTTATAGATTATCTATATATCGTTTCTTAATTGATCAAGTCAAATCTCTAACATAAAGTAGGTAAGTAGATATGCTTACACGGTAAACTGAAACTGAACATAGTTTTTTGGAATGTCTCTTTTGGGACATGTGGAGGTGCAATAAGAAAGTGTGCTATAAGTAAGCTATTATAAGCGATCTGAGAATTTACATATCTTAAAAATTATTAAAATATAAAAAAATAAACTAAGTAGTTACACACATTACATTACATTACTATAAGTAGGAAACATAAAAACGAACTCAATTCAATCAAAAGCTACACAAGACTAAATAGACTATTCTAAATAGGTACACGTATCCATCTCAACCAAAGAAATTGCATTAAAAATTACGCCTTACAATGTGGCAGCGGTAAATGAGAATTAAATGAGTTATTTTAATGTTGGCAACACTAATCAAGGAAAGTCATTAGTGTTGCCACACGGCGGCAGAAGCGCGGGAATCGTGACGAAAAAAGTCTACGGTCTACAGTCGGAAACTTCGATGTTTGTGTAATACCTACCAGGTTTTTGCATTGTGGTTTTTTATAACGGCTTCTCATTTTGCTATAGCCTTGAATTACCTTTTTAAATTTGGAAAAATGCATCTGCGGTCGACTAAGCACACTAAGCAGATCTTGTTAATATATTTATCACGGGCATGCTTTTTTGGGATGGTCGATAATTTTACATTGTTTTGGGTCTGAAATAATTTGCGAAATCATCACTCGCCTTCATTGTAGTAGGTATCTACTTATAATAAATTATTATATAAAAATACCTATACATAACGTGAATAAGAGTAACAATTAATCGTGATTATTTACAATTAATTTCTTTACGGCTTTGTTAATACACATCAGGCGTATATGTTCTTCTAGGATTATTAGCATAGGTTATTTTCATTCACCTCGAACATTTAAAGACATTCTTTATGGTTTTATGTCCAATTATCTATGATTGTTTTTAATTTTACATTACCTAAGCCTCGATTTTATGCTATTGAAGATATCTAAATAAGGTGTCGTAGATGCTGTGTTTTATGGTCGAGCCTATATTGGATGACTTATAAGTGGCCTGTGGTGTTACACTTAGTGCAACATTAAGTAAGAATTACCCCAACATGCTTATAATTTGTTTTTCACTCTTACTTATGCTTTACGGTAAATCTTCTTATAAATGAAATGCTATATGCATGTGCAAAGCACGTCATTGTATTATAATATATAACAATGCTTTTCTTATTGACAAAGGATAGGTATTGCATTTAAAAAAAAGTTTGTATCCAATTATATCTCAAGGTTTATTCATTATTCAAATCATTGCATATAAAGTTGTTTGTCTTATAATGTGCAACAATTACTGTTAATAAAATAATTTTCGCACATATTCTTTCGCAAGTAGATATGACCAATTAAATAAAAAATACCTTTTATTGCGTACTTAAGTTAATGACAACACGGTTTTTAATTACTGTCTCATAGTTAAAAGCAATTATATAAAATAAATAATTTCGATTCAATTGATATTTCAATAGGTACATATTTATTTTGCAATTAGTTCACCCCTTGTTTAGGTACCTACTTCTCTCAGCTGAGTATTGTTATTAGGCAAGTACCTAATTTGAATCGATTTTAAATTAAAAATGTCCTAGACTATATAAGATCTTATCTACGCCAAAGAAAGCAGCACAAATTATATATCTAATTAAAAAAATACATCATAAATGGAAACTCGTCTATACTAACGTTTTAATATTTATTGAAATAACTAACAGATAATAAACATAACAAGAATTACTTTATTAATGGTACAATGTGTGACTGCGCATTTTTTCCTTTTGTCGGTAATTATGACATAGGACGTTCTTACAATGACGTTATATATAATGTATCAAGTATCCCTACTATCCCTACTAATATTATAAATGCGAAAGTAACTCTGTCTGTCTGTCTGTCTGTCTGTCTGTTACGCTTTCACGCTAAAACTACTGGGCCAATTTTAATGAAATTTGGTACAAAGAAAGTCTAGAGCCTGAGAAAGGACATAGGCTACTTTTTAACCGACTGCAAACAAGAAGTTCTATGCGGACGAAGTCGCGGGCAGAAGCTAGTATTTCATATTTAATTAAAATAAATATGTTAGGTACTTACTAGAGTTACGCGGAGTGGAAATAGGAAAGTTAAAGATGATGTATCTATATATCCTATCTTTAGTGTTACAAGTCAAGTCAGTAAATAAATTAAAATACGTGAGTTATATCCGTTATACTTCTTTCATTCCAATGTATTATAACCTCGAAAGCAACATAAATTATAACAAATCTACTATGTTTTTAAGGGTATGCTAAAGTTAAGTAACTACTTTTAGGGCACATAATATTTTTAAGTACATATTCATTTTTACACCTTTTAAAGAGCTTTATAAGTTTCTAGACATATACGTAGAGTTGAAGACGAACTAGGATACAAGAAATGCGGTCGGTTTAAACGTGTCCATTTATAGATAACTATGTTATTTATTAAACTACTTACAAAGGCTGCAAGTATGCAGGTATTACTATGTCACGGAGATAATACGATAGACGCGTGTTGTAGCATGATATAAGTTATTTTAAGTAGAGAATACCTACTTTAATAGTCTGGAACTTGTTACCTAATTAAATAAATTATGTCAACAAACGTCTCGTCAAATAAAAGCTTTTCAGACGAACAAATTAATGATTCTATGTAGGAATATATGGTTTAATAATTTCTGATGCCATCGCAGTTATTACACATTAGATTTCTATTTCGAAAACTACATTTCCCAAATTTGAAGCACGACTGAACTGACGATAGTCTAACGCTAAAGTCTTACTTAAAAGTCTACTTTAGCGTTCCGAATCCGTTATAGCTGTTTCATTCCAAATGTTTGTTATTTTCTACGTCATATAGTTTATAATTATTACACCTAAAATTTTAGATGCCATAAGAAAACAATCGCAGCAAAACAAGTACAGTCGGATTGATTAGTTCCACTCTTGCAGTTTGGGTTCAAGGTTCGACTAATTAGAGTGTATCAAACGAAGCTTTGTGTTGAAATAAATGTAAGTGATTACACATTTGTAATTGATATGTGCAGATTGTATTTGTATTGTGAAATGATGCCCTTTAGCTTTGTTACTGGTCTATTAATTCGTTCACGAAATATAATTAATTTTCATAGCGCTAACGCAAACACATTTTCATATTTTTGCAACGAATTTGGTATTCATGAATGAATCCTGTCAATTTCTCACTAATGCATAATAGCAACTGAATTGTCATCAGGTCCCCTAGACAAGTGCCAAATTATAAAACAGCAAAACAAATAAAATGAATGTTAAATTGTATGGAATTGACATTCAGAAACCAGACGTCGCGTTGCCCACTTGGCAAAAGTTGTTCAGTTGTCAAATTATAAACACCCATCGACCTGCGAGCCTATGATGAACTGTCGAGTCGACATCTTGTCGACATAATATTGAGAACGTTGTCGACAAGGAGAAGGTTTGTCGTGCCGATATTGTTCTGTTGTCGACATAAAAGACGACATCGACATGGCAAGATTTCTCGTTGTCGACAACGTTACCGATTTTAGGCAGATCACCGCGAGAATAAGACGATATCGACAGGACAAGATGTCGACTCGACGATTCATCATAGGCTCGCTATATGTTACTTTTAAAGACTCACCTAGCCTTTAAGAGCTTTATAGACTCTTAAAAATCTGACGTAAAGATGTAACAACTAAAGTATGTTGCTAGTACCGTAGGGTAAAAGTTGTATTTCGCGGGGGTAACCATCAGCTGGTAGCTGTCAGTAAAACAGTATTTCGTTTTTCTAATTTGGATATTTAGGAAAACTAATCATCAAAAACACTTACAGCTATTGTATAAATACCTGTTTAGTTGACTACAGTAAATGTCATTTGGTTAAATCAATATGACAAGCTTCACCCATCATCATAATTGAATGCGGTGACATACAAATGTCTGCGCTAGCGCAGCAAGCATTGTAATGTCAGATGCCACTATACTGTGTCATCGATACTAATATTATTATTTGACGACAAACGTTATTACAATAATGTATTTGCGTATTATATCATTGTTTCAAGATTAATCGCTCTTAGAGAAATTCTTTGCTGGGTCATATTTTTTTTATAGGTACCCACTACCTGTAAAACGGCCCCGCTTTCAGCTTAGCGAGTATCCATTCCTTTCTAAGTTTATTCTATACTAGCAATCCTAAAAAAAGAAACCTTTCCTAAAATCACGTCAGTCTGTGACTGGAATCTTGGACCATGTCTTAAATTCAAATTGAATTGTTTTAAACCATAAAAGATAACCTTAATTTAAAGTATTAAATTATATTATAATAGTACCTAAGTTAAGGCTAATTATATATGGACTATAGATTACATATAGGTAATTTAAAATTAAGGTCTTTGCATGTACTCCAGACAAAAGCTACTAAATAACATTTAATAATGTTCTATTATTAATACTAATAATGTTCGTATAGTAATTACTTAACAAACCAATCATTTTCGACAAAGCCTCTATGTCGAAGCTAATGATGATTTTGAGTAATCATCACTTATAATGATTAAACTAGTACACGAGTTAGTAGATACACTGCAGAGAACAGTCTCGAGGATAAATTCATCATCGTGACATTCTTTTGTATCTAATCAGCAATAAAAATCCTCAGTATGACCTAGACAGAAGTAAAAGCTCGGTTTTCCGATAAAAATAAAATACAGACCACCACCAATCAAACTATCAATTTTGACTAAGTAATGATTTTGACGAATCAGCGAACAATGAAGGATGAGTAATGACTCAGTGCCGTGAGGTCGCGGGTTCGTTCCCAGGCGTGGAATGTGTAACATTCCGCACAAGGTCTTTATGAACTTTATATGATTGACAGTTGCACTTTGATAGCCTAATATTAAAGAATCCTTTGTTAAAGTACAAAAATATAACAAGGTTTAATACGAAAAACGTGATAAGTAGCATGCAAGTGGCTATGTTTCTTGACGAGTTACTAAGTACCTACTTATGTTATGAAATAAAATTTAACGAAACGGATTATCCGTTATATCCTGACTAGCCTTAATAAATAATAACTTTAAAAAATCATATGGATCGTGTATGACCCCAAGTCATACTATTTTGGATTTTGTATTATTCAGAGTCATATTACTACCAAATTAGTAGTACCTAATTTAATATGGCTGTAAGAGAGGAAACAGTCATACAAGATCCATTATTTTGTCTGTTTGCTCCCAAATAGAGCTCTGGGTGTAGATGGCACGTTTTCTACAAATTAAACAAACCACCTAATTCCGACAGGAACTATTACGTAAGCATTTTATCAAGAAAGCATTTGTCTCTAAATTTTGCAATGAATGAGGGAGCGATAGTGGCAGATGCTTTCTCGCGCGACAAATCCCTATGATACGTAGTATAAGTACTAGCCGGTCTGCGCCTTGCGGTGGACGCCAAGGTATACTTTATCTGAAACCATTATTTTATACTAACTAATAAACAAATTACCACGCGTGATCAGCAGAGCTCAGAATAGGCACAGCGGTTAAAAATGGATGGATGGAAGTAGATTATGTATTAATCTCAGGAAAGACTGGGTTAAATAAAATGAAAATAAATATTTTTACTGGTTTTAACCAATCTTAGTTACGTCCAGCCGCGAATTTTAGGTATATAGGCTCCGGGTATTTACCTATTCCGAGATCTGGTTGATCAGCTATTGTGGATAGCTTGATCCCAATTTCAGTACATAAAATATAACAGTAACGTTAACATTTATAAATTTTGTAACAAATCGATGGGATTACCAAACATACGATGCCTATGATGGTTGCGTATAACACCATCTTTAGTCATAGTGATTTACGCGGTAAAATTGCTCGTACCACCATAAGTAAAGGTTGTATTGACTAACGCCTATAGGACAATAATGATGTTATAACGGCTGTGAACGTGACCTATTTGTGGATCCGTTTTCTGTATCTGCATTACCTATGGGTTTTTTTTTTATTTCTATACTAGCTTCTGCCCGCGACTTCGTCTGCGCACGATGAGTACTTTACGCGTCGTTACAAAACATAGCCTATATGTTATTCTGATGTATAAGCTATATTGTGGTAAAGTTTCATTCAAATCCATTCAGTAGTTTTTACGTGAAAGAGTAACAAACATCCATACATCCATACTTACAAACTTTCGCCTTTATAATAGTAGTAGGATATGAAACTCACACTTGGAGGGATCAATATTGAATACTCTTTACGTCACATACTTTATTATTTAAATAAAATAAAATACGCGAGTTAAATCAGTTATAATTGTTTCATTTCAAAGTTCATAATATTATGCGTAGATACTCGTAATTATGAATTGCACTTAAATTTGTAATCTAGGAATAGCATAGAAGTGCCAAGTTATTTCTTTAACATATCTTCGCTGAAAATTTGGTGAACAATGACTGTGTCGTTTTTGAGAGTAAATCTTCTTGTATCAACGTATATATATATATATATACAAGAATGTATTATATTAATATATAATACCTATATATAGTTCATATTCAAGTTTTAACGGAGATAAAAAACGATTCGTGATTCATAGATCTTTTTAAGTTTCCTTTAGATTGACCTATTAAATAGGTACGGTATTTAATTCTAATGCGCAACCTCCATGTAGTTTTATAAGGAAAAGTAAGTACCTACTTAACCAGTCTTTAGGACGTCTGATGTGAAAAAAATACTCAAGGGAATTTTAACAATAAGTACGTATTGATTTGACGTAAAGCTATAAAATCTAATGTACTTAGGTACTTAAACGATACCTTCGTAATAGCCCTTTAAAATGACTACCCTGCCGTCCACTTACTAAAGGGCCGTTAAGCCCAAAATGTAAATTTCGAGAAAAAGCCAAAAAACGTGGAATTCGTTGTCTCTACAAAACTATTACACATAGAAAAACGATTTTTGTCTACAAAATTTTCATTTAATTCCGAGAACTATTTAAAGTGGTACGCAATACTAAAAGTGCATTATTTCATTTTTTTTTATCATTTTTTCTTTTTAGCCAAGGACATGGACTGGCTTTTGTCTTCAGTTACAGCACTAAACGGCAGTTAACCATCCCTGAGCGAGGCTTAGCGGCCCTTTAGTGATGTAATTTCTTTTAAATGTTGAATGTAGTAAATGTATGTGGCAGTTATTCAGAAATGCTTAGCTATACGGCGGCTAGGTGACTTAACTGCTGTATAGTCAAGTAACAGAAACAAATTTCACTTACTCATACAGTCCAAGGAGCGGCTAAGGTACCTTAACGTCTATTAAGTGAAGGAAGTGTCAACAAAATTGAATTATTCCTAACAGATTATAGTGTGATACTTAACTAAAGGGCAGTTAAACATACGTCGCTCGGGGATAACTTCTTTTTAGTAAAGCAATCATAAGATCAAATGTGATATATTAAAGTCGAAATTCTGAGTAACTAAATCATTTTATTCAAAATCCAAATAAAAAATAAGGAAATAAAAAAAATTTGGTCAACTTGCCTGTTAACTGAGCTAATAAACTTTATTCCACCAAAACATTCTGTAAAAAACTAGCTAAATCTCGAAGAAGCTGCTTGTTTATTTCTAAAAAGTAAAGAAATCTAGACAAATTCGGGCGAATTCTAAGGTTCCTTACTGCGATTTGTTTATTATCATAGTTAATGTTGTATGACTTGGCCGTTAATCGAAAACGAGACACTAGCGTCCAATTACCAATACCAATATGGGCTTTTATCGCTTAACAAACATAGGTAGTTGCAACAACAATTACGTGTAAACAAAATTGACTTGTACCCACTAACGTATAAAGAATGTTCTTCTTCGAGACTTGGCTAGTTTTTTACACAATATTTTTGGTGGGATTTCACTTCTTTTTGTAGAAACGTGGGAATATTGATTTATTTATTTTATTAGATTTTCTTATTCGACAAAGTTTTTTTCTTTTTAGAGTAGTTTTTTATTATTACAAATCTTTCTTTTCTTGTTTTTTGGTTCTGATTCTTGTTCAGCAACAATTTTTCTTATTGCCCATTCGCGTTCATTATTTATTTAAATAGACGATTTATAATATATAATTCCGATAGATCATTTCTGAAATATAAGCGCGGTATTTACGCTTAGGCCGGTTGTATTCGGTGATCACTGAAGCTAGAGCTTTTATACTCTTGAAGTGAACATTTATGAGGTGCACCGCATGAAGATCGGTTACTCGTGAAAGCGCCACGTAGGTTTGGCCACAAGAGAATATGGAGGTGCCCATATGCTATATTTAAGCCCTTGGCTCTTGTAATTGTTAGGGCATACGCCACACAGATTGGGAATTGTTCTATGTACACGTATTGCAGGGGTATGATCTCAAATTTTGACTCAATAGGCTATAATTCGTGAATACAATTATTAGCGAATTTTCCCATGAATTGTTTAGGCTTTGTTTGGGTCCCACGTCACTTTTTGTACAACGCCTATCGACCCACTAAACCTAAAATAACATCAATGTTTCTGCTAAGCATTACTTTAACTCCCTTTTAATGATTATTGTTTCTTCCAGCAGTCATCGACGCGTCATCTTTATATTTTTGTAAGCACACCGGGGCTTTCAATTTCATACATTTTAAACAATCCAAGGAATCTTTAGCAACTAACTTTATCTCGGGGTTCGGAATCGCTTTTAACATAGCATTATTTAACTGCATATACCTACCTACATAATTATTTCTAGTCGGTAGTAAGCAAACAGCATGTTTTGGCGAGTCCCTCAAACATTGTGCTATTTCCATTAACCTTCCTTCATTGCAATGCGAAAGCAGAGGTATCAATCGGTTAGACAGTATATCTTTGTCTGATTGAGTTGTCACTCCTACTCCGATTCTTTTTAACATTTTTACAAACGTAGAATCATCCAGCTGTCTCATATTCAACGTGAGTTCGTTGTAACTATAAAGTTTAGTCTATAAGTTTGGAATACTTAAGGTGCCTATATGTTTATTAATTTCTGAAGGGGTTGGTTTTTCAAATGGCGACTTTTCTCTAACGGGTGGAAGTTGCAAAAGATCCCCAAACACTAAAATACTTATTTCTTTTCCCAAACTAACCTTCAACTTTCAACCAATCTTCTACATCAGAAGTATCATACACTTCGCAGAAACGAAGATTTATGTAAGCTAGAGTTACATTAGATATCATAGACTCTTCATCTATCTACACTAATAATATTATAAAGAGGAAAGATTTGTACCTATTTTTGTATGTTTGTAATGAATAGGCTCAAAAAGTGCTCGGCCGATTTAAAAAATCTTTCACCGATAGAATGCTACATTCTTCCAATTTGACATAGGCTACATTTCATTTTGAAAAAAATTAGGGATCCTTGGTAAAATTTGAACGATGTAACCGAAGGTGTAGAAAAATGATAGGCTATAAAAAAAGGGATCCGGGCGACGCCGGGGCGGGCCGCTAGTAATAAATAATTCGACAGTTTTTAAGTCTGTCCTTAAAATTTGAAGTAGTTCGTCTGAAAGCGGGTTGTATTTAGAAGTTTGTTAATGTTCTACGGGCAGTTGTAATAATCTGTGAATAGTTTATCCGTTTACGTTAAATGCTGCAATTCCAGTCGGGGCAGTTATATTTCAGTTATTAAACCTAAATTAAAACTTCTTTACATCTAATAATTAAGCAATAGGTAATCAAATGTACGCGTCCGCCGTCAACAAGCTCTACCGGAGGACTAAATAAACTATAATAATTGGTGGTGGGTGCCCTCCGATCTATCCCTCCTCAAAATGTACGCGGTGCGAGCGTCGAAAAACTGCCGTTTAGTTAAGGAATGAGGCTTTACTGCTCTTTAGCTCTGTATAATGTACAAAATAATTTCATCTATACTTAACTAAAATAGCGTTAAAGGACTATAACTGCTCTTTAGCGGAGTTTTTCTATAAGACCGCTTTTTAGTATAGCAATTTTAATAATAACCGTAGTGGCTTGCTTAGCTATAACGAAGTTAAAGGAGTTTTGCGTCTCTCTAGCTAAGGATAATGGGATAACGACTTTTTAGGTAAGCACGAGATCACAAAAAAAGAATTAATTCCTTAAATTTTAGCAGTTATGGTGGTTTAACGTACATTTAAGCTAAGCAATGTGGGTTTGACGCTCTTTAGTGTAGGAACCACCAGAAAATCTGCCACTTAACGGCCACAGTACTGCTCATTATCTTTAAAACTATTTGCCGTAGGAATACGATTCTTAAACCAAAAGATAGAGAATTGAAAACTATATAACGTACCATCAAAAAGTCAAAATTGACGTTTTGAGGGTTAACGGCTCTTTAGTAAGTGGACGGCAGTACCTTACAAAGATTCCCACAAAGTTATGTCACAACATGTCATACACGTATCCACGACATACAGTGTCTAATCGCTATGGTGATTATTATAACAGAACTATGACAAATTGATATTTAATTTAATATTATGACATTGGCATAAGCCAATCCGGGGAGGAGGTATTGCCAAACGGTGCCAAGATTTAATACTATTGTTTTATTTGTTGGAATGAAACAAACCTATTGGATTTATTCGCGTAGGTATATTGATTTCACGCTGAAATATCGAGATTGTTTACATTCTTCTTATTTGAATGAAATGAGCGTTCTCTTACCAAGTTCATTCTTATTTATTCCTGAGTGAGATGCAAACGAAACGAATAAGAAAGCGCCTTACTTGAGCTTTAATGCAACAAAACCTTTTTTCTGTAACAGATATGCAATAGGTAAATAAAATTAACACCTTACGAGTAGAAACCTGGAACTAAATCATATATAAGATTGAAGATTATAAAAGGAATATATGCATGCTAGTTTTAAGAAAATAATACTCGTGCTGAAAATACCTATCTATAGATATTAGGGTCATTCTTCTTTTTTACACAAACCTGTCCTGCGTTTAATCATAGCGTTTCATTAGAGTATTGATATTTACGTAAAATTTTAATAAACGGACATTTTTTTTTATCTAGATCTATTAATTTATTATGTAATCTTTATCGACTGGTTAAATAAAAACAATATTTCTCGAATAAGAAATTCGATTTAGTCCTTATAAAATAAAACGCAAATTTACAAAAATCGTACACCGAAACCACAATATTTAAGTTCAATAAACCAAAAAAAAACAAAACGGGGTGTGGCTGTGTTATGGACACGGCCGATTGTTATACGTGAATACGTCTCGTAACGGGTAATAGTTTTTAAATAAAATATTATTATTCATACAGTCCTTACTTAGCGTAATAAATTCTTTGATTCTTTAGCTATCCAGTGGTGTAACTGAAATTTGGATGGAAATGATAGATATGTAGCTACAACACTAAACTGTATCCCCCGATTTTGTTATCATTCGTTTTTTTGGATTGCCACGTAATTTTAAAGACGTATTCACGTCAAAAAGAAGGCAACGTCGGTTTATTCTAGGTAAAAGAGAAGAATAACCCATTACCAATTATTTCCAACGTTTTAATAAGTTACTTGGTAACTTCCGCATAACGACATCCTCCGTAACACTTGCCTCATGACCGCGTCCCCGACCCCCGTCTCGGCAAAAACTATACGAAATACATTACTAAAACCGACAACAAGGATATTACACACTTCAGAGAATTATGCATAGGTTATATGTTTTTATTTATCAATAAACAAGTATCGGTAAAAAGCACAGACTGACAGGTAATAGAGAATGCTAATTGATAAAAAAAGTTTTCAGACTAGCACATCAGTAAATCGTAAGTGACGATACAAAATTTTATAATCTGAGGAGGATTCTGTTAGTACGAAAGGATAAGTGTGATACAGTCCTAGTGTAATAGGGTAAGTATACTTAAGTTATTTATAATCAATATTACACTGAAGTTTACCCTTCACCTAGGACTAGGGTGTGTCTAAATATTCGACCCATCTTCCACCAAACTGTGGATATAGGTAATTATACTTTGTTATCACAAGTATCAAGAATACTTAAAAAGAGGCAGTCCTACTGTAACCTAAATTAGGTTAAAGATTTTTTTCTTTCTCTTCGTGTCAGCCAATTCATATTTGACATAGGTACTAAGTACTACAAAGAGGAAAACACACTAGAAAATAATTTAACTGATATATAAAGGTCTAGTTTTTCGCATGCCACTTATGAACTACCTAAGTATTGCTTGCAATCGATGAACAAATCCACATCTTAATACAGACAATAAAACAAATGCACTAATTAGGCTATTTCGTATAACAGCATTGTTGCCAATTTGTATGTGAATTCACATCACAACGCTAAGGCGACGTCTCGAAATCTTACGAAAACCCCTCTACGATTTTTTTTCCTTTTCTTGTTCTTTCTTTAACCCTGTATGGGCGCACTTCATACATTAGTGAAGTTGTGCCTATATGGAATGCACGCCCTTGGTAGGCACAAAGTGTCATTAATAGGTATTTATCAGATTTTTTGCTTTTCATATTAAACATCTGTTCATCTTAAACTTATGGATGACAGTGATTGCATACATGGGTACATATTTATGAGATAGGAGAATCTAGTGATAAAACTTGTGCCCACATTTTAAGAGGGGCAAATAAATTAAAATATTTTATCTAAACATTTAACTGTCATTTTTTGTTGATCTGGTGCATAATATTATTTTAATCTGAACTTAAGTGTTCAAAAAATAGTATACCATTACTAGCCCTAAATATTTTTATGGCAGACCTCTGTAAAATAAATTTTGTAATGAAAAGTAAAATAGGTATATATAAGAAACTAACTTAAATCAGAAATCTCAAGAATGTATTGTTAGGTCCGTCAGTAGGTAATTCAGTATATTCTTATAGTTACATAATCTAAATATATGTCGTCGCCTCGTCGTGGCAATATGCACTGATTGCGCGTGAGTCGGTAAACTGTAGCCGGTATTGTTGTCGCTGATGACGTATAGGCACTTTGTTCTACTGGCATAAGGTGCTTTATTTATAACCGAGTCGACAGTAGACTTGAAATATGTTCCGATTTTATATCTTAACTTATACTTATTTTTATCTTAAAAAGTTAACATGTAGGAACTCAGGGAGATTGAGCTTCTTTTGTTACCTGATTCTGCTGGCGACTTCATTATACAATTGGAATGAAACAACTATTAACGGATTTAACTCGCGTATTTTTATTTTATTTTATTTGCTGACGTTTCGGATTCTTTACAGTTTCCATAATCGTAGCACGACTGAGCTGACAATAGTCTAACGCTAAAGTCTAACGATAAAATAAAATAAAAATACGCGAGTTAAATCCGTTAATAGTTGTTTCATTCCAATGAGTAATAACCGCGAAGGCATCAGAAATTATTTCATTATACAATTTTAGACTAATTTGTTAACTCTATACCTACCTACATACTGATTACGTAAATGGAATAAACAACCCAATTGACATCAAGCTATGATTTAAAATCAACTTAAGAGGATTGTGAACCTGTTAATTTTCATACAAAAGGCGATAACGTTTTAATGTTTTAATAATCTATATATAGATTTTTAGATGCTAATAAATTTTAGCATAAGCAATATTTCTTAAAAATCAAAACGTACAGACGTAGTTTCTTATTATATCTACAACATATCCAAAAATTATAAAAATCTAACTATATTTACTGGGTGTAAAACGTTATCACCTTTTGTATGAAAATTAACAGGTTCACAATCCTCTTAATGAAAAATATTTGGTACGGCTCGAGAATTTAAGTAACACATTTCTTATACTCAACTATTATAATTTATATATAATTAAATTATATATTAAAGTCAACACTTTAAGTAGTCTCCTTATTGGCGCGTGAAAATAATTATTGAAAGTAGGTGTTGGTATCGGATGCTGGTTTTTGCAACGCCTTGCTGTTTAATAGTCTATTGTTTATACACGGATCATACTCGAGCGTATACACGCGAATACACTTAGGTATAAAAAAACTAGATCACTTAAACTGAACCGATTGATGACAAAACTTTCCTACTACAAGTTTATGCACCTTTGCATTATGAGGGATAATAATTGTGCAGTGCAAATTGCAATCTAATTTGTTTGTTCCTCGCCGCGTACGCGAACGCTTATTATATACTAGTTTCTGCCCGCGACTTCGTCCGCGTGGAATTCCTCCTTTTTTGCAGTCGGTTAAAAAGTAGCCTATGACCTTTCTCAGGCTCCAAACTTTCTTTGTACCAAATTTCATTTAAATCGAGTAGTTTTAGCGTGAAAGTGTAACAGACAGACAGAGTTACATTCGCATTTATTTTTTTGCTGACGTTTTAAAAACCTTATAGTTCGAATAATCGTTGCAGATTGATCTGACTACCTATCGGTTCACAAAACAACTTATAACAGATTTAATTCGCGTATGTTAATTTTCGTGCCAACGCTTAATCTACAGTTCCCATTTTTAATAGACTGCGCTGACAATAGTTTAATTTTCTTATGACTAGGTACTCAGTTTAGATACGTAACGGTATTAAATTAACTTGTACCGATATATTTATAGTTAATATTTAGTACTTACCTATCTACTAGCGATGACCTACATAGAATTTAATTAGAACCGAACCTTCCCATACTTTTTACAATTCACATAGAACCAGAATAAAAAGTCTTCGATAGTTTGCTGTCGCCAAAATATATCAAAATCGATTTTGACGTCATCGCAAAAGATTAATTAGGTAAGTATCTATAGTCTATAGGTACTTGGAAAACGAATAAAAATTCTCACTCCCATTTATAATATTGGCATGAAATATGATTGAAAGATGCATATTAAATTTAATCACGATTATTCACAAATGCGTTTTTTATACCATTAATCATTATCAATTCGATAAGAATTTCCGACATTATTAGAAGTTAAGTATTAATATAGAAACAACAAGATTTCATGAAATATAAATATCATACTGACTCGTGTTTCGGGACCTCGATAGTCTTAGTAAGACAAAAACCTTTGTTAATTAGGTATATGTACATACTTAGGTTAGTACAAAAAGTTTTTAATTAATTAATAATGGTAATAGTTACACGTATATATGACCAGGAAGAACTTACAAATTTTCCTTTCAATTTTCTTCATCTGTTTCCGTAGCATGAAATAAGTATGATAACTTGAGGTAATACGACATCTGTCTATATGAAACGAGTGCGTTTTAAAATAAATTATGTACGTGACACTTAGTGAAGCTGAATAATAAATATCCCAAATCACACCAGTCTTGTAATTTACGTATGTAAACACTAAAAATAATCATAAAGATTCTAACTACCTATAAATATTTTTTAAAACATCGCATAGGATTGAAAAGTGCTTATTGGTCTACCATTATAATAGCTCCAAAAAAGCCCATGAAATACACCCGGAAAACCCCCCCTTAACTCATCCTTAACACTTAGAAATAAGATCAAGTATAAAAGCTCGCAAACTCAGGCGCATCTCAGTAGACGTTCATTACTCGTGTAGTGTGTGTGTGTGCGTTCTTGGATTTACGTTGCGGCGGTACGGATTTTATTTTCATTTTAATTTTCGTGTGCAACAAAAATTACACATTTAACCTAGTATTATATGTGTTATGTTTGATGTATTAGTGACTTATTTTTAGCACATGTGGTTTTTATATTTTTTAACGGTCGCTTAGGTTTTTAGTGATTTTTTATAAGTTGAATCTGGCTAGGATTAACTTTAAATGACTGAAAATTTTCATAAAATGATAAACTCCTACCTGACTACCGTCAATAGTGCAAATACGAGTTATTACATAAAGTACATTTATTTGTTAGTTAAATAGAGAAAAAAAAGAAAGCACTTCATACCTAATACCAATAGGTATATAGTTAAATTGATTAACTAAAATTACCCCACAAGCTTCAAATTCTTATTAAGAAAATGTACCTAATGTACATAAAGACAAAATAATTTAAATATTTAATATACCTACTCAACAATAGATATATTGAATATTTAAATTATTTTGTAAGTGCGATGACAATTAAAATTCGCATGCGATTTTATAGCTTCGCTTCAAGGTAACTTATAAACAAAACTTCATGTCTTTAGACCATTCAGACCAATACAGTACCTATGATAAATACTAGTATGTAGATAGATCATGATAATGAGCCGGTAGGTTTTTGACTACTGTAGTTACCTTTCTTATTTTTTAAATAGCAAATGCAATGGTATAAAAACTTTTAAACTAGATAATAATTTATTATCAGCCCCACACCTAAATATATACTAAAACATTATCATGATAGAATTGTTTTTTTTTGTGTACTAAAAAAACCCAAAAAAATAAAGAAATAAAAGGACCTGAAGGGTGATTTGACGGGCGTAGTTCTAAATATTCAAGTAATTTGCTACCTACGACAAAAAATAAAGTTTGATGCAACGATAAAAAAATCTTATTGTAGGGCAAGGGCAAGGGACTGACAGTGATCAAACTTCCCTATTTGTTATTCTTTTATTAGTATTATATATATATATATATATATATTATATTAGTAAAATAATAATTCAGCCTATAACCATCTCATTCTAGGCACAGATATCAATAAAAAGCTGCAGGGGATTTTATTGATCAGACCTTAGGGATAAATAGGTAGGTCACAACTATGCAGGTTGCATAAGATGTTTTCTTTCACAGAAGGAGTCGGAAAATATAGTACACTAGCTGTCCGCTCCGGCTTCGCACGGAACCCTATTTTTTTCCTAAATAAAATTTAGCCTATGTTACTCGTGGATAATGTAGCTTTCGATTGGTGAAAGCAATTTTTAAAAACGGTACTGTAGTTTTTAAACCTATTCATTACAACTAAATAAACAAGGTTTTCCTCTTTATAATATTAGTATAGATAACGGAATTGCATATGGTCATCGACGGGATATGAACTTCGAACCTTCCAATAGGTCACATGTGCTCCTAGCGATGTTCGCTGCTGTTCTATTCCATAGCTTAGGAATTGTAGAAAAAAAATGGAGGTGGGTATGTAAACTGTCTGTGCTAATCCAGCTTTGTAGTCAGAGGGGTCACACAATCAAATTCCATTCTAAAGATAGTAATTTGATCTAAAGAGCAATAGTTTTGAAAAAATATTTACTGCTACCCCTGGGCCCTTGTGGCATGGGGGTCATAACTGGATCCGCCCTTGTGTGCTATGAATCAATTTTGGCAAAATTGTATCCATTGATTAATGCAACAAAATCGCTAAAATAAAAGTTGATTATCTCGGCCAGCACAGTTTTATATAAGTACATCAATATTGTTCATACTTTTGAGAGCGACGGTGTCAGGTCCTTTCCCGCGTGACAAAAACCTTACGTGCTAGCCCGTGTTATGTATGGTGTCTATCACTACCTTCTGTCACCGTCTCACCGGACAGTACAATACAATCGCGTGAGATTATTTCAAAACTCATGTAATGTTCGCTTATGTTTTATGTGCGGCTGGTATGACTTAGATGTTGAGATTATTGGTACAAATTCATTACGTTAAGAGTTTTGTCTTTTGAGTAATGGCGACGTTTTTTCTCAGACGTTAATTATAAGTTAACCTTCTAACCTCATTTATTAAAAGCTAATTATAAAAAGTAGTTTTTGCATAATGAGATATTTTTTGAAAAATATATTATTTTTCAAATAATGCATTTCAGATCGCTACATTGGTTTGTTGTTATTATGAAATAATATCTCCATATTTTTATAGAACTTAAGATTTAAAAGTGCATACTTTTGTCCTCATAAAAGTTCTACATATTTTTGCCTCTGACTGTACCTAACATTCAAAAGCCTTTTATAATTAAAGCTTTTATATACACAAAATTACAGTATAAGTAATGATACCGAAGGCGTGAAATTTAGATGTCATGCTTATTAGGTATAGAACTTCAATCAAACTTTAACAAGTTATTCTGTTAATGCGATTATGTGAATAAAATTCTATTCATTTTGCATTAGGTACAAAATAACCATGACTAACGTAAGTGAATTTTTAAATGTACTTAACTATAGTTTATACCAACTGTAATAATTAAAATATTATAAATAATGGAATGGGGATTCACACAGTTTTATGCACTTTTCATTTGCGCTAGAGTAAAGCGAGACACATATTTTTTGTTTAATTACTAAGTACTTTACGTGCGATATAAGTTTGCTGTGTTAATAAAAATCAAACAATACTCATCTTAAACTTAAATTGTCTAATTTACACTATTTTGAACAAGTCCTCAGAAATCTCAGAATAGTGCAGTAAACCTTAACCGGCGGCGCACAAGCGCATCATTGCACGACATTGGCATATTATAGGGCTGTTGGCACGAAGATATTTTATTGCAAACTATCCTGTCAAAAGTTCAATGATGTTTTTTTAATTGCTTCTATCTTACGACAATTTGAAGTTTTTTTCGCAATATGCTAAAGGTATAAGTGCAAGTGGAGAAATTATTGTAACTAAACTGAAGAAGGTAGTTAATTATTTTGTAAAAAAAATGGGGTTTACATAACTCAGTATTATACGATTTGAGGAGACCCCTTCGTGATAGTTTATATTTTGTTTGTGACCGTTTAATTTATTAACTTACAACACAACCAAAGACAATCAAAACTTAAGTAAACATGGCGGGTCAAAATGAAATTTCATATAAAATTGACTCTAATAGAAAACCACGATGCCCTTGGGATGTCAATTTCACGATAATAATACTTACGAGCATGATTGAGAAAAATATTTTTATAGTCTATAAAACTTAAATACGTATGTGTATATCATAACTAACCGAATAGTATTAAGTGAGGCCGCTATAAAATTTTATGGAGTGTTCTAAGTAAAATATCTTTGTGAATGCATGACTGATTGTGAATGTTGCATATCATATTGAACAGTAGGTATAATGTGATCAAAAGTGATTTAAACCCAATGAACATAAGCAAGTGGATCCCAAAAATAAATAAACCTTAAAAAAATAACAATATTATATTTTTTAGTTGTAGTTAGTCGCAATTTAATCTATTTATTTTACTCTCGCGATGGATTTCGTGCTTTCTCTACATTACCTTTATCAGTAAATAGGTTTTAATATTTTATAACTTTTTTACAGATCTCGTTAGACAGAAATAGAAATGGAATCATCACTCAAAAAGGTATGTTAAACACAGTACATTTTATTTGATAGGTTCATATTTATTAAGCTATCTAATATTGTAGAAGGTGACAATATGTAGGTACCTACCTAATGAATTTCTGTTTTTTATAATTAATGCACATTTATATGAAAACTTGATCATCAACTTTGTCTAACATCGAATAAAAACGTTACGATTTTTTATTGTTAAGAAATCTTAAGTATAAAGTATGTACTATTTATTTAAGGTCAAATAATCCTCAAATTGATAATGAAGGATTTTTTATGCGTGCATACTTAACTCCATTGCATTTTAAAGACATAGCCAATAGATAGGTAAGTACTAAATACAATTCTCACGCGGTAACCATTGTCAATTCATATACCTGCTTAAGTTAGTAAATAAAAGCTTTATTGAGTTAAGACAAAAAAAACGACAGTTGTATGGATGTTAGGTTCACATTCTGGTATTAGTTACTATAGTATGGTATGTAGGTAAAAAACTATTAAAGACATGTGAACGAAGATAAAAATAAAGAACTTAAATTTAATCACCTAACAATACAAAGTTTGCGACTTTCTTAAGCATTCAATTTAATGAATCAAATAAGTAAATAGGCAAGTAGGTACTTCATTTATCTAAGTATTAATTATTTTATTCATGTACAATTCACAGCACTTGATCTAGACCCAAACTAAGAAAATCCTGTGCTAAAATTAGAGGTGCAAATGCTCGCTCGTGTTGATCACACTGACATCTGCCCCTAGCAGGATTCGAACCCGAAACCACTGGTTTCGTAGCCAGTAGCTTTAACCAACAAACGGGCCGTCATTGATTTATGTTGCAAGAACTCATAGGTACATAGCAGGAACATATTACAAGGCTTGTTAAATGCTAAGAAATCTTTTCAAACTTATCATTTCCTAATATTCAAATCGAACATGAATGATGGGATCGTAGTCTATAAGTGTCGTGATATAACTCACAAGACCCTTAACCTACCCTACTTTTATGACCGTGCGTCTTCCGGGAATGAACTCGTGACCGTACGCAAGAAACAAAAGTACCTACCATTGCATTGAATGAGTCTGCAGCCTACTCTACATCTACAGCTGCTTCAATTTTACGAAATAAAATATTAGAAATGGCATGTACAGCTAAAGTTTGAAACCAAAAATCATTTAGTAAGCTGTTACCGGAATGTAATCATTATAATAAACCATTTTGGTTCTCTTTTTACCTAATTACGTTTCACTAATTATTTACTTCAAATATTTAAATTTATGTTCCTTCTGTAATATGAAATGATGTAACTGCAATTTTGAAAATAATTTCAACCAATATTAACTTTTTACGTCATTCTATGATTACTCTTACGTGAAATGCTGTAATATTTCAACTTAGGAACATCGCTCCCAACATATATCTTATGGGTAATAAAATAAAGATCAGTTTTATACAAAGTCTATCGTGTACTTGTAGCGTTTGTGTGAGAAGAGTCGGGGATAGCTAGAGATCATATGGAACGAGGTAAATAAGGGCTATTTCACATTTCAAGTTTGGAATTTTTTTGCAAGGTAGTATTTTTATCTTTATTTTCATGTAGTGTCAACTATAAGTAGTTTTCATATCTATTTACCTCGGGTATCTCACTAATAATACTTTTCGTTGACATTATCAGTATATTATGTATACTCAATATACATGGAATTCAAAATAAATTATGATACAATAGGCTTTATAAGCTCAAGTTTGTATTTTAACAAAATTGTAAAATATAACAATCCATATACCTACCAACCTACTGGTGAATTAAATTGCATTCTTGTAACGGGATTTTTTTGATGCATTCTACTTTGTCCTGACACGATCTTGTTTCTCTTTGCCTGTACAACCTGTAATCAATTAAAAATCTTATATGCTTTATAAACTTTTTTAATAAAGTCGTTTCCATATTTAGAGATCCCTGGCAAGGCAATGCACTGCAATTTGCGTGTCATCGTTTTACCCCGACCTCTGGACGTAACATCATTTCGCGACATGATGTATGAGATTTCTATCATTTTACAAATCTATTAGATAACAGTTGTCGGTACGTGACATCTGCGATAGGTATAGGTATATTGGTGGTAGAAAATGTATGAACCTACAGTAATAGATACCTAAGTAAAGGTACCTTTAATTATTTAAAATAGATAGCTAATTATGTAAAATCATCATTTATACCTACTTTAAAGAAGCGGACAAAATGTTTACTACTTTACATTATTTCTAAAAATAGAAAAATACCTCCACATATTTATGAATTAAATTGTGGGAAACCTTTGAATTAAAAAAACATAAAACATACTTTAAGTGCTTCCCGTGATATGTTCGCATAATCGTAAAATTTGAGCTGCAATTAATGTCATAATCATTGTTCATATTTTTAAGGTGATTTACCACCCATATTACTACCGTTAATTTGTTTAATAAACTCTCGATCATAATTAAATTGATTTTTACCATCATACATCATTATTAAGTTGTAATAAAAAACGTGCTGCTTTACAAGCTTTTTGTTGTATGGTACAAAGTATATTTTTTTATCAAATCCGTTATTATCATCATATTAATATTATCATGTTTGTCCAAGGCTAATGCACAAAGTTTTATCAGTATTGGAATAATAGTTACATAATGGACGTTAAAAAAAATGTAATAAACAATATTCATTATTTTAAATTAATGAAAATCAATAAACGCTACATCCTTTACCTTAATTACAATGACGGTGCCGCGGTGTTATAAAACGCACACGGCCACACGCGATACAGGTAGCCAAAGAAATAAAATGAAAACAATAAAATTCACTTTTGTAGTCATGTTAATTTACATCCTTTCGTCTTTAGCTTTCACCTCTTAATTACATTTAAATATGTACCTACAGAACTTGGCTCAATATAGTCTAAATAAACATAGCACAATACACATGTTACATCCATAATATTTCAAAATGCACGGCACGCCGGTACAAATATACCATTCTTAAAATTTGTGATGTAAAACAAACAGAAACAAATTGTTGCAAATTAGAGATCAGAAATAGACAATATACCGGAACTAATGTTACAAAAGTTACGCGTTATAAAATCATTGTTTATCAAAAATACAATGCCGCCATTTGTAGACAAACGCCAAATCGTAATTACGACTTGATAGTCACATTGAAACGATTGTATGAGAAAATCATCAATCATAACAGAGATTACAAGATGAAAGAATTTTTGCAAGAAGAGTTCCGTAAATATCATCGGCGTGACGAATTCAGATTTCAAACGAGTTTTACCAACCACTACTTACACAGATACCACAGAAATAACTAGTAACAGGTAAAAAGATCATGTAGGTATTTTTAATATAAGAATTAAGATATATATATCTATCCAGATAGTTTTATCAACAAAAAAACAGTGCAAACCGATTTCGTAATTACCCCTACTCTAAAAAATGTACTTAATGAAAAATTAAGATTAAGAAACTAGACAATTTTGCAGCTGGATTTATCCTAACCCGAATTAAGTATAATATTGTTAAAATTTCATGCATTTGTATAAACTAAATCTCAGTATAAATTTTGCTAACTTTAGTCGAATCCAGTTTTAGGAAGTTATCGTAATGTAAAAAAATATCTACATTTCAACATTTTTTAACTAAAACCGCAGACTATATTATAAGTCCCAATCGTAATTCATGTGCACCCATTGTGCACCTCGCATGAAGTAGGTATTTGTGAAAACTAATTACAATAAAAACTGTTACAATAGGTAACAGGATTTCCGTCGAGGGAACTCTAAAAACCAAAGAGATTACTCAAAATTGGGTAAAGCTACAGATTATATAACATAGCGATTAAGCACCGAAGTTTATGTTACCTGTAAAAGTATCCGGTAATGATAATTGCAGGCTGCCAACGTCAGGACGTTGCACGAATTAGACTGTTACTTTGAACTTCAAACACTATCGTTTTAAATTGTTATGTAAGCTTCTTACGAGAGTTTAAATGTATGTCGTTCTTATTTAATCCGTAATAGTTTAGACAAGGAATTGATATTTTAACCCTTTGCTGATGTTAACCTGGAGGAGTAACTATAGGTACATAAAATTACAAAGATATAAAAAATACGTAAACAAATAGGTATCTAATGAAAGCAAATTACAGTAGATTTACCTTCTGCCGTAACTATTACGCAAGATGGTAGTTTTCCTGAGCATTAGGCAAATCGCGAAATGGGATGTAAGTAAAGAGGAAGGTTTTGTTCAAGTTTGGCTAAATTGTTATACATTGTAAGTACAATAAATTTACCAGTACTTGTTGTTTTTCAATGCACCATAATGACAAGATTTATCATTTTTTAATTCAAATAACAATATACTTAAATTAGTAGCTAAGTGCCTATAGGTATTCTTGCGACCCGTTATACAATTCAGTTGATCTTGTAATTTTTAATAAAAACTGATATTTAAGTCATGTCAAAGTGTTAGTATAGTGCTGTTTATATAACTTGTCAAAACACATTCGGTACAGTTGACAACTGTAGCGAATGTATTTGTGACACAATAACATGTCAATTCAATATAATATTCATTGTTGTTAAAATGTGGGGGGTCCAATGATTAGGTTCATCAAACATAGATACAAAAATGAAAGTAAAAGAAAGTTGGATCTAATGCTTAAGACATTTAAAGGTTAAGCACTTATTATCTAATTCATAAACATTTTTCAGGTACCTATTTTAATCTGTCTGAGATTATGTGTAAAATTAACGAGTAGTTTAAAACACTATTTTTCGTTTTTATGTTATGTATATATTCCTAATGATGAATGTTGTAGTGAAAACTTTACCTGATTACATTTTTAATTGTGTCTGACTGTAAGTATATAATATAACTAATTGAAGGTACAGTAGGCACATATTTTACCTACTGTATAAACATAAGGTACATAGTAGAATTATTTAACAATAGATTTATGTAGGTGCATGTTCATTTCTGACTGAGTCACATACATCGAAAACACCACGCACGACTCATGAATAGAGCAATCATGTCCGAAACACACGATTCAATGTCGCCCCTTGACCCATGTTTAGCGCCTTTGGCGACGATTATCTAATCTGTTCTTTACGGAAAACTTATAGTAGTTACCCAGGCCTCACAATAATAGACTATTGTGATATTTTAAATATTGTATTCGTTAGAGGTATGCTTTGTTGAGATATGTAATTGTAATTGTACTTTGCATACGCTCCATGAAATGTCTCAAACAAAATTTTAAGCAATTAATATGGCCAATTAACCTTAGTAAGCTTAATAAAATTCTATAAATAACCAAGCAGTTAAAAACTAAAGACAATATTTGAAATACACCTGTACACTTTTGGCGCGCGCGGTTTCCTCATTTTATTGTTAGCAATAATGGTTAGTAATTAAAAGTTGCCAAGACGAAATAGCTAAAAGTGCATATTTTGTTTCATAGAATTCGTTGCGATGCATACCTAATGGCAGATTTCAATACGTTGTCCGATGAAGCCATTGGAATAACGGTATGTTATTAAAATACTGCAAAAAAGAACATTCAATGCCATTAATGTGTTTGTTAATACGAATGTTACCTATGCATGCAATGTGCATGGGTGTGGTCTACCCAATATTTGTGCCTAATTGTAGGCTCATAATTGCAATAATCTAGATACCTGCCATTTTTTTATATAAGTAATACCTACCTACTATTTTATTTTATTTTTCTGTAAAAACAATAATATTGTTGTAATGCTTAAAATTTAATATTGCATTATTAATACCTATTGTAACATGTTGTAATCATTGATAATTTTGTACATCTTTATAATAATCTGTTAGTCATTCTGTTTCTTGCAAAACGTACCTACCTTAATCAGAATGTAGAGCAGTCTTCTACTGATATGGACATGAAATAAAATGTATGTCCTATCTACAACATAAGTTCATAATCACCTATTACGCATCTAAAAAGACAGTAAAAAATATTAGAATACCGTCTATTACATTTTAATATGAAAATGAACACGAAATAAAAATAAATAGGTAAGTATGTACCTATATTATGAACTAGCTTCTGCCCGCGACTTCGTCCGCGTGGAACTCCTCCTTTTTTTTGCAGTCGGTTAAAAAATAGCCTATGTTCTTTCGTAGGCTCCAGACTTTCTTTGTACCAAATTTCATTAAATTGGTCCAGTAGTTTTAGCGTGAAAGCGTAACAGACAGACAGACAGACAGACAGAGTTACTTTCGCATTTATAATATTAGTTAGGATTATCAAAGCGCGGGGAATGTATTTAATGATAAATATAACGACCACATTAATAATCAGATCGGTAACAATGGAACATCTTTTAATCAAAAAATAATCAAAAAACATATCAATATTACGAAATAGTGCAACGCTGCTCTAATTAACTATTTACCATTGTTTTTCGAGTGTGGGATGGGAATGGCAACCAACAGTGTAATATGTCATAATTATTTCTGACTATGCCGTTTAAAAAGGTTACATTTAATTGCTATGGATTTAAGGTTTATGACGTATGTGACCTTTGAGATACGAATATTACCGAGTGTGATTATAATTTATTGTAATAGAATTTGAAATTCAATAACTCTATTACAAGAACAATCGGCAGAACTTTCAAAATGCAAATATCACGAGAAACCGTATAATTTTCTTAACGAAAATAATGTGCCAACACTAAGAAATTTGCACAATCATTTGCAGAGTCAAGTTGTATTGCTAGGCTGTCGTGGCGAGCGCCTCCCAATGCTGTCTTCGCGAACCTTACTGTCACGAGATTTAAATTATTGCCAAACTGTTCTATTCAAATGCAATTGCACTAGTTTTGTAAATAGCATCTTTGGATGATCTTTAAGAGCTAGTTATGCAACCCATATAACATAAATTAATACGTGCCCGTATTAGGAATTAACGCTTATGTTTAACTCTTTATTATCTACTTACCTCAGGTTTATGATATGGGTATCTTTGGTAAGTTTTACTTATATTCTCCTATCCTAATCAAATTTTGGCACTATTTTAATTTCATCATTGTCATATTGATAGAGATTCCAATTTTTTTATTGTTTAAACATCACAGCCATTTGATTTGAAATAGAATGATATGATTGAATCAGATACGATTGGCAGGAATGTAATGAAAGTACGTGTACAGTACTATTTAAAAATAAGTCGTGACTTTGTCCATGTTACCGTGCATAATTTAATTTAAAAGTTACATTAAACTCTTGGGCATTTAATCTGCAATTTCCTTGATTATATCTTAATTGTAAATGGTGGTTACTATTAACTAATAAATTGCGGTTTTGTTCAAGCAAAACGTTTTAAAGTATTTAAGAGCTTGAAACTTAGTATTGACTCTAGGAGGATTATTCCTAAATTATAACTTAATTGTGATTAAATTAACAAGATACTTTCATCAGTAGTTAGCAAGTTAAGTAGTTATCTATAATTTTACTATTTGGTAGGTGCATGTCAATTTCTATTATTCCGAGTTATCTTTTCCTCTATATATTAACAAGCTTATCTAACCTACATGCTAACATATGTACAGAAGCTAACACATTTTACAGTGTGTAGACTTAGCAATACCTAGTCAGACTGTTTGTACCTAAATCTGGTCTTAAACAGCGTTAACCTCACTCCGCTCGTGATCTATAATGGATTCGCTAAAGGTTATGGAACTTAAAGTTAATCGTAACATATAACAGCATTTTGAAACTCAACAATTCTGGCCAAATTGTTCAGCTATACCATTATTTACGCAGGTACCAGCAGTACTAACATGCACTATTAAACCAGAGATAATAAGACACCATCTTTAAAATCCAACATGTTAAAATTACAAATTTTAATGTTCTTACCTCCGGTAAGCGCATTCTCGGACTAAATGCTATTTTTATTAAAAATAGGAATCATTCACCCACTTGCGTAACAAAACGTGAGGCAAAATATTGTCATAAATTGGAGTAGGTAATTTGAATAAACAGAACATATCCAATCATCAGTACATTCAAGTGAGTACAATACACCGTTCACCGTGGATTTATGGAGCACCTAATTACAATGAGTTCATTTGAGGGCTGCCAACCGTGTTAAATTATAATAACTAGTAGGTATATAACTATACTGTTGCTTTTTGCACCTAGTATAAAGTAGACAATAAATTTCGAATGAATTTACAAATGCAACACATAGCCAAGCTTACTGTATTACATATTTATATGAAACACAATAATTAAGCAAGATATTTTATTTACTAGGTATAACATAATTTATTGATTTATTTCAAAAAACAAAAGATAGTTTAGTATAATATAACTTCAATTAATTGGTGGAGTAAATAATTATCACTTTTCATTTATACTTCATACCGATCAAAAAAGGTTGCACGCTCCCATACTTACATTGCCAAACTTCATTCTGGTTCGTGCATCTTACAATCCCAATTGCCTATTTGCTTGTATATCAATTTGCACGAAGGGCTTACTTTAGATACCCTTATTCACCGCCAATAAGCACGACTCGCTTTATTACAACTATCATACAAATAACATACTTACCTATATCTCTAAACTACTTAACAAAGCGACCCGATCACGATCTGTATTTGAAGTTCTCGGGACCCTACTTCTTTAGAATGTGTCACAATTTTTTCGATAACAGGAGAGCATCCCTCGACTGAACAAAACTTGCATCCACATTGTCAAAGCGCACAAGTGCATCAGCGAGAGGTTGCGGCGGCCTTGCACTATCGAGCAATGCATTGTGCTGCGTGGCGCAATGCACGCTATGCGCACTTGTAATGTACACAAATAAGTTCTGCAGCGGTTAAAAATACTTGAAAAAACTAAAAAATTAAGAAATTAAAACTAAGAAATTTGTTAGTTGCATTATGTAATGATTATTAGAATGCATGTGTATGCATTTTAATAATCATAATTCTGATGCTGTGCAGCATCATTTATATCGTAGTATACCTAGCAAACACAGGTTATTAGAAAATTTTAAACGTTTATCATGAAAAGAAATGACTACCTACCTATATTTATGTATAAATTTGAAGATAGAGTTTACAGATTAAAAATTACTTACTTACTAATTTACCAATTCTCTTACAATCACTTCCATTTTTTATTTTTGTTAATTCTCTTCTACTAGGAAAAAAGAGAAGAGCTATAAGCATAACCGCTATGCGTGTCTGTCTGTGGCACCATAGCTCTTATTTTACACCTTGTTTGCTAACGCTACTTCCCATGAGCATTGTATGCAAAGATTCGACTCCGTTTTGTCTCCACGCGGGTGTTTGTTTCGCGGCCCAAACTATGAGACCAAAACTAGCATTTAAACTGAATGCTGTTTGTTATAACAAATAATTACTTCATCCAGCAGCTTATTGACGCTTTTAATGTCAAACGCGAATTTAATTACTATTGATGAAGGTTCATCTTCCTATAAGCTAGTTGCGAATACCTACTTTAGAAAATAATATTATTTTCTTGGAATCTAGACAGCATTAGCTCCTACTATTAAAAGAAAACATATATTTAACAGATATATAAGTATATCAACAAAACAATGATCATAAAAGTCTACCTACTCGTGTTATATAAATGGTGTAACTAACCTGACTTTGTTTTATATAATATCAGTTTTATTATAATAATATTTGCTCTATTTTTCAGATGTGGCTGTCCTGCTTGGTAGCATCCTCGGTGATAGCTGTAGCGACCGCGGCCAACGAGTACCTCCCCCCTAACAAGGGGTACAACTACGATGTACCGGCTGTACCTTTTCCCAACCCCACAAACCAAAATGGAAAAGTGGTAAATAAAATATAGTATCTAATTTAACAAATATTGCCTACCTGCTACCTGGCCGATAGAGTTGCTCCCTTAGAGTCCTATTACTACCAAATTAGTAGCTTTATATGACTCTAAGCCACTCTAAGGGAACAAACAGTCATACAAGATCCATGTTATTATGACAGTTTGTTCCCAATTAGCGCTGCTGCTAAATAGTAAATACTCGCATTTGCGATATCTTATCTTATCTTATCGTTGGGGCCCTTTCGGATGCACTTCGACCCATTGGGATCTTTTGTGCCTGCCCCTCCTTTAGCTTACTCCAGGTTCTCCATAACCGATTCCATGTATCGTATTATGTCTCCCTGTCGCAATGCCTTGAAGTCTCCAGGCTCTAGGTACCCGGAGCCGAGTATCTTCATTCTTCGTCTGGTGAGGGCGTCGCAGTAGCACACCAGGTGTTCCACAGTTTCGCATTCGTCTCCACACATTCTGCAGTCGCTGCTGTTCGTAAGTCCCATTTTATGTAGGAGTTCGTTGACTCCTAGGTGACCGGTGAAGACTCCCGTTATAAGTCGGATTTGTCTTCTGTTTAGAAGCCAGAGTTTTTTAGTCCAGGTTTCATTTGGGCACTGTATGAATTTGCGATAAAGCTGTTGACCTGCTTTAAACCACTTCGAAAAATATACTAAATAAATCCCACCAATTATCGAACCTATTCTTCCCATTGTGATTCAAGTAAATATTTAACTCAAGGTAGTATCGATGTAACGTATCTATTATTTAATTTGGAGTTATACGATAAAAGTAACAATTGGTTAATAAGTCATCTCAACTCTGCGCCTACGCATTATAATATTACAATGCACAATTGACCTTGCGCATTGAAAATATTTTAACACCAGTGGTACAAAGCTAAATAGAGTTTAATTTATATCGTCATAAGTAGGTGTGTAACTGCAGTTAGTTTAACAGATGTACTTAAGTACCTAGGTTTAGTTACGTACCTTAGTAAGTAGCTATCGTACGCTATCGCGCTGTAGGATTCAGATATATGACTAGGTAGATACGATAAAATAACCAATGTACTTAAAAGTAACGGCGAAAACGCATCGATTATTTGCAATTAAACTTTAATAGTACAACCTCATTAATAGAATCGTTTTATTTTGTAATTTGTACCTACATAACCTTCTCCAATTTGTCTTAAATAAAATTCATCAAAATTGATTTCCTATTTTACATTTACAACACGTAAATTCACTAATATCATCATATTCTTAGCTAGTAACAGTACCCTATTTAAAACAGTTTACTGAAACTTTTGTACTTGAAAAGTCAAGTAATTTTTAATTACCGACCTTATATTCACAGAAATTCATGACCGTGAAAAGTATAATATAATCAAAGCATTAATGGATATTGTGATACTGTATTGAGATAAATGCATAACGGGTTATTCTAAATCTGTATAAATAAACCGTTTATTGCTAGAACGAGGTTATAATACCTTACCTACTCTACTTATTCCTCGTTGTAATTTAGGAAGAGTTTATGAACTTCGAAAGTGTCCTAGCTAGCCTTGCAGTAGGTACGGAGGGACTTTTAGGTATTAAATATTAATTTAATTTGTTTCTATTGAATAAGTACCTACCTACTTAAAATGCAGGGGTGATAAATATTCCTAATACATATTTGGTTAAACCCTATTAATATTATAATAAATTTTAACAAATACCTACTCATTTAAAACAACCTAAAAATCGCCTCTATTTAAAAAAAAACTTTTAGAAATTGATAAGTACCTATACCTATATTATTATGAAAACTTTATATTATTATGTTAGTAGATACCACTTTAATTTTTTTTTTATTCATTCAAATCACCAATAACTCTCCTAGTGGTTGTATCTTATTTAATTGTTTTTTTTAGCAACCTACACCGCCACCATTCCGTCCACCTCCGCAGACCCCGACCAGAGGCCCGGCGTATGTGCCGCCTCCCACAGGAGCGCCTCCGTCCCACGATGTAAGTAAAAACATACAAATGCCTACAACTAATCCATTTACACTACTACTACTACTAAGCTTCCACGTACTGGCTCATACCATTAAGTTCCTGAAGGTTCTAATAATATTTGTACAAAGACAAGAGTAGAAAAAATCGAGAGCCCAGTGGTGTTCCTGAAGGTTGCTAAAAAAACAAAATAAGTAAGTATAACTATCTCTTCATATTATGCCTTAAAAATCATATGAACATTTTAAAAATATACTTCGTTTATGTAATGGTAAGTATAGGATAATCTCATTTTTTATCAAATGAAATACATACCTACACAATAAGACACTAGGTATTAAACAAAGATTAAACATCGTCCACATAGTGATCTGGTTCATATCCCGGTGTTGGCGGTCTATAATTACTCTCTTTCTTTGGAGTCGAGTCCTGATGTCCTGCACTATCTGCAAAACAAAATTGAGCGCATTTTAAAATACAATAAAGACATATTGCGGATCTGGATGTAAAGAAACTTATACTAAAAATTATTCCATACTAACTGCAATACATGAGCTAAATCCGTTAATAAATTAAATTGACGTTAAAAGTCACAAGTTATAATATTATTTATGGATCTAAGCGCGAGATTTACTTATCTTGGCGGAGGCACGGCAGATCTTTCATTCCACTTTAGAGTTACTCTCATATAACAAGAATTAAATTTTTGTTGAATTTTATGGTATATATTTTGTAAACTTTCTGCAATAATCCTTCATAAATAATCCAAAACATTCTGTTATTAAGTACCTAGGTATATATTATGGAAACTAAAATATCCGTAGGTATTAATATTGCTTTTAAAAAACAAAAAATAAAATGAAAGCAACATTTTCACAAATATCAATGGGTTAAGTAGATAGTCTGTATAGAATATTTTTGTGGTGTGATTACTCGCAATATGTATGTACTGACATAATGATACCCACATAATGGTTAATTACTTCCACTATGTCGCATATTACCTTCAAAATGCGCTTCAGAGTCTGCAAGAGCAAGACGCTTCGTCCCTCGTTTTCTTTTTTTAGTAGTTTTCGTCCAGACTTCACCTTCCCCATCAATGATAAGCTCATTATTAATATTTACATTATTATTTCCGGTTCCTTGCACAATGAATAAATTACTTTCGCCAGAGCTACTCTTTTCTCCTTCATTCTTCTTCGTTGGTTTTCTTTTTAGCTGATTATTTTTTTTAGATGTATCAATATTTATATTTGATTTATTATCACCAATAATTACAGTATTTTCGTCAATGTATATGCCATCTTCAATAATCGGTGATTTGTTGCCGATATCCTCTTTATTGCTATCATCACTACTTGAGTCTTCAGTCACAATGTAATGCTTGCTGGTAGTATGTCGATTTTTACCTCTTTCGTCGCTTACTTCATCTTCTCCGGCATTATCACTATTATTAGCATGGTACTTTTCTGTTTCTTTATCATTCTTTTGATTCTCATTATCCGGAACAGGTAATTCATTGTCTTTATCCTCCGCGCTTTTTGCTTGATTGTCTTCTTTGTTTACTTCACCGTCCTCATCGGATATCGTGATACCATTACCAGTATTAGGGTGGGTAGTATTATCAATTTCATTACCTTGTTCACCATCACTGGTTGTATGTCCATCTTTGCTCCCTTCAGTTACTGTCAAAAAATACGATTGTAAATGAGTTGATATCAAAATATTCATGTTACTTACTCGATTGAATCGTCGGGTACCTGCCTATTCCAATAGCCGTCAACGTGAAAATTGCACGTTGTTAGTAAATATTATATTATAAAGCAGTACTCAATCTCGTATCTTTTAATAATACATTGAGTCATAAGCATAGCATGTCTTTTAAAATTTTAATACCTATTATTTTCAATCGTAACTTTGCGTTTATCTCTTGAGTCAAGAATAAATAGAAGTGGGTAAGATAAAAGGTAAGAAGAATGAAGTCTGTTACATTAGATCCGCAAAGTTTCAAATACATTTTTAAGAATATAAAACGCGGCATGACCTATGATACGACATAAAAAACGTGTCGGGATTAGAATTCTACTTTACGGTTTCAATTAGGTAGATAATTGTTCTACTACGTAAATCCAAGTTACCTTGGGTGTTTCCTTCTTCAATTTCTTCGCTGCTTTCTATTCAAATGAAAAAAGGAAGTTAACAAAAATGTAAATAAACACTTATACCTAACTTCATTGAGGTATCTTAAACTACTATATTGTAGGTACCAAAGTGGTTTATTTTCTAATAACACAATTTTTATTTATTTTTCGTTATAAGAACTTAAATGTAAATATATGTTGGTAAGTAGGTACATACCATGATTACTTGTATTTTAACACAAGTTTAATTACTTACCAGGGATATCGCCATGTTCCACTGAAACAGTATAGGTAAACCTACTTTTATCATCTAAGAAAATATGTATTTAGGTAGGTACCTCATGATTAGGTAGAGTAGAGATAATTAATTTAACGATTAATAGCTAAACAAAAATAAAATGGATAATTCTTAAATGTTATTTGTGACGTAAATTCATATTATTTAATTAAAACTTACGTTGTATGGGTTTGCTTGTGGTACATCGTGTCGAGAATAATTTAAGAGTGGTCTCGTCGTATAATAGAGGACTTTGCGTTGCATCTATAGATACAATAAAACATTAAGAGACAGGAAGGTAAGCAACGAACCGCAGAGATGAGAGCTGCGAGGCTCTCCTATAAGTACCTGCTTACCTAGTTAAATCTAGACCCAAATAATTACTTAATATATATTTTATTTATTAATAGTTAAAAGTAAATACACATATATATATATATACTTTTAACTATAATTAATATACCTACCACCTGAAATCTGTTACAAGCATTAATGCTGTTAAAAATGTCAAAAATATATATGTTTAAGATAATTCTACCGACAGGCCGACAGGTACCTACATTACTAATTATTATAAGTAGATAAATATTACTAACAAATCCTAACAAGGCAATGTATTTATTTATTTACTCTTTATTGCACAAAAAAAATACTAAAGGCGGACTTAATGCCATACGGTATTCTCTACCAGTTGACCTTGATTGGCAATGTAGTGTATTCCAGAACTTGAATTAGTTAATTAGCCTACCTGGGATAAAAGTACCTACCTACTTAAAGATTGGTACTGCCATTGTACGTGGGTATACGCACCGGTAGAAATAGTCTCTTTTAGCGGCGAATTATTTCTTGGTGATCGTGGTCCCAATTCTATGCCTGGAAATAAAACGGCATTTTATAAGTAGTACTTAGGTATAGGGCTGCTTTCACAATGACCAAATCAGTTATTTAGTATCGGTGCACATACCTAAGGTAGTAGCGTGCGTCACCTTCAATCCTTTTTAAAGTAAACAATTGCCAATCGTTAATAGCAAACGAATGCAGAATTGTAAGTAGATTTAAGCGCTTCTAATAGAGAACCCATATTTGTACTTAACTATTACCTACCTATATAAACCTAAACGAATAAATTCTACCTTCTCTAGAAAAGTAAATACCTACCTGCATTACATTAATTAATTTAAACCAATCGTTTTATAAAATGAAAACTTACTTGACAAGATTTCCCCATAATCTGAGAATTATTTTATAATGATGAATCATTTAATTATACCTAATGATATTGTAGAATGACAAAAAGTTATATATCAGAAAGTGAAACTTAAAAATGTTTTTACTTGTTTAGTTAAATAAGAAAAAAAGAAACAACATAATATATACAACATAACACTCGGGAATATTGTAGCTTCCCAGCAATTAAAGAATTTTCCTATTCATCCAGTCGTTTTGGAGCCTATTCAATACAAACAAACAAATATTTCCTCTTTATTGTTAATGTAGATGTAGATAATAAGCAACCTCTTTAGACTAGATAACTAGCTAAAACTTAAATCAAGTCAACTTCTTGTGACATGTAGGTACCTACCTACTTAACTTAGGTACGTTAAGATCTCAGAGTTTAGACTATAGACATTTCAGTAGATTAACGTGTTCATACTAGGTTTATATTAATATTTGATATTTACCCACATCTTTGAATTTCAAAGCTTCTTCTGAAAATTACGTAAAAAAGATAATTAAAAAAATAAGTTAATACCTAGTTATTTAAATACAGAAATATTAGGTAAGTAGTTATGTTATACTTCTGTAGGTAGGTAACGTAGTGGCACCAATGACCGACAAGAACCAATAACCGACACTTTATTTTTTGATTCAATAAAATAAGAGTAAGAAATCGATTTCTTAATATGGCAAAACTGTACCATATATAGCACACTTTTGGCTGGCTCCCATTGACATTTTAGCAAAATCCGCCATTTCGTTTTGAAAATGGCGGTATAACAACTGATTGCGGCTGGAATACCGGTGAAAATAACAACATTTCTTAGTGAAATCCTTAAGGAAGTGAGTACAATTTTTTGTTAATTACACTACTCCATTGTAAATTATTTGAATTTTATCTTTTCTACGGGTTACTATAAGAACTATAGGATCCATTTTTGTTATAACGTACTTTAAAGGTTATTTTGATATTAGTAAAATGCTGGTGTCGATCACTGGTTTTTTAAAAACTGACTTTTCCAATAATCGACACGTGTCGATAATAATTTTCTGAATAATTTTTCATTTGACAACCGAATATAGTTCTTATTACTTTACGCATTTCGTAGATATTTGAAGTAAACTAATCAGAGTTGAGCTACCAGTAATCGACGTGTCCAGTAAGTGTCGATTATTGGGGAATAATATATGTCGATGATTGGTTCTTACAGAGAAAAAAATATTCTCCCGAGTAGTTAGAAAAAGCTGTAGAAGCTGTTAGAAATGGCGAAAAGATTGCAGTTGCTGCGAAACGTTTCGAAGTACCTAGGATTACGCTCCATGATAAAATATCGGGAAAAACAACAATGGGTTGCGTTATGGGGCCGAGCACAGTTTTAACTAAAGGGGAGGAAGACATTTTGGAAAAGTATATATTAGCTTTATATGAAAGACATAATTATATTCCTAACGATATCCTCAAGACTGATACTGTTAACCAATCTGTTTAATACCTTCAACCACCGGTTCAGCTGTTGTAACTGGAGATCTTCAAAGGCAACAACCTGATAATAACTCCACTGTTAATTACACATTACTCGATTAAGAACTTCACCACCGAATCCTTCATCTTCATCCAGTTTCCCTGAAGTACTAGGAAATAACCTATCATTAAGACATAGTACTATGGAACCACAGTACACAACACCGCAAAAGTCTTTAGAAAAAGTTTTAGGAGTGATTTCCATCTCCTCTTAAAAAAAGGAGAGAAAAGGAGTTTGTTTTGGCCGGACAATTGCTTGTTTAGTAATAAGAGAATGAAACGAGAGAAAATTCCATCAACAGTTATAAGTAAAGCTTGACCTTAGAAAGAATAATCCAGACCATAAGACCTTTAAAGAATATCAAGAAAAAAGTAAATTGTGAAAAATAAAAACAACAGCAAGAAAAAGATGATGACGATTAACCAATGAAAAGAAAAATAAAAACAAGATTAAGAAAACTAAGAAAACTGTTCAAGAAGATTCGACTTCAGAAGAGTCAGATGTGGAGATTTCATACGCTGAAAGTGATAACTATTAGTTATAATTTAGAAGATGACCAAGACAAAATAAAACAGATAGCGAAAAAAATAACAAAAACAAAGAAAGACTGTGATTCTATAGACTCAGATCTAGAGAATTTGCCCTTAAGTAAAATTGCATCTTCAAAACCAAGTAAAAACAGGAAGTTTTCTATAGTAAATTTCATACCTAATAATTAAGTATGAAGTGTGTATGTGTGTGTTTGTATGATTAATACACTAGATATGGATGATGTACTGTGGACAATAAATTAATAGTTACTTATTAAACAGTTAATTTTATTTTAATGACCCACTAAGCAGGTGGTGAACATTATAGTCAACAGTCGATAACTGGGTGTCGGTAAGTGGCAACTGTCGATGACTGGGTGTTGACTACTGGAGATTTGGTGTCGATGATTGGAGATTTATATGCTTTTTCCTTTTTTGGGTTTTTTTTCTAGTCCGTGTCCAGTTAATAAAAATAATACATCCTATTCTTATCTCAAGAATATACCTTACCATATTCAATCGTTACTTTTGGTTTAAAGACGACTAAATGACCTTTAATCTTATAAAGAAGCCCACTATCTCCTTAAAGTGTCGATCATTGGTGCCACTACGTTAGGTATACATTATTATTATAAGTTTTGAAATTATGTAAAAAAAAATCACCTTTATTTAAAAGCTGGTAACCATGTGTAGTCGATACAAGGACCTTGAATGGATAAAAAAAAATACTATACCATATATAAAACATTATAAATAAACACCTTGGCAAGAAACTAAACGGTCATAAGTATATAATAGAATTGAGTTTATGCATTAAATATAATTGTAGATAAATATAAAACATACCGATACACTAGTAAATAATATTATAAGCAAACGTGATTTACACCAACTCAACATTTTATTCGAAACAGCTTTGTTGTGAAATATTCACGACGCTTGACTTTTATATTTTATGATCAAAATATTACAAGCAGTAAAATGTAATACCTAGTTAACAGTCACTATACTGGGGGAGTGAAAATGTTAATGGAATAGTAAAATATAATTATTTAGGTTACCTGTTAAGGTAGGCACCCAATACCCATAGTTAACTGGACAGTTCAAGTAATAGCCTAAACTGGCTACTCAACATTAGGCACTTATTGATTTGAAACAAATTAGATTTTACAATCAACTATAACAAATTTAACTCGCCTATTTTATTTTATAAGCTGTCGTTTCGACAACTTTACAGTTTCTAGTGTGTTTAAATATTAAAAGTTTTAGTAGGTAAGTAGGGACCTAGGCTATTTGTACACAGAACGCTGGTACCGTAGGTACAGCTGTTTCTACCCTAGCAAGGGTTTCAGTTAATTCAGAATAGGTACGGTAGGCAGGTATACCTACCTACCTTAAAAACAAAAAAAACTGGACACTTATAGGTACCTACCTACAGGTATCCAGATTTGTTTGTACTTACCTAGATATTATAAGTGAGTAGGTATGTCTAGTTACGAGACTTTTTTGTTTCCATAGCCACTCGCCCTGTATTATGACGACTGTGTCTATAACAAACACCTATAAAAAGCGTATTTGAACACTTGGTATTTCTTAACAATTTATTTTTTATCTAGTTCTATAGATACCTAATTATGTTCAAAAACCCGTGTACGACGTACGTAATAGGTACCATTAAAAGTACCTACCTAGTTAGGTCATTTTAACCTATTACCAAATTAAGTCAATGATGTAACGTAGTTTTTTTTTTATAAAAACTAGTTATTAGATTCTAATAGTTTATGATAAATAGGTATAACTACCTACCTTAGTTCTCTATCTTATTTTGTGCAGGTAGGTATCACGGGATGTGGATACCGAGCTTGCCCACTTCCTAAAAAAACATGAATTAAACAATATTGAATACATATAATAAAGTAAATAATTAAATATTTGTGAACTTATTTCCTTATTCATCGCTCATTTAAATCTAGTAGGTAGATAGGTAACTATGAATGGGTGTATTGCACGATCGCTGGAAAATTGAATTCAAGAAAATTATTAGCCACCTTACCTACCTACATAAAACTTACATAGCTATCTGCTATTTCGCAAGAGATTGTAAACTAGAATAGGTACCTAAGCTATATTCTCTATTAGGTACTTACTTAGTAAGTAGTAGTAAGATACGTGTTAATATATTTTTTTTATTTTAGCACTCCCACGATGAGCATCATCACCACGAGCCTGGCATGCCTTTTGACTTTGCGTACTCTGTAAACGAAGATGGTAACGACTACAGCCATAACGCTATTTCCGATGGTGACGTCACCCGTGGGGAATACAGAGTTGCCCTCCCCGACGGCCGCACGCAGATTGTGAAGTACACCGCCGATTGGAAGAACGGTTTCAACGCTGAGGTCAGCCATCCACCTTACTCAAATGAAAATGACCACACATCAGATAAAATAATACCTAATAATATTGACTTATCTAGTATCTACCTAGTACTACTCTAGTAGCGCCTACCCGTCTCGTAGTAATACTAAGGACTCTTAACTTTAACATTTCTCCGCAAGTAAAATTCCCAGTTTTTACCACTGGTAACAGATTGAAAACTCACAAAGCAAAGAAAACAATTTCGCTCCCGAAATCCTTTATAAATATTGTACCTAAATACTATTATCAAAATAGGATGAGGAAACTATATAGGTACTTAATTACTTTATACATTTTATAAAGTTTCTATGTACCTATGTTATTTTCAGGTTACCTACGAAGGCGAGGCGCGGTACCCTGACCAGCCAGCCGGCGGCTACGCCAGCGGCCCTGCCTCCGGACCCGGCCAGGCTTACGTCCCTCCGAGCCAGGGTGGCGGCTACCAGTATTAAACAGAAAATATGATACGACATAATATATGGAGATTCACTCTATCTGGAGTCTCCAATGTGAACTGAAATCTTACTATAACTCTAAAAACGCATAAACCTACCGTCATTGCAATCTTTTCTATTAGGTAGGTATTGAAAGTAACAGAGTCTAGGTAACTTTTATCTCTACTGTGGTAGGCTTAATAGATTAACTATAAGCCACGTATTTTCAATACCTACTTAAATTCTAATTAAATCTCAGTTCTAATGAACTATTGTATTTGTATAGGTTAACTATATGATTTTAGTTAACTGTAAAATTGCAGTCTGCAGTGATAGGTAACTACCTACCTATTACTGCCAGTTACGGTTTTATAACTGCCAATTAGGTAAATAGTTTGTAAATATTGGCTGAATAAAAGAATGTTTAAGGTTCCGTAAAGATTATACGATAGACGTTATCCCTCAAGCATGACTAGGATATCTATTATAATAATATTGTTTGATAGTCTGCCACGTAATATTTCTTGTCTGCAATGTTAAAATGTTACCATTTATCTAGTTAATAAATTAGATAGAATAATTAATTTATAGTTACCATGTAATTTGATAATTAAAATTTCGTTCATTTGCTTGCATTGTAAGTGCAATAGCATCTTATAATATACCTACTATACATTTTATTGAAATTTGCATATCTTTACTGATTTTTTTTATAAAATAATTTGGTATACTATATCAAAAGTAGGGAAAGCAGATAAGTAGGTACATTATATTGACTATTTTATAATACTCATTAAAACTGCCTTTCAGACTATATTTCTAAATATATTATTGGAAAATTGTTAGAAATAAATACCTTTTGTACCTTATTTTTATAAAATAAATAATAAAAGAATTATTATTATTATTATTTTATTTCTCATAAAAAGACATTCTTTTATAATAAGAAGTGTACTAACTTAAGTAATGTGTATGTCATGAGGATTGCTCATATTTTGTTGATTATGTGACTTCTTGAGATGTCTATTTAACTCTTTTCTTAAACTAAACATTTTATTACAAAACACGCAACATTCAGTCTTTTCCCTATGTTGCCTCTTTATATGATCTGATCTTCGTCCAGAGGTAACAAATTTCTTAAAGCAAATCTCACATTTATAAGGCTTTTCATCTTTATGCAGTCTCAAATGTTGTAATAAAGTTTTTTTACTGGCAAAATTTTCACCACACACTTCACAAGTTTCATTCTTGACTTTGCTGTGAGTTTTAACATGTTCTGTGAGGTGGCTTTTTTTGAAAAATCCTTTGCAGCAAATTTGACACACATGTGGTCGTACATCTAAATGTACTTTATTAATATGTGCCTCTAAGCTGCCCTTGTTTATACTAACATAGTTACAATGGTGGCAATTATAGCATGTATTATTGCGATGGCGTTTTACATTTGACACATGACGCTGAAGATGTATTCTATAATGAGAATGTGTTTTTAAATATTTAAAACAATATGGACATTGTTTCTTATTATGACAATTCAGATGGCATTTTAAAGCACTTGGTGTTTTACAGCTTTTTCCACAGACATCACAGACTACAGCCTCATTGGTATTTTTATGACAAATTCTTTTGTGTTCTTGAAGTGTATCCAAATGGTGGAATTGCATATTACATTTGGTACATTCCAGTACCTTATTAACATTATCTATATTGCAGTTGATAAATTCCGGCAACACTTTTAGACGAGATAGATCCATATTCAAAAAGCATTTAGAACTGTCCTCTTTAATGCTCATAATTTCATTATTTAAGTTTGTAATTAATTTATTTAAATTCATATGAATATTTTCGTAATTTTGAAAAATTATATACATTTTTATAATCAAATTTGTACATTCTTCACACACTTGCTGTAGCACCATCTCCTGAAATAATATGAATCGCATAAACAATTTCTATAAGTTGGAATGATTCCAATTCCGATTCCAATGTGTAATAACCGCGAAGGCATCAGAAAATAACCGCGAAGGCATCAGAAATTATTAAATTTCTATAAGTTTAAAGCAAAATGATGATGTGTAGGTGTATATAAAATTTTGGCACTATTGGTTAAAGATATCTGTTTTAAAATTGAGTTGCAAGTTTTAACCCTCACACTTTGATTGCAAGTTAAATAAAAGCTACATTTGCTTTATGATGACTTTAAATTATAACGCGAATTGACATAAACATAACACATAAATTGTAAATTGTATAACAAAGTATTTCAACTTGCAATTAACAAATAAAGGTGTCAAATGTAATTAGCCACCTGCACAGGTTAAATTTGTTTGATAAATATTAATACTCCGTTATTGCTGATGGCCAGCGTGTAAACCATGAAGGCTTCGACTTGATTATTGGCTTGGTATTTGAAAGATAAGGATGATGATTGTGTTTAACGTATCAAAAACTTACGTGTGATGGAAATAAATATAACATCATTTCTGATACAGATTTTACGAAATCTAACATTTTACTTTCGAAAACCATGTCTGCATAAATGCTGTTCATGTTTGTATTATTCTTAAAACAAAGGAAACAAGTTTCTTTGTAAGCATTGGGGTTAATTATTATGTCTAGTAATTGGATAGCCATAGTGATAGCTCTGTTCTATTTTATTCTGATAGCACTGATACTAATAGCAAACTTTTCAAAAATGAAAAAATATAACTGAACTGTCAAAACTCAACATAAACAAACATTCCCAACTGTACTTCTTCGCAGATAATATTTACTATAATAATCTCATACTCTGTGGTCAGTAAAAAGCATTATGCCTGGTTGACACTACATTTAGTATTAGTACGTCATTGCATTGTTAAACTTAATTATAAAAGACTCGTAAACAGTTTAGTTCATTAGTTGCTTTGCAGAAATCAATGTTTACTTTCTGTTGACACGGTCAAGCTTAGTAAGGATTTTGCGACTGTGACCCTTTAATATCAAAATAGTGATGTGAACTGGTATAAATTAAAAATTATATTATGACTATGTCTGTGGAATGAAGCATGAAGCGCTCTTTCCATTCGATTTATCTTGTTTCTGCTATTAATCGTTATTAATACTGTTTTCTCTTTAATTATTATACTGAAATTTGTAATGTGAGTATAAACTTCGAATTGGTATTGAAATTGAATACAGACCTGGAGAAATAAACCCATTAAGTAAGCACTTATATTGAACAAATCGTACTCCTAGGAAGATTATATATCAACATCGCCATTTTGTTCACTTTGCACCAACATGATTTTTTATTTCATGTCAATTCACAATTGCTCTTCAACACAACAATCATAACAATGTGATACTGATGTCAGTGTCATTAATAGATTATGAGTCGAAAGTAATCGCTTTTATTTTTAATTCTTATTATTTATTATTGTTGATATGATCAGTGATACTATATTTAATAGGTACATAGCTTGTAACATTATTACAAGCTAAACGTAGCTGGTTCAGTTTTAAAATGTTTCAAAATTTGAGTACCTTGTACAGATTTTAATTAATCCTACATCAATAATTAATTTGATTTCAGCTGTTAATATTATGGGTGAGCCAGAGATACTAGGAGTAATAGAGGTGTGTGGAGAAATAAATGAAATTGTAAATTATGATGATTTTGACTACATCAGGGACAAATTAAAACATCTGCTGTACCAGCCTCAGATGTGCGGCATTTGTCTAACTGTCTGTGAAGATTTGTGCTCTGTTGATGGAGAATTTGAAGTGATTATGTCAAAGAAAACGGAAATCAAAACTATCAAGGAGATGGTTTTTTATTTGTTTAATGATAAAGTAAGTATATTCATGAAAACATAGAAAATTAAATATATATTATCTATCTTATTGGGTTATCACACCAATACTGACTGTTAGGACTAATTATTTCATAGTTTCTAATAATACTTACTTATATATATTTCAGATGCAAGATATAATGGCCAGTGAATATGTGTGCTATGCATGTGTTGACAAAGCTTTACAGTCATATATATTTATATCAAACACAAGAGAATCATCAAAAATTATTAATAACTTTATTAATGAATTGAACTATAAGTCAGTTAGTGCAATTGAACAACTCAACTCCACAGAAGACTATACAAATTCTGAAGTGGTGATAATATTGGAAAATATTGAAACAGGTTATCCAGAAAAAAAAGAATGTGAAACTAAGCTTCGAACAGATTATGTGACACCTAAAAAAAAGAAGAGACATGTAACATCAACTAAAAAGCATTCTGGTTATCGCTGTGTGGAATGCAATATTATTGTTCAAACATTCAAGGATTGGAAACTTCATGAACGAGACTATCATGAAAAACCACAAATACAATGTCAGATTTGTAACAAAATTCTTAGTTCAGAACAAAGTTTAAAGATACATTACAAAACTCATGCTATGGTGAAATGTAAAATATGTCAATTACTAATTCCCGAAGGAGATTTGGATGATCACTTTAAGCTGAATCATGAGGAAGATAAACAAACTTGTCCCATTTGCAATCAAATATTTTATTCAAGCAATGAAATTAATTCACATATTAAAAACAGTCATTCCTCTTTGGATGATGATGGTAATCCTCAGTGTATTATGTGTTTGAAACATTTCAAAACTGAAGAGTTATCCGAACATAAATGCAAATTTGGATGTTCTGAATGTTCAGAAGTACCATGTATTCATCATAGATATTTAATTTCCTATAGAGATCAGGTTCGGTCATGTGCTAGCAAAATTAAATGTATGGATTGTGATTATTTTTGTCATAAAAAACAGTTTCTCATAGGTCATGCCAATAGAGAACACTTGGATCATATTCCATTTTCATGTGACATATGTAGCCAAAGGTTTTACTCCAAAATTGGTTTACGAGGTCATATTTATCAATTTCATACTGAATGTCGTGTTTGTGAATATTGTGATCAGGAATACAAAGGTAGTTCATCATTTGAAAATCATAAAATTGCATGTGCAACTATAGTGAGGGACTTTAAATGTAATGAATGCTCTGCATCTTTCAATGCGAGCAAATTACTAGACAATCATGTTAAACGCAGGCATATACAAGAAATTTATCCTTGTAACCTTTGTACCAAAACTTTTTTGACTGATGGAAAATTAAAAGAGCATACTGTTAAAGTGCACAGCGGTTTACAGAATAGAAATAGAAGATCTTTCTTGGACTGTGCTGTATGTGAAAAAAAATTTGATACAAGGGGAGACTTAAAGCGTCACATCAAAACCCATGGGCCAAATGTCAAATTTCCATGTCGCTCTTGTGATATACAATTTGACACATTGAAAAAGTTACATGTACATAGACGAAAACATGTAAAGTCTTATTGTGAACGAGTACAATGTTCTGTGTGTCAAATGGAATTACAGTCAGTCTGTTTATCTCAACATATGCTAAGACATGCTGTAGAGTCTGGAGAAGCCCCAGCATATAAATGTGATATTTGTGACAAAGTTTGCTCATCACAAGTATATCTACGGTACCACCAGCAGAGCCATATGGACCCCATACCCTGCCCTGAATGCAATAAATTAATAAAACCAGCTGGATTGCAAAAACATATTAAATACCATACATACAAAAATGATCCAGTCATGCGAGAAAAAATGAAACGTAAATATAAATGCAATCAGTGTGAATATGTAGCATCAGATACTACAATTTTAGAAGCTCATGTAAATAGGCATCATTTGAAAGTAAAACCCTACATTTGCTCTGTCTGTGAAAAAGACTTCTGTGGAAAATTACAATTAACTAGACATTTAGAGACACATTATGTAAACAAAAATTTCCCCTGTGAAATTTGCAACAAAAAGTTTTCTAATAAAATCTGTTTACGTATGCATTTACGACTGCATACCGGTGAGAAACCATATCACTGTGAAATATGTGGGGATAGTTTTATATCTGCCAGTGCATTAAAAACTCACAAAATAAAAAAACACTCTGAAAAAACAATTTCATGTCCATTCTGTGACAAAATGTTTTATATTGTAGTTGAAATGAGACAACACTTTAAGAAACATCACTGGCACTATAAGGATCGCAAGTTCAATCATTTAGAAGTAGAGGGATTGTCTAAAGATTTTTATTATTTGTTTGAAGATGGAAGAAGGCCGAGATTGGAGGAAGAAGAGGATCCAAGGAATGTTATTATAGAAGAAGTTAATGAAATAAATATTTAATAGTCATTAGTCGATAGCAACAGAACTCTCCTAGAAATTAAGTTAATATGTACTTATTAATAAACTGTTTAAAAGGTTATTAATACTTATCGTAATTAATCGAAATCTCTATCTGAACGAAATCTGATACACAGTAAGAACAATTTGTGGCCCTGTTCTTGTAACGAGGGAAAATAAGACTGAGGTTGCGATAGGTAAGTGCAGGAAATGTACAGCTACGGAGTAGTGAACAGATAAAAACACAATTAAACACCGATACCTATATATTTATAAATCATAAAAATATCAAATAAATTTAATTTGTATTTAAATAAATTAGTTTGTACCAATATTATAATATATTTTTTTCTTGTACTCTTAATTCAGTCTGAAAATGAAAACGCGGAAGTACTTAGGTACCTACATTGTCCTACATACTTCGCATAAAATCAATAAGTACTTACCTACTTGCAAAATATATTTGTTTACATTGCGTATTTAATAAATATGCAGCAGAGATGAGAGGTATACATACACAGATAAAACTACAAGGAAACACTTCTTACATTCTACTATTGAATTTAATTTTATACTGTTAGCTAAAAAAGTAAGTAGGTAGGTACATAACAATAAAAGAAATATCAATAGTTACACAATTTCGTTTTTATTGTTTGGTAACAAGAGGGAATTCCCGGGAGATCCAGTGACGCGCGGATCCGTTGCCATGGAAATCGTTTCCATAAGTATTTAAGCTCCACAATTACACGCTTCATCTTTCATTTCAGAACTTTATTAAAACTATCTCCTAAATAAGAACTGGTCCATTCCTTCTGTTCCACTAAATCATCTTAAAAGTAAATCATTCCACGGTAAGTCCCTGAACCGATTAAAAGGACAATAACATAATAATTTATGATACTATCGGATGCTTTCGGGGTATGCCATTTTAGAAAAAAATTGCTTGCACTTGTTGCTTCACACACAGCCGCCAGGTACCAGGGTCGTTCAAGCGATTATTGCCTTAAAGGTGTAACATCGCCAGCACAGTTGATAGTACCTTCGCGGTTATTATACATTTTGGAATTCAAGACTATTGTCGGCTCAGTCGTGCTACGATTATGGAATCTGTGAGGTTTCGAAACGACAGCCAATAAAATAAAATAAGAGTTATATCCGTCTATAGTCGATTCATTCCAATGAGAATAACAGTCAACTGGCGAGCTTATTTCACGCTAAGGCAATTATTTTTGACCTAAACATTACTACTTACTGTACAAAAAAAACAGCTAATCAGAAGATTGGGAAAAATAATAAAACCAATGTATTTTATATGCCTTAATAGTATATTATATTCTTTTATACAGATGCACAATCTAAACTATAACTTATCCTAGTACTTACACTACTTATAAGATAATTATAATATGTAAATTAGGATCATGGAAATGTAAATGTATAGGTAATAATGTTTCTTTGACTTTTGAACAACAATAAACTTTTTTATCACCTCAATAATTATACACAAAAAGAAGATGCATATAAAGAAAAACATACATTTAAATATGTAATAACATAAAATCTTTGAGACAGAAAGCATACTGAAAACTTAATTATATAATTATATTCAAACTGATGTTTTAGTGAATTAAATTTGAAACACAGTATAGATAAGAAAATTAAATATGTTATAATTACCAAAGTAGTTTATACCAAAGTAAACGAACTTATAGACTTATTCATAGAGTAACAAAAATATTCTCAACTTAATTAAATCATCCGATCTATCTAAACGAATGTTATAATAAAGAATTGTGAATCATAATGACATGTGTTTTAAGGTCGTTGTTACTTGAAAACACATTTTTGCACAGTCTGCAGTAAAAAATACCGCCATGGACATTTTTCATGTGGTTTTTTGCTTTTAATTCGGAATAAAATGCTTTTGCACACAAGGGGCACCGATGAGGAGTTTCACCTGTATGCTTTCTCAGGTGTATCACCATACTTTTTCGGGTTGTAAACTTCTTTTTGCATAATTCGCAAGCCTCTCTCGTTTTTAGACTATGTATTTTTTTATGTTTCTTCAAATTATTTTCCGTATAAAACTGCCTTTCACACATATCACAACTATATGGTTTGATGAGTAAATGAGCTTTATTTACATGAAGCGAAAGTTTATTGTCATCTGAAAAGTCTTTTTCGCAAAAACTGCAAATCAAACCTGAATGTTTAGTTAAATTTAATTGGACAGCATGTCTTTGCATGTGAATATCGTAATGTTTTTGAGTAAAGAATACTTTATCACACAACTGACATTCCTTGCTCAAATGGAATTGCTCATGACTCTTTAATTTACTTTCGCTAATAAATGTTCTTCCGCAAACATTGCAAGCCCAATATTTTGTTCTGTCTAAAATATGCATTATCTTAATATGCTCGTAAAGGAAAAATTTTGATTTAAATTCTGCTTTACAAACATAGCAGTCCACTTTTTTATTAACATGTTTCAAGACATGTCTCTGCAAATGAAAGTCGGTAACGAAATTTTTAGCACACATGGGGCAGTTAAATTTATATTTATAGTATTTTTTTATTGGCTTTTTCTTTCTAAATGTTAAAAATTCACTAACATCGTCAAGTGAACGGTATCCATCATTCTCAGATTCTGATTGATATCCATTTACTAGTTTTTTATTAGTATATTTTTTTGTTGCAGTTTTAGCTGGATTTTCGATAATTCGGTCTTCAAAAATTGACTGCATGCTTAATGTGTCCATATCGGTGTCAAGTTTTTTATCATAATCATCTCGATATTTTATAGCAGCATTAGTAACTTTCATAGGTTTATCCAAAGAAGGTCCAGTTTTATTTAATATATTTTTATTATTCTTCAATTCTGTGTCTAAATCACTTTCATCACTACTATCTGATTTAATCCTAAATTCATCTTCAAGCACATCAACGGGTAATTTCGCCTCATCAACATCATTTTCATTAAGAAGGCATTCATCAATAATCTCATTCTTTATAGGAAGAATAGAATCTTTGGAAATTTCAACAAAAATGTTTCCTTTGGGTTCATCTACCTGATTTAGATGGTCTAACATTGAACTAATACAAGTGTTTAGTCTGTCTTTTGTATAAATAGAATGGGTAATGAATACATATGCTGTAATAGCATGGTTAAGGCACTGTTCACATATTTTGGTTCCAGTGTAGTTATGTCGGGACATCTGCAACAAAAAAAAAGCTATCAATAACTGTAGCCAATATAATAAGTAAATGTAATACAAAAAATAAGTCAAAATTAGGATTAAAAATTAGGACTAATTTAGCATTGGTAATAAATCAGTTATTTACTTATTTAGTAAAAAAAGCAAAACACTAAGGTTCAACAGATTCCATTAACTATAGGTAGACTACATAATTATACTCACTTCAGGTAAAATTGATTTTAAAATGCTGTACAAATTATGTTCTCCCAATCCAGGATATCCACCATGTAATTGTACCATTGTATTTAAATCAACCAGTTTTGTTTTCTTACTCAAACATACAGTACACAGTTTGTCCATTTTTCTATGCAATAAATGTTCCAAGAGTATTTGAAAGTTATGTTTCTCGATATGCTGCAAATGCTGACTGTAACCTTCACTAATATTACCACAAATATTACAATAAAAATTCTTGTTTTCCACCACAGGAATATCTTCATTGCAACTGCTTTGTCGCAAATGTCTTTTCAATTGTAAGTGCTTTACAAATGATCTGCCACATAAACGACAATTATACCACATGTTAGGTGGGTGCATTCGCTCATGTTTTATTAAATTTTCAATATTTGGAAACAGCTCCCAACATCTTGGGCACTCTAATTCGGACATTTTTGGCTCTTTACTAATGCATACACTCTTAGTATTAATGATGTTTATAACAGGATCAGCATAATGAACAACATTTTGGTGTTCAGCATAAAGTACATTGTAGTTAGGGTATTTTTTCTGTCTGCCCCTTTTTTTAGTGCGTTCTAGAGGATCTAGTTTATCTAGTTTTACCGAAATGTCTTCAAAGCAATTATATAATGCTCGCTCAGACTGCTCACATTGCTGGGTAAAGAGATATGCACTGATAGTGCGATCAAGACATTTATTGCAAATCCTGTTGGGGAAATTTGGATCTTGTGTGACCTGTAAATATGATATAAGGAATAAATATTGGCAACAAGCTGTTTGGTGATTCAGTAACTTAATAAATAAGAGGTAAATATAATCAAATAAATAATTTGGAACTGATCATATCAAATAAGTAGTAATAGATAAACACCTATAAGAAATTAATGACTCTGAAAAAATTCTTATTCTTATGCCCCTAGATGAATTCTAATCTCAACCTCAGATTCAAAGCTCAGACTGGGTATTAGGTCAATACAAGGAAATCTGCTGCAGTGGGATTTTAATGCACAGCTTCTGGATTCATAGTCAAGAGCTTTGACTATTAGGACTGTATGCTAAAAACTGCCTCTGGCTTTACAGTGAGTTCTGCCTACTAGGGAAATAGACCATCTGATATGATATCATTCAAATAATGAAATTTATTTAATAATTTCATTAGACATGCAAAGATATAATCATACAAATAAATTGTTTCCTCAAAATCAACCAAGACTAACCTTAAATGGATAAAAACTAGCAACCATGTCCCTTATTGACACTTTGTAAAGCACGCCTTGTCCGGCCACTTGTAGGACTTGATCGAGTTCCGATAAAGGAGATGCAATGTTGAGACAGTACCGACATACTTTCTTCCTAAGAGAGCCTTCCAATAAAAACTCCAATGCTTTTTTAGTGGACAATGGCTCCTTATATGACACCGGTGCTGCATCTTTTTCATGTTTACGAGTGTACTTCGAATCCGGAGAACCTTTCTCATCAGTCAAGCGAGAATTAAAGTTGTTTGACTTCTCTAACTCCATTTTAAGCATTAGGTTATGAAGGTTAAATTTAAAAACTCGTATCTCCACATAACTTTAAAAAGCGAGCGTATTAGTACTTCGTGTTCTTGCTTTTTATATTTAAAAATAGTATAAGTAATTTAACCCAGAAAAACAATTACGATGACAAATTTCTTAAACTTTCCAGCTTGTCAACTTGTCAAGCTAAGAAAATGGCGGCGCCAACAGTAGCAATGCGGCCGCCGGTTAAAATCAGATCGGGTGCGTTCATGAACGCAGCGTTGATGTTTGTTTGACAGCACGATTTAAGCCTTAAATAAAAACGCCGTGTTTTCTGTTATTTATATAATTCTCATGGAATATTCTATGACTAAACGTCAAATTACGACTTGTTTTGCCAACTAGACAAAGTCCCGTCAATATTGCAAAATAATGCAATTTTCTTATTGTTTATTTGAATTATCTTTCCGCATTTACTCTTAAAACCTGTGTAAAATATATGTAATGCGTATAAGTGCGTTATAAAATGTCGTGGCTTAATTTAAATCAAAGTTTGAACAGTTTGAAAGGGCAGATTACAAACTTCGCTTCTGAGGTGTTATCTGAGGGTGGCGAGCCAAATAATGAAGATATTGCTACGGAATCAGGAACACTGGTTAAAGAACTTAAAGATAAATGCCGTGACCAGGAGCTCGAGGTAAGTTTTCGATACGTAACATATAACTATAAACATAATATTTATATACTAAACTTGACAGATGGTTCTAGGTTATGTTTTACATTTGTTCTTGTATTTTCATAAAATATTTCTTAATCGATTGTATAGTCATTTAGACAAGACTTTTGGAACTGTTCAAGTAGTTTGGTAAGATTGTAAAAATGAAAGATATCTCCTTAAAAAAACAAAATATTTTGATTATCCTGATTGTTTATTATAAACAGTTTTAAATTTAGATATTATTATATGATTTAATCTATTTGATTTTACTTATCTTTCTGACTGGGAAATAAATGATATCCACAACAACTACACAATGCTAATCAACAACTTCCACTAATTAATTAATAATTAAATTGGTCTAGTTAATGAATACAAGAATACAACCTGTCTTTGCCTCTTTCAAATAATTTGACTAATATTTATTTTAATTACATTAAGGTAAAAGCACTAATGCTCGACACTTTAAGGACAAGTCAAACTTCCTTCTTCAAAATAAAATATTTTTATTAGACAAAGAATGTTCATTTTTTTTTTGCTAGCACATCAACAACTAAAAATTAACTTTTTCATACAAATACTGTAATAAGTAACACGTTTTTTAAAATAAAAATATTTTTGCATGCATTGTCATAGGAACTATTAGATGACAGCACCAAAAATTGAATTCACTAATTATAGACAATAATTAGCACTAATAGAAGACATAACTTAAAATCCCTTTAAAATATGTGTACTCAAAAGAAATCGACAGCAAATAATAAAAAATCAACTTATTAATAAACAGATAATAAAATACTTATATTCTTATCCTTATCACTTGTTTTAATCATTATATTTACTTTAAAAAATCAACATAAATAGTTTCAATTGGCTTATAATATAAAATCACATAGTGAATTGTATGTTATACTTAATTCTTTTGATAGGTATACTCGTCTACAAACTCCAGACTATTTGAGAACCTCTAAATAAAACCAGAACGTAGAAATTTTCGTCATCCAGTAAGCTATATAATCACATACATACTTAAAATTCAAAATTTCAAGATTGTAGGTCATTTAGTTCCGAAGTTAAGCAAAAGCAAAGTTTCGCATTTACCTACGACACTCGTTCACTCATGATCATCAAAATAACTAGTACTTCCCATAAACTCAGAGAGCTGAAATTTGGTACAGAGTTAGGGTTTAGTGACCACCTAAAGGGAAAACTATAAAAAGTAGGAAAATTGAAAAAAGATAAAATGACATATATAAGAAAATCTAATAAAATAAATCAATATATTTTCCACGTTTCTGCAAAAAAAAGTGAAACCCCATCAAAAACATTCTATATAAAACTAGCCAAGCCTCGATAAAGCAGCTTGTTTATCTCTAAAAAGTAATGAAATGTAGACGACTAACTCGTGCCAATTCTGAGGTTCCTTACTGCAATTTCTTTATTATTATAGTCAATGTCGTGTGACTTGGCCGTTGAACATTCTTTACTAGGTACCTATATTTGTTAAGCGAGAAAATAGCCCATAAAAATGAATCTGAAAATAATGGAACTAATAGTTGACACATACTTATACCCTAATAGTTGACACTGTCTACTGTTGGAAAGCCTTATTCAAATCGCACGAAAGTTAAACATAAACTTTATTTACAGGACGCAGATATTAAATTTGCAAAAAGAACAGCTGAAAGATTTAATTTGTTGTGACCCCAAAAGAAGACACACATGTCGTCTTTTAGGTTTTTATCATTTTTTGGTACTAATTGTAGACACCCCTTTAAAATATTATAAAACTAGCAGGAATAAAACATCAACCTTCTTAGTTTATCAATAACTTCATATACTTACGATATTTAAATAAAAAGAAGCAATAATCTTTAATATAGAAAACAAAATCATACCTGAGAAAAACTGGTTCCCTTAAGAAAAAACGTAAGAATTACCGCGCACTTGACAACCTGCTTACATGTTTATTTAAAACTGACGCAATTTTGAAAATTTGCTAAAGAAAGTGTACGAAAGTTTTTGGCCACGTATCACAGATAACACTAGGCATCTTGTAAACCCATAGTGATGTAATCTAACTAAGTATTATTCTTATTTCGAACGGTTTTTATCGAAAGTGTCATCCTTTAGTTCAATGTCGAGCATTAGTGCTTTTACCTTAAATAACAGTGTTTTCTTCTGATTATTATCTATTCATGTCAAATAACATAAATATAAAACCTATATTTTTGATTAATTATTAAGATATTTTTGATTATAAATGAATCATCAACCTTTTCTTTGTGAAATTTGGGTGTTCCATTAAGTAAAATGGACAATTGTTGCAAGGCAGATTAATTTGTTATGTGAAATTCCAGTATCATCAAGAATATCTTGAGAAACTGAAATGAAACGAAACATTGGATGCATATCAAGTAGTTCTGAGAACGACCCAACATCTATCGTTTACCTCTAAATTTTAAGGTGGTTGACCCAAATTTTTTTTTTTAAAGTTTTTCACAAACATATTTAAAATTTGGCTGGGTCCGCTATTTATTAATAAAAATGACCAACATAGTGCAATTGATTTTGTATAATAACAATTAATATAAATACATTAAACAACAAAGGGTCTCATGTCATAATTTATGATTTTTGCGAATTTTGCAAAATGCCAGCAACATAAAGACAGATTGTGTAGGTAAAAATGATTGCCATGGCGTTGTTAGTCCTTATAACTAGATTGTTTAAGATCTATTTCACAATCTGTTTTGCAGAAAACATACCTACTTAATTAAGGAAAGCAGCTACTTTGATGTGCACAGGTTCTTATCACTAAGAACATAAGCCATAAAAAGCTTGTTATAGATTATTTATTGACGATAAACATATTAGATGCATAATAATTTCTTATATTCTTATAATAAAATAAAATATGCAGGTTGGATCCATCTATAGTTGTTTCATTCCAATATGTTAGATACTAGACTCTAGTATAATATATTACGTCTAGTAACTAGACATTCGCCCCGGCTTCGCACGAAATCCTATTTTATTTTCAAGATTATTCTATAGCTTATGTTACTTGTGGATAATGTAGCTTCCGAATGGTGAAAGAATTTTTAAAAACGGTCCAGTTGTTTTTAAGGTTTTAGAACTTGGTAGGTTATAGGTACCTACCAAGTTCATGTTTACTTTCAATCAAATTGATTTACAATCAGTATCAGATTTCAATTCATAATATAATTATTAGTTTGTGTTATAATAATAATAGCATTATTAAGCGGGTGTAAACCCTTATCGAAAACTAATGAAACATTAAATTATGATTTCCATTGGCTCCTATTACCTTCAGACAGGTATAAATTTAACCAAGCATAATCGGATGTTAGGTTTTACGACAGGGTAAATTCTAGTGAATAAGTCACTATACAGAACTTGACTATGAGTCCTTTTAGTCCTTTTCCTTCTAGTAGAACCTACCTATTTGGTCATTGTCATAAAAGCGTTAAATAATAGCTCGCACCGAATACGGAGTAAAATGTTAGTTTACATAGATATGCTGTACTCGACCGCCCTAGCGTGAGGCAGCGTGGCTAGGAAATTTGCTGTTCGCGTACGTAGTTTTTTTAATTATTTATTTTAACAGGCGGATTTACTGACGTACCTGTTTATACCTGCTTGCTCTCTATTTACTCTTTTAGTCTTTAAGGACGTTTGTAACGTCACTAATATCACCTGGGATGATTCCCTTTTCGACGTACAAATATCGACGCTGTTAGAATAAAAACCTGAGAGTTGGTATGTAATGCAATGGACTGATATTTTAGCTGGAATAACGTTAGTATTGTTAATAAAATACAAAACTTTTGCTGACGCTGCTTCTCTAACCACACCGTCAACAGTTCACGTAGGGTAGATACGATATCAGTGTTTGCCGTCGCTATCCGATAACGAGCAGCTTTCGGGCGGCGTGACAAAACTTTACCGTTCACTTTGACTCCATGCGGGTCATACCAAACCACACGTCAGAGTTCCTTTACCTTGGCTTTTAATGGACTACATAATATATTAGTATTTTTTTAAAATCATTATTATAGTAGGTACGAATATAGAATTTCTGAACTTGTAAATACATGAACGATAAACCACCTAAGTTTCAAATTCTTATATTTTACGGGAGTTAGATTTTATCTACCAAGAACATATAGTATATACTACAGTGTACCAGATAGTCATAATATAATGCAATTTTGTGTCATAGCATCTTCGTCACTGTTACAAATTTACTTACAGAGAAAAATACAAATTACTGTTTAAATTTAACACACATATTTCTTATTTCCAAATAATTCATTCTGATAATCAGCCTCTTTAAATGAGTAAAGACAGACAAAGCCTTAGGGCGGATTATTGTATAAAACCCGGGCCGCGGAAATAGTCAAGGTAAACAATTTTAAAAAGTGCATAATAGGTCAATATGTTTCAGAATACGTTTCAAAACATATGGTTATAAATACCGACTGAAACTGAGCCTGATCTGGTACTATTTTGCGTAGTCAATTTATTCAAATCGATTGCCAAGGAAACAACATACACGTTTTCAGTGTAAAAGAATAAATAAACTTTTCTGAAGTAATTCTAAAATATAAAATTCACGTTTAAACAAACCAATATTCTTCGTTCTTACTTATTATATGGGTGAATAAAAATATGTAACTTAATAATTATTTACATAATATTCTATCGTTTTATGTAGGTAGGTATTAAATTGGTTAGAGCGCAGCGGAAAATCTTTACATAATAATAATACTAACTCAGCCTATAACCTTCCCCTTCTGGGCACAAGTACATCGTCAAGCTGGTCCAGTGTGGGTTGGTAGAATCATGATTTTCCTTCACTAAGGAGAAAGTAGCATGTCAGAAAATGTCCACAATTAAATTTTCATGATCACCGATTATTTTTGAATTCTCGCTAAGTACCTTATAATGGGTAGTCTGTTCATTAACCACTAATCCACGACGTCTTTCAAATCTTACATACTTAAATAAACAAATGTGAATTGTGATATAGGTATATAGTTTGTTTATGCTTAAGTTTTTTTATGCAAATAAATATCTTATTATCATCATAACATTCAATATATCGCCTAAGATATAAATATATTTACTTAAGTAAGTATCTTTTCCTCTCATCTGAACCTTTCCTTGCTTTGTCGACGTAGGACAAAAAACAAGATACAGTCACATTTACCTATTCACTATCAATAGTTTGTTATTCTAATAAAAATGTACATTTATAATGGAGGTCCATTTAAATCAGGTGCTGGAAGTAATCCTTCAAGTTGACACGCTTTTTGTGCCAATTCAACGATTTTGTTGTTTTTATGCGCAGTAAAAAGATGGATGGGCATATTGTTATTTTTAATAAAACAATCTGTATTTATTTCAATATATATAGAAAACTGGAACTTGAGAAGCTTAATTTGGAACTAGATTATTTATAACTAGCTGAACCAGCGAATTTCGTATTACCCCATTTAACATTTTTTTAATTTATACGTTTTCTTTTTTGAGAGAAAGGTGAAAATTTAGGGTTGTATAATATACGTTATTCAATACTGAATCAAAAAATTGACAGAAAATTAAAAATAAACTTTGTGGTGGACCGATCCCGCCTAGCATTTAGGGTTATGACAAATAGATGTTGGCCGATTTTGAGGCCTACTTGATATGCACACAAAATTTCTTAAAAATCGGAAATACGCCACAAGAAAATGTTATATACTTATCTGTTAGATAGGTTTTTTACCCATAAAACATGGCCAGACCATTTTCATCCACTTATTGCTGCACTGGAACGTCTCTCTAGTTAGGTACATACTCAACATCTCCCATTAAGTTATACTTGAAGTGAGTAAAATTTAATATGATGTGTAATTAATATACCTAGTAGATGCAGAAATTACACCAACCTCTTAACCTCTTACTCGTAGTATCGTAAATATGTGAAGCACTACCTGTGCCCTGAATATTATCCGAGTTGAATAAAAAAAAAAACATTTCAAAAGCCATCAGAGTTATTAATCTTTTATATATTATATATGATTAGTTTATTATAATTATAGTACGAGATAGTAAAATAATAAGTTAAATTAGTGGCAATATAAAAAGACGTAAACTCAAAGCGCGGTACGAATAGATACATTCCACTCTGACCTATTGGCTCGTTTTTATCGCTGCCTAATTTGAAATTTAAAATGCCCTCGCCACTATTGGTCCGGACGTTTTTTTTGCTACCAATGACAAATGGTGCGTCAACTGGTGCATTAATCTGAATCTGCCCCATTCACGGAAGAAGTAAGTTATTACCTACTGTATAACAAGATATAGACAACGATAACTACGTTAAGGTCTTTTCCGCGACGGTCTAAGATACCATACAACCGCTTTGATTGAATAAGTTTTACTAAAATTTATGTTTATCAATCCAGTCAAAATCCGAATAATGTTAAATGCAATTAACCAATTGAGAATAAATCAATTGTTTGGTTTGTATTTACCTATAGTGTATTAATTGTGTATTTTGTTTTGCATAGTGATGTATTTTTTTTTATTTCAGATTGCATCGCTTAAAAAGCTGACAGATGAACTTCAAGCTACATTGCAATCTGAGGTAAGTTTATAATGATTTATGCAATATTTATAATGATTTTACTTTATTACGTTTTTAATTAATATACTTAAGTCAGAAACTGTTTCTTAAAGTAGATTTAAACTAAATGGTTAATTTATAAATTAATTATTCACTAGACGAATAATGTATTTATAAATTGCTTATCATTGACCCATAAATCCAATCTTATTCAAATAAATCAACCCTAAGCAATATATAGTCCTGAAAACATAAATAAATATTGTATCTGAAACATTTTTTTGTCGTTATCACATCGCATGATCTTTGCATGCACTTAGGGTTGCCAGGCGTCCGGATAACGCCGGACAGGGTTAGGCTTTTTGATTGCGTGTCCGGCCAAAATAAACGATGTCCGGCCTGTCCAGCTTTTGTTAGGCTTTTTACATTTCGTTTTTTCATTAAAAATTAACAAGATTTTTGATATTAATTCAAAAAGCTTGATTTTAATAATAGTTTTTTTGTCGTACCTTTTAATACTGAGACCCAAATCTTCAATAATGTAGGGTGTCCGGCTTTTCTACCCAAATGTCCGGCCAAAATGGCTGCTCGGTCCGGCTATTAGGCTTGGCGACCTGGCAACCCTACATGCACTGTATTCATATTTATTTTATTTTAATCTTTATCCTAAATCTTTACCTTTGGTCTAAGACCTTTTTGTTCGATACATATCGATCTCAAAATTATGTAAAACGTTAGGAAACATGAATATTTAGAGGATCGTGTGAGGTTTGACTTCTGCACTGATTATAATAGTCCTTTTCAACGTGTTTCTTAAAATGATGCGTTGTCTTATAGCTGTAGTGTGAACTTTGCCTTATTTCTGACTAGATTGAATTAGAAGTTATTTGAAAAATAATTCCACGATATTTATTTATTAATTTAAAACATATATGCTTACTCGTAAATAAATAGGCTTAGAAACTTAAAACGTTTCATGAGTAGATCTAAGTACGTTGTTGTTCCGACAAATATATTAAGTAAATACGAAGGATAAAGTTATACTAAGTATACAATAATAACAACATCAAAACAATATCTATGCTACCTTTGTTGGCTATGGGAGACATAAAACAAATAAATTCAGATAAAAGTATTGATCGCTTTCAATAATAGGGCAGTGATAAGGGGTTGTATATAAAGGTATCGATACGTGGATTAGGTCTTTGTTGATACAGACTGCAGAGGAACATAGTTGGGTAAGTTTTTGTAGCTATTATTTTTGCCGTCAAAGATTTATCTATAAATTGTGCCGTAGCATAGTTATAGTTGCCAAAAATAAATACATACTAAAAAAATGTGAGAAATTTAACAAAATTATACATCAGAAGAAAAATCATTTATTTTAAAATATGACTGAAATTTAATTTTACATCACAACAAAGCAATTGCATTTACCTAATTCATTATTTATAGTTTGGGGAGGAAAGGGATGTGCAGTCAAAGGTTATATCCGGTTCTTAGTCGATTATTTAAATAACTATTCATCCTTATCGTAAGTATTAAATGAATAAGAAAACGATTAATTTGGCCTCGTCAGCGTTGTTAGTGTCAAATCTAGTATTTATTGATTCATAGAGGTAGGCAACTGATCTATCTGCCGCAGTTACTATACCAAGAATACTGAAGAAGTCTTTATTCTGTATCGTTCTAATTTTATAGAAGTAGATATGCGAACGCCATAGATCTCCACTTGTCAGTCTTCCTTTTTCTCTTGCTTTCTTTAGGATCCGCTCATTCTTCTTAGCCTCGAGATATAATGCCATTAAAAACATTTTTTTTTTGAGATAACGCCTTTGATCTTAGGACGGCATAATATATTGATATGTTATTCGTCCTATTATTCCTACTAAACTTCCTCTACAAACGTTGAACTTAATATTTGTTTTGACCCAAAAAACAAGAATTTTAAATCAGTTTCCCGTTGACATCATTTAAGTATATCACGTGTAAGGCCCTTTCTTAAAAAAATACACTAACAAGAAAAGATTTTCTGTTTTAATGCATACCTAATTGGAAATACGTTTGATCCGCTGATCCCTCCAATGTTAAATGGAATATATTACATTTTCATGAACACACACACAAGCAGAATATATACCTGCCGGTGTGTGCGTGGAGGCGGTACTCCGACGGCGCAGGCGCCGCCTAACGTCAGTCACATAGTACATGTCACCGCGACCAGACGCCCTTAGATGAGCGGCAATCGCTCGTATTTTAAATTTTAAACTTCAGGAACAGTGAACAAATACAGTTATCGCGATGTTTACGGGTAGGATATCCGCGTCCATAAGGTGAGTAATATTTACCTTTTTTGTCATCTGTTTAACTTTTATGTATGTGTATGTTTGGAGGCTGTGCAGGTATGGACTATGGATGTAACCTTTGACAAGTTTTAGTCGCTGGAAGTGACGTCACTTTTGTCTTCTTTGGAAAATTAGTCAATGGATTTACTATCTTTGATAAACATAAAGATAATTATTTTCAATATAGTAGTGAATCATGTAGAGCGATATTCATATCAGTCGTCATGTAGGTACTATTTTGTAGCACATAGCAGTATCATTTAATAAACTTATTTTTTCTTCGATTTCGGTATTCAATTTAGTTTTTTTTTTCAATAAGAAAACTTAAAAATGTTATTCCTAAATTATATTACAAAATCCGCTGAACCGAAGACCGCTTAAGTTTGGCAGTTATCCGTCCTTAAATAAATTCTTTAGGTTGACAAAATTGTACAAATTACGGAGTAGTAACTATATTCCTACAGTTGTTGCAGTCATATATTCTAATAAAGCATACAACTATTATGAGTCATAAAATGAGCACTGAGCAGGTGACTACTTCTATATGCACGTGTTTTAGTTGGACATTCCAAATCACTTCTTTTTCTTACCTTAATCGTAGGCAATATATATAGCAGTAGGTAGTAGTTTACGCACGCAAGTTACGGATTCGATTTCTGCCAGACAAATATTAAACAATCTTTTATTGATTTTAAAAATGACTAGAGTTGTTTGGATTTTAGTTAACACTCCAGATTTGGTTTTATAATTGTTTTGTATATTCGGCTTGTTTTCAAAATCCTTACTATGACGCTGACGAAGAATAGCTTTGTTATCTCTTCGAAACCCATTCATACGCTGATGGGTTTCTAATAGCAAAATTGGGCACAACATCGTTAATCGTCTATTAACGAACTTAAGAGTGCTCCTTTGCTCGGCGCTTCCATACAAAACGTAATTCCTCATTCTTTCAAGAATTTTGAATTAAACATTTTTATTTTTTTCTGCAATTATGATCGGATATGGCATAGCTAGGTCTAACTTTCGTTATTTTTATTAGATTATGTAAGATATTACAATCAGAGATGATATTAGATTCGTAATTTTACACGAAAAATAGACACATTTTCAGAGGACTTGTTCGCATACATTTAAAGATTTTCATAAAGATTTCAAAAGATAGAAACATCGGAAATATCCTCAAGATTGAAAATAAACCATAACTACAGTATTAATATCACAATTAATAATTTACAACGGGAATTCGTACTTTCGAAATAATTTCTAATGAAATGGCGATATTAGAAAATACTAATTTCTCGCGACTTTGTTAAATACGTTTGTGTGCGTGCCCGAATTATTCCGACGGCCGCCGAACGTATTTGACAAGTTGACAAGAAAGACAAGACGAATTGCCAGTCAGTCATAGACTGTCATTGTGCAGATTTGTTGGCGTTACTTTTACTTAATAATTAATTCATAAATAATAGTAACTAAAACGACCACGGCTAGATTAACGGACTTCTGAATTATTACAAAGTGAATTGGTTTTATTGCGACGATCTTATATACTTATCTACCTACGACGACTGTGTGACAGCGGACTTGGAATTACCTACATTTCATTACGATTGTTCATTATGCGTAAGTACTAATATCAATTTATATTATTATTATTTATTAACAGTTGGAACCTATCTAGATATACTTTATACTTAATCACTCGAAGCGATCATGTCTTTTCATTACTTTTCAACTTAAAGTGTCTTTCACTTGATACTCGAACGTCTATATATAATATCGATATGTAATATCATATGATATATATTCAGTACAAAATGAAAATTTAACGGTGTGGATTTTTTTTCACAGCAAAACCTAGAAAATCTAGTAAAACGAGACTTTGGCTATCAGCTCGTCGTAAAAAACCAAGCGCATGGATTTACAAGAAACGAAACATGTGAGCATTCATTTTATAATTCACATAATGTGCAATCAATAAATAAGTCATAGCGAAGTTTATAATTAGGTATGTTGTAAATTAAATTTACAATGGTGAATTTAAAAATTTTGATTATGTATCTCATAGTTACTGTTTGTACAAATACTATTAAGCACAGTCTAGTAGCATTAGATAAATATAATTTGTTAGAATGAAACAACTATTAACGGATTTAACTCGCGTATTTGTATTTTATTATATTTGCTGACGTTTCGGATTCTTTACAGTTTCCATAATAATTTATTGTTTTTTTGTAGGATAGCGGAACAAACTTTACAAGATGCCGCAACAGAAAGGTGATTCTGTTCTGTTCGGGTGGACTGTGAATGTGATCTCTCTTATTTATAGGAATAGATCGTTATTCCTATTGTTTTTTTTTTAATAAAATTTTTTTTTTTTTACAAAGAAATTTAATGGCTATCTATATTCATACACGGTGCTATCTACTTTTCAAGATTGATTGTTGTTTGGTGTAGGTACTCCATTGAAATGCTACATTTTTGGGGTTAGCTTGCATTTGTCAGAGGCCTCAATTTTATTTTTTACTACCTAGCGATTCGCCCCAGCTTCTCTCGGATCCCTGTTTTTTTTATTTTCTATAGCCTATTACTTGTGTCAATTAACGTTTAGTCTTAATAGAACCATAAATATAAAACTAAAAAATAATAATCGAAAATCCATGAAAATTTGAGAAATAAATACAAGTCCACGATATTATATCTAACTTTCTTTCAATCATTTTACAAACCCCCACAAAATGTAACTTATCTATGGAGCAATGACTTTTTATATACATATACTAAGCATTACCTATTGTAAATTATGCCTAAGTGAGCTATCAGGTTATTAAGTCAATACAATAATAATGTCTGTATTTTCTTTGGCGCAAGATTGATGTAAAAAATTATACCTATCCATTGCCAATTTATTATTTCTTATCCCCAAATTTTTGCTGAACCCGATTATGATGATAATGTAGCTTTCGAATGGTGAAAGAATATTTAAAAACGGTCCAGTAGTTTTTGAACATATTCATTACAACCAAACAAACAAAGTTTTCCTCTTTATTATAATATATTATTAATAAGTATAGTATAGATTGGTATCATCAATATTTCCTTTTCATTTATGGCCAGCCAGGGGTGTTTCAAGATGTCTCGGTTGTATGTACTTATATCTGTATACTAGCCTCTGCCCGCGACTTCGTCTACGCTCGATGAGTAGGTAGGTACCAGGTACTTTACACAATATCGTTATAAAATATAGCTTAAGTATATATTTTTCTAATGTTTAAGCTATATTATTGTAATGTTTCAACAAAATCCATTCAGTAGGTAGTTTTTACTTGAAAGATAAACAAACATACCTACCTAAAATTTTTACATAGGTACCTACATCCATCCATCTATTCATAAGATTGTTACTAAGGTAGGTAGATACCTACTATAATATTTTGCTTATATTCGACCTGATGCTCTAGTGGATAGTAGGTAGGTAGGTACTCCTGGTTTGAACTCATCACCTTCTGGTAAGTACCTAACGTAAATATTCCAAGTAAATACCTACCTGCCTATTTTCAATTTTTACCCGTTTTAGTTAAACCAGAGGACTCGTCGAACTTTGTGCAGTGTTCTAAGAAAGTAAATTGTCTTTATATTTTTTTAAGTTAAACATTATAATAATGGTAACAAGCAGAATTCCTATATATGTAAGTATATATATTTATATGTAGGTATTATGTTTACTCTACGTACTTAAATATTTTTTTTATCCAAAAACGTACCTATTTACTTGACATCGACCAAACCAAAATAAGGTACGGAAGTAGGCATTTCATTTAAAGTCAAATAAATTTTGTAAAGACTCGCTGTCACACACACACTAGCATGAATATTGGTTACGACGTTCCCTCTCGCTCGCGCGCCCGAAGGCGGCTGACCGATGCAAGCGAAATTGACCCTTCGTTTTCTAAACCTGAGAATCCATAGCCAACTTCGCGGTACAAAAAGGTGCACTCTTAACGCTACAAGTAATGGAATCACTTTAAAGTTAAAGTAAGGTTAGTCCGTAAAAATATAAAGATATTTCTACGGTCTAACCTTAGTAAGTCAAGTAAATTTCCCGAAAGGGTACCGCCCCGTTTACGTCGCACTGGGAAAAACTAGGCGGTGAGAAACCTTGTTGAAACAAGTGCGGGCGTTACTGTAGGTATATGAAGTATGTACTAAGCCTCCATAGACAAAAAAAATTGTACAAGCAATTCTGTTTCACAATTTTAAATGGAATCCCTTTAGGAGGTTAACGTTAAAACAAAGTTAAGGTTTTTTTGATGAATCGACTATTAATAAAGTTAATCTTTTAATCAATGCTAGCTAAGCCTTATAATAGAAGTCGTAATTTTTTTAAATATATTAATCAAGTCGGAAGATATTTTTTTTGTATTCGTTTTACCGAAAGTACTTAACATATACCTACAAACAAATATGTTTTGGCGTAATTTAGAAAATTAAACATTATTATGATTACTCACCATTCCCACATTGCAGCATATGCCCACTTTCTGGAACAATTATCTAATTTAATATTCTGTTAAAAATCTGACAATTTGTGTCATTGTCATGGAATTTCGAACTTTTTAGTTTATTTTTGTACCTAACGGCTGGCATGAAAACGTATCTATGTCAAGGCATTGCCATTTATGGGCAAAGGCAAACGTCAATATTTATGTCACCAGTAATTATTTGAATAAGTTATTTACGATTATTATAACATAGCACGCTACTAAATACATTAGTAGTATAGGTAGTTTCTTGGTAATGATATATTCTATCATAGATTAATGCAGTTAATTAACGATTTTAATTAATTAACTTCTGCTCTTTAGTAATTTCTTGCCGATTTACAATCATTAAAACCTTGTACAGACAAGTGGCGTAACAAGCTTACAATATGTATGTACCGCAGAACCAATATCTCGAAATATGTTTCATTACCTGTTTACTCGTAGCTATTTTCAGGAGGAATTAAATGAACTTTAAAAAGTTAAACTTTATTTACAAACATCATGTAATTTTGTTTCCTTTAGCCTATTTTATGTCCAGAACAATCTTGTGTGTATGCACCTAATTTTATAGTTGAGTAAATTACTATGCTTACTAGGTTGCAGATTAATTTGCTACGAATTCAAATACATGTTTCTTTTTATTAAAACATTTCATATCTCTCAAAAAACAATTTAAACTAAGTTATGAGGACTTAACTGGGCGACTGCGTCCATACAGCTAGCAAAAGATAATAACTAACAACTAATCATAACTTAGAGAGAAAAAAAAACAATTAGGGTCTCGTAATCGTCAGTCCACCGACATATAAAACTACCAAGCTATATATGACGCAGTTAGGTGGTTATAACTGTTATATATTTATAACTCTAGGGATTACGCTATAAACTAATATACATAGTTAAATGAAAACAAATATAACTATGCTATAAGCACGATCTAGTAATATAACTATCGTCGTTGAACTAATCCAGTTAGTCAATATTTGTAATAATTTTCACTACATTGGTCTAGGAATATTTAGAGAATTATATCATTGGTCCGTACATGTATCACAGTTACATATGCTAGTAAGTATGTGTACGAAAGCTGTTTCAATTATAAACAGCTTTCGTACACCTACCTATATACGATACAATATATAAATGACGTTATATACGATATTCTACCTAATTACTTACATCAACACCTTTTCACTTAGTTACTGTAATATTATAAGTTTTTGAGATGTTCAAAGTGAGATGTTCATTGTTTAACAATTGACACAATTTTAACTACATATTACCTATTTATAAAACACTTATAATCCTGTTTTACTACATAAATTCGTTCGGTGTTCAATAATTATTGTCAAATAAAAGTATTTTAACACCATTTCAACACGTCCACCAGTTTTGAAATGGACGTCCGAGTTTCAGTCAGTTTTTAATATTCCTGAAATGTACAAGACATTTGATTAATAAAAAACTATGGTTTTAAATTATAAGTAATATATTACATATTTTATTTTAAATAGTATATGAAGACTTAAGGTGAAACAATCGAGCTAACTGCTTTGCTATAGGGATGGCCTCATCCCTGCAGGCTATCTAACCTACCGATTTATCCTTGCCACTAGTAAACGTCACAGTTTCCCATAGACAATTAAGCTTTTTTTTCTAAACCGCACAGACAATGGAATGGCTCGCGTGCCTCAAAGTTGCAACGTGTAATTTCGCTGCAACCAGCCGTAATTGATGTCTGTTTGTGTGTTCAATGTCATTTGTTGCATCATTGTGTGCTCGTTCGACTTGCATGACAGTTTTGAGGTTTTACATTATTGATGTATGAATATTGTCTCAGTCAGTACAAGGTTTCGAATGCGCGGGAAAAACGCTGAAACTTTTACTTCCAAAATTTCATCTATTTGATATACATATATGTCTATTCAGTATAAAGTCCATAACTTACCTAATAAAATTTAAATATTGTCTTGAAACTTCTTGAATAAAATTATTATTATCCTTTGAACTCTATTTTATTGGGTGTGTGAATATAGTAGGTTCATTTGTAACAAAAATATCATAATGTGTGATAATCGCGGATCAGAAATTATTAACTAAAAATACTAACAAATGTTACCTACTAATTACTATACATGAGCGCCTCACGATTTTCGAACGTAATTAGAAAAAAGCAAAAAGAAACCACAGGTAGGTCTTTACAGATAACAACACGTTAGTTGAAATACTTATCCATGGCTATGTTAGGCAATGCGTTTTCTTCAACGTCAGGTAAGTAAGTGCATGTGATAATGTTTCCATTAAATGTTTTATCCATGTATACCTCGTAACTGTATCGACTGTTACCTATATTTTTTTAAACTTGTAAAATCTATGTTCTCTCTCAAAAACTACAGTTCAATCGGCGGCCACTTGGGCCCCTCATAAATAATCGTGCTAAATTACAGACAGACCGGCGTACTTGGCATGTAACTGTAAAATTCCATTGTTAGTTTTCTACAGAACCCTCAAAAAGTATGTAGGCAGGTAGGTACTTTGACCGCGACAGGAAGCTACATAAAAATTACAGTTATGAGTTAAATTTACCATTTGCAAATTTGTACTTAGTTGTCTTCTCGCATTACATAAATCCACCAAAATGGCTACCAATTACGTTTTTGTCAGTCAAGACTACCGATATCGTTCTGTTTTTAGACTTAGTTTGTTCTTGCATGTACATAGTACCTTTATCCTTGTAGTACCTATTGAAGAACAGTTTTTAATGAAGACGTGACAGTAAAAATGGCGGGAAGTGATGACCGTTAATTTCTTATCGTTCGTCGCGTTATCTGTAGACGGGTGCAACCGATAATTTGTGATAATTCCACTACGTACACACGTTTTTATGCCACGATGTTTTCAATATCTTGGTAATATACTTGACTAGATAAGTCTTGTAAAAGGATTGCAGTTTGTAAAAATAACAATTAAATTTTATTTGCCTTGTAACGATCCAAAATCGTGGCGTTCTGTCATGACAATTCGACATTTGCACTGTACAAGCGTCATAATATTTTTTTTATTGCAGCGAATATTTATCTGTCGTCACGTTTGACTTGAGGGGGTAGATAATGGAAAGGAAATGTGTGTTACTGTACAGTTTTAATTAGTCACGATTAGGTGTCCTATTTGAATACCTATCAACCATTTCCGAATATACCTACTTATGTCGTCGAGCCGATAAAAAAAGAAACCTGGGATTTGGGAACTATGCCATTATTTGATTGTTTGTAAAGTTGATAATTGCATTTTCCGATTTTGATAAAAATATTCACTATAATCACTGACTCATCGGCATATTTTTTTATTATATCTGATCTTGACACACATTATGTTTTAATGCACACGGTGTGATATTTCACTTACCTACCTGATAAATAAATGTATGAACTTTATCTTTTATTTGTCTAAAATTGTAACTAAACACTATACCTGTGGAATTTTAAGTTTTCAAAGGTAGAGGTGTGAACGGACACTGCCCAGTCAGCAGTGCCACAAAGACACCGACTGGATGCCATTGTTTGCACGCTTGTCTTGCAATATCGTAGAATAAGACACTGAATCGAAATGTGTTATTTTGACGGAAATCCGTGACATAGGTACCTTAACCGTTCATGGTGTTCATAATAAATACTTAAAATAAAATTATGCGCAGGAAGATATTTGTCGTAGCTAAGCGTAGTAACTTTTCTAAGAACTCAAATCATTTTATGATACTATCTGAATTTCTCATAGCCTTAACCCTTTCATTTTCTATTATTAAAAGCTATAGATCTGTAACTATTTAGAGATTCGTAATTTACCTGACGATTTCCTAAAGGGTCAAAAAAACATCCGCTGAATTTGACCTGTATTATATGATAATCCGAAATCAATTACAATTTCAAAGTAACATCGTAAATAATACATTAGGTACATAACAACCAGTATTTATCAATTCTTTGACCAAGTTTTTCTTTTTACACGGGTATTCTGCTTTTATTTTAAAGTTTTTGTGTAGACTGTTTTGTGATTGTAATATAGTTCGATGACATTTGACACGACAATCGTCAAATGATCTCTGAATATAAAGGCATTTTAAACGTAGGTATTTAAAAAGATATAGGTCGGAATAGAAATCTAGAAATGCATTATTTATCAAGTCGACTGTATAACACGCTATACAACCAAATTAACCGATACTTAAGAAGTATAGCTTTATTCTACTTTTAATTTTATATGTTAAATGTTATTTAATAAAAATAATTAGTAATTGGGTCGTGTTTCGCGAAGAAGTATGTGCCATTCGGTAAATATTACAACGGAAGACACTCCCGAAGTTCAAATAAATGACGTCAAAAATTACTTTAAGCAGGTTTTTTTTTCACTTCGTCCAGTTACGTTTCCGTTTAGATTTCGTTTCTTCTTCGAAAGTGGTGATAACCTCCTTTGTTGGCTTATTGCTTCCATGACACGAGTAGTAGACTACTTAATTTAGCAAAATGTATCTGTTTTATAACGTAACCTTTAAAGTATGAAAACAATTTCAAATGAGTTTAAACTTAAGTAATACATTGAACTTAAAAATGTTCAGAAGGTCTTACCCCCAGTTCATCGCCCTCGATCCCAGAATGGTCCCCACCCCGACAAGAGTCAACAAAGCTGTATCAACAACGTCCGCTAACACCGCCAACTCAACTTGCCTGACAACTGCACGAATTCTTTGTGATTCCGAACTGAGGCTTTGTCTTCGCCTCGACTTCGCGGTCTTAGTCTTTCTGATATTGAAAAAAAATACCACCAGCAGAGCGTTGCAGATATATGCGTTCACAATATCGTTTCAGTACTTCTCCTACGTGTCCCGCCTGAGTTAAGTAAGTATGGGTAGCCGCAATTCTATAGCTTCATGATTATAATAACTTAATATAATAAAGATTCTGATTATTTCGCTGTAATTATGAGAAAAAAAAATGTAACACTAATAATGTTATACGTACTTTTTACCAATTTCTTCATGTCTGTATGACATTACTATTTCTACTTACAAATCTTGATAACACCAGTAACTCCCGCATGCATGTGGTCATGTACAACTCAAATTGTTTAATCTAGTTCAGAATAAGAGCCATCTGCCTTCATTCCGTACACGTCCTCACAAGCTCGTGCCATCACAACACCATTGTACCCTGGCCCATCTTATAATGAACAGTTATAGTACTAAATCGCCAAACTTCCTCTAAAATGTGAAGCCTTTGGGATCATGTTAAATTGGTCGTGTGTTACTTGTCGTACGTGACTTGAATGACGCTAGTGACGATTTTTAAAAGAAATGCGGGTTTGCGCCTAACCACCTGTTAACTAGTTGGTTAGTTTTACTTTTTTCCATAACCAGTCAAAGTCTTTTGTCACTAATGTAAAAAACGTAACGAAGGTATTACGAAAAATGAATAGTTAAGCAGTAGTTTGTGAGTAAGTACATTTTTATCTTTTAAGCATTTTTACCTATTGAGACTAAATTTTATTGTTATTATTAAATGTTTGACACAATGTATATCTCTTTCCGACTTATTTATTTTATGACGTGTTGTAACCTTATCATGATGATCTCAGGCTGACAAACATTCTGCCACGATGTTTCGTCATAGCATTGTAAAATTTTAATAAAAACCGAAGTAGACTGAAAAATATGCCTTTAATTAGTTTTGAAATGCTTTCAGTTATAGAGGTTATTTGTAAAGCATGATTCTGAAATGATTTAAAAGTCTATATTTATAGTAGGTAGGTATACTCTATGTTTATTTATTTATATACCTAATTATGACCTCGTCCTCTATTTTGTTGCACTCAGGTAAAATGTGAATATACATACAAATAGCTTACTGGCGGTCTTTCTTATCATCCAAATCTTTTTAATACTGAGCCTAAAACAAATTGTCGCTTGCCTAACGTTTTGTAATGCCGCTTTCACCTCATAGATAAAAGATCTAGAGACGCTACCGTCGCCATTTTATTTCGTAACCTAACCCTACTTAACCTCACAACAAAAAGCTTGTATTACCAAGTAAATACATACGAACGCATTGTGATTCAAATAAATTTACATGTTCGTTGAACGTCTTGTATGTCGCAAGAATAGTCCGAATATTGTAAACGGTTGTGATGTAACGTAGCCGTTTCTGAAATTTGCTCTCTTCAGGGAATATCGTTTGAAATTCAAGTAGATTTGTGAATCGTTGTTTGCATTCTCTATTCTGCAGGTTGATATTTTTTTCTATTTTAATGGCCTACGAAAGTTACACCTAATGTGTTCATAGTTGTATAGAACCAAATTGCTTTCGAAACTGTTATTTCAGTTTAAAGACAAGATTCTACTTCAGATGTCAGATCATTCCTTACTTTTTTAACAATTTATAGTTGACACACTTTTGTCATTTACTCAAGAGTTCGGGTATGTACTAGAGTTGTACTCTGTCGTTTATACATATCTGGTCTATTTTTATGCTAATATTACCTGCATCGTCGGATACAATTCTCTTGAAACGCTAGATTTGCATTTTCCTTAACTTTACGTCATCACTAGTCTCTTGCTCTAGCTTAGATTAACTGATTATAACGCTTCTTCTTCGTAGCACAACTGAAACTGTAATTTTTCATGGGACTAAGTTTCACAATAGTTTCATAATATTTTCATTATCTCAAAGTTGTATTAACGTTTTTAGTAAAATTCACAGAATAATAATCCTTGTGGTAGGTCCAAACGTTGGATTTCGCACTCTGTTGTAAATATTGCTTATGACGTTTTCACACAAATACGTAAGTCAAACCTTGTTCTTTGGTTGGTTATTTTGTTTAACCTGTTGCTTTTTTATACTTGTGAGCTCAATAATTCTGTTGCTCTGTTGCTCGAATACAGTGGTTTACAATAATGCAACCGGCACTATGAAACTGTTTCACGTTATACTAATAAGTCCCAGGTAAGCTATTTCCAACCTTACGACTGGGTAAAATAATTTTACTACTAGTAGGTAAACTAAGTGGCTTACCTGAATACTTGAACATTGCGAAACAGAGTTATTTTTTTCTGTAGATAAATATTTTTGTCTTGAAAATATTTAACATTTTATTTCTTTAACCGAATCTAATTCTTATGATTTATATACACGGAGGAAAATATTACGTATTAATTATACTCATTAAAACTACGCGGAGTGTGAACGGTCAAGGATTTGCCGCTCAAATTCTTGCAGATTCTTATAAGATAACTAGCTGCTATAAATACACGGTAAAATAATGCTCGTAATAAGAAAAATAATTTGATTAATAAAAATATGCGTCTTTGGAGAAGACTAACTTTTCTCTAGTTGTCTTTTCTATTTCAGGTCTTTAAACATTTATTTTTTTAAGGATATGATTATTGATTAGGTAATTTTAGTATGTTACCTAAAAATAAAAAAAATAGGTACTAGCTAGTAGGTGTAGAGTAGGTATGGCGCCAAAGTCAGAACCACAGACAATTCGCGAACACCTTAGTTTGTTTTTCGAATATCACCGGTGCTGTTCAAAGTGAGAATGAGTTGCGGGTGGCCCTGGCTGGGTTTTTTAGGTTTTACCTTTTTTGCTTTTCCGAAGTCGTTTGCCCATGTTACGTTTGTCGCTAATGATTGTTGAAATTTTGATTTGTTTGCTGTTTTTAAATTATGTTAAAACAAATACTAGTGTAGGACTAACTATAAAATGTATAAATGGATAGATAGAAAACTTTGCATTAATTTCCTTTAAATAAAATCCAAACCTTTATATTTAATAGTAGGTATAGGTGAAATAACTCTTCTAAAACTTAAGTGCTTTTCCTGCTGTAAAGTCACACCAGCTCCGTAAATAGGAAGTAGGTTCTAGGTGCTCCTTAAACCTTTGAACCTTTATTCAATCTAGCGTTTCCATTTCCTACATCGCATACCAACGGCCTGGCAGTGCTCAATTAAACAATACACATGGAAGTAATAATTCACAATAATAAAACCACCTTCGTCAAATACACCGTGAACTATGCTCATGCGCCTTTATCGTTCAACCAACTGCGTGCTTTTCTCTCGCACGCATTCGGGATGAGTATAACTATCCCGCTCTTGCACTGGCGGCCATTGCTGCGTTGCTAAGCAACCATTGTTTACACAGAAGTTGAATGATCGATATTGTATGCGAGTTTTAATATCGAGTGTGGTACAAAGTTAAATAAAAAAACAATATAGGAAGCAAGGAAAGTTTATGAATAACTAGCTTCTGCCCGCGACTTCGTCCGCGTGGAACTCCTCCTTTTTTGCACAGTCAGTTAAAAAGTAGCCTATGTCCTTTCTCAGGCTCCAGACTTTCTTTGTACCAAATTTCATTTAAATCGGTCCAGTAGTTTTAGCGTGAAAGCGTAACAAACAGACAGACAGACAGACAGAGTTACTTTCGCATTTATAATATTAGTAGGGATAGAGCAATAGAGCAATAGAGCAAAAGTCCCAACCAAAACGACTAAAAATCACTATCTCAATTTAGTTATCTGCCTACTGCCTACCCCCTAAGAACGATGGCGTGATTATTTATAGCCTATGTCCATTTCTAGGTTATCATCTATTACCATACCAAATTTCATCAAAATCCGTTTAGCCGTTTAGGCGTGAAAGAGCAACAGACAGACAGACAGACAGACAGAGTTACTAACGCATTTATAATATTAGTAGGGATAGGGACTTCTACCTACCAGGACATACCTCAAACGTTTGCCTTTTCCTTCATATGCGTCGTGTGTGTCCTTAGGTATTTTACATGTTAATGATTAATATAAGTTAGAATACTTATTAATATGTACTTCGGTAGTATTCTTTCCACTGTCTTACCGTTCCGCTCCTTTCTCGCATTAGGTACTTATTATTGTAATTTTAGCTTGTACTATTAATAATTTGTCTTTAATCTTCGTCTAATGTAATAATTACAATTCGGAGTCACAATGCCGCGGCCGCGACCTGCTCGCCTCGCCAGCTAACCGTGCCGTGCCGCCGATTGTTTTACATGGCATAACTTATGTAATTAACAAGTTGAGAATATTTTGTTGATTCTTTACAAAAAATCGTTGCTATGTAGGCAATATTTATATTTGTTTAGGCTTCCGGATACTAGGTAGGTACGTCCTTTAAGTAAATTATGTAGTATTTATTAACTTTCCTCAAACCTTTATGATATTTTTATTTTTTGGTAAAAATAAGTCTTCATGATATATTTGTAAAGTCTTATTTTTTACTTTTGAAGTGAATACTGGTAGTATTTAAATTTAATTATTTTACTACGCAGGTAATTAGCAGAATTCATTATACAAGCCAAAATTACAAAAATTCTTATATGGACTATTCATTTATAATTACTCTTATATACTTAATAATCATCATAGTTCATCAAACAATCCCTCACTAAAGTTGGGCAACAACTAACTTGTTGTAACAAGGGTGACTGTTACAACACGATTGTAAGTGCTACGCTTGGGTTTATTTTTTGACAAATACCTAATGCTCAGTCGAAATTGGGGACACTAACTTTTAATGAGGTAGGAAAAGGATATTAATTCTCATTTCTTCTTTCTCATGTTTGATATGTTGTTTTTTAAATCTTTCACTTCCGATTTTTACGATAGATATACGAAACGCAAGTTAGGTCAACTGCAGAGTAACCCAAGAAGCTGAGGTCATGACTGTCTCTAATGATCTGGCGACAAGCTGTGACTAGGTACAGCAGGTATCTGATTACCTACTTGTAAAAAAAAAATATCTGTGATCAAATACTTTGATAATATGAAAACCTGTCTGTGTAAAAAAATAATATAGGTAATTTTTTTAAAAGCGGATTTAAACGTTTTCAAATTTGTATCATATCTGTAGTTCAAGCCAAATCTTGACAGTTAAACTTGAATCAAGTTCCGACGGATATGATGAACTTTTTGTTAAATACGTAATAATTCACATATCTGCCTGTTTAGAAAGGGATGTTGCTTATACAATTTTCTGGACTAGTCATAAGATTAAACACTTTACTAAGACCGTAGTTTCATAATTTGCATAACGAATTCATAAAAGATGGAAAATGTTTTGTCTTGACCCGTCACCCGACAACTTCTCATCAAGCAGTGTGTCAAGGAGATAATAAGTTATGCGCTCCATGCACCCATACAGTCGTATTGAAATAGACCAAGAGCGTGTCGGGCCACGTGTGGGGGTATAGGGTTCGGTAGTTGCCTATCACATTATAATGAAAGCCTAGTAAAGCAAGCAACGGACGATACAAGTTAATATAGTATCATAAAGTATTTATTGAAGGCCTCTTTATAGTAGGTACCTACATTTCAGTTGCTAAATATTAGCTTATTAGCTAAATTATATTTATATTTTTAATATTATTATGAACTCGCCTCAATACTTAATATTTCATATACAATACCCATATGTAAATAGGCAAGGGTCGTTACACAAGTGACCACAGGCATTGTTCGACGGTAGTTGGAGTTGCATGGCTTATTCTCAACTCAAGGTGGTGACATGAAAACTAAATTACTACCTAAAGGACAAATACTGTGCTACCTAAGTTAGATAATGCTACTGCATAGCTATAGCTAAATTAAATACACAGGCAATATTCAAATGTACCTACTAATCGAGCGTAAAGTTTTTCTACACCTACAAGCTGACCCAGCGGACTTCGTAGGTACCGCGTATTTTTGAGATTTATTAATACAAAAATTTTGGGTGGTTTTTTTTTCAATGCCGATTTTTTTCAAAAACAGATCTTGGTTGATTCTCAGACCAGCCGTTTCGGAGGAGTTTGGCAACAAACACCGCGACATGAGAAGTTTATACATTAGATCTAAATTATATTTTTCCTATCTAAAGAAGTATATGGGTAGGTACTTAAAAACGAAGGAGTTAAAAACTGCCTAAAATGTCATGATAGGTAGATAGTCCATGTTGTTTACATATTTAATTATAAACATAATATATATTTTGGAATGAAACAACGCGAGTTAAATCCGTTAAAGTTGTTTCATTCCAATGTGTAATAACCGCGAAGGCATCAGAAATTATCATAATATATATTATTATATTTATTACACTTATATATCTGCCTATAAAGCATCATAGCAGTGTATAATTCTAACAGAAATTTGGTCGTGAGAATTCCATAAAAGTGTTTAAGTTACTTGTCGTGTTTTATCGCGGACTTTTATGCTAGTTTATGAAGTTTTAGAACCTTGTCCCCGATGAGGCTTCGACGCCTTCGGTTTACGATCGATTATAGGTTATCAGTTATTTTTGCAGCATCGTGTTCTCTTAATTTTTCTAGATAAATACTCATAAAAGTGTTTAAGTTACTACAGGTGCAGTCTAGAGGTTTTTAGGGAGGATAGGACATGTATATCCTAGCTTTTTTTTGTCCAGTGTATTTGATGTTCAATCAAATTTGACAAAATAAGATTACGAATTATTTTTTGCGTTGTATTTACTTACAAGAATTATGATCCAAAATCTTTAAATATAAAACCAGTCTTAATTTATTAAAAAAATTAGAGGACTTTGGTTTTAACTTTTAGCTTGATCAGTAATTCCTAATTCTATATCGTCAACTCAACTACAACTATTTTCGCACATCTGTGCCTAGGTCGTGCAATTGCATGCATCCCATGGTCGCCATGCCATGACCGACTCTTATACAATGAAATTGTGTGAAACAAAAAATTTACAAGCTGTGCGAAGGATAGAGCTCGCGTTGTTCACTAGTTAGATAGATATACTAGTCGAGTCGAGCATATCTGTACAATTAATTTATTGATTTTGTACAATAATCACTCCACTGTCTTTAAAATATGTTTCACGTTAAACGAGACCTTTCATCCGGTAGTGTTACTTATTTATAATGGGCTAAATATATTTGAACTATGAAAATCAACTGAACTTGTGTAACTTGTGTTGTCCTTAATTGATCTAACTTGCATTATAGTATCCAAGTTTAGTAAATGTATGTTATAATAGTTCATAAGATTCTTTTTTGTTTGAACCGTGTTCTAGATAACGCTCTTCTTTAGTAAGATTATAATAAACTCTAATTCATGTAAGTAGGGTCTAATGTCATTTGAAATCCGGTAGCATTAGCTACGCTGCGCACGCGATCGTTCCGCCTGCGCGCATGTGCGAAGGACGACTGTCAGGCGAAATTGATTCTAGTCGATTATCGCGATGCGTTTGGTATGAAATAAAAAATGTACGCAATCATATATACGTTTTGCTAAGTACAAAACGATACAGTAATGCGTCAATACCGATTTCAATATACTCACATATTTGGATTTGAAACCAATTCATAGGAACTTCTGAAGTTTAATTGGGTACTTATAGTGCAGTCATTGAAGCGAAAAATACGGCCTTACCTCCGAATTTTTTTACTGTGAACCGATTTGCATGAAATTTTTGGAATTAGGCACATCTTAACCTTAACTTCAAAAGTGAAAATGATCTGAACTCCGCCTATTATTTTTAAGGGGTGTAAACAACCCCTTAATGGAAAAATTGTAATTGAGCCATTTTATCGCTAGAAAACATGTCTAATAGTAAGTGGTGAAATGGTAAAGTATTTTCTAACATAATTACCTCATATTAAAATTATTTTCAACCCCTTGAAAATCTTACAACCCCCAAATTGAAAAAATCTGAAAAAAATACTTTGGTATGACATAAAAAGATGTAAGTAAGTATAGAGTAAGTAATATTTCATATTCTCTATAATAATTATCAAATTTTTAACCCCCTTTCAACCCTTGAATACTACCCCTTGATATTTTTTTTTTTGATAAAATGAAAAGGATTTAAATATTATTCCACACTCTCGCAAACGATTATCATGTTCTTAAGCTTTTCTACCCTTAAAACTAACCTAACCTAACCTAAAAAAAAAACCTAACCTAACTTTTTTTTTTTTTAGTGGGGAAATCCTCATTGATACCTTATGCCCTGGGGAAGGCAAAAGGTTTGCCAGACTCATACTGGCTCGCGGAAACCTAACCTAACCTATGTCTTAAATGTTTTACATTTCCGATTGCGATTTTAGGAATTACATACATTTCCTAGGAATTGTATACAATGACGGATTATATACATTTCCGTTAACATATACACATTACAATAGTTGTGGGTCTATATTATACTGCGTACCTTCACATTGCTCCAATTATTCACACTCCGAAATTTTCAGTTACTAAGTAGAAAAAAATATGATAAGTTTTTGGACCATAGCTCCTTTAATTTTTACTCTATCACAATTTATAAAAAATCATTGTAAAGGTAATAAAGAGAGCTACAACATCCTGTATTGCAATATATAGTAAAAAACCTTTTTCTAAAACGGGGAAGGGTTAAAGGGCTTAAGAGAGGCAGTGATTGCGCTGCCACGCGCTCTTTAAACAATCACATTTCCGTCAATTTTTGTTTGTCAGAAAAAACAAAAAACCAAATTATTTGTCAGAAAAATACCTACATTTTTTATTCATACACTTTTATTCTTATCTGTCGTCATTCTTGAAATATTATGAAATAAACGTGGGATTTTTAAAAAATTGAAATTTTGTTTTTTTAGTTAATCGTGAGTTTTTTGAAAAATATGTGTCCTGAAGCAGCCAAACTGATACTATCTATCAAACTCTTCATAATGAAGTTAATTCTAGGCGGAATACGATTAATTTTAATTATGGTGGAAATGGCACTTATGAAACCCATTGATTTTAAAGAAAAAACATTAGTTGTTCCCCTTATTTGCAATACAGCTCACTTATTTTACGTGCAAAAGACTTTTAATAGTGCTCATTTTAAAGCTTATTTCAAGCACTACAAAACCCTTTTGTATTAGAATGCATAAAATGCATCTGCTCGCCGCTAGATGGCATTGACCACATCGATTAAATTTCAGGCAACATAAAAAACGGCTTTGATCTTTAATTTATAGCTTAATATTGCACTTAGAATACTGTATAAAAAACCAAATTGTTCATTGTTTTGCCTGCTACAATTTTGTTCTTTATAAAATTTTCGATAAAACGTATATTTTTGGAGATTTTTGCAAAAAACCGATGAAAAAGGTGAAAAAATTGCGAATTTTCAATTGCAAATAACTTGAAAAGTATTGGATTTTTTGAAAAAAATTATAGATGATTTTTTCCTTAAAATTAGGCCTTCTATCGATATTCGAGGTTATTTTGAAAAAAAAATAATTCACCCCCGAGAAGGGGTGGCAATCACCCCCCGGATGGTAGCGGAGTTCATATCATTTTCACTTTTGAACTTAAGGGTAAGATGAACCTAATTCCAAAATTGTATGCAATTCGGTTCACAGTAAAAAAAATCGGACCCATAATGCTTCAATGACTCCACTATTAGTTACACCCCATCAGCATCCGAATCTATTGTCTTCAATGTTATTAATAATAATTTTAGTAATCATATCGTAGTCACAACACGGCGTAAGGTTTCTAACACAGGTGCTTATGTTTTCAAAACCACGTCGTCGTGCACTGCTAGTAGTGACTTGCCATTGTTCAGTATATGTTCAGTTAGTGATTAACTCGTTTCTCCTTTTAAATTAGTTATTTTGTGCGTGAAATAATAAGATGAATTATCGAAAAAATCTGGTTTGGTGTTTAAAGTGTACCTATGTGTTGGAAGTTCTGCGAATCGTCGTTGCAAAAACATACCTCGTCGTTCTGATAAGCTATAAGTGTATTTAGAGGCAGTCACAAACAATCGAACCAAATATAAGAATAAAAGTTTACCAAAATCATAGGATCCTTTTTAAAGTTGTGCAGTGACAGGTATAATGAGTATTTAATGACAGAAACTAAACGATATTGTAAACCAAAAAGCGTACAACCTGTCTGTCCACTGCACAATATACAGAGCGTAATAATAACCGAATAACAGACGCAGCGATGTGTGAAACTTGCATTATATTACTTTGATTTGAGTATATTATATTTAGGTTATTGGTTATATAGTTAAATATACTTCAGTAGGGGCTACCTTCTCTAATAATCTAAAACTATATTTTATAGTTTAAAAGTAAATGCCTAAGTAAAGTAACACTTTTATATTATTAATTAATCAAAATATAATTTAGTCGGTGTACAAAAATGAACAATATAAAGATAAAAGTAAATTAAATATAAAATGAGACTATCCATTTTGTTAATATTCTTAGGAATATTAGGAATCGTGTCGACACAAGAACATCAAAATTTACAGGTAACTATTTTAATATAGTGAAATATATTATTTCCCGAACTAGTGCAATTCAACTTTACTTAGATCTTAACACAATTCGGTATTATAGAAAAAAATAATGAAGATGAAATTCACATTCTCACCTAATCACATCTGTGAGAAATGTGTCAAACGTCAAGAGAAACATTATATAGGTACCTGTGTAATATTAAAAATACATTAAAGACTCCCATACAAATTTAATACTATCTTGATCATACTTAGGTACCCAGTTTATATCGCTTTAGTCGATTAGTTAACTACCATCTGTAAAGTGGCACAAAGCTTCCGACAACTGTATGAACTATGAAGTAAAAACAAGACCTCAGCAGCTACTCACAAAGAAACTACATTGTTTGACAATCCGTTTAGCGCGTTACGTAACATTTATAGCATTAGGTATGTTTGGTTATCCATCATGTCACAAGGTAATCGTCGTACTTGGATATCCGAACTAAGTTATTTTGCCTACCATTTTGATTTGGATATCCAAATTACATTGTGAATTTCTCTTATGTTGTTTTTAGACTATTACTTCAAATTTTACTGCTGATATTATTGTGTATAGCAAACCTCTTCTCAAAAACATCGTACTATGTACCTTACAGAATTTCTTAACTGTTGCTCCTGAACCGTGTCATCACTGTTAGAACCCTTAAGTACAGCATATTATTCATATCATGTAGCCTTTTTAAAAAGTCCATATGCTTAAGCGCCAGGTTTTACGACTATGTACTCACCGTCAGTCGATTATGGAAATTTAAAAGAGAATTGGCGCGAATACGGCCAAGGCCTACGCTTAGTATCGCGTTAGCGTTGTCAATTTTGATGTTCGGCAGACGACGGAGTTTTTAATTTGACATACCTAATCCAAATGAATCCTAATGAAATCCAGTAGGTAAGAAATTTAATACATACCTACGCGACACTTCTATATAAGCAAGCGAAAATGTCTTGTATAAGCACGTGCCGGTTAACTTGACATTTCTCGTTTTATTATTGAAATTTATAGAAGTGACTGCTACTGTGATCTGCACCTTTAAAGAATATAATTATGCGTATTAAAATTTGTATCTAACAATTATTTATATTATTTGAATACTTGAAGCTTTACCATGACTATTATCTTATAGTGTTTATGATGTAAGGTGCACTTAAATTCATTTATTTTCAGAATAAGTCTTTTAGTGGAGTTGATATTGAAATAATTTATTTAGTCTGGCAAGTATTGTTGAAATAGCTATTAACGGAGTACAGAGTTTAACACCTATTAATATTTTATGTCCCATTCACTGAGCCCTAGGTTTCCTAGCTTGCGTAAGACCTAGGGTTCGTATCGGTTTACGAACCATTGTGCTTTAAGGTTTCCTATGGTCAAATGACTTTCTTAGGGTTCCTTACAGTAACTTAATATAGGTACCTTAACTAATCTCGGCAAGTTAGAAAATTTGTTGAAAATACATTAGAGAATTTGTCGACTAAAATTTAAACAAACTTTTAATCTAATTAATTTGCAAAAGTTAATTACTGATTTAATTTATACATAAATACAGACGAAGATATGATTGTAATTTTATGAAACTATCAAGGTCTATGAAATTATCGTGATAAAATTGATATAACACGTCGATAAAACTGAGTATTATTGAACTGTGGAATAAATTTATTACGCGGTATTCTTTATAAACATTTTTGACTGCGGAACTTAATAGGTACAACATTCAACGGTAAGACTGCAATTTAAACTTATAAGCTGGATGCGATATCAGTTTCGCAGTAAATTTAATTAGGGTAGTCACACATTGCTTAGAGAACTACAAAAGTCCAGCCAAAGCCTTGATAATACCTGATAACGACGATACGTTATCTAAATCAAACATTAGCCTCAGCTCAGCTTAGATACTTGGATATTAATGGCAAAAATGTTGCAATTGTTTACACCATACGTACCGTTAAAAATACGGTGTAACACTATATATACGTAGCTGTATATTATTAATCAGACAGAAATTTTCTTTGTCAAACTCAATGATTAAACATTACTCAAGTGTTTTAGTGTGATTGTCGTTAAGTGGGTGTTTTTCTGTCTGCTCAAGTCATTGAGGCGTTCGTATTTCCTTCGTCTATATCCTCGCATAATTTCGGCGTAAATTACCGCCAACGATTGGCTTATCGGCTAAATTTCACGCGCCACTTGGTAAATGGGAAACGCGTAGCAAAAAACATTTTTGCATAATACTGCATTGTTAACTTGAATATATAATATTATTTGAAATATATTTTAATGGAAAATTTACATATGTACGTAGTCTGTACGTAGATGAATGTTGTTGTGTTTACAAATTTTGCTAATAAGAACATTATTTGTAGCTATAGCCTCTAATTTAAATAATGCACTGGAAATATTATTGTGTAGGTACATATTTGGGACTCTTATATGAAATTCACATCCAAAAACTACAGGCAAAACTACTTAATGTCCAGTTTTTTTTTAAACGATTTAAGTCAAAGTTATATAGGATGTACCCGCAGTACCTACGTACTATCAATATTGAAACTAACACCAATTTCATACGTATAAGTAAGTATACACGACCACGCACGGTATTGAGTCAGGCGCGACATAAAAACCTGCAGATAACGTATCGTGTTTGAACAGTTGAGTTTATATGACTGTGAGCTATGCGTCAAAGAAGGGCGTATATATTTTCAAATTAAACCGAAAAGAAGTTGGATGCTTGTAGAATTATAAAGTAGGAAAGTAGAATTAATATTAGGGTCTGTTTTTTAAGCTTTGTAAGTAAATATTTAAAAGAAAAACTTTCTATCTTTACAGAGGCTTATTAAAAAGAATGGAGTCAAAGAGGATGAATCCAGTTGGTACTGGGACCCTCCTCCTCCGAACGCAAAATCAGCCGACCAAGAAGATGAAAACCTGTACAAAATGCAAATCAGAGCGCTCCAAGATGAAATATCCACCTTAAGAGAAAGAGATACTATTGATTTAAGACCAGACACAGATGAGGAACTAAACCGCCTTAAAGAAGAAAATAAAAACCTCACAAGAAACCTTGAGGACTTAGATAACCAACACCAAATGGCTATGGAGAGGTTGTTAAGTTTAAAGAAAGAGTTGCAGAAGAATTTTGAAGTTCTTAGACAGGAGCATGAAGATCTAAAGAATACTAATGATGAATATGCTATTGAAATAAAAGAATTGTCAGCCAAAATATTAGAAAAAGATAAAGAACTTGATATTCTAAAAGTCTCTAAATCAGATTATGACACTTTACATCAAAAGTATCAGAATTTGGAAAGAATTCATAGCTTATTAAGAGAAAATGCAGAAAAGTTTCAGGAAGAAAATCAGGACTTAAATGAAGAAGTGTTTAAGTTACAAGAGCAGGTCACAAAATACGAACATGATATTGAAATGCTAACTAAGCACGCTGAACTATCAGAAACTGTCCCAAAAAATACATATGACCAGCTGTGGAGAGAGTTAGAACAAATGAAAAAAGGCAGAGATTTACAACACGACCCTTTAGATGAAGTAAATATTGACGATAACGCTAAAAGTGTGATAGAGACTTTAAAAAGAGATTTAAGCGATTTGAGGCATAAGCTTGCTCAAAAAGAGAACGACTATGAAAATGGTAAAGTCATACATACTGATAAGATTATGCAACTGTACAATAAGTACGTTAATTTTGAACTACCTGTAGATTATGTCGGAGAAATTCCTTCACCAGGAGATAATGTCGTAGCTTTCAAATTAGAAAGTACTTTTAAGACGCTTAATTCTTTCAAAAAAGATATTGATAGTTTGGAACATAAATTAGCAGAAAAAAACTTAAACATTAATACTTTGCAAACTCAAATAGACGATTTAACAACGGAGAATGATTTTCTTTCCAATGATTTACAACACTTTGAAAGAGAGCTAGAGGAAATGAAGAAAAATAATGATTTCCTGATATCAGAAATAGCCGCCTTGAAAAATACTTCTAAACTTGAACCAATTATAGAAACGCACGAAGATAACTTAGCTAAATTGGAAACTGAACTAGCTGATTCAAACAGGATAAATAAAACATTCGAATCTGAAATAAAAAGGATAGAAAATGAACTGTTAGCCGTGAAGAATGAAAAGATTGCACTACAGTCAAGTCTAAGTGATATTAAGGAAAAATACACTTTAATGCTTAGCGAATTGGATATGTTTAAAACTCAATCAAAAGCAGTAGAAGAATTAGAAAGTAGTACTATTGCTGCAAATACAAAACAACTAAAAAATATGACTGATGAAATAGATGATTTAAAGAAGCGTTTAAATGCTGCTAATGCTAAAAGCGAACAACTTTTAATAGATGTACATATTATTGAGAATGACAAAGTATTGCTTACGCAGCAAGTTGATAACCTTAAACATACTTTAGAAAAAATTACGCTTGCTCATAAACAATCAGAATCTCTCAATTCTACATTAGAGGTGAAGTTGCAAGAGCTGGAATCTAAACTACATGAATCCATAAAACACGATACAAACGTAGAAAATGAGAAACCAGAACTTTTAGAAAGAATAGCACTCCTTGAAAATCAGGTTATTGGCAACAATAAAGAAACGAAACCCATTGATTTCAGCGAAGTAGAAAAACTAAAAATTGAACAAACACAAACTCTCGAAAAGTTAAATCTAGCTATTAATGAACGAAACACATTAATAGATAATATCAATGGAGTTAATACCGAAGTAGCCAACTTAAAGAAGCGTGAACAAGAACTTTTAATAGAAATCAATCGTCTACAGCAGATTTCTTCCGCAGAAGCCCAAAATAATACGTTGCTTCATGAAACTATCAACGAACTTAAAGCTAAAATTATGCAGCAAGATCTTGTGAATAACGAAATTGTTCAACTCAAGGAGGAAAATGTAAAACTGAGTGAAAGAAAACTGACACTGGAATCTGAGTTGTCCTCTACCGATAGCAAAATAGTCCACTTAGAAGAAGAATTTGAAAAACTTATATCTGATCTTAATGAAAAAGACAGTTTGATTGATGCGCTTAATTCCACTATAAATGAAAATAATGCCAATATCTCCAAGCGAAACGAGGAAATAATTGATCTAGAGAAAAATATAACCTCGAAAATTCAAGAAATAGAAGCACTCCGACATGAACTCTTACAAACACAAGACCAGTTAAATAACACTAGCCGGAAGTCATACAACAATCAGGAAGATTTACTTAAAGAAAAAGATATGTTAAATCATCAGATCACCGTTATGAATGATGAGGTTAAAAACAAAGTAAATGAAATTGCAGCATTGAATAATAAAGTAGTGGAATTAGAAAAACTAACCAATGAGTATAAAACTTTGATAGATCAGAAAGATAATGAAGTTCAAGAACTACGTCAATCAATGGTAGAAGCAGCAAATAAGTCCGAACCTACACGAAACAATACAAATGCAGATGACTACACACTTTTAATGAAAGAAAAAGATTCCCTTAAAATTCAAATACTAGATGTACAAAATAATCTCACATCAAAAGAAAATGACCTTACTGAATTAAAATCAAAATACGATCAGCTGGAAAAAACATGTATAGAATACAGAACTATTTTAGAAAATACGACGTCTGAGAAAACTGAGTTAATTAACTTAGTAAATTTGAAACATAATGAAAGTTTGCAATATCATAATGAAATTCAAAGATTAAATCATGTTATATTAGAACAGTCCAATGAATTTAAGAAAGTCCTCAGCGAAAAAGATGTACAGATACAAAGCAACAACGATTGCTCAAACTGTGAAAATCTGAAAATAACTTTAAAAGAAAAAGATGAGATTATTAAAGTACTAAATAAAAATTTGACAGATTTTGAAAAGTCTAAAGAAAGCTCATTACATTCTAATGAAAGTTGGGATAATTTGACGGAAAGGTGTCAAACTTTAGAAAAGAACTTGGAAAATCAGTTGGGAATAGTTAAAAAATTGACGGCAGAAAAAATACAGGTATGATTAATGTTCGTATTTCTTCATAAATAAGCACAATAATCATCGTTAGACTATATAGTAATTTATAATATAATGATGGTGGTAAACCAGTTAAGCCATGTTCATAATTATTTCCGTATTGGACACTTATTGATAAATTAGAACTAAATCATATTAGTTCTCTTATAAAGTTTTGATTATTATAATGGGTTCATTCTTTTTCATACACAGTTGTCAGAACAGCACGAAAATTCAAGTCGAGAACTGGAACGCCTACGTCATCATCTCGTAGAAATGGAAGAGAGTTACACGCAGGAGCTGATGACTTCAGAACAGAAATTAAACGAATGTCAAACGCGGTTGCATGTCGTGGAGGACCGGGCTAAGCAGAGCAGTACTGTATATACCAGTAATAGGTAAGTGTCAACGCCGCGCGTAGCAAGCATAGATGTGGGATAGAGTCCCACGGAGTCTCTATTTATTCTACTCTTGTCTTGGTACAAATATCATTAATATCGCAAGAAGTTAGTATTTCGAATTAGTGTTGATGTACAGGCTCACACGCAGTGTATAACTGACTCGCCTGTCATTAAAAAACAGATAACAAGAAAAAAGTTTTGTAATTAAATTATTTTTACCCATCTCATTATGTATTTTTCAGTATTCGTGCTAACCAAGAAGTAGAAACGCTAAGAAATCAAATCAAACTTTTGGAGAAACAGCGTGAAGATGTCCAAGCTAGGTTTAGCGAAGCAGAGGATGCTAGAAGTAGGAGCGAAGCAGCACTTACGAACCTTCAGGTGGTTTTGGAACAGTTCCAGTTAGGTAAGTAATGCCCTAATGTGGTTGCGTTTTGAGTGTTACAAAAAAATATATATTTTTCCCTTCACTGATAAATTAAAATGATCGATTTTGAATTTCGTATTACTTATGGTACCTACTTGCAGGTTATTAATAAATAAAATCAACGACGTAGTATTTTCTTAGTACTTAAATTATATTTCGTAGTAATTGAAGGCTCTTTTTTACAATTCTGAAGATTATAAATAAATTATTTTATTACCGGAAAAAGATGGCCATTGTCTTATTGCCATTAGTATTCATTAGGAATTGAAAAAATACGATGATGGTCTTTCCGACTATTGTATATTAAATCAAATAAATGTTTGAGACAAATAGCGTGATCTCAAAAACCAAGTCCATAATTGTTTTATCTTAACCTATGATGTTATTTTATTTATTTCAGACAAGGAAAGAGATTTACATGCAGCCACGGAGAAAATACGAAACCAAATGGAGGATCTCAAGCGCGAAAACGTCGGGCTTCAAGATGAAATCAGCAGACTTAATCTTAAGCTTCAAGAATCATTAGCGGGACTTCAAGCTGCTACAAGACTTGGTGACCAATTGGAAACCAAAACAGCACAAATAAATGATTTAAAGGAACAAGGTAACGATTTTTTTATTTACATTTAATGTAGCTTTGTTAGAATTCATTACAATATTTATAGTGATAATAGTATTTGAAGTAGTTGTTAATGAATTCCTTTTTTTTCAGACCTTTTGTAGATTTAACCGCTGTACTTGCATTATTTGATTATTGATAATGTTGAATGTTGAAAAAGTTCAGTTTTCTAATCAGTAGTTTCTGAAATGGGGTATTTTGTTGCTGTAATTTTCTACTTCTTACGAAGGAAAAATCAATAATTCTTAATATTTAACTCAATTTAAAATGTCAATAAAGCGCCTCATTTGTAGTATATCGTCAGATATGTAGCGTATCGTCAAATAACTTGTCGGTATATTCAATAACGTTTTCCGGCCAAATATCAGCTGGTAATTCTGGGGTCGTTACTCCCAGACTGCCATCTGGTATACAGTCGGGAACCGTACGGCTGCAAAACCATTTTCAACTTGTATTGACACACGTAAGTTTGGACATTTTGTGTTTTTGTATGTAGATGATGTTGTATGTCCTGATTATTTGCTTGTTACGTGTGTCGACGCTTGAAACTGCTATACTATTAAATTATACAATAAAAATTAATCCAGAATATATTGGTAAAAAGTAAAACCACAATGCTAATTGAATTATTTTGTTTAAATGGCACAATTTGAATATTTTGATGTTAGTGTGCGTGCAGTGTTTGAGTTACGCTATGCATATAAACATATTTTCCCCAAAAGTCGTATATTAATTTAGTACCTATACAATTGTGACGTTATATTTCAATAAATTTTACCTTTTATTTAATAATAGAGATACTTAATGTAGAATATGTGTAGGTACTGATAAAAATCATTATAGCTTAACAGATTTAAAATATAATGTTAGGGTGAATTTGATAATTATGACAAATCAAGAAGCTTTCGCCTACTTCGGCCTAATCTCATTTGGTAACTGTGAGGCTTTATCACGACGTACCTGCTAATCTGTTGCATTGACAGGTGCCACAATAGATGTCATATTGACAGGTCTGCAAGGTTACGTTCTACTCAGATTACCATATGGGGTTTGATCGAGGTCTCTGGCTGTACATCGTGATGTCCTCGTTATGTTTTTTTTTTTGGCTTTTTTTGTATTTTAAAATCGAGCGGGGAACTTTATTTCTACATGTCAATTACTGACTCTAAATAAAATATTACAATTCTCTGCTCGATTTTATATATGTATGTGACAAAATTATTTCATTAATCACTGCAGTTGTTTTGTCATTATACATTGCAAGAATTTTCGATTTTGCACCAGTTATTTTGCTTTCGGCACATAATGTTGTGTGTGTATGTTTCACTGTTATTGGAAATTTTGACCGCGTAGTATTCGAATGTTAACAAGAATATAATATTCTTTATTTTCTATTTCAAAATCTGTACAAACGTACATTGTTGTCAGCCAGTGTTATTATCTCTTAACATTTGAATATACCGTAAGTATGATCTCTTTGTTTATTTCTTTATTCGAAATGCAAAATTTCCAATTACAGTAACGTTTTTATCATTGACATTACTAGCAAGCAATTTGTAGGTAGCGGAATGTTATAGAAGACGCCGAAGCTGTATTGTCTCTGAGTATTACTTCAGGTACTGGTGGAATTAGAAAAAAATGGGGGGCTCGTACACCTTACATACACTATTGCATTTATTATATGACACCCTTACACAAAAACCAATCTTACTCATTAGCAATACATCCCCAAAGCGGGGTCTATATTAAAAAAATAAATCGAGGGACGTTAAATATTTAAATTTAGATTGTATTTTGTGAAATCAGGGGACAATACATTTTTAATGCACCCATGTTTGAAATAGTAAACATATTCATTACTTCTAAGAATTTTATAACATTAAATTAATATATTCCTGGATCGCGGTGTATTAAAAGTCTATGAGTCTGCAGTACATGGTTTGTGAGTGTGTCCGTAGCCTCCCATCCCAGTGACTGAATAATACTTTGAGATCGTACTAGCATTTCGTCGAGCTGCAAAGAAGCATGGTAAGAGTAGAAATTGCGTTACTGTTGGATTTTGTACGATATTTTGTCTTGTGTATTTAGTTTATTAAATGTAATGTGTATTGAAATATTATGTATTTAAGTACCTAATCATGATAACATGATTAGGTATTAACTTCATTTGTGACAAATCGAATTTATTACAACGAAAATAAATTATTTGTATTTTGAAATTATTTCACAAACCTAATTGTAAATCTCTCTACTTGTAGTTAATACACTTCAGACTTCAGTGAGCGCTGCCGAGGAACGATATTACAATGCAATTTCGAACCAGCAAGACAAAGTTGACAAAAACTTGGTCAAGAATCTGGTCCTAAACTATGTACTGACTGCCGCTAACAGTACTAACAAGTAAGTGTTATAATAATATTAAAAATTCAAGATAATTATTACTTAATAATAAGTAATAATTTTCACGGTTAAATTAAATACCTAAATTGGATAATAAATATTGTTGGGCACGAGTTAGCTTCCTTTAGATGTAGGTGTGCGATGTACTTATATAACTCAACATCACATTATATTTTAGGACTCAAGTTCTCCGAATCCTGTCCACCGTGTTAGACTTCAACCAGAAGGAGTGCGAGAAGCTGGGTCTGGTGCGAGCGGCCACTGCCACGGACAGTTTGGCCGCCGAGTTCGTGAAGTTCCTGCAGGAGGAGAGCAAGCCCCGAGCAGCGCTGCCCAGCATGATGGGGCTGGCTAGGAGCACCACGAGCAGCCGGCGGAGTTCTACTATGGGTGAGTGGCGACGCGCGATGGACTTGTGTACAAATAAAATCTTATTTAAAGACTGTGAAACATTGACTATGTATGAATAACAGTATGTATCTTCGAGCGTTTGAAACGCCGGCACTGTTGTCTCGAACTATCTGTAGTTAAGAACAGAATCAATAAAAAAAGAACAAAGAAAAAAAAACTTAATTTAAATTATCTCCTGGTACAGGTCAAATACTGTTTCAGTTGATACTTGATAAAAATTTGCAACCATTGCAGATATAGCTAGAGAGGAAAATGACAGTGATATGTCTTGGAATAAAACAATTATAAGTAAATGGATTTAACACGCGTATTTTATTTTATTGGCTGACGTTTCGAAATCATGACAGTTTCCATAATCGTAGCACGACTGAGTTGACGATAGTCTAACGCTGAATATGTTTGTTGTTTCAGGTCCAACTCCCTCCCCCAGTTTAATAGAAGGTCACAAGCGGAATCCCTCCACGGGATCCAACAACCTGCTGTTCCAGAACCTAGACGCGGTCGAGACCACCTCCACGGTGTCCATAGAATCAGAACACAGGGTCACGTCAAACAACGAGGGCGCTATACTTAAACAAGTGTTAAAGGATATATGATACTAAAAATGACATTTCCCTGAAAGTTTGTGAGTTGTCGACACCGTGGTGTACTTTGAAACTGAGGTTATATTGTATTATAACATGAGTAAAGCCTTTATCACCCACCAGGTAACATCGTTTAAACATCGAAGACTATTTATATTCGTACATACTTATTATTACTTATAGAGCTATATCTGCAATATTGATAATGATCTATAAATTGTCATCCATTAAAAAGATATTTTGACATAACGGTTTTATTCTGCTAGCTAAACATACATAGATATGTCACATTTTTATCATGCTTGCTGTAATTATAATATATGTAATTTTGATACAATCTAAAATCGAATGATTAGTTTTGAATTTTTCCACGCCTGTATTCTGTTAAATTTTTACTCTGCTTCTTGAATGTTTAAACTTTTTCGTATTTAAAAATGTTGCTAATACTGTATTCGAAATCGAGTTTTTGTACGAAATGTATTCTCATAGACAATATATTAATTTACATAACGTATAAATCTTATAGCATTTAATTTTCAAACATGTAGGAGGACAAATTTTAATTGTGTACAATTATGTTCAAATAGTTTTGATTATTAGTTTAGGTTCTTTGTATAATATTATTTTGGTGCCTTATAAAATAATTTCGTAATAATATTAATTTAGTGTTAGAAAATATTTTTATTCTACGTAATGTAGCAATATTTTATTAAATATAGACAAAAAGACATTTTTTCTGATACACAATTATTATATTTGTTATGTATGTATATTTCTCCATAGAAAATATGTTAATCCCTTTTTAACTATTCAATAAATAGAACCTATTTCTTAATATGTTAATATTTTTGTATAATTCATAATCTTTTAGTGGTTACAAATAATGCTTTTATCAAACTTGACAAATCAATAGTAATACTAAACATAGTAAACATAGTGATGGTTGTTTTACTACCATATTGTGTAAAATCCAAGTAAGTAACATATATTTTCATTACTTGTTCTAAAGTCTAAATACCTTTTATAAGGCGGCACCTTTTAAGACACGTTAAAAGGCAACTTATAAGATTAAAACTTTAAATATGAACACATAATATATGATTTCAACTCAACATCGCAGGTATAGTTATATATGTATATGTTAGTGTGTGTCTCTATCTAATCTACTCGTGTATTGTCTTTAGCCACCACTATGTTTAAAGTGTTTTTCGAAGTTGTAGTCGTCATAGGGGGATTAACTTTGTTTAATTATAACTAGTTTTATTATTAATTTGTAATTTTCATATCACCTGTATTTTGTTCAAATTATCTAATTAGTACTGATAGTACTTATAATATTGGTTAATTGCACTTTTTACGCACAAGTATTAAATTAATATAAAATCAAAATGCCTACCTATCAAATTTTATATAATTCGTCGATTTATTTTCGGCCTCATTTGAAATTGAATTTGAAAGTAGTATTCAATTGTTATTATTTTATTTTGTACAAATCACAATTCGCCTACATTTTAATTTTAATTGTATATTTAATTTGTGAATATTGTTAAATATTGTAAATTAATACATTGTAATGAATTAATAAAGCAATACTTGAATGAGTACCTACGAAGTATTATTATTTAAAGTTGCATATCAAATAACTTCCGACTCGCCGCCTTTTCTCGAGTTCCTGCGTGAACAGCATTTAGGGCGTTACCTACAACACTTCCTAAACGTCGAGGCACATAAATAATAGTATTTTAACTACGATGAATATACACGAATACCTACTACAAAAACAAAGTTTTCTTATCAATGGAACTACTAGGTACATTTTCCAGTGAATAATGGGATTCTACAGTTAACGTTTGAAATTCCACTCGAGGGAGACCTTGGAAAGTGTCAGGTCAAAGTGCGAACAAAATGTGACAAAACTTTCAATCGCATAATAATTTCTGATGCCTTCATGGTTATTACACATTGGAATGAGACCGATAAAATAACGTGAAGATGGGAACGTTAAAGTTTCGAAACGTCAGTAAATAAAATACGCGAGTTAAATCTGTTGTGTTTCATTCCATTTTCGAGCGTATTTTAGTATTTTAGTTTAGTAACTAACCTGCAGTACGCTAAGTATTTATTTTAGACGGCCTGTTGGTCTAATGGTCAGAGGCCCTGACTACGAAACCGGAGGTTGCGGGTTCGAATCCTGCTAGGGACAGATGTCAATGTGATGAGCACTGGCATCTGTACCTGAGTCTTGGATGTCTTATATGTATTTATGTATGTTTATCCGTTGTTTAGCACCCATAGTACAAGCTTTGCTTAGTTTGGGACTAGTACAATTGGTGTGAACTGTCCAGAGATATCATTATTATTATTATTGTCAACTCAATACAATGAGGATTTGGAACACTTTGCGACAAGCTTTGTATCACATACCATCTCATATCAGTGTTGCAAGTCACAGTCGTGAGACTGAATTCATGCATGCGGTGCAAGTCGCAAGGTCGTTAGTCGGGCGCGGCTTTAAGGTGCCGCGGTCAATTACGATGATGCACACGTGTATGCATTTATACGATACGGTACGACCTGAAATTAATATGTATTTCTGTAGCAATATCCATCGTACCTACATAATTATCATTTTTATTAATTGGGTCAATGTCCAATTTAGCGTAGAACACTTTGTTGCATTTTACAACTCCTTTACCATTCTTTCTCTGGATTTTTCACTCATTAAAATAAATGGTTTAAAGATGACTAAAAAACAATTAAGTATTTCAAAAAGGTAAATATCTACCTACTTCAGAATTGATAACATTACATAGGTGTTTTACAATTTCAAAATACAAATCGCAAATTTCTACACTGATATCCCACTGCCAGGTGATATTCACAGAGACACAGACCCACGTATTATGTTGATAAACACAAGTCGCTAAAAATATCTAGAAATCAAATGTAGGTATCCAGCACGCTGGTACCGAAATGCGGGTTACACGTCATTAAAGGTATGCAGATTAGATAGGGTCACAAATCAAATGCTTCATTGACCTATGATGAGAGCAACTAACCAGCCCATTACCTAGAGGTCTATGCTGAACATCGACACGTCAGCTATCAAAATTAAAATAACAGTCAAGGTAGATACTTTTATCTTTACAAATAAAAAAATCGGTTTGATTCTGTTAGAAATCGTGAGGAGTAAAATAATTCGTTAAAGCTGCAGTACAAGGGATGCTCACCGCGCCTAACCGCAACTTGCAACTGTTCGTACGCTTACATGCAACTTGCATTGTTTATTTTATTAGATACTAGCAGACTACGTTTGTTAGCATACTCTATAAATTTGTAAATTGTAGGTAGGCCGTCTATTTGCAGAGAAATGGTTTTATAAATAAGATAAAATAGAAGATCTTGCGTAGGTGAACCTACGATCTTTAGGAAGTACTAATTCCAGGAACATGTTGTTTTATCTATGTTTTAATGGGCGGACCTAGATTCAGATAAACAAGCAGGCACAGCAGGCAGGCAGTAAGAGCATTTGTCCCTTTATAACATTACCCATTTAAAAAAGGTTTTGGGTATACGTGATCGTGTTATTTTTTATTAAGATTATTTTTACATGTAATTACATATATTTCAAATCTTGAAAGTCAATACTTCAGTCAAACCTTCTAATAAGTAGTCGTAGTATCGAGAAAAAATCCTGAATGAAAATCATGTCTGCATTTTAATAGGCAATACAATAGCCCAGTGATGTTTTGGCACCTGATGGTGCCAGATCATCTATATGATACCAAACACTAGTTAACCATCCAGCCTTTGAGATCATAACATATGATTTTTAAGTTTTGACGAGTTTCACGGTCTGTTTCCAACTTAATATCAAATGATTAGTTCATTTGATATTAAGTTGGAATCAGCGAGAATCAGGGAGAGGAAGCAGCGAATTGCGAAATAAGTACATATAATTAATTGACTACCTACTTAAAAAAATAATAAAATAGGTACCAAAGTACGTATTAGTTTCCGACTGTACCTGGAATTTCGACGTGGACAGTTAGATCGTAAAGAACTACTAATCAGGTGTCACTACTGGCCGTTCTACCCACCAATGCTGAACTCACTTGTTCAATCAAGCACTACAGTAGGTATTTCAATTCTGTTTTCCGTTTTACTAAAACGACGATGCAATAAAGTTAAGGTAATCTCATTAACGGGCAATTTAGTGACATGACTAGAGATCCATCGTAGATTAAGTTTCAAAATGTTACTAGATATTTATGCTCTTTTATAATTAGTTCTTTTGTTAAAAATATATCTCGGCAAGGACTAACGTAAAATATAATTCCGAATTAACTTAGTAATGTCGATCTTTTTCCTATAAAACAGTTAGATCTTACATAACGTTCACCCCTATTCGAGCACTTGTTTACACGATCAAAATAGGTACGTTTCGTTTTTACAATCCGCCCTAATAAACATAAACGCAATACCCAAAAATAGTAAGGATCTGACCCACAAACTTCCTAGTCCCAAACAGTATCTTAACATGACACCCTGACCCCAAAACTGCCACAATCGAGAACGCACATAATTAAAAAGCAAAATTATTCCACCCCGCGTGATTAACTGCTACCCCTTGCGCGCCCCACCACCCCCTTTCTTCACAGAATGGTCAGTTGTAAGGCGCCTTGCGAACAATCCCGTAGCCTTAGAAACTAAATACAAAACAAAAATAAACAATTACTTTCTCGCGAATTTGCGAAAATATGTGCAATTTTTTTATTAAATGATATTCGTATGATGATTATAAATTATAAGTGATAATTTTTATATATATTTTAACTGTAATTTAGTGCTAATTTTTATAATAATGCCGAAGCAAACGTGTAACCTTCACGTAAATTCTTTCGAATACGTTTCTTAATGTGCCACCCATATTTAACACACTCGTGCTATGTTCACGTGAAGTTACTGACTTGAATTATTTTATTTTCAAAAATGACAGTACGGACCCTCTTTTTTCGCGCCAAAAATACGGTCATGGTGGATGTTCTTACTGATATTTTTTACGTGTTCAAAATTAAATTGAAATGACGACGTTTGAATTATAAAAACATGAGAGTTGCGAAAATGTGATTTTTAAACTTGTCCTGTGATCTTGTGAAACATTTTTGACTGTGTGATTGAGTGTGTTTTTACGACTTGGAATGGATTTATCAATTGGGTTTGTATCAGTTTTATTAAGTAGTTGTAAGCTTCATTAGTCAAACATGCAATATTTACGTATCTAGTAGCACTGAAGTGTAAATAATTTAGGTAGAGATACTTAAATACCCAAATTATCTTTTACCTCCTACTGCCCAGGAACCGATGTTGTTCGGTTTTGTCTTTTTCTCGAAATCTGACCCAACTTCAAAAGCTTTTTTGTTTGAAATCAATGATGTTCTGAATTTTATTTTAATATATCTTTTCTTCTTCAACCTAAAAAATAGCTCTATAATCTATGTTCTGAAATATAACTGAACGCATAATGTAAGCTTTCTTCCAATATTACTACACCCACTAAGTAGATATATTCTATAAGTAGGTATTATAAATAGAGCAATACTGAACAAAACTTAACACTCTATAAGTAGATACTTACTTAAAAAAGTGCAGGTGCAAAATGAAAGGTTGCGAATTCCATATCAAAAAATCTTTTTTTGTTCTTAGAAATTTAGGGTTTAGTTAAATAATTGATGTTTTGATACCAAATAATAATACGTTATTAACCTTGAAGTGTTCAAGACGTTCGAAATCTTTATTTTAGGGTTAAGTAAGTAACGTAGACTGTAGAAACACTCATGTAACCGCTTTAACAATTAAGTCTAATATTGAACAGTGCCTTTTTTGGGAAGTACTAAATAATATAATTTACGTGATAGATGTAGGAACCTTGAGAGCTAGACAAAATGACATAAATTCTTTAATTTAGATTAAATACATGGATTTTACGCAAGCTAAAGAATAATCACGTGGTTAGTTTTCTTTCGCTTGTGACAATTCCGTACATTTTCTATTTGTTTGGTTCATGTTGGCTTTTCGAATGATACTTACTTGCCTTGGGACGACTTATGTCGATACTACCTACCTACTCATTAAGATATCCACATATTGTTTCGGGTTGTAAAGCGGCATTTTTTTATTTTTCTTTACAACCCTAAAATACCCTTGTAGATAAGGTGTGAAAACTATTCATTTAGCGTATTACTCTAGGTGATTAATGATCTGCAATGACGGCGTAACCTCAATACTTTCATAGCCAATTTCATTATCGGCTGTAACATATTGACTGCAGAGCGCAAGTTTCCTTTAATTAAAGTCGATGGAAGTTATGCATGATAATATTTCATTTAAACCATTAGAGTACGGACGATGATATGAATTTTGAAACAGCAATAAGCTTCATTATTTCATGTAAAAAAAAATAACTAAATGTACAACAACGACATTTTCGATAGAAAACACCGTATACGGATTAAACTCTAGAGCACTTAATACAGCAAAGTATTGTAAAGTATACACTTAATACAATGAATACGGCCATATAAGAATTTTCAACCATTTTGCCTAAATTTAAAAAATCTTACGTATATAATATTTGTAGAATATCTGGACCCGGTCGGTGTGCAATATTCATTGAATTTGAGCCAATAAAATAATAAATCCCAAATTCTTTCTTTTAAAAAACTTAAGTTAAGAAATTCTCACTACCACATTGGCACCTACATCTTTTTGCTACATCAAACTCGTGTCAATATATAACTGAAGGACACAGCCTTGGGTCCGTTTCCTTACATAGGCTTATCCGCCGATCTTCGAGGCCAGGGCCGCTGGTCAGTGGGGAAATTGTCCTGCCGAAATTGCAGACATTAAGTTCATACTGGGACATAATGATGTCCTAAATCACTGATTTCAAATATTTTCGCGGGTATTACGAGTTGGAATAAAACGACTGAATCGTAATTAACTCGTGTATTTAACGCAGCCCTAGATTTAAAGGGAGCTAACTTAAAAACTAGGTTTTAGTTATGCATACCATCGAAATCCTTGTAACAAAACCTACCTAGGTACTAAAACAGATTTAAGCTAAGTCTTCTAGCTTCATACAAATATCATACTTATGTACCTAAATCTAAACTAATAGGTGTGCAATATAATAACTAGCTATAATGGTGGTGTTTCATACATTCGTAGTAGGTATGCTACGAATATGGGAACGGTAAAGTTGGTTCTTTAAACGTCTGCATTAGATTGATTTAAACGAGTTAAATGGTTCCTTTGTTCCAATGTCCTATATTTTTAAAATTAATAAAGCTCTGATAGGTACATAAATTACTGCAATATTCAATGTAATGAAAGTTCTCAGATTCACATAAAAATAAATACAGAATAAAACTCATGGATATACAAGTAAAGTGAACAATTATGAGTTAAGGAAATAATAATATTGCAACTTTCATTTAAGTACAGTATTTGAATTAACTGTCTAGACCTCTAATGCACATTTAGTTAGGTATAATAAAGTTGTTTTCATTAAAATGGAGAAACTATTCCATTTAAATAAATTTAGTTATAGGTAATCTCATGGGTATTAGAGTAGAATGAATATTACAGTTATTATTATTGTCATTTCATACTGGATTTGCTTATAACTTATATATTCTATCTTCTCGTATCTTGTGATTAAATAATAATGTAGGATACAGACCTACAGAAGACGGTGTTCAGAAGTCATGAGCATTTAGGATTTTCGGGTTTAGGGGACTTACAGTTGTTGGTGCTGGATAGTATAATTTGAATGAACAAGGCTAGTTTTTTCTTTAAACTATTTAATAAAAATAGAACATAACGAAATTAAACTTGCATAGTATAGTAGGAACCTATAAGGTATGGTTTGTCATTCTTACCAACGCGAATAGTTTAGATTATTTCAAGAATTACTCTAAGTAAGCACTATGTATGTCTCTATAAATTAATAACTATAAAAACATCAGAGTTAAGTTATTACGAAACAAGAACAATTGACAACTTTCATTTTTTAACTGCCTAGTAGTTTTTTCTAATAAAGAACAAATAAAATATTATTAAGGATTTCTCGATTCCACATACTTAATGGTAGGTAAACTATAGTCATTCGTTTGTTACTTAAAAGAAATATAAACCCTTGTATACCTACTGGTTAGCTAACTTGACCTCCATTTAGCGCACCTACACAATCTTAAATTTTATTTTCGTTGTTTTATAGGGGCCATATTTAGCATTTATACCTAATATAAATTTTGTGTCAATTTTAAGGGTTGTTAATCTAGGCTTTACAATTTAAAGACACAACCCTGTGCTAAATAGACGGGTGGTCCGAGAAATCTTATTTCATACTTACTTCATTTAACATACCCAAAATTACAGCCGTAGAAGGAAACTAACCCAAAAAAGAATAAAATACTAAACTGGAATAAAATAATATAACACGAAACAGCCTTGCTTCGAAAGTCGGGCGGCATTAATACACGCCACGGGTGAAACATTTTAATTTTATTCGTATAGAAAAACAACCGTTCCGCATACTGCGGGAATTCATACAAATGTTAGTTTTACTACAATTTCTTATTGTGAAGGCGGGGTTATAATACAGGCGAGTGCATAAGCTGAACATGAGAACGTAAGTTGTACATTTATAAATCAGAGTGTAATCCCCAGATTAACGTTTGTGTTCGGATTTCGCTGACGTTTTCACGTAAGCATGCATCGACACTTTGCGTTTAAGCTAAAAATACAAATATTATTACGTTAAAAAAGAACAATATTTATTTAGAACACTTCGACATAATTTTATATTGTTTTATAATCTTTTTAGTGAATTGATTTGTATTTAATAATAAATCAGCAGGGCATTTAGGCATTATCTTTTTTTATTTTATTTTATTTGCAACATTTATAAAAACTAGTTATAACTCAACTATTATTATCTCTTGTTTATTAAGAAAACGGAAGTCGTTTCCATGATAAAAGATAGGTACCTACTTACATGGTGAAATTGTTGTTACCCCAAACCCAAAATTTTAATACAGATAAAAACAATAGGACGCAGGACGTACTTGATAATCGTTATAGAGAACATTTTTAAATATATCTCTAAAATGTTCCTTTTCAAAATACCTACAGTCCTGTAAATGAACGTGCTTATATACATACTATATAGTAGGTACTTATAGGATAGTTTGCTCGCCTACAGAAGAGCGCAACCCTTAGTAATAATATTAAAGGCATATAAAAATGTGCTGTACTGCGACTGTTTTAGGTTACTCTTGAAAATGTAATTACGATTGTAACGACAATGTAGGTATGTTTAACGCTGCAAAAAACGCTTAAGTACAGTATTTCTATGTTAAAATGTAGGTACAAATAAACAAAAATTCACATCATTTAATGACGTACTTAACTGAATTCATCTTATACTTACTAGCAATTTTTTTTGTTTTATTAGGTAGGTACATAGCATGAAGATGTTATTTTATATAAAATCACTGTATTAATATACCTAGTCAATCACGTGAGCAAATAAAATAAAATACGCGAGTTAAATCCGTTATAATTGTTTCGTCCAATTTGTAAAAACCGCGAGGGCATTAGAAATTTCCTATCTATATATAAGTAGGTAAGTAATATAAGTTGAACTCTACAGGTCTATATAGGTTAAATAGAAACCAAAGGATATTGCAAACTACTTATAGCATGGTTTCTAAGCACACTAATGCGCTTGCCACTGTAAGATTACTAGATTTTTTAACCGATTGTCATGTTGGTATTGTTCTTTAAAGTGTTTTTAATGCGCTTGAAATATATCTCGCTTTTGCCATCTTTTACTTAGAAGATTGAGAAACAGGTCATTTAAACTCTCAGGGGTTATAGGATAACATTATCTATTTATAGGTACCTACTCGACGAAGTAAGAAGTCAATTTACCTATATTTCAAATACTTACTATAAACTTTCTTTGAATTGTCTAGGTAGGTATAAAATGCTTATGAAAATATTAACATTATGGTTCCTAATTTAGATTAATACAATACACTCAACGTGGATTTATGCACAAGAAATCAAAGCGTAAAACAAATTATTAATTTAAAAGTTGGTTAAATTAATTTACTGTTCATTATTTGTAACCTTACTTATGTAGCTAGTATAACTTTATTCAATAGTATTTAAAGCAAAGCATGGCTACATAATTATTATATTTACTTGGTATTGAAAAAAATAATTTTGATTTTTTTTTCTTTTTCAGATAAAACTGTTAGAAAAAAATAAGTCAAACTAAAAAATGGCACTAAAATTAAAGTACACAGACGAACACGGAATTCTTCACATCAACATGAGTCCAACAAGCGACCGCAAATCCAAAACGGACTCCATCGAGTCCAAAACCGATATCACCGATCCTAAGTTCGATACGATAAACAATCGGTTCGCGCAATACGACCTTTTTGGGGGGAAATATGAAGATGGAGGGGAGCGACCATCGCTGTTCCGAAGTCGCTACAACAGTATAGAAGAGGAGTTAGCCAACACGCCGTACGCGTTCACCACCGAGCGGTCTCTGAGAAACAACCTCTTAGACATAACAATACAGCGAGAATCAGAAGAAACTTCCCCTTCGAAAGATTTAGAAGACGATAGGTTCTTTAGAAATTTAAGCTTAGAATATGATGAAAATTTATTCGGACCACAAATAGACGTTAAAATTAAATCGGACAGTGACGATTCACCTGCTTTTACTGTGACTCAATTAATTCATGCCCAGGATAGATATTTCGACTTGTCGTCGCGACAGTCGAGCGGTGTTGTGGATAGTCCGAAAAGTGCTAAAGTTTCAGAGTTCGGTGTGAAAAGTGCGCCGGCGTCGGCGAAGCGGGTGGCGCGCGCGCAGGATGCATTCAAAGTTCTAGACGCGAGGAAAGAAGAGGTTGCTGTCTCACCGTAAGTTATTTATTGTTTTATAACCTAAATTACTTACAATCCTACCTACTCCTTTATATTTATATTAATATCTTTTCCAAGTAAAACCCTCAACAATGAAATGAATGACTTGTAAATAACGTTTGTAAGATTAGCTAATTGAGACTTATCGTTCTCTTGTTTTTCTTTCATCAGATATGTTTCCGTGGTTCCCTAGAATTTATAATATGTTGTTTGTACCTAATTTCATTAATATAAACATTATTAGAAAATAGCGACCCAAATCTACCCGGCATGGTAGGTAATAAAAATTCAAATAAACGTAAAATTATCTCTACCGGAGCTCGTTTATAATTACTTACTTGTGCACAATTTCTATATTTACGTTTGTTAGTAGGTCTGACAAGTGGTTTCATTAGTTTCTTAATCAAATATCTTCATTTTTTATCCGTTACTTACATACATGTTGGCATGTAAATAGTGAATAATAAACTCTAGACGTAGGTACCGAGTTAGTTCAGCACTTCACATTTAAATGGAATATGCGTCAAGAACGTGAGTAAACGAAAAAATTGTAAAATATGTAGGTACTTGCACATCTATCATTCAATTAATAGCTTTTAAATGGAAAATGTTTAGAGGAATCATTGTTATCGGCTGCTACTCACATCACTATTAATAACATGGGCAGAATCAAATCGTAACGGAATGATTCGAATATATTAATATATGTATTTATAATATTAAAATCATCCAGATATTAAGCAAGAAAAAACTTTTGACTGAAATACATTAGGTACCTACTTACTTATATATTTACTTACTAAGTTAGAAGCTACTAAGGTATTTGAGACAAATTATTTGTCTTCAGCTAGCTACCTATATAGACTTTACATACCGACTAGATTCATTTAAGGAGAGCGCGGGTGTATCTTTTGGACTGAAGTATAAATTTTAATCAATAAAGTCATTGACCTGCGGGCTCTCCTATCATAGTAAATAAATTACCATTCCAATTAAACAAAAGCAAACAAATATTATTGCCTTAAATAGGAAACTATAATTCTAAGTTCTAATAGTGTTTTAGTAGGTCCTTTTTGTAAAATAATTATATATATATATAGAGAGATTTAGGTACGGGCTATAAGAATTTGTAAATGATTTGTAATTGTTAAAAAATACGACGCTTACCTAAGCTACTTACTTTATATTTTTAGGGGCTTTCCAGGAAAAAATATATATTTATTTCATAGTTTAATATAGCAGATATTAAAACTGATGAAATGTTATTATAAAAGAAAGTGCATTACAAAAGATGATCAGATAAATACTATGGTGAGATGGAGCAGCTGTTATTTTTTTTATTATTTAAACTATTGCTTTATGTCGTAACTATAGTAAGAGTGATAATACTCACATAATTAACTTAGAGTACTAACGTTTTCTATAATATAAGTACTTTAAAATCTTTATAACCTAGAGCATAGAGCAAGATCAGGAAATACTCGATTTCATAATTTAACGGAAATCCTACTGTATTATCTTCCAAATAAGAGCGTTATAAGTTCAGAAACCATATAAAGTTTCGCAAGCTTGATATCGTTATATCATAGTTACTTATGAATAAACATTACTTCAAAATAAAACTAAGTTATTGTGTTGCGTAAAGTGGAGGTTAGACATTGTAACCGCAACAAAAAAACTCGAGCATTCCATTTCGATTAAACCGTTATTTTTTAAATTCCTATGTTTTATATAAGTAACTAGTTACCTACTTAATTTAATATTACATAAAATGCAATATATATATCACTTTAACCCTATAAAGCAACATTTGTTTCAAATTAAAAATCTACTGAAGATTTATTTATTTAGGTAGATTGATTTAGGTAAATTTAAATAGATAGATCATGGTTAGGTCTACACAGTAACTCATATATTTAATATCAATAACAATACGGAGATACTCTTTTAATGACTTTATTGACCAACTGATAAAAAATATTAAGAGAATGGGCTTGTGGTTTTATAAAAAGTCATTAATATTTTATCGCCGAAGCGTATCCTCTATTCTTAAAGATGACCTCTGTCCATTTCCTTAGTTTATTTACTACGTTCCATAGAAAATAAATGGAGCAAATGATTAGACTTTTTATATGTCATTGAAACGAAGTTAACAGATGATATTCTTTAATGGTGTGCATCATGGTTCCGATTCCATAATGAAATACAAAGACAAAAAAATACAATTGTTTAGTTACTAACAAACAGTAAGTTGGTACCTTCCTACCTATCTATTCTCTTCCGGTATACGAGTGTAGTAGAATTCTCTACTGCTATTGGATAAGAGTTAATTAAGTATATTATAATAAAGTGTCGTCCCCTAGTTAATTGAAAGGGTAAATGACCCAATGTTTACACTTTCACTCTTATTTTAAAGGCATAAAGTGTTAGATCAAAGTCGGAAGCGATACTTAAAATTTATGCCACCACTATTTGTTTTTTATTAGATTTTACATCCTTCCAAACAAAGTAAACTAAAGGGTTGACAAATCTGAACTAAGAGGAGGTAGCTGTAAATAATTATTATCAAATTTAGAGTTTATTAGAAACTAGGAATGTAGGTATACATATAGAGATTAAGATTTTTAAACAACCCATTTCCTATTCCCAAATAGGTATGTACCTATTCACTAAAGACAAAATATCTAAAATCTTAAAAATGTTGTATTGTTTATTGTTTGTGTGATTTACACAGTTTTTAGCAAAGAAACCTTGACAGTCGAAACCGTGTAATGTCAATGAGTTTTTGTGGCAAAAGCAAATTGTACGATGATTTGTCATTATTAAAATGTAGTTACCTACTAGGTTCTTCGTACAATGCAGCTCGGACCAAATAATTACGCGTTGTTGTGGTGTCGGACATTTAATTTATAAAAAAAATGCTAGTTTTTTTATTCTAGAGACTTGTTTTTAGGTAGGTAAGTACCTAATCATTGTAAATTTGGATGATGGTGTTCCGTTGTGATTTTAATGATGAATAAGTAGGTAAACTCGGCACTCTTTATTTAATTTTTAAAAATTAGTATGATGTTACTTAATTCTTATTGTACACCTGAAATTGGTGTGTTTACGCGTTTAGTATAATTATACCTACGTTAATGATTTGATAGACATTCGTAATGTCGTTCTAGAATGACCTACTCGTATTAGTAAAACGGGATATATACAGAATCAATTCGCAACCGTTTAATTATGCTTGGCTGCTTTCAGCTTACCTTGAATTTAACTAATAACTATTATAAACTGCTCAAGTCACGCTGTTTCTGAGTTTAAAGGTGACAACCAGTACAAGGATACCGTTTTAAAAATAACACCAAGAATAATTCATTATTTTACGTCACTCCCGAATATAATTATTTATATAAGTAGATACAGAAAATTTAATTATTGAAATTATTAAAATTTGGACTGAATCGATGGTTATATTACAAATTAAATATAACCATCGATTCAGTCCAAAGGTTATATATACCTATTATATATTATATTGTATCTACAAACTGTAAGTAGAAGACCAGGTAGTTAATGTCCTTACAAGCAGCGTATATTGTGTTCAATATTCATAAATTGTTATGTGGTTAAACTAGATTGTCTTTGTTATCTACATTAAGTAATATTTTTTGCAGCCCATCAAAACATCAATCATACAGACCACAGAGTATAAATTAAAGTCGCCATCCGCGTTCCTTACCAGATTATTGAAGGATAAGTTACAATGAGATTTAAAGTCGACTAAATCTGACAACAATTAGGTAAATATACCTATTTATTAATATTTAGAACTAAGGAGTTTAGGATGATTGAAACGCCCGTAAAATTATAATAATATATAGGGAGGATGATACAGCATCAAACTTTATATACCTACCTCGTAGCGGTATATTTGCTCAAAAAATCCGATACACTTTTTTTTTTTTGCCGAGAGCATTAGAGTGTTCCAAAATCCACCTTAGACTGTATATATAAGATAAACTGCGTAACGAATCATTTACAAATAGGAACCATTTACTCTTAATTATCCCTAGGTTAGACATTAGGTCAAACGAGTAAGCAATGATACGACAATTTGCAATTTATACAGACAAATTACAATATTCCATGTCACAACCTCTCGGGGTTTATAAACCAAATCGTTGCACAAGTAACACGTTTGGTAATACATAACAATAAAATTGCCTATTTCAAGTAGACACATGCAATGCAACAAATAGGCTACTGTTAGCGATACCGTGATTTTTGACATGACACCCAAAAATACTTTCTATCTCTTTTAATGTACATACATTATTTATTTTATAATTACTAGTGATAAATATATTATTGAGGACCTGGTCAACACCCCTATGTTTTATGGTACTTACTGAAAAATATTTCATAGTTGATCATAATATTTCACTTTATTTGTTAATAAGTAGTTACCTACTCTTCATAATATTTTACATATTTTTTTAATAGTTATTTTATTACGCACGTTACAAATGGATCAATGGAGAGCGAGATTGGTCGTTAAATTGGTAGAACGATGACCAGTAATAATTTCAACCCAAGCCATGCAGGCTTGGGTTAAAATTATGATGATAATATTGACGGGTCCATATCATCATCACATATATATATAACGCTCGTCTCATCTCGTATATTAAATATAAATAGGTGCCTACCAAATGCTGTATATATACCTATATATTAGTTTAGTTTTAAAGTAAGTAGGTATTTAACTACTTAAGTATTATAAAATCCAAAACGTTTATTACACAAGAACCTAGCTTGCTTTTTGTCATAGTTTGAAACAAATTCATTTACCTAAACTTACCAGTAACATTTATTACTAAAAACACATATCTACAACATTCACCATTATGTAATCCATCTGACCTAATTAAACTTTTCTTAATTTCTTCCGCTAGAGATCCAGACAACGAGCAAAAAGTTTACAATCTGTTTAAGTTTTTTATAGGAAATTGTAAAGTAAAACAGTGTTACTCGTAACAAAACATGTTTTTGTCGTGTTTAGCGTAATTGAGATAATTGGGCGGTTAGAAAGCGTATTAAACCTGTCATTATTCTACGCACTATTATGTACTGCGAGTAATTTCGTGATATGGAAACTTTAATTTTAGGATGTACGACTTGCCTTACAATATTTTAGAATTAAAATACTAAATTATGTCAGCAAACATAACGAAATACGCGATTTAAATCCAGATAGGTATAATATAATTTTGTTCCCATATTCGTAGCACTACTGAGTTAACTTTAGTTAGACGTTAGTGTAATAGCGGTTCGCCCCGGCTTCGCACAGATCCCTATTTTTCCAAAATATTCTATAGCCTATGTTACTCAGGGTGAACGTAGCTTCCCAACAGTGAAAGAATTACTAAAATCGGTCTAGTACTTTTATTCGTTACATACAAAAATACAAATCTTTCCTCTTTATAATATTAGTATAGAAGTATAGTTATCTATAGATACCAATCGAAGTTATGCGAAGGCATCAGAAATAATAATAATACTTACCTACTTACTTTAATGTTGTTTAATTATTCAATTCGTTTCATCACCGATGCATCATCGGCGTAGGCGCATCGCTGCATCTTTCATTACAAGGTCACGTCATTCATTTATTCATTCATTCATTATTCTAAGCCTACAGGTTCAAATGTTGTGAAATCACTCACTTGATTGGCATCTGTTTTAGTATTTTACTTTACCCAGTGTTGCGATTCATTGTACTAACCTATCGTAGGTGGTTTATTGATATGAGATTTTTAGTTAAGAGAGTTCTTGTGTGGGTTTCAGAATTTCAAATATTGGCGATATTGTATAGGTACGAGATTATACATAATAATTATCTTTGTCAATGATAATGCATGCATACCTACCTCAGTATTAATGACCTATCCTAACACTGAGGCAACACATTTTAAATCTAAAGGTGTTTGACCAAAGTGTTTCACAGGTAGGTACCTACTGTAATCATTAAAGTCCCTAAGCAGCGCGAATATTTATTTATTTATTCTTTATTGGCATATGGCATTCTCTACCAGTCAACCTTTCGCGAATCGCACGCACTAATTTTCAAGTCAACATCTTGTCATGTCGATGTCGTCTTATTCTCGTGGTGATCTGTCAAAAATCGATAACATTGGCGACAACGAGAAATCTTGTCCTGTCGATGTCGTCTCTTATTTCTTCACATCGATAACAAAACAATATCGACGCGACTAACCTTCTTCTTATCGGCAACGTTCTCATCATAAGCTTGCAGTTGTATGTGAAAGAGACACTTAGTCTTACCCCCCCGTTTTAAAATTATGTATGCCAGCCGTAGAGCGGACAGTATAATGCCACAGGCACACAATAATGGCTAATTTATTTGCACTAGTCTAGCACGCAATTCTACCAGAACCTTAAGTCTAGTGCGTTGGTAATTTACCCATAGACATGTTACTTACCAACATACTTAATTGTTTATTTACTCGTATACCGGACTTCCGTAACCAACAGTGATACCTGCCTAACTAATTCCCAGCGTTATGTGTCACAGTACCAGTAAATGAATGATAATGAAATATCTTGGTAAAGTAGTATTAATTATTAATACTTTATTAGGTACTTTATTAGGTACTTTATTTACACACCAATCGACACTTAAATTGGGGAATTTTTGTAATCGTAATTATTCACTTGACAGATAGTTATTGTGTTATCCGACATCTTGGTCGACCATTTTGAAATCCGTCTTAATCTTCTTGATTGTATAATAGTTTTTAATCGATACAATCGATTAGCCTTTTGTTTTTATTATCTCTTCAAGGGTATGTATACATATAAAAAAACAATGTTATTTTTACCATCCAAATTTGGCATAAGTTTATCAATACCCGATAGTTAGTGTAATAATATCAATTTCTTTTTTTTTCTGAAATATTGCCTATAATAAGCTTTTGTAGCACCTGAATAAACCACGATGCAGCAGAAAATATCCAGTAAATATTTCCTTATATAAAAAGGATTTCTTTTCCGCATCTAAAAAACTTAACAAAACGTATTAAAATTATGAAATAAATATTACTTAGGTGGAAGTCCTATAGTTAGGTCTAGTTATAAATTCTATTACCTACCTGGAGATTAATGTAAGTCTTAACAAAAAACACCGAACAGGTAAGTACTTACCTACCCAGTATTCCATAATAAGTAGCTGAACTTGGGTTAAAAAAAAGGTACAATATCTCAATATGTATTTCATTATTAGACTTAACCATCCATATCGTTACTTAATAACAGTTTACGCAAACTAGGCGATTACTGAACAATGGGGGCCCGTAGGCGAAGGTTTCACAAGAACTTACTTACTTACCTACACTTAAGTTTACTAACAGTATAATGTATGGGTGGACAGATGGTTCTGTATGATATTATGGTTGTTAATCACTGAAGGCGGTAATTGTATATGTTATGATTAAAATATTAATAGTCGAAGATACAGCTGTAGGTACTTTCATTAAGCTTAGGTATATATATATAAATACTAGCTTCTGCCCGCGACTTCGTCCGCGTGGAACTCCTCCTTTTTTGCAGTCGGTTAAAAAGTAGCCTATGTCCTTTCTCAGGCTCCAGACTTTCTTTGTACCAAATTTCATTTAAATCGGTCCAGTAGTTTTAGCGTGAAAGCGTAACAGACAGACAGACAGACAGAGTTACTTTCGCAATTTATAATATTAGTAAGGATATAATAACGTTTCGAAAACTTTACAGTCCCTATAATCGTGATGCTACGTTGTTGCATTCCAATGTGTACCTAAGAAATTCGAATTATTAATTCATTTAAGGTAAAATTGCATTTATTTGTTTTAAAATAAAATATACTTAATCCGCTACCCAGAAACATATTTAAAAAGGAGAGCTATAATGGAAACTTTCTAAGTTCTTTAAAGATATTTATACCCAGAGACATACTTATTATAAAGTGTGTAACAAACAATAATCACGTTATTATTATTTTGTACGGAACCTGCACTCAACATTATGCTAGCTTTTAGATTTTTAATCAGATATCTTGTGTTATTTTGTGTTTAAATTTAAGTAATTTTTTATTGTATCCATAATCGATATTGAGTATCTTTTTTATGCGGTGTGACCAAACTGTACGTTGTGTTCAACTTAATACATTTCATGAAATTATTATCATCATCCAACCGAAAGAAGTCCATTGGGTTAAGTATAGGATGAATTATTATATAGATAGACCTACTTTTATGACAATAATAAGGGTGACGACTGGATGTGGAGGTAAATGTTTTTTTTTTAAAAAGATTGGATTACTGTGACGTCACATTATGGTATAAATTACTTAAGTACGTCACGAACGCCACCCGAACTTTAGAAGCACTTATCTTTGTCGGTGTTTGTATGTTCGAGAAAAGAAAAAATACGAGTCCAATTTATAAATTACTTGATAGAAAAAAAACACTGATGTCATGCCTATTATGTACGTACCTACTCCAAAAAGTAACGTAATCATTATGTTATGTACCAATAATTTACGAATACGTTAGGTACTGTGATTTGTGTTTTACCTATAGGCAGTACGAGTATAATCTGGTTACATTAGTTATACCATTCCTAACGAACACAAACCTTTTCTAAGAAACCTAATCAGGCATTTGAAATATTCCCCGCAGTATTCAAAGCTCATGACCAATAATTACCCTATTGATTTCTAAGCAAAATATTCGCTAGAAACTTTCATAGCACGGTTTCTATTAATTATTGCAATAAGCTCGCGGTTGGAAGCAATTTGGTTCTCGTGGAATAACCCGCCTGTGGTCTTGTGGCTTGCTGTTTATCGTGTTTTACTTAGAAAGCATTTAATGCTACTTTAACATATCCAGGTGTAAAGTTTTTCTAGTTTAATTTAGAAAAGTAAAAGATATCGTCAGGTCTTGTTACTTTGATCCTAGCAGTAAGCATCGAATTGTCTAGCACTAAGTATTTTACAGCAGTTGGTTTAAAACTTTAAGTTATACTTTTATTAAAATTATGCTCGAGAGCTTGTGATAATGAATCGTAGGCTACCTTTAAATTAATAATCTTATCTCACTTCACTATTAATGAAGTTCCATTAATATATTTACTTGGATAGTGGGGGATAAGTAAAGGAAACCAAATTAAATCGTCATGTATGTCGGATTTGTTTCCTAAATTCGAGGTTTATGTACATGGAATTGAAGCTTATTTTGCATGATGTACCTATGTACTTACGTCTGCGTCGTTTCCCACTATGTGTTACAAGTCTCGGACGACATCGGCGCTCACGCACAGAGTAGGTACCTATTGTGAACTATGTTTAGTATTGTGCGTACTAGTTAGCTTATTAAGTACGGTTAAAGCGTGTGTTATAAACGAATAGCGGTTTTCTAAGTGATGTTTTACAATTCGACAAATGTTTACGATATTTTAAAAATAAGTACTTACGTTGATAATGCGTCCTTCTTGGGGGCTAGACAAGTGCCCAACGTTCAACGTTAACGTTAAACGTTAGCACCAAAATGTATGGGATTTGACATTTGTGACGTACGTGACAGTCGTTCGCGGATGTCAAATCCCATACATTTTGGTCCTAACGTTTAACGTTAACGTTGAACGTTGGGCACTTGTCTAGGGCCCCTTCAGTAGATAAAGATATGAGGTCGATAACCCGTATTACGAAGTTTGCCTATTAATAATATAATTAATAAACTTCATGTATTCTACAGCAACAACACCTAGATCAGAGGCAAATTTGCTTTAAGCTCTGTAGGCTTTTAAGGGCCAGGCACAGCCAGGATATTAGAACGGATAGTAGTGGTATAAAATACACTGATAAGCAGAGATCGGATACCGCTCGATCAAAAGTGGCAAAGATTAAAAATCCGCCACTGATCTTAACTGATTAATGTTTAGTAATTAAGTATGGCTATAGCCGCTGTCTTCTGTATCTGGTTTGGACATCATCAGCAGTGCATATCAGGCGAAAGTATCGTTGCGCTCCGCGGTCCCTGCTGTGGTGTGGTTGTTTGTTATATTATGATATGGAGACCACATTTAGTATGCGCATGGAAAAAGAAAGACTAAGTTTTAATTTCTTTATAAACGAAAACATTATATGATAATCCATAATAAAAGATATCTGTATAGGGATTTGTATTTACGGGCCGACGGGATGTTCTATGGAGTTTTAGGTTTGGTGCTTACTGACTACTGGTCTTAGATAAATAAAACTTTAAAAAAAAATCTTATACCTAGAAATACAAAAAATATGTTAATCTTAAGTTATCGTGTCGCTAAAAACGTGCAATTCGTCACATTTACCTCAAACACATAATTTCATACCTTTACGAAAATTATCATTAAGGCCACATACGAAAAACAATCGTTATATTATAATTATTCGTATATTATAACGGCCTTGGAGCTCAAGGTCCAGCCTTGGGTTTATGCCTCAGAAACGCCGAAAGAAGGGCTAAATAGGAGCGTTCATAAATGTTCGATAGCGAACAAGCCTTTAAATAACACATGATATTCCTGCTCGATAAAATTTATATGACCTTTAAAATTTCAGTATTGGGATTATTCTATGGCGAAAATGATATATTTAATAACTTAAGTTCTTACTTTTCTTGTCGAAAATTAAGTCGATAAATAATTATATTACCCAATGCTCACTCAAATAGACACTCGTTGAAATTTATATTATGTTAATGGCTTTAGTAGAGTAGTCTGGTTCCCGTAAATATGTAGTTATAATATAAATACCTATATAAAAAAGGCAATCCTTTACTTTTTTAATTTTAGTTAGTGTTATGTCAACGGTCCGGGAGACAAGTGAAACGAGCAGAGGTTCGCAATGCACTGTTTAATAAGTAAAGGACGGTGGTGGACGCAGCCACGCACACACGCATACATAGTCAATACGTAACAGTTCCTTCCCTATTTAGACACTTATACTTAGCAACTTACATACCAATCTAAATACAATTCTAATAAAACTGCTTAAAATTAATCTTAGGGCGCGGACGTAGCGTTCTTTGTCGCGCAGCTACATTTTCTGACACATCCGAGTGTATTTCCTGCCCCTCAGCTTCGTGGAACTCTTCATCAGCTCCATCATCAGTATAAGTCTGATTACTGATTGCTAAATCAGTGTGTGTACTTCCCGTGCTTCCGTCTTCTTCTTCAACGGGTTCTTGCGATGACACTGAGGGTGAGCATATTGTATCATTTTGCGTATGTTCCGTTATTTGAGGGGGTGGAGAAAATGAGTTCCGTGTATGCGACAAGGCTATATTTGTGCTAACGTCACAATCCGAAATACTTTCATATAAACCTTTATACAATACAATTTGATTAATGTGCTTCTTGAAAGAAACTTTTGATTCACAGTCTTTAATTAAATACAGCACTTTGCCTAATCTTTTTATAATGGTACCCTTACACCAAATAATCTTATTATCTTTATTTTTTTTGTATAATACGAAACTTCCCGCCGACAACTGCCTGGTTTTGTCCATTTGTTTACTCGGTGAACACTGGGCATCACATTCAACATCAGAAGAAGTCGGAGACGGAGGCGGGGGCGAAAGCGGTGACAATAAATCCAAACGTGACTTCAGCTTCCGTCCGTAAACTAAATACGCGGGCGAAAGTCCAGTACTTGAGTGTTTCGAATTTCGATAGTCAAATAAGTACTTCAGTAATTTTGTCTTGGTTTCTTTTATATTGGTACTAGATAACAAGCTCGATTTTATACCCTTTTTTATTACCTTAACGTAACTTTCAGCTTGACCGTTACTGGCTGGGTGATATGGCGGTGACGTGACATGTGATATACCATTAATCTCGCAGAATTTTTTAAAATCTTGTGAACAGAAAGCTGTGCCATTGTCACTCACAATAGTCTGGGGTATTCCGAATCTAGACATAAAATCATATAACATTTCTACAACAGCGACTGAAGTGGTCGTACTTGCCATATCATAAACCTCTGGCCATTTTGAATATGCATCTACCAGGACTAAATACATGCGACCCGCGATCGGACCAAGGAAGTCTATGTGTACCCGACTGAATGCTTGCGCGGGCCTCGGCCACGGGGCAGGAGGAGCGCGCGCGGGGGACGGGCGCAATTGATTACAGATATCACAAGTCCCTATCATACGCTCGACGGCTTCATCTACACCTGGGAACCATAGTCTAGACCGTACTTCAGCTTTTGTTTTAACTATACCGATATGAGATTCGTGAAGCTCCGATAGAATTCTTTCGCGCAGTGCCATAGGAATCACGACTTTGTGACCTCTCATAATACAGCCGTTTTCGTATGAAAGTTGAGTCCTACAAAGAAAATAAGGCCTAAGGCTCATATTCACAACTTTCTTTGGCCAACCATTCATAATAAATTTAATTACCTCCTTTAAAATTATATCCGATTCTGTTTCTTTCCGTAACTCATTAACAGTAATCGGTAAGCTACCGCTCAAAACAAAATGAATGTAAGCCGCGCGATCGTTTAGCGATGTGTCATCAGTCCCTAGCGGTCCGTCCCCCGCCGCCCCCGGGGGCAGGCTAGCGCGGGATAGATAATCAGCGCTGTTATCGCCACTACGTACGTATTCTATAGTGTAATTGTATGCACTTAAAAACATTGCATATCTTTGTAGGCGATTGGCTGATACTTCCGGGATACCTTTATAGGGCCCAAAAATGGAGATTAAGGGCTTGTGGTCAGTACGTAAAACAAATGGCTCCGATCTGCCATACAAGTACTGATGGAATCGCCGTACCCCAAAGATAATTGCTGTGGCCTCCTTCTGTATTTGTGAATAACGCTTTTCAGCAGCGTTTAACGTTCGTGAAGCAAACGATACCGGTCTTTCGTAACCCTCCGGGTCAACCTGCGATAATATAGCCCCAAGCCCTGTCGGGGCCGCATCTACAGTTAAAATAACCTTTGCGCTTGGATTAAAATGCATTAAAACTTGGTCAGATGATAAAATTTCCTTAATTCTATGAAAAGCATCTTGATGTACGTCGCCCCAGTCCCATTTTACCCCCTTTTTTAACAGGTCATATAATGGGCTTAATATAGAAGATGCATTAGGCACAAAATTCCTATAATAGTTTATCAATCCCAAGAAAGATTGTAGTTGAGTTATACTCGTTGGAACAGGGGCTTTCGATATTGCTTCTACTTTTTCTGGAGATTTTTTTAACCCGTCTTTATTGATTATGTAACCCAAGTAGCTTACTTCATCCCTATAAAAATCGCACTTTTCCTGTTGCAAGGTTAACCCTGCATCTTCCAGTCTCTTAAGTACGGCGTTTAACCTAGCGGCGTGTTCCCGGTCGTCACCTCCCGTGATTAGCACGTCATCTAACAGGCACAATACCCCCTCCATGCCTGCCAACAAGCTCTCCATGGCCCGTTGGAACACGGCGGGTGCACTGGCAAGACCAAACACTAATCGCGTATACATAAACAGTCCGCGGTGAGTGTTTATGCACGTATAATTTTGCGACTCATCATCTAAGACAAACTGGTTATAGGCCATAGACAGATCTAGCTTTGTAAATTTCTCCCCGCCATATAACTTTGAAAATAACTCCTTAGCTGTCGGTAAGGGGTATTGATCTATCATCAGCTGTTTATTTATACTAACTGAGTAATCTACGCATAAACGTACATCGCCGTTTTTTTTCAACACGGGCACAATCGGAGATGCATATTCAGAATGGTCAACTGGCTTTAGTACACTTAATTCCACTAGCCTGTCAATTTCTTTATTTACTTTATCTCGCAAAGCGAATGCTATCGGGCGCGCTTTAAAGAAAACCGGTTTCACATTATCTTTTAATCTCAACTTTATTTTATACTTATTAAAACACCCCAATGCATTCGAAAATAACTTTGGAAATCTATTCTGAAGTTGTTCAACGTTACTTAACTCGTGACAATAATTTATAGGTAGTAATTCTAAATGAAATAAAGAAATAAAATCCCTACCGAGCAGCGGTGGACCGCCGTCGCGTACAACATGCATGTTTAACGTGTGCGTCTGACCAGCAAAAGAAACTGGTAGACGAACAATACCTACACATATTATACTGTCACCGGTATAAGTCATAAGCTTCTTATTCGAGGGAATCAATGGCACACCCTCAAAACATTTTTTATACGTTTTTTCGGATATCACAGTCACGGCAGAACCACTGTCCACTTCGAAATTAAATTTTGAACCCTGAATCATAACGGTTTCTACCATTGGTTCTCCTCTTAACGAACGGATTCTGAAAACCTTACCGTCATCACTCTCGCCGACGCCCGCGTCACCGACTCCATTGTCTACGTAGTTTACTTTAGACTGGCACATTCTACGCAGATGGCCTTTGACGTTGCACTTCCTACATACATAATCGGCATAACGGCACTCAGAACTTTTGTGGTTCGAATAACCACACACTGAACACTTCGATTTTCCCGAATTAACACTTTTGGCACTTTTAGCTCGTTTCGCCGCTTCAGCGTGAGATATTTTAAATAATTCCGTGGTACCTCCGACGACACCGACACTGGTGGCGGCGGCCATCTTCACGTTGCAGGTTTTCTCAGCGAATTCTACCGCCTTTCCGAGTGTTTCAATTTTGTCTAGATCTTCAGCGTACAATTTCTCTTTCTCTACGCTTTGCATCATCCCCATCATGAAACGATCACGCAACGCCTCCTCCACGTTGATAAATTTGCAGTGTGCAGTAAGACCACGGAGCCTTGCAGCCCAGTCTGAATGCGTTTCGCCCGGTAGTTGCACAGCGGCGTAAAACCTGTGCCGCTCGCTAAATCCACATCTTTTCGGGTTGAAGTGTGTATCCAACTTGATTAAAATATCTTCAAATGGTACATCTTGTATTTCTTTAGGTAACAATAAATTCTCTGCAAGCTTGTATGTACCCTCTGTGAGTGCGCTCAGTAATATTGCTCGTCTCTTGATTCCGGCTGGATCAGAAGCTGTATCAACGTTGTTCGCCACGAACCATTGTGTAATACGGCTCTTATAGGTTTTCCAATCTTGGATAGTATGGTCAAAACTGGAAAAAATGCCGAATTGTGCGCCAGACATGTTACTTCGCGTTTTTATAAAAAAAAATGTGGGTACTCGTCGCCACTGTTATGTCAACGGTCCGGGAGACAAGTGAAACGAGCAGAGGTTCGCAATGCACTGTTTAATAAGTAAAGGACGGTGGTGGACGCAGCCACGCACACACGCATACATAGTCAATACGTAACAGTTAGGTTGACACACTAACGTGGTTTTATGTTTTAATAGCGCTACGAAGACTGCAATATTTATTCGATGGATTTTAAATTTCATAATTTCATGCAACTCAACACAACTCCATCCAATTTTTAATTGTGTGGCTCTTTCAAGTTCATCCTTACTAATATTATAAATGCGAAAGTAACTCTGTCTGTCTGTCTGTCTGTTACGCTTTCACGCTAAATCTACTGGACCAATTTAAATGAAATTTGGTACAAAGAAAGTCTGGAGCCTGAGAAAGGACATAGGCTACTTTTTAACCGACTGCAAAAAAGGAGGAGTTCCACGCAGACGAAGTCGCGGGCAGAAGCTAGTTCGTTATAAAAGTTGCCATAATACTTAACCTATAGTTCTATGCTGAAAACCGATATGATTCCACTTTAAAGAAAATCGACATTAAACAAATGAGCGAATAATAGCCGACGTGTCAAAGTTGCGTCGTATCGAAGTTCGGTATAGACTCCCTGGCAAGATAAGCCAAAGATAACCAAAAGACTGATGGGATATAGAAAATGTTTCTACCTGAACTAGGAAGGAATTACCTAGAGAAGATAATTCGTTTCTGTAACACAATTAAGTATTTTGATCTGAAAGTGTAGACTATTAAAAAAAGTTACTTACCTACTTTAAAGCTAAAGTCTAAAAGCTAGCATTACAGCTTTCATTAGATAAAGACTAGATTAATATGTGATAACTGTCCAAAGATATCATTATTTACTTATTAGAAGAGAAAATAAACGATACCATATTTCGAATACCTACCTAATTAAAATAAAAACAATGATATCAAAATTACATTACGTAATTATAATCATTAGTAAATACGTTTAAAAATAAGTGACACAAAACTTTTAAAAAATCTTAAACTAAATATTATTCGCTAGTACTAAACGTTTTGTCGAAAGTGATGGAAACCGGCCAACCCCATTCTATTCAGGTTGTTAGTATGGAGTTACTCGTATTGTTGCACGTCATGACTTGACACAATTATGTCAAAAGGAATTAATATAATTAAACATTTTGCAAAGTACTTACTAAGAAAAACTGTACAAAAAAAATAAAATGAAGTATTGTAGAAAACTGTGCCAAAACTTACCTACCTCGTTAGTTACTACGTGACGGCAATTGGGTTTATAGTTTTATAGGTACCTACCTGCTCAGCAACTATATTGAGTAGGTATTATTTTGCTAAAAACACAAATTTGGTAAATTCATTATTATTTACTATGAAATAAAAAAAAACTGTTATTGTTCCTTAAATTTAATATTAGATAGTTATAATTTTATTATTAACTACATAGATATTAAATAATTTGATGTACCTAAATAATTTGTTGTGCCCAACAGGGTCTATAAGTAGTGATACTATCAGTATGTTCACTTATTTATAGAATGCAAATAAATGATTAAGTATTGAGTTTTGAAACCAACGTTCACTTTAAGTTAATATAGGTACCTATATTTATTTAATGACATCATTCGTTCCATACGGTCAACCCTTCAGTAGACCCTTGAACTTTTTCAACATTTCTTGACTCACTAAAAATGAAGTCATACGGTGACTAGCCTACCATGATTCATGAAACTACAATGATCCTTAATCTTACTAAACTAATTTAGACAACCAAAGAATTCGTCCGATAACAATCTTTGAGGAAATTAACGAAAATTGTAAGATTCATTTTAGATAAGTCATTCATGTCATTGTGTTTGTTTGTTGATACGTAAATTAGACAGTTCCAACATTATTATGACGGTATAGTTTTCTTTATTTTACTTATATTTTCGTATTTTACAACAAGCATTACTTTCTAAACTTCCAAAAAAAAATCCCGTTAAAACCTTTACAACATAGTCCAAATTTCATGAAAGCGATAAGTTTATCTAATGCATATAATCATTCCAATATAAGTAATTACCTATGTATCAATATTTAATAACAAACATAAACCGCAATAAGCATATATATATTTTGAAAACACAAACTGTATATCCCTATCATAGATAACGGTAAAAGTTAAGATTTACTCCCGTATCATAATAAAAGGAATAATTTTACCAACAGAGTGGTACCAACGCCGAAGCGGAAGCGCGAGTCATCATTCGCGATCCTCGCCGAGAAGCCTTCTCGACCCAGCAGCCCTCGCTCTCTGCCGGAGCCTCGCTCCCTTCCGGAGCCACGCTCCGGGCGAGTTTCGCCCTTCAAAGGTATGCATACGTACCATATATGATATGAACTCAATTAAGATATCTGATTAAAGAAATCTTTTAATGATATTAAACTGAAAACTTAGCTTTGTTTTGTTGGTACCTAACTAGTTCCTCGGGATAGTAAAAGCCGTCTTTTCTGAAAGTCACTACGTCCTGAAATTTCTTTTCTTTAAGAAAAGATTGAATCATCAATAGCGACGCGTTAGTTCAATCTTCTTTACATACTTTTGTAATTAAAAAACATTAAGGTCTTGATTATAAGTTAAGTACCTATTCCGTATACTAATATTAAAGTTTACGTGTCCAGGAAGAGGCTTCAGAGAAGAGACTTCTCGTCACAACACTCCGAAGACATCTGCTGCAAATTCTCGAGCAAACTCCCCGCCAAGAAGAAGAACTAATTCATTGTCCAGGATAGACAAAATGGCGCAAATAGCCAGCCTTCCACCCCCAGTCCATTTATCTAGGCCACATTCTCCCAGAAACTTTCTTAAAGAGAACATAGAAGAAGTAAGAGAATTAAGTGAATTGAACAGAGAGAAACATGAAGCCGAAGCAGAAAAAAAGAGGATAGAAGAAGAAGGGGCGTTGCTGAAAGAAATGGGAATTTTGGATAAGAACGCAACCCCAGATGAAGTAAGAAGCGTTGTATGTTCCAGATCTACATCAAGGTGTAACTCACCAAGCAAAATAAAAATAAGATCTAGATCTAATTCACCAGCAGCGATTTTACATTATGAAAATATACCAGCAGAAAACAAGATACTTATTAACACCAATGATGGAATCCTAAAACCTGTGACGCATATGTCGAGGATTCGATCAGTATCTAAATCGCAACCACAGTCGAATAATGGTTCTCCTCAGCACTCTAAAATACCTAAAAGGCAAAGTTCTGTATCGCCGAAAAGAATTGTAACTTTACGTGATGTATCAAATTCACGAAAACCAGTTGATAGTAATCTTAACAAAAACACAAGATTTATATCTAACAGTACTAGTAGCATACATGAAACTATAAGGTTTGGAAACCAAGCGAATGATAAAAGAAATATGAGTAAGAGTACACAACATTTGAGTATATCACCTACTGTAAAGGGTAAACCCCCAATATCTCCAGGAAGAGGAGGACCACCTCCTTCGAATAGAGCTATCAACGCTAAACGTCTCTCACCAATTGTTGGAACGCCAAATAAAAGTCCTACAGAAGATCTAAAACCCAGCTCAGCCAGAACCCCAAAACCATCTCCTCTTGCTAAAAAACCTATTAAAACTGCTGGTAATACGCCTGCTGCATCTAGATTAAATTCTAGACAGCCTAGCAGGACCGCTAGTAGAGATCCTAGTCCAGAAAAAAGAAGGCCGATCACTAAAGTCTCTACTTCTTCTAGACCACCTGCTAAATCTTTACAGAATAAACCTGTAAACAGATCGTCTAGTACAAGAGTGCCCCAAAAGCCTCAAATTTCTGTTAAACCTGAAGTTAAAAAGTCTATTAACAGAACTAATAGTATGAAGAGCCTAATAAGAACTCCAAGTACCAAAACGTTAAATGAAAAACCTCCTCTGATCAAGAAAGACAGTAAGAAGGATATTAAGATTAAAGCCCAGTCTACGTCAAAGATTAATGAAGTTGGTATGAAAAAGGAATCGGTAAAGGAAGAAAAAAATAATGAAAAAGTATCTAAAGTAACATCTGCTACACGTAAAACAAAAGAAAATCTACAAGAAATAAAGACAAACCCTAACGAAAACATTGTATTACCCGTAGATAAGGATGAAGTAACGACGCAAGATAATGAAACCCAATACGACAAGATAATAAATGAACAGGGTGAAATCGTTCTTTTGACAAAAAAAAGTGTAATTTCTATGACTACGGCAGCTATAACCGCTCAACCGCTAGAAGTTGTTACAAAGGTTACTAACCAACTTCCAGTGGCCTTGGAAAAGGCTAGAGAAAAGGCTATTTTTGAAAGATTGAGTTCAAAAGACTCTCTAGCTCCAAATGATGAGGGTCAAGGATCAGAAAAAGTGGATGAAAAAGATGCTGCAAAAGAAATTACTGAGACAAAAACTGATGACAAAAAAGTTACAAAACCTGTCAAAAGTAGTAACGATAAAAGCGCTATATTTACCGAAGATAATATCAAGCTTAAACCATTGCTACCGCCTTACAGTAATCCGCAAGTAGAAAGAGTAAGACAAAAGATAGATGACATTTTGAAAGCGCCAGAAGTCTCAACTGAAAATATTCTAGCTGCTGTGGAAGTAAAAGAAACCAAAGGCACTTTCAAAAAAATGGCAGACAAAACCAAAGAAGATATTAAAGAAGCAAAAAATGAAATGGCTGAGAAATTGACAAATTTAAAAGATGATGTCGTCAAGCAAAATAAAGCAGAACTGGAAATCCGGTCTGAAGCCAGCAAAATTGTTGATAGTATCATAACGCCTGTTGAAGAACCAAAAATGCACGATAAATCTGAAGAAGTTAAAAAAGCTATTGAACCTATAGTAATGGTAGTAAACGAGAAGAAGAACGGTCAGAATAAAAGTGAAGTCATTGAAAAAATTAACACTACTGTTGTGAAAGGCGAACCAGAAGTGGAAGTGCAAAGCTCAAACATGTCGACTCCTGGTAAAGAAAAAATGCTTGTACAGAACAAGGCGATTGACGGCAACGGATCAGATAAATCTGCTCAAAGCAATGGAGGGTAAGTAACTTGTTTATCAATATATATCTATACCTTTCGTATTCTTTGTTACCCGTTGGCATTTTTATTTATAAATAAAATTAATTTATGATAAGTCGCACCACATGTTCTAAGCCCAAACAAAACAAATGATCCAAAAACTATGGGTGCTATACAGCATACCTACCTACTTCATCGGGTATTGATTTAGGTAAGTATATAGGTACATTACATAAAAAGTGGACGTGTTTAAAGTTACTACTTATTGATTGTCACTAATTCAGGCCTATACTTAGTTACCTATACCTCGACAAAAAACAATGCAAACAGAAGCCGTAATAATATAAACACTTAGAAAGACCTATCCTGGATAATAAATATTTCACCCCGCGTTTCCTATTACGTCACAGATAAGAAAGCATTCCTACGAGAGTTACGTTTTCTCTATGCCCCACAGAGACGGGAAAACGCCTCGGGGGCAATGGTTACATATATATACGCACTATGCATTTCTTATGATTGTTGTTTTCATTATATTATGCGGATCAAATACAAATATGGGTACGGTTGAGACTTCCAAAAATTACCCTTCGGGCAAAGTTTGCTTCGGAAACAAATTTCATACATATTTGTAGGTACGTCAAATACAGAAAGTCAGAAAGGTTACGGAGAATTGAAATCTGTTAAATGTTTTCAGCTCATTTACGTATAAACTGTTATAAAGTATCCAGCCAGTCCCGAAGGTCCCGTGGGCCGACTCGGCGTATCGAGCGGTCAAGTGGCGTGACCGCTCGTGCCCGGTGACTGTTCATAGGGTTGTCAAAAATAACTGCTACCAATAACATATTAAACATGCTAGTGCTTTATAAAAAGTAAAAAAAAAAGAAATGAGACTTAAGTCAATTAACTCCATTGCCTATTCATATATGGCTATGGCCTACTAAGTGGTATTTTTATTATGGAATTCATTGATTTTGATTTGTAAAAAACACCAAATTGTGTAACTAGTACCGATATACAGGAATCTATATGTAACCGGTGTGTCTTGTTTAAATTATTTTCATGGAACTGCTGTACACATTAGCCTTAAATAACGTTAATCGAAGAGGACTATTCGTTCAGATGCGTGGAATAGATAACTAATAGTAAATACAAGTAAAAAACCTGCCGCATTACGTTACCAAACTAGTTCAATAGCCGTTTACTGGAATAACCCTCATCATCGTGTTTAATTTCCGTTGCGTAAAGCAGCCAATAAGGTGACTGTCCAAAAATATAACCATCGAAAGGATTTTTTATATCTATCTAGGTAATTAGACAAAAAGTCCAAACTAACCTGCATAATTTAATTAAATAAATCGGCCTAGCATATCAATGTCGAATATTTTCGTAAATGCTTATTATAGATCTAATATTTCGAGTTGATAAGATATCGTGTTTTCTTCTGTGTCGCTGCTAGGTACTTGCAAAGTCTAAAAGATTAACTTGGTCTTGGTATGGCAAATGTTTTAAAAGTATTCTATACCCACAACTTTAATACTTACCATAAATGTTCCATCTGACATAAACAATTCAAAGAAACTTTTTTAAGAACCCTCACTGGAGAAAAAATTAAGTTTTCCATCCATCAACCACTACTAAAATAGTTGATTTATAATTAAGTATTTAAACACATTGAAAAGGTTTTTCATGATTGTAACCATAGAATAAAACAAAAAAATTGTTACAATATAATAATCACAACCCTAGTCTATGGCGTTTTGCAAATGCCGCCATGTTTGTTACAAACCTGCTTTTTATAAAGCAGTTTATCTTTACAAATTGTGAAAACAAACCTTAAAACTGTTAGTGGGTATATTTCTGGTAGGTAATAACAAATAACGAACAAATATAAATTTAGAAAAAGATGTTACTATTCGTACAAATGCAAGTATACAAATACGAGTCCTGCCTACACAAATATAGCTCCAATTTTTGTAAGTTTTTAAGTAGATAATTATATTGCATCATTGGTTTTAAAACAGAAGTAGGTATATATATATTATGAACGTACAAAATGCGATGGTCTAAGTTAAAGTTTTTTAAATATACCGATCTAAGCAAGACGTGTACTTATTATTTTAGAATAATCAATTTAAAACAACACTCTCAATATAATCAAGATTTATATATCTCGCTCCTACGTCAATCAACATATTTACTACAGTAATTTGAATAATAACTTAAACCATACAATTATCAATAAAAACACTGCGTAAGTCATTATTAATTTTCTTTGTATAAAATTGTAACTTCGGTGGAGAGTTGCGAGGTTATAATCCCGCTCAGCACGCGAGAAATAACGTAGCTGTACGTAATTCTTGGCACTCAATACAACCCTTAAGAAATCGCTTCAAGCAGTCAGCCTTCGCCCGGCACCCACCCCGCCCGCACAAAATGACGCGCTAAAACCTTTTTGTGAATAATTCTTCAGTACAATAATATAACTCAATGACCTCACGTTAGCCTATGATTTAAAAGTTTGACCGTTAATCGACTCTAGTGCTTAAATAATCTCTATTATGATTTCGTTATCGATTAGTGTTTGGGTTTTAAGTGTATTATGTACGTGTTGTCGTTTATTTTAAAATGATACATAATAGAACTGTGTATATCCTGCCAAATGAACTACTGCCAAAGCGGTACGGCAATGACACCGGGTAAACTTACCTATATGAAAATAGTGATATGTTCTATTTTTCAATATTATTACCATGTCAAGTCCCTTTCGAATCTACTGGACCGTGAAACACTTATGACCTTAATAACTCCTCAAGAGACACATTATTTGCAGCAATACAAATTTCTACCTTGGTTTTGTGGAAGCTATTTTTATCTAGCTAGCTTCAGACCGTAACGTTGCGTTGCTAATTGGTTGTTGGAACCACTGAGCGTGATATAGTATTTACTCGAGGAGAACGTTTATATTGTTACCTTAAATCTGAGTTATTTACTACTTACTACAATTATTTTTTTATTCATAAAAGAATAAGACGTTTTGATTAAAGAAGAACCTAGTTAATTTACCACGTCAATTTTGACAGTGCGAGGTTTACACAATACCTGTTGAAATACCTAAAATAAACATGTTTATAAAAGAATTGTCAACTTTGTCTAAGCTGAATTTACTGTTTCTACATAGATAAATTAAGTGCACATCAGTATGATTATTGAATATAGATAGTTCAAAACAATTATGAACTACCTACTTATACTCCAAAAAATTAAATTTAGTTTATTGCTTTTTGGATAAAAACTATTATAAATCATTTGCGTGTGCATATAATTTTCGTACTACCTAGCTAATAATACTTAATTAGTAAATTCTTAACGTAGCTAATAAATAAAATATTAATAATCTTTCATCATTAGCTGAGCTTTTACTGATTATTTTTCCAAATTTCTAGTTACCCAGGCCAATCCACACTGTTAAGGTAAAGTCAACTGAATATCGTATACGTTGCATGCCTGTCGAATTGAATCACGAATGCCTGCACAACACTAAACAGATTAAGTTATTTCGTTAAGTAGTAAAAAATATATATTGTATTCGCATTATAAATGGAATAATATGAGTCACTGATGTCACTACCATGTTAAGCGAATACTGTTTAATGACGTCAATATTCTTGTCAAATTTCATTTAAACATTAATCGAGATAGGTTATACTTAAAATTTAGAAGATAAATTGATTAAGTTGTCATAAAAATGAACCTTAGGCTTAACCTACCATTTTTTAGCTACGAGTTTCTCAATTCAATTGTACTTATGAAATGCTTACATAATTCCAACTAAATATATACAACAAATGATAATTACGCAAAAAGACTAACTAGGTATCTACTCATTTCAGATTTCCCCAAAGCACGAGCACTACTCCCAAACCGCCTGCGCGAGCGCATCGCCAGTCTCGAGAGGAAGACAAGCCTAAAGATGTCACCCAGGAGCAGGACGAAGATTCTAAGAAACCCAACATTTGTCAAAGACTGGTTGTCAAATGCAAACAGTGCTGCCCTTGCTGCGGTAAGGTGGAAGACGACGATGAGGGAAAAGATGTCAAAGCACCGGTGGAGGACAAAGAAGGGATAATGAGCAAACTCAACTGCTGTAAAAGGAAAAAAGAGGAAGAACAGAAAATAAGAGACGTAGAAAGAGCTGCAGGAAAAGTAAGTGATAATGTAAAACCTCCTATAATAGACGGTTAAATAGATATAGGCAAGTCTGAATCAAAATCAAAAATACCTATATTTATTTAATTTGGGCTTTTACTACATTAGGTAAGTACATATCGGTAGATAGGTACCACCTATACGTGAATACTTTAATTTTTGGAAATCTACATTACCTACTTCATTAATCAATCACTACTTCACAAATCAATATTACACTAGAAACTTTTCTGAACTTAAAGCAGTTTGTCTTAACATTGCCATCCGAAGTTCATCAATTGGTTATCTTTCTACAAACAGGCAGCTATAGAGTTCGAAAACGAAACGAAACGTAAACGCAAGCTTCGCGATGTGATATGCTGTGGGCGGCAACGCGTGAGCGACGTTACGACACCGGCTCCCTACAACATCAGCCTCGACGAGACGCCCAGCGAGCCCGGCTGCTGCGGGAGGAGACGGCCTATAGTTGAACGGAGAGACAGTATATTGAGCGATCGACAGCCTACCACGTAAGCGATACCTATTCAATATATACTTAGGCAAACAAAAACTTAATTAAACCCATGGAAACTATACATACGGACTTTTTTTCTTTTCGGTTTTATGCCTTTAAACTAATCTCAAATCAAAAAATGTTTTTTTGCCACAAGTATTAATTATGAACATATTCGTGAATAACAGGGATTCCCACATTTTTAACGCCTTTATCGTGGGACTCAAGGCAGAGAGAGTTACCAAAAGTGTGCGGCTTGAGTATTATCAATTAAACTGTAGAAAAATAGTAAATAACAATAAAAATAATATACCTACCTATGTGAGTGTTCGGTACGTGGTCCTAGACCAACGTGTTTGAGTATACCATTCATCTGTCTAGGCTGTCTAGATGTATGTGTGAAAACCTTATGTAAGGAAAATCTTTCTATGCTTCAGTTGCTGCAACAACCGGTTGTGCATTTGGTTGCGCGGAATGTGCCGTCGACGACAATCCGAGCAGTCTTCCAGTCGACGAACGAGCATGTTCTCGAAAAACAAGAGCTTATCTCCTACACTGCCACCAGAGGTATGCTGATATATCTCTAATCTGTCGATACCAATATAATAAAACGAATAAAGTCATTGATATTAACTCTCAATCATCTGTCAAAGCTTTAGCGCATTTATTTTTACGAGGTTTCTGATGTGGGCCTATCTATACGTAAACTTATTATTTATTGCATTTTTAGCCTTCTATTTATTACAATAATAAAATAAATGTTAAAAATAGTACCTTAGGAACCTAAATTACACAATTTGCAAATTATAATTTCCTACCTAAACAATTTATTTAAGAGGATGCTTCTTTATCCCACTTTATAAATAAAAGAGATGTAGGTACTTAAATATCAAATCATACATTCAAATTTTAATAAAGAATACTAGTTTAAAATAATCTAAAACCAGTAAATAAATAGTGGCTACTTATGTTTTTTTGAACTACTTAGGTTATACTTACCTATTTATTCCAAAGAGTTGACCTTAAGTAAGCGACATTTCGCCTTAAATCATTGACCCTCCGCATAATGCGGTGGCTAGCACGCGACGTAACTCCGTAGAAGAAAGTTTTTTAGCTACATAATTATACTACCTATAAGTACTAGTATTTTAATAAAGGTACATAGATACCTACTCAACACTAATAAATATCGCGAGTTCATAACAAATTCAGATCACCTTAACTAAGAAAGGTAAAACACTATAAAATACAAACGCCTTTTACGTAGGTAGTCTTCGTAAGCTATTAGCGGATTTTATTTATTTCTTGAGTTCTTATACCTACGCGTACCTATTTTGTACTTACTTATATAAAATTATAGAAAAACTTTTTCTTGCATAATTGCGAAATGCAAATCAAATGCGCTTATAATCTGGAACACGAACAAGTCTGGCGGGCACAGTTTCCTTGCGTGAGAAGTTCACCTTTTTTCTTTTGCGATTATATCTCCTGCATACATTAAATAGGTAACTATTGTACTTGCGTTACCTATGCTTGTGTTCGAATATCGTCAATAGTTGAGAGGTAAAGACGCTTAAAGAGATCTTAAAAGCTGAGACACTAAATTTTACGAATTCAGGGTGCAACTTATAGTTGTTAAATTGCTCATGATATTTTCGTGAACAAATAACGTAGGTAGACAGTTTTATACCTACTAATATTTTCATATTATCATAATTTCTTTGTAATTATAACAGTAGGTATTATCTTTCTTCCTATTTTATTTAAATACTTAGGTACCTACTAAACTTTATTCACCATGACATAGATAATGAAATAGGTCATAACCGGAAAGCTACATACCTATATCTATTTATACTTATTTGAAAGAAGGAAAATAGATTACCGTTAACAAGGCCGTTACAATTACTTTATTGCAAATCGATATTTAATCAACAGAATGTATGAATTGTACTAAAAAAAGTTTAGTCTGCAAACTGTTCTACTGGAGATCACTTGAGTATAAAAGTCTGCAAGTCTGGTCAAATACATCGTTAAGTCACTGTCACCTTCTAAGGGCCTCTTCTTTAAAGACCATGTGAAATAACTTGGATGTAAATGTGTCTTCAAAATTATCTAAAGTTGACCTACTTTAATAATGACTAAGTAAGAAAGAAAGAAGTTAAACTAAAGAAAGGTATCAAATATCAATACCTGCTTAGTTTTATGCACAATAAAATGTCTTTAACTCCAATAACGCCGATTCCATCCCCTAAACCTGGTAGTGTAAGGATTATTCTCACGAATGACTCTATGAAGACTACATTAGAACTGGATGATGAATTTGAGGTAAGCTTGCATAGACCAAGAAATTACGTGTACGAAGTAGGTACCTACATGTAATACTAACTACCCACTTAGGTAGTTAATATTCTTTTCGATTAGGTAATAGTTGAGCTGTTTATTGACAAATGACAATGTAGATGGGATATTTTTGTTGCATGTATAGGTAGGTTTTGATTAGGTTAGAAACGAAAAACCAATGTTAAGATTTATTTTAAGTACCCACCACCTGTTCCTATTAAGAATTGACAAAGTTGCCAGTAAAATCGCGAATATTTCCAAAGCAAATGTTTGAATACTTAAAGAATAAGTAAGTCACTCTGACTTAAATAAAAATATTTATAATAAAATTTATAGGTAGCTTGAGGAAAATTCTTATTTTTCTTGTACAGTTTTATCTAATCCCTAATGTATACACGGCTAAATCTGCAAAACTTCTGTAAGTACCTACCTTCATTTTGATTTTGAAACAAATGATAGGTAGATATATTATTATTATGTATTAGATAGCTGTACATGCTAAACGGTAGACCTAAAATTAGTAAAGTTGTAACACTTGTATGTAACGTATTTTAGGACACCCGGACGAAGCTAGATCCATCGCTAGTAGAACACACAAGCATGATCCGCGCGGCCATTCCAGCCCTGCCGCTTGCGCTTGCCTACTTCTGTTTGTTCTGCAACGTTGTTGTACCTGGACTTGGTGAGTGCCTCACAGTTACCTATTTTATTGTCTTATTATTTAAAGACATTACCGTTTGTCATAACATTGCAGCGACGTTGATTAGTCATCATTAGTAGATCTATGCGAAATCTTCTGTGTATTTCTTTTTCTGAATAATACAATGTTTGGTTTCAGGAACAATATTTAGCGGGATGTTTTGCCTCTGCTTCGGAATTCCCCGATTCGGAATACACGACGGAGCCAAGCACAGGATAGGTAATACTAATACTATATTGAGTAATAAGTAGTTAGTAAAGTCATTGTTTCCCAATAAAAGGGAAATGACCAGGTACTTACTATAACAAAATGACACCATACCTTTACCCAATTAAAAACTGCATTTGACGTTCACGATCAATTTACCTGGAAAAAACCGTAGTATAATTTGCGCACTCAATATGGTGAGAGTTCGAGGTCAAATTTTCTTTTCCTGTTTTCCTGTGGCCGTCAAATTTATTACGTACCTACTATTGTAGCTTTAACAAATTAAAAAGTTTTACGTAGCGGGATATGGAAGCGGGACAATTAATTGTCATACAAACTTATCGTCTTAGATTTAATGCTGTCCCAGATTCCGTATTTACTTAAGTAGTCAAGTCCACGACTTCGTAGATTGCTTGAGTTAGTCATTAAAATAACATTCCTACTATACCTACGTTATTGGTTGCAGGTTCCTTTGTGATCAACCTGCTAGTGGGTTGCGGTCAGCTGTTCACGGTATTGTTCTGCCTCGTCGGCTGGGGTTGGTCCATCTGGTGGGGTGTTATCATGCTCAGAGTTTCGCGTGAGTATTGAAGATGATTGACGTCTCGGGCTTCCTTTGCTAAGAGTGTAATTAAAAATTCTTAGAGAATGTTTCGGGTACCAACTAGTACCTTGTTAAGCAGAATGAAGACACACTTAATGGCACCGAGTCCTAACTCCTATTGTATACCTAAGTTTAGCTCGGTTTGAAACTAGAACTTGGAACTTTGGTGTAATTTGTCCCAACTGCACCTAATGTTAATGTAATAATTTATTACAAACATGCCGTGCAATGTTATTGGTATTTTCCTTGTCCAGCTATCTAAGTACTCATTTCTTTTTTAGGTAAATATCGGAAGTTGAAAGCAGAAGCGGCGGCAGAGGAAGCAGAGGCTCCTCCGGTAACATCTAATAATCACACAACAAGAGCGTAGACATAAATACCTTGAGAGTTCTGAATAAATGGTGTTATATTAACTTTTTAATATAAACGTCTAAGAAGGTACCTACTAAATTGGTATTTATCAACCTGACCTTAAAATAAATAGGAGATGGTGCCCAATAATACAAATAGTAAGTACCTAAGCAAATAGGCACTTTGAAATTGTGCATAATGTTCTGCTGGTCAGAGATTATATTTTATCCTCTCTAGAGAAGGGAGGATCGTAAAATTTGTACAGCTAAACTTCCAAAAAGTTTTCCGACCATAGTATGGTCTTTTTCTAAAAAAAAAAGCATCGTATCGTAGATAAGCACGAAAATCATTATTATGCCCCAAGTGCTGCAAATTAAGTATTATACACTGATAGAAAAAGTAAGTTAGGTTTTAAAGACTTTTGTATATGACCAAACTAACATTTTTGACTCTACCTAGGTGCCTAAATTATATTAGGACCACACATTTAACGTAGAAAACTAAATACCTAACTTAGTAACATTTAGAATTATTTTCTAAAATTGACATTTAATTATACCTACTAACGTTTAATGTAATTATTTGCAGTTGCTATTATTTGAAATAAAGAATGTAAGTACATACCGCAAAATTGGGTATACCTGCTTACCTACCCATTATCGATTTAACTATGGTAATTTCGAACTTTGAAAAAAAAGTACCTAAGTACCTTGGTATCTAATTACTTATGTAGATACTTTACTCAAGAATAGTTATAGGGATAGGTAATCCAAGGAAAATAACACGAAATAAAGACAGTTTAAAAATTAAACATTTATTATCGTTACTTAAAAAGAAACATAGGTACTTACCTACGAAAAGAAACTGAATGGTATGTGTACAAAATAATCCCTACAATTAATTATTTTTGCTTTACAATGATGTAAAAATTAGGTAGGTACCTATCATTTTTTTATTTATTTAAAATGTTCTTCTAATAAAACCTACTTTATTAATACCTGTCAAAAATAATAATGAAGTTTGCGCCATAAGGTCGATGTTATAATAATAGTATAAAGATCAACCATGTTTAGAAGCATTATTATTTTTGACATTGTTCTTAAAAATATTTATTAACATTAAATTAGTTATACTACTTACTTACAATTTGTTGTAAAGTTAAGTTTAAAATGTATTCTATATCATAATCGCTTGTATGTACAACGAATAATCAATAAAGAATTTACTTTGAATTATTCATTTAATTCTGCGCTAATTTAAACAAATACCTTAAAAACTAGTTTTCTGAACAAAAGGTTTTAAATAGCAAAAGAACTTATCAATTATGAGTGCAATGTCGATTGGTCACCTCACTAAAAAGCTGTTTCAGCTTACTTTAAATATGTCCATTTATCGCTGTTGGAAGATGTTTAAGTCGCCGAAAAAACGGCAATACTACACCAGCATTGCTTTAATTGCCTGAAATAGCGTATGCCGTAAAATCAATGTGCCAAACAAGACGAGCCTTTGTCAGATAAACGGGCTAACAAATGCAAGCTAATTTGGGTATTTTTAACAGGATTATTAAAAATACGTAAGAGAAATAAATGTCATAATGAATTACCACGTGAAAAAGGTTTTATTACAGAACAACTAGCCTTTTGTCTCTAAACAGATCATAATGCTCTGGCTGGAGCCCTACTACTTTTTTATAATCAAACTTCTCATTACTTTTCCAGTGCACAGTTTGAATATGTCTTCTGACGAAGTATGCCGTGTGGAACTTAGAGTCACATATAGGACATGGAACAGATTTCTTTGTATGTTTCCGCATAATATGGAATTTACGCTCAGATGCAGAATTCAAACTTACGTCACAAAGGTGGCAAGGATATGGTCTTTCACCAGTATGCAAGCGTTTATGTTTTATCAAAGCAGTAGTACTACCCAAAGTGTCTCCACAAATATCACACACTCTTTTAAATTTTCCTAAATGCCTGTCAATATGAGCCTTAAGCTTGCGTTTATCCAGAAATTTATTTTTACATATATCACATTGATATGGCATAACTTTCAAATGATAACGATTCATGTGAGTCACTAGAACAAAGTTAGCTTTAGCTCTATAGTCACAGTATTCACATTTGTATCTATACAGCTGATTTGGAAATAGGTTAGACATGTGCTCAGCTTCTTGTACATGAGACAAGTATTCTTTTTTAGAACCAAATTGAACATCACAAAATTGGCATTTGTTTGTTCTATATGATTCTGCATTGTGAACCCCTAACACATGTTTTTGTAGCTTTATCTTACCATCAAATTTAACATCACATACAGGACATGAGTAGCATCTTTTTAGTTTCAATTTACCTTTAGGCTTGTTACTTTCTTGCTGTCTTTCCTCATGACGCATTGTATGCAATGTAGCTTTGAGCTCACTATCAAATGTAGAAGGACATTGGTCACAACTAATAGTCTTCTGTGAGGTTTGACATTCTGTTTTATGAGATTTTATCTCAAAAATGGGGATGATGCAGTTGCAATGTGGGCAAATTTTATGATCCTTGTGAAATGTATGGAAATGGCTGAAATACTGCTCTCTTAGATAAAATATTTTCCCACACAATTCACAAATGTCAGATAAACAATCCATATGTTTACTGTTAACATGACCAATTAATTGCTTGAGGGTTTTACAAGTAAAATTACACTCCAAGCATTTATAATCTTTGCACTTCATTTTCTTCTGATCTAAAAAGTTTTCTATAAATTTCTCATGGTCGCAAGGGCGAAATTGACATTCAGGACATTTAACCGACTGTTTCTTTTCTGTATCAGAATCTGAATTTTTTATGTTTTTAGATTTTAAAGTGATGACTTCCATTCTTTTCTTCTTAACACAGAGATTGTTATCTAAATGATAAATTAAAAACTTTTTATCACTAAACTCAGACTTGCAGTCTTCACAAACAAACTTCATAGGAATATCTTTGACATATGTCCGTTGAGATGGAATATAATGGAAATTATCTTTTTTTTGGGCAATGTTACTTTTCCATGTAATTCCGGATACAACATTGTTTTTATTTGGAACATGTTCTTCTAACACTATGACAGCATTGGCACAAGTATGGTCTTTCATACAGTTTAGCAGATCAATAGACTCGGACTCTAATTGTGTGATGTAATTTTCATAAATATGAGCAATCTGTATAGTTTTGTGAACAAATTTAAATGCACTTATGATGTTAAAGTTACAGGCTCTGCATACATAGTTACTGAAGACAATTTTTGATGCCTGTAATAAAAAACAAACAGAATATTAAGAAAAATCTTCATAATTTGTGTTAAATTTTTTGATGATAGAAAAGATTTATCACTAGTCTTGGCGGAGGCAGACCCACACCACTAGATCTTAATGACTTGACATGACTTACAAATAATAGTAATTAATGCTTATTCTGTTTTCTGTCTGGAAGAATAACCTTAATAGTCACTATAGAAAGAACTATTCATGAACTATAAGCTTACTGTTTATTACTCGTCACACATTGCTTTAAATTTTTAACCCATAAAAAGAATAATAAATTCATTAGATCCAAACACAAGTGATTTAAAGCGAAACTTAATGTCGTGCTATAATGATAAAAATGTTTAATATATACCACACGAACACATCTAACCTAAACGTGATAACAAGCCTTACCATGTTTCCAAAAATTTCCTTCAACATATCTCGTAAGCTCAGAACACTATCAATACCTAAATAGTCCAGAAGAGGTACATCGTCCAATTCATTTAGGTCATCGTATACCTCGTAACATAATGTACAAAAGTCTGTACAATTTAAAATGTTCCGAAGCTTTGCTAGAGCTGGCTTTGGTTGTCCCTCGCCGACTTTAAAAGTCAAATTATTTAAAGTTTCCATTATGTTCTCATGGAACCTTGCACTTTTTTACATTAATAATGACTAATAAAAAAGGGATTAAGCAAGACTTAAATCGAACTGCAATTCACAAATTACTACAATACAAAAAACATAAAATTGGCGGATTTTTATAGCGGTCACAAGTCTCAAAATGTCTGACGTTTAATTTTACTTCAAACAGACAGCGTCACCTAATCTAGTATATTTCTACGCTGTCTGTGGTAACGTAGTGCGGTGTGCCGGCGTCACTAAATATTCATCCATAATGCCGAGTTCACATTACGTTAGTAGTAATAAGCTGCTTAATAGAAAAGTACAGGTTTAGTAATAATTTTGTGGCTATCATACTATACTTTAATAGTAAACAATAATCGAGCATACATTTCAGTTTAAAATTATATTTTGATACATAAAAGGCCACTCAACTTTAAAGATTTGTATAGTTATAACTACCTACCTTAACATATTTTGAGTGTCTTGAATCTTGATAACCATAATAACCATTTGATTTTGACATAAAGACTAAAGTATAAACGCGAAACGATATTCTAAACACAAACAATGTGCAATAATGTGCATAATATACCTATATGTGCGTTTAAATAGTTTTTATCGTTATTAACAACATTATTGCTTATATTATACATAATACAATATGGATAATTTACAAAAGCCATTAAATCCCTTGTCGAAACTCAAGACGGTTCTTCAATGCTCATCGTTTTGCGGTATTTGTTTAGTTACTGGGATAAAAATGGTTAAAGTGGACAAGTGCTTCGTAAAGGGAGATTGGGAGGGTGATGTATTAAATATGAGAGAAATCTTGGATGAACTATTTCGAAATGTAAGTAGTTTTAAAAAAAATTGTCTAATCTGACTAATAATACCTAAAACTTAACTTTTAATAAGTATATATTTCCTTAACAACTTCAATTCAAATGACCAAAAGACTGTTTAACTAAAAGTTAATAGAATAATAGTAGATATGAATATGAAATCAATGATTATAATATTATTATTTATATTACTAAATCGTTTTAACATTTTTTTTTGTTTCAGAGTGCTAGTATTTTGTTTAGTGAATTCATATGTGATTTATGCAGACAGCAGAGTTTAAATTGCTTTGAATATATTATGAAAGTCAGGCAAACTGCACAGGTTTACACTGAATATTTAAAAATATTAGACTTGGAAACCAAAGAGTTTATGTCTAACAACAGTTCAGGAGTGTATAGCACAATGATTGTCCTCGATAATTATGCAACCACAATTGCCAAAACAGGAATCACAACAACAGTGCCTCTATCACCTTCAACATATAAATGTGACATTTGTAAAAGAGTTTTTACACTTAAAAAGAACTATCTGATTCATTTAAAAAAACATGAGGAGGTTTTAGAAAAAGCTGAGTATTTCTGTCCAGTCTGTCCAATAGTACCATGTGTACATGCTGAATATATTACATCTTTTCATGACCAAAAGAAAACAAAATGCAGACAGATATGTTGCCATGAATGTGGTTTAAAATTTAGTCATACACTAATTTATCTAATTGGACATGCAAATAAAGAGCACCTTAATATAAAACCTGAGGTTTGTCTGGAGTGTGGAAAAGAATTCTTTTTAAAGTCTCAATTAAATATGCATTATGAATATCACCATAACAATAAACATAAGTGCACCTTATGCTTTCATAGATTTAAGAGCAAAAAACATTTAGCAACTCACTTTAGTAAATGTAAATTAACACAAAAACTTTACAAATGTGATAAATACCCAGTTTTCTCAGAAACTAGATTGTCAAAACAATTTCACATGGGTAGTCATTTACCCAGCTATGCTACTAAATGCATAAAATCTGAAAAGAAAATTTATAAAAGAAAAGAAGCAAGACATGTATGTCTAACTTGTAAACAGAGTTTCAAGTCAAAGTTAGACTTAGGTTCACATATTAGAAATGTGCATGAAAAAAAACCTAACCTATGTAGATATTGTAATAAACAATATGATTCACGAGAAGAATATTTGCGACACAATCAAACTCAAGAACACAAGAAAAATGTTCCATACACAGCATATCGCCAGCAATGCCCTCACTGTAATTATACTTGTAGTACCTCAATCATGTTGACTGCGCACATAAACAAATCACATTTAAAGATCAAACCATTCCAATGTCACTATTGCGAAAACACATATTTTGACAATGCTCAATTACAAAACCATATAAAAATTCATATGGGTATCAAAAGTAAAGTTTGTGATATATGTGGGGCGCATTTAAAAGGACCTACAGCTTTAAAGAAGCATAGACGACTCCATACAGGTGAGAGACCTTATTCTTGTCCTTATTGTGAAGAGAAAACTAATTGTGCTAGTACTCTGAAAACACATATAATGAGAAAACACATGGAACCAACAATTAACTGTCCACTCTGTGATCTGAAGTTTCATACAATGACCAATGCTAGAGGACATGTCAAGAAATCACACTGGAAGAGTAAAGAGAAATTTGACTATAGGAAATTGGAAGGTCTTTCCCCTAAGGACTATGATTTCTTTAGAGACCGTAGGAGAGTGGTATTAGATGAATAAATTTATTTTTTGACCTGTATTTAAGATTGATAGTAAATACATAAGTACATACATATGTTATTATATACTCATAATATTTAAAAAGGCATCAAAATTCCCAAGTTGATAATAAAAGCTATAAACATTTTTAGTTTTTTACTTCTATCCCTCTGTAGTAAGTTACCTACTATTATTATTTATTTTATGTTAATACCAAACCCTAAAAACCATAATGAATAACAAAATAAATAGGTACTACTACTACCTTCTTTGTTTTCAAAAAAGAAATACCTATGGTAAATATAAACTGACCAGTTACAATTCAAATAAGTTGGGAATATATTTTCATCAAGTTACCATGTGTTTTAAGGGAAAGGGTGAAAACAGTTAATTAAAAAAAAAATAATTACGTCATCACTTTTATTTTCATTAAGTCTATAATAACTATTACAAATAACTAGTTATACACGTACGCAGATACAGACAAACATGGCCAATTTAAAACACTTTCTTTTGCCACTACTTTCTATGACATGATGCCGTGCTGTACTATTGCAATTAGGGTAGGTATATAATATATATATAATAAACAAATTTATAGATACTAATTAATATCGCAATTTTATAAGAATCAAACGTTTAATTGATGGACAAAGACTGCAGCAAAAAGCATCTACTTTATACCCATTTAAAAACCTAAAAAAGTAAGCAGCAAGTGTTACTAAAGCTCTTTGATAGGTTTAGTATGTAAAATATTTGCAGATTAGATAGTACCTGTCGCCTTTTATTAATAATTTACTTATCGTAATAAAAAAATAGATAATATTCTGAGCACTACAAATCATTAACACTTTATTGTGTATGTATATGCAAGGCGGAACATTGAGGGAAATATATTGATACAAAAACTACAACCCTGAGATTTGCTAAACTGGAGTAGAAGTGGGTAGGTAGTAGAAATCCGTACGATGCGGAGCACGATGGACTGCTTGTTTTGGAATGGCTACTGCCTACCAAACGGAACGCAGCAGTAAGTAATTCGTTTTTATAGTAATGAAATAGTCACTAGGACTTAGTTTGATATCTGATCCTTATTGTACAAATTTTGAATGTTTGCGATATTTAATCATAAAATACCTACGAGAATTGGGGATCAGTCGACAAGGCATGATTCTGCTTTGTAGGCGACCAAATATACTGAACGTCACCTCAAAATTATACAATATCTTGTCAAGTAGTGACACCAAAAACATAAGTTATTATTTTTATTTTTTCCTCAACAAAAAATATATTTGCGCGTACACTTTTCTAATTGCACGCCGAATGTGAACATAATTCGAGCTACACTCAATAGCACCGCCTGTAGCTTGTGACTGGCCTATCATATCCGCATGCGACATATAACACAACTGGCCGATGTGTTCAATAGCGCCACTAGGTCGTGCTTTGTTGACAACCATTTAATTAATTAAGGAACTATACAAAGTGACAAAACATAAACAAAAATGTGCTGTAGCTACAGTAAACTGGGATTTAATATATTAAATAGTTCTGAAAAATGTTTAAGTATATCCAAGTGCACCATTTTCTCTCGCATTTAATTATTATTATTTACATTTAAAAAAGCCCCTTTGATTTGATTAATTCCTAGGCCATGTACTTCATGAATTTTTAAAATCACTAAGTGTTTAATAAATCTACTAATATAACAAAAATAAATTATAGCTTGAATTAAAATAATATTTACATTCAAAATAACTACAAAGGTACTTAAAAAAATATGAACGCGCCGCGCTATGAAATAACAATACTTATGGCAAATTGTACTTACTTATCACCATTAAAACTTGGGGGTAATAAAAATAATAAAATATAGGTTCCTGCAACGGCGTAAAACCGCTTGAGGTTGCTCACTGTTAAGGAAGTGACAAAAGATTGGTTCACATACTTTGTATTCATTTTATAAAAAAAAAATATCGATGTATATAAAAGATAAAACCTAAAACCATAATTAACACATTTTTTAAGTTTTAACTAACGAATAATGACTTAATAGGTACTAAGTTATTTTCAGACTAGAAATAAAATGCAATCTAAGAAATTTACTCCTGATTTTTTTTTAAATTTAACTTCGTGAACCAATACTTTAATGCCAAATCAAAAACGCCAATAGAATAATAAATATAGGAAAAAATATGAGTATTTCGTGTCTTACTAGGGTAAGAACTAATCTAAGTGTAAAGCATACGATTAACAATTCGAATGGAAATGTCGAATTTAGTTTATATTATATTACATACATTTTCTATTGACAAAACTGCGCCCAAAATAAGAAAAGCACAATAGGTAAAAAATAAAATAGGATGCATTATAAAGTAAAGTGCATAAAAGTTCGGTCACAGTTTTGTCAATTTCTATTAAAATATACAATTTCATGTCAAATGTTAAAAATTTCATTCACTCGATTATTACATACATCCTACCTAATGGACTGTTACAAAACAGACAAACATGTCTGAGTTATCTCAGGGTCATTACTGACGAGCTACATTTAAACTGTAATCTAGTACAAAAGTTACAAATCAGTTGTATTTCACACATTTTTGAACTCTACTATGCTTGCAGTTCAAATGCAGACCGTTATTGTCATGACCCATAACAACGGGCCTTAGGCATAAACCTCTGCCGATTTAGAATCGTAAAATAGAGCACATTTTGATTGAATATCATGAGTAAAATAAACTTGATGTCATTTGGAATAAAGCTTCGGAGTATGCGAGAGTGACTCTTATTTACTGCAGAATACAATTATTTTTTCTTTGGATTTCCACTTGGGAGAGATTCCGCTCTATCTCGTCGTCATTTGCTATCCTGCAAAAATAAAAAATATATTTAGCTACCTAGAATTCGAATCTTAATTCTGATATCATATTTAGGATTAACTTGACGATTTCTCACCATGCCCAAAGTATTAAATAGTAACGGTGTTTGTAACTTACGCTTTTTCCTGCTCGTCCATTTCTTGCACCAGTCGGTCCCTCTCGTTGACAGCTGCCACCAATTCCTGAAATCAACATTACAATATATCAGTAAAATAAGAAATTGAGTTATTTCAAGGTTCATAAAGTTTCTTTAGAATAACAGATACCGAAGTAGATACGTTTACGAGGCAACCTCGCACCGCCTTGCTGTTACGCTTAGCGGTCGCGAAACAACAGATCCTTTTGCGGAGCTCAACATTAATCTCTTAGCGTACGTTTATGTATTTACTCATGATCAGTGTGCGATAAGAATTTCTATCCAGTAAAGACATCCATATATTATTTTAATATATTACCTGCAGCAGCAGTCGTTCTCGTCTCTTCTGTCCGTCTGTCTTTCGCCACTCCTCTACTCCGAGGGATATTCTCAATTCCCTAGCGAGCAGTTCGCACCGTCGACTTAGATCTTCTTCTTGCTCCCTGTAAAATAATAGATCATTACGTCATGATTAGTATAACACCAGCTAGGATATAGAGCCACGTTCAAAAACAAATAAATTAAAAAGTAGGTAAAGAAAGATTGCGCAAAATTTTGACAATGTCAACTGACGCAATGCTCAAAATAACGCTGGCCGGTTATAAACTATGCAAAAAAAAGTTTTAAATGCTCTGGAATACATACAAAGACTGCTTGTATCAATATTAAAAAAATACAGTAAATATACTCACAGTATGTTAAGCTGCATCTGTCGTCTTAGCAACGCATTCTTCTTATTAACCAGGTTGAACCACTGAGACATCAGTCGATCCTCCTCCTATCACGAAAAATTAAAAAAAAAACATAAATCATATGCATAAACTGTAGGAATATTCACGTGTTTTGTGTGTAAAGGAAAAGGGATTCACCAATGGACACTTGGGTTGCCAACCGTTATTTTTAACCATAATTTAAATAGACCATAAAAAAATATTCGTAAAATGTTTACTATTTAAAGAATACATTCGCTTATAACATATCGGTGTAATAAGAATAACTTACTATTTAGCTACCTAGTCAATACGACCTGTTTCACAATATCCAAGTATAACTTAAACTTTCACAAAGTCGCTGGTTGGTGAATGTGGAACGCAAATCCCTACTAATCCCTACTAATATTATAAATGCGAAAGTAACTCTGTCTGTCTGTCTGACTGTCTGTTACGCTTTCACGCTAAAACTACTGGACCAATTTAAATGAAATTTGGTAAAAAGAGAGTCTGGAGCCTGAGAAAGGACATAGGCTACTTTTTAACCGACTGCAAAAAAGGAGGAGTTCCACGCGGGCGAAGTCGCAGGCAGAAGCTAGTAATTCTATATTTCGAAAATAGCTTAAGTTCGGTCCTACTCCAAAAGTTTAAGACCGTTCAAACTTGGATACAAGCAAATAGGCCCTAACGATAAAGATGGTAAGGAAAATAAAAGGAACAGGTACCGGATTCGGATGGATTTTTGTGCAAGGAATCATTAATCTCTTCCACTTACGCTGAAAAAAATATAATAGACAATAATGGGTCTTAATTGCGCGGAGTAGATTTAATATTATGTACAAAGTTTTAAGTATCCTTCGAAATAGGTGTTGAATTCCTAATCTTTCAATAACATTTTAAATTTTTTGATTTTGTCAGTCAATCGGTCATATTACCCGGGTCTGAAATTATCAGTCAGTGTTGTATTACCTCGGTATTATCTGCGTTTTGCATGACAGCCCTCAGCTGTTTCTCTAGTGCGGCTGCCTTCTCATCGATGGCGCATTGCTCTCGTTCCAACGCCTCTAGTTCGCTCTGGATGTATGAACCCGTTTCGCGACCCTGCTGGAGTGTGTTTTTAAAAATACCAATATTTTTGGAATTTATTTTTTTAAACATACGTCAAATCAGACACAAACACTGGTCTTAATGTCTTTTATAATAATATTAAAGTTCTAACTTTGGTCCATTTATATTTTTCTGTCTGATAAATTACTTCTTGATTCATCACATTATTATTACAGTAGAGTAAGCCTATTATACTTGATTAACTAACGTTTAGAAAATTTTACATTTCTCATATTCTCAGCACGACTCAGCTGACGATAATCCTACTACGAATATGGGAACTGTAGAGTTTTCGAAACGTAAGGAAATAAAAGAAAATATGCGAGTTGAATCCGTTGTAGTTATTTCAGTACAATATGTAATAACCGCAGAGGCATCAGAAGTTATTATGTATTACCTCTTCCACATTGTCAACAAGAGCTGTGAATGACTGCAGCGGCGACCGACGCGATCTAACAGCACCCGAGTCCGGACTTAGAGAACCTTCTGAAAAAGAAAATACCGTTCAAATAAATAACACTAATTTAAAGGCGATGCATATCCAATGCACACACACGTCCACCATGTCCATAATCGATATTGAACCTAATAATGAAAGTTATAAGGTCTATTAAAAAAGGAACATCACCTTGAGCAACTTGAATTTAAACCATAGTTGCTTTTTAGACTCTAATAATTTCAGTACTAAAAGCAATGTTATTTGTTACTTACTCGAGTTGTTTTATTACCTGATCTGTCGGGGCTAGCGGAACTCTTCCTGGACCCCGGACTAGAGTGGAGGGAGTCCGTGCGGGCCAACATTGCCTCTAAGTGTTCCACACCACCAGCTAAGGAATATATGTCAAACTTTATCTTCTTCTAAATCTATATATAAGCGAAAGCTGACTGAAATTGACGTGAAATTTTACACAGGATTCCCTTTTATAGCATAGGCCTGCATAGGACAGCATTAAAAAATGATTATTGTTAAATCACCTCCTAAAGGGAGTAAAATGGGGTGCTAATCGTGCGCAGATGAAGTCGCTGGCATGAACTATTTTAATTATACTTTCGCGAAGACAATAAGTGAGTAAAATTATGGTGCATCGATTTAAAAGAAGGCGACAGATTAAAATTACTTTGGTCTCTCGATAAAAAAAACACAGATTTGGGCAAATGACATTATATTACCTGCAGCGATTTCTTCCATGACAGATTGCTTGCTGATTATTTCTACAGAGCCGCGTCCACCGCGCATCACTGACGTAGGTGATGTCGGACTGGAATAAAAAAAACATGAACTAACAATCATCACTAATTCTTAAAAAAAAAGATCTAAACAAAAGATTAATAAATCATACCTTACGATGCCTGCTCTTGCGTTTGCGATTAATTTTCTAGCTCTTTCTCTTAACATTTGCTGTCTTTCCTCTTCAGTCATTGGCTGGTGGAGATAAAGTATATAATTATTATACGAGAAAAAATCAACCATAACTAATTAATTATGTGAACAATTGACACAGAATACTTTCTAATTAATTTTATAGTGTTGTATTATAACATCTTATTAATTTTAATGTTTTGTACAAAACCATAAACAGTGGCAAAAATTATCTACAACGTAATCTTTAGAATATTGTTTATCAATATGGAACATGATTTTAAGGATAGAGTAAAATATCAAAAAAATTAGGACAAACAGGCAAAAAAAACACAATTATATCACACGAAAACCTCTACAATATGAAACATACCTTTTGAGGCGGACTCATATCACCATTCCTAAGCCCGTTTACATGCTCTTGTTCTTTCTCTTTCTCTAGTCTTTTCTTTTCTTTCGCTCTTGCTTCCCTTTTCGTAGCTTCGAGCAGTTGTCTCGCTCGTTCTTTTAATTCATCGTGTCGCGATAGTAATTGCTTCACGATAAAAAAAATCACCAATGGGAAGCGATGAAAATGGATCATTCGGAACGACGTAATTGGACCAATGACAACGCAGTATTTTTGTCCAATGGCAAGCGTTCACACATAAGCGATGCGATGTGAAGGTGATATGTGAATGGAGAAAAAAAACTTGGGTCAATCTAATGCTTGTTTATTAATAAGCTGTAGGTAAATAATGGCGGATATTGAAATAAGATACCTAATTACTCTATTACTGAATTAATAGGGCATTGTCTAATTTGAGAAACTCAATGTTGCAAAAGTAAATATCCTTGATTACGATTCAATGAAAAAAAAATATTGTAAAACACTACCACTATTTTAAAAAACACTGAACTTTGATAATCGACTAATTCGATTAAGTAATATTTGTTAACAGAAACATATTCCATAGACTGAACAAAACCCCCTACCTCCCGGACATAAAAAACTTTCCCAGACGTCAATGACAAATTTTGAAACCAATTAAGAGGACTGTCAACCTGTTCATTTTCATACAAAAGGCGATAACGTTTTACACCCAGTAAATATAGTTAGATTTTTATAATTTTTGGATATGTTGTAGATATAATGAGAAACTACGTCTGTACGTTTTGATTTTTAAGAAATATTGCTTACGCTAGATCTAAATATAGATTTTTAGATCTATATAGAGATTTTTAAATGCTAATAAATTTTAGCGTAAGCAATATTTCTTAAAAATCAAAACGTACAGACGTAGTTTCTCATTATATCTACAACATATCCAAAAATTATAAAAATCTAACTATATTTACTGGGTGTAAAACGTTATCGCCTTTTGTATGAAAATGAACAGGTTGACAGTCCTCTTAATATTTCCAATACTTTAAAGCATCTTCAAACAAAACGAAGCCACAGCGTATAATAATTAGTGCACTTACCGGTGTAGGTTTAGGTAACTCAGGAGTTGTTTCTTTGACTGATGGTTTGTCTGTTTCTTGTTTCTCTGAGACAGGTGTACTTAAAGGATCTGAGGCGGCGGGTTCTATTTTAGATTTTTCAGGGTTCACTAAAATAAACACGAAAATATTTTACTACTAAAAATTATTTACTATGGGTCAAGAAACACTCAATGCCAACTAGCTAATTAATTATATCGCGTATTTCATGTTGTGGTCACTAGGTGGCGCTCTATCTACTGCTATCAATATAGAAGCCTAAAATAATATACAACTAGCGATCCCGGCAGACGTGAACCCGCCGGGAAAGCTGCGCTACGCTTTTGTTATACCATTTTAACAAGTAAAACACTGATGTTTTAACTGTTTTTTACAGGGAAACGGGATAAAAATATGTCCTCCTAGTTCAAAGCTAATTCTTCGCCAATTATCAGTCGTTCTTGAGTTATAAATAGTGTAACTAAAACGACTTTCTTCTGGAGAAACGCTCCAACTTACCTATATCAGTTATGTTGGCGACCGTAGTAGTGACTGTGGTGATGGACTGTACCGGAGGTTGCGTAGTTGGGGAGTCCTCATCATCTGATCCAAACGGATCAGTCAGTTCTTTACGTGTCATCAACTTCTCTGGACGGACGGGCGGAGACTGCGGACATATTGTTAACAATATTAAATACACATAAAGATACATACAATTGGTTGGTACAATTTGAACCTTACTCCGCTGGCATAAGGTGCCTTTGCACTTTTTTTTAAGAGTCGAGCTTAAAAATATATGTATATGTAGCAATGTAATAAAGTATATAAGAAGGCAGAATAGTAATGTAATCTAACGTTATATTTTCATAACGTTCCTGCGTTTTTTAAATGTGTAATATAAAAACATGTTCAGGTATAATACCGTATCTGGCGTGTATCGTTCTTGAGATTGCCTGGAGGGGACTGAAACTTGCGATTCTTGAGATCTGTCAATAAAATCATTAGTTATAAAAAATAATCGCGTAACCAAATGAAGTAAAAGCACTACAGAAATCATACATTTCGTGATTTTTATTCCCATGAATACTAAGGATAAAAATATTAAGACTCATTCAACAGCATTTAAATATAAAAAAATATTGAAATGTAACAATGTAAAATGTAGCAATTTAACTCATATTTGCTGCTAAAGTCAACAATTGTTCATTCCAATGAGTTATAATCGGGAAGGCATCAGAAATTATTATAAAAAAATACATACATAGGCCTCGGTCTATCGATGACATTCTTTGATCGCCTTGTGCTAATTTCCCGGCTGAACAACTCTCGAGGGAGAGATCCGTCGGTGTCGTGCCGACCCACCAGATACGATGACTCTGTTTCATCATTGCCTGAAAACAAATATCTGTTAGGGAAACGATACGTTAAAGTAATAATTAAGCTTAAGCTTTATGTTTCAAAAATCGAAAACGATTGATGTTTCAAAAATATGTTTAAAAATAAATCATAAATGGATATTATAATCATTACAATTGATCTTCATACAACATATAATACTTCAACAACAACCGTTCAAAATTAACTCGCTCTAATACTTGTAGTCTAAAGTCCAATAAGATCTAGTTCCGATCTGAACGTGTAACTTACTCACTTAATTACATACATACATAGATTCACTTACCCAGTTGTTCAACTTGCAGTTCATTGCCCGTAAAATGTGCCCGTAATTGGAACAAATATGTCATTATCTGTAACAAACAGTTATTATAAATTATTCATAATTAGTAAACATCGACTTATTAATGTTTTTAGTAAGGAAATATTACCGCTAGTCTGTCGGGATTTCTTTTGCACACATCGGCGGCGGTAAGTATATTGGATATCCCCAGAGTAGCGCTCGCGTTCAACGCGATGCGGAGATTCTTTTCAGATTCGTCAGGTTGCAGACCAGAGAAGTCACTAAAAATATTTATAAAATAGCATATAATTTATACATAAACAAACCAGCCATACTCCGCTGTGTCACACGCAAAGTTTTAAACTTTGAGTATTAAGAAGAAAAAGCTGAAAATTCACATCAATTGATCTTCTCCTAAGCTCAATAAAGGTTACTATAGGAGCTAAACATTGGATAAACACACATAAATAACATAGAACCTCGCTAAGTTCACTAGACAGTTAATTTAACAGGTTGAAAGTTAATGTTTTCACGGAATCTATTATTTTTTGCTACTGTAATTATAATAATAAATCTAAACGATACATAAATAAGTAAGATTAAAAGCGGTTCTCGATTTCACACTTACATGAGATCTGGTCGGAAGCGATGTATAATAGCACAGAATGCGAGCCCAGATCGGAAACTAGACGTGAGATCTGTGACACGACACGATCTGTATTCGTTGGTCACAGATTGGCACCATTCTAATAGATCTTGCACCTTAAAGAAATACATTAGCGTAAATGCCAGTACATATTATGCTCTATCGAACATGTTTTATTACAAACCGATTTCAAATGAGGAATAATTAAGTTTTGCTTGAGTATAAATATAATGAAATGTTAAAGTGAACAAACAGATAAAGACTGAGATTTTCTGAATAATTATATACACATAAGAAGATTACCACCACTTTAGTGCAAAAGAACAAATACTACAAAATTGAGAACTTTGTAAGAAATCCTACTATGTAAGTAAACATAAAATGAAGATAAAAACAAGCCGTGACTAGTTCAATGACATGTAACCTGTGAGGAATAAGAGACCATTTGACAAAATATCTGTTAGTCTTACTTATTATTTAGGCTACTAGGACCATTTTCGGTGCGTCCACGTACCATCGGATAAAAGCTAATGGACTAAAGTAATGGATGTTTGATAGAAACTATTTTCGAGATAAGTAATTATTAGTTTAGAATATAGTGAAAAGCCAATAGTAGTGAGTAAACATAGTACAAACCGTATGTGTTAATTATGGAAAAATAAAGTTAGCATAAGAACCGCATTCCCCGTTACCTCAACGCTTACAGGTGTTTTATCTATTCGTGCCGCGTCACCGACGGGCGTTTTATCCTCTTCCTTTTCATTCTCGTTTCCATCTAGCGCATTCAAATTCGACTTTAATTCTAAGGGTTTAAGATTCATTCTTGAAACCATCTTGGGTTTAAACATAATAGGTTTCAAATCGGAATCCAAAGGAGTAACGACTTTAGGCGTAGATGTTTTAGGGTCCGATTTGAAACTTAATTTTGTGTCTATTTTCAGTGACTTGAGACTGAAGAAGTCTGGTTTCTTTTGTTCGTTAGTAGGTGTTTGGTCTATGAGGGGGGTGATTGGTGTTTGCGGGGTTATAGGGGCGGTGGGAGTTCGGGAGTTGTCGAAATTGAGACTTTGGACGCTGTTGGGAGTAGCCGCGATATCGCTGTTCGTAAGGCTTTGGGTCATCTCTTCCATCTGCTGGCGTAGGTCTGACATCTAAAAAAATATAAAGTGCACTATAAGTGTAAGCCGCTTTAATACAATTTTCATTTGTTGACCTCTGTAAACTCTACAAATATATTTACAATTTATTTTATTAAATTTAGATGGATATTGTTAATTTACCTGTCTAGTAGAGTTATCGGACAGAGTATAATCATCTTCATCCAAGTCCTCTAGCACCGCGATGTCGGAATTATTGTTTACAGAGAGGAGGGAGGCAAGGGATTGCATGTCTTCGTCGCTGTAAATACAGAAATATAATTGTTAATTAGCTAATACTAGAAGTTAAAAGAGATTGACTAATTTGTGCACTACTCTTGGATTTTACTTAATAAAACTTCAATTACGTCGGCATATGACATACTATTATCTCATGAAGCATCCCCTAAATTAGTGCATAAGAAGGGTAGTAAACATGTTCTGCGTTAAGCATTTCGTGAGTTAACTTTGTTATTATTGATTATAAATTAAATGTTCTTACGTAGCCTGTCCCTCTCTGAGCAGCACACAATGCAGCGTCAGTTGTATAGATGCGCGGGTTATCTTCTGTGTGGTCGGCTCCAGGGTCAGCAGCAAGGGCCGTTGCGTCGGCTCCAACGAAGCATACTTCCGCATGTTGATGGCACACACGGCAAGACGACGTCTTTTACCCGTTACAGATACCTAAAAAAACACACCCATACTTATTATACACTTATCTTAATTATATAAGTAGTGTTGCCTCTGGTAATATAGACGTTTAAATACTACAGTAACTTAGCTAATTATTATTAAATTCTTAAATCATCAATTCAAATCATATCGTCACATATAACAGAATAACCATTTAAAATATCTAAAATCTTCTTTTGCTTCTCTTTAAATTGTGGTAATTGATGACTTACATCTTCCAGCACAAATGTCCAATCTTTGTCCTCTAGTTCATTTGTTCTGGAGTCTTTGAATAGAGTGACTGCTACCGTCCGGTTTTCAGGAACGGTATATATTACGGAACCCCTGAAAAAGTAAACTTTTATAAAAACAAGAACGTAAGTATTTCTGATTAAGGGTTAACTAATTAAAAGTTGCTTTTTGTTCATAACTGCAATAGAACGAAGGTTAAGTATATAAAAGAAGGTTATAATTATATAATGGTTGACTAAAATGTAATATAGGCGCAAATCTCGTACGAGTGCTTGAAATCGAACTCGAAAATAATGAATCTCAAAGGATAAGAGGACTGTCAGAGTGGAAGAAATAGTTCCTGCACCTGTGGGAAAAAGGAGGACTTTATGTATGTATTTTACTTGAGAGGGTCCTTTAGTGAGGGCTCCCATTCAAGCGGCTCAGTAACGACGCGACGAGAGCGCCGCGTCCACACTACCGACAGTTTATTTGGTTTCCTGCAAAAGAAAAATAAAGAAGTAAGTTTTAAAGTTTAAGTACTTAGTTGAATGAAGCAAAACGTTGTAGGCATTGTAGGTTCGAATCCTAGTTGCGACAGTCAGTGTGATTATCAGATGTATCTCGTCTTATTCTAGCAGTGATCTAACAAAATCGGTAACGTTGTCGACAACAAGAAATCTTGTCATGTCGATATCGTCTCTTATTTCTTCATGTCGACAACGAAACAATATCGACCCAACAAACTTTCTCCTTGTCGATAACGTTCGCAACATTATGTTGAAAAAAATTCGACTCGACAGTTCATCATAGGCTCGCTGGAAATTCTTTCAAAAATATGAAATTACTTTTCAGAAATATTTTTAAAAAGTCCTCAATGTTCTTAAATCTACTGAAGGGGAGCATTTGTCATATACACATAAAACGGAATATTTATTTAAACAGGCGAAAATAATGTTTATTTATAATATTTATTTAAACGGAATATTTATTTAAACAGGTATATAGTACGTACCATTTCGGCGAAGTGTCAACGTCCAAACGGTGATAGGAAGCGGTATATTGGAACTTGGCAGCTCGCTTGTTCACGCGCTGCAGGCGCTTCCAGACCGACGCCATGATCGCGCCTTGTGCTTGTATCTATTAACAATTGAATTAAAAAAAAAATGCTTAAACTTTAGCGTTAGACTGTCGTTAGCTCGGCCGTGCTACGAATATGGGAACTGTAAAGTTTTCGAAATATCAGCTATTAAAATAAAATACGCGAGTTAACGTGTAATAACCGCGAAAGCATCTAAACGTTTTACTCTCCCATTTCTTTTTTCTAATTTTCTGTTTTGAATTAAGTTTGGCTATTCTCTGCTGAAAACCTATATTTTGTAAGTTTGTTTAATCTCTTTCGAATTTTCTCATGAGGTAAAGTAATTCATAGGTAGGTAGGTACTCGTAGTTATTATACGTATATTATGACCAATAAGTATAGTAAAATGTATTTATTAATAGGTATATACCTAGTTAGCTTAACAATAAATAACAATGTATTCATCATTTAATTTCACGGGCGTTTGTCTGTGTACTTTTAAAGATTACGCAGATATCAATCTAACTGAAATAACCTTAGGTATTCATTAAAGATACAAAGTAATTATGAACAAAGAAATTAATTTTAAGACATACCTCTTTTCTCTTGACATTGATGTAACGTAATGCGTTAGTTTTCAATTTAATCCAACGCGTTTTCACCGCCAAACTCATTATATCATCTCTACCTATACCTTATTAACTCAAAACACTTCGTATAAAATAACTGCTAATACCTAAATTGTTTGAACCGCATTTGATGCAAGTTTAGAAAAATAAACAGGTAGGTGCCAAAAGTATGGTTTTAGGCATCCAGAATTAAAGTGCAAAATTATTTTGTTATTGCATAATTCGACACCGGCACATATTTTAAAATTCACATTGGACAAAATACCCACGTTCATTAAGATATAGTTTTATAGCAAACGAAGTTTATTATGTTTGTAAAAATGTTTAAAATACAATTATATATTAACACTGTCAGGACAAAACAACTGTATTGGAAGCAATAACACGAGAGTTCTTCAGTATTCTTATCAATTACAAGCTAACTATCTATACTGGGTAGTTGCTCGTATAAATTATTGAAAAAGGTCATATTGGTTTAATATGTTATGACATTCAGGACTGTTGACAATAATGCTACTAACTATAAATAAAAGGATATAAGTAAGTAACTTATTGTTTCCTAATAGGTACCTACTAAGATAAATGCAGAAACTAAACCATTCGTTAGTCGGGCATAACATATTCAGCAGGAAAACATTGAGTTTCCTGTAATCAGTTAGCTCTGAATAATTAAAATTAAATAGTAATGCACAAAACGGTTAATAATAAAATGAACCATATCCAAGAAAATATTAGGACATATTTAGGGCAGGTATAGGTACCTACCCAGTAATAGTTTCTAGTAAGCGTATCAAAATGATGTCGCAAAAAATAATCACGAAGCTATAGTGTAGTGAATAATAGGAGAGCTGAGCTTGTAATTTACATATGTAACTTCAGTTTCGAGCATAGAGTTTAGCTAAGGAACAGATCTTATTTTAAATAATATTGTTTAACATTATAGTCCAAAGCCTATTCATACTTGCATTTGTGCAAACAGACAAGCCACCGTTTTATAGATATAACGAATCCTTTTTAGATAATGCGACAATGTAGATAACATATCAGCACTCGAGCGTAATGAATCGATTCAGCAGTATCGGCAGTTATTGCCACTCCGTGACAGGGAGCACACTAATTAAAACTGATAATTTGGTAATTAGACCTTTTAGTTTGAGCTACTACAGTCTATTCTACTATAGTCTACGAATGTATTCCACTCCTTAAATCTTGTTATATAGAAATTTATATTCTCTATACACCTAAAAACGGAATGTAAACAGATCATTTATTTAATGATATGTATGCGGTCAGTTAATTTTAACGATTACTGTAATAGCTATAGCATAATGAAACATAATAATAATCATAGTAAACAGTTATATGCATTAAAGAATAGGAACAGCCATCCATACTGAAAGCCGTGACCTAGTTATCATTCGCATCTGATAACAAAAAATACGAAATTTAATACTATGGTACCTCGTCGTAATATGTCTGATGGTTTCGCGATTAATACATATTAGAACAAGGATAGGGAAAGTCAAACGGTCTGCAAAGTGGATTAACTTGACCCGACGATCCGGTCGAATGTATAGCTATCCTGTCAGTAATTTTGACGTGGAGAAAAATATATAACAAATAGCCCAGACATGCAGACAATACCGGCGATATGGTGGAGACCGCCTATCTCATTCCTTTCTAAAATCCTTTTTATTTTAAAGAAACGTACCTACCTATCTTGCACCTGCATATGGAGCAATTGTAGCGGAATGTGGTGACAATAATCTACCTTGACGTCTTAAGAAAATAGGTATGTAATACGAATGAACAAACCTGGCATGAACATATTGCATTCCTATGAACAAGACTCAAAAATTCAACAATTTTTGAATCGACTAGCACTTCGAAAATGTTGAAATAAAATGCCACAACAAACTGTAACAGCAAATCTTTCCATTTTAAAATAGTAGTTGAGTCTTTTTATGTGCTCGCTCTATAGAAAGCGTATTTACACTCCCCTAATTTTTTATAGCTTGCTTATACACACAAGCAACAAACATACCTACTATTTGACTCATAAATGTCATGTCACGTAAATAAATAACGTTTTATTTATGAACATTACTTACATGTGGGAGGCAGTTATCGGCGCGCTATCATCCTGCAGCTTCTGTAAAGGAAATCATTGTTATTAACAATAACATGTCGGGAAGGGAATTAACAACACAGTCAGCAGAAAAACTTAATATACCTACTTACATTGGTTTATACATATAAACTATATGGTTAATATGCACAAGTTTTATTCCAATGTGTAATAACTGCGAAAGCATAAGAAATTAACTGAATATAATGTTTAATTCGCAATTCTCAGTAAATAATTACTGTAATTATTATTAATTATTATCATATTTACAATTATGTAAAACCTAAATATAACATTAGTCATATTTATTGTAATACTCCTGAGATGGCTATTAGTCTATTACTTACATAGACCATATTTAAGAACTCTTCTGCTTATTACAACTAGTAATTACCTATTATATAGGACACAAACATGTTCTGAATGATTATGTAGCTCTCCAAGCTTCTGCAAGTGACTTTGTCTACATAAAATTTAATAAATAATTCAGGGAGCAAATTTTGACACAAAACATTGATTCAAATAAGTAAAATTTGACATGTAATAAATAATTACTTGATGTAAAGTCATTATTACCTATAATATGAAAAATGAAAATGAACTATGGTTTACAATAGTTTATATAAATCAAGAATAGTCCATTCACACAATGATTCCAAGCACACAGTATGTTATTGGCTGGGACTGCAAACTATTGTAGGCGGAACAATCATCTTCAATATCAAAACATTCCTGCATTAATAAGAACAAAATTTATTCTTTGTCTATAGAATACAACCTTATAGACACTCTAATAAACTCCATAGATGCTTGTAAACAATATTTAAAATAAAATTGTTACTTCTATAGATAGTATACCAAAATAATACAGATAAATATCAACACTTAAAGAAGGGTTAAGCATTGTATTGATGAATACATAATATGTAGATATAGGTACATACACCCACTTGAAATTCCTAAATATAACATCTTAAGTTTGCCCTGATGACCTCACCTTATAGCAAACAACTTTAAGTTTTAGACTACAGAGTTCATTTTGGCTTGGATTGAATGTTTACTTCACAGGAATTTGCATGTGTGTTTATTTTTGTTTGGTATGTTGGTATCTTAGGGTGAGCGCACCTCGGAGCGCTCCCCTATCATCCGGTGGAGCAGTGACGGCCCTAGGGCCAACTGCAAAGGGTCAGTTCGAAAAAAAAAAAAAAAAATGTTGGTATCTATAATTAAGACTTTTAAAGCAAAGAGTAAACATTAAGTGTTTTTATCTATATCATAATTGGTTTTATTTTTATTATCAATATTTAAAGAAATATCAATAAATTCATGCTTAAAATTTATGACTAAACACTTATTTATTATTTTTAATACAGAAAATGGTTTTCATATTATTTTTTTATTTAAAAAAGGGATATTAAATACAAACCTTACATGTTAAGTAAAAAACTCTAATTAAGATATTTTGTTTCAAGGCAATGACATTAACCTAAGCCTTTATTTTATGTTTGTTTGTACTGTGCCAGTTTACCCCAACTCTAACATAAAAGGACCGCACTGTAAACAGAATATTAAAGCAGACAAACAAACAGACGGCCGACATGCGCGTAGTACTCCGTGGCTAAAAATAAAACAAACCAATCAAAGGAAACCTTACGTGCACCGACGACCTGACAAATTACATCATTTCACAGCAGAGTTCAAGGAACTGACCATGATATCATCGCAGATCACTCTGTGCAGCGCTAATTAACACAAAAAACTACCGCGGAAATCAAAGAGAACGTAAAGGGAAGAAACTTGAAGGATATCACACTTACACAAATCAAAATATCGATGAATGTTTCGGTGATAAAAATTAAAGATCAGAACCGCATTTCACAGATATCATTTAAAACTTTTCCTAAAAACTGTTCAAATATCACTCACTTCCGACTAATAAATGACGAATTCCTTTTTATAGATGCTTATTTTTTACGTAAATTACTATGAACACTGCAGAAAATTTCAGTCCAAATTTGACGTTTGTCTGAGTTTTAGTGTTGCTCTGCTGAAAATTTCAAAAGCCAATATATACGATTACGATATAATAATAATCGATAGTGAAGCTAATAATATATTTTAAGTATTTAGGTAAAATAAAGACGTGATTTTATGTCAAATTTATTGCAGGGTGAACCTATCAAATAATAAATATTATTTCATTTCATCACAATTGTTACAATATATGCAATAACAAAACGTTAAGACTAAAATCCAAAATGAAATCGAAGTGGTCTTTGAAGTCCGCAAATTGTCAGATTTTCAAAATATGAAGTGATTTAATAGTTATTTACATGTTGATTGAGTAATATTAACTCAATGAAATTACCCATATATATCGTAGAAGTGATTTCAATTGTTACGTGATTTTTTTTTACAAGAACCGGAGTTGGAGGTTATGAAATAATATTTGTCCTTTAAAAACATATTAATGTTTAAGCGATATTCAAGAATTACGTAAACTATGTCGAGAATACTACACAATCGCATAAGGTAGCTACGCTTTCTTGATTAATACCCGGATTGGCATAAAATAAACGTTTAGTAACTAAATATATTATTATTTTCTTATTTTAAGGTCGTCATTTACCAGATCGCCTGTTTGGTCATGTGTTGACAAACGGGCTGTAGCATTCTCAGTATGGACAGGGCGCAGTCTACTGTTACGGAAGCCTGTAGACACAAGCCATGTTCAAAGAAGGAAATATGGCATGCTTGTGGCTCGAGCAGTGCGAGGACTGTTGAAGATCAGATATTTAGTACTGGGCGGTGCTGTTGGTGGCGGGATGACGTTGAATAAGGTAATTAAGGTTCCTTTAAGTATATTTATCTGTTGTCTGGTACCCATAATACTTAAGCTTGGACTGGAAGGATTGGCATGAATTGTTATTAAGTTTGAATTATATTAAAAAACATTCATTGTAATGGAATATTCTGATAAATCTGATGTAATATTATATTTTTGTATATATACCAAAAAAGGTATTGGTGTATGATAACAATAGGTAAATTAATCCCTTGCAATTGATCCTGGCATTTACTAATTTCAAATATTTTATATTATTAAATGCTTTTGCAGAAATATGTTGAGTGGAAAGATGGTTTGCCGGACATGGGATGGCTTAATGAGCTGCTTCCAGATGAAGAGCAGTGGGGCCGTTTCACCACCACACTCATAAATGCCAAGGAAAAGATTGGAGACCAACTACAAGTTGGTAAGTCAACAGAAATTTCCTAATATGTAGGTATTATACAAATTACAGGTTGTCCTACAAATTATCGATTTGACAATATCCTGACCTAAATTTAGTTTTAAAATAAATAGCATAAATATTATGTTACATTTGTGAGCCAGAGTCAGATCAGTTATTAACACTTCACTTTTTTATTTTTTTAGCTCTATTGCAATCCAGTAAATTCTTGAATTAATAATTATTTTACTCTTTAGTATAGGAAAGAAAAAATTTCTTGCCATGTAAACTGTATAAATAACTCACTCAGTTGGTTTATATTTATATTTTTTTAAAATTCAAAATTTGGTATTACACCAAAAAGGTGCATCTTTCTTACCTCATCACATTCCCATGTAGATTCATGTCACTTAGTAAATTTGCTAGTTAGCATGATTGTAAATGGAGATACAATAGCACACGCGCTAGCGTAAGCTTTATTTCCCGCTAGGTGAGGCACTGTGGCTGTCCCCAGATCCTCGATTGCGGGACGCAGGGCTCGCCCGGGCAGCTGAGCTCCGTGAATGGTTGGCCCAGCGGTACGAAGATGCTGTAGCTGCTGCTGCTGCTAATAATGCTCAGCATATTGGTATGTCTTAATCCCCACTAATATTATAAATACTAAAGTAACTGTCTGTTATCTCATTGGACTACACCATTTTATGTGAATAGAGAAAGTTTAAGACCCAGGGAAGTATATAAGATTGATATCTTCCAGTTCTATTTCTATGCAGCTGAAGTTGCTGGCTAATCTGTAATATAGAATTGCCGCATGACAAACAAATAACAATCCATATTTTAAAAAAATATTTTCATAAGTGTAATATTTTAATTCAGAAGGTAATGTATAATATTTTATCCTGGTATGCTTCAATCATATTCATTTCAATGAGGTGAGAATCACGTGCCTATGGCTTATGGCTATGCCTTATTGGTATCTATTTTACAATATCAGGTTAGTAGTTCATAATAATTTTATGATTTCGGCTATCAAGTTAATTTTATAATTAAAATTTAAATGTGTATTCTTTTACAAATAAAGAACATTGATTTCAAGATAAACTGCTTAAATTCATTATTACCTATGTGTTTAGTGACTTTGTCTTATATTTTCCCAATAGAACAAGCCCCAAAGATTGTGAATAACTTACAAAGCAGACCACAACCTTCGACTGGTAGCAGCCGCTCATCCAGTGAAGACGCCAGTACTTACGGTAAGTTATCTAGTAGACACGTGTTTTGTTTGTACTGAAACTTGTCTCCGAAGCCCTGTAGCGACATACTTAGGAGAGCTTAGTACATATTTCTGATTGGGAATTGATAATCATAAATACGTTTGGCCTGTTGATCTAGTAGTCAGAGCCCCTGATTACGAAACCGGTGGCTGCAGGTTCGAGTCCTGTGCAGATGTTAGTGTGATGAACGACACCACATAATATTACAACCTTTAGGATCAAAAACACATATATACAAAAGTAATATTGTGGTAGTTACAATAATGTATATATATAGGTAAAGTGTCTATCCGTATATAGGTACTATCCTAGTGCGGTACAAGCGCTCTTGCATGTTATTGTATTGTCCATGACCATAAAGTAGGTTAGAAAATAATATGCTCATAATAGAATGATGTTTTATAGAGAAACGCGTGCACGCGTTGCAAGAGGAAGTGCTGGCACTACAGGCGCGCTACCAACGCGAACTGCAGCGTTTAGAGCAGGAGAACAGAGAGCTGCGCCAACAGAATATGCTGCTTAGACAGGGACGCCAACCGCCCGCTAGAAAAATCAAGGTATTATTATTATTATTATGTAAACAAGAACCTAACTTCTGACATAATAAAACATTTAATACAGAAATAATTTATTAGAGAAAAAATATAATTTATCTAAGTAATGAACAAAATACCGAATAAACTTACTTACTTAAATTCTAAACACAAGCAACTTATTATGATTATAGAATTTACCAACTTATTTAAGATTTATGTACTCAAGAAGTCTCTTACAGTCTCTTTGACATATAGCTTTTGTCTCTATGACATCCACATTTATTTATCACGCGTGTCCTACTTCTATGAAAATTTAAGTTTTGTTTGTTCCAGCGATCCCTAATCGACATGTATTCGGCAGTTCTTGACGAATTATCAGGTTGGGATGCGGGTGAAACTGATCGCCTGCCTAGAGTTGTCGTGGTCGGTGACCAGTCTGCAGGTAAGACATTTTATATTACTGTTTTATTAAGGTTCCGTACGGACTAGACATCTAGACCTCTCACAAGTTTCTATTTCGAATCTGAAGTTCAGGAGTTAAAGCTATATTTAATATTTATGTTATTTACAGGTAAAACGTCAGTATTGGAAATGATTGCCGCTGCTAGGATCTTTCCCCGAGGTGCTGGGGAGATGTGTACCAGGTAAAATAAAATAAAGGCAAATCAGTTATGATAATCAAAGACTTACTTAACTATTCTTTTTAAATATATATTCTGTTTCGCAATGTCCTAGTAAGATTCCAATACTTCTATCAAGTTTTGCAACTACTTACTCTTACATTGTAAAATTTCAGTTTAAATTGCACATATTCAACAATAGAATTGCACACAGAACACTTTTTTTTCTAAGAAAACATTCCTAGACCTTAAGGGGTTGTTGTTAATAAATCTTTATATTTTTCAGGGCGCCAGTGAAAGTGACGTTATCTGAAGGTCCATACCACGTGGCTCAGTTCAGAGACTCCGCAAGGGAATTTGATCTGAACAAAGAATCAGACCTAGCTGATTTAAGAAAGTAAGTTTTGTTTTATTTATTTGAACCATCGAACTTCGCAGTCGTGTTAACGAACAATAAGAAAAAACAAATGACTAAATATTTTCCTCGCATAACATGAAAACATGTAATTGTAAAGATTTAGTAAAGGCGTAAATTCTTATTATCTATTCAAAATTATCCTCAATTCAATCATCATTTCAAGATAAGCAATCATGTAATGTAATTATAATACTTTCTTACTGGACCATTTTTTTTTAACACTGGTGACTATTTTTTAAATGCAGGTCACACGCTTACCTCATGTTAATCCTTTGATTTATTTTCTTTTTTATAAAAATTGTGTTTTTTGGTTGTTTATAGAGAAGTGGAGCTTCGTATGAGAAACAGCGTGCGGGGCGGGCGCACAGTCTCAACTGAAGTAATCTCCATGTCTGTGAAAGGGCCGGGCATTCAGAGAATGGTGTTGGTCGATTTACCTGGAGTTATATCTGTAAGTGCATTAATGTATACAACTTATAGTTTAATCTGATGATTAATCTCATAAAAAAATCGTAAGCAAGAGCGGGCATTTCAAAGGCTCAATACAGTGTCTACCTGACACGATACATGTTCTGTGCGCCCTAACTGCACACACCTATAATCAAATATTATTTCTTAATATACATTAAATTTTATTAAAGTTTAAATTTATATAAAAGGTTAATATTTTTTTATACTCTATATATGTTAGATTGTTATTTTGTGTATACTGTTTTACTTTAATTCTGTGTGTTTCTTTTTATTATATTTAATTTTGTTTGCTTAGACCCAAACCGTGGACATGGCTGCTGACACACGTGATGCGATCAAACAAATGAGCAAACAGTACATGGAGAATCCCAACGCCATAATACTCTGCATACAGGTAACAAAGTCTTAAATACAATCATGTAGAACGTGAAAACATTCTCTTACATAAAAGCAACTTAATAATAATCATGAAAATAATCTTGAATATTAATTTAATGTTACTTCCTGTATATTAATAGAAATGGGATTTATCCGTTGAATAATTAGCATACTAGTAAGCCTATGCTGTTATAATTATCTCCATACCTGCCTATGTGTCATTCTACAACTCTTTTTTCATCTCTTGCAGCGCTAAAACTCCTTAGATGAAAATAAATTACGCGCAGAATTCCATAATTAGAATCCCTGTAACACCCTCAATGTAAAAATACTTTTTTCTGTCCTCCGGCCAGAAAGCGCCAAGTTTGTGGCCGCTGCGCTAAATGAAATTTCCCCTTTCTGGCTTCGTCGAACAGAAAAATAGTATACTGACCTCGGCCAGTAAAATAAAAAATGTCTCAGATCACGTGTAATTGTCGTCCGAGGCGAAGCCGAGGTTGACAAAAATGTGATCTGAGGCGTAATAATCGCGTAAAATAGTAAGCGTAAAAATCTTGGTGCGTAATGTACTATTGTTTCTTTGTGACATAATTTACTATTTGTATGTTTAATAGGACGGATCTGTGGACGCGGAGCGCAGCAACGTGACGGATCTGGTATCGTCATGTGACCCCTCCGGAAAGAGAACCATCTTCGTGCTCACTAAAGTGGACCTCGCCGAGGAAAATCTCGCTAATCCGAACAGGGTGAGTGATTTGAAAATTTAAACCAGATTGACTGTATTCCTATGTCTGTCTATGAGGTACATGTAGGTGCGATCGTAGATGATTTTTTTATAGACCATAACTCTCACGTTTTACTAATCTAACGACACGAAGTCGGTTTTGTAATTTTGTCGGTAGTCGGGAATATATATTCGCATATCCCCACGTACTTTTTATATATAGAATACCTATTACAATCATAACCCTTCCTTATGCCTTACAGTGGTCAAGAAACTATATTTGACTTTTAAAATTCTTTTAAACAAATTACAAATTCTTTTTGGGAGATAAAAAAAACTGTAGGTACTATTTGAACGGTAATACAATGAGATAAGGTCTAATTTTTGTTGATGTTTTTGACGTAGACTATAATATTATATTGCAATTTCTTTTTACGCTTATCGTTCTTATCAGATACGTCGCATCCTGGAAGGCAAGTTGTTCCCTATGAAAGCACTCGGTTACTATGCGGTTGTAACAGGTCGCAGCAAAAAGGATGACTCCATACAAAACATTAGGGAGTATGAGGAGCGATTCTTCCGCAGCTCTAAGCTTTTCAAGTGAGTTTTGTTAAAATAATTAATATTATAAAAGTAGTATTAATAAGCGTTTACTATTGTATACAATTAATTATTAAATGGTTATATTAGTATATGAAATAAAAAAATGGTCATCAATATTTTAAAGTATGTATGTAAATCAATTATTGGATATAATTCGTCAACAATGTTCTTATCTAATAATTTGTGATGCTTTCGCAAATAACTGTATATGATTTAAATCCCACAGTTCCCATATTCGTATCCGGCTTAGCTGATGACAGTTAACACTTAACTACACTGTAATCAACAAAATAATTAGTGTTAAACTTTAGTCAGCTAAGTGTGCTACGAATTTAGGAACTGTATAGTTTCCGAAACATCAGCATAAAAATGATTTAGTTAAATCCGTTATTTGTTTTTTTTTTTCTAATACTTTCCAACTTTTTTCAGGGATGGTCTAGTCACCCCATCTCAAGTCACAACCAGGAACTTGTCTCTAGCTGTCGCGGACTGTTTCTGGCGTATGGTGCGCGCCTCCGTGGAGCAACAGGCTGATGCGTTCAAGGCGATGAGATTCAATCTCGAGACCGAGTGGAAAAACACTTTCCCTAGGTGAGACACTTTTATGAGCATTTATTAATATCTAATTATTTGTATGTAAAAAATAAATTAAATTGATCAAAAAGTTTGCGCAAGGTATAGACTATAGAAATAGACTGTAATAATAATATTTTTTTTATTTTCAATAGTGCACTATTACTAAGTAGTACTTAAAGCTGATTTGAATCCTGTTAGTAGATAATTTAGATGTTTTAGATGAATGAGATGTTGTAACAGTTTTTAACACAGTTCTTGTAGTAGTTGACGGCTACGAATATGGTAACTAATAAAGTTTTCAAAACGTCGGCGTTAGATTAATAAATATACGCGAGTTATGTCCGTTATAATCGAGTTATTCAAATTATTTTTATCATCGTTTTCCGTGATTCAGGCAACGCGAGCTAGACCGCGACGAGTTGTTCGAGCGGGCGCGTGCGGAGCTCCTAGACCAGTCCGCGGAGCTGACCGCCATCCCCGCCGCCAACTGGGAGAAACGCCTCTCCAACGCACTCTGGTCGGCCGCCGCGGAGAAAGTGTTCCAAGGCATCTACCTACCCAGCGCGGCGTCGGCGCAAGATGATGTTGGTATGTAATAATTAGCTACTTGATATCTCTAAGACGTTGCAATGACCATGTAATAGGGATGACGAATCAGTAAAGAAAACGAAGTTCTATTTAATCCGTCAGTTAGATTATTGAAATTTATTCGACACGTATGTTTTCTTTTCTCAAACAATGCCAAAGATAAGTGCTTCTAAAGTTCGGGAGTGGGGGCTCGTAACGTCACAATATGGTAAAATTTGTACCTTCTACATTTAGTGTTCGATTAAGAAAATTACGAGTCCAAGATTTTTTGGCAATCTACTTGATGGACAAAGAAAAATAAAATCATTAATATTACCTTACAGTAACTTTTATATGAGTCCAAGAGTTAAATATGCCTAATTAAATTAATTCATGTGCTAGAAAAGTTTTTTTATAACTTTTCTATTTTCCTTTATTCAGTGAAAGCGATTCCTCGCCACGTGAAGTACAAGCACATAAATGATTCATCTACCTCCACAATATGGCTTGACCCCTATGATATAGATCCTAGTAAGATTATTTAATACGTGAAAAAAAAAAATAATATTAATTACTTTACGATAGTTGTATGATTGTAATTAGTTATTATTAGCACAATGTAATAATCCATGACGCACATTATTTCAAGTCGGTCGAAGGTCTTATGTAATTTGATTTTGTATAGGTATATCATATTGATCGTATGATTAGATAAATAATTAAGAGTATATTAGGACGTAGTTTTAGAGTGTTATTTGACATTTACCGTTTCATAAATCATTATATTGTAAAATAGTAACATATTTTTTTATTATAATTGTTTTATTATTCATTTAATTGAAAACTTGCAGACAAATTCAACACGTCAGTGGATATTAAGCTCCGCGAATGGGCGGAATCCGAACTCCCTATTCAGTCAATAAAGGCGGGTCTAGAAGCACTGCGGGAGGAATTTGCCGAGGTCATGTCGAGAGGAGCCGAGTGTGACCCCGTGTACGAACCACTAAAGAAGGCAGCTGTAGAATTAGCGCTGGAACGGCATAGGTGGGAGGATCGCGCGCAAGATGTAAGTTACTCAGTCACTTGACATTATTTCAAGGACTACCAGCCAAGTCTTGTTGTCACCTATTATTTGTTTAGGGCGGATTCGCGGTCCTGTGGTCCGCGTTTTGTATTATGTTACGATACATACAAGCCCACGATCAAAATTAAGTTCTGTCAAAAGGGTGTATAACCTACATTACCCTGGCGATAATTTATTTATTAGTTAACTTTAGTTGTTTTCTCGCATATTGTGAAATAGGCCCTAGCTCTAGCTTGAATATCTAAATATTTAATAGATTGGTCACGAAATATATAATTTTTGGACTTCCATTATAACTGCAATGTACTTTTTCCAGGTTCTTCGCGTATTACAACTAAACGCATTACAAGATCGTAGCGTTGGGTCCCGAGGAGAATGGGACGCTGCGGTGAATTTGATGGAGAATGCCCTTAAAGAAAGGACAAAGATGACAGACAAGGATCTCACTTCACTCACAGGTGAGTTTTGAATTAAGGCGTCATTGTGGATTGCATCCCAAAACTCCTAAGCAACACACAAATTTATATTAGCTGTGCAAAGTTCGTATACGAGCGTTAACAATACGTATTCAGCTACCTTTATATGGCTTATATAAACCCGATTCGATCACGGCTGCCATAGCGGCCGCCGCGCCCCCTCCCACGGACACAAACCGTACACCGACACACAGGGAGCTGCCGCGCGGCATGCGGCCTCACCCACACCTAGCATACTCGATAGTGTTACAGCGGCCCCGCCGGCGGGGTCGAAGACGTGCACATACACCCGGCGCGCGTCGGACTTATCCGCAGGGACCTTCTGTTCCCTTGCAACATAATAGTCGTGTCAACACACCTCCTGACGGCCTGAGCCGAGGTGCGACCCCCACCTTGGGGGGCCCTCGGGTCGGTCAGGGCTAAAAACCCTAAACCCAACCCAAAAGGCTTAAGAGTCTCCTTTCAGGAGTCTCGCCACCCGTCCGGTTTTGCAGTGAAGGCCCACTAGCTGGACAACTGCGCTTCAGTATTCAGTTCGAAAAAAAAAAAAATGCTTATATAAAACTTGTGTCCCATTTGAGTCTCATTTTCTTATACATGCAACCTTATCTAATATTATCGCTTAGTTTGTCAGTGTAATCCCCAAACTACTTAGAAAAGGAGGGAACATCTTAACATCATAAATATTTGAATGTTTTTGCTCTCCAGGACCAGGGTTCAGAGAGCGCTGGCTATACTGGCGCAATAGCACAGAAGAACAGAATAGACGCTCAGAAGTTCGCGCCGAACTTGAACGTCTCGGTTCAAATAGGACCGCTTTGTCATATGATGAGCTGGTAGCTGTTAGGGATAACCTAAGACGCCGCGGCGTAGAGGTCGATAACGACTACATCAGGGAGACCTGGCGACCTGTTTACCTCAAGTAAGTAAATCATGACGACAAATTTACTAATACTATCGATCAGCAGTCACAAAATTGTAAGCTTACACAAAATGCATTTTATCTTATACATCTTATTTTATTTATTTTTTAAACATACTTATACTTTTTTATTTTAGAAATTTCTTAGAACGAGCACAGACCAGAGCGCGAGATTGCAAGAAGAGTTTTTACCTATACAGTCAACAAAATGGAAATGGGGTAAGGTTACTTTTTCTCTATTTTTGTGTTTCTGTTATATTTACAGTGCTTGGCGCCTTTCCCAACATGCTTAACTTAGCCATGACTTAGTTTTTGTATATGCGTTAATTCATATTCTAACCTTATTTAGCTTCATAATAAAGAATTACTAAAATAAATGAGAGTATGATCCGAAAAACAAAACTAAATTTATCTGTAAATTGTTATTCAAATAATGTCATTACTTATAGTTGGTTAACATAGAGTTCAATCTGCGCGCGCATGCATATTTAATGATAATTTTCTTATTAATTTAAAAAGATATACATATGTTAGAAATTATTTATCATAAATCACTGTTGCCATTTTATCGACACGCCTATTATATTTCTTTTTAGCAGCAAAGGATTAATACGGCAAGTATAAATTCAACTTCGTGTCATGTTATATGGGATTATGATGTTTTTTTGCTATATATATAATTCTAATTTAATAACTCACAAACTAAGTTATAAAAACACTTTTATATTTTTTTCCTTTATATTGTCGTGTGCATATTATTTGTTTTGTTGATTGGGTTGAACATGAAAAAACAAATTTTGAGCTTCTATCAGATACTCCTTACAAAATGACTGAATGCATTCTCTCAACAAAATGAAAATAAATAAAAATTATGACTTTATAGAAGGAATGCTGCGAAGTGGTTATGTTCTGGCGAGTGCAGCAGACTCTGCGAACGACAGCAAATGCGCTACGGCAACAGATTGGTAACAGAGAGGCCGCCAGACTTGATCGCGAACTCAGAGAAGTTTTAGACGAGGTAAATATAAATATTAATAAATAATTAGACTTTTGTTATTAAAAGAGATACCTACTTTAAATAGTTTTTTTACATATTCATATATTTCAGTATTTTATTACGTGTGCTATATTATGTACTTGTATTTCAAAGAATAGGTATAATCAAGTTTTTATATTATTTTTTTAAGATGGCGGCGGATCCGGAATTAAAAAAGAAGCTACTGTCTGGTCGAAGAGTTGAACTGGCGGAGGAACTTAGTGAGTACTTACTTATCAAAATACGCCTGTTCTTTACCATAAGTAGATTATGACTATATATAAATGTAAGAGCTATTGCTCATGATCACTATAGTATTTCAGATTTATTATTCCTAAAATAATATTTTTTTACAGAACGTGTGAGGCAAGTTCAAGAGCGGTTAGAAGAATTCATAGAAGCTCTCAACAAAGAAAAGTAGACTAGATGTACATTGTAGCTATTTAATATAATTATGTGTTATACCGCGTACACGTTGTATCAATTCTCTATTTAACTGCTTGATTTAAGTTATCTTTAATAAAAATGTTACTTGAAATCATTGTTTTTATTTATTTAACTCTTGTCACCCGGATTAGACCATTTTCAACACACCTGTTTGTAACTGAGATCTAATTATCGTACTTTTAGGATCATGAAAACTAGACATAGGTGTAGGTACTTATATATGGACCGTGTTAAACGTTCGTGTGTCAACCCACAAAAAATCGGGTTTTGAGTTATGAATGCAGTTTTATTAAATAGATCATGAGGAATACGGCAGTGCAATCCATTTTGTTAAAAAAAAATCGTAGAATATTCTAGAGCACAAAATTGGTTATTGCTTTTTTCCTATGTCAGATTTGTATTTTTGCATTAATGTGTTAAGCCACATATAACACATTATTGCTTATTTCCCATGTCAGATTTGTATTTTTGCATTAATGTGTTAAGCCACATACCTAACACATTGATGCAAAATTCTAATTTGTTGTTTTAAAAAGAATAAGTACCTATACATATTATGCACAATTTTTTAGAAAATGTAATAAAATAAACAACTAACGCATTAAAACTTTAATGTAAGTACTTATTTATTTAAAGTTTTTATTGTTGTATAACATGTATCAAATAACATTATAAGTTCTGCTAAAAATGAGAAATAGGTACAAGTTAACACTTAAATACTATTTCAATTAAGTACTTAAAAATATAATCCAACTTATTTTTATATTATTATTATTTTTATCATATTAAATAAAATATTTTAGGGTTACGTATCTTAAAAGGAAAAAAAAAACCCTTACAGGATTACTTTGTTGTCTGTGTGATCCTTTACCTCAGTAACGCGTGGAGGTAGGTATCAAACTAAAATTCATAGTAATATCAAATACTCAGGACTACCGTCCCTTGAAATTGTAACATAATCACAAAAAAATCGCCAACGCAATCAAAAGAACCGCCGTTTATGCCGCGTCTGACAAAAGTTTTCAACACTCGCTAGGGAATCAAAACCTACAGGGTACTCTTCGTGAACTCAGGATCTTGAATTAATTTAGTAGGTCCGAGGTAACGTCATGTAGCACGGATAAAGAAAAAAATACGAAAACCATACATTTTAATGACATCATTAAAATATATATACCTACTACAGGTTATTTATAGTACGGAACCCTTGGTGCGCGAGTCTAACTCGCACTTAACCGATATTTTTTTATAATATACATCATTAGATTTGAACGTGTGTGATAAAAATTAGAATATTACACATAATAATATTATAGAATGTACGAATTGTCGCCACAATTTAACAACTCTTCGAAAAAAGGTTTTCAGGTGGTTTATTAACTTTTTAGGTACGGAAGTATATATTATTGGTTTAATTCAATATGATAAAATAATAATAATAAATCAATTTGGTTAAGATTTTTAAGTAATTGACTTAATATAAGTGTTAACTTGTTGTACCTATTTCTCATTTTTAGCAGAACTTATAATTTAAATAGTTAGTTATTTAAAACATGTTATAACAATAAAAACTAAATAAATAAGTACTTACATTAAAGTTTTAATACGTTAGATGTTTATTATTTTACATTTTCAGAAAAATAGTGTAAAATATATTCATTATAAAAGAACAAATTAGAATTTTGCATAGTGTTATGTGGCTTAGCACATAAATGCTAAATGTAATAAACCTTATAGCCGTTAAGCATTAACCGTTTTTCTGCATTTTCTATTTAATTATAAATGTATTGAAATAAATACATTTATATCCTTAATCTATGCACTTCAACAAAAAAAATGATACCACATAACAATATTTTTTTGCTTAAAATAAGCGGAAAAAGAAGAATGTTCTCAAAAAACTTTAAACGCCGATATCTCAAAACTACCTCGGTGTGGGTTGACACACGAATGCATAACACGGACCATATATTATTACAGATAGTAAGTATCACTGTCCAAATGATATCAGTTCCGTATTTCAGTTTTTATTGATTATAGAATAATAAATCCAACGGCCGAAGTATTTTCTTTTTAGCAAAATATTTTGTGTATGTAAATAAATAGTTATCGATATAGATCAAATGGACAATTCGAAAGATTGTCAATTATAATAATATCTCTACCTCAGCGGCTGTGCCAACGTGTTTTCATATATATAGGCGGTTTGTTAATTTCATTTCAGCCCATCGCAAGCGCTGCCAATTACCACGCGTTATTAACAAAATAAGCATAAAGTATTTAGTGATTCATAATTCAAGCGTATATCCTATCCTAACTAATATTATAAATGCGAAAGTAACTCTGTCTGTCTGTCTGTCTGTTACGCTTTCACGCTAAAACTACTGGACCAATTGAAATGAAATTTGGTACAAAGAAAGTCTGGAGCCTGAGAAAGAACATAGGCTACTTTTTAACCGACTGCAAAAAAGGAGGACTTCCACGCGGACGAAGTCGCAGGTAGAAGCTAGTATAATATATATTTTTCCCGCACCTTGGCAACCATAAAACTCATGGCTAATGCCGGGTTTACATTCAATTAGTATTTAGTGTAAGTGTCACTAAATGTTTACTAAACTTGATCGAGAACTAAAATTACTGATACTAAACTAAACACTAATGTAAAATTAGTTTTTTTTGTCTGTATCAGTTATTTTCTGTAACACATGTACAATCTGTGCAATAACGCATAGACAAAAAAATACAAATGGTACCAAACGACATGTCTATGAAAATACTTACTTATGCTTTAAACGCTAAAAAGGCTAAAATCTTTATTATCTTTACGTTACAGTCAAACGAGTAACGACAGTCAACGACAGATAGAAGTCAGAATAGAAACTTCATTTATTTAGTTTAATTTGTTTATAGTGAATTCGGATGAGATTCGTTACTAATTAGTATGTTTCGATATTGATATTAGAACTTAATGCTAATAGTTTACCACCAGCAGAAAAAATACAGTGTTTTGATAATCATTATTAAAAATGAATTCCGAGACCAACATTTCTTTATCAGCATTTAAATTCGTAACAGGCGACGATGAACATATTTGCAGGTTATGTTTAAGTTCGACGCAAGAACGAGAAATATTTATTGAAGACACAATAGAATTAAAACGGTCCTATTACCAAGAAACTACTACTCTGGCAATGATGTTTGAGGAACTTGGGGTATGTTACAGACGATTGTATAATCTATTTACATTAAAGCTTTAAAAGACAAACTAAGTAACTTACTTACTCTTTGTTTCAGGTGAAAGAAGAACCATTTCTACCACAAGTTTTATGTGATCACTGTGCGAAAACAACCATTGACAGTTATTTATTTCGGAAATTGTGCCGATATTCGGAAGAAAAGTGGAGTGAAACCTTAACTAAATTAGATAACTGCTTAACTCAAGCCACAACATTAAGTTCTACAGTTCAGACCGCATACCTTATGATCAATAGGGATGAAAATTATATCTACACCAGTAGAAAGAAACATTCAATGAACAAATGTTCGGCTGTCTCAAAAATTAAGCGAATCATAATGAGCCGATCAAAGTATGTGCAAAATAAGATGGCAAATAATACTAGTGTTATTTGTGAAGAGTGTGGATTAAAATGTAAGTCCAGAAACCTCTTAGCTAAGCACATGAAGATGCACAATAGTTCTCCATTGCCTTGTCCGCAATGCTTCAAAATGTTTGCAACTCCACTACAGGTAGCTGAGCATGCTGAAAGGATGCACGAGCCAAAAAGAATTCATTGCTCCAAATGTTCCAAAATGTTTAGCACAGAAAGAATGCTTAGAAATCATGATAGACAAGAACATATTGCTGCAATATGCAAGCTGTGTTTCATGCAACTTCCTTCAAAAGTAGCTTTAAGAGTTCATTTAGACAAACATGATGTTTTAAAATGTCCTCAATGTGACAAGAGTTTCATAAACAAACAGACATTTAGGATCCACTGTAAACAATGTGGTAGCAACCAAGAAAAGGTATTAACATTTTTCTGTGACATTTGTAACAAAGGTTATGTCCGTAAAAATGGGTTACGGACACATTTGAAAACTGACCATGGTTTTGGTAAAGTATTAAGCTGCAATTGGTGCTCAAAGAAATTTGATGCAATCAGCAGGCTGAGGAATCATATAGTGAAGCATACCAGAGAGAGGAACTTCCATTGCCAGCACTGTAATGGCAAATTTGTTACACAAGCAGCTTTAGTATATCACACACGGTTACACACTGGAGAAAGACCTTTCCCCTGTGATATGTGTGATGAAAGTTTCCTATCAGCTTCTAGAAGAATGGAACATAAACGAAGAAAACATTTTGGACCAACAGAAGAATGTAATATATGTCATGTAAAATTTGTTAAGGGCAGTCAATTGAGAAAGCATAAAGAGAGACACTCTGATCCTCAAAGTAAACTGTACATCCCAGTTGCAACCAAACAAGTTGATTATGCAATTAGAACTGTTGATGTTTATGAACAGTAGTTTGTCTTATACCTAATTATATATTTATGTATAAATTTTCATAAATAATATACATATTTTTGATTCATTCGTTTTCATTTATTTTTTGTAGTATTATGATACCCATTGGTTGAAAATAATATTCAAAATATTGTTGACTTAATTAATTACTACTTACAATGTTTGGACCATATAAAAGCAGAATCTCCGTGTAGAATCATCTGAATAATATATAGATTTATTTCTAGGAGATAACATAATTATAATAAAAAAAATATAAAATTAGTAGGTATAATTCAAGGAATAAATTTAGAATTTAAGTAAACTACCCTTCAAGCATTTTGCAGAAAGCACTTCCTGAATCAATAATATTTATCATTTATGTATGTATGTTACTGGTAGAGAATGCCTTAAGGCATTTTAAGTTCACATTTTGTTCACACTTTAATCTGCTAAGTTTTGTGCAATAAAGTATAACTAAATAATTTAAAGTAGGATTATTTTAATACGCCCCCAAGATAGTTTATTTAAATAATTATAAGAAATGAACAGGACTAAAATTACATCAAACTTGGTAGGTATATTATCAAGTTTCAATATAAAGGAATGCCAAAGTATAAGTGTACATAATAATTTAGTCAGAGATGTATGATTACCTTTGCTACTCTCTTATATCTAATGCTTGACTGATAAGTATGGTATCACCTTATCAAACTTTATATAATATTGTACCTAATAATATATTTTGTAAAACATGCATTCCCGAAAACTTTCCTAACAATTTCACAATTTTTTCAGGGCTCAATCTACTAGTGCCACTGGTAACATAACCGTTTCAGCCTACTTTTGCAAACTTTGGTTATCAGTACTCTATAAATAACTCTAATATTAGGTTTCTAATGAAATAAAGTAATTTCAAACTTGTAGAAATAATATATTTGTTTTAATTTCATTTAAAAGGCATGTACATTTTTACTAAGTGATTACATACTACAGAACAAATTTAACCTGAGAATTCATTGTAAATATTACAATTTGATACCATGATCAATAATCATCACAGCTGTATCAGCAATCAAAAATATAGTATGTAGTTCTTGATCAATATTCACTTTTTGCATTTAAATGCAATGCTTGTTTGTTTTCTTCAGAAACATCAATTATCTTAGGCTTTCTATCAGCAAATACCTGGCTTTCCTTCTCATGATGCCTCTTTATATGGTTTCTAAGAAAATGTGGTGTAACAAACTTACGGGAGCAAATCTCACACATAAGCGTTGGTCCTACATGTTTGTATTTAATATGTTCAGCTCTAGCTGATGCATTTACAAATCTCTCTTGACAAATTTCACATGAATATGGCTTTTCACCAGTGTGCCGCCGCCTAGTATGGTAAAGTAATGCCTCTTTAGAAACAAATTTGTTTCCACAATCACTGCAAACAAATTTTTTCTCTCCTGTGTGTGTGACCATGTGAACCTTCAAATAACTAGGTGCAGTAAATTTTTTGTTGCAGAATTCACAAATATGTGGCTTTGCATTGCCATGTTCAAATCTATTATGCACTCTTAAACCCCCTGATGTGCTATATTTCTTCCCACACTGTTTACAAACAAATTGCTTATTTAGTTTAGTTCTGAAAGGATGAGGTTCTAGCAAACCTTCTACACATAATTTCACATGTTTTAAATAAAAATCTCTAGTTGCATATGTTTTACCACATTTGGGGCACCTACTTTTGATAGAGTGCTTTTCTTCATGAACCTTTAATTTTTCAAACCCTTGGTATGATTTTCCACATTCTTTGCATACATATAACTTGTGAGCTCTGTCATAATGCTCCTTTAGAGCTTCACTAGAAGCTCGTGATTGATTACACTCAGAACATTTATTCTTGGGAACACAATTTGACTCATGGCTTGATTCTTGTGATATAGGAATGGTCAACCAACAATTAATGCACACAAAATTGTCATGATTCATTTGGCAATGTGATCTATACTCTGTATTGTTCGAAAACTCCTCATCACATTCATGACATGTAACTATAAAATCTGTTGATTTATGAGTTGATGAAGTTTTGGGAGTTTCTTTATTCATCAGAATTAACTGTGAATCATTTTCATTGACAATAATATACAAGGATTGTTCCTCATGAACATCTAGAGAGTCCAGAGATTCCATTACATTATCAAAGGTATTTTGCAGTAAAGTATTAGAGCTGTAACATTTCTCAATGAACTTGAAAGCTTCAAGTGCGCTTGCAGCACAGTCTGTACACACACCATCTATGCCATTGACTTCTTCAACAATCTGGAATTTAAAATCATAAATTTGTTTTAAACAGCTCTGTTGGGTGTAATGAATGTATTCCTACGACTTATATCTGAAAAAGTACAATGAATGCGTTACATACCTCAGTACCAAGCAACCTGGTTAAAATGTCTGATAGTGGTCGAAACTCCGTATTTTCAGGATCTAAAGTGACTCCGTCCACATATCGGACATAAAAATCTTTAATTTCGTTTAGACATAACCTGCAATGACTAAACGTCTTTCCATTAATAATATTCGATACGATCAAGCTTAAGTTGGATATCGTAGACATTATTACGATCTACTTGGATGATGATAATAATATGCTCCACGATACGACACACTAGTGAAAATGTTTTTAAAAACAACAGCAAATTCAACAATACGAAATTAAAGAAACGTCAACAATATATCCTACGCGCCGAAAAAATGTTCGTTCGGAATCGATGTCGTTTGGAAAATATGGCGGATTAAATAAGCACAGACTAAATAAATACTTTAATAAAATCATAAAGTGTCTAAAGTGAGTACTTTGTGTCTTAACTCTTACATAGATTTAAAATTTTAATAGATAATGCCGGTGTACTTATGTATGTTGACAGTTGACACTTGATTGTCAAATTTATATTGAATGATTACACACCACTGAAACAACAACAAGAAATGCGTGCCAATGTGACGTCATCTGGCCACTAAACATGGCGGTTTTAGTGCTGCCCAAAAGATTTTAATGTTATTAGGTTTTATCGATAAACGTTCTTGGCTCATTTTATTTTAAACATTATTGAGTAAATTATTTGTAGAATAAATACTTTAATAGGAAGTAAGTATATTGTTATGTGCAAAGATACTTTGATTTAGATGTGTGAAATCCAAGATAAGATCGTGCTTCAAATTTGCCAAGTAAACGATATGACGATTTTATAAAGTTGTCGTTTAACAACTCAGTGACTTACAAATAATAATTTCTGATGCCTTCGCGGTTATTACACATTGGAATGAAACAACTATATTTAACTCGCGTATTTTTATTTTTTTGTTTTTCCTTCACTTTTCAAAATTTGCCTCTTTAAAAAGTCGTTAGGACCAGCGCAGGCTTCTAAAACTATAGAGTTTTCGTTGTTGACAAGGTTCCTCTCCTGTAGGTCTTTTATAATATTCTGGAACTCTGCAATTTTTTTCTTTTGCCGCTGCACTTTTTCATTTAATACTTGTATTTTCTTCTTTAAAAAAATCACATTTATCTTCAAGATTTTTTATTTTTTGAGTTTGGTTCTGAAATAAAAAATATTATAATTGAATACACTATATTTATGTGTAGGCGATCAAATTTAGATGTACTTAATTTTAAGTAATTCAATAAGTACTAGTACTGAACTGCAAGCATTCATATGTTTCCAGCCACTTTTTCTTTTTATAGTAATTTCTTGGGATCCTATAAAATATGTTTTAATAATAAAATAAAAATATTTTATCATGTCATATGTAAGTAAATCGATATCAAAGTCGATAAATAATCTACAACCCTAGCTAATAAATTAACAATATTTAAACGTAAAAATATGGTTAAATAAGTCAAATCCATTCATGATCTATAACCGCACATAAGAACCTTGCTAATTATAATGTAAATCTTTCTTTATTTTCCCGGTAACAAAAGCAATAACCAATATTTTTAATGTTATTTATAGCATACCTGTGCATGGTTAAAGATAGCTGATTTTGTGTTTTTCTTTTGCCGCACCCTATTACACTACACACTGGCATATTTGCAACGTAATTATTTACTTTTAGCTTCAATTATTTTAAATTACAAGCAATATATTGAAAGATAATTAGTTATTTCGATTTACACCACGGCTTTTTGACAAGACAAGTACCACCGGAACTGACTGACAATGACATTTGGTGCGCTAAACATGGCGGATTTTCGGCCTCATTAGGTATTTAGGGAAATTCATGTTTCACTTTATGTCAGTTTATGTACGCACTGAAATAGTGTTATATTCTTTTCCTGCGAGTTACAGTGCTGAGTAAGAACGAGATAGATATATGTTTATGTGTGTGCCTTCAAAATGGATGCTATTTATATAAGCAATTGTACGTATAGAACAATATGCCTTGTCCATATTATAAAAGTCTATGAATGATTATTTATCCTGTTTTTACGCAAAACAGAAACAAACTCAGAAATTAAATTGGAAATTAAGTATTAACAGTTCAGGCATGTCGAAGTTGAGAGATACTCTATACAACGTGTTATTGAGTAATGAACGCCTGTGTTGTCTTTGTTTTAATACAGTCACTGAAGAAGCCATGCAACTCCATGATGAAGTAGCCCTTAAAACGAAAGATACTTCGACTCATCTAGAACTAAGAGAAATTCTTGAAGTCGTCTTGGGAAATGATGTGAGTAGTATATTGAAATAATTATATAAATTACATTTTCTTTCTAGCTTTCTAGTACAACATAAATGATATATTGGTATTTTCTTTATTTTACAGGTTTCGTATGACTTGTTTAGCTCAGTGTGTGATCACTGTACATTATCTGCCATAGATAGCTACACATTTATAAACAACTGTAAAGAAAATTCACGCAATTTATATCATGCAATATCAAGCCTGCAGGATTGCTTACAGAATGCTTCTAATGAAACAAATTTTTGTAACTCCTTATTTCTCTCTATGGATGTAGATAAATCTACGGCCAAGGTGTATTATGACTATAAAAGACCTGTGAATCTGCCAACATCAGTATTAAGAAGATTTAAAGTAATAACTAGCGGAAAAAATGTTAATTCATCTATTGCATCCAATGGACTACTATTAGACAAAATTAAGGATGAGCAAGACTCAGATAATGGATTCGAGATGCCTGTTGTAGTAAGATTGCAAAAACAAAAGTCTACAAGAAATAAATTCAAATATAAAAATGCCAAGGCTAAGAAACGCTGCTCTGTGAGATTACCCTTGAAGCAAATTTTGCATGAAGATAGTAATTCTGATGTCCTTAAATGTAAGCAGTGCCAGAAAAGTTATCCTAATTTAGGTAATTTGCAACATCATTTTTTGAGAATGCATGCACCAAAAATATTTAAATGTACTGATTGTCCACGCAGCTATGGTTCCCTCAGTCTCTTGCACTCACATATACAGCTGTCTCATAGACCCTCTGTGTGCATGGAGTGTGGAAAAACATATAATAACAAATATAGTTTAAGACGTCATGAACAGGGGCACAGACTAAGGCTTGTATGTCAAGATTGTGGTAGAGTCTACAAGAATTCTAATACATTTAAACAGCATACTGAATTTGGTATATGTCGCCAAGTAGAAAGGAAATCAGTGCATGAAGGAACATATGAGTGTGATATTTGTGGCAAAAAATATTCACGTAAAAACACTCTGAGAGGCCATATCAACTTTGAACACAATGATATAGGAGCAACTCATGTTTGTACTTGGTGTAATAAAAAATTTAGCTGTCAAAGTAGACTTAAATCACACATAGTTACACATACACAAGAAAAAAAGTTCCCTTGTGAAATATGTGGCGGTAAATTTGTCACTAGAGAATCTTTATTGTATCATACTCGCATTCACACAGGAGAGAAACCATATGCATGTTCACTGTGTGATTTAAGATTTCTATCATCATCACGTAGAGCCGAGCACATTAGGAGGCACCACTTGGCTCCTTCGCTAGAGTGTGATGTATGCCACTCAAAGTTCAAAGCTCGAGCTGCATTAAATAAACATAAAAGAAGGCATTTCAACCCTAAGAGTCGGCTATATCTTGATAAAATGTCTGAGAAAAAAGAGGAGCAGTTCATCACCGAATCTAGATGAGATGAAGTTTTCAATGAAGCACTACAAGATAATATTATTACTACATTTCATTACTTGAATTTCGGTCTACAACCCTATCCTTACATACTTACTGCAGGTTGCTGTGAAGGTGGCGTGCACAAAAATACTTTCACAACTTTCACGCTCGCTTCGTGGCTCGATAACACGGTCTCTACACGCTACTTTACATCTATGATAATAAATTGCTTGGAGAACTCGTACTCGTCTTTATTTTATTCTAACTCTATGTATAATAGTGAAAGAACTAGATCTCCTTCCCAAATGCAAAAACGACGGGGTTATAAGTTATAACAGTTGTAAAACATAATTATATTATATAATATTGTTACAATTGTATATGCTCTAATGACACCAGCTTTTGGTTTAGATAGTTACTATAATTATTTAAAAGAAATAATAAAATAAAACAATTATCTTTATTAATAATTTAGAGCTCATGAAATAATCAGATGGTTATTCAGATGTATTCATAAACCAGCGTTCTATTGCCTTTACTAACATAATTTAATATTTCGCTAAACCCTTCTCTATATTATAATTGAACTCTATGTTCCACTTCAAGTGTAGTACAAAAGAAGGATTTACATTTGCAATAACCAAACGAAATTTTACATTCTGTGGCAATTGTGACGCAGTCAGTTCAGAAACGTCGTCAGATGGAAGCACTAGGCGGGCAATCTGTTTGTTTATTGGTCGGGAGATAGCCTTCTTTTCTCACTAGCAAAATGGCCGAATTCTTTAGGAGCACGGCAGACGTCCCGGAATGAATTCGTGTAAAAACGTGGAATAGTCATCCTTGTGAATAAACTGAAGTGATAGTGTCATAACCCGTTCAGTGGCAGTGCATGTGTGTCCTTCCAAGTGCTTACGTTGTGATTGTCGTTGTTCTAACAAGGTGTTTTACTAGTGTTTTGTGTCTTGTTTTCACACGTAACTTCCCCCAGTCATCTATTTTGGATTTATGTTGACTTGAACACGGTTAGTACAATTAATTCTTACGTTATTTACTTATTGATGTACTTTTAAATAGTTGGGTGCTGCGTGTAAATATTACTTTTTTGTTTCGTAAAGTTTTGACATGTAGCGCTATCTCGCTCTTATCTACGTAATGTTTATCGGAGTGAATGCGATAAGTTGTAAAACGGTATGTGGTTATTGTCAGTCCCCTATCCACATTTCGAAAGTATTGTTATTGTTTTGGTGGTGACCTATTATGAGCGACGATTGCTAGTGAGGTCGGGTCGACTAATTAAAGTTGACCCCGAGTTATTAGACATGACATAACGCGCGTAGGACGCTGTCCCCTGGTCCGAAGTGACATCATAGCAGCGTATTTTAGGAATAAAATATGCTTTATTTTCACTATTTCGCGGGTGCTAGATGTCGAGACTGGTCAGGCGTCACAGTACGCCCACTTCTTGTAAGATGTTTGGTATACACATATTTCATTAGGTTTATGATCGTGTTATCAAAGGATATGACAATAAGTAGATTAGGTCGGTCACTCTTCTGTGATGCATGACAAATATCCACTTAGTAGTCTATTCAACCATATGCGGTTGGTAGTACCAATATAGCATTGAATTTTGCAATGCTTTCATTTAATTTAGCTTCCTAATTCTCCAACATCCAGCTATTGTTTTAATACAAATCACCTGTTTTAAACATACTAGAATAACTCTAGATGATAATTAGGATAATGACAAATCTTGTAATACTGCTGCATGTATTATGTACCTACTCTGGTATGACTTCACCTCACCTTGTGCAGTTTCTAATTGTTTCATACATATAACACAATTAGAAATAGGTATAATTATTATATATTATAATTATATTGCAAGGTTTGAATGACATTTAGTTCTTAGTTTAATAGACTACTCTAGAATTTAGGATTGATTGAGTCTGCTACGAATATGGGAACTGTAATATTTTCGACTAGTCAGTAAATAATATATTTGGGGTAGAGCTATTATAGCTGTTTTCCAAGATATTTTTTACTGTCGTAGAATGGTATGAGAAACTGAACCAAGAGGTACATTTTGGCAGATAGACATACCTACCTTTGAAATATATATAAATTGGAAATGGAATAAAAGTAAATTATGTTTTTATTTATATGTTGGTTAAAAAATATAATAATCAAAACCAATTAATTGATGATAATTATTGATTCAATTACATGGAACAGCTTTGATATAATTATGTATATTATTTTTAACTTTTATACTAAAAACTAATTTGAATGTATTTCATTACATTGAAAACCTGTAAGGTCTGAATATCTGAATCTTGTAAAGTATTTATTTCACAATAAAAATATTGGTATACTGAACCCTATTTGGGCAACCTTTCATGTTGATTATTTTTATAATACTCTCTTACAGTTGGGATATTGTTGTTTGCGATATTGCCAATAAACTGAAAAAAGGAGATTGTTTCTTCCACCTTTTTTACCACCATCTTTGACTTTTAGTATGTTAATGAGCTCACTTCAAGCTATATTTATCCTAATTTTCAATACTACAAAAAAAAATTTTACAGATTGCCTAATTTTTGGTCCGAGTCAAGTAAGACAGAGATTTGTTTACCAAACTTCAAAAAGAGAAATGTGGGGTCTTACATTATTTTAGTACAGTAGACATTACCACAAAATTTATATGGGTGGTGAAAAAAAATAAACATTTTTTAAATGGTTATGCAACTTAAAGGAATCTCTTACTACATCTATCAATTGCCTTAAACTCCTAAAAACATTGGTGATTCTTGTAGTCCAAATAAGTAGGTAACTATTTAGTAACTGACTATCTACTTATCATTTATTTTTGAACTTGTTTCAAAGTTCCATAATGTATCTTTACCAAGGCATATCTATTCAGATCTGTCGGAGGAAGTGAAACCAACCAATTAGACGTATGTTCAGGTGGGTTGCGTAATTGTGCGATTGTGCGCTCGAAAACAGGTGGATTGTAAAAACCAAGACATGTATTGTTTTATAGTGAATTAAGGGTGTAGATAGAATAGGTAGTAACGTATAACTAACAGGTATGGAACAGCGTTTCCACCTTACCTACTTAATTGACGTATTATGTATTTACGTCGCGTTATGGTTGACGGACCATATGAAAATGAAAACGAATTTTTATATTTCTCCAAATAATAAACGTAACTACCTACTACGAAATATATATATATATAGTACCTAACTACCTATTAAATATATCCATCATAAAAAGGACTTGACCATTTTAAGCTCGTTAACTGTAGGTAGGTAGCACCACTGATTATTGGGTTTTAATTGGCTCTTGTTTTAAAAGCCTGTGTGAATAATCTAATTTTTCATTAAACTTTTGATAGATATTCGAGTCCCCATTCTCTCATTAAAATATGTACCTAAGTAGGTATCTATCTTGACGAGCGATCTACTTACGTCCACTATTATAGCTTTTTATAGATCTACATAGGTAGGTAAGTTATCTATAGGTGAAAGTTTAAGACAGAAAAGTTTGAAAGGGTGAATAATAAATTAAATACATAATATGTCACAGTTGAAAGCATTACAATGGGATACAAATTTAACCCGATTGTGGTAAACCAAAGCGGAATTGTTTAATAGACAATGGACAGAAATTAAGAGGTTTATAAAACGGTTGGGTGCCCTTAGAAACTAGTCGCGTAGTTATTGCCCTTCACGGCACATTCACAGCGAGTCTGTGTGTTCGCAAGTTAGTTTAACTACTGCTAGTATGGACTTAAGTCGGTTGAAATTTACAAAGAATATAGATAAGTATTAATGAATGAAATACAGGGAGACAATCTAGGTACCTATGTAGGGAAGTAGACATTTCGATAGACAATGTAGAATCTACATCGGACTAAGTATTGTCTGATTCATTAGAAAGATAGGTACCTACCTAAGTCCTTGGTACAGTGTTTCCATCTATTCATGTTTGCAGGGAAGGATTTTAAATTTATATAAAATTCATCTCAATTAAATTGTAGCTCAATCGATAGGTTACCTATCGATTGAGCTACAATTTGATACAATTTGATACCTACCTATCAATCTTACAGGATTTGACCTAATAGAAAGAAATTCATAGTCACAAAGTAACTTCACCAGTTGACGAAAAGCATTCATAATCATTTCATTACATTCTGTTGAGTTTGTTTCGGTAGGTAATTTCTACGCAGCACTTATAATCTTTCCAAAGCGATCTAGATTTAATTCTAATGTGGTCGAGTAGGTACCGTTTTATATAATTTGACTTCGAGTTAAGTCTTCAGTGTCTGTGGCTATTGTCGGTCAACAAGTGAATGAAATCGGACACGCGTCCGCTCTGCCGTGGTCTGTTATACTGTTAGCTGGAGACATTATTGTGGCTCACTTAGACTGCATTGACCAACGAAAGCTGAATAAGGTCTAAACGTTTCCCTTTCAAAATTTACTAGTTACCTTGTATGTACAATTAGGGTTATCTTCAATAAGATTGCATGGTAACTACCTAGTTACTAAAATGATGTTGGAATAATTAATAGTGCGGTGGCTGTTATAGCTAGGCATTACTACTGTGTATTTGGTCCCCCGTGGTTTTGTCCCACTAACAGAGGTAATTCATAGCTAAAGTGTCGGATCCTCAGCATAAGTTCCAGATATGAAGGTTTCTCACTTATCCAGGTCCCACTTCAGCAGGTTTCACTGTAACTATAATACTTGCTTAGGGTTATTAAGGTAAGGTTGCCTACATAATATTTAGAAGATACGAGTTTTACTAAATACACTCAATCGGTCAACAACAAGCAAATGTTTGACTACGAAATCGCCTTTCACTTTGATGGACGTCGTTACAATAATAACCCTATACCTATGTACTTTTATCACAATTGTATTTTTAAAAGAGTAGGTAGGAATGTACATAACTATAGTGCCATCCTTGATAAATTATCAGGTAAATAGGTATAACCGACGTACTGTTTATTAACCTCGTAAATTCATTACGCTGGATATTAGAATCAACTCTTCGCATAAATTTCCAAGCTCTTATGAAATAGTAATGAAAGAGCTCTTGAAACATGAATAAATATGATCATATCTATTTTTTAGGTCGGTAGGCAGGTACCTACTTTTATCGTAAAGGTCGTTATGTATTATTGTGTACTTAGGTGAATTCCATAAAAGGTCCAGATTTTGCCTTTATAAATATTGCCTAAGCTTTACTGTGATCACAGATCTGCCCGAAAAGACTATGATCAGAATAGGTACCTACCTACAATACTGAAAGATGTGCACGTCATGCTGACCACCTAAATGCGCAAGACACAGTTTCTGTAGACATTAATTCGTAATTAAATTTGATGTTGTACACAAATAGACGCTTTGTAGTTGGCCAGCGAACGTTGAAAACGCATCAATTAGAGAGCGCGACCGATTGTTTCTGTGCTGCCTGCAATCCGCACTTATACCGTGGTGCTTCAAGCAACGAAGTTTTGGCAGAAGAAAACACTGAACAGCCTGCCTTGATAGGCTTAAGCTAGCATAGGGAGAATGTTCCTTACATTCTCCCTATGCTAGCTAAAGCCTGACGATATAAAATGGACAAAAATAGACCGATTGTTTGCCTATGATCCACTTACAGATTGGTTACCAACCACTGCATTTAAATGTCGTGTCATACCTACCTACCTATATTATTCAAAAGATCGATTTCATGTAGCAATTGAATAAGTAGGTATATTATTATATACTTTGCGCCTAAAACAATTTCCACTAACAATATCAAAAAAATATTTTCAGAGGTAAAAACATCTTGACAAGTCAAAAGTTTCTATTTAATACACTTTTTATCATAACCAAATTATGGGTTTATTAAATCTCGCAGCCGTCTTTATTTTCGTATAATCCGTTATTAATAAGGAAAAATATTCTTAGCTAACCAGGTAATCAAACAGGAATTTATCAATATACGGTAAATATTATTTTTCCGTATCAAAGATTGATTTTGTTATTTGTAACCGATCTGTTTGTCTCACTTTGATTATCAGCTATACCTTCCGTCGGCACTATGACTGCATGATTAAAATTTAATGCCCGTTTATTTACTAAGTTATTAGACTTTAGTATCGCGTAGCGTATGTCTTCCCAGTTTCTAAACTTGAAGGCACTTGCAATGAAACCCATAACTATATTTAGCGGACGTTCAGGACCGGTTCTGCAAGCTGTGTCGATGAGCTAACCATGACGCAAGCTCGGTGACGTCGATCTAACATTCTTAATGACAAAGGTGAATGAGCAGCCATCCCCTTCACCTGTATAATGTTTTTACACAAGTAAATACATATATACTAACAGAAAATACTAGCATTGTAACTTGGTTGAGATATTTAGAAATAGTGAGTATTCTTTTAGCAGTTGTAATCTATTAGATCTACACAGATTTATTTATTGCATGCCGTTTCATCATGTACTCATTTATCTTGATACAAGATGATTCCAAAAATCAGAGTCCTAACAGAATACGAATTTGATTTCATGTAGGTACATCAAATATTGAAGTTTTATGGCTTGCAATACCGAAGCGGGCCAATCTGATGGTAACATTGTTCACCTTCACCGGTTAGAAGTAGATACTTCTGCTTGCGACACGAACTCGATGGCCTAGCTAGTGGATCAGAGACTTAATTGAGGGCAGCATAAATAGATAGGTACTCGAACTTATTAAAAATATACAAATTTTTAAATCGGTTTTATTGCAAAATGGGTCAAAATTAGAATAGCCGGTAGGTAGGTATAATGGCGTGTATGATGTATGTAACTAGATAAGTTTATTAAGCTATGTGCAGTAACTTGTGTAAAAATAGGTAATAATATAACAGCACACTGTCATCTAATTACCTAAATAACATATGCATCCTCCAAATTCCATAAATTCCTAATTCATTTGTCGAAAGCAAGAACTACCGACACCGTTTACATAACACCACATCAATGAGAAAGAAGGTCAATACAATTGACACGTTTTCCACGTTTTGTATCTATTCACATTATACTAAAATTTTACCAAATTGCAAAAACGGGCGCTAGTTAGGTATTGGTAAATTATCCTAAATTAACAATATTGGAGGAGGGGGTTCAGATACCTCAAGGGGCAGATGGGATACTTGTATGATTATTATCTATAGTATTGTATACGTGCGTTTGCTTAATTGGATTTGCTTGGATTTGGTATAATAATAATAATATAAATAAAGGACAGTATATTTGTGTGAAAGTTCCTAAATGACGAATTGTTTATCTAAGTAAGAAAATAAAATATTCTGTTCATATTAAGGCTATCTGTGCCACTTCCATAAAAATAACCTTGGTAATCTTATTAAAATTACTAAAATAAACCTCATGAAAAAAAGAAAAACACAGTAGTACAAACATAAATAAAATTCAGTTATTTTAAGGAAAGTTTGCAAAATTAAGAACTGGATACGTGGGTACCCACGTTAAACTATTGCTGCCACAAATAATTTATGTACACACGTGATGTCGCAGTCAGTTAATCGATTCTTGAACGATTATCGTTTTAAAATTGAAATGATTAATTGCCGTGTAATTCCTTTTATGTCTTGGCGGAAGCGTTTCGCTACACGACTGATGGATTTTAAAACGTTTTAATGTGTCTAAATTGTAAGTAGCCTCTAATTAGCACCAGAGTTTTGCAATATTTTGTGGAATTGGTACTAATCTGGTCCTACATCAGTAGATAACTGCGAAGTTCGTGCCCAGTTGAAACATACAAGCAACTAGCAAATAAATGTAGGATGGGAATAATTCATTTTATATCGTTTTTATAAAATAAATAGTATGCTGTCGCGAGACTTCTGAAAAGAGTGTACTAAACGGTAAACTATTGAATCCAATATGCATACTATAGAAATACCTAATATGTAAACAACGCATAGGTACTTTAAATGCTAGGCTACCAATGTTTCTATTAGCTAACAATAAGTCATGTTCTAAATATGTATTCCTTGCTCAAGTATGGGAACAGTAAACACAATTACTCACATTCTCATTTAGGTAGATATGAGGTATTGGGGTGGTAATAATTATAAGGGATACGCAGCTTTAATAAAATAAATGGATTTGAGCATTAGGTGCCTTGGTTTTTTTAATGTGTATAAAAAGATGAGTACATAATACGACTAGTCTTTGCCCGCGACTTCGCGTGGGATATTACTGGTTCGCTCGTATTGGTTTTAGCGTGACTATACTCTTACTCGATAAATGGGTTATCTAACACTGAATGAATGTTTCAAATCGGATTAGTAGTCCCTGAGATCTAGAGATTGCTCAAGCAAACAAACTTCAGTTTTATAAAGATATTAGTATAGTGTGTTTTAATTATAAATTTCAATTTATAAATACCTGAATTGGTACGCAGTATTTACTGGAACTGTCTTGGATTATAAATAACTAGAATCAGACTTGAAATCGATAAATGACGTTCGCGACCGTCCACATCTTGGTATTCTCGGTAGGTGCGGATTCTCGGAGACGTAATCTCGCTAAATGGACCGCTCTAAATACACGACCCATTAAAATTATTTTAAAACGAATCTAATTTCCATTTTACCTAAGTAAATATTATGTAGAAATAGTTCACAAAATAAACGTTGAAATCTACGGTAATCTAAACAAAAACAATATTGTTAATGTCGCAAATCCCGAAGGACTTGAAACTAAGTGGGTAAGTATTACGTAACCCTATTTCTGTACCCTAGATTTAAGTTATTCCGGATGTAGAGTAAGACGACTCGTTATTTTTAGGTTGAAACTTGCCCAATCGTAACTTAATCAATGCAAGTTATAATTTACAAAATATTAACAAAAGATGGGAATTATTGGTACTTACACTAATTAAATCCGATAAAATCGGAAGATTTTGTCTCATTAATCATCATGTCCTTATAATTCAATTTCGATGCTGCATAATTGAAACTTGCTTTGATAACCCAGTTTAACATCGAAATGAATACGTATGGCATCAAGCGTGTAGGAGTGCCTGCGTGCTAGATAAGATAGCCAATACCCTGCACATCCATTGGTCTTTATCTCATTGAATGTAGAACTATTTTGCTTTGAGTGTGAAATATTTGTTTGGGTTATTTCTTTGACCCCTGAAATATGAAGTTAAGAATTTGTCTGACAGCCTGTTTAACACGAAATTGTATTAGAATATTTGATAAAAAAACGTAGGTACAGTAAATGTTATCCGTGTACCTAATTTGGTTTATTATAGGTAAAGGTTTGATACTTTACATTCCTATATTGTTGGATATAAAATATACTATTAGCTGATTCGTGATGGTTTTCAAATCGAGGTCGTCAAACAACCTAGTATGGTCTGGTTTAGTAGATTACCTTGTGTTTTAGTGTTTTTGCAAAATCGTTTTGAACTTGACGATAGCAGACGTAACTGAATAAATCTGTTCTGATTATGTATTACAAAGATTGGGATTAAGATACGTTGGACATGAAGACGTTACCGATACACGCTACATATCGTAATGCTATAGCCGTCATGTTACTTCGACCCCTACATACAAGTGATTAAAGCAATTAACCGACTAACGAGAAACGCAGTAAACTCACGTCGAGTAAACAAAATATCGTCTGAGTAACCTTACAGAGGTTACGATGATTACATCGCCTCCTTTAATACCTACAAATGTGTTACGTCAAAAATACGCGACGTTAGTAGAGCGGCCTTGTTTTCAGCTCATTGCGCGAAAAAAGCAGTGCTGCGCGCCCGATGTCACTCGTAGCTATGAGTCACGCGCACGCGGACGTCTCCGTTGTTACGTTCCACTTGGACGAGTTTTACCGGGTTATCGCGATTATAACTTGTTTTTACACCTTTCAGCTTTGTAATGCCGACTCTTGTTAATTAGATCGGCAAATATCAATAGATCATAAACCAAACATGGCTAATTACTCTACTAAGAAACTTATTATTAGGGCAATGTTTTAATGTTGATTGCCAACTTCATAATAAACTGTTTATCGATATTTATGAATTGTTTTTCTCGTATCTTAACTGTAATCATTTCTCAAATTAGGAAGCACATTATTGAAGACAAGGTCAATGTCCATCGGCCAGACGCGACGCGAGTCCGCGCTTCCTTCGCATTTAATAATTAGTCCAGCCGGTCCTGTACAATTAGTAGCCAAGTGTTTTTATGTTTACCTTTTATAAAACCAGTACTTAATAACATCCAAGCAGGTCAATTCACATTGCACATGATTAGTTAAGAGTAGGGTAAAAATTCCTGAGCTGTCTCTCTGGTGAGTCTTATGGGATCCGCTAAAAATATGCGATGAGTCAATGTTGTTTTATAATGAGAGTATTAAGCTCGGCTGTCGAGCGAGGAACGCCTACCTCTGAGGCACGAGATAGCACGAAAAATATTTAGCCTGAACGTGATATGATATGGTTCGAAAAGATGCAATTGTAGATATAAACCACTAAATGCACATCAGAAAAAAGGAAAGGACTATCTGCTAATTAGGTACCTACCTAAATGCATTTCAAACATCGTTGTTACGATTCAATGCGTATAATATGATTATGCTTTGTTTGCTGGAAATTGCCCTGCAACGTCGTGCCCTCGTGGGAACGAGATGCCCTCACTGTTACTATGTTCTAGTTTTAGAAGTGCGTTCTCTGTGACTCACTGTCCTAACACTACGGGAACTACGACATCCTTTTGAAATGATTTTTGAATATGAATGTTATTACTTAGTCACGCTGAAAAAACTTCGTAATGTTTATTGCTTATACAAATTGACAGTTACTTTAGATTTACCATTGGCACCTAATTTCCTGTTTAAGTTTTGATAGAAAATATAAATAAAAATACCTACTTAGTACATAGGAATATCTGAAATTTGGTAGCATGACAAAAAAAGCTTTCGGACGTTGAGTAGGTAACGCTGTATTGTTCCGGTAGCATCGTCGCGCGTCGTAAAGCTAAAATATTTAATGTATGAAAGTTGAGCGACTATGTTATTTTGATATGCGGGCGTAATTATACTCGCCTAGTGGCCGCAATTTTGTTTGCCTCGGATTTTACTTTTATTGATCCGTACGAGCGCTTTTCTTTACAACTCATCTGCTTTATGATTTGTGCTCTATTAGTATGGGCTATAGAGGGTCAGTGAAAGTGTATTCAAAATTGGCCAATCTTTAAGTGGCCCATAAAGTTTTGACTGCAACGCCAACAGTATTCAAGTAAGGTAGTTTGTAGGTTTAAAAACATTGATGAAAGTTAGAGATTATTATATAACGTCATCTAGATAATAAGCCAACCATTTCATGGGCTTTCACATAACTGACCGACATAGTGTTTGTAATTTTTTGTGTAATAATTAACCGTAATAATATGTGATGTACAAGCACACTTGCAATGTTTGTTTTGCAATTTTACTGTTACTATCATTACTAATTCCTCTATCGGTTCTAATAGCCTTAGAATGAATCTTTTACTCTTATCTCAGAATCCAATACATTTGATTTTCATGCTTTCCTTTTTCGCCAATCTTTTTATTACAAGTGATAACAAACTGTAGATACACTAGAAAGCTAGTGAAGTCGAAGCGGTGAAATTTTAATATTGGACAGCTTGACCAGCAGATTGTGACCAATAGTCCTAGTAATGGTACAAAGCTTGGCTTCACATGGCCTTGGGTTTGCAGCAATATCGATACTAAGAAAGCAAATAAATCAAACAAAAAAAAAGAGTTTTGACGATGTAGTGCAGTCTTTCTGATGTTTCTTGTGTTTATGATATTTCGGTAATAGACTATGGGCCCATGTTAAAAAAATGATGGGTCATTTGAACCACCAGATGACCTATGTAGAACGATATAAGAGCATAAAATAATAAGATTTAGTATTGTGCCGTCACTTGTAAGCTGTCCAACTGAGTGTAGGTGAGAATTCAAAAGTACAGGTAGAGTGAGTACATTTTGGTCATATATTTTTGAACGGCATTGTTACCATCGATAGATCCATGAAAAATAATACTAAAACGCGTAGTGCCGTAAAAAAATGGTGATCCAAAAAGTCGGAATTTTTTTTTGATTTACCGACAATTTCCAGGGTGAATTTGGTCATTTGATACAGTACGGCATCAGTTTCATACTATTTCAATACTGCTTCTAATCCATCATTCCGCAACGCCGTAAAAAAATCAAGCGACAAGGGGAAAATACCGAAGGTTGCAGCCCCCTCTCTTTCCGTGGTCCAGGGGGTGATTTGATAAAGTACGGCTTCGGTTCCACAACATTATCTAGCACTTAAAAGTACTATTAAAAATAATGCCGTCAAAAAATGATTGTTCATTTGAATGTATATCAATAATTATCTTAATTTCATCGTATTCTTGATTTATAAAGCTGTAAAATCATTTGACCCTGTACGGGAACTATTTTTCTAACATAATATTGTAAAATACAATTGTTATATAGTATTGCCGTTCAGCAGAAACTGTTCTGAAAAAAAATATGGAGAAATACAAAAACTGAAATTTTGCAAATTATTGCAGAAATTTAAATATCATAAATTAATGAAATATAGCAGTTTTCTACATTGTATCCCATGTTTTAAATAGTATTAACATAAATAAATTAGGAAAAATGTTGCCGTACATTTTAATGCAGACCATATCTTTTAGGCTGATGAAAATGACGCTACCATTTTATGTGTACTTGCTATGGCCATCTGATACAGTACGATACTAAATGCGAAAGTAACTCTGTCTGTCTGTCTGTCTGTTACGCTTTCACGCTAAAACTTCTGGACCGATTTAAATGAAATTTGGTACAAAGAAAGTCTGGAGCCTAAGAAAGGACATAGGCTACTTTTTAACCGAGGAGTTCCACGCGGACGAAGTCGCAGGCAGAAGCTAGTATAATATAATTCTTGATATAATGTATTAGAGACATAATCACAAAACGAACTGCTATCAAAAAGTAGGTTAGGTTAGGTTTGAACTGCGTCCCCCTACCAAAACGAATGGGTAACAAAAAGGAGGTTAGGATAGGTAAATAAAATACAATGTGCAAAAGTAAATCAAATATATTATTAAGTAAGTACATAAATCCCAGGCACATTACTTTAGATTTAAATTTGAAGCAATTGCTCGTAAAAATTCACCTTCGTTCGATTAAGTATAATATTATCAATTCTTTTTTGTTGCTCCATATGTATTTTCTTTTTTTTTTCTGGCGGTTGCCCATTATATAGGATTGTATATTTCCAAGAATAATGTTAGATTCAGCTAATAATTCATTATGATTTGTATATAAAATGAGCGTTATACCATACAATCTTTATAAGAAATAAGCGTCATACCGAACGATAAATATACGAAATAAATTTATATATTTTAAAATTATACCAAACGTTTATTATACACAATGAATGATTATATTAAATTATATCAAATGAAATTATTTGAAATAATATCAAATGTTGATATATCAATAGAAAATATACTAAATATTTTTATATCGATCATTACACACCCCTTTGAACCAACGAAAATGTACGGCATATGAAAAAATATTATCTATGCATAAAATACTTTCGAAATAAATTAATTTGATGTTGTGTCAAATCACCCCCTGGACCACGGAAAGAGAGGGGGCTGCAACCTTCGGTTTTTTCCCCTTGTCGCTTGATTTTTTTACGGCGTTGCGGAATGATGGATTAGAAGCAGTATTGAAATAGTATGAAACTGATGCCGTACTGTATCAAATGACCAAATTCACCCTGGAAATTGTCGGAAAATCAAAAAAAAATTCCGACTTTTTGGATCACCATTTTTTTACGGCACTATGCGTTTTAGTATTATTTTTCATGGATCTATCGATGGTAACAATGCCGTTCAAAAATATATGACCAAAATGTACTCACTCTACCTGTACTTTTGAATTCTCACCTACACTCAGTTGGACAGCTTACAAGTGACGGCACAATGCTAAATCTCATTATTTTATGCTCTTATATCGTTCTACATAGGTCATCTGGTGGTTCAAATGACCCATAATTTTTTTAACATGGGCCCATAGTCTATAATCTCACTGTACTCTATTTAATTTTGCGTAACATAAAATAATTGAAGGTCTAATGCGGGTTGACGGTTTATATACGTAAGGTTGTATCACGGTGCTTTCCTTCTTTGGAGGAGTAATCGGAATAATAAACTCGGAAAAGTATACATTATGATTTTTTTATGATCATTGTCAATTCGGATTTGAAATCATCTTAGTTTGCTGCTAATTTACCGCTGTATCTACTCCTAGGTCTCCCCAGCACAAACGTCTGTCAAATCAGTATTGCGGACTGTAAGATGGTTCGGACTATAGACACTGGCCGAAGCACAATTCTGATATTCACTTCCCTCGGTGATAAGATCTTTATTCTCGTTGCCGGCGTCGCGGTGTCTGCCTCCCGATCGATGGTGGATGCACAACAATGCGTCTAGACTAACAATTCATTCATGATTTACGGAAACACGTGGCGGTGAATGTGTATCAGCAACTTTTAATCCGAGGGGTGAATGACTTGTAAGAAAGACAACATAACCTCGCCTGGCTGGGTTAAGTTTAAGAAGGAATGGGACGATGATTACATAAGTATTTAGTACGTAGGTAACTTGAAATGTGTAAGGCGAAATAGATACAAATAAGTAGCTAAAAATATTTTTTTACTCGTATAGTGCATCAAGATTGGTTTAAATTCTAAGATGATTGAAAATCAAACACAATTTATTAAGTATGACTTTTTAAAACTACTTACTATTTATAAAATATACTTGACCTAATGCTGAAAGTCGGATTTACACAAAAAAAAAACACTGAAGATATCTCAGGACACCCATAGTCTCATACCTCATATTGAATAAATTTTGTGGGTACTTACTTGCAATTGCGTTTTTAATGCAGGCTTCTGCGCTGCACTGCTGCAATGCGGCACCATTTTGCAGTGGATGCGTAAAATACTACTAACTACTTACTCCGTTTAATGGCTTGGACATAAAAACTTCAAGCGAACATACATACCTCTGTTTAATTTCGACCAACATAATAGGTATTCTAAAATAAGTGTCATCTTAATAAAATCTACTGATGGTAAACACAGGGGATCTATCCTATTTTTTATACCAGAATATATATATCTATACTCTTTACTAATATTATAAAAAGGAAAGGTTTGTTTGTTTGTTTGGATTGAATAGGCTCCAAAACGACTGGATCGATTTAAAAAAATCTTTCACTTTTGGGAAGCTACATTCACCTTGAGTGACATCTTAGGCTAAAGAATATTTTGAAAATAATAGGGATCCGTGCGAAGCCGGGGCGAACCACTAGTAATAATATAAATTCATATTGGATATTTGAAAAATAAGTATACATAAGTACGTGTACGTGAGGGAAATTTGTTTTGGTGAAATCAAAACCATAGGTTAGTAAGAGAGAGGTAGAGTAAGTAAGTAAGTACTTTTATATATTTCACTATTATAAAAAGAAGAAAATACTGTTATACGGAAACCTGTTGGGCAATGAAACGTGCAAAAAATAATCACAGGCAACGCCCGCGGTGAGCCATCAACAATGACGTCATACTGAATAACATCCGATTTTTGTGATATCAAAAGCAACCAGAGTTTCCCCGTAATCGTATTTTTTACTGTATTGTAAGTATGGCTACCTAACATAATTGTGTGGCACATGTTTTTGTCATGAGTCTGTTCAGTACCTACCTAGTTTACTTTATTTTTGTGTTATTGATAAGACTCTGAGTAGTACGTACTACTACGTACTTTTCACAGCGTTTTATTTCTCTCATTTTGCGTGGGTAGGGTCAGTGGCTAATGTAAAACGATGACCATTCTAGGGTGTATGGGTTCAGTAGTGCCAACTGCCCCCTTTGCTGTTGATTGTGTAAATACACTACCACAATTAATCGCCTATAATATCCTCGAGACATGAGTCTTAGAGCAAATCCACCACCAGGTAACACATAATTAGATAGGTAGTTTTCTTTCACAACTTAACGTGGATATCAAACACGTTAAGTTGAGAAAGATACTACCTATAATAGACTACCTAGCTAATTCAAAATAAAGATTCATGTTGTCGTGTATTGACGTGTATTATGAATCAAAAATTAATATCTCGTAAACCATTCGTCTTATTTCATGTAAGATATGTCCATAACGTTATCACGGTTAAGTTGTCATTGTCGCTTGCTGTCAGGGACGTTACATTTTTTTATTATGGTCTTTGTTATTTGGTATTTTATTATTTATTGGTAGGTACTTACAATAGTACCTGTATATGTATTGATAAAACCCAAAGTACATTATTTGTACTTCTGTTTATTACAAATATAGGTACCTATATATATATATATATATAAATTAATATAATATGTGATAGCTTTTTTTTCTTTATATATCATAAATAAATGTGTCCACATACAAGTCGATCTACACGAAACTATTTTCGACGTATCAATATCCCATATTAAAAATTGTAATAGGTATATTACAATTTTTCATTTGTTATATTGGTCATAGTAATACACACTTGTCCAAAGGGTTAATAGGTATGTTAAGCTAAGACTCAGCTGTCAGTCATTCTGGGTGGCACGAGATCGTATCTATTAAAAGTATTTATTTAATACATTTCCCAATACAAGTAACATTATATTTTTGACAAATATTGTAGGTACGTTGGTAGGGTAGTCTTCGTATCTATGCTAGTCTAAATCATATTTTTTCTTAAATTTTTATCTTCTCTTATCAAAGCAATCGAACATAGCATATGGGTAGGTATATAAGTATCAAGACAAGGAAAAGACAAAGTACAATATCGTGTCTACAAAAAACATACTATCTGTAAACTAGTAGCTTGATACGAAGTATTTACATAAATCTATTTTAGTATATCTCTGTTCTAAATTGTGTTTTGGTGTCCGCGTATTCCGTTGGTAATGGTTATGTCCAGAGCGAATGTCCAAAAACCCAACACGAGCGTGACGTTTAGTCCGCCAAACGTCGTAAACGTTTCCCGGAAAACTATTTATTGTTATGCAATCTAATCTCGCATCGACAGCCCACGGCTGCGCATCTCGTTAGTACTGTGATGACGCTCGAGATCGTTTTGGATCTGTAGGTGTGATGGTATTCTTCATGCCGAAAATGGAAACGCGTTTACGTGGATGTTTATGTTGACGGGGATTGTCGAAGATGTGACGTGTTCCTTTTGTTAGGTACCGATACTTCAACATCTCATCGTTTTTATACCTATTAATTAAAAATAACTTTGGAATATCTGATCTAGCCCAAACTAAGTCAAGATCATCATAATAGTACTCATTTTAGTGTTAATTACACTACTTAATTTAAATCAGCAATATAGCTGTGGTCAGGGATTCTATTATTAGGACAATAGGCCGTCAGTTTCTACCTGTCTTTCGTCGTTCGTTATCTGAATTATGACTATAAATATTATAAAATCTAGCGTTAGACTATTGTCAGCTCAGTCGTGCTACGATTACGGAAACTGTAAAGAATCCGAAACGTCACCTAATAAAATAAAATAAAAATACGCGAGTTAAATCCGTTAATAGTTGTTTCATTCCAATGTGTAATAACCGCGAAGGCATCAGAAATTATTATTATAAAATCTTTCAAAATAAATAGGCGACAGTTCAAATTCGTTCAACTGTAAGAATTCTTCAATCTTAACTTGAACTGCAATCTGCCAGTAGAATAACGTAAATACCTACGAAATCGAAAATGTACTCCAAGAAAAACTATATCGGTATCGGTAGCACTGGAGTAAAACTAGTTAGAATAGAGACAGACAAACTTTTATTATTCTGATATTAGATACTGTTGCACTAGTAAAATAAATATTTGGACTTGTATTTATTTTCAGTCACGAGTTATTCCCAACTTTATCATACGTAGAATAGGGTTTGATTTTATGTAACATGTTTATTATATTGCATTTGGAGCATATTTCGTGCTTCCTGTTTATACGATTGCCATAGCCAAGAGGTTACTAGCATTGACACCTAATTAAGTTTAAAACTTTAACTTGTATCTTAAATTTAACGTATTATTACATATTAGGTACTTTTAACAATATTTCTACAATACGTAAATGATATCCAAGTTAGTAATATCTACATAACTTCCGCAATCATCTTGATTTATATTCGTCAAAAAGTCACGATGTATATTATCTCACGTTATCAATATTGTCTTTGTTACGTAAAATGATTATCGAGATCATTTCATAAAATTATGTTTAATAAAAACTTTATTAATTCACCATGATTCATTTTCGTAGAAGCTTAAATTATGTAATACCTATTGCATTAAATTAGAATATTGTTGTTATAAACACTGCAAAACTTTATAAAATTGAAAATGTTAGAATGTGCTTTCTCTTATCTATGCGGAAATAGCTACTTGCTACGTCACTGCTTCCTACATCGGGGTCCATTTAGTATAACTCCTCTTTATGGTATTGGTAAATGGGATAAAAATGTATTGTTTGTGTTCTTCTATAATTGGCCCTTCATTCCTGAGGATTCTGACCACAGGATCTCTTAGCCCTGTTGATTTGTCTTCATCGATCTTTGATGTAGTAAAATACTCTCGATATAATCTATACTAATATTATAAAGCTGAAGAGTTTGTTTCTTAGTTTGTTTGTTTGTTTGAACGCGCTAATCTCAGGAACTACTGGTTCGAATTAAAAAAATATTTTTTTGTTGGATAGACCATCTATCGAGGAAGGCTTTAGGCTATATAACATCACGCTGCGACCAATAAGAGCGAAGAAACAGTGGAAAATGTGTAAAAAACGGGGAAAATATGAAGCCTTATGAAGAATTACTATTCCACGGGGACGAAGTCGCGGGCACAGCTAGTATCTTGTATATTTGTCTAGGTATTAAAAAAAAAGATTAAATACTTTATACGAATTTTAACTAATTTGCTTGGCATATTGTATTTAGTTAAATAAGTAGTGTCTAATAAACCAGGCAAATGTTTGCATTCAAGGCATCTACCACTATGACAGTGGTTTTGTTAGGCATTGCGACCTCCTTGCATTTATTTACTTGCCGAATCAGGAAAACGGGTCGAAGCCGATTAGAAATGAATCCTTGTAGTCTTGTAACCTGGTAACCTTCATTTATTATTAAACTAGCTGTCCGCCCCGGCTTCACACGGATTAACTTTTTTTTTATAGCCTATGTCACTCGGGAATAGTGTAGCTTCCCAACAGTAAAAGAATTTTTCAAATCGGTCCTGTCGTTTTGGAGCCTATTCAATTCAAACAAATAAACAAACCTTTCCTTTTTATTATATTAGTATAGAAAACACGTTTACTTGTTATGTTGATTTACTTCTTCAATAAGTTAAATCTAACTACTTAAGTATATATACTTAATATATATACATATATATATTTCTTCCATCGTCTTATAAATTGCAGGGATCTTTTTTGAAAAAATAATTTATGGATGTAGTAATGTAGTAAAAAAACATACGAGAAGCTAACACTTGAGCTTTGAACTTTTATTGCAACATGATTGTAACATTATACTTATATTAATTATAATAGCATATAATAGTATTAATAATAACACTAAATATTTTGATTATATTAGAGTTACTAAGATTACTATCGATTGCATCATTGTCCTGATGTAGTGACTTCTTATTAGGACTTTTAATATCTCGATTATTACGTCAATTCTTTATTTATACTGATGAGAGGTACCTACTTAAGAATGGAGTATGTATAATAGAAAAAAATTGCTCTTTAAGATAATATTTTATAATGCACGCGATTGATGATTATAAATCACGAATAGCTATGTTTGTAGGGGATTTACACGTTCGCTTCTATTCACGAAACTTTGGCGGCTCTACCCTCTTGATGTCGTTTTTATAGATTTAGTTTTTTTATTTCTATAAGAACAATTGGGCTGCGTCCGCCACTGCGAAAATTATATTCTACTAGCTTCTGCCCGCAATTTCGTTCGCGTGGAAGTTAATAGAAGTTACTACTCCTCTCCTATTGGTCTTAGCGTGATGATATACCTAAAGTCTATAGCTTTCCTCGATAAATGGGATATCTAACACAGAAAGATTTTTTCCAATCGTACTAGTAGTTCCTGAGATAAGCGCGTTCAACCAATCAAACAAACTCTGGAACTTTATATATATTGGTATAGATTTTACTTTATTAAATGTAAGTATTTTTTTGATTAAAGGGATGCTGGGCGGGACGGGCTCGCCGGGCGGCGATGAGCTGCTCACCGTCACCGTGGTGAGAGATGACCAGGGATATGGCATGAAAGTTTCCGGTGAGTTTTACTTTATAAAAAAAAATAAACATAAAAAAGGGATAAACAGCGAACGCAGAGATAAGTTTTTTTACAATTTTTTGTAATTGGCTATTTTAACATTAGGTCGTGTACCTACAAGTCCATTGACAGAAATATAACCTACTGATTGAATATTGCCTAAAGGATAGATTAACATTTCGGTCCGAGATCCGGATTCCGTCTGTGTTGGGGTGGACATAGAAAATTACACGGTTCCATAATTACCATAAGAGAATACTTTGGGCAATTCAATTTATAGAGCATATATACTTATATATTATATAGGTGATGAATGTAACAACTATTTGACATGTATAAGTATCCTGGATCCGATAACATACTACAATATTTAAAGTTAGTCATAATGTATACGTAAGTACCTACTTATGAAATGTCTCTTTTAGTCATAACATAAAAATGTCTTTTGGCATGTTACATTATTATATGTAACTTTCATTAAATGCTCGTCATAATAGATATTGGTTATAATTTCTATAATTTTGTTTTGAATGATTTGATGATGCACCTGCCATTGGAGCTTTGATTTTAGGTTTCCGTATCCAAAGTGTAAAAACGACTGATCTGTTTGTCACCAGGCTGTATTTCTGTTGCCGTTGTAACGACAAAACTTTCAAATGAGAATAAAATAAAAATGTATCCATATTTAAGTAACAAACGTGATTTTTTTGCCGTTTTTATAGATATTGGTACGGAATCCTTCGTGCGCAAGTACGACTGGTATTTTTTTATGCATAGGTTATGCCAACGATGTATATATATATACGGGGGTTGGCTTTTGTTTGCAGGCGACAACCCCGTATACGTGCAATCAGTAAAAGAGCATGGGGCGGCGTGGCGCGCGGGTCTCCGCGCCGGGGACCGCATCCTGCGAGTGGATGGAGTCCCGGTGCACCACCACACACACCAGCAAGTGGTGCATATGATCAGAGGTGAGTGACGTCGGCGTTGCGTGATATACATTAAGACACAGAAGATACGTGACGAAGGTCGTATTGCATACTATCATGGATGCTAAATGTCCGGAATATCCGATGTTACCTGTTTTTGTTGTGCAATAAAGAAAAGATAAGAAGTATACATGCATAATATGTCCTTAAATTTATCAATCCTCACGGCAGAGTGCAGACACCACTGTTTGAGAAATTCTAGTTGATCTCTTAGCTTCTATTCCCAGCTGTTTATTTTTGCGACTCATTAAATCTTTTAATGCATCTATAAGATGTTGTATTATAACGTAAACTTTTTATGTATTTTAGATACTAATACTTTTTGTTGTATTATTACAGCTAATACAACAGCGGTTCTGACAGTCCACCAGGCGCGGCATAAGACGCCGATCACTGCGCCATTACCAGTTAATGTAAGTATTTACAAAATAGTAGAATAACACATAAGAAGTAATATAAAGTGTTATCTCAAAAGATTCTTGGTCTCGAAACCGACAGAAACTTCTTCATAATTAAAATCATCTGCTGCAAATATTATATAAAAGAATATAATAACGGGTAAAACCCACGTTATGCTTATACACTGAAATTTACTTCATTTCACTAAGGTACCTAGTTAATATTGTGTAAAACTTCTGCTATTGACTACGGGTTATTACCGCGAAGCCAACGAAAATTCAACTTATCCTTAAATACATGTCATTACAGACAAGTATAAATACGGCGTTAAGCGCTTTGTTCCATAAACTGTTTTGTTTGGTACATTCAAATCTCGTATAATGCTTAATGTTTTTTGTCAAACAATACCTAGTTGTCTTTGTATGATCTAATTTATATCTTTAATAATAGATGTGTCGTAACGTATGTAGACAGTAGCACATAAACATAGTTGTAAATAAAATCCAGTTTTACTGGTTTAAGCGGACTTTCTAGAAAATGTGCAAAGATAATATATTTCTTATCAATGTATGACAACTTGCAGTGCATATTGTCTAAATGGACGATTGTCTTGTCGCGTGGAGGAATTTCCTTTTGTGTCTCGAAGATATTTATGTAAATTCTGAAGGAATGCCAACGGTGGCCTTTGCTGAAAGATAATTATTTGTACAGATGGCTAACCGACGCTCCTTTGAATTCGCAAGGTCTTTAAGTAATACATTATAACAAGATATTTGCTTAGATTTCTTTATATTTCTATCAACATCGTTTTCTGTGTGCAAGCCATGCGAAAATATCTAAGACGGAAATCAATAATGTTCGTGCTAATGTAAATGTTATTTTACATTAAATGGAACATTGTAAACTTTCCTACTGTATTTTCTTATATACATTAATTACGATCAATACTACCTTACTAGGATTTGGCAAAAAATATCAATGACATTCACTGCCACATTAAAACCGACCAAGTGCGAGTTCGACTTGCGTGTCGAGAGTTACATACGTTACTCACATGGGTACTTACTTAGACAGTTTTATAAGTTTGACGAATTGAATGTATCCGAGGTTATATTTAACAGTATGATTATTCAATAGTTCTTGATGCTCTAGCAGTTTTAACATTAGACTGTTATTTTAGTTAGATTGTCTACTATCAATATGGGATTCGTAAAGTTCACCAAATGTCATGAAAAAATCAATATGCGCCAGTTAAATTTCTTACAGTTGTTTTATTCCAGAGTATGATCAATAGAGTACTTACCTAAAATATTAAATTAAGTCGTCATTCCATGATTGGCAACCTTATGGTATTCTTTAAAATTATATTCTAAAGAAAACAACCTGGCACACACACTATCAACATCGTTTTTTTAGTTGGTAATACATTATTATAAGATAGTTAGGAACCGTTGAATATAAGTTGCAACAAAATATTAGTGCATTGTCATAGAACAAAATGTAGAAAATATTAATGATAAGAATATTATCATAACCATATGATCCTTTACTTTACTGTTGTGATTTAACGTGGGTTCCGTGACGGTGGGTTGCTGTAGTGGAATCTGCTGACAGGGCCGCCACACACAGTTTGTTTACTTTATAATCTTTTTAATTTTTTCAGCCCGAAAAGCAGCGTCAGCTCGAGGTATCCAAAGTACATACCGTGCGGTTGATGCTGGAACAAGAACAGAAGTATATAAGGGACCTGCGCAGTAAGTCATTATATTCTTAATTTCTACATTATGATTTGATAATGAAATTCTTTAGGTACATACCTAAAGAATTTCATTAACAAAAGTTTTGTTTTTTTTTATCAAGTTTTGAAGGTCGATTTTCCATTTCCTTAATATTATATTTCAACTATAATCTATTATTGCATGGATTTGTCGTTTGGATTTGAAGAAATTGTAATTATGTACCTACAGTGTACCGGACGGTAAAAAATATGTAATATTTAACTAACGTTAAGTTATTTTCCTGTTGCCATTTTGAGGAAAATATGACATTTGTGATATCGTTTATGTTATGAAACCCTAGTAATGTAATTATGTGGCATTTTCAGGTGAGCTATCGAAGGTACCTGACGTAAGAAAACAAGCTCAGCTGGAATCTTCAGAGCAGCGCTGTTCGATTCTGCAGCATGAGATAGACACCATCATGGCCGGACAGGTGAGAGCATTTGAGAAGTATTACGACATGTCACAACCAAGAGATTCTCATTTTCGATTTGCAAAGATAGTTGCATCGTAGCATTATCTTTTATGTGCCACGCGTGAGTGAATATTGTATTGAAACATACATGTGGCATTGACTTTTCTAGTATTTATTTATATAAATCCTATTATAACTAAAACTTGCGTACATATACACTACAAAGATTGTCGCAATCGTTGTAATTATTGCATTTTTGAGTTATTGATTAAAAATACATATTGTTATTCAGTTACTATTATTTTTAAGCACACATTCATTTAATAATATTATATGAATGTGTGCTTAATTATACATAATCCCTATTGATTTATGTAATATTACAGGAAAAGTCTAATTGGAATGTCCCTTTTTTTCAATACCATAATTCATATAATACCGATTGCACGGAATATGGCGTTTCCTGTCCATAATTCATTGTAGTTCCTTAATTATAATTTATAGTTCTATTTTACTTCTGCCGTATTCCGTGGAAAGTTCTGTTAACATAATAAGTTTTGTTACAATAAAATGTCTGCCTTTTTTATTTGCTCACATAGTTTATGGCAAATTTCTTATCGATATGTTGCAGCAAAATTTTACATTTCGGCATTACTTCACGAAATCCTTTTCATTACATTTCTTTGTTATAATTGTTTGGGCTCAAAAAATAGTAACATTTAATAAAGAGATGAATAAAGTAGTTAATTAATTTATATACTACAGTTAAGTAAGACGAATGCTTAAATACTATTTCTCTGCTAAAATGTGTATTATACCTGTACTTTGCTGTTGATTATATACTGTCTAGCAGAGAGCGAAAACCTTAATTTTTTGGTCCCAAATATAATAATATATATGAGGCGAAAGTGTTATTCATACTCACGGTGTGCATTACACTAACAGCTAACTATAACTCGGTTCGTGTCATCGGGTTAATAACGTTCATGTCCGATCCATGTGTCGTGTCTGCTTCTGTGCATGTTTGTTTGATCTGTGACGTCTGGGTTTATCCATTCTCCAATACGTGTATAAACAGAGGGTTAACTTTGCTTTGCGTAGTATCGCGAACATCTATATTTTTTATGTTTGCGTTGTTTTTGCTATATATATTTGAAAGCTCGGACGTATATTTTTTCTTGCGACTTTTTTTTGGCGCCTGGTAAAGTAAGAATCAGTTTTGGTTAATTATTATTAAGTATAATATTGTATTTAATCAAACAGTCAATGAAAAATAAACTTGCATAGAAATAGACATTTAAAATTAATAAGAATAAACTTTCGCCTCACTTTCGTGTGGGGGTGGTTGTAACTGTATAAAACATTGCAATATTTTATATAGACTACACTTTATACCGTCTCTGAACTTGTGTAAAGATTGCGAAAGTAATAAAATAAAGAAAACTTCCTATATCATTAGATTATAATATTCTTATGACCATTAAAAAAGATCTTAACACAATTTCTCGATTTCGATGGCGGTCCACAATAGTGCAATGTTTTCACACTTCACCGTAATTAAATAAATATTCGTGTAGCCCGCGGACTTGGCGGTCTCTGCGCCGATGACCCCCCGCCTCAGTCGGACCAAGACCAATTTGGACAAGCCCAACACTGGGTCTCCACCGCCCAACTCGACAAGCTTCCTTAGCGGACTACCCAGGTCCTTATCTAATTTAACCGGACAGAGCTTAAGGAACCTCAGGACGAGGCAGAACAATAATAAGATTCAACAAGAAAACACACCGCCATTGGTCCGACAGAACTCCGACGAATCCAATAGTAAAAGAAGACATGGGCATAATAATACCGTACCACTGGTTCCTACGACATGTTTGGACAACGTCACACCGCCGCCTTTACCGCCTAGGTCGTCGATAGAGAGACCTAAACGAAACCCTTTAAGTCCCACGATGAGTCCTGGACCCGTAAATCCCTTGGCTAAACCTAAGCCTTGCTCGTCGTCATCTCCCATACATAAACAATACTACAAAGGCCGGTACGATCATAAAAACTCACCAATGCATCAATCGATGCCTGCGTATCGAGATGACCGAGAGAAGCAAATGAGGATGTCATCTCATTCCTTAGACAGCGAGTTAGACGGTCCGCAGCCTAATTCGATAGCGATGCAGATGAGTTATCCGCTGGTTAATGTGCCGCCGCCACCTTTGCAGGTAAGATTTTGATGCATTGAGTTTGCTTAATTGACTGTAGGAATTAGTAGAAATATACATACATGTACATATTCTGGTAATATACATTATATATTGCGTGTATTCAATTTAGAGATAATGGAAACTCAATGCGTCAACCTTTTTTAAATTTTAAAGGGTAATGGTTTTAAAGAGGTTTACAAATGGTTGTGGTCGTGTTTAATCTATTCACATTAATTATGCAAAGCTTCTTTTATAGTATTTTTGCATTACACTTGTATAAACACATTTAAACTTGAGACCCCGTTCCAAAGTTGTATTATTATGATTATTTTGTATTGTGTGCTTGACATTGTTCTAACTAACGTTTCAAATTGTGACTAACATTATACTATGAAATTGAAGTAAAGTACTTGAGGTTATATTTTGGGTCAATATTAGAAAATTTTAAATTATAAATCAATTGACAATTATGTACAGATATTACATGAAATATTGGAATACATCAACCGTTTATATTATGCAATTTTTATATTCAGTAATTTGTAGCAATGTACGTAATAACCATGAAATAATTTATCAATGAGCAAAAACGCGGGGCGTTTTATGAGTCCTTTTATTCAGACAAGTTTGACAGGTATAACCTCAAGTGCTTTATTTTCTGTTGAATATTTATTGTCTTAACCAACTATGTAATGCGCAGACGGACAACAGAGGCAGTGTGTCGGTGCTACACACGAGGAGTCAGTCGTCTCCAGAACACCTGGACCATGGGCTGTCGAGGCGTGAGTAAATTATATAAAATTTTACCTTCCAATAAAATTGTTATTATGTTTCCAATATGTCCGAAGTCTTATAGGAGTCACGTCACCTCGTTCGGCCACAAGGCCCTAGATGTCGCTAGTTCCGTGTCGTTTCCCGCGCATATTTCCCACCTATTTTACAAACCTGCTTCCGTTAGGAGCTGTCGTCGAACAAGCCGCCATATTATTTAGCCATTATTGCAAGCAAGGTGCGAATTGTATCACCAGGAAGGCATTGCCGAGACTTCGGACATATTGGAAACATAATAACAATTTTATTGGAAGGTAAAATTTTATATTATGTGTTCCGTTATATGTCCGAAGTCTTATAGGAGACTTGTTTATTATCTCCTGGTGGCTTGATCGATGTAAGGACGCAATAATGTTGTTATTCAAAGAAAGAAAAAACGGTAATGTACTGAAAACATTAGATTTTCATAAATTGGACAGCAGAGCAAGTATGTTACCTACTTGTAAAAAGTACATAAGATGAACTGAAGGCAGTGCTCAGTTCTCAGAGATGTGTATTTATTATATAACCAGCTTTGAATCGGCATACTATAGGTCTATCAACATAAACTTTAATACGTGAGAGAGAAAAAACATATTCTAAACATAATATATAGCTGCATTAATTACATATTGTATTTAGTAACAATATGAACCGCTTTACAATAAAGGTAAAATGCGGTACCAAAAAGCTAACTAGCGTTAACGGATTACATGACGTATTATGTTGAATCGTTAGTATTATCAGCATGAGCAGAATTAGAGGATATGATATACCGCAATAAAATCATAAACAATATAGACAGACCCCAGAGCGGTGGGAGTAATATAAATTACAGACTCTGTAGAAAACGGTTACGAGTAAACAGTACCTACCATTGGCTCTGAAATATAAGCACAATAAGGATTTGATCTTACCGGTACTTGCGATAGGTAGACTCGTAATGCCAATCGGAGTTCTCAAAATATGATTAATAAATTGATTAATAAATATCTTCCATACCAGTTTAAAAACTTAACGGCCAACCGAAAGCTACCTGAGACAGCACGAACACCAGCCTCGTCGAGAAGCCGTTTCATCCAGCCTCCGATCATGGTCGAATTGGCAGACTGCGAAGGCATTCTAGGACATAAAAATAGATTAGTAGAGCCCTTAATTTCTTTAGGAATGTGGGCTATCTCCGAAGTCAATAAACTAGAGCTGCGATCTAGAGCTACTAACTCAATTAACGGCAGGTACGTACCAGAGTCAGCTATAGAGCCGAATTCCGGATACAAGGTTACCTATAGAATGATCGTTGTCAACGAACCAATCGAGATAGAGTTTAACAGAGCTGTGGACTCACGTTTCGATGACAGCAAAAGAAGATCCGCTGTCCTTCTGGAAATATCGTACAAGGTACTGCCATCAAAGGTTACTCTTCAGAATTTAATCAGCATTCTCGCATATAAAACTTGCTGTTTTGGAGGTAAAGGTATCGCTACCGTTGTAACATAACATGTCTGGCTGTACTGTTAGATGAACTTTTTACATTTGAGAAGAGCTCACAAATTGAAACGATAATCGTTTTGTGAACAAGAGCTATTCTAAAAGCTAACTTATTACCGCACCTGCAAATTGCGTAGGTATCATCGTGGCCTGTTCAGGGTTAGGTATTTGCTAAGAAATATATATCGTTCTGAGAGCACTAACCTGATCAAATGGGTAGACAATTATTGTAGAAGGTCGCCACCAGAGCTCTAGGAGGGCCTTCTTATTTGCCGACATGAGATAAGCCCTTACCTTCAGGTCCTGAACTCGTTGCAGCGGGAGTAGCCCGTTGTTTACCATCAAGAAATGTGGGCCGTCGCGGCGCCGCCAGCGAGGTCCACAGGACCGTCGCGGCGACTCCGTCAGCGAGGTCCGCAGGACCGTTGCGGCGACTCCGTCAGCGAGGTCCGCAGGACCGTCGCGGCGACTCCGTCAGCGAGGTCCGCAGGACCGTCGCGGCGACTCCGTCAGCGAGGTCCGCAGGACCGTTGCGGCGACTCCGTCAGCGAGGTCCGCAGGACCGTCGCGGCGACTCCGTCAGCGAGGTCCGCAGGACCGTCGCGGCGACTCCGTCAGCGAGGTCCTCAGGACCGTCGCGGTGACTCCGCCAGCGAGGTCCGCAGGACCGTAGCGTCGACTCCGCCAGCGAGGTCCGTAGGACCGTCGCGGCGACCATGTCAGCGAGGTCCGCAGGACAGTCGTGGTGAATCCGCCAGCGAGGTCCGTAGGACCGTCGCGGCGACCATGCCAGCGAGGTCCGCAGGACCGTCGCGGCAACTCCGTCAGCGAGGTCCGTAGGACCGTCGCGGCGACCATGTCAGCGAGGTCCGCAGGACCGTCGTGGTGACTCCGTCAGCGACATCCGCAAGAATGTCGCGGTCACTCCACCAGCGAGGTCCGCAGGCCTATTCCGGTGTCCACCAGCTTAGTCTGCGGGCCCGTCGCGATGTCCACCTATAGATACAGACCGAAGGTTCCAAAGGGGGCGCGTCACTGCTCGGGCTCTCAGGACCGGCTACCAGCGGGGTCGCTCCCACTCCGGCACAACGATGATGAACAGGCCGGAGGCAGTGTTCAGGTGCCGAAGGAGACACGGTATGAGACACGGGGGTGAAAACGCCGGAACTAGGCCCTGCAGTCAGTGATTGCCGAACGCATCTTGAGATGGCGTTCGGGACTAGCGAATCTCAAACGACAACCAGCAAATTTCGGGTGAGTGTAAAAAATGTTATTCAAAATCAAAAATATATTTATTCGACTTAGGCTTTTACAAGCTCTTACGAAGGTCATAAGATATCATCGTTTCCGAAAAAAAAACTTCACTTTAAAAGAAACGGCAAGAAACTCAATGATGAGACATACTCCGGCACAACGTAAGCGGTCTGCTAGACGTACAGGTCAATCGCAGAAGAGCCCCAGTGCCGAAACAGGTAGCTGCAATCGGCAGGCGGCATGCGGCAGGTGGCAGACAGCAGACGACAAGCGACAGGCAGCAAGAGGCAGATGGCAAGCGGGTGTAGCAAAGGGGATACATGCAGACACTTAGAAAAAATCGAGGTCAATCTTTTATGGAGCTCGGATTTCTGTCTGTCGACCGGGTAACCCGTTAGGTATGACGGCGAGCGAAAAGAGGGTTAGGTTAGGTTAGAACTGCAACCCTACAGCGTGCGAGCCGAGCGAGCGAAGCGAGCGTGCCGCGGTAGCGGCCGGCGAAGCACCAGAAAAAAAAATATTTAAAATTTTCGATAAGCTCTGATCGGAGGCATCGGTCACGATGTGGGTTGGCTCTTTTACCTCGAGGTATATCGGGATCGCTCGCACGACTAGAACAGTTTGCAGTGCCTCTGCTGTGCTATCTCTACAGTCTATTTCGAGGAACGGTTGAAGAAGCAAAATTATGATACTAATGACGCACAGTTCAAACCTGAAACAAAGCTTAAAACTAGAGTTAATACTTAAAACTAAATATACTATGTGCCTTTCGATCGAGTCTTTCACGCAAACAAAGATGACCTGGGAGAATTTCGAAGCAACAATCGAATCGGCTTACGTTTCAGATAAACTTGGTTTTGCACCGTATGTCCCATGTGATCCCCAAGGTAGAAGTTTATGTTCCAATCGAGATCGATTAAGAGCTTCGATGCAAACTACCTATGTGCTAAGCCAACATTAATTTAGACTGATGTATCAACAAAAAAGAATATGGTTGTTTTGATTTTCGACCGGTATAAAAAAAAGACTTTTTGTAAAGAAACGGACAAACCCGACGGGTTGAATAAATATTCTGCAGACTTTAGAACTTCTATATCTTCCGAATACTTTATCATTAATTGGTTACACAAAGAAGACGCGAAAGATCAACATCAGTTTTACCGATCCAATTCTAATGCCTATATAAGATAATAAGATTATAAGATAGCTTATAGATAGATAATAGGATAGCTTTAAGGCAAGAAGGCAATACACAAAGAAACAAAGAAACAATATGTTCAATGCGATAATAGGCCGGAAACGCCTTCTTTTCAGAAACCAACCCGGTCGGTTCCATTTATTTATTATTTCATTTAAGGGGTTGATAGATACTAATTTTAGTAACGCATTAGGTTACGAAACTGAAATACGGCAGTAACCTTCAAAGAAACTATTTCGTCGATAACATGTTATATAGAATGCAATAAATGAATAGAATTGGACTGAGACTACAGAGGCAGCGATATCGTTCCGCTCACATATCATTAACGGGGACACGTGGTCCGAAATCGGGCAAACAACTTGAAGAACGCGTGGCGATGACGTCGACACGCGACAGCCCTCGGGCACATAGCCGCGACCAACGTGGATCGACGTCGACACGCGAAACGGACAGGCTAAACGCAAGCGTTCACATAATGGGGACGACACGTGGTGCAAACACGAACGCGGCCTGAAGGGCACATATACGCGACCAGACGTGGTTCGACACCGACACGACGCACGGACAAGGGAACGCGGGCACAAAGCCACAACGGCACGCGGGCACATAGCCTCGACGACACGCGGGCACATAACCACTACAACACGCGGGCGCATAGCCATAATGACACGCGGACACAGCCATAACGACACGCGGGTCGGACGGCGCACGTAGTCCAGACATGGACACATAACCGCGTCGACACGTGGTTCCCGCCTCGCCGGTGCGGCGATGGTGCGCGCGGCGGACGCGGCGGTGCCGCGCGAAACCCGCCCGGTATGCAGTCACTCAAAATATTGTATAGCCGACTTACCAGCTGCCGTTGGTGAAATTCAAACCTCTGCTCGATGTTGCTCGTGGACCCGAAGCGGTGCGAGGCGGTGCGACCGGTGCGGTTGACGCCACGGCAGCCACATGGCTCGTGGCGCAATCTACGCAGCCACCACGCCGCTCGTGGCGCAATCCGCGCAGCCCACGCCGCATCTGCCACGTGGCTCGTGGCGCAATTTACGCGGCCGATCCGCGGCCGCCACGTGGCTCGTGGCGCATTCCACACGGCCGCCACGCGGCGGCGGCGCCGAAGACGCGGTGCGCCTGACGCCGCCCGCCGCGGCTCCGGCTGCGAGAGCGGGAGCGGCGGCGGCGGCGGCGGCGCCAACACCGGTTGTGAGAGCATTCCTCGTCAGAGAAACTGAAGGAGAGACTGCGCGCTTTGCGCAAGTCCCCCGTAGTCGCACTACCTCCGCCGGCGCGGGAAAACACGTGTTATTCATGAAATAAAAAAAAATAACCACACGGAACACTTTAAACAAAAAAAAAAAAAAAAACAACTTTCTACTTACCATCTCGAAAGATCGGAAAAAAAATACAATATTTTTTATTAAACTATTGCAGGTAAGTACTTAAAGAGAAATCTTTTCAGAAAAGATTCTAAGTACGGTGCTTTAAAACGTTATTAAAGTTAAGAACACAACGTTCAGCGATAAATTCTACTTGCCAGAATTTAAATAATTTAAATTACTTACAAAAATTTCATGTTGAAATTTTTAGCGACTTACGAACCTTGCGCACAGCTCAGAGAGCGACGCAATAATGGCTAAATAATATGGCGGCTTGTTCGACGACAGCTCCTAACGGAAGCAGGTTTGTAAAATAGGTGGGAAATATGCGCGGGAAACGACACGGAACTAGCGACATCTAGGGCCTTGTGGCCGAACGAGGTGACGTGACTCCTATAAGACTTCGGACATATAACGGAACACATAATATGATATATAATATGTGTATATTGGAATAAGGAAACTTTAAACGGATCTGACAATTGTCAGCTCAGTCGTACTCCGATTATGGAATCTGTAAAGGCTCCGAAACGACAGGCAATAAAATAAAATACGCGAGTTAAATCCATTTACAGTTGTTTCATTCCAATGTATAATAACCGCGAAGGCATCAGAAATAATTATATGTGTATATTTAGACATAAATTATCGTTCGTTATCTCGGTAAAAAATCAAAACTTCTTTTTTGTTGTTCGATGTAATACGTGTGTAGGTATGAAATGACTTATATTATGATACATATATAATAAGTGTAGTTTAGACATAACGTCGATATTTGATGGGTGATTCTGTTTTCGCAGCCGTTGGTTCTGAGAAGGAAGCGTGGGAGCGAGGCACGCCGCCCCCCGGCACACCACCGCCGCCCTACGCTCACAACACACAGGTATAATAATATAAAAAAAATATTATAGGCATTGGATATATATTAACTTACAAAACTTTCTGATTCGCACGTCAAAAAATTAACTTTCTTATGGAAAGAAAATGGATTTGTCGTGTGTGTTTTGAATTATTCGCATGTGAACTGCTAGCAATGCTTCGCTAATATTTTTGTAAGTTGTTAGTTTTCATTAATTTCATGCTTTTTTACTACAGCCGTGTGCGGATCCTCAACGAGCGATAATTTCGATGGAAGAAGACGACTCACCCGCCTCTGTAAGTACATGCATTTTAATTTTATTACAATTACTGAACGAATGATTTATTTTATTAAGTAAAATTAATAGTTTTTATAAAATCGGCGTATGGTTTATTGAGATGAAGGATCGTGAAACATTTTTTTACTTTGTATGAATTATTTGCTATTTTTCTATTGCTTTGTTTGTTGTTTCAGGATAATTTGAGCCCCGGTCTGTATTCCAGTCTACGGGCAGTCATGGATTCTAATGCGAGAATGGCGGTTCTACTCAAGTGGCTTTTAGAAGAAAGAAGGTGCGTTAAATATTATAGAAAAAAAAGACAAAAACATGTTACTTCATATTTATATAATGCTGGATTTGACCAAAGTTTAGTCATACTTAGGTAGAGATGACTCAAATGTATGATGTTCTGATGGACTTATTCGAGTTTGGTCAAATCTATTTCACAATTTCTAAATAAGTACTAATTAACTTCTTTGTATTTTTAAGGCGCATAAAAACTATGTTTATGTTCCAAATAGTTGATTGATACCATATAGTATTGCTTATGTCCTTATTAGCTCAATGCGTCATCAGTAAATCGCACCTTTACTAGAAAAGTGTGAAATCTCGAATTATTTTGTTACTCCATTTAAGACTCTAAGTCTGCACATTTAAATTTGAATTCATGTTGTGACATATTTCGAGTTGTCACACTTTTCTTAACGGTGCGAAATATAGTAAAGTATGACCGTGAAAACTTTAATAATTGTTATATTCTAATAGTTAATTATTTTATCTCCTATTCCCTATAGATGCGCAGGAGCACTTCTCTTCCTCCTAATAACCGACGGCTACCGGTCTGCTCAAGGAGTCACCACCACGACCCTCCGACGCTGGGCATACGAGATCCAATCCACCTTCCTCATGCCAAACGCTGTTTTAATGCCCCCTTGTATAGACCTGCAGGCTGTCAACGAAGTTGAAAATGTACTGCAGTATGGTACGATATATGCAATAGACCATTTTCATTCTAAAATATACTAAGCCTTAGATATAGTTAATGCCCTGTTTTAAATTTAATTATACACTAATCTACTATTTTTAGTTATTGGGAATCATTTTAATCGTATCAGATTTTGTTAAAGATTTTAGTTTTAAATACTAAATCTGACAATAATATGTTTAACTGGAGTGGATTGCACGGTTATTTAAGTAAAATATAAGGCGATATACATAAATATGAATATATATATTTTTAAAGAGAACCTTTACAAAATGATATGTAATGGTAATATCTAAATAATGGTTAATTTTTGGTGTTTTGTTACAGATTATAACAAAGAGGAAATTCTTAGGAATGTGTTTCGGAAAGCTAGATTAAAAGCGAAAGAAGAAATGTCGCAACAGTTGAACGATTTTCAGGTAAATTCGCCATCTAGCAAATTAATTTTAGGCTCTTAACACTTTGACTTCTTATGTTACATGTGACGTTTGATTACCACTACACATATAATTAATATGTGTTTATGTTTCTTCATTAGGGCAAACGTCAAGTTGGTCTCGGCAGTTTGTACGCACCAGACGACGCACTCATCGAGAAATGCATCGTTGATAAGGCTCAGGTTAATATTTCATATTATATCTTAGACATCCTAAATTGAACTTTACGTCCATTCGCTTATGGTGTTTTATAGTGTGCAGCTTTTCTGAAATTATTTTCAAATTCGCAGGAGCAAGTAATAGTGGAAAGTTTACTCAAGCAATGTATAAGCGGGGTTACGTCGGGTGCTAACGGTTGCGGAGCTAAGCCTGAAGTTCGGAGCACCTTACTAGCAGCTTTACAGGCTGCTGCCTTGTGTCTTCAATGCAGGTAATTATGATATGATTTTTATATCGATATAAAGATTAGCAGGCCATAATATATACAATGATTTTATTTATTATGTAATGATGGCGATGATGATTACAAAATAAAAAAATGTACAATGTGCAGGAACTTGTAAACATAAAACTAAATATCTTTAAACAATTTATACCAATTGATCTAGTAAAGCTTGTACTATGGGTACTAGACAATGGATAAATATACATAATAATATGTACATAAAACACGTGCAAAACTCACTTGCTCCGGTTTCGTAGTCAGACCGCAATGTATTTGTATTTAGACATCCATAATATTAACACCTTTGTGTGCCATTTTGGTTAAAACGAGATTAGTTGGACGTTTGAAAATGTACTGTAGGTAGTCTACATAAATTATAACTGAAAGATAATGCAATCCGGATTTTTAATGAAATTGGTGCTATATTTTTCATACTCAGATTATTTAAAATATTTTTTATCTCAGGCCGGCGACGGTGGCGGCGGCGGTTGGCGGGGCTCGGGCGTCGTTCCTACAAAGAGATAAACTTTACAAGCAGAGAGTGAAGCAGATGACAAAGCAACAAAATCTACAACCGGTAAATACAACAATTATATACGCTATAAATAAACTGTGGGTATAATAAACATGAACTTGTGTACATTTGATATAATTGGAATTTGAATTATTATTAACCAGTCCAATTTAAGAATAAGGTAAATTTATATTGTATAGTTTCATTTGTGATTGACGGGATAATTGTTGTGTTTGTCTTTTAAATTCAGTTTTAAAGTTTACTCTTCTTTATTATGATCGAATAGGGTCCTGGATCATAAATTTAATGACCTAATTTTATTACAGTTTGAAGTTCGTGGCCATCATTTGCAACTGCAAGCTTTGACTTCGGTGGGTCACTGTCACCAGTGTGAAAATGTGATATGGGGACTCGCGCCTCAAGCGTATATTTGTGCAAGTTAGTACCATTATGATGTTTTTTAATATTTGTTGGTCATTATTGATTCGCATGAGTTTAATAGGTTTGGTCATAGTGCTTTACTCATGTATTGTGGCTTTTTGCCCTTTATTGTTGAATGATGGGTCTTTTTGTGCAGATTAATCTTCAAAAATTCCTATTTTATTTTGTGTTTTGTTCAGATTGCAAACTTCGGGTGCACCCTCACTGCGCAAAGATAGTAGAAGAGCCATGTTGTATCGACGGCAGTAACCGCAAGTCAAGATTCATGGATCTCATACACAGTCATCCAGGAGGTAAAACCAACACAAACAATATTACAATGATTAACTAATAAATAAATATATTTCGCATTAGAATGAAAATGTATTATATATTAATCAGTAAATTATAATATGACATTTTATAAGCCCACGTCATATTTTCATTACGTTTTTAGAGAACTTGTTAAATTGTATAATTTGACAGGTCCAGATTCGGTCGAAAAGAAGTCAAGAAAAACGTCGTCGAATTTTTTGAACAGTGAGTATTATTTTAAACTTGTTCATGCTTTTTTTTTTCTGTTTATGCAAAACATTATATTACTTGAGCTTCTTGTTTATTTAAATAAGATGAAACATTTTAACGCCCATCCGGTGACTTACGAATTCCTCTGCCTGCACAATATTATCTTGAGCATTAGATCGGTTTTACTAAGTATTAAATATTATATGATTGTTCTAGTGGAGCGAAATGTTCGCAAGTTGGAGGACGAGCAGCCTTGGGACCAAACCTTAACGCCGCAGTCTGCTCAAGGTTAGTACATAACTTATGTTTCAAAACATAATATCACACGTTTACTAGAACATTGCGACATCTCGAAATATTTTGTAACTCAATTTCAGACTCTAAGTCTGCACATTTAAATTTAAATTAATGTGGTGGCGCATTACGAGATGTCACACTGTTCTAGTAAATGTGATTTATTGTCTTCAGATATAATCGGCCTAGGCAGGTAATACGACGTGGTTTTAATTAACGCAAAATAATTGTATTGTGTTACGTACTGTAGTGTTATTATCTCTATAGATATCCAGAACTTGATTATTTTATTTCATCACGTGATCAAGTGGAATAAATATAGTATGATTTTTGTAAATAAGTCTACATATCTACAATGAATTAAATTATTCACAAAATGACTCCTTAAGCGTAAAGAAACAACCTACGATTCCTAAGAGTTTAAATTTAAGGTTTACACCAGTGACAAGCATATAATTATATGTAAGTATATGAAATAAATTATTGCAGTAATGAACAAACCACGCGTAATTTAATTAACGTATATTGTATGCATGTCACTTGCAGTTCATATGATTAGCTTTTACAAAATGAAAATCAGTTAGTGTGCAGAGAAGCGTGGGTGGTTTGTTATTCAAAACTGTAGAGATAATAATATTATTTAATTGTTAGTATGTACCTATTAAAGCGCGCGAGCGCGCGCGGCGTTGCCGGGCAGCGCGGCGCATACGCTGTTGCCGGCTCGCCGCCCGCGACCGCGCGGCGGTCAGTCTGGCGGGGACCATGCCCGTACTATTACGTGTTTTCTCGCGCCGCTCCCAGCTCGGAAGTACCTCGCCCGACTTAACCACTGCTAGCCGTTGGCTCTATTTTGTACCTATACCTACTATGTACCGATGTTGGCTAAATTACATAGTACCTATCCAGAAGATCGAGTTGGTTTCATTTTAAAACCTGCGACAATTGGCGCTCCAGGTTGCTGGGAGATTGTGTCGGCGTGTTTTATACATTCACGATTTACCTACTTACGCAAAGGAACGTCAGCTCAAGACGCTGCTCATCAAGACCTACTATTTGGATACTTACCTATATTTCGTTGCTGCCTCTGAATGAGATTTATCTTCATACTTCGGTCAATGCATGATGGAGATAACTACCTAAATACTAACAGACTGGTGCCTAAATACCTGATACCTACTAACCTACCTACCTGGCTGAACTGGTTTGGTGTTATAAACTTGCTCGTGTGTGTTTGGTGATGGTTAAACGTGGTGATTTTAACAGTGCTTTTTGGTTGCGGTGTATCCTACTAACAAATAATTAAGAACATTACGTTAAGTACCTACTTGCATACTGTTTATTTTTTTGTCCTGTTACACATTAATAACAGGCTTTTAATTGCTATCTTACTAACAAATGTTTTAAAGTGCATCTAGTGTAATTATATCAAATATTTCGTTTACCTATTTTGTTACCACATGCACCCAAAGCCGAAATCACGTTGTAACTCGTCGCCGGCGCACGGGGTCAAAGAGTTCAAGGACAGCGCGTGTTACGTTCCTAGAATTGTTGCTATGTACCTATAGAATAAGTTCGTGCGATCGGTAAGTTCATTAATTTATGTTTCTCTTATTTGTTTACTAGGACCTATGTATTTTATTGTTTTTTGTTTGTGTTGTTTATTATTTACTTTTTATTATCTTTTGAGTTTTGCTACCGCGTCGGTAGGTACCTACTACTAAATACGTACTTCAGTGAACCCGTTTCTGGACTATGATATTTAGATAAGTAATATTCTTTTATTGTTTACGTGTTATTTTGTCAGTGGAATACCTACATATTTACGTAACATTATTACGTAGGTACTTATTTTTTTTTAGATATTAGGTATATTATTTTAACGAAAATGTCTGTTTATATAAACATGGAAGATTCTGAGGATGAGATCTATTATCCAAGTGCAGTATCACGTTTGCCTCAAGTTTCCGTTATTACTCGAAATAGTAATCACGATGAAAAGCCGGCCGTGAGCAGGTTTCATGAGCCCAAGGAGGAAACTCCCGGGGCAAGCGCAACTAGCGATAGTTTCCCGCCTGAGCCGTCCGGATCCGGCACGGGCGACGCGACTCTCCCGCCTCAACCAATTCAATACGTATTTCCGTCGTGCAAAAACAACACTTTATTAGGTTGGAATTTGAAGTTTAACGGAAACGACGTTCGCGATTTTATTATCCGGGTTGAAGAATTAGCAACTGCCCGCCTAGTAGATGAGGATTTGCTGTTACGTTGCTTCATTGACTTGTTGGGTGAGATACCATTAAAATGGTACCGGTCACTGCGACCTCGAGTTACTTCATGGGAGGATTTAAAGTCGAAGCTGATCGATAGATTCGAATACACGAATTATTATCTGGATATTGAGAATACCATAAGGACGTATCGTCAGCCTTCTAATATGACCCTTGCGGAATATATTACAAACATTAGAGATCTAGCCAATAGATTACCAGACGGACAAATAAAAGAGAACGTTCTCTTAGATATCATTAAAGTTAATTTGTCCCCTCAATATGCCCAGTGTCTTATATATGGGAATGTCAATTCTATTAACGATTTATTAACTTACGGTAAAAAAATTGATATGTATAATCTTGCTCCTACCCATCAGTCGTCTTCCGAAGTGATGATACCACAGGCACCCAATTCAAAGCCTGATTTCCAAGTAAACGCAATGACACAAGACAATAGTAGATGTTTAAAATGTAAGAACCCAGGACATTCTTATAAAAAATGTCCCAATATATTAATTCCAGTTTGTTTTAAATGTGGTGCCTTGAATACAACCTCTAACAAATGTTTTAAATGTAAACCTGCATTATCTCCCGAAGGAATACAGCAAAGCCCGCGAATACCAAGCGGTCTTCCTCGTGAATCAAAACGCAATCCAAAAAATTAGTTGACGCACCGGTGTGTTCAGAGAGCGAGTGGGCTGAATGGTTGAATTTTGTATCAAATTTTTTCCAAGCTCATCGTGAAGCATATCCGGTGCATACAGATGATTATTTAGAAAGACCTTATGTAGAAATTGAAATTTTAGGTACTACATTTCTTGCCCTTTTGGATAGTGGCGCCAATGTAAATATTCTAGGAAATAACGCTCATAATTATTTTCAAAATTCGGGTTTTGTTTTGGATTCTTCTGGGTCGTTGGTGACGAAGACAGCTGATGGTACTTCACAATGTGTAATTGGTTCTATGACCATAACAGTGTCATGGTGTGGTCGCGAATTTCCTGTTACATTTGATGTCGTTCCGTCGATAAAAAATAATTTTATATTAGGTACTGAATTTTGGAATAAGTCAGGTCTTCGCGATAAAATTCAAAATGATTTTGTTAAATATTTGGTTAATCCGAAAGAAGCGGATACGAGCATTGGAGTCGTAGAACGATCAGATCCTAAGTTGAGCACTGTTCCTTTAAATTTAGTAGAATCCTCGAGTCAACAAAATGATAGCATTTTTAAAGAACCTAATGATACAGTTGTTAGTGTGGTTGATGTTGACGATGGTTTAGCTACTCGTTATAATTTAGAAAAAGACCAACAGTTTATTCTTGACACAGTTATTGAGAAATTTAAATCAATATCTTTCGAAACCAAAGGCTTAGGTCGTACAAATTTGCTGCAGTATGATATTGAGACCACAGGACCTCCGATTAAACAAAGATATTACAGGCTAAGCCCATACAAACAAGAGATTGTTGACGCTGAGATAGACGCAATGATTGAATTAGGAGTTTTAGAACCTTCTGTTAGCCCGTGGGCGAGTCCTGTCCTTCTGGTGCAAAAGGAAGGCAAAAATAGAGTGTGCGTTGATAGTAGAAAACTTAATTCTGTTACAAAAAAAGATAGTTATCCTCTTCCTCGAGTCGACACTATATTAGATAATTTAAAAGACGTTAAAATACTTAGCTCAATAGATTTGTCAAAAGCTTTTTTACAATTGCCGTTGTCACAAGATGCCAAAGAAAAAACAGCTATAATTACTCAAGGTAGGGGACTTCTCCAATTTAATGTAGTACCGTTTGGCTTAACCAATGCCCCTCAGTGTTTACAGAGACTAGTGGATACTCTATTTGGGCCAGAATTTAAAGGAAACGTTTTTGTTTACCTTGATGACCTTTTAGTCATTTCAAAAACCTTTGATGAACATGTGACACTTCTAGAGAAAGTATATGAAAAATTGAAGTCCGCTAACCTTACCGTTAATTTTAATAAATGCGTTTTCTTGCGATCCGAACTCAAGTATCTAGGATATATTCTTACAAGTAAGGGCCTTAAAACTGACCCCGCTAAGATAAATGCAATCAAGATGTTTCCTGTTCCAAAAAATGTTAAAGACGTTCGTAGTTTTTTGGGGTTGGCTTCCTACTATCGCCGTTTTATCTCTAATTTTTCCAGTATTGCTGCCCCATTGTCCCATCTGACTAGTGTTAAGTCTAAATTTGAATGGACCACTAGTGCAGAAGCAGCTTTTAATAATTTAAAAGAAGCATTAACGTCCGCCCCCGTTTTACAGCCGCCTGATTTTGATAAACCATTTTTTATTCATTGTGACGCCAGTTCTCATGGAATTGGTGCTGCTTTAGTACAAAATGATAATAACAGTAAAGAACATCCCATAGCATATTTTTCAAAAACACTTTCTAAACAAGAAGCAACTTATTCAACTACAGAACGAGAACTTTTATGTGTGGTAGAAGCAGTGACTTATTTCAGACATTATATAGATGGTACTCGTTTTACGGTTGTCACTGACCATGAAAGCCTTAAATGGTTATATAAATTGGAAAATCCATCTGGTCGACTAGCACGATGGGCAACGAGACTTTCCCAATTTTCTTTTGATATTGTTCACAAAAAAGGTAAATTTCATTTAGTCCCTGATGCTTTAAGCAGAATTAAAGTAGAAGCAATCAATAGACTTGACGACGACTGGTACACTAAAACTTTCAATAACGTACAAATATCTCCTAATAAATACCCTAACTTTAGAATTGAAAATAACAAACTATTCCGATACTGTAAACCTAAATTTAATATTTTTGATAATTATGCGTGGAAAGAAGTTGTACCCGCTTATGAAAGGGAAGGTCTCGTTACTCAAAGTCATGAAGATCCTGTCGGTGCTCACTTAGGAGCCTTCAAGACATTTAAAAAGTTGCAGGTTCACTATTTTTGGCCTAAGATGCTTAACGAAATACGGAATATTATTAGTGGTTGTGACTCTTGCAAAGCCTACAAACCTAATAACAAGCCCCCGCATGGTCTAATGGTTCATCAAAAGAAAGTTAATGCACCGATGCAAGTCCTTAGTTTAGATCTTGTTGGACCTTTGCCTAAGAGTTACTCTGGACATACATATTTACTAACGGTAGTAGACACTTTTACAAAATATATTTGGGTATTTCCTCTTAAAAAAGCGAATACTAAGTCCATTATTAAATTCCTCGAAAATGATATTTTCTTAATTTTTGGAGTCCCACACACTCTTATTACTGATAATGGTAGTCAATTTATTTCAAGCGAATTTGTCAACTTCACAAAAAAGTATCACATTCCCAAATTATTCAGAAACTGTGTTTATTTCCCACAAAACAATCCTGTAGAACGACATAATCAGACGATTGAAACAGCTATCGCTACTTACTGCGGTCAAGACCATAGGAATTGGACAAAACAGTTAGCTAAGATTCAGACTGCCTTAAATAGCCATGTTAGTCTGGCACATGGTTATACCCCCCATTTTCTTATGTTCGGTAAGGAGCATATTTTAGACGGAAGATTTCATCGTTTACCTAACTCTCTAGATAGTTATGATGCAGGACCTAACGATGTTGATAATTGGAATACCAAGCTTAATGACTTAGCTACCGTATTTAATGATGTGCAAGCCAATTTAGTAGCTGCATATCAGCAAAACGCTAAAAGATACAACTTGAGGCGAGCAACTGCACATTATGCTGAGGGCGACATTGTTTGGCGTCGTTCTCATGTACAATCGGATGCCGCCAAGTTTTTTAGCAATAAATTGGCACCCAGGTTCATAAAGTCTTTGGTTTTAAAGAAGAATTCAGAAAATACATATATTTTAGGTAATTTAGACGGAGTTAAAGTGGGTCTGTTTCACGTGAGTGACATAATTAAGACATAATAATTTTTTTTAAAGTGGATTTTAATGTGACGTAATATTTTTTTTTATTTTTGATCATACATATGATTTTAAAGTCCAGAAACGGTAGAACTGCTAATGAAAAAATATATATAATAATAATAATTTGCATTGACGGATACGGTTACAGATGTCGATAGCTTTGGGTGCATTTATTTTATTTTTAAATAGAAGTTTACCTGTTTTTTTCTTGAATGTTTTTTAAGTGCTTAAGTTAGTAGTTCTTTATTGTTAACTACATTATTTAAATTTTTAGCTAGATTTAAGCGATGATTAGTTACAAATTAATACTTGAGTTAATTACTTCTTGTGCAAGAGTACGCACGTTGTTTTTTTTCTTTTTTTTTATGTTTGTAAGAAAGGGGATGATGTAGAGATAATAATATTATTTAATTGTTACTATGTACCTATTAAAGCGCGCGAGCGCGCGCGGCGTTGCCGGGCAGCGCGGCGCATACGCTGTTGCCGGCTCGCCGCCCGCGACCGCGCGGCGGTCAGTCTGGCGGGGACCATGCCCGTACGATTACGTGTTTTCTCGCGCCGCTCCCAGCTCGGAAGTACCTCGCCCGACTTAACCGACTGCTAGCCGTTGGCTCTATTTTGTACCTATACCTACTATGTACCGATGTTGGCTAAATTACATAGTACCTATCCAGAAGATCGAGTTGGTTTCATTTTAAAACCTGCGACAAAACAATTACTAAGGTAAAAGCACTAATGCTCGACATTGAACTAAAGGATGACACTTTCGAAAAAAACCGTTCGAAATAAGAATAATACTTAGTTAGATTACATCACTATGGGTTTACAAGATGCCTAGTGTTATCTATGATACGTGGCCAAAAACTTTCGTACACTTTATTTAGCAAATTTTCAAAATTGCGTCAGTTTTAAATAAACATGTAAGCAGGTTGTCAAGTGCGCGGTAATTCTTACGTTTTTTCTTAAGGGAACCAGTTTTTCTCAGGTATGATTTTGTTTTCTATATTAAAGATTATTGCTTCTTTTTGTTTAAATATCGTAAGTATATGAAGTTATTGATAAACTAAGAAGGTTGATGTTTTATTCCGGCTAGTTTTTATAATATTTTAAAGGGGTGTCTACAATTAGTACCAAAAAATGATATAAACCTAAAAGACGACATGTGTGTCTTCTTTTGGGGTCACAACAAATTAAATCTTTCAGCTGTTCTATTTGCAAATTTAATATCTGTGTCCTGTAAATAAAGTTTATGTTTAACTTTCGTGCGATTTGAATAAGGCTATCCAACAGTAGACAGTGTCAACTATTAGGGTATAAGTATGTGTCAACTATTAGTTCCATTGTTTTCAGATTCATTCTTATGGGCTATTTTCTCGCTCAACAAATATAGGTAGGTACCTAGTAAAGAATGTTCAACGGCCAAGTCACAGGACGACTATAATAATAAAGAAATTGCAGTAAGGAACCTTAGACTTGGCACGAGTTTGTCGTCTACATTTAATTACTTTTTAGAGATAAACAAGCTGCTTTATCGAAGCTTGGCTAGTTTTATATAGAATGTTTTTGATGGGGTTTCACTTTTTTTTGTAGAAACATGGAAAATATATTGATTTATTTTATTAGATTTTCTTATATGTCATTGTTTCTTTTTTCGATTTTCCTACTTTTTATAGTTTTCCCTTTAGGTGGTCACTAAACCCTAACTCTGTACCAAATTTCAGCTCTCTGAGTTTATGGGAAGAACTAGTTATTTTGATGATCATGAGTGAACGAGTGTCGTAGGTAAATGCGAAACTTTGCTTTTGCTCAACTTCGGAACTAAATGACCTACAGTCTTGAAATTTTGAATTTTAGGTATGTATGTGATTATGTAGCTTACTGGATGACGAAAATTTCTGCGTTCTGGTTTTATTTAGAGGTTCTCAAATAGTCTGAAGTTTGTAGACGAGTATACCTATCAAAAGAATTAAGTATAACATGCAATTCATCATGTGATTTTATATTATAAGCCAATTGAAACTATTTATGTTGATTTTTTAAAGTAAATATAATGATGAAAACAAGTGATAAGGATAAGAATATAAGTATTTTATTATCTGTTTATTAATAAGTTGATTTTTTATTATTTTCTGTCGATTTCTTTTGAGTACACATATTTTAAAGGGATTTTAAGTTATGTCTTCTATTAGTGCTAATTAATGTCTATGATTAGTGAATTCAATTTTTGGTGCTGTCATCTAATAGTTCCTATGACAATGCATGCAAAAATATTTTTATTTTAAAAAACGTGTTACTTATTACAGTATTTGTATGAAAAAGTTAATTTTTAGTTGTTGATGTGCTAGCAAAAAAAAAATGAACATTCTTTGTCTAATAAAAATATTTTATTTTGAAGAAGGAAGTTTGACTTGTCCTTAAAGTGTCGAGCATTAGTGCTTTTACCTTACCTAACTATTTTTATTTATTAAATATTATTTAAATTACCTTTAATTGTTGTATAGTTATAATACGTAATAGTAATTAATTCTGAAAATTGTTATAAATATTGATTTTAAGTTCGTATAACAGTTGACCTTAAAACACAATGAACATGAGATGACATCAAATCAACATTCGGCAAGTTGTTCATTTGATTCGATTCCTACATAAGTATAGCTGGCGCTTCTATTGTTGGCGTTCGGAAAATCCATAGAAGAGACTGTAATGAAAATCAAAATTATTTTGGTTGTCATATTAATTATTGTGCGTACCACTGTGTTTTTGTACTTATCAGAATTTGATCCTGAAATACACTAATTACTTATTTAGCGTAGACATGAATTAAAACCCAAATTAAGAAAATTATATGTTTACCGAAAGTGCCTAAATAATATCGTCATCATCATACTAATGTCATGTGCTTAAATATGAAACTGCAATACCGATTTTGATGAATTGAAGGACGAAAAGGACATACCTTACGTTTTAAATTCTGAGTGAAACTTTAGACCGGAGCTAGTACAAAGTAAATAATAGACATGTTTAAATAGCAAATCCTGTTTCTCTAATTCTTCGTTAGCTCCCTCCCTGCTGTCCAGTTTGTGCCCTTCAACGATCCCCTTCCCATTTGCAGAGAACCCTCAGCGCAAATAGATGACTGGTGTAGTACCTACAGACAGATTAATTTATGTACCTGAATAATTTACGGGATGCTAATGAGCTTTGACGACACTTTTCCATGAGACAATATTGAAACACTTTAAAAAATATTACTTATATAGGTAGGTACTTTACGTATTGCCAACTATAAAAAAAATGTGTCTAAAATTTGTTATTCTCATTTTTTCATCGAGCGTCAAGTTTTCACTTGTCCTAATATTCAATGCAATAGGTATTACATTGTTATTGATTATGTAAAAGGTGTGTTGTGCGTCAATTCGGAATCGTTCAGTAAAAGGAGACAACCGGAAATAATAGCCACCATTAATAAAACAAATAATACAAACAAATCTGTTTTCAAACGTTCGACCCGGCCGCGTCCGCTCGTCAGTCCTGCTGCCGCGATATGGGTTTCCAATGGCGACGGGTATAATTAGACTTTTAATTGTTCCTCTAACCCGCGCTTACCGGAATTTTAAGTGCTCTCTATGACGGATTTCACTTAAACATCTCGTATGGATCCGTTTTAAATACTTACTCAGAATATTTATCTAGATCTAGGTCAATATAGATGACATATGTTTTTTCCTTGTTGAAAACCAGATTAGTCAATAATTTTTGATATAAGTATAGGTACTACAGACGAGATAAGTGAGATAATTGTCAATAGCCAATTACTTATTATCAAAATTTGTAGGTATCATGAACTACGATTATTGTTTAGTTCTAGTTTACAAGTTACTAAAGGACAGCTTAAAAACCACTAAATCAAATAAATATCTCATGAATCTCCAGCCGTTAAACTTTATAAACTTTCACAAAGCGAATAGCTGAAATTTCACGGCGTAATGTTTCAGCCGAAAGCTCTGAAGTGTTAGCGGGGCGTTCGAGCCAGGCGGTCGCTCTGCAACGGCTCACGAAAAATAAACGGAATATTCACGGGAAATGAAACACGTTTTACGTTATCAGCACTAGTTAAAGTCGTTTATTAGAAAAATATAACACAGTGATTCCAATTTGAAGTGTGAAAAGCTTGTTGTGGTCATTTTTGGATACTGATAATTTACGTAGGTGCGTATTTTGTTATGAAATGTGGAATTGGCGCCAAATCTTTATAAAAAAACACAATGTTTTTTAAAATCAGTCTAATTTGAGATTATTGTTTTGAGAATGATGTGTAGAAGTTATTCTTTTTTGTTATTTTTGTCAATACCGACGCGAATGTTGATTCACGTTTGTCTTTTTTTTTTGTATACGAAAACATTTTTACGTCACCGCTTTTCGGAGAAAAATGTTTTCGGCATACGAATATCTGCGAAACGCTGTTGTATTACGTGAAGTTGCATTCGTGAAATTATTTCGAGAGTTATTTGAATGAAAAATATATTTATAATAACGGATGCCGGAGATTTTTTGTTATACCTGCGCAGCGGCGCTGCCAGTACCTAATAACTTTACTTTTTATTCTTTTAAAATAAAATGTTTTTTTTTTTACATTTGTATACAACAACATTCAGTATAATATTTAGGCACGGAAGTGGGTGTAATTTATATAGGTAATTCTTACGTATTCTCATAAAAAAAAAGACATAATCATTTAAAAAAACTATTGAACTTACTCGGCAACTAATTAAAAACTATCCGCTTCTGTAGGATTCTTGCGACTTTCATTTGGTAACTAGCATTTTTTTTTTATTCTCCTTATTAGGATTAGATATCTAAACGGCGCCGCGGCGTGCTAAATCACCTACCCCAAATAATTGATTACATAGTATTTTTTGTGTAGGTACGCATATTTGATAATGCTCTTCCGATTTAACCTAAATGTTACATAGGCACAATGATTATTACGAGAAATAAACTCAATGTAACCTTTGTCTAATCTTTAAACAATATCTCGCAATCCACATCTACGTGAAGACGGTCGGGGTACGTTTAAATACATTTCAATTGTTCTCAATAGTTCAATTGCCTACGCTTATTAGTTATTGCCGATGACGTATGAAGACGATTGGTAGTATTCAATTCTTGTAAAAGTACATAAAATTAGTTCCTATTCTTATATGTGTTCTTCGAAAATGAATTTGAAGTCCTTTGATTACGTTTTGTGGCCAAAATATGTTACCGTTGCGAAACCAGCGACAGATATAAACGACAATTTATACCTACAACTGGTGATATAACCACGTCATACGTATGCGTAAAATTGACATTGACATTGTTATTCCAGATTAAATTTGCAAGAGTCGACGTTATAATAATTTTTAGATAGAGCGATGTACTTTATAGCCATAGTTTAATATTCGTATATTGAAATTATTTCTTTTTATATAGCTCGTTGAATGGACTTGGTTAAAAATATTTCAAAATTTATGTGATATTTTTCCTGAAATTATTAATATAGGCGACTTTAAGGTAAAAACCTTCTAAAATTGTTATCTAGTTATAACACACATTACTTCATCCTGTATAACATGAAGGTACAATGTGAAAAATATCCTCTCTTTTAACATTGTAAATAATTAATTTTAAATAATTCCTGGACAACAGACACTCTAACCTTATAAATTAGACTAAAATTTGAGCGTAAATAAAAGTCAACATTTTTGGATTTATTACATTACGAAATTTTACTCTTCGCCAATTGGATAATTCTGGTAACATTAACAGAACAATATGTACGTGTCATTAATGGGATACATTTTATGAAAGCGAACAAAGACGATTTGTAACGAAACACATTGGTCTCTACTAAGTGTGACACAGTTGTAATACTGTTATAGTCCTTTAACTGCAAATGGCATTAAAATCATTTGACAACATCGTACTCTTTCCTAAATCTCATTTGTTTTTTATTTAACGTCCTTGAGCGCTATGATTTAAGGAAGATCCGATAGGTTAAACCAAAACCAATTTGTTTACATTAACATTATAGTATATTACGCTAGCGATAGTTTAGAGGGTTGGCCGTACTGCCAAGGGCGAATGCCTCCGTGTATGGTGGTGTAAGACAGCTGCCTGCACTGGAATCTATATTGAACGCTCATTTTTACTTCACGTTTCTCTATTGCTATATTCAACAGTAGTCGTTTTGGTTTTTTTTTTTACTTATAAACCTGTTCAAAGTATTAACTTCTGTATGTATTTTGTAGCAATTTTTATTTAAGCAATATCAAATCGTCCAATTACCGAATTTGGTGTAGTTGGAACTTGGAAGTTATGCGCGTGCATACATTTTTATTTATATGGATAGTAGATTGAAGTAAAGACATTATTTTAATGTCGATCACTGGCGATGTTACAATCATAATTAAGAGAAATAGTAATAAGTGAAATGTTAAACTTTTATACTCGTAAATTATAATTTGGCAATGCTTTTATTATTCTACGTTGCGTAAGGTAAACATCAACATTATGGTTTGTTATCATCGTTTTATTATGGGACATGGGGTAGGTTCTTTCGTCAAGGACAAGTTCATCGAAGGAGCGGCGTAGGCTTCAAGGTAGGCGGAAAACATTATATAGATAACACTCCCAAATGTGATTTGACACGAATAAACTATTAACAAACTAAAGGGATAGCAAAATGCTGCGTGAATTCGTGAACCGTTGAAATATTTTTAAAGTATTGTTTATTATATACTTGATTAAATGACGTAATTATCAGCTTCGGATATTCAGTAGGCGATCTTACTTAAGATCAGAAGAGTTTTACAGCATTTACCCTACTCCTTTAAAACTAGCCGTGATATCGGAGCTAGGTATGCCCAAACCCGTAACTGGTTTGTTATTTTCATTTCGCTGTTTTACCAGTCTCAACTTATTTGGTATGTGAACCTGTCTTCTTTTCCGCCGTAATTGCTGTCGGAACGTCACAAACATCAACTACAAATGCCTTTGTTATTCTGATTTTTGTTTAAGATATAAAACGAAGCTAGCTGCTGGCTGGTTTATATTTTCCACCGAAAATCCAGAAAAAATATCTTATTGAAATATTTTTTATAATAAACACAACATTTTGAAACCGTATATATTAAGCGTTTAAAACGCACACTAAACACACAACCAAAAACATATTTGTATTAATATAGTCAAAGTTCTAACTAATAGCTATATAGTAAATTATGAAGCTTTTTTACCACTTAAGTAATATACATTCTTATCTTTATATTGTTAATCTAATCGAGACCTATATAACGATCGCACTGATAATGTATGGTTATTTGTCACCGACTGTGGTTAATATTATTGTTAATATAAGTCTGGACGGTATTAAATTTAGATTTCTCGGTTTGTTTCTAAAACGATAAAAGTACTTAGGGGGTGAAAGTTGGTATTACATCTTTTATAATTTCGTTTACCTGCTCATACGCGGTTAATGTGATCTTTTAAGGCGAAATTGTAATAAAAAACGGGAAACCAGGCGTATGTCGCAAACCTAGGTCGCAAAACTTAGAAAATATGTAATATATTTATAAGTACTAAATGGATCTGAAAATATTTTTTTAAAGTATTAACTAAAATATTTTGATTCATCCTAGAAGTTTTGTTTGCACAATCTGGTTGCGAAAACAAAGTCAACAGATACCATGTTAAGCAGTGAAGCGTGATTAGTATATTTGGAGAGTATCCTTTCTGTAAAGTCAATTTGTGCTTTTTAAGTAAAGAAATTACTTTGTTTTTTAATTCGGTACTCAGACTTTTAATTCCAGAAATATCTAGTTAAATTGCAAAAATACTCAAGTGTACATATGTTATATTTAAATATTATGCAATAGGCATAGGTACATAATAATATTCCGTAACCGTGTATGCAGTATTTACAGTACCTTCCTACGCTAAAAGGATCTTTTGACCCGGCTGTTGTAAGACGACAGACATATTTTAATTAGACGACGAAAAGGGATAGTTCTAAGTGAAAAAAGGCCTCCATTTCGTTTTTTGGGCTTTCAGTAGACCTGTTTGTTTAATAAAAACAAGACTTTCTGCTTGTTTTAACGTCGTTCCTTTCCCTTTGTCCTTCTGAGATCATTAGCAAGATGTGACCGTGTTACGTCATTAAAATCCGATGTTTACTGTCAAAGCCTTCATTTGAAATAGTTAAATTTGTAATTTAAAAGAAATAAACGTACCATTTTCTTCCTACGTATAAAAGGCTACAAATAGTTTTTTTTTTGTTTGAAAGTAGAGATGGCAAACTACGGATTTTCAACGAACATAGTACTAGATCTTTTTCTTACACCGTAGAAATGATATTAAAATAAGTAGTAATAAAAAACTGTATAAACATCTGTTTTCTGAATTTCTATCATTTAACAAATTGCAAAATTCGCATGTATATTAATTTTAAATTATTATATGACAGGATACGATATGGGCCCACGATAACAGGCCATTGTCTGCCCTTCCTTGCGCGTGTCTGTGTTTATGTATGTTTGTCCGAAAGTTGATCTCGTCTTCTTTAATGGATGTAAAAAGATTTAATTTCAACATACCCGATTATTTCTTCTCTTACCTTATAGGTACAATTAAAATATCTAATTATTGTTGAATTGTTTGTTTTGCCTATTTATTTGGCAGATGTGTCTGGCAAAGTAAATATGATGAGCAATATAGTATAAAAAAAAATACTTCAAGACTATCGGTTAATTTTGTATGATAAATTGTTAAAACTGAAGCCGATCGACATTCCAATTGCACTACACAGTCAGGGGGCTGGTCGGACTGCGCAACCAATTACCGACGACCTTGCCCATACAAACTCGAGCGCGACGGGAAAGTACATAACTGTGCGAGTATACTCTCTCATTTCTCTCTAAATTTTGCCTATGTTGATTGATCGACATGTCAGAATGTCTTGTACCTACCTAAATCTTTATTTCCGGAATTCCGGATTTGGTTCGTCTATTCTATCAATTTGCGTTGCATAGTTGGGTTCTAAGAAAATTAAGGTTACCGACCATAATGATTCTTTCGATTCGGAGTTCCGTCTGGAAAATATCACATATAATATTTGATGAAAAATATTTTTTTTATTTCAAGTATTTCCAAGTCTACCAGTTTAGTTTCGACATATGAAGAGTTGGATAAGTGTGGTGTGTCTGTAGGTACATCGAAGTTAAAAGAAAAACTTAAGCTAACTTTACAAGTTAACGAGTAATAGTCGTGTAACTTGAAAAATGTATTATATAGTTGTAAGTACATTAATAAATGAAACCATGGAAAATGCATCAAACGAACTAAAACCTCGTGAAGTAATAACTCTGTAACAGCCGTATGCTCCTAGTTACTAAAAGGCTTTCTAGGACATATCATATTGATCCACTGTAAAAGGGTATAATTATTTTAGGAACTCACGTTTATTCTGATTAATATACCTATGGTTACTGCGGGCCGGGTGTACCTACGTCATATTAACTGTTAAATATCAAGTTAGCGACTACAACTTAAACTACTTAAGCGGAAACCATATGGCATATTGGTCTAAATCTTGAGAAAATTGTTTATCTAATAATTTCTGATGCTTTCGCTGTTATTACACATTGAAATCAAACAACTATTAACGGATTAAATAGTTTTTCCATTCCAATTGTTTATCTTTAAAAAAACTGACTTAAGGTATTTGTTATATTTACTTCAAATATTTAAAAAAAAAATTCGCTAAAGGGTTAAAGGAAACGAAAAGTCAGTGTGTATGTACCTATCATTTAAATAGCATTCAATTAGAACTCAAGTTGTTTTTAATAAAATTAAGGTCGATGTAATTCGAAATTGCCTTACTACTACCAATTTCAATAATTTCGGTATGAATATTCAAGGCAAAGGCGGCTGCCGACGCCCACGCTTTCAAACCAATTGATCGAAGTGTTCCTTGAATGCATGACATTCGATTAAATTCAGAACTCCCAAGTTTATATTGAATTTACAAAGGGTTAAATTTTACGTAATAAATTAAAAAATCCTTAGTAGACCGTAGGTAATTAAATTATCAAAGGTTATGTAGTCTATCAGGACATATTGTAATTTGTAGAGAAATGGCTAATTAAGTACAAATGAAGTCAATTACAGAGTTCGGATAGAATTGGTAATACAAAGTTAATTATCGAAACGTAAATTACAATTAGTTTCTTTTTAAGAGCTTTGCCGAATTTAACCTATTAAAGCTTCGAGCGATACTTTAATCTCTACTAATTAATCTAATAATAGTAAACTTATTTACACGAGGCATATTTAAACCTATTTTTTTAATTTAATACTTGATTTTTAATGTTCCCCGTTACTTCAGATAGCGAAGGCAGTTTTTTTAGTAAAACTAAAATAGCCTTCATAATTAACGATATACTCAATTAATGTAGTATTAATATTAAGTAAAAGTTAAGTATTTTGGATCCACCGCTATTATTAACGCAATTATCGCCAAACTCAGCTTTTTTTAAATAAAAAAGATATTCGTAATAATTTAGAAAAAAAATAAGCTCTATTGACGACTCTCAGAGCTTTTGCCGTTGAGAGACGTCAGTCGCCTCCGTAGGGCTTTTAAACAGAGCTCGGAAGCTTTTAGACGCTGTCTGCTCGGCGTCTATATATTTTATTTAAAAGGAAGCTGTATTAATAAATAATATAAAAAGTACTTTTCAATGATCCTTTACTTTCCCTAAGATTTGAGGAAATATAATCAAAATCTTCTTTTCTCCTAAATTGTTTAAAATTTGACTAGATAATCATATTACGCATTGCGAGGCTCAAATTTTGTTACAAGTAAGCAGAAAGAAGAAAAAAGTATTATCTATAATTACGATCTCCCTAGTATGTACAAACATTTTAGCAGAACTAATTGAGCACAGTTTATTACTTACTCATGAACTTCATGCTTGTGTAAATATTGACATTCCACTGTTGAGAGTATTTGGTCTGTAGTTGTTTAAATTGTGAATATTGATTAGAAAAGGAACTATTTCAACGTAATGCCCTGAAATGCATGTAAAATTGTCCGGACCTAGCTAATAAAAGTTTGCTGTTGTAACCTTAATACGCAGCCCTTCCGCTATGACGTAATACAGTCACAGGGACAGTCTGACGTTCATTTGACTGTGTATGAATGACGTACTTGTGGAGATATATTCTGTGCTATAGAATATGCATTTACTTCAATTACATTTTTAAATTGTAACGGCAAAATAGATTAATAACTTGAATAAAAAGTCAGAAAGACGTACCCATCGCAGCAACGTACTATGTATTATGTACAAACTGATATTTTTAATTCAATACATCTATCTAATATATTGATATTGGTCGTAAGTAATAGCGACGTGTATTTCAAATGGATAGTTCAGGTTCTCCTTTCAGACAACGGTGTAGTGTCAGCAAATATCTTGTTTAATTATTGGAATGCTAGTTTTTTTCTCGGTATTTTCATGAGAGCTTCTTTACCTTATGTACTTAATATATTTGTTTGGTTATTTGAACATAGACAAAATATCTTGTGCGCAAAATAATTTATATTATTTATTTAAAACCATATTAACAATGGAATTAGATTTAAAAAAAAAATTCAATCATGTGCTTTTATAAGTTACTGTGACGCGTATTATGGTTTGAAAATGGTTCTATAATTTTCAAGACATTTGACTTTGATTTTTGGTTTTGATTATAGGTATGTATTATCAATGGTTAAGGTAGTTCAGACAGAATCATAACGTAGGTATATACAACATGTATTTAGATTTTCTTTTAAAATCGGGCGCCCTTTCATAAATGTCCTTTTCTTGCTATCCGTCCTAAGTACTCCTAACTAAGACTGCATTTCAAAACCGCCCGAAAATAGATCCCGGAACCGGAACAAACATGGATCGGTTCAATCGCCGCGGCACATACTGTTTACAATAAGGTATATACAATTATACAAAATAGATTCAATTAGAAATATTTTACTTTAATTACGTACTATAACTATATTAAAATACAAAATTGTAATATGTATGTAAACGCTTAAGTTTTATACTTACCACGGGAATGTCTTATGTATCACGTTGATAAAACAAAATTTCCTTTATGTTTGATTCATAACATGCATTTTGTTTTTGATAGTTTGCCAGGTTCTGAAACTTCCGTTTTGCCATGGCTTACTGTTCTCCGCAGTACCCAAAGTATTAAGGGGCGTGTTTTAACACTAAGTTACACTTTACAGTTAACTCGCCTTTTAACGACACTGTAGTTTGAATTAAGGCAAATTTATATTCAAGAATATAAAAAAAGTATGCCTACTTAATAATGACTTAATTAAGTAAACGTATGCATCAATCCCTTGTTCGACAGCAAGAATTTTAAGCGATTAGCCTAAATAGGATAAGTTGAAATATGTAGTGGTTTTAGATAAATCCTTGAAAATAGATAATACTTTTATGCATATTGTGTTATGCACTGTCCCTGCAACTATGAATCATGGGTAACTCTGACTCAGTTGGCTCGGTTCCACGACGGATGGTTTCCAGTTCAAGTTTAGTTAACAAATAGGTATGCAGTTTGTTTGAATCTGTAGGGTATAAGGCACTTGGCGACTTACCGTAACCAATCCTTCGGCCGCCTAGGGTACCTAGGGCTAGACAGAAGGCACGGGAGGCGTCGGCACACACACTACACATATAGCTGCCTCATTTGACCGTCCATAACAGTTCCACAGGTCACCAGCTAGGATCGTTCAGGGTCTATGAAATGAGATCTCATCCACTACACTCACGGCGAATAATTTTGGTCGGCTGTGTAACAGCGCAATTGAAAAACGTGTTGGTCGATCGTAGATCGGAACGGAGACTGTAGGTGGCGCTGTAAGCGCGCTAGGGTTGCCATCACCCAAAAAGCACCGACGGTTTCCGGAATGGAAAACGAATATAGTCGCCAGTGCATAAAATTAAATACTAAATCTATGTACCTAGACATAGTTGTGTTGTCTTGAATATTAATTAGTAAAATTTAATAGATATAAAGGAATGCTGTTCCAGTACGGAACATGCCGCTCACCTTAAAAGAACGTAGTTGCTTTTAACAGCAATGAGAAAGTTAAATATTAAAGTAAATTAAACTTAAGTACTAAGATTAATAGCGTAACGATTTGTGCAACTAATCTATGGGAAGGGGACACACCTTGACGACAGGGCGCTTGAAAAGTGTATTCCCAACCCTCAAAGTGACCACGCGAGTCACGTTATCGGAACCCGGATGAAGAGCATGAATGCGCGCGAGCTTCCACTGCAGCGGTGGGAGATGATCGTCGCGCACTACGACAACTGCGCCTTCACGAATGGGGGACCCGCGATCAGAGAGCCACTTGCTACTCTGCTGAAGTTCGTGAAGGTACTCACGACTCCATCGTTTCCAGAAGTGCTGGACAGTTTGTTGAACCCAGCGCCAACGAGTGAGTCGATCAGGGTTCTCGTCGATTAACGAAATATCGGGCAGAGCCGTTAAGGGCTCGCCGATTAAAAAGTGAGATGGCGTTAAAGGAAGAGGATCGGAAGAATCCGTGCTTATTGCACAAAGCGGGCGCGAGTTTAACACCGGTTCGATTTGACACAGTAATGTGTGCATTTCGTCGTAGGTTTGTGTACGTGTCCCTACAACGCGATGTAAATTTTGCTTAAATTTTTTAATGAATATTTCGAAATGTCCACCGAAGTGACTGGCTTGCGGTGGTTGGAAATGAAAAGTGCAACCCTGTTGGAGGGCTTCTTTATGTAAGGCGCATTGCACCGGATCGCTTCGTAAAAATGCATACAAATCCTTTAAATAGTTATCACAACCTATAAAATTCCGACCGCAATCGGAGTAAATATCTGAACATAGGCCGCGACGGGACGTGAAACGTCGCAGAGCAGCTAAAAAACCATCAGTGGAAAGTTCGGAAACGAGTTCGAGATGTACGGCTCTAACGCTCATACATACGAAGGCTGAAACATAACATTTAATTATTTTAGCGTTACGTACTTTATTAGCGCGCACGTAAAAGGGACCGGCAAAATCGACAGCGGTCTTTAGGAAAGGTCGCGCCGGACGCAACCTACTCGCCGGCAGAGGAGCCAGGCGCGGCTGAGGGGGCGCGGGGCGCGCGCGGTAACAACGGACGCAGCGATGTATGCGTTGGCGCACGGCATCGCGACACGATATAATCCAATATCGTTGTAATAGTAAATACCGAACGGTCTGAGGTCCGGAATGCAAACTACTAACATGAACGTCATCAATGATGAGATTAGTTAAAGTATGTTTTTTCGGTAAAATCAATTGATGTTTGGAATCAAACGATAAGAACGATTTATGAATTCGACCACCTATTCGTAAAAGGTGATTTTCATCTACGAAGGGTGTGAGTCGTCGTAATTGATGTGAGGGTAGGTTACCTCGCGAAATACTATCAATATCGTCATTAAAAACGGAACGTTGTACTAAATAAATAAGACGATTTAAACTTGAATTGTATTCGGGTACAGTAATGTATTTAGACTCGGAACTTTTAACATTTTTACATTTGTTATAAAATCTAAATATCAGTGCAGTAACACGAACTAGTTTTCCTAATGATGAAAACCGAGAAATAATTTCGATCTCCGGGAATGGATCCGTCGTAGACGCGTTAGAAGTCACGAGCACGTTACGTTTTTCTTCGCACGTACTAAATGTCTCATTAGAAGTAGGCCACGCGCTTTGGTCTTGTCGAAGCCAAGCTGGGCCGTGAAACCATAAGTCATGGTGTAAAAACGTACTAGGGAGCATACCCCTCGACGCGGCGTCGGCGGGGTTGTCCGCGGAACGAACATGGCGCCAGTGATTCGCGGGAACGCGAGATAGGATCTCACTGGTGCGATTTGAAACAAAAGTCTTCCATTCATGCGGTGGCGCACGAAGCCACGCTAGCACGATGGAGGCGTCTGACCAAGCATAAACTTGGTCGTTGGTAATACGGTTGCCATAATGGCCATAAATGGAAATTATTTTTTCAATTAGTTTTGATAACAAAACTGCTGCCATCAATTCAAGGCGCGGTATAGTAAGACGAATACTAAGTAGCTACGCGCGGGTTAGCTAAACGAAGAAAAGTGGAAATTTTGCCCTCTTGTGTTTGAAGGCGAATGAAAACGCAGCCTGCATAGGCCGTTTCACTTGCGTCAGCAAAACCATGAATTTGTATGGAAGAATTATAATTAAAAATGTGACGCGGAAAAGAAACTTGAGATAAGAGCGGAAGCTCGTTAGTAAAACGTTTCCATGAATTAACAATGTCGATTGGGGGGTCCTCATCCCATCCGACATTAGCAATCCATAATAGTTGGATCAAATGTTTGGCATACAAAGTAACCGGTGATAAAAACCCGAGCGGGTCGTAGATTTTAGCTATCTCGGAGAGTATAGCACGTTTTGTACATACATCAGACGTAATCTGAACTTTAAAATTAAAAACATCAGAATTAGGGTTCCACTGAAGACCTAAAACCTTGACTTTCTTGTCATTCTCCATTTCTGCAAACGGTACGTTGTCGGGCCGCTCACCATGAGAACCTGGCGGCAGTACGGCAGCGAGTATCGCTGGCGAGTTACTGTGCCACTTACGTAACTCAAACCCGGCCGTCGCACAAATACCTACGAGCTCGCGTTGCAGAGCGAGGGCTTGAGCCTCCGTATCTTCGCCCGAAACGACGTCGTCAACAAATATGGAATTTAATAAGACCGGTGAGGCGAGCTTGAAACTATCAGCCTCGTCGTGAGCCAACTGCTGAATAGTTCGTAATGCGAGATAAGGAGAAGAATTGACACCGAAAGTAACGGTGTTAAGGCGATAATCACGCAGAGGTGCGTCGGGAGAATTACGCCATAATATGCGTTGAAAATCCCTATCGCTATCGCGGAGTAATATGTTTCGATACATTTGTTTTATATCCGCGGTGAACGCGATGGAATGAATACGGAATTTAAGTAGAACGTCAACGATGTCTAAATGTAATTTCGCTCCTGTAAGGAGGGCGTCATTGAGAGAATATCCGTTAGAGGATTTACAACCAGCGTCGAAAACGACGCGCGTGCGAGTTGTCTCACTCGACTCTTTGACCACGCAGTGGTGTGGAATATAATAATGAGCACCGGGGACCGGCGGCTCATCGACGGGCTCCATGTGGTGAAGATCCACGTACTCCTGGAGACACGCGTGATAGTCACGCTTCAGCTGGGGGCTGCGCTCGAGCCGGTACTCCAGCTTACGAAATCGCGATAACGCGATCTGACGCGACTCGCCGAGGGGCGGCGCGTCGGGCTTGAACGGGAGGGCGACGACGTATCGCCCTGAATCGTCACGTGTATGCGTCTTCTGGAAGAAGGATTCGCATAACGCTTCATCGGGAGTGTAACTCCGCTTCTCAGAAATTGACTCCAGCTCCCAGAATTTTTGTAGACTGTCGTAATCGAACGAGCCGACACAAACCTGGAGTGGGGCCGAAACGACGGGATCGAACGCGAGTTTACCTAACAATAAATAACCGAAGATACTATTCATAGCTATCGGCGAACCAGGTAAACCCGAAATAATATTATTACCTAAAAGAATATGGGATAGTATATCCGCACCTAGTAACATTTCCACTGGTTGTGGAGTACGAAAATCAGGATCAGCTAAGTTTAAATTTTCTAAATGTGACCACCCTGTATGTGGTAAGGGCACACTTGGCATTTGTGAAATTAACTTTGGTAAAATTAAAGCGTCTACCGGAATGGCAGGTTGCTGTTTACCTTTAGGGGTAATAAAACACGAAACTAAACCTTTTGGTTGTATTGGTTCGGTATCACCAATACCAAAGATCGGAATATTAATATTTTTTCGCATTAAACCTAATCTCTGCGCACACGACTCTGTAATAAAAGTAGCTTGACTACCAGTGTCCACAATACAACGCACCGTTGAAATCTTCGACGCGCCTACGCATACATCGACGAGCGCGGTCGATAATAGCACCGTATTAGTACGTACAGATGGAGCATTGGACGCGCAGCTGCTATGCACCGCATCGTTAACAGAGGTCGAGGCTCGCGGTGAGTCACGCGTAGTAGCGGGGCAGCGCTCCATAGGAGGGAGAGAGACAGCATTAGAGTCAGCTGTTTCGTTTATAGCCGGTAACGAAGATTGTGTAAAATAATGAATTAAACTATGATGTCGTTTGAAACACGTACGACATACATAACTAGACTGGCATTTTGTGACGTCATGACCAACGTTTAAACAATTGTAGCAAATATTTTTATTTTGAATAAATGAATATCTTTCGCGTGGAGATAGATTTAAAAATTTGGAACATTTTGTCAACGAATGTTGAGCATCGCAACATAAACAAATATATTTGTTTTTGTTTAAACTTCGGTCGTTTGAACGATTCGGCGCATTCAACGTGAGATTAGCTGCGAGGGAAGTGAACGAACGTCGCGCCTGTGGCGGGGCGTGCGGGGCGCGCGCCGCCGCTCCGGCGCCATAGCGGCTGGCTCTCGGCGCATGACTATCTGAACTACCCACTTTAACACGATTTTTAACAGACTCGATAGTGGACTGCCCGCTTACTGAATTAATAATTTCGTCAGCGGAAATTTCCTTCTCAAGGAATGAAATCAACGTGGAAACGTCGGGAATGTTCGATGGTTTCGATAATGACCTTTCGTAACACCTTCGCGTATTAAAGGGTAATTTACGTAAAAGAATGTTGAGAAGTACAAAACTCCATTGTTTAACGGGAAATGACATAGCTTCGAGCGCTTTAATATTTTCGTGATAAATATTTAAAAGATTTCGCATACTATGAAATGACTTGTCGGAACATGACTCGATATCGAGAATGTTATCGAGATGCTTTGATGCAATAATACGATTGTTTTGATAGCGAGAAACTAAAATATCTAAAGCGATGGAATAGTTTTCGTCTGTAATAGGGAGAGATTTAATTAAATTACGTGGCTCGTTTTTAACTGTCGATAATAAATAACGAAATTTCTCAACATCCGTGTAGGCACAGTTACCGTGAACTAGGGAAACAAATAAATCATAAAATGATGGCCAATCCGTAGGATCGCCATGAAAAGTAGGCAAGGTTAAAGTAGGTAAATTTTTATAATTATTAATTGTAGGTGGAGTACTCATGCGCCTCTGCTTCTCATCGTTTTGTTTTAATGTATTTAGATGAGTAACAATAGCATAATAAAGATCGTTAAAATCGTTACGAATTTTAATCTGTTCCTCTTTATTAAAGGACTTTGATTTAATGAGCGTTTTTTCAATTACAGTTTGAAGTTTATTGAATTTTCTCTGATGAGAGGTTAGGTCAGTGGTTCGCGAGCGAAACTGTTGTATATCAGTCGCTGCGAATTGAAGAGATCGTTTGAGCTCATTGAGGATGAGGTCTCTTTCGAAAATATCTTGTTCACATGGACACGAATCCGTGTCCGGACACGGAGATTCTACTTTGGACATTTTGCGTAGCAAAGATGGCGGGTTAGAACACGTGCGGAAATAGTACGTAGTACTGAATAAAAACAAGACAACACAACCTGAATGATACAAATCCGGATCGAACGGATCAAAAAGAGGTATGTAGGGTATAAGGCACTTGGCGACTTACCGTAACCAATCCTTCGGCCGCCTAGGGTACCTAGGGCTAGACAGAAGGCACGGGAGGCGTCGGCACACACACTACACATATAGCTGCCTCATTTGACCGTCCATAACAGTTCCACAGGTCACCAGCTAGGATCGTTCAGGGTCTATGAAATGAGATCTCATCCACTACACTCACGGCGAATAATTTTGGTCGGCTGTGTAACAGCGCAATTGAAAAACGTGTTGGTCGATCGTAGATCGGAACGGAGACTGTAGGTGGCGCTGTAAGCGCGCTAGGGTTGCCATCACCCAAAAAGCACCGACGGTTTCCGGAATGGAAAACGAATATAGTCGCCAGTGCATAAAATTAAATACTAAATCTATGTACCTAGACATAGTTGTGTTGTCTTGAATATTAATTAGTAAAATTTAATAGATATAAAGGAATGCTGTTCCAGTACGGAACAGAATCTTTTTAACTAAGCTATTGTGAATTGAAACCGGCGCGTGCGAGGAAAACGGGTCAAACGAAGAAGTATAAAGTTTGGAATTTATATTCTAAGTTTGTTGCTCCAAGTTCATAGCTATGGTTTTTTGAAATAATTTTAAAAACAAGAATTGTAATAACATTTCTCTGTTATCAATCATTAGTTTAGTCTAAGGTTTAGTCAGATTTTAATTTAGTAGTCACATCTGACAATTTTAAATCTGAATTATTGAGTTGGGATAAAATAATAGTAGGTACCTATGTTTCTTTCTAACTTTTTTGGAAGATATTTCTAATAATAAGGCGATCGACGCTTATAATATTTATTAGTGCGTTTATAAATTTAAAAAAAAACATGGAAATTTGATATGTGACAAAATTAAAATTGCATTTTTTTGGCACCTACATTCACATTAAAAACATAGCCAAATAGGTCATGCGAAATACATTTATGAAACTGTTCTCCTATGAATTTTGTAGCTTACAGGGATTTAAAGTGTGTTCAAATATATATTGCTTAATGTCGCTTTTTTATTCTTTAAAAACCAATCTCGTAAAGAGTTTGCGTTCTTGTAAGCTCCCGTTGCGTAGTCTGTTGGCAGAACAGATTGAAGTCTAGAGTCCATAAGCTTAAACTATTACCACTGAATAGTTCTAAGAAATTTATATTGTAACTGTAAAAAATGTTGCGTCATATTTTAGAAGGCGTGACTGAAATATTTAGTGATATGTATTGATTATGAATGAAATCGGTTAACGAATGAAATGTATAATAAATTGAAGTAAAAAAAATATTAGTACTTATGAAAAGTATAGCAAAACAATTAAAATGAAATCGCGTGATAGACGTAGATGATTTTTTGTTATACCTCTATTGTGTAGTTAAAATCTCAACTGGAATATGCGTGGTGTTAAACAAACCCACAAAGCAAACCTATCTTTTGTGAACCCTGTCTAGACTGGGGGCGTAACCTGATGACCCTAACCAAACGTAGTTAAGTTTAAAAGAAACAAAGTATACCTTGTCACCATGTGCTAAGATATAGTTTACCATAACAGCGATTTTAAGAAAGCCTACAAAGGTTCTCATAGCAAAAGGAAGGCAATCTTTTGAAGATTTTTTTATGTAAGTATAACTATTGAGATACAATGTCAGAATTACGGTCTATTTTTAATCTAAATCTATTTCAAGGATTGGAATGGAACAACTATAACGAATTTCAATTTCATATTTTATTTTACTTGATGACGTTCCAAAAACTTAAAATAGCGCTAGACTATCTACTCGGTTACAAATATGGGAAATGTACAATTTAAATACAATTAAATTTGCATCAAGCATCAAAAATATGTGTTTCAAGGATGCTATATATTCACATGAGTATACTTAAATATTTGTTTGATTTCAAGCGTGATTTCATCCACTTAAACCTTGATTCCATTACCCTTTGATTTACAATTGTTTACATCGATTGCATAGCGCAACTATTCGATGCAGGTAACGTGTTTGGTGTGGTGCACATGTCTGGCATTTCAGTGTGGGCGGAACGTTCAAATGCTACGAATCATAGTCGATATAGATGATATTTTACGTTATTGTACTACATCTTGTTGCATATTTCATGTTTGAAGATGGTGCATTTATCAGTTTTTTGTTTTTTCATATCACGCAAATATAACAGTAGCTTCTGCCCGTCAATTCGTATACACACGATGTACAACCCTGTTTTATCTCCGTAGAAGGCGAATTTCCAAAAGTCCTTTTTAATGCTTCCCTAGGTTATAAAAGGAACCTCTGTTCAAAATCAAGTATAGGCCCTGCGTTATGTCAGTCATTAAGTATGCTTCTCCTTTTATTTTGTACATTATATATCTAAACTGAAGTATGCAGAAATTTCGTGGTAATGAGTTTTTCATGCACTTTCTTTATTGTCTTTTTGACCTTCATTGGATGAATTATCAAATATCCTGCCAAATACTACTACTTTTACAAACAGGTTCGCTTCCCGGTCATCAAAACCCGCCCTTGACCGCCTGGCAGACCGCCAACCCTCCGATGTTATCGATTTAGCCGGCGCCGAACCCGCACTCTTGTTAACCTATATCATTACTGTACTTATGAGATTTCAAGGTTTTAGATGTGATTTTGTTCTTGTGCACTAATAAATTGAACATTGATTCAAGTTTTTTCATAATATTTTTGCGGGTATTAAATATATATTGGTTCACGATTGGTTTCGTATTTTGATCCCGAAACTTGAGTAAATTACTCGTACAACTAATGAACAGATTTGTGGTCTCAGGGCGGCATAACATAAAGTGTACGCCAGAATCTAAGTTAATATCGTAAAAGCCTTCTAACGAGGGGAAGATTTTTTGCAAGCACCACAGACAATCCATCTTCGACCCTGTTACTCTGTTATGTAACTCAAAAGCATGCGTACTATCTTATACAATCTTTTATTGATAGTCACTTGACCTTGACGGTATAATTTCAACTCGTTAAAGAGCTAACACGCCGGCTGTTTGCACTCGTGTTCTGGACGCGATTAAAGGATTTTATGGACGGCTGCTCACTGGATAACTGGACAGTCGGAGAGGGAAATGTTTGAATTAAACAAAAATCCTTTTTCAACATGTTTCGAATGACTTTTGGGCACTAAATCCAGAAATAAAAGTTGGACATAGATCAGTGTTAGAACAGGTATATCCATATAGTCTTTTTAGGTAGGTACCTATTTCTTTATTACGACGGTTGGAATTATTGTAGCTTTTGCTATATTTTTTTATAACTATGATTAGTTCTTTGAGTCCCTAAAGCACTACATTAACAATATTTTTGCGAGTGTACATTATCTACAAAGCGCGCCGCTGGCCGTGCGCCAGGCAATCACATTGTTTTCGAGCATTTTATTACACGGTGAACTTTATTGTGCGCTAACACTTATGTCATGTTACAATACTGTTCTGGCTATAACATGTGCTTTTGTCTCATACCAACGTCGTGATGGAGACTTCTATGTAGGTATCTACTATCATATAACTCGTTTAGACCTTCGATACCTTTCCACCTGGTTAGTATCGAATATCTTTAGTCTGTGAATCCCTGTATTAATAAAATTATTTCCATGTCCATACACTCAGCATTGACACTGGACAGATAGATGAAATCTATCTTGTTCTGGTCTTCTGTAATTGACGCATTAAATCATCGAATAAATAAGTTTATTAAAAACAATATTTTATTCAATATATTATTCACTATTTCCGCGTGAAAATAAAGTAACTCTGAACTTGATATTCTAAAATATATACTTCTGTTAGTTGTAACTATTTTTGCGAACATAACCATGGTACTACTTTTATTTCAATGTATTTAATAGGATTTATGTGTTTTGAAGCGCGTAGCGGTACGTAGCTCGTAGCACTCCAATGCCTACGGAACGTGTAGACATCGTAAGGCTATAACTACGTTAGGTACACTACGTGTGTTGTGTGAAAAATATGTTTCAATGAAGAATTTCTCTAATACGACTCAATTAATATAATTATATAGGTATACATAATACGCATGTACGCATTACCATGTCGTATGTCGTATTTACGTATGTCGTGTTTTTGCTAATTAACTTCATCGATATTACTCCGACTTACTTTGGGTATGTTTGAATCTTTTTTGGATATACATTAAACAAAAAATATTAATTCACACACTTAGCCCAATTAATCATTCTACTTCTGGGTTTTTGTTTACTAGTGTACAAGAATGTAGGTTTATCAAACGTACTTATACTTACAGAAAATAATTGATGACTTCCATCTAATAATCATAAAATAAGGTACATACCTTGTGTAATAAGCAACACTCGCTTATTTACCGATCATAGCTCCATTGCACCTTCCAAGCCATACCAGAACATTATACTTATACCTATTTGCACCCGATCCCTTTGATCACACGGTGGCTGCGTCCGTGACCGTGGACCGGGGAGGCTGCGGGGTGTTCGATGACCCCACGGTAATGAGTCACGGTATTTATGTTATGAAGGTAATATGGAATATTGATTTGTGTTGTACGTATTGAAGTGTAAATTTTTATGTCACGTTAGTGAGATATTGCCTCTGTCCCGGTTTGCGGTGTCTTTGATGTAGAGATACCGTGTTGCGTTAACAAATTGATGCCGGTTGCTGGAGCTTATTTTTCTTATTTTCTATAAGTAAACTTTGATACCAGTATTCATTACCTCAAGCTGTATGTTTATAGCATATTATTAATGTCATTGACATTTATTAATTTACGTTTCTGAAATATTGTACAATTTGAAAAGAACTTAACGCTTGAGTGAGAAAAGACAAAGTCAAGTAATTTCAATTTAGTTACCTTGGAGATAGCATTTTTACCTTTTTACTTTCTCATAAAGGAAAAAGGTACATTCAGTTTCCTTTGTGTTTTTCCAAATATAAATAACTAACTGTGCCCCTCAATTTCATCTGCATGAAAATGAAATATCTCGCAGAACCGGGATAAAAAGTAATCCATGACCTTTTTCGAAATCGATTGAGTGGTTTATGTGTGAAAACGTAACAATCCAACCAACTTTGTGAATAAAGATATTAAATATCGTTCACTTTTACCTTAGCCTCCGTAGTTACTAAATAATAAAATCATTGAAAACATTATTCTAGTACGATCGGGTATGAATACGTCACCAAATCGTGTAACGTCTATTAATTATTATTATTAGTATTAAAATAGAATTTAACAGAGACGGAATCACGGGAAACACCTATACAATAAACAAGAGCGGATAATATAAAACGGCCTGTTTACACGGTATTTTGACGGGAAGCGTTTATTTTATTTTTCATACTTTATGGACCTGCCCAAAATACCCGCTGATTTTATTGCTTACCGACCTTCCGCGTTGTTTACTGACGGAATCGAAAGGTTAGATCAAAGCTTGTTGGATATTGATAATGGGCAATGAGAATAAAGTCACCCAATATGTACACGCTACCGGAACACGGTACTTGGGTTCAATTATGTTGTAACGTCCGTCTGATTAGCCAGTCCCTTAATTTTAATGAAATGTTAATTGGTACTTTTGTACCTGCCCTTGTATTTTGTAAGTGAAATAGGTAATTGGGTACTTGACGATTATTAAAAACGGTTTGAATATATTAAGAAAGTGTTTAAATCGTTGTGTGACGTCACACTGGCATAAATTAACAAGTCTGAGTTTATGTTAATCATTTGAGTCACTAATAAAAAAAATATCGTATAAAATCAATATTAGTTTATTACATACATTATATTGAAATTTAACAATAGCCTCTGTAGCCATTAATAACGTGTCATTTCTTCACGTTTATAATAGTGAATTTTAGGACACCTTTAAATTCGATTCTCCATTTGAATTGAACCCTCCCAATAGGGAACACACTCTCGCTGCACATATCAATCTTGCAAGATTATCCCATGCCGGCGTAATCTTGCAATCTCCCGGAGTTTACCTTGAAACGCTGACTAAAGTGAAAGCCGGAAAATCTTTGCAGATCGAAATGTTATCGTGTTATTAGAGTATGAACAAAAGATAAAATGGATTCTGCTACGTAATAGTTTTTCCTATATAATTCCTTCAGCGTAACTATAGTCTTAGTGTATAACAAAAAATGAGCACAACAGCCACATGGATATTTTAAATGCGTTACGTATAAAGTGATCGTAATACGGTGGCGGTGTACAAAATGGCCATACAATGAGCTCCCCCGACGACGGAGGTGTGCGCCGTCGACGAAGCATCAAGCGACTCTTGCGCAGCCTCACCGCTGATAAACTACAGACAGGTAACTTTTTATAAATGGACTTAGAAGACAGTCGATTCTTTTATGTATGGATGTAAGGTTATTGAGACACGAGAATACGCGTGTCATTGTCACTTCATTAATAATTTGAAAAAGTATAATAGTATCAGATACTTTATCTTGAAAACGCTTAAGCATTTGCCGAGTATATATCATAAGCTGAAGATATAGGTCCGTTATATACTTTAGTATAAAGGCTTTCCTATGCATCTGTTTTAAGCCATTCATATATATTTATGTATGAAATTATTTCAAGAAATGTTAGTTGGTTCCAACACCAGTTTTGAATTTCAGATTGCGTTGAATGTACTTATACATTGCGATTCTAGTAGAATTCCTTTCATTTACACAAATACGTGGATACCATGCACGCGTCAGACATCTGGTGATACTCATGTATTTATTGACGCTGGTTACTCCCTGGGTTAGCTTAGAATACTTTATCCATTTTAACTGCCTGTATGTTCATATAATTAAATATTTAAGTAAAATTTAGAACTTTCCAGTTTCCCTATATGTAGCATAAATATAACAACTGCAGACAGCTGCAATCGATTTTTTTTTGATTTCTTTAAACAAACTGACTTTTACTTAATAGGTTGCATGAACCATTTTAAATATCTAGTTGATGTATATACATCTACATTACATGATGCCCACATAAAAACCTATTTATTAAGAAACATCGATATCGCACGACAACACCGTAAAATAATTGTTGGTTTCCGTAAATTTCATATTTTACGTGTTGAAATGCTCACCGAAATAAAAAAAAAAAAACAGACTGTAGTAGACATTTAAAAGGCATAGTTATATACTTGAGACCGAAATAACGTACTTATTAAATACCTAAATAGAGCGGCAATTTACAAAAATATGCGCTCAAGGCAATCTTCTAGAATAAAACGACATGAATCTAGACTATCAACAGTCGGGGTGTTTTTAATTTCGTTTTCATTCACTTCTGTGGGCGGGCGCGGGGCCCGCCTCAATTACATTTTCCTTATCTTTCGACTTCAACGATTTTCATATCATACTTTACGTTGGAGATCTTTTGGACAGATAACTGCGTTTAATTATCAAAATAATTAGATTTCTACAGTTAAATAAATATTTTACGTAAATGTACTTACGTGAGAAGTTGTTGTGAAGAACTAATGGTTATTGTTTATTTTGATGTATAGTAATAAACTTGAAAAACAGGTGTCCACTAATCATATTTTTGTGTTGACTGTCTACCTACTTTATTGAATAAGTTGTAAACTGTAACTAATCTATACCAATATAATAAAGAGGAAAGGTTTGTTTAGATTGAATAGGCTCCAAAACAGCTGGATCGATTTGAAAAATTCTTTCACTGTTGGATGAACGTAGGTTCACCCTGAGGTCCTTGAGTGATATAGGCTATAGAATATTTTGGAAAAAAATAGGGATCCGTGCGAAGCCGGGGCGAACCGCTAGTGTTATATATAAAGTACATCGGTTATAACTAATATTAGTTGTTGAATGCTGTCTATTAGTTATTATTTTTCCACTCTTTGAATTCGATAACATTTTATGAATATATATTAAGTAACTATACAATTAATACTTGAAATAACATTTGTAACATTACGAATACATTTTTTCGTCGTAATAATGTTATTGCCTTATTAATAACTCTTCTCATATTAAATTATATTTATTAATGTTTACGTTATTGATATGAAACTACAATAACGATCGTTATTTTGCGCGATACAGTTAATCTTCAAAGACTAGATCTTGTATTATGAGCTAAGAATGATGGTGTGAATTGGCTCGAATCCAAATTTCAGTGTTTATGATGCTTTCTGCTTAAACCAGGTGGGTAGGGGATTTTGGTTCCGTAGGTAAGTATTATTGGTTTTTGTAATCTTGACATTACATTACACTTTAGTTATTTGAGTTAGTTAGTCAAAAAGTTTGTAGATTTCTTCCTTCTTTGTATATTTAAGATTATATAACATTATATAACAAATAGATTAGCCTTGCATATAAATTAGTGAACTCTAAAAATGTTTTATAAACATTGCCAAACGAAATCTAAACGTACCTGTTACTTTTACAGCCATTCAATTTGATGTTATTTCAAACGAAATTTCGATTCACTTGGTAAATAGAAAAATTAAATAGCCAAGACCATCTCTATTTTCAAAGCAATAAGGTTACAAATAGGTCGTAATATAACGTATAAAAGAATATCGAGTAGGGTGACGGCACCAGTAATGGACATGGCACCAAGTATGGGCATTATTTTCGTTGATCGAATTTATTAAGCAACTGGCCCAACATTTTTCAATTGGAGACACTAAAACATAAGCAATAGACGTTTGGGCTTTCATTTTGATACACTTCATCAAAATTGCCCGTTTTATTTAAAGATGGTTGGGAATTGAAATTTCGTTTCGCGCGGTGGTCATAAAAAACCGTTTTTGTTATTGAAATCGTTAAGGAGGTGAGTACATATTTGTGCATGGTATTATCTTGTGTTGTGTTGTAATGAGACTTTTTGTTATTTTTACGGAATAATACTATATTGCAAGTAAATTGAGCTAAGTTGAATATGTCCAATCCCAATAATAAGTTTTTTGTGGGGTTTGTTTATCACTGGATTCGATTTTTTACGAATTCCAGTTATGGACAAGTGTCCATTCTTAAGTTTTTTATTTTTTTTTAGTTTATTGTATTAAATTATTTAATTTGTTGTTCTAAACATTTTGGTTGAGTTGATTTTGTGATTGCTCTTTATTTGCCAATGATGGACAATGTCCATAAATGGCTATTTTTAGTTGTCCATCATTGGGTTCTTTGTTTTATCTTATATGGCGCCAATAAAAAACTACACCCCGGAACAAATAGGGAGGGCATTTGATGCTGTATGATGCTGCATGATGCTGCTGAGGATGGGAGAAATGATGATCACAGCTGCCCTCCGGTTTCTTCTTCTTCTTCAACCTTATTCTACCCAATGCTGAGTGAAGATCTCTTCCATTTCAGCCTACTTCCCACGATCTCGAGTTTCCCGCATCTAATGTTTCCCAGCCACTTGCACCAGATCATCGGTCCACCTCCCTGGCTGTCTTCCGACATTTCGCCGCCCCTTTCTCCGTCTCCAATCCAGCATCCTTTCTTCCCTTGGACCTACGACAGACATGGCCCGTCTACTTCCATTTCCTCAAAGCTATGGTTTTTGTTATGTCCGTTAGTCTGGTTCTCTTCTGAATATCGGTATTACGGACCCGGTCACAAAGAGAAATACCTAACATAGCTCTTTCCATAGCCCTATACTACTTGGAGTCGATGAATGATCTGCCTCGTGAAGTCCCGGCTCCATAGACCATTACGAGAAGAACGCACTGTTGAAACGTGCGACGCTTGAGGTATAAAGACGCACACGTTTGTCTTTCAGGTCGTCTGAGAACTTACCAAAATCCCCCCATCTCAGTTGGATTCGCCCTCCGGTTTGGGGTCCCTCAAATAACTTGGCATAACAAAGTCCATGCAAAAGTCCTGCAGTTTGTGCTATGGGACTTCAAACTATTCTCACGGTAGAGGAAGAGGGCAATTTGGTGTAATGGTTGGTCGCAATGAGTTTAAAGCACTTTCACATAAATTGAAATAAATTAATAGAGAGCGTGCAAAAAATTCTCCAGGCTCCAGGTATCCGGAGCCAAATATCTTCATTCTACATCTGGTGAGGGCGTCGCAGTGACACACCAAGTGTTCCACAGTTTCACATTCCTCTCCACACATTCTGCAGTCGCTGCTGTTTGGAAGTCCCATTTTGTGTAGGAGTTCGTTGACTCCTAAGTGACCAGTGAATACTCCTGTTATAAGTCGGATTTGTCTTCAGTTTAGAAACCAAAGTTTTTTAGTCTAGTTTTCATTTGGGTGTTGTATAAATTGCCGTGAGGACCTTAGACCTAAGCATGCCTTCCACTCTTCGGTGTGGCTCTTGATTGTGTTTTCCTTAAGGCCTGTGTTAAAAGTATTGGGGCCTTCACCGTAGCCTGGCTGCCACTCAAAATATAGATGGTTTTTCGTCCAGGTGCCTGTCTATACTTTCTTGTGCACATGCAGCATACGTCTCTGCCTGAAATACTGTGGCATGCTTTCCCATGCTTACACTATAGCATATAAATTATATGCACCGCAGTTTCTGATAGATCTCAGTTGATTGATTTATTATGTTACCAATTCTAAGCTGCAGCTGCTGGCAAAGAGGCAAAGCCTCAATTAATCAATACATAGTATAAAACAAAGTCGCTTTCGCTGTATGTCCGTATGTATGCTTAGATCTTTAAAACTACGCAACGGATTTTGATGCGGTTTTTTTTAATAGATAGAGTGATTCTTAAGGAAGGTTTATAGCCCCCGTGTGAAGCCGGGGCGGGTCGCTAGTGTTTAATAAATGATTAAAACCAGATCGTTGATTGAATTAACTTGGAAATCTAAGGCTGATCACGTTAAAAGTTCAAATAGAGTTAATCAAAAGTAGATTTTTGACTTTTGTTTTATTTATCTGTGCAATAAAAAAGTGTCCATTAATGGATGTTCATGACTGGGTCCATGTCCATTACTGGGGGTCCATCACTGAATCTTCGATGTCCATCAATGGTGATATCGTAAATTTCAATTTATGTATTTTTTATTAATTATGTATTATTTATACAGGATTTTCGGTGTTGTTTAAATGTTCCTCATGTATTTGAGTACCGAACAAAAAATCACCATTTTTGTATTGCCAAAAAACATCCCATTTTTAAAAGAAATTCTAATTTAGTGCGCTTAACATGTCCATAATTGGTGCCATCACTCTAAGCAGGAAGTCATTTACAAAGTTGAATTTGCAACCCGCAAATATCCGCTTCAAATGAAATTGACTTGCTATTATATTGATTTATCTAATCTAAAATTATTATATTACCTCCCGTTTGAAACCAAAGTCAAATGTAAATATACGTAAAGGAAATAATTGAATGTATGATTGTCTAACAATATTTATCATATTATGTAATACTTTTACTATTATATCGGCAAAATGAGTACTCTATTATATAAATTTGTAAATATAGGAGTGTATGTATAGTATTGATGATGATGTAATATAGGAGAAAAACCGATCTAGCTGTGTCGTATTCATGAAAAGAAAAAAAAAACACTTTATTTTCGTGTTTCTACGCAAACTCGTAAGATTACGCGTGGGACCAGCTCACTAGCCGATATATTAGATAGGTATTAAACTTCAAGCCGAACTTATTTCGTATTATTAATATTAAATCAGTGAAGGTGGGATCGAGCCACAGGTACCTGGATATGCTTGCTTTAACCTTCAATAGTGGCACTCTGCTCAATCGAGTTTTAATTACATTTGCGAACCTGGTTCTGATCGCACGCGCCGTTACACGGCTGATAAACAAATAAACGGTTCGATTCCGGTAGCTAACACAGTTGTTTTGCATAGTGTGTCTGAGTAACGTTTCGTTTGATTGAAGGCTAAGAAAACTAGTCGACTTTGATGAAAGCATGAGTGGATGTTGTAGAATATAGAGTTATTTTATCAAGACCTAAAATCCTGTTTCACAATGTGAACCCCCGTAATTTTTTTTATTAGGTACATAAAAATACCCTATTAGTATTGCATATTTATAGATTTATTTGATAAGTTGACTGAACATTTTCCACCTTTTTAACGGTTATAAAAGTGTCAAATATATAGTTGGTTTGTATTCGGATACCTACCTACTTTGTGCATGATGGGGCTCCTAGACGGGCCATGTTTTTGTGCAATTTGTGGCTGCACTATTGGCAACTAATTTCCCAGCAACCACAAAAATATTTCATTGCAACTGATGGCCGAGCCATCTATGGCTGGGCAATGTGTGCATATATGTCTGCAATAGTATGGCTGATGAGACGCAGACTCACACGGGCAACACAAACCGGCAATAATGGCCGACGAAATCACACTTGTCGCAGCAGCTTTCATCGTTTTAAAAGAAAAACAAAAGGAGAAGAAATTATGGATTCGACCTGACTTAAATAAACATGAAACTCTAGATAATTTGAGTCTAGATAGTAGTCCTTGATAATAAATTATTTAATAATTTTACTAGAATGTCAAAGAGTGATTTCGATTTTCTTTTAAACAAAATCGGATCAAAAATAAAAAGAAAAGATACAAACATGAGGACGGCGCGAAAATCGCGAAAGGCGCATGTCGCGTAGAAAAGGATACACTATGGCGTACAAAGTGAACGAGTGAAACAACAATACAACTGGCTGGGCAATATTGCATTTAAAATCGACAGCCTAGCGATCGTCCGGCAACCCTTCGGAACAATATCGGCCATACACGGCAACACAAAAAATGTTTGGCTATATGTCCGGGACATAACTGCATTATTGCATAGTGTGGCTGGTATTGCTTGCAATGTTGCTGGGCCACTGTGTTGCAGCCACATATTGCAGGAAAACATGGCCCGTGTAGGAGCCCCATGAGTTAAATGTGTCATTCCATTTGATAACGATCAGCGCTCCTAGCGGCAAATTACTAAAATATTAATTACTGGTAAAAAATGTAAATTTTATAACAAATCAATCGTATCGTTTTTTGTGTCACACTATAGTCTCTGTACGACACGTTTTGGTATTAAATAATATCGCGCTTCACGAGACCCAATAACTTTATTTCAGAGAATTGTATCACGTATTTTTTATATTATATATCAGAGTTCTTTTAATCTCACTGCTGACCTACAACCTGTATTAAGCATAAGAGTCTTCTCTCACATTGTTTGTAACATCTTAACAAAAGCTCACATTTCGATTAATTACTGCATAGGACGGTCGGGTAGGTTTCAATTAAGGTCGACCTAGGCCTTTCCAGGCCCATTGTTTTAGACCGCAGTGCTCTCGTGGGGTCTATTTTTATTTAGAGGCTGTGGTCTTTTTTAAGCGCCCTAAGCATTTCATTCGATGAGAGTTTTAAAGCTAGGAAAGGTGAAAATTATGTTACCTTAAAATATGCCAAGTTCAAATTTAACTTTTAATTAGTTTACTTGTACTTATAATTAGTCACGGAACAACTAAGTATTTACTAATTAATATAATACCTAAGATAATTGTTTATATATTTATTCCATAATAAAAAGTTGAATATATAACAAATTGAACGATTAACTGGAATACCAGAAAATTTCAAGGTGTTCCGATGACTCGAAGGTCCCTGGGATTCGTTGAAGATATACACGAGACACGTTGTCTGTAATTCACTTTTCACTACAGAATAAAGATGTCGCCAGTAACTTATTGTATTGTTGCCAAATGTTGTATTAAGTACCGCAAGTTTTTTAAAGCGACGTATTTTTCATAATGTTGAATATTTTTTTCCGCTCCTCTCTTGGGTTTTCACAAGCGCGTCCTTACTGCTTGTTCATGAATTCTTTTCACAACTACTACAACCTGCAGTAGGCACTATTATTCCATCAGTCGCCTATTGCCCGCTAAAAGTGCCACAAGTGGCCTAGAGCTGGACGATATAATAATAATTTAGTGTTGTGTCAACAATAAACATTTTTTGTATGCAGATTGATGATGACATACCTACATGTATTGAATATTTACGTGATTAAAAAAATAGCTGACGCGATATTCCCTAAATTTAGAGATGCTGTTCAACATATTTCTATAATATGTGCTGAAACATAAATCTTGACACTTACGAGTTTCTAAAAAGTATTAAAGATTAAAAAAGGGAATGCTTATTGTTGATTACTAAAATTATAGGCTTTTACATACAATAATGAACATGACAAGCACGCTCAAACCGAAGATGCGACCAAGAAACCGTTTTCGAAATAGTTATTGCTTAGGTTTGTGAGTTACTGTATTATTTGATTGTCTATATTATTTTACATCGAATACAAAATCATGCCCAAACACTACTCTGTCACGAAAAAGCTTTATTCGTATGTTACGGAATATTTTTCATATTGTTTTCTTTAATATGTAATATTATGTAAAATGTTTGACGTGAATTTACCGTTACAACCAATAAAACGTGTCTTTTTTTCTTACAGGTAAGTGTTCTTCCTGATCCCAATTGGATATAACTGAGTAAGTCTTAAACCTAGCAACCTTTTTGTAAAGTACTGGGGCGCAACATTAAGTGCACCGTGTATATAATAAAATAATTTGTAAAGTAAGTTTTTAAAAAATAACACTTTACAGGAAGGTTCAACGGCTATAGCATAAATGTTTTTTATCCTCAACGCCATCTATCCAGTTTTGTGTTAAATTCAGCGCGGCGGAGTTTTGTTTTTGGAGAGTGAACTGTAGTGTCGCTACTAGCCGCTAGATTGCGCTACGAGTTGCTGGTGATACTTTCAAATTCGTCCTGGTCGAGTTCATTACGTACATCCTAAACATACGTTGGGCCAAATATTGAATTTAAAACCGCCAAGACTTGTTGGCGCTATTTGACTAGGTGGGTTTAGTTATATTATATTGAAACTGTGCACATTAATGTAATATTTAGTTAATGACTTCGTGTTGTGATAAAATATTATAGTCATCAGTTTATTGTTCGTTCGTCTACGATACGTCGGTTTTTCCACTTGGTAACGGAAACTATCTTCGAAAACATAATCCTATAAGCGGGCCACTATGCTGAACGTGTTAACTAGAGCAATGTTAAGGCAATAAAATTAATACTTAGGTACTTTGAGTTATTGATGCAAATAATAAATATTTTTGATAGGTATACCTATTCCTTTGGATGACATATTATTCATGTATCGTACATACAGCCTACTGATATTGTTGAGCGCATTAGGTAATAGTTTCTCAAACGAGTGTTTTATTATATGTATCATTCCTATGAAAAATTGATTTTATCTTGCATATTATGTTTTCAATGATTTTAATGAATAGGGAAAAACACATACACCAAAGAGGTGTTTTTCTCGTTACCTATGCGTGCATCTCTACATTTAGACTGCTATGACGTAGCTCTGTGTTCATTCATTGATAGTGCGCCATAGTGTGGCGCACAGAATAGAGAATCTATTTTAATTTTAATATAATGCTTGTATATTATTTTACTTTCATTCATGCATGTTTTTTAAACATAAGACATACCTGAGGAACAAATTTATCCACTCACGTACAGTAGGTACCACCTACCTATATTTTTATTGTAGTTTGCCTACGTGAAAACCATGTCGTGAAGTAATGCATTATAAAGTATAGAAGTTCTAGATACTAGTAAGTAGTATGTAGCGTACGAACTGGTTTTTTCCCTCAATCTTTTTCGTTAATTAATATATTCACTGGAATACAACGAGGGTAAAACCACCTGTACCTACGTGAGTGATTCAAAACCACCTTGCGTATAAACATACGGAGCGGTTCCTAAAAAACAAAACACCGCACCAATTTAAAAAAGTTATATTTTTGTGTCTACATTATTTTTGAATACATCGTATGGAATGAAACAACTGTTAACGGATTTAACTCTAAAGTTTTAGCGTTAGACTATTGTCAGCTCAGTCGTGCTACGATTATGGAAACTGTAAAGAATCTGAAAATGTGATAGATAATTTAACCTATTATTGCAGAAACCATAATTACGAATTAACTTTTTTGAATGTAAGTAATTATTAATTAATAACAAGATTGTTTCTTTCTTAATATTGCGCACGGCCATTACTTCGACTGTATGATAACACCGGCGCAGTGGCATCACGCCATCTGTGACGTCACGGCCGTTGCCCATCTGAATAATACATTACCACCTGGAATAGTGGGAAAGTTGCAACCTTTATGCACTTGCTGTTTGGTATGACACCAACAGTGCCCTATGCGCCAAGGGACCCATTTCGCATTCTAGAAATGTATGATTGAGAAATTGACTACCTACATAATCGTTTCCCGATAAAGCATTAATTAATACAACTAATTGACAAATCAAATTTGTTGAGTAAAGTGATTTAAAAAATGTAAGAAGATGACTTCAAGATTATTTGTAAAGAACTTTTTATGTACGAACTTTTTATACGCTTATTTACGTCTCGAGCTAAAAATAAGTGTGATTAATGTTTGTCTTGTCGTGTTTTATAATACCTAAACTATCGCGAGTATTCGTGTTCTCGTAGTGCCCATGCTGTATTTTAAATTGGGTACATTAAGGTGCAAGGTGTAAAGGAATGTTTTGGTTGATCGGGCATCGACTCCACTGCACCGACCTCATGTGCTGAGGCTATTATTAAACATTTTTAAGTTATTACTACTTATTTTCAATTGGCTTTGACATTACAATACTATAAGAGACCCACGGTAAGTTTTAGTGATACAATTAATTACTAAACATAACCGTATCTTTATAGCCGGTAACTCGTTAGTGCCATTCATCTTATTTCAAAATTTGTTCAGACATAAGTATTCTTTAGCTGGATTATAAACAAAGGTAACTATCGATTTTGAATCTTTTATTTTCTGTAAAGTTACCAAAAATCCTCAAATATACAAACGGACACAAAGTCGGTTGCCGAATGTTGCGGAAGCAGCTGCTTGCTAAATATAACCTGAACGCAGATGGCGAGCGACGCTACGTGTCGAACTCGATGCGTTCCTTCCGACGAAAAATAATGGGACACTAATCATTGCACCTAATGTGATCTTAATCCATGTTACTTCTATGCATTTACACCTAGGTTATATTATCATAAAAGATTTTTAATTAAAGACAGCGAAGCCGTTATTGTATTTGTTGTCTATCTTCGACACTAGTGTTTTTTTCTGTAGATAAACACTATCCAGCGTTTCTTTATCGTCTTTTATGGTTGTAGTATTTGAATTTGATAGACAAATTATATATACGATGTGAGTCAGAGGCAACCCCGGCGCTTTTGTAAGAATAGGTGCATTCGTCACCTGCTGCAAACCATCTGGTGTTTGAGGTGATTACATTCCAATATATAAATTATATAAAAAAAGAAAGTACTTAAATCAAAAGACCTTAGGACCCTAAGTTAGTTAAATTTGTGATATATGTTTGATTTTGTTAATTGACAGGTTTGCATTATTCAAATATATTATTTTGTTCGATCCTCGAGAAAAAATAATTTGTTTATTTGTTAGATGATTTTAAAATTCATACGCATTTAAATGTTTGACACAGGGCTGCCAGCAAAAATATTTCCCATATACGGTCCGTCATCAGCAATTATACGAAATTAGACTCTATTATACATATTTACGAACAGGGGGGGGGGGTGCAAATGGAACTGAAGTGAGTTCAAAAATAGGTCATGAATAAATTAAAATACTACATTTTACTGAAAACAAATGATGTTGTTGTATTTCATATTAAATAAAAATTCACGCTTGATAGGCACGCATTTCTACGGCAGGCCATAGGCATGCCATCTTAGTATCTATGTGATGAGAAATAGAATAATAAGTTAGGTTTTTAGGCGCCTTACATAACACAAACAAAGAAAAACAGCAAAAACACAAGTGTGCCAACGTTGAGAAAAAAACCTACAGACTTCACATCAAAACACGTTCAACGGCAACGACAATACGTTATATTTTGTCATGTTGGTAATACGTTCATTTCATACTAAAGATTCCGCTTCATACTTTCCGTGCCCCGAGTATTTTTTGTATCAAATTATACGAAATGGGTCATTATACATCTAGGATACAATTTCACATCAAATTATACACGTTTTGTATCAAAAGATACAATCTGGCAGCCCTGGTTTGACATGATGTGCACTTGAATTTTTTATCGCAGATCTATAGGTGGTAAACATTGCTTCTTGTAATTGCAGAAAATATTCAACATAGCTTATGTTCACTAATATCGATGACATCATTATACGTTAGTGTTTACTTTAGAAACTCAAGATTGTCCTCGGGTCGTTCACTGCAAACGATTCAACACTTGGAAAAAATGTATTGAAATAGGCTTAACTAAGCACCTATATGCTCTTTACAAATAATCCTCAATTTCTTGTGTAGAATTGATAGAAGTGTTCTTCGTTTCAAACATTGTTTATTTTATAATCATTTGTAACTCGCAAACAAGCAATTTTTTTTCGTTGTATTACAAGGCTTTTAAAAATGCTACCATATTATCGATATCTGCCGTTCACTGTTTACTTTAGCTGGCGAGCACCCAAATCAATTAGTCGTGATTTATTTCTTGCATGTTTGATTTCATTTTGTTTTCTATATAATTTAGCATAATTGTCGGTGTTTCTGGTTAGTACTTGATCGATCCGGAACGGTATTTCCCACTAAATATTGCGAAGAAACATGCGTCGCCCTTGACCCATTTTTCTATTAAACACAACAATAAAAAAACGAACTAACCGCACCGCAACCTATTTCACGCTGTTTAAGTAAGTACTTAATATATATCAGAGCCCGTTTCTCAGTACCTAAAAAAATCTCTAAATAGTTAACTAACAAATAAATTATCCAAAGGGTAAATCGCTACCGAATATATTTATTCGACAATTTGTAAAAATTACACCTATTTTTTATGTAAGTACCTAATTGTAAACTTAAAAACAGTTTATATGACATTATGTTTATTTATTTCTACCTTCATAATAATATATTAAATAATAAACTCGGGATATTGCGAAACAGATCAGCCTATTAGAGTAAACAAACATTTATTATATAGGTATATAAACAGCTACTACTAATTAATATTTCTAATGAGGTGTATCGCGTAGATGGCATGGCAGAAGTACATTAACGTGCTTTAAACAGGACAGGACGAGGGGACACAAGAGACCCTAAGCATATTATAAAAATCAATGTATTAGGTGCAACCTCGTATCACTGTTTTAATATTTAACAACTTTTTACTATTTCGTGACGTCTGACAGTTTTTTGTATCCTCAAAATGTACATTTAACACGGATAGTCGCATAGCATGTGGTATTTTTGACCAGATAATATAATGCACAAATAGATTCGCCAACGCAGCGTCGTGTTTTGTAAATATAAGCTATTTATAATTAGCCAAAATAAACACAGGATAGGTTAATGAAAAAAATGATATACCTTTTTGAAGACTGTTTAAATAAATTTAGAGTATTGGTAGGTACTTTGCAACGCACCATTTTAAATTTTAGATTTCTTGATTGCACGTAGCAATAAATCACATCGTATGGTCATAACATAATGATAATAGATAAACGTCTGTTTGTCAGTCTGTTCGACCAGCTGGCCTTCGCACGAGGTCAGAATATATGCTATCTTTAATGGTAATTTATTAGCTTTTGCAATTATCTTGCTAAGTAAAAATGATATAAGTAATTTAACATTATTGTAACCAGTTTCCAGAGGCGGATCTGTTAGAAATTAGAAATAAAATTGGCCTTAAATTATAAACATGTTTGACCAGAATATTAAAAAAGTACCTAATAGAATATAACTAAAGCTTTAATAATCCTTGCGTAGCTACTAGTAAAATAATCTCTAGAATCTGCCATGAACTCAAAATTTCACCTCCACACAGAAATTTGAAGTGAATAACGTATGAACATAATTAAGCTACAATTATAAGGAAGCCCATAAAATGCAGTTAACGTCGGTGTTGTAAAAATACGCGAAATGTGAACATAATCGGACCAACATTATGACAGACGTCACTAATACTGAAGATCATACAAACGGGGGGTTTCTGAATATTGGGCGGTTTGTTTATAAACTTGTCGCGGAAGAGCGTTATCTTCAACATCGGTCCTTGGTCGTGTCACGAATGTGCAATTCAATGAGTTGAATCCTTAAAGCAGTGATAAGTTGTGAAAACCAGCATAATGTCTCTTTAAGACGTGCTCTTAAATTGAGGACAATTTGTAGCAGTGGATCTTAAGAATTCCGTAACAAAGACTTATTTAAAAGTATACGATCATTCACGAATTTAATAAAAATCCTCAACTGAATTACTTGGCGACATATTTGCTTTATTAAAAGATCTAGTTAGTGAAGCGTATTACAAAATATATTACCTTACTAAACAGGCTATGATTTAATGTCTTAAAATAAATCAATGTACAAAAACTACGGTGAGGACACTACGTAGGTAAATGTGATGATGACATCATGAGCTGCTTCTGTCATATATGCGACGTGATGGATTCATGCAACAGACAGGTGACATTTCCAAGTACCTCATTATAAGAATTTCGTGAAATAATTTAATGAGGGATAGGTATGTCTTATTTATGGTTTGGCAATTACGTACCTGTTAGTTAAACTGTACAGTTACCTATTGGACGCTATTGGTATTAAAACAACTGTAACGGTTTTATTTCGCAATACAGTTGTTCCAATACAATATGTAATAACAGCAAAAACATCAGATTTAATAACTTACCTACTTATTTATTTTTTAACTAGCGACCCGCCCCGGCTTCACACGGGGGCTATAAACCTTCCTTAAGAATCACTCTATCTATTAAAAAAAACCGCATCAAAATCCGTTGCGTAGTTTTAAAGATCTAAGCATACATACGGACATACAGCGAAAGCGACTTTGTTTTATACTATGTATTGATTATACGATTTATGGTTTGATTTGTTTTTACATTAATAGATCGAAATATAGTTATATTATCTTGATTATAAAATCATTAATAACGGGCTTGATTACATACCTATTCTGATTTAGTACAATCCAGATATTATTCACTCCACAAAGAGACGAAGAAATTGTAGCGATTTAAAATAAACTGAGTATTTACTCAAGTCAATCAATACATAGCATTATTTATAATTTTGCACTCGGACCGGTACTCAGATAAATTTAATTATAATGTCAAAACATTTACTTTCCTACAACAAAGGATTCAAGTGAAGTTTTTTCTGTTATGTTTATTATACATATCCACTGTCTTTCAATGGGGATAATATAAGGAAGTTAGTAGGTAGATGTAATGACGAATTCTCTAGGTTATATACAACCGGATATCCCCAAAGTTTGCCGTAAGGAAAATATTATAAGTTTGGCAAATAAAATACAAAAAACGGAATTAAATTTTAATCACTCAAATATTACTGAGGTATAAATATTTTATTACTTAAGATTTTATAATATATTAAGAAAATTGGAATTAAATTACTTGACATTTCATGTACCCTCTTGGCTATTATTTTATATGACATTCCTTTATTTTTAAGAACGATTATTAATTCATCAAAGAGCTTAAGTCTAGATTTTGTATCTACGTCGGTCGAACCTACTAAGGAGTTGTACGCGGTGACAAAAGTTAGGTGACATCATCCTATGCGAACAATTTGCAATGTTGTTTGCAAGACGCTTTGCCTAAACTTGTTTATAATCGTAAATCTGATTATTTATTGAATGATCTCAAACAACAATATTTTTTTACAACAGTTAGTAATTAATAATGGTTAACGTGATACATATAACGTTTACTAGTTGTTCTATATACTTAGTGGCCCGCGCCTATATTCAGCAGTTATCTAAACGTCTTGTGGTTCATATTATGATAAAGATGGTACCTATAATGTTACTTGAAATTTGTTGAATATAAAAAAAAAAAGATCTGAAAACAGTTTACCCTCTGTCTATATTACAAATTACCATTATTTAATTGACCAATCAATTGAATAATTAGTAGATTGTGGTCATAGTGATTATTATATTACACAAATAAAATTCTGAGTTTGTCTCTAATTTCTGACTTCTGTTGTCGAGTCGATTCTGTGATGCCATCAATTCTTATAACCTCGTTGCTTACCTAACTTGTACATGAACAATGACAAAATTGCCTTTGTATTTATTGTTGGATAAACAATACGTAGGTACTCTTTAAATTGCTGATTGGATGACATAATTACCGATACAGATTTAAAAGTTTCGAAACTTCTATAATTATCTTACAGACTGAAAATAATTCATAACATACAACGATCTCAAAATTAATGAGAATATGTTTGAAATTATTGTTTTTTTTTTTTAAATATAAAGATGAAGCTCCATTAAGAGCCTTTTACGATAATTATGATAATGAATTGTTATAGTACATGTTCTTTATTATGAAATTTTAACATTTTAGAACCCATGATAAAGTCATCATACTGTAAAGCACCTAATATGTATTTATATTTAGCCATACCATTGCCCTTGAAGTTTTCTCAAGAAATTGCAACAACTCTTCAGCCTATACCAGTCCTTGTTTACTGAAATGTGAACAGATATAGAGTTTGCTTTCAAAACTCATTTTATTGACGTGTGATATAAAACAGAAACTGTATTTGTCAGACTCGAGCGCTATTTCCTACTGGATATCCACTTAGGTTTAAATTTAATATACCTGTTCGACATGAACGTATTTGAAGTACAGAACTCATTTAACGACATTTTCGGGGAAGATTTTCGGAAAATACGTTTCCTGTTCTGATGTAGGCTATTGAGTATCACTCGTCAATGTGCAGATTCATAAAGATCTATCTAGCAGGTTTTTCGGTGAAAGGGCTACTTACATCCTCACAAATGTTTGCTTGTATTATTAAATAGTTTTTAATTAAAATGTGTCAGTTGTCAGATAATTTCGCTGTTGTAAGAACCTTGCGCGTGGTGTTATGTTGATACATCTCAGTACATTTCAATCAGAGGAAGTTGATAACAAAATTGATCTCACAATTGTTGCTCTGTGAACATTCCGTACAGGAATTCAGTGAGCTAAGTAATTTTAGTAATGAAACAATTGAATGGATTTTATAATTAGCTTACTTTCTGTATGTGGTGTCAACTTGTCAATTATTTTTTTACTACTTCTAGTTCTTACTAGTGAAATAGATAGTAGTGCGACTACTGTTGACACTGTGTCAAATGTGAGACACTCATTTATAGAAGTTCTTTTATTGTTTTCGTCCTTTACACCTAAAACATAGGAACGTCTCATTGAATTTTATTAATTGGTTAATCTAATCTGATTGTAATAGTTTCTGCCAATTGTAATAGGTATGTAGGTACCTTACTTCAAAAATAAAAAGATTGGCTTCTTTAGAGTTTGGTGAATGGCGTTAAGTAATTGCAAGTTCAGTTGAGTAATCGTAGAATTATCCAACATATTGTTCGAGAGGAATTCAGACAGACGTACCTTTTCGCCATATGTTGACCCTGACCATAAACTCATACAAATCATAGAACTAACTTCTTAACTACCTCTTATGTGCCACTCAAAACGGACTTTTTCCTATAACGTATACGGTTTATAATGAGTTGGGACAGATATTACTAGTTACCTTCCGTTCGCGGAAATGTTCTAAGCTCGCCGGTGTTTTGTCCTGCTCTAATGTACGCATTGTTTTATTTTTGTCTCTATCCAACGATCACTTAATTTCAAGTGCACAGGTGCAGGTATCGTCGTCTCGCTCGCACCCCTTGTTATGCTTACATCGCTAGCAGGTCAGTCTCCCGTTTCGGTCCGAACGAACCGAACGCATTGTACGAAAGTTTTAAAACTTGTCGAACCTTTTAGAAAGTGCGTTTTGTTGGATGCATTGTCAAGTGTTTTTTTTTTAATGCAATGACACTGTGTTTTAGTGCTGAAGTTTTGCGTGAAGTTCTTAGTGTTTGGTCTGAGTGAACCTTTTGTCCTGGATGTTTGTTATTAAAGTTTGTACCGACATGTTTTTTAAAACGAATTATTGACTATGAGATTGATGCTCTTTTTACTATTAATTTATATTATAATAAGTACATTATTTATGGTAAACTAATTATTTAACATTTTTATGTGTAAAATGTTAATCGGTTGTAACATGTGTTATTATGGTCTACGGAGTATCGATCAGCATTGGTATTTGTAGGTATCAATGGTTTCCTTATAACTACCATTTAGCTTGAAGGCCGTGGAATTGTCCACAATGACTCAATTACTCAGTAAATGCTTTTTAACCAGCCTACGATCCGTATGGCTGTGGGTTCAGTTCCGTTTTAAATTAAGCAGGTACAGATGCTTTTATACAAGCGAAATTGCGTGATAAAATACGAAGCAATGTAATGTACTCAAATAACATATTTTTAGTTTAGTAGTTAGGCTGATCCAGAAAACTTTTAGTTGGAGCGTGTCAAAAATTCAACTTAACCAACTTCGTTTTAAGCCACAAGTTCATTAACTTTCAAAGAAATAGTCCATAATGACGCATACGAAATAAAACCACAAGAACAGTTCTTAATAATTCTGTCTGACCACCCGAGTTACAAAAAACCACTTGTAAAGACCCCTAAGAGTCTGATGAAACTGTCTTAATAACTCCAATAATGCAACCATAGAGGGGGATATGGTAGGTCTAGGTAAAACGGTTAAGGATCACCATATCGCTTGGAGAATGATCTCATACTGTATTTATGTTGGTAGGTTGCCGGCATGCTCGAACGTGACGTTTACTTTTGTTTCTTTCTTCATTTTGCCATCTCGATTCCGTTCCGATTTTTTGTATATGGGATGGGGTACCCATTCAACGTACGTAGGGTACTCCGTGGATAGATTGCATATTATACGTCTTTTGATTGCGTAGTTCATGCGGGCATTCCATACATATTGGTACCCCTAATTAATTTTAACTTATAAAAAAAAAACATTGCATTGAGATATCGGTGCATTTTAATATTTGTATTTATTTGACAACTCCAAAAATCAAAAGTGTAGGTAGATAAATTCTGTAAAATTTTGTTGTTGCATTAAACAATAGATAATCCATTAATGCCGAAAAACAATCTGCACCCACTCAAAATGACAATCACCAAACAATAGTGTGTAATTCGTCACTTTTATCTTATCGTTTCCCAATTGTTCCCGGAACTTTTATCAGCCGCCCACGAACTACCCTTTTGGTTTATCTATTACTTAATGTGTTCAGAAAAACACTTAAAAGGGCCTCAATGTTCTTAAACATCAACGTCGACACGTCGACTTAGAAGTCATCGTCACATTGTAGGTATTAGATACTATTGAAATAGTTAATTGTTATGGCAACTTTTTTCTAGGTACCTACCTACCTACCGTCCTAGCTTACGCTACTACAACATTTTGCCCTAATTATTTATGACATAAAACATCTAAAGATTAACAAAATGTTAAAAGATGCACAGTCAATGAGTAAATATTTCGGGTAGTAGAATATGTCCATGAATGTGTTCTATTTTTTAATTTTTGTTACACAGGTATTGTTTTATAGTGAAACAAATAGTTAAATAAAATATCTCCTTCAATTCTCATCCTGCGCATTACTGGTTTATCTTGTAGTCGTCCGAAACTTTAATGTTATTTTGTTTCTGAGAGTATTAGATTTTAACTATTTTTTTGAGATTATTGACTAAGCTTTTAGTGGCTTACAGCAGTTGAGTGGCTTCTCAGACATTCTTGCTGGCTTGTTGATTCTAAGTATTTTTTAAGTTTTCAATTAAATTATTTTATATATTTCTTTTTTATCATTATAGACATGCTCTATAACACAATATATACACTCTAGACTATATATTTCTTAAATTCTACTTATTTCTTACGCCATACCATGATGTCATATGCATAATGAAACTTTACTCATTTTCCTTACTTTTAATTGGACAGTCGTCCATGTCATATTGTAATGATGATTGTATAGTACCTTCGTTTACTTGTATTTGTATATGAATACCTTTTTATAAATGTTACCTCTTTTCACCTCAATTATCCTGAAACAGATCCACTGCACAAGTCATCTATATTCGTACACTGACGAGGTCACCCCCGCGACGTGTGGTGAATATAGACCATCGTACAATTAGCTAGCACCAAATACAGTGCGACAGAATTGGCTTGTGAGCTAAATGTGTTTAAGGAGTTTATATGAAATGAGCAGCACGACTGTGTCACACTAATGCTTGTGTTCAGATGCCCTGTAACCTATCAATTATTGGAAGTCTTCCTTGTTTTGTAGTTTCTACACATTTTAATGAAAAAGAGCAATAATTGAAAAGAAAGATAATGTGTGTAATAGTTTGTCCATGAAGCTGCATATTTGACCAGTTGTTTGATAAATGATTTGTGAAACAAGACCTTGTCAGTGCTGTGTAAATATCGCACTGACAGAAAGGCTACTTGTAATGAGTCAATGTGTTATTTAATTATTAAGCTAGTCTATGCTGTACAACATCTTTGTTTATTGCCTCTTAATAAATATGAACAGGATACTTACTTAAATTTATTGTTAAACGCAACGTCTGAAATAATGTGTTTCGTATGATTAAGAAGTGTATAAGTATTGGTCGGGTTTTGTTCAGCACATTTTAAATACACGTTTAAATCACTTAACTATGAAAACCGTGCCAATTTCATTTTGTTTTGCACCTATGTTCTAAGACAAAATACTTCGTACATATATTAGTTCGTTAAAAAGTAATAAAAATCGCAACTCAAATGTCTTGTTGAAACAGTAACGGCTTTTAGTGATTTTGGCCCTGAAGAATTCGCAGTATTCATTATAGTGGTAGTCCCTTTTGTACAGTTAGTTGTTTGTGCTGCATTTATGCGCTCGTTTGCTTATACCTGCACGCGGCATATCTTCACGTCCTAGTGTTGCGTTGCACAATTATTTTGCTACTGTAGACAAAGTAGTATATATAATTTCCATAAAAATATATGATTTTCCAAGAAATATCATTTTTACAAATAGGTTGTTGATCATTAATTAAAAACTCAGTTACCTATCTGATATTTCTTAGAATTTTTTGGCAGCTTATTTTACACGAAGTCACTATTTTTCGACTAATCAGAAAACAAAATTCGCCGAATCTATTCTGTTTATTTTCAAAAAGTTCTCTTTTTTATTTCTTTTGCTAAGAACACCACAGTTTTCCGAAATCGTAACAGATCTTTATACCGATATCGTAAGTGGAATATCGGTATTTATATCTTAACGTAAACTCAGTCTAGTCTAAACATTCTCTCATTCATAAGAAAGGAAAACGTGGAAATACTTGGGAATAGTCAGTGATACATAATATGAAACTTTTTGTTTTTAGACGATAAATTCATGCGTCCATTCACATGGAATGTTCCTGGAACCCTTTTACTTTCTTAAAATTGAGTGGTCAACTGTGATAATCTTGGTATGTGACTCGTAACATATTTAATGGAACTACATTACAGTAGAATCCGGCCTGTAAATTAAATTCTTATCCACACATTGGTGATATGAGAATTTAAGTAGTTTTCACTGTGTTTTCCTCATAAAGTTGAATACCAAAGTTCGATTACCTACCTGGAATCCCTTAAGAAATTCTCTTCATAACAAAACATTCAATCATCAATGTTTATTTTTAATGTTAATGCTTTTGTAAATCAACTTCTTACGTGGATTTTTAAACTTCGTTTGTTTGAATTATCGTAAATATATTTTCGATTAGTATTCGTTGAACAGTTTTTACTTTTAATAACGGTTGTTGTATGTTGGATGAATAAATATATTTTTTTTATTGAGAATTCTTTTGACCCGTTCATGGCTCGGATTGGTTGTTTTCTATTAACGTAATCGGGATACCACTGTCGGTACGTAGGTAGGCACATTAAGATATTATTTTATTTTATGGGTTTATGCAAGGCCAGGCTTAATGCGCTTTTGTAATTACCTATCTGTGCGATGGTGACGTTATTCAGCATCTGTATTTATATGAATTATACAGCTTCTCTTTGTTATAAACAAACACAAATATAGCGAATTCAGAAGTATATTATATTTATTAAAATTCTGTATATGTTTAGGTACTTTTGCCGTTACGAACAATATTTTCATTTCATATATCCCATATCTCTATGTTAACGCGAATATTTCCATCTCAAGGTTGCAGCATGTAAACACGCGTCTCTGTTTAGTGTACTTGAAACAGCTGCTATTGATGTTGGCTTTGAAGTGTTAAGTCCACGTGATGCTTCTGTGACTTGTGGGCTGACTTACCTTTAAGAGATTTTATAAATTCTTCATAAATCATATGATAGCTAATCCAACAAAATCATCCACATCTTTTTAGATTTATTTCTCACAGTTTATCAGTTAATTTGAAATTAATTTTGTAAATGTTATAATATGGAATTTTAATTATTATTAATGTGTATGTTTATTCACATACTGAACATACAATAAATGACTCTAAATCATGTAATATTAAACGTGACGCGGCTTAATGTATTTCATATTAGGCTTTACTTATTATGTTGTTTAGTATCGAAGAGCTGATCCTTGACTGGACAGTGATTAGGTGCTAGTTTTCGTTTACCCTCATTTGGCCAGTCCAGTCTTAGTTACAAGTGTATCGTCAAATTCTTAGAACTATTAACCCGCCTTGGAATCCCGCATTTTGTCACGTTCATCAGCCACTCAATATATGTTCAATCAATGAATAGCAGGTTCATCTAGCTTATTAAAAAAAAAGAGATATATATATATATATATATATATATATATTAATTGTATTTCTAAGAAAAGTCTATAGTTCGCTTCTTTTCAATGTTCATATATATGTATGTTGCATATTTAGATCGTATTAGTATACTATAGGTACGTTTCCCAAATCGTAATGGAAGAATGACCACTATGTCCACAAATTAAGTAAAGGTACGAATATTTTGGTGATACTGGTTCATATAATATTTTGTAAAACTTAATTTTAATTTCTTTGCATAATTAGTGTTTCCGTAGTAGAACAACACGTTGCATTCGTGTGTGATAAGTCAGTTTCATCATGTTGAAAATTCCTAAAATACTCGACATAGATTTATTTAAAATTGAGCGGAAACGCTCGATATACAACGCGCGTACAGAATTTTACGGTATTTTACGTTGCTTCATTGTAAATTTTTATTTTGTGTGACCAGTAGGTAATAATGATTTAACGGATCCAATAGTCTCGGTTAGAGTCACAAAATGATTATTTGGCATTTAAGACTGTAGGTAACAATATCACAAATCGTAACATGTTAACCAATTAATCATTAAAAGAATGCTTTTCCATCTTTCGTTATAATTTAAAGACTAAGGTCTACTGAATACATTTGTAAACCTTGAAGTCGACTTCGTCTTGAAGTTAAAAGATGAGACTGTGATAAAATATAACTATTTATAATACAATTTCAAGCGTAAAGAATTATAGATACTCATAAAAAGCAATTATACTAAACATATTATTAACTCATGTTTACGACGAATATTATAGCTTTTAAAATAAACATCTGCTGTGGAGATGAATTCATATTAGTCGTAGTTAAAATAATGCAGTAAATTAAATTTCATTATTTTCTTGATGCTAGAACGTTTCTTTTTAAACAAAATTATATGTTTCAATAACCTTATATCGAGAAATCTTCTTTAGGTACTAATGTATCTGTTTTACTATAACATTACGTAAATAATTAGTGCTTGTATAGGTAATTGATAATATTGAATTGAATGAATGAGAAAAATATATTCGCGATCTATCACTTTTATGTCACATAAACGGGTCAGTCAGTAATGAGATAGTGAAAAGTAAAGTAATGGGTCAATTGACATGAAATGGAAATGTTGCATACTCATCGAATATTTTAAAACAAAATAATGTTTCAATGCTGAACAAATTTTACATTACGAATACGTACAGTACGAATTGCCGTAAATCAACAATCATTTGTGTTTTGTAAGTCGTCAAGCTTAATTCGTCTTTTATAAATAATATTCCAGTAAATTAAAACAACAGATTGTTCATTTATATAAGCAAAACTTGAGTGAATGGGCACTTTGCACCGTCAACCGAAGGGGGAACCGTTTTAGAGGCAGGATATGCTTCCGTAGCCAATTTTGTTCTTACTATACCTGGGGGTTAGCGAGTCACGCTGTCGAACGTTTAAATAGTTTCTCTTTGGTACACATCTCGTCTTGTTTTATTTACTGAAAGTTGTAAACTCTTTATCCCTACTTAATATTATAAATGCGAAAGTAACTCTGTCTGTCTGTCTGTCTGTTACGCTTTCACGCTAAAACTACTGGACCGATTTAAATGAAATTTGGTACAAAGAAAGTCTGGAGCCTGAGAAAGGACATAGGCTACTTTTTAACCGACTGCAAAAAAGAAGGAGTTCCACGCGGACGAAGTCGCGGGCAGAAGCTAGTAACATTATAAAATGAATTGAGATTGAAGCTTTAACGATGTATATGTACAAATACAAACTTATATTTTATAGGGACGGCTTCTAAATAAAGTTATAGTACGATGTAGCATATACGGTTCGGTATGTATATATTGTATATACATACATAGCTACGAATTTCTACATCATAAAGTTCTTTAAATCCGGTACCAAAACTCAAGATAGTCTGTCTGTATGATAATTAGAAAGATAATACCATATGTAGTCTTTATGTTCATAAAATATTCTATTACTGATTTGAACAAAGATGTCATTACAATTCTTGTTACGTTGATAATAGTGTGTTATTCATAACCTTTTATTCGTAATTACTAATATTAAAGGAAGAGCCCCGTATTCAAGTGAATCATTAACACGACTGGAAGTTCTAATTGTGTTTTCTCTTTTAACACCAGATTAATTTTCTTTGTATCCGTTACTTTGTTTTTATTTTACGTTTTTAAGTATTTTTGAGTGTTTTTTGTTTGGTGTTTATTAATTGGTGGAATGCATTGAACTGTAGGTAATATAATATGTTCTTGATTTCACCTTGATATGTTCAAATTGCTTAAATTTTCATATAAAACCTGTTTGATTAATGTAGTTATTATTTATATGTATGACTTTTATACGAATATCATTATTTTAGCTAACTGGTTTTGCTCTATTATTCCTTAGCCCTCATTACCCTCCACTTTCACCCCCCTGTCTGGGACGAGACGAACTAAACTAGATTTGCAGTCAACGAAGCACGAACTGCGTTAACTTTTTTTAAGTTCTAATTAACAAGATCTTTTTTGTTTTTTCTTTGCCATGTGACTGGATAAATTTCGTTTAGACACAGAAGGCTATTGATTTGTCAGCTGTTTATTACAGTGTTTTAAATTTCGTTAAATTTTCTTTATGAAACAAAATAATAAATCCCATAAAAACATTAAACTTTTTGGTATAAGTAGAGGTACAATTTTGTCGTCCAGTTGGATGTTACAGTGTTCATTTTTATGCCCTATTTCTAAGATACGCGTAATAGAACGGTACCTAGTCATTGATACTTGAAGAATCATTCCATGTGCCGCTCCGGAAGCTCAGCGAGGAAGCGGCCTCCGCACTACCGGTCTATCGTGCGATATCAAGCGATAGTTGTTATTATATTGCTAATGTTTTAGATCGAGCTAGTTTTATAATTGACTAAAAAAGTGTCAATATTTTTAGCTAGAATAGACAAAAGATGCGTCATATGCTATTTTACCCTTGCTGCTGTCTGATATAGTATCGGTGTTAAGATAACTTTCCATGTTTCAATTGATAATACACGTTGTTTGTATCTACATTACGTTAAACGCGTAATTAACTACGTAGGTAACATAATATATATAATGTTTATTTAATAGTGACGCTATGTGTTATTCTCGTGTGTGAACTCCTTTACTAGTGTCCTTTTATATCGTATTGGCGAAGATAAATTTTTAAACAATATTTGTAGTTATCGTTTGACTAGCTCGTGTATGAGCAATTGGAGAGGTCTGCAAGCGAGTATGTCCGGTAGTAGATTAAAAATTTGTTTTACTTTTTAAGTCGCCGTATAGTCTTTTTGTTAATTTGTCCAACGTTGAGTCGTATGAGTTCTGTGCGATATATATTTGTCAATTCTAACAATAGATTTAATGGGTAAAGTGCATCAATCTTCGTTTATACCTATGTATTAAACTTTTATTAAATAGACCAACACCAAGAACTTCCCTAATTTAACGTTATTTACAGCATTTAACATCTAAATAGTAAGTGAAGAAAGTGAAGTGCGGAAAATAATCACAAATGTAACTATACCGTGTTGTTAAAGTGTCACTTATGGTCGGAACCATGATGTGGTTCAAGAGGGAACCGAAGGTTGCGACGGAGAAATCCGTCGAGAATGGAATGGTTAGCAAGTTGAGACGGAAGAAGGCCATAACCCTCAAGCCTACGAGGGAGTCCAGTGAGAGGGAAACATCCACGGAAAGTGAAAAAGAGAAAAGGAGATACTCTGACATCCTTGATATGAAGGTGTCATTAGGTGTGTATTGTTTTTTCATGTATATTTATTATTGTTTGTGTATAATTATGATTTCCTTGCCATTTTATATTAAAAGGTTTCTAATAATACCTAATTACGGTATGTTAAACAGTGCTAGAACAATTATAATGACCCGCTCAAATAGACTTATTATGGTTTTAACATAGTACCTATAGGTGTTAAAATAATGTTAGGTAAGCGATAAGACCGGAGTTATTGTAAGTATGTAGTTAAATAGAAGTAGAAATAATTCCGATAACGACGGTAACACTGACTATGAATATTGAAATTATAAATAGAATGAGTGTTAACAATTTAAATGTCATGGTGTAAATTCATATTTCAAATATTTAGGTACTTATATTTTTTACAATTCCGTATTTTATTTAAAAAATGTATTTTTATGATAATTACATAATAATCGAAATGCAACATATGGGTACATATGAAGACTAGGTACCTACTATATCTAATTCCAAAGAACTCAACCGTCCGCCAGACGGATTGGTTTGAAGACTTGTAAAGAGTTTTTTTATGTGAAGACCGTTAAACAACCAAGGTCTTTGCTATTGATTATTTTTTATTGTTGTCTACGTAACACGTGACCGCAGGTACGTTGTGTAATTAATGAATAGATAGTTCTATAGTCCATAAAAATACTGGTAAAAAAATCCTCCGCGGTGATTTTATAAATACAATAATTAAGAAAATTATCATACAAGTTTCGGGGTAAATTTGATTTGTTTCGTTATCGCTTTAACAGATTTAGTTAGATTGGAATTACGTACGCATAGTATTAAATTCATCGAAATTTTAAAAATCAATAATCCCTATGGTTATTGATAGTTTAAAAATTGTCAACGGGTAAACTGTCTCCCGCGTAGGTTACGTTATCTGTATCATATTAACGAATTAGGTTTAACTCTTTGCATAATAAGAACATATTATGTACAAAATATACTTATAGGACACTGTAACTGAATTTTGTCCTAAAATACGTTTATTTTAAAGAATGATCTTACAACTTTCACATCTAAACAGAAGCGTCAAATTTTGAATTAAGTAGTTGCATATGTCAGAAGAAGTCACCATTATCTATACCGGTTCAACAAGTAGGTAGGTATAGTATCTAGCCGATTTCTAACCGTTACAATTCATCCAAACTTTTTGTAGCATGTATAATGGTTTAATACCCAATGAGTCACGCGCAGTGCCGGGTACATCAGATCGAAATGGCAAGCCTGGATGCGAATTTTTAATTAAAAAAAAAGTTATACATGTTTGAAATTGATTAGCTGAGCTAAAGTAGGTTATAAGTTGGTCAAATAAGTTTGCTTCGTGAAGGTGACTATGAAACTTATGTTTACAATTTACGCAATGGTGATAAACATAACTGATAAGATTACAACAATGTGTACTACAAAACAAACAAACAATGATATTGGCAAATATGAACTTTAGAATTTTGGTGAAAGGAAGGTAGTTTTCGATAATTAAGATACGAAGTAGAATTTAACATGAGCTTGAAGTCAGATGATCTGCCAAATTAAAAGAACTGTAAAAAAAAATGTATGTATGTATGAATGTTAGTTACATTTTATGATTTTTTTGCAAGAGTTAAAAAAAATTGCATTCCGTAATTTTTGTCTTTTTTGTCCATACTGACGAAATAAAACACAATATAAAATAACGTTAAGATAACCACAGATTAAGATAAAATTAATCTGGAGACACACGCGTAGAATCTCAAAATAAGGTTAAAAGCGTTTTACAAAACCTGTTTGCTGACATTCAGTGTCAACGATCTTTTATACCTACTTGCCAGATAACAGAGAAATTTACGATAATGTAAGAGATACCATGTTGGGTAATAGTTCATTCTGTTTATATTGTAATCAGACTCAGCTAGCATACAACTATAAATTACAGTAGTTTCGGTAAAAGTGCGGTCTTGTCTTTTGCTTCTTAAAATTAGTTAATATTAAAATAATGTTGTATGTTAACATATTAAAATTTTATAAAGTAGATAAAATGTATTTGGAAAACCATTTGCTAGTATTAGATTTTCACAAGAAATTCACGTTAACATGTCAAAAACTTTCACCTAGTTTTACATTTTAAACAAAACGTTTACGTAAATGATTGTCTTAAAATGCAATTACACGTTTCAAATTTCATGTAACAGTTTTGTTATCCATATAGAAAGTGAAGTCGCACGGCTATTTAACCGCTTACGACAAATGTTATTGTATGTTAATCTTAATTAAGATAATAGCATTTTTTGCGAATCGTTTGTAACGGTCTAACTGCCGTGAGTCACTCTGCAATCTTGACATTGTCTCAGTAATCGATTGATTGAAATGCTTTTTGTTCTCAAAGCGGGTCATTCTTTTATTTTTTATTAGCACCTATTTAAGATGCTGCTGACTGAATGAGTTTGAGATGACATAACTAAAATGGCAAGGAAATCTCATCTACGCGGTTTTAATGTTCTAATAATTAAAATATTTTTTACAGAAAGACGAGATGAAAGTGATGAATCATTGTACGAATCTGCTGATTGTCACAGTGACGCTATATCAGCAAGTGATGATGCTCTTCCCAGACTCAGCAAAACTCCCACAATGAGCAAAGAATCTCTTAAACTAGCCGTTACTGATGAGGAAGTGGATCTTAGAACCAACAAAAAAGGACATCGTAAAACTGTGTCATTATCCAATCCCTTAGAACTTGTTAAAAATCTTGGAGATGAATGGTTTGACGCATCCAAGAAAGATTTGGAAAAGCATTCTGACAAAAAGAAATCTAGGGAAAGTCTATGGAGCGAAGAGGACAAAGATTCTGTTTCTGGGTCGTCAATGAAACTCGATCAACTTAGAAAGAATAGTAAAAAGGAAGATAAAAAGAATCAAACAGACAGTAGGAAAAGTAGCACTACAGATGCACCTAAATCGAGAAAGCCGAGCAGAGCCTCCGCTCTTAATTTCCTGAGGAGAAGAAAAACTCCAGCTGCTGTTAAAGCAGTAGAAGCGGTCACTGAGGTTCTAGATAAAATTATAACGACCGACGAAATTCTAAATTACACCAAGTTCTTTTTAGAAGAAGAAAAGCGACATGCCTCTATTGTGGAAAGCAAACCATTAAAAGAAGAAACTGACTCGGAGGACGAACTACCTACTCCAAAGTTGGTAGGAGATCACAGAAGGAGACTTAGCAGGCAGGCATCTAGGAGCAAGAGTAAGGTTAGAGGAAAGAGTCAGTCCGTAAAAGTGAACACTTTGCGGAAATCACATAGCGGTACATTGAAAAAGGGAAAGAAAAAGAGTGTTAAAACTCCTTTAGCAAATAGAAGCAGACAGGCCAGTGTAGTGGAATCTACTCCAATTGTAAAAAAGAAGAATGTCGATGCTTCTAAACAAAACTCATGGTTGTTTAGTGGACACAGAGGTAGGTCATTTAAATATTAATTATGTTATAATGTAAATTAATCTTACAAATAATATAAACGTCAGTGCACGCTGTGTTAAATTCGAAATACCTACTTCAAAGAAAACGACTTACAGCAGTTTAGAAACTACAACGGACATTAAGTCCAGCTGAATGACCTTAGAGTGATCTATGATCATGAGACCATGTGCTCAGGTCACGATGTGTTTATTCAAACCGTCATTTGTTATTAAGACTGGTTCCGAATATTGCTTCCTTATCTAGACTAAATCCGCCCTCGGTTGGTCTACTTTATATTATATATATTAATCATTATGTTATTGACATAAAGACGATCGTGCAGGGTTTGCAGCGAAGTCTCGGAGAGTTAATTCGATAAATGATTTAATTATAGTATCAAATACGATTTCACTTAGTTTAACCTTCCAAAAAGGTTATAAATTTTAGTAAAACAATATTTTTTAGAATTTTTTATAGTTACCTCATACATGTACTGTCCTATAAGACCTAAGCGTGTCGTTTATTTTATAAAAGGATTTATCAAATTAGTCCTTATAAAGCGTACTGATTGAAAACAATTGTTTGCAAGAATCCACACATCATTAAGCACAATGGAATTACAATCGTTTAACAACATTATAAATTCTTGGAAAAATATACCTTGCCTGCTTGCCCCTTACCTATATACGATTCTTGTTGTGGTTTATCTCGATTTTCTTTACTTTATCTTTATTATGGTATCTAAGAATATCTCTTGGTCATTTTACTTATAGGTTGTATATTTTTATCATAAGTTATCGTTGTTTTTACTTTTTGTATCGTTTTATACTTGTGTAAGGTGTGACTATGAATACACATGAGACTGCGCATTAAAGAACGTATGGTTGTTAATCTAGCAATAAATGTGCCTTACGACCTATAAAGTTGGTAAAAGGATCTTTTATACGGAAATAGAAAAAGTATTGCAGCTTCATTAGCATGTTCCGTATCACTGTGGAGGGTTTTCATCGTTTGTCTCAATGTTCTTGTTTGTTGATAAATTATTACTTTATTTGTTCTTTATTACTACTTCTTTAAATGTCTCGAGAGGCGCAAAGGCTGCAAATCTTATTAATGCGCAATAATTCTTACTGCTCTTTAAAACACCTTCCTTAATTCCAATCCGTTTATTCTGTTTACTTAATCCTTTGTAAGTTCTCTGTTTTTCGTCATTTCAATCTTTTTTAAAATAGATGTTGGAATGAAACAACTATTAACGGATTTAACTCGCGTATTTTTATTTTATTTTATTTGCTGACGTTTCGGATTCTTTACAGTTTCCATAATCGTAGCATGACTGAGCTGACAAAAGTCTAACGCTAAAGACCTAAATCCGTTAATAGTTGTTTCATTCCAATGTGTAATAACCGCGAAGGCATCAGAAATTATTATAAAATAGATGTTATTAAATAAAGATCCGTTTAATGATAACTCAATACTGTGTGGTATTCAGTAGTTATTTTGCCCGTGACCATGACGTATTACATTCCGCATCACTGATAAAATGTATATATAAAGTGTACATCGTCTGCTCGTGTACATTCCGACGTCGGTCAATGGGCCGCTGGCATTATGCGATGGTTTTTTGTTGGTGTAATTTAAGGACAACATACACTGTACCTATGTACATCTTTCCTATTAACTTTCTTTCGGATTATAAATTTCATAATCAGATTTTTCTACGGCCGATCGAGGTCGAACCCTGTCAATGTGTTTTTGAGGATATGATAGGTTGTTTAGATTAGGATTTATTCTTAACTAGCGAGCCGCCTCGGATTTGGCTTTGTATCAGGCTTTATTATATTTTTTCCATCTTCGGTATGGTATATTCACTTCCCATTGTCCAGATGTCACTACTGCATTCATTAGAATGCGCACACGCACCTCGACGGGAAGTCGATATAAATAGTGCCGTATCCTTCACGTGAGTCATGCGGTCGGGGTTCGAGTCCCGGTTGGCTCTAATTTGGGATGGCGAATGTTATTGATCGGTTCGATGTCACTTTGTTAATTATCATTTCCTGCTATTAGTTTGGTAGTTTATTGTTTATTTATACGTTTGTCATGATCTATAAATGTTATATTCGATATACCATTACTTTTTACCCGAAAACAATCGATATTGTTTTAAGAATAAAAATATTAATAAGAAAAGAGGTTCCGCAAGAAATGGTTTTCCTCATCGTCACAATATATTATGGATATATAATAAACAATGATGAACTAATTTAATGATTCAACTCACACATTTCAAACTTATATTATAACTAGCTTCTGCCCGCGACTTCGTCCGCGTGGAACTCCTCCTTTTTTGCAGTCGGTTAAAAAGTAGCCTATGTCCTTTCTCAGGCTCCAGACTTTCTTTGTACCAAATTTCATTTAAATCGGTCCAGTAGTTTTAGCGTGAAAGCGTAACAGACAGACAGACAGAGTTACTAATGCATTTATAATATTAGTATGGATAAATCAATAAATCTTAAGATGTTGGAAGAAGTTACCAACATTTTTGATAAAATATGAATATCTAGTGAAACTCTTACAAAGTGGAGTACCAAACTGATACAGACCGAGGAATCAGTTAAAAAAATATTTGCCGCTAAGCATGTTTTCAGTATACCTATATTGTTTTTTAATACTTTGTACTTATTTTATTTTGATAATCTTCCATCATGAAAATAATTATTTTGTTTATTTGTATAGAAATAAATGCTTACTAGCATCTTATAAATTAATTAATAATTTGATACCCTTTTAATTTTTTCTTTAAAATTTAGATTAGGTTTTAATTTAAAAAAGGCTTTCAGTCGGTCTTAATAAAATGTGTTAATTAATTTTCAGTTGAATAATTACACTATACGACTTTGGCGATACCTATACCAAGTAAATTAGCTGAAGTCACAATAATAATCATATTAAAGTCGAAGAGGTCAAACAGTACGAAATCATATTCTGAAGAATTATATTCATACTAGAAATATTGTTTTCCTTATGCGTATGTCGTAAGTGTTTGACAATATTATTAAAGCTTCACATTTCCTTCAAGTTGATATCCACGTCCCCCTAAGGCATCTGTTTTTTCGCTGTTTTTCATAAATGTTGATGCCGTTTCCATAGTAATTTAGAGAACTTTGTGAAGAAAGTTCACTTCTTTTTACTAGTGTACATTCATATTATGAGCTGCGTCACATTGCACTCGAATACAAATCAATCTTTAATGCATCTGAACTGCAGTTAGTATTGCAATTGAGGATGTGGGTCGGCAATCGAGTAATGACGTCATGTCTGTGAAGTTCCTTCCAAGATAATGGAGAAATTATAATAATGTTTACTGACTACTAGTCTATGAAATTATATATAGGGGCTGGCTATTGTCAAGTATAAAACCTTGTAGTTGGGAACCTTCCGAGACTACTTAAGGTTTCTTCACAATATATTTCCTTAGAGAATATTTCATGCTGCAGGTAAACTGACAATATTTTCAAATTGTATTTTTCTTATGTGTATGAAAATTTTCCTTTCGTATTTAGGTCAAATATCTGGGCGCATTCCACTATTATTCAAAACATTCGTTTGTTTCTAGTTACTCTTGGTTATTTTGTTGATGTTTTCAATTTGTGAGTGTGTATAAGTTAAGGCATAAACCTTAAAGAAAAAAAAAACAATTAATTGTTGCTACTACTTTTTGTAATCTTTTTATGCAATCTTTATGTATGGTTATCGATAGATACTTATGTTTTAGGATCCTAATTCTGTAGTCTACTATAATTTGTCAATGATAATAATTGAAATTCATATTCTTGAATAGGTAATGTTAATAATTAGATACGTGACTTATTCACTGCAAGGGTTTCCCTCAATATGATTTATATGTGCGTTGTAACGTCACTTGACCAGTAGGTAGTATATGTGTAATGTATATGTCGCAGTGATATGATGAAAACAGGGATTTGATCAACTCCCTCAGTGATATGATCAACTCCCGGTAGATGATAAAAATGCCACGCGTTGTGTCATTTTCCTAGCGAAATTTAGTGATTTGATCAAGTCTCCAAGTCATTTTAGGGAAATGAAAGAATCATATAAATGGCTGCTATATTTCATCATTTCACGTAGTTATTTGATCAAATGCCTGAGCTGTTTTAGGGACATGATAAAACGAGTAATTAATTCAACTCGGTTTTAACATTTTACTAAACACGTCTAGTGATTTGATCAACTCCCTAAACAGTTTTAGGGAAATGAAAGAATCACAGCAATAACTGGTGGAATTCTTCATTACCCTTAGTAATTTCATCAAATCTCTTAGCAAATTTAGGGAAATGATAAAACTAGTCTCACAAACAAGATAATACCCTTTAGAAAGTAGGTATTTCTCGGCTAAAAAATAAACAACAAGCTACCTACAGCCCAATATTTTTTGCTCTAACTCTCGGCCGTTATCGCAGTGCAATAATTTCACATGCTCGAACTTCAGTTGCCATAATTTTATATTCTATGCCATAATGGTCATTTGCAATATTTTCATTTGCCATAACTTTTAAGTGTCATAGCTATACGTGTGCCATACATCTCATTTTCCCTATTATTAAATGTGCTTAAATTATACCTATGCCATAGAATTCAATCACCATAATAATTATTTGCCATAACACGGTCAAAGTTTAGTGATTATTATTATTAGTTGACAAAACTTGGTTAGTTTATGTTATGTCGTAAATATACTATTATTAAAAGTATCAGTTCTGACGCTTCGCCGGCCGCTGCCGCGGCACGCTCGCTTCGCTCGCTCGGCTCGCGCGCTGCAAGGGCACAGTTCTACCTAACACTCCTCCTCGCTTCGCTCGTCGTCGTACCTAAAGGAGACCTTCAATTGCCAATAAATAAGATGTCCCCTACATTATACCCACTGTGCACAAAGAAACAGTCTGGATTCGCTTTTTTCGTAATTATGGCAAATAATAGTTATGACATAAAATAATAGGGGTTATGAATATTATAGAAAATAAATAGTATGGAAAGAACTAAAAAAAAATGTGACCACCGTGCAAGATAGTTAATGGCAGACCTAGACATCCAGCCAGTCAAGTGTCAATTGAACGATCTAACCAGAATATCGAAGATATGTCACGTGCTTGGCTAATAGACAATGACACAAAAAATTGGGCTCTAATTTATTATTTTGTTAGCCGAGAAAGAAATACCTATTTCCTAAAGGATATTATCATGTTTCTAAGACTTGTTTTATCATTTCACTAAACTAGCTTAGAGATTTGATGAAATCACTAAGGGTAATGAAGAATTCCACCAGTTTTTGCTGTGATTCTTTTATTTCCCTAAAACTGTTTAGGGAGTTGATCAAATCACTAGACGTGTTTAGTGAAATGTTAAAACTGAGTTGACTTAATTACTCGTTTTATCATGTCCCTAAAACAGCTCAGGCATTTGATCAAATAACTAAGTGAAATGAAGAAATCTAGCAGCCATTTCTAAGATTCTTTCATTTCCCTAAAATGACTTGGAGATTTGATCAAATCACGAAATTTCGCTAGGAAAATGACACAACGCGTGGTATTTTTATCATCTACCGGGAGTTGATCATATCACTGAGGGAGTTGATCAAATCCCTGTTTTCATCATATCACTGCGACATATATAAGTATATGGGTATTTTTTTTTATACCACTGAACTAATATCTATGAACTCAACCCTCATCCTTGAAGGGTACCAGGATATAAAAGCTAGTGTGTTGTATTTAATGTAAGGGTTAATCTTTTGAGAAATGGTCCTTTTCAAAGCCGTATCACTGTTACTGAGTCGATGTAGGAAGTAGTATTTATAGGTACATTGTTCTGTATATTGGACTAGAGGCCAGCCCCGTCTTCGCACGGATCAGTATTTTTTTCTAAATTTAATAATATAGCCTATAATACTCCAGAATAGTGTAGCTTCTCCACAGTGAAAGATTTTTTCAAATCAGTTCAATCGTTGTGGAGCCTATTCAATACATACAAATAATAATGAACTTGCTTTTCAAATCGTTACTTCTCCTTAACATACATATTTCAGATGTAGTTATGTACTGTATGTTATGTCCTCTGTTTCACCGTTATGTAAACACGAGTTCGTTTCCCGTAAGAACCACCGGTGCGACTCCCAGTTGTTTGGTAAGGATATTATGACCGCTTGCTATTTGTTTAATATTAGCACATACTTCAGGATATGATTGAAAGAAAATATTTGCTGAATATTTTAAGTTTATGTAGGTAGCTATAACATATGTTCGTACATAAACCATGTTATTGTAAAGTTGAAAACTAGATTTTCTATTTTTTGAATATTTTTTACTAAATGTTTTGGTTGTGGATTTGGTATTTTATAAGATTCGAATATTCGATTATAAAGTACCTATCCGCTACCCGCTACTTCGCATAATAAATATTTGCGTTAGAAATTTTCTCCCAAATTGTCTGTTGTATGTACACTAATGCACATGTTATATAGCTTGTATATATAGTTATTTGATTAATTCTTAAAGCAAGAGGTATAAGGTGAAGCGTTCAACATTACGTTAGTGCTAACATAACGGACGAGTGACAGTATTAACATAATAAAGCATTGATGCCCGGGCGCATGTGTGAATGAGATGAGATCATGTCTAATTTTAAGTATTCAATACTGAGTAAATAGCGTTTTGCTGTTTTATTTGTGAATCTTTATCGCCGTACTGTATTTTATCCATTTAATCTAATTTTATTGTTTTGATATTTTTTATTAATCATTTACTAGTTGCGTCAATAGGTTTAGTCCTTTTTAAAAGGAACTATGTGAAACTAAGTATGAAAATATTGTTTAGTCAGTTTTCCTTATTGAAATAAAACCTTTTCCTTGTTTCAATAGCTGCTAAATTAATTTAGTTTTTTATACTAAAATACCTGACTGGTTGGGATGACGTCTTCGTGATTCAAACGTGCTAACAAGTAACTTATGAGTAACTTGGCCAGACTCCGCCATAAATGAAACATAAATCAATACATGAATGCCTACATACAACAAAATGTTAGATATCAATATTTTCGTATGTATTTGAATCGTGATATATCTACTCGCAGATTTAATCAATCAAAGCAAGCAGGTAGGTATGTGACAAAAAAATATCATTAAAACTGAAATATTATTGGCTAAGATTTAGTCTGGGTACCTATTACCACTTTCCGTTATGTTTATATTATCTATGGCAAGTACAATTTCGTATCTACAACAAAGTTCTTGGTTTATTAATATTATTTTCACATTTTGTCTGTTAACCCTTTTGACCACGGACGTTGATTAAGTTATCGCCTGACTTTGGCTCGTTCCTTTAATAAATTATTAGTGGGTTTTACCGAATGCAACCTAATAATAAGTATCAAAGTTTTTGTGAGTTTCGTAAGACGTTCTAGAAAAGCTGAAGGTTATTTAACTTATTTCATCCTACTGAATTATGGAGGTACTTCAATAATTTGAAGTTTTAAATCATTAGTAAATAATAGGCGGCGTTGAGGATGAATTATGCATAAAATATGTTTTCACTGTTTTTTTCCATATTTTGACTATTTCTTTCTGTTTAGGAGAATCTAAGAGAGAGGGTTCTTCGGAAGAGCCGACCGCACCCGACGAGGCTGATACCAATGACGCAGGAGCTGATGACACTAAGATCAAGGATTCCAAGTATGTTTATAAACATGTTACACTTATAATGTAGTTATACATTGCATGTGTATGCATATTGCAAACATTTACAACTAGAGGTTTAATAGTTAAGCTCTCTGTATATATGGCGATATGTTTGTAGATATAGGCTGATACACCATATCCACAAAAATGCTATTAACCTGAAATGATCATTTTAAATTAAACAAGTTGATAGTAATCCGGTTTTAGAGTTTAATTATATTGTATTTATTCGAACTCTGTATACAACATCTTATCTCTATACCTACTACTGTACAATGATAAGAAGCACGACAATTAGTCTCTGATTTGTATATTGCGTAAGAGTTAACAAAACCTACACCTCGTCCATTTAATCACAGCTAATATTTACATCATGCTCGCCAGCTCTACCTCTATAAAATAATTATAATTATTGCCACTAGGAACTGAGTGCCAACAAAACTTATAATACTTACACTATTGTTCACTATAAAGCAAATTATAAACATAAATTTGACATCAGTATTAATTTTAGGTAAATGAGAATATTATAACACGGATTCAGATAAATAATAATTTAATTTAAGAAAAGAATTTATAATTCTTTCAAGTAGTAAGTATAAATTAGTACGAAATTTTAAATGATTAACTATTCGACTTCTGCTTATAATAATAGTAGTACGATAAGAATACAGCAAAAATTACAACAACAATTAGTGACATCTTGGTTCACATTTAAACAACTATGTTAGTTATGCTACTCTCCACTGCATGGCGCTGTAAGTATCGATGGGTGTAATTAACAAAGTGAAAATGTCACAACTAAGTCCTATTACATCATAGCAGTCATTTATAAGTCATATTAACTACTAGTTACCTAATGTAAAAGATATATAAAATACTTTGTTTGTTTAACTATGACCAATTGTTATTAGTTGGCGGTCAGCGACATCTAGCAGCCGTGGTGTGAACCGCGCAGAGTCCTGCCGCGAGCGAGATGCCCCGCGTCGTGGAAAACATCGCAACGCGTCGGATCCGAACAGATTCACGCCACATAACCACCAGTAAGTGATAGTTGTATAGCTACAATCTAGTAGATGCCCTCATGTCTCTGGTTTACTGTAGAAGTGTATCCTTGTTCGAGTAGTGACATCTAGCGAACTCAGTAGGAACTATTCAGTAAGTCCTTTGCGAATAGTACTTGAGAATATTTAGGGAGGCGCCACCGATTAAATTTAAGTTCTATGTGAAAGTGATTAAAAAAAAACGCATGCATACCTGTACTGATTAGTTATTGATATTAACTTTTAAATGTATATGATAAAATTAAATATAAGTATGTAAACAAGGTAAAAATATCGACCGTTTTTTAGAAAGGAGTATTCTTTTCATTCTTGATAAATATCCGAATATAAAAGCATACCTTGCATACCACGTGAAATATGCATGTGGTTGCCAATCCAAAAACAACAGAAAAACATTACTATGCAAATCTAGCCGCTAGACGATTCTTTTATTTTCCTGCTATTTCCAAACTATCCTAAACTTAATACCGAACCGTACAAACTTAAAAAGATATAAAATGTACGTAATAATCGTCATAATGTAACCTTATGTACTTAAGCATTAAAGCGCAAAATTGAATGGTATGAGGACGGAGCCAATGCAGCTGAAACTGTTATAACACAAACAAACGAATTTCAACACTATTGTTTATCTAAGAAAGTTTGTTTTTACTAAAAATCGATTAATTGGTGAATTTATTCGAGCCGCTCCGTCAATTTTAAACTCAACTTTACGCCATTTCTGTAAGATTGACTTTTCAACATCATATTATTTTAATCTACGGACTAGTCTATATAGATCTTTGTCCTCCGCGCGTTCTGATGCTTGAAAGAGGTCTTTATATTCGGTTTTCTAGATTTACTCTGTAGAAGTAAATTTCAGAACGGCACTGTTCAGTTTGATACGCGACGTGTATGCGAACGCAGTGCGGTAACATTTTATAAAAGTAATCAAAAAAGTTTAATTATTGGTGTTGATGTTTAGTGATAGGTAAAAATGTAATTGGTCTACAATAATCAGTGCTTCATAATTTAAAATGTCATTAAATTATAAATACTTGGCCTCGTGTGAGTATCAACGTCAATTCACCTCAGAGTTGTTTTTCTGGGATTTAGTTACGGTGTGCTCCGTTTGGCGTGAAATATTTAAATTAATATTCTCTTAATTATTTATACTGATAAAAGAGTTTACGGGAGTATAATAATGACGGTAATAAATGATGCCAACGAAATTATTGAAAAAATGTCCGATTTATATAATAATCTAATTTGAGTAGTAAAAAGAAGGAACAGTAAAATAATTTTATTATATTCGTATATTAATTGTACTTGAAATTAAGAGTTTTCGAAGAATAATCCTGAATCATTAAAACTTTGGTTACACCTGGGCTTTGTCTCGATCCATTACTCGAGAAGCGAACCTTAACGAGATTTGAACTTCTAATGGGGGTGAGATTAGGGGTGGGGCGTAACTTTGGGTCATGAAAAATTGTTTATAAAGATATTTTTTTCATTTAATTTTCTTCTACACAAACCTTGTCCTTGCAATCATAAACAAAAAAAAGAAGTGCAGTAGGTTCCAAAAGCCCGTAACATATTCATTTCAGTGATTAAATGTTATTTTTTATATTTTGATTTAGCGTTCTATCTACATCATTTACAACTAAATCAGTATAGTTAAATTAATTTAAAAGAAAAGATCTTTGAGTCCTATATTTATGTGAAGTATTTGCCCGGAGCATATTCTGCAAAGAACAATGAGATTTTTCTCACTCAAGTGGGGACTAGAAGAGGGTGGGAGATATCGACTTTTGCGACAAAAGGCACCATTAGTCTCTAGGTTCAAAGAATATAACGAAATAAAAATACATGTTAAAACTTAAGTTAAATAATGTCGTTTGAATTTATCGGTACTAAGTAGGTGGATAATAATAGTAATCAGTACTCTTTATATCGAATAATTCCAAATGTTTATTTTATTTAGGAATCTTTCTTGGTTTCAAGTAGGTACCTACCGATGTAATCCATTCGTTATTCCTAACTGAAATGACACCTTGTAGATACACGTCGTCGGCATGCGATTGTCTCTTGTCTGCATTGTCCATTCAATAACATAACGCGTTTGTGTACGTTAGTCTTGCTAAACGATCCATATCCTTAATACAAATACATAGAGTTCATTTTATATATTTAACAGTGACGTCGGCTGTGTTAAACTGTCTATGACATTGTGTATACAAGTAAAGGGTTGATGTCGAGTTATTTGAAATGTCAAAAGTCTAGGAGATATTTGATCTGAAAGTGTCCTTAGGTATAACTGAGATATTTCGTCATAATCCCTACTAATATTATAAATGCGAAAGTAACTCTATCTGTCTGTCTGTCTGTCTGTCTGTTACGCTTTCACGCTAAAACTACTGGACCGATTTCAATGAAATTCGGTACAAAGAAAGTCTGGAGCCTGAGAAAGAACATAGGCTACTTTTTAACCGGCTGCAAAAAAGGAGAAGTTCCACGCGGACAAAGTCGCGGGCAGAAGCTAGTATATTATAATTTATACACGTTTATTCGGCAAATAATTATAGAAACCGCAATATGATTTCAGTGAATTCTATTTGAATATATATTGACGTCAGTTCAATTCTTATAAAATATTACGTCATCAATTATTTTAATCATCGGATTTAATAATATCTGATTGGGATGAGTCCAATACGTAAATTTAAACTGCTTTATTTGAAACGGCAAAAAATACTGGTTTATTTTAAGATAACTTGATCCCTTGTGAATATTATTTTTAGCATATTTTAATTATGAACTGTTTAAAGTCTGGTTTACAGTTTACGTTTTGAAATATAAAATTGCACGGAAAAATAAGAAATAGTAATACCCATCTAAAATCTGTCTAAAGACAAGCAAGTAGTGATTTAGATTTATACTATTTCAAAGACAGACATAATATTACCCAGTTCACTAAAATCAATTTCACGGGAGAGGGACTGAAACCTCGTCATCTACATTGTTGTCGTAATTTTAGAGCCAGCGGCGAATAGAGGTTTAGTGCGACGCGCTTCAATAATCCCTAGCTTTTGTTATTTGAAATTAATGTTTTCGAACTGACCTAATGGATTTTACTATGAAAACTGAACGAACTTCCGCAACTTGTATCGATGTCCGCTACATTACCGACATGTACGGATACTCACATTTATAATTGCTACATTATATGTCGCCAGACCAACTAGAATGTGGCATGTCTAAAAAATATAGGTATAATGCATCTATCTCATCTGGCCCAGCGCCAGTGTCGAGGGGTTTCCGATGCCCGGTGACGCATTCGAAACCTGTCGCGAGTATTTATAGACAAATACTGTATTATGAGTATTGAAACGTAAATTTTGAAGACAGTTATCTGTCAGAAACAAGGTATATTTTAAAGTAAACAATTTGTTAGGTACACTCCATATTGTTTAAACACTTACTTGTATGCTGTTTACGATCATATTTATTTAATAGATAATTGGTATTGGGATTTCATAGGATTATTATTACTTAGGTAGGTAGTTTATTATTGTCATTGTTGTGGTTTTATTTATTTTATTATAATTTTACTTTTATTTTGCGTTATATAATATAATGCGAATAACAGCCACGGAGCTCAGGCAGATGCCTCGAATTCCAGGCGTTCTAGTTATTCCAGGTCAGAAATTAGATCGTAAAACGTTGGTAGATAATTTTGTTCAAGTTTAGTTTGCTGTTATTTTATAGCATAGCAACAACGTACAAATTAACGTTAATTCTTAGTTTATGATGTTTTATAATGTAAAGAATAAACGTCAAGTTATTAATCATAATCTTTAGTTAATAGTTCAGATTTCATTTTGATTGTGCAAAACTATGTCAATGCTAAGCCGACGATATGTACATATGATCAGATTTTAAATATATCTCAATATAAACAAACAAATAGACAGTAAAAACATTCATGTTTACTGTGCGCTGGAAACTTTCAGAACGTCGAGATATAAACACGACATCTATTAGTTCTGCGATTTGGGTTTTGTGCTACAAGAAAACTAAATAGAAAAAGAAGGAATCTACATTTTGTTTTATAAATTTTATTCTATAAACGCGAAATAATATTGAGTAGGTACTTTCCAATTGTACCTACTGATATGAATATATTATCATGTCATGTATAACCTATCATAATAGGTATAATGGCAGACGGCAGTGTATTTCACGTACCAAAGATTAGTTTACTGTCTAAATTGACTAAAACTCAAACAATAACCAGGTTGCGCTTCTGCTGTTATCGGAAGCCACATAGTAACCGAGTCAATTAGCAGGGATCAGCCACGCACTCTCACTAAGCCGATAACCCGGTGCTTTGATTGACACGCCGTGGAAAATAACACAAATTCCATTTGGGACGCAGAATTAGGACAGATTTAGGAATCGATTCCGAGAAAAATGCAAGTCTAGCTGGTATGTGGGTTGGAAGGCTAATTCGGGGTGAAAAGAAATTTTGTAGATATGTGCAGATATTTACTAAAATACGAAACGGAAGACGTAGCACTAAAACGTTGTCCGACGACATGATAAATGTCCCTTGAATCTACTCGATGCGGGCGGAGCGGAAATATGAAGGACTATTGCCTATGTCCAACAGTGGACGTCTTTCTGTTGAAAATGAAGGCGATATCGGGCTGAATTTATCTTTGATTCTTTCAGAATGTTGGGATATTTATTTGTTAATTTAAAGATTGTTCGTTTCGAAGTTAATATTGTCGCTGTTACGCCTTCGCGCTATAAAAGCTTTTTAAAAGCTCTAAGCGAATTAACCGCTTATTGTATTAGACTCTTTATTACTTGCATTAGACTCTTTATTAATTATCTTATCGTTCGTATTCGCTGTGCGTCGGTCGTAAAATATTATAGTGCATCGAATCTCTCTAAAACTAGGCGTAATTATTTCATCACTCGGTCGGAAATAGGACCGGCACTGGGTCATGGCGGTATAGTGTGAGACACAAGTGACAAGCGAGGGTACATATCACGATTTTATATCTCTCATGGTGTTTTCATATACAACGTTTTTCGAACATATATCTACGTAACTTACGCCACAATACTCAAGGCGGTAGTTTCTATTCAATAAAAATATATAAGATGAGTATGATTTAGTAAGGCACCAGATCAAGACTCCGGTCAATGTATTTTCACCTCGACTTCATGAAAAAAAGAATTGTTGTTTTTAGTAAAGTAACAGTACCGTTAGCTGTGGTACTGTTAACAGTAGTCATTTGACTTAAGTAGATTATTGCCTAGGCCATGAAATGGGTAACATCTGGCTAATTACTAGTTTCAACGAATAAACGGATAGCATTTGAAATGAAAATAGACTGAAACCTTTTTTTTTTTATCGCTGGAAAATGCGAAATAGACTGAAACCTAGACAATATGAAGCCAAAAGTTATGATTATGTTTTTGTATGTCAATAAAAAATAACACAGTCGTTTTTAAAATGTCTTTGATCGTCTCAACATGGCTCCCGCTAACTATAAATTATCTTTCAGACGCGAGGTATTTCTATATTTTCCTTGATGATTAATATTAGAACTAATTTTTGAGGGTCATTATAATTTGCGATTTAAAAAAGTTTGTTTTGGTTTTCACCAGCAAAGATGTTAGTCGGTTGATAAATATAAAAAAAGTGATTATAATATGGAGAACGCTGAACTATCAAGACATAAATTCATTTTTTTATGTAATTCGTTTGTATTCATTAGACATTACAGCAATATTTTACCCGTTCGCTTTTAACTTTACTGTCATATAATGTCATATGTAAAATGTAGCGAGTGTTAGATGGATTTTCATTTGTTTTCATCTCAAGTATTGCGTAGGTACCTATACAGAATACCGAACTCCTGAAACAATGAAAGGAGTTATCCTTTATCACGTTCAACCAGCAGTCTTTTGTTTCAGCGTTGTATTCACTACAGCATACCGCTTCAAAACACTCCTCGTGAACATGTTATGTAACTGTGTTGTATTTGTTGAAACGGGACTTGAATAACTAAACTTTATCGTACCTGCTGCTGGTGAGACAGTTTGTAATTGTTATTGTTGAATATACTGTTGATTTAAAAATAAAACAGACCAACAGAATGAGGATCTGTTGCTTATTTCAATATGAGCAATACAAATTACGAAATTTTTATAATACACCTAGATTGAGCTTATTTCGTAGTATAATATCACATAAAGAAATCTTTATTTCGCGTTGAGAGAGAGAGATAAACGAGGGATAAACGATAAGTGCGGAAGTGACATTGAGTGTTTAAAAATACTGCTTGTAACAAATTATCAGTTGTAATATATTTTTTTTGTTTTCTCTTCTACTTAACATTTTTTCTATTTAAAAGAAATGTTATGGTTTTACCATTGATGACAGAAGTCAGGTATATTTCTAACAAATTGGTTTCCTCTGAATTTCTGAAGATAATAATATATGTAGCTACTTTTGGTTTCCGTTGTTCAATAATAGTCTTTAAAGTACATGTTGTTGTAGTGTATGCTATCATCTGCATATATTTAGTATTACCTTTTTGACATAAATGTGCTGATGAGTTCTATTAAACAGTCAGCCATAAATGAAGTCAATGTCACATGTGCGAGAGGTGAATTAAAACCTTGTTGATCTGTGGGTTTATTTTTATGCATCCGCTCTTCGGAGGTCACTGGAATGAAGGACAGCTACTATTTAAATTAAGGGTGATTCTTCAGACTCTTCATTCAAAACTTCTTTTAAAGCAATATTAGGATTACACCTAAATTGTATAGGTACCTAATAATGTATTCGAGTCTTTGTAAACTATAGCTTTTAAAATTATATTATCCAAAAAGAATCTTAATTTAGAATGCAAAATAAAACTTCAAAAATGTACCCAGTCGCACAACGTATCATTATAACTTTGAAGTCGCTGTGAGCAGTCTGAAAACAACATGTCGTTAAGTAAACAATGTGTTCAATTTATTTCTTCTCTCTTTGACATTCTCTTCTTATACCTATATGAAATGGAAGTCTTTGTTTAGATACACATTTTTAATCTTGTCTGGGGATCAGAAATTCTAAATTCTTGTAATGCCATACCCTTGTTCTTTGACGCGAAACAAAAATGCTTTGTTACGAGTATTTGTTTCTGAAACGCTTCGCCCTTTAAATAATACTAAATTGATCTAATAGAAAGCATAACATGTATGTTACAAAGTTATTCAAATAAATAATAATAATAAACATGAAAAATTAGGTACCTAAATCTAACAATCTGAATTCAGAGTTAGGTCACGAGAGTGAACTATCGTTAATATAAGTTATCTCTGAAACTGTGTCAATTACTAGCAGTCTAACAACGTTAAAAATAAGGCTTCTTCCCCAGTTGTAAATAGCTTGACCCCTTTGACTTGGCTTAGCCTTTCTTTGCTCTGCTGTAAACCTTCGGCTTAGTGTCCGTACACGTACGTACATTAGCCTTATATCACTTGTATATGCAAAAGACAAATGCAACAGGTTCAGGCTAATTGAAGTTGGTCGATTGTCACATTAGGTATTCGAAACTTAAAAATACCATAAACTTTGAATATTAAGTGTATCTGGTGTCGGAGGAAAATTCACAAAGAATATATTTAATAAAATTCATGAAACCTCTTAATCGTTCTACGGCGTCATTCAGTATTAATAACTTCGTCATTTACTCATCGCGTTCGCTTACTCATTCTTCTTACAACAATAAGTCTGTTTACCTATGCATCTTCAAATATCTAAGCCCACGTATCCACGTGTAGGTTTAAAACTGATCTCATCTCGATCAATTTCGGAGCAGTCAATACTGTATTATTGGTACAAGCGGTGTAGTAACGAGAAGTAACATGAAGAGAGTTAGCAATTTAGCAATGCCATCCCCAGACCCCAAGATTCGAGTCTCGTAAACCCAATAAGCTCACAACCGTTATCGCAGCCCCTCCCGCCCATAAATCCCACTATGGCCCAGCATACATGGCTATTTCCGAAGACGGGGCGCGGCGGTGACGTCAGCAGGTCCCTTGAGGTGACTTGCTTACCTGACATATGCGTATATGAAAAGAAATATTCTGCTGGAATTATTCCACGACTTGGTGCGGTTTTGCATGAAAAAATAGCTTATGTGACTGTACACTCCAGGTTGTAAGCCGTCTGTACGTTTAATTTCTTACAACTTTGTTTAGCCGTTTTTGCGTGAAGGAATAAGAAAGTCACAAAATTTCACATTTATAAATAATATTAGTTAGGTAATTTTACTATAATGAAGTAATTTTACTTTTGAAAAGAGTTTATTTTATTGCTTTTCTCCTATTTTTTAATGCTTGAAATGTTTCAGAAAGTCCATTACTTAATAATTAATATAAAGAATATAAAGAAAGAAAGAAAGAAGTAGGATTTATTTAAAAACATAGGAACCTTGCACTCAATACTTCAACAGACAAGAGTAAAGAATAATTTACTAAAGAAAGCCTGACTATTCCTTGACATTTGAAACTTTTCGTATCCGCTTTGACCTTTACATAATGAATGAGGCTTTATGGAGTCTTGAGAAGAGACAACCAATTTATTGTTGTATGACAGCGTAGGCGGTGATGTAGAGGTCCTACGAGTGCTACGGCGTAGCAAGTTCAGAAAGTGACTTCGATATACTTAGCGAATCACTTAAGCGAAATTACCAATAGTTTTAATTACCTATAGTATTAAAAATAGTTTTGATTACAGGATCGAATACTAAAAGTTTTAATACTGTAATTAACTACCGTAATTTGCACCCTCCGCTGTTAAGACCTTTGACTGCACATTGGAAACTGAAAAGGGGCAGTTGTGTTTGTATTCTATTACTAAAACTATTAATAATTACATTGTTCATCTATATATATATATAAATAAAACCCGTTTTCCGTTGTCACGGCGTGAATGGCTGGATCGATTTCACTAATTCTTTTTTTGTTGTATTTGTTATTATTAGGAGAAGGTTCTTATGTAAGAAAAAAAAAACTTGATTATAGGGCGGCACGAAGTTCGACGGGTCATATCTAATAAAAATACTGACTAATGCTAGAGCCAGGTTACCAGGTACAACATATTAATACCGAGTGGGTTAAAGTGCTTTAAAAATAAAAAACGTTTCTATTAATATAACTTTTCCGGTAGCTGGATACAATTTAATTTCGTTTAAATCTTTAATTGTATGTTTACTAGTTTACTTTAAAAAACAAGCTTAAATATATACATCACATTATTCAAGTTAATAGCAGCGTGGAAAACTTTCTTAATACCTAACTTTAGATGTACTAGGTACACTGGATAGGTTAGTAGGTGATATCATTTTAATTTTCCACTGACAATATTATTATACTTTATTGGATTACTCCAGGCCGCGCCTCCCTTCGTTGATATAGAATTTTCCATTTTGCTTACACTTTACTGATGTACACTATATGGTAGCGTGTTAAGAGCGATTTTACTTTGTAAAGAAAATATGGTATTATTGGGAGGTTGTTAGTCTAGTAATTATTCTAAGGTATTTTCCTATACACATGAGATGTTTAAGATTAATTCTTCTAAAAAATTAATACAAATACGAAGACGCAAAAAATATATTACTTATATAATTATGAGTTGTGGTTACATCCCAACAAGCAAAATCAGTACTTGTAGTGTTCTTGAAGCCTATTTTTATTAGACTTATAAGATACTCCAAGTATGCTACAAACAAGGATTTGGGCGCAGATATAGGAGCATTCTTTCTTATAACGATCTTATAATGAACTAGCGGAACGTCAATAGGCCCTATAATACGCTTACAATTGTTTTACCGTAGTACAATTGATCCTATAAAGTCCTGAGACTACCCATTTATAAGTACTATAACTCTTATTACTATCTGAGATGAGTATCATACTAGAGCAATTTTAGTTACAAAGTATCTCCTACGAATATACTTAGTTATTTTTTGTGGCTGTTTTCTTTTTAATTTATCTAATACAATTAGTAAGTAGTGAAGAGTATATCTAAGTATTGAAAATTACTATATGTTTAGTGTGTGAAATTACCGGGGAATTCATTTTTATTGTGAATGTCCACCATAATTTGTTGATTTTAACAATGCCCATGGAAAAAGCTCACATAATCATAGATGTTATTGAAATAATATTCGTACATTAATTGAGAACATTCGCCATTTTCTAAAAGTGCTCTGCATTGAGTATATTATAGGACAATTATAGGTAAAATTGCACCTATAGCAGTTTTGATCCAGAGCAATCGTCGCCATATTTAAACGTATTAGCGTTTCGTAACACAAATTCAAACAATGATTGAATGACATTTACTAGTAAGGGGTTTGGTCAAGTAATTTATAGGATTGTTTCATCTTATAAGGCTCTAACCAAGTACAATTTGGGTTATAAGAGCATTGGACAAGACTAATAGCGATGTACACTTGAAATAGTCTCAGATTAGTATAATATAATGTCTTGTACTCTTACAAAATGCTACTATAAGATCAATATTATTCAGGACTATTTGCTCTTTCTGCAAACTGTTATAGGAGACTAAATCCTATAACTATCTTATAAGACGCTCTTGTAGCTTACTACAAGCATGTAAAATAAAACCAAATGATCTTAAGACTATCTACGCTTGTATAATGTTACTATAAGTAAAAGTATCCTATAACTGTTCTGTGCTACAATCTTGTAGCATACTATAAGGATGAATTATAAACACTAATGCTCTTGAGTATGTTACCGCTTATCCAAAGCTATTATAAGTAAATGACTCTACGTCAATGCCTTTATAGGAACGTTATTAGCAAATTAGTACTTATAGTCTTTACTTATAGGAATACTTTGCTTGTTGGGATATTTCAAAATGTGGTTATTAATTAAAAATACATTTTAATGATATCTACCTCAATTTATCATACCACCTGGATACAGATTACGTATATGTACCTACACATAATCACCTATGTAATAAATATACTACAAATGTAAAGTTACAAATTATACTATACTAGCTTCTGCCCGCGACTTCGTCCGCGTGAAACTCCTCCTTTTTTGCAGTCGGTTAAAAAGTAGCCTATGTCCTTTCCTAGTCTCCAGACATTCTTTGTACCAAATTTCATTTAAATCGGTCCAGTAGTTTTAGCGTGAAAGCGTAACAGACAGACAGACAGACAGAGTTACTATCGCATTTATAATATTAGTAAGGATTACCTACTTTTATGATGCTGAAACCTGTGCGCGGAATGAAATATTTTTTTGACAACTACTAAACGTATACATTTGGGAAACAGACTATATTTTCCACCGTCGCATAAGGTCTATTTCCATGATCTTTTTCTGACCAACCCTGATGGTAAACAACACACCTTCCCAGCGCCGCCGTCAGTCGCGGATCGCAACCCGTGCAGTGCGGTCGGGCACGGTATTGCTGGTATACAGAATATACTTATATATATATATGTACAGAGTCGGTGAGATAATTCTTGGTTGTGTTGAATGACAGTGAAGTTATACAGTATCTGTGAGGATTAGGGAAATTAGGTACATTTGAATATAATACATTAATGAGATTTAATTTGCCAACCTAAAGTATTTAAGATTGTTTACACCGATATAGTAGGCTGTAGTTTGGCATTTCTATGTCCCTTTGTGCAACGCAGTTAGTTCAAAACTTAAATCTGTAATTATTTAATTTAAAAACAATTTAAGTGAAATTTCTAAGTAATAGTTAATTGCATCTACAGCTCGCCGGCGGTTTTAATTAAAATATTCTTTAAAAAATAACTCTTATTGTATTTGTTTAAAGTACACATTGAAATGCAAAACTCTAGTGAAATTGTAAAAGTGTGCCGTAACGGATAATGTAAATGTCTACTGTTTTGAGCATTAGGAATATATTTACGCGCGTGTTAATGTATCTTTAGCGGCGATATCTTGTACCGTAGTCGAGATACCGGATGCGTTTGTTGATTCGTTCAAAAACGTTGGATTATTTATTAATTTTGTGTCAAGTAAATAATGATGACTGCCGTATTTGCACCGATTAAGATGTGCTCGTTAAGAATGAAATGGAAACAATCTTCAAAAATCCATTTACCTACATTACTTTATTATCATAACAGTCGGAAGACAATCTTATACCATACCGATTTCCACAACAGATCCCAGCAAAAGCATTATGTTATATATGATTTGGTTACTTAGTTATTGCATTATCATAAAGTTTAGTCACTAAAAGTATCGACGGAAGCATAATACTATTAAATTATTACACTTATACGGAAATTAGACATGTTCGAGTACTGTTACGCCATTTTTAGATCATTTAAAACCACGGAAGCAAAGAAGGACAACTCTGAGTAGATACCGTCAGTAGGAAAAAATATGATATATAATAAATAAATTACAATTGAGTTGTTTGTGCCCTTACGCAGTTCTATACAGCCCTAGTAGGCTTGAGGCCTTAATTAAAACCTAGTTCTGTCTTTACTGCATTCAACGCATAGATTTCCGCAGCGTTGCCCTTGCGGCGCTATAAACAGTGCTGCTTGTATTTCTTATATACAATATAGGGATTGAAGGCATCAGTAGCTGTATATTATGATACTCGTCAGTTTCACATAAAATTTTATTCGAGGCGAAAAAAGGCTAGCGTTTATATTACAGAACATCATTATGAGAAACTATTTATCATAGGTACAAATTACGCTTTAGACACTATAAATTTTTTTATAATATGAAACAATAACGTTTAAAACAATAAAGTGACTGTAAATGGAACAAGTGTATACAAATGTGACGGTAACATAGTGACTAAGAAGTGATAAAGTGTAATGAGGATGACGACTCAAGCTCCCCCGAGGGTGTCCAGGAATGTGTCGCTGCCAGCTGGGAGACAGCCACCGGCAGTCAGTCTGCTCGCGAGGCGGACGCTGTCGGAGAGGTACTTATCTATTGGGTAAATGATGTACCTTTGATTTATTACCTTTATGATATCTTCGTTGATAAGTTGATCTGATTAACGATGATGTTTTCACATTGTGATAATCCTAGAGAGGCAAATTTACTCTTGACAGATCGAAACCTAGAAGTATTTTTACTGACGACTTTATGTGGTAATAATATTCTTATAATGAATATACGCAACAGTTTTCTAGATATTTAACTATAAACTGAGAAAACCATTGGTCACATGCATCTTTGAATTAATGTGTACAGTTATATCGCGATTTTCATTTAGCCTATGAAGGAAGCAACCAATATTTCATTAAAGTTAGGAAAGGAATCACGTATCCAAGGGTTTAACAATAATACGAAATCGCTTCTCACACACACAAGGGCAACAAACCCCCGGGGTATTCTTCAGATTAAATTGGCTTACCGTGACCTCGCCTCCGGTCATTAAGGCCACGGAAAACAATCAAATTGGGACAGATTTCAATATCACGACTTCAATCACGGAAAAAACCAGGCATGTGCGTATTTTATTAAGTGTCTATAATGAAACACAATAATTGGTTTCATTAAAGTACAGATAAACTGCTCTTCTCTCTGACTGTATAATGGTATATACTATATAACCGTATAAAATTAAATAAAAAACTGATTTAAAATTTAATAAGCCTTGATGTGGCAATGCAAATACCGTCGCAGTCGACTGACTTCCTGCGAATAAAAATATTTATCAACCATGAATCCAAATCTTCGTCTTATTCCGCGGTTGTTTGTAATAACGACTTTAATTATTACGTCGTGTGGGTTTCAATCAGCGAAATAATTATTTATTTATAAAATATGGAAAAGTTCCAAAATAGATTAATGCTTTACGCTCTTGTGATTACCTACTCGTAAATAATTTTAAGAGCTCACCGAAGCTTCGAACCGTTACTACGTCGTGTTAAGATCAGTTACGTCATACATCTTGGTGACTGAGTTGCACAAAATTATAATCAGTTTTTTTTTGTTTCAATATCTGTTTCACCCACTATTGTCTTGTGTCTGATTCAGCTGTCGTAGGCGTCTGTCCGTCTGTCTGCTACTTCGAGGCAATGCCCTCTAGCAGTATGTACCTTATCTTTTAAATATAACGTAGGTGATATTTCTGAGTTCTGACGGAAATACATCTTTAGGTAATTTTAAAGTCATTAGTGTTATGAGCATTGTTTTATGTGCTTTGAGTTACTTTTTCTATAAGTTTAAAGACTTTGTTCTAGTTCTATCTTGAAATTTTTTTTTCTTTGTGTCGTTGCATTAGAATAATTCATTTATTAGATTACAAAACAACCAATCAAAACCATGATAAACTTACTTAATCATCAAAGGAAATATGAAAATATTTACTCTATTTAACGGTAACTACATACTCCCATATATATTCTTTATCTTAGCTATTTAGCATTTTCTAAATAGTTTTTTCCCTCATCGGGTTCAAAGAACTTTTAAGTTAATTAATGTAACATCTTTTTTTGCTAACTGTATACATTAGCATTTTCTATTTTGTATGTATGCCAAATGCCACACCATGACCTTTTTTCGACAGCATGCACTTGACCGATTTCATAGTGTAGGTAAATTCCCCTTAGTTTGTTTTATCATAGTTTCCTAGTATGTTGCCCATAATTGCATTCAATAAAATTACGCATACCTATAGAAAAGTAGAACTTCACCGATATAATAAAGACAAAAGTGTGAAGTTTATTGGCTCAAAATTTCCTAAACGTTGAAGTTCATTTAAATGCTAAATTTATTTGTCTTCATTTTATTGCACCATCGAATAGGTAAAATGAAACCTGTCAGATTATAAAACGATAACATTCGTTTCTGCATTTTAAGGACGTTCTTTCTCTACAACCTTATATTTAAAGATTTTAATGTAAAATGTATAATAGTATATAGTTATTTCTGAGTACTTATGTCTTCAGATCATTCAGTCATAATAACTCATTCGTCACAATTAGCACAATCTATCTCAAATCCTTCATCTCTAATTGGTCCATCACTTTCCTGTCGTGTTTAATCTGCTAGTCATTTGTTATGCGACTGGCTCTTGTCACTTTTAATTTGAACTTTACATTGAATATGTTAAAGTTGAATTTGCATTTTTTTATGTTATTCAATTCTGCCGTTTATATCCCATTAAATATCCATCAGGTCCTGTACTATCGATCATGTGGTACATTAACCCGTACTGTACTAATAGATTAGTTATAAGTTTTGGGCTAAACATTTAAAAGAGCTGACCGCGTAGGTTTTATCACATTTAGGGAAGTTTTTTTTCTATGTTGTTTATTGATGTCCTTAGAAAAAAGAAGACTTGACTCGTATGATATTATATTCAATCAACATTTAGCAATCGGCACGTGTCACTTATTTACCAACATTTATAAGTATACACACGTGTTCCCGCTGACTCACTTCTTCTACTGCACTTTAATGTGCATAGACATCAGAAATTAAAGAAGTAGCTTCAGTCTCTTACAATTTATTAAGTAGTAGGTATGTTATTTCCGTAGTTGTTATTCCCAAACATTTTATTACTATTATAAATGCAAATGAGTTCATGTTGTGGATGGTCATTTTTAAGACAGCTACTTTAATTCCGGGAAAGTACAGAATACTGTACACTGTACAGAATTCTGCTAAATAATTGGAAGTTTCAGGACCAGCCGTATAAAACTAAAGTATATTAATTAAAAAATCTGTCGCAATACAATAACGTTAATTTAATTTATCTCATTTAAAAAGATACATTTGTTGTTAAAGTCACCGGTATATAAATCTGTGGGATTTACAAATTAAGCGTATATCGGGCAATGTTATACATATGATTTCTTAAGCAGCTCTCGCTTCGATTTAGAAGCACTTCCGCGCGATGTTTGGGCCACCGCTTCCTGCACGCCGGTGACCTTTGCGATTTAGGTCTTATTTGTCGACTAAATTTAGAATGATGAATGGATCAGTTAGTCGTTATTGCAGGGTTTATACGATCGTGCGCTATGATATTTTTATCGATCGGTTACTCAGTTTTGAAGTTTAGCTATAGCAGGATAAAAAAAAATACCCACATGTATATTACAGAGATTATTCATAGAACACTTACTATTTCCAAGAAAGGTGGTCATTAGCTAGTATTTTAATATACGGACTATACAATTTAAGCTGTTTGTGCTGCTGTTCTATATGTATTTCAAGAATACTCTCTCTCCACAGTGACTTGGAGCCAGGCGCAGCCACAGCTCCCTCAGGCAGCTCGAGCAGTTCCAGTCTGTCTTCACGAAGCAACGAGAGTAACACCGTGCCCGCAGATCAACAGGGTGAGTCCTAGTGTTTTTCTATTTATTTATGGATAAATCTCAATAAAGATCGCGATGTAACAAATTAATTCTAAGATTTTTATTTCATTATTGTACCTTTGTGTTCAGCCTCCCAATCAGACTGGTCGGAGGAGGAAGACCGTCTCGCGGCGCAGTGGACAGACAGCGTGCCCGCGCACGCGCGCGACGCTTTGTCGCTCAGCGCGCGGCTGCGCAAGCGACAGGAGGTCATTCACGGTGAGTAACATGTTCGATTACACACGTTCCACGTCTTCAAGACTTATGCCTACCTACATTCTACATTTTTACGCATATTCGAGGGATCCATCACTAGCTCCGAAATAGTAGCTGAGCCTTGTGAACTTGGCTCGAAATCCGTAAAATAGTTGCATTATTTACGGACGTACGTCGAGGTTATCAAATGCTGTCGCATGCTCGGAAGTCAATCAAATAAGATTTTAGATTTATTTATTACTTGAATTTTTCTTATTTACTTAATATTCTTCCATGCAGAATTAATCGTGTCAGAAGGCTCGCACGTGCGCTGGCTGAAAGTGCTAAGTGTAGACTTTTTGCGGCCTCTCGAGCGACAACCTTCCTTGCTGCCGGCCGACGAGCTCCGCGCTCTGTTCCCGAACTTGCCGGGGGTGAGGGAGCGCCACGTGAAACTGTACGCAGATCTGCGGGCCTTGAGGAATGACTCGACCAACCATATCGTTGGGATTCGAGGCGTCGCTGATGCCATCCTGAATACGGTAACATTATTAAGATATTTAAATTTAATGGATAAGGTTAACATTTAGAATGGAATTTAAGGCGACAACTTAGAGAGTGTCTAGAGGTTTGGATTTTTTCCATTGCATTCTATAAGCGTAACAAATTGTAACTGTTGTCTATTTGCCCTTGTTGAATAGGTATATTAAAAATATTTCTTTAACATTTTTTTATTGAAACAGCGATCTGAAAATCACTTTGTTGAACATCAAGCACATAGTAATTTTTGTTATTTCATTCTACCTTCCAGCTTGGAGACGCTGGCTACTCCTCATCTTTGTCCCGTTTCTGCCGCGGGCAAAGGATGGCTCTAGAGTCCTTGCGGGAACGGCGACGCAAGAACAAAGAACTACACCAGTTCCTCTCGGCCAAGGAGCAGCTGCCGCGCTGCGAGCGTCTGCAGTTAAGGGATTTACTGGCTTGCGTGTGGCAAAGGTACGCGAAATTATGCCTCCCTGGATAGAACAATGGATTGGAATAGCTCCGAAGTAGAGGACTGATATTTTACACAAGCTTTTCTTAAATCTGAGCTTTTAGATGAAGAAGATATCATATTTTCACCTTCATTCCTTTTATTAAATGTATAAACGAAAATAAAAATATCATAATTTTCCTATTTCCGGAATAAAAATATAACAATACTATTTTTTCTTTACAGGTTAACAAAATACCAACTCCTCTTGGAAGGAATATTGAAGACGATAAACGAGTCGGACGCTGATACTGACGAAGATATCGCGCGACTGAAAAAAGCGCACGAGACAGCCAAGGATGTGCTGCAGAATGTGGACACCGCCATACGCACCGCCGAGAACGACCACAGGTAATTAAACACAAATAGTTTTAAAATTAAAATTGTTTTTTAAAACAAGCTTTTATAATTTTACAATGTACATGTGATCCTTTTTCATTTGATACCCTACTCGGGTAGGTATATTTGTAGACTTTTGGTTTTCCACCCCACCGTATTATTGTATAATTTAACCTGTTTTTTATTTCAGACTGAAAATAATTCAAAACAAGCTAGAAGTCCGCGCAGGCAGTGACTGGGGGGAGGACCTTCGGCGGTTAGACCTGACGCAGCACAGTTTGAGGATGGAAGGAGAACTGAACATTCGACACGATGGAAACAAGAAGATCAGCGTACTGGTAAGTTAAACTTATACCATTCCTTTCATTTCTAATAACGATTGCCTTTATACAAGAGAAGTTTGGCGGATATGTCATTATTGTATTCAGTATTACAATATATCGTCTCGAAAACGATCGACTTGTTCATTTAACTAAGATGATATGCATGCCATACTAGTGAAAAAAAAAACAACATAATATTATATGTATAATTTATTTATAATTTAGTGAGATCATTACTCTTCTGTAACAGGTAAATTGATGTAAAATATTAAATAAGTGATGTAGTTTATCAATGTTATATTTTTCCTTTTTTTATTTGTTTCAGGCTCTGATGTTAACGGACGTGCTAGTGTTGTTGCAGCGGGAAGGCGACAAGTTTGTGTTGAAACCTATTCCAGCGCCCAGTCAGCAGACCACTCTGTCGCCTCTTGTCATTTGGTACGTAAAATGTTTTTTTTTTAAATACTTTTCACGTACGTTCAAATATTTCGTGGACATAATATTATGTAAGCACCATAGGGGTGCGAGGGGGTCTTTGCTTTGCTTTTTTTTAATGACTTAAGGGGATGGGGGGTCTAGATGGTTATTACGTCTGTAGTAGGTAGTTATTTACTTTTTCACACAAATGGAAATTCACACCTTGTCTACGCTTGAAAAGTAAACTCATTTTTTCTTACAAATATATCTATCCTAAGCGTATTTTCTTAGAATTATAACTGATGTCAATAAAAAAAATCAGAATACATTTAATGAAAAATGTAAATTGACAGAGTATTCAATGTAGGGTGAACTTAACGAAACGTTATCTTATTGTTATAGGGATAAGGTACTTTTCCGACCGAATGCGGCCGTTCGCAATACTTTCTTCTTGATGAATATCAATGGAGTCCAAATGCACGAGCTTTCTGCGAACACAGCTGCTGAATATACTACGTAAGTATATATCTGCTAGTGGATACCACATATACCTTGGTTTTATATCTTTTTCTCATTTTTCATGACAAGCGTTGGATTTTTAACATTTAACCTCTCATATTTACTTTTTCGCAGATGGGTAAAGAACATTCAAGAGTGCCCTCTGGCGAAGCTCGCGGAACAGAAACCTACTCTTACGCCCTCACACCATCACCAGGCCAGTCGCTCCACTGACGACTCTGGTAAGATAATATTTTATTGCTTAGGTACTTTTTAATTTCGTAAAGTCGTTAAAATGTACCATAATACTTATCTAAAATAATATATTAGTAACTGTCACTGCATTAACCTCATTGGAATGTTGTTTCATTCCAACGTGTAATAACCGCGAAAGCATCAGAAATTAAGTATCTCATTTTTATTTATTACTGAATGTTTAAAAAAATATTCTTGATAACAGGTATAAACGTATCTCGAAATCCATCGGACGCATCAGAGAAGTCCACCTCTACGGCCCCAGCGGATGATTGCGAGCGAGAGAACAGCTCTGAGCGAGAAGACAAAGAAAAGGAAGACAGGGAAAAAGAGGAGAAGGAGAAGGAAGAAAAGGAAAAAGAAGAGAAAGATAGAGAGGATCGCGAGAAGGAGAAACACGAGGTCGTGGAAAGAGAAGACCATAAGTAAGTTTAATTTAATAGGGTCGCAAGTTTATCTGTAGGTAAAAAGAACACAGTAATTCCCTATTTATAAATTGCTATCGCACACTCAGTGGTTAAAATGATAATGCAGTTTTCGTCACAGCCACCGCAAATGCGTCATTATTGTCGTGGTTTTCAATGTGTGTATGATATGTAATACAACTTACGTATTTTGTGTTATTCCTAGGCCACGTCGTCCGACCGTGTCCCGCATTTCAACCCACTCCGCACCGCCGCCGCTCGCGCTAGAACCGCAAGCAGCGGTCACGGTCAACCCACCTATTGCCGAGATGGCGCATGTTGCTCATAGGGCTTTCACACAACAAGGTAATTATGAATAAAAGCTAGCTTACATCTATCATAAAATATTTGTTAAGTACATATTTTTTATAAATGGAATATAATATTATGTAAGTGAAATCTCATGTAATCGATGCTATTAAAATGTAATCATCTTCACGTTTATAGTGACACAGTGTTATGATCGAGCGTAAAGCTAAAACTTTTTGGTCAGAATAAGTTAACTTTCGATTTCCTTTCAGGAACAGTGCGATATTTGCAATATCTTCTAACTCATTACTTTAATCGCTTATATTTGTAGTCTGGTAATGTGCTAATATTGTTGCAGAGCAATTGCGACGCCTGGATGAGGCGATCAATAGAGCTCTCCGCGCCAAGAGCGTCGTGGTGGCGGAGTTGTTAGGAGTGCCCGTCGACAGCTACGCTCAAGTCGCTGACTTGGCCGTTACAGAAGCGTTAGGGCAATGTGGTAAGTACAATATGTGATTTGTTATAATCTGTTTCGCCACGTAATGCAGTTGTCAAGAGAATAAGTTAGCGGTTTTATTAACAAGATCGCCAATTAATGTTTATTTATAAATTAGACAAAAGTGAAAATATTATTTCAAAATTATTGAAAGATCTTTAATTTTCCGAATGAAATCGAATAATGATTTCTAAAAAGGAAGTTTTTTTTTATTATAATTATTTATATTATTATTTGATACTAATAAAACCATTATTTATTGCAGACACGTCTGGAGAATTGCGTCTTCAACGCAGCATAAGTTCTGAAGAACCATCGCAAATACATACACTCTTGCTAGCAGCACTTACTCAAGGTATCATCAACTATTTTGTTTGTAAACTACGATATCATGTTGTTACATTCTAGACCTATGTCCGGGTTGCTGCCAAAAGTTGTCTTCGAGTGAAAGTGTCTGTCATTCATATTTTTGCAATGAGTCAAAGAGTGACAGTGACGTGTGCCTCGCACCACTATTTTTTAACTCGATAGGTAAACAGTACACAAGAAAAATGAAAGTGAAATTTCTCAATTCATCTTTGGCCGCTGCTATAGCTTCTATAGCTTATTCCATGACTCTGTTAATTAAGTGATTTACTTAATTATATATTTCCTGTTTCAGCCAATCAACTAACAGAGTCCCTGAGTAAAGCGCTGTCGGTGAACGAAGCGGCGGCGGTGGCGGCGCGCGCCCGCGGCCGCTGCGACAACTGCTCGCGGCGACCGTTGCAAAGGACCTCCACCGTCAAAAGCACCAAGGAACAAGGTTATTGTCAAATAATATTATACTAATACTTTTAAAACAGAAGATATTATTAGTATTCCTGATTAAAATAGAAGATAATAGAAATGCTATTTGCACTTTGTATACATGGATATTTGTTTAATCGAAATAAAATTCAACCATTCTGTATGTATTTCGAAAAACACCGTGCGTGATTGTCATCGTAAATGACCATTCTTATCCTGAAGACCCTTTAGAATTTCTGAAGTAATAAAAATGGAAGTAGTTAGCTAATTGATTAGTAGTTAGTTGATTAAACGTTTGGAAAAGTTTTCGGCTCATATACGAATCAAACAGAGCTGACGCTGAAGATATTTTTTTAGGTGATAGTATATTTAACTAATCTAACATTTATCTTGTCTTCAGCACCAGACACCATAGCACCTCAATTCGAGCCCGTCGACTCCGAACTAGAGGACACTAGAATGTCGGAATCGTTCAGCGTGCTTGAGACCATCGCTGCCGTGGAGAGGGACGTCTCCTTCGACATGCTGACCGAACTGCAAGGAGAGAGGGAGAGCGCTGAAGACGCGTTAGGTGGGTGGAAATGAAGGTTCATTCATTCACGACACGTTGTCGTGACTTCGGAACGTTCATCAGGCCCTGGTCACGACAACGTGTCGTTAATTACTTTGATAAACAAACTTTTTTGTCATTTTATAGTCAAGGGAAAATTTTGTACGGGAGGACTCTGTAAGTGTTTCTAGCTTTAGGCCTTAGCGCTGAAGATAACTAACGAGAATTATACTTTTTGTATATGATTATATTTTGACCACAAGATTTGACAAGATCGGTTCTAATATCAACGTCGCCACCTCCCCATAATAGCGTAGGTTCAATATATCTGGCTGGTATGGACTACTGACCCTACCTGTAGGTATAATATGTACAGTAACAACATTGTATTGAATTGTATAAACAGAAAGCAACGCGTCCGCCGCTACGCTGGCCGCCTCGCTGGTCCCGCTGAGCGGCGGCTTGCAGCGCACGCTGGCGCAGCTGCTGGCGGCCGTGCCCGCGCTCGAGGCCTCGCGCCGCCAGCTGCGCCGCGAGCTGCCCGCGCTCCGGGACGCTAACGACGCGTTACGAGCACGTCAGTATATTTATTACAACTTTATTGCACGAAACAAAACCAATTATACAGACAATCGACTTATATGTCCAGCAGCTTTAGCTAATCTAATAAGCTAATCAGGGAGAATGTACCATACTTAATATCAATAAAATGTTGAAAAGGGATATGAACATTCCAATAAATCCATTAATGACATTAATCACTAATAATTGTTAGTATGTATCATTTGTAAGTGCAAATCCTTTGCTTATATCAATTGCCTTTTTCGTGGCGGGGTGAGCTACTTATATCCTATATAGCAGTAAACTTTATATTTTATAGATTGCCTTGTCTGTTATTCCAGAGTACCAGATGACGGACGAGATCTCTTACCCCGCTGACAGCGTGGATCAATCGCTACAGGTATTTACATTTTACTTTACTTGTATGTAGCATTATGTCTTTTTTTGTAGTTTAGTAAACAGAATAGATCGTATAGTATGGTATAATATTATTCACTGGCTTGTTGACTCCTAGTAATAAATTTACATTTCAAAATACTTATTCCATATAATTGTTTTAGGACCAGCCCAGTAATGGTGGGTGATCTCTCAAATGCAAAAAGAAAACTTTCGATTTGACGACTGCACTGTGACCACTGGTTGGTCCAACTGTCTACGTTTGGCGCCATTTTGCCAACGACAATCAGGCATAATAATGTCCCAAGCCGGGCGGTGGCGCCTTGGAACTCTTCGACGTTGTTAAATAATTTGTTTATTCTATTTTGGGTCTCTTTTTCATGTTCAAGTTCAATTCTTTGCAGTTTTCGATCACTATTTTTGTAATTATTTTATCGAATAAGCTTATCCGAATCGAATAATAAAACCTGTATATTTTGTAATAATTGTTTTCTCTGTTAGATGTATTGTAAAATTAGTATTAAAAAAAGATTTATTTTTATGATTCCATACGTAAGCTAATGTGATCTGTCACCATACATAGGAAATGTTAATTATGTAGTCTTTCTCTATGTAACAATATTTTCCAAAAGTTTCTTTATTTAAGTTGTGTTTGTTGATGTAAATAAAGTATATGTTAGACGAGCGACTATAAATGTTTTATGTAATCATTTTTTTTTAAATCATTAGCTAAATATTTCTATGTATTTCGCTGTTATACGTGTATTTGGAAGTATTAATTGACAATATAATTATTGGAAAAAATATTAAATTATGATTAGAATCAAGCTTAAATTATGTCCCATTTTATAAACTTTTTGATGTCGCAGTATATATGAATTGTAACACAAAGTGCCCTCAACCCAGTACCTTGTATTTGCCATATTGTGTAGTGATAAATGCTGTTTTACTTAGAAGAAGGAAAAGTATCTTTTTTAGAGTGTGATATTTAAAGCATGCAGGGTTGCTTTTAAATTTATTTTTGCATGAATCATAACGCATTTTGACTATATTTTTTAATGAAAGTCGCCCTGTATGTAAATTATTAAAACAGCTAATGTATGTTGTAAGAACAAGATTCCGTGTACCTAAACGTTATAAACTAAGTAAATGAAATAATTCCACTTAGTTACAGTTTTATAATTGTATACACATAGATTTATACGGAAATATATATTTTATACATAAGATAGGCTTAGACCAAATGAACCATCCGATGTCTTTGTATGTAGCTATGTATTGACCTTGGTAATCAAATATATCGTTAATATAAGATTCGAATAACATTTGGAATTGTTCTTGCAATAGTTGTATCTGCACTTGATCATTAAATAAAATGTTAAAAGACTCCAGGTATAAGTATTTCCCCTCCATTTAATGTATCTGGCTACTCCATTTTGGGATCGTAGTCGTAAGTAGAATATCAACGCTTCCGCTTAACGCCGTCAGATATTGTAATAAATAGTTGTGGTATATGAATAAATACCGTTACATACAAATTAAGTTTGGTGTTTTATTTTTAAACATCCCCAACAGAAAAAATGAACCTACACCTATTCTTTTGACTTTGAACCCCTAAATTAAGGTATCACCAAATAATAATTTCTGATGCTTTCGTTCATTAAAGGTGGCTATCACAGTAAGGTCATAAACAATATGATTAGCAGAAAAGTGCTGTAACTGCCAGAAGCACGATTAGTCCGGTGAGCGCCGTGGTGGGTGAGGCGGCGGAGGGTATGCGGCCCTCCATGTACGCCGTCATATAATCCAATACAGAGCGCTTGGCGCGCTCTAGTTCTTCAGTCTCACTATCACCCGTTGGTCTGAAAGTAACGATTATTATTAGTTTGTGGTATCTAGTCTAGTTTAAGGTAATACCTAAACTAAAGTAGGTACAACAAATAATTGACTATAATCTAACAAAGTTAGTCGAAGCACTTGTTTTACAATAACCAAGAAATATTTTAATACGCTACTTGCTATTTACTTTACAGAAAATTATAATGATTGGTAGAATAGGTACCAACCAGTAACATACTCTCAGATCATTAGAAAATTAAAAGATTTGAATGGAAACTGGAATTTATCAAGTTATACATAATACACTACATTTTATTTTATTTATTTATACTCTTTTACTCTGGTACTTTAGAGTCAAACAAAAAAAAAATACTTTGCCTTTGTAACATTCTGAACGCCACGTAAGGCATTTATATGCTTTTATCGTATTTATGATATTTTAACCCTGTATTAGTTAGGTACCTGATAGCTCTACAATGCGAGACCCCAGGCACTACGAACACCGGCGCCTGAGCTGTGGCATGCATTGCTTGCGGGCCCATGGGGGACCACGGGTCGTGTCCTCCCGCCACCGACACCACGCGGTCAGGCAGATGTGTCAGCCCACCGAATAATAAATTAGTACGGGAGATGCCAGATCGGAGAAGTTGTTCATCGAAACTGCGAGAATAAGTATACCTAATATTATTATTTTAATAATTACGAGTAAAGTCCCTACTTTCTAAATCAAAGTCGTGTAAGTATCAAGATCAAGAATATATGTAGGTTTGTACTTTTTATCGGGCAATATTTTTTGAAAATTCGATTCATATCTAAAGTAGATACCTACCTACGAAAGTTGTGATGTTGTCGTATTATGATGTAGGTAAGAACGATAGGTACAACAGTTGTAAGTAGGAGGTACCGTTTTAGAGTTGATCATTAATTGTATACATATTGGAAAGACGATAATGTTCTTAAGGTAGGTACCTAACTCTCTTCAATACAATTAAATAATACTTACTAAGAAGAAAAGAAGTCTCTGCACATTTGGTGGAAGTAGTTCAGGGGCACGGTGGTGTTGAAGGGCTGCCGAGGGCTGGTCGTGGTCTGATACCAGCCGTACTCCACGCACGTTTGGTATGTCCATAGTCTCACTGTGGACATTATTATTTTGTCTGTATATCAATTTCCCTTGGCATAGTTTTCCAGCTGTTTAGATATCTACTTATATATATAAATAAAAGTCGTGTTAGATTCTCCTTTTATAACTCAAGAACGGCTGAACAGATTTGACTGAAAATTGGCGGGGAGGTAGCTTAGAGCCAGGAAAAGGACACAAGGAGAGTTTAACACGTTCTGGTGGAAATAAATGAGAAATACTTTATAAATAAAGTATAACAAAAGGGAACAATGACAACTGCCAAATCGATTGATTAATGCAGCGCTTTTTTGCCGGGCGGGCCGAAGTACCGGGACCGCTAGTACCTAATAATATAAGTTTTGAATTACAGGCGGTACGAAATATATAAAATGTGACACGTTGAGTGCATTCCTTTAACAATATTTAAACGAAGGGTAGGTACTGTCTGGGTACAACACTAAGGGAATAATAATTTTGTAATGGTGTGGCACCACCTATGTCCGGGTTTGTAATTAAGTCATTGTCAACATCATCCGTGGAGCAAGTCCATTACACGCCCTTGTTCTGCTACAAGAGAGGGAATACTAAATCATAATGAAACACTGCCTTGCTTGGTGACTTGAGTGGTACACTAGATTACACGAACATGGTGTAAATTTACGGTAATTTATAGTTGTTCCTTTTATTGCTTAAAAACTTTTTTTAAGAATGTAAAGTCCTGAACCCATATTAGGTACCTACTTATCTAATCATGTTGTATAAGCATTGCTGAATAATGACACATTGAACAGTAGGGTAGTGTGTTGATCTCTGGATAAGAGGTACGTCTTATCGTAAATCCCAATTTTTCTTAAAAATCTTAGTAGAATTTACAAACGAATGGTAGTACTACTAGTTTCATTGTATGCATAAATATAGTTAAGTAGACATTTACTTCACTCCAAACTAAAAAAAATAAACCGTCGAAAACAGGAAACTACGTTCGTTGTGAATAGCAGAGCATCTTGGATATTCGCCAAATTAAAACTCGTTATAAATATTGTAGTGAATGCAATCCATAGAGTCATACTAGATATTATTATCTTTGGGAGCACTTCTGTATTGACTGGCGAAATCCATTGCGTTGTATCTAGATTAGGTAGGTACTTGAGCTGTGCAATGATTTAGTGTAAGCTTTTGTGGTGAGATAAAAACGCCGAAAATTATTGTCTACATTTTACAAGGATTTGTTGGAAAAGTTCCACTTACCTATCGTTGTGTATCGTAAACGATGTACCTATTAAGTACTTAAAAATAACAATAAATAATATTTATACACATAATGAACTGCTGGCTTTATAAAGATAAAAAGTATTTATCTACCTAGAGTAAAATGAAATGTAATATTGAGCGGCCACTTAGGTACGTACTGTACTTCCATAAAGTTCTGTGCAAGTCAGTTTTTGTTTCGTTACCATGCTCTGGTATCTCACACGCGACGTGGTCGACTGTACTCCTAGATGCACGCCACGCGTCAGCGGATCCAGGCGTGTTAACTACGACGGCGACATACAGACAGATAGTTCAACAAGTTTATTATTCTACTTACGAAATTATTGATAAGTTATTTTATTGCTTATGTCACACATTATTATATTTTACACACCAAAAGGCTTTCACATTTGTTTTAACAATGTGTAGAGTTCATACTCATGTCCCAACAAATCAAAAATAAATTAAGAACTTTCCAGTTAGGGTAGGTACAGCAGAAATTTACGCAAATGTAGGTACCTAAGTCACTTTATGTTTGCAGAAACTGTGCTATGTTCGTCACTCTAGCAATTTGTCTGTTTTAACTGCAGAGGAATTAGTAGTGAATCTACATTGCAGATGCGTCGCATACGCTCCTTCGCGACGCCGCTACTACTATAGCAGCAGATGTTCAGTTGTTCAACAGTAATTGAATAAAACTTGCTTATTCGTCGGCAAGTAGTTGCATTATAATTTGTTTATGAACATGTTCCGATTAGGTAATTTTATTATCACGTTGATAGGCATCTAAATAAAATATGAATTACCTAAGTAATTTGTATATTATGTCATTTAAATTGGTTTCTTCTATTTGTGTTCTATTCAAAACGCAAACTTTACCCTTCCAAAAGTAATTTAGAATTTAATTTCAAATTATATTTGTGCTTTTAAATGTCTGGACTTCGCTACACTTAATACCATTGATGATAGATACTCAAAGTATTACCAAGTTGGAACCTTTTATCGTGTTTTCATTTTTGTATTTTCAGTTGGCAGTATTGCTTACTGTGTCTTTCTGCGATTAATCGATTCTACAAATATTTTTACTTCGGAGTGGTAAAGGCTGCCAAGAAGTATTCTGATTAGGTACCGTCATCCGTTTGATGTCTGGCGGCTTGTGTTTATTTAATTGTTATAAGTAGGTTTAGTAATTATTATAATTTATAACAGCAGGTACAGGTATCTAACCTGTACCTGTTTATATACCTACCTCATCTTTTTTTTGTTTTTATGGCGCGGCATTTATGTCTCTATTTTCGTAATTCCTGGTAATTAGATTAAATCCGAATTTTAACGTAATATTTTCTAATATAAACAAAAATCTCTCATGTGCAAACCCTTCATCGTAAAACAAAACAATCGAAACATTGAAATTTCATTTGGGCAAAGCTTCAAAGTTTTGTACTGTTTGATTGTTCAACAAAGTAAATTATGTTTGTATGAATTATAATAATATGGATTTGAATTTAATTTCACTCTGATAATAGGATTTCAGTTTGATTGTTGCGGTTACTCGGTTATCGGGGAATGTCGTTATTGTATAGAAATTGGAGTCACACTGCGTGAGAATACTAAAGAGATAGGTACAATTTGATGAATGAGTCACGTAGAAGTTATGCTTAATGATTTAGGAAATTAGCTTTGGGATCACAAGGTGCGCTTAATACGTAACACCTGATTCGATTTTATAGAAAAAATAACATAGAAAAATTACTGAAAGATGTACCCAAATTCAAGCAATACTTTTCTTCTTTAAGTTTTATAAAGTCAGACAATTTGAATTTTGTATTGAGGTAAGTAAGTAAGTATTTCGTTGTTCCACGTAACTTATCCAATTTATTAATATTTTGAATAGCGAAATATGGTAATATTTTCCCTTCAGAACCACTCCTGCCAACGATGTATTTACGACCAGTGTTTAAGATCCCACATATTACTGGACTTTGTTTTAAACAGGGGTCAGTTTACTTTAGTCGTTCACTGTCGGTTCGCAGCAAAACTATAAGAGTTGCGAATTTTAAGCTCTCAATATTGATGGAAGAAATGTAAACAACTACTTTGCATTTTATAATAAAATCATTTTTAAGGACATGTGATATTCAACTTTACTACTTTCACTTAAGGTTTAGAATTACTTATTTCGGTGTGATTTATGGAGCGCGTAGCGTGTCTACGTTCCGTAGCTCCGTAGAGGCTCGCCACGATTTCGTGTCGAAATTAAGTTAATGTTGGTGGTGATATGTCTTATGTGTATTAACTGTAAATTGCATTATAACAAAGAAAAGTTATGGGAAATGGCTTACCGGAATTATTTATTACTTACGGCTTAATATATCATTTATTACTTACTGACTGATTGGGGTGCGTCGTAACTTGTGTTGGTGTGTTGTTCCACCACAACGGAGTAGCGTGACTCTATGCAGGGCTGCGTCCAAGGCTGTGCCGTGATCCAGTTGGCAAGGCGCTGCATTGGGTCCGCTAGACACATAAAAGTATAATATATTATAGCAATAACTTACATTTCACGTAACCAACATAAGCAAACGTGCTAACTTTTAATTTTAACGATCGTTTGCATAGTAAGTCGTATTTATAACTTACCAACAGCTGAGTTGGTGAGGACAGCACATGCATCAGGTATATCCCCCGGGGTGGCATACTGCACTAAATAGGCGAAGGTTTCCGTGATCCCAAACCAAAAGAAGGTCGCCACATCCAAGGGAGTACTCGCTTGAATTGTAGAACACGTACTGAGGAAAACAAAATATGTAATAATTATTACTGACCCATTAACTGAAATGTATTTCTGCCATATGCTTATTGTATTCGTGATTGTTAGGTATAGTTATCTTCTTCTTTACATTATTATACTTTTATTTAAATAATTTATATTTTAAGTTAAAGAACAACGGTGTCTTAACACAATGATTGGATTTTTTTATTTTGAAAAATAATATGTTTTTTATTTCATGTCCAAAAGAAGAGTTACAACGACTAAGTTCCCATATTAAAAAATAAGTATATATTTTAAAAGACATTCCTGAACTTAAGTAAATCGGTTACATGGAACCACCACCTTCTACTGCATTTTAATTTTTAAATAAACTGTCTAATAAATAATTTATAACCTATTTCGAAAATTCCAAAGCCATTGATTTGACCACTTTATCGGTCGATAAATAAAGTACTAATTCAAGTTTAATCCCATTTGAAATCAGCAAACAACATTATTTTTGGTGTTGTGGTACATGCGGTTGAGTCAAAGCTTTTATTGGGCTAGTAACCCACCAAAAAGTTCAAAAGCACACATTTTGAACGTGCAACCGATTATTTACGCTATTTTGCGGAGCGGCGGTTCATGTTCGTGTTGTTAAATTTATACAAGAATTAACATGAATATTAAAATCCCTATTTAGTGCTAGTTTACATGTATTTTCTATTTTGACTGTGCTATGTTCATTTGTATTTGTTGCCTTTGTACATTTGTGCTACATTGACTGTAATGTATAGATAAAAAGGTGTGTTGGTAACATATATTACGTACTGGCCGGCTCCTTTTTACATCAGAACTTGATGTTTGAATTGTGTTATCAGAACCGTCTACGAACACACCTTAATTTCTCATTACTACCTTATGTCATACCTACAATAGACCTTAATGCAAAATTTCAAGCTAAGAACTAGACCAAGTGGTTTCATACATTGATATCAGTAAGTCTGTCAGTCAGTAGTTCAGTGAGCTGTTTACCTTTTGGCCTATAAAGATTAGCACACTGTACAGTAAACAATTTACTTGAGAGGGTGAGCGCACCTCGAAGCGCTCCCCATTCATCCGGAGGAGCAGTAACGGCCCAGGGCCAACTGTTTAATAGAGCCGTTCAAAAGAAAAACAATTTACTTGAATATCTGTGAGACTTGCGCGGCCCCGGCTGGCTCCGCGAGTAGCTCGACTATTCGTTCGACGGCTTGCTGGACGCTCGCCACACACGCCTCGCTGCCCTGCACCCGCAGAGCTTCAGTTATCACTTCCAAGTATTCTGAAAAAGAAGTTATTTTCTATAAGAATATTATTGTTCATCTTTATTGGAAGAAATCCGAGCCTTAACATTTGTGTTGGTAGGTGCTTGTTTATCAAGGAACTTCAATTAACGTCAACGTAGGTACTACAGTGGTAAATTGGTAAATACCTAAGTTAAAAGTATTTATTTTTAGAATAAGCGTTACCAAAAAGAGTGACTACAAATTAGCAGTATAAAAATAGCATTAAAACTTCTTGTAAAATAAAAAAAATCTGATAGTTTTTTTCAACTATCAATCATATACATATATATATATATCTGTTGCTGACTATTAAGTATAGTGTCCCGGTAAAATATTAGCATTAATTATTTTATAAAAAATAGATTATAACCTGGGAAGTCCTCCTGGGCATGCAGCGGGCCGCTGTCTGAGAAGGCTGCCTGTACAAGGTGCGGATACGCGAGTCGCATCCACGTCGCCATACTGCCCGCATACGAGCATCCTACCAATGCCACTGCAGCGTTCCTGAATGACAAATGTAAGTACTTAGTACCTACTATTGTTTTTTTATTTAAAAATTGAGATAGGCTTGTAAGACTAGCAAAAAGAAGTGTACCTAGTTATGTAAAGTATGTTACTAGGCGTCTAAAAGTAACCCGTCAGAGATTTACTGATTTTGACACCTTTATACTTCTTACCAAAGTAATCTATTATACATACATATCTGGCTATAGTTCGTATTTCAAATCAAGTAAGTATAACAAAAAGTAGCCCATCCTTAAAATATGATAATATGTCAGGCCCTGTTTGCCGTCTTTAAACAAAACAGTTTTAGGGTCTTCGTCCAGTGAAATATTAATATTAGGTATATGTTATTTCTCTTGAAGAAGGCTACGATTTGTACTTAGGTACTGACCTGTATCTTCCACCTTCATAATCTTCACTCTTGACATGTTGGATGAACTGGGCTAGATCTCCCAAAGCGTGATCTACGTTCAGGTACCGCAGCTCAGATACACTTGTGTCCCTGAAATCATGATTGTAATAGATGTAAAAGATTATACAATGCTGAGTAAAGTGAGGGCATAAGTGCCCTCGAAAGATAAGTAACTTTTAATGTGGGTAGCTAATAATTACACTGGCGTAAACAAAAAGCAATAGGTACCTACCTATCTTTTTAGAAATTTCAACGTCTTATAATATGTTAACTGTCTCTTTAAATTAATGAAATAATAAGTATTAGGGTAATCCAGGTATAATTCTTAATGAATCGATTATAACAGTTTTAACCCAATTTCTTATATATGACCTGTACACACCTTTCAATATGATTTTGATTTCTTACCTACTCTAATTTAAGTAGTCTTTTTATAAGACGTTTCGATCAAATCTCTAAATTAGACCACGTAAAAAAGGTCTCACTGTTTTCATGCTTAGGTATAATATTATCTTTACCAAAAATCTAAAACTATCCGAAACGTGACTAGCTCACGAAGAGGGTCCTCATAAACCTACATTTTATCTCATCCAGGCATTTTTAGCAACACTAGTATCCATTCCATAGCAAGAAACCGTCGTAAAAAAGTGGGTCGACATAAAAAAAATCGCTGACTCGTGAAGGATTTGAACCTCCGCCCTCCGATGGTCAAGTATTCGTTTATATCGGCGCTCTTACCTACTGAGCTAACGAGTCTGTTGGCGTGCTTACAAAAACAACTAGTATATCCTGCCGAATGATGTCATCGTGACGTCATAATAACAAACCCGTGTATAGGGAAAACTGTAAACGCAACAGACTTATTTATGTTTTATTGGTGGTAGCGTAGATATGAGATTGTATAGCTAATTACATTGCTGGTTGTTTTGGAATCACTTGATCGTAAGTACCTATGCGAAGATATTGATATTGAATTAAAAGTTGGTAAATGTGGGTTGAACCAATATTTCTAAATTTTTATTATAAAAATAATTTAGAACTTATCTCCTGGTACTGGTACAATTACTGTTTCAATTTATATTTAATAGTATTATTTGCAAACACTATAGCTGTAGCTACAGACGATAATGACGCCGTCATAAACGCTCAAATATCCACCCGTTTATTAATATAGTAGTACCCACTTTTAAAGTAAGCTCCATTAAACAATTTCCACGAACACTTGCCGACATCATATAAATGCGTAACATCGTAAGTTACCTTCTCCCTCTCAGGCTATTTAACTTCTAACTCACATAAACTGTTTATGAATCAATTCACTACTAACAGCCCTGCCCTTGTTACGTCTATACGCTAAATTTTCACTAGAATTTGTGGTTTCCGAACACACTTTCAATCTCCGATTTAGGTACAACTACTGTAGCGGAAAAACAATAGGGAACATTTATTTCTCTTTTACAATGCCGAAATTGATAATAATGTTGTTTTGGAATGAAACAAATGTTAATGGATTTAACTCGCGTATTTTTGTTTTATTTTATTTTGTCAATAGTTGTTTCATTCCAATGTATAATAACCGCGAAGGCATCAGAAATTATTATAATAATGTTGTATTGTTATGTTTTTTCCAGGGATGTCCTGTATAAAAGTGTGGGTATATTATTCCACACTGAGTGTTTAAGTTAATAAATGTTCTGCCCATAGTTAGGTATATTAATAATGTATCATGCCTTCGCGCTTATGACACATTGGAATAAAATAACTATAATGGATTTACCTCGCGAATTTTAATTATTTTGCTGAAGTTTTGAAAACTTTACAGTTCCTATATTCGTAACATGACTGAGCTGACGGTAGTTTGAAACTGAGAGATTTTTATTCCACAGATATATAATTATAAAAGTAAGTACATATACCTATATTATGTAAGTACATAGACATGGTAGCTAGTAGTTGCGGCCATAACACTTATACATATAAAAATTAAAGTGGTACATATTATCCTAAATATTGTACGGTACCCACGTCCCGTCACGTCCCATACCCGTGAGGTTAATTGCCCCTTAGTCCAGTGACCGCGGGTCGAGGATGATCGCATTAACTACACGGCGCTGACACCAGCCGGTAATTCATACTGATGTCGAGCTGAGATCATGCTCGACCACAAATTGGGGACTAATGCTTCTTGTCATTGTCACCTTTGAATGTATGATTCCTTGTTTCATTTACGCTTCGTCGAAATGTATGTTTAACAGTTTTGACTTTAGTTTTGAAAATTATGTTGTTAACTTAAGTGTTAAGTGCTTCATTAATGCAAGAAAGTTTTATTACCAACAAAAATATATGTTGTAAGGTAAACGATTGGATAAATACCTAATTATCTATGAACTAAAGTTAACTATTATTTACGCCTTTAATATCTAATTCCAACTATGCAAAGTCCGCTCCTTCCACTTAAATGGAATGCACGGTATATTGTTATGTACCGCGACATTTCCCGTTATCTCGCAGATTATACTAGTAGGTACCTTTTATCTTCAACTAATTAGTTCCTTTCATAAACAAGCTTAAAGAACAAGCATCAACATCGCACTTTAAACTCTAAGCCTTTTGATTTAAGGCTTACAATATATGCTTGGATAATGTTGTGATTCTCTTTCGTCCAACCCTCGTAAGTATTCGTTGTTTTAAGTAAAATTGAACTTTATGTATAGTATCCTAAGGTGGTCGCAAAATGCATAATAAGTGTGTACTGTAGTGTTTCGTATGCATGAGATTCGAGCAGCGTTTTCGATATTTTTCGGGAATTAGAGCGATTTTGGGGAGAATAGGGGCTTGTTTAAATTCTGTAAGGACGAGGATATTTACATGGCAAAATAGGAAAGTCTTGAACACGATCTCTTACGCGATAATATTTTATATGGTAGTATAATAAAGTAGTGGATTGGTTTGATGTAATGAATATTATCTTAATTGCTATTATCTACCGGCACTCGTCTAGCCTAGGTTAGTACGAGAGCGAGCGTAGCCGTAGTCGTTAGTTTTTAAGGCTCACTGATAGCATTTTGCTTTCAAAGCTGAGCTGCTATTGCGACTCTTCCATTTCTCATTCACATAGACCTTGCAAACCCCATAACAGTAAAGTATGATTGTATCGGTTCTATCAGCCACATACGAACCTGCAGTCGACAGTGACGCACTACTCTGGAAATGTGCCAAACGGCACTGCCAATACCAGGCGGAGGTACATATACCTATATAACAACTTCCAACTTTGATGTGGATTTTGAAGTATTGTTTGAGTATAGGATCGCCGAGAAAATCACATTTCAGACTTTAGTATTCTGGCGTAAAATATTGTACTGTCTGAATATTTTTTGGTTAGTTCTATCTGTTTATTTCAGTCTCTTTTATCTTTATATTATAAACGTCAACATCAGGATCTATATTGTAAGTATATAGGCATGTAGGTGTTTGTTATTTATGTAGGCAAACATTACTAAAAAAAAGGTTAAGGACATTAAATGTTTAAAATCATTTGAAGTCGTAAAATCAACTTAATCTTTTATAATTTATCGTTTAATGCATTAGCTTCTAGCAATCATACAAATACCGTCTATAGAACCTCTATATAACTGTCATAGACCCACGATACGAGTGTTCGTGGAAATTAGAGCGTGCCGGTGAATACGGAATGCCTAATTAATGCCCGAACATTTGATAATTCATTTAGAGCTTAATTTGCTGCCTTTAAGTCTTGTTTGTTTACATCAAAGTTCTTTGTAAATACTTAGTAGATATTTATTCCGATGATTTTATTATTTGTTAGATATGATTTTATTACATTAGGTAGGTACATATTTGTGAGTCAAAAATTTGAATATAATAAATTCACGATCGTTTCCAATTCTAGCTACATTTATTTAAGCTTAATACATATAAGTGAGTACTTGTAAGACTTCTTCTTAAAGCTCTTAATTGTGAAACCTTGATCTACAACCTACCTTCATAATTATTGATCATGCTCAAATTTCTTATAGAGTAAGATCCCAGAGCGATCTGACGTAACTTATTTTCTGACGAATGAAACCTTAAGATTTCAGTAGCGTCTAGAGTGCCTTGAATATCTACAGGCTTGTGAAAACTGTCAGAGTGACACCAGGGCTGGTACCAGGTGAGAAAGGTGACTAAAAATAAGAGCTATCTTACTTATTTTCTCATGGCTCATTTTTATATATATCATGTAGAATATTATTTTAAAGTAATGGATATAAGTGTCAGACACTTGAGATTGACCAGAACTTTTGTCAGACACTTTTAAGCTACCCAAAAAATGGATCTCAAAGATGGATGAACATAAGCATATCATGTTTAGGCTCATTCGACTCGGTATGACGAGCACTTTCTAAACAGAATATGATGATGGTAGTGTTGATGATGAATCCTGAAGACTACTATGGATCTCGAAGTTGGATGATCATAGGCATATCGTGTTTGGGCTTATTCGACTCGCTATGACGAGCATTATCTGTTTCAATCAGTGTTGGCGTCAATCGATTACAAATGTAATCCAATTACTAATTTGATTACTCAGTAACCGATTACTCAAGTAATCGGGTACTCTAGTCACAGCCAGTTTATTCCGAAACTATAAGAGCTACATTATTAAAATTTGGTGCGTAGATGTATTCTGTAAACCGCATTAAGATTTTAAAATAGAATCAGAAAAAAAAACAAAATTTTTGGGGTTCCCCATACATTGAACTGAAACTCAGCATTTTTTTTTTCATCAGACCTTTACATGTGGGGTATCTATCATCATGTGTTTAGAAAGTGCTCGTCATACCGAGTCGAATGAGCCTAAACATGATATGCCTATGATCATCCAACTTCGAGATCCATAGTAGTCTTCAGGATTCATCATCAACACTACCATCATCATATTCTGTTTAGAAAGTGCTCGTCATACCGAGTCGAATGAGCCTAAACATGATATGCCTATGATCATCCAACTTCGAGATCCATAGTAGTCTTCAGGATTCATCATCAACACTACCATCATCATATTCTGTTTAGAAAGTGCTCGCCATACCGAGTCGAATGAGCCTAAACATGATATGCTTATGTTCATCCATCTTTGAGATCCATTTTTTGGGTAGCTTAAAAGTGTCTGACAAAAGTTCTGGTCAATCTCAAGTGTCTGACACTTATATCCATTACTTTAAAATAATATTCTACATGATATATATAAAAATGAGCCATGAGAAAATAAGTAAGATAGCTCTTATTTTTAGTCACCTTTCTCACCTGGTACCAGCCCTGGTGTCACTCTGACAGTTTTCACAAGCCCGTAGATATTCAAGGCACTCTAGACGCTACTGAAATCTTAAGGTTTCATTCGTCAGAAAATAAGTTACGTCAGATCGCTCTGGGATCTTGGACCATTACATTTAACAAACGTTTCCATTTAATGTTAGTTCATATTACATTAAAACTATTAAAAGTCATATCTGGTTTCGCATTTAAGTACAATATAGGTTATGCGACGTTTATTAGGCTAATGCTATATCATACAACTGATATAGAACTGCTATACGAGTGTATTAGAGCGTGCCGTCGAATACTGAGCGGCTAATTAATGTTCTAACAATTGATATCGCGCTATTGGACTGCTAATTACACCTAAATAAAACTAGATCTAATATTAGACTTCAAATTAACATCAAAAATAGAGAATATGTGTTCTACACAACATCGACAATTAGAATATATGTTCTCAAAATATTATTATTATTTTAATGTAACTAAGTACACGATAGGTTACAAAGTTTTCAGGTCTTATGGTAAAGAAATATTTATCTTTCTGGAGAAATCACTTTATTAATCGTGGAAAATAGGCCCTAGTATTTTTATATTTAGTATTTTATGATTTAATTTTTATTACCTATTTAATAAAGTTCTGAACTTTCAAATACAAGAGTAGGTAGGTACTGTTGTATCGTATATTTATCAAAAGTGACATTAATAAACAAATTTTGCAAACACTATATATATATAATTCTAGCTGTCCGGCCCGGTTTCGCACGTATCATCTCTTTTTTATAGCCTATGTCACTCGGGAATAGTGTAGCTTCCCAACGGTGAAAGAATTTTTGAAATCGGCCCAGCCGTTCTGTAGCCTATTCAATCCAAACAAACAAACGAACCTTTCCTCTTTATAATATAAGTTGAATTGAAACCGTTTATGCAAAGAAAAGGTTATAAATGCATTCGCTGTTCAGTATTAACGGATTCACGCCCATTGCTGATTACTTGCTAAATTATTGATGATCAAGAACGTCGTTTTAAACGTTTCGTTTAACGCAATTATAAATCTGAAAGATACATTGTTCTAACAGACGCCGGCTCCTATTACGTATGAATGTGGAATTCTCGCGCTTAGATTTCTAACTTAGTTTCCTTCTATGCTTACACGTTTTCCTCAATACGTAAGCCGCTGTCTCATCTTCTCATTCCGGTGTTTACTTCGTCTCTTGAGATTGTGTTTAGACGTCATTTCGTAAGTCAAATACCTAATAATATAATGTGTCTTTTCAAGTGCGTGAACTAGTTAAATTGAATGCTTTGTCTTTTTTTATCATACTTGTTTTTCTCCAAAACTATTTTTTTAATGTTAAATAAATTTAAATTATAAACATAACAAGTTATAATATGCAGAAATGCGTACCAATTTCGTATTTTTTATGGGTAGGTATATACGTTTATAAATATAAGGAAAAACGAGTTGTTTTAATTACTTAATGCACAATGACGAGAACAAATTGAAAAGAAAAATCTGAACGTTTGTATTTTCCCTTCAACTTTTTATTTTAAGTCCATTGTTAGATGGGTTCACTTCTTATTTTTCCTTTTCTTTGGTTAAATATCACCTAAAGAGGTAAACGGCTAATGACTGTAAGGAATCCGAAAAAATACAATATAACATGTATTATATTAACATAATATTTAGCTATTTACCCTTAAGAAAGTTTAAAATATACCTCATTATATTGTATAGGTAGGAAAAAATACAAGCTGTTCAGAACTGTTTTTAGGTTTAGCTTACAGATGGAAATATCCAGTCAAAATGCAGCTCTTTTTTAGATTTAAGCTATTCGAAATACGGGCTAACAAGCTTCGGGCCAACCTTTGACCAATTTGCAACGGGTTCAATTTCATGCGTTTTCTTTTATTTTTGCCTTTGCCTGCTTTCCTGAGCTTTGTGAAACGAAAGTTAAAAATTTCCACTTTTAAAGCGAGTTAGGTATTTACGCATAAGATTTCCAGACGGATTTACTTTTCAAAATCTACACATTTAAAACCATCTTGTATCTACACATAATACAATTGAGAACTGACTCAATGAAGCAGGTAGGTACTTTAATATCTGTGATAATCCCGACTGGTATATAAAACCGCCATTAATAAATCGTCGCATAGTTACATATTTATTGTTTTATGCTTAAGTATAGGTATATTTTTTTTGATAATTTAATCAATATTCTCTAACGTTATTTTAAAAGTGGTACCGAAACAGCGGTAAAATCCTTTACGTACACCCCAAGACATAAAACCTTCGCTGAGAGCTATGCTGCATAATTATTTCACAGCTAATCCTTGGCTTGGCTTAACCTCTATTTATTGCACTGAAGATTTCAAGTGAAAAGGTATTAAGAAACAGAATCTAAGAGATTACCAGAAATGGAATGGTGTTTTATTAGTTTTAAATGCTGTATAGGAATAATTTTACATTTAGTTACAGTTTCTCGAAAGCCGTCCCTACAACTGCTTTTAACAATTGAGCGGATTATGGTCAACCTACTGGTGTGTTTCGCTTTACATAATGCCATATAGTTTCTCAGGATGTTGAATATCGGGCGATACCATATTAGTTTCTAAACTTGACCTTATCTATGATGTACGATTATTAACGTGCGGGCGTGCGTCCCTTACACATTGTAGCCTGACAAAGCTGCTAGGATGCTGATATCTATTAAATATTTCTATTACTTACGGTCCGGGTCTGGTTTCGCCATAGTATCGGTGTTCAGTATAGAACAGTCCACTACGCGTTAAACTAGCTAGTTCATAAGCGAGTCCTGCTTGCGTCCAGCCGGGGTGTATCTCCCATTCACCGCCGACAAAAATCACGATATTTGCTTCGCTTTCTTGGGCGAATATGTCGTTGTAGTAGTAACGCTTTAAAAAAAAGTAACATTGGTTCTCTTCTTATTTAGGTATAACTATAATAATATTGTATTAACCACAAAAAAGTGAAGGTTGATGACAAGTTTTATAAGCATTTATAAGATACATTTAATTAAGTGTGTATTTATATAAAAGTAGCGGTGTCGACGTTGTACTGATCATTCCATCTTTTCGTCAAAGATTTATCAGTCAGATTGTAAAAAATAACTCTGATCAAATTTATACATTTTAGTGCAGTCGCTCAAAACTTATGCGTGTAAATACATTTCGGCGATTCATTTTTATATATATTATACAGATAGATATAGAGAAAACAACGAGCCTACCATTCGAAATGTGTCATTATTACTGGCTTTGAATTGGTTGAGCCTGACATCGAGCCAGCGCTCCACGGGGTCGTTGCGTGACTGGGCTGCCGGTGCTGGCGGCTCCAGGGTCCGGAGTCCAAGCGCTGGGGTCAGCAGTAATGGTAGAAGCAACCCTGAAATTGTATCACAAATTAGTGTGGAGCTAGACGTCTAACGCTTTCGAAGACTGAAACTTCATCCTTTACGATGATTGTCTGTTTCGTTTTTTTACTATAAGAATTAGGTACTTAAGTAGTGATTATTAGAAATTTTAAAAGCTCAGATTATAAGTTGCTGTAAGTACAATACTCAATAGTATATATAATATATACTAAGCAAAACGCATGTGCATTTATTCTTTTTTTTGTATTCTGAGAGCCATAACTTAATTTGGCAAACAATAATACAACATATATCGCACACCTAGATCTAAAAGGAGCTAACTCAAAAATCTGAAGATTTAAATTAAACACAAGCTAAAAAAAGGATCCGATTCCTTACAACAATTTCGCCTCTCCCGAAAAAGTTACTTTTTTTGAGTTAGCTCCCTTTAGATCTAGGGGTGCGATATTATCACATGGTTTGTATCAACATTAACAACTACAATACAAAATTAAATATTGGTTTAATTGCTTATGTTCTCATGCAAAGTACTTTATACCTAATCCTACTAACTAACAGGTTACAAATTACAGCGAAAGGGTCTCACATATCCTAATCCGAGGTAATACAGGGGCTCAATGTTGGTTGATTTACCTCCGGGTGCGACGACAGGGCCCAGCAGGTGGGTTATGGCGTTTAAAGGGATTATTAACTCTTTAATGAGTCGCGACGATGTACTTGTATTTATTTGTAGGTGGATATTTCTAAATAAATAAATATTTACACCAATTATTCTACTCCTATGGATTCCAGACACGGGATAAACATAAGTGAACCTGCATATAGGTAGGTAATACATTCAAGACTCTGGTATAAGTATTCGAGTTCATTTCGCTGATATCATCTTATAGAACGATTCAAACCTGCAACCTTCGGTTTCATAGTTATGCACACATAGTTAAGGCCGTAAAATGTAAAAAAATCTTAAGGAAACAAATGTGTGAAAGTAACCAATTTTATCGCAAACGATGTTCTGGGTCACCGATAAAAGAATTGTGTGTCAGGTTTCGTAACAGCCCATAACTTATGTTATATACCTACTTAGAAAGTGTATCGTTTTACTATTACAAAAAAAATTGACAACAAACATTTTGCGATCCTCAAACAACCTGGATATAGGTATAGATTCTAATATTTACGTAGGTCTGTACCTTCGCGCTTGTTTTTAAATAAGTGTATCATGTATTAAGCATGTCACTTTTATAACATACGAGTACATTGTCATAATAAGATTAGTCTAGAGAAAATCCTAGTTTATTTTGTAGATAATCTTAGAATGTCTTGTAAAGTATTGTATTGTAAATTTAAAGGTCGCGAATATTTTTCTTATTTATAAAATATAATAAACTACTTACACATATTTAATATTCACACACTATACCACACTGCCTTTAATCTTTTCTGATAAATACTTAATCAATGTAAACCTTATCAGTTACCTAATTTGTCTTATCGATTATCACAGTATCTTAATTAAATTACTTTTAAAAACAAAACCGAGTAACCATGGAAAATTATTTAATGGTAAATGTTTATATTAATATTGTATCGCAAAATTTGTTACCCGATGTTACATTCTATTGTAGGTATTCGGTACAACATTCGATGACAACTTTGGTGACACTTGTGCAACTTGGGAACTTTAGAAATAAATTGTATAGATGGGTTGAGAACAGTAGGTGGAATTATTCACAATCTAAAGCAAACTGTGTCATTTTCTTTAACGATTATTTGCGTCATAAGCTTCTAACTATAGGATGATAGGTAGTTAGACGCTTTCGGGTAAGTCGAAATATATTATTCGGAAACGAAATAAAAAAAAACGTATGGTAATTTTAAACTCAGTTATTTGTTTTTCACGTTAACAGGTGAATACTACATGGGCTATGAAAAGTGCAACGCAACGCAATAAAATTACCATATAAACCAGCAAAATCTAAATATTTATACTCTGAACTTTTTAATGCGTATAAGAGGAGATGACGTGATACGTCAATTTTGAAACCATCCCTTAATGGTGTTGCCATGATGCGAAAGACTTGATTATACCATAAAAGAAAGCAATTTTGCTACATTTAATGTCACAGTAAAAATGATCGTAAAAACACAGCAATGTAGAAAGTACAATACGCGCCTAGGGGTTCCATATTATACTGTTTTTTTAACCGATGTAAAAAAATAGGGAGTTTTCAACCCCTAGGGTGCATTTCAAAAAGTATGGTTTACACTTTCAATTAAGATAATAAAAAAAAAAAAACTTACTAACTTTAGAATGAAACAACTATTAACGGATTTAACTCGCGTATTTTTATTTTATTTTATTTGCTGACGTTTCGGATTCTTTACAGTTTCCATAATCGTAGCATGACTGAGCTGACAAAAGTCTAACGCTAAAGAAAAAAAAAAAAAATCTTACTAACTTTAACTCTGTATTTCAACGCCTTAGGGGATGAATTTTCAAAAAACCGTTAAACCATAGTTTTTTTAAATCGCTCGGTATTTTTTACTGTAGAATATACTCGTATTTATAAAGGTTTAAGGAATAGTAAGGTATTAAGAAGGTTCCATTTCAGCCTATACTTTATCCTCTTTATAAAAATATTTTTTTTGTGCTTACTTACGTGGTTTATGAGACTTAGAGGGCTCTTACATGTAACAAAGATAAAGATTCTAGACCCAGAAGTTTCCGCTATTCGCTGAGTCAGTCAGTAGATTATTAAATTAGTTTAGCCTTTTTAAATTAAATATTTATTGTATTGAATACATACATAAAACACAAAAGTATTTTATTACTTACAATGTCTACACTATCTACGTCTTTCTCTGTATCTGAATTATGAAAGATGTACCTCCTATTGGAATGACACAACTATTAACGGATTTAACTCGCGTAATTTTATTTTATTTTATTTCCTGACGTCTCGGATTCTTTACAGTTTCCATAATCGTAGCACGACTGACCTGACAAAAGTCTAACGCTAAATCGTAAATAAAATAAAAAAAAAATACGTGGGTTAAATCCGTTAATAGTTGTTTCATTCCAATGTGTAATAACCGCGAAGGCATCAGAAATGATTATGTATCTCCTGTTTCTTTTATGGCACTAAATAAACGTTTCTTATTCTTATTAAAAAGTACGTTATTATTTTACGCATGCGGTGCCCTAAAACAGTTTTTGTAATTCTTATGCCGCTTTGCTTGAGTGTTTCAGATAGGTGCCGTAATCCTGTGGCACAGAATGTGAGATAAGATATGGATTAGAATGTCAGATTACCATTGTAATTAAGTAGTTTTTAATACTCTATTGGCATAATTATCATTTTTAATAAAGCGTGCGGCTCGACAGCCAGTAACGTAAATTTAATTATTAATTACCATTATTAATTTGTTAATCAAATTTAAACTTCATTATTGTGTTCCTATTTAAAAATAAATCACGGCAGTAGGATGTTATCTACAGTATTAATTTTTATTTTACTGCTATTTCTTATCTCAGCACATTATATATTATATACAAAAAGATAAAAGTATTTGAATGGTATATATATGTAGTTATAATATTAGTATACTGATTCACGTTCATCTATGTGCAAGATTACTTAATAATAAGCGCCCTATTTGTCTAAGGTGATGATAAATATGAAAATTCTTTCCCACAAAGTCATTGCAATGATACGAGGAAGTTATGTTTAACCTGTTCTTATTTATTTGACCGTCGGTCTGTAGAGACAGAGGTGATTGCGAATTATGGCCTTAAAGAGATGCCTAGTCACGTTAAATGGTACAAATAAGGACGTTGCCTTTGTCCGCACACTTTAAATAGGATAATAATTATATCCCTACTAATATTAAAAATTCTAAAGTAACTAGACTGTCTGTCTGTCTGTTACGCTTTCCTGCTTAAAGCTCTCAACCTATGTTGATGAAATTTGGCACAGACAATTTTTAGACCTTGAGAAAGGACATAGGCTACCTTTTATTGCGATTTATAGGGATTCGTGCGAAGCCGGGGCGGACCGCTTGTACCATCAATACATAGTATAAAACAAAGTCGCTTTCGCTGTATGTCCGTATGTATGCTTAGATCTTTAAAACTACGCAACGGATTTTGATGCGGTTTTTTTTAATAGATAGAGTGATTCTTAAGGAAGGTTTATAGCACCCGTGCGAAGCCGGGGCGGGTCACTAGTAATATATATGGCACAAGAATTTCTGTAATTATTATACTTTTGTAATGAGTTAAAGGGTGATATAACGTCTAATAGGTTTGTACTATTTAATATTCAAATAAAGCAACAGAACGAACATAGCTCGTAAATATAAAGTGTACGTTTATGATTGCATTATATGACATTGAAATGAGAATTGTAAAATTCTCAAAATAATATGTCAGTTTGATTATATATATATTTAGGTAAGTATACGACTTAAACCTATTGCAATATGTAACTACTATCCGTGTATCAGACCGTAATATAATTCTATATTAGTGTATGGGAACCTATAGATATATAATCGCTCTCTTGCAAGGGTTCTATTCTGTGATGCAAATATTGCAGGAAAATATAATCTATTAAGTCAATCTACATTGTATATATACACAGTGCGTTTAGTATGCAGTTGTTCTAAGTATGGCGCAGGCGTCTAATTATTAGCATTTTTTCCCACAGACTCACTGATTTTACCTGAGTCATTCTGGTGAATTGGAAAATACATATATTTAACATAACTTGCGAAATACCAGTGACATATTGGAAAAGGAAAACACAATATCAAAATAGTATACTAATTACAATATATATTTAAGTAGCAAACTCCGCATTTTCTTTCACGTCCGTCTCGCCTGCGTTGACACTACTATAAATAAAATAAAAGGGATCCGGGCGAAGTCGGGGCGGGCCACTATCCTTAAATATGTTAAAAAAAATTTCAACTTTCAAATTTTTTTTTTTGCTTAATAGAACAGCAGCCCTATATGACGCCGTATTTTAAACTACATGCGACCCTTTCGTACATGATTTGGTAAAAAGTGACAAATGCTTTTAATTCTCTTTAAATTGCGCTTGCTGGGATCGATGACAAGCGCAAGATATGGAAGCAAAATTAATTAATATATCTGTATAGTTGGCGAGTAATGCACTTAGGCTTTGGTCATCTGTTTATGTGCATATATATCTGCTTATGTGTGCAAATGTACTATCGGATTAATTATGGTGCGCATTATATTGCTGTATTACTCGTAAATGGCCCAGTAACTACATACAGATTACCTCCAGTATTTACATAATATGACGCTTGTAAATTAAATACGTTCTAAAAGGGAGGTCATCACATAAAAGCACTTTATAATTAAATAGCTTCTGCCCGCGACTTCCTCTGCGCACGATATAAAATATACCCTATATGTTATTTTGATGTACCTATAAGCTTTACTATTTTAAAGTTTCATAAAAATCCATTCTTTAGTTTTTGCGTGAAAGTGTAACAAACATACATCCATACATTTTTACAAACTTCCGCGTTTATAATATTAGTAGAATATTTTATTCACATTAGGTAAAATCATTACAGTTCCATTGTCTAGCTTTATTTAGTTCTAGCTCAGTTCCTAGGTAGATTTGAAAATACTTAAACAATGAACTACTACCGGCCAGCAGCCACAAACCACTAAAGTACTTTATGCCGTATGCTAACTAAAAGTAAACTACCTACTTGAAAATATGTTATTTTTAGCTAACCATTTGTTTTAACTCTTAAAAAATAAAATTTGATAAGGTCCATATGTTTAAACTCCTTGACACGTCATATTTAAGATGTTTATTATGGATGATATGATGATAAACCTAGTTTATTTACAAGGAAAGATCGGTGCGTATTTTTTCGAGGTACTCACCTATATTCAAGTAGGTAAGTAGTTTAGGTAGAGTAAAAAATTATATCTTGAGAGTATGGGATTTTTATGTTATCTCTAATAATAATTAGGCATCTGTTCGAAACCGCGGGTGTTAGTCAATATTTTTCAAAATTACCTTTCTGCTATAACATCACTTACCTACCTTTCCTTCCCAGTTTGCGACTTCAGTTACTAGAGCAAAATAAATGTTAGTTTTTCCTTCCTTAACTTCCTACGCATGTAAGATTGGATTAATTTGTATCATTATTTTCTTTAATTAATACGATGACGCAGTTGTTACACACCCAACAGAATTAATTTAATAAATATCCACTTAAGACACATTTTTGTCGTTAGAGGGTAGTTTTTCTAGCGTTCCAGCCGCTCTCACTTTCTTGGTCACATTATTAACTATTTCATTGCAAAGTCCAAAAATCATTTTCAGTTATTTATGGAAAGTATGTATATTCTATAGTATAAGTCAAAAAATTTACCTTACTTACGGGCAAATGCTAAATAATCCGACCAGGAAAATAAGAACGGTCGAAACCTAGACGAACCACCTTTAAAACTATTGTTAGTTTTAAACCTAAAAAAAAACAGCTCTTTCCGTCAAGGGGTTCTAGTCAAGTGCCAATCGATAGTAGAATGAAACGAACACAAACGAAAACTAACCACGTGACGTTTCGCATATTATGTCAAAAAGAACCAAGGGAAATTACAGATTGATAGTTCGGGTTTTCGTTGCAATATGCAGATTTTGTTAAAGTACTGCACTTATATGAGTCACTCTCTGTTACTCATTGCGTAGTTGCAGTAGCGGTATTGCTGCGATTCTTTGCATACAAAACTGTATTAACACGAATATAAGCATACTGAAAGAGACAAACTTTATATAGGTAAGTACTAGTTGGGTTCACTACGAGTATGTTTGTTGTTGACTTGTTGCATTGTATTTTTTATATCACAATAATCTATATACCTATGTACCTACCTGGTTTATAACTGTAAAATGTCACAACATATCTGTGTTCTAACATAATAAATAGGTAATATATTAAAAGTCAATTATAAAATTAATTACTGGCTCGGATCGTTACATAAATAAAATATAAAAGAGACTCCAAAGAAATAATTACAACAATTACAAAATATCATAAATTGCTTGTGTTTCAAATATGGACTGGGTCAATTGCAGTCAATTGTTTCAAGGTTGTTAAAAAAGACGACAATGTAACTAAATATAATCTGGCAAAATTTATTAGTTATGTGAAATGTTTGATACGACTACCATTCCAGAAAATACTATGTAACCAGTTATACAAATGACAAATAACACTATTCAGTGTCATTTAATTAAATATTGTTAATACTTATTCCACAATCATTTTCTGCGTATCAAAAATATCATTAACAAATGTAAGGCTTAATTATTATAGAAATGGAATATTTTATATCTTTGTGTGTATCATTTTGCGGTAGAGCGACACACGGGCGCAGTGAATCACGCGCACGTGATCGACCTGCGCTTGTTATTTCCACATGCCCTTGCGACGCATGACTGGCGTGACTTCTGGAATAAGGTGGTGAAAAGCGAAAGTGAATTTGTTGTTTACGAAAAACAACGTTAATGTTAAGGCCCTGATCATGTGTATCATTGCAACACCGCGGTTTTATGTACCGATACACCGACGAGTCATAAAACCGCGGTTTTACTCGCTCGTCGATCAGGGCCTTTAGGACAGTTGAATGTACTTATAATTATTTTATCATAGACCTTGGATTAGAGTTCTCTTCTTTGCAATGTGTTCTCTTATAACTTTATATTACTTAGGTACTTACATACATTTTGCCGTGGGATCTGGATTGAAAATCACATTTGCCATTTTTCGAGGTTTATTTTTTGTTTTACTTATACGTTGTTTTATAGGGTTTCAAAATAATTTTGTATTCTCTAATTAATACCTACAAATCTGAAAACTTAATTATAATATCCTTAATGCACCAGGCACTAAGTTTTCTTGCAATATAATTTACGTAATATGTAATGCTTTCAATTAATTACCAATATGTACACTTGAATACTTGTCTATAAAACAATCTAATTGGGCAATGGTTTAAAAAAAATGCACGATTACAAACTATAGACATTCACAAGGGTACCTACTTAATACGACACACACACATAAGCAGCTATCATCCAAGTTTTATTTTTATTTTAGTCAGTTAAACGGTCACTTTGCAGACTGTTTCAAGTGAGAGTGGGCGGCATTAACAACTAGCTACATCCAGGGTTTAATATACCCTCGCCGGCCAACACGTGCCAGCGGCCGTAGGCTTATTACGACTGCAATTGCTTAAGAATAGATGCAAGCTGCGTGTACGCTTCCCGTTATTCTTAATGTATCAATTAATCACAGTACCTACACGTGAACAAAAGAGGTTCCTTTTGCCATTTCACGTAAGATCCGTTCCATTAACTATATATATTATGGACCTTCTCAGACTATATAGGTAGCTATTTTAAGAATGATGTTTTGATATTTTGTATTTTTAAATCCTTTTTTTTTGTCTCCAGTGAAAATAAAGTACTTAATAGTAGTAATCCCGTTGACCACGAAAATCCACCAACCAACCACTCAGTAAATAAATAAAAATAATAATACAATTAAGTGTAGTATATTAATAATTATTAAATATCTCTAGCGTGGCAATTATTAAGACAAAAGGATTAACTGTTCAACGTTGCATCGAGTCAGGTCATTATCTCGATTGATCTGAGATCACCGCCAATCGGCGCGCAAGGTTGCGACGCGAATACGCCATCCAAGGTCAAATAGTTAAACGAAAATAAGATTTAGTACGTATTCTGTGGTGTCTTTAATTGAAATGTTATTAAAGAAATGACCTTCAGTCAGTCAGGGCATCATTTTACGGATACCAGCAGCTTTGGGTTTATCGGAAAATCACGGTGAATATTAAAGCAAAGCAAATAATTACGAGAAATTTTAATTAATATCAAAATTAAGCTTACAGAATGAAATAATTCCATTCGGTATATTTTTAATTTATATTTCAATTTCTATGGCAAGAGCAGCGCCTCCAGCGACGAGTAACTGAAACGTTTATTTCCGATATAAAATTTTACCTTTACGCCAACTGGTAACGTCTGTGATACACTAAGCATACAAATGAATAAAAGAAAGCAATAAACCGCGGCGAAAACGATAGTACATAGCAATTTATGGACTACAACCTACCCAGGTACACATTAGACGGGTACCTACTTGACACTCATAAATCTCGTACTCGCGTGACTCAACCATGACTCATTATGTTACTGTATACACTTTTTTTATTTATTTACACGTATAAATTAGCACTTACAGTCTAGCTTTACAAAATTCGCAGGTACAAATTACACTTACAGCTATTGTACACAGTTGTGATAATATTCGGTAGAGTAAAATTCAAATATCTGGTATGGAAAATGATCTTCTGGTTAATTGAATGACTTTATCGTATTTCGACAAATTTAATGCTATTTTAACGGTAGCACAATAATCCTAGATTTGGGTAGATCGAGATTGTCTTTCAACGTCTTTTAAGATAATATAGCTTTTACTTACCTTAATTGTATTTTAGTTAGATGCTGCAAATTGTTTTTGGCGTAAGTATTTTGACCGCTCCTCTCGCGCCATTGAAGCTGTCCAACTGGTGAAGTCATGAAAAACGGATGATAAGCTGATAGAGTAAGTTTACAGCGCCCTTCTAACCCTATAGGCAGCTATGCATGCACGTCTTGTTCGACATCCTCCCACTGCAGGAAAAAACTCAATTGTTATGTAGAATAAGGCCATGACAAATTTTATTGTTCTCGTATTGCACTTGCTTAAGATGCTTGTGTCATGTGGAGCCTTGAAGCGCACAGGATGCGCGTCCGAGCCCCGCCTTTTCAAATTGTGTTTGCAATATCATTAAACATAATAAAGTCACGTATCTCACATGATAACAAGTTCTCATAACTGTGAGCGAGTTTGCGATTCCCGGCGCGTGCGTGGACGCAGCTGACACCACTGCGAATACCGACTATTGTTTTAGTTTTCGAACACGTGATTTCGCTGCAAAATGTTTGATTATTAGGTTTAATGGGATATTTGCACGTTTCATTAGCATAAACGTACTTGGCTTAACTTTAATTACGATATTGCTCGTGTGATTAAGCTAGTTTTATATTGCGTTTATCTGTAGGCAGAGGTTTATATTCTTACTTGCGCCGCAGGTAGATTTAACTTACTCTGAAATTTCATTCCACTTGCTCCTATTGGCTCTTGGCCGTATTTTGTGTTATGTATTTATAATATTATTTATATTATCTATAATAAGTGTAAATGGTTTTATAAATACGGAACAGTTAGTCACTTTCTCATTTTGGCACGCACAATGCACAGCTTAGTAGCATTAAAATTATTTTCGCAACGCGCATACAAACGAAACGAATAAGGAAGTTACGTTTTAGTAAGCTGTGACTAATATTTGTTTGTTTAGTTTAAGTAATAACACCTGAGAATTTGATATAAGCCTTAATTGTGTAGTTTCATAATCGTGAAACTTGTTATTTCCTTATGAATTTTGATAATAAAATATTATAACTATTAAATATTATATTATACCTTCATATAAACTTTAAAAGCTTACCTTCATTGCACACTTGTTTATATAAATATGTTTGATATACTACTCACTTGCTCATGAAAGTAGGTACAGTTGAATATAGATAAAAGAACTGTAGTAAAATATAGAGTTCAATAATTCATTTAAAGAAATAATTTTAAGTAATTGTTAATGTAGAACATTTGAGTGATGATCGGATGCAGGTGTCTGGTACTATGTTTCTTTTTATAAGGTATACCTTGACATTTTCATAATCCCAAAAAGTTGGTATAGTGGTACAATAGAAGCCTACCCCCTGACCGCGGCATAAATCCGCCATTCACATGCAAACGAGGTGCGACAATGAATGGGCAACTTTATTCGGTTGAGCTAGGTTTTAGACATTGTGATTTCAAAATTTAACGTTGATTTAGTGAAGATTTTAATTTATGACCTTCTTAAAGTTCAACTTGAAAATGTATTTTAAACTTGTTAATATATTCTACTATAAAGGTATTATTCTCTTTAAAATAATATTTGCGCATTCTAGCTAGTATTTAGGTACAGTAGGTCCTTAGTGCTATTTGAATATTCTTAGTCCTTAGTCCTATAAGAACGAATTCGCTGCTTTTTTTAAATAGTGACACAAACCGAAATATTTCGATACTCCATTTACCCATGATTCTAGGTGTTACTGCAAGATAAGTATTAAATTTGGTAGCTCTTGATAGTCTGAGTGGAATCTCTCATTTTCTATATATCTTAGACAATGTCTTATTCTGTTCCTACCGTATTTAAATACCATAAATTTGGGTACATCCTTCGTCTCCGTACCGCATTGCGGGAACAACCCAACCCTTGTAAGCCTTTTAGCTACCCTATCTAAGTTCCCTTATTTATTAATTTTATGATCCTTGAGTAACTGGTATAAAGTTTAATTTGGAATGACAGAAGGTTTAGCAATAGTAAAAGCGCACTGCATTCGAAACGCAGTTGTCTTGCGTTTCACCAAATAACTTTTAATCCTTATCTTTTACGGGTTAAGGTTGTTATTTGTATATACTATACTTAAAATCTTGTATGTTATGTTGGTAAATTGTTCTCATTGTCGGAGTGCTCAATTTGCATATTCTAGATTCTTTTGCGGAACAAATCTGAAATAGAAAATTTAAAGAATAAAATGAATAACTAGTTTTATAACTAAGTTTTTGCAAGCTGGACTCTTGAGGGCAGTTGCAGTAAAAAGTTAGACAGGCGGGTGGCAGGTACCTATTATAGAAATTCTACGTGATAAAATATTTTTTTGTTCAAGTGAAATACAATTCTGATATTTTACAAAACAAATTGTTAACAAATCCGTGACTGCACGTAGAATGGCTTCGTACTTATTTATTTAATTTAAAAACATGTTTTTAATACAATTTTCTATAAGAACCTACGCCTGCAGGGACGGTGAGTGCCACATTACTATTTTTAAAAAAACATCTTAGGCTTAGTTTGGAAAAACATTCCAGAAAGTGCTGTTTTGCTAGCTTAATATTGGATTACAAAGTCCGACAAAATAATTAGGACCTAATCAAAGAAAAGGTATATTACCTAAGTAATAACACTTATTATGCCATTAAAAAAAATGTAAAGTTGTAGGTAATATTATAAACATAATATAACCATTTATTATTTTGAAGCAATATCATAATATTAATCAAATTTTATGCATTTATTATGAAGCGATGTCATAATATTAATCAAATTTTATGCATGATAAAATTATCCTTGGGTGATAATGCATTTAATTTTCCATATGGGCGTTATCTGCTTTTTGTATATTTAAACACAATTAAGGCCAAAGCCCGGGGGGTGTATAAATCATTGTAAATCCTTGTATACAGCGTAATAAATATCACGAGATATTTCACTTTGAAAAAGATAGGCTTTTATATGCGGATAAATAACACATTTTTATATGGACCTAAACAACGGCAAAATAATTATAAATAAAACATAAACTTTAAGACTTCAATATGTTTGAACAGTTACTGTATTTATTTTTCCTTCCGGTATTTGTATAAAATATATTGAAAATATACATACCTAAATTAATTATGCTATTAAATCGATCTTACTAATATATACTTAAAAATTTCTTTAGAAGAAGTTATATTATTTTTTCAATGTTCCGAAGTCATAGTAACGCCCGCTATTTGTTTTATTTATATTGCAAAATAGTTAATTTATTCGTGTAATGGAACATAAATACTTCAAATTTAAAACAGTGTAGTAGTTAAATTATTTAATTTATAAAACAAGGTAGTTTGCATGAAGTTTTCGAAACGTTATGGGTAGTTGTTTCATTCCGAAGTTCTATACTTACATTAGGTACTTTGTTTAACATATTACTATATTATTCCCTAAAAAAAGGATATCATCGGTGAAAGCCATGAAATATTAATTTTCCTCGCAAAGATACACTGATTCCGCTCGTCGTGTTGCGCTGTCCGGAGGCTCAGCGCGATGGGGGCTAAACCCAAGCGCTTAATTGACTCGAGAGCTTTCCGCCCTTCGGGAAAGAATTACGCTCTGGAGCTTTTTGGGGCTTTCTATGACGCTCCGGATAAGGGATACGGTGTCACACAGACATGGTGGATAGAGCTTTAGATTCCTCTTTTTAGGTCGCGCTTTTGTCAGGTCGACCTGTAAGTGAGAAATGTGACGTCAGAAGGTGAATTTGACTAGCTTATAATTGCTGGATCATTATGGAATTTTGCAGAGGTATGATGTTGTGTAGATAGTTCCGATTTGATTATGAAGATGGAAAATAATAGAACTCTATAACGGAATCAGAGGTATTCATAGCGTGTTTTTAGTTAGGTAAGAAAAAAATCGTTAAATATTTTTTTTTCCAAGAAATCTGTAGTATATATTAATATAATTTTTTATGTTATTATTAATGTTTTTTTATTTAATAATTTGAATCATAGTTCGTGTAAATGATGTTGTAGTATGTATTCAATTTATACTAAGAAGCAATTATAAATAATATTCAATTGTTTTGTTAACCACGTCAACAAATTGACTCATAGAACAAGAAACAAACATAACGCATTTGCGGTAACGGCTTGATAGATAACTACAAGTAAACATTTACGCCACCCAAACTATGAAACTGTGATGTAAATAACATTACAACCTTTTTCATCAGGATTATCAAATGATATGCCAGGTCTCATGTGCTGTGACGTGATCGGCAGGTAGTGGTTACCCTGTCTTTGATTATTGCTGGTTAGAACTCTGATAGGTTAATTATGTAGGTTAGTACTGTAGGTATATCACAGTCATACTATTATATCGTAAGAACCTCTGCACATATTATATGGTGCCTAACAATTTATTACAGTTTCTAGGTGGCAAGTTTTGACTTTATATATATTCTAGTTCGCCTAATCGATTCTCTCACCGAATTCACGAAGCCATTTTTTTAAAGATATTAAATTAATGTAACGAACTACGAACTACGGTTCTTTTTAATCATTTACCCATACGTTGTTTCTTCTCAAACTAGTTCAACCATCTATATAAAATGACAGATAGCTGTTAAAGTAACTGTCATAAACTAGAATAAAAAATAAATAGGTAGGTAAGTTCAATGACTTGCGACCAGACAAATCCGCTGTCGCATCACTTCCATGTGTACAATAGAGCGCAATCTGATAAATTTGTATACAATGCAAAAAAAAACAACGAGGGCATTAAAAACTCGACTCTGTGACCTGTGAAACAAAGTTTCTTTTACAATAATTCTATGAACCAAACCCACTGCTAAGATTTCAGATCGGTGTTTCAAATATGGACTTTATTCTCTAGCGGTTAGAATGTTTATTAGAAAGGTACTATTGCATACGGAAGTAAAAATCATTAACATACAAACCTTGAATGAATGATACTGATCTATGTTAATACAATAAACATTGTATTTTGAATGTGCTCAGAAAGATGATTTGATCCCAGAGTTGATGAACATGCACATTTAGTATGTGTAGGTATATGTATTATTTTTAAAGGATAATAATAATAGGCAGGTACTTAAGTTAAAAAAAACAGTAACATTTAAAACATTTAAAAATTAAACGAAACATATTGTTAATCACCAACATTATTTGTATTAAATACACTATAAGTACCTATAGCATAAATCGAATTACCTACTACTAAGTTTATTTTACATTGTAAGTATAAATATGGCCGTCTATATTATTAAACCCGATCGTTCGAGTTTACTTTAAACATCAAGAATTTAAGAGATATGATTACATTTTTAATTATAAAGCTTACGTCATTCAGTTGATACTATGAAATTGTACTAGAGATTCTACTAGTTCTGTGAACTCACGGTGATGTTCTAAGAACCAACGAGCAGAGTATGAGTCACGGTAGTGCGTGCGTAATGCGTAACGCACAGCACTGATTGTCAGTAGTAAGTACCACACACTTGCGAACATGTCATATTCAGAACACATTAGACGAATATAATATATTATTTTTTATTTAAACTGTCGTCACATGTTATGACTCAAAAATGTCCCTAACTACTTACTTACTACTCTTTTGAGTTTTAGTAATAACATTGTGAAATTCTTATGTGATTACGAGTGTTATTACAGGAAAAAAAAAACATTTAGTTACTGGCAGTAAACCAAGGATATCAATCAGACTAACAGTTGGTACAAGCAAAGTAATAAAAAAATGGCTCGTACTATATTTTTATAGTTACATTAGACATTAAAATTCATGTAGCATTGAACCAAATATTCCATTGATTATAAAATAAGTACGCATCGCAGTTTACAGCTCTGGGCTAATAAAATGAAATATTGATTATAACGTTTTTAACCTTTCGGATACTCAAGGATGAAAAATTAGTACCTATATTTTATTATTTTGCCTTAGAGTATTTCGCTAAAATAACAAGATCATCACTGATGCCGACCTGGCTATTACCTAAGCATTGGAATAAAACAGTGATAATGAATTTAACTCGCAAATGTTATTCCATTTATTGACGTTTCGAAAACTTTACAGTTACAATATTCTCTTATTAATTATTATATTATATCTTAGTGTGGAAGAATAAGGGAATTGCAAAATTTTTCGGAAATAAAATAAATCGCGAATAAAATCCGTTATCAATGCTTCATCCCAGTGTGTGATAACCGCATCAGAAATAATCACTTCTTGTAGTTTTAGCGAAATCATTCATTCCAATGTATAAAAAAGTATAATGTATCAGAAACGCATTCCAATGTATAACAAGTGATGTTCAAAGCCAAAGGAAGATCAGATCTGCACTTAAGAATACGAAATGTTTAATGTTATCATGCGAATGAGTCACCGAATGACTCAAGGTGGTAGGAAGTAAATGTCATCGGAGGCTGGGACATGATTGTACTACGTATTCGTCATGTGTTATGTGAATCTTACTATAGAAGTTATTAAATGTGTCATGGCGTAAATGAAAAGTTAAATCCCATAATTGAACATGTATGTACAAGATGAAAAGTCAAATTCGAAGAAAAATATGATATAAAAATGCAGTCTCAGTAGAAGTTAATTTATAAAGTTTCAAAATATAATGGAATAAATATAAATAAAAAAAAACATATTATCTCATTGTATTTAAGTCATATTACTACCAGTATGGTTTGTCAATCAGAGAAGATTTATTCTAACAAAGCAGTTCATTGAACTTCACAGGTAAGATAAAAACAAAGCATGCCATGGTGCAAATTTATTTTTATTTTCAATATAAAGAACAGAATGTGAAATTTGTCATGAGCAGTAGGTACCTACAATTTTTAAATTATTATGAGTAGGTAAGTAAGTATACTATTTTGTAAACATTTATAGGATGATGAACAACATAGTGATTTCCAGTATTCATCAGAGATCTACGATTATTCATTGTTGTTGTTTACTAAACAATAATAATTAAAACATGCCGATGGTAAGTGGTTAAAATTATGAAAAGTAATGCGGTCAGACCTTGTATTTCAGTATGCACTGTCTCGCATAATTCTTTACTTGGTAGTAGGTAATGAAAACGTGTTATCGCTTATCAGCCGAAATAATAATATTATGTAGAGTTCATATGATTTATTCGTTGAATCTTTAAAATGAGACAGATTTCACTTTCAGAATTGAGATGGAGCACAGTTGATGAGTTTAGTCTCGGTTAATTTGTTGAGTACTTGTCACAAAAACTTTGCGAAGTAATTAAAAAAGTATTTTCAATTTCAACTTTTCCATATAAATCATCTAAGGTACGATTATTCTTGCATTTCAGCAGCTTTTATGACTGTTCCCCCGGTTTTAAACTTTTAAAAGTATTGGTAGGTAGGTTACTTAATAATCTTTGTATTTAGGGCTCGTATTTCGTATCGTCTCTTCGTAAGCTAGGGTTTCTTGTTGATTCTGAAGTTTAGATTAGCTATTGGATGCATAAATTAAATTAATTTAGTATGCCTTCGTTTTCATTAATTAAAATTTATTAGTTAAATCAAGCAATAATTTGGTGATATTCCCCCTCATTGTTGTGCGTAAAACACGGGTTTTACACGACACAGCTAGTAACATTTGTTTACTTTCATATAATTATGCAAAGTAGGAAATCCCCAACAGTGTCCATTCATGAAGTTGTGGCACGTCATTATGAAATGTTAAGTAACCTGTGGTTGAAGGAAAAATGCAGATATGTACTAAGCACCTAATTGCTCTTATATACTGTAATGCAATTTTAATAAAATAATATATATTTTATTACCGTCTACGTTGCAATTAACTACAGATAAATAAAAAAATGGGATTTGGTGTCTTTAAATTTTATTTTGCGCCTACCTTGGTTTTTATACGTACGTACATTTCATAAATTTTAAATGCCTGGTTCACAATGGCCAAGTCTTAAGCTGGTATGCTATTTTCAACTCATCTAGTAGATTAAGACATTAGCTAAGTTTGTACCAAAGAATTAACTAAATAAATAAAGTGACCGTATACCTAAGCCATATTAGATAATGTAAAGTAGTTAACTAGGTACCTATTTAGAGTTTTAACTACGATTTGAGTGTCTCAGCAGTCAACTTTCTTAAAAATAAGTAGGTACCTAAGTACTTTCATAAATTTGATCAACAACAAGTACTTTCATAATTTTGATACCATACTTACTGTTAGAACTTATTTCATAATTTATTGCCTCGATTGTAATAATAGACCATATTGTGGCAAATTAACTGTTTGACTGGATAAACAAAGTGATTCAAGAAAAAACCTGAAGTGATTAAGAAGGGTTTTACACATTATAATTAGCCTAATAGGTAAGTGACTACTAATTACCTAGTTATACTCGTACCTACCAAATAGCGTGCTCTCTCTCTAGCACCTGTTCAACGTTAACTCGTATATGTACTAATTAAGATACTACTTACGGGCGTTTGTAAGATTTCTAAAACCACAAAAGGGGAAGTATAATATTGGTTGTTTTTTTTCTTTTGTGCACATACTTGTAGATACACTTTTGATCAAGGCCATCTGTTAAGGATAGTGAAAATGGAGTAAAAACGTAAGTAATTTAGTTATAAATGTAATTTCATTGTAATAATAATAGTGAGGTTCTAGGACCTACTTAGGTCCTTAGTTTAATATTGTCCTTAGTTGAAATAAATCCGGTAGAGACAGGCGCTAGTATTATTCACCACACAAACGGTTCCCCCGGAGGGATTTGTGCTCGCGGCCTCATACCTACTTCGTCGTCAGGGTTAGAATACTCTTGATGAGGGTCACATCAGATGTAAGATACATTGCAAAATACAACGATGTGTTAAACTAGCTGTTTGCGTTGTTTAAAGCTTATATTAGATTAATAAGGACATGCCCCGCCACGGCCACGTAGCAATATTTTGTACCGTTTTAGTAGCGAGACAGTATCGTGACTGCATCCATATGGTCGCAGCGATTCTGCATCGTTACTGTCGCGAAATAGTCAAGTGACTGCATCATCGTCTGCACTCTGCAAGGATACCTACAGTCTTGTAAGTCCGAATAGTGCAAAGAAAATATAAGTAGCTTTATGGCAAGATGAATATAGTCAAGCGATCGAAAATTAACCCCGTGTTATTTCGTGCGCGTGCGTCAGTTTCATACATTTCATACAATATCGAATTCGTTTCGTTCGTTTGCTATTATACATTGACATGGCTAGGGTCCTACTTCAAAGTTTACTAAAATACTATCTTATTTTTTTATCAGGAATGCAAAAATGTATATTTGCAATTTTATTTTATTCTAGTAGTAGCCTACATAAATAATCACAAATACAATGATAATTCCATTCTAAATAGCGTTATGGAATAATAAATATTTAAGTATCACAACATTCATTTACAATAAAATTTTATTCTTCACAAAAAATAATATCAAGAAATATGCATATGCTACATATTTAATTCACCTACTTTATAAAAAGATAACCTAGTAAAATATTTTAAATCTGAAAAACAAATTTCAACAGAAATCAGTACCTACATTGCGGTTTAGGGATAACAAAAATAGGCAAGTGACGGTCAAACTGCTGTGCTCCTGAATCATGGACAGGAAACTGTGACCCCAGAGGTATAAACAGGTTAAAAATCGATTGTATCACACATATACGCCATTCGAAAGTGTCCTTTCATTGCGAACAGTGCTCTGAAAACAAAGCGAAAATGGCGGATACTTCTAAAGTTACTCTTCACGTTCTTAATTTCCTGTACTCGTTGTTCGGGTTACTATTAGTGCTAGCATCAATAGGATACTTAGTTTTTTTATCAATGTTTATCCGTTTAAGAAATACTAATCATTACTTGCTTGATTTCACACTGTATTTCCCACAAATAATGCCTATTTGTTTCTGTATCGCGGGACTTTTCGTCGTTTTCGTCGGTTGCTGCGGTTGTTGCAGTACGTCGAAGAGCAGCAAAAGTTTAACGATATCGCAAGTAATATTTCTCTCTTTAACGTCGCTTGCACTGGTTCTGTCCGCTGTGTATGCCCTAACTTACGTGGATACGAGTAAGACTAATGACTTTTTGAAAGAGACAATGTACGACGGATTTGCTCAAACGAAAACGAGGGATGAAATTTCGAAAAAGTTCTCAAATATCGAAAGTTGGCTGCAGTGCTGCGGTGTTGATGGGGCAACCCAATACATATACCAATTACGGAGTCTACCAAAATCCTGTTGCGGTCTCGGCCCGGACTCAAGCGAGACCTGTAAATTTTCTTCGAAAGAAGCGAATGAAAGAAACGGCTGCTATGATGTGGGAATATCCTATTCTAATATTGGGCTCAAAGCACAAGCAGTAGGGGCAATTATAACGGCTTTCTTTGGCCTTTTAAGCTTACTAGCGAACATTGTCTTGTCAAAATCTCTGAAAAGACAAAGAGTGCAAAAAGTGTACGAAGCCACGAACCTCGAGACGAAAAAAGGACTGCAATAATTGTTTGCTAAAACTTGGTGTGTGTTTTAACGTAACCTGTGATTACATAAAATATCGTTTATCTGTGTGTATGTATAGTAGGTATAGGTAATATGTTAATGTATTACAGTGATATTTTATTATAGGTGTAGTTTAGTTACTTGTACCTACACAAGTCACTGAACTGCCTAGATATTAATAAGCTTTAACTGTACCAAGTTGGGGGATCGGAAATATTTAAATTAATGAAAAAGTGTTAAATAGTAACAAAAATTAGGTACTAGGGATTTTAAAATATGTCTATATTTAAAAGTAAGCTATAATTTCTGTATTCTATATTTTAATAATATAAAATGTTGCAGAATTATTACAATATTACCTACTTATTTGCTACAAATTTTCTCGTTTTGTCATGCACTTAATAGAAAGTATTATTTTGTATTATTTTAATTAATTTTATGATGACTCGTTAATGTCTTTAAATGTATGTATTACGTAAATTTAAAAGTTATTACAATGTATATTAGGTGCCTAAGTAAAATAATAATAATCTAGTTTTCTATAATTAAGTGTTCTCAAATATAATTAGTGACCTTAGAAATATAAAATAGTGAAAATATTATAATTTTGAGGAAAGAGCTCCTTTTTATTTATTATGTTCAATAAAAGGTAATGTCCTTAGGTCTTTCTATTATAATATTAAATTTTACCTTCCAATAAAATTGTTATTATGTTTTCAAACTGTCCGAAGTCTGTCGCTAGTTCCATATCGTTTACCGCGCATATTTCCCACCTATTAGATTATGTTAGAAGGTAAAATTTAATACAGTAGAACCTCGATAGCTCGAACCTCAATAAAACTAAATCCTCGTTACCACGAAATAATTTGCTGTTTCCTTCCTTTCAAGCCCTATAACCTCTTTACCTCGAATAAATATACCTATATACCTTGAAGTATTTGTCAATTCCCTGGAACATATTTCTATACATGTTTTACCTCTATAACTCGAAGTAGTAATAGTTTATAACCTCTGTATCTCGAAGTCTGTATCTGGAACTTAAATATGTACTGCACTACCTGCTTAAGCGCATTATGATCAAGTTTCATTTATAATCTACCCACCAGTTCTAATTTAATAATTTAGAGCAAACAAGTGGTACTGAGAAGAAGTCTTTTCAGTCTTTTCTACATACTGTAGATAATGCTATATCTATAGTTGGTATCTTTAAATAATGTAAAACAGAAAGATAAATACTAGTTATAATTAATTTATGTCACTTTGCATTACCTACCCAAGTGCTTAATTATGGCGAAAAAATATGTATAATTACTTTGTTGATGTTTTTATGCTTAAAATACATTTAAAAAAAAGTAAGTACAATAGATAAATGTATGTACCTATAATAAAAGATTTTTATAAGATTCACCCCTGTAAGTCGAATACAAATTCAGATGAAAAAACCTTCTTAGGTCGAAAGCCACTATGAGACGAAACGTCATTAACACGAAGTTTTTGGCGTTTCCCTTGAATTTCGACTATATCGAAGTTCCACTGTATTATGTGTTCCGTTATTTGTCCGAAGTCTTATAGGAGACTTACGTTTATTATCTCCTGGTGGCTTGATCAATGTAAGGACGCAATAATCGAGAAGCCGTTTCATGCAGCCTCCTATCATGGTCGGATTGGCAGACTGCGAAGGCATTATCGGACATAAAAATAGATTAGTAGTTGAGCCCTTAATTTCTTTAGTAATGTTAACTAACCTCTACACTTAAGTCAATAAACTAGACACTGCGATCTAGAGCTACTAACTCGATTAACAGTAGGTACGTACCAGAATCAGTTATAGAACCGAATTCCGGATACAAGGTTACCTATAGAATGATCGTTGTCTATGAACCGATCGAAATAGAGTTTAACAGGGAGGTCCGCAAGGCCGTCGCGGTGACTCTGCCAGTAAGGTCCGCAGGACCATCGCGGTGACTGCAGATCTGAAATCCACCAGTAAAAGAGGCTGCTAACCCGCCGCGGTTTCAAACAGCGCGGTCCGCAAGCCCTTCGGAGTGATCCGCGAGGACTGTAGGCCTATTGCGGTGTCCACCAACGAAGTCTGCCGGCCAGTCGCAGTGTTCTCCTAGAGATTTACAGGCCGCGAGTCTCGAGCGGGCCCGTCACTGCTCGGGTTCTTAGGTCGAGCTGCCAGCGGGGTCGCTCCCACTCCGGCACAACGATGATGAACAGGCCGGAGGCCATGTGCAGGTGCCGAAGGAGACGTGGTATGAAACCCGGGGGTGAAAACGCCCAAGGACCTAGCTCTACCGCCAGCGTTTGCCGAACGCATCGTGAGATGGCGTTCGAGACTAACGAATCTCATGAACTAGCTTAATTGCTATCCTAGCTCGAAAAACTTGTCTCGTGTAGCCCGGGCATTAAAGTTAAGAACAGAACGTTCGATAAGCGATAAATTCTACTTATTTCATAATTTGCTATTTTTAACGAATGCGACTTACGAGCCTTTACTTCAAAATAGGAGGGAAATATGTGCGGGAAACGATACGGAACTAGCGACATCTAGGAACTTGTGGCCGAATGAGGTGACGTGACTCCTATAAGACTTCGGACATATACACAATAATTTAAATTTTTAAATATAAATAATATTTGTACTTAAAACATGTCTTATTTCAAAATATAATTAGTTATGCATATGTAGCTGTATAAGAAAATCAATTCCCCAATCAACAATAAACTTGATAGTCAACTAATCTGCAATCTGAATTTAATTCACCCTCTTGACTTTGAACATAATCTATTGGTTTATAAAATAATATAGACACGCGAACGAAACCTGACCACGTGTCGTTTCGTGCGCGTGCGTCGGTTTTATACCGAATCATATCGAATTCGTTTCGTTCGTTTGCTATTATTGATTGACACTTTGGGTATCCTACTCTAAAGTTTACTAAAACACTACCTAAAAAAAATTATCAGGTATGCAAAAATTTATATTTGCAATTATTCTGCAGTTTCATAACCACAATTTTCAAGTCATATTTTGAGCCAGAGAGAGAGGTGAAAAACATATTTATCAATGCATAAAAATAAGTCATAATTATTTCAAGTCTACGTGATATTTTTCATGTTTATGTACACGTTACTAATTGGAATTAAAATAACCTATTTATTGACATGCAAGAATTTAGTGGTTTCTTATTGTTTTTTTTTATTCTAGTAGTAGGTAGGTATCTACTAATATAAATATACCTACATACATAATCACAAATAAAATGATAGTTCAATATTGCACGTCTAAATTTCGTCATGGAATGATACGAGTATAATCATCCAGTATCGATCACAGCCCTTTTTTACAATAAAATTTCATTCTTCAAATTATTTTATGTGAAGAATGAAATTTAATTATTAAGACAAATGTTCAAAATAAATATTCACCTAAGTACTTAATAATATATTAACCTAGTAAAATATTTTTAAGTCTGAATTACTCAATTTAACAGAAATCAGTACATTGCGGTTTAGCGATAACAAAAATAGACAAAACTCTTTTAAGTAATTAATTAAATACTGACCACACTGGTGACGGTCAAACTCATTGATGAATACAGTCAACAAGCCATCTGCTCGTGAATCATGGACAGGAAACTGTGGCCCCTGAGGTATTAAAAGCGAATTGTATCACACATGCACGCCATTCAATAGTTTACTTGCATTGCGAACAGTGCTCTGAAAACAAAGCGAAAATGTCGGGTGCTTCTAAAGTTATTCTTCACGTTCTTAATTTCCTGTACTCGTTGTTCGGGTTGCTATTAGTGCTAGCATCAATAGGATACTTCGTTTATTTATCAATGTTCATCAGTTTGAGAAATACTAATCACTACATGCTTGATTTCAAACTGTATTTCCCGCAAATAATGCCTATTTGTTTCTGTATCGCGGGACTTTTCGTCGTTTTCGTCGGTTGCTGCGGTTGTTGCAGTACGTCGAAGAGCAGCAAAAGTTTAACGCTAATGCAAGTAATATTTCTCTCTTTAACGTTGCTTGCACTGATTCTGTCCGCTGTGTTTGCCCTAATGAACGTGGATACGAAGAACACTGACGACTTTTTGAAGGACTCAATCTACGATGGATTTTCTGAAGCGAAAACGAGCGATGATATTTCGAAAAAGTTCTCAAATATCGAAAGTTGGCTGCAGTGCTGCGGTGTCGATGGGGCAACCGATTACAAGAACAATTATTTGAGAAAAAGTCTACCAAAATCCTGTTGCGGTCTCGGCCCGAACTCAAGCGAGATCTGTGAATTTACTTCGAAGCTAGCGAATGAAAGATATGGTTGCTCTGCTGTGGGAATATCCTATTCGAGTATTGGTCTCAAAGCACAAGCAGTAGGGGCAATTATAACGGCTTTCTTTGGCCTTTTAAGCTTACTAGCGAACATAGTCTTGTCAAAATCTCTGAAAAGACAGAAATTGCAAAAAGTATACGAAGCTACGGACCTCGAGACGAAAAAAGGACTACTATAATTTTTTGCAAAAAATTTGTGAGTGTTTGTAAGTGATGCAACCTGTGATTACATAAAATATCGTTTGTCTGTGTGTATGAATAGTAGGTTAGAAACCTTGAAAAAGTCATATGAATAGGAAGCAGTGTAATAGTTTGACAAAATGGCGGGGATTAGTGATTTAGTTGTCGTTTTTTTGCAAAACTATATCAGTTAATTATAGCCGGATATTTGCAATTATTGTTTAAACCAAAGAATTATTTCATGTTTTCATCTCAGTAATAATAATTTAAAAGTCGTCCAGACCCACTATAATTTAATTACATCTCAATAATTAATTTTATACTCGTAAAACATTAGGTAATAATGAATTCAAACCATGTTTTGAATAGAATTGTAAGCTTCTGGGCAATTCCTTAACACCGAATACTTTTTACTGACTCTGGATCAGAGCCTAGTTGTGTATTACATAATAATATAGTAGTTATAATATATTAATGCATTACAGTGATATTTTATTATAGGAGTAGATAGGTACAAGTCACTGAACTGCCTAGATATTAATAAGCTTTAACTGTACTGAGTTGAGTGGATCGGAAATGCAATATTCTAATTAATGAAACAGTCTTAAATAGCAAAAACAATTAGGTACTAGGTAAAAAAGGTAGGTTTAAAATATACACATATTTTAAAATACCTAAGCTATAATTTCTGTTTTCTATATTTTCAATAATATAAAATGTTGCAGAATTATTACAATGTTACCTAATTACTATAAATGTTTTAGCTTACTTAGAGACACTTCATAGAAAGTTTTATTTTGTATTACTTTAATTAATTTTATGATGCCTCGTTAATGTCTTTAAATGTATGTATAACGTGAAGTTGTAAGTTATGATAAAATGTATTTTAGATGCCTAAGTAAAATAATAATAATTTAGTTTTCTGTAATTAAGTGTTCTCAAATTATAATTAGTGCCCTTACAAATATAAAATAGTGAAAATATTATAATTTTAAAGGAAGGAGCTCCTTTTTAAATGATTTATTTATTATTTTCAATAATTAGGTAATGTCCATGTCCTTTATTTATATAATAATTTAAATTTGTAAATATAAATATAACTGACATTAAAATATTTGTAGTTAAAACCTTTTTTATTTTAAAATATAATTAGTCATGCAATAGCTGAAAGTATATGAAAATCAATTCCCCAATCAACAATAAACTTGGTAGTCAACCAATCTGCAACCTTATTATTCAATGTGTTAGGGTCGAAAGAGTGCCAATTGAAACCATAAATTACTAAAATGTCAACCATCATGTTTTCAAAACTATCTAGTAGGTTTTTAAAACTATGAAGAAAGGAAAAAAAATCTAATCTGTATACAACAATTATATTTTGTACCTTTTAAGTTGTACACGTATTTTTGTGTTACCTACGCTATAACTTTTATAATCACTCAATCGCCCGAAGGTTAACAGGAAGAGATCCCTTGAAAGGGATAAGTTTACCTTTGTACATTTTATATTGTTTTCGCCGCTATATTTGTTTTGTTTTTGTGCAATAAAGAGTTTACATACATACAACAAAGGTACATAATTAGTTATTTTTTCAGATACGGCGCCCTACGTCTGACTCGAACTTGACCCGTTTTCTTTTCTAATTCTGAGATAGATATCATCTAAGCAGCAGTCGCATTTATACAAACAGGAACTGCAATTGTAATGTTTATAATGTTTACTCAGGGAAATAAAATGTAATTACCTACAGCCTTTAATAATTAGACACACTCCTTATATACATTGTGTGTTAAATTGCACGTGTCTTCGAATTTTTATACGAAACACTATTCTGATACTAATTATGTCTGACCCGTTATACATATTTGAGCAATTAACTTAGAAACATTCAAGCGTATCTCGGTCACGACCGAGTTTTAAATATAACCATGGTTCATGGTTACGATATTTATCTAGAAGTAATTCAACAAAAAAAAAACTCAATAATAAACATTATTTACAATAATGTTCACCTTAGCACGCATAAATTTTCAAGATCTTATTTTGAGTCTCAAATACAAAGGTCAAGAGAAAAATGAAAATTCTCTATAATTATGGGAAATCAATAAAATTGCCATCTCCAGCTTCAAAACCTGTTAGCCCAAGAGCCAGCGGCCCCCAGACCTTCGTTAAAGTATAAAAGCTGTAAGTTTCTCAATGTATGCCCCCAACACAAGTAAGAACGAACCCCATCTATGAAACTTGGATCGCGATGGCTTTCGCAGGTATCAGGTAATAAAGGTGTGTAAAATTGCGTGTTAAATTCGTTAAAGTATAAAACTCAGTTTTTACATATTTTACGTAATATAATAATCCTAGAAGTCACCTTGTCGAAACCCAGACACTTCGTACGGTTGCAACCCTCTCCCAGACGCCCTTAAAGTATATTTAATTGTTACTATACTTACGGTATACGTACCACATAATACAATGACAGCTGATGCGCAGTAAAACGTCGCAATGGACCGAACGCTGTATTTCACACGCACCCACTGACACATACCGTCATTTGGGGTCTTTAGGGACAATTTTGAACTTTGACTAAGAATTTCTCGGAATATTTCTATGTAATGTTAATATTTTAAAACTTTAATCTTGATTCCGAGAATCGTTTGGTAATAAAATATTCCATAAAAATATAATTTTAACTCCCTTTTTTTAATAAAAACCGGCCATCCCTATTTATACTGTAAACGGGGTCTATAGTAACTAATAGGGGTATTAATAGGGAAAAATGGTCAGGGTTGTCACAAATATGATACACTGATAGGTAAGTACTTAGGTGGTCCTACTTAGGTACTCTGAATGTACTCAATATTGTAGAATAAATGCATATTATGCCTATTTCAAAACGAAACTAAGTTTTGGTAGCCCTGTCCCTGTGCACCCTGTAGCGTCCTGATTTCAACTTATTACGTTCCTATAAACCGCAAATGGCATGCCTTTTGACCCCGCGTGTAGACTCTATTGAACCCTGGTGCATCCCTATAAACCTCGTTTCTTAAAAAAAAATCTCATGCTTTAGTTTTTTACATTTTTTACTAACAAAACAAAGAAAATCTTCATATGCCGCGTTTAAAATAGGTTCCGGATAATGACTAATGAACATCTTTTTCACGATACAAAGTGTTTACTTCAAGTAAAACTATGATTTTTTGATGAAGATTCGGGGAAGCAAAAAAAGTACCCCCAAAGAGGCCTAACTTCAAACGGTTAGTTTAACAATTTAGCATTATCTACATTTTTTCCAAGTGTTACCATTGACGAAAGCAACTATTTTAGTATTATTTTAAACCACCCTGTGTTCTGTGTCATTGGTAGTTTTTTTTAAAATACCACTGTTATAACTTTCCGGGTTTTCATCCCTATTCACCTCGCCATTCCTAAACACCCCGTTTGACATATATTACTATACCGTAAGTATAGTAACAATTAAATATACTTTAAGGGCGTCTGGGAGAGGGTTGCAACCGTACGAAGTGTCTGGGTTTCGACAAGGTGACTTCTAGGATTATTATACGTAAAATATGTAAAAACTGAGTTTTATACTTTAACGAATTTAACACACAATTTTACACACCTTTATTACCTGATACCTGCGAAAGCCACCGCGATCCAAGTTTCATAGACGGGGTTCGTTCTTACTTATGTTGGGGGCATACATTGAGAAACTTACAGCTTTTATACTTTAACGAAGGTCTGGGGGCCGCTGGCTCTTGCTCTATGTTTAACCTAAAAGTAATTTTTGGTATTCTTAATGATAATTTGACGTAGCCTACTCCTTTTTTTTGCTGGACAGCTATGACTCATAATTGATACCATATTTAAGGTGACATTCCAAATTACGTCAATAGGTCTTAATTCGTATTATGACGTAATTTGACGATTGGCTTGCTAGTCGAATATAAGTTCGAAGTCTCTTTTATAGGCTGTTTGTGGGAACATTTCCATATACCTGAATGTGTGTTTGTTGTGTTTTTATAAATGTGATAAACCGTTTTTCAGACCCTACAGTAGACGCTTTTCTTAGTATAGGAATAGATAAATTGGTGTGAATAGTCATCTTATTTTATTTAGCTGAACATCTTTACACAGAAACCTAGAAAATACGGAATTTGCTACTGATCTCTACTTAGACAGATTTAAAGTCCTCGTCCCCAAAATCAACAGTATTGATTTATAATAAAAATGAGAAGTTATTTTTTTTTATATCATTTGGACGGTTTATATTAGATTTGCTGATAAAATAAGTGCTTTATATGAGATAAGAGTTTAAAATTATAATGATGACTTAAAATATTATATGTTTTATTTATTTATTCTTTATTGCACAAAAAACCAACTAATGTATTAATTAAGGCATTCTCTACCAGTGAACCTTTAAAGTCAACAGAGAGCATGTGTAGATGCAAATAAATACCTAATGCATATATAATAGATATAATATAAATAAGAAGAAATTACACTTCATAAAAAAATACATAAGCAAATAAAATGAAACCTACAGTTTTACAATAGGTAGGTATAGAAAAAAGTTAACGGCAGATATTTCAATATAAAATATGTTTTCAAGTTCAAGTACGAGGATGGCTGAGTCACTTTAGTAGTTCTTTGGGAAAAGAGGCAACGACCTCTTATCACTCCTATAAACAAACTTACATAATATTATTACACCTACTATTTTTTTATTCTACTAAACCTACCTAACACATTTATACCTATTATTTAGTTTTATTTTTATTAGCATCTGTCTTAAAGTATAGTATCTAATTACTGATATATATTCTGTAAGTAAAATTTAATTCTTAAATTTAGATCATATAAATTAGTTACCTTCATAATTATCATAAATTCCGTATGAAAAAAATAATACTTGCTATTATCACACCAATAGATCTAGTGTAATCGAACTTTTTTTATAATACTGGAACTTCTATCTAAGTACAATAATACTCACCATCATAATATTGTATTAACATTCTTTACCTTTTATTTAGTCAAACTTATATTTAATGCCTACACCAATTACATCCACTTGACTTTGACCTGCTTCAATTATAGTCGGTTCTACAATGCTCACTTCTCTTACAAAAGTTTTGGAATATTTTACATTATTCAGTACCTTATACAGCCAAAATACATGATTCATTTCACATCAAAGGATAAATTGGTATGATTCACAGTTTAGCGGAAAGAATACTACAACCTTGATCAAGATCATCAAGTTATAAGTATAACCGCCCCCACTTTACGCCATTCAATTGTAAGCGACCGCGAACGACGCACGCGCCGATTTCGAACGTAGAAAAAGTGATAAAAATGGCATCCAAAGTGTTACTACACGTTTTAAACGGAGTGTTTACATTCTTCGGATTTTTATTGGCATCAGGATCCATCGGGTATTTCGTTTACATACATATGTTTACGAGTTTAAGAAATAGTAATCACTACCTTCTCGATTACAACGTGTACTGGCCGCAAGCGATATCATGGATCTTCTTCGTGTGTGGATTATTTGTGATGTTTACTTCATGCTGTGGATTTCAAGGAGCAAAAAGAGGTAGTAAAAATCTTATTACGACCTATTGGATATCTGTGGCCGTTGTTGTCTTGCTGCTAATGGCGATGTCGATTATTATTCTCATTTTCGCCGACAGCGAAAGAACTGATAGATTCATTAAAGATTCTGTTTGGGACGCATATTTTCAATCAAAGGAAAATCCAGAAATCGCGGATTCTTTCGGAAATATAGAAAGGAGACTGCATTGCTGTGGCGCCAATAGCCCAAGAGATTACAAGAACTGGAAAGATGATTTCCCAATGTCCTGCTGCGATGTTTTCTACCACGGCTTCCTCGAACCATATGCCATTGATTGTCAGATTACGAACAAACTCGCTAACGAGCGACACGGCTGTTCTGAAGTAGCCTCCCAGTATGCAAGGATTGGCATCAAATCGCTATCAGGAGTTGCCATTTTCACAGCACTTATTGGAATATTTATAGTTCTTGTTGCTCTTTCATTGAAAAAATCCTTAAGAGATAGAAGACCTCGCCAAACCGACGTGAGGTACGACACCGAGACGAAAAAGGTTCTATTGTGAAATTAGAGACGCTAGTGTAAACCTACTTGTGTGTAGTTCTTACCTTCTTGAAGTAGAGAGTAAGTAACATTATAAGTAAATGTTTGGACGATATGACGTAATGATGTGTCGAAAGACTTGTTTACTATAATGACATCATCCGTCTTTTATAAACTAAGTTTGATTTACCAAATAATATGTTCTCGCACTCGTTATCATGTCATATCTTACAATTAACCTAAAGTGACCAGTTGTATCTTTTTATTTTATATTTAATTCCAGCGATGCTTATATGTAAGTGCATGTTTTAAATTATTATTTACATTAGGTACTGAAAACTAAATGTAATGATTTTCGGTATTCATTGCAATAATGACTTATCTAGTTACGATAAGAGTTTCTTACTAATTTTCATAGATACTAGAATACCTATTTTATGTGACATACCTACAAAAAACTATGTAAGTAGTATCAGTATTTAATACACACTAAATCTCGAAGTATGCATTTTAAGAGAGGATAGTAAAATACATAGATATTGTAAGTTGGTATGAAACTAAAAGTATATGTAATTTTCCGTCCAAAAGAATATTATTAAAGTAATTTTGAAGTCCATTGTGAAATACGTTAGCTTAGTCTTAATTCGACACTATTTATTACATTAGTTTAATGACCATTAACATTAGTTTTAAAGATAACGGAACTAGAACGTATCCATTCCAAAATTAAAATAAAGATCAGTCACTGATGCTTAAAAATTTAAAAGCACCAGATTAGATACTAATCAAAAAGCTTACGTAATCAAAATACTTCGTACCTTCGAATCGCATCATTGCATGTATGTTACCTCGGCCTCACCGCGAGTTTATAAAAAGGCTATCGCGCGAGCTCCGCGCCTCATTTCGTCGACAACGATCAAGCGAGACGGTCGATAACCATGGCCAAGGAAGACTTTATGAAGTCCGTGCTTTACGTCGTGAACGTGATATACGCCGTGTTCGGGTTGATTACCGCTGCCACCGGAATATGGTTCTTCGTGCAATTAACAGAATTCGTTCGTTTAAGAAACTGGAATCATTACCTCTTAGATTATAGAGTGTATTGGCCTCAAGTTGCACCATGGCTTTTCATACTTCTTGGACTTTCGATTATGCTGATTGCATTCTGTGGATGGTGTGGTGCCAGCAAGGAAAGTAGAGGATTACTGGGAATCTATGGAGGATTCCTGGCCTTTGTTATCTTTCTTCAAGTCATTTCTGCTGTGCTCGTGTTCGTGTATGTTGACGGTGAGGATACGGATCGGTTTATCAAGGACACAGTATACGATGGCTATTATAATTCCCAATCGAACCCGGACGTCTTCAAGCAATTTGGATGGATTGAACGCAAGCTGCGATGCTGCGGTGCCAATGATGCTAGAGATTACAGGAGCTGGAGAAACGATTTACCTTTAACATGTTGCCAAGACAGTTACTATAGAGCTACGTGCGAGTTCACCGACAAGGAAGCCAATGAAAGATTAGGTTGTGCTAAAGTGGCTGCAGTTTATACTAAGATTATCAGTTCTGCTATCGCTGGAGCAACGCTTTTAATTGTTCTGTTAGAAATAGTCGGAGTCACTCTTGCGTGGAGATTGTTCCATCTCTTCAGGGAGGTTGAACATTATATACCTGAGAAAAAGGAAGGTGAGACGGAGTGTTAAATAGTTAGGCTATTGCCAGTATTATCGTACCGCCGAAATTTTAGTATCACTTAGATAGTTTTACCGAAACGAAACGATTTCGAGAAGTCTGAACTCTTTGCCCGCTAAAGTTAACGCAGATCTTTTTATTCTTTGCTTTCAAAGTTCCATGTTTCCTTAGAAAAGGAAAACCAGGAAACTTTGTCTTACAGTTCTAGTTCTGGCTTTGTATTTAAGATCTCTGCATTCCATCGTTAATTGTTTAGGTGTTAATGTCCCTAATTCGCCATAAATAATTCTCGGCCGCGCCTGGGGTCAGAGTTTACTTTAAGATTGTGTTCTTGTGTGGGCTTAATCAGTGGTTTCCTACTTAACTCAATGATTCAAATCAAGTACCTGTTATGAGTCAGGCTTTAATTGTGTATAAGGCTGCTAATGTCAACCGACCTCGAGTCCCCACCAAGTGAATAACTCGTGACGAATTATAACGCCGCTCGAGCGGTACATGGCGTCCAATGCTGATTTCGCAACAGCATCTTTAGAGTAGGGCCTAACTAAACCAGCCTTGGACGACCGGTTTGCTACTTTGGCGATGTGCCTCATGGTATTTGGTAGAAGCTGTCTATGAGAAAAATCTGACCTCAAATTAAGTACTTGGTGTTTTGTCATCTTATTAGTACCTACGTTAAGATTTAGCTATACCTTATTGAGGCCGTGGTTAAGTAAGTTATGTGTGTGTCATAATGTTTTGTTCGAGATGTGAGTTTTATCCATCGGGCAACATTATGCAAAGGTTTACGCAACGTGTGTTTGAGTGATAATTTATTACGCCATTTGTTTTGTAATGCTGTTGGAAAAATATTAGAAATGTCAAGAGTGCCAATGGTCGCACCTTAATTTATAAAGGTTGCGAAAAATTTAATCGTAATTCAGCTAGATATTATATTAATCCAATTATGTATTTATTTACCGTCCACTACGATATTGTATATGTTGCAGTGCTGTTATATTTCCGTCCCTTATATTATTCTATTTTTTTATTTTGGTCATACTTTTAAGTTTCTTTTTCTACTTTTCCGCTCATTAATCACAACTTTTAGGTTAAATTGTGTACCACCATTATTCTGTAGATTTTCTTTTATATTATAGCATGCCAAAGAAATATATAGGTACAAATATATATCAAAACATATTAAGAAATATTTTTTGCATGCAAAAACTATTCACATATTTAGGTTAGATACTTTAAGTAAGTATAAGAGAATTATATTGATCACAACGTACATGTATATAATCTATATCTTTTTTATACAAATAGGTTAAAAAATGAGAAGATATTTTTAAGTGTATCTCGTTTTTAAAATAAAGATCTGTTTTAACAATAATCTCTGTAATAATGTTTTTTAAACCTTTTGAACTAGTCTTAAGTTTTATTATTAAGACGCATTTTGGTGAGTGTGTTCCGAGGAATTGTAATAAAATGACGTTATATACTAATTGCTTTGTTTCATTTAGATTATTTCATTAAAATCCTTGACTCGACCTAAGACACTGGTAGATAAGGAATAAAGTAAAACTCCAAACAGATTATTGCATTAACAGGTATGATACTATGAGCACTAGTTTAACAATTCATGGATTATTAAAACATAGATAAAAATTGTTAAGAAGATCATGATATTATAATAATATGTTTGCTAGCCTAAATAGGAGCTTACTTAGATAACAAAATATTCGACTTCCGAAAGTTAAATTTTTAGCGCCGTCCAAAAGGAGGTCAACACACTTTCCGTTGTTTTGATGTACTTAAACTGTTACATAACTAATCTATGAGAAAACTGGAAACGGGCCCTTGTTTGGTTTCCTTTAGAAAGTTTGACTTTTCTTACATAATCGCTCGTTGACATAGAAATTTGACACACATTGCATGAGTTCATGTGAATAAAGTGTTTTAAATTAACATAATCAAGTGTGAAGCGACTTACAATTAGATACATTTTATATAATATTATTATGTAGGTATCTGTCCTTTGTTAAGAAAATGTGTAATTTTTAAAAGGAGACTATTTAAATTAGGCAGTTCGGATAAGTGTTAAATAATCAATAATTTAATTAAACTAACAGAAACCATAATTAAAAAAAAATAGTTCAATAAATCCGTAGGTAACTATATCAGAATTAGAGGGCAAAAAAAAATTCTATGGCTAAATTGAATGAACGCAGTAATTTTTACTAAATATAAACATAATATATGAATTGAAGTTAAACAACTTTAATCATATTTAAGACTTTATCTTTTTATTACGTAATAATGGATAATTACCATGCTTCATAATTGTTATTGCGGTAATAGTCATTTAAATTAATCATATTCACATTGACATTATTATTTTTCAGCGAAATTTAAATTATATTTACTTAAACTTACTTGTTGTTGAGAGGCATAAATAAGTTCTAAGTGATTAAAATCGTGTGTAACAATTAAACAATTGTGTAACCTATCTAATACTATGCAATTCCTAAATCATTAGATCATTTTATCGGAGAATTGGGTTGAGTAACTTAAATATTACTTAATTCAAAGTACTTCTTGGCCTTTGCCGAAATAGAACCACTTTCACTTGCACGCATAGACCCCAAGGTCTTTTCAATCTCAAGCGCTTCTCATAGAATAAAAGTTATAATCGAGTGAAGTTTTATCTACTATATTTTATCTGCTTCATAATTTTAATCTGTTATCACTCTTACTTAATACTCCATTTTATTATAAAACAACTGCACGTCTAACATATAAGATAAGTTTACAGTTTCTATATTCTTAGACTAAGTTGATGACAGCAAACGTGGGTGTTTAAAAGAATATGCCCTTGTTTAGAAATAGAAAAATACAGACATTTCATACCATTAGGTACATAAAAAACAGTTTGAAGCAATTTTAATACTACTAGGTAGTGCGTCTGATTTCTATTACCGTGAAGAAACTTTGCAAGACATTAAACAGCGATATCTTTATTTTTGTACTAATATTAAATTTAAAAGACAAAAATAAAGTTACTTATTAGGAAGTATAAAATACGCAAGTTTATTTCGATACAGTTAGTTGTTCCAACGTGTAAAAGCGAAAGCATGAGACATAATTATTGACTCATAAAAAGGAAACGGTGTGTTGCTTGTATAATAAAAATCTATGGAGGGAAAATTTTAGTATAATCCTAAATACCGCCTTGATATTATGTTTTCGTGAACAACTAGAATACCAACTTGACAAGGGCAACATCATTTAAAATAATAGATGACCTCATCTGTTAATGTGTATGTTAATCTTGATTCGTACTAAAGAAAATACAGGTTTAAAGATCATCCACAAGCAAAGATAATGCGAAAAATATTTTTTGATTCTTCCGCGGTTGTTGTATAGCAAATCGAGAGTACCTATGAAAACTAGAACGGTCACCGAGCACAGCGAAAAATCGGCGACCGTCCTTTAGTCCAGTACGGTAAGACAAAAACCTTTATTTATATTTTTAGTGCGCAATGTTTTGCAGTCAGTTAGATCATAATTAATACTCCTTATAAAAAATAATATCGGATTTTGACGGAGGATTTTTAAGTAAAATATATTATGGTAGAGACGTTTGTAAACCTAAGGAAAGATTATGTACATGTTTTTTAGGATTATAAATCAGAATAAGAAATTCAAAGTCCTATACGTCATTATAAACTCAATATAGAAGTGAAATCAGTTTTAGTTTTTTTTTACTACAAAGATAAAAATATGTAATCATAAGGTTGTAATTTTTTTGGAAGAGATAAAAGTTTGAAATGTTAACATTTTTGTAATGCGGTAAGGATAGGTCTGTGCATTTCTACTTATTGCAATTAAACGTAAATTCACGTTTCAAAAGGTTCCTATGGTTTGATGCTCATTTATTTGGGGCAATTTTCAGGTGTAAATACGCTCATCTCGTTAATTATCGTCCCCGCTTGATAATGAATGGCACGTTTTACGTATAACAAGCAACATTGTGAAAATCAATGGAATAATTTAAAGTTAATTAAGTAAAATGTTTTTGCAATAATAATCATGTATCTACATTAAGAAGAGCACCGTCCTTCATGATGGATAGAGAAAATACGAAATAGCAGTTTTACTTTTACAAAGTACCTATACAAAAGTTTCAATATTTGGGTTTTTCATACAAAAATATTTCTTTACACTATGTATGGTACTAAAGTTGGATATACAGGTAGTAAAAGTGCAGTGGGTATTAGTATTTGTGCAATATTTTAAATACTAGTTTTATAGAAGTGGCCTTTTACTGTCGCAAGGAATGGGACCAAGGCCTCCCGTTTAGAGATTGAGAAATGACAGCTCAGCCCTTTAAGTAAAAAGGTGAACGGAAAATAAAAGTAAAATCTAGTACAGCTTGCTTGCACGTGATTAGGTAATAAATAGTCTAATATAACGTTCAATTTTAGGTAGGTACTATTTTACTACTCAGCCGTTTACCAACTTTGCAATTAGAACCAAACAATCAAACTGATCCTTTCAAAACAAAACACAAGTTAAACTTGTTTGTTAGTTTATTATTACGATACCTACTATAACTAGCTACTGCATCACAAATTATCTGCTATATAATAAATAGAAGAAATGGAGAAGTTAACTTAATGACTGACATATCAACGCAGAGCCTGAACTATAGGTAAGGGTTAGAAACTTGAAATGTTGCACTAAGAAAGTATTTTTGAAGATTCACCCTCTAGAGAGATAATTATCGTGCGTAGATGAAGTGACGTAGTCTTTTACAAATTTTTAATTTATCTCTCGCGTATTGTATTTTAAAGTCGATACAAATAAAACAATACCGCGTCTAATTTAATCTCCTTTCATAATAAAATTAAGAAAATTGTATCTACTTTATTTTTCTACGAACTGTTAACGTGAAATGAGTAAGCGTGCAATTATGTAGGTATGAGTCGACACTCCGGAAATGTAATGCACGTGTCATTTACAATAATATTTTTTTTTTATTTTCAACTATACCTTGTAAACTTGCAGATACAGTTCCGTTCTTGGTTAAAAAATATATCCTTGGCTGTGGGTATTATAAGAAAATATATTTCCTAAACTGTTATTGGGAAGAAATAAAAATACTCAGTACCTACTAAGCTATATTATATTCGTGAAAGAGGAGATAAAAACATAAATCCATAAATTCTTACAAACATTCACGTTAATAATGTTAGTAGGGATTCTTGTTAAAATAAAACGTGACGGTTTTCCGGTTAAATTTCAGGTTACCTAACATATTACTTTTCCTTTTCACTATCATCCGATTTCGACTAGATGAATCCCTAATAAAATACTAGTGCACATTACATCACTGCAAACATGAATTACACGCACCATTTGCTCACAAAAAGTCACAACGATTGTCGGAGCACAAAGAGTGACCGTTTATGCTACAAAACATAACAAGGTTAAACTAAGGTTGGTCGGCTGTAAAAAAAACATCAATGATGCACTTGGGATTTCCTTGTAATATTTTTGGGTCACCGAAGCAACAGATTAAACAAATATTATTTATTATTCGGTCCTCTGTTTATCACACAATGAATTATAAGTAAAAACATATTATTATTATGTTATCAAAGAAGACGGTGAAATTACTATTACACTCTCATACATATTCAAACTTTAATTTTATTTTTGTTAGTAAAAAACATCACAAAATGAACTATCTATACCCAAAGCAAGCAAAGCTTGTGCTATGTTATTTGAGCGCAGTGTGATTTTATGTATAAATATAGTAGATACGTACCTAGATCATATTTCTACCTATGCGTGTATAGCTAATGTGAATTGGGTGACCTATTTATAACATAGAATATGCAGTTTTCACCTAATTTAACAATAAATATACATATTAACATTAATTATATTATTATAAACCTATTAGATATATTTATATTTATTTGCACTGCATATGCCTTAAGATAACCTCTACTAATCGTTGTAGGTAAATAATTTATAAATATTTTTAGTTAAATAAGTAAATACGTAGCCTGGGTCCAATAAATAAATTTAATCTGATTAAGAATAAACAAGTGTTGGTGCGTTTGTTGGTGTGCGTTAGTGTTGGAAATCGTGAGAATATTAAACATTGGAATGCATTATGTCTTGATATTTTCCTTACGGTGAGGTCGTTTTATAGCAAATACATTTGTATTCAAGTTTTATACCAGCAAGGTGGCCTTCGCGGTGTGACGTCATTTTGACCCACTTACACTACATGACTTAGTGAATGGCTTATATCTACCTACCAGGTTCAAATTATAAAACAAAGTGGAATTTCATGAGATATACTATAATTACCCGGAGCGCATTGTCGGCTGTGTACCACGGTTTAACCCACGTTCATTTCAATATATAGTTTCGATTATTCCTATGGAGCCTTATTTTTTGCAGTAGAATGTACCCTATGTTTCTAAAGTCTCATCAATCACTATAGATAATAATAACTTTACCAGTTCAAATGTCAAAGCGTAATAAACAAATTCTGGTTTGCATTTATAATATGAGTAAGGATAATTTTTGTACGTCGTACTTTTCTTATCGACTAAATGCAAAGATCAGTTGGCCCGTGAGCATCTAAGCTCGCTCCTATAATAGGTATCCTACTAGGGAGGTAGATATATTGAACTCATGCATTTAGATTGAATATGAGTAGACTTATAGCTGAGCATCATCTAACATAGGTACCTAATAAGTAATAATGAAGTTCTCGTGTCGTCGTGTTTTTTGTCAAACTCCTCCGAAAAGGCTTGTCCGAACGTTTATCAATTTTGAGTGCATGTCAGGTAGGTCTGAAAATCAGCCAACATCTATTTTTCAACCGACGAAAAAAACGGAGGAGGTTCTCAATTCGACGCGTATATATTTTTTTTTATTTTTTTTTTTAATGTATGACCACGCATAACTTGTTACAGAGTGGTTCGATTTTGATAATTCTTTTTTTATTGGAAAGAGTATACTCCAATGTTGGCTCCCATTATAATTTGGAAAAAAAAATCCAACCTTAAGGGTAGGAAAATAAGGGATGATTAATTTTTCACGCACCGATTGTATCGTATGACCACGAGTAACTTTTAACAGAGTAGTCCGATTTTGATAATTATTTTTTTATTGGATAGGGCATACCTCAAAGTTGATCCCATATAATTTTGGAAAAAATCCTACCCTAAGGGTGGTATAATAGGGGTAATTTATTGTTTACTGAAAGTTAATAGCAAAAACAAGGTAGGTAACTATTTCAAAAGTATTTAAAAATTAAGCATGTAGGTAATAATTTGTATAAAATATGGTCACAGAAAATTATAAAATAATAACTTTTTAATAAAAAAATTTAACCGCCGAAAATAAACTAAAACGCAACAAAAAACAATAGCGCACTGAAAAGTAAAAAATAATAATTTTGTCTTTTATAACGACTAAGTATTATTTTTGTTGTAACGTCTGTTATTTTTGGAGTCGGTGCCAGCTGGTGCAGCAACTCTTCACTCTCAACTCACTGAGGTGCTCAAGTTTGTTTGAGGCTGGCACCGACTCCAAAAATATCAGACGTTACAACAAAAATAATACTTAGTCGTTATAAAAGACAAAATTATTATTTTTTACTTTTCAGTGCGCTATTGTTTTTTGTTGCGTTTTAGTTTTTTTTCGGCGGTTAAATTTTCATACCTCGTATTGTCTAAGGTCCAACCCCAAGTTTTTTTTTTATTATTGGATATTTTCTTTTTTTTTTCATGATTTAGCATTGGAAAATACATACCCTAAATTCTCGTCCGTATACGAATTTATTATTAATCCCTATTTTTAATTCACAAAAAATGCAGCACGAAGTTTTTTTGGTCAACTAGTTTTATTTTACTAATGTAGGTATGTCGCATTATAGATTACCTACTAGAAATGATTTAAGCTCTAAATTTGTAGTACCTAGGTAAAAATGCTAAATTAACGAAACGTGATTGGCTTATCAATTATGGCCTGAATAAAAAAAAAGCGTTTAATTTATGTCTCTTCACCATGAATCACGTAACTTCACAATGAGATCAATTTAAGCCGAGAACTGAAGCCGGGACCGCGCCCACAATTAACAATCATCGTTCCGCTTCGTACTCGGCCGTTGACATCAATAAGTACCTAAGTACCATACTACATACAATGTGTACCTATGAATGTGGGACGGTGATGTCTTGCAAGGTCTCTTGCGTCATAAGTGCACGCTTTCGTTCATACTCACATAGTATACGCTGTGCTATATGCGAAAGTTGCCCATGATTTTGGAACTTGGTTCAAATGTTACAGGCTTCACAGATGACATTATTTAACATATTCCATAGTATATCGACCCAACAGATCTCTAGCTACTATTATGTTAGGTAGTAAAATAATTATTACTTAGAACTTAATTTCTCAAAAAATAATTGTTAGTCTCACCTTTATATCGGAAGGTACCTATTTGGTATCGGTTTCATTTGTTCGTATACAGAAAAAATACAGAAGAATAAAAGTACTTCAGCTATTATGACTATATTTAAGCAAGATAGTATTACCTACCTACAAAAAAAAACAATCCTCATAACTTGTACATATTTAAGCACAGTACATCCAATTACGAAACCCCATCGAAAATCGGTTAAGGTGACACAAGCAACTATTTCCCCTGTAAAAAGGCCCTAAAGACCATGCTTATCTACGGAACATAGTCTCTTTAGATTATAAGCACGCTATTGTCCCATAAGTGACTTATAGTTAACCTACACAATGGAAGGAGTTATCTACGTGTGTTTCTGCACGCATGCGTACGTGGTTTTTGCTAGATTCTTACCTTATTACGATGTTTTAAGTCATTGTTGTGATTTAGGAGTCCCTTTAGTTTATAGAAAACCGTTGATATAAGTGACGCTGTCGTTTTAACATTGGCACGTACATAATTGACTTAATATTTTTACGTGTTAAGGAAAGCTGTACTTATTGCAAATTAAATTTTTATCATAATAGATTAAAATTCTTTTTGCTAATATTTCACGTAATATTATTAGTTTTTGATAATCCAAATAACTAGCAAGGACGTGATAAGAGCGATTTACAAAAGGTCAGTATGGTCTTAAGGCACTTGTATGGCACTTACAAACGTAGTGTGATCATATGTGACTCTGAGCAATCAAGTTTTTCTATATTAAAGCATGACAGTTTTCACAAAAATGAGACCTATAATAGCTACTTACTCAGTTTTAGGGAATCTAAAAGAAACTAGCGTAGGTATAAAATGGTACCTAAATAAATTATTGTGACGTTAATCACAAAAAACCACAAATCACCCTGTCCGTCAACTACAAACAATGAGAGGTACCTGTCTAGGTAGGTCTTTACTGATAAAATAAATTGTCCTAATCATTAATAGTGATTAAGACAATCATATAAATAAAGGAATATCATACTATAGGCATTTGTATTAAATTATGATGATTTATAGTTTGCCTGCATTAAAAAAAAGATGAAATGATTTCTGATGATTTCGCAATTATTACGAGTACATAGGTATTGGAATAAAATAAGTACATATCTAATTATAATGGATGTAACTCGCGTATTTTAAATTTATTGAATAATGGTCAGTTCTAAAATTAATATTTTAATATAGGTAGGTACCTTCCTACTTCCTACCTACACAAGTTAAATCCTAATGAAATATTCCATTTAAATTTATTTGTTTTATTATTTTAGAAATTTTAAACTAAATTAGCTCTGGACTATACAGTATGTGGAAAAGTAAGATTTACCATGAGTTACTTCTCATAAAACGAAAATACAACTCTTGTTATCAGGGGAAAACCCTGTTTTGGTTTATAATTCCAATGTCATTCTGTTATTCCCCACAAGTGAACTAATTTGACGTATAAAGGTGTGTGTATGATATATATTTAAGTATTTATAATTATTATAGCTTTATTTCTATACTAAACTACTTATGTACAATAGAAGCAAACCTGATCTATGTTTGAATTCGAATTTAGTACTGAATACGTCATTACCAATTATACCATATCTTCACCAGTACCTCTATTCATATACATAGATGAATGTTGAATTAAGGAACTTAAAAGTTCAATAACTTACTAAGCGCGCAATTTTTTATGCGATATATAAGTACTTATGCTTATAAACCGGTTTAAAATCCGTACGAGAACGTAGGTGTGACGTGACATACCTTTGCCGTAGTCGGTAAACAACTATTGTATCCTCAAGGTGAACATAGAAGGCATGTACTATGTACTACCGAAGCTCTGGCTGAATCAAATTACGCCATGAGCGCTTGGAAGTTATAACGCAAAACTTTAGTGCACTGGCTTGAAGAGTTTATAAAACATTATGCAGTCATCGCTTTGTGTGATATAAAGCACTCGTCTTAATGCGCTGGTGGGTGTTGCAGCAAAAAAAATATCTAATATACAGCGCTGTGCTTGTATTTGTTTGAAAGTACTTTTAATATTACGAGTATGTGCGTTTATCGAGTCACTGTATGTATTAAAGAAATAAAAATTAAATTATGGTTATAACTAAATAACAAGGTATCAATTCATGACAATGTTGCTGAATACCTTCTATAGACAAGTACAAGTAGGTACTGAATTAACCTACTTTGATTATATTCGATTTTATAAGTTTTTACGACAGTTGAACTGCGATGCGAGATTTATACGTGCAGTGCAGTTTAATACGTGCGTTCAGCTTTTGATGGGATCTCAAGATCTCATATTTCTTAATAAATTGCAATTAGAAATTTAATGCGTGGTTTCGTCAATCCGTGATTTATAATAGCCGGTTATTAAAAAGTCTAAGGTAGCTAATGTCCTTGTTAGTGAACCGTTTTATGCACTGAAAGTCGATCGTGATTTAATGTTTTTTTTCAATGTTTTGATGTCAGTAGCAAATTATATAGAAAAACGTATCTAACTAGATACTTAGATGTAATTACATTTAAAAACATTATAAAGAATTTGTTAAAAATATATCTAGTTAAAAGCTGTTAACAATTAACAGGTAGTATAACTTAGTAAGACAGTTTAAAGATCAAGATAATATTTTTAACTGTACGTCTCTTGCGAGACAAAGAGTATCAATGAAGGTATGTGTCACGCGCTCTGTCTAATTTATACCGGTTGTCCGAATCAGTATAATTGGCGTAATGCCGTTAGTATATTTGTCAATTACTTGCCCGGAGACATGATGGCTCATAGGCTGAACGGGATCGTGTGACGGAGTAAGTTTTTTATTTATGAAAATAGGATTATAACCATTAGAGAGGTACTTGTATTTGACAGACCTGTAATTGAGACAGCAAAAACTGTGTAGGTACTGTAGAAGTTGCAATCTGGGAGTTGGATAAATAATAAGCAGATTGTCACATGAGGAATCTAGATGAATGGTGGAATAAATGTGGATTAGCATTAAATACATTAAAGCAGTCTACGTACAGGTTAAGTTACTTAATGAAATCTCAGTCCAAATTTTGAGTGAATCAGAAAAATCTCCCTAAATGTTTTACCACCTACTACGACACAATTAACTTGCACAGAATTAATGACACAATCGTTTTACAAATTAACTACATTCCTACTACTGTCACTATGGGTGCCTACAAATAATTTGGTTCTTTTTAAACTGTGGATTATGAAATATAAAGTATGTTCATAATTATTAACACACAATAAAATGTGAACAATGGATAGCTACTAGTGGGTAACTAAGGATTGTCATGTGTGAAATGGTAGGTATTAAAACAAAGGACATCAGTTTCCGGCCATAGTATCTAATTGTATTTAACATCAAATATAAATCATAACGTTAGAATTATGTTTTCGCTATTGTTGGCTGTTGCGTTCATTATGTTGGTTATAAAAGTTTATTATAATATGAGGTATTTAATTAGCTTGGTATCGACACGTTAAACGAGAACTGATAACCGGTAGTTGGTAATTACGGTCGTTGCGGTCGGAGCGCGGCGTCGCGACGCGCGAGCCTCAATTAGCGGTGGACTGGCGTGATGACGCGTATGGAGACAGAAGCGCGGATTGATACTCTTTCACAAGCCAATAGATGCCTCTGTGTACTTACTAGATAAGGTTTTCTTTGGAATTTTGTACTCTTCATCTAGCAAAGATCTTTTAAGTTTAATGTGCTGAATTTACTTTCATATAAAAAGTTTTTGATGCCTATCTTCCAAGTCCATTATCAGATCAGAATGATATTAAGAACGTCCTCCAAATTTCACCTTAGTTGCATAACCAGTATCGTATCGACTAGGAGTGGATTTTATTAAGTTTCTTAGATTCTGGTACTGACAATAGCATTATGGTTACATAGCGAATGACTATTTTATCAACATTATCTACGTTTTTCTTGATATTTTGTCTGTCTGAGCCAATTATAAAACAAATACATACGAATCTCATCCCGGAGGGCTAGCTCGTAAGGTATCTTATCCTTTATTTATCGCGCAAGATATCATCTGTCCTTATTTACAAAAGTACGACAATTATAGAAGCTTTCTCACGCGACAGAAACCTTACGTACTACCCATGCAGCTGTATTTATAAAAGACTTCAGTGCCAAATAGGCAGGCTTAATACGAAGTTTCTCATAAACTTTCAAAGCCCCATCTATTTTCTTTAAAGCTAATATCTCATATATCTTGTAATTGGCACAGCGCCACAATGGACACTTAAGGGCCACCTGCCGGGTCAAGGTTCGCTTCGCCGTACATCGTGTTTCGAAACTATGGTCCTATCTACCTACTCTGTTATTTGTTATGTTGGATAAAGCTTTGAGCTTCAACACATATAATATTCCATATACGCCTATCTTAAGAAGTCTGTGCAATAGTCACAAAAACAGAATAATATCCTTGGACGATTTACATCAGTTGATATAGTCTCAAACTAAGCAACGTGCTATGCACAACGAATGAATGTATGTGAATAAGTACATATTATATATACATAACACTTAAGACTTCCAAGTCTACGTACGTATCTACCTACGTTCTTACAATACTGACATCTGTCCCTGCAAGATTCGAACCCGCAATCTTAAGTTTCGTATGCAGGAGTCAGGAATAAGCTTGTTACCTGAGTAAAAAAATGCAACCACGTATTTTTAAATGATTTGAGTATATCCCATCTTCATCACTTCTTGCTTCATTGACAAAAGAAGGCTGACGAACTTTGTAATTATCTTTTTTGAACATTGCCAGTTATTACAAAATACTCAACCACCAGTGAAAGTACACAAATACGCCGAAATAGTAATTTCAAGCATAATTGTTAAGAAATAATTATGTTTTATCAGTTTGCAATACAGCCTTGGATCACTTAGTACAGTTGTTTTGTGCGAGTGTGTTAGTTTAAATTTAACCCATTAACATGTTTTAGGTACAAGCACTTATCTAAATACCAGTGGAAACTAGTTTGTTTACTATCGTAGTTCCTTTGCTTTGTCAAACAAAATGTTGGGTTTTTCAAAAGTAATCGGTGGAGCATAAAATAACTGAGCTGACTGAGCAAGTACCAGTCGATAATAGTAAGGGAATGAAACAAATGCAAAATTGTATGGAATACGGGAAAGAGTATTAATAGAACAGGTAGGTATTTTATGTTTTTGGGGGCTTTGGAATGTTCTCATAACACACTAGTCTTTTATTTATTTAATGAATAAAGTCATTAGTGACGTAAATTGCAGGAATCAATAAAACATTTTTCGTAATCTGTGTATTCACTGTATATACTGTTCACAAAATAAATACCATTAATTTTATTGGAGTGTTGCAATAGAACCGGAGGCTTGGGTACACATAATTTAAATGACTACATATTTGAAGTATTTATAAAGCGTTTGCAAATATTAATAGTAATTTCTTGGATATTTTAATGACTGTCGTAATTAAAATTTACTAGTCTGCTTTTATGTTTAATTATTTTGATAGCTAGTAAATTCATAGGTGAAGCAGAAAAGTAGGTATTTTGGTGATTTGTGATCATCCATTTTATTAATTATTTCGGCACCAGTAATGGACACGACACCAATTATGTACCTACATTTTTTTCGTTGGTCGAATTTATTGAGCTACTGGCCCAACATATTTCAATTGGTAACACTAAAACATAACCAAAAGACGTTTGAGCTTTCATTTTGACACATCTCATCAAAATCAGCCGTTTTGTTTGAAGGTGACTGCTAATTCAAATCTGTGTGGTCACAAAAATCAATTTTTGTTGTTGTTTATAGATAAAGTATGATTTCATTTGTTTACTAATAGGTAAGATTGCAACTGGCTTATTGCGATGTACTTAACTAGTTTTTAAGCAATGATTAAACAGGAAACATTAAAGGGCATCCTAACAAGAATTAATTGCGAGATTGCAATGATTCACTCCTTAGCAGTGTATTATTTGTACCTAAATTTTTGGTATATTACCGCGTGTTATTTGTTATCGGTTTAGTAAATAAATAAATCTTTCTGAAATATATGTCTAACTAATAATAATATAGATACTTGACACTTCCTTGCCACTTTCGTAGTGTTAACTGACACTTCACGACTTGTATGATTTCATGATTAGTACTTTTTATTTAAATACTAGCTTATGCTAGTAGTAGGTCGATTCATTCCTCCCTTTTCGTTTCTTCATAGGGTGTTTTTCTTTTTATAAGCTGTTCTTTGCTTTCCGCGAGCACTAAATTGTCACTATGCCAAATTATTCTGTACTGGTTAAAGTGCAGTATATTTATCTTTTGATCCATAAGACCATATATGACTGAATATTCAAATATAGTTAGGTAATGTAGTTCTCTGTATTATTAACACTATCCATAAAACTTGATATTATCCAATTAGTTTGTTATTATACCTATTTATGAGTTTTTTACAATCCTGAACACAAACACCAGTATTTAACATATTCTTTTCAGAGTCTATTCTTCCTTGGTTTTTATTGCAATCCACAGTTATAATCGTCACATACGCAAAACTAGCATTAGCTTGTACTTACATCGTATAAATCCTTCAAAAAGTTCCCACAGTCCGACAATGCTGTTGCTATTTCCTCAAAACAGTCACCAGTTTTTTTAATATAAAACAAATTGTCAACTTATAAGTAACAAGACTAGTTCTTTAGAAATTCATTTAAGTTGAAGAATTTTTACTGGAATAAAACAACTATAACTATTAAAGATTTTATTTGATACAATGTTTATAGAATGGGATATCATAATACCGTAACGATAAAAAAGGATACTTATACATGTATTATTCGAAGACTTGTTTCAAGGGTGAATTAAAGGCGAATATGTAATCAAAATGTATATGCCAAGCGATTAATAAATTTATAAATGCTAATAGGTGCAAAAACATTGATACACTTTGAACTGTGGATTCACAGTTTTGATAGTACAGGTGTGACTAGTGACTAAATAGTGACATATTTGATCTTATTGAAATTAATGTTATTACCAACTTCGAATGTAAGTATTTCAGAAGCTTGTAAACGGTATCGAAGCAAATTTATTTTATTAGATATAAGTATTTATTAAACTTTAAATTAGTGGATAACAAATACTAGAAATATATGTGACTATAAAAGGAAGACATGATTATATATTGGTATCTATAGCATCATGAATTCAGTAGGTCAACGGTCGGAAAATACCTACTCTTTGACAATGGCGCCTTCAGTAACTGCACTTGTATGTTTGTTTGTCTGTACGACAGGTGTGCCATTATTATAATTACATCGGCATACGGTAAGTAATGGCGGCGCAATCTGTGCCGAATTTTTTTGTTCTCTTGAGAAAATAAATAATAGCACAATGAACGCAAGATTTAAGATCATTTTCTTCTTATTTGATGTGAGAACTTTGTCTAGGTGTCATTAAGGTAAGATATTTTATAAACCATTTGGATATAATTTTTAAAAGAAAGCAACGCTTATACCACGATTTACAATTGTTATATTTTATAGGAACTCCTTAGGAATTTACGCTTATTATTGAATTAACTTAGGTGTATTGGGTTACGGGTCTTATAGCATTCGGTTTAGATAATATGATTCCTTACATATTTCTAGATCTATGTTTCCGTGCCCTGCAGTGAATATTCGTCGTTATTATAAAAAAAAATTGTACCTACGAGTCGGTACATATTATGTTATCACATCACCTTACTCGCAGAAACCGATGTTGTATATTTATTTTCTATTGAGATTTGCTTCCGTTTGCCAAAGCATACTAAACACACTGAATCCTGGGACGAGATTTTATGATAATGTGATTTGAGACTGCCTCCGTACGTGGAGTAAATATTGAGGAGATGAAAATACAGGCTTTTAAAAAATAGTGACTTGAAACTTTCAGAGAATACCGGTTTACCTTGTCGAGTATTTATCGAATCTTGCTGTATATGTAAGTTTTATATCTATAAGTAGGTACGTAAAAATACACTTTTATCGCTTAACAGTTTTAATAAAATAATAAAAAGTAGTTATGAAATGACCTTCTTGTCTTTTTTAATTTTGTTTTCTTTGCTTGGTACTATATTAACAATTCCCTTAGTGTAGGTACAGTGAGTATCGATAATTAGCTACTAGTAACGTCGACATAATAGCATTTTTATCATTACGTTTCATTAAGAAGGCAATTCTAATCAAAGGCTGAAATGTGCACAAAGATGAGCTCTTTTTGATTTGATCATGGCGTTTTAATTGAGAACATGCTAACGAAGTCTTACTTCCTATTTCATTACTGAAATTAGTGGAAAAATATTCCTTTATGCGATAATAAAGGGCTTGTATCACTAATGAATTGTAAACCTTCAAACTATTACGCCATCCATATTTTTTGATACGTGCCTTTAATGACTTGATAAACAATAATAATAGTCAGTCAGAATATTTTAGTATTAAATATTTAGTGAGACATCGTTGGTATCTTAGAAGTAAACGAGTGGATTAGTGAATGTGGGGAAAATAAAAAAAAATACGTGTCTAATATTTTTTGGTAACGTACAAGTAGGTACCTACTTGATAGATAAATAAAAGAAAAAACAGTCGTCATGTCTATTATGTACTTAGAACTTACTTAGCTGCTTTTTATGATAAATATGCTTGTACTTACATACCATTGAGATATATAATACCTAGTTACTTACTACAAGTTTTATTACTACATATATACGATGTAATATCTACGCATGTGTTAAAGTTTTCACACAATATGTTCTAGATTCGCTACAAGCTAGACAACATTGCGTAAATTCAACTTAATTACTCTTTAGACGCGTTCACCTTATTTTCTAAGCCATAAGATTCAAATCAGAACAAGGTAGAATGACGTGTATCCTAGTTATTCTTGACAAACTTTGTTCGAAGGGGAATAGAAATATGTTTTTTTCCTATGCTATTAAATATAGGGTTTGAAATTGTTTGCAGGAAGTTTTAAGTTTATTCTTGTCGTGAGAAACCTTGCCTTTGGCAGCTGCCAGAAGTGTCATGGCGTAAGTAAATTGGTGGGAAAAGTAAATTTATGGAGCAGAAAATATTTTCGGATTTTTCCGTATGTTATATACCTATATATTGGCAATTTTGGGTCGTGTCAAGTATCTATCTACTTAATATGACATCGTGTCGCGAACAAACTTACATTCCACAGAAAATATTACAAATATTGCTGTTTCAATTTGTGAAGTTATTATAAACTTAAGCTTCAAAAGTATTCACGTTAAAATATTATAAAATGTTAACACTGTTTTTGGTCTTAAGCCGAAAACTCTAAAATGTCTGAATTAAATAATAGAATAGTTCTATTAACATCAGAATACTAACCTTTAAGTAATAATTGCTTATACTCTTAAGGCAATTTATAATGAGTCAATCTAAATTGAACTCTACTTTTATTATGTAAAGCTCATCTAAAGAAACACTGCAGTATGTCTACATAACTACAAATAGATAAGCGTTATACATACCTACCTGCCTATAAAATATAGATCAGATCAACAACTTGAATGATCGTTCATTATTCACGAACGCATGATATCTGTTCCTATTAAAATACCTTAGATAGGTAAATAATTAATAAATCGATGTGCTGTTTCCAATGCCCACCTCTATATTATAATCGTTATACTGATGCATGCATACCCAATGTGTAGATACATAAGAACTTAACGTTCATTTTAAGAATTATTTTACGCAATCTTAGTAATTCACTTGACAATACCATAATACATCTCCGCTCTAAAAAGTATAAAATAACACCATAAAGTGCCTAAATTAAACGTCACACGATTGAGGCCCGTCGCGACACGAAATGGCGTCGTAAAAGCAAATGGCGGATTGCTCACAAAATGGCGGACGATTTATTTAACTAGCTTGGCTCGACGCGGAGCAATCATGCTTAAAACTGTTGACAGCGACACAATTGATTTTTTTCCAGTTCTACAGAATAGGTAGGTATAACCTATAAAATCACTATCCTTTACTAAATTATTACGTGGGCTTCAGAATACTATAATTATATACCTAAGCCTTTATTTTTCGCTAGGTACCTATGATTACAAGGTACTTTTGCGGTAAGTACCTAGTTGGACAAAACTGCAAAAGGCTTGTTCATTGATACTTTAGGTATTGTCTAGCAACATTGTTTTCAACGGGAACGATGTCCAAGCAATCAAGTTGCACTTTTTTACTCCTCTACTCGTTTCCAGTTGACTGCATTCTTCGATATTAAATTCCTTTCAAAGACATACTACTTATAAAATGAGACAGTATGTAGCTTTACCCAAAATAAAACTGATGTAGGATCTAAGCGAGCCTTTTACACAACACACCTATCTCTTTTTAGGATAATTTTATCAAGTTTATTTAAAATATTGATCTAAACGTAGGTTGGATTCGAGTTAATGTAAATAGGACACAAATGTATGAAATTTGGTCGATAAATTACATTTTATTCCTAAAATGTGATTGGAGTTTGAGTTTGGTCGAATCCAGCCATAAAAAGGATAGAACCTACGAGTTGTACCTACTTTGTTCGCTGGAGGAGTTTGATTTCGGAAATAAAATTTTAGAATGCATGTACTTTAGTGACTACTGCGTTTTTGGTCCCTGTGTGAAGCAGTCAATTATTGCGTATCGTAAAAGTCAACTATAGCCTATATTGCCCTATTTGATCGTCCATGTTTGTTTTGTTTGCGTTTACTTGTTTATAGTTTTTGTTTGGTGTCAGTTGTTCAGATGAGTTGATTGCTGCAGTTGGGTTGGGTTTTAAACTGATATTGGAAAACTCAACGGATTTACAACACCGTTAATGTTTTATTTAAAGTTATTCCTAATTCTTCCCTCCAATTAACTTAACGATTTTTATAACTACTTTGAACAGAAATTATACGTCATAATGATTGTTAATAATTGTACTTTTAAGATTATAAAACATTCATATGATGAATGTTTTATATAAATGTATATTTTCATACTTACATTAACTAGGTTTTACTATTTTTTTTAATAAAGAAATAGCATTCGTAGAATTCTCAAATAAATTATAAGTACTTAAATTTTGTAACGTAGGTAAGTTAGCACAATATTCTATTAAAGTGTTAAAACGTTAATTTCTTTTTTTTTATAAAATAAATGTCGTCGGCAGTTTATCCAAATTTCTCCGAAAGGGTAGACATTTCATACTTTTTTCTTTTTAACACAGAACCTTTGATGATATTTTGTCTGACTTTTTTTTTACTTGTTGACCTTTGTAGGCTGTTTATCTGATTAATTCAAAGAATATAAGTAAGTACTTATTATATTATATAAGTAGAAGGAGGTTAAATTTACCTATCTATATACCGACGTGCCAATATAAAAAAAGTTGTGTACCTCTACACTAGGCACTTAGTGATCCTATGTAAGTATTCATAATTTTATTCCTATTCCAAGAAAAAGCTTAAGAAGGTAAGTAAGTGTTATAAAAACTTTTCTAGATACAGTACAGTCATAAATATCTTAGAGCATAAACAACTGGAGAGGCCTTTGACACTATTTGTCATACAAATTTTTTAGCCACTTTTAGCGGGGGACGAGGTAGGAACACATACAAACAACTGCACACTGATGTAAAAATAATTCTCATCGTTACACACGCAAACTAATAGAAACTGTCAACACTAGGCGGAATTTATTCACACTAGCAAAAACATTATTATAAACGACAGGTCCGTACACAAGTTTTACATGTGTGTGCAACCGATTTGAACCGATTACATAGTGCTTGATTAAGTGGCTGTCGATACATTTATCTATATTTGACACAAAATGGCGGATCAACCAATTTATATTTAAATATAATAATTTTAACTTCATACATAATTGTGTACTTACTTTTTTAATTCATAGTATTATAGAATTAAACGTCAGTTGCTACGTAGTTCAGCAAACAAGTAAACTTCTTTTAGCAATAATGCTTAAATAATTACAATTACCTACTATATCTAACATGAAAAAATAGGCAAATGTTTATTACTGCAGAGCTGGAGAAATAAGTAGACTACTGAATCCCAAGCTTCGGATAACGAAATAGAAATATTTTAACAAAATAATACCTAATACGGATATATACGTAGGTACTTCTTATCATCTGTACTGTAAATTCATCGATATTTATATTATCCAGTAAGTACATCTCTAACAGAATTTTGATTTTGGATGCTATTATCGCTTTTAATTCAAACGAATTAGCGCCTAGTATCGGATACACTACTCTGCAAATTTTTTATACATGTGTGCCGTTAGTCAATGGTGACCATAGACTATCATAAAGATTTTTAAACGATTTTAAACGAATAAAAATGCAATCGATACCTGAATCGATGCTTCTCACGTGGTGAATGAGAAAATAATTATTTCTAAAATAACAATTAATGAACAAAAAAAATACCTACATATGAAAGGAAATACTGTTTTTTTGTATATTTGATGCAGTGGATGGATTTTTACGACTTATTTTAGCGCAGGGAGACATTTTTCGGGAGCTCTTTTCTCTTTGACTTCGATTGTGACACTGTCAAAGTGAGCGGTTTGAAAACAGTTTTTACAAACGCGTTAGATAATTTATCTTATACCTTGGCAGAGGGGAACGTCTGTCGAAGGCCTCTCCAGTTGTTTATGCTCTAAGATAAATATCAATATACGTAGGTACTAATAATTTCTGATGCCTTCGCGGTTATTACACATTGGTATGTAAACAACTATAAACGGATTTAACTCGCGTATTTTATTTTATTGGCTGACGTTTCGAACACTACAGCTCAGTTATCGTGCTACGAATATGGGAACTGTAGTTTTCGAAACGATAGCTAATAAAATTTGCGAATAAAATCTGTCGTTTTATTCCAATATCAATATACTTGTGCTATACTTACTACTACTGTAATTTACCTACCTATATTATTATGTACCTAATTACATTAATTACGAGTACATATCTATTACAGGGAATGAAATTTAAGCATGTTGTCAAATTGCAATTTTTTATTGGGTACATTACAGACGATTTCCAGTAAAAATGTTATGAAATATGAGATTTTTCTAAGTACCTAATATTTTTTGTTGGTACGTCCGTAAAATATCGTCAGGAAGAAAGACTTGGATCGTAGTAAATCACTTGCTATCAGAGTTTGGACATAGAGTTACGTTCTTTCACAATCAGAACATTTAAGTTGCAGTTCTTTTATTACTTACTTTTGTTTTATATACTTATCTACTTTATTTAGTTAGGTATGAATATTTTGTTCTCTTACCTATCTATTTAAATAATGTCTATAAGAATATATGTATCGCGCACTGATTTAAAGTTTCAACTGTATACCAGATACCTTATGCCTACACTTTGTGTACTAACTTAATAAATATATCCGGTATGTACCGTGATAATTAATTCGCATGACTTTACATTACATGACACATACGTTGACTTTGTTTGTTCAAACGTTTGTTCAAATGATGACTCAGATGTGTTTTTTCTTGATACGTGACTATATGGTATTGATTTTGAATTAAGTAATAGATCGTAAGTACCTATAATATAAATGTATTGTACTTGTAGCTTACCTACATACATAAGAATACGTAATCCTTTTCATAATAATTGTGATACCCAAATATCATATTATGAAAAGCATTACTTTTGACTGCCAAATGAGCGTCCGTCTTATCTCTTCGATATTATCTTCTTCTCTTTAATATATAAAAATGAATCGCAAAATGTGTTGGTAAGCGCATAACTCGACAACGCCTGGACCAATTAGGACAATTTTGTTTTAAATGTTCGTTGAAGTCCAAGGATGGTTCTTACGGCTAGAAAACGAAACGAAACGCTGTCTAACTAAAGTTACCTAATTTGAATTTCGAACGGGCAGGATGACGTCTGCCGGGACCGCTAGTAAGAAATAAAAATATTATATTTTATTATGCCTACATTTGATTTGAATAAATTGGTACTTGGATAAAACCAATAATATAATTTATTATCCTATCAGGCGCGCTATTATATTTATAATTCTTTCATTGTGAAAAATTAACAATTAACATACCTACTTACAAACATTATCGTGAAGGAGCTCAGTAATGCCACATAGCCACTTGTATACCTAGAAAATTTTCTAGTAAAACATATGATTTATATTTTTCGAAGATGCGTGTACGTACCTACTCACATGAGCAACAGAATAAAATACAAGCAGAGTTAATATTTATTTTACGACTATGAACACCTGCGACAACACTGTCTGTGTCGGCAACTTTATTTGTATCAAAAAATATTTCTATCGCTTGTTTATTGCTAACAGAATATAGTATTTTTTCTATATCACAAAATAAATGTATTTATTAAAACTTTTGTGCTTATGTACGATTATAATACGTGTGAAGGCTAGTTTCACATTGTCCAGATAAGTTTCAAGTATGTAGTCCTTTTGTTTCTTATTTTCTTTAAAATCAAAACACCACGTAGGTATAATGAACTTAACTCGCGTAGGTATATCTATTTATGCTTACGCTATGCGTGGGTATATTAAAGTTCTATGTTGACGTTTCCCATATTCAAGTGAGCTGATGTCATAAAAACGCGAGTTAAATCCGTTATATGTAGTTGCTTCATTGCAATGTAACTAGTATATCCTTATTAATAAAATTTTCCCTGCATTGTCGCTGTCGTAATTTGTTTGATTTGACGATGTGAAAAAAGTTTTAAGGACTAGGTATATATTGAGACTTAAGATTTTTTTATGTTGATACGTAAAGGTAATAGACTAATTGTAAGTAATATATTTATTTGCAGCATTACTGAGACCTTATGTAACAGGCCCTTTAGTAACGTAGAGGTAATTGGATAGCCGCGCCAGGCTCAGCTTGTAGAATATTAACGGCATAAATTCACCGTTTTTCCAATTCTCGGATATTTGGGCAGCGAGCGAGTAAAATAGCGCTGCATGGTTTAATATTATGCCCTTTTTTTCGAAGCTATTTTAAATAAAGAATAATAAATAGATATAAGTTTTAAATGCATCTTCAGATAGTAGTAACGTGTTGAGCTGTTTTTATTCTTTCTTTTCATATTTCTCATACTGAATGCATAATTTGTTTGCTTTAAGCGAGATAAAATTAATATCAAAGAATAAAATGTGAAGTTATTAAATTACAAATCTAACTCTCTTTTCCGTTTTCGCGCCAATACCGATATCTTTGGAAGATATAGGTCACAAAAATGTATAGTATATCTATGTATGGATTTTGCCTTTTACGATAACAATTTTACCTAAGTAGGTATGCTGGTAGGTGGTAGGTATACTGAATAGCGCCTCTAGCGAGGAGTAATTGCGTGCATTGCTCATACAATTTGTAACGTAACCGCGTTCTATATACGTGATTTGTTACATGGCTCGAAATGGTTTAACTTTATCTATGTGATAGAAAAATGGCAACCACTTCCTTTGGAAATATAGTAAACATATCACTTTAATTTCCCGACTAAACGTTACAGCCATCGGTGTCATTTTTATTCGCATTCGATTGTCGTCACGCCAAAATCTGTCATAAATATAAATTAAATTTTCCAAATTAAAATGCATCATTTACACTGAACATGTAAATTACTAAACCGCTGTCAAATACAGCCACCGTAACATAAGTTATGGTCTGTGAAAATGCGATAAGCGTGACATTTTAGCCGCCTGCACGCTTCGCGAACACGCTCGGGTGTCCGCTCAGCGGACTAATACGAACTGAAAATACGAAACAGACCCGTATTCTGTACAGTCATTCGTGGACACCCTATGGCGCTAGGTAGGTAAGTATGTATATATATTCCAAAAAAATATAATTGATTAATAATTTCTGATGCCTTCGCGGTTATTACACATTGGAATGAAACAACTATTAACGGATTTAACTCGCGTATTTTTATTTTATTTTATTAGCTGACGTTTCGGATTCTTTACAGTTTCCATAATCGTAGCACGACTGAGCTGACAATAGTCTAACTATAACTGGGTGATTCCACGGGCGTTTCAACCGCCGTCAGTCCCTTGTCATAAATATTGAAGAATTGAGCTACGATAAGGTTTAAACTCTATTAATTTTGACGACAAGTGCGAGCGCAGTATGTCGTCGCATCAAAACGTAATTCTTGTTGTAGCTCATTTCTTTAATATTCAGGACAACGGACTGACGGCGGTTGAAACGCCCGCGGAATCACCCAACTATAATTGATTAGTTAGTAAAAGCGAGTAGGTATATTAGTTAACAATGGCAACTATGTCACTTGCATTTGGTGTTGAGTTTCTGAATACCGGCATAGAAGGCTTTTGAGTCCGAAACGACATTACCTAATAATCGAATTACTTCTATGTTATCCATAATTTAGTAATTACAGACTCCTATTTCTATTAAGGTTGATACATAGAGTGTAATCTTCTAATGTTAGCTAAAACAAGGCTTGTTAGGTTTCTCTAAACACATAACATAATTGAAAGAAATATTTGAAACTGACTCCCGAATCTTGTTATTAATGAATAGACAAATATAATAGCGTAGTATGTAGCAATTATCTAAATGTGCTTTATCTGTAATTAACTAACGTAGCTATTGCGAAAACTTCTCAATTTCTTATATACATGTATAGATTTAACACATAGTTTCCTTATCTAATCAATTTTATCTTAACCATTAAAATCTTCAGAAGTAGTTTAATAATCTGTTAAGCGAGTATTTTACTTAAACGTTTTTATATCAACAATAATATCATAATCACTTCATTTTAGATGAGTAAACTTGTACCTAGTAGGTACCTATGTAAGACACTTTTCATTTTCTTTTACCTACGATTAATTCATCAGGTTCAGAAACTATCTGTGATTCATCTTAATTTTATCTAGTAATATTACCTATACCTACTATAAAGTTACGACTGGAAAAGTAACTTTCAAATCCATACTGTTATAAGGTGAGTCATAAAAATCCACACGTACCTAAGACAAGTTATTTGTATGAGTCATCCGATTATGTAGGTCCTAATGTTAGTCACCTGATGACGTCGAGAGGTCCAAGTGATATTAAATGATAATGTATGTTTTAAGGAAAAACATGGGTTTTTTATGGGGGGATTTTATAAAATAACTTCGAAATTTAAAGGAGGCAGGAGGTTGACATTTGTTAATCAATTTTAAAAATTCTTTTTTTGAATGCGTTTACTTCCCAATTACTTAGTCCCACTTTTACTAAAATAAAGCTAAGATTTTGGGATATTTTATTTATTTAATTGTTTTCAGTAACAAATCAAGGATTTGCATTTAGAAAGTAATTTAGTGACGTAAACGGTCTTCTACGGTTAATAAAGAAAAATATCTCATGATACAGAGAGGAACTTGGTACACGTAACAAGCATTTAAGTCGGTGTCAAATTTCGTTCTAAGTACTATTTGATGATTACAAAGAGTATCTACATGTATAAATAAAAAAAAGTTTATTAAAATAAGATGAAGCTGCGCAAAGTGACTCGTAAACTGGTAAAACTTTAAGATAATGAAGTTTAAATCCACCACAATTATATTAATAAGGGTCATTATTGGATGCCATTAAGTTAATCGCTCCCTTGTGTCCCGTGATTTACCCCGCCTGGGAAAATCTCCCACAAATGGAGCAATTGTGCGCTGACGTGGCAACATTTTTGTCCGCGTTTCGGTTTGTTATCTGTTGTAATTAGACGCGGTTTTGTTTGAATACGAAAATTTAAGCATTATATAGGTAGGTAGGTACATATTGTGTTATCAGCAAAATTTTGTTGACTTCTTTCACTTTATGTATAAGAGCAGAAGACTAAGAAAGAAATAATACTTACCTACTGACATAAGTGGAACTTGTTTCATGCAATATACAAAAGATTGTCAGTAAATCTAATTAATACAGGTTGGGTACCTACATCTTTATGCCGTCTTATTTAAATATACAAAGCTGTCAAATGTTGAGCCGTAACTAGTTACCTATAAGTAACCCATAATTACTTACTCCTTAATTCTGGCTATCAAACGGGAATTTTTACTTTTGTTTTCTTTGTAAAGCCAAACATATTTTATATAGGTAGGTACTTAAATATACCTAATTGCCTTTAAAAAAAATACTTTTTTTGTAATCCTGTAGGTAATACTATGTAAAGATTGTGTTATGATGCGTTCATAGTATTTTGGATGTATTTAATTTTTAAATGTTGAACGGACTTGTATAAAATTTTGCACATATTATGTCGTTTAATTAAATCCTGGGTATTGGATTAGCAAGAATGCAATTTTTATTGACTATTAACTTGAGAGAAACCGCCAGGCGCAGCTCGTAATTCATAATGACGTACTACCCAAGCCACCATTTCTAAGACAACTTTATATACCTGCTTATATTATGTAAAAAAAATTTTAGATTCGACCTCATGAGATCCATTACTTTGTTACAAGATAAATACAGCATGCGATGTAGAATTTACAATGAAAAGGAAAACATCGTCATGCATTTACCTCGCATTATTTTGTTAGAGCGTGTCAACTTTCGACCTTCATAGGACTAGCGTGGGATAGAATAACGCCTGATAAGAACGTAAATGCAAAATGATTCCTCAACTGTTTTTGCTTCAGTGATTTGAAGTAGGCATATAACAACATATTGCCAGTCTTTAAATATACACATAAATGTCTTATCTAAATTGAATCGTACCTAAACATAAACGTGATATAAATGGCCGGCTAGAGTATGTAATCCTTTAGAATAACAAAGGCCACTGGATCTGATGTAAGTGCTCCTTTGGGACGGTCAGCTGCTAGCGGCTAAACTTTACTTGTGGTTTTGCGAGTGTGTCTTCTCGCAATTTTATGACGTCATTTACTTATTTAAAATATAATTTCCAACACAAACCTTAAAGGCGCTGCTTTTCTCTTGTTTTGTTTTAAATGTCATAACCCGCTAACGCTGCGCTGTTTGTTTGCTTTAGCTAATTGGTCTGCTCTGGTAAAAATTTAAACCGGTTATTTTGAATAAAATGCAAAAAATGTTTTAGATATACTTACCTAGTGTAAAATAGTATGGATACCTTAGCCAAGAAACGAACTGCATTTGCATTTATTTTTAAATGTGAAATCTTTTAGTTACAAGCTAAAAATGTTATTTATTTAGCAGTTACTTTCAAGTTAACATTATGCTATGGTGTAAGTATATCGATAAAAAGGTATAAGCTATTTCGTTTATACAGGTTTAACTTTCCAGGTCACATTATTAAACGTTTCTCAGTAGATTTCCCCACTTTTCAGATATTTTTTTAGAAATACGAAACATTCCACAATAGGTACCTAGAAGATAGTTCTTCTACATTATTAGCTGAAGTACTCAGACAAGTTACCGCACAGTCAGCATGAAATATATTGTACCTGTCGAAGTGATCAAATACATCGAAATACGCCCTAACGCCCGTGACAATATTGTCATGTAGATGTATAACGATATAATATTTGAACACCTTGGCTGCTACGATATATATGGTGCTGACTGTACAATGGGATAGTTCAGATATAGGGCGAGCGCACGTCCTGTCTGCCTGTCTGTGTGTGACATCTGTCAGGCGACACATTATTCACGCCCGAGGATTTCTATCTCAAATCAGCCGAATTTATGGTTTCCATTGTTTTGACCGTTGAGGTTTTTGAACGCCAACGCGGATTATTTTCTATGAAACGTAGGTATTATTAACTTAATTAAATACCATACTCCGCTAATTATTTCTAAGTTAGTAATTAAATATCAAACTTATAATCAAGTTTTACCTAAGTAACTAACATTCTTTATGAATCATAACTGTGTGGAGCCCTTCAAATAGAAATTAAACTGACTATAATATCGAGATGGAAATATATTACGTATGAGTACCTTTAAATGAAGACTGTTAACGTAGTTCGAGTAGGAATCGGTATCCATTAATGTGAAGGGGTTTTATTTACATGAAAACCCAATATCTGTTCCTTAGTGGGCGTCACGTAGCACGGGAGACGCCGCGGGACAGGCTTGTGTAATACGTCCTAAACACACAAGTTGAACCTGACTTGATATTTAATGACGATAACTTTGTTGATCTCGATTGTAAGTTGTGATAAAAATAGGTCAAATTTTATATAATGTCTTGTATATATCATTATGTATGTACGTAAGCATATTTTTTCGTCGGTGTCATTACACGTTTGGGAGAGACCTATGTCCAGCAGTGGACATCTTGCGGTTGATATGACGATGATTATGATAATGTTTATCTGTTGTTTAGTACCCATAGTACAAGCTTTGCTTAGTATGGGATTAGTAGGGTTATTTTTTCGAAGAAATAAATATATCGTGATATTATAATTACTTGTTGATTTTTATCTTGTAATTCACTCGAAGGACAGCAAAAAACAACTTTAATTGTTATATTACGTGATATTACGACAGACATCCGTATTGCATTTAATTATGTTAGGTAGGTACTCATTTAATACGGACGTAAGTGCTTAGTTTTTTTTTAAGACACATACTGTTGTCGATGCAGGAAATAATAGACAAGAAAATAGTTTATGATATAAAATGTCATCGTCAATTTGTAATTTACAAATAATTATTTTTATGTAGTATCTATAAATCTTTTTATACTAGGATTGTCCCAAGAGTTATGATTGTCAAATATTATCAACCTACTTCTTTTTTGTAAAGGTCGTACTTTCTATATTTGCATATAATTTTGACAACGGCAACTTTTTCAAAATAATGTGTACCGATGGAAGAACTCCTTAAAATAATTAAAAGAAAAACTTCCATCCGTCCAGTCGCGTTGCTCTTCGTCAATCAATTCGAATTCAAAACGCGCGCTTTCATTAAACCGGAACGGAATTCGAAATTCGAAACTTTTTTCCGAATTTCAAACTTTGCCGACCACGCGAACCGTTTCAACAACCAACTGCAAGAGAGACCTGTACCAACACAGAATTTCGTTTTTGAAACCGAAGCCAATTTTATGATGTCTACATACACTGCTGTATTTTTGTCTACTTCGCAATTATCCTTCGAAATCAAGTAGCAATGTACATCATATCTCTTTGTTTGTCAAAATTGAAGTGGTTGTCTAGTGAGTAAAATAAATCAGAAATGTAGATAGTTTAGCGGCGGGAAAGTTGTTCCCGGAGGATGTCGCCATTTATTCGTATGTACGTAATTCACTGAGGACCGGGGCAATTCTTGCGACAGTAAGTAAGAACTCAAGATTATTTTTTTATTTAATTATCTACTTACCTACCTACTTTTTTTAATATTTCCGAATACTACGACTTACTTTATGCATTGGCAATTAGTGTAGTGTCACGCATAGTATAACCTCGTCGAATATTTACCAATATATTTGAGAATTATGAACTTATCTAAAACATTTTATATTTTGCTTGTAGATATCTAAGTATAAGAGAAATAATTATAAAATCTATATTTTTACGCAAATTAAATTCCAAGTACACAATTTCGGGGACTCCAATTTATATCGAGAAAAGAGACTGCTACATGTCTTAATCTTAAAATAGCTTGCTATACCTATTTTATCTCTACAGTTCAAGTATGAGAATAATGGTAGGCATTAAAATTGGGACTCTCAAATAAATTCCTTTATTAGGTATAATATTTTAGCTTTTATATGAAATCTGGATCAATAGGTAGGTACGTGTATGTGTGGCCACGTAGCCGTTGGGTACCTAATATTGAAGTAGTCGTTATATCCAAAGTATTACCACAGTAATAAGTGTAATTCCCTAGTTTAATTTAAATTATTGCATATTGTTAGAAAAGCAATCATCCTCGCAGTTATCTCGATTTTAATACACTTTGCAATTTATGGTCACGGTGGAAACCCCGGCGCCCAGCGGGGTGGTCAAATATACAAATTTATACGAACCTTTGATAATTATGCGGGTTATTGACTTGAATTTACATTTGGAACTTGTATTTGAATAATCCTTGTTATAGTATTTGAAATTGTGATCTGCTCACTGCAGCGAGCACTATTAAATTATAAAGTCACATAAACATAATTTGGCCTGTTTGTACTGATAGTACTTAAGTAGGTACCTCTATGAACAAAATACGTTCCATCCATTCCCTTTTTTACTTAAAAATCCGCATGCAAGTTTGCCCTTTCTGTGTAGGTACTGTATGTGTCTGTGTGTAAGATGTCAATCAGGTAGGTATCTGGTAAATATTCAGTTTTATTATGATTGCATTTTCTTGTAACACTTCAAGGTGCCTACTTGTTTTGTTATCAGAGTAAAGCTACAATTGTATTCCTAAGTTCAAATTATAATAATATAAATACTTACTTTCTTAATAATATGCATCATCACTACCTACTTTAGTTAGTTGGTGGTACCTACCTAATTTCCAGTTGCTTAACAATCATTGATCGTGATTAGTCATGTAATTAGTCGAACTCATCATGCCTCAATTAGCGGGTATAATTAACAATATTCGCTGGCGTTGATAAGCCTCTGTCATACATGATACTGATAGCATATTGCAAGCTAGGTACATTTTTAAACGTTATGTTATGGTCGTTAGATAAGTTGGTACACTGGCAAGTGTTTGTGTAATAAGTATAAGATAAATAGAGTCCTAGCGATGTATTCATGACATGACAACTTTTGTCGCTGTAGCGGAGCGTGACTCCAAGACACATATTGATATCCCGACATTATAGATAGCACAGATCTAGCGTTAATATTTATCATCCCGTGGTAGAATAGCATGGCATAGTTTAGCGATAGGTATATAGTGTTGGTGATTTTTGAAATAACCTAGTCTGATAATAGCTGTCAAAGCGTTTTCTTACTGACCCTCACCCTCCGAGAAAGCGTATCCAAGTCGCTTATTAAATATTATTATCAGGATAAGAATAGGAATCAATGTCAAACAACTGAGCTCAACTCTTGGCACATGCAAAACCTTGGTTTGTAATAATAATAAATTAGTTGTCTTCACGTAGGTAATATTCAAAAATTGCGCAGAGCAGAAACAATTTGCCCAATATGCGCCAGTGTGCGAAAAAGTATGAAAGTGTCGTGTCAGTGCAAATTTCGTTATCTCGTGAATCGATAGTGCTCTTAAATTTGCAAAGTCCTAGTGTTAGCGAAAAGCGGGACATTATAAGCGACCGCCTGTATCTATAATAGTGGCAATACGCAGTGCGACAAATTTGTTGTTATATTTTTATTGATTAGATTAAACTGTAAATCTCAACTGATACAATCATGACATATTGAGAGTAGTTTTATCTATAAGCATAATTTTCATGCTTGCATACAAGACAATAAATTTTGTGATGAATTTGGTATAGTAATTTATAAGTAATTTATACCAAAATAATATATTACCTACTTTTTTATCTCATAATAGTTGAAAATTCTTGTAGATCCTGGTGAAAAGCCCGAGACACAGCTAGTTAAATTCCAAAACATAGTCTAAGTATATTATTATAGTGTCCTCAAACTTCTTCTTAAATGTTGTTTTTAGGTCAATACCTTGGAAGGAAATCATTTTAAAGGATTTAACTCGCGTAATTTATTTTATTCACTGACGATAGTTTAACACTAAAGTCAACATTTTGTTGAAATTTAAAGAATTCACCTCATCATTTTCGTTAGTTAATTAATTATGAACCTAGATTAAAACCCGCGTCAATCTTGAACTCTTATGCGTTGATATCGCTGGCACTGGAGTGTCACCTCATGACTGTCACTGGCAGGCCTCTACAGATCTCGGTAAAATATGTCTCTGAGCGTTCGAAAGAAATCTGCTACCGATGGCCGCTATGAATTTAAGGGGTCGCCTTAAGAGCACTTGCGAGGATTTTTTTATTATTTGGAATACAATTTTAATCCGATTATTTTGTAATACCCCCAAGGTTTGTTAATACTTTGAAACCTACAGAAACGCGTAGGCAACAAAGTTAAAGAAACCATCAAACAAAGTGGACATAGGTACGTACAAAGAAGAAAATCTTATATACTTACATAGTACCATTTTTTTCAGAAACTAATTACGACTCATTATTAAAATATTGGTCCAAGTAAACAGCGTTAAAATTAATTGAGGATAATTTTAGAAATAGTTATATTGTATCTAGTAACTTTATGACAATTTTTCCTTAATTTTCATATTGAATAAGGCAGTTTTGAACAAAAGATATTATTTTCCTTTTAGGCAACGAGCCGAGGGATTTCGGGTAATTAGCCTAGGAATAATTACTCTGTTTTTGTTAGGAGAAATTAAATGGAAAAGTGAAGATAAAAAACAGATAGGCTGTTTGGCGTAACGGGTTAAGACCAGCTACGTTACTTGATGTTTACCGTAATGGTACGATTTTTTTATTTTTTATTTCTACTATTATAAGTACCTATTGATGTACGTCTTGATACTTGTATACGTATGTAATTATTATGAAATTAATTAAGTACTATTATACGTTTTGTAAGGAACAGGCATACAGTGAACTTCCGTGTATTAACAAGACTGGCATAGCTTCGCGACCACACCACCACTACGTACCTATGGGGTGTCCATAATTTAACAATACCTAACAATACTTTAAATTTCTTACAATCATCTGCAGCCAGTGATTATCTTGATCACTTAGTTTTTTATTACCTACCTGACTTATTTTTGTTTTTTCTCTGCAGAAGTACCTAGAGGCATATTCCAAGAAAGGATCCCTCCTGGGACCGAGTATATTAGGCATGCGATTAAATTCTAAATTTATTAAGCAATGTCAAGTACCTAATAATATTGTTACATAGGCATACCTCTATATTTCTAGAGGCTTTTTGTATGTATATTCATTCTTAAGTGCTCTGATATACGAGTATGAACCTGACAAAATCAATATCAATTACATGATATCAATTTATTGTACATATTCTATGGTGACCAATAATGTAGCCGTAAAGGTAAATAATGATTAGGTACAGCAAGCTTACAGGTGTATATGTGTATTCCTATACTGACGTTAAAGAAACGTTCTGACTAAGATAAAGAAGCAATGAGAAATTAGAATAGCATACCTACCTAAGTATAGCACATAATTTCTGTAACATAAATATTATATGAATCAATAGTACTTACACAACTTTTTTGCTTACCAAAAATTTCAAAACTATTGCCCGATCTAATCATTTTTGCAAAATAAAAATTCGGCCATTTAACTGTGTCCAGTCCCAAAAATATAGAAAACCGTTTATACATAGGTTTTTTAATAGCGTTTGCCGAATTATATTCACCCTACAACAAAAGATCGACCGGACACCCTCCATGACATCTCTCTTCTTCCTCGCACTGCTGTTGTCTCCCTCATACCCACAGCTATCCGATGCGAAATTACTTTATTAGTTCCTATTGTGTGCGATAACCGAATTATACGAAATTCGGAGGTCAATTTTATGCCAATTTTCACCTAAATAACTTTAATATAATTTGCATAAATTTGCGCGCTTCAATAGATTCGATTGCAGAGTTCAACGCTATAGGTTAAATTTTATCGTAATTTTGCTTCGGTGTTATCAAAAGCTAAATTCACATTTGGCGTGATAGCCAATTTTATTTCATAAAATCCAGCTTTACAACACGTTGATTGTGTCACGCGCTTGGTATGAAAGCAGTCACAAAAATCACATACCAATACAATTTAGATTTACCTAAATGCTATTAGATAAAGTATAAATGTGATGTGAATGTGACCGTGTCCGCTTTTTGAAGGAACTGCAACGTGATCCAGGAGGAACAAAGAAAATGCAAAAATGAAAACAAAAAAAGAGACCTTAGAATTTATATTGCTCTAATAGGTAAGTGGCGTCTAGGCATTAAGTCATCGGGGTGACCGAGCTAGTTCACCTACTAATTTCTCATTATACCGGGAGCTTATCTCAATTGTACCTTTCTAAGACTAAAATATGGCTTCACATCTAGGTTTGAAATGGGAATTATTTTACCCACATTCTGTTCGCTGGCGAGCACGTTGGGCCTTATCACGTTTCGTACGTGATGTCGATGATGGAACTCACAGACGTGCGGAGCGGAGAGCAGAGCTACTGCTCATTTGTATTAGGATTGTGGATTTGTAACAGTTATTAAACTGTATTGACATTTAATTTTATAAGTCTCCTTAGCATGTCTGAATAAAAACAATACACTTTAGTGAAAGCTCTAATAATCCATCCTGATATTATAAACGCGAAAGTAAGTGTGTCTGACTGCCTGCTATATTTTCACGCTTAAACAACAGAACCGATAGATAAAATTTGGTGTCGAGATAGTTTGAGTCCCGAGGACAAGACATAGGGAGTGAAAAAGGAGAGAGGAGCTTACTATGGGAATGCGATAATTAATCCATCACATAAACTATCCGAAGTAGGTACCTATTAATAATTCTACGCAGACAAAGTCGCGGGCAGAAATTGGTAGTTTTGTAGCGTTGATCTTAATTTTTTCTACTAAGATATTTATATTTTTTGACATGAAAAAGTCAGTTAAATCGAATAACTGTACCTAATTGAAAGCCGAGCAAATATTTTTCGATCAGCATTTACCTATATTATTATATGGACCCTTGCCTGAAATGTTTAAAAACTTACGCTATAATAACAACTTTAATATCCTATATCTTTTTTATTAATAGTTTAACGTACAAGGCTTTTGAGTAAAAAAGAAGATACCTTAATGCATAAGAAGTTAATTACAATAATTACCTATTCATTTGCTTTTAGTTTTTCTCTTGATTTGCTCCGTGTGTATAAATCATGTATTTGACCCACTTACCCGTATATCGGTCAACGGGTCTTAGTTGAAGTAACGCGAAGTCTGAAACTAACACTAAAACGGTAGGAACTTGTAAATGTACACTAACCCATTTTGTTGGAACAAACACAAAAGAAAATAAGACGTGAAATGTTTGAAAACAATCCATTTACCAGTAAAGTATAAATGTATCTAATACAAATCGACGGGTACGAAATGAACCTAAACCTACATTAAATATATCATTTAGGTATATGCTCTCTGATAGTTTCATTTCATTCAAAATTATTTTGTAGGTAAGGATAGGCATTTTGTGGGTTTTAAAATTATTTTAATGAATGATCCACCATTGATATATGAAACGCCATTATATAATTTATTCTATTCCAAACTATACCAATTTTGCATTACACTGAAATAGAGGTTTTATTTTTGCTTCCACGGTCATTTTGTTAGGAATCTTCACTATATGGGACGTAAACCCACGTCACAGCCGCAGACAAAATAACCATTTTATTGACACTCCTTAGCCACAACTTCCAATGTGTATGCTGCCTTACAAAACCTTTTCATCACGTTTATATATTTTCCAAAATCAAACCTTGTTGCGATCAAAGTAGGGTTGCATTTCGATTTTAAACAGAGTAGTACTTAGATCTATTTGGTATGTGATTGTTTTAAAATGAAAATGAGTTTTAATCAACAATGAACAATTCGTTTTAAAGTTTAAGTTAAGTAAGTAAATAAGGTTGAATTTAGTTCGTATTCTTGTTAGTGACATATGTCTATTTGTGCCAAAGGCCACATTACATAGTTGTCGCTGGGTTGAGTTCCGTATGTCGTAAAAGGTTTTTGTAACTGCGAAATGTTACAACTTAGAAAATAAGAGCAACTCAGAAGTGATCAAACTGGTCTTATATATACTTAATAACACAATCACGAATGGTTTTCCTATTGCAAAATCAGAAATATGTTCTTAATTTATATCATATTGCCATTTATATCTTCTAATATAATTTAAATGTTAGGTTACCAAAAAGCAGTCAATATTATTGAGATTATAATAGTAAATTATTAGGTAGGTATCTAATCCCTACTAATATTATAAATGCGAAAGTAACTCTGTCTGTCTGTCTGTCTGTCTGTTACGCTTTCACGCTAAAACTACTGGACCGATTTAAATGAAATTTGGTACAAAGAAAGTCTGGAGCCTGAGAAAGGACATAGGCTACTTTTTAACCGACTGCAAAAAAGGAGGAGTTCACGCGGACGAAGTCGCGGGCAGAAGCTAGTGTATTATAAGTGACTATTTAAATTAATATTAAGAAGTATAAGTTGTTTCTTACTATAATCATTTGTTTCTCAAAATAAACATTTCAAAACGATCAGTATTTTAAGTTTGTGTCCCTACTTATAAGTTATTTGGAGTGAAGACAAACAGACGGACTTTATTAACAACATTTTATTTACGATCAGTGAATGTGAGTCATTGTGTTGCTTCTATCTGTGCAAGTATAAACTCGGTCTGAAAGTATTTTGATAGTTCGCTACAGCTTTTGAGGAAACTAGCTTCTGGAACTACAAAGTTAAAAGTTCCCCGCAAAGTAAAATGTACATTTGCACTTTTTTTACATTTCGAATAAATGAAAACATTTGGAGGGACAATCATGCTATAGTCTTTTTCACAGTTAATTAGACGCTACGTATTCTTTATTCGTATAACAGATCGCTAAGTTTTACTTAATAAACGAAGTACCTTCTAGTGCTATTTTTATAAAAAAATCTATATATTCTATAATGGGCTGTAGGTATATCATTAATATTCAAAATGAAATAATAATATACGTAAATGTTTTATCTGAACGAGAATACCTAAAGTAAGAAAAGAAGAAAGAAAAGGATAAAACTTGAATCTGATCGGCGGAGGCAAGAATTATTGCCCAAACTATAATCTTGCCTGTTGAAAAGTTACGCAAAAACTTGGGCAAGTATTTATACGCTTGTGAAGGTGGTATAATAGGTATTATTACTTATGTTATAACGCTTGGTTGCACAAAGGAGAACAGTTCCTATATATCTATTAATGTTTTTAGGTAAGTATGTACATAATATATAAAAGTTATGTAGCAAAAAATCATGCTATTTTCCCATGGGAACGGAATGAAAACATCCTAAGTCCGTCTCCTGGATCTAAGCTACCTTCTCACCAACTTTCAGCTAAATACGTTTAGCTCGTTCCCGGGAAAAAAAATAGCACGATTTTCTTTCCACCTTCGATACCTGCTCTAAAACGGTCCCTCTTTCAGCTTAGCGAGTATCCGTTCATTTCTAAGCATATTATATACAACGAATTCTAGAAAAACATCTTTCCTATAATCACGTACCTAAGTCTGGGGTGACTGGGATCTTGGTTCAGTAATTTATTATTGTTACGTAACGTGTTTATGAATGTGTGCATTGAAATTTCCAATGACATCATGCGGGCGTGTATTTCATACATAAACTATACCTAACTAAATATATCTTTATCAAAGTACACAGAATAAGAACAGGAGAAAACATTGATTAGAAATGTAAGTATAGACATCACGTATTTTTATCGTTTTAAGATTGTACACGTTTCACAAAATTGCATAATGCTGTGCCACAATGAGTCAGCTGCCAAGTATAAATAAAAAACAAAATTAAATGCAAGTTACCAATAAGTTAAAAAGCACGGTAGGTAGCTATACTCTCAAAATATAAGTATGTATCTATTTACAAATAACTAACTTGGTTGTAATATGACTTTAAGTTATACAAGATATGACTGTTTGCAACCGAATAGTGGCTATTTTCCAGTAATAGGTAAAATAAATCTTTTTGAAACTTTGTGGTACCTACTTAGTTATATTAATAATATGTATTTTTTTTAATAATCTGAATTCCAGTTGATATCATTGTTCTAATATAGGTATAGCATTTGTTTAGCATCTTCTTGCTATTTTTGGATCATTGTTATTATTATAATAAGCGTGAAAGAAATGGTAGTTCACATGCATTTATTTAAGTAAGTAGTATATTTTGCTATTTCTTTTTTTGAAGTCACGGATTCTTTGGTCTCTGTTGTAATACAAATAACGTCCCTTTAAATTATTTTTTTATACCTACTGTTTAAATTTAGTTTAGTGTGCATCGGACCCATGTCAAGTGTTCGATTAAATTTGACCCTCCCTGGTGAATGTCCGCCCATATTCCATATGGGTGATGCGATTTCACACTATTTACTTCTAACCCATTTATCGTAGTAAGCAAAATTATTTAACGTAAAGTTAGAACGACAATTTCAGCAGTCAATGATTTGACAGTTGTTATTGAGAAGACACTACGTTAATATTTTCGTATAGTTTTTTTTTTATTTTCTAATTTCCCGTCCAGAGATCTCATCTGTGACGTTTTGAGTCAACCGTTACAATTTTTGTTGTATTTATCACCAGAAACTCGTGCACCTACTTTAAAAATATCTTATCAATTATTTCTTATCGTACCTATTTATATATTTTTTTTGTGAGACTTCCCACTTAATCTCCCAATTCTCATTATTTTTTGGTTTGTATTTAAATACAGGCCAGCCCTCATTAACAGCACAATTATTTTAAATTATCATTGGGAAATGGAGGTTCAAAGCTTTTACGTATTTTTCTTTTTATGTTTTACTTTCAAAAAAGTGTAATTGCATTATAAAATCCATGTTTTTAATATCGGCTTTTCAAAATGAAGATCCCATAGATAAACGACGCTTTCAAGTTTGTTTGCTGTTCAAGTAATTTTGCAATAATTTGCAATTTTACTAGCTATTAATTTGACAAACGATTTAGGAGCCGAATTAGCTTACGTAGCACGAATAAAGTTATCTAAATTATAAGTTACTTTGTCAACTTACTGCTCCTTGACGTAAATTAAGTGTACTTAATAATAATATTATACCTACTATAATTATACGAGCATAATTTTTTTTCATACTTGAATTACAATAGGAACGCTGTAAAAGCGAGATCGCTCGACAACAATAAGGCCGCGCTATCTGTCGGATAACGTGCCTGATTTATTCGGGTCGCAAGTGGAAACGGTTTCTAAAGACATTGCAGAACACAAAACCGAAGGAAATATGGGATCAAATTGTTAAAAAAAAAAATATACTGCAGGTATTTTTAATTATTTCATCTGAATATCGTCTAATTTTGGTTCCAAGAGTAATCTCTTGGAACCATCTTTATAATGATTTAAAAATTTAATATGTGTAGTCTCAATAATAAGAACAGAAGTGTAAATTATACCTACCTATGCACATAAACTCAGCCAAGTAGGTACTTATCTTTTCAAATCTAAAGCTGTATCAATGACTAATCTGTTACATTGTATGAGTCATTGGAGGAGGATTTTGACGTCACGTTTGCAACAACTAGTCATAATTTTCGTATCACTCGCACGAGGCTCGTTAGCTCAGTAGGTAAGAGCGCCGATATAAAAGGATTCTTGTGCATCGGAGGGCGGAGGTTCAAATCCTTCACGAGTCAGCGACTTTTTCTTATTCTACTTTTTAAATTGTTTGTCTAAAGATACGGTTAACTTGTTATTTAATTTTTATTATAACTAGTAACAACTATCATAACTACTTATTATCGGTTTACACAATATGAATTTATATGTTTATTTCCATTACACTGTTGGTGTTTAGTCAGCGTAGATTTTACTTCTGCTATGTATAAAGTATCTCTGTTATTTACTTCGTAAATGGTGCACGGTGTGAGTATATACTGTTATTTACTCTACGCTTGTGTGCGCCTCGGAAAATGGCGGCCAAGTGCGTCTCGGCACCCTCAACAATGCGACTCTTCGGAAAAGGTGCCTCGAGTGTTGGGTTTTACTCTGATGTATCGTTTACTTTCGCAACCTACATTTCGCCTGAAATATTTAAATCACACCTACGATAAAGAAGAACGTTATACATTTTCTAAAAAAATAAACCTACGTCTGAAATTTGATATTTGCAAATATTTTTAAAGGGGTATGAATGAAACTCTTATAAAAACTATCTAAATTGAAATGAAACAACGACGGATTTAACTCGTTTCTTCACAATTCCAATTATATTCGTAGCCGTCAGCGTTGACGATCGTCTAATACTAAAATACGCGAGTTAAATCGGTTATCGTTGTATCATTCCAATGTGCAGGTCTTAAAGGCGGGAGCATCAGAAACTATTATGTTACTTTGTGCAGTTTAGGAATATGAGAGCCGCCCCCATCAAATCCATAGACCTTCACCAGGTCATAGGACACCTAGTAATAACCTAACCTAACCACCCTGTGTCTTCCAGTTAGCGGTCGCCATTCAAGCACATTGTGGAACTAATAATTTCACTTAGTTATTTTAATCAAAACACCAACACATTAAAACAGTCTACGACAAAATTGAACGTGTTAATATAATTTATGCATCGTATCGCAATTTGTAGATGCATAGTTATAGACTATGCAGGAAGTAGGAACAATACCTGCATATTTTGTCACGAGCAAATAATATTTCCATGGAACAGTAAAACTGGTTATTTATTTCTCCATACATCACGTCGCAGAAGCGACGTCTTAACAAACAACAGTAGTTTCTTCTCTGTGTTTACTAAAGAAAAGCGTCTCCGAGCAAAACGCTCTTTTACTGATACACTCGGAGACTGCAGCGTGGTATTGGTAAGACAGACTTCTCGCGAAATACCTATACTTTTGTAGCTTTTGTTTTATATTAAACTAGCTGCCCGCACCGCTTTGCACGGGTGCCATTATGGAGATAGCATATTATAAACCTACTCCTTTAAAAACTATATAGGTATATAACCAATAACCATGATGATTTCAATCATTATGAAAATTGGTTATATTTTCATTTTATATGAACCATATTATCTACTTATTTATACCTATGTTAAGTTCGGTATCAAAAAAAGGTTTACCTACTTATCATAATATTAATTATTAACGCGATGTTAAATAAATTCGGGCAAATATGATTTGCATTTTATTTTTATAACTTTTCAGGATACATACCTCAGTTTAATAAGTTATTTCACATTGCTGCAACTTAGAAACATGTCGGCGGAAGCGTGGTGTTGGCTGCACTGCGACAGGAAACTGCTACCAACACACAAATAAACCGATACTTTGTGTACCGGAAACGTTTATCAACTGACTCTCAGACAATACCAAAAATTTGTTTATGAATGAGCTGAATTTATAGTTTAACACAATTACCTATTTAAATTAATTTTTCCCGTATATTTTTTTTATACTTCTAGATAGTTACTTATTTAGGTAGGTACGATACATTATAAAAAGGTTATCGGATGATACGTTCACGTTCCTTTTTAAAAAGCGCTAAATGCCTTCACTTGTTTGTCTTTGTACGGTAGCTCAATATTCGCTTTTTCTAAAAAAGCAATTGACCGAAATAAAGCCGAACCCTTTTTTCGCATTTTCATGGGTGAATTCTCACTCTCTACGCGCATCATGTATCAATGACCTTGCTACGTCTGAAAACGTATAAACATACAATATTTCTTCAGAGTGTAAAAGCATTAATATCTCGCGGCGGATCATATTTCATTCGTGTCGTTTATTATCGAGCTCCCGCGGGATGTGGAATGCACTTTTATTACCAACCCAAATAACAATATTATGGCATATATCATGTTTTAAATGTCGGCAAAAGTAAAATCTATTTTAAACAGGAAGTCCATTCGCCAGCTCTCGCTGGACTTTTTTGATCGTTTTTCATTGCTTTTATTTTTATCAGGCTTCGTTTAAACTGTTATAAAAATTTCGATATGATTGGTTTATTATTAAAATTATTTAGTGTTATCATTTGCATAGATAAGGATAACTTGTTTGTAACATCGCATTCGGAAACTTGGGTACAAAATAACTGTAATTTAAATTTGTTTTTATTCTCAAAACTTTGACATGATAAACAAAGCTAATTAATTAATAAGATATTTTTAATTTACAAACACAAGTAAAAAAAGGCTTGCCAGGAAAAGGTATTATTTTGTACTAGGCCAAACAAAAATACAATCTTTACGGCCCACGTCCCTTGTGTCGGAAAAGAGCTGTCAACATGATACTCGTAAAAAGTTATTATCGCAGAATGAGGATGTATGTTTACATTGTGTATGTATCCGAGTTACTATTGATAAGTTGATATCTGATTTACGTTGGATCTTTTTGGTTTTATTATATGAACTGACTTCTCAACAAGTTAACTGAAATGAAAAAATATTACTGTAGGTAGGTACTTACATTATTAGGTAATTATTCCTTGGAGACATCCAAATTTGATAATTTGTGGTTCGTCATCGTTGGTTATGATTTGCCAATTTATTAATAAAATTAAACATAACGGTCTTACGTTATTTTTATACGTTTTGTTACAATATTATACATACGTACAACTCGTCCCTTACTTGGCCTTATTTTGAATAGTAATGTACTTACCTAATTATAACTTTCAGACGCGTTTGGTTCAATAACGAATATTTTTGAATTTAAAATATAATAAAAATTTACTACATGTATTTGTTAGTAATTTCGTAATTAGTTTGATATTTATTTTCTTAATAAATTTTAACTTACTATTTTTTTATAATAAATGTTATAATAAATTTCGTGATTATCGAATGTAACTTGTCTGGAGGCTTCAGATCTAACGAGATAAAGAATAGTTTATCAAGGAGCATGTACTTATGAGGAATATAATGAAATTGGAAGAAGCGAAAAAGAAAAAGTTTATAAGCCCTATGGGAAATAGACGTGACTTTATCTATACCTACACCTAATATGTATGTAAGTATCAAATAATATTGTTAGTAATACTTTTCATATTATACGTAATGATTATTAGCTGGAAACTGTTGTACGTAAATATAATATACTTAATTCATTTTAAAGCATATTAGAATTTTAGACATAGATTTATTTAAAATTTTATACATTATTTAGAAGATTTAAAAGGTAGGTACAATACCACGGAGAGTAATTTTGCTATTCAAAATCGAGTAGAAGGTTGAATAATAGATGGATTCTGCGTGTTGCCATTTAGTCCATTTTTTACAGTCCTTATATAAAATTTTATAAAATATTGCTCATAAAACATCTAAATATAATTGAATATCTTTCCTCTTTTCACCTAAGCCGGTGGCTGCCAAGGGTCCAGACTCAACTTTTTCCATCATCCGGATCTGAATAAAGATTACGCGATATCATCCAGCAATACGAACTACTTTACGAATTCATAGAAAAATCTCGTTGGAGGGAAACTAACTATATCAAAGGAATATTTTTACACTTGATTTACTAAATCTCAATCTTATTGTCATGATAAGTATAAGGGTTTAGATATTTATAGAATAATCCATAAAGAAGTTTATTTTCAGCAGTGATATGAATGTAAGTTAAGAAATGAAACCACCTATTTTATAATTGTGTGTTTTAAATTAGATATGTTCAATAATATTGCTTTATTATTATGCCACGGTATGGTAGATATAAATAGGTATATAAAATGTTTATTTTATTTTGAAAACAAACGTAATATTCGCCTTAACCTCCTGGGTACATTTGTACTTTACGTAGTACATAAACAAATAAAAATTCTGCAGTCTCCAATTTAAATGGCAACACCGAAATATTTTACTAGAGTCATCTAGTGGCTTTGCCGGTTACGTTAAGACATTAGATGTCAGAATTATCACCTGTTATATAATTAAGAATGTCATTAGTGTGCACACGTGATGGTGTGCGTCTGCGTTACATTAAGTTAATCCGATTTCATCCAAATTTTTACTCATTATTGAATCATTATTTGGTTTCAAATAATATAGCAAAGCTTCACACTAGTAGTTTGAGATATTATTTCCATAAGATTAATAAATTATTGACTTGAAATGTAGATTCTACTATTTATGTCCTTTGCAAAGTACAACCGCATCTAACTAATATTTTTTTACATTGAGTACCCTTGTACTATGTGAAGTACATTAGTAGTTTTCTTGCTTGTTTTCAGCATTAACAGGCATTAGTAACGCGAAAGACTTTTGATTATTAAAAAATACAGAAGCATGTCAGTGGTTCCAATTTTCTGACCAATACACAGATAACCATATTCCTAACCCTATGGTTAGATTTACCAATGAAACACATATTTATTTGAAATTCTATGGGACGTACTCTGAAATATCTTTTAAATATATATAAATTATAAATATTATTGGTATCAATATGATTATGGCTGCAATATAGTACTCAAAAATAACCATTTATTAGTCTAAAAAGAGACAAATTGTAAATAAAAACAATGGCCATAAGTTATTAGACTGAATTTATATAATATATTTACATGTTTTTTTGAATAAAAATGAAAATAATTCTCATATTTATGTAATCAATGGACAATCAATTAGCATTCTGTTATATTTTGTGCATGTCTCGTATTAGAATAGAAAAATCTAATTGAAATTGGACGTCATGAATATGATCGTCTAAATTAACTACCATTTTTTTCTGTAATACTCTAAGATTGACTGGTAGAAAATGCCGCAAGGTATTAAGTCCGCCTTTTATACACTTACTTCTGTTTAGTTTAATGCAATAAAGTATAAATAAATAACTTAGTATTGACAAAATGATTATCCCTTTACATGGAGACGTCTGATGCGCCGTTTTTTCCTAATTTTTATCCTAATCCTGTTGGTCTAAAAGTTTTTTTCCTTAGCTAGAAAGAAGGTGTAGTTGGTAATATGGTAATTTATGACAGAGAAACTACATTTCTACACTTGTTCCGTCAATAATTTCTGCTGTATAATTCAGTTAACAGGACGTTTGGCTCCCGAACATATGCTATTTTTTGATCTTTACTTATGTTATGTACGCCTAATCGTATTGTTTCTTAGTTTCTTACGAAGGTTTTTATATTTTACGGTTATATATATCTTATTTATCTCCATAGTTCCAATATTTAAAGTATTTAAGTCCAATATTAGTAAGAAAAAAATGTTTTTCGTCTAATAAGTTGACAAGTTTAATGATTTTATGTTTTCTTAAAAAATAAAATTGTTTTTGGTAATTTTGCAACTTCCATGAACATATTATCAAGGAATCTTTAATTTTCCATTGATTAGTTACTTTCAACATTAATCTACATCGGGATTAATAAGAAAAATATCTAATGTCCTTTACAAATGACATCTTAGTTGCATCCCCTTGTTCTTTGAGAAGGATATAGTGAAAAACCCGATTTTCCAATGTTTGATTTTTTTAGGTATTTTTTTCTTAATTAGCAACTATTAAACAGAGTACATGCAAAGTTTTGAAAAGATATCTCAAAAAAAGTACGTCTGGAACTCAGGAGGTTAACTTACAATTTTACTATAACATTAGGAAATGAACTTACAGTTACCTACATTATATTAAAACAACAGATTGTGTGCATTGTAGCTATACAAAAGGGCCGTGACACAGCGTACGTTTTGCTCGTGTAAGCAAAATACTGGTATCCTGTTACAACACGAGAGGCGATACAAAAAAAACGTAGTGGTGGAATAACAGGACAAACCACGTCTATGTTTGGGAGTAGGGGCTTGTGACATCACTTATTGATGTACAGTCAGCGTCAGAGATATCTAATAGCCATATTATTATAGTATACTAGATTGGGTCAGATATCTCTGATGATGCCTGTACGATGTGACGTTACCGGGAGCTTAGTAGGATAGTAAGTAGTGATGATACTATCATCATCCGATTTTTAATTGATAAAAGAATAAAATCGTGTCTAATAGGTACTTTTTGATAACTTAACTGGTCTTTTCTAAAATCAGTACAAAAGCCCATTCTTAGTGGATTAATTATGTTTATACATGCGTAGGTTCATATACGATGTTAATGTAGGGTTTGGGTAATGACGCGATTTGTTCCCGCCACACGCAAATAACCGGCGATTAGCCCGAGAAAGTGGTTAATGGAAACATAGGGAGCATGTATTATAAATTATATAATTAATTTTATAGAGACGGCAAGTTTGTATACCTACCTCGGAATAATAAGTTACTTGTAGGCACTCATTAACTGTATAGCGAAGTACTTGCGGTGTAATTGTAAAATGTTTTTTTACCGCATAACGCAGTTAAATATAATGTAAAAAAGATTTTGTATTAACATTAACATTATCACATAAAATAATTATTCATCGGTTTGCATGTTTTGCTATTCAAAATATTCAGACGTTTGTTGCAGTGGGTAGGTACCTATCTAATACATAAAATTCTAGTCGCTGTAATATATTAAATTCTAAACTGCTCGATTTTTATGAACTCTTGTAACATATCTATCGGGTAGGTCTGAGAATGAATTTTCACTCTTCTACTATCATCATCAATTTAAAAAAAAAGCGGTACGCAGTTCGCTGGGTCCGCTAGTAATAATATAAAATTCAGCACGTGATAGGTATACAGGGTAAATGCAAGCAATTCGCTTCTTATCTGTCAGATATCAGTCATGCAGTCGCTGAGTTAAGTAATAAGAGGCTTATTATTCCCGCAGTGTCCTGGCGCGACCAATCACTGCCAAACGTTTTTGTACGCTGCTCCGTTTAGCGTAATAATATTATTATATTATTATAATGTATTAGGTACCTACTTAAAATTATCACGTACAACGATACGTTTACGTTTTATAATTAGATTTACGTTTGTTTGTATTTAATTACATATTTGTTAGTATTAACAATTTTTTTTAATAAAAAGATTTCCAAATTCTCGAGCTTCGAGTCGTTAAAATGATCGCATGATTTTATCTGATGGAAGAGTTGCTATTAGCTTAGTTTAGACTTACTCGGACATTATTAAACAGCTTTCGTATATTATTAAAATTCTAAACGCAGCGAACGCATAAAATTCTTACACAATTAAAACTACATTTGTAACTGGCACAGCAGAAAAATAAACCAAATTCCAAACTAACTTCGCAGACGGAACCAAAACTGAACGAACGATGCGCACTTCCGGTGCAGGCCGTGTCCAAAATGGCGGCCTGGCTTCCGGCCAACGCTCTAAATTAATTAGCAATTACTGCTAACGAACGGAGTCTCGTGGTTAATAGCACGCCTTCAGATAATTTGGCTGTCAGTTCGATCCTTGTTAAGAATGTGTCGAGGACATATTTTTTTCTTCTTGAAGACTAAGACAAAAAAAAGCGGCCGGTGTTACTGCGTTCTTAAAATGAATTTGACCATAGAGCTTATAGAAAAGCTTTTTTTTTAATTTTTTTAAAATATCGTGTACTTATGAAAAGTTATGTTTAATACGAACACCCCTCTACTCGTGTGACAATGTGCGTGGGCCGTGGTTAGGGCAAATGGAAGGGAAGATGGGTGTACTCACAGCCGATGATTATGATGACAATCTCTCCAGTTCCTTTGCACTTAAACACTACTCCAAGAAACGGGGATAGAATTTCGGTAGCCACTCGCGACACAACTATATAGTTCTTTCAACAAGAGAACCTGGTACTGACGAAGGTGCGCGCGCGCGTCTGTGCTAGGTTCGACTGCCCCGACCCCGAGAGCTAGCGAAGAAAAAAAGTTGAGGGTTGGATGAGAGATTATACCGTTGCGGGTAGACCGCACATTGTCAAACTCGTATATTGTAATTTCATATATGTATATATAAAAATAAGAGTTTTGGGTATTAATGAAGTCAATATGAGTAGTTGTAAATGTAAAATAATAATTGAAAGTTTATAGGGCTGCATCACAATGTAACCGTAAAACAATAGTTTCTCAACTTGAAAATAGCCTTTGAACTGTAATTAAATAAGCATCAATTAACTGGTGGAGAATTTATTTAATTGGTTATCTTAAAAAAATATTGGAAAAGTTATAAATAACTCACCCCAGACAAACTTAACATCAAGAAAAAGGTTCTTAACCTCTTCATAATTTCCAACAAGCTTCTTTAACGGAGACGTCTCTTTGTTTTATGACAAGCATATTCACGTTCAGCTCAGCTCGGCGGAAGCGTACTTTATCTAGGTTAAACATAGTTTTATTATTCTAAAGTTTCACCTCCAGTAATGTACGACAAACTGCAGTTTTATCTCTACGCCGTAGCACGCGGCGTAGCACCAAAGCTACGTAGCAGTTTCCTCGTGTAGCACTTTCCAGTAAAAATTCTGGCTGGCCGAGAGATGGGTATCTTAGAAAATTAGGTTTTTAAAAGGCAATTTTAACGTGAATAGAGGTTGTGGTTTATGAGGCGTTTTTCTTTCACTAAGTTTTTCCTTGAGATATGAATGTTATTACGAGTTTCTTAAAAGTTGCTAGAACAACTCCAATGAAGAATATGGAGGTACCTCATTTATATTCTTAACTGGGTTTATTAGAGTATTATAAACCTTATTGCATTTTTAAATAACCACAAAAGATATTATCGTTGAAATTTAAGGTACGTAAAGTGATTTTAAATAAGATAATTAACACTCTTCGCCTCTAAAAACCTGTACCAGTTTACCTAATTTTAATATCAAAGGTACCTATGTAATATGATTTAAACCGTTTATTATTTCAATAATAGCACTAAGCAACAAGACCGTTCACAGAAAGGCAAAATTATGCGTTGCCCCGTTTTGTCATTCAGCGTTGAAATATAGCTCGACTTTATTACACAGCCGCTATTTGTGCGAATAAAGTTGTAACGACTTGTTACATATTTCTCGTAGCGTTCTAGCTATCTCGTATCGTCGAGAGATCTCGTAGCACTCGTGTAGCACTCTCTTAGCATAATCGAGATACGCGTGGTGGTCTGGACCTTTTGTTTTTTTGTTTTGTGAATGAGACTGTTAGATATCTTATTGGAGGGGGCTCTTAGGAATTCACTTCGATTCTGTGATATATTTTGTGCTTACCTCTCATTTGCCTTACTCCAGCTGTTCCATAACAGATTCTCGGAATCACATTATATATTTTTGTCTATCATAATGCCGTGAGGATCAATTCTCCGCCTGGTATTGGTGCTAGATTGGAAAGGTGTGTGTTCCACGGTGCCATATTCTTCTTCACACATTTTAAAGTCGGTGCTTGCAAGCCCCGCTTAACGTAAGAGGTCGTTGACCTTTAGACGACTTTTCTAGACTCTTATTAGAAGTTGGATTTGTCTTTGCTTATAAACAAGAGTTTTCTATTTACTTCCTACGCCCACTGTTACCGCTTCTAGTTAGATAGCTTTCCGGTAATTGCAACAATTTTCCATAGGATTTATGTTTCATGTTTAAAATCACACTGCGGAAATGAAATTTAATCTTTTGGTTGATGCATGGGACTCAATCAATGTTTAATGATCCATTATGCTAGAGTGGAAAGGCTTAACCGGCGGAAAAATTGTTTATCTTTCACATTATAAATAATTGTAATTTTGTGGGCAATATTCGTCGTTCGTTAAGCTATTTTTATGATACTTCTGGACTCTGGAGGGAATGAAAATGTCCTAAAATAGTTACATATAGTTCCCGCTACATTTCTTTCCTGGGTTATCTGTTTTCTGGCATGGCTGTTTACTCAATAAGGAAACATAATTACAATGATGCTAATTTTGCACATAAATTATAAGACGACAAATTTGTCGTGTCTCTTTTCACTCATAATTAGGTGACCAGTAATCACATCACGCGATCTAATTACATCTCGCTGAAGAATGACGTCGTCACCTCGTAACTCAAATTCACGCCCAAAATAATATCCGCTAATCCAATATTGAATAGCACTGGCCAATAAAGACTAAGGATTACAGAAGAGCCTTAAGCGGTACAGCGTTTTGTACCTACACAAATTTTAAAACGTAATAGGTATTTCATTAATTTAGTACAAATGAAAAACAAATAGGCATAAGATAAACGAATATTTTTGAAATGGGAGATGTAGGCACCGAGTCATCAAACTATAAGTGTATGGTTATTTAACAGTTTCAAGAATATTTTTAATAGAAGAACAATAAATAAACTACATACATAGGTATCCAACTATGTTAATAATGCATATAAACTTTGTTTCATTCCAATGTAATAACCTCGAAGGCATCAGAAATTATTTTGTTTATTAACTTTAACATTAGACTATTGTTCGCTCAGTCGTGCTACGATTATGGCAACTATAAAGATTCCGAAACGTCAGCAAATAAAATACGCGAGTTAAATCCGTTCAATTTGTTTCATTCAACCGGGAAGACTTTTAATTATTAACTTTATTTACTGTTTTATTTTACGTGGTTATCTCTATATTCGATTAATTTAGAGAACTATTACAAAGAAATGTCACATCTGTGACTATGTAGTAATAATCAGTGGGAACCTTCTGCGGGTGACGCGTAATCCGTCACGCGCACTGCCGCGTTGCGCCAGGGTTATATGGCCTTCATTATTCTTTAACTCTGGTATTATTCTATTCTATATGTGTATATAAATATAGGTAGGTATAAATACCTATATATAAAAGCTACAGTTACGCCTTGATTGAACAGTCAGTCCGCCAGTCAATTTCTTGACTAGTCAATAGGTATAAAGTGACTGTTCGATTAAGGCACGCAAAATTGTATGCAAAACCCGAATAAATCCAACCGTTAACAAACTGCAATACGCTTTGTTCTATTAATAAAATATACAAAGATCATTTAATAATATAGATAACCGGCTAATACGAATATATGTACATTTAGCCGTTAATATGAGGTAATGAAAAGATCAAAATATCTTTCAATCACGTATATTTCTTAACGGGCAGTTGTCTTGTGTTCGTATAAGTAGAATGGCAGACGATTAAAAATAATCAAAGGAATTGATGCGAGAATTTTTACCGATATTATCTATTATCATACTAATATTAAGATTGTACTTATATAATAATAATTAGCCAAGAGCATCTGCGGGCGAAGCGCAATCTGTCACGCGCACAGCCGCGCAGGGGTCCATACTCCACGGTCATTATTATTCTTTATTTGTTTCGGCCATTTGTCGCTTGTATTTATTGCGTTGTAATATCTTAATTGGCCACGGTCGAGTAACTCGTAGGCGTATTTTTGTATTATTTCATTGATTAGCCACTAATCGGATACTCAATGAATGTATCTTAATAAATGAATGTGTTAAATCTTAATTGGTAACTAAATGCGTTTTTTCTGATGCTTTCGCGGTTATTATACATTGGAATGAAACAACTTTAAACAGATTTAACTTGCGTATTTGTACTTTAGCATAAGACTATTGTCAGCTCAGTCATGCTACGATTATGGAATCTGTAAAGGCTCCGAAACGTCAGCCAATAAAATAAAATACGCGAGTTAAATCCGTTTAAAGTTGTTTCATTCCAATAAACGTTTTATTTATTGATTAATTAATTTGTTACATCGAATGGATTTTTTTAGTGATGATACTATAATTAATCAGATCCTCGTTTATCATCATCATCATTATTATCTGTCTGTCTATTCATATAGGTAGATCATACTTACCTTAGTATACAAAATTTGATATAGGTAATGAACACTACATACACAATTTTTTTGTTATATCATCAATCTCTTTCACATAATTCTTCTATCTGTCTTTAATCTTTTGTATCAAAATACAGATCATCTTTTTATGAAAAAAATAAACTACATTTAAGGCGGAAAAGGTTGCGATGTAACTATTACCTACTAGTGTTCTTTATCTCCTACCTTCCTTAAATCAGTGCAGGACCCTACAGTTATTTTTCTTCTTTATGAGTTTAGAGACGTTTTTGTTTTGCAGCTGTGTTGTAATTTACGCGAACACTTTGCTAATGTTTATTATGAAAGGCTGCCAAGAGTTTTCTTTACTTTGAATATCAAGTTACAAGAAAATTATGAAGGTGGAAAAGTTAACAGAGTTTAATAATTTCAAACTTAAAAGAGGTAAATTCTAAGTTACTCTTAATGTTGAGTAAAGGCTTCTTTTATTCGATGATTTTAATAAGTTAAGTAATTACAATTTCGAACGATAATCAGAGTTGGAACTTTTGCAGCTAAGGAGTTAAGAATCCTTTGAAGATTAATTCCTATTTTACAAACTCTTAATTAAATTTCAATAGAAATTCACCAAACGCTTCTTCTGTACGGCTGTATAAGAATTAAAAAAAAAAACATGTAATCCATGAATCTAAATGTTATTACCGTAAAAAAAGATATAGGTATGTACCTAAGTACTGTAATACTCTGGGTAAGTAACAAAAATAATAGACAGTAATAAAATATAGACAGCTAGATAGTTCTATAGAACGAGATAGAAATTGCAAATTGGGTTCACCTACAAAATTCTTTAAATTGATTTAGAATCCTAGCCATTCCATAAAAAATCTAAGTATCAGTTTAATAGTTATTTGGAGAGGAGATAAATAAAAAAAAATGGTGATAATCGGTTCAGCCATTTTATAAATGCTGTAAACAACCCCACTTTTTCATATATTAGCACATATTGCTAGACCATTCCAAGAAATATTATTACAAATAATAAAAAAATATTAAAAATCCATCTGCGACATACTCAACACGGGCCATTCACCCCTCAGAGCCGGAAACAATTGCTTTCGCATCAAAACAAACTTTCCACACAACTTTTCACTACGCAAAACGATTGATGACACATTACAAATATTAATATATTATCACAAAACTGTACTGTACACTTATCTCTGTAATAATAAGGTCGAATTTCGAATGTAATCCATTTAGACATGTTCTGTCTGAATTGGTTATCAGCGCCCCTCCATTTCAAATGTTCCCAAATCGTTTGAACTTTTTTTTATTACATATAAGACTCTAAAAGATAAGTCACTTGTTTTGAAAATCGCAGCGTTTACTTTTATGTTGTTATTAAATAAGTGTACTACAGGAATATACTTAAGGTTGAGTAATATACAATATGCACATTTTTAATTATATATTACGGGTCATAGCCGCTAACGCTTGTATAGTTACAAGTAGGCCTTTATTCTATTTAAATGGTGCGACTAAGTCTCAACATATCATACTAATAAAATGATCTACGATCTATTTCTCAACAAAGAAAATGATTATACCCATAGAAAGATACCTTCCTAGTCGTAAAATTTATTGTTTGATTGCAATGTTTAAGTCAACAATTTATTCGAATAAGTGAAATCTCACTTATTCGATTACCAATCGGTAATATTTATATTTAACAGGGGTTTCCAACTGCTGTTTCTGTGAATCTTAAGCTACGTACAAAGACAATATAATTTCTTGGGCCGCCCTCCACGCTTTATCGTTAAGGCACGTGTTCTATAGATAATAATAAATTGCATTTGTATGCGAAAACCGAGAAACGTGAACGTTTGTGAAAGCCCTCTTGCGGCCAAACGTATTAAGGAACAATCTGTTAAGAGAATTTTTTGGATGCTTTCCGTTCTATGGTAAGTGTATTGAATTAATTTAGATGATTGCATATGTATTTTTTTTTCGTTGGAAACTCCTGAAATAAAAACAACATTTGATCCTTTTCCATGAAAGTAAAATTGGTTACCATATAACCTACCTACGATGAATTTGTTAGATTACTAATACTAATAAAACAATTTATGTCCGAAAACACGAGTATATATATAATAAGTTATAGGATTTAACTTAGGGCATAACAATTTGTTACGAAATTATCAGTAGAGTTATTTCATATGACAAGAATAATTGTAGTACTTAAGAAATAATTGAAATATTAATTATTTATTTATTATTTCCTAAGTAGTGAGTTATTGAGTAAAATTCCAGATAGCACCGAGCCGTAACTTTTATGTAAAGATAAAACCGGTGTGCATTTTGTGGTACCTACGAGCGCATTGTATGACGAAGATGATGATACGTTGTTTAAATTTAACGCATTTTTTTTAATTTTTATTTTATTTTTGAGTATGGCTTGGGCTCAAGCTAAAATACCTAACATAAAACAGACGGTAGGTGGACTGTGTAAAGTTAAAGTAATTATCTTGTAATAAAAGGTGCACCTGGGTACCTGCTTCAAATTACCCCTAAAAAGTCAGTTAAAAGGACTAAACCTTTTACAACAATACCTCATTACCCTCTTGACCTCGTTCCACGCTTGTAATTCCACAACGCTCCCAAAATCGCTCAGTAAAGCGGTAAATTGAAACGAAGGAAATACTTAAATATTCTTGGTTTCTTCTTATTTACTTATAGGTTTATTAAGCTCTTCAACAAAGTAATATTAAAAACGCTAATACTTATGGAAAATATAATAGCCGTAATAAGTTCACGTGTTGCTGATATTTTTATGCATTATACAATGTCTTTTAGGTTTTTGTCCATAATAGATAATTAGAAAGTTTATTTTTGACAAAGTTTCTGTAACAGGTACGATTGTCGTACACCAATTATGTTTGAAAACTTTGTATTAAATTGTAATTTTATTATGTTAGAACAAGAAATCATTTGGATCATATCGAAATAACATTAAATTATCGACTAATAGAGGACCAATGCAAAAACTTACGTACCTATTTAGTTTTTATCGCGTATTCTGTTCAACGGTACTGTACGAGTTCAATTCGTACTGTGCTTAGTTTGTCAATTAATTTGATTTAAAAATGTAAGGATACTTTTTAAATACCAAGCACGTTTATATTATAAATTATACTATCTCCATGTACCTTAATACGATTGATTCACTTATTTCCGAACTAATTTTGTATTCAGTCATTTCGAAACGAACACTTGTTACTATTTTGCCAATTTCTTTCAATTGCCACTTTGTTAGGTAAAAAGCAATGCATATAAATACGAAGGTGGCTCCCAGGTAATAAATAAGGTTCTATTGGGTCTAAATCCAATATACGGGGAATATACCGCCAACCCGCACCTGATTTACGTGATCTTATAGCTGGTAGAAAAAGGTCTGTGAAAGTTGGTAAAATTACCTGAGTACCTTACCTTAGAGTTTTAGTCTTAGGCAGTAAAATAAAATTTGTAGCCAACATTATAGTAACTAGGTACGAGTATGAGGATCATAATCATAATCATATATTAACGAGTACTGAGTAACGATCCTTCTGTATTGTTGCAGTGTACACTATCTGTTGTTTAAATATTTCCTAAATATTAGTAATTTTACAATAACGTTAGGAAGAGAACTTATGTACCTAAGTTTCCTTCCTAACGTTAAAGTAAAATTATAAAATAAGGCTATTGTATGTGTGTTTGCAGCATCAGATATCTCTAACGCTAATTGTAGGTAGGTAGGTACTATGGTGTTATTCAATTATTATCGTGGCAAATAAAATGAGTTATCAGTCAGCAATCTATGGATTAAATAAATGTAAAATGCGCAGTTTTTTAGCGCATAATAGGCTGATGCACTGGAGGAACGTGGCAATCCTAACAATATATTAAGCTATTTTTGCATTGTAGTAACCTGAGAGCCAGTCGCGATATGGATAAATAAATTTGGTTTCTACAGCGTGCCTTGAACATACGAACCAAACCAGCATATTGCGTATGACCGCCATCTTTCTTCATTCTCTTTCAGTACCTACTTGATCGTGTCCTAGATATTTAAACTGATTAACTGAGCGATTGTCGTCATCATCGTCGGCTGTGAGTATATACCTCCTATCTTCCCTTCTATTTGCCCTAACCACGCACATTGTCACAATTATACGAAAATATAATTAAGTATTAGGTACTTATAATTAAGTAGAAACCAGTTTACTACTTGTGCTCAATATGGAAATCTCGTTGTCAAAGTTTATTCTGATTTTCTATGCGAGTAGGTAAGTTTCGTCTTCACCTACATTAGGAGTGTTTGTCTATCGCAAATATCGTATTATTCGATACATTTGGAATGTAGAGGCCCCGTGTAATACCTAAAAGCCAGCCGAAGAGACCATACGTTATACATATTTTATAAGCAGAAAGCCAACATTATAAATAAACTTTTTCATATTTGCATAAAATGTTTAATTTTCTGTAACGCGACCCGTCATAAGCAGATATAAATTCATACATTTGACAAATGCTATGTAACAAATGACAGCTGTGTATACGCTCACTTAAAAATGTACTAATAAATGTCATACTGACTCGTTTGTATTCTATTATCTGACAGAAACCATGGCAACCAAAATTTCTACGAATTTTCCAGATGGTTATTTACGGAGGCTTTTAGTACTGTTTATATGTTATCCACTGGGTACTACTGTGTGCTCTCAGCTTATTTGCTTTTCGGGCGAGGTAGTTGACGGGTTCCCAGTAAACGCTTTTATTGAAGTACCAAATACTTACCTGTTTATACAAGGTATCTAAATTTAGATAATATACATATTCAACGGTAAATAGATAATTTCTCTATCTATTATTACAGAGAAGAAATTGAAAGAGGTGTCTAGACAAGTACCTAATATTAGGTTGAACGATTGTTAAACTTGAATAAATTAACGTGAGCTAACGAATATTTATATCGTCCTTTTACGTCAGTTCTATACAATTATATTATAATTATAATAATATTCAGTACATACGTAGGTACTTATATTATTAGTGAGCTTAAATTTTGTAATTTCAAACAGATAGATACAACACGAGAAACTTTATCTTTATAATTAAAACTAACCTGTATGATATCAATAAATAACATGACTGACTTGCCTCTACATCTCATATAATATTTTTTTTATATAATCGGTAAAAACTACTATCCGCAAACTATTTTGTATTAGTTTTTTTTTATTTAATTTGTTATCCACTGAAACTACTTTAATAATTCTTATGTTACAATCCGAGTTGAGTGCATCTTTTAGTAGGTTAATCTCGACAATATTCCTTTTTATCTAGGACTACTACGTAAGAAAAAAATATTCCATTATTTTCACAGGACCCTTATGATAACTTGAATTTATACCGTAATAAACCTCAGTAGGTAAAAGTCCTTAACTAGTACAGGCCCAAGGGCTCGCTAAACCGCGTCGAGTGGCTTTCGGTCGAGGACCAACGTTCGCTCTTTTACGACCTTATTCTAGTATGTGGCTCAGTTGAATCGTGCTTGCGCTATAAGCATGTTGTCAACCCTGGTTTAATTATTGTGACTTGAGTATGTTTAGTATATTTTATTATATTTCTCATTAGGAAGCCGCAATTTTTGAAGAAATATATATTACTAACGACCTGCTTCGGCTTCACACGGAAAAATTCTTAATACTATATTACGCCTCCTCTTGAATCATTATATTATTTATTTAAAAAACTGCATCAAATCCGCTGCGTAGTTTTAAAGCTCTAAGCATACTATATAGTACACATACGGCGGAAAGAGAGAGAGCTGAGAGAGTTTGTTTTATATTACGTAGTGATATTATATCGGTATACCTATATCAAGGTAAGTTTTAATCTTCACAGACAAATATTAAGAAAAAAATCAACGAAAATAGTACAGAATTGTTAAAAATTTGCTAAGATCTGTTATTACCAACAAGCAGATTAAGTCAGTGCATTGTGTAACGTGGTGGAAATACCTTTATGGCATTTTAGTAAGCTATTTAGGTAATAGTATTGAGCGCGGTTTGTTTTTCTAGCTTGTCATTTTTAATTTATAAATAAATACCATTTTAAGTAGGTACATTGACAAACCCAGATTATGTGTGAACTCGTATTATTATTTAACTATGTACCCACTAGACAAAAGAAAAACTTTATGCTCGTTCTCGTTCTGCAAAATCATTTTGCGGAATTTAATTTAAACTTTTAGCTTTGTAGTTAAGTGAATCCGAAGCCCGATTCTGCGGTTAGGTAAAATAAATTATTGTTATAAAATCAAATGCTTACCTACTTGTGTTTTTAGTGACAGGTTTATCATTTTACTAACAAAAAATAAGACGCAATTTTCGGTTTGCTTTTACTTACTTATCCGTTGTTTTAGAATAGTCCTTTACCCATACGCATACATTATTTGTGAGTGCGACATTTAGAGAGTCCTCACTGCCCCACCTCGAGTGTTTTTCGTTCATTAAAATGCGTTCGAGTGCGTTTAGCAAACTCATTGCTGGTGACGAGTTATGTAAGTTACGAGTGTTTTATTAAATGAGTAAAAAATTGTCAGCTGCTGACTTGACGTGTTTTAAAACATTGCGTAAACCTTATTATGAAGCTGAGTCGGTGAATTCACATTCTAAATTACGAGTATTTAGTTAAAATAGCAGTATTTAACTAAAAAGTGAATTTCTATGATTCCGAATCGTTTAAGGACTTGAGAATTACGATAACTATTATTAAAATTTGTTGGACCCGCATCAAAAACAGATGAATATACATAAATAAACAAACTGGTATATTTGAAACAAAAGCAAACATAAAATTAATTAATCACATTGCAAGGGATTGTCATACACACTGAATGCACAGTGGCTGTGCACGGAACATGCAAACAGTAAATGATTAAAACTATTGTCAACGGAATGTACAAAGAGATTTAATTTAGTTGGAAATGAATTCATTATACCTACTGTGGGTGTACAATAATTAAACTCGGACGAACTGGATTTACTGGATCGACTATTGTTAATTTTAATACATTTATTAATTAATTGATTATTAATGAAGTTACACTGATGAAGCTCATATTGTCGATGTTTTCTCTTCTACATTATCTGCGGGTAGAAAACGAACAAACAAAATGGCAGATATCATTTTGTATTGTTTGCATTTATAATATTAAAAAAGATGCTTTTGTATATAAATAACTAGAATAAAAATTGCACTAAAAAACTATTGACCTAAATTATTTGCCGTAATATTCTGTTAACGGATGGAAATATTTGACAGTTTCTCTTCAGCCGAACTCGTATTACTGCAATCACTTAGCAATCCAATTACCTACTACTATCAACTCTGGTCAGCAAACGTGACGTGAATGCTGAGGAAGAGGGGCAGGACGAACGCTGATTGGTCGAAATTGAAACGATTTGATTCGCTATTCATTATTGCTACGTTCGGATATGCAATGAAATTAATTTGATTAGTGTTTGCAGTTTTGCGGTCGTCTATTAATGTCTCGAAATTTAATTATTATTATATTTAAAACTGTCATTTTTAATAACTTTAAAATTAAACAATATTAAGTTTATAGAAGGCTCACCAATTGATGCAAAGATTCAAAATCTAGATGTAAAGTATAATTTTCATATTTAAGTAATTATATATTTTTTTTCACAAAATTATAGGTATACCATTTCTAAATATAATAGTAAGTATTTAACGGATGCAAAATCAACGAGAACTATTTTTTTATTTTATTTAGCTCTTTGAGAACTCTCGTGTAATGGCCCGTTTTAAAATGTTAAAAAAACAACACTAAAAATATAACTAACTAGCGGCCCGCCCTGGCTTCGCACGGATCATCTTTTTTTTATAGCCTATAGCGGTCCCGGCAGACGTCATCCTGCCCGTTCGAAATTCAAATTAGGTAACTTTAGTTAGACAACGTTTGTATGAGAAAAGAAATGGGCTGTTTTTAGGGTTTTCCCGGCAATCATTCGATTTTTTCTCGCCGTAAGAAATGGTCCTTGGACTTCGCCGAACATTTAAAAAAAAAAATAGCCAAATTGGTCCAGGCGTTGTCGAGTTATGCGCTTACCAACACATTTTGCGATTCATTTTTATATATAAGATAATTAATCATAAGTCTCGAATGTGTCATATACCCTTCACTCCGGTTTGGCAATTATGTTTTTTCCATTTTTTTGCTATATATAAGTTTCAGCTTTATTTGAACTGTGAATCAGACTCGTGAGTGAACAACCGTGTAATTGTGCTGTCAACTGTCAAGATACTGTCACGTGGAGAATGATGCACTTCCGTCTGGTAATTGACAGTGACATGTAACTGTGAAGACGAATCTGCATAATGTATGGAGTCACTTATAAAAGGATCAAATAGACTCATAAAAGTGTGACATTAAGTAAGTCCTTTAAGTACAACTTGGATTTTGACATTGATACCATATGATTGGTAGCTGAGAAATGAGACAATTATTTTATGGTATGTGAGAAAGTAACTTTCATAGTAATTCAGATTATCTATTTTGATTGTCGAGTCTGTAATATTGGATTTTTTTTTTTGATAAAATCCTTTGTCAATTTTTAAACTTACCCACTCCATGCGAACAAGAGGAAAGCGAAACCAAAGCTTTTGCGTTAATAAAAATACTCATAAAACTCAAAAGCACATTCGTTTAATATCCTTCCTCGGCCCTCTGATGCCACACAAGTAACCCAGAATAACGGCCATCCCGTGACATTTAAACATAGATACAAAAACAAGCTTTTTCACAAAAAATATATTTAAGCTATGTAAGTACTACGCGTACAAAAAAAAAATGTAAACTACCTGTAAGGAAACATATGTATACCTAATTATAGCCGTAGATATTGTAATTCGAAATAATATATACTTATAATTAATTTTGTACCAAGCTTAAAATTAGCTTTTACCATTTATAAAATATTTAGGTATCTAAATTAAAAGAATTAGTTAGCCAGAAAAAATAACAGGTACTTTATTAATAGGTATAAATAGGTAAGTAGGTAAGTAGGTATATTTCTGTTTTAAACGGTACGGTTGAACTATTTGAATGTGATAGAAGTAGATACTATTATTTATTTTTTAGTAAATTGACGCCGCTTGGTATGTCTTAGTTTTTGCAAAATACTTTTATTGTGGTAAATTATTTGGTCGAACACTACGAGTAGCGGGTGACAGAGCAATGTGTTCTGTTCGTTGCGGCGGCGTCATTCAGAGGGCCTACAAAACTGGGTCAACGACTAGAATTTTGTTTCCCGTTCTTTTTTCTTACTTATGGTGTTTTTAGTATTAACTATTATTTTTCCATTTTTATTTTTGACCTTTCTATGACCTTCCAAAAATAGTCAGATAGAAGGGTGGGCATGTCTTATCCGACCGTAGATACTCCCATATAGTCGTATAATTATACATACGGACCTACGTAAGTTTCTGTAGGATAATTCATCTCTGACAATAATTAAAGACTTGATTGAAGTAATCAATCTATCTTAAAACTTCCAGATAATGATCACGCATAGTTCCTTCACTCTATAACTGAAAAGGGGGTGAGTAATTAATCACTGAAGACATCTGTGATTTGTCCCACACGTTAAACAAAACATCTATTTTAACTCTTGTAACTTAAGGCATAGAATCGAAATTACTATGTCTTAATTTACAGCCAGTGAATCAAGTAAGTTTAGATGAAATCTGTTTTGTAACATAAAACATACGACGCTAATTTACTTTTATAAAGTCGAAATTAGTTTGAATAATTATTATAGTCTAGACAAATGCTTAAGTAATTATGTTGGTAGTACAGCATTAGGTGATTTGAACTTTGGAAACATAACATAAGGCATAATTTTGTATTATTCTTTGTGTTACAGTCATTGTATGATACTGGAAAACGAGACGAATATTTCGAATAGCAAACCTTTCATTACGATTGCTAAATATTTGAGAAATTCAAATACTATTCGTCTGTCTTACAGATTTTGAAATAATAATATTAAGTTGTCGAAGGGAACCGTTATAAAATAATTATTAAGCAATTATATCCCAAAAAGGTACATGTTACTCGTTTAACTTGAAATAAATGTGATTGAAAATACTATTCATTACTGTTCATAAGGCAAAGTAAAATGTACATTTTGAAAACATTTGCATAATAATATCTAATAGTAGGTAATTGACGTGCGATTATGATGAACTACGAAATATGTACACAAAACTCATTTATGAAAATATATACTACAAAATACTCCGAACTGATCATGAATGTTAAAACTAATGATATTTAAAAAATACTATTACCATAATTCTGTGCATTCACATTCCACATATTATTATAATACAGTATACAAGCAAGTATCATCTACTCGTCGATACCTATGTATAGTATTTAATTTTCTTAGACCTAGTCTTCCAAGTTATTATATTTTATTGATATATGTACCAAGACAAGAGTAAAAAAATCGAAAACCCCAGTGGGATTTAAACTCACACCTATACCTACGTATTATATAAGTATATATATTGTTGTCTTAGTACAAATATCATTATGATTACAACTAATGGTATCGAACCGTACATCGATCGATATCGATTCATACATCGTAGTAAATATATATAACATTTTATTTTACTGTACCTACTAAATAAACATCTTTCTTTACTTATAATGTAATAAACTGTATGCTGTATGGAGCAGAAGCTCCGCTACTTTTGATTCAGCTATAACGCAATTATAGCGCCGGGGAACATCGTTCATCTACTTTGATGTCTCAAAGCTTATGCAAAGTGAAGCTTAATTTTCTTATAAGACGCTAATGGCTATGTAAAAGACACGTTTGAATGCTTGATATTTATATATATTATACCTTTTACATTATTTTTATTAAGGGCTCTACGATAACTGTTTATTCGTTATTAAAGCTTTACTATCTAATACTAGATAAATAATAGTATGTAATAGTATGTATGGTTGACGCGTATATTTAAAGATATTTATTAGGTAGGTAACAATAGAAAATATGCTTTTATATTATTGGTACTGTAAGGGAGGCCCTAATATAAATAATAATAAATATCTTTGTACAAATCACATCAATTATCTAGTCCCATTTTAAGCAAAGCTTGTGTTATGGGTACTAGACAACGGATAAATATACAATAATACATATAAGACATCCAAGACTCAGGTACAGATGCCAGTGCTCATCACATTGACATCTGCCCCTAGCGGGATTCGAACCCGCAACCTCCGGTTTCGTAGTCAGGGCCTCTGACCACTAGACCAACAGGCCAATATAAACGCTGTTTAAGATTATTATTTTGATTCTATATCAACAATTACCGTTTTCTTGTCTGGCTTAACTACTAGACAATCCAAATTCAAAAATATATATAATATGCAGAATAAACATACTTGTAAAATAGACGTATCTAAATCAGACTCTAAAATTAATTATACAATTCCTTGTCCATGAAATTAATTTACGTAATTTAACTAGAACATAGAATAATCCCCAAAAAGCTCCGAATTATGCGAGCCCAGTAGATTTCCACTATAAAGAAACTCATTTACATCCCTCAAATTGTCAATTCGGTCTCATTTCAATCGGCGTCATTGCCGTCCGCTGTCATTACCCTCGCATGATTGATTGATTGAACCGAGGCTCAATAAAACCAATTACAGGCCTTTCGTTTATTTGATTACATTCTTCCTTAAATTTTCCACAGGCGGACCTAAATATTGAATCTTTTTTTGGTTTATAGGATTTGAATACTTTTTTTTATACGTCGTGTAGGTATATATGTATTTGGTATTGTTCGTTGGGGTTCATTAAAGCTTGCGTCAGAAATCTAGCCCCCTAGACAAATGCCAATCGATAATGTCACGTGGTCAGTATTAAGTTGCGTAGGTCATCTCCATATAATTTTGCATTCGATTCGTCCGGTTGCTATCGATTGGCACTTGTCTAGGAGCGGTAAGATACTCGCCAAGTGTTTGCCAACCCTGACAAGTGACTCATTCTTATATTGTGTTCATCACATTGTCTGAACGGAACTGTATGTACCTATGTAGGTACAAAGAACTGTTTTTATATTGTTATTTGGAATAAATCAATATTTGGTAAATCAATAAGTAGGTATTTAATACAATATAGGTATATTTTATATACGGTCGAATAAAATCGTCGTCCCTGAAGTAATTTTTACAACCCTTAATAATTTGTAAACAAAGATAAATAATCAAAAAAACATCTGTTACTTTATACCTATATTATGTGTGTGTTAGGACGAAGTTTAAGTTTTTCTTTAATATGGTAATATAATTAATACCAACACTAGTTAGGTACTACTTAACGGTTAGTTACGCAAATTACGAGAGAATCTTTATATAGTGACAAGTAAGCTGCTCTCAACAATGTTTTTGTTTGTAAAAAAGGCAACCATCCAACACTGAGTTTAGATTTTTTGACAGCTCTATCGCCGCGGGGATATTTTCATCCTCGGGTATTGTAGCAGACAAGCGTAATTGGAAAACGCTCAAAAGATACCTAAATTGTATTGGTTGCTTTAAATTTTAACGCTCCGACGGAGTGATTTGATTGGTCGTTTGGATAGTCTCGTGGTTATGGCAGTTTTCTGAAATCTTTTGATGCTTCCTGTTATGGTTGATTTTTTACCGTTTTCAATCTTTGAAGTTTTAAAAAGGTCGAGGTATGTCCTTGATATGTCTATTAATGTAATATATATGCACAGGTAAAAATATATAACTGCTAAGTGATTTAGAAGTTGGTAGGTAAATCCAAGTACTTAACATAATTATTATAAAGTTTTTATAACGCTTATTATTTACCTTCTCCATTGTTTTTAGATCTTTATGTGACTTTTATTTATGCACATAAACATATTTTGTTCATTTGTATGTTATAATTTGGTTTTTATATATTTCGAAATCAGTGAAATTGCGAATTTCATGATATTTGAAAATTTCCAATTAAACGTTTTAATCTCATACCGATGTGTTCTTAGTTTTATATTTTTGACGACATCACTTTAAACGTATTCAATATGACAAAAGTAGGAATGTTGTCTAAATATATTGTGTAAAATAATGAAAAATAAATTAATCTAATCTAATCTTATACATTAAAGTATATAAAGGAATCTTTAAAATATTAAATAATGAGGATACTCCTTTTAAATCTTGTGCAAATTTAAAGTAAGATCGATTAGATCAAAAAGTGTGCACGAATCAAAACGCATCGCATCGTATCCACATTATTACATTAGCATAACGGCCGCTATACAAGACAGGTGACGTTAATGCGCGTGTGTGTACGCGCCTTAATCTAATACGTGAGGAAATCATGCATTTTAAACACAAACTAAATCCAACCTTACTCGTATCCTATTTGGTTTAAATTTGAGTGAACTGAAATACTAAAACATGTAAGATCAAATTTTTGAAATGCTACTCTATCGCAAATACTTTAAGATACAATTTTGTTCCAATTTTCGTGCAATAGAGCTACCAACGAAAAATTCTAAAGGTGAAGCCTATTTCAAAGAGTTAAGGTCGAAATTTCTTCGTATTACGTTTTAAGAAGAAATGACATCGTGGTGTGAAATCTGGCAGTAATGAGTTTTTTAACCGACTGCGTTGATAAGGCTGTGGCGGTACGTGACTGGGTTAGCTGCAAGTTGGAATCTAGAATTTTTATGTACTTACATATATTTTTCCAGTTAGTCACACCGCTAGGATTTATATGACTTGTTCCGGTGTAACGTGACATTTGCTAAATTAGATTTTATTCGCAAAAAATAAAAGTGAAAAAGAGGTCGTAGGGTAGTTTGCCTTCTAATGTCAAGTGACAGCAATAATGGTGAGTATAATTATAATAAATAAAAAAATAACTAATTATATTACCTATATTGTTACTAAGTTTCACTTGTATTAATAACAACGTGTAGATTTATTTTTCGATTATTATATAGGTATTTGATTCTCATTATACCTACTTAATGTTACTCAATGATCTTTTATATCAATTGGATAATAGTTAACCCATATTTCGAAACTAATAAGTACATTAACCATTACCTACTCACTTATTGAATTCATCCCAAAGGAAAAGACATCATCCATCCAAAGAGCCTTTACGCAAATAGATTATAAACCTCCTTCGATAACTTTATATCTCATGGGATACATCTACGATGTAGCATGTCTACGCCGTAGGCATTTATTATTCGTAGCGATGCTACGAGTAAACTGTTGATAGTAACTTATAATTGAACATTATTATGTACATAATAATATTATTATAGTATTAACTTGCTGACCCGGAAACATCATACCGCATTTTATGAAACTGTATAGGTAAACTTTCCCTGGGCGAATATATCAAAACCAAAATTAGCGAAATCGGTCCAGCTATATAATGTTAGTGGGACGTGCTAACAGCATTTTTTTTATATAAAGATAGATTGATTTTGAAATATTTTTAATTTCATACCTCTATTAGGTAGTTAGCTGGGTAAATTCACCCCAGAATGCTCTGATGTGTGTCCAAAGCTAGGCTTAAACGAACCTTCAAAAACACATCTGAGAGACAGCCCCCTGGACGAAAACCTGGCCTTATTATATGTAAATATTAAAAAGTCTCAATAAATCAGTAAGTTTTGTATCATAATAAAATCAGTATTCTTTATGATTCTAAATAATTACGTTTAGGATCTTGAAGAATACTGATTTCATACTTATAGTATCACAATATTTGCTTCAATATTGGATATTAATATTACGTGAATATTGGCAAAACGGTTTAAGACAGTTTGTTCCGGCAGACGTGTTTACATAAAAAACATAACATTAAATCATTTTGTATAATCTTTGTAAGTTTCGTCTTATAAAAAAGGACACTTAAGTTACATTAATATCATTTAGTAGAAAACTTGTTTTGTCTAAGTTTTTGTGTATGATTTAATTATTGATGTGTGTAGGTAGGTTTTCCATTATCTTAATAATGAATTGCAAAGGTCTTCAAAAACAAATATTTAACGTAATAATTAAAAAAGTAGGAGGTTTTGTCAGTGGTGCGTCTATGAACTTACTAAGTAAAGTTAGTAGGTAATGATTTCGTTATCTTTATGTACCTACTTGCTTGATACGTGTTTGCTAGTTTGTTTACTTTGAAAATTAATAGAATACATGTATATTAAATTAAAAGTAGAAGACAAAATATCAGTAAATTGACATAATTAAGTCTCTCTAGCCTTCAGCAGCAATTTTAGAATATTATAATATGTTTTCATCTGAACTATATTAAAAATACTATTTTATACATAAGTAGGGGTACGTATAGACTTCTGACTAGCTCGCCCTGAAATTCCTACCTAATATTAATATTTCAAAAACATTTATACTTAATGTATAAATTACAAATCGTGCTTTAAATAAATATCTCATTTCGTTTAAGATTTCATTAGGGACATGTATAACTACAGGTCGGTCGACCTAATAAAAGCTTGTATTCAACGAAGCTAATTGCCACTTTTCTTAGAGATAAATAATATCGTTTTATTTGCTAATAGCGTACCCAAGACTTACTGGCAAGTTTTAAAACTGGCGCATAAAATACTAAAAGTCTTATAAACTCCAAATGTGAGATGTGAACCCGGCGTCAAAAGCGTCTCAAATAATAAAATATTTCTTCGGAATAGCGTCCACGTGGTGTCCAAGTCATAACCAGTTTTGCAGGACCTTTATATTTTATGCGGCATTCTTCTCTTTGGTCCAAAATTTTGTATTATAAGGGAGCTGTGGTAGGTCGTAGTATATTGGTGATGTGATATCAATTTGATTCGTTATTGACAGCCAGGGATTGACGAAGTGCTGACGTTTGAGCCTTGAGGGCAAGGAAGGGACGGCAAATATTATTTCAGCCGAATCGAAAACCCCAACGTAGATCGATAGCTAAGGTACCAGTTATTATATGATTAGCAAGAGAATTTTAAAAAGCGTTACCTAAAAGCATTACCTTACCTATCTGCTGAAAAAAATTATGACGTCTACGTGATTCTTTGGCGATGATTCCACAGTTCCAGTGGAATTAAAAAACTGCGTATCACACACTTCGGTAACTTGCGTAATATGCTGACGTCTCGATTCTTCCTCAGTTCTCATGATCACAGTAGAAGATAACGTATGATCTGAACTGTAGAGTTCTACAGTTAACATATTCAGAATCCAGAAATCACAGTTTAAAATTACCTTTTCGTTTATCATATCAAAGTTGAACTCGAGTTAACGTACACAGAAGGTAAGTAAACGCAGGTTAATCATTTAATTAAATCGTTGATACCTTGCCTACTCTCTACGTTATACCTCTATATATAACAATATATACATGCATGGGTATTCTATACATACATGTTATATATGTACATACAATAGACCGGCCCGTCTCCTTGCATTCTTTTCTCCCGTCACAATCAATTCTACCCTGTCCATCCTATTTAGACACGTGTTTCCTTCACGAAAATAAGACATCCATTTTCTCACAGGCAAATGAAATCTTCGCTTTGGACCGATTTTACTTCGACCCTTTTGTGGAACCGGCCTAAATCGTTCGCCATGATTGAAAACTGGATAAAGAGGCAAGATGGTTTAAACTGTGAAGACAGAACGGGATAGATAATGTTTGTGATCTGAGGACAGTCGGAAAATAATTTTGAGAGGTTAAAAAACTGAGTTCGAAGAAAAGAATAACGGTATTAATTAGGCCATACAAGGCAATATTCATCATATACGTTTCAACTGTCAAAAGAACGATACATATATTCAAGAATAGAATAATACATTTTTCCAGTCAAATGAACGTGTCGGATGTTATTAGCATGTATGTAAAAAGTAAAAAGAATGCCTTGTGTGCCCATTCATTCAAATTGTGATTTGATCGCTGTATCGCTAACGAACGCCGTACAAAGCGCAGTGTCGTCAAAGCGACGCGACGGCGCCTGCAGGTTACAAAAAGATCGCGGTGCCACGAGAAAAATTGGCAACCAGGGGTGTGTATTTTCTTATACGTAATCATACGAGTTACTAGTTCTTGTATGTTTATTCATAAACTTACAATATATATTCAGATTCATTTATTTCTCAATAGTTTACAAAAGGTGATTGTAAATTATTTCAACTTTACACTTCCCTTGTTCGCAGCAGGCCGAGCTGTTATAATAACTACTACTAATAGGTACGCGTTATATTTGTTTTAATTTTTATATAGTTTAAGTTCCCTATGAATATTTTTATAATGATAGTATTAATTTTCTTATAATGTCTAGGAAATTATACTTACAAAAAAATTGGAACTATCTAAATTTATAAAATATTAGGCACAAATGTTTTTTTTTTATTGTACAAATATATAACTTTTAGAACGCTCTAGTTTTTGATTAAATTTCATTCATCTCCTATGGCGAGGTTAAGATCCTAATATGGCCGCATTTATTATAGTGAACACAATGTAATACGTAACATAATAATTGCGAAAGCATCAGAAATTATAAATCGTTATATTTTCTGATTATTTATACTCGTAAAATATCAGATTTCGTTGCCTTTACTTAAATATCCCTACTAATATTATAAATGCGAAAGTAACTCTACCTGTCTGTCTGTCTGTCTGTTACGCTTTCACGTTAAAACTACTGGACCAATTTAAATGAAATTTGGTACAAAGACAGTCTGGAGCCCGAGAAAGGACATAGGCTACTTTTTAACCGACTGCAAAAAAGGAGGAGTTCCATACGGACGAAGTCGCGGGCAGAAGCTAGTAGGTAATATTTAAGTAACGGCAACGAAATCTGATATTTTCTTAGCAACGTTGTTGTCAGCCCTACGTGGTTGGTGTACGCATTAACTCTCGTCTTTCGGTACTCTTATTGTACATTGTCCGTCGTTACCACTAACGGATATCACTTCGAAAATAACACCGACTTATATTTTAGGTGACAGCTATACCACTCTACTAGATTAATATCTACTATTTTTAATAGTAAGTAGGTAAATTCGACTTCCAAGTTTCTACATGTGAGCCATTAGTACGAAATTCCGAAAGATTTCTTGGTACCCTTTGTCGACATTATCACCTAGGTGAACCGTTCGAAGACCCTGTATTTTTTTAATAGTAATCAATTTAATTACCCATTATTAATTTAACAGTAATAGAAAACATACCTCTAAAAACGAGGACATTCTTTCTAAAGGCTTCATTTCTAAGGAAACGTTCAGTACCCTTTTCGTAATGGAATTTTCATCATCTATAGAATTTAATTTAAAACCCTTCATGTCTCTTTATCTATATATTAATAAAAGTACTCAAAAGTTAATGAAGCAAATCGCTCCATACAGCGACCTAATTACTTTACACCCCGTTACTTAGGGGTGAGGAATATCCGGTGACTCGAGCTTATAAGATGTGTGGCAAAACAGAAAGGTAAGATAACCTTTCAGAATAGTACGTAATAATAATTTCTGATGCCTTCGCGGTTATTATACATTGCATGGGAATGAAACAACTTTAACGGATTTAACTCGCGCATTTCATTTTATTGGCTGACGTTTCGGAGCCTTTACAGATTCCATAATCGTTTCACGACTGAGCTGGCAATAGTCTTATGCTTAAGTACATATTTATTTTTTTATAAAAAAATGCTAACACTTAGTTGGTAGATAATGCGTAAGTAGGTACGTAAGTATAGCAATTTCCTAAATCGATTTGAGACAATGTTCTTTATCAATGTTAAATACCCAACAATGCAAATTAATCTGCGTCGCGCGCCAATATCTAATAAATAAACACGTTTATTGAATGCCTTGAGCTTTGTTTAAATTTGTGTAAGTAATTTTAGTTGATTATATTTTTTCCTTGCTGGCTTTTCAAATACCTATCTATCTAGGTACTTAATAATTTAATGACTTCGCGGTTATTACACATTGGAATGAAACAAATATAACTACGCAACAACGAATTATAGCATGACCGAGCTGACGATAGACTAACGCTAAAATATATCAGCACAGTCGTGCTACGAATATGGAAACTGTAAAGTTTTCTAAGGGACAGCTAATACAATAAAATATTCGACTTCAATCCTGTAATATTATTACGTTCCATCTATCTTATCATAAAATACAGCCCTGTGACAGAGAGATAGATGGACGGACGGAGGAGGTATAACTTTACGGTCAAAGGGTACGGAACCGGTAAGAATAAGACGAAATAACGCGGAATGTAATATCAGTACACACACACTGCTTACAACATACCTATATTGTGCTTCATTGCACGGTCTCTTCAGATAACTGATAACACAAGTAGTCACGCCAATCGTTTGCCCGTCTGTCACGATCTTTATAGTCCTAAAAAAAAAAACACAAACCGATACTCCACTCCTGGCGCCATCTACGGGATTTGTCATTAACGTTTTTCGTGCAGCCCGTTAAGAACGCGTCCTGTTTTCAAAATAATTTAAAAGTCCATAATAATTGTTTTTTAGTGTTTTTTCCATTTAATAAACATGCCTAATAAACGTAAGCATCATAGTGCTGATAGACTTAAAAGAAAAATCAGGAAATACGAAGAAAAACTACGAAATTTACATCAAGCGTCACCCGAGACGCCGCGGACCCCACTTGAAGACGAAATGGCGGCAACCGACGCGGTGGCGTCTCCAATCTTAACGCAAGAACAGGACCTGGAGATTGTCGATCCATCTAAAAATGAAAGTATTGATAAGGAACAAGAAGGTAAATTTCGTTTATTCTCTATTTTTTTAGGAATAGGTACAAAGTTATGACGCCACCATACAATGGTGGTCAATTAATAGTAATAATAATATCTGAAATCATGATGCTTGTCACCTATTTAGGTGATCTTGCAATATTGATTATTTAAAAGAGCTATTTAGCTCAATCTATTGGGTATTCACCCACAACTTAAATGGGTATTCACCCAAGTATATTTTCTACTATTTAGTAGAATTTCGCTGGTTAACATCTTATCTTGGACTATTCCAGATGATATTTTGGATGAAGATATTATCACACTACTTGGAGATGCACCACAAGATAATAAATATGGCCCTCCAATACATAAGGAACTTGCCTCAAGATGGACAGAAATTCTTAGAAAGGGCCTCTCTAAAGAGAAGAGGGAAGAACTTAAAAAGAAATATTTAACACCATGTAACTGCAAAATGATTGAAGCACCAATATTAAATCTAGAAGCTCAAGCAGCGGTAAATGAAAATATAGTTAAAAGAGACAAAGCCATAACTAATAAACAGAATCAGATTGGATGTGTTTTAACTGCATTGGGAATGGCATTTGATAATATGTACAAAAATAAAGAAAACATACAAGCAATTAATTATATATGTGATGCAGCAAGATTATTAAGTGATCATCAATACTTGGAGTCAATGACAAGAAGAAATTTCATTTTGCAAGGTCTGGAACAAAATACACGTGACTCTGTAAAAGACTGTGACATAGATAAATATCTCTTTGGAGAAAATTTTGCAGAGAAACTAAAGGCCACAAAGGCTATAAAGAAGTCTGGTCATGAAATTGCTCTTAATAAGAATAAGAAGATCCAACAACTTCAACATCCAAAGAAGTCTTTAAACTTCAAGGGCCCGGTAACATACCGACCTCGCAGTCACACATATCAGCCCGGGCCACATCGCAATTACCAGTCTTACAAGAAACCAGCGACACAGGCTCAACCAGCGCCTCACTCTGCAAAGTCTCAGGCTTACAACAAGCCACCTATGAGACAGCCCAACAATCGCAATTGACTCAGGTTAGTTCACCACCATATTGTGGTCAGTTGAAATATTTTAAAAATCAATGGGCACAAATAACATCTGACAATAGAATTTTAAACTGGATCTGTGGTTACAAAATTCCTTTTATAAATGTACCTTCTCAGCAAATAATTCCTAGTAACAATTGTTTCTCAGAGGAAGATTGTTCAGAAATAGACAAATCTATAAACATATTACTCAATATGGAGGCTATTATTTGCTGTGAACCATGTGAAGGACAATTTTGTTCAAAAATATTTACTGTACCAAAACCTAATGGTGAGAGTAGATTTATTTTAAATCTAAAAGAGCTTAATAAATTTATACTTACTGAACACTTTAAATTGGAAGATACTCGCACTGTAACTAAATTACTTCACCGTGGATGCTACATGAGTACTATTGACCTCAAAGATGCTTATTTTGCTATTCCAATACATATTGACCATAAAAAGTATTTACGTTTTGTTTGGAAACATCAAATATATGAATTCCAAGTCTTACCTTTTGGATTAAATACAGCACCATATGTGTTCACTAAGATTATGAAACCAGTCATGCATCACTTGAGGTCATTGGGTCATGTATCAGTAATATATTTAGACGATATATGGTGCTGTGGCTCAACTTATTCAGAATGCTCTGACAATGTATGTGCAACTATTACAATGCTTAGTAATTTAGGGTTTATTATTAACTATGAAAAGAGTTCATTGACCCCAAGCATGCATGTAAAATATTTGGGATTTATATTTGATTCCCAAAATTGTATTATCACTTTACCAAAGGAAAAAAGAGAAAATATTAAATGTAAATTAATTAAATTTATTTCCCTTAAATCTTGTAGAATAAGGGAACTTGCACAGTTGACTGGGTTACTAGTCTCAGCATGCCCAGCAATTGACTATGGTTTTGTACACACTAAAGAATTAGAAAGACAAAAATTTATTTTTTTAATAAACATAAAGATAATTATGAAAAAATTATGCCATTATCAGAAAAACTTAAACCTGATTTGTTGTGGTGGTTGTCACATATTGACAAATCAGTGAATTTAATAAAATATGGTAACTATGTTATCGAAATATTTTCAGATTCTTCACTGACGGGTTGGGGGTCCTCATGTGGTGGTGAGAGAGCTGCAGGGTTGTGGAACGACAATGAAAGACAACAACACATCAACTACCTAGAGCTGGTTGCAGCTTTTCTTGCACTCAAAGCTTTTGCCAATAATCTTAAGAATTGTGAAATACTTTTACGGGTAGACAACACTACAGCTATCTCATACATTAACCGCATGGGGGGCATCCAATATCCGCACCTAAGTTTTGTTGCAAAGCAGATATGGGAATGGTGTGAAAGTCGGAATCTATTTGTTTTCGCTTCCTATATAAAATCTTCTCAGAATATTGATGCTGATGCAGAATCTAGAAAGGCACACTCTGATATAGAAATGGAAATAAGTGACAAATGTTTTAATAAAATTGTGTGCGTTTTTGGAATTCCTCAAATAGATTTATTTGCTAGTCGTGCTAACAAAAAGTGTGATATGTATGTAGCATGGAAAAATGACATTGATGCATTCAAAATTGACGCATTCACATTTTCTTGGAAGCCTTATAATTTTTATGCTTTTCCTCCCTTTGTTTTGATAACAAAAGTGTTGCAAAAAATAATATCAGAACAATCGGAGGGTATTGTGATAGTACCAGACTGGCCAACACAGCCATGGTACCCTTTGTTTAAAAAATTAGTAGTATCAAACATTCTTTATTTTGGTCCGTCTAAACAACTATTTAAATCATATTCCAGCAACCAACAATTTCATCAACAACTTATCCTGGTTGCCGCGCGCTTATCCGGGAAGCGTTCTCTCGCCGGGGTGTGTCAGACGGCCCGATGAATGTCATGCTGGCGTCTCTATCAGACAACACTATAAAGCAGTATAATGTTTATCTAAAACAGTGGTATGATTATTGTCTTAAATTTAAAATTGATTATTTTCTAGCATCAGTTCCTCAAATCTTGTCTTTTTTAAATAAATCATATGAGGATGGGGCAGTTTACAGTTCGATTAATTGCTGTCGGTCAGCTCTATCATTAGTAATTGGATCAAAAATCTGCAATGATGACAGGATAACCCGTTTTGTAAAAGGGATATTTAGACTGCGCCCCCCTCGGCCCAAATATGATATTACTTGGGACCCAATGATTGTTTTAAATTAACTAGAACAGAAAGGTGAAAACGATTTATTATCCTTAGAAGACATTTCCAAGAAAATAATTACTCTCTTAGCTATTGTAACCGCTCATAGAGTACAGACGTTTTCACTTATAAAAATTCAAAATATTAAAATTTTATCAAACAAAATAATTATCACAATACCTGATCTTATTAAGACATCGCGAGTAGGTGGTACACAACCCAGTCTGGTATTACCATTCTTCATGAGAAACTGTAGAATCTGTCCTGCTATGGCATTACAAAATTATATGAGTAGAACTAAGGATTTAAGAACGAGTCATAATCTTTTTATTGCTTATAAAAAACCCCACAAAGCAGTGACATCACAGACGCTTAGCCGATGGATAAAATTTACTTTAGAACAAAGTGGTATAGATGTGTCTATTTTCTCAGCCCATAGTGCTCGTCATGCTAGCACATCAGCGGCTAAGCGCCTGGGTGTTAATATTGATACTATTCGAAGAACTGCTGGGTGGAGCAGTTCCTCCAACACTTTTCACAATTTTATAATAGAGATGTTATTGATAATGAAGATTTCTCTATCTTACTAGATTCTTTTGAATGATTTATAATTTCGGTTATTTTTTTTTATGTTGTTTGAAACAAGTTTAATTTTGTTTTTTAGTTTATTTAAGAATAAATGATAAAGAAGGTTTTTTATTCTGCACTAATTATTTGAATTAATTACATTTATGTATCTTTTGGCTGTAAGTTAGCTACTTTTAATTTGGTATGACCAATAAATGATTATTACTTTTTTAATGTCTTCTATTACTTTATACACTGATATTTTTATAAAAATATTTTGTTAGGTAAGGATACATTATTTTGTGACGCTCTAAACATCTACTTGTGTTATCAGTTATCTGAAGAGACCGTGCAATGAAGCACAATTAGAAATTAAATGAGCTTACCAAGTGAAATTCAATTTTAATTGTGTGAATTGCACGGTCTCGAAGATAATATACACCCTCCCACCCTTGCATATGTTTACAATATGCAATACCCAGTTATATAGTGAATGATTGTCACAAAATAATTATAATATACTTGGTAGGTGACTGAATCTCTGAACTAATGACAAATCCCGTAGATGGCGCCAGGAGTGGAGTATCGGTTTGTGTTTTTTTTTTTAGGACTATAAAGATCGTGACAGACGGGCAAACGATTGGCGTGACTACTTGTGTTATCAGTTATCTTCGAGACCGTGCAATTCACACAATTAAAATTGAATTTCACTTGGTAAGCTCATTTAATTTCTAATTATACATTATCAGGCCATATTATCTTGTGAACCTATTAGAAGAAGTCGGAGAACCGTTTTTGTGTTTGGTTTATATATATTTCTGGTTTACTTAGTTATCTAAGGAAATTATCAATAAAAATACTGTTTTTCCATAGTAATAAGATAGTCGCACAAAGTGGGTCTTTGATTGAACGTTGATATTATTTTAAATAAGTAATAAAATCAATAAAAGTAGTAAGTCAAAAATAAAATTATTGACTTACTTGTTCTCTTTATACGGTATTGTAAAGATCTTCTCGGTAATCGGATTGAGTCTGGGTAACTTTAGAAGCATTGAAAGGACCATTTCAATTTATTAACAGAAATTGAGAATTCCTTCTTACGTCTGTTCTTTAGCTACCAATGTTCGTTTTCAAACCCGAAAACCTCTCTTAATCATTTTATAGTTTCTTCCATTACAGTAAAACCATCAGTAACAAGCATCTAAGTACATTTGTAGGTCAACTACGTAATGAATTTTAAAATAATGACAATGTGTAAAGTTCGCAGGCGGCGTCAAATAAATTGAAAATATATATTTTTGCCTTTTTCTAGTGTTTTAAAAGTTTCAATTTCGAATAATAAATGTGACTGGTAAAAAAAGTGTCTGGCTGTCACTGGCAGATTTAATTTTCCAATAGTACTTGAACAAATTGACCGAACTTGACATTGAGAGAATAAAATTTATATTGAGTTTATAAACGACCTTGTTTCGAAAGAAAAATATTTTGCAGTAGTAATAAGTACCTAAGTAAACATAATTAAATCTTTTAATTGCAGCATTCGATTGCGCCCGAATGGTAGGTATTCTTTACTTATAGTATAATATACCTACGTAGGTACTTATAGTATATGAAAAAATAAATGTATATACGAGTACATTACGTCGTTTATCTAACAACACCGTGCACCTAAGTTATTTTTCGTCACCCAAGTAAAACACCGTTTAAGTCACATTTGGCGTTGGTGCTTTAATTATTTTCTCTGTTTAATGACTTGAGTGGTGTTGTTATCTAAGTGACAATTAGTAAGTATTTACTTGAACTTAAACTTAAAGTAGATATATACATATTTTTTTTCTTGACTATACAGTCTATGGCGGTGGTTGCACTTGTAGGGCTGTATCTTGTTATGGTTTGTTTTTGTCAGGGCTGTGTTGTTTTGTTTTTAACCATAAGTCGCAGCGTATCTTCACGTCTTACGACACAAGAACATTTTTTGTTATTGAGTTATAGTTTATGTGCAGTAATGATCTCATAGGGCTGTATCTTATTATTTAATGTGTTTGTAGATGATTCGCGGATTATGCAATTATCACCAAATTTCATTAATATAGTTTTAGTGGTTTAGTTGAGCGTGAGATAGCTCAATCTCTTCACATTTATAATAAGTATGAGTAAAAAAAATATAATAAATTGAACTCACGTATATAATATACGTTTGATGCGTTTCGGAAACTTTACAGTTTCCTTATTGTTTTCTTGGATTTACCTTGTGTATAGTAAAGACGAACAAATATATACCTAATCAATATTATGTTTGATGTATAGTTAACAATATATTTTGTTGTGTTCAAGTAAGTATGTTCTTCAATACCTACTATGTTAAATATTAAAGTTTAAAATTATCTTTACCAATATCTTGTCTCATTTTTCAGCAACCCTGGCTAAGTTGTGCGCGATATAAATCATCACGTTATCGGACCGGGAGGGGGCAGCAGTGGGTTGAGGAAGAAGGGGGATGGAAGAAAAACTTAAGCAAAAGTTGAAGAAGTGCGGACACGTCGCGCCGTGGCACATGAATTTACTTTCAGATTATTTTTTTTTATATATCTGCTACGTAGTTTTTCTTAGAAAGTTTATGAAAGAAATGGATCTTTGAGATGAGCGTGCGTTACGGTTTATACCAGAAGTGAAAGTTTATTGGTATAATTAATATTAGGTACATTTTAGTTCGTCATAGAATATGTCAAGTAAGTTATTATAACAATATATACAAGGTAAGATATTTATTTATTTAACACAAAAGAAGAAGACATGTCATAACTAACCAAAATTAATTAATAATTACATACCTACAAAGATAGTTTAATCAATACAAGCTATAATTTGTTATACATGTACTATGTCGTTTCCAATCTAGGTATGTATGGAAAATATATTTAATCAGATATCTAAGGCTCTAGTTAAATAAGCCATCTTTTAATAAATTACTCAATCCGTAATTTAATGCGTCTTGATTATTTTATTATATTCGGGGAGACGTCTAATTAGTCTTCGTTAATTTAGCTAACAAATAATTAGGATATTGTACGCAGGTTTATATAGACGAATATGTCTAATTATAATTAAAATAACAGTATTGAATAAACGTTATTGTGCACGAAAATATAATTCTTAGTACTCGATCAATTATTTGCATTTAATTATTTTCTGATAATGGAACGACCTATATATAATAATATATACTTATGTCTATCGATTCAACCATGTACGTATTTACGTAAATGGAAACCATATAATAAAAACCAAAGAGTCACGATCACAATAGGTACATAGAAGAAAAAAAACACCTTAGCGTACTTAGGTACCTTTAGTTTAACAATAAGCCCATTTATCGAATATTGTAATTAGATTAATTTATTGATCCAAAGCGTGGTTGAATGGAAAGTATTAATACTGAACTGGTTTGGAAAAATGTAAAGAATTCTGTATCCTTTCCCAGTTGACTGCGAAGAAAGCGCACGACGACGGGCTACGTTAAATCAGGACAGGGAATTAACTCGACCCGTCACAGATAACAACTAACAGTATAATCTTTGTACAATCACTACTTTTATTATATTGACAAAAAGCGGTTAGCCCCGGCTTCGCACGGATCCCTATTTTTTTTCAAAATGTTCTCAAACAACTACATACATACCACTTGGTAATAAATTTTATACGATTTATAGAATCTTACAAGCGAGTTTTAAAATACTTATTTTTAAGGCTATTAATAATGTAACACTGGTTCGTGGTTTTCTTTTTGAGTCATAGGCTATAAATCTGTTCCACAGTTCTGCTTGTTATGTCTATTGCCTCAAGGTATACAGGAACCAAAATATTACCTACTCATAACAAAATTATTGTATGTATAAAAACTAAAATGAACCAAATGTTATTATATTATTGTTCGTTCTGGTATGTTATTGGTTTAGAAGCAATATATATATTTTTTCGTTACCTAAAAGAGTACTTACCTAAGTACTCCAGTATAAATGAAGCCAGTAATATTTTTGTATATCTGTTTGTACGTTATCTATTTACAACCTTACAATAAAGCCTTGGGTCGGATCTCATTCGGTCGGCTTACGTGGAATGGACTTGCCCGGAGATGGACTAATCCAACGTCTAGACCGCAGGATAGATGTAGCACAAAAAGATTAAGGTTTGAAGATTTAAAAATAAAAAAATAGGTACTGTGAGGAGGTAAATACTTTAATTTTTCTTTTAGGACATCAGGTCTATAAGGTTTCACTAAGTTACAAATTTGTCATTAGACATAGCTAAAATATCACTCGATTCGATAATGTCCAAATTATACGCGGTTAAATAATTGGCGTATATATGTTTATTATATACTGTCATTTTGAAAACTTACAGTTCGCAGTAGACTAAGCTGACGATATCTACTCTAAAACTGACAGTAGGTATGTATCGCCGTTTAGTAAAGCAGTGATATAAAAGTATAAAACAAGAATGTGCTTAATGTGTTGAGTCACTTTTCTATTAATAAATTAAATAAAATTAAAAGTTCGCCTTTCTTTCCGCTACTAAGGAGCAGAACAAAACCATCAGTAATTAGTATTAAAAATATATACCTACAATTAATATACCTACGCAAACAAAACGTACCTACCTATGTAAATTTTAGTGATTTTGTTCGGTTGTTATTAGAAATTGGCACATGTCTACGGGTCGCCGTGATCCTTAAGAAACTGGTTAAAGAAACAGCCCCATATCCCTAATCCCTTGTTAATTTCTTCTCGGATTAGACTCATTGCCATTCTTCACACGACTGTGATGTAATAGGTCGTGGGTTCAATCCCGAGGGCATTACGCGACTTCGTTAACATTTTAATGAATGCAATTACTATTGTAATCTTATGACGAGACCGTCCCAATGATGTGGTGACAACTTTATTCCTCGTTGGGTACAAATACAAAGTAAAAATGGTTTTTAGTGTTTTTGTAACATCATTTATAGCAAATTTCAACCAAATCTTTCATAATTTTTTATTAAAGGTGACAGTTGTGTAATCAATAAAACAATCGCAGTAACTACAAAGATCTAGATAAATTAAGTATATTATGTCTCATTAAAATACCCATGTTTTTTTACCGAAAAACATTTCCTCCAGAAATATTTAAAACGACCTTCCTAATTTGCAATGTTTTTCCTACCCTAATTCGAGTCAGACGGTATAAACCAAGGACTTTTAATATAAACACAAAGTTAATAGGAACAGTCCTTGATACCGGCCGTTTTCCATTAACATAACAGAATGTTAAGTTATTTGGCAGTTGTGCCCGATTTGAATTTACTCGGAATTACGAACAAATGAACGGACAGATAACCTACCTTCATTATAATTGGTAAGTGTAAGCCACGTTGTTTTAGTCTTTTTTAAAATATCTCGTGTTTTTTTAAGAACCAATATAAAAATAGTACCTATTTGCCTCATATGATTCAAGCAGTAGGTAATATAAGTTATCATAATAATAACATGTTTAATCACCTTTAATACACCATGTACTTAATGTAGGTACTTATGGAAGGCAATAAATGTAGGTATTAAAATTGTTTTTTTAGCCGTTTTCTTTTAAGTCCTGCGTAATAACATTTCGCACCCCTAGATCTAAAGGGAGCTAACTCAAAAAAAATAACTTTTTCGGGAGAGGCGAAATTGTTGTAAGGAATCGGATCCTTTTTTTTAGCGTGTGTTTAATTAAACTTCAGATTTCTGAGTTAGCTCCCTTTAGATCTAGGTGTGCGATTTATTGAAATCTAAATAATGATATCCTTGAGATTTGAATGACTTTATGTTACTTAATTATTTCATGTTTTAGGGTCTTCTATATTATTGAACCAAGATCCTGAACACAATAATATTTTATATTTTTTATCTACCGTAGCGTCATTGAGAAGTTATTGGTGAGTGGTAATATGTAAAGATGATCTTTTAAAGCAGATAAATGGGTAATTCAGTCACGACGATAAACATTACTCACTCCCCACCCCAGATTAAGGGGGGCGTTTATTTTATATACCAATTAAATCTTTTAAACAGCTCATGGAGATTTACTAAAGCAATTTGCTTTATATGAACGTTGCCTAATTTAATGTAGTATAATAAAACTTAGTCTTCCTGCTGAAAACACAATTTGGATCGGTTTGTTATTTATTAGTTAAAAATTTAGGCGTACTTATATCTATAATAAACATTGTGTTTTGCTACTTTTTCTCGCTTATTCCGCGGGCGTTTCAACCACCGTCAATCCCTAGTTCTGGATATTGCGGCAATGAGCTACATCAAGAATTACTTTTAATGTAACGACATACCTCATTCGGAATTGTTGTATGAATTAATCGAGTTTAAATGTTATTGAAGCTTATTCCTTTAATATTCAGAGCAGGGTACTAACGGCGGTTGTAACGCCTGTCGAATCATTTAAATATAAACGTTTTTTTTTGCCTATGTACGACTACAAACGCTACCCTCCGAGCGGCCATGTTGGTTTGGCGTCGAATCAAACCAGCCGAATAGTTGCCTACTGTTGTTTGCCGGCAAAATAACGCTGCCAAATCTGTGAGGTGATTAAACTTCATGCGATCAGCTTTAATGGTAGGTAACTATCTTTAATCTAGTAGATTTATACTTACAAACTTATATTCCTCTGTAAGTTTGTTTAATTAGGTAAGATACAAAATTAAAAGTTGTAGAATACTAATGAAAAATTTAATTAGTTTATATTACATTTTTAAATTTAACATAACTATTAACTGTATGTTCAAAATAAATCCAAGATGCTCTAAAATTAGGTATTAACACTATTCAGAAGTGGGATATTATTATGTAAGATTAGCTATAATTGTACCTGTTAACAACTTTAGAAGCCATAAGTAGATATCAAATATACTTTATAGAACCTAAGTACACCTTATAATAATATATGCAATACTAGCGGTTCGCCCCGGCTTCGCACGGATCCCTATTTTTTTCAAAATATTCTATAGCCTATGTTAGTCAGGGTGAACGTAGCTTCCCAACAGTGAAAGAATAATTAAAATCGGTCCAGTAGTTTTTGAGCCTATTCATTACAAACATTGAAAAATAGGTACAAATCTTTCCTCTTTATAATATTAGTATAGATATTTTATTAGGTACTTATCTGATGAAAATATGACTACCTATCATTCATTTGTTTTTAGTTGTTTTTAGCCAAATCGAGTCGAGACAAAGGGACGCGTATAAAACAGATTTAGAGTTAAGTCATCTCGTTTAAATGACTTTTTTACGAAAGGCCCGTCATGAGAAAACGGCTGCGCTGTATTATGTTGAGTGTATATAATTAAATGGAAAAGGTTTCTACTCCTCTGAAAACATTTATAAAAGTCAACTCTGAGCTGTCTCCCGAATTTTTTATTTGTACCTATATATTGTTATTACATTAAGTACTTACGTTGTTACATAACCTTTTTCATAATGTAAACATGAATATTGTAATAAGACAAACTATAACGGATTTAACTTTCATGCAGACTTGAAAACTTTACAGTTTACATATTCTTAGCAGACTGATCTGCCGATAATCTAGCACTAAAGTTGACTATGAATATGGGAACTGCAGTTAAGTGTCTCTCTTATAGTTTGATTTATTTCAATATGTAATTACAACCGCGTAAGCATCAATAATTAAACACAAATAATTAATAAAAAATGCGTATCACTTATAAATATATGTGTTAGCTTATAAAAAGTAATACGTACCAGCATTGATATCGAGTCCTCTCACAATAGGGGTGTTTCACTAAGCAGTCTACGCCGGTCGCTTGCCAATTTCGCACTCCACTGTGCTTAGTAATTGCCTTTGTCTCTCGGATTCCTCCAATTTGAGCACATATTGCTCTTTGTTCAGTACACAGGATATATATTTAAAAAGCCTTGTTAACTAAACGTGTATGGAAGTGATTATAACTGAAGCAGTCTCTTTTAACGAGCGCCAAATTTTATGTCGAGGAACATAATATGAAATGCCGCAATAATAGGAAAAAAGTTTTAAATTATGCATTAGAATGAAACAACTATTAACGGATTTAACTCGCGTATATTTATTTTAGTTGTTAGACTATTGTCAGCTCAGTCGTGCTACGATTATGGAAACTGTAAAGAATCCGAAACGTCAGCAAATAAAATAAAATAAAAATACGCGAGTTAAATCCGTTAATAGTTGTTTCGTTCCAAAGTGTAATAACCGCGAAGGCATCAGAAATTGTTAGTTTTAATTATGGTTATGCAAAAGGTAGGTAGGTAAACCATATTCTTATCAATTTGTCGAGACGGATACGGATAATTAAATCGTACTTTTCATCATATATTTAGATAAATTCTTACAAGCTAAATTAAAACCAATTCTCTATATCTAATTGGGCTAAAATTTCGAATGGTTTACATTCAATTCATAGCATACCTACCTAATAAAAAAAACAAGTGTGTAGGATTAAGGCAATTATGTCTTAACCGCTACACATAAATATACTGAGGTAGTTAAATAGCCAGGACGTCCACTCAAATTCAAGTCCCGGTATGACTTTCCAAAAGTAACCAACTGAAAAAGTGTGCGCTGCGTTCCAGAAATAAGCTTTGACAAACCCTGACTTACCCAACCCGACTAGATTAATGATATTAAATGCAGGATCATTACAAAATCTACTCTAATCTTTTAGGGAAAAAGATCCCTTTTACTTTAGGGAACAGATTATTAAAACCCACAAAAAATCAATTGGATAAAAATGAAAGGAAAACTCTTCACTTACTTTTTATATCGTTTATTATTTTATCCGGTATACGAGTTCCATAAACACATGGCGATGAATATTACGGATTCTGTACATTCAATATCAAAGTAAACAATAATGTATATTATAAATAATGTAAATATAATTATTACGATCTATGTTATGTTGGCACCGTGGCGGCGTTGTGCCCACCTGGACGCTAAATACTTATAAATGAGTCGCCTACATACGACTGTGGCGACGACACTCAGACATCCTTTTGGTTCAAAATTTTAGTACTTACTCTTAAACATTAGTAGGTATACTAACATTGATTGAGGAATCCTTACTTACCACGAAGACAACTGTATAAAACTATGCTTGTTCATTGAAGAAATACATTATGTGCCCCTCTCCTGGTGTTGACGTGATTATCTTATACCTATCTATACATATTGCAAACACAAATAACTTTAAAATTAAAAGTTGAAAATGTAAATGTTTGGTCGTGATCTCTCAATTTGACATTTTGAATGTAGGTTTAGGATATAAATTATATACTTACCCACTTTTTACATACGTTTTTTTTATCAAAGAGTTCTGAAGAGAACCGAACCAGCGTGGAATACTCTATGAATACGAAATTTCATAAAAACACCCGTCGACACCGACATTAACCTCGTCCACGGAGACGAGAATAAATTAAACAGCATATTGTATTTCTACAATAAAAGCATAGCATTTATACTTTCATACATACGAAACTTCGGGAACACAAAGCAGCCGTATAAAATACTTAGAACGTTGTTATTGGGAGAAGTTTGTATAGGCCCCATCGGGCCGATTGTTCGTAGTTCGCATGTTTTCACCAAGTTCGTATCGATTGTCTGAGTGAAGCCAACACGTCGTCCAAATATGCACGTAAACACTTCCGAGGGACGGCAGGGCGGCGCGGGGACTCGGGAACAGAGGGGACGGGGGACAACAGACTGCCCGAAACACTGCGATATAAGTAAGTTAACAGATAGAAAAGTAGGCACTATCACTACAAAGGTTCTTTAACGTGGCTATTTAAGATATCGCCCATAGTCAGAATGCTGCCGCTACATCTAACAAGAAAGTGTGGCAAGTGAAGAAGGAAGGTTCTACTCCTTAAATAACTACTCCGAACTCGTTGGACGGAACATACGTTTTTCAATTCAGGTACGTAACGAAACGTTGTACATTCACTTTATTCAAATAATTGTACAATTGACGGTGAATCGCTTAACAGTACAAAAATACATCTTACTACCACCTACTAACTAAACTAATGAGGTGTGCTCGTCCCGGACGATATAAATGCGCATAAGTATATAAATTATGTAGTAACGGCTCGCAGTACCGCCGCCCCGCGTCCCGATAACAATCAACATCCCTTCTGCTACCACCGAGGTGTCAGAAACAACAGTGCAGTTGCATAGCAAATGAAACAGATAAACACAATCTAAGACAAATTAACTTGAGATCAACATTAACATCGAACATTAGTTAAAAATTGAATTCCGCTCACACATTAGTGTGCTAGATTTGCAAAAACTGTGGTAGCAAACGTTTGTCCATACAAAACGTGCCCGAACTAAACGGGCATCTAAAATTGACATCGAAATTTACATGATTTAGAGTCAGCTATGATACATAATGTTTTAAACGTTAATTTTAAGAATTTGACATCTATATAAAATATATAGCGGCGTGCTGGCTAGGAATGAGTGACGGAAGGTCGTGGCCAAGCTTGGTTCTACAGTTCAAGCCAGCCGCGCGCGCCGGGTCGTCCCGCCAGCACGTCACTCGCTCCAACTTACATTAAATTCTAAATTTCATTTCGATTGGTGTTCACATTGCTTATCCACCGCGTCATTACAAAATATTACTAAATTAACGTTCACATTTATTACTCCAATATACGAAAAATCTATTTTAAAATATCAACAATTTGGCACATTTTCCTGTTTTTTTAAATACCCGATCGTAAAGGAATCTTAAAGTCAAATAGTAATTTAGAGAGGATTCCGTTTTTCAGGAGAAGGGAAGGGTGAAGCCTTAAACGAGGAAACGTACCGGCGTATAGAGAGAGCTAAGTATAACGAAGTTATTACATATAGACTACGAAGACTAAGTTAAGGGACGGGGTCCCAGATACAAACAGCTACTAGTATTGGACAGAGGGCGCTCTACAAGCGCGCCCGCGGGATGGAGCGAGGTCTCGCTCCGCACCGACTTACAAGATGAAATACTAAATCCACATTTAATTATAAACAGCTAGCATACTAAATACCAATACGGTATCAAAAATACCTAAAACGTGATAATTTAGTATAATTTGCTAAATTATAGCTGTTTGTTATAATCCCGTTTATCTGGTCATTTATTTGGTATTCAGTATTCTAACCACGGAAGAAAGAGCCTTATTTTTAACCATCACAAGACTTCTCCAGGAGAATAAGCAGATGCACTGGCTACAAAGTATCTACATTTTCAGGGCATCAACGCAAATAACGGTTGCTTTTTTTGATGTTATTCGTCAACCAATCAAGCATTTCAACTTTTGACAATATGTAGTTTGAAAATTTAATTGGTTGAAGGGAAAAAACATTTTAATTCCGTTCGTTTTGTAATTGTTGTCCTTTGTACGCGTCGGCGGGATATCACGCGAAGCCGGGAGGGGAACAATAAACTTTTCAAGTCTACAACAATGGCCGCAATACTTGCGCAGTCTTATTCACTAGAACATCCATTCACTGAGTATTTTCATGTATTGCTTTTATTTTATAAAACTTTAGTTTCTTTGTCAGAATTTTACAACTTTACAACAATCTGGAATAAGAAAGAAGTTGTGAAAATAATTTCTTCGAACATCTTCCAATAAATTATTTTCTCGGTCTTGTCTTTTCCATTGGCACATTTCTAAAATCGGGTCCTAGATCATTTCATTATTTATGTTTAATTTTTCTTCATTTTACCAATTTCGATTAAGATGATTCTTGATACCATAAACTTTCCATAGGTACTACGAATAATGTTAAACCGTCTATTGTATTCCTTTCTCAAAATTTACACATATTTTTTTAGATGTTCTTGATAGTTGTTTTAGATTCGTTTCCAAATAAATTTGAATATTTATTAATAACCTCTTTCCTAATTAATAGACAGTTACCATCAATGATTCTGATACCTACTCCACTAACATGAAACATCTTTATTTCGTCATTTCAAACAGATATTACCCTAACTATTTTAACGCCTCATATCACCAGTCTTGAACTTCACACTACCCTCACTTCACTTTCCCACCGACTTCACATATTAATTCACTATTTGCGATGTCACGACGTAGTTCATAGATTTATCAGTTGATATAGATTGCTGATAAAATTAAACCTCGCGATCATGAAGAGCTCACTTGAAGGCGAGTAAGGCTGCAGCCAACAGCCAAGTTGGGGCTATGATACTGGCAGCACCATGTAATGCACGCACCGTGTGGCGGGCAGGAGCGGGAGCACGCGGCGGGAATACTGCAACCGCACCGCCGCCCGTTCCTCCGACAACGCACCACACCTAAAAAATGTTCGGAATTAATATTGATGGGTCGTTGTCAAATATTGCGCATGTAAACTTGTCTCTACCTTTATAAGAAAGCGTAATATCACACTTTTTTGCAATATGTTTTATTTACAGTCATCATTAAACCTACCTTTGAAATTTAATATTTGAAAATAATTCATGAAATTTCAGAAAAAGCATGCTTTCAATTTCAATCGTCATCAGCTGAAATGCGTCCTATATCAGGACTATCCTGATGTTTTAATGAACTAACCTCGTCGGGCTCTGATACATGAAGCACGGCTCTCCAGCAGTGCTGTGCCATATCTGGCGCAAGGCTGGCAGGAATTGCTCTTCCCCTGATAAGCCAGAGTACAGTCAATGAACGGCCACAAGCACCGCACTCTAGTCGCCATCCACCGGGTGCTGGTGCAGCACTTACCGCTGTCGCTGTAGCGCCACCTAATTATAATTCATTGGATACATTTAGAGACTAAGATGTCACAACTTTTGTATCACTTTTTGAGATTTGCAGTAGTGTAGAACTCACCGGTAACTCTTAACGTTACACGTTTGAGTTCTCTGAGACGCGTCAGGTCAGGTGCACGAGCACCGACACAGCGGTATTCACCTCCTTCTTGATAAAGAGCTTCTTTAATACCTGTACATAAAATTTAAACAAGAATGATATAGACTTCAAATAGCTATGATGTTCTTCACTTTATTGGTCTGTTAACAAACAGAATTTAGTCTCACCAAGAACTCCATGAGCGTGATGTGAGCCGGCAGGAGCCCAGCCACCGGCGCTGGTTGCTTCCGTCGTGTTGCCAAGCACGCGCCTCCACCAGCATCCTACACTTCCTGCGATAGAAAATGATTATTGTATTTCAAATCAAATTTAAATATTCCTGTTTCAAACGACTTGTTATACTTGCTTACCTTTAGGACAGTGCAGCTGTACATTGCCTCCTAAAGGCACATCGACTTTCTGATGATCGGGTTCCTCCACCTCCTCTTCAGCATCAGAGGCGCCAGATGACGTGGAAGATGGCTCATCATCGGGTGCTATTAGACATTTCAAGATAAAGGATTGTAGAACCCTATCCGATAGATTATAGAAGTTGTGGGCAAATTAATATTTTACAAAACTACTGCTTAAACAATTTTTTTTTTAAATGTTGCCACAGATTTACAGTGCAAACTATGAATAATTTTTGTAGTCGTAATTGTTACTGGAGAATATAATTGCATGACAAATGTATATCAAGCACAACTATCTAATCCAAAATATAAATATTACATACTAAATTTAGCTTTCAAGTAGGTAGGTACTCATTAAACCTAGTTGTTACTCACATAGGACATTAAGGTAATAACCGATGCTAGAATACTCGCTGTCCAGCCAAGTTGCTCGACAGCGGTACCAACCGGCCTGGGCTGCGGACAATGCGGCCCAACGCAGTGTTGCCGAACCCCTCTCAGCACCCAGCTCTGGTGGCGGTGGACTGCTATAGAACAAAACATATTTAAAATCATAACAATTATAATCGTAACTTTCAGGTTTTGAGGTTGTTAAAAAATTACCTATCCGGTGGAGCATCATCCCTCCTCCACCAGGCTCGTGCAGGAGGATTGGCGTCAACGTCACATCGCAATGCGGCCGCGGCGCCTGCTCGCAGGGACACGCCGAAACCGGGCCAGCGGGAGATTACGAATGAGGGCGGATCTTATGTGGAATGAAAATAAATAGAATCAGAAGTTAATCCCAACACCTTCTTCTAAATTGTTCTAGTTTTGTGCCCGTCTTAAAAATCCTAGGGTTCACTCTGAAACTTCATCAAGAGCTTTGTTTTGCATTATACTTACAAGTGACGTGAATCTCCAGTTTAGTAGTGTGCACGTCATGAGAAGGAGCCTGCGCTGTGGCAGTAGCAGAAGTAGCAACGGGTGGCCGTCTTTGCTTTGCCTCACATTGAAGGCTAGCGTTATGTAACTCCCGTGCTGCAGTTACAGATGAACTGGACCACGTTACGCCTTCTGTTCAGAAATCAAGATTTTTCTGTGTTTCCATTATGCTTTCGTAATATGAAGACTGAAACTAAAGTACTATTTAGCGACATTGTCAAATCTATTTTTACTTAATAAAAGATACCTCTGGAATAATTAGCCGGGTGAATGCGAAGGTATGCACGGTGATCAAGTGCTGGTTCTAGGGCTAGCAAACGCCATGACAGTTCTGGAGCTGGTACACCTCCTGTATTATAAGAATATAATAAGGTTATTTCATATTTTGACCTTCATAGCTCCCTATATATTAAGTAAAAATATAATTAATACCTTCAGCGACACACCGCACGTCCAGAACAGCTTTATCACGTACCGGCACCCAGGTGTTACCCGCATCCAATCGCCTCCCGTCCACAGCCAAATATAATGACCGCACCGCTTCTACATAAATATAGATAAGAAAATCACATGAGTTTTGTGCATTTAAACAACAAAGTCAAGCATTGAAAAACCTGTTTATGGATTCGTATTACTTACCATAAATAAGCAACTGCGTCGGTTTTCCCGATACAGTTCGTCCTGAATTATCGACGCCTGCGCAACGCCACAATGCAGAGTCACTACGTGTTGCTCTAGCGATTATCACCGCATCAGCTTCTGTCCACATTGCCTCGCTACCAGCGTGGGATGAAGGTAACGTTACCAACTGCAGAAGAATAGAGACTTCGTGTATTACTGATAAGATTATGAAAATGGAATAGGCAGTATGATGGAAAGTATCTACTGCAATATACCAATAACCACTCACCTCGCTATCTCGGTACCAGCGCAGTTGCGTGACATTGCGCAGATCACAAGCGATCCGCGCCCGGGCATGTGCCTCTACCAAAAGTTCACGATGGCGTGGGGCCTAGGACGAAAAGTATAAAAATATATTTTTATTATATAAAAAATATATATACCTTGGAGTAGTCAGACTAAATTTTCAATTAAATGAACTAAGACATGAAATACACAAACAAAATTTACCATTTGATGATTTTTATCTGAATACTTCAAAACGGGAAGCAGTTGAAATAATTCCCAGTCGTAACCACTTCTTACCTGATTGGTCACGGGCTGCACTCTAGGCACTTCCCTGACCGGTGGTGCAGCGGTTGCAGCTGCTGCTGGCCGAATGACAAACGCGTCGACTCGGCTGGAAGCCCGCGCCCCAGGAGCTGCGCCCGCGTCACCGATCCCATCACGTAGCGCACCTCGGATGTTCAAGATTGTATCCGCAGTTTGAACGCGTCGGTTTGCGGTCTGGATAAAATAATATGTTTTAAGCCTAATACGCAGAATATTATGATGTAGGTATAATATAAATATGTAAGTAGGGCTCAATATAACCTGATTGAGAATTGGTTTTTCATTGGAATTCCTATATAATAGGTGTTAGGACTTGTAAATAATCGCTAAAGTGCTAAAGAAAAAACGATATCCTATCGACTTTTTTTATTCAGACCTAATTATAGACATTGATAATATGTAATAGAATTTCGTCACGAAGTAAACTCCACGCTTTTTTATTCACTTCTCATTTTTGTACTTTTGTGGATTTGATATTCTCAACAATTCAACAAAGCCGATTAAAATGCGATCACAGACCGGAGTCGCGCGGCAGCTAAAAACATTTTTTTCCCTTTCAGATAGAAAAGGATTTGCGGTTTGTGATTTGGTTTGTTATACATAAACGAAATCCTTTCTGAACAGAGAAATTGAATCATGCACGTGATGGAGCAGGGATTCGTATCATATTACGTCCTGGAATTGGGTTTCAATTCAATTGTTTGTCATTATTGTTTGATACGCTCTTAAAGTCTCGTCATCTTTTTATAGTTTACTATAATCACTGCTTTGAAAATTAAATACTTCTTACTAGTTCTTACCTTAGATCCTCGATCCCACTCAGTTCCACTGCTTCTCTTTCTACGGTCCCCATCATTTTCTATGACATCACTAGCATTTTGTGTATCATCCCCTAATTCATTTATACCATCGCTGACCCTACCAAGGTCATCGGTGTGGCTGGATTCATTGTTATTGTAACTGTCGTCATTTTTATGTCGAATATCGGCAAGTTTGTTTAGTTTAGGAGTTACTAGTATACTGTTTTCTTCAATGCTAGTCTCAGGGTCAGGCAAGTCATAGTCAGGAGAACGCTGCATAGGAAAAGAAAATTGTCATATGTCTTGTTATCAAGCATTAATTCAAGCTCGTCATCAAATAACGTTGGTTAGTGAGAATGTAATTATTACCAGATAAAACCCGCAGTATTTTAATATTACGTTACCTGTAGTGGTGGGTAGAGAGGAGCATCCCTCACCAGCTCGGCGGCGTCCAGTGGTTCAGATGACGCACCGTGTGAGGCACCGGCTAATGACGCGCCGGTGCGTCCTACAGCTTGAGGAGAAGACGAGAGTGTACGTTCGGAGCTACTGGACGCAAGTAGGGAAGGTAGGATGCCTGGGAACAAAAGATTGCGTCACAATTAATAACAAAAATGATGATAATATATTATTAGACAATTTATCAGATATAACTTGCGTATTTGATGACTTTGCGAAAACTTTACAGTTCCTATATTCGTAGTAGATTGAGCTGACGATAGTCTAACCCAATTATAGTAATAATATCAGGACAAGTACACGATCTTAACATCTTTTTCATTTTATTTTTTAGGAGATATACTTAATTACCTATTTGCATGAATTGATAAACCTATTGAAATATAAGGATACTTTAAAAATAAATAAGTATATATGTAGGTCATCTTTCTTCTTGATTACCATCTGCTGCTACTGTATTGAGATATTTTACAAAGCAGATCACCTGTACCGCAATTTATATTTAGGTATTAAATAAATACAAACAACCGCAATTAACCAAAACTTCCTTATAACTCTTCAAAGCGTCGTCTTCAATCAATTTCAAAGCATTGAAAGTTAGTGAAAAGCAGTTGTAATATGCAAATAAGTGAAAATTCGAGAATTGTAATTATAAACAAGAGGCTTCATTAGCGGAGTCGCGAATTAGAGAGTTAGGCATTCGAACAGACAGGAGGTTGTTGTGCGATGTTCGTGCGGTTCACGACCTTGCCTGTCTGTTGTCCGACTAATTATTACTTATAGTCTACATTTTGGCTAGATTTGTTAAACGCTACATAAGTACTGCATTTAGAAATTTGGCGTATATTTCTACGTTAATCAATATTTATTTTTTAAGATGGTATGTGTTTTAAATTTTACTGAAAGCTGGGTAGATAGTTAATATTTAGATAGTTTTTTACAGGTAACATGATACTCTATGTTAGTTTTCAATAGATGATGGCAGAAAATTATATATATTTGTCGGCTTAAGGTTATCATGCGTCTCTAATATTAAGGACGGTATTGTCTTGTTCCAACATAGCTGTGTGGGCACGCGGGTGACGGTCAGAACACACTATCTTTAATAGTACACTGCTTGACACAATATAAGAATTTACTGTGAAACAATATTACTAAGTAAATCAAAAACAATAAGAGGCAGCGATCCGACGAAACTTGAATGTCGCGCCGTTCCGCTTGACGCGAGCGAGAATGACAGCTCCGCCTGTTCATTTTCCCTCCAATCGCGCCAGGCCTCAGTGTTGCAACTGTTAAATGATCACAATGCCGACACGGCCATACTGACGAGAGCCCGACCTCGGGCGTTATTCGTCTGAAAACAGAACTCACATTAAAACACAATCATCACAAATACGCTCGCCCGTCCTGACACATACTAATGGGGACCCAAGACCATATAGATCAAAGGCAGGCCAAAAGTTTCAAACATAATCCACGTCCAGACTGCACTCGTTCCAGCTCCGCGCCACCAATCTGGGGACCGTCATCCATATAGAATGAGGCAGGCCAGAGGCTTGCGGCCAACAAACGAGTAAACAATCAACACAACCAACCAGATGGTCAAATCAACACAAGTCCTCAAATGACCCATCTCCAACACCGTTAACAAAACTCATCAAACAAATAATCTGTCTCAGTATAACCATTATCATCTGCAACATCATTGCTCTCATCATCATGAACCATGTCTGCCGACACGGCAACATCCTCGCCGTAGTCTACCTACTTGATCAAGTATAGCTTCTACCACCTCTGTTAAACCTGCGCACCCATGTGGTACTTCACGCAGAGAAATTGTTTTGTTTAGACTTAGGAGACTTGAGTGCATTGCAATATATGCTCCGTATGCACGGTAAACTTACGATCGTACAAATAATAACGACATAACTCTATACCTTTAACGACTAGAGTTTTAAGTTCCTACAAATGATACCGAGACTCCGCGTCAGTGTGTGAAATAAACATACGTTTTGTAGCAATTGATGGTATTATATTATTACGACGATAGGTATGTATATACAGCAAGTTGTTACCTCATTATATCAATAATTAGATTTGTCATTTAAATGACCTGCAGGATGATTAAATGGTATGTGCCTGCCTAACCCTAAATACCATATAATAGAAATTGTGTGTGCACAAGATCCTATTGTTCGTCTGCCAGTCAAACATGAGCAGTAATAGTGTGGGATGGCATCGGTGCCAGTTTGATTTTTATCCACCAGAATGTAGACGTAGTACTTACGTGCTCGAACATGCCTAGATTGCACACGGCCTCTAATCAACCAAACATTTTCAGCCTGGATACCCCGTCCTGCTAAGTCATGTATATCATTTTCACGGTACAATTCTATTCTATATAACCCATCCCGTAAATGCTCGCTACAATATGATTTTGCGAGATCGATTTGATATGACTAAAATACAAATATCTTAGTTCTGCAATGGATTTTGACTTTGTGCCCATATAATGAAATTAAGGATATTTTAAGACCTATTTATTGACATAACTCTCAATGCTGTTGGTTTCAGGCCCATTTTGACGCATGGTCCTTTGGCGTATATTTCTACGTTAATCAATATTTATTTTTTAAGATGGTATGTGTTTTAAATTTTCCTGAAAGCTCGCTAGATAGTTAATATTTAGATAGTACACTGCTTGACACAATATAAGAATTTACTGTGAAACAATATTACTAAGTAAATCAAAAACAATAAGAGGCAGCGATCCGACGAAACTTGAATGTCGCGCCGTTCCGCTTGACGCGAGCGAGAATGACAGCTCCGCCTGTTCATTTTCCCTCCAATCGCGCCAGGCCTCAGTGTTGCAACTGTTAAATGATCACAATGCCGACATATTTAATTCTATCTTTTTATTTTTTTCAAATTACCTAAATATATTTAAAAAGCTTAAATATCCTATTTAAAAAGTTTCGAATAATACGCGGGTTAAATCTCGAGTTTATATACCTAAATATAACAGCAATCTACAAATCATAACTTATTTAGGTAGCTGCATCCCATCGATATTTCAAACTTTACTGAACCAATACGTTTCCACTACGCTTCACCCATATTAATACTCTCATGCCATAGTTTCCTTCAGCTGGAAATCTTTTGACATAACTCTAGCAAAATTAAATTTCTTCCATAAATACGAAGTTTCAATAAACTAAAGAATAAAGTTGAGATACCGGCGCGACGGGAGGTAACCCCCAAGGAGGATCGTTAGCGGAGCTTCAACTTTACGACTTTAATCCTCTAGAGGGTGGCCTGTAACTCTTATAGGCCAACCTTTGAGGTGTTAAGTGAAAACATTGAAGGTGTATTGGCTGAGAAATTAAACAGTTACCCGTCTAAATTCATCAGACCGCTATTGAATGGTTAGGCTTACACGAATTTTACCTATTCAAGACTACCTTCTTACTACCCAAATTTATTCCTTGCCGTTACATCCTGACCCCTTCATGTTTAATATAACCTATTTATTACGTTACTAGCGACCCGCCCTGGCTTCACACGGGGGCTATAAACCTTCCTTAAGAATCACTCTATCTATTTAAAAAAACCGCATCAAAATCCGTTGCGTAGTTTTAAAGATCTAAGCATACATACGGACATACAGCGAAAGCGACTTTGTTTTATACTATGTATTGATTGATAAGTAGGTACATTAACATAATCAAAATGATTATTGTAATTGAAACTAGTAGGTATTGTTTCTTAATAAACTTAAAACTCTGAAGATAGTACTGATAGATTTTTTAGAAAAATATATTCCTCTTATACCTAGAGATTAATTTGATTTGAATCTCAATGGAATTGAGATATGTCATGACACATCTATAGATATGAGTATTTAGAACGTTATATGTTTGCGCTGAGTGACAATTCTCTAAAGGGTTGTCGAGTACAATTTATCATGATCCGATTTAAGAGCTCGCCCGTATTGCTCGGCGGTAGGGTTGTAACTTTCTATTTGGAAATAGAACAGATTCAAACAGATTCCTTAAAAAAGGTGATATTGGTAATACGTGATGTTGTATTATAACATGTAAGTACGTGTGTGCTCAGGTGATAATCTAGGAAGAAACTCAAATTATTAAAAAATAATGTTTTATCACGAACTAGATATTTAAAAATTGTTGGCGAACTTCATAATAAGAAACGTCGTATGTATGGCCGATTTTGTATGGAGTGGAATAGTGTTTTCGATAAGATTATAACATAATAAAATATATATTCTTTGGACTAATTATTTATTTTTGCATTAATAACAAAAAAAAACATTATCTACAATTGAATACCGTAATGTGAAATTTCTTAATTAAATCTATTTCAATTAATATAATCAATTTGTGTACTACACAAAGCTATCTATTACAAAGTGGATTAGAGATAATTTAACTAATTCTTCAAATAAATAAATTAAATTTTAATAAAGAAAAGCTCGTTTTACGTACAACCTAAAGTTGTTATTTAGTCATTAAAAAACAATCTAAGAAGGTTTACTTTTATTATTTCTAAATATTTGTTCGGTAACCCTACAGTCAAGTGGAAGGTCTTTTCTTCGCTCTTGCGAGTAAAACCTCTTACTGGAGTACCTTTGCTCCGAATCGCGGCACTAGAAATATATTCTGCTTTCTTGCACTTAACACGTGCATTGTTCCCTCACTGCCAGTGCCCAAGGCAATGTAAAGATTTAGCTTTACTATCATCAGCTCAAATCTTGCTACGAATATAGGAACTGTGTTTTCGAAACGTAAGTAATTGATATAAAAAACGCGAGTTAGATCCATTTTAGTTGTTCCTTTCCAATGTGTTATAACCGCTAAGGCACCAGAATTTAAAATATAATGAAGTTATGTTATTTTAAATTGAAATAATTTAGTGAAATAAATTATATTATTAAAACTTTGAGAGTACGCAAGTCGTAACTCCTACCGCTACTTTTACTAAGTGAGTTTTAAAAACAAAAGAGTTCTCAAAGTGAGTTCCATCCCCGGTAAATTGTTCTTAAAGGGATCTACAAAGTAATAATGCAAATAGATTCCAATCATCCTTTAACGTATCTCAAATACGAAAAGAATTAAACAGAATTACATTAAACTGTGGTGTCAGTATTATGTTCATAATAATTTTTGATGCTTTCTCACGTATTTTATTTTATTTAGGTACTAATATATCGAAAAATTAGAATATCGTCAGCTCAATTGTGCTACGAACGTCAGCAAATAAAATAAAACCCGAATGTTAAATTAATTACAATTGTTTCATGTCAAAGTATTATCTAATAAAAAAATACCTGCACGATAGCTAAATTCCGTTTAAACAAAGAAAATAGACTTTCCCAGAAATTAGTTAGCACGTTCGATTTTACGCCCCCCGTTTATATTCAGGTAGATTTAGAGAATGCACCTAAACCAAACACTAATATCCACTGAGAATTACCATTAGGGATAATTATCTATTAGTACTACTACTAGGTATATATAATTACTATAGTACTATTACCTATTCTGTGATTATAGGTAGGTACTTGTATTTCACACTCTTGTCTAATCCTTAGTCGCTCTGTTGGCACTACGCTCGTGCGTAATCTCGATATTTGCAGCTAGTTTCAGCTGTTTGTATGTTTGTTTATGCTATAACTCAAACATGCGGGAGCATCTCATGTTGTGATAGTCAGGTTTGTTTAATCGAAGTTAATGTTGGATACAAAGCTTAGACACAACACTTGTTCAAAAAGTTTAGATCACAAGGTTTTTTATAAAAATGTTTTTGGTAAGGAAATATACATGATAAACCAAATGAGAACCATATCCAACTAAAGCAGCTCATGGTAACAAATTTATTAGTATTTTTACTACTTGCTTACTTGAAATACCTAATAAGTAGGTATCTAGAAAATTACAGTTCATCAAGAATAACGTTGGAATCATGAAAGATTATATTTTAACATTTATTTTTATATATGAAATACAAATACAGGTAAATATGACAACTTTATATAAATAACAAATATATAAACTAGGTACATGCCTAAACACGTTTTAGATCAAAAGCAAAATGAAAACGCAAAAATAATGGATTCAAATTACTTATTAATACGAAACATCAACAGAAAACCACCGAGCATAAAATTTCGGCCTGGGATGTCTTAATCAAGCTATTTTCACCCTTATTTCCACCACTGAAGATCTGTTAAAAGGCTATTTCTTAGTCCTGATTACGTAACGGATGTGGTGCCAGAAGGTTATATGTCTTACTGCAACCAGTTAAGGTCGTTAACTGGTCGTGGGTTTCTATGTGGGTACCTATTTTATGAATAATGTATGGGTCGGGTTTATTTACAAATAGCGAACATTCCGCGGACGCTTATATTGTGAGTTTCCTTCAGAACCTTATTTATTAGACTTGCGAAAGTTTTCATGTCTCGTCCACTAGCGCGGAAACAGAATTTCTGCCTATTTTACCACCCATTTTTTATTAAATATTTAGAAATGTAAAGTTATGTTTTTCTCCGCGACCGACCAAACAGGAATTTATCTTCAAAGTAAATCGGTTCAATTAGGTGTTCTTACAAAAATATTAGATTCCGTGGTACAAACAGACCTACCAAAAAAATATTGTGGTTGTAATTTTTGAAAAATCTTAAAACCTTGCTTTTTATTATTAAGTACGGAGTTATTCATCATGTCTTATTATATTGTGTTTATATACAGGAGCTATTTATTAATCTCATTCGAATACCTATGAAGTACTACTAACAAAAGAAGTTCAAAACCAGCAATTAATTATAATTATGGAAAATCCATAATAGCTTTTTCCACGAGGACACCCGCACTCGGAAAATAATAATTATCTTGCAAACCATTTCAATAAAAATCACAATATCCTCTTCCTCTATATTGCAGTCACGTTTCATCGTGAGGCACAATTATAACCCCACTCCCCCTGGTCACTCCACCACTAGGGGTAAGTATTTAATTCCATTACAAATTAAACTCCAAAACAATTAGAAAACTGAATTTACATCAGCCTTGCAGTGTTGCCTAATTACGTTATTATTTGACCCGCTGGCCCGTTTCTCTTTTGTTACTTTACTAATATTGTACTCTTTTGTCTTTTGGATTCACAGTGTAGCTTCCATTTATAGGTATACCTATACACAATAATTATCGAAGCCTTGTTTATGTTGCCGATTCTACTTGTATTCTATAGATACGTCTTGTCTTTGACCAAGTAAAGACAGTAAGTTTATTTCCGATCAAACCTATACCTACCTTTCATTACGTTAACAATTTACTTAGTATTTTTTTTTCCGGTCACGATTAAACAAATGTTTGACTTAGAGATGTACACTTACGACTTCATGTCACAACCGGATTTTTTATAGTTTTTTATTTCTTTTGGCAGACTTAACAGTTCCAATAATAAAAAATAATAATTATCATGGTGTAATTTCAATATGTAATAACCGGGAAGATATCATAAATTATTATATATACCTAATAACATATTTAAATAGTATATAACCAAGATAATAATGATTTGGGTTTTATATCCTGTTGTTCGCATAATTTACTTCTAAGATCTTATTTCTTCTGAAAATGGCTCAAAATTAAAAAGGCATAGTCTGAATGCTTGTTTTCACCGGAAATTTAATTCTGAGAGTATGTTTGCTTAAACTCTGATATGTACAGGGGTTTTTGTTACGACGGCGGCGAAGCTCATCATACATATGCGAGTAGGTAATCACTTAGGGGTGTTTACATTTTGTCATGTCAATTTCACTGACCTATTGGTTCAGTGACTTACACAACGAAACAGATAGATGTCTAGTTTCAGGGCTGTAACTCGCGTCTCGTTTTCACCCCACTAGGAGTTAATACTTTTAATGATCTTTTACTAGGTATTGATGATTTTCCTGGGATAAAAAAACCTATATTCTGTTCTAAGGCTTAATTTATATAATGTGAATAATAATAATCGGTTAATGAACAACGAATAATGCACCGTTAACGAAATACCTAACAAAAACTCACATTATCATTACCTAATCTATAAAAAAAAATATTAAAAGAATCTAATGATCGTGATTTCTAACAACGTAAATAAAATCTTGATATGCATTATTATTATACAAAAATAAAAATGTTGCTCTTCTTTTGTTTTTTCCATAAATAAGTCCTACGAAAAGCAGATATTTTTAAGGCCTGTTTTATAAATGTTTTTCTCATTAGTACGTGTTTCACAAAATTTAATAGAATAATTTCGAGCGTGAATAAAAAATCCTAACCGACGTGAAACCTCTCAGGAGTTGTCATAACAGCATCAACTTCAATTGAAAGTGGACTTTATGCCGTTCGAATAAAATTGAAAAAAGAAAGTCATTTCGTCGTAATTTAAATTATGTTAGCAGATTGTCGTCGACGGGAGGCTACTGTAGATTTACATGTGGACAATCGCGAGTCGGAATTATGTCAATGGTTCTACACCGTTTGGGAAATAATACGTATGTAGAGAACCTCGGAAAAATCCGACGCGTATCTAACATAGCGGTACCTGATCTTCTTATTAAGTAACATTAATATTTATTTTACACAAATTAATTAATGCTTAAATTAAGTTGTTAATTCCGTTTTTGTAAATAATTGGCGGTTTTTCTTTTAACGGTAGTTAACAAAAATATGTGTCTACAGAAGTACTAGGTTAATGTAATTCTGCTCATACCACAAAGCGTTGCAATTGCAATTAATGTGACGTCCTCATCCCATATCTCTTTTAAAGTAACAAGGAATACAAATATCAAATACATAGAACGCTCGTTTATGTCATTTATTGATGCCATGTCGTAATGGGAAATAACATAGACCGTAAAATACGAGCAATTACGTGTGTGCTTGTTTATTTCAACATAATTTTATCATAATAATAAAATGTCATAATGTTTGTTACGTATTTACATTATGACATATAATAAAGAAAAAAATATACTAAATAAACTTAAGAAAAATTCGAGACTTTAAACCTGTACGCATAATTTTCCTTTAATTCCAAATAAATAGTCCCTATGAGGTATAGCATAAATGTGTTGGTATCTATATGCATTCTCTTAAGAAGGTATAGGTACCCTTGCCTGTTCGTTAGCTGCCCATAACATTTCAACCAAACGACATAATTAGTGGCAGCACAAAAATAATAAAAGTGTTATGAAAATCTGTCCGCTAGCAGGTGGCTGCTGAATATTAATCCCTCCTCATGAATACATTACAGATGTTAACAAGTCCCCCCCACCGCCCCAATGCCCCCTCTGTACCTACTTACCCCCGTTTGCCCTCCTTTGCACCCGTTGTTCTTTCGGCTTTTTGTCGCGACCTTCACTTACACAGTAAACTCAAAAGCAGTAGTGTGCCAAAAATGTTTCGTATTCACGTATAAAATGAGGACATATTCTTGCAAAAGTTATAATTAAAGGTTTAGTATGTACACATTCAACAAATAATAAAAAAAAACCTGCAAGTACCTGCCTTTGGCATGAAACAACGGATTTAACTCGCGTATTTTTATTTTATTTGCTGACGTATCGAATTCCTTACAGTTTCCATAATCGTAGCATGACTGAGCTGACAATAGTCTAACGCTAAAGTGATTTATACAGTTATACAAACTCGTAACTGTGTAAGTATTTTTTATACAGGTACGTATATATTATGATAAATTTAATTTAGACACAAAAGCTGTAACTATAATAATGGTATTGTTTTGAGAAGGCTTATTTACTGCTAATTAATGTTTGCTGCGATAATCTCTTCAGTACTCAGTACATGGCTTTACATATTTCACGCTTTAAGACGTTAATGCTTTTAATAGGCAAATCTGTAAGACCGACCTGATCTGAAAACTTGATAATTTAAAGAGAAGAAGGGTATATATATATATATATATATATATGTATATATATATATATATATATATATATATATATATATATATATATATATATATATAATTTAAATATTAGGTAGGTACTAAGCATAACTTATTATATTAAAGTAACTTAGTTATCAAAGCAATTGATAACGCACACATTCACATTACATATTTGTTTATTAAGTTAGAATACCTAGGTACATAATATATATATGCATAAAGAAAATGTATGTTCCGATACGAGTATATTATTACATGTAACATGTAAATACTGACCAAATTATTAAGTTTGTTTTCGTGAACTAAATTACAAACTTCCCTATATAATCATTCAAACTTGCTCCTGTAATAGCTAAGGATGTTACAGTATACCTACTATATACTTATTATAACAAGTAGGTGGCTACGTTGGTAGCTTAAGCTCTAAGAATCTATTCACGAAATTGGACTCTCTATTGCGAAGGATTACTTTCAAAGGACGTCTTGAATTTAATAGCCGCGTATTTCTAAAACTTAAATGTGGTGCTTAGTAAATGTCTTTACTGAGATAGTTTAAATTCATTTATAATTATTAACTTATGTAAGAGCAAGTGTTTTGGTGAATATAATAAATAAGTTCCGTAATATGTTTAGGATTACATACTCGTAATATAGTTTTTAATGACACAGAAGTCTCACGTTTTTAATCACGCAAGAAAGTGTGAATGATAGTGAAATGACAATGGTCATTGACACTCATTCACTCATTGAAAGTATGACTTCTGTCGTAGTAATAACATTATGTGCTACCCCTTTGTTTTAATAAATATCAAATTTAATGATAAAATTATTTCAGAAAGTAAGGAATTTAACGTAATTATTACCCAAACCTTAATAATAATATCTATACTTATTGTAAATAAGATTATATAGGTATATACATAATTTTATTTTACACTGATAAACATGGAAAAGATGGCGCCGGCAATCAACACCGGAAGGAAGTGACTCGGGAACATAACAAACGACAGCAAAAATAAAGATACAAGAAAAAAGCAAAAAGTAGGTCACATTATGAACAGCGGATCTTAAAGATTCGAACTAAGTATATATAATAAAGATAAAATTTTGCTTTTTGGATTACCTGACCCCACATATTAACATCATAGTTAGTAGGTCAGGTTAATTCTGACGCTTAGTGTACATGCATTCAGGCGTAGATACTTTAACATCTAAATTGAAAAGACTTTAAAAATTGGGAAGTAGCTGTACAAAATATCTTACAACGCCAGCGCTTACGCTAGAGATATCGCTTTAATGGGTTCCACATGGCAAGTAGCCCGCCAAAAATGGGAAGAGATTAGCTCAATGAAAGAGCCACATTCGATAGCCACAGACTGTGCCGGAAAATAATGTGTTCTGCTCGAATGGACAAAGGCTGGAGGCGGTATTATCCGCCAGATGTTGGCATCCTGCCTTATGGAATATACCCTGAATGACGTATCGTTCAATGCCTGTAATGATTTGATATTTATTACATTTATTGATGCAATTGAAGCAATTGAAAACTAGTTGACCTTGTAGTCTAGCTTTCTCGTTGAAATAATTTCCAATTTAGATAATTAGCACTTTTTTGTTATTTAATTATTTTTATGGTGAAATAGTTTGTGCGAAATAGCTTGTTAACAAGGACAACGCCAAATCTTTATCCGATGTGGGTTGGTAAGTAATTAAGAAATGTTATCTTTTCATACTAAACATATTTAAGGACCTGTACCTACATAGATATTTACTACTAGGTAAGTAGGTTTTGCAGAGGATGCGATCCAGTTAGTCTATGAAATGCTTCACAGAGTTCACTATAAAATAATTTTATTGAGGTTTTCTCAATTTTGTACAACAGTTACTTAATACAAACCTCTTTACTTGATCCCACATGAAAGGCCTATCTTCATGGTAACATTATCCAAATCGAGTTATATGTGAATATCTTCCGAAGTGTTCCTTTCCTCAAGAGAGCTCCCAGAACTGAAATTTCTCAAATTGGGATTTGAATCACTTGCGAAAAAAAAAGTGGTTGACACGTGAGTAAACTGACAATAGTGTGGTCGCGAGTAGATGTTTTTGTTTTGACACAGTTTTTACAATAGAGCATAAGACTTTTTAACCTTTGATCAGTATAAGAATCACAACGGATCCAACTATAAGCATCACATTTTGTAATTTTTTTTAAAAAAAGTTATTCGCTTTATCAGAATCCGAATGTACGAATTTTTCATCTTTCATTATCCGACGGGTGAATCCGCTTGATTTATGCCAAATCATTATCATAGTAGGTACTTGTGGAATACATAGTATAATAATTGTAAAATTATCTGTGGAATCTAAAGACAATAATTTAACGATGACGTCTAACGTAACTTGATATTATAGGATTTAAAAGAATTCAACTGGCTTCTGCAAACAAAATTCATAAATTAGGATTTGAGATTCGCAAGCGCTTCTTACTTTAAAGACGAAATGTAAATAAGACAAATTGCTCATTTCACTAAGAACTTTGCGAACTAAGCGCAAGTTTTGCAAAACTGCCGCCATCTTGTGCGATTAGTCAAAGCCGATATAGACTCTGAAATCAATACCTATCTCTTTCCATCGCAAGAGTTAAGGCTCGTTAGATAGAGACGGAGATGTCGTTGTTGGCAGGAACTTGCCACTTTGCGTAACTGTGATGCCGTCGGCAGATATTGAGAATAGGGTTGCCATTACTTCTGAGGAAAACTTATTTTTTTGCTTATCTCGCTCGTTTTATGAAAACGTATAAATTAATTGTGTTATTTTACAAAAAAACTTAAGTAGATAACTTTGAATTTAACTTTAGGTCAATACGTAAGAATTGGCAATTGTATATTCCTAGACCAAGAAAAGTTTTACTAAAGTAAGTACCTATAATCCTTGTTTCGAACGTTGTTGAGTACAATTATGTTTATCAATTATCTATGAAATATAAATTCCAATTAAATGTAGCCTTATATTAAGTAAGGTATCAGGACTGAAGAATATTTAGGTGTGACTTACTCACTACTGCGTTTCTATCGCTTAATATATTGTTTCAGTATTAATAAAAAAAAGTCAGCTTAAGCTTTTGTTAGTTAGATTAATATTGTGTTCAACCCTATTATAACCAAATGCAACGCGCGTTACATGGCCCCGTCGGTACTGACTTGAGAATATTGCTAAAGGGAATACTAGGAAGCGTGTAGAGATAGTACATAATTTTCCTAATAAGCTAGGTACCTATATTATAATTATGTAGTTAATGTAGTAGTTAAAGTACCTACGTTACGCTAACTTAGCGCCTTGAAAAAATCCAATGTAAGTTTTAGAATTATCATGCAGATAACTGTTACGGGTTTCTTTTTTTTATTATGTTTAGGCTAGAGGTCATTTATTAACATTAAATTTGAACTTACAATCCATACTTACTTATTGTAATATTTTTACCACTATAGCACTGGGTTTTTCGGATGAAGTGCGCGAAGATGCTGGGTCTGGTTGCAAGGAGCGCGTAAAGGCAAACAAAATGTATGTAACATAGTACTTTACGATTGAGTCGAATTAAGGGAGCAGGAGTAAGTAGATACTGTTTACTTTAGTATTGTGATAAGTCATTATAGGACTTAGGGATAAACATATTTCAAAAAGTAAACTGGTAGTACATCATAATACAGAAATCGCTTAAAAGCGTGTCTGTTAACGTTTCTAAAAGTAACTACTTACTCATCATTCTTGATTCTATCGTAGTTACATTAGGTATCACATTTGTCCTAAATTATTTACACAGTTAAATTTATCATCCCCCCGTTTACACCCAGACGTAACTATCCAGAAAGCCATAGATACAAAGACCAAAATAATTAAGTACTTTACTAAATTCCGTTTAGATGATCCATTTAAGCCTGGCAAAGAATAGGTACAAAATCTTGGTACGTGTTTGCGCGTACATGAAACATCCTCAAGAGATGTTGACAGTACGGCACTGAACCGTTAAGTGATTTGATATATTAAGTTTTTCTTTCTACTGTCATAAGAGTAGCTATAACAATATCCTCTCATCAAAACCTTTAACGGTTTTTCAGAACGCTCGTTAAAGGTGACGTTACTATAGATAACCCTCCAGTTTACGATAATACTGCAACTAACGACGATCCTAATCCAACCAATTGCCATCCAAAAGTCAACCTTAAACTAACTAAATAAAATTGAAATTGTCTTTGCAAGTTGGTTCCGCAGTATTACAGCTAATCCAGCAATCAAGAGAAACAGTTGTTGCTATCCCTTGCGCACAAGCAGGCTTTTGTATCTCTTATCCTTTTCTATCGTAGCGTTATTGCATGACATTGGCTGTAATATCGGATCGCGATAGCTTTGTGAGGCTGTATGGTGCTGAGACATGAGTGAAGTGTTTTCAGCACCTACATTACCTCGACAATGGGCTTAGTATGTTGTAATAACTTAAAAATATGACGAAAACAAAACAATAACTACCTATACAACATTCGGGCCGACTATAATATATTATCCAGTTTACTTGTTATGTACCTACCTACTTACTAAGAATATAATATTTCTGAACGCCACGTTCTCGACCATCTTATATCAGACTTAGATATAATTATATTATGGACTACAATTGTTACTGTTTTTTTAAAACAAACAATTCATTGCTCGTTAAGCATTTTAAATTTCAATACCTACTAAAAAATATTTCTTACTACGAAATCTAAGTTAAGAAAGATATTTGTTACCCGAAGAACCTGTTTTTCCTCGTAAAAACATCGGTCAATTTGTTATAAGGAAAAAACATTTTAACGGGCTAAATTAAGCTAATATTATTTAAGTACGGAGCTTAAAGCTTACTTCAACATTTACGGGCATAATTGGAAGTCGACTACGTATAACTAACTTCATTTAAATATACTACCTACTTACTATTTATACATAATATTCTAATGAGAAATATGAAAAACAAGCCTAATTTATGCAGTCTGCAGAATTATGTGTGCTTGTTTATCTAGAGCCTTTAAATGCTAAAAGCATGGACGACAACGTACGTATTTAGATGAACTTATGTTTAATAAATGTAAACATTATTTGACTCAGTACGCGATGTCCTTTAATGTTTGTAGGCAACTGTTAATCAAAAGTGTTATTATTCTATCTAGGTACCTATTTGTTACAAGGTGGTACATAATTATATTTTTAAATTGAAAACATATACCTTAAATTGTTATACAAAGGTTGTTTCAAATTTAAGTTAAGTATTTAACTAATAAGTGCCAAGAAATGTAGTTTTTTCAACCGACGAAAAAAACGGAGGAGGTTCTCAATTCGACGCGTATATTTTTTTATTTTTATTTTTTTTTTTTATGTATGACCACGCATAACTTTTTACAGGGTGGTTCGATTTTGATAATTCTTTTTTTATTGGAAAGGGTATACTTCGAAATTGGTCCCATTTTAATTTGGAAAAAAAATTCCGACCCTAAGGGTAGAAAAACAGGGGATGATTAAATTTTCACACACCGATTGTATCGTTTGACCATGGGGAACTTTTTACAGAGTAGTCCGATTTTGATAATTCTTTTTTTATTGGATAGGGCATACCTCAAAGTTGATCCCATAAAAATTTGGAAAAAAGAAACCTACCCTAAGGGTGGGAAAAAGGGGGTTAATAGCAAAAACAAGGTAGGTAGCTATTTTAAAAATAATTAAAAATTAAACATGTAATAATTTGTATAAATTATGGCCACAGAAAATTATAAAATAATAACTTTTTAATAAAAAAATTTAACCGCCGAAAAAAAACTAAAAGGCAATTAATTGTATACGTACCTATATCCCAAGCACGACACCACAAAAAATTACCAAATTGTCAGCAATAAAAAAAACTGTAGGAAACATTTCATTAAAATTAAAAAAATACACAATTCAAGATGGCGTCCTTGCGTAATTTTTCCATAGATATAAAAAAATTTAACCGCCGAAAAAAAACTAAAAGGCAACAAAAAACAATAGCGCACTGAAAAGAGAAAAATAATAATTTTGTCTTTTATAACGACTATTATTTTGGTTGTAATGTCTGATATTTTTGAAGTTGGTGCCAGCAGGTGCAGCAACTCTTCACTCTCAACTCTTTACTAAGGTGCTCAAGTTTGTTTGAGGCTGGCACCGACTCCAAAAATATCAGACATTACAACCAAAATAATAGTCGTTATAAAAGACAAAATTATTATTTTTCTCTTTTCAGTGCGCTATTGTTTTTTGTTGCCTTTTAGTTTTTTTTCGGCGGTTAAATTTTTTTATATCTATGGAAAAAGTTACGCAAGGACGCCATCTTGAATTATGTAATTTTTTAATTTTAATGAAATTCCTACAGTTTTTTTTTATTGCTGACAATTTGGTGAATTTTCGTGGTGTCGTGCTTGGGATATAGGTACGTATACAATTTATGATGCCAAAACTAATTTCGGTCAGGGCTAAAAACCCTAACCCAGCCTAAAGGCTTGAAAGCCTCTCTGCTGGAGGTTCGCCACCCGTCCCGTTTGCAGTAAAGCCCCATTAGTTGGTAAACTGCGCTATTCAGTTAAAAAAAAAACTAATTATACCTACAGGAGCTTCTCACATGGAAGCTCGTCTACGTTCGATTTTGCAGTAAACGCCCACCAGTGGGCTTCAGTTCAGTATTGAATTAAAAAAAAGAATTAATTCTATTTCAAAACTCTCGCTAATGTAACAAACTTTTTAGTTTACAAATGTCTGCACTTTAGATAAAGTATTATCAACTAGATTACGGGCCCCTTTAAATTAAGTATAACTAAACAGTCCCCTGGCAGTTGATCAGGGGACTGATTTATCCTTCCTTCCCAGTTTTTCCCCTGGGATATTTGTCACGACAGGGGAATGAAGTACACAAGACGTGACGTCTGACATAAAATTGTCGTACCTACTTATAATACCTATATGTAGAAAAATTATAAAGATTCAATTAGGTACGACACGTTTTTTTTTATTTCTGAACAACCTTAGTTACTTGTAGGTAGGTACTTATTTAATAATTAATGTTTGTTCATCTCCTTTGAATATAAAATATAATTTATGAATAAAAACGACGGCGATAGTTAGTTCTAATTAATTTACTAAGCTAACCTTGTAGGTAGGCAAGCAAAATTGGTGAGTATTATAATTCCGTATTCAAAAAACCTTTTTAGGGACGGTAAGGACTAACTAGAATTATAAGTAGAAATGGGACGGATTTGTTTCAAGTCATTCCCTAGAGAGAAAAAATCCTCAGCCGGGGGTGAATTTTGTGACAATTGACGATCAGCCACAATTGCCCACGGGAGGGCTGTTCAAATCCAAATTTAACTGCAAGAAAATAAATGATACAAAGCGAAGGGTTTTGAGAATTATGTAAAACGTTGTGATATTGGAGATGTGATCGATTCAGACTTTGATGGATTCTCTTAGATTTTACTTTTGCTGAGTAATGTTCAGTTTTTACAACGACACAGCTGATCGATGGTAGGTTGCTATTTCTCTTCGTAAACTTGGACCTTTAATTTTTTAGATTCGTTCAAAGTGGAGGTACTTTAAATAATGTTTCTCAGTATCTAAGTAACTCGCAAATCGAATACCAATTAAAGACATTGTTTGCATTGCAGATAGGTAGTAGTTAAATAGTACTGACGTCCCTTAATTTATAGTAAATTTATTTATACGCTGTCTATTTGTAGCTTTCTACAGTCAGAGCGGATAAGTCTTGTTGGGTAAAAACGTTTCTATGAAGGTATATTTACAACTTTGTCCATTTGCGTTTGATAGTCAATACGCAATAGGTGTTCCTGTTACTATACTTAATATAGTACCTAGTAACCATAACGTACAGTACCAAGATTAACTATATAAGTAATTATATTTATTTTAACTGTTATTCTTAATTAAGCAATTTCAACAAAAAACTGCAAGATGAGATTTTTTGTATTAAAGTTCAAAATCAGGTTTTATGTGAAATTCACCTGTTTTATATATTTATTTATTTATTCTTTATTGCACAAAAAAAAACTTATTACTTAATGTACAAAAGGCGAACTTAATGCCATACGGCATTCTCTACCAGTCAACCTTTGAGATGAACAGAGAGCATGTGTAGCGCAAATAAATAATACACTTAATATTATGATAAATACAATATAAAATAGGAAGATGTAACACTACATAAATAAATACATAAATTTATATAGGTACTTAATAATATATACCCACAAACATCAAGCAATCCATCAAAAACACCACTTAAAAACAATAACACTCACATAACCGTCGCGAAATTCATTACTCTTCCTGAAACCCATGACTCGGCTCTTTCTACCCTCAATTACAGAATGCGAGGGAAACCTCCATTGTACGCGGCTTACCAACCTCTCGCTGAATGGGCAACGATGACCGCCAAGTCCGAGTCTTAAGCCAGAATAAGCCGCAAGGACTGAAGTAAGCCACGCACTTATAATAAGGTTGTTTGCATTCCTGCACTCCACTAGCCGCACTTGTTTATTGAAAAGGGTCGAATAATACTTGTGCGTAAGTTTAAGTCTATCTATATATCACACCGTTTTCAGATTCCGCCTTAGATATTAAATGATATTTGGATAACGTTATCTTGTCTATACGCAAATTAAAATTATGTGATAAGTAACGTAACTTTCCTACTTACTACAATCCGTATTTTTTATTAAAAATCATTTATTATTGCAACTTTCATAATAAATCAAATGTGTTATTAGATACACAAAAATAAGCCATCAAATATAGGGTTACGTGACTCAACATTCCTTGTGTGTACCGGCTATTTTAAGTAGTTTAACACGGCGTTTAATCTTGTTCTGTACCTATCTACCTAATGTGCATACACTGTCAGCACATCGCAACAAACCTAGAAGGTTAACTTATACAACCAAAAACTATGTTGCTTTACTGTACCTGTTTCAGTATTGACCTAGTACGTTTATATTGCCGTCGTTTTAATTAAAAATAGAAAATTTTCCTCATATTTGAAAGAAGCTATCATACATGTATTTAAAGCCAGCAATTATAATACAATTTAAATCACTTAAGCAATAATACATGTTGCTTTACTCGTATGTGCTTCAATATTTAGTGCGTTTATAGATAAACGTAGTCATGTATGTGTGCGTGTGTCTGGTAATTGGTGCGGAAGTGTTTTTACAATCGATCGCGGCGGCGCGGTGCCGGCACCGAGTGGATGCTGTGAGTTTCCATTACTGCGCTGAATACACGTACCTATCTTGCACGGTGTTTGTAAATATTAGCGAATCATTTGATGGAGCGGTGTGTTAAGACAACACAGCGTTTTAAGAAACAATTCCTTACAGTTTCATTAGTTGATTGGAAATAAGCACATGTGATCTAAATTAAAATACTTACGTACCGAATTAAAACAAATATCGAAAAAAGTAACTTGTCAAATTCTCTTTTAAATATACGTTTTTATATCGATAATAATTTTGAAACAAAATAAGTAGGTAGGTAGGAAATCAAAATACATGTCTACTCTATCGATAGGTAAATATTTCTTATCCTGGACTTATCCTTCATTCTACTAGAAAATACCTACTTCAAAAACTTTACATACCTAAATGTTTTATTCAAATGTGTGATAATTGCTTAAGCGTCAGAAATTATTGTAAAATGTAACAAACCAGCAAAGTACTTAATGAACAATGTCGAGATTCCTTCAAATTAAATTAGTCAGCACGCGGTAGCGTCGACAGAACTTAAGTAATTATCAAATTCGCTACGACGCGACGCCAGTAGGTATTGAGCAACTTAGGTTCTAAAGTCTACACCTACATTAAATGCTAAAGACTACGATATAAAGTTTTGACTTTCAACAGGAAAACGCAGAACTGGTCAGTATTTATGTACTTCTCGTCGTGACCATATTCACTAATACAAACCACGTCAGAGGCTATCAAAGACAGTTTATTTCACATATCGATTCTGTGCAGTCTAACTCACTAACTCGCAGTTGCCCATTCAACTTTCAACTGAATGCTATTCAAACAATTTCGAGCAGCAATAAACTGAGCTTTGAATAGAATTTTACTGAGCATTCTTTAGTGGAAATAGAATTTGCATCTAGTCTAGGTAAAGAGAGAATTCTGAAATACCTAAGTCTAGGATTACACTATAGCTTTGACGACAATAAAAAATGTTTAACTGATATATATAATCCGAATTGACCCTTTTTTAATTTAGACATCAGACTGAAAAATAAAAATCCCATTTATGCCTTGTAAGCATTTTTTTTTTCATAAATTACTACAGGTAAGTAGGTACCTACCTAAACAAATTTTAATAAACATCTACTAGGTACGCACGCCAAAAATATATTTTAAGTTACCTATTCAATTGTTATTTTGGATGATATCATACTAACTAGCTTTATAAGTAATTGCCAACCCGAAAAGATCTGATAATCCTTAATGACCGTTATAACTATTATCTGTCAAACTGTCACGCTCAATTGACAGTTGCGGTGTTACGCACCAATGAACTTAAGGATTGGTTATTCTATTCCTCTTAACCAAAGTACGTAAGTCAATGGATATTGTGTAATTGAACTTCAACCTTGTTTCCACGACCACAACGTGGCATTCGGAGTTACTATTGTATTTGACTATTTAGTTAATTTTGTGGCGGCGCCGACGCGCCTCGTCCGGTGCGAATAGTTTGATGTGATTATTCAAATCTCGTGGTCTCGAGTTGTATTAGCTTGACAAGGTTAGGAAACGGTGGAACAGAGTTTAGGTTATTAACACTGGCAGTATATCAGTTCTGGTCAGTTTTGATCATTTTAAACATTTTTCAGCTGCTGTAGACTGTAGACATAGCGATACCTAGTGAGATATAATTTAACACCTCTATCTATTCTTTATAGTTGAAATACCTACATAAAATTCGAAAGATATTTTACTTTAGCTACGCTACATTACGTAATACATAACTAGCTAATGTTCAAATGTAAACTCACCATAGAGAAGTAATAGCGAAAGCAGCGCGCGCGCCGCCATTTCGGGGGGGAGGGGAGCGCGGCGGGGACAGCGGGGAGGGGGGCTGCCTGAGCAAGTTCATCTCCATGGACGCAACATCTGAAAAATAAACTAAATTAAAATTCATCAAAGTTCACCTAAAAATGTTGTTTAACTTGTGTAAAAAAAATGGACATGAAAAAGTACCTACGTATGCTATGATACGTATACGTATTGAAAGTTACATAAACGTGACGACGATTACAATGTGTCATTTTTTTATATGGTCAAGGCTTCTAATTCCGGCATATTTTTGAGCTAGATCAACTTTGGTTAAAAATTTGAGACGTTTATTTTTAACTATTTACCCATTGCGTGCATGTACTAGACTAATAATTTACTTGGCTATCAAGTAAAAGTATGATATTCCATGTATCTAGGTTGCTTAATTTATTATATATTTTTTATAAAAAATTGTCAGCTAGACGGAGTTTCCCGCCTGAGTGGGGCTATTCCGTCATGCAAGCAGTTTCCTTAGAATTACGCAGTTTTTTGAAGTCTTAGCTAGCTGAAAATGAACACACGTCGATTTCAATCAAATATGTCTTATAAGACCTTAGATATAAGATTTACAATAGGAGTTATCCGCAAACACAATTTTTTGGGGCTATTCCGGCATATTTTGCCAAACAGATGAGCTCAACCTTTTAAAATTTTACTAATATATATATTTTTTATATATATTATTTCATAAAATAAGGATTTATGCATTTTGCAGTACGGAGTATTTTCGTACTACGTTCTATCGAACTACTTACTCATATATTTCGTCACAGCTAAGCTTATTATGGCCAGATTAACAAGTGTACCTATTTTAAAATGTAATACACTAAAAAAATGTTGACAATGTCTGGAATCGGAAAATACCGGCATATAACAACTTTGCCCCTTAAAAAATAGACGGAATTTCCCACTTGACTATTTTGAAGTTGTTAATTTTTAATGGTGAATTACTAAAAACTATCGGGATTTTACGCATCACGAACAGGCAGACACGTTTATACATATCATAGACGTTGTAATAAAAATACAAACAAGCCTAGAAGTCTAACTATTTCATATTTATCTTCGATCAAACTGCATAGTACTATACTCGCACTTCGACTTCGAAACGCAACTGAACTTTGAAAGCAGATATTTTTCTTCCTTTATTGCACAGCGTCATGGGTGTTTTTTAGTTTGCATTAGAAAACCCTACTGCTTTACCAACTGAGCCGGCAGCCGCGAACTGTGCTTAGATTCGCCAAAAACGTGTACGTGACGGAATAGCCCCATAGACGGAATTAGAAGCCTTGACCTTACTTACCTACCTATTATGAATTTAAGGTATTTAATGACTATAGCATTCTAAAAATCTTAAGTACCTACCTATAAAATTTTCGAACACACTTACACAAAGGTACCTGCCTAATTTTAAGACTCAACAAAGTCATCGCTAAGCCAGAGTAAGTCATTAATTTGACATTACATTACCAACCGCTCAAATACGTCACAGGTTAAACAATCTCCAAGTTGTGAACACAAGGTGTCATTAGCGAGTTGTTCCGAGCAGGCATCGTCACCTGTCGCGCTTGCTCGTTTGTGCCGGGAACGCCGAAAATGCTCCCGTGGGATACGCAGAACAATCAACACAAAATTAAGTGTAACTTTGTTCGCAGGCGACAAATGTTTTGAACTTAAGAAGATGTAAGTACATAAGTTGGAAGACAAGTGAATGACTACGACTACCTATGTAACTGAAATTATAATGATAGTACCAATTAACGCAATTTGTAGTCATCTATTATTTACTTTTTAGTATCTAAAGTAGAGACTATTAAGACTAATAGGTGGGTCTTATTACTTTGTTAAAGTTCTAAATACAGTTAACAAGTAAAACATCTACTACTATACTCAAACATCATTTTGGTAGATTACTATTTTTATTTGGATAAACGATGTCAATAAAATGGTTAAATTGCAATTAAATAAACGATTCTAATAGTAATAAATACTTCAATAATTTACCCTGTCCTATATAAAGCGTTGATTACGATGATATAGTTCAACAGTAGGTCCTATTATCGTTGTGTAATGTTGTGTAAGTATTCAATTTCGATTTGTCCCGCTTGGTTGACTTGCAAACAACACGTCAACCCGTCGACCAACATGTTTGTGCTACACTCTGTTTCGTTCGCGAATTGTTTATCGCGTTGTTTTGTTTTTATATTCAGCCAAACTTCGAAACAATTTTTGTTCTGCCTTTTAACGAGGAATAGGTATGTACGTCTAAGTTCTTTTGGTGGCGTTGCCCTAATTGACTACCAGGCTTATTTTACACGACCGTATACCTCCACCGTTGTAATAATTGCTTTTTTTGTCTTTACCTACAAGTAGAACATTGATGTTCGTTATCTCTTTTAGAATAATAGACGATACCGAAATCGAAAAAACTGGTAAATTGTACCTAAGTCTACTTGACATTGTTGGTCTACAAGTACCTACCAAGTTTTTACCTTTCCAAAATAATCTTATAACCTTAGTAAAAATGTGTACCTACTTACTTATTTACTTTGAACTTAAAATTTTAAAACAAAAAACATATTTTCTATTAATATGGACTGGAATCCCCAATAAGAACGTTAACACATTCCTTGTTGTTTTATACGACAAGACTGGAAAAGTCCCGCTTTATTACGGTAAGTGCTGTCTAATCGCCTCTTCACTTGCGGCAATAGTGGGTGAACCCGAGGGGCGGGAGAGTGCTGCATTGTTAATGAACACGCAAACAGGCAGTGCTGTTGTTATAGACAAGTGACAACTGCAGAGAGCTCGTGTCGAGTTGACATTCGTCCAATCAGTTGACAATTCTCCAATGACCTAACTGTTCCCTAATAATTTGACAATTGAGTAGGTATACAAGTGGTTTTATTAAAAAAAAAAACTAAAGGATATTAAAAGGCAACTATTCTATTATATAAACTAATGAAGTTAAAATTCCAAAATTGTTATAGACAATAATATCTCAAACAATATTATTAATATTAAGATTCTAGAAATATAATACCTACATAAAGGTAATATGTATTGAAGGTTGATGAGTCACATAATAATAATATTATTTGATTTAATTGCATTAATAATACCAAATATGTTAAGCGCGTGACGTAATTAGGTACATAATTAATGTTAATACATAGGAAAAACCGTACCTAATAAAAAAAATGACTGAAACTGTATTTTTTTAACTCAAGCGCCAATTTTATATTATAATATCATGGTCCGGGTTCTTTAATGATAGCATCTTAATTTTCTCTCCACAGAGATCGGATTATAAAGAGTGCTTCCAGAGACGCTCTTAATAAATAATGCGCGGTCACTCCCAGTTAAACCATCCTGAAACCATCCACTTCTAACAAGAATTGAACCGTGAAACACCAGTAATAAGGTTTAAAATAGCATAACATAAGTTTCCTTAGACGAAAGTATTATTCTCAAGTGAACCTTGGATCTTACTGTTTACTTAATAAGAGTTATAATAGAAGTATGACGTGCTGTAATGGAATATGTGAATAGAGCATACAGGGTGTAGCCATAAGACGCCATATATTTGCGGAGTTTATGTGGTGGATGGTCATTTATCTCTATAATTTATTACGTCTGATCAAATTTCACAATGTGATCAGTTCAGTGATCTTGTAGTATTTGAACAAGGGAAGCATGATACCTGGTATTTTAATATTGCTTTGTTCTTGCAATTGTGAAAACTTTTCTGGCTAGAAATTCTTAATAAAAAATACATTAATAACACCTTATTAATGTATCTACTTTTGTTAAGTTTTATATTATTACTAGCGGTCGCGGCAGACGTCATCCTGCGCGTTCGAAGTTTAAATTTACTTTAGTTAGACAACGTTTGTATGGGAAAAGCTGTTTTTAGGGTTTTCCTGGCAATCACTTGAATTTTTCTTGTCGTATAAACCATCCTTGGATTTCAGCGAACATCTAAAAAAAAGAGTTAGCCAAATTGGTGCAAGCGTTGTAGAGTTATGCGCTTACCAACACATTTTGCGATTCATTTTTATATATATAGATAGATAGATAGATAGATAAAAAACTCACAATCTACGTTAAAGCTAAGGAACAAATAGAGTCGCATTATTAGCTTTGCGACAGATCTAAATAGACGTCTTAAATGAGACAGATCAACTTTATCTTCAGGTTGAGTTCAGTTTGGGATATTGAATTTTCCATTTATTTCCGTATCGACTTCGATACTCATGCAATATCCGCTATTATCGCCTTCGCATTCGATTTGAGCATTCTAGACAATATCGCAGTAGGTATTTCGAAACATCTGGGTGTAGAAAAATTTGGCTGATAAGCGTTCTTTGATATTAAAAAGCTATAGCCAAATTGTATAGGTAAGGTTCTAAAAGGAGACCGGGTCAAATCTAAATTGTATGTAATAGTAACTTAAAGGTTGATGGTATGATGTAAATACAAATTACGCTTAATCTTATTAGGTATGTAAAATACCGAACTGATAGTTCTTTATCAAAAACGGATAATACATTATTCTTTTCACATTGGAGGAAATCCTCTATATATTTAAATAGTTGGCAATTGCAATTTGTCAAGCGTGTCGAAAGGTTTAACTTTGCTGACAAAGTAGCCAATCTCGACATCCAATAACGTCGGTGCATCGAACTGGCTACATTCTGTGAGACAAAGTGCCGTGGCGGCCGCCCCGCCGCGTCTGCCGCGCGTTATAAATCACAGCCTTTATCTACCCGCCTCCCCTCCACCCCCACTCCTTTTAACTCTGGAGGGGGCTTGATTACAGAAGTCTCGCGGGACTTGCACTGACGGTTTGAGGTTGCATATTTTGGACACGCCATTTTACTGACGGCATAAGCAGCAATAATATGCTACATTCAGCATTCTATAATAATATGCTGTACGCACAAAGACTGTGTAAGAACGGACGTCCATATACAGCCCACGAGTATGTAGGTACAGATTATACTTTTAGAATTGTTGTGTTGCTCGAGACTGTATTGCGACTTTTTGAATTTGAGTCCATAAAGAAACAGTGTATTTTGCAGACACGGACATACCTAATATTAAAATTAGTAGTTACAATTCAATACCTATTTAAATTTCTTATCATTTTATTTTCTTATTATTATTAACATCTTGATCGTATCCTTATCAGACTGAACATAGAAATTGCAGTTTCCGAGCAATCTATATGAAAACTAATGCACTGTGAATTCTATAAGCATTGATACCAGCTGTGACTCCCCTCCGATTGTTAATTAAGTTAGTGGTCTCATTCATACACTCGTCGACGAAGGGGAAATATTGACTGATTGCCAATAGGCAAACTGTTTTTGACAATCGGTTAGTATTGAATAAATTAAGGTAAATTGGAGAAATCGAGAATAAAATACTGTAGATACATATCTATACTACATAGGTACCTACTTAGAATGCCAAGGTTTTTATATAACGTTCGGTAATCTTTATAGGTAGGTATATAAGTGAATTGTAAGTAGGTAGGTACGTAATATTGGGTAGGCACTTGGAAATAAATTACACAAATTTGGATTTCAATAAATACGTACTTACCTGTCATAATTATTACAAACGCAATTTCCGAAAGGAAATTCATTCACATCAAACAATATATCTTACCTATTTATAGGAAATGTATATAAATACAAACGGAATATATATAATTTTAGTCATTCACTTGATTGCGGTCGTGAACTGAATGCATCCCAATTACAGAACAACCCCGTTAAGATGTAATCTCCATACAATCTACGAGGGAGCGATAAAACGCGATCGCAACGACTCGAGCGATCAACCGCTAATGAAACTACTCGCTACTTGCGTTTACTACCATAGTTTGTGGGGAGTTTCAACAGAACTTAAATTGTACATTGTTATGTGAGTGGCAAGTCTTAAGGAAAACCGTTTTGAGAATCGGATATAAGATAACGTATTAAGTACAGTTTATTACCTGAAAAAGCCAATTATATCGAAACCTTAAAAGCGTTCGTGTGAAAGGTTTTCTCGCATAGATAAGAATATAGATTATTTATTAACTTACTAGTGACCCGCCCCGGCTTCGCACGGGTGCTATAAACCTTCCTTAAGAATCACTCTATCTATTAAAAAAAACCGCATCAAAATCCGTTGCGTAGTTTTAAAGATCTAAGCATACATACGGACATACAGCGAAAGCGACTTTGTTTTATACTATGTATTGAAGTAAGGTGGAATGAAACAACTTTAACGAATTTAACTCGCGTATTTATTAATTAATAAGAAATGATTAAGTATTTAGTTAGATACATCGAAAATCATTTTTTAAAAAACGTTTGAAAATAGAAAATCATATATTTTAGGAATACAGACCTACAGCCGGTTCAAAATAGATAGGTAGGTATTAATAAAAAGTTGCATTCTAAAATCTTTTTGTACATTTTCAATCTCAATTTTTCACTTCAATAATGTGAACACGTGTTAAATACGTTACATATAACTCGTGTATGTAGAGTAAGTAGGTAAGGGTAGTGTGAAGCAATTAACAAAACGCCTTGAGACCGTGATTGATGTAGACTCGCATCAATGGGCGAGCTTAGTTGCAGAAACTCGACTTCCACATACCTTGTGCTTTACCATGTAATTCTGCAGGATGTATTAATGACTAACATTTATATAATGTTACTCATTACTCATCCCTACTAATATTATAAATGCGAAAGTAACTCTGTCTGTCTGTCTGTCTGTTACGCTTTCACGCTAAAACTACTGGACCGATTTAAATGAAATTTGGTACAAAGAAAGTCTGGAGCTTGAGAAAGGACATAGGCTACTTTTTAACCGACTGCAAAAAAGGAGGAGTTCCACGCGGACGAAGTCGCGGGCAGAAGCTAGTATTATATATAACTTTGTAATATAAGGAATAATTAACACATTCATTGACCTAGTTTTCGGTACCTATTGAATGCGTAAACAATTATTAAGTAGGTACTTGAGATAATTTCAAACTTAACCAACAGATGATGGTCCGACAACTTGGTGAAGGTTGCTAGACTCTGTAGGAATGAGCGGAGACCGGTAACTATTGAGATCCTTGGGGGACACATGTCCAGCAGTGAATCTGATAAGTAGTATCAATTACCTACCGTTTTCTCTAATTACGTTACACTAATGGCCTATATCAGTATGTCTAAGTATAAAGGCGTGCATTACAGACACAGTGTGATATACATGAAATGGCTGCCCAGAGAGCAATTTTCCATTATACTAATCGGATAACCTCGTCCACGCTTCAAATAGTTAACTACTTAAATCAAATAAGTGATACTGACTAGAAATGCGCGCCTATTTGAAGCATAAAGAAATGGTTTGGTCAATTAGAAAATACCGACTTCCATAGACAAACTCCAATCAATAATGGCAAACAAACGAAACGAATGCAAAAATGCTTGGTATTTACGTAAGTTAACCAAATATCTGGTCACTTTGATTATCGATTGGCACTGAAGATCCCTTGGCAGGACAGGGCATTAGGTATAAAAAAATCCCATCAAAATAAAACGTTGGTTGTGGAAACGTTCATAAAATAAAAACCAAGTGTTCTGGAGACAGTCAAATAAAGTGAAGTCGCAATTGACGAGGGAGAGTCATTGAGAGAAGTGTCTAGAAAATGAGTTGTATATAGATATAAATAAGGTTGGAAGTGTGAATGAAATAGTTATGTATGGTACCATAGTGGAAACCGCTGACCAAGCATCGACCCCGATTTGCCGAACAACTACGTCAGCGTGCACGAGGCACATACAACGCATATTTTCTTTATTAATTGTATATTTAAGTAATTCACTTTCTGTTCATACTTCGAGCTGAATTGTCATTCTAGTTAAATAAGTTTTCTTTATAATTAAATTACTTTTAAGTAGTTTTGGTTTTTTTTCAAACCTACGACTGTAGTTATCGTAATTGGCGCAGTCGGTAGGATCTTCGAGTCAGTACGCGGTAAATTCAAAGAACTCCAAAAATCGTTGTTCCTGTTGGCGCCGCGTTGCTGGTTGAGCTCTCAAGCCTTCATCGAGGATCCTGAATCTACGTGCTGCAGTCCAGTAGGCGAATCCGAAAATCGATTCCGGAAGAAGACCAGAATAAGAATATGAGATACCTGTGAGTACACTAGAATAGTTCTCGTGTTGCTTCCTTTTATCTCCTAGTTCGTAATCCTTTTTTTTTAGTTTTCCAAAATTTTTCACCCTAAGAATTCAGGTGAACGGGAACCTGCATCGCGTCAGGCTCGCCGGAATAGAGTAGATTTAGGTAGAAATTTAAACGAGTTAGATTTAGATCTTAGTTCTTTATTCAACATGGCCCAGAACGATCCGGACACTATTTTCAAGGCTCTGCGCCTCGTCCCGGAATTCGATGGGAACCCAAATGTATTAACTAGATTCATTAGCATATGTGATCAATTAGTGAAATCGTATGCCAGTACCTCACCAGGTAGTGAATTATCTAATTTATGTCTTATAAACGGAATACTGAACAAAATTACCGGTACAGCCGCATGTACAATTAATTCTAATGGAATCCCTGACAGTTGGTTAGGAATAAGAACTTCTTTAATTAATAATTTTTCCGATCAACGCGATGAAACAGCCCTATACAACGACCTTTCCATAGCCAGCCAAGGTAATAGAACCCCACAAGAATTTTATGACCATTGCCAATCTATACTTAGTACCATTATGACTTATGTGTCATTACACGAATCCGTTAGCACTACTATAGAAGCCAAAAGGACCTTGTACAAAAAGGTTGCAATGCAAGCTTTTGTAAGAGGACTTAAAGAACCATTAGGGTCCCGCATTAGATGTATGCGCCCCGAATCCATAGAGAAAGCACTAGAATTTGTTCAGGAGGAATTAAACGTAATATACCTACAAAAAAATAGTCAACCTCAGTTTAGTCCTAGGGTGACCATGCCCTCTCCAAATATAGGATTTTTGCCCCCTCGTCAAAATTATCAAACTCAAGCTTTTAACTGGCCCACTCCCGTTGGACAACGTCCACCAACTCACATACCCCAAGCTTTTAAATTCAACCCTCCAATGCAGTCTCAACCCCAAAATCGTATGCCTTCCAGAACTCAACAGATGTTCCGCGCTTTACCTCCGAATTATAGACCTCAAAGTAACGTTTTCCGTCTTCCACCTAAAAATAACCCTCAACCGAATTTTAATTCAACCCCTAAGCCCATGAGCGGAGTACAATCTTTTACACCGAAATTTTTACCTCAATCTAATTTTAATTATGTTAAATCCCAACAATTGCATATGAACGAATGTGCACCCTACACTGCTGACTCATATTACGACGGCAACTATACAGAGCCGGAGTATTATTACGGCACGGACTACGAATACTTTAGTGATAATTTTATAGAATATGATACCCCAGATCTTTATAACAGACCGACACATGACGAACAAATTACTTAAATAAAATGGTTTATAAGTTAAAAATAATATGTGGTAAAGATAGAATTTTAGATTTAGAATTAAGGGAATATTACGACATAATTAAATCAAGCTTTTATTATTTAAATCGACAAATAGTAATTATTTTTCAATTTCCTATAGTTTCAGTAGACATTTATGATTTATTTAAGTTATCAATAGTACCTAATAAGTATAGGCAGGCCCTTATCCCTCCTTACCCTTTTATAGCAACACATGAGAATTCATTCGTGTACATGGAGGCTGAATGCCCGAAGTTCACTCGCCTTTACCTATGTAATAAAGATGTCAGCCTACAGCTTAGAACCGTACCAGATTGCATACATCAGCTTATCACAAACCAAGACCTACAAGCAGCCTGCCAGCTCACCACCATTTCTCTATTGAAACCAGCTATGGAGAAACTTGATGACCAGCACTATACTGTCTCATTTCCGAAACCAACCAAAACGCAACTGACATGCGAAAGAGAAGACCACAATTCATTTCAAGGAAGTTATCTCGTCACCATTCCACTTAACTGCTATCTCCGTACGAAGGAATTCACTATTATAAACGACAATGACGTTATCCAAGGACACCCGCTGAAACTAGCTGAAATTCCACAAACCGTAGTAGAACAATTCGAAAACCCAACCTCAATTAACTTGAAATCTATAGATCTGAGAGGACTTCACAGCATCCAGAATAAACTTATGGTTGAGAATCCCTTATCACTCGACCATAATCCAGACTTGGCCATATACCATACAACGCTACCCTTATACGTTGTACTATTCGGTGCAACTGCACTCGTTATCATCATTGCCTACAAAAGATATAAATTATTAAACCGCAAACCCATGGATAATGCCGAATCACAGGAGAATAAAGAAAACTGCTCTACTCAAGATATCCCAGCAATATTTTCTCTTAACATTGGAAAATAGTTGCTGTTCTGAGGAGGGAGGAGTTATGTATGGTACCATAGTGGAAACCGCTGACCAAGCATCGACCCCGATTTGCCGAACAACTACGTCAGCGTGCACGAGGCACATACAACGCATATTTTCTTTATTAATTGTATATTTAAGTAATTCACTTTCTGTTCATACTTCGAGCTGAATTGTCATTCTAGTTAAATAAGTTTTCTTTATAATTAAATTACTTTTAAGTAGTTTTGGTTTTTTTTCAAACCTACGACTGTAGTTATCGTAATTAAATCCATTACTCGTAAGTATCCATTAATAACGCAAAGTGAAATGTGAAATGTTGAGATGGAAATGATTAAAGTTATATTGACTAGTTATTGAAAAAGTGTGAACCACAATTTGTTTTATTTCAAGTTTTATTTGAAATTTCGTATGTTTGATTCTAGATCGAAGCACTTTTCTTTGCCTGAGATAAGTTGTTCAATAATAATGACATTTTATAAAACTCGTCTGAGAAAATATTTATATGAATTTGAACATCATTTTTTAATTAAATCCAAATTAAGTATTACCTAACTATAAAATAGCAATGATAAAAATGGTTGGAAAATTTTCACAAAACTCGCCTCGGGTTGACTGAAATTGCGCACGTTTAGAATGTTAAGTAAACCAATTATAAATTTTGTTTGCTTATTTAATTGGAAATTCAAAATATGTTCGGTAGGTACCTATCTAATTTAATTTTGTAAAATATCCATGTAAGTAAACGGTGCATAAATTTTCAAATGTAAATGTATCGAAACATTTTTTCTATTAGATACTTACCCGTAATGAACATTATTTAAATAAAAAAAATATTTCCATATTCTCGTGTAGCAAAATTCTACTTATCTTTTACCGTCAAACAACTCTTGATCTGTCGCGACCCTTAATTGCTCTGCGTCTAGGGTGTACCACCCTTATCAAAACCATCAAAATATTTTAAGCCCTATTACAGTAGATATACCGTTCATATTCCTTCACTGGAGTTATGATTTCGGTTGATAGTATGGAACACGGGTGCAGATTGGAAAGTGACAGGTCGTGAACAATCCTCAAGAGATTCCCAACTCTATACATATTCATCTTAGAGTTGGCATTCCTTTATATTGGTTTGTTCGTTTGTATGAAGTGTGATTGTGAGTGATGGATTATCTAGCGTCGATGTGTCGTGAGATTTATTACTCTCTTATCTGCTACCCGTATGTGAATATTACAACCAATCTTGTAGCTGAGTGATTATTATAAATAATTGAACAAACGCTTAGTTGAAAAATGAATTGTTAAATTATAAAGAACATAAGAGTTCAACTGTCGCAAACATGATCACATGCGCACACACACAGACAAAGCAGCTTAACGACATACAATTCGAAGAAAAAAAATATCAATTTCTATAACCAGGCGATTCAAATTTATTTCTATCTCTAAATAAATAAAACTTTTTTCTATAACGATCAAAGCCAATCCCCATATACACATACTAAGTGTCGTGCCGCGTGCCCGACACGTGTCGTCGGAAGTAAACATCAAGATTGAATTATTAGACGCCTTTGTGCGGTTAAACACTAACTTGCTATAACATTCTGGTTTTTAAAACCAAGATAATAAGGTGTACTATCTAATGGTTACAATTTGCGCTCTACCGGGGCAAGTCAGCAAGGGTGATATAATCGTTGACTGTTTGATGAAAGTCAACAAAATGCTACTTATTAAAAGATTGTGCTTCTAAAGAGCCTTTTTAAGTTTACCCCTAGCATAGATGAGTTTATGTTCGACAGTTCAATTAGACCTACACTGCGGATGTCATTTACATTCGCAAATACTTGGTTGTTAAGTTTTGAAAAAAATAAATTGGTACTTTCTGATGATTTCGCCGTTGTTAGTCATTGGAATAAAATTATTATAATTTTTATTTCCACGAGCGTTTCAATTACCTTTTAGTTCCAAATATTCAATAAATCGGCTAAAGCAATAAATTCATTTGGATTATTTTTTTAATAAGTAACTAACTAAATAGCGGTGGAAACACCCGTGGGATCTAATATAACGGATTCAATTAGCGTAAATTATTTGTTGAAGTTTCAAAAACCTTACAATTCTCATATTCGTAAACTCATTTACCTACGACAGTCTAACATGGGGAAATCTTGGTACAATTTTTCCAATATATTTGTGATGAAATTAGATACGTGACCAAAATTTGTTTAAGTACCTACCTATATTATGCTAGGTAAGAACAGAAGCTCATATTAAACCAATAGGTATAATATAAAATTAAATGTCATATCTCTATGAAGCGCGCAGAGTATAAGCTTTGTAATAATATTGTTAGTGGGTTTGTATATGTACTAATCACAGTAACTGGTTGCTCAGTTTAACATAATAACTAGGTACCTATGCAAATTACATCCTGATGGCAGGTTTGACGTTAATTGTTCTAACCCGAAACGGAACTAATTTTAATCGAATCTTAGATGTATTATAAATTACTGGTTCAACAAAAACAATAGGTGAAATTTTAATAGATGGCTTTTTATATTAAAACTAGCTTTTGTCAGCGACTTACAATTAGTAAGTATATACTTTAAAAAGATACCTAGACAATTTTTCTTCCAAGGGGAGAAAACTTATTACCTACCCTATTATTTTTACTGTTTTGTCATTTAGCTACCGGCACCTCGTCAAGTCGAGACCCAGCAACACATTTAATAACTTCGTAAGAGTCATCAAATTAGTTCAGGTCTAATATTCACCTTCAACGTATAAAGGTAAAGTTCAGTTTTGCACATCAAAATCTACGTCATGCTGCCGAAGTTATATTTGCGTAGACAACAAAATACAGAATATTTTACGGTCATAGGGTTCGATCGTTTGTTTTACAACACTTGTAAATGTCTATCGTTTTTGAGTTGCAATTATCCTGTTTCGGAATTCCCCCTGTCAATTAAAATAACGTGTAGGCAGTTTACCGACTGACTTCATTTCGTCTGGAGATCAAATACAGATCGGCGGGAGATTGTATTGAACATCTAATAGCAAGTCGGTTCCGGAACGGGGTTCCCTCTCGGGTTTCACCACTTTTCATCATGTCCTGAAATGGGTTCCGTTTAAATTATAACGCATATTTGTCAAAGAAGCTCTTGTTAGGCGCTCATGAATATTTTTGCTTTTTCATATGATTATGTTTTCGCTGATTGAGCATTTCTAAAATCCAAACTATTCAAGTTTTTTAGTTTTTGATGCCTTCGTTTTTATAAAATACTAGCGGTCCCGACAGACTTCGTCCCGCCCGGCAAAGAATCTATTTGACAGTTGTCATTATATATTTTTTTCACTGGAACGTGATAAAAAGTACCTATCCTATGTCCTTCTCCGGGTTCTGAGCTACATTCCTAGCAATTTTTGCGTGTTGTTAAGCTATTTTTAAAGTTTGAGCTGATGTTTTTCTACTGAAACGGGATACAAAGTATCCTTTGTCCTTCTCCTGGTTCTGAGCTACATCCCCAGCAATTTTCAGACAGATCGGTTGAGCCGTTCTTTAGTTATAAATTGAGTAACTAACACGACTTTCTTTTATATAATAAGATAAGATAAGATTAGGTACAATGCAACATCTGTAATGGATTTAACTCGTGTATTTTATTTTGTTTGCTGACATTTCAAAAACTTTACAAATTCCATATTCGTAGCACGACTGAGCTGACGATAGTCTAACGCTAAAGTCCAAGTTTATCTTGCGTATTTTTAAATGCTATTTTAATTCTTTAGCGTTAGGCTATCGTCACCTCAGTCTCCTGAGAATAAGAGGCCTGTAATGTTCTTTGAACGGCATAAAATCAATGTACGCAACTTCAATCTGTTATTTACAGTTGTTATATTCCAACATTTCTTTGTTTCGTATTTCTTCCCCTACGAGAATTTTCTTAACAGGAATTTGATATAATCGATAACATTATCGGGTCAGGTCGTTGGTAATTTAGACAATTGTCATTAATTTCCATTTGTCCGGTCTAAACATTACCATTAGTTAGGTACGTGTACCTAATGGTATTATTTTTCTACTCTGGGTCCCTAACCATCCTGTGGTTGTATTGAAAATATCCCTAGAATATAGATTAAGTAAATGAAGTTTAATAAAGTTTTATGGTGGCCAGCCACTGCAGTATCACAATTTGATGCGCTTTGTTATGCAGATTTTTCTGCAATTTTTTTTACTCGCTACTACGACTCTCCCCTTGTGACCGGAGGGTCGCCGGATCGATGCCGGGAGCAATCTGTCTGGTCCTTCCGCCAGTTTTATCGATTAAATGTATGCTTGTGAGAATAGTCAGTTTTGAAAACAATATGCTTTAATTCGTGACAAGCACGAGCTTAGTAACTGTTTGATAGGTACTTGGAGACATTATACTGTCTGATTTTCAAAAAATAATCTTTGTGGTGGCTACTTTATTTATTGATTGTCATATGACATTTTGCCACTATGAGCTTATGATCATCATGTACAGCATTAAAGAAGTCTCGCCTGGTTCGAAGTGTAAGTAAGAAAGAAATTCGCTGAAAAGCGCATTTACTAAAACGCTGTTGTTTGTCTTTAAGGTGCAAAGTTTTGTTTTCCCTCAAACTGGTTTACATTCCTTTTCCACGGCATTTCTCGCGGCGAGAGAATGCAGACACCTCATAGCTTTCATCTTGTCAGAATAAGACATTCTTTGCAAACACGCGACTTTAAATTAGTTTGAACGACGCGATGACAAGTCTAAGTGAAAGAAAGTGTAATAAATATAAAGTAATATTTATTAAATGGCCGCAAAGAACAAGATCAACAATGTTTGAACAAATAAAAGACAGTCACAATATTGATCTTGTTAAGTATGGTTTCTCTTGTGCCTTCAGATGTTGCGGACAAAATGGCAAAGTAAATAAGGGTTAATTGAATTCAAAATTTCATGGAGTAGGGACCAAAGTAGGATTTGATATAACATTACCCGGGATGGAATGAAATAAAAGTTTGTTTGAGAAAATCTCGTGGAAAATGGAGAGTAAATTTTAATAAAAAATAAAATGACCGCTAATTTATTAGCATTTTCAAATTGTACCTAGGTAGTACAAGTTTCATACCTAATATGCCAATTTTTTTGGGAAACGCATTTAATCATTAACAATTTATTTTGTTTTATAATATTATTACTTATATACTTATTTTTTAAATACATACGTACAAATGGTACGTATACCGTACCAAAGATCTTAATACCAAATGAAACTAAATATGTACATAGAAACAGGGTTATTTAATGTAAATAAAATAAACGTATATATGAGATGACATATACCTATGCGATAATTATTGTAATCTATACTAAAAACCCATATAAATTAACTAGTACGGTATCTACCTTGTGGTAAAGCTTTGACAAAGGCAACAAAGCAAATAAGAATTGGAATAATAAATGACGGTGTTCATTAAATGTATCTAAATTAAACACAAATTCACCTTTGAATTCATAAGGCTTCTCGTTATTTTTAACTGTGATATAAATAAACAACCTAAACCTAAGATGTTCAAGAATAAAACTAAAAGAAGCTTCTATAAACTTAAAACAACCGTCGTCGATGTTCACGTTTTAAGAGCGCAATTTAATAAACTATTCGAATCATATTTTTAGTCATTTAACTTGACAGTTATAGTAGGTAGCTAGGTAAGTACCTCTATATTCATTGGAAAAACCCAAAAATATGCATTGAGTAAAAGTAGTAAGTAATTTCTCTTTGTTTGCGAAATTAGTTTTCCAACTTTACCTACATAAGTAATATAAACAAATCGAATCCCATTTCGAATAAAAGGGAATCCTTTACACATATCTCACAATCACGATAATCCGTACAAAGAGCATTTTCTGCGTCTGCCGAACTGCGACAATTGAACGATTCCATTCTCTTTTATGGCTGCTTTATACACTACCTTACTATGATTATAATGTATATAATTTTTAATATGTTAAACAATGTTATTACCGTGTATATCCTGTGTTGTGCTGTCGTTGTATCACAGATAAGACACTCGTCACTCACGATGCCGCGTGGTTTAATATCCCGCGGTACACCCGTCGGTAACCACGGCCGCCGCCAAACTGACTACCCGCTTCATCCCCACCCCCGACGCAGTCTACTGTGATCTGATTTGGAATAGTCCTTATTCGTAGCCAATGTTTCTTCCATCTCACTCAAATCAAAAGGAAATGACAAAGATGGAAGGTATCTTGTTTGGTTGGATATGATGGTACGGGTGCTACAGAGCTACGAGATTGCTACGACGCTATTCCTCGTATGAAGCTAATAATGGTCCGTGGAGAATAATAAAACATTGGAGTGTCTTTTAGGAAGCAATTCTACACTAGAACTGTGGAACTCTTGTAGAGGAAATGACTACTACAATCCTACATTATAATTACTGCGGTTATTGGAACTATTGGAAGCGCAATCCGTGAAATTCGTATTCGGTACTCGCTTTTGTCTCGTCTTTGTTTTACTACGTTCGTTTATTGATGGCCTTTTTTTATTATCCAGTGTAAAATACTTATTTTGATTCATAGATTGTAAATTAAATATGTAACTATATATCTTTTGCAAAGGTTATGTAAAATATCAAAACTGACGTTTAAATTTTATTTTATTGTAAACCATTACCTAATACTATATTTTAAGTTAATAGTCTGATCATAAACAATTTTTATGACCAATTTATTTCTATTGTGTGTGAGACTTCAAGATAACAATATTTTACTCTTAATGTCCGTTAATCCACAAAATTGTTTTGTAATTTAACATTTATGGAAATTATTATTTATAATTCCACAAACCTATAATATAACTACGGTAATACTGCTAGAATTAAAAAATAATTTATTTTACTACTTCTACATACAAGCAAAAAACCTTTAAAGTTTACAAAAACGACATTCAATAACCTGTACTTTTTTTACGTGACGTAGATATGTAAAATATTAAACATGAACGCTTGTGTTGCACACACAACAACATGTTCCAGTGAACTCGATTCAAACTAATTTCTATGTTCTGTGGCTTGCAATAATCAGTGGTCAATAGAAGCAATCAGCGGCACGTGTTCTATTGATACATTGTGGTTTCAATCCAAACCAGACATCATAAATCGCAGCGGTACCTATTTGCCAAATCCGTTATTGCGATGATCTTAATTTGAATTACTTAATGATAATTATTCAAAGTTTAATGACCTTTGTTTTGACTTTTTCAGTCCGTCGATTTGTTGTTGATTGATTGATTTAGATTTAGCAACCAACTTGTTTGTTGCTTAAAGTATAATACTCGTAATATAAAAAGTTTTTTTGCATGCTTTTATAACATATAGCGACCCGCCCCGGCTTCGACCGGATCCCTTTTTTATAGCCTATAGATGTCACTAGGAAATGGTGTAGCTTTCCAACAATGAAAGATTTTTTCAAATCAGTCCAGTTGTTTAGGAGCCTATTCAATCCAAACAAACAAACAAACTTTTCCTCTTTATTATATTAAAATAGATACCTACCAGTAAAATAATTGCCTTGATACCTTTGCGGTTATTACACATTGGAATAAAACAATTACTTATTAACGGATTTATCTCGCGTCGCGATTCTTTAGCTCAGTCGTGCTCGAATATGGGAAAGTTTTCAAAAAGTCAGCCAATAAAATAAGATATGCAAGTTATACCATTATAAGTAATTGTTTATTACAATATACCATATAGAATTTTTATTTGCAAGTATTGCTTTGGAAACTAGTAGCTATTTACTACAGATATCGTTTTTATGAATTTTGATACTTAATTTTTTATCCTCTTGATTTTGAACAAAAAACATTTTCTCAACGTAACCTTAATTATAGCTTCGCTAAGTTAAACCCGATCCTATTATAAACTTTTCCTAAACAACACGGTACATTACCTATTTACCAACTGAAGCCGTATTGACAAAGAGTATCTTGCTTATCGAAAAGTTTGTTTATGAGGACACCGTGTTCAACAATTTCTGGTATAATAATTTCTGATGCCTTCGCAGTTACACGTTGGTATGAAACATAAACTATAACGGATTTGCTCGCGTATTTTATTTTATGTTAAAATAAAATATATTTTATGTATATCTTAGCGTTAGAATATAGGAACTGTAAAATTTCGAAACGTCAGCTAATAAAATAAAATACGAGAGCTACATAGCTCTCGTATTTTATTTATATGGCCGTTATAGTTGTCTCGTTCTAATATTACGATTATTTCATTCCAAAGAATTATGCCCATTTCAAAAAAGTGCTATTCAATACTAAAAGCTTCATAAAATTATTATGACCCAGTGAGTGCACATAGCTCACGAAATATATTTTATTGAACATAAAATATTTTCAAACAAAGTAGGATTTTATTTATATCAGTTCACGATAGGAAAGAAGAGATCCCTTAAAATTTTGTTACTCAATAAATGTTAACATAAAATTTATTCATGAATATTGAATATTAATTCATATTTGACGGTGTTTAATCACTGTCTTAAAGAACAACAAGTCTTCGGGTAGACGTTAAGTAATGTTTTGATAAAGCTAAATTTTACTCGGATCCTGTCTATTAATACTGAGTAAATTATTTTAGTAAATTGATAAATATTCTATACTAGCTTCTATCTATACTCCTATAGGTACTCCTCCTTTTTTGCATTCAGTTAAAAAGTAGCCTATGTCCTTTTTCAGGCTCCAGACTTTCTTTGCACCAAATTTTATTTAAATAGGTCCACTAGTTCTAGCGTGAAAGCGTAACAGACAGACAGACAGACAGAGTTGCTTTCGCATTTATAATATTAGTAGGGAAATCCCTACTAGTAAAATTACTTAGATCCTGTCTATTAATACTGAGTAAATTATTTTAGTAAATAGATAAATATTCTATAAGTATTTAAACTTTATTATTACTATATAATAATATTATCATATTTAATTAATCTGATAATATTAGGGTATTGATAGGGTGAAAAAATTAAAGAATCTAAACGCATATTAGGTATTCAAATAATATACAATACACAGTGAGTTTAGGCATGATTTAATTAGGTACCTATACTCATCTTACCTTGCAACGGCAAGTTTCTACATTAAATTCTTACTTCATTGAACACGACAGCTATAAATGAAAATGTTAATAACCAAGGTAACCTATTTTTGTACTGAAATGTACTAATACAAATAAATTAACTGCCTTGAGTAAAACACACCTTGAAATAGAAAATCCATTATCTCTTCAAAGACCTTGTGAAATTGTAAACAAATAAACTAATTATTTTCTTTGTAGTGCTGATATTGACCTACAACACTTGGCGGCCGGAACTAAACCTAGGCCGCATAATCCATACATGCCCATGCAGTAGTCGCTTTCATACATTCTCATACAAACAACTTATTATGTAAAGTTAAATACGATTGTTCTGAAACTATACTATAACTATACTAGTATTAACATACGAAAACAAGATTCTACGTTCGACATATTCATGACAAGGTCCGTAGTAAAAAATGAACCTTACACGAAGATGGATAAGGTTTATTTTGAGATACTTATTACGAGATTACTATGTATGGCTGCATTCACATGCAAATTTGACTAGGGATGGGTTGCCGTTCGATTTGGTTTCGATTTCATAAAAAAACTGATTGTATTTTACTTGACAATTTTATTATAACTCCCGATATGTGAATGATAGCAGTAGGTTTTTTAAGTTAACGTGACAAACAAAGCTGCAATGCTTTAAAAGTACTAACAATGAATATAATGCAGTTATAATAATAATTATGTAAATGCTGTCTAAAATTGTTTAAGTGCGTTTACTGTTACCTTATCAAATATGAGGAACATCATTCAAGCTTAAATTTGGTATCGATATTCACATATAATATATAAGTCACATCACTAGTCCATAGGCAGTGGTAAGTATATCAACCACCAAACGTTCCATACTCCACACTGTCACTATTACACTTGCTTCAGCCACAACTGTCATTAACAGCTGATCGCTCGTAACTGTCACTTCACAATAGTAAACATTGCCATAGTAATTATAACAATCGACAGTTAGACAACTCTACAGCCCTATATAAACAATCAGTGATACATTTGTGTAAATTTTGAGGTGACATGTGTTCCCGTGTTAATTTAGTCCCCTCCCTTGGGTTCGCTCTTATGGTGATATTTCTCGTAAGATATTTTGTTATTATGGTATTATTTAAGATAAGGTAATTGTTACAACGTAAAGTCATAACTTATACAGGTCTACAAAATAAAACTTCTTTTTTGTCTTGGGCATTATCTCACATTTTTAATTTTTAAATATATTTATGAAAGTTCTCAATGCGATCCTATTTTTTTAATTTTTTACTTACTTATTTTATATTTTGAACATTTATCGGCTTTTTAGAAATAAAAAAGAAAATCAGAGCAAACCGTAGAAAATCATTAATTGTGGGCATAAATAGACAAAAAATCATTTCATATCTATCACAACAAAACCACTGTAGACCAGTGTTGTTTTACGTAATTTTATAGTAGAGGGTAAAAACATCTTACATTATTTACATCTTTTCACCTTGCTTAATTTTCACAGGCACAGGTTTGGTGCAGTGCTGTAGTTGAAGGCCGAGCTTTCTTCGGTAACCTAATCGGAGCCTTAGAAGATGCGTAAGTTTTAGGATATATTTGTTTTAATTACTTTAATTAATAACAAAATAACAGCTTAAATAAAATAATAGTTTGATGCTTCCGCGAATATCATTGTTTAGAGTAAAACAATTATAACGGATTTAACTGGCACCTATATTAATTTCATGCTAACATTTCAAAAAATTTATAGTTCAGCAGATTGAACTGACAAGCTAAATCCATTATATTACCAAAACACTAACAGTATTTGACACTGTTATCACCTATACTTAAGATTTGTTTAAGCAGGAAAGTATCTATTGAACAAGAGTACTTACCAAGTATATTTTTTATTTCAGTCAGTTGTCAAACAACACGTCCACCACAGGGTTTGGGTTCGGAAGTCTCCTGGAAGCACTTGCAAGCGCACACGCGGATCACTCATTTTCTTCACTTGCCTCTCGTAAGTTATATTAAGCTAGCATACCCTATAGGGCTAGCTAGGGCTAGCAGCGCGCCTGTGATGAACTGTCGATTCCACAAGGTGAACGTTTGTCGTGTCGATATTGTTTCGTTGTCGACCTGAAGAAATAAGAGAAGACATCAACGTGACAAGATTTGTCTTTGTTAACAACATTACCAATTTTTGACAGATCGCCGCTAGAATAAGACGACAATGACTAGTAAGTACTACCTATAGGTAAGTACTAAAATTATGTTTTTTTTTTCCGCAGTCTTCTCCCTGGGATAAAATCAACAAGAACAGCTGCTTCCTGCAACTGAATTTCTAAAGATGCTGATTAACCGAACGGATGCACTAATTAATGGCGTATACCAAAAACTAGTAAAATCATTAGTCATAAATCTTAAAAACCATCTTACCTTACTGAAAGGATACAATTAGGTACTTATAACGGATTTAACTCGCGTATTTTATTTTATTTGCTGACGTTAAAATACAGAAGTTGTGATTTTAGTTATTGATTATCATCGGCTTAGTCAGCTATGAATATGGAAACTAAACTTTAGAAAACGTCAGCAAATAAAATAAAATACGCGAGTTACTTAAGGGTAGGTATATCCGTTATAGTTGTTTTATTCTAATGTATAATAACCTCGAAGTTATCAGAAAATTTTAACTACTGAGATAAAATTTTGAGGGTTTTGTAGTAAAAACTTAAAGATACTTAATAAATAGGAAAAAACTAGCTATTATTTTATTTGTGTTTACCTATATTGTGTTTATATACCTATTGATAAAACGGCTTCCATGAAATAGCAATCTCCCTATACCAAAAGGTGAATAAACTTAATAATGAAAGTAGGTAGGTAGGTATAGGTATTATTTCATCACAAAGAAGTGATTTTCTGACATTGAATAAGTACAAGAAAATGGATGGTTTCCATAGAATAATAAGATCGGAACATGATTTTCAAAGCATTTTATCCTCTTTCGCCAAGTAGGTAGGTATTTCGGGAAACTCTGAAATACTTTTTCTATGAAGTGACACAAATAACAAACCTTTTTAATCACCTACCTATTATATCTATGAATAAAATAAAGGAAATCTACCTCTGCTCTATAGGTAAGTACCTAGATTTCCTTTTTTTTTTACAATTCAAAAGTTAGTTACTCACTTAGGTACCTACGTATAACAATAATCATATAAAATACAATGTGTGCTTAAAATAGTTAATCTCCATTTGTTCATTTGTTAAAAACTGTTTAAAGTGGAAGAGACGTTATTGCACATTGATACTGACTACGGTGTACTAGCAGTACAGCGCCCTCTGGAGAAACCAAATTAAACAACAACAAGATGTCTCAAGCTCGTTTGCTTCCGGAATATTTGTTTGGTTTTGGTTCCAGTACTTTCGTGTAGATGGCTTTGATTTAAGAATATTGATACAAATCAGGCTATTCTAGGATAATGTGTATCGTTTTAAAATCTCTGATAATTATGGGTTAGTAGAGATATAAAGAAAAATAACAGTTTTCTTTTGTAAGTAGCGCCATCTCTTGGTTGTGGCTCAAACCATCGTGAGGACAATGTTTTACTAAAATTTGTGATCTCAATCATGTTAGTTCAAATATTATAGGTAGGTACTAGTAGATGGTGCTGATTAAAAAATACGGATTGAGAATCTCCTTTTTTGATATCGCCTGATAAAGGTTGTATGTGCAATGCTTTGAACGCCTAGTTCAACATTTAAAATAATACTAAATATATTATAAAATAATTTTTCAGCTCTTTATTAACGTTTTATGATGCTCAGATGCTCTTTAAGACGACATGGACCACTTTTAATCTCGGGAAATTAAAGAAATATAAGACAGAGGGCTTACAAAGATTTCGTTCGAAAAATCGACAATGGCAAAACACCCTATCAAGTAGCGAAATGTTACCTATATACGATTGCTAAACTGTTAAAAAAAATACCTACTTATACCAGTTTCCCAACATTTCAGTCATTTCACATTACCCGTTTGTCCTGCAGCGAAACGTAAAGCATCCGCTACTTCGATCTTTTCGTTTTTCCCTGCAGGACGCGCGGGTTCAAATTAGGTTAATGGCTTTCCCAAATATAGGTCACGTAGAACAATCTGTAATTACCTACCAATTAGTGTGTAATATTATAGTGACGAGATATTAAGTAAAGATTGGTAAACATTTTGCTCGCCCTGTACTTTGCCACGTGGTGTGTCGACGGGTGGCTGCTCACAGCTGGATGGTGAGAGGTGCAGCACCGGGCATCGCACTGTGGTTTTGGGTAGCGGACAAAACAAGTGCAATTATTTAATATTATCTATTTACTTATCTCAAACACCTACTTCAATCGCATCAATTAATGTAAGAAACTCCTCTTCTACCATCTACTTGCAGCTAAAATGTAAAATAAGAAGTTGGTTTGCAATTTATTATTGCAAATAAGTACTGTTTTCTATAGGTAACTATTTTTTTAATAATAATAAGTACATAGTTATAAAATAATAATAATACGGACTGAAATGAAACAACTGTAAAAGACGGAATTCGCGTAGGTATTAAGTACGACCTAGGTAATGATTTTATGCTGATTTAGAGAATGTCCAAGTTTGATATTTTGGAAGAAATACTCAAATCTTAATATTGACACAGTTGCCATTAACTTGTGGCAAATTCCTGATAATTTTATAAACCTTATTAAAGTTGTGAGATTTATAGCAATATATTTTTTGAATAAGTACCTACCTACCTTCTAAGTTTTTTATTTATCTTAACAACGTTTAAAAACTATAATCCGCTTCTATCGCAATTATTCGACTCATTTCAACATTATTTTATTACGTAAGTTATATAATACATAAAATATTCTTGATTCAAATTTTGTCCACTAATATATCTAAGCGATACACCGTTCTCTAACGTAAGCAAAGCGCAGGCCCGGGGCTGCGGCTGGCGCGGCGGCGGCGGCGCGGCGCGGCAGTGCGCGGCGGGCGCTAGCAGGGCGCACGCGACGCGCTCACGACACTACATGGCGGGCGCGGCATCGCGCTGCTGACGCGGGATGCCCGCGGTGAGTGTAGTGATCCTAGTGCTATAAGTTACATATAGTGTATTCGTTAATGGAAAACACATCATCTTCCAACACGCATTGATAGTGATAGGAATACTCGTAAACTTGCGTGGTTACCATGCCCAATAGTGATGCGCGTGGTTGCTACGTATAGTGCACGTGCAGGTATACGAATCAACAATGCAAGGATTCCATAAGTTCAGAGTAAATTAAGAGCTTTAAGGGAAATTAGTGTTTTATATTAACTGATTAGTGCTTATCTACGTTACGTTGAACAGGCGAGCAGTGAGTGCCTTATCAGCGGGTTTTTTCGATCTTTTATGATTATTTGCGCAAGTGCAACACATGTAAAAGTGCAATCAGTCTCAATGTAAAATGTTTTCTGATAATTTATGTTTAAGTACATTACTAAACCGTAATTTAATACTTTGCTTAATATAATTACCTGCTATTCATATATTGCTGAGCTGGGACCTTTTGCCAAATAAGCCTATTACCTACTTGTTTATATTCCTACTCACCAGTCCAGCTTTAGATTTTATCCACTTTAATGGATTATAATTGATAAGCACAAAACTATTTTATTATAACATGCGAAATGCTATTGCGTTGGCTTAAATTAGGTATAGAAATAAAATAAACTGTGAAAACATATTAAACCTACTTTTGATACTCGATCCCGATCTAATGGAAGAAACTTCCTGTTACATAATTCAATAAAGCAGTTAAATGGATTTGCTTTTCGTATAAAACAGTCCCAACAATTTATCTTACAGTTACAAACATTATCATTAGTTTGTGCACCTTGTCTTGTCGACACGTTAATAACATAATAAACAGGTACCTACTTATTAGATCTTTTTAGAACAGTTGCACGAAGGAGGCCAGGAAAATTAGTTGTGATTTTAGAGACCAACTATCATTATCAATTTACGTTCTGTTCAGAAGAACATCCCTACTAATATTATAAATGCGAAAGTAACTCCGTCTGTCTGTCTGTCTGTTACGCTTTCACGCTAAAACTACTGGACCGATTTAAATGAAATTTGGTACAAAGAAAGTCAGGAGCCTGAGAAAGGACATAAGCTACTTTTTAACCGACTGCAAAAAAGGAGGAGTACCACGCGGACGAAGTCGCGGGCAGAAGCTAGTTTTTTATAAGTAGGTAAGTCTCCTTACGTTAAAACCTAGAGAGAATTCCGATATTTGTTCTCGAATCAGTTTACACATGTTAAAAATAGTAACTATTTAAAGACGAGTGTTTACTGTAGAGGCCGGTAGAGGTTGCATATTTTCACTTTGGATGATTATCGGATTGTGTAGGTAGGTATGTTTTTAATGATGATATTATTATTATGTCGAATATTTAGGAGGGTTGTCGACTGATTACCAAAATTCATGAATTACGAAATATAGTTTTCAAATACCTAATCAAAAGTGAATATGCCCCATAAAAACTTTTTAAGTACTTAAATAGGTACCTACCTAAGTTCTTCTATGCCTAGTGATTTCGGCTGTAAAATGATGATTCTAGTTAGACAATTGTGTTCACAATAAATTACCTTTCTATTATTTAATTTATTTTTCAAGCAGATGGGTGCCAAACTGATATAGACTCATTGAAATGTTAAAGAAAATTATGTTGGAATTCTTTATTACAATGACATACTTAATCATACTTTGGGTATTTTTTAAGCCAACGCAACCACGCCTAATATTTTTTGTTGGGCAGGTAAACTTCTAATTGTTCATTGTGCATAATATCAGTAACCATTCATTCATAGTAGGCACTCGGTATTAATGTTTCCCTATTTTTTAACGGACAGTTTATCACTGTGATACCAGATAACTACAATGTTACTCTTCAGAAATTAGAAAAGTCAATATTACATCTTTGTTTTTTTTTCATAGATGTTTGCAATATATTATGTATTGGACACAGTTTTTTTTGAGCTCTGTCCTTGTTAATAAAAAAATGGGAACTCAATTACCTGCGTAAAGTTTGACAATGACCCTAGCACGCGTTGACATTTAATCAATAGGTAGTTAGTAGGTATACATATTTTTTAAAATGGTCGCTGTATTTTCTACCGCTCGCTATAAATAAATGTACCTAATTATACAATAATGAACAGTTATAAAATGTGATTACTCGTCTTGGTGGCCTCCCCTGTACTAAACTATCTAGATTCAGAAGCGCTTACCTCAAAAGCAAATAAAAAGACTATGTATAATATCAAATCATTTATTACTTGTAAGTAGCATTAAGTATTTTTACATAGTTTGCTATCAGGGCAGTTACAATACTTGTGTCAGAAGGTTTCTTCTATTCTTTTTTGAGCTGAATACTGAAGTGAAGTTAGCCAGCTGCAAAACCGGACGGGTGACGAGCCTCCTGAGAGGAGGCTTTCAAGCCTTCCTTCAATTCTACTCTTAAGAGTAGACTATATAGGTATTCAAAAGTTATCACTTCAAAAAACCGACAAACATGAATATAGGATATGTCTTTGTAGAGTGAGGTCGGCATGGGATGGCGCACCGCGCTGTGCGCGCTGGCGGCGCTGGCCGGCTGGGCCGCGCGCACGGCGGGCGTCGCGGGCGCTGGGCCCGGCGCGTGCGGCGTGGCCGAGTTCGCTTGCCGTAACGGACAGTGTGTCCGCCTCGACGCCTACTGCGACGGCACGGCGCAGTGCGATGACGGCAGCGACGAGCCAGCGCGCTGCTCGCCATGCAATCGCACCTACTACGGCCGCGCCGGTCAAGCCTACGCCCTTGCACTAGGCGGTGAAGAGGCGCCACGCGTGCCCTTCTTATGTCACCTCACGTTTACCGCGGGCGGCGGTGCACATGGCGAGCTGGTTCAACTAGCTTTCAGTGACTTTAAAGTGGGACGTTACTGGGCCGGCGCACGCGATGGCTGCCCTGATGGATACATGCAACTCGCGGAGCTCGGTCGGCCATTTACTGGTGGATCGTGGTGCGGCGCGGCGGCCGGACCGGCGCTATATTACAGTGAAACCAGCACGGTCACAGTATCAGTCAAATTGTTTCGTGCCAGACTTGGTGAAACTTTTGGCCTCAAGTTGCGTTACAAGTTCTTAGCGCAACGTGACGCCGTTGTGAGGTAAATTATTGTTTAGATATTCTTCTGTATTTGTTCGTCTACTTTATATCGGATCTATTATATAATTATATTCCAAGACATTAAGGTACTTAGATAAGTATATCGTTTTATTTGAATACTATAAATATTCTTTTATAATTTGGCTGTAGGTTTGGTGCACTAGAAGCGCCACTAGAACGTGGCGCTGTATCACCAGGCACATATTGTACGCGCACTTACGAAGAATGTCATCGGAAACCATGCCGATTACAAAGCCCCAACTATCCAGGAATGTACCCACGGTTAGTGAATTAACAATGAAAGAAAAAAACAAGTTAATACAATTAAAACATTCTCCATTTTGAACACGTGAAGGCCGCGGTCCGCAAAACTTTTATGTTTTTAGGTTTCATAATGCTTAATATTTTATGACTTCCTTTAGGAACGTTACGTGCTACTGGAGCTTGCGACAGAAGGATATCCCAACGTGTAAGCATGCTATGATATCTGTGCGTCAGGAATATTCCCATAAGATGCAGATAAAGAGATCCATATCTATGGCCAGGTGAGTATCATCTGATAGCTAGAACTATATTCCATATTTCCCACTTACTTAACACGCTATTGATATTGATATTTGATTCACAATCTATGTTAAACCAGGTAATTAAAAATAGCCTTGATCCTATAAAATTATCCATTTTCGTCATAGTTATTTCTTTGCGTAGCTTGAACAAGACCGGACGATTTGTTCGCGCATGGCGGTCTTGTGGCGGTGAACGCGACCGACTGATCGTATACGATGGTGCTTCTACCGACGATCCAGTTCTCTTGGAGTACTGTGGCGGTGACTGGCTGCCCCGTGTGACTGCACGTGGTGCTGACATGCTCGTCGCTTTCCATTCGTCACCCTACTCCGCACCGTTACTTCCTACCGCACCACTGACACCGTTACGTGGTTTTGAACTGGATGTTGATGTCATATTTGCTGACTCCGATTCACTAGATTACGCCAGGTTAGCACTTCAAAGTCTGAAGTCTTTATATAATCAAATTAATTTTCATTATACTAGATCAGAGATCTGCTTCTATTCTTCTAATTAATATAGTGAGTAAAATCATTAAATATTTATTTATTGTAGGGAGGCACGACGCTGTGAATTCCACGTAAAAGCATCATCATCAGAAGACGAGGGTGGAAATAGTACGATAGCAGGAATTACAGGGAGCCCGGGCCGCGGACGCCGGGGTCGCCTACATGCCCCCACCCATACTTTACCTCCGAACACTACATGTACCTGGACCTTTCACGGTCGCCCTGGTAATTAAATACTATATTATTATAATAATTTCTGATGCCTTCGCGGTTATTACACATTGGAATGAAACAACTATTAACGGATTTAACTCGCGTATTTTTATTTTATTTTATTTGCTGACGTTTCGGATTCTTTACAGTTTCCATAATCGTAGCATGACTGAGCTGACAAAAGTCTAACGCTAAAGTGATATATACAGTTATGCAAACTACCTCATATTTCAAACGTCAGCAAATAAAATAAAATAAAAATACGCGAGTTAAATCCGTTAATAGTTGTTTCATTCCAATACTATATTATTATTTATAAATTTTGTAGACATTCGAGGCACACATTAAAATTTAAATATTCTTTGAAACACAGGTGACCTAGTATGGATATATTTCTCGAGTTTTACGCACTACTCGTTAGTAGACAGTAAGCGCGGAGATGCGAGCGACGAGGATTCGCCAGGCGGTGATGACACAGAAAATACTGATCATGAAGAGAACGTTATAGTACAACCGGGTGTAGCATTTCGTCCGCCACCAGGGACAGCTGCTAGACCAGGAGATGCTGCACCATGTGGCGTGGAGCTACGTGTGTGGGATGGTGGTGGACCAGACGCAATTCTTGGTCATTACTGCGATGAGGCCCCACGTCTATGCGCTCGAGCGGCACTTGCTAATGCCACACGCGCACCGCGGCCATGTGCACCACCCGACGGTTACGTCTCATCTGTACCACTACTTTCATTGGCGGCCACTAGCCTTGCTGGCACAGCTACACATCCTCTTGCTTTCGCGCTACATTATGAATTTGTTGATGCTCGACTGCCTGGTGAACCATTACCAGGAGATATACCGGTCCTGGCCCGTTCAGAGCCAGTCGAGTGTGCACGAATAATTAAAAAACCGGGTCCTGTTTGGTCACCGGCCAACGCGCTTTGGTTTGGTAGAGGCGGCGCACGTCGTCTACGGTGCTCATATCGCCTAGAAGCAAGTAACGGTCGCGTGGAACTAGAATTATCAGCAGTATCATTCGGAAAGAATCAGCGTTGCATGACGAAACCCGATCCTGTAACAGGTCGACCCACATGTGTTGTTGAGGCGGGCGATACAGCAGAAAGAGCGCCGGATGACAGCGATGCCGATGACGAGTTTGACGAAGATGCCGGAGAAGATGCTCCACGCGTACCGCACCTCATGGTCTACGAGTCTCCGTGGCCTGGCTATCGGGTAAGAAAACAACTAATAAATAAAAAGTTTGTTTTAAAGGAATCTATGTCATCAACTAGTTTTAATATCCTCAGGTACCACTAGCTTGTGTATGCGATAACACTACGCTAGGAGTAGTTCATGGTGCGGGAGCGATAGAGTTGGTCCTATCGGCACGGCGGCTGCTGGCTGATGAGGATGCACGGCATCTATATTTTCGAGGAGTATGGCGTGCGCTGCCTGCACCATGCGCTGCTCGCCGCCTTGACCCACCTGGCGGACACCTACGACTTATGTATCCTGAAGAGTGAGTTAGATATCTATCGAAGACTTTTTTTATCGAAAACGTTATCCACTATAATAGGTAATACACCGTTTATTAAATATTAAAATAACAATACTAAATAGGTATACTGACTATTCTTTCAGTCGGAGTATTAAATTGCTTTCTAATTATACGTCCCATGAACAGGACTGATGATTGCGGACCGTTGCTTGTGCGAGCACGCGCAGGCCGTTCGGCGCTTTTGCGAGTATGGGGTTCAGAGCTGGCGCTGCAAGATCCCGCTCCTTGTGAAACCACAAATCGTGTGCTCGTCTATCATGCACATACACACAGGTTCTATATTTTTCCAAATGTTAAAATTACTAGGTGTACCCAAAAAATTATAATAGTCGTATTATATAATTATAACAATCAGATATCTACATAAATGATGTAGGTACATATAAATTTATCATTATTTCCATACAGGTTATTGAAGGTGATCTGCCCAAGCAACAGTGAAGAGGGTCATGCAGTGCAAATATTCACAGACGAGTGGTGGGGACCTCCGACACGGCCGGTGGGAGGAGAAAATGGAGGTGGAGGTGCTCTGCTTGTAGCGTGGGCACCACGAGAGCCGGGTAGTGCACGACTTGCCTGGCTCGAGGTGTGGCGGCCCCCGGGCACTGCGCACGGCGTAGAGCCCCCAGTGAATGCAACTGCACGGTGTGCGCGGGGCTGTGCGACACTAGGTGCTTGCATGGCACCTGTTCTTTGGTGTGACGGTGCAACAGACTGCCCAGGCGGTGCAGACGAGGAAGCGGGTGCAGGCTGTAGCGCAGCGGCACGTCTTCTAGCGGTGCTGGGTGCGGGCGGTGCTGCGGGCGCAGTGGCCGGTGCTCTGGGCGCGGCCTTACTAGCGGCACTGGGTGCAGCTGCGTGGCGTCGGCGACGCGCGGGCAAATCCGCGAGTGGTGGAGGCGTTGGTGGAGGAGCCCGACGTCTCACAGAAGAACTCTTGTTTGAGGGTTCGCGAGCATCGTCGGCAGCCTCCTGACGGCGCGAGCGCTCCGTCGAATACATTCATGTGGATCGTGAGACCACTGTGTGACGGGGCGCTTGGACTGTTAGTGTACATAGCTCACTGTACATAGCGTGCACGGCGCAAGGCGCCTCCTGTGATATGTGACCTACGTTGATCAAACTCGTTATATTCTATTGTTACGTTGGTCTCGGTGACGTGTTATATTCGTTGTGACTGGGTACGTCGGTTCAGTTGTTTGACGCTCGCTCCGCTGTGGAACTGGTACGGCTTGCATATTGCAGTAATTATCTCAAGATGACCTGTGATGACTTTAGCCGGAGCGAACGCCCTGTTTATTCCTATAAGTATATTCTATGATATTTTTGATGAACTGTCCCGTCCCTCGTTTTCACTTAAGTTACGAAACACTAAATAAACACATAGTTCAAATTTACGAACTAAACTGCAGTTTTATTTTGCCTTTTTTATACGACATTACCTACTGGAATGGCAGAAAAATGCATTACGATTTGAGATTAAATAATTTAAGTACATATACCCATTCCTGTTCCTAAATATTGAATGTATACAAAATAAACTTTATTACTAATTCATACCAATTATATCAGCATATTTTAACTCAAAAAAAATTCGCTAATAATTTATTTATTATGAAGTACCTATTAACGAAAAAAGTAAAACCAAGGGCACTTTTAAGCTCGTGTTTCATTGTATATGACTCTGTATAACTATAGGATCGAAAAATAAAATCATACACCCGCTCAGTGCACAACCAGACAATAAAACTCTAGGAAACATGCCAACTCGTAAACACCCACATTACGGATTCTCTCCGGGTTTATTTAAGACGTCCTTATAAATATGTACCAAGGTACACGACTCAGCTTGACTTTGACTCAAATATCACTACAAGGCAGGTCCATTGCTGCTATAACACAAGAAAGCTTTAGAAGTCCTTGCATAAAAGCGGCGTTGTATCCCAAAGACACTTTAGAAAAAAAAAACATTGTTTTTCTACTGCGACAAGATTAGTGGTATCGGGGAGCGTGAACTAATTTTCTTGGACTCGAAATCGTCCTGTGTTTCTCGAAGGGTCGAAATTGTTTTTTCCTTTCTTCTTCAAACACAAATAAGATAAATAAATAACATTTTTGTGCGTAATATAGAGCCATGTCGTATCAGATAATACTTATCGTTTGCAAACCATAAAATCCCGGAGGCAATCTCCGAGCACCAAAAATTTTCCGAATTTCTTCGAAAGTGACGAATGAAAGGAAATGTAATTATCCGCTCGTCACGTGTGCAAATGTGACGCTGGCTGGCGTCAAGGGGAGGAGGGGGAGCGTTGACTCAACGCGTTAGCAATCAGCGAGGTGCTGGCAACGCCGTATGCAGTCACTAGTAGGTATAAGGTAAATTGGGTACAAACGAGACGGTATATATGTTTACGTACTTTTCAAATATTTAAATGGCAACGTCTTGCTGTTTATATCCAAACACGAAGGAGTTTTTTGTAACTTCCAGTCCAGGAATTATATTATTGACTTCTCTAAAGTTCTATGTATTAAGTTTCTAAATTTGTGTCATAACAAAAGAACAAATTAAATATGATAGGTAATATATGACTATACGAAGTTCAGATATAATACATCTATTAGAAAAAACGCTCCACAGCAATATTTCTAACTTTCTTGTTAGTTAAAAGCGAAAAAAATATAATCATCATCCATAAGACCAGGTTCTTTCTATTTAAAGATCTTAAAAAACGAGGAAACCTGCAACAAGTCACAAATACAGGGATAAAATCAAATTAGAGAAATGGAAGGGCTTTTAGGAGATAAATTAAATATGTAAAGAAACAGAACCTCGCGTGGGTTGGGGTAGAAATAGGAAAAAGAGGTTGTGATTGCTGTTTATTTTCACGCCCACCGACCAAAATGCCGCTATCAAACTTTTTTATATTACAGTTATTTCGGCCATTTTCAAGAAGAATAATTTTGCCTGCAAAGAATTCATGATATGTTATTTTTATCGACAACTGAATATTTTTGGGTCTGCCAAGCAATTTTTTGTACTTAAGGTGATTATTGTGATTATAATTAGTAGCAATTAGGGATAACCGTGACATGAAAAGTAAAGAATAATGATAAGATAATACTCGAGTAATTATACGAAAGCCGACCTGCGTATTATCGTTGCGAAGCACGCACGGGACCTGGACATGTGGCCGTCGAGGGAATAACTAATTGTTGAAATATTCAACAGAAACGAAGACATTACATTATTATAATAGCTTCGTTAAAGCTTGAATAGTAAGAGCATAATATATGTGTGGCGTGTTAATTATTGTGTAGCGAGTGTAACGTGATTAGAGAGACGAGTGGTGGGTAAAGGAGAGAAGGAAGGGGGCAGGATACCTTAGGGTGAATTTGCGGCTCATAGTTTCAAGAGACTGCTGTAGCGTTACGCATGCAATCAACGACCGACATGCAAATTGATCTTGTGAGCCTAAGCTTCTAAGACACAATTGCATTATCGAGATTGCATACAGATGACCACAAACCATGCGGCACTGCATGCATGGAAAGTCAAAAGGTCTATTATGTTTGTCAATAATCGTCGTTACTGTATCTGAATGGCATTGATTGTATTAGGTAACACTAATTGCTACAGTTTGATTTATGTAATTACTACTAACCAATACGTTCCTTACATGGATGAATGGTATTCTTCCGAAAGGTAGACGGCAATAGTTCGACTGAACGTGAGGTACGGGAGTGGTTATTGTACATAAGTTGATCGCCTTCGAGCAGGCTGCCGGTTAACATGATGATGATAAATAATTAGGACCCCAAACAAAACTGTTTACGAAACCACTCCCTTCCTCGTGCAAAATGTTAAAACTTAATTAGGAATTTAAATGTCCAGTTTCTCATCAGTTACAAAATACAGTGATTATAAATGTCGTCGTACAACCCGGGTCCCAATTAGTGCGACCCGTGACCTGCGACCCGGCGACCCGGACCCTCACTACCCACGAGTCCTTGTAAATATGAAGGTGTTCATTCATTAAAAAAGGTCAATTTCAGTGAGAAGCCCAAAACTACAAGCCATCTGTTCCTGCAACTGATGATAAGGAGCAGTTGAAGATTCTGATTACATGCGAATCTTTGTCAAACATGACGAATACAAATACAAATTATTTAATAGTAAATAGACCTAAAAAAGTATTTATACAGCCAATGACTACTAGCGACAAGCGCTTCGGAAAGACCATCATTGCAGAGAGAAACTCCGCAAGAATGTTAGCTCAAAGACTTTTATCCGAATTTGATTGTAATTGGATTAAACTTCCGAAAAAAATATCTTACATAATAAGTATACAGTAATTAAGTAATATATTAAACAAAAAAACTTGCAAAAAAATGTAACATAAGATTACCTATATATCTCTAGACAAAATATGTTGTTCCAAATTAAAAGTAGGTACAGACACCCGTGTACGAGTATGACGGACACCTCAGCCCAAAATATCTGAGTAGATAATTATTTCATAGACCTACGATTTTGATAGAAGCATACTCTAGTAGCACCTAGACTACAGAATTGATTATGACAGATTTACGGTAATTTACACGTCACTCTTACTGTCAAAGATTACGTAAGTAAGTACTTAGAAATATGATACGCGATTATTCTACTTAATTTGATAATAATTTAGATTACTGTAATATTACGAAAAAAATATAAATATTTACAAGACAAACGACGTCTATTCTATAGATATCAAAGAGTAGCGCGTGACGGCCGATCTGTTAGTGAGCTTCTTCGTTGAAGAGCGGTTCATCGTTTGCGGAAATTGATGTCGAGTGGAGGGAGTGGATCTAGGGTCGAAAAGGGAACGTGGCCGCGAGACAACGCTGAAAACGCAAGGTAAAATAATTGTTTTGGTAAGTTTTTTAGAATTAGTAATCCTGTAGGTACACTAAGTTTGATTGCATGCCAAGTAACTGAAAGGAAGCAATTCATTTGACATTGGAATATAATTTACAATCCATTTAGGTAATAAAAATAAGTAATCCAGCTATTATCAGTTTGATAGACTCATTCAATTTGTGTTACAACTGTTATACTTATAGTGACGGTATATTGAATTATATTAAAAGAAAGGAATATTTGTTAAAGAAGATTATCATTTAATGATAATATTGTGATAATGTGCGGCCTACCCGTAACAGTATAAAACTACTCCAAACTACCCTCACCTTTTTTCCTTCACTTACTCCCGAGAACAGGGCAGTTGACCAACGACCCAGCAAGAACGCGCGCGCGCACCCTTTTTGGCACCAATTTATCTTGTAGAAATCCTAGCCTGTGAACGTTTCATAGAGTGGTGTTTAATTGAAAAGGAGCTTAAGGAGCTCATTGCCACAACATGTACCTTATAAATAATATTCTTAGTACATACACGGCAGTCACCTCAAGCGTATTACCTGTATGAAGATTGAGATATTATTTATAAAACAGGGAATGTAGTAATAACGTGCCTTTTATCTATTCTATGGGGCTATGTAAGTCTCCATTGAACTTTTAAAGCAAATCTTTAAATATATGACCACGTAACGTTTTATTTGCGTAAGTACATGTCAATTCCATACAATTTTTCAATCGTTTTGTTCGATTGATACCATCAAGTGGCACTTGTCTATGAAATAGCATGCTTGAAAATCATGTGAAATAGGCCGTAGGAGAGTATTTGCACCTAAGTAACACTAATTAGGCAAACTAAATAGTTTATTTGACTTCACCAGGAAATCCGATTTCAGAGTCAAGGCGTAAATTAAATCATCAATATAAACCAAAGTTCATGCCACCTCACAGTTTCACAAGTTTCATAGGAAGTTTAGTATTCACATGCAGAGTTTATTCTGAGTACAGACAGATGTTGATTGCGCTACCAAACAAGATTAAACTTGTTCGTTGCAACGTGGGACCTAGTATAGACGTAAGTATATTTTTACTTAAGAGTACATTTCATAATATTAGAAAGGGAAAAATATACATGTGCCTTTAACATTGTAAATAATAAATATTATTATAAATTTTCATAAAAATAACATAAAATAAGTTGATGTCATTTATTTCTTATGAATGACCTAAAAACATAGTACCTACTGCTTATTTCACATTGCCTTCATGATACGAGTATAATATAGTAAAACTAAGCCCGGATCATCCATTATTTTAAGTAGGAATATGATTAGTAGAACTAAGTCTTAGTGAGGATGTAAATAAAGCCTATTGACCAACGGTGCGTTACTCAATATACAACGAACATTCACCTACCTAAGATTTGCATGTTGAAAACTATGGGGCAAAGGTAAATGTCCTGTTAACGCACATGTTGCCAATTGCGTTTCTTTCCGTTATACCTTCGTTCGTTACATTTAGTTTCGTTTGACCCTTGTAGCACAGAATGCTCACTTGTTACAACTTTTCCCTCACTCCTCATAACTCCCCACATACAGACCCCGTAACGCCGGGTATAGTTGAGGCGTGGGAACTACATCTGCAAAAATGAAACTATTTTCCTTCCTTAACACCTGTCCTACTAACACACTATGCCACCATGATATACTGTTACATTACACTAGCGAAAATGGAAATGATTATGGCAATTACTTACAAATCCTGGCACTTCATATAATGTTTATTAGTAGTGCATGAATTTGTTTTACTGATAAAAAAAAATAGCACTCCGGGAGTGCCGGCAGAAGTGAAAACTTCAATATGAACGCACGGTAGAAAGAGTGGGAGATACTAGTTCCTCTCCCTTCCCCATCTTACGCATTTTCAATCAGCATCACGTGACCCTGACGCGAGTTTGAAAGTTTTTACCCATACAAAAAAGTGCTCAGCGCCGCTAAAGAAGTTTTCACTTCAAAAATCCTGCAACACACTAGACCATAATAAATTGCAATTTTTGATCGTGAACTATTCATAAATTATAGACCTGATCTTTCTTTAACAAAAAGGAAATTTACTTAAGTAAATGGTACAAGCAATTCAGTGATAAAAAACAAATAAATGGACAAGTGCAAATCCGATAGTTTAGAGCAAAAGACAAGTTCCGATGACAATATAGACACTCGAGCACTCGTCTGACAGCACAGTAGTTAGATAAACACGCAACGGGAAACCACAGCTGTGGGTAAATACAAACAATACACGAAAACTTCCGTTAGATATTGCGTTTCCAATATAATACAGCTTTTCAATCCAGCCTCCATAAAATGCTTCGTAAAGCTGTAGTTGCTTTATATAACACTATTTAATTAATTTCATTTGGAAATGAAAGGATTTCATCGGGACATTTAGTCGCTCTTCCCCTGACATAATTAGATTTGATCCGTTCCGGACGTCCATCTCCGCCACTCAGAGCTCTACTTTTGCCATTCACTTTAAGGTTACGACCACATAAGGCTTATAGTTTCGGGTTGTTTACTTTTAATTTAACGTCCATATAAATTGAGTATTTGCGCAATACTATGTATAAACAACATAATTATTATATAAACAATCATTCTTTACTTTTGCGATTTGACTGTCCTCTATATCACTTCAAGAGATACTTGATTTAAAATATAAATCTTCATGATTTGTATACTTATAATAATTTGATAAGGAAATATACAGCCACATCTAGCAATCTTACGGTCACCTTAAACATTATTAATCCTCAAAATATTACAATGAATGGTTTTTGCAAGTCCGTCTTAAATGGTAAACCTGATAACGATGAAAGATTGATTTTGTCCTTAAGCTGGGCTATTGCTGTTTCTGCCATGTCAGCGCAGGATTTCGGCATACAACGAATAATAAAATAATAACGGACCCTCACCTGCCCTTTCTCGTCCTCCCCTTCTCTTACAGTCAACATCGCTTTTAGGACAACCCAAGCAAAATACACCTTCGTCATAATTTAAAATTCATTTTATACATACCGCGTCACAACATGATGAGTGGTTATTATGAAGACGGGGTGTCGCGTTATTATTGAAGAGCGAAGCAAACAACTCACAGTCGTAGATTCTCTCGACATTGTCTCAATATTTGCCTCCCAGATTGCTCGCCGGCCTCACCCAATATCAAAACTCCTACTTAGAGTGCTGAGTGCTCAGCAGCTGATAGATATTTGGACAAGACTTGCCTATTCAGAAGTCTAGCAACAAATTAATTGATCTGTATTTGCCTTCGCCGATAATCGGATCTTCGGGATCGATGAAAGACTGAGATTTCTGAGATAAAATGTAAAGTAGGTCGTGGAGTATTTTTAAATCACCTTAGTTTTCACTTTGTGCGGTTGTTTTCGCTTCGTTTTTGTGTGTACCTAATGTAAATTGAATAAAAGTCGAGAAGATTGGGTCAGGGGATTCTCGGATCCCGCTTTGAGATGTGGTGCGGCGTGGATTCTTAATTCGTTAACGTTGTTTGATGTTTGATTACCATGTTGTTACGAGGGTGAGAGTCACTAAACTTGACTTTGCAACACATGTTCCTACGTCACCCCATTACATAATTCGTTACTTTAACAGTTAAGTTTCATATCCAGTACGTTTAATTTTTCGGTGGATATGCTAGATTTATCTATTTTTCATGGATTATAACTGTGCCATTAATATAAAAATAAATTAAAAATTTAACAAACCCCCGACATAAAAACCTAAAAGCCTTTAAAAAGTATAACAATAATAATAACTTAATATAAGTTACTTACCTAAATATTAATATTTCTACAAAGAAAACGTCATGTCGGGGGGACCGTAGGTTTAGGAAGATTGTAGGTATTAGGTAGTAACACCTAAATGAGAAGCGGTCCCCCCGACATGACGTTTTCTTTGTAGAAATATTAATATTTAGGTAAGTAACTTATATTAAGTTATTATTATTGTTATACTTTTTAAAGGCTTTTAGGTTTTTATGTCGGGGGTTTGTTAAATTTTTAATTTATTTTTTTATTTCATACTTTTTGTAAGTAGGTATCTACTACATATTATTATTTTTAACTAATTTCCGTTTCACATGGAATTTTGTAATGTACATGTTATCCTCTTACATTTGATACCCCACTCGGGTACATTTGTCGACATTGGGTTTACCATTTACACTTTTACTTCCCATAATTTTTGAACTACTCAACTGATTTTCATTACAATTTTGTAATCTACACGTGATCCTCTTTCATTTGATACCCCACTCGGGTATATTTGTAGACATTTGGTTTTCCATCCTCACTTTCACTCCCAATATTTTTTGAACCACTCAACCGATTTTCATTATGATTTCAATTTTGTAATGTACTCGTCACCCTCTTTCATTGGATACCCCACTCGAGTATATTTGTAGACATTTATTTTTACATCCCCTCTTTAACCCCCCCTAATTATAAAACTACTAAGCCGATTTTTATAAAACATAGCTAAGAACACTCCCGACATATACACCTTTCAAACAAAAAAAACAGAATCAAAATCGGTTCATGCGTTAGGGAGCTATGATGCCACAGACAGACACACACACACACACACACACACACACACAGACAGACAGACAGACAGACAGACAGACACGTCAAACTTATAACACCCCGTCGTTTTTTCGTCGGGGGTTAAAAACTCTTTGCAATACATGCATGTATTTAGTGTTTGTGATAAAAAAAAATCCTCATTTTTTTACGTAAATTAATCTTGAGAGCATTTACATTTACTTTAAACTGTGAAAAATAGATAGATAGTATGAAAGTTACACGTGTTTTATATACCTCTACAGCGCTCGAGATAAAATTTCAATTCATTAAGTAATCGCAAATACGAATTACAGGAAAATGGGCACAGGGGTGAGCGAAGTGGTTCGTAAATTACGAAACGTTGTCATTTATAGTAAGCCTACCTACATTTCAGTGACGCGAAGTACTATGGATTGATAACTGTCCAATTTAATATTATAAATGACAAAATTTTCGCATTAGCATTTAATATTAATGTTTCCATTACGTTATTAAACAATTGCAATTGGGATTTCCTAGGTAAAAAAGAATGTTAATAATACTAATTAATTAATTCATCATGTTATGAAATGACGTCGGACACATTTTTTGTATATTAGGTAATAATTATAAATAATATGTAAGTACATTAAACCTGGTTCAAATTCTGAGTCACCACACCCTGTGACACTTTTTACCGCGGAGTGACGTCACGTGCCCCTACTCCAGAACTTTGACAGACATTATTTGTCAATTACGTGCGCAACTTTGTTTTTGTAACGTTAATATCTGACTAATCGTCATATTTGTTGTAGTCGGTAAACATCCCTTTTCAATTCTCTTGGGTGCAAAATATCACAAACAGCTATCCTAACCCGTAATGATTCAATCAGAGCTTGATCGCACTTTACATAATCGAGTAGCAGGCTGTTGAGCGAGCCCCTTATATTATTATGTTATGCGTATGTTTGTCTGTATCTGATCTCAGATTACTATTCAGAGTGTCTAATCAGCTCTATTGTTACAAAGATTACTGGCTGTAAACTATGCAATAAGTAATTCAACAATTACTAACATTACCTAATTAAAAGCACAATTTAAGTATTCTTAATAGTTTCCGAGATAGATTAGATATACTTTCGTCAGAATGACAATAAATAAATTAATTAAAATACGCGAGTTAAATCCGATGCAGTTGTTTCATTCCATTTTATTCTTGATTTACTTTAGTCGCTATGTCGTTTTCGTCATTTATTTTGTCAACATTGTTTTACCACTTAGACGAATGTTATAATATAAGTGGCATGCATTGTTCTATACAATACCAAAATGCACAAAGGTTACAGAGATATTTTCGATCGTGAGTTGTTCATCTCGACGGTATCATTCATCACGGGTTTGACAAGCCCATCTGGGAAATATTCCCTTCAACGCATTTGTCGTAACGTAATATTATTATACTTTGTGTTTGTTTACGTATCTACTGCGTATGTGTAAACTATTCAATTTGTCACCAATTTAATAATACAAACACAATACTGCCATTCTGAGCGGCGATATCCTAAAAAATCTTTTTAAGGTATTTACAAATTCACTTTTACTAAGATACCGCTTTTGCCCATGTGACGGCAAAATACATGGTAATGAATGTACCAATAGTTTATGTAATGTACCAGTTACTATTTAGGTACCTATAAATACGTGTAGGTTATTTTACTGGACAAATGGGATACGTATTTGAAAATTATTCAGTTTCAATCGTAAATAACAAAATGGGATGTGGTTTTGTGATATTCAAATACAATAATTTTGCCGTTATACATAGCCAAAACATGCAATAAACTAGAACTTAAATTACAGGCCGCATGTAAATGATAGACTAGTTCATATTTCACTGGTGAATAACATGTGAAACCCCACTCCGGGAACAAAAAAAATGAATTGAAACATTTTAGCTCAACAAAGTACATCCGAGTTAACGAGCTGAAACAAAGACTTTAATTTCAAAACAACTCAAGTTCCATTTCCATAAAGAATAGAGATTCTGCGTGTCGGAAATAAATTACTGAAACGATGCAACAAACGGAATTATTCACGCTCGCCGCCTCTTGGAGAATTCACAATGAGTGACACGCGACGAATGGCACTCATTTTACAACACGCTTATCGCTACGAAGAGAGTGCCGTAGCAGGTCTACGACGTAGCGGATCTACGGCGTGGCGGTCAATCAGCGGCATTGCTCAGCGGATAAAAATGTCACAACATACTGTACTATACAGTAACTTAATCACCTTATTTAAAGTAAGTATAATAAGACTATATATCAAAACTATAGTAAAGAGATTAGCGTAGGCTAATACATTTATAAGTAACGTCTGAAAATGAATAACTTAAACTGAATTTCGTATTACCGATTTCGAACCGTTCATTTAAAAAAAAATGTTAACAATTATATCTTTCTACTTCATTATCAGGGTCTATTATTAATATGTAATGTCATGATGTGTCAGAGCAATAACCAAGCATTTTTTTTGTTCGAGAATGCCCTTTTCTGATGGTTATAAAAGTTGATTGACTGCGATATTATTTATATTGTGTTTTCAGCGGTAACATCTTCTCTATCGAAACCTTAATAAATCCAGGTTAAAATGACTCGCTGTGTTTTAAATGACGGCAATCGGTCACTTCCATTTTCATCGATTTTGCTTACTGTGTCTTGGGTCTTATTAATGTTAGACTAAAAATATACGTAAATTTTGATAGTATTATCAAAATAACCGATAAAAACACTGAAAACCTTACTGGTAGGAAAGATTGATTCAAGCAATTATTTTTTTACGGATGAATCTATTAAAGCATATACCTAAACAAACTAATTCATAAACATGATGCACTTTAGGCATATTTGTATGCCGAAAGATATCGCATTGTAAAGCTACCCTTGTAATCAACTTTATATTACATGCCTACGTTGGACAAATAAATGATTTTGATTTGATTTCATCTGACAGATTTACAAGATTTTCTGTATGAAGAAAGTTTTAGTCCCGTAAATGGATACTATCACGGAAGATCTCCCTTCAATGGGATGTAAAAGAGAGAATTAGATGATAATTTTGCGCAGACGAAATCACTATTTTCTGCTAATTCAGAATAAATCAGGGGATCTGGCATTTGAAGGATTTATACCCATTTTATCTGAGACAGAAAAATGCATATACAAATTTGATAAAGTAAATATAATTTAGGCCATATACCTACTCTATTTACGAAAATATTTACCAAACTAATTTAATCATTGAATGAGAACCAAAAATTAATGTTTTGTACGGTTAATGATTAGGTATTAGCGTCTAACATCAAGTGTAAAATATTAATAGGAACCGTTATTAATTTGTCCATAATTTCCCTGCTTCCCCGCAGTCCTGTTGGCTAATTGGCGAGGCTAGCGCCACGGTTCGTTAGCTAACCCCCATTCCTGTTTCCCCCATTCTTACCCTCTCGGAGCCGAGTCCCCTCCATTTTACCCCCACTCCACCAAAGTATCATTGCACGCTCTGCCGGCGCCAACGACAGACGAACGAAACAAGCGAAAACTTGATTTCTGATGAACCTATAGAGGTCATTGAACACGACCAAAAGTAACATATTATAGCTAAGTACGGTACCTACATAATATAGTAATTATAATATATTGTGCCATATTCACTTTTGTTTAAATTTTGTATTTGTAATGTTCAGAAATAAATACCTTACGGCAATATTTTTTGATAGCTTGAAAATAAGAGTAAATTCCAAACTTAAAATTTCCAAATATGGAATTGATAGTAAACAAATTTTATTTTAGAAAATAAATTCTGTGGAATGTGTAGGTACCTGTGTAATTTAATTTAAAAAAAAACATATTATTACCTATTGCACTCATAAATCAGTTGCATAAACTAGACAAGCATTCAGTTAACCTTATAAAAACTGGTCTCTCCCATAACGATTTTTTTATATTTTTATTTTGCTTTTAGTCTATTACCGAAAAGATGAGACTTTATCCAGAATAAATGCATAACATATTTTGAACTCGCTATCAACAATTTACCTGATCCGAGCTAGACTTAAATAGATTATACTGCTCCTGCGAATTTCATCTCGCGCCTCACTAACTTTCAACCCGCCTTCGAGACTCAGATTTCCTTGAACGAAAACAACTATTTATAGAGTATATATACCAAAATCCATTTCAAAATAATAAGTTTTAACTAAAAGAAAATGCTTATGATGCTTTTTCGTATATATGGAATACAGAATCCGTTTAAACAGATTGTATTGTCAACAGAATAACTTTAGTCCGCCAAATTTCGTGATGATGCAATCAGTTGAAATGGTTTAAATTAAGGACGTTGGATTCTAATAAAATCTTATTATTTTCTTTGTCTTTATTTCTACCATAACATCGTTCATAGTTTCTACATTTTTAATATATAGGTACCTACCTATTCATTTTTAATATTCAACGAACATGTTTACCTATCTAACGCTCAGATATTAATATTATGTATTTTTGGTAACTAATATCTTTCCTACCAGCCAATAAGGATATATTTTTTATTATTTATTTTTTATATTTATATATTATATAAAAGACATGCCTTTGGTAATACTTCTAGTAATTTGTGTGTAACCTCTACAAAATAGCATCTATAAAACGTTAAATAGGTACCTATATTCGCAACCAAGCTAAAACTAGATTATTGAAAAGAATATTCCCTTTAGGCTATATAGACAGGTAGGAGATTACTTAACTCTATGATTATAATTTTAACGACACTATGCTCACATTTGCTTTTTGTATTTCATGTCTTGCATTATTTCAGTGCTAGTTTTTATTATAACATAATTCTTGTGGATCAGTATTACTAATATTATCATGAAAATTTTCTATCGTCCGTCGATCTGTCCATCTTGTTTTAATATGTATTTTGGTTATATTTCAAACAATATACGAATGAAGTAAATTGGTTCTTTAACCACTCAATAATGTATAAACAAAATTAGTTCCTGAGTAATCAACTTGATGTCATCTCAAAGTGATTTCCGTAACGTAACGCGATTACACGCGTTTCGTTCACGTTACGATCACGGGCGTCTCAATACCTACAGACATTCTCACTAAAATACAAAATTAAATTTTATAACGATGTAATGAGACGTGTTGAATGAAACAAACAGTGATTGATTATAAATAAAAAAATGCCTTTTTGCACACTACAGTTCTGATATGAGACAAATTAAATAGCATGCGTCGCGTATCATTTAATATTGTAGATATTTTTTTGCATAGTAATAAAAGTTCGGCTCATTTACGACTCAACCACTATCACTATTATTTGTTGCGACTTATCATACAAAAAATAAGAAAAAAATTCTGTACAAAAAGCACTTTTTACGCGCATTAAATTTTTAAACGGAAGTAATTGCTGTTTCATGATTTTTCAGCGAAAAGTTTGACAGGAGACAAATTTCGCGTCTCAAGTAAATTAATTGTAAATTTGAAAACGACAAAATTAAATGTACTTACTAAATTAAATTCTGGTAATATGTGTTACCTATTAAACATAAATTACCTATATTTAGGAGCACTACAAATAAATTGATTATAACCTTACCGCTAATAATATAGTTATCGAAAACACAAACGTTCTGAACACAAAATATCATGTAAGTATTAAAAGAATAACTTATCAACAAACACGTTGTATACCTACATTTGTTTGTCACATAATAATATATATTGTATGTGATCATAAATAAGTCGCAGATCTAGTGATGTACTAGTTTATTTTGATATCGGCAATTTCCGATCGGTGTCACAGTATAATGGAAAGCTTCACTGAATACCCCGGTTCACATCCCAATCGGCTACCTCCGGGATAATCCGGGGATTTCAGAAATATACCTACAGAATTATGAAAACATTGTTCCGATTTCTCAGAATACTTATAGATAAAACAAAATACACGATAATAATATCCACTCCCTAGAAGACTTATACTTAAAACAAAAACACAACCAATACAAATCTATTGATGGTATAATATACTAATGAATTATATAGTACTAGCTTCTGCCCGCGACTTCGTCCGCGTGGAACTCCTCCTTTTTTGCAGTCGGTTAAAAGGTAGCCTATATCCTTTCTCAGGCTCCAGACTATCTTTGTACCAAATATCATTTAAATCGGTCCAGTAGTTTTAGCGTGAAAGCGTAACAGACAGACAGACAGAGTTACTTTCGCATTTATAATATTAGTATGGATATATAGTAAATAGTAATATAGTATATAGTATAAAATAACATAGTAATTTATCATTTTTATTTCTGTTACAAGTTTGAAAACAGTTTAAAACACTGTGTTCGTTAACCCACCGCCTGGCACCGCCTCGTAAATAATAATAATAATAATAATAATAATAATATCTTTGGACAATTCACACCAATTGTACTAGTCCCAAACTAAGCAAAGCTTGTACTATGGGTGCTAGACAACAGATAAACATACATAAATACATATAAGATATCCAAGACTCAGGTACAGATGCCAATGCTCATCACATTGACATCTGCCCCTAGCAGGATTCGAACCCGCGACCTCCGGTTTCGTAGTCAGGGCCTCTGACCACTAGACCAACAGGCCGTCCAATACATAATGCACGCGTTCCTTTTATTCCCATTCTATCGGCGCCGTTACACATTCCCTGCATATTACATGAAATACATACCGCTGCGAAATGAAGGCCGACGCATTCTAAGTAGGTACGTTTCAATGAAAGAGACCGGAACAAACGTTAGCTTACTTTTCTGTTTCCTTTATACATAACTATCTGTTAATTCCAGTTTTATCTAAGTGGGGTTCATTAAGTCACTTCGGCAACATAAAACATATTTTTAAAAGGTGAACCAGAAGCAGTAGTTATTTGTTAAAAAATGACAGACTCTTTTACACCCGGTTTAAAATATTACCCATCGCTTCTATAATATAAGGTGTACCTAACCAGCAATAAAAACCCAGTCATTTCAATTACTGATTCCCAACTTACCATGAAGTGCATATTCTTAAATCTGGCGACCTTGCGGCATCGCTCTGGCCTGAATCAGCTCATCCCTGCGCCGTTGGCATTCAGCCAGCCCCCATCTCCCCTCGATGCTCCCGTGGTCACAGCCTCGCACAGTGGATCCATTCCAGACAAACTAGACACAATAAGAGTGATTTTTGTAAACTTAACAATCAATTGCAACATAACGCTTAAGGTGAGTGGGAATTGTATTATAAAGCAGTAGTTTAGAAATAAGCCGCTCTGTATTTTAAGTCTTAAAGTGTTAATTTACATCACAGATCTAGTAAATATTAAGCTAGGTTTAATAGGTATAGTAGCTTGCAATTTAAAATGGATACGTTACATAACATCCCAATGAGGTAAAGTCATAAAAACCAAATCTTAGGAAAACGTTTGTAAGTTTTTCTTTATGCAAAAAAACACACTACTTTTCTAACGGCTAACGTATAAATATATTAATAAAAAATCGGCCATTAAATGTCACGTTCAAGGCCCAACTTTTTCGTATTGGGTTCCAGTGTGCCTCGCGTCGGTTATTAGGTACCTACTCGTTACACCCTAGCTACGTCTCTATGCTGTTCTAATGGCAGATGTGCTGACGCACGTCACGGTTTCTTGTTTATCGCAGTTTCCGTATTTATCAGCGATTTCGTATTTACTGTTTATTGTTCACAAGGAAAATACTTCGAAATAAAGCAGTCTTCAGAGTACAAAAAGTAATGTGCATAAAGGTACCGGATATCAAATTCAATAAACAATGTTAGGTACTTTTTATTTTTGAAATACTCATCTAATTAAAACGAAGGTTGTGATAATTATAGATGTTAATAACAACATCTTTTAAACTATTTTAGGAAAGTTAAATAATTATAAAGAATTATATTTACGAAGAAACACTGGGTATAGTAAGTAAGTACCTACTTATTTGACGTTACTACTTTCTAATAGAATAATACGTGGAGAAGTGTATTGAAGGAATTGAAAAAAAAGTGCATCAAATCCATTTTTCATCTATTCCATATGAATGCATATCCAAATAGTTCCAATAAACGTAACAGTACCTACTTATTGTTAAAACTCTCATTTATATTTGCAGTGAGTTTAAACTCATCTGTCAGTGAGACTTCGTAAGCCGCCTCGAGTATCCATCACTGTCGCGCCGGCACGTCGTCGTGAGCGAAACAAACCTCTTTCAACACTGCACTTCACTTGGCATAATACTGCAGTGAGCTCGGCAATGTTCATTGTAGAAGTAGGTGATGGATTTGTTCTTTAAAAATAATTATGTTAAAAGCGAGCATTCAGCGGTTCAGAAGATTCAGTACTGTCGAAATTCTATTGTGAGGTTTGCTACTCTGTTATTTAATTGTTGGAATGAAATAAATATAGGTAACGGATTTAACTCGCGTATTTTACGTTAGTGTAACGTGTAAAGTGGGTTAGACTATCACACCTCAGTCGTGCCATGAAAATACGCGAGTTCAATCCGTTATAGTTGTTTCGTTCCAATGTGTAACCGCGAAATTGCAATGAAATTCAGTACCGAAATAGAAAATTTTGTTCATCGAACGTAATACTTGCAGTGTTTCATCATTATATGTAAGCAAAGTGGAAAGAAATAAGCGAAGTCACTTGTTTAAAATTTTAGAAACATGCATTATCTACTTACTAACTTAGTACGAGTACTAGTAGACAGGGTACCTGCCTAGGGTACACAGAATACCTTGCAAAGTACCTCACGATAAGTTGTTCTTAGTATAATACTAAACAATACCACAGCCGCGGGCTTCCTCTGATAACTCAGCATTGTTGAGTTACGCGATGCATGCTGCAAGTATTGTGGCTGTACGAGCTTCATAGGTACCCACAAGACTCACGAAGTAAGCGTAAGTTACGGCCAAGAATTATATTGTTGAAAACAATATAGTATTATTACGACACCTACATCAGGCGCGTAAAACCAATTATTCAAATAAATGTAGCTCAGTAAATTAAACAGTATACAGTACCTATCGTAGAACTGCCTCACGATTCGTATCATAGCGCGCAGTCGTTTAATGATATTTGGCCGGTCATATATCATTATGTGTCTGATTGAAAAACAGATTGATCGATACAGTACATAGTGTCGCAAAAAAAGAATGATTTCAAAATCTCACTATGATGTTTATGTGTCTATGTTTTTACAAAAGGGTTTCTAAGTCATAAGATAATCTCTTATAATATTGGCTCTTTCATAAAAAAAAATACTTACGTTTATTTCTGTACATCATTATTCAACATTATGGATTGATTAAAATAACACTGTTTAACGGGATTTACATAGTGTGATTACCGGTGGCCCATACTAGGCTAGACCTGTCCTATGGCACCAAAACTTTAAGTTTACAAAAACAGGAAGGTCATTTTACATAACGTATCATATCAAAATTTTCGAACAAGGCATTGCCACAAAGATTACATGGGCACGAGATTAATAGCCGTGGCCACGTAATCGGGGCTGGTCCCTCGAGACGGCTCTATTGAAAGTGGAGATTGCCACGTGACGTCACAGCTACACGCCGCGACGCGCTGTGGCATTAGTTAGTGTCCGGCCGCTGAAAGAGTTAGAGTTCCAACAAAGCGACAAGCTCGAAGGGAATCTATCAACGTCGCCGGGAGGCGTTCCGGTTGATGCTGAAAGTTAAAAGGGGATTTAATGCGTCGAATAGCCCTGCCTTGAGTTAACAAGCTGATTTTCCCTGTGGGTATAATGGTGGATAAAAAGTTAAGTTATGAGTGGAAAAAATAGTACCCGCATTTTTCTTTGTGATATTTTTGTGCTGCTGAATCTATTGATTATGCATATACTTCCTACATATGTGATTTAATATAATTTGAGACCACATCAAAAGTTACCAACGAGCTTAGATTACTCTTACTGGTTTTTTGTGATTGAAAATCTAAAGATGAACTGTTACAAAAACTTAATGCAAATTGTCGGCATAACTTTTTAATGACTGAGTCTTGGAGTCTGCCTTTGACTACCCTAGCAGAAAGAAAGAGGAGCTGAATACTTTTACGCTTTTACCGTTAGGTTTTGCAATATTGAATTAATATAGGTGCACTGCACTAACCACAGTATGTTCTTATAGTGTTCATTCTTCTGGAAATTATTACTTTCCTCTGGTTTGTATCCTTAAAACCCGTTTTACAATATCCAAGAAGTAGGTTTGCCACGATATTGTCTTCCTCTACCGAATTAATATGCTAACTAAAAATATTTCATTTATTAAAGCATCATCAACATCTTTTGTAGAACGTATTCTGGATAATATTGCTTAACAAAAAAATGTGATAATTCAATATTATTATGCTTCATTGTAACTACTTACTCGTACATGTACCTACCTTTATCATCCAAAACTAGGAGCTGCAATAATTTAAAATTTAAATGTCAAATATCCATTGCAAAAAATACCTACGATTTAGTTTAAATTTGGCTGTTTCGTTTCGGTGAAAAAAGGGATTTTCTGGAACGCCGAGTAAATGACAGACTCTATTCCCAGAGGTAAGTTGCGGAAAAAGTTTCCCATTCCAGTTTTAAATTTAAGATTACACCAGATTACAGGATTGTTTTGTTTCTGTAAAATGAGCAACATATATCATACCTAATACTTTATTTACAACAGTTATAAATCCGATCACTACCTTATTAGTTGTTAGATACCTATATATTATTATCTCAAAACAAATTCTAGGTCGGTAGGTAGGTACCTAGAAGATAAAAACATTCTTTGCGTTAAGGTGTTGATTTTCCAATTACCTCGTGATTAATTTATCAATTCACAACTTTCATCAAACGGCGTTCATACAAAAGCTAAGTTCCAGTTAAGTAAGTACCTATGTTAAGTATACTTAACTGGAACTGAACTATTAAGTCCTGACTTTATAATACACAAATACTTTATTTTCCTCTCTCTTGCCAAAAAGAGAGCAGAGCAAAATAATACTAACAAAATTAATATAAAATTGAACGTGCGAGTTAAGAAGCACTGACTAAACTAACTTAAATGCCTAAAATATAGTCAAGGTTTAGGGAGAAGTGGATAATAACGATTCAATTTCTATTAGCCTTCATCGGATCGCGTAATTCCGCACCTCGGCGTGATTACTAAACGAGACTTAAGAAAAACGGCCGGTAGATATCGAACATAAAACTACCAGCTTCCACTGACACTGTCCTTGTTATTCTTGATTAAATGGTATAGTCATCTCACTTCGTTACCTTGAAAAAAAAAGAGAGACGAAGAGGTTTCGGTGTCAATTTGATCCTCTATTCTAAAAGTGTAAGTGTCCCCTGATGGAATTGACGTCGACCGTGAAATTAGAAGAACCCTTCGAGAAAAAAAAAACAGAAATTTTAGTCTCTCGATCGAACACAAGACAGATTTTGGAGTATTTGTTTGCTTAAAACAAGGCTCATAACCTTTTCTATCGTCAAAAACACATGTAAAATAAATCGAAAAGCAACTTTACAGTTATGGTGGCAGCACTAAATCTACTATCGTGCCGTTATTCAAATAAAATTATCCCTCAATATATTTTAAAATATGATAAAAAATATAAAACAGGGGTTCCGATCTATCAATAACTAGCGGTCCCGGCAGACTTCGTCCCGCCCGGCAAAGAATCGATTTAAGTATCCTATGTCCTTTTCCTGGTTCTGAGCTACCTCCCCGCCAATTTTCAGCCAAATCGGTTCAGCCGTTCTCGAGTTATAAGTGTTGTAACAAACCCGACTTTCTTTTATATATATAGATATAAGATAATCGCTAGGATAATAATTTTCACTAATATAATTAGTTCTGTTTAATCGGTATAAATGTCAATGTCAAATAATGAATGTGAGATTCGATTGGCGTCACCAGTTGGCAGCATCTTCGTTCTGCACGGTCCCTATTTCTTCAAGCGCAGTCACTCGGAAAGCAAAAGCATTTAGGCTTAAATGGCGGTGGCGATATTGCTTACACTGTAGCATTTGCTTCCTCAATGCAATCATTGAAGAGGCCTTATCTAATTAATGAATAGCCCAATTTATAGCGATCCCTTATTTGTTACAATGCGCCCGACTCAAAATGTTAACTAGTATTGTCATTATGTACCTACGTAATGATAAGTGCTATTTGTATTGGATATCTAAATTGAAAGGCTAGTTCATTTAGAGATATGTAAAACTCAGGTTTATTTTGTAATACAAACTAATATTAATACTATTGATCGTAACGTAATGTGGTATATAGGGATAATCTACCTGCAGACAGAGATTGAATTTCAATGTACAATATTAAATTATAATTAATTTTAATAATGATGAGTATTCGAATATAATATTATCTATATCTATACTAATATTATAATAAGGAAAGATTTGTACCTATTTTTGTATGTTTGTAATTAATAGGCTCAAAAACTACTAGACCCATTTTAATAATTCTTTCACTGTTGGGAAGCTATGTTCACCCTGACTAACATAGGCTATAGAATATTTTGAAAAAAATAGCCGAAGTGGAATAGTGCGAAGCCGGGGCGAACCGCTAGTTACTTATATAATGTTACCGCATAAACTTTACATTAATAGCATTTACAAAATTAGTAGGTAGTTATTTGTACAATGATATTTTATTATTCCATATTTATGTAAAAAAATAATCAAACAATACAACTTCAGGCTGTAATCAGGTTCTCACGGCAATTATTAATCAGAAACGTACTGGGTTTGTTTAACAAGAGGCTTTCACTCTCCCCCCTTCGAGTCCTCGAACCAGTATAATTGTCCCTTCCCCCTTTCCTCTGAGTATTCACGACTCCAACTTCCCTTGTTTTAAACTAATTCTGTTTAGCGACCAAGTTTTCTTTGTTAAATTTTGAACATTATTGTGTATTATTTATGATCAACAAATGTACGAAGAATTAATGATTTACGAGAACAAAAATGATAGGTATTCTAACAGAACTTAACTACAGACGACCCATTTGTCTAAAGGCAGATCGTAATGAGATTTTTGCAAATGGCGCCGTAGGGACAAGCAGATAAAAAATCTTTGCTTTTGTTAAATTTTGCTTTAGCCCATAATAAATAGCTATCTAAATTGGAAAGATGCAAAATTCTTAAGTACGTAGATACTCATTAAAAATGGCTACGAAAAAAATATTAGTAAGGGAGAAAAACATTAGGTAGGTACATTAATCAAAAAGCGATGTTACTGAGTTGACGGAAAACACGTTTTCTACCTAATGCCTTGCCTTGTAAGTTTGCAATACTATAAAGTCATAATCATGAAAATTAAATAGCATGTAAATATGCGCTATAATTTAATTTAACACAAAATTCAGATTTTACTATTTTTTCAAAACTCTACCAGTTTACGACACCAATGTGGTAATAACTAGAAAATTAGTTCAGGCGCTAAGCGGTTTAGTATTATTTCATTCACTAATTTCCAGCATTTATTTCACCACAAAACCCTGCATTTGGATAAACGCGGCGCACCGCTGGTTTACTTAAACCTACATTTTTTTATCATCATAATGGACATAAAATATCCATAATATTTTTTAGGTCGGGATGAAACAAATCGAAATCATTTTGTAAAGTCCCGCGGCGAGCGCGCTCGATCAACGTTAAAGCGGCGCAGCGGGACGGCCCTTTATCGCTTCCATAAATAATGACATCGGAGACAATCTTAATAGATCCACTTAGAAAGAGGACGTCATGCTCCAATCACGCTCGTCACTCGTCAAGCGCCCGTCAAGAGGCATATAATGTTACATGCAAGAAGATATCGAGCTATCTACAGATATAGGTGTACACTATAAAGAACGAGTTCATGTATATAAATGAGGAACTAATTTATTCAATGTGTTTGCTGCTATTGGTCTTCGTAAAAGTTTAATGATTGTCGTCAATGTTAACATAGAAAATTGTAGCATTTATTTATGATTTTTTCTCATTATGTCGATAAGTTAGAGGATTAACTTCTGCCCGTGTGCGCACAGTAAGCACTCCCGTATTACCCCTTTAGGGGGAAAATTATCAAAAATCCTTTAGCGCTCCCCTATGTTATAAAAGTATTTTAAGTTTCTAACCCTTACAGTTTAGGCTCTTATTCTATAGTTTATAATGTAACTTGCATGTAATAATTTACTATGTATTAATGAACTAAGATTCAGAATGAGCAACGTGATCGCTGAACCATAAATGAATTCAAAAGGGCTCTCTAATACTAGCTTCCGAAAGAAAAACATTCGCTGAGTAATACAACTGGGATGCTGTGGGCTCAACAATTTATAACTACAGCTTTATGAGTCTTATTTTAACGTCAATAAGATTGGTTATTGCTTGTGATGCAGAATGGCTATCTATTATGTAGCGCGACAACTACACGCGCTTACACGGACTTTCAGCGATATTCGATCAATGCCTGATAAGCCCATATGAATTGGGGTTGGTTTGAGTAATTTGAAGAGAAAATCGTCAGAAACTTATTCAAACTACTTTTGCTTTAGTTATATTTGTCTAAGGCGCCATTTATTATTTTCTTAGAATAAAAAGACTATCGGAGACTTAGCCTGTAAACAAAATGAGAACTGTACAGTTCTTGAAACACCAATAAAATAAAAAGCGATGTACCTACCTTGCTACTCGAATTCAATCTATTAAAGTAAGTTTCTTTTTGTACCAATTCCTAAGTGCAATAACTGTAAAAATATTAGAAATTTCTATGATTTTGTTTTGATTCTTATAATAAAAATCAATTAATGCCTGCACCAGGATTTTTGCGTAACCAAATTTATACCTTCACCATATTTAAATTTCTTTTGTTATTATAATTGAATAGAATACAGGCATCGGCAGGGGGCTCAACGTGCGATTTAATTTCACTCTGAAATCAATCGGCATTGTTCTGTGAACAATCTCATTCAGAGAGCGGAGTGGAAAAACGACGTGACGTCACATCGAGGGCCCTCCGTCACACCGGGCTTTACGGAGTTCAATGGAGAGCTGGATCACTTATTTTTGCTTTTGTCTCTTTTGGATTTAAATAAGTACCTATAAAAAAAATTGCGAAATGTATTATATACAAAATACAATACAAATATTTTATATAAGTAGCTGACCCAGCGAACTTCGTACCGGGTATACCGTTTTTTTTTTCCAAATTTACTCACCTTTTACACCTTCCCTGGAGTTCCACAAACATTTCAAAACTAAAAACAGCCAAATCGGTTCAGCCGTTCTCGAGTTTAAGTCAGACGCATAGCAATTCATATTTTTTTTTTTTTATTTACTTAAATAGATAGATACCACAGAAGTAATCTCATTCAGTGGTGCGGAGTGGAAAAACGACGTGACGTGATATCAAAGGCTCTCCGTCACACCGGGTTTTACGGAGTTCAATGGAGAGCTGGATCACTTATTTTTGCTTTTGTCTCTTTTGGATTTAAATACTACACAATTAACTTAACATATTCTATACAAAATACGATACAAATATTCTTTAGTAGGTAAATAAATACCTGCACAGAAAATATATACTCATTCGGCGGCGCACAGTAGAAGAAGGACGTTAAATTACATTGATAGCTCTACGTCACTCTGGGATTTTTCAAATCCAACGGAGAGCTGAATCACTTATTTTTACTTTTGTCTCTTTAAGATCGTAATACTGAAAAATTCAGCAAAACGTATTTCATACAAAATATACAAATAAACTTTCTAGCACAGAAGATATTATCTCTAATATGCGGAATGGAAAAACGTTATTTTAATTATCCTCACATCACTTACACCCGAACAATATTATACAGTGTGCAGTTGCCTTGATCCCTCAGTGAGGGAAATGGGTACCTATATAAAGCCTATTGAATCGACAACAGAGCGACACGGCGCCGCTAGAGAATAGTGCTAAGGACTCAATGCCGCAATAGAGGTGTCCTTGTGACAATACTGAATAGACTTAGCCAAAGCGCTTATCAGCGTTATTGGAAATTCAATGTCGCGACAATCTTACGTTTTGTTTCGTGTGGCAGTTGCCAGTAAATTTTATTATAGTTACAGTTTATTATTGAGAGTTATTTAGATAAAATTTGGTATAGATTAGATTGAACTCCCAGGATAGTCACGAGAGTCAGTAAGGGGAAGTATTATTTAATGTATATATAATAACAATAATTTATTTAACTTAAATATACATATAAATAATCAATATGGAAGGGCGATAAAAAATAAGCTAGGTACCTACTTTAAGTAGGTAGGTACTAAAAAAAGGTATGGTATGTTTTCTAATATATTTAAAAAAAATATTATAACTAAACATTTGGGAAAGTAATTTCAACCACTTTTATATTGTTCTGTTATCTTTAAATTGGGACTAAGAGTTACCAGTTACCAGAGTTACCAGTTATAAAATGTTCTATATAATAATAGCCTTATTAACAACTAGCGGCCCCGGCAGACGTCGTCCTGCCCGTCCGATTGTTGCGTCAAAGATCTGTCAAAGTCTTCTAACTGTCACTTAATGAATAGTAATTCTTCATAAGGCTTCATATTTTCCCCGTTTTTTACACATTTTCCACTGTTTCTTCGCTCCTATTGGTCGCAGCGTGATGTTATATAGCCTAAAGCCTTCCTCGATAAATGGTCTATCCAACAAAAAAAGAATTTTTGAATTCGAACTAGTAGTTCCTGAGATTAGCGCGTTCAAACAAACAAACTCTTCAGCTTTATAATATTAGTATAGATAATTAATTGTTACTTATAAATGATAATTATATATAAACCTACTTTCCTTCATACGAGTACCTGTAGTGGATTTATACATAAGATTTACGGGATCAATTTACTACGGAAATAGTTGAATGGTTGTGTTTGCTCTGATCCCTTACGCCAAAGCGAGTAGGGAAGACATACAAAGCCTTTTGAAATGTCAGCAAAGTGACATGTCACTGCGGGACGGCGATGCGAGAGTACCATAGAGAATTGTACTAATAATAATATTATGTTAAAAAACAATTTATTATAATCGACTTATCTTATAAAACGACTAGCCCCGGCTTCGCATAAATCCCTATTTTATTTTTTTAAAACATTCTATAGCATATTATTATATTACATAGAATAAATGGATCTTTCTCGTAAAAAGAAATATAAAAACATACACACAAAAATACAAATCTTTCTTCTTTATAATAACAGTGTCACTACCTACTATAAAATACTAGTTTTATTTAAACGCGTCAGCTAAAGCTAGAGCACTTTTTTCATTTTTGTTTATTTAGATAAGTTTTTTTTAAGTTTACTTTTTGTGAACGAGTCTTTACTATCTAACCCGGAGAAATAGTTGCATGTCGGCAAAACAAACGCAGTAAAGCAATAAATAACAGATTCACAAGCACACACGAACATAGAATAGCCCCTTTTCTTTACGTCGGTAAAATATGCATGCGTAATATAGATAGAATTTTGTTCTCATAAAATCATTGGTTAACTATGCTTAAACGAAATTAATATTTTATTAAAATCAGTGAAATAATGTGCCATTATAAACATCAAAAGCGAATACCGATAGTCATTTACGGTTAAAGTATAAGATCACATAAGTAATAAAAATATTTATTTAGTAACATAATACATTCTGATGTTTAGTCTCAAGAGAGATTGAACATTGTCTTATAAAACCGAAATGACGTACTATTAATAATTATTGTAAAAAAAACAGTGTTCAAAAAGAATTCTAATTCAAATCCCACACTTTAGAGTGCATCATTAAATAAAACTTATAAAATAAAAATTATAGTCTTTATAGATTCTAAAACTATTGAGTAAGTTTTAATACTCTAGGTATCATTATTTCTAATCTTACATGACCTACCAAAAATTTAATAGAGAAGACACCAACGAGTTATATTAACTTGAAACTATAATTACTAAATAAGTTCTTATAAGTAGCGGCGATAAAAAAAAATAAGGGACAATTTTGTAGATGATGTTTTTGTACTGCAGCGACAGAACACTGTGGAATACCATTCGCTTTGATAACCGACTCCTCTTCGCGAGACAATCGATGCCCCTCTCCCCCCCTGCCCCCCTACCCTCCCTTCGCGGGACCGACTCGTGATAACTCTGCAAAAGGCTCCTCAAACAACTAGTTCCCACCAATTAGTTGGCAGAATCAACAGCCGACGGAATCCGTTCTCGATTTGTTTGTTTTGCGGCCGAATTGGTGAAATTATTACCAAAGTCCGCCAGTAATCAAATTATTATGTTAAGGCATTATTGTAACAATTTCAGGGGCTGCTCGTTTATCTATACTAATATTATAAAGAGGAAAGATTTGTATTTTTGTATTTTTGTATTTTTGTATGTTTGTAATGAATAGGCTCCGAAACTACTGGACCGATTTCAAAAATTCTTTCACCTTTGGAAAGCTACATTATCCCCGAGTAACATAGGCTATATAATATCACGCTAGGTCTTATAGTTGCGGAGCAGTAACCGAAAGTGTTTCAAAAACGGGGGAAAAGTATCGTTTCTGAGGCCTTAAAAAAATCTTAAGTCCCCCGTGCGAAGCCGGGACGGGCCGCTAGTTGTTTTATAAAAGGTACTAATGGCTTTATATTGCACACCACATCCATTCCACTAAAAAGGTCGATATCGAACGCATTAATTATTTTCAGGTGCCAATGCCCGCCGCGCTGCGTTCTCGTTCTAAGAATCAACGTATCGTGTTAATTTATTTTTTACTTAGGTATTTGTATCAGTAATCATTTTTTACTTAGGTATTTGTATCAGTAAAAAAAAAATCAGAGTATTTACATTTAGACGGCCTGTTGGTCTAGTGGTCAGAGCCCCTGACTACGAAACCGGAGGTTGCGGGTTCGAATCCTGCTAGGGGCAGATGTCAGTGTGATGAACACTGGCATCTGTACCTGTGTCTTGGATATCTTATATGTATTTATGTATATTTATCCGTTGTCTAGTACCCATAGTACAAGCTATAGTTTGGGGCTAGATCAATTGGTGTGAATTGTCCAAAGATACATAGTCAACACTCGTGTCAATTTTTTTTTTACTTGATTCAGCGCCCTATATTGCATAGTGATAAGTTAGACAAACCATCGAGTACTATATGATAAAGGTGCCCATATCATATTGTATCTAGTATATGTATATTATTCGTTTATTACACGTGCTCTCTGTTTGCTTCAAAGGTTAACTGGCAGCGACTGTCATATGGTAGTAAGCCTTTTGTACATTAGTTTATGTGTAATAAAGAGTAAATAAATAAATAAATATCACTCAAATAAAATTACGGTACTTCTGAGTACCAGGTCTGGTGTAGTTAGTAAGGTTCCCTGTCAGTCATAGATATGTGGAGAGCTTTGATAAATAGCGCAGTTCACGGCATCAGGCAGCCGTCAGCGGCACGCAAGCCTCGGTGACGTCACACTGCGAGCCGTCACGTCACAGCGTATTGAAAAAAATCATCAGGTTCAAACGACAGCCAAAACAAACTGAGCTCGCTACTAATTCCTGTTTTTATGTTAACATTGATTTTGTTAAGTAAAATGTTTCAGACATGTATGTGGGATTGAATGTGTTATGAAAGAGGAATGAGTGAATGTTGTAAGAAGGAGAGAGTGAACGAGCAATGGAATGAGAGTAGAGACGAGTTGTGTGCGTTGAACGGTGTAGATGTGTCCGCTATCGATGTAATTTTAAATAAGCAGTTTTTTTAATATAATTTGAAGTAAAGTCTCCGGTTTTATTTACTCGATCCCACAAATTTGGGGGCTCGTCCGGGATCGAAGAAATCTAATTGGAGTGACGGACGGTGAAACGACGGGCGATCTTTTGCACGAGGTGGTGAGCGGCGTGGTGAGAAAAAACAAGTTATCGACGGCAGGCAGGCAAAATAAAGACGACGACGGTTTATTTAGCACGGATGGTGAAAGAAGACGCTTTTCCAAACGGCAAATAACACATAGATTGCCTGATGCCTAAGGATAATCTTCGAGACGTGGAGGCGGCAGAAGGTGTGGAGTCCGCCATGTCGCAAAATCAAGGATCGCCAAATATGATGATATACAGCGAGGGTTTAATAGAGAAGTTCAGCGCACAAGCTCCCACCTATACTGTCTCCAAGTTTGTGCAAGACATCGATGACAACGCGGAAATATTTGGATGGAGTCCAATTCAGCAGTTGATAATCGCGCGACGTAGTCTGACAGGGACGGCTGCGTTGTGGCTAAAGTCTGAGCGGGCGTTCAAGTCTTGGGATACTCTAAAACAGGCGTTATGTAAGGAGTTCCCAGATGCAGTTGACAGCAAGACGATCCACGAGATGATGGCCTCGAGAAGGAAAAGGAAAGATGAAAGTTGCCTTGATTATATCCTAGCAATGAGGGAGCTCGGAAAGCGGGGTAAAATGTGCGATAAGGTGGCTATTAAGTACATTGTGGACGGCATACCGGACGTGGAGTCCAATAAGATAATGTTATATGGAGTGACTACCTATAGTGACCTAAAGGAGAAGATAAAGATTTATGAATCCTACAAAGAAAAAAGTAAGCAATCTCATTCGTACGAGGCGAAAACTAGCCGGCCGAAAGTGCACGACGCAATTATAAAGAGGAAATGTTACGGATGTGGAGAACTTAATCATTTGGCCAGCGAGTGTCCGCACAAGCAGAAGGGTATGAAGTGTTTTAATTGTCAACAATTCGGTCATATTTCAGCGCAATGCAGTTTGCCATCGACATCACGTTATCCAAGAAGTACTTTGTCGGCAAATTCGAATGAACGGAGACCGGCTCAACAGATGTGTGTTCTTCAAACGAGTGAAGGTGAACGAACGAATGAGTCGAACGAACGGAACGAAATTGAGTCGACCAATGGGGCGCCGCGAATGAATGGAAACGACGTTTTCGCGATCACGGATTGGCCGAGAAGTGAGGCGAGCAAGATGGCGACTGACACAATGAACGTAAAACAAAGTGGACATTTACAAGAAGGCGATGAAAGAAATTAAAGTATTTGGACATAGTGTTAGTGCGCTTATAGATTCGGGGAGTGATATAAACTTAGTGTCCGAGGATTGTTATGCATCGTGGAAAGTGGCGGCGTACGAGTGCGGTGAAATTTCGCTTACGGGACTGGGCGCGTCGTGTAAAATCCGTTGGTTATTTTGTAACGGACGTTACGATCGACGGGCAGTGTTTTGAAAATGTGAAGTTCTACATTGTTCCTAGAGACGTTATGCCATTTAGTATAATACTAGGCCAGGAATTATTGCAAAGTGTAACGTTGGTTATGGATGGCAGCCGTATACTTTTGCTAAAACGTAGTGAGGCTTGGCTTAGGAATTTTATGTCAGGGTGTTTTGTGTCCGATGTTTTAGGTTACATGGCAGATCCGAAATTGCAACTCGAAGTGAAGAGGTTAGTTGATACCTACCAGCCGGTGAAGACGCACGAAGCCCCGATACAGTTACGTATCGTTTTGAAAGATGACATCCCGATCGCGCAGCGACCAAGACGGTTGGCTATTAAGGAGCAAGAAGAAGTGGAGCGCCAGGTTAAACAGTGGGTGAATGACGGAATCGTAAGGGTGAGTTATTCTGAGTATTGTAGTCCGCTAGTCATGGTGAAGAAGAAAGATGGATCTACGAGAATCTGTGTGGATTATCGTAAAATAAATCAAAAAATGGTAAAAGATGAATTCCCACTGCCAATAATTGATGACTATATTGATAGATTGTCCAAAGCAAGAGTGTTTAGTACGCTAGATTTAAAAAATGGATATTTTCACTTGTCGGTTCATGAAGATTCAATAAAGTATACTGCATTTGCAACACACAACAATCAGTATGAGTTTTTAAAGGCACCCTTTGGATTGTCGATATGTCCAAAAGTGTTTTCGAGATACATGTCGTTTATATTTAGAGATTTTATAGAAAAAAGTTTTGTACTTATTTTCATCGATGACATAATAATTATTGCAGACGGTGAGGCGCAGGCAGTTGAAAGGCTAAGGGAGGTCTTAGTACGTGCCTCGCAGTATGGATTGCAGGTGAACTGGGAAAAGTCTCAGTTGGTCCAAAGACGAGTGGAGTACCTGGGGCACATCATAGAAGGTGGGACGGTGAAGCCTTCATCAGATAAGACGGATGCTGTAGTAAGGTACCCACAACCAACCACTATTAAGCAACTTCATGGTTTTATCGGGCTGACATCCTATTTTAGAAAGTTTATTCAGAACTATGCCCTAATAGCAAGACCTTTAACTGACCTACTTAAGAAGAATGTAGATTTTGTTTTTGAACCATGTCATGAAAGAGCATTTCAGGAGTTGAAAGCAGCATTAGCCAGTCATCCGGTTTTGAGAATATATGACCCACAGTTGAAAACCGAGCTGCACACAGACGCATCTAGTGTAGCTTATGCCGCTGTACTAATGCAGCAATATCCAGGAGAAAGTGTATTGCACCCAGTACACTATATGAGTCGCAAGACGAGTGATGCAGAGAAGAAGTATAGTAGTTACGAATTGGAGGCCTTGGCGATTATAGAGGGTGTGAAAAATTCAGGCAATATTTATATGGTATTCATTTCAAAATTGTTACAGACTGTCAGGCATTTGAGATGACATTGAAGAAAAGAGACCTTACAACTAGAGTGGCACGATGGGTCCTACTCCTCCAGGAGTATGACTATGAGGTGGAGCATAGGACGGGATCGATGATGAGGCATGTTGATGCCCTCAGTCGAGCACCTCACGTAGCTGGGGAAGCGACAAGGCTGCTGCATGAACAAATTAAACAAGCTCAGCACCAGGATGAAGGCCTACATGCTATCACGGAGATATTGAAAGAGCGACCCTACTTAGATTATTCTATAGAGAATGGAGTATTGTACAAAGGTTTAAAGTTGGCTATACCTAAAGGGATGGAAATGGAAATTATAAAGAAGATTCACGCTAATGGTCATTTTGGAAAGAAAAAAATGACAGAGATGATTGACAAGGATTATCACATTCAAGGCTTATCAAGCAAGATAGATGAGTTTTTGTGTACATGTATCCCATGCCTGCTAGCAACTAAAAAAGCTGGTAAACAAGAAGGATTTTTGAATTATATCGATAAAGAGAGTATTCCACTTCATACATTGCACTGTGACCATATTGGTCCACTGACTGAGACAAGGAAGAAATATAATTATATACTTACGGTAGTAGACGCGTTTACCAAGTTTGTATGGATATATCCCACTAAAGGAACGACGACAAAGGAGACTCTGGATAAAATGAGGTTACATCAACAGACGTTTGGTAACCCTACGCGTATTATCACTGACAGAGGAACGGCGTTTACAAGCAATGACTTTAAAGAGTACTGCGAGACGCAAAATATCCAACATGTAACTATAACAACCGGTATTCCGAGAGGAAATGGGCAAGTTGAGAGAATGCATCGTACAATGATATCAATCTTAACTAAACTGTGTGTTTCAGATCCAAGTCTATGGTACAAGCATGTGTCCAGACTGCAGACGGCTCTTAATAGTACCTACCAACGGAGCATCGATACGACGCCGTTCGAGCTCATGATCGGAACCCGAATGAAGACGGAAGAGGATATAGAAATATGCAACATGTTACTACAAGAAAGTAAAGACTGTTATGTTATGGAACGAGAGCAGCTAAGAAGCGCCGCTAAAGCTCAGATAATGAAGATACAAGATGAAAATCGTCGAACATATAACAAGGATCGTAAGGAGAGTGTGAAGTACATAGCTGGTGATAGAGTTGCTATAAAGAGAACCCAGTTTGGTACTGGATTGAAGCTGCGACCTAAATTTTTAGGCCCTTATAGAGTAATAGCGGTCAAGGGCAATGACCGCTATGATGTTGAAAAGATTGACAGTTCCGCGGAGGGACCTACTCATACGTCAACATCAGCTGATCACATGAAGCCGTGGCCCTAAAGCCTACTGTGACGCATATTTTCGTAAGCCCTGTTGTTGTTTTTTTTTATATTTTTTTTATTATGTTGATTTACTTTTTTCTATTGTTTTTGTTAAGAGTCATAGGGCTGCCAACCTTGCCAGATGTAGCTATGATGTCATTATGTGATTTTAATCTTTAAAATGCTGTGTGTTACCTATCCTGTTATGTTAATGGTATGTGATTTTCCTATTGCTAAAGGTTTTTTTTTTTAGTTAAGACAAAATATAGTGTGTATTAAATTAATAGTGTTCACTGTTGAAGTATAGTGTAAGAGTTAGACTTAGTGCCCGTTTGGCTTTTGTGTTTGCGGTCAAACACAAGTGTAGGATGGCCGAGTGTGGGATTGAATGTGTTATGAAAGAGGAATGAGTGAATGTTGTAAGAAGGAGAGAGTGAACGAGCAATGGAATGAGAGTAGAGACGAGTTGTGTGCGTTGAACGGTGTAGATGTGTCCGCTATCGATGTAATTTTAAATAAGCAGTTTTTTTAATATAATTTGAAGTAAAGTCTCCGGTTTTATTTACTCGATCCCACATGTATTTATTTTTTAATATTTTGATTTACTTTGACTGCTGACCATGATTCCAAAGATACGCCAAAAGTCGTTAATTCATATATCTGGAAATCGTTTTTTTTATATATTTACACTCGTATCTCTTCTGGACTCAAGATCCAAGAACCGCGTAGATAATTAAGACTTGTATTTTTATTAGAATTCGTTATGTATTCCAAGGCATTCACTATCACTACATAGTATAAAACAAAGTCACTTTCCGTTGTCTGTTCCTATATACATAGGAACAGACAACGGAAAGTGACTTTAGCTCAGAATTTTAAAACTTCGCAATCAATTTTAACGCGGTTCTTTTATTCAATAGAGTGATTCAAGAGGATGGTTTACATATATAATACGTTCATAATACAGTAGAGAAACACTGATAATTATTATCAGGATTGTGTCAAAGTCGAGGTCGTTAGTGCAACATAAATTGTGCTGCAAAATAATTAGCTACCAGCGATTAGAACGTGAAAATTCAAACTGTATCGCCACATAATTTGCTTACTGGAATTTAGGCGAATAAGTTTTCCGATAATCAGGCATCCAAACTCAATACGTCATGAATTGCCGATTAGCCAATGACAATGCGTGGTCGGGCGGCCGGAGTGGGGTCGAACTGGAAAACACGCCAGTCCATCTATTATGTATACTCATGGACCCCAGATACACATGTTTTCGTGAAAACTCCATATCATGTTGTGCTTTGAAAATGACGAAGCTATTTTTAACACTCGCAATTTTTACAATGAACATTTGAAGTCCTGGTGGTGTGATAATACTATTATTTCCGCGGTCAAAAAACTCTCGCGTAAGCCATTTGATTATTAAAAAAATATTAATTATCTTGTACAGCGATTTTGCGGCCTACTAAAACGTTTTCATAAAGATCAGCTGAAAATAATCAACTTTGGGAGAAAGGTTGGTAAAGCTCTAAAAATAAATCCTTATTTCCTTTTACCGGATTCATTCATCTTTTATTAAGTTTTCTAATATTTTATAAAAGGTCCTTATAGAAAGAAAAAACAAAATTCCGCGCGGATGAAACCAGAGGTATATCTAGGTTTACAGTTTCCGAATCTAAGATATTTACCTATAGTATACAAATGTTCTTACCTATAGTAGTACAGTTTCTTACCTATAGTAGTATAGTTTACACTGCAAGTGTGCACTCTGCACTCTTCCCAGGCTGCATAATGCACGCCGCTGCACCCCGACCGCGTGAATAACCAACACGGCCATTACACTGTTGCCTCTCTGAATAGGTAACAACTTCTTGAACAGATTGCAAGTTAAACTTTGAAGAATATAAAAAGGAAATGACTTTGTACACTTTCACTGATCAAGTTCAAAAAAACTGTATGTGAGTGAAACTATACGCGGGAATAACCAACACGGCCTCTTATAAAATGTGTGTTAACTATTTTGTACCTACTTGTGGCAGTTGTCAAAATTGTATTGGCTTCTTTAAGCCAGTGCTCTTCATTAATAAAAAATAACTCTACTAGAAGATTGCAAAGATTTATTTGGACATTGGTGATCTGGCTCTTAGAGCAATATTACGATAGTATTTTTTTGGAATACCTAATAATAATTTAAACATGCTTTGATTTATATTTAAATGATTATACGAAAGTTCTACACCTATATATATGCACATTAATAATGACTATGCACCAGACTCTTCGGTATATTCTCAGACACGATTTCCTAAGCGAGTGGATCTAACTTTTCCTTCGGTCATTATGGAAGCTACGCCGTAGAGGCTCTACGCCGTAGCGCCTATTCGAGCTGTTTAGTTTAGCTTCAGGTAAAGTTTAGTACAAGAAATTAAAGTTCACCGTGCCGTGTACGTGTTATAATTTATTTATATTATTTACTAACTTGTTCCCTCGACTTCGAAGTAGTAAGTATTTTGTAAAAGAGGGTCCCCCTTTTAACAGTCGATTTGCTAAAAAATATATCTCCCTCGGAATTCAATCTTCGTACCATATTTAATTATTCGTTTTAGCTTAGACGTTTAAGCGTAGAGAAAACAACGTTAATTTCGCATTTATAATATTACTAGCTGATCCAGCGACCTTCGTGAGTATTTTGAGAATCATTTATTTTGCACGACTAACCTAACTAACATTGTCGCTATCTGTGATGTTTTACATTAGTAAATATAACTAAATATCGTCGTAACATTGTTCTAAAAAGCAATATTTTTTTAATAAAACCGTCATAACATAATAAAACAAAGTAGCTAAAATAAAACGGCTTTAAGGAACGTGTATTATAACAAAATGGTGTAACATAAACGTACATGTGTGCGTCGGACCGCTCGTCACTAAATAATGCACATGTGTGCGTTGTAAATACTTAACGAGCCCATACTTCCCCCTATTTCGGGAGGTGATGGCAGAAAACAATTAAACCTATAGGTAAATACATTTTCGAAGTTTATAAGAAACTAGCTTCTGCCCGCGACTTCGTCTGTGTGAAACTCCTCCTTTTTTGCAGTCGGTTAAAACGTAGCCTATGTCCTTCCTCATGCTCCAGACTTTCATTGTACCAAATTTTATTTAAATCGGTCCAGTAGTTTTAGCGTGAAAGTGTAACAGACAGACAGACAGACAGAGTTACTTTCGCATTTATAATATTAGTAGGGATATAATAACGGAATATTTCAAATTAATTACACTGGTAGAACAATAAGTGACCGTACAATTTTTGTATATACTGGACCCATTTAATGATTTAATTTGTCTTGTTTGAATGGAACTGGAATAAAAATTCTCAATAATACAATTTTGTTAGTCATAAAAAAATCACTCTGTATATATTATATAGAACAAATTCTTGATCCATTTAATTAGCTCGAACACATTCGAGCTCCGAGCGAAGTTACATAAATGACGTCACCACAAAACAACTGTTTCATATTATTCATAGTAATAAAACACAATGAGACTGCCCGCAACTCCGTAGCTAAATTGAATAAAGCCTTAATTTTCACAACACGGCGTGAAACATAATGTGATTTCGAGGCAGGCCGAGAAAACTTTCCAACGTGATTGTAACTTCGTACGCGATATGTCAAGATGCCTGAATTTGGTCTAAACTTTTATTATTATAGCTGTAAAGGTTTAAATTATGTACGCGGTTGCCTAATTCGAGGAACCCGTGTGAGTTTGAGAGCTCGGTATTAATTTGTTGAGTGTTGTTATAATGTAGTTATGTACTATAAATTTAATTTCAAATGAATTATTAAACAGTGATATTGAATGAAACAACTAAAAACGGATTTAACTCGCGTATTTTATTTTATCGGCTGAAAACTTTCGAAAACTTTACAGTTCCCATATTCGTAGCACAACCAAGCTGGCGATAGTCTAACGCTAACTATCACTAACTATTGTAGCGATATTGATAATTTAGAGAACATTAAATGGTTATAAAAATGTGAAGACGCGTAAAATATCTCAACAACAAAAATACCTACTTACATATTATTATAATATAATGATGAAAGCTGTTTTATTCAGACGTCACATTATTTTGGTAAGGTCATGGCATTTCACATGCCTCCGATTTTGATGAATCCCACGCTTAACTGTTGAGGTGTAACACCGGTAAGTGGGCGGAGAAGGGCACAGTTAATTTTGGCTGGTATCAAATGAATTATATAATAATATATTCAAATATAGTTTGAAGCTTCCCAAATTTTGACAGCATTCATGAAAGGGGTTTTGTTTGAAGACATATTCATCGATACTCGCGTATACTGGAATATTAGTCAAATAATGGCATGAAACTCGGAATGAGAGATGTTCGGCTGTAAATTTGTATAAATCTTTATTATGGTACCCTAAAACTTGTCTCAAAACGTACTTACCGCGCCTTCAAACTTTCCAAGGTCAAACGTAAAAAAAGACTATTTTTCACAAATACCTATTTTCTTTCCTACGGGTTTTATGCTTTTTGTATGTATTGAAATATTTGTAGAGGATTAAATTCCCTACCATTATTGTCAAAATCATTTTATTGTTATATTTTGTCTTACGTCGAGTACCGAGTTAAAATAGCTTGGCTATTCGAAGCATAGACCATTTCGGTCAGAAGCTATCAACCCCACATGTGAGTCTACCCCCGTAACGACACAGCTAATAATAGAACAGCGCGAACAAATAGGTCGCTGACAGAGCAAGCTACACTATAATATTACACCAGGTCACAATCAGAAGCAATTATTGACCTGTAAAATTTGTAACGATCACAAAACATTACGTTGATGCGTTATGCTAAAAGAAATAGTAAATGTTACAACATTGTCGTTACAAAAATATAACGATACCTTAAGGATATCTTTATCCAATAGAAGTTAAGAATACAGGTAAACAATAAATCAGGATTGGGAAATAGTACGTTCAACCTGTTTAACTTTTAGAATACCCATAGTATAAATCTTGAGACTATATTTTGATAGAAACAATTTTCTAATATAATTCCAGCCAATCGCTATAGGTAGGTACTGTAATAATTTTAATTGATTGAATGATTGTTGAATAAAGTAGGGTATTTATAATAAATAAGTAAAAGACGACGAAAATAAATTTACTGTCCTCCGGCCAAAAAGCGCCATCTTTCTGGCCGCTGCGCTAAATGAAATTGCCGCTTTCTGGCTTCGTCGAACAGAAAAATAGTATACTGGCCTAGGTGTGTAATGAACTATTGTTATATTAAAGTGTTTTCTTTTTGTACCTATATAATAAGAAACAAAGTTATAGACAATGTTATATGCCTTTGCTCAATAGACAAGACGTACCTATATTTTAATTACGAGTAAATAAGTAACTAAAACATTTGTCAATCCACCGAATTCACATTCAAAATCACTATTAATTAAACTTACTTCGCCCAAACTCATTAGTGACCACAACCATTAACGTCACCAATTACTTGTTTCACTGTGACTTCTCATTGAAGTACCTACATTCGAGTGCAGCCCTCCGCAGATATTAATCATCGACATCTGTAGTCCCGCGCTCATTACACCGAGAGCTCTGCGACACACTTTCTTTACCTATTGGTCTAGAAAAAACTGATGAGTCTATGTTTTATATCTAGCCTTGTATCCGACAACGGTGACCTCAATGATTTTTCATGTAAGCAAATCTACCGTTAGCTGAGCCAAACTTTTATTAAAATACCCTGTCAGAGAGGAGAGTATTACATAATAATATGGTACCTTAACCGTGTAGGTGTTATAAGCAATTCAGCTAAAGTCGTCTATCAAAAGTACGTCAAACGTCTAATCTTGCAGCTTTTAAGCTATGGAAAATAAAAATAGATACGAAAATGAACTAATGTTATGTAGCAGCATATATCATTTTAAGCGTTTTTATAAGTGCTAGAAAAGATGCAAGTAGCATAGGTACTTACTCCAGCTTTACTAAAGACATTATTTCAGTCTCAAATAGAGTATTTATTCCATATCAAGTAGCCTATCTGTATAGTCTTGACAACCAATAATACTAAAACTGTATACAAATTGGAAACGCGTCGCATAATTAGAGACAGTTGCCAATCCCGCTCTTTAATACAGTGTTAACTACGACACATTGATTAAGTTAAACGAGTGACACGATTAATTTAATAGACCGGTCACTGCAGCGTCTATTTGCAAGCAAAATCAATTGGTTTGGCATGTGAGATGTGGGTCAGCAACACGATTATCGGGCGACAATCGGACGACGTTCGCGTTGTTACAGGGTACTCATTAGCGGCGAGCGGTCAATTTGCGCTGAATCGGTCTACGGGGACCCACGGAATTACCGCATTCAACCTTTCATAAACGGAACTGAGTCCTATATAGTTATCAGTATTTTACATCGGCAGGTGACGTTATTGTACCTATTAATATCAAGTCCGCTGGCTTTATGGGAGAATCGAGCAAGTTTAACGTGTAGACACGAATATAGATGTAAGCATTAAGTACAGAAATGAGTAGGTATTATTTATTCAGAAAGTACTTTGATTTTTGAGAAACAGGATCAGCTACGGTAAATGTAAATAAATATAATAAAGGAGGACAAGAAACTTCATAAGCATTTATTGGATTCTGCTCCTAAAAATAAAGTCAGATAGTTTGTAAATGATCCCATAAAAGTTGAAAGTGATAAAAATTGTAAAAGTCAACTACTTACTTTGTTTTAGACTTCACTTTAAGTGTTATGTTTCTTAAAGTGTATTACAGAAGATTCGCTTGAACATTACGTTAAGAAATAATAAAAGAGATGCTGTATTTATAATTATGATTTGTATGAGAAAGTAGAAACCTCGTCTAAAATGTAAATGCAATAGAGACTCGTCGACGACAGTATTCACAATACGCGCTGTTTAAACATTCATAATACATTAACGACAGTACAGAAGCATCCGGAATTGTCCGGAATATCCCGGACTCTGAATTCGTTCGGAACTGTCCGGGCCGACTCCGTACGCCGGACGCAGCGGTCGTGATTCCGCAAAGTTTTCGTAGGGAAATTTAAATGCTAATTGTTGTCATTCGTTTCGTCTTGCTGTAATTTAGCCGGCTTTTAAGGGATCCTCATTTTTACCCAAGCATTTTGTTCTTAAATAATCAACGGTAAAGAAGTTTTGGCTCAGTTCTAATGTTACCTTGTAATCATTTATGCTAATTAACTTAGTGCAAAATTAAGCAATGCTTGTTACTTATAAACAATCTACGTCCACATAGATAGCGAGTTACATGAAATAATATACCTAAACCCATAAGTTTGTCTCTTAGCGTATTTGTTACATTTTCGTAATTAAATCACTTTGTATGTTTGATATTTCTCATAAGTTAATCTAAAAAATAATATTGTTAGTACAGTATATCCATTTTTTATTATTCGAGCATATATATATTGAAAAATATCCTTTAAAATTAAGTAAGTAACGAGTATTAATAACTCGATTAAATTTCCTTCGTATTATTATTATTTTAATGGGATATTGTGTTCAGAACGTGTATTATTTTGATAGTTGTTTTCACTTTTAATGTCAACCATTTATTATACAATTTGAGCTCGATGTTCTAACATGTTTCATTACATGCCCACTAATATATTTTCTATGAGTTTATTATTTATACAGTCAATTTCATTCTTTTGTATCAGCCACAACGATTTACATTAGTAATTTTCATAGTTTACTATTATCCTATGTATAACGCCGTGAAGGCTATTATTTATGTTATATTTGAAAGACACGGTTGCTAGGTGATTAAAGTTTATTTGGGTTTATGTTTGTTAGCTAAATTATACATAGATGGCGATGTACCTACGGCTGCATCGCGCTATTAAGATTTCTGTGTGAATTGTTATATACTTTCATACATTTTGGTTTTGTTGAACTATTATACGACTTGGGACAAAGCATTGTTTTATTCATTGCTCTATTTGTTAATTTATGTGTATTAATAAATGTAAGTATTACCTATCTAATATATACATACCTAAGTAGTTACAGGTTTCTTATTATACGATTTACGAGCCATTAAGAGCTATTTTCCACGTAACTATATTCCCTATTGTTCTCCGAGTGGCATTGCATCGACTGCACCTGCATTTCCGCTGCAGTTTCCCGAAAGAACGGATTTAATAATACACAAGGTCTTACTTCCGGTACATGGAATATATTTTCTCTAAGTATATTTCCGTTATAAAACACTCAGTTATTTTCTGGAAAATTGTTTCGCTCTTCAAAATACATTTGCAGTGTGCTGCTTGCCAACTGCATTATTTTATTCATAAATAGATTAACGTTACGTAACGTATTTTTGTAATACATAATACACGACGTACCTACATTTAAGAAATAAATGTTTGTTATTCAAGAATTCATTTATACACTTCTTATATAGTAATTTTCTTATGTTTAGTTACGAGACACAACAATCAAAGTCCAAGTTCCAGCAAGCAATGATCTTTATTCATTTCTATATTCCGTGAGGGTGGATACAAGTAACACTTATAAACTAATTCAATCTACCCACATAATATCACATCTTCCTTCTTAATCAAACAAAATAAAGTTTATTTTAACCTAAAGTGAATTAGGTATAAACTAATTATAATTTCTTTATTTATTTATTCTATTATACTTAACACAACTTTAACATCATTGTGTAACCATGCAAGTTGATTTTAAAATAACACCACCTGTGAATGTTTACGACATTACATAAATAAGTTTTATAAAAGATTATTTACCATGGTATATTATTTAATTAATATCATAACTAATTATTTATCATGAAATAGGTACATTAATTTGTTTATTAGTGACTTAAAGTCTGATTGCATGCATTACTTTTACAAGGTAGGTATACTAATCTAGTACGATAACAAACCTTTATTTACATTTCATAAGTTGTTATTTATAAATAAATTAGGAAGTACTATTGTAATTTGTAAATTAATACATCTATGAGTTTACTAGTTCTATAATTACTTACATTATTTAACGTATACCTACTTAACTATTCAACGTAATGTTTAATACGTTATCTTACCTACACAATTATTGTATATATTTAGTTCTTATACATTACATTTACATTCCTATGATTTTATTTGTGATACATACATGACTTCATTATTCATAACAAATCATTAAACAGCATTTATTTCTATAATCAATTATTTCAATGATCAGTAGATGCACTGGCTCATTTTGTGTAGTTAGCGGTTTCATCAGGTCAGTAGCCCCATCTATCCGGAACCCTCACTGTCCTGCCAAACCGAGTTACATAGGCATTAGTACTATTATGATTCTGTACATTATTGTTTACATTTGGAAGCGGGAATGAGCGCGGCGTAACGTCATCATAATCGAATTGATAATCTGTAGGTAAGTTGCGTGCCGATTGTGAGTCATACCTGATGTATCTGCGATTTCTGACTATTTTGTTGTTATTATGTAACATGATTTCGTAAGATCGCATATTTAACAACCGAGATATGATCCCAGATATCCAAGTTCTTTTGTTAACATCTAGTAATACCTTAACTTTATCACCTACATTTAAATTAGACAGATTTTTTGCAGTTCGGTCATAATATATTTTTTGTTTAATTTGCTTTTCTATTAACTTATTTCTTATATTTCTCTGTACCTTTGGTTTTAATAGTTTTTCATGAGTGGGAATAATACTTCTTATTTTCCTACTTTGTAATAGTTCGACTGGTGATGCTAGATTATGGGATATTGGAGTGTTTAAATATTCTAATATTCCAAGTCTGTAATCGGAACCATCTTCAGTTGTTTTTATGATGATATTTTTGATGGTTTGGACAGTACGTTCTATTTGCCCGTTGGACTGCGGATAACGCGGAGACGATGTTGTATGCATAAAGTTCCAATCTTGTGAAAACTTTTTAAAGTTCATGGACGAGAATTGCGGACCACAGTCTGACATTACTATATTAGGTATTCCTTGACGGCAAAACACGTCTTTTATTTTAGATATAACGTGTTCTGATGTTGTAATTTTTAATTTCATGATTTCAATAAACTTACTATAATAATCTACCATTAACAGGTAGTCTACACCATTTAGCTGAAATAAATCAATACCTACTTTAGCCCAGGGTTTGTTTGGAATTTCATGAGGTATTAATCTTTCTTTTTGATTAATTTTTCTATGAGATAAGCAAACGTTACAGTTGCTTATTAAATTATCGATATCATTATTGATGCACGGCCAAAATACTATTTCACGAGCCCGTAACTTGCATTTTTCCATGCCCATATGTCCAATATGTATTTTCCGCAAAAAATCTTTACGTAATGCTTTAGGAACTACAATTTTGTCTCCCTTCCAAATTAACCCGTGAGCCACGCTCAATACATCCCTGTAATTCCAGTAGGGTTTTACTGCGTCTTTTAATTCTTTCTTATCTTTGGGCCAACCATTACTAATATATTTTTTTAATTGCTTTAATTCTTCATCGACCTCCGTTTCTTTTTGCGTGTTGATGAATTGCATGTCATCAATGTGCCGCGATACGCTAACGGACAGTGCGCGCTGCACCGCGCACACCTCGTCGTGCAGCGTGCTATCGGCGCAGTGCTCCACAGTGGAGGCCGTCTTATCAGCTGATGCCGGTTCATATGCGCGCGACAATGCATCTGCTATATATAAATGCTTACCGGGTTTATAAATTAATTTAAATGTATAACGCTGTAACCTTAGCAACATCCTTTGAAGGCGGGACGGAGCATCTACAATTGGTTTTTTTATAATGCTAATTAATGGCTTGTGGTCGGTTTCGATTGTTATGTCCGATCTACCATAAATGTAAGGATAAAACCGCTCACAGGCGAATACACAAGCATACAGTTCTTTTTCTATTTGCGCATATTTTTGCTCCGTTGTGTTTAATGATTTCGATGCGTAACACACCGGCAAGTTGTTTTGCATTAAGCAACAACCAAGTCCACTTTTACTAGCATCCACAGATATTGTAATGGGTCTGTTTAGACTGTAATATTGTAGAACAGGACGTTTTGATAGGCAGTCTTTTAAATCTCTAAAGCAATTCTCTTGTTGTTCATTCCAATGCCATGCAATTTCCTTCCTTAACAATTGCCTCAAGGGCTGCGTCTTATCTGAAAGATTAGGTATGAATGTTCCTACATATGTGACTAGTCCTAAAAATCGTTCGATATCTTTTTTGTTTTGTGGCGTAGGCATGTTCTTAATAGCAGAAATGTGAGAATCATCGGGACTCAGCCCATCTTTACTTATGCGATGACCTAGATATTTTATTTCTTCTAAGCCAAACCTACACTTGTTTCTATTTAATTTCAAATTAACTTTAACGCATCTGTCCAATACTTGTTTTAATCTTTCATCGTGTTCCTCCCTAGTACGACCAAAAATAAGCAAATCATCTATGTACATGCAGACTCCTTCAATATCATCAAAATTTTCATAAATTTTTTTATGAAATATTTCTGAAGCTGAACATATACCATATGGCATTCTCAAGAACTTATAACGTCCGAACGGGGTATTAAAAGTGCAGTATTCACTACTCTCATCAAGACATACCTGCCAGAACCCTGAGCTAGCATCTAGTGTGCTAAAGTATCGCGCACCTGACAAATTTGAAACTATTTCATCTATTGTGGGAAGCCTAAAGTGTTCTCTTTTTATGGCATTATTTAATTCTTTAGGGTCGAGGCAAATCCGTAAGTCACCATTCGCCTTCTTAACAACCGTTATACTGCTTACCCACTCCGATGGCCCTTCAACTTTAGCAATAATTTTTTGCGATTCCATTTCTAACAACTTATTTTTTACTTGGTCCCTAATCGCAAAAGGTAATTTTCTCGGCGAATGAACGACAGGATCTATATCTGGATTTAACTGTATTTTATATTTTCCAGGCAAACATCCTATGCCCTTAAAAACATCGCTATATTCCTTTATAAAATCTGGGACCATCTCAGACGATTGCTGTACAGACATAACACGTTTGACCAAATTTAACTCAGTACACGCAACACGACCCAGAATAGGCATTGATGAAACATTTGCAATCTTAAATTCTAATACATACATTTCAGTTTTATGATAAACCCTCAGAAATATCTTTCCAATTACATCAATACTTGCACCAGAATAACCATGCAATCTAGTAGTCGTTTCTATCAATTGTTTGTGTGTAATTCCAATTTTCGATAAATAGTTTTCCGGTATTACATTAACGTCCGCACCAGTATCTAATTTAAAGGTAACTACAGCATTATTTATTTTTAAGTCTACATTCCATGTATTATAAGATTTATTAATTAAATGTACTACCTGCTCCTCCGATTCTTCCACAAGAAAGACACCACAAACGCGTGCAAAGTGGTTCAGTCTGGTGCACCTGGTACACCTTTGACCGTAGGCTGGACATTCATAACGCCTATGCACGCCGCCGCAGTGCCCGCACCCGCCCGTCGGACCGGAGACCGCACCGCGCGCCGACGCCGGCGCCGGCGGGAACGTGCGCCTGAGCGGGACCGCGCGCGCCTGACTCCCGGCCCCGCGCGTCCGCATGCCACCGTGCCCGCGCCAGCCTCGTCCCGCGTTCATACCACTGCTGTGACCCCAACCTTCACGACTCGCGTTGTTAAATTGCAGTTTTTTATTTTGCAGCACACACACTTCTTTAATATTTTCTGCTTCACTGTTTTTAATTTCATGGACACTTTCCTTTTCTTGTTTTATATCTTCTGAATACACTCGCGAAATAATCGCCGCACGGCATATCTCTAATGCTTTGGTTAATGTTAATTCGTCCTCTCGAAGAAGTCGTTCCCGAATTGCCGGACTAGTGACACCACACACTAGCCTATCTTTTATCAGTGAGTCATTTATTATTCCAAACTCACAAGATTTTGCCAGCTTGCGTAAATCAAATACGTATTGATCAATCGTTTCACCCTCTTTTTGCTGTCGTGTAAAAAATCTATGCCGCTCGACTGTAATATTCTTCTTTTTTTTAAAGTGGGTATCTAATTCCGTAAGAACTTTTTCCATTGTTGTGAAGTTTTCTTGTGCTTGATCTATAATTTCCCGGCATTGCTCACCAATTATATGTAATAATATATTCATTTGAATATCCTCCGTTTTTGTATGTAGCTCACAAGCTTTGGCATATATCCTAAATCCTTTCTTCCATTTTTCCCAATTCTGCGCCATATTACCCGACGCGACATCCATCATATTTTCATCATAGTGAAACGGTTTCGGAGGAGTTAACACTGTTTCCATGATTATAATCCGATACACTGCACTTATATAAGTAACACTTTTCTATTAGGTGATTTTTATTTAATATACCGGCTGCGCCATGTTTAGTTACGAGACACAACAATCAAAGTCCAAGTTCCAGCAAGCAATGATCTTTATTCATTTCTATATTCCGTGAGGGTGGATACAAGTAACACTTATAAACTAATTCAATCTACCCACATAATATCACAGGTGTTTCCGTATTAACATAGTTTTGTTTAACTTACAATTATATAATAAACTTTTAATAGAGAAAAAATCTAATATTCTAAGAAGAAACACTAAACTTTAATTTTGAAAGCTTAAACTCGCATGAGAACTACATATAATTAACATTTAGGTATCTACCTAAGATAGTACTTATAATCTAATCGGAACATTGCACCTACGAATTCTGAATAAATAGCTACAATCAATTCAAGTTGAGACTACAGTTCTAAGAATTGAACCTGTGTTATTAATTTATCTCATATCCAAATACCGAGTCATTTACCATCCAACAGGGGTAACAGTTACTACTACAACATAACACAAACTAGAGGTTTAAATTATCTATTAGACAGACAATGCGATTTGTTTACCCCCCACTATCCCTCCCAGTCGGCCACGGGTCGTGTTATAATTTAATTTGCAAGTTTAATTAATTTCTACCCGACGACTTTATTCGTGTGCGACGGATCAAAAGGAGTGTAAGGGGGTCGTGTAATTCAATCACGGGAGGGGGACACAACGAACAGATCTCGGCAGTACTCGAGAGTTTTTCATGCATATATTCCTAATATCCCGCGTAAGGGGTTGGTGGCTTGTTAACACTCCAGATTTTCATATATATTATAATATAATCCCGTCTTGTGATTTGTAACATGATTTTCACACCGAAATTAACTTGGAATATTGAGATCTGATTAAAACTTTGTAATTCCTGGAATGAAACAAATATGACGGATTTATCTCTCATCGAAAATGATGTGTATTCTTGTCTTACACTTGATCAATGTAATACCATGTAGCACATACATCCTTAGTATCAACAAATAATAACATATAAATTACCTTGATTATAATATACATGATATTCATTTCGTCGCAAATTACAAATAGCAATATCGATTCTAGGATCAAAGCCGTTTTCAAGAAATCCTTTAAAAAAATAGCTTTTCGGTATACTTAACTACAAAATAATATGTGCTTGGTCTTAGGGTGAGTGCACCTCGGAGCGCTCCCCATTCGCCCGGTGGAGCAGTAACGGCCCCAGGGCCAGTGTAAACAGTCACTTTTAGAAAAAAAATAAAAATGTGCTTGGCCACACTGTATCGTCCACGCCCAAAAAGTTGTGTCGTCCTGAAGGTGCTCAAAGAGTCGTTTGCTACGCAGCGGTAGAGGACGTACGGTCGCAGACGGTCGCAGAACTCGTCTCAGCGAACAACTTAATATTATGATTACCTTTTCTTATGTTTGTCTTTTAATCTTCAGTCAACGTGTGCTTAACTTGCATTAGGCTTCGCGTCAACAGTTACGTCATTTAATAATAATAATAATACTTAATATACATCATTTACACCAATGTATCTAGTTCTAAACTAAGCAAAGCTTGTACCTACTATGGGCACTGGGTAACGAATAAACATAAATATTTATAAATATGAAACATCCAAGACTTAGGTACAGATGCCAGTTCTCATCATACTTACATCTGCCCCTAGCAGGAATCGAGCCCTTAACCTCGTTTCGTAGTTAGGGTTCTGATCACTAGGCCTACAGGCCGTCATATTTCCAATCACGAGATGTTAATTATCAATCCTTACAATTTATAATTATAATGTACTGTTTCAACAATTTTTCAGTAGTTTTTAGTGTTATAAAATAACTAAATTTCCTCGTACTCCCAGCAAGTAGTCTAGATCGATTTCTCTGAAAATGACGTCGCTGCTGCGTCAGTGTGACATAACGGACAGCGTCACGTGTCAGAATGTCGTGACACGTCATAACAAATGAACGGCGAGATCGTATGTGACAACGCTGTCTCTATTACGAATTTCTCTCTACTCTCAGACGCTTGCTGTCACCTCAGTGACATTTAAAAATAGTACACCAAATGCAATTTTGCAGTGCATACTCGTAAAGTAGTGGCAGTTTTTTTATTTAGAAAGGACACTTAAGGACAGTATTATAATTAGTAGGTTAACAACATCGGTTCTAATATACAAACACTTACCTATCATACTTTTTAAAGCTTTTATATACTTAATCATAACATTTAGTACGAACGTTGACTGTTTTTAACTGACTTCGAAACGATTATTTCATACTAAAACCATGTTTATATTCGATGCTATCTACTTTGAAATTATAAATTATGATATAGGAAAGAATAACGCAAGTAATTAAAAACAGTGAAATAATATTTCATATATAAACAGTCTGTTTAAAATAAATAATACCTAATATGTATTTTAACCTCAGGCAAACACGTTTGCGTGATGTGATGTAATAACCGTTATTTATTACTGCCTCTGAAATGGAACCCTCATTACCTGAATTCATAAGTTTACATTTCATAATGAAACCGTTAACATTGAATATTTTTTATGTCTCTATATAAATACCAGCTGTGTACCTCTATGTAAATCCAAGTTATAAGTAACGTGTAGGTATACTAAATTACATCTGCTGAAAAGCATAAAGAACATCATATGTATTCTGCTGATAATCATAATAATATGACTTTTTGTCAACAGGTCTCTAATTGGGTCATGATTGTACTTAGTACAAAAGGTATATAATGACTGAAAAAAATTTCCAAAGGATTAAAGAAGTTATATTTAACTTCTTTAATCCTTTGGAATTTTTTTAACTGTAAAATGTTAGTGTTAGGGGTGTATGTAATAAGTAGTCTACTCAACATTTCGTTTGCCTATAAAAGGATAGGACACATCGCGTCCTCTTGCGATGCCTACTACGAACGATTCATGTCAAATAGAATAAGAAATATTAATTAGAATAATATGTACCTACGAGTACATCTACAGTTTTTTAATAAATAGCCTCTGAATGCCATTACAAGTTCTATTAAGGAGATCACACCCGAATAACATTAGAGTAAGCAATAAATTAAAGACTCGAGAAGTTAGTACGAACCCGTGGTTAAGTAATTACTGGATAACTTCGCAATACAACATGTGATAGATGTTTTGTATGGAGAGCAATGAGAAAACCGGTAGGTACGGCAGATTTCAAAACAAAACAAATGTCGCAGCAACATTTTCATTTTACAAATAATTAAAGTTTCGATTACGTTTTGTGTTATGTTTTATTATATACGCTATTGCAATAAAAATCAGTTGCCTTTGAAATATTTTTAGAATATGATGGAAACTTTTCGCTATCCTACCAAAAAGTTTTAAGTCGATTTCGTTCCTACGAAAAGTTATAATTGCATTTGAAATCGATCTCGCTCCGAAGCGACTCGCAGAAGTAATAGATAAAAATGCGAAAATATTTCAACTTCCATCGCGACATTGCTGTATCACAAAACAATCAATAAGAACGTGAACGTTTGTTGAAGTACTAACGCTGGCCATCTGAATTTGAATTGTTATGTCACCGGTTTTAATGTCTTGAATTCAATCTTTTAGATCTAGTCATATAGTATGCTATATTGTTTTTTTAATTTACCTAATTGTTATCTATACTAATATTATAAAGAGGAATGATTTGTACCTATTTTTGTATGTTTGTAATGAATAGGCTCAAAAACTACTGGACCGATTTTAATAATTCTTTCACTGTTGGGAACCTACGTTCACCCTGAGTAACATAGGCTATAGAATATTTTGAAAAAAATTAGGGATCCATGCGAAGTAAATTTCTTAAGTACCATATTTTTTTTGTTAAAAATTCGATCTACTGTGATTATGTCATTCGAATTCAAATATTTGTATTAAAGTTTTAATATAATGGCTTTTTTTTGCCTTTCAAAATTTGGCACATAACCAGGATGTAAAATATCTTTGACGTAAAAAGTCCCGATCACTGTCATCCTTTCCTTCTCTGCAAAAGTATAACACGTAACAGCGATAACTTTCTTAACACAACACATTTCCATGCACCCATCCATCTTTATGAAAATAGCAATTTTTATGCAATACAATTTAATCTCTAAGCAGCAATTTTATCTTCTAGCGAGCGCCGTGTGCAGGCTGCGTCGGAAGGCCCTTTGAATTGATTGCATTTGCTCAGCACGGCAGGCAGCAGGCCTTTTGTGCGCCTGAAAGGAAACGTTCTTTGACTTTGTGAACACTTTGCCAGCTCCCCACGAAATCTACTTTGCGGTACCCACCATATTGTAGCAAGTAATCTTTATATAATTAAACATATTTGAGGATGCCTCTACACGATTTAAATATTCTTATAAAAGTTAATATAACATTAACTCAAACCAATTACAAGCCAAATAACCTTTTAGCTAGGGTAGGTAATAATAAAATAATACCCTTAAACTCCAAGACTCAGGTATAGATGCTCGTGCTAATTACACTTACATATTATACCCCTATCAAAATTCGAAGACGTAACCTTTACTTTCACAGTCAGGGTCTCTGGCTACTAGACCGTCATGCCTTCGAAAACCTAGTTTAAAACTTAGGAGTATGTAAATGGTGGTTGAGCTCAAAATATTTCTGCTATACCTCTTCATTAGTTAGTCAAGATGTGGCCTGTTCTTTGCTTTAAGCGTATAATGAAGGGAGTTTACAACCACTAGAAACTTAGTCACTTAGTTCTTACCATCATACTCTCCCAACTTTGATAAGTTTCTCGAGATGTTTACCTTAATATCAAGCACCATTCCAGAACGTCATAAATTAGTATAATGAGCCATAATATTATTATACAACAACTTACGCTAAAACACGTACTTACAACAAATCTTAAAGAAGCGTCGATCCAACTACCGGTCACAAAACCGTGGCCGCAACAAATGTACTTAGGTACTGTTTTTATTTAATTTTAATGAAGATGATTTATAAGAACTTTGACAACATTTGGTTGAGTGGAAAGTTCGTCGCGCTAGCAAAAGTAAAATTTCTCTTCAAATCACAAAAATCAAATAAATTTGATCTCAAACTTGGAACTGTATTTCATTAGTCGTGAGGTTTCAATTACGCAAGCAATTTATTGAGAGTTACACCTTTTGAGGAGATAAGGTTCATAGGTTGGTATTATTAATTTAGGAAAGAACGAGTGTTTGCTGTGAGTCAATCAGCTCGGAATGATGAGAGGTAGGTAATGACGTTTTTTTAGTGCATTCGTCTCGGGTCTAGTTAATTTTCATAAATGGGAAATATAGTATATCTGAAGAATTTGGTAAGATTTTTAAAAAAGATACCTTACGGATACATACATATAATGAAAGTTATAAGAAAGCTGACGACTTGTCTTTTTTATTATGTATAAAACTTTAGCAGAACATGCTATGATCAACGATTTATGACTTGCTATGATCAACTAAACAACGTAATAAAATTCGTGAACATTTACCTACAAATTGAAATTCTATATTGGGTAAGTAATCTTTTATTCGGCTAAATACGTCTATAGGGTAAGATAGGATAGAGCATTACCTGCACTTAAAGCCCCCCTACCCACCCTCGTTCTGTACCTAATGGATTGCATTTCCATCGGCGCCGCGATCACAATCCTCGCTATTTGTGGATGTGACCGATTTTAGTCTGCTGGAAATCTTAGATTTTTAATAAGATACCTACCTAGAAATAGTTACTCAAGATCAGACCTGACATTGTTTAGATATAGAGCAATTGGTGTTTTATTATTTAAAGAATATAACCTTCAAGTATACGTGCGGCATTTATAACTTTGCTTAATCTTGGTTTGTATTGATCAAAAGGATATTTCACCTTATAATGTACATTCCCGACTACATCTCGTTGTCTATAAATTAGCAAATAAATAAACTGGTATGGCATTACGTCTTAATTATAAAATGTCAACCTGAAAAATGAACTGAGCAATGTGAGCATACAAAAATACATAAAACATAACTTTTAAATTAGATGTGTGGTGCTTTTTATAAGAGAAAACTTAACTTCTTCCTGCTTATAGTTTCTATGGAATAATAACACGCTTACCAAGATCCTAGTGATCTAACAAAGAATATGACGGATCTACGCGAACATTTTTCAATCTTTTGGCAGCATCTGCGAGCTTCCAGAGCCGAGCGGAGAGAACCAGAAAAGTTTTCGATTGATGGCCTCTGCTCGCATCTGATTGGTCGATCTAGTTCCATACTGACGGGAAGTTCGTGATGCATATTCTAGGTTATCAATAAGAAAAGGATTATCTTAATTAGGTCTTTGATGGATTTGCTGTCGGTATTGTAATTATTTTCGAATGGACAGTTCTTTTTAAAGTAGGTACATGTACAAACTTGTTGTGTAAATATTTTTAAAATTGGAATACAACAATAGTCTAACGCTAAAGATAGACTATCGCCAGCTCAGTCTTGTGACGATTATGGGAACAGTAAAAAAAATATTCGAAACGTCATCAATTAAAATTAATTACGCGAGATAAATCCGTTATAGTAGTTTAATTCCAATATGTAATAACCGCGAAGAAGTTATAATATTTTCAAAATTGTTATTCCTCCTCCGAGTATCCAATAAACATATTATGAAGTAATGTGACCTTAATAAAAGGAGAGAAAAAGGTTGGTCGCTGTTTGCATATAAAGCTCTCGATATTAAACGTCAACTAAACGCGTATCGATAAATAATAAAAATTGGAAAGCAATTTTATAAAGGTTAATAAAGTTATAATTTCCAATTCGAGGGTTCAATGCAAAATATGTCTTTAGTAAGCGGTTACACTTTATTCGTGTTATTACAGTAATATTCCTTGTCGCATAAATTATTATTAAAATAATGTATTATGTAACGTACTATATAGTATTAAGCAATTTTTTTTTGTTTTTATTCTTTCACATTAAATTCTTGAACTGGTTGACGAACTTTGGTATTACATTACGGCTAGCCATTTTTAACCCCCGACGAAAAAACGACGGGGTGTTATAAGTTTGACGTGTCTGTCTGTCTGTGTGTGTGTGTGTGTGTGTGTGTGTGTCTGTCTGTGGCATCATAGCTCCCTAACGCATGAACCGATTTTGATTCTGTTTTTTTTGTTTGAAAGGTGAATATGTCGGGAGTGTTCTTAGCTATGTTTAATGAAAATCGGTTCAGTAGTTTAATAATTAGGGGGGATGAAAGAGGGGATGGAAAAATAAAAGTTTACAAAGGTACTCGTGTGGGGTATCAAATTAAAGAGGAACACGTGTACATTACAAAATTGAAACTATAATGAAAATCGGTTGAGTCGTTTAAAAATTATATCGAGTAAAAGTGGGGATGGAAAACCAAATGTCTACAAATATACCCGAGTGGGGTATCAAATGAAAGAGGATCACGTGTACATTACAAAATTGATATTATAATGCAAATCGGTTAAGTAGTTCAAAAATATAGGGAGTGAAAGTGTGGATGGTTAACTAAATGACTACAAATATAACCGAGTGGGGTATCAAATGAAAGAGGATCACATGAACATTACAAAATTCCATGTAAAATGGAAATTGGTTAAAAAAAAAATAGGTAATAGGTACCTACCTACTTTCAAAAAGTATGAAATAAAAAAAGTAAATTAAAAATTTTAATAAACCCCCGACATAAAAACCTAAAAGCCTTCTAAAAAGTATAATAATAATAAAAACTTGATATTAGGTAGGTACGTACCTAAGTATTAATAGGTATTTCTACAAAGAAAACGTCATGTCGGGGGGACTGTAGGTTTCGGTACATTGTAAATATAGGTAGGTAGGTACAATAAATGATGAGCGGTCCCCCGACATGACGTTTTCTTTGTAGAAATACCTATTAATACTTAGGTACGTACCTACCTAATATCAAGTTTTTATTATTATTATACTTTTTAGAAGGCTTTTAGGTTTTTATGTCGGGGGTTTGTTAAAATTTTTAATTTACTTTTTGTAGCTTTGCTTTAGCAATCCGGCTAATCACTGATCCGCCGTTTTCAGAAACAGCCGTATTTTGTAATACGGCGGCTACTATACTGCTGTTACATATACATAAAAGAATTGCTTGTATTAGAAATGTAAAGGAATATAAGTAGATATTTGCAATTTATTGCTTAGTGTACCTATCAATATTTTATTTTCGTAACTGTCCTCATTCACGACTGACAGCGGGACGGCTTTTTAATGCCTATTGATATTTAGCACAGACACATTCATTTGAGATATAGGTTGCGTTGCGAGTTCATACATAAATGTCATGAGGTTCATACTATCTGTAGCATTAAATAAATTTATTTTGGAATAAAAATAAAGTAACATTATTAATACTCGTTCGTTAATTTTATTCTGATATTTCGAGAACTCTGGTTACCACATTCGTAGCAGAAGTTGACGATAGTTTAACGCTAAGTTATTTTACATTGTGCAAATTTCCTTGTTAAAGAAAGTATAAAAAAATATATACCTATATAAATCCGTATAAATCCTACCAATACCCTGTCATAAATTCTACCCTATTTAAATCTATTATGTGTGGTAAGTATGAGAAATGCTTTATGGCTCCACTGACAGGCAATATACAGCTACTTCACGTTTAAATAACCATTGCATTATAGACTACGTTCCAATGGATTGCAATTAGACAACAGAAATATCTAGGCGAGTCTATTATACATGTACCTATAGTGACTAAAAGGGAGGGAATTGGGTGGGAGTGTTTATTAGAGTAATTGCCGATACAGTTTGCGGAGCGTCTCGCAAGAGCGAGAGAACAACTAAACGTTAGTTGCTCTGAATGTTACTTGTTTTATAATGTCCAGATAAATCACAAATAAGCTATTTTCTTTTTTTTTCAGCAGATAAAGTATATTATCATACTTAACCATTTCATAAATTATCGAACTCTCAACTTTTTAATCAGAACCACCAAATGTAAATAGTAGGTACCTATTTAAGACTTAAGACTACCTACTATGAAAAACCGCGTGTATTTGAAAGAGAAATGCTAGTCATTTCTAGTGAAAGGAAGAAGCGTAAATGAGACCCCTAGATCCTAGTATGAAAAGAAATGAAAGGTCAAATTCAAACTACTCAAAGTCAGCGAACATGAATAAGAAGTGTGATGCGTGTGAAGAAGGAATGAAGAATTAAAATCTTAGCAAGTGTCTCTTGTTTCGTACCTGAGTCAAGGATGATATATGTATTTATCTACGTAGACACTACACATACGTTGTCTGGTACGCATAGTACCTACACGTTTTGCTTAGTTTGGGAGTAAGTAGTTCATTGGTCTACCTTGTCCAAAGATATTTATTAATTTATCTCTTGTGCGTTTATCAGGTACCTTATATAGTTCCAAATCATAAATCAACAAACAAAAATATCAGAATTCGGAACGAAACAATTAAAACGGATTTAACTTTAGTGTTCGGCTTTCGGCTGATCAGTCGTGCTATGAATATGGAAACTGTAAATTATTCGAAACTTCAGCAAATAAAATAAAATACGCGAGTTAAATCCGTTACAATTATTTAATTGCAATTTGTAATAACTGCAAAGGTACTAAGTACTTTTAAAATAGAAGACCACCAACGTTTTATTTAAGTTGAAAATATTACTATAAGTAGATCTTAAAGGCTTCGTTAGTTTTAGGAATTTAAATTTATAGTTTCATTAATTTACGCCGCGCTACTCAAATCCATCATTATCTCACGATAACTCGTTCATTATCCCGTTAATTTTCTAGTACGTCGAACACTAATCAATGTTTATTTAACCGTTGTACGCATAAAGTGCTTATACTTGCTACAACTTTTATAAATGCTTTTACTACCCAGTAAAAATATTTTATGATTGTTTTGGATTTGAAAATAATATTGCGTACGCTTCCCGAGTCATCATGCAGATTAGTCATCCGAAAAACTGATCGATGCACAATAAGTTACTGATGCAAATAGTTATATAATGACTAGCTGGAAACGTAGTTTCTAGAATCTGAATGCAACACCTTCACGGTTACGGCTGAACACGGCACGGCACAGCTCAACACGGCCCGACGGGGCCAAGCGGATTAATTAAAACTTCCTCGGCGCTTGTTTGACTGAACTCTTAACGTTGCCGTCTAAACACACAATTTCCAACCTTACTCAACAACCAGAAGGTCTTAAAAGATAGCACAATAAAGTTAGCTATGGCACTGTCACGGTGGAGGTGCACAATTTTTGATCGTAGCCGACATAAAAGAGCGTCACAATGCAAAGTCACGTTTAATTAAAAGTACTATGAAATTTTTCATCACAAGACGAAGGAAAGAAAAAGCGCTATAATATTTAACATAATATCGTTTTCTTCTTTAAGATTAGATATTAAAATGGGAGCCGGTAGTGAGGCTACTGAAGGAATGAATAGTGTCTGTTGTCGAGTCATGTCGCTAATAAAAGTTCATCTTCAAGTTTAGATTGAATAAAAAGGAACGCCGAGTTGTTAAACGTTTTTGTGATGCATTTGACCTGAGAGGGACTAACTTCGAATAGAATTTTCTGTTGTGTTCTATGGCTTTATAAATGGAAAACCTTAACTAAATTGGAAAATATTCAACGGACTCGTAAATAATTGCACGTTTAATTTTCTTAATGTTATGCGATTACTATTTTAAGGGGGTCGGCCTTTTTTATGTAAATGTCATCACTACTCCATTAAACGAAATCATATAATTATAATTTGCGTGCTAAAATGTAGAGCTCGAAAACAGCCAGGTTAAATATTTATAACAATTGAAAAAAACAAACAATTATGTTGTCTAAAATCTTGCCCAATTTCGATAAACGTATTCTGGTAGAAAATAAAAAATAAAAATAAAAAACTTCTAGTACAAACAAGACTGACATCCATAGTAAATTGTATATAAGGAATTGGTTTTCTTTACTATATAGGTACGTAATATAGCGTTTTGTTCCAACGCGCCACGTCTTGCCCACACAGTTGAAAAAAAATATGAATAGAAACTACTTATTAATATAAAATCACTGAGCAGTCTTGTGATGCCAACAATTTGGCATCCAGTCACTAGACAACGCTTAAAATTCCTCTTCGTAGTATATAGTAAGTTTGTAAGCAAATTTGGCACAAACGGAGGTGTTCTCTGTGCCAATGCCATTACCATACATTCTACAAATTGAAGGGAACAGGGAACGAGGCAGATATGGGTTTACTTTTGGTTTGAGCACCCATTTACATGTGCTTTGTATTTTGTACTTTATTTCATAAGTTTAAAGCGCTTACACAAAATCTGACAGGTTAATTAAAAGTAACCTCTAACTCCTATAAATTATAATTAATTATGATATCTTAATCATTGCAAATTAGCAATATAATAGCAATATTTTGAACTACCTAATATAAAATATAATTCAACCTGAATATTCATAATCATCAACCTTACCAAGTCGTCGACCTGAGTTTATAGAGGCCAGAAAGCCTTCCTTCGCGTCGTCCGATTTCCATATAAACTTTTGAATCTAAGTGATAACAATAATAAAATCTTATAATAAAAGAACGAGCTACTAAAACTCACACGTTTTACGTAAACCATGTAATTCATACACAAACACTTCAACTTGGTGTATCTATTCAATATATTCCGTTCTACCATGCATCACGTTTCCTGGACCGACTCCAATACTAGAAACAAACAAACAGACAAAGCTGAGCATAACTGTGCTACCACATAAATACAGCAAATGATAGGGTGAAACTACATTTCAAGTGTAATTGGGATAATTTAACAAAATCAAATATAAGTAGGTACAGTTTACACAATTTGAATGGAATTATTAGTGGGTACTCGACATAAGGAAATTAATGAAAATCCATGAAGTAAGATTTGTCAACATCGCAGCACGTAGAATTATTGTTCTATGTTTACACTCTAAGTATGCATAGAAAATAGAAATACCTTATTTCAGTAATGCCCCATAATTATTTATTTTCCAATAAACTAATGTATGTACTAATCAACAATATTTAATGGAGAAAAAAACATTGATAGTCTATACAGAATAACCGTTACCAATTAAGTAATATAGCCGGCAGATAACATTTAAGTAAAGAAAACTACTATTAATACAAATAGCTAACTTTAGGTTCGACTGGGACGTCAGATATTGGTCATGAGAAAACAACTGTCAATGTCATGTAAAGGTTGCATACTTAGCAAAAAAGCAACAATGGCTAGTGCTTTCTCCCATCATATCATGATTACATGCCAGCTCCCATGAAAACAGCAGTGCTTTCTGGAAAGTATGCGAAACACAGGTGACGACTGAAACAAAAGCTAGTTGTAAACGCACTGCTTTATTAACAATAGGGACAATAGTCGCAGCCACATGCACACATGCACACGAGTAGTATACCTACATCTATATTTAATATAAAACACTTTCCATAAATGGGCTCTTAGAGAAACTATCGTTCTACAGAATTTTACCCTAACAACCAGCAATGAATAATATACGGCGCTACTAACATAAACGGCGTAATGTAACAATGAATACATTAAGGAGTAGTCTCCTGCCGTGCAACGCAGACGTTTCATTACAGACCTGACGCAGCGTATAAATTTACTATTATGAAAATTGACACAAACTGAGAGTACTGTAGAAAACAAATGAAAATCGTTATGCAGTAATTTGCTACAGGATTACAAAAGCTCGAGGTAAAATATTACGCTTCATTTCGTGATACTGAATTTATCTTTTTAATAATAAATGTGTATGGGTTTACTAAACTAAAAAACAGAAATTTTCGTAATGGTGGTCACGACTAATACATTGACGATTTTAAATATCAGGTTCGATCCCGCAACTATAAATTGCATCGCGATTGTGGGATTATAATACAAAAATGAATGGCACCTACCCCATAGGACACAAGCGAACTAAAAACTGGAATTATCTAAACAACCAGGTAGTCTCATCCTGAAAAGAGAAAAAAAAACAGGAATCAGCAACTGTAAAACCTAAAAACAATCTCCTCAACCACTCGTAAAAATGGCTATACACTACTACAATTCTAACTTGAAAAAAACATTTGACCTCTTAACGGAAAGTATGTTATACATTTATTTGGTACTATTTAGGACTTTTCACTGGAATGAGGTAGCGCGTACAATAAACCCGTAGTCGGTACTGGCACGATGCAAGCATGAATGCGGATCGCGGTGTTTATCGCGTGACGTCACTCGACGTCCCAACGAAACGTCACGTGAAGGAAACGAGATATGAAGCACACTCGATGTGAATGTATTCAAAATAACATAGAATTAATAAATAAATCATCGATTGTGGATTCGCTTTGTTGAAGGAAACAACTTTAGTAGAAGTGGCTAAGCCAGCTGTTGACTACGATACAGAGGATGTTCCAATCCCGCTAGAGGTAGATGTCAATGCGATGAGCATGAGTCGCTGAGTTTTAGATATCTTATATTGAAGTGTGTGTTATCTATTGTTTAATATCAATATAACAAGTTTGGGATTAGATTAATTGGTGTGATTTTTCCAAAGGTATTTATATGTACCTATCTGGGTTTACGTGCTCAGAACTCACGGCGAGTACACATAATACGTTAAGCGGTTCCTAAAGTCCCACCACGATCTGGTACATTTCTGGTTTTGGTTGAAACAGTGCCAAGTTCTTAACCCGCTGTCAGGCTCGCCTCTCGGCAGGTACAAACGTGTTCCGCGCGGTATCTCAGTATATTTACGACGCGCTTCCGCCCCACGTCGCGTAAACTCTCCGCAGCCACAATAGTATGCCGCCTCCTCACCTTTGTAACATTTCCGTAAGCAATAGACTATGTTTTGTTACGCTCGAGATCCCTAGAGATTCCACACCTCTTATTCATTCAGCACAAAATAACTCTTAAATAATAGTCTGGTCAGAGGTGTGCCTTCCATACAGAATCAATACTGAAGTGCAGTTAGCCCGCAGGCCTTTACAGTAAAACCGGACTATAAGTCAACGTCCAGGTAAGGCGCATTTAAGCCTGTAAGCTAGGAGTTTTAGCCCTGACCGACAAGAGAGTCCCTATAACTGTAGAAACAATGAAACACACACCCGATTTCACAGTCCTTTAGAGTGCAGACTCGTCACACAGCGCGGCTCGCATATTTACGGCGCCCCGCCGCGTGTCAACTCTGGCCCACAACTCTCAAACTTCTCGAGTTGCACGAATCTTTGCCAAACTTTGCGAGTTTCCTCGACTGGTTTACTATCCGTGTCGTAACAAGCTTCCATTCTCAAAAAGAAAATCCAACGCATCATCATTTTGTTCGTTTAACTTGCTTGAGTTAGGGAAATAGTAAACATTGCAATCAAGTTTCTATACTGGTCAAAATGTTAGTTTTTAACAATAATCAATTAAATACAGCTTGGTTTGGGTGCCGTGTCGCTCTTACACCTGCGAATTACGACGGTCGCCAACCGTGTCGCGAGATTGCCATTTACCCCAGTGATATTAAATTTGACGCAGAACTAGGTGTTGCAATAAAATCTGATTAGTGTCTAATATATTGGAAGCACCATTTTGTTACTAGCCGTGTTCTGTAACAAATAAATGCCTCTAATTATCGATTCCGTAGTATTATTATAAATAGCAAGAAGAAGTTTAACAGCCTTTACGGGTAATAAAAAACAAAACACGAGTAGAAAAATTAAAAATATAATTTTTAAATTTGAAATTATTTAAATAATGTTAGCGTTTCCCAGCAACGGACTTCCTACGATTTCCGAATTTTCACCTTCCTCTCTGGCAATTTGTCACTTCCGCAATTTAAATTTTAAAACAGCAATGTAAATATTATATCGCCCACTTGTCACATGAGGAACGTTCCGCGGTGTGTGCGACGTAGCCGAGTTGCCAGTGTCCTGTATGGCGTAGCTACGAAGGGGCCACCAGGGCCCCCAAGCTCGAGGGGCCCCTTGACCTCCATGGGCGATTTCTATATAAATTTCGCACTCAGCACTCTCGCACCTCAGATTATTATTATTTAATCTTGTGGTCAAATCTATTTTTAAACATGCTTTTGAAAAATTGGTTGCACGTTCGTCAGTTTTTAGGATCAAATGTCTACTAATCATCGTACAAATGTTACTTATCATATTAGCATCGTGTTTGTACGGGGCTTATTGGAATATAACAATAAGAACTGATTTATCTAGATGAGATACCTATAATATTTTATGCTGAGGTATCGCCAAAATTTTTTGTTCTCTCATATGAGAATCTCAAGGAGACTAAGCAGACGATAGTCAAACACTGGCGTGTAATAACCGTAGACGCATCAAGAATTTGGTATTCTGTCCAAAAAAAAAACAGAACTATGCAAACTAAATACTATATCAGACAGTAATTTATCAATATTTTTTTGTTTACATTACAGAGTTTCTCAATATATTTTTCCTCCCGGCCCCTAGTCACATAGTACGTCACTGCCCGCAAGTCGTGAGAATCGTACAAGTCGTGTGATTCATCACAGTTGCAAATGCAATTGGCGATGCCGCGACGTGCATTCCATGCATTGTTATAAATCGTTTCCATATCGTAAGAAATATCAAGAAAAATTACATTTTGTGAAGAAAAAAGTTTGAAAACATTATATCGGAACATGACTATGGTAATCGGGTTTTCATTTAGGTATTGTATGTATTATTATTATCTGGATAACAAGTATATTACGGAGGTTTTTCGGTATTAAGCATTTTATTAATGGCGTAAGCATAATGCAGCGGAACCTGCCCATTTAAACAAGACACAACCCGACGAATTGAGAACCTCCTCCTTTTATGAAGTCGGTTAATAATTTAAAGAAAACATATTTAATATAAGTACAATAATTACTCAATATTCTATTATTGTAAATTACTCTTAGGTCATATTAATGTCATCTCTCCCTATTTCTTTAAGCTATAAGGTAATTCAAAGATAAACCATAATTTCTAATTAATGTCTAAACAAATGCACGTTTTTAATGAAAATCCTGTATGTTTTATAACACCAACTGAAATAACACTCGTGTTTGCGGCGCGGCGTGTGCTAAATAAAATAAAAAGCCCACACGATAACGTGAAAAGCTGGTCCCGACATTTTTCTCGTTAAATTTTGTACTAGTAATTTGTTTTAGTTTTATTGTCTTTTGTAACTTTGTTTTTGGATTTAATACGTCATGTACACCCTATGAATAACAAACCCCCGACATAAAAACTAAAAGGCCCTCTAAAAAGTATAACAATAATAAAATCTTAATATTAGTTATTACCTAAGTATTAATATTTCTACAAAGAAAACGTCATGTCGGGGGGACCGCTTTTCATTTAGGTGTACTTACTTACCTAATATTTACAATCTACCTAAACCTAGGTCCCCCCGACATGACATTTTCTTTGTAGAAATATGAATACTTAGGTAATAACTAATATTAAGATTTTATTATTGTTATACTTTTTAGAGGGCCTTTTAGTTTTTATGTCGGGGGTTTGTTAAATTTTTAATTTATTTTTTTATTTCATACTTTTTGTAAGTAGGTACGGAGGTACCTACTACATATTATTATTTTTAGCTAATTTCCATTTTACATGGAATTTCGTAATGTACATGTTATCCTCTTACATTTGATACCCCACTCGGGTATATTTGTCGACATTGGGCTTACCATTTACACTATTACTCCCCATAATTTTTGAACTACTTAACCGATTTTCATTATGATTTCAATTTTGTAATGTACACGCGATCTTCTTTCATTTGATACCCCACTCGGGTATATTTGTAGACATTTGGTTTTCCATCCCCACTTTCACTCCCAATATTTTTTGAACGACTCAACCGATTTTCATTATAATTTCAATTTTGTAATGTACTCGTCACCCTCTTTCATTGGATACCCCACTCGAGTATATTTGTAGACATTTATTTTTACATCCCCTCTTTAACCCCCCCTAATTATTAAACTACCTAGCCGATTTTTATAAAACATAGCTAAGAACACTCCCGACATATACACCTTTCAAACAAAAAAAACAGAATCAAAATCGGTTCATGCGTTAGGGAGCTATGATGCCACAGACAGACACACACACACACACACACAGACACGTCAAACTTATAACACCCCGTCGTTTTTGCGTCGGGGGTTAAAAATGACAATTACAAGATACCTACCATGTTTAGTGTGTAGTTCATCCCCCCATCTCTTTTATCTACCCAGTTACTATAGTTATAAACAAACTAATTTGAAACCTGTATATTGATCTTTTACTGTTTCAGGATCGTTTTTTTTTTATTTCGCTTAATTTAAAAGTCAATTCGTCTGATATTTATCTTTACCTTTGATTAAATCATACATTTTACGAAGCTATGCAGGTATAGTCAGACTTCTCTGGGCTGGGCTGTTTAAAAGCTAATACCCTTATACAGCCTCCGTACAGTTTATATTATGTAACTTACGTGCTACTGGTGAATTTTAATAATTTTACCAAAATAACGAATTCGATCAAAAAAATTACTCAATCAAATCGCCATCAAACATACTAAAGAAAATAAATAACAAATAAATGCCGACAAATAGGTAGGTAACACCACCGAGTTCAACGACCTTCTTAATTCACGTTAACTACTCTACCGAGAATTTTGCGCGAACCCAATGATGTCTTCCTTAATAGGCCTAAGTATATTACACGCACACGTGTAATAAATCTGTAGCCATACACAATATTATTATAAATAAGCTGTCTATAACAGTAATCTGGAATTAGTGAGCCAATCAGGGCAATGGATCTTTCGATCCGATTTGACGCCATATTGTGTATTATAAGGGCCTTTTGACAGATAATTTAAGGCAGGTATTCTCTACTTTATCCTTTGATCGAACATAACGTCGATTGATCTACATCAATTAACATAATTAAGGATCACCGCTTAGCCTCCTGATTGTGTAACACACTTGATTTTGAAAGCAATTATGGTTGGCTTTTTCAAAATGCTAAAGCGGTCAATTCTCATCACGGTATGTCTAAAGAAAATTGAATTGGTTAAAAAGACAGTCAAGGCGCTATGCGATGAGAGTGAACGATTTAGAGTTTTAATGTCAACAAATTGGGATCGCTCTCAAGCCAAGTACCTAGTTACGTAATCGTGTATTACGCTTGGTTTGTAGGAGATTTAAATAATAAAAAATACTCCGAGTGATGTAACGCCTTATCTTCAATTGTTTTAGTTCAATACAATCAAAGTATTTTTTGATGCGAAATTGACTCTGTTAGCATTGTAAACGAATTCAGATCGCTTTTAAGTCAATTGCGTTACACAATCAGCCTCATATAAGTAGTCGGTAATTTGCTTCAACCATTACAAAATTAAGTTATGCACTATATTTTTAATACTTATTATAAGTACAGACTATTATTCTAGTACATTAGTGACCTACCCGTAAATTCGAAATAACCTATATCATTATGGCTGTTAATGAGAACTGTATAATAATGTTAATGAAATCACTTGCATAAAAGATAGCGAATATATGTTATTAATAGAGCACTGTGACAAAAAGTTAAGGAAACAATAAAATATCAAAATAAACATCAATACAAAAGAAACATAAATGTATGTAAAAAGGTTGCTAATAAACAGTTCGCAACAATGGCAATGGTAAAAAGGTCTTTCTATAAATGCGAAAGTAACTCTGTCTGTCTGTATGTCTGTTACGCTTTCACGCTAAAACTACTAGACAGATTTAAGTGAAATTTGGTACAAAGAAAGTCTGGAGCCTGAGAAAGGACATAGGCTACTTTTTAACCGACTCCAAAAAAGGAGAATCTATAAATTATTAGCGCTATTAAATTTAAAAATATTATTAGACAACAAAGTGTAAGAATCAAAACACAGATTGGAATTCACGTCACGTCGTTACAAATAACGACCGAAGATTTATATTCTTACTCCCCGGGAAAAAACTTAGCGACGGTATATATTTTATGACAAAAGATCTAAATCATCAAATTACCATTGTTTGTAATTCCGAATGGGAGCAAACGGCGCGACTATTTTTCACCTTCCTGTTTTCGGTGTTCGTTCATTTTCGCAATGTAATACGTACATAGATTGTTTAAGTACACGAATTTATAAAAAAAAACAGGGATAATTTCGTTATTTTCATACAAATACACAAACTTAACGAGTATTGCCACTTTGTATCTTTATATAACCGTTTTAGAGCTTAATTCGAGAATTTTACAACTTAATAACGTACTATCTGCTTTCATGTAGCCTATTTCATCTCACATTTATTTAGAACAGAAATAAATATTTGCAAATAATTATTTAAAGAAAACTTAACTTTAAGTATTTACTACGATATATATACCTATTAATCGAAATTCGATCGATTTATTTTAATACCTTTAATTTAAATGATACCGATATTTGTACCAAGTCAGTGTTCCATCGATTCAATCAGTGATATCCATAGTGTAGCTGGAAGCACGGTGCCGCCCACAAAGGCATACAAGTGGGTTCAAGTCACGTTGGGTCTTAACTTTTATAAGTTACATTTATCTAATATTCATAAATAATGTAGGTACCTAACACAATATAAAACTTTTTCTTTCAGAAGTCTCATCCACCATATTTCCTCTTTTTCGTAAATTCGGGGCTGTTTATCGCGCCGTTGGATATTTACAACAAGCGATACAAAGCCATTTGTCACCGCGATCCCGGAACAATTAGTTGAAATTGCTAGTTTTGTGCTTTGTCCTAATATTATTATAGAAAGGTATTTTGTAGATATTCATGGACTATGTAATAAAACAATCGATACATAAAAATCAAGAAATGCACATTTTTATGATTAAGTAGTGTTATGTACTTACGTAATAAGAAAAATCTAGTAATGTGTTAGATAGTCTCATGTTCGATAGCGTCGACTCACACTGCTACGAATATAATAACTGTAAAGTTTACGAAGCGTCAGCATAAAATCTATACACGAGTTAAACTCTTCAGTTGTTTTATTCCAGTCAGAAATCTTTAAAAGCAAGAGAATCTTTTATTTTATTCAACGTTGTTCAACGCTAAATGTAAAGGTTAGACCGTGACCTTTTAATTGGACAAATACATTCCTATTTAGAGGTTTCTACTGTTACGTTTTCGTAGCCCAGTTGAATGAAAAGTCAATATAACTGAATTGAATTTTTCAGTAGCTTTCAGAGTGCCAGTGTAACCTCCCCCTTCCTCTGAAGGTTAGAATAATTCCGCAAATCCAAGCAACCTTAACTAGGTTAAGAGTTCGAATCACGGGCTCCATTCCAAATTCCGAATTTATAACTTCATTATTCCTATTCCTTTCACTCGATTTATACTTAATACGAGTGGAAGAAAGAGGAAACGGGCGAGACAGAAACCCGCCGTTCGAATAGATACGCATTACTTAGATATTAACAAAATAAATTCTTGGAAAGCACCTCAAAAATTGTAATCGGGCAATTTAATTATCCACGTCAGATTTAAGAAACCTCAAAGTTTGTAATTGCAACATAAGAAGGTACATGTAATGCATTATTCTTATTTTTTTAGGACTTTAATGAGATTAGTTAGAGGAGGATGTGGCCATATAAATCTGTAGAAAATTACTATCTATAATTAGAGATCAATAAATGTGGAGTCATATTCGACTAAAGTAACTCTTACTTAAACGACGTTACAAGATAAGATCTTATACCTACTAATGATGTATGTTCCGAATTATCAAGTTATATCTCGTTAGTTATATCTGACTAAGACAAAGTACGCGTCAGCTCTAGACTACGAATTGACGCTAATGAATTGGGATAGTTTCAACACTTTCAAGTTTCAACTAGACTCGTTTGTCCTCGACTAACTGGTGCGAAGTTTTTACTTGCTAACGATACGTTTTGTAGCAATTATACAGCTGCAGAGTGCAATGAATAAAAAATAAATCTTACTCTTGTGAATAACTGGCATTCCAATGTTTCTTTATTTCCTTTCCTTTCGGTTCTACCTTCAGACTAATATATTATAGTAGATTAGGTACGCATATTTTTAAAGTCCTTACTTAATTCGAAATAATTACTTTTGTTTTATCTCTTTTTGCCTGTAATTAATCTTCTAAAATGTTGAGCGCAACAATCTGGATCACCAATCTAAACGTTTTCCCTTTCCAGAACAATGTTTTAACAAACTATGTACTTATTACTTTTTATTTACCAAGTACTTAATCCAAAACTCTCTAGCCATTAAAATATTGCGTTGAAAATACGGAGAATACAAGTTTCCTCTGTATAAAGCTAGTTAGATCGATTGTTTGACCCGCGAACCCTTGCATTGTACACTCACATTTAAAAAGAATATTGCCTATATAAAAGTAAAGAATAGGAACAATAAGGATAGCGAAGCCAATGCGCTATTATCGTTCCACAAGTGTAATCTGGATTGGGGTTGAAGGTCAAAACAATTTCAGAAATACGCTTCACAATTTTGCATGGTGCTTACCTGCTTAAAAACTCCATCGTATTAAAACTTCACCTTGCGCGTCCATTTTTAATGCACTTAGGACTCCTCAACTCCTCAACCATCTTCAAGTACTTAAGTAAATTCTAGCACTGCATGTCAATAACTGCGCTCTCCACGATCACACAATTCCAATACGCTTTGCATTGCACAAATATTATTCACATTCCATGGCACCACTGCCTGATGTATTTTTCTATAATTGTCACATTTTTTGCTGTATTACCACTATTTATCTATAACCTATTAAAATAAACAAAATATTGTTATAGCAACAGTTGATGTTAAATCATTAACATAGAAACAAACTATATGTCTAATTGTACTAACTGCGTAATCCGCTCTCCTAAATAAGCCTAATGCTGACCGTCCGATAATACCATCAACATAATGATCGTATTCATTATACGGCTCGGCTCATATATCTTTTTTATTTTTGTGGACCGTACAAATATTTACAACAAAAATATCTTATATTTGAAATCAGTTGTTTGTGGTATAATTCATTATGCCCATTTTGATCTCGTAAGAAGGAGATAATTTAATCACGCGAGATAAACAGTAGTATACCATTAGTTGCTTGATAACAAACCGTTTATCTCAAAATAGCTAGTTACCTAGTAAGATAAATCACTAATATTACGGTTGATCGCATCACCAATACCAAGCTGTTTGAAATTCAGCCCACAGCGGACACCGGGGCGCCCTCGTCACATGCCTCGCCAGCCAAGCCTGCAAACGTTTAAGCTATAATAAGCCATCCACTATCATAAACTTAACACACGGTTTTAGATTTTATTAATTAGGAATAAGGTTCATTTTCAAACGCTTTATCTGCTTGTCGATGGTCAGCTTAATCGCGACCGACCGCTGGCGAAATTCGATCAAGCCTCGGATGATACTTACGTCCGATAACTATTATTATAACATTTTATATAATTTGATACTTACGTTTTATTATTATTCCCTGAAAAATCATCTTTGTTTGTTGTGGTATTGTCTTGTGTGAGTATGTTTACTTTGTTTTTCGGATGACATCAAAAACAATTGTTATTGCTTTCATTCAATTAACTTTAATTTTGGGTTTTTTCGGTTTGTAAGATACAATTTTTAACCCCCGGCGCAATAACCACGGGGTGTTATAAGTATGTGTGTCTGTCCGTGGCAACGTAAACTTGATAAAACTAGTTTACCGTTTACCTGCTGAACTGTATTGACAAAATCTTTGGATCTCCAAATTCACGGTTGATCGGTGCGAAGGCCAATCGTGTGATATGTTGGTCGACGAATCGAGCGGAGAGTATCTACACGCGCGTGAGTGGTTTATTGACATGGGTACTGTATAGGTACCCTAAGTTTATATCGACAGTCTTAGTACAGTTTCATAGTGATACTGTAGCTAAATAAATATCAAAGAAAACGAAATAAAACAACTAGAAAATAAAAAAAAAATGAAAGCAAACCAACTATAAAGGACTCGCGTGTTTATACTGATACACTAAGGAACATGTTTAGCATATAGTTTGTAAGTATATAAATACGAGCTGTTTATAAAAAGTGAGCATAAACTTAACATACGCGAGATAAATCTGTAATATTTTATTTCAATGTTTGATACCGCGACAACGTAAATCATTTATCTATAGTTGATCTATAAATTGACAAGTTTATTAGACTAGCTGTGCACGGGACTTCGTCCCCGTGGAATAGTAATTCTTAAATTAAAAGGCTTCATATTTTCCCCGTTTTTTACACATTTCGCACTGTTTCTTCGCTCCTATTGGTCGCAGCGTGATGTTATATAGCCTAAAGCCTTCCTCGATAAATGGTCTATCCAACAAAAAAAGATTTTTTGAATTCGAACCAGTAGTTCCTGAGATTAGTGCGTTCAAACAAACAAACAAACTCTTCAGCTTTATAATATTAGTATAGATATAACCACTTAAAGTTTCAAAAATATGTACCTACGAGTAGGTATACAGTGGTATAATTATTGCATGCTCATCAAAGTTTGATTACTTATCTACATGAAGCAAGGACAGTTGACTTCAATACTTTACAATAAGACAAGTAAATCTACCTACAGCTGAATTCAGACAATTAAAACAGCTTTGCGGCATAATGAGATTTTAAGCTTAAATAATTTCAGTGAAATCAAAAGCGTTTTTCAGCTGTAATTCAATATTATCTATGTAAAGTAAATCTGGAGACATTCGGAGTGGCTCTGAAGCGGCAATTTAGAAGTTGGGATCAAAGGCGCAATTAGCCGTCAGTGACGTCACAAACAACCGGATCAGATAGTAATGGAATATTTCCCGTCTGCAATACTTCTTGGGCATGACCTTTCACTTACTGGCTCAGATCAGTTAAGTCACTTAATTTAAATAAGTTCACTTTATAGTTCTTAAAAATAAAGCAGCGGTTAAAGGTACATTTCACGGGCGTTTCAACCACCGTCATTATTTATTTTGAATATTGAAAAATGTAACAATATAGCACGTCTAGCTCAGTGAGGGGTTTGTTGGGGTTAATATTATGACCGGGTTTCAATAGTCTGCGTGAAAAAAAAACAGAATCAAAATCGGTTCATGCGTTAGGGAGCTATGATGCCACAGACACGTCAAACTTATAACACCCCGTCGTTTTTGCGTCGGGGGTTAAAAAGAAACTGCTCTGGAGTTAGAAGAGAACACTATAATAAAACGTAAAGAACGAATAGGTAACACTAAACACGCTTGAGAAAATAATAAAAGTTAAGTACACTAAAACAAAAGACAATCAAACTACACTAAAAATTTAATTTTGATACAATTATATAGGTACTATACAAGTACATGTTGTTATAATTTATCGAATATCAATCTTAGTAACTCTTTTTATCTAAAAATTATTTAGAAATAGTTAATGATTGCGGTTGAAACGCATATGAAATCCACCCTAGAACTAAGTAATTCTGTTTAATTTTACAGCGCTACTATGCACGTAATTTAATTATAGTCAAGCCTCGTGGAAATTGTTTTTTTTGTTCTTTCTAATTGTAAAAAAAAACAGGATTGAGAGAAGTACGAATAAACCCCATTTTTTAGAGATAGTTGATACATACTATAGAAAGACCCGATTTGTCGTGACCCTCGTAACTCCGTCCGTCTGTCACCCGCCGTTATATGCACGGCTTAGTCTTGACGTTTATCTGTGGGATTCTCCACGTCGCTAACTGTCAAATGTGCGGTTTATCGTGTTGTCATAGAATTTTCGCAGATTAATTTCTTATAATCTCCGCCTGTTTAGTTTAACGCCATAATCGTTCCGTTGGTTATATTAAATACTCGTGTTGTACTTGTATGTAGTTTAGTTATTGAAATAAGTTTATTGTGTCTTACTATAAACTTTGTGGTGATAACTTATATAAAAATACCCTTGTAATTTTCAGTTTAATCGAGTGTTTTTTTACGAAAACCTGTCGAAGATGAGAGATTTTCGCTCAACGTGAGTACCTCAATTAAGTATCAATATGCACCAAGTAAATATTTATTTTGTACAAAAATTACTCGTATATATTGGGACATTCCAAGGGAAAGGCAATATACGCAAATCCCAAATCGCATTAGCCCACTATCACATAATAAAACTTTTCACTAGTAGCAATAAAACATTTAAATAACTGAATATTTAACATGATAAAGTAGATTTTATAGCGTCGCAGGTTGCGCGGTCGTAAATATCTGCTTTTATTCGAGTGCAGTTGCAGACGTACTTCATAACTAACGAGAATACATGCACATGTCGCTAGCAACTGGACCGATGTTTTATAAGTTTGTCGTAAATAAGAACAATAATATTCATATACCTAGATAACTTAATACTGAACACTAGCTGTGCCACGTAAAATTATTACAACGTAGATAAAACATTGAAACTATAAATTACTTATTCCAAAGTAGGTATCCTAAAATTTTCCGGAGATAGAAAGTCTTAAGTGTTAATTTGGTTCCCGTTTATATACCTACTTAGCAAGTCGATCGGCAGTTATGGTGTCAATAGATAAAAAAACACGAAGTACGAGTAAAGTCGCTTCTACTGATATAAAATTATACTTACAACCGTATTGTTTCGTACTACTATTAAATCCAAACTTGATGTTACAAATTGTCATATTACATAGGCAAAAAAGATGAACATAATTATTACACAAAGTAATGTAGTCTACATACGATACGGCCTAATGTTATGAATATAACATAAGAACAAGACATTTTTGGATACCGTTAATATGTAACAGACCGACGTTACTGAGTAAATGTACGTTATACGACCCAGCACGTAAGTTCAGTACATCACATACGTACAACGTAGTTCTCGGTTTGTACGATACCCTTGAGGCGGCCAATCAACGAGTCACTTGTCTCATTAGCACTGCAGGTTGTTGAGAATGTTGTGTCTAAAAATAACAATGTTTAATATTTGCCTATATTAGCATTGTCTAAGGGCCTCGCACACGGTAAATTTTGCAGCGATACAAACGCGATACAGTCGCGCGTTCGCATCGATACAGTCGCAAAATGATCGCTAGCTGGTAGAGGATACACCCTACAAAAACTCGCCGTGGGCGAGTTCCCTAAATACTATCGACTGATTGAACTAACACGTCACTCTCCCATAATTATGTAAAACATCTTTACATAACAACAACGTAATTTTCGCATAATATATATTTTGAATTGCTTTATTTTCGCTGCAATGCAAGTATCGAAATGAAAAATTAGCCCAATTATTTCAGGTCAGGTAAGTTAGGTTTCCCAAATTACCATTAATTTGCAAACAATTACGTAACACGTACAACTGTGTCTGACAGCAACTGCAGGGGGGGCGACAGAGGGGGTGCGGTTGTCGCCGAACCCGGGGCTGGGCGGGGAACGAGTTAATCATGATTATTTCGCGCATATTGAATTCCACGAATTTTGGACGCAATTAATTAGTACTAGCCCGCGATTTTGACGTGTGGGTTACGGTAGCATTCGGTAAGTCAACGATGTTATTAGTGCGAGTAGAATTGTTTTGATTTCATAATGCAATTGCGTGTTTGCGGAAAATTTCCGACATAGTGATCAGTGAAAGGATTTAACAATGTATATTTAGGATTAACTATTTTCCGCAATTTATCCACAACATAATCGAACATTTTGCAACTTCAAATCAAACAAGCTATTATATAAATAATTGTAGAACGACTTAACCAATTTTCATTATACATTTAATTCTACAATGTAAGTGTGATCCTCTTAGGTATATTAGGTTTTCCATCCTCCTTTCATCCGCGATATTTTTTTATAGAATTAGGTACGTTACATAGTTAACCATGCATTGTCATCCAAAATTTTAGCTCAATCGTTTAAAGAAATCTGCTTCGATAAGATGTCACCTGCACATTATTGCATACATTGCAAGTTAAATAAAAGCTTGTCAAAAATGCAATGCCTCAAAAAAAACAATAAAAATAATAATTTCTGATGCCTTCGCGGTTATTATAGATTGGAATGAAACAACTTCAACGGATTTAACTCGCGGATTTAACATTCCAATCAATAAAAACATTTTTCAACCACTATTTGGATAGTAAAATAAAATAGCTTCGTACTCGTTGAAAGTATATTAAAGGACTGACTTAATAATAAAACAAAACAATATCATAAAAAATCATAAACAATTATAAAATATACATTGTATATAAAAAGGTTCGCCGACAATAATGTTCAAACCTTTATTATACATTACGATTTGCCATTTCTCAGTGACATTAGCATAACACGTTCACAGCTGCCTCGTACACTACTCGCGCGGTAGCATTCGTGTGCATTCATCTGCATACATTACCTGCAATGTATGCAGGAGCGCGCGCGACGCGGAACGACACCCGCCTGACGTGTTGAAACAAAATGTCATGCTAAACACGAGATTAAGATGTTGAGCTTTACGTCACTATGCAGTAATGTAGTAGGTAAATCGGCATTTGGGGCGGTTTTTTTTTCACCTACAATAGTCAGCACTTCATCCTATAGTAGCATCTTATTAGAGTATTGATAATTACCGTTTTATAACGTTCGAATAAGCGTTTATATTTTTTTTATCTGTAATATGAAGTAATCTTTCACATTCTGGAACTAGCCTTTCTTTTATTTGTTTGTTTTTCGTAGAATACCGTGACAGAGTAGTAAACTGAAAAGTGGGCTGCACTGAAAAGTCCACTCTGTCACTGTATTTAAAAAAGAAATAATATTTGTCGAAAAGGAAACTTCATTTTTTCGTACACGAAAACCATAGTAATCAATAGTTCAATCAATAGTTCAATCAATCAAAGGCTAAAAAAACGTTGATTTTTTGTATATATAAGAGGAGTACGCCCCATTTATTAAGTCTTAGTTCTCATGTCACTAGCTTTTATTAAATAGTAGCTTCTACTTTTCTGCGTGGAATTAGTACTTCAGTAAGCTAAGTAATACATTAATTATCACACTAATTCTTACCTCTCCTTTCACCCTCTCAAGGGATTTCCCATTGGAGGAAGGATGTAAACCTTTAAGTGAGCCGACTTATTTTCTTATAGAATTGAATTCACAGTACAGTGTATTGATTCATGATTGAATTACTTTCTTGTAAAAAATAAAATACTATTTTAAGTATTTTTTGTTCGGTAAGTTCTCGATGGTTTTTACACATCTCTTTCTAGGCAATCTTCATTCACATTACTCACAATATGCTAAGAATAATAACGGAATGCCTCATCTCTAGAAGCAAAATAAAGTCAAAGGCTTATATGAAATGCACTTTACTTAGGAAGCAAAGTTCCAGCCACAGCGAGTTACTTCGCTATGCAGATACGGAATGATCCCAATGGACGGTCTCAAAACTTGCATCCGATATCGATACTGAGATTAAGGAGTTTAAATCAAGCAGAGCAATCATATACACAAACATATTATTATATGCCTGTCATATTTTATGAAATCGGTTGAAGCTGAAAAACTAGACTTTACTTCCGTAGGTGGTTTCATTTAAAAAAATGTTTTATACACCGTTACTTTCAGAATACACAGCTTTTAATCTTTGATAGATGGAAAATTATTATATGCTTTAAACAAATTTATACTTATAGTACTAATAGGTTCATCTATACTTCTATACTAATATTATAAAGAGGAAAGGTTTGTTTGTTTGTTTGTTTGGATTGAATAGGCTCCTAAACGACTGGACCAATTTGAAAAATTCTTTCACTGTTGGGAAGCTACATTATTCCCGAGTGACATAGGCTATAAAAAAAACGGAGCCGTGCGAAGCCGGGGCGGACAGCTTGTAATGTATAATATATATACTTATATGAGTACACTCTTCTATATTTAGTTACATTGGGTTAAAAGAGAAAATAACAGCTAATCCATTAAAACTTAATGAACGAAAAATAACAGAGAGGTTTGTGAAAACTACGAAATCATTTTTGAAATTCAACGCCGAATGGTATGAAACGAAGGATAAAGTTTGTATGGAAATACTGGTTCAGTTTTGCGTAAAATCGCCAAAACTATAAATTTTAAAGAACAAAATTCGTTTGCAATCTCTTTTACGGGACTGATTTCGAAAATTTACAAGATTAAAGTAATTACTTACTCATTTCAGTTGCATACACTGTATCTAGTTGAAGTAGGTACTTAATTGCTTTTTTTCTGATAAGAGTACACATACTAGTTTTACTGTAACGATCTCTTTTACAATAACCAAGTAAGCTATTTCAGTATTCAATTAAATGATTTATCTAATAATGCATAATATGTCAAATACATAAAAATATTAGTTAACTTTAAATTAATCTAGTAGAAAAAATGCCAAAAGATTATCCGGTTACTTGGACACAGTAACACAGTTCTCAAGCACAGTGACATAACATATCAGTGGTCCAATTAGAGATAAAGGCAAAAGATGCTGTAATTTATCATCCAAAGAGAGCAAACTCAACTTAGTTGCAGTTGGAAAGCTTAATCAAAGCTTTAATTAGAAAAAGTTCGACGTAACAAACACACAGCGGAAGTTCTACCGCCTCGATTGCGGCGGAGACTTTTATCACTGTCGTAGGAAGTTCGCTTATAACCCAAGTGTGGGCGGGGTTTTTTAGAGTGTGCAAGCGTAGTGCGCTCCATAAGTTATAACAAGATTAGGTTATTTTATACTCGTTCATTCATATTCATTTCATAGTACGTAGAAGAATATATATTGCTGTATGAAAGTTTCTTTATGCACTTTAATAGACTATTAAGTTTTTTACTTTAACTCAAAGGGACATAGGAACAAAGGCCATGCACGTTGAGTGATTCAATTATAAGTATTTTTGTGGAAATACTCTCCAAGTATCATAAACAATATTAAGTATCATAATATAAGACACTATAATTCTTAATGTTAGTTTTATATACTTTCGTGTAAATCGCACGAATTTGAAAGATTTTTTTTATGTCAAATAAAAGATGTGATATCTCTCAAACCGATATTTTCAATCACCTTTATAGATTTCTCTGTCGCAAGCGATTCCATCAATGCAATTACTTTTCGTGCATAATTCTGAAGGAATAGCTGACTTGGTCAAACAGAAAATTTTTTTATGACTTAAAATATTTCAATGAATTCACACGCAACGATAGTTTTTACATTTTATCAATTAATTTCATAACCAAGCATTTCTTTTAAATTATATACCTAAGTACTTGGTATAAACTAATGTAACCACGCAAGTTTAGCAATAATTTACTGTCTGTTTTAGACTATGGGCCCATGTTAAAAAAATGATGGGTCATTTGAACCACCAGATGACCTATGTAGAACGATATAAGAGCATAAAATAATAAGATTTAGCATTGTGCCGTCACTTGTAAGCTGTCCAACTGAGTGCAGGTGAGAATTCAAAAGTACAGGTAGAGTGAGTACATTTTGGTCATATATTTTTGAACGGCATTGTTACCATCGATAGATCCATGAAAAATAATACTAAAACGCGTAGTGCCGTAAAAAAATGGTGATCCAAAAAGTCGGAATTTTTTTTTGATTTTCCGACAATTGCCAGGGTGAATTTGGTCATTTGATACAGTACGGCATCAGTTTCATACTATTTCAATACTGCTTCTAATCCATCATTCCGCAACGCCGTAAAAAAATCAAGCGACAAGGGGAAAAAACCGAAGGTTGCAGCCCCTCTCTTGCCGTGGTCCAGTGGGTGATTTGATAAAGTACGGCTTCGGTTCCACAACATTATCTAGCACTTAAAAGTACTATTAAAAATAATGCCGTCAAAAAATGATTGTTCATTTGAATGTATATCAATAATTATCTTAATTTCATCGTATTCTTGATTTATAAAGCTGTAAAATCATTTGACCCTGTACAGGAACTATTTTTCTAACATAATATTGTAAAATACAATTGTTATATAGTATTGCCGTTCAGCAGAAACTGTTCTGAAAAAAAGTTATGGAGAAATACAAAAACTGAAATTTTGCAAATTATTGCAGAAATTTAAATATCATAAATTAATGAAATGGAGCAGTTTTTCTACATTGTATCCCATGTTTTAAATAGTATTAACATAAATAAATTAGGAAAAAATGTTGCCGTACATTTTAATGTAGACCATATCTTATATATAAATGCGAAAGTAACTCTGTCTGTCTGTCTGTCTGTTACGCTTTCACGCTAAAACTTCTGGACCGATTTAAATGAAATTTGGTACAAAGAAAGTCTGGAGCCTGATAAAGGACATAGGCTACTTTTTAACCGAGGAGTTCCACGCGGACGAAGTCGCAGGCAGAAGCTAGTATAATATAATTCTTGATATAATGTATTAGAGACATAATCACAAAACGAACTGCTATCAAAAAAGTAGGTTAGGTTAGGTTTGAACTGCGTCCCCTACCAAAACGAATGGGTAACAAAAGGAGGTTAGGATAGGTAAATAAAATACAATGTGCAAAAAGTAAATTAAATATATTATTAAGTAAGTACATAAATCCCAGGCACATTACTTTAGATTTAAATTTGAAGCAATTGCTCGTAAAAATTCACCTTCGTTCGATTAAGTATAATATTATCAATTCTTTTTTGTTGCTCCATATGTATTTTCTTTTTTTTTTCTGGCGGTTGCCCATTCATATATGATTGTATATTTACAAGAATAATGTTAGATTCAGCTAATAATTCATTATGATTTGTATATAAAATGAGCGTTATACCATACAATCTTTATAAGAAATAAGCGTTATACCGAACGATAAATATACGAAATAAATTTATATATTTTAAAATTATACCAAACGTTTATTATACACAATGAATGATTATATTAAATTATATCAAATGAAATTATTTGAAATTATATCAAATGTTGATATATCAATAGAAAATATATTAGATATTTTTATATCGATCATTACACACCCCTTTGAACCAACGAAAATGTACGGCATATGAAAAAATATTATCTATGCATAAAATACTTTCGAAATAAATTAATTTGATGTTGTGTCAAATCACCCCCTGGACCACGGCAAGAGAGGGCTGCAACCTTCGGTTTTTTTCCCCTTGTCGCTTGATTTTTTACGCCGTTGCGGAATGATGCATTAGAAGCAGTATTGAAATAGTATGAAACTGATGCCGTACTGTATCAAATGACCAAATTCACCCTGGAAATTGTCGGAAAATCAAAAAAAAATTCCGACTTTTTGGATCACCATTTTTTTACGGCACTACGCGTTTTAGTATTATTTTTCATGGATCTATCGATGGTAACAATGCCGTTCAAAAATATATGACCAAAATGTACTCACTCTACCTGTACTTTTGAATTCTCACCTGCACTCAGTTGGACAGCTTACAAGTGACGGCACAATGCTAAATCTTATTATTTTATGCTCTTATATCGTTCTACATAGGTCATCTGGTGGTTCAAATGACCCATCATTTTTTTAACATGGGCCCATAGTCTATTTGTATTATAATTAACAGTTTTGAAATAAGTACATATATTAACGATTTGCAACAGCTATTTCATGGTTCCGTATTTACTCTCCTCTTAATACCTACTCAATTAATTTATAACTCTCACACTCTTTAAGTAGTAACAGTTTTTTGACCTTACGGTCTCTTTTAAATTAATTACGTTCTGTTTAAGACAAGATACATTAGATTTAGCTTGTACACCAACTGAGCCTACAAAAAGGAAATCTCACGCAAACACAATCAGTAGTAGCCGTAGGAAGAGTGCGTTGGTAGTCAAAGTCTACAGATAATTTATCCCTTTCCAACGTGTTGAGTGTGAAAAAGGCGGAAGGTTTCTTGTTTGAAATGTGACGTGGGCAGCTGGCGAGGATCCAGGAAGCGGCGCCGCGCGGTCCAACCGCTGCGTTTAATCTGTTCATTTGCGAAAGTGCACTCGTATAACACATGCAAGAGAAAATATAACAAGCCGGTTTATTCATGGTGAGAAAATTAATTTTAGAATTTTAAATTACAAAGAGTTCATTTGTTAAGACACTTACTATGTTAGATTTATATGAGTTAAGAAAAGTTTCTACTGGTATATAAAATAAGAAGAGAAATTGACTTTATGACTCACATAATAACTCAGGGCCTAAACAGGACACAAATAAGGTTTACAAACTTGGAAGGATATTTAAAAATTAACCCCCTAAGGGGATAAAGGGGTGTTGATCGTGCGCAGACGAAATCGCATCAGTAGCTACATAGTGTTACATAAAACGAGAGGAAAAATAAATAGCTTATAATTTTAAACGGGTGTTTAAAATTATAGCTATTTATTTTTCCTTTTTGTACCTCTTTCGACTGATGCGATGGATCAGGAGAGATGCCACGTAAGGTTTTTGTTGCGCCAGAAATCATCTGTCACTGTCGCTCTTTCAATCATTGCAAAAGTATGATAGTGACAGGCGGCTCTTCGCGTGATATATACCGTAATACGCAGAGCAGTTTTTACAAAACGTCATCGTGACATTCACATAATCTAATAACATGTATCACCTGCAGTACTAGTGCTTACTATGATACTCATTCCGGTATAAACATAATTTCATAATCATATCCATTGATAGAAAATGAACATACTAGATTACTAAATTGTTACAAAAGTGTGCGAAAAGAAATCTCAAGATCATTTTGAACGCAGCATGTAATCTGCATAGAGGTACTAACTTACACCTCGGCACTTTGCCACACTAGCTTACCGTATAAAGCGCATAGAGGCTCGGTTAGAATGTTATATGATGGCTACCTACAGTTAGGTAGCCACTAAATCATAGAACATGAGATTTACCTTAGATGGTTATATCGATTACCGCCTTGGATGCAGACAGTTAATTCTTAAATTGCACCTAACGTGTTTCGATCCTGTACCTTGTATCCAATGATGTTTGTTGGTACGTAGGTTTAGAATTACCACATTTTTTGGGTTACTTATAGCCTATATGGAATACTTTGTTTTTATTTGATACATAATAAAACAACTTTATCGAGTTCGAGCAATGAAAAATACTGGTATAATTTTGAATATCAATTAGATAAACTACAAAATTAACTCAAGTGTAGACCAAAAATACTTTGAAGGATATTTCAAGGTCTGACCTCAATAACTCAGCTAATCAAAACAAGAGAAGCTCGCTTATTCAAACGTCTACAGACAACAAAGGCGTTTCTAATTAACTGTTTATAAACCTTGGTACAGTCTAAATGCCAATCGGATCCCTAATGTTACCCGGTTTGTCTTCTCATCATAGCGACTAAGTAGCGTTATTTAAGAGAAGATCAATGAAATAAACGGATTTAATTCGCGAATTTTATTTTATTGGCTGACGATAGATTCCAATGTGTAATAACCGCGAAGGCATCAGAAATTATTAGAAAATTAATGCACTGTAATGCGAATGCAATTTGGATTAATGGGAGTTGGGTCCACTTACATATAAGTATTAATTTAACTCCAACAACGATCAAAGATAAAGATATTGTGAACTGCGCGGGTAACCCGTCCACTGTCCACCCGCATGTTAGGTAAACCGCAATTTAGTGGAGACACAAAGACTAATTAACCGCTCTTCTGGTTAACTTTTGCCTAAATTCTATGATCCATATAAAACAGGAAATTCAAATTACATTTAAAGTTACGTGCAAACTTTTATAACAATAACATGACCAGCTATAAAACGTTATGAAGTTACTGTCCACTCAATTTAAAACATTGTAGCACTCAGTGAAAAAGTTTACGAACCGACAAGTAACATCGCAGTAACAATGTCGCGAGTCGGACAACCCCGGAACTAGTTTTACCAGAAATGTACGAGACCTCACGCGGACGCACAAAACCTTCACCACATTACAAAACCATACAAATTTTCTCCATGATTAACGTACATTGCTGTTTTGAAAATACGGCACGACTGACCACGGCCTTTGAAACTGGCAATGGAATGCATAAAACTGTGATATATAAAGAGTTTATTCCAGCTATTGTGAGAGAGGATAGAAAGAGGAAGCGCGCGAGTATTATTAAATCGATGAAGGAAGAGCCCGGTGATTTGCGAAGCAAAGTTTCTTTTACGGCCTCGGTTTATTATTATGATACAAGTTCACCCGGAGTTTATGAAATGATATAACGATTCTTCTTTAATAACGCGGTCGAGAAATAAGTTTGTGGGCTATCTGATGTACCAGATTTATTTATATATAAGGACGTATATATCTCGACGGTCTGATCGTTGTCAGTATTATTAGATTTTCCGCTAACTCGACGACTATAAATAGCAGTCTTGTCTTTCACTTGGACCAAAGTTTATAGTAGCAGGTGCCGATAGAGAGTCGGTCAGTGAGGCTTACTTTTACAGTGTCGCCTTCATAGATAAATCATGAAGTTTTTGCAAAGCCTATCGGAGGCTGTCTACTCGGACCATTAATCACTCAGATCCATGCCCCGCCTGTATCCTGGATTCGAGATTTTGGGTTTAGATTGAAATTTGAAGGTTAAGCAAGGTATTAATGAATGATTTACTCAATCTATTGAAATTTTCAGCAGGTTTACTTCTCTTCGCTTTTCTTAAGTAAATGTAATTAATCATAGTAAATATAATTTAAATTAAATATAATCTATCTGTTTTAAGAATGAATTTGGTAATCTACATTTCCCTACTGTGTGAAAATAATCGAATGAGAGTAGGTACCTACCTATGTACAAAATTTTATGGAACCGTAGGTTTTTTATGTATTGCGACCTTATCTACATACTTTTATGTTAAAGTAACTTTAATATTATGTAACTTCATTTCTAATCATAGAAAAAAAAATAGATAAACACAGAGTATTCCCCATAAAGGCAGCGAATGACAATAATATACAAATAAATATCATATCCTAATAATGTCTGACCCAAAGGTACAAACTTATTAGTATACTGGCGTCTGGGACGGCACTCGAATTTTGTTGTAGTTTTAACTCGATATTCTACCATCCGCATCCTGGCGTATGTATTATAAGTAAAATGAATAGTTTTTTAAAATTAAAATATGTTTATTAAAAAATAATTTTAAAATTAAAATATGTTTATTAAAAATAATTTTAAAATTAAAATACATATGTTTATTAAAAAATAATTTTAAAATTAAAATATGTTTATTAAAAATCATTTTAAAATTAGCGCCACAACTCTTTATAATATCAGAACCGGAAACAATTGTGACTAGCGGCGTAAAAACGCCCGGGCGCCCCGCCCCATACACAAACATCTTAGTGGTAGAATGACAGATCACTTTTTTTTTTTTTTTTTTTCGAACTGAATACTGAAGCGCAGTTGGCCAGCTAATGGGCCTTCACTGCAAAACCGGACGGGTGGCGAGACTCCTGAAAGGAGACTCTTAAGCCTTTTGGGTTGGTTTAGGGTTTTTAGCCCTGACCGACCCGAGGGCCCCCCAAGGTGGGGTTCGCACCTCGGCTCGGGCCGTCAGGAGGTGTGTTGACATGACTATTATGTTGCAAGGGAACAGAAGGTCCCTGCGGATAAGTCCGACGCGCGCCGGGTGTATGTGGACGTCTTCGACCCCGCCGGCGGGGCCGCTGTAACACTATCGAGTATGTTAGGTGTGGGTGAGGCCGCATGCCGCGCGGCAGCTGCCTGTGTGTCGGTGTACGGTTTGTGTCCGTGGGAGGGGGCGCGGCGGTCACTATGGCAGCCGTGATCGAATCGGGCGGGTGACAGATCACTACATTGTGTTTCTTGTGGGCTTCTCACAAGTCCGCTCATACGGCTCACCAGGTCCCCTCCTCTAGTTACGCCTGTAATATGGACAAAGTCAGAAGATTCGATTATATAAAATGTAGAATCTTTTAAGAGTAGGTACGCATTACAAGGTAAGTGGAACATAGGGTTAGAGGAACGTTCTCAGGCCATTCCCGCCGCGTATTTCCCGTGGGATCGTGGCAATAAAACCTACTACAACACGTATCACGTATATAGTAATGCCGTTACGGGGTAACAACTCTTCATATACTTACGCAAATTTTAAACGTACTATTTGGTCCCCGTAACTTATGTCACATAAACCTAATACCTACTCAGTTAATATTAAGCGGAGTCTTTTGAAAATTTAAGTGCGACTTCATAAAAGAAGATAGAGAGCACTGAATTTTTGTTCGCTTATTTTTTCCATTTAACAAAAAGCTTTTTGAAAAGTTTAAAAACAAAATAGAATTTTATATAATTATATAATTAGTCGTTGACTGTGAGTACACCCATCTTCTCTTCCATTTGCCCTTATCACGCATACTGTCACTCACAGAAAAATGTAATCTGACAGGATTTAAATACGTGACCTCAAGATCGCTAGCTGGCTGCATATACCCCGGAGCTAATTTTGATGTAAATAATTACACAGATAATTCAATAACAAGGAACTAATAGAAATTCCTGTTTAGATAATATGTACTTACAGTTAAGGCACTACGGCACTTTTCCAAATAAAATGGTAAATGCTTAGTTTCGACGTTACATTCGGTTAACGAGTCAGGCGTTGGTCACGGTTAAAGGAGGTGCAGTGAGGATTGGGGGGAAGCGGGCTGCGGTGGGCCACCAAACGTTAAACAAAGTTAACGAGTCAAATAAGCCTTCGTCTACCCTTCCCCTCAAAACCTTTCAATAGCGCGAATTTTAACCTTAAGTCCAACGGCGTACGGCTGATATGGGTAGCACCATAAAGTGTCAGTGTTTGCGGCGACGCGAGTAATTGATAATATGTACTGATTAGGTCGTTCCCGAGGGTCCGACGTGGTGTTAATTTAGCTGGATGTCGACGGGAGGTAGTTGTTCATTAAACCCAAGTCTTGTAGAAGCGGATGTACACGACAAAGTACTCACTGGGGTTTATAACTGCGGTATTGGAAGTGTAAGGATAAAATAATGATTTAAAGTAAAAGTTTTAAACCTTACAGGTACACTAGCTACTAGGTTAAACATAATGTCATTGTATGTACCTATGCTTTATTATATAATCTACATATTAATTGTTACTTAATCACATGTCAAAGTTATTACCTCAAAATAGATACCATGCAATTTTTTATCTTTAAAAAGTAGTAATAAGTGAGATAAGAATAGAGTGTAGATAGCACGCGAGAGCTCTCCTAGGATCTCTTTTTTTGAGAGATTTTAAAACGATAGCAGTATATTTATAAGTAAACTAGCTGCCCGCCCCGGCTTAGCCCGGATCTCTTTTTTTTATAGCCTATGTCACTCGGGAATAGTGTAGCTTTCCAACAGTGAAAGAATTTTTCAAATCGGACCAGTCGTATTGGAGCCTATTCAATCCAAACAAACAAACCTTTACTCTTCATAATATTAGTATACTTATATAATATAATGTCATACAAAAACATTTCCAAGAATGTAAAAGTTTAAACTTAAACAGGAAACAACACAAACCCTTTCAACATTCATGTTAAGTAAGGCTAGTCGCTAGTCGTGAAATTGCTTGGCTTTCCCTATTGAACTAAAGCTATTTCGGTAGCGAAAAGTTTCCTTTTTCGATTAGGTACTTAAGCTAATGGCAATGGATTCAGATCAGCTACTGAATCGATAGGGTTCACTGCACGGAATGGTTTCCGCGCACGTACTTATTTTTAACAGATTTATTCTTATACCAAATGTAACTAGTACATTATTACTCCAACTTAGACCTTATATTTTATATATCTGTGGCATCGTAGCTTCCGAACGGATGAACCGATATTGATCTTGTTATTTTTGTATAAAATGTAAATAGGTGTTCTTAGCTATGTATGATGAAAATATATAGATACTACATTAATTAGATACTTAGGTACATTTTATTTTTAATTGCGTTGTTATTTTCGCAGTTATTAATATCAAAATGAATCGAGGCAGAAGCGATTGCTCGAGGTCTTGGCATTCTGATATTACTTTTCAACAACCAAAAATATATTTTTTAAATTCCTATCTGTTTCTCATGTAATTTAAGTGAATATAGCTTTATAGATATAACCTTCATATATTTGTTAGACCTTATAGTCTGATCTACATCGGCATCTGGCAGTAAATATAATCTGCGAGACCCTTAGTCCCCTTTATCGTAATGTTCGTAAACCTGCCAGCCTGCCTTCTGAAGTGGAGCCGCTAGCAGCGAGTTATGTACCACCTGCCCCTTACATCCCCAGCTCGCTACGAGATTAACACAAACCGTGGGTAGGTGGGAAAATGCTGACACAGTTTCGTGCACCGATTTGTTACACCGCTTTACAAAAATGGAGCTTGTTTTAGCGCTGTACTTTAAACATTATATTTTCAATTATCGGAATGGAGTCTTCATAGTATAATCACAGTTTCTTAAGGATGTTATGCATAGTTATTAATATAAAATGACAAAAGTAGCGACTAAAACGCGCCACTGCGTCGCGACAAAAGCGTTCCCGTGTAGCATCTTCCTTATTTTTAGAGACATTGTCAGCATGCCACATTTTTCGGCGATTTAGGAAGAGTGACGGCCTTGCATGCCTTCGCTTGGCTCGGACGACGAACATCGTAAACTAACCTCGGCTGATATTGCCTCGTGAAATACGAGTGTTTTTGGAACTTTCCGAGTTATCACCCATTGCAAATTGAGTTGTGGAGGAAGCTGATAGTTGGAACTAATTTGGAATAAAAAATGTGCTAAATTTAATCAAAACGGTCACATGTTTCAGCACTTTTTTACTTTGCCGATATCCTTAATGCTTCCAATGACTCTAGATTAAACTTTCGAACTCAAAGTCACAATGTTTATTGCAATGCAGTTGCAGTAGGGCAATAAGGACCTAGTTTAGGTACAGCAATATAACAGGGAGGCATACTGTATTCTTAAATATTTCCTTAAAATCTATTTTACTACAATATATAATTGTTATTTTTCTACTTTTACTCTAAATTATTTATTATATTTGCTTATTTGAAAGACAATCACGCATAGGTACGTTACATTTACTCTCTAAAATTATACTTTCTTTTTTAAAAAAGGGTTGTCTTTCGAAAGAAAATACACTCATTAAAACAGTCTAAATATAACGTTCAGAAACTTCAAATCAGAAAGTCATTCTGAGAGCAAAAACTAGGCTGTAGCTCTCAAAGAAATTAAGCAGCAAATTGCAGCGAAATAAATGCACGCTCTGAATACGGTGAAGTAAACACGGGGAGTGGTTCCCGGGGCGGGCTCAATTACATGCATTGAGGAGGTCAAGGCGAGTTGTTTGGACCACGCCGGCCATTTTGAAACTTAATTGAGATTTTTACTCAGGCCCCAAAGATTCGATTTATAAAGAGGCCAATAAGTTAATGTCTGATACTATCGCGATTACTTTTTGGAATAATACAGTTATTAGAATATATTACTTTTATGCTTGCGTTTCGGAAACTAATATATTAATAACTATCTTCAAATTAATTTGCTACGAATATGTGAAATGTTCAGTTTATGTTTTACATTAAAACGTTACCTTTATTATTTTTATCTTTTAAACAGGGACATTTAACAAAATAATCATTTAACAATTTGAAAATTTCGTACAATGGCAATAATTATCACTAACAGTCCGAGATCCCAGTAATCCCAGACTTACGTGATTTTAGGGAAGATTTTATTTTAGAATTGGTACTTAGTATAACATAAATTAACATAAGTTTACAGAAGACTCGCTAAGCTGAAAGTGGGGCCGCATTACAGATAGTAGGTAGGTATCAATGATGAAAAAACATACCTACAAACTTTTTATTCCACGGGAATGGGATAAAAAATATCCTTTGTCCGTCTCCTGTTTCTAATCTACCTCATCACCAATTTTTGACCAAATCGGTCGGACGTTGTGCTCCTGAAAGCTGGAAGAAAGGCGAGTATACATTTCTACGTTTTTGTTATAAGAACAACCAATCCTAAAAATCATCTTTTCTAAATTTACGTAAGTCTAACTGGGATCTCACTCTATAATTACGTATGCAGTGCATGTAATTATAACAGCTAAGCGAGAATTCACAGCAATGTATGTTAATTGATTGACGTTGGCAGAGCTCGCCAATAATGTCATATGAGTGTCATTTTCATGTATTAACTCATACGGGAATATCGCAATGTTTTGCTCCTAAGGTAAACAGGTAAAGTACCAAATACCAATATATATAAATATTATAGTGGAATTTTTTTTTTAGGTTAGTCTGTTCCTGACCTAAAGCTTTTTAACAACGTCTTATATCTCAATTACCTACATGAAAGACGATTTTCGGAAAAGACGTTACATAATATTTATTTTTTTAATAATTGTAAGCAGATTTTGCTTACATATATCGTCTCATGCCAAATAAAAAATGTGGCGTATATTTAATATACAATAGGGATATATATTAATAATTTCATCGCTAAAGTAAAGTCATTTTTTTTTAATATAGTAAAGTACAGGTCAATTAATACTTAGTTATTATATTTACATTTTTTTTAAATAACGCATTATAATATTGTATAATGTTTACTGTGTACCTATTGTATAGGCAAGTAAGTAAAATTTTTGTGCTTTTGGCCAAAAGCTTATACTACCTACCATAGCATATATACCTACCATACCTTCGTACTACTTTTACGGCTAGTTAAGCAGTAGCGCCATCTGCGCCGCACTTGCCGTTATGTTTACTATTCCCCTTACCTTATATTAAATCTGGCTAGTTATGGCTGTCTTAGCGCTTAACGTTACAAGTGCTGGCGCTATTTCCTTTTTTTTTTCATTATAATTGAATTGTCGGTAAATATTGGAATGATATTTGGTACCTGCTTAAGATTAACTCCTGAAATAGAGAAGTAAGCCTACCTTTTTATAACAGTATTATTTATAAATAACTTTAGGGAAAGTCGTCAAAAATTGTATAAAGTAGTCCAGTCTTTCTTATTGACAATTAATATAATACATGTGGATTAATATAATACAACGGATGAGGAAATAATTATATTTACGTATATTATATATATCATAAGGATGTGATAGCTACATTATAACCTATCGATTACCTACCCACAACCTTTATAAGTTCAATATTCATCTTTGAATATCTCATACCACCTTATTAATATTACATCATAACTCGGCACCCACGCAGATTATATTGAGATTAATCAAATTTAATGGTTGACTTCTATTTCGAGTTTATCAACCTGTGATCTATTGGGAAGTTTACAGAAGGCTCTTTGTGAATACCTAGAAATTTGTATTTGTAATAGGTACTTAATTACCTTACCATATTATTATTTAACCTTAATAAAAATAATTTCCACGACGATGTACCTACTTACCTAAGTAACCTTCTAAGTGACATTTTGTCGTTTTTGTTATTATTATAATCGTAATTATGTACAATCTTCTTATTGCAGGTGACTTGTGGTTATATATACACTTGCTATATTATAACATAGGTACGAGTATAAATATATAAAACAGTATTAGACTTTTTTATTTACTCCCCAAAGACGTTCCATGTGGTGTCTTTTATTAGCCAATATGGCTTCTAATACGATCGTCGATCTTTATTTTGTCAGATTATTTTCATTTATTTTGTCTTAAGACAAAACCCTTGTCAACATCCATATAATAATGACATATTTGACATTTCAAACATTGCTTCAAAATTTCACACACAAAAGGAAATAGACACTTACAAATCAACAGAAATGTTTATAGTTATGAACTTATAAACTAACTTTGCCAACTTAAACTTATTCAAAGATCCAATTCCCTGTACATCTATTAGTTTGTCATATTCCAGAAAGGGCTGTGATTGGCCAATTCGTTGGCTCTCGCTCGTCGCAATTAGTATTGATTGGCTTCCTAACTCTTTCGTCTGAGTTTAGTAATTGCTAATTAAAGCTTTGAACCGACATTATTAAGATGAAATGACGGTGAAAAAATTTCCCCATTTTTTTAAACCCAGTGAACAGTAAAGTGAAGTTTTCGATTCAGTAAATACGAAGCACAAGTTGAACATAATCTTATGGTACATAAAATAATTGGGTTAGGTTAGGATAGATTATGTTAAGAACAAATTAACTGGGTATTTAAATCTTTGATTTTTGTATTTATCTTCTTCCATGAATGACTATTAAAATTTCGCAAAAATAAAAATAAATTTCTTAGGTATTTAATTGATTTAGACTACCGTCATCTCAGTCTGCTACGAATATGGAAACTGTGAAGTTTTAGAAACTTACTTAAACAACAAACGCAAGCAAATTTTTATAATATTTAGGACAATACCACTCATCATCTCAATGAGAGCGATATAATGCACTAAATTAACTATATTCAAATATTTACAAATAGGAATCCCATAAAATATATATATATATATATATATATCTAGAATAAAACAGGAATGGCAAAATCTCTCTGTAAGAAATCTCTTCGACATAGATAAGGCTTGTCCCTATACGCATATACATTCATTATCTCGCTTTCTATTTATTTCATACATGACGTTAGTTTGGTATTCGAATATCATCCGCGCTCGATAAAACTATCCTTCAGCCGCACGTGATATAATTACTAACTTTATCTTTTACACAGAGTAAATATTCTTGAGCTAATAATGAAGTAACATTTTTATGGACACTGACCGCTTAATTAGACTCCTCGATCGGTTAATTAGTGGTGGTAACAGAGTGATATTAAAGACGTCAGTTAGTCTCATTCAAATTCTCTTGTCAGCTCAGAATTATACGTGAGATTCTCGGGAATATTTTATAGCATAACATATTAGAAGTTAGTCAAGTCTCCTATAGCTTTTACCTCTGATATTTAGTAAATAAGTATTTTGGAACTTGTACTGATTTCAAAATACGAAAATTGCAAATCTTTTTTTCTCATTATGCATACCTACTGCTATAGATTATTATTGTTGTAAGTATATAAGCTGCATTACGATGCGGTTGTCAATTGCGCCTTTTACAGTATGACTTTGTTTACCAACTAGTAAAAATATTATGCAAATTATATCTTAGGAAGATCTTTATCTTAGAAAGGTAAACGCTTTAAAGGAATATTTACGGAACTGCACGTCTGCACTATTTTTTACTCTTTGTTCATTGGGTGAGTGGAAGATAAGCCAACATACGATTGGTTGCGTAAAGTAGTATACGGTAAAGCTCGGTTTACTAACTTTTACAGTTTCTTTTACCCAATAATAACACCAATATAAAGCGTATAATGTGGTGAGATATATATTTTTAATCTTGTTATTTTATTAAGTATGTTAAAACTTTTTCAATAATAAAGAAACCTATTTTAATCGCATATATATATTAATGGCTTGTGGTTTACCAGTTTCATTCAAATTAAAAAAATATCTTATAAGTTCTTACATATTATAAATGTATGGTGTTGAATAAAAAACTATAAAATAAGCCGACACAAATTAAAATAAAACAATAATGCTTTTATAGAGAACCCTTAAAACCCACCGCGCGAACCGTCAGACGCAAGAATGTCCATTTCACTCGTTGCGTTACCACGTTGAACTGTCCCGTTTTTAGTTATATAATTCATAATAATTTCTGATGCCTTCGCGGTTATTACACATTGGAATGAAACAACTATTAACGGATTTAACTCGCGTATTTTTATTTTATTTGCTGACGTTTCGGATTCTTTACAGTTTCCATAATCGTAGCACGACTGAGCTGACAATAGTCTAACGCTAAAGTAACACCGTTAATAGTTGTTTCATTCCAATATAATTAAATTATTTTTTATTAAAAGCACTGGAACACCAGTTGTCAAACTAATTAGTTCAATAAACAAACTGGAAAAACACGGGAGAGTTTTGCCATCAGTGCCTAACTTGCAAACTAAACCGATATGTTAACCGCGAAGTTACGTCGTCCCATTCTTTTACAAAGCGGTATTGAATTAAACCAGTTTTCTGGAACACCATTCCCGGGGGCCGTTCCGGACAGGACCTGCCGCCTGATTGTGTAACGCACCTTTGGAAACTATCTTAACTGGTATGCTCAAATAATCACATCCGCAATAGGTTTCGCGTCGATTGTTTTTTTACCAATTCAATTGAGTTCATTTGATGACTGTTGAGACAAACGAAACGAATGAGAAATATATGCAATTTATAGAAGTCAATGATCGATACAACGACTTTTTCGTTAACTTGCGTCAATTTCTTTCGTTTGTCGTTAATACACGTATTTTAGCGTCCCGAAGTATACCAATTGGAATCGCTTTCAAACCAAGTGAGTTACACAATTAGAGGGCGGGACGGAATCCCCAATCCCTACGTTCTTAGAAACTTTACCACGGAAAGCGAATAAAAACTTTCCTCGAACCTGTCATGAATCACGACAAGTTGCGCAGATAATTTGCAAGGCGTCTGCTTTGCAGCGACGATGATATCAGAGATCTTTTGTTATTTTCACAGTCGGAAATTTTGTTGCTATAAAATAACGATTCTTTAAAATCTTAAAAACATGATACATCAGAAAATCAAGTTTTATCACCTACGAAGGTGTGTAAAATAATAAAAGTTAGATTCTATGTCACCAATACGCAATAATATAAACAATAAATATGTCGATACATATATATTCATAGATAAGTCATTTTTAATGATATATAATAGCAAAATAAAATTATATTCTAGTTTATATGAACATGGCCCGTTCATCTCGGATCAATACCCGCCTTGCTCCAAAACTGATCTCCATTAGTTGGTCATACGTACCTACGTACAATTATCCTCCTGAGAACCAGAGATTTTTTTTTGAGGAATCTCATTAAAAACTATCTGGACCTATTCGATATTGGACTAAATGTTGTCAAAAAATACATAAAAAATTTTCCGATGGGAAATCTGGATTTTCTCAATGTAGTATATATACAACATGAGTTCTGTACACCTACTATCAAAAATGTAGTATATTTACGACATAAGCAGAAAAATATCAAATGATGCTATTATTTATTTACATTTGCTATATTTAAAGGTTATACATTTAATTCACAGTATATATAAAACAAATTTAAAATTAAGTAACGAGATTTATTTACTAATATGTTAGTAGGTAGTCTTACAAATCACAGTCAGCAAATTGGCTTAAGTAGGTACCTACATTTTTGTATATTAAATCGCATTCAGCAGATTTGCTTGATTATTTTCGAAAACTAGAAAATTGAATGTACTTAAATCAATTATGATAACTTCCATATAAAATAGATAGGTATAGCTTAAAGAAAGTTAAAATAAAATAGCTGTAATAGCAATAACTTATTAAAAGTTATGTTTGTGAAATTTTATGAAACTTTTTTTGTACTGTACGTAAATATATTATATTATATTTAGCACAGCATTCGATAGTATGATTGTTGCAAATAAAATTGGTTTATCTTTTCTGTGTATCAAAATGAGCAACTAAATGTTCTGCTTTGTGGTAGTGAGAGTGACTAGCCGGTATCAGTTGAATTATAACCAATACCTACCTACCTGTTTTGCTACCAATACATACCTACTTATAGATGAAAAAATATAATAATATGGCATACATTCATGACTAGTTGAATGCCTATAAATGTTTTTAGTCCTTTTAACAGCACTTTAGTCGCCTATACTTTTTTCAAAAGATTTTATGTATGTCCTATTTGTATCGTCAAGCTTCTGTTCAAGAATTGTGTAATAGTTTTCTTGAATTCATCTTCAGTAACGTATATCTTGGGTGATGAATAGGTTTCTTTAGCGGAGAAATATCAACGGACCAAGTATTATCTGCAGTTGCCGATGATGGTACCGATAGTTCTTTGTTCTCGACCACCTCTGATTCTTGCAAGACCTGCAGATCGACAACCACCCGTAGGTACGGGGCCAATTCTGATTTTGACACGACTACGACTACGACTACATGTGAGTAACAGAAATAGATAAGCAAAAAGGATGTTCAGATTTTGAAAGGATTCTAGCTTCTATGACCGAAGAATTAGAAGAACCAGGGTCCGAGTTACTGATACTATCATTTCGCGTTGAGTGAACCCCTTGTGATGGGTTCTCTTAGTTGTTAAATCAGTCTCTTATTATTCTTAGATGTCTGTTATACCACAAACCGAACAAAAAAAATAAATATATGCGATTAATATAAAGTAAATCAAGTTTAAATGTCTTATGTTGTACTGTTACTACACTGGTCACCTCGTTCACACACACGTCGTTGAGAACCCGTGGATTACTGGTACAACATAAAACTTTTATTCGTGATTTCTCAGTGCTTTTGCATTGAAACTCATAAATGTAGGGAAATTAGAATAAATATAAATCTAAATAAACAAGCCGTAACTAAATTTTTGACAAAAACCACAGTACTTCATCAAAAATGTAAACATCCTTATCGCACTGACCCGGTCCTGGAGCCATCGTCCAGGTAAAATGAATAATTATAAAATCTGAGCAAACTTCCGCGGCCAATCACAACTCAGTATCGCAGATAGATACTTAGACTATCCAATAAAAGTAAAAGTGCAAGCATATTTTGTTAGATGGCGGTGTAGGATATTTTTCTTTCTATGTTGTAAATATACTACAAATTCACCCAGGAGGTTATATGAGGAGTTCCGAAGTAATATAAACATATTTATATGAAATTGTACGTATTAATATACGCGAGTTAAAACCGTTAGAACTCTTTCAGTCGAAAACACCAGAAACTAATATAGGTATTATTATATTTGGGATGTTCAACTCTTTAGTACCTACCTAGATATTACACTGATACATATAAATATAATTATTCTTTGCGAAATAGTATTTCAATTAATTATTATTTTTTAATATATTACCGTGATAAAAATTGCACATCAATCGGTGGTAAAACAGTGCCTCGGGTTATTCAAGTTTGGTTCCAATATAACGTATGGTAGATTCAGAGCACATTTCAATTACTAAAGTAACTAATGAGACGTGAATGGTAGAAAACCAGTAGAGCCAGAACCGTTGAGAAAAATGTATTAATCACTTTCCTATGGTCATGGATACGATCATCACACGGTACTTAAACCATTGCAAAGAGGAACACACTGGCAGCACGTGTGATTGAAATCGGCGGCGACTGGCCCGAGTCACGTAACGCTCATTACACCAATGGTAACTCACGTCGCACAGTGACTTACGACCCCACGCCTTAACCTACACACATATTATAGATTAGATTCTATACCCCCGACTTAAGGTCGGTTATCATTTGACGCAATACTAGAACTCTTGCCAAAAACTGTGCAAGATTACAAAGGCCCGAGGGCATTAGGGAGTTTTCGAGATGTCTAACGCAAGTTCGCTCTATTCGGACTGCGCCGGTAACAATCGAGCGATTATCGCGATGTTGGCAAAATGTGCGACGGGCTCCGCTTATTTTCTATGAGAAGATTAATCGCTTATTTATCACACTATTGTTTCGGCCTAGAATTAATACTCTAGCAAACAAGTGATGCAACAATTAGCGCACGTCTGTATAAAATGTCAATCCCATTTTAGCGTCATTAAGAGATGATTTTCGTGAAAAAATCTACGTCCTTCCCTGAAACTCAATCTTTCTTAAAACCGAATTTAATCTGAATCATTACAGCAGTTCAAGCGTAAAGAGGTAATAGACTGACTTATACGTAGACTGGGTTACTTTCGCATTGTAATAGTTAGTGCATAGGAACAGGCGCGTACAATCCGGGTGCACATGTACCTACGGCGCCAAGGTAGCCGCTTCTTATATATTTACTACATTGTGCTTATAGGTAATTTACGCCTTACCTAGTGATCAGAACTGATTTGGCATACCTATTAGATAGGTCTTATAAATAATTGTAAGACAAGTTCTTTAAAGCCCGTATAACAATAGGCAATTGCAGTCAGCAAATAAAAAAGCTAAGAAACAAAATATAGAGGCTTATTTTTCAACTTAACCCAAATTCCCAGCTCGAAAAGAAGGCGTAATTCATAACGCCCATCTAATAAACATAAAACATGGTCCTTCCACAAATTCGCGTAATAGAGTTAGGAAACAAAACTGCTCGAAAAATGAATATACGTGTTAGAGAACGGGTCGCGTGGACCAGAGCGTCGGAGAGAAATATGCTATGGGTTAATGTCAAACGAAGTTGAATTCTCGGGCCATTGTCCGAAGGTTGAAGTGTAAAATATAGCAGGATGATATTAAGTAAACGCGTGGCGATAGTTCGCGCGTAGAATATGGAGCGTTTTGTTCTACGCAAACGAACTCGAGTATCGAGTCGTGCGTGCGGAATAAAGATGCGTATTGATGAATGAAGGGCTGTAGGTAAGTACGTTTATATAATGACGACGGTAATTGTATCTTTGGAACATATTCCCAATAATACATATATTTATGAGAATAGGTGTATCGGAATAAAGATTAAGATTGTAAGTACTTTAAAATACTTTTAACGAAATTTAATAAACTGACATTGAAAAGATAAATTTCACTCAATTATTTATTAGATATTTGATACTTGTTTAAATGTGTCATGGTTAACAAAAGTAAGTAGGTACTTATTTTTAATAATGTTACCTTAAAAACACAACAGCAAACAGTTAAAACTTCAAAGCAAAAAGTACAAAACTAAATTACGTTAAAAACACAACAAAACGAATTCAAGTAGAAAGCCTTCAGAGTGCGTTGTAAAGAGTCCCGTCATTACGAGAGCCTCCACCTGCTTAAATAAATATCACCTCGTGAGGCTCAGCTTCGGACGAAACGCCCGATCCAGCCAATAGCAGTCCCTACATTATGTATGAGCACTCAAACCGTCTGAAAAATGAAGAGCACATTTGAAAAACCACCTTACTACTATGAATAAAGACTCTGTTTTAAATGAAGACGTTGGGAGATGATATTGACGCTTGAATCTGCTCCGTTACATACAGGCATTTGGAGTTGAACTTTATGGTCATAAAATTATGGTTTGCATTTGAAAGTCAGCATTCGTAGACGGTTTTTGAGGCCTGTCCACACGTATTGAGTGGAATGAGCGATCGCTGCGTATTTATGAGCGGGATTACGTCGTCGTCGTCCTCCGACCGTGGCGCGACTGATCTATCGTTGAGATGGACTTGACAGCCCAAAAGAACAAACTTTATGGATCGACGATTATTTATTATGACATATTGAGAATAGATCAATTGAGGATAACGTTGAATTATAAAAATGCCTTTGTAATTCCATTTTATTCCAGCATGGATACTTAGGTATTATTATTTCTTAATATTTTTTTCATCTGGACTGGTTATATTTTATAGGTCGAATTATAATTGTTATTCGTATTTATTATATCACATAAATTATTTACGAACGGGATTTAACTCTCACAGGTCTCTTACGTGGTTATCAAAACCAACATGCCATGAAAGAAAACATTTGATTATGGCCAAAAAGGAAGTGTCCTTAGAAAGTCAGAAATCGTCACAACAAACAAAGTCCGGGTCGAGACAAATGCCCATTGTTTGCATATAAATGCCGGACGGGAACGACCCTCGTCACGGCACAAATCTAAGGACTCAAACACGGAAAAATAATAAACTTAATAAAATCCGGTCATGTACAATTTCTGTTTTCATCTTGAATTCATATCTAGCATACTCTAATGATCTTATAGGGAATAACTTGAGTTTTACTCAAAATCCACCCGAGAAGCGTAGCCCTCCTACTGGGGTGGTCGCGCAAAATAACAAGCGGGCAGCGTTCTCCTTGCAACGCTTTACAGTCGTCGTCTAAGTTTTAATGGAACACCATCGCGGCAATTAGACTAGCAGCTTAAGACCAACTCCCTGAAGGGAAAGCGAGACGTAATCCTGACGAACCATATCTCTGTCCCTCTCGCTCCGCAAAGGATAGGAACACTTGTAAGTTATGCTGAGGAAATAAATGCGGCTTGTTTTCTTTAGAAAGCATTATGTCGTTAAAAGTTTAAATGAGCGATCCCCATGAAAAGGATTTGTAGAGTTGTAATTTTGCCATTAATTTGTGTTACCAATTAGGTAGATTAAGAAAGTTAGTTTAGGTATCTGAATACATTTACCATGTATCTACTCAGGCAAGGAAGGTAAAATTATTTTCCTAAATTTGCACAGTGAATACTTAAATGATGTCTTCGCCAGAGTTATCGATCAGATGCATGCCATGGCCAGATGCAATCCAACGTGACAAATTGATCAACCTCGTCACATGAAGCTCAATCACAATTTAAAGTTTATGATTAAATTTATCAAACATTAACTGAATTTCAGAGTACATATATGCAATCATTGCCTGTAGGTCAACAGTATATATTTTTCATAATTACTACATTAATTAAAAAAATAATTTTGTATACTTGATTGATTAGTATTAAAAGCGAAATTTACTTAATATAGGTACTCTATTAAATGAAACTTTTGACAGTGTTGACAGAAGTAGGTACATGGTAACACTATAAACAGGAAAATGCCTGAAACCTAAGCGACGGCGCCATCGGTCGCAGACATCACTTCCACTATAAATGTCCTCGGCCCGTCATCTGCACGTAACGTCACCAAACCACAACAACACAAACTCATTTAGAACCTTGCTTCACACTATTACAGTTTACAATCAATTAGCAAAGTGAGTTGTGGAGAACAATCGGAAAGCACAATCAAAAATCAACCTTGAGACAATGTGGTGTAGTTTACAATTTTATTACGAAGTGACCTGTCAAGAACAACGTACACATCCGTGCAGTGGATCAGTTTTATCACACCAAATACACTTGAGGCAAGGAGTATACACTATATGGATCCAATTTCGCTCCTTAGCGGAGTGGAAGGAACGAATGAGCGGGTGAAGGAAAAACGAATGGAACAAAAGGAAAGAGAAATATCGAAGTTTCTGTGTAGCGGCTTATTTATCGGTTTCCTCGACTCGGGGAAATACCTGGTGTTTTCATGTCGTTTATAAATAAAGTATATTTTCCTACTCAATTAATATCTTAATAACAAAAGGTGCTATTCGATAAAATAAAATTAATTATTTGCCGATTTGTATCGTAACACTTAAGCATATAATAAAATAATGAATAATTATGAATCAAAAGACAAATATCTTACTTCATAATCATTATTACACACTTAACGTTATATTGTTCTGAAAAGGTATACACAGATTAATTTGAGACAAAGCGATATATTTATTATCTACTAAGAAAATTGCAAATAGCTTACTCGGGGCTTACTAGAACTTTTTGAACCAGTTCCGTAAGAATTTTCGTTTTGTAACGTAAGAAAAGCAGCAGAATCTCGCCGAGTATGTTAATGCTAAACCAACAGGCGACTGATTGCGATCTCAGCATATTATACAAACATGACGAGCGCTTTCATTCAATCAGACACGAATTGTTTCAGCAGAAAACGCTTTTATATGAGATGTAAAAAAAAAGAGCCAACATAGGTCCTAATGAATTGGTTTTCGTATGCGAGTAGACACATTGAGAATAATTTGGTCACATAGTACGTACAGGCTGGTAGATTAATTTTAATTAGACCACGCCAAGAAGAATTCACTTAAATACAGTTGGTATGGTAGCCTGGTATTACGAGCCTAGTTAAACGCACTAGGTTATTTAACTACGGCTGGACCGAAATATTATTATAATATATTCGAGTTAAAAAAAAATTTCTTCTGCTTTTCTTAGGCTGCTATATCTGATGCTTGTGACGGAATATTTTAAACCTACTAGATACGATCACCAAAATATATACCAACCACAGATATGTCTTCCCAACAATTGGAAATTGCATTTTATGAAGTAGACGCTTTATAATTGTTTTATTTAATTAATTTAACTCGCGTAAATTTATTTCATGCTGACATTCCGAATACTTTACAATTCCCTTGTTTGTAGCAGACTGTCTTGACTATGGTATAACACTGAAGTCTGTCTCTTACTTAGTTTTGTCTTCATCGCAATTTACGCGAGGTAAATCTGTTATAATAGTTTTATTTTTATGTGTAATCTAGCATTTGAAAATACTACAAAATTCTTTGCTTAGAGTTTTTATGTTACTTAGTACAAAAATTCGCTTTGCTCTGGATAAGATCAATAACAAGTAGGTATCCCTAGATCGAACACCGAATCGATATCTATACTTACTGATCTATTAAACATCACAATAAAATTAATGATGAAAAGTTTCAAACCCAGCCCTGGCTAAATCTCACATGACAATGTTTGGGACAGTTACCCCGGATTAAAGTCCCTCCGGCTTATATAATCAGTGTTAATTAGTTTTACGAAGCAAATTGTATCTACCAAACGATCTACCTACATGTCCTTACTGAAGGCATGTTTTCCATTTACACTAGGTATCAATGATGATAAAATAACAATAAATACATTTGGGTCCCTTGCAGATATTTGCTGTGCTTCAATAAAGACATTCTACTTTAAAAAAAAATACAGTAGCAATATACAGTCACTTGCCTAAATAGGGCCCTCCCTATACAGCCAGTATATGGTTCACTTTGCAAAGAGATTTAACTATACAAAGATATTGGAATGAAACGACTATAACGGATTTAACTCCCGTATTTACGATAGCGACCATTTGGATGCAAGCAGGCGGGCATTTGGAGAGGCCTATGTCCAGCAGTAGACTGCGATAGGCTGTTGATTATTGATAATTTACGATAGTGTTATCTTAGACTATCGTCAGCTCAGTTGTGTTACCAATATAGGAACTGTAAAGTTTTTTTAACGTCAGTAATAAAATAAAGTACGCGACTTCATATCAATGTGTAATGACCGCGAAGGCATCAGAATTTTAAAAACAAAGATTATAAAGATATATTTCCTTGTATCGGATCCAATTACCGCAGATTGCAATTTCGTATTGCAGTTTTACACAAGTTGTGCAGAAATAGCACCAGTACGAGGAATCAATAACTCTGCACGGCGCTTCCCGGAACCCCAGGGTATTGTACTCACACGACACGTAAGCGAATACTACGAATAGAACATTGTACCTCATTAACTAACAGATAATAACAAACACGTGTTCATGTCGAACATTGTGCTGCAAATTCTACAGATTGTAAATTAGTTTAGTAATAATGAGCAAGCTGTTTTGTAGGTGCCTTTTCAAAAACTATCAAAATACAGAGCACAAACAAATACTGTGCGTAAAATAAATTCCTTTAGTAAGTATTAGTATTTACATCAGTAATCAGTAATATGGGAACTATAAAGTTTTCGAAACGTTAGATTATAAAATTATAGTCGCGAGTTAAATCCGTTATACCTAATTGTTTGATTCCAAAGCACTTCAATGCAATTTAATACTATCTACATCGACACTTGAGTAGGGGACTTAGTTACGTACAGTATTTCTTTTTCAGTCACATCATGTATCTAATTTGCACTTCATGCGCTACATGTTAAGACTATGCATGTAGTCATTGACGTAAAACACTTTCAGTACGTAATATGAGTAAGATCCCGATGGATCTTAGTAATATTATTATTATCTACTGAATATTTTTTTTATGGTTTCAAAAGTTTTGATTCTATGAGCTTTTTGGCAAGCCCAAGCATCCTTCATTTGAATTCAAGTTGAGAGTGCTTTTGAAGTCTTTGACGTGGGTAGGTCAAGGGTTTAATACCTATGATGAAAAGAAATTCGAATAATTTTAGAAGAAAAAAATATTTAAATGAGTTGTACAATATTTAAATGACCTTCCGTAAAATGCTTTCCTTGAGTTATTAATAATGTTTTCGGCACCCTTAGTGTATAAATATAAGAATTTAAGGCCATTTATTGTATGTTGGAAAAGAATTCGAAAAATTTGATAATTTGAGAATGATTTATTTATGTTTTAAGTAGAATATCTTCTTATTTTAGATTGTACCTAGTACCTAATATATCGCACACCTAGATCTAAAGAGAGCTAACTCAAACAAGGTACTTTTTCAGGAGAGGCGAGAAACTGATTAATATGTCCATATGCACGCATGAGTTTTCTGTATAAATTTATACTTTTTATAATAAAGCTAGCAGAGTTATATTAGCTGCAATCAGTTTTAGTGTAGGTGGGTTTTGCTCGAATCCGATGGTGTGCATAACTCAAATCTTCCGGTTTTTGAGTTAGATCCCTTTAGATCTAGGTGTGCGATATATGAAAAATAATAATATTGAAAAGAAGAACAACGATTTTATGAATGAAATGTATTTTTTGATTTAACATTTATGTGTGTAAGTTAACATCTTTACTACAATATAAAATACGATAGATAATTTAATAAATGGGACCTTTGTATCATTACACAATATAAATAACCAATTATTTTTTTCTTTAATTTATAAAAATAACGGTTACAATACATGAAACAAAAACAATTATAGCGAATTTAACTCGCTTACATAAATTGTATGCTGAATTTTGAAATTGACGTTCATTCATAGCAGACTAAAATTTATTTATATTATCAACGCATTTCAAGTACTTACTTAATGGTACAGTATACCCACTGCTACTTATCTACCTGTTTTTCTTTTTGATAAAAACATTAAATAAAGCCATGGACACAGACTAACCGGCGGTCTCTGATAACCCCTGCGTTTGCCAACAGATTGCGCGTTAAAATTCATAGCGGACATTGTGCGTAGGGCTGACAAAATACTTATTTCTTTTAAAGTTTTATTAAAAAAAATATTCTAAACTTATCTTTTGTACAAAGACAAGAGTAGAAAAAATCTTAGACCCCCAGTGGGTTTCGAACCCACGCTTATGCCTTTACCAGCGGCAGCGTGCTAACCATTACACCATGGGAATAGACTGACAGGTCTTCGAATTTGTCCACTCCTTTCAATTCGGTCTTTGTACTTTTGTTTATATGCCAATTTTTCGCTTTAGCGCCATCTGTGTGAAATGCTTTGCAACATTTAGCACACACGATTGGGTGACTTTACAGTACAACCACCATCGATCGATCGATCATTATTATTAAAAACTAATGGTATTGAACCAAAAATATTAATCGAATTTCGATTAATAGATTGTAGTTAATTCTAAACTTATTTAATACTTACTAACTTAATAATTTCTGATACCTTCGCGGTTATTATACATTGGAATGAAACAACTTTAAACCGATTTAACTCTTTTACTTTAGCATAAGACTATTGTCAACTCAGTCGTGCTACGATTATGGAATCTGTAAAGACTCCGAAACGTCAGCCAATAAAATAAAATACGCGAGTTAAATCCGTTTAAAATTGTTTCATTCCAACTTACTAAGTTGTTTTAATACTGGAATTTGAAAGTACCTTACATAATAGTAATATTTATTGAGTGTTCTTCAAAATTGGTTTATTGGATAACATATTTATCGTAGTAATATTATAAACGTGAAAAATTATAAAAGTATATGGCTGCCGGATGTATTTTTGCGACTCTTTCACGCAAAAACTACTAAATGAATTTTGATTAAACTATACAATAATATAGCTTGTACATTAGAATAACGTATAGGCTATATTTTATAACGATATTGTGTAAAGTACTTATCGTGAGCAGATGAAGTCGTGGGCATTAGCTAGTGTTATATGGGTTGTACGTTTTCATTTATTGACTGTACTCTGTATATCTTATGTAATATACAACAAATTGTAGATTGAGTGCGCGTTACACACAAACAATTCAATTTGATAAATGTATAGAATGTTTACCGTGGCGGTATATATGCAACCCTCAGTGGAAACGATGGTTATATAAAATAACAATATAAGTGATTAATTACATTCATTTAAGAGACAGCCCTAGTTACACACAACGTAACAGTATAGTAGCGGCGCAGAGTAAATACTGCAGCGCCCGCCGGATGAGGCCCGCGCTCTGAGCCGCTCGTTTATTATTCACTATGACTTCTCTGCACTCGAATGTACGCTGTGTTCTGTGTTTTATAATGTAGGTAGAGTTACTATTTACGTAATACTCCCACTTTTTTTAAAAAAAAAATATTATATATATAATAATAAATCGGGATATAGTTATGTTAAAATTTATATTTCAAAAGGTAGGTATAACAAAAAGATATAGGTTCGACTTTTTTAATGCATAATTAAAAAAATATGTAACTAAAAAAAAAACAAAAATAGTTGTCACTTTTGCTGAAGATGCTTAGTAATAATTTAATGATTGAAATGAAACAATTATAACGGATTTAACTCGTGTATTTAGAAGGCACTTAATTGTTTTATTAAAATTGCTAATTACTGCGAAGGCGTCAGAAATTATTTTATAATACAATTAAATAGTGTTTTTATTTTAGGAAATCAAAGCAGCATTTAATATGTAAAATCTTTCTACATTGTGATTTAACTTTTGAACTGAATTATATTATAATTTAATGAATCATATGCTTCTTGGACTCTTAATTATGTTTGAATCTCGGTTACTCGTGTGGAATATTGAATATTCATTAGCTGTTTATTGAGTACTGCAAGTGTGGTGTTAATTAGTGTTAATTAGTCGATATCTGTAATTTGATTGCTTAACAAACTTCGGTAGCTTAGTTATGTTAGCGAATGTAATAAATGTATCGGCTTTTAGATGAAGACAAACAGTGAAATGAAACACACGTTATCCTTTTGAATATGTCTTTACTACGATCCATTTCGTTGACGTTGGTGCACGGCAGGAACTGGAATATTTCAAACTTGTACCTATCTATCAAAGCTGTGTTATAATGTCTAGTTTCCATTCCCTTATTGCAACGGCATAGATTAAAGCAATGTTGCTGAGGACCGATAAAGCAAATTTGTAAACCGGAAATTTGATGCCTTTAATACAGCTTGGAGTTGTATTTCAGCACGGCCGGTACAGAATATTACAAAACGGTGTTACAGCATCCGTCACTTATTAACAAGTTGCGTTTGAAAGGGATGTGTTATAAAAAATAATAATAATATATTATGTGTGTGTGTGCGTGATTGACTATATTCTCAATTTACATCATTGCAAGTATACATAAAGGTGTGATTCTGTGTACGTTAAATGTAGAAGATTTCCAGTCTCATGATAATTGAGATTTATTAGCAAATTGACAAGAAGCTTTTTACAATTGTACTTAATAAAAAAAAAACCGTTTTCTACTAATTATGCTCTAAAGTTTATGTATTTTATATTTCTAGAATAACTATACTTACATACCTAAAAATTTAAGTAAGTACATACTTCATAATAATGATAATACCTAAGTGGAAAAATGTCATGTGGTCTCAATCATAAAGCAAGACAGTCATGTAGCTACTAGTACCTACAGTAAACGCAATACCTACTTATCATTGAAATATTATATTGTCAAGTGTTATTAGTGTGCCTTCCGTCACCTAATTTCATAATAATTGTAATTTTTGTAAATAGGTATCTATACAAAAGAAATTACTGTTTGCGAGTCATTCGTATCATTATAGCGTTGCATTTTAAATTGGCTAGTGTCAGCGTTTTTAATTAAAACGGCTTAATTATTTACAAACAACGCAATCACGTCTGTTGTTACGAGCGTCCTGTAATTGACGCCGACCACAAAAAGTAATTATTTAATTTCCATTGAAAATACAAATGCTTTTTTAATTTATGTTTTTTTATAAACTACTGGCATCTATATTTCTGATGCTATATATATTTGGATAAAACAACTAAATTAGCTACTACTCATTTTAAGCTGACGTTTCGAAAGCTTTACAGTTCCCCTATTCGTAACCGACTCAGCTGACGATAGTCTAACACTAAAGTTACTATTATGCCAGCGACTGTCTGCATAGAATTAGTAACATTGAGTATCGTAGGCTGCTATGAACATGGGAACTGTACCTAAATTTGGCATAAAATTAATACAGGTACCTACGCGAATTAAATTCGTTATTGTTGTTTAATTTCAATGTAGGTATAATAGCGAAAGCATCAGAAATTATTTTGTATATATTCTACTTGTAATGCATTTTGTCCATATTATAATACGGAATGTAAAATCCGTACCTCGTTATTTTTTAATGATGATAGAATTTCAGAATGTGTTTGGAAAAGGAAGCGCACGAATGAAATAATGATATTTGCTACATAACGAAGGATGCGCTCGTGATGTTTGCCAAACGTTTTGGCAATTTTTTGGCAAATACGACCAATCGGGAAGAAACTAAACAACACCCCAGTACAGTCGACAAACATGGCGTGTTTGTAGAATCTTAAATGCAATATGGTTCGCTCCTGTGCTGTACAAAGACTATCTGTAGGACTCATTACGTACTTACCCTAAATTACTTTGAACTTTAGGAGCTTGTAAAGTGTGCCTTTACGCTGAAATGTGTCGGTAAGTACAGCAATAATATATATAGCATAAATACCATTTTAAATAGAATTATTATGTGATAAATATTTGTATAGCAGCTACGGAACTCAATCACGTGTGAACAAATTGAAACATGCTTCACGTAAATCAATTTCATGCCCAATCAAACGTGTTCATTTGTTTTCAATTTTCTCTCAAATCATAAACTCAGTATAATTTTATTTATACGTAATCATGTTAAAATGTTATTTTAATTACAACATTATATCAAAATTAACTTTCCATCAGCAGAGTTCATTTATTTGAATTAAAAGAGTTAGGTTTTTAGTAAACGCAAAATTTATGATTCATTAAACTAACAATAAATCGACTACAAACTTACTTATATACTTTACCTAACACAATATTGGGCGGAGATGTTTAAACTACAAATTTGACGGTTAGCTTTATATTGACTATGCAATGCATTTTGAAATGTCACTCTTCACCGTCAATTGTCACGTTGACGAAATGTTAGACCAGGGGCCCTAGACAAGTGCCCAACATTCAACGTTAACGTTAAACGTTAGGACCAAAATGTATGGGATTTGACATCCGCGAACGACTGTCACGTACGTCACAAATGTCAAATCCCATACATTTTGGTGCTAACGTTTAACGTTAACGTTGAACGTTGGGCACTTGTCTAGCCCCCCAGGTCAACGAACCAAAGTAATTTTATATACTTACATACGTGGCATCAGTGTACATGTTCATGCATTCGTTGTTATTGTCCAAGCACTTTTATGCAACGTTGCATTTGACATTGCACTTTCGCCCCCGCTGAAAGGTAATACGGAAAGAACCGAAGTGGCTGAGACCCCATGTTGTGCTGGAAATGTAAGGTTAGGAAACTGCTCTAAAGAAAGTATAGCTATGTTATTTGTGGCTATGCTACTGTAAAATTATGAAAGAAACATTCTGTTAAATATATATATGCTCGGTTGTAGGTAGGTATGTGTAGCACAAAAGAAATAAGTTAGCAAAAATTACTATCTGTACCAACGTGTAGAGTCTCGTTTTTAAGAAAAAAATGCTGTTATTCTCGTGTTTATAATTGAAACAAAAAACTAGCTAGGTCTTGTCTTTTTTTTAATTTATACGCTCATTTTTTTTATCGTTAATTAAATCATTTTAAAATACTAATAGTCAAAATATTTTTTATTCTAAACAAGATGTATAGAATCTCAAAGAACACGGCTAGTGGTTAATTCAAGAACGGAAATGTATAAATAACAACATTAAGTAGAACTGCGCCCTTCCTTATAATGCAGTTTCGTGGCGTGGCAGCGGCATGTTGCGAACTCTGCCAATTGCACCGCGTAATGGGCTTTGGGGAATAATACCTCTTTTCCGAAATAAATCACACCCGGTTTATAGGATTTTAGTCAAAGAAAATACTGCAATTTTCTCACGTGCAATATTCTTCACTGAATAGCTATTTATGGCTCACTCGGTGTGAAAATGTTTACTTCACTTTGTTTCACTTTATAAATATATACTAAAAAACAATTAGGTACTCTACTACGGCAAAGACAAAATAAAGAAGTGCCTAATTTATACCTACATATTTTTCTGTAACTAAATATAGGTAAGTACATATATAGCTTATTTGGAACTATTTATTTAAGTAACGTTCATATTAAAAAATCGAACTAAGCGATAATACGCCAAGCTCGTGTTGGCATTCTTAATAATTTGAGAACATTTAGCGCCTCTTTTTTCCTCTTGCTATCATAATGTAACATGTTTTTATTTATTTTATAATATTGGGACTGTGATGTAACAAAAGACACCATGATGTCTCCAGACGGATTTCCATTCTCTTCGAATTTCTTTTTTTGGTGTAATTATTTACTGACCTACAAGGGTTTGCTTTGTTAAATCTCCAGAAAGTTGATCATCTTTTATAAACACACAAAATGCGTTTAATTTCAATTAGGTATAAAAGTATGTAATTTGAGTATCTACCTACCATGATCTGTTAGAATAACATATTTGTTTGAAGCGGACGGCGACCGGCGACCGGGCCGGCGTGAAGTCGACCGGAATGCTCAACGGAAGGCCCTTTGTGCCTAACTTGTTGAGCCGGACCCGTCCTTGATTATAAATAAGTTTATAAAAAAAAGAACTACTTAAATAAAAATAATATCTTGCTATATCCATCTACATATTATAAAATAATGACTGACATATCAACGCAAAGCCTAGACTAGAAGGGCACGAACGAGGAACTTGAAATTTTGCACAGGGCTTCCCTTTATAACGTAGGAGAGCACTATGAAAGATTTTCTTATAATTCACCCCCTAAGGAGGTAAAACTGAGGTGCTCATCGTCCGCTGACGAAGTCTGCTAAATTTATAATTGTTTGATTCTAATGTGTAATAACCGCGAAATCAGAGATCAGAAATACTTAAATTAGGCGTTCTCATCTTTTAACAAAACGCACAATAAATATAATATTTTATTTTCTACGTCACGTTTTTTTTCTTCAAGTATATATAATATATACGTTATGCTATACCTGAGTCCCTTATTAGAATGTCATTAGAAAGCCGTAACACTTTCGTGACCGTTCAGACGACTTTGTGAATTCTAACAGGCTCTAAAAATTACCCAAGGTTTCGTTTCGCGGTATTCCACAATAATTTGAAATGTAACCTCGTTACTGTTTTAATGTGAATAAATCTTAGAGAATTGATAACTGGAGTCAGCTTCGACAGACGTTCCCCTCTGCCAAGGTATAAGATAAATTATCTAACGCGTTTGTAAAAACTGTTTTCAAACAGGTCACTTTGACAGTGTCACAATCGATATCGAAGAGAAAAGAGCTCCCGAAAAATGTCTTCCTGCGCTAAAATAAATTGCAAAAATCCATCCACTGTATCAGATATACAAAAAAACAGTATTTCCTTTCATCTGCAGATATTTTTTTTGTTCGTTAATTGTTATTTTTCAAATAATTATTTTCTCATTCACCACGCGAGAAGCATCGATTTACGCATCGATTACGTTTTTATTCGTTTAAAATCGTTTAAAAATTTTTATGATAGTCTATGGTCAACAAAGAGTAAGGACACACATGTATAAAATTTTTGCAGAGTAGTGTATCCGATACTAGGCGTTAAGTCCTTTGAGTTAAAAGCGATAATAGCATCCATGATCAAAATACGGTTAGAGATGTACTTACTGGACAATATCAATGTCGATGAATTTACAGTACAGATGATAAGAAGTACGCGTATATTTCAGTATATCAGGTATTATTTTATTAAATATTTTATTTCTTTATTCGAATTTCAAATGGTTTAAGCGTACCAGCAGCTTGAGATTCGGTTGTCTACTTTGTAATTTTTTTTTTAATTATGGTTGTTGATATTGTTATCTCTCCAGCTCAGCTGTAATAGACATCTGCCTGTTTTTTCATGTTAAACATAGTAGGTAATTGTTTAAGCATTATTATTAAAAGAAAATGACTTGTTTATTGAACTACGTAGTAACTAATGTTCAATTCTATAATAGTATGAATTAAAAGAAGTAAATACATTATTATGTATGAAGTTAAAATAATTATATTAAAATATAAATTGGTTGATCCGCCATTTTGTGTCAAATATAGATGAATGCATCGACAGCCACTTAATCAAGCACTATGTAATCGGTTCAGTTTGGCTACTAATACATTTCAAACTTGTGTACGGATACGACGTTTATAGTCTTGTTTTTGCTAGTGTGAATAAATTCCGCTTAGTGTTGACAGTTTCTATTAGTATGCGTGTGTAACGATGAGAATTATTTTTACATCAGTGTGCAGTTTTTTGTATGTGTTCCTACCTCGTCCCCCGCTAAAAGTGGCTAAAAATTTTATATGACGAATAGTGTCGAAGCGTACTCCAGTTATCAATTCTCTAAGGAATAAATACATAAACAACCCGCTACTTTACTTAAATTTAAAAGGTTAAGTAGATGTTATTGGTACACATAAATTGGTGCCTAATTTTTAATTGCTAAAGATGGAAAAGTAACTGTCATGATTAAAAAATATAACTGAACCATTTCTTCCACTACAATCTTTTCAATAACATTCTACTTCAAACTGTCATCGCCTTGTATTTGAAGCCGTTGTTGTTATTTATAAAAACCTCCTCCTTTTTTGAAGTCGGTTAAAAAGACACAACTACGCTGTAGTGTCAATTGATTACGAGTATAAACTATATATTATCAAGCACACGTTACACAAGTATTAGTAGGCTTTCATCTCCTTTAAAATCTGAGTAACTACAAAAAAAGTTAAAATACGAATAATTTCTGATGCCTTCGCGGTTATTACACATTGGAATGAAACAACTGTTAACGGATTTAACTCGCGTATTTTTATTTTATTTTATTAGCTGACGTTTCGGGTTCTTTACAGTTTCCATAATCGTAGCACGAATGAGCTGACAATAGTCTAACGCTAAAGTGATTTATACAGTTATGCAAACTACCTTATATTTAAATTACAAATTTTGAAAAACTACCCTATTCTGAATTATGAAATACTAATGTTACATTTTACGCAAAATGTTTTACTATTATACATTACAATTAAAAACCTAATAGGGGGCGTTACTAGCGCTTCAAAATACGAATTTAGCGTCAGTCTGAAGTTACTGTTACAGTCAGTTTGTGACTAGCGTGCCGCCGTATTCCGTCATTTCCAGCAATTCATATTGTTCCATTATTTTAAAACCATGGCAATTTTTCCGAACTGATTCTTATCGTAATAATTTTCAATCAGTAGTAAAATTTAACTAGAAATCGTGTTATTTTAACACATAAATATAAAAACAATATGTTGATTTAGCGGTTGCCAAGCAACCTACGAGTACATCTGGGGACGGCAATGCCCTCGCCAAGACTCTCCAAAAATTAAAAAAAAATATTTGATTCACGTTCAACTTTGCTTCAATCGTAAAAATTGCAAGTTACCTATCTTAATTTTTAGCGGTCCTTTTAACCTCTGCATTATTACTACTATCTATTTACTATGTAACAAGATGAACAGTAAAAGCTTAAAACCAAGTCCTGGATACCCATTTTTAGTATTTAGTCCACAAGGTTCAGTTGGCAAGCATAACATATAGTGGGGGGCACCTTTCCCCCCTTCCACCGAGTGAGGCTGAGTAAATCAGAACCGCGCCTCGCTTTAGGCTGCGTTCATGTTAGTAGGCTTTCCTATTTCACAGACAGCTCGACCTATATTGACTTTTCGACCACGTACACACTCGATATCAAAATTATTTAGGTAGAGTATCTCTGTCCAAACTTTGCCCAGTCATAGTTTTTTTTAGTATTTTATTTACACTTTACCTACGTAATATACATCTTAAGCATAGAGTATAAAAGTTATGAATGATTTTATCTTCTTTAAACTAAACGAGGTTTTCTTTAATCTGCCTTTAGAGTGTGTTTTAAATTGTGTTTTATGATAGCTTGGACCTTAATTTCCATGGATAGGAACAATCAGGGCGTCACACAATATTATTAAATTTTAGGTAATCAAATTATATAAACGCATGATAGTTTAATACAACAACCTTAATAAATTGTTAATAAAATTATATTTATGAATTCGATTATTTGAAAAGAACATCTCCATGTTTCCTTCATATGAAAATTTTATATATTTTAGGTACATACTTACTTATCCTAGAATTACGCAATGAGTATGAAACGACAACAAAAAATCTTAATGACTGAACTCAATTTGAAACATCTTCCCATCTCTCTCTTTCACCTAATTTCATAAATACATCATTTGATACAAGCCGCATCGCTCCCTGCTCTCCCCGCAGGTAGTTTAGTGGGTCGAAGTGCAGCCGTAACTCTCCCGCGCCTCCCCTACCTCCAGATTACGTCTCTTCGACCTTCCAACCCAGTGGAATAAATACTGCTAGAAATGACGTAACTGGGTTGATCTGGATTTATTAGTACCGGGTTTATAAATCTCAACCTCTGTGTTTCTAATTTTTTTTAAATTTAATTTTGTACTTCTGTAGGATACAAATGGTTAAAAATCAATTACTCCAATACATAACCCTAGATTGCACACCCAAATCTAAACGAAACTAACTCAAAATTTGAGCTATGCACACCATCGAATTCCTTACAGCAAAACCTGCCACTAAAACAGATTAAAACGAACTCTTCTGGCTTCATTATGAAAAACATAAATCTACACGGAAAACTCCTGCGTGCATATGGACATGACTGTTTATCAGTTTTTTCGCCTGTCCTGGAAAAAAATAGCTCCCTTTAGATCTAGATATGCGTTATAAAACACTCTACATAAACATAATATTAATTAAAAGTAAAATTATGTTATTTTGTTGTCTTGGCTGCATAGTTAATTGGTTAAATAATTTTCTAAAAACATAAATAATCTGTTGGTTTTATTTTAACCTACAATCTACACTAATTAAATATAATGAACCTACCATTACGGAAATATTAAGGTTTGAGTAAAGTTCGTTTAAATTTAACCAAGTAACTTACTTAACGCTAAATACGAATTATTACGGCGAAATAAGCTTCAGTTAATTAGTGTCTAGGAATAAGTAAGCATAATATATAACATATCATAAGTAATTAAAATGTGGTACCTAATGAAAAAGGTTACCTAGGTAGCCTAAAATTCATTATTTTATTATTATTTAGTTAAATGTAAAACTGTCAAATATTGCTCAAATACCTCTATAGAACCTACGACCTTTATAATCTTTATTTGTAAATCGCAATAATATGTCTAAATACTGAATAGTCCATATTTATTGCAATCTAGTAGTATTGTTATAAGACTGTTTTCGTATTATAAAGTCATTGTAGTTAGGTATTCGTTGTTCAATTTATTAATAACTAATAAACAGTAACCTTTTCAAAGTTTCTTAAATGCTTTTTTTTTCCTAAAACAACTGTCAGTTCTATTGTATTCCACACTCTTCCGAAGTCACTTGCAGCTTGAAACTCTCAGGACCGTGCATGTTCCTTGAAACTTGCTGTTTGGATTCCAGGGAATTGTGTTACATACCTACAAAGTAAACTTACAAGCTGTTAATTAGCTAAGCTGTGCTAAAACATATGGCAACAGTAAGTAGCAAGTACTTACTTATGTTATTTTTTCTTTGCCTATACTACTAAATCTTGGAAAAGACAGAACCATGAGTTAAAGTGAAAATAAAACAATCAAACAAATAGAATTCTTAAAATCAGGTACCTACTCGTATCGCGTAATCTATACTCTTTGATCTTTAGGCATATGTATGACTTTAAAACTTTTTAAAATGGTGAAGTACCTAATGAAAAAATAAATACATATGAGCCGTTTTGATTCCCTTTCCTCGGAATCCGACCCTAAATAATAACTCGTTAAAATTACAAACATGATTCCACAAACGATTCTAATAGCAGCAATCAATATTTACTTAAAACATCTACACACTTATTTCACATTCATTAAAGTGCTGCTAACCGACTTAAATTTCAGCGTGAGTAGTTGGAAAAACCGAAAAATGGCGTAGTGTATCGACACAACAAAGTTTCACTCGTTTATTTAGAACGTGATCTCACCCAACCGTGGAATCACTTGCATATAGCGGTAAGCAAATGCAATCGCACGGCGGCGACGATACAGCTTACTATCAGCCGAACCACTCCGCATAAATAAACCTAATATATATATATATGTATATAAAAGAAAGCTGTGTTAGCTACACTATTTATAACTGAAGAATGTCTGCACTGATTTAGCTGAAAATTGACGGGGAGGTAGCTTAGAACCAGGAGAAGGACATAGAATACTTTTTATAACGTTCCAATAGAAAAATACTTAGCTCATTTGTTAGAAAAAGTATAACAAAACGCAACAATGACAACTATAAAATCGATTGATTAATACAGCGCCGCTTTGCAGGGCAGGACGACGTCTGTCGTGACAACTAGTCTTAAATAAAGACTGAAATTATGACTTGCCGTTGAGAACAGACTTTAAGAGTAAACATCTAACTTTCATTATGTATGTATATAAGTAAAGGTCCAACAGATATTTAGTTACTAATGTTATTGTAGAACTGTTTACAAATAAATCAGCCTTAAAATATCCCTTGGGTACTATGACTACCTTTGCCGAATTTGGATCCAATGTGCGAGTATCTAACCTCATTAACTTTCCCCTTGAAGGCAACGGTGTTGCTTATTTATGTATTTATTCAAATAAAATCATCGATTTGTGGCATATTTGTCAGTCAATTTTCTTACTACCCGCGCTTCAGAGTAGATCATGGATTAGAGCTGTCAAATCAAATATGATTTCTGATATAATAAACTGTACGTTGTTACAGATTTCACTACCTATTGACGTAAAGTGTTTCACGTCAGGGTAACAATATACTATTGTAAATAACATTTATGATTCGCTTTTTTAAATTAGGAAAAGACATAACAAACAATCACAATTCAAAATATTTATTGCATAGAGACATAATCCAAGACTTAAAATAAGATGGACTACGAGTATGACCAGTATGTGACTACGAGTATGTAGTAGGTAAATAAACTATGGTCCTATAGTTCCTATACCCATTTGTCTATGTGTGTCTATCCAAAAATACTTGTGACAGATATGTATGGTCTTGTAAGACATATTATTATGCGTACGAGTAAAACTGCCTCGTGTACCAGAAACACTTCTATTTATTATAAGCTGCGTCCAAGTTATTTTCGCCGCCTCAGGTGTGGCAAATCGTGTATTTTTCACCAACCCCTCCGCCTCACAGGCTTGCCTGCCTTCACTTGCGTCGCCCGAGCGAGGCAATGATGCAGAAAGCGAAGAGAAATGCCAGCACACACGATGTTAGAACGCACAGTTAAAAGTAAAGCAAAACCATTAAATTATACAAATCTATTATTCTGTACCGGATGCGTACTGCGTATGCATACACATATCTGTTATTTGTAATGATAGCTGCTGTATTATAGTATAGCATGCATTGTAGTCCCTATAAGGTAACGAATACCTTTTCTGGTTTCATTTCTAGAGTTTATTCTGACCATAGAGATATAAGACTAGAGTACGTGAGCCAGCCAGAAACGCGTTATAATGGTAGAAAGAGAAAAGAGCATTGGAATAGAGGTCGCGTCTTTGTCTGATTGCGACGTCAACGGTACCACAGCAACGGACGGCGCGCAGCATGTTGCCATTGCGCATGCGGCAAGACAAGGACAGTGCCTCTATTTAGAGTTTCAGTCTCTCTTTACCGTGATACGCTGCCACTTATAGACAGTCCTATGGCTCACGTACTCTAGTCTTATATCTCTATGATTCTGACTGTATGATTTTTAATTTACATAAGGTAAGTGTTGCCAGCCGGTTTTTAGAATAGTGCTCGTATTTTAGTATTTTTTATCTGTACCCTCTTTTGACTTTTCTCTATGTTATGCGTTGTACAATCTGTGTCTTTTTTTATGGATGCGTAGCGTCTGTTGCTCAAGTCGGAGCAAGTTCAAATTCACCGGCCATTGAAGTATGTAGGTAGCCTTACCTACTTCTTAGGTAAGTATGTGTTATTTATTATCGCCGCCCAGTCTCCAACAGCAGTAAAGTACCAATCAATTCTAATAATTTACTCTCGCTGGAAGCCAATTAATATTTTATGTCAAAACAAGTTTAAGTATAGTGTATCTCTGTGTTTTGTGGTCTGTTCCCACCTGACCGTAAATCAGAGCGTGATCGCATTAGAGCAATCGCGGGCACATCCACGGCGAGCGCAACGGAACGCTCGCTCACCAAAAATACTTACTAGGTAACATACTATAGTAGGTGACTATAAGTGCTTTCTGAGTAGTTTAGGATATAAGTGCCTTAGTATTTTGAAGAGGTTATAAATATATTTTAGATAAAATATAAAATAGCTTACTTTAAACTATTACAAGCCGAAAAACCGGAACGTGCTCGAAAACAGATTGTACAAAAAAGGTAAACTTGACAAAGTCTGAAGTGTTAGCCAAAAAATGCTCGCCGGTTTTAATCTATGGAAATAAAAGTAGCAGAACGGCGCCATCTTAGTGAATGATTCTGTGAGTCTATATCATAATTTATATATATTATAGTCTACAGAAAATAAAATCCCCTATGTAAGAATATACAGAATCAATAGTTTCATGTTACGAATTTCATAGACCCGATGTACGAACGCCTGAGGCAAGCGTGTTGTCTGATTATTGTTTACGTTTCATTCCGACGAAGAACTTAGCTTTTGGCTTGTATTTGCATAAAGCATATTTATTACACTAAACATTTGTGTAGGAATGAAATATTTGTTAGGTGTCTTTATTATTGAAATGCAAATTAGACTTTTAAGAAAATACCGGCAATACAATGAACGTGCCAAATAATAACTATCTTTCCCAAATAACTACAATCGCCATGAATCTTATCTACGTTTTTGTTTATTGCAAATGGACAAGAAGCTTTTAATAACTGAGTAAACTGAGGAAAACGCTAAAGGAGACGTAAACAATATTTTTTATTGATATAATTATAACCTGCGTGGATTCCAAAAATTGCTCAGGGATGACGACTGGGTAAAGAAAACGAAATTCTATTTAGTCCGTCAGTTAGGTTATTATAAATTATTCAAGACGTATTATTCGACAAGTTATTTCGTTTATTAAGCGTCAAAGATCCACATTGACGTTAACAAGACGACATTTGGTCGAAATATTGATGACATTACATACCTTGTCCACTTTTGACGTTTAAAGGCGACATATTGATCGTCTAAAGTGGACCTTGGGGGCTAGACAAGTGCCCAACGTTCAACGTTAACGTTAAACGTTAGGGCCAAAATGTATGGGATTTGACATCCGCGAACGACTGTCACGTACGTCACAAATGTCAAATCCCATACATTTTGGTGCAAACGTTTAACGTTAACGTTGAACGTTGGGCACTTGTCTAGGGCCCAAATGTTCGATAACAAGGTCCACTTTAGACGATCAATAAACAAAATGTCGACGTGACAAAATAAATCATCATAAGCTTGCTGGATTCATTATCTCTTCTTAATTCGTCATTTATCTATTTTATTTTTATAATAAACGCCACCGCTAAAATAAAGAGTTCGTAATGGCTGTTAATGTGGCTTAGAACTTCGCCGTGAACCTATATATTTTCGAGGTAACTCTTACCACTAGCATTTACTTCATAACTTGAATACTAACCGCGGGCAAATACAACCGGGAACAGTTAACGTACCTAATGGGCATTAGTGCCGAATGCAATAGAATTAAACTTAAAGTGGCTACAATCGTAGTAACAGTTGCTACATGTGGATTAGTTGGCTAACTTCAATATAACAGTCTTTAGTGAATTAACTAATATAACAACTTTGGTTCAAATTGGATATTTAATAAGTCTGTCTACCTACTTTATAAGTAATTAAAACAGATAATATTGTGTCAAGATTTTAAACGTACTATAAAGTAGTAAATTTAACAATTTATCTAGGGTAGCTAGTAAATTTAAGTAGCTATAAAATGTTAAATATTGGTGCAGTCATTATTTCCTTAATTAGCTAAGTATTTTTAATTAATTTTATCTTACTTTAACCTTTCTTATTTTGTTTTGTTTTGTGTTGTTTTAGAAATTGCTCTAATTAGGTATCGAAGTGAAATAAAAACAATCATAGACGTGGTGATTAAAATAACAAGAACGCAAGCAACTAGGTTCAGTTCTAGATATTCTGGCCAGGAGACGCCGGCGCCGGGCGCGCGCATGTAAGGATCGGCCGCGTGCCGCAGAGCGTACTCGATCCACCACACCGCGCGCTCTAAGGACGTGTGGGGATGGTCGCGCATCAATCGACCAACCCCATTACTGCTAGCGCGAAAACTGCAAGATTTTTTATAAAACATTATTGATTTGATACATTACACGTAGATTAGATTATATTCGTTTATTTCTCAAAAGTTATAAAATATAATTGCGTGATTATGTCAAATAATCGAGATCGTCAAAAAGATAAGATTTTGGAGTTAAACAACTAAGACGCATTTAACACGCGTACCTATTTTATTTTATTTGCTGACATTTCGGAAACTTTACTTAGCGTTAGACTATCGTCAGCTCAGTCGTACTACGAATATGGAAACTGTAAAGTTTTCTAAACAGTTAAATCCGTTATAGTTGTTTCATCACAATGTGTAATAACCGCGAAGGCATCAGAAATTATTACAATTTAATTTAACAATAAATATCAGCAAAATTGCAATATAATTAAAATACTGTACATTATACCTGGGATCAGTGATGAGTTCTTGAATGGTATCCACTAACCCGTCCTCGGTAAGTGCATTTAAACGTATCATTTTACCGACACCGAGTCGCACGTACTGCTCGGCGTTATAAAACTGATCGCCAAGCATAGGCATTGCCAACAATGGAACTCCCGCCGCTAACGCCTCGTCAGTTGACTGCAAGCCCGCCTGAGTTACGAACAATTTAAGGTTCGGGTGGTCTGTAAGCAAACGGTAGTGTTGTAAGCTACTCCTATATTCATGTTTCTAATTTGAATATATGATTGGGACTCACGGAGTAGATCGTTTTGCGGGAACCAGGATGCCATGCGTATGTTTGCAGGACAGTTTGGCACCGCTGCACTATCAATTTTAAACAGCACGTTGTACGGCAATCGCCCCAGCGCACGTATTATGAGCTCCAAGCACCCCGGGGGCAGTAGCGAAGGTGATGCGTTTGTGCCAAAGCTTACATATATCACGCCTCTTACTGATTCATCCATGTACTGTTGCAGACCCTAAAAATAAAATGTTCTTTCTTAGTTCCATTTCAGTACGGACATTTAACGATGCCGCGATGTACAAAATACATTCCACTAAATTTTTCACGGTTTTTTTTTGTGACTTTTCGGATGAAAGCATAGCCAGCGTACGGTCTACTTAGGTACATTATTTTTTTACTTGATAACGTTATATGGATAGTACGTTTGGCACCTGACACACCGCACAACCGTTCTTCTCTTACTCGTATCCTTAACCAAGGTGTGAAAACATATAATAGGTATTGATGCTAAAAACAAACATATATTAAATTATCCATGTAGCATAGCTTTATTTATAGGTTATTATTCTTCAAAGATGGTTTAAAGATTAGCTCATCGGAATTTCCTCATATAGACACCAAGTGAACTTTTCGATTTTATTTTGCAGAATAAGTATTGTAAAATTTATCTGTCATCGAAATCTTTCGCAATTTTTATAAACAAAATTTTAAACATGATATGATTAAGTACCTACTTGTATTAAAAGTAGTAAAAGTATTATAACCAATACCTCATGTAAGGGCTGGGGTGAATGCAGATGTAGGCCACCTAAGTGCACTACTTGCGGCGGCATGGGGCTCGGACCCTCCCATAGGGCATCCACATTCACCATATTGCGTACGACACGACGGCGTAACTGTTCTATTATAGGCATCTCAGATCCGAATATGTGGGTAATCATTTCATGCTCCTTATTCTCGTTTGATTTAGTCAAATAGCGCATCCAAAAGTAATCATATACATGAACAATTTTTTCCCACAATGTATGATTAAATACTCGAACTCTTAAATAATCTCCGAATAGAAAAGGATGTCTCGGAACTCCCAGTGCTTCATATTGTTCGTCATTTCCACCCAATGTAGCAATTTGTACAACTGGTACATCCAATAAATGCGCAAGTGCTAATATGGGACGCACCCACGCCTCAGCTATCAGCAGGTCAAAATTTTTATTCTTATTCCGAAGTAAATTTTGAATCTTTTCATTTAGCATTTGTCTTGAAAAAGTTTTCGCTGACAAACTGTAGGCCGTATACATTTGGGCATACAAATCATTTTGGTTTCCTGTGGCAAGATTTACCAAGTTTTGTGTCCAAGTTTCGTATGATATGTTGCGCACGTCGATCTCGGTAAGGTTGTATGGCGTGGCCTCTGGCGGGTAGGCGGGATCGGTGGTGATGACTACGACCTGGTGTCCGCGCCGAGCTAGCTCCGCGGTTACTGGTCGGAATACTATCTGGTGACTGTACATGGGCGTAGGGATCACGCATAAAATACGAGCACCTTGCACGCCACACCAAACTGTTATGAACACAAACGAAGAAAAAACACACAACGATAATGTAGCCATGTTTCGACATTACTAACTGCAAATGATGTATTACACGATTTAAATATATCTAACTGTAATTTTTTTGAAGTTTGTACAGCTGAAATGTTATAATGACCATAACGTGACGTAAAAGAGATAATAAAATATTAGTACCTACCTACCTACCAGTAAGTCTAGCTAGTAAATTAATTATTATAGCTACATATATACTTTAGAACCTTTAATTAAAAACAAACAAAACAGATATTACGCGGGCAGTAAGGAACATAAGTACCTACCTAATGAGATATTATAGGATAGTCAATAAGATATAAACTCATATCCATGTAGGTTCATACGGACGTGGAGACGTGGGACGTGCACCTTCCCACAAAGGATCCACAATCACCATCAGCTGGGAAAATCAGACCCAAAAACGCGTTCAATCATATTGTGTTCGATTCGTTCAAGATAATCCTAACATCCGTCGAATACGGTAACGGTCGTGTTTAATTCTAAAGTCTTTAGCGTTAGACTACCGTCAGCTCAGGCGTGCTACGTATAAAGGTTCCGGAACGTCAGCCAATAAAATAAAATACGCCAGTTAAATCTGTTTATAGTTGCTTCATTCCAAAGTAGGTACTTAAGATTTTTAATTTAGTTTCAATAAGTACCTATTCAAAATGTTAAAACGTATACTCATCAAAGTACTAAGTAAAAGTAAAAAGTAAAATTAAGTAAGTAAAAGTACTCCTAAAATAAAAACCTACTTTAAACCCGATGAACTAGTTATCCATGAATAACTAAGATAATACCATTTTAGAAGCGCGGTCACAACAGGCGAAGTTATAATTAATCGTGATTATATTGTCATCAAGTTACGATCATACATCCACCGCATTTGGAAACTTTGGATGTAGGACATAACTACTGAAACGACCCTCTAGAAGTACGTACACAGAATCTGTTACACCAGAGGGTAATTTTAGTGCTGTTATGAAGTTCATTTATCCCTACTAATATTATAAATGCGAAAGTAACTCTCTCTGTCTGTCTGTCTGTCTGTTACGCTTTCACGCTAAAACTACTGGACCAATTTAAATGAAATTTGGTACAAAGAAAGCCTGGAGCCTGAGAAAAGACATAAGCTACTTTTTAACCGACTGCAAAAAACGAGGAGTTCCACGCGGACGAAGTCGCGGACGAAGTCGCGGGCAGAAGCTAGTATTACATATATATTTTAAAGCACGAATAAAGACTATGACATTTAGGGTTTTAAATGCCTACTGTTCTAGATCAGTGTTATACTTTTCGGTGATTTCTAAACGAGGCAACAGTTATTTATTAAACTGATCTATATATTTAATATAATATCTAGCTCTTTTGGATTCAATCCTGATTTTACTGTATTTCTGTATAATGCGAGCCCACAGGCTGTGGCGATATGTAATCTAACTTTCATGTCCCTCCGAGTTACAACTCATCCCTCGGTTTACTTTCAAGATAAAGACATGTCTCAACTTAATATTAATATCTCAAATTTGGATTAGATACCTTCGTATAACATTAAATCATATAATGTATTAAATCAAATTTACAACTGATAAATATAATAACAACTAGCTGATCCAGCGATCTGTGTTGGTACCACATTTAAAAAAATATATATTAAAAATATGGGTTGATGGTATAAGGGTAAAAACTTTGAATTATATGTGTTTTTCGATGGCGAGTCATAAAAAATGAAAACAAAAATATTGACCAGTTTTGATATTGTAGGTACATTTTCTCAGACCTACCTTATATCCACGCAAAATTTCATAAAAGCTGTTTCGGAGGAGCTTCGCAACATACACCGCGACACGAGGATTGTATATTTATTATATTAGATAAAGTACGACAAGAAATATGGTTCGACTGTCATTTAACCTTTAAATAAACAATCTATACTATTTGCAAACTTCATAATCATAACATGTTGTGTAAGCAGCTGCACAATATGTTATTGATTATATAGTATGATGTATATATAGACCTACGTTGAAGTATATAGATTATAGGTATGTTGTGATAAACAACATGCATTTAGCCATACATAATTCGCAAATGTAGCACAGCTGTTTGCACGTCATGCATGATGACAGTACAGAGTACGGACACGGTTTATATTATATATCTTATGTGTATAATATCGTAACTAAACGTACATTGATCTGACAACACTGTACTATATCAATAGTATGGCACTAACATCGTCTGCGCACGATGAGTACTTTACGCAATGACATTATAAAATGTAGCCTATAGATATATTCTGATGTATAAGCTATATTATTGAAACGTTTCATCAAATCCATTCAGTAGTTTTTGCGTGAAAGTGTATCAACCATCCAAACATTCTTACAAACTTTCGCGTTTATATAAATATACCTATATGCCATGCCTAGCTTTAATTGCCCTCATCTGTAGTAGGTAGTGTATCTACATCAAATAAAAGCATACACTACATTAATACGTAGTATAAGTATTTTTTACAAAATAAATAGTTACTTTATTTCTGATATTAATTTCTACTTAAAATTTAATTCTCAAAACAAGAACGTAAAAACTCAATTTAATAAAAGCCAAGAAACCTTTACTTTTAGTTAAATATTAGCAGCATAAGAACAATTTGGACAAAAACCTCCGTACAAACTCATATTGTGACCACGAACTTTCCTAAACCCAACACGTGTAATAAATAATTACTCTCAAACGTCCACAACATGTGGCGAAATTGCCGCGTTCCTCAGTCAGGCAACTAAACCCTATTAAGAAGCCTCTTTTGTGGACTAGCCCCTTTTTCAGACCGGGGGCTCGGGGGCCCCCTTGCGGTGAATAGACTAGGAGGAGGCCCGAAACGCGTATTTGCGGCGACACGGTGCTTACAACGTATGGGTACTTTTGACTTTAAATATTTATTAGAGTAATGAAGTTGCTAAAAATGTGAGGTGAACAGGGCGGTTTATATTAACGAGAAGAGTTTCCTTTATTTGGTGTTAAATTATGTAGTTCGCTTCAGTTTTATTACATTAAATAGGTATCGCACTTTCTAAATGACAGTACCTATAGGTACGTCTTGAATGAATTTCATTATTAGGTAATTATTTAAATAATTGTATATTATAATAATTTCTGATGCCTTCAATTGTACATAATATTTTAATTTGAATTCGAAATTCAATAGTTAATTACAACTTCGTAATGTTTCCATCTCTTCCTAGAGTTTTTATTATTTTTTCTAAAAGAAAAATGTCTATACAATATGCGAGATTAATCACAAACCCTCATAACAAAGCTTGTAAAACTTAAAAAACGCGAACATTCTTATCATTTGTTTTCACGTCGTCACGTCTCTCCTCGCTACGCCAAACATAATTTTACGGCACGTAAAGTCGAAACATGACATTTCACGATCGTTGTGTGAACACGCCCACACTAAAAAAACAAATGGATCTGTTTTTGTTCGAACAATTTAATATTTATCGATGGTCCCCAGCGATTAAGGACTAGCAATTTGAAAGGGAATTCGTATATTGTTTCATTTCACTTAATTTTTCCGCGAAAAACATTTTTTGTATTTTTGATCCACTTCAACGCAAAATTCATCACGACATTTATAGACTATGGGCCCATGTTAAAAAAATGATGGGTCATTTGAACCACCAGATGACCTATGTAGAACGATATAAGAGCATAAAATAATAAGATTTAGCATTGTGTCGTCACTTGTAAGCTGTCCAACTGAGTGCAGGTGAGAATTCAAAAGTACAGGTAGAGTGAGTACATTTTGGTCATATATTTTTGAACGGCATTGTTACCATCGATAGATCCATGAAAAATAATACTAAAACGCGTAGTGCCGTAAAAAAATGGTGATCCAAAAAGTCGGATTTTTTTTTTGATTTTCCGACAATTTCCAGGGTGAATTTGGTCATTTGATACTGTACGGCATCAGTTTCATACTATTTCAATACTGCTTCTAATCCATCATTCCGCAACGCCGTAAAAAAATCAAGCGACAAGGGGAAAAAACCGAAGGTTGCAGCCCACTCTCTTTCCGTGGTCCAGGGGGTGATTTGATAAAGTACGGCTTCGGTTCCAAAACATTATCTAGCACTTAAAAGTACTATTAAAAATAATGCCGTCAAGAAATGATTGTTCATTTGAATGTATATCAATAATTATCTTAATTTCATCGTATTCTTGATTTATAAAGCTGTAAAATCATTTGATCCTGTACGGGAACTATTTTTCTAACATAATATTGTAAAATACAATTGTTATATAGTATTGCCGTTGAAAAGAAACTGTTCTGAAAAAAATTATGGAGAAATACAAAAACTGAAATTTTGCAAATTATTGCAGTAATTTAAATATCATATATTAATGAAATATAGCAGTTTTCTACATTGTATCCCATGTTTTAAATAATATTAACATAAATAAATTAGGAAAAAATGATGCCGTAAGTACATTTTAATGCAGTCCATATATTTAGGTTCATGAAAATGACGCTACCATTTTAAGGGTACTTTATGGCCATCTGATACAGTACGGCATTAACATATTTTTGAAGAGAACAATTGATAATATGATAAAATCACTATGACGTCTAACTGAAGTGAAACGGTTCCTCATCCGGTGCCGTTATGTCACAGACTTTTTGAACCAATGAAAATGTACGGCATATGAAAAAATATTATCTATGCATAAAATACTTTCGAAATAAATTAATTTGACGTTGTGTCAAATCACCCCCTGGACCACGGAAAGAGAGGGGGTTGTAACCCCCGGTTTTTTCCCCTTGTCGCATGATTTTTGTACGGCGTTGCGGAATAATGGATTAGAAGCAGTATTGAAATAGTATGACACTGATGCCGTACAGTATCAAATGACCAAATTTACCCTGGAAATTGTAGGAAAATCAAAAAAAAAATCCGACTTTTTGGATCACCATTTTTTTACGGCACTACGCGTTTTAGTATTATTTTTCATGGATCTATCGATGGTAACAATGCCGTTCAAAAATATATGACCAAAATGTACTCACTCTACCTGTACTTTTGAATTCTCACCTGCACTCAGTTGGACAGCTTACAAGTGACGGCACAATGCTAAATCTTATTATTTTATGCTCTTATATCGTTCTACATAGGTCATCTGGTGGTTCAAATGACCCATCATTTTTTTAACATGGGCCCATAGTCTATTAGGTACCTATTGTATTCCCTGTTCTATCTTCTATTATAGTCATAACAAAGTACAAAATTAATTCTCTGATTCAATTTAATATTTCATATCTGATGGAACCATCTCGATCGTGTCGAGTCTGCAATCTAACAATATATCATAAATTACCCAATAAACCCTTTATCACTCTCAAGGCGTTTAATACGATTTTTTATTGCTTCTTATTCTACTTAACGCATACGTCGCGTCGTGTTCCATAAAAGACATGCGTTTTTACTTCTACTTGTTATTGCTACGATTTATTCTTGCTATAGACATAAAGATGGTAGGTGAGCTCGTTCTTGAAATGAGGATATCGGACGGGGAAAAGAGGGAAAAATATGTCGCGTCCTTAAAGCAAGAGGTACAGCAAATGAGAGGACAAAATCAGAGTGAGAAAAATAATGCTCGTAATAATACAAGTTTGATGTCTCCAACGCCTTTGCCGGATTGCGTTTATAAGTATCCACAAAGGAAACATTTGAATATGCTACTTAGCAACTTGATGAATGAACTTACAAAGGTCAGTCATTAGCATACATAGGCAGTCAATATAGAAGTCGCCTTCAAGGTAGAAAGATAAAAACATCCACACAAATTACTCTCAATCACATCGTGATAGTTAAATAAATATTTATTTTAATGGACACAATTTTAATTTTTTTTTTTCAATATTTAAACGTGGTATAAAAGGTATACGATAAAACGGTTGTGGTTGGTTTAAGCAATAGGCAATTTATTTACACTTAGGGTGACGGAACCAGTAATGGACATGGCACCAATTATGGACATTATTTTCGTTGATCGAATTTGTTAAGCAACTGGCCCAACATTTTTCAATTGGAGACACTAAAACATAAGCAATAGACGTTTGGGCTTTCATTTTGATACACCTCATCAAAATTGCCCGTTTTATTTGAAGATGGTTGGGAATTGAAATCTCGTGTCGCGCGGTGGTCATAAAAATCCGTTTTTGTTATTGAAATCGTTAAGGAGGTGAGTACATATTTGTGCATGGTATTATCTTGTGTTGTGTTGTAATGAGATTTTTTGTAATTTTTACGGAATAATACTATATTGCAAGTAAATTGAGCTAAGTTGAATATGTCCAATCCCAATAATAAGATTTTTGTGGGGTTTGTTCATCACTGGATTCGATTTTTTACGAATTCCAGTTATGGACAAGTGTCCATTCTTAAGTTTTTTAATATTTTTTAGTTTATTATATTAAATTATTTAATTTGTTGCACTAAACATTTCGGTTGAGTTGATTTTGTGATTGCTTTTTATTTTCCAATGATGGACAATGTCCATAAATGGCTATTTTTAGTCGTCCATCATTGGGTTCTTTGTTTTATCTTATATGGCGCCAATAAAAAAATACACCCCGGAACAAATAGGGAGGGCATTTGATGCTGTATGATGTTGCATGATGCTGCTGAGGATGGGAGAAATGATGATCAAAGCTGCCCTCCGGTTTCATCTTCTTCTTCTTCAACCTTATTCTACCCAATGCTGAGTAAAGGTCTCTTCCATTTCAGCCCACTTCCCACGATCTCGAGTTTCCCGCATCCAATGTTTCCCAGCCACTTGCACCAGATCATCGGTCCACCTCGTTGGCTATCTTCCGACATTTCGCCGCCCCTTTTTCTTTCCCCTTTGTCTCCAATCCAGCATCCTTTCTTCCGTCGGACTTACGACAGACATGGCCCGTCTACTTCCATTTCCCCAAAGCTATGGTTTTTGTTATGTCGGTTAGTCTGGTTCTCTTCTGAATATCGGTATTACGGACCCGGTCACAAAGAGAAATACCTAACGTGCGACGCTTGAGGTATAAAGACGCACACGTTTGTCTTTCAGGACGTCTGAGAGCTTACCAAAATCCCCCCATCCCAGTTGGATTCGCCCTCCGGTTTGGGGTCCCTCAAATAACTTTGCATAACAAAATCCAGGCAATAGTCCTGCAGTTTGTGCTATGGGACTACAAACTATTCTCACGGTAGAGGAAGAGGGTAATTTGGTGAAATGGTTGGTCGCAATGAGTTAAATGCACTTTCACATAAATTGAAATAAATTAACAGAGAGCGTGCAAAAAATTCTCCAGGCTCCAGGTATCCGGAGCCAAATATCTTCATTCTACATCTGGTGAGGGCGTCGCAGTGGTACACCAAGTGTGATTTATTATGTTACCAATTCTAAGCTGCAGCTGCTGGCAAAGAGGCAAAGCCTCAATTAATGTTTAATAAATGATTAAAAACCAGATCGTTGATTGATAGCCTTATAGTATAACTTGGAAATCTAAGGCTGATCACGTTAAAAGTTCAAATAGAGTTAATCAAAAGTAGATTTTTGACATTTGTTTTATTTATCTGTGCAATAAAAAAGTGTCCATTAATGGATGTTCATGACTGGATCCATGTCCATTACTGGGGGTCCATCACTGAATCTTCGATGTCCATCAATGGTGATATCGTAAATTTCAATTTATGTATTTTTTATTAATTATGTATTATTCATACAGGATTTTTGGTGTTGTTTAAATGTTCCTCATGTATTTGAGTACCGAACAAAAAATCACCATTTTTGTATTGCCAAAAAACATCCCATTTTTATACGAAAATTCAAATTTAGTGCGCTTAACATGTCCATAATTGGTGCCATCACTCTAATATTATAAGTATAGAAATTCTAGTCATACATATAGTTTATATATTTCAGATTTACGTACGAACACGCGAATATCTCCTTAAATTCGAAAAGCCAAACGAAAGAAGGGCGCGTCAGCTACGATTCAAAATCGTGAGGACAAAAGATACAGAAGTTTTTGACATACTCTACTCAAATATGACGATGGAGTTTCAGTGAGTGCGCTTCTATCCTATACGATTCATAAAAGATTCATACACTTAAGCCACATTTTGCATAGTCTCATATAGCAGGGAAACTGGCACCAACACTTTGCACTAATGCTGGTAATTTAAGTACACGAGCAGCAGGGGCAGATTTGCTCTAAGGCCAAGACGATGATGAATCAACAATAGTAACAAAACGAACTAATGAATTGACAAAGATGCGCCTACGGCCTAGAGGGACCTTTACTGTAAATCCACTACTAGTCAAGGAGAATTGTAAATAGTACCTAACGAGTGCAATTTTTTTCAGACAATTATACCAAAGAACTTCTGATAACTCAATGCGTACTGAACAAGACCCGTGTCAGCACCAATCAGAGATCAAACTAATTTGGAATGATCTGCTGGAAACCTCGATCGCCAACTTAAAGAGGACCGCTCTTCGATGCTTGAAGGATTACTTGAATGCGAAGGACAGGAAAGAGACCAAAGTTAAGAATAAACTGGGACAGTTTCTATTGAAAGAATTAGCAAAAGTCAAATCGATTCAGTTGAATATGTTATGTGATAAGTTCCAACTTTGCTATAATGATCTTTATAAGGAATAGACGGGTGATATAGGTGTCATAAGTAGATAGTGTCCTAATTATTAAAATAAAACATCGAATGTCTTCAATGTAACTATAGTAGGTAAAACATTTAATTTTATTTAAGTACACTAACAAGTTTAAGGTTTTGTAATAAATATATTTAAATTAAGTACTTATTTATGTAAAAAATAATGTCTTAAATTAGTGGTACCTATTTATAAATACTTTAAAAAATACAATAACATACCCAACTAAATAAATAATAATTCGTTCACTGAAAAAACAAAAACTTTAAAATTAAAAACTATCGAACTCTGCTTTTATACACTTTAAAACTGAATGAACTTGTAGATATCTACACATCCTGCGATAAAAGGTTTGTTATGACTACTAAGACAGATTAACAAGACTAAACAAACTAATAAATTTATAACTTTAATAAAAATATTATTAATCACTGACTGTATATCAGTGAAACGATCAAGCTACCGAAATACAAATCAAAGTAATGGTTGCATATTGCTTAACTTATACCAAAGATATTACAAAAGCAATTAGCCTTCTCCGTCATGGAATTTCTTTAAGAACATGACATGGAACCGTTTGATCTGCTCCATCATATAGCTGAACTCCCGGCGCGGGTGCAAAATGGTTGTGCGGAAATGAAACGTGCCCTCCGCTTGTCCGAAACCAGACCCCGGGACCACACAGATACCTGAAAATTTATAAACAGTACTTTACAGTTCCCATGTTCGTAGCCGACTGACGATTGTCTAACACTACCTATAGTTATAGTTATAGAAGTTTCGGTGTAATAACAGCGAAATCATCAGAAATTATTAATTATTAACGGTTTTGTAAATTATTATAAGTAGATATATATAGATACTTAATCTTAATCTTAATATATAATAATACTAGCTTCTGCCCGCAACTTCGTCCGCGTGGTACTCCTCCTTTTTTGCAGTCGGTTAAAAAGTAGCCTATGTCCTTTCTCGGGCTCCAGACTTTCTGTGTACCAAATTTCATTTAAATCGGTCCAGTAGTTTTAGCGTGAAAGCGTAACAGACAGACAGAGTTACTATCGCATTTATAATATTAGTTAGGATTAGGATAATTCTAATTAAAGTGCGTCTGTCGTCTATGTCCTTATAAACTTGACCAATTTGGATGAAATTTTATGTGTAGATAGGTATATTTCAATGGCTTATTGGATGATTCGATAACAATAGGATCCGATAGCTGGCATTACTTTGTCGGGACGACATTTGACGGGTCCGCTAGTATAATATAATAATTAAACATTTAAAGAGAAAAAAATAAATACATTAGATAGGTACATAGTCTGTTTGTTTTAATACCTGTTTCTTCTAGTAATGTGAGGCAGTAGAACTCGTCTGGCGTCATGCCGCGGTCTCGCGCTATCTCCTGCGCCCGCGCCGGTATACCAAACATCGGGAACGCAAACATCGAAGCCTGTTAAATATCAATATCATGATACGTAAGTACATAGGTATATTAAGTTATTTATAAAGAAGTATTTACTATATGATTTTGGTTTCAATCACAGTCTGTCACATAGGTAACGTATTTATTAAATGTCGCACAAATAATAAAAAGAGAATAATTATATGTTAAACTAATAGTACCTTATAACATAAAAAAATGCTCACCTCTATAGGATTGCTGGAGAAAGTGGGAATGGAGTTAAAGGCGCGGTATGCTTCGGCAGTGCGCTCGCGCAACACTTGTTTTATTTCGTTCACTTCGAACTCAAATTGTGGATAAGACGGATCGCCTATTACTGGAGGCTTCATCTACGTTACAAAAAGTTTAAATTAAAATATCGTAAAACAAAAATAGATAACTACGCGACAATATTTCATTATAAAATTGTTTTAAAAGCTTTTTTTAAAAGCTTTTAAGTATATAAGAATTTTCGCGTGAAATCTTGCAACTAAATTTTGAAGCAGATAACTTTACTGAGAGTACGAGTACATACACACGTTCAATTGGGATGGCAATGCATGGTTAACTACGTGATGATCTATATCAATATTAAGGGGCGTTTAGGTAATTATAAAATTATATAAATGCTTGATTTAAAAAAAAAACTTTTTATCCTATTTTTCGGTGAATAGGTATTATAGTTTATCGTGAAAGAATGCCAATTCATTTCAGATTAAAATAAATACTGAATTAAGGACTTACCACGCAATCCAAGATACATTGTCCCAAGACCGTAGGACACTGTGCGACTGCTCTGCAAGTGGCGAAGGCTGACAATACCGTGGGATGCAGCCTCAGCAGCTCGACATACCCACAGCGGAGCCCGCATTCTGTCGCCCAACCCTTGGAACACGTGACAAAGCTGGCGAGCTCCATGTTACAATATGGCGCCCCCATTTCGTGCATCACCTGAAAAAAGTTAGTTAAAAATTTTGATTTTGGAATGAAACAGCTATAAACGGATTCAATTATTATTGGCTGTCGTTTCAAAAACTTTACAATTCCCATAATCGTAGCACTACTGAGCTGACGATAGTCTAACGCTAAAGTCTTTTGCGTAGCGAAGGCATCAGAAATTATTAAATTAAATATTTAAGTTCGATTTTTTTTGTCTATAAATACGCAATTATGCATATCGGAAGATAAGGATAAGGTTAAGAGAGCTTATCCTTAACCTTATATTTTATTTGGCAAGAAAATATCCCTAAAAGCAGGGCACTGAGAAATAGTTGAAAATGATGACCACTTGGCGTGCTTACCTTTTTAAATGAATAGAAAGGTTTTGATACGATGTTTTCCTGGTAAACCTCGTCAGCCATAAGGAATAAACTATGTTTGTAGGCGAATCGAATAATCTCCTCTATATTATTTCGCGTTAGGACCTGAAACAATTTTACTAATATAAAAATCATACGTGGCCTGTAATAAAAAAAGATATTATTATTTGACAAAAGGCATGACGACTGTTTTTACCTTTGTCCATTAAGAAGATTATTAAAAAATATTGGATACATATTACTTCTTTTCTTAAACAAACAAAAAATACAAAGATAAGTACTTCTAAAGGAGAGGTAAGGGAGTGGGTGCTCGTGACATCACGTTATAGTACAATTTATACTATAGTGTGACGTCACGAGGTCCCACTATTAGTCGGACTAAATAGAATTTCGTTTTCTTTATCCAGTCGTCATCCCTTTTGAATTTAAGTTAGTTTTAATCAAAGTACCATTTTATATATTTAACATTTAAAGTTACCTACAAGTAGTGTTGTTACTGAATCCTTACTAACCTGTCCAGTAGGATTTCCAGGGTTAATTACAACGAGTGCCCTAACAGAGCTGTGCTGATCCGCCTCCTGCCAACTGCGTTCTAGCTCATCTTCTTGTAACGCCCAGTCATTCCCTTCATCCAAGAAATACTCCGCCTGTTGGATCCCTAGCTCAGAGAGCGTCCCAGAAAATAAGGGGTATTGAGGAATTGGGATCATTACCGCTGAAAATAACAAAAATAGGTGATTTGCGACTAGTAGAGAGACAGTTTAATAGCTATTTATCTTGAAGTGTTTTCTAAAATATAAATACCTACTCCATCGTTGATTTAAAAAAAATGTAGATAGGTTTTGTTTCATAAATCACTCCAACGCGTTCCAGTGATAAAATTAGAAACACGAAAAAAAAATACGGGCTCATAAAACCTGCTTAGATTAACGATAATAATTTATAAGTGTAATTTACCTGAAGGTTTTCCTGCTACATCGCCGACAAACAAGCTGAGTACAGCTTTAATCACATCGGAAGCTCCTGACCCTATGTAGATATCTTCAGCTGAAGCCGGCACGCCATCACGCGCCGCTATGTACTCTGCTACTCTATTCCTTACTATTCTTAAACCATTAGAAGGAGAGTACGACCCCACAGATCCCTTACTGTAAAAAAATCAGGGTCAGAATTCTTCACAACTCTTTTAATGAACTGGAAACATTCGTCTTAATACTTCTGTTTACAAAGAGTCTATTAAATATATTCCAACATTATTTACCTACATATCAGCGAGTTTTCTCTTATTCCATTGTGCCAGTGAAATATAGGGTGTGCGTGCCGCAGCGCAAGAAACCGCAATTATAAACACATTTATCAGAAAAACGTCGTTAAAGGAAGAATCGCGGGTGCCAGGTGGAGCCCAACAAATTAGTTCTTTCAGCAACGTTTTTAACTACTTAGTTAGCGTACAGTCACCATCAGATATATAAGAACGGGCGAGGTATACAAATACATCTGAACAACATTAAATTTCAATAAATTCGTTACGGCAAATAAAGCCAATAATATCTGAACGTCCAATTTGTCACAAATATAAGAGCAGCAATTTTTCAATATAATCTGGACACATAACAACGCAAAAATATCTAAACAGTACAAGTGTTCATAAATATCTGAACACTTAAGGAAAATATACCTTAAGTCACTGACATATAGTTTACATTCTATTGTACAGATGTAGTGAATATTCTGTCTCGTGGTATCATTACTAGGCTCTAATCAAACGCATATACCTATTATAAATTTCAAACAATCTAAATAATACTGTCTTGGCTTAATGCGTAAGATATCGCTTAGTAAACCGAGCATCATGGATCGAATCCGACTGGTCCACATGCATTTTATTTTTATTAACGGATGGGAAATATGACATATATTATTATTTTTTTTAATTTCTATAATAAATTAGGTTACCTGCTATATTAAAATTTTATTTGTCGCAAGTTTTTTAAGATTTTTTATTTTTTATTTCTTCATTTATTATAGTCTATAATACGGTGGCAGGACATTCGGAGATCGGACATACGTAGAATCGAAACTCGTATTAGTATTTGCAGTTCGTTTATTACCTACGGACTTTTACAATTGATGAAGTTGTTGCGTACCTAATTAAACGACAAAGTATGTAATTAATTAAGCTCCATCATGTCTCATCATTTCATCATCTGGTTACCATAATAATTTATACTTTACACAAAACGCAGCTTACATAGACTAAATAAACTATAACTAGAATATTCACAATTTAACTAAGGTTAGTCTTGGAAGTGTCTCACCGACGTCTTCAATACAAAATAAGATCTGAATAAAAATACAAAAGGAATAAAATTAAAAAAAAACACAAATTCTCCCTGGTCTCGAACTTAAGCCAGCCGCGTTCTATGACCGCGCATCCGACGTATAAACCATGAGGCTAAGCAATCAATTATCAGGTTGACGAAAATTGATTACCAATGTTGACAACGACTTGTCAACGACCATAATATTCTTTCATAATTAAATAGGATACGAACTGAACAGTGACAGTTGAAGTTTGGCAACAGAAAACAATAGTAAGTATGACAACGTCGCAATTCACGTTTGCTTTGCTTACCTAGTAATGATACCATGAGACAGAATATTCACTACATCTGTACAATAGAATGTAAACTATATGTCAGTGATTTAAGGTATATTTTCCTTAAGTGTTCAGATATTTATGAACACTTGTACTGTTTAGATATTTTTGCGTTGTTATGTGTCCAGATTATACTGAAAAATTGCTGCTCTTATATTTGTGACGAATTGGACGTTCAGATATTATTGGCCTTATTTGCTGTAACGAATTTATTGAAATTTAATGTTGTTCAGATGTATTTGAGTACCTCGCCCGCTTTGATATATCTGATGCTGACTGTACAGTACTTTATATTTACAGAAAGTATTGAAGTACTACTAATACAGATACGAGTACCTAGGTACCGACAAGAAATTAACACCTTAAATAACTAAATTCAAAGTTTGAGAAGTGACCAAACTAAAATATTACGGCAACGATAATCCGATTGCCATTCTTATTACGTATGTGTAAAGATTTCGAAATACATAGCAGTTACAATGGAAAATGTTACTATGTCTGCTTAAATTCCTAATATTTTACATCAAGTATTCAGTTTCGGACTTACGTGCAGTCCGCAAGTATTTCTTGAACTCGTTCCTTTACATCTTCAGGTATGTTAGGATCGGACATTAGCTGTGGGCATGCTGCCAGTGCCAACACCTAAAAAAATATTTTACATTAAATTCAATTTTGGTTAAAATGAACTTAAGGCGAAAAAGCATTTTATACCTATCTACAACCATTCCGTATCCAAAATATAGAACTTTTAAGATTACTTCATGCACTTGTCTTAAGCACATTTACCCTTCGATAATTTTAACTCAGATGTTTTCTTTCACATTGAGAAATAAGTAGTAGAGGAAGGAGTTTATAAGTTTACCTGTCTGATAAAGGTAATAGGTTGTTGACCCAATGCATGAGAATCCCCGATGTTCGCTCGAATAACGCGGTCGAACGACTTAGGGACACCCTGAAAATGATTAATAGGTAAAATGAATACCTTGGTAGGTATATCTGCATATAGCTTAGCAGATTTGATAAAAGTAACGTTCTAGTTCTACAGGTAGGTAAATAACTCAAATTGACTCAGCAATTATAAGAAACATACTAGAGTTAACGCCTACAAGAAAATAAACCCTTGTAGCGGTTTTAGTTACCATTATAATAGGTAGCACACTAATATAAATTTATTTCAGCACAAACATTTAACAGTCTGATTACCAAACTAAAACACCGACTCGACGTGAAAACTCATGCTTCACAATTTCGAGTTTCGATGAACCAAGTGAACCGCGCGTCGAAGGTGCACTCAAACTACATTCATAATTGCGCCCCCGGAACCGCATCCTCGTTGAAAAGCTGCAGTTGGAGCGAATTAAGCCCCCATCCGCGAAATTCTCGTTTAAAAAGCCTCCGCCGCGGGCGAAACGAGACGCAATGAACATTTCTGTTACAGCCACACCACATTGCTGCATACAGTAGATAAATGTTAAAGAACATTTTACGTAACGTCTTCTTTTTCAAAATGGCTGTCATACGTACTTGACATTGTTGTTAATGATCTAGATTACTTTTAAATTGTAATAGGCAGGTACGTTTATGGTTTCTAAGAACTGAACCAGATCTAGGGCAATATAGTTTTCCTTGAGCAGAGACGATTAGGTATAGCAATTATTAGGTTACATTATTTTTAGCACTACGTAATATAATTTATAAGAATCGATTTAAATAAATTACCAAGAGAACGGTGACGTATTTGTCTAATCTACAATAAGTAAGTAATAAGTATTATTATACAATATAATATATTTTCTATTACTAATTTTGGGTACGCAGCGTCGCCTGTGTAGGTTTTCATAGCATTATGAATGCGTTACTTAAAACATACACATAGTAACATAAATATATTACTGGAATATTGTGTAAACCTGCACGAGACGGCTTTCAGCTGAGCGTCTGAGGAAACATGATATCTGAACCGGAAATTTGTATTTTGAATCGATGTTGCTATACATAGATAGGTAGATTTGTGGTGGATTGACGACTCTATCATATTTTAGAAAACCATGCCATGATTAAACAATCAAATGAAAACTCATAATATTTTTTTGCTGTCTTTGCGGTTATTACATATTGGAATGAAACAACTATTACTACGGATCTAACTCACGTATTTTATTTTTAATTGCTGACGTTTAGAAAACTTTATTCCCAATATCCATAGCACGACTGAGCTGACAATAGTCTAACGCTAAAGTTAAATCCGTTGTAGTTGTTTCAATCAAATGATTGCTCCCATTCATTGTTTAGAAAAAAAATCGTAATAAAAAACCAATAGTTAATGAATGAATAATAAACAAATAAATAGTGTTTGTGTATAAAACTGCGCAATACTCCGGTAACGTTTTTTTATGAGTGCTGTGGAATTTGAACATGTATATTTCGTACGGAAAATAATGAAATACCTATACCTACCTACTAGTACTTCAATCTTTGTGTTAATAATAATATTAATATAAAACAACGACGGACAATGCCGTCAATCCCTAGCCCTGAATATTGAAGAACTACGACATACTTTTTTTTTTTTCCGAACTGAATACTGAAGCGCAGTTGGCCAGCTAATGGGCCTTCACTGCAAAACCGGACGGGTGGCGAGACTCCTGAAAGGGCGACATACTGCGGTCGTTCCTACCTATATGATGTCAGAATTAATCAAGTTTAAATCTTACTGTAGCTTATCCTTCAATATCCAGGGCAAGGCCCTGACGGTTTTTGAAGCGCCCGTGGAAACGCGTAAATATGAGTAAAATAGAAATATAGACAAGCAATGGAAGGCGACAAGACTTAATTCCTCTTTAAATAGCGTCAGTCACTTTCTCTCACACATCAATAGTAAACAAAGCCTCACGACGCGCCCTGGGAATGTGGTTACGTCATTTATTGCCACTCAAAGGATTTACGAGCATTTCGGACAGTTATAGTGAGCCAGATGACCGAGAGGAATGACAGACATAGCATCCTTGGACGAAAATTTTCGTCATAGTCAACTGGAGTGATAAGAATTTTGTTCCAGTAGGTATAAAACACTTGTTAATAAGTGCTTCTATAGTAACTAGGTACATTAGTTGTCACCTTCGGATTGATTTAATTAACTTATTTTATATGTTTTCGTTACAGTAATTTTGTAACATTTTGACCAATTCAAACGAAACAAAGGAGTAATTTCTGATGACTTCGCGGTCTTTACACATTGGAATGAAACAACTATTGACGGATTTAACTCGCGTATTTTATTTTATGGGCATTCGGAGCCTTTACAGATTCCATAATCGTAGCACGTCTGAGCTGACAATAGTCTTACTTTAGCATAAAACTATTGTCAGCAGTCATGCAATGTATAATAACCGCGAAAGCATCAGAAAATACTTCCAAAATTCATCTGCGGCTAGTATTACCTATTACTGGATCGCAACCTCTGCAGTACAGGGTCTATCTTATATACCTACCTACCTAGTTAACCTAGTTACATGTTGAAATTACTTTTAAATAAAATGTCGTCCAAAGTGTAGACCTTTTCACTAGTAAGTAAGTAGGTAACTCAGTAATTTAGAAACGGTTAACTTCATTCTTTTGGGCGGAAGGCCTTTCTAGTTTTTACGAACACTCAGGGTTTATTGCGGCTCAGCTAGTGAGTGGTGCAAAATTACAGTAGATTGAATTATATTTTTTTTTTTACCAGGGCTAGGAATGCACTATTCAATAGCCGTGTCGGTACGCGGGCTCATCTCAAGAGAGGTATTCCAACCAGAATCAATATTCACATTTTTTTTACTTGTACTTCACCAATTTGATGACTTTTCTAACTATTCTTTCAAATAAGTTTGAGCACTAATAATGTATGAACTTTCGCGGTTATTGCTCATTAGAATGAAACAACTAAGTACCTATAACGAATTTAACTCGCGTATTTAATTTTCGTTTCGTTTCGAATACTTTAAAGTTCCCTTATTCGTAGCCGACTAAGCTACCTAAAGTCGTAAAGTACCTTCACTTAGGTAGGTACAGTACGGTTAACCTTAATCATAGTTATAGTTTATTAATTACTAATTATCTAATATATATATAAGGTACTCCTTATTTACTAGTTATATAAAGTTATTATTGGCATTGTAATTTACTACTTCCGCTTATAACTTCAGTAGATAAATATTATTATTATGAAACATAAATAAGTTTACAAATAATAACAGAGAACTTCCTAGTTCCGCAAGGCTAGATATTCATTAAGAGATCTAAATCGATATCAACATCTTATGCATAGACTCTGTTGTTGATTTTAATGTACTTACCTAAGTATTTAACCTAACTTATAGGTAATTTAATTTAACTCAACCCGCCAGACTACTTACTTACTTATTTATTGATTTTGCGTTACGTGTGTGATTTAGTGTACCTACCTAACTGAGAATGTGAAATTACGTCAGTCACTTTTTTTTTCATTTTAACCAATTTCTCATAAAGGGAGCTTAGCGTAGGTAGGTAGGTAGGTACGCATATTAGTAAGACGCTTAAACTACTGCTGGTTTTCACTCACAGATTCCAAAACAAAGATGAACATACAAAAGGGACAACGTTTATTGTATAATATACAAAAAAGCGTCAAGATTTGTCGCAATCCACCATATTTTATAGGTCATTATAATTTATGTAATTTACAGCAGGCCAATGTGGTCCCTAAAGCTTTGCAATAAAACCCATGTAGTCGCATGGAAAGCATCCAATATGGGTCACCGAAAATATGGGACTGTCGTCTTTAGCGCGTAAGTCATAAGAGCGCCGTAGTCTCTAGAAGAATGAAGTCTGTATGTACCAGACTAATAGCGAAAATAGCATCTAAGGCGTGGACATAAGAGTGACCGAATATAAGAAAAGGTTTCCACGAGCGTCGAGACGCGAGTAGGGCGCAAACAGTGGCATAAATCACCCGCGTGCCCAACAACTAACATAACTTACGCACTCGCGGGCATAGTCGCGTTAATACAGTAGCATCACTAGGTACTTATTCAAATTTCAACAGTAGATAGTCAAAAACATTTCAACAGTAGCAGTCAAAAACAAACAATTATCTAAGTATACAATTTTAGTAAAGGCTTAGATACTCTCATAATAGATACAGTCAGGATTTCACTTTTATTTCCTCGCAAAGCATATTATGATAGTATCATAATAACGCATTTTCTTTTTAACGAACCTTACAGCAATGAATAGGTATATCTAGTGTGTACCAACTAACCTTTGTGTCAGAAAGTATTCAACAGGATATTATTATGTACTATCTGCCTAATTATATTTGATAAATCTGCTTTCTGTATTTGTGCCCGGACTGTCGAAAATATGTTTTTATTGCGCCGAGGCACAAACGGTAGGAAACTTCTTACAGCTCTTTCGTATCGATAACATGTAACTACCCTCTACAAATAATGGGACTTTGGGTCTACAACCAGCCTGTAAGTGCGGTAATTTGATATATGACGCAATAAATGTGAATTTATACGCTTATATAAATTTACAAAATCCCAATTGTATTTTGAAGCGCTGCCAATTTATAGTTACCTAATATTTTAAGCATTAACGATTTCACGTTGGGAATAGAAAACGTGTATATATTTCGTAGGTAAGTAGTTATTATGAATAACAAAATTGGGAAATAAACACACCAGACATTGCGTAGGTTTTGTTTTGTTGTTTTATTTTAAATATAGGTACCTAAGTAGGTACTCATTTTACGGCTTTAATTGAAAATGTTTAAATGTACCTTTTACTTATTTTGATTGAAGTAAATTCCCACGTTTAAAAATTGATTTATAGTAATCTACTTACAAAATAATTATATGGGAATATTTTTATTTTCGTAAACAAAAATACCTGCCCATACCATTATATCTGGTAGACGATAAAAAATGATGCTAGCATTGACATGTATTTATCAAGATGGTTTAGGCTATTAAGTATATTATGTTAATAGACGCAGACGTAGCCTATACCTACCTCCCTCCACTAAAATTTTATTTACACCTGCGATACCAGTAGGTAACGCACATTGTAAAAGACGGGATTGAAACCTATCCCTTTATGTAAATTGTTGAAAGAATAATATAACCTTATGCATATAAAAGATCTTTTCGCGTACCTTTTTGAGTTCCCTTTCAATCTGTATGGCCCTCTGAAGTATGGGCCCTCGCACAGCGTATTGGATGTTAAGTAAATTTTGATTGACGGTTTCGCCAGTGATAGATTGTTCCAACTTCATCTTGTTAGCTATCGCGATCTGTATCGACTGCAGTGTTCCAACGCAACCCGGCTTTATACTATCGCAGTCTCCGTTCAAAAAAATATGCGTAACTTAACTACAGTCAACATATTGATTGATTCTACACCTAATGAACTATCAATAGAGATGATAATTGCGTAAAATAATGTAGTAATTTTATCGGGCCACCGGTTCTTCCCTGCAGATTTTGTTTCTTAATTTTCCCTAATGATAGCCGTATTTGTTGGTCCTTGAGACAACAGAGTGCAGTATCGCAATAGGGGAAGTTCTAGGTAGGTAACAAAATGGTTGGGTATGTATCAGGTAGGTAGGTAGGTACATATAATAATATAAGTTAAACAGGTAGTTTTAAATATTTATATCAAAAAAAGAAATATCTAATCATACAAAATTCCCGCTATTAGGCATTAAACAGTTCACTGCGCGAATTAAGTAGGTACAATTCGATGGCGTGAACGTTACAAACGCCGAAGAAACAAGAGATAGGTACCTACCTGCAATGACACACTACTCTACCAAATTCAAACTCAAACTCAAATAATCATTTATTCAGGCTAGGCTCTTACAGGCACTTGTGAATGTCAACGTTAAAATTAATATTCTTTTTCGATTCAGCAAAAAAAAACCTCTTGAGAAGAATCGAGAATAAACTCAATGAGGTATAATTTTTTCAATATAATAATATTACAATTTCACTTAAGAATAAATTATGTACAAATTACAATATGTATGTACTTAATCTAATTACATTTTTTTTTTTTAAATTATAGGAGAAAATAAAAAAAATAAAAAAATAACAAAATATACCTACCTAGATAAGTTGATAAAAAATAATGCGCAGGTACAATATTCATTTAATAATTTAATTTAAATGTGAACTGATGCGCGGCCGAATAATTTTGGTCACTTATGAGCATAGCGTAAAGCCGCTAATTAATATAAATTCATATTACTTAATTTGTAAATTAATAAAGAGTTTCAGCACGTGTTGTTTTCTGTACTCTGAACACTGTTTTGAGAATTACTATTTAGGTACTTTTAAAAAACAAACAGTAGACTTACCTACAACCAAATTATGTACAAAAAATAATTTTCGTAAGAAATGTAGTTATTTTTTTTTAATTGATTATAGGTGTAGGTACCTATTTTAATAGCTGGGGTGCCGAACATGATAAATAACAATGTTAAATTTTGACGTCTACCTACTTAAAGAGAGTTGCCCCATTCATACTTATCTACAGAAAAAGAACTTCTTCAAGGAAGGCGAATTAAAGAATACTTCATGACCACCATATAACTGCCTCAATCGTGCTGGAATATGATTATGAGTTTTAGCGGCAATTTAATTAGTAGGTGCATACATTTTTTAATTCTAATATTATGGAACTCTAGGTAATGGCAAGTTTATCTACACATCTCTAGACTCCAGCAAATTAGTATGATAAAAATATGGTTCATTGTCAAACTGACTGACATTTTGAACTCAATGAGGAAAACGGTTGACTCTATTATCATTTCATTGAACATAGGTAAGTACCCACGGCAAGAAATCCCCGAGCTCCAGCGATTCTGAGTCAAGGAGATCGGCTACTGGGCTTATAAATCCTATTTTGTTGTAAATAAGCAATACGCAAAATGCCTACATTGTGATTATAAGGATCTCCAAGTACCTACAAACATACCGGCGATTAACAAGCACTGTTTTAAACCGAAGGAGCATTCGCGTCTTTAATATACAATTGTAACAGATCTTCTTTGGTAAACAACTCAACTCACATTTTCTTTTTAACTTTAATTACTACGATGTATATCAATCAAAATTAAATCGATATCTGTATGATTTGATAACATTAATTTACATGAAAATAATATAAGACCATTGTTTTGGTATAAATACTGAGGTCTCAATTTTTTACAAATATCATTATCAGAATAGTCAATATCTATTTCGATATTCCTAGGCAGACTTTTTGAAGAAAACTGCGTAATAAGAACTGCACGCCTCGTAGTGTAATCCGCCAACTCACCAACAACTAAATATTACTGTGCCGAGCAATAAGCCTGTTATTGACCTGTAATAAGTCATTGGAAGATCATCAGTGGTGCAAAATAAAACATATCAGTGTATATTAGTTGCCGTATTTATTCATCAACAATTATTGATTTTTAACAATGTCTGAACCAATGGGTTTAACAAACAATTTACTAGGAATGTCTAGTTAAGCTAATTCTTAATTTTAATAAAATAATAAGCTAGAACGTATTTTGAATACAAACATAGTGATGCACAAGCGCATGTATAACAAAAAATGCATTTTATTTTTCTTATTCGATTAAATCGATTATAAAAATGACAAGAAATATTTCCGAGTAGATCGTACATTTAAATCATAAAATGTACTGTTTAAATTATATTTCTTCTGAATTTTGTATGCGAGAAAATAAAATAATTCTCTCGGATGCTTGACGTTAGCACGCTGACTAGACATTCAAGACGAACAAAGAATTATAAATATACAATCACTGATAATCATAACTTACACCTAAACTTACTAATATGTCTTTGTTCATTCCGATTTTAATACATATAAAATGCGCAATGTCCTCAAGAGGATCCAACTAACTTTTATTACAAAGTTACAGTCAAAATCCTTTGAAATGTCGACAATGCGTACGCAACGAGTAAATGTGTAATTTATAACGCCGTTTTAAATTCATGGCACGGCAGTGTCAGTAAAATATTGCTTGTGTCGTTTAGACTTACAACAATACGTTTCGTCTTGTATAAGTTATTTATGAGTAAATTTATAGTCATAAAAGTAATTAATGGTTTCAGCAAAGCTAGCACGCTACGTTTGTCAGGGCGCGACATAACAACTGTCACTGATCATCCCTTATTAATTACAAAAGTATATCAGAGACAGCCTTGTCGCATTGCGACAACCCTTACATCCTAGTTGCGCTGCTTTATATAATATGTATGTGTAAATACTGAGTAGAAATGTATAAAGAAATAGTAAATATGTGCTGCCTGTGTAACAATTTTATCATATTCAACATTATCATTGAGTGAACTGTATAAGCCACTATAATTTGTATCTACGTTTTTTTTAATTTATGGTTTTATATTATCCGATTCAAATCGAAACTGGGCAAAATTAGATTACTTTTACGAGTGTTCTTTAACGAATTTCTTGTGGAAGTTCATGAAAATGTCCAGCATTTCTTGGAGGAGCGCCGGCTGCGGCAGGATCGTGGTACGGAAATGATACGTGCCAGGACGCTGTCCGAAACCACTGCCGGGAACAATACAGATACCTGGAAAAAAATACACAGAATACAATAAGTTCTGATTATCAAAAATAAAATGATTAATGTTATAATAATGTGGGCAGCGCGGGATCAGGTACTATTGGGAGATCCTTGGAGGACATGTACAGTACTTTTTTTTTTCTGAAAGTGACTGTTTACAGTTGGCCGGACGAATGGACAGCGCTCCGAGGTGCACTCACCCGAGACGCGGTTGATATGACGAAAATTATAATGCCGCTTTTTCCGAATCAGTTCCACTTAATTTTTTGGAAGGCTATTATATAGATACTTTATTTAGCTAACCTGTTTCCTCGAGCAATTTGAAGGCGTAATATACGTCAGGAGCTTTCTTAGCCTCCTTCGCTGCTTTGATCGCTTTCTCTGGTAGGTCGAACCGGGGAAATGCGTACATGGCACCCTGTAATAGCAGATAACGTAGTAAGACAAAAATTTGTTCATCAAAAGAGTGAAGCGATATCATAATTATAATATAGCCATGTTCGAAAACATAGGTACATTTTTAAAAATACTAATACATGTTGTCAAAGAATGCTGGCTGTTTACATTCTATGGGAAAAGTTTCACGTCAGCTACATAATATGATATTTCCTACTATAGAGACAAACAAAATCCTAATAGCTTTGGTGATATTTGTTGAAAACATAATATTTGCATTAAATAAATAAATTATCCCATTTTCTATTTTAAATCCCGAGTAATACCTGTACAACATTGCACGTGAATCCTTCCATCTTGTTGAAGGTTTCAGCGATCATTTTGGCGCGTTTGTTCAGTGAATCCAAAACTGCAGTCTTTTCCTTGAGCCACAAGTCGTATGAAGGATCACCTTCTTTAGGAGGTTTGGCCTGAAATTAGAATTTAGATATAATATATCGCACACCTAGATCTAAAGAGAGCTAACTCAAAAAAGGTACTTTTTCAGGAGAGGCGAGAAACTGATTAATATGTCCATATGCACGCATGAGTTTTCTGTATAAATTTATACTTTTTATAATAAAGCCAACAGAGTTATATTAGCTGAAATCAGTTTTAGTGTGGGTGGGTTTTGCTGGAATCGCGATGGTGTGCATAACTCAAATCTTCCGGTTTTTGAGTTAGATCCCTTTAGTTCTAGTTGTGCGATATGTTATATATCTTTGGTATATTTATACCGATGTTGAAATATGCTGGTATGTAATCAATGTATCAATAAACATAAGGTACCCTAAAAAGAATGGTTTAATCAAATCGCTATTAACATATTGGACCATAGATTCGTTTTTAGATCATATTATGTTAAGGACAAAAGAAAACATTTTTAAATGTCATAATTATAACTGAAATACAATTTACAAAGGGATAATCCGCAAATGTTATTAAGATTTCCATGTGTTTATACTTACAACACAGTCAACAGTAGTCTGGCCAAGAGTCGTGGGGCACAGCATAGCAGATATGCACTGTAACAGAATAAAACTATTAAGTATTACACGTCCACAGTGGAATAGCATAGCATCATACTTGTTGACAAATATAAATACTTAATTGCACAAAAAAACACAATACAGAGATTGTAGCGATAACAAAGCAAATATACAAAGGCTAACATTAAGTTCGCCTTTTTACAAGAAATCACTAAAAGGGATAGCCCTTTAAGGGATCTCTTATAGATAACCTTCGGGCGATTGAGATTAAGTACGAGTATTAACAGTATTAATGAAACAACTATAACGGATTTAACTCGCGTATTTTATTTGCTGACGTTTCGAACACTTTACAACTGAGCTGACGATAGTCTCACGCTAATGTTTAGCATTAGAAGGTCGACAGTTTAGTCGTGCTGCGAATATGAGAACTATTAAGTGTTCGTGACTAATACAAACAAATAAAATACGCAAGTTATTTCCGTTATGGTTGTTTTATTCCAATGTGTAATAACCGCGAAGGCATCAGGAATTAATATTATTGTTACCATATTGAAAGTTTACCTTGAACAAATTAGCCTGGACCTGGGGGTCAAGATTGACCAACTCCATCCAACCGCCGCGCAGACCACACTCGCCCATGTATCCCTTGCTCACCGACATGAATGAAGCCAATTCCAACTCGGTGCTGTAGGGAGCACCCATGTCCATCAAGACCTGGAGTTACAGAAAATTATAAGGAATTAGTTGTTTCTCCCAATATCCATTCATATTTCCTTTAATAATACAATATTGATTCTTATATCACAATATAAATTGTACATATTTTTAAACAATATACTATGTATACTTTAGAAAAAAATCCAAGTATTAGTTACTTTGTTACATATCTACTATGTGTGTTACTATTGTCTGACAGCTGATGTGACATCTTCACTGTTGGTTTAACCATCTTATATAATCTTGTATATTTATATTCGTTGCATTTGGTTACATAATTATTTTTGCATTTCCTACGTCTGTCGTGGTACAAACATCACTATTTATATACATAGTAAAAAACGCTCAATAGTTCTCGCTTCTAAGAATATATCGCTCCTTCGGTGGCACAAGGGCACAATTGTCAAAAAATCCAAAATTGAGTTAAGTATACAGAAATGCTCCAATTTTTTTTTGGAACATTTCTGTATACTTGGCTCATTTTTGGATTTTTTGACAATTGTGCCCTTGTGCCACCGAAGGTGCGATATACGTAATTAAACATTTGTAATTACCTTCTTGAAGGAATAGAACTTGCTGCCCTCGGCGTAAACATTGTCCTGGTACACCTCATCAGCAAAGAGGAACATTTTATTTTTGTGTGCAAACTTGATAATTGTCTCGATGTTTTTGAGAGTTAATACCTGAAAAAGTATACAAGGAAATGAGTTATTGTAAAGTAAAGATAATTGATTAATAGAATAAATTATTTTCTCAAATATATACTAACTTCTGACATAAGATTGAGTATATGTCATAATAACAATAATCTATGGACAATAACATTATAAATAAACTAATAAACTGCGAACAGACAGATTATTCACCTAGAAATCCATGAGTTAATCCACATATTGCTGCTTTTCTAGAATAGTGTCACAACTCGAAATAATTAGTTACTCCATTTAGGATTGTGAACCGTCACATATAAATTTCAATTAAAAAGTGTGACTCATTTCGAGTTGTGACACTATTCTAGAAAAGCAGCGATATATATCGCTGCTTCTCTAGAATAGTGACACAACTCGAAATAATTTGTTACTCCATGTAAGATTGTAAACCGTCACATATAAAATTCAATTCAAAATGGTGATGCATTTCGAGTTGTGACAGTATTCTAGAAAAGCAGCGATATATTACTACTGACCTACTGTCATTAAAAATCAGTCTACCTAATAACAGCCGCTATATGGGCCGCTGCATGTATTAGTGGGTTAATTATGCAAGTGCCTGAATAAGCACTCCATATGTTTTGGACATGAGGAATAATAATTATCGCTTCATAACTAGAACACTGTGACAACTCGAAATTTCCTACCACATGAATTAAAAGTTTGAATGTGCAGACTAAGAGTCTTAAATGTAGTAACAAAATATTTCGAGACCTCACATTTATCTAGTAAAGGTGCATTATATACCTTAGGATGCTTTGTCTAATACTAACCTGCCCGGTAGGATTTCCAGGGTTTATAACCACGAGTGCCCTAACATTACACGATTTCTTTGAGTCATTTAACGCTCGTTCTAGTTCTTTTTCACTCAGCGCCCAGTTGTTTTCCTCGTCTAAATAGTAGCCCACTTGCGCCAATCCGTATTCCGCTAGAGATGCGGAATATAACGGATATTGAGGAATAGGAATTAATACGCCTGAAATAAAAAAAAAACATAAGAAATATAAACGTTACATAGTTAGACAAACATCTTAAGAAATACCTAGATCATAGGTCGATCGCAGAAAATATGACTTGAATTTGCTTTTTTCACTATTGTCACCTAATATAAGTATGATATATATCAATAACAAAATACAGATTGATTATCAAATCGGAACTTTAAGACGAATATTTAGGTTGAAATTGTATTTATATCTGCATGACTTAAAACATTGAAATGAATCAAAGAATAATCGTGACACAACCAAATGTCCCTATTATGATAACTCTAATTGCAGCAGTTTGTGTAGTAATACGCAGATTTTTTTACAATATAACATCCTGATTCGCAAACAAGATGGACGATCTTAATAATTTTAATTAGTTATTTATGCAAATTTTACTTGGCCGATAGGAATAATTAACATTCAGACAATAGTCGAGACGAAGGCCGTGAGACACTAAATAAACCATTACAGAACAGATTAGCGTCCATTATTACGCATTAGTATTATACTCACTTCAACAGCTAATAAGTTACAACTAGGTTTGAACAAAATTATTGTAAACCTCAAACTCTGAGAGCGAAGTTTCAAATTGCTTTAAATGTAAAATTGTGGAAAATTATTCATATATATGGTAGTGTGTATGCGAAATGCAAATAATCAAAGCTAATAGTGACTAGATATATTAAGTTACACGAGCGAACTAAGAGGAGAACTGTGATTATTTATATCGACGAATGGTTCTTAGATTACCAGAAATTACATAATATACAGTAAAACCTGGTTAAGTAGGACCTGGATAAGTGAGAAACCTCAGTAGCAGTATATTGATGTTCATAATCTTTGTTTTATTGAATTCATCAGCTTCCCGAATAGCAGGATAATTATCAAAACCTCAAATAAATTTACCATAAAGAATAATGAACAAAATTAATTCTGTCATAAATTTCGTATACCTATCAACTTTTTGGCAATATTTAGATTTTAGATTACATTTTTTACTAGAGATTCTAATTCCAAGAGATTCTCGAGTTCGCAATGTATTGTTGCACGTAATGTTTGACATCAATTTAACCGATAGCCGGATTCTAGAAATCCGGTATATTCTGCGTGGGTAGACCAGGTACCCAGACCTGATGAAGGTCGCTGAAATACCCCGGATGGTCGATATGTGGTACTCTGTGGGAGACCTATATCCAGCAGTGGACATCTTTCGGTTGATGATAATGCTGTGAATGAGCTATATGTATAATAATTTCTGATGTTTACACATTGGAATGAAACAACTATTAACGGATTTAACTCGCGTATTTTTATTTTATTTTATTTGCTGACGTTTCGGATTCTTTACAGTTTCCATAATCGTAGCACGACTGAGCTGACAATAGTCTAACGCTAAAGTGATTTATTTATTTTTTAGTTAAATCCGTTAATAGTTGCTTCATTCCAATGAGCTATATGTATGTCAAAAAAAGACACTTGATATCCAATACTGACCAGTCTCCTTTCCATCAATGTCATTACACAGAAGCTGCAAACAGTTCTTGATCGCATTAGAGGCGCCACCGGAGAGACAAATATTTTCCCACTTGGCCGGGTGTCCGTCACGCCTCTCAATGTATTCGGCAACGTGGCGGCGGATCATCTCGATACCGTGAGACATGGTGTATGAGCCCACCGATTTTCCACTACAAATAAATAAAAAAATATTATCATATAAAATAAAAAGAATCTGCTCTTTTATAATAACATAGAGGTCAATGTCCTAGACTATGAAACTGGAGGTTGTGTATTCTAATCCTCTTTCTGTTCTATGTCGGTAATAGATTTGTTTTTCATTTTTTTTTTGTGTTTTTGTGTCCGGATGAGGAGTACTCTACTAATATATGAAAACAATACACTTATATTATTAAACAACTAAATCGTGTCTTTTATCATAAGACTGATTTCGTGCTTTTATATAAAATCTAAATGAGCCTAGGTACTTTTAATAATGAGTCAGTATACGATCAAAACTTTAATAGACAAAATTTGATACTGTCCTTAATTTTCGAGGCAATGCATTTAGTTGCTTACCCGCATGCACCTAATATATCCTTTGCGCGCTGCTTAACGTCCGCTGGGAAGTCTGATGTTTCAATTAAGTCTGGATACGATACGCACGCTAGAACCTGCAAAATACAACATTAATACTTTTAACAACTGAACAAACTGAAAACATTTAAAAGTAGTAGTAACTCTCAGAGAACAGGACTAGAAAGTACAAGACCGCAGTTAGCGCTCGACCAACTTTCCAATAAGAATCAATGTGGGCTTCTCGAGTTACTATTTTGTTGTTTGGTCCCGAAGAGAAACATCTTTATAGAAGTTCTCTCGTTAGGTATGTATGTATTATTGCTGTATTATTGCTAACCTACATACAAAGTGTTAAAATTATAAAACCCTTCCATAACTTTTTGTTGTAAACGTTGCATACTATTCCACAGTACCATATTCACAATTAACAATTTACCGTTAGTCATAAACGGTAATTGTGCGCTGTAGTTTCGGAGGAAGTCATAATTTTCCCATAATTATGAGTCTATGTAATACCCTGTTCTTTTTAAATAAAACTTATAAGAATAATGTATTATTCAGGTAGGCATTTCCTATTAATGATCATGACGAATTTACTACATCTTTATGAAACTGTTATAAATCCAATGTGACAAAAATTTGACATTTATAAAAGTTCTTGTATTATAAGAGATCTACGTATATTTAGATCTGTACCTAATGTGTGTTAAAGATTAAAAATTCAAAGTCAATATAGTCCAAACAGCTTGTTATCGACCGATTGTTATCAAACCAGTCTTGTGCCCCTGACCTCAGAAAACGGAACGCTTACAACTTGCTCAGTTCAATACTACTTTGCCATGCAAACTAGTTAGTTAATAGTAAGACAAAATTATGCCAATCATCGCAATATAATAATAATAATATGGCAATATACTTATTGTAAATTTAGGTTTTAATCTAATTATTTATTTAATGCTTACCTGTCGGATGAATGTGATGGGCGTCTGTCCCATGGCATGAGCGTCACCGATGTTGGCCCTGATTACTTTTTTGAAGGGCTTATTAGCTCCCTGTAAACAAAAATTAAAGTTTGAATTATAAACACTGCAAGTACTAATGAGGCACCAACACCACCTTCACACGTTTTTCGAAAAGGGTAGCACAAGTTAAAACCAAAATCAGATAAGAACTGGATGGAAACCCTAACAAGATATAATATAATTGTATACATTTTCAGAACATTTAATTATTACTTTAGTACAATAATACTTAATGATTACACAAATTACTTATTAAGCATTATGTTTAAAGGGATGTAAAGTAGAATTTGTGTTTCCCAAATTTCAAGTTTTTTTTGTAGGTACTTACCTACTAAAAAAATCTGGTAAAGTACATATTATAAATTATAATTATATAAGTACTAAATAAATAGCATGGACCTTTTGCAGGATTAATTTAGACCCAAACTAAACAGGATAAGCATAGGTACCTACGTAACTACATAATGCTATTGTACCTACACATTGGTTGTAAAATGAAATCTTTATAAATATCAGCAATTGTGAAAGATCTAAGAAGTTTATTGAACAATCCCTTACATTAAAAAAAAAAACCTTTATTAATTCATGGAAATCAGTTTATTCAATGGTGCCTTAGTAAGCACATTATGGCATGGAAACCAATATAATTCATTTTTATCCATATTATAATATATTATAGTATTATATTATATTGATCAATGTCACTTAAATCTAATTCATTAAACAGGAAAGTTAAATATTAACAATAGGTAATTATTCTTATTATTGATAATAATTTTCCTGTAATATCTCATATATATCTCTAAGTATATTTAATTTTATAAGCCCCCCTATATTAAACAGTGCTATGCCAATTTTTCGTGAAATAGGTACAATATAATAATACAATACAATACAATATAATTAAGCGGAATGAGCCTTGCCTACCTAAGGATTGATAATAGGAGAAGATAGGTATATGTGTGTGTATGTGTGTAGGTACTATGCTGGCAAGTCACCAACACTTTAATATACCTACCTACCAACATGGAGGTCCCTATTTACGGTAATCGTAGCATATCTAGTTCAATTGCTACCACTTATCTGACAAGCGATAACAAGGGACTAGCATATAGCGGCACTCAACAGATGTTGATACTAGATAACTCAATATTATGCTATCATGGAATCATAATCTGTAATATGGAATTACCTAACATACCTATATTGCACAAATTGTGAGATAATAAAGTTATTTAAGAGCCATTGTTAGAGGTAATAACTTATTTAAATAATGACAAGGTCTTCATATACCTGGGTTTATACCTAAAATCATGTTTGAATTGTTATCAATTCAAACATTATTTAAGATATATAACTTATACTGTTAAGTAAATATTTTTTCTTCATAAATAACACTTAATTGAACTTGTAGATTATAGAATGCAATGCATAGTGTTAAATTCAAATGGAAATAAAGATGATATTAAGATGTTTTTACTGGTATTGGTAAAATATTGTATTTTAAAGTAGGTAATACCTACTTAACACAATACGTAACATGTGAAAACATCTTAAGTAGTGTACAGAGTTCTAGTATAGTTTGCGGGAACTGCAAGTGCAAACATATTGGAAATTTATTGGCAACATTTCAAATTTTCAATGTGCCCATAAAAACCATATTCTTCTCAATGTTTAACCATAACCCATCTAAAAATAGACTAATTATATACACATACTACTGATGTAAGCACTAACATCATGCTATCAGTAAGATAAGCATAGCAAAGTGCATCTATAGGTATTGTTGTTAGATTCCACTTAACACCTAAGTACATACCTACATATAGTCTACATTTATAGTGGATTGCAGTATGAGTCATATTTATGGATCTAACCTTAATATTAGTTCTTGATATCTTGGTTTAATGTTACTTGCAGACATTATTTCTGATTAAGTTATTAATTAAGTATAAATATCATTTCTTATAAAATTTAAGAATTCTAATATAGGTATAAAATACTTCTGTAGCAGTGTTTGTTGCCTAACTCTTCCGAAATGGCTGCATTGATTATAAAGTTTTGTGTCTCTGAGAACCTACATAATATATCTATCTCTATCTGAGAACCGGCCAACATCTGTTTTTATACCCTTAAATCTTAAGGGTGGTCCAGTTCATCCGAAAGTTTTTAAAAATATATATTTCTTTGAAATAGGTAATGTAACAGTAGAAGAACATTTGCAAGGTCAGCTTAACATAAATATTATATCAATTCTATTCTTTAATATATATTGATATATATTATGAATAAATAAACATAAACCTATTATAATTTCATTCCCATAAAAATAATACAGAAAATATACCTAAATGTATTAATTTCAATACAATGATGACTATATTATTTGTACATCATGATAAGCAAACAGTATTTCATACAAATTGATAGTTCGACACAAACCATATGTGATGATAAGTTTTTATAACATATTTTATAGTGAAAGTTAATGTATTGAGAGTTTCAGAGAGCTTATTGATTAAATTTGTAATTGTGAAAACAACTAATGGAACTGAATAAAATTTGCCATGGTCATCAATAAATAACAATGAAAATTTTGCTAAGTACAACTATAAAAATGATCTAAAACCGGCACTTAAACGAGTTTATGTGTGTAGTATGACCTTGTCCATAAGTGGCTCCCTTTCACTACTTACATTTAAAGAATCGATAAGTTATTCTTATATAAGTAGGTACTTAGTAGAATTTGATTACAAACATCAAAAAGAGCAAATATTCCTTAGATATCCATAGTCATACCTTCTGAATCTCCTTCTCGATTTCCGCTGCGCGGATTACCAACGGTCCACGAACAGCATATTCCAACTTCAAAATGTTCGGATTGATATTTTCAATAGTGACGGCTTTAGAAGCCATGGTGCGTAAATGGTTTGGACACCTGGGTAACAGTGAACACTCAATCGCCTCGTACCGTCCTGCCGCGCCGGCCAACAAACGACTGCGGCTTATCACTCTCAGCCCCGCCATGGTCTACTGCAATCAATTACACTACTCTAAACACGTCACTGATTCACAAAACGTCACACCATACATTTACAGCACTATTAAATTAAGAAATAATTAAAAGTACACTTTAATACAGTTATCTTAACAACAATATTATTTTCGTTTCGTATAAAGAGCCGTACAGTAGTCGAAGATTGCCCAGCTGAAATATTTCTATCGATCGACGGGATTGTTTGGCTGCGCGACTGTTTACGATAAGTACAACTAAAGAATAAACGCTGGAGTAATTAAACTATTACTTCATGTAATTTATTGCTTATCATATAAGTGAAGTTCGAAGGTTACTGTTATCTGATTACAGCAATACACTAAAAACACAAGGGTCGTAAATATAGCAATTAGGCCACAATAGTGTACTCACATATATCAGAAAATACCAATTATTAATAAAAATATGTTGCTGAAGAATTACTTCCGACGTTATATAAATTATGTAAGTCAAAGAAATGAAATGAATGTAACGAATGCATAGTATTGCTGTGGTATTTGTTTTCGTTCGTCGACAGGTTGGCAATAGCCTAATCAAAAGTTGGCAATAAGAACAGCCGAATATTAAGAAAGGCGCGAATCGAGTAGGGATGCAAACGATACATCGATGTTTTAAAACATCGATGTATCGTTCATAAACATCGATGTTAAAACATCGATGTTAAACTACAAGAAAACATCGATACATCGTTCATTAACAACGATGTTTTATGAACGATGTTTGATTGCAGCGCCTTCTCTTCGTATTGTACGTAACTATCATTGCGTGTGTGTGTGTCGCGCGTGTGGTGTGATACGTGTCACGTGACCACGTTCCGCCAGTCCGCCTCTGCACTGACGCCATTCTTCTTTTGATTTGTCTCTCACGCCACCGTTAATGACCGTTACCACTTACCGGGAAAACAAAATCCGAAGCCTAATACGTTATAGATTTATCATTTAAAGTAACTAATTGTTTGACATTATCAGTAATTATGATATTTTTTATAAGGAAAATCCTTTTCTTTGTAATTAAAGCAAACATCGAAAAAACATCGATGTATCGTTCTTAAACGTCGATGTTTTCAACATCGATGTTGGACTTTAAAAAACATCGATGTTTCAGTATCGATGTTTTTTATGAACGATGTTGCATCCCTAGAATCGAGGAAACGGAGTAGACTTATGGCAACATTTTAGATGTCAGAAATATTTAAAATTTAGCGGCATAGTTACAGGGAGGTAACTTGTTTATTACCTTCCACATAATTACCAAATCGATGTTAGTTATAATAATATTCATCAATCGATTACTTCTCTAGACCATAAAATGATCCGTCCAGTTTAAATTAAACAATTACAAAATAATTTTATTTAAGTCATGTGTTTAGCTGAATAAATGTTAAACTTTCCACTTTTAAACGAGCTAAGGAAGAACTCCGTGTAAGTACAGAAAAACAAATTAAGGTAGCAAAAACACAAATACTTGCCCAGCGATCATGTTTTTCTAGAAAAGAGAGATTAAATAAACGTAAACCATACATGTACTTCTAACTTGAATTTAAAAACTAAACGATACGCCTTTTTTCATTTACCGGCTACATGACTTTTCATATTGATATTTCAGAAATAAGCGTTTGAAGGTTTTTTATACTCATTTATTTTTGGACATGGAGTACTTGAGTATGAAGTTTTTAATTTAATTATTAGTATAAGAATGAAAAACAAATTTTTAGAACGTATTTGCAATTCATAACATTTTTTCTAATGTTGTTTTATTTTCTAGTTAAAAAAATACAAGATTACAAGATAACTAAGTAACTTTATAAAACAAGCCCTAAAATAAATAAACAAAATTAAATATAAACCATAGCAACACTTAAACTGTCACTGTCATGACAATATCCTTGACGTCAAATGACGTCATAGATTTAGTATCATTAGAGCGGCCACATACATTCGGAATTCCGTTTCGAAATTCCGATTCGAAAAACCGTTTCGGGATTCCGAACGCATTAAATCCATACAAATCTATGAATCTGTCACACACTTCAGTTTTTTTCCGTTCGAAATTTAGATCAAAATTCCGAACGGAAAAAAACTGAAGTGTGTGACAGATTCATAGATTTGTATGGATTTAATGCGTTCGGAATTCCGAAACGGTTTTTCCGATCGGAATTCCGAAACGGAAATTCCGAATGTATGTGGCCGCCCTTAGACGCGGCGATATTCACACTGACCGATATAAAGGCAATATAGTGGGATCCCAGTCACACCAGACTTAAGTAATTTTAAGAAAGATGTTTTTTTTTGGGATCGATAGTACTTATAAAAGAAAGGAATTGATACTAGCTAACATGAAAACGGTGCCGATTTTACAGAAGCAGCAGCAGATATCAAAGGTGGAAAAAAATCACGCTATTTTTTTTTTCACGGAAACGGGATAATAGGTAGTAGGTACCTACCTAAGTACTAATTATTATTCCCGTTTTCCGTCTCCTGGTTCTAAGCTATCTCCCCACTAATATTCAGCCAAATCGGTTCAGTCGTTCTTGATTCATAAAAAAAAATAACTAAAACTACTTTCTTACTTATCTATAAAAGAAAATCGTTTTTATTATGTATATACTTACACTATGTAACTAAAAGTTAAGTTTGGAATACATTAACCATTTTTTTTTCTAACGTATCCAAAACAAATTCTTAACCGTTATCGGTAGTGCCGGAAGTAGTATTTTTGTTTAGCAATGTTGTCGAGTAAAACAAGTGTCTATCAGGGTAAGCTGTACCTACCTATGTAGAGGTAAAATAAAATATCAATATTCATTATTAATTTATTTTTTACACAATATTTTCAACTACCGTCAGAAGACCTCTAATAACTATAATAATAATTCCAATACAAAAATATTTCCTCTCTTTTTATTTACCCAAGTATTGACATTTTTTTAACCTTTTTACAATACATAACTATATATATTTTACGTTATATAATAATATCCAAATCTCAAGTAGGCTATTTTATTAATATAAATTAAAGATTGATAAATAATGTGATGTATTCACAAAGGAACAGCTTATAATATTATGTATTTTTAAGTATATAGTACATATTTATAGATTTACTTATAGAAATATAACCAAACTTCATAATAATATAATATGTTTCTGTGTACTATATTAAGATTTTATTATTGACATTTGACACTTTTCTTTTTTTTAAGTTAGCTATTTATTGGTGTCAAAGATTAAATAATTTAAAATTTATGACTGACAGATTATAACATTTGATAACATGTCTTCGTTAAGATGTAGGTACCTACCTATTCATGTTTATTTTGTATTGCTTGAATAGGTATACTTAGTTTGAATTACATTCATAGATCAATAATCATAATAATATCTAAATATGTATAATAATATGTCTAAATATAGAACACAGATACAAGTCTCATACCAATAATAACATATACGTATTAACTCGTTATTACGATTCATAGAGGTTTTTATTTAACAATCTGATGATTATATTATTAAAATTAAACAACAGAAAACATCTCACACATTTATGGCAAATTGTCAGTGTTCACGAAACGTTATAATTTTACCATTTTTAATAGACAATTATAAAACACAACATTGCTATATTTTACATAGTCTTAAATCGAAATAAATAAATTATTCTCTAAAATAGTGTGTTGCTTATTGTCAAATAAATTTAAAATCCTAGTGGAAATAAACCTTCGCTAGATGCCGCGACAATTCCTATTTTACTTATTTATGTACTACAATTATTATAAAAATAAGGACAGATATTATTGGAATGTCTAGTTACTGGGGCCAGAAGATATTTTGAAAATATTGAACAGTTAAAATTTACATAGAAAACCTTATTTAGCCCCAAGCAAAACAGATCATTATCAGGATGTAATATATACTATATACATTATATTTAAATACAGATACTCATTTGCGTTAATATAACTATATTGGCATAATTAGGTACCTACTACTATATCAATATCACGCAATGATATGATTTTATTCAATCTCAATACTCAACAAGTTAAAATGTGATAATATATATACATATAAATTAATGTAAAAATATAAAGAAGTTCAGATAGAGAACAAACGGATATTGATAAATTATAAGTACGACCAGAACTAGCTGGGGAACAGAAGAAAATAAAAGCTTTCAAAAGATCCTCTCCCTTAGTTAAATACAGAGAAGACATTGGTCGAGTTTTTTTCTTACACTGTTTATTGATTAGGTACTTCTAGCAAAATAATGTGGAAACAGAGAAGATACTTAAATTATATTTACGTTATTTAGAAACTATCCTCACGTGCTTTAGTGCACTGGACAGTACATTTTTTCTGTGTCATGTGACATTTTTTTATTGATTACAATATTATAGATACATTCAGTTTTTCTTAAGTCATATTCAACCGTCCTGTACAATCTCCATAATTTATGAATTTACTGCATTAACAACTAGTTTAATCCGGCAGCGCAAAAGCATTAAAACAAATTAAGTCACTCTTGCACTGGCGGTGATATCAATGAGTGTGACGACACGAGCTTAACGATCCTACAGAAATTGACACGATGAGATTCCAAATCAGATTTTTAACCCTTCAATATTTAAATTTATTCCATAAATACCACTATAAATGTCTGTCAACAAATAGTTTACAATGCACCCAAAACGAGCGCGAGCTCTTTTGAATTCTGTACTAGATGCGTTACACTTATCTTCAAAGCATATCTTTTTACTACTAATATTTTGCATCTTCTCGAATAAAAGTGAGAAGAAAATGATAAATCACTGACTCATTTAAGTTTTCATAAGATTTTAATATTAGTAGTAAAAAGTTTTAAGCGTTAAGGGTAATAATTGAAGAGGCAAGCGACACTTGCTTCTTTGCCCAGGTCCAGGACCCGGCGGAGCGGGCGCTAGCAGTCGCGGTCTTCCTTGACAAGTTGGGCGGTGTCGGCGCCGGTGTCCGCGGCCGGGTCGAGCGCGCGCGGCCGCTTGCCCCCCCGTGTCTCAGTCGACGAGGGAGAAATAACAGCTGATACTACCTTGTCCTTGAGCTCGTCGGGAACCTCGTAGATACCCGCTGCAAAAGGAATAAATGTCTTCAAAATACTGTACACTATAAGAATTTACCAGTCTTTTACTAGGTTCGTAGGTTTTAGCGTGTAATCATCGATTCTTGAAATGCGTCTACCATAAAAAATAGTACATATTTCACAGGTTAGCAAATAACTGTTAACAAGTCCAATGCTAAATATGTATTTAAGTCACTACAGTTTTAAATAGTCGTTTGATAATTTTGTCTAATCAACTGTGTGAATATTATAACATAGCTGGTACTCGCTAGAGTTACTACACTAGAGACTTTGAACCATCTAGGTAATAAAGGGCTTAAACAGCTTACTCAGTTCATATTTAGCATAAATAATATTTAAGTATGAGTTTAGTTAGGGGACAAAACTTACGTAATGGTGGTTCAGGCTCTCCGGTGGCGGCGGCTCTTGTAACGGCCTCATACATTGGATTGCTGAAGTCGCGACCCTTCCGACTGGTCGCCTCTTCCAACGTGTACGCCGGCTCGGCGACTCCGCCAAACTCTACGTTGGAGCCCTGTCTGAACGAGACACTTTGCGATGACGCTAGGCTACCAAGACCGCCGCCTTTGCCACTGTAATAAAAACATTGATTATTCTGAATTATTCTCACAATCGACGTGGTAAAATCGGTGGGACATCTGACCTCATTTGCTGACAAGCAGGGAACATTACAGAACTAACTAAAGTCATAACCGAAACAAATTCTATCCAGTTTGTGTTCGTAAATTAATTTGGGTCAGTTATCGCTAGGTATTAATTAAAAATAATATTATGAAATAAATAAATAAATATCTCATAGGTTTTACGAGAAAAACATAGTTCGTAATATCTTAAAACAACACACATATTAAATATATTTTTAATCCATGTTCAACCTCGCTCCAAAGTTATCTAAGAGTGTCGATAATGCCTTTAGATAATTCGTTAGTTTGTTTTTAGATTAAATGCATAAAAGGTTGTTAAAGGATTGCATGAGCTCAAGTTATTACTACTTTATCAATTACGATACCTTATAATTAATAAAAATATTAAGATAGACGGACTAGAAACCAGGTACAAATGTCAAAGTTCCTTGATAAGTTTATTTACAATGTCAGTAATAACAGCGATATCAAATTTAATTAAGTTTGCTTAAGCTATCTCATTTTGATATAATACTTACAATGGTCTCTTCCTAATGACGAACCACGCCGCTGCGGCCGCTCCCGCCAGCACGATGACCAGCAGTACCGGCACCAGTACGGTGACGGCCGCGCCTGCGCGTGCGCTAGTCGATGCGGCGCTGGCGGCGCAATATGGCGGCATGAGCGGCGCGCGACACACGCACTCTAACGAACCATCGGGCGTCTCGGAACATACTCCGCCGTTCTGGCACGGACAGATGCGCGGTAGAGGACGCGCGGGTTCCGTGGCTGAAATAATCAAGAAATTAAATTAAAACAAAAGAAAGATGCGATAGACTAAGTAATAACATTTAGAGTTTTATATCAGAAAACACGAGCATTTGTATCAGATTAACGGATGAGATAGACTTATCAGTTTACTAGCATATAAAGCATAAACTTTATTTGTTTATTGATTAATTATGCCTCTGTAATAGTTGATTGTGTTTTTACCTGCGTCACACGAGATTTGCTGCGCCAGGCCCTTGGGTGGCGGCGCGGCGGAGTCGGGGCAAGTGCAGCGGCGGCCGCCCGGTACCGCGAGGCACAGGTGCGTGCACGGCGCGTCAGCACACTGAGACTCCACGGACGTGTTGTACCGCCGGGGATGGTACACTGCAAAGCGTATCATTATCATTAAAAATTTGAACGTCTGTTAGTGATGACTCTTCTTTCCTCGTTACTTGTAAACATCGAATTTATGCACTTGTGAAAGTGTAATGTCGTATGCAAAATTACTCACCCTTTACCGCAGATGGGTTGACTAGATTCCTCGACAGCACAAACGGCACTCCCCGACCGAACTTGTCCTGACGCAGCAGTTCACCTGAATCCCGCGTTACCCAGTAAAGCGAAGACTCAAACACGTCCAACGATACTGGATGCTTCAGCAATTCACCCTTTAGTATCACCTTGCGCTGAGTACCATCAGGCTTCATCATCTCGATTGTGTTTAGTTTAGAATCCACCCAGTATATAGAATGATCCATGCCGTGATCGATCGCTAAACCTGTAGGGTGCCTGATGTTTTCAGTGATCAATGGTCGACGCTTGGAGCCGTCCATCCATGCTGTCTCGATTTTCGGAGCGGAACCGGCGTCAGCCCAGAACATCTTTCCTGATTGGGGATCGAGAACCAAAGAGGTTGGACTTTCGATTCCGGCAGTGACTAAGGCTCGTCTGTATCTGCCATCGGTTCGGGCGACCATGACTCGACCGCGAGGTTTGGATCCAGTCCTATCTGTTTCGGTCCAGTAAAGATTATCTCCGACATAATCCACTGCTAAAGCGGTAGGTTTAGAACTTCCCTTCATGTTCAGATCTTGAGCAAACCCGCTCTTGACCTCTCCTTTTAGTGCGTTCACCATGTAAGACCTCTTTATAGTTTTATCGTAGCTATCAGCCCAGAAGACCATCTCATTCTTAGGGTCGTAGTCAATGGCTTCGATGCGTTTTTCAGCGGTGATGACTTCAAATTCGTCGTTCTTCTCTTGCGCAAAAGCCCTGATCTCCGGTCCATTTGCAAACATGAGAATAACGTCATCTTCGGTAGACTTGCATACGCCGGATAGGCTGTCGACCAATCTGAAATATATAAAAGTGATACAATTTTAATGAAAGTAAATTATGAGTTATTTCTACACTTAATAATATAACTCAATAATATTAAATTTGTTAATCTGAATCTTACCTGAACCCTTCTCTACAGCTACAGCTGTAACTTCCATTAAGGTTGGAACAGAGTTGCGAGCAGTGGTGGTCGCCAGTAGCGCATTCATCGACGTCCATACACCGCTTGCGATCGCCTGGCGCTATAATCCAGCCCGGGTAACATGTGCAGATGTAGCCGCCAGCGCCGTTAGATAGAGTCAGGTTGGTACAAAAGTGTTCGCAGCCGCCTGTAAGTTTTAAATTAAAATAAATAATAAAGTTCCATAAGTTATGAAAAATAAGGAACATAATCATGTAACAACTAAATCTAACCTTTAGAGTCATGCGAACAAGTTTGCGCGTGGTGACATCCTCTTTCATCAGATCCATCGCCGCAGTCATCAGCAAAGTCGCACAGCTGAGCTCGCTCAATGCAGTGCTTATTAGCGCATTGGAATTGAGCGTACGGGTCACAGGGCTTGGCGCGTGTGGCACAGAGCGTCATGTTGTTTTCGTCAGAACCGTCACCGCAGTTATCTACACCATCGCAGACTTGGTACCTAAGATAAAAATATATTTATTTATTTGCTTCATGGAAAACCAACACGAGTAAAAATAATAGAAACAGTTTGGTAAACTACACAACATGCATGATTATTACTTACCTAGGTACGCATCGATGATTAGCGCAATGGAATCGCCGAAGTGTATCACAAGTAAAGTTGGTACAGAGAGCTGGTGCTTCGTCCGAGCCGTCTCCGCAGTCGTCAGCACCGTCACACAGGTCCGATTGAGATACGCAGAGGTTGTTTGCGCATTGGAATCTGAACAAAAATAAAAAATATATATGTATTGTCATGTGAAATCGTGTCAAGATTTAAACAATAATAATTTGTTTCTGTTATACATAATTTGGTTCAAGCTATTTTAAGCTTTTGTAGAGATGTACCTACAATTTAAGAAATATGTATACAAGATATGCTTATTGCTGATGATATCTTACCTGCTTTCAGGGCAATATTTGCCGTTGGGGAAGCGTGGCGGACAGCCAATCTCGTCAGAGAGATCCCGGCAGTCGCGATCGCCGTCACAACGGAAGTAGGCAGCGATACAGTGGCCAGAATTACATTGGAACGTTCCATTTTTACACTTGAAACCGCCGCAAGCCATTTCATCCGAGTTGTCTCCGCAATCGTCTTCATGATCGCAACGCCATCTTGAAGATATGCATTTTCCATTTCCACATTTAAACTCAGATTCGGAGCATTCTCTATATTGATGTCGACATACGGTTTCCGACTCATCGCTGCCATCACCACAATCATCGGTGAAATCGCAAAGCCATTGTTTAGGAATGCAGCGTTTGTTTTCGCAAGTAAAGTCAGTGTCAGCGTTACAGGACGGGCAGTTCTCTGGCAGTTCGTCCGAACTGTCACGACAATCGTCTTTTCCGTCACAGAACAACCATTTCGGTATACATCTGTAGTTAGATTGACCTGGACATCTTCTCCAGCCAGTCGTACAATTCCTTTGTCGGCACATGTATGCGGGTTCGTCAGAGTCGTCTCCACAGTCGTTATCGAAATCGCACATCCACAATTTCGGGATGCAACGGCCGTTCTTGCAGGAGAATTCTGTATCCGGGTTACAAGGTCTGTTGTGACACATTACAGGATCTTCATCGCTGTTGTCTTTACAATCGGTGTCGCCATCGCACTTCCAGCTGTCCAGGATACATCTGCCACTGGACTTACACTTGAATTCAAGTTGCGGGCATTCGTGGGAACATTCGGCTTCATCACTGCCGTCGCCGCAGTCATCGGTTCCATCGCAAATAGTAGCGGCCGGCGTACAATTTGTATTCTTACATTGGAACGATCCAGCCCTACAATGTCTCACTGGACAGGTATCAGGCTCATCGGATCCGTCCATACAGTCCTTTTCCCCATCGCACTTCCAGAACCATGGAATACATTTCTCGTCCCGACCGTTACATCTATGTTGGCCGTTGGTGCAGTTTGCAATACAAGTCTTCATGTCACGGGCTAAGTAGAATTGGTTAGGACAAGCGCATTTATACGTTGTTGCACCTTCTTCACCGTAACCTTCAATGTTAAGGTAACTCGATTCATGAGGTGGTGCTATAAGACAAAGATGTGAGCATCCTCCGTTGTTATTTCCACATGGATTGTGATATGGCAGTTGCCTCAATGGATGTACTACGTGGATATCGTAAGGTCTATGAGTGGTATTTCTGAGTAATGTCAAATTGGCTCCGGAATGTTTATTTGCTTTGCTTATAGCCTTAAGATTCCAATCAGTCCAATATATTTCGTCGTCAAACAAACTGATAGCAAATACATGAGGAACTTTGGCTCCCGATAATACGACATGCCTATGTCTGCCTTCTAAATCTGCTGACCCAATGTAGTCCAAGTGAGCGTCGGCCCAGTAAATTCTGTCCGTGAAGTAATCTATTGTTAAAGCATTTGGCCAGGCAATGTCGTCTTCCCAGTTCAAAATGGCGGTATAGTTAGATCCATCCATTCCCAGTTTACCAATATAAGCCTGTAAGTGCCAAGATGTGAAGTATAAGTATCCAGTACCAGGATGAACTATAATAGCCCTGGGGTCAGCGATGCCAGTTTTCAGTGTTTTCCGCCGAGTACCGTCCAATTCGGATACATCTAGATTTTTGGAATGTCTATCAAGCCAGTAAAGTTTTCTTCCGATCCAATCCACGGCTATTCCCTCTAAACCATGGGAATCGTGTCTTATAACTACTTCCTTTGTCGGATTAGGGCTAGAGTAGTCCGAGCGGTAGATTGTTTTAGCAGAAACGTCAGCGAAGTACATCTTCTGTTCTTTGATATCAAAGTCAATAGCCACGACGTTCATGAGATCTTGGTGTACTAGATTATACAGTGACGCATCAGTGGACATATTTCTTACATAGTACTTGTTGGTAAACATGACCCACGCTGTTGTATTATCTTTTCTTTTACATGTATGCTCATCGCGCTCTCGTTCGTAATACTGATCATTGCACTTACAGTAGTACGATCCTGGGGTATTGGAACAGTATTGAGAGCATACGCCTGGCGTTTCCGTGCATTCGTCTATATCTGCACATGCTTTACCATCAGAGAGAAGTTTGTATCCCTGGTTGCAATCGCAATAATATCCGGTCAAAGTATCTATGCACTTGTGTCCGCACTGGTTGATCTCTAATTTTGCGCATTCATCAACGTTGCAATGAGCAGGTTCATCGGAATCATCCGTGCAATCTGACACTTTGTTGCAAACCAATCGGTTGTCGATGCACTGATCGTTGTTACATTTGAACTGTCCTGCAGGACATGTTTTATTTTGTTTATTGCATCCGACTTCATCAGAATGATCCCCGCAGTCGTCTTCTCCATCACATCTGAAATGGTTTCTAATGCATTTGAAGTTCTGGCACTTGAATTCCTGATCAGAGCACTGTTTGTACTGCGAATTACAGAGCTTGCCTTCATCTGAGCCGTCGCCGCAGTCGTTATCGTGGTCACACACCCATCCCTGGTTGATGCAGCGCCCATTGGTGCATTGGAATTGGTCATCTGAACAAGGTGTGGGCGTCGCGCAGTGATGAATCTCAGAATTCTCATCGGCACCGTCAATGCAGTCAGGATCTCCGTCGCAGATCCACTTCTTCGGTATACACTGTGCGCGTAACCATTTCTTATTCTCAGTGCAAGTAAATTCTGTTTCGGGATCGCACTTTCGTTCGTTGCACTGGTGGCGGCTGTCTTCGTCGCTGTTATCCAAGCAGTCGTTATCGCCGTCGCAGATATAAATTCTGGGGATACAGTTGCCGTTGTCACAAGTGAAGAGGTCACCAAAGCACGTGCGACCTTCAGAGCGACAGTATTCTGGTGGTTCGTCAGCGCCATCACCGCAATCATCATCTCCATCGCAGTACCAGGTCGCGGGTATGCACCGATGGTTAGGGCAACGGAAGCTGTTCTGGGGGCAAGTTCTCTGCGCACAGTGTAGCGGATCCTCGTCAGAGTTGTCACCACAGTCATTATCACCGTCGCACAGCCAGTATGGTTCGACACAAATATTCGTCTTTTCGCACTTCAAGTGATTAGGAGGACATGTTGTGTTGCGAGGGCAGCGTTCGTGAGTCTCGTCGGAAGTTACATTATCCTGAAAACAAAAAGGATTATATAATAAAAAATTTATTGTAAGTAAGAAAATATAATATAAAGATTTTTTTATTTATCACTACAAAATAAACCAATCAACTAATTAAAAGTATTAAGTAGGTACTTATAACATACCTTGCAGTCATTAATTCCATTACACACTTGCGCCTGAGGGATACACCTCGAGTTGGCGCAAGTAAACTCTCCAGCGGCGCAGGGTGCGTATTCACAACCTTCCTCGTCTGATCCGTCTTTACAGTCGTTCTCGTGATCGCACTTCCACGACTTGAAAATACAGCGACCATTGTTGCAACGGAACTCGTGGGGAGAGCAGGAATGGTAGGCGCAGTAATGTGGCTCCTCGTCGGAACGATCACCGCAATCGTCGTCGCCGTCGCAAGCCCACATGCGACTGATACATTTGCCATTAGCACAAGAGAATTTACTAGAATCACAGGTCACGTTCTTAGCGACGCACATACGTCCTTCGTTGACTAATTTGGAATTATCGTCGCATTTGCATTCGACTGTGTTGTTAGGTGCAGGGTGGCAACTATGCGCACATCCGCCATTGCTGATCTTACACAAATTGGCTTGACATGTTTGCCTACTTGGACTGAACACATGAATATCTCGCGGGGAATCTTCTAAACGTTTTACTATTTCGACCATGTTGGCACCCGTATGTTTCTCTGCGCGATATACTCCTCGTAGTTGCAAATCTGTCCAGTAGATATAATTTCCATATACAGTAATGGCGAATGGGTAAATCGTCGCTGATATAAGAATTTCTCGTTCGGACCCGTCCATTTTGGATCGTTCGATTTTCTCTCTAACCGCATCCGTCCAATATAGCATGTTGTCCTCAAAATCGATGGTGAGACCGCTGGGTTGCGACAAATCCTTGTCAATGATAGCTTTTTTCAGTGACCCGGCCATAGTGGTACGGTAGATCTTTCCTGAAGTTCCGAACCTACCCCAATCAGTATAATAAAGGGTGCCGTTACAGGGATCAACTACAATAGCTCGTGGACGTTCAACTCGTGCGATCATAACGATTTGTGAACCGTCTAAGTTCATGGCATAGATAGAATTATTGAAGCTGTCAGTCCAGTAAATTTTTTTCTGTGTCCAATCATACGCGATACCTTCAGGATTAATTCCTTTACTTAAAATAGTTTTTATGTTATTTGTATCTGGGTTGTTTGATGGCATTGAAAGTATCTTAGGCCAAGGTCTTATTTGCGTGAAGAACAATTGATTGTCAGCATAATCAAACTCAACACCCACCACATTACTTTGGTTGACTATTGGTTTGAACGGTATTTCAGTGGATGTGGGATCTAAACTGACGCCACGAATTTCTGTTCTCGTCGTAAAGACTAAATATTCTTCAACAGTGGTACATTTCTTTGGATCGGAGTCAGAAATTGTTCCAGTGGCACATTGGCATTTATGTGTGTAGCCCATATTCGCCTCGGGCGGGTAGCTAAAACAGAGTTGCTCACAGCCACCATTTCCGAGTTTTCGACAAGGATTGTTTTCATCGGTCGGTTGATTATTAATATCGAAAATTACTATATCTCTCAGTTTAGGAAGATTTGTTCTCACTTTGTCAGGTAGAGACATATTTCCTGGCAACTTCGATGCTTTATAAATTGTCTGCAGGTTTCTGTCGACCCAATAAACACTGGTTGTATGAATTGCAATGCCCATAGGATTTGGCAAGTTGGATCTAATTAACTGTCTATTACCTCCATTATAAGAAATCTTTTGAATTTGATCAAGTTTGGAATCAACCCAATACACATCATGCGATAACATATCGATAGTTAGATCTCTAGGATTAGATATTCCGGAGCTGACAACTGTTTCCCATTTTGAACCATCAAGATATGATTTTCCAATTCGAGGATATTGGCCATAGTCGATCCAGTATAACAATCTCTTCAATGGATTTACTGCAAGTTCTCTTGGAGCGTCCATAGTCTTCTTTACCAGTACCTTTCTGTGGGATCCGTCGAGCCAACACATTTCAACGTAGTTTTCATGAGGGAAAACATTGGTAAAATATAAGTTGCCAGCAACCCAATCAATAGCTAGTCCACGGATACCATTGCTTCCTATTCCATCCTTAACGACCTGCTGCAGTTCGGTTCCATTGGGTCGGATACGGAATATCCCATTCCATTGCCCGCGATTGAATTCTACCCAGTAAATATAATTCTCAGCAAAGTGTACATCTACATGAAGAATATGATGACCCTGGCCTGTTACAGGAACCATGGCCTCCGCACTGTTGTCCAGACTGTATCCTCTTATCAGATCTAACTGAGAAACGACAGCGAAAGTTTTGTAAGGTACGCAATTCGTTTCTTGTTCCTTTTTGTATCCAACAGAGCAGGCACACACTCGGGATCCACTTTCTCCCGGAATGCAAATTTGTTCGCAACCACCATTATTTTGGGAACACGGATGGTGAATCATCTTTCTTTTCTGGAATATGGTTAGACTCTTCAAGTCGCTCTCGTTGTCCATGATAATCTTAATATTTTCTCCATTTGGTAGGTCAGCCTTTATTATCTTCTCGTGTCTAGTATCAAGGACGTAAAGCCTCGAATCAAGGACAGCAATAGCCTTAGGATATGAAATATCATTGGTCTCACTAAGAATTGTCTGTCTGTCATTTCCATCTGTATTGACGCTGCTTACACTAGCAGGATACTGGGTACTGAAGTAAATAACCTTTCGTTCGATATCGATAGTTATTGCTTCAGGCCTCTCGATAGCATCAACGAGAACAATCGGACTGGAGCCGTCCATGTTGGCTCGTCCAATCTTAGCTGGCACTCCATAACCGCCTTCGTCCGACCAAAAGATTTTACTGTAATAAAGAAAATATAACATTAGCAAAAACGACTTTTTTATTTTAATTGTTAATTGTAATAAAATAAATGCAATTAAAAATACAGTTTAAATATATAACAAAGAGATAAGACAATCTAAAAACTAAGATACTTACCCTTCAGTAGGATCCAAACAAATTCCCCTGGGTCTGGCTACAGAAAATCTTTTTCCGTCGTTCGCCAGCACAATAGTCCTGTATTTCACTTTACCATCCACTCTGATCAGCTCAATATTGCTGGCGGCCCTATTTGCAATGTACATGTTACGTCCCAGCCAGTCAAATGCTATTGCGGAAGGAGCTCCTACGATGCCAGTATCTTGTCCGAAGAATTCAGCCTTATTTCCGCCGCCATAAGGCATACTATAGATGGTACAGTTTTCATCGTCTTCACTGTCACCGGAAATAGATTGTAGCCAGTATAACATATGACCTTGGCGATCATAGTCTAGTTGAACTCCACCTATTCGACATAAAAACATTTTAGATTAGTGGAAAAAGACAATATTTTATCAGTACCTACAAATAAATAGCGTATACAAACCTTGAATGCCAACAACTGGTGCTAACTGGCCAGCACGTCCAGATCCATCCGGAGACAAGTCTATTATTTGAGATCCCTTTAGAACCATCAGGTATGAATTTTCCTCTGAAAATAAGAAAAAAAATAGTATGAACCCAACCATTGCACTATTAAAAAGCCGTACTAGTTATTAATTCAGAAAAGTAACACATCTAATACCTTCAACGCATTTTCCTTCAGGCAACAATTTGAACCCAGGCTTGCACATACAAGTAAATCCTATGGTCTTATTTGGACTTAGTAAACAAAGGTGTTGACAAGAATCCTTTTTGCAAGGAGATGGGTGCTGGGGCTGTAGAGATGGATGGTGCACGTGGATGGATAACGGTTGAGAAATCAAATGGGATACAACAGTTTGATTTGAGCCCTTGAACTTATGAGCTGATAGCACCCTGTTTAATTGACGGTCAGTCCAGTACAAAGTATCCTCAAACATAGTCAACGAATGTGGGTGTAGCAAGTAGTGACTGCCAGCTAGAACTTGTTGTCTTCCCGTGCCGTTGTAGTTGCAGAAATCGATAAAGTCCAGTTTAGAATCGGCGAAGTAAACTCTTTGCGTAGCTGTATCCAGGGTTAGTCCATTAGGCCAATAGATTTTAGTGGTAATAATTGCCATTCTTTGTGTTCCATCCATTCCAACTCTTTCAATACGGGGATTCTCTCCCCAGTCGGTCCAGAAGAGCCATCTCGCATCCGGTGCAGGGTCCAAACACATTCCTCTTGGTTGAGTTATATTACCACTTAACAAAGTAGTTCTCGAGCTGCCATCTTCTCTTGCTACTTCAATGGTATTCAGTTTGCTATCCAACCAATAAATGTTGCCACCGACCCAGTCATACGCCAAACCTTCGACTAAGTCTAAGCCAGTTGATATTAACACTTGAGGTTCACTTCCACGATCTAACCTAGATATCTTCTTCAGCTTCATATCAGACCAGAAAATGGTTCCAGTGTGCATGTTCGAGTCAGTCGCCACAACATTTTCTACATTAATAGGTACCCTTTCTAATCCTTGCTCATTAAGATCTGCTACCAAAATGGAATGTCTGTTCGATATTATTAGGAACGCACTAGAATGGTTGTTGGCCTTACACATGTGTTTATCGGATAGTTCGTAACCTTCAACGCAACTACAGAAATAAGATCCTTTAGTATTGGTGCAGGATTGTGAGCAAATTCCTGGAGGGTCACATTCATTGACGTCCTTACAACGTAGGCCGTCTGACTCCAACTCCTCGCCAGGTGGACAGAGACAGAGAGGACCATCAGGTGTTTGTTTGCATTCATTTGAACATAGACCAGTTTGGTGCTGACATTCGGCATAATCACAACTTGGACCTGGAATTAGACATTTTTATATTTTATGTACAGGTATATTCAATTTAAAAATATGTACTGAAAGTTTTCATAAAAAATAATTGAGCAAACGTGAAATGTCAATTGATAGTGTTACCTACCTTCATCGGCACCATTGGGACAGTCAAATTTACTATCGCAAACTTGTGTAAGATTTACACAGCGACCCGTTACACCTGGACACTGCCACTGTCCTGAAGGACATCTGTAAAAATACCAGTTAACGTTAGACTAAGGACTTACAACAAAAAAAGTCACAAGTACTATAAACCTTTATGTACCTTAAGGGTCGTAGGGAATTCTTAATAATAAAATTTACCTGAATGGTGGTGGCTTGCAAGCATGATCAGTTCCCTCATCCGAATTGTCGCCGCAATCATCTCTTCCGTCGCACACGTAAGCCTTATACACGCAACGTCCGTTACGGCACTTGTAGAAATTAGCTGCGCATTGCACAGAGCCACAAGTAGCCGGCTCGTCTGATAAATCTTCGCAATCTGGGGAACCTGAAAAAATATTCATTGCTTGGTTAGTATTCAGCTGGTCTATAAAAATACACGGTTCGGATTCAACAGGATTAGTGTATTATTAGGATTAATAGGAAAACAAAGGAATCACGACAATACTGTACGCGTTTTGAAGTTTTGAGATCAGCAAACTAATCAGTAACGATCTCTAGGTACATACCTTCATTATATTACGTTGATAGAATACAATTTAAATATGGTATTTGCAGTGTCCAAAGCCTTAAGTTCGTTTATACAATTAACATATTTATTTTAATAGAAAGAAAGCATTCTGTGAAATTTTAGGTATTCCTATAGTTATTTTATATACTTATTAGCTTACCATCGCAATACCACGTGCGTGGTATACAGATACCAGAAGACTGGCATTGGAACTGCTTGTCGGGGGCGCACTGATGCGGCGCCAGCGACGGGCAGCCGGCTTCATCGCTGCCGTCATTGCAGTCGGGTATACCGTCACATTTATACGCTTCCTGTTCATTTCAAATTGTCAGGTTAATGTTAGTACAAAATATTTTGTATGTTACACCTAAAAATTGTGCTATACATACTTGGACACATTGCTTCAGGTCGGCGCACTTGAACTGACTGGCGAGGCAGGAGACAGGTGGACAGTCGGCCTCGTCTTGTTTGTCGAAGCAGTCGTCGTCTCCGTCGCACACCCAGGACGCCGGGATGCAGTGACCCGTACGAGGGCATGTGAACTGATAAATAAAGAACAACTACTTAAAGCCACAAATTTTGTAAACGTACATAATATGTAATATTTTACGTACATTGTCGTATTCCCTGTGTCTTTTTTAGACAATTCACACCATTTTATCTAGTGAAAATCTAAGCAAAAAATTTGACAGACAGCGGAAACATAAATAAAAAGACTCAAGTACCCTTAAAAGGATTCTAACCTACAACACCAGTTTCTTAAGGGCTTAGACCTCTAGTTCAACAAGCAATCTTTCTACTTTACATTTTTAGTCGCGAGGATAACATGAAAAAGTTGGGCTTTTAGCAAATTTTGAATTAATTTCAACAAACCTGGAAGTAAGCACAAGTCTTTTCCGCACATTGGGTCCCTTCATCAGAACCGTCTCCACAATCGTTCTCAGAGTCACACTTCCATGTACTAGGCACACATCTGCCATTGTCGCATTGGAATTGGGACGACGAACACGTGACATTGACGCAACCGCTTTCATCAGAGAAGTCGCCACAGTCGTTTTCGGAATCACATTTAAACGTAGCGGGGATACACCGACCGGATTTGCACATGAATTCTGAGGCGCTGCAAGTGGTTTCTGCAAATATACAATGTTTAATTAAATAAATTTATAAGTTACCTAACAAAGTAACACGAAAAGAAATATTTATATAAAAAAACTTAAAATACCTATCTATAAAGTAGTTGATACTAACTTCCAGGACAAGTTTCAAAGCAGTCATCAACAAGTTTGTATAAGACATTAAAAAACACTGAACCTAGAAATACTCACTGGTACAATTTCGTTCCTCATCGCTGTTATCCAAACAGTCATCATCTCCGTCACAGACCCAACTCTTTGGGATACAGCGTTGATTGTCACAAGTGAAGTCCCAAGAGTTAGGACACGCTTGTACCGGGGGCTCTAGGTTCGGATCCGCCACACAACTGGTACCGTCCACATCTAACTTCTCACCATATGGGCAACCGCACTTCACTGTCAGTAACTCCGTGTTGTTCCTTGGAATAGCGAAGCAAAGTTTCTGACAGTTTCCATTATTTCTTGAACATGGCTGCATCGGATCTATCTTTTGGATTTGTTCACTAAATACTTTAACGCCATACAATCTGTTAGTTTGAGGCTCTCTAACCATTATGTCCTCCTGCTCACCAGTGAGTTTGTGTAACCTAACTATCGCGTCTAATCTCCAATCAGTTATATACATGAACTCTTTGTAAATAACAATGGAAAATGGATGTCTGATAAGTCTTGAATTTACTGTTCTTACGTCTGTTCCATCTAATTTAGCATGTTGAACGTGGTCCAGTAAAGCGTCACACCAGTAAACTCTGTCTGCATCAAAATCTATGGACAGACCGTTAGGCCATCCAAGCGTTACGTTCTCGAAGACCAAAAGACCGCTGCCATCCGTATTTGCACGGCTAATGTTTGCAGGACGATCCCATTCGGAGAAGAAGATAAAACCTTTGTTCGGGTGCACCACGATTGCTCTAGGTCTTTTCAGGTCTTTTAAAAGTGTTCTCTTGTAAGTGACATTTCGCGTCGACAAAACGTTAAGTGTACCTTTCCTAGAATCTATATAATACAAGTTCTTGGACGCCCAGTCCACAGCCAGACCTTCAACTCCTTCATTCTGAGAAGCCAAGACAATTTCTCTTGTCGTCCCGTTTCTATGCACTCTATAAATGACATCTTGTAATACATCTGAGTAGTAAATATGTTCATCTCTGGCATCGAAATCCAAACCAACAAACCTCGCTCGTCTTGAGACTACGGGCAATATGGCATCACTTAAACCTTCTATTTCAGGGTTTAGAACCTTTCCTTTTATAAACCTCTGCTGGGAATACATAAGGAACTCATCTATTAGAACGCAATGAACTAAATCGCGTGTTAATCTATATCCAATATTACAAGCACAACGGTAACCTAAGCCTCCCGTCGGTAGAGCGGTTACTATACACATTTGGGAGCATCCACCGCTATTGGCTCCACAGGGGTTATTTACTGAAGTTTGTTTCAGGGAATGTATCACAGTCACTGCTTTAGGATCCCTTATTTCTTTCATTTTATAAATTGCTTGTATACTCGTTGAGCCTTCAAATTTATTTACTGAACTAATTCCTTGTTTGGTACCATCAGACCAATAAACTCTATCTTCGAATAGAGCTAGTCTAGAAGGGCTAGGAACTTGTTGTCCTCTTAGAACCAAGAATCTATGGTTGCCATCGTAATCTACTGTTTCGATGTAGTCCAGTAGAGAGTCGCACCAGAACACCCTTCGCGAGATGATATCAACAGCAATACCGGACGCTTTATAAGCTGCTTCGGAAACGATTGATTTTGCGTGCGTTCCGTCCATGTTTGCACGAATAATCTGTAAAAATAATAAATACTAAATTATACTCGGTTCCAGACTTGATTCTAGTTAAGTAGATAACGAAAATTACATTTCCTCTATGAAAATATTTCCAAACTTACCTGGCTGCTATCAGCAACGAACATAAGTCCAAGCGTAGGGTCCAAGGCCAGGTCAGCAGGGTTCGTCAGATTAGAACCCAATACAATAGCATGCCAGCGGCCATCCAGTTCGAACACATCTATCTTTTGGCCGATAGCGTCAGCTACGTACAACTTGTCACCGACCCAATCTACGGCGAGGGCGACGGGTGCCCAGGACCCAGGAACGGATATTTCCACGCTGCGAACTGTTACACCAACTGGTACTCCTAATTGTTGCGAATGGATCTAAAAATATTTAAATGAGTTAATAAAATGAAGTAATTACTTATGGAATAATAATAAAGATGCGTGATGAATAATAGCTTATTAGAATCCTACAGAATCCTAGTTATTAGGTCATACAATTAGTCTTCATAATCTAATTTGAAACCTCAATTGCCGTATTGCAGTATTTAGCATAACAATAAAACACGATCACATAATGTGCTAAACTTAATAAAACATAAGATCAACTAACCTTTCTAGTTTTTAAATCGGACCAAAACAACAAGTTTCTTTTGTAATGGAAGTCCAGACCAGCGGCTGCTGTGGCGTTAGCAATTGCAGCGGCACCTCGCCCATGAAGATCCATTCTTAGAACCGCGTGATCACTAGCGAGCAAGAGAGCGGGCGCGGCGGCGGCCCCGGCTGCACAGCGCTTGCCGTCGACAAGAGTGTAGCCAGGTGCACAGGCACATTTGTAAGCTAAAACAATGTTATGCGGTACTACAGCCAAATGACGTTTACAATTCTTCTGTGTCTGTAACGTAGGAGATCAGTCAATCAATATAGAAAAATAAACTAGTAAACTTACATCCAGGTGTATTATCACAGAGCTGATGGCAATATCCCCATTCTTTGCACTCGTCTCGGTCGACACAGGTCCGATTGTCCGGCGCGAGCGTGAGTCCTGTAACGCAAGTGCAAGCACCTCCATTTGGTGACGCCACGCATTTGTACTCACAGCCTAGCGCAGGGCACGACGCCGTCGCTGGAAAGGAGAAAAATAATTAGTAACTCAAATGTATAAACAGGCAAGTAATTGAAATTTCATTTTTATTAAGACTTACAGCAAGCCGTATCCTCATCAGCATTGTCCTCGCAATCCCGTTTTCCGTCGCAGAGCTGGGACCTAGCAATGCATTTATGACCGCCTCCGGCTGCTCCTTTCGGACACAAGTACTTATTATCAGGGCAGGCAATTGCTGTACAGTTGGCTTCATCGGATCCGTCCCGGCAGTCGCGGTAGCCGTCACAATGGAACGTAGCAGGAATACAGAGCGCGTTGGTGCAACGGAACTGGCCGATGTGACAAAGAGGGAAATCTGAAAATAAAGGGAACAACCACAGTTAATTTTCTGCCTTATGTTTTCGAATACCTAAGTATCAACTAGTTTTTTTTTTTTTTTTTTTTTTTTTCGAACTGAATACTGAAGCGCAGTTGGCCAGCTAATGGGCCTTCACTGCAAAACCGGACGGGTGGCGAGACTCCTGAAAGGAGACTCTTAAGCCTTTTAGGTTGGTTTAGGGTTTTTAGCCCTGACCGACCCGAGGGCCCCCCAAGGTGGGGGTCGCACCTCGGCTCGGGCCGTCAGGAGGTGTGTTGACACGACTATTATGTTGCAAGGGAACAGAAGGTCCCTGCGGATAAGTCCGACGCGCGCCGGGTGTATGTGGACGTCTTCGACCCCGCCGGCGGGGCCGCTGTAACACTATCGAGTATGCTAGGTGTGGGTGAGGCCGCATGCCGCGCGGCAGCTGCCTGTGTGTCGGTGTACGGTTTGTGTCCGTGGGAGGGGGCGCGGCGGCCGCTATGGCAGCCGTGATCGAATCGGACTAGTATCAACTAGTTTTTAACTTACTACAATGTGCTTCATCGGAATTATCTCCACAGTCGTTCTCGTGGTTGCATTTGGCCGACATGTTGACGCACTTGTCGCCCGATGCGCAGCGGAATTGGTCTAGTTGACACACGATTGTGTTGTTAGGACAGTTTTCTTCATCTTTTCCCGTTCTACAATCTTGGTAACTGAAAAGGGGTTAAAAATAATATTAAAATAAAAATAAAATCTTGTCATTTTTTTTTTGTACTAACAACACATTTTTGCGGCAATTTACAGCCCAGCGACTAAATTTTAAATGATATTCCCGAATATCCCTTGAGCAAGAGTCGGGTCGCCAATAATTCGATAACATTTAAATAGATCTAATTTTCCGATTCCGTGACAGGTTCAAATGGCTTTTCCCAATTTTTTCAATGAGGCTAACTTCTATCAATTGATAAATTCCATTATGCAAAATGAAATGTAGAGAGAGCCCACGAATAAGGGACAATACTTCTGATTTATTTATTAGGGTCCTAATTCAAATGGGCAGGCTTTGAATTACAAGTAAGTTAATAATGGTTAAGCCGTAAACAAGACATGAACCATGACAAAATACCGCTTCTATGTAATACTTCCTACCTATTGAAAGGGTATAATACTGTAGTTCATTCATGGTTTATTTATTTAATACATTATTTACGTATAAGTACATACATTCCTTAATTTGAAGCCTATTTCAATAGACCATAGTTACATTACTAAATTTTACAACCAGTTATTTTTTATTTAAAACAAGTATGTACTATGTGTACAATTACCATAAATATAAAGTGCCTAAACAACAAGCAATATCAGTACTTACAGCATTCTCAAGACTGCCTACTTTATTTCACCTTGTAAAAAACTTGTAAAGTGCTTTAGGATATGGACGCAGTTGAGGAAGCGCAAGAACATTATTAGTAATTCCAGAATTTTTTTACAGAACTATTTTGCTTGTGGTTAGGTATGTACTCAGAAACTATGTTTCTCATAAATCCAACTTTTTATCTCAATGAAATAAACCTACTTCTAGATAAACATTCCTATCACTTTATAATATAATTAGCTGTCCACCCCGCCCCTGCATCGCACGGATCCCTTGTTTTATAGCCTATGTCACTCAGGAATAGTGTAGCTTCCCAAGAGTGAAAGAATTTTTCAAATCGGTGCAGTCGTTTTGAAGCCTATTCAATCCAAGCAAACAAACATACTTTTCCTCTTTATAATATTAGTACAGAAGAATACATTTAATTTTAAATTTCAGGATAAATAATTGTTTTCATACCCATCGCATCTCTTTTCTTTGGGAATGCAGGGTCCCTGCGTGGCTGACTTCCCGGACATAGGTTGATCTAAGCCGCACTGGAAGTCGTCCGGCTGGCATCTGCGGTATGCTGTAACAGAAACAACTTGCATTAATACCCACAGACGTTAGAATAGCGGTCGAAACGTAAAGCAATGTTCAAATATAACAGTAGGTATGTTAGGATAGTTAATACATATCAGAACGGTTGATGTGACTTATAAACTTTTGTATGTACTTATAGCAAAGTCACGTTGCAGCTGCGCTTTGCACCTACTCACTATATGATATGCGAGTTGTGAAAATGGAATTGACCAGAAGCTTTTATAGGTACGCTTTTATATCTTTTTACCCTTGTTGCCAAATACCAACAGAAACAGAGAGGTTTCCAAATAGCATAATTATTATAACGCGATCTAAATAGGGCTATGATAAAACTGAGATACACGACATGCGCAAATATTTGTCTTGAAAAGGAATTCTACATGCAAACTTTATAGCTTGCCATTACAGAACATCATATATCTCAATTTTCAACACATGTTCAGCAGCAACTCGTGACTAACTTCAGAATTCAACGCGGAAGCGAAACTTGGCTCCCCAAGAGACTATAACCTTCACATCAACCACACTCGCAACTCATGCGTGTAAATACTTCAACAAACCGCCATCACCAATTCCAATGTGTGGCCAAGCGTGAGATTTCCCCCGTTGATACTCGGCTTTTAGGTTTCGAACTAATACCACTTAAATGAACTTGAAACACTAAGTACCATTCGACGACCTTTTTAAGCTTTGACTAAATACAGAGCAAATGTTCGTTCTATCCCAAATAGTCCAAATACGCAAGTTTCGCAATGGTGAAAAATATTTTGTACGTTTTTGATGCTAAACTTCTCCTTACTTTGTAAAGCTCTTATATAGAAAATAATGTATACAAAAATAATATGAATGTGAGTGGTATGCAAGCATTAAACTAATATTGGTTTAAATTTATCAACTATAATGTTTTGTACACCATAAATAGGTGGTACCTATATAAAATACCACTACATACACCGCAAATAGGTGGTATATTAGGTATGTCATGTGAAGATCTTAAAACAACGTTTTGTTATATTCGACTTAAAATGTGGGGCCTCGTATTTATTTATGTTTTTGTAATATAAATAAGTAATTCAGGCATAAATTTTATGTTGTCCTTAACTTGTTACAATTTGCTAATTATCTTCGTCGTTCCCTTTTGGTTTGAAAGCGTATATTGAAATCTGTGTTCGTATTTTCTTTGGAGTTGTAATGTTCGTGTTGGTCTCCCGTCGCTAATTATTCATTTAACGACTGTAAACCGAAGTATCCTATTAATTACAAATGTTTCTATTAACAATGACATTTAATTAAAGAAATGTAAAATGTTGGAATAAACAAGTATACTTAACGAATTAAACTCGCGTGCTTTATTAAAAAATACAAAAACACTATTGCCTTAGACTACAGAATAAGAACTATAAAGTTTTACAAACGTAAGCAAATAAAATAAAATACGCAAGTAGATTAAAATGTTAAACGTTTCAAAAATAAACATAATATCAAAAACATAGTTCCTAACGCGTTTTTTTGACCACATAAACAAATACATATACATATATATCTAGTTATTATATTATTATGAGAATACATCTCCATACCATTAGCCATAAAAAATATTGACCTAGCTCAAAGAAAACTGCGTCCCGAAGCTAGACGACCTCCTTTTATGTTATAAAAAGTTATTGGAAAAGGCACAAAGGGCGTCCTCAAACACTGGGTCGACTCAAAGGCTGAGGGCTTTTACAAGTTTACGTGGAAATTGCATTATCTGCAGTCGGCAGCGATAATGTGCATGTGGCATCCTCACTCCCGTAGCATAGTAATGAAGTTAACGAGTTTTCTAACATATTGTTATATTACACTTTAGTTGTTCGAAGAAATACACACAGAAATAGCAAAAGGTTCCACCTGTTTATACTCTCACAAACCCACATACTTACATCAAAAAATATAACTATTATTATTCAAAATTTCTAAAATGTTGTACAGTTAGGTGCTGACATACAATTTTGCACAAAGTACACTAATATAATGTCGTTTACGGCGGAGCATGCATCATTTCATACCGGGAGAGAGAACATTTCCCTTTTTTAAGTACGTAGTTCAGTATATAAGAGATACTTTTACCACCGATTTAAACTGTCACATGTTGGTCACTAGTTAGTTCAAAAGTTGAATGCGGTTTTGATACCCACAAGGTATTAAAACAGTGTCGATTATCACATAGCATATGTATAGTAGAGTAGGTAATGATTTATTTATCAGTTTCAAACCATCATACTTCCTATATCCTAGTCTCCAGCCAGGTTCATTAGCTAATTGCAAGTAGACATATTATTATAAGAAATGTTAGTTTTCACGCGGAGGCACAAAATGGCGACGTTGCGTTTATGAAATACTTATAGCCGTGATTGACTGTGTATGAGTGATTAACTGTTGAACTTCTGACCCTACACGGAAACACATTAACCTAACTTATGAAAGTTTGTTAAGTGAGATAATAAATTTGTTTGACTATTGTAGTTGGATAAATACACGTTAGCGTAAGTATATTATTTATGAAGATTTTACTTTGTTTCGATTTTTATTTTCGGAATTAGCTGTGACTTATCACTACGAGATTTTCAAACCATCACACTTTATCATAATATATCAGATACAACAAAGTATCTATTGTCACTAAATATGCAAATGCTTTTAATATTTTCGACTGAATAGTCATTTATGAATATAAAAGTAGAGGATTCAGCTGTGGCTTTCCAGATTTATACAGAGTAACAGGAAACATTTTGCACATTAGCAGCCTTTCGAAACGGAATAGCAAATGTTTGTTAAAACTGTTATTTACTCGTACCAATTCTGTAACGAAAGTAAATGCTGAACATTTTCTTAAGTTTTATATTTAAATAGAATTGAAATTAAGTGATTATAAGATAACTAGATTGTAGGAGACCGCGCCGCGGCGGCAAAGACAATGAAAACTAGCCTTAACGTTTTTCCTCTTTATTGGCGGATTATTATTTAAAAACTAAACAAAAAAACAATATTAAAAAAAGTATAAAAGTAAATAGGAAACAAAAAGTGTAGCTTAAAAATAGGTTGTATTTCCGTTGGTAACAAAGATATACCTACCTACATTAGCCTGCCTAGTAAATAGGTATTGAAAATATATATTTGTTTCCTCGATGTCTCTTGACTTGTACTCGTATTTACAGATTCCTTTCGTAAACTTATTTATTGTTTTTATATAAAAGTAGAAAATCATTTTATATATTAAATCACCGCCCGCAATTTTTAAACGCATTTAAAAAGTCTCGTTACAAATATCTGTTCGGTAAAAGCATGTCATTGTACGTACCTACAAGTTTTAATTTTATTTTATTCTCTTGATAAACCGATTGATAACCGCAGGATTACATAATACATACGAATAGTTCCTTCTACGTCATATTCCATTTTGATTAAATGCAAATTCAGTTCAAACACGGTCCTATTTTTATACTTTGCTACTTTGGTCACACAAAGAACTGTGGGCCAGTTCAGATAAGCCTTTCACTCCATACCATGCTTCTACTGAGTTCTTTTTAAAAAGACGTTTGGTGGTGAGTGTGAAGGTTCTTTATATGCTGGTCGCGTAGTATGGAGTGCATGGGCCGCGAAATTGAGTCAATCCGTCGGAATCGTCAGCTTTACTCAAGGCATGAGCATACATATGCAAGAGAATGTGTGAAAAATAAACAGACGCCACTTGTGCAATTTCAACGAAAGGCGCTCGTGAACATTACTTACAAAATAGAACGTCCGCAGTCAGTTAATTTCTCGTTAAAATAGCAAGGTACAAACGGAGTATTAAAGCATTCGAGTCATTTGCCCGTTTTGTCTGTGCACGCCTTTAGTGCAAGCGGCAATACGACGCGTTTGTCAAAGGATTTGCGTCCTTGATGCTCGTGCAGGCTGCGGTCTGGTTTATACTAAACCCATCCTTTGAGGAACAGTTTTGTATCTCTCTAAATTTAGTTATTTTTAAGTAAGTATAAGTTTTAGGTAAACGTGCTTATTTATTCTTGTATTCCCACAAAGTAACGCGCATTATAAGAGAAGGAAACACTATTATAAATAGTCTATAAGTAATAACTATTGCTGCATACAAAAAGCAATCGATTCTATCAGGAGTCTTATTGAACAAAATGAATAAAGAAATCTCCAACAAAAACAAGAGTATTGCGTTTTCTCCATTGCAGATGAAGTCATTTCCTCGAAGCAAATAGGACGTCGAAAACATCGGAGGCAAATCTCCCGCGAGCCCACAATGCAATCCCGGGGAATGGAATTGTTGAGGCAATAGATAGGCCGATACATCTTTAATTCAATGACGATTGTTTTGTTTCGCACAGAACAAAAGTAGGTACTCAACTATGAACAACTCGTTTCCAATCGCCAGAACTCCGCAATAGATTGTAGATGTATAAGTAATTGTACTTTAGATAAACCTATAAAACTCCAATCATCAACATCTATTATAGCAATGTAGACTGAAATTCTATTTTCGATTTGTTTTTACCCGAATTTAAAATTAGGCTCTCGTATAAATTGAAATAAATTTCTACATTCCTATTGAATTTGGAAAGAAACTTCGCCATGTAATCTCGTCGTTCCATCTGTGAACTTCGGAGACAACAGATTTACATGAAAACAGTACATCAGCGATATGAACGCGAAAGAAAAACGCAATTTCTACCGCATTAAAAGTTGCCTACTTGAAGCTCTTCACCCGCCAAGTTACTCGGGGCTGCGTCGCTACAAAATTGTTAGCGAATTAAGAGGTATGTCAGGTTTGCGGTGAGGTCGAGTTAGATTGGTCGTGGCTTGACACTTTCGCCCGCCGCGGTGAGATCTCTTTAAAAAGAAATAGGCCGGTGTATTTTGGTGTTGTGTTTGTTTAAAGCCATCGTGGTTAATGACGGGTTAGCAGTTAGCATTATTATGTACCTACGTACTTATTACAGAGCAACTGTATTCGACACACAAACTAACTTTTAATACGATCCCAATACAGAGCGAAGTCGTAGCGCGGATTTGAATGCGGTAAGTTAGTTTATAAGCGTTTGTGATTGATGATTCGATTCGGAGTGTTTAATGGATTAAAATGGATTACTGAATCAGGCTTAGAGAACAGTTGTACTTGATAAGAACAGACTGCAATGGTGGCAAATTTTTGAACTCGTGAATGTTAGAGTTAGTAATCCTAATAAGTTACAAAATTACTATTAAGTTACAAAAGTAAGTACTTAATCCTAATAAGTTACAAAATTAAAGTATGATTACATAAACAAAATTAAAACAGATTATTTAAATAATGTGGGTTTCTAATTCACCCTCACCCCTTACTCGCTCCAAATAGCTATGTACCTACTCTAACTGTTGATTTTCCAATAATTCAATAAAGAAAAGCTTATAAACTGTTGTAAATAATACTTACTGCAGTCTGCTTCGTCAGAGCTGTCCATGCAGTCGACGTGCATGTCGCAGCGATGGTGCTGCGAGTAACAGTATGTTTTGTTCCACATGTACTGTCCGCACGAAAGTTCGTCTTGTTGACATTCTGGTGGCGCTGTAGACAAAAAAACAAATATAATGAGTATCTCGATAAATTATTACACGTAATACTTGCATAGCAACCAACTCTCATTCACATGAACCAAACATAAAGCTCCAAATAATTAACTAAATAAATAAATGATCCATCTGTCAAACGATACTAAGTTACCTAATAAGTGAACTTATTGGTAGTTACGTTTTTATCACAGATCTTTACGGCAGATAAGTACTGGTACATTATAAAAAAGGCTGTAAGGCTGTACGTACTTTAACCTTAAAGTTTGGAACGTTTGTTTTTAAGAAGGTACCCTCGAAGAGACCGTCAACATGCAATATTTCCCGGAAATCGTAATGTAACTGTTTAAAAAAAGGAAGCATTTACCGCACCTACCGGAACCATAGGAGTGGTTATATCCCATTATCAAATCAGTAAATTATATGTGACAGCCGTAAGATACGAATCGCATTGTCTTGAATTCCAATACGACATTTCAATTTACAGACGCCATTTTCCACATTTGTCAAGAGTCGGAGCATCAAATACGGGGAAGGATACAACATCAACTGATACGATATACCCAGTTCTGATATATTTATTCAATGTAACAGTATATCTACGAAGCACTTTATAACGCAGTTACGATCTCTTTAACAGGGAGAATCACGATATACGATAAGTTACCGTCTTGAACTTTATGGGTTTACTTTAAATCAATTACGGTATTTATTGAAAATAACTAAGCTAGTGATACATTTTTATTGTCAAGCTTTTAATTAAATTACTTTCTCGTGTTATTGTTCTGTATTCTTAATACAGCCGATATTATCTATAGAAGTAAATAACTCTAACTTGACAAGTAAAAAGAACCAGACAAACACGTAAGAATGCGATATCAATATTATAACGATACCTAGAATATTAGTACAAGAAAATAGCACGTAACTTCAACTATAAGGCAACTACAAAATCTATGACAATATCGTTATAGTTTGTGCACCACATATAAGGTATCAGACAGTTCGCGATGTGATCACATTTGCCGCACGGTTCAATACAGTACAATGGCTCGAGTGCGGTTCAATCGCTCCAAGCGTACGTACCGCTCGACAAAATTGAACACAAGTTGATTGAAGTATCAACGTTTTTCAAATGGTATCTAAGTAGATAATATATATTACAAGCAGGGAAGCTGATAAATGTAGTACTCTTAATACCCTAATCAGTAATCACCTAGATGTATGAAATATACCTACCAAATATGTATACATTCAATGTTTTTTAAATAGATCGACCTATTCCGAAAGACAGGATGAAATAAAAATGATAAGTAGCAAAAGGCGTACCGATATAAAAATAGGTACAAGTAGCAAGCGCTATTTTTTATAAACTACCTGCTTGAAAGTGGAGAAGAGAAATCCTCAATTCTGTTTTCAACACCTCATGAACTGTTAATTTAAAACATTAACATTTCATTTTTTATACAACTCATGTCTTTCACTGTATATCGACAAATACGAAGGATACACAATGATGGAATCACATATCAGAATAAATGAGCAGTCAATTATGTTAATATATTAAAGGAGAATACCGAGTAGGTAGTACCTAATATAATTTCTCAACACTAACCACTATATGCCTCAGCGATGCAGTGAGGTGTGAATCGGATGACCGGACGGACGGTCGACCCAGTCGCATGCCGGAATGAAGTAATGAGGTGGACAAATTATACGCATTTCAAGTTTGTCACACGGAAGAGAATAAATTTTTCATGAGGAAAATTGTATGTGCATAATTTGCAGATAATATTTATTATTCATTCAGTAATGCTTAAACGTATTATTTGGTCAATTTCCTGAACGTGAAGCGTATTAAACAGTTGAAAGTAAAGCAATAGAAGATTGCTTTATGAAGGACTGTTTCAATTATAGAAAAAAATATCAAAATCGAAAAAACCATCACTAAGAAACGATATTTGATCGAAAAATCCTTTGAAGTTCAATTAGCAACGCTTTCCAAAAAAAAATTAAATAATAATTTCTGATGCTTTCGGTGCTGTGACACATAGGAATAAAAAAACTGTAAACGAATGTAATTAGAGTATATCACAGTTATGCTGACGTTTAAAATATTTTTTTAATGTAATAACAACAAAAAATATATAGGTACGCAAGTTAAGGACTGGTAAAGCATTCTTTACCAGTCCTTAACTTAAGAAAAGCCATAAGGCATTAATTTCGCGTACAGGTATGTGTACTTACAATAAAAAGTAAATAAATTAATTAATTAATCCGTTACAGTTATTTTATGCTTATACATTATACATTATCAATTTCCTTATAAAATTAGTTTCCCATACACAAAAACGGTAACCACTATAATTCTTACAGAAACAATGGGCATCGTGTATGATGTATTGTGCAGGACAACGGACCCTCGCCGGGATAGGAAAGGGTTTCATACTTCACGTCCGCGATAAGATGCCAGGGTATGTTATGATAGTCATTACATTATGGAGGTCATACATTGCGCCTCGATTTCTTACTTATAAAATGAATACAGCACTGACGTAGAAAAGTCATACATCCAAAGTAATCAGTGACGTAAGAAAGTTGAATTGGAACGTGAATATAACTGCCAGTTTACTTCAATCCTATTCGTGGTTCGTTTTTTGAATGACTATGTATTAAGTGTCATATTTTTATATAGGTACCTATGTAAATTAATAAGCAGATTAGATAAAGTCACCTAAATTCAAGCGCATAGATCTAAATTCAGAACAGTAAATAGCGTCTTTTAACGATCACTTACCAATATTTTATAAATAATAATTATTAATTCCAATGTATAATTATATGATTTGCTTAAAATTTTCATGTTATTTTTTACTTTCTATCAAAATATAAAAAAAAGGTAACATAAAAACTATAGGCGATTGTTACTGTGGTAAACATAAAACATACCAATTTTTAACACAATGCATTTATAAAAAGTTAAATTTACTGTGAACATTAAAATAACTTCCAAATTACGAATAATTTACTCGCTTCAATGGATGAGGATTTACTGGTGGATTATTTAGGGCTCCGTAGCAAATTATACAAATAAGTAAATATAACCGGGTCTACTTAACAAATTCTGAAATAAAAAGGTATTGCCGTTAAACATTGGCATAGAAATTCGACTTTTCTTATTTGATTTTCATTTTGACATTTTGATTAGACGTTAAGTTCTAAAAATATTTTGTTCTTTAGTCTGTTCAAAATTTAAAAAAAGTTACGGCATGGCGCTGTCACATGATCGGAAAATATTGAAAAAAAAAAAAATGGATCCGTGCGAAGTCGGGGCGAACGTCTAGTGTGTAATATAGTATGCAAATTAGTGTGCCAATTATGTAGTACTTAGAATTAGGCAAACGTCATGTTAGAGTTTAGGTCAGTCCCGCTCAGGGCGTTAATCCCCATTCGCGGCGGAACCCGGGAGGTAAACTGGCCTTTTGCGAACTGCAGCGACATCCATCAACGCATCCGACGCCGTCGCCATTGTTGCGCGGTGAGAAATGGCGCTGCAATTTTTCGCACTAGCCCATGAGTCACAGTCACAGTGTTGGCGGAAGTGAAATGATGAAAACAATTTTAAAAAATAAAACATATTTTGGTATTAAGAATGTTTTTTAGTCAATTGTTTATGATAAAAATACTTAAAAGCAACTACACTCGGCGTCAAAAATATCGCCCCTACTCGTAAAATCGTTTCAACCGACTTTAAACCCTATTTGATCAAGGACAACAATATGATTGTTAGGTATTATTTGAAAGGTAAGAAAGTGTATTTTTCAGAAAAATAACAAAATAAAAAGATTTTTCATTAGGTTCAAAGATTAAAGGAAATGACATTGTAGACAGTTTATTCAAGTTTATTCAAGTTTAACTTTGCAACAATAAATGGATACCAAAATTCAATAAAATGTGCCTAAAACTGACTTAAAATCTAGTGTTACCCCCTCTGGCCCTTATCACAGCCTCCAAACGGTCTTTCATTGATCGCACCAACTTCACGATGTCTTCTTGTGGAATGTTGCCCTAATCTTCGATGACTGCGTTCTGAAGATCTTGTAGGGTGGTAGGGGCGGCATATCGTGATCGAACCCTTCGCTTCAGCTTGTCCCAAAGGTGTTCAATCGAGTTTAAGTCAGGACTCCTGGCTGGCCACGGCAAAATGGGGATCCCGACCTCCTCCAGACAATCCCGAACAATTAATGCAGTGTGGGAGCGAGCATTAATGTGAACCTAGAGCCGACGTAACCCGCATATGGCATCAGATGCTCTTCTAGGATCTCGGCAATGTATCGGCGAGCAGTCAGGGACCCTTGGCCGCGAGGTCCTCCAGTCCTGGAGACGCAGACAAGGTCGGTTTTGCCGTCTATAGATATGCCCCCTCAGAACATGCAAGAGCCACCTCTGTAGCCCACTCTCCTTAATCGTCTCCTTAATACAGGCTTGAGCGAATCGTTCGCCCGATGTTCTGTAGACTCTGGCCCGCCTATCGTTGCAATAAAGACGCACTCTCGTCTCATCGGTAAAGAGAACCTGCCTCCATTGCTCAAACGTCCAATGAACGTGATCACGGGCAAATTACAAGCGATCTCTGCGATGCTGTGTGGTCAACACTGGGCCAGGAGTAGCCCTGTGAACCTCAATATCCTTCTCCCGCAGTCTTCTTCTAACCGTAGAGACACTAACTGATGTTGTCCGAGTTTCTCTGAGGCGTTGTTGCACCTCAACAGCACTGGCGAAGCGATTGCGTAGCAATGATTTCACAATGAAGCGATCATCTCTTTCGTATGTGCAGCGTCCCCGACCAGCCCCATGTCTTCTGATGTAGCCCCCAGTCTCCTGAAACCGCTGAATTACTCGGCGGACAGCATGACGACTTAAATTGAGTTGCCGAGCGACATCGCACTGTCGAACTCCTGCTTACAATAGTGCGACCATTTGAACTCATTCAGCAGCGGTGGTCTCCATGTTCGAGGGTTGGTCTCTTGCTTGAGTTCCTTAGATGTATTCTCTTCAACGTCTGGATAGCGAATAATTGACATTTGACATCTTACAGGCATTTTATACCCCTGAAAACGGGCACAACTAGCGACCCTTCAAAGGAGCATTTATGCATTTTTTTTTTGGAAACGCTCTAATTCACAAGCCATTATGTTGAGTTTAAATTAAACATTGTTAATTTAAAACACATTAAACGTGCTTTTAATTGATACCAATATTAATTAGGTGACATAATTTCGCTAACGTCTAGATTTGTTTGAATTTGATTTTCGCTGAGGGGCGATATTTTTGACGCCGAGTGTATATTATACTTATACAAAATAATGAAACGTAGTTAAATGCATGTAACTTTTCATTCCATTTATTTTTGTATTCAAATGAATTAAAATTTGTACCTACAAGTAGTTATATAAAGACTACCGCCTTTATAAAACCACTTGTAACTACATCGCTTTAATAGGGAACACTAACATCACATTTTTTTAAACCATATCACTATGAACTGACTATAAACAATATTTAAATGTGATGATGGTAATGACGGAAACAATTATAATCCTACTACTAAGGAAAGATTGAAATAAGTTGTATATTACAAATCACCCACGTTTATATTGCAATGAAACAATTATAACCGATTCAACTCGCGCATTTTATTTTATTTGCATACGCTTCGAGAATTTTACATCTTGCAGCAAGACTGAGCTGACTAGTGTAACGCTATATAAGCGCGAAGGCATCAGTAATTATCATCGTTTATATATTTTCCGCTAGCAAAGGATACCTAAATCCAACTAAGCCTGGAAAAATAGGCTTAGCGCGCTGCTCGCTGCATCGCAATGGCGGTCACTTTGAAACTAATGCCCGCCATTGTGCAATTGAGCTGTTACTGGCTCTCATCTCTGACACTTTTAATGCCTTTATTCGGAAACAAAAACGGTGTAGTCGAACCTGGATTCCCGTTTAAAGTGAGGCTGGTTGATGTACCCACTACATTTCAGGTTAGGTTTGTTCATTATTTTACAAAAAAATTCAACCGCATAAGTTCTTAAAGATGATGACCGATACAATAAAGGAACTTCTCAGGCAAACTACAATAAATTTATCTGTTAACGAATTATGTTTTTGTTATGTATAGCTTATATAATAATAAAAAAACGAATAGACAATTTTATGAAATGAGCGCCAAAATACAAATGTAAATTTATTTAAATACAAGATAATATTTTCCAATGACTACTGCAAAATCTGACAGGCGACAGAAATGACTTAAGTGACGCAGCATTTCAGCGAGGGTAATGACGACACAGCCGCGTCAGGACTGGTGACAAATTGTTCCTCGGATGTTCAAAAACATTTGTGAAACCTCATAAGTATTCTTGTGGGATACAATTTTCTTAGAGCTAGAAATATTTTAAATTACATCGAAAACATGTAGAAGTCACATGTCTTATATTACGTATTCTCAGTTTTCGTATTTAAATATTCAAGCTATATATTATATACTAGCTTCTGCCCGCGACTTCGTCCGCGTGGAACTCCTCCTTTTTTGCAGTCGGTTAAAAAGTAGCCTACGTCCTTTCTCAGGCTCCAGACTTTCTTTGTACCAAATTTCATTTAAATCCAGTAGTTTTAGCGTGAAAGCGTAACAGACAGACAGACAGACAGACAGAGTTACTTTCGCATTTATAATATTAGTAGGGAAGTAGGGATTGTCTTGGGATACGATCGGTCACTTTTGATATCAATTAAATTTTAGTAAAATATAGTACACAGTATACAAAATCAATGGTTATGATTGGTTAAAGTACGATAAGATACGTAATGTGTGTGCGTGAATTTCAAATGTCATCAACATATTCGAGGCGCTTTAACAGTACTGGCATTTTATTACCAAACCAACCGCCATAAATCCTGGGAACGATTTTGAAAAAGTTCTAAATTTACTAAAATATAAAATGGTAACCACAACGCGACAGCTAACGGACGTACCTATAATATACGCACATGTATTGATAACGCCTAGTACGGTGGTACCTGTATGAGTACTAATCATTGTTTATTAATTTAAATAACCAACAAAATTGGGTTTAGTTTATCTTGTTAAAGTTATTTATAATAAAATGTGTGAAATTTTATAAAACTTCATATATTCTAGTTTTATTATTAGGTGAAATGAAAACTGTATACGTAAATTATAGTGGCGAGAGTGTGTATTAGAAACCAGAAGCAGTGAAGCGAAACATTCATGTAATCACCGATATAATTTGAGTGTTAAGTAACGCTATTATTATTGACTTCGCATATTAGTAAATTTGCAACTTTCTTTAAAGTTAATTAATTTAAAAGAGGAAAGATTTGTATTTTTGTGTGTATGTTTGTAATGAATAAACTGACCATATACCATTACAAAAATTCTTTCACCATTAGTAAGCTAAATCCACCCTTAATAAAAGGCGTTTTAGTCGCTAGTAGTTCGTATAGAAACATAATATGCAAAAATATTTTCATTTTGTGTGGCAGTGATTGAATTTCTAGCCCGATGTGATTGGTTATTGACGTGTTTATACCTAATCCGCATAATTATCACTAAACAGAGATGACGTCATGGCATCAAACGATATTTCCAAATAACTACGAGTATTTGTCTCATTTGCGAGATGAGGGCTAATTGTCTACAGTGTACATTCTGCTACTGATATTCTATTTATCGTTTTGGAGTTTGTAAACGTTAGATTTGGTTCATAATTTACTAGCGAAATTACTGATGGACTACTGTACCTAAGTATAACTGAATTGGTATTGTATAAGCTATAATGCCTATAATACAGAAATTTATATTCGTGTTTAGAAACACTTCATTGCACACTAACTTTCCGTCCGCTATTCTCAAATGATACAACAGAAATGGCGTATAACCCCGGCAAGACGAAAACTAATATTTATAACAAAATATCCAAATCACAGCAATTATGCAACTTCAGATAATAAACAGCCTGTCAACATTTTAACAATATCTGATGCGTTTTAGTAAGTATCTAATGGAAAACAAGTACTATTTACCTACAGATTTATATATTTTCCTGTAGTTAACTATAATCCAAACTGCAACTTAGATTACATGCTATTAGGTGTTTTCACGCGTCCAGGACAAGCACTATCCCAGATGTCCATTGTTACCTGGACATTACACAGTACGTGACTGACCGTCAGGACAAATGTAACCTACTGGCTCCACACACAATGCTTGTGGAAGAATTTAATGGCGCAACAGGGAACGTTATAACTAAACGTGAATTCGAAGAATACCTAAAGTGCACTTACTGAGGCTTACATTATTAAGAAGACAAAGAGAACGGGTTCTTCCAAAATGTCAAAGTAAGACATTTGACAACGTTCGCGTTTTAAAATCGTGAAATAGCTATGATAGAATATTTATGAATGCCGTCCGACGAATTGATTTAATAGTTAATTATTTGGAGACTGGCAATGTAAAACACTCTCTAGACACTCACAAGATGTTTTATCAGCTTCGCTTTCGATTCCGAACAGCAGGACTTTCATCAAAAGCACCAAAGTAGTGTAAGTAACCTACATTTCGTTGTTAAGGACGCGTTAATAAATGCGCTTAAAAAGTCTATCGATTTTGTATGCATGGCTAATTAAAAGATACTTACGACACGACTGAAGTTCGTCCATTCCATTTTCGCAATCCTTCTGATAATTGCAGACGCGAGACATCTCAATGCAGGAGCCCTCCGAACACCGGAACATGCCGGGCGGACATATTGTGTCGCCTGTAAACAAATACATACAAATGTTAGATAAATCCATTGGACCTAGATTCCACCATAGCCTAAAAAAAAACTAAAAATAACACATAAAAACACCCAAATTATAAGTCTACAATGGTACCAACTACTCTAATAAGTATTTATTCTCTGTGTACGAAGAAAATTTCAAAGGAAAAATAGTAACATTCAAATTTATTTAAGTCAATTATTAAAAATGTATTTACCTAGAAAATCCTACAGAAACTACATTCCGGAATTGAATACACGAAAAAATAAGGTGGAATCATCTCAGTATTGCAGATTATTTAAGTAGTTACTTATTAAATCAACTTTAAATTTAATAACGTAGGAAATTGCAAATTAATCAATTAAGAGCTCCAGGAACGGAATAAATCAGGGGAAAATATTGTAAACATTAATGCATGAAATATTGTTTTAGTTGGCGCATAAATCTACAAAGGAAAACTGAGTTTTTTATTATTTCGAGATTCATTTCAGACTGGACTGGTCTGACTTCAATGGCTAAAAAGCTATTGTTATTGATTTCAGATTATTTAGGTACCTAAGTAGATAGTTACAGTATTTTAGAGTGGCACAAATTTTATCCTTAGACCTTGCGTAATCTTGTTATACCTATATAAAAATCTAGTCACGGTATGTGTGTGTCGCACTCATCTGATACGACTCGACCAATTTTCATTAAATTATTATGTATAATTGGTATATTTGGAAGTAAAATATAATTCATTTCGCTAGGTGAATAGGGCAGGGGCAGAACAACATTTTCCGGATTAGCTAGTGGGTATCAACATAATATGTAATTAATTACCTAGCTATAGTTACGTAAATATAAATTGAAATAATTTATTAAAAAAAAATATTTATTTTTTAAATGCGGTTCTTTTATTTTACTGATTCTTTCACCCTGTTCAAATGTTTCTTCCTAAGAAATATTTGAACAGGTCAAGCGCAGTTCGTGTAGTGTCCACACTTATCGGCATGACTCCGCGCTCTAATGAACCCTCTAGGCTAGGGTTCCGCCGGCTAACGAGCGAACCGTTCATTACCGATACATTGTCTATGACTGTTATTTATGTATTGTGAGAATATTTTACATTTTCAGCAATACGGTGACGAATGATGAATGATGTGAAACGTACTTTACTGACGCCACTTAATGGGAAATATCCTCTAAAGCAACTCAATCTCTAATAAAACAAATTTAATACCTAAAACTCTAAAACAAAATTCACAGTATATAGTCAAAAGTTATATACTTATGAAAGGTTTTCATATAAATATACTTGATAATCAGAAAATGAAATAACAAAAGTTCAAGTAGATTAAATCAATGTCAGCAAGAGAACACAGATTTTTACAACAAAAATAAATTTTTTTATAAATAACGAAGCCTAAAATATTAAGATACAATCAAGTTGCTTTGGCAAACATTCAAAAAAATTAAATTAAAGACAACAAAGATCTAAGAGTAATGGTCCTCCTAACGAAGGTATAATATATCAAAGGGGAGGTTAACTTTCCGAAATCTCTTACAATTTAAGTAACGCTCAACTTATGATAAGAATCCTCTTTATACTCTTAAAAATATTTTTCTTCGACAAAGGAGTTCGTATTCACATTTGTAATAAAAGGAGTGAGATGGCAGAAGGAGAATCAACCAATCGCAACGTGAGCGAGTGTGGCCAACATTGAAATATTGCAACGCGCCAATCGGATCGCGCTGTCGCGCACACTGATTTAAACTTCGAACAGTGGCTGAATTGATTGATTTACGGCCAGTTACAATTTTAATAACTACATTAAATTTAAATAAATGTTCTTGTTAACACAACTACCTATTAGATTTGGTGCAATTTGAGAAGTTTTATAAATATCGCAAAATATTGAATACCTAACTATTGTAATCAGTATAACAAATTATTATACTGATTAAATCAGTAAAACCATTTACCTACTATGATAAAATAGACTCTTAGGAACTACATAATTTCTTACTTATTGTGGAGTAAGCTACGTCGCGTAATTTTCTCGAAACGCGGTGTTGCCTTACTTATAATTATGTCCTCGAGTAGCTCTGACGCTGTGGTTGGTGTAATTTCACCTGAGCCTTAGGTACTATTTACTGTTAGTGTTGTAGGCAATAAAACAAATATAAATAATTTTGTGCAGTAGGTATACTTTTTCCGGTAGGTATATAAAGAAGGTGTTTAATCCACCATAATATAATGAAATTTTTAGTTATAGTAAAATGAATACAGATTAAAAAACTAAAAAAACCGACAAACATCTTAATTGGCCAGAGGTTTTGAATTCACAATTTATACCAAGATAGTAATAATATAATTCGACTGTGAAAAGTACTTGACCATTCAAGTAGCAACACTTGATGGTATGAGATTTGACAATGTTTAGGGTATTAATTATTATGTATTGTTTTCTGCTTGTTGTTACTATGTTTTGTAATTTTAATAAGTGAATCTACGAAGTCTGCAAAACGGTGACTAGTTTAAAATATTTTTTTAAACAATATTTTAATGGTTCTAGTTTGTTTATTTCATAAACATTTAGTGAAATGTAGCCAAGTTTCCGAGACTTGCTCGGATGAATTAGATAAGTGCCAGTTGCAAAAAAGAAATATCAAGCTATCGTTATTAAATCAGGGAAATGACTCGGCTTAGATACCGCCGCAGGTCAACGAAGCCATTCCCTACTAAATAAAACAATAAACACAGAGATTTCTCTTAGTCCACTCAATTCAGTCGCATCCTCGTAAAACAGAGGAAACTCTGCCCTAAAAGCATTCTGATAGGAATCAAAATATCTTCATCACTAAAGCAGCAAGTCTTGCTCGTCAATCCAGTCAGTTCACTCACTCTCATTCACATTCATTCGTTCATAGTCTGTTGAATAAAAGATGGCGGCCGGTGGCTAACGAGGTGGGCGAATCATTGGCGAGTGCCGGCAATTTGGAATAGTAGTGGCGAACGACTCTCAGAGGAGTCTGAGGCGGCCTCAAGGATAGGTAGTCTTTTGAGTCTATTACTGGAATTTCCGAGAATGGATACAATAATGCCTAGTTGTTTGGATAAGTTTTGCCATTTGTATATCTTCTAATTAACCTTAAGTTGCATCTAGAAAAATACGTTTTTTATTTATTTTCTTCTAAACTTGCAAAACTACATTTAAACACTTACTAAGTACTAGAAGAACGTCTTCCAATATTCTATATATTTTTGTGACAACATAAAATTTGAATTAAACTAATTCACAAACTAAAAAACGCCGCCTTTACGAGGGCGTCAAATTTTATCGTTTATTTATGTCAGTCTTACGACGTGTTCCGTACTCTTTTATTGTTCTATGCCCTTATTTAATAGCCGTTGAAGGTATTTTTTCAATATTATTAGGATTGCTTTGTATGATATAACATTAAACAGCTGTAATTGTGATAAAGTGTTTTAGAATCAGAGACGGTTAATTAAATAATATTAATATACAACGATCGTGTCTAAATAACAGTTTTGTCTATTTTTCACAATGGTAGTGTCAAACTAACCTGTAATGTCAAATTAAAAGTACTTAATCAAACTTCCTCTACAAACATAATATTATGAAGCAAAGTAAAATCCGAACTTTTAAAGAATATAATAGGTATAGAAATATGCCAAGAAAATATATTGCAACGTTTCCAAGAAAGAGATCGCGCAACGAGGATATTTATAATTATAACCAACGGGCAAGGTTTTAAGTCTTGCAACAAGACTAAAACTTAGAAGAACCTGATTATAATAAATATTTTATTTTATAAAGCTTTCAGGCAACGTGTGTGAATTTTGAAACAAACAGTATTAATTTGCACAAGGCAACAGACTAGCCAACATTACAGAATATCAATTTAGATTAACAAGCATTCCAGTTATGGCCAGTCGTCGTCAGCTAAGATTATTGCTAGACGTCCGATTGCCTCGGGATCTTGTTTTTACGAGCAATAACCGAGTGTTAACAGGAAAATATAAGTGTTGTAAAAGTACCAGCTGAAGCTCACGAGTGGAAGATAAGTACATAACAGCCTCAAGTACGTCCCATTATAACAAATCTCGTGGTTTAAAAAAGGACGATTTATCTGCAAAGGAATCTGACGAGTCGTTCAATTCGTTTATAAGATAGCAATACTATGTAATATTTCCATGTTATAAAATTTCATTGGGTCATTGGCTGACCGCTGTTGCACCAGTTCTATTGCACCGATAGGAGAAAATGACGTGCATACGATCGCTTGCCAGGTACCTAGAATGCATATGAACTGCGCTGACTGACCCGTAATCCAGGAAATACCATTTCTCTCCCTTGCGCTTTATTTCGATGAAATAAAATCGGTGTGCACTTCTAAGAAATCTTGCATTTAATTAAATATTTTATAGCTCTCAGGGTTCTTGAATAATGAAAATGCTGAGTTTCTGGTGAAATTTCTTCTCGTTAATGGAGGTTTTTCTTTAGCCCTCTAATTTGACGTGTAAACGTATTAAGAAGAATTTTATTGTCAAAAAAAAAGAAGTTAAAACGTACTGTCAACTTCGCAGTCAAACGTTTGTGTCCACATTTTCGGTTTACTTTGTTTACTACATTTTCTAAAAAAGTCATGAGATATTTTCACGTCTTACATCCACCAGGACTAAAGGTCAATTCCCAGAATATTTGTGGAATCGACTTGGCGAATAGTCGCGATGCACTCACCAGATGAAAGATACAGCATTTCCCTCGGGAGCGGTACCAGACATGTTTAGCTATACAATAAATATATCGTAAGGAGCACATAGCGTAAGCCTATCGGAATAGGAGTAAACCATTGGTGGAGAAACAAATATTTTATTTACCTTATATACTTTCTTATACATATTAGAAATTTCTATATTGCAGAAATGATGACCCCGAATTTGTTTCTATAAATTTCAAAATTTTCGGTCAGCATTATTTCATTATTCATCTGCAGTGGCACAATAAAAAAAATATGAAAAAATACTGTCTGTTATGTTACCCTCTTTTACCATCGTACGGTGACTTGTTTTTTACTGTTACCGCTTAGAATACAATTCACAAATTTTATTTAAAATGTAAGATAAAATATTCATTAATTTCCATTAACCATCCGATTGGAATCTATTAGAGGGGGGAGAGGGAGGGGGTATAATGGGTAATGGCCAAGCGACCGTCGGTCGCTATCGCTATTGCCATCAGCACTGTATGGGCACTTTATAGCGATTAGCTGGCTGTGGTTTCGCTCGCTTGTAACTTGTATTTAATAATGTAGGTATATCAATATTCATTTAGCAGATAGCTGCCAGAGTTCAATATACTTTGATTAAAAAGACAATAATTAAAAAAATATAATATATAACTATACTAATATTATAAAGAGGAAAGATTTGTATTTTTGTATTTTTGTATGTTTGTAATGAATAGGCTCCGAAACTACTGGACCGATTTCAAAAATTCTTTCACCTTTGGAAAGCTACATTATCCCCGAGTAACATAGGCTATATAATATCACGCTAAGTCTTATAGTTGCGGAGCAGTAACCGAAAATGTTTCAAAAACGGGGGAAAAGTATCGTTTCTGAGGCCTTAAAAAAATCTTAAGTCCCCCCGTGCGAAGCCGGGACGGGCCGCTAGTATATAATATATTAGTCTTTTTAGTGCATGCACAAATTTGTTAAACCTATTTATAATTGAATATATTTCGAGAAAATATATTATTTAATAGTAAAACAAAGAAACCTCTAAAAACAGAAACTCGTATTTTTAATAACTAAAACTATTAAAACCGGTACCTATTATTTTTCATACCGAAAAAGTATAATATGAAGTATCTATTTCATGCTCCATCTAATTTCAGAAAAAAGAAAACTAACTTTTTAACGAGTAACTGCATTATACTTAGGTACTTGATTAAAAAAATAATTTACTTACATTCTAATTACATTAAATTATCATTTAAACAACGGCAACCGCAAACACGTCTGTGCGCCACGACGCTTCGGTGCCGAGTGGCCGCCATTTTCTGACGCGCCGGAAGAAGAGCGCATCCGTCCGGATGGCGACGCACTTCCGATGCACTCGCTGCGGTTGGCACAAATGGTGTTCGCGCGTCCGATTTTTAACATAATGTAAAACTTTGATACTAATTTGATTAGGTACTGTATTTATTATTACTTTTTAAAACGAACGTAGTAAACGTAGACACAATAATTTATTATTAAACTAGGACAAGAATAGACTTATACTAGTAAATAGGTAGGTTCTGTAAATACATACGAGTAACTTGAACTAAATCAATATTAGAGTTTTAAGTAACAGATTCACAGGTTCTTATTTACAATAAATATATGTTGAGTGCCTACATTGTAACTCCTAAGAAGAAATGGAACTATTCTTAAATACTCCAGGTCTTGATTAAAACAGAAACTACCATTCCGAACTAAAATCTTCCGCCATAATAGAATTGCTGTAGAATGTTCTCGACCCACGTTGGGCGCCAGTTTCACTTTAAGTGAAAATCTCGCAAAATTGTATGGTCGTCTCTTTTTTCTCTTTAAACCTGACAAAGACTGCGATATGTGCCTTTAAGGTTTGGAATGAGTTCAAATATAGTTTTCTCTGCGCCACGCCGTTATGGCTACGGACTAAGAACCTCGCTGTCTTCATTACTATCAGATTATTTTCTTTTATTATCTGTGTTATGGGTTCTTATTACTTTTAGTTACTTTTTATTTAGAAGAAATGGCTCACTGTTACTGGATGAGTATCCAGTAACAGTGAGCCATCTATTATTATTTTATTATTATACTGTTGACTACTCAGTCAACAGTAAAATATTTACAAGAATAAATGCTTAATGATGTATTAATGTAAGGTAAAAGTTAAAGTATTCGATTGTATTTCATTTGCAGCATGCAAATCCGAAACAAGTAAATACATTTTTATGTTAAAATAGTTAACCCGGCAAACATTGTTCTGCGTCTACCTAACGATATGATATTAACGACCTATTGCCATACCTACCTAATATACAAATACAACATTTTATAAAAATTAGTCTAATCCTTTCGGAGGATTACGACCATAAACACCGTGACACAACATTTTTTACATATTAAATTTAGTTTCCTTGTCTGTTAACACCATTAGACAAACTTATCGATACATGTTACTAAGTTTAAGTTTTAAAAACCCTTACAAAAATAAGCAACCGCAGCGGCGTTAACTAGGCTGTATAAATTGAACCATCCACTTGCGCCGAAACGAGCCTCGGAAATTAGGTGCACTATTTACGCCCTCTTATCGCGAGGCTATTAAACCCCTGAGTCGAGTTGTATTATTTGTACGAATAGCACGGCTTAAAATACATAGGTATTACTAAAAGTTCTTCCTACTATATCTAAGAAAAATAAAAGTAAGTATGTGAAAAGTTTGAAATAAGGTGTTGAAGTCTCACACTAAAACTTACATAAATAAATCTTCGTATTCATAGAAAAATGATACACGGTAATGATAAACGTAGTTATAAATATAAGTTGTTCAATTAGATAATGTCTTAAGTACAAAACAAGTGGTATTGACGTCCAGGTTTTCAATTCCATTGTGTTATGATTTCGATGCTCAGAGAGCACGGAAGGTGACTAAGAAATGAGAGGAGCGGGGACAAAATACGTTCTATACTAAATACGTATTATTAGGTTTATAAGTGAACACCCAAAATGTTATATATACTAACACTTATTATGTTCATTCGGTTAACAATTTTACACAACAATAATATTGGTTTAACAATCTGTGAAATTGAAATGAAAAATTTGAAATGCAAAAGTATTCATTTTGTTTGATTATTTAACTCTAAAATTAAGAACAAAACTCGGACAATAACAAACAGTTCATAACTCGAAAACTTTTAGGATTATTCGTTGGACATTATCTTACAAAATTTGCGGAGAAATGCGGAGTTTTCAGACTTCTCGGTTTCGAAATGTCTCCGATATGATTACTTTAATAGCAGGTGTTATCGTTTTAAAAAGTTTTTTGTTCGCAAAGTAGCAGTCACTCTCTTGTTTTTTATTCCAAGTCAGACGAAAGTAGCTGTTAAAATTTACATTGACCATTTTTTAACAAAACGGATGTCGTGATTTTAGTTAGCACGTCATATTTTTAAACCAAAGGGTATATCTTTGGTTTTCTTTTTGACACATGAGATATAAACACTATTAACCATACCTTTTCATTCAGAAAACAAAAGACAAGTTTTTTTTTTTAATAAGCGTAAAGGTGCTAACAACTATAGGACGACCAAAGGCACGTTTACCGAACCGAAAAAAAAATATAAAAAACTGAATAACGTGTCGCGTAATTGCTTACATCGACCTAGTTTCGCAAACCAATCAATTCCTGCAAATTTACCTAAACTCTTATGGGACAAACCTTTCACCGAGGGAAGTCGCCATCGCTTTATCAACATGGCCTCTCGAGCCGAAGCAATCTCGCAGACAACAAAATAAATTGCCCGCGACTCGCTTGGGATTGTTTTTAAATTTCGTTATACCAACTTGGATTCTCCGAGATGTGATAGCTACACACGAGGAAGTAATGTGTGAGAGAGACGGTAAATGCAATACTGCGGCTAGAGTGTTAAAATGTTTTTGATGTTAACATGTTGTGTGAATGGATATAATGTTTGGAAGTCGCAACGTCTTAAAAGTTAAAAACATCGTGCAACAAACAACCATTTGATAAGAAATCATTGTTTATTTGGTTATTGAGAATTTGACTTATATTTGTTTCCTTAACCACTCCTTAAATATAACAATAATGACAAAAATGTAATAACTAAGTATTAAATTGCCTTCAATATAGAATCTAGTTAAAAGTAAGTTAAAAATCTAAAGATTTCTCCCACATAGAAAAGTTCAAACTTGTTGAGCACATAACTTGTAAATGTAACTTAAGTATGACTTAACTTCTGGATTAGTTTAACGGGTCCTGGTTGCGTTCTAAGAAAACTTTTTAATGTGTTATTTGATCTTAAAAACAAGTTTTCTTGTTGAAAGAAATGTAAATATTTTATTTATTACAGATGGGCGCGTGACGCTATAAATTGTATGCAAGGCATTTTGCAACATTACCTACTGACATACTAAATATCTTATTATAATAAAGGACTTTAAAGCTAAAATCACATACGCGGTATATTTTACGAGCCGAGTAAACATTCAAAAACGTTAAAGCAAATAAGCAATTAGTGAAATAACTCAAATACTACAGAATACGCTAGTTTGTAATCATAACTTAATTTTTCAGTCCACAACTAAATAAATAAACTATGTTTAGATTAAACATTTTAAAAGGCAAATAAACTTGTTTGTTTAGTAGGTTGTCATAAATAAAATATATTCATTATTTTATACTTTTGATTTTATGATTTATTATATAAGTAAGTAAAGTTTAATTTCGATACCAACGTTTTATGAAAAATAAATGACATTTATATCCAAATACATACGCTAGTTTCTTTATACATCTAATGTAGAGAAGAGTTCGCATGATCCGACTAGAATATAGTTGTATATATTTAATCTCGACTTTGCCAATACGATATTAACAAAGTTTTTATTTGTTTGTGACATGACATTATCGTCATGTTCATTCATTACAGGGACACTTGGCTATGGGCTAGTTTGAAACAATTTACTTCGTAAAAATGCGAAATATATATAATAAAATTTATTTTCACTTGATGATCTACAGACAAATATATTCGATGAATTACTTTTTAACCAAAAAACGTAACCGACGTATTTAGTATGTAAATAAAGTAACGAGGAAGTTTAGATTTTTTTACGAAAATATTAATGGTGTACCACCGCAATGACAACGGCTGTCAAATAGATTGATTAATATAGCGCTGCTTTACCAGGCAGAAAGACGTCTGCCGGGATCTTCAGTTTGTTAAAAAGTTTCAGAGCTGATTTCTGAATAACAACTATTTTTAAACCTAAACTTATTTGCGATGACTAAACAACTTTGAAATCCTAACTTGAGCGGCAATTGACTTGAATTATATTAACACAGATAAAAGTGTTTTGCATGTATCGCTTGATACTGCAATTTCAATTTGTATTATAATAACAAATAAATTAAGAAGCTATTATAACATATCCTTAAAGTTGTCAATGGTTCACGCGAAAAACTTCCAAACAATGTTACAGAAATGCCGTTAATAGCTGAATATAAAATGACTCCAAAATAACAACATGTTACCCACTTAAGTGGTCGTAAACCTTTTTTGAATAGCAATATTTTCAATACATTTAGCCTACTTGTATGGCGGCAGGAGGCATTAAGGCGCTCAATTGCATGGCTATGTAAAATTGAAAGGGGATCAATAAAAATGACGGTCCCTTTCGAGGCCATAACTCGACTCAGCTATCCCTGTACGAAAATGCCCATAAAAAGTATTTAAATCACCCCTTTATATTTCCTTTAGAACTGGATAAGAATGGTCGAATGGAAAGGTGGAGGCAGGTTGTAGGTAAATAAACAAGTGAACATCATTGCGTTCAATCACGTTTAACTGCAGCTATTCAGAAGCAGACAGTCATATTATGGATGTTAGTTGACTCTTAGCTCCCTACATTACGAGTCATTACTACCAAGTTGGTAGTAGTAATAAGGGTCTAAGTCATGTTTTTATGGATATTGTATAACTAAGAGTCATATTACTAACAACTTATCCAATTTGGTAGTAATATGACTATAAGGGGGCAACAACAGTCAAACGAGATCCACTTAACTGCTTGTTCCCAAATTATAAAGAATACTCAATATTTACGCGTACACTCATAACAAGGATAATCTAATGTTAATCCTAACGTATGCTATAAAAACGCTTCAGTTTATAAATTAAGCTCGCATCAACTACAACGGCCCTTTCCACATATTTGTTATTCCCGCTCTATTTATTTTCATCACGTTTTATGAAGACGTTGCGTTCAGCGCTCCTCACGATTATTAAGGGGGGATGTAAACAAATCACTGTGTAGGTACGCTTTGAAATACTGAGAATGGGTCGGTATAATACTTAGGATTTAACTTTTATTTAAAGTAACCCTTTGTAACGTATATAGCAGGTTTTAAGCTTTACGTTATGATATATACGATTATAATACAGACACGAACTTTAGGGACATGTAAACATGCATTGATATATCTACAAGCTGCATTAGATTTGTTGTATTGTATCTAGGTATGGATTCATGTGCTGAATCGCTGAATATAAAATAACTGAAAGCCTTTTAAACAAAAACAACTGAAATGCGAATGTTAAATTTTTTTTAAGTAGGTATGGTATGACTAGAAGGAATAAAATTGAGATCTAGAGGAAAATTAAAAGTAGCGCCGTAGTGACAGTAAGTACCTAAGTAATAGACAATTGGGTATAGCCGTATCGAACGTACGGAAATTAAGTATGAACGTGAATACATATATATAATAAAAGAGAAAGAAAGCCGCGTGTAAGTGAATATTATAAGAAGTGTATGTTGAGATTGTGGCTATAGATATGGATGAAAGTAAAATACCTATTTCCCGAACCGACCGCAAACTTACATTTTTACTTATAGTAGTTTAAACAAAAATGAAGACTCATTTCATTACAAGGTCAATGTTCTTTTAAATTATTATAAATTTTCTATTGAAAGTATTTATGTATTAAGCTGACGTCATCGATATCTCTGTAAATAAGAGGGCTCTGCATTGACATTCAAATCAGATCACATTGAAAGGGAAAGCTTTGCGAACGAAATAAAGGAAATTAAGTTATAAAATTCTTTTCAATAGAAATATTCAAGATTTTTCATAAATAATTTCGACGCCCCATGATATAGGAGTTATCTGTCATATTTCATGAAAAGAGAAGAACGAACCTAGTAATACTACATAATTAAATAAAAATCATTGAAAATAGCTCACAATGTATATGTCATGAATGTCATCTCCGTTAAGTCCTTTTATAGTTGTTTCATTCCAATGTGTAATAACCGCGAAGGTATCAGAAATAATTAAACAAAATATTATTATACAAAGTACGGTCGGGACGCTGGACGGAGCGTCATGCATGTGGATGGCTCCTCAAACATTTGCCGGCCACACTCGAGGACGCTCGTTCGACTCCACGCTGATTGATTATGTTCTATTTACGAGATAAATATTTACATAATAATATCGCACACTTTCATCTAAATTAAAAAATAGCTTTTTTTTGCAGGAGAGTCTAAAAACTGATTAATTTGTACATAATAACAACATATGCACTGCAGGAGTTTTCTGTATAGATTCAGGCGTTTTTTAATGAAGCTAGAAGAGTTAGCTTAATTCGAGTTTTAATGGTAGGTAAGTCTTGCTCTAAGGAATTCGATGGTAGCATAACTTAAATCTTCAGGTTTTTGTGTGAGCTCCCTTATGATCTAGGAATGCGATATATTTTGAATAAAGTCTGAAGTTTTATGGAATGCGTGCTAATGGTGCGTAAATAGTCATAGCGTAATATTATTCGCGGCAAAGTATGCTTTTTCAAAAGCTATAAAACGCCAGAAATCATCATTTTATTACAACACGTGTAGGTAATGTTTCTTTTTTTATTAAGGGACGTCTTATAGGTTGTATAGTCATAAAGCACACTGTGCTAGTGCTCTCTAATGACATATGCCATAATTATACTTTTAATGTCTAGTCAATATATTAGACCGCCAGGCGATATGTCCCGAACGACTTTGCAGGCTTTTTTTTTGTTTAGCATTAAGTATTCTTCGTATATACTTAAAAAAAATATTCTAGTAACTCTTTGGTTATATTCCATTGCAAGAAATATTCCCAATAGTAAAACAAGAAATAGGTTTTAGTTACGATTTATGTATATAATTGAACAATACGATTATTTCATAAACAACTACCTATTTTATATCTAAAACAAGCTACATAACACAATTAACTATCTACGTTTATAAATATAACTTACCTTTTTTAAATGACAAAAAAAAAACAAAACGGTACCTATTTCAGTACAGCAAAACAAAATCCCATAATGTAGAAAGAAATTAAATAAACGATTTCAAGAAAAATAAAACGAACAGGAAAAATAACTGCAAATTACAGTAACCCATTAGATTTGCTCAAACGATAAATAAATAATTTCAAGTACCAAGATCAAACAACTGATTCGAGGGTTATTTTTAAGAATATACATTTTTATTAATCTGGTTACCAGATGCTTTCTTAGGAAATACATTTTACAAGTATAAATGATAATTTCTGATGCCTTCGCGGTTATTACACATTGGAATGAAACAACTATTAACGGATTTAACTCGCGTATTTTTATTTTATTTTATTTGCTGACGTTTCGGATTCTAAAATAAAAATACGCGAGTTAAATCCGTTAATAGTTGTTTCATTCCAAAGTATAAATGATTATAAAGTTGTAAATAAACGGAAGAAATAAATCTGGTTAAAAAAAATACATTCAAACTACGAACACAAATCTACAAGCGCCCTCTACTGACGTACCTTTGAATCGTATTTTTTTAAGAAAAGACTTGGGAAGCCGACTCTTCATTCGGCCCACTCGCCCTGAAAACAACGTTACTTTTAAAAATAAATATATTAGCTATTGAATTTTTTTTTATGAAAGTTCATCATCGTGAATGTTGATAACTAATTGCTTTTTATAATTAAATGCTATTTCAATTGGGCCCGCCACATAAATTTAATGCGACATATTAACGTTTATATAATAGTTAGTACGTATGAAATGTTCAAAAATAGATTATTGTCATTTTAAAAATCAAACCAATTTATTAATTTATTTGAAGCATTTTTCTAAAGTCAAGCGGTGGCTTTTTATGCAAAATATTTCTGAGTGAACTTGTTTTTATTTACAAATGGTGCTTAAAAAATAACTTCGATCATTTATAGTGTGGCACCATTAATGGCGGCATATAAAGAAGATTTTTATATTATTTCGTATTTCGTTGGAGGAAAATCCAATAATGTCGATAGGTACAGTAACAGTAGGTATTATTAACGTTACAATATATTTTTTATATTTTATCTTTTATTATTTTTATAAGCATTTTTTTAGTAAAAATAATAATACAGAAGGCAATCGTTCCTTAGATAAAAGACATCTTGAATGAATTGAAAGTCGTGACTGAACTCCAAGAATATTGATAGACTAAGCCCGTGTAAAATACGTAGCAAGCGCTACGTGTTTCGTAGCAAGCGCTACACCTTTCGTAGCGTTCCTAACTGAAACGGTGCCTTTGTAACTGTAAAATATGACGACATAAGGCTTTTGCATCTTTTCAATGAACAATATAAAAACAATACAAATTTGAATTGTGGATGTTCTGACACTATCTAAACTTTTTATCTAATTAACCAAGTCATAATAACTAGAAGTAGGTACTAGTAGTAGTATATATATGTACTTAAATGATTACAAAGTTCCAAAATCCACGGAAGCCTTGTAAGTGGAAGCGCAGAGTAAATTGACATGTGTACAAAAGAATAACATTATAGTAAAACAGTTACAAGACAATACGTTTACAAAAATTATCAGAGATATAAATCTACAAATGTTTACCAACTTTCATACGGAAAATAATACAGAACGACAATAATATTTCACTGGGTGTATTTTCCTTGTTTATTTAACAATCATCATTGGTTCCCATTTCAGTGAGATTTTCCCTATCTGTTGGAATCATCCTCCAGAATTCGGGAATTAAGAAGAGTAATTCATAAAGATAATCTGTTTGACAATAAGCTTTGGCTCGGGCCTAACCGGAATAAGTCTGTTAGGAATATTTCCTCTTAATGATAAATAAATAGTCGGCCTTAATCTTTTGAGACAAGTGCGCCTTTCAAATATTTTGCCTGTTTAATAATCTGCCAAGGAAAATTATATAAATACAATGTTCAACTAAGTTTGCTCATGTACATATTTATATTAATAAATGTCATCCATTATCGCTTATCCGGTGTATATTTATATGGAGCTTAATCGATGTATTTTTTCGTTCTTAATCTTAATCTTGTGATATTTAATCAACGTTCAAGAAACACCCTAATGTTGACATCATAAATACATATTATTATGAACAATAACATAGAAATATCAACTTTATATTTTTTGTAGCAAGTTTTTATCCGTAGGTATATTTAATTTAAAAAAATTATTATGCCACCATAATATTATTATAATACGTAAAGTTAAAATAAAGATAATTTTGTTAACTGCATGCTGCATAAATATTTCGTTAATTTGAAATTCAATTTTGTTACTATGTCAGATTCAAACCTCAAATATGGTATCTTGGAAACCGATTTCCATATTTCGATGTATTAGAATACAGACGTGGTGCTAGCTTACGAACAACATTGCTCTTATTTAGTAGAAGGGGATCCTTCAAATTCCTATTTTAAACGACAATGTACCTACTGGAAGTATAAATTGCATTTTTTTTAAACTGAAACCTAGCTAGGTTTCTTGGCTAAACATATAAAAAATACACTTTAAAAATGTAATGAACAATAATAATTTATTTTAATACAGAATATAAAACTAAGTAGGTATGTCTACATTCTAAGAACTAGTAAACTTTATAGACCAGAAACATTAACACAATCCTACAAAAACTTGTAAACACCCATACCTCGTCTAAATTGCAATACATCTTTTTAACTCTCATCTCAATACATGAATAAACTGAATATTTTGGGCCCAAATGTAAATAACCGGGGTTCGGGCGAGTGCCTGTCGCTCATTAGCACGAGGGGCACGGACCGATCGCGATGGTTACCTGTAACAAATAATAATTGCAATTAACACTTGAAACGTAATCAAAATTAAATTAACAGCTGAACGAATCATTTCTGATACCTTCGCGGTCATTACAGATTGAAATAAAACAATTATAACGGATTTAACTCGCGTGTTTTGTTTTATTTGCTGAAGTTTCGAAAAGTTTACACTTGAACTTATTATGGGTAAATTATATATAATAATATAATTAAATATAGACATAAACTTCGATAGTTTGCAGAAGTTCCAACGGAAGCTTATTTGTCAACTTAAGCCCTTAGTTTAGTTATAATTTTTCTTTATAGTTCAATCATACTACAGTTTACACTATAGGTAAGTGTTGTGCTAACCTGTAAGTTAAATGTATATTTTTAATTTAGTTAGTTTGCCTAATAAAACAAAAAAAAATATTCCTGTGGCAGAATATACTCGTGTACATTACACGGGATTCATCAAACCCACAAACCTCTACTACCTATTTGTAGTCGCGATCACTCACAAATATAATTTATGGGAGGAAATAAACAAGGCGATATCGTTTTGCAATGGTGATGAAAGAAAATAATGAAAATGTATAATATTGAAGCTAACAAAAAGTTACATGGGCAGTTTTCTTATGTCGATTCCATTCATTTGTCGAATGATACTGTCTGGGGCTGAAAAGAAAACAAGACGCTGAACGAGAGTTCCGTTACCTTGCAGCAATGGAGACTAGACTTCAAGTTGCAGCTCAGACGCTAGACTCGCGTCAGACAAACGTTCAACAAACCAATTTAGAACCGACTGTTGTTTGTTGTCCGATATTAAAAATTCCACGAGGATTGCACAAAGGTTGAACAACAGTGAAATAGATAACAACAGTAAAGTTAACAGTGGGTAATTAATTGAATATTTTTTCCCATTTAAAAAAAAAACTTATTTAAACGAACTATGTCCCAAAAATATCGCAAACGCTTTTTCCAATCATAGAAAAAGTAAAACAATATTATAAATATGTAGGTAGGTATCAAAGTTTAACAAAAGTTCCACCTGTTTCATGATATGAAACAGAAACAATTAAATCAGCTTTAGAAAATATCTTAAAAGACAAAATATCTAAGACCAAAAATGTATTTTCTTGACTGACATTAATAATACTCCAAATCACAATTTAAGAAATGCAGATTGCAATGTGTCGTAGCATGACTGGACGGAGTCGTGCCACTATTATGAAAACTGTAAAGTTTCCAAAACGTAAGCCAATAAAATAAAATACGCGAGTTAAATCCGTTTATAGTTTCATTCTAATGTGAAATAACCGCGAAGGCATCAGAAATTAATAAGATATGCATTCATGAAAGTACGAGTACGATGTTTAAGTCCTACTGTACTGTTTTTATAATAGTTACTATAATAGCATTCGTAGAAAACGGCAAAGCTCTGACGGACCGTCAAGAGCTCAAAGCACTTGTTCGAAATAAAGGAAACTTGTACGAAATGAAAGAAAATGCACATTTGTTTCAATGCTGTGTTTTAATTGCAGTTCGGTATTGAAAAGCGATGCGATGCCAAAGATATGTACCTACCTAGATACCATTGAATTAAAACGTGCAATATTAAATTACATAAACAAAACATAAAGTTGAATTATTTTAAATTGCGAAAATCCGAGACCCGAAACCCTATGTTCGGAAACAAATAGTCCTAAAAAAGTTGCGTCAAATTTCGACAACGTCAAGAAAAATGATGCGGGCGTGTAGTAATTTATAGAAAAAGTTTCGGTACGGCAACATCTTATATTATACTAAATGATATCTATCCATATATTATATAAATATAAAATAAGAAGCTGACCTAATGACTGAGTATCAAAGCAGGGCCTAAATTATAAGGGTTAGAAACTTGAAATTTTGCACTCCCTTACACCACGTAAGGATTTTTTTAATTCACCCTCTTATAAAAACGAATCATTTCGTAATATACATGAATTGGTTATATTAATATATAGTTATGATTTGTATAAATAATCAATGACTAAACAGCATGCATTTCTAAAATTGCTGCTATTCGCGTAATAAAACAGATACTTATTAATACGTGGGTGGATCAAAAAGTACCCGCGTTAAGACAGAAAAAACTTTTTTTTTTAGAGATTTTTTTTTTTATTTTTTAACATAATTTCCTTCGAGGTCTTTACACATAACCCCACTTTTTTACCACTTTTTCAACCCCTCGAAAAATATGTTTTTTCAAACCCTTTAAAATACCCTTCTGATTCGGCAACCATCTCTTCGTGTGAGCTGATTTTTTTAACCCCCGAGCCAAGTTTTCATGTTGAGGCACCAAAAGACGTCGTAGGACGTCAGATCAATTAATTATGGTGGGTGAAGCAACAATTCGTAGCGAAATTCCACTAATTTGACAGCGACAAACCTGGATGAATGTTCTGGTGCGTTATCGGGGCCATACAGCATTTTTCCTAGCCAAATGGGGCCGTGTATTCTTAAGTTTTTTATCGAATCGGTCCAATAATTCACTATAATATTGCCCTGTGATTGTTCTTTCTTTCTGTAAGATGTTAATAAGGAGTATTCCCTTCGAATCCCAAAAAAATCCTGGCCATGACTTTTTCGGCAGATGGGACCGTTTTCGCCTTCTTTGGAGGAGATTCATATGGGAAAATCTATTTTTTGGACTCGCTTGGTCTCTAGCGTATAATAATAGACTCAGGTTTCGTTAACAGTCATAACTCGAGACAAAAACTCCATCGGGTTGCGCTTAAACAGATCCAAACATTGCTTTGACATTGACATTGAATCCGATTATTTTCATCTGTGAGTAAACGCGGCAGCCAAAGGGCGGACATCATTTTCTTGTGCAATTTATTACATAATATACTAAAAAATGTTCTGTACGACACGCCTACAATGTCAGCTAATTCGCAAACTTTAGTTCGTCGATCTGCGATAATCATGTCATGAACTTTTTTAATGACCTCTTCGGAAACCACGTCTGGCGGGCGACCTGGCCGGTCTTCATCAAAAACAGTTGTGTGCCACGTTTAAATTCATGGAACCAAAATCCGACGGTTGTCACAGAAGGCGAAAGGCCCCCATAGACAGCATCCAACTTTACTTTTATTTAATCGCATGTTTTTCCATCTAAAAATAAAAACCGAATTACGAAACGATGTTGATCTTTTTCCATGTCACCGCGAAATACAACACTCTTGTGATAAAACTGGCCACTAAATAAAAGGTAATGTATTGTTTTTAAACAAATATATATTTTTTAATTTCTAAATACCTTAAGTACACGATGATAATAACAACATAGCTCAACGACATCGTCTGTTTCCAAACGCGGGTACTTTTTGATCCACCCATGTAAGTGAGAATATATTTACTAGTAGGACCAAAGCCGAAATAATTTTACAAGGCATACAGTCTCCTTTCCTTTCGAACTCAAAAATGTTGGAAAGCAAACGTGCAAAGAACACTAGAATAAAGATCGAACAAAGGAAGCGGGAATACCAGAAAAGCGGGATTTGAGGCGTTCCCGGCCACAGGGGACTGCAGGTATGTAGCTCAAAAGCCAGCAGTTTCGGGCCTGAAGTCTTTGTACCTGGTATTTTATGCATGCTGTACAATCATGATAAAATTAACTTGATAATTTCTGATGCCTTCGCGGTTATTACACATTGGAATGAAACAACTATTAACGGATTGGAATGAAACAACTATTAACGGATTTAACTCGCGTATTTTTATTTTATTTTATTTGCTGACGTTTCAGATTCTTTACAGTTTCCATAATCGTAGCATGACTGAGCTGACAAAAGTCTAACGCTAAAGTAGAGTGGCTCAGATCAGAAATTATTAACTATTAACGGATTTAACTCGCGTATTTTTATTTTATTTTATTTGCTTACTTTTAGCGTTAGACTATTGTCAGCTCAGTCGTACGATTATGGAAACTGTAAAGAATCCGAAACGTCAGCAAATAAAATAAAATAAAAATACGCGAGTTAAATCCGTTAATAGTTGTTTCATTCCAATGTGTAATAACCGAGAAGGCATCAGAAATTATTAAAAAAACATATATTTTGACAGAGATAAATCTATAGTGTCGCACGTATCGATTATTGATATTATTAGGGAAACTATTATTTTTTTTACATATATATCATTCTAATTGACTATAACAGTTCAAAATGCTTATTTTGTTTTTGGCAACCACATGATATGTGTCTTGAGCAAATTTCAACTTCCATAGGAAGACTTCCCAAAGCGACCCAAACTAGAGCAATAAATCTCTCAAAATTCATCTCCCTGCTCACCCTGCCGTAACTTACTGCACTTGACGTTAATTCGTCCTTGAAAGCCTTAGGGCGGGCCTTAAATTTACGTCTCCTGTTTTCTAAACTTACACACGTCAAGATTTCAAACTTGCTACAATGTTAGAACACAGATAATTAGTATCATTTCTCTAAATCTAGGTATAGTGTTATACTTAGTTATGTTACTTTGATATATACATACTGTTTGAACTAACATCATTATCGAATATTCATATGATTTGCTATATTTACACTACCCAACTCGTAAATCGAAAAAGAGGTCACTAATTGTTTGAAATAGAAAAAATAGTTTTGCACGCTACTTGAACCAATATTGAATCTTTAAGTCGCTTGTCCTGCTTGTTAAATGCTTTAAAACTACACACAGAGAGAACACTGCCTTAAGCTGGCGAAATATATTTTTTCATATCAAATATGACTATACGTATACAGGTTACTAGACTACAATAAAACGTTTGCTTTCTATTTTGTTATTTCGCGGATCGTGCCTATCGTACCTACATGTGGTTCTTTAGAACGATGCAATAACAACAAAGCAGTATATATGTCACTCGTGTTTAAGTTTACGCATGGTTGTGACTCATGAGTGGTCTCAGACAACTCGGCTCCTCTTCAAGTGATTAGTTGTCGGTGGCCGGGTGTAATTAACAGATATACTTGACTACACTTATCTATAGTTGAGATGTTTAGGTGTAAATAAACCATCTTGCTTATTTACAATTATACGTACGCTTGATCAAATAATTTGTAAATTAAGTACAAACACGTTTGGTAAACATATATAAGTAATAAGCATTTTCATGACATATTTAAAGCAGACAAAATGTGACACAGTTTTCTAAATATGTAAAGGTGAAGGAGACAATTTCGACGGCGCTACTAAAACAATTATAAACAATAACCCCTTTATACGACATTTAAATTATACCTGCACTTTAAAAGATATTCTAGCAAAAATTAATTAATACATCACAAAATAACGGTATCTCAAAAGAGCACATACAAAAGTAGCGCATTTCCCACCTGCATAATATGTGCATTATGTGCTTGCATGCTGCACACAAAGTGTGTTGGTAAATGTTTACAAGCCACGAAGCTTTGTGAATAGCAGTTTTTGAAAATAATGAGATTTTATAACGTTTCAAGATGAATCAGCTCAAGGTATTAAGTTAATATTTCAAAACACACTCGCTCAATAATTTATCAAATTGAATAAAAAAAATCGAGACAAGTACGTGGCACTTTCAATCCACTAACAAACTTCATTCAATTTTAACAAAATTCAACAATCATATTGAAAGATTGCTTAACAAACGTCATTCCCGCAGCCGTGTAACGGTCATTACACGCAGGAGTATCACGCTTTACACACAAGGACATTATGCTTTACACGCTTACACGTGTTCGGCGTAACGTGTCGTGCTTTACGCGGCGCGGCGAGCTTTACGGTCGCACTTGGCGTACGGGAATGAGAATTTAGGCAGGCAATGACGAAATGACAGGCGTTTCAAATTCTGGTAATTGGACTTTCGAAGTGAAAGATCTACCGTTTGTGTCATACTCGTATTTTCTACCCACTTTGAGATGCACTTCCATTTTTGTAGCTTTTTTAGAATACAATAGTTTTTCTTGAAAAATGCGAAAGTTTCTTTAAATAAAATTATTATCTTGATAATTTCATTGTTATTTTGAATAAGCGTTTTATAGTGAACAATCGCGACAATGTAACCTAGATGTAAAATGTTATTCAGTGTCATCTTGCGACAGCACAAAAAGTTAAATGGAACACATTTCCTACCGCGACTCGGATAATTTACGTACACGTTACCACTAACAATAAACCTCAGTGTCTAAGTAAAACAAGTATCTTGCGAGCTAAAGTAGTACCAACGACATTCGCAATAAAATCTACTTTCAGTCAAAGCTCTCAACAAACTAAGTACTTCGATGCGGTACTGACAAATAGACAGACAGCATAAATCTCTGACAGTAACGGAGTAATGACTTTGATGTTGTAAAAATGTAGAGCGCATTTTTATTTTTCTCCTGAGAAACAACGTTTCAATTAATAAAGTACACATTGATACATTGTATGTATCATATTTATAATAAAAAAATAAATAAACTCACATACGAGTAGCGATCATTTTCCGGTATAAATGAAGACAAGATAAAAGAGAAGCAAATAAATGTAATATTACTACGAAATCTGTTTAGTAGATTAACAAACCCACACGAAATAAATAAAACCAGAGCGCATTCGCAATAATTAACATAATACTACCGTCTCGCTCCGCCATTTGCATTTTTATGAGAGTGCACCGAACGAAAATTAAAATGAAAAAAAAAAGTCCAGCCCTGAAAACTCCGCAGGATAATGAACTCGCAAAGTAAATTTCACGCAAAGTCAAAAGGTTTAGCGCACCTGTATTTCACTAGAGCGACAGTGAAAAGGTTTGCGAGACCTGATTTTGTTTACCCGTCGAAGGCAAATTTAAAACTTCGTACGTATGGTAGATTGCTAATTTCGTTTGTGTTTATTCTAAATGTAAATAAGGGGACTTGTTTGCTTAGTTCGTGATTCTGCTTAGCGATAAAGTTTTTGATGACTCGATCGACGAATTATGCAAAATAAGCTAACTAGTTAAAATGAGAGATTCGTATTAAAAGTTAATGGTGCGGCACACGTAGTAGACGTCATAAGCATCTGTATTTGCCATTGGTTTTTTTCCCTTGTGAGTATAATATGATATTATTTTTGTAACGAATGCTACTAATATAATAGATGTACATGTATATTTTTATTTTGAGTTTGTTACAGTCACGTAGGACCATTTATATCGTCAAAAGGTTGATTTAGAGGTAGGTACTATTCCTATAAACCCAGACGATGAAGACTCAGCTTCACAGGAATCTACAACATCCAATTTATTTAAATACATCCTCAAAAAACCTACATTTTATGCTACAAGGTTCAATTTATTTGTAAAGACATGCGAAGAAGGAATTTGCGGATATTAGGGAAACGTGATATCCGCAAATTCCAGTAGTGTAAGTTGCATAGAAGTACCATCCAAATATCTTGTTACTTGTCTATCACACCTATGTATGTATGTATTCTAAAATAGTTATTTATAATCTCCTTCAATATAAATAGAACGTAATACTAATAAAATATACTTATATAATACTAATATAAAAACCTTGATCACTCAGGTATCTATTCCTGTAATCCTGGTAACGGTCCCTAGGGGATCAATGAGATATTTCGACGGAACGGAGGTTAGATCTGTTAGAGTTATAAGACATTTTATCCATTTATTCGTTACTGTAGTTGAGTACATTCACGAATGTAGCAGAAAGAGGTCTGAGTGCAAATATTCTGTCACAAAAAACTACTCGATTAACTTGACGTAAACGTATGAAGATATTGATCGGAATTTCGATTAATAAAACCCTTGCAAATATAAATGAGACTCTTGAGCAATTTGGCTTTTAAATACCAATAAAATACTTTGTACATCTTCTAAATCCCATTTTATTATGTTCTCAATCAAAAAACTAGTTGAAGAACGGTATACAAGTGCCGTAATAAACCTCAAAAAGTTTTTCGATTAAGCTGAGAAAAATTTATACTTTTGATGTTTTTCAACAATATTGTCTGGCTTATTTCACGGGATTTACTGTTGCCGGATGTTGTAAATTCTGCTTAATTATCCGACGCCACTAGATAAGGGTCTGGTCAAGGGGTTAAACTGCCTAATTTATTCGTTACATAGATAAAAATAACGGCCTCAATGCTCAGTTGAAGTCCAATTTAATTGAAAAGTACTTCAACGATAAAACTGTTACAGTTTAGATTTTATACGAGTACAGTTATAAAATTTGATCTTTACGACTTGATCAAATTAGAGTTAAGTATGAAATATACGCTGCTCTCTATTTATAAATCGGCCATTAAATGATATACTTAGTATTTACGTACTACTAGTGCCTATGATCCTTAATAAAATAAATAATACAGAACAAAACCCCCATTTCTTAGTTAATCTTTACTTTTGTTGTATACCTACGATATAAAGTCGAAAAAATAATATTACGCGAGTAACGATGATAAGAGATAAGACTAAAATAACTCAGTTGCTATAAATAAATTAGTTAACATGAAAGTGCCGTAATGAGACAAAATGGTCGCTGTATTGGCAATTTAAAAATTAAATGTTCGGTTTTAAATTAAGTTGAAATAAAGCGAATTCTCTTTCAAAGCGCCGCCGGACCGACCGTTAGGGTTGCCAATAAAAAAAAATAAAGACAGCCTTAGAACATGGATAGAAAAGAAATTAATAATTATTATACTATGTAAACATTAATTGTAATGAAACAACTACAATGTATTTAGCTCGCGTATTTCATTTTGTATATTCGTAGATCGACTGAGCTTTAAAAAATCACTTTAGCGTTAAAATATCGTCAGCTCAGTCGTGCTACAAATAAAACTTTAATTGTTATGATGAAAAAATTATCAATTTATACAATTTCGTTTCTCGGTGTAACATACTTCATGGGATAAAGTACTGCAAACTTTTATTTGAGATAGTACGAAAGTATCTAATACGTGGGTGGATCAAAAAGTACCCGTGTTAAGACAGAAAAAACTTTTTTTTAAAACATTTTTTTTTTATTTTTTTACGTAATTTCCTTCGAGGTCTTCACACATGACCCCACTTTTTGGCCACTTTTTTAACCCCTCGAAAAATATGTTTTTTCAAACCCTTTAAAATACGCTTCTGATTCGGCAATCACCTCTTCGTTTGAGCTGATTTTTTCAACCCCCGAGCCAAGTTTTCATGTTGAGGCACCAAAAGACGTCGTAGGACGTCAGATCAATTGAATATGGTAGGTGCAGCAACAACTCGTAGCGAAATTCCACTAATTTGACAACGTCAAACCTGGATGAATGTGCTGGTGCGTTATCGGGGCCATAGAGCATTTTTTCCTAGCCAAATGGGGCCGTGTATTCTTAATTTTTTTATCGAATCGATCCAATAATTCTCTATAATATTGCCCTGTGATTGTTCTTCCTTTCTGTAAGATGTTAATAAGAAGTATTCCCTTCGAATCCCAAAAAAATCGTGGCTATGACTTTTCCGGCAGATGGGACCGTTTTCGCCTTCTTTGGAGGAGATTCATATGGGAAAATCTATTGTTTGGACTCGCTTGGTCTCTAGCGTATAATAATAGACTCAGGTTTCGTTAACATCCATAACTCGAGACAAAAACTCCATCGGGTTTCTCTTAAACAGATCCAAACATTGCTTTGACATTGACATAGAATCCGATTATTTTCATCTGTGAGTAAACGCGGCAGCCAAAGGGCGGACATCATTTTCTTGTGCAATTTATTACATAATATACTGAAAAATGTTCTGTACGATACGCCTACAATGTCAGCTAATTCGCAAACTTTAGTTCGTCGATCTGCGATAATCATGTCATGAACTTTTTTAATGACCTCTTCGGAAACCACGTCTGGAGGGCGACCTGGCCGGTCTTCATTAAAAACAGTTGTGTGTCACGTTTAAATTCATGGAACCAATATCTGACGGTTGTCACAGAAGGCGAAAGGCCCCCAGAGACAGCATCCAACTTTACTTTTATTTCATCGCATGTTTTTCCATCTAAAAATAAAAACCGAATTACGAAACGATATTGATCTTTTTCCAAGTCACCGCGAAATACAACACTCTTGTGATAAAACTGGCCACTAAATAAAAGGTAATGTATTGTTTTTAAACAAATATATATTTTTTAATTTCTAAATACCTTAAGTAAACGATGATAATAACAACATAGCTCAACGACATCATCTGTTTCCGAACGCGGGTACTTTTTGATCCACCCATGTACTACCCGTAAATGGGTATAAAAACAGTTACAGCGTTGATACATTTTGTATTGTTAAACAAAATAGACAACCCTGGACGTAGCTGGATCATGCAAATTTGATCAGGATCCGAATTAACTGTCGTATAATGGAAATAAGTATCGTGTAAAACCGAACAACGCGTATAGCTAGTTCGATGATAAGCAAATATGAGAGTATTAAATATTTAAAAAATGTTTTCATACTATAATGTAAAACGCGTAAGAGGTTTTATTAAAAAACCCTTCGAAATCAAGTACCTATACAAGCGAGAAAATATTTGAAGACATTCGAATTGGGATATTGAATTCAAATGATCTCGAAATATTTGATACATCCATTACACATTGAAAAAGTGCGAATTAATAAACTCTGGATCTGTCGCGTAGTCACCGGTGCGTACAGTTAGGATTTTTTATGAAAATAAATATAAATTCGAAATATATGACGTCAATATTTCTACAAGTCACATTTCCAAAGGAAATAATATAGCAAGTATTTTTTATGATCATTCAATCCGAAACTTTGAATACTTTTGTGACAAATATTGACACGTGCCCCCCTACACAAGTGCTTTTCGATAATAGCGAACGTGAACGAATTGACGTACCTAAGCGAACGGAAACCGAATACTTGACTTTTCTTAGCTTGTGTCATGTCTCGACGTTAGAAGCATAAGGTCGGATGTGTGATTTTGCAACTTTTCAGGAGAGCGTTTTAAAGTTTGCGGTAATTGTCTGTTAAGTTTGACAAAATCTGTAAAGAATATAGTAAACCTAAGAGTTTCATCCCTTAGAGCGTTTAACTGGCTACACTTACACATTAAATGTTTTATCATTGTTATACAAAAAATAGAAAATAAATTATTTTATATAAAAAAAACCGGTGATCCGACCTTCTGCTTGTAAAAAATAACTACTTTCGACATAATGTGAAAAATATCTCAGATACGACTGGATAAAGTTCATTTTATTTGAAGCATAATGTCGGTTCTTCAGATAAAACTACGATTTCTTAATATTACATAAGAAGCATAAGGCTTTATGTAGTTGTACGGCTTTTGGAGTCAGTTTTTTTTTAAGCAAAATGTCGTATTGCAACTTATGACCTCTTGTGACGAATGTGCTGAAGGTCTTAACTATAAATACGAATCAATTGAACTAACAGTTACTACAAGCATAAGGATGTATTTGTTGATGTAATCTATTTTTTACAATATATTTTAATGGAATAGGGTCGGTTAGCGAAATATGACCTTATACTTGTAGACATCAATGGAAAAAGCTAGATACGACATTATGCAACACTATTATCTCTGCATCCAAAAGAGATAGAAATACGTTTGACAGTTGTACAGAAAGAGCTAGACGAGCTGAGACCATCGGTGTTAAAAAGTGATTTTCGTCGTAAATTCAAATACGACCTTATGCTTCTGACGTCGAGATGTCCATACATTGTTTATCGTTAAAACAAAACGATGTCACCTTTTCTTATCCAACCATTTTGAAGTTATTTTTATAGTTATCATCATGAATGAAACTAAAAGGTTTTCTACATCTTTAATCTGACAAGACATTAACTTTGATTAAATTACAGATAAACCTTCTAGTTTCTGAGGTATACTAATTTAACTGTAAAGCTTAGGTTCGCGTAAAGTTTCCGTCACGGAGTATAAACCGGGCTTTTACCCCAGACGAAACAACGGTGGAGGTTGTTTAAATGTAGCACGCTAACTGAGTTTTAAATGCAAGAAAATACAATGGAATTTAATACATCTCTGTCCCTAGTCCCTACTGATATCATAAAGTTGACAGTAACTCTCTCGCACTTTTTTATGGAGATAATTTAAGTCTACGGATGATATGGGATGTTTATCACGGAAATAAGGCGGTGAAAAGTAGTTGTAGTTGATTTACTAAGCTACGCGAAGTAACAATTTTAGGCGTACAAAGTCACGGACAGAAGCTACTATATATAATTTGGGGCAAGTATCATTAAAAATTAAAACAGTAAAGTTATAATGAAGTGGGTGTATGAAATTAGCAGGTACTGATAACTTGAAACTTGAATAACTACAAAGACATAATTCCCAAACTTATCCCATATTATGATCAAAAAAGTATTTAAACTAATGAACATTCTCAATTACTAACTTGTATCGATATCCATTTCCCAGCTCTGTACGTATTCATATTATTAATCATTTAGATAACTTCCCCGAAGTGTAATGAATCGCTACAGATATCATTTTTGTTAATAATGGGAAAAGCGTCAGAACCATTAGGTACGTGGTTAACTTGATTCCCAGAATAAGTATTCTAGTATAAAATAAATAAAAAACTTTGTGGAGTTCTAACAACAGAAAATTATGTTTTACCGGTAACTTTACCTAGGTATCTTCTTACAATTGTATCATTTCTTAATATACACCCTATAGTGGTCACTGGTTAAGTAAAAAGAAGTTTACATGATTGTTAATAAATATTTTACCCACATTCAATTTTACTTTCACGAACCAACGGTCGTTTGGGACGTTAAGCTTCTATTAGGTACAAATACACAAATGTATCAGAATATTGTACACAAATAAATAACCCTTCAAAAATCAGAACCCCACGCACGAAATCGTAACAGCCCTAAAATTGTGAATAGCGTAATTGAGGAACATGAAGGCTCGTTTTCTGACGTCACTCGACACGAATCACCGGGACAGCTGACGGCCGCGTGACCTGGGCCAGAAGTGGTTTAAAGTGTATAATTTGTTTTGTTAAGATTCTGTGTTACCGCAATTTAGAAGAAGGTGTCGACGTAAAAGTTGATGAACTGACAGTAATCTCATACAAAAAGATTGAATTGCTAATTCAGTCCTCCTGTCAATAGTCTTACGTTTTAGTTATTTTTTAAGGGAAATATTCCTGTAAAGTGTTTTTCAACAATAATGAAATGAAATCAACATCGACATTTTTATTGCTAAGTGTTCTTTCGAGAATGAGAGTACCGTCTAAAAAATCGGTGAAGTTCGACCTTTCATATTTTTCTTAGAGTTGCTTGTTATATAATATACCGCTAACTACCGTTTGAGATACAATTAGCTTATAATTTTGAAATATTTAATTTCACTTATATCTACACAATTATATACCTAATTAAATGATAAACGTTAAACTACGAAAACAAGCAAGGAGAGCGAGGAATTGCGCTTAATGAATCTCATATTGAAATTGAATTCAATTAATTCTTTTATTGTCATTAAATTTGATCTTCAGGTCCATAACAAATCATATCGCTACGGTAGTTACGGTACCCTAGAAAATGATATCAGTTGTACTAGAAGAGGACGGCCATAAAAAAAAACATTGAACGTGGCACAATAAAAACAGCTGGGCAGGAATTTATGAAAGAGTCACGTTTCTTCTTATCTTATCTTATGTTTTGAGAAACGTCGTGCTCATTATGGTTGTGGTACGTTTTAAGAGGCTATTTTCCCAGTTGCTATTTGGCGACTGATTATTGAAATGAATGGACTTAAAATAACTCTAGAGTGATGCAGTTAAACTAAAAACAAAGTGCATATATATAAAACTCTCCTTTCTAAACATAAAAAAAAAATAGTCAACCAAACAAATAAAATACGCGATTTAAATCCGTCTGAATTTGTTTCATTCCAATGTATAATAACCGCGAAGGCATCAGATATGATTTTAAAAAAGTTATGTTTACATAAAACTAATTAATTTCTCCGCAAAAACATATTGACCACAGAGCAACGCTAGTAAAAATAAAAATAAAAGTTTTTTGCTACCTATATAAAAATACCAGTAAAACCTACACTTCCGGATTCATCCCGGAAAATCTTATAATTCAGTGACTCTCAACGACAAAACATAACATTCTCCATATCGAGGTAGCTCTTAAAAAAATACGATCATCGTAACAATGTTTTCTGAAACGGGCAAAAGAAAAATAAACTTCTATCACCTACGAGTATCTTTTATATTTTATGAGCAAGCGGTACAATAGGTACCTACGTCATATTTTATTTACAGCTTCGCGGTACAAAACATAAATAAATTAATGAATACCCTACCAGAAGTACTTTTATACATATGGTAAGTATGTATAATGAAATCGTGCTACATCTAGGTATGCATCAAGTTCTAAAATAAAAAGAAATTCGGATATAAAAAATACGAGTAAGTATACTGGAATAGAGGCCACTAGATACAAAGACACCAATACATGTACTATGGCAGCTTATTATTGATATTCCGTTAAGAATATTTCTATATAGCCATAGCCCTATAGCAGGTCTAGAGTAATATCAATAGGTATTGTCACCTTATCAGCCAATACCTTCCATAAACATAAACACAGCCTCGCAAACAAAAGCGGATTCATTACGATTCCGCAGTTGCCGTCGATATGCACCCGCGCCTTGTAAAGGGTTCCCATTGAATTCCTACCGAGCCTCGTTTAGAACATTTGTACAGTGAATTACTGTATTACTTATGTTATCGAAACGAAAAATAATTTATAACCAATACAACACAAGTTAAAGCTGTTATACATAGTTGTATTATTACAATTTGTAATAATCATAAATCATCACTACTTCTGTAAAGTGTTTTATACAATAAATACATATGATTTGGTGTAAGCTTATTTAACGTGATAATGATAAACAGAACCGAAGCGTTCTGTTTTCTATTTAAATTCTTCAAATTAACAGAAAAATATGCTATGCTCGGCGTTTCTCTGCGGGATCGAATCAAAAATGAGGTGATTCGGCAGAGAACCAGAGTCATCGACATAGCCCACCGGATTAGCAAGCTAAAGTGGCAGTGGGCTGGCCATATTAGCCGAAGAACCGATAACCGTTGGAGTAAACGTGTTCTAGAGTGGAGACCGCGTCTCGGCAAGCGTAGTGTAGGACGTCCTCAGGCAAGGTGGAGTGACGATTTGCGTAAGATGGCTGGCAGGAGCTGGATGCAAGCAGCCCAAGATAGAGCAAAGTGGCGTGCAATTGGAGAGGCCTATGTCCAGCAGTGGACTGCGATGGGCCGATGATGATGATGATGATGAACAGAAAAATATTCGACCCCCTTTTTTTTCAAAAATATAAAGATAGCTCAATACAGTTGTGCGTGACGTCACAACCTTTCCCCTAGAGTCTTCAGTCGAGAACCTCCTATAAAACCATAGAAATTATTTCATAAGATGAACAAGTACTAATTTAATTCGAACATTACAGAAATAGCCCCCGTGAGTCCGGGCGGCAGTTACGGGTAGATTTATAAGCATTATCACTGTACAAAATACTGCCTACCGGCTAACTACGACCGCTAATGTTATATATTTTTAAGGAAAATTAAAAACTAGCTGAACTCCGTGGTTTTACTCGAATGCAGTTCAATATGATACAATTATCCGTAAGGATATTTATATCATTCCGGAATAGAAAGTGGCCATTGTTTTTCTTTAATAAAGTATTTAACTCTATATGAATAAGTAATAAAATCAGAAGAAAGCGAAACGTGATAAACACACAAAGTTACATTCCCATTTCATTTTGTGTCATATAAAAAAATCTCATGTGGTCATCTAATTTTGAACCTATTACCTCTTTTTTAAGACATTTATAAGAGCTATTTAACCTCAAAGCTCTTTTAAATTCCAAATTAACCCTTAAACTGAAAAGGAAAGGATACAATAAAGTATCGGTTTCGACCCTAGAATAATTTATACGGAACCCATTTATCGAACAGAACTCGGCTGGGAATTGAATTTTATGTAAAGATTCAAATACGTGAAGAAAATATGGTAATAACCGCATTAGCATTCTTAGTTTGTAAGCAAAAAATGGATGTTAACCCTTTGGTGTTAAAAATATAAACATGTCTTTCATTTTTTATTCAGATCCAAGTGTTGCTACGTGATTTTGCAGAATACTTTCGTATATATGTCTTAAATATCTAATTTAACAAAATAAACATAGGGTAACTACCTAATAGAGAAACAAAAATTTACAAGAACTGGAATAAAAAATAATTGTTCCAGTACGATAACTCGATTAAAACTAATCTACAACGATCTAGGAACATTTATTAAAGAATATTCACAAAAAACACCTGTTTAATTAATTTCATAAACTGCAGAGTTACGCTAAAATAACCGCAAAGCGATGCAGCCGCGATTTATTTATTATCTTGATCCATGTTGGCGTTTAATTCACAGAGCCATAATACAGGCGATTTTATAAAGACAAATTGTAATTTGCTAAACAAAATATACAACAATAAAGTATTATTTGCAGAAAGGTACATATAATAAGAAAGAACTATTAGATTGCGAAAGACAATAATATATTAAAGTATATGTACAAATGATTTTATTAAAAGGTCTGTATTCATAGTACTAATATACTACCATACTATATACCACCTTAATACAGTGTAAAACTTATTTTTAATGAGAGTTTAAATTGCGCTAATGATATGTTACCTACATTGACATAATGTTTTAATGATCTACACAAACACAAATTCTTCACAATACCGTAGTGCAATGCTACCTACTAGCATTTAATACATTTAGTTCAATTCACTGTCAAGTCATACCTTCTGGCCTGACACCGCTTAACAACACTTAAAACTTAATCAAGTGTGCTTAAAAACCAACAAAGTTCGGATAAACTTCACGAGAATGGTGGAAAAACTCAACTTTCTACTCTTTGTGTACCGACTTAATAAACAAAAGGAATTTCCTAGATTTTCCACGTTTACCGAGTAGGCATTCGAGATTACCTCTAAACAAACTTTAAAGTGTTTATTAAAGCAGATTCGATGAGATTTCAAATAACGAAAATATTTCGTAAAATATTTTTTTGGGTCGACATAAACATGTCATCTAAATACATTTGCCTAAACGACTGAATATATGGAGGTTCTAACGTCGTTAATCAGATGGCGGGTTCCCGGTATGGAATAAAATAAATATCACGTAACAGTTATCCCTGATAGCAAGGATTCGTGCATTCCTATCACGTGATTTACATAATTAAATCAAGCGACTGTCAATTTTTTTTTTCGTTTGATTGGTTTAACCATAACGATATCAAAACACGCAAAAACATTTTGCTCATAGCTTACTTTAAACACAAAGTAAACGTTTCACCGTCGATGGTAATTGGTGGACTGCATAATATGAATTCAGTTTAAACCACAGATATAGCAACTTCGCAAAAAACGGACAGTCAATTCGTACGAGTGACAACTGTTTAAACGTATGCGTACACATAGTCGGACGAGTAACAACAATTTGCAGACAGCATCACGCGTAACAAGCTGTGCCGGCGCGACCGCGGGTAATTGGCGGTCGGGCAACGCACGATGACGATACTGTACATTATGGCACAATACAATGTCATACTCATGTCCAATTATTATTTAAAAAAAACTAAAAAAAAAACAGTTGCCAACCGTTGCTCGGTGTACCTACTGCTCACGTTTCAAGACTCATCGACTAATAACAAAACTATTATAAACTCAGAAAAAATATTAGTCGCTCTGAATACACTTCTCATTTATATGCAAGACTGGATGGAAAAATATCGATCGTGGAGGAACGACATTTTATTAAGCTTGAAATGCTATGAAGCCTTAATTTTCTAATAAATTGATACATAATATAAAATATATCCGGATCTCCAAACTAGCTAAATCCGATACAAATAGCTCTGAGCGCACCTCCGCCCCGCGTCTCCATTTTTCCCCCAAAGGGACGCACCCTCAATCAATCAATTACACACATTTGCATCGGTCCGATCAGCGACAAATAGTCGTACTAAATTATTATGAAACTGTAGTACGGCATTTCATATTAGAGGATTATCTTCTGGATTTAAACTTCCTGTGCACAATGGGATTTTATTCCTAATGTAAAACTTTCATACAAACTTTTAATTGAACTAGATAGAACATGAACGCAAATGCTAATAATGAAAAATAATACTACTCAGTAGTCCTCAGGAGTATTTTTTTCATCGCGCGACGCTACTGCTTAGTTATTATGTTTGTTATTCTACATTAATATTTCTCGCATCGCTTTGTATTTCATCCTTATCTAAGACAACTGTAGCTCACAGTTTTTTCTTTAGAGAGAGCGACAAAAAAATATGTAATGAAAGATTCCAAATATAAGAACACTTTGTTCTTTCCATTTAACGTAAGCTTGGTTTCACGGAATCGTTATTATGAAAATTTATATCTTATTAAATGGATCCTGCTTTCCACAACTTATCTAGCTTCCAGAATTAACTAACACGATTATATATGATGAAATCGACATTGGCAAACAGACCAAGAGTTTTCAGTTCACCGAACATTACTTCAATTCTTATCCCAACGTAATCTTAACATCAAGACTATGCATACATAAGTAGTCTCAATAAACGGTCGATGCTGATTGTTCCAAGTCACTTTGAGCAATTTGTGTAGAAAGGAAATGTTCTCTAGATACTGCGTTTTTCCAAACGAATCGGGACGATCAAATAAATTTTTGTTCTCTTGTAACGTTTGAAATTAAGAGATAGCCAAATTCTAAAACTTAGGAGAATGATGGTACATTTTTTTAATTATTAATTTAGAAAGTACCTTCGTATCTATACTAATATTATAAAGAGGTAAGTAGTTTGGATTGAATAGGCTCCAGAACGGCTGGACCGATTTCAAAAATTCATCCACTGTTGGGAAGCTACACTATTCCCGAGTGACATAGGCTATAAAAAAAGATGATCCGTGCGAAGCCGGGGCGGACAGCTAGTATTATATAAACACATCACACAAAAACCTCACGTTCGTAGAGCAATGATCGTTGATCACTGAAAGGCATTACCTGTAACAGAGTAACCTCACTCCATACATTACATTATGCCGCGATTACATGAAACTGCGGTCTGGGGGCCGTTACGACTGACGGATAGGGCGAGGGAATCATTGGCTTGTTTATTTTTGTGCAGGAAAAGAGGAAAACATTGTTAGAAATAGTAAGTACGTATATGAACTGGAGCTTTTTTAGAATTCAAGTAAATTATATCATGGAAAATAAGATTACCTACGAAGCTAGTTAGCTTCCTTTAAATCATAAGTAAATTATACATGTCTTGAGAATTAACCTTGCTCTTTAATCCCTTGTTTTGCAATTAATATTACATGTTTAATAATTCATTCTACTTGTGGAATAAACTCAATCAAATACTGCAATCTTATGAGCAATGTTCCAAAACTATGATCAAGTTATAAATAGCAAGTCTAGGCGTATTTCTCTCACGTTCCTAACTCCATATTATGACAGTCACATTGTAAGAAAGTTTCCTTCGTTGTCGCAAATTGTATTATAGTTAAAGGAAAACTTATAATTATTTTTGTCGCGAGTTAAATGAGGGTTCGGTCACGCTGTACCGTGACTCCGTGTTTGCGGTGAGTTCTGTTAATAGCGTATTTTATTAAAACAGAAAAGTCCATTCTCTAAAACAATTGAAGATGTTTTTTTATTATGCTGCCTTATATTTCCTGACATATAATTGTGACAAAAAACGTACCTACCAATTCAATTAATGTGTCATTAGAATCGTCTGAAACGGCTTGAAATAAGCTTTTATAAGAGGAAAACCGTAAGATATTAATAGTAATACAAAGAATAAAATATCTATATATAATATTTTTTAAATGATTCAAACAAATTTAAACAACAAATCATTCATGGCCACGTTACAGAGCACCTCTTCTAAACAATTTTGAATAGACCACCATCAAAAACAAATTGGAACACCTGTAAGAATCGAACAATATTCAAATCAAACTGCTATTCGAACCACCGGACGGCAAGTTGGTTTGGTCCGGTTCAAACTGGCGCAAACTAGTTTCCACAGAAGTTCCGTGTCTCTGCCAACTTGGTTATGAATGTAATGAGATTCGCCTTTTTGAGGGAATCATTGGAGATAATGAATTTGCATAATATTGTTTGCATTTGAATTTGCACTGTTTTTGTACGAACAGATGAAGATTATCACAGCACACATATACAGCGCCAGCATTTAAAAAATATATGTACGTTTTTGTTTAATATGTTTTTGTTAGGAATTACTGTTACTATAAAGTTCTTAAATTATGTATTAACGCGTCATGCGTGCAACAGAAAATTATTGATATACCTACTTAATATAATATTAAGAACACTTGTGTCAAAATAAACGTGTAATTTAACAAAGCACCAGAGTGTAATATCATACTACAAAACCTCGTACATTTTACACGAAAATTTAAGTGAAAAGAAGCAATCTAAAGTTAAAATGATTTCCGCAGCTCGTGTAGTGGATTAGTGGGTTCGGGTCTGGATGGGGGCGATAACGTGAAATGAAAGGTTTCCGTGAAAAATATTAACTTCGCAGGTAAACCTAATGAATGAGTAAGCATTAAGCAGTACAGTAAAGACATAGTCAACAAAATCGAGAATTTTTATTGCCTTAGTACGGCAAATACCTCTATGTTTATTATATGAAAAAAATGTAGGTAATTCTTTCATTTAATTATGTTCTTGCTAGACAATAGGGACTTACTTCGATCGTGCATCAAATATTTATAATAATATTCCTTTTTTATCAACAAAAATGCATTCACTATATACATATGTATTTTTTACTGTTATAATATTCAGCGCATTTACGAGATAATCTGCAGAAAGTCGGACATAGATAATTCCCACGATGTACTCAAACAAAATGTGTACCTATTACACCATATTACAGTACATATCTCATTCTCTTGAAAGAAACAATCTGTTCACCGGAAAAGCGAACTATTTACAACTTTATATAAAGGTATTAGAGTGCAAAAGAATACTTAATGAGCCATTATGTCACGTGGTAGTAGGTTCACATAAAATTGCCAAGCGAAATTCGACTATATTCCTTTAGGTTATGGTTCATAAAAATCATTATGACAGTATCGCGTGAGTTTTCTAGCACAAAGATAGTCGTTAGTCGAATTATAGCATAATGGTAGAGATGTTAAGGAAAGGGCCCATACCCGTTCATATCTGACCCACATAAAATATCTTTCATACTTAGATCTCTTATTTATTTGTAAGGTAGTTTGTTAAGAGAGTTCGAGTTTTTATAGAAAAAATGAAATATTTAGAATCAAAATTAATAATATTAGATTCTACCAACAGAGGAACTGTACAAGTTACAGTAGCGGTAACAATTCCCAGCTGAGTGGTGTGAAAGCCGACAGCTAAGCATTCCGCATAAATAATTAGCAATATGAAAATGTATGCGGTGTCTGTGCGTTGCGTTAGAGATGAGTACCCGTCGGAAACACTTTGCAAGATACGTTTACATTAGATTTTGTAGTTTAATTAAAAATGATGGTAATTACACAGAGTGCGAAAGATTGAACGCCCTAAAATATCATGCCATAATTTAGAAAAAAATAGCTGCTTTGACCACATATGGCGACGACATGAGACGAGGCGCAAAAATGCGTAAATAAATACACGTGACGATAATTTTATAGACAATAAATAAATTATAATCTACCAGTAGATTTAAAGAAAAGATAAACACAAAGGTTTCTGACTCTAATTATTGGAACAAAGTATAATGCACCAATACACGACAATTCTAATTCTAAATTAAATGTTATTTATTTGAAGTAATTTTGACTTTAGCATAAGACTATTGTCAGCTCAGTCGTGCTACGATTATGAAATCTGTATAGGTTCCGAAACGTCAGCCAATAAAATAAAATGCGCGTGTTAAATCCGTTTGTAGTTGTTTCATTTCAATGTGTAATATCCGCAAAGGCATCTGAGATTACAATTTCGAATTTACATCAACATAATAACTTTTGTATTCATAAATGTATAGAAAAGTGTATGACAAATAAGACCTTATTGTCTGAGTATGAATCTACAAAGATTTCATATTTATTTAACACCAACCGTAACACACGCCGTGACTCAGTGCACCGCGCCATATTGGATCGTCGCTCGCTGCACTCTGCATTTGCATTTCATTTCAACTGTTGTTACCTTGCGGTGCATCGCTTATGCAGGCCCGCTTGAATTTCTTGGGATTCGTGACTTATTTAAATATTAAAGACGCGTTTAGGAAGTCAATCGACTTTCACTATTAATTATGTTGAGATATATGTATTCTTGTTTAATTTGATAATATAATATAATATCGAATATTAATTGTGAAAGTCCAATAATATAGTACCTAGTGGAAATAAGGCATTAAAAATGTGTGTATTTTTGTTAAGACTTCGTTCGTACCCTATCATATTTAGATTCTACAATGTGTTCATAAATGCCTCTCTAAATATGTGATGTTTTTTTAAAGAATACTTGTAATGTTTAATTAATTGAATCTGTTTTGGCTGCCACCTATCTAAATGAGTCGCATAATAACAATGATTACACCAACCAAGTCTTTACAATAGCATTACGAGAGGTATTTAAAAAAATAAATTGGCTACAAACAAAAATATTTTTCCCTGTAGGTAAAGAATTTCCACCGCATCGTAAAAGTTTAATACTTATTGAACAAGGGCTTTGCTATCTCGTCCAGAACTATTATTGTGATCCTATCAATTATTTACTTGGAGCTTCGAAATTACTTCAATCATATCTTTTTATTTCATTTTGAGAAAATACAAAAAAAAAGGAAATTACAAGAACTTACATTCTAATTATTTAGCTATTCCTGAACTTCTCGAATTTGGACCATACCTGTAAATAAAAATAAAAACAACATTATTACTTAGTACATACTTTTGTAAAATCATGTCTTTGATTACACCAATACATATTTTTTCTAAGGCTTATAAGAGCATATTCAATTATCTAAATATACCTATATTATTATGTTCTTATATCCAATACCCAAGGCTACAAACCCACACCGTGATGGATGGGAAGTTCGACTCCCTCTACATCTATCGAGCCACTAATCATGCCAATGTGTGACTAAAACTAGGATTATGTCATACTATATTATGTGCCAAACTCAAGGCTCCATAGGGACTTCATATAACAGTACATATTGCACGAAATGAATAGGTACCTACTTAGTTTAAAATTGTTTTTATATCGTTATAATTTCTAATGCTTTCGCGGTTAATATATGTATTGGATGGCAATTATAACGGATTCAACGCGCGTATTTTAATATATTTGCTGACGTTTTGAACTTCTTACAGTCTCCATATTCGTAGCCGTTACGTCACTTTAGTGTTAGACTATAATGTCAGTCCGCTACTGATATGGGTATTGTAAAGTTTTCGAAACGTCAGCAAATAAGATAAAATACACGAGCTAAATCCTTTGTAAGTGTTTCATTCCTATTTATATATTGGTATATCGTTTTTATGTTAATGTTTTCATTGCTTATTTATACGCGCATCACGTGAGCATGCCCGAATGGTTTTGAATGTGGACTTCACTAATGCGGCAAGGGAATCTTCTTTCATGTTTTAATATTATACTATAATTATATGATCACGAATTTCAACTGGTCCCTTTAATTTGACATTCCACTCGAAATGACAACATACCATCACATCCCCTACAATTTTGGCTGTCGGTACGTCACTCGAACTGTTTCATAGTACCTACTTCATTCATTATAAACGCTTTAATAATTAAACTTCTAAATTGGAAGGTTAGATACTTGTAAATTATCTATTAAGTACAGTTAATTTTTCATTGTCTTTTTTTTGTTATTATACGTATATAAATTAATCATTCTCAATGAGCCGTGTATAACGACACTGGCTACAAACCAGCAAGATTTTGTAGCCCTGTAAAAAAAAAACATAAGTCATCTTGTTCCTTTTTATACTTTCTTTAATTGCCCGTCTCATTTTCTAATTCAATTTATCTTGCTTAATAATGTAAGCAGGCACTTATTTTGATACAGGAGTGTTTTGCAAAAACCTTGACAAGTTGAGTGATGGATCGTTATGGCATCAAGTTAATGATGAACTTAGAGGCCACAAAATTAAACAAAAAAAAACATTACTTTATAGAAATATAAGAGACTAAAATGAGTGTAGGACCATTTATTACGAGAATACAAATACAAACAAATAAATTTAATTAGGGATTTGAACGCATATATTATTATGTTTTCATAAACCTACGAAAAACGTAAAATCTGTATAGATAGTATAACATCCGCAGACAAATAAGTCATAGATCGTCAGGTAAATCGAATTGATCCCAAAATATAAATATAGATACCTATGTATCACTTTACTAGGCTATCAAATCTAGTGATGGTATGACAAAATTCATGATTGTATAATAAAACGTCTAATACGCATACCTATATTACTTTTTGGCAAGATATTTGGTGTTATTAAACTAAACAAAAATCTATTGAAAACAAAAACATAATTCATTACACGAGTATAATATCTAAGCTGAAATTTCAATTAGTAAATGAATGGACATACGTAGTACTGACTATTAACTTAGGTCATATTTACAGATTATTTTAATACAAAACATTTCAATATATGAATTTCTGCGTAGCTCTATATTATATCTATTAAAATATCTCTATGTATTTAATCATCTACGTCTTTTGTTTGCTAAAACAGGGGCTTTGTAGTCAAAATGTCAACTAGTTTACTTTGAAGACAGATAAATATAGGTTATATTATTTACAAGTTTGTTAAAAACAATATGCAATATTTATAAAATATTGCATATTGTTTTAAATGTAATATTAGACAAAATTTGCTTTTGACCTAAACATCTAATATATATATATATATATATATGGATATGATATGGACACACCGCGTTAGTTTCAGAAAGAAATAATATTATACGTCACTATTTTAAAACCTGAAACGTTTTTAAAATTTCTTTTAGAAAAGGATACCGAACATGATATGGTGGTAAAACGGCACTTTTACACAATCTAATATCCTACTCATGTGCACTAAAATGAAAAATATCGCAACACTTGATATTCGTCACTTTAATGTAGACTCTAAGGGAGTAAACAATAAGATTTCATATAGCGTAAAACTAACATGTATATCTAGGTCCCGGTATTTTTGAAGTACATTGTGGTAAAGTAACGACGAAATGTACAAAATGATAGTTTCAAATTGTGTATTTCGTTCAAGCTTTGAGCTCTGGTTATTTTTACATTACTATGTTGTTAAGTCTATCAACTTAGTAATGTAAAAATAACCAGAGTTTTTACAGCCGTAAAAACTAGGGTTAGAAATCATTCAGCGACAATGTGTTCAACTATTAAATTCTTAAAAAAAATGCTATCTCAACCAGTTCTATAAATTTTTACAAATAGTTTCCTTCCATTTTGGACAACACTCGCAATACTTATGTGGACGCCTCATTGCGACCGCTCTGTCAAAAGAAGAAGAGAAAAAGAAGATTTATCATTTACGACCAAATAGTTAAAACGGGACAAATTTTACACGATGACTGTCAATAAGCAAAGCTAATATTGCATAAGCTTTGTTTTTCCAACGTTCTTGTGAAGTACCATAATATTGCGCTTCAAAATCACAAAGTCATGGGTGTTTTGTACGAACTCCTTGCAAATTGTGTTTGCAACAAGTACAATACAGCGCAGAAACTCCATTGTTATGAAATCTCCCCCGGCTGTAAGCGATCACGTTCAGGGGAAAAAGGCGTCTTACCTTATAATGGAGGTGTCAACGACGCTTGCGCAGATGAGTTCGCAGTGTACCGGAATATTTGTGCAAGCCAAAGCAGGAGTATATAGCGACAAGTATTAAGCTCAACAAAATGTTGATTTTATATAAATTCGAAGTCTTAAGTGAACATCGTGGCGCTGCTTAGTACTTTAATGAATATAAATTCATTGGAATGAAACAACTAAACACGGATTTAACTCGAGTGACTATTTTTTTTTAATTGGTTCATGACGCTTCGAAAACTTTACAGTTCCAACTTTACAGTGTCAACTCAGTCGTGCTACGACGTTCATTCCAATGCTTAAGTTTATCAGTAAACAGTAACGATAAATTTTAATAATTCTAGCACTCTGTATATACTCTATAGGTAATAATATTTCTGCAGAGTCCAGGACCCGGAATATATTCACGAACCCCGGATCAACACCGCGCATAAATCGGAATAATCCATGGCATTACTGATATTTGCTTCAAGCATTCTTGAAACCAAACGTAAGGGATTTTCACTCAAAATCCATTTCTAAGATTGCTCAAAATCATATTTCATGTATAATCGTAAGCATTATGTAAAAAATGACAATATATTTCATGCAGGCCTATGTTGATTTATCACGTCGACATTTCGTCATGTCGATATCGTTTTATTGTTGCGGTGGTCGGTCATAAATTGGTAAAACAAATGACGAGATAACGAATTTGACACTTACTAGACAACATAATGTTGTCGATGCGTTGACAAAATCTCGCCCTGTAAAAGTCAATATTGACAACGTCATCCAATTTTGACGTTTAATAGACGACATAATGTCATTAAAGTGTTCGTTATAGGCTTACTGAATACAGTAAAAACGAGAATCACTTATTTGTAAAATATATATTACTATATTTTAGTATTCGGTTAGTTCCTTATTTAAATATAACTATTTTGATTTTCTTTTTTCTTAATTCATTGATACTTAATTATACTTGATCAATAAGTGAGTAAAGATTACGGAATGGTAAGTCCATTTTGAGAACGACTGCGTGGTCCTTCGGTCCTTCGGCAGACTTGGGATGAGCCGCTCTAATCCCGCGCAGGGCTCCTAATTAAATAATTAACATTTATATTGCCCTACCAGGGGGGATATGAAACAGGAACATTAAGAAACAAAATTTCACCTTAATCTGTATCGAAAATGCAATTGCTTAGTATCTTTGAGATAAGTTGGCTAAAGACTTTAGCGTTAGACAATCGTGATACGAATATGGGAACTGTAAACTTTCTAAATCTTAGCAAATAAAATACGATAGAGTTAAATCCGAAATAGTGTGCCTAGTAATAACCGCGAATGCATCACAAATTATCATAACAAACAAGTTTAAGAAAAGTTTATATTACGAATACAATCGTTTCTTTACTCCCATGTCAATTTTCAATTTCTTTCTTAAGTTAATATACAAATGATGGCAATGATGGCTCGATTCATTACTTTTGAGTACTAAACACGCGAGGTACTCTGGCTCAATCGGACAGTTCCAGTGACAAACTTCCGGCCCCATCTTCAGACCCTCGTCAGGCAATGAAAAGTACTCATGACATGAGAACATATCAGTCTAAACTATTAATCATTACATCACTGCACAGTTGATAATAAAGGCACTCATATAGTTTACTTATGTGGCATATGTAAATAGTTTTGAACTTTTGTAACGAACAAGTTGGTAATAAATATATGCGTTGATCGTTCGAAGTTAAACCGAAACAATCAATGAACGAAGGTCAAATCAGTTACCATAACCCTTAATTCAATTCTGATTATTAGATGACATTTAAATAATTTCTCAAAGCAATTCAAAGAGACATCCGTTTACCCAAAATAATAATTAAATTACTGATATATTAATGTACTTTAACATCAAAATTATCCCAACTCCCTTTGATCCTTTAGTCCGTTTGTTCTTTGGCTGTTTTGTTTAATTAACAAAGGTAATGAAAAGGTGTATTTTTTTCCTATTCGTTGCCGTTTTCGAAACAATGCCCTTGCTTCTTTTAGTTGAATCGGGCACAGCTGAAGCGTTTTAAGGTTTCAATGTTACTTTTTTCGATATTCGACTAAAAAGAAAACTTAAGCAGACGTGCAGAGCTTTTCGCACAATTCGCTACATTTTGCTGCAATGTATACTTTGTAAGAAAATAAAATAACCTTTTTCTATTGTTATCACAGCTACTGTGGTAGCTACATTGATTCCTTTTGAATTAGAAATATAATACACGAAAGCGTATTTTAAATAAAATGCAAATAAAACCTTACAGTGAAATTCGCAAACCATATAATAATAAATGTAAATGTCGACAAGGACCTAGAAAATGATACAATTGTTGTTTAGTTATGTTGAGATGCCTTGCCTGAAGAATACTACAGCTTCTTACAAACTACGACAAAAAATATCAAAACAAGAAATAAGAGTATAAACTATACGAACAAAAGACAGCGACAGCGACGAGTTTCTGAAACATAGATTAATAATAAATAGCAATAGTTTTATTTATGAATTACGGAAATGATTGCCAACTCAATTTAATCTGAAACAGAACTACTGACTTCAGAGTGAATAAGTTCTAGTGATTTGAACAAAATTTGCAAAGTGAACTCCTTTTCTTAATTAAAAAACACATTTCCCTCAAAAAGCAAACCTCAGGTATGATTATTTTTATGAGGCGCCTTACTGTGTCTCGTATTCCGTATCGTGAAATCCTGACGAGTACTTGCGCGATGCCTGATTGATTACGGTACGGCATTGGCATGTGACGAGCATATTAAAAATTGGACGGGTGATTTATCGTTTAGCCCAAACTCGTATTTTAGGTATTTAGCCAAAAAACATGATTTGAATAATCCATGAAATCAATTAATTCACTTGTTTACCTGATTTTTAACGAGTCTCTGTAATTTTCAATAAATAAAGAAACAAGATATCCAAGACTCAGGTACCTACCACTAGCTGGAATTGAACCCTTTACCTTTTATTTTTCCTAATCAGGAGCTCTAACCACAAGACCAACAGGCCGTCAAATTTTGAATATAAATAACATATTCGCCAAGTATTCAAGTGTGTTTATTTTCTTTCTCGATCCTCTTTTCAGAGAAGAGTCTTAAAAAATAAAATATAGTAAAGTGTTCTGTATCCAGGAGCCATAATAACGAACACAATACCACCACTTAATACGGTGCGTAAACTTTAGCTCAGGAACCGAACCCGCAACCCGCTAACCCGTAACCTCAGCGGGTCGTAAAATTTTAAGGGTTCACCTCAAGGGGCCCTTCGAATTCTTATTTATGACGAAAGAATATTTTTCCTATAAGGAATTCGACAATGTACCGACAGCAACACAACGCGGAATGCGTAGGTCTGATATCAAACATAATTTGCTTGGTATTTCTATTAAAACATAGCAATTATATTTCTATCATGTTGTTTTGTGAATTTAATGTGGAAAAGGACGTTCGAGTGTTCAAACAAATACCGTGCATTTCTCGACTTCTACTAAGTATGCATTTTCGGGCAGTAGGTATGCATTAATTTTGAAACTTGTGTAATCAGTTATAAAGTTTGAAGTATAATACACATTGCGTTAGTTTACATTTTCCAAGAGATTGGGAAGCATGTCACTACGGAAATTGAGTGATCATTTCAATATATATTTTTTTTAATAAGCAAATTAGGGGCTACTCCGTATAATACCCAATACAGCTTTTGCTTTATCATTTCTTAGTAAATTGTGTTACCTACTGTCGAAATGTATTTGCTGACTGTTTTTAATGTTTGGGAAACGTTACTCGGCGGAATTCGTTATACTTAACTTGCAAACAAGTTTGTTATGTGAAATACAAATAAATACGGAGAAAGGTAAATCTGGATTGTACATTATATGTTGAAAACATAAACCTACAGCGAAGTCATTTTGAAGTTGATAGTTTTTCTTTTTATTTGCATTCAGTAAATAGTCTGCAAAGTGTACCTATTTCTTGTAATTTGTTTTATTAATAACGTAGACAACTTATAGTGTAAAAAATATCCAGGTCTGTTAGGCTTTAGGTTTACTTTGCTTTGTAGCCTGGCGTATTTTTTTATTAAATATTCTTTGTATTATACCCAGAAAGTGCCCCACTTACTTATATAGCATTCTGAAAGGATAAAATATAATAAAATAATTTTATAGAATAGGTCAATCCCTCCGGCGTACCTATTATTCTCCTTTAGATTCCGTTACAATGTCAATAAATGAAGTGTAAACGATAAGTTAAGGGAATAACTCTGACCACTTAATTTGAGCGAGCGCACAAAGCTAAGCTTAAAGGATCAGTCTACGGTTTTGTATATTAAAAATTCGCCAGAAACAAAAGCCTTTATGAAAACCATAATTTTCTCGTAAGCCGACTCCGGTGATACAGGAGAGCTTAATCTTGACTTAAAACCTTTTTTGTTGGGGCGATTATATGCTTTAGTAGTAAATCTCTTTTTGAAAGACAACTTAAATGTCCAAAAGCCTATGTTTCAATAGGCGAGATTAGAACTTTAGTAGGGCACAAAAATAAATAAACGTTGAATTATGTATCTACTTACCTTATAAAAAGCCTATGTTACATATGAAACTTTCACCCATAACTAGCAATTTCGAAGTTATATTTACCTATATCAAATCAAACACTCGCCAAGTTTGCTGACGGCGCGAAAAGTTGTGCATGAGCCGAGATAAGTTGGAAATTGGCTTAAATTGTAGGTACCGAGCCGAATTACGGTTAAGACTTATATACTACTAGCTTCTGCCCGCGGCTTCGTCCGCGTGGAACTCCTCCTTTTTTGTAGTCGGTTAAAAAGTAGCCTATGTCCTTTCTCAGGCTCCAGACATTCTTTGTATCAAATTTTATTTAAATCGTTCCAGTAGTTTTAGCGTGAAAGCGTAACAGACAGACAGACAGACAGACAGAGTTACTTTCGCATTTATAATATTAGTAGGGATATACTTTCATATTAATATGTAATCGCACAATAGGCTTTTTAAAAAGTTGCGATTATAGTACCTTTAGGTATGGTTTGATTAATTTCATACGAAATTAGAAGAGACACTTCTATTTTATGCAAAATCAAACAGCTCATTGTAATAAATTGGAAGAGTTTTGCTTGCTTTATCACAGTAAGAATTATGTAATGTAAAAACACTAGTAAGCTAGAACTTACTTCTCTAATCATGCAGTTCTATTTAGTTTTTCTTGTAGTACCTATACAAGTAAAAGTAAATAAGACGTGGCTGTTAAGTAAACATCCATGAAAATCATTTATATACGGATTCATAATTTGATAGGTAATCCGCAACGTCACATCAGAAATTCTGTAAGCTCTCAGGACACAATCCGCGTTCGCGACAGGTGTTCAAGCCATCCTCAATGCAGCGTGTATTAGCATAGCACAGCATATGCTTACGCTTGCATTGCATATGCTCGCATGCTAATGCATGCGGTAATGCATGCTTTGGGCTCGCATGGGCTTTCACGGTTCTAATTGAACGTCACTTCGCTAATCTCGATCGAGGTCAGTAAATTGGCTGAAAGCATCGAAGTCTGTTCCCTAACGTCATTCAGAAAACGAACTTAGACGGGCGGTGGGCGTCTTTTATACTATTCTGCCAAACCTTTTTTGATGTAATAACATGAATATAAGAGTAGGTTTGCACAAAAATAAACATAAACCTATTTCAAAACCACGAACCACTAGCAAAGACAAGCCCCGTAATTAAAAACAGTCACGTACTACTCCAAAAGTCTGCAATACGCGAAACAGAAGGAAACCTTTCCGCTGAAAATGAATATTTTCTAGGAAAAATTCTTGAAATTGGAGCAACAAGTGTCGCGGTATCATTTTTCTTGGCACAGCGTAATTGTTTCAACTAGAGCATAATATACAGTCAGGCGAAATATTAAATGTATTTTACTTTCTCAATTTCGTAACTTTGTACAAATAACAAAATTCTTGAAGCTGAAGAATTACCTACTTGAATATGGAATATGTAACTTATTATGTAGGAGTTTGAAAGAAAATACAATACCAATTCGTTATAATTTATAAGTATATTAATGAAATGAAACTTTTATGAAAGGAAGGTTCTCTACTATTTTCTAATTCATTGTTGCTATATTTAGAATTAATATATGTATAGTGGGTTTGTTACAAATTCGTTTTTTTTTACTGACTGGACTACCGCAGCTCGTATAGGTACCTCAAAATTCAAACTACTCGTCTCCAAACAATTCGCCGGTACCCCGTCGACGCAGGTTTATAAGGATCATTTGTACCCGTCGCCTTGGCGGCGGGTAATAACGTCGTCTCTGGACTGTACGTATACCCCACTCCCCAGTCTCCGAGAATGTGATGAAAGATTATATGTGTACTTTTTGTTACAAACGTTTCTGATTTCCGTTCCAAGAAAATTATTAACATAATATCTTACTTAACTCGGTCCACAATCTACAATTTTTCCATATTTCATTTTCGCTGCAAACTGATTAATAACGTATATTTTAGCAATAATTTCCCTGTATTCAAATATAAATATATTATTCCTGAAAATTGTCATCGCCGCAAAACTTATTACCTAATCTATCAAAGAATCTTTTTCGAAATCTGCGGATTAGTTAAAACCTGATTTGCATGAGAACAGCAGTTTACCAGTTCACCAAGAGCTTTCAATACATGCCTCTTCTATTCAATTAAATGCCATTTTAAGTTGGTGGTTACAACCAGCTTCACTTGATCCCCGAATAGGAAGCAGTTCTATTAACGGAAGGTAACATAAGTTGGCTAGTGTAACCACCAGACTCTGAACCGTGAATTGGATGTTAGTGTTCAATGAACAATGTAGCCTTACGTGATGATACTGTCGATGGCAGAACAATATCTCCTAAACTAACCCGAGCAGCACACAAGTTCTATATTATAAGTTGTATAAAGGCTAGGTAGGAGCTACCATCTTTTATACATATAATACTTTGCTCTGAATGACTGACTGACAGGTCTAAGCCGCTGATCATACGGACCTAAAAGTTGTTTTGAGGGTATAATAATTTATATGTCAATTATAACGAAACATTAATTAAAATACATATCAGCTAAAACCATTATCAATTTCTAAACATACGAAGTGCAGGCAAAAACCAGACATTATATAACGTCCATAGAATTTGTGTAGTGATTGGCAAGGAACGTTTATAACATAATAGTATAGATGGAGAATATAGCTACAATAGTTCTAAAAAGTCACCAAAACTTTCAACATCAAAATTTTGATATTATCCGTTTCGATGATTTTACAATTTGTTCCGCATGGCGGGATATCAGATAGAGATGTGCGGTGCTGACATCTAACCCCTTGAGCTGGAGAGGCACTACTCGAAAATAATAATATTATAGAAAAGCTAGGCTACATACCAGTAACTGGTACGCTAGTAATACGTTCTAATTTCAAAACTAACGTTAGAATCTTATATAGCGATAGACTGAATATAAAGTTTAATTTCTCCTACCAATGCATCTATAAGTACATCGTGACTGTTGCCATTGTTATTTGTAACCTCTATTGACGGTGTAACTAGCTTGACACCTTTTACTATCTCTCACGGATATCACAAGCGTTGAAAAAAAAAACACATTTTCCCCGTAAACAACATAATTCTTATTTGCAGCGGAAGTCAGTATTGTCACATTATACGAGCACGAACCGGAAGTAGCGTCATTACCTGTTTTTTACACAAGGTCATGGGTATTAAAATTATAGCTATTTATCAAGTAATTTATGGCATAATTGCATCGATTCTAGGCACAGGCAATACGTAGGAGTTTTGATAGACTACATGTCATGTGATAGGATTTCATTCGTGACACGACACCCAGTGACGGTGCACCTCATTTCCGGACACAGGTTATCACCGGAGTATGCCTGCAACGCCGGAACTAAATGCAAAATCGTTCTGCTTCAATACATGAACTTACCTTACAAATACCTTTAATAATTTAAAGTTCTGTGTGTTTGGTTCATACATATTGATGGATCCATTTGAAAGGTATAAAATATAACATTATCTTGTAATTAAATCAATTCATAAAACACGGAGCGAACTCGAATTTAAAAATTTACATAAAATTACATACTTCTCTACTGATACTAATAGTAAGTTTCAATACATGCACAAGAAACTAAATATAAAGTTAAGAAATAAGAGCAAATTTTATCTTTAATGATAATTTTATGTCTCCCAATAGCAAAAAGTTAATATAGGTTAACACCTGAATGCATGCCGCAGAATAAGAAATATGACGTAAATATGAACGGCACGCCAGCCGATGCACCGAGCTAATGCCAAATATGCCTTAACGAGTGCAAGCAACGACCAGCAACCGAAGCACGACACAGGAGTTTAACATTCAAAATATTTGTCAAATTTGAACTGATTTTTTACTCTTTGCAATGGGATTCATAGATGTACTAAACTCGTAAATGAAATTTGACTATAGTTCCTTTTATGAATACTTAATTATATTTGTAATGAATATGTTACGCTTGGTGGGATGAGATTCTACTTTTCAAGATTAAATATAATATAGAAAATTTAATTTTATTAAAAGATTTGTAATAAATTCTGTCCAAATGTACAAAAGCACGACGAAATAATGAGAAAATTAATTACAAAAATAAATTTATCGCGTCTTCTTCTAGCTTAAGACCAAAAGTTACTGGCGAATATTAAAAGCTATCTACGAAGAAAATGTCTGAAACGGTGTCGCGCAGAGCAATAAAATTGCCTCAAGAAAAGACGTCGGGAATTGAAAGCATTCCATACGTAGTTTTAATATTTGAGGTGGGATATAAAACTTTGAAATGCAGGAAATACACACGTTAAGTGGCTGGAACATCTGTGACATTCTTCAAATGTTTTTATGGCCTCGATGTTATATTCCGAAACATTAGGTTTTATCATTATGTGTACTTAATTGCTTGACATGAATAAGAACCGAACATCAATAGAATGTTACGCATAATATATAATCAAACATCATTAATATTCTTCATTTTCAAATTATTATAGGAGTGCCAATCCATAATATTGAACGAAGGAAGCAAATGAAAAATCGTAAGGAATGACGTATCTAAGTTAAAAAAAAGTAACATGGTTTACCTATGTCAAATCCATACAATTTTGTATTCGTTTGGTTCGTTTGCTATTAGCGAATGAAACTTGTGTAAGGGGCAGTTCATTAATTTTACACTCTAAACCCGATAACGCAATCTTAAATTAATTACAACCTTCAAACTCCAAGAACTGGCTTCTATAGAAGAGCCCATCATTTAGTCCATTGATCTGTGGTCCTCTATCTTCAATTCTCTCTTTGTTTTCCAAGCAAAAACAATCCGATGGTGGTCTATTAGCTAAATCATCGATAATGGAATTGTGTAAATGGCACGATAATTTACAATGCTAATTGGATATAACAGCTCGTTCTCATGACATCTAAATATCACAGATAACAAGATACCTCGTAGAAGATCGTACTGCATCAATATTGCTAGTCAGTCGGTATTCGCGGCAGATGCAGCTGGCAGCGCATAGCATAAATCTACCGCAGATGTGTCTAACTGACACGCAAATATGGAAAGTACAAGAAGGAACTGCTTATTTTATTTATTGCTATTATATTAGGTCACTAGCAATAGATAAAATTATTCGAAGGCCAATCAGCGTAAAAGCGCCACAGTAGTAAATGAGACTCGTCAAGAAAATAACCTACTTCTACTTCTAATACTTACTGGAACTAGTAATTGTTTTGTCATAAAATCATAAGCATTTTGAAACTGTCGTCATGTGCAATATGATAATAATTAAGCCTATTCCACAGAGTTCTAGACCAGTGTGACAATTTGTATTGAGTGCGTCGCGTCGGCTGCAGCAAGGCATTGTGCTGTCGTCAAAGAGGCTGTTGGGCTCAGCTGTTTTGTCGAAGCCTTTAAAAGAGAGCAGGTTTTACGAAGGATCAGCGACCTAAATGCGAAGAGACATTCAGACATACCGTCGCAAAAGTGATTTCAGGACTGTTTTGCGAATTTAGTCATATGTATCCATTACCTAATTTGTGACAGCTTCGTATAAAATATACATTATATTGTTTATTATTAAGAGATACGCGATCGAAGCCAGTCGGTACTACAAAACGATTATGCCAAAAAAAAAAGGATAAAGCATCTTGGCTCTAATTTTTTTATTAAAAAATTTTGAGCAAGCTTTGCACTTACTTGTTTTCACAAAAAATGTTTTTAGATGAAACTAAAGAAATAATAAAGTGAAAAACAATAATTGAATTCCTTCAATTCTCAGAGGACAAAGAATATAAAGAATGAAAAGGGTGGAATCTATTAAAAGTTTCTTTTTGGTGAAATCGTTTTCGAGTCTTTTTTGTTTAAATTGAAAGTAAATCTTTTCTTTGCTAATATTTTTTAAAACGGCTTTTAATTGAAGGGATGGTTATATAAATTAAAATGGGACAGTCTGAAATGTTTTAGCTAAAAAACGGTGAAAATTTCATTTCATTCTTATCAAATGGTATTTCTATGTATCTGAACATCTTGAAAATAAATTTAAAACAATATTATACAACAATCAAAAATATTGTACAATAAATTAATAGTAAATAAAAGCAATTCTTAAAACAAGCAAATAAAATAATTATTTAATAGGTGGACCACCATTAACCTACGCGCAGAAAAAAAAGGTAAACCAAAATAGGTCATCACTTTCTAAAATAAGGGTCAACCCTCATTACCCTACCGCGCAAATCGGAGCCACTGGTAACAAATAGGGGTCATACGTCTCACAAGAGGCATCGCGCTGTTACGTGCTATTACGCGCTATTACGGCGAAATTGGGGTCACTTTAATGTTTACATGAACCTCAAGTGATCGGTGATAGGACATGACCCCTTGATGAAAATAATATTTTAAGTACAACCGGAGTCCTTATACAAGTGAGTCAATTCACGAACGAAAACTACATGACTCTATGAAGTTTCGTTGGTTTGGCAAACGCATACAATTTTGCACCAGTTTCATTCGGTTGCTATTAGCGATAGACACTTGTCTAGGTACTGACCTAAACCTAAAACATATTATTTATATGTTCTATTATCACTAGTTATATTATAAATGCGAGAATAAATGCCTGTTATCGATTTTGGTGAATTTTGTTATGGGATTAATTTGAGTCCCGCGGGAGAATAGTCGTTATTACTCGTTATCGCAGAAATCTATCAAAATGTTGAAGGTTTGAAATGAATATGAAAGTAAGGTAATCCTACGCATAACAGTCATGGACATCATCAGCCCTTCTACTGCTAAATGAACCTTATAAGTCAGATAACAACTTAATAGTAAATAATGAACATGTCATATATGTGTAATATGTCTAATCTTATGCCGTATCTACATGTTTAATATGGCGAAATTGCCATTTTGACTTACCTATTTAACATCTAAAGGACAATTTCATCAGTGAACTAAAATGCTAACAATTATACATTTTAAACTGAACAAAGAGAATCCGTTTCGGTCTACGCCATTCATCTCATTCACTCACTCGATCACCGCGAATGGATTAGTTACGCCATCTTGGCTGTCAAGTCCAAGGTTATACGTTGACATACCATTTTCCATGTAATTATTGAAAATGTGGCGATATTAGTGCTGTGTGCATTTAAATGCAAAATATCATGTAACTTTATATTTCGAATTGTTTTAGTAGTTTTTACAATAAAAGCAGTTTGATTTTAACAAAAGAACGAATAGCGAATCTTTGCTATTACAGTCTTCCTTAAGTAATAACGGCCAATGATAATGTAAGTAATACACTGCTTTGGCAGTTATCTATGCATTGAAATTTATTGACTACACCTTAGGACAAAGTAAATAGGTACCTATACAACGAACCAACTGACAATACGATATTCGTTAATGAACGGTGTAATTAACTGAGATGGCTGCTCGGTCGTGGAGGCAATTTGCAATGAATATTTATGTTCCGTTGTGTTCAATAAATAACTTTTTGTAGATATATTTTGTACAATAAGTTCTTTAATATATATATGCAACTGAATCGATAAAAAAGTCTATATTTCTCTTGAAAGTTAATAATAGAAATATGTAAAGGTAATAAATAATAAAATCACTTGATAAGAATCGTCGATGAAATAATTTTATAAATGTTTTGTAATGATATACCTACTCAGTAGAATAAAATCGTTTAATTTCAAAGACAATTTTAAATGATATGAATTCCGTCAGTGCTCTGGTTCTCTTTTAAATGAAATTAAATTCCTGTTTCACTTCATTAAGCACATGACATTTTTAAGTGTCTATTTTCTCTTACTACTGTGCGTTAACCGTCCTTGTTACCGCACTCTTATTATTAAATATTTTGCCTCTAAATCCGAAAGCTAAACTTCAAACAATCCGAATTTTCGTCCAGAATACCATGCGACCATCCGGGAACAAGTAATTGCCCAGTCATACCTGTAACAAAATGAGAAAATTGTTAAAAAAAGTCAAGAGCGAATCGAACTTTTCTTTAATAATACATTTAATATACCCAAAAATAAGGAAATCTTTGAAAAACGACGATTCAGATATTGAAAAATACTGCTTGCAATCAAGTCAAAACTAAAAACCGGAAATAAAAACAATCAGTAATTTGTATGCAAGGAATTTGGCAATTTGAATACAAGTTTATTGACTACAAAAAAGTATTTATTTAATAATCATAATAATATGAAGTTATAACGGGTATCTGCAAATATCTTATGTACGTATGCATAGCAATGATTAATATAAGGTTTTTTTTTGTTTGAATAGGTCCATGGAGAGTTACATTCACGTCATTCCCGACTGGCCTCTACATTCTTCTTCGATCTAATTTCAGGCAACTTAGAGGGCAAGACAAAGTCTGCGAAGTAGCTGGTACCTAATTACATCCGATCGTGCTGTAATATCACATTTAGAGGTTCTAAGCGCTAATATTAAAAAAGCGCTGGTGGTCTACATTTTTTTCAAAGGAACCCTAAAACGCCGGGATAATTGCATTCCCCGGACCCACTGATGAGCGTTTAGGATTCAGAGGTCTTAACAAAACTTGATTAAAAAACACCACGAATATTTCGTCATAATGGTCTACAGTAAACATACAGACATTCTCTTATAACAAGTAATAAACGTATGAAAGAATAATTGGTTATTGGAATGAAACAACTATGAACGGATTTAACCACCGTAATTTATTTTATCATCTGACGTTAGTAAAGGTTTAATATGTATACTTTTGAAGTATTGATATCTACATATCTATGCAAACCCATGTCTGTTACAAAATTAGCTAACAAGATGGTTAAATAAATGCGTTTCATGTTAATATAACGCTGTAATCCACATCACAAGCAATTCCAGTGTAGTTAACACGTTGTAATCAGATTAAAGAAGAGTTACTGAACCAGCCGTGGCGGTAACTCGCCGACTCAATATAAATTAAGACAATAGTACACGTTATCTTTATCCGTGTGCTTTTTTATAATGCGATTTTTAATAGGTCATAAGGAACAAACAATTTATTCAGAGTAGGTATCTAAAATTACAATCTAAGATATTTCATAAGAAGCGTCAGCATATAAAATAAAATGCGCGAGTTAAATCCGTTATAGTTATACCATTCCAATATGTAATAACCGCGAGCATTGCAAATTATTAGGTACTCACAATAGTGTATTTTTTATTTAAATATTATATTTTCTCCGAGTGTGATCAGTTTTCAAAGCATGCAAATATTGAAAATCGTAATAATATTGATTAATCTCAAAGGATAATAATTGTTTTAATCCCTCATAATCATACAATATCAATAATCACAACTTGAAGGGTAAATACAGTTCACCTATGAAGGATTGAAGGGATTATCTGTTCCACTGAATCTTACAGCTATGATTAACCAAGCAATCACTGTATTTGTGTTGATTCAACACTAAGCAAACTCAATCAACCGTCTGGAGGGTAAACAATTTTTTGAAACTTTTATTACGTATTAATATTCATATTGTAAAACAGAATTTTGAGTTTTTAATTAGAAAATAACTAACATAGAGATCGGTTATACTTTTTTATTTAACAACGCACCTTGCTACTCAAACTGTAGTAGCGTGCTAACTCTATTCGGTACTATTACCTGTTCTCTATATAACTAGTTTTATCGAATACAAAAACGATTAAAAAGGGCCTCATTTTTGGAACCGCAGTTGAGTTCTAAGGTGAGCCAGCTACAACAGTACAGTTTAAAAAAAAGCGATCTCAATCACTTATAAGTTATTTATACGTCGCCATTGCGTTAAGATAACACTCAACGCATAAGCGGTTTCTCCGTTCCACTAACAATACGGGTATTTCAATTATCTTCACAGACAATTAATACACCGTGCAATGATAAACATAGACGTAACACAATTCAGCCAAAACAACACCCAAGTAATAACTGTTAAAGTGACGTGAACATGTAAATTTGGAGAATTAATTTGGGTTCCACATTACTTCGTCTAAGGTGCAATTTTCCCCTTATTAACGAATACTAAGTCAAGGTTGTCTGCGAGTTTGATGTAATAAGACGAGATGTGAGATATTGTTAAAATGTTATTAAAGCTTGGTGAAGTTAATTGGAACGTATAAAGAACTTGCTCGCTAAATTGCATACCTACGCATGTAAACTTAAGTTGTTTAACAAAGAAAATACATAGGTACTACATTAGAACCGTTACCAATTCCCGAAAGTAAAATGTACTTATTTGTTATTATGATTAGTGTTACAGTAAAGAAAATTGACGTTAATAGTGATGACGACTACGTAAAGAAAACGAAATTATATTTAGTCCGTCAATCAGTTCATAAAAAAATATTGGACATGTATGACTTTTTTACCATATCGTAACGTCACGAGCCCCCGCTCCCGAACCTTTGAAGCGCTTATCTATCATACACGTAAGTAGTGAACAAGCAATACAAAAATTTTCGATTTTTAGATAGTTGCCTTCTCCATTGTTAAAAATCGATTAACCCTTTACCTTCCTTAAATGTCTTTTATCATCATAAAATCTTTTCATCATTAGCTAAAAATAGACTGTCTAAGTTTTAAGGTCATCAAGATTCATCTGCAAAACAGTTCTCAAAAGTTGATGTAAAAATAAAAACATACACATACGACTGTGTCATGAGGAAAAATTAAAGACATTTTTTTGTGTTAACGTATTCTTAGAAGTATTCTCATAACATAAATATCTTGAGACTAGCCTATTAATACATACCTAAATTGTTAATGTTTATTATATTTACTTATTGTTATAGGTATCAAATAACCTAGTCGTACACTATAAAGTCCAACAAAAAGATATCCGTTAATTAAATAGTCTTATTATTTTAAAGAACTTACAACCTTTGTAAGCTCAGAATATTTTGCGTTTTCTTTTTTTTAAACGAATTCATTACGGAGCTAATTGCTTTTTACACGCATGCTACTGTTTTTCATGTATAATATTTTAATACCAATTTTATAAAAAAATAACCTTTACATTGCAAAATAGACGAATCCGAAGTCATAAGATCGTTTGAATGTTACAATCGATACGCTCATTTGTAACTGTACTCGGCGCGCGCGCATTCTTATGACGCCTGGTACTGAGTGGTACGATACTAAGCATGAACGCAAACAAAAAACAATCTTATCACAATGTATTAAGACTTACATTCACTTGTTTATCCCCTTTAGGATATACAAAGCAACATGGCTTCAGTTTGAACGTAATATGAACTTTAAATTTAGAATGGTACAGTTCCATTTCATTGGGTGGTGCTTTGTTGTAAACAAAATACGGTCAAAGTAATATCAACTTTGTAGAGTACACTTAAAGTTGTTTTTTCACATTCATGCTCAGTTGAATGAAACACAGAGTAACGCGAAGTAAGTTCGTGTGGAGTACTCGCAATAGTTATGACCGATAAAGTGAATGCTTGATTGATGTACCCAAGCCCTTTGCCATCCGACAGTCATGGTGTATCAATCAATCATTATTAACTATGATCAATCAGAAAAAACTCGAAACAGTTCTCTATGTGTTGTATAAAAAAAATATACCTTAATTGATGTCAAAATAAATGCGTGATCGCAAAATTAATGAATATAATTCTCAAAAATATATTATTTATAATATGATATATTTTATAATGGCATAAATAATAAGTAAATTAGAAATTCTCTGAATACGGTTAAAGTATATTGTTGGGGCTTTTCCTGTAAAACGCATACCACATTCATCCTCGTTGTAAAAAATATTATTAAAATTATTTCTTCTCCATGATACAATAAAATTTTTATCGTAACATTATCTTTTTAACTGTATAAACATACATACGAGTATAACAGAGTACGCGAGCTAGTGTTTACTATGCATAATTTATAGAAATAATGTATACTATAAAAAGTTGTGACGTTTTTAAGCCGGTTTTTCACTAGGAAAATTGTGTACCTACAGTAAATAATAAGTGATTGCTTATTTATTATTTAAATGACTTAACTCGAAATGTGTCAATATGCGAATTTAGATTTTAATGTGACGATTTAATATCCTTAATAGTGTAACGATATATTTTAAAATTGAGTTAGGTACTATAATACTAAAGAAGAAATACGTTAACCAGACTAATTGTTTTTTTTTACCTCATAAAAGCTATAGTGTTCTATATATATAATTATATATAGTTTAGTATATTTATGCATACAAAAAGTTATCACCCTCTTGGAAAATTAAACATGACTTCGAATTCCTTATACAAGACATAAATAATTTATTACAGCGAGCAAACGATTTAAATTCCACGCACAGAGACATCTACGGTCTTCGATGGACCTTGAGAGGGCTGGTCATGGCACGTAATATGATAATGAAATCTATGGCAAGTACTTAATTATCTATTAAATAAGACAATTACTAACGCTACTTGCATATCGTTGGAACTCGGTACTTGATATTAGACAAATTTAAGAAATACTAGGTTTATCATCTTAAATCAAACGCGACTTAATTATTATATATTACCTAATAGAGAGACTACAATTAAATACAAACACTATGTGGTCACGTCAGGTTTTGAATTATCAATCTTGTGTAGTATACAAATGTCACAAAATGTCTGATACACATTAATAGACATACGTACGTTCATAACGGGTTTACTCTAAAGTGAACTTTTCCCAATCGATATTAGGAGCTTGTTAACCGCAAACGCTATTGACGTGTAAAGTTTGGATACTGTTAGTTGTTTGGAACGTTGAACTAAGCGCGTGAGTGCGTGGGAAACTGATCTTTGCGTGGATCATTTGAAGATATAAATGGACTTAATATTGATATAGTATTTATTAGTAGAGAGTGATAATATATTTTAGTTAATTTTCTTTTAACAATGTATTTTTATAAAATCAAATGACAGTCAGTACCTACATACCTATATAAATTCACTATATAAAGTTATATAATATTATTATGTGTATATTTTTTATACAATTGCTTAAAGGTTAACTGGAAAATATAACTGTAAGGATGAGTTTTCCATAATCATTTTTTGACTTTATCGGTAAAAATGAAAACATTATATTTGAAAATAACAAAATACACACACTAACCTATTAAAATAAGCCGTTCGAAGGTAAATGATACAAAATACATATACGCGTGCGACACGCCAGTGTCTGTGCTGATATAGACTAACAAAACTACAAATAGTGATTGTCCATGTTGTTCTAGATTCATTCGTGTTTCACACGCGAGTCCTAAAACTAAGTTGTACTAGCATTAAGTACAACTATAGAACAAAACAAAAAGAGTTTCAAGTTCTATGTTCTAGTAAATAAAAGAGAAAATTCTACAATTCGCCCGCAGTCTCAACTTGGAAGGAAAGTTTCACTTAACAACCGATACATACATCTACGATTGCAGTTGCACGACATATTCTTTAAATTGTTTTGAGGTTTTTTTTTTAAAATCGACTCAATTCCCAAGTTACTTCTTTATCATTATCATTAGGTTTCCAATATAGAATGTAGTAGCGTTCAATTCTAAATCGATTTAGGTTTCTAAAATCCACAAGATTACTTTGGGCTTTCGATTTATTTTCTTCAGTTATAAATTATACGACATCAGCTACTGACAACAGTAAATCGTAAAAACACAACTAACTATACTTATAAGTAATTTATTTTTATTATCATACACGTCAAAAGTTAGATGAAACGAATGTCAGATGCACAGTTTGCACAGAATAAAGAAAACAAAAACTTCTATTAAATCAAGAGAGTTAAAATAAACACCGATCACTGCGATTGTAATCTTATTGTCCTGGTGCACATAGTGTTGCTTATTGTTGCATTACAGACGCAACTCGCATTGTATGATATAGGGACCCATAAGCCTCTTCGCGGACATCACGACACGTGCTAGGATTTGCCCTTCGAGCGCACATAGACACCAGCTATCTAAAAAAATCATAGTATACGTAAATCTATAATAACAGATCTACATTGAATAATTTTGTTACCTATAGACCTGGAATTCAAATACTGTTTTGCGTTTCCATTACAGGTTTTCCTCTCAATGTATATAAACCCAACCAATGTAATAAAAATATATACTTATAGGTATTAAAAAAATATCACTAAAATACCTAATTTGCACTCACTCTGCAAACGCCTCCCTCTCTTTCATATTTGTGTCATTACAGAATAGAGCCATCCTTTTCCCACGTTATTATTTTTTATGGTCGCCATTGGAAACTGCATCACCTTGTTACGAGAAACGACTTGGATGAGGTCATTAGACTAGAATGTTCGAGCATAATACCTATTAGGTATCATAAGAGAAATCCGACACACACTTAGCTATAAACATTCAGAAAAAAATAAATCTGACAAGTAATCACAATTTGTAGTTAATTAAAGTAACGAACATAACACGAGTTATGTATGACATACTTAATTGATTAAAAACCTGTTTTTTTATATAGGTAGCTTCTTCTTTGTATATATATATATAATTCAGACCTAATATTCTATTTTAGTATAAGCGAAGCAGAAGTTGATTACTAAATAAACACGTACTTTCTCGTGAAAAGATTTAATTACTACCGTTCATTATCAGTATAAGAGGTAGTTTTCTTAATTTATCTTCGTCGAGGGAAATCAGACGAAGCCCTTTAACAACTGATATTTCCTCAAAGGAAATCTTATAAATCCGCAAGTACTTTACCGAAAGCAGTCAATATTTAAGACATTTAAGCGCTAAAAAATATTCGCCACCAAAACTAAATGATCTCTACAAAATTAATGTAGGTAAAAAAATATACATACACACCTTACTACTTTCATTTATATCATAACAGTATTCAATTAGAGATATTGATAAGATGCCACAAATCTTCTCTCTCCGAACATTGAATAAGACCTTATAATAGTTCACGTACCTAAGTCCTTTCTAACAACCTTGATAAATGTAGGCTATAGATAAATACTAAGCGATAGTAAACAAAACATGACTAAGAAACAAAGCACGGTCAGCAAAAAAGCGATCAAGGTTGGGGAAAAACCTCAATTAAACCCGCCATTAACTTTTTGTAAGCCGTACCTAGCGCCTGTTTTTGCTGTAGTATGATATAGGGATAGACTTTGTCTATCCAATCAAACTAATACAATAGGGAGAAAGGATATTTGTCTAATTTTGCTCAAGAGGTATTTGACCTACTAATTTTCACATAAACTAAATTGCATAATGTAATAAAAATAAAGAAGCCAATGACACATTTAAATACTCACAAGTCTTTTTTTGTCACGTGTGTTAAGAGGTCGTTAGTTTACCTGTAATCAAAAAATATAATTAATCTTACGAAAATATAGACGAATTTAAGTGTACGTATTATACCTAAAGCTTTAATGTCAGTCATAATATAAAAAAATTCACAAAATTGAACAATTTAGTAATTACATAAGTAACCTGCCAGTAACCTCAAAAAATACCCAGTGCGAAATTAAGGCAGTTAAGTTTGAAATAATAATTTAGCTCAAATATTAATAATATTGATAGGAAATTTGATGCTTTCGCGCTTATTGCGCACTGTAACAACTATATTGTAAGATAATTCCGATATAGTTGTTTAATTTCAAAACAAACTATGTAACTTAGGATATGTTTTACCCATAATCAACACATAACTAAACGTTTTAACGTATTGACATAGGTACCACTGTGAAATCAGCACAAAAGGTCAAAAAGGTCAAGTTTGAGGTGGGCATAACATACTTTCTTTTTAGAGCACTGAGAGCAAAACAAATAACTCTAAATAAAACTTAGATACGTGTTCGGTGGATTCAATAAAGTGTACACATCTTCTCGGCTCTTTCTATTTAACTTGGTAATTTGTTCCGGAATTGTGCAAGTTTGTCTTCAGAAATATTCAGTGCGCATATATGTCTGTGAGACTTACCGTTATTTGGGGGATAAATTTATGTTCTCATTCGAATCTAGAATAGCAAAGGACATATAAAAAGGATAAAGGTGTCATTTCTAGTGTGTAATGTAGGTTTAATATATATATTATGGTAGCTTATTTCCATGAAGACATATGTTTCATAGTTTTTTAGTGTGTCTTATATTTGATTTAAATTTCATTAATATGATGGGTTTCAAGGATTTTTATGCATATAATCTACTTGCTGCCAGCCCCGGCTTCGCAAGGACCCCTTATATTTTTAAAAATATTCTACAGCCTATGTTACTTAGTGTAAATGTAACTTTTCAATGGTAAAATATTTTTTTCAGTCCTCCGGTCGGAAAGCGCCAACTTTGTGGCCGCTGCGCTCAATGAAATTGCCGCTTTCTGGCTTCGTCGAACAGAAAAATAGTATACTGACCTCGGCCAGTAAAATAAAAAAGCCTCAGAACACATTTTTGTCAACCTCGGCTTCGCCTCGGACGACAATTACATGTGATCTGAGACATTTTTTATTTTACTGGCCTCGGTGCGTAATGTACTATTAAAATTGGCACAGTTTTTGAGTTTACTTATTACATACATACACACACACACGTGAACATAATTACAAATCAAATCGTAGTAGTGTAGTTTACAGCCTGAACAATTAAAAATAATTATATTTCAAACAATCTAAATTAAACATTATTTGTAATGTGGCTGATAAGAATTAACCACACAAAGTAAATTTAATTCCCTTTAATCAATCCCAAAATTGTAATGTAGTCAAACGAGGCAATAATTAAAACATAACATTACAGGTACCGGCAACGACACAGAGGAATTAATCAGCCGATTAAACAAATTAATTCAATTTGTTTGACGGTTTAAGCAAACGTAGTTATATGTACCTACTTACTGTATTTATAAATATACGAGCACCGGAATCAAGAGAGTTCAATATAGAACTTTGTGTATAAACTCTAACTGTATCGATATTATTATATTTTACAATCCATTAAAAATATAATGACTATCGACACGAAACTGATTAGCAAGAAAACAGAAGTTAACCGAAGTCGTTAAAACAACTGAGCGTAGTTTTCCTTAACGGTTTGGTTACCGTTTAATTAGCGAATACCCTACTGTCTTACTGGCTCTTTGGTTATTTAAGTTTACTTGCGGATTTTAATTGCAGGGAAAAGAATAATCATAACTATTGGCTTTGTATTGTATTTCAGTAGTTATGTGTGTATTTTTCGATGTGTATAACGCAAAAAATCCATTAACATGATGAGATGTGTTTGTTTTTCTTACACTATAATTCGTTGCTACTTATTTAGTGAATGTGTGTATAATAATTTCTTATGCTTTTTTGTTTTATTTCTTCGTGTGACATAAAACTAAAAACTGCTCGAAAATGTTTCATACATTTTGAATAGAAGCAATAGCGCGTTTTTAACTTAATACGAATAGCGAAAAATCCACATTTGTCATTCACTTTAAAATTCAGGAGACAAAATACAAAGCAAACACTGTTCAGATATTCGGAGTGTAAGACGACGCAGAAATCTTAGTAAACAGAGCAAAGCTACAAGAACACACGAGTACAATACAACATTTATGTACAACATTTAAGAGAAAACGAAGCACTTTATAACTATAATGTTTGTTCATATGCTTAAAATATATCTACAAAAACTAAGACCCGGTTGGTGTTAAAAGTTGTCTATGTCATCTTATATCCGTGAAACCCACGAAAAATAAGAAAAGACCCAAACAGAAAGTAACAATAAAAGAAAAAAAAGTATCGGGCATTTAGCACACTCGCGATACAACTTAGAAATAAATTTATTTTTCTCTTGTAAGTTCTCTTAGTTGTACAAAACTATTAATTTGAACGTTAACCTAAACGTTCTAAAGAAAAAAATACACTTGCTCACTTTAAATATTTCATCTACACACAGTTTTGTACATTTTATAATCATAAAATCTTATAATGTAATAAAACGATTGCGTTACCTTTGTATTTTTGTTTTATAAATATTATGACCATCAGAAGAGAATTTTCAAAAGTAACAATTTGACACCGAAGGCTGACCTAACAGGAGCCTTATAATTTCGAATATTTAAAACTCAAACAGACAGACTTACTCTAGTAAGCTTCTTACACTTAAATCTGCGATTCCGCATCTTATGCAAGTGTCCGACCGCTGAACCGATTAAAAACAAACTTGGCACAATGAATACAGATGAACGGAATACTTGGGCCGAGATTTAACTCGCGCAAGTTAAATGGCAGGAATAAACTTCAAACTATACGCTGCAACTACAGTCTTATTAATTAACTTTTCAAGTTATAGCTTTTAAGATGTTAAATTGTATATTATCATGGCATATTTATGTATGTTAGTGATACTTAATGTATTATGCACCAAATCTAGACAAACGGTCGCGTGTCAAGCCATAGTTTAAGCTAATTTAAATTGCTTAAACAAGAAATATAGTTTAATATGGTAAAAAAAAAAACATTTTAATTTAACTTAAGTTAACTAAGTAGGCACATAATAGGTACTAATAAAAGTACACTTATAAAACACTAGCGGCCCCGGCAGACGTCGTCCTGCCCGTCCGATTGTTTCGTCAAAGATCTGTCAAAGTCTTCTAACTTTCCTTAATGAATAGTAATTCTTCATAAGGCTTCATATTTTCCCCGTTTTTTACACATTTTCCACTGTTTCTTCGCTCCAATTGGTCGCAGCGTTATGTTATATAGCCTAAAGCCTTCCTCGATAAATGGTCTATCCAACAAAAAAATTTTTGGATTCGAACCAGTAGTTCCTGAGATTAGCGCGTTCAAACAAACAAACTCTTCAGCTTTATAATATTAGTATAGATATATTATTTATAGCCACGAACTACTCACACACATTCAATGAAATTTAAATGCTTCTTCCACATTAATATGTAATTTTCTCGTATTGTAGTACAATGTTTCAATGGTACTGAAATTACTGAATGCGTGAGCAAGTCATCAGGAACTATTTATCAAGCTGACTGAACCAGCGAACATTACCACCTTAGCAAAAGCATACAGATTTGCGCAGTATAACTCAATATCAAATATTGTACATATTCTGTCAGGTACTTTGATTTTGACTACGCTATTAAGGCACAAAAATAAATAAATGTTAATTGTTTATTAACGTGTTAGGATATATCAAAAAAAATCTTATATTATCATAAACTAAACTAATTAAACATAAAAAAGAACTAGTGACGTAACAAAGATACAAGTGGATATTAAGGTAGATAAATAAAAAAAAAGAATTATATTTATCAAAAGAAAATGAGAATGTTAAACATAATTTCACAAAAACTAAATTCTAAGGTATCAGACAACTAATCGAACCTTTTTTACTATTCGTATTGTGGTGCTAGTCGGTACAGTACTCGTAGTAAGTCGTTACGGCGCAATTAGTGTTACAAATTACATCCCTAACACCGGTGCGAGATTGCAAGAGCCATTTCTTAATAAAGCTTAGAGAACAGGGATGTTTTTGAGAGCTTTGTATCTTACTGCATTCTAAACTTATTTCATTTTAACTAATTAGGTTGGTAGTTGGAATTACTTAATTTTAAGAGAGAACAGAACACGGATTACTTCACCGCGCAATGTGTTACAATGGCCTTTTCTAATTGGTACCGCAAAATCACCTCATAATCAGTAATCCAGTAAATAAACATCTGTAATAGAATTATGTTAAAATAAAGCTGCAAATGCATTTGTAGGTACCTAATTCTTTACCATTAATATGTAAGTATTATACCTATCTCGTACATATTAGCAATAAAATATTTAATATCAAAATCTGCTTTAGAAATGACAAGCATTTCCCTATATTCGAGGCGTAATAACGCGTGATTACTCCTTAGAAAACTCGATTTTACTTATACTAATTTAAATCTTATTCTCCAAACATAAGGCTCAAAATGTGTGGGAAGGGAAAATTTTCCATGTTCTGCAAATGAAGGAGCTGCCACTTGCAAGTGATTTATATTCGGCCATATTTAATTTCCATACGCATATTGCTATACTAGACTTAGCATCAACGCGTGCTATGCTATTATAACAAACATGATTTTTTTAATATAATAAAATAAGCGAAATGAAAGACAGATAACTATATAAGTATCAAAATTATTTTAAAAATAACACGCTAAGTTGAATCAACCACACAATACCAATCGAAAAAGGTGTAGTCGCAGTTAGCAAAAGTAAACTTTACATAAAAAATCAGTGGAATTCATTCAGAGCTATCAAGCTATTCGGTAAATATATCTTACCATTTCTGATGCCTTTGCGGTTAATGTCATGCCAATTAATATATCTAATCACAGCATTTTGACTTAAAAATAAAATCAATTTGATTGACAGTGTGCCAATAGCAGAGCAATTAGTTATTCTAAACAAGGGTCAAAGTCTATTAGAGTAAGATCCCAGTGCCGCCAGACCTACGTCATTTTAGCAAAGCTGAAATTTCGATGACTTATAGTCTAGTATGTGGTTAAGAGAGTATGCGTACTTACTAGCTCGAAAGCGGGGCCCTTTCATAGATAGCGCGAACTAAAGGTGTTTCAAAAATTAGGTAAACTACGTCATTTTAGCAAGCCTAAATTTGACATATATAACTACGTGGTACTATTTCCAGACTCTTTGTAAGCTGCCAGACCAGTCCAATGGGCCAATTATTCTCCCAGACACCTCAGACGCTTTTAAGGTACCCAAAAAATGGATCTCAAAGATGGATGAACATAAACATATCGTGTTTAGGCTCATTCGCCTCGGTATGACGAGCGCTTTCTAAACACATGATGATGGTAGTGCTGATGATGAATCCTGAAGACTACTACGGATCTCGAAGTTGGATGAACATAAACATATCGTGTTTAGGCTCATTCGCCTCGGTATGACGAGCGCTTTCTAAACACATGATGATGGTAGTGCTGATGATGAATCCTGAAGACTACTACGGATCTCGAAGTTGGATGAACATAAACATATCGTGTTTAGGCTCATTCGCCTCGGTATGACGAGCGCTTTCTAAACACGTGATGATGGTAGTGCTGATGATGAATCCTGAAGACTACTACGGATCTCGAAGTTGGATGAACATAAACATATCGTGTTTAGGCTCATTCGCCTCGGTATGACGAGCACTTTCTAAACACATGATGATGGTAGTGCTGATGATGAATCCTGAAGACTACTACGGATCTCGAAGTTGGATGAACATAAACATATCGTGTTTAGGCTCATTCGCCTCGGTATGACGAGCACTTTCTAAACGTATGATGATGGTAGTGCTAATGATGAATCTTTATTTTCCAACATCAACAGCACCATGACACGTTTTGATGAGTGAAATTGATACTTATGTTCTCCACTTTACGAAAACCAACCAGTCCTTTAGTAATCAAATTAGTAATTGGATTAAATTTGTAATCGATTGACGCCAACACTAATTGAAACAGATGATGCTCATCATAGCGAGTCGAATAAGCCCAAATACGATATGCCTATGATCATCCAACTTCGAGATCCGAAGTAGTCTTCAGGATTCATCATCAGCACTACCATCATCATGTGTTTAGAAAGCGCTCGTCATACCGAGGCGAATGAGCCTAAACACGATATGTTTATGTTCATCCAACTTCGAGATCCGTAGTAGTCTTCAGGATTCATCATCAGCACTACCATCATCATGTGTTTAGAAAGCGCTCGTCATACCGAGGCGAATGAGCCTAAACACGATATGTTTATATTCATCCATCTTTGAGATCCATTTTTTGGGTACCTTAAAAGCGTCTGAGGTGTCTGGGAGAATAATTGGCCCATTGGACTGGTCTGGCTGCTTACAAAGAGTCTGGAAATAGTACCACGTAGTTATATATGTCAAATTTAGGCTTGCTAAAATGACGTAGTTTACCTAATTTTTGAAACACCTTTAGTTCGCGCTATCTATGAAAGGGCCCCGCTTTCGAGCTAGTAAGTACGCATACTCTCTTAACCACATACTAGACTATAAGTCATCGAAATTTCAGCTTTGCTAAAATGACGTAGGTCTGGCGGCACTGGGATCTTGGACTATATGCAAATAAGGAAGCGGCAAACTTGTAAGCCACACATCAAAATCCAATTAAACTAACCCAATGTTTATTGTCCATACAACAATCCGTTCTAATACATAAACATGTAGCGACATCTTGCAGTAATCTTGACCCGTGGCTAATGAAACTAGTATAGCAAACAACGCGCAGCGCAGCCAAGTTAGTATAATATATCAGTTGTATTCTCGTTTATTATTAAAATTGATTAATTTTGATAGTTAAAAACCAAACGTAATGGACTAGGTATATAACTCACAATAATAATTATACAACACACGAGATAGTGACAGTAAAGTTAATTTACTAAAATAAATTTTAATCCATCATCTGTATACACATTATTTATAATGTAGGTATGGCGTTTAATGGCTAGTGTTTGTTTGATTTTTTTTAATATGCTAATAACATAGATCACAGAAACGACATCAGAAAAAAAAGCAAGTTTATTTTTTGTTGCCTATGAATCAAAGATAATGTACCTACGTTAAAAATAATCTTAAGATCTACTAAACTCATTTAAACTTTTCTTATCGTATACACGATTTCATATATAAAAGTGACTCTGCTTGCAAAATAAGCAATCGCCATAGTTAAATAAGCTCGGGTATATAAATTGCCCATCCTATTCTATTGACAGGTATGTACTTTTGCTTACGTAATAAAGGAAGTTAAATCTGATACCTGTATTATGTGCATTTTCCACAATAATGTATAAAATTTCTTCAATAGGTATTTCCCATAAAAACTCCGAATGACAGTTGAAAATTAACGGGGACCCCGAGTAAAGTCGTTTGTCTAATATAAATTCCTTCACGTCGAACTGTAAATTATTATTCCCTGGTAAGATTTAGGTAAACTCAAGGGTCAGCAAGTAATTACAAAATACGTTCGTAATTCTTTCACAAATACCTTATCCTTATTACCATACTTCAATTATAAGGCTCCGTTACCTCACGTCAACTCTAACTGTTCATCAGTTGATCGGTTGGTCGACGTGTTGTATGACGAATCCACAGGAAGTGAAGATGACCAATTGATAAATTGATTGAGCTTCCAAGAGGGGGACGGTAACGAAATTTATAAAATGACAAATGCAATCTATGACAATTCATAGTAACTCATTTTACAATCAAAGCATGTACTTAGAATCTAAGTTTCCTTAATCGTGATACATTATTTCACATATTGAGTATGTATTTCAGATCTTGAGAATATTTAAGATATTCCGCGAAATTTATAACTTTCAAAATATGATTAATAGTGCGTTGTCCCCTTTCCAAACTTACTATTAGTATTGAGGTAGATATTATTATGTCGACGTACTGCTAGTATTTTATAATTTACCACATCGCAGTTATAGCCTGTCTCAGTATATGTATAAGTGTCTCCTTACAATAATGCTGTAGAGAATCCAAAATGTGTAGGTATATATATTTTCTACCTATATTGAAAACATACTTGAAAGGAATGAATAGACACGAGCGGAAAGAGTAATAAATCCATTGAAGTGCCTTTTATTATCATAAGCATGTTTCTATTATTTAAATGATCACGAAGAATCAATTGTGATAATTATAAAACTAGTTATTTACGTAATGTAGGTAGCTGGTCGTGCTGTCAGGAACATTTATAATTTATATATAGCTGTGTTCCGTGGTTTCACTCGCGTGGAATTTATTTATTCCGCGGGATCGGAATAAATACAAAAAAAAGACGAACTTATGTTCTTTTCAAAGGTCCCTGATGCAGACATCTATAGGTACCAAAACTCGACAAAACATATATTCAGCGGTGTAAGCGTAAAATCTAAACAAACAAACGAACACAAATATAAATCTATACTAATATTATAAAGCTGAAGAGTTTGTTTGTTTGTTTGAACGCGCTAATCTCAGGAACTACTGGTTCGAATTCAAAAATTATTTTTTTGTTGGATAGACCATTTATCGAGGAAGGCTTAAGGCTATATAACATCACGCTGCGACCAATAGGAGCGATGAAACAGTGGAAAATGTGTAAAAAAACGGGGAAAATATGAAGCCTTATGAAGAAGTGACAGAAGACTTTGACAGATCTTTGACGAAACAATCGGACGGGCAGGACGACGTCTGCCGGGGCCGCTAGTAATGGAATAAAGGAGAAGCTGACTTAATAACTGACATATCAACGCAAGGCATAAACTATAAGGGTTGCATATTTGAAATTTGCACAAAGATTCCTTTTAAAACGTAGAGGAGCACTACGAAATATTTTTTTGAAAAACCTCCCCCTAAGGGGGTAAACGGAGGTGCTTCTCGAGCGCAGAAGAAGTCGCGGGCAGAAGCTATTTAGTAATAAATAAACAAATACGTTACATAGAAATATGTTTTGATCAAAATGCGGTGTACATAACAAATGTTATAAGAGTAACTTTATTACAGGCTAAGTACGCAACCAGAATAATAACTGTCGGTAAGCAAACCACTTACGTTGTTTCATCGTTTCAACATGGGAATAAACATCTTAATATTGAACGTGAACTTATTTCCTTTATTGAAAAAATATATTGAGTCAGCGCAGATATGCATTTGATATACGGATTCCGCCGTTTGATAACGGAGAAAATATGTTGTTTACAAGTAGTATTTTGACGTTGAATCAAATAGATAAAAAATATTTTACCAATATCTGAATTAATAATATATGCAATGTTATTAAAAACAATTTCTAGTTACGTTAATTGCTTAGGAACATTAAGAATTAAAACGAAGAGAACTAGTTGTTTAGAAATAGTATTATAACATTCATAAAACACATATTTTTATAATTATGCAAATAAATTTATGTTTCTGTGTAGAAGCGCGGATTACATATACAAAAGGGATTTCAATTATACAAATTATCAAGTGGTTTTGTTACAAAAACATATTAAGGTAAAGCATTTTTACTTATAAGAAATACCTACTACTACCACTGAGAAATAAAGGAACTACTGAGAAAAAATTTAGGCACTTCGGCAGATCCATGCTAATGGTTAATTATAACATTACTTTGTTCTTGTTTTAGTTAAAGCAACAACTATGGGATATTTATAACATTACTATACTGAACCCTAAAAAATCACTCAAGTCGTAAAAGGCTCCGCGGAACCCATTGAACCGCCTCCTTCAATTCCAACTGAAATTATATTATTCGCCCTTCAACATAAAACGAATATTATCTTTACCCATTTGGAAATTACTAAATGTAAGTATGTATCGGGCGCTACTATTTATGCGAAAAAACTTTTTATTATAAATAAGTAACTGTTGCATCTTAAAGTAGGTACCAAGCCCGCGTAAATACATACATAATAACTTACAAAAAACTTTTAATTATATCGCTGAGTTCTTAAATCTTCATTTCATAAGTCCTGGGGATGATTAATCTGACAATAAAACTAATTTGGAAAACACACAAATTAGGAAATCCATTAAAGTAAAAATGGTAAAATCAATCTATGTAATATATATCTATCATTATAGAGAATCAATAACAGTATGTCTGACTAATGGACAAAATAGTTATAAAAATATTAGACAAAATTATGCAGAATCAATATGACGGCATATATGAGAACTTAGATACATATTATTAATACTATTATTGATATGCGCTCTTTTATTATTAATTGAAAATAATGGTACAAAAATAATAATGAAATATTATTCTTAGACGACCGCAGTAAAATATAAAGGAAGTTATTTTCATTGCAATATGTGGCCATTATTTCCAGGTGTCATACGACATTCATGCATAAAAGGAACAGTTAGGTGAACCCCAAAGCATGACGCAAGAGTTTAACTCTGCCGTGCTAATGCAGTAAGTACATATGTACTTACTGCGTTTATCTTTAGCATGGTAGAACTACTCCTGCATCATGCTTGGGATCTAAGCGAGCGTTAACAAGGAACGCAGGAAGCGGTCTCGATCGCCACGATTGATTTAATTTCCGCCTGTCCCCACACGTTCTTTGCACTACACCATAGCGGTTAAGTAGAGTAACTCTTATTTAATCCGAGCACTGACCAAGTCAAGATTTGAATGAACAAAGCTTGATAATTGTATATTATTATGAGAAAAAATATTAAAACATGTCATGATAGATCAAAAGTTTTAGTTTTATTGTTGGCCTTTACACTGTTATTCTTCGCAGACCTTAAATAAGAATAGAGAACACAACGCAACCACTATTTTTTTTACATAACTAATGACGAAATTATCAAGCTTACGTAAAAATACAGAATTTTGGAAACGGATCATCGAACTCAATAAGGTTATGAATACTGTTAATTTAAAAATATGTACATAAAGGGTTAAATTATGTTGAATAATTTCAGGTAAATGATTTTGATAAGTTCTTCCGTAATTCGTCGATTGTTAGGTGGACGTGGTTGTTTCTTGCTCATTAGCCCAGCAGTGGGCAGCGGCTGGGTCAGAAGATCAAAGGGTCGCCGCAGCTCGCGTCTCTAATTAGCGCGTGTGGATGACGTTCACCTACTACCAGAAAGGGACAATTTGAAACAGTAAGCGTTTTAATAATTAAAACACATGTGATGATATTATAATTTCTCTTTTATGGCACAGGTGTAAATAGCAACCTATTAGATTCGTTTAATTTCCGAGTAATATTCGTTGTGAAAATATCTAAATTTCAAAGGATAAATCTGAATGATATCACAGCGCGGGAAATCGTTTTTCAGGATAAATATCGACGATAGAAAAAAGTAGACATGAAACCATGGAAAATATAAATATTGGAGAGGTAAATAAAAACAAAGTTCTGTAAAATCGATATGATACATAAACTAAATACGAGTGAACGAGCTCACATTTGCTTGGTATTAAAAAAGAGAAAAAGTCAAAAAAAAATGCCAATCCATACCACACAATATAAATGAACGGAGAAGAGCTTCACGACAAGTCAATTAAATAATCGTTGCGTGAATACTTAATAATGATAAATAAATCGTTTCCGTAGATTTAGATAATAACAACTACGGATAATTTATTGCAAACAAAGTTTTGTTTTACCCAGAGTCTTTTATCCGTCGAAATTCTCATAATAAAGTTGCATTTCCTTGTCTAGATATTTTGTCCTGCGGATAAGATCATTTAGCTCACATCATTCAAGGTTTTCCATAATCGGTTGTAGCGCAGAGCTGTTGCACCTCATTGTTCCTCCTAAAAGCACTCTGGCCGCTCGTAACACGACCCAAACTAGGCGCGTGTTTGAGTAGCTGTCGCGAAACCGGGACATATCAAATATTTACCCGGGATCGGTAGAAATCGTGCTCAATGCGGTTCTGCAAATACACGTTGGTACTAAAACATGCGGAAAACACCAAACGAAAACCGTTTAGAGGGCATATGCTGGCAAATAGGCACATAACGCGATCAGCAACCGATTCAAGATAGTGCGACAGCCAATCGCTACTCGATGGCTTGTTAAATATGAAAGTGTATTGGTAATGGAAATTTGTACGTCTTTTAGAGAACGTAATTTGTCCTAGTTTTTAACTTTTATGTATTTTCTTTTCTTCAGTCATCGATTATATATTAGTTAATTTAATTCGTTCAAAGATTTACGTTCGCTATTGAATTGATACTTTCTTGCTTATTAACCTCATTCTAAGGTAAAAAAGTAATAGTGAAGAACGGTCGTTTTTCTAAAAATAATCTAGGTACATTTCTGATACTGTTGTGTTGATGCATAACATAATCCCACAGTTAGATAGGTAGGCCCTAAGATCATTCAACTAGAAGGGTGAGGGGACTATTATAGAGCGACAACAAACATAAATAATTAACTTTGTTCAAGTGTAAAGTTAGGGGTGGACCTGATAATCTGATTCTTTGTTAATGGATTATGTCAAAGGCATTAATAGTTCGAAAACCGGAACACTGACCTATTGTATTATTAAAAAAATCCATAAAGGAAATTAATTAAATCACCGTACCAGTTTGTACCGCGCGGTAATTTAACGTAAAGTGAAACAAATTTCATTAGGATGGTAATTATAATCGCAGTTGCTAATACATTGCTAGTATAAATAACTACCCAATATATTATTAAGTTAATTTACAATTATTTTATATTTTAGATTCTTTCGTGCTGATCGTAAAAGTATTTCGTTTTCTTAATTTAATTAAGGAACGCTAAAAAGCTTCAAATAAATACTTAATGTGAAAACGCAAACCGGTACAATACAAGTATCGTCAAAGCCTACAAGTTCAAACCGTTCAAGGTCAAGCGGGTGCGAGCGAGAGCACGATATGCGCCCGCGCAAGGCACCGGCTGGCACGGCCGCGCCGCGCCGCTAGTTTATTAATTAAACATTAAATAATATTAAACATAACAGAAATAAATGAAGACAGGTACTAAAAATGCTATTTTTATATTATTAGCTTATAACGTCTGACGTTTTCATAGTTAGTATTTTCTAATTTCAAAAACATATCAATCATGCAATACTGGTTATTTCAGTCTTTAATGTACTTATTTATTTCGCTCTCATAATTAAAGTGTTATATCAAACAAGAATTCTAGGAGACACCTATGTTATATTATTAGTTATTTATTTATCTTCTATTCCTCAGCTTGGTTTGGCATGGAACCTTTACGATATACATAGTCGTTGTAACTAATTCAAATTTTTATCGAGTCTTTTTTGGGATATATTCTTAAAAGTATGTAGGAAGCACCCCCACACACCATGATCTTTTTTAAGAAATTGAATAAATTTAACCTAGACAAAACAATCTTTTACTAAAATTGTTTACAATGTTTTCCTAAATTTAGACGTTCATTTAATACAAGCATAACTTAATAGTGTATTAAGTGCCTACCCTGGCGACTGGCTTACGTAATCTTAAGATAAAATTTAATATCGTAATGCAGTATAAATTATTATAAAACCCGGTCAAGAGCGAGTTCAACTGGAGTGAGTGCAGACGGCTCCACACTTTACTTACATACTAAGCGAATGAGGGTGAAACGAACCGATTTCCAGTGGTACGCAATAACTATTTTTCTATTTAAAATATAAAACTAAGATAATAATATAAACTAAGCCATGTAGAACGTTATAAACCACCATAGGACCACTACAGGAACAGCATATATGCATTTAAATGACTTCCCCACAGGCACATTGTTATAGAGTCTCATCGCCATCAAAGAATAAACAACAATAAGGCAGTCCTATTAGACATCCGGTATGATTCATTAAAGAAAAAATAAGTCGCTGCTTCTCTGGAATAGTGTCACAACTCGAAATGTGTTACCATTCTGAATTGAAATTTATATGTGACGGTTCACAGTCTTAAATGGAGTAACAAATTATTTCGAGTTGTGACACTATTCCAGAGAAGCAGCGAAGTGTCCAAAAATGTAATATTATTATGAAGAATGTTGTATACACTATGCAATGCGAAACCTTATTATTTATAAGGTCATCTATGAAAGTACGTTAGGTTAGGTTAGGACTTAGGTTACACACTAACCTAACATAACGTACTTTCATAGACTATTCACGCTTAGAAGCGTAATATTATGCTAGCTCTCCTAGCAAACTTCGTACCGCCTTTTTGATACATCATTAAAAATGCTGTTCTTATACAGAATGTATGAAAACCCTAATGAACTTCCTTTTCTTCGAAAATTTATCCGATGTATTTATAGACTCAAGGACGATCAAAAGACAAATTAAATAAAAACGACACTACAACTTACCTTGAAGAGTAAAGATTTACTTTATTTTTGTTATGTAGGTATATAAAGGTTCTTTAAATATCAGTACAACAATTATCGACTCTCTTAGTATTTTAAGAGTCCTTTTGGGAACTCATTATTCGGGTCTAAGCCGTCTAATAGCCTCGAATCAGGTATTCCGTCAGACTGAGCCTGTGTTACTGTCGTCATTGTCCTCTTGCTATGACTCGAATTATAATCGAGCTAAGACAATGAACGAATTTTGAATAGAATCCCGCTTTCATCGTTTACCTCCGTAAGTAATTAAAAAGGGTTTTTCGAGATACAATGACTGAATAACCAAGTGGAAAAACTATTTTTAATTCACGCGCCTACACACATTGATCCTCACAGTACAAGCTTAGCTTGGTAACTTCTATACCCAATCTGTCAAAGGAGTTAAGTACTAAGTACGGTACCTTCCTAGAGGACGTTTTGTAACCAAAACTTGACATAGGTGTTTAAGTAACTTATTCATAATCCCTCTTTGGCCCATAAGTTTATCCATACCAAATAATCCAAACACGTAAGTACGGAACATGTTATCCTCAATCAAGTTACCTACTTAACTATATAATTTATATCAGTCCTAGGCAGGTTGAAGTTTGAAACTTTGAGGTATTCCTTGAGATTTACTAGTTTCACGGCTCACGCTAAACACTGTTGCAGATAATAATAATACGATGTTCACAGACTTAAATTAATTTAAACTTTTTAAAATTGAATACAATTTTATTCGATATAATTCCTTTTGGTATTGGTAGTTTCAAGGATATAATATATCATATTCATATTAAATTGTTGATCATAAAATAAAACCGGATTTTTTCCAGCGAGTAATTGTGGCACCTATTAGTGCAAAATTTATTGTCTTCATTCAAGCTAACCTAACTGTAAAAGGTTATCAATTACCTCATTTAAGTTACTTACTTATGACATACTTATCTCTTTTCTTTGATGATTTTCGCTATATAGCGGAAAAACTACGCGATCAGACACACGCGTAGCATAGCGTAAATATTAATATTAAATGTAATAATGGAATCCATTTAATAATGAGAATCTCAATTATTTGCAAGCAATTTAAAACAATTGTACAACATAAGGGAAGCCATAATGAAATTATAATTTTAAATGAATTTATTTCATATCAAAATTGATACCAGCGGCTTAATTTTACATAAAGATGAGGAATTAATTTTCATACCAAAATGCAAATTTATTCTAAATACCATACAGTCAAGTCGGTTGAATGCATCAAATCTTGAACAATCCACATTTCATTTACTTGAGAGTTTAAAATTAAGACTTTAGGAAACTTTGATTTACGAGGGATTCCAGAATTATGCCCCGCCTGGGAGCGTTTAGAGAACTTTATAAATTGACCGTGTTTGTCTTTTTTATGTTGGTACTAAACGGAAGCTGGGGACCGGAAGTAGGAAGCCCCGATGCTCTCGATGCGGATACGAAAATACTTGGAACTAAATCTTGTAATAGGTACTTGTGAGGACATTTACTTTTAAGTACTCTATATTTTTCTGTCTTACAATAAAAAGATATTAACTACGATCTATCAATCGAAATTCAATCAATATTCTTGGTTCAATACCATTCTTTGTACAAAAATATCATTGCAATAAAAATATTTCCGTTAAAAAACAAACATTATTATGTTTATAATTCAAACAGCATAAAATGGACTTGAAGTGGTTTCTTCCTCGAATACACATTTATAATTCTTCGTAAATTACTCATTTTGACCCTTAGTTCTAATAAATTTCTTTACAAAGAATTATAAATCATTATCAACGTTATCAATTTTGCGTAAGAGGCTTATTAATATCGGAAAATGTTTATAGACACTAATGAAAGAAGACAATCTTAATAAAAGTTGTATTGTAATACCATAGCATATCATAAAACTCCTTTTATCGGAAGAAGTTTTAATATAACTAGCCCCCGCTCTACATGTGTGCAATACTTTTATTTCCTATATAATAATATAAACCTTTCACTTGAATCACTCTATGTATTAAATACACAACAAAATCCTTTGCCAAGCTTTAAGATCTAAGCAAACATAAGGATAAAAAGACAGCGGAACGCGATTTTGTTTTATACTATGTAGTGTTATGGCAGCGTTAAAGTACCGGTTAAATGTCCTAACGTACCAATTTTCCCTGTTAATTTTATCTTGGATGCACCCACTCCCTAGCCGGGAGTTTATATCGCGTTAAGCGCGTCCTTTTTTTAAAAACTTTCTGACAGCAAAGAGGTTCCAGCAAACGATGCAGCGAACTCTGTAACGGCGTGCAAAAAGTAAACCACTACCGCCACCGTCTGAAATATCCGACGACGACGATAAAGTGAACTCGACGTTACATAGAAAACAACAAGGTTGGATATGGAACGTCTCTTGAGAACATGTCCCCGGATCTCAAGTTAACGATGTGAGAGTTGAGTATTGTTGAAAGGAACATGTGTTGCCGGAATAGAGCAAATTCTTTACGAGGTTAAGGCAAGTACAGCAGGTAACTTAAGAACTTTAAACCACATGATATATTATAAAATTTAAATGTGTATTTAACTGGAGTTGTATTTGGTGTGTGTTAATTACAGAAATAGGTATAGTTTACTAAATCATACAGAAAATCTTAGTGTTGTAATCATAATCTTCATCAGACGCAGTCAACAAAAATTACGCAAAAATATGTCAAAATGAAACCTAATTCTCATTAAAAAAAAGTTCTATAAATCTTAAAACAAGTTTATTATGATTGTTCGCAGCTCCAATACTGGGTTTTTGACAGAAGTTGGTCAACGACATCGATATGCCGACAAATTGAAATGATGAAGTATGATTTCAAGTCATTTTCGTATTGTGTGGATATCATTATTGTGGTTAAATATTTCGACAGGCAGTTGACTGGCGTTCGTTTCAGCAACAAGTATAAGATTGCGAGTAACTAATAATGTGAGCACTTTTAGCGATCCGTACTAAAAAATAAATATACATTCACCGCAGTCAGCTGTTACGTTCATACCTAATGTGTAACTTCCAAATATATAACATACTAGCGGTTCGCCCCGGCTTCGCACGGATCCCTATTTTTTTCAAAATATTCTATCGCCTATGTTACTCAGGATGAACATAGCTTCCCAACAGTGAAATAATTATTAAAATCGGTCCAGTAGTTTTTGAGCTTTTTCATTACAAACATACAAAAATAGGTAAGTACAAATCTTTCCTCTTTATAATATTAGTATAGATTTATCCATTAAACTTGAAACATTAATTAATCAATATCAATATGACGCCCTAAGGTATCTACATAATGTAAAAAAGCCTGTTTCTATATTTGTATGGAGAACAAAAGGTTTTGTATTAGTGAGACGCACACAAACTTACAGACTAGCTCGAGTTCACAGCTATGCCTCTTGCTTGCTACATTCGAATCGACGACCTTTGACTCCACACATATCTAGCTGCAAGCAAACCTAACCACTGTAACCACCAACAAACCAATCAACAGTTCGATATAAATATATATACATATATACAACAGTATACGTGTGTAGGTATTACCAGTTAAATCTAAATAATTACGAGTGGATTAAAAAAATGACAATCTTATTTATTATTCGTGACTGAAACTAAACCGTGTATTTTTGTAAAACTTTGTATGGAAACTTTGTGTCGAAAAATTATAATTAATGACAAAGGCATGTTCACAAATGTTAAAAAAGAAACAATATATATTATGTTGGTAACCAATATTATACTTAAATTGAAATATCGGGGAACCCTCAAGGAAAAACTTACCTATGCTATTTACAAACTATGTAACAAGCAATAGACCGCGATATCAAGTAAATTGCCGATTTTATGTTATGTCGACATAATACATTATTAGCGGTCACTTGTACTTCTTTCGGCAATATTACGCTACGCACTAATATGAAGAATTGCATACACTTATAATGAATTATTATTTTTTTAACAAAGAATCTCAAAAAAACATGAAAATTTATAATAATAATAATAATGGATTATTTACGTAATAAAATATACCTATTACGTAAATAATCCGTTATTATTTAGTTAGATAAATACGAAGTTCTTTCCGGAAACTAAATAGGTTTTACTTCTTCTTAATACATTTAATACTGTGAAACAAAACCATCGACACCCAAACGAAAATATGTTTTCAATAACCAAACAAACATTTAATCGATATTATAGAGATTGGTATCGTTTCAAATATTATTAGGGCAACCCCAATAGTTTGTAGGTGAACTGGCAACACTCGGCAGATGCGCGAGTGCGCGCGCGCAGTGAAAGTGTTCCCACGGTGCGATGCGCGAAGAGTTCAACGCGCCGTTGCGACATGGTTTGTTTCATGCAGCAATTGGGCTGAAATAGCAAGTTTACTCACCTGCAATTGCATAGAAAAGTCTCTAAAGGAGCCATTTCACCGAAAATATAACAGTGTGCTCTGCCCTAATCATCCATTCTTTACGATTGAGAGACGTGAGACGATTTGGTTATATAAAACCTCGTTTTGCATTTTCGTTTATTTTAATCCTATAATTCGGGTAACCTAGGTGGCAACCTAAAACCGTAATGTGTAATATTTTAGATATTCTGTCAATTAGTCTTAATCGCGCATTGCATGCTTTCCGGATCACACAGTTAGTGCTTGTACCTGCATACTCGTGACATCGGCACATGCAATCATCTTGCTTAACAGTGTCTTGTCTATATACGGGTTTACCGGCATCTTATGCAATTAGAAGGTTAAAGAAAAATAAACGTTATAAATAAAATACCTAACTCTCGTTTTTGTATACCAAAATTCAATATTTTTTATATATTTAGAATTTTGAGTATAAAGCCAACTACACAAAAGGAGTAATATTTCGCTTGCCAAAATTCCATTTCCTATTCCAACCTTTCACACGCATAATAACTAGATGAAAACCAATCGCGCAACGCCACGGTCAAAAGCCCGATCTCAACGTTAATTGGTCCATGTGGCATTCCATTTTCGAAATTCGAACCGCTCATGGAAGTGGCATGGAAGCGTAATGGACGGCGAATTGTTCCGTAACTACGTGGAAACAATAATGGAAGGTTTTGTCCGGGTAATTAGTTTGGCGACGTAAAATTCGATGAATGGCAGTTTTAGGAAATACCTTTGGAAATTTTTAAGGTAGCTTTCATTTAAAAGTCATCTTGAAGCAGTTTAAAAGCTAATTATGGTAATTTGTTCTGGCTGTTTTATAAGTTTTAGAGATATTTTATTACTTACATTAACTAGATAAAATATGTTCTAGTATTTCGAAAATAAAATTTGTCGTCTCGTATAAACATTCCACATACAAGATTTTTAAAATGCTTTTACCGTACATTCTGTCCATTACGCTAATGCAGTTAGGGCACAGCTGCAGTATCGGATAGCCTCTGGACAAACAAACGTACAGTTTAAGATATTCTCCTTTCGATTATTATCCGGTAGAAGAAGGTTCTGAAGAATCCTGAGTTAATGTAAAACTATAGCATTAATAATAAAAAAAATAAAATAAATAGTATACCTACATTTATCCAGAACCGCAATATATTTTTTACGGTATATAATGTTATATACGAAAGAAGAATACAGTATTGCCATTCCCACATCTAAAAGTTGGCTCCATCGTCTGAATTCTTTATTTAGTTGACGGTAAGAATGGCTAAACTTAAACTGGCTTTTAAACTTAAAAACTTTTGCAAAAAGCTAATTTCTAATTCACAGTTTGGTACTTAGTTTGTAAACAAAAGCAAAGTGTAGGTCGTGAGACGACTCCATAGTTGATAATTCCACCACCATTAAGTATCGCATTATAAAGAATATATATATACTTTCAAAATGTATTCTCTGTAAAGTAGCAGTTTCCTAGTTTCGAACTCTTACGGAATATATAATAATAAACATAATTTCCCATAACCTTCTTCAAGACTTTTGAAAGGTTGTATAATTTACCCAAAGATTGAGACTAGATCTTTTCCCTTCAATGTGCCTGTTACAAGTCTCCCAAATTCTTGGCGTCTCGATGATCTTCCAATCCAAAATACTAAAGTACTCGGTGGAAACTTCTCAAAAATATGTAACAATTAAATAATTTATAGTCGGTTCCTTGACTACGCGAGGCGTTCGTGCAAAATGCAAGTTACACGGAGTTCGCAAGTTAGTCTGCGCGTTGGTGCGGTAAGTTTCAGCTCACGTTAGTGGCTTATACTGACGTGACGGTTAGGCAAGCGCGCTCGGGTAATAATTATTTCCTTAACTGATGATAACATGTGTTACCAGAAGCATTGTTAGACTTCAGAATGTTAGAACCAATAATAGAAGCGCGCTGTTAGTTGAACGTATTTTTTTCAGTTTCAGTGATATCCCGATTACTCAATACTCAAAATAATATTCTTACATAAAAATGACAAAGTCTCTTGCATATATGTAACTTTGTCAATACAAGCAAATACCTACCACAATTAATAACAACGAATTACCTATGTAAAAAATATTTAATATGCGCAAAGCAAGCCTTTTCCTAAATTACTTTTATAAACTCATGTATACAATATTTATGTATTACACTAACGTACATTATATGTAACTGTCGAAATAGGGAAAAAGCTGATATCAATAATACTTACGCGAAATAATACCTCTCCCTATCGTACATAAATCAGAATATCGCGACCCATACTATAAGATATCTCAGAAAACACTAATTAGTTCAGCTATCATTTTCATATTAAATCAAAATATAAATAAACATGTTATTATTTTTATATATTGACATATATAAAATATCTGGCACGGCGACAATAACAACGAGTAAGAATATAATTTCATACAGAATAGGGGAAACAGTCCTAAATGTCTTTCGATCATTAAATTTTATTAAAAAATATTTGTAAGTTGTTGGTACTGTATTGTTGTTTTATTTCACTCGTTCCTTAGACAGATAAAGATAAAAAAAAACCATTTGTAATGACATCTTTTAATTATAAGTTATTTTTTATTAAATCTCAATATTCGTTGTCTTGGCAATCTCAGTATGAGTGCATGTAATTTGATTAATTTGATACGATAATAAAATTATATTGTAAAACTAATGAGAAATAAATAAATCTAATCTAATCTATTCACAGATGCTTTCAAGATTGATTGTGAAACTTTTTGTTTGTAAACTTGCGGACTCGTAATAAAAAATACGCGTTTCATTCGAGCTTCGATAGTACGGTCTATAGGATAAAGAATCTTACCTCAGCACGACAGATTGCGGGTTAACCGCTCGTGTAATGGAACACCGGATTGCCCCTCGATCATCCCAGTACATACCTGAAACAATCATTATACCTATACATATACGTTTTCTATTTATCCAAATGTAATAAAGCTAGTATGTTCAAGTCACAAGGGATATTTCCATCATTTATTTTTATGGACAAGTTTTTAAGAGAATAATTTCTGTTTCCTTCCCGGATATTACACATTGGAGTGAAACAACTCTAACGGATTCAACTCGCGTATTTCATTTTATTTTCTGACGTTTCACTTCCCGTTTAGCGTTAGACAATCAGTCAGTCAGTCATCAGTTCACTCGTGCTACGAATATGGGAATTGTAAAGTTTTCAAAATGACGACAAATAAAATAAAATAGGCAAGTTAAATCCGTTATAGTTGTTTCATCCCAAAGTTTTAAAGAGGCCTCAAAGAGCTGCTGTGCTTTTGCCATAAGTTTACGGCCTTTTATGTATTAACTATTCAGGCCGATGCCTAAGCTGATAAACATTAGAGACTGTACCTATGTATACCGGATAAAGTGAGAATCTTTAAATGTTACTCGTATGGCATTTTATCTCTAATGCAGGATCGATGTCGCTGCACTGCCTGCTGCCTGCGGCTACGTTGTGAGGATATTGTAAGGATAAGGGCGGAGCAAAGGAATATGACGAAAAAACGCCCCTGGCACAGGTTTCACATACTTTTCAGAAAATAATAAAAACTATGCCGTTTAAAATAATAAATTTACAGTAAACAACTATATTATTATAAGAGTTCCTTTTTTTCCTTTTGAGGTACGGAACCCCAAAAAATTATAATAAATAGGAGATACTATTCTATCACTATAATAAAATATATGCTAACTGTGACCGCCGTTTCAGCCAAATGGAAATCAATAAGCTCGCGGGATTGAAATTAAAAATAGCCTATGTGATTTTCTTACTTCCATTTTTATACTAAATACCTAAATTGGAAACCACGACAAGAAAATTAATTCACTTTCTCGTTTAAAATAGTAAAGCTCGTATCAAACAGATACGAACAGGACAAGAATAAAACGCTTGGCTTTAATTGCATACCAAATTAAACAAAAAGAATTAAAAGTTCGTATAACGTGTCACTCGCATACGGACAGGCGAATTGGAATACGGAGCATAATCAACTTGTCATTTATTAATCGCGTGGACGAATCAGGCCGGAGCGCCGGTTAATACCGGTGTGAGCCGGATTTGCTGATCCGTTTTCAAGTTTCCACGGTTTGGGTGAAAATTTGAAATTGTCTATTTCATTCTAGTGACTAGTGCGTTTAAAACCAATTACCCAAAAAGTAAGATATTTTATTGAGTTTTCGCTAGTGCCACTGTCACCCATCGAAATAGACGGAGATCTCAAGCAACGATGAGAGACAAAATCAAACCATTTATGATAAAATTTTGTAACAAATGTAGGTTCATTATGACAATTTAGACTAGTAATTTCCTTTGTTGTTTCGTCAGTGTCATACCGTTTAGTCTTCATGTACACGAAACTTCATCAAAATCAGCTCAATAGTGTTTTTTTGCAAACTCTCGAACAGTAAACTTCGTCAAGCGACCTGTCTGAATTCGACGTTCGACAATTTGCATGCGGAACGTGCGGAGTTGAGAATTGAGCCGAAACTCAAACTGCCGCGTTTACGTTTGCTGAGAATTGAAGTCGCTGACTTAATAGACGTCAAATTAAACGGTAATAGGTTGAAATTATATCTTATCTCACCCCTTCTGTTTATAACTATCACATGACAATGCGTAACGTCATGAAAAATTAATAAATACTGAATAAAAATACACTAGACAAGGAAAAACGACACCGTGTGTTTAAATTAAACATAAAGTCACTACAGAAGGAAAAGGTTTTTGATGAAATAGATTCTTCAGAGTGTGTTTTAAAATTAAATTATAACGAAAAGTTTTACATCGAGCCTGGTATGACAAAAGAAAACGAATATGAAAAAAACTGTAGATAAAAGGGTAGTCTATACTCCCGGTTTTTTAAAAACACAGATGCCTTCAAAACAGTTAGCAAAAGCATTGAAACATGTCGTTCGTTTCCATTTTTGTCAACTATTCCGGATTTTACCTACCAAATATACGTCAAAAAAACTATTGCTTTTTCAATCGCAAGGTAAAAGTTCATCCTCCCGTTGTTGCATTGGAGCATACATATTAAGAGAATCTACACCAATGTAATAAAGAGGTAAGATTTGTCTTTGTTTATATTAAATAGGCTCCAAAAAGACTGGGCCGATTTGACAGATTCTGTCACTATTGTTAAGCTACTTTATTTCCGAGTGACATATTTTGTTAAAAAAAATAGGGTTCCACGCGAAACTGGAGCGGGGGCCGCTACTAAACAACGATGCCGATGGGCGTGCATTTCATGTAGACACAATGGTATAAATATATGGAGTGCCTACCCTGTCGTGATACATGGGCGACCCACACTGCACGCGCCTGCTACTAAGTAATTATAGCGATGAGTAAACCACATCCAATCTTTGAATTAAACTATTTAAGTCTCTCACACTCGTATTTGCGACAACGTTACTTCGACTATCCTTCCACGTAGATTCACGCCTTTATAACAAAGAACAATACACTCCAGCCAGTCCTTTTGTTTTCAAAATATGCCAATGCACATTTTCATACGGGATAATATTTTCGCTCAGTACAATTACTAGGTCACAAGCAAACGCATCGATAATCATAGGAAGCGAAGCGACAGTTTTTATAATATAAATACATATAGAGTCGGTTGCAAAAATTTTTAGAAAAAACAATTCACATGAACCTATATCAGTTATGTTGTTAAGTTCTGGGTCATTCCAGCGAAACCGGCACCATAGGCATAAAATATAAATAACTTAATTTATACATAAATACATATTTAGAGAATAGAACATTATGCCTTGTTTTATTAATCAATGAGTTTTTCATTTTTATATCAATATTTTCCATTTTATTCGTTTTTGACCGTACCCCTAGCGCCAGTTGTCCACGCCAGCCTATTTTTACTTTAAGTTTGCAGCACTATTTCGCGGCATTTCTGAACATTACGGAAAAAGTGATACGTATAAAAGAAAATATATCTCACGCAGTTTAAACTAGTGCTAAGTAATTATAAATTAAGTTTCATGGTTAGTATTTATTGGGCTTCTACAAAAAGCTTAACTCATGTCCCACCCGTCACAGTAAAACAAGGTTTTTTCTTGTTACACCTAACAATATCTACCCTCTTGTTATCTTGCTTTGTGAAAGAAACAATTAGGTTGAGGGCGATTATTTTAGATCAAAAACGCGTTGCATTACTAAATAAAAATTGTTTTTAACGCTTTTCAAAGTATGTCCCACCCGTCACATTGACGGGTGAGCGAAATGGGTTATCTGATAAAACTGACTTAGTGAGTATAAAATCGTTGTGTCAACTTTATTTAAACATAGCTGGCTTATACTAAAGCAAATTATATGTGTTATGGCGTTTAATTTGGTGGTGGTATATACTGAAACTGACTCAAAGACGATAGATGAGGATGATAGAGACCAAACGCCAGGATTATGTTTTTCCACCACTAATAATTCCTCCGCCGACGAAGACTCAAGTAAGATTGGGTTAAATTAGAGATTACTGCCAGGAAAAAGCCGAAAGAGTATAAATACCTCGCAGTTTCACAAAGTACCTTTGACTTCGACAATGAATAAAAGGTCATGTTTTTAAAATGTGTTGATAAAACTAGCAAAGCATTACGAATGAATAAGGAAGATGTCTCTTTCATTAAAACTAGTCATATTTTAGACATTCTTCCAATTATTATCAATTTTCTGAGCCTGTAAACATTGAAAAGAAAAAACATTTTTTTTGTTTTTATTATTCTAAAAAACTACTGAAATGATTACTTGTAACATTAGATAATTCATCTAAAAACTGATTTAAAATAAATACAAAAGAACTGTGTTTATATTTTTCATACATTTGTATGCCCAAATGTTACTCGTCCCACCCGTCACAAAGTACTGTCCCACCCGTCACAAGCTTTGAGAAGCAAAATTATTTTTATTTTACGAGTTATCTGCGTAAAGTTTACTAATACCTAATCTATACAATATCAGAAACTATATAAAAATAGGTTGTTTAACAAAAGTTACATAGTTTCTTACGAATTGCGAATAGTGTAAGTCAACTCTGAGAGGAGAGGTAATTTGAAGTCCCACCCGTCACACTTCTTATACCGTCAATTTCTCATAATAATAATGACATTTTCATACTTTTTTCGATGGTACAGTATGCAATGACTATTCAAGTATTTGATAATGTCATATTCAATGCGTAAATCGTTGCCGTTTGTCAGAAATAAAGCGAAGTGCAGGCAAAAATGAGTATAAATGTCCCACCCGTCACAATGGAATGACCCTTCTATAAATATTTTAAGTTAACATTCGTTGTTTCAAAATTAGATTTAATTATTTCAGAGTAAATATCTGTCAGTCCAATCACCAACAATATTTAAAATTACAAAAAACAAATAAATTTTATTTATTACGATTTTAACACACACGTTAAAAAAACCTTATCAAAAAGCTTAACAATATAATATCATATTAACTTCCAATGCTGCGTTTAATTTTATGATCGCTAGTCTTTAATATTAAATTTAATTTGCATTAATTTTGAACAATAAAAATGAATACCATCTCCGCCTGACCGATTACATTTTTCACTATTTTACATTCACAACAAAATACTCTCGTAAACGCCCCACATTTCCACAACGAGAAAATGCACGAATAATCTTAGCATCTAATCACGTGTGAAAAATAGGCACTACCTTTATTTTCCGGCAAACCATTTCCAAATGTATTCCTACGAGGATAAGACTCTAAATTGCCTGATGTAGCGAGTCCAGTGGACCAGTTAAATTTAATGGGACCTGAGAGAAACATCCGGGAATATTATTTAAATGTGCGTTTTGGTGCATTTTGCTTAAATACTCAATTAAAGGCGACTTGGGACCGTTGCGGAAGGAGTGGCTAGTTTTTTTACTTTTTGATGTTAGTTACGACTTACGCTGCTTTTTAACCAAGTATTTATCATTTTCGTTTTTTTAACAATTTATTATAATTGCGTAGGCACATAATATATACATATTTGTATATTTTGAAATAAGTTATTATAATTACGTACATAATATCGAATCGAGAACATTTTATTTACAGCTATCGAGTTACGTAATTAAAAATTTACGACAGTCAGTTAGTATATATCGAAGAAGATTTATTCGAAAAGCAATTAAACCTCAAACAAAGACCTTTGTTTTTTAATACTAATTTAAGCGTCAATCCTGTCATTATTGTTTATTTGAACTTGACCGACTTTGAAATACGCGCAAAAAGTTAATTAAAAAGAAAACAATATATTTTATTGCAAATAAATATTTTTTTATTACATTAATAATAAAAAGAGAAATTGTTTGCTAGTTTTCAATTATTAATTCAGTTATTAACGGCGCCCTATAGATTCATTGTCGAGAAATTCTAATCTTAATTTCTTGGGTTAATAATAATATTATATCTTATAAGCTCCAGATTATGAAAATTAAGATAACATTTCAAACAAGCTTATTCAAAACGATTTTATATCTTATATGTCGGATTAACATAGCCAGAGAATGTAGCGCGAAAAATATAATTGGTTAATTTCAGTTCTTAGTCATTTACAGTGAAACCTGGTTAACTGGGTCTTCCAAGGGACCTGTAAATTAGTCTGACTTAAAGAGGTATTCCACTTACACAGTGTCCCAGATATCTAGGTATAAAAAAATACCTGTCTCATTTACAGAGGGTTTCATTAACAGAGGTAAGAAAAGAGGTAATCTCTGTTATAGAGGTGTATTCAATAAAGCAACGCATTTATTTTGTAAACAATTCACTATTTTCGATAAAAAATATCAAAAATGTTGTTTAAAGTCAGTTCTCCTGAAACTAATAATTCGTTGTTGACGTTTACAAAATTATTAAAAGTTGGAGGCAGATTATTTTACTGATTCGGGTACTGACGTTAATTTTAGTTTTTTTTCGTAATAATAAAGACTTTGTCCTCGTTTCGGTCTTTTTTAAATAAATACCCGATTCATAGAGAAACCGCATTAAAACTAAGTTATATAATGGCCGATTTAGAGAAGTTCGAGTAGGTAAAAGAGAGAGGAGACATCCGAGGTCCGAGGTAGCCTATGTGTACCTACTGACTTTATCCCAGTTACAGAGATAAATACACGCGACTTCTCAATTATAGAGGTAATTATGACAAGAAAATAGAAATAACTTATCCCAGATATAGAGGTTGCTTTTGTCTTACTAACAGAGGTAATTCATAGCCAAGGTGCCGGGACCTCAGCATGTGTTCCAGATATGGAGGTTTTTCACTTATCCAGGTCCCTCTTAAACAAGTTTCACTGTATATTTAAATAAACCAACATAATGAATAGGCACCAGTGATTCCGCTAGTTTAGATTCACTTTAAACTTCCAAAACCATCCATATCGGCAGGGCATGTTTGTCTAACAATCAACGAACCAAAAACTCAAAAACTAAGTCCAAACTCAAAACTAAATTTAGTTGAGAAACAACATTAGGGTCAAGCGGCGAGTTTAGTAGTTAAGTTAAGTAGTTAGTGGCGGCGAGTACTCGCACCTGCGCTTGATGCCATTTTAATCTTAAATCGCTGTTAAGACTTCTAAATTGGGTTGCTTTAGAGTTGAAAGTTTTAGAGGGTCAGGTAAGACGAACGTTTTGTAAAGTTTGAGTTTATAAGTTGGAAACGTACTATTCATACGGTTTGATAAAGGAAATAATAGCTTGTTCAAAATCTTAAACTGATTCAGAATGCTGTTCTACTAAGCTACGCTACAGTGTAGTTACTTACTATTATTCAACTTGCTTCGTTCGTATGTTTTTTATTTCTTCCTGTTATAAAATTATTTCTAGTTAAATTATTTAAACTCTTTAGTGAAAAGCTCTAGTCGATAGGCTAACCGCCCAATCTGGCTTATCTGCCGTTCTGACGCTAATAGAAGCCACTTGTGTCCGTATCAATTCCACTTAACTCTTAAGTTCCCTGGAAAACCTCGTTTGATTACGAATCATCGTTGTTTAAAAAATATATGAGTCCGTATTTAAATTTAATGAACGTTGATTTCTATTAGTGTTGACAACTTCTTTAATAAATACAAGTGAAACCCATTTGTTAACAAGGATTCAGTAATGGAATCGTAAGCTTTCAGAACAACTTCAGATGCGATTGTTAAAGCGTAACTACGTAAAAGATGTATACGAGTATTGACATCTTAAATTTTGGATTCTGAATAAAGAATCCATTAGTAACGACACTGTATTTGCAAGAATGCCAAATAAAATTACGTAAAATGGTGGTTCAATTCTATCCATGGGGTATTTCTGTTCTTTGCGTAATCGTCAATCACAACAAATTTTAACAAGGTTTGGGGAATAGGTATTGGATTATTATTCTAGTGTTGATTTGTTCTGCGGAGAAAGAACATGCTCATTTCAAATATAAATATTAGTTTATTTCGATTTATACAATGGAAGGCAATCTAGATGCGCCCAGAAAAGTAGCTACACTATCAATGCAATTTTGTTGATCCTCGTATCATGTCGAACATCTTTGAGGTTTCCGGGTATCATAGGGGTATTGTGCTCATTGTGTCGGCGTCAAACAAGGCCCATCGAGCCAGTTACTGAAGCATGGTAGACGTAGGGACGAAGGCAAGAGCGGTTCGCGTACTTTTTTAATTTCTTAATAAGATCATTGCCATGATTTCAACGAAAGACGTCCTTTAATGAATATAGGTTTTCCCGAAGGTCATGCACAACGACGATTCTCCTTTATAGATAAAATTTATAACTTAATAATTTCTGATGCCTTCGCGGTTATTATAGGTACATTGGAATGAAACAACTTAAGATCATTGTCAGCTGAGTCGTGCTACGATTATGGAATCTGTAAAGGCCCCGAAACGTCAGCCATTAAAAATAAAATACGCGAGTTAAATCCGTTAAAGTTGTTTCAATCCAATTTATAACTTAAGCTGACACATGTCCGTGTCTAAATTTACAGTTGTAGCAGATGTGGTGTTATTAAAAATTCGAAGTATTCTGTTTCGATAGTCGCTCCAGTCTTGTGATGCACCAGACGAAACAAAAGGAACAAAATGAACATTGCACGTTCCGCCGGGTTTTTTTGACAGAAATCAGTTTTAGAAACTTTTTCAAAGCGAGGAAATCTGTACCATGCTCGCGAAAAAAGGTGTATAACTGTACCACGAAACGGTATTGAATATTATTAAGAAATCTTTAAATTGAAAAAAAAAATAGAAACTTAGGTATATAGTTTGACACTACAAATAGTTTGACAGTTTCTTGTAAAATACAAAATTATTAATATTTTATGCACAGATAGTATACTAATGAGAGTGTATAGTATTCTCTTTCCACTGTAAAAGAAAAACAGTTTCTAAAATTGAACAAGATTAAAAATTTAGCTCGCTTCAGAATAGGAAGAAAGTGTAAGTACATAACTTTTAAAAACTTTGTCCTCACGACTGAGATTTTTGTTAAATAGAGCACGGTCGTACCTAAAAAACGAATTACAACCTCGTCCATTACATTTAACAGACAAACCAACCGCGCAAAACGCACAAAAAAGCAGTTTTAATGCCCCGAGCAATTAAATTAAAATTTCTTTAAAATAAAACTTGCAGCAGAAGTGCATTTAGTGCACTACGGATCAGGGTTGAAAGGAGGACTCGAGTGCAAAAAGTATATTCCAGCTGTCGTAGAATACTAAGATAAATTAAAAGGCATAAAGGGTATTCAACGAAAAGCAATGTTTAGGTAGTGCTTTACTGCGAGCCTAATAACAATCTGTTAATTAATAAAAAAGAAGACAAATAAAGGTACATCGGATACTGTTTGCTCTCATACATCAATACATAGTATAAAACAAAGTCGCTTTCGCTGTATGTCCGTATGTATGCTTAGATCTTTAAAACTACGCAACGGATTTTGATGCGGTTTTTTTTAATAGATAGAGTGATTCTTAAGGAAGGTTTATAGCCCCCGTGTGAAGCCGGGGCGGGTCGCTAGTAATATCTAAAATAGCTTGCAACCGGGAGCATATTTCATATTATAAAAAAGAAAGGCTTATACGGTACAAGTAAATATCATAAATGATTATAATATCCAGACCAATTTGTGTGCAAGTGGCTAAATTGTGGTTTACATAGATAAACGGTATATTTTATATAATTTAAAAAATATTCTTATATTAAAGAATTAACATTCATATCAGAAAATGGCAAGTTATTAAAATGTTTTATCTCAACGATATTTGACATTTTAAAAATAAGTTATCGATATTTTTAAAGCTTTACTAAAACTACTACTGTTACTAAAAAAGTGTAAAACAATACATTCTACATGCGAGTGTCAGATTATAATTCCATTAAACCTTTTAAAAATATAGTTGAACAAATTTGACTAAGCGAAACAAAATATATAAAAGCACCTCCGCAAAACGAAACAGTTCTAAATAACAGTAAAGCCGGCTTGTCTGACAAAACAAAGCGATATCACAAAGCACTGTTAACTTTTTGATTAAAACTAATGCAGTGCGATAATCAACTTTATTTAAATGAACTTACGGCTATGCAAAACGCTACAGGTGATTTACATAACACCTGCTTTGAACTAGGAGAAATGCAGTTTAAACTAATTTATTTTAAGGCAGAGAAAACGAACTCATGTCGCTTAATAATGTACCCATTTAAATATAATTAGTGTATATATTTTTTTGTAATATCTTAGTTAAGGATTACTTCGTTTTGAATTGTTATTATCAAAAACCATTTCTATATATCCGATTGCAAATGAACATTTGAGGTAATCGCTGTTAGTGATACAAAAATAGTAAAGGTAAAATAGATTAAGTTAACGAGTTTCGCGATTTATTTAGTACATTGATAGTAATTAGTACCTACAAGAGATAATGAATAACGTAATCAAGAAAGAATAAAGCAATTCCATAAAACATCATAATGTAGTTAGTCTAAATGACGGCCCTATTAGTAGTAGTATTAAATAAATATGTTGTACATAATTAAAAAAAATAGTTATTTATATAAAAATAATTATAAAATAGAAAATATTACCATACTAGTAAGTAATGTTACCATTTTAGAACGTACTGGTAATATTTCACTAATAATAATATGAGAGTAACACAATATAAAAAAAAAAACTGTACGTATGGCTTAAGCGATAACATAATAAAACTTCTTAAAAACAAATAACCTGAAAAATTTAGGGTAGTTAACGCAAACACATATTTTTAAAATTGATGCTAACTGATGACAAAATACTTCTCATCATGCAGTCGGTACATTATTAAGTATTTACATGTTAAAACATGTTAATTTAAAAATATAAATATTCTCCAAAGATTCCTAATCGATACGAGGTCCTGGATATTATAAATTAAACTGGCTATTATCAAAGCTATTGTGTGCACATACAGCCCGCTTCTAACCTTTATCCTATAATTAACGGTAATTAATTGAAAACTGATATTATACAGCGAGTAAACAATACACGGCAATGCCGGCCGGAACCCGGAAAACGTATAACCGGGAATTTTGAGGAGCACTGGAAAATTAGAACAATTTGGTAAATCTCGATACCTGATTTTAGTTTCGACGTTATTTGAATCTGATGATTGAACGCAGAGTGCAAATACACGGTTCCTGTATGCAACGTAAAACTATTTAATTTGGATAATAATTACTTAAAGTACTTTATTACATACATTTTTACTCTAACACTACATTGATTTTGATTTTTTCAATCAATTGGAAGCTCCAACTGATGTTACTGGACTGGTCAGATGTAAAATATTTTCAATTAGTTACCGTCAAATGGATTTTTATGCAGTACCTAACCGTTTTAGACTAACAATATTGCAACTCAGTAAATCCCAACTCAATTTGCATACAAAATCGAGCAATAGCAATAATTTCCCGGCAACAGTTTTTCCTAACTATACCTACGGTTCTGCACAGCAAATAACAATACATCGACGGAACCAGTCGCGCGTGAGAACCCTTGCTGCTCAGCAATTTATATAGAAGTTTAAGCCATTAGGAAGATATGTGATCTGTGTAGTGATAATATGGTCTAAATAAACGTGCGAAAATTCGACCCTTCGTTCCTACTAAATGTATAAGGGAAATATAACGCCTCCAAGTTAAACATGCAAGGAATTGCAGTTGATTTTTGTTACTATTTTAATATTCCTATACTGCTAGGTATGAACTTAGCTATGTGTTTGTATAAGTCCCCGTAAGTACGTATTCTAAAACCCGCGAGCCTATTATGAACTGTCGACAACATGTTGTCGACAAGCAAAAGGTTCGTCATTACGATATTATTTTGCTATCGACATGTAGAAATAAGAGACGACATCGACATGACAAGATTTCTCGTTGTCGATAACGTTGATTTTTGACAGATCATCGCGAGAATAAGACGATATCGACATGACGAAATGTCGACTCGACAATTCATCATAGCCTCGCTGTTTTCTGGACAAATTAAGTGCAGTGACAAGCGCTATTATAATAAGTAAGTAATGTAAGTAATTTGATACTTGATACGTTTAATACACCATTGGGTTTTGTATTTTTTTCATAACACCAATTAAATCGAACACCATTTTTTTAAATAAGATTTATAATCATTTTCCGATTATCAGAAATTAAAATAAGAAATCGTTTAATAATTTATCCGAAATTTTATTTTTGACTAATTTTATTTTATTTTTCATCTAACAAAAATTTATAGAAACGACATCAACGATTTATTTTAGTGTCTTTTCCCATAATTAAGGGCATTAAAAAAATGGTACTTACAACCCAATTCATTTTATTATGAAAAGCAATCGTCATGTACTTATTTAAACACATTTAGTGAATATTATCACTACATAAAGCAGTTATAATATTAGTCTATTATTAGAAGTCGTTGAGAAAATATGAAAACTAATAGCTTTTTATAATAATTGGTCACCTGAGAGTCCTCCATTACCCTCTCGAGAGGATGCTCTCCCAACCGGCAGTAAGTAGCAATTTTCCATACATTGCAAGTGCTTTATTATTACGTATTACCTAACAGGGTCACCACAACGAAATGATAATCTGTCATTATTAAATATCCGTGTAAAAAAATATATGTCAAATCCATACTTAATATATATAGCAAACATCCATTTAAAAAAAAAACAAAGATCTTGTATTGTGGCTTATCCCAATTCCATAAGAGTAACACAGTGGTCACCTCTGGGTACAAAGTGGTAAACTTTCTATTAGTTAGTTAAAGTTAGTTTATCAGTACTATAGTCAATTGTTTAAATGGAGTAATTTTTTACAAACTATTATTTTTAACGTACATTGTAAATTTGTCAGCGACCCTAAAAACTAGACCAAAAAGATCTTTACTTTACTCTTATAATGCTATTACGTAATGATTAATAAGAAGAATACTGCAACGAGCAACCCTACGCCTAGCTGCGATTCTCTCCTAGCTGCGCGTCAACATTTTTCTAGAATCAAGACTTACTGCATTATAAATTCTATGTCTTTTTCTACTCTCGTTTACGTCTAATAATTGAGCTCAACTAAACACATCAGAATAGTGGTAAGTTCTATCTCAAAGTCTGAGAAAGAAAATTTTCTTATGTTCGGGACTTGAATGAAATTAAACGAAACGGTAACGTTTGTAAAATGTTAAGATAAGTTTATAATTATTTGAAATTTTAGAGCTTTATCGATTTCATTATTTTTGTACATTTTACATACACAATTGAAATAAGTACAAAAATGTTCTAAATTAGATTAGTGAACAGTAAACAAAACTTATGATTAACTACATGAAAAACTTAACTGCATACACCTATTTAAATACATATACCTAATATATCTAATTCCGCAACATTGAACTCTGATATATTATACTAGGCTATTTGGTCATAATAAGGTTTCAATAAGCTATATATTTCTATTTGATAATACGTAAAGGCATTTGTAGCTTATATTCTTTAAGTTTCCACAATTCAGAAACTTACATTTCACTAAGGCAGTATTCCGAAATACCCCAAATGCATAAACAAACTTCCAAACAAACATTCATCAAAGGAAAAAAGACCTTGCTCCATTCTCGTAACGCTCAAGAACTTTGCAAATCTAAACGTGTCAGCCAACCGCGCACTAAGTTGGGAATATTTATGAACTAAGAAAAACAACTCTTATTGTCTTTACCGCAAAACCTAAGAGGTATGCAAATGGAAGTGCAAAGAGGTCTCGAGTAACGAGAGTGCATTAGTGCCTGCTTAGGATGCGTTTCACGCTTGACAATTTTCAGAGTTTAGTTTATAGTTGAAAACTTAGGTTTGGAGGTAAATAGATACAGTGCACTACCCTGCACATGTGAGTAATTTAATTATTCTAATGAGATGTATATAAGTACACGGACAGAGAATGCAGTTGACTAAGATAATTCCGTTTTAAAATAACTTATTACGAAATAAAGCACTCACTAATAAACAAATACATCTCTTCGCAGAAACGATGTATAACGCTAATACGGTTAAGTAAATTCATAAATTCGAATGCAAAAGACTGTTTGAATACAACTCTACACACAGCTGAACGGGTCATATAAAGACAAAATACGTTGCACATATAAAAACAAAAGCATTGTCCATCGTACAATACGTTCACCAAACTCTACGTATTGTGGCAACAATCCGCCATTTTGTTAAAAGCACCGACCATTTTGAATTGCTCAACAAAAACTGTAACAATTTTGGTTTGCAATTTTTATGAGTACTTCATGACACACTCGTTTTCATACCGAAGGATACGAATTTGAAATACAGTGGTAGCTTATTTCAATCTTGTATATGACGGTCACAAAATTAATCTACATCAGCTATCTTAATAGGTGTATTTTGCTTATAATGCGTCCCCTGGAACGACTATACTTAAAGAAGATTGAAGAATCTTGCTAGATCTCATTCTGTAATATATTCGATTTCTCTGATTATGTAATTTATATCCGGAACGCCAGCACTGATTTTTGTACCTAATTCCAAGTTAAACATGTGTTCTGATATCTTTTACTTACTGTGTATGTCACTTGAAAAATATAAGTCGTAAAGTAAGCACGTACCCTTTTTATCTCTTTGTCTGGATCCACGTACCTCAACACATTTCTTTTAAAATTTGTTTTCTTTATGTTTTAATAAATTCATTTTATCACCAGTGATCGCGCTGTTATTATTCGATTGTATTTCATCGCTCAGGTTAACATATCATTACCTAATTATCTTCAGTGTAATCTATACTAATATTATAAAGCTGTAGGGTTTGTTTGTTTATTTGTTTGTTTGATTAGATTAGCGCGTATCTCAGGAACTACTGGTTCGATTTGAAAAATTATTTTTTTGTTGGATAGACCATTTATCGAGGAAGGCTTTAGGCTATATAACATCACGCTGCGACTAATGGGAGCGAAGAAACAGTGCAAAATGCGTAAAAAATGGGGAAAATAACTATTCTTTTTTTTCGAACTGAAAAAAAGCGTAAAAAACGGGGAAAATAACTATTCCACGCGGACAAAGTCGCAGGCAGAAGGTAGTTTCAAATATTTACTCATAAATTCATAATTGAAATTACACTTAACTAAGTTACATATATAAAAAAAATAGCAAATAATAACCAACTTAAATATACACAGATAGATAGAATAGCATAGACTCGCGCCGCGCCGTAATCGCACATTCCGGGAACCGGTAAATCTTCCGGAATCCGATTAACCGGTAAAGTGGGCGTCAATAGCCCCCGATTACCGGACACGGATACCGATCACAGGTAACTTAAGAGTTGTACTCCGGCGTTGTCACTAGGTTATTAAAATATTACTCAGGATGAAGAATAACACTTTTTACAGATACTGATTTGATATTTGAAATCTAATATTATTAAATCAAACTCCGTGTAGCTGATTTCTGAAACGCTGGAAACACCAGCCTTTTTTGTTATTTATTTATGAGATTTAAAGTGTTTTCTTTTTATAATGCATGTTGGTGAGTAATGGACTGTACTAAAAACAATAGGATAATGGAATATAGGGATTTAATTAGGTAACTTTACAATGAACAGTACAACACAATATCAGAACACAATCAAATCAAAAACTAAACTAAGTGAGTGACAATACAAAAAAAAATATGAAACAATCGATTTATAAAAAGGGCAATAGCCAATAAAAGTAAAACTATAAAACTATATACACACACAGCAAGGAGTTCGCAACATCCCACCCCCTTGTGCACGAAAGTGCACAGACTAGCCAGACTACCACACTAGCTGATGCAGGTAGCCTGTCTAGTTTTTAGGAGTCGGCGAAGCAAACTCCCTGCGGTGGCTACATCCACCACTCTCTCGTCCGGGGAATGTAGCCGACACGCGCCCGCGGGGTCTTCCTCCAGTCGTTCCGCAGTAGGTCAAGATCGTCTTCTCCTTCATTCGGTGCTCTCTCAGGAAGCGTGGCATCTAGCGCCACCTTCACGCACCCCACATTGGCCACAAAATCTTCGACTTCCGTTTGATAAAATTGTTTCAATATACGAGCAGCACCGACAAAACACGTGCCATTATCTGAATAAATGGTGTCTGGTGTCCTTCTCCTAGCGATAAAGCGGCGTATACACATTATGGCCGAATTAGCTGATAAGGAATGGACCAGCTCCAAGTGGATGCCTCGAGAAGTCATGCAAGTAAATGTGAATGGGCGGCGATGATGGGCTAGGCGCTGAGGTGGTAGATCTCCCGTCATTGGGTTCATTGGTTTTGACCTTTTAATCCGACAAAATAAACACTGACTTACTACGCTTCTTACGGTGTTTCGCATGTGAAGAAGCCAGTAGCGTTGCCTCATTTCATTTATCACCATCTCGTTGTTTGCGTGTCCTGCTTTTCTATGAACTAACAAACGAGCGACAGGATGGCAACCGTCCAGAAGGTTGGGTGAACGCTTAAATAGGCAACTGGTTCTGGGAAGCAGGTCATTTTGTTGGATATATTGTTCTTCACGGAAGTTATCTAGTTGCACTCGCTGCAGCACGTGCCTTTCTGCGGCTTGTATTAATTCTGATGATAGAGGCGGTAGAGTGGTGGATGTAGGTGCGATCGCCCGTCGGCGGTCTCTGACAGCGGTGCCAGTGACATCTACTCTACTGTTCAGAATTGAGCGAAACTTAGCCGCAGCCTGCAAGACCCGAGCAGTGGCATGAAGTGAATGCGGCCAATCACTGAAATGAGACATATGGTTACTACTGGGTACTACCAAATGGCCAACCACTAGTCCAGAAGAACGTTTTAGTTCTGCTTGGGCCAGAGGTTGCTCAGTTGGAGGATGATCAGTTGGCTCGGTGAGCCAATCCTCCGGGGAATCAAAAAGGAATTTAGAACCGGTAAACCAGCGGTGATTCAAAATAAAATTTAGCGGTTTTATTCGGGTAGCATCATCAGCAACGTTCAAGTCAGTTAGAACCCATCGCCAATACTGACCGCGTGAGTTTTTGATAATTTCGCCAACTCGATGGGCCTCAAAGGGCTTGAACGTTCGCGCATCTTTTCTTACTGATGACAAACGAAAGGTTGTAGATTCTAAAGACTCGATAGCTCGCAAATCTTGCTTGCTATGGAGCGTTCCACATTTACAGATACTTAGAGAATTAAGTTTGAATTTATTCTTAAGAGGTTCCGAACGTTGAGTATCCGTCAGCCTAGCGTAGTCGACCTGACAGTGGTTTACAAATACACTGGGCTTAAATTTATTAGCTACTCCATACAGTGTCCAACCTAGCGGTGTATGACAAGCAACGGGCTCATTACGTTGGCCGGAGCGTACATCGTGCGATATCGATAGATGGCAATGCTCAGCGCCAATAAGCACAGTAGGTGTAGCATCACTGTATGTTAAAATGTCAACTAAGTCGCATAAATGGCTATATGACTGTACAGAATGCTTTGACAATGTCTGTGCGCTTAAATTAAGCGACGGCATTGCCTTAGCATGGTTAACTAAATAAATTTCAGATTCGTGTTTACCTTGTATGTAAAAATCGACGTATGTTATTTTAGTATTTTTGTGTAAACCACCAATAGCGTTTACCGATATAAGCTCTTCGGGTCCCGATAAACCTACACGAGCAGCTACGCTGGAGTCAATCAGCGTCGCGGTGCTGCCGTCATCGAGAAGAGCGTAAGTATCATATTTGCCAGAGGGGCCGGACACAGTAACGGGCACAATTTTCAAATATGTACAAGACCGTGTTTGTGTATAATTATTACACTGAATACCTGTGGTGGAGACGACTACCTTTTCTTCCGACACCGTAGCAGTGGCCGCCGTTGAAGACGACGAGCAGGGAACGTCACATGAGGGCGCAGCACACACAGCGTTGTTGAACGACTGCGTACAGGGTGCCTGCGTTGACGTTAACGGGTACTGCCTACCGTGTAAAAGCGGATGATGACGATATTTACATTCATTTACACCACAAGGTTTCACATTACACGTTTTCCATAGATGTGAAGAACGCTTGAGACATCTATAACAAACCTTGTTCTCGCGTGACCAGTTCCATCTCTCATCAATTGACAAAGATTTAAACTCGTTACAGTTTTTAATATCGTGCTTATTCTTACAATAAACGCATTCTATAGTTTTGTTGTTAATTTTAGTGTTATTAAGAGAAACAGAATGAATATTTTCACGTTTAAATGGTTTGTTGACAGGTGATGTCACGAGTGACTGTTGTGTTGCTAGCGAGAGCCCTAAGTCGGTTGGTAAAGCAAACCTAACGTGTCGCTCGTGCTCACGTGTAAGGAAGTTTGACAACGCTTCCAGTTTTGGAATATTATTAGAGCTAAACGTTTCGGAAGCATAATCTGACCATCTCATTTTCATGATAGGATTTAATTTGCTTAAAATTGTTTGAAAGAGCTCCGGTGAATAAATATATTCGCGTTGGTTTAGCAAACTCATAGTAGATAAACTATTTCGTACCCTGTTGGCTATTGTACCTAACTCCTTTAGGTCCACACCGAGCCGCGGTAGAGACTTGAGTATCTGGACTTCGCCGAGGACGATCATTTCCGGGCACGCAAAGCTACGCTCTAGGGCGCGCATGATCTCCTCGGGGTCCTCCGCTGTGACGAGCAGCGACGAGACGGCCTCTCGCGCGGGGCCACGCAGCACGTTTTGTAAACGCGCGACGTTCTCTGCGGGGAAATAGGAAGTTTTAGTGGTATCAAAAAGTTTTTTAAATTGTAGCCATTGAGACGGGTTGCCCGTAAATTGAGCTAGCTCTATCTTTGGTCGTGGCTTAGATTGGTTGGCTGCTAGTGTTTTAGCGGCAGCCGCTGTGTCGGCGATTGCTTGTATAAGCGAGGTAGAAAGCTGGTTCTCGACCGTCGGCATAAGGGGGCGAAAGTCCTCAGGACCCACAAAGGTGGGTGGCGATGCGTCAGCAACAGCCGGCCCAGGTACCTGTGGAGGATTAGTAACGCCTGCCTTGGGAAGATTGCACAGCTGACTAATCTGTGTGACCTCTGGTGCAATATTTGCCTCGTTGTGTGTATCGTTATGTAAAGTTAAATTAGAAACATTTTGTACCCACTTGCGTGTCCTCGAACGACTGGTGGCGCTTTGCCTACTTCTACGACTACCTTCAGTTTCTGCTTCAGCCTCTATTTGTTTGAGCTCAGCACGAAATTCAGCCTCTTCAACCTCCGCGAGCTGTTGTGCTAGGCTTTGTTGTTGCGCGGCTTGTTGTTCGGCGAGTGCTTTCAAATTCTCGTACTGGCGGCGCTTGAACGCAGCTTCCGCGGCAGCCATGCGCGATTTGAGAGTTGCCGATGAGCTGCAGGAGCGCATACTGCTGGCAACCTCCTCATCGCCTGCACGGACTTCAGGTTGTGCTTCCGAGGTAGATGGAAGTTCGGCTTGGTTAGTTTCTGGAGCGACACTTACCAGGTTCTTGCTTTTGCTACGCAGTAACATTATGAAAGCTAACTAATGAAGCGGAATGTCGAGGAAACAAAATGAAAACAACGATGACTAAAATGAAAACAAAAAAATGAACGATACGTGTAAAATGAAAATTTTGTTAAAAATGTGATTCAAATTTTACCGTCGATGGACCAAATGTTGGTGAGTAATGGACTGTATAAGTAAACAATAGGATAATGGAATATAGGGATTTAATTAGGTAACTTTACAATGAACAGTACAACACAATATCAGAACACAATCAAATCAAAAACTAAACTAAGTGAGTGACAATACAAAAAAAAATATGAAACAATCGATTTATAAAAAGGGCAATAGCCAATAAAAGTAAAACTATAAAACTATATACACACACAGCAAGGAGTTCGCAACAATGCACTTAGTATAAAATAATGAAATTATAAATAGATATCGCGTTCATGTAAATTTTCTACACATTTATATGACCTACCTAGTTTGTAAAAGTACATATTTAGATTTTCTGTATCGATATTTCAGCGGTGGTCGTCAGGTAATGCTGCGCTCGGAACTTCGCTCCAATTGCAGCACGCTTACTAACATTTTCAAAACGATATTTTGTTCACGTAGAAATTTGGGATTCGAAAATGATATTCTTCAATTTCTAGTTTACAAATTGAACATTAGGTATCATTTTCAGTTGTACGCGCGAAGACAATCCCTCGGTTTTTCCACTTTGAAGCGAAAATCCTTTAAGACACAGACCGACAGACCCCGGATCCGCGTAAGTATTCAGTTACGCGAACGCATACGAATTTATAAATTATAAATAAATAATATTGCCCGAGACTCCGTCCGCGTAGAATTAGTGATTATCCCCCCTTTCAACCCTTTACGAAGAAAAGTAGTCTTTTTTCAGGTTCTAAACTATCTGTGCACCAAATTACATTTAAATCGGATTAGTAGTTTTAGCGTGAAAGCGACACAGACAAATAAAAGTTACATTCGCAATTATAATTTTAGTTATGATTACTGCTTTTTAAGTTTTACTTCAACCGCTAACAAGTACCTATACAATGTAATAATATATCTAACATGAACACATTGCATTTGCAAATTAATAAATTAACAGTTTATTAGAATCATATTAATAAACCTCAAAGGTATTAATTATTGGTCACGGTTTATACTATACGTTTGTTTAATATCCGTTATCGGCTCTTTTATACGTTTGCCATTTGCTTAGTTTGGGACTAAATAAATACTTAGATGTAATATGTCCAAAGATATTTTTTTTCTGCCATCTATATATAAATAAGAAATACTCGTTATACTAATATTAGCTTAATGTACCTACATCTGTTTAATAACCAATTCACTCAGTCGCATTATGAAACGAATGCATAAGTTAATTTCTGGAATAAAGTCAAATCACGTAAACCTGAGTTCTTTTTTAGATTTAAAAAAATATCGAAATTAAATATTCATAACTATAACTTTTCTCTGTGAAAAGTTAAAGAATGTTTTACACGCCTTAAAGTTAAAAAGAAGTCTTATTGTGCATTAATATTTCATGTTTTATTTATTCGAATTTGAAAGAAAATTGAAAGCTGAATATTTAAATTCTTCGGTCTTTTGTACAAGATAGATGCATTATTTATAAAAAGTGTTATTTATACAAAATATCTCGGTGCTTTTAAAGTGGGCGACAAGAGATTAAAGCATTTTCTAGGTAAGTCGAATATTTGCTTCAGAGAAATAGTTTGAATATAATAAACGTTGTTATATATACAGTTTTTACTTATTACAACAAGTTCGAGTCAGTCTGTACTTGTATCGATTTTAAGCGCTCATGTTTTGATAAATTTTTAGTTTCGTCGAGTAGGTATTCATATTAGTAGCATATCTAATACTTATATCAAACTGTAAGGTATGAATTGCGATTTAAATTTATTCTTCGTATAAATAAAATGATACCATGCATATTATAACGCTTTCGTTTCATACAATATAGCAGTCATTTAACTCCATCTCTGTGCTCTGCTATTAATCTTCATTTCAAGTGTAATAACTCGAGGCAAAGAATACACGCACGGAATAACCCTTTTTGTTCTTTATTACTGTTCTAAATTCCTATCAAATTTTGAATTTGTCTTTAATAACTAATGTTAAAGGTAAAAATATACACGTGTTGATGTAAAACTAAAAAAATATTACACACAATAACATAGGACGTGCGAATTAACCGCGACACTAGTTTCATCGGAAATTTTAGAATATAAATAATCTAGAAAATATAAATATAAACAACGTATATAAAATGCAATAACTATACGAATAAATTATTATACAGTAACGTATATTCATACTTGATTATTTTTAATATTTGTGTAATTATTGTACCCACCTTGCAGGATTCAATGATACCACATACATGAAATGAATATTTCCTATCTATAGAGGACGGTAGTCGTGTATACCAGCCTTGAAAATTTTAATATCATAGTTAGAACCCTTTCGCGGCAACATCTCTCGAGGCTCCGCGCTAGCGCCTCCGCCGCCACGTCGCGCGTATTGAGACAAAGTGCTACAGATATTGTGATTTGTAGACTAGAGTTACGGTTTGTCTTGTATATTGTTTGGATCATTTGTGGATTTGAATTTTAGATTATTTTGAGGAGGTATTTTATATCATACTCCGCACGCTAAAAACTCCTATTTTACCCCATTAGTATAACAATATGTATTTTCAAATATCCTTTCTTAGTGCTATGTTATAAAAGGAATCCCTGTGCAAAATTTCAAGTTTCCAACCCTTATACATAGTTTAGGCCATGCGTTGTTTTATCAGTCATTAAGTCAATTTCTTCTTTTGAAAATATAAGAATTTTATTATAAACTAGCGGTCCCGGCAGACTTCGTCCTGCCCTGCAAAGCATATTAATCAATAGATTTGACAGTTGTCATTGTTGCGTTTTAACAAATGAGATAAATAAGTACCTATATTTTTCTTTTTTTTTACTGGAACGTGATAAAAAGTATCCTATGTTCTTTTCCTGGCTCTAAGTTACCTCCCCGTCAATTTTCAGGCAAATCAATTCAGCCGTTCTCGAGTTATAAGTGTTGTAACAAACCCGACTTTCTTTTATATATATAGATTTAGATAGTCTGCGAACATAATAATACATTCAATTATAATTATCAAGTTCACTAAACTATAGCAAAGATATTGTTTTCGTAGGTACTTTCTATAATGTTAGTTAATTTTACCTACTCGTACGACTGGTTGAGCTTCAGTTGCGATCTATTGAGAATTGCATTAAGCATTGAATAAGTCGACAGACGCCTGTGAGCCAATTAATTATCTTAATTGAGCTTAACGAAATTACCAATCAGACGTCAAATAATATCATGATTAAGGAAATTGAGGCCTGACAACACCGCACCTGGCAACACCGGTATATCGTCAAGTGTTTAGAGGCCTAGCATAAAATATTACACAAATTTCATGATCTTTTGACCCCTCCCCCCGTTTTTGTTACAGATGGTTACATACTTATGTGAGACCTTCCAAAACAACAAAACCAAAAATATTCTAGAGCGCCAGGCCAAAAATCTTCATTGCTAATAAAAAAAGAACATACTGTCATATACATAATTGTTATGTACATAATAAGTATAATACATTTAACTCACGTATATCATTTTTTATGCTGTCATTTAGAAAATTTAGTTACCATAATATTGGTACCTATACGACTAATCTGACGAGTCTACCACTAAAGTTATTTTATACCAATGTGTCAGAAATTAAATAGCCACATATACTCTACATAATGTTAATACAATAGACCTACTTCAAAATATGTACGTTATGTTTTTAATGCTACCACAAATACGGGAATATCTAATGAGATTACCGTATAATCTATAGCTAAACCCACGTGACTTAAACTAAATCCCAAAGCAATGCTGTGACGGACAGGTAATATCATTATCGGTTAAACTGTGCATAAAATTAAATACAATGAAGAGATGGCAACCCTGCGGGTTCTGTAGCTATTACGAATATGGAATCTGTAAGGATCTCAAAACGTAAGCATAGAATTAATATACCTAAGCGAGTATAAACCGTTATTTACAGTTGTTTTATTTCAACAATAACCACGAGATATATAATAATCACAAATTATAATGAATACTCTCAAAACAACGAAGTAGGAACCTACCTACAGTGAAATGTTAACACTCGACTACATATAATTACTGTCACACTATCAACACAATAAGATATTAAATCAATGTGTAGGTATCCCTATCCCTACTAATATTATAAATGCGAAAGTAACTCTGTCTGTCTGTCTGTCTGTTACGCTTTCACGCTGAAACTACTGGACCGATTTAAATGAAATTTGGTACTAAAAAAGTCTGGAGTCTGAGAAAGGACATAGGCTACTTTTTACCCGACTGCAAAAAAGGAGGAGTTCCACGCGGACGAAGTCGCGGGCAGAAGCTAGTATAGTATAAAAAGGAACCATTTTTCTTGAAGGAATAATAAGCTGCTTGTGCATTGTGAGTAGCGTCTCACCTGCTAAAAACAGTTTTACAGATCAAGTAGAGGGAATCGGTTATATAAAACAAGAGTATTATTGGAATAAAATTAAAGCAACTATCGTCAGTACAGTCGTGCTACGAATAGGTGTAATACTGTAACGTTTTGGAAATGCCAGCAAATAACAACAAGATATGATATTAGACACAGAATATTTTCTGATCAAATTTAAGCCTATATGTCTGAATGTGTGATATCTATACCTACCATATAATTGACTACATATATTTTTAGAAAGTGTATAAAATATGGAACACATTTTAAGTGGAAATGCGTATGTGAGTAACTTGTTTTGTTCATATACTATCAGTGAAACGAATTGATTAATTGATTTACCTGTAAACCTATAGATATTTTTATACATCATGTTGAATATACCGGTGCTAAGTTTATAATCTCATAACTAGGCACAAATCATTAACGATGTTAATGCCATGTTAACTATTAATTTCAGTTAAAATCATTCGAGCATAATAATTGAGTGATTAAACGTCATACATATATTGTACCTGTACGTTTTAAGTTATACTTCTTTTACTTAAATTCGTTTTAATAAAAGATATTACAAAACTTCGATTTTATTCTCAACTGTTTCCTAATACCCAGGCAGGCTAAATAAAACCGAACCCTTATACAGCCTTTACACACCTTATATAAAACTCGTAATCTGTCTGGGTAATCTATACAGTTTCAAGTATTTGTAGGCTAATCTTTAACAAAGTAAAAAACAACTATAAAAAAAGAAAAAAATACGAATAATTATCGCATGAATAGTCCCTACTTATTATTTTGTGTCACATACAGTGACAAGTGACGGGTTAGTAATTAGTACGTTCGCAATATAGGCATAGGTACCTAATGCAGAAACTAATTTCATTATTATGATGGTGCTTGCAAAAGTCGGATATGCTATCCAAATCATAATTTATACTTGCCAGCACTTCTATTACACTTCAACTCCTTTACCTGTAACAAAAAAATATGTTGTTGAATTTCAAGAGTAATAAAAAAAACTATTGCATTAATCCTAAAATTATTTTCTACGAAAATCTCACGATGTGTATAAATTTAATTCGGCTTAAAAGCTGCGCCGAAATAATCTCACTGCACAAATCAGAATATCATATTTCTTTCCCGGCGAAATAATTTCTACGATATGACAATTCTGAAAATAAACAAAATATATATTTTATATAGATCTACTTTAATGGAATCTAAATATGACGTTTTGTTTAATATGCCCACGTATTCCCTTTTTCTAGATGAACAGAAACCCTCTTTTTCACATCTAAGATCCTAACATTTGTGTTGTAAGATTTTTTGTTAAATTAATAAAAAAAAATACAAATTTCTCCATTTAGCGCCGGAACCAAACGAAAGAGCTTGAGAAATTATCTGTAGCAAATGGTACAATTTACTGTAATTTAGGTTTGTAAATAAGGCCTGCTTCGTCTCGGTCTAGGCATAGTCTGCAAAGTGCAAACCGACCGTGTCTTACAAATTACCATTATATTTTATAGGAAATCATTACAAGCGCGCGGGCAGAATGAAGTTAAACAGCTAAAGATATATACAAACAAAGTATTGTAACATAGACTTTGGCTATATTTATCGAAACTTAAAATAAGTACTTAAGGTTAACATTTGTGTAAATTTGCACTTTAAATAAAATAAAATATAAATTAAATTAACTTTCTTCACATTAACCTGCTTGTCGCGTGAAAGTTATATTTTATCAAATATAATATTTTAGGCACTCGAATCACGAACTGGTGGCCTAAAAAAATATGTTAGCAATCCAGTATTTGGGTATTCTATAATTTAGCTCTTTAACTTTATTTAAAAATATATTTTTAATGAAGCAAAAGTATGTAACAAATTACATATTTACTTAATAATAGCTTTGTACACATTTAAATGATGATGATGCACCTTAAGATAATTAATTATACGAATACATACATGATAAAAAATACTTTCGTAACAAATGAACATATAATATATATTACGTATCGTACGTATCTCTTGAAAGAGGATATGTGTATTAATATTTGCATACAAGTGGCATTTAAATAGGTACAGTTATAACGTAAAAATAAAAATTCCAACCACATAGGATCTCATAGCAATAGCCTCTCTCGTGGCCGCGGAGTCATTGACCTGCGCCCGCGACGCGATGTGTCAACCAATGTCACATGCTCGCGCAAATATGGCCGTCAACCGGTTCTCGCGAAATTATAGAACCAACGGTCGTAGACCACCATAATTCATCGAGTTCGGAGTTTTAGGCAAATGATTTGGGTAAGATACGCGTTATTGATGATTATTACCATACCAAGTTTCGGAAGACATGGTAGTTTATAATATAACACGTTTCTAATTCAAAGAACAGTGATGGAAATTCCGCATCGATATTAAAATAACGCTGAACACTAACTACATAAGTCCTCTCTGTAAATGAATGTTTGTCGTCTGCATGGCCTGAGCCATATAATCGTCCAATAACGAGCCGAATAAGTATATTAGCCAAAGCTTAACCACAATACAAAACGTCTTGAGACGGCGAAAGGCCTTGCCCTACAAAAAGAGGACATTCATAATATAACTTTTATTTACATCAAACCTCAAAAAGACAAATATACCGACTGTAACGAAAAATCTAAATCCAAATTGGCGATTTAGCATTAATTCCGGAGAAAGTGTCTTACTTATCCTACAGTGTTTATACAAGAGTTCCCTAAAGCTGCATCCAAACAACCGGTTGCACCGAATTCGTCCAGTAGCCCACAGCACACAGCCCGCGTGGCGCAGAATGACCCGCTTACCTGACAAATAAAACCCCGGTCCGACAGAGTAACGGTGCTTGGAAGGTGGTCCAAGATATCAGTACTGATTCAACACTTATTTAACGTGGAATGGATGTTCTTTGGAGTTTGTACTTCTAAATTTGACGTCTACTACGCGCTCCAAATTATGTATAAGTAGTGCACGCCTTATTTGATTGTAAGTTATTGTAAAGTTTAGGTTTATTTTGACACATTTTATAAAATTGCTTCTACTACATTTTTTAAAGTAATTTTGTTCTAATACACTAAACAATATTTACAGTCAATGACAATCGTATTTCAAGTACACTAAAAATAGTAAAAAAACCGCTTTCCACTCGTAACATAGTCCAGAACACAGTTTAACAGTTCGCCGCGCACGCGCAGCCTATGCACTTTCTCTTTCACTCCTCCACCAACACTATATGTAGAAAAGAGATGAAAAAACAATCGCCATTGAAAGCAGGAGACGGGCTGACAGTAATGACCGAGAGATAATATGGTAATTATGTATTTTGTTGTATGATTAATGAAATAATACGAACATGTATAGTTAGATGAGTTTGCTTTTCTTAAATTGTGTCGTAAGTGGATTTAAGGCTTCATTCGTTCTATAAACATACTCATTATAGACAGATATTGTACAAAAACGAAGAACCACAAAATGTTAACTTCATAATTGCTAAACAAAATAGACTTTTTATTAAAAGCTCTTATGATCAGTGAAAATGACAATAGAAGTTAGTAATATTGTCACATTCGACATGATAGAGAATTATGGCAAAAATATATATTATATTATGCTTCAAATTCCTGCAAACATCCAGCGCATAAAATCCAAAGTGCGTCAAATAAAACCGCGATACATCTTCCAACAGTGGGGAGCGCAGGATGCGCCCTCATTCAGATAATGCATGCCGCTTGGCGAAGTTCCAGGAATGCGGGGAAACACGTGGCTCGAAGGCTTACTGGGGACAAGTAGCTACGCCAGGAAGTTTAGAGTTTGTAAGGGGATTTTGACAGATAAGTCTGAGCTTGTACGAATCCACAGAGTCCAATAAATTTTACTGCGATATATTCAGTCGAGGTCTTATAAGGTGATTGGTGGAATAACGTAAGTTCAGGTAAGTACTAAGTAGGTATTCTAAACTCAAGAATTAAATTATGCGTAGTAACATATAAGCGAGTGCAGATGTCAATAATGCGCCCTTATTCGTATAATGTTCGGTGCTTGGCGTAGTTCCAGTAATGTTGTAAGGCACGGGCTTGCAGGTTTATTGCGAAGCTTACTGGGTAGGTATAGTATTCCTAAAAATCAAAGTCACGAGACAAAAATTCGATCAATTATTAAAACAACTCAATTAATATAGATCAGATATGAGATAATATTCTAAAAAGCTAAGAATTGATTGAGCATATCGTGCTTATTCATTACGATTCAACTCAACAACAAGACAATAAAACTAACACAGGCGAGGTACCTCAATTGGCTAAGTGTATGAATGTGATAAACAGACATAGACGAATATAACCAAGCTTTTTTATGAAAAACTTATTTGCATACTACGCAAGAAGTGCGCTGTTTACGACCTTATAGTCGATAAGCACACCATTCAATATGGATTATGGAACAACCAGCATCAATGAACATTTACTTATTCTAATTGAAGTCTAAAATGTTTATTATTATTACAAGTTTACTGTTTTAAGGGATAATTAAAACATTGACAAAGAACAATGTTTTGCGTATAAGCAGAAATCTTACGATTTGTATTTTAAGTCACAATTACTTGCAAGTTGAAAGTAATCATTTTGCCGGTGTACCTACGGCGATTTGGCGCGCCGCCAGAGGTGCTATCGGCTCGGTCAGTGCAGACATTCACGCGGGACGTGCTGGGGCGAGTCGTCTCGGCAAATACATTTGTTTAGACGATATGACTAGAATTGGACCATTTTGTACGTCCCGTCATGCAGTAAAACACGCTTAAACTGGTAAAACATTTCAGTTCAAGAGGAGCATCTAGGTATATCTCATTTGCATTACATCTTGACCAATTTTTGCTGCATTATTTCTATGCGAAGCGATGGACGCTAACATAATTATGAAAACAGAAATACGAGAATTCAACTAATAGTTTCAAATAAATTATTAGAGTAATACGATTAATTTTAATAGAACTTTTAGTCAGTAATTACGTTATTAGGTATCCATAAATGTAATGTTTAAGTTTCGAGAAAGTGCACTTATTAATTAACGAAATGTCCACTTTCGAAATACATTAGTTATTTCTGACAACAGACACTACCTATCAAAATCGTCAACCTCCTCCAAATTGATAGCATCACAAAACCATAAGTCGTTGGAAAGGGCACTACAATCGTATTCTGATTGCACGGGACCCTTATAAGGGCCCTCGACTGTCCGGCAGCTGTGTTTTATGCGAGTCGTAATACAGATGAAACGAGATATACCACTATAGATAATATAATAATATAATGACTGAACCGATAACTTCTTCATATAGGTAACTTTAAATAACAGATGCATTACCAAAAACATTTTTAACTGCTATTGCTTCATTTGATGCGTAATATGTACAAAGAAACGTCGACTGTGGTTTAGGTTTTCTATTGTCAGTGTACGATGTATAAATGGGTAAAGCAAATAAGATTAATGCGTGTAAAATGTATGATAATTAAATTTGTAGAGATGAGAAAAGTAAATGTCATCGACACGGTAAAGTTCAGACACTTCTAACGTTTAATAAAAAAAATATTGCCTACGTGTTAAAGTGACTAGCAAAATTTAATCTGTATATTAAGTGTCCAGTCTTATAATGTTTATTTACACTAAGTAAATAGATTCCTGATTTCTTACATACAGAGTAAATATAACAAGTATAAAATTGTCTATGTGTGTGGAAAGGCTACAAAATAGTTATATATATATTGTGAATAAAATAAATATATATAGCAAATTTAGACACGACCAATGTTCGAAACAAGTTGTAGACAATGTGAAACCAGTTGTCCATCCTTCTTCAAACTAGTTAGGATTGAACCTGTCGGCCGACAGTGGCGACAGTCCCGGATTAACTGTCCTTATTTGATTAATGGTTACACGTATGAAGTTACATTTCTGCAACGTGATACATGTGAACAAAAAGAAAGGAAGTTTGGAACATGTTTTGACCAATGATACAATAATTATAATGTAGTTCATCTGTATAACTATGGGCAGATGATACAGTAAATATACTTATTACATACTGTAGTGTATGTAGGTCAGGTATTAATGGCCACACAGTACACACAGAGTAGTTCCATACCTGTCTCGGGCACATATGACGCGCAGAGACTGTAGACGGGGTCTAGGTCTTATCTGTGGCAGCAGACAGAGGTGTAAGACGCGTGAGTGTGTGTTGGCGAGCCAGAGTGAAGGAATAATTAAAATATAATAACCAATAAGTATATTATAAGTGGCGACGAGGATAAATACTGTAAGTAATTGCTTTTTATGCTAGATAACTCGTAAATGATAAAAATCCTTGGTGGTAATATAACCTCAAAAAAAGGTTAATGCTGTGTGAAGCGAAAATATTGCTGTATTCTGGGTTTGGTGAAGGCTGTTTTGATTTACGAACATCAGGAATATTTAATCGGTAAATCAAATAATAAAGTGTTGTAAATACTATTGCTTTATATCAATACGTAAAAAAATAATAATAATCGATTGGCGGCATCGATTGGGATCATCGGCTAATGGGGCTAAAATAAAACAGCTTGCTATTATTTCGTGCTTTGGTGCAAGTTTACCTAAATATATGCATTAAATTCTGAAAAAATCGATGCAAATTACGATTCCAATTGCAATCTGGTTTTGAACACCATCTATATGAACCAATACAAAATAATCAGTCTACGAACAAAGGTGCCCATATCGTAAATGTTTGACTAGGATACTATAAATTAGTAAATATTTTAATAAAAATAAATTAGATTATATCGATAACGGTTGTAGTCTGAAATAGTTTAAAATATTATTTCAGCTAATTATATTGAAAAGACAACCAGTTAATAATGTTGACGGACTTATACAACTTTTATTTAAATTTGGTAACTTAGGTATGTAGGTACGGATGTATATCTGGGTCGAGTATTGGGGCCTGAATTGCAGTTTTTTTTTTTCCAGTTAGAATTCAAACATTTCCATGACGTGGGGATATTGTATGAGTATCGAGTCAACATTGTCCATGACGTGGGGACATTGTATGACCTAAGGTTAAAATAGTTCATGACGTGGGGACATTTTAAAACTATAACTGAACCATTGTCCATGACGTGGGGACATTGTATGCGTATCGAGCCAACATTGTCCATGACGTGGGGACATTGTATGAGTATCGAGCCAACATTGTCCATGACGTGGGGACATTGTAGGCGTATCAAGTCAACATCGTCCATGACGGGGGGACATTGTATGATCTAAGGTTAAAATAGTCCATGACGTGGGGACATTTTACAGTTAGAACACAAACATTGTCCATGACGTGGGGACATTGTTAAAATACTAAATAAATATTTTGCACACAGGTGATCAGGAGCTGATTATGTCATTGACACTAGAGAAGTTTGAGTGCGAAGGCGATCCTACATCGTTGGTAGTAAGATGGGAGCGCTGGAAAAGAGCACTTCAGATTTACCTGTTGGCAGCAAGCATCGAAAGTAGTGAGAAGAAAAAAGCCTGTCTTCTTCATTTGGGTGGACAAGAGCTGCAGGAAATATATTTTAACATACCGGATGAAAGTAGTAGTCAAGAGGAGACACCAGACGTATTCAAGGCAGCGATCGAAAAGCTTGACAACTATTTTGCTCCAAAGCAAAGTAAGGTATTCGAAAGGCATGTGTTTAGACTAATGAAACAAGAATCAAATGAAAAGTTTGACAAGTTTCTCGTCAGGCTTCGGCAGCAGGGTAGCAAATGTCATTTTCCTAGTTTAGAAGACAACATTATTGATCAAATTGTGGAAAAATGTAATTCAGATGAACTCAGAAGGAAAATTTTGGAAAAAGGTGATGACATGAAACTAGACAAGATTATAGTAGAAGCTAATGCTCTAGAGGCTGTTAATCGGCAAATGGAAGATTTTGAAAAACGAAATGTGAGTCACGGAATAAATAAAATTGATGTGAAACCAGATTTAAAAAGAAAATTGCAAAAGAACCAAGAATGTACAAGATGTGGCAATCGTTTTCATATAGCAAGTGATAAAAATTGTCCAGCTAAAACGAAGGAATGCTTCAAATGTGGCGGTATAGGACACTACAAGAACATGTGTAGATCTAAACAAAAGAGGAAACTGGATGAAAACTTGAAAACTAACAATAAGAAGTTCAAACCAAATAAGAACGCTCAGAAAGTGGACCAAGTATCAGAAGAATCCAACGAAATAGACTATGTGTTCAATATCAATAATGGGGCTGAAATCAAGTGTAAAGTTGGGGGAGTAAAAGTGGACATGCTAATAGACTCAGGATGCAAGGACAATTTAATTACAGAAGAAACATGGACATTACTAAAGAACAGCAGAGCGCAAATTAAAAACCCAGATAAGAACCCCAAGAAAATATTTGTAGCATATGGCAGTAAGACACCTTTAGTCTTAAAGGGAGCTTTTAATGCTGAATTAATGGTTGGAGAAAATATACAAGAATCCGTTTTTTATGTAATAGCTGGAGGAACCAGAAACCTGTTAGGAAGAAACACGGCGGTGCAACTGGGAGTTCTTAGACTGGGACTTCAAGTTAATCAAATAAAAGATGACGAAACTTTTCCAAAACTGAAAGATGTACTTATACACATACCGATAGACGAGTCGATACAGCCTGTTTGCCAACCCTGTAGAAGAATCCCTATACCACTAGAGGAAAAGGTTCAGGAGAAACTACAGGAATTAGTAAAGAGGGACATTATAGAACCAGTAAATAGTTCCTCTAAATGGGTATCCCCTATAGTCCCAATTTTAAAAGATAATGGGGATATTCGCATATGTGTCGATATGAGGAGGGCAAATACAGCTATAAAAAGAGAAAACCACCCACTTCCAACAATGGATAAGTTGTTGCCTAAAGTCCGAGAGGCTAAATATTTTAGCAAATTAGACATTAGAGATGCTTTCCACCAATTAGAATTACATCCTGATTCACGCCATATCACGACATTCATCACGAGCCAAGGGATGTTTCGATACAAAAGGCTCATGTTCGGGATAACTTGTGCTCCTGAAATATTCCAAAAAACAGTTGAAAGGATACTAGTAGGATGTGACGGGGTAATTAATTTTATCGACGATATCCTAATATATGGAAGAGATAAGGTGGAACATGATGACAGACTTAAAAAAGTAATGACAGTACTAAAGGACAACAATGTTGTTCTAAGACAGGAGAAGTGCATTATAGGAGTCGAGAAGGTGCATTTTCTGGGTCATGAACTCTCACCGACTGGAATAAAACCTTTACAGAAATATATATCAGCGATACAAGATTTTAGGCCTCCAAGGACTGTTGCGGAGCTTCAAAGTTTCATGGGATTAATAAACTACGTTGGAAAATGGATTCCAGATCTAGCAACAGTCACTGAACCTATGAAAGAACTGCTTCGAAATAGACCAGGAAAAAATTCTGATATCCAAAAAGATTGGGGAAAGAGACAGCAAACGGCGTTCGACAATTTAAAGAAAGCACTTACAAATATACCTACCTTAGGTTATTATGATGCCTCTAAGAAAAACCATTGTCATTGCCGATGCAAGTCCTGTGGGTTTAGGTGCTGTGCTGGTCCAAATGCACAACAATGAACCGAAAATAATCGCTTTTGGAAGTAAGACATTAACAAACTGTGAACGCCGATACTGCCAAACCGAAAAAGAAGCGTTAGCATTGGTTTGGGCGGTGGAACACTTTCATATGTTCCTCTATGGGAAGGATTTCGATTTAGTAACAGATCACAAGCCCTTGGAGGTAATTTTTGGGCCAAAATCCAAACCCTGCGCGCGAATTGAAAGATGGGTGCTACGACTCCAATCGTACAAATTTAAAGTCATCTACCGTCCAGGGAAAAGTAATATCGCTGACCCTTTATCTAGGCTGAACGAGAGTAGCATGGTAGGCAGACCACTTGAAGAAAAAGAAAGTCACATACAACAAATAATGGAATATTTGAGACCACGGGCTGTATCTTTAAAAGAAATAGCAGAATATTCGGAAAAAGACATTGAAATACAAAAAGGTGAAAGAAGGTATTTATCATAACAACTGGGACGAGCAAGTGAGACTATTTCAGATATTTCGTAACGAACTATGTTTCCATGAAGGGATTCTTTTAAGAGGAACTAAAATAGTGATTCCCAAAGATTTGAGAAACATAGTTTTAGAGCTGCACATGAAGGGCACCCGGGTATTGTGGCCATGAAAGGGCGTTTGAGGTCTAAAGTATGGTGGCCAAGATATGACAGAGAAGCAGAATATGTTGTGAAATCTTGCACAGGATGTACGTTAGTATCGGCGCCGAACCCACCTCATCCGTTAAAGCGGCGAGAATTACCTGAAGAGCCCTGGCAAGCCGCAGCGATGGATCTGCTAGGTCCCCTACCCAGTGGCGAACATATCTTGGTTATTGTCGATTACTATAGCAGGTACAAGGAAATAAAAATATGCAGAAAAATAACCAGTGCAGAAATTATAGCTCATCTTACAGAGATTTTTAGTCGTGTGGAAATACTTGTTCAATAACAGTAGATAATGGACGCCAGTTTGTCAGTGAAGAGTTTAGGTCTTTTTGTAGTGAACGAAATATCATCCTTCACAACACCATTCCGTATTGGCCGCAGCAGAATGGCGAAGTGGAAAGGCAGAACAGGGACATTCTAAAGAGGCTAAAAATTGGTAAGATTGAGAAGAAACCTTTACCCCTGTGTTTGTCTGACTATTTGACAATGTACAATAGTACGCCGCACTCGGTAACAGGCAAAACGCCTGCAGAATTATTCTTCAGGGAGAAAGTTCCGTGATAAGATTCCAATGATAAGTGGCGTTGGACAAGAAATGTCTGAAGATTTGGATGTCAGAGATAAAGATAAGGAAATGAAGGAAAAGGGAAAAGAATACGCCGATGCAAAGAGGAGTGCCAAAGAATGCGATTTAGTGCCAGGAGATAAGGTATATTTAAAGAATATATTGAAAGAAAATAAACTAAGTACTACGTTTTCGCCTAATCCATTTACTGTCGAAAAGGCAAACAAAGGAGATATTCAAGTACGGAATGAAGAAACAGGACAAACTCTGAGGAGAAACGTGGTGCACTTGAAGAAGGTCGAAGGTAAATGGGAGGTGATGGGAAAAGGAGAGGAGAATACGGAGACTGAACAAAGTGATGGTTCGACTGAGAGTATTAATTTAGTTTTGCTAAGTTAAGTTAAATTTATTAAACTACTTGTGTAGATTGTAACTGATTAAATTGTTGTGCTCGAGAGAATTGTAATAAAACATTTGCATTAAGTATCTTCATGTTTTATTTATAATGAGAAATCTTTATGTTAAGTTCCTAAGTACATACGGTCTGAAATTATATAAGAAGGAAGGGATGTAGTGTATGTAGGTCAGGTATTAATGGCCACACAGTACACACAGAGTAGTTCCATACCTGTCTCGGGCACATATGACGCGCAGAGACTGTAGACGGGGTCTAGGTCTTATCTGTGGCAGCAGACAGAGGTGTAAGACGCGTGAGTGTGTGTTGGCGAGCCAGAGTGAAGGAATAATTAAAATATAATAACCAATAAGTATATTATACATACATTTACCATAAAATACATACTTGACTCCCTAAATCAAAACACAAATCTACGCTCTCTCTTTGTATTATACATACTTACCATTCGAAGTCAATTAAAAGTCTTTAAAAAAAAAGTATCAAAAGTATTCAAAAGTCTTACAAAGACCATAGCATCACCATACGTGGAGGAACAAAAAACCTTTTCGTTCAGGTCATTGGCAACGCGTTACCAACGTTTATTGTTTGGGGTCGATCACTCTGCTTGCCACAGATGCGACTCACGCGCATGCTAATATTAGAAAACGTCCAAGACATTAAAAAAGACAGGCGTTTTTTTATAGTACATGACTACAGTACGGTAAGGTTTTCTAAAAGTTAGCAAAAAATTAATACGAGTATAGGTACGCGCGTTAAACAGTTATAGGTACATAATTGTATTATTCCAACTACCCAACGGTTCTGTGCAAAGTGGCCCTGCTGGATCTGAGCGCTGTGTCAAGAGACTTAGTAAGATCTTTAACTTAAGTGATAACATTTTATACAAACAAGAGATGTCTGTGTTTTCTCGGAGAGCTGACGGCAAATAGTACAATGTTATTTTAGTAGATTAAATAGAAGTTCGCGCGTAAATGACTGCATTTTGTTAATTGAAACGGGATCAAGTATTGTTCTAGGAAAACTATTCATAACCATGCCATAATCATACTAATAATGATGAATAATCTATATTTATTTTAGGTACCTAGTCAAACTTCTCAGTAAAAATATTGCCCAGTTGTGACGACAGCGAAAAAATGCATAGATACATTACTTATATTTATTTATATGCAAACACCCATTTGATATCACATAATTTTCTTCACCCATCTAAAGGGCCCAGTAGTAAAGGAGCACACCTGCGAAATTACTAAAAACCGGCTTACTGACCTCCAAACCGCACTTTCTACTGTAAAACGCGTGATTAACGTTAAATTGCCGTCTCCTATATGTAGACAGACAATTCCAACAGAATGGATTATGGTGATTGAAAATTTGAAATTGTTTTGTTACTAACTTTTACCGCGGTGACCTAGTTGATGTTATTACAGCAAACATAGGAACGCTTACTTTCTTTCTAAAATAAGTAGCAAACCTCGAAACTAGTGGAAAATATACATTAGATGTTTTGTTCGGTTTACGTAGACTAGGTATACTTAAGTCAAATGACTTTTATAATGTTTGATGTCGTCGCAGTTATTACACATTAGAATAAAAACTACTGTTACAGACTTGCTAGACTGTATTAGTCTATCATGAACCAAATCTGCTACGAATATGTGGAGATGGGGACCTAATTTTAATAAAATATACGAGTTAAATCCGTTATAGGTAGTCGTTTCATTCCAAAATGACCCATATACACAATGAAGGTACCTACATCTTGACTAGATGCAGTATCCAACAGCAGTGTGAACAGCAAATTTTAATATAATTAAATTGTTTTTCCTTTCATTTTCAGCAGCTTCATTATAATCATAAAGAACTGTCCCCGTCCTTGTTCGCCGTTTCGTTTGCCACAGGCGACCCACTGAATTTTAATAATGAGCGATTGATAAAAGCTTTCGCCAACTGTCATGAGATAAGAGCGACAAGCGAACATATATTTTTTAATGACATGTTAAAGTGTACAACATACAATTACAGACGTATGTACCTACTCATATGTTTATATATATATATATAAACATATGTATAAACATATATATATATGTATATATATATATACATTTTGGCTATTATCAGCGTTCAAAATAATATATAAATATTATGTATCAATGCTTATATAATTATGTATTTAACTTATCTGTCATCTTCTCTTTTAAAATATTTCCCCGTTCTAGCAACATATAAGTTATAATAATATATATATTTTAAATTGTAATATTCCTTGTCTCCTCAATCTTAATACTAGACAACCATCTTGGGAACTGAGTTTTACACAGCTATACGACTTACGAGGTCAAAAACGCGCAATCTAGACAAAAGTATTCGCGCCTCTCTAATCCCACCATAATGACATGCTCAAACAATATACAACAAACAACAATGCTTTGAAATCGAGCATTTGGTTCAAGCTCAGCTTCGAATTGTTTAGCGTTTAAATATACTATTTACATAGACATGATGATATTTATAATGTACTAGCGGTCCCGGCAGACGTCTATCTGCCCGTCAAAGCAGCGCTACACAATAGCGCAGTGGATTTGACAGTTGTTCTCACTGATCTTCAGTATTCTACGTTTCCGATAACTTTTTTATTTTTCTTATATAATTCCTGACCACAACAACTACTACTAACGTGATGCCGCGACGAAGGGAAATAGGGATTCATTTTTATATACCTATTCTCATACGCTTGAAGTACATAGCTGACGCTTACGCCCATTTACGGTTGAACGCGGGTGACGCTCCATCCGTCAGCGCTCGACTCAATTACAATATCTGCTCATCAGGCTGATTACATCTGAACACCGCTTAACGTGGAGTAATCTCATTTTTCGTCCAAAGCGAGGTACATATAGGTAGATAGTTAATATTATTACTGAATGCTGTCCTATATATGTCGCACACTTCGAATTGTCTCACTATTTTAGTAATGCAACGATGTATTGAATTCTAACCTGTAAACAACGAATAAAAATCTGTGTTATTTTTTTCTTTTACTAGTGAACGCTTTGATTTTGCATGATGATGTCAACCATCATACTTCTTGGGATTTCCGTATTTCCAAATTGAGATATAGATTTGTTTTTATTAAGATTATTGCGAATTTGGTAATTCCCAAAGAAAATCCCAATTCTGCTTTAATATGCGGGTTTTTCCATGAACTATTCTAAGCAGAGTGTAACAGGATTCAACAATATTATAATATCACCATTATATTCAGCGCAAATCTTAAAATATTGGTGTCTCACTTTTAATTTTCGTTTTGTAATTGGTTAAGATTTTTTCCCCCAATAAAGCAAGGCAATGCTAATGCTATGCAATTAAACGTATAATTCTGTACAAGTTTCAGATTTTGATAACATAGTTAACTCAAAAATAATTAGCAAGCATATCTCTGAAGATGTATACGAAATGTAGTACTGTTGCAGTTGGCGCTGCACCACGCTACAGGCTGTGCCAAGCGCAGATGCAGCAAACCTTATTTGGCAGGTGCACCTACAAAACCCTAATATTGCAAGCTCTTAAACGCGCCATATAAACTACTAGCTTCTGCCCGCGACTTCGTCCGCGTGGAACTCCTCCTTTTTGCAGTCGGTTAAAAAGTAGCCTATGTCCTTTCTCAGGCTCCAGACTTTCTTTGTACCAAATTTCATTTAAATTGGTCCAGTAGTTTTAGCGTGAAAGCGTAACAGACAGACAGACAGACAGACAGAGTTACTTTCACATTTATAATATTAGTAGGGATGGGATTTTAATAATTTCTGATGCCTTCGCGGTTATTACACATTGGAATGAAACAACTATTAACGGATTTAACTCGCGTATTTTTATTTTATTTTATTTGCTGACGTTTCGGATTCTTTACAGTTTCCATAATCGTAGCATGACTGAGCTGACAAAAGTCTAACGCTAAAGTGATTTATACAGTTATGCCAAATTATGGAAACTGTAAAGAATCCGAAACGTCAGCAAATAAAATAAAATAAAAATACGCGAGTTAAATCCGTTAATAGTTGTTTCATTCCGATGGGATTTTAATTTAATAAAATGACAATATTAGTCAATATTTACCCCAAAACCAAGCTAATCGATACTTTACTTGATTGTGTGATTATTCCTTGCTGATAAGGAGATACATATGTCATCAATGTTGCGAAGTCAAGAAACATATATGTATATATGATACTAAATATAATAAATCCTAGAGTTGTAAGTAGGGATAGCAGTAAGTATATACAACTTGGACAGCAGAACTCCGATAACAATTTCGGAGAGTAATTAAAGACAAATGCTGCAACAACCAGAAGGGGTGAGTATAGACACGATAAAACTTTAACCATAAAAAAAGGACGGTGACGTCACCCTTCATATATCAATATAAATGGTATAACAATATGAACTTAATAACTTTGCAATATATACGTCAGTACTGTTGAACTGTGTAATAAATTGTTGTGTAATTTATCATTACAATAAAATATTAATCAATTATGTACCAATAGATATTTGATTTACCATAAGTTTATACTCCATCCATATCTATAGTAGTAAATTATATTAAAACTCATACTCACTGCCGCAGAATGTGAATGGGCTACTAGTAAATGTACGTTTTATTACATATTTTAACTTGTTTTTATATATTTTAAAACAAATAACATAAAATATGCATTCATAAATCATAACAAAAAGAAACTATGAAAATGTTAAATTTTGAATCAAATATGGTTATACTTATATATACGAGTACAAATTAGTAAAATATGTATACATATTACCATATAGACCAATCCACTGAAAGGTATCTATTATAATAATGGAATCCATATTCCCCGCGTGCACATGATTAATATTAAAGTTGCGTTAATTCTGTCTCTAGTTAATATTCATCTAATAGCCAGCCGGCAAAGTCGCGGACTATAACTAGTTGTCTAAAACAATAGCCTAAGCGAGCGACTAATTCCCATACAGAAGCCGGTCTACACGAGTATTAGCAAGGATTAGTTCTGTGTTATTGTGTTAGTACATAACACATACATATGTATCACATGATTACGTTTCTTTGTGTCTATTGTATTAAGTTTCTACTTATATTTAAGGAGTTATGTACTTCTTTTCTTCTTTTTAGAAGTTGTTGTTGTATTCTAAAATAAACAGCGTCTTTGAAATAAGTGAAATAACATGTTTGCTCCATTAGTACATATGTACATAAATTGATGGACGAGTGTTTAGTTGGAAGTCGTATTTCTGTGTAAGTATTTCGTTTCAAGATCCGTATTTTTTATTGTTAATAGTAAAACCTTGTATATTATTATTATTTGGGTTTATATTTGAGATTTTATTCATAACAAGACATAACATACATAATGCTCATGCGTGCTCAACAACAATTCCTTGATATTTAAAAACATAGTCAATAGCTGAGAATAAAATGATAAGAAAAAACACGTCTTTAAAAATATCAACAAGTACAGACTACAGACGATGACGTTTGAGGTAAGTACCAATAACTATGTATTTTTATATTTCGAGTCTGTTTTTTAAACATTCCGTTATTAAATTGCGAAAGTATCTATGGAGGAAGTAATTAATTATCAAAAAGTTACAGCACAATAATACCTACAAACTTTACTTACTATTTATGTCAATAATTCGAAAATATTTATTTCTTCTAGTTTAAAAAAATATAGGATCGTTACTATGCCAATGCACGTGTAAAACTTAATTGAGCAAATATAAATCGTTGTTTCTAGTATTTTAAAACAATGATTAAATTATGTTTGTAGGCTGTTACGAATGTTAACGTCTCGTACGTGACATAAGGCGGCGAGAATTGCGACTGAAATGTTTACAATCTTTGTTCTAACTACAATGAGATACTTTGTGACTTTGAAGTATTTATACATATATAAATTATATACGTAATATGTGAAATACACTATAAACTTCATGGGCGTTACATTAAAAGACCCGCACAATACATATGCAATAAATGAATTTAAAATAATAGCTTTTAGATTTTTCATTCGTTTGAGATACCCAACCTATCTATAGAGCTGCAACAGGCAATTGCATCTGATTACCTAGCGTTGGTCGTGACCAATGAAGTCATAATGTACTTAATGCATATTAAGATTGGGTAGGCATAAATAACTAACGGTTCAAGACTTTCATATCCAGAACCAAGGTGAAATCACAACATTAATTGAATTTGCAACGCTCATGCTTTAATGTAATATATTTACGAAATAAAATATAAATAATAAAAATACTGGAGTTATTCAATAACAAAAATTAAATTGTGTTTACTTAGGTATGACATAAAATGTTATGAATATAGAACGCTGTGGAGAATTCCGGTAAAAGTATTTTCAATTTAACAAATTTAATTACAACGGTAGCAGTTACAGCCCGTGTCGTTTTCATTTAGCTAAAATAATAGCATTAATAACTTAACTTTTTATTCGTAAGATTTGTTCTTTGGATACTAAGAAGAGTAAGATACAAATTGTTAAAAAAAAAACATAATGAGTGTAATTTTAATAAAAGTTTAATTAACTTGTTTCATCTTATTCTTTTATTAAATATCAAAGGGGGATCCCGTTTGCATTACTTTTATGGAGTAAGTAACTTTGAATTTTTAAATGTTTTAGGTATATATATAAGTATATACTATTACAAATATATTTAGGTAATGTTATTTTAATTACCTAATACGTAACCACGCATTTGTACACCAAATAAGCATACATCCGGCTTTGAACTTGCAACCCTGTGCATTCCCTTGTGAGTAGGGCTTCCGTGACGTAATGTATCCTGTGTAGGTACTTGATCCACAACCCTAAATATTCTAGCTGGAATATTGCCAATGTGACGACATTTCATGCATATGGCACAATATTTTATTCAATTATGCAGGAACAGTTTTTTATTTAAATATGGTACTTAAATTAGAAATAATACTAGGCGTGTATGTCCACTTAAATTAACGTGTGTTTAGAAGAATATTAAGTATATTTTTTTATTATTACAATGAAACATTAACTTAAGCCGAGTAAAACGGTTAACCCCTAAAAATTTTGAGACAATAATACGGATACTTCACAAAAAACCTTAAAGCCTCAAATTCAACTTCGTATTATTTGTTTTAATGATTATAAAAAACCCTTTAAGATCGGACGAAGGCTGAATTTCTGGCCACTGATTACGAGATATTAAAAGCTATCGAGCCGGGATTAACCTTACCTGGTCCGGGAATCATCCCAGGGTATGCTTGGATGGTCAAAGAATGAAACGGGGTGGCGTTAAAAGCGAGTTGGATTAAAGAAAAACTCGTCTTATAAACGCGTCATTCTAAAAAACATAATTTATTAAGTAGGTTGAACTCATATTACCAAAATATCATTACGTTACTACTATTACCTAAATAGGTATCATTACGTACGAAGAACCAAAAGTTGTCGTCACAATATTTTTAATTATCAAGAATATTATTAATAGGATATAGTATAATATGATAGCCAGCGTAGGAATGCAACTAGAGTTAATCCGCTTATTATCGCTGTCCAACATTTTCATCTAATTTATCAGTTCGGTGAATGTTTAGATCGGCAGAAATCTCGTATCCAGACTATATCGAATCTAAAATTATCTGACCATAGTAAAAGAAACTCTAGATTATAGAAAATCGATCCAGTTAGCTTAACCAATGCCCGCTCCGCTTATACTCGTAAGCTTATCCGCGGTCACTAGCGCTGTCCGTGAATTCTTTCCAGAGTCATCGGACTGTTTGCGCACCCAAACCTTTCCAAATTACTTTTCGTATCCTTCGCCTTTTATATTACCTATTCATAACATACTTGTATAACGTGCGAGTTCTTATAGTCCACAGCACTATTGACATGTGAGCGAATGTCTGAGCTAGCTGCCTTTATATTGTACTGGATAATACGGTAGCGCGTTTCTAAATACCTCAAAATAGTTATTATTATAATAGTAATCCAAAAAATGGGCAAAAATGTTGATTCATTTGAAAACAATATCATAATTATGATAACATGATATATACCTAATTATTTATTTTAATAAATAGATACTTAATACACGATTTCATAAAAATCCAAATGAACGTTTAACCAATAAACTTGGCAATATTGTGTTTACTTAGTACAGTTGGCCACGTAATTACCCCTCTACGAGCAGCGTCTAACATTAAAAAAGCAATATTAAGAAGTTTTTACGTTCAACCCACCTTAAGCTATAAAAATAAGAGCTTTATTAGAACCGATGATCGTCTAACGACGTCCGGTCTTGCCGGAAGAAGATCGACAAGACCGGACGAAAAACCGGAAAATTTGTCCGACAGTCCGGATAAACCATTTTTGATTTCAGCTTTATTTCACAGACAGTATTTTTAAATACAATCAAGTACCTAATGTGTAAGTAATATATGAAAATATATATAAACAGAACAAAAATAAACTACTTTGTGGACTTCTGCTAAAATTTGATAGGATGGAGTTTTCCAAGTATCAAAGTCAAAACAAGCCAATTCTCCAAAACAGCATTATAAATGTTTCCAAAGTATTATATTTAGTTCTTTAGATATATTTTTTTCGTATCAAAGAAGACCAAAAAGTTGATGAAACTTAAAAACCTCTTCACGTTCTATGTTATATATTTTGTGAATGCATAATTACGATATAAAGAAACTGCAATTAAAAAATATACGGTGCCGCTTGTTTTTTTGTTGACATGTCTCCAGTCTCCGTAGTTTCCGACCCACATAAATAATATAAGAGAACTGAACAATGTACAAAATGCTTTTATATAACATTTACTGTTTCTTACCTAAATCAATTCAACATTTAGGTAAGTGACAAGTACACGGGATCAAAGTAGTGAGGACCCATTTTAAATATTTTAACTTAATCACAAAAATGTCTACTTAGTTCCATTATTGCTACGTTTACGTGATCATTTTGTAATGAAACAAATAATGATCTGTATAAAAATAAACATTATAATTTGACTGATTAAATTTATTACTACAAAATTCATTATTACGTCTACATTGTATCTGTTAAATAAAGTCACTTTTCCTTCCTCCCCTGCTTATTGCCTGCGTTAACATGTAAACCACGCAACCAAATTTTAGTTATGTCTATAATAAGTAATTAAAGTGTAATAACCAGCAGATATTTTAACCTAATTAGTCAGATATTAAGCGCGCGAAGCAAGAGGTAGAACACTGGTTAATAAACATTTTATATATTGCATACCAAGACGTTACATTAGCAAAAAAAAACAATTTAAAAAGATGGTTCTACAAATCACGGATCTCTGGTAAGAGCAGAAAACAACGTGCCATCGAGCATCCAAGAATAGAACCTTTACAATACGGACAGGCGATTACACAGCCTGCCGCCGACAGGTCTCGATTAACTGAAGATGCTCAGGGAATGTACACCAACCGTATCTGGGAGATAAAGTACAAGACAAAGACCTGAATGACTCACCACAATATCATCAAAAAAACATTGGAACAACCGCTAAGCTATTAAAAAAACATATTTAATCATTTTTAGATTACATTTCTAACTAGAAATACACCTATATAATTTTCAGAGTTGAATTGTATCTATACTTTGTGTTTCATTGAGCCGTTTTACTAAACGCATGACTATATGCTTAAAACGAGAATAAATACTGAAATTAGCTTTCTGTAATATTTATTAATGAGCCTTTTGCATAATAATAGTTATTTGCTCAGCAGTACTCATTGTTCATGCAGTTGTTTCATAAAAATTCAAGTACATCGAAGGTGATATTACAAAAACGTTCATAACTTAACAATATGGTATTTTAATTGCTAATCATTAAATTGTCAACACAACTGAATAATACGAAACATCACTTAATAATAAGCATGGTTATAATACGGCATATTTTTCAAAACCATCGGACTGTTTAGATTAGCATGGCATTTTCGTTACAAAATCAACGTTCAGCTCATCGAATTGAACTTAGCATGCCCCAGATAAACTGTCTATTGAGCACAACTAATATCGCCAGTCGAGCAACGAAGCTAATTATATCGCATTATAATTATATTGTACAAACAGTGCAGTGCCTGCGGCTGCGAGATAAGTAAACGTTCGTATAAGTAAAGATTAGTACCGTAAATGCGATGGAGCAGAAACGTCGAGGAAGAGGTTTAAAATGCTCATCGTTCAAATACTTGATGTGTATGTTAACTTCAAAAATTTGTAGGTTCACATTAAATTTATTTTTAACTAGCTTCTGCCCGCGACTTCGTCCGCGTGGAACTCCTCTTTTTTTGAAGTCGGTTAAAAAGTAGCCTATGTTCTTTCTCGGGCTCCAGACTTTCTTTGTACCAAATTTCATTTAAATCGGTCCAGTAGTTTTAGCGTGAAAGCGTAACAGACAGACAGACAGAGTTACTTTCGCATTTATAATATTATAGTTAGGATTTAGTGCATTAGCAAATGTATGTGTATCAAGTCTATATATTATATTAGTTTATTTACAGTAAACCTAACCGGTGCGAGAAAACGAACTAGCTGTTATGACTGCTGTGACTACAAGTTATTAATTTCGACAACACTCGGTGCAGAAAGTTCTCTTCGTCAGTGTATTAGGCATTCAATTACCGAGATATTATGCGTGCATAATAGGTAACGGAAAATGCTACCTTAGACTTAGGTAGCACCCAACTTAACACTAAAGTTACATTAAGTTATAATAGATATTTTCGACAGTATTTCTAATATTTTTTATTGCACGAATTTTTTTATATACATAAATTATTTGCGATCAAAAAACCATCTGGTCCAGTTATAACTACTGTATCACAGTGGAGCCTAGATATTTCCGAGGTTTATCCCGAACTACTAAGAAATCTTTGTTCGGGATGTTGTCTCCCTTGTCTCGTCTCGCAACCGCGGCACGGTGCCTTAAAAAGACGTCGTTGTTAGTTCTATATGTGTGTGCTTTTATACAGTCACAATACAAAACTAAATAACTTTCGATATTGCTTGTTGCACATGTAATGAACGAAAACATAAATACGTAAGTATTCTAACTAACATGAATCCCATTCCTTTTTGCACGCCATAGCGATGTCGAAACGTAATCTATTGTGTGACCGAAATTAAAAAAAATCTCAGTGTTATATACGACATTTACTATTGTTATCATGTAACTTGTGGGAATTGAGTGATAATGAATGTCCGTGGCGGTTCGTGGAATAAAAAACACTTAATATCTACCCAATCCAACAAAAATATATTTATTCACTCAGATATCATTGTCAAATCACTACAACAATGTTTAACGGGTATTTTACTGGAAAACGATATAAAAGTCATTGATGTAAAACATAAAACTAACATCTGTGTTTTAAACAAAACTCTTAGTATTTACCTACTTTCGAGCACGGGTTGTGTCCAGTGAATAGACTTATAATTAAAGAACAGTTAAGTACATTTACGTTTAATAAAAAACTACGTTTCTACTACTTAACATAACTAATATATTACATAATTATTACTTTCAACAAAATGCACTTTCTTTGCCGAATCGGTGTTTAATTTGTTTAGTAATATAACAACAATTAACTAGATAAAACTATAAAATAAATATTTAATTTATTCTAATATGCAAAACAAATGCAAAGCAAAACTAATTTGGAAATTGAAAGGTGCTTCAAACGAGTAAAGTAGAATTGAAATAAGCAAATTCAAATTACAGGACTTTGTACAGGTGCGAGAGAGGTAGTGTCGAATATTAGTTTCCTAACCAGTCGTATTGAATTCGATAGTTCAAAGTTGAATTTTGACATATGAATATAGTTATTCAAATACTATTTAACTATAGCCTTGTAACGTGTACTTTAACTGGCCCCAAGTTAAACCATAGTCTCAAGCTAGAGAATAATCTAAATGGTAAAAACAGCATGAAATGGGGTAAAGTATTTTTTTATTCAATATAAAGAAGAAAATCGTACATAGCGACATCTACCGTCACCTTGGAGCTAGTACTTGCGTCGGCAACAATAGATCCACGCTGTACCAGGTACTATCGCATGCTTTCGGGGTATGCCATTTTAGAAAAAAATTGCTTGCACTGGTTTTGCTTCACACACACAACCAAAGCAAAACAATTTACTAAACTCCGGCCCCAAGTTACTAAAATGAGTCGGCGTATAAACAAAAAAACTATTGTTACGTATTGTTTACTCGTGTTGTTACCGCCGCGCCCTTGCCTTTTTCTGCTTTCCAAGTTTTACGACCTTCTTTTTGAACTTTTGTTATTTGGAATTTGTATGAAATAACATGGTTTAGGTATTATCAAAATAACACGTCACTTCTAAAGTATACCTACAAACAACCTCCTCTTTTTAATTATTTCGTATAATAATTATTATTTATTTTCGTGTATTATTATTATTGCATAGGAAGAATTATTATTACCCACTCCTGTATCCCTAAACTAGAACACACGTGCGGAAAAGCAATTAAAACCAACCACTACCAACATGTAGTGTTTTGTTGTTAGGTCTTCAAATATGGTTGTAATTTAATGACATTGACATGTCATTACACCGAAAGAGTTTAATACTTTTGATGTCCAGGTAAAACCGACTACCTAATTCTAACGTCCATTGTTTAAAAAGGGGCAAGTATTGCGCACGTCCCAGACTTGAGTAAGTTTTATTGCCTTCCTTTGTTATCGTTTCCTTTCATATTTAACAATTTAGAATAGATAGGTAATCTATACTATATAATAATAATATAATATTATAATATAATATATATATATATATTATATATATATATAATATTATAAAGAGGAAACATTTGTATTTTTGTATTTTTGTATGTTTGTAATGAATAGGCTCCGAAACTACTGGACCGATTTCAAAAATTCTTTCACCTTTGGAAAGCTACATTATCCCCGAGTAACATAGGCTATATAATATCACGCTAGGTCTTATAGTTGCGGAGCAGTAACCGAAAATGTTTCAAAAACGGGGGAAAAGTATCGTTTCTGAGGCCTTCCGTGGCGTGCGCTGAGCATATAGTTAAAGTTATACAAAAATGCTTTATGGGTGAATTGTTCATCTTAACATTATCTTTAATAAGTCCGCGAGAGCATATGTCTATCTTTATAGTTTACCCATAACAATCGTAAAACTATGTAAAAAATCTTAAGTCCCCCGTGCGAAGCCAGGACGGGCCGCTAGTAAAATAATAACTAGGTAGTGCATTTGTCTGAAAATACCCAGCCGCGGCTATTAAGAAATGCATTTTTCCGATTGTGTCGCAGGTGTCGCCAGAGAGTGTGTTACTTAGAATAGATAATGATTATATTAATTACTGCAATTCGGCTCCTTTGTTTTGAAATACCCAGCCTTATTTCTATAAGTATGTTTATTTGCAGCGTCGTTTAGAACTTTAGACCTACAACGTATTAATTATTTTTAAAATACTAAGTAAACTAAGAATTGGTAGACGTAAAACGGCGAATAACACCATTGCGATTCCTTTTCGCTTGCTAAAGAAAAAAAGCTTTAACACAAGTGTCATAACGTCTAAACTTGCATTTAAAAAACAATACTCAGGACCTTTTAAATTACACATTAGAATAGAACAACTAAAACGAACTTAACTCGCGTATCTTACTTTATTTGCTGATGTTTCAAAAACTCAACTGTTCCCATATTCGTAGCTGACGGTAGTATAACGATAAAGTGATTTTATTGCAAATTTAAGTTAAATCCGTTATAATTGTTTCATTCCAATATATGTAGGTAATTAAAGTTGGTTTAGCGTAATTTTGATTAGTTTTTAAAAGTAAGTAACTTGTTTCGCCCGAGCTGGGTGATATTTTGAATAATCTTAATCAATAAAATAATAACATTCACAACTATTAATCAATAAAATAAATTATCCTGTATTTTCTTATTGAAACCTAAATTGGCGGCACTTTCTTTTCATAAGTTACAGATAGATAGGTTAAACTCTCAGGCTACTAACAAAGCAGATGTGGAATCTCTCTCCCACCTTGCAAAATAACACGTGGCGATAAAAACGGTAAAGATATTCGTTCGTTTATTTTTAACTCAAGAAATTTGCCGATGATCGGCAATGTCAATGAAAAAGGTTTTCTTTGATTTTATGTAGAACAATATTATGACTGTAACCGCGAGTCCCGAAAATAGTGCGTTCTTGACATATTTTTACAAAGGTTCAAGTAATATCTGGATTTTATATAATATTCTCGCGGATACGAATACTACTAGCCAAACCCTTATTTTAAGCGATTTCTCATAACATTTTTTTATGATGAAAAATAATTAACTATTAATCACCGAGCTGATATAAATAATTTTATTCGATGCTTTTTTACTTTTGTCATAATTGGTTAAAGACAGGTGTTTAAAGATTAGGATATGAAATTCATAAGTTAATGTATTACTCGTTTACAAATTACCAAATATTTCTACAATTTAAAGATTAAGAAAATTATAACAATTTTAACTAGTTACAAATGACAAATAAAATAACATATCAATAGACTCCACCTTACATCATTTTTCATAGATCAGAGTATTAGCTAAATATTTTTTGTGTCTTTTAAACTATTACTACACAATAACCGGCCGGCGAGCGAAAAAAATTGCAACAATAGAAATTTTACCTGAGCGACCCTTTCGCTCGGACACACACACATGTACCGTGCCGCCAGGTACCAGGCTCGTTCAAGCGATTATTGCCTTAAAGGTGTAACATCGCCAGCACAGTTGATAGTACGGCGCACGCGCACAGAAAATGTTTATGCCACCATGTTGTTAATGCAGTGTTAAACAACTACTGAGTCATGTAGCTGCATTCATGTATATGAACCTTTATTTCTATTATAATTGAAATCGACGTGACGCTGCGTCAAGAGAACAAATAAAGGCCCTTTAAAAAGTCAAGTACCTACCTAGTTAACAGTCCATTACATAATATGGGCTGGTAAAATAAAATTGCTTGTAAATGGATCTACGATGTAAGGTATAACTTCCCAACAGATCGCTGTGCAAATCTCTGAAAAAATAATAAAAAATATCTATAATGGATAATTAGCCTGACCACCAACTATTTTTTAATAAAATACATTGATCATGATCACCGCTTCATAGCCGTGGATGGAGCTTTTAGATAACTGCATATCCTAGGAAAGTTCTCTCGCTCCTCGAGCACGATTTTTCTCCAACGGATGTCATCTTTTTCTGCTCAACTTAAATTACCCGTCAGTCTCTGAGAAGGACGCGTATTACACTACACAAGGATGCTTTGCTTTGCCAAGGTTCTTTGAATTACTTCATATAGGTAATCCTATTTTCAGCAAATATTATCGCATATATAATAATATATTTATGGGTGGAATCAAAATTGCATTCCTTATTAAAGACTTACATTAATTACGAGATCGCATACCGATACAAACACGTACTAAAAATAAATAATCTAGTATTATAAATTATTAATATGATAAAATTTGCCAGACATGAACGAGGAAATATAAAAGAAAATTAAAAAAACAAACGTTACACAGCTTCGTCAGAAGTTGGATCGGAAGCAAAGCCGCAACAATTCATATTATTTTGCATAGCCCTGACTAAAATGGTTAGTAAACTAAACTCAGAGTTATTAATCACATCGACAGTGGGCAGCAGCGACGGGGGCAAAGGGGGGCAAAGGAGGCAAAAGGAGGCTGTCAAGAACTATTCCAACGGTCTGTTGCTTTGAAATTGATTAGGTGGTGAAAAATATACCATATGAGATAATAGCTTAAGTTCGATGAAGTTTTATATCTTAAACCAAAACAAACGATAACAGCAGCAATTATGTATTTGTCAGTTAATTACTGTATCGCACTTGTACAACACAATCGAGTTCAAGTTCAAGTAATTATAACGATATTTTTACTATATCATTCTAGTAGTTTACATTCGTACCTACTCAAATGTAAATCACTGAACCATATCAAACAACAAAACATTAAAAAAAAATATTATAATACACCATGGCATATCAATTAAATAGGTTGATATAGCATATCGACTATAGATAGATTACAAACACAAACCACCGCAACAGGATTCCCAAAAGTTCAAACTCGACAATAAATCCTAAACGACACAAAAGTAGAATAACTATGATGTCAAAAAATTCCATTCCCTCCAACCATGCGTGTCGAGTCAACGACCGTATATTCACGAACTCTAAATCGAAATCATGTTATTTCTTTTATACATTGCGAGTTCATAGGTGTTCTTACAGCACCAGTAATGGGTAAGTGGTAATGTATGTCGTGTGTAAAGATTGCGTCGTGATTTCTCGTAACACCCGTGTAGGTTGACATTCAGCGAGGCTGTACGTTGTAACGGGTTCGTGCGCGTGCGTTTGCATTTGAAACATGCAATTCTGATAGATGTTACATTTCTGTTGCGCTCTCCTACTCACTGTTTGTAAAAACGTTTTACTGGTTCATGTCTATTATCAGTGGCAATGATTTTAATGTATCTAACATTACATTAATTAGATACTATTATTGTCACGGTTGCTCTATATGTAATTCTACCGTGAGGATGATTGATAGAGCAAATGTATTAAAACCTGCTTATAATTGTTTATATTATCAAATCTTTTTTTGTTAGTAGTAATGACGATCATTGTTTTTTTATCATTCTAAAAAAAACAATGCGTGTGGGTTTGTCAATATTTTTTTACAGTGCATCTTATTATATTGTACTTACTAGCAATTAAATAATACTTAATATGTATTATTGTATTTTATATTGTAATGAAACAACTACAACGGATTTATCTCGCGTATTTTGTTTTATTTGCTGATGTTATAGTACTTATAGTTGTTAGTTTCCTTATTTGAGTACTACATGGGGTCATAAATCTTTGTTCTGAATAATTGTGTGTTTCCAGTTCCTAGCTGACTGGAAATTGTGTGTATTCGCTTATTTTTTTGGGAACTAGAAAGTTCTCATCTCGTCGCCATAATAACACAAGTTCAATTCCTCACAGTTATTTTATTCTAATCTTCATCTATTCATTTCTTGGAACCAGCGCACTCGTATGTATATAAGTACAATTCTTTGAGGCGTGGGATTGAACAGTAAATTGGTGTCACGATTTGACATTTGCTAATGCAACAACCGTTATCCGTGCACTGACAGCGTAATGTCACTATAATCCTAGTAGCTATAACAAATGATCATGTAATGATTAGATCGAAGGCTAGTGAATGCAATATTATTACTGTTTAAAAAAAAAATTAAACGCTATTAAAATAGTGTACCCGAAGAGTACACTATTTGGAAGTGAGACTTGTTATTTTATAAGCCAAAGAAATAAAAAGAACTGGTTAAAACACTGAAAGTTACGTAACACGTTAAAAGGGTCAAATCAAACAAGCACTAGCATCAAAATTAGCCTATTTACTTTTTTTATAGAGTTAATTTATTTAAACTGACGTAAGGTTTTTGTCGTGCTAAAGCCAAAAGTAAGAGAGGTGACATTGTGAGATGCATTATCGCACGACAAAAAACTTACGTGCCAGTCGATCAGACCCTTGTTTACTTCATCATCGGTTTTCGTATTCAGTGCTACAGAAACAGGTAAACCCCGAGGTTACTGTGACATTGCCTCGCTCTGGCACGCCACAATTCAATGGCATACGGGCGCACGGATGTGCTCCGTTTCAAGTTCATTGAAAAAAGTTACATTGAGAATGTATTAAGCGACACAATCATACATGCAGGTGGAATTTATTGCATCGTATTATTGGCCTATACCCATATGTAACACGTCCATAGTATAACATACCCTGTTTACAGGATACTGTATAGAACTAATTTCGAATGAGAACTGCAAGAAAGCAGCTTTACCACAAAAATTATACAAGATATTTAGAAATGGTATTAAAATGATACACGAGAAGATACAAGTACAAATTTAAATATTTTGCAATTGACAAAATATTTTAGTACTTACCTTTATATATATCGCTGCTTCTCTGGAATAGTGTCTCAACTCGAAATGTGTTACCATTCTGAATTGAAATTTATATGTGACGGTTCACAGTCTTAAATGGAGTAACAAATTAATTCGAGTTGTGACACTATTCCAGAGAAGCAGCGATATATGTGTGTATATGTATATCTAGGCGTGATGCTTAATAAAAAAACAGAATATTCGGATTCTACCTATCATCTTTTAATTAAAAAATATCTCGTACGTAGTAAGTGTAAGATTTTGCTTTCTAATTTAAGAACATTTTTATAAATTGTTCCAGCTATCACTGACATTATTAGCAACATATCTTTCTAATATTTTAGGCTTACCCTATAGAGCATTTAATCGATTCCCAAAATAAATTTAGGGCTAGGTTTTGATTACCAATATTTTTTAGGTATTTGAATTATTTTATATTTATAAACTGTTTTATCGATTTTTTCTTTAATTTAAAAAACTATGTCTGTGAATTTTACATTCACACAATCTAACTTAACTCGACCGATTTTCAACAGCGTTCTATAAGAGTTTTTCTTCAAACCGTTGAAAGCTAAACCAGTTAGGTGACACACAAACCGATATAGTTATACATTTGAGCCAAAACATTGATTTGATGAGACGCTATACATTTAATTTGAAATGAAATAAGCTTTATGACCAATACCAAGTTAGTATAGCTCGTAACGTAGGTCTAGTATTCATGTAGGTACATTTATTTGGCAAACAGTTAGGTGCTGTATTTGGTCCGCTGGCGTTGATACTTTCCTTGCGTGCGCGTCGATTACGATTAATTAGCGCGTAATAGCCAATCAGAATGCGCCACGGATTTCCCTGTTGCACAACGATTTTCACTTGCTGGTAACATAAGCTGATGTGCTTGCTGAACAAGAAGAAAACTCTCAGATGCTTTAACAAACCGAAGAACTTACAGCAGAGGATTGAAACATAACTAGGACTAAACTAGGGAGCTAAAGACCATTTTACTCATACAGCTTAGGCAGGTATCATTGACTGCCAGTATTTATTCCGGGAGAAGGTAAGGAACCGTCCAAAAAAATACTAATTTGCTACATTAATAATCAATTCATATTCCACCGAATCTATTTTGACGGTCGATGTCCAGGTGTTGAGTGCTGCAGTAACTGCTTTCTGTATTACTACCGATAGGTATATACGGCATAGTATGTTTGTGTGATTAAGTCATACATTATGGTACTACGGTCGGCGCACCAGAGCAACAAGTTCACGGGCCGTTTGCAAACTGGTTTCCAACGACATAGGTAGGTTCTCCTTCTCATACATTAACAAAGGACGGAGAAGCAAGATGTTTAGATTCTAAGGTGTGGTGGCGTGGCGTTGCTGTTTAATTGACAGATAATGTGTTTAGTTAGTTCTTTTAAATCCAGAAAAGTAATAGTATTTTTTTACTTTTACGCCATTTCGAAGATTCTAAATAAATGTTTTTTTTTATATTAATATCTACTCTCTGTTTGGAGCGTATAAGGATAAATACGTAGGTCTACCTATATATGGAAACAATTAAATCCTAAAACACCTATATAGAATTTAGGAAGTCTGATAAATCACATCACCTTTGTATGCATCTTCTAAAATTTTTTTTTTTTATAAATAGGTACTTACCTCTACCTACTTACTAAGCTACGCCTATACAAATTACACCAAGTACCTATCTGGTACCTACTCGAAGTTATTAGAAGTCCTATTCTCAGTTTCAAACTCACAAATCTAACCAGTCATCTATCCTGTCTTCATTAATGTCATAATGCTTATGTATTCTACTTGGACAACTTTACTTGTGATAACTGATATGGGATTAAATTCGGAGTATCAGAGTAACCAAAAACTTTATGCATGTAGCAGGTAAGTAAGTAGTTAAGTTTGTCATCTCGTGACCCGATAGGTATATCATACAAAGTCCTTCCTATTCCTTCTAACATAGCCGTAAACGATATAATATAAACTACCGTCATTGACCGCCGGAAGCAACGTCTCGACGACGTGTTTGCCCGCTCAATAACCCACTTCCGGTATACACCGAACAATCAAAAACAAAACCAATTTCAACCCTGCGCATTCAGATTTAGGAATCAAATTTAGTTGAAGCGACGGGTTCGTTAAAGTTAGGATTGGGTACTCGAACTTCTACAAAGGACTACGTAGATAAAGTGTAATGTTTTAGGTTCAGTGATAGGCAGGTAATTAGGATAGGTAATGCAATGTTATCAAACATATAAGTAGAAAGGTTATTTAAAAAAGGTACAACATGCGTCAACACGAACATGACCCGACTCTTGATAGCATAATTATGTTGCATATCATTAATTCCTATTTAAAAGAACTCTGACGCTACTGTTCCAGTCAAACCAAGATTAGAGACTTAAGACGGAGAACTGAGAAATGCGGGACCCCCAAATTTGAAGATAACTTTTGTAGTAATTAAATCACTTACCTGCTTAGGTAAGTAAGTAAAATTTAATTTGTTTAAATGCTTACACTTTTTATACCTTGTCAAAATATAATGCCACAATTACCTACTTCATTGGATACAATTAACCTAGCGTCGGTAGATAGATAGGTACTTACCTACAAAAATATGATTAGTTTGAATTAATAAAGCAGAAAACTCGCTAACGTGTTATTGACCTGAATATATATTGCTAATCTTAGTGACCTACAATTCTAGAACTGGACATAATATATGTACCTATACCTAGGCTACCTACTTGGGTAGGTAAGTATTTTTTTACACAGTGAAATAGCAGTGGATTACATCGTTATGTCTGTTATTGCCTACCTAGTAATTATAATGAGTAACAAATGTTAGGTTAGGTAACGAATCTATACACAAACTGATGCAAATTTAGTTAAAAACTATAAAATTGTAAGAAAGCTATAAGAATTGGTTCTCAGACATTTCCCATTAGCGACAGTCAAATCATTGACCTCCATTCCACCTCACACGGCCTGATAGAAAGCGACGAGGCGTACAAAGACCAAAGACCATATTTAAGAAAACTTAAGACTCCGGGTGACTCTATAAGACAATTTAAGATAGGGCATGCTGAATTTGAAATGATCACTGACGGTAAGTATCTACCTACTACGTACCTACCGGTAAATTTGCCAAATCAATAAACCTATAGATTTATTTCCTTATTCCTTTACATTCATTATCGGTCAAAAGGGTCACTCACCTTTGTATAAACATAAAATCGGGTCAACCCATATTCCTATACATTGCCCGACTGTTGAATATACCCACCTCCATATCTATGTACGTGTAACCTACCTACATTATGGTGGACTAATGTGCCTGGAACGTACCTAGTAGACTGTGTAATCATTGATTACTCTATTGTGCTGCTGTGTTATAGATACCTACCTAGAATGAGTTAGTTCTTGCAACAGGTAAAACTCGATAGGAACGCTATAATACCTACCTACTTACTTGGTTAGGCAACGCCATCACCTATCAATTCTAAGATACCTACCTAAAAAATCCTATTGTTCTATTTATGCGGCCATAAATATCTTAAATAGATAAATTAAAGCAATTTTTTTTATCTTATTATTATAAACAACATCTTTAATATCGCGTTGTAATATAATATAAGCCTGGTAGGTAGGTAGGTTTTTTTCTACTCGTCACAATATTATTAACATGCAAACCTGAGCGCGTTGAAATCTTTCCTACGGCGACGTCCGGTCAACTACAACAGATATCTAATTAAGGCATTTATAGCTTTATCACAAAGCAATAGAAATTATTTTAACTTTTAAAGCGCTACCACGTTATAGACATATTTTAATTAACTACATATTATGAATTAGGTAGGTAGGTATACAGGGATTTAACTCACTCTTTAGCGTAAGACTACTGTCAGCTCAGTCATGCTACGATTATGGAAACTGTAAAGGTTTCGAAACGTCAGCCAATAAAATAAAATACGGTTGTCATAATCGTATCCGAATGAGCTGAATAAATGTTTGTGCTCATGAAGGAACGTGTGCAATCTCACATAGGTACCTAACTACTTACCTATAATTTTGTTGTTTATGATTGAGACTTAGCTGAAACATTGTAGATACATAGGCAAGAATTAATGCCTAAATTACACCCAGGTAGAAATTCGTAATTAGTAATTACAGATCCTTAGCGAACATTTTGCTAAAATTAATTACCTAGTTAGCGATTAGTTAAATACCTACCTGCTCAAATTCATAATTGATTATTGAATTTAACCAAATTAAGTCAACTTCTAACGAAATACTTTGATTCAATGGGATTACTTCTATATCGAGGCTAAGTATTTAACTTGACTAGTCATAGCTTAGGTACCCACATTGTCAGAAACAAAAATATAGGTAGGTAGGTAGGTATCCATAACAGATTATAAATCGTTATTGCCCGTGCAGGTAAGGTAACCTATCCTTTAATTATATTCATTGAATCAAGCTGGTATCATTAAACCATGCTTGCCATCAAGTTCGTTTTATAAATATCTACTCAGGCTATAGAAACTCTAGAATAACTAGTTTTACTAGAACGCTGAGCACAAATGAAGTCTAAAAAAAAAAGTAAGAGGAAATAAAAAAACACCGAAAATTATACACTACTACCTAGGTAAGTACGAGTAAATATTTATTGTTGTAGTAGGTAGGTACTTAGGTATCTACCTATTTTCATTGGGTATTTTATTATTATTAATGTCATACTCGCAATAGTTACAGGTAGGTACTTACATGAAATTACTAAAAGTGTACCCATTACAGTTCAGCCAGCCCTGTCTATGAGACAGACGGATGGACAGCGTCTTTCTTCTAGTCTTACTAGGTAGTAGGGTTACTTCGAGTACGGATCCCAAAAAAATATATGTATAGAACTATAGAACAGTTACTTACACCTACTTACCTAGGTTAAATAAGCTCAAATAGTATTAATTAGTATCTAGATCAAATAGGTAGGTAAGTAGGTGCTTAAAGTAAAAAAAAAAGTCAAATAAAAAAAGAGTAGCCATTTATCTTTTAAGTAGGTATATATAACCAAACTACAAATTAAAAAGTCAATTTAACTAAAAAGACGACCTACTAAAGTGTTTGTCGTCGTGACCAATAAGCTATCTCGTGGCTATCGCACGCATCACTTAAAATCCTGTTTTGGAAAGGTCTGTGATATTTCTTTGACCACAAATTTTTACTTAAACACTCACAAAACCAAATACGAAGTACTTTTACGTAGTACGCGCAGCCAATCTAACACTGTCTAACAGGAACTTTTACCTACTAAACTTTTTCAAAACAGTCAACGACCGCTCAACTTTTTCTAAACAATATGACGCAGATAACTGGCCTGTTTTTCAAACAGCCACTAGCGTGTAGAAACTTTTTGTATTTTTTTCTCGTAGATTTAAATGGGACATTAGCGAGTACCTGATAAATGCCTGGTATCTTGAGCGGCAGCCGCCGCCAGCAGCAGGAGAAGCCAGCACGCCTCGCCGGCACCCCGCATCTTCACTTCACAAACCACATCAACACAGCACAACACAAAAACAACACACTGGTTTTGGCACTTTACACGGATTTTAAAACTTTTGGAAAGTCACGTTGGAAAGTTTTGGTGACGTGTCTTATGGAGCCAACAAAACAACCACCTCACTCTGGCGCGGGTGAGTGACTGTAGAATGAAAGGCCGCGCCGGCCGGCTCGCAGGTAGGGTTGCAAGCGGACGATTCTGTTTGCCGTGAAAGCCTTATATTATGGAAACTGTAAAGAATCCGAAACGTCAGCTAATAAAATAAAATAAAAATACGCGAGTTAAATCCGGTAATAGTTGTTTCATTCCAATATTACTGTTTTGACAAAACTTGTACTATGTTTAAAAAAAATAAGCAACGTGTGTAATTAGGTATTATCATGAGCCACGTGTTATGTATTTAGTTATAGCAATAAACAATTATTACGTACTTACCAATTTTTAGAAATTGAAACTTCTGATTGAATAGGTACCTACTGTGTATTTTCACTTAAATAGTTACATTTTAGGTGAATTCAGATTACTAGTAAGTAACACCGTTAAAGAAAAAAAAAGGTATCAATAAGATATATTATTATACAACTAGGAACAATCATATTATTAAAATAGTATGAATATATTTTTATACACAATATCGATATTTCCCCATACTGGCAACACTGCTCGCACAGGTGGTCGCAGGTAGCGGTGTAAACAGCGATGGCGGCGTGATGACATGACACCGGCCGAGTGACCAATACATTTTTTTTGCGAATCTAGCTAAGATGTTATTGTCGCAATTTTGAGATTGCCGATTCAAAATTTTAAGTACCTTCTTACGTACCTATTTCTATTTTTGTTTACAAATGTAGAGACGTTAGATTATCACACTTTAACAGGCACCTGTCTAAGTAGGTACATTTAGCTAAGTTAATAATGAGAATTTAATTTCCTTGGCTTTTTCAGATGATTTCACTACGGAAGAAATACTTACAATATTGAATTACAAAGAACTCTAGATCCGGGTCGTGTAAAAGACTTGAGTCATTTCTTAAGGGTTACTATTACCTACATAAAGAGTATCCTGGATTAGGCAGGCAGATTTAGTTTGTTTACATTTTTTGACATAAGTAGGTAGTTGCCTTCTTACCTAAAGAAGCGGAGAAGTTAGGTACACCCATTCCCAGTTGTTTGGAATTTTTAGCTCGATGAAAAGATTCCAAGAAGATAAGTATGGAAGATAAGGAAATAACAAAATAAAATGAAACTGGTTACCTATTGAATCATTAGGTCATTCAGACAACAGGTACCTAGGTAGGTACACCATGCATGGTGTCGATAATATATCATCATGGTGGAAGTTAGTAGATAAGTACCTACCTACTTATATTATTACCGTATATATAAGTACTTAGTTATATAAGAGGTACCTATTTGCCTATTAATAGTAACATAACTCTCTCGTAACCAGTTTAGGTATTATAGCAGGTACATAATAGGTCGGTAAGTATATGTTAATATGTAGGTAGGTACTTACATAAAATCCCATGGGAGCGGGAAGATACGATTTCTTTCCAGTTGCTGCCATATACGATATATATACTATGATAAACAATAAACTAGGCACCTAGGTATTTAATATTTCGCTAATTCAGTTCCTCATTAAAACCTTCAATGTGCATCATAATCATTATCATCCTCGTTGATGTCGTAGCACGGATTAGATTCTTTTTTATAACGACAAGGATAATTTTGTTAAATAGGTACCTACCTATCAACTTATCAAAACAAAGTTATTTTGATCTTCACGTTCGTTGTCAACAATTTAATTTTTGAGTTGCTCTGTCTTCTTTATGATAAAACCTGATCACTAATTTAATTATCTGCACTTTATTTACCTTGTACGGATATCTCCATTTGTAAATGCGCAACAAAAAATATCTCCGCGTTGTCCGGTGGGATTTTACGTGTGTTGATGACGTCAGCATTATGATCTTGATTGGTCGGCACAGGTGCCGACCAATTATAGCTTTGTCTATACTAATATTATAGCTTTGTCTATACTAATATTATAAAGAGGAAAGATTTGTATTTTTGTATGTTTGTAATGAATAGGCTCTGAAACTACTGGACCGATTTCAAAAATTCTTTCACCTTTGGAAAGCTACATTATCCCCGAGTAACATAGGCTGTATAATATCACGCTAGGTCTTATAGTTGCGGAGCAGTAACCGAAAATGTTTCAAAAACGGGGGAAAAGTATAAACGTAAAACTATGAAAAAACTCTTAAGTCCCCCCGTGCGAAGCCGGGACGGGCCGCTAGTTTAATAATAAAATAAGGCATACGGCTTAGTATATTTATCATACATATATAAGTAAGTATCTAGGTATTCATGGAAATTAGGAAAGATGTTAAAATCTTACTTAAATTACTGATATGGAATGTAAGATTGATGTATCGTAGGTATTACAATTATGTAGGTAGGTACCAATGAACTAGGTAATCAAAGATGTGATGAGAACTGGTCATATCCGGATGAAAACAGTGAGTAGCTGAGTAGCTTGACCCAAAAGAAAGAAATTTCTGACACACTAGAGAAGAAAGATTTGATCGATTTCTTAGCCCAGCACTTATTTTTTCTTTACAGATTGTAATTATGTAGGTACTTACTGTGTAGGTATGTTTGCTATTTTTTATGGTTTTAAAACCTTATTAGCTAAATAAGACGGATGCAGTATAGGCTTCGAGCATAATAATATACAACTGTAGAAGGCTTCTCCAGTTGTATATACTCCAAGAGTATAGGTTGAGTAGGTACTAAATATATTCTTACTCTTATTATTTGTTAACTGTTATCAGTTAACTTAACACAAAACGCAAATATCATGAACAATAGCGCCTAGCACCGATTAGTACGTGACTTGATGTGGTGCTAAAAATTATACCTAGTTTGCAAAACACTGATGTTTAATAGTTCATGGTACCTACTTACCCAGTTAGATTTTTTAACCAAGTAGGTATATGTGTTACTGATGCAGGAATTAGATAATATTATCTATAATAGTTATAATTATTTTTTAACATGCAAAAATATTGTGCACATTTTTACACATTCAAAGTCTTACTTTTACCGTTACACTATTGTCAGCTCAGTCTTGTTACGATTATGGAAACTGTAAAGGTTTCGATAAATCAGGCAATAAAATAAAATACTTAGGCGAGTTAAATCCATTTACAGTTGTTTCTTTCCAATGTATAATAATGGCGAAGGCATCAAAATTATCACCTTTTTACATTTTAAGTTCGAATTTAGTATGTAGGTCGGTACCTACTAAGTCGTAGGTAATGAAAGTGTGTGTCTATCGACATTATACTCCTACATAACTCTTGTTATTATTTTTTCATTATATTAATTGTACCTTTTATAGTTTAAAAAAAATAGACTTTACTCAAATGCACCTGGTAAGACTCAATCATAAGTACCTATAATAATTTATATATGTATATATATACATATATGGATGCTGGATCTTTATAAAAAAAGTCCAATTTCTACCACCATTTTGTAGATATTTCACGGCAGCCGTTTTAGTCCTGTCATACATACAAATAATTTCCAGACAAAACAAAAAATATAAGTAATGGCTTTTATTATACGGAAAAATGGAAAATAATTAAGTATAATATATCATATTAATTTTCGCTATTTTTGTAAAATAAATCTAGAGCATGGCAACATTAACTCTATGTCAACATATGTCAACAGAAGAGAAGTATTTCATTCACTATTTAGATTCTAATTTATATTTTAATGACAAAGAAATATTTTTATAGTTTTTTGGATGACCTCTGTATAATATTAGGAACTTTATAGAAATACTCTAAATTTTCTATTAACTATTCATTATGAAATCTCTAAAATGTAGAACCACATTCTGTATCACACATAGAAAAACGTCTTTAACTATGAGTTCGACCGACGCAAGTGCGGATTGTGGATTGTAGAATTATTAGAGGAATATGTTTCCATTTAATAATTAAATCAGGATTCGCCGTCAATCGTTGAACAATCTCAAAAATGGCAGGCATTGATCAACCAGACTTGTTGTTTTTCGATACTTTTTCTCACGATACCAGCGAGGCAAGTGAAGTCACTTTATCTATCGATTTTACTGCTTAAGTATGTTTATTTTGTATTAATACATTTTATTATGTCTTACAGGAGCTAAACTTAGACTTAGTGCAGTTTCCGAAGTCTGTGTACGTTAGAGAAATAAGGATTATACCGTTAGGAGCTCGTGTAGAAGGAGATTTTCCCGGAGGAGTGCGTTTGGGAGCTACAAATCCTACTAAGTTCCATATAGATTTCTTTGTAAATGATTTGAGTAAGCCTGGCGCATCGACATTCGAAGCTCTTGGAAGCCTGGATTATTGCCAGAATGGGCAGATACATATGGAGTGCAGCGCTGGCTTGGATCAACCCAGGATACCAACCGATGGACTTGTCCTTAGGGGTATGAAAACCTTTTATTAATACTTAATGTCACTAAACATTGAATTGTGCAGTAGGTGACTTGAGGATAATCATAAATATTAGTTTAACTCTACATAAATATACATTTGTATATAAATCTTAACCTAGAAGATCTATGTCGATAAGTTAGGTTTCATTGGATTAGTTAGTCTAGTGTTATCGCTTATACATTATGTAAGCAAAAGAATAATGTTGGCTCTGTGAACAAATTCTATTCCATTTCAATTGAAGTATGTAACAAAGGGTTGATTTTTCAAATAGATTAGATTTAGATTCATTTATTTCTCAATATTTTATACATCATAATTACATGGTCATGTACTAATACTAAGTTACTTTAGTATTGTTCGCTTACACTGCACAAATCATAATTTGATAGACCATGAATAAGTTACAGATGTATTATTTATTATTTTTATTAAAACAACACATGAAAAATCACACCTCATGCCTATATGGTAGAGAAATTACATAGCATAAAATATAGTCAGTGCAATTACCATTAACCTACCTATGTTACATTAATTAGCTTGGTTTTACATTATTGCTTATATTGTGCAGTAATATTAATGAAATAAATGATGTGTATTTCAGGATGGTATACAACCATTACCTTGGCAGTTTACGGCAACCTGACCCAAGTAATCCCAGATACTCCAGTGGGTGTCAACCCTCCAGTACAGAGACCATCAATTCCTCGTGAAGTACCAACAGTGTCAAATGCACAACAACCTGCTGACTGGAACCAAGAGCCTTCCAACCCAATACCAACTTATACTGGCTCTGTAGCAACAGGCTCTGATACATATGGCCCCAATTATCCTCCAGAAACTTATGATAATCCTTATAGGGCCGATTATTATGATAATGAGCCTCCAAAAGATCCAAGGACATACCATATGGATGATGATTGGGAGAAAGATAGAAGGGCTTTGAGTTGCGACAGGGAAGGAGAAAGAATCCGACATAGCCCGCGATCAATTGAATTGGAACGAGATAGAGATAGGAGGGATGGCAGAAGCAGAAGACGATCTATAGAGAGGGGCCGTAGCCGTGATTCCTCAAGACATCGCGACCGTAGCAGAGATTTGGATAGAATGGAACGTTTACATTCAAGATCTAGAAGCCGAGACAGAGACTATGTCGTCAAAAGCGAATATCGACCACTAAGCAGATCTAGGTCTCGGAGTATCGACAGAGATAGAATTCGCGGAATATCGAATGATCGCGATTGGGAAAGAGGCTCATACAAAAAGGATGATCATAGAAGATACCGTGATTCTTCTTATGACAGGTCTAGAGGTGGTTCTTATGACAAACGTTCTGGTTCTTACGAACGTCGCTCGCCCTACGATAAACGAGCGCCATCTTACGAACGGAAGATGTCCTACGAAAAACGCGGTGCATCTTATGAAAAGCGTTTGTCTCCGAGAGCATCTTCGTACGAGCGCCGAGCTCCATCGTATGACAAACAAGCACCTTATGATAAAAAACGTCATTCTCCTTACAGTCGTATAAGAACTTCGAGTTACGGAAGTAGATCGCCTAGTCGTGACGATCCAAGAAAAAGACCAAGGACGCCACCTGGAGAGAGTAGTCGTAGGCCATTATCTCCTAGAGAAGGGGATACATCCAGTCCAATTAATTCCATCAGATCTGAAGATCCCGGAGATTATGATAGAAGCGGTAAACAAATTCCGCGTGTGGATTTCTACCATCAGAGTTATAGGCATAAAAATCCTATTAGGTCTCCATCACAAGAGGTCGAAAATCCGCCTTATGTGGATTCACAACACTCAAGCTTAGTAACTGTACCAATTGTTGACAGTGCATCTGCTCCTAAACCGATAGAATCACCTGCTCAAAACCCTGAAGATGATAGGTCAATGGATGCCGAGCAGTTTGAGCCTATCCTGTCTGATGAAGATATTTGTGATGATCTTGAAGGACCACCATATATGGAAGTTGATTACGATGTTAATGAGTACTGTAGTGTGGATGATATCATAAAATACTTTAATCCTTTCAAAAATGACTGGAAAAAGTATGATCATGTTAATCAAGTTCATATGCTTGCTAACTTTGACAAGGAAAATGTGAAGGATGTTATGACTGCAAGCTTTGATGAACTATGCGAGGCAAGTCCTGATTTATTTAAAATATCAGAAATGACTAAAGCAGCAAAAAAGAGAGAGCAAAAGTTTTTCTCGAATACTTTTACAGATATTGATAATGCCTCTAGAGAAGAATGGGTTCATCAATGCGAACAATTAACAGCCTCGCTAACCAATCTCTGTAGCAATTCTGATATTGTTTTACGAATATTCCAGAACAGTGTAAGAAGTGAAGGTTCAGAAGAATTTACGGATATTTATAATTTACTAGCAACATTTTGCCGCATAGGTTTGAATTTTGATTTTGCCTTAGCTCAACAGTTGACATACAAAATAAGGCACATGAAGTGTGGGATACGCTTAGCAGAGGCTTTGTTCTCTCACAAGCATAATGAGTTAGTGATGAAAGTTTTTTTGAATGCTGGCATAGACGTACAAATGCTATTACTAGAAATGTATTCAAAAGAATATATGGCTTTGAGTATTCGACTTATGATACTGAAGACATTAAATGTTTGTTTGGCGTCAAAAGTAGCTATACAACATTTTATGCAAGAATCGATTTATCCGAAGTTTTGCAAAAAAGAAAATGATAACGATAGAAAACCTAAGAATGGTTATCAAGCACTCATAAGTATAATGCAGACAAATCCATTGGCCAGAATAAAGTTTTCAATCAGTGCATTAATAAAAAAATTGAATATATATGAACTTCTGGAAAAAGTTTACGATTTGGTTTTGAATTTTAACAAAGCTGTCGCCGAGAACAATCAGGTGGAAGACATTGAGCTAATGGAGAGTGAAACAGACTTTATAGTCAATTCATTAGAAGAGGTACTCTACATGTATCGGTCTCAATGTTTCCATATTTCTCAACCAAAGAGGTTCCTTCCTGTTTCAGCACAATTTGAAATAAGCAAAGATTGCTCGAACGAAATTCTATTAGATTTTTTTGATATACATCATCATTTAGAGGTATGTCTCTATTTGCTTACGTGTCCGGCAACATGCAATAATTTAGTTGTTATAAGTCCAATTCATGACCTGATTTACGAGTTAGTGCATTCATACAATGGCCTAAAATTTTTATACAAAAACATGGAACAGAGTGAACTTCTATTCAAGACGCTAGTGCAACCGTATGGTCAACAAAATACTGATGAGTTTCTCTTTCCTCATGATTTGAGTAATTACACTGATTTGCAAATTTTGGGTCTAGAGATGGCCTACAGACTGAAGGCATTCTATTATTTGCAATCCATCTATGATTTGCAAGCAGGTAAAGTGGATGAAAATGAATTAATAGATAGACTGCAATCTTTATATTGCCTAAGTTTTGGTAGCATTGGACGAACAGCTGTTCCTGATGTCATCGTAATGGGAGACAATGCTGACTGTTTGATGGAAGTTTTTGAGAAAGAATTAAGAAATAAAAATAGAAATGAATCTACATCAAAACAAAAATCTCCTGCCAAAGGTTATGCCATAGAGCTTATCGTTTCTGCAGTTCGATATGCTGCCAGTGTTCCATTCTTGAAAAAATATGGGAATAGACTAATCAATGTCTCTAAAGAACACGATAGATTTGAGCCAAGTGTTTCCAGTGTCCTTCAAGAAGTGATTCCATATTTAAAACCAGTCGAAAAGACGAATCTTCTTTCTGGAGACGATATGGGAGAGTGCGTGGAGATTCTTAAAGCTACTTTAGAACAGGCTCCAGATTTGCCTGGAGAATTAATGACTTGTCTTAGAATCCTGCGACATTTTTGCATTTCGGACTATGAGTCTAACGTGTCTATTGCTAGCGAATCAGCAACAGACGAGTATGTCGAACTGAAGTATAAATATAACGTTCTGCAATTATTCTCCCTTGATGGTGTTGCGCATTTGGCAGGTGTATTAGACCGTCTAGCTGTGCACTTCGACCAACCCAGCATGCATACAGCTTTCTTTGCATCCGTAAAAGGTCTTCAACTGGCACAAATTATGCTGCCATGCTTAAGACTATTAGATGAAATGCTCGCAAGAGTCGTTCGTTGTCGTGGCTCCAGATTTCGAGATTTAACTGCGGCACCAGTTTTACTGAAAACATATGGCATTGCTAAAGCTTTCCCTGTGGGGTCGGTTGGTTATAGAACTGCAACAAAAGCAGCCGAAGCGGCTGTAAAAGCGTTACTAGCTTATGCTCAACCAATCGCAGACAACGCCAATGATGGCGATTCTATACGACGCGGACCTTGGACTTCACTGTGTTCTGAAGTTATTAATTACACGACCACAGCTCCTTACACATTTGTATCTGGGTTACTAGTATTTTCTGAACTTTTACCCTTGCCTCTACCAATGCAAACTAAGACACCACCTACAGAAAGAGAGTTAGCCGATGCGTCCAATGAACGTAGGCTTTGGTCAGCACATCTTCATGCATTATCCAACGATTTAACCGACATGATCCAGATTATCTGTATGTCAACGTACAGACCGGTCGTTCATATGTTACGTAGAGTATGCGTTCAAATAGCTGATTTAGCCCCGAATACTGCAGCTACGGTTGCTAGAGCGGCAGTTGGCGCAGTTACAAGAGAATTGAAACCAGGGGAACCAGCATCCGCGAGTACTGCACGAGTTATGGGATTTTTGGCTTGCTTAGTTTCACACGCACCAGTTAAATGTGCAGTTTTACACGCAATGAACAGTGGAGGACCAAAAGCGGCCGATGTTCAAACTGCGCTATGTGGAGTATTCACTTTAGCAAATGCTTCTAACGAACATTCAGCAGCTCAAGAATTCGCAGCTCATGCTTTAGCCGCGTTCTGTGACGCAGAAGTCACTTTGACACCCTTAAGTGCGCCTCCAGACGTATTGCTCGCAAATTCGCTGCCGGGAAAGGAAACGCTGGCTGCATTTTTAGAGGCATCCGCGGAGTGTCTAGAATCAACGACAAAGACGTGCGCCGTGGCTTCGGCAATATTACGAGCATATTTCGTTTTGACGGAGCATGAGTATGGTTTTCAGCATTTTAGAAAATTCATCTCTAAAAAGCGGGATTCGCTTTCAAAGTTCTTTAAATGGGCAGTAGATGGTACAGGAGAAGATCGCGCAGAGTGCTTATCATTGTACCTGGAACTGATTAGAATGTTAAGGGTAGAAGAGGGCGAGGGGAGAAAGTCTGTGTTAGCTGCAGAAGAAATGGCTGATATGGTAGGCTACGCCCCTGGCGAAGACCATCCTGCTTTAACATTGCACACTGTTTTAAAAGTAAGTAGTCGATTTGGCCAATTTCTTTTATAACGATGCTATTAATCCTAAACTTTTAATATAATTTTAATAATCGTTTTATTTTTAGGAGCGTTCCGTAGATGAAGATGCAATCACTAATGCCACATACTTATCGACGAGTTTGCAAAAGCTGACTGCTCCAGAAGACCCCACAACTCCTCCGGTCGACATACTGGACCCCGTCCTGCCGACCCCAGAGACGTTAGTGGCACAATTCGCTGCAAGAACCATTTACGCAATAGGAGAGGCCAGCGATGAAAGACTGACTTCAAGTTACTGGTTGAATTTACCCTCTGTTGGGGGCGACGAAGACGTTAATGACAATGAACTGGTAAGTACATCATTATCGTAAATATTCAATGTCGTTGAATGATCTAAAAGATTTGACTACCTAGGAAGCCAGTTAAAAATGATTACGGTTTGAATATCGATTTTTAATTGAGATTATGGAATTTACCATGTGTGATAAGAGTTAAAGATCAATTTTTTACTGGCATTCAATTATTCCTGTCCATTTTATTATATTGGGCATGTCGAATCTTTTTATCATTTTGGACCAAATAGGCGAGTGTTGACAGACTGACGTCTTGTTATTGTTTATTGCAATCAGCTGGCGGTGCGGAAGATGTTAATGACCAGAAGTTGGTGAGTTTCTTTTAGCTTTGTGCCGCCTTCAGATTAGTTTATAATAAAAGAAAAATGAGCACTCGATAACAATCATTGTTAGCTGCTTTCTAAAACATTATTTCTTGCAAATCTCAACAAGATGTTCCGAGATTTTTTTATTCGACAACATTTTTTTATGCAACAGCTGTATCCTTTGCAAATAAGCATGTAAAAGCGAAATTTATGTGACATGATTTTAGCTATTTTTCAATCCAGTCTGTTTCATATTCTCACGTACCAATTTTAAAGATGTTCTTGATTATACTGAACATACTTAAAAGAAAACTAACATGGCAACCTATTGTTTTGAAAAGTGATTCCGTGCTGTGGTTAAGTGCCACTGGCCAGTCAAAACTGGACGAAATTTTACTTTTAAAAAAAACTCCTTTCTGGAATTCATGTAATTATCGGACGTTTACTTTACCTCTCTCTGCGTAGCAATGAGGCATCTCGTTCGATGTGGTCTAAATATGAGTGCCGTTCTATTGCAGGTATTATGTGATATCATGGAGATAGCGCGCACGTGCGTGACGAGCGGCGGCGGCTGCGGCGGCGACGCGGTCGCGGGCGCTGTGCGCCGCCTCGCGGGTTGCCTCGCCGCGCCGCCCGTGCAGGATGAGAGGCGACCGCCAGGTAACACCACACTACACTACACAAGACCCAGTGACGTCACACGTACTCGTGATGCTGTATGTACGGATGTCATTTGTTTACATAATTATGACTTGTCTATTAAGCGTTTTCGGCGAGTTACAAGCAATATCATGTTATTATATTGGTTCTTATCGATTGTTTTTAGGTTATATATGAAACTAGAAGTAGGTAATATTACAAGCTCATAATATACTGTGCTACATTAACTATTCAATGGGTTCCTATATAAAATGTATATTTAATTTCTTAGTAGGTAAGTAGCTATTATTATCTACCATGCGCAGTAACGAATCCGCTGATAACTAAACCGACATCGTCATAGTAATTTCGTGTGGATATTGTACTAGTTCTAGCCCTTTCTAGTAATGTCAAATCGATTGTCAATCAATACCAAACTTATATCTTACTGAGTGTATAAAGAGTGGTCTACAAGATATTATTTTGTGTTCACAGTGGCCCTCAGCCGGGTGCGCACGGAGGGCGGCGCGGACGCGTTCCGCTCGCGGCCGCCGAACACGTCGCGGCCGCCCTCTTTGCACGTCGACGACTTCACCGCCTTGCATCAACCTTATGCCAAGGCGCAGGTTAACAGGTATGAACAATTTAAAGGTTTTATTTGTATACTAGCGGTTCGCCCCGGCTTCGCACGGATCCCTATATTTTTTAAAAATATTCTATAGTCTATGTTACTCAGGGTGAACGTAGCTTCCTAATAGTGAAAGAATTATTAAAATCGTCCAGTATTTATTTTTTTCTTGTATTTTTTCCAATTTTTTTCACCGTGTACACCATAACTTCCCTGGACTTCTAAATATATTTCAAAATCAAATTTAGCCAAATCAGTCCAACCTGAGTTTTAGCGAGACTAACGAACAGGATTAATCCCTACTAGTATTATAAATGCGAAAGTAACTCTGTCTGTCTGTCTGTCTGTCTGTCTGTTAAGCTTTCATGCTAAAACTACGGGATCGATTTAAATGAAATTTGGTATAAAGAAAGTCTGGAGCCTGTGAAAGGACATAGGCTACTTTTTAGCCGACTGCAAAAAAGGAGTACCACGCGAACGAAGTCGCGGGCAGAAGCTAGTTTCTATATATATAGATTATGAAATTATATATCATCATCTGCAGATGTTTATTGATTGTCCTAAGGGATTTATTTATGCAGCCCGTATGGTATAAATATGTTGTGGATTTCTTTCATTTGAATGTTAGGGAGCTAAGCCGTAACGTATTGAAATAGATAATAATTGTAAACTAAAATGTTATTTAATTACTCATTCATTGATATATGAATTATTTTTTGCAGAGGTATGCGTCGCGGTGGCGGTGCCCCGGATCGCGGGCGCTTCGCCTCGGCCGCCCCCGTCCATACACATTATCGACATCTGTGAGTATATAATAATAACTTTATTTCATTTCATACATGCTATAAGTATAAATGAATATGTACATTAATAGTAACTTTAGTCTAGTTAATTATTATGGGTGGGTTTATTTTCTAAAACTAACTGTCCTGTATGTAACCCCCGCGGGTAAAAGCCTCCTTCAAAGAAATTCAGGATTCTCTATCGTTTGCAATGTTTAGCCATGATTATTATTATAGCAGTATGTTTTGTGTATTACAGTCGCGGGCGCGGTGCTTGGGAAATGGGTGGCCAGCATTTCGGACACTTCCCGCCAGCCTCGCAGTATATGATGAGTGAGTTTACCATATTATTAAATATAACATAATTAATAAATATAAAATAACATAATTATTTGACTCTTATGTTCTTATGTTTATGGTTCAAATTCATTAATCAATAAAAGTTTGAGAACAGTCTATACAGCATTCACATGCCAGTTTTTTTAATAGTATGATATCTGACCCTGCAGGCGGGATGGGCTGGGGCGGCGGGCGCATGCAGCGCGGGCCGCGGCACCGCTCCTTCATGCGGTGACTCCAGCACGAACACAGACCTGTGTTTGCTGAGTAGGACCTCGACAAACCGTTGAAAAATCTTACTATCCCACTAAATATTATGAAAGTATATCCTTGGATATATGTTTCTTACTTTCTTCACTTTACTTTTTATCCGAGCAAATTATTAGGATCTCGCGGTGTAAAAGTTTCAAACTTTTAATAAATAGTAATATCAAAGACTTTATCGTTTTTAATGTCCTTAATCACCCTATATTACAATGTTACGTGATCTATAATTCTTTTTACTAAGCTCAAGTTATTATAACACAATAGTTTCTACCGTTTTTTAACTCGTTACGGGATGATTTGCAATAAAATACGAAACACGTATTCTATAATTCAGTTAAAGAATACATTTGTAATAGATTGGACCCATACCATATAAACTTTGCTCCCTTTTTTACATCTTTGGGGGTAGAAATTAGAATATTTTTTTCTTATTGGGTCTCAGGTCAGCGATTTAGGTTGTTCGTTGATCCGTCAGGCAGGGCAAAGCATTGTATAATATGCATATATGATTATTTATTTATGACATGGTATAAGTAAGGGAAGAGAAAAACAATACAAGAAAATTTAGAAACAAATCAACTTTATTATCAAGATGAAAAAGATCAAATCATATATCATATATAAGCTTACGAAACAGATATGTCCTGCTTGCCTCGGCCCGCAGGTTTCGTCTAATAATGTTATTTATTACATATACATATAAAATAAAACAATTATCACTCAATTTATAATGCCTTCAACTAAATAGTAACGATGTAAAATTTACAATTTATAATTAATACTCCACCGAGAATTCCCATTACTATTAATTGTCTTTGTTTTTTTTTTAGTTTTTGTTTTAAATCATTAAATGGTAAAACATCTCACTAGTATAAGTTTATTTATATGTACAAGGCCTCTCGGCCGCAGTCTGTTCATTGTATAAAAGTATCACTCGCGACATGGCACATGTCCGGGCCGGTCCGGTCCCGGGTCAGGCCGGTCCGGGCCGACCGGTCCGGGTCGTTCCGGGCCGGTCAGAAGCTGGACGCCCCCTAGTCGCCGGGGTGCTCCGGACACGATCTGTTTACTTCGAACCATTGGTCTATACATCTGGAAAATGGAAAAAAAAACAAATTATAAATTATGGTCAACATGTTTATTTTGCTGTTTTGAATACTAAAGATTCCAATTGGCTTTTAAGAGCAATATTATGTAGTCTATCAGCGATATAAGTCGAGTAACACCAATCAAATAATTTTGAACTAATAATAGGGGGCTCTTACTCATGTTTACTTATATAGCCCGAAGGAAAACTAGTTAGGTATCTACTTAATGGATGGAAAAATATACTGCACAGATTCAGTTCTTGCCGTTTCAGTAGTCTATGTAATAATAATAGCTCCAAATTAAACTTTTTTCAATACAATGTTCTTAAAGCTTTCTAAAATTCTTTCCTCCACAACAAAGACTTCACCTCGCCGGCAGCAAGTGCACTCGAGCTCGACCTATTTACCGCGGCTTATCGCCCCTTTGAGCTATCGGTGCACTCCTCGCTCTTTACTCTTTGTCGACCGAACAACTATGCAACTAGGTACAGCATAAGAGGTAAGAAACGAAAAGCGAAATTGATAGAGATTTTAAAATCCTGACAATAAGTCAACTTTTACTGAATAACTCATCAAAGATATCTACGCATCTTATTGCATTACGTGTCGGTTTGATCATTCTTGACATGAGACACATTTTATGCTAACGATAAACGCAGTAAAAACCTATGAAACATGTATCGTTAGCACGGCAGATTTCGGACCAGTAAGATAGAAAAATTTACGAGATAGGAAATTGTTAATAAATAGAACCATTCTTACCCCTTGTGGTAGATACAGAGACAAGGCAGCCTGGCGATAGTGTCGCCGGCGCAGAGCTCCTCCAGACAGATAACGCATTCACCTTTCGAGTCGCTTAGGATATCCTCTGGAATACACAATACACCCATTATTAAAAAATTGCTTCGAACGAATATCAGCGTCTTCATTACGTAACATTTAAGGATCGCGTAAAAATAATTACAATAATAATTTCTGATGGTTTCGTTGTTATTAACATTGCTGCATTGATTGAAATAGCTAAATAAGTATAACGGATGTAAGTTGCCTATATTAATATTTATGGTGACGTTTCGAAAACTTTTATTCGCAACCGACTGAGCTGACGGTAATCTAACACTTATAAGGTATCATTCAGAAATAAAATAATCACTTCTGAGTCTGTTACATTCGAGACAGCGATAATAAAATGTTACCAACCGTTATATGAAAGCCTCGGCCTGGTGAGGCACATGACGAGGTGGCATTCGATGTCATCTGGCAGCACGAACTTGCTGCACACAGGACATTTGATACCTGCAACCAAAAAATAAAAAACCATTAGTGTTATTGGGATAAGCAGGTACATAAATTACATTGACTTTATTGAATTTGCGAAATTGAAATCTCGTAAATAACATATTCATGTTCTGGTTAGGTACCCGATTTATTCAAATGAAAGCACGCAACGTGATAAAGTTTTACATCTCTTGGGAACTACTGTAAGTAATACCTAGCAGACTTATATATATCGCAGAGGTATTTATATCGATTGGAACATTGCTGTAAATAAATATATTTATCGTATCTCATAAACGAATAAAAATGTTATTTATTTTTTATCGGCCATCCCATCCTATTTAAAGTCTGGATTAGATATCAGTCTAAGATCAGCGAGTAGTGGCATAACTTTTTCGATTGGTTTAGGTAGGTACTTTCTGTTTTAGTACACAACGCAACGGTTGGTTCGGCGACATGTATACCTACAATGTGAATTTACACAAAACTAGTTGACTTTTTTGTATCTACGTAGGTAGATATCTGTGCTACAAATCAGTCATAGGTACCTACCTACCTTAGTACATAACCTACATTACAAACGTGGATACTGATCACGTACATTTTCTTGACCACCCATCTTGGGCAGTTAGCTACTTAGAAATGACGACTCGAAACAATGGTGACTGCGCCAATGTTATCAATCACACACACGTCTGCTGACGCACTGCTATTTGATGTAGGTAGATTGCAGACGCAATTGAAATGTGTATAGCTGAGCTATATTGATTTGAATGTGTACCTAATAATAATAATAGATGCAAACAGAAATATTTATAAGACATTGAACGTTCGACGAGGTTCAAATATGGTTCGGTTGTACCAGTTATAACAAAGCAAAAAACGAGTATATTTTAGGTATACGCTTCTTGACGCGCCCTAACTTCTAAATTCACTCAGCTAAGATAGACAACATGGCCGGTCCGTGCATTAGCCAGGCCATAGATGTACGTGACACGAGTACAGACGACCGAATTACTAGCTACTAGACGAACACACTAGGTGAATTTTAACCGGTAAAATGTGGCCGTATATATTCATTCATCTAGGTGATATAATTTGGTACAACGCTAGCAATTAATGTTAGGATTTTACGACGTTCAGGGATTTATGATGTTGACGTAGTTGTATTGTAATAATAGTGTCTACCTACATGGGAAAGGCGAAGGAAACATGTTATTTCCGTTAACCACAGTGGAAAGTTGTGAAGGCATGTGTCAAGGGCAACTGAGGCACATTTTACTGCATCTTCATACTGAGTAAGTCTTTGAATCGCGATTTATGTTCTTATATTTTCGTTGCCTTTGTTTCATCAGATATTAACAGCACTTTCGAGGTAATGTCTCTATCTTCATATTCCTACTTAAAAAGAACTAAAACAAATCATATGTTGGCGTTATGTAGGTACCTACCGTTTTATTTGAATTAAAATGAATCGATTATATTTTAAATGATACCATCATATATATGTATTATAGCAAAAATCCAACAAAATCCCATGCTTATTTCACATAAGGCTTCCAAGCAATTTAAAACCTGTCATAAAATAAAAAAGCCTATTTCATATTCTACTACAGTAGCAGTTACGTTCAAGGGAAACTAGAAACATTTCACATTACCATTTCGTAATAAATGTTTACGTAAAGTGCTAAAATAATATCGTTTACGTAGTTCCGAGATTGAATTGCTCTTATTACTAACAGTAAATAATGTTGAGAGAATAATACAGCTGTAACTAGAGAACACCTTATTAATAGATCTGGACAAGTCATAAAAAGAAATAGTCATTAGAATTTGTATGAACGTTTAATAATTATACAGGTAAAAATGAACGTTCGAGTTTGAGCACCTGCGTGAAAACATTCAATTATCGATTGTTAAGCAGCTACGGTATGATATACACGTAAGTATAATATCATCCTTTACCACCTAATCAATCACTATTAACCGACAATAATAATAAATAAATGACAGGAGTTTTGGTAGTATCATGATAACATCGTATTTACCACGAACAATTCCTTGTTGCAGTTTAAAAATGCTATTCATCTTAGTTGGTCTATTTTCATTCGTCCCACTATCATCAGCGTTCGTGGACTGCCGGCTAGCATGTACCAAGTGCCGCGAGCACACGGAGCACCCACTGACTCTCGAGGTGTACTGCGCCATGTGTGATGAGTGCCGCGCCCGCCGCCGCGAGAGGAGAGCTCGCATCACTACGCCAGAGGATAATGAATTGGGAGAGTTTCTCTTTGCAGGCCGCCAAAAAGAAGAGGAAGTACCGATAGGTAAGGTGTTGTGTATTGTATGGATGCTAAGTATTCTCATGGTAAGTCTTCGTAGTTATTATCAGAAGATGAATTTTCTTAAAAGTTGTAAGTTTCTAGATAAATATAAGTACCATAAGACCCTGGACCGAGTAATAGTAGCACAGGATTTTTTTAACGATTACTTAGTGCGTCGCTTCCTATCTGTGCATAAACATAATCGATCAGGTTATCAGATTAGGCTTATAATGAGAACATGAAAGTTAAACCCTACCACTGTTTAGAAAAAAACTCTGATGGAAGTACCGGAAAAAACTCAAGGAGTAATTTTCAAATAATATCAGCCTGTGTTTGAAATCAATAAACTACCTAGGTACCTACTTGAAAGTTTAAAACTTCTTGATCCCCAGACACGAATGATTGTCCGATCCCGCCGTCATGCGACGAGGAGGACGAAGTTATAAGCCGATTGACAGTCACCTACGAGACGACGACGACGACAACGACGGTGTCTACCACAACGAGTACGACAACCAGGCCTACCACGACTTGTCCTCCTATCAAGCCCTGTAGACCGAAAACGACGCCCACGCCTACGCCTCGTTGCATGCCCTGTTTACCACTCTGTCCTTGTCCGTATTTATCTAATCCACCTGTGGATCGTCCTGCCGTTCTGAATAATATAGTGACAAAAACAATTGCGTCTACGACATCGACTGCGGAAACAAGCGACGGATTGTATGTTTATGTCGGAATACCGAAGGACGATAGTAAGAATTTTACTTAGGAAGTGATAGATCAGGATATTTTTTATAAATTGTAAATAAACGACCATTTTATTAATAACATAGCTATTTATGTACTGGTTGTTATATTATAACAACAGGGCCACTTACACCAAAGATACAATATTATTATAATAGTAATAATCTATGACTTGATAACTTTTTTTTTGTAATATGTCTTAAAAATTTAATCATATTAAAAGGCTCAAAGAGGCGCCTGTTAACTATCTAATAGGTGAATTTCCTAGAAACACTGACCGGCGGTCAATTTAATTTTCTTACGTGGAAGTATGAAATGCTCTTCACATAATTATGCGGTAAAAATAGCGTCGACGTTGGTAATAAAACACTTAATCCAATAAGGCAATACCATTACCTAATGGATACTTCCCCAGCAGATAAGGCAAACATTTTGTTTTGCACCATTCACTATTTTTTTTTGTATTAACGGACCTATCTTCGATCCCGATCGTCCCGATAGTTCACAAATTGAACTGAGTTAAAATAAATGTTTTAATTTAGCAAAGGAAACATATTATTAAATTTAGTCAAGTCAAAGTCATTCAGTCAAGCAGTCCAATCCAAAATCTTCCGTTATTTTAGATTTGTTGTGACAAGAATGACGATTGGATAAAGAAAACGAAATTCTATTTAGTAGTCCATGAATTACATTATTAAAATATTTTCAAATAAATTAAAAATGGCAAAGATAAGTGCTTCTAGTTCGGGAGTGTAGGGTTCGTAACGTCACATTATGGTTCAGTTTCTACCATCTACTTTATGGACAATGAAAAAAAAAAAAGCAGTCGTCACGTCTACTTTTATTTCAGCAAATTGTGCATTCTTAATGATAATAAATGATTTTACCAATAATGTAACTCAGTTGTGCTAAGAACATTTAGGTAATTATATTCACTTTCTTGAAAGGACTGTTTCAAATAGACGATAACGATTATAATAATAATACGCATAACACATTAAGATAACGACAACTTGTTATTCTGTATACATAACTTGTATCAAGGGTTATCAATTAGGGCCGTATAGAGAAGTCAGGGCCAGTCAAGTTTGATAGCTTGCTACTCTAATGCAATTACATAAACTAATCTGTAGCATATACATACCTGTACCACGTACACAAGTATATGTTTATCTAAAATATAAAAATAAGTAGTACTCACTTAATTTACCGACTTTTTGAAATCATATATTTTTAATAGATACCTGCTTGTAGTTTCGACTACTTATTAGGTAGGTAAATTTTTATTATTATATAAAAATACATAATAAAAACTTGAATTTTAATTAGAATGAAACAACTACAAAAGATTTAACTTGTGTATTTTATTTTATTTGCTGACGCGAGTAAAATCTGTTATAGGTGTTTCATTCCAATGTGTAGGTAATAACCACGACGGCATCAGAAATTGAAGCTTCGATTTCCAAAACCATATTGTTCTTCTATATTATTCATGTAGGTACTACTACAATAACATTATCACGAACATTTCTAATTAAACACCCGTCAGACTTGACGGGTGACTGCGATAAATTATAAGTGATAAATCAGCAATAGTGTTAAGTCAACAACGGAAGCGACAAGTAGGTATATGTTAACGATTACGCCACAATAATACTAAATTATCACGTTTAGGGCATGAGTGAATAGTAAATACCTGTGTGATGTGCCTACTATTGCTTGTAAAGCAATATTAAGTAGCTAGCCTATTAACAAAATGCAAATAGCGTTATGGAAAAACCAACATAATCTGTGTACCGAATTAGTATTTTATAACGAGATACGTTGGTTTCAAACAGTTTTTGTTTGGCTTAATTGCATTAACAACGCTTATATACGCCTTAGATACAACGAATATGATGTATTCTTTGTAATAATTTGAAACTCAAAAGGTATACCTACTTAAGTGTTAACTTAATTCTGTTCCATAAAACAATATTTTCCGTGACATGTCACGCCTATCCGGGTGGCAACAGCTACAAATATAGAAACGATATTTAAGGAAAATTCTCGTAAATTATAATTTATTACAGTTGTCGACAGCGCATTAAAATTAGTTATACTACAAACAAGTTATAATACAATCAAGCTATAAAATACAAATACAACTAAGCTAAGCAAATAGTAAAAGTAGTCTAATTTTTATTAATTCAGTTTGTAATCTAAATTGAATTGTATTGCATTTTATTTCTTTCAGATTTTTTGGGCTGTAACAATCTTTTACGCATATAATATTTGATATATTTGATGAATGTTGATTGATATGATAACAAACGTAGTCAGTTTTCTTAAACATTTTAAACCCAAATATATTACATATTTACACGACAGTTCTAAAGTACATTTTAAATAATTATTAAAGTAGTAAGGTCATATTTGCAAGTGGGTAAATAAAATAACATAAAAATAACCTTCAGCAGATCTGCAGAATTACTGAGGAATTCCATTTTAAGTTTCAAGGAGTTTCGTTTCGACATGAATTCTTCCGCACTCATAATGAATTTTTATACAACTTTGTCAATTTAATATTTGAAGCTCTCTTGTGAACGGGAACATTATTTTCGAAGTCTTTGAAATGATGTTTAATATAACCTTTAAAATTTCGAAACTTTCATGGACAAGTATTTACCATAAAGTATCCTTCTTGGCGGTCTCCTCAGCTGCACCCCGTACGCGGCAGAGTCCTGCTCCGCGTCAGGCACACACGTTCCGATGATGATGCCCATTCTAACATCACCACACTTCACGTCCGAAACATTTAACACACAGGTCACAGGACACAAAAGGTGCCGTAGAAAAGTACAAAAGTTCACTAAAAAAGCTCGCTAAACTAATCAGAATGTAATAATGTTAGGAATTACTACATTACAAACTCCATTTGATCCTATAATAAGAACACGACGGCTTCTTCTTAATATGAAAAAAAAAAGAACACTGCCTTAACGTTTTAACACTGCTTTAACATTGGCGGTCAAGAATGACGATTTTAAAATTTTAATACGCGATTGCGTAGGAATATATAATTTAATTACTTAGTGATTGTCTTAATCGCAGCAATGGCACGTGAGTCGCCGGCGAAGGCGCCGAGACAAGTGCGAGTTAAGTGACCGGGTCAGTCAGCACATGCCATTCGGGCTGTGACGTCTCATGTGCGTCACCGTTGGACATTCAACCTATTCATAGGCAGGTAAATACACCAATTTACTACTGGTCGCATAGTAGTTACCGAAATAGAAAAACTCAAATATGGCTGGTAGCTTACTTTTATGATGTTCTAATTATCGTTTGAGTTCGGCAATTAATCTTAGAAACCTTTTTGTTTTTTCATTAAAACAAAAACTAATAACCGAAATAGGTATTGCTAAAGTTATTATGTAATGATCTTGAAGATACAAAAAATAAAATAAACCCATTTTTGTTTTTTACACCATTCCGGTTAAACGACTAAAAAAAACCAGTCATTATTTTTTTTACAATCACTGTTGTGCTTAGCCATAAAGGAAATACCTATTGATATATACTCTACCTATACGATCTTTAGGCAAAAAAAATAGGTACCTATGCAATATCGATAAAACATGGTAAGTACCTAAGTTTCGTTCATAATCAGCTTATTATACGAGTCTAACGAAAATAGAAATGGATAATCGTAATTAGATTTGTAACCTCACGCGGCGTTGACTGAACACGGCATGGTGACGTATGTACAAACATGAATAAAATAATTGTTGAGGAAGGTAGCAAAAAGTATGACGGTTTTTAAAAACCTAACTAAGCACTTACAGGAAATGAGTCATTACTTAATGTAGTCTAGACTTGTCTAGTACTTAGTAAGTATATTTATGGTTATCAGGAAGTATGACAGTATACTTGCAATCGATTTTAAGATATTCATCTGTTTATTCCGTTAATTAATTCCATTAGCTGGTAATCGCATTTTTAAAACGGTTTCAAATAAAATGCGAACACATGTATAACAAAAAAAACACCGAACAATATAAAACACAAAGAGGAAAATATGAGTAGGCGGAAGGGTTTTTAGACTTAATTTCCACTAGTTCTAAAATTATTTACGTCTTTATTGTTTCATATTTGAGCAATACGGTAGGTATATTTAAGAAAATAAAGCCCTTATGGAAAACTCTACCAAGAAACATAAGTGAAGTTAATGACACTATTTCTAGGGACATTTTGCGGATTAATGAGAGTGAAAGATCACTTCAATCTTAAATGGTAATCAGAGCAGTAACATCAGGTAAACACGGAGCCCCTCGAGTGCCAAAAAAGGTTTGCGTGCGAGTAATCTTCCCAACAGTGGCGTAATTGGGGCCTGTCGCTGCCCTTGACTTTAAGGACCTGTTCATTAGTGGATTACGTATTTATTTACACCTTGGAGAAAATTCTTTGATAGACATATCATATACCTATTTATAATCAGTATCACGTAAACATTTGTAATAATTTCTTCATAATATGCTGATTGTGGCTCCCGGGTTCACTGTGTGGAATCCGATACTTTGATATTTCATAAATTTATCCCGAAACTTATTTTCAGAACTTTCATTAAATATATATCTGTAATGTCCTGTAGTGAATAAAAAATAACTGAATGTCAAAACCAAAACTAGATATTCAGTTGTTTTTTAACTTAGAGAAATGGCAATATTCACTTTTCTATTTTTGTTTCATGAAATTGGTCAAATCGCGTGTAGGTAGAACTATGTAAGCTATGTATCTTAGCAGCTTACCGGTGTATAAGGAGCTTTAGATAATTTGAATAGTACACGTCCGGCAGTTGCCCTTTAGGATAACATCAAAAAGGGAGTGTAAAGGGCTGCCTACGGAAACCACTGAACAGGGAAAGCTTCATAAATTTAAGGCAATATGCAAATGGGGTTATTTACATTGCCTATCAGCATTTATCGACGTTGTGTACTTTGTGTTAGTTACCTACTTACTCTTAAATTAATATTTAAGGAGTATTTTTTTCGGATTTATGGATATTTATTTAAATACGTTTGGTTAAAATATCTTAGTTTATATTATTTATATCTGAATATTCATACCATTTAATCTGAGATCTTAAGCAAAGCTTTTATTTCAAGATTAAATGATATTCTTAAAGCATCCTGAGGTAAATTGGCACGTTTTAATTAACCAGGCACCTAATCGACGCGGGTCTCACTCTAATGACATAATAATTATAATAACTATGATCATAATTTCGAATGTCATAACTCATAACACTATGCTTAACGTTGTTGCTCATAAAAGTGATGTCATTAGCGATTTTGCGCATAATACTTTCATTGTCATAATTGGATTACGTAAATCTAATATTCAGTGAACTTGATCGGAAGTTCGCAACCGGCTGCTCCAGTTCAGGTGAACACGCGATCCAAGTGCCCAAGCTTTTACCGCCCGAAACATATTATTCATTGATAACGTTGATAAGGGGCGACCTTGGAATTATACAAATGGCCGACAGCGTTTGGTCTTTAAAAGTAAATCTATCACACAAATAGTTTTCCGTTTTAGATGGCTGTGGTTTTTTTGGTTAACTAAAAAGTTGTTTTTGATGTAAAAACAACAGAACATTGCTCAAGGCATAGTATAGTATCATAGAGGCAATTTTAAATAGTAAAACATAATTAAGTAAATGGGTACAATAGCAAAATACAAATATTTATATGTCGTTATATATATATTTATAGTTCAAGACAAATATCAAATTAAATACAAGCACTTATAATAGTGTGAGACTATAGTCGGCTAAGCTCCGTCTGCTGACTGCTACGAATAAAGAAACTTGAAACTTTTGGAAACATCAGAGTAAAATTTATATACGAAAGTTAAATCCGTTATAATTGAATTACTTCTAACCACAGCTTAGTTTTCGAAATCACCACATTGTACAACCTTTTTAGTAAACTGTTACTGTACCGAAATAATAAAAAACCACGCGTACGTAAAAGCATTAAAAGGCACTAAAAAAATAATAACAGCCAATTAACCGGGAAAGATTCTTTTAATTAAAGATTTATGAGCATAATGAAAAAGCTAAACAGCGTTTTTCTAATTAGGAAATGGCGCGCGTTAATCTGCACAGTATACGGCGGTGTTTACTGTGCAGTGATCTAATCAGGTCAGCCAGCCACCCGGGTGAAAAACGCTAACTATTTAAAAGTCTAATCAACTGTATTGACAGCAAATTACATTCATTTATGTCTTCCTTTTATCTCCATATACTTTTTATTATCGTAATATTTATTGCTTAATTGACACGTAACACCGATTACATGGATCAACAGACGCTTATATTATCTCAGGGCGTTTAGGGAGAGAAATATTAAAAGACCATGGTAAGTCTACGCATATTCATCATGTTGAATTTTCTGTTGGTAAGGCTTTCGACAATAATTTCTGATGCCTTCGCGGTTATTATACATTGAAATGAAACAACCTTAAATAGATTTAACTCGCGTATTTTACTTTATTGGCTGACGTTTTGGAGCCTTTACAGATTCCATAATCGTAGCACGACGAGCTGAAAATAGTCTTATGCTAAATAGGCTTTAGATGTTAAATTCAAATTTACTTGACGTTGTTTATTATCTTGCGATTAAGTTCGTTCTTCAGCAACAAGTAGCTAAAAACTTGAGTAGAATAAATTCGAAGTTTCCAAGTCGATAAAAGTAAAAGGCCTCTGGTTGCTCACCGAGAGACAAGTATTATTACTTTGAATCCTAAAGATTTTACCTTTGAGTACGAGATTAAAGGAACCCAATGGCCGTAATACAAATTTGGTACAATGTTAGTTATGAATATCCATATGAATTTTAAAATTTCGAGCGATTAAAAATATAACACTCAAAATAAAAATGAACGTTTAAAATCGTGTATTAATATAATAGAATAACTTGTATGTAAATGATATTTAATCACTTAACCATACACAATAATTTGTAATAACATTTAAATCCGCAGAACCAATATATTTGATTCTACAATATAAATAGGACAAGTTATGTTGATATTTCAGTCTTTCGTTTACTACATACAACGTTTCAAATATATGTGTGTGCTACGTCGTAGCAGTGCTACGAACGACGGCCGCCGCGACTTAAAAATCAGCTACATGGGCCAGTGTAGAATGAGATCTAGCTGTCGTGTTCCACCAATGAGAGACACGCTACTGGCCTGTAATTGGTGGAAGATGACAGATGGACCTCATTCTACACTAGCGCATCTAGCTGATTTTTAACACGCCTCGGCCCCCATATTGAAATAGGTTCACTACAGGCACCGTGCAGAACGAAGATGCCGCCAACTAGTGTTGATAAACTGGACTGGACCTCACATTCACTACTTATTATTGATAGAACAGAACCCATATCTATTTTATTACTTAATAATATTTTAAAATAATATTACTTGATTGAAGGGATAATTTTATTTCAAAACAGACATAAATACATACATAGTTCCTTTACTGGTCGCATAGTGTCTCTATTAACGATTTAGTGCTGAGTTGGGCAAGTTAGTCAACATAGGACAATATCAAAACTTCGACAAAATTCTATTTAATATTTATAAGACTATCTACATAGTTCTTGTACAAACATTGTCAAAGTAAATTGTAGTATTTGGTCGGTGTAGGTAATTATAAGTATACAACTAGGCGATCAATAATGAAACGATTACATTTATCGGGCAACGATGGTACGAGCTCATATATTATACAGACAGGACAATGCCGCTTTGAGGGTCACGAGGATCATTTGTTACATGAAAACTTGCGTTAAATTTAAAAATTGAACCGACTTTAAACCCACACCATGCATTAGACGTATGTCTAAAGCATGTAAACTATTAATTAACAGTTCCGAAGTATGAGTTAATTCAGATTAATTTATTTCTCAATATTTTATACATTATAATTACATTGTATTTATATGTACTAATAGTGAGATCGTCAATAATATATAAGTAAACAAAGAAATACACAAAATTCAAACAAGTCATTATTTTGGGAAATAACAAAATGTCGTTATGATATTTTTTCTCTTAGTCGTCAAGTATTTTTAAACATTGAAGTATTAATTAAAATGTCAAATATACATAACATCGATCGTTAGAAATACAAATTAATGTCATCTTAAAATACATTTTTCTCTTAGTCGTCAAGAAAAATTATGACAGAAACGTTTCTATCGTGTTTAACATTTACGTATCAATTTGTATTCGACTATGACGCCTCGAGCGGTGAGTAACTGAAACTTAGACAGTTTCTGTTACCTACTCATACTAATTTTAAGATTTACGGAAAATCAATGGTTGTTTGTTAATAAAATCATGTTTTTATTTAGTTGCTGTGGTACTTCTCATTTCGAACCGACAACTAAATTATTCATTGAAAATTGACACTTCATGAAAATTATTCATGAAGTGTCAGTTTTCCTTTTTTGGTTTGTGTTATTTATAAAATAAATTACTTTCATTAGATTCTTATTTTTCCTCAAGATATTCTTTTCATATAAGTACAGCTACATAAGAATGTAGCTTCACTGAAATATAATTTTAATTGTACCTAGCCTAGAAACTTTAATAACATATTTATTGGCTTTAATATAGAATAAAATTAATTTTTGAATGAAATAACTAACGGATTTAGATAACTCGCGTATTTTATTTTTATTGGCTGACGTTTCTGAGCCTATACAGATTCCATAATCGTAGCACAGTCCCGTATATCTAATGGAATCTGTAAAGGCTCCGAAACGTCAGCCAATAAAAATAAAATAAGCGAGTTAAAACCATTAAAGTTGTTTTATTCCAATGTATAAGTAATAACCGTGAAGGCATTAGAAATTATTATGAAATTTAAATTATTAGAAGAGTGCAATTAACATACCGTTTTCCTTGGCCAGTAAAAAATGTACAAACCTAAAGCTAGTTGTAGCCAAAAAGTGTCCGCCATGATACCGGAAACGATCTCACGACGGAAGTGCCGGCAGACCGGAAAAGGAAATACCAACACCTTCTGTGAACCGCGTTTTGTGTCAATTCGTATCAGTATCGTTGGGCATGAAAAGATTCCACAACAACTATTAACATATGTATGAACGATTTTTATTTACTATTTTATACTTATCTAATATATATATAAAATGTTCGGGCCGGGGTGTTTGTTGCCAAACTCTTTTAAAACGACTAGATTGAATTTTGTAAAAAATATTGTGCATATCGGGTAGGTCTGAGAATTTTTTATAAGCCTAAATATTTATTTATAATTCGGAATTGAAAAATACATACAACCCTAAATTTTCACTCTTCTCAACCACTATTTAGTTATTCGCTGGGTCAGTTATTTTATAAATTACGTTGACGATTCTGTATATGTACGTTGTTTTTGTAAGTGATAATATAATAAAGGCAACTCCAAGAGGCTGTTAATATAGTATATATATTGACACGTACCTACCTTAAAAACGACTATCAAAAATAAAAATATTCTAAATACAAAAATACTACAACATGCATAATAATATAAAAGCGGTTGAGTAGTCAACAATCATAATGTGAAGAATATTCCGAAACGATTTCATTTAGTTTAATTAACTAAACATATGATTAAATGAAATTATGCGCATATAATCATAACAGAATTTTGATCCGACCCCAAAAAAATCTTAATAATAACGTATTATGCGGCAGAGAGGCAAATATCACCGATTCATCGACGATGCATCGAGTTCTAATTATCGATGCTCCGGCTCACTAGCTCGGAAAAGACAATCGATTGATTCAACATCGTCTTTATGCATGAGTGGTCTGTCATGATTCAATTATGCGCCTAAATGACAGCTAAAAGTATAGCACACATTTAATTGTTTAAATAAAATTTTAACATTAAAAAAATATATAATTCTCTTGAAGTTGAAATCTATCGCAAGCCTTACAATTAAACCCATCCGAGTTGCATTTGTAATAACTAAAATATTGAACACAATAACACATTTAGAATGTAGTGAAGCCAGTTGTTTTCGCGTTGTATCGGGCGGTGCTCGTTCACGTACGTCCGGCACCAGCGCCCGCCGGCGACTGGCCCGGCGGGCCAAAAGGCCGGGGCGGAATAAGGCGGGGGTGGAACACGGGATGCTAGTGAATACGTACTAATTGACAAATCAAACTGCCTGTATCCACATTGATATCCTATGTTAGAACATATATACTTACATAGATATTCTATGTTATATACAATTTCGGGATGTAAAAGATTATTTGTCTTATTTCATAATTGTAATTAGTACACCTCTATAGTAATTGTTCATCAAACATATCTTGAGAACAAATTTAGATAAAGGTTAATTCTGTGGTAAATTAATATATACCCTGGAGTTCCCTTTTAGGAAAATTCCTAGTTTTAATAAAAGTGTCATATTGTCAGCTCTGTATGCTATTAATACGAAATGTCAGCATAAAAAATAATATTATATGCGAGTTAAATTCGCAATTATTGTCTTATTCCAAAGTGTTTCACCTTTTAAGCTGTCTGAAAACTCTACGAAATACTATTCTTGAGTACCTAAGTACCTAATCGGTTCTCAAGTTAGCGTCGTGAGTTAAATAAAGCATAGAAACTTGGAACACTTTTATTAGCGTCCATATTTTTTAATGTTAGCAAGGTTTTGTACGTTAAAAAAAGATAACCACAAAATTTCGATGTGAAAAAATAAAGCTCTATTTATATTACTTCAGAATGTATGTAGTTTTTGTTTAATGCACAATTTAATAAATATTATTCATAAATATGTAATATCAAAACTGCGTATATTGGCATATCTCTCGCTTACTATTTTAGACGCTAGATGAAACTTTAAACAGGAGATTATGCAAACAGCTACTTTAAGTTTTAGTTATGCTAAGCTTCTTACTACTTTATACGAGTAAGCTACTTACTTGTAACATATAACTTATATACTTGAAGGTATTAAAAAAACACCCTGAGCTACCGTTCTTCGTGAAATATGAAATATAAATATAGATAAAGTATTAAATATATTTCAGATAACTAGCATTAATTAGTTGGGGTAACGTATTCCTCTTTCAAACGAGTTATAAATAATCACCTTATTTACAGTTGTTAAAAAGAAATCAGGGCGATTCGCGATAGCGTAGTCAACATAGAATCCAACAGACTAGAGAACTTTCAAATAATGTGACATCTGTAACATTGATACAACAAATAGCAACGAACCATTTGGCGTGAGTTCCGCTGAGCAAGGGCTTCGACCCTCAACTGGGGCACCAAATATTTGTATATTTGGCCCGGACAACGTTTCATTTCGCGATCACGTTGAATTCAGTGATATATCGTGCTTAGCGAACTCGCGAGCGTTTACCGCGATGAAAAAGGATGCATCTTTTCCATTGCATATTATTATGTATGATTAAAAGTAGCATACCGTCGGATGAAGTGAATTATTATAATAAATTCTGATGACTATAGCGGATTTACCTCGCTTATATTAATTTAATGCTCTGGTTTCGAAAGCTTTGTAGTTTCCACTGACAGTGACTATCATCAGCTCTGTCTCCTACTGTAAAGTTTTCGTTTAAAAGAAAAATGATACCTAATTATAATAAACGTATATTTAGCCATAATCTGAAAGTATATGAATAGAAATGTAATCGGTATTGTAATTTCCCCTTTTTATTGACGTAGGTATATATGTATTGGAAATCTAACGGTAAAAACACGGGTCTAAATATGTTTTTGGTAAAAAGATTTCATCTCACTTTATTGTCGTCATGGCAACTTTTATACGCCCACGTCGTTCAATTTTCTGGATATACCTCGCAATTTAGGATGAGGGCAAGTTTCTTATCTATTTTCTATGTGATGAATTCCTGTTAGGATAGATTAGTGGGGAAATTGTAGTGCCAGGTTCGTTTAAACTTGAGTTAGGTTGGGTAAGTCAATTTTGCGGATAGGATATTCAACCCGCTGTGTCTACGACGGACGTGCCTAAATTGAAATACTTTCAAAAAACAATGTACCTTCCTATGTATTTAGTAACTTACATCCCAGTTTTAATAGAAAAGGCACGAATTTATGCAGTGAAATGTAAGAAAACCGGTTTAATAAAAAAATAAAATTTAAAACCTATGTAGTACCTACCTATACGTAACTATGTATCAGATACATTACTTTCTCTTATTATATTATTTATGTTAAATAATCAAGTTACTAATCGCATCGAGTTTTAAATCATTATTTCAAACGCGACACATTCAATTTATTGAAATAATTTTGTCGTTAGTGATATTAGTCCAGACATAAAGTGCAGTCGGTTGCAACGCGCGCCGCGGTGCAAATTTACGAGATAGAAGTTTTGCATCTATGGACGTACTACCAGCGGATTCAGTATATCTGATGAGTAAATCTTATACAGGGTAAATTGATTAAATATACGAGATTTACTACCCTTACCATATACTATCAACACACCATAGTAAATAAAAAAGGAAGATATAATCAAGTACAAAACAAAATCTATTCATGATATATTACATACATAGGTAAAAAGTTTACCCCTTTTTAGATTAGGTGTAAGTATTAGATTCCAACCATAAAACGAAATTACCAAAACCGCTATTCGGAAGCAAATAGTCATATGGATCTTGAATGACTCATTGTTCCCTTAGAGCCATATATATGACTAACAAGTTGGTAGGTAGGACTCTAAGCCATACAAGAACAATGATAATAAAGTAAGTGGCTATGTATTAACACTATTATTAATTGAATCTACTACCTATCAATATCGGATGCGAAATTTATCAAAACGTGGTAAAATATATACGTTGGAACAGAACTACGTGACCATAAGGTCACGTAGTTCTGTTCCAACGTATATATTTTACCCTTATTTTACCAATTAACGTTGCTTTAATATTGTTCTTTAGCTTAGCGCAATTTGGTACAGAAGATGCATTCGTCGCAAAACGCTGACACTCAAGGAACTACACCAAATCACTGTAACTATCATCCGAGCACCCTCCTCGTCACGGGCTCAGTGCCAACTTGGGCTGTTTAGTGCCGTCACCGGTGCCAAGTCCCAAGTTCGATTCCCGGCCGGGCCAACAGCCCCTAATGCACGGTAATTGGGCAAAACACGGTACGTCGTCTGGAGTAAACTGCCCGTAATGATGAGTCAGGTTGTTAGTTACTATTTCTTTTTGGTTAAAATGTGTTACGTATTATAATTGGCCACCACATTAAATATTTTAGTCTTGATAGGATACGTACCTATTCAACAGGAGGTAAGACAGGGCAAAATTAAAGAAATCAATTGATTTCTTTATCATTTTGATTCTATCTGTTAAAAAAATAGATATTTTTTTATTTAGGTAGGTTATATATTATCCCTTTAGGTACATACAATTAAAAAATGTGTTTTAAATTACGTTGTGCATTGTAGCAAAACTCATAAGAATTATTATTAAACTAAAGCCTTTGTATGGCGAACCGCCAAATTGAGTTCGCTCCGATCCCGCTCTAAATAAAAAAAACGTGAAACAGTCCATCATATAAGTTTTCATCAAATAAATTAACACAAACAATTCCAGCATCGATTCGGAGACTAATAGCAAAAACCAATAGCTAAGTTCGAAGCCAAATGCAACTCCTTTTAACGGTCTGGTTTTATTGAGAACTTTATAAGTAGAGGTTTTTTTTTCTCTGTCTGATCTCGTTTTAACTATCGAAACTTGGTTTATAGCAGATAATTTCATTTTAGATTTACGACAGCAAATACTTTTAGTCACGTACATATTTATAAGAGAAAAGTCTTCCACGATTTCCTGTATCGTGCCAAACATTTTTCACAATTTGGTTATTTTTTTACCTCCAACACTCCGTTTATGGCAAAACATCATAAATTCAAATTTTCTTGTATTCTTTTTACTAATAGGCGTTAATAATAATAACATTACATAAATATTAAATATATTATCGGGTGAACAAATAAAAATAGAATACTGCTTATTTGATGATGGCCTATCTTCCATCCATTATCTAAGGTCTCAGGTCAATTGAAAATATTACGCTACTAGGAATTACAGCTGAAATGGGTATAATGATGACGTCACATTATATATCGTGTGGGGTGGTACATAGCACCCGTGACATGCATAAACAAACAGACAAACGCGTCATTAGGCGGGTAAATACTCGTGCCTCCCTTGTAATTACGGTCTGCGTCTTGTTAGGCATGTACAGATGTTGGCTGTGAAAACATATTATTATCATTGCTGTATAATAAAATGGCAAGAAAACCATTTTTATAACACAAAAAGTATAAAATGTATCACGTCTTTATTGTCGTGAAGGTGAGTTTCGCGAGATATTTTATTTATTTATTAGGAAATAAATATCCAGACATGATACTATTTCATCTCGTAAACGTTAAATAAAATTTAATATACCCATAGAAATGTAAAAAAATGAATTATTTCATGAAAAAGATAAGGTAAAAAATAAAATATGGAAACTACTTATAAAGTACTATACGTAAGTTAAATCCGTTATAGTTGCTTCATTCCAATGCGTCGGTACCCCGTACATAAATTATTAATCTTTATTTTTAAAAAAAGTGGCTTAAACAAAACTAGTGCGAATGAATGCAGTCGTATGTCGCGAAGGAAGTGTTTTGAAGTAGAACACTCAACTACCACATTGTTAAAAGTTGAAGCCTAACTCTTGGAATTTTTGGTAGTACCCTTCTAAATACTTCCCGTTCACAATAGGGGAAATCTATTAAAAATAATTTTCCACCTAAAATTTCTCTAACATTAAAAATAGGTAAGACAATAGACATTATTAGTTAATAACGAAGTGTATATGTTTTTATAGAATAGATCCCCGTAGATACGCCGGTAAAACGATGGGATAATTATACAAATCGTTTGACAACTACGGGGAAAATGGTCGACTTACGAAAATGACTATTTTCTACGTGAGTACCTGCCACAAACGTTTATTGGGCACGATTCCATTCTATTTCCTCATTCTGTTATTTTTCCGAAACTTACAATGCTACGAGATGGAGTAGTAATGTTGCTTACCTGAAACAGAAAATAACAATTATTACCTACTCAAAACGGTTTTTTAACATCTTGTGTGACCTTATTTTATACATAATTGCAGGAATATCAGCCGGAAGTCACTTGTCATGTTAAAAGTTCAGTAAATAATACCATACCTATAACAAATTTGCAATAAAAATGTATGATGGAACTTACAAATTTATGAATGTTGTCAAATATTCCGAAGTTATGAATCACATCAAAATATCAATTGGACATCAGATTACCAAATGATTACATAGCTTTTCATCAATTTGATTATTTTCTTTTTTATTTTTACACATTACGTGAAAATTATTTATATTGTTCTCGTTCGAAGACAGCAAGCAATTAAAACGGTTCAGAAGCAATTTTAATACAGACTCTTTGAAACAAAAAGCACTAAATAAGGGAAATTGCAAAGCGGAAAAATACAAAGCTCTGTCGGCACATAATACCGGATCCACTGGCGAGCGAAAAAGAATAAAAAATATACAGTTGCAGTTTTATAAAGTTTCAAAAATCGATACTCCTTTCATAATACATTTTTATTTTCTATACATTGAGCAGAGTAAAAGAGCTCTCACTCTCTCGACTGCACCAAAATGATCGTAATTATAGATAAGATTTCATAAACCATTCAGAATCGTAGATCGCGATTTTAGTTTACCTTTTGCCATATTATACGAATGAAATGAAAGTACAATCAACGTAAAATTAATATAAAATTAGTTCATATTCATGTGTTTATATAATACGAAAATCTAAAGTAGCTCAAAAGTATCACTATTCTTGACAAGTGGCTTGAATTTCAAAACAAAATTTGACATAGTGTTTGTCATTTACGTTTAGATAATTATGAATCAAAAGCGGTATAAAATAATAAAAATAGAACTTAACACTTATTTTGTCCCACACAACATGCAGCAGTGTCTAGACCATTACTTGAAACTACGTCGGGTTTAAAGCGAAAGGGGGGCGCTTGACTAGTTAGGTGGTAGACGTAACATTAGTTAAGTACCTACTTCTGTATAGATCTCTAGTTTATACTTTATAGCAGGAGTAATAGTAGTTTGTACAAGTTTATGCAGTAGGTTTCGTGAATTTTCTAGATGTTGAGCAAGACATTTCCAGCAGAACCGTAGGGAACGAGAGACCAGATCTCTAATTACATTTTTCTGTTTCATCTATGTCTTTATAATACATATTTTAGTCTAAGTCGGACTACTTTAAAAGGGACTCTGGCACGTCGGATTAAACTTTGTTGCGGACCGCATTTGGACCACTCCTTATTTTAAATAGTAATAAAACTGACTCTTAAATAAAAATAGTAGCATAAATAAATTATTTCAGGCAGACAGACGCGACGTAACTGTACTGTACATCCGTGACCTCACCTAACCTTCCTAGACGAGTTCCGCTAGTGCCGCCACCTGTCGCCGCCCGCAATCGATGCGGCGCGCCGTCTGACTACCCTCAAGTGGGCATTTTAATGCACACCGTGCGAATGAGAGTAGGTTTTTCTATTTAAGATCCTATCTAGTGTCTGCAGTTTACAGTTTGATATAAAGTTTTATACACATTGATTATCACACGTATAATGTTTTGCTAACGTTTCGACAACTTTGCAGTTTCCATATACGTAGCAATCGTAACAGACTTAGTTGACTTTAATTACATCAAGTTATTACATTAGGACTATTTTCGATTTTGGTTTGAGGGTGATCGTACGTCTGTAATTACTCAAACACAAAGACCTACCTAGAGCAATTCCCATTGTGACAAATATAAATACAGAACAGAAATTTGTTATTGTTGGTAATAAAAATAAGTTGGCGCCTCTAATGGGAGTTAAGAAAACGATGATTAACGATTTAATAAATTCGCACCCCGCTATATAAATCACTCTCAGCTTAAATGGAGCTTTAATTGTAAACATACTGACTAAATCTCATACAAACCCGCAGCTTTTTTTTTCAGTCGTATGTTATGCTTCTAGCATTGATTTACTTGTACTATTAGCTACTCTGTGGCATTGATTTATTTAGTATATAGAACCAACTTTGCCTGACACATATCAAATTTATTAACCGCCGTAAAATCAATATCTTCATCATATGGAATAGTTCACAACACAGTTCAATATTTTATTGCAGTGGTAAAATATACGAGGTCCCGTTCATAGTGCTGTTGCGTATGTTTTCACATCATTACAAGTCGCTAAGAGGAATAAACAAAACCACGAGATGCGAACGTTTACTTTGTCTTGAGACAGGAAATGAAATTTAGCTAGATAACTATGCTATACCTACGTTATTTACTTGAGTAACATCCCTACTTACTACTATATTATAGATGCGAAAGTAACTCTGTCTGTCTGTCTGTCTGTTACGCTTTCACGCTAAAACTACTGGGCCGATTTAAATGAAATTTGGTACAGAGAAAGTCTGGAGCCTGAGAAAGGACATAGGCTACTTTTTAACCGACTGCAAAAAAGGAGGAGTTCCTCGCACTCTAGAGGTAAATTATTTTGTGTTTAGACAGAAAGAATATCCGAAAAGAATTCCAGTTATGAAAACTTTATTGAAACATAGAAACGAAAGAGTCAGGTATAACAGTAAAATAAAATAATTTGAGTCCATTCTCGTAATTGATAATGTATGATTCAAATGGGTACTGACTAATAAGATTCTCAGAATATTTATAAGATACTTGAGTGTGAGGTAGCGATTTTAATTAAATAAATTAATTCACTATCACGATTATCATTTTATGACCGCGATAAAATTTCTGATAATCAGTATACATACATACACTCCAAATAAACGCAGCAACTACTCTTCTCAGAACTACGAGTAGGTGTTATGAATACATTTGATGTTATGTTTGATAACAATTGATAATGACTTGATGACGAATGCGGTAAAGATTGTTTTAGTGTAGGGCCATCGTCTGCTCTCAGACGAGGATGTAATTCTATGATGTTAATAACGGAAAGAGATAGCAACGATAATTGCTTGTGATATTGTCGCTGACGTCACACAAGATAACAAAACAATAACATTTGCATGGAAATTGAAATGTAAACTGACGCATTTAAATATTACACAATTGCATTGTCTGTAAAAAAAAAGATACAAGCTGCAAAGTTAAAAGTATATTAAATGACGTGTGCGTAACAGTATGTAGGTATTTATTATTGTAGGAAAACCGATCAATTTTCTATGCTGAAAAGTTTATTATGAAACTAATGCGAGTATCAATGCAAGGTTGTCTTAATTTAAACAGTCAATAGTTTTAAATATATTCCAACAAAAGAAAACATGTCTGCGTAGTACATAATTAACGGTAAATGTTACAACACTTATTAAACCCGTAAATAAATTATACAGCGTTCACTATTTCCTGTATCATCCATTGCTCTTCTTTATATACATTTCTTACAGGTGTTGGTGTTGAGGCGTCAATGTACAACAGTCAAACGACATTGACATAATCTATTGTTAAGGCGACCTTAGCGAGTAATCCAGTGGTAATTTAATAATTTTCTATAAATTACGTACAGCAATTACGCAAAACGCTGCGCGATGCGATGGAAACCTTCCGAGGTCGAAAATACTAGGATATATTTATTTTCACGCATTTCTACAGTTAAAATGAACTTGAACGGACCATGAGTTTTAATGTTATTCAATAGTAATCTCTGTACATAAATGATTAGTCGTAAATACCGTGTAAAAGTTGGAGAACAAAATATTTTACAGTAACGAAAAAAAAACCTATATACCATGATCTTTTAAAAAGGTCGCTTTTAGTACTATATGTTTCAGTATTAATACGAGCGAAATACGAACCACTTAATAAAATACATAATACTACGGTAGTATTCAAGTGTTTTCACCGTAACTTAGTTTTCTTTGACAATGCAGAACCAAAATTTATGTGAAAAGTTAGTTTCAAGTTTACGATCCTTGGAATGCAAACGTATTTGCTATTCCCCGGGGACATCTGACAAGGTAACTTAATTTTATACGAAATACTATTTAAAAGAAAGTAAAACCCATTTGTACTAAATAAATTCGACATCATTAACCAAGAAAATAGTAGTAAGTCACCCGTTAACTCTTTTCCCAAAATTAATATCAGTTTATCAGTAGGGAGATAATAAACGGACAATAATATGAGAAACGCAATTAAGTAGGTATGTTTGATACGTTTCTATTTTTATTACTTGTCTAGTTCATAAGCACTTTTGTAATTATCTTAGTGCCAGTTCCTATCTGAAAACTAAAATTTACGAATGTAGTAATGTTCTTACATTTTTACTTTTTGTGTGGCTTAGTATGCTGACAAATATACCGGAGTCGCTGTGGGTACTGTGTATTTTGAAGAAAATTTATATCGTCACTACGTTAAGGTGCATTATTTTATTTTTTACATGACGTGCCCTTACCTTCGGACAATCTCGCGAGACCGCAGGGCCGCGGCGCCGCTGGTGCGAAGGGCGCTCGACGCGACGCCCTGCCGCCTAATCGAAAAAAAAAACTTTGCCAAGGCAATACCGGAGTAACAACCCCCACAAAAAAGTTAAACATCTATATAAACAGGCTCATGTTAAAAAAATATGTGAACATAAGCACGTGTTAAATAGATGTAAAATTATTTCGTGATGAGTTCTTAAAGAGCTAACTTTTAGAACCATACTTATAACCGTTGGGGCATATCTCTTTAACTGTCTCAATGCTTTGTTTTAACCCGATTTTTTTTTAAAGAAGTTTTACACATAACATTAATGTGCAGCATTCACAGGATAAGTCATTGGTTAGATTAATTTTCTAGTACTTTGCAGCAGTTTCGGCCGCCAGTACGAATCTCGATGACTTTTGCAAGGTGTATAAATGTATAATATAAATTTATGATCTATCAAGTTTTCGTCCGCTCTTAAGGTTTCTTGGCGAGGGAAATAAACTACTCGTATGACCAGGGAATGAGTTATCATAATTAGTGACATTTACATCATCTTTCCTATTAGTAGAATTCAATAATGAATAATGAATCCTACTAATAGGAAAGGAAAGATGATGTAGACAACAGTTATAACGTCGCCCTTATCGTTTATAAGTAAGGATTTTCGGGTTAGTTAACATAAGTTACATCTAACATGCATTGTATTATATTGTTATGTAAAAACATACTCCTAGTAGCAAATAAAATGATATACATGTTCTATGGATAACATCAGCGTGATGTCATTATTAGTCATTATAATCGTGTTCTAGACCGAACATGCATGTCTAGCTGCGTCATATGTATACCAGATTTCTTTGTGTAGTTCATTACATGGGTTTCATTATACGTGTTCAACTGACATAATTGTTGCGTAATGAACATTAGCCAAACGTTAGACTAGTCCTACCTTATGAAACAAAAACTTGGAACGCCGGTAATTAACTTAAAGTCGGGGTCACTGTTAGTAGTAGAGGTACTGTTTCGTTTAGCTCTTTTAATCTGATACATGATCGAAGGATACAACATAGCAATGGCACGCAGCTTTAAGCTTCTGGATAAAAAAGTTGTTTATGTCCTTTTTCCATCTTATTCAAAATCATTTAGTATGGATTTTGTTGCACACGAAAACGACATGAATTGTTTTACAGAAATAAGTTGAAAGAACATAAGTAATTTAACTTTTTATATACCCTCAGTCATTACGTAAGTCTTTACAGTAACTCAATGTGAAAACTTTTGCGCCGTTCTCAGTACTGGGAGTTCGAACATCATAAGTACCGATAATCAATAAAGATAATATTATCAACGAATCAATTCAACCAACTTCCTCCCAAAACACGACTTGTTATTTAACAGAAAACTTTTCTAAGTAGGCACTGTTACGGAAAAAAGTCTACCTAGGTATACCTAAGTAGTGATAAATCGAGTAATAAAAAAAATGTCTTGTCAGATGTTTCATTATCGCGCGAAGTAAAAAACAGAAATTGAAAATTGACATAAACATAGTTTAATGAGATAGTGGCAAAACTTTTATTTTTTTTCTAAACCTCAAGTATTATTTTGAATACAAAAAGTTTATGTTCGAAATTGTATGTTAATGTTATCTAAGCGTAATTTTTACAGAAAATTTTGTGCATAATCATTGAATGTATAAATTATAAAATCTTAATTTTATCATGCAAAACAGATTGGGCTGTTAGTATGCATAAAAAGCAGCGCAGAAGCATTGGAGATAATTACATAACACACAAAGTACGCACGAAAAGATCTCGATTATTCTCAATGTATTAAAAGAGCACGTAACGAGAACAAATACTTCAATCGGAGGCAAATAACCGACGTGAAGTGTCAGTAAACACACGTACGCAGATCGAGATAGCTCGTAAATGTCGTCAAAGTTGTAGCTTGATTAAAATCTCTCACGTACAATTAATTAAACTGAAGAACTAACCACAATAATAAATGTAATGTTTTATATTATATACCAAACATATACATAAAGCAATCATTACAAACAGAAGAAAATGCAAAGATAGCGCGATACGGAAATCGAACAAGCTCGCCCCGGTCGTATTTGAATTTCGTGTAAATATTTGTAATTAATTTGAGAAATTGATACAGAAAAGTATGCTCGTGTCTTCGGTCTCATTTCAGGAATCGTCGTAGATGTATTTTTAATAGAACGAGAATGCTTGGAGTAAATTCCCAAGAATAACTAATTATATTAAGTATAGAAAATAAATACTCCCCTAGCTCCCCTCCTGTCTCTCTACATGTGCTCCGTTCGTTGCGAATAAAATTTTACAGAAAATAATGATGAAATATTCTCCGTGGTTTAAAATCGGAAAAGTATCTCATACATACAATAGGATGCAGATGAGTACGTGTATCCAATTACCCCTACCGTATCGATTTCGTATCAGTGCATCGCTCGACGCGACCACTGCCTTCATTTATTCATGGATACTCCAGTGTAATGCAGTTCTGCTTTTAAATTATACGAATTCAAATGTCTCACTTCTTATTGGGATCTATTCAGTTATAACATTTTAATAACCTATACCTACATAAATCTGAACCTTTATGGAATACTTAATTGATTATTTGTCCATAATTATATAGATAGATATTTCACTACGGTTACAAATCTTAAATCGATATAATAAAATAGGAAGTAGCATTTCTATTGTTGTTCTTTGTTAGTCATAATATCGGCCGTTTCGCATTGCAAATGTGATACTTATCCATAAATATTGAGTTCCTATTTCCATGTCACCCTTCTAAATAAGAGTAATTACAATCCCTTGTTATTTTGTCGTATACCACATATAACAAAAAACAGTACCTAGTAGGTATCTGTAATTTTTTTTTATATCTGTTACAGCACAGAACACACCGCAATGTGGACTTATAAATTTAGAAAACGGCACATACGTTCACTTCACGATATAAATACGAATTTACTTATCTAAATGTTTTTACAGACGTTCCATGCAATGCAATGGCGGATATTGAAGGTGCAATTGAACGCACCCGCGCGTTTTCACACGAGCACTCAGACAAATTGAACCGAAGCTTTTTATGGAAAAGGTTCCTGCTTCATAAATTACAGCTATCACGTCGGCGTATATGATTTAAAAATCATGCTTCAAATCAACTCTAAGAGTCTCTGACCAAATTCGTACTCGGCTCAAATGGTATCAACATATTTAAACCACCCTATTTCACCACGTATTTAAAAAATCTTTTGCGCATAAACATCAGAGAAATCAAATCGTCAGAAATTTAATTATGTGTATATTTCCGTATAATAAATGATTTTGATTCTGTCGGGTCCTGGGAAGCTCAGGGAACGTAAGCCTGGTTCAACATTATTCTTGTACGTTACTGTTATGAGCATCAAAGGATATGTGGCTTAAGGCGTGCCGCGAAAATATAACGTATATTTTTTATGATTTTCATTTAATAATATTTTGATGTATGGAGTTAGTTAGCGCTGATTGTAATAGGCAAAATGGGGGGATAAGTAGATCTTCTAATTTGTCAAAATGTAGCACTATTCATATACTCCATTAGTATAAGAGGTTATAAGACGAGAACAGGCAATCATTGGCAATTGACTGGCAATTTCAGCTAGATCATTCACCCTAGAAAGGAAATTACTTGACACGGTTTTCGAGCAGTATACCTAATACATTGAGACTAGAGGCCAGTATAATCGTTTGCCACGACGAAAAGTCTAAATTTTTTTTAGAGATTCTCTCAAAATAATCTTGTACTCAAAAACACCGTGATTTTGGTTGGTTACCGAATGTTGTTATTTCCTCTTTTGTCTGATATTATTAGTAGTCGTAGCGCATCTGTGACGCGCATGTGAATGAACTTTATCGCAGAGCATTGTTCTGGGTAATTTATAGCCTTATTTACCTTGTGAGCTATCTTCAGAGCGGGGATGTATTAGTGGAGTCATTGAAGCATTATGGGTCCGAATTTTTTTACTGTGAACCGATTTGCATACAATTTTGGAATTAGGTTCATCTTACCCTTAAGTTCAAAAGTGAAAATGATTTGAACTCCGCTACCAATTCGGGGGTGATTGCCACCCCTCTCGGGGGTGAATTATTTTTTTCAAAATAACCTCTTATATAGATAGAATGCCTATTTTTAATAAAAAAAATTATCTATAAAGTTTTTCAAAAAATCCAATACTTTTCAAGTTATTTACAATTGAAAATTCGCAATTTTTTCACCTTTTTCATCGGTTTTTTGCAAAAATCTCCAAAAATATACGTTTTATCGAAAATTTTATAAAGAACAAAATTGTAGCAGGCAAAACAATGAACAATTTGGTTTTTTATGCAGTATTCTAAGTGCAATATTAAGCTATAAATTAAAGATCAAAGCCGTTTTTTATGTTGCCTGAAATTTAATCGATGTGGTCAATGCCATCTAGCGGCGAGCAGATACATTTTATGCATTCTAATACAAAAGGGTTTTGTAGTGCTTGAAATAAGCTTTAAAATGAGCACTATTAAAAGTCTTTTGCACGTAAAATAAGAGAGCTGTATTGCAAATAAGGGGAACAACTAATGTTTTTTTCCTTAAAATCAATGGGCTTCAGAAGTGCCATTTCCACCATAATTAAAATTAATCGTATTCCGCCTAGAATTAACTTCATTATGAAGAGTTTGATAGATAGTATCAGTTTGGCTGCTTCAGGACACATATTTTTCAAAAAACTCACGATTAACTAAAAAAACAAAATTTAAAATTTTTAAAAATCCCACGTTTATTTCATAATATTTTAAGAATGACGACAGATAAGAATAAAAGTGTATGAATAAAAAATGTAGGTATTTTTCTGACAAACAATTTGGTTTTTTGTTTTTACTGACAAACAAAAAATTGACGGAAATGTGATTGTTTAAAGAGCGCGTGGCAGCGCAATCACTGCCTCTCTTAAGCCCTTTAACCCTTCCCGTTTTAGAAAAAGGTTTTTTTACTATATATTGCAATACAGGATGTTGTAGCTCTCTTAATTACCTTTACAATGATTTTTTATAAATTGTGACAGCGTGAAAATTAAAGGAGCTATGGTCCAAAAACTTATCATATTATTTTCTACTTAGTAACTGAAAATTTCGGAGTGTGAATAATTGGAGCAATGTGAAGGTACGCAGTATAATATAGACCCACAACTATTGTAATGTGTATATGTTAACGGAAATGTATATAATCCGTCATTGTATACAATTCCTAGGAAATGTATGTAATTCCTAAAATCGCAATCGGAAATGTAAAACATTTAAGACATAGGTTAGGTTAGGTTTCCGCGAGCCAGTATGAGTTTGGCAAACCTTTTGCCTTCCCCAGGGCATAAGGTATCAATGAGGATTTCCCCACTAAAAAAAAAAAAAAAGTTAGGTTAGGTTTTTTTTTTTAAGTTAGGTTAGGTAAAGGGTAGAAAAGCTTAAGAACATGATAATCGTTTGCGAGAGTGTGGAATAATATTTAAATCCTTTTCATTTTATCAAAAAAAAAATATCAAGGGGTAGTATTCAAGGGTTGAAAGGGGGTTAAAAATTTGATAATTATTATAGAGAATATAAAATATTACTTACTCTATACTCTATACTTAGGTACATCTTTTTATGTCATACCAAAGTATTTTTTTCAGATTTTTTCAATTTGGGGGTTGTAAGATTTTCAAGGGGTTGAAAATAATTTAAATATGAGGTAATTATGTTAGAAAATACTTTACCATTTCACCAGTTACTATTAGACATGTTTTCTAGCGATAAAATGGCTCAATTACAATTTTTCCATTAAGGGGTTGTTTACACCCCTTAAAAATAATAGGCGGAGTTCAGATCATTTTCACTTTTGAAGTGAAGGATAAGATGTGCCTAATTCCAAAAATTTCATGCAAATCGGTTCACAGTAAAAAAATTCGGAGGTAAGGCCGTATTTTTCGCTTCAATGACTGCACTATATGACCAGAGGGCAAATAAAGACGAGTCATTGGAGCAGAAGAAGCAGCTTTGGGAATTCACAAATCATAACTTGAACTATATTTATACTCTGGTAATTTAAATAGACCCAATATTGAAAATCAATTCGGTACCTAATAACAATGTTTTCATAATGATTCAGTTATTAAATTTAATTAATTATGATCGTGTCATGTAATTACTATAATAGTATCGCAGTTTTCGGATGATGTTTAAAGTACATTCATTAACATTTCAGTTAGATTTAAAAAAATATATAAGTTAATGCAATTATTTAAGGACGAAAGGTTAAAAAATGGGTAGTTTATCTACATTTGGAACTTATTCTTTTAAAAAGAAAATATGCGCAATTGTCGAAGAAAAAGTGTGTCATGCATGACAATGGGCAATTATTAGTGCTGAAGAAAAACTGTCGAAAGCCGTATTGCGGAGACAAAGAGAATATTATCGCTTTCTTGTATCAATAGCATAAATTTAGAACAAACACTCGAGGATAAAATTATATATAAAGTGATTAATTTTCAATTTACGTTGACAATGTACAAACAAAATATACACAAAGAGGCAAGCTATAGAGGTTATCGTTTTTATCTAGGTAGATTTTTTTTTTTAAATAATACAAAGTATATTGAAGTTCCGAAAACCGAAAGTGTGCTGAGCAATTTAAATTTGTTTCGCAGAAAGACCAAGAAGTTGAGATTTGAAATAATTACTCTTTACATTGGAATATAATGTGGTAAATGTAATTTACTTTTATTATTATCACAAACCAAGCTACTTATCTATACTCGTAGGTACCATAAGATATTATCATTCCTTAAGATATATAAATATTCACTTTTATGACATACTAAATTATTATATATATATCGTTATGGATAAAAACGCTTGTCAAACTTCATGCTGATGCAAATGTTTAAAAGTTAAAGTAAGTGAATCACTAAAGCTTATATTATAGTTATTTTTGAAAGGTTGTTCAAAACAGATACAAACATTAAAAGCAATACATTTAAGTCTAAGGTATTTTTCATATTTTGTGAAAAATAAAAAATAGCATTCTATTAATTCATAAACTAACATTGCAAGTTTGCAACTCGATACTGAATCATTACTCAATTAAATGTACGCAACGTTCGGGAACAGATGTGGGTCGGCAATTTTGGATGTACAAAGTCGAGAGTTTCTAGCAATCTTCATGCAGCTAGCAACAATCCAGTTATGTGTGGTTCGAAAAAAATAAATTTAATTTAATTCGTTCTCTAAAGAACTGAGAGAGGTCGCGAGGTTTTAATATAACAGCACATTTGCACATTTCATGTCAGTGACACTGGCCACGGATTGAGACAGTATGACAATGTGTCGCATGTTAGGCCGGTGAGCGGTTCGCCTTGAGGCGTGTGCCGGCGCCGCTCGCTGGCCTCCGTGACTGCAGAAGAGAATCAATGTCTCACTAAAATTGTGTTTTATTTTAAAATAAGTATTATTATTGAGAACGTGTTAAGAACTGTGGTACCTACTAAACTAACTTTAAACCATAGATGTAGGTATCACTTCAAATAACAGCGATAGATTTCGAAAGCTTTACTAATTTTCCACACAAAAAAATAATATTAAAATCTAATAATGACAAGTAATAAGTTTTCTTAGTCAAATTGTATCCTATCCAATGCGAGCCCTTTAATTGTTGGAGGACACATTTATTTTACCATGTCTATGTTCATTTGACAAATGAGTATTTATTGTGTCTAGTTTTTAAAAATGTTTATTTTATTTGTATTATTTATTTATTTTTAATCTCTCGTCTTTATAGACGAGGATGACACGTAACAAAGCCGTATAATAAAAAGACACGACAGGATTAAAGAATCAAATGAAGGTTACTTAAGTAGGTATAGTAAATCTGGTAGAATCTCATTACTTATTATGTATTACTTCTTCGTACAAGCATTACGGCAAAATGTTTACCTATCCTCTTTTATACACGTAACACAACATACAATGAACAATGAAAATTTATCAGTTTAACAAAAATGTAGCTATGGAAACAGATAAGTTCCATAAATAATTATAGAAAATGATCACTTATCATCGAGTTCTATTATTGGTATTTAAATCCTAATAATAACTCCACCGATACTAGCATTTTATTTTAGAGAAAAATAGGTAGCTAACCACAGTCAAACAAAAGATGCACTCCTTCAAAAACCAGTATAGTCATTAGTCAATCATCTTTTAGAAACTCATATACTGTGACATTTACATAGCTTCGTTACAGAACATTTCATTTCGCATTGTTGATCTTGTCTAACCGTGTTTTAAAACAAAGACTGGTATAGATACCCATTGGGTTACTGGTAATTTATAATAATATAGTATCAGTATAATAATAAGTTTGATAAGTCTTAAAATAAAACATCACACTTGTACTGATTTGACCGGCCTTACACCGCACTTGATACAGGGTTACCATACAAATGATTTGTTGTATATTATTTTATTTTAACGAATATTTAGTAATGTTATCGTATTTCTTTGTGTTATATTAGAGATAGAAATGTATTATTCAACTTTTAATCGTTCTATTTACTTTTACATAAGAAAATTTATTTTGGATTTATTTAAGCATAATACAAGTCGTATTTTTTAAAAATTAATATTCGTCTATAGGTACTTATTTATTTTATAATTGTACATGAAACTTAGCCATAGGTGATCTAGTCCCCACACTAGGTTTCCCTGTGTCGTTAAGACAACAGTTGATAGAAGAGTGCAATGGGCACATAAAATCACAACTATAACCGTCCTTTAGATATTAAATGCAAATTTATTATGAAAGACTTTTACAACCCTGTATTTTATTCACATCAAAGTTAACTAGTGTACAAAGCAATAGCAATGAGTGAAGTGTCACTCAAACACTCATAGTGCGAGTGATGCGTTATGTAAGTGTATACGATAGTTGCGTAACACTGCAACAGGATGCGAAACCGAGATTGGACAATACGTAGGCGGCTGTCATCTTTTTTAAATTATCAATTAGTTTACCAAACTATACAATTGTCTTCGTCAATTTTACTCTCTCAAAACTTCATTTATTAGGTCTCTTTTAAAAAAGATAGGTACTTTCAATATCAAAAATATATCGCAGCGTGCAGTTAAGGTGTTCGAATAAATAGGTATACACGTTTCAATGGCTTTAGAGCGTTTTCCGGTAAATCAGACCACGTTAGCTGCTACAATGAGACTATAATTATTTAAAGTAGACTGTAGTTCACATACTTTGAATTGGAAATCTACATTTTTTTAATAATCAATAAAGTACTATTGCACTAATAAGTCCAATAACATAATTCTACATCACTTATCATCTATTTTGTTGTATCATACAAAACAAACTTTATCGCCGAAATATTATCACTATCAATCAAAAACATAGCGATTGCTGAGTCGACATAAATTATGTAGAACTGTGACACTTACCAATGATAACAAAAACAACTTTATTACGTTGTAGGCATATGAATCGGTGTCGCAGTTTTCGACCTAAAATGTTAAGTGAAAGATAAGGGCAAACACAATGGGTAGGTAAGCTGGATTTAGATTCTAGAATGATCTACATAGCTATCTTTATTGTTGTTAGTGTTATCTGTACATCTGGCGATATACAATTAGAATCAGTACATAATATCGATAGAAATACCTACTTACATTAATTGATATCACTTAGTTTGATTTATAAATGTAAATGTAAAATATTTTGAGTTAGGTACATATTATAATTAATTTACGGCAAAACAAACGCGAGAGATTTTTGGCATAGATAGTTTCAAAGAACGCTATTTGCATAAGACATAAAGCTAGGTACATGGAATACATGTATTGTAGTTGGTTATTCAAATAATCACACACTTACGTTGTATTATAAATACACAATGACATAGAAACTACGCGTTTACTACATTATACGTAACCGACGCTATGTTTTGAAAAGCAGTAAGCATGCTTATGCAATTTTAAATCACCTGAATAATGTTTGTATCTTGAGTTATCACTTATCTACCTTCATATATAATTGATTTGTGTATATGTACTTGAACCTATACACAAATGTCCTAGGTCAATGACAGTGCTGTCTGATTTTATTTGACTCGGTAAAAGCATCGAAATTCTACTGTGAGTCGGAAAATATATATTTCGCACGTTTGCCGGATCAACGTGATATATCGAAATATTTTAATAATTTCTGATGCCTAAAACAACCTTAACGGATTTAACTCGTGTATTTTATTTTTATTGGCTGACATTTCAGAGCCTTTACAGATTCCATAATCGTGGCACGACTGAGCTGACATTAGTCTTATGCTAAATTATTAATAAATTATTTATGTCGAAATATTTTGTTACTCTCGTTAAAGACTCTAAGTCTGCATATTATCATTTAAATTCACGAGGTGAAACATTTCAATATGTCACGCACATTGTTCCAGCAAACATGCGATATAGTATAGCCATATGTGCTCAAATTTCGGGAATAACAATTAAATATACTTGATCTTTAAAAATTACAAAAGGTTTGATACAAATCGCCATTTATTTAGTGTTTAACATTAATTCCTTGCGCATACAATCTGAGAAAAAAATAGTTAATAATAATAGAATGGTAGCCTGGGCATTTTTAATCACGGTAACCTTGGCAGTGGCAATGACGCGAGAACGTGATGTGATGTCGCATCAGACTGCGTGTATCAGGATCCGAACATGGATATTTTTCTTGCATGCCAAACGAGGTAAGGAAACTTCCAATTAAAATAGTTCAAATATAACACAACAACAAATACAAAATGTAATATTTGGATAAGATCTCGAAACATTATATGAAAGCAATATTACTTGAAAATATATATAATACTAGCTTAATTTTAATTTCTTTTTCAAGCTAAAAAAAATTTATTTCACTTTGAAAATTAATCTACTCAAGTTAACGGCAGCCACTTATTAAAACTTAGGAAAACCTTTGTTTTTCCTTGTCATTGTTTACAAACAAACTAGTTATAAAAACTGAAAGAACGTTTACACCTACCTGTTTGTTTGTATTGTGCACCAATTTTTGTTAATTGGCGGAATTGTTTATCTCATATAAAGAAAATGAAAGAGAAATGGCTATCAGCTGTTTAATTGTAATAAAAAAATTACAAGGTTCAAAGGACACTGGTGCTGTTCATCATTAGTTAGAATGTAATAACTAACCTATACATGAACGATTTAACGTTTCTGTTATTTACACGTTTAAAAATGGCCACACATGCATTTTGTATCTAATTTTGAGCATTTTCCATTGATTCTTTCTTCAACCACCTTGTTTACCCAATTTCATGATTTGGCACATAGCTATTGTTAGCCAGCCAGAAAACATTTGAGTTCACAGAGGTTGTTTACCTATTGTCGGAAATACTACGGTTTTATGAATAATAAATACCTACTTCTATACAGTTATATTTGATTAAACTATTTTGATGCTAGAACACGGTAACAATCTAGTTACAGTCCTATCCTGGCTGCAGACCTAACCTATAAAAAGTTAATTTTCACGTGGATTCATACGGTCATATAAGAACTATATTACGCGTGCTATTGTCATAGCTTGGTGTGTGAATTTTATCTTGATTTCCAACTTAACGCAGCACGTTATATGCACTGGTGCGCCTAAACAGGTTTATAGTATTTAAGGACTATTCACTGAGATCCGGGCAACAAGTTACTACCACTTTGTATATGTATTCTTGGCATTGAAATTTACTATCTCCTTATTAATTGTTTCAAATGCCATTGTTTCTTGCAATCAGAGAGTAAAGCCTTTTATCTAAATGGCACATCAAATCCGCAATCCGACGACAATCGTGCCGCAAATGAGTTAATTTACAATTCAAATTAACGACATCCAGTATCGACCAGCAAAAATAGACTTAAGTCCCACTAAGTGTTTAATGACAGAGGAAATTAGTGATAAAGTCGTTAAGCAAAAAAACTTACAGATAAAAAATAACCACATACTATGACTAGCTATATACGTGTTTCATCTATGCCATGCTCGTGTCCACCTGATCAACAGATGTTAAACACAATAATAAAATACTTACTATGTACCCACTCATGCAAATCGTTTGCGAGGCAAAACAGAACAAATAGGTCAACTACAGCATCCATACAAGTTTCCAAAGAATACGTACCAATTTCTTTTCTATGATAATGCCTGTCATTGTGAGAATTGGCAGTTCCAAAGGTCTGGCCCATTTTGAGCAAACACTTAGATCACTTAAACTTTGACAATCAGCTGACGCAGACTACTAGTGGCAAACTGCGCATGCGTGGGAATGTGACGTGCGCGCTCGCCGGCGGCGGGGATCGTACTGAGTGAGCTGAAGAGTCGGTGAACGAATGGACGGTGGCGACCGATAAGCTTCGCCTGCTGACCCACATTAGTACACGCTCTGGTTGGCAGAAGATTGCCATAAGTACTTGTCTGGAGGTTGCACTTGCTTGTTTCTGATGGGAGCTGTACTTTTCTCACAGTTTATTTACGAGAGCCACATACGGAATCAAGAGCGAAATGTGGGATGCACCACCGGCGAAAGAACAGACAATCGGGTGTAGTTATCTGGTTAGGGTTGCCTAAGGGGCATTTAAAATACATATACTTGACGTATTTATTCATGCTTCTGCCCACTAGTTAGTAGAATTATTAATTCGAGTAGTTTAATTTTTTAATAGCTTATTTTACAAAACATCTCCTTTTTCACCCGCTGTAAGAATGATTTATGACTGCGATGTGTTGACTGTTACAGGTTCAGCGGTTAAATGTTAAGAGGTAGGTAACAGACAGATTGACACATTTTCGAATTGTAATATAAATATTAAGTATGGAATAGCTCTAAATGCTTTAACCAGCAAAAGACGATTTTCCCATCAAATTAGATATCAACAATACGACTATGAATAGATATGTGACCTGCTAATTGACTTAACATGCCTACGTTCCATAATATGATAATAGGTCTAATTATCTTTTATCATATCTAATTAGCAACTTGTCGGTGATTTGCTATTTTGATAATTGTCAGTAAGTGTTAATAAACGTTTACAGCAACATGATATTGGGATTGCAATTACCCTTTAAGTATATCCTTTTACTGAAGCTTTTTTAGGTTTTCCTATTACATAAGATAATGCTATGGTTCTTTTAGACAGTTTCAGATGTAAACTTATTTCTTCGTACACAAACGCCAAGGAAATGCTAAATTTACTAAGAAGATTTAATACAAACAAAAGTACTTGAAAATATCCGAACCAAATATCCGATCCAAATCTGAAACGATGTTGTGCGCGCACTGGGATATGTATTTTCTTTTCTATATTAGTACCTACCTTTTCAGAACTGTTTTAGTACATATTCTAAAGGAAATGTCAAGATATTCATAACTATAATAAGTTTAAGATAAGAATTTCGACATAATATAGCGTGAACAACGTTTTAAAAAGTATTCTACGACAGAAATGGTAAACAGTTCAAATTACATACAGTTGTACATACAACACGAGTCGCGTACGAACTCTTAAATGTACACAAAATTTCGACACCCGAGACTAATTAGAATAACACGGTGACAAGAACAGAGCCAATAGCTACTTAGTAATAGTAAAAAACAGGAAAGTATCAAGCTAATACAGTACATTGGTGTATTTTAAAAATATGATACTTATATTAAGAGAACTCCTAGTTAAACCGCTCCCTTTGGCTTTATCATAATATAATCTAAGGCTGTAAAACGAGCGGAAGGCTGCAGATGTAAATGAGAGAGGCGTGAAGTGTATAAGTAATAATAAAATGGTGTACCATTTCTCAAACACTAATTATCTCGCATATCACTGCAGTATATCTTTAAGATTCTTAAATATAGGCGTCAGCATGTCGCTTAAAGATTATGAGCTAATCTATTTTTCTATATCTGATTATATAAGAAACGAATTAACCTTTTTACATAGGTTACTAGCGACCCGGCTAAACGCGGGTGCTATAAACCTTCCTCTTGAATCACTCTATTCTATCTACCTACATATTAAAAAATATTTAAGCATACATATAGGGAAGGACAGACAGCGACAACGACTTTCGTTTTTATAGTATGTAGTGATCTGTCTAACCAGACAATAATCCGGTATATGTATGTCGTCGGCAGGGAGATAGTAAGGGTAGCACCATCTTTGCGGAAATAGATATTCCGTCGAAGACCGGAGCAGGCTTCCTGTCTTACAAAGCGTAAGTATAATATTTAATCATAAAAAAGATAAGATTGTACAATTATTTCCCACAATAACTGTCGTGCAATCGTATTAAATCTCGTCACGCAATGAATGTTTGTCATTTTTTTTAATTATCTCCAACCACTATAATATGAAGGTATGTATCTATATGTAGCAGTCGTCAGATGAAAGTAGATACCTACCTATTATCACAGATTGTCACAACGGAATTACTTGAATTCCGTTCCTAAAACCATTCTTAGTCATAGCCAAACGGTGTCACCAGAAATTACTTGAAAAGATTCATGTAACCGTTTCAAGGAAAATGTAACTGTATGCGATGTGTTAAGATTAAATGTCAACGAAGTATGATGTGTTTGTATGTAGGTCGCATTGTATTACCACTGAATGAACTCCATATTTGGAAACTGGTGCTTACCTGAAACAATTAAAATATAGTTTATTAGTGATTTGTACTGATAAAGAAAACTTCAGTAAGATTAATATTTAAAAACAAATTGAAAATATTTTTCCTGAAATAAAAAAGGAATCTTCCGCTTTCTCAGATTATGTATGACGTCATTTATTTATTTTTATGAATACCAACAAGAGCAACTAGATAAATCATTATGTCCTTAGCTAGGTCAAATTAGAGGACCATATCTAATCATTCATAAGTTCAATGACATCAGTGTTTTTACGGAAAATATTTGCATTTGGGTTATTTTAAACAAGTAGAAATACGGTTTGACTTTGCATAATATTTCCGCAGGTTTTCCGAATATTTTATATTTTATTTAGGTACATTTTATGTAAGTAGTCATTATATGTGGGTACATTTTATGAAAATAAAAAAATATAATAAAAAATTGTTGAGACATTACTTATTAGAAACCATACCTTACATTTATCCTGGAATGCAGCAAAGTTAAAATTCCAGTCACTAAGAAATAGCAGGTGAAATAAACGGAATAACCTAACCAGTCGATAACAGAATCTGTTGTTATTATTCCTATTAAACGACTGTAATCTTTATTAATGTTTTATTGCTAAACTGTTCTTTCTGAAGTCCAAATGATAGACAAACAATGGTCAATTATATTTAATTAATGTTTACCAATCGAATGTATTATTGAAAAGATGAAATAAACAAAGTCAACGACGTTTCTTATATTATTATAATTTTTAGCGATATGCGGTATTCAATTGATAAGTTTTCTTCATCTTCCTGTCTGTATAACCATGTATCGTAATTAAAATACATCGTTTTCTTGAAACGTTAAAACGCAAACTTCAATTATGCACTAAGTATTGTACGAAACCCTCTACGGGCAAGTGCAACTCGCACTTCACTGTTTTGCTTTTTCATTTAAATGAATTAATTTCTGGAAAAGCACTTCACATGCATCATAAGTAGAAACACCGCCACAACGAGTAAACTTACTCTTTTCCTTTTGCTTGTTAAGTAACAAGTTGTCGAATAAACAAAGTACGTAAATAAAATTATATCACACACGATCCTGGCTAGCTCTTGAATTGTAAAACTAAAAAAGAATAATCTGTTAAAATAGCAGTTTTACGTAGTTTGTTTTTAAACAATGTTTTCCGACTCATATACGAACTGAATCTTATACCTATGTATTTCTTCGTAGACATCGAGAGAAATTATCTAAAAGCGCCTGCAGCGAATCTAATAGCAAGCAAAGAGTACCACGCGTTTATGTTACTTACAGGCGCTTGGAATAGCGCCAATTTGATTTGGTTCGCATTATTTACCTCGTTAATGTGGACAAATGTGTAAATACTTAAGTGGTTATTTGTTCACATAACAGGGAGATCAACATTCATTTGGACAAATCGAGTACAGAATATATTTACCAGAAACCAATATAAGTATACCTATCAATGTAAGGTAAAAAAAAAACAGGATGTAATACATAATATAAAACTCGTGCTCGTAAAAATAGAAGTCTAAAATTACAATTATTAAATGTAATCGGATAATTTTCAGTCTAGACTTCGACAATGAAACCCTTGGTAGCAAAACTCCATTTTAAATATGAAGTGGCGTCGTAATTGGCGAGGGTAGTTTCAAACTCCCTAGGGAGGTCTAGTGGGGGAGACGGCAAAAACTAGTCTACGAGGTTGTGATTAAAGTAATGACGCTTAATTTAATTACTTTAAGGTAAGTATATAATGATAACACTACAAAATGTACTGAAAAATATAATATTTACAGTTCATCCGATGGCTTGTTCTAAAATAAAAGGGATTGCCCACTAAGTCGTTAGTAAAATAAAATGACTAACGATAATCTTATCAAATCTATTATTATTAAACGTAGACATTCACTTCGTTAACTAATAATAATAACACTCTGTGTTTCGGTATTATAACTGAGAGAGACAATGACATGTTTATACCACAACTGTTGAATAATCTATAAATGTTTAAGACACAAATGTATGTAATTGTAAGTAAACTATCCTATTCTGATCGTATTTCAATTTAATGCTGATGAGCACAAGGGCATTAGCAAGTAATATGTAACATCCTGTAAACGAACTCCTTACTTCAAATGTAATCATAATAGTCGTTATTAATTAACAAAAATAATTTACAACATTCGGATATCTTGTTCTACAACATTCGGATAGTTCTTTCATCTTTATAAACTAGTAACGCGGTTTAATTTAAAAGCTGGACACCAATTCTAAAAACCGGCCTTAGTATTAATAAATGCTTAGGGCCAATACCTACAACAAAACAAGGTAAACCGGTGGCGTCTGTACGTTGACCCGATCGAAGCAAATTTTTACCTCAAATAAAATAAAAACACATGCCAAGAATAATAATGATTGTTGCGTTAAAACCTAAATAGGAGTATGTATGAATTAAATTTATCTCCTTGAAATCGAGGACTAATTTACACACTCTTGTTAAACTTATTCACCAGGTGCAGTCAGTTTTACAGTAATGTAGTAGTATTCATTCACACATCACCTCATTCCGCACAAATCGCGAGTGAGTTTCCTATTCATGATACCAATAATTCCGCAGGCTAGTTTAAATTTTCTAGCAATAGGTACTATCGCATGCTTTCGGGGTATGCCATTTTAGAAAAAAATTGCTTGCACTTGTTGCTTCACACACAGCCGCCAGGTACCAGGGTCGTTCAAGCGATTATTGCCTTAAAGGTGTAACATCGCCAGCACAGTTGATAGTACCTAAATATCTCGATAACATTCATATTTCATCAAATACACTAAGATTCATTTTCGAAAGCGCATTTACCAATTTATATAGTTATACAACGAATTTACAAGATTTACAGTTTAGTGATAGGAAGTATAAACGACCATATATCTATTATCACTTCACAGACTCCTTTCATCATAACATTGACAATATTAGACAAGTAAGCAAGAGAACATACCTCTATACATGTTCAGAGTGGTCGCTTTGATTGATTTGTGCAATCAACCTGATAATTGGTTGACCACGAGGAGATCGAAATGTTGCTGTAAATGTACCTACCTATTTTCTGAACATGCCTACCTATTTAGGGTTTGATACAGAGTAAGTAGGAAAAATAAATTCTAATATACTACACGAAAATATTTCAACGTTATCCACTATTATCCAATATTGCTACTACAGGCTAGACAATTTTTTTTAAAGCGTAGAAGTAAAAGGATACTACTTAAAACTAGGGCGAAGCCACTCTGGGTCGATAATAAGCATTAAAACGGATTAGAACCTGAAGTGCACGACAGTAACTTTGTAGCGTGGTTAGTTACGCATCATTTGAATTGCTAAGCAGAACAGATTGCGGACTGGCAGATGAAGCGGCGATGACAGATGAACTCTGAACATCCGATGTAGTTCCACTAACTTTGCGTACGGTAGTCAAATCAGCTGTTTCTTATTAAACAAACAACGAACAATTACTTGATAAATTCTTATGATGACATTATTCTTAGTAGTGAATATTTATACAATGTGAACACATCTAGGAAAAGTGATATCAGATTATTTTTACGGTTTGACAACTTTTGTAAATTATTTCTTAGTATCAATAATGTATTCTGGTAACAGAGCTGTTAGCATAGCTGTGTTAGGTTCACTAGGCATATTTCCAATGAAGATATATATATATATATCTAGGTACTATAATGTTGGTGCATTAGTTAATGCGTAGTCTTTGTAATTGTAAACTTTGTCTGCTGTAACTAAAGGAATTATTATTATTTATGTGCAATAAAGTGTTTAAATACGATGCGATCCAACGAAATCGCTAAGCAACGATAACAGGTAATTTACTGTATCAGTTACTGCCGCCTTATTGGCAGGGCAGACATATCTCGCTGGGTCAACAACCAATTTACATTTGTAAATTTTACTTTAAATATCAACACAAAACCAACCCGTCCAGAAGAGGACGAGATAAATGTAAATCAAGTGGCTGAGATAAAGGTCTTTGTGTCCAGTATCCGCCCGACTCGGGCCGGGACAGGCGACGAGTGTGCGTTGACTCGTGACGTGTAGCGTTAAAATAACCCCGCTGCAAGGTCACCACACTGAAACCCGCTAACTCTGATTAAACATAATTGGATTTTAAATTAAGAAAGTGGAAAACTATTCCGAAAGTGCTTATTTCTGTTCTTGCGAGGTTTCGCATTGCTACTTTGCTCGCACTTATTATATCTACATAAATGTTGCCATAAATATTGTCAACTAACTTATATCATGCTAACTTTATACTCAATACTACCGACCCTACTACCTGTTTGTTCACCAAATGAATTAATAATAGGCACCTATTACCAGTTAGCCATTGTGCCATGCCAGTAAAAAGTTTCAACGAGAAACAGAGTGTATGTTTATTTCTATTAATAGTAATTAGTAAATTCCGATGAAAGGGAAAGTGATAAGTAACGTTAATATACAAAGACAAAGAAAAAATCGATATATTAGACAAGAAAAAGATTAATAAAATATATTTAATATTACAGTAAGAAGTAGGTAATTAAATAAAAAGTAAAGCAAGCAGATATACATGTAAACATGTACAGACCTCAGATATCTTAAAAAACTGTCCTATAACAACCGCAAAACCACCAAAAAAGATTTAATATATATCATTAACGATTATAAGAGAGCTCGAGTATGAAAATCTACATCGTCAGCTAAGATAAAAAGGCAAAGGATTTATATTATGTATCTACATAGAAACTCTACTTTGAAATGCGCTTAGCGATTGAAACACATGATTCTTGGCACAGGTTTACTGCGGTCGGTGCACTCATAAAATATATAGTGAGATTAGTGAGCAAGATTTATCCCTGTGTCTGCTTCGTAGTCTAAGCTTACAGCGAACCTCAAAACATCAAAATTTTAAAATCATATTTCAATGCACGTAATCCTCTGTTAGCGACTTACTTGACTATATGGTGATGAGGGATGGCCCTATTAAACGTAAAAAATCAACATGAGAGAGAAGACAACAGAGGTGTTGATTCAGATTTACAGAACATATTTAAAAGAATATGGTATGGAGACAGTCTCACAGTTTAAGTCTCGATGAAAGACATAAGTTAGTTTTTATCTTGAAAATAATCCCTTCAGGGGGTGGATTTGGTAAGGAATTGTGATAAAAAATAAAATAACCGAAGTACTAATTACATGCGGACGAAGTCGCGGGCAAAATCTAGTATAAAAGAGTACTATTAATAGCAAACAGCACTTGAAATATCCACGCTAGGTTCCAGTAAGGGTTGTTCATACCAGTGCAACCAGTTTCAAGGCCTGGAGGGTTCCTTATCATGCTCGTATGATATCAAGAGCCGGTCAGGGTCGTTTTCGATCAATGAATGTCAAGGTAACTCTTACAATATAAATAACCTCACGTCTGTGTATTTTTCTGAAATTACTGAAAAGAGCAATGAAGATGATATTTGACACTTCCTGAGTGCTTACTCACGTCGTCTAAGTAAAGCTATTAGCATTTAATATTTATCATATAATTTATCTGATGTTTTTGCTACAAGCTTATTGTGGCCGAAATATAACTTTTTTATTACCTACATCCTTCTGTAAAAGTGAAGTTCATAAAAAAATCTCTGATAAGATGTCGTATTGCAGGTAAGCATTACATAAGGGAGACCTAAATTCTAGGCCGGTAATTTTAGTAGGTGATGAAAATAAAGTGATTCCGGCGGCCTTGCGGGAAAGCGGGGTGGCTATTTTAACTGCACTGCTTTGTTCCGGCCGTATGCATTCTAAATACAATCGAGCATATTTTACAGTTACTAACTAGAACTTATTAATTCATTTACCGGCTTCATACATCAAATTTAGATACACTCAAAACCTTTAATTATAAAAGACTAGCTTTTGCCCGCGACTCCATCCGCGTGGAATTTCATGCAAAATTTCATCGCCTTTTAAAACTTTATTCGCAATTAAAAGTTACCTATGGTCCTTTCTCAGCCACTAGACTATCTCTGTACCAAATTTCATTTAAATACTGACAGAGAGTTACTTTCGCATTTATGTATAATATTAGTTAGGATAGGATTTTGTTGACGCTGTGAACTATTTGCATTAGTTATTTTAAGATGATACAAGTGAATAAACGAATATTCAATAGGTATATAATAAGTTATTAGTTATTGTCACTGCTTAGCAGTTATTGTCATTTATCTTATGTTGTTTGTGAAGGAAAACTATTAGTAAAGTCGTGTAGTTTTTCTACAAAAGAAGCCATACATCCAAGGAAAGTTTGGCTTGTTGTCAACTGGGAGTAGTAGATATTAGAGACCCATTAATCACTTGCACATGCTGGACTGACATGCATTATTAATAATGCTATTAAACTTGGGTAAGTAATTATAATCAAGACGGAATATTAACATCAAGCCTTGATATGACTTCAGTTACATTTTTGCTAACGTTTAACATAGCCTTATCTCCTATACCTAATTGCAAATTTTCTTTATTAGGTAAACCCTCAATAAAAATAGAATAAAAATATGTGTTAATTAATCAAGTACTTAGTAAAATTATTACTTGAGAAATTATTTCAGGAAGGAAAAAGATTAAAGTAAATATATGTGTATATAACGTGTTGGTGCATGTTGTGTATATATACCTCACTATGTGGATGTGTATGTATCTTCTAGTAAAATAAGACGATCAATAACTGTGTTTAAGTTTGGCATCTTAGTATTTTTTTATATTATTTTAACTTTTTTATATAATGTTGTATAAAATAAACGAAATTCAGATTCAGTCAGACGTATTATATCAGCCTAGTCTTTATACTTCCTTTTCTTTGACTTGAGTGCTTAACGGATTAGATTCGAAGTATTTTTTTATCACTTTAATTTGATTTTGCTCTAATCCATGAAATCATTTGATTCTGTGCAGAGGGCAGCCCTGTAATCGCACCAGATTCGCATGAATGTATTTATTAAGTGTTGCATGATTGCATGCGGTAAACCCGGGTTTGCATAGTGTATTTGCCTAGCGAAAATAGAAACAGCCAAGCGTAAGCCGTACCTATATGATTTGATAAACTATAATTTCTTAGAAAGTTAACGGATTCGGATAGTCCGAATCCATTGGAATAAGACCTACGTTATGTACTTATTTCTACGTCAAACGATTTTTCATGTGCGCACATTCATATTAAGATATAATTTTCTGCTCGAATGATTATAATGGTTTCATCACGCGTCACGTTAGGTAGTAGCAGTATACCAAAACACTTCCAAAGTAGATATACAAACACGTCTAACAGTCCCTGGGAGCTCGCATATGCTATGGCAGATATTGGACTATTCCTGCAAAGTTTGTACCCTTGCAGATTATAAAACTTTATGACGTGAATCGGCAGTTCATATCACAGATGAAAATTGCTATTCGAAAATATATCAAGCACAATAAGCTACCGTTCTATTATGAGTTTAATTCACTTGTGTGCAAAACTCGCATAAATTACACGTTAACAATATTACCCGCACGCCATAACGCAATAACTATCAAACTTCATAATTTGCGCAGCCTTTAACGTAATTATTCTCCGATATGTTTAGTTAGGGCGCTAGTTGTGGCCAATTGAATTCTTCTCATATACCTACTTGGTACTTAGTTAAATTTTCCTGTTTTATTTAGTTTTGTGGGTAGGTATTTACATAAAAAAATGTTATTTCATAAAATTTGCTTGGTTTCCTGTGTTGCTTTGATGATAACGACCTATTTACCTATTATTAAAATATACTTGAAAAAATGATATATTATGTCAGTATATTTTATATGTAGTAATAATAAACAATAATTTATTAAAGTGAACTTGGCTTTAAAAGCATTTTTTTAAATATTGAGTCAAGCCGTATAACAATAGGTTACGATCGATAATTCAAACTAGGCAACTATTGATCTCAAAATTAACTTTACTTGAATGTCAAGTTTAAGGTCATAATTTAAAATTCCGACAAGCTAACACAGTGTTAAGCGTAGTTTTAAATTATACCGGTTCCCGAGTCAGTGCGTCAAATAATAAATTACTTTGGCGATTGGCCAGCCAGCAGTTAACTCGAGTGGGTATAGTTGTAAAATTAAAAAGAAAATAATGCAATAATCACTAAAATTATTTACTAAACGTCTATAGATTTATCAATAAGTAAATGATCGACGAAGCTACTATTGCAGTAATAATGCCGCAAAAAAATTAAACTATTAAACCGCTCTTGTAATTTGTTTAAAGCAATTAATATCATTCCTAAATCCAATGCATATTATTTTATTTCATGGACCCAAAATCAATCACAGAGGGTATTATAGTAAACGCTATATAGTCTACTCTCATTTTAAACCAATTCGCGTTCTGACCACTTGGCCCCCCTTGAAACAGCTGTTCGCATTCTAAACAAATCCAATTTAAAAACCTAATACACAGTTCAGTGAGAACGAAACGATTCCATTACTGTAAAGGCGTGCGGCTGATCAAGGGTCCTTGTTGAGAATTGATGAGACTAAATCATTAAAATTATAAATACTTCATTATATACCCATCTGATACAACGGTTATCATTTAAGATTTTTTTTTAAATTAATATTTGGTTGACAATACACAAGTCATTTAGATGACCTCTTGACAGGAGTTAACTTTTATTTTTTATATATGATTTATAAAAAAAAGTATAACAAAGATTACTTTAAACCCTAATGACAAAAATATAATAATCAATGTTATAATAGTAGACAAGTACTTATATGAAAAGTGTTTGTTCCAGGCAGGAATCCTGCTACCTAAATTTATCTACATCTAAACAATCCATAAAAAACAAAATGGATGCGACATTTATGACTTTATTAGATCGCTCTGGTTCGTGTCACTGTCAAACTGCCCCATTTTTGTGACGGCCCGAAGATATTAATCTACACCGACACAATATGATTTTAAAATTTCATTTACAATTTACAACGGAGTGTTTTTTGAAACAGTAAGCAGCAAAGATCATCTATTATTTGCAGGGTGATACTTACTGTAGACTATCTCTGTGATGCAACGACGTCGGTGTGAGTATTAGCTTGTCACTGAAGGTGCAGCATGTAGAGGTAGGTAACCTCTAGGAAGATAATGAGGTATTTTACAACCGCAATTTCGGAAATGCAATGTCTGAAAATACTGATAAACGGATCGGGATCTTTTAAATAAGATCATCTTTTTTTGTCCGACCGTAATTCAGTGAATAGGCCGGAAATGACTCGGTTCCTCTCAGGTCGGATTAATGATTCTATCAGCGCATCGGAAATGACGCTCACTCAAGGGGAACGCAGATTTTGTAAATCAAATAACGGATTATTTGATTTACAAAATCTTCATACTTCAATAGTATTGTTAAATAATAAAGTTAAAAATAAAACAATATCTAGTCCTTAAGTTGACATGATAAAACTTGTAGGTAATTAGTACCTATAGCTCACAAAACATTAGTTACTTACTAGATGGTAACATAAACAGAAAAATAATAACACAAAGTGTCCGATACTGATGAAATATTGAACGAACTCAAAGTTAAACTTCATAACATACACATCACGACTCCGCCGCAGTCCCTGAACATTGCATGATTAACGAACACCGCTACTCCGAGAGCTCACTATAATTTTACAAGCTTTATTGAGCAATAAACCAAGTTATCGCTATCCGGGTCCTTTCAGCACTATACACACTAATTGTGCTGGACTCAACAAAATAAAAGCAAACTACGATAACCGTTTTCATCCCAAAGCGCTCCCCTGGAAAACTAAAACAAAATCGCAACCATTTCTCTCGCGCTAGGGGAAAACCCATTAACTGTACGTTTTAATGAACTGCGAACCAGAGCGGGACTCGTAGCGCTTACAGATCGAACGATCTATTTGAAAGGGAAAAATGTTGGTTGGATTTCGTGAAAACGTTGAGGCTGTCACCATTTTTTACGAGTGGTGCTACAGTAGACCGCCGGAACCAGTAACTCGCGGCGAAGCTAAAAATACAGCGAGTTCGCACGACAGCATCGGCCTTCGCAAGCTTTTTATATTTCGATTTTCGTCGGCGCATGCAATTGAGCTGCTTCATTATTATTAACCCACAGCGATGCAAGATGCTCCACGACAAGGATTTCTGTGACACTGAGATCCGGGGATTAATAAATAACTATTCTCCCGACGACGAGACTGACGGCAAATTGCTTGCTTCTCTCTTGGATACAAAATACTGTTGATACACTTGAAGTACACTAAAACATGGGACCATTGGGTATTATTATAATATGCACTAACTTAAGTCATGTGGTAACTTAATATACGAATATGTAGTGTTATTTGAAATAGCAAAATCTCACTCCAAAAATATATATTACAAATCCTCTCAAACATAATAATATTACAAACTTATTAGATCTTTGTATATATTGCTTTTTTCTTTATACCAGAATGTGCAGATGTTAATAAAAATAATCACCATATAAAAATATGCGTATAATACTTAAGAAGTTTTCTATACTAATACATCAGTATATTACAACTTATATTTAGATTCCAGTTCCGTGAATAGATTATTCCAGATGAACATAAGAGTTAGGATCAGGATATATCGCTTTCTTTAAACAATTCTCGAATAACAATTAGTCTGGGATGTAAATGTTGCCGACCCAAATCAGATAAAAACCGTAGGTGTAGAACATATTATGCAGAACTTTTAATTCTGTCAAAGAGTGCGCAGACCTTACGTGGGGTTCAGAGACCGGGCTAGACCAGTAAACATTAGCTGGCGGGGCTCCAACGCTATCTCTTTTAGCTCTGGGATATGAAATATGAAGTTTTTGATAATGAAATAAATAATGAAAACGATTGATGAGAGTTTGTTGAGAACGTTCTAGCAATCGGTAATATTTAGGCTTCAATTTATAATCCGATTTCCGTTTCATGAATATTATTTAAATCTCTTATTTTACATCGATGTAACTTTCTCGGAATCATAATATTATATATTACTATAAAGAGCGATTTTTTGAGGAACACAAATGCGGAGAAGACGGTTGTACAGATTTTTTTTACCAAGTGATTATGACGGTAGAAGTAAAAGTTTTGATTCCTAATTGTCTTCCACGCGTCGTTATTCTCGCCACCTATTAACGCTGAACCAATGACATTACTCCCGACAGGCAGCTGCCAATAACCGGGGGGGGAACACGCACTATTACAGGAACTAGGTCGAGTCAGTGGGACGCTGCTAAATCTAGGACCAAATATCGTCCAGGTGGTAATAAAAATGATGACGTGCCTATGTAAACACAAGGGAAAAAAACTTTTTGGAATTTTGGTACACATGGGTATTTGGTACAGCTCAAACATGACTAATATGACCTTCATGTGTTTTCTGAAGTGACGAAACTGGGCTTCTAAAAACATGTTGATGTTAATATCAGCAAGATAAAAAAAGTAAAGATTTTAAATTATAAAAGTAAGCTAGGGTGTAAGTATTATTTATAATGCATTAATCTTAGCCATAAGTATATTTTATATTAAAATAGCGACAAGAGTACGTAGCGACATGAAACAATATGAACACCACAAATAGTTTTTATTAGGGATCCTATTTAATTATAGCACTTAATTTCTACAAACAAAGGAGCGTACTTTCATAATTGGGCAGGGATCTAAGTAAACAGTCAGGAACAATTCCAGACAGACATTTACAATTTAATGTTTTTGGTTCTTGTTAATTTAGAGTTCTTTAAAGAAGCAACCAATATTTTTTTGTCACTTATTTCATTACCTACTGTACAAAATCAAATTGGATACCACAAAAGAAATAATAATACTAAAATCTTAAATTAGGTATTTCTATAGCTAGGCAAAACTAAAAAAGTTTTTAACGTAGGTTCGATTATACACAAGTAGGTACACAAGTGCCACAACCGTCGATAAACATATTTCTGAGAAATAAACAGATAAAATAGTTTATGCTCAGAGTTTTTTTAATGTTTCCGGAATGTTATCATTTTTCAATATGTATACTGCACGATGTGCGAGTTAATGTTTTGAAATTCCGTTCTGAGTAACTAAATAAAAAAAAAATATCGCGACGAATTGAGAACTTCCTCCTTTTTTTGAAGTTGGTTAATAAATCAACAATAAATAATACCATTCACGCGAAAGTAACTCTGTCGCTCTGTCCGTTCAAATTATTCACGCTTTAACCGCTGAACCAATATAAATAGATTAAATTTTGTATGGATAAACTGCAGTCCCCGGGAAAGGACATTGGTTAGTTTGCACAATAATAATATCATTGGATAATTCACACCAATTGATCTATTTCTAAACTAAATACTACTGACTTGTACTATGGTTTCTTGATACCGGATAAACATATAAGACATCCAAGACTCAGGTTCAAACATCATCATGTTTATTAAATCACACTGTTCTGCCCCTAGCAGAATTCGAATCCGCAACCTCCTGTAGACCACTAGACTTACAGGTTACAGGCCGTTGAAATATCATTACCTCAGCAATGAATTCACTATAGTCTAAAGATTTTTCAAAGGGATTCAATATATGTATATGATCATAAACGCAAACGCCTACATTGAATGTTATCACGTCTGCGAAATAATATTAGTAATTTAAGAAGTTCATTTTAAACATCTGCTTCCTACGATGACACGATAATGACTGCGCTGCGCAGTTGGACGATGTCGTTCAATTTAATATGTTCAGTAACATATTGACCGTTACTATGAACTAATATCGTATCGATCCTAACTCTACCTGTTATGAATCCGACGGTCATAATTCAAATTCAATTAATTTCTGATGCTTTCGCGGCTATTACATTGAAAATAAACAATTACCTAACGGATTTAACTCGTGTATATTAGGTCCTATGAGCTTTCAAAATGAATGATTAAAATATAATATACGTGATTTAAATCCATTCAAATTCAATTGCACAAAACAAAATCCGGAACGATTGAGTATCGTCTTGCTAAAATTGGAACCGGTACAAAAATATCGATAGAAAGTGACCTTTAAAATGAGTTTTATATTCAAATCGTAATAAACAAAACGATCATAATAGATAAACACAGGACACAGACCAATAAGTAAATAAATAAAACATTATTTTATCACCACCTTCAACGTATCCCGGATTTTAGCACTGTAGTAGTAGTTTATGTTATTGTTTGTTTGTTTTCAACACGTAGCTCATCGTTAAGCTTTTTTCAATAAACTATAAGTAACCGATATTACGACAAGTATTTGAAATAACGGCTAAATATAAGGTACTATTAGTTGGCACTTGTTAAACTACCATTTTTGAAACTAACTTCTATAATAAAACACGTAAAAGCAATATTTCAACTTCAACCCTACGAATAAGAGACCTTTCCGCGCCGTACACATTAAACCTCAAGGGGTCAATAAAACCTTAACAAAGATTTAACGCCCTTATTTAACCTGTATGAAGACAAGTCGCTCCGCAATAGTAACTTTCATTCTATTGACGTTATTAAATTATTAGGCGGCTAAATTGTTATAAGGTAAAGATCATTGTAATACAAGATCGCCACTCATCTTAAACGCAATTAAAATATTAGGTATATAGTATAACGTCACTAACGCAACAAAAGCCTAATGTGTACTCCAGAAATTAATTAACTAGTGTTAGCAGAATAAATACTTAGTTTGACGAGCGTATACTCCTATGTCGTGATCGCTTCTCTGTACAACACTCGATGTGGGTGTTCTCCACGGTACTAAGTCAAGGCCTCAAGAAACGTGATAAAATAAAAATAGGTTCGTGGGATTCACATACAAAAGTTGTAAATTGTTGTCAAGAGTTTTCTAAATGTTCAGTTCAGTAAAAACGATTTTACTGTAAGCATAACTGATATAAGTAAATTTATAAGTATTTTACGAAAATAAGAATGTATTGCATTTTAATAACATTTTAAGCTTTATATTATAAGCTTTCTTGTTTAATTTGTTTCCTTTGGTGTGTGCATGTTATATACAATGTATAAACTCCGTACTGGCAACCTTTCAATGAATTCGGGAGTAAAGTTATGTTTTGAATAAAAATATATATATGTCGCAGTGATATGATGAAAACAGGGATTTGATCAACTCCCTCAGTGATATGATCAACTCCCGGTAGATGATAAAAATACCACGCGTTGTGTCATTTTCCTAGCGAAATTTAGTGATTTGATCAAATCTCCAAGTCATTTTAGGGAAATGAAAGAATCATAGAAATGGCTGCTAGATTTCTTCATTTCACTTAGTTATTTGATCAAATGCCTGAGCTGTTTTAGGGACATGATAAAACGAGTAATTAAGTCAACTCAGTTTTAACATTTCACTAAACACGTCTAGTGATTTGATCAACTCCCTAAACAGTTTTAGTGAAATAAAAGATTTTATCATTTCCCTAAATTTGCTAAGAGATTTGATGAAATTACTAAGGGTAATGAAGAATTCCACCAGTTATTGCTGTGATTCTTTCATTTCCCTAAAACTGTTTAGGGAGTTGATCAAATCACTAGACGTGTTTAGTAAAATGTTAAAACCGAGTTGAATTAATTACTCGTTTTATCATGTCCCTAAAACAGCTCAGGTATTTGATCAAATAACTACGTGAAATGATGAAATCTAGCAGCCATTTTTATGATTCTTTCATTTCCCTAAAATGACTTGGAGACTTGATCAAATCACTAAATTTCGCTAGGAAAATGACACAACGCGTCGCATTTTTATCATCTACCGGGAGTTGATCATATCACTGAGAAATTTGATCAAATCCCTGTTTTCATCATATCACTGCGACATATACACCGTTATTTATACGACTAAAAAAAATACATTACCTGTGTATATGCATGAAGACGTTTTAAATATTTAATTATCATGTAGCCAGTTAGGTATATGCGATTTAGTGCTTTTTATCTAGTTTTTTTCTTAGAATTAGTAGACCTACACTATATATTAAAAACAAAAAAATAACCTACCTAATAGCTGTAGTTCATAGATTTTGGTATATATATGTAGTTAGAAAATAGATACGAAATTTCCCAGGTTGATCATTAGTACATTTTACAATTTATAATAAAAACATAATACATAGGACCTAAGATGGTTCAATTAAGAAAAGAGTCCACGGTAGTCTAAGTATGTGAAAATGGTTCTAATTAGGCTTGAACTCGCTGTTTGGAGTTGATGGTCTCACCCGACTCAATATTCTCGTTAATATATTATAAATTCTGTCTTTTCATTGAATTTGATTTGCTCTTCTTTTAAAAACAACAATCGAAGTGGGAATGTTTTTTATTTTTTTAAGAGTCAGTTAATACAAAGTTAAAGCAATCAGAAATTATATCCCATTAAAATAGATAAAAGTATATTTTATGAGAAGTAATGATAAAAAAGTACTTATTTACCTCTTCATAAATTTGGCAAAAAATGCCTACTGATGAAGTATATTATTCAATTCAATATGACAATTTAACGACGTAAATGTCTGTAAGCCGGTCTTCAAATCACTTTATATGTTTGGTATTAATGAAATAAAAAGGCTAAAGTTTATAAATGCACATCCCGAATATAAAGCATTTTTCTTAACTTCCTCTGAAATATTGCTTAAGAGGCAATAGAAAATGCAGCGAAGGTAAGCGGTAGTAAATTATATTTTGCTGAACATAATTTATGAAATAACCATTACTGGGTAAGATAGGTAAAGAAGACGAAATATTGCATTAATAAATCATTAAAAGCCGCTTACTGCACGGGGGACAGTTTTTATTACACCCGGAGGTTAAATAATACCTTGGTTATAAAATTTTCACTTACGCCTTCTTTTAATAAGATTTCAGTTTTTAGAATGAAATTACATTTACATACATTACATACATTTGACGCAAGAAGTTTCCACTAAATCATACACGTAGGTCTTAAAAACATAAGTTCCCCTGACGGATGACGGGCATACTCCAAACGATTAAATCCGCTGTTTATGATGTTCTCAGACGAATTAACTGTATGTACGTATGTATTAGCATTACGATTATTTTAGATGAAGTCCTCAATAAAAGGGAGTTTCTAACTGCGGTGTGATATACCTTCAAGTGATTTAAAAGCATGAATTGAAGTCTGTTTTACAGTTTACTGATGCCGTTATTATAACTCGCACATGGCTGGCTTTCTTTTTATCTTCGCTACTTCTGACATGCTCTTGCTAAAGCCTGTAAGATTGAGCATATTAATTAAATTAAAATATTATAAACAAACGTCTGTCATTGAGTAAAAAAAGCAAAGCGGAATTAAGCGCCACCGGGTATCTCTAAATCATAATAATTATGTAGTCGTACACGTTATATTTTTGAGAAAGGTTAAACAAAAATATATAATACTCGTAACATCAAAAAGTACCCAAGTCACACAAATACATCTCAAATCCACACCGATCTACCCATAGCACCATAATGCACAATCGCGATCTAAAACAAGTTGTTATTATAATTATACGAGTAGATGGCCTTTCCGCGAAACGTATTTAATATAGGTAAGGTTTTTATAAATATTTATAATACGCCTGTCTTAAGACTCTTTATTTAATTATGCAATAGTTTTAACAAAAACAGAGAGTTTTTACACCATTATGTTAAGTTTTACTGATATTTTATATTTCCATTCCTAATTCAATAAAGTTTTGAGCAAGAACACATTAAGGCAGTTGTTGGGATTGAAGAATAAGCCGATACTCTTGCGTATAGCTTGACGTAAGAAAATTTAGCCAGTTTATTAGTGTGGGTGTAAGCGTGAGATAGATTAATTGGTGTTAGAATCCACTTCTTTGTTTATTTTTTATTCGTAAGTTCGTACGTAAAATAAAACGAACGCGTAATTTACTCCACGAAGAGCTACATCAACGATTTAACGTCTGCCTGATACACCTACATCCATTAGTAAAAACAGAACTTCTCTGAGCCAACAAATGTAACAAACAAAGACCACTTCAGAGCGTGACGTGTTAATAAAAGTTCCCCCTGTCTGTGGACATGTGTAAATCCCCCATCTGCCGTGGCGATAGCCTGCAGGCGTAGGAGCACTTTTGTCACAGGCGACAATTGCTCACACATTGACATGAAGGAGACACAAACATGAAACACGGGTAGATATGATAAAACAAGAGCTTAGGTGAATACCTATTTCAGACTCGCGTTCCATTACTAAATTACCTGTGGTTGTTTATTTGATAAGTGTCTAAAGTCTTACGACAATCTAAAGGACAACAGCTTTCAAACCGATGCGTTCTTTTTAATTATTCTTAAATTTTACTAAAGTAAGTAATGATGGAATAGGTAAATAGTTGGAAATACTCTCCAGATGCAGATTCATTCAAATCTAACTGACCTAAACAAACTGTCGGGAACAAACGAACTACCGAACTATTAGGCTTACGATGAAGTTTTGCATACGTTAAGGGTTAAGGTTCATTCACACTAACACACCTTGCGCTGTGCCGGCATTCTCATACTTGGACTTCAGCTTAGCGGCTGTAGCACGAGCATCGGACCTTACAGAATCGGTGGCTCGAGGCGTCGTGGGCGCCGAGCTGGTTGTCCTGAACGAAAGTGTTGTGGAGATCGAGGATGAAAAGGAGGATCCCAGGCCGAGGCCGAGTGTCGTACGATAGCGGCGGCGGTACATGGTCACACGACGAAAGCACGGGAGAGACTGAACGACTGAAAGCGGTCGCGTAGGCGCGCGAGCACCCGGAAAAGCGGTCGAGATTTATTATAGTACACGAAAGCTAGACGGTGGTGGGAGAAAGTAGTCAGGTCTGCGAGTGTCTATCGCTGTGCCGGAGTAGGCCAAGTTGCATGAGTGGATCGGTAAACCACGAACCGAACCTGTTGGTTTTAAACTGATGTCAAGATAGTTATACAAAATATACTTATACTGAATCACGGTTAGGTACGTATTACGTAATACATACCTAACCACCTTTTTTTTTTTTCATAATGAGCAGGTAGGTAGGTATGTATGCGTCATTGTCCAAAATTGAAAAGAAGAAAATTCGCCAAGACGGTTATTTATTTTCCGTATCCAAGATAGCTCTTTTTTAAACATTCGAGAGCACCACCCGACAACTGAATTAAGTATAATAAAGCTTGTTTGTTTTCTCTCGATCTGGGTCGGGAGCGTAAATATCACTCTGCATGAGGGGCGTGATGGTGGAATTGCCAGACGCGATCAATTACACGCAGCGGTTGTGCTCACAACGGCTGAGAGCCGTATGCACGTCACTAGGCTTTAAGATGGGATGGGATGGACTTGAAAAAACACCAATGTTTTAGGATTAATCATTAACAATATGAATTTTCAACATCAATCACGCCTAGGGCCCTAGAAATTGAAGATTTTATTGTAATATATATATAGCTAAGCACCCTTACTCTAAGGGCGGCCACATACATTCGGAATTCCGTTTCGGAAAAATTCCGAAACCGAATTCCGAACGCATTAAATCCATACAAATCTACGAATCTGTCACACACTTCAGTTTTTTTCCGTTCGGAATTTTGATCTAAATTCCGAATGTATGTGGCCGCCCTAAAGGGCAAGTTTTATAACTCATTCACCTTAAAGCAATAGTGGAGAAGACATTCCGAGAATATATTATTGCTATAAATACATGGATTTTTGGATCCACCCTTTAACTTCGGGGTGAGGACCCCAAACTATCATTAATTATCATTGTATTATCTTTGTGTGGAGTTAAATAAAAAAATTATCATAGCAGGTTCCTAAAGAAATTAAATTGAAAATTATCCATAGTTTTGTATGAAGGGCAAACAGCAAATGGGCAGTTCTTTTTTATCACGGTAGTAAACGTTTAACGGACAATGAAATTCTCATTCAGATAAATAATAAAAAGTAAGAACAATGCATATTTTTTGGGAATTGAAAAAATAATGACTTGTCAATACTAAAAACATGTGTACATGAAAATTAATCTTGCTCTAAAAACAAGATAAAGCTCCGGATATCAGCTCCTATCTTAACTCAAGACATTTCTGGTATTTATTTATATATATGCTACTTTGTCACAGAAATGAAGAGATGAATGACAAAATACTTGTTTTGAATAATTAATAAAAAAAACCTTTTTAAGTAAAAATAAAGATAATTATATATAATATATATAAATAAAGATAATTATAAAATGTTAGATAGTTTAAGTAAGTAAGAAAATTATTTTTAATTATTAATTATAAATTTGTAATATTGCAATGCCCTAGCAGGGTTTATGTTTGAAACTATAATTAATGTAAGATCTAAAAAGCTCTTGACCAAAAGTATTAAAAATGGTGTTCTGTTGTTTTGCTATATGTAGCTAAATTATTATCAAAAAATTAAGCTATCAAGAAAGTAATAAGAATCTGATAAGATTCATTTGCAGATAATTTTTTACGTGCAAATCATCAAATTATGTGATAAAAATGTAGGTATTCCAGATTACACTTATTAAAAAATAACATTAATTAGTTTTTTTTTTACAGACGTAACTAGCATTAAATTAAATATTCATAATAGTAAGAAGCAGCTTGATTTAAGTATAATAATGTCTAATAAATTAAAATTATAAACATCTTCGACCTTTGTGCACAAAGACAAAGAAAGTATACATAATATTATTACAACAAGAGAAAAAGGTGATGCATGGAAAAATAAAGTAATTACATAATTATATAAGATTAATAAATAAGCAACTTAGAGTTTAGACTTTAGAGAAAAGTTTAGTTTGTTAGTTTACATTTAATTTGAAAGTAGGTAATTATTTTTGTTATTATGTTCATAAAATAAACAGTAGAAACTTACCATTAATGGACCAGATATGTGAAGGCAAGGAATGAGCAGCATAAACCCGGCCGAGCGCTAGAGATGTTCCTGGACCAGGGCCGGCCTCTTCATTGGAACTGGAGTCAGTGTCAGGACTGGCAGCTGCAGACGCTTCGTAGCTAGCAGAATTCGGTGGAATTGCGATGGCTTCGTGAGACGCGTGGAGGTCAGGAACTGAGGATAAGGATCTGGCCCGCTGACGATCGTTCGAAACTTGGATCCCTGGAATCGCCCTCAGCAAACTGAATCCCGTGCTACCCGATACCACCTCGCCACTGGAGCTCGTTGAGAATGTCCTCGCGCGCGGACTCTGCCCCCCGTTTGCTGTACTCGCTTTTGCACCCATTGCTGCACGATACGTTACGCAAAAAAACACACCTGTCACACACTAACACCGACTTATTTTGATGCGATCACGAGCACACGCGGACCGCTACGCCCGCGGCAGCGGAATTCATTGTAAGGAGTGAGAATTGGTCCAATTTTGTGGCTAACTACACTTTGGACAAAAAACAACGAGCCTTCGTAACGTAAACAGCGATGCATGTGCGGTAGGTAACTCCAGCTTTCCTGCAAATTTTTGACAGTTCTGCCATCCACTACTCGTCGCAGATGCAGTAACATTACATTTTTCGATTCTACTTCCCAACATGAAATTGATGGTAATATTTAGAACGTTACTAAATTATGTTGGTAAATTTAGCTACCAACATTACCAATACGAAACTAAAGTCTTCTGAATGGTCATCTAGTATAACGTTTCATGTTTATTATCTGTGTGAAAATGACAGGTCACGTCTCAAGCAAGTCAAATACGTCACTTTAAGTCAGTTAACTGAGTCAATGCAATTTACATGCTTACTACGAAATCTCAGTGAAATAAAAATTCCTTAGATTTTTTTTGATATTTCAGAAATTTTGAAATATGAACTCTGCGACTGTAAGTATTAAATGATATCTGTTGAACTGTTACAATAATAGGCAATAAACTAGTATTCGTACTAACATTATTCATTCTGTATTGTTAATTGTTATTTACAACTATAAGAACCATATACATTATACATACTTACTTAAATTCTTATAATCTAAAAAGTTTTGCGCTGTTATTAATAATTTAATTGTTTTCATCCCTAATATAATTTATTTTTCTGCATTAAGTATATTTTTAACGATCGAAAGTAGCAAATAATACTATAATATTTTGTCGATGCTAAATCGTTCATTAAGTAACGCATGTATTATTTTTGTTCAATGGAATAGAAGAATATGAAATTCATGATAAGTCATTAGCCATTTGTTTTGAAGTAGATTTGCCTTTAATTGTCACCTATTTGCCAGTTAGTTCATTAAGTTTGTAGGCCCATGAGTTTTATAGCTTTGCACGGCTTGCCTGTAGTTGTGATACGCTACTTACAGCCAGGTGTGCCCCAGGTGCCGCTTCTGGATGATGACACCATCGCATTTGGGGAGGAAGACAATGCTGGAAAAAGATTCATGTAAGTTATGGTATCGAGAATTCTTCAATCTATTTTGGTAACTTCTGACACACTTTACAATGGTTAAAAATGTAACTCAAGCTAAATTTTTTTAATCAGCATATTTTTTCAGGTCAATATTATATTATAATGTTTAAGTGGCTAAGAATAGAATTGTGAAATACTTGCTCCCAATAGATTTATTACTGACATTATAAATGAAATTAATAAAATTACTGAATATGGCCATTAATCATTTCTATCCAACTTTTCTTTCTAATTTTTTAATTCCACAATTTAGACACAGTTAAAATTGTAATTCCAGTCATCCATATATAGTGTTCTTCCACCTGGTGTTCCGGTGCTCGGCAATTGTGGTGTATATTCTGTGTGGCTGGTTCTCCGACTCATTCATTGCCAGCTTTGTCCTTGTAATCTTACTACTCTCAGCTGACTTCTGGAGTGTCAAGAATATTACTGGTAAGAAACTCTAATGTCTAAATAAAGTTATTTCCTTGATATACCATTTTGTGTACCTATATAAAATACAGATATATATAATGGTAACATTTATTCTTCAAAAATATTTGAGATTAAATAATTTGAATAGTAATAAATTAAGTCTTAATAATTTGTAAGAAGTTATATCAAATATATGTATTACTTATATTATAAAGCTGAAGAGTTTGTTTGTTTGAATGCGCTAATCTCAGGAACTACTGGTTCGAATTCAAAAATTCTTTTTTGGTTGGATCGACCATTTATCGAGGATGGCTTTAGGCTATATAACATCACGCTGCGACCAATAGGAGCGAAGAAACAGTGGAAAATGTGTAAAAAATGGGGAAAATATGAAGCCTTATGAAGAATTACTATTCCATGGGGACGAAGTCGCGGGTACAGCTAGTGTATTATAAAATTTTAGCAACTACAAAAAACAAAAGCATTATCTCTGTCAATTCCTAGTTTTGGCATATCAGATAAATAGATAATCAGGGGAAATTTCCTTATTAGGAAGCCTATATGAAATAATGAAATATGATCTTGCCTAAGTTTGTGTACATATTTTTATTTACAGGTCGACTTCTCGTGGGCTTGAGATGGTGGAACTATGTAGATGATGACGGAAAGTCACACTGGGTGTTTGAATCCAAGCAGGTGAGCAAATTTATTTAAAGATTTTTCTTGGGAACCAATACTGAAGCTTTTATATCTAAATGGGTTTATTATTTATACTAAACAATACTAAACATACTTATTTATAATACTACAGCTACTTCGATTTTATTGTGAAATCTGTTCTACTTTTTATTCCATTTTGTTTCTGTCACTTTAACAAACTTATGCTAATTTTTACTGTTTTGTTTTAGAATCGTGTGAACCGCAATGAGAGCCGGTTGTTCTGGTTAGGGCTTATCCTGTGTCCACTCATTTGGTCGGGTTTCTTCCTTATGTGCCTCTTCACACTTAAATTTAAGTGGATGGTAAGATAGTTTTAGTTTGGCTTTCAGTTATGTTTCCTGGATGCCTGGGTCCAGGAAGCCTCTTTTAAATTTAGAAGGTACCTTCCTACTTTAAATTAAATTATATACTTATACTAATATATAAAATGATAGTGACCACTCTACCTACATGGAAATATCTTTGATTGTTTTGATTTCTAATTAACATTTTTTTTCCAGTTGTTAGTAATGATTGCGCTGACCCTCACTGGTGCCAACCTGTATGGTTATATAAAATGCAAGTTTGGGGCTAAAGAAAACCTTCAATCAGCCACCACAGACTTTGTAAAGAAACAGATATTACAGAATGCAACCTCATTTATGTTCTCCCAGCAACCTTCACCGCCAACTACAGGGAATACTGGCGTAGTGTAATTTAGACTGTACCTATATTTATTATCATTATAATATAGTATATAGATAGCATTGTTTGAGATTGTGAAATGTATATTGATATTGATAAATTTAGTAGATACATTCTTCATTCTTCACAGGATTTTGAAAAAAGTATGTCATAACTTATTTTATATTTGAGACTAAAAAATAGAAAATGCAATGAAAACATTCCTGTTATTTTTACTTCTTAGCTGGTAACTTCAGTCAAGTTTGTATAGGTGTATGTAATAAATGTTATTATTTAGCCTTGTAAATAAAAATATTGATAGGTATCTTATTTATTTTGGTTTAAGAGCATTTTGTTTATCTACTTTGGTGATTTTTAACGTATCTAATGAACTGTACCACTACAAGAGTGTTATTTAAATATTGCAATTTAACTAAATATTTAAATTTAATGACTTTACTTCCAAGTTTTCGAATCAAGGCATAAATGTACAATATTTAAAAATTATCATTTGTAATTTTAATTAAATGATTCCTATAAAAATTATATTATTGTTTTTAACTGTTTTGATATTATTTTTTAAATACCTGTTCAAACCTAAATTAGTTACATCAGTGTTTGTTAGAAGGGCTCCGTTCTTATTAATACTTTAGGTACTGCCCTTACATTCGTAATTCTTTTACAGAATTGCACTTATCTGTAGTGTCCAGTCCCTTCCTACGCTGTTTCACTTACAATCAGGTCAATTATAAATATCATGTCTTTTAAATGCTGATATGGCTACGGCTCAATGTTTGTACACTTTTGTGCGCCCATAATCTACTTATTTTAGTACTTACCTATCAGTCATGTAGGTAAGTATTGACATTTTTACAGAGTTAATTTTAGTAAGGTTACTATAGTTAACATAATATATATATACTAGCTTCTGCCCGCGACTTCGTCCGCGCGGAACTCCTCCTTTTTTGCAGTCGGTTAAAAAGTAGCCTATGTCCTTTCTCAGGCTCCAGACTTTCTTTGTACCAAATTTCATTTAAATCGGTCCAGTAGTTTTAGCGTGAAAGCGTAACAGACAGACAGACAGAGTTACTTTCGCATTTATAATATTAGTAGGGATATATATATATATACAAATACATAATTATAATAAAAAGGTTCCATTTACCTGTCCCCATATTAGAATAGAACACATGAAAAACCACAATTTACCCTCTTCGTTTGCTATTTCGACTCGCACTTTATTTTAAGTCGTAATGTGGGTTTTTTATTTCACTAATTATCTAGTCAAATATAAAATAAAAGCAGACGTTTTTCTGGAAAAGTTTTAAAAAACGCAGTATCATTGATCAAATTTTAATAAAGTAATGTTTAATTATGTCACAAAAAAATATGCTCCAGGTGAGGCTCGAACTCACAACCCCGGCATGTCTCACACGAACACTGTCTTATAAGTACCGTGCGCTAACCAATTGCGCCACTGGAGCTGTAGTGACACGGGCGAAAATAGCCCGTCCCTTTTGCCTAACCACGTAGGTCAAATGACGTCCTGTTTCACGATAATCAAATGTCAAATCCGTCGTGTTTTCCAGCTACGAAGTATTATGAACACAGACTTCTTTTGACATGTTCTTAACCAATAAGAACGGGTTTTAGTTTGGTTTTTAAACGTCAAATCGACTGTGTGCTTTGCTTTTATTTGTGACCAATTTGTCAGAGAATAGTTTTGATGATTTCGTAGACGTGAAACCAACAAACTAAAATAATTCCATTTGAAAGTGAAATAAAATATTTTTTTGGAGAGCAGTAACTCTTGCTATCGTGCATCGTTAGAAAAGTTCAATATAGTGCAATAGAATTGTTACATCAAAACAATTACAAAATGGAAACGTCACTCAATTCTTGTGTTGTGATAATCTGAGTAAAGTTATTTTATTGGACAATGTCTTGTTAAAACATTCCTAAGGTAACTTAATACTGTTTTCATTATTATTTGGATTACGTGATGTGATATTATTGTATTCATTAAATGAAACTTCAATATGAGTTGGTTCGATACATCGGGGCTAACGAGTCTAGCGAAAACAGCTCTTAAAGAGGCTCAGAAAACTATCGACAAGGCCTTGGACATCCAAGATGATAGTGGTGAAGATGACGAAGAACCCAGCACCTCCCAGATTCAGTCAAAAGCTTCTCCTGGCGGCAGTGAAACGCCCCAAAAAGACAATTCGGATTTCTTTGCTTCTTGGGGCCTCACTGTCAGTGCAGAGAGTAATCAGGATACTCCAACCAAAGAACAACATGTGGTTACAGAAAGCCCTTCAAAAGCTAATGCTCAAAGTCTCTGGGGATCATTTGCAGGCTCCTTTTTTGAACACCCAAAGAACTCTGAATCTGGTGCGGCTATTGTTAAACCTCCTAAAGCTAAGTCTATGAATGTTATTAATGACTCTAAATATGGAAGTGCCACAGACCTCTTTTCAAAGAGTCAACTAGTTATGTCAGAGGACAATGAAAGCATTGAAAAAAAAGCCAAAGATGAAATTGTAAAAATGGATGAGAGGAGGAATTCATCAAGATCTAATAGATTGTCTTTAGTGTCTAGTCGCAATAGTTCAGACTCTGTTGAAGTCCTTTCTCAAAGCTTAAAAACAACACCTGATTCTGAAGCAGCTTCTGTTCACTCCATCTCACAGAGCAGTAGTGTAGGTCATAAACTAAATTCAGAGTCTGTTGAAATATTACCCGATAGCCTTGTTAGTCCCAGTTCAATAGAATGCCTTGGATTTGACAGTTACTCTAGTGACAAAAATAGCAGCACATCATCTAACTTGTCTCCTGGAGATGTCAGTGATAAGAAATCGACCCCAATAGACCGGACCGAGAAAGCTGAGACCGCTGATAGTGTTAGTTTAGTCGCTGATGATGATGAAGACACTATGTCCTACAATTCCATTTCGGAATGTACTGCTCCTACTGTTTTAGACACTGATGATAAATCTGTTAGTCCATTTCCAAAGAGATTAGAGAAGAAGTTAATGGAGAAAGAATATATACATTTGGATCCTCCCTTACTGCCACAAAAAATGCAGTTAAGTGAAAATTCATCAAATGATGGTTCTTGGTCTGATAGAACATTGAATGCAGATAATGATAGTGTTATTTTAGATGTCAATACAGAAGAACAGAAGAAAGAGATTGAAGCAGAGGACACCTTAATGGAAAAACTAAGTGATTCCTCATCATTCTACAATGTAAATGTTTCCAGTGATATGCTCAGATCTGAGAGCTCTGTGTTTGTTAATGTGGAAAAACCACAATGCAGTTTACCAGAGAGTGGAGAGTGTTCCCAAAAAGAAAGTATTAAGGAAAGGACATCACCAATAAGCTCAGATAGCAAGAGCGATTTGGTTAAAATTGGTTCTGATCGAACATCAGGACACACATCTGGAGATGAGCTAGAGACAACTACATCATCTGATATAGAAATAATTCCCAGTCCTAATGGTGATAGTGGTCATGGGTTCTGCAGAAATAGTCCAGCAAAATACAATTTCAAGCAATCTAAATTTGATGGTACAACATCACCTAATCTAGTCGACTTAGTTTTAGGAAAATCTTTAGCTACAAAGATCAGAGGTCACAATAGGGAGTTGTCTGAAGCATCAATTCAGAGTAATACAAGTGATGATAGTCAGGGTTCAGAAAATGACCGTTTAATGCGAAGGCTGTGTGAAATGACAGAAATATTAGAAGCTAGAGAGAATAGACTTATGGAAATGAGCAGGAGTAATGCAGAATTAGCTGAAAGCAATGCAGACTTAAAAACACAAATGGAAAATATTCTGGCGAAGCATGGTACTCATGAGGGTGGAGACATTAGCACCATAACAGAAGACTACACGCAAAGAATGTCAGCACTAGAGAAGAAATTCCAACAAGCTATTAGAGAAAAGGTAAGAGCAATTAAAATTAAAAAAAAATCTTTGCATGTAAAGTACAAGTAGACAATTACTGCTATTTACCTGGTTTGTACCTACATTACAATAAAGAAATGAAGTTCAAATTATAAAGTACAGTTTCTCTGACCTCAATTATTTCAGGACCAATTAAGAAAACAACTAGACAGTTTCAAAGAGACTTCAACACGAAAGAACTCTTCGGAACTCGAGAACAGTTTGAAGGAGAAGGATGATGTGATATGCCAGCTTCAAGAGGAGGGAGAGAAGTTAGCTCGGCAGCAGCTCCAGCATTCTAATATAATCAAGAAGTTAAGAACCAAGGAAAAGGATAATGAACAAGTTATTAAAGGATTAAGGTAAGTTCCTAAAATATTTTTGTCTATTTGTATATAAAAGGGGTGTTACAATAAGTAGATCTGTCTCTATGTACTTATCCGAAATTCAAACATTGTTTATGGTTTTATTAGGGATAAAATAGCTGAGCAGACATCTGAGATGGATCGCCTGAAGAGATCTATAGCTGCGAAGGAAGAGCTTGAAGTCTCCCAGATCGAAGCTGTGTACAGACTCACTACAGCTAATAAGAAGATGGAGGCGGAACTTGTTGAGGTAAATAACCTATTTGCTATATTAAACAATTAAGCATGAAAGTTAGAGATTTTAAAAGTTAGAGAGTAAAATATTTACTTATAAATGATATTCAAATCTTAATAATATACTTATTTGGTTAGTTCTCGTTTGTAAGGTAATGTTAATGCTCTTATCGTGTTTTATCATACGTAAGCGTTAGAATGCTTGTATTTCGCATAAAGTACCTATATGTGACTCATTCTAAATGCCACCTTATAATAGTTGGATAAAGTTCAATTTTATATATTTAACTCAACTGTATAATGCAGTTTTCATTACCTATTATGTTATAATTAATTTTGTATTGTGCGGGGACAAGGTGGGGAAATAAATCCATGTTTTTGTGATTTTACCTTGGATTAAAATATAATACCTAACGATAATGGCGGCTGCTGATTTATCTTTGGACTGTTTTAATTAATTGAATGTTATCACACTTATCAGGGAAGGTAATATTATACACCGTTTATAATTCATGATTCATGCAAATGTCTACAATGAGCGCAATATTAACCATCATCTCTTTTCAATATATTATGAAGAGTTTATAAGTGTTATAATTTGATTTTTTATCTAATTAATATCACTTTTCGCACTCAAACTATCTCAAATTTATTACTATTTTAGCATAGCTCTTTGTCATATTTCATCCTTCGAGTAAATGGTGATACCATTTGTGATCTAACTAGAGATGTTCTACTAATTGCTTTTATTTACTCTTGAGTTGATAAATGTTCTTTCGTTTATTTGCTAAATTGGTACTAATGGACGGCGAACCCGATTACATAATACCGCATCAGACAAACACAGCACAATTGTTTATTAAACCGGTACCTAATTGAAAATTATTTTAAGTAGGTAGTTATCGAGACGACCTAACGTCGCTTTGAAGTAAGTAACATGAGGAAAACTATTATTTTTTTAAGATGATAAATAAATTTCGTTGTATTCCGGAACTGAGGTAATCTATATTCATTGTGTAGACAAAAAGCGCTCTCGACGATGCAACCCAACGGCTGACAACGACGCGTGCGTCCCTCGAGGCTGCGAAGCGCGAGCTGGCGGAGACAGAGAGCGAGCGAGTCGAGCTGCGGCGCCGCTGCGGAGAGCAAGCGAGACAGGTGCAGGACTACGACGCCGAGAAGGAGGAGAGGGAGAAGTTGCAGCATCAGCTGACGAGGCTGAGGGCCGATATGTTGCAAGGTGAGCTATCAGAATAATGTGTTATGTACTAGATAGTCGGGTGAACGGCCCTCGGTGCGTTCTCCATCCGTCCGGTGGAGCCGTGACGGCCCCAGGGCCAACTACAAAATGTCCTACCAGAAAAACTAAATAGTGATACGGAAATTTGATGACGTAATGCAGATTGTTTTAATTGCACACAAATTGATAGTAAAATTTATACCAAAAGATCCAAAAGTGTAAGTAAGTAAGTACATTTCCGTAACAAGAAATAGCATAATAAAACGTTTGTGAGGTTCTGTATGGAGTAGTGAAATTTATCAGGTATTAAGACTTTCACATTCTACAAACTTCATCGGCCGATTTAATCGGACACATTTATTGATTTGATATCAACCGACAAAAAGGTTCGATGGGCTGCACTGATTACGGTCCAAGTGAATCATCAAGATTTGCATAAAGATCCTATATAATTATTATGATGTAAGTGCGCACTAAGGAGGGATTTTAAGGCATTCATCACTTAGAAGTAGGTATAAATGCTTATGAATATAGGATAAAATGTTCGACCAAAAAGAATATAGTATAAATTAATAATTCCTGATGCTTTCGTGGTTATTGGACATTGGAATAAAAGAACGGATTTAACGGTGTATAATATTTCGTGTTTGTATTTGCAGAGGAGCGTCGCTGGGTGGGTCGCGAGGAGGCGCTGCGCGCTGAGTTGTGCGCGGCGCGCGAGTTGTGCGCGGCGCTGGAGGCGGGCGAGGCGGGTGCGGGGGGCGCGGCGGGCGGTGCGGCGGGCGCGGGGGGCGAGCACGCCGCCGCCGGGCTGCTGGCGCAGCTCGCGCAGCTGCAGCGCGCCGCCGTCGACCGCGACCGCGCGCACGCCGCCACGCTGCGGACTATCACGCACCAACTAGGTGACACACACTGACGACTATAACGGACTTCTTTACACAATATCGTTGTAAAATATAGTCTTTATGTTATATTGGTGTATGACATATATTATTGTAAAGTTTTATCAAAATACATCCATAGGTACATTCTTACAAACTTTTTCGGGTTCATAATATTTATCAATAAGGATTTAATTCGTGTGTATTTTTTTATGCTGACCTTTCGAAAACTTAACGGTTCTCATAAAATTCATGAAACCGAGATTTTTATACCGTTAGCATCCTTAAGGAATAAAATATGTTTTAAATACGATTTCCTCTAAAATAAATTCTTGAAGTTTACACTGTATAGCATTACCCACGGCGTCCAACTCGCGCTCTGTAACATTGTCCTGGTGGTATGCGACACAGCGGAGGCGGAGGCGTCGGCGGCGAAGGCGTCGGAGCGCGAGCGGGTGTCGCGCGAGGAGAGCGGCGAGGCGCGCGCGCGGCTGGACGCGGCGGAGGGGCTGCTGCAGGACGCGCAGGCGCGCGCCGCCGCCGCCGCCGCGCACGCCGCGCTGCTCGCCGCGAGACTCGCCGCTCTAGAGGAACAGCTCGACAGGTACACACCGTGTTTTAAAAGCTTTTATTTAACTTGCAATATAAATATATGTACTGGTGAAATCTTTCAACTCAATTTTGAAGCAGATAACTTAAACACTCGACAAACAAAAATCATATCAGACCTGTATCGAAGGGATGCCTAAAAATGCCAAACATAGAATAAAACTATCTTTGTATATACATGCTGCAATAATATGGTATTCGTTGATTCACCAAGACTAAGAAAAAACTGGTACATAGTTCAGACATGATTAATATGATAAAAAAATGGAAAAAATTACGAGAAAAAAATACCTATGATGAAAGCTAGGTAGTAAATATTAAAAAGACGCCAAGTTTAACAGTCAACTTTTATTTCAGTAAAACTCGTGAATTGGACCGCGTAAAAGAAGAATCGGAGAAAGTAATATCGGAGCTGCGGCAGCGCATCAGTGAGGTCGAGAAGATGTTGGAGGCCGAGAGAAGCGCGCTCGACACAGAGAGGAAAAGAAACGCAATACTGCAGGTATTGAAACTGTTCAATGTTCACTATATTATTTCATTTCTAAGAGTTGAGTGCACTTAATTATCTATATGTATTAAGAATATTTGAAATGTTTAACTATTTATTACAAATTAAGTAAGTACGTGTTTCATATATGTATGTATGAAAATGAAATATAATTTTAGGAGCAAGTTTCTACACGCGGCGACTTGTCACCGCCGCATTCTGTCGCATCCGATACGCTGTCATCTTCACTGTGGGCGTCGGTAAGTTATTTATTTAATATTAAGACTATTTTTTAACATTTGATATTGTGATATACGCCTTTTAATATATATTATTCGTAACGCGTAGATACTTTGATGATAAGTTACAATGAGATTTAAAGTAAAGTTGAGACATGTAGAGGTAGAATATATCGTGGCAGATCTAAGGACTGACGGCATCACTATTACTTTACTATTAGGAGCTTATAAATATGCCTTCATCTACTAGACACACTTGCAAATAGTTCTTTTGACACACTTGGATATTGTAAATCAGGTTTAAAACTAGTTATATATTTGTCAGGACGATGCCCGTTGCATCACGCCCACTCCCACCACGGCTCTTGGTGTTGAGGAGGTACTGTCCCAGCTGCAGAGGAAGGACGGCGAGCTGCGATCGCTCGTGGCGCAGTGCACGCAGCTGAGCAACGAGAAGACCGCGCTTCGGGACCATGTGGCCGAGCTACGAGCTAGGCTGGACGAGTATCAGGTACGTTTAGGGTTTCTTGCTCAAAGGTGGCAACGGGACCCTATTCCTGAGACTCCGTCCATCTTTCACCAAGCTGTATCTCAACCATGATAGTTAGTCAGTTGATTTATAATGTGACTAGTAGTAAGTTTCTCGGCGCGTTGGACTATGAGGTTAGTCAATAATTTCCAACCATTGGCTCAAATATTACGATTTATCTACATGTCAAACGTAGTATAATTTTTGATATATTTTATCAGTTTTGTAATATAACAAAAAAATACAAATTGTCTTGACGACTAAACGGAAATATTTTTTATGATTTAAATTTTAACATTGACAAATTAAAAATTAAATTTTGTGTGGTTATTGATATATAAATGAATCTAACCTAATAAAAAAAACAAATGTTTCAGAGCGTTCAAGAGCAATACGACGCCCTGCTCCAAATGTACGGCGAGAAGGAGGAACAAATGGAAGAGTTGAAGCTAGACTTGCAAGACGTGACGCAGCTGTACAAGGCGCAGCTCGACGAGCTCATAGCGCTGAAACAACAAGCCAAGCGATAGCACCGGCCTATATGCTGCACGGGAACCATGTTGTAAGGAACCCGGGCCTACGACACGCAGGGATATTATAACATTGTTATAAACACGAAAGCTATGTATCGAATAGATTGCTTTCAAAGAACTATAGCTGTCCCTCTCCACGATGTGCAACTGTAGGTTTGTTGATATTTTAAATACCAGTTTCTTTTTCCAGTACCTACTACCATTACTTTCTAGATAGTTTTCATTACTTTAGAGAATAATAATTAAGTAATCATGCCTACTCGTATTGTCAAATATTCTGCTACGCTCGGGTTTCCTGTCTAAAACGAGGCCATCTTTTACAAAACATGTATCCTAAAGTATTCTGCGGCTTATTTTGCTGTTTCATTAAATATTGGTTAACTATTTTTACTTATGTACATACATTACCTTGTGTTGTAATAAATTATATATGAAACGGTTATGGTCACAATTTTACATTGTATTATATACGTTTACGTATTTATAATTGTAAATGTTAAATTATTTTATTGTTTTATAAAAGCGGACATTGTTTCGTCGATGATATTGCAATGCCGTGTAACCCAACAATTGCTGATGCCGAGTAACTGAATTGTATTGTAGCAAATGTTATAGGATAGCTTTAAAATGGTATATGTTTGTGTTAATTTTTCCAAACAGTAGTGAAAACTCAAAATAAATTTATTAGTTACGCCTCATTAGCAATTAAAGGTTAGCGGATTTGCAGTATCATCAACAATTTAATTTTCATGATTATTTTCTAAATGACAGCATTGTCAATTAATTTTTGCAAAAGTTGTTCTATTCGCTGCTTCACATCTATCTATTGTGATAATTACGAAGTATATTTTGTTCTATTAGCGACGAAGTTTCCAAAAGTACTTACCTACTTATTTTATTGGATATAATAGTTCATTAATATCATATTCGATAGTTACTCGACGACGGAAGTGAAATCATTAACCTTCGCTTACTTATAATATATACATACAAATATAAGTAATGTAACTGATTCTATACAGATCCAACATCCTTAAAACTTTTATTCGTACAGGAGATTTCTTAAACATAATGGTGTAAGCATTAGCCATTTACTATGTACTTTAATCTGCGGATTTTTTCTTATAAATAATTAAGAAAACAGCTTATTTTTATCTAGAATAAAAAAGTAGTGCTAGATAATTCACTACCTATGTATTAGCAAACAACTTGTAAAGTAATTATTTCTGATGCTTTTAGGGTTATTACGCATTGGAATAAAACAACTATAACCTATTTAATACGCGTACTTTCACATTATACCGACTTTTGAGAACTTTACAGATCCCACATTCGTAGCAGGCTGTATATGGGAACCGTAAAGTTCACGAGACGTCAATTTATAATACGCGAGTTAAATTTGTTATAGTTGTTGTAAAATCTACTTTTAATTGATATTAAAAGAAATATATAATTATGTATAAACACCGAAATATTGATTCTAGAATATATAGAAAGTGATGTAATTGGTTACATAAATATACTTACAAACTTGATGTTATTAAACTATTTTGTAAAAATTGTGATTGTAAACTGAGGCCCTCAGTAGAGTAGTGACAAAAATCCGTGTTAATTTGTAAAATAAACATATTTGTGCGACATATTACGAAGATCGCTGTTATGTAACACATTTCTGCTGACTGCCTCAATTTAATTAGAAAAAAAATACATCTTGATTGTTAGTAGGTATATTTATGAAGTCAGCGTTACAAGTGCAATTTATAAATGTTACTATTATTTTATAATTTTAAATCGCAAATACTGCCGTTACGGTTTTTGTAAATAAAACATTAATGGAAAAATGTTGTTTTCTCTGTTATAATATACCAACAACTTCCTATAAGTAAGCGGAACAGATCCAGTGTCAACTATAATTACGTAACAGCTAAGTTAATAATTTAATATAAGTTACTTGACTATTTGGAGCAAATAATGCCATTATCTAAAATATAAATTGCATTGCAACGTTTGCTCTTGTTTCAAGGGCATTATGGATTAAAGTGATATGCAAAATACGTAGCTCTTTGATACATGGCGGATTCGACTACAGACTTTAATTTAAAGTCTTATAAAGAGGTTTTTCTATTTAAATAAAACAACAATATGACATACACCATTTATTAAATATTGAAGTAACAATCATACAACAGTGAATGCATTATTATAATAGAAAACACATAGTTGAAAACATGAAGGTAGGTAGGCAGGTACGCTAAATACTATATTTCTTGACATTGAGTTCCTATGGCTTATATTTAATTCCATTATTATTAAAATGCTTTTCAATGTATATGAAGAAAACACAGATTGACATGTATTATTACATATATAATATTAATGAGATATTATATTTAAACCTATTACATGCCGTCAATATTAGTTTTGTTTAAGAAACTTATTCTAAAACATCCAATTAGTATTAAAACACTGATATTTTATGAGCTATTCAAATAAATATTGAAACAGATCGCTGAGTTTTCTTCCACAATTTGTTTTTTTTTATATAGGTACAACATTTTTTTGTGCTACTAGTTTCTATATAAGTAATGCTACATCTTCAGGAATCTATTTAAAACGGCATTAAAACATTCGCATATTTTGCTATAGTACCTTCTGGCAATAAAACATATTATTATACATTCCGACAATAAAGTTGGTTAGATATGAATTCCAATCGAATGTTTTCGTATCTATAAGAAAACCATGTATTACAGTATTATATTCTTAATGCCATTCACTGCCTCATCCACAACACACACGTTACATGTGATTACAACTAGACATACACACATGAGGTTAAAATATTAATGAAGGTTATGTTAGAATGAAAATGGAACTCATTTTCTACAACACTGTTATAGAAGATCGGATTTTTTTTAATGATGTTAAATAGATATAGGGGATCAATTTTAGGAAAAATAGAATAAATCGGATTATTAAAGTAAGTACTTAGTTCAAAAAATTATGTCAACGCATATACTATACCTACTAAAAATTTGATTAAAACTGTTAAGATTACTAAATAATGAAAACTGTTTAAGATATAGAGAGCATTCAACTTAATGCAATGTTTAAAAACATTTATAAGAATATTTTTTTTATACTTTATCGCATAAAGACAGTAACATTTTATAAAATATGTCGAAGTGCCAAAGCATGGCACTTCATAAATGGTTGTTTCAGACGCTTGGATGAGATTAGGTGAGATACCAGAAAAAATCTTCCACATCAATAAAGAACTAATAATATATTTAAAATAACATCCCGTCGTTTTTGCGTCGGGGGTTAAAAAAGGCATATCCTAAGAGAAATAAGTAATGCCATTTTGTTTTTTTGTATATTATTTTACGTAATACTTACTTAACGAATCGTATTTAAGTAACATCAGTATTTTTTATATTAAATGCTCTCTTAAAGAAATATAGGTTAGTGTGTAGTTACAGAAAATGAGTTCATGGTGAGTTTTGTGGTGATTACTAAAACTAAATGCTACATATTAGATTACTAATAAAAAAATTAGCACTCTATTGAAGAGATGTATCATATTTATAAAGAGGACAGATATAAAACCTCTTTTGACGTTTATCCAAGACAGAACATTTGGAGTACATGTCAATGTCGTCAATAATAATTATAAATCAATACATAGTATAAAACAAAGTCGCTTTCGCTGTATGTCCGTATGTATGCTTAGATCTTTAAAACTACGCAACGGATTTTGATGCGGTTTTTTTTAATAGATAGAGTGATTCTTAAGGAAGGTTTATAGCACCCGTGCGAAGCCGGGGCGGGTCACTAGTAGTCAATAATTGTAAGCGTTTCGCCTACAAGCCTGAATTGAAAATCTAAATAGGTATTCTAAATGAATGAAGATCATAATAAACGAATATTATGTCTCATTAGTAAGTTGAATAATTTTGAAACCTGCGATTCTAAATAAAAGATGCTGAACGGAACTGACATTTTGATAGAAAATTTTTAACAGTATATATTTTTTAATAAAAGATCTTTTTTATTTTTCCAAGAGTGATGATATCGCCACAATACCTAACTATAAGATTAATATAAGCCGGCTACATAAACCAAAACCTAACACTAAGCTCGGACTGCACCTTTTTTCAATCTAACTTTGAAGAGCTTCGATGAAGCTTTTAATTATTTTAGGAGAGAGCAGTTTATAGAGCGAATGTCTACTTTTTTAGTAAGAATGTCTGGAGTAGCCATGAAGGCACCCCAGAAAAAATGACAAACCAAAGATAAACGAAAGCAGCCCGAGCTCTTTACCGAACAAAAAAAGGAACATCCTACAATGCCTCCTGCCATTGTTTCACATCGAAGGTAAATTCAATCGAAAAAAAAATAAGAAATAAAAAAGAAGTCTTAAGTAACGTCCTGTCTAATAACGAGGTCGGTTCGTTATCGACGTACCTTCGTCCTTTCGCCCCGGGCAGCGGCGCGCGGGCCGGGCGGCGCAGGCGCGGCTTGAGCCCGGGGAGAGGCCCCGGGGGGGCTCGGGGGGCTCGGGGGGGCGCGGCGCCCGCGGGGCTCACACCCATGCCATCCAACCTTCGTACATCAGGCACAAGTTCTCAGCGTTAGTAGCTTCCGATATTATGTAGTCCACCTGAAACAAAAACATTAAACATAAGTTAATTATTTTCCGGACAAAAATGTGAAAACTACACACGTGGAAACTGGATACGAAACCGCCTCAACTAACTCTACAGCACCGAATCAGCATCGCACGGGATCTCCTCGATCCGGTAAAAACGTATAACTTTATTCCATTGAAATAAGGTCGAAAATACGAATGTTATGGAAACTTTGATGCGAATCATACCTGGTCTGGCGCAGTGCGGCGCGCGGGTTCCGGATCTCTTCCTTCCAATTTGAGTCTGACGCGTTTCCACACACCAGCTCCTTGCGCGTTACGTTCTCCACCTGAAACACATTAATTACTTATACCTACTACTTATCTTTATATTTTGCTGAAGTTAAGAACTCTAAAAGTCAACGAATTGATATACCTACTAAGATTTTGTATTCCAAATACGGGTATCAATTCTGTCTTCAGTTTAATACATCTGAATATTTGGTGTTTCTCGGAGGTTTACGATTTCATTCCTTCAACAAGCAAATGTTTGTCTTCCATACTTACTACTTATAATACCACTTTTCACACATTTTTAATTTCTTTAATCACCAATTTGTATATTATATTGAAAATATAAATGTGTAGTGTTATATGACTCACCATGCCTGGAGTTGGGTTGCTTGGCGGCGCAGACGGCGGCCTGGCGCACGAGCCGCCGCGCGCCCGTCTCGCTCGCCCAGCGCGTCGGCAATCTAAAACATACAACAACAATTTGTAACATTTTCTCATAAACTTTATATAATTTTCCATTATTAGAATAATAAAAAAATATGAATGAATAAATTATTTGTATTTATATTTTTGACCTTCAACCAGATGCGTTACATGAGAAAGTATTCTCAAAGTTACCTTTTTTCATTACCTTTATATAATAGTGACTAACATACAATTTTGTGAAATAAAAGACAAAAATTATTATGTTGTAAAGGTAAACAATAGACGGACGAGCTAGATCAAACTTCGAACATATTATGTGCTTCTTACGACTATAAGAAGAAATAGAAAACATTTTTCATATTATGTATACAGTTACTATCGAGAGAGCTATCTATCTCATGGACGTGTGATTACTGTAATGAAATGCTGACATGGCTGCCACAGTTACCATAAACAAAAATATAAAATCCCAACTCACTCATTAAGCATGTCATAAGTGTCCGGTATTTGTTGTATCAGCGCGGAGGCGGCGGCGGCGACCTCAGCCGCGCCGGCCGTGTTCTCTGTTACCAGCGACAACAAGTCTGTTATACTTCTCTCGCGGTCCAGCAGTGCTGTGGCCGGGTTCGAATCCTGGAAATAGAAATGTTAAAGATAGTTCATGTCTATTTCACAATCTCCAAGTAAGCCCTATCGCATTGCACACCTAAATCTAATGGGAGTCAACTCTAAAACCTGAGGTTTTGAGTTATGCACACCTACCTACCAATAAAACAGACTTGATGTAACTTTTCCAGCTTCATATATAAAGCACTAGCTTCTGCCCGCGACTTCGTCCGCATGGAACTCCTCCTTTTTTGCAGTCGGTTATGAAGTAGCCTATGTCCTTTCTCAGGTTCCAGACTTTCTTTGTACCAAATTTCATTTAAATCGGTCCAGTAGTTTTAACGTGAAAGCGTAACAGACAGACAGACAGACAGACAGAGTTACTTTCGCATTTATAATATTAGTAGGGATTAATCTACACAGAAAACTCCTTAAGTGGACACATCACCATATTAATCAGTTTTTTGCTAACAGTATTCTACGTACTTATTTGGATAATGCAAAACAAGTATTTAATAAGAAATAACAAGTCATTTATTATAGGTATATTACCGCGAGAGCAGTCTGTAAAGTTTGTAACGGTCCTCTTAAATCTTTAGCAAGCGCCTCTCTGGCAGCTATCGGCGCTTCGAGCGCGGCGGCACGCGCGCGCGTTTGGGATGCGGCGTTTTGAACGCGCGTCGATAAAGACGCCGCGTCGCGAGTCAGCTGCGACGTTATGTCGGTTAGTAGTGCTGATATAGTTTCCACCTGAAACACAAGGTACAATATTGGTAATTAGAAATTACATTATATATATATATATATTTTACATTTATATATATACAGCTGTGTTAAATAAGAAACTTTTTAAGTGTTGATTATATTATTGTATAAATGTATATGGTATAATAAAATTTATATTTAACATGTTAAAAGCAACAAATTAACGAAAAAAGTTACAAAACTGATAACACTGGTGGAAACTTACCCAGTGCTGGTCGATATTGCCCTCAGGGTGTAGCATTTCCATCAACGCGTGTTGAACATCGGTTACTCGCAAAGAATACTTCTGCGACAGCGTACACGCCTGAAAACAAACAACTTATAATAAAAAAAATCCAAATCGCTTTCTTAGTAGTAGGTATGTTGTGATAGGTTATTTTATACAATATAGGTACTGGTTGGTAAATGTATGTATATCGTGTTTACCTTCTCCCAGTGCGCGAGTGCTTGGCGCGCGGTACGCGGCGCGCGCGGCGAGGGCCGGGCCGCGGCGGCGCGGCGCGCGTGTGTGGCCAGCGCGGCCGCCGCGCTGCACAGCGCCGCGCCCCGCGCCGAACGCGCGCCCCAAGAAGCCTCCAGCCGCGCCAGCGGAGACTGCAGCGCGGGGTTCGCTCCCGCGCCCCACTTCACCCTGCGACCACGACAGATATGTTACCGAACCGATCCGGATACGAGATATTTTTTCAATAATAAAAACCTGTCAATATATGCCACCGATTGCTGATCATTATCGACGAAAGCTTCTCGCACTGGATAATAGAAAATTGAATTTACCTCTGATGTACAGCCGTTAGCAAGCTTTGCGCTTTCGCGACGGCGGCGGTGAGTTTTTCCACGGCGACGGCGAGTTCTCTCGATCGACGCGCCAAGGCCGGCCCCGGTTCTTGATTGGAGCCAACCACCTGCAAACAAAATAAAACTTCAATAGAATGCCAAATAACTAATTAAGAACGGTAGAAATAATTACCTACTTATTACAATGTAGAACTTATGCTTGGGAGCTTAAAGAGCTGTGTTAAAGTTGTATAAGAGAGTGACTTGTGATAATTTACTTATTTGACATTGTAGACTAGACAATATATGAGAACATATTCGAAATAGCTATTGCGGATATTATATATACAAACCTCGGAGTGCAGCTGTGTATGCGCGGCGAGCCGCAGCCGCGCGCAGTTGGCGGCGGCGCGGGCGCGGAGGCGCGCGGCGGAGGCGGCGGCCACACGCTCGCGGCGCGCGCGCGCCGTCGCCAGCCGCGAGGCGAGCGAGTTCGCGCGCTCGCACGCGCTCGACGGAGCGCGCGCTTTCTCGCAGAGTGACTCCAGGGACACGCTCCATGACGCGCCTACAACGAAAATGTATGAAATGTGTTAAATATTTACCTAGTCCTGTGTCCCCAAATGGGTGAGGGGGCCTCTACTAAGAGTCGTAAATTTTGTATGGTAAATATTTGAATTCTCTTACCGATTTCTTTCTGCTCAACTTCAGCGGCTATATCTAGTCTCGCTCTTCTCAATAACAAGCATAGCACTGAAGCTAATGCCTTCGAATGCACTCCTAATACACAGCGCGATACGTACTCTGCTGTAAACCTGAAAATGAAATATAAGCAAAACATTATATTATTATATACTTATACTAGCGACCCGCCCCGGCTTCACACGGGGGCTATAAACCTTCCTTAAGAATCACTCTATCTATTAAAAAAAACCGCATCAAAATCCGTTGCGTAGTTTTAAAGATCTAAGCATACATACGGACATACAGCGAAAGCGACTTTGTTTTATACTATGTATTGATAGTAACTTATCCAAATTGAATACATTGCATGATAGACATTATATCTGTTTCTATCGATTTAGAAAAAAAATCTTACCTCTTAACAGGCTTACAAAGCGCTACATCGTCGTACACGGTCACCGGCCCTGTGCCTTTGAACGCGCACGCCATCTGTGCGCACATCGCAAACACTTCTGCGACCGTCTGAACACGACGCACCAGGAAGATGTCTTCTAGAATGGAGCGGAGCACCGGACTTTGCAATGTCGCCTGGAAAGAGAAATAATTTTGTGATTTTCAACGTTATAATAGCAGCGCTTTGTTATCAGATGATAAGTGAAAAGGTCTATAAAAAGAATACTTGTGTTTTACTTACCGACATATGCATGGCGTCACTGATGTGGTCTATCTTCCGCCATGCGGCCGGCACGGGGACGGCTAAGTGATCCGCCAATTCTCTGGCTCGGAGCTCGACTGCTGCGAAAAGCCCATTGAAGCCCATCAGAAGCATCCTGCCAGTAGATTGTCCCTCGGTCTCGGTGTTCGGCGTGAGAAGGATCTCATATCGAGATCGAAGTTCAGCTGCCAAAATTTGTGCGCCATTGGCGGGTGACTGCAAGTAGAATTTTAATTATTTACATTATTATATGATAGACTAGCGGCCCGTCCCGGCTTCGCACGGGGGGACTTAAGATTTTTTTCCCCCGTTTTTGAAACATTTTCGGTTACTGCTACGCAACTATAAGACCTAGCGTGATATTATATAGCCTATGTTACTCGGGGATAATGTAGTTTTCCAAAGGTGAAAGAATTTTTGAAATCGGTCCAGTAGTTTCGGAGCCTATTCATTACAAACATACAAAAATACAAAAATACAAAAATACAAATCTTTCCTCTTTATAATATTAGTATAGACTAGGAAATTGTATGTTTGGAAAGATACTTAATAAATTTAAAGTGTGAAAGAAGTAATCCGGACACTATGATTAACCAATTCAAAATATATATATATATATACTACTGTTACAAGGAAATAAAAAAAAAAACAGCTACCTACCTCCATATCCATAAGTAAATATCTGAAATGCATTTCTAGTTGAGTCAATAGTTCATTAAGTGGTATTGGCAAGTTTACAATTACAGCATTCAGCTCGTTTATCATCATCAGTACCGACGGATCTTCAGAGTGTAGTTTCTTCATTGCTTCCGGCAGTATTATTGTACTATAGTTATAGTTTAGTTGTACTAAATCGGTGATAAGAAGATTCGCATTGCGAACGCTTTCGACTGCTACAGGCATCGCGGCGTCTTCAGCCGAAGCAGACTGCAACGGTAACAGAGATAGTAACTCTACTGCTTGCATTGACAAAGCACTCATATCATCTAAAAACCATTCTCCTTCCCTAGAAGTTAAATCTACTAGACAGTCTCCAGCACTCTGAGCTCCATTTTCTAGCATTAAGTATCTTCTGTTCAAATTACAGAGCATGCCGATGACGACACTTTCTAAAGCCGCTCCTGCGCCATCTTCTGTTCGTACCCAGTTACTGATGTTAGATTTTGCTTCAATGTAGGCATCCTGTGCTAGAGCTACTGCATCAGGGCCGCCCTCTAATTGCAGTCGCTCATTCACCTTGGTCAAATTAGCATTAGCTTCGGCATTAATAGTCTGCAAACGGTAGTTGTAAGCGACAATTTGTTCACTGTTGTTTGCATTATCTGAATTAACAAGAGCAGTGACTTGGTTGGAAACTTCTCGACACACTTCTGGCGATTTGCTCTCCAGAGCTTCCGCAAGCCATTTGCGGAACATAACAATACGATGATATTCTGTGTGACTTTGAGGATAGTACTGCGATACTGCTACGTATTGAGATAAGAGTTCTAAACAAGACCTAACAAGATGATTTGTCTGTTGCATGCTTTGATTCAAATCATTTTCAGCTTGCTCACATTGTGTTATCATAGAGCCTTGACCAGCATTAGTAAGAAATTCTTTAATGTGGTCAAATATAGGGGTATCATCGTCTACATTAGGTCCAGAGAACTCTTGAACCCAAGCCATAAGTTGCGGTCCATTGATCGCTTCATTGGCGGCTGCGAAACTTTCTATCTGAGTATCAAAATCATTTAGTATCTTTACTAGTGCTTTCATGGAATCTTCAACTGCATTCTTAGCTTGTTTGTAGGATGAGTATTTCTGTGATATAGCAAAAAGAGGATGGCTGCTTAAATTCGGACCATAAGCTTCAATCTCCTTAACCAACGCCATTTGCTGATGACAGTTGTGCAGCCTTTCTTCCACTGATTTCAATTCCTCTGTCTCTTGCAACCAGTTATCAGCACACTGCTTTATTTCAGGAAGTACAGCCAGGAATTGTTCCCTAAAACAATGAACAAATGTTAACTGAACCCGAATTCATATTTAATAGCGCATATGGAACACGAGCTCGTCAATAATGCAGGCAGACGTGAACAGGAAGTGAGTGCGTAATCAAAGTGGCTTTTAGTGGTACGGCAGAAATTAATTATTCTTTGCGTGAAATTAATAATTAATAACTGTTATAACTGTGTTGTAGATTCACAGCTTGTCACCCTAATATGATTTGAAGAAGTCACTTAAAATTCTGAAATTTACTTACACCTTTTAGAGTCGGATTTTAAAAAACGTACAAATATTATTAATATAATAGGATTAGATCATTATACATATTTCAAAAATAACATCTATAATATTCTTCATTGAAATCTGCTACCTTTGTACCTTTTACTTACATTCGTATGAGACTTATTATAATAATTATATATTTTTAAATAAATAATATACTCGCAGTTAAGAGCATGATTTTGTCTGAAGTTATTATTTAAGTAGCAACTTTTAAAAAAACTTTAGGGAAACAATTATTTTTAATATTTTATTTATTACGTAAGTATACACAAAACAAAGCGCCAACAAAAATACCTACTCCATCATTAATATTATAATTTCAGCTCCGATATTAAAATTTCCTGTGATCATAATCCACCGACTGACAGATTTGATTTGATGTGGTATTAATAGTATAGCTTAACAATAACATAGATTTGTTAAATAAATAACAGATCTAATGTATATTTAAATAGAGTCAAAGTTTGGTTAGCAACTGTATTGTGAGTTATGCACACAATAGTATGTAGATATGGCTCGTATTCCGCGTTCACACTCGTTGGTTATCGCGAACATAAATACACATTATTTGTATTTATTGCTACAAAGCGGAGAAGTACAATAAAACTCCAAAGACGGATGAAATGCTCCTTTGTTTTTGTTTGTACCTATTGGTGAAAATACTAAGCAAAAGCCCTTGTTACATTTTCACGTAAATTGACTAGCAAGTAGAAATAAACTTTGAGAAAATATGTAATGTAAAGGACATAAAACAATTCGATATAGGCGACAAAAGAACATGTCGTACTATAGATTTTATTATTCTCTCATACAAGGTTGATACGTATATATTTTTTATTACCTACCTACTTTGTAAGGACAACACCTAAATCCAATTAATATCAATAGTTCGATAACTTACGTTAAATATTAGGTATATGAAAAAACTCAGAGAGGCCTACACAATAAAAAGGTAATATTTACATGAAAAGAAAATATGTAAGTAGTTCATATTCCATTTATTATTAAATGTTACCCAGCTCCATCAATTTGTACACCTAACAACAAAAACTATTTCACGTAAACAATGAAACAGCTACAAAAAGTAGTGCAAAGTTTTGTCCTTGACTTGCAACCGATATTGTTTCATATGTAGGATTTTTGCAAGCAAAGAAATATGCTCAGTACGTGTACGAGGCAGCTGGTTCGAGAAACTTTATGGAACTAACGCAGTATTTGTAGCATTAACGTCAAAGTTGCTGCAATGCTAATTGTAATTATGTTAAACGTATATATGGAAAATTCCGAGACCATTTTCATGAAACTGATGTTAATTTAGCTTTGTTGTATGTATGTTTGTAGCTCAGAGTATACGTAATAAAACCTGTCTGAGAGGACAGAACGGATTATGGAACCTTTTTGCCAAATTTGGCTTTTTTGAAAGTATAATGCATTTTTACTTACGTCACGTCAGCAAATTGCTGTCTTAGTTCAAGTGCTCTCACTGCCAACATCGCTAGTGCAGCCCTGACGTCTCTTTCACCACGTCTTTTCTTCCCTCCACCGGCACCCCACTCTACTAAAGGATCGTAGACGAAGGCTTCGAGGAGAGTTAGCAAGGTCTCGCGGCCGCGACGCATGGAGCGCAGGACATGCTCGCAGGCCAGGCGGAAGATACCCTGAATAAAGATATATTAATTAGATATGCTTTTGTTGTAGCGACAAACACGTAATCGCGTTAAAGTAGGTATATTATTGTTAATTTATATATGTAGGTATACATTTCATTAAATCATGGGATATACACAAAGTTTGTAAACAATATTCTACCGCTAAACTAATTTAACTTTACTAAACCCAGGAAGTTCAAAATTTATTACATACATTCGTTTTCTTCTAAGTAACTAGGTACCTTTACTTTGTTGACTAATGCAATTTAATATGAAAGTATCCAGTTTTCGGCAAATATGTGAACGGATACCCTTAAGGTCCCACTGACACCCAAAGGAGTTACATTTCCTCAGTAATATAGATTCTCGGTCCGACAGAAGGTTAATGGGTATCGTGACAGCGCAAACACGTGCCGGATATTACTGGATTTGTTGCGGTAAACGAGATTTGGAGATATAATCATGAGATAAGTAATTTATTTACTTTAACGGATTTTTTTTCAGATCTGATTCTATTTTACAATTAGGATTTTGTTTCTAGTCCAGCCTATAAATATTCTGCTGCAGCTAAGTACTATGTATAAAATCAGGCGGTTATTTTCAAACGTGTGTAAATCTCTGGTCGGTTTCTATATAGCAAACCGGGTCAGCATCGCATTAGCTAATAGATCACGTATCATCCGGCGCGGTACGGCAAACATCAGAACATGTGCATGCACGAGTTGGACTCGCAATACCAATAGACGAACAGTGCATCGGAAAACAGTGGATTAATGGTTGCGAAAATATTCTAAATATAATCCACTATATTTACGCTCGTCATCCGTGTTTCGTGTTCAATAGTCCGATAGACAACATGCTGCATGATAGACGGATTAAGTTATTAAAGACATCATTCCATTGCTTTACTATACACTCTTTCTCCAGCAGTCCTCTTCCTTAAGAAGAAAATATTTAAAATAATAGTAGTTAATAATCCATTCTATGTTAATATGTAACAAGTAAACTGGCTACGAATGTGTCTATGCCTCATTAAATAATACATATTCTAAGCCGTAAACGTCAAATTAGCACTAATTTTAACTATATTTGCCATACTTTCGTAAACAAACCAGAAAGGAATATCCCGACTTCACTTATAACTGCATTAATATCATTGCAAATACTGCCGGCAACGGCCTATAGTAGGTACTTAGCTTAGCTGAACCGCCAAACTCAATTTATAGTTTGCCTCCCAGTCGACGGGTGAAGATGCCTCGTGGAGGTTACTCGATTATTAAAGAGTAAATGTACTGTAGAATTATATTAGCATATATTCCGTAGTCGAGCAGTAACATGCATAAATTTGGTAATTTGACCGCAAAAGCGCTGTATCGTAAAAGTTCTTCATCACCCTCGCACATAAACCATTTTTCATTGTAAATATTCTATAGTATTACGCTGAAGGTACAGATCTATTATTTGATATTCAGGATAGGTTTGCATTCTAACGTCGTACCTACGTAGCTACATAAAATCTAAACTTCGCTTTACCTGCTAAGATCATTTTCTAATAACAAGAAAGGGCAAAGTATCAACTATGAGGTCGTAAAGTTAAGCAGATTTGCGGAGCTGCAACACACAAAGTTGTTAGCAAGGAAGAGAGTTTTTCATCTACCTGCATAACATCGGGGTAATTACGAGAGCGCGCGGTGCACAAAGCCGGGAACTCTTACCACGCTAATACCTACTACAGAATTCAGAACTTCATGAATGAGAATTTATAATATAGGTAAACTTATTTATAATACATTATATAGGTGGTTTATATTTGTTATCCCATTTAATGGCTGCTACGAATGCATTTCTGTCTGTTAAACTACTTCTATACCTTGCGTTTGGCACAAAATATGAATGAATGTTTTTAAATGGATGTCCGAATACATATTAAGAGTTAAGACTTATTTATACTTAGAGATAATAGTAATTAGAAAAATGTACAAACAATTTATTCTGTTTTTCTTTTGTTAACTTGAATTCTTTCTAATATAATATGCATAAGCATTTCTAAATCCGACCTTTAAGAATTATCAGTATAGAATTATAGGTTATAGAAATCAAATATATTACATATATACCTACATTTTCACCAGTTTCTGTTGGCAAAGTCTTTTTAATCTTATGTAAAGCAGGATGCTCGACATAACTCGTGTGCAGCTGCGAAATACTTGCGACGGTTGGGGAATGCACGGTACTGGATAGCTGTCCCGCCACAAAGTGCCGAATAAAACATTTTGAACATACTCGTAGTTATGTTAGTAGACTGTTAAAATAATTTGACGGCTCAAATTTATAGAATAGCTTGGATATTTTTAAATTTATACCGATAGTTTCGTAAGTAAATACAAAGTTATTACACAAAAGAGTATAGAACACAATTTTAGCCGAATTTTCTTTTAGTTAGGTATTTATAAACTGTTTAGCGGTGAGTTTTTTTACATAAATTTTAATGCCATTTGCATGAAGGATTACAATTTACAAACTAAAAATGTTAAATTCGTAGTTTTCTTTAGCAAATTGCTGGTGCTATTAGTAACCCCTAAACGGCATATTCAATTCAAGGCCAGCTAGTATTTACGACTAGACATGGCCGTTATTTTGTGACCGACCGCCTAATTTATGTTTTCATTTCACATTTTTAGCATTCAGTTAGTATCATTCACACGTTACATGTAGCTCAATGCGGGCTATCGCAGGTCACAGAATTGCTAGTAGCTAATTTCGAATAAAGTTTACGGTCAAGTAACATGTTTCATCTTTGACAGACAAGGAAATTGATAAAAAACTAGCCAATTATTGACTGATTTTAATCCCAACGGGCATTATAGCCCATTACATATTTAATTGTTTTCAATAAAATACTTATTGATTCTTTAATATTAAAACAAATAGTTCCACACTAATGACATAGCTAAGCCTTGCATAAAATTTTCCATTTCAAAACTCCATATAGATTACCCTTAGCGGCATCAAAGCTTTCAAGCGAGGGAGGCACCACAAGCAAAAGCTTACAGCTTATACGATGAGCTTGCAGTTAGGCGTGTAGGCTTAAATAGACTCACAGATCTTTGCAAACATATTTACAGAGATTTTAGACTTTGTCGCAACAATCGCCCAGGAAAGGTACCAACTTCAGTAGGATATTATAAACATCCATTTTACTAATATCCAAATTAATATTTAAGTTCATAAAATATACACAAAAATAAAAGCTTTTCTAGCATCTTTGTTTGGTATTATATATTTACTAATATATATTTTCAGTTAAAACATTGAACGGTAAAGTCTGTAAAATGTGGACAGCGCTTCAGTCAAGCTTGCAAAGTTACTAACAGGTTGCAGGTTCGATCCCCGCGAGACGAGTACTATTACTGCACTCTGAATATTGCAGGAGGGTGCATCCGGCACTATGCACTGGGTTTGGAGGGAACGGAACACAGAAGATAATAAACACGATGAAAAGCGAATGAACGAGCATGGACCAACTTATTTGAAATTGCGAAAGAACGACAAGTATCTAACATCAGTTGATAAGGTCATATAAATAAAAACATTCAAATCTAACTCGCGTATTACTTGCGTCATTTTTGCTGACGTTTTGAGTTGGTAGTTAATTACAGTCTAACACACGCAGAAAATTGTCAGTAAACTGAATGAAAAAGTAACGTAAGTTTAAGATAGGTATTTCGCCGAAACTTTGATAGCCATATTATATAAATATCATTAACATTTTATATTGTAGAACAACTATGAACGAACATATTTATTAACACGCTATGTTATACGTACTGAAAAGTTCTTTGCAAGAGTAGCAAGTCTTGCGAAGAGATAACAAAATTAATTTACTTGAACTTAAAGGTTTGTTTGGTTATTAAATTATCTAATAGGCCCTGGGGAGTAGCTTTTTGATGTAATTACAGTAACTTAACCTTGAAAATACGCTGGCTGCGAGAAAGATCAAGTTACTCGATCATAAAATATAACGCGGTCACATGTTTAGTGGATACATTTATTTTACAAGTTTCGCTATGGAAATTTCACTTCCCCATAAAATTGATGTTTGAAATATCGGTAACGAAATGTACAGAAGACCGTGCCACCTTTTCCAGATTATTCCAAATGAACGTGTCAGTTTTTGTGTGCGCATTTCTGTATTAATACTCTACAAATTATGAAATTACCTCAGCCTCTGTTTGCGACACAAACTCCCGTGTTATGAAATAAATTAACCCTAATTAGCACTCAAAGGGGTTCCGCTCAGAAATTTCATATATAATTTATGTTTGTATTTAGCACGCGCGTAACAAAGGGTCTTATATAAGATTTGACCTTTTCTTCTATTTTTTGTGTAGCACCATTTAAAATTAAGCAATTACCGCAATTGGAATTAGAACCAGGAAATATGCTCACATAAACGGCCTTCCTGTTATATACTACGATGTTCGTAAAATTAAATGCTTATTGAAAATTAGTATGTACTCTACTTAGTACTGGACACATTCCTCTGTAAAGGTTCGTAGCTAGAAGATCAGAGTTACTTATTATTCACACAGATATAATGCATAATTAATGCAATAAATAAAATATATATATGATCATAGTCAAAATAGCTTGACGTCGGTAATACCACGCGGAGGGAATGGCAAGTTAAGCGCACTGAGGCCGCGACATGGCGCCACTGTCATCCGGCACGATAACGTCTTGCATAAAGCGAGAGCCAAGTTAATACACACGTATAGGTTAACCTCGCCTATTTTACAGCACCGTTTTCTTATTATTGGTAAATTACGCCAACGTCGCCAACTATATCACAGAGGAGGGTGTATAATCGATATAATTTTGATATAAATGACCGCAGCCCTGTGGAGATATGCCGATCGCAACCCGCAAGCGGCGACACTTCATTAAAACTTGGAACGACAAGTTTCCACTTACAAAATATACCGCGGCTTGTGTCAACTAAGGCAAATTTATTTCAACAAGAATAAATCATGAATTTTCAATAACATTTTTCTGTGATAACGTTTTCTGGATACTTAATGTTAAGTGTTACCAAATAATGTTCGGCCGTGTTGCAGGCCAATCTTTGTTCTATAAATGCAATTTCACAATGTGTTTGCTGTTGTAATCTTTAGGATACAGAAAAGTTCAGAAAACCTCGTACTTAATGCCAGACTAGACAGTCTGTAATATATCAAATTACGTACGCTTTAAAAAACATTTAATTTAAAAAGATCAATTCTGGAAGTTTTATCGACTGGAAACTTGAGACGCAATTTTTCCCGAATTAAAATTGAAGTGGATCTCAAGGAGCAAACAATATCCGAGTGGAGGCCAGTCCGGGTATTAATTTGAATGATCAAACAATCGAGAAGCAAATTAAGTTTAACTTTATACTTGATAAGAATTTAACGGAAATTATTATTAGGTATAGAAAAGTAACAGATTTTTCAATTACTTAATAATAAATACGGAAATTAAATTAAAATTGTTTTACTCGATAGTACATTATATACAATAGCACAGTCAGTCACGTTGTCGGTCAGTCGCAAAAGAGAGACCGAGTAGTCGTACAGGCAATCTAGGAGAGTAGACAGCTCAAATTGCCTCAAATAAGGAAAGATTAGGAAGAAGGTTTTAAATTTTACTTCGTCTACAGCTTAAATGATAACGCCCGAGTTTCTTTCCGGGGTTAATCTTTATGAACACTATTTAAAACAATTTTCGGTACAATTTGACAAATGATGTTAAGAGTATTCTTATTATTAAACTTCCGTTGTGAGTAGAAAACAGCAACTTAGTATTAAAATTAATATATCAGGCAACAATATTAATGAACGTACCAATACCACGCACGTCGAAACACAGCGGATAAACATTGTTGATCGAGATTTGTTTTTGTAATCCGCCGTGTAAGCGACAAGCCCGTGATGTCAGGGAAAAGGAAAAGAAAAAGAATTTTTGATGAAAAAATGTACATAATATTCATAACTCACGTTTTTTTGTGTTCGTAGAATTCATTAACGGAACAGGGTACAGTACGATAATTAATCTTGACCTAGATTATTATCTAACGTTAAGATGAAGATTTATTCATTATATAGCAAGTGACAAAAATATAACTGAATGATGTACGTATGTAATTAATAATATAAATCTAAGGACCCAGAAAAAATACATGGCTTCCAGAGCATAAATACATAAGTTTACGTAAGTAAATTTTTGAAACCGAGGGGCACTGCTATTTGAAAACAAACACAAATGTTGTTTAGTGTAAAATTAGGTAATTTCTAAGTACCTATATGTATGTTTAAGTAATTTATGTAATTAAGTAATTGAATGTTATAGTAGCACCCAGAGTTACATTTGCAAATAATTATGCTGGTTTTCATTATTCATAAAGTATTCGCTCGCTCATTAGGTGTTCTACATTTCCAGTCCAAATCCAACGTCATAGGGTAGTCTAATATTAATTAGGTTTTTTAAAATTATAAATTGAAATGTAGATGAAAGTAGGTATAATTACATATTTATTACTTTCAGGTTACAAACTGTTACATTCATATTGACTACCGCTTTTAGAGCAAGCGTAAATATTGTTGTACAGCTTCATCCGATAGAACGTATTTTAAAGTTTAATAATGGAGTAACGAACATATATATATATATACCTACCTACCTATGATAGATTGAGATGATAATTTACGATATGGTTCAACCGAAACCGAAGGAGTAAAAAAAATATGCTTCAAAAACTCGTTTCAATATAAGTCACGTTTGACAACTGTAAATGAATAAGCTCGCATTTTTATGTTACAGCTTAGGTACACGTGTATAACAAAGTTCGCCAGCACGGCGGCTAGAGATTGAAATAATAATGAACGAGCGGACTTGACTGTTCCGAGCCTGAGTGGGATGATGCGAGGGGCCAAGGGTGGAGGAGCGGAGGGCGCCCTGATGCAATATTCATACCCCGAGTCAACAGTTGGCGATGCGATTTCACTGGAAGATTAAAAGAATTGAAACTATTTGCGCGACGTTCGGATAATACTGGTAAATATTTTAAGAGATCGCATCGCTATGCTACATTTGCTGTAACAGTTTGTGAATATAAATTTTCTGTGATCTAATATTCTATGTGTTTTTGGAAACATTTACCTACATCGATATCACGGAAAATACAAAACAGTTTTGATTATAGGTAATATCGATCAGGTAAAGCGGCTAGTTCGTATCGCACCGCACAGGACATTCATTCTGTCATTACGTATTCTTACAAAAGGTTATTCGAAGATGATCGTTAGCTAGCATGACGTGTACTATTAATATCGAACAATAAAACACGATCAACCTTTCATTCAAGTGATATATTGAAGGACACATTTACTCTTGAAATATTGAAAACATACTTCAATTTATACTGTTTTATTTTCTTACAATGTTATTCGATTACTAACTACCAACAACCGATGTCAAATTTTTAACGTTGGATAATTTCTGTACCGATTCTAAAGGTTTCCAAATACCTGTTTCGTACCATTAGGTTATGACATTAATTAGTCTAGACACACAGCAGCGCTATGAACAACTGAGTGTCAAGATAAGCGAGGCCTGTGATCAATTAAAAACATGGTTCACAGTAAACGGGCTTTTATTAAATGTTGATAAGTCGAGCATAATGGTATTCTCGGGCAGAACAGTTACCTTACCTCGGTCAATTATGAACAGTCCAATGCCGCTGTGCACTGAGAGTAGGTTTCTTGGCTTCATGTTGGATGCAAACCTCAACTGGAAGTGCCATGTCGACGGACTGTGTGATAGACTAAATAGTGCTGTATTCGCGTTGCGCAAATTAAAGCCTCTTATTTCTGATGATGCACTCAAACAGGTGTACTATGCACACTTTCACTCTATCATGTCATACGGGACGCTCCTCTGGGGCGACTCCACAGATGCTCATCGAGTGTTGGTAGTACAGAAGAGGGCGTTACGTGTACTTGGTGGAGTGAAGAATAGACAATCGTGTAGAAATCAGTTTATGTTACAAAAAATTATGACACATTTTTCGTTGTACCTGTTTGAAGTAATACTGTTCGTCAGAAATAATTTAACACGGTTTAAGTTTGTTAGCATCCCTGGTAAGCAAAGTCGTCTCACTGGACGTTTACGAACTATCCCGCGTCGCATGGCGCTTTCAGAAAAAAATCCGCGCGTTATCGGACCGACACTTTATAACCACCTTCCGACTAAGATTAAAAATGAGCCGTGTGACGAAGCATTTAAGCGCCAATTGAGAATTTTTTTTTTGTTGGAAAATCCATTTTATTCTGTAAATGAGTATAATAAAATGAAATTTATTTGACATGTTATTTACTATCTATTATTGTTTATTACCAATATTTTGAATCTGACATTTTATATATATATAACCTATCGCTAAAATGTTTAAAATGTTTAAATTTACTTGACGACTAAAGAGAAAAATTATAATAATGACATTTGTAAAATAGTTTTAATTTTATTTCTTATGTGTTTGTTTATTTTATAATGTAAAATTTTGACGATCTCACTATGAGTACATATAATATGACATAATGTGTAATTATAATGTATGTAATAATGAGAAATAAATAAATCTAATCTAATCTATTAGCCAAATTCGAAAATTAATGGATATACCACCCATTCCAGCTAACGGAGTTCTATAAAATTCAGCTTGTCAAATAGCAAATTATTAACAAACCTTCAAAAATCGGTCCAAGACATTAACACTTTTGATGTTCCTAAAAAATGACATTATCATACAATTTTCGTCACACACATCTTTCAAATATTTCTTCCCGATATGATACACAAAACTGCTCGCAGCGTGTACCTACGTGATGCCATCATCTTGCAGTTATTCGGCCATCGTCTGTGCGAGTCAAAGCTTTGTGATTCAAATCTTACAGTCACAGCCGCGTGCCGACTAACTTGGGTTGTTTGCTATTCTGAGGGTAACTAATTTTGCTCAATGTAGTCTATTATATCTAAAACCCGTTACAGAGAACTCAAAATCCTAACAAGAAATTGCCAAGAAACTATTGGATCAATTTTATAATGCTTACGCTTTGTAAATGTTGATTCACCGAATTTCATATTCAGTAAGGGTTTTCTACCTACAAATTAAAATTTTAATACTTTAGTTTACTCTCTTTTATATTTTAGGAATCTAATCATCGCCTCATTATATAAATCATTTCCATGATATGAAACATTTTTGACTGCAAATATGATTTAGATTTAGTCAAATAAGCTTTACTTTACAAACAATTTTATTAGATACAATTATTCGTAAGAAAAGAGGTGGTTTTATTTCGTCTGTTTTATATTCTCTAACCAAGCACAACATTCTATCCTAGTCACGCATTTACCGGTAGTAACTTTTTCAACTAGTAAGACTTTACAAGATGTCAAGTTTCAGAGTTTCTCGTTCATAGATCATTTAGCGAAAATATCAGTAGAATTACAAACATATTATTAATCAATTTTCAGAAGTAATATTGAATAAATAATATATAATAATTCTTTATCTATTATTCTAATATTCGGACGAACGATCGTTTAAAAACCGACGTAAATCTAAATCGTGTCGAATCTGATCCTCTTAGAAGTGTGCTTGAATGAGTAATAAAATAAAAAGACATTAAGGGATTTATCTGAAATGGAAAGGATTTGGTACATATTGGAAACATAATCTTTAAACATATTTAACTAAGATTCTTATTTCAGATAGTACTTAATTCCTAACAGATCCTAGTAACGGTCCGTAGAATCACATGAATCAACTTAAACTACGCATACTAAAATCTCTCATGACTCGTGTAACATCCATAAAAATAACATAAACCAATAAATCGAATGCTGTAAATATCACAAACTTCATATCAAAATCAGCGACAAATATAAAATTGCATGTTCAAAGATAACCAAAAATAGATTTGGCGCAAAAGTTCACGGTCACATATACTGGCGTTTTATTTATTTATATACTGACAAACAGCGGGTTCTAAAGCTACCTAGACTTTTCGTCGGTAGGTACTATTGAAATATAAAGACTACGAGTATCTATATATCAATTACATATATATTTGAATGTAATGTCTATGTCAGCGTTACACTAAAACATGTCCAAAATTACAAAAAAATAGTCCTTAAATAAGCGTTTCAAAGTAAAGCAACCCATTAAATAAAAAAAAAATCAAAGAGCAGCACAGTGATCGTCCGATAGTTATATACTACGAAACATTCAATACTGCTGCTAATCAAGTGTAATGAATTTTAAACTTAATGAATGTAGCACTACAATAAAATTCGAATCTACTCGCGGTTGCTACGAAATACGAGCGTAGACTGTTCTACGAGTACGTAGACGCGCTACGAGAATTGAACTAAATATTGAGAGCATTATTGTAGGTTGAAATACATATGAAATGCCTGCAGTGGGATGAAATTCGAGTAACTCTAAATAAGTATCTTTTCGTAAATAATAATAAAATATATTCATCAAAACACTATTACGCAGTAAAATTAGAATTGTAGAATTATTCATAGTATAAACGCATACATAGTTTACATTTCTCTTTACGCATACATAGTTTATTTTTCAATGCTTTAACATCATTTACCATACATTACATAACGATAAATTTATAACGCATGCGAATTTGAAAGGATTACTTATGTTATTGGTTTTTTTTTCACATTTTGACAAGTTGCAGGTAATTTATCAGTGATACTATAATTAATTAAATTAAAAATATTTTTTACCTACTGAAATGACAAACGATTATGTAAGGTATGTGAAGATCTCCCATGTCAAGAATAAACTCGAGCTCGTTTAAAACAAGATATACATCAGCTGTGCCTGACAGGTTGTACAAAGCACGTCGGTTCGCCGACTGACGTGGGCAGGATTATACTGAATTGAGTTAAGTACTAAAGCATTCATATCATGATAACCTGTTAGGATCTATTTCACTTACTACCACAACACTTAGAATCTAATTATAGTATTTGGTTACATGATAAGGGAAATGTGAAATCTTATTGTTAATTCTGGTTTACGGGAGTAGCCAGGAATAATTTTACTTATTACTCGCATGAAATCTCCGCGGACAATGAGAGCGAAATTAAACCGAAGATCAAAGTGAAATCCAATTACAAAGGAGAAAGCCTTTAAGCCGCGCAAAGCCTTTTTAATGAACAGTGCGTCGGAAAAACAGGTGTATGATTGTTAAAAATACAGGCAATTTGAAACAGATAAATTCCTTGTCTAATTAAAAACAATAGGTACATTGTAATAGCTGCGATAGGTACACGGGACCGAGGTGTATAAAAGTATGAATTTGGTAATAAACCCAAGACAGTGTCAACCGATAAAAATGGATTTTATTAAAGATAGGTAAAAGTAAGTTTTTTAACTTACAGCTTAGCTTTATTTTTCTACTATTGCAGTATAACAAGCCAATCCGACGTGTCCTGACAAAATTAAACGTGAAAGCTAAATTTCCTTTCTGCCTGACGGAACTCTAAAGGTGACGAGTAAATTGCCGCGGCTGGTAAAGTGTGAGGCGCGTTTCTGTCATAACTTGGCACGAGGTAAGGCGCTAATGTTTCTTGAACTTTCCTCCTCTTTCGCTTTGCCCGGAAATGAGGACAAACTATAAAATGGAGGCTGAGGAAATTGTGTATTTAACTCTTTGAAGTTAACATATATAATAAAAACAAATTCACCTTTAGTTGAGGCAACTGGAAGCATTCTAGCATCTAATGAAAAAATCAAAGGGACGTGCTTTACTGGATGGTTTTGCTTATTCTTAGGTATATGAGCTCTCTGAGGTCTTTGCGGTAACGAGAAAAAGCATTTATGTATGTATGAAGTATATTTTTATCGTACAAGCATGTGATTAAACTTTATTCGTATCTACAAATAATAAGATTAAATTAAATACATATATGTTAATACAAACAAATAACAGCACATATGAATTCATTTTCTCAAAATAGTTTAATATTCAGTAAATTAATAAAATCACTTTGTGAATCGTAATACCATAGGAACGCGATACTCAGAAAAAATACATAGAGCTCGGATTCTCCCTTTTCTTTGTAAATAAAGTCTCCATAGAGCTGTATAATTGGACAATTTCGTTGGGACACTGGAGGTACGTCCTTAATGATAGAAAAGCCTCTACTAATTAAAAGTTTCCGGTTTTAGCGTACCGCTTTTAGTTTTTTCGCGTAAATTTACTCTTTTTGATAAAATTGAGTAGTGCTTTAGAAAGCTAAATTAAAAAGCCACCGCACAGAATTCTAAAGAAGACACGATGACATCTTAACGAGGAAAATAATTATTTATCATGATGATACGGGAAAAGTAAAGTTGCTCCTTTAAATTTTTAATTATTACGGTTAAACGATTTTTATTTATGTAGGTATAATGTATATGCAAGTGCAATTAGATCGTCTTGCTTTATCATCTTCAATGTGACAACAAGAACGTTCATACCATATGCTTAATCTAGCAGGATTCGAACCTGCAAGCTACAGTTCCGTAAACTATAATAACGTACATTAAAATAAAAAGTATTTTGTGTAAATTCGTTTATATAAAAATTCTAAGTTAGTTAATTTTTGCAATGGTCATTTAAACATTCAAACGAAATGTATACAAAACATTTCATTTGAATATTCAAGCTTTGCGTCCGTATTTCACCACACTCGTTTATACAGCCGCCTGGCGAATTGTAGGCCTGTATTTATTATCCGTTATCACTTGGTCACATACCTATAGCTCGCCGTCAGAAATTTTATATTCATAGGGAAAACAGTTGAGTTTTATGTGTTGCTTCAAAATTCTGTGAAGATTGATTTTTATGTAAAAATACACATTCACCCATTCCTAACATTAAAATATATCTATAAAGCAAATCAATGTATTTTTAAGCCAATTTATGGGGAACAACAAACCATATAATGTGGAAATTGGAAAGTATATAATTGTCACATATTACGTATTACAGTTGATATTTACATGTTATCCCAATAATTGAATGAATATAGAACGCACCTTATTTGCGTTCAAACGACACAATATCTGATACAAACTCATAGGAAATGTTCCAATAACTTAAAAATATCTTCACGTACATACTCCAAGATATTCTGTATAAAAATTTCTTGTTACTCACAATCTGTGTTCCCCAGAACAAGTCGAGAACTCGAGAGTTCTTGTGGCGGACTTAGTGCTAATGGCGCACTATACAAGTCAAAAGCAGTATCTTGAACATCGTGACATTAAAAAGGAAGTCATTATTTATTTTACAAAAAATGCTTCGTTAAACATATTTCTTGCTTTATATATCGCCATTACTTCAACATAAGATACTTAAAACTCAGGTACCTAGATACACATATTCGACTTTTGCCGTTAGCAGGATATGAACCCGCAACCACTGGTTTCGTAGTAATTGATATAAATAATTCAGTCAGGATTTATTTTTAGAAACGTGGGTGTTTTGCAGGCTCTATATACATGGAATTAGAATTGCCAAGCGCTTATTTATAAAACAAAACCTCTCTTTGTCGTATTGTCTGCAATAAGAATAAACGCTGGATCGGAAAAACCATTAGTGATCCATTATTTTTGCAATTAGAGTTCACACTGCACGGCGCTTTTGAACGTAAGGGATTAAACCAGGCAGTACAAAGAGCCTAAGTGAACACAAAAAATACTAGCAAAACCGTTGCTATATAATGCGCTTTCATGAACTATGCTGGTATTATTAAATAAAGTATTTATAACCTTGTAGTAGTAGGTAAGGGCTATAATTAACATTAATATATCAGATAAAATATGCTTTGCTCTGGTCATTTTTGGTTCTAAGCTTGCATGCGCTTGATTCTAGCCCGCAGAATATTTATTTTCGTTCCAAAATGAAGTCACCGTTTGAAAATAAATCGACTCATACTACATAATATTACATCCCAATAAACGAAAACTTCTGTGGTCATAGTCAAAAGATTCCATTGTAGGAGTGGAAAAACATCCTCGATGGAGCAATTAACACTCATAACCGTTTAAAATCAGCAAAAATGTCTTATTTAGGACAAAACACTTTTAAAGAAACTACATAAAGCCGTTTTTTATGTTTTATCAAAGATACGTAGGTACTACTAGTAATAGTAAGTTATAAATAATATTAAACGTTGTTCACTTGTCATGACACAATTTACATTTCATTTAAATGCAAAAAAGCGATAAAGCGTATTCAGAAAATAGTGCAATGTTCAGCCACGTCGCAGTACGATAGTGTTCACGGCTCACTACTAGGCTTATGTGCTGAAGTTAAATAGATTATTGAGCTCACTATTCAAATCGCGAGCTGAGTATAGTTTGTTTTTGCCTTACTGTCGGAGTTACAAAAATAATAATTATGACATTCAAAAATTAGTACGTAACTTAGGTGTATATTATTATGACTTACGTTTACGAGGCCAGTTTTTAGACCTAGGTACATTCTACTTACGAGGCAAAATTTTAAAAATAACACGACTGAGCTGACAAGTCAGTCGTCTTACGATTATGGAATATGTAAAGGCACAGAAATGTCAGCCGATAAAATAAAAACCGCGAGTTAAATCCACCTAAAGCTGTTTCATTCTAAAATATTTATCTCTCTCCTTTTTTCGAATACCTATAAGTAAGTGTGTCTTTGGTATTTTTCAGCACCTACAACCAAAGACTCTACTATTTTGTATTTATATAGGCTTTGCTTCACTTAAGTCGTTAAATATTAATTGACAGTGCCAGTGCACTGTCAGCAATAAATAAGACATACATGAAGCAAGCAAAGCATTATATATAATACTAGCTGTCCGCCCCGGCTTTTCACGGATCATCTTTTTAATAGCCTATGTCACTCGGGTATAGTGTAGCTTTCCAACAGTGAAAGAATTTTTGAAATCGGTCCAGCCATTCTAGAGCCTATTCAATCAAAACAAACAAACCTTTCCTCTTTTATTAGTATAGAAGATAAAGAATAAACACCGTGTAAAATAACTTTTAAGTATATAACATACTATGTACTTACTCGTAAACTAAATTGAAAACAGCGGGAACATAACATACTAATCAATGGTGTAGTCCCGGGGGAAATCTAGCGCTTCCGAGAACTTCTAATGATATTCACAAGAAAGCAATATTCCGTTACACGTAACATATCTGAAAACAACATATCTTCCTGGACATAACAAATAGAAACCCGGACAATTTATTGGTTACAGATCTAGCAACCATGAGGGTTCCTCCGATTTCTGTATAAGTAAGAAGAGCAATTTAATTATGGTAATATCTTTTAAACATGAATATATAGCTCATGATTACATTAATGAAAAACATTTGTTTTCGCTCTATGATTTTATTAATTTACAAAGACGGTCTGCCGTGATCGAAACCTAAAACGGGCAAGATAACTAGGTAAATTCATTTTAGTTAAACAAACTTGAAGCTTCAGAAGCCGGCTATCAAAAGGAAATTATAGCATAAAATGAACAAACCTGATCTATTTAATTTCAGGCGTCTTAAAATTTTTGAGTAATATCAAAGGAAATTATGCCATGAACATAGATACATCCATCCTAATTACTACAATAGTTAGGCGCGAATTTTGATGTTATTTAAGTACCTACCTCAAAAAATATACCTATGCAATTTTTATTTAAGGTGAGTACTAGAAAGAACATAATTAATTTATACCCTACAAAAAATTCCTCTTTCAAAATGACAATATTTTTATTAAACAACAAACAAAAGACGATAGGTACCCACGCAAGTGTAGGTACATATTTATTAAATCCCGAGCACAAACCGGAGACTTGTAGTAAAGTTCATGCAGTAAATAGGTCATTCCTTTGGACTTGTTACTTATATGAGGTTCCGTCGCCATGGTTACTGTTGCATAATGCATGCCACGCATTCCCTGCGACTCACCCGATAGATGCACGTGTCGTGTGCAGCAATAGTGCACTAGATGATTGTTATACTGTATAATTTATATAATATTTTCGATATACTTAACTAGGTATTAACCTAGTTAACGATAATGGCTAGTATAACTGTATTTATGGTAAAACTTTTTAATTCTGATATAGTAACACGGTGCAACTTAAAATTTAGCTATAATTTGAAAATAAATGGTTTGTTTAAACAATATAACTCAACAAAAACTTATTATGACAGTGGAAACATCAAAATAATACATTTAACAGAACACTTTGCACAACGGCGAGAAGCATACTTAATGTTTAATGTAATTTAACTCGCTTTGGTGTGCATTCTAAAATACAACCACCTTTATATTAACTTAGCCATTATGCATTACATTATGAATCACTAAACTTATAAACGTAAGTTGTACCTAAGTGGTGGCAAAATAACATAATAGTTTTGTATCTAAATAAAACTAATATGATCTATTTAGCGGAATGTGATATTAATAGTTAAAAGACTGGTGTTAAGCAGGAAGGTATAAAGTCGCAAACATTTTAGTTTAAGCACTTATGAACAAAATATTACATGAGAATCCTATGAGCAACAGCGAAATTCTAATGAGAATGTGGTCTCAAGCTTCTGTTATAAAACAAAATCTATAGTAATTGCAGTAATAAAAGGTTGTACTGCGAGCGCGACAAAGCCTCAATTACCAGCGCGACGTGTTATTTGTCGCGCGCGACACTGAGCGATGTCGGCACGTCGCGACTACACTGTCGTCCGTTCACGTATTAACTCACCAGGCACTTAGAACTCTCAATTCTAACCTCAACAATTGTAGCACATATTATCTGGTTGTGTTGCAATATTCCTAAACGCCCTTTCCCCACTTAAACAGCTTATTATTTGCCTACATGCTTAGGTATTAGAAAATTAGATGATGGAATTAGATTATTAAAACCGATACAGTTACCTCAACAGATATGTTTACTAATTTTGTAGTAAGAAAATGTCGTAATAGATATTTGTAGATTAGATACTTTGTACCTGAAATGTAGTAGGTACCTATTTATTTAGCAAATCAATAATTGAAAACTTAATTATCATAATGATGCATAAAGACTTCAAATTTTCATTAAAAATTAATGGATTGCGAAATTGCTTTACTAACCAGTTAATAAGTGTAATCCACCTGAAAGAAGTTTCAGAGAAGTTAATTTAAAATTGAGCTAACCTCAATATTTTTTATACGAAAGGACTTAATTGTGCAGAGGACGTCAAAATGATTATTTTAATTCAGAGTTCGCCCGAGGCGCCAATTTGCCCTTTTGGGTCAAGTTAGGCAGAGAGCAAAGTTGCCATCGATAAAGTATGCTCAAATTTAAACAGGATCTTTTATGTGAATTACATAGTCATATTATTCTTGGGAGAATCTAATTACACCATTAATTAGCATTTAGAATTTAGTTAATCGCTGGTTTTAGTAATAGTTAAAGCATGGAACAAAGCAGTGCGTGTAAATGTAGTCTAGTTTTTTTTAATGAACTAATTTGATATATTACTAGTATTACTACTTATTTATAAATCACATGCGTCAAAGTTTACATTTAGGCTAATCTCTGTAAATTATAAATATATATATAAACGAATAACTATAAAAATATGTATCGCCAAACTTATCTGATTACAAAAAGCTACATTTTTACATTCAGGAATAATTGTGTCGCCTGGTAGGACTGTTTCAAAGATCACCGATAATAAGTCCTATAATACCGAGTAACTGGCTTTATTAAACCATGTTCTTGATATTATTCCTGCGGCGTACATCGATGTACAATAATACATGCCCCGGTCGTCGGAGGAACGAGTCGTTGGAACAAATTGCATTCCTCCATTATGTCGCGTTGTCTGGCGCTGGTGAGCAAATGGGTGAAAAAAAAAACAAGATACTAGAGGTTCGTGCTTATTTTATAACATCACTAGCGACCCTCCACTGTTTCACGCGTATTTTTTTCTATAAGGCTATGTTTTATACGTCATTTTGAAGTTATGACCCCATAATGGTTAATATCGCATCAAATTCCGTTGCCTGGTTTATAAGCAGTCCGTTAAACTGAATGTTATTAAAATTTACAGTATTTATCTTCAAGGCAATGGAAGTTGGTTTTGAAACTTTTTGTTTCTTTGCCTTTGTAACATTTTTTTTCTGGACGTTTTTCAAACTTTCTTCATTAAAGGGGAGAAAAAGAGGCAAACATCAAAAACTACGCACGGAAAGCCAGAGGCGGAATTCTAGTATATTATGAAACTACTGACTACCTGATTGAAAAATACTTCGTTATCCTGACTTGGATGCTGTGCAGAGTTGAATAGCGTCCACTTAATTTGTTTTCTAGGAATGCATCTAATATGCTCGGGTTCGGTCGGTCGCCTAGAACTTTGTATTAGGTATATGCTAGATTTACTGGCAAAGCTGCCTGCCTGGTATAGAGAAATGTAACAAGGTGTATAAATTTACATTTTACGAGACTCACAGTTCTTAATTAATTTACAAGAAACAAAAGGTACTTAAAGATTTTATGACACTATAATATGTACACTTTGGTTAAACATACCATAACCCTTAAATCACGTAAGGATCTGATAGGCTGGCAAAGTTTACGACTGAAGATATGCCTACCTATTTACTATAATCATGCTAAGGTTATAATAAAACGGTAAAGCTACCGTGAAATATGCCATTTGATTTTTTTATACTCAATTTATTTTTCGTAACTCGAGTAAGGGTCGATCGAAATGATCGCAGATTGTGAGTTATTTCTCCGTACTTCATGGTATATGCAGATGATATGAACTCGTTTGTACCAAACTTGAGACGAAACGAGCTCCTATGGCAATACCTTCTTACATGGTATTTCATTTTCATTTTACGATCTTCCGGGTTTATAAGGTCCATCCCGTAAATATTTTTTTTACAGCACGTAATTTTTCATGAAATCTTTTATTTTTATCATTATATTTGCTTGTAGGGAACCAAATTCACTATGCATACGGCGATTTACCACACAGATATAGAATATTTTTAAAATATTGTAAATTCTGATTGCTGTGAATAAGTACCTACTAAAAACTATCCTACAAACAGTCACTTGAAGTTGGTCAGTCTTCAATACATTCCTATCTCAAGAATTTTGTAATAGCTTTCAGAAACTAGACTTATTTAATATGCGAGATGACCGAAATTGCATAACACGAAATGTCTCGGGACATAATATATCTTGATCATAACAGAGGAAATATTCACGTTAGTGGGCTTTTTATTTACATAGAACTACAGGAAAATATTCTTTGCGTGATAAAATGCAAATGGAATCTGTATTAGACTGAAAGAATTTTAATATTATATCTATTCATATCTAATTTTAAATGTAGCAATACATTTAAAAATAGTTAATATTCCCAATTCTGAAATAGATCCCACCGTTGCAAAAGAAGAAAACAATAATGGTACTCAAAAGCCACATTCCGTTTATCAAATACAGAACAAGCTTATAACTTCAAACGCAGACCAATAGGTCTACTTATGCGGTACTTTATTTCTCGAGAAATATTAAGGGCACAAAACGACAAAGGTCAGAAACTTTTGCAGCCGTTTGCCAACAGACGTGATTCGAGTATTGAAGTTGGATAAATGTTTGTTAGATAGTAGTAGTTATATTACATATATTGAAATTGTGAAACAACCTTGAGACGGACTCTTTACCTAGTCGTTACACGAATGTTACAGTTAATTATTAATTTAAGTTTACAATTTACTCTCGCTCAAATATCAACCACGATGTCTTCTTGCACGAAAATAACGTTAGGTACATGTTAATACAAAGCTCGTATTTTCATTACAAGATTTCCAAAATAAATCTACAAATAATAAATAGCGAATAAACTAACTGCACCCTTGTTTAAACAAAAGGAACAACAAAACCAATTTGGCATCTCCTGTTATGTCGTTTTCTCATATAAGTAATAACAATGTCTACACAATAGGAATGTAGAAATTCTGTGTTGAACATTTATTCTTATTAGAGAAGCACTTGACCTGATTGTAGTAGGTCGAGGACAACTGCAGGCCTTCAATCTGATCGATTGTCTAAGCTAACCTTAAATCGCCTAACTAACACTTATTGTTTTATAGCATCATATCAGGCGTCAATTCTTATTACAGTTTTCGAAATACTACGGAATGTAAAGTTTCATCGCATAACGAAAAATGTTAAGGAGACAGTAGAGTACGTGCATAATGATGGTAATTATAAAAATAGAACTACCTATGTTAACACTTACAAAAGAGTGAATGTATAAATTGTTTTATTCGTGTAGAAAACAGCAGACGGTTGAAAAGAAGTTAATTACAAATTAAAATTCAGAAACACGACTAAGAGCTATTTAAATACGCTTAACTTTAGTCTGGAACAAAGCAAGTTAAGGGCACTTCTTAATGTCAAGCGCTATGTGCCGCGTCCTGGCCTGTGTCGTCTGCATAAAGCGACAAGAAAGTTAGGAAATATATTTCTATATACCTCTATATTTGTACATTCATAACTGCTAATGTATATATATACATATAGTTTTAAGTAATATAGGTACTGTTATAAACTCTATCTTGGAAGCACATAAAATGTATTATTGCGTTTATAAGGAAAAGCGGTCTTACTTTTCGTGTAACCTCATGAAACAAGTAAATAATTTTGCAGACAGGACCACGATTTGGTCACCGCACAATACTTTACAATTTTTGGTTGAAATAGTCACAAACATACATGGGTTATATGGATAGTAGGATAAATGTGAAATACAAAATGTAGTAATAAATAAGACTGGGCAGAACATATCCAAATAAAGAGCACATCGACTACTAATTAATTAAATGATGAGGTTGTGTGCGACCACATTACATGACCTGTTCTTATAATTGATCGATGATCTCAAACACGCCACCACTAAGCTGATGGGCTTTTCATTAATACTGATGTGGTCGTTAGGTCATATAATAACGGTTTTAATGGTGTATAAAGACATATTATTTCAGACAGCCATTCAATTCATGTAAGTACATTGAAGTCTGCATCAATTTATTTGTACGTTTTTAACAACCAGTACATCGTTTCATAATGAATAGGTATATCGAAATGAATAGGTATATACAAAGACAAGCATTAAAGTTGTTTTAATATTTCTGGACCAAAAAGCAATTTATCTGGATTACCAATTTAACTATTCTGCCTAGGTTGACAATTTAAGCCCGTAAAACACGTGGCGGAACGAATGTTGGTAAAATTGTTGTAAATCGTGGATTATCCACAAAGTTGTGGTCGCCTTATTATTTTTTGCTTATTACACGCGCGTTTAAAATCAGTGTCGTTGGCGAGCAAACATACCAACGCAAACACATTACAAGGTTCTCGCGCCGAGGGAGTCCAAGTTATTAGACCCAACACCGACCTTCGTGCTATACTAAATGAATTACCGGCTCACGCATAGTACGCGATGAAACAGCTGGTTCATTTCTTCAGAATTAAAGGAAAACCTCAATGAAAAAGATATTAATTAGACCACTAAAAGAAAATTCCCAATGGTTTGAACATACTTTGCTACATTCCGTATCCGTTGCGTTCGCCGATTTTGCTACGGCTGATCCGACAGCCCCCACGAAATCTTCAATGTCTTTTGGCTAACCAATAAGGAATTTAAATAATTGTAACATATTAGAGAACTTTCTTATCTAAAAAATGACATTAGCTAATTGATAACAAAAATGCCATTTGAAATATACTTCCATAGATTATCGATACTAATAACTGTACTACAATAATTACTATACCTACTCGTACGTAGACAGTTCAATCATTAACTGAGTGGTCATAAGTGTAGCCTGAATACTATTTTATCATAACGGCACTTCATACAGTTCATGGCTATATTTTTAATTACTGGCAATTAATAAAATAAGCTCTTCCTTAAAACCACTAATACCGTTCTTCAAATACCACCTACAATTGAAGTACTTTGAACAAGATAATTTATGTCAAATATATGCAACATATCTTCCTATTTTATTATGTAATATAATGACATAGTAAGTCAATAAGTGAGTCAAATTTCATGGGATTTAGTTAGGCGTACTTTTCAGCAAATAATAAGAAAAATCCTCAACAGATTACTAAAAAAATTAACTCATGGTTTGTCTCTACACGTGTCATCCCCCAAGAATATGGCAGTAAACCACTAAGAAAATTCTGCCGAATTGCGTTTTTTTATGCATCATAATAATTGTTCGTAAGATTTGTAGAAAAGTGAAATATTTCAAAGCAAAACAAAAGAAACCATGAAATAGTGTCATGAACAGACATGAACGAGGCGACGATAATGTAACAATAAAATCAGAACAATACAACTATTGTCCTTGCGCACGTAACATAAATATGGTAATTTTCTCGTATGAATAATTCACGCGTGTAATGTTCAGATTTCTTCTCTCGTGAGAAAGTGCAAGTATAGTTATAATTAAAACAATAAATTAAATAGAATCTAGAAAGATAACGATAGATTCAACCATAAATCAACCATAAATTATTACTATTTTATGAGACACACTTATATACGATGAAGCTGTCAAATATTATCTACCTATTAATTAACTTTAAACAAATAATAATTTTTAAAATATATTGAATGAGTACCGGAATTGGGTAACTACAGGATACCTTGACACCGGAGTCATACCAGACGTTGACTGCCAAAACTTACCTGAAAAAATAAATAAAAAACATTGTAACAATGGCATACGAATATAATTAAAGTGTATATATGACATTACGTAATACCATCACATGCACAATATTTACACAAAGTAATATTCAGATGCTTATTCATTATGTTCATGTAATCACCTCGATTTCAATAAGAAGAAAATCTAAGTACCTATGTCTACCTACTTGTGGTACGTACGCCGTACTTCTTACTTAATAATGAAAGTAGAAAACCTATAGCTTATAAAGTTCTTGCAAAGTATCTAGTGGTTACTAGTTGCCGGAGTGTAGGTAACTTGTAACGTCATTATTCCGCTGTTCCCTGCCGGCCTGCCTGATTAAAAACACATTACGAGAACCAGCCAGATGCGGCACGTAATAAAAAGAAAAAAAATATACTGCTGTTTTTCCCTCCCTGTCGTGAGCATTTTGTCGCTATACGTTAGGTTTTTCTCTCATTTAAAGGCGAAAAATAAAACCTAATCGAATCGTTTTGGCAGACGAGACCAGTTACCGTAGTCGTCTGTCTTCAATGCAATAACTCAATAGTGCCTGTTCAAAATTTCAAAGCGCACAAAATGAATGACGATGAAGAATTCTGATCACGTCTCTTTTAGTACCCCGTGTCGCGTCAGGGAGTTATACTTCAAATCAAGCTAAGTGCCGCGGGGCCGAAACCAAATGGACAACTCGCGAAAACCGGCCCCTAAGGCGTCGCACATACTGGTATTTGGCCAATCTAGGAGGACATAAGTCCCAAATACTAAATTGGACTTACACCCCTAAAAATCAATTCCAGGTAAAGGTAACGAACTTGTCCATACTACCCCGGTGCATCCCCCCTCCCCGAGTGCTTCCTGATTAAGTAATGTTAATGGGAATTCGATTGTTTTGTCACGTGGACGTATCTATTCTCAAAGCGCTCTTAAAAGTGTTAACTTTGAAGCATAGTTTTTAAATCTTCCAGTTAAAATTATAATTTTAAAGTGATGGATCCTAATAAAGCAGGTAAGAAACTCAAGTAATGTGTTAAAAAAAATACGTTAAACTGGATTAACATATTAATAATCTAACTGACAAAAATAAGTAAATTTAATACTCGAATTTGGGCACAATTTCTTATTCACTAACATTTTTGTTTATGTATCGGGATATATCGGGCTATATTTTTTATTACAAGTTATTCTACATATAATATTTTCTTAAAAAACTAATAAATCACGTCCGGATTCGTCCGGATAGATATTTTTTTTAATTAATGAATATGACACAAAAAATAAAATTTAAAAAGGTATTTTTTTTTTATGTCACTTGTACATAGTCTATGTTTGTTTTAGGTTTACGAGGGTCATTACGAGAAAAGATTGTGACCCGACAGTACTTATTCAATCGTTTCAAAAACCAAGATTTGCCTAATTTAGATGAAAGGTTGGATTTTTTGAGAAACCGGCTGTTATCAGACAAATCATACGATAACGATCAAATAGATACTTTAAAACTTAATTTTGCTTTTTTTTAAAATCAGAAATGAATTAAAGATGAACTAAAGCTCATTAAAAGGTAATATTTTTGAACAATCTAACCAATCATGGCTGGAGCAAACGTTTGAAATTCCTGTCGCTGACCACGTACATAATGGACATGCGTAAATCCAATGTAGGAAATACAAATGATGGTAACACAAGAAGGATTTTTTTTTAAACACCCCCGCTTAGCTTCAGAAATTACTAGGGTTGATTACGAGTTGATTTATAGGTTAATAATGGTTATATTGGAAGTCATTTCGAGTGGACACAAAGTTGACCCAATTAAATATGAAAGTATGCCTTAGAAAGGTACAGCTCGTCTTAATACACGATTATATGACTGGCATCCCGTGATGCCAACACTTCACTAAGTGTGGATACATGGTGCGGTAATAATCAGACGAGCTCTTCTACCGATTGGACAGCATTCCGAGGAGGCAGCTGAGGCTCGCAATAAACATTTTGAACCGATTTCGGCAGAAAATTGTCTAGAGAAAGCTGCAACCAGGATGTTTTTAATCATTTTATTTTGAGCTCGGATCCTTTTCCAAGCAGCCGACGTGCGATTAAAAAAAGGATATAAACTAACACAGTCTTTCCTGCGACCATAGCCATGTTCGTATCTGCGGAACCGTATATTGTGGAATATTCGTCAGAAAGTGATGAACAATAGGGTATATCGTATTTTATATATTTTTAATGAATATATTGATGTTTATAACCATTAAAAATAATTTTTATTTATTTTTTTTTCTTATTTTTTTATTTTTTTTATTTTATTTTTTTAAATAAATATGTAAAATACTACTTTGACTTTTATTTATGACTTTAAAATTATTAAAACACCATAACTGTCTTATTTCCGCTGGTTGAATTCCAATTATACACAAAAATAATATTGTCCCCCTAGATCGACCAAATACCAGTATGTGCGTCGTCCTGGACGAGACGCGAAAACCGATCCACGATATTGAAAACTCTACACATGCAGACAAATCGATAAAAAAGCGCAAGCAAATTGGATCGGTTTGATATTGGTTATCAATGTGGAGCCATAGTCATTCCGGTAATATTGATGTCAAATGAATATGAAACGAATGAAATATATACAATAACCTTTCAATCTTTGTTAAGGTATATTAACTGACTACAATTAACGCAAGAGTTCGTATTGCTATTTCACTAAGTAAGTTCTTAGAAAGCTTTCGTCACAGGATAAGACTTTAGTGGTTAGCTACAGCGAGAACCCATTAAGATACATGTCTAAATAATCTGGTCTTATATTGTTTTAACTAATAAAAACGACATTCAATTATATAATACTAAATGGGTAGCTTATATATGAACAATGGAAATTGAGTTCCCTAAGAACACAAATATACCTACAAATCTTTACAATGCATGTTATAGGGCTTTAGTGGGTTTTCGGAGACGAGGAGTAGATCTAGGTAGGGACGTTTAACTTATGTTTTAATATAGATAGATCTTAAAAAATTGCATATTTTTGTTGCTTAGTTATGGTAAAAGAAATAATACCCATAGGAAAAAAATGAATATTAATATATAATGAATATACCTACGTGTCAATTTACCACCCACTTTAATAAATTCAAAAGTACTAAAATATAATGACGTAATACATCTCCGTCAACTTTTTATCACTGACGTTAAAGTGTTGAGCAAAAAGTCGTTTAGACAGAACAAGTCGAAAAAATGAGAAGCAATAACAATTTATTTGGCGCCCAACGAGGGCCTCGCAAATGAAAACACACATTATGGGTTACACGTGCCTTTAAAGTATAGGCAGTAATATACAAATTAACGTCTAAACACAACAAAGTTAACTAGTATCCTGCCATATAAGATGATTGTAAAAATAAACCCCAAACACATATTCACAAATATGATTATAAAATACGTACGATCAAATATTTCACAATTCAGTGTTGCCGTGTCTAAATATAACAAAAACTTTTGTTATCATCAAAGGGTTTTCTGTTCCAAGTTTTATATTTGTTATTATTACAAATGATTTGCAATATTTGGCGTTATTGAATTTCTCTGTACAGGGCCCTTGTTTACTTCGAATATTTTGAACGAGAGCATTATGAAGTGCTCCTAATTATTGATATCAATGCCAGAAAATTTTATGTTTAATACGACAGTTTAACATAGTAACTAATTATAGTATTACACCACGTGATCTAAAATTAAATAAAACTTTCTGTCTAGTTTTAAATTTGAATACCTTTAAGACTACTTGTAACTGGTGAACTAACTTTATTCCAACAAACGAGATTAATGCAGAAATGTTTTCGGATAAAATCTCTTAAGGTATTTTAATAAAAAATCACGAAATTCAGATGTCGCAAATAAATATGTGCACCACAATAAGATGGCATTTGGAACCCTAAAAATATTATCACGTTATATGGTTGCACAAAGAAGTGTCACTTTGACCGGCGTTTGAAAGGCCGCCATTAGCATTTTAATTGAACTGCCGACAGTGTACAGTCCAATGAAGAATATGATGACCAGTGACCACGTTCATAACAACGTTACTAATTTATTGTCCGATAAGCAACTAATATAAGCATAATCTACATAATATGGCGGCGTGGGTGTCGATAAAACATTTAATTTCTAATGTAGGTATCTACTAATGTACTTTTATGTTACCAAATACACAAGCGGCCTTCCACTTGACTTATATCTAAATAAATGATAAGTTGGAATAAAATAACTTTAACGTATGGCTGACGTTTCGGAGCCTTTACAGATTCCATAATCGTAGCACGACTGAGCTGACAATAGTCTTATGCTAAAGTGATTAATACAGCTATGCAAACTACCTTATTTATTAAATTACAAAATTTAGTACTACCCTGTTCTAAATTTTGTAATTAGTTAAATCCGTTAAAGTTGTTTCATTCCAATTGTATAATAACGCGAAGGCATCAGAAATTATTAAATGATAAGTTTAAAAAGTAACTTAATTTAATAAAATTCTCGTGAAGCGGTGCTTGTTGCCAAACTCCTCCGAAACGGTGGACCGATTTTTATTAAATTTTGAGTGCATATCGGGTAAAATGTTAAGGGTGGTCCCCCAAAGTTTACATAGGTACAAGCTTAAATTTTCACCATTCTACCATCAACAATCAATTTTAATAAAAAAAAATAAAAAACGCGGCGAGTTAAAGTATCATTTTATAGCTTTTATAAAAAAGTTAATTACGACTGAAACCCAGACCAAATCAATTCGATTGTTTTATACTAAAGCCTTAAGAAATATTAAGAGAGCAAACTCAAGATTACAATTATGTTAAAATCTGCAAAAAATGTCCTATTTTACTATGTATAGTTTGCTTATTTCATTGGCATTTAGATTAACAATCATAAAATTTATTAATGTAAATATTGGAACGCTCTTTGAGAATAGCGTTTGATTATAATATGTACCTATATTGAGATTCAGCAATTTGTGAGGAAATTAAATATTGTAATTAAACAGTACGTCAACTTCAGCAAATATTTTGGTTTGTTTGGATGGTATGATAGTTTTACATTAACGAAATATATATGCAGCATTATCTTTGCAATGGGCTTGATTGAACTCGAACGTATTGACTTCAGCACTTCTAACCCTACCCCCGGACCGGTTTTAGCGAAGGCTTCAACCCGCGACCCCTTCGTCGGGTCACTGCATTCCAATTTTGAAGCTGAACATATTCAACTCGGAACGATCGATTGAACGATTTTGAGCCGTCTTTCCCTAATAAATGAGGCTAAGGCTTTAGTAATTCTAAATTTGTCAGATTGCCTGCGTAATAAAAGTCGATCGGTAAGAAATGACAATGTTATCTGATTGATTAATGTTCGCTAGTCGCACTGAGAATTATTTTTGTCTTATAGAACCATAATTGTTAAAAGTTAGATTTCATCTTTTAATTTTTGAACACTTAGAGGACATATTTTGAACAGGTAGCTAAATCATTCTTAATTTCTTAATAGACTAAATCTATAATAAAAGAGAAACGTTCTAAAGCAAAATATACCTATCATTCTCGATCGTACATTCCAAAATTTACATTACAATACTTCACACCCTGATAGTTCGCAAGTGGCATGCAGCATCCTCGACTACACTAGTGTAAGGCGTTAAATCACTGAGGAGGTGTGGAGTTGCATTTTGGAATCCAGGCCTTGGCCATTGGCAGCATGCCAGCTTCCAGGGACACTTTCACTCCCATCGATTGCTGAAGTATTGTAATGGATGAGCTCAATGTGAATGCATGCTCTTTAATAGACAACATTAAACTGTTGAATGTTGAAGTATTTATTTCAACTAGAGAAAGGAACCTTACTACTCCAAGTAAATCTTACATGGTTTGTAATTTATTTTCCAAAACTCAAATAAAGAAGACTACCTGTATCAAAGTTAAGGTGTCGCATTTCGTATTTAATTAACCTTTAACTTAATTCAAGAGTCAGTCGTATACGGATGAACGGTTCAATAAACACACTCAACACTATCAACGAAGCTACGAGAAATGCAGCTAGCTCTACATTGTCTGATTAAAAATTCAATTTAAAGTCGCCGGTGCGGTAAATTTTGATATTTATAAATTCCTCATTTCTCATTATACTTTTTATTGAAGTGGGTAAGTCGGCAAAGGAAATAGATTTTTCATGGTAATACTGATTCCAATATCGCGTTCATTTCTTACCAGGCAGCAGTTGAACGACGATAAATTTACAAAACTGCTCAGGTTTGTTTGGAAACTTTTCAGAGGGGCGTGACGTAATAGCAAAAAGCAACTGCATTACTGGTTCAATTAGAGTTATAAAGATTTTTGACATTCTAAACTACATGCATGATGGCCCACAATGTGATCCGTACTGGAAACGAGAGTAAAATATTTAAGATCGAGGGAGCCGTAGCCGACGGGTGTCGATAAACATGTTCACGTCTCGAATGGCAAGACGTGAGGTATTCATGTAGAAATTAAGCTCTCACAACCAGCCGCTTCTTCAACTCACCCAACCATTAAGACGTGATTTAGCTCTATCTCTTAAAAGAATTATTTAACAAGTTAAGATTTAGATTGAGTGAACACTGAGTAGATATTTTAGTGACGTAAAACGTACTTCATAATGTCAGCAATACTAGGTACCTACATAATAGAAGTTGTTGAATTGTAGAAAACAGACAAATTATTATGAAAATATCGTTTAAAATATATTATACTGTTGGAATTAAACAACTAAACGCTAAAGTGATTAGTTAGACTATCATCAAGTCTGTCGTGGTTTGAATATGGGTATTGATATATTTTCGATACGTCAGCACAAAAAATAAAAAACCTAAGTTAAATCCGTTATAGTTGTTTAAATTTAACGTTAGATTTTCGTCAGCTCAGTCGTGCTACGATTTTCGAAACTGTAAAGGTTCCGAAACGCCAATAAAATAAAATACGCGAGTTAAATCAGTTTATAGTTGTTTCATTCCAATGTGTAATAACCGCGAAGGCATCACAAACTATTATAGGTACTTTTGTTAGACCTTTTCTAAGCTGTTCTAATGATAGCACGGTCATCGAAGTAGATCGAAATGTAAATAATATACATTATGCAGATGCAGCTCGTATTACCGCAATGGCTATTCATTACGCTAGTAATGGACGTTCCGACGGACAGAGCATAAATCCGTTATAATACGCTCGTGTAAAACCCTCACCAGCTGCATAATTTAGATCGGAATAGTAACTTCAAACAAACATAATCGTGCAGCTCTGCTGTGTATTAAACTTATATAATTAAAGACATTTTGTATCAATTAAATTACTATAATGAACATGTATGATTCATGTTGTTAAGTTAAAATTTTAGAAATGATGTAAAGTAGTAAATAAGTACTCCTTCACGTAAGCGAGTATTGGCTTATTCAAATTTATATTGTTACATTTAAATGTTCCCACGCACAGCGCACTAAAATAATTACTTATTTTTAAAAAAATCAGCATCGGTACCGCATGTGACGTTAGCATATTACAAATTGATAGTTTAATTTAAATTCTCACTGACATACGTAGGTAATGGAATTTATTGCTTTTACATTATTTATAAAGAAACATGATTGGTTCATTCCTATCGAAAGACTTCGAGCAAATTAAATCACGTAGGTATAAAAAATATAGAGAACAAAGTTAACTCGAATAATATATACATAATTATATATACTTTATAAATCCAGTGAATTTAAGTATAAAATGCATTAATAAGAACCCGTTTCTCGCCATTTGATTCTGATTATTGTCAATAACAACAGAGAACGTAGAACCAAGGAGTGAAAAATTCTAAAGTCTGATCACGATATACTCGTGCAATATGACGGGAGAAGCTCCCAGGGCAGGCCTTGCGTTCATAAGTAATTGGCAGTACAATTGCCCTCAAATTTAACAGCGCCGCGCCTTAGATACCGTATCGTTTATTCGACATTTTATATACTTAAACTAGCGTTGCATGTATCGTCCGACTACGCCCCGTCAATTTTATAATCCACTCCCAAATTGAGCCTTTTCTCCGATTAGCGCACACAAACGCAGTGACAAAAAGACAAAATAATTCGGGTTATAAAGACCCCATTAATAGTTTTTCACAATATCTTCAATGTACAAACAGCGATTAGTTACGTTTTTATTAATATTAACGATTGATGATTTCAGTACACGGTTAATTTTATAAGTAAAAATAAGCTGTCTTATGGTTTTGAAGGATCTAGTATCCAAGGTTTTTAACTGTGCATTTTTATGTAGGTACCTACAACTACGAATATTTTTTATTCAGTCTGTAAACCATTAAAGTTCAAAACGAATATTTCGTTTAAAAAAATACTAGTATTATCTATAATTGCAGTAATAGTAATACTAGAGCACAAATAAAAACCCTTAAATCATAATTAGGTTAGGAATACAAAATACCTACGCAGTCTCATACAAGGAATAGATAAAACCAAGTTTAATATCCGTAAACCCGGAGTAAGTACAAACCACTTTGGTAATTGGTTTTATTAAGGTTAAGCTGTAGAATTTCTACTCGGCACTGTTGGGTAGTAATTGCCAGCGAGGTTAGGAACAAACTAAAGTCTTGTTTTTACTTCTTATATTCAACACTTAGTAAAATTTATTTCAATTAGTTACATATCTTATATACATCTAGGCACTCGGTAGAGTGGCAGCCAATGTTCGCAAAGCGAAAAAGCGGCCTAGAGTATAAACTTTTTCGGGTCATTTTCTCCTCCTCCAGATTGTATATTACATGACTCCAATCAGATAATTTACTAAATTTAGACATGTAACATAATATATACATATTGCATCACCTTTGTCCGTATAATGAATGTATCGACTAACCTGTTATGAAGTTAAATTGGGTCATTCATAGGTATCCGGTATCCACGCAACGCGTCCCCTGAAAGACTAACAATACTTGATAATATACCTATAAGATAGCTATTTATTTATTCCTATTTCCCGTTTAGCCATAACGTCAAAAAGATAAACTAAATATTAGTTAAGTAAATAATTTATTACATAAGCAGACAACATTGTTTTGTATATTTCCAAATAAAAATAAACATTAGACACTTAGCCTGTTTGTAAAATTCTACACAGAAATACCTAGCACATCCCATGTACAATTGTCTGCAGACATGATAATTCTTGTTCTTCTTAAAGGCAGATTTACTTGGAGTCGTCAGCGTAGTTTGTGTTAATTGGCAATCTGCCGGCGACCAGGACGCTGACTTCAATTAACTGCGGGCTGCAGTTAAATGATACAGACTCAAGTCGGTCTATCGCACAACTTGTTGGAGTTATAATCCAGAGTTTTGTGAGGCTCAGTTTCATTTGCGAAACAAGCATGTTACGTTATGTGTGACATAGACACACTATTGTTATAAAATACGTGTAATCACTCACAATTTATATGAATAATCCTTTCTATGCCTGGTTTAATGGAAATAAATCTGTTTTATAATAAAATTTAAAGAACAATAAAGTGATGAAAACTAGTTAAATGAGAACATTAAATTTAATGTAGGACTTCAAATAATGAGCGCTGAGACATGTTATTTTTATTAAATTGTATAAAATAAGCCGAAACATGAAGTTAGAGAAACGTATTAAAATAAAGGCAATTAAAACAAAGTCGTAATTCGTTGTACTGAAAACCAAGAGCTGACGTATTTATATCAGCGCTGCAATGATATTAATACTACGCTACGCCACAATATTGATTGCCGTTATCACTTATCATTTGTTTAACCGCCGGTAGCATCCGCTATCGCTATCACCGCGAGGGTTAATTAAACTGTCATTTTAACCAACGAGTAACAATATTCTACAACCTGTACCTACTTAAATAATATTTCCTCTTTCCGGATCAATATTACAAGACCTTGTAATGAATCCGATTGTTACTGTAATTAACAATTCAGTAAAACTGTTCCTGCAAGACTCACATGAGAGTACTTACTGCTGTACTAATCTGTTAGTACCTAGTAAAGATCCTAAATCTTTGCACAGTCAATTATCTAAAATATTAAAAACACATTTCAAACATACGGTACAACAAAAAATCTAAACACCATTTTTAATAGGTATACAGCTACGACCAGTATGGCAATCGCGGAAATTGACTAGGAGAGTTAAACTTAAGATATTCCGGTCCAATGTTAAAACCGTGTTGCTATACGGGTGTGAGACGTGGAAGGTCACAAAGGACATCTCGCGCCGTCTTCAGGTCGTCATCAACCGCTGTCTTCGCCGTATTCTCGGTATATACTGGCCCGAGAAAATCTCCAACATTGAGCTGTGGGAACGCTGTGGCGAAACTCCGATCGACCAGCAGATAAAACGCCGCAAATGGAATTGGATCGGCCACACGTTCCGAAGGGATCCTGATCACATTCCGAGGCAAGTCTTAGACTGGAATCCCCAAGGAAAGCGTAAACGTGGCCGTCATAAACAGACCTGGCGGCGGACGATCGCCGCGGAGGCGAAGAATATAGGAAAGGCCTGGAGCGAATTAAAGCGCGAAGCTCAAGATCGACCGGGTTGGCGACACATTATGGAGGCCCTTTGCTCCATCTAGGGGACATAGGATTTTAAAGAAGAAGAAGAAGAAGACTAGAATTTTTCACGACAGCGCACGGATATTTGGCCACATAGAATTGGGAACACAAAACTAGTAATAATTATACTGGATTGAAAAAGAGATCTTTATGCTTGAGTTGTTTTGAATATAACAATATGAAAAAATACGCTTTCGTGGCTGCACGACATCCAGCGTAGACCGTGGGTAAGTATATTATGATAATGTGACTATAATAAATTTCAAAGTTTAAGGCTGCGGAAAAAAGCATAAAGATGCTGGCTTAAAGATTTAGTACTATCGTTGAGAAACAATTTTGATGGCAATGAATTTTTTTATTTCCGAGAATGGTTTATAAAAAGTATTTTTTATGTAGGTACGTTGTGTATATAACGATAATGTTGATTAAATAACTGCATAGTTACATAAAGGTTATTAAGTGGTAAAACGAGCCATGCCCGAATAAATTAAAATAAATTGCTAAAAAAAATTGCATCCAATGTCCGGAAATAAGACTACGAATAAATAGCCACAGGGAAATATATATTAAATATTTGTTTGCAGTTGCAACTGACCCTACTGTGATCTGTGCTGTGCAAGTAAGATCATATATGTTGGCTTTTAAGCACTCTGTGACCAATGTATAACTGTATAGTCCTTAAATTGGTCACAGACTGAGAGAGTCTAGGGTATTCTAGACTAACCAATGACGTTAGCCATCATCACAAGCCATTAATGTGAGCCGCTCGCTTCAATCGAGGATCTAAGATACAATAGCGAGATTGAAAAGCACTCAGGCTTACATAAAGGCTATGCTGTTGTAACAAAGGTGTTAACTAGAGCATATACTAAGGGATATCTACTCGTACTTGTAAACATTAGTTGATGTAATTTTCGTGGTAGGTAAATTCTTTCACTGCACAACCTCGATATTAAAGTAGGAACACAGTACTGCATTATAGAGTCTGAAGCTGGTTTGAAACCGCCTTTGAACTGACAAACCGTCACAGTGGATTCTATTCTATAGGATCTACATTGTGCCGTATAAATCAATTATGGATAACCATAATATACACTAACAATTATACCTATACTAGCGTTAGTAAATTGCGTACCTATAATTGCATCCTAACTATTATTATAAATGCGAAAGTAACACTGTCTGTCTGTCTGTTACGCTTTCACGCTAAAACTATTGGACCAATTTAAATGAAATTTGGTACAAAGTCTGGATCCTGAGAAAGAACATAGGCTACTTTTTAACCGACTGAAAAAAAGGAGCTCCACGCGGACGAAGTCGCGGGCAGAAGCTAGTATTTTATAAACAAAATACGCAGCAAAATAAAAATAAAATTATGAAGTTTTTGTCGACCAATAGCAGTGACACGAATAAATTGGTACATATGTAACTATAAAAAGGTCCGAAGCTGGACTGTTTGTATACAGTTAGAGAGAAAATACCGGTTGTGTGTCGAGTAAATACAAGCACACTTATGTTTGTAAACAAGAATACACGAGTAGTAGAATTATTTCGAGGTACAGTCAACTCCACAAATATGTAATATACACTCACTGTCACTCACTCACTCACTCACTTTGGCTTCAGATTCAAAAATGTATATTATATTATGTGTGATTGAATTAATTATATGCAGGCCCACACGATATAAGTAACTATCAACCACAAAGAAAATACAAACAATTAATTAGTTGTGCAGATTATATAATTCGGTAAGTAAACTAGGTGTAAAAATACTAACGACCACGAGTAGGTACGACAGAGACATCGTAGCAGTGCTACGCCGTAGCACGTAGACGTTGTCATACCTACTCACGCACGTTCTAACACTAGAACGTTTTCGATAAACGAGATGTTGGTTCTTTACAAAGTCACGAGTGTCATACGCTAGCAAATAAGTTATAGCGCCTACGGGCGTGACGATAACCCGAAAAAGATAGAAAAAGTGTCTACGAGAAAAAATATCTTTTAATTAAATTAACTAAATCTATGCGAATAGATTTTGTCCATTAAGTAATTTACTTTTGTAATCTTTCTTTTTCGTGGGGAATTACGTAATAATTAATTTCTAAAGTCTTTGATATTTCCTAATACAATTATATATTTCAAGAGAAGTATTTTAATTTACCAAGGTAAGAAATGCCTGATATCAGAAATACACCAATATTTAATTTTATTTAAGAGCACATGTACAGTATGGTTGTCGAATTAAATCACACCAAAGATAAATTGTTTTCCATTAATTGTCGTTTGCTTTGTTTTTCTAGTAAATTTACAGAGGAAAAGTTTAAGGCTGTCTCAGTAATCGTGTATTATTTAACAATTCAAACAACACACACAAATGATTACAAGCCCCAGTACGGCAAAACTAATACCGCACAAAACTAATATCGTGCGGGATAGTTCTATTGAAAGCAGAACTCGGCGCACCAGACATAAACATAGATAACCTATTCCTATATACAAGACCTAGCAAAAAAACCTTCCCGAAGATTATCTTTGGATTTGTTGAATAACGCTAAGAAACATGTGGGTTTCAGTGTTATAAAGATAAAAAAGATACCTTTAAAGTAACTTCTTACGACTCATCGAATCGGCATTTGAAATACATTCATTCTGGCCGATTTTAACTTCGATTAGGTATTTTGATCAGTACATAAGTAAAGTAGCTATTTTCGTTGTTTCAACATTTTTTAAACAAGGGAATATATTCAAACATAAAATTTACATAATACTTGATAATCACATAATCTCAAGACAGGGTGAACTGAGCAAACCGTATTGTGATTAGATAAGCTTAATAAGGCTTCATTCGCTTAAGCTCGGTAGATATAGTAGACGCTTCATTGTTTAAGCAAATTTCTTACATAAACATAAACATGAAAGCATTTTTATTTTCAAAAAATATGAACAGAACAATAACCTAACGCAGATAAATTTTATATTATAATCAACATATTCACAATGCTCTTCTATCTATTCTGCTAGCGGGTAAACAAGCGAGGATGGATTATAATTTTATTCGGTCTCCCTATACACATTCCTTTTACACGTATACCGGCACAGATAATGGGCATGTAATAAATATCTTAGATATCTCTATTCTTGTCATTAATCGATGCCAGATATGTCCTTGACTACGTCTTACCAAAGAACTTATTCTTTTGTGAAAAAAAGATTATAACATTTTTTAACATCAGTCTAGCTCTGAGAAATACAGAATATTGAAATGAAAAGGTTGGCGTGATGTAAAGAACGGTCCTATACAATAACACAATTTTAATTCACTCTTCAATTATTATTAGCACGAAATGTCTTACGGTAAATAAATATTAATTCTCCTTCAGTGTATTCTTTTAGGCAGATTTATCCTGCCCGACACTTTCATTAACATATCGCTTCCATCCACGTGTCTGGTTTATTAATATCGATGGAGCCGCGAATCGCTGAATAATTTACACGTACAAATAAAAGTATCTTACAGCTTTGAATACGAATTAGGTTATCGGTAGGAGTTTCAGCGTTTTACAGCCGATTTAGACGACTAAATGGAATTTAAATAACTTCTTTAAAAAAACAAACACTTAAGACTAAAAGATTTAAGTGGGAGACGGATAATAGGATAAACACAAAATTAATTACTAGACTTTATAGTCTCCAATAATCTTTAAATAATAACATAGACAAGGAAACATCGTAACAATTTTCGCTTAGCGACTGGCTAGTCGCCAATACAAAGCTTGCTTTGACTGTACACTCATTTACCAGATACCCATTATAATAACACTACTTAAATACACATGTAGGTACATGATAAAGCATAATTTTCTGATAAATAAAAAAATATTGCCTCGTAAGCATGCTCTCAAGTACTTCAAAATATTTGTGGGTAATTGTACACCTGTTTAACGCATATATTTTTTTTCATTTCAAATAATTCATACAATAACTCTAGTATTTTTTTAATTAATTCATATAGTAATATTAGTATAATCGCTTCAACTAGACCCACGCGATTACTAAATGGATTTGAATGTAATGAATACAGGCACCGAGTCGAGATAATTTACACTGACTTTGACGGATTTATAATGTAATCAATTTGGTAGTTAAGATGTAGTGAAGGTAACATAGGAAAGCCTATTCAATATATGGTAATGCAGATAGTGTTGCAAGTGAATAGTTAATTTTCTTTATATCAAAATTTTCGTCAAAATAGTAATTTGTATAAAGATTTTAAAGGGGAAATTAGATACTACATCGAAGTAGACTCCGCAGGTAAACAATATGGAATTGATGTACTTAAAAATACTTTACAACACCATTTCTAAAACCTTTATAAATTAATCAAAATATTAATTTAATAGGTAAGTGTTTATGTTGTACGTTGATTACCCGTGATACAAATGATAATATTATAAACGTAATAACATTCTAACATCGGGATTTTAAATTCATTAACCTTTCTTTATTTTGCCTTCGTCGCTTAAAAGGGTGTTTTAGATCTAACCCTCAATAGTTTGTTTAGACTCATACCTACTAAGAACTAGTAACAGAAACCTAAGTAAACTCTTCTACCAAAAGGACTAAAGTCAAGAGTAAGAGAAAACGTACTCGTATCTGTTTATTTAAACCCACTATATAAAAACCTAATTTAAAAGCGTACCTACATAAGGTTCTATTACAAACTAACTTTCCGCTCTTTCCTTAACAAGTGTAGATGTAAATCTATGTTCCATTTTCGGATCCTTAAGAGATGATTTTTAGAGGCCCCAGATAGCACAGGAGCTCTATATTTATAAGCTAGGCTGTATAAGAGTGCGCTGTTAGATATACATCCTTAGTAGGATTTTTTATATAAAACTTGTGTGCTGCTTAGAATCCATACATCTTTGTCATTTTACAACCTTTCACGCTCACTAGTCATATAATAAAATTGCTTATGAAATGTTTATACTCGAAAATTAAGCAGTTTCAGTTATACAATGATATATAACTTAGTTGTGTCAGTATAGCCTTTTATATATAGTAGATAAGACGCAATCAATTATTTACTTAATATCTCTATTTAACGTGTATTCTTAAGTCATTAGCCTGGCGCCCCGTGTCAAGAGCAGGCGTTTAACATATTGAGCGCTAAATTAAGTGTCACGTATTGAGCAATGTGTAAAGCCATAGAAAACTGACAAGTGAATACGTTCATGTAAATTAATAAGACATGTTGGCATGTGTGTATTATATTGAAAATGTTGTTATTGTTGTATGCCCAACCTATTCATATATTCATGGTTGTGACTTAAATAGGTTCAATGGAAATCAACGCGTGTTCCCCGTAGGTACTTGTACGTAGTAGATACAAAAATTAACTTGAGTAAGCATTTAGAGAGAGAGTAGGTACTTATGAGGGTGTAGTGATACGATAAGCATTATCAGTAGGTACATTCGGACGTCTCGTGTAATTACTTTCAAAAGCAATACAGTTCACCGTCGCGAATAATGTATTAAATAAGAATCTTTAAAAAGCTTAGTAATTATTGTCGATATACCTACTCTGTAAATAAAAATGTACAATGTATAGGTATTACCCACGGGTCTGACAGACATCATTTTGCCTATAAGTACATATGAATAACTAAACTGACTTTTTAACATTAATGCACGAGTAGAAATTATAATAGTACCTAATTAAATCTCTGTCAAAGGAAAAATCGCAACAATTTCAATATGCGACGAGAGGGCAAAATTCGTTGTGAAAATATATAAAATCCCTCGACAACTGGCAGCTTATACAATACGTATTGTCAAAAATATAACGACGAGTCCCGCACCTGGCATTCTTTAGAAATTAACAGATCTACAATTGCTAGATGTTAGTAAAAAAAATATATTAATCTTTTTGTGGCAATGTTCAAATAAGGAGATGGAAAATTTATTAAAGCATTTTCAATTTCTAGACATTCATTTCATATAGATTATATACCGAAAAAAATTATGGAGTAAAATATAATTTAAAATATCCTTTCAATGGATACATAGCAGGATTTAAATAAATTCAAATACAACGATCTTAGGGGTAAAGTTTTTATCGTGTGATTCAAACGTTTATTTGAGACAGTAGACACGTGATAAGCCAGTCAACAATCTGGGCACGTACTGCCTCAAGTCTTCACCCTCCACGACCTCAATAAAACCCTTGTCGAAGACGTTTCAAATCAAGGATAAAGTCATTAATTTTTTACTTTGATGAAACCGCTAGAATGACCAAAAAAATTAATATTTCATTGATGGAAATTTGATAAAAAGGAAGAGTTGAGCATCTCAATAAAGCATATATCTCGTGTTATAAGGAGTTCTGAACATAGAAGTTATACTGAACATTAACGTTTTTTATAAAATACGATACTCCAATGTACATTTTAATATAGGTATTGAAATGTACATATATTTTAATATAGGTATTGAAATGTACATATATTTTAATATACCTATCAAATAACGGGAGGCAAGGCAATCTAGATAACAGATAAACATAAACGTGGAAAATTATTAAATTTTTCTAAAATTATATAAAATCTTCCTTCATTACATATTTAAAATCCTAATACTGGACCAAAATTCTACTCGCGGCGCTTATAACTTTAACATTACGAGCAATTTTTGGAGCCGTGTATGAACTCAAATGTAGGTAAAGTCAGTTGGGGGCAATACAGGCGGGGGACCGCATTTAGATTGGCTACATTTAGGTAATGGCTGGCACTAACTTTTCGAAAGAAAATAACATTTTAAATAAACAATTTCATTATGTAACAAGATAATGTGTTGCAAATGCGCATGATTTTCAAGTGTTCCTGTTTAAAATAACTAGTTTATTGCCTAATTAAACGTATGGACCAATTATCTATTAGATAAAAACGGTTGACAAGTGCCCTTAAATTTAGTAGGTAAAAACCGAGACAGAACAAAGAAAAGCACTTAAGCATGATTTACAGTACTACGTAACGTGTAACCTAAACGCAGTCCGTACTACGTAGCTCGATGTAGCAGGTGTACTTGTAGACGCTACGCCTCGTAGCACTGCTACGGCAACAACTTCTCCGTAATTTATGTACAACTTTGACACCGTTATTAAAAGTAAATGTGTTCATTTAAAATAATGCAAGAGTTCGTGTCTTTTTAATATATAATGAACAATTAATTAGCAGTCTCTCAGGATGAAAGCACCAGCGCTATGTAATAATTATTCTGTTCGTGTCAACAGTTTTTAATTTACTACTTACTCAAACATACGACTAGTCTCCGCTTACACTTATTGTAAAGTTAATTTAACGTAAGTACTTACTATTATTTTTGAAAAATAATAGCTTTACAATTCGCAAGTAAGTACATATTATGTACATAAGTAAAACGAGAGGGCCTATTTGGAATGAAACAACTATAAACGGACTTCTATCGCGTATTTTATTTTGATATACGTTTTAAAAACTTTACAATTCCCATAATATATTTGTAGCACGACTGTGTTGACGACAATCTAACCGCGAAGGCATCAGAAATTATTAAGGGAGGTCATATTTTTGTCTCCTTATAGGATTATTAACTTTAATATACAATTTAACACATAAAAATATTAACTTGAATTAAAGTTACATCAATGAAGACAAAAGACTAATCACATAAACGGAATACAGTTAACAAACAATGAGGCAGCTGCCGACCGCAGCCGTCGTCGCCAACAAAGAACGATAGACATCGCGCGCGCAGGGAATGCTTTTCCTAACTATTCACCTATCTGGATAACTTAATTACCATCTCTTTGTTTGACTAACAGCTTTTTAAAGAATAGAATTATCAGTTTACACTGAGGCTGTTGAAGTGTAGTCCAAATTACTTACATAAAGTATTATATATTTTTGTGGAAAGGAAAATCAAAACGCAATTTACGAAGATGGAAATATTTATCTTCGTCTTTCCGGGTGGTCGAAATATACAAATTGTTTTAGTATCCAATAGTGTTTGAAAATTCAGACTGATATCCAGTAGTATCCACAGAAGCAAAGTACGTATTCGAAACTTATAGTACTTAATAACAAATTAATCAAATATAAATGTCTAAAACTGATGACCTTTAAACTTATTCCAAGAAGACTCTGTGCTCTATAAGAACAATAACTTAATTCGACCTTGCCCACTACACGCATTGACGGCCATATGGGTATAAAGAATTAATCATAATACACGCAACGTACCTACAATTAACTAGTATTACCTACTAGTTACTTAACTATAAAACAAAAAATAGGTACTTAAATTCGAATAAATGTATATTCTACTTTAAACGCACTATATTTGTAATACCATTATAAATGTATTCATAAAAACAACTATAAAGATCCCGAAATTAAAATTACCATAGTATACGTGTACGGTATGAAATCTATCTAGATTCTAGGTTCTATTCCTGAGCAAAATCGTTTCCCCTATGTATGTGTCCAGGCGTTATTACTTCTAATTAGGTATACAAAATCTCGAGAATACAAGTACAACAAAAACCCAAATGTAAACGCCAAAATTACAAGGCTAGCACAAACATTTGCGGCATATCTGTGGGCGGTGAAAATAAACGGCAGAGTAGCAATAGACACGAACAGTAGTTATTTTCACGTGCAGACACCGGACCAATGAGCCTTTTGTTACCTACCTACTCGTGCCAGTGTATTTTTGCTGACGGACGAACGTTGAAATAACATTGTTTAAAATGAACATTATTCCGTACCTATGTGAAGTATTAACACCACGGACACACACGGATACGGATCTGTTATCAGCTTGATTAGAATTTTAAAGCAAAATGTCAGCGTTGAAAAAAAGTATAATTTTAAATTTCTATAAAATTCGAGAGACCAGCCTCAAATTTTAAATTTTACTGAAACAAACATTTATTTTTTGAAACCACACCGAAGTCAATTTTTAATTATCCGCAATGCAATAACAAAGAAAAAGTCTTGAAAAGTTATTCAATTATAAAAGTAGAAACTTTGACGGGATTCAATTCAACTTTCACAATCCAACACGAGCTGCATGTAAAAAAATGTTGTAACGAGACGACTCTGGATCAACGTCTCCAAATGATTTCGAACCATTTTATGACGAGAAATCCATTATATAACCTCCTGTTAGCCACCACCGGTAGGGTAGAATAGGGTATAACGAGGACAAGGGCTTAGTCGAGCACAGAGACACATAAACGGGGTAATAACAAAAATCTCATATTTATTCGTATACCTATAATTCCAAACAACGATGTTCTATTATCGATAATCTGCTGCCTCTCACTTTTTCAGTCACTGATGCTGCCGACTTAAAAAATTGTCCTCTTCATCACATTTATTTTAGTTTAACTTTATATTTTTCTTGAAAATCTATTACTCTTTATGGTTTATGTAATAGAATATATTTCAATAAAGTATTTCAAATACATGAGTCAATTTGAGTTCTCAACGACAGACGATGCCCAAAGCGAAACAAGCCTCAACAAATTGGCGAACTTTATTCAAATTCTTTCCCAATATTATAAAATGTTTCTAGAATTGTCTGAAAAATGCGGAAGAGAAATCAAATTAATGGTGGAAGAATTACGTGTATATAACACAAACTTATATACGGGAATAGTTACAACAACCTACTATACAAAATAAATTAAGAATACATATATACTTATCAACGGTACCTAGTGAAAAATCTATGTAGGTAGACATTTCTTGAAAACAAAAAACATGGTAATGTATTGAAATTAAGTACCCAATATACCAATAACGTAACAAATTATCCGATAACAGTATCAAAAATGATAATTTACCGCGTAAATTAAAGGTAAAACATATTCTAATAATAGATAGACAGATGAGCCATATAATTGTCTATTATCACATCTTTTATGACGACATTTGGAACTGGTAGTAAAGATACCAACTGTAATAAAACTTGTATGACCTTGAGGCACCCTTCTCAGTCACTGTGAAATACAAGTTACCTACGTTGATAAATCGCAAAACAATCAAATGCATCAATATTAAAAAAAAACACATTATTATGTCACTCAATGCCCAAAGCATAAAATATGAGCACTCAATTAAAGTATTACAGTATTGTAAATAAGTTTACCGCCGGTATGAAAGAGAAATTCACTTGATACCCTTGGCATTACCTAAAATATAGCTCACTGTCGCTGTCGCAGTGGCGCGAACTAGCCAAAGCAAAACTTACAAAAATATCCGGCACAACGCGACCGGGCGGAAAAAATGTGAACAGAATAATTCATTTCTTAGGCGTTTTTTTTATTCAAACTAAATAAGATCACAAAACCTTATTTAATGTAATAAAAATGAAAACCTTTGTTCGATATTCAAGATAAATTACTTTTTATAATAAAGCTAGCAGAGTTATATTAGCTGAAATCAGTTTTAGTGTAGGTGGATTTTGCTGGAATCCGATGGTGTGCTTAACTCAAATCTTCCGGTTTTTGAGTTAGATCCCTTTAGATCTAGGTGTGCGATATATTGAAAACCAGCAGAAATAAAATAAAAACCCATTAGTTAATTGTGCGATAATTAGCGGAACAAAATGAAAACCTTAAGAGACAATGTTGGGATAACCTTACTGTAACAACGCGATAAATGTAAAGGTCATAAATAAGGTATTGGGAACGAAACACACCATCAAGAAAAGTACATATAGCGTATTAAATTATCATGGCTTCCTAAAGGCCGGCCGGCATGGGAAAATCAACAGCTTGCCCTGACACATGTTTGTCAGGGGCTATATATTGTTTAGATTAGCAAATTTGTAACTCACGTACGTGACTACCAATATCCTTTACTAAACTAGTGATATATTCTATTTATATGGTTTATAACTTTATAACATATAACGATGTTGGTGCATTTTTAAAAAAAGTGTTTCAAAATTATGATCAATCCAGGGTGTAAAATTGAGGTTTAGCAGGGTCACGCAAAAACACACATGTTTAAAGTGTGTAGGTGCCATTGACATTGGTAAAGTTGGAGGGATGCCAGCTTACACTCATACCAACGAGGCAATAATCACAACTAACTTAAATTTCAAAAAGAATCTTGACACAATACAAATAAGGTGGAGAGTTTATAAATAGAATTCTTGATGATAAAAAGAACCGTGGCCTCCGTCGGGTAGTTTCGAAAGGAGCATGTGGATTTTATTGTTCCGCAGGAAGGGACGAAGCGGATGAGGTTATGACGTTGGGCGTTAAGTCAGATAACCAGTCGCTATCCAGGTGTTTAATAGTTTTTTCCGTCCTCCGGCCAGAAAGCGCCTACTTTGTGGCCGCTTCGCTAAATGAAATTTCCGCTTTCTGGCTTCGTCGAACAGAAAAATAGTATACTGACCTCGGCCAGTAAAATATAAAAGCCTCAGATCACATTTTTGTCAACCTCGGCTTCGCCACGGACGACAATTACATGTGATCTGAGACATTTTTTATTTTTCTGGCCTTGGAGCGTAATGTACTATAGATCTACTGCTCTTTGCATCGCGTCCCCAAATGAGCACAAAGGGGTTAATTTGATAGTTTATTGTAGACTAGTAAATAAATATTTGTGCGTGTTACATTTATTAGAGCCATTTGTTCTTATTACTTATATTTCCGACCGAACGTTTGAAAAATGTATTTTCCTATTATAGGAGACAATTATGTTATCTACGTTATTTTGCACGAATACATTAACATAACTTTAAATAAATCATTAAGTTCATCATCACATCTTAAGCTGATATTAAAAAACTGCAGTACCAACTTCCACGATAATTAACATTTTTATAACTTACCAATAATAGTTGAAGTAATATACATATATATATATATTCCACTCACCTGAAACAAAAAGAATTTTAAGCATTACGCTTTGAAATACCCTTAAACTAAATTATACTCGTAATTTTACTTTTTTTGATTAGGTACCTACTATAATACATAGTAACTAAAATCACAATTATTGTTTTTAAATGTTAATCTAGACTAGCCAATAGTCAATCCGCTGTTTAAATTTTTTGGTTAAAGTCACCTAACAATTTCTTGAATCATAACTAAAATCACTCTCATTTTAGTTAAGATTCAAGAAAAAAATCTTATGTAGATGATGAAGAAATATAATCCAACACGTCCAAATTTTGTTCTCAGAAGGTTTAGATTGCTTTTATTAACATTTAATATTTTAGTTATTTGCAAGACTTGCGTGAAGGCTTCCCACGTATACCTACGGATTAAATACGAAATATAATTTTGTTTAATTTTTCCCAACTATGCGCCATGTATAACTACAGTATCTACGTAATATAACGCATGAAAAATACTGATACGTGGCCTTCCAACGCTGAAATACTGGTTGTCCTTGGCACTAGATGGCCAAATGAGCGACCGTTACGAGTCCAACAGTTGCGTAGGGAAAGTGCTCTTGATTCTTGACATTGAACGCTGGCAGTTCGCCAGAGGGAGCCATAGTTACAATCGATACGCCACCGATCTGGAGCCCTTACCAATAACAACAAGCCTTAAAACTACATAATCCACAATTTACTTGACTTTAATTGGTCTTTAAAACAATCTGTTTCTCGAGTAGATCCCAAAACTTTGTAGTGTTCTTTTGTACATTATTTCAAAACAAGCTATCTAATAAACATACATATAAATAAAAAATCATACCGGTATCTGATCTACAATTATGTTTACGGTCTATATACTTAGGAATAAAAGCATAGTCACAAAACTCAATTCAATAAAAATCTATCATTGGTAGGTATATATTTTGGGTTGTCCTTTTAAGTAATTTGATGTAGCGAACCGTTCACGCAATATTAGTTCGAAGTAAAAGTCTTTGCTGGAAATACTTTCTTTGTGATAGTGTTACGTAGTTTTTTGGAGAAAAAATCTGAAGTGGCTGATTAAATTCTGCTACAATCTAAATTCGAACGATATAATAATATATGGTTTAATATCATTGTTGTTGATATACTTAATAAGTATGAAAGTCAAATGTTTGAAGTTTATTCTCGTTTACTGTCGAGTAATTCAATGATACGAAAGCAACCAGTCCACAGGCAGGATAGATGCGAGCTAACTTATCTTTACGAGCAACCATTTAACTTCGTAAATTACTTTCAAACCACCATTCAGCTGTACATAACAAAGTTGAATTGGTCTACTTACGTCTATGCATTTGTAAAAGTTCAAAGAAATCGCTGCTTCTATAACACTTCAGATATACATCTGACATATTTTATAAATTTCATACAGTAGACATAAAAGTGTCTACCCAATTAGTACAATTTAATATAAAATACCTATTTCATAAAAAAGCTTCTACAAAAACCGCCAGTTTTAAATTAACACTAAAAGCTGAATAATCAAAAAATCATCTTCATAGCAAAATCGACAAACAATAAATGTACATAGAATCACAGCGGAACTCTAGTTTGTGACAAAAGCTCAGCCTTCTGGTTTTTATGCTTATATCCGTTTAGGCAAACTGCCAATCAACGTTATAACTATACGTAGTTTTAATTTTGCGAAAATCCATCTACATTTATTTACATACAAATATTGCTCGTTTAATACTATGAATGTTGTGTAGATTTCATATTGGATAAAGCATCATTTATTATAATTATTGCGAGCTGAGGCAGGTACATTCGTTTGATCTGGTCTAAAAAATACATTTTACTTCGCCTATGACCATTACATATAGGTGAATTAGTATTAAAATTTGATTGTTTTGAGTGGAGATAACCAATAAATAAATATTATTAATTTCAAAAAGATCAATCACAATATCAGATGTTAGTGCCGTTATGTTTTCCATTTTCTATATACCAAGCGGTGCACTTATACCTTCAGTATACTACGAGATACTGAAGGGACCAAAATGTCATTCGCACTCAAAAATTCAATTTAACTCAACGTTTACTCAACAAATACAGTACCTACTAAAACAAGGCAACGAGCTTAAATGAAAGACAAATAATCAGCGCAAGGCGTGCGGGATTTTTCAACTGGAATTTATGGCTGGATAATAAAAGCTTGTAATAATTAAAACGACACAATGGCTGCCGCAACGACCGTTTACTTTGTTAATGAAGCCGGATTCAGATTCTATTGAAGTCTAAGCTTCCATGGTTTCCGATCGTTAGCGATGTTTACGCAACTCGCTTGTGCAAGGAGCGCTGGATGTTTAGATTCATTAGATTTACTAGACATTGTCAGGTTATTCGATATGGAAATAAAAAGTAAATGGTAACTAGATGGGAAAGTTATCTTAGTTTATTAAATTATGTGGACATCATTAGATATTATTAAAATAGCCTCCAGAAGGTATGTCTGTTATATACTATATTATATATATATCTAAGACAGCTCTAGCCATAGAACTCCGCTCAAAGCAAATTTAACTGCATCCTGCATATATTTTTGTTAACTTATTAAGATCTCTCCGTACTTATGGGAGACCAGTGTTCCTTCGTGATATTATTCTGGACCTATTTAAAATACTTATTACCCACAGACACTTAATAATGGACATGTAACTCGTAGTGACCTTATTACATTTTAGCAATACAACGGAGAGGTAATGCGATAATCCCTAACAATTAAATAGTTGTTGTTTAGTCATTTTATCCCAAAGATGTCAAACCATGACCTTTGTCACGGTGCTTAGTCTACTAATGCCTATTAGAGGCCCCGAAATTCGAGTTTAGACGACGTCGCGTGGCGGCAACGGTTTCCACAGTTAGTTGCGTGGCGGCTCCCGACGCGATCGAACGTGTCTGTGCTCTGACCCTGGGCAACTTTCACCCCCACATTAAAATAGCCGCCGGTCAATTTGCGACGATTATTATAGATCTAGATGGACTGGAATGTGTTGATATTTTATGGTTTTAATATTTCAATGCATCGAATGATGTAAAATAATTGTGACATCAGTTGGTTTGGCGGGAAAGTGTTATAGTTGCATCGTATCACCAATGGCGACGTCGTCGCTAAGGTAAATATTGACGCAACTTTGTCATTCACATCCGGATCTTCGTGGCATAGGACCAGTGACCGGTCTCTGACAAAGCCGTCGGATCGGATTTAAATGGCCAAACACTTTATTTAGATTTTTTTCGATTTTCAAACATCACATAGAAGTTAAATTAATGTGATTAGTATCTGTAACTTAATCGTACCTGCTACTAAGAATAATCTCACAACCCGACAATTTTACATCCCAGAAGAGCGATAAAAACTATAATTTGTTTTTCGTTCCAGTATGTCAGTTTTAGCAGAAATTTTAAGACATGTATTATCTGATTATCATTTTAGTTTTTAAAAGCATCACGGTGCTGTTATTATTATTCTAACGCGATAGTCCTTAACTATAATGAACACTAGCTACGAGCGGTCCAGTGGTGGCGCGCGGTCGGCCTCCAGAGCTCCCACTTCCTTACGTAAGCCTTCAGCCGGCGAGTCTCCACCCCCACTTATGTAACTGGCCGATTTAAGGGAAATTTTATCCAAGGGATTCAATTACAGTGAATATTAAATTCCTTATCTGAATAAAAAACCTTTTCTCAACGGCGGATACCGAGAAATTTTATTTATAATTGGACTCTCGAGACAATCTCTCCGTCGAAAATGTAAACTCACGTTTGCATACGACAAGTAATTTATTTTCTTTGTTTTTCATTTAAACCAAAATATACGAACAGCTACAGAACAGTTTATAACGTCGACGTGATAGAAACATGCAGACATTTAAACATGAACGCTTTTAAACCGCGATGATCGTGAATCCCATTATCTCAGGGGAGCAAAACCAATCAAAAAGTTTCATCAGTATAATGACAGATGCGCAGAGTGGTGATGTAATTTTACGAGTTTGTCTACGGAATCCAGCCGCGGAATCTTATGAGAACTTATAAAGCGTAACTTTCGGTGAGATGGTTAGAATTCTATCGATTCCGAAATAGTTTTCGGGTATTTTTATATTTATTAACATGTAGGCATGATTTAAATCACATAAATTGTTCTCATATTCTGGATTCAGGATGTAATCGTTAAGGCCATTTCTAGAACATGTTGAATATAGGTATATACAATGTAGAAATCTTCCGTTAAACAAAATAACAATTCTACATCTTCGTCTACACAGCATTCACTTTTTCTAGAAAATAAATACCTACAGTAGCAATAAAGTCTACAACATCTCGTAGAAACCAGTATTTACCGTCAGTCCAGTAAATCCGTAATAGGCCCAAAGGCGTTTTACAGGCGATAAAATAAGATCGTTCCAATTTGAGCCGGACGTAAAGAAAACACGCACAGACGAATATGAGGCACGGCACTGGCTCAGTATAAACCCTTTTAACGATCGAACTAATGAAGTATCGGATGGATTATACTATGCCAGTATAAAAATATAAACCGATCATAATATCTCTATGTATTTATAAACTGTTCGTGAGTGTTGCCGCATTAAATTTAGCGTTAGTAACAAATATCGACTAAAGTTTTTTGAATAAGTATTTTATATTCATGTATATGTATATTTAAAAGCACCTATTTCTTTTTTACCAGTATGAGTCAATGATCAACTTTTAGAAAATATCTGATGGCATTAAATTCGTCTTCTGTACTGTATCTACATTTGCCAAGTTTTGTGCAATAAAGTATAAATACATAAAATAGTTAAATTTATGTATAGATCCTTGATGTTAATCTCTGAAATTGATTTCGTATTAGAGTTGGTTTGCAAAGCTCTGGGGAGATAAGCAATTTGTGAACCGAATATGCACCGAATCCTCCATATAGGTATTGAGAATCGATACTAATTCGATAACGGACGTTATGGAACCTACTAATCAATGCGCAAGCAGACCAGCACGCGCTTAAAGTAACCACAATTCTGGGGGTCCTACAAAATGAATGAAGTAAATTGATAAAAAATAAGAGAGTTAGACACTCCTCAACTCTTTATAAGGTAGCAACTATTTATAATATAATAATTATTATAAATACACAAAAAAGTTATAATAGCAATAAAAAATACAAGCAGAATAGCCAACTTGGATTTTTTCAGTTAAGTATTCAGATACAGTTTTCCATAGCGGTAATTGTGTCCTTGTGTTTCCATAGGTTGACTTTTTTTAATGAGGAACCAAATTTGTTGAACAGACAAAACTAATAAAAAAATATGCTATCGGCACCGCAAGAATTTATCGAAACTGTATTAGCAAAGTATAGAATTCTATTGATCGGGATGGATACTGCGGTGGGGTAATCACACTGAATGGACATTTTGGACGAGGGTATATAATGTCGTTTCACGCGCTTTGCGTCTTGTTCACGTGAACAAGACGCATAATAAAAGTGCGCATTTTATGCATCTTCGGATATAATTTATGTACTGATATAATAAATTAGTTATCAATCCCTAATGAAAATTACAAGAAATTTACATAAACTAAAGTTAATGTGACTTATGGTCACAAACTTATTAAACAAAGTAAAATCTAAAATAACGATACCACAAATTCTCTGTAACATTTGAAATCGAATAAAAGCTAGAATTGATAAAATACGAAGGAATACATAAATGAAAAAGGCAAAACACTCAAGAACAACACAACAATTGAAGAAGATATCCAAAGTCAAACAATGAAAGCAAAGTTGCCGCAGTGGATAACATTGGCTCCTAAACAATATCTTTCGAAGATAAATCTGAGATCTGCCAATAACAACAAACAATAGCTACCATTGTTCCGAATACAAAATGATAAGGTCATCGACAAATGACTAAACCGTAATTTATCGTTATAAAATTGTTGAACTTCCTTCCTACTTGAAATCCGTCCGGTTCAGAGAGGCAGAGCTATGGTTTTTAAACCAATTTGCCCGATATAATTGCTTTACAATGTCCCTGTGTGGGATGTCGACATAGTAATAATTCTATCTATTTACTAATTATATTCCTGCCTTGCCTTTGAATTGTACCATGAACAGAAGTGATGTTAGAGATCAATTTTGTTTCTTCTATGGATCAAAGCTGTTTGAGGTAACCTTTGTCAATATATTATATGACATTCCTTTATCGATGGCAGTGGAAACGAAAGAAAATAAGTGCGATATTTGAGTGCACTTGTGCACTTTAGAAGTCCGTTGAGTTCATTTCACATGCAGAAAGTTTTCTATACTCAATACGTTTTTTTTTTGTTTTCCATGAACTCTGATTTTCCGATGGAATTAACAACATAATCGATAATGCGGCGAATCTCATCCACATTCTTGTAACTGTCAGACCCTGTTTGATACATTTACTTACCTATATTACACTTAAACTAAAAAACGCTGTGACAGTCAGTACCCACCTAAGCCAAAACAAGGAAGCAGTAACTTAATTTTACCTTCTGATGTAAGTAATATATTAAATAACTTTATAAATGACTATACGCAAAAATGTATTAATTGTAGTTCCGATAATAATAACCATGAAATGTTGATATGTTCATTGTCAAAGAAAATAAGGTAAAAAATAATAAATACCTTTCCTAATAGGAAAAATAATAAAACGAAGAATTACATAATAATATTATAAAATCTTTCCATGAATACCGCAATAAAAAAATACTGGCCAAGTGCGAATCGGACCCGCGCACCAAAAGTTTCTCTATCTATGTTGCTTCGTACCAAATTTCAAAATTTTGAGTTGACGAGAAGTACCTGAGTTATTTGCGCTGGCTTAGAAGTTTAACTTTTGAAATTAATTTCGCATCTCCAAGGGACAGTAGACCTGATTATTTGATATTAATTTTAGCGTGATGCCCCACGCACCCCTGAGGAAAAGGGTCTTGACAGACAGACAAGCAACAAAGTGATCATATAAGGATTCCGTCCTTTCCTTGTGAGGCTCGGAGCCCTAAAAACAGGTAAGTAAGTATCTAAAATCCTAATAAAAGCAGTTTGCGTACAATGAAGACGAATACTTAGAAAATAAATAAATTAAGTATTAAAAAATAACTAACGTAGGTACTGCGGGTTTGAAAGTTTTCTCTACCCATACCCTGTCTAGATTTAACCTGAGTGACCCTCAAACTCATGACCTTGGTACATTGATGTAGCCAAGACGATAAGGATCTATAGACATGACGTCACCACCCTACCCTACTGCCTCTTGGCAAAAATCGACCTATCGCGTGACATCGTTCAAGAACCCAGCACATGTTCAGGATATTCAGCGTCCCTAATTTAAGAACTCAGGCGCTTTTATTATGGTAAATTTAATACCTAAAGTTCGATAGCGAGCGATATTATTTAATATTTTAAAATTTATAAAACAATCGTTTAACTAGAGACTATAGTTAGCAAATTAGCTCGGATTGTTCAATTAACAAACATCATTCTTAAATGACCGGCAGTCAGTTAGCGGTGCCAGATTAATTTATCAAACAAAATATAAGAATACCGCATTGTGCTGATATCATGCGTGTCGTGCATTTCAAGCTAATCTTTTGTAATAACAGCTCGGACTAAAAAAATACTATTAAGAACTTGTTTATTTTAATAGGTCTCCGTTAAAAATTGATCTCAAGGAGAATTGCGCTATTTATTTTTTCCTTTGACAAAATCATACCTAAATATATTTTTTAAATATCACACGGCCTATGCTATACCAAATTCATAAGTACATCTTTACAGAATTATAAGCTACTTGAGATTAATTATTAATAGGTACAGGACCTACTATTAAAGCAGAAGACATGTCGGATCAGTCTTTTTGTTGAAATCTTTGTTTGAGGAGTGTCCATTAACCTTGCGGGTAAAGAAACCAGTGATATCATCGCGATGTGAAACAGATTTCACAATTACACTTTTGCCTTAGTTAGAAGCGGCGGTTACTTAATTAACATTTTTTACAATTGCATATTTATCAGACTAAAAAATTAAGATTAAATTGACCATCACATAAAACATTACACATATCCTGGGGTCAAAATCCACATAAATATACAATATACCTATAATTATTTCATTAAGTATGTCGTTAAGTATAAAATGGAAATAAAAATAAACTCAATATACTACTGAAGTACTTAATAGCATCCTCTGTGCTTTCCCTTCAACAATGGTTGACGCATGAACTGTCCTTCGAAGCAATCGATCTATGACAATTAAGTACGGGTATTGGAGGACAGATAAGATTGAGTGACTTAATATTGACGACAAATCTTTATGATAATTTATGAATATTTAACAAATCAACATTTACAGAGCCTCCTACATGTAGCTGTTAGTATGTTGTAATAAGTTTTATTGTTGTTACGATTGTTCTGTTATTCGTATGAAAACTCGGCAATCATCAAAATGCTCGGGATTAGTTGTATTCTCTATCGCAAATGTCAAACAACATTAGCTTTAGTGGTTGGACACCAACAGTGCATATTAATGCGGTGTCATTGGTCGTGTCCAGGCCTGTGTAACATTAAAGTCGTAGACAAAAATGGCTAATGTAGTGTTGGAAATAAGGGTGTTAATAGTTTGTAGTGAGACCGCTTGGGCAACTCGCATAGATCTGAGTATGCACATCGCTGGGCGCCAAAGGGCATTTGATGTTCTAGCCCATTGTTGCAATATCGGAGTGTGACTAGACTACGCGGCCTCGATTGTTTTTACTGTGGTATATGGCGTATTCAGGTTTGGCTCTATTTGTAAATTGAAAGGTACGTATTTTTTGTTTTGTGTAATAAATGTTATATTTTGTTATAGAATATGTATGTGCATATCTGATTTATATATTTCACTAGCTGTCCGCCCCGGCTCCGCACAGAACCCTTTTTTTATTTTTTTATAGCCTATGTCACTCCGGAATAGTGTAGCTTCCCAACAGTGAAAGAATTTTTGAAATCGGTCCAGTCGCAATAAAATCCTTTGCGTAGTTTTAAAGATTTAAGCGAACATAGGGATATAGGGACAGAAAAAGCGACTTTGTTTTATACTATGTAGTGAAGAGTTTGATATTAGCACAAAATGAAAGTTATAAACGGTAGATATAATTTAACTTAAGGACATTGTTAACAGTCCAAGCATTATTAAATTGGGTAGTACGTAACAATTACGTCATTAAATAATATAAATATGCTTCGCATTATATAAAGTTAACGTTGAATACACTACTGAAACTCACTGCCAGTGTCCTATAAATAAAATTTACCACGTGCAAGTAAACTAATACATTAGGGAGTGCAATCTGCACTCGAGATCTACCTAATAAACTACTGTAGGTACGTCTTCACAAAACAAACAACCAAATACTCGATACATAAAACTTTCTTTATCAATCCAATTGTCCATTGTCCAAAAGGATTATTGTAAAAATTCATTTTAAATAATATAATTGCCCATTAATTGCACCTATTATAATATTTCTATTCATCGGCCGACTTTGTAAATAAGAGAAAATAAATTATTTCACCTTGTACTGTTATTTGAATACCGGCCACCGGTATCGTATAAAAACTGGCTAGGTAAGTAACTTAGGATATTTAGGTATTATTAATTATTTACAATACGTTATCCATTCGACCTTTGTCGACGATGCAATAATTCTTTTTACTAGTTTATTTGGCTTTCATGCACCAAAATTAATATTTCTTGCAAAAAGTCGCAAGTAAGTATATTGATCAAGTCGAACAAAATACCATATCGAGAGCAGGTACATACGTTCTCGTCATAGTCAAAATCGATACATTTCCGCATCGAGTACGACGCTTCGTACGATTGAATACAACTGAATGAATTGACAATTTTATATTCTTTTACTAGTGACCCGCCCCGGCTTCGCACGGGTGCTATAAACCTTCCTTAAGAATCACTCTATCTATTAAAAAAAACCGCATCAAAATCCGTTGCGTAGTTTTAAAGATCTAAGCATACATACGGACATACAGCGAAAGCGACTTTGTTTTATACTATGTATTGAAGACTGATCATAATGTTTGGTTTTATCAAACATCGTCAAATTACTATTAAATCCCCTCAATATATATGGCATTTTATTTTCATTTTGGAAATCAAAACACATTTAGGCAATTTAAGAGACGGATAAGTAACCTTTTTAATATAATTATCTACAGGGATCTGTTCTGAGGCTTTGATCTGAGAAATTTGAAATTCAAATAATAACCAGCGGCGGCGAATGCGGCGCTAATGCTGATGTTATAATTGACGCCGTCAGTTCCAGCCGGACTGAATATTTCATCGGCAAACAATACGCCTTCCGAATACATCATCGAAGAGTCTTCAAGATAAGCAACACAAACTTAAAGCCTGTTTAATATAAATATTAATATAAACATTCCATTGAGAATAACAGTAGGTAATGCTTTTTACAGCATCCTAATCCCGAAATATTCCCAAACAAGGCAACTAAACTAGCTGCCTTATGAAGCGCACCGGTAGCGGACTTTGTCACTCCTTCGAAATCTACTCAATACTTGATATAATTTTATACCACATATATACGTCCGTTTGAAAAATTAATTAGGTACTTAATTAATAATCGATATAGAACATAATATTCTTTTGACGGTTCGAAATAAAATAACTAATTTATAGCACTCTTCAGCAATCGATTCGGTTGCAAATAGGAAAAGCTCGTCTCGCTTAATATTGTGGTCATAAATAATTCACCATCGGTAGAGCCACGCGTGTCCAACTTCCAACGTGTCTTTTCCCTTGGAAAAGTTCGTAATGTGATTTAGAGAGGCGAGAAGTGGAGCGCGCTAGCCCCGCTTCCCGCTGGGAAGTAATTTGTTGGGAAAACGCGCCCCTGCATACCTAGTTGTACTATGTACCAGTGCATGCCTCCATGCATTCACAAGGAGCTCGCTCCGGCGTCCATGCCGTTCGGGTCATTAAATACTAACCTAACGATTTTGTTCCAGATGTTCGAGGCGGGGAAACTGAGAGTGCAAGCGGAGAAATGTGCGGCAACACGCGACGAGAGACTACAGTTTACGCGCGTATCCTCAGTGACAAGTGTAACTAACAGTTTAGCAATGTGCGAGTGAGTTCGACCAAGACGTCGAACTTTTCGGGCGAGGGGCTGGCGACCGTGGCCAGCGATGGTATGGACGTTGTCTTCAGCAATGAAAGCGATTGGACGGGAAATACGACGCAAGCGGCGGGAGCGGAGGTGCCGGACTTGTACAATTACTGGCCGTGGAGCATCGTAGATGGCGCGTTAATGCTGCTGATCGTCAGCGGCAATACGCTTACGATCCTAGCCGTCACACTAAGCCGCCGCTTATCATCACTCGTCTCTAATCAGTTCGTGCTCAACCTGGCTATTTCCGACTTAATGGTGGGTCTTACATTACCCTACCACCTCGTCTTTTACCTCGATGATGACTTTGGCAAGATCAAGTGGTCTTGTCTTATGAGATTCATTTTAATAATCCTGGCATGCCTGGCATCAATATACAACATCATCGCAATTGCAGTTGACAGGTAAGATAAACTTTAATTAATAAGCTACTATTTTAATTTAACAGTTTCTGAACAAAACAGGAACAAAGCTATTGATAGCTACCAAAGTTTATTGCACAAAAAAACTCTATTGCTTTATGACGTATACAGCGAACCGACGCATGAACCTATACCACTGAACCTTTACGAAAATGCAAACGACTTTGACAGCAATATTCATATGACTATTTCAACCTCGCCTAAAACTGTAAAAAATTGTAAAATTCCCGTTTAGATTTTTAATGTAAAATATTATTACATTCCTTTGTAGTTTTACTAAATGTCGTTAAAATTGCTCGTCCATCTCCTAATTCGAATACATTTTCAGGTACATAGCAATAGTGCACCCTCTCCACTACAGCCGGTACATGACAAAATTAGTGACACGGCTACTAATGAGCACCACATGGTCTGTCGCACTGTGCATCAGCTGTATCCCTATGTTCTGGAACGACTGGCATGAAGGCGTTGCGTGTGAAATGCACATGGTAAGCACTAACAATTTGTATATACCGCTTATACATTTTACATTTGACGAACAGACAGAAGGACAGGCGATCGCAATGTCTATTGTTACTTACAATAAAGAGATATGTTAAATATATCTCTCATTAATTGGTCGTGTTGGTATTCGGTAATTTTATTGATAACCTATATCTCAATCAATTAAGCTATATTGAAACAACGTCCTAAATTCATTCACTTTAAAAACAAATAAGTATTCATAATATGTGTGGAATGAAAATTTCTTTCATTCTAGAAATATTATTCAGACAACCCTATAAAGTTTTGTAGCGGATAATTAATGCAATATTGTCAAAAACCAGTAAAATATATAAATTTAGTTAACATTTACAAAAATAAGCGTTTGCATATGGGCTGTTATTGTTACCACCTTTTTTATTGGTAAAGGTATATAGTAAAGTTTCATCAAAACATTGGCTGGTGTTGGTAGGAACACGGCCTCGTGCTGGTAATTTTAAGTTCTAATAATAACTGGCGATAAGACAACTATTTCGATAACCATTTCATTTTGAAAACGCAAAACATCGTCTTACGCGTAATAAAGAGCTAAAATTAGATCAAATTAGACATTGTGTTACGTTTTCTTTTTTTGGTAGTATAATGTAATAATTTCTGATACTTTCGCGGTTATTACACATTGAAATTAAACAACTACAACGGATTTAACTCGCATATTTTATTTCATTTGCTAAAGCTTAATTTCGCTGAATATTTCCATATACGTATCCGACTCAACTGTCGATAGTCTAGCACTAAACTTATTATTACATTATGCAAACTGATGACTCCTTGAAAAATATTTTAATTTTGCTAACTGCATTGGAATTTTGGAAAGTTCCATCTCATCAAGAACCGTCATTCATATTGTTATGTTAGAAACGACGCAGTATACCTAGGACACGAAATTAGACGTGTTGTGTAAATATATTGTTAAATCAATTTCAGGTTGTCCCGAAAGAGTATACAACCAGCATCCTAGCACCGATGTTCTCGCTAATCTGGATGGTGATGTTCATACTGTACTGGCGAATATGGCGCGAGGCCACGTGCCACGCTCGCCGCATGCGAGCCAATACCTGCTGTCCCTCCGGCGCGAACGATTGGAAAAGCATCCAGGTAAAAATATTGACAAAAAATTTAATAATAAGGAAAAATAAAAAATGCTTTTCATCGACATATCATTCCTAAACTCGTATACAAAATGAATATGAAAGTTCAATATGACTATATCTATAGTAATATTATAAAGAGGAAAGGTTTGTTTGTTTGTTTGGATTGAATAGGCTCCAGAACGGCTGGAGTGACATAGACTATAAACAAATATGATCCGTGCGAATCCGGGGCGGACAGCTAATATATTAATATATATATATAAACGGTGAAACTGACTTAATGACTGTCATATTAACGTAGGTCCTAAACTATAATGGTTAGATACTTGAAATTTTGCACAGGGGTTCCTTTTAAAACGTAGGGGAGCACTAAGAAAGGATTTTTGAAAATTCACTCCCTATTCTGGGTGGTGATTCTCGTGCGCAGACAAAGTCGCGGGTAGAAGCTGGTTATCTATAATACTAAGAAACTTATGTTTAAGTACTGGATTAGAGTAAAGACCCTGTATAGGTACGTAAGAAGTATGTAGTTTGTAGCATAAAAAATACAATTAAGCCTAAAGAAATTTTATAGTATTTGAAGGGGTCAACAGCGAGTTTATATTATGTATTATATATTATTTAGTCTATTTGAGAGGATTAATGTAAAACTGCGACTATGATGAAGGTCAATGTTAAATGTTAAATGTTAATGTTTTTACGTGAACGGAATAAATTAACAAGTAGTATTCGTGTTTTCAGGTGGTGCTGTTGGTACTGGGGTCGTTCTCAATCTGCTGGATGCCGTTTGTGGTCGTAGCCTGTGCTCAAACACTTCCAGTTATCACTCTACACAACCCCGTAGCCTATCGCTTAACGTCTTCACTGGCCATGTCTAACTCCGGAATCAACCCACTTATATATGCATGGAAAAATGCTGGCTTTCGCGCCGCATTTGTAAAATTGTTGCGGTGTAAACGACCAGACACTTCGGAATACAGGGGATCACCGGCTCCAGAAAGAAAACGAGGCTCGGTAGCACTTCGGGAGGGATCTTTAACCCGTTCAAGTGCTCCAAATGCTCTATCAAGTTTGGGAGGACGGCCAGCAAGGCTACTTTATGTGGAGCGAGAGACTGACACGGCACGGTGCCGCATCATAGAAAATGCCGGATATGTGGACGGAGAGAGTGGTGACGCTAACCCCTCCTACGCGCCTGATGGACCCACCCCTGTACACCGGTCGGCCAGCCACCCCGATGTAGTGTAGTGTTTTTTAACGTTAATAGACGTTTTATGGGAAACGTGAAACGCTTCTAGCATTTAAAGTTGTTAGTGACTTTAGGTACCCCCTCTGCATTTAGGTACCTGTTTGAATCTACGCTCAAGTTTATGAAAGCTTTATTGTTGACTTTTTGTTGATAGACTTTAATAAGTTTCAAGCCGTAATAAAATTCTTGAAATAAAGTTTTTCTTTCAAATTTATTAATATGTTTAAGTAAATACTAAAATAATATAAATAGCTTAATTGTTTGACGTAAATTAAAATATATAATTTACGGTATTGTTTTTATTGCCCGTGCCCAAAATTTATTAGGAAAATTAAACTGTATGGTCACAACTACAACAACACCTGTACCGCCATCTATACATGGTGCGTGGAGTTGTTCGGATGAGTCGTCACATTGCTGAGTAATTAGAAAACTTTACACAATTCCCACAGGTGGCGGTTCAGCCAAAAGTTTTTTTTAATCTCAAACCCATATACTAATAAATTGAATATAATAAAATACCGATACTAAACCGGCTCAAAAATTCGCTAGATATCAAGTCTTGACTAAGTTCCAACTGTTATGTTTCAGCAATCACAAGCAAGTTATACCTTGTCTCTTATTGGTGCAACATAACAGCAAGGCCTCACTTAAGACTAGCGACATTTAGCGCATTTTTGACTATTGTTAATCGTAAATAATAGTTTAATCAAACTTTGGACATTATTTTTATAATTTTACAAGTGTTTAACTCAAAAACAAACAGTTGATGAACTAAAATTGTGATCGGTACATTTACTTACATATATACGTTACATTTTACTTTAGTTTAAGTGACGAATTAGATTCTTTAGTGGATTAATGACATGCTTTCATTTGTTTCACTATATTACTTAAAAGGCGATTCATTAATAAGTGTAGTATAGCAAATATTATATGGTCAGATGATTCATTAAATAAATACAAACAACTCACCTCTACGCCGGTAACGCCGAGTGCAGTCACCAAGTTAGGAGTCATCCGGAAAGGTACTTTCTCAGGAACACGCAGAGTCTTGCCTTTTTCGAAGCACACGTTATAGTCTATATGCACCACTTCACCAGAAGTTAGATCAACCAAAACATTGTCCAAATGTCTGTCACCTAACCCGATGATGTAACCAATGGTACTCATTACCGCGACCGAGTACGCGTACCGACGGGTCATCTGCCACCATTGTTCAGCAGATACACTGCTACACCACAACTCTCTCCATAGCAGGTCACTAGGAGTTTCGTCTGCCAACTCTTGCATCACTTGCTTCAAAATGGATACAGGCCATTCTTTCCTATTTTCGGTAGCAATACCTGCCTCTTTCAAAAGTGGATTGAGCTTGTTGTAAAATAATTCGGACGGCCGAAGAACATTAATAGCCTTGTTCGTTTTTGCTGAAAGGATGGCAGCTTCACGATTTTGCCATCGTTTATAAAGAGCGAAAAGCGGCGTCACGTTATCTACCCAGCTGATCAGACCTGAGCGAGGTCCTAATGGAATTACGGAATAATGGCGCGCCCTATAAGTCTGGTTGTCGTTATTTTCGGAATCCCTTGCCATCATTGTGTTAGTGATGGAAAGTAGTTGCATAATTCTTTCATCTAAATGTAAATCTTCCATACCCTTAAATAGGTACGTATATGTTTTTCCGTCTGATCCATAAAATACAAGTTTCTTGGGTCTGGTTTTAGTTGGGAGAATAGCCACATTGTTTTCTATGGATTTTATTGTAACCCTAATGGCTCTCTGGTTGGTGTGAAGTCCCGGCATTGTGATGACAGTGTTCTTCAGGTCCGCCAATATGGGGCTTATATCTGACATTTTCAATATATAAGACGTTCTCTTACTGACTTTTTGCTGCAACTTAATTAGCAATTGTTTTAGTGGTGACCAGGAATCTTGAGGTTTTTCAGGAGTTGTTGGGTATTTCAACTTAACAATAACATCGTTAATAAGAGATTGGAATTTATTCTGAAAACCTATCTCGTGCGGTGTCTCTGGTTTCGCAGAAGTAATTTGGTTCATCTGTTCCAGCACATATACGACTGGTTCAAATATAATACGATGTTTTTCTTTAATCAATTTCTCTTTCTCATCTGCCGTTAAGTTAGCGTTGTCTTTTACCCTCGACACTTCTGATTCTAACTGGATAAGTCTTTTATTAAATTCAGAATGATGCTGAACTAATGTTCCCAACCATAATTCATCCCAAAGCAAATTAATTCTTTGCAATTCTTTTACTAAAAGTTTTACTTGAAGAATAGTTTTAGGCGCTAGTTTTGTCAAAGTCTCTACCATATCTAAAAAGCATGAATTCAGTTCATTATTGACAGCTTTATCACTTGCAGTCTCCTCTATATCGATGTTATCATCAGAACACTCTGCGTCATTAGAGAGATAAGATCTTGCTACACTTAATTCCGTCAAATCATTTTGTTCATTTTCTACAGCTCCCACAACTGCTGGGAACGTAATTAGGTGTGGAGTATCCTCTGCAAGTCGACATAACAGGTCAGATACACATTTCCTCACGTAAGTTTCGGGATGATTAAGTCTTGAAAAAAGTTGAGGAATAATAACTTTCCACGGTTGAGTTGGAGTGTTGGCTAATCCTGACTCCAGTACAGTTTGTAACTCCATTGCATGCTTTACAATCAAACGAAGAAGCCGTAAGGTTGCATTTACAACCGCATTCTCACCACTATGGTTAATGTAATCGGAAGCACAAATGAGCTGCAAAAACTTAAAGTAAGCATCCGCAGAAAGCTCAAAATAGAAGAATACTCTCTTCTGAGCTTGACGCCATATGTCTACTAATAATGCTAGATGTTCGGGGTAAGCATTACTTAGGGAAGGAACAGTGCGCAATTGACTCTCAATCATTTCAGATGTATTTATTTCATTCCAATCAATGTCTTCGTCATCACATGTAGCTTTAGTTTTAGACAGTATTTCACAAACCGCTTCAAAATCTTGTGGCGAACATCCTATCATTACACTTTCTATTTGAATTTTGTCGTTGTCAGTTAATTGCTCGCGAGTTTTTGAGCTAAATTCAACAATTTTTCTTCCCCATCTAAAGCACCAGGCAGCAAAATGAGCCCAAGCTTTTGCCAATCCAGGACACTGATTTACGCCACATTGTAGCAATTTTCCCACAGCAGAATCTGCCAGTGGAATGACATTATCGGAAATGTTGTTATCGACTAAACCAATTTCAGGTAACACCGAAACTAATTTTATCAACGCTGAATCGACTTCTAGTAGGTTTTCATTTTCATTGTGATTTTGAATCCACTTTGAAAGAGTGAGCAACATTCGTGTTCCCTTCTCACGCAATTCGTAGCTTTGTTCACCGATCGCAAGTCTTTGAGAGAATCCTAATGAAATATTAGAACATAAATTCACAGCACGTATTTTATCTTCTTCTTTTGTGTATGTCAATTTACATAATTCTATAAGAGCAGTTGCATTATTAAGGGTCCAAATATCTAATTCGTAAATATTGGTAGAAATTATCAATATATCACTTATTTCTTTCAAATCATCGACATTGCCCAAATACATTTGAAAAGCTGAATTGTGTTTAAAATGTTTTAAAAGTTCTCTTCTGGCCATAGTTGTGTTTGCATGTTTTCTCGCACTTTTTATAACATCCAATCTGAGACATTCTGCATAGAAAATATTTTCTTCAGTCATATTAAGTTTCGTAAAATATTGGTTCCACCATAAAATTCTACTAAGATTTTCAAAATCAGTACCATATTTGTGTTCTTTTATAGCCGACGGCTTAAACGGATTCGAAATTACTTTGCCATTCTTTATAATATTCCTCAATCCCGCATTAGCTAATTGAAGTACCGCTATGTCTTTCATAAAATGTACGGCATTGGTTCTTGCAAATTCTTGTGTACTTGATTTAAGTATTGTATCACAATCCACTAACAGTTTCTCATATTTTTCAACTTCATCATTATAGCACATATTTACTGCGGTACATACTAAGGTCGATTCGATCTTATTTATGAGTCCTTGGTATGAGCACGAATTTTTTGATATCTCATTAGAATTCAAGTCAAGGATGTCCCAATCACTAAATTCAACAGGAATTTCGGTACTATCTTCATATACACGTAATGCAGCGAATGGGCTCCAATGAGAGTTGACTTTCTTTTGATTTTCCTTATTCTTCCATTCTTGTAAGTCTTCCCAATTCTGAATGTGTTTATAACTTTCCATCATTTGCTCTTCAATAAATTTATCAGCTTTACTTTCAGTAAGAGTACTGTCTCCTGATTCTTTCATGTCATCAGATTGTTTTATACTGCTTAACTTTTTGTAGAATTCTACAGCTAGTTCGTGTCTAGAGTTTGCTTGTTCAGCTGCCCCTTTCAAAAAGTAAAGTTTTCTATCAAAAACTTTTTTAATCCAAACATACAATCCATGCAATACTTCAGGTTCTTGAAATTTTATTAGAGCTCTAGCAACAGTCATAGTAATTGCTTCAATATCTATGTTGGTTTTTGTGCTTGCTGCCGTCTGCAATATCAATGATGCATGATAGATGGCAGCACCATTATGTCCAGCATATAAACTAACAGCAAGTGACGCAGGGCGGACTCTGTTCAGCCAATCCCGACATGTTGGCCAATTTGTGTGAAAAAATGTTCTTACGGGTTTTCCTGTAGGTGGTAGTACTGTGGCCGTACCATCAGCAGCGTTATATATGTATTTTTCCAAATACATCATGAATTCTGTAATCCAACGAGTTCTCATTTGTTCTGCGGTAACTATGTCTATAAGCTTTCGATTTTCATTAGCAGTATACTTTGTTTCAAACGAAGATGTCTCTCTAGCTATTCCTTTCAACACTCCTTCAATTTTCATGAAAGTTTCTTGTGGTTTGCCCAAAACAGTTCTCAATTTCAATAATACACATGTCTGTGCCAATTCTGATAGTGCCCATCCAATACAAATAGCTGAAAAATTAGTTGCACATTGTCGGAAAAATAAAATATTATTCTCATCTGTATCTTGAGTTTGGAGTGGCCAAGAACTTAAAAATGCATTTATTAGGATATTTTTATCTTCAATGGCAGAATTAAGAAGACAACTCATTATTGCTTTAAAATGCTGATTGGATAAAGCAGAAAATGATCCTTTCATGAGATATTCCTTAAATGAGTTTGCTTTTGTGTCATTGTTCAAAACACAAAGACTCATTTTTCTACTTCGGAACACTTTAATAACTTGCTTGTCAAGTTCCAATTGCACAATGTCCCATGGTAATTCAAACAACACTTCCATACAAATGTTTGAAATTGCAATACTATAGTTGTCTATGTGTAACACACACAACATTGCTATCATCTTCAGGACCATAATATTCCATGAGAAATTTTTATTTTTTAATAAGAGCTGACAATTTTTCATAACAAGCACAACCATATCATCATCAAAAGTATGAGCTTTTGTTAGCATGTTTGTTAACAGTATTACAAAACCCTTAGACATGCTTACAATTGGCAAATATTTATCCAGTTGGTAGAATATGTCAGATATCCAGTGGAGACAGAACAGCAGGGTTTCCTTTGCCACATTTTTTTCTAGTATAACACTTAATGTTTCCAGTATGACTGCAAGGTGACCAGATGTTGGACTAGAACCAGTGACTTCTCCCATATTAAGGTTTGACAAACCAAATATATCATTTGATCTTTGCTGTGTATTGGTAACTAAATCACTTGAGGCAATAAAATGGTTGTTTTTTTTACAGTGAGAGTAAAGTAAGTACAATACACAATAATGAAGTGCTGGCTTCTCTTTGATTAAATTATCATCATATGGACGCATTTTTATGGCCAACAGTTCCAAAATACTAGGCTGCAATGCCCACATTCCAATAATTGAGTTACTTGCATTAGCAAGCTCTGAAAGACATTGAAGGTAAAATATAACATTTCTCTCAGCATTTTTTGCACATACTTTCTCTATATATTCTGGAAGAATAATTTGTGAACTTGGAACAATAATGGCGTAGGAATTTTGTATATCAGTTAACACAATTTTGTAAGTTTCTTGTAAAAGTGGAATATTTTTTAAATTCAATAGATTACTGTAAATTGACATTACTCCATTCATAATAGCAGAGTTTTCAGTATTACGTAGCTGGCGTAACGGTGACTCTGGGCCAATAGTTTGAATTATAAACTCTATAGGAAGATTTGAAGATATTTCCTTGATAGTTTTTGAAATTAAATCAATTACACTGAGGCATACATTGTCATCTTCTAGTAAATAATTGTTAATTTCTGTGGAGATTAATGTAAATAATGTTTGAAAGCATGACATTGATTTAGTTTGTAAATGCTTCAATAATAAAGTTATGCTTTCATTTCCAGCTACTATCAAGTCAAGTTCAGGATATTCCTTCATGATTTTTGTCATAACTTGAAGTATTTTTGTCAAAGCCTCTGTCAAAAAGGACCAGGTAACCGTTTGAGATACTGAAGGGTTGAGAAGTGTACCCAAACTTTTTACAACTGTATTAAAAACATTGAGAAAGGAAGTTATTTTCTGTAAACAGTCTTCTGGTGAAGTTGACTCCGTATCAGTATCACTTTTGTTTGAATCCATGTCATTTGAATAAGCCACCATATCTTCTACAAATTGGTTTAGTAGATTCACCGAGAATCCTACATCAGCTTGCCAATGGCGACTCAATTTGAAAAGTGACTGCAAAGCAAACTCTTTGATCTTTTTAGGTTGGGCATTGTCAACATGCCAGCCTACTAAAATGTCCACAGTGTCTACAAAGTGGTTAGCAAAATGTTCAGGGTAAGAATTAGATATTACTGTCATTGCTGTAATGGCTGCTATGAATACATCAGCAGAATCTGTGCCTTCAATAATGACCTGAAGTCGGCCTAAAGTTGTCTCAGCAAAATCAGTCAGATTAGGAGTTTGAAAATCAAGTTGAAATGTCTCAGTAAAGGATTGTATAAGCAGATGTTTGATAGAGCTGTTGTGAACTGCATATGTGGACTCTATCCAATCTAAATGTTTTCGAAAATCTGAACCCATTACATAGCCAATTCTACCTAGCACCACAGCCGCCTTATCCTTAGTTTCAGGGCCTGGAGCATCATACAAAACATCAAGCAGCGACTCCACTAATATATCATATGATCGACGTATATAACGAGCATTTTCAGGCATCATAACAGCTTCTTGCAATTTGTTGCAAATTGTCAGAGACTTCTCTATGTCCACTTCAGCACAGAGGCGTCGCAGCAGCTTAGATATGCGGGGATCTTCAGGTAAATGTATGGCTAGTTCTGATCTTTCAAAAAAAGCATTCTTGCTTGAGGAGTTGGCAAGGGACCAAGGTTCGGCGGACCCATGACCTAGTGTTTCATGATATTTGTAAGAATTTTCGGTAAGATCGTGATCACGGCCAGGCGGTAAACCGCGGCCTCGGCCCCCACGTCCACCACCGCGTGAATGTCGGAACTCCGTGACACGGCCACGAGGTCGGAAGCGACCATCCCGCACTGGTCCTCCAAACGAAGATGAAGCATCGTACGAAGGAACATAACCTCTGACCTTATCATCCGCTGTGTTTTCTTGACTGATTTCCTCCCTCTCTAGAACATCGGGGGGTTCGGACCCCTTCAAATTTTTCAATTTACTATTTGCGGCAGTAGATAGCATCACTGTTTATCTTGTGTACAACGCACATATAGCCACACATGGCCGTAGAAGTACGAAAAATATTAAGCAAAACAGACGTTCCCAGCCAACACACAACGAAAATGTCGCCATAGACAATAGGTATTACAACTGTCACCTAAGTACCATTAAATTCCTAAACGAAATTCCTCTTTTTAAAAATGGTTATTGCTTACGAAAATGTGTTCTTATTTTCATAATTTACTATATACTGATCTTACTTTATATTATATCAATAACATTGAATTTATTGATATACTATTATTTGTGAATAATTGAATCATAGACTAAAAATATCATTTTACTTTTGAACGAATTCAACTTTTCAAAACCTTAATCAAAGTTCATAACATACATACATAACCACATTTTTTTGACAAACGCATATGTGTGATCTGTTTGGTTTGCTTAGTATATTTAAATATAGTAATTGATTATTGAACTGAACTCTATTCAATCGGCTATTTACTACTGTCTTGTAATATAGCATGTTTGTTAAATACTAGAAGTAGTAAATAATTCACATTAATCATGCAAAGCAATAAACGTTTAAAACCATTTAGAGGTAAGTATGTACAATCTTTATATTCAATAATCATGTATTTTCTTTTAAAAAACTTTTCGTGCAGACACTAGATTCAGAGGTTATATACTTCCAGATATATCTTTAATTGTATATTGTTTCAGCTTTAGAACTGAAGTTTGAAGAAGACTCTGTATCTCCACACTTCGTCTACTTCAAAGAACACTCCGTAAGAGACCAAGCCAATGACAAACCTTTAGGCAGAACATTGTTTATTGTCAACATACCTCCTTATGCAGACGAGGAAGGTATTAAAAATGCTTTCAAAGATGCAGGCACTATCACTTCAGTGATACTTACAGAAAAACCTGGGGCCACAGAAGATAAAATAAAATTTATAGATGAATTACCAAAATCAAAATTTAAAGTTGGCTATGTAGTATTTAGCAAAGTTTCCGAATTAGAGAAAGCATTGAAATTAAAAAAATTACATCCACTTAACTCAGAGAATCATAAAATTAAGTGCGGTATGAGTAAATGGATAGAAGAATACAACAATTCTATAATGCTTGCTAAAGATTTAAAGAATCAGGTGGAGTTATATATGAAGCATTATGATGAAAATGTCAGTAAGCAAGCAGCAAAAGATAAGATACTTGAAGAGGAGGATGATGAGGGTTGGGTAACTGTAACAAAAGGTGGCAAAGTTCAAAGTTTTGCTCGCTCAGAAAATGTTGAAAATAAGATTAAAGCTAAAGAAGAAACCAATAAAAAAAGGAAAGAGTTGAAAAATTTCTATGCTTTTCAAATCAGAGAGTCAAAAATGAAGCAAGTTGTAGCTTTAAGACAAAAATTTGAAGAGGACAAGAAAAAGATTGCACAGATTAAGCAAAGTCGTAGATTTAAGCCATTTTAAATAAATATTGCATTGTATTAAAGTATTTTTTATTAATTATTCTTAATTTTTATCAAATTATGTTTAACACCCTTGTTTTTCATCCAACAATAAAATAATGTCACTTGTAATATTAGATTTTATGAAGAACTTAATATTTTATTTGAATATAGTACTTACTAATATATATAGTTTGTTCCGCTTCTGTAAAATATTTTCATGTATGTTTAAATAGTTTTATATATTATGATCCTAAAGTTTGATGGTTTATGAGAAGGCTAGAAAAGGACAAAAATAATTTCGAATCCATTACATATTAAAAATAGATTATAGCCAAAGTTGTAACGGAAATTAAATATTATGTTTATATGTTTCAAAGACGGAAATAAACTAGCAAAGAATCCAAAAATTTGGCTCATTTTCAAAAAAGTGAACTGAATAAGTTTTATATGAAGACATAATCACAGGAAATAGCTAGGAATAATGAAATCGATGTTGGTAGTTATTTTAACTTTATTGTTTACTTATCTTACGGACGAAAAGAAATATTTCTGATGCTTTCGCGTTTATAACACATTGGAATAAAACAACTACAACCTTAGTATTAGACTATCGTCAGCTCAGTCGTGCTACGACTATGGAACCTGTAATGTTTCCGAAACGTCAGCCAATAAAATAAAATACGCGAGTTTAATCCGTTTATAGTTGTTGAATTCCAATTTATTATAGTTGTTTCATTTCAATTATAACAGATTTAACTCGCGTTCATAATATATAAAACCTCACGACTCCCATATTCGTAGCAGACTGAGCTGACGATAGACTAACACTGTTTTAGAGTGCTACGAATATGGGAACCGTAAAAATGTAATTTCTAATGTTAAATATGTAGGTACGTTATATATATTTGTTTAGTCCAATGTTTTATCGTTCATAATCATTTGTATTCAACCGCCGTAATATTATAAAACTTCAAATGTTCTGTTGTTGAACTCTAACAATAATTCGAAGCAACTTGTTGTCTGGTAGTGAATCTAAAGTAGATAGTAGATTATTAACATTTCCATAGACACATCCTGTTGCTAATGCCACTTGGACAGCTTGCCCAACTCTATCGAGACATTCCTGGGGACAACAAAATATGTAAAGTTTATTACTCAGTGCATATACCGTGTACGTTGTAATCGCAACTTGCTTTTCAACAACTTGATAGTAGTTTGAAGTAGGACTAATTTGACTGATCTTGTTTAATTGGCCACTGTTTTGAGTATGAGACAGCGGTATAAACCTATTGTAATAATTATCAATTTAGATGGACAGTTACCTGCAACCTGGTGTCGGTCTGTAACTTTTCGCCTCTCTTCAACAGTCCTTGCGCATACGCCTGTATCGTGGGGGCCAGAGCAACCAGGTGTTGTGCATTAACCGCAGTGGGTGGCCCATGGCTACGTCGCCCGGCACGTAGGCTGTGTAATACTCCCAAATGCAATTTCATGTAAAGTTCTGATTCAGAGAGGACTTTTGCTTGTGCTGGTTTCACAAGGGATATGCTGTCATTCTCGATTTTGATCTTCTTTGGTGGGGATACTGATACCATTTCCGTATCTAAATAATGATAAAAGAAAAACAATGAGGAGTATGCAACTACAAAAAACTTGGGAATATTATACATAACTTGTAAATTTACACTGTTTGAAACATAGACTGGTGGTTATCTTATAAGTATCTCGATAGCAATGGCCCAGTAGGCTTTTGAGTCTTCAATTATGTAGGGTTTTCTGTAATCATTTAAACATCATATAACATTAAGTATTTAATTAAGAATGTATAGTTTCTTATTGCTCTGTTTTATAGCTACCAGGCCATGAAAAGGTGGTAACTCATCCTGATTAAATTAATAACTATAATTTACAAATCAAAGGCTGTCCAGCCTAGTGCAGTAGTAATAAATACAAGTATTCAGGTACCTAAATCGATATAAAGCGGTGCGAGCGCACACCAGTGAACAAGACCCGCCAGTGGAGTGACAGCAGCCATAGGTATGGAACCTGCAGGCAACGCCGGCGCCGTTAGTTGGGCTGACATGCAGAGACCAGGAGATGAATACACCTGAACAAATATAACAGTAAATTGCGGTATAGTACAGTATGATATGTTAAGTACATAATAAAGATAATCAAACCATCAATGAACATAACAAATTCATAGGTAATTTGATATAATTATAAAACTACAGAAATAAAAGTCCAAAGTTAGAACATAATCATTTTTAATATAAATTATAATCAAATATGCGAAATATGAAACATAAAGTAAAGAATCCTTACAATTTTGCTTTCAGTTTTACAACTTTACTTGGCTTTGATAACCAACTCGTAATTGAAGTTAACATTCTATATTTTGATGATAACAACAAAAGTACATTAGTGTTACTAACCCATGATGTTATTACTTCTAGTAAATTTTTTGGTGGTAGTTTCTTGACTCCTTGTACATCTTGTAAGTAAAGTTCTGTGACTGCAGTTATAAAGTTTGCCACAAACTGAGGAGCACAAGTGGCTAGAGATTTGAGGCATGCCTGGTTGGATGTGTTCAGATGGAAATGGTCACGAATTATGTTTTCAACCAACTGTAGAGATGGGGGAGATGAGCATCCCATCTGCTGTAGCCATACTCCAACAGCCAATAAAACCTAGAACAAAACCAATATTTTAGCATTCAAGATATAGAATATCAACAGCAAAAGTTTTAAATTGATATATGTGCTAAAATAAGATAACTGATATGTATGAATGCACAGATAGGTTTCATCAGGTGTAACAACACTCAGTAATAGGGCTAATTTTTCTCTTTGGTTACAGAACTAATAAAATCCACTTATACATGCACTTTAAGCATAAGAGACAATCATTACATTTAACTTGTATTGTAGAATCTAGATTTGCTGAAATAAATAGATTTTTTAAGTCTTAAACACTAAATATATATTTTCCACACTGAAACCTCTTTGAGTAGGGTCAGCTAGGGAAAAGTGACTTGATCCGCTACACTGAATTCTACTTATCTGTTCTCTTCGTTTCCAGGAAACCTTCAATACTAAATCAAGTACAAAGTACAAACCAGAAATATGCCAACTTCAAAAAGAAGTGATGACTATTTTTCAAATTGAATGACAAGAAATTGCATTTTCAAAATTTGAGTGCTCGAAGAAATCCTAGCCCACTACTATTTCCTAAACAACCTTTGTCAATTAAAAATTAGTTGGTACAACTTACAGGAGTGCTAGATGCAGAAACAGCCATACTAGCCAGTATACTCAGGATTTTTAACCTCTTCTGTGTATCCACACCACCAAAAAGAGATAAAAATATGGTGTTCTTGATAGTCTCGTTTGTGCAAGATGATAAGTAGTCACATATTACATCAATTAGCTGCAACTCTTGAAGTGGATTAAGACCCCTACGTTCACTTCGTCGGCTCGACTCACAAAAAACGAATTCTGATATAATTTCCATTGCTATGTCCAGCTGCTTGCTACTAGGCGATGTCCGGCCAGCTATTAGTTGTTCTGAAAGAAAATATATTTTAACATATTCTAAGAAGTTACTTAAATAATCGACATTAGATGAAAATTAAGTTCAAATTACCTATTTTTATAAGGGCTTCTTTTGCACTGTTTGGGAAATCATATTTCCGCAAGGAATGTTTTATGTCTGACAAGGACATGTTGACTGATATACAAAATTACAAACTTATGCTCTAAGGCCGCTAAGCAATTACTTTATGATGTCAACTTTTTAAACAAAATAAAATATGAAGAAAAATATCATATAATATGAATGGCATTCATATTCCGGCTGGTGAGATTAAAAGTAATGGTAAAACTATCAGTACTACTACTACTATAATACTAATTTGTTGTTTTGTTTTGACATTGACAACTAAATGGCGTTTTTAAAGTAGGTAATTGAAAATTTACACAAGTAAGAAGTAAGGTATTCAGATATAGGCCTCTTGCGTATCTAGCAGATCGACTGCAGCGCCAACTGTCGGCAAGCAGCGGCAACACTTGCCCACTTGTCAAGTTCAAATGAACATATGATCCGCATAAAAGTTGCTGCAAGTTTTACAAGTTTGTTTATTTTAACTCGATAAAAAATAATTAAATGGATATAATGAGCCAGACTATTATTAAATGTGCATTTCAGAATATTTATGCAGACTTTTTTCGTGGGAAATCTGTGTCAAAAGGCAAGTAAATACACAAGCCAGGAAATATATTTTTCAGATTGATTGTGTATAATTTTTACTATGTATTTATTTATTTATGATAAGATTATCGCACTACTATGAACATGATGCTAAATTAATTAAAAATTATAGGAATAGGACACAAACTATTCGAAAGCCACCATGTTCAGGAGGTTGTCGAAATTAATTATGGTGGAGAACAAATTATCCGCGGGAAAGTTCTCACACAGACAAAAGTAAATAATCCACCGTACGACGTGAGAGTTAAGGTATTTAAAATGAATTAATAGTTGAATAATATCCTAAACAAATATATTTTCAGCAAATATTAACCATACATCCAAAATAGATATGGAAAATTAAGATACCTATATTTCTTTATCAAAGATATATATATAAAATATATCGAAGGTATAAGTATTGTTCTGAAATATTAAACCGATAATCATTTTATTCATTTAAATATTTATTATTTCTTCTTATTTTATTTATTTGACTGCTTGCCTCCAACAAAATGAGCACTGCAGATTCGAGTGTTTTTATTCGGCTGCCACGGCTTGTTATCTAATGTACTTACTGCAACAAACAAACAGAAAATTAGAAAAAACGGAGTTTGTATGTATTTAATACATTCCTGGTATTAAAATGTTTCATTTCATCAAAACCATTTACTCAGAAACCATAATAATATCATTTATTTGAAAATTATATTGTAAATTTTAGGTTAGGTTTGTTTTATAAAAAATCTAAGAATAAAACGGTCTTTAGAGAAAATTGCTTATATTGAAATGAATGTACGATGAAATGGAACATTTAATGAAACGTATTTCTATTAAATGATAGACACTCATTAAAATATCATAATAATTACTTACACTCCTCTAACAGCTTTTATCCAGTCATTTCTTTTTTTAATTTCCCAGTTCTGCCTCGGAAACGAGTAAAAAGTTAATTCTCGATTTCGAGATTGGGAATTAGTAGATCCCACAACACAACAGTACCTCTTACTACCCATTTTTTAATTATTTACGGGCACTTTTTAATATTTTTACGTGCACTTTTCAACGTTGTTAAGCGAACAGCTGACCGCACTCACCACCCAAGTGTTGTCTGAATTTGCCGCAACGCGGCGCCACTAGCGATACGCAAGAGGCGTATTGTGGTGTAAGGGACGCTAGATGTGGGGTGGCCCTAAAGGTCTAGAACACACAATTTTAAAGGGATGTATATAGGCATGTACGTAATTAAGGGTTACGCATTTTTATTATTTGTGTAGTTAGATAGAAGACTAAAAGATACTTGATTTTTCTTTTCCTTTGAAAATCTTCATTTAATATCCTTAAGAATATCCTACTACACAGTGAGTGTAGTTGTGTTCTATAGTCTATACAAATTCATTAAGCTGAGTTTGTATATCTCTGTCAGTAAAAGCTTCCTTATCTGTGTGCCATAAACAATTTAAAAAATAAAGTTTTAACTTTTATTCAGTGCAGGGCTGCCAGATTGTATCTTTTGATACAAAACGTGTATAATTTGATGTGAAATTGTATCCTAGATGTATAATGACCCATTTCGTATAATTGGATACAAAAAATACACGGGGCACGGAAAGTATGAAGCGGAATCTTTAGTATGAAATGAACGTATTACCAACATGACAAAATATAACGTATTGTTGTTGCCGTTGAACGTGTTTTGATGTGAAGTCTAGGTTTTTTTCTCAACGTTGGCACACTTGTGTTTTTGCTGTTTTTCTTTGTTTGTGTTATGTAAGGCGCCTAAACTGAACTTATTATTTTATTTCTCATGACATAGATACCAAGATGGAATGCCTCAGTGCAGTTATTGAATATGAAATACAACAACATCAACATTTTAATAAAAATGTACTATTTTCATTTATTCAGTTGTTGTTTGTTCAGTTCCATTTGCACCCCCCCCCCCCCTGTTCGTAACTATGTACTGTGTAATGGAGTGTAATTTCGTATAATTGCTGATGACGGATCGTATATCGGAAATATTTTTGCTGGCAGCCCTGATTCAGTGTCAGACAGACAGTGTTAGTACTGTTAGTACTGTTAGTATTTAGCATCTGATTTCGGCAATTTTGTTTAGCAGGCACTCTCACATCTTACGTATCACTTTTGCTGTTAGACAGCAATTAAAAACTCTCATATAACATGGAAGTCATAGTCGCTAATGTAGATCACATTAAATTTGATATAGATTACGCTTTAGACGAGCAATATGGAGCGCTTCCTTTGCCGTTTCCTGGAATGGATAGTAAGTGGAGAATGTGATATTATAAATTTGATTTATTCTGTTATCTAATATTGTAAAGAGAAATATGAATTTAATTACATGTGAGTTGACGAGATTAATTTTTTAGAATCGACGGCTGCCGTGTGCGAGTTTTACAGTCAACCCAGCGGCTGCACTAATGGACCGCAGTGCCCGTACAGGCATGTCCGCGGTGACAGAACAGTAGTTTGCAAACATTGGCTACGCGGACTTTGTAAAAAGGGCGACCAGTGTGAATTTCTTCATGAATATGACATGTCCAAAATGCCTGAATGTTACTTCTATGCTCGATTCAATGCTTGTCATAATAAAGAGTGTCCTTTTCTGCACATAGACCCTGAAAGCAAGATAAAAGATTGTCCTTGGTGAGTTGTTTTTTTCTAAATTTTGAAATTTCTTTAATTGTCTTTGTCGACTAAGTTAAATTGAATGCAGTAACAAAATGAAATTTTTACAGACTTGACTGTTTTTAATTTAGTGTGATACAACACATGTTTTACAGGTATGATAGAGGTTTCTGTAGACATGGGCCTCATTGCCGCCACCGTCATGTCCGCAGAGTTCTTTGCCTAAACTACTTAAGTGGCTTCTGTCCAGATGGCTCAGGCTGTAAATACATGCACCCAAGATTTGAACTACCTGCTCCTCCTGAACAAACAAAGGATGCTAAAAGACTTCCAGTGTGCCATTACTGTTCAGAAGTTGGTCATAAGGCATCATCATGTAATAAAATTCCTCCAGAAGTGAGTATTAATTATTATTTGAGTATTAACTAGCCGACATTTACATACCTCACATACCTCTTTAATATCAATAATTACTTCTAAAAATAAATTTATAAAAAACATGAACTATTTTCATTATTGTTCTTGATACTATAGATTAAACATATGTATATATTTTTTGATGATATTCATAAACTTAATTTCAGCAAAGAGAAGCAGCCCAACGGCAAGAGGAAGCTAGGTACAGAGCACTGGGCTACATCAAGCCTGCAAATGAAAATGAGGAGCCTAATCCACAGCAACGTGGGCAGCGCATGATGCACAAACCTCTTGAAGAAGTTACTTGTTTCAAATGTGGCACCAAAGGACATTATGCTAATAAGTGTCCTAAAGGCCATCTTGCCTTCCTGTCAAGTCAAAATCAAAATCAAAACCACCAAATGTTCAAGAAGCCTAACTAGTACAAATATGTGAAGTCATCATGAGTGTGGCTTCGCAAAAGACAACAGTGATGTTTTCATTCTTATTTTAGAATATGTGTTATATATATATATCTATGGGTTACATGTATAATATGTTATTACAATATTATTATCTTGTGCAAATAATGTTTTCGGTACCCATTCAGTGAGTGGCTGAATTTGCACAGTAAACTCATTAATATAATATTTTAATAATCGGTGTCTGTTTATCAAGTTGTAAACATAGAGATGTTAATAGTAAATAGAAAAATTATAAATGTTTTAATGCTTGTTTCTCTGCCCCCATCTCTTCCAATGTAACTTTGATATCAAATTGCCTACTGTATAATAAATTTCCATTGTTTTGACTATACCTATTTCTGTACCAAATAAAGTTAAGTACAATGTTTCTGACATAATATTACCTATCTTAAAAATTAAATGTTGACTTTAAATAATATCTACTTACATTTTTTAGTTTTTTTAGGAACCTATGGTACCTATTTACCCAAAAATGTCATAAGTAATAACAACTACCTGCCTATTGAAATGAAACAATTATAACTGATTTAACTAGAGTATTTATATTTTATTTGCTGACGATCCAAAAACTTTACAGTTCCCTTATTCGCAGCACGATTAAGCTAGAAATACGCGAGTTAAATCCGACATACTAGGTAAGTGTTTCATTCCAATGTGTAAAAACCGCGATATATTATATTAGAAATTATTAACTACATACCTATATACTCAGGTACCTCAGTGTGAAAGAGGTACCGGTATGGGTTTTTTTTGTGTGAAAATATACTTCATAAAACCAACTATAAATACCTAGGTAGATTACTACCCGACTTGTTTTTTACTACAGATGCCTAATATTTTCTTTTTAAATTTGTACCAATAGGTATAGCGATACGATACGATTTAAGAATAGTAAAAGAGTAGGTAAAATTAAAAATGATTGATGACAGTGAACATTATTTGTTAGCATCACAACATATAATCTATACTAATATTATAAAGAGGAAAGGTTTGTTTGGATTGAATAGGCTCCAGAACGGCAGGACCGATTTCAAAAATTCTTTCACTGTTGAGAAGCTACAGTATTCCCGAGTGGCATATATACTATGTTTATTACGATATTATTTTCGTTTTTATGGAATAAAATAACTTTGTTAGGTACATAAAATGAGTACCTGTAAAATATTATTATTTTGTAATTTGTGATTTTCGAAAACTCGAGAACAAAAATTCTTAGCAAAAATTTCAAAAACTCAAAACTCAAAACAAAAAATATTTCATATTTCTGAAAATAACGTTTTTATTTAAGACTCAAACATAAACTCACAGAAAATTGTCCATAATTATCAACATATTTTTTGTTATTTTATGAATATTGGAGGTATTGGACGTTTTTATAACAATCTCAAACTTATTTGTGTCTGTCTATCTTGACACACGCATGTAGCATGCTTAACGCTAGCTTTGCCCAGCGGCCAGAGTTTGTGGTTCAGTTGTCACTTGTCAGTACTCAGTAGTAGTTCAGACTTCAGTTTTGAGTAACATCTGTGCATTTTACCGGTGACGCACTCTTATCCCTGATAATTTTCTAACTATCATAATTTCTTGAGTTTCTACAGTACTCGGTTACTGTATTATTTCCTCAGTGAAGCGAGAAATCGCCGAGAGGTTAAAGTTTTTCTTAACTAAACTTGGACGAAATAAACATGGTAAGTCCACGTGTTTCTCCTAAACTACTTACATAAACGATCATATAATTATTAGAATAGTTTGATTATAAATTATTATCTTGAATTATTGATCAAGGCAGACAATTAGAACAAATTAAGTTTACTTATATTGTAAGATTCTAGTTTTTTGTGCTTTTTAGGTTATAATGACTGCGTCGTTAACATTTTTGAGTCGATATTGAGTAAGTAAACATGCGATAACGATTGAGATTTATAATGTATTTTCTCTTATGTATTATGCAGAGTGAAACCGAAGCCGCGGTAAACCCGAAAGCATACCCACTGGCGGATGCACCTCTCACAGCTAAGATGCTGAATCTTGTTCAGCAAGCTGCCAACTACAAACAGCTTCGTAAAGGTGCTAACGAAGCAACTAAAACTCTTAACCGAGGATTGGCAGAATTCATTGTGATGGCAGCTGATGCAGAGCCTTTAGAAATTGTACTACACATTCCTCTGTTGTGTGAAGACAAGAATGTGCCATATGTATTTGTGAGATCAAAGCAGGCATTGGGTCGTGCTTGTGGAGTCTCGCGCCCCATTGTTGCATGCTCTATTACTATTAATGAGGGCTCCCAGCTTAAACCTCAAATCCAGAGTGTACAGCAGGAAATTGAAAGATTATTAGTTTAAGAATATGAATACAAAGTGTATTTTTTTTTTAAATAATTATAAGCTTTAAAATTATGTTTTGTTTCATTTTTTGTCTATGAAGGTGGCTAAAGTGCTTAGAGTTTAGGTAAACCATGACACTTGATTTAACCTAAATATAATTAATTACTTATGTCATTTTCAATTATGTGTAATTATGTAGCTTTGAAATATAATAATATTTTCTTAAGTAGCCATGTCCTCGAGTAACAAGTTTGTAAATTTCATAACTGTGTAGGTATCTAGTTAGCTGCTTAGACTTAAATGAAATCCTTTGGGGAAGTGGGATTTGCAATGTGTATATTAGATGCATCTCCCAAATTATGTTTCACTATTATTTTTACTACTAATATGCAAAATTAGAAATCACACAAAACAAAGTGTAATCCAAATGATGAAGTGCAGCATATGCTAAAGGAATGAATGAGGGTATGTAAAAAAAGCAAATTGCATATTTTTGACCCCATATAATAATAAACCTATTGTTAACTGAGATCATGATTCAAAAAACTTTTTCACACGCATGTTCCAATTGTCTTCCCATCGAGATGTCTGAAATTTCTCCAACTCTTTCTTCATGTTGGAAATAATTTTGTTCTGTTTTTCATTGTTAGGAAAATCTTGAAACCAAGTAATAATGTGCTTGGAAAGATCATCACTGGTCTGGAATGTGTACCCATTTACACCATCTTCTACAAGCTCATCTATGCTAAAAGAAAATAAAAGTTTTGTATATTGATATATTGTTTCCTCTTTTTAAAAGTAGAAATTAAAAAAAAATAGCTGAAAAAGAAACCACATTCGAAAACCAGTAATTTTGTAATAAATTGTCAAATTGATGCACTTGTCATTTATTTTTATAATAGTTCACTTTATAGTTTTTAGGAATATGAAAAATTATTTTGACAGCTTTCTGTCCTTATTCTAGATCTACCAGCTAATAGGTACCTATTTATTTTTACATTCAGATAATTTGGTAAATATTTTGTCATTCTTGTGAATTAATCAATTATCACATTCAATCAAAAGACAATTATAATATGTAAAACATATGTTGTAAAAAGTGTAGTGATTGCAAAAATTTTAATGTCAAATACAAATTAAATAGTTAGCCACTCACATTTAGACAATACACTTTTTATATTTTTACCATAATCTATATTAACCAGGCTGCTTATAACAATAAATTAATAAACTTACCAGTTAAACTTGAATGCACAAACTGGCAATCCTGCTCCAAACATGTCCACCACCTTCATAGGCAAATCTAATCCAGAAGAGCTAGTGTGAAGACACACTCCCAAGTCAGCACTACCTACCATTGTAGGGTAGTCACAAGCTTCTAACCATGGAGTGACTACTTTCACATGTTTCCACTTTTTGGCAGCTATTTTGTCTACATAAATCTGTTTCATTGGACCTTTTCCAGTAATCACACAAATGAGTTTGGGCAGGTTCTGATTGAGACTTAATGTAGTTTCATATGCTAAAATTTTAAAATAATACAGGTAATTATTTCTAAATGTAAAATCATATGGCATATTAAAATCGAAAGGGCTCAACTGAATAAACATGCATGGCCTTAAAAAGTCAATATATTTTAATTGAAATTGTATATGCTATAAGCATTTATGGGTGTTTCTCTGCTATTTGGAAACTCGTCCATACAAGAGCTGTCCTGAGCAAATTTGATTAAATGTTGAGAATGTCTCTTAATACAAAGAAAGGCAATAGTATATCAAATATATATATTAAAGAAGCCCACGCATTTTCCTCTTAGTTTTTGAGTTATTAACGGTTTTGTGGAAAATTGTGACAGGGGACTGTTTTTGTGAACCAAAATTAGTATTTTTGTTTGTATAAATAATTAAAACTTTATTTTTATTAGCACTTACAATGCGTATTTATTACTTAAGTAATCGATGAGATCGTAACGAAGTACACTTATAAAAAAAAGACATTTTTATAACATTTGTGACAAACTGACTAAAATCAACTTCTTACTAAACAGTCCTTCTAAAATACTGATTGTATGACTTAAATCAGCTTTTAGAATGTTATTAATTAAAAATAAACAAAAAAAAAAACATTACCTTTGCTACCTATTTATCACAATAAACATATTGGATTACAACTTTAACAAAATTTGTACTTTTCAAGGATCTAACAGTAATTATTATCAATGTTACTGCATAGAGATAAAGAACAGTCCCCAGTGTGCAATGAAATGACAGGGGACTGTTGACCAGGGGACTGGTTTTCTTACTTAAAAACAAAATAACACAAAATCATTAAAACATATCACATTTGTAAAACAGATGTGAAGACATACTCGTAAGTAAACTATTTTAAACAAATTATATGATTTAAAACTTTTGAAATGGGGAAGATATACTCACCCAGGGGACTGTTCCTTCTAATGTTCGAGACGCGTGTTTCACTACTAAACACAGTGACGTTACTTAAAAAAAGGCTGCTGTCTGTATACCTATATAACCGAACAAACTTCACACCAAAGGCTTTCCATTTCACGGTCATAATGTTTTAAAACAATGCTTAAATTGAATATCGTGCCGTTTTCAAATTTTACCAGGGGACTGTTTTCAAATTTTAAGGACAGCCTTCGTACATATTTTTTAAAGTAAATTTCTATCATAGACATATCATTTGTAATATTAAAAGATGTTTACAGTCTTTCTTAATCTATATATGATTATTATTCAGTTATGAATGGCAAGGTATTCAATATATAGGTATCAATGCTTGTAATTCTGGAAAAAGGACATACCAGGGGACTGTGTTTTGAGGTGTTTAACATTGTTTTTCTCGGAAACAATTATATTTATTTACTTAATAAGCAATTGCGAACCAAGAGTACCAAATTTATGCCCATATTAATCCAATAAATAATAGATATGATAGAGTTTATTATACAAATTTTGCTTGGGACAGCGATTTTCCATTTAGTAGAGAAATGCCCTTATATATTTGTATTCTCAACTCACCACTTAAAGCTTCCATCAAAATACCAAAATCTTCATCTGGAGTCCAACTTGTACTACTAAATAGTAGCCCTGGAGCATCCTTCCTCATTTCCACTTTATTGTTAATCAAACAAGTAAAAGCTGTCTTTGTCACAGTGTCTCCCTCAGGGTGGTTAAGCAACTCACGGCCTGGACAGCTGAATTCAGGATACTGCTTGCTTAGTTTAAGGAACCAATTATGTTTGTCTTCTAATGTAATTGGATGGAATATTTTAGGTGGTCGGTCATACAGAACTGTTGCCCTGTAAATGTCAATAAAAGTAATGATTTATCAGCTAATGACTATAGAATTCATAATTGAATTCACTTACTCAATATCCCAATTTGATGCAAGATCTCCTTTCATAGCATAAGTTACACATAGATTATGGTCAGAAGAGAGCCCAAAATATCTTTCTATACCTTTAGATATCTTTAAGAGAATATTACCGGGAGGCAGAGACAATGCCATAATAGAAAATGCATAATTATGCCAATCTATGATGAACTTGGTTTTAGTTACAAGGCAATAAAATCTACAAATCGGTAATGTAGGAATAGCTGGTGGGTTTTGACAAATTAAATAATCACATTTGCCACTCACAAACAAAGTTAATAACAAACTTATGGCCTGCCAAAGTGCCTTCAAGCCATATTGTAAAATTTTTGGGCCTCTGTTGAATATAAGTGGGTATAGCTTGGTAATAGAAATTTGCTGGTTTTCTAATATTTCAGGCAACGGTGCACTATCTACGTAGCCGATTATGTTTACTTTTAAACCGTTTTGAGCGAGTGATAACGCGTGATACTGCATTCGTGGACTGCGTCCTATGTCACCCAAAACTACTACTTTAGCAATCTTTTTCTCTGTTTCCTCCATCATGGTTAAGTGTTTTGCAAATTGAATGGTGCTGCACTAAAAGGTTATACACACACAAGTTTTGATTTAAAAAAACTTTCAAAACAAAAATACAAATTAACTTCTGTGCCGTTTGACACTTGACAGTTAACTGGCAAACTTATCACAACCACACATTTATGAATATACTAGCTGTCCCGACGAGTACCGCCAGGACAGCTCTCCATCGTATCATATAAATTATTTAAAAAAATGGGATTGTATTATACAATTAATGCTGAATTACAAAAAAATAAAATATTTGACTAAAAGTTAAAAAAAAAGTTGTGTGGACCACATTTTGGGGTATCAATACTAATATAATAAAAAGGAAAGGTTTGTTTGTTTGGATTGAATAGGCTCCAAAAGGGCTGGACCGATTTGAAAAACTCGAGCATAGTGCATAGTATACTATGGGTTACATGTATGTTACATAGTAGATAACTATTTAGTAATCTGTGCTCTTGTCTTTTGTCAGTTGTCAAACTTCAGCCTACTTGTTACTTGATAAATGTCATAATAACTAATCTCTAAATTGACTAAATTCTCTAATCTCTCTTTTAGTCTGAGAATATTTGTTGTTAACTTTCACATGAAACTCGCCATAAAATGTCTAACGTGTTAATTATAAGGCACTTGCCCACGGAATTAACAATTGAGGAAAAGGAGCAACTACTAAAACATTTCGGCGCTGACAAGGTATGGGAGACTTCTAGTAAGAGGAATTACATATTTGCCTCATTTCCTTCAAGAGATGTTGCTAAACAATCTCTAAGTCGCTTGCACCAGCTCCAAATAGCAAAAAGAAGACTAGTCGTAGAATATTCAACGGAGAAAGAACCTATTGCTAACACTAAAAAAGAAGACGAATGCAATTCTATCGCAACAAAACACATAAAAGAATTTCTTAGACGTCTGAATGCTTGGAATCCGTCTGTAGATTTTTACCAACCACCAACAAACTGCTTGAAATATAAATACCCAAATATATCACCTCAGATTCTAGTAAATATTATTCATGGGTTGGTTACGCATAAGCCTCTTTATATACAGACATTACATTTAATGAACAAAATGTGTCTTCCGATTCCTTTTAACGACTGTGATGATAAGGCATTAAATTGTTTTAAAGAAACATTTAGAGAATTTTTCCTTGATAAAATTATTGATATTCCTGTACCACCAGAGAGTGAGCCTGAATCTGAAATGTCTAGCGCTGATGAATCAGAGTGTGCAAAGCAGCCACAGCCAGCTTTAATAAAAAGAAAACATACTTTACCTGTAACTAGAAAAAGAGTAGCTGCAGTACTATCTACAGCTGTATTACCAAAAACTAAAAAGACTGCTATTAGTCAGGATGATGTTTTTGAGACAGTCAGTCCCTTGCAAGAATCAAAGAAAATATCAGTTGTTGTTAACCAAGATGCATTACAAAAGCCAGTTGAAGAAATTGAAGCAGTTGGTGAACTAGGAAAATTTGAAAAAGAGGAGCAACCTGTTCAAAATGAACCTCAAACGGCCATAGATGTTGATCAGCCAACAATATCAAAAAGGGAACTATTGAAAAACAGAATATCTTGCAGTGACATGAAGGTACTGAAGGTTTTCAAGAACTATCACCCTGGACAGCCTTCTTTGAGGTTGTACATAAAAAATTTAGCTAAGGATGTTACAGAACAGGATTTGAAAAGAATATACAAGCGCTATGTTGAGGGTTTGACAGATGAGGATCAGATAGGTTTTGATGTCAGAGTTATGCAAGAGGGAAGAATGAAGGGTCAAGCGTTTGTCACATTTCCTTCAGTTAAGTTGGCAGAGACAGCATTAAATGAATCAAATGGGTTCCTTTTGAAAGATAAACCTATGGTTGTCCAATTTGCAAGAGCTGCTAATAAAGTCACTCAGTAAATTTTATATTTTTTATTACCCTAACTTCACATGCTTCACAGGTATGGTTTTCAAATGAATCATCCCTCAAACCAATATCCAAGGTATATAATTTTTTTTCGCTAGAGTTATTAGTAAGTAAGTACTAGGTGCACTAATAAATTATATTTTGTTCACTATAACAGTAGCTCAAATTTTGACATAAAAATCAATAATATTTTTTTTTAAATAAAAGTAAAACCAATTTTATAGGACAAGTTTATATTTTCATTAATTCAATACAGTATGGCAGGGATGCATCATCAGTACTAGGTTTACAATACAATATTTTATGCATTTCAATAAATGTCTTATTTACATAATCTAAATGGCCAATTAGTTTTATAACTCTGTTTTGCATCGTCTGTAGTACTTTTGTTACTTGCTCATCAGTTGTCATTAAGTACTGTTGGTAAAAAGCATCCATGAGCAAACTACACCAATCAAACAATCTGCTCTCTTGGATGTTAACATCTGATCCCTCTCCAAGCAAAAGTGAAATGTAAGCCATCAGAAATACTGCATGTTTTAACTGCATTGCATTCTTCATCACTGGTATAATCAATGCATCACTGAACGATATTCCCAATACATATTCAAGAAGTTTGAATTCGGGTACATAAGAGTCTATAAAATTAGCCAATTGAACCTGATCGGTAACATCCACACACTCTGGTTTAATAATTTTAATTATGTAATTAATTATAACTACTATTACGGACTCCGGTACATCTTTAAAATTTCTTAAGAGCTTTAGAAGTTTATCAGAGTCATTATTTTGACTTTCGATAAACTGTGCAACCACTTTTGAGCAAAGACGTCTTTCTGATAGACCTTTCTGAAATATATCTGATATTTCATCAATCATTTGAAACTGTGGAGTTGTTGGAGTACCCCAGTCAGCAATTTCCATAGATTCGTCTTCTCTGGTTTCATGTGTGCCTAGAAGACTGGAAAGATTACGTTTTGTTTCGAGAACATAAGGCAGCATGCCAATATGGTTTGAGGATTCCAGGAATATGCAATTGTCAAAACAAAATAATCTTGCATCCTTAGTATACATTTTCATGGGGTATCTACATGATCCTACACCTAATTGCACATTATATGCTACTATCATAGCTCCATCTTGATCAATGTTGCTTCCAAATGCTATGAGATGATGCCTGCCCATCCATGTCAGCGAAACACTGCTACTTGTCGATATCCAGGGAAGTGTGCCTATAGTATGCCAAGTATTTTTCCTTAAGTGATAAGAAGTCATTTTAGAATCACTCCCTGAAAACAACATAAACAATATATAAAAAAACAATCTTTCATAGAGGATATATATATATCTTAAAAATATGATTTATACAGTATAGGAGAAATCAACTATTAAAGTTGACTGGTTAACCCTTTCGACGCGAGAGCCTAGCGGCGCGCTGCACTACTCCTGTGCGCAGGCCTAGTTACGTTTTGCACCTCTCCCAGGCGCACATACATTTCTTTTCGTGCTAAAATCCATGATGCAACGTGTGCATCATTGCGCCCGCTAGGACCGTTCGAAAATCGGCCGAACAAACACCGCATGAATGGATGGTTCATACGCTTATTTTAATAACCAATCACTAAATGTTTTTCCTTTGGGTGAAATAAAAGACAATATTTTTTAATCATTCAATGTATTATTATTATAAATTAGTTATTTTTGTGGTTTCTGTAACAATCCCCTCCTCATTATCCCTGTTTACTCCTTGCTGTTTTGATACGTTTGATAATATTTATTCGACATTGCCCATTAAATCCTGAAATATAATATAACCCTAGAATAAGATATTCCGTAATTATCGACATTTTGTCTAAACCTTATGCAATTAAAATCGTAATTATAATTTTAGCTACAAGACAAAGTACTTACCAAGCGGCATCGGCAGATCGCTTCTTGTTTGGCCAATAGATAAAACAGCAGATATCGGGTCCATAGGGTTTACCCCAGGTTCAATCGAAGGTGCAGTATCAGAGTCCAATGAGATAGCCGAGTCAATCGGAGAAGCATTTTTCAAGTCAGTAAAGAAAGTCGAGTCCATCACAGCTAGTGTCGTATCAGAGTCCATTGAGATTAGTAAAAAAATCTTAATAACAACTGAAGGCACTTAGATGCGCAAAGACACGAAGTGTACAGTCAGAGTCACAGACCAAGACTGTACGTTGTAATTGCATAGGAAGAATTATTACCCACCCCCTGTATCCCTAAACTAGAACACGTGCAAAAATCAATTAAAACCAACAACTACCAACATCTATTGTTTGATTGTTATCTTCAAATATGGTCGTAAGTCAATGTCATTACGCCGAAAGAGTTTACTTTTGATGTCCAGGTAAAACCGACTACCTAATTCTAACGTCCATTGTTTAAGGGAGATAGGTATTGCGCACGACCCAGACTTCAGTCAGTTTTATTGCCTTTCTTTGTTCTTGTTTCCTTTTATATTTAACGACATTTTATAAAATAACAACTAGTGCATTTGTCTGGAAATACCCAGCCGCGGCTATGTAGTCGATTGTGTCGCAGGTGTCGCCAAAGAGTGGATTACTTGGAATAGATAACGAAATTATAATTACTTACTGCATTGGAATGAAACAACTTTAACGGATTTAACTCGCGTATTTTATTTTTACCATATCATATGTATATGTACTATCACTTTAGCATAAGACTAATGTCAGCTCAGTCGTGCTACTATTATGGAATCTGTAAAGGCTCCGAAATGTCAGCCAATAAAAATAAAATACGCGAGTTAAATCCGTTAAAGTTGTTTTTCCGATGTATAATAACTGCAATCAGAAATTATTAATTACTGCAATTCGGCTCCTTTGTTTTGAAATACCCAGCCTTATTTTTATATATTTATTTGCAGCGTCTTTTAGCACTTTAGACCTACAATGCATAAATTATTTATAAAATACAAAGTAATTAAACTAAGAATTGGTTGACGTAAAATGGCGAAAACACCATCCAGTTGCGATCCCTTTTTGCTTGCCAAAGAAAAAAAAGCTTTAACACAAGTGTCATAACGTATAAACTTGCATTTAAAAAAAAAATACTTAAGACCTTTTAACTTCGTGTATTGACAAAAACGGTCTCTGCGGCGCAATGATGCACCGTAGTTATCATGCCATTATAAGGTGAAAATATTGATGTTTTGTAAAAATAACTGTTTATATTTCCGTGATTATAACTAACCTTCAGATTTATCAAAACAAAAGAAAAAAAATCTTTATTAAATATACTGAAAACCAATGGTCAAAGTTTGAAGTGTTTTTTTCTGAACTTACAAGGAAATAATAACTTTAAAAAATTGTATTAGTTAGATTTCTTTGTCAACAACCCAATCCCACCCAAAAAAATATATGATTAAACAAAATACTATGGCAAAATCAATTTTTGTTATGTAGCACATGTGCATCATGCGCATGGCAGGTACTGTAAACCCATGATGCACATGTGCATCATGCGCCGCGGGGGTCTGCAATTCCATGATGCACATGTGCATCATGCGCACCCAAAGAGTTAATATTTAAAAAGCTTCCAAAATAAACATAAAAAGGATAATTAGTATAATATGACTTACACAGAACATAAACAATTGGTTTGTCTACACCATTAAAATATGACCCCACAACATGCACATCATCAGGCCTTGAAACATTTATCCTTTTCAGCATAGATTTATCCAAGTCTCCAAGCTCTTCTCTTAGAGGACAGTATATAATTTCGTAACATCCATTACTTTTCACAATGTGACAAATGTATACTTGCTTTTTTCCTACAGCATGTGTGTCAGTTAATACAAGTTCCTCAGAATCTTTAAAAAGTGATTTACAAGTGTATGTTTTACGGTTTTCAAGTGCATATGGTAGAAATGCACAGTTTCCGTTGACAAAGACTATAACGGTTGGAAGAAACTTTTGGGGAATTAACTTCAAGATGGGCAGGGAGAACTGTAAGTAACAAATACAAATTTATAATAATGTCAGTGTTTAGCGTATGTAATGAAATTAAAAATTTACATTAGCTAAATTTGTTTTAATATTTTATTGTAAAATAATATTATAATGTTACCACACCTTGTATTTTTTAGCCTTATCCAAGTTATCAGTATCTTCTTTCCATATTTTTATAGTGTTATTATTGAATACTCCCACATAACTACATTGTTCCTTATCATAGATAACTGGTGAAGTTATGTGATCTTTCGAGGTCCATCCTCCAATTTGTTTTTGATCTGTAAGCTTAATATTTCATATTATTAGTAAATGAAAGAGCAAAGTTCCAACACTTGTAATGTAAATGAGTTGTAAGGATAAGTTACCGCTTCATGATTAACCTTTCAACTATGGCAATACCCAATACGATATTGACTGCCCGCTTCAAATAAGTACTAGCATCAATATTTAGTCATAACCTCTTTAACTAAAAAAAAAAGTAATAGCGATCGGGTGTTACGAAAATAAGAGCATGCAGATTTATCTTAACATGAATTCCTGACAACATAAAAAATAAGCAGTGCTTATTTACCCGGTATTTATTCACCACATTCCTGCCTAAAGTAACGATAACAGTCTCGTCTTCCTTATCGTGACTTAATCCAAGAAAACTCTTTTGGTCTATCAGAGGGCACAATACATAATAGCTCTGTAGTTTTGCCATTTTTCGTACTATTGAAATATTAACACATAAATCTTATACAAATGATGCAAGGAAAGCACATGTGTATTTTATAGCAATGACATTATTGACAGTGACTGTCAGTGACAGTAATGACAGTATATCATCAGTTCATATATATTATCTATGGCAGTTTTGAAATGAACCACAGATATGCAAATACCATATACTATCCAGTAAAAAGAGATAGAAGTTATTCTCATTATTCTTCACAATATAAATATTCATGTCTCAAGGTCGCCTTTCGCCAATGACAATTCACAATACATATAATTCAATACCTACAGACTACAGTATCTATTATCTTCGGTCTGTACTCTGTACAATTACATCATCATTCATCGTTCGATTAAGTTCGATATAAGCAAAATAACTGCATAATCTTCTATTTCCACCAATCAAGTAGGTACAAGGTGCCTACTGCCAACTACCAACCAACCATACATATTAATTCTACTTATTATATTATATATTTATCACATGTGAATAGTACCGGTTGGATTTCTGCTTATCATAACCTTTTAGAATAAAAGCTTATCAAACAACGAGACACTGTCATTTCGTTCTTGGACGTCGATCAAAGTGAACGTTCGATATGTCGACAGCTGGAAAAGTCATAAAATGTCGTGCCGCAGTCGCCTGGGAGGCAGGCAAGCCACTGTCCATTGAAGAAATTGAAGTCGATCCGCCTAAGGCAGGCGAGGTACGTGTGAAAATCACCGCAACTGGCGTTTGCCATACTGATTCATACACGCTCTCCGGAAAGGATCCCGAGGGCGTATTCCCTGTAATTCTTGGACACGAAGGTGGTGGAATTGTAGAAAGTGTTGGCGAGGGAGTTACTAGCGTGAAACCTGGTGACCATGTTCTACCTTTATACGTGCCGCAATGCAAAACATGCAAGTTTTGCCTAAACCCAAAAACAAACCTCTGCCAGAAGGTACGAGTTACTCAAGGTCAGGGTCTCATGCCTGATGGCACCCGGCGTTTCCGCTGTAAAGGCCAAGAGCTTTTCCACTTCATGGGTTGCTCCACATTTAGTGAATACACTGTTGTTGCTGAGATTTCAGTGTGTAAGATTGATGATGCGGCACCCTTAGATAAGGTTTGCCTGCTTGGTTGTGGAGTTCCAACTGGCTATGGAGCTGCCCTGAACACTGCTAAAGTGGAAACTGGTTCAAATTGCGCCATTTTTGGGTTAGGAGCTGTTGGACTCGCTGTTGCACTGGGATGTAAGGCCGCTGGTGCCAAACGCATAATTGGTATTGATATTAATCCAGAAAAGTATGAGGTTGCAAAAAAATTTGGTGTCAATGAGTTTGTTAACCCCAAAGACTATGACAAACCTATCCAACAGGTCTTGATAGATTTAACTGATGGTGGTCTGGATTATACTTTTGAATGTATTGGTAATGTGCAAACCATGAGAGCTGCACTTGAAGCTGCCCACAAGGGATGGGGTGTGTCAGTCATTATTGGTGTGGCTGCTGCTGGGCAAGAGATTTCAACCCGTCCATTCCAGTTGGTCACAGGTCGTACTTGGAAAGGAACAGCTTTTGGTGGCTACAAGAGCAGGGACAGTGTCCCAAAATTAGTTGAAGAGTATGTTACCAAGAAGCTGCCATTAGATGATTTTGTTACCCACAATGTTCCCCTTAAGGACATCAATGAAGCTTTTCATTTAATGCACACTGGTCAGTCCATCCGTGGTGTAGTCCACTTTTAATTTGATTTATCTACAAAGAGTTTATGAAATTATTTTCTTAAAGCATTTATCTTTTTTAAAACTGTTATCAATGTCTTCTGGTGTAAGAATACTCTATTTCCATACTGTTGTTATATAATATGTTATCTTAACTTTATGGTGTAAGAATACTCTGTTTGCATATTCAAGTGTTTTATTTTTTCAATAAAAATCTATTTTATATTTCTTTTTTACATCATAATACATACTAATAAGTTCATTTGCTACACAATAGTTATTGAATTATTACAAACACGTACACTTCTAAGTGTCATCATTTTTAAAATAATATTTTTTTATGCTTTTGACCTTTATTACACTTTGGAAAGAAACAACTATAACGGATTCAACTCCAGGATTTCTTAATGTAAGACTATCATCAGCTCATCGACCTACGAAAATGGGAACTGTAAAGTTTTCAAAATGTCAGAATATAAATTAACATAAGCTTTGAAGTTCCATATACATTCTATTCTCAGTTACTGGCGCCTCTAAGGCTAGGGGCAATGTTGGTTAAACAAAATATTAGTAAATAAAATAACGTCATTATCTTAAGGGCCAATAACACAGTGACCATAGCTGACCCACCACGCGCCGGCGAGCGCTGTGGCTAACAATAAACAATCGGTCACTAGATTCTAGATTTATCCTATTAATTAAATACAGAAGGTACGATCACAGATCTATTTACAAATACCTACCTACTTATCTAGATTTTCATCCCCTTTACAAATAATTCACGAAATTAGTTTACAGACATTTATTGGAATGAAACAATTTTAACGAATTCAACTCGCGTATTTTATTTTTATTGGCTAACGTTTCGGAGCCTTTACAGATTCCATAACCGTAGCACAATTGGGCTAGCAATAGTCTTATGCTAAAGTATAAGACTATTGTCAGCTCAGTCGTGCTACAAAATCCGTTAATGTTGTTTCATTCCAATGTATAATAACCGCGAAGGCATCAGAAATTATTAGGTACATACATTTAGTTCTAAATTAAAATCTATTTAGGTCCAATGTAATCATTCTGACATAATTTGTTTGTAATAATCCACGTAGCTGTCGCACTGCTCACCTGCAAAAATGTAATAAAATAGGTACAAGGTACAACATACCATTTTTTTATGCATTTCCTTCGTAAAAGTCGTCGTACGTAATAATAATCGCAGAATTATAAAAAATAAAAGTTTCCACTTTCCATAGTGTATACTATTTCATGTTATGTAACAACTTCGTTCTATAGGTTTCATTACACCAATCAACAATTGATAAGGTCAAAGCAAAACCATGATAAACCGATAACAAAAATAAAGAACTACTGATGTCATAATGATACTTAATGAACACTTTTATACTCTTTAGGTATACAAGATTATTCCATTCTCAACAAAAAAGAAATCTATCAATGAATTTAAGTGAAAAGTATGTCTGTATGTTGATCTAAATCTGGTTGGAATGAAACAACTGTTAACGGATTTAACTCGCGTATTTTTATTTTATTTTATTAGCTGACGTTTCGGATTCTTTACAGTTTCCATAATCGTAGCACGACTGAGCTGACAATAGTCTAACGCTAAAGTTTAAAAAAAAGTTAAAGACAGTTGTTTCATTCCTATGTGTAATAACCGCGAAGGCATCAGAAATTACTAAATCTCGTTTATATTTTTACTTAATGTTACCGACTTTTACTGCGATTTGTATATGTACCTTTTAAAAAGTGTGGACTGCCTCTCGTCCGTTCATTTCTGGCTTGCAACGCTCTAAATATTGCAGCGAACGCGCCGGGGTCGCCCTTCTGCTCAGCAAACTGCTTACCAGCTTGCAGCAGCTTGCGGGCTGGCAACGCATGCCACACATTCGAGCCTGCTTGCCGTGCAGCGCCGATCGCCGAGATTGGCTCGTTCCAACTTAGCAGGACCTCTTCTATTTCCTGAATTAGATAGTCAGTCTCAGCAATCTGTCTATTAAGCTAAATTAGGTCGAATTTAATTTTTATTTTACATATCTCGTTTTGTGTTTGTACCGTCGACATTACATATACGTATAATACAACTAGTAGGTTTCGTATTTTAATGCTTATTACTTATTTATGCAACTGTTACATTGTATATTTAAATCTATGTACTAAAATTTGCGTCGCATTTTACTTATTTATAAGTTAAGTTTTCGCATTAAAATGCACGAAACCTAGTTATCTTAATATGAGCTCGTATACAATCTATCGTCAGCAGCACACGCAAGCGAGCAGTTTTTTTTCCAAATAAATAGCCTAAAATAAAATAAAATTCATGTAATAATAATGATAGACGCAGTAGACGTCTGATATCAAAGTAAATGATGTTATTTTTGTTACTAACACATATTATCAAGACAGATCCGATAAAAAACTATTATTATTATATCGAAATTTACGTCATAAAATATATGCGATCATACTTGAAGTGCGTCGAGCCTCCACATCATGTCGAGCGCGAGTTGGAGCTGGTGCAGCGACAGCAGCTGGCAGGCCAGCGGGCGCGTGTCGCCGAGGCAGCCGCGGCGCACGAGCGCGCGCAGTCTCCCGCCCGCGCCGTGCGTCACCAGCGTGCGCACGCACAGCTCCGCCGTCGGGTGCTGCACTGTTATGTTGTGGAGCGACAACGACGCTAGGTACGCTGTTATTACCTGCGGGAATTTACTTATATATTAATACAAGCCAAATTTTACATGTATAAATGATGTATACACTTTCAGTGAGTAATAAGACATTTTAATTTTTAAGACCTTCCAAGTCGGCTAGTAATTTGTAAAGAACGCACTTTTTTACTAAATAAAATAGGGTTTATGTTGGTATCTCTTAGGTCCCATTTACTTAATAAAGATATCCATTATTAATTTTATTATTATGCATGCGAAAGGCTAACTAGAAGCTTGGGTGATAGGAATGTGAAATATTTCTACAAGGCGTCTTTTTTTTAATAGTTTTCATTTAGTAAAAACAAATACTTCGAAGAATTCTTAACTAGGTATCCTCGAACTTTACTGGTCGTTGGTCAAGTCAATACAACATTATAATGATTTTACTTGTACGAGATTGGAGTGGGCTTGTAGTATAGTGCACATGTCAGGCTGTGCTATAAGCACTGGAAAGCGACTCTGTGCCGCCTGTTCCTGTCCTGCCGTGTTACGGGCTACTTCTTGATCTGCCCATTTTCTAAAAAAAAACAATTAATCGTTTACTATAAAGGTAACATAATTGTGATTAAAAAGAGAGATCCTAGTAGAATTATGTGGAGACAAAAAGGAGTCAAGCGAAAACACATAAAAATGTGAAGTTAGATATTTTTTTAACCCTGGTGAAATTGAAGAATATTTTTTTATTTATTATTGTGTAAATACATAAAACGCAGTAGACTAGTCAAGTATGTTTATTCGTATAAGATAAGCTTTGTAAAATTCAAGACTAGATTAACTGGTGTCAATAGTCCCAAGTTAATAAATTAATAAAATATTGTAAAAATATCTTACCTATACACTGCATTGATTTCATCGAACACCTTGGATATTTGTACTAAGTAGGTGGAGGGATTGGCCACTAGCTGATTAACAATGCTATGGATAGCGCCTTTTCCCTCATTCCGTCTTAGTAGTACGGCTACAATCTTGGATATTTCATCTTTTGGAACCTATGTATAAGGTAATGGTACAAATTTATTTCAACTTCAATCACTGCTTATTTTTTCTTACAAAAGATTATCTACGTACCGAATGCGCTAAGCCCGTAGGTATGAGTTGTACCCGCCATAGGCACCCAAGACGCGCGTCGACGATATAATCTGGCTGGAATACTACCCAGTTACCAGAATCTGGTTATTAGGTTAAGAAAGATAGGTAATTTAAAGATATAAAATACGCATCATTCAAAGTAATACCTACGTGTACATTTTACTACATTCCTTATCAAAAAAAAATCAATTCAATGAATTCGTCTATTTTTTTAAGTAATTTTTCCATTCAACAAAAGAAAATCGGAGTTTGGCATGAGATTAAAACAAAATTTTAAGATGTGCCTGCAGCAATTACTAATGGCTAAAAAGGATACACATAGGGCAAAGTTGGTCGTCAAGGAACGCTGGCTTCATAGTATGTCCTGGCACTACGGGGATGTGCGCCACAATATTCTGCTCAACCTTTGCATCTTCTTGAATGTCAAATAGTTGTGAAGTTTGGCTTGACTGTGGAAAAAAATATAATCATAAATACAACTTCACACTAATACTATGAAAAATGTTTTTTCAAAAACATCATTATTTCAGAGGTCATTATTTTAAAGGCATATTATTTGGATATCCAAAGTAGATGCATGTGTTCAAGTTTTAAAATTAAAATATATCCAAAATTTTGATACATAAATTGGAACACTAGAAGTCAAATGTATTTAAACTGACCTGATGATGCACAATAATTAGTTCATCCAATACATTGACAGCAAATCGTCCAACCAGACCTGTCTTTAGAATATGAGTGTACTGCATGTTAGTTGGACCAGATAAGGGCATCAGCCATAGCTAAAAAATAAAAGAAAATCACTATGACATAAGGATTTAATAATTTTAACTTATAATTTCATAATTGAAATAGGAAAATAAAAAAAGTACAAATATATTACATGTATGCAATAGTATGCATACATGTATATATATACAGGGTGCAATAATTATTAGCAGTAATATTTGTATACCTATTTTGGTTTGTTTAGGTCTTCATACTAAACTAGAGGCTTCTACTAGTTCCTAGTTCAATAATCTACAACTAGAACTTCACAAAATTACCTCAGTAGGTCCAGGGGCTAATACCGAAGCAGAACTTCCATGACGGAACACAGCACACCAGGTTATGTTGCAAAGCCTCAAAACAATCACATCTCTCTCTACTACAGGTTTAGCAACATCCACTGAAAAGTGTTTAATAATACAATCCACATCACAATTATACACATTTAAAAAATAACATGCATGATCAGGAACCAGGAATTATCCTTGAGGTAAAGGATTAAGTACATTTTTTTTATTAATGTTTTGTTTTCTTTTAGTATGTAATAAAAAAAGATACTTACATTCTAATTTTTGTAGTTTAGTTATTGTAGAGTTGTTCAAAACAAAGGGCTGCAATAGGGCTCCATTATTACCAGCTAGTAGTACTATGTTACTTAATGCACACCATGAGAACCAAGCTCCACTATAAGAAAAAAAAAACAGTCAGTTTGAAATATTAGGCTGGACTTTCTATGTAAGTTTGTATGATGTCTCATTTTACTGGATCAGAGATGAAAATATATATATGTAAAGTATTACAAGGGAGTAAGTAGAGTTAGTAGAAATAGATGGGTAAGATATTGTATTATGTAATTGAAGTAAGTTTGAACATTGATTAAGTTGTTTATTTAATTTTTACCTAAAGGATGTGCTTTTCAAACTCTTCAGTTGTTTTTTTTCTGGTAAAACTTGCAACAGCTCAATCCCATGGTCAGTGATATATGCAATCTCATTAACTTTTGGCCACACAAAGCCTAATATTTTCGCATTTTTCCACTTACACACATGTGAGTATTCTACATTTGTAGGGACTAAGTCCTTAAAATTTACGAACTCCACAATAGCATTCTGATTGTCCAAATTACGTTGAATGGCTAGAATATTATGGTCCGGAGAGAATTTTATAGAAATTATAGGTCCTCTGTCTTCCATTCTAAAGGATGTTGATTTCGATTCGTCCAGCCCACTGACCGTGACACCTGTGACGCCCCCAGAGCGCACTGTAAAGACCTGAAAGCAATGACAAAGATGAAGTACCGACCTTGCGATAACATTTAATTAAGTATATCTATAAAAAAAATCGACAAAAAAAATACGTATTCTGAAAATAATTTCGCTGAAAGTATTTTTATGCAAAGATTCGGTTCATTGATGCGACCAATAAGTTAAAGTACTTACCTGTCCATTGGTATCGTCGAAAAACACATTTGTAACAGGACTATCGGCATCGAATCTCTTCGGCTGATCAGATAGACATAAATAATACTCGTCACTGTCTTTTAAGCAAAACTTTGCCATGACTATAGCATAACAAACAACATAAAAATTAAATGAACCCAGTAAGTATCTTGTGCTTTGTTTTGACGTTAATGGATAATGATAATGTCATATTGACGGTTGACTGACGTTGACAAGGGAAGCCACAGATTACATAATTGTTTTGGGGCATATTTCTGTGATATAAGGTTTCTTTTTCGGATCGGTATGGCCCTATTTAAGACCTTGATTACACGAATTGATATTATAAGTCCCAATCTGTTAAAAGTTTCAAAAATTCAAATGAAGTGCTGTTCGAAACTTATGTGGCCTTATTACTCAGCTCTTGATATAAATGTATGATCTCCTTGTATCTCATTAGACGTCCGTGGTTGTGGCACTATCCTTATGAGATATATCTATCACAATATCGTAATATTCTATTTATTCCATTTCTAGATTTGATTGTAATTAAGGGACAGGTAATGTATTAAAGAGCCTTTCCTTGGACGAGTAAACAGTCATTTTATTAATAAAACCGGTAAAGCTGCGCACTACATATGTAACTGCCCAACCAAACACTCACGAGTGTCGAGTACGCGAGGGAAGTATGTAGGGCATACGTATGACTGCCCTAGAAGGATGAGGAGCAAAACTAGTGACATGGGAAGTAAGGCGGCCACACGCATGCCCTGCCTATTTCCCTCACGTACTTGCGAGTATATCGCCGGGTAGTATGAGACATAGAGGTAGAATATTGAATATCTGTGGCTGACGCGAGTTAATTACAGACGCGTTCTTAAATAGTGCCTAGACTAGAAAAATGTAAACTGAATGCAAAAGTAGCATGGTAGGTAGTCATTACCATGACAACTTTCGGCGCAAGTTTACAAAACAAAGCTTAATTAATGCCTATTTTAACGTTTTTTTTAATAGTCCAGTAACTTGCGAAAATGACGGAAAGTATTGCATTACATTCATTTTGTACTAATAGTCAAAGTGAAAATGACATAGAAGAATATCATGAAATAGAGGAGGCCACCAAACGCTCCCGATACAAATGTTTACAAAAGTATAATAAACCAAATATTTCTGATGATAACTTTTTTACGCAATATAACAATGACCTGTCGCACGAAGAATCGGGAAAGAAGAAAAAGGCTAAAAATAAAGAAACCACTCGTAATTTGATGGAAATAATATCATCAGAGTTAGCTGATCTGGCTATTCCCGTTACGGCTGGTCTAGTTACTACTTCTGAGCAACATACCGAAATGAAGAACATGCTGAAATATAATTTGTTTCGAAGACCAGTTGTTTTAAATCATACCGAGGACGGGTAAGATTTACTTCATACTTTCCTAGGTTAAAATATAGGACAAACAGGTACTTACCTTAGTAACTATAAATTCAAAAATTACTTACTTACTTACACGATAATTTATTGCAGGAGTTTAATTTGTGTGGTGTTTTGTCTCGTGGTATCTGTATAATAGAGATGTTATCCAAGACGATTTTAATTTGTGTACGCAAATTGCGCTCAAATGCTGTTGCTGGATACATTTATACAGTAGCTGAATACGCTATAAAACTTATTACTATGCACACTCACTACATAACTATAATAGGTTCCTACCTACTACCTACTTATTTAAATGGGAGATAAAAGAAAACCTATCACAATTTTTATTTTTTCATTTTGCTGATACGTTATTATTGGTTGATGCTGTTTATATGTTTCCACAGCTTTCTAGTACAATTTGCCTAATAAACATTAGACTTTCAGTGAATAGCTATCCTTTTAGAATTTTAAATAAGCAGTTATTAATAGTAAGTAGGTAGGTACTTAGGCAGGTACAACGTCGTGTACATAAATGGATGACGCTTAATGATGTGTCCAAATGATGAATAAAGTATACCAAAAAAATACCTACCTACCTACTTTGAATTTTACAGATATGGCGATAAATTACTAACTGCTACTTTAAGTCCGGTATACTCAAAAGTGTTAGAAAATACCGTTACTGAATATCATGCAATACCGGTGCAATATGTAGAACCAGCTATGATAAATGCTGTAAAATACGAGTCTAAATCTGAACAAAAGACAAAATTTCTTGATTTAACAATAAAAAACTTAAAATTCAAACATCATCATGATTTTTCCATAGAAGAACTACTTTGTAATAAACTTATTGAAATATACAAGGAATATGAAGATGTACAGAAATTATTGAGACAATTAGGTAATGATATAAAAGTCTTAAGGGAAACAAAAGATAGTTTGAAAGATGACATTCAGGAAATATCTCAGAACAAGGAAACTATAAGATTTGACGAAACTATTAGAAAATACACTTACAGATTCCTTCATCTTAATGATAAATATCTAGAAACGGTAAATCTAAAAAAACAATTAATGCATACGATCGTTTCACTTTGGCGTGATATCGAAATGGTAAGGGAAATAAACAAATCGGTTAGAACTCCTTATGTTTTAGTCACAGCGAAAACTACCATAGATCCCGAAGAATTTGAAAAAGAATGGACTAATGTGTTTAATGCAGAATTCACTGATATTCTTGATAAACTTGAATATAATTATGTTACACAATACATTGAATATAAGAAATGTAAAGCAGAAAAAACGGAACATACAAAAATAATGAAACCAAAACTAGAAATCGATAAAGAAAAGATAAAAGAGGAAGCTGAAGCATTGACTAATTTAAAAGTTACAAGAGAAAGTATTGATTTGTTTTTAAAAGTAGACGAAAAACTCAAAACCGACCTAAGCAGGCATAAATTAATAAAATCTAAACAATATTATTTCAAAATTTATGTAGATGATCTGTTTGTTTGCGAGTCTGAAACTTATGAAAGTAAAACAGGAATTAACATTGATGCAGAATTTACGGAGTCCTTTTCTATACAAATTGTTCCTCAAAATCTGTCAATGAATATAGTTTTATGTGAGCAAGGTGAAACAGTATCATATTTGAAATTAGATCTTACGCATATTAAAAATAGCAATATCAACGCAAATTTTACAAAAGTTAAATTTGTTTATAACACTCTTGTTGAGCCTAACTCCAAATACGTTGGCTGCGGACATAGTATTAAAGAAATAGCTGCAATAAATAAAATAAGACTGAGAAGTGGTAATTTGTTTAAGGGAAATTTGTATACGTCTTGTGAAACTGATGTTATGTTAGGGTGGGACGATAAGTTAAACCAAAATGAGTCCGAAATTATTAAATATTCAATAGAGACAGGAAAACAATTAAAAAGAATAACAAATGGTATGATAAAACCAAATGCAGACGTTTTGAAAGAAATTATTATTAATATTTATGAAAGAGATATTACTAATGACGAAGAAATGCTGAATACTTGTAAAAGAGTTTGTAAATTGTATCCAGAAAACAATGGCACTGTATTGATCGATGAAAAAAATACAGAACTAATTAGATTAAAACTTCTTCATCTTAGAAATAACGGTGGATTTTCTAATGTAGAAGATAAAATGATACCATTGTTAGCAAGTCAAATATCGACAGAACAATTAAATTGCCTTCAGATAACTTCAGAAAATGATGTAGAACTTTATTTTAATAAACAAGGATGCATGGATACTATAGAGTTGCAGAGATATATAAGTGTTAAATATGTACAAAAGTTAAATAAGAATATGCTGAAGAATTTAAGTGAATTTCTACTGAAGAAAACGCACAAAGATGTCGTAAGGGACTTTAAAGATTTAAGTTTAAGGTATGTGCACAGCCTTTTGTAAATATCTACCTAAGGTACGCGTACTTCACTAAACATTAGTTGTAAATATAAAAAAAAACTACTTACATCTTATACATTTCAGAAGTTTTTTGACTACCCAGCCGAATTTATCATTAAGTACTCTTTCTGCGAGTAGTAAGCGGCAGATGTTGACAGAATCCTTAAATAAGGAACATGAACTGACTATAACTGTATTCCGGGCATTCGCATTGCCAGACCGTACTTCTTTGGTCTTGGATATCGAAGACCACGATGAAAAAGTTGCTGGTAAGTCTGAATTAATAAATATATTTTGTACTTAATTGGATAACTGGATTTTAGGTTCTCGGTGATTATAATTATTATGTCTTTGTTTTTAGGTTTCAAGGTCCGCCCGCTTCGACCATACGTACGAGTAACCTACAACAAAACATCAGCACAGACACCAACAGCTATTGGTTGCCATCCGTCTTGGAACCACAGTATGAAAATAAAATCAAAGTAAAGTATTTTACACCTGATTTAATTGTTAAGGTATTGATTACTTAGACCACAAAGAAAAATCCATCTGTCCGTGGAAGGTATTTGTACCCACAATCTGAAACCTAGTTCTTACTGCTGTATAACGTCTGTTTATTGCTCTCTATGTGGGATAAATAGGTAAGTTTACAATGTGCCTGAATTGTAAAGCCTAACTTTTGGTACCTATTCCAGATTTGAACCGATATCTTCCATTCAAATAGCCATTAATGATGAACAGAAGGAGTCAATTGGAGAGGGTTCAGATGACGCCTCGTTCTATGAAAATACCGTACATTACAGATGTCAGAGTAAATGGTTAGGTTCACTACAAATTCCGATTAAGACCGTATTGGATATGGGGACCGTGAGTACCTACCTAATGAATACTATATAGCTACATTTGAATTTATATTATCTATATTCGCTATTTGTCAATCTTTTTTATAGGTAGAGACTTATTTAAGAATACGCACGATATTATCTTTTCAGATAAAAGGAACTTTTAAAATTGCTAGGCCGCCTATTCTCCTAGGCTATGAAACTCCTCAGAACAAAGGGTCTAATCATTCCCTTATACCCGCTGTAAAACAATTAATGAGGAAGGAAGCTTCCTTTGTATCCCTTCAGATTTCAAGCAGCTTGTCACATTTAGGCGGGCAGCTAGTAAGTATATTATGCTAACAGAATAAGTCAGTAAGAATTAGCTCCTCTATGACAATGTGGTGCATTAATTTAAGGAAGTACCTATATTTAGCCTTCCTCTAAATACATATAATAATATATCGTTATAATTGTTGCAGGCATACAATCAACCGGTCCCGTCGGATCCTGACGATTATATCATCCACCACCTTAACGCCTTCGTGACCGACTATATAGCTGATTTCCCATCTCGTAACATTTCTCTCACGTTTATAGACAGTTGTGGTACTAACAAGTGCGTCACACATTTTCTGCAACCTATACCAACGCCCGATTTGGAATACTTCTCAAAAAACCTTAAATCCGGTTCCGCTATGTCCAAAAGCTCAGGAAAAAGCTCATCTTCTAAATCTAGTGGGAGAAAGAGGGAAATAGATGTAGAGAGAGGAGGTGGAGAAGAGAAGGAATCTATTTACAGTGCGTTCAGTGATTGGAGAGGAGAGAGTCAATTTGGTAGGATGATAGAGTGTTGTGTTAGGTACGTGTCATTAATACCGACATATGAAATGTACGATACGCATGCTGTTACGCTGTTGGGAGTGGTGAGTACCTAATCTAATTATTATATTACACAATTCTGAGCCGTTAGTATGTATCTACAAAATGTCACATGTTTTCAGGAATTATTGCAAGTTCTTTACGGTTCACCATTGGATCATACTCTTCTTCTAGCCAGTTATTTCCTATACCTTGGCATAAAAACTTATATCGCAATTGGATTAGGTCTACCTAGAGGCAGTAGCAGTTACGTGCTAACCAAATATGATCTGAAAAATCATAGGGTAGTTCTATCGGGCGATCAGGAGAGTAAGACGGGGTGGTTCTCCAAAAGCGACTGGTTTGTATGGCACGTGTATGATGCTGTCAGTGGAGAAAGATCTGAACTGAGAGATGTCAGCTGTCCGTTGAAATCAGTGGATTTTGTTTTCGATAACGAAAATGTAAGTGCGTAGGTCCTGTGATTTATAGTGATTCTCCATTTATTGGATACTTACCGTATAATTATGACATCAAAATGCCTTATGTTTTTAGATTTGGGTAAACATGCAGACAAGTGTTGATTGTGAGAGCGTATCATTTGATTTCACTAAACCTTCTGATTGGCAGCTTGTAAGTTAAACACTTATAATAATATGTACTTCTAATACTTGCCATTTTAAAATACAGACATAGGTAGGTACACTAGGTACATACTTATTCAAACATACCTATTTATGAATGATATTTAATTAACAAAATTAATTGAGTCTAATCACGACAACCTATTTATTCATCATCATAGTCTAGAGTATAATCGTTGCATTGTCCTCTAGACCAGACTAGCCAGTTACTAGTACTTATTGTAATAAGCTTAAATTTAGCTATTATACATGGTTTTATTCTGAGCGATTTTATAAATCGTGTATGTTTTTAAATATTTTTAGGTACATATCAAATTTCCGTTGATTTTTTTTAGGTATTCGATAAGTCAATATTTATAATGAAGCTACCAATTATCACCGACTCGAGCCTCTACTCTGCTCCTATGAATGTGGATAACTTGAGACAAGAATTAGAGTTGAAAATCAAGAGTAAGGTGCAGACGTGGCGTCCTCATGTCAAAACTATATGGAATAGGTAAGACAAATGCTACTGTGTGACTTCAATAACGCTTAGTTGTCCTCCATTTTTTACTTTACCTAATTCGTTATTTCAACTGATATTATAAAAGGTTTACTACCTAATAAAATCCACGGGTAGGTACTTAAAGGTACTTACTTTCACTATCATAAATTCCATCTGTTCCGAATATGAGAACTGTAAAGTTCTTGAATCATCGTTTAACCTCGCACTTATGCTCCGTAGGTATATAGGTAGGTACTCTAAAAAGGCTTTTGTCTAGTTCTATGGAAGATAATGTTAAGTCATAATAATATGACATCGACATTCTCGTATCGTACCTAAGTACGTAACTACATTTTTGACATGTTTTTTTGTTTCTAGATATTTCAGCTCGCTGCTACGAGATATTCTGCCTTACTGGGAGTGTTTTGCTTTTAACCCTACAGAACAAAAACCAGGGCTAGGACAGCGATTGAAACAACTGATGGTCACGCATAAGGTTACCTATAGTTTACTTTATTTTGTTACCTACCTATACAAAATTCGGAATAATAAGAGGAAAAAAAGTATAGCCCCACAGACATTGCCACTCATTCTTGCTCACGTGATGATCATTCATTTTATGCAGTGAACATTGATAATATGTAGTATATACCTACCTATACAAAGACAGTGATTACTATGAATTGAACACCTTACAAAACTACCCATACTAATATACCAAATGCAAATGCATTCGACGAGATGACGTCACAGCAGCGTTAAAACAAAAGGATTACCTACTTAGTTTTAATTTTCCTCGTAGGTCTAGGTTGTAATACCTATTATTGAGTAGGCATCTAATAATATGACTTCGCTATAGGTACTTATCTATACTAATATTATAAAGAGGAAAACTTTGTTTGTTTGGTTGTAATGAATAGGCCCAAAAACTACTGGACCGAATTGAAAAATTCTTTCACTGTTAGATAGGTAGCTACATTATTCGTGGGTGACATAGGCTATATTAAATTTTGAAATTAAACAATTGCTTTATCGGATTTATCTTGTGTAGGTATGATAAGTAGTTTTATGCTGACATTTAAAATCGTCACCATTAAATTAATAATGCATTAGAAATTACTAGGTACTTTTTAATTTTTTGGACGATTAAAGAATAGGTAAGTACTTAATAATTTCTGATACATACGTGGTTATTACACATTGGAATGAAACAATTAAGTATAACGGATTTAACTCGCGCGTTTTATTTTATTTGCTGACGATACAATATGAACTTTGCAGTTCCCATATTCATAGCATGACTGAGCTGTCGGTAGTCTTAACGTTAAAGAATGCGAAACGTCGACAAATGAAATAAAATACGTAAGTTAAATCTGTCACCTATAATTATTTCATTCTGACTAAAGAATGTTTCCTCTTTTCAGATGTACGGTTTTCCTCTTAACATGCCATACGTGAATACGAAGTCAGTTTTGTCGACAGTAAAAGCAACTTCCGTACACCTAAGTGACGATCCTAATTCAGAGTTTGGGCTCGGAGTAGAGGTGTATGCTTATCCTAATAATGTAATTAGTGTTTGGGTATTCATTGCAAGTATTACAAGAATCTAACTGACTGATATATACTTGGTTATTTTATTAGTTATTCATGAAATTCCCACAGAATAATTTGAAGTACCTGTCTCATTTTGACTATTGACTAACCGGAACAGCAACCTATATGGTTATTTAATATTTTTTAGTCGAGCACCGAGACTGATTTTTTAATATTAATATCCAGACATGCTTTTCCTACTAGGTACACGATGCGCACATATTTCATCTAAATATCTCACAAAAAATGTAAGAGTAAATCCTGTTTCTTTTAAAAATTAGGGATATAAATTAAAAAAAAAGCCTTTACAGAAGAGCAATATAAATTTATTATTAAAAACTATACCAGGATACTTACAAAAAAACATTTCATTGAAATAAAAATATCGGCGATGTCTTTTACGTTTTAATGCTAATAAAATAAAATTAACATTTTATTTCATCGTAGTATAAAAATATACGTACTAATAAAAATAGAAATGAATGGTGTTACATAGCGTCAATACCGCCACACGAGGGCGAGCCCCTTCTGACTAATGGAGACAAGGCAAGACGAATTGACAAATTTCATTAAACAGGTACAATGATAAAATACTTATCACTCTCAAATAATTGCTATTTTGTTATAGTATTTAAATAATTTTGATAAATATTAGTGATAAATAATAAAATAATGTTAAACATATCTTTCTAAATTAGATAGTACTACGTTACCCTATTTAAAATTATAAACAATTTTATTATTTAGCGAGCATCTAAAACGGATTTTCAGACATTTTCGACTAGATAAATAATTGCATAAAGGCGAGATATTAAATATTTAAAAGCATACTAATAATTTACCCCATGCGATATTATAACCACTGAAAAAAGAAATGTATAATTGTAATGATTTAAGGTTCCTTTTAAAGTAGGTGCCCCATATTTTTGTCATTGTAACACCTTGGACTGAATTTCATGTCTTGTGTTGTCTCACATACTCAGGGGGACTCGGTCCCTCGCCTGTTACGAGCTAGCCGAATTTCAGTCCGGTGGCTTAACCTAGTGTCGACAAAAGCTATCGAGACGAATGTGCAGTGGAAATGTGCACAGGGTAGTTGGCACCTTTTGATTTAGTACGACGCTGTCGCCCATTATTACAAGCATGTGTTATATTGTAGGCACTATTATTAGAATTATCGTATGAATCGCAAATGTGATGATTTTTTTTCTGTTACTGTAGGTAGCTGCTTACAAAAGTAAATGATAAAACAATTTGCTTCAGACAATGTTGACACATTGAAATCTATCATCTATGTTACAAAGGTAAGAAAGCGAACTTAGTACATAGCATATTGCAGAATCTCATTTTACAATCTCTGCCATTAAAATTGCAACTCATTTAAATTAAGTTTATGTCCATGCCATCATCATGAAAAAAAAAACCCTTCAACTTTTTAAAATCATCCTTATAATCATTCACATTACGACAGGTATTATTACTCATAATAGGCAATTGATAACAATACATATTATTCAATTTTAAGATTATTCCAAAGGTCTTTAAATGAAATCCTAACTATCGGCTTACTCATTAAACCTTTGACTTTACTTTATAGGTAAGTAATCCAAATTGAATAAGAAACACATCACTTTAATAAATCAAAACAAGTTTATCTACTAGTTTAATGACTAACCCGACTTCTATGAGATTTACTCACTAGCTTCCACCATAAACCGATAGACACTGCAGTCACAGACAAACATAAAACACATCTGGGTTAAGCAACACCGAGCACACTTCCACTGGTTGGTTCAAGCCACCGAGCGCTTAGCTGCCATCGTCGTCGGTTTTCCGCGAGCGTCGCAGTTGTTGCAGGTAATGTCGCTGGATAGGCTTGTGCAAGGCGAGCTGCGCGAGCGCATCGTCGATCGAGAACCACTGGCGCTTACGGCCCATCAGGCGGGCGTCTTCCCATTCCGCTAGCTCTTGAGTCACGGTCATAACATATACTTCCGTACGGTGCTTGTGCTCGCGGTTCTGAAATTGGGTAAATAGTTCATTATTTACTCCTAGAAGTATTTTAAAAACATTTAATTGAGAACGAGCTCATTCTCAAAAATTACAACGAAAAGTAAAGACTTTATAATGTGGTATAGTTTCTACAATTCCAGGGAAAACTCAATCTTAATATCTTAAAGTCCAGTATAAACTGACACACAATATGTACATATTCATATACTTTATTCGTGTCAGTTTATGTCGGTCATTTAAAAGTACTGACAGTAGCTAAATTATAGACATTTTTCAGTAATGCACGATCCTTGTATTATGAATAATAATATCTCCTGTAGTTATCTATTTATAATTTTAGATGAAGTAATTTCGAAGATAAGTTTAGGAGAAATTTACTAACAAAAACATCTAGATAGTACCTACCTTAAAAAAATAATTTAAATACATCTCAGCAGTCATTAAGTCACATCATAGGTAAGTTCGCGCGTAGGCTGTGTCGTTGACCCCAACTAGGTCACTTATCGAATTTTGCAATGTACTGCTTTATGAGTCATACACTGTTAAGTAATTTAATACCAGTTCCTTATATTAATTATTCCTATAGGTACATTACAAGTGGTTGTACATTATGCCTATAATTTGTTAATTGTTATTGTGACTTACACTGTTTAAAATAGGGTCAAGGAGAAGTACTAGATAGAATTATATATTATATGCACAGGGATGTGCCTGATTTATAAACTACTAGTGGTTCCGGCAGATGTCATCCCATCCGTTGAGACAGTACATACTATGTTAATATTTTCACAACAAGATTTTTAAAATTTTCTCATTTTCTGTGCAATCATTTATATTTTTATTTGTACATATGAATCTTCTTGAGATCATGAAAAGGTTTACGAATTATTTTTATATTTATATAAGTAAATAAATATAAAAGTTTTAGTATTTTAAATTTACATTAGCGAAGCAAAGGAGAATGTTTGTTATGTGTTTTTTATGTACCTAATTCAAACACAGCCCAATGGGAGGGGGTCCAAACCATCAAGAATTGTACAGGTCCTACAGAAAAACCTTCAAAAAGTAAATGATATTGTTCTTAGCAAGTTTTTTCATATCTATCTTATATTTATACTTTGTTGCATAAAACAGACTTTTAACACCCTCTGGCATTCTCTATGATAACTGGTAAAGGCCAGAGGGTGTTATGTCTGACAGACACAATGAGTGAAAATCAATGACTCTAACAGAGAAAAATTCTAGGTACCTATTGAAAAGATTATTTTTGTTAGATTTTTAACAATTCAGATAACTCTCTAATGCAACCAGAACCTACTACCTATAGGTGATGTTAAAATAGGTATACTTTTTTTATTTATTTATGACAATAACTTATTATACCTATTATAATTTTATATTATGATCTTTATGGATATTTATGGATATTAATCTAAAAATGCTTTGTTTTTACAATAAATGTGAATATAAACATTTAGGTACCTACTTATCAAAATAAATTTATATTGTAGTATTGGGATTGTGATATGCATATGTTAGGGCACAGTACCTCGAAAACGCCGAGGCAGCGACCGAGCTTGCCGATGACACCAGCTTCTTCCAGCACCTCACGCATTGCTGTCACCGAAGGTTCTTCTTCGGGTTCCACGCCGCCGCCCGGCACGATCCAATTGTCCGGCCGCCGTGATGATGTTACCAATAAAACCTTTGCAAATTAATGAACAGTATTAACGAAATGCGATACAATATTAATCACATTACAAGTTCAGAGTACACACGTATTTCGCTAACCTCTGTTTCGGCGTCCGATCGCACGCAAATACAAGCCGCACGGCGTCTAAACCCCTCGTCATCGTAAATCCGGATCGAATTAGGCTTCTCTTTCACCATTTCGAGTTAACTTGTAAACGCTAATGAAACAGACAATTACAAACGAAAAAAAGACATCAAATATAAAGAAAATTATCAACCGAACGAAATTTTTAGTGATCAACAAACGCCATGACCGAGGTTTCCTGTGATAAACGTATCCATTTTCGACTATTTGATAAGTTACACAACGTACATGTAAAATGAAATTATAATTACGATAACACTACAATTAGAGCAATATTTCAGCTACAACTAGCTCTTGGTCGCGTATTTCGAGCCCATGTTGAATGGTGCCTGACGTTTTCTTTGCGAAAATCGAAATAGGTTTTGGTTGGAAAGCAAAAGCAAGGGACTATCAGCTGACAGCCGGAAGAAGGAAATATGATTGCCAGGCTGTGCCACATAGTTTTATTATAAAAAATGTTGCCAAAGCGGTTTTTAATCGAAATTATCGATGCATTGTTATATTAAGCTAGACAATTATTAAAATTATAACATGCTAATTTATAATAAGTGATCGGTTTTAATTTTTATCAAAATAATTTTGTGATTGCTATATTGGTCATACTGATACTAATACAACCAACGGCGTAGCCGAGAGCTGCTTTAAGAGCCATGAAGCGTCCAATTGTCTATGCATGCGTGCTTCTCTGACGTTTGACAATTAATAGTATTAAATACAGTTATTTCAAATTTTTGTCTTGAAGTTGTTTTGCACACAAGTCTTTCACTAATTTTTTTTTTCAGGTCCAATGGGTAAGTTATTGTTAAAAGTACCTGCTCAATAATTATTAAAGTATATAAGATGAATAAATTATACTTAGGAAATATTTTGGCTTTTGAAATACGTAGTAAACTTTTAGTGACTTAATTGACGAGTAATTTTGATATTTGGTTTTAGATAGGAGCTTCGATTTGGTGACTCTGTTGAGGCAGCATCCTCTCCCGAAGAAGCACAAAAATAAACCTACGCAGTTTGTGAGCGTAGCTGGAGGGGTACTGTGAATATTTCATTACCCTTATTTTTCGTTGTCGACCTATATTTACCAAAAATGCATGCGGTAGGTGGACAACGCCGAGTTTTTAGCAATGAAATCGCGTTTTGTTAAATTAATGAATATATTGTTTTATGAAGAATTTTATATTGCGTGGAATTTGGGGAAGTAATAATATTGATGCTATACTTAAATGATCATAGTTTTCATAGTCAAATCTTGATTTTCAGATTCAGAAAAGATTGGAAATAAATATAAAAAACAGGAAAAGCAGTCGGTTATCTGTTTTTGACCGCATACGCAATATACAAAAATGTGAAAGTCCAGTTGTGTCTTTGCTATCTGATGCTCAGCTTAAGGCAGAATACAGAAAGCAGCAACTTGAAAAATGGAAAGAAGAAAAGGACAAGCAAAAGATGCAAGCTCTAGCATCAAAAAAAAAGCCATTTGTTGCTGGTGTATCACATAAGCCCACATTTGGTCCTCCACCACCACCAGTAAAACCCAGTACCTCTGGAAGAGTGACCAGGTCTCAAGCCTCAAAACAAAAAAATGACATACTCAAATCTAAGCAGAAGGTGCAATCATTTGCTCCGAGCAATGCCTCATTCCGACCACCACAATTAAACTTGACTAATGTACCCACTCTAGTTCCAGTGACTAAGAAAAAAACTAACAAGAAAACTAATATGACATTTGAACCTGTTCTCCCAAAGCCTATTCAAAAAATGGAGTCTGTTAGGCAAACTAGATCAAGAGTTATGCCTACTAAAGATTTGTCTGAAAGAAAGATTATTATCCAAAAACCAACTGATTGTAAATCCAAAGTTAAAAAGAATGTTACATCTAAGCAACCTGTTGCCAATAAACAACCATTTGAGAGTAGTTCCAGTAGCGATATGGAGCAAGTGTCTGCAAAGTCACCTGTAAGAGAGAATCAATCATCAGTAACATGGCAAGGCCCAATAAACACTCCTAAAAATTGTATTCCTAAGAGTGAATCTAGTTCAGAAGAGAAACTTAGATCTCCTGTGGCTGATGTCCCACTGACCCCAGAGCAGATTATTGAGGATGCTAAGAACATTAGCCCATGTGTCACCTTGTCTCGAGGCAAAGAGAATGCAAGAAAAGAGATGAAAAAGAAAATGGATGAAGGTTTGCAGTTGTTTTATGAAATCTTATTATTAAAAGACATGATAGTGGAATCAAATGTGCTCAATAATATATGTAGTTGCTAAAGTGGTCCATAGGTTTTATGTAGTTTAGTTAAAACTGAGACTTGTAGACTTGTTTTTGTCACTTTTCATTGTTACCAAAGTTAAAGTTAGCATAATTATTAAAAAAAAAATCTTTTCAGGTCTTCTGGATGCAGATGGTAGTAACATGGAAAGTGTCAACCATTTCCGACGACAGCTACAGTCAGAGATTTCTCGCATGACAGGCATGTGTGAGGCATGGGATAAGATCTTTGAACAGACTGTGCTACCAGATGCAGTGCAGGTATTCCTTCTTATGCCTTCATATTGATTATCAATGTGTTACATAACATACCAAACAATAGAGGTTTAGGTCATGTCATCTTTCCATTGTGACTTGAAACTAGAGTTTCTGTAAATACACAGTTGATTTCTCCATTTCAGGAGCTAGTTTTAACTGCAGTTGGTCAAGCACGTCTGCTTATGTCTCAAAAGATGCAGCAATTTGCTTCCTTAGTTGAGAGGTGTGCTCGTCCTACCACTGGAACTGCCTTAGTTACACCCGCAGATCTACATGGCTTCTGGGATATGGTGTTCATGCAGGTAAGTAATTAAAAGTTATAGGATTATTTCCTGTTTATTATTTTTTATCCATAGCTTTCTCTACTACAAAGAAAGAACTAGAAGTGACTTTTTATCATATCTACTCAATTTTTTATATCAAATTTATATATGAACAGGTTGAAAATGTAGATATGCGATTCAAAAAATTAGAAGAACTACGGGCTCGTAATTGGATTGAGGAATTGAATATTCCTATTGTCAAAAAGGCCGTGTCTAAACCTGCTGTAAAGAGAGCGAAACCGGCTGGCGGTCCTAGTCGCATCAGGGAGATGATAGCTGGTAGGTTATCCGCAGAATTTAAAAATATACAACAATAAATCACAATATTGGAAATGTTATGATTTATTGGTTGTATAGTTTACATGTTTATACTTATAATATTTACTTAAATTAACTAATAAAGTACTTACCTGCCGCGTACATTTAGTGCGCCATGCTCGAAAATGTTTAAAATATATGTTTAATCATTAAATTAGGTATTTAAAAATTAAACAAAATCTTCGATATATTAATATTTCTACTACTTCACTATTTCTTCTATCCTATATTACTACTTTGATTACATAAAAACGTAAAATTATATTTTTATTAACTATATAATAGTAATAGATAAGTAGATGTTTTTAATGTTATTTATTTTTTGAATTTTCAGCTGCGAGAAAAGCAAAAAAAGAACAAGAGTCACAGTCCACCATTTCGACTGAGTCAGAACCATCAAGCATTGATGACAAGACTGAAACTTCAAACTCTAAAACCTTCGAAGCTGGTTTCTTTTGCGTGCGATCGCCAGTTCGATCTCCCGTCTTGCCTTCTACTCCTAATAATAAGTCAAACTTGCTAAAAACCGTGCTTTCAAGTGAGGCTAAAAAAGCTTCAGCCATTAAGGTAATTGATACGTGTAAAAAACATTTCAATCATCAAACAGATATTCTTCATGAAATAATTAGGGATTATAATAGTATATTGGAATGAAAATAGTATACTTTTCTAAAATAAGTAACATGTTGTATAACTACTAAATGACTAATATAACACATTTTTTCATAAGTTGTGCTTGCACAACAACTAACTCGGGGTGTGTCGTAACAAGTATTTTTTTGTTTACGAAATATGTATTTTTATTTTTACAGAACTCAACGTCATTCGTCATGCTACGAGCGACGCTGATGAGTAAGAATGTAGACATCGAGGGCGTGTCGCCTCTTAAGGTAAGTTAATACTCAATATTTTATTTTGGATATAGGATGCTATAAATTCCCGAGCACCGCGCATTAAGTCCGAGTTTTACTTACGATATATACAAAAATTATCACACAATCTATTTTGCAATAATGTAATCCCTAGAGTATTCGACAGGACTTGTAAGTTTTCATCTACTGTGCTCTAGATGAATAAATGAGAAATGTTTGTTACCGCTTTTCATACTATGATTCATATTTAATGTGCCTTCTTTCTCACGTTTTAATATATAAATTCTAGCAAACTCCTGCCAAGACTCCAGTGAATCTCTACGCTACACCAGCGCGTAGCATTCTTAAATCGGCTAATCCTAAAAGTACAACAAAATCCTCTAAGAAATCAATTAAAACTGTGCTCTTTCATGAATCTGATTCCGAACTTCAAGATGACAACAATTCCTTCACCAGTTGCAATAAAGAAAATTCAGACGATAATAAGCTTGAGTTTGTGCCAGAAAATGACATAGAGGAAAAGGAGAACAGAGTAACGCGGAGACGATCCGGATTGTCACGACAGAATGCTGAAGAACGCTCCAGCCCTGTGATGACGAGAAGTAGGAGAAAGAGTTCTCAAACCCCTTTCGCAGTAACCGATGTGAATATTGAAGGGAAGAGAAGGTCCTCTTTAAAGAAGGGGTTGCAAGATGTCGACATCAGCGAGAAGCATGAGACGCCGAAGCGATCCTCGCGAAGAAGGAAAAGTGGTGTCGCTGTGTGATTATAGAATTAAATTAGTTTAGTTTTTATTCTTAAATACTTTAATTCATTACTTTTGAAAAGGTATTTTATCGAGAATTTGATATTGTAATTATGAATAACCTAACCTAACATTTATCTACTTAAAGTCGCAAATTTAGTACTAAATAAAATGGCTATAAACTAAGTAGAATTATTTCTACTTTAATTATTGATGAACAACTACGTTTTTCGTTCTAAGGGCCTATATACCGTTTTTGTTTCGCGTCCTAAATCTGTGCATAGGTCTAATTTTCAATAAGTACACTATGTTACTATTGACTTTAATTATAAATTTATGTCTTGTGCATCAACCATGCAGATTAAAAAATGTTGTATGCAAAATTTTATAAAATCATGTGAATTATTTTAGCGAACATTGTTTTTTTAAGGTTAAACAGACTTTACTGCATTTATGTTAAAAGTTTAGCTGTAGTATCTTTAAAGTTGAGTATTCTTAATAAATATTTTGTTAAATTCGCCCGTTGACTAGTAGAGAAGTTTTGATTTTCATATTGATCGCTGAACAGTATTTGAACCATAAGTTCTGCATTGTTTTTTTTGTCTCAATTTTCTCGAATCATTATAGAACTAAAGATTTTATATTCGTTTCATCAAACTGTAATATTTTTATAATTTGTAACTAAATCACTTGTCTGGTTATGCTGAATTATGTTTAATTTATTTAAGTTTTTGTGTGCTCGTATTGTGGAATGCGTTATGATTGTATGTCTTTGAGCATTAGAATAAAGTTCAATTATACTAGCAAATGAGGTTTCATTAGAATAAATATTTTAATCTTATTGACCTATTGGAAAGAAACAACTATTAACGGATTTAACTCATTTATTTTTATTTTCTTTGCTGACGTTTCGGATTCTTTCCAGTTTCCATAATCGTAGCACGACTATTTGATATGAGCGAAGCTCGCCCGTCCGGGTGAAGTAGTTTGGTTTTAGTTTTACCCATTCACGTGTGAATTTTTCATTGTCGTTAGTGACGACTATTCTCTCTAAAAATATTTAATAAGAAAAAAAATCTTAATCTGTCTAATTATCACGCACATGCTCAAACGAATCGAGACATTTTGGCTGCCATCCCAAGCTATAGCACACACACCACTTTATCCCATACATTACCTGAGAAAATAAATAACGTCTGGGAGGCCCTGGGGTCTACGGTAGGTACAAAGTCTAAGCACAGCACGTCTTATCTTGAATTGCCCCGCCGGCGGGGTCGAAGACGTCCACATACACCCGGCGCGCGTCGTGCTTATCCGCAGGGACCTTCTGTTCCCTTGCAACATAATAGTCGTGTCAACACACCTCCTGACGGCCCGAGCCGAGGTGCGACCCCCACCTTGGGGGGCCCTCGGGTCGGTCAGGGCTAAAAACCCTAAACCCAACCCAAAAGGCTTAAGAGTCTCCTTTCAGGAGTCTCGCCACCCGTCCGGTTTTGCAGTGAAGGCCCATTAGTTGGCCAACTGCGCTTCAGTATTCAGTTCGAAAAAAAAAAAATCTTGAATTGGACTAAAATAATTGTGTTCAGTTTTCTGTATATTTTTTTTTTACCATAATAATATTTAGTATTTTTTATTGGAAACATGTAGACAAAACTTGAAATTTAATCTTGATACCTACCGATAAAAACAACAAATTTAACATTATCTACCGACATAAAAAATGTTTGCATATCCGCCGATGATGCCGCAACAAAACAAAGCGGAGTACAATAAAATAAGTCCTTTTGCGAGCCAGAGTGAGTATTTACTGCTCAGATATCCTGTGACCTAGTTGCAGCTGCCAAATTGTTGCAGCCAAGGAGCTGCACGAAAAATAGGAGGGGATTTTTTGGAACTGATAACGGGGATATATTTAAGTGGTTTAGGTTTGTTTATTCACTTAAAATTTGTCTTTTTTCATAATGATAGTTTAAAATAACCTCTAATATGATCTCTTACTCACCGTATTCACCATTACCCAGAACAACGTCCATTGCGTTGTTGCCGCATTATCTAAGTACCTACCTAACTTACCTACCTATCTACATTTCAAAAATATCTAGTTCCCATACAAATGTTCAAAGGTCAATTAAATAATTCCACTGCACTTTAGGTATAGGTATAGGAAGTAAACATTTTGAAAAGCTGGTATGTGACGATATAAGAATGTGATCAATCTCGGAGATTTTATTGGTCTGTTAGCATTATTGGGCCATTAAAGGTTATGTCAATTTAAGAAAGTTGGCAATGTGATTTCTAGCATCATTAAATGGTATTTTAGCTAGACCAATTATTAAAAGATCGCCCAAGAGGTTAAAGGAACTAAAAGTTTGCCTTAAATATTGTAATGAGTAAATTTCTTGCACATTCGTAGATGAACGTGACTGGCCGGAGGCCAGGCTTGTGCTAAAACTCGGTCGGAAGCAAATTACTCTGTTATGACGCTCCGCAACTTACGGTTTAATTAGATATTTTGTCTTCTTGTGGAAACAATTATACAATACAAAATGGATTGGACTAAACTAAAACGAGTCAAACAATTTGGCTGTTATTTAATTCCAATGAAACATGCGCACGTTACCTACCCTTGCGCCTTGGGTTAACTGTCGACGTGAGGCGTTGATTTAGTGTTGTACCTACATACTTACCTCATTACTTTTTATTATCGATAAGGGATAAACGATATTTTCTATTTTGCTTTAATTATTTGTTTGCAAAAATACCTATTATAATTCGTTCGTGTTCTTTTATTTACTTATAGTAGGTACCTACGCAGGTATTTGTAGAAAAGTTAGGTAATTGTTCTTTTACATTTGATGTCGGAACTCGCACTATTTTATATTATGTCTATACTCTGCGAGCTTATTAATACGAAAGTGCTACATTTCGATAATAATCACAATAACCTCTGTGCTTTTTTCACCCCTATAAGTAGATTTACGTCGTAAGGGACGTGTCGTCGCGTGGGATTTTATATTTTTTTTTATTTCATTTCATTTTCTCTGCAAATCGTCGCGGTGTACAGTGCAAATCGTAGTAACAAGGTACATGCTACTATTTTACATAATAATATCTTCACTTCTTTCAGTTTCTGTTTGACTTGAGTAGAATTAAAAAAAATAACCTTGTAAGTAATTCTAGGGATCCATAATATATTATTTTATTTTCTTAAATTATACCTACTGTATTTACAACCGGAAAAACTACCCTAAAATGTGGATAAGTACTTATTTATTATATAGTAGGTATATTAGTAATTTCGCAAAAATAATGAGGTTTTATTTGACCCCCTAGATCGCTACGATGTATTAGCCGATTATGATGCTGATTGTAACACAATTACTATTATTATTTATTGTACACATCGATTTTTATTTCTATGAAATCACTCAGAAATTTTCTAAATATTTATAGGTCTAAGAATTTTCGAAATCGGTCCCTACAGGTAGAACCTAAGGAGTGTGTAAGTGTGCGAGTGGTATGGAAACTGTAGCTAGGTGGATAAAAATAACGACGAAACTATATTATACAATGCTTGCAAACCTGACTCCATCCAATTTCTTAACGCAAGTTTAATAAAAGCTCGTGTCGGTTTTCATTTCGTGGAGAATATGCGGAACTTTTAATATGAGATTGAGGGAGAAACGAAGAGTTACACCCCCCGGAGCCGCAGTAATGTAAACAATAACTTGCGGCTTTCGAGGGGAATTTGCATTGGGGTTTATATAAAAACTGAAAAAAGTGGGATTGATTCTAAATTAATGTTATTTTTAAATTAAGTGATTCTATCAAATAGGTAGCTTCTAACTAGCATTTATATATTTGTGGATGGACCCATAAATTATACCTACCTAATTATGTATAAATTACGTAGGTACCTACCTACGCTAGCTTCTCATCACCGTCGTAAATAGGTACCTAACTTGGCAAAATATACCTGCCTTAAGTATCTAGGTAGGTATATTTTATCTACCTAAGCAAAAAAGTTCCCATATTAAAAGAAATATATACTTACACTACACCCACGTCTCGTCAGTTATTAAAAACTGAATTGGCGCCGCGCGTTTTACAAATCTGTGTATGTAGGTAATATACCCTACATCATTGGTTATTTCTAAAGTGTTTAAATTTGCTGTAATTAAGAGTTTTCTTAGCGTTTATTACTTGTTAAGGTAACGTCATATCTCGCGATATTGCATTCTGTTGCTAACTTACTAGAAAATCAAAATTAGACAACAAGAAGTCTGTTTAGCGGAAATTACATTTTAATAAAAATAAATAAGTATTTGGTTTTGCGCGCGTTTACTGCTCTTACTTACTTTAGCTTATACTTAGATATTTAATAACCAGAATAGAAAAAAAATCCTAACAAAGTAGGTACGTAGGTATCTACAAGCTTTGCCTTCTTTGAGACTAAATCAATTGATGCGATTGTCTAAAGATATAATAAGTATATTTATCTTTTCATTATAGTATTAACTATACTATGGTAAATTTGAAATCTTTAGTGAATTCATATTTTTTTGTTTTGATTCGGAAAAAACATAGTACGTACCTACTTACTTTAAATATAAGAAAATACCTTCCTAATGTACCTACTAAGTAGATAATGTTTACGTAGAAGCAGTGCTAAGTCAAAGGTCTTCCTAATTTTCCCGAATATTAGACAAAGTTCATGAACCCGCTAAGTGCCGCTAAGCCAATTCCCTGCAGCCATCACTCATGTCGCACAGTATCAGGCTTGAAAGGAATCTGTCAAACGATCGGCAAAACCAATTATGTGCGAGTCCAAAGTGGGAAGAGTGAGAACTTACTTACCTACCTATGTGTTGCTAATGAAATTGAACATAACGTAGGTAGTTATAGAAAATAAAAATAAATAATTGAAAATACAGTCACCGTGTACGTTATACGAAAATTCTAAATCCTGATGTCATAGGGCCAGTTAGTATGTATCCCACAAATATTTCGATCACGTGGTTCTTTTTGTATAGAATAATGAATAGCACGATTACTAAAAGCCCATTAACCATATAAATTATAAACACGAATATCACAGTCGAGACGTTTTGGACAACGTATTCGGTTCACACTGGCATATGTTCATTGTATTAATATTATCTTCTCGTATTCGTGGTAGGTGAAGTGAGTAAAGGGATGTTTGTGTTAAATCTACCTTTATACATACCTACCTAAACCTAGGTATCTATAAAAGGGTAAAATTACTGATTCATATGAACTCAAACCTGAAACTAGGCAACAGGTCTATGAACCACGAAACTTTGAGATGGAGAAACGGGAGTAAAATAAAAAATCGATTTAATAATATGCTCTGATAAAAAGCTCGTTGACTTATAAAATAAACCAATTGGTCTCTGAAATATTAGAAATTAGGTAGGCAGCACATGACAGGATAAGGTTTAAGAACGTATTAGTTGTTTTGTCAGTTACATTGAATAAGTAAAACCTTACGTCGCGCATACATCAATCACATCATCCATCATAGCATTGTTGGTGCAGACTGCAAGTGTGAAATATATGTGATTTATGCCTTGCACTGTTCTGCCTTACCAAGTCAAAAGGGCGTATTGGTGCCTACTTACAATACTCATACGATCTTGCACTTTAGCACAACAGTGTTAGTCTCGGCATTAAGATGGTCATACTTTTGTCGATTCCGTTTTAACTACTACCTATATAAAGAGCCTAATTCGCTATTTGCAACTTATCAATACATAGTATAAAACAAAGTCGCTTTCGCTGTATGTCCGTATGTATGCTTAGATCTTTAAAACTACGCAACGGATTTTGATGCGGTTTTTTTTAATAGATAGAGTGATTCTTAAGGAAGGTTTATAGCACCCGTGCGAAGCCGGGGCGGGTCACTAGTAGAAAATAAATACAACATTTGTGTTTCACAATCTTCATGTAGGACTGACAGATGAAGATAATATGACAGCCGATTAATCGGTTCATAATTTATTTATTAGTCAACTAGGTACATAGGTACTTATTAAGAAGTCAAATCGAACGTTGTGAAATGGGTTTTACCTGCTTAAAAAAAAATATCTTTGTTTTTATGTGTTGAAATAGAGCCTTAGGTACCTTACAAATTTAAGTACCTAATAAAAAAAGGCATTGAATCGTAAGTACCAACCTTTACCTATGTGTTTTGTATGTGTGTCGTATTGATAATTTAAGTACCGAATGAGAAAGTAATTTTTCGTTAGCATATGTCAATTTCTACATTTTCACTTTTTCGTATCGACTCAATCGGGTTTGCGTGTCCGCTAGAATTTTACCATTTTTTTAATAATCTGCAGCGTTTCTAATGTAAAATGTCACTTCTTTAGAAAGGTAGGTGGGTGTACCTATCGCGGTTGTGCTACAAGACATATTCCCTGCCGTTGACCCTAAATAATGTCCCTGAACCGTACTCGGTTCGGTTGAAACCGGAATTCTCCAGGATACGCCACTGTATATTTGCAAATTAGATCGGTTCCTTAATCCGTCCCCGGTGCGTTTGAAATATCGTCCACATTTTTCACCGTCCTGCCCTCCCCATCCCTGCTATGAGGGATAGTTATAGCGTTTGTTTGCTCTGCCGACCCTCCATTAATACTGTTTCCAAACTTCACTTGATACATTTTGGTTAAATTGGCTCTATTATTTTGCAGAGGGTCTCTAAAATGTAAATTACTGACATTTTAATTCTCAAGTAGGTAGGTAAGAAGTTGCAGTTTTATATCGTTTATGGATTTAGTTATACAATACAGGAAAGTAAGTATACAATATGGAATTGTTTTTCGAAACTGAGTCTTATATCGTTGCTGTAAAGTGTCCTTTGTTAACGATTTCATCTTTAAACTGAATACCTATCTGTTAAAGTTATGATCATGACGTCAGTCACCTTATTTTTTTTGAGTTTAGTTTGCAATTATATTAACAATCTTCTGAAAACGTAAACTGCCTATATCTGTATTAACTATGTATCTATATTATTGCTATCATTTTTTTTTCTGGGATGGAGCAATAGCAAAGCCTTGACCTTTCCCTCCCGTTCTCGATTTGTCCCGGTTCAGCCCGGGTGGTCCATAAACGCGGCGTCATTGGCGCGTGCATCGCGACTAATCGCTTTGACGCGGTGAGCACTGTCCGCTACTGGACAAATTTAAACTGGTATTTATTATCCATCAGCTTTTGAGCGCTCGAACCACTAGTAAGTAGTAGGTAAATCTGGTGGATTTAAATGGAAATAAGGAAATTGTTTTCAGAGTTCTTTTTTTAGCAAAGTTAAAATTTTCAAAATTGTCATCCAATAAATGATAATATTAACTATGTAACTCAATAATATTACGGTTATAGTTAAATATATACATTTTTACTCACTCACGCAAAAAAACTAACTAAAGTCTAACCTAATGTCTAAAGGGTATGTACCTATGGTGTTCTCTGCTCTACAATACCTTATACTTAATATTATAGTGTTGTATACATGTACTTCTTCGGGATATTGTGTAGTTCCCACATTACTTGTGAACAAGCAACTTGCACTACAGCGCCTGTAGCCAGCTGACTGGCGCTTTCGTAGTTGGTCGGAACAGAACGTCCTACCAACAATAGCGATTATGTCTAGCTTCGGCTCGAAGTAGATGCGAGACGCTGACGAATCAATCTGCACGAGACCCAATAATTTTATAAGAGATAGCGGCCGGGGCTTCGCACGGATTCCTAATTTTTCCAAAATATTGTAACGTAGGCTATAACGTTACTTAGGGTGAAAGTAGAAAATATGACGGTATGTTCCTACTCTACTATCAGAATGAAGTACTTAATACTTTTTTAGTAGGTACTTAGATGATAATGAAAAGATAGAAATTTCTAATAAATTCTTATTTCTATATGTTATTTCATCGCTTGCCGGCTTACGGAGATCGACAATCCAATAGAATAAGGAGAGAGGGACATATTGGGTGAATTTTTTACATTAACTTGAACACCCAGTTGAAATGCCAGCACTTTATTACTTATTTAAAAGAAATGTTTAAATTATACCTACCTTACGCGAGTTAAACAGCTTGTCGCCGATGACTTAAGCCTACAAATAAAACAAGTAAGAACATAATAAAGGCAAAATCGTATTGTAATGCTGTTAATTACGCTGTACCGTTTCTATTAACAGCAGGAAGTAATTGTTCCGAAACTTAATCAATGGAATTGAGGATTGCATGTGAGAGCATAAGAAAATTCTTAGTGACTTATTTAGATTTAGACTCTCGTGGAAATAACCTAATGCAACAGTGGAATAGGATAACTATCTATAGAGAAAACAGTTCCCACTGCGCAACATGTGACCTGCGAGCCTAATGTGAATTGCCGACTCAAAATATTGTCATGTTGATGTCGTCTTATTCTCGCGATGATTTGTCAAAAATCGGTAAGGTTGTCGACAACGAGACATCTTGTTAAGTCGATGTCGTCTCTTATTTCTTCATTAGGCCTAGACAAGGTGCCAACGTTCAATGTTAACGCTGAACGCTGGCACCAAAATGTATGAGATTTGACATCCGCGAACGACTGTCACGTACGTCACAAACGTTCGCGGATGTCAAATCCCATACATTTTGGTCGTTTCGTTTAACGTTAACGTTAAATGTTGGCACCTTGTCCAGACCCCCATGTAAACGAATAAACAATATCGACACGATACACCTACTCTTTCTTGACCACGTTCTCAATATTTTATTGACAAAATTTCGACTCGACAGTTCATCATAGGCTAGGCTTGCAGTATTATAAAAAAGTAATTAATTATATGTCAAGCAATTTATAGGTAAAATAATTGCTGAAATATTTCGATGTCAGTTTAAACAAGTATCGTGTCATTTCTCGAATGGTGAAAAGGTGTCTACTTACATACTCATAAAGTCTTGACTCCGTACGACTGGACACCAACGAATAATCGGAATGATCCTACAACATTTACAGAGCACTTAAGATACAGCTAACTCGGTTAAATGTTGATAATCTGCTTTTACTTTTCAATAATATGGGTATGATTTGGCATATTGTTATCTACCTTCTTTATAGTTTTAAATGGTGGTAACAGAAAACCGTCATTGTATAAATTATAACATTTAATCAAAGTTGAATTTAGTAGGTAAGATAAAATATAAGACAGTTTATTGGATTGACACAACTACAAAAATGATTTAGTTCGTGTAGGTATTTTATTTGGTGACGGTTCGAAATTTTACGGTTCCCATATTCGTAGCACCACTGAGCTGACGAACTGTAAAGTTTTCAAAACGTCGGCAAATAAAATAAAATACACGTGTTAAATCCGTTTAAATAATTGTTTCATTCCAATCTGTAATAACGGCAGAGGCATCAGAAATCATTAACACAGTTTAATTAGGTTCTAGGTTGGCTGGATACATAAATTACAATTTATAATAAAGAAAAGGTTAAAATTTGATTTAAAAAGTGGAATATCTTTTCGAATCCTAATCTGTAATGCAGTCCTTACAGTACACGAGATCATGTTGCAGCGCATAAAGTGCGTGACGCAATTAAACGAAGCGCCCGCGACGCACATTCATTCTCGAAGCCTCTGCTGGGCGGTTATTTACTCAAGGGCCCTAGCTGTCAGTGGGCACGCTGTACTTAATAAATAAAGTACTTAGGTACTTATTGGAATAAAATAAATGTAACTACTCACATATGTAGAAAGTAGGTAGATTGCAAAAGTGAATTTCATTTGTGTCTGCTACAAATATGGGAATTGTAGAGTCGTCGAAACATTCGTAGGATATTACGAAATCTGTAATAACTGATGAAACATCAATCGACGTTGTAGGTAAGTAAGTACTTAAGTTGATTTATTGAATTCGAAATAACAATTTACACAAGTTTTTCTTTATCAACAAAAATAATGTGATAATTCATAGCTACATAATGATTATATTATGGTTTCAGCTTTCTATAGCTTTTATAGTTTTCGCGTTAAATGATAGGATAAAATTGAAGGTTAATTCTTTTTTCGAGCTCAGTATAAATGAATTTATTATTTTTCTAAACTTCTACCAATACGTAACGGGTTGTAAGGTTAATCAGAATGCGATAAGATATCAATAAAGATTTATTGTTTGGGTTACGATATATACCAACACCAAATGACGTTATCAAAAAGGACATAACTATTACAATCATGGAACCCATCAAAAAAACGTGTTATCTCTGTAGGCGGGCTGAATATAGTTTAAGTCCCGGGGAAGGATAGTTTTTATCGCAGAAATCATCCCTTAATGGGGTGAAAAGGGGGATGGAAATTACTGAAGTGCACTAATTGTTGCATCACTAATTTAATGGTTTGCTACTCGATTAAGTAAGGGATTCACGATTAAGCATCTTCATTAAGCCACCAGATGTAGGTATTATTTCTACGAAGACTAATTTGATTTTAATGATCACGAAAGCATTACAAGTTTCCATGTTTATTGTAAAGTATAAAATACATTTTCTGTTTTCTTGTCTGAATAACTTGGTAAATAGAGAAGAAATCTACTTTATTACAATCAACGAAGTACATACGTGGTAAGAACTATATCAACGTGATCCAGCAGAAACTAGTATTTGATTGGTTAAGACCGCTCTTACCTCGCAACTAAAAGAAAACAATTAACAGTACAGTAGGTATTGAGTACAGTCACGAAAACCAGCATTTTTTTCACACATTACTTATTCGTTTTCACGCTTTATTAAACGTAGTAATTTCAAAAGGTAGCATTCGTAATTCAAGTTAAATCTCCAAATAAAGTTAATGAATCAGATTAACTACGTGTGTGAATTTAGTGTGTAAGTTATGGAGAATGTACCTACTTTTTTGAATAAAAATGTTTCGTCTCACAATTCTGAAAAGGTGTAGGTAGGTAACGGCAATTATAGGACCGATTTTGTAAGTAGGCATATTTATGTAAATACATTTTGGCACATAAAATATTATAACTAATTATAAAATTATGATACCTAACGCTTATAACTCTGACTGTATTAGGAATTCTATTAAGTAAAGAAAACCGACCGACTACCTACCTAGCTAGTTCGACTCTTACAAACACGTTCCTTTTAAGGCATCAATATACATAGTATAAAACAAAGTCGCTTTCGCTGTATGTCCGTATGTATGCTTAGATCTTTAAAACTACGCAACGGATTTTGATGCGGTTTTTTTTAATAGATAGAGTGATTCTTAAGGAAGGTTTATAGCCCCCGTGCGAAGCCGGGGCGGGCCACTAGTAATATTATAATTTATATCATCTAACTAAACTTTTTTTTTATATTTAGTAGAAGTTAAATAAGTAAGTAGTCAATTAGTAAAACGTCCTGTAAAATAATAATGTGTCAGTAAAGGTTAAACAATACTATAAAAGACGGACGAAATAATCGGTCTCCCTCGGTTTATAATTTTATTTGGTAGGTAAACGTTCTGTGACAACCTAATAACGTACCAGCGGGTGAAGTGTAACAAACGTACAGACGAAAGGAGTCGTATTGAATGGTACCTAGCATGTAGATAATATAGTCATTGTTGGCACTATCTGGCACGGAACCCTAAAAAAGAATTCGTAGTGGGTAGTTTATGGTTGCTCGAATTAAGTTTGCTTGTTGGTTAAGTGGAAATACGTATTGTAAGCCTACCAAGTTAAATAATGGTTTGCTTTTGGCTTTGACGGACGTTATTAATCTTCTTTACTGATATGACCTATTTTTATGACATAAAATAAAATAAGGGGTACCTAGACAAGTTCTTTCTGAAGTTTCTCTTTCCCTTTTTTCAGTAAATTTCTATATAAAACCTTATCCTCAAGTATTTTTTTATTTAGGTACATAACTATATCCTCACACAATTAATGTATAAGGTATACATTATATAATAAGATACCTTTGTTACCTACATCTGCTTGTGTGGCGTTGGTGATTTTTTATAATAAAAAAAGAAAAATATTAATCTTCTGAAAGTTGTCACATCAGATTATATTTCGTGTCGTTGTTCCAATTTGCCAGCTTTTGCGGTTTTGTTTATCTCTTCTGTACTTTATTAAGTGTTAAAGAAATGTATTGTAGTTCATAAAACGGAATACTTTGTTTATGTTATTTTATTTGTATCAATTCGCTTTGACTTTTTATTTAACTGTAATTCAATATAATTTTTCTGTCTTTAGGTGTTTTCTTGCTATACGTTTGGTATCAAATTAAATGCTCAATTTGCGTAGTACGTTAAGTATGCATGTATTTATCATCTCGTTTCAGCTCGTTTCTTAAGGCATAAAAAAAAAATATATTTAGTGAACTGTGAAATATAGGTTACCTACTTAGCAAAGAACGTGTCATTTATGTTTTCGTAAAAAAAATATAACTAAGTTAAATTATTCCGACGTAAATTGTATGAGATTTATTAAATAAGCAGTGCTACAGAGGGGAAACAGAAAACAAAATGTAATCAAAAGAGATGTCCTTTTGATAAGAACACTTGCTACCGGATTAATTCGATACAATTTTTCTTTACAAATAATTTATTTTTAATTATTTCTTCTTTTAAACTGTTTTGTGATTCTTATTCCTGAAAACTGGAACAGGAAGTTCATACAGTTAATAAGCTTTTTTAACTATTAGGTACCTGTCATTTTGTACTATTACGACACTGTCAGTCACAATTTAACAATTTGTCCTTTAGTATAGAATTAGGGCGACCTACGGCATGAAAAACACAATTTACTTAAATATTATAAAACCCGTATTGGACAATATCTTCTTTCTAAGAAAATAATTTCTGTTGCTTTTGGGGTTTTTACATGTTGGAATGAAACAATTATAGCGGATTTAATTATTCTTTCTAAGAATTTATAAATTAAGTATCTAGTAGCTGCAGAGCGCAACGATGTTGCCCACGTAGAGTTGAGTGGTGTTTATTTTATCCTGGGTCCTGATTAAAATTAAAGCCTTATTATTTCTGTCATCTTGCCATAATTACATCCAAAATCGATCTAATGTGGTTATACTCGTACCTAACATAAACATAAGCATCTAAACTTTTTTTTAATGAAAATATTACTAGAATTTGCGTAAAGTAATTACAAAATTACTTAGTATATAACTATGTCCTCACAAATGATCTCTTGGTAAATAATTTAAAAATGTGCCTACGTATTTAATTGTGTATATTATATTATAATTTATAGGGATGTCAGGTACTTCAGGTAGGCACATATTCCGATCGTTGCGTCGGGGCGTATCAAATTGAAATGCGTAAAAAAGGCATAAAAGTCCACTTGGCCTATACAGGTCGTAAATAGATCAAATCTCCGGGAATCAACCGGGTTTTCCCGCCCCTATGGTACCTACAGAATATAGAGCAACGATAATTTACTACTTTCTAGATGGGACACTCTTCTGTTCATTGAAATTGAATTTCACATATTTTTGTTTATTTCCTTAGTTGGAAATTTGTTAGATTTAAATTCATTAGCTATAGCTACCTTGTATTCTTATTTGACCGGTTAATTTTTAATATAGCCCGATGGGATAATTTGTAGATTACCGGTAGGTACCTACTGCCCTGCAACAGTCTTCGTGGCGGTTTCAAATGTATTTTTTTTATATCAGGGAATGGGATACCTGTAACGAAGTCTCTTATAGGCCTTTATTTTCTAGTAAATACAGTTCCACAACTGACTTTGTCTTTGCCATCTTTGACTCCGTCCCTTCAGGATCTTCTGTGGCAGATAACGCGGACCCTTGCAAGGAATCGACAGCGCGATTACTGTGAGCTCTTCAAGGGATCCAGCCCTTTCTTCTTATCTTCTTTTTAAATATATTGTGATTGAGGAAATCTTTGACGGCCGCTTTTTCATTTCTAAGTGGGTTTTTGCTAGAGTTAGGGTTGCTACTTATTTAAGAATTTAAGATGTACGTTTTACAGTCAGTGAAGTTACCAATTATTGCAAGCGCTTAGAGCAAAGTCTTTCTTTCGAATGGGGTCTCGATTTTTTCTACGTTTATCTCGATACAAATATAATTGTTTACCTACTTACGTAATTAATTCTGTAACAATTCACACGGATTATAAAATTCTTATGACTATGAAATACTTTATGATTATGAAATACTTTAACAATTGAATACTTTAGTACTCAATTTACTAAATTAAAATTATAGACACATAGCCAACATTTATTGCATTTTAGGTATGTTAATTATTTGGAGTCATTTACCTACTTTCAAATGTCTAGGCTAGCTAGCTAGCTTCCTGTCTAAAGCAACATGGCTTAAAATATACCAACTTATAGACAACATTTTACCTTAACAATGGTATTCAGTCTGCACGTCCAAATACGGTATGTGGTTTTTGAGTTCACATAGATATAAATTATTGTTGAGTAAAATGTACCTACTTACTGGATTATCTATACTAATATTATAAAGAGAAAAGGTTTGTTTGTTTGTTTGTTTGTTTGGATTGAATAGGCTCCAGAATGGCTTGGACCGATTGGACCGATTTCAAAAATTCTTTCACTGTTAAGCTACACTATTCCCTAGTGACATAGGCTATAAAAAAAATATGATCCGTGCGAAGCCGGGGCGGACAGCTAGTCACCTATATAGGTATTCCTTTCACAAGGCATATATATCTTTAATTTTTCTACTATTTCCAGTATAGTAGGTTCTTACAATAAATTAGGTAGGTAGCTGTCATTGTAGCAAAATGATATATAAGCATTATTGACTATATTAAATACTAGTGCTTAAATTTTGCTTCTTGAATAACCGGGCCGGTTGTATATTATCTTAGTTAATACCTACGACATCAGGAGAGGAGTGTCGCGACCGCGAGCACTTAAGGCTGCAGGGAACGGTGCAGAGTGGATGTCGATGGAAGTCTGAGGAGTAATGGGAGTAGGTAATGGAAATCGGATCAATTTTGTGCTAAGACCAAATCAATGAGTGATTCGGCAGTTACCGTAAGTAGAAATTATTAGGTAGGTACCTAAATAACTATTTTATTAATACATATACAGTTTCTGATATGGACATACGACGAACCAGCGATAAATATTCTTTTTACAAACTCACGTATACGTGTAGTGATTTGATGAAAATTTTATTTTCCCAATATGATTCTGATCATTATAACGATATTACAGGTCGTGCTCTATTGCATTCAAAAATAAAAAATGAAAGTATTATGTTGTTTTAAAAATAGTACAGTTAGTAATAGTAGTTCTAGTATAGACTCCCGTCATACGATACGTGATTGAAATCCAAAAGTTATCGATATTCAAACGGTACCAAAATCATAATACGAGTACAATCTGTGCCCGCCAAATGCTACAATGATTGCGTCGATGTATTATTCATGGCCGTAGACACACCCGCCTATCTTCGCTGTTCCCGCTCTATTGTTTATGGTGTTTAAGTTAATCGCACATTGAAAATTTTGCCTGTATTTTTATTCGAAATATCTATTGAAACAATCGGTTAATAGTATGTTAATAGACTTAACGTCATGAATATTTTTTTTTATAAGGAAGAATCTTTTTGTTTTGTTATTTTATTTGGTCTAGGTTATTTTTAACATATCATTTACTTAGTTATATAGTATAGTTATATCATTTACTGAATTTAAATACCATATATCTTAGATTTTTTACAAGCCTAGGAACATCGCCTTTAATATTTTGACCTAGGTATTTATTTATCTATACTAATCAGCACTAATAGCATATGTAAGTACCGAGTTATTTAATTGAATTGAGATAATAAAGAGCCTAATTCTCAAAAAAATATATATGTACCTACATAACTTCTACTATTGAATGCATTACAAAGCCTACAACTTTCATTATTATTTCACTTAATAATAATGAAAGTTGCCAACGCAGAATTCCTTAAATTGAATAATATATGTATAAACAAAACCGAGACGTGGATTCAGTTTTCTCGCGTAGTGCATTAGCGGCACGTGACGGGAATCAGCGTCGCAACTTGACGGTCTAGCCTGGAAGAGACATGTTGTCTGAAAAATATACTGATCTGTTTAATTAAACCTACAAATTATATTCCATTCGTTTGTGTTGGTAGGTATATGGTTAATGTTCAATGATAGGAGACAGTCAGATGATCATTTAGTGCTCGTCAGATCAGACTCATTGCCGACGGAGAGATTAACATTGCAGATTGACCGCCTCTGATCTTGAGTCTTGACCGTTCATAGATCTGGCCCAAATAGTTGGTTGACCTGTAAGAGAGGTAGGTTGCATTAGAGCGTGTAATGAGAGGAAAAAATATCAAGAAGCTGCATAATTGGTACCTCGTTTAGTTTATATAATAAAGTTTTCGTCTTTTTAAGGTGCTTGATAAAAAAAAAGTTACATATCGTGTGTGGTATGTATATTCACGGAAAAAAATTAATTTAAATAAGCCATCATTCTAAGTAATTCATACGAAAATCCAAAAGTTTATAAGTTATATGCAAAATCTTCGGGTGCCCCTTATATAGCATAACATTAATTGTCATATATTGAAAACGCATAACAGACTTGGCATAACAATATTATGCATAACATACAAAATGCATAATCATAAAATGGCATACTGCTTAAAATGCATAATAATGAAAAAGCATAATTTAAATTAGTATAACTTTATCTGGTATAACTTTAATATGTATAATAAAATAAATGCATAAACATGGGGGCACCACAGTTTCCATAAAATGGAAAAGTCGATTATTGAGATACCGAAAATTATCTTAGACAGTTTTTCATCATAAATTATTAAGTACAACAATTCTAGAAACTTTAAATAGTTATTCCTAGACATATAATTTAGTGTCGTGTATAAAATTAATCATACAAGACTTGTCTTTATTCCAAAATTATCAGAAAAGTAGGTTAGGTTAGGTTAAAACTGCGACACTTGCAGGATCGATTTGCTACCAGAAAAGTAGATCAGTTTAAACATATTTTTTTCGTTTTATTGGCCCCAATAATATCTTTTTTTTCCTAATATTGAAAATTTGGTATACATTATGCACACAAAAAAAATATTTAAATGAGTTGAGGTTGTAAACAGACACTTAAACTTTTATAATTTTTCATATTTATAAAAAATAATTTTAGGCATTTTATTTTTATGCTAGTTTATCGTTATGAGTATTTACATTATGCGCATTAAAATTATGCTTTTTCAATTATGCTTTTTAATGTAATGCTTACTTACAATTATGCTTAGAATTGTTATGCTACTTTAAATTATGACGATTTATTTTATGCGTTTTAATATAGACCCAAAATCTTCTGTTCTAGCCGGTCGTTATTATTACATAGAAACAATGCAAATAAGCGATATCTGTAAGATAATTTGCCAACAATGTACACCTTATTCGAGAGAACAGGAAGCGGAAGCGCTGCCTGCTGCCTTTGATAGTAATTCGATATTAATAGTTTAACGCAGAGGGCGCTGTGAGCGACGGCCGGAAATTGCATACCGGGCAGCCTAGAGAGCATTGACGAGTGAATATAACTTCGCGACTTCATAATTTTCTTTAAATTCTAATATTTGGATAAAATCCTTTATTGGATGGAAAGAAAAAACACGTGCCTCAATACGTCTTATTTTCAATGCTTGTGTTTGCCTGTAACAAGGGCGCACGGCCTCCGTACCTACACCATAAGTAAATCCATATTATGGGTCTATCTACTTATGTCACATTTATACCCGAAAAAAAAAAGAGTATTAAGGATTTTACTTCTCTTTAGTGCGTATTTATAAGTAGGTACATAATAATTATCTTATTTTTGTTTGTATAGTACCTAATTATGTATTAGGTATATTATAATATCTGTACCTACCTACCTGCGTACCTATGTGCTCTTTTTCGAAAGTACTTAGCTATTTTGATTTCCTGTATTAAATCAAAACTAAGGATACTACTTTGGATACCTATGTTAATAAGAGTAAGTAGGTAGATACACATCTGCTTTTCTCTCTTAAACGTTAAGAAAACTAAAAACTATATGTAGGTATGTATAGATGCATTTCGTCCCAAAATGGCCTACATACCGATCTACTGAGTAGGTACCTGTATATCATCAAAATCTAATATCATGAGCCGTAGGTAGGTATGTCTATTATATTTATTTAATATTAACGGATTTACAGATTTATAACTTAATACTCAGATTCATACCTATTTATATTTACTTACAAGAGAAGTAGGTAATTGCTCGGAACGTTTTATTTGCAAGAATTTCCAACTTGATTAGTAAAAGCTTCTTTCCATGTCAGTTAAAATTACACCGCCTATACGTACTCATAATTGAAGGAATAAAATGATAATTAAGTAATTAAAATTCAATATATGAAAATGTTAAACAGTCATATAAGTTTTATGGAAGGGCCTCATCTCATCTCATCTAATATAAAATAATTCATTCCGTTGGTGAAACTTGACCTCATCTATTAAAGGTTTAATACATAATAAATAGGAAAGTAATATAAGCTAAGAACCATTTTTTTGTACGTTTTTAATATTCTTCTTCTCTGCATTTGTTTTACCTGATTTTTGCGTCTACTGATTTTTTATATCTGATATATTTCTTGGATTTCATTGCTCTACATGCTCCGTCTTCCTTTAAACACATGTTTATTTAATTATATGTATTTAGCGACTACCCCGCACTAATCGTTATATTTAATTTTCTTATAGGGATATGTAGGTGAGTACTGTAGAGGTTGCGATCCAGTGAGAATGCTGGACGCATACGAATTTTGAAAGTCTTCTTAAATTTCAATGAAACTAAATAAAAGCTTATAAATATAGGGGGTTGTCATGGGTCAGTAGAAAAGAAATATAAAAGTGCGGCTGCGAATAAAAATATATTATATAATAAGCTCAGAGTGATTTTTATTGTGGGCATCCTATAGTACCTACTAATTCAGCAAATATATAAATATTGATTACCTTCTGAGAATAAAAAACTAAATACAATAGACGTATTCTCTCAGTATACCGTACTAGTGTTAGTAGGGTTGTTTCCCTTCTACTTGAAATCACTAAGCTTCATCAATATCAAATGTCAAACGTGGAAACAGAGAATTAAGCAGTGCAAATCCCTTGACACCCCTTCTTTATTGTATCTAATTGTGACACCAAATAACAATAATGAATAAAACAGTACAAGACGCCTCATGAATACAAGTATATTCTTGTGCCTGTTTTACATGTAAAGAAAGATGACATTTTACGCGTCAGGTATTTGGAAGATTAAACCGGCTATAAATATAATGTAGGATAATTTCGGTAGGTAGGTTAATATTACGAGTAGGTATGTGTCGCGTGGAGAAAATATATTTTTGGATATTTTCTTCTTTTTGGACGTTTAGATAAACTTCTAATTCAATTAGGTAAGTACTTAAGTATTTAAACAGTGTGAACTGTTGAATCAGATTCAATTGATCTAGTTCCAAACTAAGTAAAGATTAGGTACTATGGGAACCAAGACGAGGGAAAAAATAAATAAGCACATATATATATAGAGTCTATCAATACTCAGGTATAAATGATCGAGATTATCTCCTCTAGCTGGTTTAACCTCAAGTTTAGTAGTCAGTAACTTTGTCCACTTGATCAACTGCCCGATGAAATACAAATTTTGTAAGTTAGGTTTAGGGTAGGTAACTTTATTAGATTTTTAGTCAGTCTTATTTAATAAAAAAATCAGTGCCTGGTTAAACTAGCTATCCACGCCTACTGAACCTTAAATTTTACATACATATTTACTTTTATTTTTGCAATAGACATTTTGTAGTCGTATGCGAAAGGGGAAGTTTTTCAGTTAATAAAGGGTATGCAGAACATTTAATTAACATCCCCCTTTGCTATTCATTGGCGCGGCATTCTTGTCACGTGTCGGTATGCGGTGCTTTTTGTTTTGACTGACTGGTGGACTCGAGCGTTAAATCTGCATGACATATCCAACGAATAATAAGTCACCACCAACCTATTCAGAATTTAAGAGTTAAGGGTCGCCGTAAGCTAAAGTTTTCATACAAAACGTAGATACGGTTTCATTGTAGAGTTCCGCATCCTTTGAAAATTTGCCTGGCATTTAGATATTGCAAATACCGAGGGCCCATTTTGTGGTGCTGACGTTAACAAAGTAAGCTGGGAAGATAAATAATATGAGACTATGCATATGTGTATTGTGACGTTTCGATTATTAATAAATAATAATTATATTTTTCTACAAATTCTTACATGTATTGTAAATGGTGTATTGATATAGCGTTTTAAAATTATAAAAACAATATCACATCAAACAGGAAACGGCAAATCTCGCACGTGTCGGAGATTACTGCCCTCTCACATAAATAATTAATGAATAAATTCCTTCTAGCATTTTGCGTGAAGGGGCTCGAAGATTGCAGTTTAAGAAGTTTCGATTACAATAATACGCAGTAAATAAAGGGAAGATTGTGCTTTATAATGGAATACACCTAACTATTAAACCGGAGTTTGCGGATTTTAATATTGAGGCATGGATATCTAATATGTATGTATGCATGATTATCTTTTGTCTATTACCCATAGTGCTAGTTTTGCTTAGTTCGGGTCTAGATTAATATATGAATAAAAAAAGTTATCTGGTTTCAGCAACAGTTTATACATATTACTAGTGATACGGTCATTGAACCACATCTTTAGTTAACTGTCCTTAAATATAATTGAACTTATGTTTTACCTGAAGAAGACGTCAATAATAATTAATTATTAAGACCGGAATCTTTGATAGAGAAAATACATGACATTAACTGTCTGGTATAATTTAGAGGAAATAACTAAGATCAGATTTTTACATAATTCGTTTTTGTTAATGCGATACAATATCTTTCTTAATTATTGTCATACACGATTTATTACACTTGTAAAGGCTTTATAATTAACGACCATTCACCATAAACGAAACACTCGTTCATTCATTCATTTCGTTTCATAAAGTTTCGTTCCTTTGGGACATTTTGTTTTACTTTTTAGAACCAATAAAATTTACAACCTGTCTGGGCGATAACAGCAACAGACAGACCAGCAAACAAACCTCGTCGTCTTAAATTTATCGTCTCATAAATACGAGTATATTAGCTTAACGATTGAGAGATTTCAGAACAAAGTTTCAAGCATTTTGTAGTACAAAGTACCGTAATGTTAGACAATACATTTTTTTTATCGTTTTAAACAGTCCAATTATATAGAATATGTACCTAAAGATTACCATCAATTTGACAATACATATTACAAAAGAAACAACTAAGTACTAAGAAAACATTTTTTGTTTACTGAATAATTTATCAAAAATTGTATTCTCAAAATTAAAAAATTAGGTCCTACATATTGTATTCCTCAAATAAAAAAGAAACTGCTAATATTTTTAAACCACCCCTGCTTAACGTTAACAGCAAACAAAATAAAAAAAATAAGAAATCGGTCGAGCTGACCTGTAATCGAATAATACAAACTCCAATCGTAACAACATCATTAGGTCCGTAAAAAAGTACCTTAGACGAATATGGACTCGAAAGAACAATCTGAAGATTTGTCTTTGACTTGACAATCACTTTGACAGTACTTGAGACAGATGTAACACTGTCGAGACCTTACGTGTATTTTTTCTTAAGCTTAACGCTTTCTAGTCTTAGGTAATAGGCTATTAGCTTTTAAGCTTAACTCCTTGAATGTACTAAATAAAATATGCTAACTGCATTTTAATTTTTAAATAAAGATATCATAACTAGCAAAAACGTATGAGTAATATAATTAGGTAGCTAGTTAATTCTGATTCGATTAATTCAGATTCCGAGTAACATACCTCGGTTAATCTTTATTTAGATCGTGTATAAATAGTTGCAGCGGTGACAAAACGACGGTCGATGCGCGCAGGCACGCCGCGATAATCCGTGTTTTCCTGTCGATTTTGCGTGTCACTGCGCACCTTGGTCAGTTTGTTGCTAAAAAAGTGTCTCAGAATTTATTTTATACGTCTCTTCTGTGACTTTTTACACTTATCTATAGAAATGGGACAAAAAGTATAATTTTTCACTTATTTGACAATCTAAGAATTTACTACGGGTCAAAAATTACCTATAGATAATTGGTATCAGTTTTTAGGGGATAAAAATATACCTTATGACGAAAACTCTACTAAGTTTGCCAAGTTCCATAATTTCGCCTCTTTAAACCACAGATTATACTGAGAGACCATTTATTTTCTATATTAATTGATTAGTTGTTACCATAAACATAATTTTATTCTAAGTAATTAGTACTTGTTTGTTTGATTCATGTTTGACCCTCTCTCCCTTCAAGTAAAGATATGTTTGTAACATTAAATACTTAATTTTTAAATACATCAATGTGCCACAATACGAATCTGACAGCCCACATAGAGTAATAAATCTTGAAGGGTCATCCAGACAAGCACATCTCGAGAGCATCAAGTGATCACTGATTTGACAGCTGATTGCAATGTATTGACATACCACGTTATTTTACTCTCCTAAAATTTCATTTAATCGATATTCCTCCTTAATCTTTCAACAATAGAGGTGTAGGTTGAGTTTGAAGACGGAATAGTGGCAAACAATATTATCGTTAACCCTCGAAATATGAATTTACCACCTTAAGTTTCATGTAATAAGGTAGTGGGTGAGTTGACGAATGGAAAATTGGTAGGTTTTGTCGGCGCTTTTGGTCGCGAATGATCGGTGCTTGAGTTGTCTTTGATGGTGTCTCATTACGTGTGTTTGGGCGTACAGTTCTGGCGCAGTTTTCGTCCGACGAGGGATATTTAAGCCAACATTCAGAACAACGTTTCAGGAGCTCTAGTAACAAACAAGAATTGGTTAGGTATTATTTGAAGCTGATAAGTAGGTACAATATTAATTAATCAAATATGGAAACTACCTATGCTTATTAAATAGTTTCCTATTTTATTAATAAATTTTCAAATGCAAGTTTACTTAAATTTTATTCACTTTTATTGCTAACTAAGCTCTGCCAAAGTGTAGGTAATCCCCAAAGTTTTGCTGTAAGTAAAGCAATTTTCGCCCTACCTAAAAATAGTAAAGTAGCTCAATATTGAAACATTCTACTTCTAACTTAATATATGTGCAAATAAGATTCGTATTCCTCTATCACAATACATTACTTTCATTTGTAATATAGACAATTAAGTTCTAAATTCAATTTACAAGGGCGGGAAAAGGTTATGCGCGGAATTTAAGGAATCGTTCCGTAACCAAATCAAAGAAAGTATTCTTACAAAGAGAACTTTATTCGTCGTCACATATGGTTGTGTTTTGAATGTTATGGAGTAAAGTAGAAGGGGTTGTTTTTGTTATCTCAAATATCAATGACCTGTTGTTTTTGTTTGGGCTTTGTTGAGTCAACAGAGGGACAGTATTGCAGGGAGCAAAGATAATGTAGTGTAGCTCTACGAGCCCTTGAGTTATCTGCGCACATTGTTTTTGATAATGCGGCCTCACAGTCAGAGCAAACCTTGTTGAAATTTAACCCGCTATATAGTGACCTTAGTAACGAGCTTCACGGAGTCATATTGAACTACTGTTAAAATTCTCTTTTAGCCATTTCCTTAAATAGTTTTTCTATGCGGGACTGGATATGGACATTATTCACGTAGACAAAAGTCATTGCTAAAAATGCTTAATTTCATCCGAATTTATATTTCTATTCTATTTGCTGCGATATCTCAATTTAACGTAGGTACGTACCTAATAGGTCATCTATTTAATATCATATCCGTTTCGTACATATACTTATATATGTAGGTATATAAATAGATCATATTAAAGAGGTCGCCGGATACATTTGCTATATTTCAAGGTAGTCTCATAACAGTCTGGTAAATTTGCTATATCATGACAATTGTTTATCTTTTGGATAACTTGGCTTTTGTATCTATTTCTGTCAGTTTCTCGTAAAACTAACAATAGTTTCAGTCGACTGCGAGATGAAATGAGGTTAATCCAAACATAGACAATAATTTACGTATTCACTCAAATTAAATTCGTATTAGAAATAAATTGAGAATTTCATTACTTACACAATTAAGTATAGTTTTTAGTAGGTCCACGATAACAAATAAAAAAATATGGTAGGATTCGACATACATGAACTTGTCAATTTACTGATAAATATGAAGCCAAAACGTGTTAAATTCATATTTGCATTAAATTGATTATTTGCGTTTGAAAATAATGTCGCACACCTAGTTCTAAAGGGACCTTATTCGAAAACCTGAAGTTTTGAATTATACATCATGGAATTCCTTACAGCAAAACTACCTACCAATTATATAGATATAAGGTAACTCTTCTAGCTTCATATAAAAAGCATAATCTGTACAGAAAATCCTCAAGTGCATATGGACATATTAAACAGTTTTTTGCCTTTCCTCAAAAATACTTTTTTGAGTTAATACCTGTTTAGATCTAGGTGTGCGATATATGGTTACACTTTAATAAAAACATTTACCTGTCGTTTGGCAGTTTGCCAAAATCTACTGCCAGTACTACTCAAACAACAGCTAATAGCCAATCATCTGCGGCAAACGGCTGCCAAGCGACCGACACAGATCATTTCAGTTTACGATCCTGATGACAACGTTTACTCATGTTGAATGAATCAAACCAACATGCGTATTATTAAATTACCTTGCTTTGACTGCAATATTCATAAAGATACCCTGTAATGGTCGTAAAGCTGGGTCGTGAGTCGTGACGTTTTCGGAATAGAAAAGATTCAGTTTGAGAAGATGCGCTTCTGGCTCCATATGGTTAGGTTATTTTTATACAACTTCTTAATAAAAATTGATGAACGCTCTTTTTTCCAGATTGGCGCGGCGTAGGTATGCTAGTTTAGCTATGCTATAAGCAGACAGTAAAAGTGAAGTCGGTAATTTAATGTTAGAATTAATTTTACTAAGATTTAGTAAAAATGGAATAAAATCGTAGAATAGACAATTATATTTACGTGTGTGTAGGTATAAGAAAATTAAATATTACTTGGCTATATACCTATTTCCTTTATTCCTGTCTCCTTATTATCCGACTGATAGTGTAATAACATTACAGTATTCATCCATGTTAAGGAGAGATATAGGTAGGCCCAGCATAAATAAAAAGGTATTTTCATCGTTTAACTATTTAATTGCTCGTAATATACTTAGAACTCATCCTGTACGAGTAGTACAGTTAAAGTTAGATGACGTATAAAGACAACAGAAAATTCAGTATTAGTAAGTAGCGTTTAAGAATTAAATGCTTTGATTGATTTATTCAACTATGCATCTTTTTTATTGTATGTGGTTCTGCTGTGCTATAAGTACTAACTTGCACAAAGTAAAGTGCCGTTCCTAGTCAAAGTTGGCAACTCTAAAGCTTGTATCAAATAAATCAACGGACTAGGAAGCTTGGAATGTCATCTACTGGTGTTTTTACGGCATTCCTCTTTAGATAGGCCACCTTATCTTAGGGTACGCCCTATCAGGCGTTGTAGCCGATAGTACTACAGTGGCATTTGCTGATCGCTATATCAGTGGCGGACAGGACAGTATATGTAAAAAGAGGTAGTACAATTCTATTAAGGTAGCGATGAGTGACGAAGTCCCTACGAAGGCTTTCTGATAATTTTCATGAAATCTAATAAATTATTTTGGCTGTACATAGAATTATCCCGACAAGCTAAATGAAAAGAAAGAGCTTTTTTTAGCATTTTATCTATGGCAAGGTCCACTTGTAGATACTGTTTCCATCTTATTAACCTTAAAATAAAGTAACAACTTAAGGCTTTAAATTAAGTTTCGTGCATTTTAATCATAAAAAAAAATGTTCATGAAGTAAATTTCGTAACCTTTGAAAGCATTTATTTCAATTGACCATGAAAATATTTCTATTTAAGTACATACATATATAATTTTCCGAGTTCTGTGGAATCAAATGATATTACAGTAAACATACCTATCTTAATCAGTATCCGTAAAATATGTCATGTCGATAACACGATCTATTCCGACTCATAAGCACAACAACAACTCGACGAAACAAACAGATTATCCCGGATAATCAGCTGTACCTGACATAGATAATGGTTTACAGGTAAGCAGGGCATTTGCACGTTATTTAAGTAGGTTACAGGCTTCCTAGGTAATTAGGTTGGGCATTACTATTTGCTACAGGTTTGACCGACTTATTTATAGACCATAAAAAGAAACAGTATTTTAGTAAATAAGATTTTGAATTTTTAAAATAACACTTTGCGAACAAAGAGATTCGTTAACAATAGGTCACTTCAGTACCTGATACCATAATAATAATATGCACGTTTTGAGGTTTCTCTCCTTACAACAAAAAACAAAGAACCCTTTGAAAGAAAGCAAATGAATGTAAATAATAATAGTGATTACCTACTTAAATAAAAAGGAAGGGAAAAATCCAGAAAGTATCGATAGCTTAATCTCCTGTGTTTTTTTTTGTAGGACTGATTTTAAAACGTATCTGGTCTGATGCAGGCCTAGCTCCTGCCTGGCAAGCAGATATACCTACTAAAAATATGACCGTCCATTTTTGCATCAGTTGCATTTTGTTATTCCATCTCAGTTACGTTTTGTTACCTATACCATTTTCAACCAATGGACAGCTGGACTGATCCTGACTAATATTTTTTTCGTTTTGCTATCAGTTGCGTTTTATACCTACCACGTTTTACGTCAGGTCGCATCGGAATATAAAATAAACTCCTATATCAATCTTCTAGTTCTAAGTTACCTCTTCACCATTTTTCTGCCAAATTGGTTCAACAATTTTTGATTTACAAATAGTGTAAAAAAATCTATCTTTAATACAGATACCTATATATGAATTAATCCATTTTTTTAATATTTTAAATGTTTAAATCCTTATTTGTATACTTTTATTAAAGTATTGCATAACAAATATTTATTACATAACTTTTCTTTTTATCTATAGGTACTGTAATTATTAATCGTGGTCTTATAAGAAGATAATCGATGGTCGTCCTTAAGCTTGCGTAGTTCGGCACCTCTCCCAAGGGTACAAGATTGTCACGGGTTATGTGTGTGTGTTATGCTTGAGATGTAATGTATGTATGAGAACGACGCGCGGTAAGTAATTGTAGACTAAACGGGCTGCGACTCTCTTACGTTTTTGCGACTGCTGACCGACCATAAACGTAGATATGTAGGCAGAGCAAGATGCAACAGAGGTTGTGTAACATTATATAATTCATATTTCATACAACTACCTATTGTAAATAAAAACATACAAAGCTATATGTGTAAAAGTAAAACGAGTGTTGGTGAAATCCAAGTCTGCCATACATTTGACTTGCTGTTTGGAGTAAATTTTATTGTTATAGGGTAGAGTTTGCTATTTTATATTGATTTCCAATATCTTTTAAGTTGTTGTGTTTTTTTTTATTTCTATTTTACTCGCGTTGAATAAAAACAAATGAATAAAAACGTTGAATAAAATCAAATAAAAATAATGTATATTTGTTATAGGTTGTAACGTGAAAGAATTGTAAGCTTACACTTACCTATCTTGTACATCGCCACAAACCTTCATTGTCGCGAATTTTTACAGATATTATATTGATAATAGACAGTAAAATAATTACATTTCTAAGTATTTGAAAAAGCTCTAAATGATAAGTGCATATCAAAACCAAAAAACAAAATTTACTTACGATATCAGCAAACTTTTTAAGCTGAGGAAACGACACCATAAGTTGTCATAGTGCAATGATAATCCCATAATCCAAAAGAAAATTTCTATAAGTTTCAAGATTCAAGCTATTATTGCCAAGCTATTAATTTCTCTCCAGGATTAAACCGGGTGTTTATTGCGGCTAGAGGTCGCGGTTAAAGCTGTAATAAAGATGCAGCATCAAATCTAAGGATACAAGAAATGTTATCAATTACCTATTGTAAGTAGTTATTTTAATATAATAGCTATAGATATTCGATTAACATTATGATTATAGAATAAATTTTAACGGACGTTACCTTTTATATATATACCTATGTATTAACAGGTAGATTATAAAGTTAAGTTTACAAAAGTCGATTTACAAAATTTAAGCAATATAGAAGTTTTCTGAAGAGTTCCCAAAAGTAATATTTTTTATCTCTAAAATATATCCCAGAATAATTTCTGTTGCCTTCGCGGTTACTAAACATTGGAATGAAACAAGTAGATAAATCCACTTGCGTATTTTATTTTATTGGCTGGTGTTTCGGAGACATTACAGCTCCCATATATACTTTAGCGTCGGTCTAACGCTATCAGCTCAGTCGTGCTACAAATATCGGAACCGTTTACAAAATGTCAGCAAATAAGATTAAATACGTGAGTTAAATCTGTTATAGTTTTTTCGTTCTAATAAATCCCAGATCTTAGTGCTCTCTTTTGCACTTCACCGTACTCTGCACCGGTGGCCGCAGTCCATACAGGGGTAATGGCGGCGATTAGTCGAGCGCCAGTTTTTGCGCCCGGCAATCTGTCTGCCAACATGCGCTTGCCCGGCCAGCGCCACCCGATTCATTCGATCCTAGCGATGCGTGTTATGTAATCGATACTGTTCCAATTTACTCGATTGCTGGGTCCGTGGATACCCAAATTTTAAAAATATCAACACATTAACACGAAACTTATGAGAAAAGCCTTCAATTTAAGTTTTTTTTTTTTTTATTTGAAAATATTGTTTTATTAAGTCTAAAACCTAATCTCCCACTACACGGAATCCTAGTGTAGTGAACTAGTACACTTATAATTTTAAGCACTTAAATCAGTATCGAAAGCAAATACAGCTTTTATTGTTTTGAGTTCACAGAATTGGTAAGAAAACTAAACGCTGCAGCGCTGTCTTGTAACACAAAGTGGATTCGCAAAAGTAAGCCACGTCCTTAAAGTTAATTGTCGTATTATGTAAAAGAAAAGTGTCAGAGCAAGCTATTCTTATTCACAGCCACAAGTCAACGACACGGCTAGAGGTGTAATTAGGCAAATGTGCAAACGCATTGCGACCTGGCTTTGGACTGGACTGAATAATAGACCGGGTTCAAGGTTTGTTGTTGCGTTTGTGAGTGAATAAACACGAATGCACACCCGCGCCGTCGCCTGTGTCTTCGCCTATTCAAGTTTCCTGTAGCCTTAAAGTACTCTTATTAAGTCTACCATCTATAGCTGAAGATATTAGTAATAACACCCCATCGTTTTTGCGTAGGGGGTTAATAACACGTAGAAATATTTGTAGCATCTGTTTGTAAAAATGATTTTTCGAGAAGTCTAACGAACTCGAAGAAATAATTCTACTTATACGTCAAAGTTTCCCTGTATTTACATACAAACATGACTTGGCTGCGTAATATGGTTGATAATTTCAACATTGGTAGCCTTGGGTAGCTAAGAAAACAGGTATGAACGTTTAGTTCAGAACAAGATTCAGGGCATCACTTGTTGCAACCACAAGTGATGCCCTGAATCTGAATCTTGGTAAGTGCTAATGCAGGTAGGTAATTACTAATTTTTAGAAAATTTTGCATTTAAGGTATAAATTATATACCTACTTAGCTATCTTATGAAGAGCAATATAGGTAATATGGATTATGGATGACTATTACGACCGTCATTGGTTCATTAACTAAGAAAGTATGCCATTTTATGTTACGTGCAAAAATATTTTTTTTAAGAAAAGCCGTATTTAATAAAACATTTACCATTTGCCTTCCTTAAATATTAGTGAACCTTTTATTGTCATGAAAAACGTACAACCTAATGGTACTTCTAAGCGATTTATTACACCATATCGGAAGTAATTACGGAAGTAACGTTTCGGATTGATATCCGAATTGGTAGATACCGGACATTGCAATGAAATGACATCTTCCTGTACACTTCACTGCATCCGTCTACTGACATCAGGCGTTGGTTGAAAAAAGGCAAATGGGAAAATTTAATGAAAGAAGTTATCCTCAATTACTTACTTCAGTTCAACTTCATTCCAAGAAGACTAATGGTACCAATCTACTAACATAATAGATTATTTATTTGTAAACTAACAGCCTTTCTATAGCCAGCTAAGCCTTTTATATGAGTTTATATATATATGTTTGGTTTTTTGTGAAAGTTGTGGGTATAGTTTATACTAATATAATAAAGAGGAAAGGTTTATTTGTTTGTTTGGATTGAATAGGCTCCAAACCGACTGGGCTGATTTGAAAATTTATTTCACTGTTGGGAAGCTACACTATTCCCGAGTGACATAGGCTATATAACATTTAAAAAAAAATAGGGGAATGTGCGAAGCCGGGCCGGACCGCTAGTTTAAATATAAACGAAATGACATGCAATGGATCAGGATAATATCTCCCCCGGACATTTGTCTGGAATGTGGGCAATTAACGGATACAAAGACCGTAATTACATTAAATTTACCGCCGACAAAACTGCAATAATTCAATTATCTACATACAACCTTTTATTTAAGAGCCCCTTTGATTTTTATAAAGTAATTCTTTAATTGGGAAAATATATCTTTTTAGAATAAATTACGATAATAAATTCTGTGTAGGAACAAAATTATAGTCTTGATGGAAAATATTATTCTCTTTTTAAGGTTCGTTCATCCGCGTGCCTGGTCCTATTCATTAACTGTGTCATTATGTCGCGTCTTATCTCACTTTAATTACTAGGTACCAGCCGACTTAGTGAGCTGTTTTAATCCGACGTTTTTAATTGCATCATTTACGAAAACAAATAAGCTGGGTAATTAAGAGTGAGTTAAAATTTTGTTTCTAACTCAAATTTAGTCCTATTGACAAAAAAAACAAATCAGTCTTTACAAGATTTTTTCTTACAACTTGAAGACTGTCAGAACAATAAAAATACCTAGATTTAAACCGATCCTGAAGGACATTTGATTGTTCGCGTTTTAGAGCATTAATTCCTATATGAAAACCTTGCAATTATGAGACGAAGAGACATATTTTTATTTTTTTGGGTAGCGTATAATGCGTGGCTTCTACTGCTTTAACGCTGAAGATAATTTTGAGAAGATTCCTCGCAGTAAATATTTTATAGACTATTTGCTTAAGAGTTAGCGAGTCATCAATAGATATCCAAGCTATTTGCCTATATAAGCACAGTGGGGACCAACTCCAGTAAGTAGGTACCTCAGGTAAGTACAGCCCAATGGGTGCGTTCTTTCATTGCTTACAAATAAACCGTCTGGCGATACCGGGTGTTCGCATTGTGCGACTAATAGTGAAATGTTTTAGTTAATCAAATGGTCAGCAGTTCCTTTTTGTAAGATCTTTTAAAATACGTAGGTACCTACTCAATAGAAATTATTAGGTACCTACAAAAAAATAAATTTTTAATATTACATAAATAAAAGTTTCTCTCAATGAATAAAAACATGTATATTAAAGCTACGTCTGTAGCTGTATAGCTACCAATAATTTTTAGCAGATTTTTAGTAAGTATCTTTTATTTATATTACTTTTATTTGTTAAGTACCTAACTATTTTTTTAACTTTGTACTTCTCTCTATATTCGAACAAATTTCAGCTATTACATTTACAGATGGTACATAAAGAAGATCGAATCGTGATTGGATCTAGCCAATATGAGAATATTTTGTACGTTGGTAACCTGCTTAGATCTGATTGTACCAATCACTAGTCCATCGGCAGCAATACATACTTAGCATGGTTTTTCGGTATTAAAGGCTTATAGGTTAGACTTAGTTACAAACTCAAATTCGGCGTTTCAGAGCTAAATGGGATTAGCAATTAAAATCCGTACAATTCAGGCAATAAAACGATTGCGACTGTAACAAGGGAACCAGATTATAAAAGAGTGACTCGTTACAAACAGAACAATTTCGACAGCGGAGGAAAAAAGGAAACTTTCACTAAGTCGCCCGCTGGAAGCTCGCCCCAAGCTCCGCGCCCCTCGCTACGCCAGTCTGCCGGCGGCACCCGACCGGCGCGTACGTGTCGACGCTTGTTATCCCGCACGCAAACTTTACGCGAGTGAACTGTGCAGTGAGGATGCCCGCCCGCGCCGTGGCCCTACTCGCCACCGCGGCGTTGGCCCTCGCGGCCGCCCCTCCCGACCCCTGCTACGAGGACGGCCGCCCGCGCCGCTGCATCCCTGACTTCGTTAACGCTGCTTTCGGGGCACCCGTCGCCGCCTCTTCCATCTGCGGAAGACGTGGACCGGAGCGCCTCTGTGACCCCCCTGGAGATCAAACTCCCGAGAATGCATGCCGAGTCTGCGATGCAGCCAGATCCGACCGCCGTCATCCTCCGACACACTTAACTGATCTGAATAATCCCCACGATGTTACTTGCTGGCGATCCGCTGCCCTTACTCCCGCTTTCTATGATTCTCCACCTGATAACGTTTCCCTAACTTTATCCCTTGGAAAAAAATATGAACTTACTTACGTGTCACTTCAGTTCTGTCCCAAAGCGGCGCGCCCGGATTCTGTGGCGATTTATAAGAGTGCAGACTATGGCGTTACTTGGCAACCCTTCCAATTTTACTCGAGCCAGTGTAGGAAGGTTTACGGAAGAGCTAATAAAGCCTCGGTTACTTCAGCGAATGAGCAGGAGGCTCGATGTTCCGACTCGCATAGGTTAACTGGAGAGAACGCCGGTGGTGCTAGACTTGCTTTTAGTACATTGGAAGGTCGTCCCAGCGCCCCTAACTTTGACATATCTCCTGTTCTTCAAGATTGGGTTACTGCAACAGACGTACGGGTGGTCTTTAACCGTTTACATATGGTAATAGAAGGTGACGAAGTTGACGATAAGAAGCAGGCGGCGCCGGGGACGCAGCATTATGCTGTTTCGGACTTTGCAGTGGGCGGTCGGTGCAAGTGCAACGGGCATGCTTCACGCTGCATTCCTATGAAAGGGGAAGGTGGTGCAGGTGCTGGGGCAACGCAACAACTATCGTGTGATTGCAAGCATAATACGGCGGGACGCGACTGCGAGAGATGCAAGCCCTTCCATTTCGACAGGCCCTGGGGACGCGCTACAGCACGGGATGCCAACGAATGCAAAGGTATGATGCCGATATCTACATTGTCAATGATATATTAGGGATGGTCCATGGATAAATTATTTCCGAAAATTATAATGATTACCTAAATAAAATTTATGAAATACCACCACCACTAATTAATAATGATCCACTTTAAGGGAATCTTATTTTTAAAAATGGTGCACTAAAAATTTTTAAAATAATAATTATCCTTACAATGCTCTAAATTTAGGTCTTATTATACAACCATTTTTAAGACTTAGGGTTAGGTTGGTATACCTACCTTATAACGCTTGTGACTAGTTACCTACGAATACGAATTGACATTGTCAGGACGTTTAACAAAATAAATGGAATATGGAGTAGAATAAGCTGTCTAGATCCATACAGTAATGTATATAAATTCGATATCTAGCCAGTAGATTTAATGGTAAGTTTAATAGAGGTAGATACAAGGTAGCAGGCAGCAGCCATGTTAGTATTTTGCAGGTTAGGCATCTACCTAAAGGCTAATAGGTTTGTGTTGTGTTGGTAACAATGCTGTAAAGGAACGCTTTGTTGTAAAGGGTAAAGGCTAGTTCAGTAAATTCCTCATCACAAGGAAATAGGCAGGTAGGTTCCAAAATTACTTAGAAAATAATAGGTAGGTATAGTTTTGTATGTAATTCTAGCAGATAGCTACTATAAGGAAGCCTGGAATAAAAATTGATGGAATAAAAATAAAAACTTTTCAATACTAAGTATCTTTCAATATTAACAAGAGGTCAGAACGAACGATGTTCGTGTTGATGTTGACGGATGTGCTTGTTTTTTATATGATATTCCGTTTTATTTTTTAAAATATGTTGTTATGTATCGATCTACCCTAAGGTTTCATGTTAGTTCTTTTTGTTATTTGTTATGTGGGTATATGACAAACTCGGTCGATTATAGTCAACTGTACACCTATTTCGCCGGGATATCGTATGCGATGATCCCTGACCAATATAACTCATAACAATGTGAAGACGGTAAGTAGTAATAAACAGAAGGCATATGTGTCAAGAGTATGCTTTGAAGCAAGATCTCGATATGCTAATTTGCAGCGATGCAGAGTGCATACAAATAAACTGTAATACCTATTATGAAGCATTTTGAAATCAACACTTCCATTTCATTTCGTAAATTTATATCGATCGATACATAACAATGTATAAGAATACTTGCAATTCGACCAGCACCCTTACTGGACCGCAGCCTCTACAGTATCTTCTTCGAGGAGTATATTCTTACGTCGTCGATAAAATAAAATGGAATCGATAAAGTAAAATAAGAACCTGGCTAGGAAGTTGTAGGTACATACGCCTTCCTAGCCGGGTTCGTATTTTATACTTGAGAAATTTAACATAAATTTTATAAATATAATATTAATATATCTACAATATATGAGCGTCAACGAACCTTAGCATTTCGTTATAAAAATAATGGCATAGAAAGGTAAATTGCTTAACCGTGCGCCTTATTGGCATTGGAAGGTAAATAATACAAGATATTATAATACCTACCCACATTGTATCAATTTCGCTTATAAGGAAAATATACTTGAAAAGGAAATTTGAATTATACGTAAGTAGGTAAGTGATGGATTATTTCAGAGCGATTAATAAGTTGCTTTTGGGGAAACAAACTTTCTGGAGGTGAGAATAGACAGAGTGGCCTAGTCTATTTATTTCCTGAAAAAATAGTACCTAAGTAAGTGCCTAAGTAATATATAATTGTAGGGTCGCTCTTGAGGTTAAAAGGTGCTTACAATAATTTGTTTTCGTTGTAAAAACATGTTTTTGTATCTTTTTATAATAATATTGTTTGAGGCTGAATAAACGTTTATATCTTTATCTGCTTCTAGCTGAATTCGAACCAGCGCAACCTCAAGCCAACCGATCGTATGTAGGTTTAAATGTAAAAAACGGCAGAGGACAGACAGCCTTTGATAATTATTTGGTGGAAAGCAACATTTTTCCCGAGTGACAGATTATTTTTATTCGGATGGAAAATTATACTCATTTTTCATTTTGTATAATATTTCAATTCAACATAAGTAAATTATTTTGTTTGACTACATACACCTAATACCATTATATTATAATTATACAAACGTGAAGACAGACATCGATGAGATTTTTTAATATACTTAAGTAACTATGTATTATTATTTTATCTGTTTAGTAGGTTATCTTATTCGTCCTATGTAGAACAACGAATTGCAACCGACAAGGAAATAAAAAGTCGTTGATATGACACATTTACGTCCAAATTGTTTCTTACCTTTAGACTATCAAAGAAAGTGGAATTTGTGTTATTGAATTTTAACTGGCTCGTAAAATTGTCTTACAGTCGTAAAAGTCAATTGACTGATACTTACGTGAGCAGTAAATCAATTAAATTGAATTTTGGTTTGCCACTCCCATATTAATTAAATATTCCTTTTGAATCTAATTCAATAAAATAGAAGCCCAGGGACAGATCCTTTCCGTTTTATATCTCAGTAGACCAAACATTATAATGTTACTTTATCAGTACTAATAATTAAATAGCAAATTGGTAGACTGATAAATAAATCTTACACCAAAACAATTGATCTTGGCTAAGTAGGTATAACATAAAAATTTGCTATGGAATTCTGAAGAAAGACGATGAACATTTTAGTAGGTATCTAAGTAAATAGCTATTTAAAGTTTCTTAGATCAAGCTAAAAAGTGTTATTTTTTTATTATCTGTTTATTTATTCGACACCTTCATCAATATCTACATATTCTAAAATAGGTACGTAAGGGCATAGACAAGATGCTGTAAGCTCGGCGGAGAACAGATAACATCAGAACCGAGTCGACAACCTCTTTATACTTACATGACTTGATTTCTCGCCATTTTTGATCAGGAGAAAAAAAACTTTGTTGCTATGATTGCTTCACGATTGTTACTGTTATTTTCTGTGATTAGATTACTTATACCTGTGTGTATTGGTATAAAATTAATCCTATCAATGTTCAGAAGCAAAATAAACTTTGACTAACTTACTTCTGTAAGAAATCACATAAAGGAACATAGTTTGCCATTGTTCATCGATATTTACTTAGTAGAAAATAGTTGCATGCACATATTATTATAGGTACTTATAATTAAGAAAAAAAAAATTAGTTAACAACATGTTATACAAAAATTACCTATATTGCATGTTGTAACACTAATTTAAAAGCTAAACATTTACGGTCCAGTTAAGCCATAAACACCATTAAAAGTACCATTATGGTGGCAAAATATAAATCAAATTCCCTTTTATGACAAACTATAAAATTAAAACATAACTCCAAATTGAACTTTACTATTATACGGTTGTAAACCTTAAAGTATATAAAATACATCCTTGATATCTTATAAAAAGTTTGTAAATTTATGGTAATACGACGCTTCGGTTATAAATCATAGAGGAATAGTGTGTGGGTGCTCTATTATCGTTTAGGCGTTTGTTAGCTCTGTGGTAGACTAGCATTAAAAATCAAAGTTCATGTAGAGTACCTAAGTATCTATTTAAGGACTGGATAGGTTGGAACAAAAAAAAGAATTCATGTAAATTTGTATTTGAAAAATCTAATAGTTAATTAGAATTTTTCATGTTATAACAAAAAAAAAATCTTTACGTAGGTAAGTATTCGCTCATAAAATATCATCAAATAATTGATCTGTTTTGATCTAACCTGTCACTTCACTCTGTTGTTAAATTAAAATATTTCCAATATTAGTAAAACATATTCTTGTTTCTACATCTTGGACACACATTTCAGTAACTATTCTACAGAGAAAAGAAAGAATTCAAAATAAATTAAAAGCTTAATATTTAATACTTATTTTCTTCTGAGATGTGTATCGAATCTAATAAAGACAAGATCTTGATATACGGCGGTGCGTAAGATTATGCCGGCAAGAGTTTTGCTGTTGTAGGTTTTTTAAAGATATATTTTTAAATATAAAACATGTTAGTAGTTCATTGTTACAGAATATTTATTTAAATTGTATGTATAAAATGATAAAAGAAAATGTTTATTTTTTGCATGAACGAGCGTATAAAAAAAAGTTCAATGACATACTTACAATGACATGTATTGTTAGGTATAAGTAAGATTATTAGTAGCAGTATTGTAATAAAAATATACCTAAGTACTTTGAGTTGAGTATAAATTATATCTAAATCTTATCTTCATACTGTATTATTATACAATAACAAATGAAGAATGGCTGCCTGCGACGATGTGACGATGTTCTCAGACCGCAATTTCCGATATCTACGAATTCATTTCCTGATGGAAATAGACTTGGATTTATTATTTTTTCACTTGCTTGCACTTCATTATAAGCATGTTTCTTTTTAATATAAGCAGCAAAGTTCCTATACAAACGTACTTATTATATAAGCTCTCGTATGTTGAGCGCTTATAACACTTCTGTGAATTTTGACGATTTTTGTCGCTTAATGAAGGTAATTTTTTTTCTTTCAAAAAATAAATTATTAGTTACTTAATATAATAATATTTACACAAATTCATGGTGCTTAACTGACATTTGGCAACGGATTAATTACAAATCCCTAAAACTATTAAACCGATGAATCTAATTTTCTGCCCACCCCTAATGGGGTGAAACATTATACTCCCATAGGTAAATGACTTTGTTCGTATACCTACTAATTACACATCTATATTTAGATACTTGTAACCCTAACCGTAAATTAATTCAAATACAAATTATGGCTTACCACTTAAACTAGTATTTGCGTGTAAGTAGAACTTTTATAAATCAGTACCTACCTATAAATACCTATGCACCCATGTATAGGAAGATAGTATACCTACAAATACCTTCTAATTACCTATGCAATGTTGTACCTACGTACGTAACTATGCATTTTTTTAAGAAAATAATAGTAATGAGCACTAAATGTAAATTTTCACGTTTGAATTACCAGCTATTTTTAAACTAGTGAGCTTTATTTTAAGATCGGATCGCCAGATTTTAATGAATGAAAACGTTTACGTTCCACACATTTGTATAACCAGTATACAATTACAAGTAATTCCGATGTATCAGGAAGATCTGAAACATGTTTTATTACGGGTTTGTTAAAATAAGGTTTTTATTAAGATTTATTTTATTGCTTTGTGTGGGTGATTGATAATCTTGTGATATTAGCTTTAGTTTAAAACAAATGTGTTACTTTGTTTTATGGCCGGAGTGCCGCATTAATGTTTGTAACGTTTTTGGACGAATTATAAATAGGTTGGAATTTGTTATGAAACATAATTTGAATAAAAGTCGTATTTGCAGATAAAAAAGAAAAAAGCAAAGGTCTAAAAAACAATAGTACCTATTGAATTTAAGCTAAATTATATAATAATTAAGTGTTTATTAAGATGTTTGTACTGGCAGTGGCGGATTTACCAGCAGGCTGAGTAGGCTGGAGCCTAGGGCGGCAGATTTTAGGGGGCGGCAAATTTAGCCCAAACATTTCATTTTGTCTTACAGAAATAAAATAAAATTATATATCTACACAAAGAACTTTGACCCATTTAGAAAGAAAGAAAGAAGCGTATGAGGTCAATAGGGGCGGCAAAAATTGAATAGGTAGCCTACTGGCGGCAAATTTGTAAATCCGCCACTGTGTACTGGTAAGTATAGTAAGTAACAATAGTGTTTTTTTTAAATATGTACATATTACAAAAACAATTATTATTTTCACTCACACCTAATATTGAACTGTCACGAAATGACACATATTTTCTGAAAACATGTACTTACATAATTAAAATGTATTATTACAAGTATTTAGTCACTTAAGTCATTAATAAATCTCACAGTTAAAACAAACATATTATTTTATATATATATTTTTTACTCGAACTCAGACGACGGTCGGTGGGCGGTGAAAATCTCGACACATGTCAATTTGAGCCCCCGCTATTAGCATTGACAATGACGTAGCCAAAACTATCTACAACAAGTTTAGAGTGTACATTTGAAGTCAGTAAATTACAAAGGAATATAGTTCTTAACTGTTATTCCATAAGGAAAGAGTGACATTTTTGAAGCTTTAATTTATCTTGTAATACGTATTTATTTGCCGTGAGTGTAACAAAAGGATAAGTGACATTTGGAAACAAAAATAAGACGACGAGTTATGGCTTCCGTGAAACAAATTGATTATGGAGATAAATCCGAACATTGTGGTTATTAGAAGTTATTAGTTAACAGCTCTATTTTTACTACACCTCAAGCTATGAATTTTTACCAGTTGAATAACCAGAATTAAATGATATTGCTAAAGACGGTCTTAACAAGGTCAATAAACCTTAATAAAAATATTGTCTAACAATATTATCTGTGATTTATATCAATTATCAAATCTTCTTCTTTTATAAAAATGAATCGCAAAATGTGTTGGTAAGCGTATAACTCGACAACGCCTGGACCAATTTGGCCAATTTTTTTTTTAAATGTCGTTGAAGTCCAAGGATGGTTCTTACGGCGAAAAAATCGAATAATTGCCGGGAAAACCCTAAAAACAGCCCTTTTCTTTTCCCATACAAACGTTGTCCAACTAAAGTTACCTAATTTGAATTTCGAACGGGCAGGATGACGTCTGCCGGGACCGCTAGTACGATAATAAATTATGTATTTATAGGCTGGTCGATTAGATATATAGAAAAAGCTCCTGTTAAAGTTAAATTTTCTTTAACTACAGTACTATTGCGATCGCCACGGCCACAGTAGATAGCCCAGACAGTTTGATTGTGTGCCAAGTCGAGCCCACCGATAACTCGGACACGATGGAAATACACGCTGCTTATCTGCGGACAACTTTTTTTTTTGGTTCCAAATTGGTTTGAGTATTTCTGTGAACGTTACGTGAGTAACGGGGATCTTTTTGTTGTGTTTGTCTGTATTGTTTCTCTTATAATGTCTATATTGTTTTGTTTAACATATTTCATTTTGTAACGATATGTTTTTGAGACGATATTTAATAAAAAATATAACCAAATTCAAAAAAGGAGGAATTCGGTTGTATTTGGTTGTTCAAACTTCACACTATTATTTTTAAATCGGTAGATAATTAGGCTCATATTTTTTAAAATAATTTATAATACCTAATAAAAAACAAAGACGTTTTTATTTGCGTGTCAACACCTATTATTATTATTATAATAATGACTTATACTTGTTTATAAAATCTTAAAAATAATTTATTACGTATTCTAGTTTAGCTAATCCCAAAACGTCTGTTAATGCCTATGTTATAGTTTTATTGAGCTCATTTTACTTTGAAAAACAAATAAAATAAAATAAAACACGCTGTTTACATTAAAGTAGAACTAATCACGTGTCAAATATACTGACATCATTCCATAGATAAAATAATATATAAATTCGTGGGACAAATTATCGCATCTGTTTGACGTGTCGTGTCTCATAAATCAGGGCTGAGTTTGAAAATTACAGCACAACTAATAACCAAAACAAACATTCTGTCCGCCGGTCACTTCACTTGATTCGTTCACTCACGCGATGTGTCAATTATATTCTGGAACCATTCCATTATGACCTGTGACTTCCTTAATTTTTATGGATACCTACTGGATTTTCTTTCTACCTACTTTACAGAAAGGGGAGCCAAGCTTGAATGGTTCTGAAGTTTGATAGAGAAGCTTACGTTAAGCTTAGGGGTTATGAATTGCTGCCCTGCACTATTGAAATTTAGGGAAATGTTTGTTTGGGAGTGCTTATGGTTTTTAGGCGACGATATGCAAACCGATAATTTACGATACCGACTGAGTTTTAATAAACTGATATTTATACATTTACCTAGTTTAATTAAAATTCGGTGTAGTTGAGGCTAGGGGATCTAGAAATAGATAAATATTGATGATATAATGTTTTTTTGTGTCTTATCTTGTTTAAGCACCCTCGTATGGGTAGGCTATATTATTATATATAACAAAAAAAGTTGCCTCGAAAAGTAACTTAGTACTTTCCTATTCGATAACAATATCGTAAGTTTAGCTTTGAGGCTTCGATGTTTACGAGTTTCAGTTTGAAATACCACATCGCAAATAGGAAATAGGACACTGTTATCGAAACGGAACTTATAACAGATTGTCACATTAACTATGAGACATTTTAGAGCTTCGTCCATAAACCTGTCTACAACATGTTACGTATAAATAGATCGCTACAGCGGGTTACTTTTAAATTGTATTTATTTAAATGTTTCTATATATAACTGGTTAATGATTTGTTGACTGAGCTATAAAGTATGTTGAAAAAGTTTATTTTTCCTTAAATAGGACTTTTTCTGTGTTTAAATCTCTCCGATGGTGTTTTATAAATTAAGTTAGGTACCATTAAAGTTGTCATTATGTGAAATTAGTAAATTACAGTATAAACATATAATACCTACATATGACAAAATAATTGCAACACAATAGCCCCCCTTCTGTATATTGCAGCGCAACAATTGGAGCCTTCTAAATCCTATTCTGCTACGATCACCTCATTGTGTTGATAAAAATTTCCGAAATACGACAAATAATTAAATGAATGAATGAAGCTAATTACGGCATTTATTTATTGTATCGCTTTCATGGGGGTTATCCCACCCTTTTTATTAGCTAGGGTGTAAGGGTGCGTTTAGAAATAGGGAATCTGATTTATTTTGTGCAGATCGTGCGTGAAAAATATTTTGTCTGTGGTTTGCAATTTCGAGGTACAGACTGTTTTGAATATAGAACAGATGGTATTTCTTTTGTTTGACGAGTAGGCATTGAAGTTTAATTTGAAATATTTTAAAAACTACAGATGTCCAACACTTAATTTTATAAATATATTTATTATCTAATAAAAAATATTAAAGTTTTCTGTGTAGGTAAATATAAGACCATTAAAATTGCTGTTTTGGAGAAACCATAGGAAACCAATCTTAGCTGCCAAACCTTATTAAGGCGAAGCTTCGTCGAATTCGCGAAACAATTTGCGTTCGGGGCGTCGTTTATCACGTCCACGTTAATTTATTAAATAAATCAGTTCGTGAAGGGCGGCCATTTGTCAAACAGATTCAATACGTAGAGTAACCATGCCTTAGGAATATAATAGAAATTCATGTGCCTTCGCGATTCTGGATATTTAAGATGAAGACACTTACCTAATAATATTATCACAATTACTTTACGCATAGGCATAATTGTGGCATGCCATACAGTTCAGGAATAATCGTACCACAAAAACTTTCCACAAAACTCTCCACTTTCCACAAAAACACAATAATACGTGGTCATAATTTAAATTTAGTAAATGATCATTGCTGAAGCTTTTGCTGTTATTACACATTGTGACATAGGAGTTACAGCCGATTTAACTGGAATATCAAATTTTACATTTCTAATACTCGTAGACTGACAGAATTGAGGAAATTCTGACAATAAAGAAATTTTGCAATTTATGTACCTACACATAGTCAAGTCTCTAATAATAATTTAACTCCGTCAATGTTAATTGCTGGTATAACTTACTATATAAGCAAAAGATTAATTTTGTACTTATTCCGTTGTATTGTTGCAAAGGAAACTCTTGTTGAAGTGAAAAAGTTAACAATCGCTGCACTAAATAATACTTTATTTTTGGTAACCCTACAGGATAGCTTGGGATGTATGACGTAGATAGATGAACCAAAGCCTTTAAGTTATTATAGTTCGTATTGAGGATGCCAGTTTGTGAGTAGGTATCTACTTGTAACTCTTAATGTGATTGTTTTGAATCGTGATGTGACGGCTGGACGATTAGGGTAAAGTGGCATTATAATTAAATTGCTGGGATTAAATCGTTATTACAATGTATTGTTGACTGGTTTATTGTTTCTTGTAGTTTAATATGCAAATTTATATTATGGCTTTCATTTATAATGATTTTACTTACTTGCATTATTAAGAATATTTTAAAATCTATTACATGAAAGTAATTACACTACTTATACTTAGCTACTTACAATTTTATACTATCAAGTCAAAATTCTGATAGGAAAATAATTTTGAAATTAATTATTTTAATGAATTAGAAATATTTTATTATTAAACTGCATTTAATGACAAGAGAAAATAAAAATCTTAACACATTAAAGATTTAATTGCAGAATTGTTTACGGTAATAAAATTGAAGTAGGTAACATTATTTTATTAAACTTCTAAAGATATTACGAAAGAAAAACAAAGCTGTACTGTAACTTTCGATTCATATTGATCGATTAATTTCATCGCTCAATCATCCGGCCATTAGCAGGGTATCACAAAAAGCCAAAGCTTGCCGCCTTTAGGCAATACATTCGATGCTCTATCTCTTTCCTTTCGTTATTTGTAAGAAAGAGATAGCAACCAAGCCAGTCGCGTACGCGCATCTCACGTGCGGATTATCGACACAAAGCTACGGAAGCCGCATTGACACTGCCCCTTAAACAACCTTGACATTTTAATTACTGCTTTAGCTATTGGAGCTAAAGTTCAAATTAAAGTAAAGAAAAACTATGTATGTATTTTTTTTTTTTTTTTTTTTTTTTTCGAACTGAATACTGAAGCGCAGTTGGCCAGCTAATGGGCCTTCACTGCAAAACCGGACGGGTGGCGAGACTCCTGAAAGGAGACTCTTAAGCCTTTTGGGTTAGTTTTAGGGTTTTTAGCCCTGACCGACCCGAGGGCCCCCCAAGGTGGGGGTCGCACCTCGGCTCGGGCCGTCAGGAGGTGTGTTGACACGACTATTATGTTGCAAGGGAACAGAAGGTCCCTGCGGATAAGTCCGACGCGCGCCGGGTGTATGTGGACGTCTTCGACCCCGCCGGCGGGGCCGCTGTAACACTATCGAGTATGCTAGGTGTGGGTGAGGCCGCATGCCGCGCGGCAGCTGCCTGTGCGTCGGTGTTCGGTTTGTGTCCGTGGGAGGGGGCGCGGCGGCCGCTATGGCGGCCGTGATCGAATCGGGCGGGTCCAGGAGGACGTTACGAGGGCGACGTTTACGAACAGTTTCGTCAGCGCGAACCGTGTATTCGGAGGCTTGAACGACTAACGGATTTGGATGATGCGGAGCTTTATCGAAATAACCGCGCGACGCGGTTTGCATAAAAGTCCCCAGAGTGGGGAGATCGAGGTCCCTATGGAGATCCCTATTCCTTTCGTAACGACGCGCGCCTACGGCCATACGCAGAAATTTGTTTTGAATGACTTGCAGACGTTGCAGTTTGTATTGGCTGACGTGTGCGAACACTACGCTAGCGTAAGTCATGATGGGACGCACACAGGTTTTGTAAATTGTCAGCTTATTTCTAAGTGACAGTTTACTCCGCCCGTTGAGCATACAGTATAAACGGCCTAGAACGAAAGCGGCCCTATTCCTAACTATTTCTATATGCGCTCTGAAGGTGAGTCTGCGATCGAGGGTGAATGTATGTATATTTGAAATTCATGTTCGATTTTCGAATATGTGTAAAAGTCGCCCTATACTTTTTAGTTCATATTTGTTCAGTGATGTTGGTAGGTATGTCGGAATTTTAAGCTTATGTTCGGGACAGTTAAGGCGGTTTTTTGAATGAATGTACAATGTAAACACAGCAGAGCGTGCTCTTGCGCGTGTCTACGCATAATATCATTGGCACACACTTCTAGTGATGAATTGTCAACTTTACAAGCACACACAATACTAGAACCTTAATATTGAAAACTGTAAGTATGTCAAACTTTTATTTTTTCCTGTAAGCACATTTTATAAGGATATTTTTTTAAATATAATATATTATGTAGTAGGTACTTACGTAAAAAGCATCACAAAATTGAGAAGTTTAAAAGTTATTATTAATATAATTTAACTGCGCAAAGCGTCTATAGTTGAAAACTTGCATAGATTACTTTGTACAGCAGATCGAAGCATACAGTTGGACAGATTTCAATGGTTATAATCCCTACTTCCCTACTAATATTATAAATGTGAAAGTAACTCTGTCTGTCTGTCTGTTACGCTTTCACGCCAAAACTACTGGACCGATTTAAATGAAATTTGGCACAAAGAAAGTCTAGAGCCTGAGAAAGGACATAGGCTACTTTTTAACCGACTGCAAAAAAGGAGGAGTTCCACGCGGACGAAGTCGCGGGCAAAAGCTAGTATTTTATAATTAAGTACCTAGGTACGGTTTATTATATGTATTGGTGTTCAAATAAAGATGTTTGATAAAAGATTAAAAATAATTATAACATACCATTGTAGGTAGGTACGTATATACCTAAGTACTTACATTATTCATTCATAATCATACTTACATTAAATTTCACAAATTGGTTGTATTCTAACTTCCAAACGCAAACGAAGAACGAGAGTTTTCCTCCATCGTGAATGAACAATTTATACGGCAATGATGAATAAATTAGACCTCATTATTCTTTGAAAGTCCACTTTAATTTGTGCTGAAATATTAACTGTATACGTATATTTTGTAAAAGAATTATTTCGCCGTGAAATGGGTAGAATTGAGATTATGTTTAAAACCTTTTCAACGTAAGCAGTAAAAGGCAAAAATACTGAAGTCAAAAGCAATTATGAAGGTTTTGTTAAATTGTTAAAATATTAAATTTTCCATTAAATTTTAATATGTATTTTTTTCAGAACCAGTTTCAATAATCAGTTAATTTACCTAAAAGAAGTCATGCTATTTTCGTATAGTTAGGTATATTATTAAGAATCTATGACAATTATATCCCTAGTTATTAATGGAATTACGTATAAAAACGATTTCGCTTGTTTGGTTCCACATATATTCACATTGTATTCGATATTTCAATAAGACTCTAAAAAATTCAAGAAAGCGGTCACTAACTGGTTGTGTCAGCAAAAATAAGATTTATCGCCACAGTTATGTATGAAACGACACTATAAATTACGAACTTGTTATTGTTTTGTGTCCGAATTAATTGCTTAATTTGTAAAGCACAAGAATTTGTTGTATAACGTAACAGATTAATTAAAAATAGTGTTAATTTGGAGTTATTTCCTCATACTTAAAAAAAAGTGATAAGTAAACCAGATGAAAAGTTTTCCGGCGTTATTTAATTTATATATATGCATATATAAATAGTAATGAATCACCGAAATGTAACTTCCAAACTACTGCACCAAATTAAATAATTCTCTTTTATTGTTTTCGTCTAATATTATATAATATAATAATATTATAATTATAATACACTTTTCAAGGCAGCTGTAGGTAGGTACCTATAAAAAAAAACTTATCAATCCCCAAACTCTACATATTATATTTAGGTGCATTTACTTAGCATCTCTAAATCCATTATAGTTGTTAAATTCCAATGTGTACTAACCGTGAAAGCACCTGGAATAATTACGTTTTTTTATCTAAATTTTGTGTTAAGTTTGGATTTCTAAAATTCACAACCTAATTAAATATTGGCAATAATTGACCAATCAAAAATTACCTAATAACCTATTATCAACCTATTTCCTATTTATTTGGTGTATTTTTAATACTGCTAGTATTCTGTGCGGTATGTAGGTACCTATCCCGTTAGCCGCGTGTACTCCTGCGCAGTGCAGACAGCTACACGCTATAAACTTGCTTTATAGCCGCGTGCGCGTTTTCGAACATTTTCGTACTTACCAATAAATATCTTTGAAACAATTAGAGCTCTTTAAGAAAAAGGTACATACCTATAATATGTAGCTTGATAGAGATGCGTGCGGCATAATAAGCGCTGTTAAAAATTTAGATTGAGTACTGAAAAACCGCCAACAACCAAATTCTATGTCTCATAATAGAATATAGTAATTAAAAAAAACTATTACATATATCTTTATTTCAAATGTAATTTAGATACACATGCCTAGTAGACAAATTAGCATCACGAAAAAAGTAAGTAGTCGATTTTTTAATTTTGATTTGATTTAATTGAATTCCACACGTGGCTACCTATCTGGCGATTTTGGTTTCTACCTAGCATTAATCTAATGTTATGGCGCTACGAGTATAGGCCAGTCATAGTTTTATGACTGCCCGCGCTAGCTAATATGGGTAGGCAATATTTCCTATATAAAATTAATATTACGATTGTACTCCGCAAGAAAGCTAATGTCGGTCGTAAACTGATAATTACCTTTGTTGCAACTTTACCCCCTCCATTGCTGCCATAAAACATAGATATTTATTGTTTATGCTACGTGCAGCGACTACGAAACGTTTTATTTGGGGCTGGGCTGATTGCACGATGTCAGTAAACCTATATATATACATATATAATTTACCAGGCTTATCTATTCGAATAGAAAACCTAACCTAACCTGAACTTACTATAGATGTCAGCTTTTTGCATATTATTTACTCGTCTTCAGTACCTACCTATACATCTACAGTACATGTGACTTACCTATATGACAGTAAAAAAATAATATTTTCTAGATATTATAAAATACGCTTAAATATTTTTACATTTTTTTTACTATATTCCAATTATTTCCGAGCATGTACGTAAGTTAATTGCCGCGGTCCTTTAGTCCCTTTCATGATGAGAAGTGTAGGGGAGTAATTACAAGTAATGGTGACAAGTCCAGACACAAATGCTACTCCAAAGTCCCCAGACGGGAAGGCAACATAAATTAAAAATATGTCTTTAAAAGGACCTACTTATAAAATGTTTTGGATGACAAGTTCGTTTTAACTGATAGTCGCCAAGAAAAAGAAATGAAACTCAATTAAAATTTTTAATAACCTGCTAGTATTAAGTATAGTTCTTCTTTGTTGCGAAGGAAATTAGGGGATCACAAGTCATATTTATATTCATAAATAAAATTAGCGTTTTATAAACTTGGTTTAAACTCACCCCCACTCTAGAGCAATGAACAATATGGCTTTTGCGAGTAATTTATATATACCTAAGTATATGTCTCCTAGCAAAAATAGCAAATTCGTGCGGTAGGCTGTAGATAGATGTCATCAGATAACAAATCTCCATGTGTCAGTCGAGATGTCACAGTTAACTCATTCGATGTGACATGAGACGTGACGCGTTAACTGGTAGTCGTAGATAACTCCACGTAATCAAATTTTCATGAGCAATATTTGGAGAGGATGAAGTTCGTGTTTATGAATCTGTTTAAAAGTATCCCTACTAGTATTATGTAATACAACGTTTATGTCCTAAATAAATTTGCGATTTTAACAAACCTAGTTACACTTACCGATAAGTAAAAAATGGTATGGTGCTACTTTTATTGTAAAAAATGAATACCTCAAAGTTATATTTCCGTGGAGCGACTAAGTACATAATAAGTACGACTGATCTGAGCTACATCAATTTCTGAATTTTAAAAGAACTACATCGTGCTGCGATGCACTCTAACGAACTATTTAGCATAATGTGACTCAAGCAGTTCCAACTGAAACATTTTGTACCACGGACTACAGATTGGTTATGGAAATACGCTATTTAGTTCTACTTTGTGTCTTTGATTCTCGTTGACGACGTTGTTTATGGTCTGGGTCGAGTTTAATGGGGAAATGGTGGATTGAATTCGTATTCCACTGGATCATATTAGATAAAAGATTATATTATAGAGATAGCTCACTAAAGAGCTTTTAACAGAAAATGACGAGTTTCTTAAAAAATATAACAGAAATATTTGAGCAGTCATATAATTTGGTAACCCAACACGATCTAAAATAATTGAATTACCAATTACGTAAATATAGCAAATAAATGCATGCAATGTATTGTTACATCAGAAAAAAATACCTATATAGTCAACTTAACCGTTTTTAATATCGCTATATTCTGATATTGAGATTACCTACGAGTATTTAACATTTACAGTTATGAACTTGCAACACTATTAACATTTAGGTACATAACACTCAGTAAATTGATCCAACCTACTACAGCCATATGTGTATAAACGATTATTGTGCGCAATTTAGTAATTTAGGTGGGCTGTTATAAAACCTTCTCGATAAACTATAGATTGCTTTACCTACTCGCCCACATCGCGGGAGATTCTATCGCACACGAGTTATACGCGACGGATTTTCTTGCAGTGAGTTACCAGACTTACGATAATGTAAGAACATCTTTACTAAAGGTGTAGTGAATAACTTACTTGCTGAATAATGTAATTTGAAATGAAATGAAATTCTAAGAAAATAATAGTTTTATAGAATATAGTACTTTCGAAGACCTTACAATTTACATAAAAATAGGTTTGTAAACACTCAGCTTTAGGTATATTCAAATGTTACAAATATATTTTATGGTAGCTATTAAATATTAGTTTTAGACTATAAACCTACCTACTATAAATTATTTATAACCATTTTGACAATTACCTACCTTAACCTATATTTTCTTTGTTTCAGGTATGCTTGCGATTTTACTTAGTATGCTCATAAATGAGTTACGGATGATGTCATCGGCGTCTCGCCAGTAATTCTAGATTACAACTGTTACAAGGTATAAACTGTTCTCTAATCGGGAATACTTATAAAATAATAAGATTTTACTTATGCGGTTTAGCTAACAAACGCATTGTGATTCACATTACCTACGTGTTATTTGACATGTTGTCCCTTGCTTAGCTGTGGTCATTACTAACAATTTGTGCTTATCATAGTTTATTGTCGATTTTTTTTTACATCATCGACAATATCAAGTTACCTTAACTTACTTTTTTTAGTCAATTCATATTCTCTGTATCTTCGAGTAAAATGAAACAAACAATTGTTATGTCTACGTGAGGGAAATAAGCACAAAAGCCACGCTCTCGGTGCAAGGTGAAAATCTTGACCTTAACAACCATACTTTAAAGCAATCACATTGCACCTTAAACCTGTAATATAAAGACTATAATTCAATGAACGGAAACCTTTTTTCATTTGCGATACTAGCGTGTGTGGAATATTTGTTCTGATTTTAGAGATTATTTCGTAGGTTTTAGAGTGCATTCGAGAGTTCTTTAAATTTATGATATCCATGTTTCGTGTTGCAAAGGCAAAATAGGTTCAAAGAGAGCGAGATTGTTTTAAGTTTTTTTCTGTAAGTAGATAGGTAGGATAGTAGGATAGCTACCTATGTTTAATTTTTGTGTGATAGAGTGGGTACCTACTTAAAAAATAATTATTATAATCAAGGATGTTTTCGCGCAAATAATATTAGAATATTGACTTTTAAATAGATAGCATTTATCTGATTAATCTGTTTAACAATATAATGACAAATAGTTACCTACTCAATTATTCACAACGTGGTCGTTTCTTCTAAAAGAACATACTGCAAATACCTACATAGATAGATTTAGATGTGTGTGATTGGAACAAAATTAGATTGGTAAGTACTTAAGTAATTCATGTTTATAGTATTAGTTACTAATAATGAAACCGAATGAATTCATACATTAAAAATGTTAGTAAATATTTCTAAATCTTTAAATATTGTACATAGTACATGACAGAACTTACAAAGTATTACGTAATAAATATCTCAGTATAATATGCCTTGAAGAACCTCCACTAATTATATTTTGAACTATAACATCATATCTTAATCATAAATCAATATATAAACAACCTTATCTCAAATGACCAAAGTTTGAATTTATACGATTTGAAATGCCAGTTAATACTTCATGATTTTATGGGAAACGAGTCGTGATTCTTGTATGGTGAAATAATTATAGAAAATTTCAAATAAATAGCCGCGCCTGAGCAAAGCCTTGGCTTTTGTGTTTCTTCTGTAATCAGTGTTGTTTAATAGTAAACAATAATACTTAATACAGTATCTATCGATTATGTATTGGTTATAAATTTAAATCGCGGTGGCCTCATTTAGGTCAGATGTTATGTTTGGTTTGAGATATATTACTATATTATTATTATTAAATAAATATCAACATGTACTTACTGTACCTACTAAAGATAGATATATACTGATTGAACACGTTACGCTAGGGACAGTTGTCAGCGTGATAAGCACGAGCATCAAATAGTGTCCAAAGATATTTATATCTAATTTAATTATATCTTGAGATAACTGGAAATAAATACCTATACAGAATTTCGAGATCCACTTGTTAATGAGTATGTAAATATTTACATACTCATTAACAAGTGGACATTTTTCTTCATATAGGTATATGAAGAAAAATGTACGCAAAATAAATACTACTAGCCTTGCCGAGTCATAGATAATCACAGTGACCAAATTTGTACTTAAAGCATTTCGTAGGTACTGAGAATGTCATAGTCTAGTACAATTTAGCATTAATCAGGTCAGTTGAGCTATTTCTAATCTATTCCGGCTAACTACCTAATTAAATAACATTTAGGCAGTATACCAAATAGACTTACCTAAATATATTTTATTACTTGGCCGGAGGAATGAAGTTATTCTGAGTACAAGCTACCTATCAAGTGAAGATTTATAATATTACAGGTATTTTACATTCTAGGTACTTATCTTTCTATCTACAACTTATTAATCATCTAATTTTAGACATGTTTTGAACTTTTCTCAGGTGCAACAATGATTAATTTCTGTACATACGTAATAAAATTACATTATAAAGTCTAATATCTACACAATACAGAATACAAAACATATGAGCAAAATCAGGTGTAACTACCTAATTAATAAACTATATTTATTAAACCGATATCTAGTACTTAAATGATATTTATTTATATTAATTACAGTTTGAAATAAGAAACAAAAGTACTTAAATATTTCACAAATTCGTATGTCGCTATATACATAGACAATGAATACCTTTTCGAATATCAGAAACGAAACGTCAGAACATAGTCAATTATTATTAAATCGTTGAACAATTACTATATAATAATATTACAATAACTATATCACAGGTAGGTATATATAAATGGAAAGATATAACACGAGAATTTAACAGATTCATAAGTTATAAAAACACGCCGTCCATAAAAGGTAACAACTTAGAAACGAGGAACAAAACTACTCATAATTTTGTAACACTACTTAACTGGGCCTTCTTAAGATTTAAGATATAAGCGATAAGCGGAGGTGTAAAATATGATTCCAAATCTAAAACAACTCGATAGGTAATTATCTTAAGAAACACCCTAAATCTTATTACACGATATTTATGATATTTAATATAGCACCATTCCTTGCCTTAACTAATATACCTAAATAGGTACTAAAGATTTTACGATACACGTATTACATAAATGACTTATTGATCAACCATATAAAAAATAACAACTAGTCTAGTAGATACTAGTCTAGTAATAATAATATGTAAGTTTCACATAGAAAACATACAATTATGTTACTCTATTATTTCAAATTAATTATATTATTACCCAAAATTTAACATAGAAAATTGTACAAAATATTTCCATTCCCTAGCAGTCAACTATTGATTTTCACTTACTAATATTATGACATCATTTGCATCGTCAAAAATGCAATCAAATCAGGGCCGGTAAAGTGTTTAACATTCTAAGTGTTATATCAATGTTTTGTCACACTCACTACAACTTGAACACGCTATTTCTTAGTATCGGAGACAGTCCACGAGCCATATCACTGCAGGGGACCTCTTATTTATATGAAGGCTCCATTACCTACGACTCGTCGACTCCAGATATTTATACTTATATAATATCCACTCTATTTACACATCCGTTTATTGTACGTTTACATTATGCAGGTTGATAGTTAATGGAACCTTAAAAACTTTACTTAAAGTAACTTGTTGAAATACCTCTATAGGTACGTACCTACTTCTAGAGAATTTACAACATCGTATGTTTCAGAAACAGTATTATTATCAGGCTCTTTATAAACATAGATACCTATACGAATAATACTTACCTACGCATTTTACACTCAAATATCGTAATTATGTTAATTACGTGTAACATTACAAGTGTTCACATTATACACAATACAATTTGCTATTCGAATATTTGCAATAGGTAATTTGTGTACCAGCATGATGTCAATTGAGTAAATAATTTATGAAAGAGTAAAAAATCAAACTAATAAAGAAATAAAAAAAAAATATATATATATTTGGATTTGCGTTATGCACGCAATTGCCTTATCCATGCTGATACTCATTCTTAAAACAACTTATCGAAGCAAAAAAGCTTTTAGAAAATCATTTTCTAAAGTTGGAAATACGCTACAAAAAAGTGTCCTCTAACGTTATGAAAATAATATGTAATACCTATGTTTAGACGGCGAATCGAACTCACAAATTTATTATTTCAAGAAGCGTTATATTTAGGAGAATAAAAACATGTATTTGAATTAGGTATATAATATATATGTATAACTTACATAAGTATCAACAATAATGGCTGAGCTTGCAAGGTCTCAGGAATCCGAAGCAGTAGTGATTTAGCAATAACTGCGTAGTTCGTCAATAGTACAGGGATTTTCACAGCACTCGGTGACTATTTGTCTTTTTCCTCTCGATCCGCTGACTCCTCTAGCCCTTGCTGCAGTAAGCAATGGCATACCGATTTCAGGTTCGTAATCAAAATTTATTGAGTTGTATGCAGACCGCTTTGCATTGTATTCGTTTTCACAAAGAAAAGCCAAGGTCTGGGCAAGCCTCCTCCCGCAGTATACTTGAGATACATCTTGTGTGGCAACCACAAATCCGATAAATGCTAGAAATAGGACTATTTGGGTCTTCATTTTAGTCCTTTGAACCGATTGAGTGTTTGAGACTACTTTCCGTGGAAGGTAAAGGAAGAATGTGTCGAAGTCTGTAATTTCCACCCATTTTATATTAAAGAGGATCTCATTAATATTCTGCAGGGTGTCTGGTGAGCACTGAGCCCTAATGAAATCTGAATATATGTCTGCGTATAAGCTTTACTTGAAAGCACACGATTGAAGCTGACAAGGGAAGTTAGGGTGGAAACCCATTTTGCTAATTTATTTTTGAACCATATTTGCGACCAAAGAAGTATACAATTCGACAAACTTATTTTATTCCTAATAATTTTCTATAAACGTTTTTGCGAGAAGGATAGTTTTATTACATTATGATGTTAAAAGTAGTCTTAAAGATTTTCTGCTCTTTTATGCCTTTTTTTTTACGTAGTTTTATGATTAGATACAGTTATTGCAAAAAGATCTGGAACTTGATTGACATTTTCGAAACTTCAATGGTAGTATTCACGCAAAATTTGATGTTTCATGATGTGAGAGTTCCAGTAACCTGTGACTCCTGCGGTTAACAATGCTGCAATCAAGATCGTCAGCCAGAACATGACTTGGTATTTTTACGTGGACTAGATGCATCAATCACTATTAGTGAATTTAAATACTACTCACCTTCATAATATCGTCGTAATGATTGGACTAGGTACATACTTGCCTGGTTGAAAAGTTAAGTAGGTTTGACATACCAAATTTTTTAAGCATTGGCATATTTGTCAATATGAATACACTGGATCCATAAGCTTAACCTTATTTATTATACTTTAATTAAAATTATATTATATGTAATCAATTAGATATCCAACAAGTAAGACGGTATTTTATTTGTTTGAAAATAAAAGGTACATACTTACTCGATATTCCGATATTAGGTAGTTTGGAGGAACATATCGCAAGATAACAAGAAACTTCTTTTTAATTTTGAAAGTCATTCTTTCCGAAGTGTTTCAAACTACCGTTTGAGCGTTTAACTTCGGTAGTAATGCCTTACTTTATCTTCTCCTGAACCATTAACTTGGAACTGAACAACGAAGTGGGAAGACATCCATCTTAGAACGAGTTACCGGCTATCTGGTAGCTAGGTTCTGGGGGTGTTATCTTTAAGAGTTAGATTAGTTTGTAATTTAAGATAAGTACAGTCGATTTCTGAAATATATTTCTATGAACATATATATACATTTTTACGCCTATGAATTCGGTGCCTTATTTACCTACCGAAGCATAAATGTGACATCACAAGTTCAAGACGACGTGGAGTCAGGTCGTCCCACATGTCTGGAAACCAAAGTCAAATCGCATTACCCTAGATAGGTATATTTCACGTTTAAATATAAATAAAAACATAATTATAAAATAATGTGTTTCTCTATACTTGCAAACTTTTCGAGATTCTTTCCGAGAACTTTCGCCAAGTAAAAAAAAACAAGTGTTTTAGTTACTAACTTAGACACGATTTTTCTAGAATTTATAGATCTAGAATGTAGACTCAGATTAGGTAGAACAAGCCAATAAAAATAATTAAATAAGTCAGTCCAATCCTCTGTCGTATATAAATCTGATATAAGTGTGCTTTTTCAGTTATCATAATTTTATTTATTTAATCCTACCTAATTATGGTTTTTAAACGTAGGATTTTCAATTTTATAATGAGCAGTTATTTAAATTGGTTATACGAGGCTGGTTCGATTACGTTCAGTGTTTTACAAATTTATGTAAATAATGATCAGAAAGTATGCCTTTCCCTATTGGAGTCATTCAACGTGTTTATAACACAAAATTACCGTCTTCTACGATCCAGTAAATGATACCTTATTATATCTGTTATAACCATCTTCAAATTGGGCTGGGATTGCTTAGGGCAAGATTCTATTGAACGATTGTTTAATCTTTATAATAAACCTAACGAGAAATTCAACTAATTCAATTGACGAAAATAAAATCATTTTCCAGTATTTCTGCCCCAGTCCAAAACTACTTAGTAATAATAAATAACTACCTACCTACTTACAAAAACTATGAAATAAAAAAAATAAATTAAAAATTTAACAAACCCCCTACATAAAAACTAAAAGGCCCTCTAAAAAAGTATAACAATAATAAAATTTTAATATTAGTTACCTAAGTATTAATATTTCTACAAAGAAAATGTCATGTCGGGGGGACCGTAGGTTTAGGTAGATTGTAAATATTAGGTAAGTAGGTACACCTAAATGAGAAGCGGTCCCCCCGACATGACGTTTTCTTTGTAGAAATATTAATACTTAGGTAACTAATATTAAAATTTTATTATTGTTATACTTTTTTAGAGGGCCTTTTAGTTTTTATGTCGGGGGTTTGTTAAATTTGTAATTTATTTTTTTTATTTCATAGTTTTTGTAAGTAGGTAGGTAGGTACCTACTACATATTTTTTTTAACTGATTTCCATTTCACATGGAATTTTGTAATGTACATGTTATCCTCTTACATTTGATACCCCACTCGGGTATATTTGTCGACATTGGGCTTACCGTTTACACTTTTACTCCCCATATTTTTTGAACTACTTAACCGATTTTCATTATGATTTCATTTTTGTACTGTACACGTGATCCTCTTTCATTTGATACCCCACTCGAGTATATTTATACACATTTATTTTTCCATCCCCTCTTTCAACCCCCCTAATTATTAAACTACTTAATCGATTTTCATTAAACATAGCTAAGAACACTCCCGACATATACACCTGTCAAACAAAAAAAACAGAATCAAAATCGGTTCACGCGTTAGGGAGCTATGATGCCACAGACAGACACACACACACACACAGACAGACAGACAGACAGACAGACACGTCAAACTTATAACACCCCGTCGTTTTTGTGTCGGGGGTTAAAAAGATCCGTTATAGAACTACCGATGTTATTTCGACCTAGATAAAGGTCTACAGAGGTCTCACTTCGTACTTAAGTCTGCAGTGTATCATTTTCAAATATGATATGATGTTAGATAGAAATCACGGTGTCCGCTTAAATAAGTTGTTTGAAAGTTGGCTCTATTGTTTTTCTCGAAGGTTTGTTGTAGAAAGTAACTCGCTGCTGGACTCAGGCATTTGTAGTACTAGTAATGATTCGATCTATTCAATTTATTAATATTTACCGTAGGTATAAAGACGTACAATTTGAGAAATATATATTTTTTTTTTTCATTCATATTATTGTGCTGACAGGATTTTGTTCTTATATAGGCTTTTCATATAAGCTTTCGCAACTCGCTAATTTTTGTAGACGATAACACCCGGCATCTTGGCGCCTTTAATTTTATAATTTTGCTAATATTTAAACCAAGTAAATAATAGATAGTTTAATAATCCAATCATATTATCTATATAATTAACTATCAACGATGTCGACTTCATTGATTGATAATAAGGATTCACATTTAATAAACCGCCTATTCTGTTTTCGATGTCTGGATTATTATTGATTGTACAATAATTTACAATCGAACTGATCACAAGTGGTGTCGTAATGGCGTTTTACAGCGGCAGTAAACATCGATGAAGCCGATAAACGGTAAACAAGGTGCTTGTTAGCCTAAGATCCCACCGCAAAATTGTGCAGGTATCTGTTTTTTTAATGAAACTTTGTTAAATGAAAGATGAGTAGATATGTAATGCATTAGTTTCGGGTTGCCTGTAAAAAATTAGCCGCAATCATTTTTGATTAATTTTTTTGTAATTAATATTTTTGTATGAATTGCAGCTATATGTTTTTTAAATAAAATATACGTCATTTTGAAGGAAAAGATGTGAAGAATGTAAAAAACAATGGTTGCCAACTCCCAGTCAGCCGCAACTTCAGGGTTGCCAGGTGTAAACAGGTACATTATTGTTGATTATGTGCTGATATCTGTTTTTTAGATAAATATTATTTAAAATTAATCTATAGTATTTATTGTTCATGATAATCCATGGTTGCCAGTAAAAAAAAAGCCGCAAGCAGTGGTTGCCGTGATTTGAACTTATTATTTTCGCTTCAGATGAAAGTGAGTGAGAGGGAAGGAATGCACAGACCGTTTATTGTTATAGACAAGGATGTAACGTAGTATAGATAAAGTAATCATGTTTTTTAATTCTTATCTATGAAGCATGGATTTTTTAATATGACAATGTTTCTTGTATAAGAAAGGAATCTTTTTTTTTTTCCAAATAACGTTTATTGAATATTTAAAGAAAATCGAATTACTTTCGCTCATTCTAGAAAAAAAAAAAATTAAGTAAAATTTTTGTTATTTTAGTATTACTAGTTTTTTTTTTGTGTTATAAATATTATGAAATTTATCATATCTTAGTTGTAACTATTTAAAAAATAATAATAATAAATCAATTTGGTTAAGATTTTTAAGTAAGTAATTGAAATAATATAAGTGTTAACTTGTTGTACCTATTTCTCATTTTTAGCAGAACTTATAATGTTATTTAAAACATGTTATAACAATAAAAACTAAATAAATAAGTACTTGCATTAAAGTTTTAATACGTTAGTTGTTTATTTTATTACATTTTCTAAAAAAATGTGTAAAATATATAAATTTTAAAAGAACAAATTAGAAATTTGCATAGTGTTATGTGGGTTAGCACATAAATGCTAAATGTAATAAACCTTATAGCCATTTAAGCATTAACCATTTTTCTGCTTTTTCTATTTAATTATGAATTTATTGAAATAAATACATTTATATCCTTAATCTATGCACTTCAACAAAAAAAATGATACCACATAACAATATTTTTTTGCTTAAAATAAGCGGAAAAAGAAGAATGTTCTCAAAAAACTTTAAACGCCGATTTCTTAAAACTAGCTTGGTGTGGGTTGACATACTAATGCTTAACACGGACCATATATTATTATAAGTGCGGTAAATTCTTGGACAATAAGTAGGTACTATTTTTTTTCATCGAAGACGTCAGTTGCATCAGTCAATGATGCGATAAATTTTTGAAAGGTTTTGTTATTAGAAAAAAAATTGAAAGGCCTGACTTTTCCTTTATTATAAAATGCCGCTGAATAATACCAGCCAGTGAAAGCATTAATTGCAGGTAGAATTAGAATTGCATAAAATAGGGCCCAACTTCGCCGCTAATTGTGTACTATTTTCATCATTTTTAGCTTTTAAAATAATAAGTTCAAATCACGGCAACCACTGCTTGCGGCTTTTTTTTTACTGGCAACCATGGATTATCATGAACAATAAATACTATAGATTAATTTTAAATAATATTTATCTAAAAAACAGATGTCAGCACATAATCAACAATAATGTACCTGTTTACACCTGGCAACCCTGAAGTTGCGGCTGACTGGGAGTTGGCAACCATTGTTTTTTACATTCTTCACATCTTTTCCTTCAAAATGACGTATATTTTATTTAAAAAACATATAGCTGCAATTCATACAAAAATATTAATTACAAAAAAATTAATCAAAAATGATTGCGGCTAATTTTTTACAGGCAACCCGAAACTAATGCATTACATATCTACTCATCTTTCATTTAACGAAGTTTCATTAAAAAAACAGATACCTGCACAATTTTGCGGTGGGATCTCGGGCTATGTTAACGTCTCTGTAAAAATGGTTCAAAACGAATTCAACACGTATGCGTGCGCTAAATTAAATTAAAATATTCTCTTTAATAGGTATTTAATTTTTTTTTTTTGGTGAGCCGTGTTTAGTGTACCTGCTGCGAGAAGTCTAGTAACTACTGGAAATTTAAAAAAAAGTATGGGTCTTTTTTGTTATCAGTATCTATTACAAATAGAACCTTTCCGCACCGATATTAAAGTGCATGCCTTCTTGATATGAATTGTATTCAATTTGTGATAATGAAGTTTTAGGTTCAGGTTAGCGCAGCGTAGTCCCGCGTAGGTAGCTGCTAATTTAATCTCAGTGATGACTTCCCGCATAGGTACTTTATTAATTTTTATGTAGGTTATCTCAAGCGTTGAATCTCCGGCTGTACCTGCATATTTGCATAGACATATTTTATTACTTTGCCGAGTTATAAATCTTTGAATGTACGCCATCTTCCATCTTGCTTATAAGGTACTTGAATACAAATACCGGGGCATTCCGGTTTTAATACTATCTACATCTATAAAGAAGTAATACATAATTGAGAAAAACAACCGATTAAAACAACTTGCATTTACAGTAGTCATTATAAAGTCCTGATTTTAAATCAAATATTATTAAACCTGGCAAGTAACTATTTGGAATCTAACCGATAGTACCTGTTAAGTGGATAACATTGTTATCTGCATTAAATAAACGACCAAGATAACAAATTTAAGATTTATTTATCCTTTAAGTTAAGTGAATGAAAGCGTCTATGCGCTGGTGACGTGCTTACATTGTTTGAAATGCAGCGGTTTGATTGGAGAAATTTGTAGGAAGAATATGCATTTTATGAACTACCTCAACCATCTAAGGACTATTTTCTATTACGTATTAATAAAAAATAATAAGGATATTCAAAAGCTTGCTAAAGCAAAATTCAACTAGTGAGTGTAAAAAAAGGGTTTTTTTTTTTTACTTTAATTTAGTGTCAATATTGGTGTTATCTTATGTCCTCTAATCATTAATAATCCATGAAATACCTAGAGTTAAAGTTTTAGACTTTGTATTCTGTAAAAACAAACAACAATAACAGATTTTATTTTCATCTATGGTTAATTAATTACGTACCTAACTCTACTTACTCAGTATTTTAGAAATATGTATTCTCAGGATTATTGAATTCGGGTTTACATTTCCTGTGTTTAAGGAGGCAGAGAAAGGGTCTGGATTGGTCTCATTTCTGGGAATAATATTTTAAAATTTATATGGAATTCAAAGAATTGTAAAATGTTTACTCGCAAAATTCACAAGTCTGTTAATAAAGCTAGAATTATGATAAGTTTATATGTGGGTGTCTTAAGAGTAACAATTTGGAACGCATTAGCGGCTATCTATTTAATTTCTGACAACAACGAGTGATCCCATCATCTCGCTATTAAAAGTCATCACTCGTGACCGAAGCCGACAGAAGTTATGCGTTTGTGGCGTGACCCGGGTTAAAAAAGACTAGCGAGATATACCTACAGTTAAATCCAATCCACTAATATTATAAATTTAAGAGAAAGTATATTATAGTATATATTGAATTTGCATATTATTCCTATTTTGTAATGTTTTACTTTGAATTTAATTATTGTTTTCTGTTTATTGCGGTTTTAATAAAGACTACATTTGTAAGACGACTCGTACTCGTTTGAACTAAACAATCTCGTTAAACAATAAAACTATAATTCAAACTATTTAATAGAAATATTTATCTGGATACATATTTAGAACCTGTAATGTATGATGGACTCAAGTTAAAAAGACGGACTAAAAATATACTCTCTGATAATTTCTAATGCCATCGCAGTTCTCGTGCTGAGCTCAGTCGTGCTACAAAAATGGGAACTGTAAAGTTTTCGATACTTCAGCAAATAAAATAAAATACGCGAATTAAATCTGTTACTTATAGCATGTTTCATTCCAATAATTATCTGTTATTATTTATTAAGATGATCGTTAATAAAGCGTTTAAAAAAGCATTAAAGTGACGAATTATAGCAACCAATTACGATGGAAGTAAACAAAATAAACAATTCGCTAAATAAAATTTATCAATTATTTGGAATGAAAGAACTATGAACGGATTTAACTCGCGTAATTTATATTATTTTGTTTGCTGACGTTTTGGATTCTTGACAGTTTCCATAACCGTAGCACGGCTGAGCTGACAATAGTCATTCGCTACAGTCAATTCATACAAATTTAATGAAGGAATGTATTGATTAGTTAATCGCAGTTCTCTCAAACTCGGTCCACAAGAGAAGAGCCCGGGGGCGGTATTAACACCTCCGCCCGCGATCGCATCGGAAGGGAATTATCGACATGCCATCACGAACCTGATAGTTTTACACCGTCCGCGCCCATTTGCATTTCATTATTTAATTGAACTTTACTATATTTACGGTTTTCGGGGTTTTCGTAACTATAATTAACATAGCGGACCATGAATGCAAAGAACTGATTAAAGTCAAAATACTATACAAAAACATTTTGTAATTATATGTATACTTGATCATAATATGAATATAGAGAACTACTTGACAAAACATTTTGATACTTAGCACCCTCTACTTTAAATCGGTAATGAGGACATACTACTTTTTATGCACGATTTGCATGTAGTACCTATGTAAGTACATTGTTGTAAGTACCTATATATTTTTTCATCTAAATTGACACATGCTATAACACGTAATAAGGACGTAGGTAGTGAGGTAGTTTTATATGTGTAAATAAATTAAATAAACTGCAACGCTTGTTAAGTCAGAAGAATTAATTAGTCTGAATATATGCCTTATAAGAAATTATTGATTGAGCGTAACATCTTTTAAAATTCTGATAGTTACGTAAGTATGTACTTCTTACATTACAAATGTCAGTTACAAAATGAATACGATTCCTGTTTTCCTTTTGTTTTACGTTAGGTATATAATCTGTGCCAAGCAACGTGATGATTTTTGATAAATATTTTTAATTAATTATTCTTGTTCATAATTATAAATCGAGATATCTGAAGTTCAGGAAATTACTTTTCAACTCACGTACATAATATAAGTAAAATACATGACATGTAATAAATGTTAGATACCTTATTGACTGTAAACGTCATTTTATCTCTTGCCTTACGTATTACCGTTCCGGTTATTTACAGAGCGGCGCGGCATCTCATAGCGTTTGCAAGTGACTTCATTTTTAAGACGTCATTTTTCACTATGACAGATGGTTATGCTAATGTCATGTATGGGAACGGAAAGATAGGACGAATGCCCTTTTCAAATAAAGAGTAGGTAGGTACTTCATGTATCGTACCTATTAATACATTGAAATGAAACTACGAACATACCAAGGCAATCGAAGCTTTTTCCAGCCGTCTCTAATACTATATAATAATAATATATTACTAATATTTTGTTAAAAGAATATCTAATCGCCGAGACAAATTCATAATGACAACCCCGCCCCCGTGCGCTAGAATTATAATTGTCTGTGGGCTCGACTATAAATCTGTCAACAGATAAAGATTAGGCTGTGTCTACAGAACAGATGGCAACCAGTCGAAGAGGTAGAGGGAATGGATTGTGTATTTAATAATATAAATACACAATACATCCTCTACCCATACTTCAAAGAGCAATGACCTAATTTAAGGATCAATGGTAAAACATTCAAAGTAATTAGGTACATATTATACCTACAAGAAAGAAGTTTAGTACTTAGATTTATTTATTTATTAAACTTACTGTGTATGTTAATGCTGTGTCCTAAATTTCATTCGATTCCGTTGAGACGTTTTTGGGTGAAGAGTGAAGAGACAACAAACATCCTTAAACCCTTATGTGCTTTAACGTTTATAAATAATATTAGTACGATTACGCAAGACATATAGTAAGTGTATAAAAGGCGAACTTAATGCTTAAGTGGTAGATTAATGAATATTCTAAAGAATTCTACACTTCATGAATGCTTCGAACACATCGCATTGTGATGATAGTATGATAAATTAATCGTCGCGCGCGCATATCTACTAAATTTGAAAATAGATCGCTGTGAGCCAACGAGCTGTTGATGCATTTAGCACTATTACAAAAGAAATTTCTTCTGTATAAAAGTAGATCATAACGATAGTTCAAATCCGGCGATTTGGACTTTCGTTATGATTAGACTTAAATTTCAACATGAAGCTGGGTGTGGTGAATTTATTTCTATTTCATATTTTCCTATAAAAAACATATAGGTAGGTACCTAAATAATAGGTATTTTGTCTTAATTATTTATGAGAACTCAATATTTTTCAACATAGGTAAGTATTTCTAAATAGAACAATCTGTCAAATGGTAAGTAGGTAGGTACCCAATGTAGATATCGAAGAAGTTAAAAGTCAGATTTTAAACTTTTAAAGAACACAAATTACTGGAATGCCAGTAAGCATAACGAGTCTGTCGATGTTAAATTTACGTTCAGAAACGTAATGAATTGCTCATTGTGCATTGAAAGTAGACACGGTCCCGTTTTTGAACGCACAATGGCGCGAAGTTCGACGTTCGATTTATATAAGACTTTTCGGACATTGTTTTAAATGCCAGTTGTTTTAATTGCAAAATAAATGCTAAATGTTCTTTTAAAACAGATTCATAATTATTAATGAAAATTGTTATTACGTAACTCAGCATGAAAGGGCGGTGGCCAGCCTCAGTGTTGCTGATATCACGTCGAGCAGAAACGCTGAAGACATGGGTTAAAATCACATTTTATAATTATAGTTAATGTCACACAATTTAATAACCAAAGTTTCCAAATTAAATATGTTCCACGTTTTATTAATACCTATTATTAACTACCTATCTTGTTAATATAGTTAAATGTCATAAAATAAAAAAGTAAAGCATAAAATATAGATACCGCAAAATAAATCATCAGTATTAAATAGATTTGACGAATTCCAACCACCGGAGCAGGCTGGGTTTCGGAGCGGATACGGCACCATAGACCACATCCACACAGTGCGGCAGATTATACAGAAGACCGAAGAGTATAATCAGCCCCTGTGTTTAGCATTTGTGGACTATGAGAAGGCCTTTGACTCGATCGGGATCTGGTCTGTTCTGGAGTCCCTGCAGCGATGCCAAGTCGATTGGCGATACATCCAAGTGATGAGATGTTTATACGAAGCCGCTACCATGTCCGTCCAAGTCCAGAATCAGCAAACAATGCCTATACCATTGCATCGCGGTGTGAGACAAGGGGACGTTATCTCCCCGAAATTGTTCACAAATGCAATGGAGGATATGTTCAAAACGCTGAATTGGCAAGGACGTGGCATCAAAGTAAATGGCGAGTACATCTCTCACTTGCGATTTGCTGACGATATCGTCATCGTGGCAGAAACGCTGCAGGACCTACAACAGATGCTGAATGATCTGGCTGACTCTTCTGTACGCATTGGCCTACGGATGAACTTGGACAAAACCAAGGTCATGTTCAATGAACATGTACTACCGGAACCAATTGCGGTACACGGCGCCGTTCTCGAAGTTGTTCAAAAATATGTCTACCTTGGACAGACATTACAGTTAGGCAGAAACAACTTCGAGGATGAGGTGTATAGAAGAATTCAGTTAGGTTGGGCAGCGTTTGGGAAGCTACGTCAAGTCTTCATATCGTCACTCCCACAGTGCCTGAAGACGAAAGTCTACAATCAGTGCGTCCTACCTGTCATGACATACGGAGCCGAAACGTGGACACTGACGGTACGGCTGGTTCACAAATTAAAAGTCGCTCAGCGGGCTATGGAAAGGGCTATGCTCGGCGTTTCTCTGCGGGATCGAATCAAAAATGAGGTGATTCGGCAGAGAACCAGAGTTATCGACATAGCCCACCGGATTAGCAAGCTAAAGTGGCAGTGGGCTGGCCATATTAGCCGAAGAACCGATAACCGTTGGAGTAAACGTGTTCTAGAGTGGAGACCGCGTCTCGGCAAGCGTAGTGTAGGACGTCCTCAGGCAAGGTGGAGTGACGATTTGCGTAAGATGGCTGGCAGGAGCTGGATGCGAGCAGCCGAAGATAGAGCAAAGTGGCGTGCAATTGAAGAGGCCTATGTCCAGCAGTGGACTGCGATGGGCCGGTGATGTGATGTGATGTGATTAAATAATTTATGAGGCGTATTTAAGTATATATTTATTAAACATTAAGTATGTTTACAAGCAGAATTTTGGGTGCGTACCGATTAAGCAACCCCGTACTGCGGTTCCGGAATACTAAATAAAAAAATGAATCGCTAAAAGCCCCAGAAACCTTGATGTATTACATATTAAATGTGACAGAAGCGTTATTCTATTCTCCAGAATTGGTTTGTGATAAGCGTTATTCTATTCTCCAGAAATGGTTTGTGACAAGCGTTATTAATGACGTTAGCGTTTACATCTCAATTTGTATCCGGCCAGTTACTAAAATGTTCATTCCTCGTTCAAAATGTTTACATCAAGGCCTCAGACTGCAGCTAGTATTTTTAAAACAGATTGATTACAGTGCATCCTATAAACGGTACAAATGGTTATTAGATGAATGCAGTGCAGGGAAATGAGATCACTCGCTAAATCAATTCCAGTTGTCTATGTCAATCAGACGGAACATTGACGCTAATTTAGGGTTTGACTTGCTTAATGAATGTTAGTGTGTTAGTCTTGTGACCTTAATAACCAAGGAAAGAGCAGATATGCAGTAAATATCTTTGCAGTTATATTTAAATAAAAATATCCAATATTAAAATTTGCCTGTTAACTCAGTTACTAGTTAATTATTTGTAGGTAGGTATTGGCATGTCGTATTACGTTTTCACAAAACTAGTTAATGTCTTTTTATAAATACATATATATAAGAATTAAAAATACATGTGCATTCATTTTAAATTAATTAACGGAAGCTCAATCAAACATTTGTCATAACATTGACATAATATAATACAATCAATATGTTCTCTCATAAAAACAATAAGTATTCAATATAACAGCTAAGACCAATGAGGGCTTGAAACGAATATGTATAGATACGTTATCACGATATGAACGATGTAGCAACACGCGTGAACCGATCCGTCAAACTGAGCGCATTAATCAACGCCTATCTATAATATATTCCATCTAATTTACAATTGGAGCTATTTGGATGATTGAAAACAACGACTAAAATAAGTTTTCTGTATTGATCTCTCCTTAATATTATGTCCTTATTTGATTATTCTGTACCATTTCAATAAAATACAAAGTGCGTATAAAGTTGAAAGCTAGCATTCAAGCGCATGTTACGCAAGCTATTTCTTGACTAATAGTTTTCATCATCCGTCAATGTATTTGTTTATGTTTACTTATACAAATATCCATTATCTACTTAGGTGTAAGTAAGTGAAAACATTTTTATATGTAACTTAGTTTCCCAATTTTATTGTACCTATCTTTACTATTTACATAATCTGTTTAGATTTTTAATTCTGTGTTAAGCAGGTATATAATTTTCCATCTATTGTGCCTTCTACTTTAAAGATTCAAGCTCGCCTTTTGTAGTTACCTACATTTACAGTTTTTGTTTTGGATTAAACCACCGCCTCTTTCATCAATTAGCTTGCTAGCAAAAACTAAACACTTCTAAACAAAACACTAACGAAACTAAAAAACTAGCATTGAGGGTTTATAATAGTTTATATGAAATAGGTACCAAACTGTGAGAACTCCATTTTCGTTCATGAACGTAGCAAATGCATTGCTTAACCTAAGCACTCACCATAATACAGGTTACAATCGATAATCGATGAATAATAAAACTGAGGCTACGCTGGTTCTTAAGCTATCGATACTTAACTACCATCTCAGAGTAAAAAAACATTTGCTTGCTACAATTTTACGAGTATATACAATGTATAAAGTACATCGCATTGTCAAGTTGCAATTCGGGGCTTATTATTGTTCAATGGTCGTTAATACTTGAATAATTTAAATTCTACTCTTTAATCACATCACAATCCGACTTCTCCGAAACCTTATGAAATCGATTCAAATGTAATAACGTTCCTTCGTCCCCTTGTTTGCGATGCGGCGAGGTCCGACTCGGAGTTCGCCGCTTTGATCATTGCAAACAGGACCGGCAGCTAACTTGTGTTTTAATTCATCTCGAACGTACTCAAACTTAAAGATTATAGACTCCCCTTTTATATTTACCTACTTATAAAGAGCTAACAATGCACACAATAACACTAAAGTTTCAAACGACGTTCTTTAAATCATGCCGAAATCGGCAGTGAAACAAATCATGATTGATATAATATCACGTAGGTGATGTAGTATTCGTAGCACGTAAGTATGTTAGGTACCTACTTATAGTGATTTTCTTTTTATTGTTTGGAACCTACACAAGAGAATACGGAACCAGATAAAAAACATAGGTACTCTTTCAAATTAAATATCACCATATTTGTTTACCCGTAATGTCTTTTATAGCAGGCAGTATCCACAGAATTCATGTATTACCTCTTAATTTAATCCCTATTAGTCTTTACACTAAAATTCACTAAATAGGCTATAACCGTATTCCCTGTATCCTATTTTATTTATATATTGTCATTGTTCCGTATCAAGTGCTGGTAGCGCCGTAGGGGGCGGCCCCTGTGGTCAGGCTCTATACGGACCACCTAGCAGTGTTTGCACTAAGCGCAATACTGCACATTGCGTGTGGCCTTGGGCCACCTAATTTGACTAGTAAATTTACCATCGTTGAACTTTTATTGCTTTAAAACTGTATACCTGGAGCTCGAAACCACTAGGTACCCTAAGAATTGAATCCACCTCTTAGGCAATTGTACTTAAAAAAATCGCTACTTTATATACTTACCTCAATAAAATATCGTAACTGCTCTGATTATGAAGTCTTAATAAAGAACATAATATAATAATATTCATAATACAGTATTTACACATAAAAACAAACCGGTTTATACCAGTATCGTATACTGCCCTAGGCATCCACTGATCCAGACAGTTCATTACAGGCCCACGTCACCGACCATTGTACTGAGACCCACTACCAAGCCTAATTCACCTACATTGTATAAAATAAGGCGGGTCAACATAAACTGGCCTACGACCTGGTGCAAGTAATTGAGCTTGTCAGTTTGCAGAAATTTGCATAGTTATTAGTTGCCGTGTTTATTTAATAATAATTTCTGATGCCTTCGCGGTTATTACACATTGGAATGAAACAACTATTAACGGATTTAACTCGCGTATTTTTATTTTATTTTATTTGCTGACGTTTCGGATTCTTTACAGTTTCCATAATCGTAGCATGACTGAGTTGACAAAAGTCTAACGCTAAAGTCACTTTAGCGTTAGACTTTTGTCAGCTCAGTCATGCTACGATTATGGAAACTGTAAAGAATCCGAAACGTCAGCAAATAAAATAAAATAAAAATACGCGAGTTAAATCCGTTAATAGTTGTTTCATTCCAATGTGTTTATTTAATTTTCGTTTTATTGCCGTCATGTTAGGATATTAATGCTAATATAAAATAATTAATTGCTTATTTAAGTTTTGTCGAAATATCAGGGTTGATTTTATGTAATTTGCCTGCTTAAAAATACGTACATATTAATATAGTTATTGGAATGAGCAAACATTCATAAACATAATAAGTCTAATTATTCGAAATAGATACCAATCATATAAAAAAAAAACTTTTTCTAAAAAGTATGTAAGAATTACTACTAGGTACAATAATTTTCGCCCGCAGCTACTAAACCCTTTTTAAATTTCAAGAAAGCCAAAGCACTTCGACCCTAAGTCGTAAATTAATGAAATAAATTAGTTGAGAGCAATTAAATTTATGGCGCCGAAGCGGGCCATCGGCAGTGTGCGCACGACCCGCCTCGGCTGCGGAAATCTCCTCTTAATTAAGTTATTGGCCCATTATAGCAGTACAGGCAAGTAATGTACCTAAGTAGATTGTTCAAGCGTCGGCAAATATGGCCTAATTATAATTATAGAGTTCACTTTGAGTCGTTCCCGTTTGGGCTCCTCGTAGCATCCAATGAACGCAGTGAGAATACTATCCTACGCCAAGCCAGCCAGTCGTCTTTAATAACGTTTTTTTCTTACTCTTATGTACGTATAGGGTGTAAAATAGGTCAATATATATACAGAAAGTAGATATAAATGTATTTTTATTTCCTTGAACCAATCAGGAGTTATAGAAAGTACCTAATAGTATTTTTGCAGATGAAATTGATAGAATCTAACGAAAAATCACACGGTTTCTGTTAGCGCATGTCTATTTCATACATTTGTGCTAGCCATAAAACACGAATAGTATTCAATACTGCAAGCTTAAAAGTTAACGTTTAAGCAAGAACATATTTCTGGTTTTTTATATTTTTTATCGAATTAAAATTATATTTCATTAATTTTAGCGTTTTGTATTTTAACTTACAAAAAAATGGAAAAGCTGGGTTTATTTTCAACAACACAAGAAGCGGTTGTAAAACCGTATAATTTAGGTCAAACAAGGTTTCGCTTTAATTCTGCTGTAATTAGATATTTGGCGAGCACTCGCGAACCCGTTCCGCGCGTGTCGGGTTGCGGACACACACGAACATTTCCTGGTGCTCAGAAGACAATACTTATAAGTAATAGTTTAAATTACAGACAGCTAAAATCGTTGAACATTTAGATATTTTTAAAACAATTTTTAGACTACATCCGAGAGAAAGATAAAATATATCTTATTTGACAGGACATTTGCATTCTATTATTCTAAAAATACTCAATAGGTACGTGCCTAACTACCTACCAATCTAAATTTTTCTTATTTTATAAAATTAAAATCATCATCAGCCCATCGCAATCCACTGCTGGACATAGGCCTCTCCAATAGGCCTTTTTTTTTTTTTTTTTTTTTTGGAAAATTAAAATATCAGTTTTCAATCTACGCACATTGCAAAAATACCGAATAAAGTAAGTAAGTATAATGTATATTTCAAAACAGCTTTACCATTGATGATGGTAAATAAAATCAGTTAAATAAAACTCGTATAGATAAATCTTTTGAGTTAGATAGGTACCTTTGCCGAGCCTGCGCCAGCACCGTCCAGGATGAATAATTTAGAAAAGAAAGCGAGTAGATACAAAGACAATGCAGCGTCGGTCCGTTTGTCCGCCATTGTTCTGTCCGCGGTCATATTTCGCTAGCCTGAGCTTACTGGTAGATCTCGCGAACTCTGGAGAGAAATGCGAAGGAGAAAATGTTAAATTATAGTTAGTTTTATTTGAGAACTAACAACAAGTTTTACATGCGTACAATAATAAACAACAATAATATTATATGTTAGTATTTATCACAATTTTATTCGCATTACTTAGTTTATTATTATCCATCCATTCAAATCGGGAATAGAATAAATGTATTCATATTTTGCTGAAAATACTTAGAAACACTTAAAAACAATCTTTTACAATAAAGTAAGTAAACAATAACAATAACGGTTCCACGTTGTACCAAAGATCAACTATATCCATTAGTTGATATTGAACTAAACAGACCATTACTTGCGAGTACTCTAGAATCATCATCGCTTTACCCACAGAGAGGTCTAACTTAAACAAACTTTAAACACAAGATCCCATTTTATCCTGATCTTCACGTTGAAGGAATTCTTATAATTTAAGAGGTCTTCTAAAGTTGGAGGGTCCAAGGAAATATGCGGACGTTTATGATCTAGCCAATTACGGGCCCGTGACAATTGTTATGAATCGGCCGGATTTACCGGCTTGTTAGGGGCTGCTTGTTTGTGAGACGGCCTGATTGTGATGGAGATAGTTCAGTAGCGCCTTTTGACTTTAAATATCTTTATATTTATTAGTTTTAAATATATTTTTTTATAAATTGTATGATGAAAAATTATGACCTGGGTTATTATACGGTAAAAGAATACCTAAGAAGTAAAAGAATACCTAAGTTACCTATATTTTCAAAAACACTAGGTAGGTACGCATTAATTAAACTACTTATATCAAGAAAACTTCATTGGAAACATCTTTTACTAATGATATTAATTCTTAATTGGTTATTAATGATCAAATTGGTTAGTTTAGGTTAGTTATAAATATTCTGAAACTAGTTTTCCATTAATTAAAAAAACAGCTATTTTTGTAACAAACTGATTTTCACTGCTATTATTATTGCACACAGGATATCATGTAGGACAAATAGCTCAAAGCAAAATAAAATCCTACACACCTATCAAAACATTACTTATTAGCAAATCACTAAAGAAACCGGTTCCCAGAAGACTCTAGAAAAAACAGGAAGACCATCTGACGCTTGCTCCATAGGTGCAAAAAATACGCACCTGTCATCGTCGACGAGACAAATTGTCACCGCTAATTTAACAAGAACCTTGTTGTATCGCGTAATCAGTTTAATTAGAAAAGTTAGTACTTAAATTTATTTCAGCGATAACAAGTGGTAATGAAGAAAGCAACAAAGATTCTGGTCACAATTCTCATCAAAAATCTATCGCTTGTTAACAATTTTGATATACGATAACAGTTGAAATTAGTGTACACTTATATTATGTAGACTAATATTACCTCAATCGTACAGTACACGCAACAGGTCAAGCTAGTAACCTATCTTAAGGAAACCGTGTAACGCGTACAGAACGTGGGTTAATTAATTTATTTAGTGTCGGTAATTAATTGTATACAGATGAAAAAGCTCGTCCGGGAGCGGTTTTTTAGTTGTATATTTTCTTAGGGTTCCATTGTCTAAATCTTCTTAAAGTTTAATTTGTTTTGCATGTTTAATTATTATCGATAGTGTCAGGAGAGGAAACGGACTTGTTAAATAATTCAATCGACACACTGTAGATAACACTGAGCTTAGCCGTTCTTCTAGGACCAGTAGTGATGTAAACAGTTTTCTCAAAATACTTACTCGTGCATGTCATTTTTCGCAAGTATTTTCATTAATAGAAAATCATAATAATTAAGGAATACAAGTTGAATAGACGTAGACGAGCATAGCTTTGAGGATAATAGACTCGCCCATAAACTTGACATGATTAAAATAGGTAGTATTAGGTAGGTACGGATTAATATATTAATTATAAACACGTCGTTAAGAATATATCAATTTGTTATACAAACAATCTAATGAAATGGATGTTTATTAGGTATTTATGCAAAAGTTCGGAACCCTCACATCGCGGTAAGTGTATATTTTAGCTGCGTTGGTGGGCTTAGGTAGGTACTTACATCAAGATTAATGATAATTACGATAAGACAGCTGTCAATAGAAATTGATGGCTGATATCATTGACAATTATAATTTGTTAAAAACATAGGCTGGTTTAAAATCAAATTTAAGGTAGCATTATGTTATTGCTTCAGTGACAAGAGGTATACGATTAGTAGCAACTGGCTTGCCAAATACAACTTGAGACTGATTAATGAAATGTCAATACAATATATCAAATTCGCTAAATAGTTAAATAATTCATACTACGCGTCTACAACAACAATAATTTAGTGATATAACAAAAACAAGGCATCCAAGTCGAATAGGAAATGACAATAAAATTACTAATAGGTATACCTATTATACTTATCACAATTCAAAATATTAAAACTACAAGAGAACAGTATTTTCACATTTACTTCGAAACGATTCCGACGCCAATTCCTAATAAAAAAGAGACCACCTCAGAACCCGGCCTGATTCAATGCCGCTTAAATATACATAATGTTAAGCGGTCAAACTGTTCTCGATACATCAGCGAACAAACATAAAAGGAACAAATACCTATAGGTACCTACAACATGAATTGAAAAACTTCTCTGTCAACATTTAAAAGATACAAACTAAGCCGGTATATTGATGATATTATCGCAATTTACCAAAGGTTAGCTATATTTTCTATAGGCAAGTCATTTTCATTTAAATTCGTGAAATGAGAACATAATTCGGTTTTTAAATAACGGTACCTAATAATTTACTAGGTTTCTTCCTATCATCTATCCTACCCTACGTCAAAGGAACAGAGTTGTTCATGTCTTATGGTTTCGTTCATTTTCACTTTACCTTGTATTTATGGTCGTAACTTTCTTCCTAAAACCATAAAAAGGGCACAACCAATGTCGCCATAAGCTCCATTTAATACCAGGTATCAAAAATACTGATGTCTTTAAGTTCATTCTATTTTGGAATGTCAACCATTTTTTTAGATTCCTTACAGCCAACGATTCTCAATGGACCAAGCACGCTACGGCAGACTTCATGGCAACAAAAAGAACCTTTTTTTTTCGAAATACGAACATGACTGGCCATTCATAAAACTAACCGTTGAACATTTAAATGTTATATATCACAATATAATGTCATAGTAATTTGAACTTAATGTCAATACAATAAATTTTATTTTGGGTTACAGTGTGTTCGTTGTTATATATCTTGAGGACTGTTAGAGCCTGTGCAAGCAGTTTATTTAGGACATTAGGGACGTGCCGATGTGTCATATGTTATTTAACACAATTATTAGTAGCTTTAAACCACAATGGAACGATTAAACATGAGCAAAGAATACGAGATAAAGGTATCCTTAGTTGAAAATTGAAATGACACGCCCAGGCAGCACAATAATTATACAAACTGTACCTACTGGAGCAAATGATTGAGGATTGTTTTATAATTTGTTTTGATGTGGTAGACTTAATACTTTAAAGTAGATACTCCTTTAGGCATCTGTGATATAAGACATAGGTATAGGTAGATCGTTAAAAATGAAGTTAGGTAATTTTTTCCGCCAATTCCTGAATCGACTGATAAAGTAATTGTTGTAGGAGATAGTTGGAATATAAAAATATAAAATATAGATTATTTGTGTGTAACCTACTTAGTAACTATTTATATGGTAAAATTCAATGGTTTAATTTAAATATTGAAACAAAAGGTTATGCACCTTACGTTTTACTACTCGTTAATTACAAACAAACAGCATTTACGACGTGTGCACTGTAAACGTGCTCCGTAAATATTTGTCTGTCCGTCCGCCCGTGTGTTTTAGGATTACTGCAACCGGTCTAATAATTTTACAATCTTAATTACTAATTACTTTAACCAAATTTTATTTATTATCAACCTTTTTATTAAATGTCGTGATATGAAAACTTGTAGGTATATATCATTTTCTGAACCCCTAGCAAACTCGTAGGTCTGTACCATTATTAAGGTAAACCTACGCTTTTTTATCTTTATTACCATTCATTTCCATATTAGAATGTTGTATTTGAAGTAACTATATAATTAATGAATTCCTTTTCTGATAACCCACCTATCTAAAAACATAAATCGCCAAATCTGAAAGTTTACAGACTGCTCTGATTAAACCAAAACAAATTTCTTTGGCCTTTCAACTCCTCTCTTCTATTTGTATTGTAAATTGCTTGTGCTTTACATTTAATTTGTATGTAGCAATGAATAATCCTTCTGGAAAGGCAATTACTTCCATTTACTATCCACATTTCCAACAATTTAGGGTTCTGTTGAAGGCAGCATGCAGTCGGACAAAGGCTCGTAAAGGCAGCTGCTAAGTATCAAATGCATCCAACTGCACTCACGTTTGATTATATTTCCTGAAATTAGCCATGCGAATTGTATTTCATTTGTTTATCTTGTTGATAGGTTGGACTTTAAGATCTAAAGACATTGTTTAAATACGTGTGTGGGATAGTATAAATACTTACTTAATATTTTGTTTTAAAAGTAAGGATAATATTTACTTACATATAAGGGGTGGGCCCTTAAATTTAAATGTAGGTATTATTTGTAAGGTTTCCTAAGTATATTTTATGTGTTAAGAGTCCGTAACGAGTCTAAAGTTATAGTTTAAAAAGCAGGATTTATCTATGCTTGTATTATTATTTTGCAACTAAATTGTACCAACAGTGAATTATTATTTCTAACGTCATCAATAAAGTGATAAATAAACCACTTTTCGTATCACTAAATCAAAGAAGATTAAAGTGAGAATCTTCGAAGCATTTCTTTACAACGAGGCAATTAAGATAATTTATAGTTATTGCCTAATACATACGTTTTCAAGATATAATGGAGCTTAATAATAAAACCATAACAACCTCATTCTTACTAATTTTATTATAAATTTGAGGACTTCAACAAACTCTTATAGGTACTTAGTAATTATGTAACAGTTTGGAATGAAACAACTGTTAACGGATTTAACTCGCGTATTTTTATTTTATTTTATTAGCTGACGTTTCGGATTCTTTACAGTTTCCATAATTATCCAGTTTCTTTAGTATTTAAGAATATTCAGTTATTGTCTAGGTAATCTAAAAGTTACAAAAGACTGACTACTTATTACGTTTTATATATACGTATAGATTAAGCTTCTTGATCTTTTGGTGGTCAATCCCATTTCCAAGAAACACAAGTTAAACTACTAACAAAAACATGTGATTATCATGAAATCGTAATAAATCTCGCCCCTATCAACGTCAAGTTACCTTCTTCTGAGGTTGATAAAAGGAAATGACCCTTATGCACAAAGAAATAGAGACAAAGTGAAACTAGTTGAGCTAATGTGATCCTGTGTTCTTGCTCAATTGTCCGTGAAAGATAGATGGATTTATAATTGTTGGCCAGAAAGGTTTGTGATATAAATTGTTTGTTTAGAAAGATGACTTTATGCATTTAGAGGGATAATGGTTTACGTATGTTTATAAGTTGTTTAGTATCCATTGTAAAAGTATGCTGAGTATGAAACTAGACCAATTTAAGTAAATTATATATTTTTAAATATAGAAAGGTGAAACGATTTTTGGTTAGTTTATTTGTTTATGTAGGTTTGTTTATTCGTTGTCAAGTGCTCATGGTAGGTACAAGCTTGTCTTATATTGGTACTCAATTTGCGTGAATTGAGCAAAGATAAGTATTTATTTATTTTTAAATTAGATACCTATTTTAGTTTAAAATTTGTAATTAATCCACGCGTCATTCTAGAACCTGCTAGGTTAGCAATTTATATAAAAAACTAGAGCAATTTCTGTAAATATGCTGCAAGTGTACTTATATTACACAATCGAGGTTCTGTCACGAGCATTTATCTCTGAACAAGTCATCGGAAACAAAAAATCTGTATAAAATTGTCTTCTAAGCGAGTTATTTAGTTGTTAGTATAATTGCATCGATATTAAGCCGTGGTTTGGATCGGCGTAATGGCATTGTAACCGCGCCTTGACAACTCGTACGGACTGCAGAGCAATGAATTTACAATTTTCAATAAACTGAGACACTGCAAAAAATCTAAGGACACTCGGTTAAACGTGTAGTTAAGCTGACCTTATTTGAAAGAGGCTCGTTTTCTACCCGTCAAACGTACCTTGTTCAACTGTCAGCACAAATCTGGTTGTTATTTAATTGGGTACCTATAAAATACTGTTTTATTAATGTGCCATATATAAAACCATTAAAACAAGACAAAGAATTATTTTGTTTTTCACAATCAACAAATTTCTATAACATGCTAAATACTTCTTCTTGTTAGCCTTTTTGTGTTTTTATTTAACGCTGTCTTATCTTTTATCCAAATTGCAAATTGTTGTACATTGTGAACTGGCCTTTAGTAATTCAGTTTGGAATATATTCAGAAACGAGAACAATGTATTTAATTCGATTGTCGAATTATTATTATTGCATCTCCATTTGTGCGTGTCGTCGGTACAGCGTCCCGCCAGCATAACGACCGCGTCATTATATTGGCAAAAACACTAATAACCCATTGTTTTGAACTGCTCTGCTGTGCCCGATAGCACAGTAGCCCAAGACAGCTAAATCAGCTAGTGTTATTTTTTTAATAAGCATCAAGCAGGGACAACTTTATGTAGGTAGTATTTTTTTCTTCTCTTTATAGTTTATCTACTCACAACCTTGTAGTTATCTGACTTCAGCTATGTCTACCTTTTCATGTTCTCCAATGAAGGTTTGTCTGTACAAACCTATATTTCTATATATGTATATATATATATATATATATATATATATATATTTATATATATATATATATATATATATATATATATATATATATATATTTATATATAAAGATTTCACTAGTAGTAAGAATTATATAATTGGTCCAATTGTATAATTATTTTTTGTTGTGATTGTTATAATCAGGAGGTTTGTATGTATACATAGAAGAAAATTAATGTTTTCGAAAAAAATATGGCGGTACTAAGTTCTTGGGATCAGCTAGTATTTTAGAAAATTCAAACCGAAACCTTTAAAATTTTAAAGGTTTCGTTTTTCTGCACAGAAATCACTAATCTTGTTTCGTTCGGAGTAAGCAAGCCTGTAGAAATATTCTGTCTCACAACAATTCGAGACGGAAATCAGTTTTTCGAGTGTAATTTTATGGGAGGATAATTTTTGATTGCGAGACTTTAACGGTTATGTTTGCTGTCCGTAAATATAGTTGGAATGGTTTTCGAATGTTTGTTGTAGTAATTACGATTGCATTCTGGGAAGGTTGTGTGCAATATTTTATAATTATAAGAGATACATACCTATCTATATGTTTGTAAGTAAGTTACTACATCATGGTCTTACCTAGGGTATCTTATGCCCCAGTAAGCCTCTAATTAGCAAATAAAGGCATAAAAAAATTGGTAAGTAAATAAAATGCCCATAGGTAAGCTTTAAATATAAGTATGATACCTATTTGATAATTTACATAAAATTGAAATTGATAGAAGTGTATTTGAGTAAGACTTATTTTAGTAGTAGTCCGAGAGAGTTTCTTCGCAACATTTAGACAAGCTGACGTCTCGACGCGGGTCGGTGTCAAATACGCCCATAGGGAGTTGTTTATACTGGGCTAAAGGTAAAGGAGTAAGCGGGGAAAGATAGTGATTTTATTCATAGCTAAAGTAATTTATTACGGTGCCCGCAATAATATCTTGTACCTACTCACATAAAAAGTTTAGATAGATTTTATTCAGATTGTATTATTTTATAAATTTTAGCTATTCTTAAGATTCCTTTCTAAATATAAAAAATAACGATAAAACATTTTTTTTTTCTGAAAGATGTCCTGGTTACCCTATAGTTTTGTTATGGTTACCTAATCAGCTAAATAATATTATTTAGGCGCACCATTTTTATAAGTACATATTCTTACGGCCCGTTAATTCTTTTGTCTTGGAATCACTGAAGTTCTGTTTACTATTTTGACAGCTGTCATGTCATGTTTATATACCTACACCTTTGTTTTTGTCATTGTTTTTAGAACATGTCAAAAATTGTTACCTGGGTGTAAACGAGTTTTGAGTATTTTCAAATATTTGTTTAATAAAATGATTTTATTTTTCATGTTACAGGTAATATTTAACAAGCTGCTAACCACAGTAAGGACATGATATGTTGATAATTATTAAAAGCTTTAAATTTATTCGCAAAATATATTACTTGCTTATGAACCCATTTCCTTTGAATAAAAACAAAAAGAATAATATTATAGGCACGATGATTGTTATTTATAAGTATAGCAAATTATTGGGATTGACGCACGTATTTGCAGACATTTTTTTATGTTATATTAACTCCGCATTGTTATTCAATTACTTTTTCTCACATTCGTTGTATACCTACTAACTACACACCTACGATGCGAATGATTCCATTATTTTTTTATAACACCCCGTTCTAATCTAAGAAATAAAGTCATAAACATGTAAACCCAAAAATGGTTTCATTCGGGACTCGAAGCTGGAGATTTACGACGCTATCACGTTACTGATAAGACACCCTCGTAAAGTGACACTATAGTTTGGGCACAGTTTGGGTTGACAATATTATAGTTACTACCCTGTTGAGGTGTGACAAAACGGGGTTTTATTATTTTGGGCGTGTTCTGTTTGACGAGATTTTTATCTTGTTAAACACCCTTGTCACAGCTTGTGTAAGGTATCCCCTTTAGGTAAATAATTTGCGTCAAAGTGTGATTATCGAATACTAAAATGTACAGTTATTATTTAAATATCTTAGTCACTACGTGATCTTAAGGTTTGATAAAATGGTATTAATTCATTATTGTAGTACCTACTGGGGCTGAATAGGACCTTTATTATTAAGCAAATTTTTTAGTTTTTCAATAAATATTTTAGTTTGTTTATTTAGGGTTGATGAATTAGATAACATCATTGAGAAGTTTATGAACTTATAAGTTCCATCAGGAGCGTAAACCTTGAAGTGCATGCGCAATTAAATATAGAAAAACCATGTGCTAGTGAGGTATATAATTATAACGTTTAAATTAATATGTTTATTACCAGGTTAGAAATTCTTGCAACCGACTGGCAGACTATCTTATTTATCTCCCGTACACTTGAGTTCATTACGTCCGTCGTCGCTGCATGTGCAATGTCATTGCCACCCAGTGTAACTTCCTTTTGTAAACAAACACAGTAGATATTTAGTATTTCGGTTTATGGGTGAGTTCAAAAGGATAAGATGAGTAGCACTATTGTTATTGACAGTCTGTAAAATAACTTAATAATAAATACCTAAATATTATTGATTGCAAAATTTGTAAAAATAACATAAGTACTGTAGGTACTGTAATCATAAATTAGGAACGTTTGGTACAAAAATGTTGAAACAGAAGTTATGTGTTAGAACAACAATATGTCTTCCAATTTATTTTGAGCAAATGACTTTATTATTTCAACCTGCGACTTTGATCCATATTCAGATAAGTAGAAAAAAATTACAAATTGTCTATGGAAAAATCCTAATCATATGACAGCAACTCTACAAATAGTCCCTGATTGTCTATGACAAATTCATTCGACCGAGACTGTTCCGATTCGAGTAACGAACCGTGCCGTGTCGCATGCCTTGGCAAACAGGACATCTGGCGAATGTTAAATTACTGTTCGTTACTACCTGATACCAGACAAGCAGAGGATGAAGTCTAATAGCAGTTTACATATATAACTAACTAGACGTTCGGCCCGACTTCGCACGTATCCCTATTTTTATTTTTTTGAATATATTCTATAGCCTATGTTACTCGTGGATAATGTAGCTTTCGAATGGTGAAAGAATTTTTAAAAATGGTCCATTAGTTTTTGAGCCTATTCATTACATCCAAACAAAGTTTTCCTCTTTATAATATTAGTATAGATTATGAAATACTAAAGTATAAAAAGAGCGTCAACGTTATCACAATCCTTTAGGTACTTGTAAAATTTTCTTGTAAGCGGAATAGTTTGTATGTAACAGAACAATGTATTAATAACAATTTATATAAGTAGTTAGTCACTAGACTAAACTTATTATTAAATTTATAGTAATTTTTTTTATTATGCGCGTGATAAGCACAGCAATATTTATTTCAAAAGCCTCCGATAAGTGATAATATCCACATTGTAACTTTTATCTAGAACTATTAAATTTAAAAGGTTTAAATACCTAAATGTAAATAGAATCATTTCCTGTCATCGTAGCCAAAGATTCAAAATGTCTTAATAAACGAATATATTTTCGTTATTTAGAGCGCATCTGTAGTTTTATTAGATAGTGTCGTGTAGGTTTATTAGACGCCGGTGACAGGACGCACGTGTAGAGATATAGCTTTATGTCACACGTCGCCCCATATTAAATAGATAATGGATTGATCAGAAATAATATTAAAATAATTTGAATTACTAGATATTAGTCAAGCTTTAAAATAAATTTGTTGTTGAATTTATACAAATCGTCGCATTATTGCGATATAATAAAATCGGCTGTAAGGTAAAATTTATTAAGTGGCAATCACATAAAGAAACAAGAACCCAGTGTGAATTATAATCGTACGAGGCGGAGTTGCTATGTGTGTGGTCGCATAAAAAAAACAAAGTACCTAAGCATCAATCAACACACCGTAATGCAACGAAGTTTTCAGTAAAATATTCTTATTGTGTTATATATTTTTACTGTCGGATACTAACGGACAGGGTACGTCGTTCGTTACTTTTTTTAAAATCCAATATTTATTATGTATGTATGTAAACTCTTTATTGTACAACAACAAAACAAAATAATACCTATATATACGAAAACAATATAAATGTACATAGGCGAACTTATCCCTTTAAGGTATCTCTTCCAGTTAACCTGTGGTTATGTGCCTTAAAAAGTAATTTAGTTTCGCGCCAAAACCCGTGCTTTTTTTGTTTAAATCCTGTTTGAACAATGATTGATGGCCCGCGGAGGCGTATCGTTAAAGCGGTGCATTAAATAACGATTTTTCACCATCATGCTCGTCCTGCTTATGTGCAGTTTTATGCATTTTTTTGAATATCAGTTGTTTCCCTTTGTAGATAGGCAATATTTAATATTGATTTTGTCAAAATTTTCCGTATAGTAAATTGAATTCCGGACATCCATCGCAGTAAAGCCATCTTTTAAAGGGATACCTACGATTGATATTCAGAAACAATGTAAGACCGCTTTCAAACCTCTTTCTAATACAAGTAAACATATTTCACTTTTTATAATACTTAGGTGCAGTAGGTACATTATCACCGAGTAAATATAATATAATACCTATATGTAGTTGTCGTAAACCTTTTACAATTTCGTAAATATTGAACCATTATCGTAATTATTTGTTGAACGAGTGACGCGTAATTTCTGAAGTTGTTACTTTGTGACGGCACGAAGTTTTCCGATCCATTTGATCGACTTGACTTATGATTGATCGCTTTTAACGAAAATTGAAAATTGAGATTAAATTTTCCAACTTGTATTGAGATAAAAAGGTGCAGCTGAGGTTAGGTAGATAAATATAAAGTTATGTCACATCAGAATTATATGGTATGGGACCTAGCGCATAATATTTTTACTGCACAATAAAGCACCTGCCACTGCAACTTTATGCAAAGATTATATTATTATGACATTGACAGAAGCTTTCTTGAGTGAGCCGGACGGATAGAGATATCTATACCAATATTATAAAACTGAAGAGTTTGTTTGTTTGTTTGAACGCACTAATCTCATGAACTACAGGTTCGAATTCAAAAATTCTTTTTTTGTTTAAAGAAAGCATCAGGTTATATAACAACACGCTGCGACCAATAGGAGCGAAGAAACAGTGGAAAATACCTATGTAAAAAACGGGGAAAATATAAAGTCTTATGAAGAATTACTATTCCACGGGGACGAAGTCGCGGGCACAGCTAGTTAAAACATAAGAGTAAAGAAATTTTATTTATTTATTTATTTACACTTTATTGCACAATAAAAAACAAATGTACAAAAGGCGGACTTAATGCCATACGGCATTCTCTACCAGACAACCTTTAAAGCAAACAGAGAGCATGTGTAGGCGCAAAAAGAATAATACATATAAAATAATAGATACAATATATTATTATGACAGGATGATATTACACTACATAAATACATTACATAAATATACTAAAGTATATAGATATATAAAAATACATAAATAACTACAATGACAGATGATGAAAACTAAAGATTTAAAAAGTGCTTACGTAACAAACGCTTGAATGCTAGCTTACTCGGTGAAATTGGATTCGTTAAAGTTGCAGTTATGTACAAATTGATTTCAGTAAAATAATATCTAATCTTAGGAATTCGGACGACGTAATATTTAAGTGTCAGCAGATGAACTCGTAAATTATGCAGCAATATACATTTGATATAAGCCGCGTCCGATGTGGCCCGAATGATCCTTTGGCATTCATCCGGTCATTTATATTATCTTTGTATAAGTATACAGACTTCGTAAAATTAACATTCTAAAGCATTAGCAATATGTATGTAGCATTTTTTCTGAATCTCAACAATTTTTACCTTCAAGAACTTATTAATATTGAATCATTAATCGTTTAGTAAAGTGCTAGTCAATAGACTGGTTGTCAAAATTTGTCATTAGCTACAAAAGTTGAGTTGACTTTCCACTCCTTTGGAAGAACCGCCGTAGCTCTTGATAGAAACATGTAATAAAATATCAGCGTTGATGAATCAGTCGATCTGTCACTCGGGATATTTCCTTTTACATTTATAAATATGTAATCTATTTTAAAATTTAATTTGAGTTCTAAATCGGATACATGCAGTAAACAGGGAAAGCGTATGGCGACTGGCACGACTTCAAACGCGCTATTTCCGACGCATCGATTGATCGGTTCCAAGATGCGTGTACCCACGACAAAGTTGACCGAATGAGTTAGTATAATAAAACATGTTTTTCTTCATAACATGTCTTCCAGAACTTTATTATTTTATGAAGATATATTTTGACTACCTACTCTATACGATGAGAACCTAAAGCTCGTATGAATACCTACCTAATAAAAATATTTTTACACGTGTTTGTTATATCCAAACTTAAATATGTATATCTAAAAAAAGTTGTCAGTAACGTTGCTATTACATATTTATACTTTTTCAGTCATGGGAATATAATCTGTATCAAAAAAAATCCAAACATTTAAAATCACAGCACGTCACACCAACAAGTGACATTTACCTACCTTTACAAAAAAAAAACATAAAGGACAATCCACACGGGCAGTTTATCGCGTCAATTTATCTGAACGCGTAAACGCTATCGCGACGAATCGGCTCGTGTGTTCCCGCCGACAAACATTTCAATGGTAAAAGGATAAAATGACGCAAAAGGCAAACCGTAAGCTACATTTGATACCTTTTGATTTTGTAACTGGGTTTCAAATGATGTCTCATGTTTTTGTCTGTTAACGTTTATAATTTTTAATTTGAATATTGTTTGAATGTAATGTAATAAACGTTAATTTCATTTAACTAACATGATTGTTATTATTTGTAACTGCTTAATTTTAATCACTCTGAGTAATCAACAATTTGTTTAACAATTAGGTAGGTACCTAATGTGTTGAATTTACTTAACTTGCCTTTTATCAATACATAGTATAAAACAAAGTCGCTTTCGCTGTATGTCCGTATGTATGCTTAGATCTTTAAAACTACGCAACGGATTTTGATGCGGTTTTTTTTAATAGATAGAGTGATTCTTAAGGAAGGTTTATAGCACCCGTGCGAAGCCGGGGCGGGTCACTAGTTTATTATAAAATGTGTTCTTCCACAGTTCTGTGGACGCCATTATTGACTAAAATACCCAACTTGATTTAATATTACATTTCAAAACTTTTTTGTTCCGTTTACGTTTGCACCTTTTTTGTTGCCTTTTACGTGAAATGTTTTTGATGATTAAATAATTGTTAGGTCAATCTTCGAAGAAATTAAACACTCTTGGTGAGTATATTTGCAGCTAAATAAACAGGTTCGTTTAATAATAGCTATCATGACCAAGTTTTGGGTTATTAATATTTCTTACTTAAACAAGCTAAATATTATTAAAATGTCAAATATATCAAGCTTACCAAACACACTAGTCGGCTTGCATTTAAAAATTTGTAATATCAATAATGCGATTTGTGTCAACATGAAATGTGTTTTTGGACTAATTTGGATTTCGGAGTCATACTTTTTTTAAATTGAAGTTACTTACTTCGAGTGGAATTAAAGAATAACATGTAGGTACCTATATGAAACGGAGAATGAAGCATTAGAATGTTTTTGAATGTTCTGTAAATATTACAACAAGCTGTAGATACCTTTATTTATGCATTGCAATAAAAATCTATATGTAATAATTAACATGTTTGTACTCATAATAAAATACTAAAATATATGTAAATTTATAATAAGAGAGAAAATCCCCAAACTAAGTTATGTTTACCGAGTCATGCTCTAATAAGTTAATTTTATTCCATTGGCTGCAAAATGTTTGTAAACTGCGGTATTTTGAGCTGCAACGGGACTAAACTGCAGAATTAACGAGTCCCTTGCACTACGTGTTTTAGAAATAAATCTAGGTACATTTGTAAAACAATGCTAGCGGAAAATTGACGCACGGACGAAATTCCCTTTAGACAGGTTCGACCATTATTATTCCGCTTTTTTTTTCATCTCTATCATAAAAGTACTTTGAAAAATATAAGTAGGTACCTACCTACATCAAGTATTTATATTTTATATGAAATAGTTTTTAAACATTGTTTAGTCTTGATAATTTTGTCTTTTGACGGCAGTTATTATAAACAGGACAACTTATAAAAATTAAATAATACAGATTTACGTAGATTTGTTTTATTCTTCATGTCAATAGAGGACCTGAAGTTTTATTTTAAATTTTAAAGTAAATATCGCCGACGCACACAAGCAAAACAACAACTGGCCATACTGTCGCTGCGTATTGTACTAAACTTTTAAATCTACCGTCCTGTTATGGATATATTGGTATTTTGCAAATTCTTGCGCTCATTACTTATTAGTCTTAATTAGTTTTAAGTTCTCGTATAAGTGAATTGTATTTAATTCTTTTGAGAATAAAGTATTCTTTAACCCCATATGTTAACGAGAATTTAATAATGCTGCTAGGATATTTTATTCCTACTAAGTGTTGTAACTTTTTGCATGTAAGTTACAGTACCTAATTCAAGATGAGCCCGTTGAATGACGTGTTTCCAAATTAAATTCCAGGACATGTCGGCAATTAGGTCGGATCTTTTAAAATAACCTGAATAAACTTCAAAAGTGACCAAAACGTACCGGGTAGTAATCCCGCATGGAGTGGCGACTCACTGTCACCTGTTTTAATTTGTCACCCTGTCAGCACTCATGTGTGGTGCAAGACACAGAAGATAAATACGTGCGTTGAAAAAAATATCCATAATAATATAATGGTTATAAATACATGTAATTCTAAGTGACCAACCATAAACTTGAGTTAGGTATAAGTACCTAATTAAAGATACACGTCCAAAATACCAATGATCTTTTTAATTTCTCTAAATAACTAAATATTTCATCCTGTAAGTTATTTAAACTACTTCTATATTTTTATGTTCCTTATGCAACCGATTTTAGCATTCTAATATATCTTTTAACGACGCTATTATTTTAAGCAAAAGCAAATAATTATTATTGTAATTACGTGAAGTCTTAATTCTTTGGAATGAAACAACAATAGACGGATTTTACTCGCGCATTCTATTTTTAACCCCCGACGCAAAAACGACGGGGTGTTATAAGTTTGACGTGTCTGTCTGTCTGTCTGTGTGTGTGTGTGTGTGTGTGTGTCTGTCTGTGGCATCATAGCTCCCTAACGCATGAACCGATTTTGATTCTGTTTTTTTTGTTTGAAAGGTGTATATGTCGGGAGTGTTCTTAGCTATGTTTTATAAAAATCGTCTCAGTAGTTTAATAATTAGGGGGGGTTAAAGAGGGGATGTAAAAATAAATGTCTACAAATATACTCGAGTGGGGTATCCAATGAAAGAGGGTGACGAGTACATTACAAAATTGAAATCATAATGAAAATCGGTTGAGTCGTTCAAAAAATATTGGGAGTGAAAGTGGGGATGGAAAAACAAATGTCTACAAATATACCCGAGTGGGGTATCAAATGAAAGAGGATTGCGTGTACATTACAAAATTGAAATCATAATCAAAATCGGTTAAGTAGTTTAAAAATTATGGGGAGTAATAGTGTAAATGGTAAGCCCAATGTCGACAAATATACCCGAATGGGGTATCAAATGGAAGAGGATAACATGTACATTACGAAATTCTATGTGAAATGGAATTTAGTTAAAAATAATAATATGTAGTAGGTACCTACTTACAAAAAGTATGAAATAAAAAAATGAATTAAAAATTTAACAAACCCCCGACATAAAAACTAAAAGGCCCTCTAAAAAGTATAACAATAATAAAATCTTAATATTAGTAACCTAAGTAAGTATTAATATTTCTACAAAGAAAACGTCATGTCGGGGGGACCGTAGGTATAGATAGATTGTAAATATTAGGTAAGTACACCTAAATGAAAGCGGTCCCCCCGACATGACGTTTTCTTTGTAGAAATATTAATACTTACTTAGGTTACTAATATTAAGATTTTATTATTGTTATACTTTTTAGAGGGCCTTTTAGTTTTTATGTCGGGGGTTTGTTAAATTTTTATATTGGCTGACGTTTCGAGTGAGTCTTATTTCTATACAACATTACCTATTATACTTAACCACAAAACAATGTAGGTACTTATAAAAAACAAGCCCATGTTTGGAGTCATCGGGCCTTCTTAGACATGCCGCAATGTGTGTAATAAATAAGTATGTATATGGTACTGCGTGTCACCTGTTTCAATTTGTCAATATGTCAACACTCCTGCGGCACAAGATATAAGAGACTAGTAAGTTACTAGTTACCTTATAAATATAACTCAAATATGTAGCAAGTTTTGGGATAGATTCTAAAATTATATATCTTTCTGTTGTCAGTCATGTAATATTGGAGCGCTTCTGTATAATAATAATATGTATAGGTACGTGTCTTGGATATGATTTCGATTAGGTTTTGTCTGCAGCTGATTTTAAACCGTTACATATAAAGACATAGACATAAAAATATTAAAAGTAGTAGTAGAGTTCCTACCCTTTTATTGTTACTAGGTTTTGTTGCAAATAATCGCTTTACGATATGCTAGAGTATAGACATACACTAGCATACAGAGACCTGTAAATACTGTTATTGCTTTTGTGACATAGTCATTTTTAAACATACTTGCTTCAATAGGAGTAGTCACCGTTTTACATAGATCATATAAACGTAGGTAGGTACCTACTAAAGAAGACCTTTAATTTTTAATAATGACAACCCCATATAATTTTTAAAATATAAGAATACTTTTAAACTTCCTATGCGGCCAGCATTTTCACTGGCTCGCAACCTCTATAGTACCTATATTATTATTTTCAAAACTAAGACATTTGTAAATAATCGTATAAGTCTTTGCATTGAGTCCAAGAGTCCCCTCAGCACATTCGTAACGATAATGACAGGAATGTCCACTCGATGACACGCGGGGGACGTGAGGGCATTTAAGACCGTAATTACGTGGGGCGATGACAAATCATGAATGTTAGCAAAATATAGTAGGGCCTGGAAAGGCCTACATGACATCTTAGTATGATGTTATGATACCGTTTCTCCTGTAAGTACTTTGTATATTCAAACATATACACAATATATTTACAAGTAAATTTATATCATCTTTAGACCCTAATTTTTATATTACCCATCGTAGATATATTAAGTGTTAAACTCCTTTCCCAGATTCTTTCAGCTATCTATTATGCCAAGACTTATTAAAAAAATCTAGTAAGTATTTTATGAATTGTTCAACTCAGGTACCCACTTTAGTTAGACAAAGATATACAATACTCATGTACTTATGTGTATGTCATTTAATGTAAGGAGCATTTTCTTGACGTATGTTGATATAGGCTTAATTAATCTCACCACAAATGTTATCATCTCTGCCTGTAAGTAGGTACTGTGAAAAATAAAAAGTTATAAAAATGTAATAAAGCGAAACGCAATGGAATGCAATATATAAATTTTGTTGTATGTGCATATGCGTGCAAGTGCAAGCAACAAAATTTATATATTGCATTCCAACGCGTTCTGCTTTATTGAATTTTTGTAACTTTTCTATATGGTATATATACTTATAAAGTGCATACCTTTGCATATACCGTATAAAGTGTATAACGTTAAATCTATAAATGATAGTTGTTGCTTATTTTCGAACAGTTTAAGGAGAGTTTAACTCTCATGCTTAATAGAATCGCACCTCCCCGCACTGACGCGAATAAAGTTAAACCCTATAAATGCAAACATTGAAGTGTTCCTTATTTCCCTCTCAAGCAGTATCAAACAGCAAACACCAAGTCAAACTATCAAAGGAAACTGTTATGCTGTACCTACTGTAACTGTTCATATGTATACTACACTTACTTCTAGTAAATCACTTATGAAACAAGTACCTAATACTTCTGTACCTACCTCGATATTTTGAAGGTAAGTAAATCAATTCGTATGACTTGTGTAAGATATTATTATTATACCTACTCTTTATAATGGTACGAGTAAATATACTTATAGTGTATAAATCATGTAATGTGCTAATAGCGGTGAATGAAAACGAATATCGGCGGGCGGAGATAGGCCTAGAGGGCGGGTGATTCAATAACATTCAATTAAACCTCCTGCAATTAGGAACCGGCCCGCGAGGGCTCGCGGAGTAAACACACCTGGATGAGATTAGTAACTTTAAAACATAAACTAATACACGAATAAACAAAACAAATCTATTTAAATTGATGCACGATACGCATTATGTACCTACGACTAGCTTTTGACCGCGAGTCCGTCCGCGTGGAATTAGTTATTTCAACATTTCATCCCTCCCTTAGAACCTTTTTTTTTATAAATAGTGAAAAGCAGTAAGTAGTAGTAACCTATGCCCTTTCTCAGGCTCTAGTCTATCTGTGTACCAAATTTAATTTTAATCGGTTCATTAGTTTTAGCGTGAAAGCGAAACAGACCGAGTTACTTTCGCATTTATAATATTACTTAGGATTAGGATTACCATATCATGATACATTTTCAGTAGCTATCGATTTCTAAAAATTACATCTTAATGCTTATCTCTCTTAGTCTCACCTCTTAATGATTTATAGAAGAAAAATCTATCAATAACTCGATGACATTTTGAATAGATTTTATTTTTACCTATATTTTTGAACACAGACGTTTCTAGAGTCCAAACAGTTTACTGTCCGACAGTAGGTCTGCCGTAACAAATCGTCGTGTCATGTTTTATATAATTTACCCACCGTATCGCGCCTGGGCCGATCCGATCTACGGCAGTAGCTACTCTTGCTCCTTTAGTGTAGATGACTATCTTCTAGTGGAATGGCTGGTCGAAACTTTTTATTTCTATGTATAAACATTGTTGGCACTCTGAGCACTTTTAATTTTAATTATTTAGCAGTTTTAGGGTAATTTATTGTATGTATTTGTTTACCGATATGCTATTATACCTACGTATGATACTACTACCTATGTATGCCTCTACAAGCCGCTCGAGTGCTCTTATTGTATTTTGAATAATTTCGATTGTATCTTGAATACATAAAGTTTGTATTTACAATTTTCCTCCTTGAAAATACTCCAACGTCAACTAATAAAATTACTTTTCAGTATGTTTAAATTAATCTCAAAAAATTAAAACTACAGGTACCTAGACAGGGTTCTCTCTAACTTTACTTTTGTTCAAACCGGACCTTAACGTGTGATTCAAGTTTATCCAGAATAAAAACACATCGCCATCCGGTTCCGCACGCGAATATATTACAGAATCAAGTCGCAGTCGGTCTCCGCTGTCTTTTGTTCCATTTTTGTCTCCACCGCGGAATGCGTGAAGAATTGCCGTACTTAAATTAAGAAACGTTTTATTTTGTGAAAATGTCGTGTTACAACATCATCAATTGAACAACTGTACTTAAACCCCACGTTCTCACACTTAATAGGTTGCCGAAACTCGCAAAAAAACGAATATAAACCAAACCCCAGGCACTAATAATATTATAGTTTAATAGAAATATATACAGGCAGACAAACTTGGTTTAGCAGCACAAAATCTATTCACGGAACCTGAAGGCACTACCCACAAAAGAAAATTGATTTCTGTAATTAAAAAGATTTGAGAAATATTTACAAATAATTACAAAATGGGAAAACGAATTTCTTAAAACACCTTCAAACTTAAAAAACACATGAATAAAATGAATACCTGTAAGTTCTTTTAATTTCAGTGAAATAAAATGTACGTATTCATAATAAGGCATATCAAAGCATTGCATAAACGTTTTACATACCATTTCTCGTGGAATTTCATGCTTTTAACACGGCCGTGTCATTCTTTCTCGCATTTTAATATTTTCTCGGACACGGTTGTTTCGGTAAATCGAAAAGGATATCATGTTTCAAGCCTTTATTTTAAAGTCATACAATAAATACTATGGCTTTAACATAGTGTCTTTTAGTGTTCTATAATATGAACATTATATCAATTGAAAACGTTTAATTTCATCATGACAATACTGATATCTATTGCCGATTACTGGAACTTTAATATCTAGTTGTCTTGAAATAATAACAATGTTATTATCATTAGTAATTACCTGTCGTCTGTAGGTACTATGTGTGGGTACTATCTTTAAAACAGCATCCTTAAAAACTTTGGGTAAGAGAAAAAGGACATTTTTACGAACTAAGTAACAAAATAAAATCCCGCCAAATGCATTCTCGTAAACCTAAGTTAGTCACTGGCTTAACACTCAACAACCATGTTTACGACCCTACCTTAATAGAAGACTTCACACTACAAACTCAATTTCACAACAGACAAGCCAATTTACACTTTATATTGAACACTGTAAGTTTATATGAATGAATCCAACTATATAATCTGTACAGAGACCCAAAGTTTGAGTTATACCTAATGCTTAGATTGAGTTGATGTTATTTAGATTAAGTAAATTTATTTAGAATAATAATATGTACAGCTGCACGGCTGGTAGGAATTCGGTAAGTATCTAAGAAAATCTTCAAGTGTAGTAAGGTTAAATTTTTAAGCTTTAACTGGCTTTTAAAATTGAATGACATAAACAATTAGGTGAAATTGCAATTGATGTGATACAATAGAACAGATTTTTATTACTACTACAAATTCATCAACCAAATCCACATTGAAAAGCTTCTTTTGAGAATCCAGTCCATGAACAATGATCGACAAGCATGCAACCACGTTGTCTTATTACCCTCCCACTGACTCCCACTGGTATCCTTACAACGTTCATAAAATTATCCATTACCTTCGATGTTCCAAGATAATGAAATTACCATATTTCTCAAGACTAAACTCTTTATCTGCAGGAGTTACCCCCAGGGCTATGTTATAAATTTAACCTGTTACTGCTTTATGTTAAGATCATTTTCCACTTTACCTCTGAAGCTTAAGTTATCACTAGAGATGTAATGAGATGAGAACTCAAGTATAAGTTTTATTTTATAGAATCTTGTATTCGTGAACTATACAAAATCACAAAATAACCATCAACAATATTATGATGCCCACATATGAAAAAAAATCCGTTATTAATCAATCAATCAAGGTATAAAAGTTTAGGTCTTCCAAGTAGATAGATATATATAAGTACAGTCAAATAGATTCAATACACTACATTATTTGAGCGACAGTTTCATGCCCTGTGGTTTAACTTCTGTTTTATCATATAATCTACTATTTTTGTTTCTTTGTATTGTTAGACACTGCTTTTAAACGTACGTATCTTCAATTGTATTTAAAATAATCGTATACATAATGTTAGTACCATACTGGAAAGCTGCACGCAAAATCTCGAGAGTGCCGCAAGGCAATGTTCTAGGCCCACCAGTACCTATACGTACGTAGGTAGTAGGTACGCTTAATAAATGTAGAACAGGGTTGAAAATACGAAATTCATAATTATTATGCTTAACGTAACTAATAATTATTATCTTTGTATAAACGTCACAAATTAAGAACAACGTAGGTTAAATTCGTGAAAATGTAAAACATAATTATTTTTAGGTTAATACTTAAAAACCTACACTAAATACGTGCTTAATGTAAATTCTAATTGTATCACTAAGTTCGTTTTAAAAGTTATCCAAAAATCAGAGCTATGTATTTTACCTACTTGCAATGGATGTTTTACTTTTACAGCCCTACGTACTTGGCACCATACATACACATAGGCTGTATCACAAACCCTCTAGGTGCAATCATTTCATCCGTCGAGCAATCACTCGACTGCAGTGCCGCGGGCTGCGTACGCGCCGAATTATCGGTTACAGCGTACTGTTGATTTTGCGTTTGTTGACTTTGAAATGTTTGGTGCCGCTTAAATTGTGAAGTAAAGGAAGAAAAAGTATTAAAATATCAATAGTTATATTTATACTAGAATTAGCGCATTAGGTACGTGGCTTTGATCAGGTTTAATTCATCAAGGATTACAAATCACAAAGCCCAAAATACGATACGTCGTTACAATAATATTTTATATTTTAAGGCAAAAGTATTTTTTTAAATAGTATTTTGCCATTGTAACCTGATGCTGAATCGAACTAAGCCCCGGGCACACGAGCAGCCGCGCCCGCGCCGATTCGATCATTCATATTTATGGTAGAAAGTATTTGTATTTATCCCAAGCTTTTTTGTTGCAGGTAATGTTCCGCTGATGCAGAGGCCGCCGGCGGTAAGCTGGTTACCTTAACGACATGAGTATATCACTTACCCACCAGTGTACTCTTTAACAAGTTCTGTGTTTGGTTTAAGTCTCGATACTGAAACGATATTTTGCTTTCACAAAACTTAAGGAATCAAAACTTTCCCATTCCGTATAACTGATACAACTACCTTTACTCTAATGATTTTGTTTTTCTAAAGGAGCTTTTTCTTTCTTTTCCGCATTTACAAAGTGTTACTCTAGTAACAAAACACAACTAACAATTACACTATCTACCAGTGTTAACTTCAGAAAGTTCTCCAACGAAGTAGACGGGTCGTTAACAGTTTTACAAAAAAATAGGAAATGGACGCGTTACCAACTTTCTATTCCCAAGTTTAAGTAAGTTTAGTTTGCTAAAAATTGTTGGGAGACGGTGCATATTTGAAGTTGGAAATTCTAAGGTTTTCGAACTTGTAAAGAAATTCATTTTGAGTTTGTTTCAACATTTTTTTTTATTTTGGTGTTTTGAGCAAAATGCGGGTGACTAAAATTTTAATTGTACCATTTATCTTCCGTGCCCAAAGTATGCCAATCCTCTATCTTTTGAACTGTAATAGGTAATATTTAATAAATTATAAAATTCCTTGCCAATTTATTAACGCTTTTACAAAAACAAAACAAAGAGTAGGTAATAATAATAGAACTAACTACTAAGTAGTAAATAAAACTCTCTCATTTCAACTAGACCAGCAAGCGCGTAAAGTTACTGTCGCAAAAACGCAAAGAAAGTATTTTACCTATTGCAAAGTATGACAATGACAGGTTCTTTCTTTTTGTCTGATTATAACCAATGTATTAGACAACTCAAAGTATTGAGTAGGTACCTATGCCCGTCTGGTAATTATAATAATTAATCTTTGATAACAACGTTACCCTGTTAATACCATGTGTACGAACATAATCCGTACAAACAGACGCATCAAATACAACGCCCGGGGCCTGTAATTAACCCTCGAAACATAATTCACAATCACTGTACGTGAATATTAATTTATTATTCAAATTACTTACTTAGTCAATATTGCAATGTTAATGAGAGTTTTTAATTTAGCACTCGCGTAAGCTCATAATATATGAATGATGAGCAAATATAAAAGCGATAAAAATAATTTATGATTCTTTACCCCATACGAATTACTTGTTCTGCATGATCCAAAACTTATGCTAAACATAACAAATGTTTGACATACACAGCGCTTAATATTTTGTCGACCCTGTCAAAGCTTAAGATGTTATAAATTAGTTAACCTCTTGGAAATATTCCCTGTAAATAATATTAAATATTCTTGGCTGTTTAGTCTATAAGTCATCTATAATGTATGTGAAAACTCATTCCCCTTCTGCTCATATCCATCCATCAGCGCAATCTGTAATCGCAGCTCCTAGCTCTTCGTAGGTAATATTAATAGGTACACACGATGTTTTCTTTATTAACAAATTTTACAAGAAACAATCATATTTAATTTAAATAAATATTATACCATTATTGTGTAAGAGTACCTAGTTATTTTTTGGGTGTAGTTTTATTTATAGATTGTTGAGTTTTATGTAGTTTCTCCGTATTTTAGAACAAAGTTTAGTTGTTACCTACAACTAAAATTGTATTACAAAAATTATTATACATTATTATTCCCAGAATCCCGTTTAAATTAATCTATATCCACTTCAAGGACTTTAGCTACTTATGGGGATATATTCTTAAAGTAAAAAAAAAGTAATTTCCCATCCAACCTCGTTTCCATCCATCCAGCGTAATCTGCAATCGCTCCTGCAAAGGACTTCATATATCAAGCCCACACAGTGGTAGGTATGCGTAAAATATTGCACTCTTAGAAACTCGCTGTGCCTTGGCTCGGAGGAGGTGTAATTGCAAGACACAAATGTAAGTAGGTACCTACTTACGTCATATGTAAAACTGGATGACTTTAGAAAACTCGTCACTTAATTCAAACAAAAGTGACCTTTTATGTACACTCCACTCCATTCATGGAAGTAATAATTAGAATATGACCCAAATCAGAGTGAATACTAAGTCGTAAGCCTAATTCAAAGTATCATTTTACAAATTCGGCCCGACATTGAAGAAAACGGCCGCAATGTTGGGTACTCATCAGTCATGGGAATATTAACCGTTTTGGCTTCTTAAACGAATTTCACGCTCGTTCGTTAAACTCGGGTCTGTCGCAAGATTTACTAATCTCATTAGTTTCTGCTTTTATTGAAACGTAAATTTGATGTAAGTTCCTGTTCCTTATTCGAGAAGTAGGGAAATATTATTGCTTAGATTACAATATAGCCTACTCATATTACATATTTTTGCATAAAAAATATTAAAATATTCTATTATTTAAAAGATATTCTTAATCCGGATTATTCATAGATATCTTATTTGACGTCATGAAGTAAAAAGTGGACTGTAAAACACTACTAACACCGGCGTCATACTATTCAGCCTAACCCAGTTTCGTCACTACGGTCACTGGCCGAGTACATCTTCAGCGTCATTTATCACTATTTAAAAATTCAAAAAAGATGGCGACCGCAGCGCCACTTAAAGATGACAGCTCGAATTACGAGCCGCGCCTGCGCCGATTAATGAGCTCATTTCGCGCCTTTTATTTATCACTTTCTTATTAGTCAGTTGTAAAAATGTTGTCTTACCATATTTTTTCTTTTATATTTATGGCGCGGTTTTCTTTCTTTACTTTATCTGTGGCTCAATGAATTTCGAATGAGAAGAATATTTTTACTTCTGATATTTAGTAGGAATCAATATATTTTTCCAAACTGATAAGAATAATATAAAGCTTTTATGTTTAACATTGTAGGTCCGGAAGGGCGGAGGATGTTATACTAAATTAATAATGACGCACATCATATTATTATGTAATACATATATACATAGGTATTTTATTAAAAACCTTCAAAGTTATAAAAACTGAGTAACTCCGCTATTATTCTTAATTTTACAGATAAACAGAAAATTTGAAAAGAAAATCCATTTAATATATTTTATTTAGGTTCATGGACAAATTTAGGTACTTACGGTGTTAAGTGTGGCTACGCGCTCATGTTTTTACAACTACACCTTAATTATTAAAGTTATACTTAATTGCAGTAAATCCGATACGATGTAGGAAACAACTTGACTCGACCTTGGTAAAGAACAGGACAAAATAGAACAAGACCGTACGTCTGTAGATGTATGCCTAAAGCTACTCCGAGTTCAGATAAAATCTAGATAAAAGGAGTTTTAAAAGTAGGTAATAAACATTTATTTAGGAATTTTATGCGAGTTTTAAACTTATTTACTTGATTAGCAAATAACAGAAACCCAAATAAGTACATAAATGGATTGGTCCATTTATGAACACATAATAACTAATTCAAACTTTTATTGATATCCTACTACTTCAAAATTCAAACTTTAGAACATTTTGGGCAACCAAACAACCGGTAATTGTGCGAGTTAATCCTAGCAACGCGGGATCGAATTAAGAATGGAATTAGAAACTACCGTACTAGTAGGTAGCAATAATTTACTATAGAGACTGCCTTGTTATTAGGCAAGATATTATCGATTTTACTTCGAGTAATTCTATGACAACCGATTTAAAAATTATGTACATTTACCGATTAATTTTAATTAACATAATTCTGAAATCTTGTGTTTTTTTAATCTAAATCTAAATCTCAATATATGTTCATCCTCGTATAACTTTGCTCCTGAAGAGCTCGAGTGTAAATGAGCAAGTAAGTAGGTTATTCTGCTAAAAACAAAACGCCACACAGTCATCTTGCACAATAGCGGTTTTTGGCGGCAAAAGTACATTGTTACTTCCAGATAAGTATCTTCATGACATGAACGCAAATGACAACATTAAATAAAATTATTGCGTCATCATTTCGTTTCATTGCATTTTCTGAAGATTGTGAAATCAGCGTATCGTATCTTTAACATGTTTAAATTCAGATTAAGTTCTGCATTGTCCCGCTTTTATTCCATTTTCGTTATTTCTGATGTATGACATAAATTTAAATTAAGTATTATATTATGTTACTAATATAGAGTATATTACTAAGTATACGAATCATTATAAAAACATTACACGAAATAATTTAACAATGATTTTTAAGTACCTACTCGTATACTTCTGCCTCGTATGTTTTCTTCTTGTGTTTGTAACTAACTTGACCTACGTAGCAATTCAACACATACCTACTTCAAAGATAATTAAGCAACTAATTGGAAATAGATGTAGCCACAAAGGGCAGTGCTTTACTCCAGACCTTGTAACGCCTAAGGCGGAGGACCGAATGATACCAAGCGGATAAAATAGCAAACATTTACGCTACTTGCGAATTACGAGATGTCACTCTTAAACCACCAAAGAACAAAATTTGTCAGTAGATAAATGGTAATCTTTTTAGATACGAACTCTTATAAAAGAATTATATTTTGGTGTAAAATAACTTTATCCTACGAATATTATAAAGGATTCTAAGTAAAGATATTTGTTAATTTTCAAAGTATGTTTGTTAATTAATCTTCCATACAGAAACGAATGGAGAAATGGAAATCTGGCACTCGTAAATAGTTTACAACCAGCTTGAACGTATAAGTAGCAAGGCTACTCTTTTACAGAACATAGATGAAATCGTAGCTCAGCCAGTAGGTTCTGTATGATCTACCTTTTTTTTTTTTTTTTTTTTTTTTTTACATGAGGAAATGCATTACGCATACCACACCGTCCGGGGGAACAGTGTGGTTATGTGGGACTCTCCCGCCAAGACGGGCCTACCCACTAAAACCTCATGGTGTTCCACCTCTCCGCCATGTGCCGGGAACACGGGAACGTTTGTGACATCCGCGAACCCGGCAGCGGATGCCCGCCATAATGGCAGGCCCTCCTCTGGGGGATTCGCATCCCCCCCCTCCGTGTCAGGCGCGTCCGAACACAAGACGCGCCTTCCCACACGGCCTCCTTTGTGCGGGTTCCAAAGCTCCCCCGAGCCCGTCACCCGGAGGCCATGGGAGCCGGAAAAGCAAGCACTCGTGAGTGCGAGCCCTTCCGACCCCCAGCGGCGGATCTGGTCTTAGGCTCCGCCGCTTACCGCTCGGCCGCAGAAGATAGGGAGAACGGCGCACCGTAATACCGGCACTCCTCTTCTCCTGCGGCCCCACCGATGCCGCATCTGACGGTGCGGCCCCGCCAGGTCGCGAAGGATAGGGAAAGCGGCGCACCGCAATACCGACAGTCCTCTCCCTCCGCGACCCGCCTCGGCTGCCTGAGGACGTCAGTCGTCCTCCCACAGTCCGTCCGGCCAGTTGCCCATACAGGCCGGACTTGGTCGCTTCCGAACTAGGGCTGTCCCAAAGCCCAGTCGGAGCGACCCCCTCCTCGGATCCCTCTTCGCTTCACCGTGGGTGACCAAGCCACGGTTACTAAGCCCCCCCGCCACGGCAAGGCGAGGACCCATCGGGGGGGGTATGATCTACCTAATGTAAGTGAAGTTCTATTCCCAGATAAAAAGTAGTTAAAATATTTTTTGTTATTATTTTATAAAGGTATTTTTTTATGTTGTTAATGCGCATATATCAGCTGTGGTACTTAGACCACTAATTGAAGAACTTAACAAGTTCGCTACGCTCGTACCGCCGCGGGCGACGAGGGCGATGGCTTTGAACCTATTTACAGAATAGTTTTATACTTATAAATATAACAATAATTTGTGTAAGTATAATTTGTATATGTTAAGAATATTAATGTAAGTGCACAATTCACAATTTAATAATTATTATGTATTGTCACAAGAATTAGGTAGTAGGTAGTAGTCTATACTTAGAGAACTCCGTCGATCCCACAACTTTGTTTATCTAATTTGTCTTCAATTATTTAACCAATTTTATAACAAAAAGTTAAATACTCTAAGACACCCTTCAAAATAAAATCAGTGTAGATACCATCAGTGGATTAAGTTAGCGATAATCCATTTAGCTTGTTAAAATCTACTTCATCCCGTGTCTTTGCACATAAGTTAAGAGGCTTTACTCCGAGTGAGACTACGGCGAGAGTCTTTAATAAGAATCTAATTATAAACACACCTACCAGTTTAATAGACTTATGAACATATCTATTCTCTTAAAGTTACCTACATAACTAAATAATCTCATTTTAAGTTTACGTTACGGGTTTAAGACTTCTACATTATATCTTAACGAACAATTAATACCTATCTACAAGTACGTAGATAGGTAATTGCAGACTTGCAAATCCTTTTTGAGACAATAACGCTGGTAATTTTTCAGTATTATTCGCTATTGATTCAGCGTGAACTGCAAGACACACTTATCAAGATTACTGTGAATAATACCCAGTGTAGTGGTACCGGTTAGGTAAAAGTCGCTGTTTCTCAACATGTTTTAACATATTGACCCCTAATATATGTTATAAGAAATGTAATAAAACTAAAAAAACGTTGTATATATTATATCTAATGATAACCTCCAGATAACATATCCAGACTACGACGCCGACGTCGCGACGACTGACGAAAGTAAAGGCAACAATTTTAACACTATGTAGGTACATGTTTTTTAAATGTTACTTTGATAACACAATGCTCATTTGTCTTAACATGCATTCTTTACCAGTACTTTCAATAATATTTTTTTAATAAATTAGGTATTAAGCAGATCTCAAAATAAATATTGCAGACCTTAAGATTGAGAAACGATGAGTGAATAATTTCAAGTGATAAAGAAAAGACGTTGATCAATTGATTTTTGTATCCGAACCGATGCACTTGTATCGTATCGCTTGAATAATCGCAACGTATCGCTTTTGACTCATCGGCCTCATCGACGATATCCGCAATTTTACGGCGTATTAACTTGGCATTTGTCATTTTAAAAGGCGACACTGATACGCTTGGATATCTTTAAAAGTCTTATGTTTTTTTTTAATTATCACACATTATAATACAACCAGATTTTGCTTTGTCTGCTAAGATTTATTACTTCGGATAGCCCTATTCATATTTAGCGCCCTTGTCATAAAAAAATATATATTTCATGTAAATTAAGTACCTACTTCAGTAAAAAATCAATATTTCAGTAGTTTTTAAGCGTAACATCTAGCTAGAGAGACGGAATTACCTATTTGCTTATTGATATTGGTAGAGATAAAAATGCTGTACCGCTAAAGTTAAACCTTAAAGTCGAACCTGAAACATATAAATAAGTATTGTAAACTAGCCGTGCCCGCGACTTCGTCCGCGTGGAATTTAAGTACTGGGACATAAGTATGGATAATTAAAGATTTTTTTCTAAAATGAGTTACTCTTTATTACATAAGCTATCTGCCAGTGAAAGTCCCGTCCAAATCAGTCCAGCTGTTCTATAGATTAGCCGGAACACACAGATAGACAGACAAATAATATAAAAAATATAATATAGGTATGTATTTAATATTTCAAATGTAAATTATAAAATGTCTTTATAAACCACATTAACAGCTTTTCCTTCTGGGGCTAATATGAAAATGTTATCCGCATTACTAACCCGCGAGCAAGCCACGTATAGTTGGCCGTGTGAAAAACAATTCGACCTGAGATCAACTCCAACAGCCTTTAGCGTCTGCCCCTGAGACTTGTTAATTGTCATAGCAAAGCAAACGGACACTGGAATTTGTGTCCGTTTGAATTGGAATGGGAAATTGTTGGAGATGATTGGTATTCGTGGTATGTATACAGTTTCACCTGCACTACATCCAGTAAGAATCTCAGCTTCGATTAAGTTTCTTTGTAAAGAAGTTACTCTAAGTCGGGTTCCATTGCACAATTTAGGCGGAGTAAGATTTCTCAATAGCGATGCGTTGTAAGCGTTTCGTCTGGGCATTTTTAAAATCAAAGCAAATACATACAATAATACATATATTTTTTATTATTTCAATAAATCTACGTCTACGTAGGCAATATTTTTTAGATTATATCCGATATTTTTCAACTAATTCACAAAGCAAGTTCAGAGTCCGTATTTTCATATCCAAGTATAACATCAAAATCATCAACTAACCGAATCGCAAGACAAACAAAATTAAATAGTTTTAAACGACCAGTTTGTATTTAAGTATACTTTTCAGAGAAAAAGCTATAGCGCGTTTTAATTGCCTTGAGGCGCCATCTAGTACTATATTATGTAACTATAAAATCTCCTATAGAAAAATTACCTTTAAACTTTAAAAGACGATAGCTTTTTTATTTGACATCCGATTTCGATGAAACAAAGCCTATATGTTGCTCAGGGAAGAGCTTAATCTATTAGTGAAAGCCGCGTCAAAATCTGTTCAGTAGTTTTCAAGATTAGCGAATACATACAGACAGACAGACAGACAGACAGACAGACAGAAAAGAAAATCTAAAAAATCATTTTTGTGTTCTGTTACTCTTTTATTATTGCCCACACCCATTTTTTGTTAAAAATTTCATTTGTACAGACACGCGGTTTCTACTGTTTTATTATATGTAACAGATAACAGATAACAGATAACAGATAACAGATCAGTAGTTTTCAAGATTAGCGAATACATACAGACAGACAGACAGACAGACAGACAGACAGAAAAGAAAATCTAAAAAATCATTTTTGTGTTCTGTTACTCTTTTATTATTGCCCACACCCATTTTTTGTTAAAAATTTCATTTGTACAGACACGCGGTTTCTACTGTTTTATTATATGTAAGATAAGATTCAACTAATTCACAAAGCAAGTTCAGAGTCCGTATTTTCATATCCAAGTATAACATCAAAATCATCAACTAACCGAATCGCAAGACAAACAAAATTAAATAGTTTTAAACGACCAGTTTGTATTTAAGTATACTTTTCAGAGAAAAAGCTATAGCGCGTTTTAATTGCCTTGAGGCGCCATCTAGTACTATATTATGTAACTATAAAATCTCCTATAGAAAAATTACCTTTAAACTTTAAAAGACGATAGCTTTTTTATTTGACATCCGATTTCGATGAAACAAAGCCTATATGTTGCTCAGGGAAGAGCTTAATCTATTAGTGAAAGCCGCGTCAAAATCTGTTCAGTAGTTTTCAAGATTAGCGAATACATACAGACAGACAGACAGACAGACAGACAGAAAAGAAAATCTAAAAAATCATTTTTGTGTTCTGTTACTCTTTTATTATTGCCCACACCCATTTTTTGTTAAAAATTTCATTTGTACAGACACGCGGTTTCTACTGTTTTATTATATGTAAGATAAGATGAGCGGAGTACCTACTGTCGAAGTAAGAAATGAGATTCAGGTAAACGATTACGTGAGTCTGTTTTCAAACAATTCTATTCGTAATCTATTGTACACTTAAGACATTACTTTGATCTTCAAACAGGGAGTAATTAGCGATTAAATAATTAATTATAATCCTCTTGGATATCGCGTTGCGTGAAATTTAACGATCCAACTGAACCCTTCTGAAGTACCTACTCTTGTTCAATGGAGGCAGTCGATATAAACACACGTGTTTATATCGACTGCGTGACCCTTCATATCTACTCAAATGCATTGTTATTTGTTTATTTTGGTTGGGAGATTAATCAAAGTAAGTAATGATTTTTTTCTATTTATACTAAGTACCTACTTATTATTATTGTATTAATTTCGGTTATAGAATTACAATATGTAATAAAGAGACACCAGAATTTCGTTTAATATATATAGGTAAATCAAGGCACCAGGAGCATAATTCGCAACAGTCAAATATACCTACTTATCTATAACGGCTATATCCCACTTTAAACTTTAAAATAATATTTTTAGGCTAGTTTGCATGAATATAATGTTAATTTATTAATAACTCAAGTTAAAAAACATTTTGATGTTATTCAATAACAATATAAAACATTTCCTAAATTCTTATCTTCTCTTTGTTAATTCTGAAGCTTTTAAACCACAAAGTTAATTAAGCGAAGCTTCTGTTTATTCTAAGAATGCCTGAAACCAAATACCTTTTAAAATAAAGTACAAAACGCTTACTTTGAAAGGTCAGTAATAAAAGCAATTCTACGTAAGACCTCAATTGGAATAACCAATAAAAAATTACTTAAACAAGCACTTATTTCTTTATTGAGGAACTAACGTATGGCATAAATATATACAGGTAAATTTTACCGTATTTGGTCGCCTGCGTAATGTTTATTTTTTAACGAATCGTTTCCGCCAAACTAAAAAGCAAGTAAAGAAAATATATATATAAATGAAGTGATTGGTAGTGAATTGTCCTTATAATTAATTCCCGATCTCTGGACCTATATTGAATGGGTAGGTACTGTAAATTAATATACGACATACACATAAGTAACTTATAAAGCGAAAAATAGGACCTGGGATCTCACCATGATCATAGTAGGTACCCAAAATACCGTCAAAACCGCAAATGCATCCCCGGGGGGCTTTTCACCCTAGCCGAGCCCCCACTCTATTCACCCCCTTCGAATTCTCACCTCGCTGCACCGTCGCGAATAATTCGACAGTTATTTCTCGAAATGAATGAAATGAGAATTACCAGTAATGACGGGGATGGAATGACGCAGTACCTACGTCGATGCCTATTGAATATTTATGGCGTGAATCCGCGAAATTCAGTCGAAATCGCGACATCAAAGCAAATCGGATGCGATAAATTATGCCGTATTTGAAACGGTAAATAATTTCAAAAACGAAAATAATCATGTTCAGGATAAAGGTCTCTTCAGATGTTGTAAATCGAACTGCACCTACGTAGAGCTTAGTTAGCTTTTTGAGTAGGTACGGCAAAAAATATATTATAAAATTAATTTTGAAAACTTGTTCTCAATAATGTCAACATTTTATTTAAAGAAAGTACAACTCGTTCACATTTTTAAACGTCAGATCTGATCGCTATTAAAACCAGACACTTGGAAAGTTTAGCGCTGTAATGCGTAGGCAGAGTTGTCAATTTCGTTTATGTCCACACTCGCAATGTGTCGGTCCACTTGTCGTCATCCACGGATGACATGCCATTCCCGTAGCTTTATTTCACCATAGCGTCAAAAAGTATAGGTAATTAGGTAGTACTTTCTCATTATTACCACTTTAGGTATACGTTTTTGGATGACCTACGTAAAATAATAGTAAGAGAAGCGAACATGTTAACTACTACTCTAGTGTACTTAATGCTTATTAGTTATTACCTTACATCATTTACTTAGATACATACATACTAACTATGAAAATCTTAACCTATCTCACATATTATATTTACGTGTACTTAAAAAAGAAGTAAATAGCCACTAATACTAATTGAAATATTGATTCAAAAACTTAAATCCTCGATACTTAATCACAATATAGCAAGTGGAGTACCTCATACATGTCTACCGTCATCCCGACCCTAGGTAAACCATTTATACGACACGTCATTCCGGGGTCGTTACAGAATGGAATGATAAAATTTTCATCTTTACGTCTGCCGTAATCATGGTTTATGTTATGGTTGCAAATTTGAGGTTTTACAGCGAAGTATATGTATTATAAGTAATGAAACTGACTACCTACGTTGAAACTGTAATCTGAAAGTATTAAAGTAATCTGAAAGTACCTATAACTAAATTAGTTTTAATAAATTGATTCGTGTAGAAAAATATTTTTTTTTTTCAGATACACTAATTTGTTTTAGGACAGAATTATTAAGCTCGAGAATGTTAGAGCTATAGCGTCATTTTATTTTCTTGGTAATCCGATTGATCTACCTACAGTAAAAACCTACTTAAACTTAACCTACCTGTCTAATTGATTAAAGGATTTAATCTTAAGAGCGACACAGCGCACGTTTACCAAATTTTAAACGAAAATTTGTATCTGTTTCAAATTCAATAGATTTTGTCTCAAAGAAGTAATTCATTGACGTTCGAAAATATCGTTAAGTAAGTAGAATTTTAAGTCACGCCATTCGTTAATTTTCTTCCAAGGATATTTTTTCACCTTCACCAATCTTTTTTTGAAGTTCAAAGTTTCAAACCGCGAAACGGTACGTAGTTTGTTCGTTGCCTATTAATTATAGGATAATACAAAAGCATAATTACACATATGTTTACAAATCAATTCGTTAAATAACAAATGAGCAACGTCATATAACACAATGGTGTAATAAAACGTTGCAGTTGACATCGTAACCCTTTCCTAAAACGCCTATTCACAAGCAACGCATACATCAAACGCGACCATTCATGCGTTTTAAGTGCGAGTGACCAAAAGTCCTCTTGGCTCACAAATCATTGCCCGCCCACTCAGTGACTGATCGCTTCCGATGTACGCACGCCAAGTATAGTGAAGTACCAATTAGTAAGTAGTATGTACCTGAATTGTTCTACACTTACCTACCTACTTGGGTGGAATTTATACACTCCAAGGTTTAATTAAAATACTTTCCTATGAGAATAGGTTAGCAAAGACCTCTTGTAAATATCCAAGTCCGAAAAGTTCAAATAAGCATGCGTTTGCTTAAAGTTCTTCTAATTACGTATAATAACAGCAAAATATACCTTTTATATATCGAACTGTAAATAATTGGTATTGAGGTTCTTAATATTAAGTTGGTCCTATAGTGGATTAAGTGCAGATTCTATATTTTAAATAATTTTAATATGTATATCTACTACAAAAAAGACGACAAATTTAAAAATGAATGCGGTGCATGCAATGCTGATAAGATAAACCCAGAGTAAAGAAATATATGAGGTACAATATATATACCGTCTAGACATCATAAACCAGTCTATGTAAGAAAAACCTATAACCGCAAAACATAAATAAGTAAATATAAAGTGCAATCCGTCAAAAACTGCCCCGTGCATAGGTTGCAATTATCGTAAATCGCAATAACTGTCGAAGCGGCGCAGCGGTCAGTGTAATAATTACACTTATAATTACAGCTCGATTACACTGTTACATTACAGTAGTACTGCCTAAGCTAAGCTGTACCCGTGTAATAACACGGGTACTGCTTAGCTTACGATATATTCAAGTCGCTAATACATGTAATAGCTTAGTGTAGGTAAACTGCAAGGTTAGTTAGTTATACTATACTCGTACCTCATGTACCTACCTATATAACCCACTTATCTATTTTAAAGTTTTTTTAGTGTAAAGGGTCATTTATACAGTTTGAAATACAGTCTAAATATTATTTACGTAGGTACCTACCTATATATCTAGTCATTCCAAGAAAGTTTTATTATAAGTATGTGTGCTTTGAAACAAAAAGAAATTGCAACCTCGTAACAAAATCTGGCATATGAACTTAAAATGATTCCAAATAAGTCATTAAAACCAAGTGTCCTTATGATAGTTGGCAAATCATGACGCTTCAGTATTTTGGATTTCCTGGAGTGAAAAAGACATTTTTTGATAAAGTTACTCTGTAGGACAAACCGACTAAATAGTGATATATAAGTAAATCAAAGTAACAGAAAAAACATGAGATGGACAGCGGTAATAATACATTTTATCATTTATAAGAACGAAGAATGAGAAGAAGCGATTAAAGCCACGCATGCGTGTGGTCGCCTAAAATAAGCCAATCGTAAACGCCTAATTGAGCTATTTAAACTACATCGTAAAGCGCCTAAAATAAAGCTGTCGTGGTTTTTCGGCGTTCTGCAGATTTCCACTGAAATTCTGGGATTGAATACAGTCGTAATTATTTTTAATTTATACGAAACAGGACGTTTACCACGTGACCTAGTGAATGTTTCGAGTTTGAGTATAAAACTTAAGTACTTACTATAAAACTATAAATGCATAGTAGGTAAGTAATTTCTGCTTTCTTTTGAATATAATAAAATGTTACCGCTATTAAAATATGTTATATGTACTTGAGTAGGGAGGACACATATAAGTATTTCAACAATTTAATTATTTTGAAACAAGCTATTTCATCGACAAATACTATTCTAACATAATCGTTTGACATATCTAGGGCGCCTACACAAATTTATTTTAAACCTTAAATAGTGTAGGTTAATGTGTGTAAGTTAGTAAGTACCATACTTCCTGTGTGGTTCCCTATAAATTTCTTACGAAATGTTTGCATCTAGTGCGCCGATCTCAGCATTTCAAATAAATTGGTGGTTCTACTGGTAGTTTTGCCAAACCTTCCCGCCATTCAACCATAGCCTATTTTCTCATATCTCTGCCCAGACAATGGTGTTATCTATACCGCCGCTTTATTGACGCCACATTGTGCCTTAGACAATAACGATATAACTCGTTATGTTGGCTAACGTTGTTCAACGTTTAATTTCGTCCCGTTTCAAATGAAAACTTTGTTTTCCTTTGTTATCATTGTTTTGATAATTTAAATGTATTTGCAACTCGTGAATGGAGACACAATTAAATGTGGCTTTTGATTTTAGACAACATTTCGGGTAATTTAGGAGATTACCTACATCCTAATCTAAAAAAAATGTTATCCTGGGCTAATTTCGAACAATATAACAATGCCAAGTAAAATAGACAGACATTTCGACTATGCGGTATGACCGAGATTAAAGTCCTAAAAAATTGTTAAGTACCTACCTACTAAAAGTAGTACTTAGCTATTGTAAATTTTATGAATCCATTACACTTGCAATAACAATGTTTTCAGACTTAAGGAATATAATTATAATGGTTAACTAAAATTCTAAATTTGTTTATTTATTTAACGCCACAATTACCTACCGATTCGATCACGGCTGCCATAGCGGCCGCCGCGCCCCCTCCCACGGACACAAACCGTACACCGACACACAGGCAGCTGCCGCGCGGCATGCGGCCTCACCCACACCTAGCATACTCGATAGTGTTACAGCGGCCCCGCCGGCGGGGTCGAAGACGTCCACATACACCCGGCGCGCGTCGGACTTATCCGCAGGGACCTTCTGTTCCCTTGCAACATAATAGTCGTGTCAACACACCTCCTGACGGCCCGAGCCGGGGTGCGACCCCCACCTTGGGGGGCCCTCGGGTCGGTCAGGGCTAAAAACCCTAAACCAACCCAAAAGGCTTAAGAGTCTCCTTTCAGGAGCCTCGCCACCCGTCCGGTTTTGCAGTGAAGGCCCATTAGCTGGCCAACTGCGCTTCAGTATTCAGTTTAAAAAAACATAAAAAACCAATTACCTAACTAACATAATAAAATGAACACTTGAATTTTTATATCAACAAAAATTGATTTAATTATTGAATGCATTTTGAATCCATTAGCTTTTTGATTAACGATTCGATTGATTGCATTTGAATCATTTGCGGTTAAGTAATAAAGCAGAATATACACTAAATAATAAAACTGTTTAGTGATCTAGACTAGAAATTTAGGATGGATATTTTGTTTTATAATAAATGAGACACTAATTTCTTGTTGTACTTATTAAACTTTATTTTGTACTCAATTTATATTTAGTATGCACACCTATACATTACAAAATATGGTTAAACTGAAGCACTTCGTATTCATAACATTGTTTTCCTAGAAATTTCTCTTAGAAAGCTTCAGTAGCAATTTATTTTAAAGGCAATGGGGTCGTGAATAGGTATTTTTTATGGTTCTATATTCTCCACCTTACTGTTAATAGCTTTGAATTTCATAGTAGCGAGTTTCTTAGCGTTCAACACGATGGTAGAGTAGTAGGTAATAAGTATTTAGCGTTGGTGTCTACATTTCTGCTTCTTATAATTAAAATGTGTACCTAACTAAGGAAAAAAATAGAAATAATAGAAGTAAGCTTCAATATATTCTTTACGGTCAGTGTAAACACACCTCAATAGCGGTCAATAATCAAATGCAGCAAATTGACTCTTACATATGCAATTTGTGCAATTGAATTCCTGCCAAATGATGTTTAACGGGTAGCACAGCTTTCCAATATTCGTTTTTGATGGAATTTATAACGCAATCATAACTAACCCAAAAATGTCCATGTAAACACAAATTACAGTTTATTTCGATTATATAGGTCGCTCGCTACCTATATCATCGATAACTAAGATAATCGATAGGTAGTTAGCGCACACAGTTGTTACTTCTATATGAATGTCTAATTGAACTTGAAAAAAAGTAGACAAAATTGAATGTTAACAAGGTATTAAACGACTACAAAGTACTTAAGTAAGTACCTACTATTTTGCTTAATGCACTGCACGCACTTGTTCAGATGTACATACATTTTCAGTCATCAACGGCATGTCAACGAAGAATATGCTACTCATTCCAGGTGGTTAATCAGGATCAATTTATTTGACAACTTTAGGTTATTTTTCCATTTCTGTAAAGTTACTACGTTAAATGTGCTCGCGCGATTCTGGCACCTCGTTTAAATTTAAAACTATTCCTTGGGCCCTAGACAAGTGCCCAACGTTCAACGTTAACGTTAAACGTTAGGACCAAAATGTATTGGATTTGACATCCGCGAACGACTGTCACGTGCGTCACAAACGTTCGCGGATGTCAAATCCCATACATTTTGGTGCTAACGTTTAACGTTAACGTTGAACGTTGGGCACTTGTCTAGCCCCCCTTATTTTACACACCAGAAGGTTTGCTTTCAATTGTTAGGTAAGTACATCGTTTCATATAAATATAATATGTAGGTATACACAGATTCTATTTTAGACCTGGTTTACGAGCTCATAAACTTCACTTCACCTGCGTACACGCAGGTACAGTCGGCGACAGTGATGTACAAAGAAAATGTAAGTTGAAATGTCAAGAATGTTTATGGCGACCTGGTTTGAGTAATTTATTGTTTGCTAAACATTATTGTAAGGTTTGTTTGTATGCTATTATCTACGTACAAAACACAGATGTCGTCAGCTTTAGTATATTCTTCCTCGGCTATATCTTTTATGATAAAACAAAATGTTAACAATGTCATATTAAAATGATGTACTTATAGAATTTGTTTTTAAATCAAATGGTGTACTGGGACAGACTAATATGTTAACTGCATTTACAATAAATATATATAGGTACCTACAGCCATAAAATAAAAAATACATAGGTAACTGTTTAGTAGTACATTACTAGTAGGTAATGTACTAAGTACTAAACTTTTTGTATACTATTGGCGCATAACACTATACAATATACTTTAGTAGATCCAAATAAGTACTTATATGTAGGTAGTTACTTTTCTGTATGTATAATTACATAAACTAAGTAGGTATATATTGTAGTAAGTGGTGAAATATGGGTTATATATTTTTTTTAAGCCATATAAGTACTAAGAAAAAAAATACTTCCGCTCCGGACAGTACATCACCTGCCCACGCGCAGTCTCGGCGAGTAAACAGCATGCAGCGCGCCGACGCAACGCCACGAGTCTGTGTTTAGCAGTGCAGCGGCTGTACACAACTGCAATACTGCACCAAAGTACCTCTGTGCATTTTTACGTTAATGGCCTTTATTCTAGAATTTTCCTTATAATGCTTTGTTTTCTAATTGTGATAACAGATATCAAATTGTTCCACGCAGTCTCTTTATGACCCTCTTAATATGTATTATCCATCATGTACCTATCAGATTAACCTCTCTATTTAGGCTCCATGTCAAGACAATTTATCACAACATGGTATTTATTTACTTATATGAAAAACTTGGATTCAAGCATATAAATAAATAAACCATGGCAATTTATAAATATTAATTATGTATTTATTAATATTAATTACCCGGCTCAAAAGACGCAGAAAAATCTACCGATTCCGAAATCCCATGAATCAATGAGCATATACACATTATGTTAAGTTGCTTGAGTGAAATAGCCTTTTACTTATGGCAACATAAAGTTACTCACCCATCAGTTTCGGCAAAAATTGTAAAAAGTTCACTACTAATTTTCAAAACGCTGTACCTTTTTAAATAAACAATGCCGTCTGTATTTACTTAAAGCACGCGTAAAGAGACATCTTGACACACACTCTCTTAATACCATGTATACACAGCCTAACGAAGCGCAGCGTGACTTGATTTCCGAATGAAACACGCCAATACAATTCGATTTCAGAACGTTTCAAATTTGTTTTACAGAGTTCCGTTCTTTTGTGGAAAGTCTTTGTTACTTTAAAATTTTCGTTAACTTAGTACTGATTTAAGCTTTTTTTTTTAAATAAACCTCAGCTACCCGTAGTAATAATATCTAATGCCTTCGCGGTTATTACACATTAGAATGAAACAACTACGAACATATTTAACTCGTGTATTTATTTTATTAGCTGACGTTTTGGAATCTTTACAGTTTCCATAATCGTAGCATGATTGAGCTGACTATTGTCCAACGCTACTCGTAGTGTTCAACACAGAATATTTTTTGTAGAACGTTTGGTGCATCAAATCAATTAGAGCGGAAAATCTGATAAAACAATTTAATAATGGCAGATGTTTTGGCGAACATGATTTATCTCAGTAAAATAACCAAGTATTTTAATATTTAAAGAAGGATTGATCACGACCATACTTAGGTAGATTAGTAGCCTTACTAAGGCACCTACCTGCAGTACGACTAATAAACTTAATAACTACATTAGATACGGTAAACTGAAAATAAACTAGCTGGTAAATGTAACATGCTTAATACGATATCAATCCCCCAACAATATTATACTTCATTGGTGTAATACTCATTAATTAAAAAGCTATAATCCCATCAAATGATAATCTCATTCACACTAAACGATGATTAGTATAATAACAGTTTATAACTTACCTTTAAAATATCGAAACTAATGGTTAAAATTATCAAAGTGAATTATATTCCTTTATACAAACGACTGCTTTTTCACTGCTTGTTTTGACGTGTATTTCTGACTCTAGCTAATGTTTCGAGTCGACATCGAATCGAACTGTATTGATATGAGGTGCCAACCGGTCTTTAACTGTATTTTTTTTTAAATTACGATAATTAAATGTCTATTAAATATGATATCCACCAACGCAATGTATCATATTACTAATAAGAAGCTTAAACGGTTAGTCAAATAATCTGAATTATTTTAATTTTACTCATTCAATATTCTAGTGAAAATCGTATCGCGTAACTAAAACTATCAAAAGTACTTATAAGATTATGTATGTTCTTATATGACTAAGTACATATTTGTAGGTACTAATTCTGTGATCATATTATGTAGCTAGAGCATTAAAAAGGTTGTTTTTATGGCAAAGCCATTCAAATGCCATCAACTTATTATTGATATCAATTGTACACGTACCTCAACACTCTGGTATCATTACTACCACTCTAGGAGCTTCTTTTTGGCAGAAAATATCCAAGCAAATATAATGTTACCAATATTGTTGAAGCAACTCCTTACTTTACTAGACTATGTACCTGGTGTACCAGGTTAAGTGTTGGAAGCGATGTTCGTAAATGCATAATAATCGTTTATTACATTACACGGCGCGGCGCGGCGTTATCACTCTGATATTGAGTGTGAACGGCGCGCAACCGGTCTTTATTAGTAATGTTGTACACAGACGCTTTACGCTAGAACACCATAAAACATTATTTTTATAATCTCAATTGTTAATTACTTTTGTGATATTCATTAAATTAATTTAGATAATCAAAAAAAAACATATTATTTAAAATACGTGTCAAGACCTCCTTAGCCTTAAGCTATAATTACTAAGAACTTGAGAAAAGAAAGTTTTTTAATTGTATTTCTTTGTGCTGTGTTTTTACTTTGACTACAGATAAATTGCTGCCAACTACTTATTATTTGAAAAGCCTGAGTAATTATTTTGGAACACAATTTAAATGTAAAAAAAAATATCTAAATATCTAAGATACGTTATGTCCAATTTCCAAAATCGGTAGAACAGTTATATTCAGGATAGAAACTAGCAGTAAGGCACTTTATATGTCGGTTGTTGACTCGGCCCTCTAAGGACTTGTATCCACTACTAGTAGCGAAGGCTATGAATAAAAGATGCAGCAATTCCATGCTGACCCTTGGTGACTACCAGCAGCGATCTATTTATTTATCTCTATTACATATTAAAGATATTCAGTATTATCCCAAATTACTCGAACGAATAGTAAGTTCTCCATGTCAACAGATATGTTAAAAGCTTTAATAAAGTGGCTGATACAGTGTAAGTATTTTCATATTTTTTTGTATAGGTACCTACGGACCTACCTATTATTACCTTTCCTATTTTTCGCGGAATTACTAGCATTAGGTACTAACTGGTGTTTGATTTTTGGCTGTGCTAACTGAAAATTAAAAAAGAAACAACAGTAGGTAGGTAAGTATTAAATTAATTGAATTAGTAGACCGGATAGGACGTAGTATGTAAATTACCCAGGTTATGTTTTTATATATAATTCTATAACTTTTATTTTATCTGAACCGCTCCCACCTGTGCCTTAATGCAGACAGGAACGCATCGTCCGCAGATTATCTATCTACCCATACATTTTACATGAACCTCGCTCAATTCAACGGTTTGTCGCGAATTTGTCTGAATCTAACGAGATGAGGTTTTACAAGCGAAGCAAGTAGTTAAAATGGGAGATACCTACATCGAAACAATTTATTATTACAAAGCAATAAATATGTATATATTTTAAGGTACATCTTTCAATATGGCTATTTTCGATGATTTAGGTAACGTTTATAGATCCTTTGCTAGCAGAGTAAGTAAGTCTCATTCATCAAGCAGATGATGATGTGATGAATTATCGTGTATAATAAAATAAAAGAAACTTACTTACTAAGACTTTAATATTTTTTGAATTATTCCGTCTGACAAATTGTATTGACGACTAATGAGAAAAATCCATAATAGTTAATATATTTGACATTATATGTATGACAAAATCTTATTGTAATGAAATTGTGATTTTGCTGTTAATTATTATTAAATCTTATTGTTCTTTGTTTTTGTTTTTGACGATCTCAATATGAGTACATGTAATTTGACATACTAATGTAATTATATTGTATAAATTTTGGGAAATAAATGAATCTAATCTAATCTAATCTTTATGAGACCTTTATTGACCTAATAAAGGTCACATAAAGTCTTAGTCTTATAGTTGAAAAAACTGATTTTGTAAATATGATATAATCTCCGTATCGAGTCCATTAATAATGTTAGTACTAAAGTGGCGTAACTGAACGAACTGGCATAATTAGTGAGGTCGTAAATTAGTCTAATCTCAGCTCAATGACTAACCTGGCGAACAACTGAGCACTTTACATCAGGAAGTATCAGCCACTTCAGTTCAGTGTATATTTAACATGAGAAGAAGGTACATAATTATATAATAATATAAGGTAGGTACGTATTAAGGTAAAGGTTCCTTTTGAGAAGTATTAAGAAAAACATCACCAAAATAGGACCTCCTCATTTCGAAGCCAGTTAAATACAACTGAATTAAGGACTTTTATTGAAGCTCGTTAAATTCGACCGTAATTAAAGTCACCTCCTATATTTTGGAGTTTATATAGCTAAGGAAATTCTATTAGCTCATACATCCTGTGCTACATAATATATAAAACTTTAATATTCCAGCATATAACTTGTACTTTGGCGAGTCAGTTGCAAATATAGTTGCCGACAACAGAAGATAAGTAAATAGAAAAGCCGTATTTCCATGTATTTACCTTTCATTACATTTGCCTTATTTTATGAACAGTTACAGAAAGGTCTAATATGATCTGGTTTTTGTGCAAAGCACCATATATTTCATTTTGGGCGCCTGCCAATTCGCTTCAGATGAGAATTGCATAGTTACAGCTCTGTTCGTGTGATTAGGCTGTGATTTATTAGTAGGTTATCGTTTTGTGTTCGGTGTTGATGCGTGAATCAGTCTTGCGTTATTTATTGAAGATAAAGTGTTGTATGGAAACAATAATTTTACACATTATCTTCACGTTTGCTCTGACTAGAATCACTGAATACCTACACATCTTATAAAAAAAGTTTTTTTTTTTTATAAAAGACTACGTAATTTAGTTGAGTGATTCATAGTCTTTTTAATAGGTAATTTGGTAAGTATAACTTTTTAATATTGTATACTTTTATATGTATTTTTATCCATTATTTAGTACCTAGTATAAGCACAAGCTTTGCTTAGTTTGGGACTAGATCAATTGTCCAAACAATTCACATCGACAAATTCGAAGATATCGACATATTTATCCATTTTGTACCATTAGTTAGTATTTGTAACAATATGTAGATGAAAGTACAAAGAATCATATAATCATTTCAATACTTCTAGATACAAAATACTTGCATACGTAACGATGAAGCATATGAATTCTTTGAAAACGCACTCGAAATGTAATTAAAACTTTTCAATTAATCTAAACCAATGGGCACGCCGGATCACTGACCACACAAACATTTGAATCAATCGATTACCCGCAGGTTGGTTCGGCAATACACCACAACGCAATCGAAAACAAGCGCGGCAACGAGAAATTAATCTACCAACATTATTCAAAACCAATTAGACATACTTATTTTAACATTTAATTTTACTAAGACTTACTTTTTTTTATCTGGTAATCTATTATATAAAAATAAGTCGGGTTTTCCTTCCTGACGCTATAACTCCAGAACGCACTAACCGATTTGGCTAATTTTGGTCTTTAATTATTCGTGGAAGTCCAGGGAAGGTTTGTAAGTAGAGAAAATTTAAAAAACATCTTGAAGAAGTGTAAAATAAACATCTTTCTATACTCCTATATACAAAGTGATTGACGGTAAGTGACAAGACTTTGATAGACCTTTGACGAAACAATCGGACGGGCAGGACGACGTCTGCCGGGGCCGCTAGTGGAAAATAAAATACAACTGCGATGGTACCCGAGTGGCATATAAGATAGATAAAGTATAAAGTACTTGAGTGGATTACGACGTACATGTAAATTTGCAAACTTGACATTTTATAAAAACACATATTAGTGTTGGTAATTCAGATTTATAACGTCTTTAATTAAATTGTATCTATTATTGTCTACTTTTACCTGCTACTAAAGATGACACGAAGATGAATTGTAATGAATGACTTGGTTTTTAAGCCAAGAAACATGAAAAATATTTTGAAGTACGCAGGCTCGTATATTTTTCAGCTTCCCTTGATAAACTTAATTGATATTCGGTAGGTCGTTTTTCATCGCTGACAGCGGTGACGGATCGACCGATTTGAGGTGAAATGTTTGCTCAGGGATTATTGGAAAATAGCTTTTAGAATGATTTTTTTTGAAACTTTTAATTTTAAATTTGTTTTATTAGATCTTAATGTACTGAACGCAATTACTTTCGCGTTAGAGATGAAACTGTAAAGTTTTCTAATCGTCAGCAAATAAAATAAAATACGCGAGCTAAATCCGTTGGATAGGTTATAGGTATAACTTTTTCATTCCAAAGGTACCTTATGTTACAAAAATGATTATAAATTATTTATGCATAAGTAACATAATTAGGTGCTATTCTATTATTTAACATTTTAGATGTTAACATGTTAGATAATTCTAACTAGGTCGAAAAATATTCGGCTCGGGTAAATATTGTAATTAAAGATGGCAATAATATTACCGCCATCTTTAATTACAGCCACTACAAATATACATCGACAGCAGGGGAGGGCAACTCTCCGATACTCTTAATGAAATTAATAATCTCGTTATCTCGAGTGTGGCAATTTGCTTCCGTCGGGCATGCCGGGGGTTGACGACGTCTGCTCTAGGGCCTCGGTTTCACGTTTCGTACTTTATTAATACAGTTAATACATTTATACGTCTTTATTGCTCACGGAATGGGGTCATACGTCGAGTTAGCGTTTAATTATTATTTCCCTTCTTTGTAAAAAAAATAAATGCAGGTTTGAATGAAAAATCGTAGGTAATCGGAAATGTAGGTATACTGAAATGTCTTACTCGGAAAGGATATTTTTATCTATAAAATTAGTTGCAAATAAGTTACAGTGTAATTGTATATTATGTAATACACCTTAACATTGCTAGACAGGAAATCAACCGACTGAATTTTGTTTATCTATAGGACAAGCGAAACAATCTTAATTGATTTAAGTAATGCTCATATTGCTTATTTTCTTTACACTGAACTTTTAAGTTTAACTACAAACTTCGTTACTTCTTTCAGGATATTCGCATATTCAATTTTTTTCCCTATCTGAACAACGTTCCGCGCTGATGTAGTATACATTTAATTAGCTTCTTATCCGGCAAAAGTCTAGCACTTACCTCACTTAGCCTGACCTAGTCACGTCATGCTAAGTGGGTAAATGCTCAAGAAAAAGGTACGATGTAATTGTACATATCTTTAGTGCACTTGAAAAATGAGCAAATTTCTTTAAGTCAGACTAATTCTACTATCGGTTTTGGATGTCAGAATGTTGGAGAAAAGCTCTAAAATAATTTAGTTTCCAATGTTACAGGGTAGTCGATAGTCAATTTACATCTGTCGAGGTGTGACCAAAAACGTGCGCGCGCGCATCCTACGCGACTTGCGCCGGACCGGACGCACACGTGCTACCGAATAATATGGCCGTTAAATAGAAGGGATAGCAAAAATATTTAAGTATTTTCTAACTTTACGATCGTTTTGTAATATTTGAGAAAAACTGTCAGGTATTTTTAACAAAACATAATAAAAATTATGTACTTACCTATATACTACATCATATTTTTAAATTTGAAAAAATCAGCTATGTGTGTCTTTATTTCTTTTTATATAGGTAAGTACTTAAAGCAAAAACAATATTACACAAAAACAATATTAATCACAGAAAGTAATTTCTACGCAAGTAAATCTTCCTCTTCAAAATATTTAGTCTAGTAGAAGCAAACCAGAACAAAGGAACTAATAATTTTAACAAACAGCCATCTGGTGACTGTTATTAGTAGATTGATGTTTTGACTTTCTACCGCCAGTGACGAGAATGGCAGACGGTAGTAATAACGTATAAAGCACCTTATGGATATCTGTGGAAAGGTTGAACTAAGGAAAAAACTTTTGAGGCGAGAGTAAGTATTGAAATAACGTCATGGACATCAGATCATGCGATGACAGTTTTATGCGCGAGTGTCTAAATTATTTTTTAGAAGTAGGTACGTTGTTTACGAATGGTTGGTTGGTATTGTTGTCCAATTGTTTGGATTTGTTAAACAGAATAAGAAATACTATGTCTGATGAGGTCTACTAATATTTTATTTTTAATTAAACAAAATCTGGAGATGGCAATTAAAAGCAATTGCATTCAAGTGCTTGTTAGAACAAATAATACAATATTTATTAATGGCCACTAGCAGTTAAATGCAATTGTAAATCCTATGGTGTAATTAATTCTGTATAAAGTAAAATTTTATTATCTTTTGTAGACACTTTTGTATATTGTTATGGTTATAATTATTATAATTTTTCTTTATTTCAAAAGTGAGTCACTAGGTATTTGTGCGATGTATAAAACAATCCCTACTTCCCTACTAATATTATAAATGCGAAAGTAACTCTGTCTGTCTGTCGTTACGCTATCACGCTAAAACTACTGGACCGATTTAAATGAAATTTGGTACAAAGAAACTCTGGAGTCTGAGAAAGAACATAGGCTACTTTTTAACCGACTGCAAAAAAGGAGGAGTTCCACGCGGACAAAGTCGCGGGCAGAAGCTAGTAACACATAAGTAAGACACCTATTTACAAAATTTAAATATATAATATATTTTAAGGTAAAGATAAACCTTAGGTATAAATACTTACAACTTTCGTTTTATGGCTGCATATCTGTATTTCTCTGCTCACCGGTCGTTTGACGAATGATGCCATTTGCAATCGGGTGCGTTTAAACTGTACTGGCTAGACGCCTAGCCATGCTAGAAAGGAAGAAATTACAGTTCTTAATTAAGGTTGCATAAAGTTTTGACGTATAGAAAGATAACTAATGCTGGACAGTGAAAATTATTGTAAAAAATTAACAATATTTACAAATTTCAAAGATGGTAACATTTTAATATTAATATTGGATATAGTTATCATACCTATATATAATATATATATATATATATATATATATATATATATGTATGTATTTTTATTGTTAATTTGGTGAACGTTCGCGTTGGCTGTGGCGTTCTTGAAATTGTTTTTTTTTTCAAAAAACTTTCTCGCTCGGCGATTCACTAAGTTCTTCTCTATAGATATTATATATTAACACTATCATTACAAACCATCACTATGTAACTCTTCTTTATCGAGTGACAGATGCCGCCATTTGCCGACCATAGCCAACGCGAATGTTGCCAATTAATAGCCGTACTTAACCCTGGTAACCCACATCCGATAGCAAGGCGTTATTAATTACGATAATCACTGGGTAGTTTATTTGTGTGTAAAGGTTGAAAGGTGTGAAAGCTCTGTCGTAACTTTGCAGAGAAATTTTGTTTTGTTTAGTAATACCTACTTACTCTCGAATTCAAAATTGTAAAAAAATCCATAAGTCCTACCTACCTACAGATATGAAAATGACTGTAGTAACGACATCATCGGTCACAAGTTTTCTAAGACAAGTTTTAGTCTGAATATTCCAAACTTCAAATTGCACCTCATCAACAAATATTCATCAGAAACGTTTTAAAACCTACCCGTTATATCAATTAACACAAGTGTGTTTTTTCAGAATGCAACTGCAACGGGCACGCGCGGCGCTGCCGTTTCAACATGGAGCTGTATAAGCTGTCAGGAAGAGCGAGCGGCGGGGTCTGCCTCAAGTGTCGACACTACACCGCCGGCCGACACTGTCACTACTGTCGCGAGGGATACTACAGAGACCCAACAAAGCCTATCACCCACAAAAAGGCTTGTAAACGTAAGTCATTTTATTACTAGGTAACTAAATGTATTTCACTAAAATTTTAAATAGATAATGCGAAAAGAAAACTCTTCCTCATTTGTGAAAATACTCCCCTTCGTATTATTAGATACATTACAAGATCCTAATTGATTATTGAACTTATTTATTATATTAAATGACAGATTTCATTTTAGTTTACCTAGTTGAGTATATGTATGTTTCAGTTCTTGCGTTTCAGACAAAGAACGGATATTATTTTGTCACGGTAAAATAGTCATAGGTAAGAAAACAAAAACATCGGAATTCGGATCGAACTCAATTTTTTCGTATGGATGAAACCGCACATAAAATCGGCGGACCGCGCGACCACCTCCCGAATCGCTCCGTAGGGAATCTGGTCCCAAACACATTGTTTCTATTGATACCTATATGCAACCTTGCAATGTTTGATATGTAGCTACGGTCACTGAACCCTAGAATTTACGGTATTGTAGGGAAATGTTTTAGAACTTCCCTAGAACTAGTTAACTAGTAGTATCATTTTCGAGTTTCTACTACACCTAAATTAAGTAAGTAACCACACCTACCTCATCAAACTGTCAAATTGGTGTTATTCTAGATTAGATTTCAATATAAAGATTTTAAAGCAATAAACGATCCGCGTAGATATAAATTACCTTAGTCTAACTTCACTAAATCATTAAACAGAATGTTCTGCTAACCTGGTTTAGTCTCAATTTGTCGTACAGAAGCATTAATTCGATTAAACATGCAATTCTGTCTATCCATTCGACGTGATAATCAAATTATTGGTATGAACTGGCGACTGGCGTCGCGCGTCCGAATTCGACGTTTGTCCGACATGAGCTGAAGTGAATCCTAAACTACTTACTACTAACAATTTTAATAAATCAGCAATTGTATGTACCTATAGGTATATAAACCTATATTGTGTTTGTACACGCATTGTATATAACAATAGGTATTAATTATTAGTGATTTTTGAATCTATTTGACTGTAAACATATCGGAAAAATCGTTTACCGTAGATTCTTTACTTAGAGGGACACGGTGAACTAAACCCCAATAAAAAAACCTACAAAAGTACCTATGATACATGAAAATTTCATTAAGTATATTAAAAGTCAAATGATTGGATTTTACTTCTACTAATAGGTATATTTTTGTTTTAATAATGTTATCCCATTTATCCGTCTTTTATGTACCTATAAACCAACTAAATATACCTAATTATTAGTAATTTAGGAGACATGTCTTGTGATTTCCACTTTAATCGGAAAATCTGTCCTAAATTGCGGTGTATCCAATTTCACAGACTATCAGGGACAACCTGAGAAAGCCTGTCTGTTGAACTGTTAAATACAATCACCTATCAAAACACTGAAGCACCCAATCCGGCAGTACCCGCAATAATGGCAACCCCCATAAAAACGACCGGGAAGCTGGGAAAATCGGGGAAATAAGGGAAAAGGAGATTCAGGAGCATTCAAATAATTGAGTTTCGAGACCGGGACCTGACGATTGACCCTTAAGGGGCGAAACGGGAAGATAGAAACTATTTATTCCACAGAAAAAGTGACCTTTTCGAGACCCGATGTGAGTTAGCAGAGTTTTGGGGTACGGCTACGTGAGTGAAAAATGTGCGGATTTGAAATGCGGTGGGAATTGTGTTGTTTTGGTCGCATCACTAAACGAATATAACGGTATTTTACATGTTTATGTACTATTTACTTTTTGCGTATTATGTAATTTTAGCTACCACAAGATTACTATTAGATAGGAGACCTACTTTCATTGTTCACGATTCATATACCTAGGTAACTTAATCATGTTTAATCTAGAACCTCCCCTAATTTACGCCTAAATTTTAGGTTGGCAATTAATTATTATTTTTAATTTATTTCCTGCAGCCTGCGACTGCCACCCTGTAGGAGCGAGTGGGAAGACCTGCAACCAGACGAGTGGGCAGTGTCCCTGCAAGGACGGTGTTACCGGTACCACCTGCAACCGCTGCGCCAAAGGATACCAACAATCTCGTAGTCATATTGCACCCTGCATACGTATGTTTATCTTATCATAATAGGTTTAATATTTTTTCTTTACCTTTCATAATATATTACATTCCTAATACTTAAATTACAATAATTTCTTCAACCCTCCAGACGCAATTCTTAAATCAAGACGTCGAGACGCCTTAGTATACAACTGTTACGTATGCTATTAACTTTTCACCCTTTATATGTTTATACTATATAACATCCATATCAAAATTCGAGTCTCTATTGGTACTATCGACATCTTTTCTCCTTATTTATCAGTGACAGTAACTAAGTTATTAATAATATCTCTTTTAAAATACTAAATTGTTGTGTAGGTATCCCTCGCGTGGTGACGGCGGTGCAAGCCATGGAAGCGGTGGACGGCGAGCCGGGGCGCGGTAAGTAGTAAGTGGCCTTCATTGCACTCTCATCACATGGCACCCAACTCCATCACGATCTTAAACATCATATCACTGAAATAATTTCTAATGCTTTCGCAATTAATGGGTGTTGGAATAAAACCAACTACATTAGGCAATAAGTCGCGTACCTATATTGATTTTATGCTGTCTGGAAACTTTACAGTTTCCATATTTGCAGCAGACTGAGCTGACGATAGGCGATTAGCAAATAAGCAATACCTAAGTATTAACCATGCGAACACAAGTGTTAAGTACGCCGGTAGTATTGCTATGATATTATCTCTCACCAGTTTTATTAAGAAATGATCACCTATTTGCTAAAATTGGCTTAAATTAATTATTAGTATGGTAAGAGTATCGTGATGGAGTTTATAGGAATGATCGTACCTTTAACGTTTTCCCTTTTAAATAGATTTAACTACATAAGTATTTAATAATAATAATATATACACTTATTATTAGTCAAATCATTCTTAGATAATGTTCTATACTTACCACAACATTACTCAATCCGAGTACCTGCTCGTATGTATCATCAATATAGTTTTACTAAGTACATTTAAATCTCATTCATCGAGTCATAAACATTAGCTTTATTGTCGTACGGTCATTCCGTTTCTAATTAATTTGCACATTATGTTTTAATTTACTGTTTACTGACCAATTTTTATCACCTTCGAAAGACATTCATTGAAACTAATTGCTTATCCTATTCACGGTGGAAACCCGAGAAGCAAGCGATAGCGAGGATGCATCCATATTATTTTATAACATACTATCATATAGATACTTACTAGTATAGAACTCAATGATAGATGATTTGGCAAAACTGTCTAAGTATATAAGTATAGGACTTTCCTAATTAATTTTGAGTAAAATCTGTTATCAAATATTATATGCCAACGTAAAAGGAGGTAATAGTTGGTCATTTGATGTTGTATGGGATATCATTCATTTGAAGCTTATTTATATTCATTAACTCATTTTTTTGTTTATCAGTGCTGATGAAAAGGTAACGATTTGGAATTGTATTTTCTGTACCAAATAATTTTCTTCATGTACCTACCTAATATAAGAATCTGTTAATAATTATTTAGAATTTTTCATAACCATTATATATATTACATTATGAAACATTCAAAGAAAGGCTTTTGAATTTTTTTTTCATTACCTAATTATCTGAGTGGTAAGTAAATATTGTTACGGCCTGAACTTTTTCTTAATTATGTTGATTATTTTATATTATGCCTATCTGGTACCATACCTACTTCAGGTCGGCGCGGCGTAGTATTTTTTATCGAAACCTTTTATGTTACCCGCTTAAGTAAGTTTCTAACATCAACCAACTTTAAAATATATCAATTTTGATGAATAGGTATCATTTTGACGACAATTTTATCATACTTACCTACTACTAATTAAAATCTACCTTTATTTGGACTTGTTACTTAAAAGCTCGTGAGTAACAGCATCTTGTAAAGTTTGTTTGTAATATTACATGCTTTATAAAATATCATTATCAAAATAACAATAACCTAAGTATAACTTTTTACGGAAAATTGCTTTATAGCATTTATTACTAACACTGATAAAATGAAAATTAAATTTTTATGTCATATTTACGTGTCATAATTATTTCTTAATTATTAATAACACTGTTTAATATCATAGTCTTAAGCACTAAGTTTGAAGTGTAACGTTGTTCTACAGCGGCGGATCAATGCGGCAGATGTCGCGCCGGCGGCCGCACACTAAATCTCAACAAGTTCTGCAGCCGAGATTACGGTAAGCTAGCTTCTACTGTAGCATTGACATGAGATTGCAATATAATGGAATGAAAACATATTAAAATTGACAATTGGTAAGTTGTTTTTAGCCTTTGTCGGTTCCATACGTTTTTGTAGTTCCATTCGTACGAATTTGAATTACACTCGACTAAACAATAGAGTTTTCCTACACTTAAAATAACAAGTTGCTTGAAACTGACTGTATTATATATAAACCAACCATTAATATCTTAATGGATACAGAAATGTAATACAAAATAAAAATAACCGTCCGTTTAATTTCATCGGTGTTAGAATTTTCCTCGTACTTACCTACTTTAAACATCAAACCTCACATTCATTATTCTTTGCTGTTGTTTCAATTCAACAATCAGTTCATGTGCCCGTTTAGACAGCCAAAGCCTTGTTTGACTTTCTTGATTGATGTATAATTTACATTAATTAAACACATTAAAATTCTGGCCACAACCCGACTTCCTCAATTCATTAAATTAGAATTTCAGTGCAATAAATTCGTCAAGTTGATTGTCTTCTACAAATGAAGGAGTACCTACCACTAAATACAGGAGAGCAATACATTGTGTAGGTAACTTAGTGGTCGACTTTCTATAGCGTTATATTTTTCTTAATTTTTTTTTCTAGATATTTCATTCCAAGAACACTCAATAAATATATAATAATAATAATATAGTAGGTACTTAAACATTTAGTATCTGTTCTTAGTATCTAAGTAGATTAGGTACTTAAGTGCACTTACGTAACGATTGACGATCGTAGTAGTTAAGTAGCTTTTCTAGTATTTTAGCAATTATCTACTCTATTTTTTTCATGTGACATTTTGGCCCACAGTCATAATGGGCAAGGTGGTAGGGCGCGAGGCGAACGCGCCGGGCGACGAATGGGTGCGACTGTCTCTGAGCGTGCAGGCGGTGTACAAACGCGGCCCGCGGAGTCGCCTGCGCCGAGGCGGCACCGGCCTGTACGTACGCGCTCGGGACCTCGCTTGCAAGTGTCCGAAGCTCAAGATTAACAAGTGAGTAACCGTTTAATTTAAACTCCATTCGACTATTAACAGCAGGCAGTTCGGAAATGATCCGTAGGTACATAATTAGACTCTGGAACACGAAACTTCTTCGATCTGGTCATGTCATTCCTTGATTCAAATTTTATTGTAGATCACATAGGTAACATATATATATGTTCATTTCTATCTATATAACTTCTAGGGGGACTTCTCTCATGATATTTTTGTCTCCCCCAGATCATACTTAATCCTAGGAGTGGAAAAAGAAGGATCCTCATCAGGAATGCCGGGGCTGACGGTTGGAGACCGGACTTTACTGCTGGAATGGCGCGACGACTGGCACCGCCGTATCCGACGCCTGCAGCGGCGTGCCATCAACTGCCATTAACGCCCGCCATCTTGGAAACGAACGTGAGAATAGCCGCTGATCTTTTCCGCCCGTGGGAATAGCCACTGGGCGTCCAAACGTGTTCGGATTGGTCATAAGTCGTCAGTCTCCACGTTGCGTGAGGAATGCATTGTTGTCTTTAAAAGTTAACTGCTGATTTTTTTCTGTAACTTATTAGGTACTTAAATCTGAGACTGCGAACCGATTACGTCTATGGAAAGAGATTGCATGCCAAATACGAATGCTTAAAATCATTTTCCGTTTTGAATTTATACCTACCCCTTCCTAGGATTACGTTATATAATGTACATTTCTTTAAAAGATTTATTTATTGAACTTCTTGTGTAAGTAAGATTACGGATGATGTCTCGTTCCATTTCTTGCATTTGTATAATTGTTATTTTATATTGGATGCACGTTACATGAATGTATGCGCTGACTTAAGTCTCACCAACTTTTAACATTATAAAGATTGAAAGTGTGACATCTAGCGATAAAACTTATGTCGGCAGTACAAGTTAGTTGTATATTCATCCTCAAGTTTAGTCACAGTGGTTAACGTACCTCATTTATTAATATAGACTTATATCGTTAAGATACTTATTAATTTATGAACGTAGCTAATAGATTTTCTACTTATTCAAAATATTTATCCCTTACTAATACATATGAGAGTAATCCAGATTTTTTAATGATTACAAAATAATTAATTAATTGCGCTAATAAAATGTTATTTGCGCATCAGTAATACACATACTTAATGCCTATTTCGGTTCGTATGGCGTTATTTTATATTATGTTATAAAGTATCTACTTATGTAGCTACATTAGAAAATTTGGATTACATTATGGACTAAAGGGCCTAACTACGAATAAATTAAAATCTTACAGTAAGTTTTTGGGAGATTTAGGTACGTATTGATTTGAGGTTTTTTATTCACCTAATTTTAATTCTTGCCAAAGTTACTTCCACTTGCAGTGTACAGTTTTTTTTTATGATTTCTGAAGAATATGTTGCCTCATAAAGGTATGTACAGTATTATTAGCTTTACTAAGTTTAAAGGTATAGTAGTAGGAGCAGTACACATTATATATTATACCTAATAAATCAAAGTGATGACGTCACAGTACCTAATAGACCCAACATCTATAGGTACCTAATCATAATGTTCTACTTTTTATAGGTAGGTATAGTGTTTGGTATTAAAGTGAACATAATATTCGTGGAAATGTCTCTTACCTCTACACATAATACTTTATTTTAGAAGCATAAAACGTATTGTTTCACAGTATAAAGTTGGTATAGATGCTTTAATAATATTTACCATACCAAACCAATAGAGATAACGCGAGTAAAACAACTCCCAATCATTTTGACAATTGAGCTGTCAAAATTATTTACGCGATCGCCTGCGGCTTAAGTCTTAACACGACCCACCAGTTCAAATATAAACCTTATGGCAATGGGACAGAATATACATTTAATGACAATATGGATACAGAAGAATAAATCAAATTGATGCATGATCGAGCAATCCGTAGTAATTCAGGATTGCCGTATACAATAATGTAATTTTAAATAAATAGCTGGCTGTCAAAAATTTAATGGTAAAATAAATATTCACTGTGACGTCATAATTTTGCTTTGCGAAATAGTAAGGCGGAAATGTTTTTAATGGCTAATATTAAATAAGAACAGTCAAGCGTTAGCATAGGTAGGTACTTGTCCGATCGAAAAGGAAAAGTAGCAAAAATCTATACTTACCGCAATGACGATTTCTCGTCACCGATTTGTGTAACTCAATATACCTAACTTCATCCTAAATATCTTCAAATAATAGTGGTCATTAGAAATAGCCGTTTTTAGATATTACCTAACTTAGTTTCACCTCGTATCGGATTGTAAAAAGTGTATTTAGCTGTAGAAATAAACTATTAACATGTTTCTAGTTATGCATATCTTTAGATTTAACTTGTATTCATGTTGCCGTGTTTGCGCGCTATTTTAAGGTAACGTATTTGTACTTTTTACTGAACTTTTCTCAAGTTAACCTCTTGTTATGCAGATATTTATTTACTTAGGTACCTACTGGTGAGATAATGAGATTCTTAAGCTAAATAAAATACAGCTTCTATATTCCACAATAACATGACCCGAAAGATTATAATGTGCCGTGTTACAAAATATTATTTTAAATCTGGCATAACGCTAATTCTAACATCCGGTATTTCTATATACCTACCTAGGTACTTATTATATCATAGCGCGCATATACATTAAAATAATATTATAATAATATAATGTCTGATTGTATTGTACCTACGATTAAATAACGGTTTGTATTTCTTATAAACATAGTATCTAGGATTTTTTTGTAAAGTTATAAAATATTTCTATTTATTTAATATTTTTTTTATCTTTCCTAGTATTTTATTATGTCATTCCAACGCCAAGAAGCACATTGATATACTTAACATGATATAGTCTCTAACTATAATAAATTACTAAAATGTAAAATTATGCCATCCGTCGAAATATATCGAAAAATAAGTCCATTATTATGAATATTATTACTATGTAACGCACATAAATAAATGGCCTATTATACTTTCCATATGCAATATTACCAACATTTAAAGTTATTTTTCTTTGTGACTGTTCTTATTAATTATAATATTTTAATAAAATAAGTAGTTTATTTATATTTAAGAAATGTCAATTGAAATTAAGGCATGTGCACGAGTTTTTACAAATTGACCATAGATAAATTAAATTTATTTCTTGTATTTATGGTTGAATTGTTGAGGGCCGTTTTATCACTCCCGGATAGTGAAAATCACTTTAGAAGAGCTCTCTGTTAATCAACAATTGTCAGGGATGGGTGAAACAGGCCGCATACGTGTTGGTAGTGTATTTGCAATAATCAATAATTGTGTTTTATAATAACCCTGCTCCTGTGATGTAATAAATGTTATTGGTTATATTTATTTAAAAATAAAACTACATTATTATACTGAACTTATATTTTATTCCACACAAACTAAAATACCTCATTATCACATAATTGAAAGTACCTATGTACCTAAATACATTTTTATATTATATCGACAAAATTTGACTTCAAATATAAAGACTTTTCCATACCTACACGGAGAATAACCTTAAATCAAATAGTACGAACCCCGACCGGCTATAAAACAAAGGTAACGACACTTGCAGATTTCCCAAGGGACTATTGGTGGGGGATAGTAGTTAATGCTTTTAAGATCTTATGTTGGTGTGTTTGCATTGGAAAAGTGCAAAATGGCTACATTTTGGAAAGAACCTCTTAAAGTAATAATTTTTGATGCCTTCGCGATTATTACGCATTGGAATGAAAGAATTATTAACGGATTATGAACCTCTTAGTTTACCTTAATGAAATGTAAAAAAACCACTTCTCTTTTGACTAGTGGTTTGCAATACAATCATAATTTACACCTTTATACCTAAGGTTACATGAATTTGGGGAAAATTTCGTAAAGAGCCAGAATAAATAATGTCCTGAATAGAAACTACCTTATGACTTGGAAGTTGTAAAAATGCACAGAATATTCTTATTTTTATATACAAATTTATCTCAACATACCTATACCTGCCTATATGGCTTCTAGCAATAGCATGACACCATTATGTTACGTTTATACAACTAATAAGGATAATATGGCACAAAACATGGAAAAGAAATTGGCATAGAAAGAAACCTACAATTTATGCAGAATAGCGCGAGAAAGCTAGATAGAGTAAGTACCTAAGTATTAGTAAGTAAGTACCTTATATGTTTTTCAAAAAATATTTCAATCTTTAATTCCAGTATTATATGAAGAAGTGCCTAAACCATTCTAAGAATTAATTAGAAGCTGAAGTTTCCGTACCAAACATAGTTTCGCTTTAACTTTAGCCAAACGACCGAATTTATTGAATTGGGTCTGGAAACCAACTTCGGTTATCTACGTGAGTTATATAGGTATCTACAGGAAAATTTAATATATTAGACCGTATGGCTAAAAAACAAAAACAAAACTACATATTATACTGTAATAAGTTTACAAGCAACTTTATAAATGTTACCTAGATCAAAGTCAAAAATAAGAGAATGCTCAAGTAGTCAGGTGGACAACAGTTTCGACGTCAACACAACAAGCGGGAACAAAGCGGTAGATGCTTTTGAACAAAGCTTTGTATACTTACTTGTAAGGGCGGGCAGACATTGAATACTTTTCAAAGAAGCGGTTTTAATAATTTGCAAATTAAGTTATTCATTCAAAATAATAATTCTACTTCGTTTTTATTAGTACCTAACTATTTTTTCTTCTCACTAGTTTTTTTCTTTTTACTCTATCCACAAATTAATAAAATTGGTGTACTTAGTACTTATAGGTAAACTGAGATATTATATGGATAAGGTAGGTATATACCTACATATGTCACTATGTGTAGGTTTTTGGACTTTCTTTACAGTACCTATTTTTGAAATACTCGATGACAAAAATGTGCTTACCTAACTAATGTAATTATACACGAGCCAGGCATGATCGATAGGTACATACACGAAAACTACCTACTGCAAATATTAATGTAGCCGTTATTATTGGTCACTGCAAGAGCGGCGTAGCCCAGGAAAACCCTTCAATTCCGCATGAAGTGTTTATAGAAGAAAGGGTCGTTGGCACAGTGTGCGCTGCGCCTTGTTGCATTTCTCCGCGATCACGATGCACATTGTGCGATTGTGCTCCGATTGAACTACGCCGCCCGCACACGCCCGACTATAATCTAGCCAGAAATAAGTAGGAATATCTTCTTACCTGATTAGGTATTTGTACAGACAAATGCTTGCTGAGCATGTTATACATATTTTTTTTTATTATAGAACTATAAATATACTTACTTATGGCATTCGACGTCAGATAAATAAATAATACCTACACCTATATTTATTCTTATATGTGCGCATAAAGGTACCAATTTCGATAAAACTTTGTAATAACATTCATGGGAAACGAATTGCACAGGTCAGTTTGATCCCTACGAGCATCCGGGGAATTAAGCCTTTTTTTAAAGTTTTGCAATTTCATTACTACTAGATAGGCAAGGGGAATAAATTAAACTTTCAGGTTCTTACAGGCTCTATAAAGCACAATTACTGAAGGCTTTAAGTTCGAATTTTAACTTTTACGGCCATTTCAGTTTGTATAAAGTGTAGATTTAAACGTTTAGGTGATCTGGAAATTTCAATCTAAGTACCTACCGTAAGGTCGGATTACATTAATTATACTCTATCTTAAACAATTTATAAAACAAAAACAATTTATTGTATAGTTTTATGGAACAAACAAAATAAGTTAGGTAATTTTTATAGACAAAGTTACCCTTTAGGGTTAAAGTAACTCGACTTTAATGTACAATAAATGCATGACAATTATAGATATTTAAGCAAGTTTTTGGGCATGGGCATCGTAGATATATTCTCAGTAAGATTTCAATAGCGTGTTTCCCGGTTTAGTTAGCTGTCTAGATAATTATAAGTAGTAAGTTAACACGAAGTATAAAGTGATCCAGTGCTCTATTTGTAGGTATTATGTAGGTACGTATTTTTAACCCCCGACGCAAAAACGACGGGGTGTTATAAGTTTGACGTGTCTGTCTGTCTGTGTGTGTGTGTGTGTGTGTGTGTGTGTCTGTCTGTGGCATCATAGCTCCCTAACGCATGAACCGATTTTGATTTTGTTTTTTTTGTTTGAAAGGTGTATATGTCGGGAGTGTTCTTAGCTATGTTTTATAAAAATCGGCGCAGTAGTTTAATAATTAGGGGGGGTTAAAGAGGGGATGTAAAAATAAATGTCTACAAATATACTCGAGTGGGGTATCCAATAAAAGAGGGTGACGAGTACATTACAAAATTAAAATCATAATGAAAATCGGTTGAGTCGTTCAAAAAATATTGGGAGCGAAAGTGGGGATGGAAAACTAAATGTCTACAAATATACCCGAGTGGTGTATCAAATGAAAGAGGATCGCGTGTACATTACAAAATTGAAATCACAATGAAAATCGGTTACGTAGTTCAAAAATTATGGGGAGTAATAGTGTAAATGGTAAGCCCAATGTCGACAAATATACCCGAGTGGGGTATCAAATGTAAGAGGATAACATGTACATTACGAAATTCCATGTGAAATGGAAATTAGTTAAAAATAATAATATGTAGTACCTACGTACCTACTTACAAAAAGTATGAAATAAAAAAATAAATTAAAAATTTAACAAACCCCCGACATAAAAACTAAAAGGCCCTCTAAAAAGTATAACAATAATAAAATCTTAATATTAGTTATCTAAGTATTAATATTTCTACAAAGAAAACGTCATGTCGGGGGGACCGTATGTTTAGGTAGATTGTAAATATTAGGTAAGTAAGTAAATGAAAAGCGGTCCTCCGACATGACGTTTTCTTTGTAGAAATATTAATACTTAGATAACTAATATTAAGATTTTATTATTGTTATACTTTTTAGAGGGCCTTTTAGTTTTTATGTCGGGGGTTTGTTAAATTTTTAATTTATTTTTTTATTATAAACATTATAAAAATAATACAAATAGCTATATATCATATAGTTGCTTACTATATGATATATAGCGGTTCGCCCCGGCTTCGCACGGATCCCTAATTTTTTTCAAAATATTCTATAGCCTATAACTCATGGTGAACGTAGCTTCCCAACAGTGAAAGAATTATTAAAATCGGTCCAGTACTTTTTGAGCCTATTCATTACAAACATACAAAAATAGGTAAGTACAAATCTTTCCTCTTTATACTATTAGTATAGATATAGATGATCTTTCGTATCATGTACAGTAGAGCGTCGATTATCCGAACGTCGCTTAACCGAACGACCGCTTACCCGAACAGTAGTAAGTAACGCGCGGGTCAACGCTAAGTAAGCGAGCGATTTTTAACCGTTAATTGTAACTAGTTTTTGTTTCTTACCTATTTGTCATTAAAGATATAAATGTAAATAAGCACCGGTAAAAAAATAGGCGCCAGATTCTTCACAAATTACTTAAAATCGTACACATGCGGTCAGCCTAGTATCGTCATACCGTAATGGCGCCACAATGGGCTATAATAACTTTCTTTGTGTTCAACATACGCACATTTTAATCACGTATTGTTCACTGTCTATGTTGGAGTGCAATGGTAGAAAGCTTAACATAAATCGACCTATTGATTTCACTTAAAATTAAAATAGTGTAGTATAATAATTTCTGATGCCTTCGCGGTTATTACACATTGGAATGAAACAACTATTAACGGATTTAGTGTAGTATTTAAAATTTTAATCCTTCAAGGTAGGTAACTATTTAAAAATTTGATATAGGCATAACTTTTTACCTCTCTTATTATTAAGTTAGGTACCTAGTTTATTTTAGTTTTAAATACTTATATTAAATAAGAGGTCCTATAGAGGAATCCATACTCGGCATTAGTGAAACGAAAGGAATAGCTACTTACCAATTTGACTGAATATTATAAGGTAAAAATTTTCGTAACCATTTTCACTTCTTAACAAACTAAGGCAAACTTAATTGATACGATGTACTTCGAAGAAGTAAAATACCTACTTACCTAACACTTATACGAAATTCGTCATATCAATCAAATTCATATATTTTTTTGTATTTTAGTGGGTAGATACCAATTGTGAACAAATGTAGAAATCAATGACAATAGAGAAGTTAATGCAATGTCAACAAAGAATAAAAAGCGTTTTTATTTACGGAATCGATTCCGTTACTTGAGACGTGGGCGATAATGTCTTCACTAGATTATCATCCGTCACTGCTTACCCACTCGTGTCAATGAATTTACAAAATACTTATGTGCAAATAAATCAATTACAATTACAGTAGGTAGCTACTTAACTTAATTTCTAAAATCATGAAAATTAAATATGAATTAAATTGGACACGATAGTAGAATCACCGTGGCCCAATATAGAGAATTTCCAGTAGATTCCTTTTAGTAGGTAGGTAAATCTTCTCAATATAAAAATATCTCCAGCCGTTTAACTAAAAATAATACGTTACTCTGTAAATTATTTATATCAAAACAAATCATAAAATTCTTGTTATTACCTATTTTAAATAAACATGGTAAAGGGTACGCAAATCGAAATCTATCTATACCTAGCGCATTTAAATTCAAAAGTGCTGCCGTCCACTTACTAAAGAGCCGTTAACCCTCAAAACGTCAATTTTGACTTTTTGATGGTACGTTATATAGTTTTTAATTCTCTATCTTTTGGTTTAAGAATCGTATTCCTACGGCAAATAGTTTTAAAGATAATGAGCAGCACCATGGCCGTTAAGTGGCAGATTTTCTGGTGGTTCCTACACTAAAGAGCGTCAAACCCACATTGCTTAGCTTAAATGTACGTTAAACCACCATAACTGCTAAAATTTAAGGAATTAATTCTTTTTTTGTGATCTTGTGCTTACCTAAAAAGTCGTTATCCCATTATCCTAAGCTAGAGAGACGCAAAACTCCTTTAACTTCGTTATAGCTAAGCAAGCCACTACGGTTATTATTAAAATTGCTATACTAAAAAGCGGTCTTATAGAAAAACTCCGCTAAAGAGCAGTAATAGTCCTTTAACGCTATTTTAGTTAAGTATAGATGAAATTATTTTGTATATTATACAGAGCTAAAGAGCAGTAAAGCCTCATTCCTTAACTAAACGGCAGTTTTTCGACGCTCGCGCCGCATACATTTTGAGGGAGGGGATAGATCGGGAGGGCACTCCACCAATTATTATAGTTTATTTACTCCTCCGGGAGAGCTTGTTGACGGCGGACGCGTACATTTTGATTATTGCTTAATAATTAGATTTAAAAGAAGTTTTAATTTAGGTTTAATAACTGCAATATAACTGCCCCGACTGGAATTGCAGCATTTAACGTAAATGGATAAACTATTCACAGATTATTACAACTGCCCGTAGAGCATTAACAAACTTCTAAATACAACCCGCTTTCAGACGAATTACTTCAAATTTTAAGGACAGACTTAAAAACTGACGAATTATTTATTACTAGCGGCCCGCCCCGGCGTCGCCCGGATCCCTTTTTTTTATAGCCTATCATTTTTCTACACCTTCGGTTACATTGTTCAAATTTTACCAAGGCTCCCTAATTTTTTAAAATGAAATGTAGCTTATGTCAAATTGGAAGAATGTAGCATTCCATTGGTGAAAGAATTTTTTAAATCGGCCCAGCACTTTTTGAGCCTATTCATTACAAACATACAAAAATAGGTACAAATCTTTCCTCTTTATAAAATTATTAGTGTAGATAGATGAAGAGTCTATATCTAATGTAACTCTAGCTTACATAAATCTTCGTTTATGCGAAGTGTTTGATACTTCTGATGTAGAAGATGGTTGGTTTGGGAAAAGAAATAAGTATTTTAGTGTTTGGGGATCTTTTGCAACTACCACTCGTTAGAGAAAAGTCGCCATTTGAAAAACCAACCCCTTCAGAAATTAATATACATATAGGCACCTTAAGTATTCCAAACTTATAGACTAAACTTTATAGTTACAGCGAATTCACGTTGAACATGAGACAGCTGGATGATTCTATGTTCGTAAAAATGTTAAAAAGAATCGGAGTAGGAGTGACAACTCAATCAGACAAAGATATACTGTCTAACCGATTGATACCTCTGCTTTCGCATTCCAATGAAGGAAGGTTAATGGAAATAGCACAATGTTTGAGGGACTCGCCAAAAAATGCTGTTTGCTTACTACCGACTAGAAATATGTATATGCAGTTAAATAATGCTATGTTAAAAGCGATTCCGAACCCCGAGATAAAGTTAGTTGCTAAAGATTCCTTGGATTGTTCAAAATGTATGAAATCGAAAGCCCCGGTGTGCTTACAAAAATATAAAGATGACGCGTCGATGACTGCTGGACTGGAAGAAACTATAATCATTAAAGAGGGAGTTAAAGTAATGCTTAGCAGAAACATTGATGTTATTTTAGGCTTAGTGGGTCGATAGCCGTTGTACAAAAAGTGAAATGGGACATAAACAATTGATGGGAAAATTCGCTAATAATTGTATTCACAAATTATAGCCTATCGAGTCAAAATTTGAGATCATACCCCTGCAATACGTGTACATAGAACAATTCCCAATCTGTGTGGCGTATGCCCTAACAATTACAAGAGCCAAGGTCTTAAATATGGCATATGGGCACCTCCATATTCTCTTGTGGCCAAGCCTACGTGGCGCTTTCACGAGTAACCGATCTTCATGAGGTGCACCTCATAAATGTTCACTTCAAGAGTATAAAAGCTCTAGCTTCAGTGATCACCGAATACAACAATAAATCAATATTCCCACGTTTCTACAAAAATAAGTGAAATCCCACCAAAAATATTGTGTAAAAAACTAGCCAAGTCTCGAAGAAGAACATTCTTTATACGTTAGTGGGTACAAGTCAATTTTGTTTACACGTAATTGTTGTTGTAACTACCTATGTTTGTTAAGCGATAAAAGCCCATATTGGTATTGGTAATTGGACGCTAGTGTCTCGTTTTCGATCAACGGCCAAGTCACACAACATTAACTATGATAATAAACAAATCGCAGTAAGGAACCTTAGACTTTGCACGAATTTGTCTAGATTTCTTTACTTTTTAGAAATAAACAAGCAGCTTCTTCGAGACTTAGCTAGTTTTTTACAGAATGTTTTTGGTGAGATAAAGTTTATTAGCTCAGTTAACAGGCAAGTTGACCTAATTTTTTTTATTTCTTTATTTTTTATTTGGATTTTGAAAAAAATGTTATTACAAATAAATGTGTTATTACGAATTTCGACTTTAATATATCGCATTTGACCTTATGATTGCTTTACTAAAAAGAAGTTATCCCCGAGCGACGTATGTTTAACTGCCCTTTAGTTAAGTATCACACTATAATCTGTTAGGAATAATTCAATTTTGTTGACACTTCCTTCACTTAATATACGTTAAGGTACCATAGCCGCTCCTTGAGCTGTAGCAGTAAGTGAAATTTGTTTCTGTTACTTGACTATACAGCAGTTAAGTCACCTAGCCGCCGTATAGCTAAGCATTTTTGAATAACTTCCACATACATTTACCACATTCAACATTTAAAAGAAATTACATCACTAAAGGGCCGCTAAGCCTCGCTAAGGGATGGTTAACTGCCGTTTAGTGCTGTAACTGAAGACAAAAGCCAGTCCATGTCCTTGGCTAAAAAGAAAAAATGATAAAAAAAAAATGAAATAATGCACTTTTAGTATCGCGTACCACTTTAAATAGTTCTCGGAATTAAATGAAAATTATGTAGACAAAAATCGTTTTTCTATGTGTAATAGTTTTGTAGAGACAACGAATTCCACGTTTTTTGGCTTTTTCTCGAAATTTACATTTTGGGCTTAACGGCTCTTTAGTAAGTGGACGGCAGAGTGGTGTTAAATAAAAAAGGTTTTCTTTCTAAAACGTGCCTCGGCAATGGCCCGGCGGCAAAACACCGTGACTTGGCGTGGTAGCATAATAGCTCAGCCTTTTGTAGCGGAACACCAAGCATTTTACGGCAAAGAGAAAAATATTAAAGGTTTAAGTAAGTTCCATACAGTCCGGTTAAACTTTAAATTAAGGTTAAAGCAATACATTTTTAAAATGGGTTGCTGGTTATTTTACCTTACCAAACTTCTTTTTGAGAAGTAATTGCCTGTCCGACAGAAATAATGCATACCTACTTACCCCCGCTACATGTCGTTTTTTGTACGTAGGTACTTACCTATTACGATTACTATGTATTAAGTATGTAACATTCCCAATTAAAAGCAACATTGGGAATTGAATACAGACAAAGAACTGTTAGACAAACTTAAAGAGACAAAGAACTGTTAGACAAACTTAAAGAGACAAAGAACTGTTTAATTTTGAAGTTATATTTATTACTAGCTGTGCCCGCGACTTCGTCTGCGTGGAATTTAAGTACTGGGACATAAGTATGGATAATTAAAGATTTTTTTCTAAAATGAGTTACTCTTTATTACATAAGCTATCTGCCAGTGAAAGTCCCGTCCAAATCAGTCCAGCTGTTCTATAGATTAGCCGGAACACACAGATAGACAGACAAATAATATAAAAAATATAATATAGGTATTCAAATGTAAATTATAAAATGTCTTTATAAACCACATTAACAGTTTTTCCTTCTGGGGCTAATATGAAAAGGTTATCCGCATTACTAACCCGCGAGCAAGCCACGTATAGTTGGCCGTGTGAAAAACAATTCGACCTGAGATCAACTCCAACAGCCTTTAGCGTCTGCCCCTGAGACTTGTTAATTGTCATAGCAAAGCAAACGGACACTGGAAATTGTGTCCGTTTGAATTGGAATGGGAAATTGTTGGGGATGATTGGTATTCGTGGTATGTATACAGTTTCACCTGCACTACATCCAGTAAGAATCTCAGCTTCGATTAAGTTTCTTTGTAAAGAAGTTACTCTAAGTCGGGTTCCATTGCACAATTTAGGCGGAGTAAGATTTCTCAATAGCGATGCGTTGTAAGCGTTTCGTCTGGGCATTTTTAAAATCAAAGCAAATACATACAATAATACATATATTTATTTCAATAAATCTACGTAGGCAATATTTTTTAGATTATATCCGATATTTTTCAACTAATTCACAAAGCAAGTTCAGGTCCGTATTTTCATCTCCAAGTATAAAATCAAAATCATCAACTAACCGAATCGCAAGACAAACAAAATTAAATAGTTTTAAACGTAGACAACCAGTTTGTATTTATACTTTTCAGAGAAAAAGCTATAGAGCGTTTTAATTGCCTTGAGGCGCCATAGTACCTATCATTTGAAATTACAATAAAAATAATAATTTAAGTTGAACATACATTTATATAATACTTAATCTCCTATAGAAAAATTACCTTTAAACTTTAAAAGACGATAGCTTTTTTATTTGACATCCGATTTTGATGAAACAAAGCCTATATGTTGCTCAGGAAAGAGCTTAATCTATTAGTGAAAGCCGCGTCAAAATCTGTTCAGTAGTTTTCAAGATTAGCGAATACATACAGACAGACAGACAGACAGACAGACAGACAGAAAAGAAAATCTAAAAAATCATTTTTGTGTTCTGTTACTCTTTTATTATTGCCCACACCCATTTTTTGTTAAAAAATTCAATTGTACAGACACGCGGTTTCTACTGTTTTATTATATGTAAGATAAGATTCAATAAAATATTTTGTAATATAATGATAAAACTAAAAATTCTAACTTCACCTAAATTGAGGTACCTACCTACTTAAACAAATAGAGATCTATTAATACTGATGTCAACATGTGCAGTTATTGTTATTGCAAACGAGAATTTGCATCGATTGTCTGTTAGAGATGAGGATATATTGTAAGTATATTAATAATTTAGAGACCCCTACAAGAGCAAAACATCAACCCACGTGTGACACATAATATTAGTTCTGTTGCTGATTTCACCCCCAGGCCCTGTACATATTATCGTGACATTGATATCTATATTAATTAACGATAATGTTTTGTATTAGATGTAAAATGTGTAGGTACATATAAGTTACTAAAAATATATAATTTCAGGAGAGCATTTCTTTTTCAGTTCTGTTTTCTTATAATTGATTATTAAGTTGGTACCTATTTCCTACAATTATGCTCTTAGTTACCTAACCAATATACTCATTCAATAGTTTTCTACAGCTGTGACTACTTTATAGTACCATTGTAGGTACCTACCTATGTAGCAATTTACAATAGCCCATAAGTAAATAATTATATTACAAAGGAGATGTTTATAATAATTTTAATAACAAAGTTATCAGTAAAGTTGCGAAACATTTAACAATTAAAAAAAAGTGCATTGGTTTCATTATTTCCTTACATAAGTTTCACAATATCGAAGCAAGTCAAAGAAGCGAAAGAGTCACGTCAGTAGATACGTAGCAAGCTGAAGAAAAGCTACCTAAATAGATAGGAATAGTAGACGAGTTGTGTGTAATTTAAATTAGAAGTTAACGAAGTTAACTATGATGAATTTCATTCAGTATTAAAATATTAGTTTTGGTCGTTTTCTATATATAAATTTCACGTAAGTAATATGGCTCTATCTCTCTCAGTTATGCTTCTCCCTGTTCTTCTGGATTTTAGAAACTAAGGAGTTCCCTAATAATACTTATATTGTAATATTTCGGCCAGAATAATAGTTAAAAAAAAAATTAAATTAGATCAGAAGTCGAAAGACTTATTTTTAAATGGGATAATCCAGTCATAATGTATATTTTTATACTTACTGCTAAAAGGGTTTTGTTTTTGTTCGAATATGAAATAAATTTAAGGAAAGGTTAAAGTCAAACTCGTAGCACATAATATGTACATACATAGATAGATAGATACTCTTTCTAAGCAAGTAATTACACCTAAACTTTATTTCATTCATGTAGTTTTTTTTTACCAAACACACCTCTAAGTAGATACCACAAAATGTAACAACAATCCTAATCTACTACATGTTACTGTTTGTGTAATTTATAATTATGCAATTAAGTATTAAATAATTTGTAGGTAAGTACTCTACTTTGTAATATGTATATCGTATATATTATATAATATCCCACAGGAACCTATTCACGCAATCCCACAAATTAGTGATTAGACAAATAACGCTAACGAACGGCGCGTGACCAACATAATGTTGCCAGCTTAATTAAATTACTGTAACCTGTGCGTGTACATACAATAAAGTAGGAACCTACCTACTCATTTACTTATAGTTGAGTTATAGCAACTGTAAGTTGTATTGTAACTGACTATAATTAGTGTTGTAAAGCAATTACCAAATTAGAAATTATATCACGCTTTTAGTTGAACCGACTGAGAAAATGTATCTAAGTAAATACCATATATGTTCAAAATGAAAGGGTAGGTAGGTACAAAAATAGGTAAATTTTTAAAATGATACCTACCTTACCCCTACCATACGAACTCTATCAGTCCTCTGGGTTTATACAAACTTCACCGCACTCCATTACATAAACGTTCGCAAACCCAAAGTTTAGATTTTTGTTTAGTTTCATACTACTACATATTAAGTTGTGTAGTAGTTATATGGATGTATGTGGGAGAGATTGCGCAATAACAAGAATCGTTGTTCTAAAGGTATCGAATCAGAGAATAATTAAACAGAGGTAAGTAGACATAAGAAAATACGGAATAACTTGGTATAAGTTTATAATATAACTATATAACTATATTTAGGTAGGTACAAAGAAGTGTGTGGAATATAAAGAAAAACGGTATAGGCCTTGGCTTTGCATTGAGACAATCAAATAAATTGAATTCACCAAGCAGCTACCTAATAAATAAACGATTTACCAGATAAGTATCAGTCATATGTCATGTATTTCAGTTTTGTTTGACGTTTGTTTAACTTAAATTTTAATGATGTCATTATCTGATAAATAAGTTGCAAATAGCTTACTCAAAACACGATTGGGTATCGTGAACACTATAATTAAACTACTTACTTACCTCACAAGTCTAGATTTTGTTTAAGCTCCGATTATCGATTAAGCTTTCGATACAGAAAAGCAATTTAATTTACTTTATTTACATAAAATCGAAGCTTACAAACACACTCCAAACGAAACGCAATTTTCTTAATGTTGTCGAGCTTAGTGAGATTAAAACAAATATATAGATAGGACATTATTTTACTTTTTTATGCTAATGTAGTAGGCACTGAAACCTGAATCTATGTGATAAAATCACGAACTCAAAATATATATAAATAAATACTCACGAATATCAATTATTGTTCTGAATAACAATTAACACTCATTTCTACAATTGTACAAAAGTAGATACACTACACATTTTACAATGAATATTATATATATTCAGTAAAATATTTAAAAATGTGTTGTTATATCTTTAATCCGTTACTTCTAGTTATCAGTAACAAATATCGCATCTAACACAATATTGATCTCTGTCTATAAATCTCTCATCGGAAAACACCTAATGAGGCAAAGGGGCAGAATAAAATATATATTGTGCTGAGAACCTAGTATATATAGCTGTTACGTCGTTAGCGCTGGATTATCACTTGTTTTTTACTTCCGTACCTACTTCCTGCTTTAGGGCTACCGATATAAAAATAATTGTAGGTATTCTGAATACAAATAAAATGAGCTTAAGTGATTTTTAAGACACTTTAGTATGTACAAGTTTTGGGCGCCCGTGTGAATGTAGTTAAGTTTAATATACAATCCTATTGTGCTATTAAATAAATTCATTTTAAGTATATCTATTAATCAACCAGTTCTGCCCGTGTAGGTATACCTGAGACACGTACTTATATATGATATATATAAATATATACATATATACAATTAGTAATATAAGAATATGTAAATACATCCCCCAATATAACCAGCGATTAGCAGTCTGAAATGTGAAGCAAAACATAGTTACAAAGCGGTCAAGTATAGATTTCTTATTTTTTGGTAGGTAATTTGAGAAAAAATTGGAGCTTTCGGAAACCTAATTTAAAATAAGTACCGAATTCGGATCGTACTCTAAACGTGTATACCTAGGTGTTGGAAACTATTAGACTCGCCGTTTCTGTTTTGGCATCCCTGTCGTTATCCCGCGGGAAGATCGACTAATTCCCGTGATTTATCTCCAGCGTCGATTGCGGGATTATCGCGGTGGGATTTACGTGGTTTCGCCCGCTCAATGGACTTTTGTTATTCTTGTCTAACGAGATATTGAGCTGTTCTGGCATTTGACAGAAAATCCAGGATCGTCAGAAAAATTGTGTACTATATTAGTTTGGATAAAATAATGTAGGTCACGGAGTAGGCACCTATAACTTGTATGATTTTTTGTAGACATATGTAGGTACAATAATGAATACAGACAGATTAATGAATGGAAATTATAGTGAAGATAGCATTATTTTCTCTGGAAAGAAAAATGACACCATAGATAACATAACGTTAAAGACAAACAAACAGATAATAGAAACCTACCTACCTACTAATATGTGAACAACAAGGGTAACAGTATGTTTTGTAACCAAGTTCTTAAAAATGGCTCTTATTGCCAATTTCAATAAGCAATTAGGGAGCAAGAATAAAGGAATTAACTTATTCTTACTTGTTATAATTGTCAGCCTAGGTTATTAAATCAAAGTAAGTATAATAAACGTTAAAACTATTCCTATTGGACCACAGAAATCTAAAAACGCAAAATACAAGAACCGAAACTATGAGTTCACCCCGCGGTCAATCTGCGAAGTAGTGTTGTGACAGCGCGACGGCAAACAACCTCGTTTGCCTCGCGTTCAATATTGCAGCGAGACCCGAATCTTGCAATTTGTCCAACTGTTTGTTTGTTCAGCAAATAAACGACCACTTCAGGGTTTCTGTTCGGTTTTTATAAAGCCGCAAACAAATAAATATAAACAGTTAAAGTAAATATATCGCTATATTTTTTTAAGAATTAACTATTATCATTCGGCTCGTAGTTTAAACAGCTCAGCATAGCATTCAGCTAAGCGTTTAATTTTCTAAGATTTTATCTAAGAACAACTACTTACGTTAAACTCGAAATTTATTTTTCCTAAATGCAATCAAAAAAAACCACGCAAACTAGCAATCACGAAATCATTTTATTGGGTAATACGCCCTTAATGCAGCTTAAGTCCTATTCATAGCTCATGCCAATTTGTAGTAGTAATTTGAAAAAAAATACTACCTATTAAGTACCTACTTACCTTCTAGTTCACAGATGAGGCGACATTATTATTCACATTTGACAATATGTCGAAATTATTTTACCAAGAAAGTCTATCCGAAAAACCAATAAAAGTAATTTAGCGGTCAACAACTTAACATCTTGCCGTTGCGGGCCCTTTGGGATCAATATAAGTTCTGGTGCTACGCACAACACAGAAGACACAAGTTAAAATGTATCTACTTAGGGACATAGTTTTGTCTTTTGAAGAAATTAGTTACTTAGGTACTTCAAACAATTCAATAATGAAAAGTAGTTCACGTAATTAACTACTTACATATATATATGTATGGCCAAACTATTGTTAAGCAAGTACCTAAGTACTTTTTAATTACTTTTACAAACATTTTCATACCCACAACCGTATCTAGTTTAACACGCCGCTGAAGGTAAGTAAATATATAAATTTACCTAAGTAAGGCCATCCAAAACATCTTGTTTCGTTATTCATTATGAATGGTCTGTTCAGAAGACATTGTCGCCAGTTCGCACTGCCCGCGGCTGCGCTCAGTGGCAACATGGAAAAGCACTCGTGTTGCCGACATTTTATTGTATTGCCCGCTGCCCCTGTCCGACGTGAATTTTGAATTTTCCAAAGGTAGGTTAGATAGGGTGATACTGTCTATTTATTATGGAGGTAAGTAACCGCAATATGTACAGCACTTACAATAGTATGATATGCCGTCTTCCTTTCGAAACAGCACTTCTTAAAAAACTTTCACTTAAATTTACAGGTAAGTTTAATATGTCTTCATATTATTATTCGTGATCGGTGTCCCTGCACTATCACATCACGCTGTGTCCATCATCTACTCAATCAGTTTCACATTTTTATTGTAAACTTTTTCAAATAAATTACTTACATATTATTATATGTTACTTAAATTTACTGTTTACTATGATTAGTTACATGTCAAACCGTCATTTACTGTATTCAAAACTTTTTGATATGAATATTTAAACAATAGACATCATTGGAAAATAGGTAAGTAATTTCACGTATATTTTGAGATTACAAAAAATATCGAAAAAGAAAAATAAGTAATTCAATGTTATAAATAATGCCAGAAACAATATCAGAATATACAGAAATCAATGTTCGCTGAATGGATACCATGGGAATATTGTATTGTACCTTTCTCGTTACACTTTATGAAATGTGTCATTCATAGAATCTGTATTGCTTGACTATACATGGACGCTATTGCTGAATAATAATATAATGAATGTATCTACTGTAGTTACCTTCTTACTACAGTTTTGAGCATTTTACGGTTTAAGCAGTTAAATACTTCATTCATATATAACATCCATCAACAAATAATTTCTTTTACGTCATGTATCTGGCTGTTATTAATAAGGCGGTGTTAATGTATCGCGTATCGCCGCCGCTCAGGCACAGGTGCCGCTTGATTGATCGCGCTAATGTTGTCTGTAGTGTTGGCTATTCTAGATGCTTCTTTAGTTGAGGTTCTATATAATGAATTTGAGGTATTCGAACTTTCTAGATTCTTATTAAGCACGTATTAAATAACCTACAAGCTCAGCATCAAATTTGATTGAATGATTGTTTTTAAAGCAAAAAAAGTATTTTATGTGAGTGTTTTAAGTACAATTTTATTGTTAACATGTTTTGACATTTTAGTTGGCTGGCCATAAAAGCTTATCTTAAATATGTATAAATATAAATCCATTGACTTGAATGACTGACGGATACGCGCACAGACTAAACCGCTAATCGCAGAGACCTGAAACTGTATTTTGTATGACGTAGGAATAGAATTTCCGAAACGGATTTTCCGAAATTCTATTCTCTCCTAGGCAGTCGCCTAGGAGAGTAAAATGGGGGGGCAAAGTTTGTATGGGAAAACGTAATTCTTTGTCTTTGTTTAAATTAAAATTTAGCATAAATAAACATTCTTTAAAATGGAAGACGTATTTCATTTTTTACGGAATTTCACCTCGTACCGGACTTAAAAATTACGCGGATAAAGTCATGGGCAAAAGCTAGTCTTAAATAAAAATGTAATGCATTTTTTTAAAAAAGCTCCTCTACGTGGACCAGTACTGGAAAGCATTGTTTTCCCGCGTCTTTTGTCATTGAGCTTAGCCAGTATAATTTGAGCTGTAGCCCTTCGTATCTGCACCCTTCTAAGATTTGATTAATTAAACACTACGGGGGAGGCACGGATCAGCCAGCGCTGGTATTCTAGAATGCTTGAGGCGCCCTCTAGCCGAGCACTTTTGAGTGCACGTTTGTGAACGAACGCTGTAGAAAATTCGAGATCTTTCCGATAGTACCTAGGTCTTTGTTAGATAACTTTTAATAAAGAAAATTTTAAAAAACTGGGACTCTGCACTTAATATTACCTATACCTTGTCTATGTACCTACATTAAAATACTTAAAGCATAGCTTATAGTAACTAGGCACATACACCTACTATTTTCCGACAATTTGTGGATAACTAAACTACTTAATAAAAATACATCGGTTTTTTTTATTTGAAACTTGACATTTTAATCAGGGAATAAATTTTAAAAACAAACAGCTGTAATGAGATTGGCCTTCACAAAATCTCATTATCACGAACATTGCAGTTACGAGTAGGTACTTAAAACATTAAGTTCACGTTTTTCCCCACATTTTCCAAACACTGACAATATCGCCGTAATGAAGTAGCAGATGTGCTTTATGAAGTGCCGACACCGCGTGTCACCGCGTTTATGACCGCCCTACTTTGTCCTTTGTTTTCTTTATATCTTATTAGTGCAGACAGATTTTGTCACTCACGAATTATATTATAGTTCTCTGTAAAAACATTTTTAGTCATTATATTGTAATATATTTCAAGAACACTTAGTTTCAAGCAGTTACTACGTAGATGAAGAAATATTTTTCACAGATATCTATCTGTGAAAAATATTTCTTAATTATTTTCATATTCATTTTTTTTTAAATAATCTGACTATTCACTACATAGCATCAAATAAAGTCGCTTTACACTGTCTGTTCCTCAGTACGCTTAGACCTTTAAAACTACGCAACGAATTTTGATGCAGTTTTTTTAATAGATAAAGTTATTTATGATAATATCCCTGTGCGAATCCGGGGTTGGTCGCTATTAAGTATAAAATTCATAGGTGAACTATGTGGTTAGCGTAATATATGTTTAGCTAGTTCTGACCGTGTACCGTCTTAACACCTACAGTCAGTAATTTGGCGCACGTACCGCGTCGTCGACACTACGTGCTAAACCGTTCTCTCCTTTAAATTTCATCTACTAATATTTCTCGAACCTTTTTTGATAGTTCGATATCAAGGCATATCCAGTCAAACAAATAATAATTCTTTAAAAGAAGTATCGGTTAATACTTATAACTGAAATTTGGTCATTTTAAGTGGTTTTGGTATAAATAAGTAATTTTGCTTTCTTCACAACGTAATAAAAGTATGTAAATAAATGTTAGTGCAAAGCATTGATAGAAATACGAAGCGATCTCCCTGTATGTACGTTACGCATATTTGGTATGTTTTAGGATCGATTGGCTAACATGTTACATGATCATTTTATATAACTATATCATAAATACACTTCATGATATTCAGAAAAGGGTGAAGTCTAAAAACAAATACAAATACTCTCTACATTTCTTTAAATAACTATCGAGTTTCTATAGTAGAGGGGAGATTAACTCCCTCATCGGCTGACTGCGCGATGCTGTTTGTCTACCAGTAATAATTGCATTTTCGCTCGAACTCATTAGCTAAAGGGTGCCGAGAGAGCCAAAACGATTTATGCCCCATCGCCTTATTGTTTTGTTTAATAAGTTACCCGTAACTTGATTAATACCTTCACTTTGATTTTAATATTATTGCGTAATTTAACTGATTTAAGGATTAAATATTTTAAAAATTCCTGGTTGACATTTTGTGTCCTATGTCTCTCTTGAACCTACAGGCGGATTTGCCCTAAGACATAAGAGGTTTGGGTATAATATTACTAGGACATTTGTTGCGACCAATTATGGCTGAAACACATTAATGAGTCGTTGCAGCCTTTCATATCCAAGACTACAAATTCGCCCCAGATTGAACCAATCAACGCGGCAACGTAATGCGACTATGCTACGCAGGTAATAAGGAAAACTCACAATTTTAATATATTTCAAATACTTACTCGACAATCACTTTGACATATTAAAAGGAAGCAAAGTATCTTAAGAGCAAAACAGTTTTGTCATAAAGAGATTTCCTTACAGTTACAACGGGTCGTTAGACAGAGGATATTGTTCACAGAACATTGTTCAAAACATCTCGTCCTTTTGCCCTCGGGCCTTCACGGCCTCTACGGAAATCTTTTTGTCTTTTATAAGGGCTATTTCTAGAAATACTTTTTCAAAAATACCTTTTGTTTACAAGTTTAGCTAAGTAGGTACCCACAAATAGTACCTAAGGAATGCCTATATTTATTTTGATTTTACATGCAACAGTAATTTTACGATCCAATTAAGTACTTACCTAAATCATTATCAAATATAAAAAATATGTGTTTCTAACAATCTAATTTATATACCTAATGTGTAAATTTGTGATTGGTGTAATCTGTTGTTAAATCTAATCAATCTAAAAGTAATCATTGTACCCACCTACCTCTTGAGGAAAAATCGTAAAAATAAAGTAGGAACCATAGCCGCATAATAGGCATTAAAGAGAAACAAATGAAAACGAAAAGTTACAAAGTTAATCGAATCAGAGATAGATCTTGAGCCTCCCATAAAAAGGAATCAATTAAGCGAGATTTCCCACCATCCCGCCTAAACGAACGTATCGAATCATCGCGGAGCACGTGACGCGAATACACTGACTTCCGAAAAACCGTTCTACATAAGAAAGAATTCACGAGCCAGTGAATCGAGTAATAGTGAGTCGGAGTGAATTTTGTAGGATCACTTCCTTTAACTTTAAAGGGATTGTGCGGAGTGGCGTTATGTGAAGTAATATGTCAGTATGATCGAATGTCGAACGAAGGGTTTTTTATTACAGCTCATCCCGATACTATAGAGCCATTTTTCATATTTTACGCTTCGTGATTATTTTTCATGTGATCCCTAATAGGTATATCAAAAGTGGATTTCAAAAAAAATTAAGCATTTTGTTATGCTTTTGTATTGTTACAGTAAATTGTATCTTCTATTATACATATAAGTATAAATACCTACATATAAAAATCAATCTTGTTTTAGTCTCGCTTGAATACATTTGAGCCCAGCTAGTTGAAATATAGGTAAATAAGTCGAATATGAAAAAAATTACAACATATATTTTAAAATGTGAGATAGCGCCCAGACAATCAATCGTCACCGTGTGACAGTGATAAGAAAGTAAACATCTATTGGGTTTCAGCAAGACTTTTCTATTAACAAGATATATTGAAGAATCCACGACACATAAATCCGTAAACAAGATTGGTTAAAAAGCAAAACAAAGTTTGAAATCCGTCTTATTTCCGGATGGCTCGAGTCGAATCTAAAGGATTTATCCTTAGCAATGAATTTTCAGAGGCTACGAAGAGCGCGATACATTTATCGCTTCAATATTTTTTTAGTACCTCCTGACGAACTGAAAATCTCACTACACCACTTGTTAACCGCACCCTTAATATGAATAAACATAAATTTCATAGACATCAATTTCGCTACTATACATGTATACCTAATTAGGATAGATAGATAAGTTAGGTTAGGTATATAACAACCCTAGGCTTGTTATACGCCATTCACTTGTTTTAAGAACACAAAACAAAGTGTCAAAAAAAAAGTGCACAGATATAAATTTACTTAGTGTGATAGTTATTCACAGTCAAAGAAGATTGCTAGTAAGTACCTACTTATAGAGTTACATAATATAAGTTTAATAAGAAAGCTATATTATGTATTTTGAATCATACATAATATAGCTTTCTTATTAAAATTTGCTATGGCCCAACAAATATACGTTTATCGCTCGTCGCTGACTTGCAAGGCTTTGCTTTAACTTCCATATTTATCGACTCAGCCTAAACTTAAACTATATATTAAGGAATTTCAAACGTAACTTAGTTTTAGGTGATAAAAATTTAGTTTCCACAACCCTCAAAACTATCTTGACACTTTAGCTGAATTGCTATCCAGAAGTATTGTCACATTATCACTAAATAAGGATATATTTTTGTGTGGTTCTACATTGTTAAGTTACTTACTGACATTTGAACTAGCTGCGGATTTGTTTATTGGACGATTCCATATATTAATAGTACCTACGGTATGACCAGTTTTTACGAAACATTGTATCTACTCACATTTATCCTTTGATCTTTTCTACCCTCGTCTTATCAGTTACAATTCATTTAATTTAGTTGAATTTGATTGATTATTATGCAACTAACAGATATATAAGTAGGTAGGTACATACTTATATATGTAGGTACTTATGTTAGGCGCTAATACATCAACACTAATGTGAGAATCACATGGATCATTTAATTAAAAACATAACAATAGAGTACCTATGTAAATAGCTACTAAGTAAGAACTTAGTTTTTGTCAATACTGAAACTTTTCATTTCATCTAATATTCGGGACGCGCACGTTTATTCGAATTACGAACGTTCCAATCAAAGTTGCTGGGAAAAAGGTAAAAGTCGCAAAATTGAAAGGAACTTGCCCGCTTCCGGGGTGAAGGTAGGACAGTATTGGACACTATGTTCGGGTCACAATTTATCCATACTACACTTTATAAAAGAAAAAAGTTGTATTAAATATACTGCCAGTTAGTAAGTTAGATTAAGTAGGTACCTACTTAATCTACCTTCTTAATCTTCTTCCGCCAAAATTATGCCTTATAGTAATTAAAAGACGTATTTAATTAATTTGCTGAACGTTTACTTACTCTTTATTTCTATACGTTTTATTAGAATTCATTTCAAAAGAAGATGTGATATAAAATCGTAGCGATGAAAAGTGCTATAGGTGGCTGATAGCACCGGTGGAAAACCATTTCAGTTAAATGATATGAAAATTCAGAAAATCATATCTGAAAACTCATTTAATTCAGCGTTCGATTGAAGACAGATAAAGTAATAGAAAAGTGGGCAATCTCAATGGAAAATTAAAATCGTTCGGTTTTCGTATCACGTAGACTCGTCGTCTGCTGGGTTCTTTCGGTGGCCGTATTTACATAATTATTGCTAGACGTGCATTAGATACATTACATTACAAATACGGACTACATATTTCACGTTTTTAAAAAAATCATAAATATCGACGGAAGATCTTTGACAAGCTTAATTTTAATTTTGTATACTTAATCGTCTACCGATTTCCCGGGCGACGATAATATTAAGATTAAGTATAAAACTTAATATAAAAATAAACTAGTATAATCTTCGCACTATAAAAGATCACCACCTATTTTAAAAGTAGGTAACTTCATGAGCCCTAAAAAAGTGTCAATAATATAAAAATATTCGTTATAATTTCTTTATAATAGGAAATTAATTGCACTGAAGTAAGTATACCTATAAAGCTTTTATCCTCTGAAATTTCTTTATAACACCGTAATTATAACTCAAAAACAGAGTTCACAATTTAATTCCAACAACGCATAGAGGCGGGATCAAATTAAAAAAGAATTTTCATTCAAATTTGGAATCTTAGAGGGGTTGCCCGTACCCCGGAGGAAGTTTCTCCATAACATGCAAATGGGGAAAGTTGGCTAATTGCTGGATTTTGGCAACATTGGCTACGGCGGACAACTGAATTGAGACAGTTAATTAAACCTCCTTTACCGATACTGGTGCAACATCCTATAGATAGAAGAGTTATTTAATTACAGGTAAGGGGTACTCTAAAAATTCATTTCTAAAAACAAAAAAAAACTGTTCTATGTTTTTTTAATAATAACATTTGATTAAACGGGCAATTAAAAAGTTATTTAAGATTTACCCAACTAAGCCACGTAACGTAATTTTACCTTAAGCGATTATGACATGTCGTTATACCGCGTTATATTTTAATTCTATAGCAAACTGAAAAAAAACTCTTATACGTGCTAGTTGGGAGGTACCTAATAAAATTTTAAAAAACTGCAACATTAAAAATACTTTTTTTACTTTTCGTGAGTGCTTCATAGACCTTTTTAGTGTTATTTGTCATTTTATAATATGGCAAATATGTGTAGGCACTTACATGTTTTTGCTTTATTGTAAACAATAAAGTAAAGCAACAGTTTGACAATTATTTCTTACTATAAGTACAAGAATTTTACTCATACAGGTCCTTGTAGGCAAATTCTGCTAACTACATTACCTAGGTAAGAAATTATTACATTAGGTAACTCCCGACATATAGTCCTGAAATAATAACCACCATTATCCCGGTGTATCCGGCACCTGCACCGGCGCGTAAGTCACAAGATTACCGACGAATCCACCGCAAATTGGAATATCACGTGACGCATGAAATATTCACTTTTCGAAGGGACCGACTAGGTCAGATTTTAAATGGCTATAACATGATTGAGAAAAAAATGTTACCTACAGTTAATTTTGTTTTTTAGTGTGTTAATTGCGGTAGACATTGTACGGTTTGGCAAAGCAGCGCCACCTACCGGGTCCAATTGGTTTTCAAAGCACCCAGACACCCATTAAAACACACACACAAACTTTTCATCCAAATCGGTCGGTCCCGTATAATTGATACGGCAGATGCGGCGGTAGCTACCTATTTATAAATACTTTTTAGGACAAAATATTTAATAAGCCGTGTCAAAAATCAAATGTAAAATAAATTTGATATTGAAAACCTCTGTAAATTTTTTTATGATATTACATATTTTATTTGAGATATAATTACACGAGCCGTAGCTCAACGAAACGATAGTCTCTCTCAGTGGCGTAGCGTGCCTTGTCGGGGCCCCGTATAAAAAATTTTTTTGGAGGCCCTTATATGGGGGGTAAAGATTTTTCAGAAAAAGAAAGTTTTTATTTTTTTCCTTACACACTTTGGGGGCCCCCGTGGCCCGGGGGCCCCGTATAATTGATACGGCAGATACGGCATTAGCTACGCCCCCGGTCTCTCTATACAAAACGACTATATGTAACGTCACAGTTAGTTCTTACTAGCAAGTCAGCCAATGACATATACAATCAGCTACTTAAGCCGAAATGTTGCATGGCATTTTATTTACTCCAAATTAAAATTTGTGTCATATATCAATACCTCTTTGTTCTAAACATTTTTGTTATTGTTAGTTTCCCTATTTAAAGATTGGCGCGCATTATTATTAAAACGGAACGTAATGCACGTTCGAAAACTTGAATAGAGAGCATATAGGATTGTTTCTAAATTCAATGTAACGTCAAACTAATGTTTTAGTCAAGAATACTATTTTTATGCATTATAAAGCTACCTAAAACTTTTAATAATTATCTTCTATGTGCTGTGTCCTGAATTTCTGTTATATATAAAAAAGGCTAACAAAAAACTTTGCTGACGTCAATGAATCATCTGTGCGCCAAGGTATTGTAGCTTCTGAACGGTTAACTAAACGTCAAACAAAATACTTCTTGCGTGTTCCAAACAGGCGTGAATTTGTAAAAAAATTGATTTTATATTCAAAACTTTATTGTGACAACCATCGATGGCTGGGAAGCTGAATAAGTTCGAAACCCCCAGTTCTGCTAGCTCGGATAGGTAAAAATGAGTAATGAGTTTTCCGAATTGTTTGTTTAAACAGCTGTCTCGTGTCAATAAAACGTTCACTGCGGCCAGATCCTTTTCAGTGGTGGTTTCATCGCGCGAGTGAAGGCTGTTGAAGTGTGATGCGTGTGTCTAAACATAAATTAACGGTGTTTTTGTGAATGCAACTCGAGCTGCATTATAACCTCTTCAGTCACGCATTGTGGTTTATTTTTAGACTATTATTTAGTTCATTGGCAGCTTGCTTCACGGTGGACGAGCGCGACGTGAGTCAGACACGTGCTCCCGCGGCCGGTCGTGTTTTTCAGCACGTTGTATGACATCTGAAATATGGAGCCTGGCTCTGTAATCTTCGTGAATCCGTAAGAGCTGCAATCTAGAATGATGTTATAGCTTCTGCTTTTGTTCAGACTGCACTTTTAATTTGCATTTCGTCTACTAATCGCTTCGTGTTATACTTTATGTTATATGTTAGCAATAAAAATTATCAAGTCATGTGAAGTAAACAATACAAGAATGACCTTCAATGATAAATCTGTCTAACTAATGTTATGATAACAGGTATATCTGATAAATATCAGAGTACAATACTCAATTTATTGTCCCTTTGCAATATTTTGATAGAACTCGCAATTAATTTTGCGTAGATAAAGTCATTTCAGTGATAATATAGAGAACACTATTGTGGTCATTATTGTGAATTATTTATTTTATTAATAGTAGGAATAAACTCCTTGGAATATTTTTTATAGTCTGATCTTTTTTCTTACTAATATTATAAATGTGAGAGGTGTTGGTTTATTTGTTATACCTTCTTACCGAAGTTGCTAAACAATCTCAATGAATTTCACTACAGAGTTAGGTAGGTCCTTGAAAAAATATTACACTATTTTGTATCCCAGTCTGTGATATAAAAGTATTCCTCAAAATTAAAACTGTAGGGCACAGGTAGTAAAATATTTTAAATGTAATATTTTGACCATAGATTTGTATGATTGTTCATATTCATCAACCTTCAAGATACTTACATGACATTTTACACATCGCTAAACTATTCTGTTTAATAGTATACATTCAGTATACACTCCTTATTATCCTGGAAAAAATAAAGTGACTCATGGTTCCACAAAATGGATGTATCACACCTTAAATATATGTATTAATGTTTTATTATTTAGTACAAGTTTGTTTAGCTTGACACTAGATCAAGTTATGATTGATTGCTTTCTAGTAATTTCTCTCTTGTAAGTTGTAGTAATTAATTAATTTCAATACAGAAGCCAATTTGATCACTCATGACCTTTCGTAGGTATATTGTTTGTTATCAAACTGGATATTGGCTTCAAAACCAGAATATCCTGTTTTCTATGTCCATTGGAACACACCCACAAAGCCTCGTCTAAATACAAGTTTATACTCATAATATTAAAATCAATGATACAACGTATTTGTGTATATTTTATAACATTATGTTAATTAACTGCTATATAATCCGTTATCTTATGTATAGGTATACTTGGGATGTAAGTTCATGGCCAAATAATGCAATCAATTACCTGTCATTACCGGCTGCCTTAACAATCTTATCGCCAATGATAACGGAGACATAATAACTATCTTGCTTTCTTATTATATTTTAATGCCATATCAAATCTGCCCCATCTTAAAATAATCTTACAGGTTTTATAATTTTTTCTTATATTATAATCAATGTTACTTTAATTACAAATGAAATGTACCTGTGTCAAACTTTACAGCTTTAGTTATTATTTTTTTTTTTTGGGATAAAAAGTAATGTGAGTAAGTAAGGTACCTAAGTATGTGTTTACTCGTGACATTATACTTATCTAAGTAGGTATTTAGAATAGAATAGAAAATAGAACCAGACTAGTTTAATTAATTAAAGAGTTGTTTATGCGTAAAGGAATTATAAAAATCCACGCGATTGTTTTCCTAAAAATTAAATAATATTTATATTGAACAAATTTATTTTTTTTATCTGTTTTCTGTTCAATAGTGACACGGAATTAGCGTTAGAACTGAGCGAACAGGTGTTCCTGGACGATGAAGACTATTCAACACGTGCCCCGGCCTCCCCCACCACTGTGCCCAATGTCCGGCCCTACCGCCCCCCCTCCACGGGTAAGACTGAAATAGTTAGATTACCACCATTCAAACTTCTGATGTATTTTGTTCCAACTATCCGCTCGCGGCCTAGCACTACTAGCGCCGAAATGTAGCTATGCATATAGATTAATTTTCACCCCCTTAAATTTATTTTAATGTACCGTCAACCGGGGTGTTTAGGAATGGCGGGGTGAATAGAGATAAAAACCCGGAAAGTTATAACAGTAGTATTTTAAAAAAAACTACCAATGACACAGAACACAGGGTGGTTTAAAATAATACTAAAATAGTTGCTTTCGGCAATGGCAACACTTGGAAAACATGTAGATGGTGCTAAATTGTTAAACTAACCGTTTGAAGTTAGGCCTCTTTGGGGGTACTTTTTTTGCTCCCCAAATCTTCATCAAAAAATCATAGTTTCACTTGAAGTAAACACTTTGTATCGTGAAAAATGTGTTCATTAGTTCATCCGGAACCCATTTTAAACACGGTATATGAAGATTTTCCTTGTTTTGTTAGTGAAAAATGTAAAAAACTAAAGCATGGGATTTTTTTTAAAAAAACGAGGTTTATAGGGACGCACTAGGGTTCAATAGAGTCTACACGAGGGGTCAAAAGGCATGCCATTTGCGGTTTATAGGAACGTAATAAGTTGAAATCAGGACGGTACAGGGTGCACAGGGACAGGGCTACCAAAACTTAGTTTCGTTTTGAAATAAGTGAGTAAGTGGATTTTACTCGACTATGGCAGAAGGAGGATTATATTTTTCAAGTTAATTGACGTATTTAGGTATGTCTGTATGTACGTATGCATAATATGTGCATGAATGTAAGTATATAAGTACGGATATTTATGTATTTATCTATGAGCGTACGTATGTAAAAAGTATACAAAAGAAAATAAAAATACTACATTATTTGGAGAAAGTCGCTTACAAGTTTTATCTTAAGTATTAAAAAACATATTAATTGGTCTCATTTATATTGAAGTTCTCTGTTGATCTCTTGTACAGAAATAAATGCAATATATTTTTTTTCATTATATTTATTTTAATATGCATTAATTCTACAATATTGAGTACATTTAGAGTACTTAAGTAGGACCACCTAAGTACTTACCTATCAGCGTATCAGATTTGTGACAACCCTGACCATTTTTCCCTATTGATACCTCTATTAGTTGCTATAGACCCCGTTTACGGTATAAATAGGGATGGCCGGTTTTTATTAAAAAAAGGGGGTTAAAATTATATTTTTATGAAATATTTTATTACCAAACGATTTTTGGGCTCAAGATTAAAGTTTTAAAATATTAACATTGTTAACTTACATAGAAATATTCCGAGAAATTCTTAGTCAAAGTTCAAAATTGTCCCTATAGACCCCAAATGACGGTACATCTATCGAAGTCATAAACATTTTATACTTACAAAAGTCCCTATTTAATGTATACAGTGTTTCACAAAAGTTTTCATCGTTATAACCTTATTGATACTCATATATAAGTAAAGTATCAATCCGCAAAAGATTAAAAAAATAAATAAAAAATTTCACCGACTATAACATAACAAACAAATAACCCAAGCCTAACTGTGCATTAATGAATGTCTAATTAAAACCAATTTGTGAATCGGACGACAAAAAACTAATACGACCTTGTAGAAGTAATTACGAACAGTAACTGTCGTATCACGCTTCGAGAAATACGTAATCTGTTGTTAGGGATTTGGAGGAAAAATTTGGCTTCATATTACAAGTAGGTAAGTTACCTACAACATTTTTTAAGCGTAAGTTAGACAGTAGACTATTCGATGCTACTTAAATAAATATTTAAGGGGGAGCGCTCTTCGGTACCCCAACCGTTAAATCGGCCAACTTTAAACGCCAGTTCGAAAAAAAACTTCTGGATACTAGTTACTCATATAATTAAAGAACCAATCAGCACCAGCGCAGCTGCCTATCACTGATGAACCAAGTTTTTCAGCATGTAATCCCAAATCATTTTGTCGCTTTAATACTCCAAACTCTTGTTTCAGGTTCCAACATCCTCAAGTCCCCTCGTGCACGGCGCGTACGCACCACCTCGATGTCGCAGTCAAACAAACGCACGACAGCGGAGAGCATACTGCACGCGGATCGCCGCACGATCTACACAGCCGGCCGCCCGCCCTGGTACAACTGCACTGGCGGGCAGGAGGTGGAACCATTCCTCATCGGTGAGTTTTATAAGTAAACAAGTTGGCTCTCTAGTATCTTTATAAATATTAACTTTAAAAGCTGATGAACGGCTTGGTCTATCAGTTACCTGTTACGATAGTTACTCGGTTTCTACACAGGGTATATTTATTTAAGACTAACTTCTGCCCGAGTCTTCGTCAACCGACGAGGAGTACTTTGCCTATATGTTATTCTGATGTTTAAGCTATATTATTTTAAAGTTTTATCAAAATCCATTCAGTAGTTTTTGCGTGAAAGAGTAACAAACATACATTCATCATCCATCCATACATTCTCACAAACTTTCGCGTTTATATATTATTAAGGATTAATGTTTAACCTAGGCTAATTTGCTGATCTTATTTTATCTATCTGTCTAATCTATCTTTAGATTTATATTTATAAATTAAAAATTATGACTCTATAGTCATTTATATGTTCTGTATTGTGTATCAATTAACAGGTAGCCTATTTCGAAAATGAATCATTCATCTATCTTTATTTCAGGTATATGTGGCGCTAGCGCATCCGGTAAAACAACTGTGGCTGCAAAAATCATAGAATCTCTCAACATACCGTGGGTTACTATAGTCAGTATGGACTCATTCTACAAGGTGAGCAATAGGGAAAACTATAAGCAAAACTATTGTACAAATAACAACGGAAGTACTTACGTAATACAATAAAATACCGCGTAAATACATAATACATTAATTTTATGGCCTTCTTGTGTATAGGTACTAACTCGCTATGGTATATATTATGTTTTATTTAACGATTGTGAAACGCAAACGATGTTAAACGTTGCGAAAACTTAATCTAGACTTATATGGATAATGTGAAATACTCTGTTATGGTTCATATCTTAGGTATAGAATATAGAGCTGTTGAATTTGTATTGGTCATAAAGAACAAAATATTAGAAACTTACCCTTAATATGCAAATTTACTTTATAGGTACTTAACGAGAAACAACACCAAGCGGCTACCCGAAACGAATACAACTTTGATCACCCGGACGCGTTCGATATGGAACTGCTTATTTCGGTACTGCAGAGACTGAAAGAGGGAAAGAAAGTTGAAGTACCTATATATAACTACGTCACACATTCAAGGGAAAACCGCACCGTAAGTATGTTTATATGCATATACATGAAGAATTCTAATATCAATTTTTACACTTCATTCGATAACCTGAAAACGATAACAGTGTTTTACACATTAAAGTGTGACTCTTCTAGTTAAAATGTCATAGTAAATTAAAATCACTTTATTGCAGAAAGCGATGTATGGTGCAAACGTGATCATATTCGAAGGTATATTGGCGTTCTACAACAGTGAAGTAAACAACATGCTAGATATGAAAGTGTTCGTCGATACAGACGCAGATATAAGACTTGCTAGGCGATTGAGAAGGCGAGTAACTGTCTAAATAGACGTTTTTGAGAAGCCTAATTTTTTTTTAAATCCTTTGATGTGTTACATACACCACACAATATACATCTACCTAAGTCATGTTGTAGCGTTTCGAAGTAAACCAACTGCGATTTTACTAACTTACATGTGTTATACAATAGGGCATGTTGATTGTTTGTTTTCTTTACCCATCAAGTAAATAAAAAAAAAGTTATAAGTAATTTATACCATAATGTGAAGTCACGAGATCCCACTCCCGAACTGACAAAGATGTCATTTCTTATATCAATTGAAAAAATAAATAAAAAAACAATATTTTTTGTAATCTGGTACAAAATTCAGTTTCTTTAATTTCCTAGCCATCATCATCTATTAGGCTAGGTGGTAGGTGATTAAACAATCCTTGTAATCGTGTGAAAATGTTATCAGAAACCCAATAAGTAAATAAACAAGTTATTTATTTACAGGGACATTGTACAACGTGGAAGGGAGCTGGAGGGCGTGTTGAAGCAGTACATGACCCACGTGAAGCCGGCGTACCAGAGCTACATCGCGCCGTGCATGGCGCACGCGGACATCATAGTGCCGCGCGGCGGAGAGAACAAGGTCGCCATACACCTCATAGTGCAACACGTGCACAAGCAGCTGCAGCTGGTGAGTCATTGCAGTCTTCTCCACAATTCCCACCTTTACAAGTGTGACATCTCTAAATATTTTGTTACTCCATTTAAGACAGAGTCTGTTCATTTAAATCTGAATTCATGTGGTGACACAATTCCAGATGTCATATTTAAAGAGGAAGTACTAAGGTTAAAAATCTAATTAAAAAAGACTATAGTTAGTAAAATAATGTGTCAGTATCTTCTTTTATAAATAAAATAAGTAGAAGTTAGTATATACATAGTAAAAAAGGTCTTTCTTGTTTATTTAGCGCGGATTCAAGGTTCGAGAGAAGTTGGCCGTCGCACACATCGGCCAGCCCGTCCCGGACTCTCTCTTCGTACTGAAGGACACGCCACAGGTACCTCTCTTATTTTCACATGTCTATAAAATTAATCTTTTATATAACTGTAGCAAGTGCAAAGAAGAAACATCCATAATAGTTCGGAGCTACCAAATTATTGCATATAGGTATTTAAAAAAAAAATCATTGCAATGTGTCAATGGAAAGAACAAAGGGCAAGGTAAGACTAGGGAAATAGAAAGGCATTGGACATAGAAAAGTAACCTAGCTCTAATGGTAAAGGTGAAACTAAATAAAAGCTTGCAAAAAAAAGCGTTTAATATTTCCTAAATGGCTTTATTTCGTACCATATAGGTGTTTTATTTATAATAAAACTGGTGTTAAAGGTGAACTAAGGTGACATAAACGATGTGTATTATTCATATAACAGGTGCAAGGCCTTCACACGTTCATTAGGAATAAGGACACGCCTCGCGACGAGTTCATATTCTACTCGAAGCGCCTCATGCGGCTCGTGATCGAGTTCACCCTCTCCCTGCTGCCGTACTCCACACGCAGCGTCGACACTCCACAAGGGTTCTCTTACAGAGGTAATATATATAGTATATGGTTTTTGTTAAGGGGAGGGGGGCAGGCGTAAACAAACTAAGAATATATCTATTAGGTAATTTGTAAAGAAACTTCTAAATGGACCTTTTGTTTTCGTATTTAGGTCGAAAATGCGATGTTGAGAAAATCTGTGGCGTGTCCATTCTGCGCGCCGGCGAAACCATGGAGCAAGCCGTCTGCGACGTCTGCAAGGACATCCGTATTGGCAAGATCCTTATCCAGACCAACCAAGAGACTGATGAACCAGAGGTACCTTCATTTGTCACAATTGAGACTGAACTTTCTTATACTTCATTTCCTTCACTCTCACTTTGGATGGTAATAGTGTTACCATATTATTGGTTCAACAGACTGTTAAAAAAGAATTTTCAGTATCAATCACTTCATCCACTGTTTTTGACATATCATAAACCGTTTTAATTTCAGTTATATTACCTCCGTCTACCTAAAGATATAAAAGACTACCGCGTCATATTAATGGACGCGACGGTAGCGACCGGGGCGGCGGCCATCATGGCGATCCGCGTGCTTCTCGACCATGACGTGCCGGAGGAAAACATCAGTCTCGTGTCACTCCTGATGGCAGAAATAGGCGTTCACTCCATTGCCTATGCCTTCCCACAGGTAGGAAAAATACTCTACCTACCTCCTTGATAAAATTAAATGAGTACATACGTTCTGAATGCTACAGCTATCAACATTGAAATGAGTGTATACCAACATGTTTGAATATGGTTTTCCGCTTTTGTTTTAGGTAAAAATTGTCACATCAGCGTTAGATCCAGAAATCAACGAAAAATTCTACGTACTGCCCGGTATAGGCAATTTCGGTGATCGCTACTTTGGCACAGAACCGACAGAAGACGAGTGAAACGACGGTATGAAGATGACGTAGAGTGAGTGAGACAAATATACAGCTGTACACTCCATCTGCTAATCTTTGTTCCGTTAAATTGAAAGCTTACAAATATTTATATAATTAATATCTGAAAGCAATATTCTGAATCTTTGCATTTTAACATTGTAAATGACAACAATGTGTTCCAGACTATATTCATCTACAATACTTTCTTCAGTGGCAGCATAACTTTTGACGCGTTTAAACTCTCGTTGCTATTTGTCGCGTGGCAAATAAAGAGTTGTTACTTTGATCAAAAACGAAAAGTAAGATCATTCAGACTTATTGTAAGCTTCCTATAATCATGAGTGAAATAAAAATTCAACGATAGTATCTTCGTATATTATTATATGCATCAAAGAGAAGTCATATATATATATTATGATAAGGCCGTTGCAATAAAGTGTTCTCCATTGTAAATGCATAATGCACATGTACGCTATTCATTTTCACAAAATGTTGTTTGTAACTTGAAATATGTAATCGATCGCCATCTTGCTATGGAAGTCTGTTTTGCTGTTTTTGAAATCAGTCAAAATTAATGAGTCTCATATTAAAGCCATCTTTATTGATACCTCATTAACAAAAACAGTAAATATATAGGAAATTCTAGTCAATTTTCGTACAAATGTTGTAAAGATCTCGTTGTAATTTAATTTATTTATTAACTGATTTCATACACTGTGTCCAAAACCCAAGCCTTGTTCTTGTTATATAATGGTAGTTAATATTTTGTATACAAAATCACAAAATTATTTGTAGACAAACCAAAGAAATGGTTGTTCCTAAAATATAAAAAACAATAACACAAATTCTAATATATTTCATTTATTAACACATTAATTATTGAAATGTAAACTTACTATAATTACTGTATAATAAAGATACTAAATCACAAACTTCCATAGTGACTTGTCGAACTTTTGGCAGAAAACTTAAATTAAAATTCGAATATGTTATGCATAGAGATATAAGACTAGAGTACGTGAGCCATAGGACTGTCTATAAGTGGCAGCGTATCACGGTAAAGAGAGACTGAAACTCTAAATAGAGGCACTGTCCTTGTCTTGCCGCATGCGCAATGGCAACATGCTGCGCGCCGTCCGTTGCTGTGGTACCGTTGACGTCGCAATCAGACAAAGACGCGACCTCTATTCCAATGCTCTTTTCTCTTTCTACCATTATAACGCGTTTCTGGCTGGCTCACGTACTCTAGTCTTATATCTCTATGATGTTATGCATCATTCTTGACGTCATCATTATCTGTCAATTATTCAAATTACTGTGTGAACAGATGTCTGCTGTTGCTGGTGCGAATTCGTGAAATTATCTTTCACAAAAAGAAATTATTATACATCTGCAGGCAGTGCCCCCGCCAAGTAGAGCAAAAATTATTGTTGTCTGCTCCAACATCGAAAAGCAGGCATTAATGATGATAATGATAAGTCATTTTACCTACGTTATATTTAAATAAGTTTAAATAACGTATTAAATACCCAAACAATAATGTAGGTATTTAATTCAAGCTATATTCTGTTTTACGGTACTCTCAATTTTAAAGCGGTGCTTCGACAACCTAAAAATAGTTTAATAATGTTCCATTGTAAAACTACGATACGTCCTCCTGAGATAGTAAATATAAATGTATACATAGATACAAACCAAAAAATCCGTAGGTCTTGTACAGATAAAAAACCCAGTGTTGCCTTTCGTGTGCTCTCAAATGTAGTGCGCAAGTTAAAAACTTAATAAGGGACTAATTTTGTTAAGAAATACGAGCCACTAACATGTGTTATATTGTTTGATACAAAAACCAAAAGTGAGTCATTCCATCTTACTGCCATCTAAATGAAAATATATAATATATATATTAATTTCCCAGTATTAAAAAGATACTTAACTGTTATGATATGGCTAGATTTTCCCGTTCCTACTATTATATATTTGTATATACATGGATTGGCTTTTGATATTTATAGCAAAATTTTGTTTGATATTATTTTAGATTTTTACAGTATTAAAATACTGTTTGTATGAATGTTAGTTATAGTGTTGTTTCAGAAGGGTTAATTGTAATTATACGTTTAATGTTTTGATGTTTAAAAGTGTACATAATTATTTAAAACTTTTTTCAATTTAACGACTGTGTGTTGAACACTAATAGTAGTTCAGGTACAGAGTACGCCATATTTACTGCAAAGCCGATGCTAGAAAAAAATATATTTCATTGTATAGAAAACGTAACCAAGGACGTAAACAAGAAATATCGCCCACGTAATAGTTTTTTTAGAATCTCGGTATCATTAAACTTCATAATTATGTTTTAGCAGGTTTTATAACATTTGGTCACATTTGATTTGCAGTAAATACTAAATTTTAATCGAATTAAGTAAATTAATCGCATATTGTCTACAACGTAAACTTATTTTTAAGTTACTGTGAAATTTATTAAAAAATAAAAAGGATTCTGAGAAATAAATCCTTGAAAATGATTTGATGTTTCATTTTTTAAATAATAAATGAAATACCATTTATGGTAAAATATACCTTTCAATACACAGAATACATTAATTAGTGTTATGATCCCTAGTGTACAGATTTCACTCGTCACTTTAATCTTGACATATTATTATACCTACACGATTACCAAAACTTCGTGGAGTGTTAAGTATACGATGTAACTGTCACAATATCTAAATTACATAATTTCCTTACTTTATTACCTTATATTAATGTTATAAAGTATAACAACAAATAATATTCAATCATTTTTCTTTGAAGGTGCAATAATAACTAAAGTAAAATCATTAAAAACTACACTTACCTACCTACCATAATGTTTCAGAGGCTGTAGTGAGAGATAAATGGCACAAAAACATAATCGTCTTGTTTTCGATTCAATTGGTATGGGATAATGAGCGCAGCGCCTCTAGTAGCGAATAACTTAAACGAAATGTAACGTTTGTACGCAATTTAGATTGTGACTGTTTTTGGGACATTCACTTACACTAAGCATAAAAATAAATACCAACATGTCACATGATTGGTTAAAGTTTTACCTTTTATAAACGTAAGACTATAGAAAATGAATCGCTCAAATAGATTAAATATGTCAAATGTGATCGCAGGCGTCAAGGTATCGTTGAAAAACTACGTCGAAATGCTCATACTTCGAAGTCACTTCAGTTTGCTGACTTTGATTCTTCCTAAAATAGAAATAAGGTTTATTTTAATACACGTACTAATTATACACAATGAAACCTAGTGGTTTGAAGGATTAAAACGATTCTTGGCGGTGTTTCGGTTCCACCGGTATATTCAAACTCAAGAACCCAACAAATTTACTGTTGTTTTTCATGTCCTGTACTTACTTGTGGAAGTCATCACACTCTTCCATGGAAACCTCGCCGCTCACAAGGCGAGAGCTAAGCCCGCTGTGGTAGCTAGAGTAACGTTGCTGCAAATTCGAAAATTAATAATATATTGGATTTTTTTATTTGATATACCTACTTGGTAAGGAATTTGTTACAAAAAACAGATTAATTTCAGGAAGAAGTTCGGTTGTGCCATTTTTTTCATCTGTTATAGGTAACTGTATTAATAACCCGCATGTAAGTAGGTACAATAAAATGTTTACATACCTAAATACAACAATTTTACACTTCTCTCGGTATAGGATTGGTATAAATAATTTAGATAAATAGATAGTGTTATATTCAAATTTCAAAATAACTTTTATTTAAAAAACGTTAGCAAATCAAACATTACTAGGTAGGTACCTACTAATTCTTAAAATAAGTATTAAATTTGTTTTTAAAATGTTTCCTAATAGGTGGAATAAAAAAAACCCGTCACTCGACAGAAAAATGTGTTTAAATTCTTCGCTTCGTTCAGGAGTCAACATATTTTTGCTCCGCCTGCAATTGGGGTAGGTTATACTGTTTTTCTAAGTATACTGTTTTTCTTCCTTACGAATATTATATGAGACTATTTATGTTACCTGTACGTATTTGCTGAAAATCTGCTCGGCATTGATGTTGCAAACGAGCCGAAGCGCTTTCGCTGCTGCATCTATGTATTTTAAGTACAGTATAACTTGGCTGCGTAAGTCTAACTCGCGACGATTGCTGAGTCTTAGATTTATGCCCCCAGGTGGCGCTGTACCCTAAGACAAAAGCTATTGTAAGTTCCAAAGTATCAAAAAAATATTTTTCAATTTAATAATTATCAACTCACCTGGTCTACAATAGATTTCATCATCAAAGTCAATTGTTTACAGTCTGACTGGTCTACATCATTTGTGAACGCGACTGCACCCAACATATTGTACCTAACAAAACCATCAAATTTACAGTAATCTGTCTTTACTTGATACTATTATTGACTCTTTTTCTCAATTAAATTAAATATGTAGGTACTTACGCGTTAGCCATATGCAAATGATGACCTGGAGGCGAAAACACTTTGTAATACCTCTCTAAATTATAATTCTTCAAAAAGTACAAGCAACTGGTTACATCCCACATATACTTATTAATCATTTCATTTTGCCAATCACAATGTTGCCAAGAGATATTTCCAAAAGTTTCTTGTCTACTATATGGCATGAGCAACAACTGGCTTCGATAACTCAGTCGGTCTTTGTATTCAGCAGTCATTTTTAGAAGTTTAGCAAATAATTTCATTTCCCTGGAAATGTCAGTTTGGAAGATAGCGTCATAGCCTTCCCTAATTGGCCAGAGGAGAAAACATTCGGCGCTCAAACGTTGCGATATTTCGAGGCATTTTTTTATTTGTGAAGCAGCATGTATGAAACTGGAGGCGTCATGGCTAGTAAAGGCTCCTGCAGCGTATCTAAAAGAAGCAGTAAATGATAACAGGCCTGTGTATTTCTCACAAAAAGATTAATGTTGATTTACCTTGAAGATGAGTGCAAATCAGGTGCAATCCAAAGAAGCTTAACGTGATACCGTTGTCCAATCTCCTGTATAAACTCGACCATTTCATCCCAATTAGTTTTGTATTCTTCGAAGTTTTCAGACCATGGTACAACATCCGAATCAAATGCCGTCCAGTATTTAATGTTCAGTTTAGAACAGAGGTCAAATAGTGCTTTTATACATCGTTTGTAATTGTCTATCGAATTCGTATGATCATCCCAGGGGCGATTTGATGGTTTGCTGTTTGGACCTATAATATGACCGATAAGTAGACATGCGCTTGCAATTAATTCACATTTTATCTAAAACTATCTACAACATCAAGTGGCTGCATTGCAATTAAAAATATAACTTACTGTTTATTCTAAATTCTGTCAAAGACAGGCTAAATTTTAACCAGTCTTCCATAGTCCGTGAGTGCACGCGCTCGTTGCTGTTGTAATAGCGGTATACAGATGTATCGTTGGGTACGGCCATGTTGTTGTATTCAATTTTTTCAATGCCTGGATTAATTGATTTCTTTATATTTAAATACTTTTTTTTTACGTCTATAGTGATCATGTTATGTAATATCGTGACATAACGAGGATTTTAAAATTTCATTTACTGACTCATACTAGTGAAAAACGCATTCTAGAGTTGTCGAAAGCGGCATCTAAAGGTTTTGGAAGTGGTATTTATCTTTTTATACTGATAAAACTAAATATTTAAATGTTATGACATGCATACTGTAACCGAATGTTTTACGACCATTGCATACATGCATAACCAATCAGCATTATATTAAATTACTTAAATAGTAGACCAGTGGTATTTACCTTGAAAGTAATCAACGTCGCTCTTAACCTCCCTCACTTTTTGCCTTTTAGCTCCTTGTGAATAGCCCGACATGTTGCTATTACGACTACAACAGATTAAAGTATTCCAAACAACTGTTTAACTCAAGTTCTCCAGACAGACAAACGGTCAAACTGGCGTCTAAATTGTTATATAATATTGCATGAATAGAGCCAACAGAGCGTGATCTTTTGTTTTTAAACAGGATTGTAACACGTCTGGTGTTAACGAGGTCGACATTTGATATTATATTTTTTACAATAGAATATATAGTTTAACTGAAGATTGTGGTAAAAGAAACAATAACATAATATATAGGTAGGTACCTCCTTCCTATGCTGGGTGCTTAATGTGATGATGAAATGATTTCGTAATAAGAATAAAGTACCTATAAAGAATATTCTGTGTGCTTTCATCAACTTGTGCTTATCATCCTTATATATTTATTGTTCTTAAATAAAAATAAACAGATTCTGAATGACTTAGCAACTACAGAGTTCTAAAAAAAATTGTTATTCATAACAACAAACAATATTACAATACACAATCAAAACATTTCTAGCTTTCATAACATAGGTCTGAAAAAAATTAAAACACGTAAATATACTTAAAATTACTTTATTAGCAATATACTATAAAAATAACCAGACAAGCCTTAGAAATACAGCAAATAACAGTACAACGATCGGAAGAGGCACTGATGTTTTCCCATTCCGCTTCGTAACTACTCCAGAAATTTCCCCCTTTTTCAGTGGATTAGTTAACCCAGGCATTGTCGGTTTATCTATGGGCTCTCCCATCATAGAAAATTTGCTTGCACTTGTTATTTTCACTGTTAACATTTTTCCCATATATTTGTCTTCTTTGGGTACTAGCACTTGCTCGTAATATTCGTTGTGAGCCACATAGTAGTTTTTGTCGTGAGCCACATCTGTAACTAGAACTTGGTATGTTTCTCCGACTTTATGACCATATGGTTCGTAAGAGCGGAAGAATTCAGACAGTTCCTTAGTTCGTTTTTTAACTTCTTGTCCCGGAACCTGTAAAAACAGTACCAGTTAATAAAAATAATCAATAAAGCATTAAAACCAATTTGATTTAGAGATCAGCATTCAATTATGTGGTTATACATATAACCTAATGCTTTTCTATGTAGCCTACATGTAAATTATTCTCGCTATTTATTTATCCGTATATATATCATTCAGTATGTTAATTTTTAGGTTTCCATACCTCAAAAAGAAAAAACAGAACCCTTATAGGATCATTTTGTTGTCCATGTGTCTGTCTGTCTGTCAAGACCCTTATTTAGTATTGTACAATTGTACAATACTAAAATACTACCACACTTAGGACTAAAATTTATTTATTATTTCCTTTACCTTAACCATCCTAGCAGCAGGGGTGCCTGGTCTCGGAAAGAACTGGTTAATGAAAAGTGACGGGAATCTGTACTTTTTGCAGAGCCTCATAGTATCTTCGAAATCCTTCTCCGTCTCAGTAGGGAATCCGCAGATAATATCTGTGGCTATCGTTATACCAGGGACCCTGAAATTATCGAAACAGTTATGATAAATTATATACGGTATGCATGACACAGAAAAATAAATACTAAATTTAAAAACTAATTAAGAACTTACTTTTCTCTTAAAAAGTCAACAACATGCTCAAAATCCTTGCAGGAATATTCTCTCTTCATATCTGCTAACACTTGATCACTACCTGACTGCACTGGGACATGAAGAAATCTGTAATAATTAAATATCATCTCATGTAAATTTATAACGGAACCAACAAGGAATTCAATTTAATAATATTATACTTAAATAAAAAATAATATTTTTCCACAACCAATTAGCTAGCTGCGGATCAAAAACACCCGTAAATTTTAGCATTGATATGTTTTTACATTATCTAATGTATGAATAGTTGTTATATGAATATGCATAATGACTGTTTTATGACCTACTGAGTTGGGGCTGGTGTGTCACATTCTGGTATAAATTGTTATAACGTGACATTTTCTTTACCCAGTTAACATGCCAATTGAGTTAAAAACCGAGTATAGAATTAATTTATACTGACTTATAAACCCTTGGGTGGTGCATTATCTTGGCAACTTGGTCCAAGTGCTCGAGGATGTAGGGTGGGTTGGTCATTCCCAGCCGCAGGCGACACCCCGCCGGTATCACCTCCACCAACTGCCACAGCAGCTCCGGCAGCGATGTGCCAATGTCACGGCCATATGTACCTAATAATAATAGTATTATACCTTTACTTATCCCTACTAATATTATAAATGCGTTAGTAACTCTGTCTGTCTGTCTGTCTGTCTGTCTGTCTGTCTGTTGCTCTTTCACGCCTAAACGGCTGAACGGATTTTGATGAAATTTGGTACAAAGAAAGTCTGGAGCCTAGGAAAGGACATAGGCTATATTATATTACGAAATTCTATCCCTAAGGGGTTAAAAATGGGGTGCAAAGTTTGTATGCAACAACGTGATTCCTTGGTCCGATCTATTTCAAATTTTACATAAACATTCTTTAACAGAATTGATGGAGTACGTGTTTCGTATTTTATTGAAATTCACCCCCTAATGGGGTTAAAAGGGAGATTTTCTTCCAAATTGATATGAATACTACTTAGTGCTTTTGATTTTGACACATATTTAAAAAGTATAATGTAGGTATGCATAGCAACGGTTGCTAATGTCATTCCTGACATTAAATAAATACCCAAACTGTTACGTGTATGATTTCTTCAGTGTTAACGAAAATGGCATTATTATGTAATATCCCGTGGATTGTGTAATGAGGACTATTTAATAATATTCCTGAGTAAGCAGACCCCGTTTAACTTGCGAGGGGAAACTGGTGTCATTACGCAGAGAAATAGAAGTGTTCTTCGCGACCAAAGCTGGCATATATAAAAAAGCCGTGATAACAGAGGTGACGGAATGGGACGAGACGAAGCTCGCGCGAGCTCTTGACTGAGAAAATGACCCTGAACATATCCTCAAGACCGAGTGAGCTTATAAGGAGTATGCTTTCCGAGAGTATCTCATTATAGGCAATGAGGCAAACTGGGAAATGTTTTATTTCGTAACACCACTTATATTGTATGTAATCGGTATAAGGTTTTATTTTGTAGGATTGAATTGAATTGTAAAATTGTTTTGTTGTTTTGTTAGATCTTTGTAATAAGTGTGGTAATCAATCCTTAAATAAATAGCCAGCTAAACCTCACGTGTATGATTTCTTTAAAAACTTTGTCCGATTAAAAAAAAAATGTTGAACTCAGTGGTAGCTGTATAAATTATGCAATTTCGAAAGTAAGATAGGTAAGTACTTATGTACTTAGTTTGCATATTGTACATGTTAAACTATTGTTAGCTCCATTTATTACGAATATAAGGGAAGTGTTAGGCAGCAGCCGGTCAAGCGTCAGAATCGGTACTTTTAATGAAAGTATATTTACGACATAACATTAACCAACCAGGTTTTGTCAGTATACTAATAATATACTAATTAATTGAACTGCGACCCAACAATGCACAAGCCGAGCGAGCGAAGCGAGCGTGCCGCGGTAGCGGCAAATGAAGGTCTCCTTTAGGTACGACGACGAGCGAAGCGAGGAGGAGTGTTAGGTAGAATCCTGATCGTCCAGCACGCGATCCAAGCGAGCGAAGCGAGTAATACGCTGCGGCAGCGGCCGGCGAAGCGTCAGAATTGGTACTTTCAATCAAAGTATATTTACGACATAACGTTAACAAACCAGGTTTTGTCAGTACACTAATTACTTGAACTGCGACCCTACAGGGCGAAAACCGAGCGAGCGTGCCGCGGCAGCGGCATATGAAGTTCTCCTTTAGGTACGACGACGAGCGAAGCGAGGAGGAGTGTTAGGTAGAACCGTGATCATCCAGCACGCGATCCAAGCGAGCGAAGCGAGCATGCTGCGGCAGCGGCCGGTCCAGCGTCAGAATCGGTACTTTTAATGAAAGTATATTTACGACATAACGTTAACAAACCAGGTTTTGTCAGTATACTTATTAATTCAACTGCGACCCTACAGCGCGAAAGCCGAGCGAGCGAAGCTAGCGCGACGCGGCAGCGGCAAATGAAAGACTCCTTTAGGAACGACGACGAGCGAAGCGAGGAGGAGTGTTAGGTAGAACTGAGACCGTCCAGCTTGCTATCCAAGCGAGCGAAGCGAGCATGCCGCGACAGCGGCCGGCGAAGCGTCAGAATCAGTACTTTTAATGAAAGTATATTTACGACATAACGTTAACAAAGCAGGTTTTGTCAGTATACTAATTAATTGAATTGCGACCGTACAGCGCGAAAGCCGAGCGAGCGAAGCGAGCTTGCCGTGGCAGCGGCCGGCGAGGCGCCAGAACCGAATAGAATTAGGATGAATAATTAATATGGTAAGTGGGAAATACGTTAAGGAAATAAAACATTATGTGGGAAAAAAAAACATCCATGTGATGTTAGGAAAACAAAAAATAGGTCATAAGAGTGTTAGTTAATAATCATTATGACATAAAACGTTAGGGAAATCAATAATAGGTTAAAAAACGTTAGAGATTCAGATATAGATCCGTATTCTAATGAAGTTCACCCCATAACGGGGTTAAAAATTACGCGGACGAAGTCGCGGGCAAAATCTAGTTTCTTATAAATATTATACTTAAAGACGACCAACAACATATTATGCAAATAATATTATTTTTCCATTTATACTAAGCAGTTAACATCTATCAAATTTAAATGGCTGTTTACACAACTGACTGAAATGACTGGCAAATAACCTGTTGAAGTGCATATGTTTCCATAATGGTGTATTATTATAATGGGTGTATTATTTTTCTACTTACCAGTATCTTCACTGGTCAACCAGATCTCACATACTCCTTCTTGAAAGCTCTGTCTTGCTCTCTCAATAATCTCTTCTGGAGGGTAGCTTCCCAATTCGCCACGCGCGTGTTTTGTCTTACAGTACGTACACTGATTAAGACAGCCTGTGTTGATAGGAATTATCTCCACAAGAGGATTTTTGCGCACTTTAGGAAGCAAGAGTGATGCCCCACCTGCTTTGCGGCCATTAGCAGTTTTCTTTTGACCCATAAGTCTAACAGTGTGACCTTAAATAAAGATTTCATGACTATAACAATTAAATCAATCAGCAATTTTAGTACTTGAGCTCTCTTTTCTTGATGGAAAGAAATATATTGAACAAATTTAACCGAAATGTATATGGAAACTACTTAAACTTAACTCCACAATCACTAAAAGGAAACATATTGACATATTAGGACAACTTTACCCTGAATTTATAAAAACATATTTTCATTTTTTTACACCACACAATTTTCTAACAAAATTATACGTACACACTGCCTTTATTTTAATATCCTACTTTCATAAGATCTCTCAAAATAGAAACAATAAGAAATATAGTGGTACATAATAGGGGTAGCTGATGTAACAATTTTTTTTATTGCTTAAATTGAGTATACTGCCATAATGTATAGTGTGGCTTACCTTTCAAGGTCTCTTCAACAAGCTCAACAATTCTGTCAATCTGCTGCACACCAGCTACACTAACACCCTTTAAATAAGGTGCAAAAGGTGCCCCTGCTGGCACACAACCAGCCACCACCACATGTATCCCTCGCGATTTTGCAAGTTCAATCTCATTTCTGCAATAAAGAATTTAATTAAATATAAAATAATATATTTTCTTCATTTTTACAGCTAAATTGTTACATAAATTGCATTTAGACAAGCAAATTTTACTACTTTTTATTTATATCAGATATGTAAAATAATAATGCACAATAAAATCAACACTTACTTGAAATGATCCTCTGAAGGAGTCTTTACAGTGCAGGAGTTGAGTAACCAAAGCTGTGCTTGATACTTATCCTCTGTCAGTGGATAACCACTTGCGGCCAATAGCCCTGCCATATACTCAGAGTCAGAGTTGTTGTGTGCACATCCCCATGTCTTTACATAGATGCTCTGTGTACCTATAGTAAGAAGTTACAAAATAACAGTTTCTAAAATAATAAGATAAACTACACTTACAGACATGAGACACATTCCATTGAGACATGCTAACGTATAATTAAAAAACTGATTAACTAAGAACTAAAGTTTGGATAGGTACAGTGGTTTTCAAACTCATAGCTAGACCTGTAACCTATATCAGAAACATTTATTAAAATTTGACCTTAATTAATTAACTAAAATCATCAAATAAATAACATGTATAGTTTTTTTATGACAAGTGTACAGAACCGCAAGTTATGTAGCAATGTTTGTACTCATTTTAGGTTACCTGGCACAACGCTCTCCAGAAAAACTTTTTCGGTTGGCGGGTCTTTACTCTCCCGCTTTCTAGACCGCACGTTCACATTCTTTCTACTGGAATATCTTTCCTTGGGAGTAATATCTTGCGAAGATATTAAATCTTCGATATCGTCGATTATTTCTTCGCAAGCACCTGGCATCCTTGTTTGATTTGATTTGATGCAGGGAAAAAAACCTAAATGACTTTGACACTGACAGGTCAATACTAACAATACTGTGGACACTGTGGTCCTTAATGTAGTTAAGTACAGTAAAAGCTATGAATAAAAGAAATTCGTCAAATTCTTTTTTTTAGCCAATTAATGAGTAAACAACATTTAAAACATCACGTGTTTCTTTTTTATTTAAAATAAATATCTTTAGATATTTTACGCTAACCTTTACATGCTATGTTTAAACAAAACTACTTTATGTTTATAATTTCAAGAGTTGAGTTCAAATTACAGATATAACGTTGTATTGGTTTATAGAGTCTAAGCTTAACTAACATGTACCTAATCAACGGAACTACTGAAACTGATTTAAATAATTTGGTCAAAATTTACAGTATTTCGATGTTTATATTGGTAATTGAAATTATTATTTATTTATTACCTACTATAAAAGAAATCTGTAAACATATATTTATATACTTACCTACGTTAATAAAAAATATTTATAAAGTACATACTTACCTACTTAACCACTTAAATCAATGATCACTGTTATAACCGAAATAGACGCTCTTTATTATTTAATATTTTACGTACCTACCTGAGTAAAACTGTTTATAATTAGGAGGCGAACAATATTTTTTTTATGTGTTACCTACTAGCTATTCGAAAAAAATATCATTGAATAGCACCCCAATAAATTTGTCACTTCCGATTAATAATAACGGGTTGACATTATTGAACTTTATATGTAAGAGTTAAGATTGAAATTAGATTGTCAAGTGTGAGAGATGAAATGTAATGCAACAATACAATATAAAGTAGGTGAGTATCGTGCAGCTGCTAACGTTATGATGATGAGCGGTGGTCAATGTGCTTAGTAAAATGGCTTTTGGCGCCTTTTTCTGTGCCCTTGTTCAAATAGTCTGTTCATCTGTCTGTTCTGTCATTCTTGTTATAAACTTAATGTCTGTTAGGTAGGTATGCAAGGACAGACCGAGAGCATAATACCTGTTATGTAGAGTCTATATTGTATACCTCCGGTCATGTTATGTAGGTATACCTATTAAAATTAGAAACTGATACCTACTGAAGAATGATATTGTGCCAAATTTAAGTAGGTATAATAATGAAAATAAGTCTTATACTTACCTATATAAATTCCTATTTATTTATTGTAATAATTAGCACTAACAGATCAACCTTAAGTATTAATTTAGGTACCTACATGTTTAAAATTAATTCTACATAATGATATAAGTTAATTAAATACAGGTTCATTGATACAATAATAAGTAGGTAGGTATGTAGGTACCTATAAGGTGTGCATAAAGTGAAAAGTCTTTCAGTCAATCATTAATGTAAATCTCTAGGAAAGTTCATAATATAGATGCATAATCATGATCACGCTATGATGGAAAGAAAGACACATCACGATCACGCACTAATCCAATTATTTTGCATTTTTCGAACACTTCATTATTGCTGAAACGGCGCCTGCGCCGGCACGGCACGCGCCTTGGTGTTGCCTGTGTACGCTCGTAAACTATACTATTATTATATTATATCCAATCAATGTATGGACTACCGACAGATCTACGTAAGTATCCAATCCTTTTTATGTTTAAGTACATTTAAATGGCTAAGTTCATCTACATTTAATAATTTAACTTATGTAAGTACATAACTCACCTATATGAAATTTATGAACTCGAAATAATCATGCCCCCTCCCCCTCCCCCAATGAGTTTATGTTTAACACCTATTTAACATCTTAAGTAATAATAACACTAGGTACAAAGTAACGTGGATTTATCTTTTTGATTATTATGATAATTGTTAAGTACATGTAGACCTACCTTCCAATACAATAGTAATTTAACTATGGATTAAAACCTATGGGGATAAGTTATTTAAGATCTGACTTAGTAACACTAAATATTAAATATCACTACAGATTTTGCATGAATTTTTCCGAATTTAATAGCTATAATTTGTAACAATAACCTGGTATCACACATCCAAACGCCAGCTGCATACAGAATTCAACCAAACCAACCAACCAAGCCAACCAACCAATCAAATTATCAAACCAGCGGACCGAGCATAGTTGCAGTCGCGCTTGTTGTGAGTGGTTGGATACGTTGTGTTTCTCCGTCCTGTACGTAGATGTGTAAAACTTTGACGTGCGTGAAGTTTTATAAATGTGTTTGCAGTTTTTTATTTGGTACGTTTTATTGAAATTTACATAAGTAGTTATTATATAAATATTTACTTAAAGATTTTACGTGTATATACTGAGATGAATATTCAGGCATTTTATTGTATACTTACGTACTATTATGCTAAGCATTAGAAAAATATCAAACACACATTATGTATAGTTTGTAGGTATTTACCCAGATACCTTCTAGGACATTACTGCCTATTTGTATTTCTTATATAATCATTTACAAAATTCAAGAGCCAATCAAAATAATAAGTTTAAAAACACTATCTAATTGAATACAGGTACTTAGGTACTTTTTTTCAAATTCAAGAGAAACGAAAGTGTTTTTTTTCCTATTGGATAGGAAGTTAGGTATTTGCAATTCGTGCATCAGGACTTCTCTGCAGCAGGATTAAGTAGGTAGGTTAACTAGTACTTACCTACATAATATATTGTACCTAAAGACTTATTTAAGAATATATTCTTAAAACTAGGAAAAAGTTACGTTAAGGTAGGTACCTAGGTAGTTACTTACCTTATAAAATCAACTCGCACTTCTCTCCAATATTTGAATCCAATCTTAAAACCAAATTTGGTACTTACCTACTATCTTTCTAAACATGTTCCTTGCAAGGTCGTCACGGCTTCGTGCCCATAAACCGAGGGAGATTTCTTTGTGTGTCCTCAACTGGTCTGGTTTATTATTATTGATGGGGTGGACATTATAAATACAGTCTTAGCTACGGCTAAACACAAAATAGTTCTTAGATGGAATGTTTTTGGACCGTTGGAAATTTATACCTACCTGCTATCATAACATTAGTAGGCACAACTTACTATTCTGTTCATAAACAAAATTATTTTAAAGTAGGTAGGCAGGACATGTGGTCGGAAATGCGGATCCGAGTGCACGCGCCGAGCCACCTGTTTATTTACTTTTTTATCCCTAAAAAAAGGCTTTGTTTTACGTAGCCATGGTTTTTTTTATTCTACCTCCACTACATTTTCGATTTGATGCTCGAAAATTGAGTAGGAACCCCTTAGTAAAATAAAAACAGGCTGCCAAAAAAATGAGCAGGTACCCACCTACCTACTCACTTAATTTCTGATAGACTGTGTAGGTACCTATGTATTAGCTACCTACATAGGTTATAAGCGTTATAAAAATCTTGAAAGCCTCCCTTCAGGAGGCTCGCCAACCGTCCGCTTTTGCATTATAGGCCCATTAATAGCTGACCAACAGTTAGCGCTTCAGAATTCAGTTTGAAAAAAAAAATCGTTATACCTACCTACCTAGCATATTTTATGTTTTCTTTGTAATACCTTACTTACCTAAGTAGGTAAGTAAATAGTTTTTATGCTACATTATATACCTACCTAAGTAGGAACTGTTGTTACACTCCGGCCCAGTTCATAAACAAGTTTGTCATAATTTAGGTCGCAAAATGATAGGTTCGAACAAAGTAGGTACCTAGGTATATAAACATGTCTGATGTTGCTATCTTTATTATTTTATACTGATTTAAATTAATCTCAATATATATAATGAGGGTCAAGAGTTATCAAAGCAATTCACACTCGATTTAGACAATTATCAATGCAAACCATAAATATGAAACAATGGGTAGGTAAGTAAGTAAGAAATTCAATAATTTACGGCATTCCTTACTTCCATACCAATTAGTCTACCTCCAAACCAAACCAAACAAAGCTTACAGTTAATAGGCACTTATAATTGCTTAGAGTTACTAAAGAACAAATAATCCTTATGTTTTACACTTCCCTACGCTACCCATAATTACGTAAATAAATAGGTATCTAAGGTACCTACAAAAGATCATTTTGATCATACTAAGATCTACCCCTAGCAGACACAGAATAAGGAGTAGTAGGTAGGTAGAGGTACAAGGTCAGGATCAGTCATGGGATCTGACTACATAAAGACAGCCTTGCATCACTTGCATTTCAATAATATTTAAAACCTAAAAAGGTTCTTACCTCCACTTAGGCGCTTACCTACATAAAGAAGGTACCTACCTATAAGTACCTAACAAATTATTTAGGTACCTACTTACGTTACTTTACTGACTCGTATGCTGTTAGGTACCTAGACCTACCTACTTAGGTGGCGGATAAGTACCTACCTATTAGGTGGTTTTTAATTTTATTTTCTTTGTTAGATCTGTATTTCGATTTCATCTATCCTAACTACCCAGTTTGCTGCAGTGCCAAGTCTTGTGACAAGTCTATCGAACAGATTTATAGTCTAGTAATTGAATTATTATCGCAATTTATGAATAACTAGTGGTCCCGGCAGACTTCGTCCCGCCCGGCAAAGAAGCAATGTAGCGGCATTAATCAATCGATTTGACAGTTGTCATTGTTGCGTTTTGTTATACTATTTTTAACAAATCAGCTTAATATTTTTTTCTTTTTTTTTTACTGGAACGTGATAAAAAGTATCCTATGTCCTTTTCCTGGCTCCGAGCTACCTCCCCGCCAATTTTCAGCCAAATCAGTTAAGCCGTTCTTGAGTTATAAACGGGGTAACTAACACAACTTTCTTTTATATATATAGATTTAGTAATTTATGCAGGCAGCGCCGTGCCTTGTTATTGGATATTTAAATTAGTGCTGCTAACTTCTGGAATTGATATTCAATACCTACTGTTGTGTGGAAATGTGACATTCCTAAAGTAGTAAGCAGCCAGGTAGACGTAGACCTTACCGACTGTCATTCTACTCAGAAACGACCGACAAAATAGTGACAGGCAAGTTCTTTCAGTAAAAAAATAACATTACTACCATGGCTACTGCTAAGCACCTATAAAAGCTCCATTTTTATTACATTTGCGTCAATTATATTTAAGCTATTTTTTTAATTCACTAGCTATTACCTACTTGACGTGAAATTTATAGTAGGTAAGTACAAGTCAGTCAGAGTACTGACTTAAAGTTTGTTACCTAGTAAGGTGGTCACATAATAAACTTTTTGTACAAAGAGACATTCTTTTCAAACTAGGTAGGTAGGTAGATTTATAAAAATATTCTTACTCTGTAGGTATCTATACTAATATGATAAAGAGGAAAGGTTTGTTTGCTTGGATTGGATAGGCTCTAAAACTGGACGATTTGAAAAATTCTCGAAGGCGAAATTGGGGCGGGCTGCTAGTTTTGTATAAAAACGCCAGAAAAAACACTTAAATATTAAAAAGTATCGGTGTCAGTTTTGATGTAAGTAACATAATTATCATCTGCATCTAACTAATAATTATGCGTTACTTAATAATTATCTTGTGCCGAGCCTTGCACCATTCGCAGAAGTTAGACTAATTATGACATGGATAAATGACCTACATTGATACTCAATGACTCCTTGTTAAAATCAACATATGTTATGCAGGATTTAGTGTAAGTACATTTGTTAACATAAAAATAATTTTTGTATGAATAGTAACTACCTACCTACTTTGATTACTTTTTTTTAAGGAAACTCGTCTTAATATTAATAATGCTTAATGAGAAGTACCTAGTTGAGCAATCAAGCTTCGCTCTATAAATAGGTAACGATTTTCCTGGAGATAAACTAGCTATTTCTATCGACTTCTAATCACCAAAAATGCTATTATATTAATACTTATTTCCTACCTACCTACTATTAAAAAACAAAATGCTTATCCACATACATAATCATATTATTGTATTTTAAGGTACTTACCGACATACCTACTTACATAAAAAAATATCGTAAGATAAACTTAAAAAAACTGTTACGAAACGCAACGTAAACCTAAAATAAAAGAAGTTCTGTTTCATGTATCAATGTAGGGTTATTAGCGGTACAGAAATACACGCACTTGGAGGTTTGGGAGTCCAGCGCCCAGCTGTCTGAACTTGCGTCACTGCTCGATTGGATTTCCAAATCGATTAATCATGAAACATGTTATTCCTGGGAACATATTTACATATCAATTGTAGCTTAGGTACATGTTCATGATATCTATGAACTACAGAATTGCACGGAATAAGTTTCTATCTACCTACTTAAGTACCTACTGTAATTTTACTAATTTGATTATCAAATAGTCACCCATTGTCCGAATTACTGTAAGTACTTAAGTAGGTACAGCATTGGTTACGGCATGAACGATTTACTTACTCTAAATTAATTGGCTTAACTTAATTGGCTGGCCTAACTTTGAAAATGGTTCCATTAATAGGTATACCTAAATACCTCTGTGTGTGTGATAGGTATAGTTAACTGCTTGTTTTCCCATTTTTTAGCCGTTTATCCAGAAAAGTTAAATGTGAATTCAGATTAGTATCCTTTTATTGTACTTACCTACCTAGTTCTTGAAGTTTATCAAGTTCATAATAAGAAATGCATAAAAAAACATATTAAAAAATAACCAAATATAAAAAAACGTACTTATCTACCTACTTAACATTTTTTTGTCTTACCACAGCATCCAATATAAGTATATATTTTTATGACATGAGTAATATTTGCTGCTATCCTAATCAAGAAATAATATAAAAAACTCGAACCCAATATTTTGAATTTAAGGATTTGGCCATGCGGTTACAACCGGTAAGAATCACTTAATATATACAATTATATATGTACCTACTTACTAACTTGTAAATCTGATCCAAATGGTCCAAGATCCCAGAGCGATCTGACGTAACTTATTTTCTGACGAATGAAACACTTTCTAAATAGAATATGATGATGGTAGTGCTGATGATGAATCCTGAAGACTACTCCGGATCTCGAAGTTGGATGATCATAGGCATATCGTGTTTGGGCTTATTCGACTCGCTATGACGAGCATTATCTGTTTCAATCAGTGTTGGCGTCAATCGATTACAAATGTAATCCAATTACTAATTTGATTACTCAGTAACCGATTACTCAAGTAATCGGGTACTCTAGTAACAGCCAGTTTATTCCGAAACTATAAGAGCTACATTATTAAAATTTGGCGCGTAGATGTATTCTGTAAACTGCATTAAGATTTTAAAATAAAATCAGAAAAAAAACAAAATTTTGGGGTTCCCCATACATTGAACTGAAACTCACCATTTTTTTTTCATCAGACCTTTACATGTGGGGTATCTATCATCATGTGTTTAGAAAGTGTTCGTCATACCGAGTCGAATAAGCCCAAACACGATATGCCTATGATCATCCAACTTCGAGATCCATAGTAGTCTTCAGGATTCATCATCAGCACTACCATCATCATATTCTATTTAGAAAGTGCTCGTCATACCGAGTCGAATGAGCCCAAACACGATATGCCTATGATCATCCAACTTCGAGATCCATAGTAGTCTTCAGGATTCATCATCAACACTACCATCATCATATTCTATTTAGAAAGTGCTCGTCATACCGAGTCGAATGAGCCTAAACATGATATGCTTATGTTCATCCATCTTTGAGATCCATTTTTTGGGTAGCTTAAAAGTGTCTGACAAAAGTTCTGGTCAATCAAAAGTGTCTGACACTTATATCCATTACTTTAAAATAATATTCTACATGATATATATAAAAATGAGCCATGAGAAAATAAGTAAGATAACTCTTATTTTTAGTCACCTTTCTCACCTGGTACCAGCCCTGGTGTCACTCTGACAGTTTTCACAAACCCGTAGATATTCAAGGCACTCTAGACGCTACTGAAATCTTAAGGTTTCATTCGTCAGAAAATAAGTTACGTCAGATCGCTCTGGGATCTTACTCTAAAACATGTGACGCATCTGGACGTGGTGACTAGGTACCTCTCGCGTCATTTTGGATCCTTGTTATTGCGGTCAGCCATGGAGGACTTTTTACGGAAATTCACAATGAATAGCGGCCATGAGTCCAAAATTTTCCTGTGAGTAGTATATGAAAAATGTGGGCGAGTTTCTATAAAAAGCAATTTAATCATAAAATTTAAAAGCGAAGATCGCGCCATGAAACGAAAATGAAAGGTCCCACTCAGTTACTTTTGGAACCTGGAACCTTTGTATTTAATATTTACCTATAGGTACTTATATTATTTTTCTAGTAATAGCTACCTACTAGTAAATCCACTATGACCTAGAGATATCCACGCAACCAGCCAGTACACGTGTTATTATTATACCTACCTACTTACGAGGGGCAATTTTTATGTATATTATCTATAACCTTTGAAAATGCACATTGTGCTGATTTATTTACAAGTAATGCACATTCTAGATTCTAGTAAAGTTATTGCTACACATTACATCCTTAACATATACTTCTTATAGGACCTAATAAATTGGCCTTATTTCGACATCTCTTACACATTAGTCACATAAGTTTGCCGGACGCAAACTTAGGAGGGTGAAGCTAGTTACAAGAATTTACTGCGATGGTCTACCATGATTTACAATTCGCAAACTGTAGGGCGAATCGGGAAACGAGGGTAGTCGTAGCCTATTTAAAAAGGATCTAAGTAAGTACCTTTTATACATATAGTCAAGGCCAAACTAGATGGCTATTCACCGCTCAGTATTTTCCCATTCCTAGTGTTTGACGTTACCTAACCGGTGGTAGCACCTTAATTTACATAGGTCCTTTTCGGCGGAATCGAATCAGTCAAACGTCAATTTTTATCCGATTACTGATGTCACGAGAACTTTTTTGGCTTAGATTTCCAGTGCGGTGACGTGCGTGTTTAGAGTTATGAACCGTCGATATCCAACGAGCTCTTAGTCGATTAGTGACGTAAGTAAACAGTGCTCGGTTCAATCAATCGAGGTTGTAATTAATTAGTGACTCGGCATTAAAACATAACGAAACCTTTGAAGTAGAAACATGGAAATTGTGAAACACACTTTTAATTTTTGAGAAAATTACTAGATTCATAAGAACGCATTCAGATATCACATGACATACTTACCTACCTACTCGTTTATTGTAAAATTAGTAGATAAATGTAGGTAAACTAATCTCAAGATTCTTATTAAACGAGAAATTGACTTAACTTACCCGTTCCTTTTTAAACCTCTATAAACCGATCTAAGTAAGTAGGTCATACTTTGGTAATGAAAAATACAAATAAGTAGGTATAGCAAAACTGTCATCAACCAAAAACATTAATTTAAAGATATGTATTTTAATCTAAGTATGTCAGTATAATAATAATCGAAGAGTGATATACTTACCATATTGTTTAGTAGACATTTATATATAAAAAACGATTTATTAAAGAGGTAATGAACTCTGATTTCTCTTTACAGACAGTTATTAATTACTGTTATGAATGTCAATAAATCTACGCTTTTACGGTTCCGGCCAATACCTACTATATTATTTATTTTACGATATGACATAATTCAAACATGCGCAATAAATGACAATGTTTGCTAATAATCACTTTTGCATTTGTTTCCTGATCATATTTTTATTATTTAAGAAAGTAACTATAAAAGCAAATATGCCTTAAGTTCAACTTAAGCCGGGGCGAACCGCTAGTCATTTATAATTTCACTTAGGTTCATCTTTTCAATTGGGGTGTATATAGATTTTTAGATGCTAATAAATTTTAGCGTAAGCAATATTTCTTAAAAATCAAAACGTACAGACCTAGTTTCTCATTATATCTACAACATATCCAAAAATTATAAAAATTTAACTATATTTACTGGGTGTAAAACGTTATCGCCTTTTGTATGAAAATTAACAGGTTCACAATCCTCTTAATGGTATATGTTTTCTTACTTACGAATATCCAGGGATATTTAAGTCTATAGTGGCTGTAGGTAAATACTTATCATAAAAACGTTTCGATTGCATTGCATTAACAATGCAATTTAATTAACATAAAACGGTAATTACCTACCTGCCCATAACAATTGCAACGAACTAATTTGAGATATCTTTTTGAGCAAACATACTCAACTATATAAATTTGTGTTTTTTGTGCACTTTACAAATTAAACCAACACTGTAAGAACAGAACGCCGCTCTATTTAATTCTTAAAAGATTTGTAGAATAATGGTCCTCGATACTCGATAGTAAGTTCGCTTTATTATAGAACAGGGTTTCTTAACGTGGGGTCCATGGACCCCTTAGGGGTCCATAGCTTGTGTGTCAGGGGTCCGCAGTACGTCGCAGTAGTCAGTCTAAACATATTTATTAGGAAATTGTGCAGTAAACTCATTAACATCGTAGTAAGTGTAATAAAAGTGACAATAAAGATTTTTTGATTGATATAAATGACACTTTTTTTATTACCAAAAATATTTATGGGTCCGTGGTATAGTTTAAATTGTAAAAGTGGTCCCTGACTGCAAAAAGGTTAAGAAACCCTGTTATAGAAACTTAAATTCATATATATTACAGTTTATTTTTCATTGTCAACTGGATCAAAAAGGCATGACCAAACCTAAGGGCACATCACTCATTATCGTCTTATTATACATAGTTTGTATGCGGCGCCCGCGCATGAGGGGCGATGGGTGACCGCGACTGCATTAATCCAACGAATGGCAACTTCTATTTAGACGTGTTAGTCTTTAACCAAGTGACTATGTTTAAATTGAGTACCTCGGTAACGAACATTTGAAAAACTCTCCAAATATTTTGATAATTAGTAATCAGTAAGATCTTAGTAAGTAAGTAGTTTTACTTATTATCGTGATTTTCTCCGTAGAAAGTTATGATCATTACGTTCTATTCTACTTACTACTTATTTTTTTGGATTCGTGAGCTACAGTAGGTCATATTCACTATTTTACTCATTTACTTATGGTCGTCCGTTTTTTTATCGCATGTTTATTGCGATTAATCTGTGTCAATTGCATGCATTTTCCATTTATGCTAAACGATAAGTTGATGCATGATTAGGTTTATAGTTTTTATTATATTTTTGAAACCGTAATATGAATGATGATGCATGCAGATAACGGGATGTAGGTCTCGCTCGTGTGTGCTTGAGTGCCAATATGTTTAGTGATTTTTCAAGCGTAGAAATGTAACAAAACATAAACATAATCTATATATCTTGGTATTTTTCAATTATTTAAAAAGGAGCGTTTGAAAAAAGTTTTGTCAGAGCAAAACAAGTAAATATTTAAAAACAAGATTATTTATTCCTATAAATGTCTTGATAAGAGCATACAAATTTAAATAATGACTATTAACTAATATTTATTCACTTTTTGTTACAGACATGATGCGTCAGCAATAAAACGCCCGAAGAATCAAAACCATAAAATGAATCAGTGACTCATTTAACAGCTTAAACAACGAAAATGTCAAGTGAAAGTTCGGATTTTAAAAACGGTGGCGTCATAGCATAGTGATGTGTTAAAGTTTGTTGATATCGATAGACTTGAATATGAATGGAATTATGGAGATGGACAATGCGTCAATTTCCAATTCAACTCTAGCCACTATTTATCCACGGGAAGCTACAATTTTAGCAGCAATATGTGCTTGTATCTTCAGCGCAGTAGGTGTTGTTGGTAAGTAGTTACCGTGTTGCGTGTGGTTTAATTATTATTTAAATTAATTTTAAACAAAATTGCAATACTTACACAAAACACCTGCATTGTATCTAAATTCCACCCTCTATCCACATCTCTGTCATAATACGTATTCCTTAATAAAAACTATGTATTGTCCTATCCCGGCACTCAAATTATACCTAATTTGATCCATTTTGCTTCTTAGGAGTGAAGAGGCAGACAGTCATTTTCGTATATATAAAATTAGCAGAGTTTCATTTAAATTCACTAAGTAAATTGCTAAGATGATGTGTTTACGCTTTAGAATATATATTTTAGTTAGTTTACAATATCGTGCGTTTGTTGATAAACTGGCGCTGCAGCTATTAATTCGAAGAAAGCGTTGAAACGATATTTGTTTACAAATAGCCTCACTGGGGTAAACAAAGTGTCATAACAACCACGACATTCTTTGTAGTTATATTTTATCTGAAAACAAACTAATGGATTATTGGATTATTCATTTTACATTAAAAAGTTCATTAAGTAACTTTTAAAGTGCATAATATCGTATTTATTATATGATTTTACGTTACTTAAATAAACTTCTGTAGTTTATATTTTCGTTGTTATTTATGTAAAAGTAATAAAATAGTTATTTGGAAGGGTGTTTAATTTAAACGCTCAGTTAATTTGTCATCATCGTGACTAACATGTAGGTACGGAAAATAAGAATAATTCTTTAACTCATTGGTCTAGGTTTGTCATTATTTAACCTTTTGAATCATCAATCTGGTATGTTATTTACTAATAATTCAACTATATTTGTTAGCTAGCTAGAATTGTACCAATTTTCCGAGAAAGCATTGGGTAAAAGTATTTAAATGTTCTACATTTTTATAATTATATGTATATTAATTATTAATTAAGTACTTACCTACATATTTTATAACTTCGATATTTACTTTAAAATGTCACATAGTTGTATAGCTACAACATACGTAGGTGCAGGTAAGTCATAAAATAAATTATGAGTAAAATTACGTACCTACTACTACCTAGATCATTCACAGACTTTTCAAGGAGAAAATTACATATATACTATATTATGTTAATAATTACAAGGGCAAATACATCACTATCGCAGAAATGTCCATGTAATCGGTCAGATACTAACATGGCGGGAAATTAAGTAGCGCTAAGTGGTGCAGGCCCAAGTTAATCGGACATCAAACGCCCAAACGATACGCATGCAACGGTTGAACTAGCTGCAATGCAGCTGTATAAACAAAACTGTCCTAGAACTTTTTTCCTATAATCTCCTCACATTTAAATTAATGCAATATAGCGGACCTTCCTATGAAAACTAAAAATTATAAGCTTTAAAACAAAAAGCCCAATTGATTTAGTTAGCAATAAACTACTAAATAATTCAATGTTATAGCGTGTATAATAACATAACTAAAAAACCTTATAATCTTCTAAGACTAAGATGAATATACATACAGCCAAATATTAAACCTAACATAAAATTATACCTCAATATGTCCGAACATTACAACATTGACTATGCGATCAGTACTTATAAAATAAATTTTAAGGTACGTACTTGCATAGGAATCCTGGATCGTACGTATGCATGACAGTTGACAACCTTACAGACTATTGGCATTATTTCAAGCTAAAGACTTCTTAAATTCTATGTCCCACTGTGCACCACCGTGTAAACGCTGGATTTCGAGTTCGAATTCTAGTCACGTGCTCTAATATATCCCGTAGACGGGACTTTTGATTTCACTTCAATAAAATGTTTAACTGCAAAACACATTTTAGGGACTTACTTAAGTAGATAATATACGAACTGTGTAGGCGTAAAATTTAAATTGTTGCTTAAACATGCACTAACCTACTTTCACCAGATCCGTTAAGGATATCCATCCATGTGTGGATTCAAGCACTTACTTATCAGTGTCATTGCTGAAATATTTACTTTTTATTAACATCTAAAAAGTATAACGGTTCAGAGATGTAGGTGCATGCATTACGTGATCGGATGTTTCTATATGTAATGTGTTCGGACATACGTACCTTAGGCTTGGATGCTACTTATAGATAATATATATTGTAACGTCAGCTTTATATAGTTTTAAATTTAACAGACACAGTAAACGATTACAGTGCAGTTACAGATATATAAACAAACAATATAGATTGCTCATCCGTCTCTGTCAGAGTTACTTGACGATTGTGAAGCGCGAACAATCTATTTAAACAAAAGGTATTTTTTATTGAGACATTTTAATTAAGTAGTAAGTTGCTAAATTTGAGACCGGTCACACCCGAAGTTGCACCCCATACCTACCTAATCGATCAAAACATTACACTTTTGCACTGCCCATCCCCGGGGAGAATCGAAGGGTCCCATGGTTTATATCCCATACAACAGTATCGATTGATTTTATGGTCACAGCACTAATAGTTGTTTTAACGACTACGGAGCAGGGAAAAGTGTAGATCAATTTTCAACGATCAATCTTAAATATTTGGATTAATGCCAATAGTTAAGTTAGTAACTTCTATTTCTAATTATAATCGTTTTATTATGCTTTCTATCCACTTAAAGGCGCCATGCCCGATGGAGCCGCAATTCAGTTAAGTGGCGCAAAGCGCTAATTCCATTAGGCACAGGAAATTGCGATCGATTTCATGTTATTCTCCGTTTTTTATTGTTTACAGGTAGTGAAAGTAAAGAACGTGTATTATAGGATCAGCCCCCTGAGGGTGTAACGCACTTGGTTTGAAATCGATAAGGCACAATTGGTATATTGGTAGGTCATGCGCTTAAATGTTCACTTTGGCTTTGCGTAACAACCAAATGAAGTAAATTGTAGGTATTGGTTTGAAGACATAGAGGCGAAAAGTGATCGTTTTAGAAATTGGTGCAAACCAATTTGGATCGCTTTCAAACCATGGGCGAAACATAACCAGGACGCTGGTTTGGATTTTTTATCAAGAATGAGAATATTTATTAATGGCACCTTATAACAGCTTTAAGTTGTAATTTGGATTAATTTGACTAGAATAATCATCTCAATACATTCTCTATCCAATAGAACTCATAGATATTAGCGAGCTCCATGGTCGCAAATTATTTAGGTAACGTCCCTAATCGAAATATTATTTCATTCTGAATATAGAATAAGTAGTTACTAACCTGTAAGCTATTCACTACGTATCTAATATTGAGATTTGTTTCGAAATTGCGTAAGTATTCATGAACTGTATCCAATCGCAGTATGACGCCTGTCAGCAAGTCGGAATAAATAATCGAGCTACGTTTAGGATTCAAACAAATGTAATCTTATCACAGAGAGATACAGTCTAATTTGTATAGACCATAAACTAGAAGTAGAATGCTACTGAAAATCCATTAAGCCTAGTCTATACTAATCTAGTAATAATAATAAAATAAAGAGGAAAGGTTTGGTTTGGATTGAATAGGCTCCAAAACGAGAGGACCGATTTAGTAAGCTACACACTATTCGTGAGTGACATAGGCTATATTAAATTAAAAAATATATAGAGATCCGTGCGAAACCGGGGTGCACCGCCTATATTATACCTATTAGGAACATGGCATTTTGTATAACACAGCTATTCCTCGAGGTTTTTCTTTAAATGTACGTATCCATAGTTTTGATTAAATTAGTGTTTTTATTCGTCCCGTGTCCTTAAATGTATGCCACGTTTATTATTTTTAAGCATAATCAAATGTCCAGATTTGTATCGAAAACGCCTTAATTCGGCCATTTTGTTTCAGGAAACTTAATAACGACGATAGCGCTGATCATGCATCCAAAACTGAGAGGTCACGTGACGACGATGTTTGTTCTATCGCTTTGCGTGTCGGACCTCATGTTCTGCGCGATAAACCTGCCTTTGACAGCTAGACGCTACATAAGGGAGGAATGGGGTTTAGGCGAACAGCTGTGCCAATTGTTCGCCTTTGTGTTCTACGGGAACGAAGCCGTCTCGCTACTGTCGATGGTCGCTATCACCATTAACAGGTGAGTCAAATTATCCTATTAATAGTATTTACGCGAAAGTTCGAAAATGGATAGATGTTTGTTACTCTTTCACTCAAAAACTACTGAATAGATTTTAATCATGTAAACTTTTTAAATTAGATAGCTTAGGTACCTACAATCAGAGTAACACAATGGCTGTAATTTATGAACAGGTTGTAAAATACTTACTTACTAATCATGCACAGATAAAGGCGCGGGCAAAAGCTATATGAAAAATCATTGGGTTATCGCATTACCTATCACATGAACCACACTGACGCGGACTTATTGCTACTAACAAAAAAAACAACAATTGTGAAATAAATCGACATCAAAGATTTAAGTACTTACTCCACTTAACATTTTAAAACCCGAAACCACTTATAATTCTTTAACAGGCGTTTATAGATTTTACAAATATTTATTATTTGCAGTGATAATGACCGACGAGTGATGACTGTGTATTTACGTTAGTACTGTTAGTAACATTACAAATCTTCTGTGCTTACCTATATGTAGGTACCTATGTATTTTGTATTACTAAGCGTTTGTGAACGAGGGTGAAGGTATGTAGAAGGACATTGCTGTCAAATATTAACCACGCAAGTTGAGAGGACGGGTAAAATCAGTGACCCTACTTAGATAATAAGGGTAACAGACCTAAAAAGGTTAAGAACCACTGCTGTAGACTATCTGTGTGCCAAATTTAATTTAAATCGGTTTAGTAGTTTTAGTGTGTAATCGAGACAGACGGACAGAGTTATTTTCGCATTTATAATATTAGTTAGGACTATGATCTAGATGCTGCGTGTCTTTTTAAGCTATAGGTACCTATTATGTCAAATCCTTTTAATACAATTAAAATACATACCTACATTGATTGCATTATAAGCAACGAGAACCGCGGAGAACCCACTCGAGACAGCATTCACATGCTATTGATTATTCCTCATGCTCCGGCATTAAGTGACTGACATCAGCCCCGCAGAGAGGAGAGAACTGACAGCCATCAATTACATTCTGCAAAGTTTTTATTAATCTGTACTACTTTTAGACGACCTAAGACTGGAGCTGTGTTTTATTTTTGAATAATAAGTATACAGACTTAGAAATGTGATGGTGTATAGCAAAAAGTAGGTACATAATCAATTTTCTACAAACTTGGACGCTTGGGCCGAAGGACAGTCGATGTGATTTCAAAAAGTTGCGTGTGGAAATGTTTTATTATGTTGTCATAAAATAAGTAGGTAGGTAGTATGTACATATTACATATTTTGAAGAAAAAGCTTATGAACGTGTAAATCCGTCTTTATTATGTTAAAGATTAGCTGGCATCAGAGTTGAATGTCCTGCGTGGCATCAATTACCATAGTCCATAACACTAGACATTAATATTAATGCTGGGTTGATTCAAATTGTCCTCGAGTGTACGCACGCCGCGCCCTACTAAAGATTGTGATTTGAATTTAATTTTAGGTTTTACGACGTGTTACCTGTGTCATATGTTTTAATGCGCTTTATTAAATTGTTTATCGTATAAATGATAATGGAAAGTACTGTTGGTCACATCACGCGGGCACGCTTAAAATATTCAAAATTAAACGTTTGAATATATAGTCCTTTGTCACTAATAACATCTAATTCTATTTAGCTTTTATGACAGTAACATAATAAACAAACAATGCGAGAAATGAAAATAGATGTGTATGACAATTAAAGCGCCCGTATGTAAGACGTGATGAATTGACGCATTTCATCGTGTTTGTAACATTTCAATTTAAGCTGCTTATAAGGGGATGTAATAATATGTATCTAAGTGTTAATAGGTTGGTATTTATGAATAGGTACTTACATAAATCGTACACGAATACACTTAATATGAATAATTTCTGATGCCTTCGCGGTTATTACACATTGGTATTAAACAATTAAGTACCTATAAAGGATTTAACTTGCGTATTTTATTGTAAGTAGGCACTTCAGCGTTAGACTATCGTCAGCTAAACGTCAGCAAATAGGTAAAATAAAATACGCCAGTTAAATCCGTTATTATTGTTACATTCCAATACTTAATATTATTAGTTCGTGGGGATCATGGCGACACAATAGAAAGTACTTATTCATTGATTTAATTTAGTTAAATGTGTGAGTGTTTAAGTATCTTTAACCGACTTTAGTTAATGTGTGTTCCCCAATTACTCGAACAAAATCTGCCTGTACCTGTTTAGTGTCTATTAATAATAGGCCTCTCACTAAAACAGTTAAAATGGTGCATAATTTCCTGATATTACTATTTGAAGTAACTTTTAAATAATTACATTTTATTTTAAAAGGTGTATCAACGAGCCCTGTATTAGGTAGGTACTATATAAGTTTTTATTGGAGGAATAATAATAATAATCTTTATTTTCACGACAATTTATTGAAGTTCCTGACCGCTGTGTTAGGTAAAAACCTAAATTATAGAGGTTACGCCAAGTCCTAGTTGAAATAGATGCGCACAGTTATTTCTTATTGTTTTATTACCGAGATTAAATTATACTTCATTTATATTTATTAATACAGTGAATATAAAAAGATATAGTAATTAAATGCATCGCATGACGATGACAGTTACCATACTTGTCTCCAATCACGCGTTCAAAACCTATTCCTCTACAGTTAGCTGGTAAGTGATTAGCCACCGCTTCACTGTTAGCAGTTTATTATGTACCTCAAATGATGTATGACGGGGAATTTGTTAGGGTTCCGTACTCAAAAGGTTTTGATTAAATTACTTTTTTTGGAACCCTATTACGAAAAATCCGCTGTCCATCCGTCTGTCACCACTTCACCGGGCTATCTCATGAACTGGCTAACTATCACAGTTAGCCAGTTGAAAATTACATAGATGACGCTGTTGTTGCCACAATAAAAATAGCTACTAAAAACTAGATAGATATTTTTGGGGCCTCCAAACAATAAACATGATTTTGTTGTCGCTCTTATAAATAATGGTACGGCAGTTACGGAACCTTCCTTGTGCGAGACTGACTTGTAATTTGCTTGTTGTTTTTAATTGCAGAGGTTTAAACATTTCAGTGTCGTTTCATTGAACATTCTCTCAAAACAAATTTTCCTTTAAATATTTACATTTTATACTTAGGTTTAACGTAGATGACCACAATTTTAGAAACATACATTCATGGTAGATATCTACACATTTTTTTGAGTGATATTTCATTCCAAATAAGACTATCCATGTTTATCAAAAAAATACGAGTTAAATGTATTGATATTGAATTAGTTTAGGATATGTTATGACTTTCAGCTTTCGATTTCTACGTCCTAGTAAAATCTGTCATTCTTTACATTTTATTGCTGTTCTGCATTATCATTAACACGCCGTAAAACAGTTCTTCAACAGAACTCTTGCACTTACTTAATACCTAGGTACATGTAAATGTAGGTCATATATCCTTATATATAACGTAGGTAGGTTCTAAAATATATTCTGTGCTTTTACAGTTTAAACTTTACAGAAAAGTACATTCGAGTACAAATAGAGTACGTGACTAATAAAAAATAATATTTGACAAGTAACAATAAACGCAAAAAATATTATCTTCTTTTTTTTCTATATTACTTTATAACAGGAATAATATATGTATTCATTTATGGCAGGGTTTCTTAACCTTTTTGCAGTCACGGACCACTTTTACAATTTAAACTATACCACGGACCCCACCCATAAATATTTTTGGAAATAAAAAAAATATATGTTACGATATGTTCTGTACTAATAAGTAAATATGCTTAAACTGACTGACCTACTGCGGACCCCTGACATACAAGCTACGGACCCTTAAGGGGTCCATGGACCCCACGTTAAGAAACCCTGATTTATGGTTTTTATTTGTCTAGCAACTATAGCAACTACTTTATTATTTTTATCCTACTTTCTCGTTCGTCTCTAATACATAAATTCGAAAGACATAATTAAAATGGACAACAACATAAAAAAATTTCAATTGATACACAGTGTTACCTAGTATAGTCAGCAGCTGTAATCTGGCGGCGTCTGGTGCTCAGTAAAAATACACCATTGAAAGCTCGGGTCAGTAGCCGGCGTACAAAGAGGTACTGTTTGAGCCCTTCGCTGAAGCTGTAATGACTGTGACATGGCTTTAAGGGTTTAAGTTAGTCAGAAACTCGAGGTAGACATTATTTTACTGACATAAATTATGTTAACTTATGTTGTGCCCTGTATTTTTTTTATTCTTCAGTATTGTAAAAATACATTCTTGTATTGTAACGCTATTCGTTTTTATTTTTTGTATGAAGTTGACTATTAAATAAAATCTTTTAAACAAACATACTTACTACTGTAAGTATATACAAGATACATTGCAAGTTAAAAAAATAGTACAATAAACTAATTTCGTGAGAGAAAGGTGTTATTAATATTAGCAAAAAAGATTGTTTTTTTAATAAAGCTAATTCGTTCCTAATCTTATCCGTTTTATGGGCGTATGTTTACGGACCCACTTTCCCACGAGTGATAAGACGTGAGTGCTTTTTAAATGGTGATAACATTGACGACATACGGATACCTTTCATTTTCAAAGTTAACTGTACCTTTACTATGGTTGGTTTATAAGATCTAATACTTTAAGTTTGTAATGTATTTTTATATGTAGTTCAATGTTTGAGACACCGCTGCATGTGTCATACTTTACCTGACGTCAAGTATTACAAAGTCGTAAAAACCACATGTTAGCGTTTACAATACTCGAGTAAAAATATTAATGTTCGCCGGGACTAAGTCATTTGCAACTTCTCTAAGAGATAAATTAATATTAAAGCACCAAAATATTTAACTAACAAGAAAATTGTTCGCCGACTAAGTCTTAATGGTTAAATCAACCTATCATGGTCCTATTTAATCTATACCTAATTATGTTGGGTTTGTAAATTGCATTCAGCTTACTTGGACCTAACTAAGAAAGAACATTAATAATTAAAAAAAATATTATTAATAAATTATATTATTACTCGCATAATGCAAAATTGATGAAAATGCTCTATTTTTTTTTATTATGTTTCAGATACACCCTAATAGCGTACTACGACATGTATGCGCAGATCTACACTACAGCCAGCATTTGGATTCAACTGCTACTCATATGGATCGTCTCCTTCGGGTTAATGGTTAGTAAAACTCTATTATTGTGACTTCATAGTTATTATTAAAAAGAGTACCTACAAATATACGACGTACGGGATGCGACATGGTTTCCTGTTGCAAAATTCAGCCTTAATTAGCCTAATTGGAACCGGGTGTGTTGCCACACTGCAAATAAATGTTTAAGCGCGCTGAAGAGCTTTTATCCTTCTGCAAATCTATATTTATGAGACTAGGGGGACTAAAATACTTGAATAAACTGTTAAGTATCATAATTACTTTCTATCAATTAATGTTTTCTGAATTTTAATCACCAGAGTTAAGTATTATGTCTTAACTCGAGTAAGTACAGAAACTATTGTACAACAGCCTAATTTCAAAACGTGAACGTATAAAAAGTAAATTTACGCAGTTGACGAACTTTACCAGGGATTTATTACTTTTCAACTTGCCGGATTAGAAATTAGGTAAACCAATAACCTTATTATTTATATTATATATATATGGGAACTCGAGCTTATGGTGATGAATGGATTGATTCCAAATATAATTTAAATACATGAACAGTTCCATCAAAATATATCTGCTAGTCGACTTTTATGTAGCAACTAGCAAATGTTTATCAGTTTCTATGGAGTGAGTAAGTCGAGTTTATCTATACATATTACATACATACACACCAGTCAGGGTGCGTGAAGCTATTAAAACAAATAAACGGCGGATTATGAAGGAAGTCGGAATTAGTTCATTGCACTTCCATATTTACAGTGCGTGTTTAATTGTCTCGAATTGGGGAACATCCGTGGCTGGACTAATTTACTATGGACTGAATAGGTAGGTGCTGATGTGGCTCAAGAATATTGTTGTGTTAAGTGCTTGTTGTAGTGAGTAGCTACTTTATGGTTTTACTCGTAAAATTGTAGCATTTATATTAACGAGTATGCTGCGGGTGCCTAGTATGCATTTGTAATGCATAAAGTTTCTTAGAACTGCATAATGATAATATTTTTTATTCCTAATAATCCTGATCTATTTATATTTTATAAAATAGTTACTTAACTAAAAAGTTCTACTTTATTAACATGAGACATGACATTCATTAATCAGACCGCCCTTCGCTTATCACTTTTAGCGGATTTCGAATACGTTCATTATCTGTTTCGAGTAATTTTTGTGTTTTTACAATGAAGTCAATTTTGAAATTAACCGAACAGTTTCAACCCATTGTGTAAATTGATAGTTAAAGTTTTTATTATTATCTGTTTCACTGTTTACTTACTGGAACGACCACTTCATATGTTGCACGCAACATCGTAAAGTTAGGTAGAAGTTAGCCCGTTTCATTTATAATCCTTATTAAGTGTTCTTTCAATGAGTTTGGCCATCCTAGTAAACTATTTGAATATTAAACACAAGAAAAGTTATTAGGTACCTAATAGCTTACGTGATCAAGACTGACACTGATACGGACCTTCATTCCTATGCAACACATTTTCAACGTTCTTTTAATCTATTTTACTTACCTACAAGAAATTTAATTTGTACTTACCTTTTCAGCCATCACCATTTTGTAACATTGTATTTGTCATCCAGCCCACAAAGGATGTCCAATAAAATATTTTTACAGCCTCGTCGCGAATAATTTGTTAACTATAAAAAGAATATCGTTCGTGTGTGGTCGACGGACGCGCAAGCAATTTTTAACCAATCCATTTATTTTCGTACACAAAACTAGGTATCTATATAAATTTTCTTCAATCGGCTTTAAAATAAAGTTTATGTTTCCTTCACGCGATATAGGCGATGAGGTAGGTTGCAGTAGCTTGCATTATGATTCTATGATCGTTATCTGCTTACGTCTGCCTATCTTATTATTAGACGTAAAACTAAGTACCTACTTACAAAAAATAAACCTACGTGGGTAGTGTACAAATCTAGGCAATATTTACTCTTGAAGGGATAAATCTTTATAACGAATTGTACTACTAATAGACTAAAATAGTATCAACTTAGTATTCTTATCATAGATAATAGTACCGTAGTACTATCTTAGTAAAGTAGTAATAGTATATATAAACACCATAATAATATATTCATAAGCACTATGTATTTATTTTCAGGTACCTCCACTACTGGGCGTTTGGGGCACATTAGGATTGGATCTTAAAACTTTCTCCTGTACAATTCTCTCTGATGGAGCAGGACATTCTCCGAAAAAATATCTTTTTGTCTTTGGCTTCGCTCTACCGTGCGTCGTCATAATCGTGTCCTACTCGTGCATATACTGGCGCGTGCGGGAGAGCAAGAGAAAACTAGAGGGTCGAAGGTGTGTATGTGGGTGTGTATTTTGAGTTATTGTGTGTGTTTTGTGTTAACATAAAGATGGTTTGACAGCTAACGACGTAATTGGTAGACGTGTTGGTAATCAGAACTCTTGACTGTGAAGCTGGAGGTTGCGGGATTGTATTCTGGGCCGGTTGTCATTGTCATAAACACGAGCATTTGTAGCTGAGTTTAGATTTTTTTAATGTAGTACCAGTTCGATATTATTTCTTAAAATATTAGCTTAATTCCTATATTCTTTCAGAGTAAAAAGTTTTCTTTTTTTGTTTCTGATAATAGTTTGCCCTGAGAAGAACTGCACCTTTTTAGGACTAACCATTATATTACTAACTAATTCATCTCTAGGTCAGCAATTTAAAAATATAAATAAGTAAATAAAATCATTTATATGTTAATGTAGATACCTGTACAAATAAATATAGCTTACAATATTATTAATACAATATTATTGTTTGTATGTAGGTACAAGTGAAAAATCATAAGGGGTGTAATAGGTACACTGAATAAAAATAGTGTGTTAACGAGTAACGCCAGTTTCATTCTACGATGATTATTATTTACACCCGAATATGATGTAAATGAGTTTTTATAGTACCATTCTATAGAGTTGAGAATTTATTTATAAGTACTTAGGTATCCTATCAAATTGTGCATTTTCTGCACAATAACCTGATGTTGCTCTTATAAGTAATAATATGTTTCTGTTTTATTTACAGCAAACTAAGCGGTCAGACAGCAAAAGAAAAAGAAGAAGACTCCCGCCTCACAACCCTCATGCTCACAATCTTCCTCTGTTTTCTAGCTTGCTTCCTCCCGCTGATGATCATGAACGTTACTGATGATGGTATTAGGTATCCATGGCTGCACATAATAGCGTCCATTTTAGCTTGGGCCTCTAGCGTTATTAATCCTTTAATATATGCAGCAACAAATAGACAATATAGAGCAGCTTATTCAAATCTTTTCAAATGTTGTAAAACTAATCTGGTGACACGACGTACCACTTGGGGTAGTAGAACCATAGGACATTCGTCTAATTCCCCACACTATGCGGAGAAACGGAACCCTTTAAAAGAACCTACTAAGTTATGAATGAGATGCTGCTTTATGAAAAATCAATTCAGTTCCAAAATTGATGGAATTACCTACTTTATGTCAAGACCACTGCATCTTTCTAGGCTTGTCTAGTGTAAGATTTAATGGCCTCTGTCTCTACGCACTGCAAAGGGTGCACCTAAGTAAGAATTGTATAATAAGGTACCTATTTTAAGCCGTAAAGTTTATTAAAGTAAGGTACCTATTTCAAATACATAAAGTATTCTCATAAGAAAAATTTTAAGACACTTTATAAGTAGGTAGTTTGCAATTATTATAATCATGAAGTTAAGGCTTCATCTGTTAGGTATGTAGCTGAGGATTGTATAGAATCGAGTAAATTTAATGCCAGTAGGTACATACTTACTACGTAAAGTAACTTTCAAATTATAAAGAAATAACTATTGGTTTCTAAAAAGGACACGAATACTATACTTACATTCTTAGACTTAACTATTAATTATTTTACTAAATATTGAATCTCAGAGGAGTCATATCTAAGTTTTATTATGTAACAAAATCCACTAAGAAAACACCAAAAATAACTTGAAAGTCCAAGTATGTACCTAATTTGTATGTAAAATAAACAAATCCAGTTTGTAAATACAATGTAAAAATCTTTATATAGTACTCGCTAATAGGTTTATATATCTACACTTCTCACATGTACCAGTTTACCAAAGTTACACATTTATTATTATAGAACATTCCCAGTCATAGATATAAGTGATTATACGCATTTAGACGCAAAAATAGTAATTACTACTTCATTATCATTACTATGTGTAATGGAAGACATGTAAAATTTTAATAGTTAATGTTAGCATTCCATAATTTTGTAGAGATAACTGCCAATAACGTGTAGTTTCAAAAGTTATAAGTGCCGTTTGATCAGAATCATAGTGTGAAAATATCTTAAGAGACTAGCACAAAAAAATGCATTTTTTCTAAGAATAATTAAAAGCACAGTGATGTAGCGAAAAAGGATGCTAAATGGAGGAACCACACATTTGATTTATCTCTATCTCTACATTCTGTTGATTTCGAAATATTTTTAATAATTAAGAAAAAGTACTATAGCGTTTGAAAATGGTTATCTATTAGTTATCATCGAACTAAATAAAATAATGAAAATAAACTCGTAGCAGTTTATTTTAATTCATTTCTTTTCCATTTTGGGCATGTTTTTGGTCGTCTAGGTAAATAAATACTACACATATTCCGAATTCCGAATCAACGTCTTAATTTCTAAATTTGTTTAGAGGCGCATATTAATAGTAAAATAAGAAACGCCTATATTATGAATATCAGAGCAGATAATTAGTTTACATTTTTATTACGCTATACTGAAACATATGTATTTGGAATCTATTTAATTTCTTAAAGACTGATGTGAAAAAGTCAATTAGATTATTCTTATGGTAAATATTTCTAACGAACCTAATTATTAAAGAGATTTATATTAAGTTAAAATAAATTATTTGTACGATATTTTTACACAGTAGGTATTTATAGACATTATTTTAGCTATACTAGTAGCTACGGAAACCAAAGGCGAATAAATGTACTTGTGTATAAAGGAAGTTTCATTGTTTTGTCAAAACCATTTATTATAAAATCTTATTCTGTCAAAATATATTTGATACAATAAGTAACAAGTAAATGCATGAAATTATATGCTTCTTGAACTATAAGATATTGCACAATAAAAAAACTTTACCCTTACAGATATTTGTTATTATAGATGTCATCTCGATTTTTAATTTACAAATGAGCATGAAAGCCACCTGCCACTACCAGCGTTTCGCCCGTAACGTAACTAGCATCTTTTGAAGCGAGGAATGCCACGGCGCTTGCAATCTCTTCTGGAAGACCGAACCGGTTCATTGGTACTGACGCGAGACTCTGCTCTTTGGCTGCTTCAGAACTAGTGATCTGAAAAAAAAAACATTCACATTTTGAATATTGACATGTTCTATAATTACAGTGATATGGGTAATAAAAAAAATCACACATTTGGAGACATTACATAAATGGTATAAACCATGATGGATGTCAATTAGATTTGAATCGTCTGAAAAAGTAACTAACTATAATAATTAAACTTAGCTATACCTACTAGTTACTGTAATTTTAACCCATTCAGCTCTAATCACGACAAATTGTCGTGACTTCAACCTGTTCTCTAATCCTGATCACGACAACTTGTCGTTAATTACTTTTTGCTATTTAAGTCATCAAATGTACCTTTATATTTTGAACAAACATTTTTTATCATATTATACCTAAATAACAAACCCCCGACATAAAAACTAAAAGACCCTCTAAAAAGTATAACAATAATAAAATCTTAATATTAGTTACCTAAGTATTAATATTTCTACAAAGAAAACGTCATGTCGGAGGGACCGCTTTTCATTTAGGTGTACTTACTTACCTAATATTTACAATCTACCTAAACCTACGGTCCCCCCGACATGACGTTTTCTTTGTAGAAATATTAATACTTAGGTAACTAATATTAAGATTTTATTATTGTTATACTTTTTAGAGGGTCTTTTAGTTTTTATGTCGGGGGTTTGTTAAATTTTTAATTTATTTTTTTATTTCATACTTTTTGTTAGTAGGTACCTACTACATATTATTATTTTTAACTAATTTCCATTTCACATGGAATTTCGTAATGTACATGTTATCCTCTTACATTTGATACCCCACTCGGGTATATTTGTCGACATTGGGCTTACCATTTACACTATTACTCCCCATAATTTTTGAACTACTTAACCGATTTTCATTATGATTTCAATTTTGTAATGTACACGCGATCCTCTTTCATTTGATACCCCATTCGGGTATATTTGTAGACATTTGGTTTTCCACCCCACTTTCACTCCCAATATTTTTTGAACGACTTAACCGATTTTCAATATGATATCGATTTTGTAATGTACTCGTCACCCTCTTTTATTGGATACCCCACTCGAGTATATTTGTAGACTTTATTTTTCCATCCCCTCTTTCACCCCCCCTAATTATTAAACTACTGAGCAGATTTTTATCAAACATAGCTAAGAACACTCCCGACATATACACCTTTCAAACAAAAAAAACAGAATCAAAATCGGTTCATGCGTTACGGAGCTATGATGCCACAGACAGACACACACACACACACACACACAGACAGACAGACAGACAGACACGTCAAACTTATAACACCCCGTCGTTTTTTGCGTCGGGGGTTAAAAAGGGCAAATTTCGTGCAAGACACGGTTATTTCTAGCTTTAGGCCTTATCGCTGCACGAGTTAAAAGTTAACTGTAACAAGTAATGAAAAAAAAACAGTACTCACTGCTGAAGCAAACTTAGTAGCGACGACTCCAGGTGCCACCGCATTCACTCTGATGTTGTCACTCACGACTTCTTTCGCGATCGCCTTTGTTAATCCAAGGAGAGTTGTCTTTGATACACTGTACGGACCTAGAGGCTAGAACAATAAATTATCTTTATTGCTTGCCTAATTTTCAAATACTCCTAGTAATGTCTGATGCCTTCGCAGTTTGAAATACTCCTGCCTATTAAAATGGTAAATCTCTTACCAAAAATACCAGCATTAAATGATATAATAAGGTAAGGGAATTAAATATTATTCATCAAGTATCAACATATATATATTATCAATTAATGGGAAATCAATTTAAGTACTAAATTTGATTCCACACTCAAATTTAAATTATGCAGGCTTCAACATTTGCTGTTTGCTTTTGAATTTTTATTACCTATAGCGAAACAGTCATCATGTTTAGATAACATTAGGTAGGTACATAACAATTTGAGTACCTGGACAGTTCTCAGGTGAAGGTGATTTAAATTCAGTGATGACTTTTGTGTTATATGAAAGTGGCAGTGCCTGAATGACTTCATTTATTTACCGATAACACATTACTTATTAATAATAAATACTTATAATAACTTACACTCATTGGTTGGTAACCAGCAATTGATGACACAAACACAATACTTCCTCCCCCTCTTTTAATAAGATTTGGGTATGCTTCCTTAGCAAGCAGCCAAGAGCTTTTCACATTAATCTCGAATATTTTGTCCCACACACTATCATCAGTCTGTAAATAATTAATTTATATACAATTTGAATAACAGTAGGGGAGATAGGGGAGGGATGGGCACTTTTTCACGTAACTAATTATTAAAAATTAAATTATCAATATAATCAAAATTTACTTCCAAGGTGAGTTGCGCAATATATTTGGCTAGATGTTTCATAAACAACAGTTTACAAATTATAAGCAGTCTCTAAGTTATACCATGATTTCAGAACCATGTCAAATGTGCCCAAAGCTCCCTATGGTAGGGAGGTACGGGCACCGGCTATGGGAGGTTTGGGCATGACATATAAAACACTTAATATTTATAAAATAATTAAAATATACAAAGTAAATTATGGTCAAATATATAATCTCAACTTATATGTAATTACAAAAGTAATCAAAATGGGCTAATTACGAGCTAGCGGCTTCTTCAATACATAATGAAGTTTTGAAGAATACATCGTGTGGGTACTTCGTAAATTTTTCTTCTACCGAGGTAAAAAAATGTGAAGTTACCATTTCAATGAAGAATCTTTTATGTATCAATGTTTCAGATATCTTTGCAAGTGAAAGCAACATTATTTTCTTTTTATATATTTTCTTATATTGCATTGGGTATGCCCAAACCTCCCTCAAAAAAAGTGGCCAATGCTCCCTCTGCATATTTATTAATTTTAATATTCTCGTAAAAAAAATTGGTTGTATATTTTAGCGTGACTTGCAAACTAATTTATACCTTAGCACATATATAATTAAAAAAAATATTAAAAAAGAACATACCTTCAGCAGGTATTTTTTTCATTTACTTTAAAATCATAACAAAATAGTTACATTGATCGGTGTCGAAACTAAATATGCGCCTGTATTTCACAAATGAACGAAATAACACGTATTCTATGGATGAACATTGTGGTCAGTGGGTAGACTAATGTACCAAAATAAGGAATTAAAAATTTATATATTAGAATTGGAAATAAAGGGGGGTGCCTATGTCTCCCGACTGCCCGTCCCTCCCCTACCTCCCCTACCTACTAGTAGACTCTACTAACATTATGCAAATATAGCCATGTATGTACATAGGTGCCTCAGAATTAAAGCAATTACAAATTATTTATTAAATATAAAATAAGTGAACCCTAAATTTTAGTTAGTAAAATCATTTCAGCAAAGAATTTACCTCTAATATAGGTGAAACTGCAGGATTCACCGCGGCATTAGATATAAGGATATCTAAGCCACCAAACTTATTGTTTGCCTGAAAAAATGGATTACATTTTATTTTTATTGCAGAAGAGATCCAGCACTAGCCAGCTACTTCGTCTGCGTCAAATTAGTAATTACAGCAGCATAACAATACTTTCATACATTTAATCCCCCCCTTGGTTAAACCCTTACAACCCTTTTTTCGCAATCAAAAGTGGCCTTTGTTCTTTTTCATGCTCTAGACAATCTGTTTAAATTTCATTTAAATTGGTTCAGCAGTAGTGTGAAATCAAGACAGACAGACAGATACTTTCGCATTTATAATATTAGTTAGGATACATTATGTATCCTCATAATTATATGGGCAGTATCTTGCCAAAAAATTCTTACTGCAACAGAAGTTATACAGCAAAAAAGTAAGTATATTGATTCTCACCTGAGTATTGCATTAATAAATTGCTTATACTTACAATTTCAAACAATTTCTTCCTCTGCTCTGCATTCCCAACATGGCACGTAACTCCCTCAACAGTGATACCCTCTTTACGAAGACTCTCCACAGCTTTATGTACATTTTCCTCTTTCCTGCTACTTATGATCACTGATGCACCCTCGTTACCCAACCTCTTGGCTATGGCGAAACCAATTCTGAATATATAACAAAAAGATTTCCTACTTACAAAAAGAGAACAATGAAATTATCTTTAATAGAACACATAATTACAACATAAAAGTTTACATAAAATTTACATCAACATACCCTTCTGTGGAGGCTGTGATGATAGCAACTTTTCCTTTCAATCTGTTATTTATTTCAGAAGCATTGGTGCTATAAGGATGCACGTTTGATAAGCTAGTACTACCCATCGTCAACATTCTTAGCGATCGCAGCATAACTTATTAGGTATGTATACTTTTGTTTTTTATTGAAACTTTGTACTTTGAAAATAGAGATTAATTTCTAATTATTTTATCACTGTGAGCCGTTAAACAATCAAATGTTATATTTTTCCATACAATTTGTTTGCAATATTGGACTAAACGCTAATAGATAATAAATCTGCAAAGTACAAAGTGCAAACTTATGTTCAAACTTCAAAGATTGTTGTTTACCTGATTTCTATAGCAATTAGCAATTAGCAGTACTGAGTTACTGACAGAACAGAAACATTAATTTTTGACAGTTCTCATAAAGACTTATTACACGATCCGATTTCGACTAGTCTATAATATATAAAAAGAAAACAGAAGGTATTTTTTTATAATGCTTATGGCCTGGAAAGAAACAGTTTGTCTTTGGTTTGATAGAGGCGGGACATACTAGGCAAAAAGCGTACTAGTTCCACGAGATGGTATTTACTTACAAGTACACAATTCAATACTACAGTACATATTTTTCGAAAATTTAAACAAATACTAAATATATTTTTTAATTAATTTAAAAGTTAAAGGGTCATGTTAGAACCGTGCTGAACAAGTTTTTCCCAATTTCACTTCCGTCTGCGTTCACGACAATTAGTTTCACTCATAGGCGTATAATATACGTCTAAACAAATACTCAACTACGCTAAGTTATGCGTACGGAATCAAGTACTCGTACGCGTGACAACCTGTTCCAAAAACCTATTCCAGTAAATAAGTCTCGCTCACCTCTATCTAGGTTGGTACTACTTGACTTGACATCTGCGATTTGGAAGTGAGGTTCATTATATTTTAATCCACAAAAACGCCAAAAAAATGGCGAAAAGAATCGCACAGAGCTCTGTAAACTGGGCTGCTTTGGCCGAGAGGGTCCCTGCTGAGCAGAGGAGTAATCTTGCTGCATTCAAAATCAAGTCCGATGGATACCTTCGAAGGTTAGTCCTTCGATAAATTTTGATTACATAATTTTTTTAGAGGAGCGTTTAAGTCACTACCTGTCTTGTTTTAGGGTCCTAGCTAACCCTCCAGAGCCGCCGAAGATTAACTGGGCTCTTTATAAGCAATCTGTGCCAATTCCCGGCATGGTGGACACGTTCCAAAAACAATACGAATCGTTGAAAATTCCGTACCCTGCTGATACGCAGAGTGCTCAAGTCGACTCTCAGTGGAATGAAATTAAGAAAGCCATCGATGCTTTCGTCCAAGCTTCGAATGCCAATATATCTTCGTGAGTATCAATATTTAATTAACTTTTTTACATTCTTAAGAGCTTCAAGATGTGCTGTGATAAATAGTTCTTTATGAATAAATGGTTTGTGGTCATTCATTCTCAACAATTCTCAGCTTTTTAATTGATTTTTTTCTTTACATAAGTCATATTGTGCATTAAAAAAATGAGGGTATAGTTTTTTAAGTACTAGAGAACCCTGCCAACATAGTAAGCACTAATAATTTCATATAAATTAATGTGTAGGACTTAATACTACTAATAAATTACATTCATAGTTTTATTACTAGGCTACTGAAAATAATAAATTTACTCATTCTATTAACTGTGAATATTTTTTTTACAGATATGAAAAGGAGATTAAGGAGACAAAGGCTCTCCTGCCTTATGACCAGATGACTATGGAAGACTACAAGGATGCCTACCCACAGGAAGCCATTGACCCAGCCAACAAACCAACCTTCTGGCCTCATAACCCTGAGGAGCAGCTGGATTATGTTGACCCGAACAAACCTGCTGGCGGGCACCATTAAGCTGTCTAACTTCAAATTGCCAGAGGTTTTTTATTAAAGTTACTTATAAGGACAACTAAACCCTGGTACCAATATGAAGCTTGCTTATTGTTTTGGCATCAAGAGCTGCAACTGTCATATTCTTTATAAGTTAATAATGGTTGAAGTGCATCTTGAAGCTAAAGCAAGAACTTAGTGATCATCAAATCAAGTTCTGTATAACTTATGTAGGAATAAATGGTTATGAGAAAAGGGTAATTTTACTTATTTTTTAAAAAACATACATAATCATCAATTGAAACATCATTTTATACATATTTATATATTTATTGATGAAATTGCACTGTTTATGACTGCACACAAAGACCATAACATAGGAATGTTTGAATGGGATAACACAATTATTTAAGAATACTACAAAGGTTTTAGATATCAATATTGTATTATTTTATATCAAAGAGTAAACCTAGTATAGTAAGCAAGCACTATAAAAAATAACTTGTGTGATGGTTTTAAAACAAATAGAACATGAAGATTTTTGGATATGTAGATAATTACTATCACATCACAAATTGATGCAGTAATAATGATATTCTTTTTAATGTAAAAAGTTAAAATTAAATAATTTTTCCTATGCCATTATAAAAAAAATACCTTGATATTTGTCATAATAACTAAGTAAGTATCTAAGTATGATAGTGCTAAAGCAAAAAATAATTAAACTACATGATAATCATTATTCTGTAGTTGGATTAATGTGTCACTAAGACTTGAGATTTGGGTTGATTATTTGAATGTCTTCAGACCTAGAGCTAACTCTAAAAAATCTGAGAAGACATTTGCTTATATCAACACCATTAGGCGTTATAATATTACGGTGTCTGCTCATAAAACTCCTACACAAAACATAAAAATTGTGAAGGCATTGGAATTAATATCTTAAGAATATAACAGAAAAAGTCAGTTCAGTGTGAGCCAGTAAAAAGAATCCATCCAACTTATAGTAGCATGGGTTTATAGTAGGAATCTAGTAAGACCAGTTTTCTGAGATTTAATAAAAGCTACAACTCAGTTGTAATGCCTGAAGTGACATCTGAAAAATTTTCCATTAACTTCAAAATCTAATTCCTAAGTACAAGCTTTACACGACTCCATACTTAATTCAATCTATTGACACTTCACTATTATTTTTTAACTCCAGAACAACTATTTAGCTCCAAATTTGTTTCCTGGTGGTGGGGGTGGTTGAGCATACATATTGTAATAGTTAGTTGGCGGTGGGACGCTAAAGGATTGTTGTGGTTGACTTTGGGCAAAGGATGCAGGTCCCGAGCCACGGCCCCTAGGAGCTCCGCGCCCGCCGCCGCCGCCACGTCCTCGGAAGCCATTGTCATTTCGGAAAGAATCTCCTCGGCTAAAGTTATCTCGCGATCCATAGCCCCCACCGCTACCACCGCTGCCACCGCGATTACCGAAGTCAGGACGGTTGTTAAAGGAGCTCTGGTTTTGGCCATAGTTATCGCTCGAGTTATCATCCCATCGTGATGAACCTGTTAATAATAACATATTTCAGTTTAGGGATTTATAAAAAAATTAATAATAATTTAAATGCTAGAACAATGTTTGTATAATTGCAAAGCAAAGCAGGGGCGCCAGCTAGTTAGTAAGGTAAGGGCAGAGGTTCCCTGTAGGTTTTGATTCCCTTGCGAGTGTCGAAAATTACCTTAGACCAGAGATGGGCACTAATCGATTATTTTTTTAATCAATTAATAGGGTTTTTGACTATTTTTTAATAATCGTTTTAAATTATTCTTTATAGCATAATAAGCTTATTTCATTAATATTTCCGGGAAATCATCTGTATTATGAGTAAAAATCAATATTTAAGTTTAAATTGCGAGAATCCCGGCAAAAACGCTGTTTCTGTAATGGCGCCGGTCTCGTGACAGGCGTGACGTCACATACAAGTAAACAGAGTTAATAACATTTGTGAATCAGTACATTTCATCGACTTTCTTCAAATTTATTGAATACAATGGTCTATAAGTGGTGTGTAGTGCCACAATGTACAAATACTTCGATAAAAAGTCCAGAGAAAGTGTTTATTTCTGTACCAACCAATCGCAAAAGGCGAAAAATGTTTCTACAACTAGCTCGAAGAGATCCAAATGCCATTCAACCACACTCAAATGTCTTTATGTGCGAAGATCACTTTGATGTAAGTATCACTTAACTTTATACAGTATACCAGATAGCAGATAGTAAAATATCTGTAATGGATAAAACAAAATAACATCTTTCATTCCTAACCTCTAAAATGTGGACTTAGGTTTCTTAGAAGATCCTTAATTTTAAACGCTACATTGTACACTTCACTCTATTAAATTTCAGATGGAAAAAAACACAATTGACTACATGAAGTACAAAATGGGCTTCAGTCAGAAGATATTTCTCACGGATGAGGCTGTGCCAACTCAATTTCACTGTCAAGAGGATCGCAAGCTGTATTATAGATTGTTTGGAAATTGACATACAAAAACCTTCAAAAGCTGTTCATCAGGCACTGACATGGTCTGAGTACAAAAAAGGGAATACTTCAAAGTATTTAATATCCTGCACACCAAAGGCGTGTAAGAGAATTTCATATGCTTAAGCAACATTCAGTGATGAATACTAACATACTTCGTGTTCTTGATCATGTCATCATCATTGCAAGTACCCTTACAAATTTGCAGAATTCTCTATTTAACACAACTTTGTGCCTTCTAATAAGAGTATTTATTGTATGTATAAAATCAGCCACCTATTTTATATGTAAATTGTAAGTGCAGCAACTAAAGTTCTCTTCTTTAGAAGCTACACTGATAATACCCTTAAATAATGTAAAATAAAAAAGAAATAATAAAGCTCGAAATTATTTTTTATTTAATTATTACACACTGATGTAAAATAGGAAAAATTTGATATATTTTAGAGTAGTCCCTACTCTAGACAAAGTAGATTTTTTCCAATAACACTCCACTGAAGTGCATGAAGGATCCTCAGAACGACGATGGGCCCACATTAAAAAAGCAACAGCATGCTTGCACCCTCCAGCTGAAGCCGCACAGTCATGGCACTGACAGCTGATAATTTCGCAGTCGCTTTCATTTACAATTATAGTAAAATTGTATCCTTTGGCTCGTACTTTGTGCTTAGGGCACATCTTACACTCAACTGTACAAATTCCACGAACATAACCAATCGCTTCGTCGCCATATTATGATTGTCGTGCAGACCTGTAAAACAAAAGCAAAAATCATGACAAAAGGAATTTTCATCAACATAACCTAAAATTTGCTCTTAAAAAACTTCCAAACTTATTATACTTAATACAAAATAAATAATTTGTATGGGGTACTTACACTGCTGTTTTAACATTTTTAAGTTCCGCAGCATAGTAATCAGCATATTTTTTAAAGAAAAGTGCTACCATAAATGCATCTATCTTTGGTAGGTTGCTGTTGTCAGCCTGTACTAAATTTGCCTAAATTTTGGGATTCGGTAGGAATATTATAAAATGTATCAAGTAAATATTCCTTCAGAAAACACTCAAACATCTAATATAACAGCGATACAACACCAATTACGAACTAGACTTAGTCATGGAAGCAATGTTTACTTGCGTGTGACGTTGCAAGAATCTTAACCATTCACAGAGCGTTGACCGTCACAGATAAGACTTCAAAAAATATTATATTTTATTTCGTGTAATCTGCAAAAAATATACATTTTTTTGTTTAAAATAAAGTGAAATATGTTAATTTATGCTATTTTCTGATATGATGACCACAATTTGGGATATATTTTTAATGTTGTCAAACACCCTATTAATCGACTAAACAATCAATCGTCACAAAACTAATCGCGATTAATTTAATTAAGATTAACTTAATCGTCGCAGAATTCGATTAACGATTGGTCAATCGTCATTTTAATCGACTAAATTTCTCGATTAAATTTTGAAACACAGTGCATAACAAAAAAAATATATGTACATATATCATTCAATATGTTCTTAGAAATAATTCTAGAGCAGGGCAAAAAATGGTTAGGCAGTATATGAGTTAGGTAAATTTATTTATTATGGATATTTCATTTTAACAGGTATCTCCTCGTCCATCAAAAGACCCGTAATAGCCTATGTCTTATATCAGCGTACCCCGAAACTTAGACTTACAATTTTTTTTTCTGATATTAATCGAAAGAAAATTAATCTAATTAATCAATCGATTATAGATTTAATCGCTCGTATTTAATCGACGATTAACTTAATCGTGATTAAGTTAGTCGAACATCTTACGATTAAGATTGATTAATCGTCACTTTTAATCGTTAATCGATTACTTTTAGGTTAATCTTAATTGTTAATCGTTAGTCGATTACATTTTGCCCATCACTGCCTTAGACATATTCTTACTTTGTCTATGCCTGTCCTCCCCATAACAAAATCCTAGCTACGCCCTTGCTAGTTAGTAATAAATAACAGTTTTGTTAGAAGTACCTCCTCCGCGATCGAAGCGTCCCCGACCTCCGCCGCGCGTGTCCCGGCCTCGCCCGCCTCGTCCGCGCCCTCCACTGCGGTCGTCGTCGCGGTCGCGGTAACGTCCGCGCCCTAACACAATAGTACATTACTGCAGGCGCAGGGAAGTGAGGGCTTGCGAGCCGAGTATACAGTATAGACGGATATTGTTACGAGGCTTGCAAGCCCCTTCACGGCTAGGCATGTATAGTGCTTTTCTCAAAGTAATGCAATGAAATAAATAAATACAACATTCAAATAAAATAAATTACACTTGATTTTTTTATTTTTTTACACCAAATACAACTTGATTACTTTATTCCGTTCTTGAGAATCACAACTTCTAACATGTACCAGTAAATCCCTTTACTTAACAACTTCTAGTTATCAATCGTATTAGCGTATAAGTCTTGAACAGGCCGTTAACCTCCAACCTCTAAACATTGCGAATTCATTTTACAATATTTGTCCAAAGACAGCCATCTCCTTTTTCGTTCCCGCGACTTCTACCATGACAGCTCTGATTGCTGCTCGCCGCTGATTGGCCACGCTCGCTCGTCCGCCATTGGTCAAAATATACAATAGCCAATCATAGATCAGCGCGAATGTTGCCATTCGTAACTTAAATATACCAGAAAACTAAACAAATAACAATACTTTTTAAAAATCATGACAAGTATAAAATTGAAATTAATCTAATAATACAAATTCTTTTTTCGTGTATAATATAGGCATTAACGCGAATATTTTTGGTACAATAAAGTTCTAACTTATTAAAAAAAAAAACGGTTGCTTAAACTGTTTATGAAGATCAACGCCATGTTGATATTCAAATTAAAAAGAAATTACTTCCCGGCCTAGGCCAGGAATGATATATTTCCTGGCGTGTTTTGACGCACGTAAGGACGATATTTCATTGCATGTTTGAGAAAACATTATTGTTAACTACATTTGTTCTTGCACGTCATATATGTATAATAATTTAATGGTTTAATTATTGTACTTACCATATTTTCCTTTGAAACCCATTCCGCATTGAGCCAATTCCAACAATTTTGGATTGACAACTTGATTAGCCTCTTGTAGCACCAACATCAAGTCCTTTGCCTATAAAAAAAATCGATAATATTATGTTTAATTTTAGTAATAAAGCATTTATTTGTAAGTAATTAGTAATTACTTAGGTTTAAGAAACTATGCAGACTTATTGCAGATATTATACCTATAGTTTTTATGAATAACTGCTTATCTGTGCAGCAGACAGCCTCTTGCATGGTATAGATTTTGGGAAGTATACAATTACGAAATTATTCTCCCTAGATAGCAATGTAGTGATCGATATCTCTCTATTTGGTTCATAAACTATGCAAAAATCATTAGAAGTTATATTGAAAGAAAAAAGACCAACAATGATGCTTTCGTTTATAATGATGGACGTGTTTATTTTACCTTTGCAGAATTGTTAGGAGTAAAGAGCGTGTACGCCGTGCCCGTATTTTGCGAGCGACCCGTACGTCCAATTCGGTGTACATAGTCTTCAGAATTATTCGGGTAGTCATAGTTAATCACAAACTTCACGTCTTCAACATCTAAACCGAAAATGTGCACTTATTAGCTTTAATAATTACCATTATATATAACCATGAACCACAACACCAAAGCAACAAAACTGTAAACAATAAATAAATACAAATGGTTGGAAAAATAACCTTTTCAGATGAAGATTCAAGAAAATCTTAAAAGTTAGCTATATATTATTAAAAAAAAAACAACTAAAATATATTATACATTTACAAGCATGTTCACGTGCGTGATATTTTTTCATACCTATTATTTTTAAATAAGGACAGATATGATATTAAAAAAAATATTCTTTTAATACTATTTAATGGTGTATCGAATGTTCATGACAAGTAATGTACATGATTAAAACAACTACATATCCAAGAAAATCTAAAACATATTCAAGATTCCCCAAAATCGCATCATAATATTATATTTACCTTTAGATGATCAGCGCCCATGGAAACTGCTGGAAATAACTGTATTATGCCCTTCAGTGTCCGGAGTGTTGTAGGCCAAGACTCGATGTGCGCTGACTTTGGTGGTCAGTGGCGTAGGGCAGGCTTTATAGTAAATCTCTCATGACAGTTAACCAAGCATGTATTGCTCTTGTATTATTTATGACCCCTTGAATTAATTACATTCTGAACTCTCTATACTTTACTTAGATATCATACTTTATGGAATCATAAAAAAATATTTCTTCTGTTCTATATTTTTTTTTAATCAACTAAAGGGTTAAGAGACTCAGTCAAACGAAATTCTGAAGTTGCTTTACAAAATCCCCCCTTTTTACATATTTATAGAGGCAGCATGCTCATTAAAACAGTGTGCGCTGACAGCTTATTGTTCTGTCATTAATATTTTAAATGATTCCTTCAGAATCATCACGTTAATGGGGTCAGCAACACACCGCCACTAGCCTTTATCTCTGCACGCATGCGCCTCTGAAATAAAAACAACATCGGAGAATAATGCCAAGTCAGTCATGGAAATTTATGGGGCTTTGATTTAAAAACATATGATAGAGAACTAGAGAAAAACTGGACACGGCGAAGTTATTATTCAGTGTCGTCAGTCTCCATTTACAGTTACTTAGTTGTCTATCATAAGATTCAAGCAATCACGGCCCGTATTTACATCAAACCATTGCTGTCATATGTTCCAATATTCACTTACAGCATTTACCTACCCTCAAACATCCCTATTTTCAAACACTGAATCCTACTGCGCTATTTCCTAAATATAGTTGTGAATACTGGATCCATTGTCTTTAAGACAGTGTATCAATGGTTCTACCGCCACGCTCCTGACTCTGTTCTTAGACCTTCAAAGCACCCCGGCTTTAACAGAGCGAGGTCATTTACTACCATTTAAATACGAACTACTTTATAGAACCTCGCTTCTGTCTGTTTTAAAATCTTCTGTTTGATGCCTTCAGTTTACTTAGGCGGGAAAAGGTCACCACCATATTGATATGTCGCATATTGCGCAAAACGGTAATTAGCGTGAGGTGGCACAAACATAAGATAGTCAACTTCTGGGCTATTACAGTTCACAAATTACATTTTTTTTTCAGTAAAAAAAATGTGCCATTTAGTTTTTATTTTTAACACCTATACTAGACCAGAGCAATGTCAGTATATATTATTGATTCTATGTATTAGTCTTCGACGTTATGTGTATTTACAATCAACATTGTCGACTACTGTAGTTGCAGATAACAGTGAAGTCTGTTCAGTAAACTGATATTCGCCGAGCTGATATTAATTAGAATCATCGAAAATAATGACAAAAAGCCCTGACCTATTACAAAAAGTGTTACTTATGATTCATTTTCAGAAACCAATTTTGAACTAGCGACATGATAATAAAGTGAATTATTCCTGGCATGGGTGTGGGTGTGTTAATTTTGAATAACTTACATGAACTTGGAATTGACAACATCCAATTTTTTGAACTTGTTCTTTTTGTACAGTTAGAAAGAAGAACAACTTCTTTTTTGTTTTTAAGAGTAGCTCGCTCAATCAATTTGTGTACAATTTGTGGAATAATTCATCACGTCAGACATTTGGTACTGGACCATTAATTCAGTACCGGTTCTGTTGTTGCATTAATTGAGTAACAGAAATCAGATTACTTTATTGAGTAATATAAATACACCCACACTTTGCCCATACAGTATACACCACAATTCAACATTGACAACTTTCGATCGGTATAGTTTCTATTAAAATCACATTCATTTCTTTAAATTAGGAAACTGAGTTTAGACATAGTAAGATTACTAACAGTTTACATTCTCAGAACTCATATATTATAATTTCACTTACCCAAACCTCGAGCGGCGACGTCAGTGGCAACCAGTATTCCGCCAGTTGACTGACGGAATTGATGAAGAACATAGTCTCGATCTTGTTGGTTTTTGTCTCCATGGATTGCGAGAGCTCTCCAGCCAGCACGGTTGATGGTTTTTGTTATATCATCAACCTTGGGATAATTAAATGTAGCGGCTATTTTGTTTGACAATGGTACAGTATCAACATATTAAGTAAAATAATAACCTTAGGCAGGTTATTATTTGAATATTTTAAACACCTACTTGATGTGATTTTGCTAAAGAATTGTTATAATAAATATATTTATTTATTACCTTTCTCTTAGTTTCAGCAAAAATAATAGTCTTAGTTTCCTCTTCAGATGATATTTCTGTGAGCAAAGTGATGAGCTTATCATTCTTCTCCCACTCTTCACATACATCCACTATTTGCAGAATGTTGTGATTGGCTGACAGGGACAAGGATCCTATGTTGATCTGGATGTAGTCATGAAGAAACTCTTCAGCCAGGTTGCGAACCTCCTTAGGCCAAGTTGCAGACCACATGAGCACCTGCATTATAAATGCATTGATACAGTAAAAAGTAGTAAATAGATAGGTAGTTTGCCTATAATTTTAAATTTTAAACAAAAGTAAGATGAAGCACATGCATGTTTTTTTTTGCCTGAATTTCCTATAAGAATTAGAAACACGTACTTGACGGTCCGGTCGAATTTGTTCAATGATCTTCCTAATCTGGGGCTCAAATCCCATGTCTAACATCCTATCTGCTTCATCCAGGACCAAGTATGTGCAGCGTCTCAAGTTTGTAGTACCTAAAAAATATTTTATTAGTCCTGGATAATATGACCAAGTATTTTATGAAATATCTGGGTAGCCTTTATTTACCTTTTTCCAAAAAGTCAATCAATCTTCCAGGAGTTGCAATGACAATCTCCACACCCCGTTCCAAAAAACGACCTTGGGGCCCTTTTGGAGCACCCCCAAAGATGCATGTGTTACGCACTGCTACACTTTGTCCAAAATCATTTGCAACCTAAAATAGTTTATAATATTAGCATCGTAATCAAACTATTATGACTAGTAAAGCAGCATAAATAATAAGTATTTAGATACATAATTATGTCAAAAAGATTGTGATAAGCTATAGAATATTAATGAGATTGATATTGAAATACTAACTAAATCATGAAACTAAATAAAACTATAGTAGATACAAGTAAACAAAAAAGAAATACATAACTACAAATGAAACTAAATACAAAAGGTTACGTTCAGAAACCAAACCTATCTAAAAATAAATTTTGTATTTTAGTTAGAAACAGTTTCAAAATAAATAGCCGAAACTTCAGGTTTTCGAACATAGCCTGCCCAGAAAGCCAACTCTACATTATTAATAGTTGAAATTTTAATTTACAATACGCTGTTTGTCCAAGCTTGGATTAGTGTCCACCATCTCAGCTGCGATCCCATTCATCGCAACCAAAGCCTGGTGAGGCGTAGAACAAAACAAATACTATGCTTACATTGATATAACAACACAATTTATTTTCAAAAATGAGTAGATGGCAAAATTAACTTGCATTTTAGGAATCAGGCATTTTTGGCAGGTCTAAGTCCTATTGGAATTAAACAGAAATATTTTACATTTAAGGAGTTGTTACCTGTTGAATTTGTTGTGCTAGCTCTCTAGTAGGAGCTAGAACCAGTACAATAGGACCTTCATCTCTTAGCAGTCTTGGCTGATTTATAATATGCACAATTGCAGGAAGGATGTATGCTAATGTTTTCCCAGATCCCGTCTGGGCAATACCAACTAAATCTCTACCCGACATTGCTATTGGCCAGCCTTGAGCTTGAATTGGTGTTGGGTTAGGGAAACCCTGCTTCAAAATCTCTTTCATAGCATAATCAGGAAATCCACCTTCTTCAAAATAGATGCTAGGGGCAGGGACATCGCGACCCTTGACAGTAATCTGGTGCTGACTGCGATAGGCTTCGATTTCCGAAGGTGAACGCTTCTGAACACTATCGGGCGGCACATAAAAGTTTTTCTGAAATGGAATAAGTTCAACAGTCTCCCATCGAATTTTACGAAGGTTTCCGCCCGGTTGATCATTCTTATTGAAGCTACGAAAATCGTCTCGTCCACCACGGCTACCAAAGCCGCGTCCGCCGCCGCCTCTGCCACCTCTGCTGTCTCGACTACTGCCGAATCTACTTCCTCCCCGGTCATCCGATCTATCGCTAGACCTGCCACCTCTCGGCCCTCCTCGACCTCCACGGCTGCCTCCGCGGCCTCCGCCTCGTCCGCCACGTCTATCGTCATACCTATAACAATTATTCACTGTGATAACAATAACATAAGCAATAAATAAGAGTTTTGAGATGTAAGCATCAACTTACATAGTATTTAAGGACGAGTCCACTTAATTAAGACAATTGATATGAATTTGGTTTACTTAGCACTGCTCTTAATGGCTCTTATATATTTTTTAACTGATTTTAATTATAAACGCCAACTCGGCAACAAACTTAAACCCTTATTAGCAAGCTAGCCGCCATATTGAATTGAAACATTGTCAAAAACAAAATATATGTAGGCAAAGTCGCCTATTTTAAAAACACCAAATTTTATCTTTAGTTTCTGTGTAATTTAACATATAAATTATCAGTTCTGAACATTAAATTGATCTGCTATATAACTAAAATATTAAAAAAAGATTCAGCGTCTGAATGACATTTCTATAATCTAACTGAGGAAAATCAAATTTGTCTATGATTGAAATAACAATCAAGGTCCATTGGCGGGGATTATCGCGAATCTGAATTTGAAAGTTTTAGGGAAAGTTTCAAACATAAATCATTATTCTTAATTTTGTTTATTACATAAAAATATTACTTTCATAATCAATATCTTTTTTCTAATATACCAAGTTGAGTAAATAACGAATTACATACTTCAATTATGTATATTGCCGTAGTATCCATCAACAGTATTGATCAAACTATTGTTCTTTCCGTGTTTGGCTGTAAGTAGGTGCAGTTTTGAACGGAATCAATCAAATAAAAATAATAGAAATGGACGCATCTATTCCGGTTTTTGAGAAGCCACACCCGCGTTTGAGCGTTCTGGACTGGACGAGGAACATACAAAAACTGCAGAATGAGGCTAGAATTCGAAGGTTTGAGTCATATGAACTGCGGCAGCGGGCGAATCAATTGAGAAACGAGACCTCGGTCACTACCCGATGGGATAATTATGTCAACAACGAGTTATTACGGGACAGGTAATAAATCTAATTGGGGTAAGTAAATAATACCCACCTAAATTATACCTGTGTGTTTTTTGTTTCTAAGTAGGTACAGACACGCAATCGGGTTTAATTTAACGATTTAAAGGAGATTCGGATGATCTTACTCCAACAAAAATAAATAATTCGTCACGTAGGTAATATCATTTTCACAGAATATTTGAAGTTAATTCTTGGCGTGAGAAGCAGCGGTTTACAAGAGAAAGAGTGCGAGATGAGATTCGAGCACTTAAAGAGGAAAAAAATGCAACGGAACTTCACTTGGAATCTCTTCAGGTTCCTTTCATGGTTACCAGTCAGTGTCTCTCTAATAGAGATCAAAGAGTACCGCCAGAGTTGACTAGGGACCAACTTGGAGAAGAATTGAGGAAGGTAGGTTTGGATTAATGTATCGACATTAATCGTAGGTATTGAGAAATTATAGGTAAGTACCTACGTATTTGGTTAAGTACCTACCTTCACTTACTAATAAATTATCTTCCACAACTTCATATTAAACTGAATTCTTTGGTATATATTTAGGTATAGAATAGACACCTCGATGGGTATATACCTACATGCTATAGAGCAAAGCCAATTTTCAGGAGCTTCACATTATAGAGAACAGCAAACGCACCCTAACGGATGTTTGCCATATGGGCTGGGAAAAAATAAAGGAGTTGACCAACGTATTCTGTCGCCTCGACAGAGAGATCCAGAACAAAGACGAAACCATTGTTCTTGAAACCCATGTCAAAGATCTAGATCGCGAGTGTTCAAACATCTCGTATAAGTTGGACTCTACTAGAATACCTGCTGAGTAAGTAAAAGGGTTCAAACTTAAGAAGTACCTACCATACATTTATTAGTCTAAATTAAAACTTATTTAATGAATTAGTCCTAAGTAGGTACCAGAAATGGTCAGATTACTTTTTTGATCAAACGCGTACCTACATGAAGAATATTTAGCAAAAGTATTAACTAGGTAGCTGAAAATCCTAATCATACCAGAAGTTGTTAACCTGGTAGTAATCGGTGGTTATTTTTTTTTTTTTTGCAAATTTAATAGGATTTATAGGGCGCCATCTTACTTTGTTTTGTAGGTGCTTAGTTATATTATTTGTAAAGAAATATTGAAAACTGTTTTCTCAGATCCATGACAGAACAAAGCTATGACAACTGCATTGAGAATACAATACAGATCGCCGAACAATTAATGTCGGAGTCTAAATCATTGAGGGAGACAATGTTTAAGAGCCGCGAGCAGGCTAAGAATCAAATGTATGCGCAGTCGCAGGAATTGGAGATGATCATGAGACGAAGAGTTTACGACGTCCAGCGAGCTAGGAATGAAATGGAGTGGCAAAAGTATAAGGTGAGTACATATAAGTAAATCACAAATTGTGCGTGGTGGGTACTTACCTAGTGCCTTTAGTTTATAAATATACTTATAAGACCCATCATAAACTAATCTAGGTGCCTAACACATGTTTTTAGCTTGAATCAAACATGAAGAAAGTCGACTGGGAAATAGAGTCCCTGCGCGCCGCCGTGGCGGATAAGATAAACCCGACGAAACTGGTGGAAACCAGACTAGAGACGAGAATCAAGAGACCTGTGCTCGAGAGAGTGCAGGTAAGTGTATATAGTGTATTATTATATGTATGGTACAAAACAATTATGCCAGATCTTAACTTCGGGGTGGGGGGGGTTTCGTGTAGGACAGTTGTTTGTAATGATAACTTTAGTTCATTTATTCTAATTACCTACGCCATTTAGGACAAACCGATGCGTGGCTTGATCGAAGAATACGAGAGAGTTCATCTGAGCTCAAATATGTTGGAGAAAAAACTGGAGGATGCCTTGTAAGTATTGATATTAAAAATGTGATTTCCTACAGTTCTCATTTGTCGGTAACTGGAAAATAAAATAACGAATATTTCCTCTTAAAGGACGACTTACCACGGGATGTATAATCATTATCAGCGAGTGACGAAGGACCTACAGTACAAGAACCAAGCGTTGGAAACTGATCGCCGGCTTGCGGAGATCAGGAAGCCCATCCATGGCCCGGACGAAACAGAATTCAAACGAAATGTCGGCTACTGCCACTTGAGTGATGAACTGATTCCAGAATAAAATTGATCAAGTCATAAAAACACCGACATAAAAAAAACTTGAAAAATTATTTCTTCGCGTTATGTTAATCATATTAATTTCTTTTCTTTTATAAAGCACTTACGTTACAAACAAAATGTACCTACCTACCTTTGTTTAGGTAAGTGCCTATTTACACTTAGGTGCGACAGGTACATTTGTATTAAGTCCCTTTGGTCACTACATTCCTTCTAAGATAAGTTTGCAAACAGTAGATATTAGAATAATCATTAGTTATTTAATGAATTGAATCAAGTTGTATTTACCACCAGTGTTAAGAGTGTTCATAACGTAAGCACATTTCAATAAGAGATGTAGATTAATTAAAACATAAGCATTTATTAAACATAACAAGCATTGTATATAATACTTATATCCATTACAATTTATATAACATTGAATTTATGTAACATTTTGAAACAGAACATTTAGTTTTTGCGAGATAATAAGGTACAGTACAGTATTCATATTATAGTAGGTATATTATTTAAAAGATACTGATATTAACAGTTACATAGATAATTTTGTCATCAAATTGTTTGCAATATAAACTTCTTAATACAATTTCAATAAACTTAAACCTTAATTATTCTTAAAAAAATATCTCTTTAACGTACCAATGCTTTGGTGTATATGTATAATGGTTAATTTTGAATCTCGACCATATTGTGTGAACAAAGATTTTTGTGACATACAATTAACTTTATAAGTAGTAGTACCATTTACTATCACATTAATATGTAAAATTATAGATTTGATTTCATACAACATCAAAAAGTGGTTTAAAATTAAACCCGCCATGGACACAACAAACACCATTGGATTAGATTAGAAGGCAAAGGCGTTTTCCTTCCACTTTTGACTTGTTGCAAAATACGCACTTTAATCTTATAAAAGAAATAAATGCCCATTTTTGGCTTCTACAACAGTATACCTATACCGCTTTTAAGAGGTGTGCATAGTTATAGGGCATTCAAATTGTACCTACCTTAATCAAATATATAGTATGACTACACGAATGTAAGTAAATTTCAATAACTTTATTCATGCGATAACAAACAAATCACGTTAAATCGTGTAACTCGTAAATCCTCCTATTATTAATACTTAGTAATAAATACACCTGCTTTTTTAGTATAAGGACAGTGATAGAACCTGTTAAATGCATCGTAATATTATTTGTGACTGGTAATAAAAAAGATATGTACAGATTGTGGGTGTTTTTTGTCATTTTACATACCTCTTATAATTAAATATTAATAAATACAATTTTTGAACGAGGAAATTCTATATTATTAAGTAAAAATACTTTCCTCGACAAATCATGACCTGATTATTACGTAATTTAAGCAAAATTGAATGTGCAATTTTATCAATTCCCCATTTTATTATTTCGGAAACTTAGGGGTGAACAGAAAATGGTACATATTCAATTTTTAATACTAATAAAGCGTTGATAACACTTGTAGTTCTACCAATTTAAAGTGCTTGTAATTCTGGTTTTGGTCCAACTTTTTCATATGCCTCATCCAACAAGTAACAAATCTGAGTTATATTGTCATCATTCAACTTTCTACTAGAGGCTAATCTTATAGAAGGCTCGGGACAACAATATTCTACATCCCTTAAATATGCAGCAACTGGCATAGCAATGCCTTTTTCCAAGCAGTAGTTGGAAATATTTTTCAAGTAGCTGTGTTTAAGACGATCTGTTAAATCTTCTTTTTTTAGATACACATGTTTTACAGGAGACAGTTCGTTGCCGCTGAATTTAAAGTATTTCAGTTTTGATAGGTATCTGCAATTAAAAAGACCAAATAATATGATAATTATGATAAATGTCATTTCAGTAAGAAACATGTAATTGTCTGATAAGTTTGTAAAACTATATCAAATTTTGTTGAAACTTAATGACATACTTGTTTAATTTTTTTGAGTTCTCTTCCAATTCCTTTATCATTTCTGGTTTGGCCTCCAAAATATCAAGACCAGATATAGCAGCTTGTGATAACATTGGAGGTGTGGATGCACTGAAGCAGTAACCTAGAATATATAAATAATTTTGTTAGGTAAGTAAATAAATATTTTGAGCGTATTTTTTATTGAATAGTCAAGCTTTTTTGAGACTTCATTAAAAAAAGATTAGAAGTACTTTATATGCCTACCAAGTCCTGAGAGTCTTTGGTGTTCAACAATATAGTGTGTGCCAGCACAGAAGCCTCCTACTGTCCCGAAGGAATGCTCCAAAGAGCCCACAATTAAGTCCACTTCATCTCGTGGCACATTTAAATGCTCTGTCAGGCCACGACCATGCTTGCCAAGTACCTGAACATACCAAATGAATCCAATTCAATGAGAGTGTTGAATTCACTCAGAAAAATATAAGTAGGTAAATCACATAATAAAAGTATAAAGGTTATAGGTAATATAATTAATTGTGTCATATAAACACTAAATCATCATGCAAATATCATTTAATATAAGGATGAGATCTGTTAGAGGGAATAGTTAATTTTTTTGTTATTCCATGATTTTATTTCAGGGTTTTTTTGTGCAATAAAGTTTATTTACATGAATGCATACCTACATATACTTACAATGTTAATGACAGACTACCTATCCAGTGGCGTAGCGTGCCTTGTCGGGGCCCCCGCATAAAAAAATTTTTTGGAGGCCCTTATATGGGGGTAAAGATTTTTCAGAGAAAGAAAGTTTTTATTTATATATACCTCACACTTTGGGGGCCCCCGTATAATTGATACTACGGCTACGCCCCTGCTACCTATCCCTATACCATCTATTTATGTCTATTTCTATATACAGGTTCTTGGAGCTGCATAAACTATGCTATTCTCTTTAAATAAGTAAAACAATGAGACACAGCTAGTAAACAATAAAATTTTAACTACAATACATACCCCTATACTCAGACTTTCATCTAAAATAATCCTCAATTTGTATTTCCGAGCCAAGGTGACCAGTTCCTTCAAAGGGCACATTTCTCCTGTATTTAAATAAATAGCCTCAGCAACAAGAAATGCACGTCTTCGAGGATTTAATTCCTTTTTCTTCATAGCTTCATCTAGTAATTGTTCCAAATGTTGCATATTGTTGTGTTTATAGAAGCGAAGAGTGCTACGTGCTGCATCAAAGCCTTTCTGAATTGCAAACCAGACTTTTTCATCCCTATAAAATTATACATTTATTTTAATCTTTGTATAGGTATAATCTTCATCATCTCAGACTTGTATGATAAAATAATATATTCTAATTTTTAGCTCTATTGCAGTCTCTTTATTTGTAGATTTACATAGTACATATGCATTGCTGTTCACTGCTGCTATTTCTGATAGCATATTATATTTCCGATAGATATTTTTTAACATATGTAATAATAATGTAAAGGTTTTTGAAACTTGGGATTTCAATGTTTTATGAGCTGCACTGTATTACTAGTCAGAATATGTGTGCAAATTTAATCAATAGATATTATTGGGGTAATATTTAACTGGGTTTGAACTACAAGTTGATTGTTATCTAAGAAACACAATATAGGTATAGACTATTTGATATACAATATTTTTGTAAATGTATTATATTTGTACTCTAACTTACGCAAAAATTATGTCCTGTTTCTTTGCATAAGCAGGTATAGCACTGGCAACTGTAGAAAATCCATAAGAATACACACAGGTTTCTTCCACCTCTAGAAACTTTGCTAAGCGCTCCTCAAGCTCCAAATGTACATCTACAGTGCCATAGAAACCCCTGGGACCACATGAACCAACACCATAGTGATGTAGGGACTTTATAGCACTTTCAATTATTGATTCTTCTTTGTCAAAGCAAAGGAAACTTGTAGCACCAACATTCAGGACTTTATCATCTATTTTACCCATTGTTGGAGGCTCTTCCAATACAACGTCATGTTCGACAAGGGGTCCTGTCTTCCATTGCTTATATGTTCCATCGGTTAGAGGGTCTGTTCGTTGGACTGGCTTCTTCGTCTTTTTTAACCATATAATGTATATGGAGCCTAGAACCACTTGTAATGCAACTACTACAGTCCACCAGCTTGCCTGAGAAAGATAATGTAATTTATAACATAGATTTCCTTGGGCTTATGAATTATAATGTACAAATTAGAATACACGAGGTACACTTTATAATAACACAATCAGCATAGGCACTGAATTAAACTTACCATATCAGAAATATCGTTCAGAATCATTATAATGTATGTTGTAACTTTTTACAGGTTGGATTTGTATAAAGATAAAGAATTATGAAAATAAAGTTTTTACGGCAAACTATAACACGAATACTACCGCTGACAGATATACATACATCAGCACTCTACTGCAGAACTATTGCAGATTCATCATTCAGCAGAATTTCAGCTTTTGGAAACTTCAAAATTATAGAAGTGACAAATGACTGTAAGTACTACAGAACCTACAAGACAATGTATTAAAATTCTATTAAAACCAACTAAATACGCAAGGTAGCCAACACATAGAAGCTATTTTGTCTACGTAATAATATACCTATATAGTCTATGTTGTTTATAAAATGTCAAAATTGACAGTCGGTTCAGAATCCAGATTTCATTTTTGCGATAGTTAAATAATATTTAAATTCAGTTGCGATAAAGTTAATGTTTTTATGAATTAAGTTAAGGGTATAGAAAAAATACAATGAATTTCGGAGGCACCCTAAGGTTAAATAAGTTTGCTTGTTTTACGTTGGGCTTTATATTATTTCTCATAATTTACTGGCGCGCTGGTGGTGGAAGTTATCCTACAGATAAAAGTGATCTTGTAAATTTAAAAAGTTTATTGAAAGCTGCTATTTTTGCGGCGGAGCGGGGAGGAAAGAAGGTAGTTGAAGGTAAAAATACGGAGTTGAAAGTTTTAAGTAAAGGGAAGACTCAAGAAGGTGCAAATGATCCGGTTACTGCTGCCGACTTAGCTTCGCATTGCGCGATGTATTATAGCTTGAAAAATACTTTCCCAAAGCTATCACTCGTATCTGAAGAACATACGACAGATGAATCAAGCTGCCGACAAGAAGACGTTATTGATACAGACTCTACACCTGCTGATCATAGAGTTATTGAATATATTAATGACGAGCATGTATATATAAAGGATGTAACGGTTTGGATCGATCCTTTAGACGCCACCCAAGAATATACAGGTGAATTTCTTTGTAATTGCACAGAAACCCAACTATAATTTTGTTTATTACTTACTTAATGATGGAAGAAAACTGAAAGAATATGCATGAATGAGTATTAGTAAATGCATAACCTAAAATATCAATTAGAATACTTTATTCTGGCCAAATATATGCAGTATATAGTAAATTAATGATAATGCAATTGTATCCTTAAGGCACTATAATTTAATTAATACACTTAGTCTTATCATTATATCCTTATTCATAAAATCACTTCCAACTCATCCTTAACATTTTTTAAAAATGCCTCATTACACGAAATAAAAAGTAGCTATAGCGTCCCAATAGGTAGATACTGCAAAATATTAAGATTTAATAAACCTATCTACTTGTTTCAGAGGGCCTGCATCAGTATGTGACGACCATGGTCTGCGTTGCCATTAAAGGCATACCAATCATTGGAGTCATACATTATCCATTTGCATCACAAACTTATTGGGGTTGGGTCACAAAGAGGACTTCCGACAATATAAGAAATGTAGTGCATGTGAGTGCTCAATATATTAGTCAATGTTGATGATGAATTTGATAACAACAAAATCAGTTGTCTGCGAGAAAGTGGTTTATAAATCAGTAAAGTGTTCTGACATTAGATCAACCTTCCCATTTAGATAATAGGCAGGACTAGGTATAACGTGAAATTCATTATATCAACAATTTATATTTACAGAAAGAAGAAAACAAGAATCAACCAATGATAGTGGTATCCCGTTCACATCCTGGAAAGGTGGCTGAGATTGCAAAAGAAGCATTTGGCAGGAAAGCCACAGTAACAACAGCAGCAGGAGCTGGATACAAAGTCATGGGGGTTGTCAATGGTACTTATGATGTTTATTTTCATGCTACAGCAATTAAGAAATGGGATCTTTGTGCAGGTAATGCTATCATCAAAGCAGTAGATGGTGAAATGACCACAGCGAAGGGTGATCATATAGACTATTCATCAGATAGTGAAGTAAAAGTGAAAGATGGCATTTTAGTAACTAGATATGATCATGCATATTATTTAAGCAAAATGCCAAAAAGTCCATCACCTTAGTTCATGCCATACTTGGTGGCCTATGTAAGTTTGATGTAAATAAAATGATTGTAAATAACTTCTTAGTTTGTACCTTTATATGCAAAAAGGTTTTTAAATAAATTTTGTGAGTAATATTTAACTTTAAAGAAAACACTGAGTTTGTTTTATAAACAATTGTATTGAAAGCTAGAAATTATGGTACCTAAAGCAATAATTTTAGAATAGATCAAATTATTCATTGGGGCTGTGAAAAGTAATTGTTATTACAATTATTCAGAAAAAAAACCTATACTTACCTGTAAAAGATGGACAAAGGTAACTTGTGAAATAAAGAACTGTAATTTGATGTTGAAATGTACTATTTTTTTTTAAGTAGTATGCTGTAAATTAGAATCCTATCTAGATTCTACTTTGATAACTGATGGTTGTAAATATAATTTAAGCTCCAAGCACAGTGACACAATCATTGTAATAATTTATTTTTAAATCGGAGTCGGTAATTACGTAGGTATTGTAATTTTTAAATGAAATGACAGTCATTTTATTTCTTAGAGAACTAGTAAAGGGTAAGTAGTTACTCAATAAATTCATAAACTTTTAATTGAAAAATTCTGGTTGTGTGTGTATTTGTACTATAGTTTTTTATCAACTATTGTTAAACAAAACAATGTAACATAATATGGTGCATGTAGGTATGCTGTTATCATATTGTTTTCTAATTAAAATAAAATCTTATCAAGTGTAGATAAATTTATTGAACAGTATAATCAGGACCGGATCTTGAATTTGTGGGGCCCCGGGCTAACACTACTTAGGGGCCTACCTAATTAGGTACTGGACTTATTGCAATCTTGTCAGTATGTTTAATACAGGATGAAAATAGTGAGATCGCAGTGTTGCCAACTTTACGTTACGATTCCATTTTTTTTTAAAAACTAGATATATTTTTTTTTCAGTTTAGGTTGGGGGCCCTGGGCTGTGTGACTTTATTTTTCTCCCATAGACCATCTTGAGCATTGAGCTTATCGCAGTACTTACTTACCTTAATAAAAATTGGATGCCGAGGTTGCTAAGCACATGTGCTCGATAGTCTCAGTAACGGACTTACGGTATGCACCCAAGTAGCTCTCTATCTATCTATTGATGCGCACATCCCTGCATACATAGTAATACATACTTTAGCTCACAGCCCAAGATGTTTCACGACTGTGTTTTATTTTAAAGATACAAGTTATAATTTTATATGCAAAAAGAAGAAGAAGAGGAAGAAGTTTGGGCAGTGCTGATATTTTTTTGCCGGTAAAACTTTTAACTTCATGAAACAAGGACTGGTGTATCTTTATTCTTTGTATCCACGTAATTTATACCTATAGTTATAAGGAAGTTTGTAAATATTGTTTTAAATAAAATTGAAATGTTTATTTATTATATTTGACGATTATATTAAATACTTCAGTACCTAATTATCGACAAAGAGCGTGTCCTCTTCAACCCAAAAAATGTTCTTTAGTGAGTTATTTTATTTGTAACTTATTGACCCAGAATGCAATATTATATTTATTAGTAACATAAATTCGAAACTTTAACTGATGTTAATTTTTACTTACCTGGTTAATTATTATCACTAGTTATACCTATATAAATGTGAAAATGATAAACAATGAAAAACACGTTTAACTTTTTATTTCAATAAATTAAGCAGATTGTTTTAATACACAATAATTATACCATTTTACGCTCGCGTAGTTCTATTTAGTCACCGATGATTTCTCAATACAGGAATGTAACTAGCATAACATGCGTTCATGCAACGCATACAACATAACAGTTTTTATTTTCTGGTTTTTGGAAATCGATTTAGGTACTTACATCGTTATGACAATACAGTAATAGGTAGGTACCCTATTTTCTGAACTATTCTCCAGAGTAAACGGTATTATTTTCTTTTATATTTCATACAATATTACTGTACATTATCATTATACAAAATGCGTTGCCTTTTAAGCAAACATACTAGGTATATTCAAAATAAATATAACATTTATATCCACAGGCTTGAAATTAAATAGGCTATTGTTTTACTAAATAAGGAATTATAATTCAATAATGACTCTTTACATAGTTGAGACAAAACGCTTACACTAAACTCAATTAATTGACACACCTGAACAGTCACGCTTATGAATGATAAACGTGCGATATTATGATTTTAAACAGATTCCTGAGGAACTAGCATGCAAGTATTTTGATTCGAGAGCGACCGTCACTACCGCTCTTTTGCTTACTAATATTGCAAAAGCTTGACAGTGACATACCTACTTTTCTCGCGATAAAAGTCTTATGCACCTGCTAGTTGGACATTTTTATGTCATTGCCAATTATACAATTAAGCTAATTATGAGTGTTTAATTTAATATAAACATTTTATGCTTTAATACACAAAAAAATTAAAAATGGTAGCACATATTTTACATGCATCACATACGTCAGTAGCTCGATGTAAAACTTACTCAAAACATTAGTGCAATGCAGTCTGCTAAATAAAACTTTAATACAAGGCGCATAAGTCATAAAATATTTATATTGGTTGAATTTCTCATAGTATAGTTTCTCATAATCATTAACTGCTTTTATTGACTAGTGTAATATTAAAAGCTTTTATAAAATCAAGCAAAATACATTCTATTAAGAGGATTGTGAACCTGTTAATTTTCATACAAAAGGCGATAACGTTTTACACCCAGTAAATATAGTTAGATTTTTATAATTTTTGGATATGTTGTAAATATAATGAGAAACTACGTCTGTACGTTTTGATTTTTAAGAAATATTGCTTACGCTAGATCTAAATATAGATTTTTAGATCTAAATATAGATTTTTAGATCTATATATAGATTTTTAGATGCTAATAAATTTTAGCGTAAGCAATATTTCTTAAAAATCATAACGTACAGACGTAGTTTCTCATTATATCTACAACATATCCAAAAATTATAAAAATCTAACTATATTTACTGGGTGTAAAACGTTATCGCCTTTTGTATGAAAATTAACAGGTTCACAATCCTCTTAAGCATATTTTGTACCTGGCAACTATTTTTAAGGAGAGTATTACTGACAGATTTATTTTATTTAGTTATGTATTTTCACATATTAATTTAAGGATCTGTTTTCTAACATTCAAGTAAGTATGGATGATGCTTCTACTGTTTTTATTGGTAAGAAAAGTGGCAAATAGCTTACTTGGAAACATGTAAATTTTATGAAACATGCCGTAAATGTGGGGTAGTTTTTTTTAACCTATGAAATATTCTATCATAAGAAGGAATGAGTATACTAAAAATAGTTGCCGGCATGAAAAAAAAATAGCATATGTGGAATTCCCAAATTGTAGTCATTTCTAAATAAAGGTACATTATATCACACATTGAGAAAATATTACATATAGGTAATATTTCTTTAACAGTCCATTTATAAACCATTCCCGTTATATTTTTTAAACTAAACAAATTAAATACTTGACAAGTACATAATAAGATAAAATTCTTGCAGTGTCTATTAACTTGGATTGGATTTATATTTTGTTAAGAAACGATTTAACAGTGTCTACCATATATTACAGAGCCAAATAGAATTTTTAACATAATTCCAAGATTGGCATTAGTAACATGACAGCAAAAATTCTATAAGTATCTTCGAAAAAATAATAATATACCTCAACTACCATTATAAAAGAACACTAATGCCTTTCCTATACAACTTTTAAATTAATTTATTTTCCAACCATAGATTGATAGTGATATCATGGTCAGAAAAATTGAAATTAAAAATAACCAAATACATGTAATCAAAAATAAAAATGGATCAGGTATGTAAACAATATTATTATACAAAAAAAAAGTTCCGTATGTAGTTTTTAACAGAACCAAGTTCTTATATTAATAGTGTTATATACATCGAATGCCTGAAAATTTAGTCCCAGTATTCCACAGTAAGCATTACATTTGTTTTCACACCCTATTATGCTACTTACATTTATTTCACTTAGCATAGCACTGATAAAATATATTTTCACATTGTCGGTAAGTATTACAGCTGTATTTTGTAAAGAAATTTAATCAATATCAAAAATATAATGTATAATAAAGACTATTCTAATCTATATTGTTAAAGATAAATAATATTTAAAATTGGTAGAAAGAAAATAATGTGATATTTGATACGTAAAATTTTCTCGTGTTGTTTATAAACGATAGTCTTAGTAAATGAAACGAACACAAAAAAAAATATTATAGATATGTAGATTGTTTTATAAGGGTGCAAATAATGTTCTTGTAACAAAAATCTATATTTCTGTAATTTCATGTAGATAGTAAAGTGGTATTTAATTCTAGTAACACTTTATAATGATATTTAAGCCATGTATTTAGAGTAAGCAATTGTTGCAATAACACCGTGTTTCCGTGAACAAGTATACCTGTACATCTTCAAAGCCTGAATGTGTATTTCCGTACAAAATACAGCCTGAGGCAAATAGACTTTGAATTTAGGTATCGCGAACTAGATGGCCACGCGGCCTCGGCCGGGTTAACACTTATCGTTATCACATACTGAGATTTATCGTCCGTGCTCGATACAGCCCTGTGCGGAGGTGGTTAGACCGAGTCGTCTGAAAAATAATTGATATTTAAATCACGTCCTTATTTATACCTACTTTCAATATAAGTACATAAAATTAAGTAGGTTAGTAGTGTAAGAGTCATGAGCTTATGTCGATTCTATAGATTATGAATTTGATTTTAAGCGTTCGTGAATGTCTAGTATCATTTCTCTAAAGGGACTGGTAAAATAAAATGACTAAACTTCGACAAGAAAGAAAATAATGCTGTTTAAGATAGGATGTTTGAATAAACAGACAAAACTAGATACTGCCACACTAAGGAGTAAGGAATAGTATGGCCAACCAAAAAGCTGAAAAACATAGCAATATGACATTTTGTATTAAGTACATCCAGTTGTTATCTAGAATTCAAATAAAGAACTTACCATGATACCACCATTTCGTTTTCTTAGGATTTTTGCTGCAGGTTTTAACATAAAAGGAATTGTCGGGTGGCCGCTTCTGAAATAAAAAAAAAGACGATAAAGAAGATGAAGGGAAAATATTATATTTCGAAATTACACAAAATATTTTTTAATAATTCAATAAGAAATTAAGTAATTTAAAAAGTAGGTACACTTCTCTATTAAATAATATACAGTAACAAATTTGTAATATTTCGAAGTGTTCGGATACCTAGGTACCTACTAGAGTTATTTAAATAATAAAACTTAAAAAGAGTTGCTAAGTTTTATTTTTTGTGTCATAACATAAAAATTTTGGTCTCAAACTCGATACAGTGTCCTGAAACAACCTACTTATAAATAATACTCAATCACCCAAAGATAAACTAGAAGAGATCTATTAAAAGATAAAGACTATCTGCTAGCAAAGTGTTGAATTTAGCAAGCGTTATAACATAACAATTACTTAGTACGTACCTTTTCCTTGCAGCTGCTGAGCATAGAAACGATAGACAAACAGACAGACTGGACCGACAGCGCAGGCGACCAGTCATCTGTTAGTATGGACAGGCAAATGTGACCGTTTGAATACACGTGTGGGTGGATCGGGATATTGTTGCCTATGAACGTTACCTGGAATTACAAATTGACAGTCAATATAGTACAGTCACCATCAGATATATAAGAACGGGCGAGGTACACAAATACATCTGAACAACATTAAATTTCAATAAATTCGTTACGGCAAATAAAGCCAATAATATCTGAACGTCCAATTCGTCACAAATATAAGAGCAGCAATTTTTCAATATAATCTGGACACATAACAACGCAAAAATATCTAAACAGTACAAGTGTTCATAAATATCTGAACACTTAAGGAAAATATACCTTAAGTCACTGACATATAGTTTACATTCTATTGTGCAGATGTAGGGAATATTCTGTCTCGTGGTATCATTACTAGGCTCTAATCAAACGCATATACCTATTATAAATTTCAAACAATCTAAATAATACTGTCTTGGCTTAATGCGTAAGATATCGCTTAGTAAACCGAGCATCATGGATCGAATCCGACTGGTCCAAATGCATTTTATTTTTATTAACGGATGGGAAATATGACATATATTATTCTTTTTTTTAATTTCTATAATAAATTAGGTTACCTGCTATATTAAAATTTTATTTGTCGCAAGTTTTTTAAGATTTTTTATTTTTTATTTCTTCATTTATTATAGTCTATAATACGGTGGCAGGACATTCGGAGATCGGACATACGTAGAATCGAAACTCGTATTAGTATTTGCAGTTCGTTTATTACCTACGGACTTTTACAATTGATGAAGTTGTTGCGTACCTAATTAAACGACAAAGTATGTAATTAATTAAGCTCCATCATGTCTCATCATTTCATCATCTGTTTACCATAATAATTTATACTTTACACAAAACGCAGCTTACATAGACTAAATAAACTATAACTAGAATATACACAATTTAACTAAGGTTAGTCTTGGAAGTGTCTCACCGACGTCTTCAATACAAAATAAGATCTGAATAAAAATACAAAAGGAATAAAATTAAAAAAAAACACAAATTCTCCCTGGTCTCGAACTTAAGCCAGCCGCGTTCTATGACCGCGCATCCGACGTATAAACCATGAGGCTAAGCAATCAATTATCAGGTTGACGAAAATTGATTACCAATGTTGACAACGACTTGTCAACGACCATAATATTCTTTCATAATTAAATAGGATACGAACTAAACAGTGACAGTTGAAGTTTGGCAACAGAAAACAATAGTAAGTATGACAACGTCGCAATTCACGTTTGCTTTGCTTACCTAGTAATGATACCATGAGACAGAATATTCACTACATCTGTACAATAGAATGTAAACTATATGTCAGTGATTTAAGGTATATTTTCCTTAAGTGTTCAGATATTTATGAACACTTGTACTGTTTAGATATTTTTGCGTTGTTATGTGTCCAGATTATACTGAAAAATTGCTGCTCTTATATTTGTGACGAATTGGACGTTCAGATATTATTGGCCTTATTTGCCGTAACGAATTTATTGAAATTTAATGTTGTTCAGATATATTTGAGTACCTCGCCCGCTTTGATATATCTGATGCTGACTGTACATATAAATTTAGGTTCTTAGGGCTGTGAGGGTAGTTGGCTCAATGGGTAAAACATTTTTTCAGTATGAGACTATTGTCACTTCAGTTTGAATTAATAGGGAAATTGGAAAGTTATCGAAAATCAGGGATAAATTCCTGTAGGATCCGTTACAAATTTTGTAGGTACCTAAATCCAAAAACAGCTTCACTATTTATACTGAGTAGTACCAATTCTATGTTGATTTTATTGAGCAATTCTTATTGCATTTAGTAGAATTTAATTCAAGATAGGAAAGTAGGTATATTTTCCTGTTAGTTACGGAAGACTGACAGACCTTGTAATGTAAAACAATCAGTCGTGATTGTATAATTTTGAACCCATAAGCATGTTGTAATTGGGGCCTATCTATATTCTATTTATAAATTGGGTACTTATGTCAGTTATAATAAAAATAATATTATTTAAGTAAAACGAGATTATAACCACTGTTTACACAGTAGCTAACTAATTATTTTCTATTTGCCCCTGTGCTTGTTGTGCGGCTTATAATCATTTATCCATAATGAAAATAATGAACAAGTAGCTCTCGCAGTAGTTTCATGACACTAATGAAGTAAATAATGTGTTTTAGGAAGTCGTAACGCATATAATAAAGCCTGTATGGGCACTACTATATTAGTCATAAGTAATTGATTGCATACATATATATAGACACCCACAATTGTGTACAATGTTGATTTTATAACGCAACTTAACTATCAATTAAATAATTGTCTGTATAATGAGTTTAATGACATGATTAACACTTTTGATGTTTTAACCATGTAACTTAAATAAAGTCACTAATAATTAAAAAAAATCTTCGGTACCTATAGGTACATAAGTACGTCGAACTATAAATAGGTACTTAGTAAAGCTTTAGTCGGAGTAAATTATATTGTTTAGCCAAATTTTATTGTAAAATATTTCATGTAATCAGGAAGTACAAGGGACATCTTATGTGCGATACACATTTCGAATACTAAAGTTCAGATAAAAAGGGCTCAGGTGCCAATAAGGAAACGGTAATTTTATTTTTAAACAAGTTAAACAATCTTATCTTCGTGTATCTGGAGTAAAACAACCATTCAAAGTAAACAAACTCCTAGTGGGGTTTATTTTACTTTGTTTGCTATGAAGTCGTATAACTAGTTTGCTAATAAATATTTAACAATACTGATTAATTACGAAGGTATTTTGATTTTAATAAAAGTAAAAAAAAAAGATTGGATTGAAAAAACTAATTTTTAGGCAATATTTCATAGAGTTACATCCTTGATTATTGTCAAGTTGTCATCTTGATAAATAAAATGATATCTTTAACAATATGATAAAATGGTAATTTCCTTTAATACAGCCAATATTGGTAGATCTATTATAAGCATAGGTAGTGTCTTTAATCAGCTAATATTCTTCAAAAAAAAATAAATTAAAAATTTAACAAACCCCCGCCATAAAAACTAAAATGCCCTCCAAAAACTATAACAATAATAAAATCTTAATATTAGTTACCTAAGTGTTAATATTTCTACAAACAAAACGTCATGTCGGGGGACCACTTTTCATTTAGGTGTACTTACTTAATATTTACAATCTACCTAAACCTACGGTCCCCCGACATGACGTTTTCTTTGTAGAAATATTAACACTTAGGTAACTAATATTAAGATTTTATTATTGTTATACTTTTTGGAGGGCATTTTAGTTTTTATGTCGGGGGTTTGTTAAATTTTTAATTTATTTTTTTTATTTCATACTTTTTGTAAGTAGGTAGATAGGTACCTACTACATATTATTATTTTTAACTAATTTCCATTTCACAAGGAATTTTGTAAAATACATGTTATCCTCTTACATTTGATACCCCACTCGAGTATATTTGTCGACATTTTGCATACCATTTACATTTTTATTCCCCGTAATTTTTGAACTACTTATCCGATTTTCATTATAATTTCATTTTTTTGCTGTACACGTGATCCTCTTTCATTTGATACCCCACTCGAGTATATTTGTAGACATTTATTTTTCCATCCCCTCTTTCAACCCCCCTAATTATTAAACTACTAACCGATTTTCATTAAACATAGCTAAGAACACTCCCGACATAGTCATCTTTCAAACAAAAAAAACAGAATCAAAATCGGTTCATGCGTTAGGGAGCTATGATGCCACAGACAGACACACACACACACACACACACACAGACAGACAGACACGTCAAACTTATAACACCCCTTCGTTTTTGCGTCGGGGGTTAAAAATAGTATAAAAATTCAAAATTGTCTTCTTTGAAGATAAAATAGCATAGGTATTACAGCATAGTAATGCAAGATGATTTATAATTAATTACTTCTTTTAAAATAAGAAATTAAACTTTTTAGTTATCAAATTTACAAAATAAAGCTTTCTAAGCAAACCTTATTATTAATAAAAAACTATATCAAGCATAAAAAAATATATACAATTTTCATTTGCTGCAACAATGAATTTGTAAAATGATATCAATAATAGGTACATAAGGCATATCGGGTTATAGCAGTATCTTGTTTAATTTTAATTACTCACCTCTGGAGAATCAAAAGGGTACTTGTTTGTAAATTTGAATTGGAGAACAAATTTTTCGCCTTCATATAATGTGCCAGGAACTCCTTCCATATGAACTGTCCACCTGTTGATAAAATGTATGCAAAGGTCACGGAATATAAGGCAAAATTATATTGAAAACCGTTAAGACTATTGAATAGATAAATAATAAATAGTATGTATAAATAAAAGAAAATATTTCCATCACAGTAGTCATTTGAATCATTAATTACTAACTTATACAGGCAGTATCTATGAAATGCATATATCTAGAAAATATAATACTATTTAATGTTAATAACTTATGTTCTTAAATCAATATGATGAATAATAATGACTAATGATGATGTCAAACATAAATTTGTGACTAACAATCATTTATTCTAGATTTTTTAAATGACAATTCATAAGTATATTTTCAAAACTAAAATGTGTTTATTATGTCCATAATAATCATATTTAATAAATTGAATTAACATAATAAAATAAATGAATCTAAGTTAATCTACAATTCTTTCACTGCTGGGTAAATGTCTCTCTAGAAGTTTTAGGAGGACCTGGCCTAATTTACAATATTTCTTGGTGAATGCAATATATGTTAGGTATAAGTAGGTACAATTATTGCACATTACATTTACTTAACTACAGATTTATATTTTTTACTTTTCTATCACTGCATTCAAGTGGCATCATTAAAATTGTATTCAAAAAGATTTAAAAGATAAATAAAACAATTATCCATGTAAGTACATATTAAAAATTATTTACAAACCATACTATAAGTATATTATTATAATTGAAGTCAAAAACAATAGTGACCAATGTTCTTCTAAACAATATTAATTTGAAGAGTATCTAAAACCGAAATGTGCTGCTAGTTTTTTTATCCTGAGCTAATGCATCCAATATGGAATAAGTTTTAGCTGTCTATAGAGATAAATATTTAAATATATATACATATTTAAACATTTAGGTATATGGATATTCATTATAACCAAATAAAATAAGGATTAAAATCAAAGCAACTTAACATGACTAAGTGTGAATACCTATAATGAGAATATAATTACATGTGAAATTACGGCAATGTACAAATCTTCATAGACATCTACATACCTATATCACTTGTTAAAAATGGTTATCAATACAAAAAAAGTCCTTTGTGTTTTTTTGTGTTTTAAATGACTTACAATGTTAGATTTTGGCTGGCTTGATCTCCATCCACGGTGACTCCCGGTGGAGGTTCCCTCATCAGGGACATTAGTTCTTTTTGTAATCTCCGCTAAAATAAAGAATAACATCTTCAACAACTATATAACAGGGTGTTACGCACGTCAACGCAAAGTTGAGATATCCTAAAACAATTAGAATCTTTGTGATTTTGAACGTTGCTGGATTTTTATTTATTACATTACAATGTAATGGTATGAATAATTAAGTTATGAGAATAGCATAACAATAGAAATTGTCACAAAAAATCTTTGAAGAAAGCTGTCATAACATAACAGTGTACAACAATAAATCCACTATATATTCAAGTAGCAAAAAATACGTCGGTACTAAATTTCATGTCCATGTTTAACTTTTCATATTACAACAGTAACCAAATAGTCCCTGAACCATAAAAAAATAATTATTTTTACAAACCTCAGACGGGGACATAGCCGCCATTTGTATTCCAAATTTCCAATTTAGACGTTTGATGTTTCTACTTTAAAAAATAAGCTGTCGTCTTGCAATATATTATTTCTAATGGCAGCACTCTTCCAAACTTCTGCAATTCGCGCGAACGAACTTGATCGAACGTATAAGTCGTGTGACTCACTCGTACGTGTTACGTAAAAAGAAATCGTATCATGGAAAATGAACCAGCCATAGTATTATCTGTGTCAGGAAATATTTTTAACGTCAATGTAATGTGTACAAATGTATGTTGTCAATGAAATAATACTTCTCAGAATCTCAGTACCTCTGTCAGGACACAATTTTGAGTATTTTATATCCCTACCTGGCTATAAAAATAACAATGTGATATTCAGTAAATATTGACATGAATTTTTAATGACTATTGCCTAGTCAAACATTGGATAATAATCATATTCATGTAGCCGCTTGCCGGAGCCCAGAACTGAATGTTTTTGTAGCACTACCAGTTTTCACTGATAAGCAACTTATCAAAGTTCGGGATGGTTTCTCACCCGAAAAAATCCTCAGCGGAATGGTTTATAGACCAGCTAAACGTGGGCAATGCGAAGCTCGTTGCTTTTGTGTTAGTATTAGGGTTTATTGGGTATCATGGTATACTTCACCTGCGGTACGGTTAGTTTAATGTTTCCTTTTTATATAAATAATACACATAATGATTTATACTTATTTACTATATCAGATAAATGCTCTGGTTTGAAAATAAGGATACACTGTAGCTTTCTGTTATTAGGTCCTGATTCATGCACTTGGCTGTTGTCTTCGGGTCGTTATAAGGGAGATCATGAATGGCAGCCGTATGGTTGCATGTTACATCGTTATTCTAAAACGTAAGATCGATAGTAAGATCTTTACATCTCTTTTAATGTTTGCTTAAACAACATTGTTAAAACCTCCTAAATTTAATGACCTTTTTTGATATTTTAGTGATGCCCGACGATGCCTTCGTTACTTGGCATTTTGGGGCAAGTACAACAGTTTTGCTTTCATCGGTGATTCCAGGCTTGAGCAATTGTATGAGTATTTTATAGGTATGTACTGTTCCTTATGTGGCTAAAGCATGTAAATTAAATAAGTACTATTACTTAATTAGAAATAATCATTTTATCCTTCATTTTAAGAACTATAATTTTTTGTGTATGTATTTCTATATAAAGAATCAATAAAATTTAACTTGTTGTTTTTTTTTATTATTTCTGTACAATTAATATTTGTAGGTGTATTAAAAACTCGGGCTGATATAGACACTTCATACTCTACTATAGACCATAGAACTCCAAACTATACATATATTGATCACAAGCTTCGACTTTCTGTAAGATTCATATGGAGCAATGATGTGTCCAGAACCATGGTAGAGCAGTTCCGGACCTGGTGAGTGTTGTAGTTACTATTTTATAGACATAATGGTTTTAATCTTATCTCTCCAATAATCATAATTATATGCCGACTATACATTATGCATGCATGCATTAGAAGCCTTTTCCAATAGTAATTTAAATCATTCTTCCCTAATAAATCTTTCTATATTAGTTTTAGATGTTCTTTCATATTGACAAAAACTTTTTGCATCTTTACAACGTGATTGTTTTAAAATCTTGTCACTCTTACAAATACACTACAATTTCAGGCAACGAGAAGACAAACCCCCATCTGTAATAATAGCCAGCACAGGACTGCAACTTATCAAATCTCGAAACACAACAGACCTGGTTATTGATGAATATAAAAGGAATCTTACTCAGTTGGTACAAGCTATAGATTCTCTTGCAGCACGAAACACACAGGTGCTATGGAAACTAATAGAATCTGTTGATATATCTAAATTGAAGAATGATCAGAAAAAAATTAACAATGCCGATATTGATACTTACAATCGAGCTGCGATAGAGGTACACAATTGCACTATTTGCCTTGTCTTGATAGATTTCAAATTTGAACCTATATAACAATGCTAGAGTTTGTTTTCTGTTATAATACCTGTTGGTTTTTCTAGATTTTAACCCATAGCGCGGCGAAGGTCTGGAGCGCACCACGTCTCGTATCCAGTGGGGCTGGTTCAGATGATGGGTTGTCTATCAGCCGGACAGCCTTGAGGCACTCTGCACAGATTCTTCTAAATATGTTTTGTAACGATCACATGAATTTTAATGATGGCAGCTGCTGCGCCCAGCCTGAACCGTACACGCAGCTTCAGATGATGACTTTTGCGATTTTTTTGGTTTGGTAAGTAAGTAGCAAACACAATGTATTATGATAAAATCTCGAATACATATATCAGATTTTTGTAACAATCTAAAACATTCACTGTCTGCTTTGTACCTATGTAAAATGAGTTTAATATTTTTTTTTGAAACTAAATTAAAAGTTTAAATACATTCAGCGCTGTGCTAGCGGCGATTAAAACAACATGGCGGTGGTCGCAAACGATCCAGCAACGTCTTGGAGGATACTCTCTTGTCAACCAGGTGCAACCAACAGCCCCATCGCCTATGACAGGTTTGTTGTGAGCATTACATATTGTCTTTCATTCCATGCTCGTCATTTCATCTCACTCTTTAAAAAGAAACTGATGATCTAAATTTCTTTACAAGACAGAAGAGTACTACATATATGTATTATCAGTTGAGTGTCTTTGGACGTTATTGCATAAGGATACAATAGGTTAATTTTAACTGAATTATTATAAAATTTAAAATTATGTTTTATACTATAATGATTTAAATTTTGACGGTTATTACACACAGTAGAGGTAATTTAATTATTTATTTACGCGATTTAGTCCCGTTTCTGTTTAGTGTAATATTATATATTATATACTGTTTATTATAATTACATACATTGATTCACAGCTCTAGCGAAACTGGGTCTGATAATGGCATACTTTTACCTCTGCGATAGAACCAATTTTTTCATGAAGGAGAACAAGTATTACTCGGAGTGGAGTTTCTGGCTGCCGGTCGGCTATGTGTTCGCTCTGGGATTGTTCTTTACTGACGACTCTAAATCTACCAGGTGAATATTTTTAATATTTATATTCACATTGTAAGTCTCGAGTAGGTAAGCTGTTTGCGATTTAACAAGCATGTTGATTATTTTGCACAATCCTTAAACAGCATTAATAGATGTTTAACTGCCAATTACAGTTGATATATTATTTATTACTAGTATTTTAACCTGATGATAATGATAATATTATGTGGTAAATAAATCTCAAATATCGTACTCAAGATATACCTACTTGCATATTGTGAACTAAACCCTAAAAGTAATTAGCTTACTATAACAAATCTTAGTGTTAATTTTAATTTAAAGTATTTCTTTAAACAGAGTTCTTCATCGAGAACAAACAAACGAATGGAAGGGCTGGATGCAACTAGTGATACTAGTGTACCAAGTGACCGGCGCCAGTAAAGTGTTACCGATCTACATGCTAGTGCGGGCCCTTGTTTCTGCCTATCTTTTTCTCACGGGCTATGGTCACTTCACGTATGCGTGGAAAACAGGAGACATGGGTCTAGTCAGATATTTCCGAGTGATTTTTAGACTGAATTTTCTGACTGTAGTACTGTGCTTGACAATGAATCGGCCATATCAGTTCTATAGCTTTATACCGCTTGTGTCGTTTTGGTATACTTTGGTGAGTTATAGTTTGAGAATATTTCTTGTGAGATAAAATCCAGTAGATGTCCCTAGTATTAAGTGAAGTCTAGTTATTGTTATCAGGTTCCACCTTTGATAGACAACTTTCTATGCTTCATAAAAAATGTAACTGAAGTTATTTTGGACTCGCGAGTTTTTTTGTCATGCATCGAATTCGTCAATATCATGACGAAAAGTATAACATGATGAATGGATGGCATTCATTTCTTTGTTTAATTGACAAAATAACAAAAAAATAAAAAAAATATAAAGATCTAACGGATTTATTAAAAAAAACAGTACACATTAGAAATTGAGCGTTTATTTCAGATGTTCGTAATATTCGCTTTGCCGCCTCACATTGCGCCGTCCTCCACTCACACCGTGGAATCCAAGCCGTACCAATATCTGTACATAGCAATAAAGGCGATTGGTCTGCTGAGCATAGTGACGGTGTTATACTTGAGCGAGGTCTTCTTTCAGAAGATATTTGTGACGCGTCCATGGAAGGCTTTGTTCGTGAACTCTGATGATGACATACACCAGTGGTGGTTAAGATGGAAACAGGACCGGTGAGTGTGTGTGTAAATAATAATTTGTAAGTACATGAAATTAACGAGTATACCTATATTATGATACCCGGCAATCCTAGTATGTAGCGAATAATATTATCGGGCAAACGGACCGTAATGTGTATGTATGAATAAATATAATAATGAATATAGACTACTGACTATAGTTATATAATTAGATCAAAACCAGGTTTGAACATTGAATTGTTGAGTATTTATTTACTCTTATTATATTGGTTTGAGGCCACTACAAATGGTGATTTCGATTGGTGGGCGGGGCTTTTACAAAGCAGCAGGACATAAAAGCTATTATTAAAATAAGGTATTTTACTATATTATGGAAGCCGTTCCACAGACGTAGATTTGGCCGATCTAGGCGGCCAATATTATTTTTGCATCTTATCATCCCTAAAATGGGGTAAATCGGAAAAAATATTCATTTTCACTAAAATTAATTTAATTCGGAATAAAAATAAATCGGAATTTCGATAAAATCGAATTTATTACAAAAAAAAACTCTGAAATAAAAGAAAAAAAATCTCTAAAAAAATAAAATTTAATTAATACATATTCTATCAATGATATAACATAAAACAATAATAATAAAGTGTAAAAATATGTACTAAATAAATAAAAACCAAAAATAAATTATGAAAGTCAACTGTCTATTTTAAGCAAATCCTGGCAGTAATAATTCGATTGCTTGACGAGATTTTTTTTAAGTATTTGAGAATTTTTGGAAGTCCTCATACTTCAAATATACTGACGTGCGCAACAGTCTTAGTAACAAATGACTAGGTTGCACTCTTATCACGAAAACTTTCTTGCAAAATTTAGACGGTATGAGAAATTTCGGGCTTCTGCAATGTCTTTTGACAGTTGGCAAATTATGCCTAAAGGCTTTCTTTATAGTTTTAGCACCATAGATCATAATTTTGAGCCATGCTGGAGTCATGGGGTGCTCCCATACCTTCAACATGCTGTGTTTCCGTACTCTAGGCATATTCGTCATATTTCTCTACATACATTTTATGTCCACTTGAAATTGCTTACAAAACCACTTTTAATAAGTAAATTAGTTAATTTCAGATGCAAATTAAGCGTTTTGGATAATCGGAGACGCCTACTACCATCGCGTTATTGGTGTTACCAAAATGGGATTTAGGCACGTATATCAATAGGCCAGTTTCTGCCCGAAATTATTCATGGATTTCCATTTTTTTTAGTTTTCCTAACTCTTTCTACTTTTGGTTTATAGGCTAGATATATATATGCTTTGAAAAAGCCGTATTCTTGCATGTATCACTGTAATCCCAAACTCTAGGGCATCAGAACCTATAGCATTGCAATTTTTCCTATTTTTCACGTAAACATGGGAAATTTTGATCTTGCATATTTTTAAACCAATATTTATGAGTTACCACTTTAAATGCAGACGTTTTGGATGATTCTGTAGAAAAAAAACGACTTATTACCCACGTAGAAAAAAAATCACATTTTTAGTAGATAATTCAGTGTAGACTTCAAAGTACTTTTTTTTTGCACTGGGCAGGTCTCGGCAGAAACTATTCTATAATAAATAATGCTGAATATATACTTACATAAATAAAATAAAAATGAAAGCAGAGAAATACTGAGAAACATTTCAAATTAGCTTTTCAATTCCAAAATCACCAATAATTTTCTTAAAAAATACTTGTTACGTTTGAGCCCTATTTTAGGACAATAAACCAATAAAAAATACATTAAATTCATATTAGTTTGAAAGATACTTTCCTGTATAATAAGAATCCATCATTTTTTCTTATATTAAAGACGTTAAAATATATTTTTTTAACCTTTTTAACACAAGTAAATTCAAGGCACCGAGAACTGATACGTAAACTTCGAGTGATGACCTAATTTCGATTATCTGTATCTCAGCACTAACATTATCAAACGGGGTAAAAAGGCTGGGGGTAGGTGCCCAGGAATGTCTATTATATAATGTAATATAAAGCTTATTAGTATGTTGATTTTTAAGATTTAGACTTATGGCCGCCTAGAATGGCAATATCTACGTCTGTGCGTTCTCTCTGTAGCACAAAGTTTGCTAAAAATCATAAAGGATAAAAATCCTGGTATAACTTATGTTTCATGTTTATTCCAGGTACTCGATGACTTACGGCATAATCTTCGCCATAGCGTACCTCCTCGCTCAACGGTACAGCTTATTAGACGACAACAACCACAGCAACCTGTTCACACCCGGCGTGTCTCTGTCTGCCACCTTGCTCGCCTTCATTGGCTTAGGAAGTTACGTAACTTTTACATTTTTCTGCACAAATATTTTCGATTGCAACGAAATACATAGTTACGTCGCGTTTTTACCTATAGTCAGCTACATTATATTAAGGAACGTTTCGGGCGCGTTAAGAACGCGCCACTCTAGTTTATTCGCTTGGTTCGGAACGATCACTTTAGAATTGTTCGCGAGCCAATCTCACATTTGGTTAGCGGCCGACACCCATGGGGTGTTGGTTTTGGTGCCGAGCGCCCCGATATTAAATTTAATAATCACTTCTTATATATTTATTTGCGCGGCGCATGAGATCCATAAATTGACGAGTATAATTCTCCCGTACGCTGTGCCGGATGATTGGAGGTTGGTATTGAGAAACTTTGCTATATTTTTAGCTATTCTAGTCCCTATTGGCATACATGATGGCATGTTTTAAGACTTAAGGTATGATGCTAAGGTATCTTAATTTATATATTTGGGACTATTTTTACGGCATGAACGACGTGTTGTCGTTTGAACCAGAACAAATACTTTTAAAAGAAAATAATTTTGCTGACCAAAAAGTTACTTATAATCTATTGTTAATTAATTCCCCAATGTACAGCAGTTTGAAGGGTTATTGTTTTAATTTATAGTTAATTGGCGTCTTGAGCGTAATTTTTGAACAAATTGTAATAATCCAGTGTCATACTGTACTCGTGATCTCAGTGGTACTTGTTTGATTTTTTGTATATATAGAATAATTTATTTGATAAAAATAACTTAAAGCTAAAATGAACTAGGTACTTATGAAAAATATTTTAAAAGTACATTACAGAAAGACACTTCATTTATTCGTGTATATTTTTTTGAATATGTACAACATCTATTTTAATGTTTAATAACATTAGTTTCGCAATTGCATATCATCATGCATTGACGAATATAGCAATTTAAAAAAAAAAAATTGACATCTTAGACATTGAAACTCTTGCAATAAAAATGTTGCAATCGAAATTGAATCATGTGTTGCTTATACCTTCATGTGTAAAGTTGTATAAATTGTAATGTTATAACTATAATGATTGTATGATATCTACTAAGGATTAGGTAAGTATCTACTTACCTACATAATAATGTAAGATAAATATGTACGCGCTGTGATTGAAAAATAAAAGTCAACTGTAAGAGGTCGATTACTTAATAATGTAAATAAGTACAAGAATATAGTGATTTAGAATTTATTTCAGCAGTTTTTGTCTCCTGTAGAACTATATATACCTACCTATCTACTGAATACCATACATTATATATGTATGTTCCAAAATAAATGGTCGTGGTCTTTACAATAATCGCCTGTTGCGAAATAGGTAAGTAATTAGGTAGCGGTAGGTTAACTGGTTAGTCACCAGTTATTTATGCTATGCATCCTAAATGCTAGGTTGCATATTGAATTTCTACCGTTCCATGTTTTTAAAATATTATAAGGATAGGTAAGTTCTAAAAAAAGTGTGTAACAAGCAAAATTTATTTATTTCATTCTTTACATTGTGAATAAGATATTTATAATATAATAGTAATATACTCCTTAATAAATGCATAATAGTGTAAAATATTATTTACATAGGTTTTCTTATTCTACATTAACATTTCATCACAATAATATAACTTTTGGGGTTAAAAAAAATCAAGAATAAATATTGAATTTTGTATCGTTTATTTTTTTGACAGTTTGCGAACAAAATCCACATCAAAATGACGCTATTTTTAGTTTCTCACACATAATTGGAAGCATGTAAAATACGTCTAAACGATGCTGTTATTACTCCTAGGCCATGAAGGTATGATGTTATAGTATAACATTAAATCCACAACGCTTTTATGGGTCTGACAGGAAATAGGTAAAAAGTTGACAACATCTGTTTAGGATTTGGAGAGTTATCGTTAATATAAAAAAATGCTTTACATGCAATAGAAATGAATGAACGATATCTTAGGTAAACTTGAATCTACATCTATCCTGCAATAGTGCCGATAATGAGGTCTCCAACGACCACTTTATTGAGTGCATTACTACGGTACGTAACTACCTAATTGATGGTAGGTGACTACCTGAACAGAATCCTTAACAATTCTTATTGGTATAATAATATAATGACAAAGTAAGTAGATAGGTACCTGCATATTTGGATATTTCATTTATTACACTATCGACGAACGTACTTAGGTATCTTATTTATCTATGCTTACAGTGATTTGGTAAGTAAGTAATAAGTAGAAAACAGGTATTTCATTTTAATGTTTTTTCAATAAAAAGGGGTTTTTTGTCTCAATTTTAGATGAAAGAAATGTATCTATCTATTGATATCAGGTATGAGTGATGTAGGTAAAATAGGCTGTGAGTATTAAGGAAAAATATATAAATAACGGTAAGTAACTTTTTGTTTAGATATGGATGGGCAAGATGGGTTCGTACAGTTCGTACCTACCTATTTAGCAGTTAGGGTAGCATCTAAATTCAGAACATGCTCTAACGACCTCGACAGTAGAAAGAAGAAGTGCAGGCTGTCCTACTGAAGGAAGGACGCAGAAAATGTTTAAAATCATCCAAAAGGAAATAAATTCAGTTTGGATTTGTACAAAACCAGTACCTATGAAGTCTAATATTTCATGAAAAACGTACCTACTTTTTAATATGTAGGTCATAAGTCCAAGAATTATTGCTTTTATAGAAATATAGCTAGGTTTAGGTTGTATCTATCTACTTATTTATTCGGTACGATAAGTCGGTAACTACATACCTACTGTAAAATAAATACCTAAACCTATTTATTGAAACGATTAAATTCTAGTCATAATCGCTATGTTGTAGGTATTTTGAAGGCGCTTGTTGTATTGCTAAATGGTTAGGTATTTTACATCAAATGTTAATTAACAGTTCTTTGTTAATCCAACTGTTACATAATCATATTATATAGATTTACTTAACTAATATTCCCTGAATGTTGAACAATACCTAGTCATATTCAGACAACAAATTCGATAGTTTGTCTACCTGTTATAAAATTAGAGTAGGCAGGTTGCTTATTAAGCACTGATTTAAAGAAGAGTGAAAAAGATATACCTAGGTAGATTTTGCAAATTATGTATTATTTAGTACAGTGGTTCCTAAACTTTTTAGGTCCGTTATCCTTATGACCTAACTAGTGTCACTGATTTTATCATTCCTCCCAACAACGAACTTGCGCGCGAGTAGGCGCTACGCTGTGCTCACTTAGTCTTGTCACTTTGAAATTCAGCGTTCGAGACAACAAGTTACCTACCGTTAACTCCACGAAATAGGTACAAGTCTTACACCCGCGGGGGTAATTACCCCCAGGTTAAGAACCAAGGATCTACTTATACAGGAATAAGTAATTTGTAGTTGTAATTGAAGTACCTACGTAACTATATTGAACTGAACATATGAGCGTAGGTAGTCAGCATTTGTGTAAACAAGGAACTTGAGTGTAATCCTTCGCAATCTTAATCATGAAGCTAAAGTTAACGAGACTGTGCGTGCATCATAATATCGAAATAATACCTAGTTATACTGATCTCCTGTCTTCTGATAATACTACCTACCTACCTATTACGTTTTGTAGGTACGTTTAAGCTCAGAGCTCAATTTGTTTGGCGAGTTTTATAGGTAGGTACCTACTTAATTGATTAAAGTCCTTTATGTATCACTGAATAAGACTGGAAAGTAAGAAAAAAACGGTTGTATAACACTATATTTTTCATGCGTTAGGTACCTATTCATTGTCGAAGGCAACTCGTGCGATTGAGAAAATTTAGTACTTAATAAGGTAGGTAGAGAATGTGGGGTAGGAGAAGCAGGAGTCAAACTAGGGATTTTTTTAGAGTTAAGTTTTAGAAAATCAGTCTCAATGAACAGGCCATTAATTTACATAACTCAATGTTATCATTTTGCAAAACGATAGACAGTATTCAATCGGTAAGTAGATTGTGGTTCTGGATTAAGTTTAATCATTATATTTAGGTAGGTACATTTAAAAGTAAATTATATACAAAGAATACAACTTATCATTGGAATATGCGCATGTAGCCAAACTGTCAAATATAGAGATATACTCGTGTCAAATATAGAGTTCTTGCCTACTTGTAAAATTACCACCCATCATTATAATAATACCTATATACCTAAGTACCTAATATTAAGATACATTAGATAATTTAGAGAGTAAACACAAGAATTGGTTCTTCCACACAGATTATCGTCAGTCTTTGAACAGTCAAATCACAAAAATTATTGCTGAAATTGGGACATTATTCCGATATTCGAGTGATCTAAAAACCATCAACATGACACAAGCATGAAGCCAACGATGTAGCTAACAGTCACCAAAAATTTTAATCAAACGCATTTTTATCTTTATCGATAGTCATAAGATCGAATCAAATTTCGAAATAGACCTCAAGGACACAAGGCTATCTAAAAGACGTCTTGAAAAAGCGGTGTAATATCGGTACATTCGATTTTTTTTATTTATTTTAGTGCCTACCTATCTACATAGGTATACGTATTTATGGAGAACTGCTTATATTGAAAAATGGCTTAATAAGTGATAGGTAAAAAAATTATAATTTTGACATATTGAGACCACATGAATTTTCGTGTCGAAAAAAACTAACTTCATCAACAACTCCGATATTAACCTGCTTTTAAAACGAAAGGACACACACCTACATCACAATAATATATTTAGGTACCTATTACATGAAAGGCTCGGCACAAGTTCAGTATCCGAGGTTGTCAAAGCAACATTTGAAATAGCTGTAGATAGGTACCGTATCACTATTTATATAATTATGTCTATGAGTATTTATTATTTAGCTTGAACGTATTGTGTAACCGCCGGTCTTGATAATATTAAAAATCTTCATAATCGCTGGCCGTATCGAAGTCAATAAATATATTACCTATTAGCTACGTGCTAATGTACGAAACCAAATGGAATACCTACCTAGATATGTTATTAAGGTTGGGACGGAAAATCTTAAATATTATATAGGTAATGTCAATTTATAACCGCGGGCGTTGGTGAGGCGTCGACGTTCGGGAGACGCTAGATGTGGGGTGGCCCTTCACTGTTTGATTAATGAGTAGGTATGGTCGAATCTATAAGTACCTAAGTACAATTTAAAATAATAAATGCTTCACCAGATGGCAGGTACATACAAATTTCATTGAGCACGTAGCCAATAGCCCGCCTGAGTCTTGTGAAAATTGTAACAGTAGCTATTGTAGAATATTTTAAAGATAAAGTTTAGGTAGGTAGGTATTTCAATAAATGAGAGTTTCGGAGATATGAATTGATACTCGTAATTTGTCTAAATTTACAAAGTATCTACCTTTCGGTTATTCTTTCTCCGCTTATTAACAATTTGAATAGAGTGGACCACAACGAAAAATTGTCAATTCCTAATTCTACCGCCGAGGATTTTATTATCATCATCTAAAGTAGGTAACTAAAATTTAGATAGGTAAGTTATGATTAAATGTTATTACTTATCTAAGATTCACGTAGACATTATTGCGTTTACTATTCTATTGGTGCGTCAGTTACATGTTTATGATTTAAGGTACTATAAGTAGCTATATTTATCTATTTCATTTCCATATGCTTAGACAACTAAATTTTTGACTTCAAATACATACACAAGTATATATTAGTAATTGTGCATTGGTGTACCTTTTTCGGTACCCTCATGTCTAGGCGTGTGTTCAAGTATATATACAAATTCTCTCGAGACCTTTATATGTACATCACTTACTATAATTTATTTACAAAACAGCAAAAAGTGCGCAAAAACGATTTCACAAAATATGCATTTGAGCAATACGTATAAGTAACAACATTTCAAAAAGCATTTAAAGAGTCAATTATCTAATAAATAAGAAATTATAGTTCTTTAGCGGAAGAAATGAAATTTCACAATTATAAGTAGGTAATATTTCCTTAATTTATCTACGAATTAATAAATAATGTATAATGTGACACGAACTACTATTCGAGGTTGAATTAATTAGACATCCCTATATAAGTTATTGCTATTAGAAAATTATTTACAATCAGAATTGTTTCAAAATACAGGACAAGACATCAAAAGTGAAACTGAAGAAAAGAAATGTCAACATCTCGTTCACTACACTCACAAATACTTATGAATATTTAAAATCGTCAACACTTCTGAAGAACCGTCTTATATATTAATATAAGTATATCACATTAGATTAGAATTTTGTATACTCAAAGTGACGACTTGACTGGTCATGTCTGAACATTATATAAGTAGATAGATACAGAATTTATCAAAATTTTGAATTTTTTCGCAGCAGACAAGATCAATAGGTACGTCCTTTTTTATCGAAGTATAAATACACTACATTTCATAAGACACAGAGTTCATTATCAATCTGAGTTTTCGTGACCAGCCGCTGTACTTAGTATCCTAGTGTCTTCACTTAACAAGGATCTATCATAACGTCTCTGTCTTGCGATTTTTGGTCTAGAAGGACCTAGAAGAGGGGCTGATATGGCATGAGTCGGCATTCGATTTAGATCCTTCCGTCCTTGCAGCAAAGGTGATGTGACACTGGAGGATTCATCTCCTTCGTCATCTGATAACGCAGGATAACTTTCTTTCATTTTTAAACTGCGTTCCAATCGGCGTAGAAATCTAAGGAAAATAAAATAATATGCCGTTAAAAGAACCTCCTGACTCTGTGGCGGTACCTAATTTTTAAGATGACTACTTCATCAGGGAGAGGAGAAGTGCACCCATACAGCCGCTAGAGATTGACGATGACAATGCAATAGAGAATCAATAGTTCCTTACTACTATTAAGTAATTCTCAGTAATATAGTAGTAGAGAGTACCTATTTAGCTAAATATAGCTTTTTAGCTATTTAGTAGGTTTGCGAATTAAAGATATTTGTTATAATTAAGCATTAACAATTCATTTAACAGTGATTAAAATACTACTAAGTTGGAATTAGCGGAAAACCAAATTAAACACAAACTGAAATTTAAAAAATAAAGGTTGCATATTTTAAGTCTGGCCGGTAAGTAAATCTCGATAATGATATCGATAAACAGTATAGATTTAGGGACATACAATAATTGCTCGCAGGTTTAAGTATTTAATAGGTTCATTACTAAGTACCTAATATGTAATAATAAATAACAAAGTACCGACATAAAAAATCTGAAAATAAAGTTTAATATTGAGTCCTACCTTATTTGATTACTGATTGTTCTTAACTTATTCACTTTAACTGGTTTACGTGAATCTTCCGTCAGATCTAAACTTGATGAAATTTTTGAAGATGTGTCCTGTAATAAAATTACCTAATATTAAAATCCGTGGACGTTATATTCAACTTACAGTCTATATTATAGCGAGGTATAAATACAGTCAGGGAAACCTTCATGCCATAAAAATGATTGTTTTTATGAACCAAACTACTCATACTGCAATGATTACTAAATTATAATGAAAAACTGCACATGGTTAGATGATAATTCGAATTTGACGCTTACGATATAGATATGATTAAGACACCTGCTTGGTATAGAAAAGTAAACGTAAGTATATTTCTTACTAAGACATACCTAGTAGGTAGGGCGAACTACATGAATATAATATATATATATATATATAATATTATTAAATACCTCTCAATTCTTGCACTTTGTTAGTATTTTTTTTATTAACAAATATTGGTTAAATATAAATAATTCGAACTGGCAAACATAAAATCACACTCTTTTTTAAGTCAAAGACAGACAAAGAAACGCCTTTCAAAATTTGTACCTATGCATTATAAATTCATCTCTAACTAAACCGCACGTATGTATAGCATAAAATGAAAATCTAATGAAATACAAGGTATGAGTAAACATATAGGTATGAAGATATAGATAACAGATTCGATACAAAGCTGTTAAAACTACACTCGATAAAATGACAGACGAGGCGAGATCGAGGTAACGTTTATGATAACAGTAGCTCGGCATGCAGTCGTGCCAATATGAAGGTTCTAACTTCATAAAATCACCTCGGAACTACGGCATTTTTGTCTTCTTAGAGGTTTCCGCAATCTAGTCGGCTCACTCGGCTGAAAATAATTCATATATTTTCTACATACCTAGCCATGGAAATTAGGGAACGCAAAGTACCTAATGTAAACTACAAAATATTACCTGAAAATAATTATAGATACTCGCCCCATTAACAACGTTCATTATTAAAAAAACAGCGCATAATATAATGTTAGTGCATTCGCAAAAAAATAAGCCATGTCTTGTGATATTAATTAGACTAGATAATTAGTTAGGTTAATAGAAAAAGATAATTTAGTGAGTTTATCGAAAGCTTCATAATGCTGCTGAGTTGGACAGTAATATTTTTACGACATTTGCAAGTATCACAGGGATCTTTATTTAATTATTTTGAGAAATACAATTGTTAGGTTAATCGAGATCATTAATTATTTTTTATAGAAATAATTCCACTGAGCTAATTATATAGAATAAGTAAGAATATTTTTTACAATTGAACAGGTAAGTAAGTAGATATAATAATATTAATGCACCTGCATTTCCAAATCAGTGGGTAGCCTCAATTCTCTTGCGGAGGCTACGCTCGCCACGCTCGCAGCAGAGACAGAGTCTTCAGAGCTGGAGGAGGACGGCGGCGCGGGTGCTTGAGAGCGTGAACGCCGTCGCCCACATTTACGACCCCGTGGGGTGTTATCACGGCTACCAGGCACCTGTTCATCATTATCACAATAATTAAGAGCCTATTTCACAATGTCCGAGCGAACATCGAGGAAGCCATATTAATGCAACTCTAGTTAGTAAAAAAAATATGTTTCAAATATCTAGTCAAAATATTATACTAGCTATCCAACATGGACAAATGTATCCAGTAATTTGTTTTATTATTTTTCATACTTTAGAAAAGTGATCTCGAGGATTATGTAGATTGTGGCATTAAAATTAGCAAATATGAAGAAGGATTAAAGATTAATGACATGAATACTTAATCCCTCCAAATATTTATTTACTTACTAGTATTATATTAATATACTTTCATTAAAAATACATACATATATATATGTACCTTTAAAAAAAGATTTACAAGTTAAATTGACAAAAGAAATCTTACTTCAAGCAGGTTGTGCATTGAATGTGGCATGTGTGGCAGTATAGACTTGGTTACTCCAGCAGTTTCGTGAGACACTGTTCTTGTCGTCCTCCTGTCCTTTTTTCGTCCCGACTTCTTCTGCAATACGCTCCCCGCCTTGCTGTTGTTTCCTTTTACACACTCTGAACTCGGGAAGTCGTAGAGTCCATCAGAATCCGTGAAAGGTAGCTGTCGACCGTAAAATTGAGGTGAAAATCTCCCTAAGCTCGGTTTGTCACTTAATGGACTTTCGCTTCTAGAACTTACTGGACTCAATGGTCTGCTACAGTCGGATAGTAATGCTGGTGGTCGTAAGCTAGCTTTTTCATCCAACCCCCTTTCCACGCTAATGCATTTAACTATAGAGCATTTAGTCACTCCGCTTGGTGAACATACAGTAGTTTGGGGGATGTCTAATGTTTCTTTTAATGCAACCAATGTTTCCATTTCCTTTGCGCTGGACGGCACGTCATCTACTCTTTCATCTGTTCCTATACCCTCATCATTAGACTCTAATAATGGATCGTCAGAGAGGGTTTCGGAATCAGATCGACCTCGTCTTCTTTCTTTTGAATCATCATTTGAAGACGCAGGACTCGAATTTGTCTTCATTAAAGGTCGTCTTCTAGATTGAAAACAAGATGGACCACCACCTGATCCAGGATCCTCCATTTCTGATGGACATAATGGGTTACTAGAGCCACATCTTGAGGGTCCAGGGCTTGCCATAGAACTATAACCTGATGAGGAGAGGTTGGATTCAGATGGAGCCCTTTCACCTCTTGCTGACATTGAAAAAGGGCTTAGATAACACATATTTCCAGTCGGAGGGGGCGGTCTAGGCGACATTGGTTCATCCGATTCCTCACTAGCATTATACGTAACTGTAATTAAGGGAGGGGGTTGAAACTCTAAATGAGGCGGAGTGCGCCTTGGAGGGGGAGATCCTGGAGAAGGTCTTTCTATGGTTAAGATTGGGACGCAAAGAGATGGAGGTGCTGGTGACGGAGAGGACATTTCTCTCTCTGAATCTTGACTATGAGTACAACTGGGACTAGGTGAGTCAGTGACGTGAGTAGAAGGTGTTGGCGTATCACTGTTGAAGGCTGGTTGTCGTAGCTAAAACGAATAATAGAAGAGTTAGCGAATTATAATTACATGTGATGATAATGAATTGTATAGTTGACTGCGCTAATTTAATATTTATATTTTATTATTGTACATATATATTACGTACTACCAACATCTTATTATCACATTGCCTAGATTTAAGGTAAAGAGTGATATTGAACTCGGCTCTTACTATACATTTATAAAGTATGTAAATATTTTAGGTACATTTATTTATACGATTTGATCATAATCACCTTTAATCGCAATTCAGGTGTGGGTCGCTCAGGATTTGACTCCAGTCTAATTTCATCCATTTCATCTTCGCTGGGCGCAAAGAACGTCATAGTAGCCTCGATTTTTCCGTCTATCTCGGTCTTTGCTCTCGGTAGTCGCGGTGATGGGAGGGGTGTAGGTAAAGGTGTAGGTAGAGGGGTTGGTAAAGGCGTAGGGAGTTCTCTAATTGGCGATAAACATTTATTAATCCCACTAGGAACTTCGAGAAGGATCGATGGTGGATGAAGAAGGTTACTGCCGGAAGGCGACGACTTGTGAGCGCTAAGAGGGTCGAGAACCTGGAAAAGATTATGTCATTTATTATCTCAATAATTTTCATTGTCTGAAAATTTAGAACAAATTATTTTGTATAGATATTAATAAAATTGGGTACCTATTAGTAAAATACCTACCTGAATTTCAATAGTGTTATGTGGTCTAGCGACTGGAGAATCCGGTGCTAGAGATAAAACAAGTGATGAAGCCAGTGATATATCATCAGCATCTACAGTATCGTCTTGAGGGGAAGAAGCAGTAGGTGTGCTGGAAGCTGAGATACCGCCTGATGATGCACGAGATATAATCGCCGCCGATGATGAAGAAAAATTGCGGAACATTGCCAGTATTGAATCCGCACTTGAGATCTTGGGTGTTCTGTGGATGGGATTTCTATGGAAATAAATATATCATAACTCAGTACTTGACCAACAGCCTAAGAGATTACCAAATAGGCTTTTATAAGAAATATGAGTACGTAGTCGTTAAATACAAACTTATTCCTAAGGCTATTTTCTAAAACGTGTAATACGTAGGTACCTATCATTTTATATAGTATTGTATTTATGTCAAATCCCTTCCAAAATTAAAGAGAAAAATGTTAGTAAATTCTTACCTTCAGCTAACTTAAATAAGCAGGTATACTTAGAGCTTTTTAACTTAATTCATTAGTTGTCTTTTATATCTATATCACATACCTCGAGTATTTTTTTAATGCTGCGTGCGCCAAAGTCAGGTCAAGGCTTGACATTGAATCGCTACCTTGGTTACTAGATGTACTATGAGGCGATCTAGCTTCTACTCCCGGTGACGGCGGAGTACTCGAGGCCTTTGTCTTCATTCCTCGGTCTGCTATGACTGCCATTGGAATTGCTATTGTGTTCATCATATCAGCATCCGAACTTGAACTCATTTCTGCTGAAACTTTATTTAGCAATCTGGCGAAGGTTACTTTTTTTTCTAATTTAGGGTCTGACACGTGTCTTGCCGAAGGTGATGTCGAAGGAGATGAACCTTCGCTAGCGAACGATGTTTCTTTGTTTTCAATCCCGTATTCTACAAATGCTGGTGCGCTTTCTACTGTGCTTAGGGTTCTCTTCTCTGACATTTGTATTAGCTCCCCCATTGATATTTTCTTTGTGTGTTCGTTTGCTGATGCAGGGCTTATTAATTGTTGTAATATTTGCTTCTTCTCTGCTGCATTTTTTTTTGTAGGTGTTGAATTATTGCGTTTCTTTCGTGGTGACGGTGAGGCTGTATAAAAGAAACAGATTTAAGTATTTAATTAATCGATACTATGGTCTACTTCAAGCATTAGTACAACATCGATTCATAACAAAAGCTACACAATATTAAGATAAATAATATTTAAATTGGATAGGGAACCATCATACAATAAGTGCAGCTAATGGATGTCTATTTTAATTTCTGCTTTTTGACGTATATATGTTATTTGTTTTAACGGTTCACATTACTTTTAACGGAGAACTAAAACTACTTGTACATAGTTTTCTGCATCTAAATTAAGAATATATTTATATAAAAATATTTTAATTCTTAACATACCTAGTTTTAGGTATTTTAATAAAATAAATTATAACAAAAGTAAAGTTTGTGCATTCGATTATAGACACTGGATAACAATTAATAAGCATGCGAAAGCAACATTTTACATTATACATCATCTTTCAAATAACAATATTAAGTAGGTAGATAGGCAATTCAAATGAAAAATTAAAATTTACTTGATAAATATTGTTATTTTGAAAGATGAATAGAAAATAGTTGGACGATCCAGAAAGGTGCTATCGAAAGAAGGAGCGTCTACAAGATAATATGCAATAATATGTAATAAATTATTATGCTTAGTCAGTGCTCAGGTCAGGGTGCACACATCGACATTAGAAGAGACCTCATTGCGTTGGTCTATAGCATTCCACATCAAGTGCCATTCATTAGCAGGACAATATCCAGTGCAGGTAGAACTCCGGGGTTGAATTTAGGCAGTACGCTCCGCGACGATTATTTGATAACATGTTTGTGAGGGCCACAAATTGTAAATGAATTCAACTTAATTTTGTTCCCAAAACGATGATAGAAGTATGACTAGTACTTAAAATATACATATGATAAATCAACGCTGGAAACAAATAATATGTAATTGGATGTTTAAATAATAATTAAAAGAGATGAGTAAGTAGATAGTACGATGTGTATGTATTTTATTACATAATAAAGCGCGTGTATTGGAATTAATAACCTTTATGATTGAATTATAATTATAATTTTATCATTCCAATGCGTAATAATCGCGTAGGCATCAGAAATTATTATAAATAATATATTAATATAAGAAGTTTATTCCAATTATATTTTAAGGTAATTCCAATTAAATAATATTAAACGTTTTGAGTTTTTCAGTTTCTTGCCTTAAAACTTTATCAGCAGATCGGGATTTAAATGCATGGTCCTGATCTCATTAGAACTGCACATATATGTCAAATTTCATAAGGTTACGATGTCCAGAATTGGCTCAATGTCAGCCCCTATAATTCCATTTAATAGTTTATCAGTTAATTAGTTGAAATTAAAATTTTTGTTCGTGTTAAAACTGATGAAATGAATGTATAGCATCGTCGCGGAGCGCTCGCACACTCCTTACGTCCGGGCGGCTTTAACAGATCGTCCAAGCTAAAGGTGCGCGCGGCGCGCGGGCGGCCCGCGGCCGTCACCGACGGCTTGCGGATGCCGAGCCGCGTCAGCAGCGTCCGGTGCGGCACCGGCTCGACGCGCACGCACGCTGTGGACAACCGCAGCAGTGCCGAAATTTACTTTTTGAAGCATGCGAAGTTTTGTGTCTTTCTAGGAGCGAGTGTCATATTGCCAATTTTGTTGTTTTGCATAACTTTGCCTTTTTAGGTCTATTACCCTTATGACAAACTTGCGCTCTAGTCGCCGCTATGCTGTGCCCAGACTTGTCACTTTGAAATTTGGCGTTCGAGACAACTACCAGCTGATTGTTACACCCGCGACGGTAATGTGATTTTTTTGACGTTTTAATTAATACAATACATAGGCACCTACCTTGTAATGAAACAACTATAACGGATGTAACTAGCGTATTTTATTTTAATTGCTGACGTGTAGTTTGACTGAGTTGACGTTGTTAACGCTAATTTTACGCTTTAGCGTTAGACTATCGAATTGTCAGCAACTAAAATAAAATAGGTACGCGAGTTAAATCGGTTATATATACTTAGTTGTTTCATTCCAATGTGCCGCAAAGGCATCAGAAATTGATACATACCTATTGTATTCACCGTCATATTGATTACGATATGTTCTTAACTGAGTTCAAAGTAGAACATATTCTAGGTGCTAAACCCGTTTCCATCCGGTTCGGTGCAAATGACACCCGCACTCCTATTTAAACGGTTGAAATAACTCAAAGTGACTTAAAATTTTAGTTTTGTAAATAAGTTTTAAAAAGTTAACTTCGGCCGCGCCTTCGCTCCGAACGGTCTTCTTCGTAGGCACCTCAGGAACAATCACGAACTATGACGCAGCGCTTCTAATTTATACCGCAAGAGCCAGATACAATGGGATAAACGTCTTTTTTGCCGATTGTTTCTGTTATTTCTAGATATTCTAAATGATATCTAGTACACGAATTTGACCAGCGTAAGTAGATCTTGATGATGAGATATATCTAGACAGGTTTGTATCATTAGCGATTCCAAGTAATAATTTTAACGGCACCATGTTTTTTTCCGAACAAAGCCCTATTATCCTTTCGACGTTTATTCCACAGCGTCTAATCTCTCCGCAAGCGTTGGCGCGACATACCGACTCGGGGGGCGGGCCGCCGCGCGCACCGCTACTCCGCTTGCGGCACGGCGGCGTACCGCTGCCGTCGCGGTGCTATCCCGATAAACGGGTGACGTCACATGCCGGGACAATCCACATTTTATTATGTTTCCAGTTGTGGTAGGTGTGTGGGAAGTAGGTGTGATAATGGCAAAGGTCGTTAAAGATTGCAATGGGTTCAATAGCGATATACATTTCGAAAAAAGTGAGTTTTGAGTGGAAAGATTATGGATAGGTATCAGTTTTTATACATGTATTTAGAGTAGAAATTTAAAGTCATAAATTCCTGTGGATTTATTTAAATTTAAAATAAGTTGATTTTAGAGTAGGTATTCTTGTTATAGATGTCGGCATTCAAGAAAAGCAATAAATGTGTAACTACGAGTATAGAAGCAATAACGTGACATCGTATGTTTCAAGTAATTAATTTTATTTTAGAAATATATTCTAATGTAAGTACATATTTAGATTGTCCTGGCAAGATTAAACGTCTGGAAATCCATATGGGTAGCGCACATTTGAATTCACAATTACTTTAACTTGGCAGAATATAGCTCAACTGAAGCGACAACAGAAGAACAAATGCTGCCAATTAAGTTGTTATTAACATATCGGGATTTTTTTATTATTCCTGAAAAAATATTAGTAGGAATATATTATTAGGGCCCGTATTAGAAGACAAATCTCAACAGATTTCTATTACGTGTCAGTTTATTAAACATATCTAGAGATAAGTGCACAAAATCTGTTTAGATATGTGGTCATATGTAGTGTTTCTCTTGAAATAAGTCCATCGGCGGTCAAGTTTGCTAAGATTTATGAAATAAAGGAACCGGTGAAAATTAAATAATTTGGAAATATTTAATGTTTTCAGACGTTGTAGTCCGAACCAAGTTAAAAAAATCGTGTAGCTTGTATCGAGTAGCAAAATATAGTGGACAATTAACAAAACGGACATATGCGAAATTTAACTACCCAATTGAATCAGCAAACTAATTTAACATTAGATCGAGGCATGAGAAAGTCAAAGAAGAAATGTTACGCATTACGTGTCCTTACCATCCCAGGTATCAGTGCGTATTCAGAAAATTTATTACAGCATAAATAATCAGACAATGGAAAAGCTTCGTCAACGGTGAACGAAATTAACACGATTACTAATAAAGAACAAATACTTATATTGACAGAGAATTTCAAATCACAGAAAAAAAATTTGGGTGTGATTCGAATTTCATCAATTTTTGTAAATCATTATGCTTTATTAATAATCGTATGTTATTATAAAAACTCTCTTCGTAGTTACAAAATCTGTGTCTTAAACAACGGCAAGCTGTATTTGTGTGCTGAAAGTTTTAAAATGGAAAGAACAAGTTCAGAGACTTGTTGTATTGTTATCTAAAGAAATTTAAAAATCAAAGGAACTTACGTCTTGCACACCGGTCTGCTTCTTCTGCCAGTAGTTTTTCAATTTTTTCGGGAAAGTGTCTTTTGGCACACCAGACCAAGCCGATGATACCCAGTACTACGAAGACCGCTATCAGGCCGAGCCAGAATGGCTCTTGGAGCATGCGGGCGCCCAAGCTCACAATTTTTGGCGTTGGATTTGGTATTTCACACCTAAAGCACAAGATAAGAAAACATATGACATTATTACTTTTGTATTAATAGGTAAAATGATTCAATCATAGTAAGCCATATCTGTTAGTAAGAATTGTAGTTGTACGAACCTCTTTCCTTTCCAGGAAGGGTTGCATTGGCAGAGAAATCCTCCATCTCTCTCTGTGCAAGCTCCTCTATTATTACAGGGTCGCGAGGCGCACGGCCGCACGCGCTCGGCGCAGCGGCGGCCGCGCCAGCCGCGTGCGCACGCGCACGTGAACGCCTCGTCCATCGACAGGGTACAGTTGCCGAATACACACGGAGAACGTTCGCACGCGGTGAGCAGGCAGAACATACCTATGTATCATTTAAAAATTTGTAAACCACACATTGGATAAAAAAAAAAAATATTTTTTAGTTCTAGTAAGTTGTTGAGGATTGTATTATAGGCGCTGAAGAATAACTCAGTTTGTAATTGGTAATCTTATAATCACTTTTAAACACTTTACACTTATGAATTTCTTATTTTAGTTAGTTATTTTATAATTAATACGGAGCACTGTGTACACGCTTTTGAAGCCGTGACGGAAGAGAGAGAGGGGGGATGTTGCCAGCTAAAATATTAAATATTTAGAATGAATTCTAAACATAAGTAATTAACATAATTATAAAGAATATCATATTTTTGATTTCTAACATGAACTATTCTTACCAGTATAATATCCAGTGCATTGACAGAAGTTTTTTGTTTCATCAGATGCACATCGTCCGCCATTGAGGCAAGGGTTAGGGTAGCACGATTCCATGTTAGTTTCCTCAGGCAGAAGAAGCACTTTGCTATGGTAATCTGGATCTATAAAATTTATAAAATATATGACGATATTTACGCAATCATGTGGGAAAGGTACATTAAGTACCCACGGAATAAAACTTTAACGTTTTATCTTGCAAATACACTTTTTATATAAGTAGCATACTTACCTTTATTAACAATTAGAGACACATCCATACTGATGCCAGTATCACCAGCGCATTGGGTCACCGCCAGCGAGTGTAGATAGGAGTTAATTACTAATGGCGTTGTCGACTCAACTTTACGCTCACTACGTTCCACCTCACAGAGCATCCATTGAGTACCGTTGTTGTCTGTGTAGCTATCCTTCACCTGTTGGTAAATATTTGGTTATTAAATACCTGAGAGATGAATACATGTTTTGGATAAAAGTTGCATGCTAAAAGGAAAATTGAGTTACCTCTATCCACCCTTTTCCCTCCCCGCATGGCCACGGCTCCTCACCCCCAAGACGTGTCTGAGCAAACGCGGCTGTTAGCGTGTGGTCGTGTGGTGCCAACACAAGCGTGCGCAGACGCATGCGCGGTGGCGGCGCACCCGGCCAGTTCAGCGCCGACAGCCGGCCCGACCGAACATCCTTGAGCTCCAATATGTGAGTTGCATTTATATTGCCAACTATAAATTAATACAGACTGTTGAAGGGTTTTCTGCTTAAGCCGTTTATATAAATGAATACTAATAAAAACACATTTATTAATTTTTCTTCCTAATTCCTTCCATTACTTTAAAGAGGTATCCTAACAATACATGATAGGAATTAACTCAATATATTAACTTAATTTAATACCAAACTCAGTTTCTTACCGGTTTTAAAATTTGCTAAAAAACCTCGTCCTGTCACATTTTCTCCTGTTTTTAGCCTCAATCGTATGATCTCCGCTGTCGATATGAACAGGCCATTAGTCAGCACTTCAGGGTCTAGGAATGGTCTGATTGGAGGGCTTTGCTGATCAACTTGAATTTCAAGAAAGGAATCTTCTGGAAACGTGTCCGTTATGTTTGAGGGTATACCTTTCTCGAATACTCCGTAGCCAAAGTCAAAGTAGCTGATGTTGAGGAATACTCGTTTACCTTTTAAAGAGTAAAATATATTTGTTAATTTATGTGTGTGTATTTCTTTTGCAATTTTTTGCATTTACTCTCAAACCATTAAAATTTTGTTATGTAACAGACCTGTTGGAGCCAAAATGTCGATGGTGCAATCTAAGTCAGGTAATAGGAAATGAGGGTAATTAGGGCTGCGAAGACTTCCTTCCTTGGAAGTGTACGTCTGTGATGGGCAACCAACCAACTCAACTGCTTGCCATGTTAGTGCGAATCCCGCATCTTGGGTGCTGAAATAAAATAAATAGTTTTACCTGAAAGTGGTAGAATATTTTGGAAAAAGTGCACTAAGGGCAAATACCGAGATGTGATTTAGTTTTTCCAAGGTTAGCTCAAACCACAACATGTGTTTTTAATGAGTATTTAAGTTATGCATAATACAGAAGTAGGTACTTACTTGTAGTCAGAATGAAAATGCAGTATAGCCTTATTGCTGGCAGCCACCCATTTTGTTTCTCCTACTGACCCACAGTATCGAGAAGACCTTAAATTCAGGGTGTCTCGAATCTGAAAAAAGTATAACTTAGTATATTTTCTTAATGCCTAGGTAAATCTTATTTAAAATTGACATTACAAGACTATTGCCATATTACGAAAGAAGACGTAATTTTACTACCTCAACAAAATCGTAAAGACAGTCCTTCTGAAACTCCAGATCTATATGCTGGAAGACAAACACAAGTCGGGTATCCGGTGGGCCTGTTACGTGTACCCAGTAGTCCAAATCGTTGTCGTACTGGCGGGGGTAGCCCGGACTGACCAGGGACCCTAAAAAGCAGACGAAGTTGGCGGCTATTAAATATTAAATTATAAAATTTCACGCACCTTAAGTTTCAGATTACGATAATTATAGTAAATTCTTCTAATGTAATTCAACACTGGGTTCATACATTTTCCTAGACTAACCTGAAGTTCCGTCAACAGTTCTGTTCTGTACAATAACTTCAGAGATAAGACGTCGTTTGCAAACATAGCCGCCCGTCACGGTGCATTTGTGTAATGTCCAGTAAAGTCCGCTGGGTTGTGATGGTACTGGCGACGACTTCCACTGAAATTCGAGGTTGGTTTAAAATAGGTTTGAAGATGTAGGTTCAATTTTTGCTAGAGGCAAATTTCTTACCTGGACCCCTAAACATGCATCATCCACTTCTTCTGTATCGTTATACTGCTGCCAGCCCTGGTACTCGATAGCGCTTCCATCGCTCCAGCTCAGATGTTCCCATCCACTGCCTACCAAACGAGCTCCCAGCCAGTAAACCGATCCAGCACTGTAGTCACTGCTTTGTCTGATACCTGAGACGATGAAGCGTTCCTCATCGGGAGAGTGAACTGACGATAAGTGCATATTTAGGCCCTCGCAAACCTGAAAATATGTAAAATAAGTAAGTATATTCTTAAATTCCATTTGTAAACTGATTCTGGCGACAATCGTATGTATTTTCATAACTCTACTCTACTCTCTGTCAAGATTCATTAATATCAATAGACGCTGATTTGTCTGATTGTTCACTCGGGAACCATATTAATATCCCTATTAGAAACCGAGCCCACGGTAGTATCAATGGATGCCCGTAACAGCTGCCTTCACTGTTAATCGGCACTTATCGGTAATTTCCGATCGCGCCCAAGCTCTTCCGACTGTTTATTGTCCGGTTTCGCTTTGATCTGGCTGTCTGTCTGCTCGTTATGCAACATGGATATGGATTGAGTATTGGGATGTTGAATGAAATCCCAAGACTGTAATTTTTGCTGGACAAGATTTAGTAGGTAAAATGTTCGGTAATTTTCGTAAATTTCAATAACCCAATAAATTATAATTAATTATCCTTATGATTTGATTAATGTTCAAGTTTCGATTTTTTTAAGCGTTGCAATAAAAATTTACTCATTCATTACGTTCTTGATAAGACTTTTAATTAACAAAACATTGTCAGAAGTAAAATTCTTACTTGTTTCGCTGTAGCCCAGGAAGCTCTTGGGTATCCGGCAAACAGATAGCAATACCCATTGAAAAGGACTTGCTTTGAATCGGTGCACGATTCAGCTGTGAAAGAAATATATTGATTATAGATAAATAGAGTCACAAAAACAAACGGTTATTGTTTTATGCAACGATACAGTATTTTTTTACAGTACCTAGATAAGAGAATTTAAGTAATTGTTGGACAAAACCATTGTAAAATGTAATCGCTTTTTCCGTTAGCTTTGTAGTAATTACGTGTAATTTACGAGTAAATTGTACCTGCAATATTACATATACATCGGGTATACCCATTACATTTCAAAAAGTTCTTTATATAGCAAGAAAGTTATTTATGAAGAGGCTCCTTCGCTACGGAATCATTTATAAAAGCTTCTATCTTAAAACTTTAATAAAGAAAATCTCTCAGGCGATCTCGAAGAACGTGGTAATAGTGTGCATTACTCAGTGAGTCTTGAGTGAGTGGGTGTAATTCCACATTATTACGCACTTTAGTCTAGATCGGACTAGACGGTTTAGCTTTTAAGGATCTTTTTTCTTATCCGGTGGTTTCCAGTATTCAATGATATAGAACCGTAACTTCCAATAATTCTGTCATAAGTGCTCGCTGGTCACTATCTAAATCAATGTATACCATTATAAAAATGTTTGTCTATTTCGGTTTTTATCTCTGAAATCAACCTCATTCCTTCAAGTGGTCACCCTCCTTAAGGGATGATTGATAGAGGTGTAGATTTTGTATGGGAAATCAATAGTCGCTTATCCGATTTCTATAAAAATTGCTATGAAAATAGCTTGAGTTCCGGGGAAAGACAGTAGGATTAATAACAGGGGGCTAGGATAAAAAAATAGCTTTCAAATTACAATGCTACGCATAGGTACGTAGTCACGGGTAAAAGCTATCGTTTATATAAAATATTTATTAGCGTTCCTCAAACAGATTTGAAAACAATAATAAAGCGAATAGTTCATGTTACGATTTCAATTGTACAATAACAAACAATACAATGTAATATCTTATATTGCTCTGAGGATAGATTATTATGTTATCGTAAAATTATTCACTGAATTAATATCAGTGTATCTACCTACTTACTGCCGGAAAAGTAATAAAATAAAAAAGTTTGTGGTGAACTTTTAAACGTATGAATTAAGTATTAAATTTGAAACAAAAAAATATTAGGGTACATGGTGACCATCATGGGTTGATCAACCACAACAGAAAATTAACTACTTACGTATAATGAGGTAAAGTTGTATGTTGCATATTACAACAACGCTATCATGTAAATATATTTGCAAGAGTGCTGATATTTACCCAGTAATTAACTTCTCGAATGAAATAAGCGAGAGAAAATAAAAAGTTAAGAAAGGAACAAATTCCGTGCGGTTTTAACTGCGGGCCTCCATTCCAGTTAAGTAAATATAAGACATACCAAAATACCAATTTTAAATCCTGCTTTCAACCTTACAGTGCATACAAAATCATTGCAATACCTACCTATCCTCGTTAAGCAACGATTCCGTTCGGTAGTGCCATCAAAACACCATTTTGTTCAATATTGGACCGTTCAGACGCAATGTGCCGTGATGACGCGAAATGACTCGAACATACCAAGATCAACCCGACGATATCATGCGTGAACTTTTAATACTTTTCAGGTAGGTAGACAGATCGCAATATTTTTTTTATTTATTTGTTTTTAAATTAGGTACCTACAACTTATATATTTTAAGCTTTAAATGTCTTAATGATAAATTACTTCGTAGTGAGTATAATAAAATTAAAATGAGACTTAAATCGCTTCACGATGACAAAATATCGATCAAAAAATGCTTATAGGTGATCATATCATGTAACTTTTCTGTTTTGGTTCCGTTAATTACAGTTTACTTCATAATCTCGCTAAATAAATTTAAGATATTATCTACGCGGAAAAACTAGTTTGGCTAATTTGTTGAAAATATACTGTTGAATAAATGGATACATTTTTTACTCCTACTATTCATAACTCTATACATTTAGCTTTACAGATTTTGCTATTTGGTTTATTGTGAGTGGAAGCTGGAATGGTAACTGTAAAGGTACTTTATAAATGTTACGACTGAATTTAATTTGTTAAAAAAAACATGTCTTTAAATTACATTTATCTTTAATGATGTAGGTACGACTTATCGGCTATAAGCCAATGAACGAAATGAAGCGCTGAGTGTATTCAGACTGCCTCTGAGAGTTATTTTCAGATAATGATTTCTAAAATGTCTATCTTATTCGCTGATCCTCGTTACTCCGACGACGAGCAAATATTTAACAATTCTTAGGGTTAGCAGAAGTTTAATAATTACACCTAATAAAAGCGACTCGTTTATTAGCACAATCGTATCTTGAACAGCATAGGGACTACGCCTACGGACGATCATATCCCATATACTCACTTAGGTACTTTAGTTCTATTGAATATCGTTAAAGGTTAAAAAAATATATCTTTAAATTTAACATACATCCATGTATTACGTCTCACGCATGAATACGAGTAAAGTCTAGTTAAAAATATGTTAAAAATACATTATGCTCTGCAGTATTGCCAGATGAGTTAAGCCAAATATGACACTATAATTAAATAAGTACGATGACAAAGCGACTCCTATCTCGCTTCCGCGCTCAAGGAGTGGGAGTGACAGTCGCTTTGTCTCGCGCTTAATTAGCATTCTTGCCATCACGGTGATACTTTACTTGAACTAGCTGGAAAAAGAACGATGTTCGAAAACAAAATAATTTAATTGTCGTACTTTAATTGTATAGTTTAGCAATCGTATACAGTTGTACTGTATTAATTCGGTTATACATTTTCAATAAGCTGTCTAATTAACCTAAATCCTTCTAATGTGTAATGCTGCAGGTTGTTATTTTTATACCACCAGTTGGATGAAAAGTCGGCTGAAGAGATCTCAATGTACGCGTCTTTACAACGACAGTTCCGTGAAATGTACAAAGCCGGGCCTTCAAGGCGCTTATAAATAATAGTTGTCGTTCTTTCGAGTGATTTTCATTTGTTCATTAATAATTTATTAGAGATTTCATAAAGGATTTCTGTTAAATGCCTTTAATTTTGGGAAATGTTTTGTTGTACAATAAAATACAATACATTAGCTCCACTGTAATACACATTATATATCTAGTGTATACCTAAACGACTAATCAAGTGAAAAGCCATGAACCCGGTGAAATGAATTCAAAGACGAGTGAAAATATCTGGAGTATTTGAACGTATTAGTCACACATTCCATCCATATTACGATTGTAGAAATTAAATGGTAAAATTATCTTAATAACAAGTTTAGGTACCTTTGTATTTGTATCGTTTGCTGTAATTATGTTTATAACTTTTTATGGGTACATTTATAAATAATTAAGAATAAACTGATCGCATACATATATATATACGAGTATATTAGAAGGGAAGGTAAGATTAAAGTAGAAAAAGTTATAAGGTGACTTTTACGATATATAGTTAGCGAACAAAGTGACTACAAGAAAAATAATAAATTCTAATGTTTATCGACATGGTCTGACTAGAGCTTAAGAATGTGTCAACGACTTAAGTTGAAAGAAACAACCATTTCATATTTTCTCCCCTTTGTTATTCAAAATTTCCGAATCCTTCTTTTGAATCAGAATTGAAAAAATTATGTTATAAGATAGCTGAAATCTAAAATATACAAAATGTCGGAGATGGATGGTGGATATATTCTAAACTGCGCTTTACAGCTATATAGATATATACATGAGGCCGCTTTGTAGTTAGGTTTGGAAGCAACTATCATTCAGGGTTGTCTATTTACAAAAGTAATTAGGTTATAAAAAACATTGTATGAGTATAATGTTGCAAGTATGTATTCGGTGCTCGACGCTACGTTTTATTTATAGCAACATTAATGCGTAGGTAGGTAGGTACTTCATTTTAAGTTTTTATTATTATTAATCTATTTAGAGGGATTTTAGGTTTAAAGTCGGCGGTTTGTTTCATTTTTTATTTAATTGCAATTTTTCTGTTAGTAATTTAATTAGCTTCACGAAAATCCGCCAGGTCGAATGTACCTACAATTTTTTTACCTATCAGCATCCGATGAGTTAAAATAATCGCTTAAAGTTCAATTGTAATATGTCTCTCAAAATTCTTGTTTATATTTTTGTGAAACAAATCAAATGATTTGTTTCTCACATACATATGCATTGAACATTCATAGTACATAATTATAATATCAAATATAGTGCCTATACCTCAATGCATGCATAATATATCTTTGATATATAATCTCTCAGTCGACAACCCTGTATGTAAAGTAAACGGGTGAGTGTAAGAGGTTCAATTCGTCGATGCAGTGTGTAAATTGGCAGCCTTACCTCAACCGAGTGCATACTCGTTTATCTAGAGGCATACACGGTTGAGAGCCACAGAGAAGAATTTTATATTTTGTTTACTTAAACTGTACCTACTTGCTTATGTTAGAACAAAGTATGTATTAATTTATATTATTATATCCCTTAAATTAAGCAATAAAACACTAAGCTAGATAATATTCCAAAAGACGATACGTCGTCGATCCAATGCGAACGTTAAAATGTATATTTCAAAATAGTATAAATAATCTAACAAGTGGAAAAGCAATAAAAAATAACCAAATTCCCTTGCACGCATGACATGAGTAACAAACTTTTTATGCTATCTGTGATATTTTTTTATGTTTCCTATCTGTGTTTTTTCTCTCGTGGAAATTAACGACTTATTCGTGGGACCAGGACCGTAAATTCCGGATTGGTTTATCGGTTTTGTATTGACGTCCATGTTTCAGGGTCTTTTGATAAAGATAATCCGCACTAGGAGTTTTTCTTGTTTCCTAGAGCGTTATTCTGAATGATGGTAACATAAGGTTATCGGAATGTTCCTAGGGGATCTATATATGAATCTTTCATAGCGACGAGATTTTCCCAGCCTTCCAATATAATGATTTCAGGATAAAGTTACGTGAAGCGACATAAAAAATATTACTGAGTGTGGGCTTTAACAATGGAAGAGAAATCTTTACATTTTACCCTTATGGTAAGTTTTCATTTTAAATGTAATATACCTACATGGACACGTGCGTGTCTTGTTAGTACAGTGATTGGATGCTTTTGTTCAACAGGAACTGTAAAACGCCTTCCCTACGCTCTCATTCCGACCTTTCTAAATATTTAATGAGAGGCAAAAAGCGTGTAGCCGGGCTTTTGGGACTTTATTTTGTGTTTAAGTTTGCTCGACGCACAAATTATTTATGTGGGGTTTTTGATTAGGAAAAAAATTCATTGCAGTACTCTGGGGAATGTTTAAACAGTTTATTCATTAACTTGTTCTCTTAAGTGTAAGTAAATAATATTTTTTTTAACGTCAGTTTCAATAAATAAACACTATAGGTTGTTAAAGAGAGAAAGCAAATATTTATTTTCACTACGATACACCAAATTAGCTGGGTTATAGGAATAAGTACATTTATTCACTGGCGAATTCATGCAAAGAGTAGGTATGCAAAGTTTCAATTGTAACTTGAATTTCAGTTCCAGTTAGATAGGTTATTTTGCTTATTTTCAGAATGTTCAACTGTTGAATGAATGTTTGATACAAAGGAGATTTGTCTAGATGTATTTTTTAGAATTACGTAGACACAACGATATATTTTTATTACCAGTAGGTACTAGTGCTTTACGGGACAAGAAAAGCAATATTATTATTCGAAATATCAAAAAAAGGAACATAATATGATATACATATAAATAACTATACAGCAGTCCGCAATGAAAAATTTGTCGACCCGAAATCATTATTTTTGCGTTTCGAATTCTAGATTTCAGTATTGTATCTAACGCAAGGCTTTGTCTAAATCACATACATAAACAATGCATGTAATCACAAAGCCTAAACTTTGGTATCTGAGTATATTCCTAAAGCTATTTACTCGGATATTCCGTAAAGGTTAAATTACTTGTTAACTCCAGTGAAACTATAGACGGAGGTATCTATCATCAAAAGTTTCTGACAGAGACGGGCACTGCATGGATGGAAAGAGTTTTGGCACCTCGTTTTCCACATCGCTGCATTGGCTTGATATTATTTATTGCATCACACTCTGTCTCTCTGATGTAAAAGATTTTTCACACACATAGTTTTCCTATAATAATAATACTTATATGAAAGTTTTCTTTTTTTTTGTCTTAAATATTTTTTAACGGAGTCTGAAAATATCATGGAAATATTTTAGGTTAGTTACCTATAGGTTTTAGGACTGAAATAGTAAAATAAAAATTGTGTATTTAGGTACTTTAAGTTGATTTGATTTTTACTAACTTAGTTATGTTTGGAAAAAAAGACTATGTATTCATTGTTGATTCACGTCGGTAATCTTATTTGTAACAGAAAACGATGGAATGGTGTTAACATACCTAACTGTGCCATATTATATTATAGGTATATTTAGAACTTAAAGGTATAGGATTCTGTAGGGGACGGGTGCTCAAAGCGGGCACCTTAAGGGAAAGTTGAAAAATTTATGGTTTGTAACTTAGTAATATTATTATTTTTTTTACGACCAGGTGCATTATTTAATACTCTTCGATATCCGTATGTCCGTTTCCTCAAAAAAATAAAGACAAAATAATTATAAGCAATTTATGAAACCTCTACGTTTGCCCGCTTTGCCCTGGGGGGTGGCCTATAGCGGGCACGCGCTAAGGGCAAAACGGACATAGGCTATTATAAACCAAAATGGGATAGCCATAGTTAAAAAAACAATATATATCGATTAAATTATCTATTTTAATCTCTCAGCAGTATTGTGAATTCAAAATAACGATAGTGCTCGGCAGGCTTAGTCTTAATTTTTATTTTCTTTGGGTTAGGTTTAGTTTTCTTGTTTTTTTGGGTTATTAATAGTCAGCTCTTCATTTTTATTTGTTTTAACAGCTTCAATCTAAATAAAAAACAGCCAGTAAGTATTTTTTTTGTAAGTAGGTAAGTAATACTTACAAAAAAAATACATTTACTGTTTTTCATAGATCGGGCAGTGCCCGCATTGCCCTGACCACTTTGCCTTTCTTGACATTTAAAATATGCCAGCTAATCAAAATTATAAATGTTACCAAACGTGGAGGTTAAAGCAACAGTTTTGCGACCTGATAAGTAAGTAACAACTAACAAAGCTTTGATATTAGTATTGCAAGCTTAAAAAGTGAGAGAACACACGAAACATATGTTAAAATATTTTACAAAAAGCAGCTAAAAACATTTTTTTGGCGTAGCTTATAACAGCGTGCTCGCAGATGAGAACGACGAATGACGCGAGTTGCGCGAGCGTCGCGGAATACTGTCGCAATTAACGAACATGTTCTTATTTAAAACGGCAATATTACGAGCAGTGCCCGCTTTGGGAACGGTGCCCGCTTTGAGCACCCGTCCCCTATATGATTGAATGTTGAGTACTGTACGAATGGTAGCAAAATAATAACTTGCTGTCAGAAATGATTTACGACGCTCTTGAAAATAGAAAAATAAAAAAAATAAAAATGAAAATCAAAGTGAGTGGAAGTTAGTACAATTTTTAAATTGATACCTACCTACTTACGCAATTTCTTGACGACTTTTTAATTTTTTAATTAAATAATCGAAGTTGTTCATTTATCAATGAAAATAGCGAGGGCAATATTATTACCTACTTATGAGCACTTATGACATTATAAGTTAAGAAAATGATTCTATGACCGCATTTCAACGTAAGTATAAAAGGAAGCGGTGAAACTATCTATGTATATCCGTACAGAATTTATAGTACCTAACTAGGTACGTTTTTTTTCTATAAACTGACTAATTTGATGTTTATATGGTTAATCATTTATGATCTTTAGCAAGGCGTAAAGTACTTAGCAATTCTCTAGTAGATATAAAGATCATCAAATATAATCTAACTAACGATACCTATTGCTTGTTTCATGACCTCGATGCTAATAAAGCTAATAAGGCTCATAAAAGAAGCAGCTGCACTGCGGAAAGTCTACATTTCGCTCTTAATTAAAACTACTGGAAACCGGGCCCGTACAACTTCGGTTCGTTCAACTCAAAGTTTCCGTTTGTTCAGCTCGAGGCACTTGCGTGCGATAATGAACTTTAAAACTGGTAACTAAGCTTTGAATTGCTTTGAGCATTCTAAAAGCTACAGTAGCGACACCAACGACAACAGAAATTAAACTTTATTCTGTTACTGATACAGTTAAAGTTGAGTCGTAACAGGTTTGTTTTGTTAGAGTTGTTCCATGGTCGCTCGGACGAAGCGTCCGCAACCGTTCCTTTCCATGTGGTTCTATTCCATTCTATAAACTTAACAGAACGGAACGAAACGGAACGGAAAAGTCGAGAAAAGTTAAATGCAAATAGGCATTTTGTCTCTGTGGCATTCTTGTTTCACATTTTTAAACGTAGGAATAAGTAGGTAAATTGAATTTTCGTATTTTAATTGGAGGTTGTAGAAATGAATACTTTAGCGTTAGGTGTTCAATTGATACTACCGAGCCATTGGAAAGCAATAAAATTCTATTGTTTGGAGATCGGAATAGCCCTACATATCTTGGCAAGTGACAGTCATAATAGACATTCGGTAATATCCTTGAATTCTCGGGCTATGAAAATCTTTTCAATGGAATCGATTTTCAATCAAAGCAATTAACTGCAAATACCGTTAGAGCGATATGCGTCCGGTATTCTGTAGGTAGTTTTATTTCAGGAAGCAGACGATTTAAAACACGTATTTTAAGCAGATCTTTCACATAAATAATTCCTTTATAACAGAAAACTCATTAGGAACGTACGAGTATACCTAAGTATAAAAAAATACAACACCAAATTACTTCAACTTCAACTTACTACAAATGACTTCCGGTTAGTCCTTCATAGTATTTTAACGGATGAACCTGGTGATCTAGCGTGTACCCATAATCTCATTCACGCTAGAGCATGATAACCTAGCTAATACATAACAGATTATCTTCTAGGACCATTAAGAATACTTCATTCAATTTAAAAAAATGCAATTGCATAATAATTTATAATGCTTCTTGCAGCTAAATTAATATACGCGAGTTAAATCTATTTTAGTTGTTTTATATTCGAAATTGCAACAGCAGTTAATCAGTCTATATCGTGGTTAATACTCACAGTCAGCAACAGTAATCTTGGCTTTAAACCCCGCGTAGTGTCTTGAGTGATCAGCCCGAAACCGCAGTCTGAGCGTGTGGCCCCTGGATCTGTGTCGTAGCAGTTTTAGCTTGCTGCCCCAATCTCCGCACAAGCGTTTGGACGGCGTTGGAGTCTCGCGCAGCCATCCGGCGCTGATGGCGTCGGACTCAGGGAGCAAAGTCTCGGTCTGTTCCCATACCTGGTGAAAAATTACTTATTACATCGTTTTTCTCATAATAGGAACTGTTATCGACATACGTTTATTTTTAAAGGATTTTTGTCTTTCGATGACATATTTATTTATTTATTTACACACGTTTAAGTTAGTACTTACATTCCAGCTTTAAATGTTTAATATGAGTAAGAGTACCTCTTAGTTACTTCTTATACTGTCATAATGATATTAAATTTTGCATCAAAATAAAGAAATATTACAAAAAAATAATTAGCAAACCAATTTTTGTGTTATTTTAGCACAACTAAAGTCTAGGTACCTACTCTAAATATCTAATTGTAAATCTAATTCTGATAAGGCTTGAAGGTTTCAGAATTTAGTTGAACGTAGCATAGTTGATATCGAGCTTAGATACTTTTATTTCAGATCTAAACGACAAACAAAAAGCTTTCAGGCTGAAAGTAATGAATAAAATAGATTATTTATGACTAAAACATGTTTCGGGAATCTCATGAGATCATCTTGTTATACTATTTATTTTGTATGCCTATCTAGGTATTGTTTGTTATTATGCTATTGTTATTGTTATTAGTATGGTGCGTAAAAGTTCTAAATATGCCCACCTCATTATCAGTACCATAGGATCCATGGTGTTCATGTAATAGCCATTCCTCAGGCGCGTTGTCTGTAGCATTCTCTACTCCTACCTCTGTGATCTCTAGGAAGTCGTAGCTGCAGCTGTAAGAAAACAATAGTAAGTCTCTACTATATCATGATAGTTAAAATACTCCATTAATAAGTAAACAATATTGTTGACGTTTTTAATCGTCAGTCTGTTTAATCAACAAATTCTTAAAGTACTACGTACGTCATTATTGTTTACTTACGAGTAATAACAATAGTTGAGAGCCTGTTATGCTTATTATTATACTGTTATGTATTATCATTACCTACTCATTAATATATTACTAATGATCCTGAACTACGACTTTTATATTTGCTTTGAGCGTTAAATAAAAAAAAATGACCTATATCACATAATTGAACGAGACTCTCAATTTGAGAGTAACAGCTTTTGATTTTATTGTTCAAATGTAGTAACCGCAAAAGCGGAGTAATATTTACCGTTTGGCCGCGCGACCGCCGCGTAGCTACACCGCATACGCAACCGCATTATTGCAGTTCATCGCTATAAATCGAAGGAATTCCTACCTACTATTGATTTCACTACAATATTTATTATTAGACTAATATTTTTAAAACCAGAAGATGAAGCGTGGATGAGACAGCAGGCGAACTAAAAACTTGGATGATTACGATGCTAGTTTTTGGACAAAAGCTATAAGTAAATAAAAAATAATGTTTCGTATAGGTATTACCTACCTCCTAACGTACTTAGTTAGCAACCTACGTTTCTAATGATTTTTGTTAAGGGTGAATCCTTTCATCATTTTTTCGTTGCGACGTTGGGTAATCGTATATACCACCCTACCAGAACCTACTTGCAATTATCATAGTTGGAAGTTCATGAGGCAAGATTGAAATATATTATTATCATACAATAAAATATTTTCTACATTCATTTACTATTCTAGTTTAAAATATTTAACATAAAATACCGAAATGAGTTATAATAAATAGCAACAATAGAATTATTATTACAAAGTCGCCAACGACATGCTTCTGACTAATAAATTCAGTCTAATCTGGCATTAAACTGTGCCCGTGATGTTTGTGTTCGGAAAGTCATTACTATGTTATAGGAGGTACGTCTACCACTCGAAGCGTATTCTGTTTGGACTCCTAATGAGGTATCTAGTTGAAGTGGTTGATGGATTACATTTCCGCTAGTGACGTTAGGTTAGACTGGCATGTAACATTTGTCACAATTTATGATAAAGGGAATTCCACTTACAGTCTCTCAGATTCCTGGTGTTGCTTCAATTAGTGAAATGTTTCACTTAGCTAATCTTGAAGTAAACAAACTTAGAAAAATACATTTTGCATAAAAGGAAAATGATTCTATTTTATTAAATGACTCTCATTCAAAAAGGAAAATTGTATAATACGTTTCATATACAAGCGGAGCTATCTTTTAGTCATAGGAAGATTGACTTAAAAATGAAACTTAAATATTCGATGAGGTTAAGGCAGTGCTCATCATCGTTGGATTTGTCTTGGCAAGTGCTGGCGGGTTGAGCTGGCTGTACAGCCAAGTGTCAGCTGACTTGGCGCGCGACGTAATTGTTATTGTATGATATTGGTTAGAGAAACGCAGCGTTGGTGAATTTAAAATGAGAAGGTATTGTGGTAAATAGATTGAAAGTTAAATACAATATACATTTTAAAGTTTGAGATTGAATCCTAGATCACAATTTTCAATAAGTCCCCTAGGTACGTAAGCATATAAGTACTATAAATAGTAAAGGAGTAAAAATAAATAATCATTTAATTATTGTCATTAAATCGCTTCATAACATAAATAGGTACGTTACGCTTAAATTATGAATGATATGAATCCGAAATTGTTTTACTGCGCACGTTTTATGATCTGTTCTAAAAGGCACTGAAAGGAAAGGAGGTAATAAAAGTTCTCGATTAAAATGTCTACGAACGGTGAAACGGAAAGATGCGATCTGTCTACGGTCTGGAGTTATTGGCATGTCCGATGGCGCGGAGAATTCTTTCACGTCTGCTCGAGAGAAATTCACTCCGTTATCCTTTAACTTTGATAGATTCTGTAATTCGTTTTAGATAATTCACTTAGTATAATGCTACATTTATCTGCTACAATTGATAAGAACGTATAGAATACTGAGTCGTGGCGACTGCAGATAATGATTAGATTAATTCAAAGCTGTTCTTCAAACCTTTCTGAACTTATTTTTATATTATAGATAAGGTCTACTTAGAATTAAGATTTAGAGTACTTTCAATCTTGTGTTAATATAAAATAAAATTTCAACACCAATTTTATAAATCCCAATTTTAAAGCGCCTTTCAGTTGTTTGAACGCAAAAGAAGATTCAGCTGAACTTTTAAAACAAAGTATCGAAATAACGCAGTCACGTTTTGTAGATATTAAATAAAATACACAGCAATTTTATCTCCCGGGTGAAATAATAAAACACTTTGTCATTTTGTCTGAGAGACGTTAGCTAAAATGCATAGTCATGTCTAACAAAAAGCAACCGAAAATAATAAACTAATACGTTGTTCTTTATATTAAAATGCTGAAATATAGTTGCCAGAAACCCTCTAGCGAGTACGTAAACGACGAAATGTTCATAATATAAATATATGGCTGGTATATATTCCATTCAATCGATGATTAAATTGCTTTTTAAAAGCTGATATTCATATGTTGTGTTTACTTACATCGTATATTAATTTATTTGCTTCAGTATTTATGAAATAATACTGTTTAACAACTGACTCTCTCGGTTTTTTAATGTTTGTAACATCTGGCATATGTTAATTACAATAATAATATTCAGAGCTGTTCGGGAGCAAACAGACATATGGATCTGGTATGACTGTTTGCTCCCTTAGAGTCATATCACTACTGAGTTGATATTAATAAGACTGTAAGGATCATATACAGATATATATCATAGATCAAAGTTATATAAGGTCCCTATGACTGTTTGCTCCCATACAACGCGCAACGGCCCTTGTTAAGATTTGAAGCTCCGCGTAGTAACGTAACTTCTACACTAACTTTCGTATCATTCTGTTAGTGCCGTATTAGGTCCAGTAATTATAGTTTTAGTTATGAGAAGAAAAGAAAACATTTATTTCATAGACTTACATTAAAGCAGGTTCTTATACCTACATAAACTTAAACGAAAATTATTAAAACCTTTTAGTTACAAACATTTTTATTACGCTAAATGTAGGGTAAAACATACCTGACCCTTGAAGTAGAATGGAGCCAAATCTAGGCTCTTTCGTCAAGTAGCACTCAAGGGAAATATTCTGTAAATCCCCTAGTCGAAAACGTGTAGACAGGCCTTTAAGAGGTGTACTACTCGTGGCATTATGGAAACTTTTGGTCAGTTGGTAGTTATCACTTTTCCCGAGAATCTCAGAACTATGTCATCATATAGGTATTGTGGAATATTGGAAAAATGCAATATTTAGTAATCTCGCGGAGCATTTCTACGAATTGAAATTAATCCATTGTTAATGCATTAAATTTTCCATTAAAGAAGCTTAAAACATTCATCAATCTTAATGGACACACGTTACGTTTGCAATTCTATTAGGAGTATAGTTATATTACTACATAATATGTCAATTATATTAATAGAATAATGATATTACAATATTAGTATTTAATTATGATCTACAACTCGCAAATAGTAAGTTAGAATCCGTTAATTCGTACCAAAGCTATGTGCTAACGAGTTTAGTCAACTTTTTTTGTGTATGATGCAAAAGAAATAAATCTAGTCTATTGTATTCTATTTAGTCTGAAATTACATAGGAAATAAAGTATCAATTTATGAATAAATAAGTAAAAAAATAAAAAGGAAGTTTTTGATGTATATTAACATCGTTAAAAGCGTTTTTATCCCACACCCCTAAACACTGGAAGTACTGAAAATTCAATGCAAAAGTAATAAACTCGTTTCATTATTCTTTAAAATTTTACTGAAACAGCAGTATTAGCGCCCGCAAAAGAGCTTTACAGTTTAATTTCCATTTTTATCTTTGTAAAGGAATCAAGGTTACTGCACACTTTTTCTGTTTTATTCTTATGTTAAAATTGCGAAAACAATGTCTTGGAATATTTGAATATTATGCTAATACACACAATATCACACATTTGTGGCAATGTTTAAAGAGCGTATAGTTAGATCTGTTGCTGTATGTAGGTACACATTAAGTTAACCAGCTAGGGTCATGGAAGTTTAAACGTTTGTACACCTACTAACTAGCCTTAGTTCACGACTTTGTCTGTGCACGATAAGCACCTCCGTTTAACCCTCTAAGGGGGTGGATATTCAAAATCCTCTCTCAGTGTTTCCCTACGTTATAATGTGCAACATTTCAAGTTACTATTCCTTATAGTTTAGGCCCTGCATTGATATGTCAGTCATTAAGTCAAATTCTCCTTTTATATTGTATACAAATTATATTGTATCGAGTCCTGCGTAGAATTTAATACTTCATTACTTTCAATTATCATTATTATTTTCCCGAGACAGAAAGTGAGTGAGGGATGGATTTTCTCTTAGGTGCCATTTTTTGGGATACCTACCAAATTTCATTGATTACTTTAGTTGTTTAGGCATGATAACGTAACAGACAGTTACCTTCGTACTTAAAATATTAGTTTGGAAGTTTGTTGTTTGCGAAGGCGGGCTTGTTCTTATGAATTTTATAAACTTTGTAAACCACAATTACAATATTATTCTTATTGCGTTTCAACCCACAAGTTATACATGTGCAATCCCTGACTCCGTTATGCATGAATTTTGTATTGAATCTGTCGCCGCGACATGGCTTATTCGAGTGATATTTATAAATTTGCATTCAAATAGTCAGCTGACATCAATTTGGACAGAATGAGCCCCAGTCGTGTGTTATAAGAGAGAATTTTGAATGGCTCTGTATAAATTTGCAATGTACATTGCATACACAATATAATACATATTCATAAAGCTGTGTGTTCTAAGTTATAGGTTAGGATAAAAACAGTACCTATTTAAAAAATTAAATGGGAGTTGTTAGAGAATATGATTTTTTATGATTCAATATATTATCTACAGGTAACCTTTTTACAACATTTATTGTAACTAGAGAAAAAATAGATTATAATAATTGCATGACTAACGTATCTTTATACGTAATATGAAGCACTATACGAGTAGGTAATCATTATTATCATATTTAATTAATATTGATTTACGCTTACGCTTGTTACCAGAACCAAATTATACATCATAGATATAACCACGCTACTAATTAGTACAAACAGAACTACGAGCTAAGAGTTGGGGCCAGCCAGGACTTGTTATAAACTATGAACTAAAAGCAATGGCCAGGGGCGTGCACTAAACTGCACTAAAGGCAACACGTACCAAGTACGTGTTTGTGCAAGATTCACAGAATTAATCCTGATAAAAGTAAAGATACTTTAAAGTAACAACGCAGTTTAAAGTTTATGTATTGTCTTGTATTAAAAAGTCCATTATATGTTCATGATTACAAAGAATGCATTAATATGAATGAACTAAGTATTATAAATCGTGTAAATTACAGACTTGCTTTAAGTATATTTTTATTTACATTCTATGAGTACTTATCTGATTTGTGTCATTACAATGACATATCCTCGTTATGGATGACATATGATAATATCCTAAATTAATACTTTAGATGAAAACGAATGATTATAAATATTTTTACATAATATACTCATACTTATTCTTTTTTTTGATCAGCATTAAATCAGTTTGACAAAATAACGTAATCGTTATGACTTTTATTGTAGATTAAATTAACTAAGGGATGATATCATAAGCCGATCTATCCAGCTTCTTAATATTTCAGAACGTGATGCGACGCAGGTAACATAGGATTATGCTCGTACGTTCAAAGGAAAAGCTACTTTATTGTTGATATTATAGAATTGAGTAATATATACTTAAACAGTAATTATTTTGGCTCACGTTCAACAAATTCAGTATGTGCATCATATTTTTTGGTAAGTACATATTGTATTTATTACGACTTAAATATGGAATTATCATTTACTATAATAGCATACCGAGATTAACCTAACATTTTTACCCTGGAGTACCTACACCGATACAGATAGACGAAAATTAAACCTCCTGCCACAAAACTACTATGTCTATGTTTATCTACAACGATAATTTAGGTACCCACCCACTAAATTTTATGCAGAGATTAAACATCAATTGGTTTCGTCTCCGCTAATAATAAAAATAACAAGTGAAGTAGGTACAATTAATTGTAATTTAAAAATATCGTTCAAGATGAAGCGGATGGTGCCGTTACTTTTTTCATAGATAATTAATGGGCCAGCATTTTTTTTAGAGTTCTGCAAATCTCTTTTTAGAATTTAATTATTATTTTTTGGTGTTTTCCAAATCTTTAACGTATTAACACTGGAGCAAAGATGCTGCACTATAAAAATAACTCATTTACTTTGACTCGCGTCGCCGCTTCGTGTTTAGCCAGCGCGCTTTCATAATTAATGCTATGTATATACCCGGGCTTAACGTCATTTCACTTACTCTCAACTTTTTTGATAAAAAAATTATATGCTTTATAACTTATCCACTTTGCATGTCAAGACTAAGATGAATGCGTGAATTCGTATTTTGATATGTTAATGCTAATCCATCAACTTTCAACATAATAGAAAAATATAAACTATATCTAGTAAAGTTGATTACTTACTGTGGCTCATGCTCCGTCAGCAACTCTTCAAAATGTATCTTGAGTGTGTGAGCAGGTGGTGCTCTTATCTCGCTTACACACTCGACGTCGTCAGGGTAAGGGCGAGGAAAGCCGGGGCTTGATATTATAGCGTGCGGCCGTAAGTGTGACAGCACTATTGTTTCATTGCATTGAATCGTTGATGATGTGTATGGGTCTGTAACAAAGAGAGATGCTTAAGTAAATTATAATAAAAGCAAGATTCAACCAACAATTTAAATTAAGATATATTTTTATTAAAGTATCTTTGTAGAGTGCATTTTTAGATGAAAGTCCTAAAGCTACTTATGTACTTACTGTTATACCATTTTCCCAATACTTATTATACAAGGGATTTTACGTATTAGTTAAGTACTATTTCAAGGTACACGTAGGCCTATACTTAACTTAGACTCAGATCATTACTTTGGGGAGCATTGCCAATTGACATATATCATATTATTATATAATTATAGAAAATCATATCCGAACATAAGAAAGGCTTTAGGAATAAGAGGTGAGTATTGTTATCGATCAATGAAGTTCTAATATTAACAAATTATTTTTTTTAACATCCAAATTCAATCTGCTGCGCCATATACTCACCTAAAGAATATTTATCCTTTCGGTATACCAGGCTGTAAAAATAATGTAAGAAACACGAATATTGAGGCGCAAAATTATTTTAGAAAACATACGTATGATACTCCCGGGAAATCTCATAACGTACACGGAAAACAATGTTATTACTTTGGTATCAATAACTTTGTATTAAGGCACTTTATTTAGATATTGTCATGGGATGCCTACTCAAAGGTTCGTTGTAATTTACCATACTGAAATGAAATGGGTTTTCTTTTGCAAATCAATTGGAATTAAATATTAAACTTATTCTTTCTCTAAAAAAACACTAAAATATCACGACTTTTTGTCATAGTAGGTATCGCCTAAAACGTGCATCATTCATCCTGTGAAACCTGTATTTGTGAGCCTACATTCTGCTAAGTGGCGTCCATTATGTCGATGAATAGAATCAACTCCCACGCCAGTCCGAAGTATGTTTATATTTCAAAGGTGACTAGTCATTCATATTTTTTACTAACTTCTGCCAGCGACTTTGTCCGAGTGGAATAGTTACTGATTCGCTCCTATTGGTCACTTCAAAAACGGTAAAGTTACAAACTTACTATCTTTGCACCCACATTTTACCCCCTTGGGGGTGAAATAACAAAAATCCTATCTTTGTGCTTCCCTACGCCATAAATGGTACCCCTGTACAAAATTCAAGTTTGTAACCCCAATAGTTTAAGCCCTGCGTTGATCAGTCAGTCAGCTGAGTCAGCTTTCGCTTATATAAATTTGAATAATCCAATACTATTGAATATGTAATAATATTAGAGACATAACAATAATTTATTGCAATTGTTGAACGAAGTTCCGTATCAGTATACCTTGTGAGTGCTACGAGTACTTTTATTAAATATCAGGGTGGATAGGTATCACACTTTTATGCACGGTTTGAAATGTATAATGCCGGGAGGAAAGTTTTAATAAACTTTTCAATCCATTAACAAATTCACTTAAAACTTTATAAGTAAGTATAAATATTTTACAATTCAAGTAATGAAAAATATGATTATAAAGTTTCGAAAATTACTAAGATATCAATTAGGCTGTAAAAGTTGGTAAGTAGGAAACTTTCTATTCCTTTAATGGATATAGGTACGGAAAATCGAAAGAGAAATGTATACCGAAGTCCTTGCGTGCAAAACCGCGGGCGAAATTTTCTTCTGAATTTTGAAATTTTCCCTATTTAAAAGAAAGTTCAGAAGATAATATATATTATTAGGTACATTTGTGAAACTTTGATGCCTTAAGAACTTCGCTACTTCGGTTAAATTGCTACTAACGGTGGGATCGTAAGGTCCTTATGCACGAATGACCAGACCGGTAAGTGCACAGAGTCCGGACGATTTGGCGTGCCAGTTCCCGAAGTACCAAGCTCTTAAGCTCAAACTCCGGTCCTGAATACCTAGTAGTAGTTTACTTTTACTCGTATACAGCTTGCGTGTTGAATCATGCATTAGTCTGTTCATAATTAATCATTAAATAATTGCACGCCTGTTCAATTCATTTGGCTATTTAATAATATTTGTTCCTACAATTTGCTGATATTAGTAGAAAATATACCTACATACCTACTTATTTAATCTTTTTAGCTTCCTCAACTGTTTCTATTCATAATAGCTATTATCGCTAATAGTTTTTGTCTTTTAATACGAGTGCGGAACACCTACCCATTTTCAGAAAGGGAATATTTTACTTCAAGATCTTGTAGGAGCAAAAGAGCACCAACGAACATGCATAATAAACAACGCCGTTATGTATTTCACGCATCACGGATAGGTTAGGTAGGTATCTATAAGCTGTAGTATACTCGAGTAGTAGGTATTAATTAAAGTGATAGAAAATATGGCTATTATATTATTATTTGCAAAGTGATATACAAACTTAGTTTTTTGTTAAATATGCAGATTTAACAAAAAACTAAGTTAGTAGGTATACTTAGTATAGTATGAACCTAAATATTATTCACTAAATCCATTTTTATAGTAATATTTTTATTTATTGCCTTACCTTAAACTGGGTGAAAATTTCTTTTTCATACCTTATATATACACACCTTATAATATTTACCATACCTAAATATAAACAATTTCCTTCAATAATCACCGTGATGGAAAGGAAATATAGTCGTAATTGAAATAATGTTCTATGTATTGTAGGTACCATAGCCGACGAGAAAGCAAAATGAAGTCATAAAGAATCGAGAATAATACAATGAATTATGACTTTTATACGATAAACAGAGCGTCGGAGTGAAAGTCGTTTGAGAGATTTACGATATGAACATTGGACGAAAATGACTGTCAGTAAAAAAATATTCCGTCAACAATACCAACTGCTGTGGGTACTGCAAGCACGCACTATTTTATTAGGTACATGCTTAAAAGCACCTGTCACTTTTGATAGGTTTGTATGAAAAGGACTTACGCTTTTACATTTCGGTTTAAAATAGTGACTATGATGTTGGTACTGGGGTACCTACCGACAAATAGGTAGCTTTACATATTATTTGAAATCCATACATTTTCCTAAAAATAATCCTAACTTTACCTAGGCAAAATAAAAGGTGCATTGGTGTAATAACTGTTGACACCTAATAAAGAAATAAGTAAATAACTATTTATTTGCCGATAAAGTAGGTATGGCATGGCACACTCATTTTTATGAATATAATTATAGATTTCCCAATTATATACTAACTATCTAGCAGTCGGTCTGAACACGTTTTATCAATTTAGTATTCTGATATAGCCTCCGGAAGTATATTCATGACCTACTGTACCATCTCTACCGAGTTAATTGAAAAATAAGTGTAAGTGATAGCAATACCTAATGTAACCTAACTACTTTTACAATTTACCTTTTCTTATAGTACATTAAAGCCTGTATCAGAGTGACCATCTTTATACAGACTTTGTACAACTCATATAGAACTTGACAGACTTGCTCGGGTATAGTTTTAAAACTTTAGATAGGTACTTTAATTTCAACCTGATATTTAAAACGCATTACAATCAGAACATTCATAAATAAGGATTCAATCCTTACATAAAATTAATTATATCGAAAAAAACACTATTTACAAAAAAATCAATTGGTCATTGGATCATCTTATCTTCTCACGTTATCGTATTAAATCGGGTATGTAGCTATGTGGATTAGATTCAGACAACGACAGCAAAAATTATATAACTTTGAGTGCAGAAGTTTTAATTGCGCAAAGGAAATTCATGAACTTTCATTTCCACGAATTTTGTTACTCATAACTAAGTAGATAGGTAACTTTTTTGGAAAATTAAGATATTGCTTACGATCTAAATATATTGTACACAAAGTAAGTCGCATATGAACATTTGACAGTCATAGTTGACGATTTATCTGTTAAATATGTTTCAAGTAGGTTACTTGTGGTTTAAAAATTGGGTAACAGGTTCTAAATATGCAGGTTGCAATTAAGTAAGTAAAACTGATTCGCAACAAACCGAGCTTTGATGGAATTCTCAGCCGTTGCAAAGTCAGCCGTTACGGCCCGGCTCGGCGCTTTACGGCTATGTTAACGACACCGCTACCGTTATTACATGCGCTTTACAACGCTACGTGCACTCAAAATCTAGATTATATTTTTAGGTATGATAGTTTTAGAGCTTATTCTTTGTTAAGTTAGAAGTAAGTGTAACATGATTATATAGATCAATATAAGATATTGTCCTTTTGTTGATATCAATTAATCCCTATATAATAAACTACGCTCATCCTTAATATTTCAAGAACTTCTGGCCTTCCTTATTTTTTATTATTACAATACAGTGATATAGAAATACATTAAATTAAAAAAATATATATGAAAACCTAGCAAACAAGTAGCATTATAAACTTTAAAAAAAAATTGTTGGAAAAACTATACCTAAATGTAGAATAACGGCACTCCTCACGATCATGGAAGCGGCACTAGTAATTTGGCACCACAGTACTCTAGCGAGAATACTCTAGATGATCATGCCCGTTGTTCGCAACTGGGTCGCGTTGCACAGACAACGCCGTCGAACTAAATCGTTTTCACATTCGAATTCGGAACACGATTAGAATGTAGAATTTTGTATGTTTGTTATTTCCAATGGTCCATTTCATTGTTGTATTGGCATAACTTGCAGTTAACGACTTCATATGTAGCAATATATATAGGTACCTTCGCAGTTTACAACTCGAATTTAGAACGCTGTAAGGAATCTAAACATAATGTTGCCGAGTTCGGATGTGTCTCGTGAATGGAAATATATTTCATTATTCGTTTGGTAGTGTTTGTTTGTAGAAGGAATACAATTTTGTAAAATCCAATTATTAAACTTGACAAATTCAACATAAATTGTTGAAGTACAAACGAAGCTAAACAAAATGAAATTCGTAACTTTATCAGCTATGAAACGAAGGAGTAAAAGTTGAAACATTTTCTTTCTAAATTGTCTAAGGAGAGAAGCAATCAAAGTTGATTGACGCGTTATTTTGGCAGTTTTGCATAAAAGGGTGAAGTGACGTAAAAGTATAATAGGGTAAGTTTTAAGAAATTATTTTTGTTGCAAGCCTCTTGGGGGTAAGTTTTGTGGAGAATGTCTTTCGAAGTGAAGTTTTATTGCGTTATTATTTAGAGGAATCCCTGTGAAAATAAAAATACTGGCTGATATGCAAAAAAGGCACTACGTTTTGTATTTTTTTGTTTTTACAAGCGTGAAGCGAAATACTACTGTAAAAAATAAATAAATGAAATTCTAGTTCAGTTTATGTAAATGAAATAATCTGCGTATGTTTCTATTTTAACCCATGTAGACAGTCATTTGGCCGATGACAGCGCCTACTCATAAACGTCGAGTGCGTTCCGTTTGCGCCCCAACTGGGTCACAACGCAGGTGACACCGCAAAACAAGCCTGATCTTCCGTCGCCCCTCCGTTCCATACAAAGCGGGCGTAAATCTGCAGTGCAAAAAACAACGACAGCTCAACGTGTTCTGGTCTTGCTGAGGTGTACATTTCAGGTCCGAATTAAAACGATTGTTTTGCTCAATTAATAGGTTTTAAAATTTTAGTTTAGGTACATAGAGACCAGCAGTCTAAAGTTGCTACTAATATAGATCCATAAGATTATTAGTGGTCCTACGTATGAAGGTAGGGGCGGATTCTTTTTTGTTTGCTCAACGTCGTGTAGTATCGATACTAGTAATAGGTACCGGCCGCGTGTTATTTAGCTTATCAGTATTTTTTTGCTACCATTGGCCGTCCCTAATATTCTATCCGCCCTAGCCTAGGGCCTACTTAGAGCGTTAGGGCAAATATGCTACTAAGTAGGACTTGAAGGAGAAACTTTGGTCTGATCTCTGATTTTTATTGTACGTATCCCTACAATAATGCCATAATCTACTATATACTATCTTCTAATAATAATCTACTATCCGCAATGCAGTAATGTACTGAGGAGTTGAAAGCATTGGACAAATACCCCACACATTAAAATAGCAGAAAAAACCCTTCGAAGTGGTTCCTGAATTATGAATGTTAAGATTTCATTTCTGCTTTGATGTCGATGTTACGTTTTGATTACTATATAGCTATCTCCAAGCCAAATTAATTTATAGTACTAATATTCTCAGAATTATATAATATCATACAAGTAGACAGACTTGGCAAAGTAAGTAAACTAAGCAATGATAAAACTGTTAATTGAGTCAAGGGGCCCTAGACAAATGCCCAACGTTCAACGTTAACGTTAAACGTTAGCACCAAAATGTATGGGATTTGACATTTGTGACGTACTTGACAGTCGTTCGCGGATGTCAAATCCCATACATTTTGGTCCTAACGTTTAACGTTAACGTTGAACGTTGGGCACTTGTCTAGGGCCCAAGGTCGTCATTTCATAATTTAAAATTCGCGTTACTTACTACGTTGTATTTTTATAGTTCCCATTTGCAACGAGTATTACGATGTTCTTGTTTGAGAAATGTCATTTATGTTAAAGTAAATAAAGAACTGCTTTGCTCGAGTTACACTTAAGGATCGCTTCCGTTGTGTAGCCACAAAATGTTCTGACCGGCTTGTTTGTAACCAACGACGATAGTTGCTCGTAAACGGGCACTTTAATCACGACGTTACGAGCTTCAATACTCGTTAACTATTTTATGGACAAGTCGTAGAGGGAAATGAAGAGACTACTTGAAAAAAGAGATCGGTTTGTATGTAATTGTTGAAACAAATACCTTTGTACTACATTGCGGGCTCCGCTATGAAGATAAATAGTAAATCTCTGTGAAATTGGTGCACGGAATAATATCGCTTTCGAAAACAAAAGAGGTAGAGACCCCATTATTTTCATAATAATATTCGGTGGTGCACTCAGCAAAGCATTGGATAGTTTAAGGGAGGGATTGTTTCATAATATAAATCTCCAAAAAGCTGTCTGCCATTGGATAAATTACATTTATATCTTTGTTAACGTCAATATCTGATAAGAGCTTTTTGTATGGGCACGTTATGATAAATGCATGAATTGTCTGCAGGACACATCAAGCTCTTGGATGATATTGCGAATATTATCCTTGAAATAGTTTGATTGAGTTATGTGGCTCGAGGTTCGATTAAATGTGTTGTTTTATTTAATCTTCGGACAGAAAATCTAAAAAGCACTTTCCTAGCTCCAGTGACCCCGCTGTTGCAATTTTATTACAAGGAGAGCTGTTCAATTTTCTGTAAGACAATCAAGTTGCACTTCAGACAACAAGTCTTTGTTATTTTGCAGTCAGTTCTCAGTTTGACCGAATTAACTCTTTTATGGTTATAATATAACTGCATTTTAGGTCACTATTGCTATTACAGTACTTACATTATAATTGATTAATTTAAAAAAGAAATGTTACGTTTATCGCTGTCGTGACGTCTAACAAACAAAGTATTAAATTCTATGCGGGTAAAACCGTCGGGCACTCTTAATTAAGAATAATGTAATTTCAGAGTTTCGTGACTAAGCCAATGAAACCTAGTCCCTAATAAACATTTATTTGAATAATCGAGTTATCTTTACACGCATATTTGTGCCAATAAATTCCCGGGTCCGGCAAATGGACCTCAATCGTTTATTCAAAGGATTTTACGCGACCCTTGGCCTGCGGAACTACGGTCTGGTGGAGTTATTGAGGTTCCAATGAATAAACAGAAAGAAAAGTGTGATTTTGTACACAAAAATAAAAAAGTTTGAAATCAAAGTCTTCGGGAGAGATGCTTTGTACCTTTATTAGCAATGTTAATAACAGGTCAACTGCGACGCTAGCTTGCTCATGATGACTTTGGAGCTAAAATATTGTCACCTTTTTTAACTGACGGGTCATTGTTGCTGTTAACTTTTGTTTCGCGTATGGCGTGCCCGGGGTGAGCACCGCACTTTAGTATGAAACGAGTTCTAGTTTCGTTAATGAGAGCCAAAACAAAACAAAGGACTACGGGATTGTTCAAGTCACAGAGTTAAAAAGTTTTACATCTGATAACCAAAACCATAATTTACATTTTTTTTAAATTTTCTCATGATTATTTAAGTATTTTAAAGAGCATTACCCCATTCTTATTTTCTATAAATAAGCAGTTTTGTTGCCTAATTTGTGTCAAAATAGGTACCTTTATCCTTTACTGATCAGAATTAGTAATAGCTACTCGTGATAATAGTAGTAAAGAGAAAATGGAAATCACAGAGAAATCATAAAATAAAGTTTTACTTAGGTAATAATCTTTTAAGATTGAGATAAGTGTATACAACTTATGAACTTACATACCTTTAATTATATTAAGACTTCTTAGTTTTCAATGTAGTCTAATCTGATATACCACACATCTTGAATCTCTATCATATACATATGCATATGCATATATGCAGACGAGTTTACACACATCTGAAGTTAGGTGACTCAGTGACTTTGCAAGTAAATACTATTTTATTCAAAAACATTTCACCTACCTTATTTCACTTACCTTTCTGTTGTTTCTTTTTTAAACTATTAGGTTCTCTACACAATTTGTTTTCTAACCGTCATTGCGCATACTTGGTAATCGAGAGGTAACTGAAGAACAGTAGAAAGGGACATCAAATAAGAAGAAGATAACATTCTATGCTATGCGACAAGTAGATATAAAAGATAAACTGACACAATGTTGTGAGCAAGAAGTTTAGACCGACCCGTAGCGGCTTAAGCTTTAGTTGAATATTTAATGTAAAACACGAGGTGAAGTATTACACAATAGGCGGCGACAGTCGGGGCTTCAACTAAATTGCTATGCTCTTGGACAGAGAATATTAAACACATAAATTGATTTGCACAATAGTTTCGTATAAGATATAGCTTTTTTTATACGCAGACTGTTGTTTTCTAATACTATCTTATATTTAAAGAACATTATTATTTCATTTATTTAGTCTCAAACAATTTAAATGCAGATTAAAATGAAGAAGTTAAATTGTTATCTATACTAATATTATAAAGAGGAAAGGTTTGTTTGTTTGTTTGGATTGAATAGGCTCCAAAACGGCTGGACCGATTCAAAAAATTCTTTTACTGTCGGGAAGCTACACTATTCCCGAGTGACATAGGCTGTAAAAAAAAAGGGATCCGTGCGAAGCCGGGGCGGACAGCTAGTTGTTATTACATTTCCAAATAGTTTATTTTGCTAAGAGCATAGTTGGGTAGCCCAGCGGTCTAATATGTAGCACTTACCATCGACGCTAGGGCGCTCGCATACGAAGTAGTTGTGCTCGCGACAGCCGCGGTCGTTCCACATGAAGGTGGGCATGGCCGGCGGCGGCCGCGGCGGGAACTCGCGCCGCGCTTCCACGCAGTCCTGTCCCGACGTGCCGTCGTCATTCGGCTGGCTGCTGTGCTTGCGCCACCCGGGAAACCAGTCTGAGGAATATATATGTAGAAATTAGGATTGTTACACTTTAGAGCCATAAACTATCTATCTCAATCAAGTTTTAACAAATTGATTGATTTGAACAATTAATAACTGTTGCGTACGCTGTGCGCGTTTATGTATATGATTGGATTACTTTTTACTGCCTTCTATTGCCTTTTTACGCTCAATTATACTATTTTTAGTTGTAAGTTTGGTTTGTAACTTGTGCTTGCGTCTAGTGATTGTTTTCGTTTATCTATATATTTTAAACTTCATATTTTCCCCATTTTAGTACTCACTGTTTCATTATAAAAACAATAAGTAATTTTACTTCTAGTTAATTAGAATCAACGGGAACGAATCTATACATATATTTTTTTTGTAATTTAGGATGTATTAACAATGATACCATAATGTTTTTGTAGGTACTTTTTGTATTTAAAATACCTCGGTCAGAATTGTAGATTTTCTGTAAGATTATTTTTTATTTAAGCAAGGTAGGTAGGTTAGGACATGAAGGCCGAGCAAAAAATGTATCCATGTTTTAATTAAAAAGTGTCATGCGTACTAAAAGCGTCACACAATTTGTAAAGGACAGGTGCTCTTTTATCTTTTGATTGGATTTCTGACTGTTGTTTAAAATATAACGTATTCTAACAGCAAGTAATATTAGTACCTACTGGAATACACAGTCTGTAGAAATTTCAAATAATTATTGAATTTTAAACGATGCCCTCCATTTATCTTTTATCAATAATAATTAATCTTACGGTTTCAATGGATCACTAATAAAAAGTTCATTCAATCACGGCGAGCGATGTTAGCAATAAAAGTTAGAGGCACCATTGCTCTACGAATATGCACTAGTGCTACGAATCCGTAGCAGTGCTACGTCGCTACGAAGTGTTTGACCAAGTTATCAATAACACTTATATCCAAACTGACTGGAACTGAAATTTAATCTACGGCCGTCCACAAGTTTTGACTAGTTTATATCCTATGTTGATAGAGTTATCATAGGTTATGTTATAACATTATATACGGACTCAGATAACGAGATCTTAATATAATTTCATCAGATTTAATTAATTTAGAATGTGGTTGAAGCCTGAGATATATATGGCTGTGTTTCAACGGGATTTTATTTATATTCAATTAACGAAACCCAATGTTAATTTAATTTAAAACAGAACATACAGAGTGAACATACCATGTGTACAAATTATATGGATGCTAAAACTTTGAAGTTGTCGTGGAATTTTTTGGTTACGTCGTCGCATACGCATCTAGTTAATTTCTGGTAATCCGTACACAGTATATTGTGTGTTTTTGATTTGTTAAAAAATGACCGGTAACGATGGAACTATAAATAACTTACCATTAAATGGTTTCCTATTCTAATACGATTCTAAAGTTATATAAACCACAGAGATTGTTAGTAGGTAATATATTTTTATATATATCGGTTTTTTAAAGAAAACATTCACTCCTATATTTACAGACACTGGAATTTAAAACTTCGCATTATTTCGACTTCCAGACGCGCCAAGAATGTTAAGGAACATTTGGTTTTATTCATTTCCAGACGAAATAAACTTTTAAACGTCGTTTTATTGCTGCTCGGTTTAAAAAGATAACCCATTTTGGTAAACTTTAAAATAACATTAAATTTCTTTATAGAGTAAATATGTTCCTCAGCTAGTTGTAGATAGTTTTTAAATAAGCAAAGTAATAGTCGTACTGTAAAATAGAGAGAGGTTACTATACACTTATATTTCTTAAAAACGGGGTACATTCAAATAAATTGGTTTGATAGGACTTTAATTAGGCAGAACCTGGCTTGAATTCATAAAAAGAGATAATAATGATTTAAAGCTGTTCTATTCCAATGTGTAGTTTCTTTTAGCTGGGTTTGTTTTTCCACTTTATCTAAGTAAAATAAAAATATTTAAGTCATTACAGTTCATCATCTGTTAACACCCATAAATTATTTACCTAAACAACTACCTAAGGTGAACGTCTAGTTTGTCTATTTATCCTATACACTAAAGTTAGTGACAACATTTACTCTGTGGTGGCAAAATTAAACGGCTTACCAACGTTTCTCAACAAATTTTAACTGTGTTTGCACTACCTTATCGTCATGCCACTAGTTTTCAAACCTACCTCCTCTTACAGGCCAAGAGTATAATAATCTGTATATCGTTTTGTAAATTTATGTGTTTTACCAAATTTAATCCAATTTATATCTTTATTAAAATGTTTTTACTTATATGCAGCGTAAACTTATTTCATAAATAAAATGTGTTTTTGTATTATTTTAAAATTTATCTATATTTTAATCCATATTTAGACATGTCTTTTTATCCAGAAAACCAAATATTAAGTACATAAGTTGTGTAAAGAAATATACCTATATATTAATATTGTAACCCAAACGGTACGTTAACAAGTACTGCTTTGCCTGCAGCAAGTAAATTTACTCACTAAAGTTCTTTGAATAACATTACACAGCATATCCCAAATCTTGTTGTGACGTGTAATTAATAGTCCATGTTCTCGTGGGTACCTACCAACGTGTATTACACACATTCTTGAGGTCTAATTGCTCAACTTACCTGTGAATAGTTGACATAATAATATATACCTCAATTTACACGACTTAGGAGCTCATACCTGAACGTGAATAAAAATAGTGCGTATACGATTCGGTTAATTTATTTCGCTTCATTCATTCAGTTCAATGGGTCACGAATAACATTTTACCTCAATTCAACCTATTATAACTCTGGGTAAGTAATATAATAGTGAACACCAAAACTCAGAAAACCAAAGATATATCACTGGATTACTGGTAGATAAAGCCATGAATACTTATTTGTTATTTAAATGGACTACAATAAATATTCATCATTCACAATTATACTATAAATAATAAATGAGTTATAATATATAATTAATCATACGCTTTGATTGTTACTACACCCACACGTACACGTGAAATGACATCAGTAGAATAAATAATCTTAACTGGTAAAATATTGTATCCATTTATAAAGTAGAATATTCTAGAATACCTAGTTAAATTTCTAAAATGTTCTATCGTATATTTAATAAATACACTGACCGCATTATTTTGTTTATAGCCCCACTACTTACGTTCTCGTTGTCACGATTTATGGGTACAGCATTTTATGGGATGCTTGGACTGTGACCCACCTATCCCGAGCCATTGGACTATCCATACATTACAATGGACGCGATAAATATAACCTTGAACGCCATGAGAACATTAGGGTAAGTTCTGTACAAACTGATCAACGATTGGATTGAAATAATTGTAACTTTACAGATTCGATGACTAAAAAATTCTCATATTCGTAACCGACTGAGCTGACTATAACGTATAACATTTACGTTAGCAAATAACAACAAAATAAACATGTGAATTTACACTCACGTTTGTGGTTCAACAATTCACAACAATTACACAATAAACTTAACATTGAGGTAAATAACTAAGCAATTAAAAAAATGACAGGACGTACCTTTTAGAAAAATATTATATTGCTATTTTTTAAATATTGTTTATAAATTATTAACTGTAGATAACGCGAATACCAGTAACTAAGCCATATAACGAGGGAAGAGCATCACAAAGCAAGTGACTCACAATTATTGTTCGCGCTCCCTTTCAAACTGTGAGGCAAAATAAGTACCATCCTAAGTTTAATTAGCAAAGTTGCAATTGAATCATTTTCAAATAATACTATGATGTGACGACCATTAAAACAAACTTCAAAGTTTATGCGGAAATTAGTCCCTTTTGTCATGTTTTCCATTAATTAACTTTGCTTATTTTATATTCAAATGAGACATCAATGTAATTTCGAAATTTTAGTTCCATTAAATATAGAAAAAATTGCTTATTTCGTTCCAATTGTTTGTTAAAGAATACTTTATGAAATACATGACATTAAAATTTAGTACCTTTATTTAGGTATTTCTTAAACCTACCTATTTTATTAGTAGAAATTTCATCCTGGATATAATTCAGTCAGTCAATCTTAAATGTTTAATTATAATTACGAAACAATATTGCGATAGTACCTCTCGTTCTTGTTTCATAAAGAAATTAATAACAACTCAAACTTCAACACGTAAAGGTTAAGCGTTCTCACAAAAACTTTATTACATTAACTTTAGAATAACTTAAAATTAAACAGAGTAATTATGCAAAATAGAACAAAGAACTTAATTATATATTCAGGAGGATTTGCAACAAACGACTGCTTACAACTAGTGTTCGGGTAAGTAATAGTTCACTACTGTAATTTATTTTTTAATCAGTTAAAGGTTTTTGTAGCCATAGAGCTGTGCAATTACTAGACGTGGAGTTTTGTCGTAAATTGTATTTGCTATTAGTTGTCGCCAGTTGGTCTAGACTGAAGCGTAGTGGAATGGTACAGAGCAGTAAAATTATTTTAGTTAAAAATAGAATTTGTCAGTTTGTTCGAGATGTCACTATTGCAAGTAACGCGCCATGGTTAAGGACGACAAGAAAAAGTAATTGAACTAGCACAACACGCGGTCGTGTGATATATACCGTCATGAAAGTGCTTTATGATGTTGAGCACTTAATACGTGCGTTGTCATTTATTGCTTTCCTTTTTGTAACGATGCGTCTTATACCATGTTTCCCTAACAATAATTTACACAATACACAAGAGGTACTTACTTCCGATAGTAAACTTTTCGGATCCGAAACCTGTTTCCGCTGAATTCTTGATCAATAAATTTACCTCAAATAGGTAATTATAATTATAAGTCATAATAAAATGCACGTCGTATCGCTGCCACGAGAAAAAATATACTTACCTACTAAAAAACAAAAGAAAAACGTCGAACACGCAGTTCAAATGTAGGTTCGAAAGGCCTCGATGTAGGTTTGACTATGCAGGTTGGGCCTTAAAACAGATGTATAACAAACGTCATGTACGTACGTATAAATGGACTTAGGCAGTTGTATCAATTAGACATTATAATATATAACATATTGTGTATAATTGTCCATATTAACAATTACATTCAATAATAATTTAAAGTCCGATTACGTGTACGTCCATAAATTTATTCTGTTTTTTGTATAACTAAAGTATTTTTAACGTGCTTAAACTGTCATATTAATTAATATAGGATTACATTATTAAGTACCTATTACAAAAACATTTAAGCGTATTACTATAACACTTACGTGCATAGGAGAATGGCAGACCGTCGGACCATCGGAACTCTCCCTCGTGAACGGCGTCCGTTGCACCGATCCAGTACACATCGTCCACTCCGGCGCCGGGACTACAAGATAATACGCGTCAAATGAAAATGAAGTACTTATCGTTACTATTCACGAGCATTTGTAGCTCAGTCTTGGAAGTTTTTTCGTCGTTTAGTACTTATAATTGTTACTAGATTTTTTTAACTAAAACACTCTTTGTACATACTTTACTTTTGAAAATTGTAACCAGTGTGTGTTATGAAGTGGCGGACAATCAATAAACATAAACACTTAATATTGTGTTATTAAAAGTATTTAAATATTTTTAAACTCTAAATAATTCTCTTTTTTGTTTTTCGAGGCGCGCCCTAAATATCGCAAAGACAAGGTACTATCTATCTGTTATTTATTTATAGACTTACCCTGTTGATTTTGTTCGGATTACCTACTTAAGATTTGATTAAATTGTTTCTACTTTGATCAAAGTTTCAATTAACTTGAAATATAATTACGACAAGCAGTATTTATTTAAGCCATTTTATTTCGCTGAAGTAAAAGACAATCTTCAAAGATTTGCTAAAGACTTCAAGAGATATCTTATGGATTAGTTATGACTACTTTTCTAATAAACCGATAGATAATCTCACGATTAATTAATTTTCATTGATAATCTTCAAAATACTTACGCGTGAATTAGCATTTGATCCATTGCCTGCTGTTGTCGCTCATTCAGCACACTGGCGAGATGTCCTCCGAGCCTCACGCACTCCGCTTCCGCCTGCCTCCAGGCTCTCTTCCCCTCGCGAATAGCCGATATACAAAAGTCCTCCGACACCACCCAGCCATACTCACAGTGACCAGTAATTTCCTCAACCGCTTTATCCATCCACCACACCTTCAACCACATCGCTGAGGAGTTTCGTTTTGCTATAATACTAATATTTAGTTGCACCGCGTTTCCCTCTGAAATTATTTGTACACTACGTAATGGGTCCCCCGGTTGCGAACAATGCTTCCACTTTGATTCTCCATCTTCGAGCGTGAGCTCCATTCCTTTACAAAACGGCTGGTAATCTTCTTGGATTATATTGGCGATGTCATGTCTCGCCGTGATTGGTCCCGTACCCATTTGTAGCCGTAACGCTACTTTGTTCCCATAAGGTAGGTGTATTTTGTACGAGCAAACCAGTTTGACCGTGGGGCCGACTTCGAACGAGCCGTTTCGAGCCGTCAGCAGTACATCGTGACAATGGTCCACTTGACGGTACGTCACGGCGAACGTGGGTCGGCCATGGAGTTCTATGGCGGGGTTTTTTGATGTAGAGAAATAGATAAATTTTCTGTTTACAAGGGGTATCTGTTCGAGCTTCCCGCAGAGCGGTGGGGTATTCGGCGCAAAACGTATGAAACCAGTGGAGCAAGGGACGTTAAATTTATGCAGTTCGATGAGTAAGGCGTTTTTTGGTGCGGGCAGAGGAGCGAGGAGCCGGCAGCCGTGCGTGCGCGGGAGTTGCCCGGAATGCACGCGGCCGGCGCGCGCGGCCCGCAGGCGGATCGCGCATTCTGCAACAAGTTCACATTCGTTAGAAAGTAGGTAAGTTAAGTAGGTAAGTTTTTGATAAATATCCTACGTAGTTAAATTTTTACTTAAAAGTCTTATATCAATTATCGTTTTTGAAAATATTATTCCGGAGAGCCAATTTAGATAAAATATTAACGACGATTAAAAGGTAGAATTTGAACCCGCAACAGTACGATCACTAACTCGCTCGATTACTACTAAATCATTCATCTTGCATAATATTTCAGTAAATTATACATCAGGCTGTTTCTATTAACTCTGTGGCTCAAAGAAGCGATGCGTTATATAATCTATTTGAATAATTTATACGTGTTGAAATGTTTGAGATTGTCCTCTTCCAAATGATAACTCGCAATGTTGAGGCGGTTTCAGATCGATGAGCAATTTCTCATCGGAAAATCCTGTATTTATATTTGTACTTCCGTTGGTTGTAACAGTATTAATTAATTATTGATTACATAATTAAAGATTTATCCGTTGCTGTGCTAGGAATCCGTCTAGCATAGTTACGGATAGTTCTTGATTATGTACCCTCGCAAAATTAGTCAAACCCATAGATTAAATTTCTAAATTTCTAAAAAAAAAGACAATACTGAATAAAAGACTCATTAGAGTTCTACTGAGTGCTACGCCGTAGCTCGTAGCAAAACATCGTAGCCATTACTACAGAAATAATTAAATGAATTGTAAAAACAAATCTAAATTAAAAAATAACAGGTCCTCGCCTCCGTTTTTTTAAAATAATAATAATATGTAGTTATTGTAGGGTACTTGTAGGTCGTTAGAACTTTATTAATCTAGTAATGAGCTGTTTTAAAAAGTTATGTTTTATGTGGAGAAGGTACGTGCAAACATTTTGTTCATAAAATTAGTTTGAAATTATTTCGCAATACAGTATGAAATACCTATGAGTATTTTTGCGTTACTAAATAAATTTCTAGCATTTGGCACTATAAATCCCAATACAGGAAATTGACTTCGCGTCCATACTTGACTTGTGCCACAGACTCGTACGGCGTGCACTTACAAAAATATGTCAAAAATACAACGTCTTTTATAGAAAAAACATAGTCAGTATTTTACCAGACCTCTCATGTTTTCCCTCGTAGATAGTGCTTTGAAGTGTTTCAGATATGTTTTTTATATTGACATATGTATTTTTAAGAAAAAAAACGAAATGGATATGAGTTTTGTTACACAAATAGAAGACTATACATATATTATTTTGCTTAGAAATATGCAAATATCACCTTTGATCTCAAAGGTTTAAATAAAGTATCTAAAGTCATATAATAGAATATCCTGCTGGGCACTTAATTGAAATTGAATAAAACAAATATTTACTTATTTCTAACGATATCTCGCGTAATTGTATTTATTAGAAACGCCCGAAGCTCAAAAATCTTTAGCCACCTCATATGTGTTGTTGTAGGCTCTTCTATGCGAATCTCGCGAACAATAAAAGATCTTTGTTAAAGTTCTAATGACTGCTGAACCATGAGTGACAACAAATGCGGGTTACTCGTACCTACGAGAACATATGTGTGTGTGTTACTTATTGAAGATGCGATAAAATTAAAGTTAATAAACTATACTCATTCGCAAATCTTAACAAAGTCTTCTGTCTTTGTTTGCTATTACCTTCTCCACCGTAGTTGACTTTCACGAGAGTTCAAAATAAACCCTATATGTATAGGGTTTATTTTAAAGACTGTTTAGGTTTTATGTGTGATGTTAAATACTTAACAGAGGACAACAAGAGGATGATAAAACTGTTAATCAAACCACGGTTGCGTTAAGTCTTCAACAATAATGTAAAACTTGCAAGTATATTTTTAAAATAGTTATATAAACGTAAAACATTTTTAATAGACAACAATTAATGAATGCATGATCATAGTCTTTGCAAGATAAATAAGGTTATCATTTAATATGATCATATGCCGAAGTACCATTGTCATAAAAACAACACTTTCTATTATTGACGTAAAAACATTATTTTTAAAGTAGGTATGTATAAGTTATACTACGCCATACAATATTATCGTATAAATTTTGATATCTCAGAGCAAGGGTAGACCAAGTTAGCTACTTTATATCTTTCAAGATACAAAGAAACTAACTTGGACTGCTCTTAATACGTCAACGAAGTTTATCGTACCTACACACTGTTGTAATATTTTTCGATGACAGATTCGAGCTCTCAGATTATTACTATTCGAGTCTTACTTCATAAAATATGATTATATTTTTAGGCCATAATGATATTATATAAAGACAGATATAAAATAACTGTTTCATGAATTGTTCTTTAATCTTTACGCCACCATATAAGCTGAATAATATTTGTCAAATAATATTTATACCTACATTTGACAGGATAATTACTGTATTTATGCCTTTTACGTGCTTTGAGAAAAGTTTCATAATTGTGTGCCACATGTGTATGTTTAGTGTTCTTTAAGGACCTAAATAAAATAAATGCTTTTTTGATGTTTTTGTAATTTGTCATTATTCATTAGAATAAAATAATTAAAACAGTTTTATTTTAGTCTGCGAATATAGGAATGCTAAGATTTCGATACGTCATCATAATATTAATATGCGCGAGTTGACACGAGTTATTATTATATTTATTATATTCTTTATAGTTGTTTAATTTATTGTAAAGTTGTTGCACTGATATCGGTGTTTGCATTGATAATATATTTATTTCATTTTCGGATTATTAAAAACATCTCGGGATCAAAATTACTTTATTACCGAGACTCTGCTGTCTGCCCACCTAATTAGAGTTTGTGATTCATACTACCAATATAACAAAAAATAAAGTTATTTACTAAAGGATTTTTGTTTGTCACACATTCTATTTTTATCGATAGTTGATAGTTGAGACACCTACTCATATCTTTCAATAATACAATTCCTATATTCTGTGGTGTATTTTGGTACAGTAACGCGCCTACAATGAAAACTGGTAACTTGATCACACGAGGCGAGTATTTGCGGTTGAATTGGATACGAGTGCTATTAGGAACAAAGAACCGGACTCACGTCGCCTTTATAATAGAATGATGGCCTTAATAAAATGGAACAGTACGAATATACTTTATAGATTTATAAAATAAGCGCGGTCGTAGCGAGTCCATTTATACAAATATTAATTTTGTAGCCGTGTATCTATAAATAAAACAGATAGTAGCAGTCTATCCAACTGCAACGTAATCTATGTGCAACTGTATTTTATTTGGCAATAAGACACAAAGCTCGGGTTCTATGCAAGTTTCTGTGCTTGAATATCAAATTATGTAGATACGATGCATAAATAATTTTATCTACACACATAGGTATTAGATTTAAATCTTCTTCATATTAGGTTCATGAATGACCTAAATTACAACTAGTAATACTATTACGAGTAAGTATATTAGATTACTGTTCTTAACCAATTCATATTGAGGGAATATTCGACCAAGTTTCCTATTTTTGAGCCATAAAAAAATAATCAGTAGATTATAAGAGCACTTATGCCGCTCGTTATATTGTCAATTTAATAATTTCTGTATAGCTTCGCAAATTTTGAGGGTATTTCTAGGACCATTGGTTTAAAACCATTTATCTAAATTACATTACCGAACGAACGAATGTAATACAATATTTCAAACGCATTTTCCATTTCTGACATTGAATTTTGTATACAAATCTAAAGCGAAGATCTACCAGTTAACATCCTGCATTCATGAATATTTGAATAATAAGAAAATCCTTTCCAAGATGTTCGTTGAATTTGCAGAGCTTTGAGCGAGGAAACCCTCACACGTACGTTACTCACTCTTCAGCAAAATCATAGAGACGTTCGAATTATTTTTATGAATTTATGGAAGAGTGTTTTATTTTTATTTTGAATTGCCTTAAATTTATATTAAATATAAGGATTAAGAATAAACATTATAAACAACTTACCTAGTCTTAAATATTTAGTAAAGAACACTTGGTAAATGGTGGCACTCGTTATTTTCCTATAACGTAATCTGAAACAAAGAAAATAATTATACATTATTATCATACGAACTATTTATAGTAATTACCTACAATATTCACCTCATTCTTATAAGAGATAGCTTTTGTCTGCGACTTCATCTGTGCACGATGCGTACTTTATACAATATCGTTATAAAATATAGGCCTCTGATGTGTAAGATATATTATTGTAAAGTTTCATCAAAATATATTAAATAGTTTTTGCGGAGAAGAGTAACAAACGTACATCCATCCATTGCATTCTTACAAAAATTCGCGTTTATAGGACTTGCTTACAAAGTAAATTATCTGAAGTTCTTCGAGTAAGCATCTTGGTTCCAAATGGCATACATTAAATAAAATAATATAGCAACTTGACAGCAATTTCGGACAATCAAATAACAATTTGAATTAATTTACTAGCACCGTAAGGAGTGGCAACTGGTGTGAATTAATCACAAATGTGACCATCGTGGGTTCATTAGGAGGGCTTGTCGTGGGATTCTGTCCGGTGATGGATTGTACGGCGCCGACGGTGGCCTTCGCACGTGCAACTAAGCTTTCCACTCTGAATTTAGGTCGACTTGAACAAAACCGATAAGAACTTGTTATATCCAATAGATTAAATGTAATTTGAATTATGATAGAAACTATTATTTGTTTTTAAATAAGAACTATACCTAGTGTTGAATACGATATACTTTGTTAATAACAGACCTAAACAGAAGATTTGATAGAATAGAAAAGTCCTCAAAAATTGTATATTAAGTTTTGATGTAGTTATTTAGAAAGCACCATATGTATTAGAATTGCTTCTAAGAATTAAATAAATTTAATATGACAGCATGTGAGAAATTTACAATTTTTCGAGAAAATAATAAAATAAAAACATCGTTTAATCTCGAAATACGATAACAATATAAATAATAAAAACATAAAAGCCGTCTAAAAAGTATAAAAATAATAAAAACTTGATGTTAGGTAGGTACCTAAGTATTAATAGGTATTTCTACAAAGAAAACGTCACGTCGGGGGGACCGCTCATTATTTACCTAATTGTACTCTACCTATATTTACCTACTATGTATCGAAACCTAAGGTCCCCCCGACATGACGTTTTCTTTGTAGAAATACCTATTAATACTTAGGTACCTACCTAACATCAAGTTTTTATTATTTTTATACTTTTTAGACGGCTTTTATGTTTTTATGTCGGGGGTTTGTTAAATTTTTTAATTTATATTTTTTATTTCATACTTTTTGAAAGTAGGTAGGTAACTTATTATTTTTTTAACCAATTTCCATTTTACATGGAATTCTGTAATGTACATGTGGTCCTCTTTCATTTGATACCTCACTCGGTTATATTTGTAGTCATTTGGTTAACCATTTCCACACTTTCATTCCCTATATTTTTTGAACTACTTAACCGATTTTCATTATAATATCAATTTTGTAATGTACACGTGATCCTCTTTCATTTGATACCCCACTCGGTTATATTTGTAGATATTTGATTTTCCATCCCCACTTTCCCTCCTTATATTTTTTGAACGGCTCAACCGATTTTCATTATAATTTCAATTTTGTAATGTACTCGCGACCCTCTTTCATTTGATACCCCACACGAGTATATTTGTGGACATTTATTTTTCCATCCCCTCTTTCACCCCCCTCTATTTATTAAACTACTGGTCCGATTTTCATCAAACATAGCTAAGAACACTCCCGACATATTCACCTTTTAAACAAAAAAAACAGAATCAAAATCGGTTCATGCGTTTGGGAGCTATGATGCCACAGACAGACACACACACACACACACACACAGACACGTCGAACTTATAACACCCCGTCGTTTTTGCGTCGGGGGTTAAAAATGTAATAAATAATATTGAATAACATTAGTCAACTATTCCGAGACTTACCTACATGTTTTTAAATAGGTACTAAGTAATTTTAGATATAGGTATATCAACTACGAGGTATCAACCGGAATTCGGTCAATATCTATAGTTTAATACCATTAATTTAAATGATAGTGCTATTTGTACCAATATAAGTTTAAATTTACATACTCAATAACAGCTATTTAAATTACATATCTAGATTAATACTGAGAAGTGAAATTTCATTAAGGAGTGTAGACTATTTAGACACAATCTAAACAACACAAGACAAGTGAAATTAATTAGTTATGCTCGCAGTTTGGTCAAATTAAACCGAAAATAGGCGTGACTGGTGTGAGTTAACAATAATTCACACCCAGCTGAAAATTGGTAACATTATTCAAAACACCATTACCTATACATGAAATGACAACTAGGAAAATTAGTCGGGCTAAACAATCACAACGGGTTTTCGTGAATTTCAGCAAAACGGTAAGTGTTATAATTTTTGTCACTGTCTAGAAATTGACCGGGATAAGTTGCTATTTAAAATGGTGATTATTGATTCCTGCTAATGGCGTACGTGGACACTGAAGAAACAGAAAATATAGTTTTGACAATCATAAATATGTAAATGGAAAGTTATAATCGAGGTCAGATAATTACGTTTGGTAGTAATTAGTGTATGTAGCTTTAGTATTTTGGTGCTAATGGCTGTCGGTAGATAATTATATCGCATTACGTGTATTAATAACATAGATAAGTGTTATTTTTTTTTAGTACCTACAGACCTTTTGAACACAATACTTTAACGGAAAATATTAATTATAAAAAACAAATAAAAAGCGTTTCCTATTTTAGGCAGAAATAGTCTATGTGCTTACATAGATAAAAAGCCTGAAGCGACAGACGGACTAACGACTTAAGTTCCTGGTAACTGGAAATTTCGTGAGCGAAGAAAGGGTTGTTCGACAACAGGGGTTAAAAGTTTAAATTAAACTTTTTAATTCTTTTGGATATACTTACTAAAATACAGTTCAAGAGGTGAAAGGCTAGTATAGTATTATAAAGTTGCTAAAAGTCATGTTAGGTTAGTCCTAATCCCAAAATAGATTAGTTTACTCATATAGGTACTGTAAGTAATTCACAATGTTCTGCTAAATTGAAACGGTTTCATCTAGGTCATACATAATGTTTCGAGGTCCGTAAGTTTTGGGTAAATCTATTATTAAGTATCGTACCTTCATGAGGACGTAGTAACATGATTACAAACTGCCAATAACGAAACTGCTCATCACTCATGCGAGATTATACGTTAGAATTAAGTTTTGGTGTAAGTACGACCGTTACTAACAGATATTATTTTAAGCTCAAAGAAATATATTAAAAGTTCGTGCCTAAAGTGAGAATATTTCAATGTAAAAAATGTTGTTCGGTCAAAGTATTAAGCCTTTTTCTTACGAGCTTTAACCATTTGCTTATGAAGCACGTAGGTACGTCACAGAAATATGTTTTACTACACAAACACAGTCGTAAACGACAACTTTTTATGAAACCTCTTCCCATTTGATAACGGACATGTCTCCAAATCTAAACCTTACTGCGAAGATACTAGACACAAAATCTTGTGACTTTTTTATTACTATTACAAAAGTAACTTTGCGGTTTGCAAAGTAACATCTCAGTGAAGATGCGTCTTTACGGCTACGTCTGAAAAAGGTTAAATTATATTAACAGGGAATTTAGTTTATTGAAGCTAAAGTTTTATCAGTTTTATCCAAGGGATTGACGTTTATAGTGACGTAAATAGCTTAAAGGTATAGAAACTTATAACCTATAATTTTGATTTATGTGTTACTGGAACTCGTTTTCGTTCTCTATTTATTGTTTTGCAAATAATAGGGCTAAAATTTTAAACTAGGTAAACCTCACCTGAATGTCCCAGCTATTAATATAATGATGATGATGATGGTAATATGAATAAGTACTCTGTGTTCATAGTAAATGATGTAAATCATTTACAATTCATTTGTAAACACCGTTGAATAAACCCTATAAATGGCCCTGTTGTTCTCATTCAATATTGTTTATGGTTAATTATGCTTACATAATCCACCAGTTAGACATAAACACAGTATAGTGAAGTTCATCACACAAAATTACAAAAATGCAACGAAATATTTTGTTGGGATAGTACAAGATGTTCTTTCAAGTCAGATAAAAAAAAACATATATATGTAAATAGTAGAATTAGCAATATAAAACGTTATAAGGACTAAAATACCTACATTATTATTTTTTTTAATTTTATCGGTATTTTGTATGGGAACTAATTCAATTATTTACGTAAAGAAAAGTTTAAATTGAATCTCGTTTATCTTCTATAGTTCACTAACAGCCAGGCGCGTGTGTCACAGCAGTGGCGTAATAGAGTCATTTGTCTTCGTCACCGCTCGCTAAAACTAAGGGTAGGTATTTCTATTTAGAAATGAAAGAGGTAATGATGCGCACATATTTATTTATAATATATATTCCTAGCCACGGCTTTGTTGTAGCACTCAGAGATTTTGAGTTTTACCTGCCCAAATTTCCAAACATGTTGTATCATGAATTACATTCTTCGTATACGTATCCATTACAAAAATAAAAAAATATTTGCATCTTTAACCCCCTATTTCAAGTGCGATTAAGGAGTTATCAACCGCAACATACTTATATATAGTTTCAAGCAAATTTGTTGAGGGATTCAAAATTTTATAAAAACTTTTACCCTCTGTTTGCTCCCTAGTGACAGGAATTTACTTACGTTATATTGAAAAATTTCAAGGTTTTCGGCTGTCGTATCGAAAAATTGTATTACTATCATCATAATTATTTTAAGTGTCAGGACATTCAGATGTGGTTTACCTATAAGTATATTTTATTATATACTTCTATATATAACATATCGAGAAACCTTTCAAAGTTCGCATTATGTGTAAGTATGAGATTATACCCTTATCTTGAAAAAATATTTTAGTGTTATTAATCATCAGTGGCTAGCGTAACCTATAATAAATTACGGATAAGTTGCGGGCTCCATAAATAATGGAATTACGAGTAAGGCGATAACTTATGAAGATATCACTATTTATATTTTGTTTATCCGTTACCAATGGCACTCGCTGCGTGGAGTCTAATTTCATCTCAATTGATTTTCCCTATTACTGGCTAAATAATTTTCTCTCACACTAAATTATCGCAATAAATCCAATTAAGTACATAACAATTCGCTTTTTATTTTTTACCTATATTAGCGAAGTTTAAACGAAATAAAGCCCCGAAACGTATTTAATACAAGCAAATACAAAGTTCTTGATCACGTTATTATGCGACATGTATAGAATGAAATAAATAAAAATGCTATTTCAAATCATACAATTATAATTTTTCAGACAAGTGCGTTTTGTGTGACACTTTTGTGCATGGTCATTGGAATATCGTAACTTTAGGAATATGTTCGACTGTAACTAAATACCTATATGTTTTCACGAAAACCTTTTCTAATTTAGATATATAATTTTCGTTTTTCGAAATTGAACCTTCAAACCGAAATATTGATTGTTAACTATAAATTCGTCCATCATAGTAAATTTACGTCAGGGCCGCGAAAGCAAAGTCAAAGAGCGGTCGATGTCAGTCATCAAGCTAAACTTCTTAGAGATAAGGGATCTCAAAGTGTGGCCATTGATTGTGCTTCACTTGCGGGCTCTCGGCCGCTAGACAAGTGCTAATCGATAAATAGCATCCGAACTAAACGAATGCGACACTGTATGGAATTGCTGAAACAAAAGAACAAATAAAACTCTCCTCCTCTTGACTTTCCGTTCGTGTATACATGTCAATTCCATACAATTTATATTTGTTTCGTTGTTGCTATTATCGATTGGCACTTGTCTAGGGCTCCCCATCGATCAAACTTAGCATCGAGAATAGCTTTACCGTCTTGTGAATATGTCTTGCTAATATCAATAGTACTTTACTGGACAAGAATAAAAATATGTTAAGTATAAGTAATTATAGAATTGGTAAAGATAGATCGATAGGTAGGTACCTGCTTAATTCGCGTCTAATATTGATTAGGTTCGAACCGGCGATAAAAATGGTTATTTTAAACAATCTAATGCAAATGTAACTGTAAAAATTAAATCATAAATATGCATCTATTAAGTATAATATTTCATAAAAATATATTCGAGAAAATGCAAATAGTGCAAAAAATGCGTTTTTTATACGAGACACCTGTTACTTTCAGACATTGTAGCTAGTGGGAAATTCTTTATTAAACTTTAAGCTCTCTTTGATAATGTTAGATAGTATGAGACAAGCTAGGTATGCATACAGGTAAATATATCTAGACACATTTGCTGTATTACATACATTTTTATTAATGTTTCTGACTGCGGATTACTTCCAAAGTTGGTTTTGTACATAGGTCCTATATATTTTATTGTTTAAGTTTGCAAAGTTCATAATACCTACGACCCACAATCATTTTAACACATGCGAGTACATAGTCAGACATAATTGTTACTCCAAACACGACGGTTATTCTATCAAGTGACTCGTTGTGCCATGGTTGTGGCTGAGTAATTAGATTGCAGTCCCGCATGCAAGTGTGTGGCGAGCGAAACGGATTACTTAGGCACGGAGCGCAGCCTGCGCAGCGAACATTGCCTCGTTTCCTATGTTCACGGTAATTAGCACTTGTCAATAGGTACTACGAACAAATTAAGTAATAAGCGTGTTGTACTTTTATTGTACATCAACACCGTATAACAGGTAAATAAGACTGAAATATGAAAATATCTACATCGCAGTATTATACTCGTAGACTATGACATATTTATAAGCATGTAGGTATTCGTTTTTAGTATGACATTGGACTCGCATTTATATTACTCGTTATCGTTATAAATTACATTATCATAATGTTCTCAAGAAAGGAGCATAATAGTTACTATTGTATTGTATTGGAAATGAGTTTAAATTCTTATTAAAATTCACTTACCTAAAAACAACACTAGCATCTTCAGTTTCTAAACGCACGGCGTCAGTCACAGACCACTGCAGCACCACGCCAGTCCTGTCTCCCAGAGGTCCACTCACTATTCTCGCTGGCAGGAACCTTCTGCGATATCTCAAACTTTTCGCGACCCTTAACTTTGTGGACCTCTCGTCTCGCTGCCGAAACTTTGGTCTAAAATAATAACCGTCAAAATCACTAAAATCACTAGCACCTCCTGTCCTGAAGTCATATTGGTCATGATTTAATGGAAAATCATCTAACGTTCTTTCACTTTCAAACTCAAACTTCTTTCTTCTTCTGTGTTTGGAGCGTTCTGCTCTCGTGTGCTTGGGAATGAAGTACGGCAGGGGCTGCTCGTCTCGGCACGGTCGCTCCTCAAATGATGTTGGCGTGAAGTTCCCGTGAATAATGTTGCCCACGATGGAGTAGAGCACGTAGTCGCGGAGCGTGTTGTCGTCGAATTGTAGGTGAACTGGAAAGAAAATTGGTTTGTTAATATAAGCACGGTAAAAAATATTGTTTCTTAACTTATAAATCAAAGGTCATGTGAAGTAGTTGTTTTCTTCAACACATATATCTAAAGTTTGAGAGTGAGAGCTCGTGACGTCGCGTTGTAGTATAAATTGTACCATAACGTGATGTCACAAGCCCTCACTCCCAACCTTTAAAAGCACTTTTCTTTGTCAGTTTTTGTTTGTTTGAGGACGTAAAAATACGTATCCAATCATTTTTAATAATTTAACCAAATAGAATTTCGTTTTCTTTATCCACTCGTCACCCCTATTCTAACTTTTCATCCTATCAGATACCGATATCTGTCTGTCATGGAAACATCCTTCGGAAGGGGCCTCTGCGGGCAGGAAGAGAGGGCGTGCCGCGAAATATCCACAGAGAGGCCAATTTCCTGGTAAAGGTTCTAGGTATGGAAACCAGCAAGTATTTAGAAAATTAAATACTTACAAGTAATATACCAGGTATAACTGTTAAATTCAATTATTACTTAGACCTACTTTTTCTGTACATTTAGTACCTAAAAAAATAAATTAAAAATTTATCAAACCCCCGACATAAAAACTAAAAGGCCCTCTAAAAAGTATAACAATAATAAAATCATAATATTAGTTACCTAAGTATTAATATTTCTACAAAGAAAACGTCATGTCGGGGGACCGCTTTTCATTTAGGTGTACTTACTTACCTACCTAATATTTACAATCTACCTAAACCTACGGTCCCCCCGACATGACGTTTTCTTTGTAGAAATATTAATACTTAGGTAACTAATATTATGATTTTATTATTGTTATACTTTTTAGAGGGCCTTTTAGTTTTTATGTCGGGGGTTTGATAAATTTTTAATTTATTTTTTTATTTCATACTTTTTGTAAGTAGGTACGTAGGTACCTACTACATATTATTATTTTTAACTAATTTCCATTTAACACGGAATTTCGAAATGTACATGTAATCCTCTTACATTTGATACCCCACTCGAGTATATTTGACGACATTGGGCTTACCATTTACACTATTACTCCCCATAATTTTTGAACTACTTAACCGATTTTCATTACGATTTCAATTTTGTAATGTACACGCGATCCTCTTTCATTTGATACCCCACTCGGGTATATTTGTAGACATTTGGTTTTCCATCCCCACTTTCACTCCCAATATTTTTTGAACGACTCAACCGATTTTCATTATGATTTCAATTTTGTAATGTACTCGTCACCCTCTTTCATTGGATACCCCACTCGAGTATATTAGTAGACATTTATTTTTACATCCCCTCTTTAACCCCCCCTAATTATTAAACTACTGAGCCGATTTTTATAAAACATAGCTAAGAACACTCCCGACATATACACCTTTCAAACAAAAAAAACAGAATCAAAATCGGTTCATGCGTTAGGGAGCTATGATGCCACAGACAGACACACACACACACACACAGACAGACAGACAGACAGACAGACAGACAGACAGACAGACACGTCAAACTTATAACACCCCGTCGTTTTTGCGTCGGGGGTTAAAAATAATGAAAACACGTCTTAAATAGAAAAAGACACTGTGTTCATTGCTCCTGCTGTTAAAATTTTCCCACGAGCGAGCAGACTCAGGGGAAGGTAATTCAATATATTTCATTTTGTCAATTTGAGAACGGAGTATGGAAAATACAGAGCAGGCAATATGAACTGACACATTTCTTAATAACATGAATGCATCATGAAATTTTATAATATTTAATGTTGTTACGTACAATTCCCGTATGTGAAGCGAGTGTGATGTAATGACTGTACACTACACGTACCTACGCTACGTAAAGAACATGCACGATACAAGTACGTACGTTCTCGACAATAAAAAAAAACAAATTGAAAACTAAATGGTAAATTAAAAAAAACTAGTACATAATGCATACAATATTATTTCGCAATTACGGTACCTGAGTTATCCTCGATTACATAAGATTATAATATATATAGATAATTAACTGGATATATAATATAGTGGTTAACTAATTAATAGCATAATAAAATACTAATCCTCAAGGTTTCATTAAAAATACTTTGCTAATATGTCACTAAGTTTTTATTAAACTGATTGTAAGGAGGTAGGTAAATTTAAAATTACTTATTCTAAGCCGGTAAGTTAGAATAAGTAAGTATTTCAAAATATCCGATGCAAGTATAAATACTCACGTGTGGTCGTGATAAACTAGTAGCCTATAACAGATTACTGAACTCCGGATTTGATATCAGGTTAACGTTGCCGCGTTGTGTGTTTAGTTTAGATGTCCAAGTAATGGTATTAGTGTTACGCGATTATTTGAACTCAAACACGAAGATATTAATTGAATCAAAGTGAAGTAAATGAGAAAAAAAATATAAAGTTGTATTGTTATCCATTTGAGTACTCGTACTCTTTAGCCAGGATTTAGCTGGTACTAAATTAAAAAAGCAGTTTTTTAATTTATTACAGTTAGTCAAGTAAAACAATAAGTCAAACAATGTAAAAGGAGCCAACGTTAACTAATTTAAAAGCTTTGTTTTTTAAACACTGTCCAGAGATATCTCAAAAATATTAATTAAATCGGAACTCAACCTTCTAAATTAAAATCCCGTTTCAAAACTGAAATGTCACAGTTATTCATTTTACCCCGATCTGCCCTCATTTTCATAGGCCCGATTATGCCTACGCGCCTGAAGTGCCACTCTGATAAAATACCAATCGTAAAAAAGATTTCTACCATATTTCATACATTAATCAATACAATACCGACTTTATTCATTGCTTAACAAAGTTCAAGTTTGCTTGTTATGAAAGGCGACTGTATTTTTCTGTTCGAAATGAATAATTGAACGGATCGTCTTTTTCTGGTTAATCTCCATAAATGCAAAAGTGATTGCTTTTTCAGAAAAATGGTACTATCGATGCGGTGCGGTGGAAGGGTTTGTCACAATTCACTACGTATGGTTTGGTAGTTAAGTAAAAGTTTATAGATCTCCTTACTAATATCAATATTTAGGTAACTGGTAAAAAAATTGTAAGGGAAGGACATTATTTTTTATGGCTACTATTATTTGTCTTTACCTACGTGAGAAATTGAATAAGATCAATCGAGTGTGATTGTCGTTTTGCGACCCATTTCCGCCCCAAACGTGTCGGTCGTCGCTCGCCTGCATTAAACCTTATTTATAATTGAGTCGGGCTCTAGTCTGCAAGTGATTTGCGACTCATTTACAAACTATGCTGCGGTGCGACCCGCTTCTACGTGATGGCTTTACTAACCGATGTTGAGTATTTTGCATTCAGAAGTAAAATAATATTACGGACGTTCAATTGATATACTTATAGTAGTTTCTGTAACTGTTAGATGAATATAAGCAATGTGGCGTCTGACTTACTAGTTGTTACAATCTAGGTTACACGTTTCCCAATAATTATTTATAATTGGTTTCTATGCCTATAAACAAATACTAATAAAAAAAAATGATATTATACCTATAAATAATACCTACTTGTTCATTATGGTTTCTGCTAGAACCATTATTACAATGACAGTAATACATTAATGTCTAAGCCAGGGATAGAAAAATGTGCAATTTAAGGTAGGTACTGAATGTACTGGTGTAAGAATCGATCGATTGACCCGCAACCTAATAACAGATGCCGATAAGCTTAGCTCTTAACCCAGGCTAAAATTAAACTTAGAAACTGGCTTAGGTATATATCCGTCGTATATCTTAAAAATTCAAATAGAGTCCCCAAAATAAGAAATATGTATAGATATAACATAGGCATGATATAGGTATCAGAGATGTGTATTCAAAACTAAACAGCCGATCGAACATTTCTTTGTTGTGATTTAAATAACAGGCAGGTATAAATAAGGCTAAATTTAGAATGACACAAAAAATATTCAAAGACATCGTTATTTATAAAAATATTAGAACTGAATTAATAAGTCATGGTACTGAAAATGCGTCCACTCTGCGCTCACGTAGGTTATCTGTGTATAAGTTTCTTCGTAGTAATTTCCGATTCTTTCTCTTTAAATAATAGTCTTATATGTTATTGTTAAGGTATAGTTTAAAATCGTTAAGGTTGTTACGGAAGGGTCAGTAATTCCATCTCAATCGAGTCTTCAGGCACGCGCCGCGCCAATTACTTTAAAGCCATTCGATCGCTAGCTAACGACGGACACGTGAGTCACATTGCAACGGCCACGGCGCTACAACGGCAACTACACACAAAGCAATTGAGTCAATTGTTACATAGTTTTGGATTACACATTACATAATACTATTTTATTAACATGTTTTAATAGGTACTGTAACTAAGTAATGAACTAGTATCTTAGAAGCCACTCGTACTTCGCATCGTCATAAAATTTGGCAATCTGTGTATAGGTATATAATACTACTGATAATATCACAATAGTGTATTATCCTGTTCTAACGATGGTCTGCAAGGTATTCATTAGAACTTAGTAATAGAATGAAGGTTATAAGTGTATTTTTAGATCTGTAAAATACCCATATTTTTAAGACGTTCATTTTCGGTAGCTAATTACTTACTTCATTTACCTGTTTCAAAATAAATAGGGAAGATACAGAAAACTTGGGATAAATAAAATAAGAATTTAATTCCCACTGATTTACAACTAAGTATATAAGGTAAATTCTTAACGAAAAGGTCTCCCTTTAAAATTTAACTGATTTCGGTATTTGAGAATATTCCATCTGGCGTAAAATTGTTTGGCAGCATAATCCGCATTTCTTGAAATACTTGAAGACCTAATAAGGATGTACTTAATAGAATTTCAAAAAGGTCTGTAAGAAGTCCTCAAGTTGTGAGAGGACTTAGCTCCTTATTTAAAGTTAAATAATGCTTAAGAGACTTGGACCTAAGCAGTATCGAACCCCTATAATGAGCGATTACCTTGGGATTAAAATCTATAGCATGTTACTTAGCTATATTCAAATAATTAAATTGATGACGACTGCGACATGAATTCTTTTTACAATGTGTGCGTAAATAGTCACTATATTTTACAATGCAAGTTTCCAAACTATTGATAAAATTTTAAAAGTAAAATGATAATAATTATTTGATTGAAGACACCAATTTACTAATTTTCTTTTGTATATCACCAATTACCTACTACCTACCTACTTCAGACGTTGTCAAAAGTAACATAAGTGGGCACTTACAATTTCACATTATTAATATCATTATTGCAATAAATAAGTAGGTACACCTAATTCGTCCTAAGAATCATAATTTGTAGTTGCCTTGCCCGTGCTAGCCACTTTGCGAAGGCCCTACGTTCACACTTTTTCCTTGGGGATATAAGTTAACTATTACGAAGGATAATTTGCTGTTCTATTCAACCTTATTTCGTTATCAGAGTAGAGTAGGGTAGAAAAGTCGATAGTGTAGGTCACATGTTGGTACCTATTTAAGTACCAATGTAAATCTTAATTCTGGTAGAAAAGTTGCAAATTGGCATTTAACATTCAAAACGGCTCCAAAAACAAATTCACACAAATATAACAAGTCAAGTTTTCCGCGTTCCTTTCACGGATGCAATTTATTTATTGGACTAATGGAAATATTTGAAGTTGTTTAATCTTTTAATGAGAGTTTTTTAATATCAATTCTGTTCAGCCCATTTACAGACTTCACAATTCCATTCGAATGGAATAAATACCTTTCCTGTTTCAGAGAATTTCATATTCCTTATTGCTTTCGTATTACAACGTGTAGTTAAACAAAACAGTTTTAAGGTAAGTATATATTTTAAGTGTAGGTAGGTAATATATTATGTTTATTCTTCAAGGTGTTAAGTTTAGACAACATTAAATGTAAAAATATTTGTTACATTAAAATTAATATCCATTAACTGTCAATATGACATTATATAATTAGGCGCTTAAAAAACTAGTAAGTAGGTAAGTATATCAATGCTTAGCCATAAATTTATAGTAAGTAAGTAGGTACTTATGATTTATATCACTAGTATGTATAGTAGGTATTTAAAGTCATAAGTACATCGCTTATTAATTAGTAAATAATTTATGTACCATTATTGATTATGTTTGCCAAATTAAGGCCTAGTCTACCTATTGAACGATAAATGATGAAGCCTACTCGTATTCATTTTAGCATTTAACTACTATGAAGATTCAGTCGATCCTGGGAATAAATTTGAAATTCAAAATTTATGATAAATCAGTAATAATTGAAGTGATCAATTAATAGTGATTGATTAATCATGAACACAAATATATGTATTTAGTTTCGATTTATCTATGCTAACAGAAAAATTTAAAACTGAATTAACAGTTAATGATCATTTATTGGAAATTAAGAAATTGTTATTGTAATTGTAATTAATTATTAGGTGCAATATACATTTAAACCCATATTATACGTCAGGACTTTTAAACATTCAGTAGCAAGCTCATAAATAAATGAAAGGTCAGTGAGTTAGTCTCACTTTATTTGCGGAAAACGTTTCAAATGAGCTGGCAATACTAATAAATTGGAGACCCAACGTCATCGAAATGAAATGGTGTATAAATCAGTAAGGTTCCTTTTTCGGTCCACTGACTCTCAAATATATTTGTCTTGTACCAATGATTTTTGTTATCCTCTGGGTGTCGTATACGGTCTGCTGAACAAGTATAGTATATAAATAATTATAAATCGCACTAAGTAATTCGTGATAATTTGCTAGAGTATGGCATATTAATAACCAGGTTCTGTCCGCGACTTCGTCTGAATACAATAAGCAACCCCGTATTACTTTCTTAGGTGACGAATTTTCAAAAATCCTTTCTTTGTGCGATCCTACGTTATAAAAGGAACTCCTGTCCAAAATTTCCAGTTTCTAACCCCTACATTTTAGGCCGTACGTTAATATGTCAGTCATTAAGCAGGTTCTCCTTTTATATATTATTATAGTAATTTGTGGTAATGAGGGCCACTGCGCATCAAAAAATTCGCTGGTAAATAGGTTCCGGCTGTCATGTTCCGCCCATAGAGATATAAGACTAGAGTAGGTGAGCCAGCCAGAAACGCGTTATAATGGTAGAAAGAGGAAGAGCATTGGAATAGTGGTCGCGTCCTTGTCTGATGACGCATGCGCAGTAAACGATTCGCGTCCAGTATTGTACTGACCCTTCCGCAAACTTATGTCAAAAAAGATATTTTATTTTATATACTACTAGCTTTTTATCCACTTACTTGTGAAAGCTACGACCTTTGTTCAGGAAAGTCGATTCCTTTTTGCACAAAATGCACGCAATTACCATCTTTGTTTTTCATATTTTATTTTTAATAATATCGATAATAAACATAAGTGAGAAATTTGATTGCGACGTCAACGGTACCATAGCAACGGACGGCGCGCAGCATGTTGCCATTGCGCATGCGGCAAGACAAGGACAGTGCCTCTATTTAGAGTTTCTGTCTCTCTTTACCGTGATACGCTTCCACTTATAGACAGTCCTATGGCTCACCTACTCTAGTCTTATATCTCTATGGTTCCGCCAATCAAAGGCCAATAGTTTATCTGTCATTGATGGAGTCTATTCAACTACCCTGAATTCGAACTGTACATTGATGAACTAAATCATCTTTAGCGTTAGACTATCGTCAGCTCAGCCATGCTATGAATAAGGGAACTGTGAAGTTTGCGAACCGTCAGCAAACAAAAGAATACACGAGTTAAATCCGTGATAATTGTTCCATTCAAATGAACTACATCAAATTTTAATTTTGTATTCCAATCAACAGTCATTTGCAGAAATTAAATTATTCTGAATAATTTACAGTTACATAATTATCTCTGATTAATGAAGTAGCATAATTTACGTTGTTTCTGGATAAACTTTCATTGTTGTCCCACAAAATAATGTTAATTATACTTAAAACTGAATATTCGTATGATTTATTTAGCTGTTGTCGACGAGGTCACATCACGGTGGTCAATTTTCTTCTTAGGTCACTCATTCTCTTTATTTATTAATATGAATCCATTAACATTTTTCGAATTACATTTTAAGGATTTACTAGCATTCGTACTTTTTAAAGAGATGAAAATACTAATGACCATTACTTATAGAGAATGATACGTACTTTTACATTGGCCTATTTGGGAAATTGATATAAGTAAATTATTATTTTTACCTACTTAATTATTTGTTCACCTAAGCCCGGAATACTGGACTTTCCTATCTGGTAATATTATAAGGGTTTATTCATAAATACAAAAAATCTTAGCTAGACTATCCACTAACCACTCGTTTCATAACCACTCACCTAAAAAAACGTGAGTAGAATTACGCCATTTACAAATTAAAAGTTTGCTTCAGGATAAACTCAGAAACTGAATAAATAAACTGAGAAAAACTTCGCACAGCCGTCGTTCAAAACGGAATAAAAATCATAGTTTTTCTTTTTTGCTATCCGGGTAATGCTGCCATACTTGACACGGTTTATAATTGACTCGTTCGACACCTGGCCTCGCTCGGAATGTAAGTGCACGATGAAGAAGAAACGATAACAAAACAATGATTGATTAGAGATTGTATTATTATTATTATTATTATTAGACGTCGGCGGCATTTGTAGGTACTATGAGAGAATCAGAAATTACGCAAGGGTTGCAATCAAAACTGTATCTTTGTGTTTTATAAATATATTAATACAACATAAAATATTGATCAGAAAAGACACATTGTCAGCGTTCTATCGTTATATTCCAAACTAGCATTAATAGGCTTTCAGTAGTAATACTTGGACAGCTAACATTTGTAAAAGATCAAATCGTGGATATCGGACAAGTTTGAATGGATACATGAGCAGCTCGAGACCGGAGACTGTAACGATCCTTGTGGGAAAGTTTCATCTGAGTGTCTTTCAGCTGTAGATAAGTATTTAATTTATATTGTTGTATTATAAGTTAAATAAATGGAATGTTATACAGAACAGAAGTGGATATAGAAGACGGCCTTCATCTACAGTGGAAGTAAATTTAAAGAGGAAATAAATAATCCTTAAATGAAAAAAATATCTTTAACTTTGCTATTTTTAAATACATATCTGGGCGAACAATTCGAGTTTTGCTCCGTCGAAAGACAAAACCTTTTATGTGCTTTTAACAAAAAAAATTAATTATTTAATCTTATCTAATCCCACTAATATTATCCTATTCATCTTTGTATTAATATACTTATGTATTTATATACATACACATTATTAACTAATCACTGTAATCCTACTTAATCGTACATATACCTGCAAACAATAATTTAATATCACATTATGAAGCACACCTATGATATTCAAAGCAGACTACGGGACTTAGTAGTATATAAATATCTGCTTTATAGCCAGTATACTAAATATCATATTGAACGTCTGCTGAACCGCTGGAACAATACCCGCCCTGTTGTTAAAGGCAAAAGGAATATAAAAAAACAAAACTGTCAGTACGCGACCGGAAAAAACAGTCCAACAATAGCTCAGCAACAAATGTTTTTCATCTATGTTCATTTATTCACAACCGTTCCGCTGGCATCTCGCCAAACGCGCTAGCAACACCGAGTGCGATGTGGCAATACTCGCAATTTAAGCACGCTATCTTTGTTACGGCCTCTTTGAACATTTCGGAATTTTATCCGTTCTTAACACTATCCAATGTACTTAAGTTCGTTACGTTGGCATTAATTCCATTTCATTGCACGGTTGCCTGTTAAAACTTGTTCTTACCACATCCGCTTTCTTTTTCTGACTCTTGGTATTGTTATGCCCTCTAACCCAATTTTCTCTTGCTAAGTCAATATTTTTTTAGTCGGTTGTTATACAATTTACATTTGTTATTGGTATAGAAAACAAATATTATGCAATTATTAAATACTTCGGATGTTTGCTTAAACTAAAAATGCCAATTAGAGATCATTTCCGGAATAAGTTAATGTACTTAATTAAGTCTGTGAATTCTATTGTAACCGAATGTGTAACTATTTATAAATAGTTACACATTCGGTTACATAAATGTGAAATAAAGACTCATACATAATTATTTATACCTATACCTACTATTACCATATGTTTAATGCAATAAGGGAAATAGAAAGGATGTAGGTACCTTTTTAATTAATGTTGACAGAGATATTATTCCATGTAGGTAATGTTTCCGTGTAAGATTATGGTCAAATTACCATGTTTATGAAAAATATGGTTGTAACTTTTTTTAAGCAAGTAAATAAATACTTACATAAAGTTTAATTCACCTCGTTCAAATCAGTTACCTACTTGTTTAATATAATTTGTTTATTAAGTAGGAATTTATTCTCTTATAGGCCATACCTACTTAAAAAAGATCGGTGCCGTTATTAATAATTAAGTAATTAATTTAGAAACTCATTTTAATTGTTAGCGTGACTACCATAAAACGAAATTTGAAAAGTTAAATGCTTTTATGAATGATTTTGATCACGAAAATATTTGTCATTTTCTACTTTTTGTAACACGCACTTAGTAAATTGACCTAGTGACACAATTAACAGTGCTCCTTAAAAATTATTCAAGAACTAAAATCAAATGGTATATTGTATTCATTTACTTCCAAATGTAAAACAAAAATTCTCTAAATAGATAAAAAAAAATATGAAAATACTTATAACGAAAAAAATGGAGATATATTGGAATAAAACAACGTATTTTAATTACCTTACAGTTCCAAAATTCGTATTGCGATTAAGCTGAAGATAGTGATAGCGCGAACCGTTAAAGTTGTTACATTCACATATGTAATAACTGCGAAGGCATCAGAAAATATAATGTAAATATAATTATAACACGTAAGTAATAATAACAGATAATGGTTATACCGAGAAGCAATTAGGTTATCTCATTGTTTCAAAGGACCGATAGGTGTGTTCAATAAACCAGCTACCAAAAGCAATAATAACGTATCTAGTCATCCATGATGGAGAACCAAATGCTAGCAACAAACGTTGAAATTTACGTTACTAAAACGGCACAGCTACGTGATTACCAGAAAGAAGGTTTGAATTTACGATAATGTTGGCGATTAGTGCGTGAGCATGCCACTTACAATGACAAACGATAATATCGGTACGATTAACGAGTCGGTATTCGATAAGACTCGAACACGGACGGAAAGGAGAATGCTTCAGCGCGGTCCGTTCAGAATGCTATCTTCTTTCTTTGGTTAAAAATAAATAGAGATAAAAACATAATAATTATCTAGACTGCAGGCAGTGTCATAACGCACGCATCTACCATGTGTACGAGTATATCAACAAATAACTAAATGCGGTAAATTGCTTGTGTATAAGTACTTTTCTAGACATACTGTAAAAGATAAAAATGACCTAGGTAACGTGTCTCTTAACAATGACGACTGTAATGTTTGCACTCGACTTGCCCCCCCTTTTCACATTTATTTATGTTATTGCTGAGATTTCTATACTTACACTGCGGTAAAGATGACTCTGGCTTGAATTGGAGCGTGTGAAGTGTTTGATCACGTTGCAATGTCCATAATATATATTATTTTATCCTGTGTGGTATATACGAGAAGTCAGAATTTTAGATGATTTTCTTATTACAAAATTACGACGTGAGTCGTAGTACAATTTATTTTAAGTAACAGGAATAATTAAGGGACTGGATTACTGTATTCAGCATTAGTAGGCAATGAAATATTTATGAACCTCATTAATGTTGATTGTAGTTATGAATAAAACGCAAACGGATTGCCATAATTAACCTTCTTATACATAGATACTAATGAGAATAGCTAAATTTCCTTAAAAAACTTCAGTCAGTTCGTTTTAAAATGGCAATTATGTTTTTGTATTTTTTTCTTATATATTTCAAAGATTATGTGATTATACATTCTTTCCTTCATTTATTTATTTTTCCGTTGTGTACCTATACCTAAGCACAACATATTTATAATATTTCATGGTATGTATTGAGATAAATACCGCTTTGGTGCACTCCAGTTGAAACGTTAAACATTTGAACCCTACAGAGTTAGAATGAAACAACTATTAACGGATTTAACTCGCGTATTTTTATTTTATTTTATTTGCTGACGTTTCGGATTCTTTACAGTTTCCATAATCGTAGCATGACTGAGCTGACAAAAGTCTAACGCTAAAGTGATTTATACAGAGTTAGTCACGTAAGTACCTCATCATCATAATATGCATTCGGTCATAGCACGTACACATTTTACCAACGTTTAAAGCATATAAACGTTATGAATAACATATCAAATACGTAATTCTAATTTTACGAACTTACTAGTCACGGAATGTGGGTACATTGCAATGTCTGATTGCTATAGTCGTGTCTGAAGGTTTTGTTTTATAGATAATATTATGGGGAAGTAACATTTTCACCGTTTAGTATAAAAACTAAAAGGCCCTCTAAAAAGTATAACAATAATAAAATCTTAATATTAGTTACCTAAGTATTAATATTTCTACAAAGAAAACGTCATGTCGGAGGGACCGCTTTTCATTTAGGTGTACTTACTTACCTAATATTTACAATCTACCTAAACCTACGGTCCCCCCGACATGACGTTTTCTTTGTAGAAATATTAATACTTAGGTAACTAATATTAAGATTTTATTATTGTTATACTTTTTAGAGGGCCTTTTAGTTTTTATGTCGGGGGTTTGTTAAATTTTTAATTTATTTTTTTTATTTCATACTTTTTGTAAGTAGGTACGTAGGTACCTACTACATATTATTATTTTTAACTAATTTTCATTTAACACGGAATTTCGTAATGTACATGTAATCCTCTTACATTTGATACCCCACTCGAGTATATTTGACGACATTGGGCTTACCATTTACACTATTACTCCCCATAATTTTTGAACTACTTAACCGATTTTCATTACAATTTCAATTTGTAATGTACACGCGATCCTCTTTCATTTGATACCCCACTCGGGTATATTTGTAGACATTTGGTTTTCCATCCCCACTTTCACTCCCAATATTTTTTGAACGACTCAACCGATTTTCATTATGATTTCAATTTTGTAATGTACTCGTCACCCTCTTTTATTGGATACCCCACTCGAGTATATTAGTAGACATTTATTTTTACATCCCCTCTTTAACCCCCCCTAATTATTAAACTACTGAACCGATTTTTATAAAACATAGCTAAGAACACTCCCGACATATACACCTTTCAAACAAAAAAAACAGAATCAAAATCGGTTCATGCGTTAGGGAGCTATGATGCCACAGACAGACACACACACACACACACACACACACACACACACACACAGACAGACAGACAGACAGACACGTCAAACTTATAACACCCCGTCGTTTTTGCGTCGGGGGTTAAAAAATAAGTTTAATAAATTATAGCAAGTCAATCCAATTTGGATCCCGACGCCGCGACGGATAAGTACCTACTGCAACCCGTGAGGCACGTAGTATATTTCGAAAGCTTTGTTTTATTGCAGACACGTCGCAAAAGCTCCATACTTCGGTCTCAGTTGGAAGCTTTCCAAAGATAGCTGCTAGGAATGGGCATGTAGTGAAACAGGTATAAATACTGCATACAACCCTGTCACAGGTATTAACAGTGACAGTAATGATACCCATATATTCCTTAGATAAAGGCAATCCACATAGAAATTATTTTTTATCTTATAAAAAGGTAAAAACATCATAAGTTGTAATTAAGCTAATCAATAGATGTATGGGTACGCTAAAGTGAGTTAAACATTGAATAGTTTAATTATTGTAAAAAAACAAATTCACTAAATATTATTTCAGTAGGTACGTGAACGGTTAATTGACTCTACATTATCGGCGATGATCAGTAGTGCATTTATTGGAAATCTTCAAAATTTTCTGCAATTTTTAAGATGATTAAAAAAAATTGTTACTATAATAATAATAATATGTTAAAATAAAATAAACAGTACATTGTATTGGAATGAAACAACTGTAGACGGATTTATTTCGCGTATTTTATTTTATAAAATAAAATACGGGAGCTTAATCCATCTACCGTTGTTTCATTCCAATGTATAATAACCGCGAAGGCATCAGAAATTATTAAAATAAACAGTACTTCAAAGTCTGTACAAATTGATCTAATTCCAAAATACGCCTTCAAAGAGGTACCAAAATATACTCTGTGTAGAATCACTACAAGCAGTTTCCGAATAATTATATACCAAACCTACAATCATAACTTACCTTTATTAAACTTGATACCTCAGCAATATTGTGTTTGTCTTCAATTCTTCTATTATACGTTATATGTTACAAAATACATACTATATGATTATCATTGCGCTGTTTGTATATGTTTTAGTATTTTTTTGGCATTTTAATATACAACCAGTTACTACAGTTGGTATTGACATCAAAAACATATATGTATATATTTTTTACTTTCATTAAACATTCCAAAAAATGAATAGTTTAAAATTACATTATTTAGAAAACCTCGAGAAGACCGCTACAAAATTAGTTCTCATCTTTTATATTAAGTCGAGTATAAGGATCAAAGTGGTTTTAAGTAATAATTGTAAGATTGAATCTGGGTATCTACTATTTCGATAGAACCATAAGCCCCATTACACCTTGCACCTGCATAGCTCGTGATCATAAATTTCTAGAAAATTCAGTGCAGGTCGTAAATTAAACAACTTCTCGCCGCATCCATTTTCAGAAGTTTCTCGGCTGTTGCTTATGTTTCTAGTATTAAGTAAGTAGATACCTACAATCTACATACTATATATTACCTATTTTACGTAATCGTACAATTTTTATTATTAGATACTATACATATAAAACCTTAATCCAGTCACCGCAAAAGTTTATCAAACCTGGACAAACGCTGTATAAGTCGCACACAGCTTATAAGGAACTTGTGGGTTGTTTAGGATATATACCTGCTTAGGTTAATAATAAAACGGGTTTAGGTGTCTTTGTTCGGTTACAATTTTGATTATTTTTTTCTGAATCTGGATTTCTAAAGGTTTTTTAAATCACAAAGCTGCAATATTGTCTACCTCTTTGCAAAGTTTTCTAAATAGCCGGTATAAATTTCTATCCTGGTCAATAAAGAATATAAAGAAATATTTCCTGTCAAACAAGTTCCAGAGGTTTCTTTTCGACCCGCAAATCTGTCTCGATACCAGACGACTGGCACAAATGAAAGTCCCGCGTCAACCCGCATCACGGCACAATGGCGTCGCGGTGCTATTTGTCAAATGCGAGTTGGCCTAAAATAGACGGTTTCCTCCCTCGTAACTCATAACCTATGATAAATGTACTCACTGGTTACGTGATATACATTATACATATAAAATTTAAAAACCAGTGACTCTATAACATCTCATACATGCTTTACGTTATTATTTATGGGTTCTTATTACGATAATTAGGTAGGTACCAAATTTAGAGGAAGAGAAAAATAAAAATCCTTTACATTTAGGCAAGCAGTATTTGTATAACTAAATTATTAGGTACTATAAATAAATAATTACATTAGTAAATGCATTCTCGAAATTTGTTGTTCTTAATAATTTTAACCCTTTTGTTGTTCTTAATTCATCGACTTTTCACCTATTGATGTTGGGTATTCAGTGATGAGGAATTGGTCTACCTAAATCGCATTTTGTAGTATTATAAATAATAGAACAAAGCTCGGTTTTACAGGTATTTTTATTATTTATATAAGAAAAATATGAAGCGTTTCTATCAATAAGTACCTATACATAAAAATAATCCTATATGAAACACTATCCCGTTTCCTTAACATTCATTACGTATTTAAAGTAAAATCTACATAGCGTAATTCGTGTGACGTGAAGCATTTTTAGCTCGTTAACGTAGAAAGTTTTTTGCTATAATAACGCTCTGCCAAACCCGTTCGTATGCGTCGTGTAATGGAATAATAAAAACGTCCCACTATTTCAGTTATTTCGCGGTTTGAAATGGCTTTTGCGTCCATTACGAGAATAAACTTTATTTAAAGCTTTTGCCTGATTTGGTTTTGAGCGAGACTGAATTTCGTGAAGTGTAAAATGTAACCAGTATATTACAATTTAAGTTATAGTTAGCTTAAAGTTCAGCCTTAAATATTTCGAAACCATTTTATTATAATTCATTAAACAATATACGAGTATATAGGTAGAAGTGCATAATTTAAATAAGTCACATTAATAAATTGTGGTGAGATGGTGTCTGATCGAAAACATTTATGAAACCTCGTTCAATATGCTGAAGTTAACGAGATATTAATTTATTTAAACTCTACCGCAGCAATCCAAAACGTTGCACGGGAATTATTATTGGAGTTTAAAACAACGGTATAATTGAAACATTCGATGAACGTCAGGTAAATAGACCATTGATATACATTATTTATTTTACACGTGTATTTTATACCTATTTGATGATCTGTAGACTTTAACTGTTTTGGATTTAAAATTAAAATATACAATCCTTGTATTAGTAAGTACCTATTTAGAAATAAATTAGAGAGCATTAAGTTTGATCAATATTTAATTTCGTTATTATTATAGTGTAATTGGATTATTCGTCTCTAAATCCACCGCACAGTTAATTAATTTTAGAATCTATTATTTCAATTTAAATTAGGCTTAGGTATAATTTGTATGACATGAGTGAATAAATACAACCTATCGATATATATATAGGCTAACTCTATATTAATGGTCTGAGGACAAGATCAAGTGAGTTCATATTTATGGCGTTTTACCTACTACTCCACGTGGGATTTCTTCAAATGACTAACATCAAGCAAAAATGAAAATATGTTAGGGACAGATCATTATTATTTTCGATATTTATTCGCAATAAAAAGGTCAAACACCTGGATTGTAAAATTGCAAGAAAGATAGTACCTAAAGGTAATAATATGATATGATAGTAGGTACAGTTTAGTATAGTTTTAGAAGTAGGTACTTGAGTCGATAGTAGTTATAAGTGCCGTAGTAGAGGCATTGAGTGCATTACTTATATTTAACTCGATGAATTTAAACATAATATGCACGCGGTTCAATATTTTTTAAGCAGTTAGTAGATATAATTATCTTGAAATAAAATAATTTTAAAGTACCTACTAAAATAACATCTTTTAATAATTTTAAAACAACCATTTCTTTGTCTTCGTGGATGATAACGATACTTTCCTACGCGAATTTTAAATTATATCTCAAATACTTTATCAGAACAAACTTGAGTCGTTACAATCATAAAACTCATTTTATACTTCAGTATAAGTTTTCAATCGAAGTAGAATCCCCGAGGTAGGCATATTGCCCAAATTTAATTAAACTTTTTTCGTTAGCTTACGGCCTAAATCTGTTCAATTAAGGCAGACATATTGAGATAAAAGTACCTGCTTATATATTATACGTATTGTAACGGTAACTCCCGCGTGTGTAGATTCAGTACTCATCTTGTGTGAAAAATAAAGGCATTTACGGCTCAACTTCAACAGATGCCACAATATAGGCAACTATATATTCGGACAACATACACCCATATTAATTTTATGGAATGGATTAGGTGAGATGGTGTATGGATGCAACTAATCTCATTTATATATATGATTAGCTTATTCTCGCGACTTCGTAGGCGCTCGATGTGTACTTTACACAATGTCGTCATAAAATATAGCCTAATAATTATAGATACCTCAGAATTACGTAATACAACTTTGTTGACCCAAATGTTGTTACTTTGGGTTTATCGATGCCTAAATAGAACTTTATATTAATGAAAAGATCAAATTGTTAATTTTATTAATGAATTTTTGACGTAGAAACAATGATTATCCAAATAAAATAGGCATCTTGTATCTACTCATTTGTTATACTTGTATAAGACTGATATATAAATTTCACGTAACGATTTAAATTTTAAATTAATAATAATTTCTGATGCATTTAAATTAATCTTAAAAAATGTTACCTAATTAATTGTTTGATAAGCGGTTCCTGGTTGTACGTACAATTTTAAAAGTTTAGCGGTTAACTAGTATAACTTACCTACCTACTACAAGTATGTATGAGTATAAGACATTTATAATTTTAGTGGAATTAATGATTTATGTATATATTTTATGCAAGTTTTTGTTAAATGTAGGCTTAGATATTCTATGCCTAATCGACAAGGTAATTAGTTACTGGGATGAATTATTTTCTACTTTGATTTACCTAAGGGCTACAAAGGGTGAAGGTGAAACAGCTTTAAAATTTATGCTCAGTTGGAAAAACGAACTTTGTCTCTGTGCCATAGACAGGTACTTATATAAATTTAAGTGAAAAGAAATTTGAATATCGGAGCTCCTAGCAATTTAAAATACAAACCACCTAAAATTAATTACCTTAGGTACTTTTATACAGGAGGGTAACAAGGCCAGTGTTTACGGGTTTTTATAATTAATAAAGTTCTGTGTGATGACACATGAATCCTACTCCAGGAATACGTGAATGTTTTATACTCACTTATTAAGATTTTTCGTTTTAAATTATTATACTTAGGTAGGTTTCTATTATTCTTGTTCTCATTGTCGTACCTAAATGCAATCGATCAAATTAACTAGTTAAAAATATCATTTCCAGATCAATCATTGTAAGAATTCTATTTGGATTATAATGGACTAAGTCAAAAGTAAAGCAGTCCACATGTAACTGCGAATCATTACGATAGCTCACTTGGAGGTTTGCCAGGATTGCTCTGGCATCGTCAGCCGGCGCTACTTGCTGTCTTAATTACCCAATTGCGCTAGTTGGGTCGTGGTATGGTTTTAAGACAAAGATATCTAAATTATAATAAGGACTTGCGAGTAATTTTAACAAGTACTTATAAAATTTTTTGACATTTGGTTTAGTTTATGAACTCCAACTTTAAAGTTATCTATATCACATTATCTTACGAGAAGATCTCGTGTCACTCTGTCTGTGATTGCAATACCCTGAACCGGCTAGACCGACATGAATGTGTATTAGGTAGATATGAAAATAAATTGTAAAGTATATTTTATACCGCTAGGTGGTTTAGGTACGGGGCCCAATAACGTTTGCGGGGTAAGGTAGAGTCTTTATAAAAGTCTTATTGTCAGCATAAAGTACTTATTGCCATTAAATTCAAGAGGTCCGCGAATTGTAGAAATGAATAAACATGGATTATACTCCTGTAAATTTATCCATAGATAAAACATCAAACAAACAGATTTCATTTTTATGATTTATTGTCGCTAAAAATCTCTTCACTGGCAGTAAATGAAATATTCACTATGGTGGAATTACAAACCGCATGTGAAAAATTGTGTTGAAAGGAATAAATTATTACCTTGGACGGTAAGTAAATAGAATAAAAAGATCGCCATCATAATTAAAAATATATTCAATGATTTCTATTGAATTTCATTGAAATTACGATGTTTAAGAACATATTTCTTCAGTTTTATTTTAAACAAGATATAAAATATCAGTTTCAGATACAATTTAAGTGCTTACCTAACAGTTACATGGAATATCGAATTATTTATTTCGTATGATATTTAAAGGCTTCATTTAATAAATTATTAAAGGTCTAAATTGCAAAAGTTCCTTTATGTAATTTTATTTCATTCGATTAGAAATTGTCCATGAAATGTATTTTCTTTTTTCCCTTTATTAAAAAATGCGGCGAAAATAATTTACTCGTTTTCCAAATTGATTATTAAAAGAGTTTATCCTTTTAAACTTCATTCTCGCTCGTAAAATTGTTTGCTGTACTTTATGACGGTATGACATAAGACAAGACAAACTTTAATATCCATTTTAATTTAAATGCAAAATATATATTTCATAAAACCATTATAACTTAGTTTATTATCTTTGACGTAGACAATTGTTTGGTTTAATTAAATAAATTGATAATTTATAATATGAAATGTACCGACAACTAATAAACTTATATATACGCTTAATCGTGTTAAGAGTAATTTTATCAGTTTCGTTATAACCTTGGATAAAAAATAGAAATTTTACTGTGTTTTTAAAGTGGATTGTACAAGTTAGCCACCCTTGTTAATTAACTCAAGTGCTTTTAGTAATAATACTATAATAAAAGTCATGGTTGCTTTGTAAGTTGTCTGGTTTAATTCCATATATATACAATACAAATACCTACTTTATTTTTTATGTGCTGATAGGTGCATGCGTACAAATCCATACTTTTCAAATTGCAATCATTTTTAGTATGTACAGTTGACGATCGTAAATATTTTTATCTACACACATAAAACCTATAATCTTTACTCATGAAATAATACAATTTCTATTATGCATTTAAAATCCGTACTATAATTGGTAATCAGCATACAGCAACTAATTTTATAATAAGAATGTTTTTCTATATAGTTGGAAAAGACTTTTCAATAACAAAGCAAATTCTCGTGCCAGACGAAATTAAGGTATACATCAATTCTATATATTTTAGACATCTCGCATGTAATAGGTAGATAATGGGTACTTTGATCTCGAACAACATACAGAGTTGAATAAAATCTCTTCTACAGATTCAAAAATAATTATTGAAAATAGAGATCGTTACTGGCGGCCATTTATAATACACACAAAATATATCTAACACCAATTACATACCTAAACGTCGAGTGAATCTTAATACTTACAGAGTTAACATAACACATTCATAATAAACTACAATTAGTACAGCCCTACAATGTCTATCCATAATGTTGTGAATCACTACAGCTGATTATTAATATCAATTAAAAGGTAATAAAACACAGTTAGTTCTACACATCCTGGGTACGACGAGTCCCGGAACTCCAGCGAATATCACCGTGTTAAAACAAGATAAATGAGCACTTTGGGTACGGCTACCGCGTTCGATACCGTTTTAATTTAATCTGCCCATTAGCCGGTGAATTATTTCGCCGTTCCACTCATTATACCCATGGGACATCTTACAGAAATAAGCTTAGTATTTTAGAACGACAATATAAAAGAAAAAACGATGAGAATGCAAGAACAGAATAATTAATTTTGTATTATACTAGTTTTAATGTGCGACATTTTAGTGATAAATTTCGGTTTAAGCTGTGCAATTGTGCATATATCCGCCAGTTTAAGATACGATTATATAATGCCCAAATTAGTTCTGTGTAAACTTTGCGTAGAACAAGGGAACTGAAAGATTTCTAAACGTCAGCGTTAAAAAATAATTTATACTCTAGTTAAATTTGTTTTCATCAGGAATAATTAAATCGTAACTAGTATTAAAGTTTTCATTGGACTTTTACCGAATTTATTAATTGAATTACCAGTTTTTTTTTAATAAAAGTATGTAGCTACTAGATAATAATATTATTAGGTACAAACGATAAACACAGAGGTAGGGGCTCGGACACGAAGGTACCTACGAATAGCTTGTTCGATTAGATTACCTTAAGTATAGTTCCATCGATGTAATTCGATTTTTACTTAGTTATACGGGTAATTTTGTTAACTCCTAAATTATATTAGATAAAGAATTTAAAAGGATTACAGAAAATGTAGCAGCTTTAGTGTAATTCGATGTCTTGTATAAGAAATCAGATTATCGTAAATGAAATAAAATAAATGTTATTACATTTGATTACTTAACAATAAATACTGATTACTAATTTTCTGTTTATCGAGACTAACCAATAATATATGATTATAAATATAAAAAAGAATATGAACAACCCATTTGAGAACCTCCTCCTTTTCCTTTTGAATTCATTTAAAAAAGAAATCTACTGTTACAAATCTGTAAGTTCACCTACTAAGATTTTAACAACCGGTCCGAGTGCCTGAGTGGTACCGTAGGCTAGTGGGCAATATTTTTAAATTATTTATACTGCACCGAGATCGAATCCCCGAGGGATGCACTGAACATAGGCCGTGTATCTTTATAAGAAAATTGTATTCTATAGGAAACAACCTAAATAAAAACGGTTAGGTACTTCCAGTGGATTCTTTAATATTATATGTACTATATCGTAGATGTTGCCATAAATGGATTAGGTAGAAAGCAGTATTGGGAATGATTAATTTTGATCATAAAAGATGTTTACTTAACACTGAATGGTTTATTAAAGGTTCTAAGCAAGAAAAAATATTTCCCAAAATATCTGTGTAGGCGCCGATATCACTAGTTTACAAGCGGGTAGCCCTGCACCCGTAGTACCTTACTACAGTTTATGACCCAGGAAAGGCTTGCAGGAGGGCACTTCAGTGTTTCCGTTATTCATGGGACATAAAATTTGTACCCTGTTTTAAAAATATCCCCGAAGAATAGTTAAACGTGAAATTTAGAACCGGAATCTTGGAACGAATTGCTTTGAAATATTAACAAGCCTATAAAAACTGGTTGCTTAATTGTATTAGGTAGTTAGATACTTCATTAGCTTATTTTTTTTGACCCTATTTTAGATAAACTCAAAAATAACTTAAAACGATGTATAGGTACCTACATATTTTACAATTGTTATCTGACTCAGAAATTAATCCTAAGTTCATTCCCTAATAAGTAGGTGACATAGGGTGCGAAATGATGTTAAAGCACATTAAGTATACTTATACTCAAACTAATGAAAACTAGACAAAATATTTGCATGTGGTTTTTATTTAGTTCGAGAAAATTAATAATAAATGCTATACTTACACGCTCGTAAGAGCTGTAATGCTGTATTATGATAGATTTTTATGTTCTTAGTGTGGGTTTAGTTATACCTTTGAAGAGATTTCAGGCGTAGTAGGTATCTAACAAAGATGGAACGTTTATGAGCTCACTTCAGCTGAGATCGCTTCACAGCAGCTGAGATCTCAGAAAGTTGTGCATTGTTGTACTATAGATACAGAATATATTGTAGAACGCAGTCAACGAGTCTTGTATTGTATGATTGTAAATATTAATTATATTTAGGTAGTAGGTAGGTATTATTATGATTTTCGTAGTTATTATTTGAATTCGAACAACATTTATCAGTTAAAATTTGTTTAAGGGACTAATCTTCACATCATTATAATCTGGATACTTGCTTCAACGTTATAATCTTTACATTTAAATTATTTATGCTGATAAATCTAGACAGGGATAACTCACTGAGGCGTTGCTTTGTATGTTGGCTCATTATTTTTAATAATGTCTTAGTATAATTGTATGCATAATTGTATTTTGTCTCACTTAGAAAAGCATTAGTAAAACTAAGTAGGACCTGCTATTTAGTTTTACTGCTTAGTTAGGGATACTGACTATACAACGATACCTATTTCTTATTATGTATTAACAACATAGGTACTTAAATAATAATTCACAGAGTTTAACGTAAGAGTGTTCCATCGTATACATCTGTCTAATTAAATTTTATTCGGAAGTAACATGTACGGCTTCCCTAACAAACATTGTTGTTGAAATAATTGTACCGCATAATTTATGTGCTCTTGTAACAAGACTCTTATTTGTAACATAATTATAATTCCTGTATAATAAATTAACTAGAAATGTTCTCGAAAAAGCTAAAATATATTGTATGTCATACTATGGGTTGACTATGGGACCTTTAATTATGACTACGTCAATAACTTTTTTTCTGTGTAAAGCTTTAATCCGAATTATGCTATTCTTGTCACTGCTGTCGATCTTTGCGCAAATAGATTATTAGATAAATTATATCCCATTGAAGTGGATTGTCTTTTTAAATGTTAACGCTCTCTCAACTGTGACCTGATGACTATTTCCGTGACAAATATTCATGGATATTTTCATGATCATAAGAAACTAGTGTACCCATCTATCATATTATGGTAAAATAAGTAACGTCATAATTAACTTGTGAAGCTTATCCTATAGAACTAGGTATCTATCTGAATATTTTAGTTACAGTCTGAAGTATTTTAAAACCAAAACATGATGATGATGAAATAAAGTCATATATAGGTATGTGCATAATAATATGTGCAACATTATCAAAACATTGGGTCACTCTAAACCTCACATCGCATCGCTCTAAGTAACCCGATCAGACGGTACCTGAGAAGTCTAAAAGTACTCGTAAAAGTTTCGGACATTAAACATTTAGAGGGATAAAACCAGAAAACCTACGAAACACCTGTATAAAATAAAATTGGAAAGCAGACATTCGCGTGTAAACTTTTTTAAAGTGCTCAACGATAATATGAAGTTTAAAAGGCGACGCCGGCTCATTCCAAGGAAATAGTATACTATTTTCTACTAAATTGACGCTACACGGCTATATCAGCGATCTAAAATAAACCTTCTATTTTACACAAAAACTCATAGTATCAAATGGACATTCAAATTGCTTGGCAGCAAAGAGGTTAGGTATAGTACGTTGCCGCTTGACCTTTTCTCTCTCACTCTAGCGCCATATAATATTATGAGAGTCTTGCTCTCACTTAGTCTAGGAGTGAGCAGCAATTTAAGTGACGTCACAACTAAATAGCTTGTACAGGTGACGTGAAAAAGACGCTTATATATATAATATTATTTTTATATAAATGTTCCTTCTAATTTATAATTAAGTAGATAATTATTTTTAATAGGGTTCTACCAAAATATAATTTTTGATTTTCAATTCTGGGAAGAAAGGAAACGTTTTGATTGGCCTTCTCTGTCCACTAATTTTCATCAAAGAGTAAACTGAGTATCTACGTAAAAATAGTACGTATGAAGTAAGTAAATAGGCGTTATTGATCAAATCATAAAAAAAAAAAATCACAAAAAAAAATAAGGTATTTTTTATGCGACTGCACTTTAACTATTTAAGCCCAAAGCAGTAAAACTTTATTTCAATTTTACGTAGGCTAATAAATAAACTGTGAAAATATTTGCAAACCATAACTTTCATATTTCATTTTTATTTACTTAACTTAATAATATTTTATGAAAATTAAATGTGAGCCGAAAAAGAGTTTAACTACTTCGTTAAACCAAAATATTGTAAAGCTAGTTTGATAGGTAGGTATTTTAAGTATTTGGCGTTTAAGAGATGAAATTAAATAATGCTGCTATTTTATGTTTCTGACCTGAATATTATACAAGTACCTACTAATACACTTCAAGGTTTTAAACATAAATATTTGTTCTCGACTGTGAAATTGTTTACAATTTTTCACGTTTAATCCTAAAGAGAATTATAATTATTTAATTACAAATACGAATGGTATTTAAGCATAAGGAGCCATAGGCTACAAAATGCTCAACGACGCTGAAAATGCAGAGGTATGCATTTTGTGATCCGATGGCTGCATGTTGAAGGCGTAGGGCCCTAGGGGTACGCCACTAGGCTATATCCAGGCGGTAGGAGTCCTTAAACTGTCTCAATGATGATGAATGCACAAGAGATAGTCATTATTCACTACGGCTCTCATGAAACGAAGAGTTAATTTCGATAGTCTTTATTAGCTTAACTTCAGCGAAGTTGAACTCTATGTTAGAAACTAAGTAGAACTTTTCTCATTCGCTGCATTAGCATATTCGATAAAGTTTTTTCTTCCGTGCAAGCTAAGTGTGCCAATAAAGAGCAAGTAAAGATTGTTAAAATGTTTAAGTTTTTTAATACATACGGTACTTTATGAATGGTATATTTATTTAGATCATCATCATCATCAGCCCGTCGCTGTCCACTGCTGGACATAGGCCTCACCAATTTTTTTATTTAGATGCTTAAATTCAACTAAATTGTGTGAAAAATGTGAAAATTTGGAATGAAACAACTATTAACGGATTTAACTCGCGTATTTTTATTTAGCGTTAGACTATTGTCAGCTCAGTCGTTGCTACGATTATGGAAACTGTAAAGAATCCGAAACGTCAGCTAATAAAATAAAATAAACCATAACCGCGAAGGCATCAGAAATTATTATGTGAAAATTTATTAAAATATTATTTTAGTTTTAAAGACTTGTGTTCATTTAGAAATATTTACATAAAAAAAACGTAAGTAAGAAGTCCTATTCAATCTACTGACTAAATAATAAGTCCTAATGATGATGATATGACCAACAATATCAAGTTGCAGCCATAATAAGTCATAAAATTAACTTAAAGGGCACTTCTAAGCACAGAAGTAATAAGAAGCTCATACTTGTTCTGAACTAGCCACAAGTTTCATCGCATTTGCATCCAGATAGTGGGAGCGGCTCGAACTTCCTTAATGATCATCGCTATCATAAGTACTTTGTCAGAAAGAGACTTCGTAGGTTAAGCACTTAGTTGGAGAACAAATTATTAAAGTGTTTGGAATATAAAAAAGTTGCTAATTTCTTAGAATGTCTGAATTTAAGGCACAATTTTGACTCCAGGGTCATAAACGTTCGCATTCCAATGTCAAACAACTTATTTTAGTTTATATCAAATATGATTATTATTAAAAAGTGTCTCTCTTATACCATAAACACAAATAACACAAGGTATATAAAAATTATGATCGACAGTTAATAAACCACAACGTATATTCAAGAGAAATTCAAATACCAGATAAAGAATTCCTACTTCGGAATTTACTACAATTAGATACATAAAAATACTGTATAACCATAAAATTAAGAAATAACGCAATTTCCCTGGCTACTTGACTGCTGTGAACTCGTAAAGATGAACCTAAATAGGCAGTAAAGAGTAATGTTACATAAAAAACATTTCCAGATTATCTAGTGATGTAAAGTTTAGTATTCGTCGAAACCACATCTATTATTACAACATTATCGGACACAACAGTTAACCATAATGTGGTCTGACTGACATTACAAACTTAAGGGTTGTATTTATCTACTGAAGTTTTTTTGGTTCTTACTAAGGATCAAGTCCGTCAGTAGATCAGTAGATCAGTGTAGGTTTCCTGTCCAGTTCACCTATAAAGGTCAACGCTAGTTTATAGTACTTACGAGTAAACAACTAATATCTAGAGTAGATTTATAATGAAAGCCGAAAACTTCTGATTCGTTAGATTTTTGTACGCAGCATCACTCTCTGCAACCAAAATCGTAATTACGCCGCATAAAACCATCGTTTACTTTACGAGAACTTTTAAGAATTGGCTCGCTTTTAACAAAACATCTAGCTATTGGCTGATGGCCAGTTTTGGTGGAATTGGCCCAACGTTCTCTACGTTACTTCAATGTCCGAATGGATATCGTATATCTTTGGATGAAGAGTAATGGACCGCTTTTCATAACGGAGTGAAAAATGAACCATCGTTTCGATTTGTCTTTTGTACCTATAGTATTACTCTTCCGGTTTAACATGGTTCTGGTGAGTAATCAACTCAATTGAATCGGTTTCAAGATAATCGAGACGTTAATAGACCAAACAAATTGGGATAACCTTCAAACTAAACACGTGTACTACCATAGGCTGATCTCTATAGAGATAGCTTTTCGCAAGCATCCGGATTAGGTATGTTTGATTATTAATCGGAAGAGACGATGAAGAATATTTTAAAATATCTTATATTAAACTATTTCTTAGCCGACATTAAGAACACTTCTAAAAGCCAAAAACTTTTTGAGCCCTCGACCTCCTTGGTATTGCTTTATATAGCCCCATCAACCAATTGATTAAAAGTCCTAAACAAACACAAAGATGCTTCGAAATGACTACAAGTAATAAAAGAAGTTTCTCTACGGTGGTGTTCTTTTGGATATATTAAGGAAATAAACTTGCTGTTGCTGATACACTATCAGTTTCTAAAACGGTGCTGTAGGGCATAATCTAAGAGCCGATTTCAGAAACATCTTGTAATGTCATTTAATATGTTTTCTCTTTGTTAAACGTAGGTCTGTATGAAAAATTAAAACGGTATCAGATAATTAAGCACTATTTTAAAATACATTGCAATTGTAACTCGTTACTAAGTTCATATCTGCATTACCGATTCTTTGAATTTATAGTCAAGATATTTGAAGATGTGAACATAGATTGGACGATGTAGATGAACAAACATAGCTCTTGTGGAAACGACTAGTAAAGTGAGAAAAATGTGCTTTACACAGAAGTTTATCATCACACTATCCTAATACTAACTATCAAATAATAACTAAGACAAATTGCGCAGACTGTTTCCTTTAGAATCTATGAGAGCCAGACCGTCTCTGAACATCTTTTTCTTCGTTAGCTCTTGCGGAATAAACTGTGGATTCGGCATGTCCTCACTGATAGGCACATAAAATTGCGGCAGTGTTTCTTCTTGCCTATGTCTTAGCAACTTCATGAGTGACTTTACCATTTCCAAAGGCATTTTCCCTTCTTCTTCGTTTGTCTTTTGCTTAATATCATATTGTGATTTATTATTACGATCATTATTACTGAGTACATCTCCTTCCTGGGCATCTTCCATTTGAAAAGTCGTCGGGACTCCGTTTGACATAAAGTTTAAATTTTTTAAGTCTATAACTTTAGCTTGACCTTGTATAACACAAAATGCCAAAATTGCTATCTTTATCACTTGCATTTTTTACACGTTTTACTTTATTTATTGTTATTTAGATATTATTGGTTGTACTGCCCTCTTTCTGGTCTGGATTGTTCATGTGGACTGCAGGAGGTGCACAATTTGATGCCATTTAACGTTCAATTACGTCTAACAAAGTGTGCAAAATTGCTTTAATTGAATCCGTACAGCAGTTAACTGCGTACGGTTAGGAAATACGTAGGTAGGTAACCACTGGTTTTTATTTACAATTAAATACTTTCAATAATTTAACAATCATCAAACAATTCGATGTCATATTGAACCTAAAAATTAGCAGTCATAAAACATTTTTCTTTCAGTGTATCGTCATCGTCGTCGTTTTTAAGTCATATCTCCAAATTATGCCTTATTCAAAACTTTTGTGTACATTGAATTCGGAAATATTCTCTTAAAGTGAAAGGAGCATAATATTTCCCAAGTTTGCTTGAAAGTCATGAGCCTAATTTGCAAGCTGTCCTGAAAAGCAGTAAATGAGCACTCCTAATGAATGCGCCGAGGTGATTACAAATCTGTGTCTCTATACCTCGTCTACTTACTTTTCAGTAGTAACAAGAAAAATGCTTGAAACGACTTTCATGATTAACAAAATGGCCTTTTAATTGTTTCATGGCTTCTTTAATTTTTTATCGCTGATGTAGTGTAGCTATTACCCACGATAATACCAACGCTTATTTATGTATTTAAACGTCTAAAATAAAATCGACAAAGTTGCCTATGCTTAGTAAATTCCCAAGTAAAAATATTAATAACTTTTTAACTAAGTAATTATTTATTAATACCGTCGTGATTTCACTTTTTTCAATTTAAAATTATGTGAAAAGTAAGTTCTAGTCTAAATTATAAATAATATTGTTCGCCTAATTGTACCTAATGTCTATGTGATACGCAATAAATGTTTGGGCTTTGACTTTGAAAATCCAGTTCTGTTCTGGGCAATATTTGAAAAAAACTTATATACTTACTTAGGTACTATTGTAAGACTTCCTATGAGTTCCGATTTTATATTCCGAAACGGAACCTTCAAAACACACATCCAAGGAATACAACACGTATATATACATTATACAAACATTAACAGTCAATATATATAAAGTTAAAGTTACCTCATAGGGTCAAAGTTACTCAAGTGACTTTAACACAACCCAATTTTCCAAGTCCATCTAATTATTTTGGTTGGATTCCAGAGTATTAATAACCAAAATGTGAAAAAAAGTTATAATGCAACAATATGGTAGTCAAAACAATAGTTCAATTTCACCCTCATAATGGTCAAAGTAACCCGAACTGACGTTATACCATGACTACTTCTGCCAACTTTGTACTAGCACCAAAAAATAAGTACGGGTTTTAAGTAGTTTCCGAGTGAATTCCTGGCTTATGTATTAATGAGGCATTCCGTAATGTAGAGGAATAAGGTCGTAATTTGCATACAAAATACCGTGCAGGGAGAAATGGGTCGCACCTGTTGAAGCCACTTTCAATGTGATTGCTTCTAATGGGTGTAAGCCTAATTATGCAAGTTTGTTTGATAATTTTGAGTGACGACATAATTTACGGGAGTGCTATTGAGGTTATAATTCATAATTGATAATAAAGAAATATATGGAGGACGTAGGAATGTGTAATTATTAAAACTATACTTGTAGGCAGCTTGTAGAAACATTACGATTGATCGCTTTAAAAAAGAAACCCGCCGGAGTCCTAGATAACTCAAATTGAAAATGTATTTGCTAAATAATAAGTATTTTTTTTTTCTTGTATTTTTTTCAAATATGATGATCTACCTTATAAACCCCTGTACTTTCACGAATATTTAAAAACCAAATTCCGCCAAATAATACTAAATAATAAAAGCTTCACTACAGACCACTTATATAGCATGTATAAAATAGTAAAACATATTTTTTATATTCAAATAAGTATATTTGCTCTCGACGTAAAAACTCGACACGAAAACACGGGCAGCTGGAAACCGCAGAGAATAGAATTGTTTATAAAAGAATCATACAGACCAGTCTCGCTAATTGAAATGTCCGTACCATAGGTACGGACTATAAACGTGTAGGATCATTGGATTAAAAGAAGAGGATGCAGCGATATAACATTCGGAAAGCGCGATAAGGATACTTTTGTATTTCTTTGCTATGTGATAGGTACTTCATATTAATTAACTTTAGAAGAGTACCTGAGTTCATTTGTATTACCTGTACTATTTCCATATACCTAGTCAGGCAAACGAGAAGTATCTCTCTCCGACTTGGCTTTAAGGTAAACGTTCGGCTATTTACGGATTACAGGTCTAAAACGCCACAAACACGACACGAAGTTACTTTGAACCTTGATGTTCAATTATACGATCCTTGCAAATAGTGTGCAGTAGAATCGGAATCTGTAGGTGAATACTCAGCCACTATTGGCTACGTGACTTCGTCCCATTATTTTTCTCAACCTTTTTAGTTCAGTAAATATTCAATACACAAATCCAACAGAAAAGTAAATTTGGTAATTTGTATCTACCTGTATACTCGTATTATCTTAGTGCATATAATAGCTGCTGCGGACTTTTCTTTATCTTTTTCTGAATTTTTACCCGTTTTATTTTTATTAATTTAGCAATCCCTCGACGCTGCGAAGATGTTTCGATCAAAATATGTAATGACATTGTATGGTTTATTTCGCTTCTTAAATGTTCCAAGTTCAACGCGAACTTAACTTTTATCTCCCGAGACATATTCTATGACTTCAGTAGATATTTCGAGACGCTCATAATGAAACTTATAAAGTCTTCAGAGAGTTAAGTAATTTGGTAGATATATGCATATAACTTTAAGAAAGAGTAGATTGTACCTACAGTCAGTTGAGAGCAATGAACACTGTACACTTTATATTCAAAGTATGAGCTACACTTCATTAAAACTCAGAGAAAACATGTTTCCCTGAAATGAAATATATTCGTAGGTCCTCAGTGATTACTTGCCCCCGAAACCTCAATATTGTAAATATTGTCGAAATCGTGGTTTAATTTTATAATTGGTGTTGTGACAGCGATCGTCATTTATTTTAGTTGATTGTGTAATAAATTATGTTATATTCTTTGTTATTATGTTATATTAATTATTATTTATCTGCACGTATAACAACTGAGTGCCTAGACACGATACGTTCGTGTATTTCACGTTCCACTCGTACATGTTTACATCACCGCGACATCCCCTCGAGTAGGCAGTAACTACATTGTGTCAGCGTTATCAGATATTCGGACTAACGACGCGTGCAACCTTTGCTGGTTTGTTTACATATCCGTAATAGTAGAATTATAATAATATTACTTTTCTTAACTTTTCATATTTTGGTTAAAATAAATAGTTAAGATTACACAAATCCGTCTAAGGATCCACCAGCCCCCGAAAACAAAGGCACTAAGACCGAAAATTGCCATTCGCACAAAATGGTAGAATTAAACTGGAGTACATTTTTTTTTATTCTCATTTCGAAAACGCGTTCTGCGAAACCGAAATGCATAATCACCACCGTCAGTTCACGCTGCTTTTATGTATGTAAGTAAACTCTTTATTCCAAGAATAAAGGTTAACGAAAAATGTAAGCTACCTATACATTAAAATAAGTATATTTGTGATATTTTATTTATAGCTGAAATTCAAATGCGAACTATACCTAAACATACTCCGTTGATATACGTCCTAGATATCATTTATAAGCTGCTATTAAAGTATTAATTTACAATGCGATCTCTAATGGGTTTATGGTAAATTAATAGCCTCCAGGGTAGTTCATAGGATATGCCAATTACGTGTGTATCTATATCAGATAGTCATTTGTTATGTTTGCTATAGAATAACATATTTTAGTTGGGTATAACTAATTACGGTATATAGAAATCAAGTCCTTACTTAATGAAATTACTACAGGCTACAAAAAATCAGTCAAGCTGAACCTGTAAATTATAAAGGAATAGGTAATAAATAACAAATTATATGCAAAAAAAAATGATATTATAGCTCTACCACCTCCCTGTAAAACTACTACTTTAAAAAGTCATTGCAACAACTGTGACATCACTGTTAAAAGAAATACGGCCAGCAAAACGTAGCGCCAATAATAAATGCCTTAAATACCAATTTCATTTATATTTTAGTACCGTATATATACAATAAACACCATGTTAAAAACGATAGAAAAATAAGAATAATATTTAGATAAAAATATACTTTCTACATTACATTAAAATTATTGGTACCTACCTACTGTACAAAATCAGAATCCCTACTTGAAGCGTCAAGTCTCTCTAGAGTAAATAGGTAGGTACCTACATTCAAAAGAAACTGTCAAAAATGACTGACAAAGAAGTTGCTGTAACGAGGACGGTGGTAATTGTCATGTCACAGGAAGCACTTGTGCGACGTGAAGAAGGCACCTTTTAGTAAAAAGCTATCGTCACGCCTTTGTCGAAAAATGTAGGCAAGACTATTAGATGCTTTTAGGTGAACGCATCTAATGTCCCCGGCTTTGTTTTAAAAGGGTTTGTTTTTCAAAGCTTAATTATATATGGGTTTTTCATACACACAAGCAGCATCCTTACTTCTTTACTAATATTAAGCGCAAAAATTCATGAGTATTTATTTGTATTTAATGTTTTTACTCTTTAACGCAAAAAGTTTTGAATCCTTTCAAAACTTTTAATGAAATTTTAGAATAATAAAAAAAAAAATAAGCTTTATTTTATAAAAGCATTACATGAATTGTCCAAAATATTATAACGATAAGTATCAAGTAAGTAGGGAATAATCTGCTATCCACGAGCCATTATGGCGTGCGCTGCAAGATCATTAACTACACGAATATTGTGTAAAGTAGTAATTCTGCACAGACGAAGTCACGGGTAGAAGTTAGTTATATATATATACATATATAAACAAGTTAGTAATATATATATTTATATATATATACATAAGAAAAGATAGTCTTTTCAGATTCAAATTCAATATCGTTCGTAATATAATAAGTAGTCATGCAACTGCTACGAAACTCATCTCAAGCGAAAATTGCAATGACTTATTGTCTGTGATGAACTTATCGTTATTTTCTCATTTAGGTATTAGAGTTGCAGTATCTAATATTAAAACCATCAAATGAGAAAATTTAAAAGGCTATTTTTATGATGCAATTTATTTGATTGGTAATCACTTTTATAAGTAATAAATAGGGCATATTCTGAGGTTTAATAAAATGGTAATAAAATCTGTTCTAGGTCATTTCACCATCTGCCTAGTCACCTAGTACTCAGGTCATTGCACCTGTATCGACCACGGTCGTTCGCCTTTCCGCATGGCGTTAGATCTGTAATGTAATAATACACTTACCTATACGGATGGTTTATAAGTCGTACCTAGATACCAAAATTACCAAACCATAATGAAAGATAACAAGTTAACGTCAGTTTTAAAACAGACAATGCTTCGAAGTTTTATATTGCATTTTGTAATTATTTTATTTAAACAACATTAAATTTTCTTTTATCGTTGCCTGCCCATAAAATAAAACTGAATATAATATTATTCAGTTAATATTAGTTTAAGTAATGTTATTCAAACTTCTTTTGCAAATGGAAGTACGTATTGTCAAAGAATATTGTATAAAAACTCATAAAGCATAAGTCTTTGTGTCTATAGGTATATTTTTTCATTTAATTTTGTATTGTTTTTGGTTTGTAAACAAAAATTCATAATAAGATCAAAAGAAAGTGTAGTAAAATAACCTATTTGAATTACTGGAAAAATCTTTCAGTAAAAGCCTGTCTCAACACATTTTTATTATGAACATAATAATATTGAGATTTAATGACGGAATTCTACAGCAGTACCTTAGCCTAGTCCTAGTATTCCAATATTTCACTTTAACAATAAAAGTATTAATAATTGATAAAAAAGAGGGATTTTTATATTTCACATCTGTTAGTTGTGTAATAAATAAGTAGTTAGTTAATTATTTGTGGCAAAGTTCCTCCCAAAAAGGGTGAGTGATGGTGATCCCTAGACTTATTTTAAAGGTAGTACAGTCTAAGAATATTCTTAGCTATAGGTATCAGAAGAATCTATTAAGCATATGTATGAAAAACAACACAGATTACTGACGCAAAGCCCCCGTGATAGGATGTTCCCCTCAGATAATTAATATTAACGATCGAACGAAACTAATGCAAAATTGTATAGATTTGACGTAAGCAAACGAAAATTGACTCGTAACTAAAAAAAAATGTCTAAAAAATCTTAAAAAGGCTACATATTTGATGGCCTTACCCAAATAGGTAAAGCTATCTTTTAGATCTCCAACTCACGTATTTTTAGAGCAAAACCGACACGACCCTTTCGGATTTAAATAAAAAAATCGTCAAGATAGCTTAGGGTGCTGTCAAAAGATTTTATACCAGTTAGAGAGACAGCAAATTTTTCTGTCTGTTATTTGATAAATCCAAGGTATTTTCATTTTACCTTACTTTAGTTCCGATCTGGTTTCCCAAGGCTTTAACGCCCTCTAAGTTAGTAGTTCCTTAGACCTCTCATAATGTAACTTGAGCACCTAGTTCAACAGTCTGTGTGTAAGTACCTACCTATTTGGTATTGGAAACTTAATCACGGTTTACCAGTACGTATCATCTGCAATTTGCTACTTATAAAAAATATTTATATGTAATAATCAGTTACTAAAAATGGATTTAAAATTCACTTCCAAATGAAACAACTATTTATATTTTTAAGTACTTAATGATAACCTACTTGTTTAATGAATAATTATTACACTGTGCTGAAGTAACTCTAAGTAATTTGTTTGAAGATTGCTTATGTTGCTGGCCTCAGCAAAAAACTGGCAAACATCCAATCACTATCGATTGCTCGCGTAACAGTTACGTAAAAGCTCTTTTATGCCAGAATTTACTCGAATGTCATAAATTTATCTAGAATTTACCGCAAAAGGCGGTTATTTAAAAAAAACTTACTGTCTAGTGTCTACTACAGTCTTTAAAATGATGAGAGTTAGTAACTACAACCGACATGACAACCTAAAAATAAATTGTTTTTAAATACAACTAGGAAATCTACTACGGTTTTATTCAAATTCTACAAAACTTAAATATAATAATAATACGTGATACATACTTTTATAATAATTCAATTGACAGGAAAACGTTTGTCGTACGTAGATAACATGGGATACAAAAAAATCGATATATAAACATTGATCAGTACACTGAACATTCTACAACAATGATAGAACTTAAATGTTTCAGTATGTAAATGCTACACTATAAATATTGTACAAGATAGTTTTGTAAGTCACATTAAGATACCAAGAACATAAATAATCCTACCCTTCGAAAGATCTGATATCACATTAAACATAAACAAATAATATATATACTTGATATATAAAACAATGTTGAATAACATTTCTTTTATCGGTAGAAACTGACATGACGTCTTGCTCGTAAATATGCCTGATGAATGTTCGAGACGGCGTCAAGGGAATAAATTACCTACTTATAAGTGATACTTATTGATTGATTAGTAATTGATATAACTAATTACTTTTATTTAATTATTTGAATCAATAGGACCTACTTTGTTTCAAAACTTATAACAATTTAAATGACCAAAATACACAAAAAGCTTTCTCTTTGGGATAACAAAAAACACGCATAATCAAATCAAGGATAAAGCCATTACATTAATAGGTATAACCTTTTCTTTCCTAATGAATAACCAGGGGATTGTTCACAGTTGGAGGAAAAGTAAAAAAGTAAAACATTTAATGGACAATGATCATTAAGAGAGATAAATAAGGGTTCTACAAAGTCCCTTATCAAAGGAGTTAAAGGCACATAATGAGCCATTAAATTAATACAAACGTCCCTTTAAGATAAATATAGCGATTACAAAGGCTGTCTTGCAGCATTTATAAATATTCAGAAAACGTGACTGACTAAAATGAAGTAGGTAATAGTGAACCGAATTAGTATATAGCTAGATACTTCAACCTACTATTTGTCACTAATGTAGCAAAGTAATGTAACACAATGAAACTTTGCTAACTTATAGAATTACCTACTTGTAACTAGGTAACTAATAGATAAAAGAAAAGAGAGATTTGTAATTTGCTAGCAACTACTGATGGTAATAAGATTACACACAAGGGACTTTGATAAAGAAAGAAAGATATTTAATTTTGCTTGTAAATCACATATAATATTCCTATTTTTAATAATACTATTATATGTCTAGGTGTACTTTGGATTTAAGAAAACAACAGGCTTAACCTGGGTCTCGGGTATGATAGCATACTGCATAATGTCGTGATTTTGAATATTCCTACATTACCTACCCATTAAGAAATACTTTCACGAGTTTTTAAATATCGTTCTAAATCGTAAAGCAAAAAAGTAACGGTAATAAAGTTGACATAAATATTAGCGACAAAAATAAATCAACATGCATTTTATAAAGATATCCTTTGCTAAACAAATGATTTGAATTCTGGAAAACAGTTTGGAGAGCGTGACCCAACTCAGCAAAGGCGAACGTTTTTGTCCCTTTAGGAAAATAAACGGATTGAGTTAAGCCAAGAAAGACGGACTCAGCCAACCAAAAACAGTAGCTGAGAAAAGTTAACTAAAGTTACATTTTAAAATAATTTGTTCCTTAAGAACTAAAAAAAAATGTCAAGAAAAACTCATTATGTTTAGTTAACTGCGTATTGAATGACGTAATTGTACCTGCATACCTAGTTAAAGAGGTAGGCACCGTTCTAGACTTCAAGTCATTGGTTAAGTATCTATATTTAGTGTAGTCAATTAAAATAAAAAGATACTTACCTATATAGGTAGTTACTAAAAGTAATAGGTATTCTTAATCATACGAATTAATACAATCTTGATGCATCTGTTTTCCCTCGGCTGTATTAAACCAAGAATGACACCGCCCAAGTCTGAGTGATAGAATAATTTTATTCTACCAAACAAAGCACGTACGTATCAGAATTTCTGTTTGATACTCTGAATCCGATATTGCTTTTCACTGGCTTTTTATTTATGTAAAACTTTAAGTATTTATCCTATTGACGTTGAAAGGTAACATCATAGAAGAAGTAGGTATGTGTGATACCTACTACATCTAGGGTAATAAGTAGTATATTTTTAGTATCTTTGTCATACCTTGAGATAGATAATTTAGAAGATTCTATTTAATAAATTAGCAATTTATATCTTTTCAGTTTTTGTCGAAATAATCATTAATATACAGATTACTGAAATAATATTACAGGTAACGTAAGATTTTACAAACCGTATTTTAATTATTCAATGTATAAAATACACAACGACATTACTTATGTAATCAAGGAAGAACTACTTTCAATGAAAATATAGTAAACTTTTTATTTTTTCAGTGGTTGTACTAAAAAGTATTACTTATTCCTAAAACAAAACTTCCCCATCGATTTACGCCATCACGCGATCTGTCTAACGCCCAATCGAAAGTTGCCATAACAAAGAAACTTTTACACTGTAGTACTTACTAACCTATAATTTATACCTCGCATTATAGGTACGTAATATTATGTGGCCGCTAGCGTACCGTGTATATTATGTAGGAATACCGACAGTTATTTCGCTCAGAAAGAGAATACACAGTACAAGAATTAACCTAATTTAATTCGTTAATTCTTGCATTGCATATATTATTTTGTGGGCCAAACAACGTTAGTTTTTTGTATTTTATTTTTATTTGTGTGATTTAATCTACGATATACCAAAATGGTCTCTATTCAACGTTGTATCAAGAAAAATAATGGCGTTTATTATGTATGTTCACAGACATTGTAACTACTGAAATGGATGTAACGTGTAATAACCGCGAAGGCATCTGACATTTTTGTGTTATTATGTTTAAATTTCCTTGTAGCTCAGACTCAGTAGGATTGTTCTAATAAATACAAAGTAATGAAAATAAGACGTCAAAATAAATAATTTATAAGCAAGTCCCATTGGGTTACGCTTCTATATCAATCAGACCGTGACGGATGAGCCAATACAATAATAGTTGTGAGGCATTTCCTGTATTATCATTCATATTTTTTCATTAGAAGCTTTCCTACTTATTTTTATATGTATACCGAAGTTATATAGGTTATACCTATATGACGAAATATTTTGCTAATAGGTACCTAAGTAAGGTGCTCTTAACTATTAGGTAATTATGACACAAGGAAAAGCATTCCGTACGATTTACAAATTTAAGAAATAATGTAGACAATAATAATAACGATAATTTCTAAATAGATACTAACTATAGCCACTTTACATCGTATGAACTTTCTCACCAACAAATAAGTAGGTAAAACTTATATAGGGTTAACCTTGGCCAAGGCCAGGTCCAAATCAGTAAAATCATTTTTTTAACAGAAAATTGAATCTGATTTACGATAACAATAAGGCTTATTTACAGCGCGGACTTATCGATAAAGCCCGGAAGAACCTTTTCTTTGAAGGATTTTTTTGTATTCGTGATCAAAATTCGGTTAATATTATAGAAGAATGAGTTTTACATTTCTTGTGATAAGTTACTGTGTGTAAGATAAGTTGTACCTTTATAAAGTAGTATGCATATATATGAAATAGGTACCTAATTATAGTAGGAATTATTATATTAATAAAATAAACCATTACTTTTCCATAGCAATATTAATTTTAACATTGGTGAATACTGACTAATTGCCTATATATAAGTAGGTATATAAAATACATTTAGGTATAATATTGTATGTTCTTTTTTGAACACCAAAACTTGAACAACAAGCTATAACAACACTGTAGGTACTAATTTGAATTAAGTAATATTAATTATTATAATAGGTATTGTTCATTAGCTAAAAACTGAATTTAAACCACAAACGTTGTCTGCTCTGTGCATTAAGTCCCGCACAAAGGAATCAATTTTCACGGCCATTGTCGGCCACTGCCTAGGCGTAGCCATTGTTCGATCCTTGATGTATAATGTACGTGAGACATTAAACAGGTTTCGAATAGTAAGTAAATGCACTTTGATTAATATAACGAAAATATAAGAGTAAAAACACTTGAACGTGATTTCAGCGATCATACGTAGGTACACATTTTCTATAAGCGACTTGTCTACAAACTTCTTACAAAAACTATTTAGGTACATACCTAAGTAGGCCCCTAAAATTAGTTAGGTATCTGTAAAAAATGCATCTTATAATGGAAACATATCACTGTCTGTCCTTTTATACAAAAACCGCTAAACCGATCTAGATGCAATCTGGTATGAAGATAGTTTCGAGTCCCTAGAAAGAACAAGGGATAGATAGTTAAGGGATGTGAAATATATACTATGGAAGGTGCGATAAAAATAAGCCACCCGAAGTACCTACCTAGTAATTTATAAAAAAGCCTACGAAACGTTATATTTTACTCCGGATGCTGTTCAAAAGCTGCTCACTATGACCAAAGAAGAAGGTAACAATAGCCAAATTAATGGATGATCTTCGCAAGAAACCTCAGAAAATAATAAAATCTAAATTGTGAAGATTGACGTTAATAGTCATTCAATTTATTGCCTAGGTATACAAAATTATAGGAGCTCACAAAATTTACAATAATAAGATTAGTCACAATGTAATACATTTTTGATCCATGGTTTTATGTTGATAGTTCACGTTGAAATGCAACGTAGCCTTAAAGATTAACACTAAATTTAGGAACGTTTTAAATTTCTTAGTTTTTTGAAATGTAGGTATTGTATGTATTGTTATGGTAACTAGAATATATTGAAATAGGTAAGTTTATAATAAAATTAGTCAAATTTATTGCAAAGACTATCTAGAGATACAGCAGCCTCTACAAGTCATGTAAATAAACTAACAAATAGGTCCGCTCTTAAAGCCGACTTCAAAAATGGAGATTTTTTTACATTTTCACATTAAGCTTGATTTAATTTGAACCTTATTACTTTATAAATTAAGGTTCTTATTCTTAGGAAACTGGATCCGAATCGCGAGGAGATTAATTCAAACATCGTCTCCGCAAATGGAGCTTCTAATTGTGAATAAACAAAAGAATAATTTAATCCTTATTCTACCGACCAAAATTGATTAAAGTGCCAGTTGGTATTTGTTCCACTGGAATTTTATTTTTAATGTTATCGCCAGGCACAGACAATCGGTATATAACCACAAGACTCCACAAATACACTTCAAGCAATCAAAACATCTGTTCTAATTACACAAGCCAACATACAGAGACACGAATAACGTGCCATGCCCGAAATAAAAAACAAAGTTGCATAAAATTATGACAATAGTTAAATAATGTTAACCCATTATAATCTATGCCTCTGTTCACAATTGCTGTTTATTATTATGAAAGTAACGCAATCTTGATATCAATGTGCATATTCCTTGAAAAATAGATGATGGTTTTTGTAAATGAATGCTCAGGCAGGGCAATTTTTAGATAATTTTACAACATTTGCTCATAGTATGAGGGAATAAATTAACTCTCCATCAAGCATCAACTTCAAATGCACCAATGACAACTTTAATTGGATCTATCAAAGCACGAAGCGTTCTCCCCAACAACGCCAGTTTGCCAAGCTTCGCTTTCTAGTCAAAGAAGCAGAGGTTTTGAGGTTATATGGCCTGTATTCGGGTCAGGAAATTTTAACAAACAGTTGACATCTTACTATAACTACTGTAAGATTCCTGAAGATTTAATTCTAAAAAGATCTGTCCACTCGTCTCATAAATAAAAAATCCATTTAGTCTAATTACACCTACAAGTAACATACCTAAATTTCCATCCATATAGTTAACAAAACTCAGTCCCAACTTTGTTTTTCCAAACGTTCGAGTTAATTAACATACAAGAGTGAAATCTGTTATAGTTATTTTTATTCCAGCTTTCTCTAATTAAAAATATTAAAATGACACATGGGTTACATTGTTAAATAAGTAGAATCATGCTTACACAATTTACACCGTTGCTCCAGCAATGTCTGGAATGCTTTGCGGGCTCGTATTTTAGCAGTCAAATAAACATTTGGTTTACAGAGCTTAGAATATACCAGAATACGTAGTTTGTGTTTTATGACTGATTTGTATGCTACTAAATCCTAAAGCAGAGTGCCTAGCTTGCTGTAAGCCTTCGTTGTTTCGACAACAATAGTCAATAGGTCACTTATAAACATGCTGTGATTTAGAATTTTTAACGCTGGCGGTTTACGGAATGGGAGACAATGGGAAACTCACCCTAGCTTGAGTCATCATATTATGTTAATTCGTTCACAAGTACCTAAATAAATATCTGTCTATTACAGGTATGTATAAAAGGAAAAACTGACTTAATGATTGACATATCAACGCTAGGCCTGAACTATAAGGGCAGGAAACTTGAAATTTTGCACAGGGAGTCCTTTTGTAAGGGGAGCAATAAGAAAGGATTTATGAAAATTCATTCCCTAAAGGGATAAAACGGTGGTGCTCATCGTTCGCAAACGAAGTCGCGGGCAGAAGATAATACATATACATATAATTATTTGAATTTATCTTGTCTACAAAACTGTATTCTAGAATATGTGATGTGCTTAGCAACATTATTTTTAAAATTAGTTATCAATGTGACTGTATGATACTACCAAAAATTAAATATTACTTTAGCAAATAGATACCTACTGTACTCGTACGTACCTAGTTACAAAAATTCATAATTATATTTATTAATTCGACGGTTTAATTGTGTAACGCACTTTTTTCCAAAAATGAGCCAATTTGATGATTCAATGCTTCGACGGTCTTCAAACCAATTGAATTATCTTGATTTCAAGGCTATCTAGACGATACGTAATACCGATATCAGCATTTTAGAATGTTATAGCATAACAATTCGGATCGCTTTCAAACCATGATATTGTTTTTTTTTTTTTGGTAGTAATGGTTGATTAAATCTTTATTCTTGATACTTTCACTTCAGTACTATTAGTAATCCAAACAACCTCTCTGCCGTTGTAGTTATACATTACATTTTATCTAAACTATAGCAAGGACCTACTTACCATCATAGACGACTCCTCTCACCAGCTGATCAGTCTCGAATACATTATGACTGACTGTCAGGTTCACATCACTATCTTTCTCACTAAGGGTCACAACCTCGTCACTTGGGATCCCCGCGAAGGCACAAGCATTTTCCACCGCCCTCTCTTTGGCTTCATCACTGACCGTAGTAGATTCTACTTCATCGCGCACTGTTGTTTCGTCATAAATATCCTCTAATAATGTCTCTTTACTAGTCACCAGATCGTTCAATGGTTTGGATAGTTGATTCTCGTCTGTGTTTACTGATGGGTAAGATTCAAGTTCGGGTGGTCCTGGTGACCTACCAGGAGCGGGGTCTCCAGTAGGTAAACTTAACGTAGAAATACACGGCAGACATGCTACTAATACGATGGTAAGCACGTTCACAGATCGTAAATTTATTTTTATCTTGCTTTGGTTTTTGAGCTTCATCTGCCATTTATTTGAGTTTTTCTTTGTAGATTGATTGTTGGACGCCATTTTCAGGTTTGTGTCTTTGGGATTGGTTGACGATTTTCGACGGTTTTCATGATGAATGTTTCATTGGAAATCTGCGGAAAAAGAAAACGTAATTAGCATTTGACATTGTATAATCATTATTTTAACAATTCAAAACAATCTGAGACATATACAGACATATAAAACAAGAAGCTGACTTAATTACTGACATATCAATTCAAGGCCTTAACTAGTAGAGTTAGAAACTTAAAATTTGAACTCTCCTCTCCTTTTATAAGGTAGGAGAGCAGTAAGAAAGAATTTTTGAAAATTCTCTCCCTATGAGGGCAAAAGGGGGTAATTATCGTACACAGAAGAAGTTGCGAGCAGAAGCTAGTTAAACCTATTTAATTTAAAATTATAATAACTTATCCTTAAGTTAGAGGTAAATAAGAACTCTTAAATACACCCTTTGTTAGGCAAGATGGTCGTATTCCGACTATAAATCATACTGGACTAATTCCATTATCTTATCTTCGCTTAAAATCTTCAAGATCCCGACTAACAATAACATCAATCTGGATTGTTTTCGCAAACATGTTTTCAAGAATGGGCGTTGAAAAAATATTTGTTACGTGCCCTTATAATAGATTACTTTCCTTTGAGAAGTACAACGACCTAGAAACCTACATTATCGCGAGGTACGCCTCTATAGAATTAAGATGATTGGGTAAATCCGTTAATAGTTGTTTCCTTCCAATGTGTAATAACCGCGAAGGCATCAGAAATTATTATGATTGGGTAATTTATCTATTTTATTTGTAAGTTAATTTTTGACAGTGAAATTAAAACCAATTTTATACTATAATAATATCTATTTTTACTTCTATATCTTTAAGCTTTGCCGGCATTATTATTCTAATTTGTAACAAAAATGAAGTCGATGAAACAGCTGGGTTTTCGATGCAATTATTAAATAGAGGTTAAATAGAGGATTATATTTTTCGCCGCCAAATTGTAAACGTTTTTATATTATAGACATCGAGTGATCCTCTTTAATTCCATAGTTACTACTCATAGACTAATTGTAAAGACACTCTTGAAGAAAAATATAATTATTGATTACTTTTAATAAAACTTCACTATTAATTCCTTACTAGTTTAATTATTTAGATACTACATGGAAATATTTTTTCAAATATTTACATAAATAAAGTTAATTATTTAAGTGTTTATCAATTTGACCTACAACACACCCCATTTCTGGAAATCATCAATAAGACCTTTTACCCTATTTTTCATTTTAGGGTCTGGGGTAACACTCATTTTAGCCAAGTCGTCTTTAGAAAAATCGGGAATATCATTTTCCACGGTAAAGAGAATAGGTGTTAACATAAGACTGGTCGTCAGACCATAATCTAGTCTTTGTCTGTAGATAGATTCAAATTCTTTTCTGGGAAAGACAATCTCTACGTCCATATCGAAATACTTTAAGAACTTAGCCAAGCTGTTATAATATATGTTTTTCAAATCATTGAGGTGTCTCTTTCTGAAGTCTTGGTCCGTGCAAGGGAATATGAAGTAGATAAAATCCATCACAGGACTCCCGAAGTTCAATAGTTGAAAATCTACTGGAATTACTTCCGTTACTTCACCATCCTGAAAATAAATTATGTAACATATAATAGATTTATCTTTTTATCTGTATGATATTGTTCAATTACTATTAAAATATGTACTTTAAAAATGCAGTTCACTACATATATTTTTTTAAAAAACAGATTTGCTCAAAATTTTTAGAAAATACTACCTATCACTAAATATTTATAGAGTATTTATTACCTATCTGGGTTTAAGCATAACTCCAGGCTTTAAACTGGCTATCCCAGTCTTAAAAAATATATAATTCTATTTTTACTTACAAGTTTCTTCATTAAGATGTTGTTGGCACGATAATCTCCATGACAGAGACAGCGAGTTACATTTTCATTTTCAAATAAATAACTGTTCAATCTTTTAAGTGCAGGCATTAAGTAATCTGATAATTTCACCTGAATATCATAATCTACGTAATCTTTTGCATAATTGGTCATGTTTTTCACAAAATTTATATAATCTTCAGAAACAGCAAACGGTACCTTGAGCGACATAATTTTTCGATTAAAATATTCTGGTCTTTCTCTTTGTAAAACCCACGACAATCCATGAAATCGAGCAAGTTGTTGAACAGATAATTTAGCGAATTTAAAAGAAACCACATCCATGCGGAAGAAAGTACTAAAACCTTTCTTCGATAGATTATCAAGTATAATTGCATTAGGATTTCCTGCATCATAACTTTTGACAATATGATAGCGTTCACTTCTAGGAATATTTCTTGTACTTTGTAGATCGTCGTATATACCAGAAAGTTCAGCGTAAAAAAATGTCTCTTGAGAGTATGCTTTCGTTAAATCTAAGAGTGTTATATTTGCATCGTCTATTTTGCTTTTAATAAAAATGTTTAATTCTTTATCTCCGGAAGCTGTTTTTCCTATAATATCAGCTTCGTATAAGTCGGCAAGAAAGTTTCCTCCCACTGTTGAAATAGCTTTGCATTTTATTTCATAACTTACAAAACCCTCTTTTGTTATAATTCTGTCAACAGATTCTTGCAAAAATTCCGGCAATGGATCACTACAAGTCAAAACTTTAAAGCCGTCATATTGTTGAAATTTAGGACATTTATTTTCATTTTCCATTTTATTAAAAAAATAGTTTTGTATATTAATGACGATTTATATCGTTGTCGTCTTATCGTCAACTCAACAAATATATGCATCTAATATGCGTTAATTTCCTATATATCCAACTGCAATTGTAAGGCGAACATCACATAGTGCTGTTTTATTATCTTATAGTCACCAATTTTGTTGTTTTGTGTAATATTATGCAATACGAGTATAACAACAATTCAATAGCGCAGGCCAGGGGAGTGCTACATCTAGAGTTATTACAATTTAGGGCCGGATTAATCTTAGCGTTGATATATAAGTCCATACTCGACATTCAAAATATCCAGTCCACGCGTTGTACGATATATTTCGTATGAGATAATTATTGGCGTAAGAACTGTTTTGAGGTAGGTAATTAGGTAGTGAAAAATAGATAGCTTAAATATACAAGTACTACGATAACGAGCAAAATATAACGGCTAGAAGATCAGTACTTTGTATTGCAGAGGAAGTCGTCTTTAGAATTCAAAACACTCGAGTCATCATATTAAGCATATTTTCTTAATAGACCGTTATTACCTGGCCCATAATTGCACATTGTTAAATAATTCCAGAGCATAAATGCACTGATTATACATTGAATCCAATTCTACAACTGATATATGTAGGTATGCAAAGTTTTATATGTTGGTATGTTGGCAGTAAAATAGATTGTACAGTTATGGTTCCTTAGTTGCTCAAAAGTTGCATATAATTCTCTTGAGTCTAAGGGTCTATTTGGCATCCTTATCATTGTTCGTAAAAACAAAATTTATTGATATAAATCATCATTACCGCGAAAGAATCAGAAATTATTAGGTAGACAGGTGATATATTAATAAATCGCTTATTATCACTGCTTTATTGTTAGGTCTTAGAGAAAGATAAGGTAAAGATTTTATTACTTTCATCTCATATACGATGCATAGGTATGAGTTAAAAGATTATTTTTTTTAAGTGAATAATAAACACAATGTAGTATTATTATGAAATTTACATTATGTTGATAGTGTTGGTAAATTCATATCTGTCTTGACAACTAAAAATATTGTTTAATCTCGCAAAATACCTAATAGGTTGATGTAATATTAGGTACCAAGTTTTAATCGTAACAAGGATTAGTGGGATCGGTCGATATGAAGGTCCTTGGGGAGAAGACCCATCTCCGTCAGTGGACATCTTTCAGATGAAATGATGATGATGGTAAAGGATTAGTGAGGTAACGCTGTATAAATACTTAAAAACAATATTACCAAAAATAAGTAGACACTAAGCAAATACATATAACAATATCCACTAAATAATAAATTATACCATATTTTATTTTATTAATTCGTCTATAAAATACATAACTAAGTATATAAAGTGTTAATCCTAGAACGTTAAACGATTATTTACCGATCGTTTAAAAAAATATCCGTTATTTTTAGGTATTTGAACGTGTAACTGTCAATATGGAATTTTTCCACAGGTGTGTTTGAGGGTTAAGTTACTGCTTGAGTAAGCTTAAAAGCCTCTTTCGAACTGAGTATTACGTTACACGAGACGTTTCGTACGTTACCTCTATCAAGCGAGCATAATTTAAACTTGCAATCTCTTCATATTTTCATTTCAAATATGATATAATACCTGACTGTACCTACCAAATAGTTACCAATTCAAATGCATCTGAAAAATATAACTCTGTAAAACCCAGGAAAAACTATTCTAAAAAATAACTGGGTCGTTGATTCAATATGGAAAACTAAAATGAAGTCATACCTAGTTTTAATGTTTTATTTTAGTGCTTTTTTTTCATGAACTGATGTACGAAAGGTATTTAAATAAAACGTCCTGAAATGATGGTCAATATTCGCATTGTTGCTAAACCTCCACCAATTTAGGTAATATTCATTTTGGTTTTCTTATCTCAATATTGAGGTTCTTATGCGAATAGCCCGATTATTCCTGATTATTATAAAATTAATGTAACAAATAAGTTTAAACTTAAAATATTATAGTCAAACAGTTTGCTGAATCATAAAAAAACGTCAATGCTGTGAAAAATGGCGATTTAGAGGTCGCTCGTGACTGACAGCTATGGGTTGGTTTAACTTGGTTTCCACTTAGGTCTTAAATGTACCGAAGTTTGCTAAGATATATAATAATATAGCTTCTATATTTCTATAACGATTTTAAAAGCAAAAGGAAGGCAAATGTATATAAATATAATTATTAAAATAACTATAAGTTTTATTGTCTTTTATGTTTTTTTAAATACGACGAAGCAACTATTTATTATGTGTTTGATTTATCTAATATTTATTTTCGAAGAATCACCATTTGCTGATTTCATTGCAAGTTTTAGAACGCGAGCTATAGCGCGGAGTGACCCAGCAGTAGTTTCTAAATATTATTTTTTTACGGTTTTTAAAAATTATAACAATTTTTTATCCGTTTCCAAATTATTAACATTATGATATATAATTACGTGAAAGATCTACAGGTACCTAACACTCTTTTTTTCTATTTAGAATCGTCGTAACCTCAAACAGTACTGACAGAAATATCTACAAATCTTTTCATAACTGCCTAACCTGCGAAAAATTGGTTGATCAGATGAAACAGTTTCTTGTTTTGTTTAAATAAAAAACATATAGGGTTAAACTTAGAGGTAGTACAATAAAAGTTTGGCATTGCTCACTAGCTAAACACCTTTCCTAACCTCCCACGTAGTGACTTTGCAACGGCGTTCAGCAATCGACCGCCGCCTCAAGGCCACCGCGCCTACTGAATTATGTTACACAATGAACAGGTAAATGTACTACTACCACAGCTATTATGTACTTACTGTTTATGCACCTGTCAACTTTATTACGATGGCGTTAGAGTCAGAATCGAAAAGAAGTCGAAAAATCGAAAAGCTTATGATAATCGATATCTACGTGTAAAATTTCTTCAATTTACCTACCTATTAGTGGTGTCAACAAAGGTTATTCCTACTCTCATGTATGTATCATGTTCGTCCCAAAGGAGCGTCATAACAAATGATTTGTTTTTATGTAATTGTATATATTTATTAAAATAAGTGAGATAGGTTTTGTTTTGGCTTCCAAAAATATACCTGAATAATAGTGAGGGTCAGTGTTATTCAAACAGTATACTGGATGGAGCCATATCAAAAATGAAAAAATATTTGCTTTAAATATTTCCCCACTATTTCTAGTAGCTGAATAGATGGATAGCTGAAATTTATATGGCGTCTGACAAATGTTGAACTGAATAGGCTTGTTTTTAAAGGCGTCATACATGTGAGTTTACTTAAGGGACGAACGTTAAAACACGTCAATTTAAGTAATTAACAATTACTTACATTAAAGTGAATTATTTTAAAAGGACATAAGTTACATTAATTCATAAGAAGAAATAAGTCAAACAATAATGTTCTTTGGCATGTGATTGATATGGTTTAGTCTACGCTAGCGGGAAAAACAAAGAATTTCCTGAATCATGCAATATTATAGAATTAAGTCAACTATACTTAATCCTGGGATAACGATGTTTTTACTATAGGTTGTTGTCGTAAACAATAATTATGAGCGATTATATATAACGACTTAAATCATCGCTTATATACAGACTGGGGTAAAAACGTATACCGAATTCAATAAAATGTAGAATAGATTTAAAAACAGAACTTCAAAACTAATATATTATCCAAAGACACAAATAAATTTTAATAACGTTAACTAATGCGTTGGTCAAATAATGCGGGCTAGTTATTATCTATGGTTAAACTTTATAACACGGTTCCATCTTAAGGTGTACTAAATGATATTTTCAAATTTCAATTTAAAAAATAATTCTTTTTATATAGTAAGCACTAAAACCGGTAAGGATTATTTAGTGAGCAAATCTGTTGATCCTTTATTTTATTTATTTGCTTTCGAATGGTTCAGTTAATGTTTCAGTCATGTCTAAATAAACATTTTATTCCACTAAAATGGGTCGTTAAAATAACGAAGGTTTTTTCGCGTACCGCGCGAACACTGTAGGTATATTGTCTTTAGTAAATGAAAAGATAACAAAGCTGGAGTGGCGTAATGTTGATCAAGGGATCGATCATGCCAAGGGCAGGGAAAGGGCTGTGGTAGGTACATAAACGTTTTCGTTTTTAAAAGTTTCTTAAATTTATGGGTTATACTTTATTTTCGCTTAACAATTTTTGGGGCTTTAATCTCTAATTTAAATAGTAGATACCTACCTAGCACTCAGATATACCTAAACGAGTCCGTACATAACACCCGCGGTTCACATTATATGTTAAATAGTAGTACCTAATATCTCTATGACAAAAATATTGAACTATTGAAATTCAACAAATATATATCTTATCAATAATCAATAATTTCTGATGCCTTCGCGGTTATTATGCATATGAATAATACAACCATAACGGATTTAACACCCGTATTTTATTTTATTTCCTGACGCTTTAAACCTTTACAGTTCCCATATCAGCAGCCAACTAAGCTAAACACTTGATTTAGTGTTACGCTATCTTTAGCTCAGTCGGCTAAGTCCATTATATTTGTCTATTTCAATCAATGTAATTATCAAATAACGTAAATAAAACAACCGAATAAGTCGATTGCGATATTGTAATATTATAATAGCATATTTATATTAATACGCGAACAAAACATCGCGTGGTCAGTTTTCTTTCGTTTAGGTATGTCAATTGTAGGTACACATTTTTACATTCGTATAATTCGGTTGCTATTATCGATTGGCACTTGTCTAAGGAAAAAGGAGTTATGAGTTATGTCTTAATTGCTATAATGAATATACAACCCAAGAAGATTGGATTTTCACTTTATAGCTCACTTATTTACGGAACCTTAGTTTCTGATTAGGTACCATTTGTGCAAGTTGTTTTGACATTTTATTGAAGATCATTATTTAATAAAACACAATCTCTCGGTGGTATTCTCGTGAGATTAGTAATCTAATAAAAATTGTAACGTTTAATATAAATGTTTGCGTAGATACTTTCTTGCTACCGTTTCATCTAACACTTTAAGGGTCGTTTTACTTGAATTATGGCCACTAGAGACGTAACAAGGCCAAAGTAGTCCTCTCAAAATAATAACAGAAACAATGTAGGTACCTACTGGTAAATAAGTACGTAATTGTAAACGCGACGCGGACACATTAATCAAAGAAGATTTTGTTCAAGCTGTTAATTAAGTAATTGGCCTTGCGAAGGTTATCTTTTTACTTTTAATTAAACTTTCCATGATTTTAATAAAATGTATTACGCTATCGCCAGTAACTGGTCTCGGGTTGTAGTAATGACGAAACTATTAGCAGAAAAAACTAGTACATCCATGATATGTTACTATCTTTTAGAATTAATATTTCCAACGAGACTTAAAATTACTGTTTTATACTTTAAGTGGGTAACATACTTAATATGAACCACGTATACCATGTAGTGTGAGTAGGTACAACAGAAAATACACTTTTCCAATTCACTTTGCAGCCATTCGATTGTTTTCTGTCAATAAAATTAGTAAACGTCACTATTGATTTTGACGAGGAACAAAACGGTTCCAATCACGAATTGGAATTGCTTGTATTCAATTCAATTCAATTTGGAGGTGACATTTTACGGTTGATTTTTTGTAAAGTCATCTAGGTGCGTTGCATGTGTTTGTTTGATGCAAAATTACCAAAAAATCAAAATATTTCAAGTTTATTGAGACCGACATAAGCGTCGGTACCTAACCATATATTTTTTAGTGTTTCATAATAATTTACAAGTATTTATACGTCAATTAAAAAGTAGTTTCGAACAGAAATATGCTTACACTCACATTTTCCGAATCACATCTCACAAGAAAAGTTACCATAAACTTCACGGGAATTATCCTCTTTGTTTTCTCTTATACGTATGAGCAACATTCCGCATGCCGAAAGTTCTAGAACTACCAGATTAAATTTGTAAGCCGAAAACTTTTGAACGTTTTCAGGTAAGGGTGAAATAGTTATTAAAGCTGACAACATAGTAATAAGTATAAGCCTATCATCTCGGTAAAGTACGCCATTAAGAACTTTAAATACCTATTTAATTTTCATTTCAGCAAAAAACTATAGCGTTGTATAGGTTCTTCTTTATAATATGTGTAAGTATATAATTATCATCAAAACAAAAGATAAAAAGAAATGATGTTTAATTTGTGACCATAAAATATGTAGGACTTAGTTTCCAAACTTATTCCGTAAGTATATATTTATTATTAATAAATATATACTTACGGAATAAGTTTGAGAATAAGTTTAATAAAGGGTACTTTAATAAATTATTAAAGTACCCTTTAAGAGTTCTGTTTCTTTTGTGTGCTGGGGATGCACTTTAAGAGTGCAGAATGCACTGATGCGGTTTGAATGCATTAGCACTAAGGTTCTGTACCCAATGTGAATAAAATCATGAAGTAGCTTTCCTTGTTGCGTGCTAAAAATAAAAATGCAAGTGCGATATATTGTTGTCCCATACCTAATTTAACTTGAAAGACATTTTTAAATTAAATAAGATCAAAGTCAGTATTTGAAAAATTAGTGCTTAACTAAAGATAATGGGAAAGTAATCTAAAGTGGAATCGAAGCAAGGTCGGCGCATGTCCCTGGCAGTTCCCGCCTGGAAATTACCAGAAAGCACGAGCACATTAATGTAGGGTGAAATTCTATCATGCATAATGAAATCCGAGACCTCTTCGGAGTTTATAATACACGACATAGCAAATTTTAAACAAAAGTAAAACAAAGAAATACAAACAAATTAAATATAATTGTTTCTACTGATATTGTCATTGATTAAAAGTAGAATTCAAATGGAACGGTACTGAAGTGACATAACATTTAGGTTTAATTTAGGTTAAAGTTACTTTTATGGGTCTTTAATAAGATCCTGAATCAACAAAGAAATACATTCAGTAGAGTTCCGCCCGTGACTGTTTATAAAATATGTGTTTGATGAGGCATGTTGTTCCCAACTTACAGCAGTCAGGCGACAAATTCAGGGTAATTTTATGAAAGTCAGACCTTGCGTTAGAAGTCATAATATTATTCTGCCCTTGATTCCATCTGTACGCTATTTAAGCGTAAGCTATTTAGTATAGTTTCTATATTGTTTGTTTATGTTCAATGTTCAATCCTAAAAATATTGCAAACGTAGGTAAATATTTCATTTTGTAAAAATAACATAAAACCATGCATTTTTTTCGCCGCTAGTCTAGTAGGAATAATTGTAACGAATGAAACATATCGCAGTAAAGTTATTAACGTCATAACTTCTATAATTTGATCCCATTCTTAATATCTTTTCAAATTGATATCAGGGGGCGTAGACAAGGTGCCAACGTTCAACATTAACACCAAAATATGTATGGGATTTGACATCCGCATGAACCAAAAAATAAAACATTGTTAAATACAACAACAATTACATTGGGTAATGTTACACAAATAATATTCTACACAACGTTTTATTCGGATGCTTAACAATGTTTAAGTCGAGTTTATATCGCTCATATAAGGGAGTAAAGTCCGGATTGTATGCAATAAATTCGACACTTCTCAAGGGAATAACCAAAGCACCTTTTTCGTCTGATCCCCATTTATAAATTCTAGTATGTTGCACTCAACAAGCTTTTACATCTAAACGAGACTGTGTTAGCACTTTACATCTATTCTAAAGAGGTTCGAGATGATGATGGTACCTATCCATTTCGCTAGTACGTACATTTCGTAAAAATATTTATCGTCATTTATTTTGTTCCCTAATAGGTACTAGATAGGATTACCGACGCTAGGGTCAAGTGTTCAAATCCTATCGGTAATCAAATAGTGCAATATGCCGCGTGTAATAAAATACATCGCGATTAGCGTGACAACCCGCATGGAATTAGCCGAGTCTCACACTCAAAATATTTTAAGTCGGGCTTATGCCTAGTAGTGACACGATTATGCTAAACTACTTAATGCTTCGATGAAGACCGTTATAGATTCATTTTTTTTCCAGAATAAATCCCATTATCCATATTTTAACACAGCTATCTACGCTAAGTCGCCAACACTACACCTACCTACTTAATAAACTACATACTACATATAAATGTATGTAGTTAAGTAGGTAGATGTAGTGTTGGCGACTTAGCTTAGATAAAGTTCAACTGAATGAACAAAGTAGTAAACTACGAAAACTTTCGTAAAAACTTTCTCAGTTAAGAGCGTTTGACATATTTAATACCTCTACAAACTGCCAGTTAAGTGTCATATTTTCTATAATAAGTTAGGTCAAAATGTCGCCCAGAATACATAACACCGTTCCAAGATGGGTTCGATCGATATAGCAGTGTCGGATATGCTAAATTTGCATAGACTTGCTGTGGATAAAAGCAGTATAGAAACTGGAAAAAACTACCTATTAATATAAAAATTCGACATAAATAACTTGTTACTTTAAATGATTGATTCAAATAATAACATTTAGTCAAATTTTGTAACTCTGTTTCCACTTCTATGCTGCGTGCTGTAATGGAAATGCCCAACATCGTTTGTTATTCAAGATTATGCAAAACAATAGTGAGAAAATTATTAGTAACTTCTTTTACTTACTACTAAGTATCAAATGGCAGTTATCAGACATGGCGTTGACCTTTTCCACCTTTATCATTTCTGATGCCTTCGCGGTTATTACACATTGGAATGAAACAATAACCTATAACGGAATTAACTAGCGTATTTTATTTTATTTGTTAACCTTTTGAAAACTTTACTGTTCCAATATTCGCATCACGACTGAGCTCACGATTTTCAACATTATTGACATGATTTCGGTAATTGTTGAAATATGTTTTTAAAATAACGGTATTATTGTATTACCTTACTATTTTGTCTTGTCTACGTTTACTTACAGAAACAGTTGCCATAAATAATGTAGACACTTTCATTAATAGCTAATGAACACAAACACGGAACCCTTATTGCAAATTAACTCTAATTAGCCATTAAGTGCTAATTGTTCCGAGGGAAGCGTAGGAAAAACACGCACTCTTTTTGCGAAATAGATAAAAGAAATATCTTACTAGTTCTTAAGTTTTAATTAACTGCAAGGTTCGGTAATACCTAGATGTATAGGTCTCGATTATTTATCTGTAATTATTTATAGTTTGAAGAATTATTTCTTATAATTAGTGTGAATAGGCGTCTGCACTAAAATTTAAATCTAATCTCTAGTTAGATTTAGATCTATTTAACTAAACAAAAGTCAGTAACATTATGAAAAAATATTGAGCACCTGCTTCTTCTTGTGTAGATTAAACACAATTTTTTGACGATTTAACTGCCCCATGAAGTATCTAATTTTGTGATTATTATGATGGTTGTAACCATCCGATTTTTACCCCAAGCAACAAGCTTTTTTCCTATTAGAGTACCCACTGGCACAGAATCGCACAAATGGGATCTTCGTCATTAACTCATCAACCGGGAATAAAGTACCCACGGGATTGTTTCAAATTAGACGAAGTCGATTTGGGGGTTTCAACCCACCTCTGTGATGACTTACGAGCACAAGACGTTTAACGTGAATAAAGGTAAAGTTTCCTAAGTATCCATTGTTACAATGGCAATACACAATTTTGTCTCGTCCATGTAGAGGTGTATTCGGGAAGTACGGGAACATGGATGTAATATTAGTGAAAGTGACAATTGCTTGAGTACCTATTACTAGGTAAGTAAGTATTATTAACTATTGCAAGAATTTAAAGGAATATTCCCCGTGATTAGGATCGAAAGCAATATATCGTAAACATTGTAACAATCACATCCCTGTTCTTGAATAATGGTCATCGTATTTTCTTGGGGACTTTGGACACACATACCTACTTGAAATTTGGAAAAATGTTGTGACTAATCAATCATCAAATGTTACCTAAACGTAACGAAAAGATAAAAAAAAAATACATAATAACGAAAAATACCTGAGTTTTTAAATTGAAAGTATAAGGTGCGTTAAAAATGTTAATATAATCAAATATGCGGATAGAAACAAAATAAAAGAATATCAAAATGAAAATAGCAATAAACAAATATACACCCTATCTAATATTAGAACTATGCACAATATTGCAAAATTTTGACCTTACTTCTATTAGTGTCGATCAGCGTTAAGAGTTGGTATATCGGGACAAATGGCGCCCATTGTTGTTATCTATGGGTACTTAAATTGATTTATTATCTGTGGCCGATTGACGGATGTAGGGAGTAAGTAAGAAGAGATACTTTGTTCGGAAATTTCGTTTAGAATCTCCGTTTATGAGTTACTTTGGAGACTGATGTTTTTACAATAAACTAAATATCTATACCTAACCTTACTATCTAATCATCTTATGTATAACTATAATGACAGTTGGTTCACATACAGATAGATCAATACGCTAGACAGTTAAAATTCAACATTTTTAGTTCTTAAAGAAAGTGTTTTATGGCAACAAAAGAAAATAGGTACATCTTCATTGTGTAAGGTAAAATATAAACAAAAGTATATAATCTTTAAACACTTTTTACTCCTACTCTATTATCATCTAAATCCTGTCTAATACCGATTCTTTTTAATCGTAAATATTTTATTAATTTGAAAAATGAGTTATAATTTTATAATATTTATAATTTTGACTAAATTTACCTACGTTATTTAAGGCTTTACGGGGGCGGAACATCGGTCTAAGTGACATTTCCGGTACATTTTCTTTTCGTCGTATTTTTAAGCAAACTTGACTGGTACGAGCTTATATCAAATCCTTTATTTGTTTCACGTTTAATTTGTTTGCTCTTTTGGCGTGATTCGTTCAGAGGGCTATTATTTCAAACTATTTAGTAAGTCGGTCGCTCAGCCATGCCATGTTTTTATATTCTTTCGTTTTGATAAAAAAATATATTTTTTATTATACAAAGTATGAACTATTGACATAACGAGTACAAAAGCAATGTATTTTATTTCGTGATTATTTTATAATTACCTATGTCAAAACTTTCATTCTCATAGGAATGTCCACGATATGAATCTAGACAGATGTCACTTGACTGAATCTTAATAGATTGTTGGTGGCATAATTTGCTTACGCTTGTAAACAATCCGTTATACCGATTTCTCCTTGTACACGTCAACACAACTAATTAGGAATCTGTTTAGATACTTGTTCTTGATACATAATTAATTATACATGACAAAGTAAAGGTCGCTCAAAACAAGACAGTTATTTGATGCAAAGTCAAACTCGTTTCTTGCAAATTATTTAATTGTTTTTGTTATTATATTCTTTAAGTATTAAACGAGATATTATATATATATATAAATACGTGTGGGTTTCAATGGGCCCTGCATGGTTTGAAAACCCAATTCGACGTAGTTAGAGCTGCTTTACCGGATTCGCTAGCGTAGATTTAATTTCTCATGTGTCTTCAAGTTATTCAAGCAACGTCTGAAATATTTAAAAAGAAATTCTAGTCTAAATTAATTAAATCCCATTTTAAGTAACCCACACATTGAAATAACCATTAATACAGGGTGCCCGGAAAGCATTTGGCGTTACGACGCTCGCAAAAAGTTAATGGGCGCCTTTTATACTCCCCGTAGTCGAGATGACTCAACATGAATCCGCAAACACGAATTTACTTTTTCATATACGTAGTTACTGATGTATGGAAATCATGAGCTTATGAAGATATTGATTCTATTAGATAACGTTATAAGTGCATTATGCACATATAACAGAAATATAAATAGTAAATTAAGAAATTGTGCTTTCTAGTTCTAGTCACTAGTGTTATGATGCCGTAATATTATCAATTGATCTTTCAAATGAAACCAAATAAAATCAATAATTTTCGAACACACACAAAAACATAACATAGCATAATTAGTTAAACTTTCATTAGTGCAGTCATTGAAGCGAAAAATAAGGCCTTACCTCCGATTTTTTTTACTGTGAACCGATTTGCATGAACTTTTTGGAATTAGGCACACCTTAACCTTAACTTCAAAAGTGAAAATGTTCTGAACTCCGCCTATTATTTTTAAGGGGTGTAAACAACCCCTTAATGGAAAAATTGTAATTGATTCATTTTGTCGCTAGAAAACATGTCTAATAGTAAGTGGTGAAATGGTAAAGTATTTTCTAACATAATTACCTCATATTAAAATTATTTTCAACCCCTTGAAAATCGTACAACCCTTGCAAACAACCCCCAAATTGGAAAAATCTGAAAAAAATACTTTGATATGACATAAAAAGATGTAACTACAGAGTAAGTAATATTTTATATTCTCTATAATAATTATCAAATTTTTAACCCCCTTTCAACCCTTGAATACTACCCCTTGATATTTTTTTTTTTGATAATATGAAAAAGATTTAAATATTATTCAACACTCTCGAAAATTATTATATTCTTAAGCTTTTCTACCCTTAAAACTAACCTAACCTAACCTAAAAAAAAACCTAACCTAACTTTTTTTTTTTTTAGTGGGGAAATCCTCATTGATACCTTATGCCCTGGGGAAGGCAAAAGGTTTGCCAGACTCATACTGGCTCGCGGAAACCTAACCTAACCTATGTCTTAAATGTTTTACATTTCCGATTGCGATTTTAGGAATTACATACATTTCCTAGGAATTGTATACAATGACGGATTATATACATTTCAGTAAACATATACACATTACAATAGTTGTGGGTCTATATTATACTGCGTACCTTCACATTGCTCCAATTATTCACACTCCGTAATTTTCAGTTACTAAGTAGAAAAAAATATGATAAGGTTTTGGACCATAATTCCTTCAATTTTCACGCTATCACAATTTATAAAAAACCATTGTAAAGGTAAATAAAAGAGCTACAACATCCTGTATTGCAATATATAGTAAAAAACTTTTTTCTAAAACGGTGAAGGGTTAAAGGGCTTAAGAGAGGCTGTGATTGCGCTGCCATGCGCTTTTCAAACAATCATATTTCCGTCAATTTTTGTTTGACAGAAAAAACAAAAAAATCAAATTGTTTGTCAGAAAAATACCTACATTTTTTATTTATACACTTTTATACGTATCTGTCGTCATTATTGAAATATAATGAAATAAACGTGGGATTTTTAAAAAATTGAAATTTTGTTTTTTTAGTTAATAGTGACTTTTTTTGAAAAATATGTGTCCTGAAGCAGCCAAACTGATACTATCTATGAAACTCTTCATAATGAAGTTAATTCTAGGTGGAATTCGATTAATTTTAATTATGGTGGAAATGGCACTTATGAAACCCATTGATTTTAAAGAAAAAACATTAGTTGCTCCCCTTATTTGCAATACAGCTCACTTATTTTACGTGCAAAGACTTTTAATAGTGCTCATTTTAAAGCTTATTTCAAGCACTACAAAACCCTTTTTCTATTAGAATGCATACAATGCATCTGCTCGCCGCTAGAGTGCATTGACCACATCGATTAAATTTCAGGCAACATAAAAAACGGCTTCGATCTTTAATTTATAGCTTAATATTGCACTTAGAATACTGTATAAAAAACCAAATTGTTCATTGTTTTGCCTGCTACAATTTTGTTCTTTATAAAATTTTCGATAAAACGTATATTTTTGGAGATTTTTGCAAAAAACCGATGAAAAAGGTGAAAAAATTGCGAATTTTCAATTGCAAATAACTTGAAAAGTATTGGATTTTTTGAAAAACTTTATAGATGATTTTTTCCTTAAAATTAGGCCTTCTATCGATATCCGAGGTTATTTTGAAAAAAAAATAATTCACCCCCGAGAAGGGGTGGCAATCACCCCCAGGGTGGTAGCGGAGTTCAAATCATTTTCACTTTTGAACTTAAGGGTAAGATGAACCTAATTCCAAAATTGTATGCAATTCGGTTCACAGTAAAAAAATTCGGACCCATAATGCTTCAATGACTCCACTACATGTACAAGTTGATATTCTCTTTAGGAATTATCGGATAATATTATTACGTAAACTGCTCACTTACCTCGGCGTTCGTATGGCTTTCTCGTATTTTGAAGGCAAGAGAAATTGTTTTAGTAGGTATCTACTTATAGTTTCATAAGTTAAATAATTGGAAACAGAATCCTTTAGAAATCAATTTTCCTCCAATTGGAAAGCAAATTTCCTAATAAAACTTCGAAATAATAATTATTATATAGTGTATTTATTATTACTTAATTATAAGGAATTTTTAATAATGTATAAATCACTCTTGTGTTAGGCTATCGGCTCAGTCGGCTACTAATAGGGAAAATGTAAAATTTTCGATACGTCAAGACGACATCGAGTTAGTCGTTAGTGTAATATAAACTTAATTTATGTAACAGTTGGCATGTTCGAACACAAACCTTGTGTTCCTAACGGATTTATAAGTCAAGGTAACGGGATGATATAGCGCACCATCGCTCTAAAATACATATCAATATTCCTAATCCCTGTTTTAAAGTTAGTTATGCGAACACTGTCACCGTAATCGGCTTAGCTTCACCACGATCGATCGGAAGCCATCTCTGAATAAATGATCTTATGTTGGCTACCTCAAGAATAAACAAGTTTTCTAGGTATTTACGCCTACTTAACTAAGTTTTTTTCCGGTTGAAATCAATTCTGTCAATTTTGTTTAAAACATGTTTTTAGAAGGGATCCGTTGTTAAGAAGAAGCGCTCATTGAAAGACGTAAAGTTCTTGATTAAAGTTCTTTTAATAATAAAACTTTAATGTCCACATAAGAAATAGTCTTTTTCTTATATCCACTGCATTTTTTTCTTAGTATTATTATTCATTTTAAACTAAATTCAATACATATTTACCTATATACTATTTTTGCTTCTTTCAAGATTATCTTTTCAGGTCATACATTCATAATAAAAGATACAAGTTGGAAAAGTTTTCACAGAACAAACTTGCAATGAGGTCCCAAGCAAAGCCTAGGTTTCGATTACAAAGTCGTATCTCGAACTAACGTGCGACGGCTGCCAACTAATACAAGTTTTCATATTAAAATACAAACTGCAAGAATCGTGAATAAGTCATACTGTTCTGTATTGTCTACTAAATCAAAAATATAAATTGCAAGTGGGTTTTTTTTACGTTGTAGTAATATCACGCCCTAGTAAATATTACCTACATTTAACGTAGGTATGTAAACAATTACATTATTTTTGGGTATCGTAACTTTTAGGTACATCTTGGATATCAGCCCAGTCTAACTCATTATCTAACTTTTTAACTATACTTAAATGTTAAGCTACACTGGACTGTTTGGAGAACTGCCAAGCACGAAAAATTGGGTTAGTTGTCCGTAAGAAAATTACCAGTCATATATGCACATAATAATACTAAAAGTAGGTATATGAATTTTGTTGATGTATCTAGGACAAAGATACTTATTTATTATAGACATGGAAATCGCTAGTTGTTGTATAGAATAGCGAAGATAACAGGTTGCAATGCTTATACTACTCATCAGTGTTACAATACCACATTATGCTAGTATTATACATATATAGGTACCTAAACCTTTGAGTGCATGTAATTTGACATAACAATGTAGTCATTTTGTATGAATTATGACAAATAATGAATCTAATCTATCTTTCTCGTGGATCACTCTATATTTTATAAAATCCGTATCAAATCCGTTGCGTAATTTTAAAGGTCTAAGCATAAATAGGAATAGATAGACCGCGGAAAACCACTTTGTTTTATACGATGTCGAGATAAAAAGAGTAGAGAGAAGCTACAAGGTACCTATCCCATATAGATATATAAATTTACGAGTACGATAATTTTTCCAATCGTTGAATTCAAAATCGGATAATTACGTAAATTTAATATAATTATTTTTAATAATTGTATATCGGCTTAATTGCCAAAACAAACGAACAGCGTCCTCCATTAACACAACAGCTGCGTGTTCGGCCATTTTGTTTACGAGCAATTACGAAGGGAACAATTTATTATTCATAAATAATTAACTTGAACTAGCAAACTTATGTTCCTGAAAGTTTTGATATGAGTACGAATAAAAAGAAATTATTACAATTTATGAAATTAAAGTTGATAAGTACCTACCAATGCGTTGAACACCCATTATAAAAAGATGGTCGCCCAAACATTCTTAATTAAAAATAACGTGCTTAAAGACTATTAATATAACGAACAAGTCAAGACCCATTTCCAAAAATAATCAATTCCCGAACAATATTCTGCCCCTCCATTACCAGTATAAACAAGGTTCCATAATGAAATGTCATCCTTTGTTACAGCATAACGTCCCCATTGTGATGCAAAACATTTTGAGCCACAAGGAAATGACAGTTTTTAAATTTTATTTCCAAGGACGGTAATGAGTCCCATGCCTGTGTTCTTATTTGTATTGGGCCCTTTCGCCTTTATGTACGAAGGTAGGTACCTACGTTACGTAATCCGAGTCTTTGGATAAGTCGGAAGAGTTGTATTTAGATCCTTTTAGCGCCTGCTTTGAATAATTAAAACGGAAAAGCAAAATAGATGAGTCACTGTTTATATTATATTCTAATTCTAACATAGGTTCTTACTATTAATAAAAATGTTGTATATTACTATTTGTTCTCCCAGTTCTTTGTTTTTATTCGAAATGCTAGTAGATATTGAAGTGTAAAAATATCCCTCGGCCCTAAGGGATTGAAATACCCACTTTTATTTTCTATTTTTCAAAGAGATGCCATTAAAAAGTACCTATATGTAACTAAACCTAAGCTACTATTATAACAATCAACAGAACTTGAACCTATACTTGACTACTTCAGAAATTGGTTTACCTGCAACTTCAGTCCGAAGTGAATTAAAGTTTAGTTTCCAATTTCAAGTTAGGACTTAGAAGTAAACTTTGATTATCTAGGTCTTCATGTTCCTTTGGGTATCAAAGAATAATCAATTTGTTTTGACCGCAGATTTATATAATCCCCAGGAAGCTATATTATCTATATAAACTGCTTCTTAAACAATAATAAATAATTAAAAGTGTTTAGATATTAAATACTTAAAAATGTATTATAAAAGGACTGTTATGATGGTAGTAATTGGATCGAAATATCGCAATATTTTATTTGATCGGTTCTTTTTTCCGTTCAATTTAATGAATCAATGATCGAAACCTATAAGCATTTTTAGCGATCATATTTAAAAATCACATTCTATTAACTACGTCCACTTTCATCCTGTTAACCACCTGAAGTCGACATGCAATGAATAATCCTTCACTTTCGTACATTTACTTCTTGATATACCGTTATATAAAGATAGCGAGAAATGTTCAGGTTCTGGAGAGTTCACTACAGTAGATGCTACGCCTCAGAGCGCGCGTGCTCGTAACATTATGAAACTGAATAATTTCTTATGCCCTTTCAGTTGTTACAAGATAGAATAAAACAACTCAACGTAATTACGGATCGAGCTGACAATAATCTTATAAATTTCTCTGTTAATAACAAAAACATAAAACATAAATATAAAGCGAGTTTAATCCGTTTTAGTTGTTTATTCTAATTATGACACTGTTTGAACCGCTCACTATTTTTTGTTATCTATAACAGGTAAAAGTCATGTCCTGTCGACTTAAGTTATCTATGTCGAAAAAGAAAGAAATGTTCATATATTCAAAATTATTTATAATTTGATGTAGCCTTGGCTTCCATATAGCTTATTGGCGACTTATAACTTAAATACACATATCTTTTATTTTCTCGAAATCATTATGTGAGCCTTTTGTACACGTATTTACGTTAAATTATGTGCAATAAAGTATAACTAAATAAATTATTACGTCGTATATTGACATAATCCCTTCTAATATTATAAATGCGAAAGTAACTCTGTCTGTCTGTCTGTTACGCTTTCACGCTAAAACTACTGGACCGACTTAAATGAAATTTGGTACAAAGAAAGTCTGGAGCCTGAGAAAGGACATAGGCTACTTTTTAACCGACTGCAAAAAAGAGGAGTTCCACGCGGACGAAGTCGCGGACAGAAGCTAGTATACTACTTATATTTAAATGTATTATTAGAAGTATGTGTTAGCTTGTAATGTTTTTGTTGCGCAAGAAAGAATCTGTCACTTTGTCAAATAAAATTACTTTTGCGAGAGTGACAGGTTCTTTCTAGCGTGCTGGTTAAACATAATACTATGCTAATAATGATTAGTATAGTATTATGCTTAACCAGAATATACTTTTTATAATAAGTACTTTTAAAACTATATTATTTTTAATCGTACCTACATGACCGCTTCGCGAGTACGCGTTATTTTTAATAATAGTGAATTCAATTTGATTAATTTTGGTTGGTTAGTTATAATAACAACCAGTAAATATATATTAATACGACCGATATAAATATAGACCCTTGTAAATTAAATAAATAGCAAATGGCTTGTTGCGGCCTACGCCGTAGCCGTAGCACTCCCTCTACAGCGTAGCACACCCTCTATTACAGTACTTACCGACTCGGCTTTGTTCTTTTATTTGTGGCTTTTAAGGTAAGATTACATTGTGACAAATAAAAGTCGTAGTTAATTTACTTTCTTTGTTTTTGATAAACTTCTATTTATATACAGTACACTTACCATAATATACTGTTTGTTTTAATAGTAGTTTAAAAAATATTTTCCTTTGGTCTTTTCAAAAATTCGAATCAGGTAGAAGTAGTTAAGGGCCTGTTAAGTACCTATTTGGCTCACGTTGTCGTTAAACCAACTTTTTCTTTATACAGTCGGTATTCAACTATGGGCTAAATAGTATTTATTATTATATGCAATTCAATGCACCGCCCATTTTACTTCCAATAGGAATATAACATATTATTATAAAACAAACTTTTTAAAATCTTTAACATTTTAAATTCAAGGAATAAATATAACTGGGAAATATTTTTTATAACATACAATTACTAACAAAACACAGGTTGGGTAAAAATAAATACTTAAACGGGGTATTTGCATCACAGAACTAATAAAAAGCGCTAAACGATGAATAAATACGAAATCTTACCTGAAATGGGGGGTATTCACAACATTCGAACTTTGCACAGCACATACACTGAAAACAACTTAAAAAGCAAGCAAGCACTGGTAAACACTGGATTGTTTTATTCTAAACATCGCGGTTGTTTGGGTTACATTTTTTTTCGTGTTTATTTCATTAGAGGGCGCGTGACGTCGGGGTTGCGCGCTCAGGTTTACTGGCGGGGTACAAATCGTACGCTCTGCTACTACGGGTCAGGGCCAAAGACTAAGGGTTAACAGAAAGTAGTTTTTAGACAGCTAAATTCTGTCGGTTGAGTAAGTTTTGTACCTAGATTTAACTTATCTATGTAAATGATTGAGTGTGTGCTTGTAATTTAATTCCAAAATATGTTTTTTTTTGTTATAAAAATGTTACCTATATAATATGTTAAGAGAGATTAAGTCATCCAGACCTTTTAAACAATAAAAATGAAAAAAAAATGTCTATCTTCTAGATACTTATTACCTACTTATTTAGATTTTTTTTGTCTTCCTAAACCCAAGTTGTTTAGAGAATTCTTTTTAAAAAATATAGATATAATACATATATTTATTGACACATAGTATACTTACAATGAAAATACTTATGTAGTTTTATAGGGTAGAATTAGATTAAGAATATTTTCTGAGATAGGTGCTTACTTACCTACATGATGCATTATATCGTTAGGTAAAATTAATTAATTTTATAGTCTTTGCCAACTTTCGGGAGAGTGCGAGCGGGACGACTGTACAAAATAGGGTAAGTATGAAAAGGCCGTATCGACGGGTACTGGCATGTTTGACCAACTTTCTTTCCGTTAAAATAAAATATGAGATCCGCGACTTACGAGCGTTGACTGATTATTTAAAAGCAATGCCTGATATCGATTACATCGAAAGGGTTACTTCGCTTTTCAGAATAACCTTATATTAAAAAAATACCTTTATAGAATCAGCCATGTGTCTACCTACCAGTCACATGCAATTTTCACTAAAATAACTGAACTGATAGATTGAAATTTGGTAAATATATTGTGTAGGTAGATAAATCTCTGATTTAAGTAAAAAGTTAAATTATTCGAGTTTGTATAATCGCAGCAATAAATATTAATAATAAACAATAATAAAATGGTGGATGCAATAGTTGTTTATGTACTGTTTCAGTGTCGTTTTTAGTTCTACCCTCTTTTGTTAACACTTTTCTTACTTTCGCATGTTAGTTTTAAGCCCTGCGTTTTAAATATTATTTGATACTAGCTGTGCCTGCGACTTCGTCCGCGTGGAACATTTTCCACTGTTTCTTCGCTCCTATTGGTCGCAGCGTGATGTTATATAGCCAAAAACCTTCCTCGATAAAAATTAGCTCACCCGTAATGGTCTAGCTATCCAACAAAAAAGTTTTTTTCAATTCGAACCAGTATTTCCTGAGATAAGCGCGTTTAAACAAACAAACAAACTCTTCAGTTTTATAATATTAGTATAGATTCTTATGAGATATACCTACAGTTGTTAAGTCCGAAACTGATGGTAATCTACGTAGTTAAATTATGCAAATATCATCATAATTTTCGTAAAGTAGGTAAATGCTGAGCTTAATTCAAAATTCCCGTAGCACAAACGAAATCTATCGGCGGTCATACACCACGGTTTCAATTATTAAACCCAACGGGATAATTGCGTTGTAACGCAATTAGGTAGTAGGGTCGATTTGATTTAGTATTGTGTAAAATATAGGTAAACACTTCATTGCATAATATATACCTAACAGATATCTTCAGTCCGCGATTTCGTCTCCGCACGATTAGCTCACCTGTAAATTTCAAAAAATCTTTTTTAGTGTTCTCCTACGTTACAAAGGGAACATGTCAGTCAATAAGTCAGCTTCTCCGTTTAGGTATATATTTGTATTAAAATTTATCCTGAACTTGACCTTGTAGGTATCTCTACCAGTTAACTTTAGAGCAATCGAGTAAAATCCATTATTATTCGTATGTGTTACAATACGTACCTACTGTCGTCAAAGACGAGTTGTAAAAATCGTAAGTTACTATAAAATATATTATGATAATTATTTTAGATCAAAGACATTGTTATAACTATTTATTTTATTTAATTAAGGATGGCAACGTTAGGAGAGTGGCGGCTGAATATGTTTATGACCTAAGTCCAAATAAGTTTGACGTAGTTTAAGAATAAAAGTGTAAAAGAATTATGGCGCGACAGCGAAGAAAACTCGGCGCAGGTGAGCTGCGACTTTCATGTGAGTTTATTTAAATAATCTTTTATTATGAGAAATGGACTATTAAGATGACGAAACTATACGTAATGATTAAGATTCTCTTGTGATGCGAGGCATGGGACAGCTGTGAGGGGTGTAGGGAGGCTGTCGGGCGTAAGCCCATATATTTTCGTCACCTTGATAAGTTTTACAAGAAATAGGAACATTGTGTTGCGAAGCAGATTTAAAATACACGTACGGATATAAGCATGTTCTATTTGTTTACGATTAATTGTATTATATTGATGTACCTATGTAACGTGACATAGGTACCTAATTTCATGCTTACTCATAGATATGATTAATTTTCTATCTAAAACGTTATTCTTTTGTTCCTTTAAAATCATCGTGACGACACCTACTATAAAATTTGTTTATGTTGTTGCGTCTATTAATATCAATACTTACAATACTCCTCATTGCTGTAGGTACCTATACAGTTTTTGACACAAAAACGACCAAAATTGTCCATCCTACAGTGCTATTGTGATGGCCCTACACAATAGCACTATACGCTGTAGTTAGTATTGTTGTTTACTTATCTCTTATGGTTCTTAGAACATTATTTTATTTAGAGTTGGTTCTGAAATATAATGTTTTATATTGGTAGGTAATTACGGAAAGAATCACGTGTTCCTACAATCGAAATAGTATAAAGTACCTATATTTCAACATGTATTAGCATTAAGAATTTAGTTTAGAAGAAAAAGTAACACGGATTGGTAGGCTTCATGTAGATACTAGATTTATTATATTTACATTGATTCTAGAATAGACTGGATGTGACTGGTTTTAAAAAGGCAAGTTGGTAAATGGAATTGGAGGCAGGGCAGGGCACCTACAGGCACAAAAAAAAACATTATTATGGAATCGCTATTTATTTCAATGGAGGCATTTAATACTAATAATGATAAAAGTATTACCGTATTAACAAAGGAATGTTACGTTATTAGAATCACAATAATAATAGGTATTATTTTAAACCATAATTTAGTAAAATTTCCGAATATAACATTATACCTACATAATTAATTCCGTTATTGATCTTTTTAAAATTCAGTTTGCGTTGATTATACCGACAATTCTGTTTTCCTAAAAAGTTACAAATTCAAAAAAGCTTCTGCGAAGGCCACGTATGTCTATGAGTATTCGACTATTACTGACTTGATATAATCTGTATAAATAAGTACAGCGTTTTCATGTTTTTCTTATTTCATTTAACGATAACAAAATAAAAACACTAATAAGTAAGTAGGTACTATCCTAAAATAAAACAATATTTAAAGGATAAATTAAATACAACAAGTGTAAAAAAAATTCTAAACTATAACAATATGGTTAAATTTCTAAAATAAAATAAATATTAGTCACCTACAATAGCGGAAGCGAAAAAGGAAGTTAGCAGGTATCTAAATTCTCACGTAAGGTGAGTATGAATCTCACATAAAACATTTTAAAATAGGTACTACTTATGTACACAAACAAAAATAACTACCTACTGACGCCACAATAACGTTAACTAACCTTAAACTACTCTGAGTTTCATACTTATAACAAGTGTGTGTTGTCAATTCTTTCAAACTAAAACCAGTATTATGCTACGGCTTAAAACTAGAAACACCCACCGGGTCCTGCCATACATTTTACACTTTTCTATAATGTCATAAGAAAGTTTGTTCGAATTAACCTTTTCGCCGCCACGCAACAATACAAAACGCTGAGCCTGTGACGCCAGAACAAAAACAAGCATTCGAGATCGAGAAACCATAGTGACTCGGAAATGGTGTATCGATATTTAAATAATTCCTCGATAATTATTTCCAAAAAGTCGAAGAAATGTCAAAAGAATAATACAATAATGTTGTTACTACATGTTCATTGATTATTAACCTTATAAAACAACATTAAATAATGAAAAGATCAAAATATTTGCATTATTTATAGTACAGTTTAGTGACGAAAGTCACCACACTACTCACGCGATGACGTCACGCGTTGTCGGCGACGGCCGACCCGGGCTTTTAGGTATTGCAAGTTGCTTTGGTTCTAGAGATGTGAAACTGTTGTAGGTATGTGTTAACTGCATTTATCGATATTTTGGCAGGGAGTCGAAAGAAAAAATCCTACACATTCTTTAGCAACAAACCAAAGTTTTTAAATAAATTCCGATAATTATTTAGGAAGTACAAATAGCATATAGTCGGCATTTTCCAGGAATTCGTTTGAAATACCGCCTGCACGTGCGGTATGCTTTACATATTTACTAAGAATTCCTCACAAAAATTAAGCCTATTGTTATTGCTAATGAGTGTTTCAGGTAGAAAGAAACATTAATAAAAAGGGTCATTTCTTTACCTGTATGTGGTCGTTTTCTATTTAACAAAGACCCTATTTGGTTGCCTGTGCTTTAGATAAAGTAACGATAGGTTTGTAAATATTTAATATACATAATTACCTAAATTAGAACACTTGTCTCGGTTGCTCGTCGAACTACTTCATTGTAATAATTGACAGAGGTATACAGGATAAAAATTGGAGTAATATAAGTACAAATTTTTCGTTTGTTATTTACTTGAACGAGCCGATCTCAGACATGACTGGTCGTGTATAGCCGCGGGACTAATTTAAATAAGTGTTCAAAATATGCTGTAAAATATATTTTACTATTCCCATTTTGATTAATTAATCGCATTCAGGTAAATTAATAAGTGAACTTACAATTATAGAACTACACATTTATAAATTCACCTACATTAAAATTTTCGTAACGTGTATTGCAACAAACAAAACACAGTTGGTGACAGCACTACGCCGCGGCTATTGCCGACTAGGGCTTCAGTACGTGCCGTATTTGCTGCATTTTATCAAGGCGCGCAAAAATGTTTATTTATTCTATGATATTATATAGTATCACGTTTATGTATAAAGTTTACGGTAATTTAGGCTTTAAACAATAATAAAAGTTCATAATTTGTATACTAAACTTTTAATTTACTTATAATTTTCGCCTCTAACTTTCAGTCGGCACGGGCCGACGAGGCGCTAGTGGTACTGCTTTCTGTAGTCGGTAACTACCGACTGGGGCGGTGAAAAGGTTAAACTGAGGCGTGTCAAAAATCAGTTAAATGTGTAATTAAGTATAGAATGGAGTCTACCACCAATTACAGACAAGCTGACTTGTGATTGGAACATGACAGCTGAACCTCATTTTACACTAGCACATCTAACGGATTTTTGACGCGTGAAGTATTCAATCACAGTGACAGTTTTAATTTATTCTAGCTCTTTTTAAAAAGTATCCAGTAGTGCGACTGTATGTCTAGAACGCATTATGATTAACCGGGAATTGCTGAAAACTAAAAAACGTTCTAGAGCCGGGTTAAAACAATGCATGCTAGAAATGCTAATGTTATCGACTTAACCAAAAGAAAGTATTTTTTGAAAGTATGATACACTTATAACGCGTGTAAATTTTTTTTCTTTTAGTATAGTCGAATGCAAGGCCTGAAACTAATGTAGGTCGAAATATCGCAACACCGAATGAAAATACATAATTACACATTACCAGTTACCTACTGTCTTTTTTTGTACAAGCATGTGCTTGTACTACTAAATCTAAGGCAATATTATTAGTAATAGCGTCTAATGGATATTCAGTCACTCTTTAATGTAAATTTATTGAAATTGACCAAAATATACCTTACAAACTAATTATTGTACCTATATCATTAAAATGAGAGTCACATAAAGATCAGTACGGTCATTCGGGAAGCAAACGCAATATACATGCTACATCACCAAGCGATAGGCAGTATGTTGACTATATAACATAAAATGTAATACTGCAGCGAGGTCACTAAGTCAGTCTGCTTACCGAAGGATCTGGCAGGTCTATATACCACTTTGTTACGCAAAGGCCTCTAGACAAATATCAATCGATAATAATAACTGAAAGAAACGCGTGCAAAATTGTATGGAACTCACACACGAACAAAACGTTGTATTTTCGTTCCCGTTTATCAATTTCGCTTTCGTTGACACTTTTCTAAGAGCCCAGACACGTGATAGTAGTTAAACCGCTATGCAATATGCCATTATACATAGCGAGATTCTATACATTTTTATGTTGCACAATATTTGCTATTGTTCGATATATGTTGTAAACCCATACAGAAAAATAAATACTATTCATATTGAGTGTGTATAATTAATCATTAATAAAAATGTATAATGTACTTTGTACTATTACTTTGTAAAATAAAGATCCAGACAAACTGAGGACCTCCTGCTTTTTTAACCTTTTCGCCGCCACGCAACAATACAAAACGCTGAGCCTGTGACGCCAGAACAAAAACAAGCATTCGAGATCGAGAAACCATAGTGACTTGGAAATGGTGTATCGATATTTAAATAATTCCTCGATAATTATATCCAAAAAGTCGAAGAAATGTCAAAAGAATAATACAATAATGTTGTTACTACATGTTCATTGATTATTAACCTTATAAAACAACATTAAATAATGAAAAGATCAAAATATTTGCATTATTTACAGTACAGTTTAGTAACGAAAGTCACCACACTACTCACGCGATGACGTCACGCGTTGTCGGCAACGGCCGACCCGGGCTTTTAGGTACTGCAAATTACTTTGATGCTAGAGATGTGAAACTGTTGTAGGTATGTGTTAACTGCATTTATCGACATTTTGGCAGGGAGTCCAAAGAAAAAATCCTACACATTCTTTAGCAACAAACCAATAATAAAATGCAGTACCTAGGCACCTAGATTTCTTACAAACAAAGTTTTTAAATAAATTCCGATAATTATTTAGGAAGTACAAATACCTAGCACATAGTCGGCATTTTCCAGAAATTCGTTTGAAATACCGCCTGCAAGTGCGGTGTGCTTTACATATTTACTAAGAATTCCTCACAAAAATTAACCCTATTGTTATTGCTAATGAGTGTTTCAGGTAGAAAGAAACATTAATAAAAGGGTCATTTCTTTACCTGGATGTAGTCGTTTTCTATTTAACAAAGACCCTATTTGGTTGCCTGTGCTTTAGATAAAGTAACGATAGGTTTGATACAATTTTTTCGTTTGTTATTTACTTGAACGAGCTGATCTCAGACATGACTGGTCGTGTATAGCCGCGGGACTAATTTAAATAAGTGTTCAAAATATGCTGTAAAATATATTTTACTATTCCCATTTTGATTAATTAATCGCATTCAAGTAAATTAATTAGTGAACTTACAATTATAGAACTACACATTTATAAATTCACCTACATTAAAATTTTCGTAACGTGTATTGCAACAAACAAAACACAGTTGGTGACAGCACTACGCCGCGGCTATCGCCGACTAGGGCTTCAGTACGAGCCGTATTTGCTGCATTTTATCAAGGCGCGCAAAAATGTTTATTTATTCAATGATATTATATAGCATCACGTTTATGTATAAAGTTTACGGTAATTTAGGCTTTAAACAATAATAAAAGTTCATAATTTGTATACTAAACTTTTAATTTACTTATAATTTTCGCCTCTAACTTTCAGTCGGCACGGGCCGACGAGGCGCTGGTGGTACTGCTTTCTGTAGTCGGTAACTACCGACTGGGGCGGTGAAAAGGTTAAAGTAGGTTAAAAAGAGCCAATCGTCTCGATTACAAGCTTAAAGTTTGTGTAACATGATTTAAAACTGCAACGTGTATGATAAAATTATCAGATTTTGATTAACTCATTTTTCACTTATATCTACCTAGGTACTTAATGCTTAATATATATATTATCTTTGTACACTATTGTACTCGTTAGACAATGTTCACTAAGCATTTGTATGGAATGTAAGTTTCTAAATAATAATGATCTTTGTTTGCACTGTTGTAATCTCATTTCTAACTACATGCTAACTCATAAATTCCTACGTAGTACAAATTTGTATAAATTTGCTTTGCAACATAATTTGTATCAGATTATAGAGAAAAATATATAGGTATTTGAGTATTGAGTTGAACACACTTGAATTTTATACACGTGTGTTTTACTATATACGACTGCATTGCACTAACAAAAAAAAAAATAAAAACCGTAAAATGTAGGCGAGGTTGTTGCTAGACAACGACACGCAATGCCAACGCATGTGTCGTTAGATATTTAAAAGGGTAATCATTTATTGAAAAAAATAACTTTGTTGTAGGCTAGGTTTCCCTAGTTATTGTATAACCTTTAAAAAAGTATGAAAGTGTAGAATGGTATAATACGAAGCCCTTTTTGTTTCATTAGATTACATTAGGTACAGATAGATAATTTCAAAAAATGGAATCACGTAATAACTCTAAATATTAAATAACTTTTTAATAAATATTTGTTAAAATTACACAAGCTATTTACAGTAACTTAGTATTTATATAAATCACATACCTACCAAGGCTACCAAAGATGATTGATGATGACCAACATGTGGAATGAATGATTGTATGCACTTTGTTTTCTATTTGATTTACTACTAGAGAGATGATTCAATATTAGCTATAGCGAATTAATTGATTTGATTGCGCCGCGGTGCTAAAATCATTATGAATATTTTAATTAATATTATTTTGTAGTTATTTATTGAGCGCCGCCTATTTTCATCTAGTAAATGAAAAGTTGTAAATTTCGGCTTTACAAAGTGACAATATCGAAAAATAATTCGTGTTAAAAATATGGAAGTACTTACTCAAATATTGCTTATCCCACTTTTCTCTTCAACAAAAACATAATTCGCTATTTTGGCGACATTATTGCAGCAGATCCTAATCATAAATTTTTTTAGTAAGCATCTATCTAATAATGAAAAATGTTTTTACAACATTCAATACACAATACCAGACGCATCAATACGATAAGATTCTAGCTTATCGCCATGTCAATATTGTTTTGTACTATTTAAAAAAAAAGAAACTATTTTAATAAGGTACAAATTTCAACCAGTCCCAATCAAAATTCAAACAGACATCGCGGGCGTTTTCAGTGTCATACTTCTAATTCCAACAAGTCACCAATACGATCTCGACACAGTACTTTGTGATGAGCGTTGAGACCTTATTCCACTCGGCTGGAGACGGTAGGTATGTGAGAGGGCGAGGATCACTGCGTCTTCGGCTTGCAGTTGGACTCGCAAGCAAACACGAAAGAGAAATCAGCTTTCTTTTCCGCAAACGATATGAAATCACCTGGAAATTATAAAACCTATATCAATTTTCACTTTCCACAGATAACTAATAAAATTAGGTAGGTATATAAAATTAAACTGCACCCCGTTGTCGATTTATTCTAGTACTAAGGAAATAAACTCATTACTATCCTCTAATAGAGTCTAATAGAGTCTTAAACTCTTTGGGCAACAGTTTATGTTTTGTTTGTTTGAAGTCATCTTTGCGTGTGAAATATCAACATACATGTGTTATTTTATATCATATAAGGACAGGGTAAAAAGTTAAAGTGCTCACTGTATGTTAAATAACCCTTTTCGTCGAGGTCTGCTTGTCTGAAGGTGTTCTGGGCGTCCTCTTGGCAGAGGCCGAGGCAGCGCATCGCAATCTCCTCGAAATTAGCCGCATTGACACGACCGGTCCTCGAGCTGTCATACAACTGAAAATTAAAATTAAATAACCTTTTAAAAACAAGCTTATAAGGAGACAAAAAATAATAAACATAACGCGTGTTAAGCGATAGTAGAGCACGAGGATACGATACGATAATGTTGTATCCTCATGCAGGGCGTGATGTCACGCGGATCTTCAAAGGTAATAAGTAATATCTTCAATATTTCGCATCAATCTAACTGACAGACGCTGTGAAATAATCAGTAGGAATACATGCCTATTCTAAAAAATAACCTACCTTGAATGCATAACTCAACAGCTGAGAGATCGGAGCATGCTGCAATGACAAGAACGCTGCACAGAGCAGGTAGTCTGGGAAGTAAATGAGGCCGCTCGATCTCTGAAACGTATCAAAACAAACGACGTTATCGCATACCAGATTCACGTCTGCGTCTAATATTACTAAAGAAATTTCCAAATATTAAATTTCTGGATACTCTGTGGAATATCTACACCAAGTAATTATTTAAATTATTATACATTGGAATCAAATAACTATTAACAATAATCGATTTGAGTCGAGACGCTTAAGTTAAAGAACTTTAGCGTTATTCAGCTCAGTCGTGGTGCGGTTATAATAACTGTAAAGTTTTCGAAACGTCAGCAAATAAAATACGCTAGTTAAATTCGTTAATAGTTGCATCATTCCAACGTGTAATAACCGCGAAGGCAGAAATTATTAAACGATACTAGTAACCTGTGTAAAGATGTCAGCGAGCCTTTGCAGAGCGGTGTCGCAGGGCACGCCGAGCCGCTGCGCGAACTGCGCGGCGGACAGCCAGCGCGCGCGCGCCGGCACGCCCTGCGCGATCACGTGCAGCTCCAGCTGCGACCGCTCCAACCTGAACACAACCAACAAATACATTCAATAACAAGTCTTTATTGATTCAAGATCTAGTGTGTAATAGTATAAATACCTAAAGGTAAATTAATACTCACGACTCAAATCGATTACATAACATAGCAAGGTATAAGAACGTACTTGCTGTAAAATAATTTATTATAAAAAAGGCACACAGCTCTAAACATAATACAATTTCTATACAACATATCGCACACCTAGATCTAAAGAGAGCTAACTCAAAAAAGGTACTTTTTCAGGAGAGGCGAGAAACTGATTAATATGTCCATATGCACGCATGAGTTTTCTGTATAAATTTATGCTTTTTATAATAAAGCTAGCAGAGTTATATTAGCTGAAATCAGTTTTAGTGTAGGTGGGTTTTGCTGGAATCCGATGGTGTGCATAACTCAAATCTTCCGGTTTTTGAGTTAGATCCCTTTAGATCTAGGTGTGCGATATATACTACATACCCTAGTTGCCCTCTCAATTCGCTGACTTCCCTGACGGATGGGCCTCCAGGTATGCCCAACTGCTTAGCCTTGGCTATCAACCGGCAGTCGTCGTAGGTGTAGTCTAATACTGGAACTCCTAGTGCCCTGAAAAGACATGACAACAAAGATTAAATATTACTTAGGTACTTAGTTCACTGCATATTTAATTTCAAGATAAGAATACATTTTTGAAATTGTATGTCTTTTCAATGTACTTTGATCAATTAAAGCAAAATACGCAAGCATTGGTGAGCATGCGAAGGTTTCCTAAAGACCACAACAGGTACAGAGAGTGATGCGTTTAGATACCTAGGTACTGAAAATCAATTTCTAAACAAGGCTATGCCACTGACTGACTTATAAGTTATAACTGATCTTGACAACATTTAAAGAGATCGTGAGGCAGGACTTACTTGGCCATGACATCCCTTACGTTGCGAGCGTAGAGCTTAGGATCCCTCCGCTCCTCCTCGCTGGGATAGTACACTGGAAGAAACTCGATCTCGCACGAACTGTGAACTTGAGTTAGCGTCAGCCATAGGAGTTTTAATCTGAAACAAAAAGTTATAATAGAAAATATTAGCGAAAACTAGAAATCTGTGTACATACAGAATGAAGTAAAAATCCGAGGACGTACGTGACCGGCATTGGCACGAATTTTATTCACAGTTTTTTGCACGTGAATATAATATATACATACAATATCATGTTAGGTACATACTTTAGCAAACATACTTTAAAAATGTGAATGTAACTTGTACAATACATTATGTTACTTAATTTTTAATTCGAATACTCTTAAGAGTGCACCTTTTTGTACCGCGAAGTCGGCTATGGATTCTCAGATTTAGAAAACGAAGGGTCAATTTCGCTTGCATCGGTCAGCCGCCTTCGGGCGCGCGAGCGAGAGGGAACGTCGTAACCAATATTCATGCTAGTGTGTGTGTGACAGCGAGTCTTTACAAAATTTATTTGTCTTTAAATTAAATGCCTACTTCCGTACCTTATTTTGGTTTGGTCGATGTCAAGTAAATAGGTACGTTTTTGGATAAAAAAAAATATTTAAGTAAGTACGTAGAGTAAACATAATACCTACATATAAATATATATAGGTACTTACATATATAGGAATTCTGCTTGTTACCATTATTATAATGTTTAACTTAAAAAAATATAAAGACAATTTACTTTCTTAGAACACTGCACAAAGTTCGACGAGTCCTCTGGTTTAACTAAAACGGGTAAAAGTGAAAATAGGCAGGTAGGTATTTACTTGGAATATTTACGTTAGGTACCTACTTACCAGAAGGTGATGAGTTCAAACCAGGAGTACCTACCTACTATCCACTAGAGCATCAGGTCGAATATAAGCAAAATATTATAGTAGTTACCTGCCTACCGTAGTAACAATCTTATGAATAGATGGATGGATGTAGGTACCTATGTAAAAATTTTAGGTAGGTATGTTTGTTTATCTTTCAAGTAAAAACTACCTACTGAATGGATTTTGTTGAAACATTACAATAATATAGCTTAAACATTAGAAAAATATATACTTAAGCTATATTTTATAACGATATTGTGTAAAGTACCTGGTACCTACCTACTCATCGAGCGTAGACGAAGTCGCGGGCAGAGGCTAGTATACAGATATAAGTACATACAACCGAGACATCTTGAAACACCCCTGGCTGACCATAAATGAAAAGGAAATATTGATGATACCAATCTATACTATACTTAATAATAATATATTATAAAGAGGAAAACTTTGTTTGTTTGGTTGTAATGAATATGCTCAAAAACTACTGGACCGTTTTTAAATATTCTTTCACCATTCTAAAGCTACATTATCATCATAATCGGGTTCAGCATAAATTTGGGGATAAGAAATAATAAATTGGCAATGGATAGGTATAATTATTTACATCAATCTTGCGCCAAAGAAAATACAGACATTATTATTGTATTGACTTAATAATCTGATCTCACTTAGGCATAATTTACAATAGGTAATGCTAAGTATATGTATATAAAAAGTCATTGCTCCATAGATAAGTTACATTTTGTGGGGATTTGTAAAATGATTGAAAGAAAGTTAGATATAATATCGTGGACTTGTATTTAATTTATTTCTCAAATTTTCATGGATTTTCGATTATTATTTTTTAGTTTTATATTTATGGTTCTATTAAGACTAAACGTTAATTGACACAAGTAATAGGCTATAGAAAATAAAAAAAACAGGGATCCGAGAGAAGCTGGGGCGAATCGCTAGGTAGTAAAAAATAAAATTGAGGCCTCTGACAAATGCAAGCTAACCCCAAAAATGTAGCATTTAAATGGAGTACCTACACCAAACAACAATCAATCTTGAAACGTAGATAGCACCGTGTATGAATATAGATACCCATAAAATTTCTTTGTCAAAAAAAAATATTTTTATTAAAAAAAAAACAATAGGAATAACGATCTATTCCTATATATAAGAGAGATCACATTCACAGTCCACCCGAACAGAATAGAATCACCTTTCTGTTGCGGCATCTTGTAAAGTTTGTTCCGCTATCCTACAAAAAAACAATAAATTATTATGGAAACTGTAAAGAATCCGAAACGTCAGCAAATATAATAAAATACAAATACGCGAGTTAAATCCGTTAATAGTTGTTTCATTCCAACAAATTATATTTATCTAATGCTACTAGACTGTGCTTAATAGTATTTGTACAAACAGTAACTATGAGATACATAATCAAAATTTTTAAATTCACCATTGTAAATTTAATTTACATAATTATAAACTTCGCTATGACTTATTGATTGATTGCACATTATGTGAATTATAAAATGAATGCTCACATGTTTCGTTTCTTGTAAATCCATGCGCTTGGTTTTTTACGACGAGCTGATAGCCAAAGTCTCGTTTTACTAGATTTTCTAGGTTTTGCTGTGAAAAAAAAATCCACACCGTTAAATTTTCATTTTCTACTGAATATATCATATGATATTACATATCGATATTATTTATAGACGTTCGAGTATCAAGTGAAAGACACTTAAAGTTGAAAAATAATGAAAAGACATGATCGCTTCGAGTGATTAAGTATAAAGTATATCTAGATAGGTTCCAACTGTTAATAAATAATAATAATATAAATTGATATTAGTACTTACGCATAATGAACAATCGTAATGAAATGTAATTCCAAGTCCGCTGTCACACAGTCGTCGTAGGTAGCTAAGTATATAAGATCGTCGCAATAAAACCAATTCACTTTGTAATAATTCAGAAGTCCGTTAATCTAGCCGTGGTAGTTTTAGTTACTATTATTAATGAATTAATTATTAAGTAAAAGTAACGCCATCAAATCTGCACAATGACAGTCTATGACTGACTGGCAATTCGTCTTGTCTTTCTTGTCAACTTGTCAAACACGTTCGGCGGCCGTCGGAATAATTCGGACACGCACACAAATGCATTTTCAAACCTCGCGTGAAATAAGTATTCTCTAATATCGCCATTTCATTAGAAATTATTTCGAAAGTACGAATTCTCGTTGTAAATTATTAATTGTGATATTAATACTGTAGTTATGGTTTATTTTCAATCTTGAGGATATTTCCGATGCTTCTATCTTTTGAAATCTTTATGAAAATCTTTAAATGTATGCGAACAAGTCCTCTGAAAATGTGTCTATTTTTCGTGTTAAATTACGAATCGAATATAATCTCTGATTGTAATATCTTACATAATCTAATAAAAATAACGAAAGTCAGTCCTAGCTATGCCATATCCGATCATAATTGCAGAAAAAAATAATAATGTTTAATTCAAAATTCTTGAAAGAATGAGGAATTACGTTTTGTATGGAAGCGCCGAGCAAAGGAGCACTCTTAAAGAATGTTAAGCACGTTATTCGTAGGTACTAGAAAAAAATTAACTTACGCTCCAGGTCCCTCCCAGGTCCAAGTGACAGTGTCCCGTGCATTAGGATACCGTATCGTAACAGGCTGGACAGGCACCCCTGGATAGAACCCTCCAGGCTTGAAGGTGATGAGGCAGGAGCGGTTTGTACACGTGCCTTCGGGGAAGATGAGAACCTGTAATATAAAAGAAGAATAAATATTAAGACTATTTCTCAGTTACGAATAAGTATTTGGATAATGTCAGAATGTAATTGCTTAAAAAACCCTAACAAATGCTTAATTTCATTAAGCACCCTCTGAAATTATACACTTAAGTTCCGTTCTTTTAAGAATACCGACTGCAGCGCTACCTGCCGGTTTGTCATTGTCACTGTCGCTGTTTCGCTCATTACAAAAGTATGACAGATACTATCTCGCGCGACAAAACTAAGTGCTTGCCAGACATCATGTCATTGTCATCATAATAAATTATTATAGGTAAAGTTACTATATTCAACGAGACAAATATGAAGGCGTCTGAAATGCCAAAAAAAGTATTGCATAAAAATAAGCAAAAGAACTGCTTCAAAAAATTAACAAGGAGCTTTTATTGATAACGTAAGTACCTACCTACACAAATAGCGTTATCAACCTTTCTTGATAAAAAATATTGTTCATTATCAAAATGTCCATTATGTTGGAATAATTTTAACGAGCTTAATGCATTAAAACTGTTACTGTTGTGACTTTCACTTACAAACAACATGTTAGTGTCACTCATGATTTGAACGCACACGTACAATATATGCTCATAAGTTCATTGTACTGTTATGAACTTACGAGATAGCGTGAATGGGCAATGAAGGTGAGTAAATAGTCAGTTTTGGGATTTCACTTTACAGCTAGTCAGAATGAAGATGTCACATCACCGTTTCTTACCTACTATGACCCAATACTAAATCAGTCGTAGGTTAAATAATTACTTACAGGTTTTTACAGCGGCTCGATATTAATAAAATGACAAAACTTGCGTCTTTTTGACAATACAATACAAAATTAGATATTTTATTGGATACCGCATCGAACACAAAGAAAAAATACACAAAATAAGGTCGCTCATCTTATCACTTCAAAAATTACTCCGAAACATTTTCAATCTTATCCATACGACTTTTTTCACTTAGCCGGTAATAGCTTTCATACTTATCAAGGTCACAAGATAAATTGGACAGAACATTAATTGCGTTGGTACTTTAATGTAATTATTCCATATTATATTGTTTAGCCTACTAAGTACTTAAGCCTCGAATTTAATGTGTTACGCGAAATTTTAATAATCCGTAAATGAAAATGGCAGTCTACAAAGTATACTTATTGTCCAAAGTTCAGTAAAAATACGAAACCGTTATATCAAATCGTTTAAGATATAATAGATATTTAATTAAAGACTATTTTGCTACAACGAGTTAAACTTGTGGTAAACCGTTACCGGCATATGAGGTATGTAACATCGAAAATTAACCACGGTCTGGTAATTTTGAAGTTGTCTATGGATACAGATGAGTTCAGTATTAATTTAAAAGGAGTAAAACCTGCTGATTTGCAAAGGAACTAATAGTACGAGATCCAGCTGCAAATCATTACTTAAATAATTTGGTAAATATATCAAGAAATATATTGCAAACGGGTTGACAAAAAAAAAATCTGTTCGGCCGGGTGAATATCCTAAGGCGGGAGCTTAGGCCACGTACGGCGCGGCGGAACAAAGTTCGCCGGGTCAGCTAGTAGATAATTACATATAAGTACGCACCGTTTTAATTGAAGCCCAGTTCTAATGACATACATTTATCTTAAACTATTAGGCAACAAATCAAACAATCGCATTGAGAAAGTTTTTTTTACAGAGGAACCATTTCAGCGGGTCAAGGTTCTCTTCAACGGACAGCAATATTCAAGGTGTCGCAATAGCATTGTTATCTTCTAGTCAGTGGAGTAGATCCTTTCAATCCCATGTCCAGAGGTGTAAGATATATTTTATATTCACTATCGTTAACGTAACAAATTGAGATATTAAACTAAAATTAATAATTATCTGAACCGATTTAAATGTAAGTACATTGAGGTATGGATATAGGTAGTTAATAAAGTATCTGAGTGGATCTTTGGGCGATTGAGGCGCGGTCGTTGTTGTCTCTATAGCTAAAGATAATAGTTACAAATAATATTACTATGTATAAAATAAAACATTATTAGCAGGAGATAATTTCCCTTAAGTTTTTACTTTTTTATTATGTGCTTAATATATAGTATGAGATGACAATGACGGCGTTTCAACGCTCTAAGATCCACCCTACTTCTATGGAAGTTGCAGAGCCCGAAATATTAATTATACGCAGACGACCCGTCACGATACGGTAGTTATAACAGACTTCCTCTTGTTCAGCGAGATTAAATGTTCTAGACAGTTAGCTCAATCTCCCACCTCATTGATTTCTAAGATATCGTTGCTCGAGTCGCTAAATAGAAAGGTGAGAATTGAGAACTATAGATTTATGGGCAAATAGACCGGTTATCACATTAAAATTATGTAACAGTAACATTCATTTACATAATTATTTAGAGATTCGTTGAACGGAAGGAACACGTATTTTATGAAATACATATTATAGTTTTAAGATTCTATTTCGTAAGAATTTTAATTCCACTCAATTCTACGTCTTACTTTTCAGTTTCTTTGCTATGCTTCTTACTGTTCGTTTATTATGTTTTTACATTTTTTAATCATTTTCGATCATGTAAAAGAAACTGAGTTAAACGATCAATTAGTACCTTTATAAATAGATATGTAGGAATCTAGGAACAAATTAAACCAAATCTTCAAAAGCTTTGCACTATCTACCTACTTACCATAATGTAGTACTATGTAGGTACTTATGTACTATGGTAGGTAGTTAGTAGCTTTTTTATAAAAATAATGCCACATTGATGTTTTATATACCTATTCCATTAGTACAATACATATTTATTTATATAAAATCACTGATGATGATGTTAACTTTACTTCAATTACCTACGCAAAGAAAAACAGCAACACCGAATTACAGACGCAAAAAAATATATTTTTTTAACATCTCCAATTCCATTTCACAAGATTGAAATTGTATCTTTTAATAAATAGCATAGTAGGTTATACGTAACATTTTGTAAGATAAATCACAAAAATGTAAAAATAAGTACCTAGTACTAGATTAGAAATATCAGACGATACTACCGTAGGGTTGCCATACGTCCCGGTACGCCGGGACATGTCCCGGTTTGAAGCATAGTGTCCCGGCGTCCCGGCCGATAAGCAAATTGTCCCGGTTTAAAAATCTTAGTTATATTAATAGAGGGCTGGACTTGGTAAACAGTAATATACCTCCAATAAGCTAGGCTAATCGTACGTGGATAGAACGACATAAGTGCTGACACTTGTCCATTCACGTTTCTACGAATTTACGTTAACAGTGTCAACGCATTGTGAGATTGCAGACTCTCAACTTTGTGAGAGCAAGAGCGCATCAATGGCACGCTATCAAGCCTACTATGTGACTTAGAGATGTTTGATACAAGATCGATTTTTCTAATGTATTGATATTTTATATCGATTTTATACATTCAATTGATACCTGGTATCCATACTTCTTGTGCAAAATCGACCTAAGAAGCGTGAAAATTAAAAAAAAAATAGAATATTATTATATAGGTACTTAAATAAAAAAAAAATACCGCCGAAAAAAAACTAAAAGGCAACAAATAACTATAATTTTGTCTTTTGCCTCCAAATATAACAGACATTACAACCAAAATAATAATCGTTATCATAGACAAAATTATTTTTTTTTTTTCAGTGCGCTATTGTTTTTTGTTGCCCTTTAGTATTTTGTAATTTTCTTTAGCCATAATTTATACAAATGATTACTTACATGCTTCATTTTTAATTACTTTTGAAATAGCTAACTACCTTGTTTTTAATTATTTTGGTTGTAACGTCTGTTATTTTTGGAGACAAAAGACAAAATTATACCTAGTTATTTGTTGCCTTTTAGTTTTTTTCGGCGGTTAAATTTTTTTAAGTTATTATTTTATAATCTTCTTTGGTCATAATTTATACAAATTATTACATGCTGCATTTTTAATTACTTTTGAAATAGCTACCTACCTTGTTTTTGCTGTTAACTTTTAGTGAACAATAAATTACCTCTATTTTCCCACCCTTACGGTACCTAGGTTTCTTTTTCCAATTTAATATGGAGTCAACTTTAAGGTATGCCCTATCCAATAAAAAAAATGAAACGGGGTAAGGCTGTGTTATGGACACGGCCGATTGTTGTACGTGAATACGCCTCGTAACGGGTAATAGTTTTTAAATAAAATATTATTATTTATACAGTCCTTACTTAGCGTAATAAATTCTTTGATTCTTTAGCTATCCAGTGGTGTAACTGAAATTTGGATGGAGATGATAGATATGTAGCTACAACACTAAACTGTAGCCCTCGATTTTGTTATCATTCGTTTTTTTGGATTGCCACGTAATTTTAAAGACGTATCCACGTCAAAAATATCAAAATCGGAGTACTCTGTAAAAAGTTACGCGTGGTCATACGATACAATCGGTGCGTGAAAAATTAATCCCCTATTTTCCTACACTTAAGGTTGGATTTTTATTCAACCGACGAAAAAAACCGAGGAGGTTCTCAAGTTCTTTTTTTTATTTTTTATGTATGACCACGCATAATTTTTTACAGAGTGGTTCGATTTTGATAATTCTTTTTTATTGGAAAGGGTATACTCCGAAGTTGGTCCCATTTTAATTAAAAAAAAAATCCAACCCTAAGGGTAGAAAAATAGGGGATGATTAAATTTTCATGCACCGATTGTATCGTTTGACCATGTTTAACTTTTTACAGAGTAGTTCGATTTTGTTAATTCTTTTTTTATTGGATATGGCATAGGTACCTCAAAGTTAATCCTATAAAAATTTCGAAAAAAGAAACCTACCTACTAAGGGTGGGAAAAAGGGGGTAATTTATTGTTCACTGAAAGTTAATAGCAAAATCAAGGTAGGTAGCTATTTTAAAAATTATTAAAAATTAAGCATGTAATAATTAATATAATTTATGGCCACAGAAAATTATAAAATAATAACTTTTTAATAAAAAAAATTAACCGCCGAAAAAAAACTAAAAGGCAACAAAAAACAATAGCGCACTGAAAAGAGAAAAAGCCTCAAACAAACTTGAGCACCTTAGTGAAGAGTTGCTGCACCAGCTGGCGGGTAATTTATTGTTCACTGAAAGTTAATAGCAAAATCAAGGTAGGTAGCTATTTTAAAAATTATTAAAAATTAAGCATGTAATAATTAATATAATTTATGGCCACAGAAAATTATAAAATAATAACTTTTTAATAAAAAAAATTAACCGCCGAAAAAAAACTAAAAGGCAACAAAAAACAATAGCGCACTGAAAAGAGAAAAAGCCTCAAACAAACTTGAGCACCTTAGAGAAGAGTTGCTGCACCAGCTGGCACCAACTTCAAAAATAACAGACATTACAACCAAAATAATAGTTGTTATAAAAGACAAAAATATTATTTTTCTCTTTTCAGTACGCTATTGTTTTTTGTTGCCTTTTAGTTTTTTTTCGGCTGTTAATTTTTTTTATCTATATTAAAATGGGACCAACTTAGGGTGTGCTTTACCAAAAAAAAAAAAACAAAATCGCGTCGACTTGAGAGCCTCATCCGTTTTTTTCGAAATGTCCCGGTCCGAGTCCTTACACTTATGGCAACCCTATACTACCGTCATACTCGATCTCCCATGAAACCGCGAGAATGAGTTTGTATCAAAATAATACCGTAACATAAATGAGCTTTCCGGTGTATCGTCAAGCTCATTACGGTTACAAAAAACTATATTATGTACGACTCCAGTTGTTTTTGGTTGAAGATTAAATCATGTAATAAAAAATAATGTTATCATTTTAATTCAGATTCCGTTGTTGCGAATGACTATTCAAAATTATATATAGACAACTGTAACTGTACTCGGTAACCTATTTGCCACTTTTCTACCATATACATAAACTAACCGTGAATGAGAACACAACTTTGACATGTTGTGACTCAATAGAATATGTATTTAATCCTATATTATTATTTTGTTAAAATTTAAAACGAAACACGTTGGCTTCCTTGCAAAGGTAAGTCGAGACATATTAAATTAGCAAAAAGACCATAATTATATAACATAATAATCAGAATAGTTTGTTGACCAAATTACTTAAGTATTCAAAGTGCCAAAAGGACCGAGGTCATCGCGGCTTTTCAATGATAATAGCGCTATTCATCAACTAACGCATATATAAATACGATATTTATAAATTGTGTGGTTAGTATTTCTGTTGTCCATAAAAAATAAATATTTTTTAATGAAACAACTTTAACGGATTTAACTCGCGTATTTTATTTTATTGGCTGACGTATCGGGGCCTTTACAGATTTCATAATCGTAGCAAGACTGAGCTGACAATAGTATATAAAATAAAATAATATAAAATACGCAAGTTCAATTCGTTAAAGTTGTTTAATTAAAATCTACAATAACCACGAAGGCATCAGAATTATAATTTTTACGGAATTCTCGCGAATTTGATCTTACTTTTTGGAATGAAACAATTATTAACGGATTTAACTCGCGTATTTTTATTTTATTTTATTAGCTGACGTTTCGGATTCTTTACAGTTTCCATAATCGTAGCACGACTGAGCTGACAATAGTCTAACGCTAAAGTGATTTATACAGTTATTGATCTTACTTGCTGACGTTTCTAAAACTTTACAATTCCCATATTAGTAACCGACTGAGCTGACTATAGTCTAATACTTGGAAATGTAAAGTTATAGCTGTTTCTTTCCAATGTGTTACAACCGGGAAGGCATCAGAAATTAACAAGTAGGTAGGTATTTCTGTATTCACTAACCTGTGGCCAGTCTTCTTTAGATGTAGCCCGTTCAATGATCTCCTTGATCGTGTTCTGTCGGGAATTGGGATCATCTCTCCACACGTACACCGGTTGTGTGTAGTTTATTAGTTCTGAAATTTAAAAGAGATATTAAAATATGAATATTTAGGAGCATGTCCAATCAAATATTGAGGTTAAGAACTTAATACGAAAATTGGAATACCATACCGGTCGCTTGTCAAATTAGGCAAAAAATTCTATACACTTAAATTAAAATTTACTTCACTCGAGAGAAATAAATGACTATATTTCACTTAAAATATTTCAATTTAATTGTAAAATATGTTTGATATAATTTTAAGTGGGATGATTTAATTTAAAAAAAAAACAATTTTTATGTAAGTAAGACTTATAACATACCTACTTATAATAATATTATAAATGGAAGAAGCAAATGTCATTAAAAATAGCACTGTTAAATTGTTCTAAGAATACTGCATGCAAATGTTACGGTGTGATGCGGATAAATTGACCTCTAGTGCTTACACGCAAGCGAGTTCAACAAAACTAGCATAGACAAAAAAACACCTTTCCTACTACAATAAAATTACTAGATTAAATTAACAAAGCTAGACAAGAAAATAAAAATAAAAAGTAAATCATTTACCTATTTTATAACCTTCGATAAAAGTTTACAGACCCCCTTCAAATATATGCAGTGATTGTTAGTGCTCACGCGATTCGAACAGTACAGGTCCAATAAAATTTAGAAAAGGTATAGATAATTGCATAAATAATTATTTCATGAAGCAACGAATCAATCTCAGTTAATTAAAAACTACCGTACAAATTAAGAAAGGCTGTATACCCCTGAAGTCCTTCTCGCTTAACTAACCTTGTCATAATGAAAGTACTTATCTAGTTATAGCGTTTTTCGAAAGTGTGAACGGCCCTGGTAGTAAATCAATATAAAACCCCAATTTTATCGCAACTTACATAATCACTGAAAACCAAGGTCAGCTCAGGAAATATCGATTTGACACATTTGCTGAAAAACCAAAGAACGAAGCTGAAACTCAAAATTCATATACAAAGATACGGAAAACAAGTCAGCCGCCATATGACAACGATATTAAAACTCGCCGTTCTATATTAAGTGCTGAAAAGAGAGTGGTGATCGTAATGGAGTTAGTAGTTTACAGCTGGGTTAAGGGTAAAGGCGCCAAAGAAACCTTACTAACGCGGCACGTGGTAAACTAAATCTATTACAGTAACATATGTTGAGAAATAAAATATGAGGGAACTAAATGACTTAAGATCGCAAAACTAGTATTTGCATGGGTGGCAAGTTTTTCTCGCGCGAGAAAACATCACCTGTCACTTTCTTACTTTTGGCAAAGAATTGCGAGTTTTCTTGCACGACATATACCTTACGAGCTTGCCCTCGTGTTTTTCTAAAGTTGAGTTTACATTTTAATATTGTAACTTGAAAGTATCAAGGCGTAGGTATATCGATAACCTGTTAGTTTAATACAGTGATCAACCCCCGACTACGAAACTAGGGGTTGCGGGTTAGAATCCCGCTAAGATGTCAGTGTGATCAGTAGGAAGCACAAATACCGGTGTGAATGTCTTATATGTAGGTATTGATATCTGTTTATCCGTTGACTAGTAAGTACTAATTAATCGTTGTGAATTCCCCAAAGACATTTTTTAGTAATCTTTTAATATGTATACACGTATTATTTAAAAACTAGATATTTTACCGAATACATCTAAACCTTTTTAAAATCTAGCTACCTTTTATTTATGATCACAGTCAATAATATCGAATCAAACCGATGCCGTACCGTACCGTACCGCATTGCGTTCATGCTATATAGGTAGGTATATCTTATTTAATTTGGTTTGATACAAATATTGCCATAACTTGAATAAACGTACCTACCCTTAAATATTTATTATGAAATTCAAAAACATTGATGTTACCTAAAAGCACCTGAATTGTTTCTATCTTTAAATTGCAAAAAGACGCATCATTAATTAAAGAAACATCATCTATCATCATAACACATACGCTAGGTTACGTTTGTCACATTAGAAATCGAATCTTGATTAGTGAATCACAAGAGAATATTAATTTTCTACAGTCCATTAATCTACATAAATTGAAAAGACTAGCACAAATCACAATACGACAAAAGGACTATTCGAACAAAAGATAGAAAGCTTTTCAATGCGACATCGTTTTCAAAAGATCCGTGAGTAGGTACCTAATACTCGTATCTTCAAAGGAAACATGGACACATGTATCTTTGTCACCATTGAGCACTCACAACTGTTAGTTTCACACGTGATTGATGATTTGAAAATATCTAGGTGAGATGATAGAAAAATGATTGAGAATAAACAAATAAATTTATCATCAGTTATGCCTCTAACGGTACCTGTATTATTTGTCACAATCTATCACGATTGAGCCATTTCACCATATTCAATGTGGTCATACGTATTGGATGTGAAAAATATACACCAGTAAAAAATGCATCCGAATACCTATTCCATATCCCCAAACTGATATATAAGAGAAATTTATAAGTAAAAATTTGATAAAAATCGCGCTCTTTGAACCCTGTGACCCTAGCAAAACTAAATTTCTTCCACCATTATCCTTACATTAGGAATTAAAAATTTCAATGTTAGTCAGTCCTAATAGGTAGCTACTAAAGTAGGAAGACACAAGAAAATACCAATAACCCTCCACCTGGATAAATATTACAGCTATCTTACTTCCAACATAATTGTCCATGCTTTCCTTTCTCACGATCACAGAAGACATCCTCGTAGCGTACACAATGCAGCTATCGAGGAACGAAGAATGTGGAGCTACGACCAAAATCGGCGCCTCTTTGCGACTGGCCTGCCGACCTCGGATACTGATGGCCATACCCCCAGCAAGGTAGGACATCTTTCCGATAAAGCATATAAGCGGCTTTAGGGCCCTAGAAAAAAGTTAATAACAAAAGTGTTAAATTTACATGCGATAATTATTATTTTTACGATAAATTAACTATATCTGCAGACATACATAGTAAGTAAATTCTCAGAATCAAGAGCGTAAATAAATAATGAAATTTCTTATTCTCTTACATCAAAGTCCAGATTGCAAATTAAGTTACGTCTTGAGTATCACTTGAGAATTCAAGCGAAGTCGAGCACTCGTCGACTGTCCGCTGTTTTGCTCAGTTGATAGCAATGGCATGGTGCCAATTTTACTGCTAACTATTAAATGAAAGATCTAGTAAAGTCAATGTGCGGAAGTGCCTTTGTTTGGAATATTAAAATGGTTGCTGCATCGATTTCATTAACAATGAACCAAAACCTAAATATCTACCTACTCACAGGGATAAACGCAAGAATACGCAGTGAAATCCTTTAATATTTTTTCTATCCAACCTATTAAGATTTTCTTGGAAGTCCGGAGGTACCTAGTTAATTATAATATAGGTAAGAAATTATTATTGGCAAACAAGATTTAATACAGATCGGAAATAAAATGATTTCCAATAGGAACCAAATATGGTTTCTTAACTTTTTTCATATAAACAAAATTATTTATTAAATTAATGGATTATACAAGTTTAATTATTTCGTTATGCATATTGTAAAGGATATAGGTAAATCCAGATAAAGACTATTGCGACGTCATTATTTCAGCACGTAAGCTGCGTAGATAATTACTTATTATTATGCTTTTTAACCTCCATAAAATATTACCTACTCACCTCCTTAATGCCTTGATATTTACACGCATCGCAATACTGCACCTACCTATTTATGCTTAAATAAATCAAATAATGGCTGGGCTTCCGATTATAACAAAATCAATAAAAGTTATCGATAACCTCTTTGGAATTACGAACACAAAACGGGTTTTAAACATTATTCAAAACTTATTGCGCAAGATAACTAAAAAATAAGAGTTATCAATAGGTATTTTATCCTTATAACTTTTATATTCATCGAGTTTGAAACGAGTCTGTATAATAGGCATAGGTAGTCTTGTCCAAATAAATTACGTCACAATTCGATAATATATTCGATTTCCTCAAATAAAGCAACTATACTATGCTGATACTTAACAGGTACCTACCTGTATTATTAGTAGGTACTATATACAATATATTAGATACCTATCCTATATTTTACATGTTATTTTTTTCTTATTAACCTAATTTAAAAGAAAACTAAGTTCAAGTTTATAATTATATACTTACTTATACAACGGTTGTCTATATAGAAGAACCTTACATAATTGACTTTCTAACAATAATTGATCGAAATCGAGCTCGTGTCGGGCTTTACATTTTATACCTACTAAAAATATCACCAAGCTCGAGGAGTTTAAGTTACTTATTTCAAAATTGTGAGGTGAAAGCTGTTGGATTGTTTGTAATAACTTGACTAGGTATCTAGTCTACCCAATAAATTTACATGTACCTACCTACTTACCTGTCTGTAATGTTATTGTGTAATGAATAAAGAACGCAATCGCTCATGCTGTTAAAGTTCCCTGTTTAAGAATTTATCTCGAACAGTCCTTAGATATCAATGAGAGTATTTACTTAATCAGGGGTATCGAGTATAAAGGTTACAATATGCATTAAATCGTAAACTGAAAAAAAGGCATTATCTGTGTAGGTACTCATCATAAAATATATAAAAAACTAGCTTCTGCCCGCGACTTCGTCCGCGTGGAACTTCTCCTTTTTTGCAGTCGGTTAAAGAGTAGCCTATGTCCTTTCTCAGGCTCCAGACTTTCTTTTTACCAAATTTCATTTAAATCGGTCCAGTAGTTTTAGCGTGAAAGCGTAACAGACAGACAGACAGACAGAGTTACTTTCGCATTTATAATATTAGTAAGGATTATTGACTCTAACCACTTAACATTCAATTTTACTAAAGTAATCGAATAATGTTTAAATTAAGAACAAAATAGCGTCCCTTTTCTCCGTTATTCACGATAAGCTGAGCTGCGCCTATGTCCGGCATTATTGCTAAGCAGAGATAACTCTGGCGTTATGAATCGAGTTGCATACAACTTTTTAACTTTCAACCTGTATAGTTTTTATCATGTCAAGGTGGTTCTATGGTATTTATGCTTGGAGTCACAAAAAGGCACCGCACGTTCTATTTTCGAACGAGAACATAATTATTCGTAAGTAATTAACTAATTATAGAAAAATATAAAGAGTAGCATCTACATAATTTACTTGTAGATGCATATAATTTTTCCCCAAACGTACCTAAGTAGTTATATTACTATACCTAAGGTTTGTTTATTGGACTTCGTTTACTTATATTTTTTTCCAGGACTAAATCGACTAAGTACCTAATTAAAAAAACAAAATAAAATCAAAACACTAGGTAATTAGCGTACATATCCTTGCATCATGCCATACACATTACGAGAAAACATTGCAATAGGCGCGAAAGACTATGCAATCCATAATTACTCTACCTTTCAAGAGTCTTGACTACATTTATATGTCGCAGTGATATGATGAAAACAGGGATTTGATCAACTCCCTCAGTGATATGATCAACTCCCGGTAGATGATAAAAATACCACGCGTTGTGTCATTTCCCTAGCGAAATTTAGTGATTTGATCAAATCTCCAAGTCATTTTAGGGAAATGAAAGAATCATAGAAATGGCTGCTAGATTTCTTCATTTCACTTAGTTATTTGATCAAATGCCTGAGCTGTTTTAGGGACATGATAAAACGAGTAATTAAGTCAACTCAGTTTTAACATTTCACTAAACACGTCTAGTGATTTGATCAACTCCCTAAACAGTTTTAGGGAAATAAAAGAATCACTGCAATAACTGGTGGAATTCTTCATTACCCTTAGTGATTTCATCAAATCTCTAAGCTAGTTTAGTGAAATGATAAAACAAGTCTTAGAAACATGATAATATCCTTTAGGAAATAGGTATTTCTTTCTCGGCTAACAAAATAATAAATTAGAGCCCAATTTTTTGTGTCATTGTCTATTAGCCAAGCACGTGACATACCTTCGATATTCTGGTTAGATCGTTCAATTGATACTCGACTGGCTGGATGTCTAGGTCTGCCATTAACTATCTTGCACGGTGTTCACAATTTTTTTAGTTCTTTCCACACTATTTATTTTCTATAATATTCATAACCCCTATTATTTTGTGTCATAACTATTATTTGCCATAATTACGAAAAAAGCAAATCCAGACTGTTTCTTTGTGCACAGTGGGTACAATGTAGGTAAAATCTTATTTATTGGCAATTGAAGGTCTCCTTTAGGTACGACGACGAGCGAAGCGAGGAGGAGTGTTAGGTAGAACTGTGCGCTTGCAGCGCGCGAGCCGAGCGAGCGAAGCGAGCGTGCCGCGGCAGCGGCCGGCGAAGCGTCAGAACTGATACTTTTAATAATAGTATATTTACGACATAACATAAACTAACCAGGTTTTGTCAACTAATAATAATAATCACTAAACTTTGACCGTGTTATGGCAAATAATTATTATGGTGATTGAATTCTATGGCATAGGTATAATTTAAGCACATTTAATAATAGGGAAAATGAGATGTACTTATGGCACACGTATAGCTATGACACTTAAAAGTTATGGCAAATGAAAATATTGCAAATGACCATTATGGCATAGAATATAAAATTATGGCAACTGAAGTTCGAGCATGTGAAATTATTGCACTGCGATAACGGCCGAGAGTTAGAGCAAAAAATATTGGGCTGCTGTAGGTAGCTTGTTGTTTATTTTTTAGCAGAGAAATACCTACTTCCAAAAGGGTATTATCTTGTTTCTGAGACTAGTTTTATCATTTCCCTAAATTTGCTAAGAGATTTGATGAAATTACTAAGGGTAATGAAGAATTCCACCAGTTATTGCTGTGATTCTTTCATTTCCCTAAAACTGTTTAGGGAGTTGATCAAATCACTAGACGTGTTTAGTAAAATGTTAAAACCGAGTTGAATTAATTACTCGTTTTATCATGTCCCTAAAACAGCTCAGGCATTTGATCAAATAACTACGTGAAATGATGAAATCTAGCAGCCATTTTTATGATTCTTTCATTTCCCTAAAATGACTTGGAGACTTGATCAAATCTCTAAATTTCGCTAGGAAAATGACACAACGCGTGGCATTTTTATCATCTACCGGGAGTTGATCATATCACTGAGAAATTTGATCAAATCCCTGTTTTCATCATATCACTGCGACATATACACAGATTGTGCAAAAAGACATGTCGGCATTGTGATCATTTAACAGTTGCAACACTGAGGCCTGGCGCGATTGGAGGGAAAATGAACAGGCGGAGCTGTCATTCTCGCTCGCGTCAAGCGGAACGGCGCGACATTCAAGTTTCGTCGGATCGCTGCCTCTTATTGTTTTTTGATTTACTTAGTAATATTGTTTCACAGTAAATTCTTATATTGTGTCAAGCAGTGTATTATTAAAGATAGTGTGTTCTGACCGTCACCCGCGTGCCCACACAGCTATGTTGGAACAAGACAATACCGGTCATTCATTGTCACATAACTATGTGGATACAATAAATAGTCCTCAGTCCTTAATATTAGAGACGCATGATAACCTTAAGCCGACATCAGAAGTGGGATATCAGCGGTCGGAACAATGACGGAAGGAATTCCCCAAATATGCAAACATATGAGGGCAGCGCTGATACCAGCTCTTTTGAAAAAAAAAATTCTTCGCTTATTGCAAAATATGACGCAGCCAGCACCTACCTTATTAAAGTTTGATCCTGAGGACCCAGATGCGGATATTGAGGGATGGTGTAATATTAATGAAATTATTATTAAAGAAAAGAAAATACAAGGATCTGACTTATTACTGGCTTTAACACATGCTTTACGTGGTCGGGCAGGAACATGTTTATCTAAATTAAAAGCTAACGATATATCTTGGCAATGCATAAAACAACAATTAATAGCAAAATTTTCTAAACCCATGTTAATGCAAGATCATTTTGATAAAGTTATTAAGTTTCAGTTGAACACTAAAGAGACTGCAGCTGAGGCAGCCTCGCGGCTTTGGCAACTAATTGAAACTAAACCAAATGTTGAAATGAATGAAAAAGCTTTATGCGGATTTGTTATTTCGGTACTTTCTAATTGTGAGCATGCTCTTAGAAGAGAGTTGAATAATACTATATCCACTAAAACACAGTTGTGCCGAATACTGAGAGGAGTTGCTCTGAAGAGAAAATCTGATGATTCAGATGGTCAAACTGAATATAAAAGATTTCGTTCCAGTGATATCCGTTGTCACCGCTGTGTAGAAAATGATCATAAAATGTATAATTGTCCTAAAAATGCTGATAACGGTTCCCAATCAAAGTTAAGACCATCAGACACATCTGCGCTTAATCACGAAAGATCACCTGTTATATGTTATTACTGCAATCAACCTGGTCATTTTGCGAACATGTGCCCTGAGAGAGAAACAATTACAAGTAAACATGTTAAATTATGCCGTATACAAGCTATATCTGGTATGTTACAAATTTCTGGTAGGTATGTCTTTTGTCTTATTTATTTATATTTTACTCTGGGTCCGACTGTTCACTAATAAAATATAGCGTTGCAAATAAGTCTTCTAGACCCAAATAAAACTATTCGTAGACAACTCTACAGGTTATCAGCAGCGGAAATGTAGATAGGTAATAATAAAGTGACAGAGTTATTAAATGCTAGAGTTATACGCGAAAGTAGTTCACCATTCGCAAGTCCCATATTATTCGTTAAAAAAAAAATGTATTGAAAGAATTAACACATTTTGGATTTTCCTTAAGTATGAAAAAATGTGGCTTCTTAAAACGTGAAATTTCCTGCTTGTGTTGTATAATTAAATCGAAGATAGTTAAGCCGATTCCAAATAAAATACGAGCCCTGGTGGAAACTCCAATACCTAAAACTCCTACAGAAGTGCGTCACTTTATAGGCCTTGCTTCGTAGGTAATTTAGATCGTTTATTCCGCACTTTTCTTTAATAATGGCACCATTGTATCTTCTCACTCAACATAAAGGACAAATTAAATGGGCAGATTAGCATAACAACGTTCATAAACAAATTACATACCTATCGTCGTAATAAAGCTCCATAATATAATATTATGTTACTATCTATTTCAGTTGTCGAACAACTGACGCGGAGTCTCGGTATCATTTGTAGGAACTTAAAACTCTAGTCGTTAAAGGTATCTCTATACCTTATGTCGTTATTATTTGTACGATCGTAAGTTTACCGTGCATACGGAGCATATATTGCAATGCACTCAAGTCTCCTAAGTCTAAACAAAACAACTTCTCTGCGTGAAGTACCACATGGGTGCGCAGGTTTAACAGAGGTGGTAGAAGCTATACTTGATCAAGTAGGTAGACTACGGCGAGGATGTTGCCGTGTCGGCAGACATGGTTCATGATGATGAGAGCAATGATGTTGCAGATGATAATGGTTATACTGAGACAGATTATTTGTTTGATGAGTTTTGTTAACGGTGTTGGAGATGGGTCATTTGAGGACTTGTGTTGATTTGACCATCTGGTTGGTTGTGTTGATTGTTTATTCGTTTGTTGGCCGCAAAGCCTCTGGCCTGCCTCATTCTATATGGATGACGGTCCCCAGATTGGTGGCGCGGAGCTGGAACGAGTGCAGTCTGGACGTGGATTATGTTTGAAACTTTTGGCCTGCCTTTGATCTATATGGTCTTGGGTCCCCATTAGTATGTGTCAGGACGGGCGAGCGTATTTGTGATGATTGTGTTTTAATGTGAGTTCTGTTTTCAGACGAATAACGCCCGAGGTCGGGCTCTCGTCAGTATGGCCGTGTCGGCATTGTGATCATTTAACAGTTGCAACACTGAGGCCTGGCGCGATTGGAGGGAAAATGAACAGGCGGAGCTGTCATTCTCGCTCGCGTCAAGCGGAACGGCGCGACATTCAAGTTTCGTCGGATCGCTGCCTCTTATTGTTTTTTGATTTACTTAGTAATATTGTTTCACAGTAAATTCTTATATTGTGTCAAGCAGTGTATTATTAAAGATAGTGTGTTCTGACCGTCACCCGCGTGCCCACACAGCTATGTTGGAACAAGACAATACCGGTCATTCATTGTCACATAACTATGTGGATACAATAAATAGTCCTCAGTCCTTAATATTAGAGACGCATGATAACCTTAAGCCGACAGACATTTATGATAGCAGTGGCAACATTTTTTTATAACATTTTAAAAAGCAATCAACGAGCATACCAAACAAAATAATGACTTTCGAAAAGCGTAACAAAGTAGAATTCTGGGGAATTTAATTCCACATAGGTAATTGTCAGGCTGCTTTTGTGGCATATGGCCGTTTAGTCATTTATCTCATAATATATTTATTTTTTTAATAATCCTGAGATCTTAATAAGTGTCAACAAATTAGATAGATAGATAGATAGATTTAATAGATTAGTAAGTATAATAATGTGATAGATGCCTGATTTAAGTTAAAATATTTGGCTATTTACCAATTTTTTGTGATCTATCTATAATATGACTAAGTACCTGCGAAAGTGCAAAATTAGTAGTAATGTGTAGGTGATTTTGCAGGTATTTAGGTACACGAAAGCATTTTAATTTTCAACAACTTACTAAAATCTCAAAATGAAGATGTCATATGATTATAGACCATACTAACAAGACCACATTCACAAAAACAGAAGTTGTATAACAAATTTCACACATACGAAGATGGATTGCACAACCATTATACAACATACGTCCTATAAATGGCAGTCTCGCTGTGTCTGCCTTGGCGACCACACTGGGACCTCCCAAGCAGACTATGGCTATGGCATCGAAGAAAGTAGAATGAGGAGCCATGACCACCACCGGGGCTTCTCTAGCGTCGGAAGGCACGTGCTGTTTCCCAAGAATCCTCACGCGGTGGAAGCCCGCTGTCACCACCACCAACCGCATGAGGGAAAGGATGGAAAAGCGAAGTTTGCTGTTGGTTACAGAAATGTTAGTTTAAGCGAATTCCCAATTCCAAGCTATTTTAACGATTGAATAAATCAATAAAACTTTAGTACGGACAATGCAATTCGCAAAATTAGTCAATTTTAACTGAATAACAACGTACGATGATAATACTTAATCTGTAAGATGCTTTTCATATCGGATATTATATTACCTGTTTTGTGAAATAAAGCTTTTATATAAATTACATTTAATATAATTTATAATACTGATAAGGAAGATGACATTTAGCTGACAATACAGTATTCTTAACTTTTTGTTAGTGCAAGCTTCATCTCGTCATTCATCGTTCATCGTTCATCCCGTCATGTCATACACATGAAATTAAATAAATCTAAAAAATATTTTGTGCGGAAGGCACTTAACTCAATTTCCCTTTCCGAAATACGGCCCCGGTTAAACCGGTTCTCTTGCACTGGAGTCGATCAGACAGGTATGTCCGTAATTACTGATGTACCAGTTAAATAATCTTACATATAATAAAACAGTAGAAACCGCGTGTCTGTACAATTGAAATTTTTAACAAAAAATGGGTGTGGGCAATAATAAAAGACTAACAGAACACAAAAATGATTTTTTAGATTTTCTTTTCTGTCTGTCTGTCTGTCTGTCTGTCTGTCTGTCTGTATGTATTCGCTAATCTTGAAAACTACTGAACAGATTTTGACGCGGCTTTCACTAATAGATTAAGCTCTTCCCTGAGCAACATATAGGCTTTGTTTCATCAAAATCGGATGTCAAATAAAAAAGCTATCGTGTTTTAAAGTTTAAAGGTAATTTTTCTATAGGAGATTTTATAGTTACACAATATAGTAACAGATGGCGCCTCAAGGCATTTAAAACGCGCTATAGCTTTTTCTCTGAAAAGTATAAATACAAACTGGTTGTTTATTTACGTTTAAAACTATTTAATTTTGTTTGTCTTGCGATTCGGTTAGTTGATGATTTTGATGTTATACTTGGATATGAAAATACGGACTCTGAACTTGCTTTGTGAATTGGTTGAAAAATATCGGATATAATCTAAAAAAATATTGCCTACGTAGATTTATTGAAATAAATATATGTATTATTGTATGTATTTGCTTTGATTTTAAAAATGCCCAGAAGAAAGTCGAATCTGTCTCAGGGGCAGACGCTAAAAGCTGTTGGAGTTGATCTCAGGTCGAATTGTTTTTCACACGGCCAACTATACGTGGCTTGCTCGCGGGTTAGTAATGCGGATAACCTTTTCATATTAGCCCCAGAAGGAAAAACTGTTAATGTGGTTTATAAAGACATTTTATAATTTACATTTGAAATATTAAATACATACCTATATTATATTTTTTATATTATTTGTCTGTCTATCTGTGTGTTCCGGCTAATCTATGGAACAGCTGGACTGATTTGGACAGGACTTTCACTGGGCAGATACTTAGCTTATGTAATAAAGAGTAACTCATTTTAGAAAAAAAATCTTTAATTATCCATACTTATGTCCCAGTACTTAAATTCCACGCGGACGAAGTCGCGGGCACAGCTAGTATAAAATAAAAAAGCGTGCCGTTCTGATATGACTTAATGTAGTAGTTAAATTGTAAAGCTTTAGTTATATTTTGTTTTTACTCGTAACACACACATTTAATATACCTAGTTTATAATTATACTTAGTATGAGTTACAAGCGTAAAATAGAATTGGAAAAAGAGATGTACTGTGTGATAAAATTAACATTTGAATAATCGCTGATAATCGTTTATCATCATGAAGTTTAGGAATAAAATACCTACTAAAAAGGTAAGAACTTTAGAATTGTACAAAGTTTGGGAGTTTAATTAAGCCAAAACCAATTAAATTTTGTACTAACACTATAACAGTAAAAAATTCCAGTGTTTGTCTGTGCGTATTAGAATCAAAAATCAAAGTAAGTCAATTCTCTACAGGAAAGTACGTTATACACTGTTTACACTATATGAAGACGTCTTGGCGTTTACCTTGCGATCTCCGGTTCTAACGGTAAAACCTAACACACTGTTCTGTTCAAAACTGGACATTAAAATCACATTGACCTAGCAATTCGTGGCTCTGTTTATATTATATCTCACTCATGCAATCCAGTTAAAATGATGTAGAGAAACATTTTTGATATAATATATATCTAACAACACTCATGAGTTGGAAATACTAATAGAAGTTACAAACTCGAAGCAACCTTCAATCTGTGTAATGGATGAATTACTCATAATCATGTCATATTTTCTTTGATAGATTCAGCTATATTTTACGTACTCGTTTTTTAGATTTACTTGCACCAATTACATCGCTCATTCTTGTACCTACATAAATATCTATAGCATCTCTATCATCTTAATTTTAATATTTTTTTTAATCTTATGTTATTTGACCTATGATTACAGGTTACTGTAAATTGGAAATTATTTATTCCGTGAATGATCGCTACTCTGGTAATGAATCAATAACTAAAGTATATAAACGATAGTTAACTTAAATATACTAAAGGTACGATACGTGTGGTTACTAGATAAGTAAGTAGATTTGGATCTTTCGACTACTATTGTTTTGCTAACGGGTAAATCAAATAGGTACGCGTCGACTTGAGGAACCTCCGTTTTTTCGTTAAAATATATAAATTTGTTGTTTTTATTTTTATGCGTATTTAGAAATATCTACTTTTGCTCTCGATGAAATAAGTTTCAGTAGGTATATCCGTAGTCAATAAACGGAAACGTTCGAGTTTAACTCTCGTGACGAGGGTTCCGTATCTTTTAGAACTGTCAAAATGTAGAGCAGTTTAGGGACCTAATAAACTTTCTCTTTCAATTATATTATGTTATTTTAATTTTACTATATAACAGGTGATAATCTTGCAAGTAGGTAGATATTTAAATACCTAATAGCATAATAAATAAAAGGCAGATAATATGAATATCTTATACATATTTGTAATTATTTAAATGGAATATACGAGCGTTTAACTTATGTAGGTCATAAGTATAAAATATACCTACTTGTCTACGGAGAACACGACCAACTGATGAAGGTAGGTCCCTCTTACAACTTTCACATTCCCTTTCTACCTATTATCTTGTAGGTACCGAGGGTCTAACAATACACTTATGTTGTGAATGATTTTCGAATAAAGATGAACACTTGATGCTAATTAATCTCAGTGCGATTGACATTTTCAAGGTTTTTTTACAGTGATTTGCTACAACCAGGGGTTTAAAAACGGATCTGAAGTGTTGTATGAAAATATCGTCATAGGTGCTAATCACACGGACGGAGTCGCGGGCAAAGGCTAGTAACTTATAATAAGTAAGTAAGTAGCTATGGTAAGTGCCTACCTAGTTACAAAAAAAAATGTTGTTAGGTAGATATTGAACCTAACGTACAGTGTAGGTTACTTTCCTATCTAATCAAGATCTAAAATAATCAAATGTATTTTTATTCTCTTACGTAAATAGATACCTAATATTTTCCTAATATTTACCCTAGATATCGCTAATTTAAAATTGTAACGCCAATCTTCTTTTCTATTAGGCGTAACAAAACCGTAAATTATCGAAAAAACCGGTTCTTAATAAAATATACGATACAAAATATCAAAGAAATAAAGAAATATAAGATGAAAATAAAGGATTTTTTAAGGTAAGTTTTTTTAATTTAGATATGGTTAATAATAATAAAGTCAACGTAATAGGTATTAATTATCTTAATTAACGTTACAGACGCGAAAAAAAACACTGGAAATAGGTATTATATAAAAAAAACAATATTACAAGATTCCTTGACACATTTCAGTGAAATCAAGAAATAGACGTTTTGGCTATGTTATTACACAATAAATAAAACAACCTTCATGGTAAGCCGAACTTATTGTTAAAGAATTAACCTTGCATTTGCTTTTTCTTAAAATGTCTAGTAATACGCACATTATAGGTAGGTACGACTTCATTCTACTCGTTACGTGTAAAATAATAAAAAAAAAAACAGTGTCCACAAACAAATCTTTCTGATATTTTTAGATTTGTAAGTTGTATTACAATTGACTAATTAATTGTAATGTTATTATTTTCTTTCATGTCATGTCAAAACAGAAACTTATGCCTAATAGGTATGTAGGTATGAATTGCACATTTGGTAGTTACCTACTATATTTTTATGGTTGACACGGGTTCCTAAATTGTACTTATGTCTTTGTTTATTAGGTGTAGGTACCTACCTTCTCCATCCTGTCATGGGTTTTCTTCTTAAGTCTTCTTCGCTGAGCCCATACAAGCCGATGCACGCAAGGAACCAAGCGGTTACAATTAGGTAACAGATTACTATCACTCGGAAAGGCAGCAGTATTACTGTGAATATCGCCGTCTGTAAAAGAAAATAAATTTATAATAAAACTATATTAATATTTATCGGTCGAGGTTAAGATAGGTCTACATTTACGATTCTCTCAATCATCACAATCTACCTTGGGCAAGTAGGGACCTACTTAATTATCAGCTATCTAATTAACTACCAACCTTAAAATCTTGAATTTTATGTGATTTTAAATCACCAGATCTTCTTGTAAATAGCGTAGGTAGGTATCTACCTATTTGCCTACCAATAACGATGATATTCATACTTAAGTTACCTATGTTAAAACCACTTTCTCTCAGTGTTGAATGCAATATAACTGTTTGCGCATACTTTATCGTGGCTTTCAAGTGAGATAGATTACGGTGATTAGGTACCAAATTAAGTATGTATATATTTTTTTTTTTATGAGAGCATTTAAGAAGTATCCTATACATATTAAATACCACGTTTGTTTCGTACAAGTAGAAATAAGTACCTACTTGAAGTAGGTACCTATTTCTTTACGCATTGCATTACTCTGAATGACAATGTCCCAAACTAAACAAAGCTTTAACAACTTTAAGTGTAGTTATAAATATTTATAGATACGTATCTTCCCCTACCAGGATTCGAGCTTGCAATATCAACCTAGAGCTTTGTGCTTTCCTACCTTTAGTCTCTAGGTATAAAAAAATCAAACTAAACATACACGACTAATATTGACAAAGCCTGCGTTGCGAATTCGAAATTTATATATTGAGTTGAACAATAAATTTACATGAATCAATTATTGATAACTAAATATTATAGCATCTATTTAGCGAGTACTGTCAAAGGCATCCACGTAGTTAGTTACAAAAAGATATAAAAGAAGATACATAACTTTATAAGGTGTATAATATACTTATGACCTTGACTGTAAGCTATTTTACTAAGAACTCTTTTTTAAATACCTACTAGGTATCAATTAGAGACTGCGCTTAAGTTGCAGCTTTTTGTAGCTCAACATAATATAAAAAGTAAATTACAACTAAAATACGGCAAGAAAAAAAATATACATGTACCTTAATTTTATCATACGGATTATCTAATTCCAATTTATGAACAAAAGGATTTAATATTTCGGCGCGCATGCCATCCGATTGGAAAGCGCCGGTTTCACTATGCATTTTGCCATTCATTTTCACCCGAACGACACAATTCTTTAACAATATTATCAAGAACTTAAATTACACTTTCACGCACATCTTTGTATATCTAATTAAATGCTATCCTTTTATAAATACATTCGCTGTAATATTTTCATTAAACTTGTTTTTATCGAGATATTTTGCAAGAAATACAAACGTGTACCCCCTACAGAAAGCATGTAAAGACTAGTTGACATGTACTTTAGATTAAACCAATAGCATCCAAGAAAACACAGTTTTCCTATTGGCCAAAAAAATTGACAGTATGTTTTGGACAGTAATCGACCAGACAAACGAACGAAAGCAGCCGACTATTACCGAGTAAAAACGAATCCAAAACTGCTTTCTACTTTACCGGTTTTCGTCATACACTTCAAGCTGTTTATGTCGCCACTGGTCGCAAAATTCTTATGGAATCGTTTTGACATGATCGTCTATACCGGTTTTTTCATCCTAGTAACGTAGGAACGTCCCTAATGAAAGTGTTTATAAAGAGCGTTTTGATTCGGTACAAACAATTTATTTGTATTATATTAAATTATGTATTAAATTGCGATAACAAATCTAATTTCTGTATTCAACCCCATTATATTCAATTTACTTAATTTAGTTTTTGAATAAAGAATATATGAAGTGGGTTTTATTTTATGAATTTAAAAAAACCTTCTAAGCAGTATCTCATTCCATAAACACTATATTACACTTATTCTGTGCACTTATTATTTTCTTCATTAATTTGCGTTTATGTACTTTGTGTTTCTTCGTATTACTATATTTTAGGCTGTATTTAATTGCATTGTTAAATGACTAGATGACAATGTATCTGACGTACTATGGAAGCGAAAGCGCAAAAACAGATTGTTGACTACTTTTCATTCTTTGAAGAATTTCATAACGTATCAAAAACGTGTCTGAAAGATTGCCAAAAGTGCGCAGTTTCTATTAATACACTTATTTATCGGTGCAAAATTATTAAGGAGTAAGTTTCATCTGAACATATTTATTAAACTGTAGAAACCTGCAAATCATAATATTGAATTACTTTATTCCAGTGCAGAGGTAGCCGGCACGCCATTGGAGCAATTTGAAGGATTGCAAAATAAACTCTGTGCAACGCTACACAGTGTCATATCTAAGGAAATTCGGGATTTGAAAAGCAACTTGTAAGTGTTACAAAATTTACATGATTAACTCAAGTTACTACTTAGGCACAATTGCTAATATCATTAAAATCTAAAGGTTATAGGCACAGTTTTAATATCAATTATTTCGATTTGTAAACTTTACCTTATCAAAGTTTCATAATGGTTTTAAAGTGGGATCACTATCTGTCCGGGTTTCCCCAGATTTGTCCTAGTTTAGAGGATGTCCGGGGAGCGTCCGGGCAAAAAATATAATAAATACTAATTTTCATAAAACCCTGTTGACATAATATCTGGGTTGTTGACAATCTTGAATGCCAAAATATGAAAGATGACAAGCCTATTTTAAATGAAGTACCTATTATTTTTATTGTGTATTCATTGCTTTAAGTTATTGTATTTCTCATGAATATTTTATTGTTTCAGGTCTACTATAGAAGATTTATTTGAGAAACTGTGCATCAAACAGAAGGTCTTCCAACAAAGTTGTGAAGAATTAGATATAACTCAAGAAAGTCCCCTTATTATAGGAACTTCTTTACAACCATCATTAAAACAGCTCCTTGCATTTGCTGATGATACAATAACTTATGGAAGCCAAGTTTCTGCTCAAATTGAAACCTCATTATCAGTACTTTCCTTTAAAGGTTTAAAAACTGATTTCATAGTTGATAATTTCAAAATATCTAGTGACTGGTTACGTCGCATACAAGAGATAATAGCTTATACGTCCTTCTGTTCAGAAAACATAATTTGAAACATGGATCTACTAGACTCAATTTTAAACTCAATGCAAAAACCTCCATCTGCCAGTGAAGCACAAAAAAATGCAGCCAAAAAACAAAAAGAAGCTATGGAGAAGAAGCAAAAAGAAGAGAAAAACATGTTAAATAGATTTAGGAAACGAATTGAGGACAAAATTAGTAACTTTATAAAAGATGGGACTAAGCCTTATCTACAATTTGAACCAATGGATCAGACATATAGAGCAATCATAAGAGATGTAGCTGAAATAGCAGGAGTTCAAGTGTTTTCTTTTGGACAAGATGGTATTGATAGATATTCAGTTGTGTACACAAAAGAAAAAGGTCCCTCAGAAGACGAGCTGACTGTACGAAGAGCTGGCGGAATCTGGGATGAAGAAAAAGCTGCAGAAATGGTGCAACAACGTTTAGATAGAGAGAAAGAGGCAGCCTTAGAGAGTGAAGAAGAAAAAAATAGAAAGCGTAAACGTGGTAAAGAAGAACTCAGTGGAACATTCTATAAACAAAAATATGCTCATCTAATTGGTCAAGAGGCAGCTCTAGATGCGGCTCATAAAACCAATGTGAATAAGAATTATGGAGAAGTACCTAGTGAGAACAAAAAGGATCAGCGGTCCATAGAACAGACTATGGCAGACATAAAGGCAAAGAAAATTAAAAAGGCAGAAACAGTAGTTGAGAATTGTGATGATGTTTGAACCACACCACAATTAATAACTTAATACATACATGTACAATCCTATACCAAATTCTATTTCTTAGTTAAAACTAATAAAATGATAACATTTAAAGACATCAAAACAGTGTATGCTATATGTTTCTGTGTTCATATATTTAACACATATAATATGGAAATAAATACTGCACTCAGAATAATATAACTACAGCCTTTTAGACTCAATTCATATGATTAATGACAGTGTTTACATAATGAATCCTATTAAATGCAAATGTTATTTCGCTAATATCTGAACCGAATTTAATTTGAAACCTGAAAAAAGGACATTGACAACTTTTATTTCGGATGATTATTGGAATCCCATGGAATAATTTTAAATATCCAAATATGAAATTCCATGTAAGGCGAAAATGTAGCTAAAGGATGGACGTGGAGCACAGCGAAAAACGGACGTTGCCCGTAGCAATAGTGCCCTCACGCTCGCACAGTAACGTTGAAGGCTACTGTGTGAGCGTGACACCACTATTACTACGCGAGTGCGACAGAGACAAATAGAAGAACGTCCGTTATTCGCTGTGCTCCGTGACCGTCCTTTAGGTAATAAACTCGAAAATGAGACCTTATTTAAGTCTTTCTAATATAATCCATATCCTCATAGTTAATTAAATAATACAGCAATAAGCAATATCCAATTTGTTTTTTAGTACTTCACTAGGTATTAAAAATACAAATGGTTGAATGAACTTTTGCCTTGACACGACTGTGAATAACAATAGTCTATTTTTTTATATCATACTTATAGTTAATATAAGACTGGATTTTTTTGTATGTACGTACTACGTACAATGCAAAAGTTAGGTTAGATTTAAATTCAGTATACAATTATCCGCACTTTCGTTATACCTAATCACCCGAAAACCTCACTAGGTACGTACTCAAACAAAATAAAAAAAAATATGAATTCAAACTAAACCCATTATTTCAGACATTATTATTATGATAAATTCAAAATGTTTTTATTTGGTCACTATCTGAATAATTGAATAAAGTGTAATGTTTTTTTTTAAAGCAAATTGAGTTTCTTATGAACCTGCATGTATTTTGATTAGGTACATCGTTTATGATATCAATCGCGAAATGGTTCACTCTATATATTAAGGAACACTTAATATTTAAGGGAAGGTGGTCGCTAACGTGTCAAAGTAGCGTCGCATTTATCGGTGTTGGGCAAAGACCTCCACAAGTGCTCATTTTTTTTTACATACTGCACCTTTACTAGAAAAGTGTGACATCTCGAAATATTGTGTTATTCCACTGAAGACTCTAAGCAGGGGCGTAGCTACCGCCGTATTTGCCGTATCAATTATACGGGGCCCCCAAAGTGTGTAATGAAAAGAAATAAAAACTTTCTTTTACTGAAAAATCTTTACCCCCATATAAGGGCCTCCAAAAAATTTTTTATACGGGGCCCCGGCAAGGCACGCTACGCCACTGACTCTAAGTCTGCATGTTTAAATATAAAATCACGTGGTAACCCATTTCAAGATGTGTCATACTATTCTAGTGAAGGTGCTACACACATTAAAGAACTAATTTGTGATTTTTATCTAAACTTTGCTATCGATCGATTTCCAGTATCAGTGATGCTTGCTCGTGTTGTTTTGTTTATGTAGATGTTTCTTTTATAATGACCACCGTAATTTAGTTTAATATTAGCAGGTATTTAATAATTTATGTTCAAATTGTTACAATTTATTGTACTTATTGCTTTTGTTTAGCATATTCGATAATAACGTACAACAGTACTGAATATAATTTGTTTAAGTAATTACAATTGATTTTATTGACCCAAATTAATGTTTAATAATAAATTAAACTAAGTAATGACTGGAGCTAAATCGCGCAATCCTGTTTTTAATCAATCTAAAGTACCTACCTTCTAAACTAATAATAACTACTACTAAGTACTATGTCTATGTTGTACATTTACCTCTACGCGTTCATGAGAAAAAGTGTTTTGACAGAAGACTGACAACGAAGTGATCCTATAAGGGTTCCGTTTTTTCCTTTTGAGGTAAGGAACCCTAAAACATATATTCTATAAAATGATATATATTTATATATAGGTATATGTTAATATTTTATAACAAAAAGCATATACATTTTTCAGAACGTTTATTTACCATCAACACTTTAATATAATATTACATATTTAAGTAATGTGTAGTTACAATACATAGAAACAAGTTACATAATTTACTTAATAAAACAGGGTACTTATTCCTAAGAATTTTGACGTTGCCATATTTAAGATTAAAAATATTGAGGGACGACCTATAGTATTTTATAGGTATAGAGTAGTTACGGGCGGAAAAAGAATAGTAAATGCGTATGTACGTACATAGTAGGTAAGGTACCTACCTACTAGTTCGTAAGTGCTGTAAATATGTAGATACGCCACTACCATTTCCAGCGATGAGCATCTCCTACCTACTTAACAAAAACCTTATCACGTTGCCGCGTTGTTAAGTATTGAGAGTAGGCAAATATCGACGTATCTCCCTTATTAGCCTCTACGAAAAACCTACTTTTCACGCATAAATGTCTACTTCAACATGACCACCAGTATGTTATAGGCATCTTATTTATCAAATTTGAGGTGATTGCTACTGATTTTAAATAACATCAACGTGTACCTACTTTAGAGCAGTTAGCTATATATATATTTTTTAAGCACCAACTCGAAATAACAAAAAATACCTACACATCGCTGCATTGTTTGTCGTCACGGACGGATGTTTTCAATTTTCCCCCTGGTGTCAGAGCATGCAGATTTTATTTTGTAGGTAGGTAGTATAGATATTATATCAAGTCCACTTTTCGTTGTGCGTTTATATATTATATTCTCCAATCAATAGGTACCTATGCTTATATCATTTGTATTCAAGTATTACGTTATCCCATTATTTCAGTAGGTAGGTACCTACTTACCTACGTAATTACAAAATCATCAAAACTATCAACGTAGGTATAGGAATCAGTTAAAGTACATAATTATAGTCAGTTAAATAAAATATTTAAGCATATTATAAATATATAGGTAAGATTCAAATAAACTGAAGGTACCTTTCAAAGGGTAGGGAGTTCTAGAGATATAAAGATTACTCTTTAGGATCTAATTATATTTCATTTTGAAGAACAGGGGACCGTTCTAGAAATAGTAATTGACATCAATTGTACGCGTTATTAGTTGTCAAATAAAAGTTCGGGGAGGACGAGCAAACGTTGGACTAGATTAAATGACACCTAACTTACCTACATGATGTAAAGTGGACGCGTCTTAGATATTTAATGTCATCTATATATATGGCCTATTTCATTCATCACACCACTGACCTAATAATCTGCCAATTTCGAACGGACATTTTCCGTAATCGGCATACTTAGGTGGTAAGAAACATTCACATCTTCCGATACAATGTAATCTTTAAATACAATGTACCTAGGTACCTGCAGAACTTTAGATTTCTGTCTCACCACGTCATGTTACTCATCAATTGAGCAAGAGTCGGCATTAAACCTAGCCCTTCCTTACTTTATAAACTTGTAAAATAAGGAAGGCTTGTTCCTAAGATATTAGCTCTCTTGTCATTATAAATTTACCAACTCTAATTTCAGTGTCTGTAGTCTGTACATAGGTCTGTAGTGTAACAATTTTAGAATTAAAACCCATGAAAAGTTTAGCTAAACAGGCTAAATATTTTTTTTCTACAGGTAAGTATACATTTTTTTATTAGTAGTGGTATTAACTATGTTAAGTATTTGCTGTTTTCATGATAAATTATTATTTTCCTAATAGGTAGGTATCTATTTTATTTTTGCAGCGGGTACATTACATCAAAAGTACTATAAAGTATAATATTACATTATTATTACTTACTATTATTCTCAATAAATTACAAAGAAATTTCAACAATGTAGATATACTTAGATAGGTAACATTTAATTAATTATGTAAATATTATTTATTAAGATATTTTAGACATATAAGCAGATAATAGATGTCTATATAATTATATAGTTAAGTTTTTTGATGTCGTCTGATTTATGTATAGAAAAGATAGACTCATAGGTACCGTATTTAAGCAACAAGTGCAACTATTTTACATTTTCACAATAGTTATCGCATCTAGCAATTAATTGCATACCTACCTAAATAATGAACTAAAACTACCTACTATAATTACTTTTTGCAGTTACACTTCACCATTCAGTATTCCAATACAACTGATAAAATTTAATACAGATTATAATGAGATAGTAGGCTGTGACAGATTTAAGGGGTAATACACATCGCGCATCGGTCCTTTGGGTTTCCAAAAAGAGCAGAAAAACTTTTTTAGAGGACTGCTCGATTTTCTAACTAGGCAGGTAGGTAGGAGGTAGGTGCTTCGGAAAGCATGGCAGACAGTTTCGATAGTTTATTATCTTTTAACTACAACTAAGGCAGTCCGCACTAAGTAGGTAGCAGGTATATCATTCTCCCAGATTGTCGTCGCCCAACTCTGCTACCAATACCTACTTGGAGCCCAAAAGTTCAGTAAAAAACCAATATCATCTACGAGACTCAAAGCAGTTACTTTACTACTAAATTAATATATTATTGCGTAAAAAATATTATTGTTTTTTTTTAAGCTGATAAAGCTTTTTTAGACCATTCATCATCATTAAAATATTGATTCATTATCAAACCTAAAGCATCTAAGCTAGGCCACACTGCTACAAGTGTTGCAAACTACGTAGGTAACTATTAAAGAAATACAGATATGTGGAAAGTATGTAATACCTACATGTAACAACAAACTACATAATATCTACACTTCGAAATAATAGAATATCACACATTACCTAACAACGTTTATTATCACATCGAATCTTATTAGTGTAAAAACTTCAAACACTGTTAAAAATAGTCAGCAAGAAAGAAAAAATCCATGACCACACACTCGTGCAAAGGCGAGGTTAGTGGGTAGCTAGGAAAGGAGGCAGTGCAATCATGGTAACATAACACGTGAGCCTGGCATGAGAAGACTTGAAAGAACGAACAATCGAGGCGGGCGTCCGCCATAAAAAAAAACGATATTTTTAAACAAGACAAGTACTTAAATATAATTCTAATAAGTATAAGCAAATTGAAACAGAGAAGGTGTATATTTTTAACAGTGTTTGAATTAATTAGTTAGGTACGTTTAGAATCTAGTATTACTTTTTTTTATTTAGTAAGATTAAGTTAGTATTAAGTACCTATACTAGTCATTTGCAATAATAATATGGTTAGTTCTGCTATCAGATTCTGTGATTAAAAATAGGTAACTATAGGGTCATTTTCATATTTTGCGATGGTAAACTTGTCCAAATAAATACTTATTGATTTTTATTTTTTGTAGAGTCACGAGTTCTAATAGAGTTAAGTACATAGGATTCATAGCGTATAGTATCGACATCCATTCATTGATAGAAGTAGGTACCTACTTGGAATTATTTTTCCCTATTGTTTATTGTAAAGATTACCACTCTATTACCAGAAATAGTGACAATTTTACTCTTAAGAAATTGAGAAGAGACAATACTAGATCTTTTTTTGTTTTCCTGGATGTTTGCGATATATATATCATGTATCAGTTTGAGTCATTGTTAAAAACAAAACATGTAAATTCAATTATCTGCACGATATTTGAAAATTACCCTATAAATAAGTAAAAGTACCTACCCTATAAAGATTGTAAACATTTAAAATGATATACCTAGTTAATAACATTTATTAGGTATATTTATATACATGGACAACAGATAAAGATATATTTTTGATATTACAAGTATTAAGAAATATTTGACAACCAAAAAGGTTTTATTGTCTTTTATATCCAGAAATACTTAATAGTAATTCAAAGCTAAGAACTTTTAAATATGTATACTTATTATATCAGATATCTATAACAACAACTATCGATATTTCTTAAACCCACTAAATCTACGAAATCTCTTGTGTAAACAATAAAATGTAATGGAAGATTTCGATTTGAGAGAGATATTGAGTTATTTCTGTTATTTCTAAAGAAATCCAAGATTCGGTTTTAAGTATACATTAAGTATAAAACAATTTAGTATGACTCTAAAGAGTCTAAATTATTGTAGCTGCCTTATTGTCAGTTTTTACTTTTATCACCTACAAAAAGTTATTGTCATACGTTTAAATGTATGCGAGCTATCTAATGCTACATTAAAATTGCTAAAAATGTATATTATTTAAGTCACATAACAAGTACATATACGTATATTTTGCGCAAATAGGAAATATTTTAAATTTCTTTTTAAAAAATAATAGCCTTACCTTTGTGTGACTTAACTATTGTAGCTTATATTTAAATCTCTACACAACAACTGATTATGTAACAATGATATGTAACCAATATGTATTTCATATGTATGTTCGTTTATCATTGTGAATGCCTAATAGACATTTACTTAATTTATCAAAACTTTCGGTTACAGGTAGGTACAAATAATTTTACGAGATCAGCGGCTCTATCAAACACAGTTTAAAACCGGGGACGAAAACGTTTCTTTCGAAGACGACATTAAAATGAAATAGGTATGTTTCAGCCCCGATTAAGATAGTGTGTGAGAGAGACAGGGAATCAGGAAATTTATGTAATAGATCAACCACTTTATCGTATAGGTACAACATCGAACGCAAACGTATCGATTTGTATCGAAATGGCGCTCGGGTCGATCGCAAAAACAAAGAAAAGTCCGAGTTTTTACTCATCGTCATCGGTTTCGCAGCATCCCGGCCAGCAGCAGGATTCGGTGCCGTCGGGTTTGGTGCAGAACAGCAGGGTCTCGGCTGTGGACACTGGCCGGGGTTCAATGCCATGAAAGTCGCGCAAGTCCTCAGCAGGAAACCACGCGCGCTCCTCGTCGTCTATGATGACGATGCCGAAATATCTAGAAGAAAAAAGGTGCTATTAGTAGCCTAATTATAATGATTTCCTCAAAATGCTTTTATATTTTATTTAACCTATGTCATAGGGATGGGGAACCATTTTTTGTAATAACTACGACGAGCTGTTAATATAGAACTATCTGTACCTATGAATACTATGAAACTTTAAGTAATTTCTCTTGCGTAATTTCAAATTTGTAACCGTTCATATTCTTGCGAAATATTTGTACCTTAATTATTTTTTTTACTTAGACTAATTTTGCCAAATGAATAACTTTTTTATCAAGTAGTATTTTATATCAAGTATCTACATAGGTATTTTGAATCATTAGCGTGCTCGAATTATTTTCCACGTGCTGTTAATGGTTTGCCATCCCTAGCATTTGTATATATTTTTTCATGTTAATCTGCTAAATTAATAGTCAATTTCCATATTTATAAAGTTGTGAATATAATTTGATGCACACCTGCAAATCGCTAATCCGGGTATCCACAGAACTGAGGCCAATACCAAAACGAGAACCAATAGAACTGCCCAAATAGGCCATGGTTTCCTCACAGTATCACCCGCCGAGGCAATCCAGGCGTTATAGCCTGATCCTTCGACCGCTAGCTCAGCAAAAGACGAGATGAGAATAGCCATCATGGCTAATGGTGACAGATACTTCCAGCAGATCAACCAGTATATGCCCGGTCGTTGCCCGGTCATGAGTTCTATGTCGTCTGCGAATCTGCAATGATTTATACGATGCAGGTAAATATGTATAGAAAAAGGTAGGTTGATTTATTTGGTAGCAATACTTTTCCTGGTGACATTTGAATCCTAACCCTAACTAATATTATAAATGCGACAGTAACTCTATCTATATTGTCTAGCTTTCACACTAAAACTACTCAGCCGATTTAAACGAAAGATTCTAGAGCCTGATAAAGGACATAAGCTAGTATAAATAAGTCGTAGATTCATGACCCAAATATTTATAATAATTTCTGATGCCTTCGCGGTTATTACACATTGGAATGAAACAACTATTAACGGATTTAACTCGCGTATTTTTATTTTATTTTATTTGCTGACGTTTCGGATTCTTTACAGTTTCCATAATCGTAGCCTGACTGAGCTGACAAAAGTCTAACGCTAAAGTGATTTATACAGTTATGCAAACTACCTTATATTTAAATTACAAATTTTGAAAAAACTACCCTATTCTGAACTATGAAATACTATTGTTACATTTTACGCAAAAAAATTTACTTTTATACATTACAATTAAAACCTAATAGGGGGCGTTACTAGCGCTTGAGACCAGTAAAATGTAACATCCCCTTACAAGATGCAGGAGTATACAAGCTGGACTGTGATTGTGGTCTCTCTTATATAGGGCAAACAAAGAGGAGTATTGCTACTCGTGTGAAGGAACACATAGCTGATGTGAAACACCGCCGTTTCCGGAAGTCTGCAGTCTGTGAACATGTCATGGATAAACCCAACCACTCTATCCAATTTGATAAAGCCCAGGTCCTTGTGAAGGAAGTCCGTTACTTACCTAGGATGCTTCGCGAGGCAATTGAAATTCAAAAACACCCGAATTTCAATAGGGAAGATGGTTTCTCCGTTCCAGCAGCTTGGGATCCAGTAGTCCACCTCATCAAATCCTAAGCGGACAGAAGACTGCATAGACTTAGTTTTCATTTTTAATTTAATTGAATTTTTTGAATTTTTGGTTTTGTATAAATTTAATTTTAATGTCATAATATTTTTTTTTTTAATTGTAAATATATAAGTGTCCTAAAAAATGACTTTCTACTGAGTTTCTTGCGGCGTTTCTTCTCAGTAATGATGGTCTTTCCGAAGCGCTAGTAACGCCCCCTATTAGGTTTTAATTGTAATGTATAAAAGTAAAATTTTTTGCGTAAAATGTAACAATAGTATTTCATAGTTCAGAATAGGGTAGTTTTTTCAAAATTTGTAATTTAAATATAAGGTAGTTTGCATAACTGTATAAATCACTTTAGCGTTAGACTTTTGTCAGCTCAGTCAGGCTACGATTATGGAAACTGTAAAGAATCCGAAACGTCAGCAAATAAAATAAAATAAAAATACGCGAGTTAAATCCGTTAATAGTTGTTTCATTCCAATGCCAAATATTTATATTCGGTGAAAGTATAGAAGTTTCCAACCAGAATCCTTGCCGAAAAACTTTTAAATGATATACCTACCTCCTTATAGAGGTAATATTAGAAAGGTTTCATAATATATTATTTTAGGTTACTATATAGGTTAGTCAACATTACACGTTTTTAATCTAATATAAAATCGCAGGTACGTATCATCCTTCAATACATGTAGGTATACACAATTATGCATCTCACATATTATTTCCTGTAATTAAGCTTAATGAAATTACCTAACTTTGAATACAAATAACACTGCGATTACCTATAGTACTACCACAATACAGCTAGTTTTTTGCCTTAATGATTTTTAATTTGATCCATTTTTTTAAGTACTAAGTGCGTATTACCTTTTTACTCCATAGACGTATGCTATTCCAATGCATTCACAGAATGCTATGATGAGCAGCGGGAAGTTCCCACTGTACATGTCGAAGAGTAAAAATATGTAGCTGCCAGATCCGTGTGCGAAGGCCATAGACAATAGACAGCAGGTCAAACAAATTCCACCGGTTAAATACTCCTTCCTTAAGTTTGGGAATAGCTTCATATCCACTATTGAAGTTACGACACCTTCTAGTGTGCCAAACTGTGAGTCTATGCCCAAAGTAAACAACATTAGGAAGAAAAGAACGGACCAAAATTGGGCGCCTGGGAATTGATTTATGGCTTCAGTGAAGATGATAAATGCCAAGCCTGTACCAGATGCAGTCTGAAAAGGAAATATAACATGGTGTTACTTTTATTACCTACATAGGCGATAGATCTTTGCGTTCAAAATATAGAAAAAATGTAGTGATAAATATTTTGTCATATAGGTACGAGAATTGTACCTAATTATGTACCTAACTAAGCTCCTATTGCTAAGACAAAAATAAGATTAAGGCATTAAGTAAGTATGTCTCATTTAAAAGAAAACTTTTCGACATACCTATATTATAAAAGTACTTAAACTTAGTTCGCGTGCAATCAATGACTTTAAGTTATAGCTCGATGACTAAAAGATAATTTCAATCGGAGTTTATTCAAGTGCAACGAAAACTACTAAACCTTACATATAAGTATGCCAGGGTTATTGATTGAGAACTGAGCTGGCGCAAAGCGACTAAAATAGGGCTTGATTGGTATTCCTATTTCTTTGTATAGAACTGAATGGAGTAGCACCCAGTCGTAATGTAGTCTTGCCTAGTTATACTGATTTACTGTAGGATAAAATAGTGACGATATTAAGTACCTAACGTAAAATTGAGAAACGCAAAGTAAATACTTATATTGATCCAAATACTATCGTTCATTATCTCAACAATGGTTTACCTACTTCAGTTTACTTTTCAATTCATATTTCATAACCACATAAGATATTTACAAGAGAAATAAGAAAATACTTACATTATCCAATTCCTTTTGCAAATCGCATTCAGGCAAAAACGGCATCACTAGTCTGGTTAGGTTTCCGTTTAAGTCCATAGTAACCATTTCGCCAGCCTCGGGGAAAACCATGGATTTGTATGCCGGTCCGAAGACATCCAGTAAGGTGGCGTTCCTTACATCCAAGCACTTCTCATATACCATAGTAGCTTTGAAACCTATTATGGAGAATACCACGATGCCAGCGAACATGGATGTTAAACAGTTAGTCATAGACACCATAATCGCGTCGCGATAACAATTATTGTCTACTGGATTGTACGAGGAAAATGCTATCAAACCTCCAAAGGCCAGCCCAAGAGAAAAGAAAATTTGAGTGCCCGCCTCTAACCAAACTACTGGATCCAAAATCGTGTGCCATTTTGGGGTGAACAAATGTATGAGCCCATCGCCCATGCCTTTCAATGTTATACCTCTAAAAAAGAATATTACTAAGACAATGTAGGGAAATGTGGCAGTGACATAAACGACTTTTCCAGATGATGCGATGCCTTTTATCATGCATAAGTAGACTAAGATCCATGCAATGACGAGGGCTAACGCGATCTTGTAGTTGAATGTTTGTGGATGGTTTATGTCTTCGGATATTTGAAGAGTTGTTCGATACCAAAAATATTGGGTCGGGCTGCTTACCTGAAACAATACAAAAAGTTTTAAGTGTTTTTTAAATTATTAATTTTGCGTTAACGTTTTATCTAAAGCGTTATGTAGTAGCTATACCTAAGGAATTACAATAACGCACAAATTTTCACATTTGTCTTAAGTAGTGGCTTCAGTTTTCTATACTAATATTATAAATAGGAAAGGTTTGTTTGTTTGGATTGAATAGGCTCCAAAACGGCTAGACCGATTTTAAAAAATCTTTCACTGTTGGGAAGCTACGTTAACCGTGAGTGACATAGGCTATATAATATTTTGAAAAAATAGGTAACCGTGCAAAGCCTGAGCGGACAGCTAGTAAATTATAAAGAAGTTATTTACTTATGAACCACATACCTAACATGATACTATAAGTAGTACTATAATATAATAATATAAGTAGTATATCTCAGTATTGCCAGATAGTGTCGCAATATTCCTGTTACATCAGTCACAATCGCCTCAATACTGGGACTGATTTCGAAAAAGGTGGACATAGCATTGAAAGTGTAAATATCGGGTTAATTTTTTTATACTTACCTACAATAAATTTTAATTGAAGCAAAAACAAATTTTACTAACAAAACTTGAGTAAGCTGCATATCTTTAAAGAAGAAATATTGTAAATTTTTTTTTTAGTTGTTACTACTAGTACTATTAAAATTAAACTATACCCTTCCTTGGAGTTTAAACTTCACGCTATCCCAAGACTTCGGTACTACCACAAAGTTACTTTGTTACTTCCACTGAGTAACATTGATACAGTGCGTTGGCATTTTGGCATACCGCCAAGGTTTCCTAATTACATAAAACAACAAAATCAGACATTCAAATAATAGTGTCCTACGCATATATAGCCAAGTTACGTTGAAGTAGTCCTAGCTCACCCCTTCTGAGTAATATTATCAGAGCTTACTATAAATTGACAATCAGAAATAAAAAAACAATCAAATTAGATCATAAGACATCGCATCTGACTAGGCTATAAAAATTATATAGTTATTTAATTGAATGACCTATACATTCACTTCTATTATCTCAAATCTATTGGAATCAAACATTCATATTCCAAGGAAGGTAAGATATTTATTATGCTGAACCTCAAAGAATAGAATAAGTAGACACTGCATAATTAATTAGGTACTTACCTACTAACTAGTAAATACATAGTAAAACACATTTTAATTTTGACTACTGCAGCAAAAAATATTCGTATAGAGCCGCTGAATATATAAGGCAAATTAATAATTCCATAAACGGCAACAATAGGTAGGTACCTACTTGACCAAAACGACTTCAAACTAGTAATTTCCAGTAAGTTAACTTATTAAGACAAACAACTTGTAAATTTATTGTCATGGAAATTAATCACATATGGGATAAGATTATTATTGTAAAGTACACAAAAACAAAGTGTAAGGGAACTGCCAGCACCTGAGCACACGAAACTCTTTGTCTAATACGGAAAAATAGAAGTTCCTTCTTAAATGTGATAAGTAATTATAAAGTACCTAGACTAGCTTCTGCCCGCTACATCGTCTGCACACTATAAGTATACTTTACACAATATCGTAATAAAATATAGTCTATATGTTATTCTGATTTATAAATATTATTGTAAAGTTACATTCAGTAGTTTTGAAAGCGTAGGTAAGCCATCCATACTTACAAACTTTTGCGTTTATAATATTAGTAGGATAGGTATCTATGACTTTGTACCTATGCATATGGCTGTCTTGACTTAATATTAGATCTCATAACTTATTAATAATAAAGCACGGTTATCACGCAGTATTTTAACCAAAAAGTACTTATAGCATACCTACGTGGGTTGTTCTTCTTTTCTTTTGACAATAACCTATCCTTCAGCTTATTAAAGCATCTCATTAGAGTAGGTACCTATTGATATGTGGGTACGGTCTTATAATGTTTGAAAAAAGTACATATTTTTTTATCTAATAATAATAATTATGTACTTACTAATCTTTCATTCGAATAAGATTTTTTTTATAGGTAGGTACCTCGGTACCTTTGTTTTTCATAGAATACCGTGACAGAGTAGTAAACCGAAACGTGGTATTCTCTGAAAACGTCCACTCTGTCACATACCTACCTATTTAAAAAAAAAATTAAACAAAACAATGTTTGTTGAAAAAGAAACTTTAATTAGGTAGTAGGTACTTATAACAGCAAAGCATTTTTTTTTTAATCTTACACTGAAACCACAATAATTCATAGTTCAATAAACCAAACAAACCGGAAATCGGTTTATTAAAAAATTTCGTTCGTAAGTCTGTCCGTTTTTTTTCACGTGCATTAGGTACCTGGTCTACCTACCTACGGGAAAACGCCAGAATATATTTCAATGCGGACTTCCTTAAAGGATAAGAGGAAACTATGATCATTCTTACAATTAAAATACCTATTAGAAAGATATTTAAACCTGGCATCATAATATATGTATATATACGTATATATATATATTTATATATATATATTTATATATATATATATATATATATATAGAAATAGACAAAGTGTCTGGCATATGGTAGTATTTTTAATTTGCTGCCGTCATTTCTAAAAAGGCGACCTTCTGACAAAACTTACTTTCGAGAAAATTGCAAAAAAGTGTCCTAAATTCTTTTTCATTGGTAAACAAATGAAACATTTTTTTTCCTTAGTAGGTATACTAAAAAAAAATATTTACCTACCAATGAAAAAAAAAATTGGTCAATTTTTTTGCGATTTTCTTGAAAGTAAGTTTTTTTCAGAAGGTCGCCTTTTTAGAAATGACGGCAGTTTGGTTTTATAAAATTTAAACCGTGCGCCGAATGTAATAAATGCTCATCTAACACGTGCCTCTTCTTATTGTTGTCTTCGTAAATTTTATACTCCAAGTGAACTGTAATGAGAGCGCATTTTTGTCTAATCATCCTTGTATGAAAATAATATTTGGTTAAACTTTTGTTAAAATATTATTTGACTAGTTGTCGAAAACATCAAGAGCCTATAAAAGCCTTTTTCCTGTTTGAGAAACTATATTACAGACAACACTTTTTTCGCGTTTAGATCCTAAACGGTAAGTAGATGTAATGGTAATTTTTTTATAACGATTTGTGTCTTTGAATTTTTTTATGACATGTAAGTACCTATAGGTATAAAGTTTCCTAATCAGTAACGATATTATTGAGGCCGACCTTATTATTAAATTAGGCTAGCCTCATGTTTCACTATCAGACTTAAGAAATATTATCACTTATAATTAATATAAAAGGCTGGAGGCAAGACTGTTATGACCTAAGATCAGGCCTTAGAGTAAACCTATTCTTAGATTAAAAACTATATTTTAACCGTAAAAGTCAAATTATGTATTTCATATTGTCGACTCGATATTTATCTTTTCTCACTAAAAGCTTACCAATCTGACTTCATCCTCCCAAAACCTGTATCATCCATTTCATCTTAGTATAGGTAGATAGTCAGTTTCATAACGGCTTTAATAATTGCAGGAAATAACATGTTTCAATATATGCTGTTAATCGGGGTTGCCGCGTTGGTTGCGGTCCCAACCTCAAGCTTCAAATGCAACTACCCATATGCATCTAGTACGAGTAAGTACCAAATAATATCTACCTGCTGTTAGACAGGTGCGTGCAATGGGAATCCTTTTAAATATCTTCAGTAAGGAAATTATATTTTTTTATATACCTACTTGCCATGTAGTGCAAGTTTGTAACCATTCTTTTTTATTTTTATTTATTTACTTAATTTATAAGAATATATTGTAATTTGGTACCTAGGTATGTATGTACATATTTTGAAAAACTGATAGGTAGGTACCTCATTGAGTTTCTTGCCGTTTCTTCTCAAGTGAGGTTTTTTCGAAAACGGTGTTTCTTAGGAAGTGATTTGTAAGCGATAGGATAGGCACAGGCTGAGCACTCGACTTAAGCTAGTAGAACAGCAGAAATTAATGAAATTAGTATTGATACTAATATTATATAGGTTCATTAATTGGTATATAATTTACTACAAGCAACAAGATGCTAATTAGGTAAAGATAGGCAATGCTCAGAGACACATCAAAGCTTAACAATTAATAAGAGACTAAATAATTGTGTTTGATGTAGAAATGTCAACGTGATTCCTCCATCGGGGTTTATTGTTATAACAACAGATATACAACCAATAGATAGGTAGACAATCAATAATAAAAAAAAAACAATAAGTACCTAAAGTGTTGCCGTGTTACAGATAGTAGGTAAGGTAATCTACTATGCTGGTGGGTACTTAATGTGAAAATGTATAAAGCGATCCTTTATGTCTAACAGGTCAAATAGAGGATAGGTTAATGCAAGATAAATCTTCTTGTGCGGTGCCAGCACTGACAGCGGCGGGTTGGGTATGCGGCACTAAACGCAGTAGCTACAAAGGCGCTCCCTACGCCAGCTTCCGAGGCGTCCCCTACGCCAAGCAGCCAGTTGGAGAACTGCGATTTAAGGTACAATAAACAAACTATTGACAATACAATCTATGAAAACCTCTTTTATATTACTATATTATTATGATTATATAACACGACTTTAACCTGCTTACAGAAACATCTTTTGTAATTGTTTAAATAGGTAGGTACTAGGTACTGTAGTTACGTCATCTAACATCTTATTTCTAGACTCTGGAACCGTTGAAAATATGGGACGGTTATTACAACGCGTCAGTTGAGGGTCCAGTGTGCCCACAAAAGGACGAAATATATGAACGCATGATGCAACCTCAGAGCATTGCCGAGGACTGCATCCGTGCCAACGTTCACGTACCATGGGACGCGTTGCCGACACATAATTCTAATTTACAAGCTACAGTGTGCCAAGGCTCTTGTCTGCCAATTCTTGTGTTTGCTACTGGAGGCGGATTTACCTCGGGCTCAGGTGATTCTGATGTCCACGGGCCGGAATACATGATTGATCACAATGTCATCGTTGTGACTTTTAACTACAGGTCAGTTATTTTTTTATCAGGTATTATAAGTCTAGTCTAAATCTTTTGATAATTTATATCTTATTTATAAAGTAATAACGACTTTAAAATTCTCTTGTAGAATTCATGCCTCATAATTGCGTAGAAGATAATATGTAAACCGAGTTTTATAGGCTTGTTCAAATTACAGGGTGGGTCCATTCGGTTACCTATCTCTTAACTCTACTGACGTGCCTGGTAATGCGGCGTTACGAGACATAGTCACACTTCTTCGATGGGTTCAAATAAACGCGCGTGCCTTTGGAGGCAACCCTGACAACGTCACGCTCATGGGACAGAGTGCCTCAGCTGCGGCAGTTCATTTTATTTCGCTGTCTAGAGAATCTAAAGGACTTTTTAAAAGGTGAGAAGCAAAACCAAACGGTGCTGTATCTATCTCAAAATGAATTCAAATTTTATTTCTAGTAAGTAGGTATAGGTACCTATATAAGGGACTAGGTTTTACATGCTATGTTTATTTCCAGGGTTATAGCCTTCAGCGGCAATGCTGTTGGTGGTTTCTACAGCACCACACCGGAATATGCGCAAAATATTAAGGAAAGGTTCCTGGCTCGCTTAGGAATCAATTCCTCAGATTCTGACGAAATCCACCAACAGCTGCTCGCAAAGACTACGCAAGAACTCATCGATGCCAACGCGTATCTTCAAGATACAGTGGGGCTTGTTGCATTTGCTCCAGTCAAGGAAACCGCTTTTGCTGGTGTTACCAGAATGATTGAAGATGATCCCGCTACACTTCTAGCCAAAGGTTTTGGAAGGAACTACCCCATCCTGATCGGATATACAAACGTAGAGTGTATAGCACTTAAAGGTAGACTACAAGAACTGAATATAGTAGAAACCATTAGCAATAACCCTATAGCAATACTACCCGCAAAGATGGCTTATCAGTTATCGAACACGTCAGCCCTTATCGCTCAAGAAAAAATGAAGAAAAGGTATTTTAATGCAGAGCCTACCATAGATGAGTTCATAAATGTTTGTTCAGATTCTTTCTTTATATATCCGGCTTTCAAACTAGCAGAGATCAGAGCGGCCTACTTGGACTCTGCCCCAGCATATCTATTACAGATATCGTATGATAGTCCGGAAAGTGTTTTCAAAGAAGCCTACGGTTTGAATTATACCGGAACTGCCCATGCAGAGGATTTGACCTATATTTTTAGAGTCAACTCGATCCTAGGAAACAGGCGGCTGTCGCCAAGTAATGAGCGTATGAAAGACTGGATGACAACGATAATTTCTAATTTCATGCGATGCAGGTAACTAACTATATTAAATCATATTTTTTATTTTGTTATTGACTTTTACATAATATATACCTATTATATAGTTACGACTGTTAGGATATAAGATTCATCGTCCCATACCTCAATAATACACGATAGGTAGGTACTTTATAAAAAATAATATTTTGTTTTAAGTGTACCTAACTAAATCACATACTCGTATTAAACGCTAAAAGCTTCAGTTAGTTTCACATTTACAATCGTTTACTATAATTTTGATTGTTAATCAATTATTTGATTTTAGAACACCCCAATTAAAATAACGTAGTTTAATACTATGTACTTCAAAAATAATTTAATCTAATCGTGTTTATATATTTCAGTACTCCGACGTGCGAGTCGGGCGCGAGTTCGTCATGGCCGCCAGTGACAACACCGCTCCAGTACCAGGAACTCAATGCGCCGCGCTACGCCATTTCCGAGCTGACAGACATACAAAGAGACATGGTACAAATGTACGATGAACTTTATGCATTGTGATTGCTACCAAACTGTTTTGGGACAAAGAGACGGCTCGGCTTTGCTCAAGCAATCTCTTCTACATGCTTTAATACATCTGCGATGTACCTTTATTTTGTATCTAATACCTACTGTAGAAAGTGGCTGCCATACTTACTTCAAAGTAATAAAAAGCCAGTTTAGTTCGTAAGTAGCCTTTAAGCATAAACTTAAGTTTAAAAATTTTTTTTCAACTGAATGATCCTAAATAGGTAAAGTCAAATATGCCTTAACATGCCTGCACTATTTCAAGAATTTTGTTTTCATTGTTTTAAAAATTTAGTATTAATCTATAATCATAGAGTTGTCTTTACATTTTTATGTAATTTTTTGCAATAAAGGACTTGTCGACTGATCTTACTATTATTATTTCGACCTTTAGTTCAGTTTCTTTGTAAAAGTCTACTTTATTACCTCATTTAGGATTATCCTTTTTGAAGAAATTCTATTTGAATAACAAACCCCCGACATAAAAACTAAAAGGCCCTCTAAAAAGTATAACAATAATAAAATCTTAATGTTAGTTACCTAAGTATTAATATTTCTACAAAGAAAACGTCATGTCGGGGGGACCACTTTTCATTTAAGTGTACTCACTTACCTAATATTTACAATCTACCTAAACGGTCCCCCCGACATGACGTTTTCTTTGTAGAAATATTAATACTTAGGTAACTAACATTAAGATTTTATTATTGTTATACTTTTTAGAGGGCCTTTTAGTTTTTATGTCGGGGGTTTGTTAAATTTTTAATTTATTTTTTTATTTCATACTTTTTGTAAGTAGGTACGTAGGTACCTACTACATATTATTATTTTTAACTAATTTCCATTTCACATGGAATTTCGTAATGTACATGTTATCCTCTTCCATTTGATACCCCACTAGGGTATATTTGTCGACATTGGGCTTACCATTTACACTATTACTCCCCATATTTTTTGAACTACTCAACCGATTTTCATTACAATTTCAATTTTGTAATGTACACGTGATCCTCTTTCATTTGATACCCCACTCGGGTATATTTGTAGACATTTGGTTTTCTATCCCCAATATTTTTTGAACGACTCAACCGATTTTCATTATGATTTCAATTTTGTAATGTACTCGTCACCCTCTTTCATTGGATACCCCACTCGAGTATATTTGTAGACATTTATTTTTACATCCCCTCTTTAACCTCCCCTAATTATTAAACTACTGAGACGATTTTTATAAAAGCTAAGAACACTCCCGACATATACACCTTTCAAACAAAAAAAACAGAATCAAAATAGGTCCATGCGTTAGGGAGCTATGATGCCACAGACAGACACACACACACACACACACACACACAGACAGACAGACAGACAGACAGACAGACAGACAGACAGACAGACAGACAGACACGTCAAACTTATAACACCCCGTCGTTTTTTCGTCGGGGGTTAAAAAGGTTGGTAGTGATTTTGATGCACGTACCAGATAGATAGATAGATAGATAGATTTCAAAATACTTATAATTATTGGGAAGATTAAATATCTAAGTATGTAATTCTAATTACAATGTAATGACCGTCACTGACATCGCGTAGGTACATATATCTGATATGAAGACCCACTCGAAACAAAAAAAAAACCGAGGTTGTGACATCCACCATACTAGGTACATTTAGTTCGTGTAGAATGTTGCAAGCTTAATGGATAATCCGATGCTATTTGATTCATTAAAACAGCTCGTCAGTTTAGACTAATATATACAGTGTTGCGTATGAGTTAAAAACATATGTATAACAATTTACACATTGCAATAAAACTACTGTCGAAAAATCAACATTTACATTTAGAATTTGATTTCTTTACGACTCCCATATAACCCGAACGATTTTACCTACTTATGTAATTAAAAATCACCGTAGCGAACAAATCGAATAACTAGAGAACATTCAAGTAAATACATCGCAAGAAGAACAAAAAAAATGAGTCACTAAATTATTGTCTACGCGTCGTAGCAGCTACGTAGTCGTAGCGCTTCACGGTAGCAGGAATTTCATTTCGGCCAGATGGTTAGAAACGATTCTAATTTCTTTCGTCTTAACTTTCTTCGTTAATTGCTTCATTTCATTTTATGGTTATTTTATGATATAAGAGATAGGAGTTTTATGTAAATAAGGTTTCCATTAAATTAGTGTACTTGTTTACTCGAACTGCATAGGTATTTAATATGGAAATTGTTCAAAACTTATGTCACCGTAAAAGGGGATAAAAAGATATTTCATGTATATAGAAGTTCGGTAAATACCTACTTACGCCGTGACAATCGACGAGACATACGATTCTTAGTTTCTGCCTTCTTATTACGGTTTTCCAAACACGTATCTGTTCTATAGATTATATGGTAAATTTTAATTCTAACTACATATAAAAAATATATAAAAAGACATTAGTAAACCTCAGTAAGCGCATAATAAGCGAACCCTACATTGATTCTTTTAACGTTCTAATGACTTCTTACAAAAGGTTTTTCAAATCTACTAATCAACTAATGGACGGCATAAGAACCACAATAAAAGCGACATTCATTTTATTGAATGCTTAAACTTTTGTCATACTCGCTTAGTTAATCCAGAAAGGTCACTCGTTGAGCTATACCTATGTGTTAGGTATGTAAGAGAATCTTGCTATTGTTTTTTTATAACTACCTATAGATATCTACTCATTCTGTAATGATTTTATTATCAAATATTAATGTCAGTATTAATTAGGTAATAATAATAGTAATAGGCCTAATTTTTTAACGTAGGTAATGTTTTTGTCGCTCTAGAAATAGCACTGGAATTATCTATTTGTCAAAATCACGCTGTATTTCAAGAACGTGAGCAATTATGAATAAATAATTGTAATAAGTACATTATTTCAAATTACAAAAATATTATTATATAACTATATTTTAGAAGTCAGTTGAAAAGGTAACATTGTACTTACAGCACATTCTGGTTCCGTAATGTAAGAGCCGTTGCTGAAATACTTTTTCGGGCATTCAGACCATGGTAGCTCTGCTTGGAAGCTCTGGGCAAAGTAGAAGAGACACCACGCTATAATGGAGTTGTAGTATAATGCCACGTTAAACGATACCACTGCAGAACTTATACCGATCCCACCCAAGTATGGAGACACCTGATGCCAAACTCCAATTGCACCTTTGCGTAAACGTTGACCGATAGCCAATTCAAGATAGAATATGGGTATGCCTTCAATAGCCAGCATTACAAAGTATGGTATCAAGAAAGCTCCTCCACCGTTTTTCTGAGCCAAGTAGGGGAATCTCCAAACGTTGCCTAAACCGACAGCGTAGCCGACTGTAGCCAGTAGGAATGTCAGTTTACTGTCCCAAGATTCCCTCTCTCCTTCACCTCCCTCTGTTTTAAGGCCGCCTCTGCCATCAACTGAGCTAGCTTTGCTTGTGGGGGTCTCTGAAGAGCGTCTATTAGGACTAGTATCTTCGAATGCCTCATTGGTTGCCCCGTACATGATAGGGCGATGCGATGAGTGCCCATTTTCCAACGTAACCAGCCTGCCCCGCAGCTCCTTCATCTCCATACGGTCTATGGACCGCTGGGCGTACAAATCCCGCGAACTTTGCCGCCTCATCAAATGGGCCGGATTTGCCATTGTAATATAATTAATTAAACACTTTATTGTTATCTAGATTATATTGTCGCTTTAGGTACCTCTTTTTATTGTCATCGTACTCTTATATGTTCTAAATTACTTAATTATCGCTAAAGCTTATTTATTGGGACTCGTTTTCGCCGTCATGGCACATGATGATGAATAAATAGCACGTGAAAATAATGCTTGCCTTTAATCCCGACCCCCACTTTAATAGCATCCCTATTGATTTATTGTAATTCATTTTTATTTGTGTATGAATAGATAACATTTCGCGGTATTAACATTGACGTTGGATTTAATCGATGGCTTAAGTAACGGATTTTTTATATATTTTTCCACTATGCTACGAAAAGGAATGGCGACCGACGTGGGGGCCGTACGTCACTGGCGGGAAATTCTGTAGCGACGGACAACGCCATCTTGTACGGACATGCGCTCTACCTAAATACTCCTTTGGTGAAAGCCCCAAAATTACACAAACACGCCGTTCAGAAAAGGGTTAGATAATGTGACCTCTAACATCAATATGTCTTTGGAACTGTTTTAGGTAGGTAGGTAGGTATGTAAAGAAAAATGTTGGTCAGTTTCATTCAGGAACTGGATACCTTACCAAATATAGCCTATGTAGTACTAACCTACGAATAAAACGTAAGTACTTAATAGGGTTTTTGACTATTTTTTAATAATCGTTTTAAATTATTCTTTATGGCATAATAAGCTTATTGTCATTAATATTTCCGGGAAATCATCTGTATTATGAGTAAAAATCAATATTTAAGTTTAAATTGCGAGAACCCCGGCAAAAACGCTGTTTCTGTAATGGCGCCGGTCTCGTGACAGGCGTGACGTCACATACAAGTAAACAGAGTTAATAACATTTGTGAATCAGTACATTTCATCGACTTTCTTCAAATTTATTGAATACAATGGTCTATAAGTGGTGTGTAGTGCCACAATGTACAAATACTTCGATAAAAAGTCCAGAGAAAGTGTTTATTTCTGTACCACCCAATCGCAAAAGGCGAAAAATGTTTCTACAACTAGCTCGAAGAGATCCAAATGCCATTCAACCACACTCAAATGTCTTTATGTGCGAAGATCACTTTGATGTAAGTATTACTTAACTTTATACAGTATACCAGATAGCAGATAGTAAAATATCTGTAATGGATAAAACAAAATAACATCTTTCATTCCTAACCTCTAAAATGTGGACTTAGATTTCTTAGAAGATCCTTAATTTTAAACGCTACATTGTACACTTCACTCTATTAAATTTCAGATGGAAAAAGACACAATTGACTACATGAAGTACAAAATGGGCTTCAGTCAGAAGATATTTCTCACGGATGAGGCTGTGCCAACTCAATTTCACTGTCAAGAGGATCGCAAGCTGTATTATAGATTGTTTGTAAATTGACATACAAAAACCTTCAAAAGCTGTTCATCAGGCACTGACATGGTCGGAGTACAAAAAAGGGAATACTTCAAAGTATTTAATATCCTGCACACCAAAGGCGTGTAAGAGAATTTCATATGCATAAGCAACATTCAGTGATGAATACTAACATACTTCGTGTTCTTGATCATGTCATCATCATTGCAAGTACCCTTACAAATTCGCAGAATTCTCTATTTAACACAACTTTGTGCCTTCTAAGAAGAGTATTTATTGTATGAATAAATCAGCCACCTATTTTATATGTAAATTGTAAGTGCAGCAACTAAAGTTCTCTTCTTTAGAAGCTACACTGATAATACCCTTAAATAATGTAAAATAAAAGAAATAATAAAGCTCGAAATTATTTTTTATTTAATTATTACGCACTGGTGTTCTGATATAAAATAGGAAAAATTTGATATATTTTAGAGTAGTCCCTACTCTAGACAAAGTAGATTTTTTCCAATAACACTCCACTGAAGTGCATGAAGGATCCTCCGAACGACGATGGGCCCACATTAAAAAAGCAACAGCATGCTTGCACCCTCCAGCTGAAGCCGCACAGTCATGGCACTGACAGCTGATAATTTCGCAGTCGCTTTCATTTACAATTATAGTAAAATTGTATCCTTTGGCTCGTACTTTGTGTTTAGGGCACATCTTACACTCAACTGTACAAATTCCACGAACATAACCAATCGCTTCGTCGCCATATTATGATTGTCGTGCAGACCTGTAAAACAAAAGCAAAAATCATGACAAAAGAAATTTTCATCAACATAACCTAAAATTTGCTCTTAAAAAACTTCCAAACTTATTTATTCTTATACTTAATACAAAATAAATAATTTGTATGGGGTACTTACACTGCTGTTTTAACGTTTTTAAGTTCCGCAGCATAGTAATCAGCATAATTTTTAAAGAAAAGTGCTACCATAAATGCATCTATCTTTGGTAGGTTGCTGTTGTCAGCCTGTACTAAATTTGCCTAAATTTTGGGATTCGGTACGAATATTATAAAATGTATCAAGTAAATATTCCTTCAGAAAACACTCAAACATCTAATATAACAGCGATACAACACGAATTACGAACTAGACTTAGTCATGGAAGCAATGTTTACTTGCGTGTGACGTTGCAAGAATCTTAACCATTCACAGAGCGTTGACCGTCACAGATAAGACTTCAAAAAATATTATATTTTATTTCGTGTAATCTGCAAAAAATATACATTTTTTTGTTTAAAATAAAGTGAAATATGTTAATTTATGCTATTTTCTGATATGATGACCACAATTTGGGATATATTTTTAATGTTGTCAAACACCCTATTGATTATAGGTATTTATAAATACCTAGCTATGTACCTACCTATTATAAATAAACAGATGCCCAATTCAATATCATTATTATTATACTATAGGTAGGTAGATACTTAATATATTTTTAACTTCCCCCTAAATCTTTTCTTTCAATTAAGTAGGTAATTAGTTACATAAGTTCCACCGGTCATCAGACATAGATTTATAAGAGAAGATTTTGAGGACATTTGAGCTAAAAAAACGTACCAAACCTTAAGACTTATAAGTGCTATTTTTAATATTATATAGTTAGTTAGATTACTTTCGATACAGGCTACATAATTACTTAATTTTAAATTAGGTAGGTACTTAGGTATGTAATTATTTTTTTACTTTGGAATATAGCAACTGCCGTTACAGAAGGTGGGTACAGTCCGTACAGTTGCCAAATTCGTAGCAGACTAAGGTGAGGATGATTATATTATTGTGACCGTCTTCTAACTGGCTCGACCTGGATTTTGTTTTAATATAGGTAGGTAGGTACACTTAGTGCTAGTACCTATGTGTTGTTGTGTTATTTTTTGCTCTGTGAGGTATTAATACTATTATACCTCACAGAGCAAAAAAAAAACGCAATAGGTAGTAGAATATATTACCTACTAGTATTTACAGACTCAAATTACCCACTGCATATGGACCGTTTCCTATGTAAAAATAAAACGAATTATTTTGTCGATTGCATAATCAAAAAGGCCAGGTATGTAGGTATTGTTCCTTAAATTTCCCTTCTATCTTCATTCAACTAGGCAAAAAAAAATAACTAGGTATTATTATTGACTGTACCTAACCGACAGACTGAGTTATCCTTTATGGCTTCCATTTATTAATTTGAGGATACCCTTATACCTAGACCACACTATACTCCTCGTGCTACTACACGCGCTTCCGCGTACGTGGCCGCACTTAACTCTACCCGCATAATTTATCGCGACGTTTCTCTTTGCGACTCTTCGACCGGCGCCTAAATACTGACAAATAGAGGAGTGGTGAGCATGAAGAGAAGCAGGACGTGCGGTATGATGAATAAAATGCAAAAAGGCCACACGAATGCTCTGACTACTTTCCTCGCGTCTGCGTGAGCGTGTAGCAGTGCGTTAAAAAAAGACCCAAGTTTTGAATAAAATAATTATGGAGGGTATGTATTACTGTGATATTTTTGTTACATTCCGTAAAATATTATTATGCACTATTTATAGGTAGAACTTAATTATCAATATGCTCTTTATTGTCTAGTCAATGCATCATGTGTATACTATTGAACATGGAATCGAGTCGTGCAATACGCACTTAACAGTTAACTTTTAGTATACTATAACATTTTTAACACATGGCAACACAACAATCGCCTAATGTCAAAGGCTAATTCGCAATTTTCGTCTACGTAAAGTTTCTCTAAATCTGTATTGACCACAAAATAGTCAAAGATAATGGCGATAATTATAAAAAAATGTCGATTTCAACATTATCAGTGACTGCTAAGATTCTTCGATACTAGCTCGGTGTCGGCGAAATGTATTGTTTGCAATGGCTGATCCCCGTGCTGCTCATTCCGAAACCAGTGAATCCAGCGCTGGTGAACACACATGTTATGTTTATGGTGCTGTATTTGATAGGGTTCTTCCTAGAAAGGAAACCTTGCACGGTCTGCAGCGTCGTTTTCCTTGCTGCAGTTATTCTTATCTGTTATAGCGGTATTGGGAACTGTGTCTTCTGGGCAAACCAGTGCGACGCGGAAAAATATGACACCTAGTGCCTCGGATCTTCCAGAGCCAACCAATGTGCCCTCAATGCTACTTAGTTTTTCTGCCCGTTAAAAAGGGCTGAAAATGCGTGATACAGGCCTCAACATTGCCTTCCTGTTTAGAAATATGTCTTCAAGGATTTTGTACATTTTTGTATATAAATGTGTTTTTTTATCTGTTGAATTGTTGCAACTGTAATTGGTGATGTCTTAATAAAGACAAGCTGTACTTATATAATTGTAATTGTTAAGTTGATTATTATCAAAATAATGTGATCATATTTAATGTACAGTTATTGTTAGCGACTACATATTAAACAATAAATAATGTAAAATAGACCTTATAATATGGTTTTCATTCCATCCTTTAGCGAAGTTTTTACTAGTCACATAAAGAAGTACTTATGATTCACATGCAATTATTCTCCCATTTTCTGTAGATAATATAAATTTGGCTTATTTGATAGTGCTATCACATAGTTATAAACACTTATTCTTTGCCAGTCAATTAACAGAAGGGTCCATGAAATAATTAAACCCTATGATATTATACATGAATCTATGATAATGGCTGTTGACATTCAATGGCATAACTAGAAGGATAAGGTGTTATGGCTTACATAGTGTCACACACTCGGTAATGTCATCTATAGCCCGCACCAGATGGAGAATGTAGATACCTGGTGACTTTGGGGCATTGCAACAGGTCTCCCTGATAATAACAATATGGTATATTAAAATTAGTTATGGGAAACCTGGAGTAAGCTAAGTAAGGGGTAGGCACTAAAGATGTCACTTGGTCAACATGCATCGAAGAAGGCCCCATCAATGATAATGTCACCTTTATATTTTTGTAAAAAATATAAATTACATTATATTGTTTATCACTTAGGTTAAGTTGCATGATATACAACAAAAGCTTTCAAAGATATAAATTAGACCATACATGAACCAGTGAGAGTAAGGAACTGCGTCGGTTGCTATTCTGCAAATTATTGCAGAGGAAAATTTAGATACATATTTCCATAAAAAATATAATTGGCAAAAATCCTTGAACTCAAGTTATTTGTAACATCTATAAAACATTGTACCAATTTGCAACTACAAAAGAAGGTTAAATGTCTAATAACTGTTTAAACAATTACATTGAATAATTAATTGGGTGGATAAAATAAAAGACATTATAGCAGGGTTTCTTAACCTTTTTGCAGTCACGGACCACTTTTACAATTTAAACTATACCACGGACCCCACCCATAAATAGTTTTGGAAATAAAAAAAGTCTTATTTATATCAATCAAAAATTCTTTTCTAGGCACTTTCATTACACTTACTACGATGGTAATGAGTTTACTGCACAATTTCCTAATAAATATGTTTAGACTGACTGACCTACTGCGGACCCCTGTCACACAAGCTACGGACCCCTAAGGGGTCCGTGGACCCCACGTTAAGAAACCCTGCATTATAGAGATATTTTGAATTTTTTTTATTTTTTTTACACTTATATATTTAATTGCAGCCTTGCAGCCAAACCTGAAACAAGAAAAAAATAATCACAATCTATTTTATGCATAAAAGTGAATCAATTATAGCCAACAAAATTATTAAGAGTGATAATGAATAGGATTGCAATAATAATTATAATGTACAACTATCCAAATCAATAATGCAGTTTAACAAATTTAAAAATATGGTAACATTAACTTCTGATTCATCATATACCTAGATAGAAGAAATAAATTTGTTGATTCTTGTAGTAAACCTTAACAAATGCCACATATTAGAAATTAAAATATGAAGATGCAATACGAAATAACCTCAAACAAAATTATAATACATTTAAAACACTGATCTAATATATAGTTAAATTATTATTCACCTAATCGAAATATTGATCTCACCATTTATCTCAGTCTCCTGGCTTCACGCTCGGACTCGAGGAGCGTAAGGATGTCGCCGTCGCGAACCGGGCCTTTCACGTTCCTGATGATTTGACGGCTGGTCTCTCCGATGAACTCAACCTTGACTTGAGTACACTGTCCCTGGGACCCCGTGCGACCCAGCACTTTGACGACGCGGGCGAGAACATTAGGCTTGTCCATTTTAGCAGATTATCGAGCAAAACTCGGAATATCACACGTGCGCGCTTAGTAGCGTGAACGAAAAAGAAATTGACAGCTTAAGTGTTACCATATGTAAACAAAAATTCTATTTCCCATTCCCTTTCAGTGTTGTAAGTTTTTACATTATTGTATGATTTCTAAGCCTGGTCGCAGTTTATAAATAAATCCGATAAAATCATAAACATATAATTAATAAATAGCTCATAATTAGTAAATAAAAATAAAATATAATTTATAAAGTTTTATTAGTTTCTTCATTCACAAGAGCACACTAATATTGGCTCATATTATTCATATAATATAATTATGTACGAAATGAATATTATCTGTAAAAAAATATTTAATAAAAGCTTGTAAAAGTCTTAATTTAAAATACCCCATTCAAATTGGAATGAAACAAGTATAACGGATTTATCTCGCGTATTTTATTTTATTTGCTGACGTTTCGTTAACTTTACAGTGCCCTTATTCGTGACACGCCTGAACTGCCGATAATCTAACGTCGAAGTCATCAGCTCATGAAATTCCGGCTTCTGACAAACAAATATAACTTCAATGGAGTAAATAGTACATTACTGCGGGAAGTAGGTAATCTGTATTGTAAGAGAAAAAAACCTGTATTATTAAATTAATTTCAATTTTGTACTTTAGAAAATGGATAACTTGTGTAAAAAACATTTTGGCGGGATTAGAGCGAAAATTAAAAAATAAATAAACCTTTATTCAAGTGTAATTTATTTTATTTGAATGGTGTATTTATTTATTTCATTGCATTACTTTGAGAAAAGCACTATACGATACATGCCTAGCCGTGAAGGGGCTTGCAGGCCTCGTAACAATATCCTCTATCTATACTGTATACTCGCCAGCAAGCCCCTACTTCCCGGCGCTGGCAGTAATGTACTATTTTAGACTAAACTGCTAACACTGACATTTTGACCTAGGAAGGTGCCGTCATTTCTCATTTGCTCACTCCTGCCTGCCTTTTTAAAGTGCCTAATAAAATTATTTTATATTTTTTACACTTTAGAACAGGGTAGTAGGTACCTACTTAAAATTTTGTCATTTAGTAAACGTGGTAGTTTGCATAGCTGTATTAATCACTTTAGCATAAGACTATTGTCAGCTCAGTCGTGCTACGACTATGGAATTTGTAAACTTTACAGATTTGATGATGGCGATGACGGTTCGGAGCCTTTACAGTGTAAAGGCTCGGAACCGTCAGCCAATAAAATAAAATACTTGTTTTTTTTAATTGTACCTCTTTCTTACTAGACAATAAAAATAAATTACCTAATTAAATTAAATGTTCATTGTCAATATTTGCATAATAAATATATTTTCACTGTACCTACTAACATATAAGATGAATATATTTTATGACATGGTAATAAAAAATAATAGGTCATTGTCTGTTTTTTGATGTGAATTATGACTGACGTTTCATCACCGGAAGTAATGTAGGGAATAATCCGGGAGCAAGGTACCTACAGAGAAAAGAAAAAATACATTCAGTTTTACTGAACAACGTAAATTAATCTAAAACACTCAATGTGGTAAAAAATATAATTTATAAACAAAACCCAATACTAAAAATGTAACATTTTATTAAATAATGTCTTCTCATTATCGCGCGTTGTTACAAACTCACACATTACTTTGTTCCATAAATTACGCACAACACACTTAGCGACTAAACACAGTCTGTTTCAACTAACATAAGAAAAGTCTCGAAGACTATTGGATATTGGTGTAAATTGAAAGTACTTGATACTATTTATTTTCAAATGGCATCCCAGTTCTTTTCTCATTTTAGCCGCGTTACACTTTCACTCAGCACTAAAGTTGGTACACTTAATCGTCGCCGGCAGATCTCTTCGCCTTCCTCATACGTGGTGATTGCTTGGGTGTTTTAGGTGATTTTTCTGTAAAGACAGAAACAATATTAGAACACAATATTAAAACCATTCTAATACAGGGGAACAGAAAATTCCTGAAGATAAGTCTGGCTCCAGACATGCCAGTGACATAGTCTTAATTGCTTTTGATTATGTTATATGTTCTTATAATCTGTCCATGTTTGTAAGCTACGTTTATGAGTGAGATAGGCTAGCTTGGTAGATAAATATTTATAATGTGGAGGAATAGGATTCAATTTAAATGAATGTACTTACTAAGCTGGTTAACAACTTCTTTAGGCAGCCAGTCATAGTCAACATCATTAGCAGTGCCGGTTTCTAGTGGCTTAGGTGCAGACCGAGGAGAGCGGCGGCGCGCAAGTGACGACAAGGCTTGCTGACCTAAGACCAACGCTAGCACACAAGCTGCTCCGAGGAAGACATATAAGAAGAAAGTTTCTCCATCCAGGCCTTCAGAAACCTCAACGATATTAACAGTTTGATTGTAGACCGCCTCCTATAAAAATTATAATAATGATTAGAATATAAAAAAAAAATGTATTTTGACTAAAAGAAAACTACATAAAATTGAGCATTTACATTTCAACAACTTGAGACAAAACAAACAAACAAATTACATAAATATTAACCTGGTAGTAATTTCCACTGGCATCCCTGTAGTTTAACTGCACATTCAAACCAAATGGTCTTCCAGCAAAAGCCTCATTGGGGATGAAAGAGTATGCGAAGGTGGCCTCCTGTTTGGGTTTAACTTCTCTGTTGTAAGGCAAAGCTGTGAAGTTCTGGATGTAATAGGTGTAGTCCATTGGGTAACGGAATGAAGCTTCCATGGTCTCAACTACATAGTCTTCGGAGCCCTTGTTAATGAAACCCACCAGGAATTCCACAGGGAATCCAGCTTGCAGGTCTGTCCAAGAAAATTAAATAATTATATATTATTATTTAATTATTTATGTTATAAATAACTTTTATTAAACCAAAATTCTGTATAGCTAAACTGGATACCCATCAACATACAATTACTATGTTTTATTACCCTAGCTACTTATATTTTATTTCATAAATTGTTCTAAAAATGGAATAAAATAATGGTAATGAAAAGAGTATCTACTTTCTATATTCTCTAAATTATGTGATTAGGTGAAGGAGTAGTGATTTGTTGGACTGACTCATTGGAATTAGTTTATAAATTAAATAGTATCAATTAAATTAATTTAATGAACTCCAATTGTTAATCAGTATAGGTATTTATAAACAAGTACTATTTGTCCATAAAATTAGTAAACTTTAACCCCCTGCTAACCTAAGGAGATTATTTTCCAAAAATCTATTTGTAGTACTGTGTTTAAAGGGTTTAGAGATAACCAAACTATATTTTAACCACAATCTAGTTCAAATATATGTGTATTTAAAAAAAAATACAGATTCCAATTTAAATCATAGCAAAAGAAATTATATACTTTACATATTTCTAATATGTGTCTACATAGAATGCAAGGTCATGTTCAATTATATTAATAATGTCTTACCAAAAGCAGAATCTCCACTGCTAGGCACAGGTTTAGTAAAGAGTATTGTAGTATCTACATCTTGTGATGATTTTACAACAGAGTCATCATCACTCACATCATCTCCAACCACTTGGCTATCTTCACCTTCAATATCTACCACATCATCAAGCTCATCTTCTTCAGCACGTGCTAAAATATTAGCTGAAAGAGAACATAATGATTTATCAGAATTAAGTTATGAACACTTTTCTTCCTAGTCTCTCAACGCAATATGAAATAATTTGCTTGGTTCAATAATTATTCAGAACAAAAGGCAATTTCAATGAGTAATCTAATAGTGTGACAATTTTGTAAATTACTCAATAACACTAAGTTTATTTGTGAATCATAATATTTTTAAATCTTTACCATGATATTAACCACACAACAAATGATCAATCAAAAAGGAATTCAATTAGCTTCTTAACAATATGGTACATTTCTAAAAGCTACACAACATAAACAAACTTGCACTTTTTCCTGGTATAGTAGGACTTATTATTTAGTGTTGACTTTCTTACAATGACATACAGAAAATATAGCACCTGAACAATTTTCCAATACTTACTTACATAGCCAAACAACTTTATGGAGAGAAATAACTTAAAAATGTAAGCAATACATTCTACATACATTATTGAACATTACTGAACTCATTCTCATCGTATTTAGGTCATTATCACGAATAAAAAGAAGGTATAAATCCGAAAGGTTACCCATTCGTACAAATAGAAAAAGCTACCCTTTTTTGTATTTAGTTAGTCAATATTAAAATCAAGCACGCCTATGGCCCAAATTAAAATGAATAATAGACCGAACCAACATCCGAAATTGTTTCCATATAGCAACTTTCTCTCATAAACTGTGATAAAAGGTGCCACGTCCAAGTAAGAAAATGAATTGAAATTAAAAGTAACTTACCACTTTGGAAGCATAGTAATGCAACTGGGAGAACTAAAAATGTAAAATAAATCAATTTCATTTTGATTTAATGATTTTAAAAATGTATTTAGTGGTTAAAATTGAGAGCGACTGTCACAAGAGATTACAAGCCATTCACTTTTGGTTACAGCCGAACACCGCAAGAAACTCGAGGCAAAATGCCAATTTTCTTTCCAACTCGATTGACGTGGAATGTTTTGTCACTAGTGATGTGGCGAGCTTACCGATTAATTACCGAAGTTTAATTTTTAATGTATTCGGTATTTGTATTTATATCATAAAATAATTACGTATTCTTAAATAAAAAAATAAAAGTATGTATTTAAATACAATTACTGACAAGCTTAAAAAGCATAAGCATAAGCTTTTTCTGGCAGGATTCTCAGAGTGTAAATAAAATACTTACTTACTGTCAGTTTTATCAGCAATGCTTAATTTGCTTGTGGGCGATAAAATTAAATGTTGACTTAAATCCCTGCTTTATTTTTTAAAGTTTATAAGAAAATGTATGGACTCTTTTTTATTTTTACAGTGTTATTTTACAATAATGGGATTCTGGCTAAATTAAATTATTAGAACTCAAATTCAAACTGTTTATTGTATTCTTTATGTTATTACAATAGATACAATTAAATCTTGTCCTAAAGTTAAAAAAATGTATACTTACTTACTGTTGGCAAAAATATTTTCTTTTTTTTTCCAACTGTATACTGAAATGCAGTTGGCTAGCTGGCGGGTTTTTACAGCAAAGCTGAAGTAGGTGAGCTTCCAAATGAGAAGATTCAAGGCCTGTATTTTTTTAGGGTTTTTATACCTGACCGACCTTTGGACCCTTCAGAGTGAGGGTCGCACCTCGGTTTTTGATGTAGGAGGACAGAAGGTTCCTGCGGGTAAGTCCGATTCGTGCCTAGTGCAGCTGTGCAGGTCTTCAACCCCGCCAGCGGAGCTGTTGTAATACTATCGAGTTTCTTAGGTGTGGGTGAGGCCGCATGCCACGCGGCAGTTGCCTGTGTCACTATACGGGATATATCCCTGGAGATCTGTGATGGCGATCAGGGTCGAATCGGATACTTTCCTCATTTGTGTACCTACCCACTGACTTAACTTGCACCTTTGATGTTATTATTTTATTATTAGACTAGCTGCTGCCCGCGACTTCGTCTGCGCACGATGAGTACTTTATATAAGTCCACTGCTGGACAATATACACAATATCGTTACAAAATATAGCTTATAGGTATATTATGTTGTTCTGATGTACCTCCTTATAAGCTATATTATTGTTAAGTTTCATTAAAATCTTTTTGCGTAAAAGTGGAACAAACATGCATCCAGACATCTATCTTTACATCTAGATATACATCCATACATTCTTACAAACTTTCGCGTGTAGGTATAATATTAGTAATGATTGAGTTATCTACTTACATAATAATAACATAAGATAATAGTTGGAAGACACGTGGTATAAAAATGAATATGTAAAAATATTTACTACATATGGAAATGTATTCAACGAAGTCAATGGTCATTTTCATTCAGTACCTATTCAAACCCTACACCGTGCACTAGTGCTTTGAAGACGAAATCAAATAAACTTGCATTTGCATTAGAATGGCTAACAGAAGTACTTAAACAAATACCTAAATATTTAAATTTCATGTTTCATTCCAGTTATTTAACTTTTCTAATATATTTTTTTTTAGTAGGGACAATTTGCGTTAGCAAAACTTCTAGGCGTTTTAGTAGTGTAACTAGAATGCCCCCCTCTATTTTTAAACCAAATAAATACGAAGTAAGTAACCTAAGTCTAACATTTATAATAGGTAAGAAATCAATTTGGTTAAGAACATTTTACTCGATAAGAATACTAAAATACTAAACGATTTTTTTTCAAACCAAACTTTATTCAAATTCAACTTTTAATAACATCTTATTGTTGGAAATGTTTATTTTCAGGGACCTACATTTACAAGAACGGATAAAATTAAATCTGAAAATATTCCACCAGCAGTGTATAACATTTATAAAAAACCATTGCTTATTCATCAAGGCAACATGCAATGGCTGTATGACTACGAAGGAAAACGATATCTGGATCTTTTTGGAGGCATTGTAACTGTTTCAGTGGGTCATTGTCATGCGTATGTGAAATAGTGATATTTATCTATTAAGTATACTTGCTATATATTGTAGATAGGTTTGGCTGAGATACATTTGACTGAGTTTTTTTACTCGAAAATAATAGGTTCTTATTGTTATTGCGGTCGAAAATGCATGGTTAAAATCACTCATCAATAAGTATGTTGGTATACTTGAGACGTAGAATTTAATTCCAAGACTTACGTTAACTGTAATAAAACGTATATTTTGCATTTGAAGATTATAAACAAATATATATAGTAACAATTTAAGTAATTTTTAATCATAGTATTTTTTTTTTCAGGAAAGTTGTCTCTGCACTGAACGAGCAAATACATACACTATGGCATACAACAAATATATATCGTCACCCGAAGATCTACGAATATGTTGAGAAATTGGCTTCGAAATTCCCAAATGATTTGAAGGTACTGGAAGTGAACTTACATTGAATATTTTTTTTTGTCTTGATTTACATTTACCTAAGTAGTTCACTAAATCGACATTGAGTACCTACCGTATTTTTTAAGTAGGTACAAAAAAACAGTGTTTTTAAATCATAGCATACACATGATTTGAAAGTAAAGAGTGCGTAGCGTTGTTTGACGATTTGTTTTTCTAGTGATCTGAGCTCCTGACTGCGAATCCGGAGGTTGCGGATTCGAATTAAGCAAAAGGGCACATGTCAGGGTTGTGAGGATTTTTATCTAAGTTGTAAACATTTTCTATTAATTTCTGTCAATTTATCCTTATCTAGTACCCATTACTATAGCTTTGCTTATCTTGGAACTAAGTTAATTGAATATATATATATATGTTCAACTCGACCATATTGAAACGTAGGTACTTACGTAATAATATAAGGCCTCAACTTAGCACGGCCCCTTAATATAACAATACTGACCCAATTTAATTTACCAGGTTATTTACTTAGTAAATAGTGGCACAGAAGCTAATGACTTGGCAATGTTGCTTGCTAAATCGTACACTGGACATAATGACGTGATATCACTGCAAGGCAGTTATCATGGATATTCCAGTTCTATTCAAGGCTTAACAGCAACACAGTGTTACCGAATGCCAATTCCAGTACCTTCTGGATTTGCTCACGTAAGTATTGTTCATGTGTTAAGTATGATTAGAAGTAGTAGTAAGTAATTAATCGGAAATACTTTCACAGGCTATGCTTCCAGACCCTTACCGAGGTATTTGGGGTGGTTGTCGTGATTCCCTTTCTCAAGTACCTGGATCCTGTTCCTGTCCAGGAGATTGTGTTACTTCTGACCTATACATCAATCAACTTAATGAAGTATAAATCTTATAGTTACTATTAAATTATTTCGTACCTATTATATATTGGTGGCACTTTTTTAATCTGTAAATTTTTACATTTACCTGAAAATAAACATCGGAATCGTAATTAATATTTGCATACTATTAATGCATTTCATTTGCAGTTATTAGAAAATTCTGTACCTAAAGGAAGAGTTGCAGCGTTTTATGCAGAATCTATACAAGGTGTCAATGGAGCCGTGCAATTTCCAAAAGGATATTTGAAAAAGGCACATGAGTTAATAAAGAAAAATGGAGGGCTTTACATAGCTGACGAGGTAATGTAGGTTCTTGAGTAAAGGTGGCAAGGAAAAGTTAACAATAGAGAATAGACAGGATATAATAATATTAAATGAATTATTACTAGAAAAATATGTTGCTTGTGTTGATGTTTTATAAGATTATCTCTATCGTTTTACATTTTGTTATTTTTTTTTTTACTGAAATTTATTACAAAAAATTAATTTAAATCGGATATCTCAAGTCGTCTTGATGAGAAACCACTAGAACTAACTCATTCACTCTAGAAATGATTTTGTCTGGCACACAGGTACAAACAGGATTTGGACGTACAGGCGATACTTTTTGGGGTTTCGAAAGTCATGGAGTTACTCCAGATATTGTGACAATGGCTAAAGGTATTGGCAATGGTTTTCCATTAGCTGCAGTTGTAACGACAAAAGAGATTGCAGCTGCACATACTCAAGCGACCTATTTTAATACTTTTGGCGGAAACCCCTTAGCTGCAGCAGTTGGACAAGCTGTTCTAGAGGTCAGAATTTAATATAGGTATACATATAATATGGAGATCATAGTTTAGTGGTGTATTTACACAATTTATAATTTTGTTCTACCTGTATTATATTTTAAATTTCAGTAGGATACCTATAAAAATTATACATGTACTAAGTTTGCTTCCCAGAGCTACTGCTTCTAGTAAATCTGTCGCTGGTATAATTCTTCAACAACTGGTTTTGTATTTAAAACTGATGTTACAGGTTATTGAAGAGGAAAATCTTCAAAAAAATAGTAAGGATATCGGTCAATATTTTATTGAGCATTTAATAAAATTGCAAAAAGCTTACCCCGTTATTGGTGATGTCAGGGGTAAAGGATTAATGCTCGGGATAGAATTGGTTCGCCCGGGAACAAAAGAAGCCCTTAGTGCCGTAGATGTCTCAAAAATTCACGAATCTATAAAAGATTTTGGGATTTTAATTGGGCGTGGTGGAAGATATAATAATGTGAGACTATTTTTTTCTATTTTATATTCTAATCGTATTATGTGCGTTTCTATGGCATTATCAGAATAACAACATGTTTGTTTATGTTGTAGGTACTGCGAATAAAGCCACCAATGTGTGTCACGAAAGAGGACGTGAATTTTACTATTTCAGTACTAGAAGAGTCCCTAAAACTCTTCTCAGAAAAAAATTAACAAATGTATGGAATAATTATTAAAGATCTTCCTAGCCACGAGTTTATATTTAAAGATTGTTGATTTACCATCAAAATTCAATATTTTGAAATTGATTGAGAATCTACGTAAATATATAAATGGAATAAAAAGTTACTACCCATGGTTAATTCCCCATTTTAACCCCTTAATAATGTACAGATTGCTATTCCGCCTCATTAAAGAATAAATTATCACATACTTAATGTACGTCATAATATATTATAAAAGACTGTTGCCAAGCACAGCGACAAACGGACGTTGTCCTTTTTCTATTTGTCTCTTTCGCATGCGTCCGTCCGTTTTTCGCTGTGCTCGGCGACCGTCCTTTAAGAAACGTCCACGCATTATTTCAAGCGTATAGACCACATATGGTACGTTCCACTTAACGCTCGCAATGCCGTCGACCACGACCGCTGAAATTGCCGTTCCACTAACGAGAAAACACCGCGGGCGTTGTAAGCGAATGTTTATAGGTGGAACGCACATCGTGAGCGACGAAAGCCCACTCTGACCCACCAATATTTTGTGGGCGAAGTGGGCGCGATGTGGTCGCGAACAGTGACGTCATCTATGACGTCGAGCCATCGCTCGCAACGACCACGGGCGTTAAGTGGAACGATACAGAGGGTGTCACGAGCGTTGCGGGTGCTTAGTGGAACGCACCCATAGAGACATGTATAAAAATAAATTGTTGTTGTTCATTAGTCCCGCTCATATTTGTAGAAGTCCACGGTCGGGTCTTATTGGGAAATAAAAAAAAAAATAGATAGGACAGGAAAAAATATCAGAAACTTTTTTTTCAGCAGCTATTAATATATTATATTGATTATGTTTGTACGTCATTCTTTATTTTTTAATTTGAGAATGTACCTATGCTACGAAATGTATATTAATTATCTACTAATCTATAATTTTATCGGTATTTTGAACCAACACTATCATAGACGGTTTTATAAAATTGCCATGTTTTTGAAAGTATGCTTTTAAAAGTCATGATTCGTGGCAGTAGATGCGTTCAAAATAAACAATTAAATGTATATACTCCGCTCTTTAAAAATGTTATCCACTATAGGCAAGTATGTAATATATTTTATCTATAAACACAGCCAAAAAAAGCATACTCCCTGATTTTATAAATTTCCTGAACTAAATTGGTTGGATCTATTTAATAATAATAATTTATAAATTTACACTACTGTCACTTCTGTCAGACCGTACATCAGCTGTTCTTTGATTCTTTCTTCTATTATTAATATACCTACCTAAGTTACGATTTTCCGTTTAACCTGATTGTTTATTCATTCTTAAATATGGTATTTAAATGCCAAGAAGATAGCTTTTTAAAAGAGGTAAGTAAAATTTACTAAATTGAAATCGTATTAATAGTCACATCTTAAAACTCTTTTTATTCTAGTTCTCATCGTTAGTTTTGAAATGTGAAGAAACCAAGGAACCAATAATAGAATACGGAAAGACTTCTCAATTTGAAGGATATCAAGTAACGTTGGAGAATACGATACTATTCCCTGCTGGTGGTGGACAGGTATTTATTTAGTCACTTGCCTTTTTTTATGGCTGGCTATGTGCGTTGCGGTGCGCCGCGAATTGTATATATTTTCAGAATAAAATAATTTTTACCTTGTTTAATCTATCTCTAATACCACAATTCATTAAAAAGTTTTCATGATTATTATATTCTAAAATATAAAACTTTCTTGCCAAAGTCCTCCAAAACAATTGTATTTCGGGTAGGTTTGAGAATCGGCCAACATGTATTTTTCATACCTCTAAATATTAAAAATCCAGCCCTATTTTTTTAATTTATGGCCTCATTTTTTGGTATTTTTTTTTATTCAATATTGAATAATACATATATGTAACTCACTCTGTAACTGTAAATTTTAACCCATCAACGAACATCCTCTATTTATTTATTAAAAAATCCAAATAATCAGTAGTTACAAAATTTACTGGGTCAGATAGTAATAATAATATGTAACTACATTACAGCCCCATGACAATGGATGGTTAAATGATGTTGAAGTATTGCAAGTAATTAGAAAAGGCAATGAAGCAGTGCATTTCACTAAACAACCTTTAAGCATTGGAACTTCTGTCATACAAAAAATCAATTGGGAAAGACGATTTGACCATATGCAACAGCATTCAGGTTTGTATGTACATGCATATTACCTACATAGTACTTACCTTTCCTACCAACAAACTAGTATGTCCTTTATTTACATTTCATTCTTCATTCAATTTCTAAATTATATTGGTCCATGCTCAAGATAATTAATTAATTATTGATTACCAATATCTACATTGTCATTACTTTGTACTTAGATATAGTAATCGAAAATGGAAGATCTATTTTTAGGTCAGCATCTCCTATCAGCAATTCTCGAGAAGGAGCACAACTTGCAAACCACAAGTTGGTGGTTAGGTGCTGATGAGTGCCATGTTGAGTTAGACTGCACCAAAGTCACAGGTGACATTATAACAAATGTTGAGGAACGTTGTAATACCTTGATAAGGCAGGCTATTCCAGTACATGTAAAGTTTTGTAAAATAAGTGACCCTGATTTGGATGAGGTAGGTACTTAGTTTATAGTTTTAAAATAGATTAATTTGTTGCTTACTATATTAATTAAACACTTAAGAGGATTGTGAACCTGTTAATTTTCATACAAAAGGCGATAACGTTTTACACCCAGTAAATATAGTTAGATTTTTATAATTTTTGGATATGTTGTAGATATAATGAGAAACTACGTCTGTACGTTTTGATTTTTAAGAAATATTGCTTACGCTAAAATTTATTAACATCTAAAAATCTATATATAGATCTAAAAATCCTAATAAATTTTAGCGTAAGCAATATTTCTTAAAAATCAAAACGTACAGACGTAGTTTCTCATTATATCTACAACATATCCAAAAATTATAAAATTCTACTTAACTATATTTACTGGGTGTAAAACGTTATCGCCTTTTGTATGAAAATTAACAGGTTCACAATCCTCTTAATGTATATTTAGTTTTGGCTTTAGCTTTTAAGTTGTAATTATCATAATTATGTTATGAATAAATAAATAATAGTTAATGGTTCAGGATTTTGCTTTACATGGTTGTAATAATTATGACAATTTCAGGCACACACAAGAGGTCTACCTAAAGATTGTATGGACACTATTCGCATAATCTGCATCGAAAATATTGATGACAACATGTGTTGCGGTACTCATGTATCTAATTTAAGGTAGGAACTAGTGATTAGTACCTACTGAATTACTTTATACATTTTTAAAATCACCTTCATAGCTGTACTGACAACATGTTACACTTTTCAGTCAACTCCAAGTAATAAAACTACTGGGAGTAGAACCTGGCAAGAAAGGTAAAACAAACCTTAAGTTTGTAGTTGGCAATAGAGTCACAAAAACATTTCAAAAAATGTTGGATAGAGAGAAGATTCTTACAGGACTACTGAAGTATGTATATATTACCTATGTATGTCTTAGTAAATCATTAACGACACATAATACCTAAAATAGTACTTTAACAACTAATAAAACATAATTTTTAACTATTTATGAGAGAATATTTCAATGTGATATAGAAATACCACAATGAAACATTATTAAAGTTGCTAAGTAGGTATTTCTGTATTATAATATTATATTGTTTGTGGTTGTTGTGTCTAAAATATTTTTGTTCTTCAGAAATGAACCAAATAAGCATGAAGAACTAGTCCAGAAGCTGCAAAAGAATTTTAAAGTGACCAACAAAAATTTGCAGAATGTTTTATCTGAGCTGGCATTATATGAAATTGACAAAATAAAGAACTCTGTACCAAAACCAAAGTTCGTATTTTTGTTCAAAAAGGAAGCTACTCCAGAATTTAACAGAGCTGTGTGTAAGGGATTGGAAAACGAGGGGTTATTTATGTTCCTCGCCTCAGAAGATCCTGATAAACCGAAAGAAGGACAGATGATAATTCACGGTCCTGAAAACCATTGCAATATTTTGGGTAAACAGTAAGTATTCATGTGGTTTATTTATACATAAAAGCCAGAATTTTGAGTAAATTTTAAACTTTCTATGAAATTGCTGGTTTATTAAACTTCTAAACCTTTGGGGCCCCCTCGCGATACTCGTAACACAATCTCACAGAGACAGAGAAAGGGTTTTTTATGCATTATGATATAATACAAGTTTAGAAACTTACAATTAGTATTAAGAAAGAAATACCTACTTCATTATATTTTTGAATTTTATTATTTCAGAATTACCGAAATATTAAAAGGAAAGGGTGCATTTAAAAATGGCAAGTTTCAAGGTAAAGCAGGAGACTTAGGTGGAATTAATAAATGTCGCAAATTAATTGAAGATTACTTTAATAACATATCTTAGTATAATAAATAATATAATGCAAACTGATGTTTCTTTTCTACCATAAATGCAATCTTTATTAACTAAATAAATATAACTTGGTGAATAAAAAACAACAAACATAACAAGATGATAGAATCCCTATTAACATTCCCAAAATTATACTTCACTTATAATTGCTATGTTGGCCATGAATATAAACTGTTATAGTTCGATAGTAATTCGCTCATTAAGCTTTCATTATCATAATGCCAGGCATAATAACATTCTACTTAATGAACAAAGTCACATTATTATTATTCAAATAAATTTCAATTCAGTCAAATAAAACCAGATATAAGATATAATTCAAAAGTCAAGACAAGTCTTATATAGTCTTGTGTTATAGGTATATCTTACATAAATTTAAAATATTGAATATTGGACACCCTTACATAATATAATTTTGAGGCTTTTACTACCTCATGTATATCATAATCTGAAACCTTACATAATAAAAGGCTTAAAATAGTTTGAATTTTACTAAAGTGAATGATGTGAATTATCGGAAATGCTTTTCCTTGCAGTCCATGCTGTTGGATGCATTTATGCTTGCAATCAGCTTCTCTATTCCCAAGTTAGTCCAATCCTGTGTTAAATCATCAAGGTAGTTGTCGAAATCTACTAGGTCTTTTTGTACACCACTCTGCAGTAGATGAGAAACTGTATCCAAGACATATGGTGTCTCTGTAAATAAAAAGAAGATACTAGTCTTTAGGGTGTAAATATGTATTTTTATTATACATTATTTTTGTTATACATGTTACCATGTAAAGAAAAAGTTTAAAGGCTTTATTTATCTTGCAGTAATTACACACATTGGAATAAAATAACTGTGATGGATTTAACTCACACAATAATATTATTTTAAGTTGGTGTTTAGAACACCTTACAGTTCCCATAGTCTAGCACTGAGGAATTTTTACATATATGCACATTTGTTAAAAAAAATGTACTTTAGATTTTTACCATCTTTAATCTTTATTAAGTAAATGTGATCCTAAGAAAATAAACTTCCTCAATTATATATTTATATAAAACTACTGAACCGATTTAAATGATATTTGGTACACAGATAGTCTAGAGCCTGAGAAAGGACATAGGCTTTTAATTGCGAAAGAAAGGGTTGTATAGGATTAAAAGGGGGGATGAAATGCAAGAAATTCCAGCAGTCAAAGTAGCGGGCAAAAGCGTTTTTTTTTAAGGATACAATTTCATTTTTCATTAAGTATACCATGAATGCAAAGACTATGAAACCTAATTTAAATGGTTAGGTCCATCAATGCCTACCTAATTTCATATACATCAACTCCTAAAAAGTGTCTGTTTTAATTAAAACTTCTTATATATTTGTAACTTACGGAATATTATCTTAGTAACATCTTTGGGCTTCCATTTTCCTTCGACATACTTGTGCAGTTTAATAGCAGGACTGTCTAAATGTTGAACCATCTTCTTATTGTCGACCTGAAATATGAATGACTTATTGTATGCTATGGTGTTATATTTATCTCTATTAAATTCCATGTTGCTGGAAGTCTAAAAATATATAGATTCAGAACTAAATGCATGTAGTACCTTATTTAATATATTGAATAATGAATCAACAGTTTTAAACAGTTCATTTCATACAAAAAATATAAGTACTTAAGATTTGCAAAAATTTAAGTTTAGATAATTATTATTCAATAAAGAAAACTAACCACAACAAACACAGCTGAAGGAAAATGCTCTGCTATTTTATCAGCAATTTTTTGACCAGGACACTTCTCCACTGTGTTATCTTTGAAGTTTTCACAGGCGGCATAATACCCTGCTATGATGCGATTGTCCGCTTGCGCCACTGTCTCAATCTAAAATCACATACAAAATTACAATACAGCAATATATGTATGCAATGAAAGTTTCATTTACATGAATTCTTAAGTCAATGAACCTTGTAGGTATGAACTCTGTGATTAATCTAGATGTGACTTTTGAGTGCAACATAGACAAATAGCAAAAGGGCAACATCCATTTTTCGCTGTGCTCTGCAACCATCCTTTAGATTTGGCACCACAATGTATTTTATATATATATAACAGCAAAGGCAGTCACATATATCGAAACAGCAATATTGTTGATAATAATGATTATTTCTTAATTTCTTATATATTTAAGAATCTTGGTCACTACTACAATATATTAGATACAATAATAACCTAGAAAACTTGACATGCTCAATTGACAATGATGAACCCATAAAAAATAGTATACAAAAAAACCGTAATATGAATATAATATGTTATACAGATCATGTTATTGGTATAGTTTCGATATTTTAATACAAGGAAGTTTAATTTAACGTGTTTGATAAAAATGTAATCAATAATTCAATAATACCTGGGTCAATGCAATTTCTCCCATTGGAGATAAGTAATGGCTATGATGGAATAGCGGAATGGTATCTACAATGTCTAAGTCCTGATTCTTAGCTCCGTCTCTGATTTTGGAGGCATCAGCTAGGAGAACTCCGTTAACAGCACAATGCGGATATTTAGCTGCATGTAGTATGATCTTAGCATATGCAGTAGTTTCTAACGACACTTCGCCCATTTTAAGTGTAAGTAATCAAGCGTTCCTTCTCAATAATCCAAAATAGTATGAAAAACACGAGAACTCTCTGAAGTAGCCACTAATCAAACTCAATTATTTAATCTCAAGTTCTCATAGACCGACCACAGATAAGATCGCTAGTCGTTCTGTCAAATCATTACAAAGCAGTATCAGTTCTAGAAGACGCACCAATATTTAAAATAACACAGGAGTTACCACATAGAAAATGTACATGAATTGTTTTGTAAAATTAATCTCATTTTGTAAACTAACAAAGACAGCTGTTATTTGACAGTTTTGCTTTTGAGTCATTGAGTGATTGAGTCTTCTAATAGTAACACATTACACATCTGATATGACAGATTGAATAATTGAAAATTTGAAAGAAATTATTACTTTTTGTATATTGTGAGAATATTATAATACTTTCTCAATGACGAAAATAGTTGTAATTACTAATGTTTGGTAGATAAAATAATATATATTTCGTCATGGAGAAATATGACACTTCTCAGCTTACAGAATTCCCACGATTCGAGGCAGAATCATCACAAAGCGGTGTCTCTACATTTTTCCACAAGTTTTGGAAATTTCCAATATTTTCGCCCAGTGATAATAGTGAAAATAGTCAAAGTAAGGCCGTAACTGATGGTAAAGATAATCTTCCGAGCGCAGAAGAGGGGAATAAAGAGGAGTATGACGATATTAAAACGGAGTCCGCCAGCTACGCGGTGGAGTTCGAGGGGAGGAGTTTGCAGAATGTTTTAAAGAGGATTAGCAGTCTTGTAGCTTTAGGATCTAGCGTAAGTATTGTACTACTTAAGTGTATTAGTTTTTTAAATTATGAGTAGGTACCAGCTTAAACCTTACCTTATATACAAATTAATTCTTAAACATACTTTATATATATATAAATAAATAAATAAATAGAAAAGTACTCTGATTTCTTTAAAAAAAAAAATTATGTACCTCTAGTAACATTATAACAGTTATAGTTGGTAGCTACAATAGGTTGACAATTTGGATCAAAATTAAAAACAAAATTTACTAATTGGGGATTTAATCACTTTACATTATCTTCAATGTGTTAACAATAGCTAAATTATCAATCAATTGACATTAAAAGACAATATATATTATATTAAGTATATGGTGGTACATCAATTTACCTACCTGGATTGTAACTCATTACATAAAACATTTTTTAATCTGATCTTCGCCCAGAATTTGAAAGTTTCACATATAGTTCATTTTTTCATTTTGGATATCCTAAAATATATCTTTTAAATTATCATATCCAATAATAATCAATAATTACATAATTTACCCTTTTAATAGAGTGGGACCAAGTATGCAGATACAGAGCTCGCTCGGTATTGGATGCCTGATGACATCTCACGCGAGTGCTATGAATGCGCAGCACGGTTCAGTACGTTACGACGACGACATCACTGCCGCGTGTGTGGTCAAATCTTTTGCTCTAGATGCTGTAGTCAACGAGTACCAGGTAAAAAATAATTATAAAAGACTTTTCCATAGCAACATGAGAATGTTTATTTGTAAGTAAAAATAAATTTGAAAAAAATAATAATTGTAATTATCTATACAACATAGTTTTAATTTTCTAAAGACTGTTCATTAACAAATAGTTTTTTTAAGGTCAGATATTTGGTTGCGCTGGTGGGCTCCGCGTCTGTAACTACTGTTGCAATGTGGTTCTGAGTTATCTTCGTGAAAATGACTTGACTGGTGAGATTTCACCAGATCTGAGAACATTGCAGGAAAATTTGCAGGTCAGAATTTTTGTTATTTAGTTTGGGTGAAAGTTACAAGAGAGAGGGTATGAACTTATTAAGATTCAAAAATATATGATAAACAGTACTACATATAAAAAAAATTTTAGAGTTCCTTACTTATGAGTTCTAAGTCATAAGTAAGGAACTCTAAAATTTTGTTTATATGTAGTATAAAACTCCATTAGGTACCTAGGTACATACTAAATAATAAAACTTAAAGTTCAATGGCTTATCTATTTATCATATATATTCCAAATGGCTTACTTACCAATTTCATCTACCTACTGTTATTAAATTTCACCTCATTTTTTATTGGTAAAGTCAATGAGTAGCAGTCACTTAACGGTACCTATGAATTATTATTATCATATACCTACACTACCTACATACGAGGTTAGGCGTTTTGAGGTTCCATTTCTATTACAAATACCAACATGCTGTATTCCCATCTTAAAAGTAAAGTAATCATGTTCAATTTGTTTTAGGTGAAATTTCCAGATAACAAATCCCAACAGTCTAAGTCTCGGGAGAACTTCACATTTGCTCGCAATCAAGAGGACAGACATGAGCGGAGTTCTCCTAAAGAAGCCGTACAAGATGTGTTCCGACAATTAGCCTATGTGCTACCTACCCAGCAACATAGGTTTGTATTTATCCATGTAAAATATACAAATGTTTATCTGCACTAGTTACACGATGGACCTAAATAGCAATTAGGTACCAGTCTAATTTTAAACTTTAATAAATATTTTGCGTATTTATATACCTACTAACACTTAACTTATTTTATGATGTCCATTATAAAGACACTGGAGAAGTCCAGATATATTTATGTCAAGCGGTATGACTATCTATACCTATAGATACTTACATTCATAATATTCATATGTGTAATGTTATTTTGTAGAATGATAATGGATAAGTAAATTTGCTCATAAAATCATTATTCTAATATTAAAGAAATTGCAGGTCTCCAAAAACAATTTGGAATGAACTGTCGTGAGTCTATTCGTGTTGTAAGCTATCGTTTATCATTTCACAGCCAATTCTAATCTAAATGTTAATAGTATTAAAATCATTCCTTTATAAATCACGTTTTAAATATAGGAAGGTACATATATATAATGTGAACTTGTAAAGGTACTTGAAGGTAAGAGTAACTATGTAGAGGATTGTAGCTTTTGTACATTAGCGCTTATGATATTTATCTCATCTGTCGTTAACTTTATTCTATGGATGTACATATTATTTTTATATGTGTATGTATAACCTTGTGAAATTACTTGTATAAAACGTTATAATTGTTATAGATACCGCTTGGTGAGGTACAACGGAGTATGGCGCGGATGCGATGTGCTGCAATGGATAATGGATAACACCAGTCACAAATCTAGGTATAAAATTAATGAAAAAAGCAATTTACACTAAACTGAATATATAATTCCTTAAATGTATAAACACTAATTCGGGTCCTAAAGTAAGCAAAATCTGTACTGTAGGAATTTATGGCTAAAAGCTAAGACCTACTTCTATGAATATTGTATTTATTTGAAATTCTTATAATTGGAAAATTCTATTAGTTTCCTATATAATATGTGTTATTTAAAACAGAATATCCCAATTAATTGAATATGTATTTCGTTTCTAGATCTCAAGCTATTTTAATCTGCCAGTCTCTAGTTAGTGGCGGTTTCATGGAGAGTGTAACGGAGTTGGCCCACTTTGCCGATTATGCGTTATACAAGCCAGCGACCGCGCCCGATATCACGGCCGCCCCCGCTGCCGCTTCTAGCGACCGACCCCGTGAGTAACATATCGCACACCTAGATCTAAAGAGAGCTAACTCAAAAAAGGTACTTTTTCAGGAGAGGCGAGAAACTGATTAATATGTCCATATGCACGCATGAGTTTTCTGTATAAATTTATACTTATTATAATAAAGCTAGCAGAGTTATATTAGCTGAAATCAGTTTTAGTGTAGGTGGGTTTTGCTGGAATCCGATGGTGTGCATAACTCAAATCTTCCGGTTTTTGAGTTAGATTTTTCTTTAGATCTAGGTGTGCGATATATACAGCTAAGTACATGTTATATAAGTAGTTATATTGACGATGATATTATAGTCAATATGACCAACAATTGCTAATGCCGTGTAACTGACTAGCCAATTTTACGAAAGAATATTGAAATTTAATATATTTACCTATAGCCGTGGAAATACTTTATGTGTATATTAGATTGTATTGTATAAGTATTTCAGATTGTATTATGTAAATTATTTGATTTACAATTTCAACGTAGGTAATCTGTATAAACCAACTCTTTATAGGTTCTTGCCGAAAGTAATGTTTTCGATTATTATTCTGTTAATTATCACCAGATAAAATGGTGTAAACATTAGTAGGTAAACAACGTTTGCCGTGAACGTGATGCATCGCGAGATTAGCTATGGGCTCTGGATAAATACTTTTTTTACCTACCGGATATTTACCCAAAATTTACTCGACATCTCGTAACTACCTGGGGGGTTGCCAATCTCTACACTAGATATGATGAAGTATAGAGTAAGATTAAGTAAATAATTTGTTCGTATTGCATTATTTGTCTTTGTTTAAGCCGATGAAGAGCACACGCGACTGGTGGAGAGTGTATCTTCATATTGTCTGGATTTGAATCTGGGGGAGAGCTCGGCTAGGATCACAAAAACGGCCAAAGCTACCGGTAATTGATTACTACATCTTTATGATTACCAAAGAGACCTCGCATAGATTTTTGTTTACACCAGCTTCCAGTGCAAAAAGTTATAACAACTCTCTTTTTCGATGAAGTGCCAAAAAAATTAAATCGGTCTAAAACTTAAACCTTTGTATAATGTCCAGTAGCCTTTTTATGCATAAAAACTAAACATCTATAAACAAAGTCTTTATAATATTGATTTATTTTTTTAGAGGCCAAGTCTACTCCGTCTAGTGAAGAAGAGAACCCAGCATCAGAGCATAGCGAAGGTAGGTGTTTAACATTTTATCAGGAAAGAGCACTATGTACTAATTTTCGTAATAGTGAATTGACGAACAGATTAGCGATCGTTAGGTAGCAGGTTCATATCGTACGAAATAAACGAGCGTGCCTATTCATTCTAATTTTCTAGATAATATGGACGCTGTGACAGCAATTCTGATATTATTATAATATAATTTGATTTTATAAATTTTAATTCTAATAATGCTCTTAGTTCTATTATTACTCGATCAACCAATCTCGCCTACCACGGTGTCTGATAAGAACGAAATCCAGTATCTTCCGACATATACATGATAATAATGATCTTATTCTGTTGTTGTTATTGATATTTTAGGTAACGCAGAAGTTCCAAAAGTGTGCAAAGCTATAGAAGAATCGGGCACAGATCATCTTAAACTGTTGATGCGTCAGTGGCTCTATTTAGAGGGGCTAAGTGCGTCGTGGCTGGACATCCTGTTTCCCCTTTGTACTGAAGCTGCTGAAATGATCATGCCAGGTAAATTTGCACCTTTTTATATCAAAGTTTAATTTTCAAATCATGTTCAGATAACCTACTCTAGACGGCTCTAAAAATCTTTACCACATGATATAACACGATGATGTTACACTTTTAACTTTTTAAATATATTTTTATACCCGAACGGGCTTTGCACGGATAAATATTTTTTAAAAATATAGTATAGCTTATGTCACTCGGGAATAGTAGCTTCCCAACATTGAAATAACTGTTCAAATCGGTCCAGTCGTTTTGGAGCCAATTCAAAACAAACAAATCTTTCCTCTTTATTATATTAGTGTAGATACGATGCCATACCATGGTTGGAATAAAGAATATGAACAACGTTGGTATTGTTGTAGATATGCACAGCCACGACATCGACGTCCGTCACTATGTGCAGGTTAAGAAGCTGCGCTCCGGGTCCATCCACGACAGCCGAGTCATACCGGGTGTGGTTTTGACTAAGAATGTTGCTCATAGGTACGAGTAAAATGAACTTTATTTAAAATTAAAATAAAATGTGTGCCGATATAATATTTTTACAGATATCTTTATATAGTAGATACTATTTTGGTTTGTTCGTTTACAGAGGAATGCCCCAAAGTATTCAGAACCCAACAGTATTGCTGTTAGACTGTTCAATCGCGTATCAAAGAGTGGAGGGCAAGCTGACCTCATTGGAACCAGTCTTATTACAGGTCAGTCAGTTACAGTTGAGATAGATAGGTGCTCTTTATATATATTTTAGATTGCTATTTTTAATTACAATAAAAAAATATCTGCTGAGTTTCTTGCGGTGTATCTTTTTAGTGCAGAAGCTTTGTCTCTTCGAAGCGCTAGCAGACTCATCTTACAAGTACTTAAGTTTATTTACTATCAATTGTATTTGTGACTTCCAGGAACAAGAATATCTGGTGCGTTGCGCGGCGCGCATAACGGCGCTCCAGCCTTCAGTGGTGTTGGTCCGGGGCTCCGTGGCCAGGACGGTTCAGGACGCGCTGCGTGGCGCCCACGTGGCCGTGGCCACCGGCGTGGGGGAGAGAGCTCTGCAACGCATAGCGCGATGCGTCCGAGCGGACCTGGTCGCGTCCGTGGACGCGAGGATAGCCGTGCCGCGCCTCGGCGTCTGCAGCCAGTTCTCTGTTACCTCGTGTGAGTAATTCATAATATCAAATAAAGTAATACAAAATACTCATCTGCGGCTTTGCCTGCGCAGATGAGTATTTTACACAATATCGTTAAAAAATATACCCGGTGTTAATTTTTTATTGTTATACGCAAAGAGACTTTATTTTCTTTTCGTAAATTTCAATAAACTTTAGTTGGTTAATTTGTGAGGACCTAAATAAGTTTGGTAATTGTTACGATACTTGTATAATTATTATGAGTTTATATTTTTCTCAGATCCAAGTAAAACTTTAATGACCCTAGAGGGTTGTGCGGAACCGCACTTAGGATGCTGCATTCTACTTTGCGGAGCCCCTCTGTCGGAACTAGCGAAGGTTAAGAAAGTAGCAAAATTCATGCTCCTTGCCTGTTACAACTGGAAATTGGAAAAGGCATTCCTAGGAGACATCGAGGCTATACTACCAGAACCCGGAATGACGTTCGGTGACGAAGACAACACTAACGACGTCGATGATGAAATAAAAGGAATAATAGATCAAAGTAACGCAACTGTTAATACTTTTCTCGCGGAAGACAGAGACTCGAACAATGATACTAGTTACAAAAACGAAGATGTGAGGACTAAAAGCAGAACTGATGAAGAAATTACTGAAACTAGGGAAGATTTATTTTCATTGAATAAAAGTAAAGAGAAGCTGCAGGAATCGTCGAAAATAACGAAAAATGAAACGGCCGACGACACTAATGCAAGCCACGAAGAGATTTCAAATAATACAAACGAAGGCCATGAAAGCTCAAACCAATCTAAAGAGATTCAAAATGCAGATGACAAAACTACGGACACGGATTTGAGAGAATTCGATGATCCGTTACAAAGAAAATCTTACCCTCGCAAAACAGACAACGATAGATTGAGTTGTGGCGTCCCTATCAGGGACTTTAGCGATCCTTTGAGGGCTACGATATCAGTTGAAGATGAGGTGTTCTTACCGCAGGAGACCTTAAAGGCTGACAACCATACTGACAGGTACGTGAAACGAGTTCATATACAATGTCACTGTTAAGAATAGACTAACAGACAGTAGTACTTTTGTAGATTGAAGTAACTAAATTATCTATCCACTTTTGACTTCTAAAATCTGCTAATATTGTCTGTGTATTTTTTTTTTAAAAAAGAACAAGTTTTAGGTAGATATATTTGATTAATTTATGTCTTAATAATCATACACCACTTACACAGTTGAAATTTTCATATATGATGTATTTCAGTTGCCGCAATAACAACAAATACTAAAAACAGAATCAAATATTTAAGGGGGCTCCATTACAGCATTAATGATTGTTTTTAAATAGATAATGCTACGGAACCCTTTCTGCATTTGGCTGGCTTTATTTAAATAACTTTATCGGCATTGTTGCTTATTGTCAACTAGATGGTCGACCGACGACATGGTGCTCTCGATGTCTCCTAACGTGATAATACCGGCGCCGTATTTGGAGACCGAGGCGGGTCGCAAGTGTCCGCTGCGCAAGTACTTCCCGCAGCGCGTGTTGCGCGCGCCCACTCGCGCCCCACCCACTCCGCGGCTCAGGAGGAAGAGCAAACCGACGACGAGCGACGAACCACAGGTAAGACAAACGTAAATGTAAAATACCTAATTTACTTAGAAAAGCGATAGGGCAGTTTATTAAGGTTAGGTTATACCCATAATGCCTTAAGAGAAAACTAAGTATCAAAATATAGATACCTAGTGTCCGAGTAAGTCATAAGAAAGCTAACCTAGTAAATTAAAACACAACTTGAATTTGTGCAAATAATTATATAATAGATTGTAGAATCATTATTTCTAGAAACAAAGGAAATCTACATATGTTACATTAGAGATATTATTGTAATAAACGCCAACCTTTTCTAACAAGTAGTCCATTATTTTCCAGGAAGAGCATCCATTCGTATCAAAGCCGATAACGTCTTCGGTGGATGACCCTGCTTTAAGAGCATCACTTGCTCATTTTAGAGCCACCGGGTGTGCGCCGCCTAAGTCCAAACATAAACGTAAGAATTATTTACTCGAGCTCTAACAGTAATTTCAAAAAAATATTTTAATAAAACTTGTCTTATAACATAAAGTACGTTTTGCCTCTTTATTAATTTCTATCACGAAAAAAATACAATGATTAAACTTAGTTACAATAATGATTGCAAGGCAGTAAACTTAAAAACTCCATTGGAACAATATGATATAATAATGACATAGCTGAATCTACAATTCTGCATACTGCCCATTTCTTACTTAGTTCGACTTGTTTTAGCTATCTCCGTATTTTTACATATTATAATATTCTACTAGCGACCCGCCACGGGTGCTATAAAGTATAAACCTTCCTCTTGAATCACTCTATCTATTAGAAAAAACCGCATCAAAATCCGTTTCGTAGTTTTAAAGATTTAAGCGTACGTGTATAGGGATATAGGGACAGAAAAGGCGACTTTGTTTTATACTATATTAGTGATTAAACTTATCGAAATATTTGCGATAAATTTATGTCTTATTACTATAACAGTTAGGCATGTGATAAATTTACATCACATAACTAGACAATTAATTTTAAGTCTTAATACCATAACAATTAGGTCATATTTTACAGACACTTGCCCGCTTTACAAATTGTCAGTTGTAAAGGAAAAGGTCAGAGAATCTGAGCAAGAGGAGAAAACGGAAGGAAAGGAGGAACTGAATCCTCTGGCTCCGGAGAATCATCAGAAATTGAGTCTTTTGCTGTATAGTTACAGCAATCAATCCGCTAATGTCCCAGACTTCTGCGTTAATCCATGGTAGGTAATTATATTTGTAGTAGGTATATTATATTATGATCTACTAACTGTGCCACACACAATTTCACAAACATAATCAATTATTCTATTACATCAAAATAAAGACACGCGAGCGATCCTATAAAGGTTTCGATTTTTCATCTGATATATTTTATAGGTACCTACCGAAATTCTTCTTCCTTATTCGGAACAATGCTTTAAGTGTGAAAATATTATGAATACAAGAATACTTGTTAATCAATTTTATATGACCTATCTAATAATTTATAACATCGTTTTATCGTAAGCATAGCATAGGCATAGGATAATCTCGCATTGAAACCTGTTATTAATGTCTGTAGTATTTCATGTTTCAGCAGTTGCATCAAAGTTAAATCACATGACTAAAAATTTTTCGATTACCAACCTTATAACAAATGAAATACAGCTTAGTTTGGAATGTTTTTATTAACGATTTCCATAATTTCAGGATAGTGACGATGGAAATGTACGGTCGTCACGACATCACCTTGGGCGCATTCCTCGACAAATACTGTTTTAACAGTGACTACAAATGCCCTTCTAACAACTGCCAAGTGCCTGATAATAAACACGTCCGCAGGTCAGTTATAACTTTCTAGTCCTATGTACTTATATGTTTAATAAGTGTTTTTATTTCCGAGTCTTGCATGTTTTCACTGTATATTATATTAGGTATTGTTAAATAAGACAAATCAACGATACTTAATTATTAATAACTAGCTTCTGCCCGCGACTTCGTCCGCATGGAACTCCTCCTTTTTTTGCAGTCGGTTAAAAAGTAGCCTATGTCCTTTCTCAGGCTCCAGACTTTCTTTGTACCAAATTTCATTTAAATCGGTCCAGTAGTTTTAGCGTGAAAGCGTAACAGACAGACAGACAGAGTTACTTTCGCATTTATAATATTAGTAGGGATTTTAGTGAAATTATGAAATCGTTATTTTTTTATAAACCAATAATATGAGATTTAACTAATTACTTTATATACATGTCGCAGATTCGTCCACGGCGATGTTTGTATCACTATAACGTGTAACATAATCGGACACAGTAACGTCGATAAAGTGAGAGAAGAGGAGAACAAGCAGGTTTGTTACGTTTCATTGTTATCTTAGGATAAGCAATAAATAAATAGATATCACATACATGATGTATTAATAGAAATATATTTATATAATAGTTATCCATTGTGTAATATCGGAACACGCTTTGATTAGTTTGATACTGGATAAATTGGAAACCTAGATATTTCTAAAGGACTCACTCGACTGCAAAACAGTTCAGATACAGATTGTAATGAGTTGTGAACCCCGAGTTTTACAATCCATATAATTAGTATGTACCTATACAATATTCTGCATCGAATATGTGTGATCCACCCGGCAGGTGATGTTCTGGTCGCGGTGCGAGTCGTGCGGCGCGTCGGGGCGCGCGCGGCGTCTGTCCCGCGCGGCGCTGTGCCTGTCGCTGGCGGTGTACATGCGCGTGCGCAGCTCGGCGCCGCGCTACGTGCGCGCGCGCGCCTGCGCACACCCCGTGCACGCGCACGCGCACGTGTTCGCCAGGGCCACCGCCGCCGCCTGCTGCAGGTAACGCGCACGCGACACGGATGATGTGCACAACTCAATCAATAATATCACTTATTCTATTTACGGTTAGCGCCCCTAGATACGTTCCCTACCTGTCCGGTGGAGCAGTGACAGCTCCCGCGCCAATTGCCAAAGTCCATTAAAAGAAAAGAAAACTTATTTTATATTTAGTTTTATTTTTAGAAATTGAGTTCTTAAGATATGTTTTATGCTTTCCAGGAATAGTACATTACGCACCAAGGCCAGTAAAATAAAAAATGTCTCAGATCACATGTAATAGTCGTCGTCGATTTCATTTAGCGAAGCGGCCACAAAGTTAGCGCTTTCTGGCCGGAGGACGGAAAAATATATAGAAGAAGTAGTTTAACCGTGATAGATGACTCTATTACTCCCGGAATCTCACTGGATTACATGATTTTCTATAAGAAAATATAACGCATTTTGCACTTAATCTTTACCGCAGAAAGTACCTGTCATAAGATCAATTCAAGATTAAGGTCGACTTATAATATTTTTTTGTTTTGAAGTCCATTTCCATGTTTTTATAGGTTTATGAAAATATCTCCGTTCGAAATTGAGCTGCCCTCAGAAACAATTTCTACTAACTACGATACAAAGGCTATGCGCGATGGACTGATCACTCAGCTAAACGAGCTTATGCTTAAAGGTAAATGCCTACCCATCAGTATATATAAAAAATCATATAATTTTGAATAATATCGATATTTAAATTACAATTATTACTATTTATCTATTTACGATCATTTGTAGGTCACGAAACGTTCAGCAGCTTAACGGAATCGGACGCGGATAAGGACTATCAGTCGTTCAAACATCACACTGACCAGATTCACTTGGCGCTCACATCCGCTAAATTACAAGAAAACAATTCTTTAGCCGGTGACGATTTCCTGTGTTTTTTAGTTATTTATTTTCTCATTATGGTTACTTAGACAAATAACATACAATTAAGTAATTATATATTGAACCTTATAGCCATTGAAATAAAGTCTAATTTTGTAGATGTAGTCCGAAGTCTATGGAGCGTATCGGATCGGATTATAACAGGCGAGCAGATGCTGCGAGACGCGCAGGACAAGTGGTCGAGTCCGCCGGCGAAGAATAAAGTGCAGCCGGAAGTCAACGGTACTTATTTTAATATGAACCTTAAAATATAGAGGAAAGATATATAACCTAAGCAATGTTGCCAATTATCTCAAAATTAAAAATGTTGCCATACGTTAAAAAAACTGTTAGTTTACTGGGTTTTGCGTTAGTTGCATTTATGTACATTTAGCATAGGTATAAATGCATTTATTTACTACAATACGTACTTATAAAAAATACTGGGTTTACTTGTAAATGTATTTATTTGATTATTTATTTTCCAGTAGATGAAAAGTCTGACGTGGAAGAAGAAGCGCTCGAGAGTTCAGGTATTATTGGAAATTATAATTATATAAATTTACTTTCATTAAATCACTATACATAAACTCTACGTCAATAATTTAGGAACTACGTACACGTTTTCAGATCCAGGACCTAAGGAGGATAAAGATCATGCAGGTGAATATTATTTTTCTATGGAAGTAAAAGTTTCGGTGATACGACTAGGCACATGCTAATGTCAATCACTCGTTAACTTATTGCGATATTATGCTGTCATAATTAACTATTTAACCCCGTAACTAGAATATTTTGTCGAGCCAGTCAATTCCGTGTTACAAGCTAGTATATTTGTGTAAAAAAAAATATTTACTTTTATAATATTTTAGGTGGTGAAGAAGATGAAGAGAAAGGAGATAAAAAGACAGTGAGACAGATACTTTCGCAGCTGCTTTCTAATAATCAAACGTCCAATCAAGTAAGCTATCCCTTTATTTTTATGCTGTGGGTGCCCATCTTTGTTATTGTTATTCTTAAAAAAAACTATAATGCTTCGAGAACATTGCAATTCTCATGTTCGTAGAAGACCAAGTTTTCATAAAGTTGAGTTAAATCCGTTACAGATGTTTCATATATACTATAACCACGAAACTACACACATATATCTGACGTATATCTTTATGTTACAGAGCAGTATGATAATCTCAAGCGGTCTATTCCCTGTCGTGGTGATGGTTGGTGAGATCGGATCCGTCATAGCGGCCACGCTCGCCTCGGTCTCATATCAACGGACACTCAAAACACAGAGGCAAAGGTATGGATATGGGCCAGAGGTCGCGGAAAATTACAAGCTCTGTGTACCTATACATAGAATAAAACGCTTTTTTATAATAACTTCCATCTCACTCTTATAATTTAAAGTTTCCAATAGAATTAATAAAAATGCGAAATATTCATAATAGAGTTCCCATCCTTCGAGTTGAAAACCTTAAAAACGGTGCACATAAAAAGCTATATCTGCAGTATTCAAAACAAGTGGATTTCTAGAAATACTGTTTTCAGCAATCAAAGCGAACAAGAAGAGGCTGATTCAAACATCCAGGGCAAGGACAAAACCGATGGTGATAAAACCAAGGCAACAAAATCTAATGACCATATAGAAGTATTACTACAGGTAAGATCATTCGAATTATTTCTATCGTTTCATTGTCTAGTTTAATACATCGTGTCTCGGTTATTACACATTGATTGGAATGAAACAATTATAACGGATTTACTCGCATATTTAATTTTATTTGCTGACGTTTTGAAAACATTACAGTTTTCATATTCGTAGCACGACTGAACTGACGATAATCTAACGCTAAAGCACTTTAGCGTTAGACTATAGTAATACTGTAATTTGTAACCTGATTGTTTTTCGACAGGACGGTTTGTTGTGTCGCGTGTATTTCGCGCTGCAGTTCCACGCGATGCGTCACGCGCTGCTGTCACCGCTCGGGACTGACAGATGTCAAGACGATACTAGGGATAAAGGGGATAGTAAGTATTAATGAAATACAGAGAGAGAGATTTCTCCTTGAATGTTTAGAGTATAAGAAAAATAAAGTCAAAAAGTCTATTGCGAAATGCTAATAGTAGTTTAAATTACTGCAAGTATTTTTCATTTAAGTACATTATTTTCAATCTCTAACAGGTAAAACACTTTGTGACATAGAAGAAGGTTTTATTCGGTCACTAGCGCACTGCGTGCCGTGGGCGGCCAAAGGAGGAAAATCTGGTTCTACATTCTGTAAGACTAAAGGTATGCGAACCTATTTATTAAAAATGAGCATTTTTTATTTCATGTTAATTGTAATTATCATGCTATCCAGTTATAAACAAACATAATTACATATTAATTGTAAAATAATAATACCTACTAACTAAAATATTACACTACAGATGACCGTTACGTGCTAAAAGAGATGACGAAACCGGAGTGGCAGAGATTTCTAGAGTTCGCTCCACACTACTTCAACTATATAACAAACTGTCAACAAAATCAACAACCCAGTCTATTAGGTAAGCTTTAAAGAAGAAAATGAGTAATTAATAGTGTAAAATAATTGAAAGGTAGCCTACTAAAGAGATATACAGTTGCCTGAATGAACTTCTTAGTCGTATGATCCTTTAAGACAAAGATAACCGGTACTAATCTCATTTCAGCTCGAATCTTGGGTGTGTACAGCGTAGGCGGCGCCGGGAACGGCGTCTTAGTGATGGAGAACGTGTGGTATCAGTGCTCACCTCAAACCAAGAGGTTCGACCTCAAAGGCTCCTCACGACAACGGTTCACGACTGACACGCAGCCGCTAGCTGTACAAATGGACGGCAATCTACTGCGACGTAAGAAAACTGGCTGAAACTAAAAATATAAACCTACCTACACGGCTAGCATGTAACAGTCGCTGTCATACTTTTGCAATTAGCAAGATGATTTGTCACGCGACAATAATCCTTACGTGCTAACTATCTTGTACTGGTAGCACGTATGTTACATACTACTTTTTTTAATCTACTTACCTAATCTTTTTATTGTATTCAGTAATACAAATCTCACGGTGTTTAATTTTTTATTATAAAACTTCTCTTAAAAACGAAATTGTATTATCTTGTCAATTATATTAGGACTACTACTTATATGGATACTGATCTGTGTTTTATTTCTTCCAGTGCGTTGGGAGACGCAACTATTCGTGCAGTCTCACACCGGTAGCGTGCTGTTCTCGTGTATCGATCGCGACACGGAGTTCCTCGCGTCGAACGGCGTTATTGACTACTCCTTGCTGCTCGGGATAGACGGCAAGCGATTAGTGCTGGGGATAATCGGTAAGTTCACATTTTATATCTAGAATATCTTTTATCTTAAATCGATTGGGACTGTAGCAATGGTCGAGTATATTACCCAAAACCCCGTTGACTTAAATTAACGGCAGTAAAGTTTTCGAAACGTCATTAAATAAATTAAAATACGCCAGTTAAATCCGTAAAGTTGTTTTATTCCAATGTGTAATAATTGCAAAGGCATCAGAAATTATTAAAATTAATAGGCTTCATTCCTTGGTCGCTTAAAATTCATTTAATCTCGTTGTGTTAATACCCAGCTCTTATATGTATTATCCTAAATTTTAATCTTACGTATAGGTATACCTATATTTAATGACACTTGCCTGGTAGTATATTCTCTCGTTCTATTATCAATGTATATATTATTATATGACCATCACTCATAAATATACCTAAAAAAACGCGTATTTTAACCTCAAGCAGTTTTAAATAGCTATAACTATAATGGATTACAAAACTCAACCACAATTCACAGATTACATCCGGACATTCACATGGGACAAGAAACTTGAACATCTAGTGAAGAAGAACCTAGGCTCGGGTCAGCCTACTATCGTCTCTCCAGACGAATACAAGCTTAGATTCCGTACTGCGACCCGCAAGTACTTCTTACAATGTGTAACGCATTGGGACCATTTGCAGCAGTAACGCCACACCAGACAAAGTAAATTGAACTTTTTACTACTTACATGAAGTTCATATTTATTTACACGGACTGAGTAAAACTGTAAAGAATAGTAAATTGATATATAAATTATCCATCGGATGAGTTGCTCATATGATTGTCATTTGTAGGATTGTGAAATAATAAATAACGTCTTTGCCCATTAATCCCATTATATGAGTTTATAATAGCTTACATGATATATAACTTCGCAGATGGATAATAATCATAATTATGTAGTATAATAATGAATAAACTTGTATAAAAAATGGATCTTTATTTAATATTGATAAAGGTTTAGTTGTAATTGTATTATTATTGATTTTGTTGGCGCACGAGAATTTTGTAGAAAATAAAATATATTGTCGAAGGACCTTGAAAATTAATGAAAATAGTCAATTCGTAACCGAGGGGAGAAAAGGGGGCGAAAACACATGAAATAAGCAGGTAAAGGGGAAGCAGGGAGACCCAACGTGCACGTACCTTATGCTGGTCTATCGTTCTGCATACTCCAACGGCGGTCAGTGATGAAGAGAATGCTTGGCTCGAGACATGCGGTTTAATCTTCATTTCACTTCACAGATTTAATATTCATAATACACAAGCACGTATAGTTTTAACACATAAGTACATAAATCCAGAGAAAACACAGTTCGTTTAATTGTTCTTATTTTTCGACACAGCGTAGAGCGCTATCACGACCAATAATAAAAACAATGGCGGCTGGGGACGCTCAAAAAACATATCCTGTCTCTTCACTTCCTTCCGGATTGTTTATTATTTTTGCATAGTCAAATCATTGCCAATTACGGAATGTAATAGTGGTCTCTTTCGCACAAAGGTAACAGTAACACGTGGGTGAAAGGGATAGGTGTCAAGGATTAGAAATGGTAACGAATTGACTTCCGATAACTTAACATAGGTGGTATGCGTTGAAATTTTACAATTTGCCGCTAGATGGCAATAGTAGCATAAAGTAAAAGAGCCAAGCGCAAACATCCCGGCCCGCTTGAAGGGTTCCCTTCAAAAGAGAGAAAGAAAAGAAGAACAAGAAACGAATTTAAATAAACTTAACATTGTCGATAATAATAATATAATTAAATATAATTAAGTGTATTCAAGTACTCTTACTTATTTACATAGGTAATTTATTGTAAGGGTAACGGGCAAAGTTTTACAACCGGTCGCAAGTATGTACCAGTTGCGGTTCTCACTTTAACAACTCTAACGACACCATCTTTTGCTGCAAGTACCTCATCTATTACCCCCATAGGCCAATGCAGGGGGGGAGCATTATCGACCTGAATAACTACAACTGTGCCTACTGTGATGGGGCGAACTGAAGTATTCCATTTCTGTCGTATTTGCAAGGTATGTAAATATTCGCGACTCCAACGCTTCCAAAATGACTGTACAAGCTTATCTAAAAGAGAATGACGCGAAACCAAAGTGAGTCTATCATCCTCTACTTCTCGAGCGGGCAAATATTTTAATGGTGTAAGAGTTAAAAAGTGAGCAGGGGTCAAAGCTAGCGGTTCGGATGGATCTGTAGTAAGTGTCCTACAAAGCGGTCTAGAATTCATCACGGCCTCAATCTGTGTGAGGACGGTCGTCATCTCTTCTATGGACAACACCTGATCTCCAATTACACGAAACAATGATGTTTTCATTCCCTTTATGTTAGCCTCCCAATTTCCACCAAAATGGGGGGCAGAAGGTACGTTCAAGCGCCAATCAATACGATTTTCAGCTAATACATGAGCAAACTCAGTGTTGAAATGCTTAGATGCCATAAACTCTTGCAATTCGCTTAAATGTCGTTTGGCTCCAACAAAGTTCGTACCGTTATCAGAATATAGACAAGCAACGGCACCACGTCGTGCTATGAATCGTTTGAAAGCTGACAGAAAGCAAGGTGTGCTAAGATCCGAAGCTAATTCTAAATGTATCGCTCTGGTAGTTAGACAGACAAACAAACACACGTAGGCCTTTTGTGGTCGAATGCCTCTGCCACGGGTCGTGCTAACGCGAAATGGCCCAGCAAAATCTATACCAGTGTGTGTAAAAGCCTTTACTGACTTGATAACTCTACAGGCCATATGAGCGGACATTTCAGGATAATCTGATTTTGGACGTAATCGAAAACAACGTACACAACGGTGAACTCTATTTCGAACCGTATTGCGTGCAGAAAATATCCAGTAGTTTTGTCGCAAAATTGACATAAGCAAATCAGGCCCCGCGCGTGGCAATGTAACTTGTGAAAGTAATCAACAATTAGGTTTACGACGTGATGTTTACGTGGGAGAATTACAGGGTGCATTTGTTGGAAGTTTAAATCGGATTTCTCAAGACGCCCACCAACCCGAATTATACCGTCATGTACAAAAGGTTTTAAGCGTTGAAAAGCAGGCGAGCACAACTTATCTGATGTGAGATTATAATATTCCTTTGAAAAACAATACATTTGGAGAGACTTGATAACTCTAGCTTCAGCAAAATCAAGATCTGAAGCAGAGATATTGTCACGGCGAGGAAGAAGTTTACAAAACCTGTAAATGAAAACTACGCAACGTAATAATTTAGTCCATGAAGACATTCGATCGGCTAAAGCTAACAACAAAGGCACATCGACTGTCGTTACTGCGACTAGCGTCTGCGTTTTTTCTTCTGGAGGTTTGGAAATCGACGTTGCATCAAACCTTTGAATCGGCCAATCTACGGAGTTCTTTTGTACCCATGCAGGGACCATGAAACCATAAGGGGTGTTCTAACATCTGAGCAGGCGTTAACCCACGGGACAAGCAGTCCGCCGGGTTGTCCTTTCCAGAAACATGATAAAAATGTGTCGGAGACAGTTCAGACTGAATCTTGGATACGCGATTAGCAACAAATGTATTCCATCTGTGAGGAGAAGAATGTATCCAACAAAGAGCAACAGTGGAATCAGAAAACGCATAGACGTTTTCTATGTTTGTGCGTGTACCACATGTATTAATAACAATACGTATCAATTTAGCCAGTATAAGTGCGGCGCAAAGTTCGAGACGAGCGAGAGAAACAGTTTTCGTAGGCGAAACTCTAGATTTTGAACACAAAAGGTGTGTCTGAATTATTCCCTTGTTATTGACGTGAAGATATATTACTGCACCGTAAGCGTTTTGGCTCGCGTCACCAAACCCAACTACAGTTACAACACTATCTGTCACAATTCCAACGTGACGCGGTATTTTAATTCGATTAAGAAGATGAAGTTCAGTATAGAACCGAGACCATAAATCCACAATAGCACTTGGTGGTATATCGTCCCAATCACATTTTTGCAGCCACAAATCTCTTATCAAAAGTTTAGCAAATAAAATAACTGGTCCTATGAAACCCATTAAATCCCATAAACGTGCAATACAGGAGAGTATAGAGCGTTTTGTGCATAGCGTATTTGACTGCGATACATTCAGATAGAAGGTGTCAGTATTGGGGGACCACGTGAGGCCCAAAACCTTTTGACTCTCACCTTTATCAAACTCTATCACTGCAGATAATCGATGAGACGGAGGAATTGAATTCAGGACATCATCCGAGTTGCTATTCCATTTAACCAAATCGAAATTCCCCTTCTTCAGAAGTGAAATAACTTCCCCCGCGGTTTCTTTGGCTGTCTCTTCTGAATTAACACTAAATACGAAATCATCCATATACAAAGCGTTCTCTAAAGCAGCCTTTGCTTTTGGGTAATTTTCCCCTTCGTCTTCAACAAGCTGTTTGATAGTACGAAGTGCGTGAAATGGACTCGATTTGAGACCGAAGCAAACGCGATTGAATTCAAAAATACTCAATGGATCATCAGGATGGAATCTGTATAGGATTCTTTGAAATCTACGGTCGCGTTCATGTACTCCAATGCAAAGAAACATTTGTCTTATATCAGCATTAAGCGCCACCTTGAATAAACGAAAATTTAAAATAATGTCAAATAAATTGCTCTGAAGATTTTCCCCGCTATGGAGAATGTCGTTCAATGATAGTGATGTGCTTGTTTTCGCACTAGCATCTAGCACCACTGCAGCTTTGTGGTTGTTTTATCTTCCCGCGTAACTCCATGATGAGGAATTATATATGACGGTAGATGGATGGACTCCGCTGTTTCTGGCGGGGCGGACGCTAAATAGCCCTTAGCAATATACTCCCTTATGACTTCATCGTAAGCTTGTTTCAACTGTGGCGAAGCACTCATTTTGCGCTCTAGACATAAGAATCGTTTTTTGGCACAAGACATGGAATCACCTAACAAATTGGGATCTTCCTTAAAGGGCAAAAGTTACAACATAACCCCCACTATGCGGATCTCTGGTGGTAGTATCACTATACATTTGTTCACAATCTCTATCGTCGGGGCTCAGCGTCTTAGGCATAGAGACTTCCTCTAATTCCCAAAATTTATTGACCATGTTATCCATTGACTGTGGAGCGATGCAACAGCATGAGACAGTGGAGAATGAGTTAAGGTTCGCTGGAGCGTTTCCTAACACCACATACCCTAGAACTGTTTCTAAAGCGAATGGAGAGTTAAAATCTCCTTGAACTCGATTTTGTAATAAAAGATGAGGAAATAGAGAAGCACCAATTAAGATATCGATGTTACCAGAGACAGCGTAAGTATCGTCAGCCAGTGGGAGCGATTCAAAATGCTTCAAAACGGATCTATCGACTTCGACATTTGGCAAACGGTCAGTGACCTTGTCCACAACTAGGGTTTCAAGATCAAATGAGATACTACGATCAAAACGCGAAAAGAATTTTACATGAACTAGTGAATTCACTACCTTTGTCGAACCTGCAATCCCTCGAACAGTAATATTTTTACTATATGTATTTAAACCTAAGCGAGTGCAACATTCACGAGTCATAAAATTGCTTTGCGATGCACTATCTAATAAACACCTAACTAACTGTTCATTACCATGAGCGTCGATTATTATTACTCGTGCTGTGGCGAGTAGTACTGTGGTAGGTATATTATTTTTCGGAGTAGTGCTACTGCAGTTGTTTACAGAGAACGACATCGCGGCGGAACTTCGCGGTTCGGTCAACTCGGGAGCGGGCGGCGGAGCCGCAATAGGTAGCGAATGTGGCATGGGCGAGTGAGGTGATGTTCGCGGTTGAGAGGTATAGGGTAAGTCACGAGATTGCGGCGGGGCGTAGACAAGCGGCGTTTGTAACGGCGTATGATAGCCGTGCGGCGGCGAAGTAATATGCGCGAACTTCGGAGGGTACATTTGTACGGGAGAAAATCCAGTATAAGATAAATGTGAGCTATCGGTAGAGGTAGGCATCGTCTGGCCAAAATTAGCGTATTGATATTCGTAGCTATCCATTGTTACAGCGGGAACTGAAATACTTTGATCGAAATGTAACATTGTATGATGTTTGTTGTTGCACTTACGGCATGTACTACTAGAGTTACAACTGTTTACTCTGTGTTTAAAACTCAAACAATTCAAACAATAATTATAAGTCTTTACGTAATTGTACCTTTCATTAGGTGACAGCTTTTGAAACCCTGGACACCTATACAGCTGTTCGTGAAGAGCGGGAGCATTACACAAAGTGCAGGGAGAACTATTACTGTTAGGTACATTATTATTATTATAATTCAAAGGTTGCGGCGTAACGGTATTAGTGTTTAAGTATGATTGAAAGTTTTAGTTAGTTTAGGTATATCAGTTTCAGGTTTTTGGTAACGTTAGTTGCCTTTGTACTAGACGTGCGTTGTAGTATTTTGATATGTTCACGTAAAAAACAGATTAAATCTTTAAAGGTAGGTTTAGTGTCTTTATTATCCATTTCGAATGATTTAAAAGTATCAGCGTCTAGTTTCTTTGAAGCAATATACAAAAGTATGCAATCTGATAAATCTTTTATTTCTAGATTTTTCAACGCGGAAACTGAGCACGAAAGTTTGTCTACAAATGCTTCTAAATTGTCAGAGTTCGCTATACCTACGGGCTTTAAATTAAATATTTGGTCGAGATATACGATACTCTGTTGCCTAGTGTCTTCGTATTTATCAAGCAAAGTCTGATAAATCAACTTATAATTTTTTGCGCAAGGTGTTAAGCCGGCACAGGTGGATTGCGCCTTTCCTGATAATTTGCCAATCAAATAATATACCTTTTTCAGTGTCTGTCAACTGCGGATTATCATGAATCATTGCATTAAAACTAGCGATAAATAATGGCCATGTATGAGGATCTCCCGAAAATGATGGTATTTCCATTGTGGGTAGTTTCGGGTTAGCGAGTGTCGGTGGTGACGGACCTTGAGACGGATAGACGGACTTTGAGATAAAATCTTCGATTGCTCCCCTTTAATATCGGGTTTAATGTCGGGTTCAATCGATTTATTTAATATTGAATGATACCTCTTTATACGACAGTAAATATCCTCAAATGCCAGCCAAGCCTGATGACTCGGAATGGCATCGGGCGTGATTGACATTTGAAGTGCGTTTATTTCTTCCACAGTTTCAAGATAACTGGCGCGAATCGATTCTAAAGTTTCTATATTAGCGAGAAACATTTCGGAACACGTTTGATCGTCGTTTTGCGAAAGATCGAAGATAGATTGCAATCGTTCAAAATATGCGGCGCGCCTAGATTCTAAGATTTTAAGTTTTTGTTCAGCCATTTTGGAAAAGCACAATTAATATTAAACAACAAACTAAAATAGCGGTGATAGCGGCGCGGTGCGATTAATACCTACCAATTACTAAGTTACCTACTATTTAACATAGGTACCTACGCGAAAGTCGAATATGCACACTTCTTGCAAACCATAAGAAAGGAAATTGAATTGAATACTGAAAATAAAAGGTTACGTAATAGTACTTTTCTACCTACTTAACCTTAAAACGGGTAATAGGTACATTGAACGGTACCTACTTATCTGCCTATAAATTAATAACATGAGCGCGATGCGGTGCTAAGCGTAAACGAAAACTTGAATGCGAAATAGCGATGAATATAAATGTACAAGTACAAATGTAACAAATATACCTATTCTATATTTGGGGCGAAGAAATATACCTAATTACCTAATTATTTTTACTAACAAAACGGTTGGTTCCTAAATCCGGCTCGTTTGGACCATAATGTTGGCGCACGAGAATTTTGTAGAAAATAAAATATATTGTCGAAGGACCTTGAAAATTAATGAAAATAGTCAATTCGTAACCGAGGGGAGAAAAGGGGGCGAAAACACATGAAATAAGCAGGTAAAGGGGAAGCAGGGAGACCCAACGTGCACGTACCTTATGCTGGTCTATCGTTCTGCATACTCCAACGGCGGTCAGTGATGAAGAGAATGCTTGGCTCGAGACATGCGGTTTAATCTTCATTTCACTTCACAGATTTAATATTCATAATACACAAGCACGTATAGTTTTAACACATAAGTACATAAATCCAGAGAAAACACAGTTCGTTTAATTGTTCTTATTTTTCGACACAGCGTAGAGCGCTATCACGACCAATAATAAAAACAATGGCGGCTGGGGACGCTCAAAAAACATATCCTGTCTCTTCACTTCCTTCCGGATTGTTTATTATTTTTGCATAGTCAAATCATTGCCAATTACGGAATGTAATAGTGGTCTCTTTCGCACAAAGGTAACAGTAACACGTGGGTGAAAGGGATAGGTGTCAAGGATTAGAAATGGTAACGAATTGACTTCCGATAACTTAACATAGGTGGTATGCGTTGAAATTTTACAATTTGCCGCTAGATGGCAATAGTAGCATAAAGTAAAAGAGCCAAGCGCAAACAGATTTAAATACATACTTTATTATTTAAACATGAGCAATATATTCGAATAAATTGTGATATTAATATATGTATTTATAATATACTCTATTCATTCAGACGCACTTTAAGAAAGATCAATGTTGATGTGAAAGTTGCGTTATATAGTTAACCTTGAAATTAATATAGAATTTTAATCGAGCCTTAGAACATTCCCGTATAAAACTAGTTTAATTAACACATTTTTTTTACATTAAATCGAAAGGCAATTGTTAAGTTATAAATATATTATATATTGTAAAACGCAAAATATCAATAAAACACAAATTCAAAATCAATTCTGTTTTATCAGCTCTCATAAGCTACAATTCGAGTTTTCTTTCGTACATACTAAAATACATATTTATAAACACCTTTCACACACCTGTCAAACTTGTCAACTAATAATATACTTCACAGGTCCCATTTAACAATTCTGTACATTTTTAAATTTGTTGTATCCGTTTGTGTATTCAATGTAGCTAATACCAATTAAATTTGATTATTAGTCAACAAGTTTATTTACATCATTCTTAAATATTTCTTCGTGCCCCCTACCAAGAATCTATGATAAGTAGGTAGATAAGGTAAAATAGTTATTGTTGTGTCAAGAATCCGAATTAACGTCACTATTCTCGCTTTAGTGTATTCTAATTCCCTGGTGGCAAATATATATTTGATACTGACTGTATAACTTTTTTACACACATTATATAAAACATTTCTTAAATCCACAACCACGTGCCACAGTCTGACATTCAATAGGTACCGGCAGATAAAAATTATATAAAGTTTTTACCTGCATTTTCTTCTGAATTTTAAGTTATTTGAAATAATGTAAAGAGACATAAGAAAAAAGGTGATTAATATACAACATATGGACATATTTAAATAGACGGCGTAATGGTACGATACTTTACGACCCTTCTAGGGGCAGGGGAGGTTACAGCATAAGAATGAGCTTCAATTGAACATTTTAAAGACAGTTCCCTAAATTGTAAAAAGAATCCATGAAATTTTCAAAACATGGCTACATAGCTATAACATTTATGGAAGAATTGTATCTTAACCGGTTTTTTACAATACACAATGACTTTTCATAGGTTCTTATCATTCTTATCAAAACAGTCGTTACATTGAGATAATAAATAATGTTTGTAATGATTATTGAATTATAATACATTCACAGCATCTCCTTGGTTGCGTAGTAGCTACAGTAGTAGAGTTCTAGTTCTAGGTATACATCAAGGCATATAGGATACACTGGGGGTCTATTTGTATATAATGAACTATAAAACGTTAAAGCTGCGGCAATATAGTTTTGAACATAACTTAGTGAATAATATATTTTTTTATTAAGGGATTATGTTTGATAAATATAAAAGACAAGAATTTAAAGAAGTGGGATATTTCGGAATCTGGTAATATATTTCAAGTGTACCCTATATAAATATTTAGAGTGTATCTACACTCAACCATCAGTTCATTAATTTAATATATACAATGAAAACTGAACAGTTGACGTAAAAGCCTTTAATTCTGAAAAGCAAACTAGCTTCATTACGCGATTCAATATTATAGTAGTATTTCGGTACATGAATAAACAAATAGGAGGTCTAACTCGTTAAATTTTTTGATTTTGGTTTCAAGAATATTCAATTCCGTGTTTTAAACAATATTAATCAAAATATAATTAATTTTCGATTAAAACCAATAATTTCTATATACAACAGTGAAAAAGGATTTTTAATTATAAGAACGTTCAAATTCGGAATTTACAAAATCATAAATCAAGATAACACATAAGTCATGTTTATTCATCAAAAGGTAAATAATTATGATTCTTGAAACTCCGATCTAGACATGATCATATTTTGTTTCAGATAAGTGTTTATACATGCAAATATTACAGGTATACAGAAAAGTCAGAAAAACGAAGGATGAAAAATTTAAAATTAGGTATTCGTTATTAACAGAGTTTTTTTTTTGAGTTTGTACACTTATGCAATTTATTAATACCATCTGCAAAGCGATATACTTTATAAAATATGTATTTACACATACCTACATATTTGATATAGGATTTTTATACACATGTATAAATTATTTATGTACTATTATTAGTTATCGGTACCATTCCTAATATAATAATACAATATACATACAAATTTACTTTTAAAGTAGGGATCCACTTTAAATTGTCACCATTGTGATAAGGGTTATGATAGCTTTTCTCATCATTACAGTTGAGAGTAGCTACGACAGTCTAGAAATAAAAATATCTATTTTCATCACAATCCTTTCACTCATTGTAAAAGTACAATAGATATATATATATAACGAGATATTTTTTCATATATTTTACCACTCCAATGATAACTGGTCATAAAATAAGCCGTAGAAACAATTGGGTGTTTTTATTCTGGGTATTGTTATCAATGGTAGTAATAAGTAAGAATAGCCCATACATTCTATAAAAAAAATATCATTGGTTATGTTCAAGTGCACTAAAAATAAGATGTTATTTATATCAAAATAAGTCTTGGCGATGTAAATAACGGCAGCATAACAAAGGTGTACAACCAAGAAAATTCCTAATTAAGCCATAGGTGCCTAACATGTTTATTTATGCAACCGTATTTAAAGAATGTCTACAAAGGCGCAGTTTTCTTAAATATACTAACAAAGAAAGTCCATCAATTTCATCAAACTCATTTCGGTATCGCCATATAGACTTTCTTCTACCAATTCATTTTGATTGGACGTATTCTATCACTATTTCTTAAGAAACCTACATGTACCTAATCCTTTACATCAGTCCCGAATGTTTCGCTTTCCTACGATATAAAATATATATTTTTAAATGCCAATGAATTTTATAGCACCCACTCGAAACTATATTTTTTTTTAAAAAAATGTTTAACAAATGAATACACATAGTATTAATTTATCGGTGTTATTCAATGAGTTATTAAAAAAATCTTATTCCATTAAAAATCGATTTTCATAAATTTGGATATTGAAAGAATTTAGTTTAGTGACTTCCCAAAAATTTTCGAATTCGATAGTGACTTTAATAAGTTCACACCCGCCCACCCCTAAACTCCGTTAGATACGCTAGTAAAGAATGAGGTCTAACTGTGTCGTTTCACCAACGAGAGACAAGTCCTGGCCTGTGATTGGTGGACCATGGCAGCTGGATCTCATTATACACTCACGAATATACAGAATTTTTGTCAAGCGGCAGCCTCCATTACAAATCGTATTATAAATATGTATTCCAAAGAGTTAGGTTCAAAGTTACGGTCTACCTCATTACTTAATTTATTTGTTCGGAACAAATCGAACATAGAAACAACGATACAAAAAAAGAAAACCTGCGATTTCACTAACGTAGACACAAGCTATAAATGTAATAATTTATAATGTTCAAATGTTAAAATGACTTCTCAAATGATAATACCGTCATACGCGGTATAAAACTGCATTTTCAAATATAAAAATGAACCATATAAAACAGCGTTAAAGTTCACTTTGCTTTAAACAAATGTTCAATTATGTTTGCTTCTCAAAGGAAGCATATCTTATTAATGGGGTCCTTTCGGATGCACTTCGGCCCAATGGGATTTTTTGTGCTTCTCAAAAGAAGCTACGCTAAGTCTCAATATAACCAGTAAAGGATATTAAGTAAAAAAATAATAAATAGCATGTCACTGATAGAACTATATTATAATTATAAATTTATTTCCAAGGCGTACTAAAGTACTTTTAATGGAATAATAGTTTAATATAAGATTCGATTCTTCAATACATAATGTTGCAACTAAGCAAACCACTTTTACACAAAACATAATAATCTAATTTTAATATTGTAGAATTGATTTTAGAAAGGTAGTTTTGGTTAATGTAATATACCTACCAAAAGTAAATTTTATCTTTTTAAGTTTTAAAGATATTATTATATAATTAATGTGAGAAGTGGATATCATTGACCTTAACAAATCAAGTCACCTTTTTTTTTTACTCAATATTATTCAACAATACGCTATGAAAACATAAGTCACAATTTGTATACAACCTACATGCAACTTAACGTAATTTAAAAGTAAACGGGTATAAATAACATTTTTAACATTAATGAGTTGCAAATAACGTAACCATTGTGTGATGTATTTCGTCTATCATGTTGGATCTAACGTCGTGCTGAGACTCTTTAGTCTTTCTAGACCTGCTAGTAGTTCTCTGTAAATAAATAATCAAGCTGTAGTTTTCAATAATATACTGACAGACTATTAGATGTTGATCGAAACTATTTATTTTGAATCTATGAATAATACAATGCGACCTGAGACAAAAGGTGAAAAAATAATTTGTCAAATATAGAATCAGTAATACCTGAGCGAAGTCTCAGCGACGTTCGTGGCGTGCCTCAAGTCTGTCGCGGCATGGCCCTGTGTAGTACGCAACAGCCGCACTTCCTCCTGCGACGCAGACAACTCTTCCTGCAAACAAAATAAAAGAAGAATGTAGAAAAATCCATACCCAATACCTGAATTATCTGACGTGATTATTTTCAAAATTTCTTAAATAAAAAGAATTTAATTTTACTTCTAATTTTACTAATGATCAATTACCTCAATGGTAATACATTTTTTAATTTATATTATTGCTTACTTAAAGGAGCCCACTATTTTATACTTAAAATATATTTTTCAAGCAAATATAACAGTATGTAGGTAGTAGAACTGTACAAGTGAACCAAGTCTTACCTTCAGTCTCTTAATTTGATTCTTTAACTGGACCACTGATAAATCAGATTCTGACGCGTGTGACTAAAACAAATGAGATATATGTAGTTATCAAATGACATCTTGGACAGCAGATATTATTATGTATTTAACTGAGTTTTCAACATCTTGTGATTAAATAAAAGTATAGTGACCAATGGAATATTTTTAAAGTAAAGAAAAGCAACCACAGATATTTGTCTATTTTGTTTATTTGGCCCTAGGCAAAATCATCACAGCTTATCACTCACAGCGCCTTCATGAATATTCTCTCTGGACTCGCTCCGCGCGTCATTGAGTAATGCCCTAGCAGCGGCGGCGTCGGCCCGGGCCCGTCCGGCGACCTCACGCGCTGTTGAAAGCTCGTCTTCAAGTCGTGACCGACGGCTCCGCTCGGTAAATAATTCTGATCTAAATTAAAAATGAATTGATTATATAACAATATTAGTTCTTTTTGGTTTTCAAAGTAACAGAATGTTGACTGATGTGTGGAAGATACTCGATGTACTAATTTGAATAGGCATATTGGTTCCAATTTCTAAAACTTAACTATATAGTTACATTATTACCCTTTGTAGGTTAAATTGATTGATGACTCAATAAACTTATAATAAAACTCAGAACTGATTTACAAGTACTAAACAAAATTTAAACCATTACAGAACATCATAATTCAAAGCTGCAAAGGCACAAACCTACCTAGTTCTTTCTAGCTCAGATATGATTTGTTGCAACTGCACATCTTCATGCTCTGGCTCTGGAGAAGTGCGGCCTGGATGTACTGGCAGAAAGTCGGGTAGACGCATGGACTCAGCTCCTAAATTGTTGTAGTCCAAGTAAATTATGATTGTAATATTCTGAACAAAACTAAGAATTCGTTTAATGTTTAGTCTTGCATATCCATTCTACATTATGGAGAAGCCAAATGCAGAAAATGGAAAATTAAAAATAAACACAGTAAATAACAACTTTCTTTTAATTACACTACACAATCATTGGTTCCTGATACCTGCATTGACCTTTTGACTTTAAATAGTCAATCAATCATTTGCAAGCTAAAATTCAATTGTATTTTAATTGAACCAAATAAACAATGAATTATAAATTTGTTACTTTTTTGAATCTGAATGCAACCAATGAATGTGTAATTGTGCATAAGTCGTTTTTTGAACAGTTATTACATTACACATACTAGTATGAAGGAAAAAAATCTCTTACCAGCATTGGGTGGTAAATCCAAAGGAAAGGTGCTCCTAGGAGACATGTTCCTTCTATCAGCAGGATTAACAGATTCTGTGAGATCCAGGCTCAGGTGGGCTGGTAGATCTAATGGCAACGCTCCTGCCTCCGGACCTGCTGGCAAGTCCAGTGGGCCAGGTTGTCCTGATGTTGATGCCATTCCCATATATGCATCATAATCATAATTCCTAGGACCCACATAATTACTGTTGTTTCTCCTTCCTAATGAAGAAGAGGAACCTGCATTGACACTAGTGTTAAACGTAAAGTCTGGCAAATTGTCCAAATCAACTGACATAGGTCCATTAGAGTTCAAATATGCTTGTTCCACTAAAATATGATCCTGCACAAAATCTGGTAATGAAGGCATACCCAGAGGCTCCAAATTAGGTCTATGGTAAAATGGTACATCAGAATTTTCCGTGTAAAGGTTATGCTTAGATTCTGAATTGTCCACTACACTAAAAGGTACCTCTACGGAACTACTTGAAGACGTATTATCACTGATACGATGGTCACTGCCATCTATATTTTTTTCTTTGGCTTGGACGTCGTTTGAACGACTTTTATCTCGACGCGGCTCAGCCTGAACGTCGAGCTTAGTGGGAGAGTGTTGCACAGTGTTAGCGTAAACTTTAGGCCGAGCGCCAGTGTTTTCGTAAGTAGAGTTGCCCGGTAACGACAAATCCCTTTTTAGAAAATGACGAAACGAAAACGGATTTTCATCCTTACGTATCGCCCCGGCGGCCTCTGAAATAAAATGTACCAAATTTAGGCTGAACTTTATATTTAGCAGACAAAAAACAACACCATGAAATACTCACTCGAAGACGAACTTTTTGTCTCGGCAGGCGACGCATCACCGTTTTCGTTATTAATACACTTTGCTTCATCTGTTTCGGGTGTTAAAAGACGAGGGAAATAAGGCAGGTCACTTCTGTTTTGTTCACTTTCATGAGAAGGCCCTCCATTAATTGAATTTTGGGCAGATTTCTTGTTCGACACACCGTCCTCGTCTTCCGCCATGATAATGAAAATGACAGTTTATAAATTGCGTTCGAAAATGACAAATGTGCTGCGTTCATAATAGGTAAATATTATCAATGCGTTTCAGTAGCCACATAATAGCAGACACACGTAAAAATGTCATCAACAATCTTATGCTTCATAATACCGGAAAGGTTTTAAGAAAATAGTCGTAGTCGTAATCGTAATCAAACTATTAACAACACAAAACTACTACATTGAAAAATTTTATTTTCTTATAATATTAAAAAATTAGGAATTTCGATAACAAAGAGTGTGTTAAGAACCAATAGTTCATATGATTGTTAAAAAAATAGGTTAATACGAAATGAATTCATGTTTATTACTATCAGAAAAAGACCATTCCTACACCGATTACAATATCACCGCAATCGAATAGTTTTTATATTTCAAACCAATGTCGATAGCGCCCTTAGGCGCCGCGCCACATCTTTATCTTTCGTAAGGCTCGGCCAGACTATGCTACTTGTTTTGCTTCTTATGCTAGTGCTTGCGCTGCCGCTATGTTGCCGTGCGTGGCGATATTTATGTATGTGATCAACTCCCTCGCTTTCGTACGAGTGGCCAGACGCATACTCTGCATATCTCCCTATCGTACTCTCGAGCGTGTGGCAGCCCAATTATATCTAATGTGTCATAAAAATGTGTTTGGTGTAGATATAGATATGTCGCAGTGATATGATGAAAACAGAGATTTGATCAACTCCCTCAGTGATATGATCAACTCCCGGTAGATGATAAAAATACCACGCGTTGTGTCATTTCCCTAGCGAAATTTAGTGATTTGATCAAATCTCCAAGTCATTTTAGGGAAATGAAAGAATCATAGAAATGGCTGCTATATTTCTTCATTTCTCTTAGTTATTTGATCAAATGCCTGAGCTGTTTTAGGGACATGATAAAACGAGTAATTAAGTCAACTCAGTTTTAACATTTCACTAAACACGGCTAGTGATTTGATCAACTCCCTAAACAGTTTTAGTGAAATAAAAGAATCACAGCAATAACTGGTGGAATTCTTCATTACCCTTAGTGATTTCATCAAATCTCTAAGCTAGTTTAGTGAAATGATAAAAGAAGCCTTAGAAACATGATAATATCTATATTCTTTCTCGGCTAACAAAATAATAAATTAGAGCCCAATTTTTTGTGTCATTGTCTATTAGCCAAGCACGTGACATACCTACCTTCGATATTCTGGTTAGATCGTTCAATTGACACTTGACTGGCTGGATGTCTAGGTCTGCCATTAACTATCTTACACGGTGGTCACAATTTTTTTAGTTCTTTCCACACTATTTATTTTCTATAATATTTATAACCCCTATTATTTTATGTCATAACTATTATTTGCCATAATTACGAAAAAAGCAAATCCAGACTGTTTCTTTGTGCACAGTGGGTATAATGTAGGGGACATCTTATTTATTGGCAATTGAAGGTCTCCTTTAGGTACGACGACGAGCGAAGCGAGGAGGAGTGTTAGGTAGAACTGTGCCCTTGCAGCGCGCGAGCCGAGCGAGCGAAGCGAGCGTGCCGCGGCAGCGGCCGGCGAAGCGTCAGAACTGATACTTTTAATAATAGTATATTTACGACATAACATAAACTAACCAGGTTTTGTAAACTAATAATAATAATCACTAAACTTTGACCGTGTTATGGCAAATAATTATTATGGTGATTGAATTCTATGGCATAGGTATAATTTAAGCACATTTAATAATAGGGAAAATGAGATGTATGGCACACGTATAGCTATGACACTTAAAAGTTATGGCAAATGAAAATATTGCAAATGAGCATTATGGCATAGAATATAAAATTATGGCAACTGAAGTTCGAGCATGTGAAAATATTGCACTGCGATAACGGCCGAGAGTTAGAGCAAAAAATATTGGGCTGTAGGTAGCTTGTTGTTTATTTTTTAGCCGAGAAATACCTACTTCCTAAAGGGTATTATCTTGTTTCTGAGACTAGTTTTATCATTTCCCTAAATTTGCTAAGAGATTTGATGAAATCACTAAGGGTAATGAAGAATTCCACCAGTTATTGCTGTGATTCTTTCATTTCCCTAAAACTGTTTAGGGAGTTGATCAAATCACTAGACGTGTTTAGTAAAATGTTATAACCGAGTTGAATTAATTACTCGTTTTATCATTTCCCTAAAACAACTCAGGCATTTGATCAAATAACTACGTGAAATGATGAAATCTAGCAGCCATTTTTATGATTCTTTCATTTCCCTAAAATGACTTGGAGACTTGATCAAATCACTAAATTTCGCTAGGAAAATGACACAACGCGTGTCATTTTTATCATCTACCGGGAGTTGATCATATCACTGAGAAATTTGATCAAATCCCTGTTTTCATCATATCACTGCGACAGATATACTGTTAGAAAGAGATCCTATAAAACAATAGCGCACTGAAAAGAGAAAAATAATAATTTTGTCTTTTATAACGACTATTATTTTCGTTGTAAGGTATATTATTTTTGAAGTCTGTGCCAGCTGGTTGAGCTGGTGCAGCAACTCTTCACTCTCAACTCTTCACTAAGGTGCTCAAGATTGTTTAAGGCTGACACCGACTCCGATATAAGACGTTACAACGAAAATAATAGTCGTTATAAAAGACAAAATTATTATTTTTTTCTTTTCAGTAAGCTATTGTTTTTTGTTGCCTTTTAGTTTTTTTGGGCGGTTATTTTTTTTTATTAAAAAGTTATTATTTTATAATTTTCTGTGGCTATTATTTATACAAATTATTACATGGTTAATATCATATTATTTTTAAAATAGCTACCTACCTTGTTTTTGCTATTAACTTTTAGTGAACAATAAATAACCCCTATTTTCCCACCCTAAGGGTAGGTTTCTTTTTTTCCAAATTTGTATGTGATCACTTTGAGTTATACCCTATCCAATAAAAAAAAACTATCAAAATCGGACAGCGGACTACTCTGTAAAAAGTTACCCGTGGTCATACGATATAATCGGTGCCTGAAAAACTAATCAACCCCTATTTTTCTACTAAATTCCAACCCTAAGGAGGGTTGGAATTTTTTTTCAAAATTAAAACATGACTAATTTTGAAGTAAGTATACCCTTTCCAATAAAAAAATAATTATCAAAATCGAACCACTCTGTAAAGTTATGCGTGATCATACATAAAAAAAAAAATACGCGTCGAATTGAGAACCTCCTCCGTTTTTTTCGTCGGTTGAAAAAATACAAAAAATAAAAACACATACTTAGGGTTAGAGCAATGGTTTATTTACTTTTAAATTACTTTAATTTAACGCTCCTCTTTGTTATTTTCCAAAATTTCACTGTGATTAGCTTGTGTGTGAGTTATTATGGGTAGTTGCCTACTAGTCAGCTGGATTTCATGCAAGAATCAATCGTAGTACCTACCTATTATATTATATATATTAACATTTTTTATATACCTATCTGCATATAAACAACAAATAATCGTTAACAATAAATGCTCATACCTATGTACATACTTATTGATAGGTACATATAAATAAGTAATTGTAATTTTTAATTTACCAATATTTGCCAATAGCTGATAGTCCATCCTCTTGGCAATATGGAACCACCATAGCCAGCTTACTTATCTTCGTTTATAAGTTTTGAAGGCAGAGACATGAGCGGATTAAGCCGTACCATGATATATTTTTCGTTTATGTACAGTACAAATTCGCTGGCATATTTTGGAGAAGGCCCTCTATAAAAATTCTCACCAAAGTGCAACGGCACCTTCCTTTAAAAAGTAGTAGGTAAGTATTATTTCTTAAAAACTTAGATAAGAGAATGACAGAAGAAATGTACTATCAAGCGACGCACATACTGGTATTTGGCCAATCTAGGAGGACATAAGTCCTAAAATCTAAATTGCACTTACACCCCTAAAAATCAATTCCAGGTAAAGGTAACGAACTTGTCCATACTACCCCGGTGCATCCCCCCTCCCCGAGTGCTTCCTGATTAAGTAATGTCAATGGGAATTCGATTGTTTTGTCACGTGCACGTATCTATTCTCAAAGCGCTCTTAAAAGTGTTAACTTTGAAGCATAGTTTTTAAATCTTCTAGTTAAAATTATAATTTTAAAGTGATGGATCCTAATAAAGCAGGTAAGAAACTCAAGTAATGTGTTAAAAAAAATACGTTAAACTGGATTAACATATTAATAATCTAACTGACAAAAATAAGTAAATTTAATACTCGAATTTGGGCACAATTTCTTATTAACTAACATTTTTGTTTATGTATCGGGATATATCGGGCTATAATTTTTATTACAAGTTATTCTACATATAATATTTTCTTAAAAAACAAATAAATCACGTCCGGATTCGTCCGGATAGATATTTTTTTTAATTAATTAGTATGACACAAAAAAATAATTTAAAAAGGTATTTTTTTTTTTATGTCACTTGTACATAGTCTATGTTTGTTTTAGGTTTACGAGGGTCATTACGAGAAAAGATTGTGACCCGACAGTACTTATTCAATCGTTTCAAAAACCAAGATTTGCCTAATTTAGATGAAAGGTTGGATTTTTTGAGAAACCGGCTGTTATCAGACAAATCATACGATAACGATCAAATTGATACTTTAAAACTTAATTTTGCTTTTTTTTTAAATCAGAAATGAATTAAAGATGAACTAAAGCTCATTAAAAGGTAAAATTTTTGAACAATCTAACCAATCATGGCTGGAGCAAACGTTTGAAATTCCTGTCGCTGACCACGTACATAATGGACATGCGTAAATCCAATGTAGGAAATACAAATGATGGTAACACAAGAAGGATTTTCCTTTAAACACCCCCGCTTAGCTTCAGAAATTACTAGGGTTGATTACGAGTTGATTTACAGGTTAATAATGGTTATATTGGAAGTCATTTCGAATGGACACAAAGTTGACCCAATTAAATATGAAAGTATGCCTTAAATAGGTACAGCTCATCTTAATACACGATTATATGACTGGCATCCCATGATGCCAACACTTCACAAAGTGTTGATACATGGTACGGTAATAATCAGACGAGCTCTACTACCGATTGGACAGCATTCCGAGGAGGCAGCTGAGGCTCGCAATAAACATTTTGGACCGATTTCGGCAGAAAATTGTCTAGAGAAAGCTGCAACCAGGATGTTTTTAATCATTTTATTTTGAGCTCGGATCCTTTTCCAAGCACCCGACGTGCGATTAAAAAAAGGATATAAACTAACACAGTCTTTCCTGCGACCATAGCCATGTTCGTATCTGCGGAACCGTATATTGTGGAATATTCGTCAGAAAGTGATGAACAATAGGGTATATCGTATTTTATATATTTTTAATGAATATATTAATATTTATATTAATTAAAAATATTTTTTATTTAAGTATTTTTTTTGTTATTTTTTTATTTTTTTTTATTTTATTTTTTTAAATAAATATGTAAAATACTACCTTGACTTTTATTTATGACTTTAAAATTATTAAAACAACATATCTGTCTTATTTCCGCTGGTTAAATTCCAATTATACACAAAAATAATATTGTCCCCCTAGATCGACCAAATACCAGTATGTGCGACGGGTCGACGCAAGGGCCATAAATATTGTTATTTTCGATAACTAGGCACCTACATCATTTTGCTGTAGAGTTTTCACATTGTAATTTGGTAGGTACAATTATTTAATTAATATTTTATCAACAATAAATAAATAAAATTAGGTACATGTACAAATTAGGTACATTTGACAAACCCAACTTAGATGATAAGTATAAAGTAAGGAATTACTTGAACTGTTCTTACTTTGTTTCACAATAGGTAATGTGAATTGGGGCAATTTCACGCAGAAACAAAAAGTTGTTCAAGCAACTACCTAATTCCGAAATACATGAAAGTTCTTGTGGAGATATAATTTCAAAACATACCTACTATTAATACAATATCCTTAAATAGAGATGAACATGAATAATTATGAGCCATTTGTGTTATATGCGTAAGTAGAATCAATTTTTGTTTTTGTGTTATAAGCATCAGTTAGTCATAATAGGTAACCTAAGGTGCAATATAATGCTCATGGTTGAAGATTTGGCACAATAAATGCAATGGAGTGTTATTTTCATATTATGTCGTCAAGTAAAATTATTAGGTACATAGTTAACTAATAATTTTAAGTACCTACGTAGTTACAACTGATGCTGACATAAGTTTGATACATAGCAATGTAGGTAAATTGATCAGTGTGTTGTATTAGCAAATTATAAAAACAATCCTGAGATAATTACAATCCTATAGACTAGACAACAAAAAAAATCCAAGTGCACGAAGTGTTCCGTACCATTATCTATATGTGAAATAAAATAATAAAATGGCAAAACATTATCGATGGAAAGTTGTGAGGGGGCTCTCATAGAATAAACATGATCGTATGTTGTATGAGAGCTCCCTTAAATATTTATTTTACCTATACTGTTTTTTTAGTATTTGTTGTCAAAGCGGCAACACAAATACATCATGTGTTCATTAGTACAGCCTGGTGATAGATGGACGGACGGACAGCGGAGATACAACAATAGGATCCCGTTAAACCCTTTGAGTACGGAACCCTATTAAAGACGATAAAATCTATAAATAATTTATTGGCAATTGCCAAGAAACAAGATGTAGGTATAACATGTGGTGCAACGCTGTAACATCTTGTGTGAGAAAACAATTTTATATACTAGATACCTATATACAGATTGACAAAAAAGTACCTAACCTAAAAATACATATATTTTTAAAGATACAATATATCAATATGTTAAAATGCTACGTTAGATCGTACACATTCTACCAACTTGATAATCAGGTATCATTCGGTGTTTTTTTTATATTTATCATTTATATGTTTATGGTCATCAAATTTATTACCAGAATGACTATATATTTTTACAAATAGCTTTTTTGCCAATCTGTAACGAAGCATATGTTGCCGAAAATACTTAAAAACTAAATTTGAAACAAATCTACGTGGTACATAATAAATATATAGATGGCACAAGTCGTTGTAAAGTTACACATAAAATACGACAAATCGGATTCATAAGTTACATACAAACATTATTTATTCATATAGAATTTCATAAGTTAATATAATTTTGATTATAAAATACATTTAAGAGGAGTTCAAAATTTCTTAATAATAAGTAATAAGGGAGTATCATAAAATAGTTGTAATTTAACTAGCAGCTATTATGTTTACAGTGAAAAAATATCGACATATCTACCCAATTAAAAATAACCGTAGCTACGTATTTCATAGTTAGTAAATAATTATCAGGTAGCTACATATGTACCTAAACAATATGTGTATCATTACTAACCAGTAATTTACTACTAGTTTGTACAAAAGAATATTATTACATAATTATTTGCGTATTGTTCGGACAAAAAGATTCTGATGTACATTTACAACTCACATAAAAGATTAGGTAGTTGCTCATGAGAGTCATAAGGAATTATATTTTCTTCATATTGTTCTCTACACAAGTAATTTATTACTTGTAGGGAAGTGCCATAGTGAGAGATATATAGGTACATACACATACCTACATATTCGGAATTTAACTACTTAGTGCATTTCAAGTGGAAAAGATAAAATATAAATATGTATTGCTTATTTGAGCAGTCCGTTGTCCTTGATCCATGGATGTATGGGTATTAGATAGGTATGTTGATAAAGTCTAATATATTATGGTGTTGTTATGATAATGATTCAGTCAAATAATGTATGAAATACTTAGTCATTAATTGTTTTTTAGTGAAATTAAATTAAGAAAGAATCAGTCTTCATAATTTGAAAGGAAGAACATTTAGAATTTTTGATATAATATGTAGGTAGTAGTAGTATGGCATACTCGTGTAAACCAAAATGTGCAATTTCGACAGTTAATGACAAGATGTTAACGCGTATTGTGTATTGCGGAATGTAGCTTTAGCTCTTAGTGTCACAAATAGACATAATCTCTGCCAACCCATGAAATGGATTGTGGCGAGGGTATGTATGTGTTTATAATGTATGCAAATGTCTTTAAAACTAAAAAAAGTTGTTAGTGGACTAGATGTAGCAGTGTTTGTAATTAGTTCTTTGAGACATATTTTACGCCAAAGTTGTTACACTTAAATATATACATTATAACTACACAATACTGCCATTATCACATTTCCTTTAAAGTTTTCCATAAGAAGCTATATTTTTAAAATTGTAATATCAATCCGTATCTACCTATTGACGCTAATTTACACGGTAGCATATTATAAGTTGAGAGATTTATGAGAAATGTGACGCGAATTGCAAGATTATTTTCCTCTAAGGCCAATAATCAATTTCACGCGAAAAAAACCAGTAGGTAGTCTACTTAATGCGTCTGTGTTAATTCGATTAGCTGAATCAATATCGGTTTTTCAAGTACCCTACGGGAGTAAAATCCGATTATATACAGTAATATTTCGAGTTGAATATATTTTTCTATTAAGGGAGATAATAGTAAGTAAGTAGTAGTATTAGTGTAATATAGCGGGACAATATGCGAAATAGTTATTAATAGGTAAGTAGTCAAATACTGTCACCTCCATGTTAATCGTAATTATCCACAGAACGCAGATAGCTATATTTATCAAGGAAGTTATAAAAGTAATACCAAGTCACAAGCCAAAGTCACATACCAAGTCTTACAATTAACAATTATGAATCGTTTGTTTGTTATGTTAATTGATATAACTATCAAATTATTATTAGTTATTGTGAGTGATCCTACCATATCGACTGAACCGATTTTGATGTAGTTTGGCACTTAAAATGTGATGATAAACAAGGCGCATACAGTTGAAATTATTAGTTAATTGCAATGCAAAGTCTACAAATACAGCCGTTATATTTTGGCAACTTTTCCATATAAATACCTACATTACCATTAGACATAATTCGTCTACTAGTAAATGTTAAAAAATCCTTGAAAATATTAAATACTTACTCTCATTTGTTACTTGAAACTACAGGTTATATACATTTTAAACGTATTTTGTTCCTTCATAAACAAGTAACTTTTGCAAATGACTTATAATGATTTTCTGGATATTATCGACTTATACCTATTTGGTTCCATAAGTATCTCTCAGATAGACATGTCTACTAAGAAAATATAGTAATGTAACGTATAAATAAATAAATAGATTCATTAACGTGGGTAATTGTGGATATACCTAATAAGTAAAAGCTATTATTTCTCAAAAGGAGAACGAAACAAGGCAGTATTTTTTTAGGAAATAAATATAAGCTGTTTAATGTAGGTAATATTGTGTAACAATCAACTTTTTGTTGTTTAGTATTTTTAATTGTTTTCACCAAGTATATATATTCTGTAATAATATCATTTGTTCTATAAGTATAACATTTAAAATATAATTTATAAAACCTGAAAGATCGGTACGACAAAGCACCTCAATCTACAAGTGTCAAGCTAGCAACGGATTGAAATGAAGTGAGCTACTCAATGATATTTGCATATTATAATCTGAACTAAAGAATTGGGAACGAGCCAGGAGATAAAAAATAATATTTACTCGGCAGTGCTGCAGTACAAAAGTACACAGAAATATCACGTTTATTAATAAACGCTAATATATTACTAAACTGGTCTCCTATAGATTTACTTTAGATTCACCTCGTCTCTAATAATTTAACCATTCAAAATTGCTTAATCAACCAAAAATAACATAAAATATAACAATTTTGCGGTACCCTTACATTTTCGTCGGGCGCTCACGAACAATAAATAGCAGTCACCTTGAGTCCACCATCTTAGACTAATATCACAGGGTGTGAACCCTCACGTGACGTCACACGTAGGTCTCTTCTGTGGCGGGCGCAAAGCACCCGTCGAGGGCCAGCCCCTAGCTGGACCGCTCATCGGAGACGCTGTCCACCTCAGTGGAGGCGCGGGCCGTGGGCTAGCTGATCGAGGAACTGCTCGACGACGACATGTGGTCTCTCCCTAATTCAGCCGCCATTATTGCGATTGTCAACTCTTTGCGAGCCTTTTGCACCACCCATGCCATTAGCAATATGCCTATTAGTATCTGAAAAGTAGAAAAGTACACAGTTAGGCGTTATAAAAGTCAAGATATAATCTATTTCGTGTTTTTTATCTCAAGGTTAACGAAAATGCGTAAATAAAACGATAACACCTGAAATACAACACGCGTGCAAACAGATGAGCGATAACAGTTCAATGTAGTGATTATGGTGATGCTAAGCCCACTTATCAGGGATATCATATCAAGTGACAATAGATATTTGATTAATGGCCACCTAAATTAGTTTTACATGGTGTAATACAAAAACGAGAAAAACATGAAGTTCATACTTGCACCGATTTATTAGCCGATTTTAGAAAGTCGGGAGTCTAGCTTCGTTTCAAGATACACATTTCAACAAGGCATGTATTGTAAGTAAGTAAGATTAAACATTTAGACGTGCCTGCTTAAAGTATGTATAATTCCTGACGCGCCATAAGGTGTTTATATGACGCGACAGATACGTACCTAGACAATATAGGTACTACTATATATTATACACTCCTAGTTTAGTCATACACATAGTGTAAAAGCAAACTTTTTTATGACTGGGTAGGTAGGTACATAATATAACTTCGTATGATGCCCGATAAGGAACAATAATAATAAAAACCTTTTGTTTCCCATCTCAACTTTTATATTGTTGGATTAATTAATAAATCCAATACAAATTACGCCGATTTCTAAATTTAATAACTTATCTTACAATCGCGATAACTACCTAGGTACATACCCAAATTTAATCCCAATGTTACGTAAAGATATAAAATATTATAAGGAAAATGTAGCTTGTACTCCATCTTGCGAGATAAATAAAATTCCTAATCAGAATATTTATTAAAATAGTCAATTTAGCCTTACTACTCTTTAGAGTTAGACTATCGTCAGGTCAGTCGTGCTATTAATACGGGAACTGTAAAGTTTTTGAAACGTCGGCAAATAAAATAAAATACGCCAGTTAAATCCGTTATAGTTGTTTCATTCCAAAATGAGACTGCTTAACATATACTTTTCACAGTATAATATAATATTGTTGTAAAAAGAAAAACAGTTAAATTTGACGCTTAATTACTTTGCATTACATGTTCGATGTAAAAATGACAATAACTGTAAGAAATTATGAATCAGTCATAGCTAATAATAAAGCACAACTAGATATAAATTATTTGCGACATTCGCGACTACATTGCAATCCGTCACTAGAAAATTCTTGAGTTACGATAAGATTGTGCAAAGGAAAATAGCAAGACACCAGGGTCAAGTACTTAGGTACATATGTATATCTAATAAAACCGATAATGGTGCTATAGATATATCAAACAGTTTATTCAAACACATAATAATATATTAACTTTATTACATTATTACAGGCCTGCTGTTTGTCAATGTCCGGGTTAGCAAGTAGGTACATAATATTATATAGGTGTATCACTTTTCTAACAGATGAAATAACATAGTTTAAGCCGCGAATAGTTACCAATTACCATTCTTTATATTTTTGGTTAAGGTACAAATATCTTACTCGGGACTTACTTGGACATGGTAAAACAGGCCCCAAGTTTAATTTCATCACTTATCAGTCTTAATTGAGTGCAAAGTGTGGGTGACAGTAAATACCGAGGATAATTATTAAGAACATGTCTGTGATTATGATTATATTCTCCTAGTTCTCTAGAATCTTTAAATTCAGCGTAAGCATTATCCCTATAGTCAAAGAGGAGACCGCTTAACAATGCAAGGAAATTAGAGAGTTACGTCATTGTGCATTGCCCTTGCGGCAACATTCCTAATTGACAGCTGCATTTGATTGAAATAGTGTCCTTATTCGCGGCTATTATCCAATTAGAGCACCTATATGTGGTGAGCCATATCACATGGTCTCTCTCTAGCTCCCTCTGCTGTGACAAGAAATTGCTACAGGCTATCGCTCTGAATGTATTAAATTATACACATTGATTGATCTAAACCCAAGTCAAGCAAAGCTTGTACTATGGGCACTAAATAGTGAATACAAACATGTTCTTAGAAAGATTACGAACGCGTAAACTTCGACTTCGTAGATATGACCTCTGACCACTAGACCACTTGGCATTATGCTGTAGGTAATATTATTTATTATAAAACGCCGTTTTGATAAGATTTTATTTACACTAGTCTAATTTCGTCATACTGTCTAATTATATACATATTACAAGAAAATATTAATGTTTTTTATAACTATCTTTTGCAATTAGGTAATAGGGTTTGACTCAAAAAACTTTATAATATTACTGTAGAAGTTTAGATCGAGTGGATAGCAAGCGCTTGCAGTGGGAAGCGCGCGTGTACCAGGCCAGGGTATGCATTTCATTATAATTAATGTACACCCTGTGATGAACATAATTATTATCGAAACTGACCTGAAAAGCGAATACGATGTATCCAGTGATGTGCGGTTCGTGTAACACGTCGTGCATCGACCGGAGCGTCGATCCGAGGTATACGTTGATCAATTGCGCGGGGAATAGACCCAGCATCGTCGCTAGGTGGTACCCGCAGCCGCGCACATCGCTCACCTAGAACATTAGAAATACTTTATTTAAGTACTCTTTATATTTTTTTTTATTTATTATTTATCATAACAAAACTTTAATGTACAAAAGGTGGACTTAATGTCATAGGTACCTATGGCATCATTCAGCAGTAAAAGTTTGAAGTAAACAGAGAGCATAATGTGGGGGCTCAACTAAATATAACACAAGTAAAAATCTAAACACAATAAGTACACTAATTATATTATAGTTACAATATAAAACAGGAACAATAGGGTAGAAAGGTCGAATATTCTACATAATTGAGGATTTTGTGTATCAGTATTAATCGATACGAGATTTTATTTTATGTAAGTATAATCAAGCTTTTTGATTACACATTGAAAAATGCCTAACAATAGCCGGACAAGCTGGACATCGTTTATTTTGTCCGGATACGTAATCAAAAAGCCTACCTATTAACCTACCCTACCAACATGCCCACACGCCTGATACAGTCGCACGTTATACCAACGCGTGACTGCAATGATGCTGTCACTAGTTTGACCGTGCAAAGTGCGATTATATCAACACAGCATTGCGTTTTAGGCGTAAACAGTTTATTTAGGCGTAACAATACAAGTTTGTTTGTATTTCAGCGACTAACTAAGGTATAAATTTAAATGGAAGCATTATAGGCAGATAAGATTAAACTCGTTTGCAGTCGCTGAATTAATTTACTTAAACAAATGTAACAGTTAGTGCTTCTGGAAAACAAAATATGTATATCTAAATCTATGGTACCTACGTACCTACCTACTTATCGATCGTCTAAACTACTTAAGTTCTTAAGACAGTTTTACACGATACCAGACACAACCTAGAATATTTAGTACCTAGCAACAGCACTCGTCCCAATTCAATGACCCGGTAACTTCGCTAGTGTGACTGCTATCACCTTAATGCCAAGGCCGAACCGACGTTTATAAACCCCGGACATTTGGAGGAAATGGACTTTTTCCCACGTTTCTTGGAATAAGCAAGTACTTACCTATATTTTTGGAAAGTATATTAATAATAGTAGATAGTTATTTATATGGTAAAAAAACTAACAGAATAATTACCTACTCAGCAATGCCTGACAATAGCCATGAAGGTATCTACTGTAGAAATTGCATTGATGCAATCAATTGCAATCCATAGTGGATACTGGACAATATATGTTTCTAATATAGAAGACGATTGTCATAATATATAGGTAATATAGTCCAGTCTCTAGTACTTATAATGGTTGATGAAATGTTGATCAATAATAATTTTATATTTCTATTTTAAGAGTGTTTGCATTGAAGGCCTCCTTATAGTAGGTATGCTAAGTAGCATATGACGTAAGTAATTAATATGTTTAAACTAGTCGTTTGCAGACAATAAAACTTATTTAACTAAAATCCGTATCTATTAGGAATCTTAATTTGCCTATATGTATATACATGTATTCTACCCGTAGGTACCTATCCTATCACTGTCAGCTTAACAAGAAAGGTACTTACTTAAATAACTCATATGTTATTTTGTCTGATCTTATAGTTGTTCGTTTTGACTAGATATTGTATTTTAAAAAAATAGCCGTTATAGGTAGGTAAGTATGATTTTTTTTATGAGATAGGTACTTACTCTTGGGTTGAATCCGTCTAAAATCGAGAATCTACTAAGATTAAATATTTAACTACCTACCGAAAAATAAATTGACAGAAGAATTAAAAAACGTCTAGTAAAATAAAATTATAGTAAGTAAGTACCTACCTATAATATAAAATATTGCTCAAATGCAAGATATTATGACAATAAATGTCGAATCCAGTCATAGTTAATTTTAACAACTGCACATGTACCTACTTACTTATATTTAGTTAGTAATATTTTATGGTGACATTCATCGGCTCTCTAAGTAGGTATATCAATTATCAACATTACTTGCTGAAAAACGTGCCAAGAATTTTAACGTCGATTATGTACCTACATGTTTTTATTATCGTCGCAGCACCGTGCTTTTGTGTAGGTACGGAATAACAACGATATTTTTAACAAACTAAAATCTGACATCAGAATAAAAACCCGTTATATTCACGTCACGGTAAATACGGAATAGGTCACAAATATGTACCTACATATATGCAAAACTATCTTTACGTAATGGGAATAATTACCTAGCAAAGCAAACCTTACTAATATATCTTATAGCAAAACCGAGTACTTAAGTACTTATTTAAGCTTATTTTTGATACGATTTTACTCCAGACCCAAGCACTTAATAAGTGATAAATTTTGGCCGTAGTCGCGCTAGTGAAAAAGAAACACTTAAACCCTTTTTCACTAGGACCGGAGCCCGGAATGTAGAAAATGGGATCTTACAGAAGAACATAGTCTATAGGTAGGTATCCAGATCCCAGAAGATCATGTCTTTGAAATTATCAATGACTCCACTGGCAACTTGTGCTATTGATAGATGGCTACCTAATCTTATGATCATTTGACGTAGTTTTTACATAAAATATTAACGCTGAAGAAACGCGAGTGTATTTTGCCTTCACGCACGTCAATAAATTTTCACGGCCATCTACGTGTTTACATTAATGTCTGTCCTGACAAATTATTCACGAAAGATAATGTAGTCCAATGAAAACTAAACATTTTCGAACCGAGACTTATCACCATCCAAAATAAACCGACTACAAATAAAGTAGATCCGGATAATTATTAATTGCTTAACTTTCATAACTCCGTGACTACAGATAGCTACGCAGAATGCAAGAGAATAATATTCATAAAATCTTATTTTCCGTTAGAAAGATTCCAATACAATCGACGTAGGCACTCAATTGTAGATCATTGTTTATTTTAAATTACCTACCTCCACACTTTTATAGAATCGTTTCTCTAAATTAAATTGCCGAAATACTTATAAACTCCAGGTACAGGTAGGTACCTACCTAAGTATGATGGTGGTGGGTTACTGTTCATCTTGCTGTAAGTAAGTATTTTACTGGATTTAACAAGATTGATGAAAATACCTACCTACCTGGTAGAAACTGGTTCAATGTTCTGGTGTAGGCCGTGTAGGTACTATTATCTATTCTGTGGTTCTGGGAATGGCGGGACCGTGAACTCTTATCACTATAGTTCGTAGCTAAATGTAAGTATTTATACATTGATACAAATGTAGTTACCTTCTTATATGAATGAACTAAATGAAGTAGGTACTTAGGTAGGTAGGTACGTACTAGTACGTAGATTAGGAATCTAAGGAATCTATTTCTTTTCGTTGCGTTATTATTTTTTGTTGCTCTTTTAGTTTTTTTTGGCGGTTAAATTTTTATATTAAAAAGTTATTATTTTATAAAATTTTCTGTGGCCACAATTTATACAAATGATTAAGTAAGTATATGGTTAATTTTTAATTACTTTTGAAATAGATGCCTACCTTCTTCTTGCTATTAAGTTTTAGTAAACAATAAATTACCCCTATTTTCCCACCTTTAGGGTAGGTTTAGTTATTCCATTTTTTTATGAGATCAAATTTGAGTTAGGTATGCCCTATCCGATCAAAAAATAATTATCGAAAACCGGACTTCTCTGTAAAAAGTTACCTACGCGTGGTCATAGGTCCCCTATTTTCCTACCCTTAAGGTTGGATTTTTTTTTCCAAATAAAAATTGGACCAACTTCAAAGTAGGTAGGTAAGTATACCCTTTCCAATAAAAAAGAAATATCAAAAAATATATATAGGTACCTACCTATGTACCTATACGCGTCGACTTACGAATCTCCTCCGTTTTTTTCGTCGGTTGAAACTTGAAAATGAATATTTAAGCAAGTTGAATCGGTTATTATTGTTTTATTCCAATTCAATCAGTAGAAACTATCAAGAGTAAACCTGTTCAGTTTAAAAGTCACCTTACAATACCTTTTTCTCACGAATACTTTTACCCAATAGGTAGGTTACTTAACTACTTACCTACCTTCTTTTATCTATTATCTAGATATGTATATATTCCTTTTATCTAGATAGGTAGGTACTTTTACCCGATTACCATTACCATTACCAATATCGCATATACATACCTACCAAGGTAGGTAGGTCTATTTAAAATTTCTATGCACGTGTCACATTGTAAATGCGCCAATCTACCAAAATAATACCTACCTACCCACCTGGATACCTGGTGTCCAATCAAATTAATCACCCATTCATAAATAAAATGACCGTCACTATTTTATGTAAGAGCCAATAAAAGAAAAAGGTTGTGGATAATTAGGTGTAGAGATAAGTATGTAACTATTTACTTACTTATACCTAGGTAGGTACCTACTCAGTGGTGCAAAAAAAGCTTTAAGATTGAGCAAGTTACGTAGACGCGAAAGTTTGTAAGTAATTAGGTAGGTAGGTAGCTATATTGTCATCAGAAAAACAAAGCCTCGTCTGCCAATTTAAGTGTAATTTCTTACTTACTTACTTATAAATATTAAGGTTCAATAATCCCATTACGTAGTTAACTATTTGATTATACCTAACTATCTACCACGTTACAGGTGGACCTAATAAAATCGTGTTAAAAAGATTCAGCGGCGTCATGAGCCAACTGTAAACAGTAGCCTAGGATATAGGTACCTAAATAGATTTACGACGACATTAGCCTTGAAACAAGATCCAAGTCATATTGATAGTAAAAAAAATGTATGCACACGCTTGCGTACCTATAAAAGGTGCCTACTCACATTTTGAGTTAGTATCAAAATAATATAAATAAGCTTGCAGCTACTATCGTCTCTAGGTACCGACCGGTTTTTTATATTTAATCGCACAATAGTTCTATCTATAAAATGTTGAGACCTAAGTACCTACTTACCTATTTTGTTTGTTGAAGCTTATCTGAATTCTAGGACTGCGATGTTTTGTAGTAGGTAATAATAACTTTCCACCCTGCTGCGTTGCTATTATTTCCGCATGGGTTAATTATTTTCTTAGCTACCTCTCCACGCAACGCGGGTTAAATATTCTAACAAGTTATGTTATCGAACAAGGTCGGGCAGAGTAATAAATTTCAAGGTTTTGTAAAGTAGCAGTAGGTAGGCAAGTACGATATCCCGGTTAAGCTAACTATTTTGTGGTATTGTCAGAAAATAGAAGTCACAAAGTGTAGCTAGCTAAATACCTACCTCTCATTTTGGTTCCGGACCGTTTAAGGTTTACTTATTATTACCGGAACTTCCGGTAATAATAGGTAAACCTTAAACGGTAGAGATATTATCGTTCTTACACTTGAAAGTTCAACCTAGATTAATATGATAAATGCAGTTTTTGTTTGTCAATCGAACTAGCTATAGGTGTAAAGTAATGAGTGCTTCAATTGTGTACCTACCTCCCCGTTGGCTTGTCAGTCAGACTGAATGGTAAATTTAAATTATGGGTTTGTAAAGACTTGTCTGCTAGTCGATGTATCGATGCCGTCAGAATATAGAACTCGTGCATAATGTATTAGAAAATTACGTGGTTTCATGTTCATCAAACATGAAAATACGTGGGTAGAACGACAGGAAGTACATACCTATGATTCCTTAAAATGAATAACTTGCAATTTACTGAGTAAGTAAGTATATTTGCATTGCCCGTATTATCAAAAACCTATCTATTTAATACTTGCTGTTAGTTGTACTTCAAACTAAATAGATACACAGGTAGGTAGGTACCTACTTGTTCTGCTCCAAGTAGGTACCTATGCACTATGATAATACTTATGGTTAAATCAGTAACATTTTTGAAATAATTTGGAGTGCATTATAGCGCCTAACCATAAATGGGACTTATTTATGACTCCTTAACTGTAAATTGTGCAAATTGGATAACTTCACAAAAATAATTAAATAATGACACAATATAATTATGATAACTCAACTACAATCATTTAAAAAATATATATATATATATATATATGATAAGTGACAATTTACTTTATTATATTTGATAATTTCATACTTTAAAATAAATTGAGGATGATTGTTCATGCTCAATTAATTTGCCATTGTAAGTGAAGTGCCTATAAATTGTATCACCATAGACATTACCAGAGGCTAAATGGGCCAATTTATATTGCTCACCAGATTTAGAGATAACATCGCACCATGTGTAAATGTGTTGTAAAGGGGACTTTATCTCTTTAATTTGGACACTGTATTGAATAAACCAACATTGTGACTATAGATAACAATTAAATAAGAGCATAATGTTACTATGCTAACAATTCTGCTTGGGTCATCAATTGCTGAAAATGAATAATGCACTTACACTGAGTGACTTAATCAGATTTAAATTGGCTGTAAGAGATGGCCAGACCGATGCACAAATGATCTTATAAGGATATTTTTTTTGATTCAGAACCTTGGCACCCTAAGAACCTAAGACTTGCTACTATAATAAATACAGGTCTATGTATGGTACCTACTTACCTACCTGACAACTCTAAAGGATTAAAACACAGGTATGTTGCAAAAGGAAAAAAACTGTAGATGATATATAATACCATATATATATATATATATATACAGCAGCAATAAATAACATAATATAAAGGATACCAAACCATAGAAATTATGAGGATAGTATGATCCTGGCCAACAATCATATTAATTTATAAAAACAGGTAGTCATAAATATCAACCCTTTAGAAGATTTGGTATTCTATTAGTAGTCAAATACCCTCAAACTATGCCTTCAAACTGTGGTATGTTAATGTGGGTACCTATTTAAGTGTGACCTTCAATGTTTCAGAAGGAAATGGGATTCTGACATTTGATAACCTTGACATTTGGTTGTGTATATTAAGTTTGTTATTTATAGATATCCACATGGAATCTTGTGCATGATAAATTAAAGAAAACTATTGAAACACAAATTGAATAAGTATAATGGCTACTTAATGTTTCATTACAAACAAAAAAAGGTTGTATCCAAAATTCCTTCTAAGTAAGGAAATAATAATATTATATTATAAATAGCAAGTTATACTTACAGCAAAAATAGTATTCTGCAGACCAAATGGTATCGGGGTTAATCTTGCAAAGAAGACTATTTTGAAAGCTTGAGGACCAGAGATCACTTTGAGCAAGGCCCTTGCAGTTTCATTTTTTAACAGTCTATCTAATGGTAAATATGCTCGTAAAGCTTTCAGCGTGAAATGTGCGACTGCAACGCCAAAATTAGCGCTCACTAACACTGTACCTAAACCCTTCAAAATCCCAAATAAATAACCACTGGTTATTATCAGCACTAAATAACCAATTGTCACAGGAAAACTCACTATTAAAAACAATCCCATAAACATTAGAAATATAATCTTAGGGTCCTGTCTGTCTACCCATACCAAAATAGTTTTTAAATACTCTTTGAAAAAGTATAACACAAATACAAGACACGTTAGCAGTAGGATCAAAATTAAAATTTGAAATAAATAGTTGTAAGCAGTCTTGCTGTTAATTTTAGCCCACAGGGTCTTTTTCCTCGTCGTAGCGGACGGTTCTGGTTGGCATTGCTCTACGTCCACTATTTCCATGATTGTTTTGAATTGAAAATTCTACACTGGCTATTGTATAATGTTCAAAAAACACTTCGTATTATATCCCATGGCCTCTTTTACATGCTTCACTTTTTGTATACTAACGCACCGAGTCAGTAGATTAACTTAATGTAGTGAGAAAACCAATTCATAATAAAATGTTTCAAACGTCTACACTAAACACAGTGCACAGACGATATTTTCGACCGATTCGGACCGGAACAACCTGCTAGACTGACGTTAATATTGACGTCTCAGAGACGCGTTTCAATCCGAATATATATATATTATTAAAATAAATTAAAAACATTTATTATAGTATCGCATCAAAACATATAAGTATATAATAATATATCATACTTATATTCGTATATAGTATAAGTATACATTTTTATGTAGATAATACTTTATTTCTTGGCGCGGCGGTATCTTGCTAATGTCGTCTCTACCTAACATACCAACTCTATGCAGTAAAAAAATACGTCTGTCATATTAGTGCTGTGATTATTTTGATTTAATTATTAATTATAAGTATCTGTAACAGTCATTTAATAAAATAAATTAATTTTAAACTAAATGGTTTATAGAAAATTATAGTTTTCCAGTAAGCTATAGTCAGCTTAAATGAAATTCCACGTAGTTAAATATTATACACTTAGAGCATAAACAACTGGAGAGGCCTTCGACAGACGTTCCCCTCTGCCAAGGTATAAGATAAATTATCTAACGCGTTTGTAAAAACTGTTTTCAAACCGCTCACTTTGACAGTGTCACAATCGAAGTCAAAGAGAAAAGAGCTCCCGAAAAATGTCTCCCTGCGCTAAAATAAGTCGTAAAAATCCATCCACTGCATCAAATATACAAAAAAACAGTATTTCCTTTCATATGTAGGTATTTTTTTTGTTCATTAATTGTTATTTTAGAAATAATTATTTTCTCATTCACCACGTGAGAAGCATCGATTCAGGTATCGATTGCATTTTTATTCGTTTAAAATCGTTTAAAAATCTTTATGATAGTCTATGGTCACCATTGACTAACGGCACACATGTATAAAAAATTTGCAGAGTAGTGTATCCGATACTAGGCGCTAATTCGTTTGAATTAAAAGCGATAATAGCATCCAAAATCAAAATTCGGTTAGAGATGTACTTACTGGATAATATAAATATCGATGAATTTACAGTACAGATGATAAGAAGTACCTACGTATATATCCGTATTAGGTATTATTTTGTTAAAATATTTCTATTTCGTTATCCGATTTTCAGCTTGGGATTCAGTAGTCTACTTATTTCTCCAGCTCTGCAGTAATAAACATTTGCCTATTTTTTCATGTTAGATATAGTAGGTAATTGTAATTATTTAAGCATTATTGCTAAAAGAAGTTTACTTGTTTGCTGAACTACGTAGCAACTGACGTTTAATTCTATAATACTATGAATTAAAAAAGTAAGTACACAATTATGTATGAAGTTAAAATTATTATATTTAAATATAAATTGGTTGATCCGCCATTTTGTGTCAAATATAGATAAATGTATCGACAGCCACTTAATCAAGCACTATGTAATCGGTTCAAATCGGTTGCACACACATGTAAAGCTTGTGTACGGACCTGTCGTTTATAATAATGTTTTTGCTAGTGTGAATAAATTCCGCCTAGTGTTGACAGTTTCTATTAGTTTGCGTGTGTAACGATGAGAATTATTTTTACATCAGTGTGCAGTTTTTTGTATGTGTTCCTACCTCGTCCCCCGCTAAAAGTGGCTAAAAAATTTGTATGACAAATAGTGTCAAAGGCCTCTCCAGTTGTTTATGCTCTAAGATTATACACCAGTGACTTGAATCTTTCTCAGTTGAAATTTTTAATCGTATATTCGATTTGAAGCTAAGGACCAAGGCTTTACCTAGCAACACCGATGCTTATGTCATTGATGTCATGTCAAATTAGGACTTGAGAAAAGGCATGTCAAATATTCCACGATACGTTCATGATCACACTTTACTGAAGGAAATTTAACTTAATTTTCTTAATAAGTAAAAAAATAATTGTTATTGCATATTAGTGCGGTACCTATTACTATTTTAATGCTTATGTTTTTTCTGTAGTTAGTCGGTAAACAAGAACCAACCTCAATATGCCTCCAAAAAAAGCTGCCGCTGGTGGCGGTGGTGCCAGCAAGAAGACGGAACAGAAGAAAAAAGAAAAAGTTATAGAGGTATAATAAATTATTATATTACAACAGTATCACCAAGAAGAAACTCGATAATAAATGTATTATGTATACATTGAAATCTAACTGAACTTAAAACTTATGTCTGAGAGCCTTCAATAAAAATTCATAAATGCTATTTATTCCGTTTCATTACTTGTCCTCAGAATGTTCAAGAATAATTGCAGGTGTCTTCTTATCTGAGCTTATAATTTTTCTTTGCCGCACAGTCAGAAAAATTACAAGTAGGTAATGGCTATCATTTATCCTAATAGACTATCACTTCTTTCAGGATAAAACCTTCGGGCTTAAGAACAAAAAAGGTGCAAAACAGCAAAAATTCATTCAACAGGTAAAAATAAATAATCTGAAATTATAGATTATGGTTTTGTCTTTGTTTCTAAATATTAATAATACTAATTGTGTAAAGCAGTATATTTTTTTATCATATCAATTTGATAATGAAAGCTGAACATATTTTACTTATTATATGATTATTATTACTGAATATAAAGTATTACTGAAGAAATAAACAATATTTAATTTGAAAAAATTGAAAAATAACCATATTGGTTTTATAATATTTTATCATCATTTTTATCCATAGTTACTGTTGTTACTTCATATTGCAACCTAATGCTACCAATATCCAAAATAGTATGAAAAATTGTGTTTTCTAATTCAGGTGGAGAAACAAGTGAAAAGTGGTGGTATCCATCCAGCCAAGCCTATGGAAGACAAAAAAAAAACAAAAGAAGAAAAGTTGAAGGAACAAAAGGAATTGGCATTGCTGTTTAAGCCTGTGCAAACACAGAAGGTTGAGAAAGGTTATTATAAACTATACCTCTTACAGATGGCTATTTCCAGGATTTGGTTGAGTTATGCATTGATAGAGCTATACAATACCCTATTGACCTAGACAGACTACCCAAATTTATAGAATGCTATTATTCATTTCGAGAGGTATTGTGATGTTGTGCATAAAATTAAAATGTATTCTAGATGGTCAATCTTATTATTTTTGTTTTACTGTTGCTGTATTTTTCTAGGTACGGATCCCAAGTCTGTGGTGTGTGCATTCTTTAAACAAGGGCAATGTACTAAGGGTGACAAATGTAAATTCTCTCATGACCTGACAATTGAGAGAAAGGTATGTATATTATATTCAGCAATTATAGTTTAGAACTAGTAGTAACTGTGTTTTAAGCAGATCAGAGTAATAAACTTTGGTGCTAATGAAATGTTTATCACAGTCTTCATTTAGGCCAGTCATCACTCTATTTAGGTTTTCATTGAATACTAACAAAACTTCATAAGTGGGTTTTGATATTAATAACGAGTTTAGGGCTAAAGTTTTGATTACAACCACATAACAGTAAATTTTAATATTCTTTTACAGGCGGAGAAGCGATCCTTATATGTGGATATGCGTGATGATGATACTATGGACAACTGGGATGAAGATAAATTAAAGGAAGTTGTAGAGAAGAAACATGCTGAAGGAGATAAACAGAGACCAACTACGGACATTGTATGTATAAAATTTCTTAGTTACTGAATTTCTCTTCTAATTGAGTGAATACATTAACTAATATAAATAAATAAAATATATATATCAATTTTTGGAAAGCAACAATTAAAATGTTTTAATGTGGAATGTTATTTCATATAGATATGCAAACATTTCCTGGAAGCTGTAGAGAAATCGAAATACGGTTGGTTTTGGGAATGTCCTTCAGGCGGGCGATGCATCTACCGCCACGCTCTGCCGCCCGGCTTCGTCCTGAAAAGAGACAAGAAGAAAATGGAGGAGAAAAAGAATGAAATATCATTAGTAGATCTTATAGAAAGGGAGAGGGCGGCACTTGGCCCAAACCAGACTAAAATCACCTTGGAAACCTTTTTGGCGTGGAAAAAGAAGAAGATCAAGGAGAAACAGGTACTGAATTATATACCGAATAATTTTTTGCTCTATGTACAATTAATGATAACAGGTCCTGGGTTGCAGCAAACAGCTTTGGTTCTGACAAACTGACAATAGAAAACTTAATAAGTGAATACGAAATTAATTTGTATGATTTTGATACAAAAAGAAATATTTTTTAAACCTGTGTTGTTTTTTATGCAGGATAACCTGGCTAAAGCGGAAGAACAGCGTCGTAGTGACTTTAAAGCCGGGAGAGCGGTGGGTCTATCTGGGCGTGAGATGTTCTCGTTCGACCCAGCGCTCGCCGATGAGAATGACGACGGCGACGAGGCCGTTGACCTCGCCAACTACGACGACGACGATGCGGAGGATAATAACGAATACAGAGAAATTAAATTTGATGATATCGCTATGGAGGCTTGTGAGGTGAGATTACAGTCATACTCCTGCCAATGTATTTAAGTAACAATGCATACCAACATTATATTATTTCGACTAAGCTATAAAGCTAAAAAAACAGTAGGTACATAATAACTTCTTATACCTACTATAGAAAAATAAAATATTTATGGTAACGTAAAACTTAAAAACATGTGGCATATGGCTATTTTTACTGAGTATATAGTCTGCAGTTCCTTTATTAGTTAAAAAAATATACCTTAAAAAACTACTTTATCGATCTCAGTTCAAGACTTAAATAGATGTTTTCTTTTGTTTCTGAGTTTTCCCCAATCCTTGCAATTCTTTCTTGCAGGTGGACGACACGGGAACGAAAGCCACTAACGACCGCTTGGAACAATTATCTAAGGACCTGGATGCAGCTACCAATGGCGACTCGGCCGTACCTATTAATGAAAACCTTTTCCTCGATGAAGAATTGGATGAAGAACTACAAAACCTCGAACTTGAGGATTAGCCTTTTTTATCTGGAAAAATTCGATTGCAATCTATTGGGGTAGTTGACTGCATTTACCACTCAGATAAATAAACTCACGGATATATATGTATATCCGCTTACACTAAAGCCCCAGATTATTTTTAGGTTAGGGAAGTGAAAAAGTAAATCAATATTCTATCGTTTTATCTAATTTTGAAATAAAACATATTTTCCTTAAAATTTAAATATTTATTAATTTCAAACGTCGGCTGGTCCAAATCCTACAATTATATGAATTATAGTTACCCTTGTTTTGACGAAATAAATTCGTAAAATCGCGATTAATATTTGGTAAACTAATCGTAACATATTCTTTTTTTATATTTTTATATACTTACGTAAACCTAAGCGATTCTATTTTGTTTCTTTTAACACTGTGGCTGTATATATAAATCTTAAGACACATTAAAATAAAACAGGTTTATCAGATATAATGTTTATTTTTAAAGTTAGAGTATCAGAAACTTAATAACCTTATCATAGAAAACAGATATAAAATGTTAGGTACTACGTAAACAACTTTAAACGAGTAATTAATATTTACAAATCTTTTAGAAGTAGCTAATTTGGTTCGACAGGTAGGTATCCTATTTAGAGATATTACCTACCTGTCGGACCAAATTAGCTACTTCGGTGTTTGCCATTTTCTAATACAATTAAATTAATACAGTTGTTGATTGTCGTGCAGTAGGTTTTCGGGCTATTCCGTAATTGTGAGCCAATTAGCCGGATTGCGTATAGTGATTTGGTCAATGGTTTCCTGCGTAAAACCGCGTGATTTCATACGAGGCAAGATGTTGTTTAGGATGTGCGAATATCCGTGCCCACCAAAATCGGCCTGGAAAGATATATACTATATTAAAATTATGCTTATTTGTGATAATGCGGGGAATGGAATAACTGACGGTATACATATGTTAACCACATCGAATTTACGACCATATTGCTTGAGTATCACGGTTCAAAATACATTTAGTTATATTAAATAAATATATAATAATATTGAATAGCCGTGGCAGTAATCCTTTATATATATTTCATGACTTACCAGTCTGTGTTTGGTATGAATATCATGGGACATTAACACCTGGCTCTCTCTGCCCTCATCAACGAGTAGTTTTATTTTGTCCAATCTCTGAGAGTCTGAAGGCATATCTGTTCCCTTGTTGAGTTGGTAATATGACACCTCTACTCCAAATAAGTCGTATTGGCAGTAGGTGCCGAGCTCCGCGAAATTCAAAAGAGTTTCATTTTCTAGAAGCGTGCCTAAAATATAAATATGATGTATAAAATATAAATACGGCCATCATTGTTTTTAGCTAAATTTCTTTTACCTATAATTAGCCTAGGTAACAGTATTGTTTGACTAATGAGTTTCTACCTACTGCAATGCTACTACTGTTCATTACAATGTGCGCAATATCAATTATAAATTTTCATAACATTATGCAATGGCAAAAAGTAAACAAACGAAGTCAGACGAAGTTTACATTCCATAAACGTGTTACTATTTTGTGATAAGACCAAAAGTAATCGTTTCTGATGTCTTCGCGGCTATTACACATTGAAATAAAACATTTATAACAGACTTAAAAAACTCTTAATCTTTAGTGTTAGACTCATCTCAGTCGGCTACGAATATGGGAACTGAACGCGAGTTAAATCCGTTATAATAGTTTCATTCCGAGATCAAGAGCATTATAAATAATATAAATGATTTACGGTCAAGGTGTGACATGACGGCCTTGTCAGCCTTTCCACCAGCTTCCAGATACAGCCGAATGATCTCGAAGGGCGCTTCAGGCGCGCGGTGAGGGTGGAAGCTAACGCCGCACTTCAGCTCTTCCTGCGCTTGTCCTGCTGCCTGGATTGCTTTACGCTCGAAATCTGTTAATCGAATAATTCGACATTCATCTGAACAACTAAGTAAATCAAGCTGGATCAAAGCATGCATGGCTTTAAGAGTATAAGGGGAACAGAAGATTAAACGCTTACGCAGTACAACGCTGAGTCGCTCTTCTCCACTGAGGTCTGTACGCCTGTTCCACCAATGAAGAATTTGCCTGAGATTGATGGATGTCGTAGTCACAGACAAATTCTGATTAGTGGTACCTCATTACAATTAAATACTGACCTCTAATTGGCCACACGCTTGCGATCTCGCCCATGAAACCAGCCTTTATGGTAGGATCCGTCTTACATCCAGTAGATAATTCTGTAACCATGTGATTATAGAGCTCTTCTTGGGAGCAGTGCAGAGCATTATCGGCCTGCACGTCTTCTATGTAATATCCTGTGCCGACGGCGACGTGTACGCCGGTGGCCTTGGAAACGTCCTTGATAAAAGACAAGTCCCTCTCCAAACCTTCAGTAGAATTCTCAACTATTGTTCCTGAAATCGATGTTAAAGCAAAGTAATGCCTACTTAATAGCAGTACCTAATATTTTTATTGTCGTTCAGTCAATAAGTATAAATTGTAATCCAGATTACCTCCACCGCATTGTTTGTACATATGTAAATCGTTCGTGACGGCTTCCTTCGTTGTTTTATCGCGCAGGCTTAGATTGGTCCAGGAGCTATAAGGGTACTGCCGTAGGTAACCCACGTTCTTCAATGTTATATATTCGGGAAACTTGTCCTCCAAGTGTGTGGGGGGTTTACGGTAGAAATGCGTGAATACCATAGACAGGTGCTCGTGAGTCAGAGTACGGCCCAGCTCTTCCGGCAGCACATCACCTAATACTAAAGGATATTTACAACATGATCATATAGTTACTTAGGAATATAGATATAGGTATTTACTAGGTACTTAGTAGATGGTAATAGGTATAATTTAATGAATAGGCAATCCTAAAAATAGAACTCTGTTAGAGGTTTTCTTATTTTTTATTATGAATGGTTAGGAATATATACTAGACTAAGTAACCTACGTACGTAAACTGCTTGTTTCTTTCTTGGTCATTTATAAAAGTTAGATCTACATTTAAATACAATATTCATAGAATGGCTTAATTTAAAAGGTATGCATAGTTACATGGCAGATGATGGTAGTTATCTACTTAATATAATTTCCTTCCTCCTTATCTTATAACAAAGATGCGTGTGAGTTACAGTAGGTAGTTACCTACCTACCTACGTAGTCAACTTTTATCTTAACATTTAACACAATACCTACAACAAATTGAGTAATAATATATTAAGTACCTTATTTACTTACCAGTTTGTATTCGTTCAGTCATGTTTTACAAACGTCGGTTGAAAAGAGATAACTATACCAATTTACGTATATAGGTACTTAGGTGAGTACCTAAAGGACAGGCGTTTGGCGATAAACCTGTTTCTATAATATTGTACAAAAACAAGCTACAGACACTGATACTGAATTATAAATGTGTAACGTTTCAGAGACACGACAAGACGGCAAGAGCATATCGTAACTTTGATGTGTAAATATTATTTGCTGATTAAAATAACCTCGCCTCGCTTCTGTGTTGCCTGATAAGACGTAAATTTACTTCAGTGTAATTTTTATTTACAGTAGCAATGCAAAACAACAACAAAATAATGAATTATTTACTGTTTTCAAATTTAAAGGTTATATAAATGTAGGTAATAATTGTAATTTCGCTATGCAAATATATAATTTCCGGAGAACAGAAAAAAGATGGGAAGGGAGAATTTAATTAGCTAGGTAGTTAGATAGGTCTGTCCATCATTTTAATCGTGTAAATCAAATGATAACCGATAATACTTACCTATTGTACCCGACCAAATATGGAGAACGGAATATTTTATACCTAACTTAGAACTATTATCCAAGTAAAAATCTAGGTAATAAGAGCTGGAAACTACTTTATGAGGTTCTGTTTGGATATGTGTTTCTTTCTATAATATGTATATCAATTATTGTTGTTTGCTTTTAGGCAAGCAGAAAGACTTAAAGTACATTTTAAAACGATAGTAGGTAGCGGTCAGTCGCCAGCATAGAAGGCGTACGTCCCGTACGTGGGTGTCAGGGTGGGCACTTCATACTTTATATATGGCCATGGTGCCTATATGGAAGGCACGCCCATGGTAGTATTTAAAAATAGATATTATACAGTCTTATCAGGAAGAACATCCTTTTATGTTACCTAATATTATTTTTAATTTTGTAGATATTGCCTAGCAACCAAGTATTTAATCTATACCTACCTACTTAAGTGACAGTGAGCATTCCTTAGTGCATACATATATTAATAAGAGCTTTATTTGGTATCAAAGTTACAGCCTTTTACTATTTCGTAAAAGTGATAATTACAATGCCTATCCTCGTAAAGGATTTTACGTGGCAGCAGTCGCCCACGACCGTTCATATAAGAATACCTCTGAGCCCGGTTTATAGAGAGAAGGTTGACTTTTTTACGACGGATTCCTACCTCAAAGTGCATTTTAATCCTTTCCTTTTCGAAGTATTCTTACTACACGATGTCGATAATGATAAAAGCAAATGCATCGTCAACGACGACCTTGTCATTTTAGATCTAATCAAACAAGAAGAACGCCAGTGGGAATGTCTCGAAAAAGAACTCACGAAGGCCGAAAAAATGAAATTGAAAAGTGATATTTTAGAGACGTGCATAGAAAAGGCGAAACAGAAGTCAGAAGATAAAAGAATAAAGAAGAGTCAAATGGATCGATATACTGTCCAACAAGCCATGGAGATAGATAGCAGGCATCATGAATTGATGGACGCGAGAAGGGATGAGCAGAGGAAGAACGCTATGGACGCTTTGGAAGAGTGGAGAGTGTGTGTCGATCAACCTAAAAATAAATCTGGTGTTAGTATAGTAGAATTAAACGACGATGAGGAAAAAAAGCAGTTTAAAAAGGTAGCTCAGTCTTTAAAAATAATAGAATCCAAACAAACGAAGACCCCCGTAAAGTCGGAATATGTTGAGAAAAAAAAGCAAGATGTAGCAAAGCGTGTTTTGCCGAGGTTGAGGGCGACGGCCGAAATAGAAGTGTCGCACACTGCACGAACCTTCCCTACGCCTAGCCGGGAGTCTACAGCTAGAGAGGAAGAGGCTTGGTTGAAAAACATCACGCTCGCTCGACGGGCAACTGGTGAGTATGAAACGCGAAAAAATAACAACCAAAAAAAGTAGATTCCAAGGTTCTATTAAGTAACTATTTAAGGGAGTTACATGAGTAAAGCCGAGCGAATAAGTAGATACCTCTATTAATCGCAGGTTTCGTCTCGGAAGACCTTCGACCGGAAGAGCATGATCCGCAGTGGTTGAAGGAGAAGGGTGACGAGTTCTTTCGTAGTGGCAATTTTCTTGGTGCAATAAGTGCGTACACGCATGGCATTTCACTGTCTGACAAATTGCCGAGTCTTTACGCCAACAGAGCTGCAACACATTTTGCTCTTGGAAATTTCAATAAATGTGTAAGTTAGCTAATTGAAATATAATTTTGATTAAGTAGAGAAATAATATCTTGTCATTAATAAACCTACTAAGTATTTATTATTATTTTTAGTTAACGGACTGTTCGACAGCTTTGGACCTGATGACGCCTGCATGCGAGAGTAACAGGAGAAGTCGCGCCAAATGCATCGCTCGACGCGCCGCCGCCCTCGCTCGCGTTGGGTACCTTAGCAAGGCCATTGATGAAATGAAGGCTGCCGCTAAACTGCTTCCCGAGGACGACAAGATCAAGAAGGATGTGGAAGATATGGAGCGAGCTTGGGAACAGAATCCTGATTCGGATTGATATGACATAATTTTTAAAATATTTATGGTATTACTATTGGTTACAAAGTTGGTTGAAGTGATTCCGGATTTATATGGTCCAAAAATGAGTAACAGCAGTAAAGAAATATTGAAGTTGTTCGATGAGATTAAACATAATATTTATAACAGATAAATTATTTTAATAGGAATAAAATTTATAATACGTCTCTACTTAAATATGCAGTGTTTCACTCTTCTACAATTTTCCTTGAGAGTCCAAGGTTATTTAATAGGGCTTGGGGTGAAGGATCCCTTCCACGGAACCTTCTGAAAACTTCTCCGGGATGGCAGCTGCCACCGAGAGCCAGGAAGGTGTCTCTGTATCGCGCACCCACGGCCAATAGGTCCCGGTCGCCTTTCCTGGCTTCCTCGAAAGCGCTGTAAATATCAGCTGCGATCATCTTCGACCACAAGTGGCAGTAATACGCAGCCCCCCACTCTTCAGATATTATTTTGGTAAAAGAAAGTGGATGCGAATCATATTTATCAAACGGCAACGCATTGTACTTTGGCCACAGTTCCTTTACAATATCCCGCCAAAATGTTTTCTTTGAATGCAATTCCAAGTCTAATTTCGATAAGTACAAGTCTTTGCACAGCGTGTACCCAGCCATATGTCCGCGGATGTTTTGTAGGTTTTGGAAAAAAGCTTCGGGTAAGGGCTCATCTGTTTTATAGTGCCCACTTATTGCCTGTACAGTATGAGGATCGTAAAGCCAGTGTGTCATGACCTGTCCGCAAACTTCTGCAGCATCCCATTCGACGTTAGATAGGCCGGCTACCTCGGAATAATTTGCTTTTGTCAATAAATGCCGCAGTGAATGCCCAAATCTTTGGAATAATACACCTACTTCATTAAAAGACAACAGTGACTTTTGACCTTCCTTTGGTGCTTGGAAATTAAATATTAAAGCAGAGAGAGGTGTTGCAGATGTAACTGAACATTTATTCCGTATAGAAATGTGCCAACCTGCATCGTCAAAAACGCGAATTTTTTCATTCTGCCGAGCATAAGGGTCTAAGTAGAAGCCAGCTATTGGTCTATTACTACTTTCATCATAGATATCATAGAATTTTACATCTTTATGCCATGTGTGAACATTTGATCTTTCCTCTATATGTATTTTAAAAAGAGTCGAGCATAAGTTGAATAGACTGTGTATCACTTTTTGTAAAGGGAAATATTCTCTTATTTTATTTTCATCAAAATCATACAATGACCATTTTTGCTTCCGTTGCCAGTAAGGTATATCCCAATGTTCCAGCTTAGAATCGAAGCCTCTTTCTTGGGCAAACTTCTGCAATGTCTCTATTTCCACATCCTGCATAGGTCGGGCATATTCCAATAAACTGTCTAGTATGTTATTCACATTTTCAACTGATCCTGCCATTTTAGTTTCCATACTCATATCTACAAATGTCTCAAAACCAAGTATCTTTGCTTGCTCCATGCGTAAGCTTCGCACTTTTTCCAAGTGGGTACTGGATTCCAGGTCTTTATTTCCATAACCAGAACATCTCTGTACATGAGCCTGCCAGGCATTCCAGCGAAGACTTCTATCAGGACAATATTGCATAAAAGGCTCATAAACATGGGGTTGTAAGGTTACTTTCCATGGACCTCGGACAGGATCTGTGGCCATAGATTTAAGTAAGCTTTCTGGGAACTCTCTCGCTGCTTGGCTGTCAATAATAGTTCCTGTAAACATATTTGTGGCCATATTAACTTTTTCACGGAATGTGTTTCTTTCCTTTTGAAGTTCTTGTAGTATGCTATTCAACTTATCATATTTATTTCCAGTTTCTAAGCCATTAAGCTTTCCTTCTAAGATATATTTATCTAAAAGCCTATGTTCTTCATCTGTGAGTTTTTTTAGTTTATTTTTCTCATCAACAGCTGCTTGAAATATTGGTATGCTATGGAATTTTGCTGACCTTGCTTTATGAGCTCTTTCATGTATTTTTATGTAAGATGCTGTGGGCATGAGTGTGCTATTACTTAAGTATAAAGTCTTGGCCATGCCCCATGTTAGTTCTAATTGGGAATCATACTTCTCTAATGGTTGGAATACTTCAACAAAAGCATTCTTGCAATTTTTTGCAGATTTTTCAATTTTCTTAACAACGTTTTCATAATCCAAGCTTTGCTTGCTGATAGCAGCTATGCATTTTTCAATAGTTATGTCACTGAACTCCGGTAGACCATTGTCTGTGAGAAGTAAATTTTGTTCGGCATCCTCTCCTATTTCTGGGATACTGAAAGTTAATAATCGTTTATTATATATATATAATAAACCAGATAATTACAACTTAATAAATCTAAAAGCAGACGGCAAAGACCAGAAATTTAATCTTTACAATAAGGTTAGAATATCGCATCAGCTATCATAAAAGTCTACCAACTATTGCATTTTATGAATCATCTCAATGTATGGTATTATTCATAGTTAATATTTCCATTAACTTCCCTGAAGCGATACAGGATACTCTTATTTTTACACTTTCAAACATAAATCAATGAAACTTACAGAACAACATATCCTGCGTTTCGTTTGTTCTGGTAGAAGGACTTTTTTAAATGATGTGTTATTACTTTAGTGCGCAGAAAGGATAAAGCCATATTTAAAGAAAACTAAATATATAACTTGTAAGAATATTTCATAATCTGATATCGAACCGCACCGAACATCCACCATTCAGCTTGTCAAATTTGACATTGACAGTTATATCCAATGACAATGTATGATACTTTATAATGCCATTCATTATCGATTATTCTTCTATGCTTTCATAAGCTTTCATTTTTTTTATTACATTAATCTTCATTCTATTTATTACTTAAAAGAAAATAACTCTTTTACTCAATATTACAAATAAAACATAAATAACATAATATTAAATAGTAATATTCATAAATTATCACTTCTGGCAATCTAAATTTGAGGTTGAAGTCTGGCGGCAATTACAAATGAAGATTCCAAACTCGAATTTTTGTTTCTAAACTCGTAAAATTGGAAACTTTCAATTTAAGCTTTTAAATAAATAACAATTAATTGGATTATTCTTTAGGACTTATGCATATCAACTACCGAATGTGAAAGCTAATATGAAAGTGTAATACAAGTTACAAATATGAGAGATATTTATGATATTATTATGTTTACAGATTTTGATACGGTCTTAGTAGTTAATGCCTTAGCTTCACTATGCTTCTCATATGTAGCGAGTCCACACTGGTCTACTAGTGCAATTCATTGCGATTTAGTAGAATGATGTGCGGCATGGCGAGTAGTGTAGTCAGGTGATTGCTCTGCCCCCTATTCACGCATCTACACGTGTGCATAGAAAAGGGTAATAATTAAAATGTAGGTACCTACTTTTATTAATGTTACTGCTCTCCATTGTGAAAAATAACTAACTACATTGTAAATAAATACAAATGAAACTATTTAGAGGTAGGTAGGTATATATTAGACATTTATTTAGTTAACATAAACTTTATCTTTTCGCTATCTTTTTCCATAACAGCTGAAACATTTTCTATAAGAGACACATTCACCATTTCGCAAGAACATAGAATATTACATGCGTTACAACTTCGTTGTTCTTGAACCACTGTTACTATTTCTTCTTGCATTTTCCCTTGAAGCTTTGTTTCTCTAACTGGAGGGTTGCAGCAAAACTCTGTGTCTAGGCCCATTTTTTCTCCGTCTTCTAAAGTTTGGGGAAGGTGTTGGTTCAAGGTTTCCGGTAACAGAAGACTGGCTATTCCACCGGCGACTAACAGTGCTCCCATTATGATTAGAGGAAGTACCATGATATCAGAGCCCTAAAATACAATTAAGTATATATTATTATATTATATATTATATTAAGTATTTATTATTGTTACTTAAATTGAAGTAGATAAGTATAACCACTTATTAAGTAAGTATAAGAAATTTAACTAACCAAGTAGTTAACCAATGGTATAAAGATCGGACCCAGCATACCAAGCACAGAGCTCAGACTCATACCAAGTCCTCGTACTACCGTCGGGTACAGCTCAGACGCCATTAGCGGTAACACAACAAATGACGATGAGATTCCCATCTTGCCCACGCAGTACAGCGCTAAAGTCACGTACTCTTCTGAAAATATAATTAGTGGTACTAAGATTTCAGTATTTTTTTAAGTAGGTAAGTAAGTCTGAAATAAAGATCCAAAGAGTTAGCTAATTTCGCATATCCGGTGAATGATTTTAAAAATGCATAAAATAGTCTCTCGTGGATTTTGTTTAAATCATCGACCGAGTTTAGAAAAGTAACTAACCATGTTGTACCAAGAACGTCGTCAAACAAGCCACGCCGCCTACAACCATGCTCATACACAGGGTCCACCGCCGGCCCAGCCTCTCCATAGAGGGCCAGAGGAACAAATACGTCGGCAACTCCACGATACCAGCTAAAAAGAAATTCAAAAACTCATCTCCACCTAGCACAGGAGCATAGTACGATAAACCCACATATACACTAGTATTTGTAAACCATATAAAGGTAATTATTATTGTCTTCTTTCGTAAATTTGGTGTTCTGAACAGATCTAAGACACCGTATTTGCGTGATTTCTCTTTTTCTAGATCCTGCTTCAGTTTATCCGATTCGTATTTGCGACGGAGGTGAACCATGTAGTTTGCTGGTAAGGATTTTCCATTTATTCTGTAGAGAAAAAAAAACATGAAAATATAATTCCCAACTCTACTCTAGGAAGGATTCGAACAAGTATTATAGTGTATAGTGTATAGGCATCCATGTTCTATTACTAGTTAAATAATAATTAGGTACGTTATAACTTTCATGGCATTTTTTAACGTGTCTACATCTTAACTAAGTTACTTATAAGTGTGTAGGTATCTACTTACTTAAAATGTTTAGTTTATAAATTACTCACTTTGCCATGTTTTTCAATATAACTTCCGCTTTCTCGAACTGCCCTCTGGCAAGAAGCCAGCGGGGACTCTCCGGCATGGGCCACAGGTAGAGGAAAAAACAGAGGAATGGTAGTGTGGTAGCCAGCGCCAGCTGCCTCCAGTCCCGCACCAGGTACACCACGCCGGCGAGCAATATGAGCCCCGTCGAATACGCGATGTTTGATAAGATAGTGCAGAGTGTACGGGATTTAGGACCTACGAGCTCTATGGCTGAAATAAACAAGAAGATTTATGGGAGTGACTATAGGTAAGTAGCATTAAAAATACTTTAAGGTACCTACTTACCCAAAACATACGGGGTTGCCATAATCGCCGGTACAGTAAATCCAACGCCAATTCTATAAATAATCCACACCACGTAATTCTGTGCGAATGCAGTCGCAACTCCGAAGACGCATTCAATTAGTAGATAAATGAAAAAAGAAGGCTTTCGTCCAATTGTATCTTGAAGGTAGCCGAAAATGTAGTTGCCTATAATACCCCCAACGGCTAAAAGAACGAGGCCTAATGTTGGGTAGAAGTCTTTATTACAGACTAAGTTCCACTGAAAATTAATTAATTAAGTAATATATAAGTCCAGACCTACTAGTTGGATAACCGAGACATCATTTAAAATTGTAAATAGAATCTTTAATAAAGGTAGGTAGCATGTTATAAATGTATAATAGTATTATTACATTTATTATATACTAGCTGTGCCCGCGACTTCGTCCCCGTGGAATAGTAATTCTTCATAAGGCTTCATATTTTCCCCGTTTTTTTTTACACATTTTCCACTGTTTCTTCGCTCCTATTGGTCGCAGCATGATGTTATATAGCCTAAAGCCTTCCTCGATAAATTAGAATTTTTGAATTTGAACCAGTAGTTCCTGAGATTAGCGCGTTCAAACAAACAAACAAACTCTTCAGCTTTATAATATTAGTACAGATAAATAATATTTCGTTTTTATATAAGGAATGTCAAGACTATAAATGAGTACATAAAGATAGTCGGTATTTGAATATACCTACCTCGGTCACCACGGTACTTCTATAAATACTTTTATCATAAGTCCAACCCTTAGAGCACGGTACAATAGCACCAGGATTACTCTTGGATATCGCCTCTTCAAGGTTAGGAAAGTTCTTGACAATGTCGGAATAGTTGAGATCGTACATGCTGCATTCAGAATACTGGAGCACTTCATTTTTAAGTTCCAACGGGATACTGTACAAGTTTGTAGGAGAAATTTTAAGGAAAATTATTTCTGAAGTACCAAAACGTACTCTTAGCTTACCTACGAGTACATACGCAGCCAGTAGATTTAGTCATTAAAGGGGATACATCTCAAACATGCTATTATTTGACAAACTACCTACTCCACTTAGTTTATCAGTTAGGTAGGTACCAACCTCAAATTTTTCACCAGATTACTATCAGAGATATGGTCTAGTTCTGGCGTTCGGCACCAATGCTTGACGTCGGCGGCCATAAACAGCTGCGCATACGCATGGAATCCGCACGGAATCACTGCTGGCAGCAGGATCAGATAAATCACCAGTTTCTGGTACCGACCGAACGGCCCCACATCCTCTAATATTGCGTCGAAATCCATAACGTTACAGTATTCTGGAAATGTAAGTCAAAATAACACATTTAAGTAGGTACATAAGTTTTGAATCTAGGTATAAGTAGGTATAACTTATAAATTAAAGAAAATGTTCTTTTTGTCCAACTTTGTAAACCATGCGTAAATTACGTTTTCATCATCCTAAAATAGTTTCTATTAATCTAATTAGGTACAGTTAAATTGTATCAGTAGGTATATAATATATTTTGACCTACTCTCCTAAGTACGCCAACAATTTAGAAACTATTTAATTTATTAAAACAAAAAATACCTTACCGTGCTCACAGTCGCATGCACTGCGATTATCTGGGCGAGTTGTAAGGCTAAGGCACGCCTGCCCGCTCCGGCCGCACGACTGCTGACGGCAAACGGCTGGAGCACCTCTTCACGGGACCCTTAACGTTACCTATTGTACTTATACAGTCTGCTCCATGTGTTTTTTTAGATGTGGGATTTGGGTGGTTGTATGTGTTATTATCCGCACATAAGTTTATTTTTAGGTACTTACGCGAACCTGTCTACTGCCCATAGGTATATCGCACACCTAGATCTAAAGGGATCTAACTCAAAAACCGGAAGAATTGAATTATGCAACCATCGGATTCCAGCAAAACCCACCTACACTAAAACAGATTTCAGCTAATATAACTCTGCTAGCTTTATTATAAAAAGTATAAATTTAAATAGAAAACTCATGCGTGCATATGGACATATAATTTTTGAGCTAATATTTTAGAAAATAATTTTTATTTTTTTTGTATGACTTCTTAGATTTATTTTGATAGCACATTTGCAACCTATCGACTTTGAGTTCAAGAATACAGTAAAAATTTATATTTATTGTATTCTTGAACTCTTTAATATTGAATTTTTTATGAGGTCGTAAAGTCTAGGACAATTTTTTTTTTTAAATATTGCATTTTTGGCGGCCTTACCCATTAATCAGTTTCTCGCCTCTCCTGAAAATTATCTTTTTTGAGTTAGCTCTCTTTAGATCTAGGTGTGCGATATATATAACTCACAACAGAAGGCATTTCTAAGATTTCTACTTCGTGTTTGTTCGTGTACATTTTATTGTTCATCCTTGAAAAAAATCTTCACATTTGTTCTTCGGAGAAATCTCCTAAATAATAACATTTATTCATTTATAAATTGTCGTGGTATGATCCATACAGTCTCTGAAAATATTCATTCTCATTATAGATACCATCTTTGATAAAAAATACGGATAACCTTTTATTGTTTTGTTCCTTTGTTGTAAATGGAAACATCCACTATGTGGATGGGATGCGCGTGCGCAATTATTCCATTAGTAGTGCGCAGTCAGTCAATTCGATTAGCGGGATAATTGGCGATAGGACTTGCTCCCAGACCACACTGGCCCAAGGTTGCGGTAATGATGACGACACAAAAATAGGAACAGTTTACGTTGCTTTCGAACTGTGAGATATAATATAATTATATCAATTGATACAGGTAATTTCTTTGTAAGTAAACGCTACTAGCCATTAGGTGCACATATGATCCGAGTTCGTCCGAGTTTTCTAAAAATGGCAACACTGCCCAAAACTGCTACTTACCTACTAGGTACCTATAATAATATACTTACATTTAGGTAGTTTTACCATTTCTGCCTGCAAAATAGTAATAGGTACCTATAGTAGGTAAGTATCAAAGTTATTTTAACAAAATATAGGTTATTATATTATTATTAATAAAAATGTTCGCTCGCTACGTAACCTGACCATTCCAGAAAGGATTAAACTATTCTATAATGCATTGTATAATGCACGTATAGGAAAAATACAATCGTGAAAAAGTGGGACATACAAATCAGGGCTCTGTCATGGTCATATTTGGTTTGTTTACTCATTAATCAATTGAAACATCGATTGTAGGGGACTTAAATCTAATCAAATAAGTACTTACTTCTAGTACATATTATGCTAGTTCCTGCGTAGGTATTTAATTCTAGAATAGAGAAAAAGGTAAATTAATTTATTTAGGAAATTACTTCATTAAGGTAGGTACTTATTTAGTTACGTGTCTAAATTGTCTTGGTTATATTGTGCACATAGGTAATAAATAATATATAGTTATGCAATGTACAAAAATAATTTATTAAACAAAACAGTCATTAGTTCAATAGAAGTACAGGTTCATCACGTGACTTTATGGCACATTTTCTTATACCACTCGGGGTCAGTCGCCGCTGCCGTCTCTGAACGTCCGTCCTTGTGTCGGTAGTGGAACTCCGATACGCCTCGCCCTGACACGCCATTCACTATGAATTTACAGAATCTCTCCACCATTCGAGCCTCCCACGCGTCTGACACGTAGTGTATAGACTGGTGTTCCACTAAAACCTGAAAGAAAAATGACTTAGCAAAGTAAAAACAGAAAAGAACAATCCGGCTCGAAGGACTTACCATTTGTTTCGTTAAAAATTATATTGCGGAAAATTTTGATAAGTAGGTCCCAACAAGCAAAATCAGTACTTGTAGTGTTCTTGAAGCCTATTTTTATTAGACTTATAAGATACTCCAAGTATGCTACAAACAAGGATTTGGGCGCAGATATAGGAGCATTCTTTCTTATAACGATCTTATAATGAACTAGCGGAACGTCAATAGGCCCTATAATACGCTTACAATTGTTTTACCGTAGTACAATTGATCCTATAAAGTCCTGAGACTACCCATTTATAAGTACTATAACTCTTATTACTATCTGAGATGAGTATCATACTAGAGCAATTTTAGTTACAAAGTATCTCCTACGAATATACTTAGTTATTTTTTGTGGCCGTTTTCTTTTTAATTTATCTAATACAATTAGTAAGTAGTGAAGAGTATATCTAAGTATTGAAAATTACTATATGTTTAGTGTGTGAAATTACCGGGGAATTCATTTTTATTGTGAATGTCCACCATAATTTGTTGATTTTAACAATGCCCATGGAAAAAGCTCACATAATCATAGATGTTATTGAAATAATATTCGTACATTAATTGAGAACATTCGCCATTTTCTAAAAGTACTCTGCATTGAGTATATTATAGGACAATTATAGGTAAAATTGCACCTATAGCAGTTTCGATCCAGAGCAATCGTCGCCATATTTAAACGTATTAGCGTTTCGTAACACAAATTTAAACAATGATTGAATGACATTTACTAGTAAGGTGTTTGGTCAAGTAATTTATAGGATTGTTTCATCTTATAAGGCTCTAACCAAGTACAATTTGGGTTATAAGAGCATTGGACAAGACTAATAGCGATGTACACTTGAAATAGTCTCAGCTTAGTATAATATAATGTCTTGTACTCTTACAAAATGCTACTATAAGATCAATATTATTCAGGACTATTTGCTCTTTCTGCAAACTGTTATAGGAGACTAAATCCTATAACTATCTTATAAGACGCTCTTGTAGCTTACTACAAGCATGTAAAATAAAACCAAATGATCTTAAGACTATCTACGCTTGTATAATGTTACTATAAGTAAAAGTATCCTATAACTGTTCTGTGTTACAATCTTGTAGCATACTATAAGGATGAATTATAAACACTAATGCTCTTGAGTATGTTACCGCTTATCCAAAGCTATTATAAGTAAATGACTCTACGTCAATGCCTTAATAGGAACGTTATTAGCAAATTAGTACTTATAGTCTTTACTTATAGGAATACTTTGCTTGTTGGGGTATTATTATTGTATTGTCTTTAAATTGCTCATAGGTTTTAGATAGTACTTATGTCCGTGCTGTGTCCCATTTATTATTAGATTCATAATTATTTAGTAATAAAAAGTTGTAGTTTTAAAGAGATCTCCTTATACTTTGAAATTAATCCCACCTGCACGTGATAAACTTCGTCGCCAGCTTGGAAACTGAAGCCGTAGTCTCTCGGAGCCTCGCCGCCTTCTCCGTGGTTATATAGTTTCAGATCCACCCACTTTATAGGGAGTACCTCGCCGGTAGGTAACGCCACCACCCCGACTTCAAAACTGTAATTTTATATACATATAACGTAAAATGCAATACATACCTACAGACCTACATATAATAAATACTTAGTAGGTATGGTCAATTTATAATAGATCGAAAGATTTATAAAAAAATCAACATGACGCTACTTAATACGACATGTAGTAGTCATCGAGCGACTGACGATGTATCGACGTGTCATTATATAGATTTAAGGCATAAATTCTCATTGGATTTACTTTTTGAATATTTAACGTTGGTAAAATTTTCAAAATTGAACCATTATTATCGTAGATTACTTTCTTGCGTGTTCGAATCCCGCTAGGAGCAGATGTCAGTGCAATCAGCACGAGCATCTGTACCTGAGTCAATGGAGACATCAATTGGGGCGAATTGTCCAGATATTTTATTTTCTTACCCAGTAGTCGTCGAAGGTTGGCAGACCACTCCCACACTAATACCAACTCCATTTTGTAGGAAGATGTGATGGAATGCATAACGGTGCATCAAGCTCCAATCGCGCTTGTGCCCAAAGCTGTGGTCTCTGAACGACGGCAGAGAGAATTCGAAATTCTCTTTTTCAATAGTGAATTTGCATTTCATGGTTCCGAATTGCTCGTAGTGGGATTGATGGGCACTGAGTACAAAAATGATATTTACAAAAAAAATAAAAGAGTTGCATAATTATATAGGTAGTACTAATTTAAACAAAGCTTTCGGCACGGCGCGATCTTGTATAGTACCTAGTAAAGGATATTATCATATTTCAATAAATTATTACTTAATATTTATCATTAGGTATTATTTGGATATAATGATCAACTGTCATAAGTAGTCATAACAGTTTTTTCCATAATGCAATTTATCCTAAGTATTGTTGTCCTAATATATATAAATATGGGCAAATATAGTAGGGATGCTATATTTATTAATAGTACATACTTAAGTATAATATTTAGGCCAAATTAAGAATTGATTATAGCGTGATTGTATAAGGTCTAAGGCAGAGCCCAGTTAGGTACGACGACGAGCGAAGCGAGGAGTGTTAGGTTGAACCGCGCGCGACCCGAGCGAGCGAAGCGAGCGTGCCGCGGCAGCGGCCGGCGCAGCGCCAGAACCGAATTGCTATCAGATACGAAAAATAGGTTAGGTTAGGCAGAAAAGTAGGTTAATTACAATTAGGGAAAATAATCATGAGGACAAAAAATGATAGGATGAATAATCAGTATGGCAAGTGACGTTAGGGAAATAAAACATTACGAGGAAAAAAATCATCCATACGATATTAGGTAAGTAAACAAAACATAGGTCATATGAGTGTTAGGACAAATAATCATTAGGACATAAAACGTTAGGGAATGCAATATGTTAAATAACGTTAGGGATTCAGATCCGGCTGTGTCGTTCTTCAGATGGAATCCTTAAATATTCAAGACCACCCACACCTATGTTGGTATAATACCTACTAGTATTATTCAAGTTGCAGGTTCATTTGCGATAATTTCTGATGTTTTTGCCCGGTAGGTAGGTAGATACTTACGTTTTTAGGCCGTCAAAGTATGCTCTGCTCCAGGGTTCCTTCGCTATAGAACGGATGACAGCAGGCGGGTGAAGATCTGTGTCATAATCGAAGTGCTGACTGGTAGCCGTCCACTCTCCGTGGAAATCGACCTCCACTAATTTGGAGGGGTCACTTTGGTACCTGGAACACACGGTTTTTTTTTTGTTTGGTATAAAGTAGGTGTCTTACATTGGTTAGGTAAGTACCTACTTAGATGAACTGGACGTAGCTAGAGTAGGTAAACTAAAGAGGAGGCCTCGCAGACAAACAAATAGAATTAAAACTAGGTACGTTAAGATACCTAGGACAACTAGACAACTTGTAAGTAGGTTTAATGGGGAGAACAAGATATATCGGCAAAATATATATTATGGTATGACGGCCAATGTATCCATATTATGGTGGATCTTCGAGCGTTTGAGACGCCGTCATTGTCCTCTACATCTATATTTAAGAACAGAGTCAATAAGTATCAAAAATTTGAGTGATATTATCCCCCGGTACTGTTACAAATACTATTTCAATCGATACTTAATAATATTATTTGCAAACATTATAGATATAGATGTAGAGGACAATGACGGCGTCTCAAACGCTCGAAGATCCACCCATTAACTCTTACCACATAGGTCCTTTGTATGATACAGTCCATTTCTTCATGGGATGAACTGGAGTCATTTTGATGCCTTCAGCGCCGAATTCACAGATATCAGCTCCAAACAGAACCGTATCTGGAATTTTCTTGCTGCAGAGCAGACCCTTACCTGGCAACTAAATAAACAAACTTACCTAAGTATAAAAAAATAATATTAAACTTCACCAAAAATTGGCCCTCGTTGCGTAGTAGGTAATTGTTAGGTCTAAGTTAGATAAGTTACGTGGAAAGTTGATATATAGAGTATGTAGGTGTAGGTAGGTACCTAAAAAATGTAAATAAATAGCTAATTATATTTTTAACTTAAGGAGTAAAGAAAAATATACCTACTTACCCCAATGTAAAATAACCCATTGCACATGCCAAGCGGACGGCGCTCGCAGCCGGAAATAACGTAAATACCCTTATCCTCTTCATTTTTCGAAGCCGAAATAAAGAACACTGCATCGAACGCCTGAAAACAAATCATTCAAAATGAGCACATTACTTATCCTATGCATTCATCCAGATTCTCAAATAGTACCTATCGTTTCAGTTCAACTCTTTGACTGAGTAGGCCGGTAGGTACCTACTTAACGCAATTGGTTTGAAAGCCATACCAATGCTAAATGCTGTAATACTTTCCTACGTTTGCTACAGCACAGACTTTGCGAATCGCCTCGATACTTAGCCTTCAAGTGAAGTCAATTGAATTGATTTAAGACAAGGCTATTATAGAAAACCTCGTGTTCGTGATTCCTAACCCGCAACCTTCAGTTTCGTAGACCTGGGCTAAGGCTATTAGACCAACAGAACGTCAAACAAAATATAAATCCAACTATCAGGTATATCAGCAGTGTAATGATGTAATGTAGTAAGCGTAGGTATAATAATATGATATTTTAACATGGCTGTGTTCTAGGAGATAATAAGCCTCGTTGACACTAAGACCTAAGTACCTTAGCATCATCACTGAGACTCTGGGGGCGGTCCATCTGCCCAGGGTCTGCCAGCGCTCTTACGCCCTGTCCAGCACGGCCATCTTTGCCCGCGGCGGCCTTCGCGTACTAAAACAAAATCGTTACAAGTCAATAAATATTTGAAATACCTACGTTGTATTAATTGTCTGTACTTTACAACAAAATTATGACCTCTTTAATTGGAAGTTATTATTATTACCTATGACCATTTTTGTAATGGAATGAGCCTACCTGCCTATTACACGCATAATATTCAGAAACACGTCAGTTTTCAATTGATAGGTACCTACTATACTTATTTTCGTTCTTTTGTTTTTGAAAGTAAACTAAGGAAATTCAGGTATTTTTAGAATTAAGTAGGTACCTAAGTACTGGAATGTAAGGAAAGGTGAGGTACATAAAGGTGATAAAGGTAACGTTTTTCATAAAACATCTTTTTGAGTCTTGAAACGAAACGTGAGTAGATAGGTAAGTTCGTAAACCTTATTAGGTACCTATATTTTGTTACCTATTAGACAGGGCCACTTGACAGAATGTTAAGATATAGGGGAAGGTGAGGTATAATGATCCCCTTAAGGGAAAAAACTTGACTTCGGCTAAAAATGAAAGCAAAATCACAAGATTTCTATTATTAGAGCTAGTGAATTTACTTAACTTTGTAACTGCATACTTATTTTTTATTATATTTATATAGTTTCTTTGTACAAGAGGTTTTTGTAAAAGTTTAGTAAAGGATCATTTTATACACACCGGTGTACAAAATGATCCCTGGGGTAGGGGTAATATGATCCCAGGGAAATTTATACCATAAGTTACTCAATATCAGTTAAATAAAACACTCACCTGTTTATTTTAACCATATTATGTATTGTTCATAACAGTTTAAGTATTTAAGCAAGTTCCACAAAACTTTTCAGAGATCTCTTTTTTATAATTATCTTTTACTCTACTCTTTATGGTTTTGTAAGGCATACCACCAAAATTGGCTTGAAGAATCAACGCAAAAGGCATCTAAACCCTTTTGCATTGATTCTTTAGGCCAATTTTGGCGATTAGTCTTATGTTTATAAATTCTCGGTACTATCTGTATAAACAACAAATCAGGGACCATTTTGCCCCAAACATCAAATTCCAAGATATCGATCAAAACATAATCTTCAAATACCGCGTGTGGAGATCGGACATTGCTTAAATATTAGCTGACTTCTATTAATACCCGCAAATTAAACAACATTTCAATAAACACGAACATGTAAAAAGTAATGAAAGTTCAAAAACAGACTTTCCTTAGATCAGAGCCACACTTTTTGATTATTTTTTAATAAAATCACGCCAAACGCTTGCACCGCCTTGACTCTCGGAGAGGCAACTGGCAGGGGTGCGGGGCACATGTTTCAAGCGCATTTGGATATATGGAACTAGTTGTCTTAGATTTAAAAAAAGCCGGGGGATCATTTGACCTCCAGGGATCGTATTACCTCAAAGTCCCCTATGTACTTACTTACCAGCTACCTACCTTATCACAATTTAATATGAGTAGGTACCTAACGAATTAAAAGATATATAACTGATAATCGCCTCCTTGACTTGTACAGTGTCAAGGTATCGATTTTGTCACTAAGTATCAATTATCAATTTAAGGGGATAAGAGCAGAAAATTATGTAATTAAATTTGAAAATATTGTTTACGACAATGAAGGATTGCGCCGTGTCTCAACTACCTACTTAGATTTATTTTTAATTTAACTGCTATAGAATAAAATATTATACCTACCTACATTAAAAGTGTTATCAATGAAACAATAATTAATTACTTATCTTTAGATTAAATTATTACCTACCAATAATATCGAACATGAGCGAAAAAGAAAAAGTTACCTACTGCCATAGATTAACATAATTATTGTTAATCTATGCTAATGCTAACCCCAAAATGTAAAAACCAATAGTTCTATTTGAAGTCTTTAACGGCATAGGTAACTACCTACATCAATAACTTAACTTATAGCTACATAGTACATACCTTTTATTTTAATTACAAAGTATGAAAAGTGTGAACTTACCTTTCTGAAGTAATAAATACATGCGAAGAACGCATATTTCAAATAATACCACTTTCCGGGGACATGATATATTCCAAATATTGGTTTGGGGTCTCTTTTAAACACTATGTATGTTATGAATACAACAAATACGCTTACTAGGACGCAACAGACGGTGCACAACATTTTGGCGATTGACGCCGACTAAGCCAGACGCTAGGCCGTAAGCGATAAGATTGTCTTCAGCTTTAAGTGATATACACATATAAATGACGTCACGTTACAGTCTGTGACGGGATCTTGTCAAAATAAGTTGCAGTATTTAGATACAAAGGCTAATCACTCAATGAATGTAAAGATAAGTTCCTCCTTGAATTTATAAATGTGGGTAGATAGTTACAACTATGCAATAATCTCGCATTTTGTTCGCAAACAGTAGTTACTTTATCTGAAATCGAGATATGTAATTAAAAAAACTTTATTCACTGTTGGATTATTAGATATAGGTAACTTAGAAAACGGTTTAATATTTTAGACATAGGTACTATTACAACAGCATTGTAATAGTTATCTTAACTTTCCACCGGTAAAACTTTATAGATTATTTATAGGTAGGAATAAATCAAACAGAATATAACCTTAACTATTTTTATTTCATGCATAAAATAAAGGCAATAGCGTAACACAGATACAGCTACTTATATTAAAAATATTCTGACTTATCTTTTACGAATTTGTATATACCTTGGAATCAAACAACTTTAACGGATTTAACTACGTATTTTATATTAATTGCTGACGTTTCGAAAACTTTACAGTTCCTATATTCATAGTACGACTGAGCTGAAGACTAACGTTAAAGTTTGTGTACCTAATTCTTATAATTCATTTCAATATTAATATAAGTATTCTGAATATGGAGGAATGCTTACAAATTCAAAAGAATAATTAACCTATAATTGAGTAACCTTACAATAATTGAGAAATTTAAAACCCGTATATGACGCTATAGAAAATAAATGTTTTGCAAAAAAGGTCTCGGCTTTTGTTGTACTAACTACATAGTAAATAACTACATATTTGTACATTCCATTAATCACAATAGTACATTACGCACCTAGGTCAGTAAAATAAAAAAAGTCTCAGATCACATGTAATTGTCGTCCGAGGCGAAGCCGAGGTTGACAAAAATGTGATCTGAGGCTTTTTTATTTTACTGGCCGAGGTCAGTATACTATTTTTCTGTTCGACGAAGCCAGGAAGCGGCAATTTCATTTAGCGCAGCGGCCAGAAAGTTGGCGCTTTCCGGCCGGAGGACAGAAAAAATATTTTCCTGTCATATTATTATACACTAGCATTTCGCCCCGGCTTCGCACGGATCCCTAATTTTTTCAAAATATTCTATAGCCTATGTTACTCAGGGTGAACGTAGCTTCCCAACAGTGAAAGAATTATTAAAATCGGTCCAGTAGTTTTTGAGACTATTCATTACAAACATACAAAAATAGGTACAAATCTTTCCTCTTTATAATATTAGTATAGATATACTAGCAGGAAAGCTAAAATTATGAATATCATCACATGTACATGTCATCGAGATTCCAAGACTGAAATATGAATGTCCTATAAAAATTCTTCTAAATCTTACTTAAGTACTTAACATCTTAAGGTATTCATTCATATTTACTTTTAATGAGTAATGTTCAGGATCAACCCGTTAACATCCTAAACCCCAGAAACAATGTTAAAAAAAACCTTTTATCTCCTTAGCGCACCATACTATTTCTCTTGGGATTTTGGATTTTTATTCTTACTAACTAACACAAAATAATTTGTAATAGGGATAAAAAATAGTGAATATTATATTTTGTCAAAACTGACTTGAGATTATTATTTTTTGGGAGAATTAATAAAGAGATGATATCATCGCTATAGTTTTAGCGCATGAGACGCAAGATCCTTATGAATATGTACATAATGTCGATGTAAATATTCATGGCGGCAAAGACATACTCTTCAGGTGAGATCGAGTATCGGTGCTTCCCTCCGACCATAAGTTGAGTGTCGTATACTAAGTACAGGGACATTACAAGCACGCCAATCGCAGTGTACAGCAAATGAAGCGCAGGGAACGGCGACAATAACATAGCGAAACCTGCAACAAAATAATAAAATTGTAATCTAGTATGTGGGTACCAAGAAAGTCACAAGTACCTAAAGGAATCAGTTAAATTATATCCAACTAGGTGCCCGCCCCGGCTTCGCACGGATCCCTATTTTTATAGCCTATGTCACTCGGGAATAGTGTAGCTTCCCAACAGTGAAAGAATTTTTCAAATCGGTCCAGTCGTTTTGGAGCCTATTCAAACCAAAACAAACAAACCTTTCTTTCCTCTTTATAATATTAGTATAGAGTATAGATTTGTAATTACCGAGAAGGCGTCAAAAATATCAGTAAAATCATAATTTATTTAATAAGTTCGCCATTTGGGAGCTTATTAACGATAGTTTTTATCAGCTAGTAAACAGCATATTTGCTTATTTACCTTGACAAACCTCATTAACCCGGACATTAGTGCAATTCGTATTACGCATTTCAAATATCAATTAAATACTTATTATTAAGAATCTTAATTTAAGATAGCGTTGTTTTAAAAGAGTAGAGGGCGTTTAGATTTTATTACAAGCTTTTATTTAACTTGCAATGTAACTCAATTTTGAAGCAGATAGATATCTGCTTCTAAATTGAGTTACATTGATTAAGTATTAACTGACTAAGCCGACATTTTTTCATAACAAATCTGACCGACGGATATAAACTCCTCTCAAATAATTCGAATTGCATGCTGGTGGATAAAACACATTATAACAAGTATACTGATTACACTAAAATTTTTTTAGGTTAGCACTTACCAAACAGAGTGAAAACCAACAGAATGCAAAGCAACGAGCCAGACATCATGGTGAAGTCTATCTTGGTTTGGAAGGCAAATATAGTCAACGAGAACACAATGGCGAATGTAATACCACCAGCAATTAAAATCTGAAACAAAACAAATATGTATATACAATTTATTTAAATACTTACTCCCTACTTAAATGTACTGTGAAGTTCTCTATAATATATTATTTTTTAAATACTATTACATAATATGTCACACAACTGGCAAATTTGTTCCGTTGAGAAATAGATTTTTAAAATAAAGCTAAAGTGGCCATACTAAAACACACACAAAAATGTATGTGGCCCAGGGACTCACTGGTGGAAAGAAAGTGTAAAAAAACACAAAGAGAAAAATTTAATATTAACCTCTTGGAATTCATAGAAACTGCAGATTATTCCGACCATGACGGATAATGAGAGCGTGAAAATAAACAGGATGATGAAGTTCCATGGAACTTTGCGCCGCGGGCCCTCACAGCACATGATCATACAGGCAGTGGTCAGGTACACGGTAAACGACGCTCCCCTAAAACAGACATCAAAAAGAATTAACAACACTAGAATACAAAACCATGAAATATTTAAAAAAATATTACAAAGTTCAAATTTCATAACCAACCACCAAATTTTTGGCGCTAACCGTGCTGGCTGATTATGAAATTGCCTTGATCTGGATTTTGTCGATTATCTGTGAAATATTCACCCTATACCTACTAGTATAGGATGAATATTTCAGTCCCAAAATGTATGTCCCGCTATAATATTCATAAATACTTAATAATATTTTATGAAATCCAAAAAAATATACGTCCATTACACGCGAGAGCACATGCGGAGTTTGCTACTGCGCCATAAGTTTTAAATACTGCCACTGGCACACGGCTCGTGATAGCCAATGCGAGTGTGGGCATATGCGGTGGGGTAGATCCGTGCGAAGCCGTTAATTATCCTAAATTCCTCTACTTATTATAAAAACTGACTTAGCCAGTTTTCGTTTATTGTTATTTAAAACTTACATAACCAATCCCGCGTTTTCTCTGATTCCCGTCATCACAGTATCATCATTCATGAACCAGGCAATAATAGCTGAGGTAACTATAAGCTGCGCCAGGATAATAGCATACACCTGAAATATAAATCATAAAATAACATGGAACAAAAATTATGTTGTATATTTTACATGATCTATGATGGATTTAGTGTTAATGTGTTCAGTTTATTTATGTACTTAATGATTAGCGATTCATGCTTATTTGCAGTTTTGCCAAAAATAGTTTGATATTTAGGTAAGTATCAAAATTAGCAGCATGACAACTAAAAGTAAAGTTTGTTACACAAAATCATGTTAAGCTAAATAGTATGAAGCAGTGATAGCTACCTTTCTGATGAACCCCTGCCGTATCATCTTGTCGTCAAAAGTGAAAGCCTCAACAAGTGGCTCCGAGCCATCATCTCCACTGTTCGGGTTTACAATCACCTCAGGAAAGGATATTATGGTGTCCTGAAATTTAGGAGATCAGAATAAAAAATGTAATAGACCATATACATGTAATACTCGGAAATTATTGCTTCTAGTGCTTCCTTGCCATATACTTTGACCACAATATTGGATAAAAATATAGGGTAAGTACTTACGGAGTTGTTAACCGAATGTTGTTGAATATATGCTGGGGGTGGCTCTTGGGGTGCATAAGCCATGTCCTTGTAACTTTTCTCCATTATGATCTGTTAGCAAGTAAGATTAAGTAGGTATTATTATTTTTTTCATTAATAATTTACTTTTCGTTCAGAACCATTTTAATTGAATCACCACCAAGTTACTTAAATGAGTTGAATGGCTGGAAAGCTCCATGGAAAGTATGTAGGTAGGTACATACCGCAAACTACTCCAGGGGTAAGTACTAGTCTTGCGTAATGGTATTGCGTATGGATATTATGCTACGGCTACACATACACAAAACATATTTAAAAACACCTACTTTATCAAATTAGGTACTACAAATTACTTCCATTCATAATAATATTATACATATTATTATATTATTACAAATTATCGTGGTTATTTCGTTTCCCTACGAGGTTTTCTTCCATTTTTCTGAATTAGCTATAACCTGACGGATGCTGAAAAGTGACTTTTCGTGCATTCGAGCCTCGGCGGATTTGTATAAAGCTGATAAAATTATTAACAAAATAATCACAAAATGTGATGCTGCGCATACGAAAGGTGAATTCCTAGTAGATAACATTCATGATAGCAAGTGTTAGCAGACGAAATATACCTACTCCAGTCGCGTTTTTCCTCAAGTAATTATTACCAAGTTTAAGTGTTATATAAAACAACAATACAATAAAAAGATAAATAATATATTTATGTATATTTATTTAAACTAATTGTAAAAAAGGATTTCCCATACCTATGTAACATATTACAATAATAATACTTATTCAAACATGTTGTTGATAACTGGTTTGGGAAAACCCGCCCGCAAATCGGATTCTCAATATGAACTTTTTTTATTTGACATGTTATTTTGGACTTCCCGTTATCTTTTCATTCTGTGTAGATTAAATTAAATATCATCATGTACAAATTTACATGTAATAATAATAAAGCCGCTATTGTACATTTTCACCATCGTGTCGAAAAGTTAAATCAATAGGTACTACAAATAATATACCTAACAAGTTCTCTTAATATAATCATTATTCTAGGTGAAAAGGTTAACTTTTAATAAGAAGTTAACCTACTTTTCTCCAGAAACAATATACCTAGTACTGAGAAAACATAATTTTTTTTCGTACTTTCGTAGAATAGAGATAACAGATGACTTCGTTGCTTACCAAGTGGACTATTTACGAAACAAATAGATACAGCAATCACTTCAGTTCCGGTCGTTCTCGAGAAAATATTTTAAATAAAACCTCCAGTTCTCTTTAGTTAGAATTCAAGATAAGGTTAGAGAGAAAGCGCTGTTGATTGTTATTTATTTATGTACACTACACTAAACAACCAGCTCAAGCAACTAACACAACTACAATACCTATACCTATGTGACGTATTGTCGTATTTAGTTCATCATTTGCACAAAATAAAGTGTTGCCATAATACGAATTTTAAAATCCCATGTTTTTATGACGAATGTTACTTCCATAGAGTTTTATTATAATTGACAACATCTCAAATATTGCGTCAAATGAGTAAACTCAAGGTGAATAAATTTTAAAAAAATGTGTCAACCGGAATATTATATATAAAAAAAATTACCTAAAAATATTTTTGATATAGGTTTATTACGAAACAACGTTTGACTAACATAATCATTATTCATTACGTTAATTAATTAATTAGGTATATCTATATTTGTGTAAGGGCGGATTCTGGGATAACAGTAAGATGTAAAAATATTGATTTTGATCAAATTACTAATCCCTAAATAGAATTTGGTTGTGTGACCAAAGTGCGGAGAAAGCCCTGGAACGGAAGTCTACCAATTAAACACAAGACATCGGCTTTGAAAAATATGTTAAGTAGGTACCTACTTACTACGTTAAAGATGAAAGTGACAGGCATAAATAAAACAACGTTATCTTTATCACAGGATATAATTTATTTTCTGACAACGACATTTAATAATATATATATACTTATGTTATAATGTAACGAATAAGTAGTGTCTATTAAATACCTATATTACTTGAAGTTGACTTAATAAACCTCGTGACTCAAAACAAACATAAAGTTTCCATTTAATTAACACAAACATACAATATATAGGTAGAAGAATATGCTTTGGAATCTAACTAACCAATAATAATACGGTACAATTATCCACAAATTATAACAGTTGTTTGTAATTTTGGGTTGACGAAAACCACACATAAAGCAAGTTAGTACTTAATCAAAATATTTTGTAAAACATTTTACATATTATTGTGCTCAGCCCAATGTGTCTTTGTGATTACTTGTTACATATTAGTAATAATGAGTCATAGCTAATAAGATAAACCAAAACACCCTTTTCCAGATGCCAGTAAAAATCAGAATATTTAGGTTTCGTTTTCATAACAGCTATATTTATAAATCTAGATTTAATTTTATTATCAAGCTTTAGTTATTCTATCAGCACATATCTGTTTTCAGAAGTTATAAATATGACATATTATTTATTAAAAAAGATTCAGAGGCGATTGATTAATTACATATTACCAAACAGCAACTGCCTATAATATAAGGTCAAGGCTTCAAGGTTTACACATTAACTCAATATTACATTAAATTTACTTTTATTAAAGAATCAGTTTGGACGTTATTGTCAGTTCTTAATCTTGCCTGATGCGACTAAACCCAATGCTTAAATGGAATATTAGTGACAATAATTATGGTCACCTCTACCTGCTAGGTGATAAGGCTTTATAATAATATGTACATAACAAATTCTTTCCGGATATTTCTTTTATTTTTATTAATTAGTCAGCTGCGTGTGGTATATTATCAGAGTTTAGTACTTATTAGTGCTGACAATTAAAATGTTTGTCTACTTACATTAATATATATATATATAGTTGTACTACGAAAAATAAATATCACTTTCTAATATAGATGCCATTGTTTTAGAATAAAATGTAAGTAGATTCAGAGAGGCTAGAATAACAGTATGCAGTTTCACATGTTCGGCATATTTTCAACATAAGTGCACCTTAAGTTTTACGAAAATTGTTGTTTGGTTACTATCGATTTTAAAACAAGAAAAGTATATGTGCAAATTGTATAGGATGAAGGTTCTTTGGGTTGTGTAATTTGAGTCTATATTATATTAAGAGCAACGGTCATTCCACGTAGCAATCGTAAATGCAATCTTATTTATTATCTAAAACACTATACCCACGCAAACCAAATGCCTTATCCTAGCAATGGTGAATAAATTATTACCTTATTCATTAGAACTAACTGATAAATTAAAGCCAAAATGTTTATCCATTATCTATTTTTTATGAAGGATGTTTCGATTTTTAAAGGAGGCATTTTTTATTTTAGATAATGAAATTATATATTTATGCATAAAGTATCAACATAAGAAATAAAAATAAATACGAAGCACACACGTACGCTTATTGCATTTAAATGCTGCGTTTTCTAATTATGAGAGTCCTTCATTGCCCAGAAAACTTTCCGAATGGTAGTAACTTCATTTTAAAGTCTGATTACATAATTTTTCAGTTTCAGGACAGTTTACGGTCATAATATATGATTCTCATATTGGCATACCCATTACACAAAGTGAAGAGTTTCACTTATTTATGTTAATAATAATATCCAGTGTTTATACTTGAAGAAATAATAAAGTACCTAGCAGGTATTACCAATAAGAGACCCGATTAGACGCAAACCACTCTCATAACCACATTTTCAAGAACCGTTGCCCTTACTGCTCACCCTAATCTCTCGCCGCGGAGATAATCGTTAAAATGTACAAGAAGATGTTTACAATATCCAGATAAAGGTTAAGAGCGGCGAAGATGTACTCCTCAGGAGATATGCTGTACTTGTGTTTGCCGCCCATCATCAGTTGCGTGTCGTAGACCAAATACATGGAGAACAACAGAGCGCCGATTGAAGCGTACACCAGGTGAAGGATATTGCTTCGAACGAATATAGACACGATCCCTGAAATAACAAGATAGTTTTTAAAAACGCGAAAAAATATTAAAACTTGTTACTTATAACATAACTCATACAAACATCAAACAGATAAAAGTAAATATTAAATTTTTGCCGCAACCTCTTATTAATTACGTTTGAAATAATTTAGACAGAGACTGTGTGAAGTGTTTTCTATGAAGAAAACATTTTGTTATTTACAAATTGTCAATTTACTTAAATTATAATAAATCTTACCCAGGATCAACAACACAACCGAAGCACAGACAAGAAAACCACCCATCATAGTAAAATCCCATTTAGTCTGGAGAGCAAAAATAGTTAGCGCGAAGCATACAGCTGCCGTCACTCCCACTGCCATAAGTACCTGGAATTATTCGAATGGCAAATTATACTAAGATTGCTTGATATTTCAGTAACGTACTAAACGGCTTAAACATTTAATTCGATAATATTATAATAATATTAATTCAGGAGTTCATTTAGAAAATAATTGAGTATAATTAATGTCTTGCACCACCATTTGCATGAGACTATGGATATAGTGTAGAGACCAAAATATATAGTTACACACCTGAATAGGATTTTGTCTTGACCTTTGTAGGAGTTACCCGGACCCTAATTCTATCATGTATACCGATGAGATTTTTTTAGGTCATCATCATCAGCCCATCGCAGTCCACTGCTGGACATAGGCCTCTCCAATTGCACGCCACTTTGCTCTATCTTCGGCTGCTCGCATCCAGCTCCTGCCAGCCATCTTACGCAAATCGTCACTCCACCTTGCCTGAGGACGTCCTACACTACGCTTGCCGAGACGCGGTCTCCACGGTTTTTTAGGTAATTCAAGTATTTACATACCGAGGTAGAATTCTTTGTGCTGGCGACGGCGCCTAGTAAGAAACTCTCTGCCACAGTAAAAATCCCGAGGAATATGAAGTTCATGGGAGCCTGTCGACGCACGTTCCCGCAGCACGCCATTACTATCAGAGTAACGAATGTCACCGCCAGAGCTACCCACCTGCGAATACGTATATAAATGACTAGCGGTTCGCTCCGGCTTCGCACGGATCCCTATTTTTTTCAAAATATTCTATAGGTAGCTTATGTTAGTCAGATTGAACGTAGCTTCCCAACAGTGAAAGAATTATTAAAATCGGTCCAGTAGTATTTGAGCCTATTCATTACAAACATACAAAAATAGGTACAAATATTTTCTTTTTATAATATTAGTATAGAAATATTACAATAATTACGCACTAATTTGATATAATGGGGGAGGGACAAGGGAATATTTCTATAAAGGTTATTTCTAATTAATCTTAAAATTGCAAAAATGTTTATATTTGGTCTGACAGTTACTTTTGCCATCATAAAATTTATAGAATATAAAATAAAGAATTCATGTACTCCGATACTCAAAAGAATACTTCAAATAACTTACATCATATATGTGTTTCGTAGGAACCAATTCTTAGTCGGTTGATGCCAGGTGAACAGACAGATGAAGCCCATGGTGATGAGGAGCTGGCACATGAGGATTGAGTACACCTAAAACCAACAAGTAGTTATATTGATAAGGGTTAATAATTATTTAACATATATACTATGCTAGATTTATAAAAAAATACTTTCAAACAGGTGGACTTTGGATGCCATCAAGGGGCGCACTATATTTTTGAATAAGATATACAGTATTAAAATATTTATTAATATTTAATTCTTTTTTAATTTAAATCTTAAAAAGCTTTTTGTCGTGTTCCGTTACACTTGTTTGCTTCTCAATTCTTACCTTTCGTATGAATGCTCTGCGAATGGATTGATCGTTGAAATCAAACCCTTTGACTTCGCCATCCTCGCCCAAGCTATCAGCACCCGGCTGAGCATATCCAGCAGGCTGAAAAATGTATAACGCCATCATATATTTATATGAAAACAACTCTCAAACATAAAGGTAAAAAGTCCAGGCACATGATCGACATGCATATCTAAATAACTTGGGAAATAAATCTATATAAACTCTGTTTAGTGAGTTTCGAAACAAGAATCTCAAGGTGAAAATGAGTTTCACATACTTACTTAAATGATACAAACACTTTACCTGTGACATCCTGTTTTTAATACATTCACGAAAGTACTGTCAAAATAACGTGTGTAGGTAATCTTACATACCTACCTTTTCTGTACACAGTGATTAGATAACACGAACATCGATTTTGTGAAACAGCAAATTCGTTCACTAGGTAGGTGCTTACATGTAGATTTGTATGCAAGTACATGTAGGTAAAATACCTATATTATTCTGACTACAAAGCTGCCGCCTGCCGGTTCGAAACCCGGTAGAGTTAAATCTATGTGTGATTGTAATAATAATATTATCACGATTAACTTTATTTCGAATGACATAATCGTAGTAAATAGATACATTTACCTACCTGTGTATTTGCGGAATCTGACCCATTTAATACCTACCTACAGCTTTGATAGTTTGGGACTAAAACATAGGAGGGTGAGTTTTCGTCAGTATTTATAAAAAAAATAATAAAGGTCTTCACATTATAGAAGCTAATAATCCGAAAAAAATATAAAAACAATATGTAGGTACTTACTTAAGTCAAATATATTTTCATGTACCAAATACGATTTTTTTATTTTAAAATTGAATATAGTTAAGTAATTGTTTTTTTAATTCATTGTTTTGTTGGAATGAAACAAATTAATCGGAATTAACTCGCGTATTTTATTTTTATTGGCTGACGTTTCTGAATTGGCTTTAGCATAAGACTGTTCTCAGCTCAGTCGTGCTACAATTATGAAATCTGTAAAGGCTCCGAAACGTCAGCCAATAAAAATAAAATACGCGAGTTAAATCCGTTAAAGTTGTTTCATTCCAATGTATAATAACCGCGAAGGCATCAGAAATTATCATTATTTTCGTTTCATAACAAATCAAATTGTTACGATGAAGTATAACCTAACCTTGGCTTATGATATTTGACATTGTGCGTATCTTCAGTAATATTAATAAGGTAAGCAGTACTCATTTTCATAGCAATATAGGGTAAAATCTGCTCGAATGACTCACTTTTAGATTAAACGTATTCCCTGCAAACATTTCTGATAAATACACTTCTCGGTAATCGATTCATAGTATGTAGCTTAATATCAAGGCATTATCTTTGCCTACCTGATTAAGTGTGATTTTGTCTGAAGGATCAAAGTATATCTAAGTACCTATACAATATTTAAGGGGAACGTATCTTTTCGTGAAAATGACTAGGTATGATTTAAGGGGGATCTATTACACTAAATCTTACCTCGCCATATCCAGCTCCATAGCCGGCTGGTTGTGCAAAGCCAGGTTGAGGAGGGTACCCGCCCGCAGCTGGAGGATACCCAGGTTGTTGGGGATATCCACCTTGAGGATAACCTCCTTGGGGATAACCACCTTGGGGGTAACCTCCTTGGGGATAACCACCTTGGGGGTAACCTCCTTGGGGGTAGCCTCCTTGAGGATAACCACCCTGTGGGTACCCACCGCCTTGGTTCTGATCTGTTGTACAGTAAAACATAATCAGTTTTGAGGTAAGTATATTAAAATGGAAATGGATTCGGAATTTGATATGTAGGAGTAGGTATCTGAATAGATTGTTCAGTAGACTCTGCACGCCATTTTTATTCTTATGCAATAATTATAATTAGTCGTTATTGTAGGCACTAATTCAGAAACAATTTCCTACATAATTAATTCCAAACAACAAAACATTATACTTGTTGCGAGGGACATGCCACGAGAAGCAAGCAAGTGCGTAATCCAATTAGTTTGGTAGGTACGCATCTATACTTTTAGGGTTCCGAAGAATTAATTTTATTTGCAGTCAACAGTCTTTAAGATAATTTTAAAAATATATTAATTAATGATATTTGGTACCTACGAAAGATATTTAAATTTCAGTAATTACTAAGTCAAGAGACAAATTAGAAGTTATCAAATCTGAGCCGATTTATTAAACTACCTAGTTTTAACTTATTATTCATCAATATTTTCACGAGTGTCGACAACAAATAAAACATCTGTTTATAAACCAAGTGAAGTTCAAGCGACTTTGACCGCAGACAGTAAACCAGACTATCAGTACATGCTAGCGCACATCAAGGACAATTAATGCAGGTGGTGACACATATCCGCTCAGTGGGAAGTGTGGTAGCATTTTCAATTGCAGTATTGAAAAGTGAGGAAAATTAATAACTGAGACTGGCCCCTTAGAAATTATAGGTAAATACGTTTATTTACCTACAATAAGTAACTATGGGGAAAGTCCCAATTTTCCATTGTCGTTAATGAACAATGGAAAATTGGGACTAAACTAAGCGTCGCTGTGACTATTTTACAGTAATATCGTGTCCGCCTAGTTTTAGGTTTATTAAATATCAAAATAGGGTGGACGTTCAGAGTAAATTTGTCGAGAAATCGACATCAAATGTAAAAGATAATCATAAAACATCATATTATGTGAAAGATAACCGATGTATAAATTTCAAGTAAATTCAAAATATTAGGGTTAGGTACCTATTTTATGTATCTACTAAATTCGGTAACCAGGATAAGAAGCGCGAAAGCCCCGGAGTTCCCAATTAGCTCAGAAATGTGTAGGTAGTTTTTTTAAGTAGGTAGGTACCTATTTAACCTTAGTAAAATAAATATCCTTAGGCGGTGACTCGTGTTTACACTTAAAGTCGGGTGAAAAACGCCTTCTAGAAAAGGACAAGCCCAATAAAATCAGGATAAATGTCTACTTTATATAGGTACCTACCTAAAATTTTCTCATGTGAGTGAGGTTACTGCTAATGGTAAAATGATGTCATTCGGTCAAAAAACATCAATCGCTTCCGTGTTATAAACTGGTTAAAGAAACTATGTAGGCGCGTAAGTGCAAAAATATAAACCGACGTAAACAAATATAGTTAGGTAAGTACCTACTTCTTTTATATGGTAAAAACAAAAGAAACTGATTAACGGAGTGGCTAAACTAAGCCGATTTTGATACAAACGATTTGTCTATTTTTATACCGATTTCATTTTGCTACGAGAAATAGGTACCTAATAAGACAAAACTATGCGTTTAAACGAAAACAACTCTCACTGTTAAAAGTAGACAATCCACCGGTGGATTGTCTACTGGCGCTTGCCGTGCTATAGGACTATAATTGACTAATTTGACCGTACTTGACATGAAAATAGCTACAATGCTAAAATACTCATATTACAAACGGCTAGAGGTGAAAATAGCATGTGTATACATATCAAACAACAGACAAAGCCACCGGAGCTTTTAAAATGAACCTTATCATTAAAACTATAAGATTGCTAATCGTGTAGGAATATAAACAAGTTAAGATTAGATAATGTGTGTACGATTGTCGCAGATAATTGAATGTCCTATTTCATTTTCCCTTTTTTATATTTATCTAATGACTATGTGACGTGAAATTATGTTTTCATGTTAGACGTTGGATTATTATTTCGTAACAAGCTTAACAGTTTTGTGAAATAGACTTTTAAAAATATGTACATTTCTACCTATAGGTATCTTCATTACGTAATCATATCAAATTACCTCTATTGTAATTTAGGCTATAATAAAAACTAGCTTGCTTACAAGTAGGTAATTTCTTTACCCAGCGTAAATGTTTAACTTAATACTTACTTGGTAAAAAAAATGTTACAGTTTAACTACCCATATTATGTTATTATTTTTAGTAGGTAGATATCAGTGTTATAGATTTATATTTAAAAGCAAAAATTTAATTAAAACAGATTAGTGTCATCTAGTGTATATTTTCTCAAGCGTATGTCTAAAATTTATATATCTGCCTATTAGACGAGTTAAATTCCTTACTGTGTGTTTTATTCTAAGACATAATTCTTCTTAAAAGAAGGATTACTGTAACACCAATGGTTTGGGATTGTCTAGACATAGGTACTCAAACATTATCATAGCTTTTATGACACAATTGGTGTAAAGAGTGAGTGAACATATAAGTGCTATATGCTGTGTGCAAAAATGATACTCCAATAAATTCTAATATAATGGAATAGGTACCAAACTGAACAACAATGCTTTAATAGCCATTAGTATTATTTAAATTAGTCATTAAAACATTAATACACATTGTAAAATGCTAATTATGAAATGTGGAATTTGTTTTATGATCTTTCACCTATATATGCAATTTAGTATGCTATAAAAATTCTGGTAAGATTCCAAGATCTTTCAATACTCTTTTTTATTTGTTTCGTTGTCCTTAATCATTATTTAATAATTAATCAAGTCTTTAGTAACAACTGTTATTATTATTTATAACCTAATAAAACAAAAAAGGATTTTTCAGAATTATTGGAGTACCAAAAACAGTATAACAAATGAAGTAGTTAAGAAAGGACCTCCTGGGTACACTCCTGGATTCTGCCACATGATCCTCTAAGCTGGAGAAAAGAAAAACAAATTTAGTAGAGAAGAATATACATACACATAGTATTGTAATTTGGTTGGTCTTTACGGTTTAACTTGTCGGAATCCGTTTTGGATGCTTTGCGGCACTTACACGAGTGTTACTGCAACAAATGAAAATGATTTATATTAATTTAATTATAGTGAAATATGCATGCAATCTTTTTTTACTCAATGTAAAATCAATATTATATAATTTTGTTAAAACAGTTTAAATATAGGTAGAGAGATCTTTAGGTGTTAAGACCCAGATATTTAAACAAAAATGGGATTTACTGCCACTGTTTGTATGCTTTAATTATAATTTTACATTCTGTTAATATTACAACTATTAACTGTGCTTTCCAGTTTGAACTAAAGGACATAGATGAGCAGGATTTATTATGAAGTTTAAAGATCTCTATTGCTCTATTTGCGATTCCGAAAGAACATTTTAAAGATTAAACATTTGTTTCAGATATTATCTAGATGGCATGAGTCATACAATGCAGAGAAATTATAAATTTTGATATCTACATACAGACTAAACAATGCACAGTTGCAAATAAATACTCCCAATAGGTATAATATATAATAAAGTGTTTTCAAATATAAACTTTGAATACTTATAATAATTAGGATAGTCTTTACGTATTAAATTAAATGGTTTGTTAGTTCCTTTAGGTGTAAAAATTGTGATGCAATACATACTGACGATATTAATGACTCGCATGTCACAGTAGTATTAGAAAAATAATTACTTACTGACAAAATAGACGCGCAGAGTGTGACATTCACTCTTACAGCATAAAAGAAAGCTCTCGATTACATTGGAAAGTACTAGACTTCCAATAAGAAGCGGCGCATATTATCATCGATCTGTTTTCAAAATACGCGAGTAACACCCGTGATTAATGACATGTAGTAGAATCATACCTGTAATGTCGGGTTCCGCAAAATTGTTTAATCACTTTACAAAACACAAATAAACACTTTTGTGGCGTAAACTCAATAATCTTCTGCTTTTTTTCGTGTCCTTGTACTGCCTTGTAGACTTGTAGAAACAATCTGCTTCGTAGAACCTTCAATTTACTGAACAGATAAGTAATATTACAATATTAGTAATATGACATATCGCAATATACACAGTCTGTGGTACAAATAAAAGGGTTGCCCTCCTTTTGATATACTTGCTAAAAAATATGCTCGTAAACAGTATTTTGTTTTAAGTACTTTCGTATGACTTTAGTTTATTGCTGTAAAGTAGAAACATGTGAAAATGAATTTAGTAAAATCTAAATCTACACTAGTGTCAAAATCAAGCATAAAGTAACTTCTTAAAAAAACGTGTGGATCGTACCTTAATTTTAAACGTCAAAACTGTCAAAAGTCATAACACAAAACGACAAAATTGTAGTTAGAAGTTAGGTTATTTATTCTATAAATTCTATAATGCTATTACTGTAGTGGTAGCGTTGATCCTATTTTCCAGATTAATTACCTAAAAAAAATAGTTTTATCATATCAAGATTAAGTTTGGAATATGATTTCCATGGTTAGAAGTCAAATAGCAATTCCAATAAAATGTAAGTTGCATTCTTGGTCTTGTAAAGTTATACGTAAGTATCGCATTTCTCTATAACCATTTCATTTTCATTTTTAGGTTTTTGCCGGAATTTTGGTTGTACAACAGTGTTAGGTACAAAGCAATGGCGTGTGGAGCGTGGCCTATCAGTTAATCGGACCGCTGAAGGTGTTCTCACTGATGGACCCGATTACACGTTCTTGGACGGGCGGCCTACGCCTCTTTTGGTAACTTTTGATTATACTTTCATCTTCTGTAACTATTATCAGACAGATAATCCCGATTCAATGATTCTGCTGTGCATTCCAATTTACAACATAATATCAAGTTTTCTTTAACACTCAACATCTTAAGTTTTTAATTTCATAAGTTAACCTAACCAGATGGCAAAACAAAATATACTTCAGTATTTATTTTATTCTTGATTATGCTTGGAAAAGTAAATAATATTGTCAAGAAAAATTTAAATATAATGTATTATTTAGTTTATTGACCAAGAAACTTAAATAAAAATATTTTTATTTTGTATTTTTAAATGATTATATGAAAAATTTATGTTTTTATCTTATTTATATTATATTTTGTTCAATTTTATAGTATTTTGTCTAGAAAAGCATTAAAAAGATCTCATCCTTTTCTTCAGAATATTTTACAGAAGCAATTAATTTATAAAACAGTTGAGTAATAAACATTGTGTTTGAGGAATCATTTCAATTTCATTAAAACACTTTCTATTTCAATGACATCAGAAAAAAGTATTAAATTGTATTTGTATATTTTCAGCATAAACAAAACCTCAGGATGTTAAAGCAACGGGATTATGCATCACAAATTGTGGAGCTCAGTTCTGAACTTGACTTTGCTAAAGAGAGACACCAAAACATGCTGAATGCCAAGGAGAAAGAGAGACAACGCATCATCAGCAATAGACTTAAGCCAAAAGGAGTTACTACAAAATAAATAAATCACATTGGAGGTGGTTTTTTATATTTAGTAGATATATTATAGTTAATAAATATAGTTGATTTGATTCATTATTTGCTGTTTTTTAAAGCTTCCCACTTATTGTTATCTGTATTTGCTAGTGCAGCTCCTGGTGCCATTATGGAAGTATAATGCTTTTGCTGCAGGAATAGCACTATCTACTACATATAATATGCAAACATATTATTTTCCAATATATACTTTTCCACCCTTGAAGGGATTAAAACAAACTAAAGTCGAGTCTAAATAAATTATTAACAAGTTTTTAAATGGGTATTTATGACCATGAACAATTTCTTAAGCTTCCTTTAAACCTTCAAAAATCCTTAAAGCTGTCTCAGAGCTGTGCAAGGTAATAGTCCACTCATACTAAAGTTTTGCTGAACTACGTGTGATGTATTGACAATTTATTCAAAGCTATAGCTAGGTAGGTACATACCTATTTGCAATCTTGGTAGTTTTATTCCATGCACATAAGTAGGATGAAAAAGCAGTTCTATTTATTCTATGGTTATTGTTATGCAAGCACTTTTTACTTTGTTTATACAATAAGATCGTTTAAACTGCTGCATTCGCTGTTTATGCACACTAGCGACCCGCCCCAGCTTCACACGATTGCTATAAATCTTCTTCTTGAATTACTCTATCTATTAAAAAAAACGCATAAAAATCCGTTGCGTACTTTTAAAGATTTAAGCGTACATAGGGATATAGGGACAGAAAAAGCGACTTTGTTTTATACTATGTAGTGATTAGAATAAAACAATCACTTCAGCTTTGTGGGCTACAAATATGGGAACTGTAGGTAAATATTTTCGAAGCAAATACAATTAAATGCCTACGCGAATTAAATTCGTTATAATTGTTTTATTCCAATGCTTAAAATCCTGATTTATACTTATTTCAACAATTTATCAAGCTGTATCAAGACTTACTTAGTTAAGCGCGTAATTATCCCGTCCCAACAACCCTCCTAAATGCCATCTAACAAGCACGACGTAGCCAGTAATTAATATAATTTTCTAAGTATTCAACCCAATTTGTAATGGTAATTTGTGATAAAGATTCGAAAATTCTTATTATAAATGCATAAATAACGAATCGTGTTAGGTACTAAGTAAGTACTTAGGTACCTACTTCACGCTTAAACGATTTTGTTGAAATATGATTTTATCTTTTTACTTGAAACGTAAAAATGGATCTGAAATTTATTAATCTACCTGAAGTACTAATTGCGTAGGTACCTAGGTACGTATTAAATTATAATTATGTAATTAGCAGAGTCGATTTTTGAGCTCTCAACGTACCTATCTATTAAAAAATTTATATTAAATATTATTTTTAATCTCGGACTCAATAAAAAAAAAAATGGTGATTGTTTTTACCACTCTTAGTTAAGTCAACCCGCCAAATTTAGGCTCTACCTATTTCTAGCTCCTTACACACGCTTTTAGACCTGTTAAAAATAATTTAACATTCTACACAAGTGAGTAAATTAATATTAATAGGTACCTAGGTTGGTAGGTAGGGACCTACATTTCACTGATGCGTGCGTGAATAGATTCGTTAACGCTATTATCTCGCGTTAACAGTCATTGGTCAGCGACAGACGTGTTCATTTAAAATTTAAATTCGTTCGTTGAGTGACATGTCCAACAGAGCATTTCATGTGATTATACCTAATAAATGGTACCTACGGGTGACAATATACCACCACCTGCACAATGGTTTAATTCCTATATTTAGGTAGGTACCTACCTACATTAAAACAAAAACCGACCTTCTGATGATTTTAAAAATTACGAAACGGGTATTGACCGAATTTATTGATTCTTATTGAACAACGAAAAAAAAAACATCGCCGCATTTTTACTTTTTTTTACACGGTATAATATGACGTGTAGGTTTTATCCCTACTAATCCCTACTAATATTATAAATGCGAAAGTAACTCCGTCTGTCTGTCTGTCTGTCTGTTACGCTTTCACGCTAAAACTACTGGACCGATTTAAATGAAATTTGGTACAAAGAAAGTTTGGAGCCTGAGAAAGGACATAGGCTACTTTTTAACCGACTGCAAAAAAGGAGGAGTTCCGCGCGAACGAAGTCGCGGGCAGAAACTAGTTTCGCATAATTTAGTAAGTAAAATGGACCCCTACCCACAATTAGGTGGTAAAAAATATTCCTAGGTAAGTAGTTATGCACTAGTTAATATAAAACGCTAGCTTCTAGAAAGTTATTTACCAATTTGTACAAAAATAACTTAGTAAATTGTAGGAATTTGTAAGTGCGGTAGATATACTATATTATAAAAGTTATGCAACCATACAGCAGCGCATTGCTTGCAACTCATAAAATGTTTAGTTTTTTTTCTGTTTACTTAATTACAACATGTCATCGCAATTCCTTTGAACAAATAGACGCAGCGCACTTCAAAAATTGAGTGCAAAACAAAATTTGTAGCAAAGCTATGTACTAAAAACAGGTTTCATTTGTTTCTTCATTCGAAGATTGAATCCTACTTAATATTATGACTAGATATACCTATATGTATGTAGATATATAATATATATAAACACACCACTAGGTACTATTTACCAAAGTTTTAAGGATGTGTACCTACTACCTACCTAACACATCCAATAAGTGCTTGTATTATATAGGGGGACTCAGTTATTCACATGCTTAAAAACTAATTATGCGTTACGGGTAGTCTTCGTATTTACAGAGCAAAAAAATATTGAATACAATAACACCTAAAGAACTGTAATATTATCTTAGAACAGTTAGGTAACAACATTTATTGTTTCCCCCAACTTTTGTGTCGAGTTATACCCAGTTAACTACCGTACGAGGTCTTCTTTACTTTAAATTACACTTCACTTCCAGGAGTCCAACTAGGTACCTACCTTTTCTCGATTTTAAACTACTTACTCGGAGGCGGGAGGAGAGATTAAAAAATACTATTCAAAAACGGTACTTATCTACTCTATTTACATTTATTCAAGTTGTTTACCTTGATATATAGATAACAAAATTAACAAGAGGAGACGTTTCGAGAGAGAACTTTCTTGTTGCCATATTTGCAAGCAAGCCGGTAAAAATTTTCTGCCTAGTTGCTACCAAAACAAAAGGCAAAGCGTACGTAGCTTAATCAATCACGGTGCCTTTAGCATCGCATGCACACGTGACACTACAAGCTCCACTTTATGATATAATAGGTGTACCCACCTAGTAGACAACGAGTGAACAATGTTACGGTTAACAATAACAATGTCAAGAGAATTGAATCTATCTTTTGTACAAACAATGCGCTAATGAAGAAACCGCACGAACAGTCAAGAACAGTACGGTATCTCTACCTACCAAACCTCTTGTTCTTGACTTTGTACCTACGTATACAATTTTGCTTCAAACTTCCAAATACATATTATTATAACAATTCAATTTATAGTAATATTATATACCTACTGTAAGTACCTTATTTACGTTATTCTTATTTACTTGCCATAAATGTATTTGTAATTTTATTCAGGTCGAATATATAAATTCTATAAGTGATTTTTGTTTCAGTAAATTAAAACAGACTCTAACTAATAAGTGCCTATCACTAAAATACTCGATAAGAAAAGGTGCATACATATTATGCGTATGCTTATGTAGGTATAAGTAGGTAGGTTTTATAAGTATGAATTCACCTAAATATGAGGATAAGTAATCGATATTTTTATTCCTAGAAGGTACTGTACATTTAATGTCAACATCTACTCTCTACGAGTAGCGAACTGAATGTGCTGGGCTAGGAAGAGAATGAATTGGCATACGAATGGGTTTAAATCAAACAAATTCACGGGCTACAACTTATATTAGTAATTCAGTGGCAGGGTGAACCTACCTGCTCTATTACATCAGACGTTTATAAAGGACCAAGTGAACTGATTCCGCGCGACTGCTCCGCTCACCGGCTCGTTTAGAAGAAACTACCATAGGTTCACAGATCAAGCTCAGGGAAAAATACCCTAATATTTTGCGTATTAAAGTGGCATCGTGTTAACTTAGACTGCCAGAGGTAGTTCTTAAATAATGTTACCAACTGTAGACAAAATTGCATGGCTTTATAGATAATCGTATAGTTATGATTCCCATCCTTTTTGAATTTAGGAACATCCTACCTAATAAAAGTTATACTCATTAAGCGCTGCGTTATACCTATACCTAGTTTTGTAGTTTATTTAAATATGCACTTGTTATAAAAGTAGGTCTCGCATCCATTACTGTACAAGGTGATACTTATTGCAAATAAGTTTCATACTATACCAATCCTATGTGATTATAATTTATACACTTATGTTATAAGTCGATAGTCGATTTCGCATTTACATTATTTTTTAAATAAAAGGTAAGGGATTACTTTTGTGTCAAGTACAGTTTATGCGGTTTTGTGCAATTTTCATTGCTAAGCTATGTGGAAAATGCATTTTGCATATTTGCATAACGATTGCGTCCAATGAATAAATGAGCATAGTCTAGGTTTAAAAATATTAAACTTTTTTTTTTGTTATTATTTGTAAGAGGTATTAATACATTTATGTGTAGATAATGTTAAATCAGTTGTAATTTTTAGGCAGGTACTTATTGAAATTAAATAACTACAACTCGCGTATTTTATTTTATTCGAAAACTTTTATTTTTATGTTAGACTAGTCAACTCGATCGTGCTACGAGGTATGTGTAATAAACGCAAAGGCATCCTAAATTATTTTGTAGGTAAATACTCAATTAATATAATAAATACAAGTTTGAATTTGTCGTTTTGTCAGTTTAAGATTTTTTGGTTTAGGTATCTTTAGGAATATTTATTATATAATATACCTACTAGTGGTCCCGGCAGACTTCGTCCTGCCCGGTAATCAATTTGACAGTTATCATTATTGCGTTTTGTTAAACTATTTTTTAAATTTGAACTGTTTTTTTTTTACTGGAACGTGATAAAAAGTATCCTATGTCCTTTTCCTGGCTCTAAGCTACCTTCCCGTCAAATCAGTTCAGCCGTTCATGAGTTATAAATGGAGTAACTAACACGACTTTCTTTTATATATATAAGATAGATATAGATAGATATATAAGAGAAGCAGAAGATTTTATATATACAGATGTGGCTAGTAGGTATAATATTTTAGAAATGCTTAAACTTTTTTCGAGTAAGAATAACAACTTTAAACGCATTTCCATTCGGGATCTGACCTAAGCAAATAATTCATTATGCATGCAAAATGATTAAAAATGTTCTTAACATGCGTATTTGATCCGTATTCGCTTGATGGTAGAGGTGAGAGTTGGTTGAAGAGTTGGCATCAGGTAGGTACTTAATAGTGAGTGTTCTTGATTAAATTCCTCTCTCTCTGAGGACTAGACGATCGTCATAGCCTGGAAAGTGTCTTTTATTGTGACCGTAGTCAAAGGTTATTTTATTCGAAGAAATGTTCATTCTTGTCTAGATCTTGACCATTATAATGAGGTTTGTAGGCTTTTACGTAGATATTAGTAAAAGCACTATAAACTTTATACTACATATGTATTTCAACACTTTATGTATTTTGATACTATTAACTAAGTTATAATATTATACTTACCTACTCTATTGTTTTTTTAAATTGTCACAGTTTCAAGCAAATCGTTCCGCCGTTCCTGAGTTATAAATAGTGTAATTAATTTCTTTTTTACTTATGTAGAGATTAAAAAAAATTAAGACAAAGACATATTTTTCAACTAGGATCAATCATAGTTACCTATACGCACGATTCTAAATAAACACGGTTTAAAAAAAGACCGGTGAGAGGTAGAGAGGTACTTCCAAGTAATACACCCTCCCCATAAAAAATATAATGTTCAGTATAAACGTAAATCGATATAACTTGAACAATACGAGTCAGACAAACAATATCGTAGCGATTTGGCTGCGCTCCGAGTAGCGAGGTTCATTAAGAAGCGGCGCCACGGTGTTTCGTATGATGCAAAATGCTGTACAAAATAATATAGCAAAAAAGTGATATTTACGTACCTACTGTATTAGAAAATTTTGGAAAAGCGTGTAGGAGCCCAACATGGATATTTAAAAAAAAAATTAAAAATTTAACAAACCCCCGACATAAAAACCTAAAAGCCCTTTAAAAAGTATAACAATAATAAAAACTACGGGACCGTAGGTTTAGGTAGATTGCAGGTATTAAGTAGTAACACCTAAATGAGAAGCGGTCCCCCCGACATGACGTTTTCTTTGTAGAAATATTAATATTTAGGTAACTAATATTAAGTTTTTATTATTGTTATACTTTTTAAAAGGCTTTTAGGTTTTTATGACGGGGGTTTGTTAAATTTTTAATTTATTTTTTTATTTCATACTTTTTGTAAGTAGGTATCTACTACATAAATTATTATTTTTAACTAATTTCCATTTCACATGGAATTTTGTAATGTACATGTTATCCTCTTACATTTGATACACCACTCGGGTTCATTTGTCGACATTGGACATGTACCATTTACACTTTTACTTCCCATAATATTTGAACTACTCAACCGATTTTCATTACAATTTCAATTTTGTAATGTACACGTGATCCTCTTTCATTTGATACCCCACTCGAGTATGTTTGTAGACTTTTATTTTTCCATCTCCTCTTTCACCCCCCTAATTATTAAACTACTGAGCAGATTTTCATCAAACATGGCTAAGAACACTCCCGACATATACACCTTTCAAACAAAAAAAAACAGAATCAAAATCGGTTCATGCGTTAGGGAGCTATGATGCCACAGACAGACACACACACACACACACAGACAGACAGACAGACAGACACGTCAAACTTATAACACCCCGTCGTTTTTTCGTCGGGGGTTAAAAATTAAACTATTAGAATTTGTTAGCCACTTACCTACATAACAACAGCTCTATAAACTTTCTGAGTGTTGGCGTTGGTTTTAGGAACAGACCGAATAAGCTCACGTTTAAACATAAAAAATCGATTCATCAAATAAATTTATAAAAGTAATTTAGTTGCTTGCCAAATTCCATAAAGATCGTATCAACGATACTCACAATATATCGTTGAGCAAATATACATCGCTCAGGCGCGACCCCCTAGCCAAGTGAAATGTAAGACCTCCCAGTCGCGCGGTCGGTTATCGTGAGTTTTAACATTGAGCGCGGTTTTGTCCAACTTAATATCGCAAGTCCCACATTGCGACGTCTTCGTGCCTGCCAAGTGCCGTTTCCGCATCCGTTCCAATTTTAAAATTCGAAACACGCAGACGTTATGTGAGGAAATGACAATGAGATTCATTGTGGGGAAATATTTTACTTTAATTTTATAGTCTGGATGTTGGAATACCGTAGCTCTCATGAAATTAATTTTAGATTTATTAATAATAATATTATTTTTATGTATAAAGCTAGTAATTATACCTAGTATATTATGTGAACTTTTGAACAACTTTTAATAGGGTAACGAATAAGTTTTGGTAGTTTTCGTTAACGAGCATGAGATGTGATTTAAATCTATAAGTACTTATAAGTATATTAAAGTAATATTCTGACTACACGATAGTAAAGGTAGGTAGGTATTGTGCAGTCAGAACCAAATACCTATTATATTTTACGGGTAAAGGTACTGAGATATGTCGGTACACGTGCCTACATTTTTGTTATGTACTATTTTTACTTGTGAGTTTGCAATACAAATGTTAGAGTAGGGTGCGTCGGGGTAAGGTTGAACGAGATTTTGATGAGATAAACCATGTTTTTTTTAAAGCCTCATAATTTTAATTGTATGAAACTGACGTATATGAAGTGATGTTTTTAGTAAAGTTAATGAATGGTTCTTCCTATCTACCTGAAAATGGACCTGATTGGAGGTGTTTTTCATATATAAAAACGACGGCAAAGTTAAATTTTTTGCAAAAAAATCGTGGGGTAATATGGAATGATGAGGGGGGAAGATCGATATAGTTCTTAAAATCTTTAATATCCATTGTAGGTCCATTTGGATTATATGCACCGAAAGCATATTTTTTTCTCTATTCAAATATATAAATACATTTTAAAAATACCTAGTTTTAACTACCAAAATGAAAATTTGTTAAATATAATATTTCAGTCTTACCCCACTTTGTATTCAGATGATATGCGGTTCTCAACCTTTTCTTTTTATATCCTAATATTTAAATTTTACTACCATGTACACAAAAAATGTAATCATTTCTTTATTTAAATAGACAGGTAGTTAAACTAGCTAAATATATTACAACTTTTATTTAAAATCTTTTTTTTTTACACATGTTTTCATGAGTTGTGAATATTACACTACTCATGAACGAATCATACAGTTTGACAACCCCTGACTTTTACTATGGGTTTCATAATCGGGGTAAGTTGGAAAAGAAAATATTGCCGTCTTGCCCCTGGGTTTTACAAGCGGTGTAAGATTGAAAAATATAAAAACTCCAAAAATATAAAAGATATGCAAAATCGCATTTTATGTATCAACAAAAAAAAAATATCAATAACACGTATCAAAAAAACATATTTTTAACTTGCGTGTAGAAGAAACTACGGAACGTGGGGGAAGATTAAAAAACGCATTTATCGCTCAAAAACATACCTTGTCGAAAAATTGCAAAAAAAACATATGCACTCACAACTGACGATTATCGCTGACTGAGATAAGGAGCGCAATGAAATTACCTACAAAACTCTGTAGTCAGTGTTAAAAAATATGCACGGAATAGGCAGATGTGAGGGGTTTTTCATCTTGCTCTGTTTTTCATGTTACCCCGACGCACCCTACCTAAGTTTTAAATTGTTGTTGCAAGTTGCAAAATGCTGCAAGGTATGATTGTGAGAAGGAACTGATTGCAAAGTTAGCAAATATGCCTGCTGTATTAAATTTGTTAGAAAATGTTGCAAAGTTATTTGTTTATTTTATTCTACGTGTAGGTACATATACCTCTATATATAATAAAATTGTATACTTTAGAGATAACTAACTATATGCTATTGGTGCTATGGGATGACATTCAACCGGAGACATCATAATTATGTCTTATAAGTAGGTATATTTGGGTTTGTTGAATTTAGTTCATTGACAACTGGAGACGTATTACATTTTCAGTTTTTTAATTATTTAACTTGTAAGGATACATTGTTATTTTTTTCTACATTTACTTTTTATTTACCACCACTAGATTTCTTTGTTTTTTGCTACCTCGATAAAAACTAGTTACCGCTATTTCCGCTTCACAACCTGAAAACTTCTGTATTTAGATGTGTTGGAAAACAATACGATACCTAACTAGTTTCTAAAACTCAATTAACCAACACCTGCCTTTGAATTTCTAGTTTCTAGTTAAAATTAAATGACACCCTACGTTGTAGGTAGGTATATACATACGTTTATCAAATTCCTAGATAATAAAACGAGATATGTTTATTCCTCTTTTTTAATAATTTATTATGGGTATAGTATGTATAAGTATAATAGGCACTTTATATATTTTTTAATTCGTTTTCAAAGACGGTTTTAATTATTACAATATAAAGATAGCTTTTCGGGGATGAGGAATACCTATATCGACTCCCGATTCCATATTTGTGACTGTTTTTTCACAGAGATAATCCCGGTCGCCTGGTCTACTTAAAAATGGAAATAATAATATATGAACGAGATACATTAAGGAAAATCTGTTTTGGAATAAATCCTACTTTATACACGAAATCGAGGCTTCCTCAACTATTTTCTAAGAACGGTCTAATAACAGTGTGTATTACTTTAAGAACCTTATGGTTCTCAATACACAGTCTAGTTTTACTTGAGCATTCCTTGATGAACAATTTCGAAGGTATTACTCGTCAATTTCTAACAATCAATAAAAAATGAACCTTATGTGTTACACCTTAGAAATCATTTCGATAAATACACCTATTACTTAACCTATTACGACAAGCCTAAGTGAAGTGACTACTAGACTAAGGTTGCCTCTGAAATAATCAATGATTTACACTTCGTTCATTTTAACATAATGGCAGTAATGTTTAAAGCCCTAATCACTATTATGTCTTAACGATTAGCTGCTGTATTGCAAAGCTAAACCTTCGTTGTACTCTGTAAGTTAATTATAGGTATATATTATCTTATTAAAAATACAGAAAATATTACTTACTTTTTTTTTGCATTCCTTTGCGATTCCGAAACTCGTAAATAAATGAATTCAACTAAATTACTAACTAACTTTAAAAACAAAGTTCAGAGGGCAAAAATCGGTTAACGAACCACGATTCCGTGTAAGTACGTGCAAAAACTGGCAAATACGGACCCTTAGAATAAAAAGGTTATAACTATATAGTTAGTATTAGCATACTTACGTCCTTTTCCGCCACTTCAGGCGTGTGTGAGTAGAATAAAACATAAGTAGGTATAGAAAAGGGAACCTTATAAATATCTCATGCGGTTTTTCACATGTTACCTTCAGTAAGATAAAAAAGAAAAGAATTCTTAATCTGGTAGGTATGTAGGTACGAAAATAAAATCATTGAATAATGACATATGAACAAAACCGGTAATTCCATACGCATTTTTACTTGAAACCCGTACCATAAAAATACCCTGACCTGATTGCACATATATCAATATACATATATAGCATCTATCAAATAACGCCCGTAGGTATGGCCTTTATTTAATGGTGTCTAGACTCTAGAGTAACATCAACTTGTTTTGTTTAATTATCAGTTATATAAAACTGTATAAAATGCAAATTAATAAATCAACTCCCTCTTACGTCCTGTTAAGGATTTTTTTGTTTCCTTTTAGCAAATTTCAGTTCGCCACCTTTTGACGTTTCAGAGGATAAGGGTTCCGACAGACAGATAGACCAACAATACCTACTTATTATTGTTTCCAATTGAAAAACCTAAAAAATCGCTATATCTTAAATAATATTTTCACTTATTTAAATCTGCAGGTATATAGGTAAGTTTGTAAGTACAAACTATATAAGTAGGTAAGTTTGTAAGTAGGTACAAACTTACCTATATACCTGTTAGTGTTAGTTCTTATATTACTCATGTTAGTACTTTATCAATACGTAAAACCGCAAAGCTTTTTAATAAACTTGTATCGATGTACATGTACCTAATCTACGACATATGTATTTCTTTGAGATTTCGTGGAATTTAAAACATTAAGACTTACAACAATGGATGGCAGCTTTCATCGCAGATCAGACGACATTAGGTTACGTGTAAATAACATCGATTCCTAGCCAGTTTCAAACGGTTTCAAATCCGCCTCAATTGCCTCAAAGTGCGAGCTTCCCTCACTGAATATATAATAATGTATTCAGGTATGAAACAATGTTTCCAAAGAAAGGGAAAGGTAAAGAAATAACCTTCTAATTTAGGGCTAATTGTCATGTATATATAATCAAAAAATTTGAGCGTGATTTTGAATTACTCATTCAGTGGATTGTATAACAACATTTGATGATTGGTTTTAGATATTGAATAACAAAAATACTTGGTAGGTATTTGATTTATTACATAGGTAACTTATTTTCTAATGTTTTTTTTAACAGGTTGGTAATTTAACATTGAGTTTTGGACCTGCCAAAATAGTTACCTACTATTTTAATATTTACCTACCTATGTACAATGTATATATGTATAATGTTTACTCGTTTTTAATTGTTCTTTTATAAGAAAATAGTCACAATACGCCGAGTGGATCGAGACTGTCTTGTAGACGGATGCTTGCAGCAAGTGACTAATTAATAGCAGAGTAACTGGCAATTTGTTGTCTACTCTTTCTTGTCCTATTTAATTTTATACTTTTGTTTGGAATACCAATTACTCTCAAAGTAATTATAATTGGTTCCTTACATTTTTGTTTAAAAGAGGTTCCTATCTACCTCTTTTGAAGAAAAACCTACTGTAATTATTTCGTTTTTGTTACCTAAAAGTTTTTAAAATGCTATTTTACCTGATGATTTTAATCAATTCATTCTCAAGTCCAACGGTGAGTCCAAATATACATAGAACTCTATATATATATATTTGGACACACAGGGATTCACAACCAATATTCTAAATGGAATTAATAACGTATGGGTCCGAATAACCTTGCCTGTTCAATTACTTACCTACCTACCTAAATATATTTGGTAAATTTATTATGTTTGCTGTAATATTGACGGTAGCAGGTCTCGAATCCCGCGCCCAGCGGAGCGAAACAGCCCTTCACAAAGCTTTTCTTTGAATATCTCGAGTGTAACGTTCACTGGTTATCTACCAAATGTACTAAGCTACCCAAAGTACTCACGTTTTGTGTCATCACACATTTCAGTAGGTACCTAATGTATCTAAAGTACATAGGCTTTGTTTTGTGTGGGAAGGGTCGAAAAGATAACTTTAAAATATTGCTACAATATAAATATAATAGGTATATTATGTAGCAATTTGTAAGCATTTATTTATTGGTTTACATATATATTTGAATAACTTGCTTATAATGTCTTAATACCCCAAAGTATTAAGACATTATAAGCAAGTTATTCATCATTATTTAGGTACAGATTTTTTTTCACATACATTTTTGGGCTCGATAGACCTGCAGCATAGCTGTATGAATGAAAATTTGAAAAAGTTCGTTATTTTTTAAGGCCACCAAAAAGTACTTTTGCAAGTTTAGATGGGTATATTCCATATCATAAAATAATATTGCGAGCTTTTATGGTTACCGGAAAATAATAAAAATCCCATATAAGTACTTCGCCGCCGAAAGCTCCACAAAGTGGTGGCGTATCCCCGTGTATGAAATGAGGTACGAGTTCCAGTCCCACTGCGGTCCCAATTTTTCTTTGTTCGTCGCGTATAATATCTTAGCCTTAATACAATTTGCTTTATGTATCAAACCATAATATTAATCAAAATTTCGGTTGGTATTTTCAAATTTTGTACGAGTATGTACCTATTATATAAATACTCATATAACATTTACCATTTCGAATTAAACTTGGGACAGTTAAATATTGCAGCAAATTTATGATGAGTCCTTTTTGAATTTAACTATTCACGCCCCACGTAATTTAATAGACTTTATTTTTCATCGCTCTCGGTACAACAGTGGTTAATTAAAAGGACGGTTTATTTAGCCTTATATCGCCATTGACGAAATTTTAACATCCAGAAGGCACTACAAATTTTACCTTATATCGAGTATTGTAAGGTCGATTTTAAATATAAGAAAATTGTTGATATTACACAGTTAAAGGTACACAATATTATGTACTGCGAAATTGGCCATTTTGTTATTTCGAGAGTAATTTGTTGTTCAGTGTTGGTAGTCGGAATTAAGAACCCGTTTGTCATTTTTATTACTCGGGCTTTGCATTTGAATATAATTTTGAATGTATATCAAAGTTATTTCAAGCAAAATCAAATTATCGAGGGGTTGAATTTAATTAAAAACTTTATTAATAGGCCAATGATTTTTTTGAACATTGAACTTATAGATATGAATCTAGTCAAGATATAATGTTGACTTTATTGTTTTCTAAAATTGAGTTCAGGTAAATTAGAGACGATTACATAATTTTGATTTATGAATACGTACATTAAACAAAGAATATAATTTAATTGGGAGGGCGCTTCAGAGATTCTGGTCAGGTTCCTAAAAGGGGAATGTGACAATGGGGAAACGGCAGAATTATTAAAGGATCACTTTAGGAAAATAGAGATCTTATGGCTTACAAGTTAAAAAATTTATTGTCAATCAATTTATTTACAATAAACACTAATTACAAATGATATAATTTATAATTAAATATCTAATGATACCATAATCATGATATTAACTTAACGGCCATTTTAAATACGATGCAACAAAGCAGTTATTTTAAGCAATTTATAAATTCAAGATTTTGGGTGCCACACTATATAATAATATTATATAGCCAACCGTTTCAATGCATAAGTAGTTATTGTAAAAATAAAAGTGATATAATAATTTCTGATGCCTTTGCGGTTATAACACATTGGAATGAAACAGCTGTTAACGGATTTAACACGCGTATTTTTATTTTATTTTATTGACTTTAGCATTATTCTATTGTCAGCTCAGTCGTGCTACGATTATGGAAACTGTAAAGAATCCGAAACGTCAGCAAATAAAATAAAATAAAAATACGCGAGTTAAATCTGTTAATAGTTGTTTCATTCCAATAAAAATGATAATTAAAACAAACTACATTATGTCCTGAAACCCTGTGAATAACAAGGCAAGTATTTTATATTCAGGCATGCCATAATTCCAAAGCAAAATAAACTTAATTTAATCTATTCATAATTCCAAAGTAAAGGGCTTCAGAATTAAATTGTACACAATGAAACTCTTAGTCGGCTTGAATAATTTGGTCTAGCAATTTACGTAGTCCAGGGCTCCAGGCGTAGCACCTACACTATGCGGGATTAAGTAGCCATGTAGTAATTAATTTATACATGATACATCATTTTGAATGTTGTACATGAGTTTGTTACTATTATGGACTAAAAAAATATTTTAATGACTAAGTACTTTCGTGTTTATACGATGGTAAGTAAGTATGTAGATTTTATCAACGCGTTAATAAATAATAATACAACTAAACGTAACACAGTAGATAGGTACATGTAATAAAAACATATACATAGGTACTTAGTTCGAACTGTTTTTAAAACTAACAAATATCCGTTATTGCATCGTATTTTAATGGCATTGGTATTATAATAGCAAGCTCATACATTCTGCAAATACAATAGGTATGTTAAATTGATAACGTACTTATCTTTATTTACAATATTATCCCCACTATATGTATATAACTAATAAAAAGTAAAACAACCTTAGAAAGTACTGTACTAGTATCGTTGTGTAATTTCAATTGCTAAAACATAATTACATGATACTTTTTCAAAGACATGATTTGAATAACAATTTAAATTACACAATCAAACTTAGTTAAATATGCTGATATTATAACAGTTTACTAATTGATGTTATATTATATTCAAACTTTACACACGTAACTGGCTTATAAAAAGTGCAATTTACTAAAAAGTTCTGTGGGAAAGTTTTATGTTGGCTGTGTCAGCTTTGAAACCTAAGTTTCCATTTAAGGGAGGGTTTCATCGCATAAGCGGAGCGGAAAAGGTACATATAAATTTATACTTCTGTGTATTATAGTAGTAATTAGGTACTTTCTATTATTAAGAGAATCAAGTGAGTGGTATGTAATTATAGAATGATGTGATGGGACTTCAGGGAGTGTTTCTGTAGTATGTTGTTTCATATTTCTTTGTTTTCACCATTAATATCGCTTTATCCTTTTTCATCTTGCAATGGGTACTCAAAATGTGAACAAGTTTGGCATAATAATATCAAACACTACTGCTAGGCCATCGCTCTCGCAATGGATTCAATCCTAGAGCGTCTACTTTCGAAGACTTTTAAAGAACTTTCTGGAATCCAATCTCGTTGACACTTATTAGATAGCATAGAAAGCTATCTAACTTAATAGTTTTAATAAGGAGATGGGTAAATTAGGGGATTTCGTAACTAGATTTTTGATATAAGTACCTCCCTAACTTAAATTATAATTTAGGATTCCAAATATTGGTAAGTCAATTATTTTTCCTTAGATATGATCTCTCACAAACTTTTTCTTTATATATACTTATGTAGGTTTAAAATAGGTAGGTACCTACATAAAATATAATTGTGCGCGGGATGTTTTTAAAATTATTTGTTAAGAAATCTTTGGGTTTAATAAGAATTTAATAAAAAAGAGTTTTATTAGGTAGGTACAGTCATATTTGTTCTTTAAGGTGTCAGTGGTCGGAGCATTCTCTTAGGCCCAATTGTTCTCGATCTAATAATAAATCTGACAGTTGTTGTACTGATGACTGTCGTCAGATTTGTTCGGTTAACCCCGTGTTAGTGGCTAACGCGAGAACGTGCAATTGGGCCTTAGACATGCTCGTGCTAAGCAAGCACAGACACAGCTACTTATTTCTAAATTGTGTAGGGGATTTACATTAACCATAATATTACAAATAGGTTCTACATTTAACACGTAACTAACAAAAACGTAGGTAAATATACATAACAATAAAAAGGCACTGTATTGAATCATAATTCAAAAGGTGTTACGAGAAATAATATACATAACGCTGGGATTCATTTATAGAAGAACCGTATTTTTGGGTTAAACTGGTCGTGGTTGGTTGTCAACTCAGAGATTAATGTCAAGATAGCATGTACATCGACTTTTTTTCTGGATTAAAGAATGACCTCGGTACCAACAGAAGAAATAAAAATAATGATTTAACAATTCATGTTATACAGAAATAATATTGGGAAAGAGCCTTCATCGAGTGTGGAGATTTCACTTAGGGCTTTATATTATAGCCTAAGGTTAGACTTTATTCCACTATAAAGACATTTTATATGAAATGTTTATACATTGACTTCAAATCCTTGGGTGCGTTTGCGTCGTATTTATACTATGTAACATTTATAAAAAATGGTGTTCATTTACCTTAATAGTACTGAATTTTAACTTGAACTGTATTAGAAGATACTTACTTATATTTTGCCAGTCACTAAAGGATACAGGTTTTTTTATGAATAAAAATGTATAGACTAGGGCTATTAAATTATGATTGCAATTTACAGTTTTTAACCAAGCGGCACCTATTTTAGAATAGGATAAGATGACTCTAAAAATACAAGTTAGTAGGTAGGTACCACCTTTGACGTCAACGCGTACAAAGTACTTGCTCGTTTATTTATCAGGTTTGATATCAATGGACTTTTAGAACGTTCAAATATTATTTGTTCAATGAAATTAACTTATCAATAACAGATTTTTATTATAATTATCAACTGAAAGTTTTAACACGTTTGGAAGGAATTGAGTGGACCCTGAATTTGAAAATAATTCTAGGTAATAATGATTGGAATACTTTTGTACAATTTATTTACAAATTACAAATATGTTTTAGTGTATTTTACGATTCAGCGTTTTCAAAAAATCAAATAGGTATGTATATTTATGTTTAGGTAGATAGGTAGGTACATTTAAAGTATCACATCAAGTGCATTAAAGTTGAGGCTATTAAATTAATAGGTAGCTGTCTCGAGGTTAGAACGGTAAGTTGAAGGTACATTATTTGGTCAACTGTAGGTATACGTTAGTTTAGAGGTTATTTGTCATAGTTACCTAGTTATCAACTTGTATATTTGTTACATTTTAATAACACGTAGGTACAATGGTCCATTAATATAATTAAGTATTTAATATTAATACTACGTGATAAATCGGTGTCTTATAAGTTAATATATATTGCTGATACGTCGTTTTATGATAATATACGGAAGAAATACTGTAATTCTCACTTATTAAGTACCTTTAAAATACCTAACTTAACACGACATTACTTAGCGAATAAATATAGATAGATTAAATTCTCTCGAAAATTTGGCACAATAACATTTTAATATACCTACTAATATTTCTATTTGGCGTTAACTCTAATCTAATATGCAAATGCATTCCGAAAACATCATGTTCGGAGTACACCTTACAAAACACAAAAACTTAAAATCACTTTCGTATTGAATATAACACTAAAACGAACACAATATACGGGATCCGTTTTGCGAATGTAGTTACAACTAATCACACTCGAAATAGAGTATATTTTTAGACGAACACAGGTCCGTCATTTTCGACTCACAGTACATTTAGGTTTTCACAGTTTTTGAATTTGGAATCTTCTTTCCCGAATATCCAAGTTAGCATTTGGCGGGCTTTCATGCTGGCTCGAACGACTCCCCTGGATTTGTACCAGTGTGCAGGCGACGACTCTCGTCCGCCCTCAGCCGAATATTGCTGTTTTTTTAGCCGAATCTGATTAAGAATGCCAACCAGAAGTTCGTCTACGTTATGATTGATCCCCACTGAGACTTCGATGAACTTGGCCTTGTACGTGCACGCGAGGCATTTTCCGTCTGTAAAGAAGATTTAGTCTATAATTTTTGCACATGACGAAACTCACGTAGTTGTTTTATGGATTATTCATGGGAAAAAAGCTTTGTTCATAGCAGAAAATGGTTATATTTGTGTAGGTATGTACCTAAATATAAAATTGTTTTGCAACTCATATAGAGGAATAGGTACTTTACAAATTATGGGCCTACTTATGTTAGGTTAGGGTTAGCACCCTTAACAGTAATCTGTCTTTTAGATAAAAATATATGTGTTTTAGATACCAATAACTTCTATTTCGTTAATTGAATTACTAGCATAGTGTAAAGTAGTGTTCTATTTCAAAGAAATTTTACAGCATAAACCACATGAAAATGGCTAAACCAATAATACCTACGATTTTAACTTTCATTATCTCTCAATCGCCCAAAGGTTAAAAGGAACCCCTTGAAGGGATAAGTTCGCCTTTGTATATTTGTATAGTTGTCGCTTCAGTCCTGTATTTATTATGTTGTGCAATAAAGAGTTTACATATTTATTTATTTATTTATTTATTCTTTATTGCACAAAAAAAAAACTTATTAATGTACAAAAGGCGAACTTAATGCCATACGGCATTCTCTACCAGTCAACCTTTGAGATGAACAGAGAGCATGTGTAGGCGCAAATAAATAATACAATTAATATTATGATAAATACAATATAAAATAGGAAGATGTAACACTACATAAATAAATACATAAATTTATATACTTAATAATATAAATATAGATACACAAAACTATATAAATAACCACAATGACGGATGATGAAAACTAATGTCCAAGAAAGTGCTTACGTAGCAGACGCTTGAATGCTAGCTTACTCGGTGCCTGCCTGATAGCTAGAGGGAGAGAATTCCAGAGACGGATTGCCTGAAGGGCGAAAGAGTTGGAAATGAAATTAGTATGGTGAAGAGGAATACTAAGAGTGAGGGATCGGGAAGAACGGAGTTCACAGCCCGTCCGTGCAGTGTGAAAAGAGAAAGGGGACTTTAAATAATCAGGAGAGGAATTATCGAAAAGAATAGAAAAGAGTATGCAGAGAGTACGATAACTTCTACGGTCACGGATGGTAAGCCACTCGAGTTGACGCCGGTAGGAAGACACATGGTCATATTTACGAAGGCCGTAAATAAACCGAATACAGTTATTAAGTAGCTTGTCCAGTTTGTTGAGAGATATTTGAGAAATGTTAGAATAACACACATCAGCATAGTCAATTATAGGCAACACGAGTGCCTGGATCAGCAGTATTTTAGTGCTTACAGGGAGAAAATTCTTAAATCTATATAAAGTGCGCAGTGTGTTGGTTACTTTGCGACTAACCTCCGCCACCTGAGCATCCCAAGACAAATAGCTGTCAATAATCAACCCGAGATTCTTGACCTGAGCCGACAGAGGAATAACGACGTTATTAAACAGAATCGGTGTGACGAGAGTATAGTCTAATGCAGATAGTTGACGCGAACTGCCTACAATGATGGCCTGACACTTAGTGGGATTTACAGTAATACCAAATTTGGCGGACCAGTCGGAAATATGGTTCAGGTCATCATTTATAAGACAGATAGCACGATTAATGTCCCTAATGTGCGCTTGAGCGTACAGTTGCAAATCGTCAGCATACAGATGGTAAGAGCCTTGGAGGTTGGTGGTAATTAAATTAATAAATATAGAGAATAATAAAGGAGAGAGAATTCCACCCTGAGGCACACCAGAAGATAGATCGCACCACTCAGACGTAGATTTGTCGATACGGATAGCTTGACGACGGTCGCGGAGGTATGACGAAAACCACTGTATTACAGTGGACGACATCCGTAATCGTGTTAGAGTCGCAACAAGAAGATCATGGTCCACTGCATTAAAGGCATTAGAGAAGTCAATCAGAACTAAAACTGTTACCTGTGAGGATTCCATGCCTTGTCTAATATCCTCAGTGACCTTAAGCAGGGCAGTAGTAGTGCTGTGACCAGGACGGAAACCAGATTGATAATTTGAAAGTAGACCATTGCTAAAGATAAACTGAGAAAGTTGCTTATGGACAGAAGCTTCTAAAACTTTTGAAAGAAAAGGGAGAATGGAAATGGGACGAAAATTATTCAGTGCCTCTGGGTTGGCTATTTTAGGAAGTGGAATAACGTAGGCGGCACGCCATACCTTTGGAAAATCACCAGTATAAAGGGAAAAATTAATGACGTGAGTAATAACAGGGAGAATGCACTCCAGTAAGAGAACTATCATATTACGACTGATCTCATCATGACCAACGGCGTTAGACTTGATGGAGGTTATAATTTTACGGATGTCGTCCTCAGACACCGGAGTGAAAGAAAATTCATTAATATTAAGAGGAGGAAAGGATGCTAATAAAGAAAGTGTTTTAAACTTTACAATAGAATTAAGATCATAACTGCTCGAAAAATGAGAGTTAAGCTCATTAAGTGAGAATTGAGACGGAACATAGGAAAGTTTAGTTTTACCAACCCCAAGAGTGTTAAGAAATTTCCACGTATCGGACTGTGAAGATTTGAGGACATTGTCAAAAATGTATCGACGCTTAGCTGCTCTCACCATCTGATTGCAACGATTCCTAGCCACTTTAAAAGCTGACCAATTCTCATCACACCGATCCCGCTTGTACTTCCGAAAAGCCCTGTCGCGTCTGGTCATGGCCATACGCACACCTCTTGTAATCCACGGCGCGGGAGGGCGTCTCAGCTTAATGTGCCTAACAGGCGCGTGTACATCAAATAGCCCTAAAATTGTGGAGTTTAGAATAGAAACTTTCTCTTCCAATGTCGCAGCAGCCCACAAAGGATCCCAACTTACAGCAGCGACGTCAGACAACAGCTTCTCAGAGTTTAACCTAGCAAAATTTCGTAACTCAATCACAACAGCAGGATTTTTGGGAGGCTTAATTTTGTAGGTTAAAAAAATCAAATCATGGTGTGAAAACCCCGGCGCAGGAAATTGACCGAAACTACTGACATGTTCTGTAGATGATATTATCATAAGATCAAGCCAAGAATCAGCAGTATCGACATTATGATGCGTTGGCTCAAGTGGCAACAGAGAGAGTGCAGCCGAAGTAATTATAGAATTAAGTTTTTTCGCACGCACGTTATCCCCAAGTAGGTCAGTATTAAAGTCACCCATAACTATGTGATGTGTGTAATCAGAACATAAAGAAAATAAGAGAGATTCGAAGTCAGAGAAGTAATCAACGGAAGGGGGACAATAGATGATACCGATCACTGCTTTGACTCCTTTAATATTGGCTTCAATGAACAGATATTCCATCGATCCCGTATTTTCAGAAAGCGAGGCATGGAGTATTTTGTAGGGAATATCGGCTCTAAGGTAGATGGCAACACCGCCTCCACGCCTACCAATACGATCGTTACGTATAAGAACAAAGCCAGGGAGACTAAAAGTGGTGGAAGGCAAAGAGGGTTTCAGCCAAGTCTCTGAAATAAGTACAGCATGCACATTACATGCAGAGAAAGTTTCAAAAAGTTCAGAGAAATGACTTGGAACGCTCTGTGCGTTAATGTGGCATACATTGAAAAGCTTAGGGAAACTCTGGAATTCTTTCGCTAAAATAGTACCAAGAGTTTCGAGCTCGACGCTAGACGTATCGCACGAGAGAAAAGAAGCAGACAGGTCGCACGCAGAATGAAAAGATTCATCATCGTTCATTGGACAAGAAGGATATAATATTTATAAATATAAGATAAAGAAAAGAAAATAATAAATATGTATATATAAATAAATATATAAAATTATAACAAATAATAAGCTCGCAATATTACCCGCCGGTTGACTGCTTACAAAAGTAGAAAACAATAAACTTATAAACATTTTGACATAAATATACATTAAAAAAATAATTAAAAGTAAACAAAACATGAACATCACAAAAGGTGCGAACAAAAACAAAACGCAAAAAAAAATATTTCTGAACGCACCATAAATGTCAAACTGACAGAACTACAGAAGCATAACAATGAATAAGAACATAAAAATAAGGTGAAAAGTTACCCACAAAACTAAATAAGAAAAAGAAGATAATCATAGAACAAACGCAAAACATGGCTAACTACACAAAAAGAAATAAAAACTTGGTAACAAACTGTACATATAGAGGAAACGTCACAAACACCAACTACGCTTTCTTCGTGCGCTTTGAACGCGGCACAGTCTCAGTCCTCTTCACGACAGTAACGTTAACCGAAGGTGCCCGCTCTCTCGAAGGTCCCGGGCCCGAGTTCTGCAAAGTGGTGGCGACTTCTGGTGTGACCTCGGCGATAAGCTTGTCCAGTTCCGCAGGAAAGTTTACACGGGATCTAGACCCATTAGGCAGCTTGATGAAGATAACACCCTCATGAGTCCACACACTACGCATGCCAAAGTGTTTACGGGCAGCGAGAAAGGTGACCTGACGTTGCCGAGTCAGAAACTCAGAGAGGACAACTGAAGAGCCCCTGAGCAAGGTTTTAGCTTTCCAGGCAGATGCCCTACATGCAGGATCCTTGAAGCGGACCAATACTGGCCGAGGCTTGCCCTCAATAACAGAACCAAGTCGATGACACACTGAGAAGGACTCCGAAGACACATTAGGCAGCTGAAGGGTCCCTTGACAAACAGCAGCAACTTCAGCAGCGATATTCAACTGGTCATTCTCTGGGACACCACCAAAAACAAGAAATTTTCTGCGGTGCCGCATTTCTATAGTGTCCACTGAGTTAGCCAACTCGCTGATTTGCTGCCTGACTATCTTCAATATGCTCCATACATTTTCTTTAAAGCAGCAAAACTCTCTGCTTAAGCTAGCGACAGTGTCAGTCCGAGGAGAAGATTTCAAGCTGGCCTCAAAATCAGCCATTCGCTGCAATAAACTCTGCTCAAGTGCTTTCTGAGTCTCAGCGATATCCAATAATGTGGTCATTTTACCAAAGTGTATATTAAATTTAATTTAATTATATTCCTGTTATGAGTAGGTGTATAAGTGATGAGTCACCGGCAGGTTATAACTAATTCACTCCAATAACATGTGAAAAGTGATTTCCACACAGTATATGCTTAATCAACTTGTAAGTAATCAAATTAATTAAAAATTACTGTAAATTAGTATTTTAAATACAATAAATAGCACAGTACTAAGAGAGTGAGATGTTGCTTTTTTTCTTCACCTACCCGAAAAAAAACAGTTAAGTACGCATATCGATACGAAGTATTTCACGCTAAAAAACATCACGTTATGATGACCGGGCATATCGTCCCGTTTTAACGATCTCGTGACGGCAAATAAATTGCTCATCGTGCGTACTGTTTAAATACAAATTTGTTGCTTCTGACTAAGCTTTTTAAAAATAATCCAATTAAGCTAATTGTGAAATAATACGACGCAGATTTTTTTTGCCTTGAACAATGTACCTACCTACATCTAGGTAACACAGATAATCTACCACCGTTGCCATACCTATTAGAGTTTTGTACATTTATACGTTTATATAATCTCTACTAATATTATAAATGCGAAAGTAACTCTGTCTGTCTGTCTGTCTGTCTGTCTGTCTGTCTGTTACGCTTTCACGTTAAAAGTACTGGACCGATTTAAATGAAATTTGGTACAAAGAAAGTATGGAGCCTGAGAAAGGACATAGGCTACTTTTTAACCTACTGCAAAAAAGGAGGAGTTCCACGCGGATGAAGTCGCGGGCAGAAGCTAGTTATCTATATTCCCCAAATTTTGTTATATACCTACACTTACCTACTTTCTGTGACGTTTCACCAGTATCTGTCAAGTAGCAATTTTATTCGTGATATCGGATCGTTTATCGTGATTGAATTCAATTAGCCAGTGGGATATCTTAATGATTTTGTGTTCAACGGTTGCTATTGGAAGAATATGAAGATCAGAGACTAATTAAAAAAATATTAAAAGTATTAAAATAAGGCACGAATGGCACGGCATGCCAATGTTACAGAAAATTCATTAAAATTTTTCATGTTTTTTTTTAACATTGGCATGCCATACCTACCATCCGTGCCTTATGTTAATGCGTAGGTACCTACTTTTTATAATTTTTTAATTGGACTCTGATTTTCATGTTCATGTAACTGCAATCGTCGAACACATTAAAATTTAAGAAAGCGATGTTTACTGATAACAACACGGTTTAAATACTTTAGCTGGCAACGTTAAGCGGAAACCCATTCGTTCACTCATTCATTTCGTTCATTCATCCATTCTTTCCGTTCGCTTGGGAAATCAATTTCCTTCTTAATAGCGGATAATGAACGGCACAAATTGGTTTCACCAAGCTTTTATTAAGTAAGAATAAAATTGTATAATTATCTCAGTGACAGTGATAAGATTGTTTAATTCTGAATAATATTTTTTTAATTGGTTATGTATTTTGAATTACTTAAGAGAAATTATATTAATACGGTGAAGTAGCAATCCCAAAAATTGCTCTTTATAGTTATAATTTCTCCTAAATAATATATTTATTGACTCAAATATGCTTTACGTAAAAAAAGGACTGAGTCAGGTGATGAATCGATTAATTTATTTAATCGGTAATAAATCGATTAAATAGGTAATAAAAATATAATAAGTAGTTATTACTTACTTCAGTGATAACTCATCCTTTCAGGTTTTAAATTATTAAACCTGATATTTTCAAGCTAGATATTCTTGGATTCGTTTTAATCTTGTATTTCAAATGGTTCACAAAGTGTACACATGAAATTTTATTGTGATCTAGACCTTTCCATATTCTTTTTGTGTTATTTTTATGTGTTTTGTTACTTATTGCTGTGTGTATGTACCTATGAAAAGAAATAAACTGACTATTTGTCTTGTTCTTACCCTGTGTAGAGACTGCCCGACTTCTAGCCAGGTCTATTTTATTGCCAACTAGCACAGCAGGCCTGGCTCGCAGCATGTCGCTGTCTAGCAACCTCGCTAGCTCCTGTTCAGCCTTCTGGAAAGAGGCTTTATCCACTACTGAGTAGATCACCACGAAGGCATCTGGCGGCTCGAAGCGTTCGATTTCCTCCTACGAATAGAGAGAACGTGTATAGTTTATGACTATTGCGACGTCTAAAGTTGTAATTAAAATATGACATTAAATAGCGAGATAAAATAAAATAAAATATATGATAAGTTTAACCGTAGGCACCTATAGAAATGGTTCTATAACATATTAATTTTCGTAATCTATTTGTTATAGATTGGAATTAAATTATTCTGTTTGCTATAGGTTGAAATTACTCACAAAGCTATTTAAAGCTTACCTACCTAATGATGTCAAACATTACCGAATAACATTTTAAACATTTTGTATAGTAATATTCTAACTATAGGTATCTACATAAACTGTAATGTACCTACTAATAAAAGAATTGAAAACATCTCTAGAAAATAATTTCGTTTTAATTATCAGTAGAACCCATGTAACGATTGGACATTTGCCTTGATTGCATTTAATTTACTGTGGGTTAAGAACCTTACGATTTCAAAGCTATTTACGAATAATCTGTAGTCGATACCCTTTTCGTGTTTATTGCTATTAATTGCGAGTGTCCTCGATGTTCAGGGAAATATTTTGTGTTTAATTTTGCACTGTAGGTTTATCCACAAATTGAATAGAGGTTTTATACCTAATCAGTACACGATGGAAAACAATACACAATTATGTGCTTAAAATAATTGATAATTTAGTTATAACTGACAACACTACTATTGACTTCACACGCTTTTGGCCGATGTTTGTTGTTTATGGTACACTAAACTCAGCTTATTAATTCATTTCAGCTACACAAATTTTCCACTGAATGTGAAACGACAATGTTGGCGCGCAAACAAGCCGTTAAGGAGTAGTAGGTATGTATTTGATTGGAACAAATGTCATGTAGAACTAGGGCTTGGTAAATTTCAAGTTTTCAAACCGTAGTTTAGTGGTTTAGATACTAATCCCGAATTGATTGAATATGTGTAAATGTACTTGCTGGTTAAAATAAAATAAAATAAAAACAACATAATAATATGAAAAGAGCGGTGTAAATGGAATATAGTCAAAACGAAGGGTTAATGTAACCTTATTTTGGTCAAAGTAATCCCAAGTAAAGTAAACTTTACTCAAGTGTAGATAATTAATTATTTTCATACTATACTGAATCACGATATATTTACAGCAGGTATAAATATAACTAAGAAAGTAATCCAAAAGAAAAAAAAATATTTCCTAAGAAATAAAGATTTCATTTTATGCTTCGCCGTCTTAACTCGACCAAACCGATAAATATCCTATTGTGGAATGTAAAATACCCGTCAACATTCGATACCGACCTTTTCCTAATCCCTTTTCTTTGAATTCGAGTGAGAACGCATTACTCTATGTAGGAATGTCAAGATAAAAAAGGTTAAGACATTTGTCATTATTCAAACGTCACAATAGTTGCCAGTTTTATTAATGGTAATAGGCCATGGGTTTAATAAGTGTTTGTATATACTTAACAGCCGTCAGTAGGTCGTTATTTGGGTAATAATTAAGTTTCATTTTCAGTAGTCGTTGTAGAGGTTGACGAGTGCCATTTTGCATCGATTCCGGGTCACCGCCTTGATGGGATATGTCGTTGCCAAGCTTACCACATTGTATTATTATTCTTGATCATTCGATTAAAAAAATATATAATAATACCTACATAATCATCTATACTAATACTACTTATATAATAAAGAGGTAAAGTTTGTTTGTTTGGATTGAATAGGCTCCTAAGCGACTGGACCGATTTGAATAATTCTTTCACTTTTGGAAAGCTAACTATTCCCGAGTGACATACAGGCTATAAAAAAAGAGATCCGGGCGAAGCCGGGGTGGGCCGCTAGTAATTAATATACGCGTAGGCACTAAAGTTTAATGAGATTGCAGAGTTTAGGTACTAGGGAAATCTAATATAGGTAAAAAGGTAGGTACTAAAGTTGTGTAAGTATCTGTATACATGTGGTAATAATAATATTTTCTGCTTGGGACAATTCTAAAAAAATTGTTTACTAAAAAACACTACAACCTATAACCTGAATGACACTGAACAATTTGTCTATGTAACACGATAGTAATATAAATTCTAACTTTATATTTAATCAATGTATTTTGTACTCTTTTTATGTTAAGGTAATCTGTTAGCGATTTACTTTGCGGCAAGACAACATCTACATTAGCCCGACGCGGGCGAGCAATTCCATCGAGGCGTCGCGGCCAGCTGACCCGGAAGCAATCTGTGGCTGCCCCTATCCGCCATTTTGATGGAAAATAGACACGATAAATTAACAGATATAAAAATACAATACATATTTTTCTTTTGTAAGTCACTGTGTATGTAATAAACACATTTGTTTATTACCTACACAGTGACTTACTTCGTCACAGTTCGCCACGTCTTATGTCTCTTCATTATTAACTCGCTAGGTGATTTTACTGTTATATTTCAAAATACCTTTGAACTGGTGCAGTTAACAAAATACAGTTCAGATTCTTCTCCATTCAGCATGATAGACACCTTCTCTTCAGTTTCTGCGTCTGAAAAAAAATATTTCATATTATTTGCAGTTTCAAACTACAACAAATTACAATAATATCAAACTAATTTTAGAGGCGTTACTTATGACTGGATTGAAAAAATGTAGTAGGTACTATCTACTTATTGGAATGAAACAACTATTAACGGATTTAACTCGCGTATTTTTATTTTATTTTATTAGCTGACGAAGTCAATTTTAGCGTTAGACTATTGTCAGCTCAGTCGTGCTACGATTATGGAAACTGTAAAGAATCCGAAACGTCAGCTAATAAAATAAAATAAAAATACGCTAGTTAAATCCGTTAATAGTTGTTTCATTCCAATGTGTAATAACCGCGAAGGCATCAGAAATTATTATACTATCTACTTACTTAAATAATATAACCAGTTAAAGTTAGTAACCATAAATAATAAAATATCGAAAATGGTCAAATAATTTCAAAATATAATAAAATACAGACCTTAACAAATAATATGAAATGTGATGAAAATAAATGATAAAATTGTTTTTATTTCCAACTTTGTCATGTTATGTTAAATAAATCGAAGGCTTTTTTATTTTGTCCAGAATCTATTACTGAATTTAATCTACAGCAATACTTCAAGTTAATAGCACAGCTTTAAACTTTTATTTAATCGAGCAATAGCGATACATTTATTGTGAAGTTACTGGGGAGAGAGGATTTAATGGCATATAATTTCCGCTGTTGGTAATTGTTTGAAACTCATACTTCGTCAATTTGCGAACGAATGAGATGTTCTTTAAAAGTTCGATAGCACAAAGAGGCTTAATGTACGAGTTGTCATTTCAAATATAACCATAGCGTAAGTGCAAAGAATTTAGGATGATATAACTGAGATTTAAGATGTCATCATATTTAAGGCTTCTAGCTTGAAGGACTTTAATATAACGCATAGTAACAGTACACATATATAAAAATAGACATAGTGATGGTGAGATTAATTAAAAGATAAAAGTTCTTAAGTGTAACGACGAACTACGAACTTGACGTAGGTATCTGTCGTAAAGCTAACAAATAATATGTGGTTGTTTTTATGGTGACTACTTAATAACTAATAAAGATGTCGATTTTGTAAAGAAAACGAAATTCCATTTATATGCTATTGCCAATTTATTATTTTTTTAATCAAAATTAATCCAAGCCGCTTTTAATGTTAACTGATGCACGACACTTTTGTCTTTCCACGAGTCGTAACCCCTCTACGCCGTAGAAGTTTCGTAGCAGCTGCTACGTGTAGCAGTTTTTTCATTAATTTGCATTTTTTCGAGATAATATAGTGGCGTTTTATTCCTCCTCGCCATCAACATAAGAATATTTTGCTCTTTTAGTAAATCTGCTGTAAATTTGTTGATTTAAAGGCATATATCGTCCTAATATAATATTATATTAGTATATGTCTCTAAGTACATACATGCCTCTGCATCGTAAGATATTAGATATTGGTGGTGGAAGCAAAAATTAGAAGATAAATGTCTATTCACCGCTATAGTCGCTTGTATTATAGTCATACTTTCTTATTGTGTGACTTTTTTTAGAGCTTTATGGTATCAGCCGTTTTTAACTAAGGTAGGTACGACCCTTGTTACGCAAAATTCGCATAATTTTAAGATCTACGTTGTATTTTATCCACAATTAATTGAGTTGACTGCGAAATGAACCCACAACATCCCCGGCCTATTGATATTGACAGTGCAAGTAACTGTCTATCAAAATCGACTTTGGTAAATAATCTTGAACACAGAGAATCCCAAATAAAATATATCTACCCGCCAAATGAACTCCGCTTGACAAAAAAAAAAGATAAAATCTCACTCCCTTGGGATATTACAGGCTTTTTACGACAAGTTGCGTTCCGCCATCTTTGTTTTATACCAACTTTAGTAAAAGCCAGGCATAGAAGTCTGATAGTCTGCCTGGATTAATACCTACATAAAAGACTCTAGCCACAATAGGAATCAGGCAAAGTTTAGTAAGATCCAATTTTGTACAGACTCAATTACGTTACATAAGTATGGGTTCATAAGGTTCTAAAACTTCATTATGATAGGAAATACCACTGACAGATTAATTTCTGATTCTTTCGCGGTTATTACACATTGCTTTTTAAGCTAAAGACTTTAGCTTTAGACTAGTTTAGATTATCGTCAGCTCATTCGTGCTACTAATATGATAACAGTAGAGTTTTGGAAATGTCAGCTAATAAAATAAAATGCTTATTCCAATACAACTGATAGTTTTTATCACTAATGAGGTGAGGCTGTAAATTTCGCAATATATTTATTTTGGACAATATTCATTTCAAAATTAACTCAAAATAATAATAAAACAGTAACGTTTACGGTAATCAGAACGTAAAACTGTTAGAAGTAGGTAAATGCTATGAATGTTAAAATACGTGACCGTAGCTGTTATTTGCATATTGCGCCTATGTGTCGTCGGCGTGACATACGTTTCCACATTATCTTTCGACGCGATACGGAATTGTTGGTGATTGTTACCGGTACTACGATAACTCGATTACTTATTCTAATAGAGAAAACAACAACCGCTTGTTTTTGCTCAACTTGGCGGCGGCACAGCGGATAATGTACATCTTTAACAAAGGTATTTAAGTTTATTTGTAAGAAATGCAGAGTTTACTAAAATTGTCTATTACCTATATTTAGTTATAATGGTAGGTAAAAAGCAAATTTGGGCGTTCATTGCAGGCACAAATGCACTGTGACTTATACCTAAAACCTCCGATGCACGTGTCAGCTTAGTAGGTAGGTACTCGTGCTTATTACAGATTCTAGTGGCCAGTAGTAACGGCGCAGCTTTGTCGCGTGATTTACTCTGTTGCGTGTGCACACGATGCCCTGACTATGATGGATGTGCATTACTAACTACGATACTTTTCACAAAGATACTGTAGAATGAAGTCTATTTTAAAAACGGAACTGTTTGTTTACTCATTTTCGTTTAGTTTTACTAGAATTACCTATTGGAGCAAGATTAATTATTGTTTTGGCGCTAGTCCAGTTCAATAGTAGGTATATAATTGTAATTAAAGTTTGGAGCAAAACAATTAAAACTGACCTAACTCGCTTATTTTATTTTATTTGTCGCATTACCGAGTTGACTATAGTTTTACTCTAAGCTAAGCTAACGAAATAACGTAAAATACGAGAGTTAAATTTGTTATACCTTTGCAGTTGTTTCATTCCAGTGTGTAATAACAGCGAAGGCATCAGAAATTAATCCGTTGTAATTGTTTATTTCCAATGTGTATTAACCGCAAAGGCATCAGTAAAATAATTATTCCGTTACAGTTGTGTTATTTCAACCGGGAAAGCATCAGAAATAATATTGCCATATTAATGTGCGATAGAATCATACATAATAAATTACAAGAAACGTTATTAGGTACTTATTATTAAAACCATTTCATCATAATTCAGCTATGTGCTCGCATCATACCATTACCTTAATTTGTTATAACATGACACACCTTATACTCAATCATACACATATAGCCATGCATGTAAAGTCTTATTAAAATTCTAAATTATCTTTTAGTTAGTATAATACAAGACGGCTCTGTGCCGAAACTTTTTTCTTTAAATTTTAGTATGATACTATTAAATGAATAGCATATTATACAACCAATATTAAGGTCGCATGTTAATTTTAATAAGGTCCGATCATATAATTTTTAACGACTGTCAAAGTACCTTCTGTATCCAAGTCAAGAAATATAAATTACTAAGTGTTTTGTACCCCGTGGTAGTGTTAGCATAAAATATGATGAAATATTTATTAAATAAGAAATTTGTTTTTCAGGTAACGACAACCCAACGTGTTTGTAATCGATTTAGGTTCGATCTCCTCCATCAATAACCAGATGAACACCCCGAGGGCCAGAGGGTAACGATAAATTTTATCGTTTGGAGACATACTTACCTACGCTTAAAATACTAAAGGCTTGATAATGATATTTGTACCAAGATAAGTGGGACTCCACTGGGCTGGACTTTTTCTACACTTGTCTTGGTACAAATATCAATATTATTTAAATTAATAGTATCAAACAATAGACATCGATAGAATTTCGATCAATACACCGTAGTAAACATTTACCTAAGGTTATAATATCGCACACCTAGATCTAAAGGGAGCTAACTCAAAAATCTGAAGATTTAAATTAAACACACGCTAAAAAAAAGGATCCTATTCCTTACAACAATTTTGCCTCTCCCGAAAAAGTTACTTTTTTTGAGTTAGCTCCCTTTAGATCTAGGGGTGCGATATGTACAAAGTATAAATTGACTTTCTTCTCTTTTTATGAGAGGTATGTATAGGCTGCACAAACATACACGACATTAACCTGTAAATCTACATTAATATAATAAGGAGGAAAGATTTGTTTGTTTGAAATTAAATTTGAAAAATTCTTTCTTTGTTGGGAAGCTATACTATTCCCGAGTGACATAGGCTATAGAATATTTTGAATAAAAAAAAGGGATCCGTGCGAAGCCATGGCGGACCACTAGTAAGTTATAATATTACATGAAGCGTTGAATGATGAAATGATCTTTTAAGTTTGATTATTGACATGGTTTTCCCTATTTCACTGTCTTATAACGGTAATTAAGCCAATATGTTCAATCCGAAAATACAAGAGGTCGAAAGAGCAAGACAGATAGCCTTTCAATAGTGAGAGAGAGCAAGGTAAGGGACAAACAAAACAAAACTCGTTAACCTTTGGTCTGAACGTAATGTAACACGTGTTTTTGACATGAGTTTGATTTGTGACTGTAATAAAAAAGGTTGACATTTTATGTCATTAGCATCATGAAAAAAGTTATAACTGCCTTAACTTGATGAAGTATACTTTTATCTTGTAGGTAATTAACTTATACGCGACACCCATAGAATACGGCAAACTAAGTTACGGTTGAAAATAATACAGATACCTAAGTACCTAGATAACATTTATTCAAAGTAAATATTTTGTACACGTTTCAATCTCGTTTCAACGCAACAATAATTACGCTTCCGTGGCAACCCACTAATTAAAATAAACAGAAACTCCAAACGAAGAAGATTTTAGTAATAAACAAAAAGATGAGGAAATCATAATTTACGTAGGTACTTTATGAAAAAAATATACCCACTTTTTGCTTTATTCAAAATCAAAGCGTAAGAGTGTTTTTTAAGAAGATTCATCGTGCGATTCTTTGATATTTGTTGTATGTGAGTTTTATCCCTACTAATATTATAAATGCGAAAGTAACTCTGTCTGTCTGTCTGTTACGCTTTCACGCTAAAACTACTGGACCGATTTAAATGAAATTTGGTACAAAGATAGTCTGGAGCCTGAGAAAGGACATAGGCTACTTTTTAACCGACTGCAAAAAGGAGGATTTACACGCGGACGAAGTCGCGGGCAGAAGCTAGTTAAATATAAAACGATCCAAAGTGAGTGTTTTCAGTTGACGTTAACGTACCGATTCTAATAATAAATATGGCAAATTAAACTACGTGGTTAATGCTTTAGGGGATTTCTTGTCTATATCTACGTACCTCGCTGCCTGTCGTACGCATTGATACATTCGCTGGTCTGGAACTGGCTGATGAGCGCTGTCTTCCCAACGCCCGGCGCTCCGACCATGGCCACCCGGTGGAGCGCGACGGGCCGGCGCTCGGCCGGTTCTGGTGCCGACTGCGCCGGGGACGCCGGGGCTAAGCTGCCTGACCTGGAGCGCCGACGGCGGAAGGAGTCGCCGCGGTTTACTATGCCTGGAACAAATGAAATCGAAATTTTATACTAAGAACTAGCTGTGCCCGCGACTTCGTCACCGTGGAATAGCAATTCTTCATAAGGCTTCATATTTTCCCCGTTTTTTACACATTTTCTACTGTTTCTTCGCTCCTATTGGTCGCAGCGTGATGTTATATAGCCTAAAGCCTTCCTCGATAAATGGTCTATCCAACAAAAAAAGAATTTTTGAATTCGAACCAGTAGTTCCTGAGATTAGCGCGTTCAAACAAACAAACAAAAATACAAACAAACTCTTCAGCTTTATAATATTATTAATATTAATATTAATATATTATTATATGAATATATTATTAGTATAGATAACAGAGGTGCACGGTGCGATGGCAAAATTCTTTATTGGAATCAAACACGACTTAAAACCAATTTAACTCGTGTATTTCATTTTATTTCTAAAGTGATTACTTTAGCGAAGCTTTAGCGTAACACTATCGTCAGCTTAGTTCTGTTATGAATATGGGAACTGTAAAATTTAAAACGTCAGGTAATAAAATATAATACGCGAAGTTAAATCCGTTATAGTGATTCCAGTGTGTAATAACCGCGAAGTCATCAGATTTTTTTTTATGTCCTATTATGATTTGCAACGGAATTAATTGGGTTATGTCATCGTAAGAATATTGTTTTTCACACTTTTCAAATTGTTATCTTTATTTTTATCGAAATATACGGCAAAGCTACCAAACTTTACGATAATTACAAACTCAAACTCAAACTCAAATAATCATTTATTCAGTCTAGGCTCTTACAGGCACTTGTGAATGTCAACGTTAAAATTAATATTCTTTTTCGATTCAGCAAAAAAAAAACCTCTTGAGAAGAATCGGGAATAAACTCAATGAGGTATAATTTTTTCAATATAATAATATTACAATTTCACTTAAGAATAAATTATGTACAAATTACAATATGTATGTACTTAATCTAATTACATTTTTTTAAAAAAATTATAGGAGATAATAAAAAAAAAATAAAAATAACAATAGGTACTGGAGATGTATAAGGTCTCTAGATGTCAAAAGACTAAATTAAATTTACTGGAAATGTAAAGGTTTCCAGGAGTCAAATATAAAATAAAATTACAGGAGAAAAAAAAGAAAAAAAATACACAAAGTAAAAAAGACACTATGATGTCTCTAGTCAGATTCGTTCAAAGCAAAAGTATGTGAATATCACTAAAGTCCCCACTTGCAGACATGAACAGACCGGACCCCACAAACAGCACCCGTTCACGAGTATAACGTGTATCTCAGCCATCGCCTCCCTCAACCATATTGTAGGGAAGGTGGCGACCCGATCAACAACGCCACTGTAAGCAAGCCCTTTAAGCGAGCATGACGTGCTCAAGCTGCCGGACAAAACAAAACTAATAAATGCTAGTATTCTTGTCCGGCGAGAAACATCACATTGTGCCTTAGAACAACTTAAAACATAAAATAATTAACACTGAGTCTTACGTCACTAATCACGAAACTATATTAAGAAAACTTTAAGAACATTTCCAGGCTGCACGTAGCTATGTACATTTACTTAAAAAGCTCCTTTATCTTCTACAAAATCTTTTACAGTATAATACGCCCTTTTAATGAGATGTCGTTTAATATGTGCTTTAAATTTATTATATGACAAGTTCAACAAATCTGCTGGTATTTTATTATAAAATCGTATACAGTTCCCCATGAACGACGTACTCACTTTACGGAGACGGAAACCTGGCATTATCAATTTATTCTTATTTCTTGTATTGAAATGGTGTATATCACTGTTACATTTAAACAAGTCACGATTTTTATAAACATATAAAATGTTGTCATAGATGTACTGCGAGGCTACGGTGAGGATATTTATTTCCTTGAACTTCTCTCTCAAAGAAACACGAGACCCTAGTTTATAGATTGAACGAACAGCGCGCTTCTGTAATACGAAAATAGACTGTATATCAGCAGCGTTTCCCCACAATAGCATACCATATGACATTACACAGTGAAAATAACTAAAATATACGAGTCTTGCCGTCTCGACGTCTGTGAGCAGTCTAATCTTTTTAACCGCATAAGCAGCGGAGCTTAGCCTACCTGCTAGAGTTAGAATATGTGGACCCCATTGCAGTTTTGAGTCTACATTTAAACCGAGAAACACTGCTTTATCCTCAAACTCAAGAGTTTGCCCTTTAAGTATAATATTATCATTATTAACGTGCCTAACATTGGGTAAGGTAAACTTTACACATTTTGTTTTCTTAGCATTAAGTGCAAGATTATTTGCTGTAAACCAATCTACTATAGTTAAAAGTGCATTATTTATTTCACTGTAATTTTCTTGCCGTCTATTTACATTAAAAATTAACGACGTATCATCGGCAAATAACACTATTTTATGTTTATCATTGACAACACTTGGCAAATCATTGATATATATAAGAAACAGAAAGGGGCCTAGAATGGAACCTTGAGGAACTCCCGTGGCGAGAATAGACCCGGATGAGTAAGTTTTTTTAATGTCAACCCGTTGAATTCTATTACTAAGGTAAGATGAGACGAGATCAAGAGCATTATCCCTTATTCCGTAGTGGTGAAGTTTACGAATAAGGGTGTCGTGATGAACGCAATCGAATGCTTTTGATAGGTCGCAAAAAACGCCAATCGCATCCATAGATTGTTCCCATGCATCGAAGATGTGTTTGATTAAGACTGTACCCGCGTCAATTGTGGACTTTCCTTGTCTAAAACCGAACTGATTGTTTTGTAGAAGTTTATTCAGACTAAAATGTAAAGATAACTGATTAAGAATAATTTTTTCAAATAATTTACTTAGTGCGGGTAGAATAGAAATGGGTCTGAAGTTCGTAGGGTCTGTTTTTTTTCCGGTTTTGAATAAAGGAATTATTTTACTGTGTTTCATTAAGTCAGGGAACACTCCTGCGTCGACACAGTTGTTAAATAATGTAGCTAGGTATGGCGCAATAGAATCTATAATAGAATGTAACACTCTCACGGATATACCCCAAAGGTCTTCAGTTTTTTTCATATTTAAAGTCCTGAACGTCTTGACGACGGTGTGGGGGCTGATGTAGTTGAACTGAAAATTTTCCGTGCACTCAGGTACGTTAGACTTGAGAAGTGCCTCCGCTGTAGCCGATGAGGAATTCAATGTACTAGTGGTTACGAGGGGAATATTGGTAAAAAAGCGTTCGATTTCTTCTGCAACTTGAAAATCCGAATTAATGAGATTATTCCCTACTAAAAGGTTGAAATCAGGGTCTCGTGATTTAGTTTTACCTGTCTCACCGTTTATTATTTTCCAAACAGTCTTAATTTTATTGTCCGAGTTTTTTAATTTACGAGTCAAATATTGTGATTTTGCCGCTGTGCATATTTTTTTAAATATTTTACTGTAATTACGTACATACTCTAAGAATTCAAATTTTTGATTAACTGTCCTCAATGCATACAATTCGTATAATTTATTTCTACATTTATAGATTCCAGGCGTAGCCCAGTCACAAAATTTCGTTTTATCTTTACCTTTGATTTTCTTTAACTTGAAACAAGCATTAAAAGAATTTTTAATACACTCGAAAAAAGATGAATAATTCTCATTCGGGTTCCCCGACGGGAGTTCTAGAGATTCCAGATTAGTTTTAACCCAATTGTTAAACATTTCTAATCTATTCTTAGTAATAGGTCTGTATAAAATTTCTACGGACGGATTTTCTTCCTTATCAGGGAAAGAAGCTAATTGACCGCAGTGGTCTGAACTTAATCTGTTAATAACGCTTTTATGAACCGGTTCACAGCTACAGAAAATGTTATCAATGCAAGTAGCAGACGTGGCAGTGATTCGCGTTGGTTCGATAAATAAATTAACTAAATTAAACGATTTTAATAAATGTAGTAAACTCATTGCCATATTTGAATTATCTAACAAATTGACATTAAAATCGCCACAAACAATTATAGATTTTGGGCTGTTAAAAACTTTATTAAGTGCGTCCTCCATGATGGACTCAAATAAGCTATAGTCTGCCGATGGGGGTCTGTACACGCAAATAATTATAAAACGCTCGAGCTCGGCGCAGGAAAGTTCGATTGTGCGTTCAACGGATAATTTTACAATATCTTGACGTTCTTTACATTTTAAGTTCTTTTTTATTATTACCAAGGATCCCCCTCTAATATGCTTTTTCCTTGAGAATGAACTTACAATAACATGATTATCAAAATTAAATAATATTTCATAATGTTTAAGCCAGTGCTCAGTGACGCAGAGTACATGTACGTCATCATTATTCAAAAATAAGTCAACCTCAAGTTCCTTATTGGAAATACCCTGAATATTTTGATGAACAATGTTCATTGTTGACTTATGTCTAACAGGTGCGTAAACCTGCGCAAGATTTCGGCGGCCACGGCCGCGGTCGCACGCGACTACAGCCGCGGGCGTCGTCGGTTCTGTCAGTTTAAACTAACCGACAGATCGGATTCGGGCCCCGCGCTAATATAACTTAACGTAGGCTCCTTATTACACGTCATGTCAGTCATAACATTATATGCTAATAATTTAGCACAGATCAAAGTATACTTCCTAGGAAGATATACGAGGTCACGTGACAAAACAAAGCTTTCATCGACAAACTTATTTATGTCGAAAAACAACATGTTCTTACTATATAATGTAAGCTTATATAAACAAGAATTCAAAAAATGAATGTCTCTATTTACTTTGCTCGACAGCCTTTTTGAGTACGGCAATGCACTCACGATAATTTTACCTACTCCTATAGATATTTCAGTGAGGGTCTCCATAAAATTGTACACATCATGTTTTTGAATACCGACGGAATCGGTCAGAAATATTATTAAAGTGGTATGCTCGTCGAAAGTTTCAGCTAATATACTTTCGCCGATACGTTCAAGTGAGGCTCCGGGCATGCAATTGTTTATTACATTTTGATTCAGTAGCCCGTTCATAACTCGACCTAAACCGGCACCTACTCGGTCAGAATATATGACCGTCCTGCGTGTGACTTCCGAGTTGCGCGATGAAGTAGAAGCAGGTGGCGGCGCGGGGCCGGCGAGCGGCACGGCAGTCGCGGGCGCGGGCGCGCGACGCTGAGAGTCCCCTCGTGGCGCGGCGTCCGCCGTCTCCGCCGCTCGAGCCGGCCCCGCCAGCAGGCCGCCGGCGCCGCGCGGAGCCCGCGGGGCGGGCACGGGCGCGGCGCCGCGGCGCGCACGGGGCGCGGGCACAGGCACCGGCGCGGCCGGCGCACGCGGCTCGCTAGTGTCGCGGGCGGCGGCGCCGTCGCCGGTACATGTGCACTTACTTGCTAGAGAATCAAATCTCTCCATATTGTTTTGCCCTAAGTCCACTATTTCGTTGACAAACAAAATGTATTCAGACATTTGTTTACAGGATAAATCATATTTATAGTTTATGTCTTTAAGAGACATTTCTAATGTTTTAATTTTATCAACTTTTGACTGTATTTCTAATAGTTGACTATTCAGCTGATCTTGACAATTCAGTAATTCTTTTTGTAAAAACATATTACTATATTTATTTTTAACTGATCTCATAAAAAGTTTATGTCTTCTAAGCCAACAAGAGCTTTTCTTTATAAATTTGTTAAGTTTTAGGTACTTTTTGATTTTGTTGGATCCACTCACTAAGATATTTTTACTGTCAATCATTTTGGCATTTAAAACTGGTGAATCGGTCAGGTCTATTACAGGATTTATACAATCCATACTCCCATACAACTCATCATACAAAGATTTGTCTATTTTTTGTGACCGCTCGGCTAGGCTTAACCTATGATTATTTTCTAAATAATTATTTGACTCCTCTAATTGTCGCTCAAGGTCCCTAATGCGGTGCAGAGCGTCAGTGTGTGTCTCCTGGAACTGCTGGTACTGGTCCATCGAAGCCTGGAGACGGTCCCGCTGTTCTCGCATGTCTATGAACTGAGTGTCATACTCGGCTAGTTCCTCCTTTAGTGATTTCACCTTGTTATTTATGTGCAGGATTTCTACTTCACTTTCTTCACGCTCCTGGAGCAGCCGGGTATTGAGTTCATTAGCAGTCTTCAGTTCCCTCTGGGTCTTCTGAAGCCTATCTACCAGGACATCTCTGCGAGTAGTAGGTTTATTCTGACCTGCAAACATGATTGACCGAGCACAATATCTGAGGCACAGTTTAACTAAGATCTAAGATCTAGGGAGACTATAATTTTGTTGTTGATAAACAATACAATTGAATATTTATGTAACTAATGTTTTTTGTTGATTTATTCTTAGCTAGAAAGTTACAAAATATACTATTTTGCTTATAGCACTGCAGTGTTGATTGTGTTATCTTAATTAATTATGATTGACATGGGATTTTACATTAAACAAAAAAAAAATACCCAATAATTTATGCAGTACTTACCCAAAATTTTAATTTGTTTGTTGGTTATGTATACCAAGGTATTTTACAAAATATAAATAATACCTTTTATATTTTGTTGCAATAGTTAGTTTTGCACTGTAATTAAGGAACGTAAAGTACTCCCCTGGTTTAAGTCGGGCTCCTATTCAGCCGTTTTATAATTCAAACTGCGATGTCATCTGTCAGACTGTCAGCCGGTGTTATGCCGACGGCTTTTTTGTCGATTTCTTCGTTATTTAGTCGTTGTGATCAGAGATAACAATATCTCCGAATATTTAAGACACAATATTCACTTTACACTAGTATTTAGCACAAAAGAAAGCTTATTTTAAATTAATATATAATTGTAAAATACGACGTCCTGATTTGACGTCTTATCGGTTGCGTTCAGTATTAAGTTCAGTATTAAATATGCAAGCGATAGACGCTTCCAGATAACAAACAGCTTTAGCTCTGCAAAAACATAGCGAAACTAACAAGGTATTAACTTAGTGAGGATACTCGTAAGTTGTATGAAAGTTTCTTATTTCTTCATAAGTTTAGTGTAAGATCTTTTGAAGCATTTTGGGTGTAAAGAGAAACGATTATATACCTATTTGGATTATATAGGTGAGCATGGAATGATGTTTAATGAAGACTAATCATAGAATTTGCTAAATAACCACACTGTAAACCACATGTTGTTTTAAAAATGTGTGGAAAACAAATGTATTTTACTGAAGTGTCAAATACATCTTTTAAATTATCTTAATGGGATGAGCCAGAATACAGCTACATTGTTAAAAAAGCAGTCGTAGGGAATTTACTACAGAGTGGTCTATAATCTCAGCCTGTTTCTGTCGTTTGAACTATCGTATAGCCAAGCATCAGTTCAAACCAGATTACAGAGGCTTATGGGTCAAGCAGATTGCTCTTCTAAGCACTTGGTAGTAAACGGCTTACTTAGTGTGCGAGGATTATCTATAGATATATTGACGGTTGGCAGGACTGGGCGCCTTCGCTGAAAGATAACGTTTTGGCTTAAATAAAAATTATGTACGCACCAATAAACAACTGTATTGTAATTATGTAACTGTAATAATATTATACCTAGTGAAGTTTAATATGAATCGTAAGCGACCGAATTTTACTACTTTGTAAAGTATGAATATGATGTCGCCGTTACGAATTGGTTATTGTGTCAGACTAGTTATAATACAGTAGGTACGAGTAGTAGTTTCTAAATCTAGATCCAGGTCCAATCATTGAGTCTAGACTGTGGCACGTGATGATTTACGCGCATCCAGACATCATAGCATTGAGCAATATTGAATAATATTGAACGTTTGTTGTTATTTTTATAATTATGGTAATGTTCTCGACAGTAGCTTAAGGAAAGGCCTCGTGTCAAAAACTCATCAATTTAGGTATACTGCGTATGGTCTGATGACGGGAACTAATCAAATGGTATTAACGTAGCGAAAAGCCTTTTTAGAATTAATTCCTTAAAAGATTAAGTAGATAGTTAAGTACGAATAAGTTGATCGACATATTAGAAAAAATGCAATTTTTCAATATGTACTGTCCGCATGTTTAACCCAAATGTAAACACTAACAATGGTTAAACCGGCGCCGAAAGTGAGTAAACATTGATTGACGTCATCGCAACATGAACTCAAGTGCAGTAATGGTGCTATATAAAGTGACATGAGTCATAAATGTTAAATTTGGAAATTACACTGCCATTTGGAAACTCCAAGCGAATATAGGTTTATTTTGTACTAAAATCTGTTTCGAAATATAATGGATTTAGCGTAAATGTATACGGTCGTATTGATTAGGAAATTATATATAAGTAGTTACGCTTGTATGTATTAGAAGTCAATGGCGTACCTATAGTATTGTTTTTACAATGATTTAGGCATTGTCTGTGGAGGGAGAGGAACGACTTTTCACAATTAATAATAATATTGAACATTACGAAATAAGTTATTTAAATATGATAAATAGCATTCGTGTTTTATAACTTGCCGATGGCGCCGAAACTTTTATGCAGTTGAATAGGCATAACTTGAAGTTGTATAAATTGTAATGATATTTGTATTTCGTAGCATTTTTTTAATTATGACAACATAGATTTACGCTCAGTAAATACAAAATTTTCCAGTTTCAAATCCTGTGATATAATTAGCGTTAAACAGAGTTCTCATACTGTTGAAACACCTACTAAATGTATTATCAAAAAGTTGAAGTGTACACAACTGTTCCCGAACAGAATAATATTTAAGTTTTAATTAATTAGTCACACAGACAATGGAGATGGTAGAAATTGTAGAATCTCACATTGCCTAGGTATTTTTACCTCCTAAAAGTAATTTTTATGATTATTATAACAATATGATTTAAGATATTTATTTTCTTCTCATCTTATGGATTTACTATCTATGGGTATTGAGTGTACTATAGGTAAATATAATAATACTTTCGAATTCTGACCGTAATTAAAAGCGCAATCCGCAAACCACGCCTCGATATCTTTCTAAGAATCGTTCAATGCGAATTGAACAATCGCCAACCTCTTGACATTATATTAAAAGCGGAGTTCAGACTGCGCCGAGAAAAGAAGAGAAATACACTTTCCATTCAAAGGAAAAAATATATCAATTCTGAAACTATGGAAAACGCTATTTAATGATCGTAGTCGTGTTTAAAAAGGAAAATTTAGAAAAGAACTGTCGAAAAAGACTAGCTGGAATAATTCGCGTCTAATCGATTTTAGCCGAACATAGACACGAAACCGCTTAAATAGGAAATCGACGTATGGTATGAGCACGTACGAGCGAACGACAGCCGACTTGGCGAAGTGGCATCTTATCAAAGTTCGGCATAAACCTGCTCGTCGTCTACAAAGCGTTACAAGATGGGTTATTTGATTAATAATATTTGAATATGTACATGATATGCTAAAATAAAATTGCATAAACGACCTTTTAACGATTATAACCGCATCGCACATATTTAGTGAATTAAATGGAAATACAATATAAAGCCATATTGTTTAAGTTTACCTATAGGTCAAATAAGCTTATAATTTGTCAACACTCACCAGTTTTGTACTTTCTGAAGGCGGCAATATATTTGCAAGATTAATATTACCTATATAATTTTAATGTCACAGATGGCAACACCATCGCTTCCACTTAAACTTGCTTTCTATCATTGACTAAATAAATTAATAGTCATCACTAAAGTTTTATTTAACGTGTGCGTACCCTCCACAAACTGAACTCCACGTGTTGAACACTTTAGAAAAGGAATAATATAACATGATAACTAGAGTGAAGGGTGCGTAATTTGATATTGAAGGTTCAAAGAGTTTAACACCTTTGGTGAGTAAGGGGAAAACTTTACATAAATATTATTATCCCAAGAGTTTGACAGTTTATTTTTTTTCCTCAAAACTTTTTCAACTTATAAGAAATGATAAGCTTCAAGACGTTTCCGTATAAATTTGGCATTAAAATTAACAAGTATATAAATTATACCCATCGCTGCTAATTACTTGAGTTGTCATAGTTACTTACCTGTAATTAAAATATTTTGAGTAATTTTCAATAGGCTTTTATCTTTAGTGAGTATTTGAACAATATAGGACGAGGGTATAATATATTTAGAAGGAGTGCTTAAATGATATATTATATTATTATGGTACCTGTACCTGTTTGTCATATATTTCTTTTATTTATCAGGTACAGAGGCAGTAGACATGCAGGTACGCTGCTGCATTGAAATGCCCACAGAATAAAATGTTTTATTTAGTTGGTCACGCGACTATTTCCATTGTGATAGTCAAAAATAGAATATGTAAATTCACTTGCATAGATAGTTGCAAAGAAAAATACATTTGAAATTAAATGCCATTGTTTGGGTACACAATGCTAATAGTTCATTTCATAATACTTACTTTTAGATGATTTCGTAATGTGAAATGCCTGAAGTAAATTCGTTTAAGGTGGTTGTTATACCGGGGAAATTACGGTGAGCAATTATTTTTAGCAGTTATCTAACTTATTAATTTTGAATTGGTTAATTTTATTGTACGCTTACAATTGTCATATTAAGAGGTACTTACATTTATAATTAATTCGTCATAATATATTTAATGTTCCTACATTCCGCGAAAACATCAGAATTTATTATACTGAGATGTTAGTCAAATTTTATAAAAATCTATCTCACGATGTCTTTATTTGGCTACTTACGTTCAAATTATTTTTAATGAGGTAGGTAGGTAGGTAGGTAGGTATGGATAATTCTCAGACATTTTTTTAGCTTTTCCATTTCTAGGAAGTAATTTAAAAAACGTGTAACTGATTGAGGTCAAACAACGCTACGTCCGTTTTCTCTTTCCCCGAAACCAGTTTAATAAAAGCCAAAAAATATTTTTGGTAAATTATGATATTATATAATTTTAGGTACCTAATTTTAATATAAAAGATCAGTTCTCAGCTCATATTTTAATTAATCATAATCTTTATTTTGTTTGAAAGTTAATTTTGACTTAGTTATTTTTTCTCGAGCTGTCAATTTTCTAACACATAATAAGTTATACCTACCTAAGACATTTTTTTAAACTTAAAATAGTTAAAGTGATTTTAATTTATAATGCTTTGCACTGTTTTTTGTGACTAACAAATATAGTAAAAGCATATCTACTTTTAAAGCACTCTCTTTTTAAACCCTATGGATAATAATATGCTAATAAAGAGCGGTTAAATTAAAGAAACAAAAAACACAAAGAGCATGAACTCACCCGCATGGAATTCAATTATCTCGCTAGGCCGAGGTGTACCTAGCCTGTATTCTTTACCAAAATCGCCTTTACATTACGCAAAGAAACCTCAAAATTGGTTCGGCGCTTTAAGTGTAAGTGTCTAACAAACAAATAAATAATACAACTCACAATATTAGTAACGATATGGATTTAATTATCTAATGAACTCTTTAAACGATTTACAAAGTTCTGTAAAGTCTATTCTGAACTATTTCTGGCGTACTTTTACTATTTATTAGGTACCTAAGCTACTACTGAATTTCGTTTTCGTTGACGTTTTCTGTTTTGGCCCGTTAATGAGTAAGTTAATGTTAATATTGCTCAGTGGGTATCATTATTATTATTTTGTCTAATTCGAAAGTTATTTAGGTATTAAAATTTGGCTAATATGACGTCCATTAGGGTGGATGCGCTACCGTTTTAACAATGACAGACGCGGTGACATCGCTCCATTGTCTAAAAGCATTTTAGTTGGGTACATTTTACGCTGGCTTAGCTACTAATAGAATATTAAAATTGGAACGATGAGCCATTCATAGTGCAGCTTCGCTAAAATTAGCCTTAACCGATTATTAACCATATTCCAATACGTTTTTCATAGTATTCTTTTTAGGGCCTAGCTTTAGTTTATGATCGTTCCTTACAAATATCAGTCTGTGTTTTACATTAACCATTGAAAGCGAGCTCGTAATTGACTTTTCAGAAAAAAATGCTTACAATCCTCGACCGAGAACTGAAGTAGACCCTCTTCAATTCTCGGTTAGCTCTGCAAAATGTATTTTGAAAGCTCAGGTTGAATACCATATGACACGTTTTATTTTATTTAGGGAGTAGCGAACTATTCATCATATTTACAGTAAATCAGAATAGAACAGTTTGTTACTTTTTCACAGTATGGGTGTATAGTTGTTGGGACCTATAGTATATTTTTTCTAATAGGTATAAAATCGGGTGAGAAGTTTTGTTGCCACCTTAAACATACCATTAAAAGAGATTATCTGTTAGGAAGAAATAAAGTCTTCAAAATGTACATAAAGAGTAGCAAAAGTAAATTTCTCTTTTTTGATTTACCAATTACCTATAATGGATTAGTGCTTAACACAAGGACTACTCTTATAATAGGTACTAAAAAGACATTTCCCGCTTTGAGTCCCGGATTTTCACGTGAAACGGTTTACTGTTATTAAAGCAGTGTGTGTGTGTGTGAACGTGGCAAATTGGACGTTGCCACGTGAACAGAATATTCAGGTGTATCCCACACGCGACTATGGCTAACTTATGTTACATTAAACGGCAGATATTTGAGAAATAAAAGCTTTTATATTTTCATTTTGCATGATAAGGGGAAAGTTGCCAGGAAAGGATTGATTTCAGATCCTTAAATGTGTACATCTTACATCTTGAGTGTAAAGCAATCGAGCAGCAAATGCTTTTTAACACAAAGTGCGTTCGTGTTTATTATTGACTTCTTCACTATAACATGAAGAAGTCAATAATAAACACGAACGCACTTTGTGTTAAAAAGCATTTGCTGCTCGATTCACATAGTACACAAATGAACATAATAGTTAAACTCTGTAGATCTAATTAAATGAATAAATAAATTATAATGGTTGAGATAATGATCTGAATCTGATATTTATCTATATTAAAATATCAGACTACTATTAGCTACAGCATAGATGGAAATTAAATTATTTTTGAATATACGTAAGGTATATCCGCTGTAATTGTTTATCTTTGAACCATTACACATTATTAGATAGTTTAAGAAAAAAAATATTGCTTACTCTTAGCACATCGATAACAGTATCTAGGATTGCTACGGTGGTAGACGATCCCGTGGTTTTTCCGCTTTGTTACAAAAACGTTTTACTAGCAGAACCCGAAACGTAGGCTCGTGGAGAACATTTCTCAAACATAATTATGTACATGTTGTTGGTGAGGAATGGACTGTAATGTAAACAATAGGATAAAGGAATAATAGTGGAATTTAATTAGGTAACTTTACAACGAACAGTACAACACAATATCAGAACACAATCAAATCAAAAACTAAACTAAGTGACAATACAAAAACAATCGATTTATAAAAAAGGGCAATAGCCAATAAAAGTAAAACTATAAAACTATATCCACACAGCAAGGAGTTCGCAACACATGTACATGTTCAGATTTTCAGAAATAATATTTTTGGAAATTATGAAGCAATCGTCGTAAACCTTTAAAAATCTAAAATCAACTTAAAATAGTAACTTACACTTATAACACTTATAATAAATAGATTATTAATCGGTTAAATTGAAAATACTTCGTTGACATACATATAGTTTAAAGTGAGGCTGCTTATATAGTATTTGTGGAGTTGTTGTGTTGAACTGATCGAGGACCGCGCGATCTCGTGCAACCGTCTGCTTGATTGTTTGTTATTGCATTGTGCAGATTGCATTGTACTCTAATGTAATAACGCTTTTCTGTTGTTGAGAAGTGGCCAAAGCTCAATAGATAGCTTCGTGGTACACACAAATTTATATAGGTGGTCCTTTCATTATATTTACCTCTAGGTATATTTATTTTCATTGAAGTGACATATTTTATTTTAAAGAGTAAAATGTACCTAAGTAATTTCTTTACTTTCAATTATTTAGTAAAATTTAAACCTAATTACTATGTACATAACGTTTTTTCTTTACTTACATGTCGATTTGTTGCGACGGTAAGCTCTTAGTGTTTAATTTCTGATATTCCCAAATATTAATATACCTAACTTGCAGAAATCTGTCTAAGTAAATGTGTAGATTAAATAATGTCTAAAAAAATGTAAAACAAAACAAATACTCTAGAGGTCATTGATTCTCCACTTTATAAAATGTTATATTATGTTCACCAAATTTCTCATATGGATGCATTGAACTTGCTAGTGTGTAAGATTAATATCTATATGAGAAAGATGACGAGTATTTCAAAAAGAAACAAGGAAATGCTTCATTAATAAAATACGTGTACACAAGCATTATTCATTAAACATGCCTTTTCTATGCTATTATGGGGTGGAAAATAAAAATGTTCGCAATCGACTTTAAAACCTTCTTGTTAACTTCCATTTTTTCAAGTTAACGAGATCCGACGTAGATGGTGGAAATAAAACGAATGAATTTAATGCGAGGAAATCGAATCAACCGCTTTTTAAGAAGAGAAGAAGAATTTATCCCGTGCTTGCGAGTGACGCCTCGTTTTATCTAGCGTTTGTCGTTTTAATGGAACTTGGAAATGAGGCGGGTTTACTGACTTAAAAAGCGGTTTTAGCATAAATCATTAATTTTATTTTACGAGAGTTGTTGTTTGTCCAGACATAAAACATTTGTAATAAATGTAAATAGTCAATGCATGATACCACATACCAACCATAGATAAAGCTATAACTATCTTTTATTTTTGAAATTTGTTTTATTATAAAAAGTTGTATATTCCGCGGTATTTTTAAGTCATATACCTAGTAGGTAAGTACCCTATTTCAGCTGCGTGACAACAAGGGTACCGTGACCAGCGCTATTAGGCTCACAAGTTTCCTCTTACAAAATAAAATTAAACAAGTTTGTGGATATAGCTCTTCAAACCACTGGCAAGTTGTAGAACTAAATTTGCTCTGTGTTAATAGTGTATAGGTACCTAATTATGAGGGTAAGCATTTTAATCACAATCGTAAAGTAACACCAAGGGAGGCGTTAGTCCGCCATGCCGGATGACAAAACAACGTCTGTTATGATGTTCATAATAAAACTTCAAGTATATTTTATTTATAACCGTTAAACTTTTATTTGACAAAGGATATCACGTAGGCGTAGGGACACTGACTATTTTTAATTTTCCGTAGCACTCAAAATAATACTTATTTAAGGAGTGCAGAAGTTTTCGTTCAAATAAAGTGAAATGAACAAAACAAACTTAATCTGATGAGAATCATGTTTCAGATTTATGGAAGTTTTAATAAGCCAGGCCGTCATAATGCGGAACGAATGTCAAGCAGTCACGCAATGATTTCAACTCAAGGCTTTTACTTTTGACATTTCACAGCGAACACGATGGAAGATGAAGAAAAGTAAGTCACACCCTAGCCAAGTGACATTCGACGACAATCACGAACGAAACAAATGAAAAATGTAATAATTCCTGATGCCTTCGCGGTTATTACACATTATAGATAGAAGTAGTTACCTATAGTTGTTTCATTCCAAAATGAAAAATGTATTAAATAGACGAGCGCGCGAGCGATCGAAATATTATACTACGTAACTTTTCGCTTATTTTAGTTCTATATATTGTTCATTCGCTTCATTCGCGATTGTTTAATGACACTTGTCTAGAGGGTCTGTCGGTTTCTAGGCGTGTATAAATGCGAATTTTGTATATGAAACGAGTTTTCTGCACGCGGCTTTTAGCACCTGTAAATTTAGGTTTCCGCTTCCTGTTCCCCCTCATAATAAGGCATAAATTTAAAATAATTTTGAATCACATTTTTAAGTTGGGTCTATGATAAAAAGTGATTCAAAATACATTTTTTGTGGGAATAAAAATATATAGTAACTACCTATCTGCCGCGGCTTGTGGTAAAACAAATCCTTAAATTTGTTAAAGTCAAGGTGAAACAGAATTTATACCACATAAAGGAAAGTTAAAAAATACCACATATTTAACATTTTATCGGAGAATGCGTTTTGCTATGGTAGGCGTCGCAAGACGCCTGACCGAGTTCCAAGTAAGTAAGTGGAATATCACACTACATAATATATTAGTTATGTCTGTAGGTATAGGTATAGTGCGCTTGCTTTTGTTTGCTGCTAAGTATTCTTACAATTTGTTATTACTTTAGGTTAAATTATTATAACTCCATTCACCAAAGTTAACACATTCAAGAAAAACCGGGGAGCCTTAATTTAGGTATTTTCGCAGATTTTCATTATTATCCGAGGATCTGTGCGATTATCCGGTTTAATTTAAAAGATGCTTATCTTTATGTGTTCAATGTAATTCAATCAGTCGTCCACGTATAAAACTCAGACCAAATTAGATGATGAAATATTTTATCGGTATTCAAGGCAAGATAATCATAGATAATTATTACCAATAGATACTTAGGTATAATAAATTTAAATCACAATAATTTATTAAGTGAGTATAGTATCATTATCTCGTAGAAAACAAAACATAAATCATTTTAAGACCATAAACGAAGATTGTAATTAAATAGGTCATCATTATTTTAATATTTAGTGGAAAAATAATTCATCGAATAAAGTTCCATGTCACAAAAGTTACTTTAGCAGTTTGCGATACACTCATCTAAAATATTTCTAACGGAATTCTTGAGCCTGTTGTGAAACATGTGAATGGACAGCATTATACCACACGCGATAATATTTGTTCTATTTTCTACGGCAGATGCCATTTGGCTTATAGTGGTGTTGAAATCTGACAACTATTAGATATTTCAATTCATGTGTGACATTTCTGTTAGATTATATTAAGAAGTGACTTAATATAGATCTTAGATGCCACTATATGTACCCTAATTTTGTATCAAATTGTTGTACAGCTGGAACTTAGTTTTCAGTGTCATATGTATATTTTGAAGTTTTAAAATAACGAATGGTTTTACAGAAATGTGTTTCTTTAGTGATGAAGCTCTGTCGCGCGTTTGCCTACTAATAATAATAATTATGAGTAAGTACAAGCGCTGCCACGTGTATGTAAAATCCATGCAAATTACCTCTTAATATGTCTTTAAAATTAGCCGCTTCCAAATAGAAATATTATACATAGACGAAATCGGAGACAATATCCCCAATGAATTTCACATGAAACCTTTCTACGAGCGTCGTATAGTGCCAATGAAGTAAGGGTCCACAACAATACGCGACACACTTTACTCGATGTACCAGTGGGTATAACCACACCATGGAGGGGTTTTCTTTTACGACTTAAGCTGAAACCTCTAAAGATTCGTTTTAAGTCCCTCGAGTGAAATTAAGGACGAAATTACACGAAACAACTTTCGTTTTATGGTTTAGAACATTTTTGATTGCGTGCAGGGAACTTTTCCCAACTCGCGCGACAGTATGCAAAAATAATGCGAATTTCTCTCCAACATTCTCCAACTAAGTCTAATCCTGTATTGACAGTATCATATTTTTTTTCCTGAAACGAACAGAAAGCTATTAGAAGTTTGAAATTAAATTAAATTTGTTCTTGCAATCCATGAGAAGTTACCGAGGTTTTTACTTTGTTCTTGTAACTAAGTAAATTGGAAACGCTGGAATGATATTTTTATAAAGCATTTGCACGGACTTTTAGAAATGTTATTGTTTATTTTATTGACATAGTCATAATAGAATCGTAAAGTATATTACTTACCTAGTAATAAAAACTATGCTTTAGGTATATGGTTGCATACAACACCTAGTGGTGTGATTAGAAGTACAATCAGAAGGCTGGCTTTTTGCTCGTTGGAAATCATTAAAAACAATCAACATTAATTCATAAAATTAGAAATAATTAAAATCAATTCATATGTCGAGCATAAAGTCTTCGTGAATAGAGTAAAATCCCAAAATTGTATTATTAAATCGTGTAAAGTAACTTTTTTAAATTAAAATATTTTGAAATAATACCTAATAGGCTGTAATTTGCCATTTCAATATTAAGTTGAAGGCTTTCTTGTGTAATCATTTTCAAAGCTCTAATCTGTTAGCGGCTCCAAATTTCGGGCCTGTCACATTTAGCAAAGGTTTCGAAATTTGCGATAGACATGATATTGTTATAACGACTTATACAAAGCAAAGCAAATTAAACTAACCTAAACAATAAGTTTATTTCGAAATATCCCGACAGAAAGTACAGGACTATATGGAAAAACAATTACCAACCAAAACAATTTTACTATATATATATCAAGCGTATCGGAAACATGCAATGCAAGCGCCTAATTCTAGAATAGGGTCAAGAATTACGTCTTTGCGCGTGTTTGGTTATTTTTGGTGCGGTTTGGAAGTTCGGTCTGCGTTCGTCTATTTCCGTCGACAGTCGGTTCGCGATCGGCTATTTTCGGGTAGGTCGGTTGTTTTAAAATTGGAAAACGCTTTCGTTTCGCCTTTGATGTGAAACAAATGTTGTTTATGCGTGGTGCGTTACAAACATGAAGAGTGCGGTCTACTTCAAGATTATAAATAAGGTTTGGTATAAGTATATAAGATTATAAATAAATCTTCACAAATGTATCTTATACTTAAGTAGGTATAATAATGTAGAAGGCTACACATTCCAAAAAGGGGTTACCGTAGAAAAAGGTGCAAATATATTTGTTGCTTGTTACTTACACAAACACCCTGAGTACCTACTTCCCAAATCCAGACGAATACATCCCAGAGAGATTCCAGGGACTACCTAAAGCCATATAATCATATACACTTTCATAGATGGTGATAAACCCAGGATGTGCATAGGTAAGTAAATATTTTATGCCAATATCAGTAGGTGTATAGGTGTATTTACCCCTTGTTAAATTTAATAATACTTCAATACTAAGTATAACATGCATTTGACATAAATTTGATATAAACCAAATCTAATTATGCTTATTTAAGGTAGGAAAGCGAAGGTCATGAATATTAAATGTATTCATTATTTTTCATAACATATTGATGACTAAAATGCAACAAACGTTATATACCTATATATGCATGTATAAGTTAGGAATCGATTAACATTTTTACCCCGGATGCGGACTTACTTTAATTCTCAGATATTTTGTGCAAACACTATGGTGTATTTGTGTCTAAAGTAAAATTTCGGAGTAAAAATGTTGTTGCGATCCAATCCATGTTAATTTCGATTTTATTCCCTTCATTTCAATACTAGATTTGCAAATATGCAAATGGTAGGTATACGCCGGTTTCATATCTTACAACGTTGAGCTGGCGGACAACATGCCCAGGAAACTCGAGATTGACCCTGCGCCTGGGATTATTCTGACCATGCCGGAAAATTTGTACCAAGAATGAAATAGTGTAAGAGAAATTACTGAAAGTTGAAAATCGTTACAATGCTTTATTCCAATTATACTTACCTATATTTTTATATCATTAGAATAATGTTTTGATAAAATAGATCTAATCTATAAGTGTAGGTAGGTACTCATTTAAAAAAGTCGTGGACACTTTAAATACAAAGTCACTTGATTTTTTACCCGTTGATCGAAAGAGTTATGCCTAAAGCTTATTAAAGTATAGGTCTGTATGATATATGGAACATGATAATATTAAATTATTAAAAAAACTTTCGTTATTATTTGAGTAAATGGTATTTAAATAAGTGGAAAAACTTGAGCATGTCCACAGTTTCAGGAACATTGTCAGTAATAAAATTTAACATACCAATCATATATCTATGAATTGTCTTGCTAATTACTTTTCACGTCTTGAGATAAATTAAATTACTTGTACTATACTAGCTCTTCGCGGTGCGGCTTCGGCTCACTGGGGAATAGTGTAGCTTCCCAACAATTAATTTTTGAAATCGGTCCAGCCGTTCTGGAGCCTATTCAATCCAAACAAACAAACCTTTCCTCTTTATAATATTAGTATAGATGAGGGACACATATGTGACAGCATACATTCAAATTTCTCTCCGATTATTTTCCACAGATGTCACAAATCATATAGCACATTATCCCTCAGCCCGATATAATCGGCTAAAAACTGGGCTGGCATAGTTCACACTCCATTTACTGCGGGACGTACCAACTCCAAGCCAATGGGCTAGAAATATTGAACTTTCTAGTGAACGATAAACCCGTAGTTGGGTGGGTGCCACGTTTCACGGATATACTTACTCAATTAGATACTTAGTAACATACGCGCATACTAACCCTAATCGTGGTTTTGAAAGTTGAGGAATGATTAAGAATAATAGAAAGCGTAATTATAGTAAAGAATAACAGATCTGCGCATACGCAGATCAGCATATACAGTTTTGCGTCAGTATATTTAGTTTTGCGACGAATTTGGTAGGTATTGAGTATATATGAGGAACATTGTGATAGAATCAATCAAAAATATAAATAAGTGGGTACAAAAGCACGATTTCTGGCAATAGGACCCATGTTATATGAAGCATGTTTGTAAACAATATTTTGAACTTCTAAAACTAATAATTTCTGATGCTTGCATTACATAGCATTAATTAATGTTGTCCAATTAATAAGTTTTATATTTTTATTTATTTTGCAGGACTGAATACTAGAGCGCAGTTGGGTTGCTGTAGAGTGTTTCTGTATGACTGGAGTAGATGCGAGCATCCAGATAAAACGGTTCTAAACCTGTAGGTATATAAATAATTATATTGTAGTAACTAAAAAGTAGTAACATTTCACTAGTATACGCTTTAAGAGCTGTTTAACCGCGCTAACCGAGCCTACTCAGTCTGGGCGTAGTTGTGTTTGTAGTGCCGTCAAAGGCTTCGATTTCCCCTTGCGTCCACAACGACAACGCTTCGATCACCGGTCGCATACATAATGCATGTTACACAATCATTGTAGAAGCCAAATGACATATCAACAACTTACCACAAGTATATAACTAGATACGAGATTTAACTTGCGTATTTTATTTTATTTGCGAAGGAAGTAAAACAAGATCTACTGTAGGTAACTATATTATGCACAACCATAATTTTATTATGGCAAGTCAAAGCTATTCCCAACAAGAAAAAATTGTACTTAGAGCGTTCTTAAGACTACTTTTCAACCGACGAAAAAAACGGAGGAGGTTCTCAATTCGACGCGTATATTTTTTTTTTTTTTTTTTTTTTTTTAATGTATGACCACGCATAATTTTTTACAGAGTGGTTCGATTTTGATAATTCTTTTTTTATTGGAAAGAGTATACTCCAATGTTGGCTCCCATTATAATTTGGAAAAAAAATCCAACCTTGAGGGTAGGAAAATAAGGGATGATTAATTTTTCACGCACCGATTGTATCGTATGACCACGCGTAACTTTTTACAGAGTAGTCTGATTTTGATAATTCTTTTTTTATTGGATAGAGCATACCTCAAAGTTGATCCCATATAATTTTGGAATAAAAAAATCCTACCCTAAGGGTGGTATAATAGGGGTAATTTAATGTTTACTGAAAGTTAATAGCAAAAACAAGGTAGGTAACTATTTCAAAAGTAATTAAACATTAAGCATGTAATAATTTGTATAAATTATGGTCACAGAAAATTATAAAATAATAACTTTTTAATAAAAAAATTTAACCGCCGAAAAAAAACTAAAACGCAACAGAAAACAATAGCGCACTGAAAAGTAAAAAATAATAATTCTGTCTTTTATAACGACTATTACTTTTGTTGTAACGTCTGTTATTTTTGGAGTCGGTGCCAGCTGGTGCAGCAACTCTTCACTCTCAACTCACTAAGGTGCTCAAGTTTGTTTGAGGCTGGCACCGACTCCAAAAATATCAGACGTTACAACAAAAGTAATAGTCGTTATAAAAGACAGAATTATTATTTTTTACTTTTCAGTGCGCTATTGTTTTATTCAAATGCACCCAAATCAGTGTTTAATACACGGATTTGGGTGCATTTATTACAAAATCTAACTTATAATAAACTTATATCATGTAGGAACTTGAGGAGGGAGTGTACTACAATACCTTCATAAGGACGTTATTAGTCATTCCAGACTCATATTTTTATACTTTACAAGTTGGGTGATATGACTTTTATCATGTATATAATATACTTAAGGAACTCTAAAGGATTATATTGAAGAGACAGTGTGCAGCGCCTGTTTTACTGGTTTTGGTTTAGGAATACCTATCTGCAGGTTTGTATTGTACACAGCACTGTCAAAGTCTTTGTTGTGCACCGGAAAGGTGCCGAGTTCCCCTACGTCCGCACCTGAATACACGATTGCCTGACATATAGTTAAGTATATTTACTTATGCTGGTTTTCATCGTTTGCTTTGCTTTCCAGTACAACGGAACTACAGCACAGATAATAAAAAATGGATAAATGCCACGCTAAATGTAACCTATCAAATGAAAGTACAAAATAAATATCAACAGACACTATATTTAGCTTTTACTACAAGTGATATATCGTTTATAACGGAAAAACATTCATAGATACATAAAAGGATGTCCAAACCTCGATAAGAAATATCCATTTCAAACTCGCTTACCTTTTATGTGTATTAATGAGTGTATATCCTTTTTAACCGCGAAAACATCACAAATTACTACATTACAATATTACAAATATGAAAACTGTAAAGTTTTCGAAATATCGGCAAATAAAATAAAATACGCGAGTTAAACTCGTTGTTATTGTTTCATTCCAATGTGTAATACCTAGCTGTGAAGGCATTAGAAATGACTATTCTATTACAACCATTTTTTTTTCAATCGATAAGAAAACCTCACACTTACTACATAAATAATAGGTATAGTGATTCTGATGACTCTCAACTACTTACTTCTTTCCGTCTTCAAATGAATTATATCTCGTCTTTCCCATTACCATGTCGCTATCCCGTCTTAGGACAACTTCAGTGAACCCATATTACAATTTATATTATAACCTTAGCTGGTAGGCCAGTACAGCCCTCACGTCCGAGCCAGAATTTATGATTGCCTGATGCATACGTAATGGTTGAATCTGTCCCTAGCGGACTAGGGGAATTCATAAAAATATACCTACGTACATTCCTCAACCCTGTTAACCAAATTATCTTTATTAAAATATGAAAAGCACGTGTTTTATGTTATCAACATCATTACTTTGTGGAACGATACCTATAGGTTAGCGATACTATGTAACGAATGCTTGCAGCAAAAATAAAATAAAAAAGTAGGTAATGTTCTCGAGACGCCGGAACAAAATCAATAATTATATTTACTAAAACTCTAGAAATTATTGATTATCTATCTCATCATAAACTTTATAATACCTACATTAGGATAACAAGATTAAAATTTCAACATTGAAATTTACATAAATAACTACTTTGAAATATAATATAGGCATCTATTGAATATGTAAAGTGTTTGGTATTGTTTCCGCCTCAGTGATATCGTACATCACTAGGTATCCATCACAAGGATTATTGAACAATAGCGTATTGTAGGAAATAATTAGTAGGTGGCTGGCTGTAAGGTGAAGTATAGATATATATATATATCTCTTTATAAAATATAAAATTATATTATTATTTATTATTTCTTCTTATTATATAAAAGAAAGTCGTGTTAGTTACTCCGTTTATAACTCAAGAACGGCTGAACCGATTTGGCTGAAAATTGCTGGGGATATAGCTCAAAACCAGGAAATGGATATAGGATACTTTTTATCACGTTCCAAATCGATTCTTTACCGGGCGGGACGAGGTCTGCCGGGGCCGCTAGTATATATACATCTATACTAATATTAAAAAGCTGAAGAGTTTGTTTGTTTGTTTGTTTGAACACGCTAATCTCAGGAACTACTGGTTCAAATTCAAAAATTCTTTTTTTGTTGGATAGACCATTAATCGAGGAAGGCTTTAGGCTATATAACATCACGCTGCGACCAATAGGAGCGAAGAAACAGTGGAAAATGTGTAAAAAACGGGGAAAATATGAAGCCTTATGAAGAAGTGACAGTTAGAAGACTTTGACAGATCTTTGACGAAACAATCGGACGGGCAGGACGACGTCTGCTGGGGCCGCTAGTAATAATATAAAAAATAACCCGTTTTCCGTTGTCACTACATCACGCGTGTGGGGCTGGACCGATTTCACTAATTCTTTTTTTGTTGTATTTGTTATTATTAGGAGAAGGTTCTTATGTAATAAAAAAAACTTGATTATAGGGCGGTACGAAGTTTGCCGGGTCAGCTAGTATATATATATAATAGGTATTTAAAGAACTTGCACTACCTAGTCAAAAGGAGATGAACGTTAGCCACTTTAAATTTAATGTCAAAGGTGGTCAGACTAGTCGTCCAAAGTTGTATGTACATATATCGATTTTAAAAGATTTTCAAAAAATAAACATTTCAAACGCTTCATCTTTAAAAATTGAATTTATTAAAATATTACCATTCCACAAGCCACTTCACAATCATTCATATTTAAAGCTTTAAACCAATTTTGCCTTTAATATTTATTGAATAATATATCGACAAATATCAAAATACATTTTAAAAATTAAATTACCAGTCATAGTTTTTCAATAAATTGTGGCTAATTAGTTTATGCGATGCGTATTCTGGTTTTATATTTGGCGTTTGGTCACGAGATTGTTTTACATTTTAAACACTCGGTCGGGCATTGCCAGAACCTTTGGTAGGTACAGTTGTATTTGCTGATTTCTAGTAGGTTCTATGTTGAGATACCTAAAAGTAGATATAAATACAATAAATCTTCACAGAAAAGTAATAAATCATAAAAAAGAAATTAATTTACTTAACGAAAAGAAATAAAAGTGATGCAAAAGAAAAACTTCTTGAAAGGAAGCTTTTGATCGTTGATAAGGCAGTGAGACACTTAACTTTATCTAAAATTTCACTGTGATCATCATATTCCTAGGATATACATGCTATATGATACTAGTTTTATAATTTAATGAAAAAATATTTGTTTATTATAGAATTTATTACTCTATATGTAGCTCCTGTGTTCATTGATACTTCAATAACGTTTTAATTCAATTTGTTCGGAGCCGCAATATACCTACGCTTTGTTAACTTTTGAAATATTAAACACTCATGGATGTGATGCGAACGGGTAAAAATATTAATTTTATTATTTTTATATGAACTCACACTAATCAAATTGAAAAACGTGATTTGTAATATTTTACTATATGTAAAAATGGAAAATATTTTTCTCGGAGTCTGCAGCATTAAGTACATAATGCATTCATACGAGTATGTATGTACATAGTTTCAACTTATTTACAGAACATGGCTGCCTATATTCTCGGTTGCACGCAGTGAGTTGCGGTCAGCAGATATGTCAATAATTATTGGACCGGAACACATCCTACGTACGAGTCGTAGTATTTGGGCCTATATTCGTATTACACAGTTATATAGATATTTGATTTTAGTACCTAGTAATAAGACATTTTTTTTAGCATTGTTTGAAATTCATGTTAGATATTGTCAATAGGGGTTTGTACTCGTACAATATCAATAGAGGTAACCTTCATTTTTTTGATTTAAGCCTTGTGAATACAAAAAAAATATCCATCTCTTGTCAGAAGCACTGTGTAAACAGGCAATTTTCTATTCAACTTTCTGAACAAAATGACCTGTAGCGATTTTTCGACGAAGTTAAATTCACAATGTTAATATAGAATGTATGTAGGAATGAGTATATCGCATACTTCCGATACCTGTATGATATATAGGCGTGATAGTTCGTCTGGGTTTGAGTGTAACCAGATTGCAGTTATTAATAGCGAAACTCTGCTAACGTAAATGTTACTTATCTGTCTGGCCAGAAGTTTGTTTGATAGATACTCACGAAAATGGCGATTGCTATTTTATTTATTTATAAGTACAGTGAATATTGACTGTTCATAAAATATGTTATTTAAAAAAAAATGCAATTTGAAATGGTGAAACATCAAAGAGATTTCTATTTCATAGCACATATAACATATAAAATAATAAAATCATATACTTAATCGTGTTATGTTGAGACATCGAATTTCCCTAATTGAAAATCAACAACAATTACGTTCAAATCACTGTTCCGTTTGTTATACCAATGAATAATTCACGATTTCCGAGCCTGAAAATTTATTCAATACATACATTTTGCTGTTAGGTTCGTTTCATGTCTTTAATTTAATATACTGAGACGCTGAATAGGTAAGTATATATATTCAATTCAACCTATTTTACATTAATTTCGCTCATTAGTTATTACATTTGCTGCACTCGCTTAATATCATTTCTCTTAAAACAAAACTTTATCTTGTTTATGAAAGAATATTGATTTGAGGTAACATTAAGCCTAATTATTAATTACGATCTATCAATCGAAATTCGATCCTTGGTTCAATACTATTAGTTTTTTATTTACATTTAGTTTTCGGGAGCACAGCCTGCATGCAAGTAGTTTAAGATTAGGCTCGCCATGGGTCCCATAGCTCGATATATGGAGAAGTTGTTCCTTAAGTTAGTAAGTAAATATCATTTACTTACTTACTCTATATAAAACAAATCTATCTATATTATTATGTCACATATTACATCGACGCTAGTGGTTTTGATTGACATTTTCGGTTTATTGTTTTATGAGTAAATTCATTATTGATCATAAAAAAGCAAGAAGAGTTTCACACTTTGTTTTGTTACATAAAAATGCTGATATACCTTTTGACAAATGGTGTTGTTCATACTAAATGACAGTTCGGCGTTCTGGACTGAATGTAATTGCCGGATTGAACGGCTTATACTCAAACAAGGCACGTTTCCCTCTATATTAAATTTCGGTATAACGTGACAAGGGTACTAAGAGTTGCGTAGAAAACACAATATTCACTCACTTGTTAAGTTACAAAGTAGCCTAGTAGTGAATATATTATGACTTTATTTTTGGCAGGAAGGCATTAACACGTTTATAGTACGTTAAAGTAGTTTCCAGAGACACATTTCAGTTGCATAGGTGTGATTTAAAGGACGGTCACATTTCAATTTATATTACATACCTACACTCACCACTTGTATCCGCCAAATATGTTATTTTTATTAAGTACTAGCTGACCCAGCGAACCTCGTACCGCGTTTACCGTTTTTTCCCCCCCTTTTTTCCATTTTTTTTCACTATATAAACCTTCCCTGGAGTTCCACGAACATTTCAAGACTAAAATCAGCCAAATCGGTTCAGCCGTTCTCGAGTTTTAGCGAGACTAACGAACAGCAATTGATTTTTATATATATAGATAGTTCATACATAAACAATATTAGGTATTTATTCCCGGCAGCTTTAATTTTCTGGTATGTTAGATGTGTGAGAATGTTACAGCGATAATACTCATGAAGCACCATATTTACAATACCTACGATGGCAAATACAATCATATCATATTTTAACAATTTACTGACTATTTTAGTTACATATTACAACTGTGCTTAATTATTCTAACCACTGTCTAAATATTGGTGGAGAAGCATGCAGCTCAATTAGCGGTGATCCAATACTTTACTTAGCTTAGTTAGAAACTTGGAAAATTTCCTCAAATTAATGCTTACCTTTATATAAGTGCCTTCAACATCAGGTGATAGTTATATAGATTATACATAATATGTTTGTGCTTCAGATTACCAAAATTAATAGTTCGTTCTACTTTCTTCTATTATTAAGAATAAATTATGAGCCAAAGTAACTTTTGTAGTTATATACAACACTGGCGGTGCTGTAGATGAGTGATTTGTTGATAGGTACCTACCTACTTTATTTAAATTGATCATTGCATTTACGTTTGTTTACATAAAAAAAGTTATTCTTAGGAAGATGAAAAAATAAAATAAACAAAATGATATTATCATGATAAAATACCGTGGCATTTAGCGTGACCTATCAAGTTTGGATCCATTAACCTTACAGAGCGGAGCGGAAATGTTGAAATAAGGGCTCGTTCTTATTACACGAATGTTGTCAAATAATGTTTTCTGATTGGTCGAACTTCATCGCCGTTCCTCTCACCGAATGTACCTACGAGTATTATAACCCTTCGACATACATAAGCCGCAACTTAATATTTTCATTCCAATGAACCGCAATGTCGCAAGATGCGGCCTGCCTACGCTAAATTAATGAGCCGGAAAATTCCATCGAACGCTGAGTTATTCGGTTATTCCACAAATTCGGTGTATGATGATAAATGGAACATGAACTTTTACCGACTGATTAAACAAAGGACTTAATTTTGAGGCTCATAATGAGAGGTTTAGGAACAAAACCTGTTGAAATTAAAAAGAAACGTAGAATAATTTGATATTATAATAGATTTTTCACTTTTTACTAATTAGATTATTTTTGTAGAGAAAACCCTATAATTATGTTGGAGCAAACTATTACATTAGGTAATTGACCTAAGTACTTACTTTGTTTTGAAATAGAGTGTTTAAACTATACGCAGTGCTTACAAAGAGGCGGTTATAAAATGTTTGCCTTGTAAAACTATTTAGCTTACTTAAATTATAAACATAAATCACTTTTGTTTACGCCGTGAGTACCAAATTGCTTTAAGCCCTAGACACTAGATCTGAGAGAACTGGGATCGAACTAATGCTATTACGATAGTTACAATACGATTAGTTCGATCATAACCAGTTAGCGACATGTTAATTCAAATTACACACACTTCCTACGTTATATTCAGCTCTGAAGCTGGTTTGTTTTGCGTAGAGGTTTTTGTTTTCGAAATAGAAAACCACGCCATCATTAATCCACAGATAACAATCTATTTTCGGTTAGTACATATAATGGCGTTCTGAAAATTTGGGAAAGGATTTGAATGTGATTATAATATTTATTTTTCTGCTGCAGATGTCAGTAATGTCAGTATATATGGATTTATGGCCAATGAGACATAAATACATATATAAGTACTGACATTAGTTACATATTAAAGACAATAAAGAAATGTTTATTATTTTTTTCTAGCATAATACAAGTTTTAGTTTGAGTCTAGAGCAATCAGTGTGAATTGTCCACGGATGTTTATTTGTGTATGTATCTCGAGATGGTGTATCTGGTTCAATTGCCTGAAGCGCTAATCCCATTCACACGTTGTGCAACTAATAAAACTAACTTGCTCAAACTTTTGGATTGCCTCTTTCAACTTAAACCCTTAGTAGTTTGTAAGCCTTGTACTGCAGTTATGTGAAGCCGTTTTGTATCATACTTTGAGATTACTTCAAAATGTTATTATAAACTTACAAATAACTTGAGACAATTCACTCCAATTCTTGAACAAATCTTGAAACAATTTGTACTAGATAATTGTTATTTTTTCAATGTTATCTATACTGATATAATAAAGAGGAAAGGTTTGTTTGTATTGAATAAGCTCCAAAACGACTGGACGATTAGAAAAAAAAAACATTGTTGAGAAGTTACACTATTCCCGAGTGACATAGGCTATGGAATATTTTGAAAAAAATAGGGATCCGTGCGAAGTCGGGGCGAACCACTAGTTACGTATAAAAAGGTAAAAAATATTTTTACAAGGCAATGCGCTCTTTGGATCTATACTAAGAAAAACATTACTAAGATATAAAAAAAAATACTTTTACTTAATAATTATAATATTTACAGTTCATTTAATCAGTCATAGTTGTTTTTATTCCAATGTGAAATACTCCGCGAAGGCATTAGAAAATAATTATGTAAATATAGATATCTTAAAATAAACAAAGTTATAATAGTCGACCTTAGACATGGCACATGATGCTTAGCGGCGTAGCACTACTACGGCGTAGCAACTTGCGTCAGGCGTAGAGGTACCTACTGTTTATAAGATAATGATGTTTAGAAAAAATATTAACTGCAATTATAGTTGTGTACATAAGTAAAATACATAGTATATGAAATGAAAACCTGTATAATGATGATATATAATTTGTACTGTAATTTGAAGCATTGTATTACTAAATATAATAAATTTTAATTTAATTGATAAAATACCTACTCTGATTATTTAATTTTGTATCAATTTTGTATCAAGGTATATGTTGTACATACTTGACTATGTCTATAATATTATTTTGTAATTAACACGCTTATAATTACATGTTCTCGTAGCACTACGCGTGGTTTTTCCTTTTTGGCAGAAAAAAGTACGTATTCACGAAACAAACGAATATAGAACACTACAAACGGGTCACCCAAGTTGAATGTGTTAATCAAGACATTTCTTATTTCCTTGCTTATTTATTATCTTAGTCGTTAGTCGTAGCTTTGTGATGCTATAATTGATTATAGTACAATCGTAATATTATTAGCTACAATTTAATTTAACCATAAAACTAATATAAATATTTTACTTTTACAAAAGTACCCTTTACTAATAAGTAAACACCAAACGACTATATAATTCATATAAAAAATTGTTCTCACACGAACACACATATTACTTAATTATTCAAAAGCCTCCATCAAATAACGAGGATGACAGATGGTTTATCAATTTGTATTATAATGTATCAACAAACGTTTTAACTTTAACGACTGTCACCGTAGTGTGCGTATCACTTTATCATTTTATCAGCAATGTTATTCTGGACAGGCAAAACAATATTCGAAATCGCAATATAACGCTCTCGAAATATAGATAGGTACGAGTGACCGCAAAACTAACTGTCATGGCGTTTTAATATATTTTTTAAATATCCCCATGTATTTCACAACAGTCCGTGAATACGAGTGTGGTGTCGAGTAGGTACATAATATGTTGTAAATTTTATTAAATATAGGTACCTACCTACGAATAATATAGATTTAAAAGTTTTGACGTCCCGGCATTGAACTATCTTAGGTAGCTGTTTCATATGCAATTAAGTTATATATATATTATTAAATATATAACATAATAAATTATCTTTTGTTAAACGTCATTTGGAGGTGAAAATCAGTAATAGCCTATAATTATTCTGAAGACAAATATTAAGTCAAACACCTAACTAATACACCTAACTATTAAAATATTACTAGTATTATGTTAATTAGTATTTGGTATTGATAACAGTAACCTATCATGAGTAGGTATATAATATTATTTCCGATTTTAATTCATATTTCTAGGTCATGAGATAAAAGCTGATAAGTGTAGGCGTGTTTAATAAACGGTTGATTGCATAATAATCGAAAATTATTAATTTGGGCAAGTATCCATGGATAAAATTAAAATATTAGGTAATTTGGATAAAAATAATACATTAACTGTGTTTATTTTGCCCCAAGTCGTTTATTATCTGTTTATAACTTTCAATAGAACTAGTATAAATAGCCGGTGATTAAGAAACTTCGTAATACGTAATTCTGAGTTCAATTTCTTTCATTATAGAGGTCCGTACCTAATTAATTACTAAACAAAACAAGCTCATTCATTCGAATACGTCGCACATCGCCGGCCATACCAACAAAAAAGGTGATTTCATTAATACTACAAAAACATTTATATTGGATGTAATCGCTGCTAGAAACCGTAGGATTTACCTACCTATTATTTGTAGCAGCTATAAAATAAATAAAGGAAAAAAATATTTTGAAAATGAAAAAAGTCAGTTAGTAGGTTCATACTTCTTCAATGCTACTAATAATAAACTCCAGACAGAAAGTATGAAAATTACGTGAAAGACGGCAATAATGAGAAATCGTCACACAATGATATTACTACTGCAACTCTCTCGGCATTGTGCATTGTCAGCTATTCAAAAGCCTGTCATACTAATGGAAGCAAAAATCACTATTTCGCGTCAGTCGTTTGTATAATACTGTACCTGTCGAGCATTTTCATCCATTATCCATGCATTTAAAGTTAAATCAGGTTAATAGCTAAAGTAAATGCAGCTTAATGGACTTTACACAGAGTTCAGATTTATTCACAGTTAATTGTTTTAACTTAGGTTAAGTACAGTCACTATACAAAGAGTAGTACGTATAATATACCTATATAACGCAAGCAAAAGGATCCGTACTACTAATATAAATATTTTTTCTACTAAGACTATAATATAATTTGGAAAATAATATTAATTTGTTTCAAATAGAGAAGCTCTAAATAAAATATTATACTATTAACATAATGGCTCAATCTATTAGTTTGGTGTAAACTAATTTTCACAACGAAAATAAAAAGTAGGTATTAATATTATGTGCCGAACAATACCTTCAATAAATGCCACTTACACCATGGAAATTGAAAACCATGAAGGATGAATAACTAGATAACCAATTCCAGTTATCAATTCGGAACAAGGATTCCACTGCGTTTCTGGCTGATTCAGAATTGGATTAGTGATTACAGGCAGAATGATGGGTACTCTATTTACTGTGGGTAGCCGTAATTCATAGAATTCCAAGCTAAGAAGTTTTAATGGACGTAGCCTCCACTTAATACTGAAAATAAATTTAAAACGAAACTGTTTATTTACGGAAAGTCGCAATTCTCTTGTCCGCTTAATTGTCTGACGGTTTTTTAAGATCACTACACGGAAAAGTTTAATTTTTGTAAAATAATCATGAAAACAACTTTATTGTTTTTTTTATTACCCCGATATTTTCCTTAGGAGAATTCTCGGGTATTCAATTTTTTTTTTATATTATCAAAATATATATTGATACAACAAAATTGCAAGTTTCTAGAGATAGATCTTTTAGTAAACATGTGCCTTAAAATTACCTACCTAAGTAAATTTTATATCTATATGTATAAAAATCAATGCCACTTTTCGTTGTAATTTCATAACACAACAACGCGTTTACCGATTTAGTTAATTTTGGTCTTGAACTATTTGTGGAAGTCCAGGGAAGGTTTGTAAGTAGAGAAAATTTAAAAAACATCTTGAAAAAGTGTAAAATCAACATCTTTCTATACTCCCATATACAAACTGATTGACGATAAGTGACAGAAGACTTTGACAGTTCTTTGACGAAACAATCGGACGGTCGGGACGACGTCTGCCGGGGCCGCTAGTACCTTATAATAATTATTTTCTATATGTTAACCCATAGTACAGTCGGGGTAGGAAAAGGTTAGTCACCTTAAAGTCGTTATTTGCTTGCACCAGGGCAGTTATCAGTAATGTCAACATTACATTTCAAACGAAACAGAATATTACAATGACGTGTTCGACAAGTGTTCGACTTTTTCAATTGACGTTTGACTGACAGATCGACTAATATAGTAAGAAGGTTGCAACTGACACTGGCACCATAGGCAAGCTATTAAGGCGCTATTTCATGAGAATAGAATAGAATAGTAAACGGTTATTATTTACGAAATTATTTATTAAGTTAAAACAGCAGTAATTATGGTAAAATTTATTAAATATATAAACCTTAAAATAACATGAATTGTTTGAAGTAATTTATTTATTGCTCGTTCAACACAACACAACAGTAGGTCTGTATATATAAGCTATGATTACGTGACAACTTTACTGAACAACAAAAGAGTTCGGCAGACCAGATTGAACCCAAGACCCCGATTTAAATAATATGCATATTTATTACCTGAAACACCTCCCGGCTGTATTATTATATTATATTTTGTGTTATAGATAGGTTTATGCAAAACATCCATTTAATTCACTTGTTCCCAAAATATATTTCTGCTCAACTCATAAAATATAAATTGGCTGCAAAACCTCTACAGGACCGGTGTTGCGATACATTATTCAAACCGTCAATATTAAAACTTCAGCTTCGGATTAAAAAAATACAGAATTCTACAGTTTTTAATACTTTACGATGAATAATACCTAGTACGGTTTTAACAGAATGATACTAAATTGAGTAAGTATTTTTAATTCTATCAGTGTATGAAAAAATATATATTTCTCTTATATTTATATTTTGAAAGAAAATTGTAGATAGGTATCAAAGAACAGATTTAATTTCATTTAAATCACAGAGCTCTCTTGAGCTCTCTTGTTTTTAATCAGCGGAGCTGTCTGCTGCTTTTCGGTTTTTTTTCCGCAATGTCTCAGATTTTTGCTTAAACAATTAAGCAACATTCTTTATTCCCGAATGTTTTTCTGCTAATTGCTTCTAAATTATGCTCCACATATATATATTATTATATTATGTATTATACAAAAGTACCTACTATGCGTGCGATGTATTTAAAATTAGTAATATTATTATAATGTAATATATTATTTTACAAGCGGAAATAATTGAAATTAGCTTGACTATAATATTTAACGTGAAAAACTACCACCTAACCCTTCTCAAAGTCAGGTTCAGTGATTGTTGAATAATGTAGGTAGTTATTTATAGAGTGTAAATAGATTTACGGACCTTCTTATTTATTACGATCAGTAAATAGATTACGATTTTATATGGGGACTTATTTAACAGCCTCTTAACCTAATGATCCTGTTTAAACTTTATAAATAAATGATTCATTTATAAATACAATCAAAACAATAAAAACTTGAATACCTACGTTGTTTATTTTAGTTTATAGTTAAATAAAACCTTTAATTATCATAAATCACTTGCAGTTACGGTTACGGAACTTGCTGTTCGCACTTGTCACAATCCAACCAATTTAAATATTTCATTTCGTAATCAAATATACAGTAATTTCCATCGCCGTTTACGTATATTTGAATACTTGTGTCGGTAACCTCTTTGTTTTTATTGTTTTTTTTTTAATAATTTGTTTATATGTCATTTTGTTTTTGCCTTTGTCACCATTAATAATTTGGAATAGAAACAAGATTCCCACTGAAACCTCTTTAAAATTAAAAAACCTGCTTTTGCATTTTTACCGAATAAAAACGCCAGTAGGTATTCCGAAATTCTGAAGACATAACTCTGTTATCTACTAAGTTATTGCTATAAAATTTATCATCTTCAAGTGCCCTGTCTTTTATTAAAATGCTTTTACTGAAAGCATCATTGAATTACAGGACATTTAAATGAACATTTTATTGTCGGGGTCCAATGTCGTAGAAGATTCCATTAAAGTGTACTAGCGGCTAGCGGTATTTCATAGTACCTACCTATTTTGACACGATAATAAAATGCAGTATCTATAATAAAAGGAATAAGGTACCTTGTCTACTTAGCCATTATGTTTCGTTTATTAATCTGTTTATTGAAGATTCCTGCGTAATTACTTTTACTTCTCGAGTAGGTATATTGATACTGATTAGTTATTAGTATATATATCAATAAAAATATCAAGCTTTGAAGGTATTTACTTAAGTACTCTATGTACCTGCCTTCTTATAAAAACCCGTTAGCAATGAGGATAAGGCAATTTAATATCGCTTTATTGTTCGTGCCTCTGCTACCTTTGCCTATAAAAATACGGAGAAAACACTTGTCCCAGATATTGGAACCAAACTAATTTAATTTCTCATCTCTAAATTCGGTATATATTTCAAATAGGTAGCTAGTAACTCAGTACTTAGTGTTTCTCTGAACACAACTGTTCATAATTTATGAATAAATATTGCTAGTTTAACAGTATGTATTTATTATCTAATAATAATTCAGTATCAAATCACACCCGTGTACCCATAGATACCCATAGATAATCTTATCATGACACGCCACTATTCCTACTTGAGGTGAACTTTCAAGATTACAAACCTGGCGCTAAGTCACTCAAAAGCAAATGCTTTAGACGTAATGTTCCCAAGTTGGTGTAAGTAAATGAGAAGATACGTAACTCTGATCCTGAAAGTTGTAATTACTTTGGGATTGTTTCACAAGTTTTAGGTAACAGTTTAACTTATACGTACATATGCATTTTTCCATAGTTGATCGTAAACAAATAGTAGTATTGAATTTATCGTCAAGATTCTATCTTTACTTTTTGTCTAAGCAAAACTAGCAAAATGAGATACGTCGAATGTAAAAGAATAAAGATTCAGGATAAGGAGTGTATTATATACTTAGCAATATAAATAAGTGACAGGTTTGAATTATACTTCGATTCGATTTCTGTGTCTTGTTATATGAAATGTAAACATTTTGGTTTTGATGCGAACAGTAAACAATGTTGTGCATCAATCACTCTTGTCGGATCAATGATCATACTCGAAATATGTACAAACTGGAAACCAAGCCAAGCTTTTATCCATTTTGCTATAAGTAATGCGTTGACGTGATTCAATAAATCCGGGCTTTCCTTATTATGCTTGTCTCTGGTGAATAATAGAGTCCATAACACATTAAAAGCCCTCATATCAAAATGCAAACAAACTATCATCTGGGAAAAAATGTGAACAATACAAGTACCTACATTTTGTTTGTTTTATACTTTATATACTCGTGAATATATTTCAATTTAAATGTCCGATACAATAATATAAATAAGCCAAATAAAACGTACAAGTGTGCAGAAAGGTTTGTGCGTTAATCACATTCTTAGGACGTCGGAAGTTTTGGAGCAAATTGGTGATAAGCGGACAGATAAATGCGAGAGTATCTATACCCATTGTTTCCCTTTCATTTGGAGATACGGTACCTACTATAAAAACTACAGGTAAATTGAAACATACTTAAATATCGTTTTAAGGTATATCAAGCGCACAGTTCATGCATGAAAACATACGAGATTCAAATCATAAAAATTGTAAAAGAATGGCGAAATCGTCGGCAAAGTTTCAGGCTCAACCCTAGTCAATTTGCATAAATATGGCATCCAAATAAAGGGACCCTTTGTCGAATATAACCTAATATTGCGAGTATTTGCGAGATGTGTGTTTGAGTTACTTTACTAAGGACACAAATGAAATAAGTTATTGTAAGTAGGAATATGAAAATACAAGGTAGAAACTCGTGGTATCGTAATAATAAATCTTTCAGTACGCGATTGATGTTGTTTTAGTTTAGGTTGATGAAAAATGAGATGAGAATATTCAGTATCAACTAATTTAGCATCAAAAATAAAAATAAAAATAAGGCAATTTAATATCGCTTTATTGTTCGTGCCTCTGCTACCTTTGCCTATAAAAATACGGAGAAAACACTTGTCCCAGATATTGGAACCAAACTAATTTAATTTCTCATCTCTAAATTCGGTATATATTTCAAATAGGTAGCTAGTAACTCAGTACTTAGTGTTTCTCTGAACACAACTGTTCATAATTTATGAATAAATATTGCTAGTTTAACAGTATGTATTTATTATCTAATAATAATTCAGTATCAAATCACACCCGTGTACCCATAGATACCCATAGATAATCTTATCATGACACGCCACTATTCCTACTTGAGGTGAACTTTCAAGATTACAAACCTGGCGCTAAGTCACTCAAAAGCAAATGCTTTAGACGTAATGTTCCCAAGTTGGTGTAAGTAAATGAGAAGATACGTAACTCTGATCCTGAAAGTTGTAATTACTTTGGGATTGTTTCACAAGTTTTGGGTAACAGTTTAACTTATACGTACATATGCATTTTTCCATAGTTGATCGTAAACAAATAATAGTATTGAATTTATCGTCAAGATTCTACCTTTACTTTTTGTCTAAACAAAACTAGCAAAATGAGATACGTCAAATGTAAAAGAATAAAGATTCAGGATAAGGAGTGTATTATATATTTAGCAATATAAATAAGTGACAGGTTTAAATTATACTTCGATTCGATTTCTGTGTCTTGTTATATGAAATGTAAACATTTTGGTTTTGATGCGAACAGTAAACAATGTTGTGCATCAATCACTCTTGTCGGATCAATGATCATACTCGAAATATGTACAAACTGGAAACCAAGCCAAGCTTTTATCCATTTTGCTATAAGTAATGCGTTGACGTGATTCAATAAATCCGGGCTTTCCTTATTATGCTTGTCTCTGGTGAATAATAGAGTCCATAACACATTAAAAGCCCTCATATCAAAATGCAAACAAACTATCATCTGGGAAAAAATGTGAACAATACAAGTACCTACATTTTGTTTGTTTTATACTTTATATACTCGTGAATATATTTCAATTTAAATGTCCGATACAATAATATAAATAAGCCAAATAAAACGTACAAGTGTGCAGAAAGGTTTGTGCGTTAATCACATTCTTAGGACGTCGGAAGTTTTGGAGCAAATTGGTGATAAGCGGACAGATAAATGCGAGAGTATCTATACCCATTGTTTCCCTTTCATTTGGAGATACGGTACCTACTATAAAAACTACAGGTAAATTGAAACATACTTAAATATCGTTTTAAGGTATATCAAGCGCACAGTTCATGCATGAAAACATACGAGATTCAAATCATAAAAATTGTAAAAGAATGGCGAAATCGTCGGCAAAGTTTCAGGCTCAACCCTAGTCAATTTGCATAAATATGGCATCCAAATAAAGGGACCCTTTGTCGAATATAACCTAATATTGCGAGTATTTGCGAGATGTGTGTTTGAGTTACTTTACTAAGGACACAAATGAAATAAGTTATTGTAAGTAGGAATATGAAAATACAAGGTAGAAACTCGTGGTATCGTAATAATAAATCTTTCAGTACGCGATTGATGTTGTTTTAGTTTAGGTTGATGAAAAATGAGATGAGAATATTCAGTATCAACTAATTTAGCATCAAAAATAAAAATAGTCAATAATAAGAATTTATTATTGGCTATTTTTATTAATAGTACATAAAACGTTGACCGATTATCGTATTAAAGAAGTACCAGAATAGATATTGTCGCCCCGGTAGTTTGCACAGTGTTCAATCTAGAAAGACGTTTACAAAATGCCTTTATTAACAACTAGCGGTTCGCCCCGGCTTCGCATGGATCCCTATTTTTTTTTCGAAATATTCTATAGCCTATGTTACTCAGGGTGAACGTAGCTTCCCAACAGTGAAAGAATTATTAAAATCGGTCCAGTAGTTTTTGAGCCTATTCATTACAAACATACAAAAATACGTACAAATCTTTCCTCTTTATAATATTAGTTAGTATAGATATATTTAAATAAGACTTTTGAATACCCACGTCATCCGCAATGTAGTAGTCCCACGCGTAATTTTAAACTTCACGTACCTGAAAACAAAATAATATATTGATTACAAATAAATACATTTAAATAAGTATTCGCTAAGTAGGTAAATATTGTTATAGTTCTTAATGCAGATGTGATGCGTGTAAATATTAATTAAAGTATATCCCCTGACTAGCTTAGTTTCTGCAAACATGCTCCCAACTTAAATTTCAACAGCAAGTTTCGTCAAAATTTTAAACTTTGCTTTAAGATTCTTCGTGAAACGAACGTAATTAAATTTGTAAGTTTCATTTCGAAGGGAATGACATTCAGGGAATTTATGAATATCTTCAACTAAAATTACCTGTGCATTTCATATTTGATTTGGTTGATTTTGAAATGTATAAATTCAATCTATAAAGGGATAGCTTTCGTCCATCCGCCGCCTATTAAAAAATTGTCTCATTACCTTATACACCAACACGTTTTACCTATACCTATGGATTTTATCCACACATAGACCTTACACATTAATGCACCTTTGTACTCGTAGTAATACATCCAACCACGTGTTCTATTATCGGCGCCTCCGTCTTAATCTCAGTGAAGAGTGAAGGCAAGCTACTTGACAATGTAGAAAATATAAATATAGGTTCTTACTACCTCAAGTTAAACCTTTTTCCATTTGATAATTTTCTAAAATACAAAGTTGTAATTTCGCTAAATTTAACAAATGGGAAAAACGCTTCGCGACCTTACTTTACGAATAATTTTTTACTCTTCTTTTACAACCAGGTAGGTGGGTGCCGTCTGATTGTTAGCCGGGTAATTAAAAATTCACACAATATTCTTAACTTTCCACAAGAAACTTTGTTCAGAGGTTTAATTAAAATGCTAAAATTCTATACGGGTCCATAGTATTTTTGCTAAAAGAAAAATATATTATGAGTACATAAGTAGCTGCTCTATTATAAAAAGAATGTTGGTAGGTTTATCAATGAAAATAAAATGAACCTATAACCTAGAACCAATAAAAGTACCAACCTATTCGGGTAGAACATAGGTTAACACACTCTTTTTTAGAAACCGATATACACCAACATAATATTATAAGTTGGAATATTATACAGTACTTTAACACTCCGACAATATTAGGTAGGTATACCTATTATAAGGTTTATAGATAACCATATTTGAGGTTTGTTTAATGAAATATGTATTAGGTAAGTACGCATATATTTTTCAAATCTACAATAGAATAGTAACACAATGTGTGTATATACCGTAGCATCTATTTTATATAGTTACTACTCAGTACTACTCACTTTTGCATTAACCCTAATTATTAAGTCGGTACTACATTAGCTGTTATTTAATATCCTGTCAGGGCGGGAACGCGGTTCGTTGGTCAAACAGCTTCTCGCTATCTAGACTATTCTAGAACACTTGCAGAGTATTAAAAATGGAGAGAGAATTCTCATACCTATTTTAAAGATTAGACGGTATTTATTTATTTACACTTTATTGCACAATAAAAAACAAATGTACAAAAGGCGGACTTAATGCCATACGGCATTATCTACCAGACAACCTTAAAGCAAACAGAGATCATGTGTAGGCGCAAAAAGAATAATAAGTACATATAATATAATAGATACAATATATAACAGGAAGATATTACACTACGGTAGTAATGATTCTTATTTATTTATTTCATGGTATTGGAAAATTTCCTTTATAACTCCATTATGACGCAAACCATGTCTAAGTAAATAATAAATTAGATTACAAATACTTTCAAATAGAATACTCGGGACTTATTTGAGCAATGTAAAATAGACTCTAACACTTCTTATTTACTTACATAAAATAGAAGGTCCAAGTTGTTAGTGCCTTGGTCGCTGGCAAAGTAGAAATGTGCTTAAATAAATGAGCCAAAAGGAGATTTATTCGTAAAGGAAATGAGTGAGCTCGTCACGACTTTGGTTAATTTAGCTTTCCTACCTAAAACGTAATGAACACATGTGTACTTACTTACTTAAGTATAAAAGTTTTTGAAACAACTACAGCTTTATTGTTAACTAGCTGTCCGCCCCGGCTTCGCGCGGATCATCTTTTTTTTATAGCCTTTGTCAATCAGGAATAGTGTAGTATAGCTTCCCAACAGCAATCAATTTCTAAATTATTTTCAGCCGTTCTGGAGCCTATTCATTCCAAACAAACCTTTCCTCTTTAATTATAAAATTAATATTAATATTATAGTATAGTCTAGCTTTGCCCGCGACTTCATATATTATGCGTATGATTCCCGATAATATTGTAAATTGCATAGATACGGGGATAAGGAACAAAGGTTACATTTATCTAATATTTATCTGTAGGTACTGTAAAATTTATTTGCGGTACTGTCTAGAACTTTATTCACAATAAGCAAGGAAATGGTTAAAGTATTGGAATACTAGAAATATCCGGTTCATAGTCGTATACCTACTTTCTTCACCATTTATACCTTTGAGAATTCTTTTGCTTTCCGCTTATAATATTGTCAAGCACTTACAGAACTGAGTTCGCTTTAACAGAACAAAGGATATCAACAACCAGATTAAACAAAATAATGGAAAAGGTAAGTCGAAACAGTTGTTCTAATATCTTACACGGAGAAAAAAGGATTAATCCATTAATAATTATACTAAGTTGCAAATATAGTCACAAAGTAAATATTTCAACGTTGAAATACCTAGCTACTTCAGATCTAAAAATAATTTCATAAACATCCTTCTTACCGCACACGCGTTATGGTGTGCTCGGTCAAGTTTCAACCATGAACGATAAACCGATATTTATAAACGAAGGAAACTACTACTGGATTTATAAAAAAAGTCTAATACTCGTATATAATACATTTGGCGATTTGTTCTTGTACAACTTTGACTTATCTTCGCTGAACTGGACTCTAAATAAAGAAATGATTAGGTACGTAAGATAATCCCTACTAATATTATAAATGCGAAAGTAACTCTGTCTGTCTGTCTGTTACGCTTTCACGCTGAAACTACTGGACCGATTTAAATGAAATTTGGCACAAAGAAAGACTGGAGCCTGAGAAAGGACATAGGCTACTTTTTAACCGACTGCAAAAAAGGAGTTCCACGCGGACGAAGTCGCGGGCAGAAGCTATTTAACATAAAGCCATAATTATTAGCAGAAAGAATCCGGTTGTTATTCTTAAAAACCTTCTTTACTAATTTGGTTGGTGGTAACGTGATATCCAATTATTAAGAAACAACAAAAGGCAGACGGCAAGATGTCTCAAATAAACGTGCTTTTTAGTATTTTTAACATAACATAAATGTATACTTAGGTACTTACATAAATAATGTAGATAAAAACTACCTTCTACATCTTCCATATAACCACAGTACGTAAGTACATACTTATATTTTTGTAACTACTGCAATTTTTTGAATTATTAGGTTCCAAAGTATCTTCTAATAGATAGTAGAAATCGCAAAAGTATCAGAAATTGTACTATTTATTTCTTTTTTACCTCTATGAATAACTCTCAGTCCATCATAATAATTCGAGATAAAATATGGATGTATCTAAGCAACTGACACAATTTATGAATAATTGCAATAAATAAACATTGTGTAGTTTGTTTTCTTAAACTATACAATTTTAGTTCCTTACATCAAATGTTTATCTCGCACAAGTTAAACATAAACAACGTTATTAATCTATTAGCCTTCTAATAGTTTTTCTTCGCCACTCCCACGTTCTATTTGAATTCCATACGTTATTGAATTTCTGCAGCTGTCGGGTATGCTCGGATGAATAAAGACTCCACAATGGTTTAACATGTGTCTGGCTTCAGTTAAATACACCGACGTAATATTGCACTAGTGGGTATAAACCTGATAAGCTACATTTGTATCATGATAGATAACGATAATAGATATGTATGTATCGATTGCGTACAATCTCGAATTTTCATTTCAAGTTTCAGATTTTGAGCACAAGTAGGGAACTCTTAAACATATTAAGTATCTACTTAAGCTTTATAGAAAATGCCGTTATACTAAGTGCAATAAAATTTTCAAATTATATAACATGTAATTTCTTAAAGCTATTGCTTGTGCTTAACGAAATGTTTAATGTAATGAAATTTAATCTCAAAATTAATTTATCATTTCGCTTGATTTGTAATGATAAAAAAAAGTACCAAATAAAATAAAGAAAATCATTAAATACTTTCGTACTGCATACATACTTAATACATGTTGTTTACCTAACTCTAGTATTGAAAATACCGAATTGCTATTAAACATAACCATTCGAACAACGAACTACGCACGTATACCAAATTAATAACAATTTAAATTATTGTTATTACTTTGATCCTGCTCAATTCAAACAAAACTTGTATTGTCCCTTGTTCATTTTCTGATTAAGCTTTTTGTGTAAAAGTAATGAAAAAGGCAAGTTAAATACAAGTTCCACTGAAACAAAACATAAATCTCCAATAAAAGGGTCACGCTTACGAGCGCGGAGCGGATCATGAGTTTGCAATATAAGGAGTGAAATCACTGTCGATGAGTAAGGGATTTCACGGGAAAAGCCTACTTTGTTTCCTTAATAAATTTAAGATCGACATTTATCTCAACAGGTCGCAGCATCAAGTTTCAAACGCAGAGTCTATAATTCCTTTTCCCCTTTTATCATTTTTAACTTGAGCCTTTTTAAAGATAGTCACTTAATTTTAACGTTCGTTATTTGAATTTAATTTTATAGATAATGTAGACTAGATGCTGCTAGTGAAAGTTCATTATTTAAGTATTTTCTGAGCTAGAACTAGATTAAGATAATGATATTTCTACTCTTTTCTTGGTGCAAATGTCATTATTATTAAAACTACCTAATGTCATTGAACTACAGTGCGCTTATTTGAAAGCCTCTATAGTACCTATCTACTCGCGACATATAATAAAATGTTTTTTTGTCAACTGGCTGGCGTGATAGGGGAGAAGCTTTATTATTTCAGTAAATTGGCTTCTTAACACGGTATTATTGTGCACAATTTGGATAATGCCTTTCATGTTTTATCAATATAGGTCTCAATGAAATATATTTTTATTCATTGATCACGCTATTTTATTTTCATACCTAAGTATTCCGTTAATGTAATTTTTACTGCTACATCGCAATGTGATAAAATGAAAATATTGCTGGATTTATTATTTCCAGCACACGTCAAATGAAAACCTTGATTGAATGAGTATTGACGAGATCCTAAAAACTGTACACCTGTGTCCCTAAACTAATTACACTCGTGTCGCCTCGACCACTCGGCGGGGTGACCCGCTAGTTTGACGCACACTATTACTGCGCTTCTTTTGCAATGCGATTTCCAAACATTAAAAAAACTTTGGAATAACCGCGAAGGCATCAGAAATTATTATTAAAAAAACTTGCAGATAAAAAAATATTCAGTGTTACTTATCCAGTACCTACACATATATTTAAATTATTAAAAAAAATAGTTCAATAATATATTTTTATTTACCTACTAAGAAAGTGGTAAATAACTAAGTTGGGCATTGTGATACGTGACATAATATAAAAATAATATATTAAATGCGGAAATAAATGTATATATATCTTTGATGCGAGAAAGATTGGAATTACGTTATATTCGTCCTATTGAAATTTACAATTTAATAATACCTATAAAAGAATGGTAAAGTCTCACAAAACCGTTACTTGCTATAGGCTATACTTCCGTAACACGTGTTAACAAATTGTGTTGGCTATTATGTCCTTAACTTGTGAAACGTTTACCTCCAAAAACACATTAAGCATAACAATAACAGCATTATCAAACTTTATTCTTGATGACAAATGGAAGTGTTAACAACATACAATATGATAAAGCATTTTATCGAGAAATTCTCGTCAAGAGTCCTTGGAAACCTTTGAAATGTTAAAAAACATTTTTGTGTCCTTTATAGGTTGTTAAATGGAACTTCGGAGGGGGCAGCGCGAAGGGGCCTTTTCATGTCAATACCAATTCAATTAAATATATTGCAACTTCAGTTAAATATATTAATTGGATTAAGTCCTATTTTGAGATTGTAGATACAATAGTGATTAGAACACTTGATACTACTGTTAATTAATACTAATTGCACTACTTCGCAGCAGGAATCAAAGACGTTTTATTTACGTTTCTATCACGATAAGTAAATGAACATTGGATCTTTAATATTCTTTGTCATAAAGATGCAGAAGGAAATATACTCTCATTATACGTATGTGATGACGCTTCTTGACAGTTGTCGCCGAGTACGGAATTGCAACTTGTTTCCAAATAACACCCTATTGTTCTCTTCTCACTCCAAATGTCCTTATCTTTACATATAGAAGTCTCGTGCGTGACGTGAGCATAATTTTCCTTTATACCTTTACCTTTTTGAGTGTAGTTACATGTCACATATGATATGTGTACATTTGTTTATGTCGGAAGTTGATTACAATAAACTGTTTGTTAGTATTTTGGCGAAACAGTATTTTTCATCTTTTACTTGGTAATAATTTAGTATAACAATAGTTACAAAAACAATAATATACTAAAAGAAGGCTTATAAAGAATTTGTATGATGCTTGGATTAAAAACAGAGTAATTTTACAAATGGACGCTCAGTAATTATGGTTAAATAATATGTATGTATTATGTATTAGGTATTTTAGCATTTGTGTTGAACGGATAAAGATAAATGCATATTAATATACCAAAACCATTTAATTTTTCATTTAGTAAAAATTTTAAACTGAAATTGTTGTTTATATTAATAAAAATAATTTACCAGCCACTTATTTTTAATTTTATAGAACAATCAAGAACCGGAATAGCAATTTTGTCGCGAGGTTTTTAAAGCCTTTTTAATACGAAAGTCATTTATCACCAACGTTTCAAACGTTGAAATAGTAACCTTAAGTGGAGTCATGAAGGTTTAACGTCAAGAGTGGTTTTATATTGTGTATAAAAGTGAAACTGTCTAAGTCCTTGTTTTAAAGATAAACGAATAATAATAAAACGAAATTATGTCTTATTTTAGCGTTTTATGTGTTTTTTCAACTTCAAATAGGTTAAGGAAATCACTGCGATCGAGCAGTTATTTTTTAAAAGGAGCAATTTCCTTAAAAACTGATTGCTTGATAGCTTTTATGTCAATCACTAAAAAGAACACAAAACTATTTCTAGATGGGTATGATTTATATTAGGCCAAAGTTAGTGTAAACTTCGATGTAACAACAATTGCTATATTATTGCTTAATGGGTAAGTTATAAGCAGGTACATATCTCAGACTCTTTCACATATAATATCTAATCATAATACTTATAGTGGCTAATAAAAAAATGTGTGGACTCTACAAGAAGAGGCGAGAGTATATCAACCTATATACCTACGTTAAAAACAGTAAACATATAGACTAGTGATATATTTATACATGTATATATGCGTATAGGTACCTATTGTAAGATGATAGATCTTTAAACTTGACTACAATGTGTAGAATAGAGGGCAGATACACTCGCCCTCATTCCCTACGCGACGCCTTTGTATCGACTGAAGCCTAAGGGCGGCAATCAAGGGCAAAAGTTAATTATCAAGCCTTCCTCACTTATATCATCGTATACTATAGATATTGTTTGTACCTACCGTTCGTTAAAGGTATTATTTTGACCTTGCTTATCGATAAATTTGAGGATTCCAGGTCAACGGAAAGTAGATTTAATAGTACTTATAGTTTTTATTTAGTATAATGATCAAAAAACATTAGAATGGAAACAATTATAATTCGCGTATATTACTTTCATGCTGAAGTTTTTAAAACTTAATAGTTTGCCACATTTGACCGAGCTGAAGATAGTCTATCACTGACGTCCGCTCAGTCAGCTACGAATATCGGAACAAAAAAGTTTTGTAAACGTCAGCATATAAATTAATATACAAAGTAAAACCATTATATTTGTTTATTCCAGTAAGGTAGGCATAGGTAGTTATTTTTTACCATACATCTTGTTAACATCCTGGAGCGACGGAAATTACCTCTTGATATGGAGCCCGACCATGCATTATTCCGGTAAACAAAGCCCTAGGGTTTCCGACCCTATTTCAATACTACAACCCTATTAGAATATGGACTGAATTGATTCCAAGTGATAATTACATCTACGTTAGTCTAAAGGGTTCAGTCATTCAAAGCAAGGGTATTAACAAGAAGTCTATCGAACCAGGAACAAATATCTCAACTTCATTCTGTTGATATCTGTTGGTATGTGTAATTTACTTGCAAGTTATTAAACAAGTACTAACGACATTGCGTTTCACACTCACTGAATAAATAGGACCATAAATAAAATAATTCTAGGCAAAATTAATAATCAAATTAACGATATCAAATTCAGTCAGTCAGAAGCCAGACCGGCAACGACTCTGCTTCAGTCAATTAATTAATGCATATAGAGGATATGTTCACAAACACATCCTCTGATAATTTCATTAAATATTAATTAGACAAGATTTAGATATCGGTTCATTGCGCTCAAGGAGTCTAGTTAGTGTGAAACAGTTTGGTATAAATAGATATCTGTTACCTACTGTGTAATTTATTTTACTTGTGTATACCGTACCGACTTAGAGAATTCATTACGGTAATTGTAGCAAGATGAATAACAGGAACATGACGAAAAACCAAAAATAAATTCATATCATTATTAAAATAAAATAAGTAAATAGGTACCTACTTCAACTCTAGGTCTAGTTGTACGCACTTAACCATATTGTAGTCATATTTCAAAGGCATTACAAGAATAGGTACCTTGTATAGACTATTACCTAGTTCCGTCGAATCTTTATAAAGGGAGTAGAAATTGTACAAAAGCGACTTTAAATATTTACATTGCGCGCTATTTCCAGTATAATACGATGGTACTTCAATGTCGCAGCAAATGAAAGGAAATCGTCTCTAGTATACCTACATACCTATACGAGTATGTAAGAGGCGTTAAGTTATGTGCGTTTCTAGATGGGAAGGTATTTTAATATCAGAACATAAGAATAAATGGTAAGAAGTTCCTATACATACCTACCTACCTCTAGTCATTATATTTAAAAAAATGCTGGCTTTACATTTAGCCTGACAGATAAACTTGTATTGAGTATTAGGAAGGTAGCATTATCCCTCGATAATACTAATTATCCAATTATTGTGAAAGTTTATGTTTAATTTGTGAGTTCCACTTTAACGCTTTCGTTAGTCAGAAAAGTATTATCCACAGACGTCGTCCTGCTCAGTAAATTACCCCCTTACCGGGTACAACTGTATTTTTAAACCTTCCAGGAACTCATTGAAATATATACACAAATAGATACTCTAGTCTAGTCGTTTCATAATTAGGTGACAAATAAACGTACTGAAGAGTTATATATATCTACGTACCTATCAAGAGGTATTTGGACGGGTATACCATTTGTATGAAATATTAACAATTATAGGTAAGTATTTGCTTGAAAAGCTTCACAGTCCAATTGCCTTGAGTGTACCGCCACTTGTATTGTATAGGAACGTACCATGAACCTCTCCCTATATCGTGAATTTATTGAAGCACAAAATCAAACGTAACGAAAAATTTGAGAGCTTCATATTAAATTATAATGGTACTTAGTAACCGACATATACCTACATAATATATAATATTTTAAACAATATAGTATGCAGTTAATATAGTTACAGTTATAATGTTAGACTATTGTCAACCCATGCTACGAATATGGGAACTGTACCTACAGTTTTCAAAACTTCAACGTATAGTCTCACCTCAAAATACCTATTTTAATAAAGGCGAGTTAAATCTGAATCTGAATCTGAATCTGATTACCACGTTTCTTGTTGCGACCAATACTTACTTAATCTAATCAATGTATACTCAGTGTATAGTTTAATAATTACTAGATAAAATTCCCCTAATAGATATTCTACTCGCAGCCGTTGCTAGCCCACGAACACAATCAACATTACGGATTCATCTGAGCCCCGAGCAATGTAATTTAGTCAGATGTTGGTATAAAAGTAAAAAGTGATATCACTTGTCTCCCACCTACCTACTAGATTCACTCCACTATTACAAATATATAATATCAAATATTAACTATTCGCTTTCGAAAAATTCGCTTGTAAACAAGAAAGTACCAAGACCGAATGGAAGTTGTAGAGAGTTTTCGACGACTCATTAGTGGTCCCTAGGTATAGTGTAAGAGGTCAGAATGATGCAGCGCGTAAAGGCATACCTAAGCGTGTCAAACCCCACAAGGCGTCTCGATTTTTTCTACTCTTGTCCTGGTACAAATAACATTACATATAATATCATTTGAGGTCTTGCTGACATTTAAAATCCACGTCCCCGTGGTATGATAACGAGTTTAGAGCGTACTGTGAAGCAGCAATATAATTGTAGCTTAGATATCGGTTAGACATTCCGGAATAACAAAAGATTTCATCTGATTTCAGCTCGGTGTATATTTGTCATGTACTTCTCGAATCCTTACCGCACCTGCTCCCGTGTATTCACGCTTTCATAGGGATTGCGAACCTTCATTTGTTTATTTAGGCAAAAAAAGGTGCAAATTAAATAAGCCTCTTTTAGAGTTCGGCAGCAATCTAACAAGGTAAATATTTTAAAAACTTCTGAAACTGGTATATCATTGGAATGAAACAACTATTAACGGATTTAACTCGCGTATTTTTATTTTATTTTATTTGCTGACGTTAATAGTTGTTTCATTCCAATGTGTAATAACCGCGAAGGCATCAGAAATTATTATGGTATATCATTATTTTTGTCAGTTATTATTGTTTTTTGTAATAACTTTTACTATTTATTTAAGACTTTTTTTAATAACAGGCTGTAAGCGAAGTCTAATACGAATAGGTTTAGATATTTTTAATATTTTTTTTGTAAAATATTTTTTTAATTATAACTAAGGAAATATGCCAAATATGTTCATTGTCGCAAATATGACATGTCTTCAACAGAGCTGCGAGATTCACATCACAACCTCTCAATGGGGACTTAATTTATTTTATGACTCCACAACGTCGTCGACGTGAATTATTTCCTTTTTATCTACATTTCTTCGCAAAATTACCTTTTCCTTCTCGTGATGGTGAAAGTCGAGTTTGATGAAAATCTGAGTAGCTAATAATTTTCTGTACAAAAGAGTTTTTATTTGTACTTAAGATAACATTCAATTATATTGTTAAAAAGAATACGTATAAATTTGACAACGACAAATCAATAAAGCTGGCCGGTTTTTAACTAGAGACAAAAGTTAGGAACGTATTTTCAGTTTTTATGTAGGTATTATTTCATACTACTTAATTATTATTATTATTCTAATCTTGATACTAATATTATCATCGATTACAATGTGGTGTATATTCGCTGTGCTGTTCTTGAGATTGAATACTCTGTCTTAAACAAGTATAAACCTATATATGAATTTACATGTTAATATACTCGTAAGTGATACAGCTAATGCATTATAAATAGATGTAGGTAGGTTCCTTAGCACTAAGGTGCGGACACCTGACATAATGACAAATATATGGTGGGTGTTGACTCGCACTGTATTTTATAATGCGTAAGAAACGTAATCATATTTATGGGGCACATTTCCGATATTTACAGACTGTCTTCTTGGGGCTTTCATTACAAAACCACGTTATTATTGAAACAACTTTAAATTTTAAACGGATTTAACCGCGAAGGCATCCGAAATTATTACCACGTTATTTAGTTTTTAAATCATTGTTATTTTAAAGTACTTACTTTAATCTACCGAATCAATGGCTTGAATAGGTGTAGGTATTTTTTGTTTTTTATTCTTATGACATCATTACATCTCTTAGAACCAACAGACGTTAGTCTTAGAACAGAACAATACCGTTTACACAATGAGTGTACGTAACACTACTATCATTAATACCTATTTATAAAATAATAAGGTTTGATATAGGTATTTCTTGTTTTCTTCCAAAAACTATTTTTATCGTTGCCATTTTTGCCGGTAAAATGATTTGTATTTAATAACAGGGCAATGGCTGACTTACCATATAAAAGTTATCTTTATGATAGTTATGTTATAGTATGTAGGTGTAGGTCGGTACATCCAATTCCAATTATTTTCCATCGTTAGTGTATGGGCGTCGTCATTATTTCCATCGGTTGTTACAGTCCTTGAATTGAAATATTATTATGTTCTCGTTAGAATCACCTCGGAATTTAATTTTGTTGAAATAGCATGCACTATCTAGTTTCAAAGATGTTTGCAAATATCTTATTCGATGCTTACCTACTTAGACTATGATGAACACACGTATCCTAATTACGCATAAACACTTAAGATAACTAACAGTAGGTATATTATGAAAAAGACAGGTTACAGTCATGTCATAGGCCTATTATCTTTAACCAGGCCCACAGTTAGCCAAACTGGTTACACGGATGATATTTTATTCAATATACCTAGGCCTCCGAGGCGAAACTCCAACGGTTAGTTTGCACAAAATAGAAACAAAAATCTGTGCACAAACAAGAACAACAAGTAAATCTATTTAGTTGCAAGCCGGCGTGCCGACATGTCCGCTCACGCTCAAATCCACACTTGGAGCAAGATTACAAGAGAAAATGCCATTAAAAGCCCCAATTGACCTAGTTTTGTGAAAACATTTTTACCCGATCATGTATTTAGTTTTATTTGGTACCGGTTTTGTAGTCTTTTCCAATAATTGCGCTTATTACATTTCACTTAAGGTAGCGATTTCAAGAAACGATTTCCTTAATAGGTAGGTTTGTCCTTCCCTGACTCAACTACCTATGACCATAATAATATTCGTCAATCAAAAACTGTTTTATTTTTGTAAACTGTGGGTAGTATTGAATTAAAAGTAACTAGTTAAGTATTATAAAAACAAGTACTCTTAAATAGTTCAAGTTCTTTTAAAAATACCGTTGTCACTATTGAACGACAATGAACGTGCTTAAACATAGATATGGGTAATTACAATAATTTTATCCAATATACATGACGGAATCTGCGTTAGCAAGCTTTCACGTACGAATACCTGGGTTTGTTTACTTCGACTAATATTATTTATGGCTACTTGAGTTTACGAGGCGATATACCTAGTGAATTTCAGTCATAAAATTGACGTAGGTAATAGAATTTCCATAATGTATTTTAGAATACCTTTGGTACAGACCTTGAGTGCTTAATAATTTCAAAAGGCTATGTTATGTATAATATCATTGAGGACTACCCTTAATAATTCATAAATCACCCAGTTTGAGTAAATTCATAAATAATAAAAAAATATTTTTTAAAAAAAGCTTTTATTTAAATGCTCTAAAAAATAGATAATAAAATTTTGCTTTATAGTTTGAACTATAAACTCAGAACCTCATTATACACAATTTATAATAAATGTTCATAACAAATGTTCGTAACAAGCTTTTATGAACATATGTTAAATATTATGTTAAATTATACAATTTATATTTATTTATATAAACAAAAGCTTGTCGCAAAATCAATTTTTTTTAAAGTGCAACCTAATTTTAAAGCAAATGATAAGAAATCACTTAAGTCTTTTATACATAGGTAAGAATACTGTTATATCAAATCTTGCGACAAGCTTTTATTTATATAAATAAATGTAAATTGTATAATTTAACATAATATTTAACATATGTTCATAAAAGCTTGTTACGAACATTTGTTATGAACATTTATTATAAATTGTGTATAATGAGGTTCTGAGTTTATAGTTCAAACTATAAAGCAAAATTTTATTATCTATTTTTTAGAGCATTTAAATAAAAGCTTTTTTTAAAAAATATTTTTTTAATTTTTATTTTATTTTTTACTTTTTAGTTATCGTTGGTTCGGTTTCTTAATCTATCCATCTCCTTTAATGCATCATTGTTGCAAGGTCGCTGGCCGGTTAATCACCATTGTAATATCAAAGTACTCGTCAAGACGAATCAAATGAGCCCAAACACGATGGGTTTGCGTTGTATAGTCACGGAGTTCCTATGGCCACCTCCTATCTCCATCATCAGACCCTGGTCACCATTATAATATCAAAGTACTGGTCAAGACAAATCAAATGAGCTTAAACTCGATGGGGTTGGCTCGTATAATCACGGAGTTCCTATGGCCACCTCCCGTCTCCATCATCAGATCAGCTCGATGGTACCATAATATTGCATTGTCACCTGATTCTACCATACATGTAAAATTTCAGCTAAATCGGTTGAGGGCAAGTGCCCTAAAATTAAGTTGCAAGATTCCACCCGAACAAACATCCATACATACATACATACATCGCAAGTTAAATAAAAGCTTTTAAAATAAGGAAAAAACTATCGCTTGAGAACCTAATTATTTTAATATTGTCAATCACACTACAAAGTTCTAGAAATAAGCTTTAGTCACTTTTGCCTTCAACTTCACTTAAACAAAGCTTCTTTGCGAGCTTCCATAAAGCACCCATAATCAAATCATGTCGAGAAGGAGAAAAAATGCCTTTTCTTTGTAAACAAGATATCTTCTACCTTCGAGAAACCTTTGTTTGAGAAACATTAATATCGTGATTTTATGTAGCCGAGGGATTAATAGAATCTGCTTTATTATGCACTCTTTTATTTATAACCGGCTTTTCCCTAACTGCCTCTTATAATCATTGTATTTTCGTATTCCAAGTTGAGTATTAAGTTAATTTAATTTAATTTGGTAAGAAATATTTTCTATTTCTATTGAGGTTTATAACATTATTAGGTGAATATTTTTCCATGTCATGTCAATCATGTCATTATTAAGTAAAATAATATAATACTATCTGCATATTCTTAATTCATTTCGGATAAAAAAAATCTTTGCGCTTGACACTCTTCACGATTGTATTATCTATACTAATATTATAAAGCTGAAGAGTTTGTTTGTTTGTGTGTTTGTTTGAACGCGCTAATCTCAGGAACTACTGGTTCGAATTCAAATTCTTTTTTTGATGGATAGACCATTCATCGAGGAAGGCTTTAGGCTATATAACATCACGCTAAGACCAATAGGAGCGAAGAAATAGTGGAAAATGTGTAAAAAACGGGGAAAATATGAAGCCTTATGAAGAAGTGACAGAAGACTTTGACAGATCTTTGACGAAACAATCGGACGGGCAGGACGACGTTTGCAGGGGCCGCTAGTACTTATATAAACGTACTGAAAGCTCCATGTAAAACAATTACGGACTGTGAAACCTCATACTTAGTCGCATATATTATTATAAATCCGGCAGTTTTCCTCGTTACATTAATTCAACTAAGCGCATAAAATATGGAATAATATTTTATATGGATTTATCGTTCCCTTGATTTACTAACTGGCTGATCATTGGAAAAAAATAAAAAACATCATCCCTACTAATATGTATTATAAATGCGAAAGTAACTCTGTCTGTCTGTACTGGGCCGATTTTAATGAAATTTGGTACAAAGAAAGTCTGGAGCGTGAGAAAGACCTTAGGCTACTTTTTAACCGACTGCAAAAAAGGAGGAGTTCCAGGCGGACGAAGTCGCGGGCAGAAGCTAGTACTATATAATAAGTAATAAAGTACTGCTTGGGTAAGATCATAATATTATGATTATTAAGAGCTTTTATTTAGGACTTACCTGTATCGTTTTAGAGAACTGAAATTCAAACCACTTAGGTATCCTCAACCGATTGAGTTGAAATTTGATGTCAGATTTGTTGACAATACTTCACTCGAACCCAGGATTCAATACCCCACTCGAGGAAGCTCCTCAACATTAAACAGTACCCGTGGACATGAAACTTTGTATTGTGGAGAGATCTCTCTTTCAGACCTCCTTTTTTGAATAAAATGTGTAACTTATTCACTCATCTCAGATGTCTCCTTCAATCAAAAACGTTCTCCCCTTTGCAACCATTGTCGTTGTTTTGTCGGGCTTCCGTGAGAGAACACAAAGAATTTCGACTCAGGTAATATGGACATGTGATCAGCGGAAACCACACGTTTTTCCTTTTGTAGATTATTTTCACAAATTGAGCTTCATTCTCGTGGAGATTATCCAAGTTATTTTTCCCATAGGAAACGTACATGTATACCTAATGATAATGAATAAGAGACGAAGCAGGTACAATAGTAAATATACTTTTCGTTATTAATAAAATTGTGTAAACAATTGGATTGTCACTTAACAAATACAATAAAATGAGCATAACATAATGTACTCATATATATGTAAATATGTACATTGTGAATGGATTCTTCAAAACGACTGCAGCGGTTGAGTTGAAATTCAATACAATTTAGGGTTTTATAGGGGTGAGAAATCGATCGGACTAGGTCTTATTGCTGTGGAAATTCGTTTTCTCCGTATCTTTACGCAAGGTTGGTAAATGTGGCAGAAAACATTAATGGGAAATGACGCGATGATAATGTAGAGGGTTATTTATTGGTATTTGACATAGACATGATACCTGATATTTAATGGAATAAGTTAAATGACGTGGTCATATGATAAACAGGCTTTTGATATATGATATATATATATATATCATATATCAAAAGCCAATTATCTGTTGTCGCTGTTTATAATTAGTATATATATATATATATATATATATATATACTAATTATAAACAGCAACAACAGATAATTGCTATCAGAAAAGAAAAGTACGACGATATTGCATCCCACAGAGCGATTCACCAAAATACCACATTTAATTAACCCTAATTTAATTCGATCCCGTAATTGCGAGTATTTCGTTAATTGCTTTCAAATAAACTTTCCTCTCGAAATTTCTAAGGAAATTCAATTCAAATCCGTGCTACTTGAACTTTATAGATTAAAATTTTCAAATTTTACATTTATTTGTTAATTGTAATGTTGGTTGCTGTAAATAAGCATTAAATGTGTCTTGGTATTTGAATTTCTAAATTGACTAAGAATATCGTTAGGGTTATAATTTTACTACTTAGTAGGATCATGTTTGTAATCTAAGGATATAGTACTGACGATCATGGAAAAATCATTTGTGTTATTATACTATTGTATTAACCATAGTATAATATTTCTATTTAAAGTTTGTAGTTGAACGCTGAAGAAACAACAACCGTGATAGTTTGTTCTATAGAGATAGGTTGCTGAGAACTAAAACTGAATAAATTAAATAAAAAGTAATAGCTTATTAGATAACTTTTATATTTCGTTTATGTATCTATAGTAATATATAGCCGGTGAAATTATTATATGCTTCAAAAGTTACCTTCTAAACGAAATACAAAAATATCAAAAAAATACAAATTATCTGAATAAATAAGTACGTATTTAAGGTTCAAGAATATTAAAATGAAATAATTCCGCTTACTCATTCGGAAACCTGTGACGGAGTACGAAATTCGCTTGAACGCTATTTTATTTTCATCGTATAGATATAAGGTAGGTAGGTATATTGGGCGTTCCTTCATTGGAGACTATTGCCATTTCCACTAGACACAATACCTACGCGTTCCTAACATCTTGTCCGGTCGACAGCGGTTGGAAACAATCGTATTGTTTCGACGTGTCGCGAGAAACTTGGAGAGACGTCAGATTGATAAGCTCTTTGTATTTCCGCATTTACCTTTTGTATGACGATCTGATTTGTGTACAAAAAATAATGCTATGGTCGTGTTGCACAATCCCGGTTATCATAGTTATAATATCTATTTGCAATTTGAATCGAGCAAGAATTTTGGTTTTATATCACCGGAACTAATTCTCAAAAAGATCACGTTTTCTTTTCGTTCTTCTTAGTGCATAATAATATCATATTGTGCAAAATTCCTTTCGCATCATGATAACGTGTACACCACTTAACCTATATTTTCTTGGAATTCAACAATAAGACTCCCGTATATTCAGTAAAATATTTCAAAATGAACACCATTTCTGCAGTCCTGTTATGTCGCACAGGCGGAAATAGGTATACCTTTTATTTTATTAAATCATCCTTTTATATAACCTAATTATATATTGCACATTGTAAGTAAATACCTAATGAAAGAAAAAAATATTGCTCCAAACACTTAGAAATTATTATGGTTCAACTTTCTGTAGGTATTTTATTTACGTATGCAGACAAAACTTGTCAGCGACAACGCTCTGCTGTTCCTGGGTACTATTATAAGTACATTTTGTTCTCATTGTATACGTATAAAATTTACGGACCGAGATAGATTGTTCGTCTCTGAATGTAGTTTTATCTTAACAAAATAACTAAACATTGGTAGTTAAACAGTTGTAATGGACTAAGTGCGCGTTTTTCGATTAGTATTTAGTTTGCTTATGGAAAAAAATAAATAAAAAGCGATATTTACCCGTGCTTAATTATAATATTGCTACCTACTCGTATAAACGTTTTTGATTTTGTTAAGATTTAACTAACTTCAGTCTCTTAAACTGTAAAAGTTTGACTTTTTTTATACCTACAATCAATTCTATTATTTTCCCCTTAAAGTATTTTCTTTCAGTAATTTTTCCCTGATTCAATTTGCAAATTGATTTTGGCCTTGTTAGCTGGACTAAGACGAATCTTAAAATGATTACCTACCTAAAAACCTATTTATCTGATCAAGACGATTCGATGCCAGGTATTTTTTAAAACGGAAGTGGCTTTTGTAGTGTCGGTAGTAGTAGAAAGATTTCGTCTGGACTTTTTAAACCATGTATTAAAGAAATATCATTGTTCAAAAATTTTATTTTCCTTGCAGTCAGATATTGATATTTTTGTATTGATTATTGGTACAAATACTCAATTTTTATGTACCTAACTAACACTCTTTACTAGATTATCTTAACCTCAAACTTTTAGCTTTAGGAAGTTGCGAACTTTTCAGAAGTTTAATACATGTCTCCTGTAAGTGGATTAAAGTAATTTCACCCCTCGTCGACCTCGGAGTTAGTTAGGAATAGTAGATATGTATGATTGTAACAATAGGTCGGTATCATAATTCAGATAAGATAATAAGGAAATTCAGAATAAACACAATTTCCAATTTCTTGATTACTTCGTGGACAACAATAGAATACCAACGCTTTCATTATTTGCGGCGTTAATTTACGAAGCACTTGAAGCGGTTTCCTTTATTCATAAATTAAACCTAGCTAAGCAGTAAAAAGCCACCATTGACGTCACGCTTTGATTTTAGGGAAAAGATTGCGTGGATTGTTTTTAGATCCAACAAACATCGCGCTTATAAACAATCCAGCGCTCACCTTCTTTTAATTGCGGCGCCGAGTGACTGCAAAAACTCCGCAAGTATGTTCACATTAAATTTATTTTTACCTCAAAAGTAAACGAAACCGTTTCAGTACTGATTTACTGCGGCCTCGTAAACGCAGCGCCTCGCATGATTCACGACACGGCCGAAAGCTTAACGGCCCCTTCAATCCAACCGTGAGCCGCCCCAGACGCACCCATCACTACATCGTTCTAAATCTAAAACTCGACATCTCCACAATCGATGCCACACTTGAAGAAATCCCAATTAAATCTCGCCCCGGCCGACTGCCAACTTTTACGTTCCGAAATCGAAAAGAAGTCGAACACTGAAACTTTCACGCGTCAAACTTAAATATAGCCGCAGAGGTGAACGCACGTCGTAGCACTGACCTCCTTTTTGTGTGATGTTAAACGTGCGGAGCCGGTACGAGTCTTCGTCGGGCTCCTCCTCCGGCTGGTGAGTGCTCTTGGGGACGTCGAGGAAGGCGTTGGAACGCCGCGGCTGGTTGTGCTGTCCGGGAGGCGGGCGCCTCCGGGCGGAAGCCTGGCGTCGCACTTGAGGAGGCGTCTCGGCCTCCGCTAGACGGGGTTCGGAGCTGTACCGAGCCCTCGTCTCCCGGTCGAGCTGCTGCTGCTGCTGCTGGCGACGGTGCCGCACCGACCGCCCGCCGGTGATGCGGGCGGACTGAGAGCGAGCCGCTGGCCGTCGCCGCGGGGCCGGCGTGGTCTCCATCGGGGCGGCCAGAGCCTCCATACTCGCGGAGGCCGGAGCGCATATCGACTGCGAACGCTTCGTACGTCCGTCCGTGGCCATGATCGCGGCGGGACTGGCGGGCGGCCGCGCGCCCCTCAGCCGGGCGGTTACTTGTTGCATCGTGGATTATGGGATTACTGCTCTTTGAATGTCACTAATTTGTCCGGGACACAGACCCCGGTCTTAATAAATTATGAAAGTCCGACCCGGGTGTCCTATTTCGTTGAAGGCTGATCAAACAAAGATGAAAATAATATGCCTTTCGGAATGAAAATAGACGCAAAAACTTCTGAACCGAGGGATAATTTGATTAAATCAAGAATGAACATCAATGGGCGGGTTAAAAGATTGGCCGTAACGCTTTCCCGCGATATACCCATAGCTGTATTTATATATTTGTGGCGCGTAGTAATAGGTGTAAGTATCTTTTGGGCGGGCGGTGGGCGGGTAGATAAATGTAAACTTAAACTTTTCGATGAAGTACTTGTGTTTTTGCTCCAATTGTAATAGTTGATATAATTTCGTGTATAACTTTATATGTGGGTACATATACAATAACAAGTTTTTGGACGAAGAGCTACATTTTTAAGAATATCCGACTTTAAAAAAGTATCTATTGAACTTCATATTTATTTACTACTAGAAAGTCATTTGGTGTAGGAATTTATATTTAAAGCCATTTTTTCTAGAACATATTGTCTATTCGTCCAATCACCTATATAATGCCACGAGCTCTATACGCACTTTAAACACAATGTTCGTTACGCAAAAAATCATAACATAGTATCCACCCTCTAAACATAGTTCGTATCGTCGATGACTTTAAACCGTATCATAAATCTTCAAACTTCGTAGACGTAAACTTTTCCATTACGTATCGTCGGTTTAAAACAATTTTCTTTCAAGCATCAATAGCCATAACATTATAATAAATGTTTGCAGCCAAATTGTTACTGACTGGTATTCAAACTTTGGTATAATTAGCTTTTATAGGTTAGAGGCTTTCAATTTACTTTGAAACGAAATTGTTTTTAATTGACCGATTTTAACTTGATCGTTTCTTACACGCAACAGGGCTGTGTTACAAGTAATTATTTTTAAACACTAAAACTTCTGTTATAAAATAAACAGTAGTTTTACTCACGTAGGTATATTAATGTTACTCGTGTATGCTTTAAGTTAGCTACGAATATGAGAAATTGTAAAATTTTTGTATGACGTTACAAAAAACAATTAGGTAAGCATAGGTACTAACTTTTAATGTTTTTTGCATCGCGTTAAATGGTTTCTTGGAAAATTCGATAACTAAACACTATAAATAATTGCTACTCAAAATATTGACGAATCAATCGAACTAATCTATACATGGGTGCGAATTGAATCAGGTTTTTAATTTTGTTATGGATTTATTTACTTATCCAAGTTTATTAAATCTTGATTCAGCGTTACAGTCGGTGCCTTACAAGTCAAATATTGGAGTTCGTATCGAGATCGCTACATTAAATTGTAATTTACGATAAAATTAACAAGAAAGTTAAACTGCGCCCATATTATAAACTCAGTAATATGTTCTATGAAATTTACATAATTCAATCATGTACCTGATTGTAACCTACTTAATATATTGCAACCGTAACATTTAAGATTAAATAAGATTTTTTTTTTGAATAATTATATTTCGTGTCTAGTCTACTATCAATCCTAGCTAATTAATATATTATTTGTCTCGAATGAATTTTATTACTATGTAGCTCATTCTTAAAGGGTATTTAGACCGTCCATAGGGAAAAAGGAAAACTGTTTCCGATGTACACACTTATAGATTTTCTTTTTTTTTTGGTACCTATTTTATAACTGCGAAGGCATCAGAAATTATTAACTAATTTATGAGTCCGTTTAAAATGACTGGCAATTTTTCAAGTTCTATTTTGCTATGTTGAGATGTGATTCTGTTACTTATTCTGCTAGAGCAGCTATTCTCAATAACTGAGTAGATGTTATCGTAAGATTGCTGTGTGTGCAATTTTCAACGTTACGACCTCATTTTCCAATGTTTACAAAGCAATTTTTCTGCAAGTTTGTTTTCGTAGTTAAATGATTTTCTACATTTTATACTGCCTTTGTTCTTGGTTTGGCTGATTTCGAGTTTATTTTCATTTTTAGAGTTCCTTATCTAATAAGGAATAACGTAACCCTTATCACGTCCGTCCGTCTATCTGTGGGATGCGTAGAGGCATTACATTGAAATTCATAAGTTATAAATTAAAACGGTAATAAAATCAAACTATTATGTCAAAACAATCAAAAGAAGTAGATCTAAGCAGCATATTTTGAGACTCGCAACTACTTCCAGAGAATTGAAACATAATCGGTACTTCAAGCCACTTGGCGGGTTTTAATTTGTTTATTTGTGTGTCAAAAATGTATGAATTATTTCATGATGTTTCAAAAAATAGAATTTTAAAAAATATGTCCTAACTCATTGTTGTGCTGTCATGGCCACCTGCTAACCAACTGACATCTCCACCCGTGACACGATTCCACAATTGGACAGCTGCAAACCAACACGCTGCGAATTTTATTTAATTAAAAGTTCTGTTACCTATTTATAATAGTATATTTTTCCTTTTTGCTTTTCCTTGAATTATTAGAACTTAATTATAACTTGACAAAGTCATTTTATTTTACACGTAGGTAGTTCATGTTCATTAAGAACAAGATAAAAAGACTGGAACACAAAAGTTTTAGTCCTCTATTAAATTAGGTTACTTTATTTGATATAGGTATATCAAATTATTACATTTTTCTCATTTTTACAAACATTTTTTTTTACTATGTTTCTTCATACTTTAATAATAATCCCATCGAACAATAAATGTTAAAAGAGTGCTCTCTTCAAGTAAGTTCAATTATGATAATTTGGTTTTTAACTTCAACGACAAAAGAAGTGAGATCTGAATGGGTGACAAGCTCAATAGTCAGTCCTGAAATTTATTAATAATAATATAAAAAAAAACTATGATGCCACAGACAGACACACACACACACAGACAGACAGATAGACACGTCAAACTTATAACACCCCGTCGTTTTGCGTCGGGGGTTAAAAATACTTTTTAACATTATATTTAATTTTAATTTCTATTTTTATTAATAAATAAATAAATTATGATTCAAAAATAATATAACAGGGTAAATAAAAAAGGGAAATGCTGACAGGAAAATTTATCCACTTCATGAAGGAAACTCGTTTGCAATATACACCCGGAACTAATATGATTTTAAGCATCGCCGAACTCATAGAAATAGTACGTACCTAACTTAAACATACAGTAGCATATTTATTTTAGTATTTCTGAAAGCATTAGACGTGCATATACGTCATATTTTATTGTGTTATTTTCTTGTATTCTATAGAAAACTGACATGACGTCAGGGCTGCAATGTCTAACTTCGTGTGACCTTTAAAGACCCTCACTTGTCACTACCAAGACTTTTTTTAGACTTATCGACTACGACGTTTGTGACGTTATTTCTTTTTATAGCGTTATTTTATGTAAAATTGCAAGTGACATAGGTATTGAGTAAAATTATTCGGGTTAGGTGGCTGTGACATTCTTGCACATACTCACCTAGTTAAAGATAAAATGACTTAAGTGTAAGTACATTAACGTTTTCTTATTCATATACATAGAATTTGAATCGTTTTTTTTTTATTAAATCATCGGACTTTGGCAATATAAGCAGTAGATAGGTACTGGTCTACGATATTTTGTCAATCCAATACCAATTATTGTTTTTTTACATATTATAAATAGGTAGCTTTTATTTTCTTGGATATATGTCTAGTTCGCATAATACCCGATTCTCAATTCGAAACCTCCATAATTTACGAAAATTCTTTTCAGTGTCCCTGAAAAAAATTATATTTTTTTGTGCGTGCTTTTTCATTTGGTATCACCGAGCATATTTCTATAAATTTTCTTGTTTAAAATAAGTAAATGTTAAAGATTTCTCATGAGCTTCATGCCTATTTAATTAAATTACTTTGATGTAAGTAGATAGGTATCAGGGCGCGTTATTATCGGGTCCTAAAAGGTGTAAACACAAGGCATAAACATAAAGGGAGAATGGGATTTTTACAACTCGCATGTTGGTAATAAAAACATCCTTAATCTTAATCATAAGGGGCTGTTCTATCATTTGCTATAAAACACCCTCTTTGCGCGTTCTTATAGACTACGTGATACTATGTAGTACTTCTAGATTGGCTCAATCAGACGTAACATAAAATTAAATGAAGCCATAAGCAAACTGGCTATTTTCGCTAAGAACTTATACGAATAGCAACTTATTATGGGGAATTATAAAATCAAGTAATACCTATCTACTATATTTTTTCTATGTATTAAAATCGTGTCACACTTCGTTGTAAAAGAAAGAGCTTAGTTAGTATATACAAATTTCTTTATATAGAATCTATAATTTTTTGTACCTAACCGATAAAAATATTTAAATAATAGAAAGAAAAAACATAGTTTAATAGAAGTAATAAATTAGGTACCTACCTATTTTGAAAAGACTATAATATATGAATCCCTTAGGTTTAGGTTTAGACACTCGCTTATAATCCGGTCATGCAATAAAAGCCTGCGGCAGTATTCAGTTAAGTAAATAAAACCCCGTAGAATAGTTATTTGTTCAAGAACTGAGAGGTAAAATATTCATAAACCTTTAGGTGCATGTCAAACAGAACACGAGTTCTATATTTATAAGCTGTAGGTACAAAGAACGATTAGGCACCCTTATTATGCTTATATAAAACTTACGCGCTGCCCGGGATGGCGGATATAAGTTATTTTCCTATATAACTTGACCCTAGTGAAGTATTTATAATTGACAGCCAAGCATCACAAACATATTGCCCATAAATAGCTCGTCAATAATTGATTGATGCTAGCGAAATTGTTTGTATCGGCATCGATTTGCACTAAACGTGGTGTTTGCCCACGCCGAGTGTTTTATGAACTACGGAATTCCATTCACACCGTCACGTAACATAATATAAAAAAAAAACAAAGACATGGTAATTTTAGCGACTGCGAAATAACAATTTAAAAAAATAAATTAATATATATATATTTGTTAGGATTTAAATTGTACGTCCAAATGAGCAGATAAAAGTAAACAGGAGAAGCTTTTATTTAACAAATTATACATACCTGCTTAGTGATCAAACGGAGATTGTGTTGAACTGAAAAATATTTATTTTTTTAAGGTGGTATACGTAATATTTTTGGGAATAATAAAAAATTGAGAACTGATTATTACTATTATGATGGTTTTTTCTAGGAGATGGATGTAGAGGAGGATGAGAAAGGATTTTACACCCGCCCACAGGTAAAATGCAGTAGGTTCCTATGCTATGATATCAAATGCCCCAATTAAAGATACTCTGTGATATGAAAATGTAAATGCGAAGTAGATAAGAGTGATCCCTAATACGTCCTTCACACCTCGTTCATATGAACTTAATATTGCGAGTCTACCTAATAAATTAAGTATCACGCTGTGCCACAAATGATTGAAATTGATATTTTATATGATAACGTCACGTCAGAACTCAACGTCTATATTTTCTAAGCCAACCTTCGATAATATTATTGAAATTAGAAATCGGTTCTTTACTTTGATCTCGCCGAATAAGTATAAAAAAACATCGATAACATTTTTGCTTTTACAGGTTTTTAAGTTACCTACCTACTACTTTAGTGATGTAAATAAAAAATATTATGCAATTAGCTGACCCAGAAAATTTCGTAGGTAAGTTACTGCAATTATGAAAACCATTTTTTTTAATTTTTTCCAAATTTCCTCACAGTATAAACTTTTCCAAATGTTTCAAAACCAAATTTAGCCAATCGGTCCAGCCGTTCGAGCTTTAGCAAGACATACGAACAGTTATTCATTTTTATAAATGAATTTTCACACGCGACCACAAAGCAACTTTAATTTTTCAAATCTTATTTCGGGTCACTGCAAAAATACGCTAATGTTATACAGGCCGTAGGTATATATTATATAGGGGATGAAGGATATACTCACTCACTCGGTTGCCAAATTTCATAAATATCCGATCAACGGTAACCACTTACATTATCGTCGAACGAAAATACTTATATGCAAATATAAATGACCTTTCCCCTAAAACCTCGCTTCGCCTTGTCGGAGATATTATGGGTGGCTTACAACGGACAAAAAGTACACAATGGTGTAATGTAAAAACGAAAATGTCGTGATAACATATAAAAGCGTCGGTTTACATGCAATTTGGAGAACACACGACGTAATTGGTTTCACACAGTTCATGTTGTTTTATGGCTTGAATGGTCGCGACTATTTTTTGATAAGTAAAAAAAAATTTTGTTTGATTTAGACAAAAACAGGGCATACCTACCCATATGATTATCCTAGTTAAAGAAACGAAATAATCTGCATATCTGCAACCCCATAAGGACCTCAGTTGAGACATATCAATTGAATTTACATCGAGTCCGCTATTGTTGCTAACAGTGATGAGAGAAATTATATCCCTACATAATATGTAGACGACGAAAAAAATACATTGGTCTATCAAGAATGAGGCTCTTTTATATCTATACCGGTAAGTAGTAAGTAGCCCTTTCTTTTAGTATACTTTTTGTGGAACATAAACTTTTAGCCTAAAGATACCATATCATTTTTCCATTACATAAAGTGTAAGTCGATAGCACAGTCTTAGCTCTTATCATTTATGGTGTTTTCCTTCTATTACTACGTTCTTTACGGTCGGCTACAATCTACGTGATTTTATGAAGCCAGTATGTTTGTTACAAAATGTAAATAGCTGAGAAATATGTTCTATAAATAAAGTGATGATATCCGTATATTATTATGGTATGATAGGCATGGTGTACCTCTTCCATCGGTGTACGGCGCCCATACGTGTACAGAAATAATGATCATTTGCAAATATATTACGCCATTACGAGTAGGTATTTATCATGATGCCCGCTTTGTTAATAGTTTTCTGTGTACAGACTGTATTGAAGTTAAGAGAGGTCCTGAAATCACGTACCTATCTTCTTCTAGCGGACGTGCCAGTGCCACTGCGAAGTTCTGTATGAAACCTAATCTAATTTGCTTCACAAGCATTCCTGATTTATACTAGGTACAAATTTACTGACTAACCAAATTATTTACCTATGTAGGTTCTAAAATTATTACATTTAGCTAAACACAAAACTTCATTCAGTTTCATAAATTACCTACATATACATATAGGTAACTAAGCGGAAAATGAACCAATATTATTATGTAAACGAGTTTAACGCCCTTTCTTGTTAAGTATAATCAATTTATAGTTATCTAATGCTTCTACATCAGTTTGCTATTAGAATTACGTAGGCGTTTGAGTAGGAACCTACTTATACAGGCTGCTAACATTGTTAGGTACAGAGGTGTATAACCAATATAACTATAGCTTGTAACAAGTATTTGGCGTTAGTTTATGGGTTTCTTTTTCAAATAAGGAGATCGAATGCGTTAGTTATTTTTTAAATTTCCTAGATTTCATTCAGAAAATCAATTTGATACTCTAAGTAAAGTCATTATTGTTTTAATATTCTCTGTACCTTACTACTAATATAATATTGTCTTTTTATTATATTTTTGCATACATACCTACGTTATAAAAACCAAAGTTCTAACACGTTTACTTGCCAATTTTCCTACCAACCGAACTTTTTTAAATAGTTTGCTAATTAAAAAACCAGCAGTATATACTTGGTAAAACAAACGGAACTTAGCTTATCAATGTTGTACAACATATGTTTTTTATATTTAATCTCAATATAGTTTTAAATTTTCCATTTTATTTAACTATGTATCTAGTCCGTGGTAGAATATTTTGAAATAAAAATAGTTAGCTTCTATAACGCTCTTTTCCTTATTGAGAAACGTTTATCTACGTTATTGTCGTCTGAAACGTAACTACTTCGCTTAGACCAAAATGGTCTAGACCGAGATTCATAAAATGGTATAAGAGCAGACGCCTTATAGCTCTATGTAAATGTACTAGTATCTATGCGTATACGCACCTAGTGTCTTCATATTACCGGCTGCCGGTACTCCTCAGTCTGTTGACGACCGAAGACACAAACGGACGTCATGGCCGTCATCCCTTCATTTATTTGTTTATTCATTATCGCAACGTGTTATGGGCAACCTAGGGCTGCTCAATATACAGTACCACCGGCGAAATTAGAAGCAATATACCCTAAAGGGCTTAGGGTATCTGTACCAGGTATGTTTTTGTTTTTACTTTGTGATGGGTAGGTATTAAGACAAACGTCTGATATAGTCTTTATAATGGTCATTGCAATTAAATAGTATTCTTTTGTACTATTCTTGTCATCGGATAAGCGTATAAAGAACCACATAATAATAGGTAATTAGAATATAAATTAGCAAATTATTAATAGAATATGTTGTCACATAAAACTTAATTCATTTTTAATCGTCTTTTCTTTTTACCTTCGTACGTGGGTAAGGAAATATGTACTTACTTACTTAAGTACCTATTATTTTATTTCGGTATATGTGACACAACGTACATCTATATGTGATTAGTTCGTTCAATTTTGATAAGTTCTTTACACAATAGAAAATATTTTAAGTTATAACCAAACTCGTAGTGATTTGTAGGTACTTAAAAAAATTTCACTTTCCTACTACTTAAGATAAATCCAAAATGAGAATATCAATAACATATCACAGTAATTGCTTATTGCTTCTGTGACCTCTGCGTTAATACAAACAGGAAAATAAATTTAAAAATGTTAGTTCAATAATAAACTTGTTATTTCGCTCATCTATTATCTTATTTTTTTATAGGTACTTCATTGTCATTTGATACGATACCTAACTATAGGTAAACATTGTAACGTTAAACATTCATTATTAATGAATTGATTACCGTTGCTTAGAATGCTTACATCGGGATTCTGGACAGGTGAATACGTATACCATTTTAAATGAGAATATCAGATCGAGATAATTTATAATATTTACTTAAAGTTCTTTCTCTGTCTTTCTTAAACATGACTAAAAACCACATATCATAAACTGGGTGCAGGTACTACTACTACTTCATGTGGACAGGTTTTAGATATAAACAACATAAGGTCACAGGTAGCAATTGCTATAATGATTTATTAAGTTCAGTAATTAACAAAAAGAAATATTTCGAATTTAATATCCAAATCAAAATAAAAGAAATAATGTAGCACCAATGTAATTAAAACTCAAGCTAATCGATTCACAAGGTATCCGTCAGACTAATTTAGGTATTCAAAGAAGATGTAGAAACTTTGATTTAAGCAACTAGAGAATAAGGTAAGGTGAGGATGCTGTGTATAATGTTGTAGACAACATAAAGTAACAACGTGAAGTAAAAACAAGCTTAAAAAATTTGCATAATAAATTATCTAGGTACTTACCACAAACCAGTCCGCCATAGCCAGGCGAATAAACTCAGAACGGGCTTTAATAGGTCATTGACTCAAAAAGTTAGTTTTTAGGGACTTTGTTACGGTACAGTGTTGTTCCGAGCCGTTGCCTTTTAGCTTAGATGAGAACTTTTTTGGTAATCATTTCTTGCTTTCAAACATTTTTTGTAACAAGATAAATCATAAATTGTGCTTTAAGATTTTTTTATCAGTTAGATACAAAATGCTTAGCACGATTTCAATGTGCAAGTATCGGCTTCAGAGTTAGGGGCTCTGGCAATTTAGTCAACATGCTGTCAATTCCAAATCTATTATAGCAATAGGAGAAGTGATAATTTTTCACGTCCATAATATGATAATGTAGGTAAATGGAAATTTTATGACAATAAAATCTATCTTTTAATGCAGTACTGGTGTCTATATAAGTATCCGTAACTTATAATATTTACAAAAGGTCTGTGTTATTTTTTTAGATGATGGCTTTTCACTATTCGCATTCCATGGCAAACTAAATGAGGAAATGGAAGGTCTGGAGGCTGGCCAGTGGGCCAGAGATATTACTAAAGCGAAGGAAGGGAGGTGGACATTCAGAGACCGCAACGCTCAGCTAAAATTGGGGGACAAGATATACTTCTGGACTTATGTAATCAAGGATGGGCTAGGTTATAGACAGGACAATGGAGAATGGACAGTTACAGGTTGGTATTTCGACAAACACTGCAGTCGTTAGGTGTGAAACTTGGCTAATTTTATTATAAAACTACGTCAATCTATTATGTTATTTTTAATATTTAAAAAGTAACTAATTATTTTTACACATCTTTTTCAGAATTCGTTTATGAAAACGGCACCGCCGTGAATGGTAATAATATACCAACATCAAAACCAACTCCTGATAATCAAACGCCAGCGCCCACCTCCAGGCCTTCTCCAGACCCGGTGTGTCAAACCTCAAAAACCATTGTTCAGGGTCGCAATGTGGTGTGCAAGGAGGAATTAATATTTTCCGAAGACTTTAATAAGGCCTCTCTTAAGGATTTGACAACGTGGGACCCAGAAGTCAAGTTTATCGATGAACCGGTAAATATTTAACGATTAACAGACCTATATATTATATAATGTCCAAAACAACGATGTAGTAAACATTGTTGTTATATGCTTGAAGCTGCAAACCAAATTAATCTGAATTCCACGTGTTTAAAGATGATTTTCACGTGTTTCCACTACCTATTATTAATCTACCAATCAATTTTGAATATTTATTAAATTTACAGGATTATCCATTTAACCTGTACGATAAAGAAGGAACTCTGAAATTCGAAGATGGCAGTCTTGTAATTTCGCCTGTTTTACTTGAGAGTCAACACCACGAGGGATTTGTCCAGGAAAGCTTGGATCTTACGAATACGTAAGTAACTAATCTGATCGTTTATTTATGAAATTTCCGAATAAATAGCTTTAACTTGAATAAACGGCACGATTATTGAATTATAGAGGAAAAAATAAATCAAAACTTGATAAGTACCTACTCTTATATTGATGAAGGAAAACATTTTTTTAGGTGTACGGGCCAGATTGACACCGCAGAGTGTAAACGGGAAGCCTTTGGAGCTCAGATACTGCCTCCAGTTGTGACCGGAAAACTTACCACCAAGTACAAATTTAACTTCAAGTACGGCAAAATTGAGATCAGAGCTAAACTTCCAGCTGGAAATTGGTTGATTCCAGGTATTTTTTTTATTTTGTTTTATTAGGTCATACGAATACATTATATTATCTAGTAGTATAATGAACTTTATTTATGTACATTAAAAATTTCGAGATAACTCAAAAAAGGCTTTTAAATCGACTGCTGGATACCTATATACTTTAATAAACGTTTGTGTTGATGTTATGACATATTTCTACTTATAGAAATAAATCTGGAACCACGGGAGAACATATACGGCAACCGTCGTTACGCATCTGGCCTGATGAGAGTGGCCTTCGCCAAAGGCAATCCGGTATATGCAAAGAAATTGTATGGTGGCCCCATCTTGTCCGATACCGATCCCTTCCGTTCGCAGCTGATGAAGATGAAGATTGGCATCGATAACTGGAATAAGGAGTTCCATACATATACGATGATCTGGAAGCCAGGTAAAAAAAGAATGCTTGAACTTAAAAGCGTTGGATGATTTAAGTTATTGAAAGGAAACGATGTACTTACTGTATTTATTTTGGTAATGGTAAGTACATAATCAGATTGATTATATGAAAATAAATAACTTTCAGATGGTATCCAGCTACTCGTTGACGGGGAGCAGTACGGATCAGTGGAACCAGGTGACGGGTTCTACTCCAGTGCGAGGCCGCAGGCCGTACCGCACGCAGCCAACTGGCTTAAAGGAAGCATCATGGCACCTTTGGATCAACTAGTAAATATAAATTTGTTGTTTCTATATAAAACGACATTTTAACCCCAATTTTAGCCCAATATTCATTTTAATACAAGACAGAAAAAAATGTATATTTCAGTTTATTTTTTTGTAACAAGATCATAAACATCGAGACAAAAATACTAAGTCAAGCTTGTACTTTTTTTGTAGTTTTACCTGTCCATCGGTCTCCGAGTAGGTGGCATTCACGAGTTCTGCGACTCTCCCGACAAACCATGGAAAGATCGAGACAGCAAGGCTATGCTCAAATTCTGGGAGGCTAAGGATTCTTGGTACTCTACCTGGTATGATGCCAACCTGAAAATTGACTCCGTCAAAGTGTATGCGTTGTAGAAAAAATGTGCATTAGTTCGTATTTTTAGTTCTAATAGTAGCCCACAGCTAGGTACAGGTATTTATGTAGAACTTCAAAAAATAGGCTAAATTTGAATGTAGTGTAAGCTCGTTTAGCAATCTTCTACATAAAACTCTTAGTAAATGGTCTCAATTATTTTTTATTTTGTATTAATTACTCGATCACAAACTGGTCAATACTCAAAACAAATATGAAAGCAAAAAAATAAAATAATAGTGATTACGAAAAATGTTGTGATTTAATATGCCTAGGTATGGTAATATTACGACTAGTTATAAGAAGAAATCTTTATTGGTTGAGGATGAATTTTGTATGCGATTTTCTATCTTGCCATTAAAAAAATGAGAAAGCTGACAATAAAATGTTATTTTTAATGTAGTTTTTATTTTGTATATATTATACATATTTTAAACTATGGCCATATTTTCAAACTATGTATTGCCATATTTGCAAGTTATATTTCAATTAACTTGAAAATATGGCAATAGTTTGACTACAAAAACATGTTATGTTACCCTGAGCTTTTGTTGTCCATACTCATGGCCTACTGAGTTAATGATAGTCTGAGTATTTATTAAAGAAATAATTTTGATTCAGAATAAGTAAAGATATTACAGAAATAAAAACTCGGACAATTAAATATTGGTAGCTATAGCGTTTTTATTCATCGCAAAAAAAAAAACAACAAAATAAAACTAGTCGACGTTCGCAATAATTAGTAGGTAACAACGATTAAACATAGAACAAGAAACGTAAAGATGATTCACTGCATCAGTTACATCATTTCATATGTTCAGGTACCAGAAAAATGGTTTAAGTCACCTTATTATTTGCATCCCGCTTAATAATAAGTGTAGTAGTAAGTAGTCTTATTTTCGCTCTTATATTTTACTCTAAATAAATTTACTCGTAGTAGATACCTACTAATTAACCCACGTCAGTTTTGCAACGTTTTATTAAAAGTGAACCATCTTCATTACATAACGTTTTTATTATTTGTTTATAGAAGGTCCGGTTTTATAATACAGCCAAAAATGATCTTACACGCAGACTATAATACATGCTATAATAATTATATTCCTTTGACATTTACGTCGTTTCATCACGATCATTCTTATGTGTGCTCAGTATTAATGTGCTAATGCTCGAAGGTGGTCATTTGGTAAACTTGATTCTCTTTTTAACGTAAAAAAATATTGATGAGTGACCGTGACGCACTTCTTTGTAAATAATAACTATGTACAGTTTAGTTCTATTCTGTGGTTTATGTTTCAATTTAGTTTTAAGTTATGAGGTCCCGCCAGCGAAGTTGGAAGCAATTTACCCAAAAGGATTAAGAGTTTCCGTACCTGGTAAGATTTACAATAGGTATATACATCAAAAATATGGTACCTACCTACCTAAACTTTCTAAAGTAATTAAATCATCAGATTAACAAATTTTCGTATGAATTTTTTTTTAATTTGATTTCAAGTATTTGAATCGAGTATTTATTATGGTGTATGGGGTGTGTTCATGAAACGGAACTAATTATTCTACAATAAGATAAATTTATCTGACGTCATGACCCAGGATATATATATTTTTAAATTTAAGTCATATTGTTTTTATAAGACTTTTAAAGAATGCATAGGTTTGAATGTGTGCATTGATGATAAAGTTATTATAATTTACTTCCTTCATGTCTTAAAGAACTAATAATAGCGCTAACTGAGAATATTGCTAATTATATAATTAATATGATATTATAATGTTATTATCTTTTGCGTGTTTCTAGTCTTTCGAGTTCAAATGGGTTATCTTAATATTTTTGATGCTAAAATATTGAAATATTGACAGATGAACTGTCAAGGTCGTTACCCGAAGGATTACCTCATTAAACATACTACATTATACATCATGTTTGTGTTTTCATAGAATACATTATCCCATTTAACATGTACCTACCTAAATAAGGAAAATATTATCAAAAGTCTCGCGTTGTTTACCCGTTGAAAATGCAGTTAGTATTTATTTTGCAGTTAAAAGTGTTATAATTAGGTATTTATTATACTTTCTGTAATATAATACTGTCTATATCAATTCTTCAATGTATCTTCGACGAGGACACAATTTATTTCATAGACAATTTAACGATAAGATTTCATAAAGAACTATAAATTATTGCAATGTTATAATAATGTCTGTACTTTGCAAATATTTGTCGATTTCACAAATTACTGAATCTAAGTACTTGCCTACATTCTATACCCAAATTTATTTTTGCAAATCATTGACAGATGATGGCTTCTCCCTTTTTGCTTTCCACGGGAACCTCAACGTGGAGATGGAAGGTCTGGAAGGTGGCCAGTGGTCGAGAGATATAACCAAGGCCAAGGAAGGAAAATGGATATTTAGAGACCGTAATGCTGAACTCAAAATCGGAGACAAAATATATTTCTGGACTTACGTCATCAAAAATGGCTTAGGATATCGGCAGGACAATGGAGAATGGACCGTCACGGGTGGGTATTTCCTAGAACCAGTCAGTAGTTTTTAGAGAGTGACAATAAAAACTGAACATGCTTTTTATGTTAATAAGGAAAAACAAGTTGTTTTTCAGAAACGGATAACAAATATCAAATATTGAATCTAGCAAAATTCCGTGTTGACAACATGGACGCCATTTTTAAGTCACCTAATGTACCGGTTACTTGATCATTTATAGGTACCTACCTATACTACATTGATTTAAATTGTTATTCTTTAAAAAATAACGTAATCCTAATTGCGTTTCACTTATAGTACCTACCTAGAGGTGGCTGGTACATAAGGCCTATCTACTATGTTATTATTCCCTAAGGGAGAAAAACAGGAGATAAAAATTTGTATGCTACATTTCATTCCTTGATGAATTTACTTACTTAAAACTTTGTATTAATATAATAATTTCTGATGCCTTCGCGGTTATTACACATTGGAATGAAACAACTATTAACGGATTTAACTCGCGTATTTTTATTTTATTTTATTAGCTGACGTTTCGTCGTGCTACGATTATGGAAACTGTAAAGAATCCGAAACGTCAGCTAATAAAATAAAATAAAAATACGCGAGTTAAATCCGTTAATAGTTGTTTCATTCCAATTTGTATTAATATCTTACGATTGAAAAATTTTACAGTAGGTATGAATTAAAAAATTAGGACATCTGACCTCTTAAAAGCTTAAATAATATTTCAGGGGTGAAACAAAAATTGATGTGTGAAAAGTCGCTTTCAGAAAGCTCATTGTGAATAAACCTATTTTACTGTGTTCAATTTACAGGATATGTTGACGAGGCCGGCAATCCTGTTGACCCCTCTACTCCTGGCACCGCGGCCAACCCTTCCTCTAATTCCGTTCCTGCCGGCTTCCCCTGCGAACTGTCAGAAACCAAAGTGTCAGTGCCTGGCTATGTATGCAAGGGACAGCTACTCTTCGAGGATAACTTTAATGGAGGCATTGAAAAGGGAAAAATATGGACACCTGAAATCAAATTCCCTGGAGAACCGGTACTATTTGTGAAGCTTCTGTTTATTTTGAATTTATTTCTTAAAATTTAGGTAGGTATATTTGAAAGGTACTACAAAATGTATGCCAAAACTTAGAAGACATTAGCGTATAAAATATCGACGTATCTCACATATTACCATAACTATCAATTAAGCGCGCTGGAATTAATCCTTACTAATACATTTCAGAACTTTCAAACTAAGTACATTTCAATCGTCTGCTACAGTAGGTACTTATAGGACACTGTGTAATTTAAGTACTTTTTTTTCAGTTAATCTTTGTCAGAGTTTAATAACTCAAAATACTTAGTTTTATTATGTTTTTATCGTACCCACTAAACCATTTCGTTTAAAATTTTAAGTAAGTAGGTATTAAGTATTCTGTTGACATCATGATTTCAATATTACAGGACTATCCTTTCAATGTTTACATGAACGAGCGAAATTTGCGCGTGCGAGATGGCAGACTAATCATCAAGCCAATTACGCTGGAGTCCAAATATGGAGAGGATTTTGTCATGCAATCATTGGATCTATCGGGAAGGTAATTTAGTCATCGATCAGAACTATTGAGCAATATTTTTATGGCTAAGTCTACTACTTAGTCTACTTTCTAAATGACTACGACCACTTGGGTTCAAATTAATGTTCATAATTTAATGATTTTAATAGATGCACTGGGACTGTAGGCACTATTGAATGTGCGCGTGAGGCGTCAGGTCCTCAAATACTGCCTCCCATTATTACGGCTAAGGTCAACACTAAGAACAAGTTCAACTTTAAGTATGGCCGAGTCGAGGTTAGCGCCAAAATGCCTCTCGGAGACTGGCTTTATCCAGGTAAGTCAATTTTAACATGAATTTACGATACCGGTCTGAATGTAAGTGAACATAGGTAGTTCCTAATTACTTTTTTTAGTAGGTAATTAGAGCAGGCTATTAGTTCTTTTGCTACATTTGAGTAGCGATTTGATAGTTAAATGGCTAAACAATTGTGTTTGCAATTTCATTATGTCAGAGCGGAATTTGTCTTATATTTTTATCTCTTATCCATATAACTTGGGGAAAATTAATTTTGTTTTGTAGAAAGAGTTAAGTGGATTGTACTACTTTTTTTAGAAATCCAGTTAGAGCCTCGCGACAACGTGTACGGCGTGAATAACTATGCGTCCGGAATAATTCGCATCGCGACTGTAAAAGGCAACGTCGGGGCATCTAAGAAGCTGTATGGGGGACCAATCTTATGTGATAAGGAACCTTATAGGTGAGTATTATATAAAACATTCAAACCAGATTTACAGCGTAATGAAAATTGCCTGTACTATAAATGCTTCCAAATTTTAATTAGTATAGGTACCAACCGTTGATCATAAAAAACTCAAAGCAGGTAGTAGCTTAGGTATATTTAGTATACCCAAGCTATATAATTATAATAATATATGCTACTAGCGCACTTTCAACAACTTTTCAATATAGCTACATAATACGACTTACAAAAAATATCGTTATGGTTAGGCACATGATTTTGATTTTGTTATGTTTTGCAGATCAGCACATATAAAAGAGAAACTTGGATTTGACCATTGGAACTCTGCATTCCATAACTTCAGTTTAATTTGGACCCCAAGTAAGTAGGCACTTTTTGTGGAATTGGATGTTTGAAGATGAATAGTGAATACGCCTGCTGACTTATAGTTGGATGATGTGGCTATAGCGAGTAAAGAAGTGTAATGATTAAATTATATATTTCATTTGTTAGTTAAAATCATGAAATAAACAGACTGCATGCCGATGTAGATGACGTTTAAATAAAATGTTTTATGAATTTGTGAAATATATATCCTTGTGATTTTTCCTAAACGTTTACTTCGTTTCCACATTATTAATAGTCTTAAATTTCACCATTACCTACAATTAATTATTTTTCCAGGTGGTATTTCGCTCTTCGTGGATGGCGAAGAATATGGAAACATCAAGCCTGGCTTTTATGAAACGGCAAAAGATCAAAATGTACTGGCGGCTGCGCAGTGGCAAAAAGGATCCAATATGGCACCATTAGACGAACTGGTAAGAAAGCGGCTTGTCAACATCTTTAGGTATATGCCGATTTATTTTCCTTTTCTTATTTGTGTCAGAGTCGAACTTATCAACCGTACCTATATACCGTAGGAGTTCATGCAATGTTTTCCTTGTCTTGCTCGTGAAATATATTAAATATGTTATTCAGTTCAGTACATGATCGGACCAAACCAAAACCGTTGCACCTAAACTTAATCACGGTAATCCGTGATTAAGTTTAGGTGCAACGGTTTTGGTTATTATTAAAAATACTTGAAATTATTTATAAAATGTGACTCTAATGAGTCACATTTTATAAATAATTTCAAGTATTTTTAACAAGTAATTTATTTGTACATTGGACTGAAACAAACGGATTTAAATCGCGTATTTCATTTTATTGGCTAACGTTTCGAAAACTTTACAGTTCCCATATTCGTAGCACGACTGAGCTGACGATAGTTTAACGCTGAATTATTAATTTCTTTCTAGTTTTATATCTCCCTTGGACTTAACGTGGGAGGGGTGCACGAGTTCCCAGACGGGGACGGCAAGCCCTGGAAGAACTACGCGAGCAAGGCAGTACTCAACTTCTGGAACAGTCGGGACCAGTGGTTCCCCACCTGGTATGACGACACGAGCGCTCTGCAGGTGGATTATGTTAGGGTCTACGCTCTCTAAAAGGTATTTTTTGTTTTTTTCAATTAGTACATTGAATTATTCTAAGCTAATATTTTACCTATGGTTAGTATTGGCTAGTACCTAGTGTTCCACATAAATCTGAAATTTGTTTTTTTCGACTAAAAATAAATGAAATTGAATTTTACTGTTTGCTTAAACACATAATACATAGATATTTAAGTACCTAAGTAAGTATATTAAAATATATTTTGTTTATTTCAGGTACCTTCGCAACTTTGTGTATTTACATAAAACATGTTTTTTTTTATTTAATAAAAAAATTACCAACTTCATGATGATTGTTTTATTACATAATCTAGTCACCTATTCATAAAATATATTTTACGATCCGCGTTTATACACATAATAATAAAATAATAATTATTTTACTTGCTATAAATGCCTTAGGTACAATAGGTTTTAACCTATTTATACCTACAGCATTTTATTTATCTGATAGGTACCTAACTGATTACTTCAGTTCAAACACATTTCTTAACTTTGTAGATCATTTGAAAAACGAATATTAAATTGATGTTATAAATAAATCCAATTAAGAGAACATAAATTGTATTCAATAACAACTTGCTCCAAACTAACGTATACTCTACTAAGTTAGAAATCTAACTTCAGAGTTTGGTCTAAACTGACTTGAATTTAAACTCAGTCACGGGTGCCTAATCGGTTTTGGGTAAGACCATTAATGATTGCACTGGAATTAATAATATATAAATCATATTATTTGTTACTGACTGGCTGATAGACGGCCTTTTTGATACATTTTATAAATTACTTTTATATAAAGTTCTATTTTCGTACGTTTCGAAAAAGTCATAAAAAAACAATAATTTTCGTTTTACGTCAAATTTTTTCTGGTTTTTATCTGTCCACCTACTACCTACTTACTAGATAGGTATTTCGCCCAAATAATCAGCAGAGGTCGACAGAGGTAACGATACATTGGACTTCCCCTAAATCTTGAATTTAAAGAAACGATTCGCACACACAAATCACGCTAATGGCACATACCAATAAGATTTAATAAAAATATTCCTTTGGAATTAATTGATTTTGATTCCTACTGTTGTGTGTTTCGCATAAACTGGTTCCATAAGACCAATTTTGCAGTTTACCTTCTTCAATATAAAACAATGAAATACAATGATCTCGTGGTCATCGACTCTACCAGTTTCAATACAAATGATTATCTCTCTCAGTAGCAATATGACCGTGTCCAAGGTTGGACGTCTGTTAATACCCTTCGTGTTAACTTTAAATATTGCGTGTGCGCAGGATGGATATAAGATTCCTAAAGTGACTATACAGGCTTTTAAGCCAAAAGGACTTAGGGCAACGCTACCTGGTAAGTAGGTAGATACGAAGTTAAATATTAAGTCAATAATACAAAAATCTCATGCAAATTATATAGTTTAATTTTAAAGTTTGTTTGTTTTATATAGTTTAATTTTAAATCTTAAAGTTTAATTTTAAAGTCGATGAATAGGTTAATTTACTTAACATGTTTACAATCGTTACACACAAACAGGAAAATGCTCAATGAGACATCAAAATTAGGTTCTTCCCTTTGAATTTACTTATAATGTAAGTAGGTATCAATTTATTGGAGTTCTGAGAATAAACAATGTAATGGACTGATGATTTTAAGTAGGTAGTTTATTATTATGATAGGTATTCTTTCTGTCCTTATCTACAAGAAATTTTACTTAATTTAATCATACCTACGTTTACTTCCGTCTCAGAATATCTACTGGCTGTGGGTAGCTAATAGGTAAATAAAACGAAATTAAAATGTGCCTGATACCTGGGCTGTTTTTTTATTAGTTTGGTACCTACTTTTCCTAAAAAGACAAATATAATAGATAAAAAAAAATACAGGTGCTATTTATTTATGCGTAGACACACAAACACACATGGACGTGTCTGCTGCCCGAACAACCGATCCGATTTTGACTGTATTTTTTATTTTTTTTGTTTGAAAGTTGATTTAATCGAAATCTTTCCTAATATTTTTGATGAAAATCGGTACAGCCATTTGATAGTCATTAAAGATCAAAGAAATGGAAAACCAAATGACTGTCTGAAAATATACTTGAGTAAGAGAGGATGTATGTTCATTACAAAATTGAATGTATAATGGGAATCCGTAAGTCGTTTAAAAACTATAGGGATTGAAAATGGGAATTAAAAACCAAATGTTTACAAATATACCCAAGTGGGGTATTTAAAATGAAAGAGGATCTTCAATCCAATCGTTATAAAATTTAATGTAGACCAGGTACATAATAAAAAATTGGTTAAAATAGTAACCTGTATGTAATTAAAATTATCTATTATTTTGTAGATGCGTCAAGCAAACTAGCCCTCTTCGTTTTCCAAGGAAACGTGAACCGAGCCATCGGGAGCCAGGATGTCGGCACACTATCAGGGGAAATCATAGCACCGACCAATGGAAAATGGGTCTACGAAAATCCAGATGTGATACTAAAAGTCGGGGACGTCATCAATTATCATGTTTTCGCGTCAGTCGATGGCTCTGGATATCTCGCCGATAACCTTTCATATACTATTACGGGTTTGTTTACTTTAATTATCTAACTATTTTTTTGTTTTAACCAAGATAAGGGTTCTAGGTAATGTTACTGATATTTAAACGAGAGCACGGAAGGTGCAATAAGTAGATATATTTTTTTAAATTTGTCTGATGAAATAATACTTATAACCTATCTACTTACTACAGGAATCTATAATAGATAAAAGGATAAGTTAATCGCTAATAGTAGAAAAGTGAAATTTGGACATTTATTTAAATTTAAAATGCGAACACACAGTAAGAAGCGCTGTTAAAATAAAATTAACTTGAGAGGGATGAAATAGGAGTTGCAAGCTTGTATTTAAAAATGTTATAATTAGCAAAATTCTGATAAAACTTGATATTGATTCTCTTACAAACAATCAATTGATTACCTACGTGTTTCATGGTTTATTGAAGTTCACCTCCTAAGGGTGCAAAATTGGGAATAAATAGTACCTACACGAACATTCTCCAGCAAAAGCAAGTTATTAATATACCAACATTTTTTTTGTAGCGTTGGAAGATCCGAGTTCTTTACCAACTGGCGGGGAAATAATATGCCGACCGACTCTAACCACGGTCCGATCGGGTAAAGCATGTGGAGGCGAAATTATCTTCGAAGAAAACTTTGATACATTGAGAGAAGATGTATGGCAGATCGAGCAGTACATCCCTATTGACCATCCAGTTAGTAGCATAATATGTTATAGAAATTAGAGTTTATTAAAGGATAAATATTAAAGATAGATTAGGAATGAAGCAACTATAAACTGAGTTGACGATAGTCTAACGCTAAAGTGATTAGTTAGTGTATCGCCAGCTCAGTTGTGCTACGAAGATGGGAACTGTAAAGTTTTTGAAACGTTAGCCAATAAAATAAGTTGTTTTATTCTAATAATGTGTAATTACCGCAAGGGCTATAATGATATTCAGTAAGTTTATATCTATAGATACCTGGATATTATACAACCAACTTGAATAAAAATCAGCTTGTACTTTATCAAAAGCTTTATTCGGGCAAGTCGTCACAAAACGTGAAAAGAAAGAATAAGACCTTCTTAATTTAATTCTTTGAAATGTAAAATTTAGGTAGTTATAACATTTTCACTACTAAACACTGTATTTTAGGAAGTCCCATTCGTGTCGTATCAACACTTGCCCGTCGATCCCACAGTATCGGTGGAGAATGGCATACTGAGAATCGCGCCGAAGCTGCAGCAACAACTGCCGGGGTTCAATAACGACTCTATCTTTCTCGAATCGCTAAATCTTTACGATGGGTAAGTAACTCGGTAGATACTTCATTTATAAAAGCTTGGTAGGTACGTACCTATTCAATTAGGATTTATAAGTACCTACGAACGTTCATATACCTACCTATGTATCGCACGTTTATTAGAAAAGTAGGTACGACAATTCGAAATGTGTCAAATGAATTCAAATTAAAATGTGCAGACTTAGTCTTAAATTGAGTAGGTAATAAAAAAATTCAGATGACACAATTTTCTAGTAAAGGTGCGATATATAGGTGAGATCTATTCATAGGTCATAAAGTAAGATATTCACAACTACACATAAGCAACTAGCATGTCATTTAATTTTAGGTGCACGGGTCAATCCGGTACATGCTTCCTTCAGGCGCAGGACGCTAGAATCCTTCCACCGGTGGTGACCGGCCGCCTTGTCTCAAAACCTGGGTTCGCATTCACTTACGGAACTGTTTCTGTGAGAGCTAAGCTGCCAAAAGGAGACTGGCTTTATCCAGGTACAAAGTAAAAATAATTAATAAATCATTGAAATCATTTACTTACGTCATATATATATATTTCGACATACATTACCTATTAAGTAATACTTACATGAAAACTCATGATAATGGGTCTTAGAATTTCCCAAGAAAAAATGTAGCAGAATGTAGTTAATGAGAAATATTAGAATCCCGCAAGTGGACTTGAACATAGTTAATTCGCAGTGTAGATTCCACACTGACTACAGTGTCATTCAGTTAAAATACGCTCAACCAAGAAATTTAATCGTGTTAAATTTGATTAAAAGCTAATATTAAGGTACTTACTAATATTTTAGGTACTTACCTACATACGTAACTACATACTTAAATTTATTTTTTCAGAAATATTGCTTGAACCATTTGTAAGAAAGTTTGGATATGGTAACATGAACTTCGCATCGGGCGTGCTTAAAATTGCCTGTGCTAGGGGTAACGTTGCTACTAATATTGGACCCACCGAATACGGGAACAAGGTTTTTATTTATTTTTCAAACCACGTACTAAATTTTAAATAAGTTCTTTACCTTTTGTACGATTGTAAATGAATAAATTGTAGGTTCTATATGCCGGTCCTATATTGGATGCAAATTGTCGGAGTGCCTTACTCAAGAACAAGATGCGAACCGAAGGATCGTGGGGAGACGATTTTCATGTCTACTCCCTCAGATGGGCGCCAGGTAACTAAAGACATAATATTTTATAATATCTATCTATATTCAAATTATACTTACATTCGCACTATTAATAAAATACAATTAATATCAACAGATAAGTTCATGCAGTTTAAATTCTTTCGTACAAGATGTAGTAAAAATTCTTTTGTCATCGTAAAAATCCGACACGTCAATGAATTACTATATTAATAAGTATGAACGTAGTTGTTTGGAACAGCTATTTACCTACCTACTTACAATCATTGGGCATTTTTCAGAACGCATAACACTCTTGGTAGACGGAGAGGAGTATGGACGGATTGAACCGGCAGCGAGTGGGTTAAGAGGCCGCTTGCCGCAAAATTGCCGTCACCCAGAGTTACCAAGCAGTGGACTTGCACCGTTTGACGACCATGTAAGTCTGATAGGTATATCAGAAGTATAGGTAAGTTAGGTACCTACTCGTAGCTAATGTAAAAATATAGGTATACCTATATACTTATACATAGGTAGTAGCGAAATTGCCCTAAGACCCTGTAGGTCCAGGCCCATTGCGATAAGTCGTGACAAAAAGTACTCTGACGGGCTATTAAATAACTGATAGCGGAGCTATAGGTACATACTTATATATGATAATAATTAATACCTGGATTGGTAGGTCGTTTAGATAGGTAGGTACTTAAAAACAAATAAGCTGAAATCATTATTTCTGAATTACTCACAATTTAATCAGCTTAAATTTCTTTCAATTTCAGTTCTATTTAACCCTCGGTCTTGCTGCCGGAGGGATAACGGAGTTCCCCGACGGTTTGTACACGCAAAACGGTCGTCCAAAACCCTGGCGCAATCAGGAAAATAAGGCCAGCCTACGCTTCTGGGAGAGCCTGGATGACTGGTTCCCCACGTGGAACAGAGCAGAGTTACTAGTGGATTACGTGAAGATTATTGCGCTTTGATAATATTGCATTAGATATGTAATTCGGATTTTAACTAATGTAACTAACTTATGTAGATACCTAAAGCTTGATTTTAATAATTTTTTAAGGAAACTGATACCTACTATAAACAATATCGGACTCGTGTGTCTACATATCTAATTATTCGCTATGTACCTACCTACCTACCTATTCTCTATATAAGAAATCTCTTGGTCATTTTGAAGAAATACCCAGATACTTTTATATTATTGCTCAAGAACAAGTTAGGCTAGAATTCTTACTGGGTTAGGTAAATATACCTATTGTATTATTTAACAGTTTGTAGTATATATGTCGCAGTGAGATGATAAAAACAGGGATTTGATCAAGTACCTCAGTGATATGATCAACTCCCGGCTGATGATAAAATTACCACGCGTTGTGTCATTTCCCTAGCGAAATTTAGTGATTTGATCAAGTCTCCAAGTCATTTTAGGGAAATGAAAGAATCATAAAAATGGCTGCTAGATTTCTTCATTTCACTTAGTTATTTGATCAAATGCCTGAGCTGTTTTAGGGACATGATAAAACGAGTAATTAAGTCAACTCGGTTTTAACATTTTACCAAACACGTCTAGTTATTTGATCAACTCCCTAAACAGTTTTAGGGAAATGAAAGAATCACAGCAATAACTGGTGGAATTCTTCATTACCATTTCATCAAATTTCTTAGCTGATTTAGGGAAATGATAAAACTAGTCTTAGAAACAAGATAGATACCCTTTAGGAAATAACTATTATTTGCCATAATTACGAAAAAAGCAAATCCAGACTGTTTCTTTGTGCACAGTGGGTATAATGTAGGGGACATCGTAATTAATGGCAACTGAAGGTCTCCTTTAGGTACGACGACGAGCGAAGCGAGGAGGAGTGTTAGGTAGAACTGTGACCTTGCAGCGCGCGAGCCGAGCGAGCGAAGCGAGCGTGCCGCGGCAGCGGCCGGCGAAGCATCAGAACTGATACTTTTGATAATACAACGCGTTATATTTTCCCATGTGCCGGGATTTTATCATCTCTCTGAGGGATTTGGATTGGGATTCCTGTTTTTATCATTTTTCTAAAAATATTTAGGGAGTTGATCAAATCACTAGACGTGTTTGGTAAAATGTTAAAACCGAGTTGACTTAATTACTCGTTTTATCATGTCCCTAAAACAGCTCAGGCATTTGATCAAATAACTAAGTGAAATGAAGAAATCTAGCAGCCATTTCCATGATTCTTTCATTTCCCTAAAATGACTTGGAGACTTGATCAAATCACTGAATTTCGCTAGGGAAATGACACAACGCGTGGTATTTTTATCATCTACCGGTAGTTGATCATATCACTGAGGGATTTGATCAAATCCCTGTTTTCATCATATCACTGCGACATATACATCAAACAGTCACACCGCGTGATAACTACGTACAAATAAAAAACTGCTTAAATATTTTATTTAGTTTTTATTATCATTCATCAATAATCTGCAACTTTCTACGATACAAGATGTCTCTAATCTTAATATCTATAGATTCAATGCTTATATCTACCTACTTACATCTTAATTTGAATCATGTGTAGAGCTGCGACCTAATCATGCTACGTAATTCATTTAAAACCCAACCGAATTGATTTCGGCCACTCTCATCACGTCTCGATAGACATTTCGTACCTAATCTTCAAACCGACTCAATCCAATTGACTTGGTTTAGGATTACCAAGGCGATCCGTCATGCGAAAATGGCCGTTAAAGCAATGAGGGCCCTCATTAAATGAGGTGGGTATCAAAACAATGACTAGACTGATGGTACCTAAATGAAGACGATTGTAACACTAAAAGCAACTTTTATGAAAAAGATAGTTCAGTATTTTAGCTAGCTTAATATCGGTAGGTCTATATTAAATTTTGTAATAGGTAAAACTGCAGTGAGTTACGAGTAGCTATTTAAATTATTTCAACCAAACTATTTCTGCAAAGCTTAATTTGAGTCTTAAGACTTAAATAAGCAAACGAAATAACTTGGGTCAATTAAATGAATCCAATTTAAGTACTTATCCAGAATTTAATGGTTTATTTATAAGCAACGTTAAATATTTCGATAAGGAGATTGAAATAATCAACGATTGTGAATACATTAGCGAAGGTTTCGCGTCTTTGGAAGTGTGGGATGGCATAAATCAATCGAGCATCGCATCGTAAAATTGGGTCTCCTAATATTTAAAATGACACCAATTTTAAATAACAGTATGTTATCTATAGATCGAGAAGGAAATAGAATGTGAAAATGTTATTGGCTAGGCAATACGGGCTAATACTTCGCTAGTATGGCGGTTAAATCGCTTGGATAGGTCATTTCGTCGGTGCGACTGCAATAGCGCGTGAGAGCAATTTGCAATACCGCTTATCAGTATTTTATCAATATTTAGGTGGAAGAAATAATTGGTTACCAATAGACTCTCAGAAGTCGATGGCGCTAAAACTAATTTTTGCTAATTTCTGTAAATACGCGGTATTACAAATTGCTCTTACGCAATATTGCAGTGGCACCGACGATTTGCTTTTCCAAATGAACGACTAAGTATCTTGTTTTTTGTACTCTATCACAGTTAATATTAATTGGGGTCAATGTATTTAAAGTATAAATACTAATAATATGAAGTGGTATGATTGTTCGTTAAATTTTTAAAGAAATGAGTATTGACTGATCCAGTGCGAAATGTAAATAATGAACGTGTTTACTTTGTATATCCTTCACGAGGAAATCAAAAATTTACACACATTAATGCTTTAGGATTAAAGCGCGGAAAGGTCTTATTAACAGGTAAATATAACAATAATTGACAAATCTAAAATCAATTCATCTAAATAGTATCATTACTTTGTCTATAGTTTTGAGTAAATTGTAATAAGTAATTGAAAGAATAAATTCCATTACAATAACATTTAATTATCTAGGGACAGGTTATAATAGTACTTAGGATATGACTCAGAATCACATGAAGATATTCTTTACAGCCTAAATGTACATACACCATACAGCCATACATACAATTTTATGAGTGAAACACTTAAAGAACCTGTAGTGCAGGTAAAGTTTGTTGCAAATAGATTATGAATTTATTACGTACATTTTATAAATTTTAGGAAACAACTCATAATTATTAAATACAAAACATATGATTTCTTATATTTAATAATAACGTGCCATAAATTACTAAACTTTATTTTGGTACTTAATTTGAAACAACAGTTCGAATACAGGCAAAAAATATTTAAAAATAACGCAATATAGCGTCATTTCCACATTTTTCCTAAGTAAACTTAATTCATGCAGTCATACTGTTTAAGGACATTTTTTATTCTTCGCGTTAACAAAACACATTTATTTACTAATACCGTATATCATCGAGACTGCCTATTTCTACTTGTTCTTTTTAAGCATTTCATAGCAATTAATTATAATAAGTGGAAATTGGCAATCTGTAACCTTAATCAGTTAGACAGGTAACTAATTTAAATCCCATTAGGTGTTGTATTTACCCATCTGTACATATCTCGGTTATAAGAGTCCAGTCCAACCTTCCAAAGAAGAAAATTAATGTTACGAAAGTAGAAATAAGAAAACACTTATAAGTTACGTAAATGCATGCGGCGATCGTCTACACGAAAATTAACTACTTAAGAATAAATAAATACACTCATGACTCCAGCACCATACTTAGACCATTGTGAATATCTTTACAATAAAATGAAAAATGTACCTACAAAATTGTAACAACAATCATAATAATATCATATCTTTGTTAAGTGTGACAGATCCTGCCACTGCTGATGAGAAGCATGAAACTAGCATTAGGTATGTGGAAATAATACGAAAATTACGAGTTTACGAGTCGAATATATTGTGTGACAAGTGGATAATTCAAATTTGTCTCTTCAACAGTATTATCAAAGACCTATTATAAATTTTAGAAAATGACAATATATAGTTCATACCTCATCACAGACACGCCATAAGCCCTCAGTGTTACATATCCGACCATATTTTTCCTCACAGACCAACATTCATAGAAAATTGATAAATTGATTAAAAGATATTAAAGGCTATGACATTAACAAATATCAATACAGAATTGTCCTTTTGACTTATAATTTTGACCCGATAAATCATTTCAATCAACTGTTAGATAATAAATAATTCGATTATTTCCAATTAAGATTGAAAACGCTCAACATAACTTAGTCGAAAGATATAATGGATGGTAAGTTATGTACTTTTTACTACTATACAAATAACGAGACAATTTATATTAAAAGCTTATTCACAGATTTGCGTAAAAAGCCACTAGGTTGATAATATGATTATACGAGTATGGATGAGATTTCAATTTCCTTTCAAGTACCTAATACATTAATTCAAGGGATAGTTAATATTTTATTCACACTCACTAAATACATAATGGTCCACATCGTAACTAGAAAAAAATGCTAATTAAAGATGACATTATATAGCATAAAAATAGAACATAAGATTAGACATTCAAAATTACTTAAAATCGAAAATTATGCTTTGATAAACAACAATGTAAACCGGGAGTAAATTTACATCAATGAAAGAAGACAGTAATACATATTATGTATAAATGATTTACTTATAAAAAATTTATAACTTGTTTTAAAAAGTTATAACAAGAAAAATCACATATACAAGTACTTGTAGCACTTCTCTAGCTCATAGCAATTACCTATAATGTAGACGGTAAATATTATGACGTTGAAATATAATTCTAGTAAACATTCAAATTCTATTCAGATGTCTCATGATTGTAGAGAGAATTAATGTATATCATAAAAAACTAATAGAAAAATACGGTAGGTAATACCTACTGAACAATAATGAAATAGAAATTATGTGATACAAGTAAACTGTGTTCAAGAAGAGAAAATGAAGACTATCATTATTAGATATTTAATATTTCTATCGACCCTAGGAGTCATATATTTTTACTATGATTTGAATAATGTGTCTTCTTAATAATTATTTCAGAGAGCTTTTATTTTCTGGTTTAATCAAGAGGTAATATAATATGTAATTGCTAAACACACTACTAATTCAAATGAATGGACACACTAAAAGATGTAATCAATGAACATTACTTGGTACTTGCTAGCCATTTGCTATTCGTATATAATAGGTATACAACATTTTAAAAGACAAGGTAAAAATGTTTAAATGTTCTACGTTGTTTATATAATAGAGTGACACTTAATAGCAATTGCATAATTCGAAAGAAAAATGTAATATAGCACTAATTTTTACTTAATTACAAAGTAAAATTTTCACAACTACATTATTTTCAGTAATCACTGAATTATTGAATAAGACAAGGAATAATTCATTTCAATCATTCTATATAAACTCATATTGTTTATAATTAAATAAAAAAAATCAGTACAAAATTTTATCTAAATACAAATTTCTTAATCACAACATAATGCAACATAAATTATTTAAATCTTATGAAAATAAATAGGTTTAAAAAGTTCGACATCCACTAAATACTTGAGGTAATAATTTACAAACGAATAGGAATATCAAGATTACCAGATATCGTTAAACTCTCACTGACTGGGCGTTTACCACTGCCGCTGTTATCACTTAAAACATGTTCGTTTATTTCACTCGCGACGCGATGCAAATCGTTCGCGTACTCATTTTCACTCCGGGAAAGAAAAACATCGGACACCCTAAGAAATTGCACGGAATCCACGGCGCGCATTGACTCACTCCTCCCAAAGCGACTCGTGAGACTCCCACTTGGACATTTATTAATTTGAAAACTACTAACAGTCGTAGGAACCACTGCGTTACCTTTTTGGCGTACGCCAATTTCACTACCACTAGCAAGATTGCTACTTAGACAAAAACGGCCGTCGCATCGGCAGCCACCTTCTACATCATAGTTAGCAATATTGTCAGCGTATTTACTACAAAATATATAATGAAATCCATCTCGGGGGCGATCAACGTTAATCCTGACAACGTTGCCACATTGGCAATTCATTTCGCCACAATTTGAAGCAACGTTGTCACATTCACAAAATATTCTCTCAGAGGTTGTGTTGCCATGTCGGTAGGTGGGATTGCCGGAGGTGTAATTAACATTGCCAGTCTCGTAGTTTATGGCAATGTTGCCGCACTGGCAACTTAATCCTCCTTCTGCTCCGTCTCGTGTCATACGAAGTCCATGGCGTCGTGGGACTTCGTCGAGAACTTGCCGAATGAGCGTTTTTTGAATGTGCGTTCGATTAACTTCTTTATTTCGCTCACAATGAAAACGCTCGACGTCAAGCAAATAAGGAAGATTATATCTGAAATAATAAAATAAAATAGGTGTAAAGGTAAGGTTATAAAAGCCCACATAAACAAATTAAGATATTATGTTAAAAATAAGTACAACAGATACACACCGTGTCCGGTTAAAGCTTCAGTCTGGAAAACTTTCTGCAGCGGCGTAAAGTATACGACCAGCATTTGTCCGACGAGACTCAGTGTGACGGCGACCAGGAACATCTTGTTGGAAAACAGTCCGACTGTGAAGACGGACTTGGTCTGCGAGCGGCACGAGAGCGCGTTGAACATATCGAACAGCACGAAGCATGTGAACGTCATTGTGGTGTCGCGCGGCGTTATCTTGTTGTCGGACATCTGTCAATCATTATTAAACAATGTAGGTAAATTAAGAAAAGAAATATTGCTGAGAAAAATATTATGTGTAAACCACCTGACATTAATTCTTGTTTTATTTTTTTCTAGTCCCGCGATTAAAATCCAATCAAAAATTTCTCGCGCTAGAGTGTACAAACTCACGTGTGACCAAATGTCACAGGGACCAAATTCCTTCGCAATAAGCCTTATACTAGATTACTTTCGGCTGTGATGACGATAACGTAGCGTACTGACCTCTCTGTTGAAGACCCAGAGTGTCCCCGCGATGATGATGGCGGCGGAGAGGAGCACGTTGACGAGCAGCGAGCGCGAGATGATGCGGCGCGTGGTGTCGCGCGGCCGACGGCGCACCACCTCGTGGTCCACCGGCTCCACGCCCAGCGACTGCGCCGGGGGACCTGGCCACAACGAATAAATCCATCAAATAATAAATCAAGTTGTTTAGTTTACTCTCTTGCAATACAAGTAGGTTATTTGAACTTTTTGGTAGATAGAATAGTATATTAATCAATTAAATTATCTAGATAGTAAGACGCGCTATATGCAATGTCACAGCAGTGTAACCGAGACCGCAACACAATATCCCCAAATAGAAATGAAAATACTCGGGCACTATGTAATATAGGAAAAGAGGCCTTAGAGAGGACATAACGTGAAAATAGTCTCTTACAAAGGGTAAGTACATCTTTGCCCCACTGCCGGGGGCCGCGTTAAAATATGGATCGATCTAAAATTGATACTCACCGTCCATAATGATATTAATCCACAATATTTGCATGGCATTAAGCGGGTTAGGTATGCCCATGAGAGTAGCGAGCGCAATTAGAGAAAGAGCAGCGATGGAGGTCGACAGCTGGAAACGCACGAAGTTACGGATGTTGTAGAATATGCATTTGCCCTCTTCTATAGCCGCACTGGAAAAATAGAATATCATTAAATAAATGATAACAAGAAAAAACGCCTCTTAAAAAACTTAGTTCGATATAATATTTCAAATATTCAATCGAAAGCTGTCCAAACAATTAGTAGATACAATGGTGTCAAAAATCCGCTAGATGCGCTATTTGGCATGTTTCACCAATCACAAGCCCGAAGCTTGTTTCTCATTGGTCGAACATGCCCGCTGGATCTCATTCTACACCAGCACATCTAGCAGATATTTGACACAGAAACAAATAAATAAATTGTATACTAGAAATTAATTAACTAAAAATAAACTTACATGATGGTTGCAAAGTCATCGTCAACTAGAATCATGTCTGCGGCTTCTTTGCAGACATCGGTGCCATTTCCCATCGCAATGCCGATATCCGCTCGCTTCAGAGCCACACCATCGTTCACACCATCACCTGAAACATTAATATTAATATTAAACTGTTCGTTACATGAACAATGTAAAATAGATAAAAACAATGCTACTCAGCATTGTTATAATCTATTACAAATACTTTCAAAATTGTTTTTTTTTCTTATGGGACAGAAAGTTTAAATACCAACCTGTCATCCCGACAATATTGCCAAGCCTTTGCAGCGACTTCACGATAGAGAGCTTGTGCTTCGGAGTCACTCGATAGAATACGCTCACCTGCAAAATTACGTCCGTTAACAACAATAACTTTTAAAAATACTAATGATTTTGGCGTAGTAGTTTACTCACGGAATCTATGATACGGTCAAGTTCATCGTCAGCCATGGTGTCCAGCTGGTCTCCCGACAAAGACTGCGAGTGTAACACGTCCAGACCGACCATTTGAGCTAAAAAAAGAATCAGTTGTTTTATTTAAAGTAAACTCTTTTTTATCATTCATTTGGCATGCGCCTATATTCGCCTTGGTAAGATTATTAGTATGCTTTTAGCTAAGTAAGCTTTTGGTGCATTTTCTCACAAAACCCATAATACAATCATGCCTTCGCTGTTATTACACATTTTTAATAATAATAACGGATTTAACTCAAGTGTTTTATTTTACTTGCTGATGTTTCAATAAATGTACAGTCGCCATATTAGTAGCCGGGTATATAAATTATTCATTTAATATAGTGCTTACCAACGGCCAGCGCAGTCGGCCTCGCGTCCCCGGTGACCATCTTGACGTCGACGGCGGCGCGGCGCAGCGTGGCGATGGCGTCGCTCACGGAGGGCCGCGGCGGGTCGCACACGCCGCACACGCCCGTGTACGTCAGCGCCTCCAGCGACGCGCCGCGGGCGAGCGCTATGATCCTTAGGCCTGGAACAATTCATTACGTCAGATTATAAATAAAACTTCGATTTTATAAGCTAACAGTGGTCTCGACCGACGTTGTTCTTCAGGTTAAAACAGCGCTACAATAACCAATCGATTTGACAGTTCTTGTCGTTGAGATGGTAATATGTTTATATATTGTTAAGTTTTCTTATTTTCCGCGCCACTTCCTTTTCTTACATAAGAACCATCTCCTGATCATAAGACACACAACAAAATGGTTCAGTTAACTGAACACAATGGACTGTGACTTTGGACAATTATCAATAAATGATTTCGCCCTAAACTAAGCAAAGCTGCTACTACATTGATATTTATGCTCATTAGAATGCATTTATTTATAATTCAATTTATAATTGATGACAGCAATGTTACAATTTGACATGAGGAGACTTTTTTTATAAATTTACTTTTAATATATATTTTATATATTTGTATTCAAGAGTGCTTTGTTACCCATTCTCCCAATATTATAAGCCTCCGTCATAAAGTCGTTTTGCTTCTCCTTAGTGACGGGCGCGTAGTTTCCTGCGCTGTCGATGTACTGAGTGCAGAGCGGTAATATCTTCTCTATAGCGCCTTTCACGAACAGCTCTTCTTTTAATTTCCCGTCGTTAAATTTTGGAGCGCACTTCACCACCATCATTTTAGTTTCGGAGCTGTGGTAGAATGTTACTATTAATTAAATGCATTAATAACTTATTAAACATTTTTTTAATGTTTCCGGCGAAAAGTAATAATACATTTTACGAACATAATAAATGAAATATTTTCTAGAAATTACCTGAAGGGAATTTCATGTAGCCTTGTGTACAGCTCTCTTACATCATCCATTCCGTTCTTCATAGCGCAGGCCAGCAGGGCGCCCTCTGTCGGCTGACCGTACAACGTCTCGTCACGAATTGTAGCGTTGTTGCACAGTACGCCCACCTGTTATTAAAATTAGACTTTATTAATAGGGCAATACGTCTTATTTCTCTTTAGCAATTGATACTTAAAGTATTGCGTGCTTAAAGTAATTTAGTACATATTAATAAATAGGACACGAGGAAGAAGCCAGCCACATTATAGTACTTACTTACTAATATGTAGGCATACGAGAACATTTATTAAGACTAGTCGTGCCTTTTTCAATATCCAAGGTCATGGTTGGTTTGGTCAGGTGTGAAGTGGCACGCTTACGTAGAACATATTAAATGCAATGAAACGCTGCATGAACAAACATAGTACAAGGTGACATTTGTATTGTTTCGTATTGTTATGTATCAGAAAATAAATAAGTACAGCGACAGCGGTTCCGGCTGGGTGTGTGTATAGGCTCTAAAACATATTTATATATACATCTCACTAATATTATAAGAAACATGACTGACGTCATTCTGCCCGGAAAAACAGATACTCTAAAAACATTACCTTCATTGGAATGAAACAACAATAACGGATTTACTGAAGTTTCGATAACTTTAGTTTCCATATTTATAGCACGACTGACGGAAGTTTAACGCTAAAATGGTAAGTAAGTTCTGTTATTGTTGTTTCATTTCAATGTGTAATAACCACGAAGGCGTCAGAAATTATTGCCCACATTTTTTGGCTAGTCAGATAAAATAATCCAATCTTTATGATAAACCAAGGTGCCAGCCTCATTACTAAATTTCATTAAAACATGTTCAATTATCGAGTTATAAATAATGTATATAACTCCACTTTGTAATATTTATAATATATAGATATATTATATATGTATGTATACAGACAGGCGCGTGCAGTGGGTGTAGCGTAAGTATGGCGCAAGGGTAGGAACTCCATACATTAGTGACAATGTGCCTATATGAAATGCACGCCCTTGTATATGTCGCAGTGAGATGATAAAAACAGGGATTTGATCAAGTCCCTCAGTGATATGATCAACTCCCGGCTGATGATAAAAATACCACGCGTTGTGTCATTTCCCTAGCGAAATTTAGTGATTTGATCAAGTCTCCAAGTCATTTTAGGGAAATGGAAGAATCATAGAAATGGCTGCTAGATTTCTTCATTTCACTTAGTTATTTGATCAAATGCCTGAGCTGTTTTAGGGACATGATAAAACGAGTAATTAAGTCAACTCGGTTTTAACATTCCACCAAACACGTCTAGTTATTTGATCAACTCCCTAAACAGTTTTAGGGAAATGAAAGAATCACAGCAAGAACTGGTGGAATTCTTCATTACCATTAATGATTTCATCAAATCTCTTAGCTGATTTAGGAAAATGATAAAACTGGTCTTAGAAACAAGATACCCTTTAGGAAATAACTATTATTTGCCATAATTACGAATAAAGCAAATCCAGACTATTTCTTTGTGCACAGTGGGTATAATGTAGGGGACATCTTAATTAATGGCAACTGAAGGTCTCCTTTAGGTACGACGACGAGCGAAGCGAGGAGGAGTGTTAGGTAGAACTGTGACCTTGCAGCGCGCGAGCCGAGCGAGCGAAGCGAGCGTGCCGCGGCAGCGGCCGGCGAAGCGTCAGAACCGATACTTTTGATAATACAACGCGTTATATTTTCGCATGTGGCAGGATTTTATCATCTCTCTGAGGGATTTGGATTGGGATTCCTGTTTTTATCATTTTTCTAAAAATATTTAGGGAGTTGATCAAATCACTAGACGTGTTTGGTAAAATGTTAAAACCGAGTTGACTTGATTACTCGTTTTGTCATGTCCCTAAAACAGCTCAGGCATTTGATCAAATAACTAAGTGAAATGAAGAAATCTAGCAGGCATTTCTATGATTCTTTCATTTCCCTAAAATGACTTGGAGACTTGATCAAATCACTGAATTTCGCTAGGGAAATGACACAACGCGTGGTATTTTTATCATTACCCGGTAGTTGATCATATCACTGAGGGATTTGATCAAATCCCTGTTTTCATCAAATCACTGCGACATATACATGGGTACAGACCTCGAGCATGCTCTGCAGCGCCATCCTGGCGACGTCCAAGTCTCGCCCCTTGTACGCGCGCAGCTGCACGTCGCCGCGCGCGTTGTACCCAGCGCCGCGCACCTCCGCGATGTGACCGCCAGATGTCGACATACACGTCACTGTCATCTCGTTCTTTGTCAGGGTACCTGGAATAGAAGACAGTGCATTGTATAACGCGGTAACGTGTGTGTTTTACAATAGCTAAAGACATCGATCGGCTGATCAATACATCGGTTAAGCTCTAATTGATTAAGTAAATTATCGTATTACGGGGTCATTTTATTAACTGTTTGAAACTTAAATATTATTATATACTGCGCGTGACACTTACATAGGACATTGTAAAACAGATCCTAAATATATATTTCAAGGCTTCCTTCGTCTATCTTTATAAAAGAAAGTCGTGTTAGTTACTCCGTTTATAACTCAAGAACGGCTAAACCGATTTGGCTGAAAATTGGCGAGGAGCTTAGAGCCAGGAAAAGGACATAAGATACTTTTTATCACGTTTCAGTAGAAACATAATCAGCTCAAATTTTAAAAATAGTTTAACAAAACGCAACAATGACAGCTGTCAAATCTACTTTGCCGGGCGAGACGAAGTCTGCAGGGACCGCTAGTTAAGAATAAATATAGTTATTATGAATTATTAATGAATATTAAATAAATGTACCTAGGTATGTCATTGGAGTGACTCCTTATTTTTCGAAATTTCATGCTATAGCAGAATAGAATACATAGACTGCTAACAATATAACCCATCCTTATATTATTATCATTACCGCATAGTGAAGCAATAAATAACCATACACCGCTCTAAACGCGGAACGGTTTTTATTGTTTACAATCAGTCACCACCATTACGTATCGTTGAAATGACCTAACAAGCGTGTTTATGAAGTACCTGTCTTATCGCTGCATATAACGTTGACACATCCGAGCGTTTCCACGGTGGGTAGCTTCTTTACAATTGCATTTCGCTTCGCCATACGCATTACACCGAGAGCTAGCGTCACCGTCACGACAATTGGTAGACCTGTTGACATAATAAGAAAATGTTTTATTTTACGCATATTTTTTTTTTCTCTCACTGTCTATTTAATTTCACGTTTCTATCCGTTCCCTTAGCCCTTAGCCTATTCAATACAAACAAATAAACAAATCTTTCCTTATTATTATATCAATATAGACAAAGTAATAAATAGACAGATAACAAATGTTCATCTGGATGAATTACATTGCGTAAGCGGTACGTAATGGGTAATTCATTTAATAACTACCTTTGTATTTACAGCTTATCTGCTAGAAAAGTAGTATGTATTAGGTAATCGTTTACTTGAGGTTGTATAATGTATACCTATGGACATTGCGAAACTGACCTTTAATTCACTCATTTCTATGCATTAAATTGATGGCCTATTTATTAGTTTAGTGGTCAGAGCCCCTGATTGCGAAACCGGAGGTTCCGAATTCAAATCCTGCTAAGGGCAGAAATCACTGTAATGGACACGTGCATGTGCATGAAATCTTGAGTTCTTAAATGTATTTATGTATGTTTACCTGTAGGTATCCATAATATAAGCTTTGCTTAGTTTCGACTAGATCGATTAGTGAAATGTCCAATATTATTTATTTTTAGGATTCCGTATATATTTTAAGTTTACCTTCAGGAATCGCGGCGACGGCCAAACTAACGCTGATAGTAAACATGTCCTGCAGAGCCTTGCCTTGCAGCCAGCCAGCCATCATGATGAACCCAATGATGCAGAATGAGTACAACGAGAGCTGAGCTCCCAGCGTATCCATGGACTTCTGCAGTGGAGTCTTAGGCGCTTCTTCCGCTTGCATCATACGGAAAATATCGCCGAATTCGGAGCGCTCACCTGTGCTCACGACGATACCCTAAGAGCATTCCAGATACACATTAATGGTGTTTGAAGAGCAGATATTGTAATCAAAGTTATTAGGAGTTAGTGGTAGGTAACGATTAGGTTCCGGTTATGTGGAAACAATATAATATCAATTCTTGTAAGACTTCCATGTGTTCGTTAAATTGACACACACTGTTTGTAAAAAATATGTGATAAAGTAGTTGTTTCATATTTTATTTTACTTCAATAACTTCTGATAGTATTCGCGATAGAATCACTCATCAGAACAAAAATAACTAACATTAAATTTTAATAAAATAAGAATACCTGGTGGTTACTTTGTAATTATATCAATCGTAATTAAATACATCCTATAAGTTATGAAATTATAGAACAAAAATATGTTTATTTAATTTAAAGCCATAAAATTTGTCCAATGTGTCAAATTGTTCGTTCGGTGACTTAATTATTCGATTTGCAATACTTATTAGTAGTAGGACAATTATTAAGATAGAGATAGTGAGAAAATAAATTATTTATATTACTATATCAAAACTCATAATTACGCTCACGTTTACTACAGATATGAAATAGTTCAGTTACTATCAACACGTACGTTGCAAACTGTGACAGGTTTAGTGTACTTGTTGTTTTGAAATATTGTATTCACTAGTCACAACAGCGATATATTAATAAGTACCTACGTACTGTATAATAACAATACTTAAACGCGTAGGTATAACATTCTTAAAAACTAAGATCACAGGAGTAATCGTAGTAAGCCATTTAGGTCTTGCGCTAAGAGTTTGTAGTATATTTCATCATTACAAAAACATAGCTAGGAGACCTATTCTTTAATAACATGACTCAGTTAGTTGATTTCCTGATGATTTTTCTTTATTGCAGTTATTTTCATTCACATGGTCACATCTTAGAATAAGCACGTACTAGTAATTATATCTTACGTCTCATGGTTTATTTATGTTCTAGTGTAAGTTGTCACTATTTACGTAACGTTGTATTTTATTAGATTTCTAAAAAGGCAACTGTACCATTGATTTTTATCTGAAGCTAATATTGGCTTGTAAAAGTTTTCCTTGAGTCCTATTTAAATATTTAATAATTTGATTTTTATTTCATTTAAGAACCATTCTATAAAGAGAAACACCGTCATACCAAAATTATTATTCATTAAATCACCAATAATCTAGAAGAAAAATAATATTTGGCTCTAACCTTAGCATTTCCACATCGCACCAGCGTCCCCATAAAAGCGATGTTGTCCTTATTAACACGCCCCGCGGCGGCTTTATTCGGCAGTACATTTTTCACTGCCGGTTCCGTTTCCCCGGTAAATGACGACTCGTCTATTGCGAGGTCAGTGGAATCGAAAAGCCGAAGATCCGCCGGGACTCGGTCGCCAACATTTAGATGGACGACATCACCGGGTACGAGGTTACGAGCTAAGAAGTGCTCAATGCTTCCTTCGCGGAGGCTGAAAATATGGAAAATTTTAATGACCGTTTTTAAAAAGTGCATAGTTCAGTCACTTTTGTAACATAGCTTGTAAGCACTAAATCTCTATGAATACGATTGAGAACATATTTAATAAAAACAAATGAAAGTCATGAGAGAGAACGCTCGATTTTATATCTTGGAACCTTTGCTGTCAAACCATTCTAATTTTACATGTACTCACCAGTTGCAAGTCGGTGGCACGAGTTTATTCAGCTCTTCGAGAGATTTCTCGGAGCGATATTCCTGCACGAAGGCAACCGTCACCACGATCATGATGGCAACAGTGATGGAAATTGCATCATCATACTGCCGCATACATACACTCACTAGTGCAGACCCTGCAAAAAGGAGTATTGTGATAAAATAACCCTAAGTATTATACCAAAGTACTTTAAAATCTGTTTCTCTCAAAAAGTCCAGCCCCCTTAAATGACCAAGTGACCTTTTCGTTAGCTTAAGTAATTTAAGAAAATTTTGCATTCAATTCGTTAGCTTACTATTTTCGATTGGGACTTGTCTATTGGTTCATATCTTCCATGAAATAAAAGAAGAAACTAATTGTGTGTCAAAAAACTGTTTGTGTCAAAAAACCATGTAAGTATATCAATAAAATATCGTAAATATCCAAGAGTAAAATTACCAAGCTCCACAATTTCTATTTAATTGGTTAAGCAAACCCTCGCTTCAAAATAACATCATGCATCGACATAATATCTGAAATAATCCATAGGTTGGTTGCACGAGTTGATTACATGGCGAGGAAGGACGGTCAAAGCAAATTTGTAATCTCTGTAATCTCATGAAATCCAGTTTTGCATTATTGAATTTCCCGACAGAACTTGAGTTCCAGTGGTTAATTCAATGGTCAGTATATATCCCTTAAAGGAGAACACGTACCGTAGAATCGTATGTGATATGTTTAAGTGCTTTATAAATCTTTCTTTTAAATATGTATAAATATACCTCTTAAACCTAAGTTAATGATAAAGTAACGTAGTAGAAACTACTTTAAGTTAATGATTTCGCTAATCCATATTATAAACTAAAAACACCCAAAATCCAGTTTCTCGCAACATACAAATGAACATGAAAGTCGACTAGGCTAATATATAATATATGCAGTTATACTAAGAAATTAAACTTTAATGTGGTAAAACCTATTCAGTACAAGTCAAGTGAGTTCGCGAGACCTAAAACGTTTTCATTTAATCCATTATTGTTTTATTACTTATTATTAGCAGCGGTGATAAATATCGGCTATTGTATTGTTTCATCAACGTCAATAACAAGTAATTGTGTATTAATAGACTAGGCGCCTTTGTTCTTCGCGTTACGTTTATAAAACATAACGTAAACTTAGTTGTCTAATGAGACAAGATCAGAAATACAATTGATACATAGAACATAACTATAAACAAACCAGATGTATATAATTAAAGATAACGCGTTTATAATTATATAGGTACCTACCTACAATACCAGATGACCCGGCGAACTTAGTACCGCGTTTAATGTATAATATTTTTTTTTCCCTAGCTTATTTCTAATTTCCTCAACATAAAAACTTTTCCTGGACTTCCGCGAATATTTCAAAACTAAAATTCGCCAAAGCGGTCAATCCTTTCTAATATTTTAGCAATACTAACAAAACAATCCATAGTTTGTTATATGTATAACTAGACTAAATTAAGAAAAAAGTAAACTACTTTTCTTCTTAATAAATCTCCAGGAAAAAGTACTTACCTACATTATGCAATTTCCATTAATATCCTTTTCTAGTAATAACAGATAATTCGAGATGAGACCTTAGTTTTAATAACTATAGTGATGATTGTATTTAACCTTGGTACAAGTTGTGCCCTGTAATATCTGCCGCGGAGTGTTATTTTTTATACAAACTTTCATCCCAATGAGTTAGATTTCCAATAACCCTTTCATGAGCCTAGCTTCAATAGTTTACGTCAGTCAATCTACCGAGACAATGTTTCTATAAGATATTTAAACAGTAAATAAGTAGGCCTTAAAGGAAATTCTTACTTTCAGAATAACACTGTGTTCAAAATATAATATATCAATGTTATGATATATGAATAGCAAGCATATTGATCACACATTTGTATTGTACCTATTCCAGTAATCGTAAAGTAATATCCTTTTATCAAACATCTGTCATAACCAATACATCAGGCTAAAATATTCAGAAACATAATCCACATAATGGAATCCACAAATGTACTTAGCTCAAATGGAATAAATAATAGCAGGGTTCGTTATAAACGTCGAGTTTTATAATTCGTTGCCGAGGCCGCCGAAAAGGTATTTTATTAATTTTGATCAATACTATTTGTTTACTTTTTAAAGGTTTACCTTCATTTTTAACAAGTTATTTTATCAGTCCGGTTTTACAACACGTATTTATTACATGTCTAGAGGTTTCGAGTCTCACGAGTAAAAGTGCAGTCTTGTATTTTCATGTAGTTTACAAGACTCGTTTGAAACTCGACCGAAACAAATGGTAATTTTATGTAAAATACTAATTAATTGATTAGCAATTGATTGGGTCGCTCTAGACTATCTACATTCGGGAAGGGCAAACATTTTCCATGTACAGTAATTGGCTTTAAATGGCATGGTTTCAAATCCAATTGCAAGGCAGACACCAAAAGTATTGTTATTTATCAAAATTATAGACCGCAAAAACCTATCCAATTACACATTGTTTTTTTGCGTTATGGACAGTTAAAACTAACGTTACGGCAGCGCATGCGCAAATGCGGTGACATTGACCCCAGAATGCCTAGGAAAGGTTATTGACAACATTAGATTTTTTTAACTATATTTGTTTTAAATAGCCAAAATAGAACCTGTCACATGTGTGTAAAAAGCTATTTTATTATTACATTAACATTTAGTAAAAGTCTGCAGATTATAATTTTAACAGGAAAGTATTACACATATGTTATATTTAAATTAATAATAAAAAAATATACTATTAGATAGTATAAACATTTAGATATTTAATTCGTTCTAAATACGCATGTCTCGGAAACAACCACAACAAAGCCCAGATAATCTTATACAAGCCGTGAATTTCTAAAAATATGTCTGTGATAGACACACACAAGTAAAATTAACCATTATAATTATACAATTCTTGTGTTTCGTTTAAAAAAAAAATTGTGTCACATACATCCTTTACAAAAAGGAGCACAATTGATACTTTAATTTTAAAAACAATGAACGATATTTAAAGATATTGAAGTTATTACGTAAAACTATAAAATTTATTGATCTTCACAAAGCAACTGAATAAACTAACTATAAAATTATTCAATGTTGATTTTTCCAATGGCAGCCAGACAAAATGTATATTACTACTGTTCTATATTTATGAAAGGTAAACACATCTTTTAGAGATAAAAGTTTTTAAAAATGTATTAAGGTAAAACCCCTTTTAAGCTCTTAGTAAAACAAATCAAAACCTACGTGAGTAATTCACGGATGAAAGTCAGCCTAATTCTACACAACTTTTTATCTGAAAAAAAGTAAAAAAATATATAAGGCCGTCTATTTATTATTTGAAATATGTGTTATTTATATTTTACCGCAGTAATCCTTAAAAAATACAAAGGATAATAACAAATATATTCTTGATTTCCTGTTTAAACAACTAAGTTATATTTTTTTGACACATGAATCGTTAATACATGTAGTTTCATAACATTATGATGTCAAAGAAAATATTTGCTTTACATACTTATTATTTAACACAACCGTGAACCAACTGTCGTGATTTTAAGTGAAAACTACACCCGTGGCACATTTTAATAATATCATCATATAAAAAGGCTATATCAATTCACCAAAAACTTTAAAGAAAAACAGTTAAAAAAGTATCTCTACATTTTTTATAAGCGGTTTGTCGTAGGTATAATGATAAACATTAGGTTCTGTCCTATTGCTGGTACCAGGTGGTAATAGCCATATTTAAATATGTAGTTGTTTTAAAAATCCTAGGAATCCTCCTATTTCTCATAATCGGTTGAAAAAATCGACTCTTAGTGTAGACCGATACTAAAAATTTGGACAATTAATAGAATAATTTAACGCTATTATTATAAATTTGCTGTAAATTACTTTTTAACGATATACCTAACACACATGTAAGAGAGTGCAATAACAGTGAGTCAGGCCGCAATAACTGTCAAGATATCTCTATCAGTAGGTGTTGGTAACGTGTGGCAGTCTTCCAACACAGAGATGCAACAGTCTGCCTAAATCTTTAAATAAAAAAAACAACGATCTTCAGTGGAGAATATACGTAATTAAAGCTTACTTTAAATCAATCTTAATGATCATATATTTTTCACTGTATCAAAGAAAATAATCAATTTTGTTTGTCCTTCGTATCCCATCAAGTTTATTCTGTTCCGAAAAATGTACTAGTTACTACAACGAATTAAAATGTATCCCTACCCTAGTTGAAATATTTGTATAATAATTATTGAGTTTTTATGAAACAATATATATAGAAAGTTCTAACTAATAATCTATTGCCTCCAGTCATTCCATGAAACAAGTGGAAAGTAATTTAATACCGCAATGTAAAAACTACGTACTATATGTTCCATACAGTGACGCGGTACCTGTTAATTATAACGATAATTTAACACGCAGTAATGGGTACGTAAGAAAACAAATATCGACCAGACACCAGTTAATAAAATTCATCTAATACAATACTACAATAATATTCTCCTTTTGTACATCATCAACAGGGTTCTGGAAAATATTTAAGAGAAAGGTTTAGTTAATGATCTAACCTATATGCTGACGTCTATTTCGAGTTGTACCTTACTGTAATTCGGTGGGAAGCTAAACCACTACAACTGAGAAATAGGAAGCTCACTCACCAAGTAAGAGCAATATGAGCGGGTTTTGGAATTGCTCGATGTACTTCTTCCATAGTGGATCCTCCTCTTTGACTTGGAATTCATTGGGACCGACGAAGTTCATCCGATCGTTCGCTTCCCGCCATGACAACCCTCGGCGGACATCCACATGAAGCCTGTCCGCCACCTATATAATAAAAGACAGTTTAAATATCATAGATATATACTAATGTTATTCATAGAAAAAACATAGGTACCTTACTTAATTCCTAATAAACTCGTCGAATTAAAAAAATACCCAAATTGTTTTTCCGATACACTCATTAATTTTTACATTGTGCTTTTCCACTAGCTATGCCTCACGTTTTCACCAAACTTGTTCTTGACTGTAAAACAGGCTAGGCGGACGGATAACAAAGTATTCCTATATTTTTTTTATGTACGGAATCCGAAAAACATAAATTATTTCAGCTGACAATATAAACATCAGTCTAAATGCGCCAGACACATTTTCAATAGGTACTAGTAATTAGGAACAAGTAATAAAGTTTATTAAAATTGTTTTTTTTTTCACTTTTCTACCACTCAACGCTAAACTAGTAAATTCGAGCCACCTTATACTTTTATTAGTTGCAGTGCGCCTATACACATAATTAACCCCGGGAGTCCGTGAGTCATAACGTTTCGGATGTTATCGGCTATCACATCAAAATAGTGAATCACCTAATATTTATACAGTGGTTACATTTAAAAAATAATATTTTGTGTAAAGTTACGTGGATAATTTCAGAAGAACAATTACACATAGTATGTATATATTAAGACAGAGCAGCGGGAAACTTGTACGGATGTGGGAATAACATGCACAAAAAAATCATTTTAATAATTTGTTAAATTTAATATACTCAAATAATATATATTTATAGGTAAAGCTTATAAAACGTTATGAAAAATATAGATCGTCTGGCCTTTCACACGGTAGGTAATATTTTTATGTCATGCTTGATACAATACAGCGATACTGATAACGCGTAATGTTTTAATAAAGGTAACCTACCTACTGCAGTAGACTGATCCCGCTTTTCAATTTTTTTTGTCAAGTATTATATACATTGGAATGAAACAACTACGAATGGATTGAACTCGAGTATTTTATTCAATTTGCTGACGTTTTGGATTCTTTACAGTTTCCATAATCGTAGCACGACCGAGCTGACAATAGTCTAACCCTATTAAGTATATTATTTTTGGCAGTGAACATTTAACGTGTGTCACTATAATATATTATAGCCTATATTAATTCCAGATACTAAAGCACCCTCCAAACCCTAAACTTTGCCAAACACTTTTAGGTCAAGAGCTCGCCTCGTGACCTTTAGTTCCCAAGACAAAGGGCACCTAATTGACAATTTATGCCTTGGCCTGGAATTTACTCTCAATGGAACGTGAAGCAGATTTTAATTAAGGGACGAAGACAAAAGATCAGACTAAGCTAGAAAGATAACCTGAGTGTTTTGACGTTGTAGATACCTACTTTGCGAAATAGATTTGCATATATATCGCCCAAAACGACGATAGTTAAATAGTACTTATAACCCAAACAATCATCAGCCATTGGTGTAAGACTAATTTAAAATAAATGAATACACGACATTGAAATTAGTTTCGTTTATTAATTCATAACTCGGATTAACGCATGACAGTGATGACATCGAAGGTGATGTATCTACTTTTCGCTGCTTACTTTAATTGTAAGGTTGTTAAAGTAACTAAAAAAATATATAGAAATTCTATCATTTTAAGCTACCACTAGGTACACACAAACGTTGATCCCATGCGTCCCCTTAACGGCAGTGCGGGAAACGCCGGTGTGTTTTTAGTGGGTAGGCCCGGGAACTAGTCCCGGGAGAGTCCCACATACCCTCAGGCCGCCCCAGGCCCGGGGGATGCGTAAGGCATTTTCACACCGTCAAAAAAAAAAAAAAAAGGTACACACAAACGTCAATAAAATAAGTCTAGAGAAGTGTTTTTTAAGAGCCGATGTTAGGCCGCGGGTCAGGTACTACTGTACTAGGTTCTCTTGCTCCCCTGATCTCAATTGGTTACTAAAAATAAATGTTACCTCCTCCCAGGTGAGGATAGATCCCTCAACGGCGCTGATCCACATGTCTCCAGCTCCGACGCCAACGTCGATCACCCCGCGTCGACCCTCCTCCGGGCTCGAGTGCTATAAACAAATATATAATTTAACGAGTGAAAGTTACGAAAATAATATGTATTTCTAACACAACTACCTAAAACACATCACATATATATATTAATTAGCGTGAAATTAAACACTTTTAACGTTCGGTAGGTATTTATACAGGCGACGGTTTATTAAATTTAGCGATAAAGAAACACCTAACCTTAAGCCAAAATCTAATGAGTTTCTCCATGTCTTGAAAAACAGACAGACTGCTCTGTAGTAATAAATATAAATTAGAACACTGATGTATTTAAAACATTCACAAATGCAAATTTTCCTGTTAATTCGCTCTCACACATTGTGCCAGTAGCGCTAGTCGAGTTCGACTGGCAGTTTCATGGGCATAAAATTTTTGACTATAGTGATTACGTACATTAAATAAATACCTATATTACTTTAATACGAAATGGTGTTAAAACTGTAAAACGTGGCATGGTAACAATAATTATCGACATAGTTAAAATTTTATAGATTCATGTCTCATAAATTTATAATATTATAATTTAACTTACTTACAGATAAATTAATGAATTTTATTGAATGTAATGTCTAGTAGAATTTTTTGTGTCATGTTTTCTTTATGAATTCATCTTCTGAAGCTTAGTTGCATGAGCCTATACTCATATCGAACACTTTACGGTTTCCGCATTTGCAGCAGATTGAGTTGATAATAGCCTAACACTTTAAGTACCTACTAGTAAAATACAACCCCTTGCGTGATCATGAGTTTTACAAGCAGAGGCGTCATTAGCCCATGTAAAGCCGGTGTGCAAACACTAGCGCCCCCTAATATACGCACGGTCAAAATAAAATGGGTACAAAGAACAACTAAAAACCCATAATGTTACCACAAACAGACAAATTTCTCCAATGAATAATAAACTCTTGGAGATTAAATTTGAAGAAGAAATTTGTTGTGTTAAGATACAATGATGTGCTGTTGATGGTATTTAGCTGGTATTTTAAATAGCTAGTGCGAAATACGCCATGTAGGTCTATAAGTGTATCTTGGATAAACCTAACCATTTAATTAAGATTGATAAACCCCAGTCCTTGCAATATATACATACTTGGGTAAGATACAAAATGAGACAATTGAGATTAAAAAATATATCAACTTCAAAAGAAAAGATTTTACGTATGACATGTTTGGGGTGAATCCTAATTCTCCAATTATCAGTATCCAGACTTAATATTTTAATGCCAAACAACATCATTACTTGTTCTATAATCAAATAATTAATTAATATTTCATTGTATTTCAATATACTTAAAGAAAAAATAAGAAATAAGATTTGTTTAAATACAATGTTTCAAAATAGGGCAAGTACTATTATAATAATTATATAAACAACTAGCGGCCCGGATCCCTTTTTTTATAGCCTATGTCACTCGGAAATAGTGTAGTTTTCCAAATAGAAAGATTTTTCAAATCGGTCCAGTTGTTTAGGAGCCTATTCAATCCAAACAAACAAACTTTTCCTCTTTAGTATATTAGTATAGAAAATGAGACTTAATTTTCTATGTAAATACATATTACTTAAGTAGGTACCTCAGATGTTTCAGATGAAACACTGCAACCATGATAATTTATTATAATATATGAAAATTGTTGAATTTTAAAGGAGTAAAAGGTAAAACAGAGAATAAAGTACCTACTGGCTAATGTAAAAATGATGATGTAACATATTAAGATTCTCAACTTTGTCAGAAAATACAAAACTTGTAAGTGACAGCAAAAATCAAACCAAAATAAGCTTTAACTAGTTATTTTAATCTTTCTCTTACATGTTAAGCTTAGCTAAATAATCAAATAGATATAAATGATTATTTTTTTACAGTTTGCCTATCAACACAGACTAACATTCACAGATTTTAGGAAGACATAGTTAATAGTAGTCTATTATTTGGCCCAGTATAATTTTATAAGGTACTAGCTTCTGCCCGCGACTTCGTCCGCGTGGAACTCCTCCTTTTTTGCAGTCGGTTAAAAAAGTAGCCTATGTCCTTTCTCAGGCTCCAGACTTTCTTTGTACCAAATTTAATTTAAATCGGTCCAGTAGTTTTAGCGTGAAAGCGTAACAGACAGACAGACAGACAGACAGACAGAGTTACTTTCGCATTTATAATATTAGTTAGGATGTAACTGTCAGTGTATATTAAGATCATCTGTGAACATTCCTCAGCTACCTACCAGTAAAGTACATACTTACATAAAAACTTAAAACAAAGTTTTATTTTAATTTTTTTACTAAAAATCAGAAATCCTTATATTGTAAGTGTCTAATAGGCAATCTAGATTTCATGATATTGTTAATAATTGGATGTTAGTTTCAAAGTAAAAGTGTACCTATTGTCGTCACGTGTAATGGAGAAAGTGGATATGGGAACATTAATTATCGGCACAAATAAATGAAAGTAATAAATAGTTAAAGTTATCCTTATGACACATTGCTTAATAAAATCGACAAAATCAATAGTTAGTGCAATGCGCTCGAATAGGTAGTAACTAGGTCGTATAAATCAAGTGGACGAGCAACGTAAACTAACTTTAAAAGCCCGCCGCCTACCCCGACTCTGTAATTATAGCTAGAAACAAAAATATAAGCTGTATCTAACGAATCATAATCTTCGTTGGAATTATACAAAGTGGCTACTACGACTACGTCTTAACTAAAACATAACAAGTGAACTTAATCAATAACATTTCAAAAGGTACACAAAACCAAATCAATAATTTCAACAAGCTACTAACCACACTGGCGGTGTCTTGGCTGTCTAAAGAATATTTGTCCGTATCCTTTCCTTGCTGGTCATTGGTGAAATTTTCATATTTACGAGTAGGACTATTTTTCATTGTTAATACAAAGTACTAAATCCTAAGCCTCGCAAGACATTTTTATACGCCTAAAACGACAACACAACCCTTCAGCGAAAGGGAAAAACTGACAAAGTGACACAGTAAAAAGTGACAAGACAACATGACAGGTGAACCGACGAATAGAAGAATCAAAAGAATGGTTTCAAATTGAATGAATGTACCTAACTAAAAACAATGTTGAAGTAATAGATTTAGAATCTTAAAGACACAGTCGTATTAAATGTGAATATCGAGGGCTATTTTCCTTAAACCCTTACAAAAAATGAAAAACCTTGCACGCTCTATGCCCGTCTGTAAATATTATATTATAGTGGCGGCGTGTACAATTACTTCTCGGTACACTATATATTAGATTTTGTTGTATGGGGTGAGTGAACGTTTGGTAAACAAAGGGTAAACGCGAATGAATGACATACGTATGACAGTTAGTGTAAAACATTGCCAGAGCAAAATTAATATACTTACTATGTTAACTATGTACACACACTCCATAATTGAATATACTAGTTAGGTAACATTTTAGTTCGCACTAATTAAAAAACACTCCATCTAGATCTAAAAAGTACTTAGTCTCGTTTATTAGGTACCCTTTATTTATTATACAATAAATCAATCAAAGATGTACCTACTAACCTTTGTAAAAATCGCTGTTTCCACATTCCACATCTGTATTTGCGTATATTCTTTGCTTTCGTCATTTCTATTATTGCGGCGAAACATTTTATATCACTAATATTATACATGATCACTACATAAAAAAGCGCATTATTTATCACTAGATCAAACTATAGTTTTAGCCTACATGCGTACATAAAAGATTATCAAACAATAATTCAACTGCTTAGTTTTAAATACTTGTATTGACAATACTAAGCCAAGACTGAAATAGTAATAAATACACTATCAACCTCTTATCATTGGGTACGTGTAGTGTAAATTGTAGAATTTTCGTGTTCCAATAGAATTTAAAGATAACACTTGGCATGTATGTGTCTTATCTACGCCTATTATAAATTATAACACCAGATGACTTATCTACTTAAGTAGGTAGGTAAGTACATCTTTTGACCGCCATTCTTAAAATTTAATAAGTACCTAAATTGATCTAATGCGATTTGAACTCACGTGCATATTGCACAGGGTTCCGTACCAAGTATATTAACATTAATATATAATTATAATGCCCAGTATAAACTGATTCGCACTTTGAATGAACTTACGTGCCTGAGCGTAAGTCGGTTTATATTGGTCAATCAAAAGGGCTTATTGTGAGGGTCTCGGTATTTTAAAATTTAATCTCAAAATAAGTTACCTACCCATTTATATTATAAGAAAAAATACCTAGTTTTTGTCTAGAAATCAAATATGTAAATAAGTTATTCAAATATTTACGTAAATAGTTAGTGAGGATATAAGATAATAGAATTAACCCTACATGTGTTTTTGACACCAATGAATGGATTAACTAAAAAACAAATATATTGATCTAATACGATTTTTTAATATTTCCTATTAAATAAAATTTACAAAACATTTAATAAGGTGACTATGATTTTAGTCCATCTTGGAGACCGAATCCAGGGCCAGTTGGTGCTTCAGTTAGGGATGTGAGCCCCCCAAGTGGTTCAGAAGCAAATCTTCCATTCCTAAAACCAAAATAATAAGTACTGTACTATTGTTTAGTGTGTTGTGTTTTAGAGGTGGAAAATAAGGTTTATTATAGATTCTTATATGCCCGAACCAAGGGATGTCAGTCTAATAGTATACATATTTTATCTTTTGCAAGAATCCCTACTAATATTATAAATGCGAAAGTAGGTAACTTTCTGTCTGTCTGTTACGCGTTGACGCTAAAACTACTGGGCCGATTTAAATGATATTGGTACAAAGAAAGTCTGGAGCCTGAGATAGGACATAGGCTACTTTTTAACCAACTGCAAAAAAGGAGGAGTTCCACGCGGACGAAGTCGCGGGCAGAAGCTAGTTCAATAATATAAATAGGTAAGTATCTACTTAGATACTTCACTATAAAAAATAATGCACACACGTAGGTATGTAATTAACTTAGAAAAGTGAACGTAGGCACGTTATCATTTTTTATTACCAGGCCCTTTTAGAACCAGGCCACGACAGCAGTATTGCCAACTCACATAAATATTCGCATTTTATTAATTAAGTTAATAAAATCAAGGCGATATTTCGGATTCAAATAAGTAGATATTATGAATTTGTAAGGATATCATATAAAGTAGATAGATAGTTTGTTTTACTGTTTCCTATGTAATTTAAAAGGTACTGGCACTGCAATTCTGTGGAATAATCTGAAGTATTTTGTGCCAAATAAGAAAGTAAAGGCCTGAGAAGTTAATTATCAAAGAATAGCGAAACATGCCCATGATAAGTTTGTATACCTTGGTCCAGGTAGAGGCTTTTCGTCATTTTTCAATTTTTGAATGATTTCTTTGGTGTCTTCAACGGTTAGATCTTCCTAAAAAAAACATGAAATTTTAATATATGTATTTTTAAAAGATTATCGTGAATTATTTGATTAAAGTAGTAGTTACTAGTCTAGAAAGTATTATAGATAAAGATCTGAAGATCAACTGACCTATGACATAATATGTTTTTAAAAATAGTGGTGTAGTCTAATGTCATGTCGCATTACTGTATTTTTAAGAAAACTTGTCTTGAACAATTCTAAATTATAAATTTATAAATGGCACACAAAATAACATATTATTAAGTGTTTTCGTTTATTAAGAATGACATAAAGTACTTACGTAGTAATCATCATTTACTTGCACCATGGGTGCATTTACACAAGCTCCGAGACATTCAACCTAAAATTGAAATATGAATGATTACAACAAAGGAAATATTATTAACACAACTATTCTATACCTTTAAATAAAGTTTTAACATTTTTTTTACCTCAGAAAGTGAGAATTTTCCACAAGGACTATTTCCACCAACTTCACAGCCAGTAGCCTCCTTAATAGCCTTCAGAACTTCATCGGAACCTCGCAGCCAGCAAGGAGTGGTAGTGCAGACTTGTAAGTGGTACTTGCCAATTGGTCTCCTGGAAAAATAATTATTGTTTTGATTATTTAGGGTGGTGCACAACTTGACACCTAATATAGAACTAAATTCATATTTAGTAAATTGACCTGCATTTTGATTTTTCTTAGAAATATCAGAACTAAGTAGTGATGCCAAGGTTCTTGAAAAAGTTTTAGTGCATTACCTACTAAGTATTAATTTTTAATAAATGAAAATTTCACATTTTAACTCATGTCAGTAGTTTTGGAAACCAGGATACCTTTCCTTATTCAACTTTGATTGAAACAACTAAATCACACATACTCTACATAAAATACTAACCTAATAAACATAGTATAAAAAGTGGCCACTTCATAAACTCTCATTCTTGGTAAATTCAAGATCTCGGCAACTTTGTGCATGGCGGAGATAGGGAGCCAACCTCCAGCCTGACGCTGTGCCAGATCAAGAAGAGGAATCATTGCTGCACGTTTATGGCCTTCAGGGTAGATTTCGAGGAGTGCATCAGCCCGCTGAAGAGGAGAATTAGTTAATACTAGTCCATATCACAAAACCTTAAATACTTGAATTCTCATTAATGTAACATGATCGATAGAACTGAGTTGATGCTAGTCATTTTATAAAGTCCTATGAAGTTTTCACTTTTAGCATAGTTTGCTTGAAAAGTGAAGTTGTAATCTTTTCCAAACAGGAGAAACTGCAGGTTGAGTTGGTTATAAAAATATGGAACATGGAATAATTTTACTAGAAAAGCTACTATAATTTAGACAGTAAATATATTGTAGTCATATGAGTGTTATCAATTGGTTCCGATAAGTTTATAAAATTGCTTTTAAAGATTTGGATGCAGCAGGCTATAATAAATCTAAGCCACTTTCAGCCTAAATAAGTACTAAAATAGAAAGCAGTTACATAGGAAGAAGTGATAACAAACATAAGACAATGAGGTTACAATATGTAAACATGGGTTATTTTATTTACTAGGACACTTTTACATGAAAGTAAAATTATTTAAAAAAAATACTTTCCTTTTGCAAATTAAGCATCCTACGACATAATAAAATAAATAATAATCAAACCAAAGAAGACTATACCTTTTGATTGGCTGGCGTGAATTCAAACGGGATGTTAGGATTGTCCTCAGGGGTGTCACGATGGACGAATAAGCTATCATGCCGTAGTGTGGAGCTTGTCTGGAGGGCCCTGGACGAAGTGCGCCACTAGAATAAAATGTTTTATCTCAACAATCACGATGGTCCAGGACCAGAAGAAATGTCAAATTGATATTATATAATGTTATTTATCATCATAAAAAATATATCATGTAAAGAACAATATTTAATTATGTACGTACCAGACCCTGAACTCCAGTTCTAAGGCTGGATAACATGTTTATTTTCGTTAGTACTGTAAGCTTAAATATCAGAGTTGCGAAACACTGTTCGCGAACAACCCCTTTTGTTGATAACTTCACTCGAAACACTGTACTTTTTACTCACTTTTGTCTTCTTTCAATTTGACAACAGTTTGTGACGTTCAAAAACTCCTCATTTTATGTTTAAGAGCAGCAAATGTTTACTCATTTCAATTATTTAGTGTTAACAATTTCTAAATTAATTAAAATAAGACATTGTTAAAAAGATTTTTTAATTAAAATTATAGTCTTGCGTACTTTTTGAGTATTGCATCCTATTATTGTGCTAATGCACATAATTAATATAGGTATTTCGAGTTTCGAACAGCCGTAACCGCAGATACTTCAGGTTTAACAGTACGTTCCACTTGATAACAATAATAATATTATATGAATAATCTGTCAAACATTACGAAGATAATCAACAATCAAGTGGAATACAACAAGTCGTTCCTGAGCGAGAGCCACATTAATTTGGAACAGTACCAATAGATAGCGCAACTATCTTGTTTCTATAATAATGAATAATTAAATACACAATAACAGCTATTAAAATATTGTATGTAGTGAGAAGTACGTAGTTCTCCAACTACTTTATTTTACATAACTAACATAACCCCTCGTAGGCTTTTTGAACCTAAACTGCAGATTATATTAAAACAAAAATAATAATATACCTACCTATTCCCAAAAATTTAAACTTTTCAGTAAACGGGCACCTACACTATCTATTTTATTTTTGAACCCTTAAGATACTGAAAATATAGCACGTACGATAGGTTGGTAATAGCTTCATAAAATATTTAATAAGTAATTATTTTACAAGTTACTCTGAACACTGCATTTCGAATGTAGTACTATAGTTCTCTAATAGATGGCGTTAGCTGCACGAAATCTAAATACTAACTCATGACTAATTTGTGAACACTACCTATTTGTGAACTTTAATAATTATTACATCTAAACATAAAATCAACTATCTACTTTATTACAAAAACTTTTATTCAGTTTTTTATGTCATAAAAGGAAAACGTTGTCATATCAGTTAACTACTCGGGATTTTTTTTTTATTTATACAAAGTATCTATCTACCTCCTCTACGTTTACCTGTATTATTGCCATCCAACTAACCCATTTGTTTATTACTTAAAAATATATTATTGTCTCATTATGGTGTTGATGTTGTTTGCAATTGGGAATCAATATTTCAGTCATAAATTTTCTTTACCTAACATCTTCCACGGAGACCACGAATTAAATTTTCTAAGGAAATAAATATTTAACCCTTATAAATAGGTTCTTTTTATATAATAGAATATATTAGAAAGAGGTACCTATACTTTAATCAATATTTTTTTTATTGAAAAAACAATTTGCGAACGCAAACTGACTCTGCTCTCAATGTTATATTTGTACCTTTTTAATTGTAAAATTATCCATAACAGTTATTCAGCAGGAACATTTTAACGTGTTAGAATCTAATCTCGACAGTAAAATTTATATTCATATCAAAATTATGGGTTTTCAATGGTGTATAAGTAAATAAATGTAAGTAGGTACTTAGTTAACCTTACTTAGTTATAAGTAATATATCAAAGACAATCCAATACCTGTATAATTAAATAGGTAAGTTTAACGTACTTTTATGGGTAAAATATTTATGTGTCTTACTAGTTGATTTATCATTGCTACCTATCTATTAGCTATTTGCTTTGTTTCTCGAACACATCATAAATTAGGACATGAACGTACACAAACATTATAAATTCAAAAAATCACACCTAAAAGCTATAATATGTAGAATAGTATTGTCGTAGATTTCCATGCACAGAAAAGTGCGGCTGTTCCCATAGCAACCGTGTCGTTGTTTTGCCGATCGCGCTTTCTGTCTATTCATTTTGTTTTTTTTTTTCAAACGGAAGCATAGGCATGGGCGCGTGGCGTATGCAGACAATATACCTACCTACCTCTTTTTTAGTCTTATGTTGGATTTATAAATGAATAATGTTATGTGTTTTACAGATGGGTTTGATTTTTCATTTATTTATAGATAGCTCCAAAAATACATTTTGATTATTAATTAAAATACACTTTGGTACAAATTGTCAGGTACGATAGAACCATGCCTGCATTATCGATCTTAAATTGAATAACGGTTCATCAGCACAGATAATAAATTAAAAATCAAACGACGATGCTGACGATGCGAGAAAAAAAATGTTTTTATTCAGCAAATGAGGGCTATTGGGTGGTGTGTAATATTATATATTATATATTATCAAAATTTGCCCGCGAGCTTAGTTATAATATGTACGTAAGCAAAATATAAAATATTATGTACCTATGACTGTAGATATAATATCACTCAGACAAAGGTTCGTTTTGACCTTTAACTTTTTATGGGTCCATTTATGTCGAACATTCGACCTACAGACGTTCTCAGAATATGTATGCTACCTAGATTTTAACAGCGTTTTTATTATTCAAACACGTTTTAAGCTGTTAATTTTAAAATTTATTGGTTTACGATTATTTTTCCTTTGTTATTGAGATTACGGTCCCCTAGTTGGTATAAATATTGTGCAAAACTCGTTTAGGAATTTACAGCAATAAAATAATGGGCAAATGTCATGTAAACTTGCCTTTCTATATACATATTAACATAATATCAACCAACAAGCCTATGTTACTTTGCCGGTGTAGAATTTGTAGTACTTCATGTAGCTATTCTGAAAATGATCATATCTAATAAACTTGAAATTCTAAAATTTCTAAATTTATTTTTATTTCTTGAACTTCTAAATGATCAATGTTCATCATTACTACTCTACTTATGAACCTAACTACAACTTATCCTTTCTAAGCAATATTTCATGAGACACCTACTTACTTACTACAAAATACCATGCAAACGAAAAAATATTTATTTATTTATGAAGTGTGACAAAAAATCAGACAGCTGTCTTTTACAGAAATAAATAGGTACCTACAAATGGTTAATCTTAGTTAGGTACCTATATTAAAAAAAGTTTCTCACGCTATAAACGCATTTGGAAGGTGGGCAGAGCTGTGCCACTGTGGTTAATGTAAGTAGCTTGAAATTATAGAGTGTACTATAGCAATTGATTTTGATTGTTCTTACATTACCAATCTGTATATGTAGATTTGGAACTTGCATATATACATAAGCTAGTACGTCGTCATGTCTAGCCTTCGAACTGATGACTTATACAGTTTATCTGTTCTTGTATATATGTAAATCTATACTTTTCTGATCTGGTCTTTAGTTTTACTTATTGATAATCGCATTCTTATTCATTATGTGAGCGTAGCGTTTAATCTTATTTCACAGGGGACTTGTATTTTACTTACTTACCTACTTATTATTACGAAGTTCGCTATCCTTACTTTAAAGAAATTATTTTTTGATTGACAAGTAAAAATGAGGGAAAAAAATATCCGCTCAGTGAATTAACTATAGGTGATTAACACAATTAAAGAGAAATTTGCAACAGCTCAGTACTTTTCAAGTTCCGCATTCTAAAACTAAACATTTTCTCATCTAAAAAAACATTTATTTTTTCTATTAGTTGGGTATACTTTATGCTTATTTTTAAACGCGTAGGTAGCAATTATCTATGGCTCCGTAGGGAAAATTTCTTTAGGCAAGTTTCACAGTCAAATGACTGCAAAATACTTTTTTGATGCAATTTAACCGTTAAGATGCTACTAATTTGATACTTTTTTTTGTTACTTGTCTTTAATACTTAACCAGACGTGACGATAGCATTTCATGGGTGCGATTTAAAATAATTTTAGGCGTAAATTTGTTCTAATCGATTTTTTGCGGATAAAATTGTAAATACATGTACCTAACACAGATGAATTTTTAAGTTACTATATATACTCACCTATTAGTGTGAAAATATTTTTCCTATAATTATTCATATGTGTTACATATATATTACCTAGGTATTCGATGATAATATCATTCTATACCTAATACCGGTGATAAATTGGCATGAAAAATATTCGCAACACTCAAATGGATTTGATACTGAATTACATCTTGAGACAGGTAGTTGTTTTACAGCTTTAGGCAATTTAGAGTCCTTAGTAACATCTCATTCTAATATATTATTATCTAAATAGCTAAGCACATCCATGGGCGTGTATTCGATACAGGCACTATGTGAAAAATGTATGGAGTGTCTACCATGTACCATGCAGTCTGTTATATTGGTACTAGCCTAGGTAAGTAGAGTATACGTATTTGAACCTGACCAACTATGAAGACCCGAAAGAACTCGATTCAAAAACTACTTAAAAGCCAAGGTGCAATAATTGTTCACGTATCTCGCGATCTTTTTGCCGGGAATCGAACCGCACAAAGGCGGAGAGCCGTCGGTCTAACGGTCGACAAATCGGATCGTCATTACACGGTGCTTTTTTGCCATTCTTGTGGTAAAAAAATAGAGCTAGTGATGCTCTAGAAGATTGGCTACTAAGTTTATTATGTAAAAGAAGGTATATATAATTCATCAAACGTACCTATATAATTAACATCTTTAAGTACATAAATGTTGAATTGTTTTGGCTTTACTTATTAAAAATAGCCGATATAATTAAACGTAGGTATTCAAAATATGATCATAGTTTTTAAATATTTAACTCTGTTGAAAATCATAAAAAATAAGTACCTATCTATATATTTTATTACCTCCTTATCTCTGTATTCGCCGAGATACTTACCTACAAGTTCGCAATATTGTTGTAATAAAACAAAGGACTACGAAGTAAAAAGGTACGAAGGCCAATTCTGTTTAATCGAACTATAAGAAGGCGCCACGAGGCGACAAGTGTTAAATTAGAGCCAAGGCGCGAAGACAAGAGATAGAAAATGAAAAGAATCATCGTGCAAGCGGGACACCGAGAAAAATAAACAAAACCACTGTTGTCGTAGTATTGCTTAGTACTAGGACTTTCTAGCTTTCTTTGCTCATAATTGCGGTACCTACGTATAACTTAGGTAGGTAGATAGGTAGAAACGTTCGATTGGCTAAATTCTACTTGCAAATTAATTTTAAACTATTCTGTTTATTTTTAGATATGACAAATATCGTCTCTAGGTATTCTTTTTTTCTCGAACTTTATAAAGTGGGCGAAGGCTCTAATCCCAATAGGTACCTAATATGTTTGTTTTTTAAATGAGGTTACTACCTACCCATTATATTTATATGTATATCAAACATTCTGATTATTTAATAATAATTGGCAAATGGGTACCTACATCGCTTCTATATAGGTATAAGTATATTATGTATATGCAGGCATGTATTACTTTTATTTTTATAAACTTGATTGATCGGCACTTGTCATGCTCAAAACAGGTCTCACGAAAATTCGAGGGTCGTGTACAAAACATCGCTACCAATGAAGTAATCAGTTTGAACTGGCCATCTTATCTGAATCGTCATAAGCTGACAAAAAACAAACGGCGTGCCTACCGCAAGCCAAACGCATGCGTAATTGTTTCAAAAACAAAAACTTGAACACGAATCACCCGCTCGCATGAATGGTCGAGCGAAACAAGCGGGAAAACGATAAAAACGACGCTCCATATTCGAGAAATGATTAAAAAAGAAAGATGGAAATAAAAGAAAAGGAACGAGACAAGACTTCGCAGCACGTACCGGCCCGGGTTTAAAAAGAGAACTATTCTACCGGAGCGTGAATGAAAAACGCGCCCGCTACGATCCCCGTAACCGTAATCTTGTGATTATTATTTTTATTTTCGTGTCTCGCTTCCTTTTTTATTATTATTTAGTCTTATTATTTTGTTATTTTATTCGTTTTTATCGCATGAGTCGCCGGCGTATGTAGGTCAGGAGCGAGTGATTTTTTTGGTTTTCGCCGCAAGGTCGCCTGTGTTTGCTCGTTTTGTGTGCGAGATGAGTTGGTGGGTGCAGACGGTAATTATGGTAGTGCGTTGAACCGTACGTTGACTTCAATTTAAACAGGTCTAGTTACATTTCGGGAGATTCGCGTGCGCTTGGTTTACACGCCGGCAAATTTGATAATGCAGCAGGCCGCAGGCGGTACGGAATCACCCTTTTATAGCTTAAGCTTATTGTGGTTCATTATAAAATAATTACAAATTTTACCCATAATTAATAAATAAAACATTTAAAAAAATAGAACAGGGATGTAATAATATTTTTATAGTAGTAACTAACTTAAATGTACTTAATTACCTAAAGTTAAAATTAAAACCCAAAACAATCTTCAAGTTCAATTTCGACCCGCGATTTACAGAGTGCGTGTGAGGAATTGTGCGCGTGCTATAAACTTGTAAACTTCGTATTGTTTTTGTTTCATTTCCGTTTCTTAGTTTCCAGAAATGCAAATAAACCATAACTAAAATTTCTTTGAAAAAATAGGGAACTGAATGCTTACAAACTTTGACCCTTTTAATATAGGTAATTATGTAGAAGAAAGGATCACGATATACCGAAATCCGGCATAGTAGGATACCTACCGAAGTAAGTATCATCTAATTACCGTAGACCGCACACGGTAGTAGTTAGGACTTTGGTGACAAAATTATGTTACTTTATAGTTAATTGAAAAACGTTCACATAACTACAGACATTATAAAATTATACAATCATTTCATTACATAACGTATTCCACCGACCAACACCTTAATTATTGAAATTCGTCCGAAATCAAAGTCAAATATCGATACGATAATCGATATCCAATCACTCCACTATCGTCTGATGATCGTTGTCATAGATCCAATCTCAACAGATATAATATGTACCGACAATCGAACGATTCTCTGCATCGAATGTATATCAAATTTCTATTGTAGATTTCGTATCGATTGCGATGGGGTGTTCGATATGACACATTCGGTACAAGTTAGATCTTCTATTAGGATTAAGGATTTAATATGTATTAAGTAGGTACTAATAGGTATGTCCTACTTAATGATAAAGTTATAATATTCTTTTTTCATTTTCTGACCATAATAGGTAGATAAGAAACAATCGCGTCTTCTTTAAAAATATTTATCACTGAAAGCAGTTTTTCTTCAAGAATGTAACCACAATGTGTGTATGTACAAAGGAACAATTAACAGACATTAGAAAGCAAAAGCGTTAAGAAGAATATTGCAAGAAAATAATTATTTCTTAAGACATGGTAATTATAGTCCTTTTGTACAGATGTATAGGTAGTTAGTATATTTTATAGTACCTACTTACATATGCATTGAAAAAATGCATGAAACGTATGTGCTCTCGGCCGTAAAATAATTATGATTATATTGCATATTATTTTCAGGTTGTCGTTAACCGATCGAAAAAAACGGAGAAGGTTCTCAAGTCGACGTGTAAGGTATATATGTATATATATATTTTAATGTATGACCACGCATAACTTTTTACAGAGTTCGATTTTTTGTTTTTAGTAGGTAATTGTTTGCACCTATGAACTGTTTTTTTATGACTAAGAATAACTGGTAGAGTATTAGGGAAGTTCGTTCGCCTTTGTACATTTAATTAAGTTTTATGGAATAAAGTTTATTATAAATAAATAATTAGTATGACTAAGAAACAGAAAGATAATGCAGAATACTATGCATAGGTACAGTTTTCTTCAATTAGGTACAACATTTCATTGTTAGATATTTAATTGCTGACTCCAAAACTAAAGAGTCATGATCATCATAATGACAACTTTATTCTCCTAAGTTTTGTTTGATTATGCTGGTGGGACGAATTTTAACAGTAATAATCTACTTACGAACAATACAATTGAATAACAGATATACAAACCGAAAGGAGTCTACTATTGGATATAGTCAGGTCTTCTTCAAGGACTCCAAAATGCACTCGCATCCAGTGGATGCCATAGACCTTTATCAGGTTGTTGGACCATTTAGTAGGAGGATTACCTGCAATGTGTTTTCGGATAGATCACTTTTTCTGAACCTATCGGATATCCTCTGTGGCCCTCCTCCCTCAATACCAAAATGTCAAACAAAATGTATAATTAAACCACTATTGTATAATTAGTACCTAAACAATTATTCGAATAAATAGAACGCTTTACATTTCTTATGAAAGAAATACCCGGGTACTATCAGCAAAACAATTGCCTACGTTTAGCACGCTTTAACGTAATCTATTGCGTACCTAATAAAACAAAATATACAATACTTTATTCTTTAGAGGCATAAAATAAGCCAAGACTCGCCACTGGCTGTTTAACGCATTTAGTCATCGTTCTGAGTAAAAAGTAAAAATAACTCTGACCAGAGAGTCTGCATCTCAAGTCTCAAGGCCAAATCCTGATCCTGTAGAGCGAGAAAAGAGATCTACTAACGACTATGGGTAAAAAGAGAGGGAGAGCAAGAAGTCTTCGTCCTTTGAAAAGGGAAAGTGGTAGTTAAAGCATGGGCGCGAGTGAGATGAAAAAATAATCCAAGCGTAGAGTAAGATAACTATAGGATGATGGCGTAGGTGGGAATGAAATAAAAGACGGGAACCGGTTAATTTTGAAGGGCTAGCGACCACGATACTGCGACTATGGATGATTTTGTTTATGGTTATGTATTGATTTAACCGAGTTAAGTTTCTTTGTTTGTCATAAATTTACGAGACGTTATCTATAAAAAACATTATTTGCTGTCTCAGACACTGATTCTAATTAGTCTACGTAGATGACTTCCGCAATATAATATCTTTTTCAGGAAAATAATACAGCCCGATAAGCGATGTTACTTACAAATATTATCATATATGTCTGTATATCCGGATGTTACTATTTTATCCATTGAACATTCACATAATGTATTTTTACAGCAAAGCTACATAAAAATTTGTTTTTTACGACGATGTTTTATTGATTTTCTTAATTTAAACACCGAAATGTAAGTAGATAGGTATATTTTTAAAATAAGGGGGAGGGGATCTACGTAGATCATCAAACAATCGAGATAAATTGCGCATACGCATTAAAATTGCTCATAGCGAAATCGAAAGGTCTACGTCCATGAACAAGTTCAATCACCGACTTCAGGTAGATGAATCATGCAATTTTATCCTCAACTTAAAAAGTATTTTTCTCAGACAAAAACCAGTTTCCGTGAACCATTTCTCCTTTGATTAATGGTGAGTCAGGTCAAACCTGCGGGATGACCACCAGAGTTGTTACTTTTCATGTTCTACTTATTAGAATATTTGAAAAATTGGGTACCACCTGGATGGATACAACCTTTACTATAACCTATCATTAACAGTAGTATTTATTAAGTAGTACCTACCTCTACAAAACAAGGATTCTACATTTTTTATTGTTCATACAGATATCTTTTCTAGACATATGACAACGTGTCAGATAAGGCGGAAAATAAGTCATATCTGTCAAGCTTTTTTGCACCTTAAATTAAATTGTTGGTAATTACTTCTTATAACTTGGAAAGTACTCAGGTGTACTTACAAGATGTAATTGAAGGATAGGTACTATCTATGTGATACAAGTTGTAAGCCAACCGTGACAAACCAGTCGTGATAGATGTTACCGGGAGTTATGATTTTAAATACTTTGTAATTTCGTACAATATTCTTCATATGTCAATTATGCAACCATTTCGTTGGAATACCGAACTTAACTTTTTACAGAATAAAATTCTACAGCGGTAACAAAAACATATTTTTTTAATACTACTGCATATGCGTCCATTCATCAAAGTTAAGTAGTGGAGAGACAGAGACCAAATTAATCAAACTATAAGATTTTTCTTGTTAGTTTACTAACCCTACAAAGAGTAACGTTCGATATCAGCAATAATTTTCAGAGTTGTCAAATTTACGGTTCCAAGAATTGAGATTGGGGGTACCAAGTTACAATCTACGAATAGGAGGCATGCACAATACGACTTGAATAAAAAAGGGAAAATAATGATAACAAGTATAACTGAGTATCTTAATCATGTAAATTGCACGACAACTCCATCCACCTCTGGCCACCCCATCAGTGGTGCGGTCGTGAGCGGGCCTGTACACTCGTCTCGACCGATTCGCGGGAACGGGTCAGCCGAGCTCAAGGTCAAGGGAAGGTGGACAGATAAATACTTGGAGACGAATTCTTCGTAAATTAGAAGAATCTTTCAGTATATGCAATGGTAATCAGTAAGGTTCTTTTATAATAAATGACCATTATTCTTGTAAACACTGTCTGATATCCCTGTGTCTGAAAATGTACAACCCAATATACTATCATTTTCAGTTATGAATATGGAAACGAAAATTGACAATGGTTTCACTGTTGATGAAAGTTGATTGGATTTCCTCGGGCATGTTTTTATTTGCATTCACATAGGTATAAAAATGTTTTAACCTTTTATATGTCATGTTTGTAGGATAGATTAAATTTAATGGTACTTTTGTCTTCATTAACTTTTGCCTTATCTTATTATGAGGCCATGAAAATCTGTTTTCGTGACTTTGACTTTCTTACCTGAATCTAGGAAGTTGCAATTGCATGTATGTAGGTATCTTTTCATCCGACTCCAATAAAAACAGAAAAATCTAAGTAAGTATTATATTATAATTTTAATTAATGGTAACCATAGGTTATCGATTTTTTATTGATACATCGTAGTAAATATTTAGATAAACGTACTTAACGTTTATCGCAGGATTATGTCGATTTACCGCTGTTCATTCGGTACCCAGACCGTACATAGCTACGCTTTGGTAAGTTGGATGTAAGTATGAACAAACGGTCTATATCAGTTAAGTGAGTACAACTACTGAATTTAATTATTTATTTACATACCTTAGTGAGATAAGTATCTCAACTAGGTACTTAAATTATTTTTTTTAGTTATTGGCCTATTTTACTATATAATTTGTGAATTTCGTAATAATATTATTAATATTTCATTTGCCCTATGCAGTTCTCTTCTTTTTAAAATGTTTAAGTTCATCCTCGGTATAATAATCTCCACGGTACTTCAACCCTGTTCTCGAATCTACCAATAAGTATTTGTGTCCACACGCATACAAGCACAGTAGTGTATGAATGTGTGTGTATTGTGTAGAACACATTGCACAAGAATGCAACGCGTTGTTGACACAGGCAGCTTCGATATTCCTTTATTTATTGGTATAAAAACCCATCAAGAATATGTCGTTTCAAAATTAACTTAACGTTCAGCTAGTTAAGATGCATGTTGGCTCCACTACGTTTTGAAGTTACGACCTTCTTTTGTTTCAATCTGGATACGAAATTTACTTGATTATAAAATGTAATTTTATGGTCTTAAAGCAGAAGTTTATTTGAATTTTGGTCGTCGCTTACGTCTAATGTGATATTGCACATAAAAGGTATTTATTTAAATATAAGGATTTATGCGTTGTGTCTGGCATTTTGGCGAGATTGGCAGATAAAGGGGGGTTTCGGAAAATAAAAAAAAATGTTTTTGGATATTTTTTGCAATAACGCTTTAAAAGATGAATACTGCCGTGGTTGATCAATCATAAATACATGATATATCTTTAAAAATATTTCTTGCAATGCTATGTAAAGCATATTCTATAACAGATTTTCTGACCTATAGTGTTTGAGTATATACTTGTTTATGGAGAAATAATTGAAACCACTTTTAAATAATTAGGCATCACTTACCTGTAATAATTAGATAAACGTAAAGCTGGGCTATTCAGATTAGATCTTTAAGCGACAACTGCACAACAAAAAAGAAAGTAATTGGACGAAGCAAAAGTAAAGATTCAAAAGATAGACGGAATAGACCAATTGTATCCTTAAATACCTAAATACTTAGTACGAATAATGGATAGTTTTCTAAAATGCACGTGTACTTGTACTTTCTGCCATTGATTCGTTACACGCATTAACTTCCTTGCACTATAACAAAATCGTCTATGTTATTATATTTAAATCTGTTGAACAGAAATCGAAAGTGGTAAAAACTATCAACTATCGAAACACTTTCATTATAATATCCTTTTCCCACCGAGATCGGACCAAACGGGTCCCGATAGCATCACGCAACAAAAACATTATATTAATTTGGGATCCTCACAAAAAACGTGATAGCCAGACGAGGAAAAAAAAACTAATGGCCACGGAAAAAAAGAAAAAGGATTGGTTTAAAAAATGTAAAAAACTACACAAAGGCAAAGAAAGGGTTCGGTGCATACAGGTTGATATTAAAAAATAATAAATTAAATAAATTGAAGCATAATTATATAATTCAACGTGCAGGTATCCTACTAGGTTTTCTTAATACAATTAAAAATAACAAACGTTGTTTTCGAAGTCTATTGTTGCCTAATAAGCAATAGGTATATGTTTTTAAAATAGATATCCATGTAATGTTAATGTTTGAGGGGACGTTATTTTATATGATATTTATATATAGAGTTACGAAAATAGTAAGTAATTTTTAATTATATTGAAGTTATTCTACCTAATAAAAGTTTTTTATTAACCCAAATAAAAAAAAAAAACATTAAAGAACAGCAAAGCTAAAGTAGATTTTATCACTTATTTTCTTGATGGATCGGTCCGAAGACATACTGTATTTGGGACATCCTGTATAAACGTTTGACATATTTTTAGTGTCAATGTTAGAGAGGTCAAAAATTCTTTGTGCCGCAACCATTTGTTTGTTTTAACTGCGGATTGGACAGCAGAATAGCTCCAAACGCCGTTTAATTGGCTTGTGGGCTAAAGGCGGCTGACAATATAGCAGTCAAGTAAGTAAATGAAATTTACTTTCCCTTTTTAAATTAAAATAAATTAAGTGAGTAAATTCGTTTGAATTTAGGGTTTGAGGTTAGGAACATCGATTTAGTTTATAGAAGTGGCTTATTTTAGTTACCTAACTATCTGTTTGTAAATATTTTTGTTAGTAAGCGAAAACGAGCGTACCTATAGATTTAGTTGAAATCTACAGCAATTTGATCTCAAAACAAATCTTGTTATTCCACTTATAAACGGAGCAAAGTTCGGATTGCTGATAGTTAATATAATACTATTACTAAGGTATGACTAAGCACGTGACTTTAATTAAGTATAAGACTACTAATATTCACTATAGAATTATTTTTGGAAAAATGAAACGTAACTAGGTACTACTGGAAAAAACATAACTACACTTATTTGATTAATATACACGATATTCATAAACTGTGCATAAATACGTCACCGTGCCATAGTTATTTTGTTTTACCTAAAGGCGGTGTTTCAAATAAGTGATAAATGCGGAGGAAACAGTATGGAGGAAGTGAGAGCGCCAGGTGACGCCAGCAGGTGGGCACAGCTCATTTTGCACAGCTTTGCAACACTGCAGTGTCATCATCCATTTCCTATTGATTTTGATACCGTATATATTTCATGCATCTGTACAATTACGGTTCTGGCTATAATTTTGAAGCCTATGATAAATTGTCGATAAGTACAAATCAAGTCGACAAAGTTATCGATATATTATGATGTCAGAATTAACCGATGTCGACATGACATTTTATCATTTCGATAATTCGTCACAGGCTTGCTGATTGGGAACACTACCTAATTAGGTGTTCATATTTGCTCGTTCGTAAGCAATGTGTCAAACACCTACTTACACATTTATAGAAGTACTTACTTACCTGTTTTGAAAAAAACTAATAATTAAAAATAGATAAATAAAATACTACGACTACTTATATAAATATTATGTTCATTTTGATCTTATTTTTCGGAAAGTTTTACTCCTAAACAATGCGATATTATTTGTTCGAATTCCAAGTAAGGAAATCCAACATACTATGTAGTAAGTTATCCTATTGACCTATTCTCAATATACGAATATATAAGTCTATAAAATAACCCTACACCTGTACCTTGCGTCTCTACGAACATAATACATATTATATACAGTGACAGGTATATATAATATGAATATGAACATGAATAATAACTGACGTAACATATATTGAACCTAAAGACAAGCTCCTTCGATAAATAAGGTACCTATATCAGGACCTACTTTTTAGTCAGTATATCTTAATTAGATGTCCAGTGACCGACATCACGTATAATAGCGGCGGATACAAAAACACGCATTCTTCATAAACCTTACGCGATCCGACCAGGTGAGATTACTACGAGGTGAAGCCAGTCTTGATATTTATATTAATATCATAATATATTAAGTAATAATCAAAAAAATAACCTGAGTCCCAATTTCAGAGAAGGTAAATACTGGGAAAGACATTTAGGTAGGTAGTACCTACTTAGGTAACTATTTAAATCTTAAACTATTTTTTTCTGCCAGAATGTGGCTAATAAGTTACAGACATTGTACAAAATCAGGTTACAATTATAACGTAACTAACTAGTAACGCCCCCTATTAGGTTTTAATTGTAATGTATAACAGTAAAATATTTTGCGTAAATTGTAACATTAATATTTCATAATTTAGAAAAGGGTAGTTTTTCAAAATTTGTAATTTAAATATAAGGTAGTTTGCATAACTGTATAATTCACTTTAGCGTTAGACTATTGTCAGCTCAGTCGTGCTACGATTATGGAAACTGTAAAGAATCCGAAACGTCAGCTAATAAAATAAAATAAAAATACGCGAGTTAAATCCGTTAATAGTTGTTTCATTCCAATTATATGCTGTTAATTATTACGTTCTTAGTTAAATAATATGATACATGTTCTGTATACGTATATGGTGCGACTACATGCATACCTACCTAAATAATTTATATAAGTTTATAAAGAAATTTTACCACCAAGATATTTCGAATCGCGTAGCGTCCGGTCATCAGAAGATGGATAGAGCACCTGTTTGCGCCAAAGGCGATCGGGAACGCTCGGCAATCTCCGTCAGACGTCGGCTTAACCCTTCCAGCCATCACAAATTAATTTTTACATCTTATGTATGCTCTAACACTTACTCATAAGGTAATATTTGCCGTGCATTAAAGATACCGTAACAAAAATGTAAAGGGGTGGAAACGTGGGAATAAGATTTGTATCTCATCTTATTAAACATTTTACGGGATGAAGGATACATTATGTATCCTGAAAATGTTAGACTTAATGACCTTAATAATTTAATTACCTACCTCTGATTTAATGACATTACTTACCTACTTCTTGATATAGGTACTAGCTATATATAGTACTAGCCTTAAATGCCGACACAAGTAATATATTACTGCAGACTCTACGCATGACACTCTTCAAATTTAATATAATATTATCGTCATTTTAAAATATAATTATTATCTCGCGGCCAGCATTAACGACGGATTGTAATCTCTACTTTCCTCTACAATACCTGGTATTTCTAAAATACTACTTTTATGAAAAGTTTAGGTTGTAGCAATATATACATAGGTACACTAAAGACATCCGATACTTCTAACTATTCCAAAACAGACTAATATGATCCATACAGTCATGATGAAGAGCATTATTTTTACCCATCTTTCGAAGTTTAAATTAAATTGCATCTTCCTTATAAGAATAAACGCAGTTCTCCTAAAACTTTTGCGGGTTACTTAATCAATGATGTGAATTGTCCCAAGTCATGTTCACTCAGAGAGAAAATTAAGCATTTAATGTAACTCATAATTTTTTTAGGTGGTCTCCAAAGATACTGCTAATCACTTGCCAAGTGACTGGTCACCTCGCCCGTTATCCTAACTTGACAAAAAGACAATAGCGACGGCGTGACGTCACGGCCGAGCGGCGCGGGCGCATTCGACGCGCGTCGATCGACAGGTTGGTATAATTATCCGTGGAACTACTATACCTACTATGTATTAAGATCAAACCTACTTAGTTTGTTCGTCAACGTAGTTATCTTCTTCTTCTTTCTTCTTCTTCTTCTTTTCTTTCTTATATACAAAAATGAATCGCAAAATGTGTTGGTAAGCGCATAACTCGACAACGCCTGGACCAATTTGGCCAATTTTTTTTTTAAATGTTCGTTGAAGTCCAAGGATGGTTCTTATGGCGAGAAAAAATCGAATAATTGCCGAGAAAACCCTAAAAACAGCCCTTTTCTTTTCCCATACCTAATTTGAATTTCGAACGGGCAGGATGACGTCTGCCGGGACCGCTAGTAAGTTATAAAAATACATATTTTTTTACATTTTTTATACTTGTCAACCATAAAAAATTTAAAAAAAGTCAGTCAGTCTCTTGCCGCTATTTAAAGCATAAATCAGTTCTTAGTTAAACTTTATTTACCCCACACTGCAAGTACCTTGTGTGGCTGATTCATCAATGCCCAAACCGCTGATGACAGAAAATTAATTTTTTAATTACGGAAAATATGATCTACATGAAATTAAATGTCTAATGCCGCGTAGCTAATAAACTCTCTGCCATAAAATTAGGTAAAAGCAAGTTACGCGGCATTAGCAATTGTCGGTTACGCGGATTTGCTCTATCATCGACGAAGTTTGTTATTTTCCAATGAAATTAGTATCTACGTGATTTAGGATTTTTTATATTACCTACCTTGCATCCTCTAAACACGTAAAGTGGTGCCGAAATTTATACTCTACAAAAATGTTTATGGTTGGGCTTATCTGTTATTAGTATTTACTAATCGACGCAATAAAATAAAAGCTAATTTCAGAATTTTCAATATGACAACAGGTTTAAGTGAGATATACGGACGGATGTGGTGAAACTGTAAAGTTTTCATTATACTAAGGAAATTTATTTCAAATTAGTTATTCTAGTACCTACTTTTCTTTTGAACAAACAAAGTTAAACAAACGTATTTACTCATACCTACATAATTATACCCTGTCTAGAGAATTCAAATTGTTTTTACTCTCCGGTGAAGGAAATTTTCTAAAAACACGTTAGTACTCAGCATAACCTAAATTGCTTAAACACAATGTTATATCTAACGTAGAAAGAGCCCGAATGGAAAAAATGTACGTTTGATGGAGTGTAGTTTATCTTACAACTGGGAAAACACTCTGAAAAAATATCGTGCGCCAAGGAAAATATTCGAAAATGAAAAAACAGCAGCCGACCGCCCTGTGGCACGTAGGGTTGCCAGTTAAAAGGATAAGTAAGTACGTAAAAAAAAAAGTGAATCTATGTAATAAAATAATTATTAAATAAACAGTTTTAATGGTGTTTTCCACTGTGTCTTCGTTATTTGATTTTAGATGTTAAATGTAATGTATCATATTTTTTTTCAACAGTTTCAATTAGCTAAACATGTACAACTTCTCTAGTTTGTACATTTATATTCAAAGGGAATCAATCACATTTGATTGCATTCATAAACATAGTATATTCGTGTAAACAAATCCAATATGAAAACAATCCTCATACTGAACTTTTATTAGCTTGTAAAATAACAGCAGTTAGTAGAATATTACATCAGTTTTGTGAGCAAGTACCTTTGTAATGGAGAACAACCGAGAAGGCACCAGAAATTAAAATGCTTTTTATTTAAGTATAATTAAATTTCCTTATTGCACTTCGACAGGATTTTCCATATTTAGACGTGGGTAGGTACCTACTATAATTGCTCATCTATTTGTATTGTTATAACTTTAACTAAAAAAAAGAAAGTAACTTAATAATTTCTGATGCCTTCACGGTTATTACACTTTGCAATGAAACAACTTTAACGGAACTTTACCTATTAGGTATTTATTTTATTTTTTCATTAGCAACCCTAACGGTAACCAACGTTCACAAAGCGTTATTTTTGATCCCCATAAGCGCTCTCAGACTATGATCGAAAATGGGTTTTGAGCAAAAAATTCGCGGTTTTAATTCCCAATTTCGATGCGAAGTTTATTATTAAAAGTTGTACTATGTTCTTCAGCCCAGATTATAATTCTGAATACATGGTAAAGTATTATAAACTGTTAATTATTTTATAAATTTTCGATTGTGAGACTTTTTGTTTATCCGTCGTATGTATTTAAATATTACTCTCAAATTCGATTTGAGTCCTTTATATCCACTCCAGGCTTTAAGCACGAAATGAAGCGAGACCATGAAAGCATCGAAAATCGCCCTCCTGTTGTTTTAGGCTCAAAAAATATTAGCAGTCGTAAGCGAAGAATAACAATGGCGTATGAGCGAGGGCATTTCCCTCCCTTAAGGGGGATATAGGTTATAATAATGTTAAAGGTGTTTGAATTAGAGATAATATGATATTAAATTAGGAAAAGGTATAAAATTATTTTCAGAATTATTAAAAACCATAAACATAAAAATCTATCCCATATTATTTTATAATTTGTGATAAATATAAGTACCTACTTTCGCTATTATTTGGCAAAACTTGGAATAAAATCTCGTGTTTTGATTTCATACCGATGTTGAACTTTCCAAAGCCTATACATGTTATTGTATGTTCGCGATATTCGGACTGTGGTAAGTGTTGCCAGCACTGAAAAAATAATAAGGTTGACTGGTAGAGAATGCCTCAAGGCATTGAATCCGCCTTTTGTACACATACTTTTGTGAATAAAGTATAAATAAATAAACTAAAATATTACCCAATACATCTCCAATATTTCTGCCAATTTACGGATCAAAAAAAAACAAGCCTACTGGTAATTTGCAAGTACGGCAAATGTCACCAAAATCTAGAGTGGTTAATGAAGCTCAGCATTAATAATGTCATAAATCGATTATCGAATTTAAATCGATTCCTCGTCGGCCCGTGCGCCGCACAGGCGTCACGCACGTCGCCATGCCAGCGCGAATCGCTACCGATTCTCATTTTTTTCTTAATACGGAGAAGGTAGACTGTAGAGATCTACCAATCAGGAAATTTTGCAATATTTTAATATCTACGTAACTGCTTATTGTACGTATATGTAAAAAATCTTAAAACTATAAGTTTCGGACTTATTTTTTTATAATTATGTAGAATTGTTGTATTGTGATCTATTTGGGTTATTAAAACAAGCTTGTATTGTATAATTTTCTAAATATTATATTTAAGTATGTAATAACATTTATGTTTTATTACCTAAATCTAATATTCAACTTGTAAGTAATGCATTAAATTAAAATATACACTAAAAATAATTCAAATTTCAGCAAATTTATGAATACGAGAACTTAACAAACTTGGTGAAACGGCATGATATAATCGCTAATTAATTCATAATATTAAATTACACAATATATTTAAAATCCACATAATTCTACCTTACCAACTGGCTACCATCCCAATTTTCTCCAGTGGCGTTTCGAGACGTTTTTTGGCTCGTGTCGCCCGCGGGGCCATCATTCCTTTTTTTACGTCACTCTATTGTTGCACTGGACTTCGACTTCGCTATTTAACTGTACATTTGATTGATTTAAAAGAATTTGAATTTTCTTATCATAAATTTATAGCAGTATTACGCAAAACATTATAATATGTATATAAATTCTATCATTATATACTTGTTAGACATTTTTAGTTAGTTATGGTAGTCGGATAATACAAATAAGTTTGTAGTAATATATTTACTGAAAATAAAAGTTAAACAACCGAAAGAAGCTTTGTCATTGTCGCAACATGTGGAAGGAAGTGGCCTAGAGCCTTATCTATTCCTATGGGACAAAAACATTAAGTACTTTATGTAAGTGCTGTATAAAGTACCTACCTATAATAATATAGCAAAATATGTAGTGTAGGAGATATGAACGCCACTAGATTTGGTCATACAATTTGTAGAGGCATAAGTAAACTACGCGCGTTAGTGTAGTACAAAAGACTAAAATAAATTAATGCTAATGCATCAAGTTGCTACTTACATGATATGAAAAATAAGGTATCTTGTGGTATCTTATTTATATTAGGAGCAGCAAATTATATTACAAATTGATTGTTCACTTATCTCATCATTTTGACTGCTCGCGTGCCAGTAGTTGCCTGACAGGTGAACGCCCTGCGGCTGTGTTTTATTTTGCAATGTGTTCAATGCGCGGATTTTTGCTACTGGTTTCCATAATATTAGTCCCTTATATTATACAAGCAATCCTGGTTCTTACCTATATATATATACTTAATTGAATATAGAGAGGAGACAACCCAATTTCAAGAACGATACGTAAGTAGGTACCTACGTGTCAAGGAAATCGCAACAAATTTTAGTAGGTAGGTAATAAGATAAGGAGTAAAATTTTGAATGGTTTTTTCTTCAATAATAAAACGAATACGGTTTTCACCTGTGATGCATAGGTAAAACCTATATAAATAAGTTGATCAGAGACGATGTAGGTACCTACCTACCTTCGAGATCTACGAGATCTTTGAATACGAGTACGAGATAGGTATTTGATAATTGATTATTTTCGATATTTTATTATTTTGTAAGGATAACTTGAACCTGTGAGTAATTATGTAGATATTTTTAAATAAACATGATAGGTAATTGTGTTTCTTATCGTTTCTTCACAAGGGAGGTGTTAATCAGAAACGGTATCTTCCGACCTTCATAAGAGCTTGCACAAGGTTAAATTGAATCATTATTGTTTTGATTCTGGAGCTGGTTTCCTTCAGTTTAATACTTTAACAAAAATTTTGGCGAATCATCGGTTCGCGATGTCATCTCAGCTCGCCTTAGTCATTGTCCGCAAATGACTTAATTCGGCCACGTACAATCGCTGACGTGTAATGACAAGTACTATCGGTAACTCAACTGTAATTAAATGTTCATTTAAAAAAACTAATGAAGTTTTTGATTTACTTATTACTTAGTGTATTGGAATAAAACAACTATAACAGATTTAATTAACGTAGGTATATTTTTTTTAATACTAGTGGTAGACTGTGAAGAAAACAATATAGTAGATACTCCACTTAAACCCGCGAAGTATGTAAGTAACAAGTTTTAATAGTCTGATTAGTGTTATATATACTTACAAGTACCTATCTTTTGATAATAAGACTATAAAATAGCGAAATGGTAAGAACTTGAGAAAAGAGGAATAGAATTAATTGGATAATAATAATACTGTCACCGTTACTCGCGACTGTACACTATACAGTCGGTTGTTACCACTAATGTCATAATTAGGCACATCTATAATAAATACGTGTTTCCCGCCAACCCGCACGCTCTCCGACTAATGGAGCGGGAAATTCACAATCTAACTTTATGTGAAAGTTTTTACACGAATTCTGTCAAATTAGTGCACATTTTTTGCAGTGTCTGTAATTATACCATAGTTAACGAGTTCTAACTACATTTATAGGCAGGTACTGCATCTAATGGTATTTTGAGTAAGAAATTGTTTGTTGTATTTTAAGCAATAAACAACGTTTTTTTTCATTCCATGCAACGCGTAACTACTCGATCTATATTATACTACTGACAGTTTATAGAAAATGAAATGAGCGTCGGTAGGTAGGTACTAGGTATTCATTGCAATCGTCGGTAGTAGTTATTAAATTCAATTCAGTTTATGCATCGTCTATTTATTAATCCCTTTTTCAGATTCATATTGCCTTGATTACACAACCGATTCTCTCATTAGGTCTTAAAAGATGTACGTAAGTAGTTTGAGTACAATATATTATCTATTGATGCTGAAGTGCATAATTAATTATGAAAAATCTAAAGGCACCTCACTTATTTAAGTATATAGACGCACCGTAAAGAGTAGGTATCTACGTAAATATAAGAAGAGTCCCAAGACTCTTCTAATATTTACTTATGGTGTATTCTGATAAGATCAATCCCTAAATTAAAGTACCTAGCCTTACTACAGTAACTATATAATTGATAGGAGAAATCATCAATCGACACAAACCCAATGAATCGAATTCTCACGTCCATCTCGATGCAATCGATTAGATATTCGGAGTTGTAGGAATGGCGTCTATTAGGAGATATGAGTGCTCTCATTTACCGGTAGCTTTTAGTTTAGTCTTGTCTTGTAGTGAAAGCTACGTCGTTGCCAGGAAAATAAGGAATTGCCCGATGCTCTTACCAGTGGCGGATTGACACATTTGCCGCTATTAGGCTATTTAAGTTTCCTCGTTTCTGAGCTCGTAATTAGTTTTATTTGCAGCTTCATGATTTTTTGCATTGTCGTCTTCATTATATTAATAAGTTTTTTTTTGTTAGCCCTACTCTATATGATAGTAAACTAGAGGATCCATGTGTCAGTTCCTAGATTTGGGAAATTGTCTATTCTGAAATATCTACCACACTACGGTCCAGTGTACTCAGTAGTACCTAGCCCGTTGGTAAATTCACAATTCTTATTCATTCGAATAAGTTGGTAATAACTTTTGTATAACTTTTGAGATTGCAACATGATGAACGATTTTTATGACAATGAAAGAAACTCAAAATAAACTTCAAGTAACCGGCCAATTGAGGTTTTCTATGTGCATCTAAAAACTCTTACGTGAATGGTCACTTGTCCACTTGTGAATTTAAGCAGAAGATGGCATCTGCGTAAAACTGATATACTTAATTATTTTTATGTTGCATAGCATAGCTTGATATATGTTTACAGCTTTCCACGAGTCACGACTAGAGACGGAAGCCGCTTGTGTGCGTCAGAATCAGATGTTAAGTGCCTTCAATCTGGCTGGTAGCTGACGGGGTCGCGGGATCACGCCCAGATGATGGGAACATTTACTAACTTTTACTCTAAAAGTAGGTACCTAACCTTTCATATAAAAGTTTTTGGGCGAAATTTGACAAAAGGAAGATAGTTGTCATTTTTAGGTAATTGACGGGTTTTTTCAGCTCAATATTCACATCAAAAGGATATTTAATGGGACCCTATTATCTCGCCTTCCTTTGTTTAGTGAAATGAAACATTCATAAATGCATAATTAAAATTATATTCGTAGGTAACCTCAAATAACAACAGCATGTAAAACACTCCAAGTCCAATTTGTAATACCTACTGAAAATCTACTGTTGACGTCGATACACTCGCGTGCCCGACGCGTGCGCCGCAGTTACACGGTGCCTCGCCGTGGTGATTAGGGTCACGAGACTTCTGTAGCGGTCTGCTGGTTAAAAGAAATCTAGATTAATATATATTATTATAATATATCTCAAGAAATCCCCCAATCCAAGCGATTTGAAAACGGAACATCTCAGCGCTACAATAGATATACTACAACGCAAATGACATCAGTGATTTGAGGGTTCTATATCAATTAAAGCTTTTATGTGTACAAATCATAATATAAGGACTAGACTAAAGGTGGTACCTGCTTAGAACACGTAAGGTATAATATTTAGGTACACTTATTTATAGTAAACTACAGAATCGCAAACTTTTCAACTACAGTAGGCGTAAAAGTTTGTTTTGCACAAATCTTAACGCTAATGCCTGTGTTTCGGTCGCGGTGACGGACAAATGGGTTAATTATGGTTTGCGCCTAATGCCGTCTCACCGCAAGACGTGGCTCGAATCTGGCTTCCGATTTGCCGGTTGTTTGCAGAGGCTCAACGAAAAGAACACCAGGGGTTCTCAAGACTATAGGAACTTAGAATTACGTGCAGAGGCTTTATACTTTAAGGCACATTTATCATATAACCAAGTTATGTAATATACAATGTCACTAATAATAACACATATTGATTACATGTAACGATAAGAGAGTTAAATGACACATCAACACACAACAGTGTTGTAGAATTGTGCTGTGTTTAATGTTGGAAATAATGACAAAGTTCTACCCTGACAGTAGGTATTTAATTTAATTATATTTTTAGAATGTTTACTTAATATATTCATTTATCTTAAATTGCGTTTGTAAACTGTGAACTGGAGTACACACATCGCGGGTGTAAATGTTTATGTGACGAGCATCTCGCAAAACGACAACATGGAAAAGATGTATATATAGGTACCTACCCACATTGCGCTTTTTTGTAATGGACACAACAAAACCGGTGTCTGAATTTGTTCTGTCAATCAATTACCTACTACAGATTCTAACCTAACTTCGTAAGACTATAAACCTATAGTGCGCTGAAATAATACGAAACAATAACGTTCCGGCTCCAGTGTAAGGTTACAAAGTTTGACCAAATTGATCATTTCGAAGCTCCTTCTCGGCAGAACGGTTCCGTGTGGTTTTAGGCGGCAACTGTGATGACTGGACTGACTTAGCTTATAAGACCTTGGAAATTAAGTAACTCTAGATGAACTAAGAGCAAAAAAATATATTTCCCAATATAAATTTACTTTTCTCATGATAGACAAACACTTAGGTACAACCCTAAGTTTTAGTCTTATACCATCAACTACTACTTTTTAATAAAAACGCGGTACAACGTTCGCTAGTATTAAGTAAATAGGTATAGTTCAGTTAGACCTGATTTAACCTGCGTGAATATAAAAGGACAGGACACCTTAATATTTTCTAAGTATTTGTACAATCATACAGTCTAAACATTTAGGCATCCGTTTTCATTGTTACACATTCAATTTCACATACATGTAAAGTCACGTTGAACAATGCACTCTACAATGAAGTTGTTAAATAAATTGGCTGTATCGAGTGCTCTTATTTCTATTGGCCCTGTCCGCCGCGTATCGCAACATCAGTAACTGTACCGGAATAATTATTATCTTTGATGGAAAAGATTCGGCAAATACAGAGTTCGGACGCGTGTATAGGTACAGTTAGAATATTAATGGTTTAAAAAATTATGAATTCTCATTAAAGTCATTGATTTGTCTATATTTAAAACATAATATATTATAATGACATCTTGTATCAACTTATCCTGCTTAGTCCCAGTTCTACAATATACCTAAATATTTCAAGTTGAATGTACCTACATAGAAAAAAATATATGAACTGCGAGAACAAATAGAACTTGTAAAGTAATAAGTACTATATCTCTAGTCCCACACACACTGCAAGTAATTTTAGATACTATGTTACTTTTACGTGAAAAAGTTTAGGTAAGCACTTATACTTACTAAATGTAATCATAATGCTGTAAGAGTTAACTTAAACATAAAGAAGGATTGTTTTAACTATTGGCGAGTATTTATGACTAAGTGTCCAACTTATACCTATGTAATCAAACTATTTTTGCTCCATTTTTTTTTCGGACCGTACCTAGATGCATGCGCCATCGTAAGGAGATGAGCATGACATGCACAACTTCGAACCTGACATTACTTCATTAAAATTCTATTAACGGAAGCATTCTCAAATCTTAAATAGCCAAGACTAGCTTACCTGTTGACACGCGACACGGAAATTACTACGTTAATTGTATTAACATAACGTTCATTTTCAAACCAAGACTTCAAGGCGTTAATGGTGCTCTAGATAGTAAACGGTAACTATTATAGGTAATCAATCTTAAGAGGTTGCAATAAAGTATGTTTTTGAGTAAAACTACCCTGGTCATCGTGAAAAGCTTGACGAAAGAGATGGACAGCTTTTTACCTTTTTTAGGATTCCTCGTGATCGCGAAATTGGAGATGGGAAGTCAATTATTGATACAAAAAAACTGTGGGATGTGAGAGCTTAGAATGGTTTGCAGTAAACATCATTATGGTTTCACTAATCTTCAAGAAAATTTGATGTGTAGGTAGGTACCTACACAAGAAAAAATCATTAGGTAGGTACCTAAGTATAATATTTAAGAATGTTTGTAGGCACTGAACATCTTTTCGGTCTAACTTACAGTTGATATTGTAATTTGATAAGGAAAAATATAAAATAGGTGTAATTCATATTTTTAATTCACCTAAGAGGGCAACATATATGATTCTTAAACATATTTAGGAGGGGAAAGGGGGCAAACCTGAAATTCTGCTACTACTAAGCAGGAGCATGTTAATCATGAAGATTATATTTATATCTATATACAGAGAACGATATGTTGTTGAGAATCTATAGTATAGATACCTATATATACATAGTAGGTATGTAAGTATAATAATAATACCCGTTAAGAATACATAATAAATGCGTGACCCAAAAATCTTTGCAAAACTAATTTTAGATAAAATTCAAAAAGCATTCGTATTTTAAAACTTACGCATGGTGTATTGGGAATCAGCATAAATCTCTCTGTTAAGTTGGCAGCGGGGTTGGCACGCCTCCGTGCAATGCTGCCAACGGCGGCTTCCGGCCAGCGTGGTTGAAAAAAAGGAAAGCCATCCTTTAAGATCTTGTAGATGATTTTACCATAATATTGGATATCGGTTAGGTATCAATAAAAACGTAAATTATTATACTTATTTAGACATACCTATTACGTACTATGTCTAATAGATTATGTATCCAAAAAGTAAAAGAATCAGAATTGATATACAAGCTTCAAAGTTTTGGTACGGTTATTCCTGATAAGTATTAAAAATACCTTATATTTCGTAACTTTAGGAAGGTAGTCTATTCTTTAATTACTACATAGGTATTTGTAAAATTAAAAAAATGCTTTAAACTAAGTAATTATTTTAACAATTATCGTTTATATGTGTAAGCTACTTCTCGGCTTCATCACATACCCATTTATTAGTTTGAATTAATATACTCACAGAGAAGCAGACCTGTTTTAGTTAACAGTTCTATTATGTAAAGGTATTGTAGTAGGAAAATACGAAATAGAATCTAATTTGGAGTAACGAACCGAAATAAATTTCGCTCCGCTAACTGTCACCGTTCCCGCCATTCATTAAACGCACGCGCAAGTTTTTGCACACACTCAGGTAAACCACTCATCAATTCGCGATTATGAAAAACTCCGAAATACCAGGTACTTAGGTACACACTACAAAAAAGTCTCTGCAATTTCTTATACTCACTTGTTGACATGATAATTTTACTAATATGCTGTAATGTTGTAATGTTCTTTTATGATTTTATATTAACTTATTAAACTTTAGGTTTACATAAAGTACAGCAAGTAACATTATACTTAAAGTTCTTTCATTCCAATGTATAATAACCGCGAAGGCATCAGAAATTATTATTATACTTAATGTAAAATGAAAAAAGAAAATATTCAAGGTAAACCGCTAATGAACGGATACAATGATATTTATTTAACTCGCGTATTTTATTGATAGCGACTACTGACTAGTACTGTCTGACTTTCAAAGAATTAAGAATATACATTGAAAATTGTAGGAAAATATGCATTTGTATGTATTTTTATGTTGGCGTTACACAAGTGACAGTTACAAACGTCACACACAGTTAACCTGAGCCGTGACATGCCACAACTGAACCTAAATAGAGCTAGCTCCTAATGACCTGAGCACAATAGGTCACAAGTTATTTTAACACATACGATTAAATTATAGCAAAAAAATTAACGCTATCGTAACAAGATCACGGATAAAACTTTTCTATACGATTTTAACTTAGTCTATTCTGTCTTAATATACATTTACCTCCTTTTTTGGTGGCATAATACAAAAAAAAAAATTGTTTATTTTTCCTGATAAATACGAGTACGTCTTATCTATGTTAAAATATACTGTTTTTCCTTTAATGCATATACATTAAAAATATATGTACCTATCTAAGTGAGGTAATTTACTATTTCATATTTAACTTCCCACATAATGTTTGATGGCAATGATAAATAAAAAGCTTGTTTCTAATTGGACGAGCATTGATACACTGTCCTCTTATTGGCTCAATCCGATGCGCTCGCGCCGTACGTGTTGAACGTGTCTTGAAAACTAATTTATTATTACACGTATAGGTATTAAGATTAGCTTCCTTTGTGTAATATATTGCGTTTAATTCAAAATTTGTCATAGCGTAGGTATGGTGTTATTAAATTATAATTACTATGACTACTATGGATAGAAAGTGATTCAATAGACTGACGTTAGGTGAGTGAGATTTTTTTTTCTATAAAATAAAATACGTAGTTACTTACAGACAATCGATGGTTTTTTTATATTTAAGTTAAACATTTATTTATACATATTTGCAAGTCCAACTAAACTTTTCAAACAAAGTTCAATCCAAATAATAGATAAATATTATTAAAGACAAAAAATACTTAGTTGTAAGGAATATACCGAATGTTAATTTATTCCCTAAAAAAATAAAAAATAAAATAAATGAATCTTGTACATTTTCGTATAATTAGAGAGAATAGTTTTGAAATTCTAAGATATTAAGTTGTTATGGAAGCTAAATAACAAATAAAAATAAACTCCCTGTAGGTACTTCTTATATTACAAGTACCTACGTAATTTCTGAATAAGCCATAGAGTATAAAATATGAACTGCCGCTATCCCTGTGGTCCATAGACAATATAATCACTGCCCTGTGAAATCTATGGTGGCAGCATATTTATTATCTGTTCGCTGCAATCATCATAGGTTGTGTTTTATGATTTAATTAAAGGGATAAATTTAGCATTTAGCATAAAGAAAAACATAATGATATAAAATTTATGTTATTCAAATTTACAAGATAAGGACATTAACAGTACGTACTGTACGACCTACCTACAGAAGTATTTTCTTAATATGTAATTATTATATTCTTAATCATTTTCGTTATGTTTTTTCTTATCATAATTTACATTAATATTTTGATATAAACGTTTATGTTATATAATTCTTATCGATATTAATCTAATATATATATACGTACGAAAATGCGTATGTCAGTCTGTCTGTCACGCCTAAACCGCAAAACCGATTTGGTATGGAGATAGCATGAAACCCGGGAAAGGGTAAAGGTTTGAATTTTTCCGGAAATTTCCGGGGTTTGGAAGTTTTGTATGAGGAAACCAATAACCGCTGAACCGATTATGACGAAATTTAGTATCAAGATACCAAATTTGTGGAAGAAATCCTTGGAAGGATAAAGGATAGTATTTTCCGAAAATCATTCCTAATGGAGATGAAAAGTGGGGTAGAAGTTTGTATAGGGAAATTAATAAATCATGACATTTAACATTTAAAAGATTACTAGGAAAGTGCGTTAAATAATAAACCCGAAGTACCTACTAACTCTCCGCAGGCGAAGACGCGGGTAGATGCTAGTTCTCTATAAACGATTTATATCGTAGGTACCTATCGCACGATAGATGAAATTCCATTTTCACCAAATCTCGCTACTTGCCACAGACACCGTTAGCCGAGTTTTTACGCGTTCCTTATTTGAACATTCGTTCTGCTACAGTTCTATTTTTAAAAGACAACGGTTTCTCCAGTTTTATATTTAAAGATTGTAATTTATTTGTGGCGTTAACACGCTTATTTCTTGCAATAAAGATTATAATGACATAGTGGTATAGTCCTTTTAGTGTTTTTTGATTGTCTTTATTATTGTTGTAATTGATTGTACCTACATATGAAATGTTTTTTCTGTGTGACTCTAAGGTTGCCTTAATGTATTAAGTTCGCCTACTTTTGTTGGGTTAACAAATTATATTTTTTTTATGAGATTCAAGTTGACACATGTATGAAAATTTAAAAGTAAGTAAATGTCACTTTATATATGAAAAGTCATTAAAATATCTTTCTCTGCCCAACCTAATTACCTATGTAATGTGTCTTCTTAAATTTGTCAGTATTAAAATAATATTGTTCTTTGAATGTTAGCGGATTTCATTTCGTTCAAAATTGTATTATTTAGCGTTAAGGTACTGGTGTAAAGTCAGTCAGAGAATTAGTGGAAACCACAGATAGGTATTAACAATCAAAGTAAAATGTTAACCCTAAACGAAACTTAACTAAAACTATACTAAAATAGACTAAAGCAGATGAGTGCTACATAAAACAATCTCCGTCGACAATATCCGGATTCCCGACCCTCGCATACTTAGTAAATTTAATCACCACGACAAAACAAACTTTATTGAATTTATTATAAGGCACTATTTTATTTAAAAGCAAAACGTTCAACAATAGCCGTAATAGTTTTATTTGTCATCAAACATATTACGAACTATTTATGCTTATATTCATGTACCTAAGCTAATTATATATGTAGTTAAGCATAAATTCGTTGTCCCGATTATATTATAATAAACTCATCACTACACGCTATCAAATATGATGGCGTAAATTAAGTGCCTGATATTTATAAATAAAGTAACAAAAATAAATACATTTTTAATAAAGCTATCAAAATACTAATTGCATAAAATATTCACACATGAATCTAAAGCATTGTGAAATATCCTATCAAAAACTGAAAGCGCAATCTCGCTGCTATAAAACGTGGATTCAACGTCGAACGTTAAAAAAATATCCTGTCAAAAAATAGTAACAGGAATAATTATCGTGAACATTGCATTAATCAAATTCCGCGCACGGCTATCGGGGGCGGGCGGCCCCGGCGGGCGCTGGGCGGCGCTGGGCGGGCGCGAGAAAAACGAATGCTGCGGGCTCGCTGCGAAAAAAGCTGAAAATGACCGCTGCAGCGGGAACACGTGACGCGGACGCCGTCTGAAGATATTATTATCTGTAATTATGGATACTTAATCCCTACTAATATTATAAATGCGAAAGTAACTCTGTCTGTCTGTCTGTCTGTTACGCTTTTACGCTAAAACTACTGGACCGATTTAAATGAAATTTGGTACAAAGAAAGTCTGGAGCCTGAGAAAGAACATAGGCTACTTTTTAACCGAATGCAAAAAAGGAGGAGTTCTACGCGGACGAAGTCGCGGGCGGAAGATAGTTATCTATAAGACGAAACTTGTTGCGGATATATTTAACGTACCTGCAAAAAAAGTATACGTTTTAACAAAGGGTGTTACGGTTTATTTATGTTTTTTTTTTTTATTCCATATTGCCTAAATAAACATAATAATTAATTATCTATAATAATTGATAATGTGACTTTATTAGTTATTGGTGTTCAAATTCAATTACAGTTAGCCAGTTTTATCATTAAGTAAAGTAAGTAAGTGCTAATAGTGGTTAAGACAAGTCAAGCAAGATTTGCTGAAAATGGAATTGCATCTGTAGTGAGATAGAGACTTACTCTATATATTTAGATTCATCTTAATACTTTGCAAAGTTTATTATTTATGGGATCTATGTTTGGATGGATTTTCATCTAAATGTTGATGCAATAAATTAATTAAATTACTAGGTGCACTTCGTTACGAAGCGTCGACTGTAGTCAGCTCAGTGGGCTACGAATATGAGAACTGTAGTTAACGAAACGTCAGCATGAAATAAATATATACGCGAGTTTAAACCGTTATAACTGTTTTATTCAATGTATAATAATCGAGAAAGTTTCAGAAATGATTACGTAAATATATCTATGGTTTTTAAATATGTATTACAACAGTGCATCATAAATAATAATTTAAATTTAAGGAGACCATAGGTTAAGTAATGGATAGTCGAACTTATTTACCAAACATTTCTTTGGAAACTCAGTAATATCAAACGCAGTCTTTTAATTAATTACCTGAAACTATTAAGACCTGCTAAGAAAAACCCACATCAACGCTATATACCTATATCTATATCTATAAAAAGTTTTCTACACGCTAACGAGAATTATCTTCGTACAAATCCCTTAGTACTTACGCCCACATGCATCCTGTTAGTCCAGCGCAGGCTACCTATATAGTAACAAAAAATGCGCCCCCACCGGGGGGCAGTCCCCCCGGACCTCACTGCATTCATTAATTGCTAATTTACAGCTCACGGGTCAGATGTATGGCTGTTTTATGAGATGCGTTCCGAATCCAATCATTTATTCAGATTTTTTAAAATTGTAAGGTTTAAAAAAACGGGACGCGAACGTGACACTGCAGAGATAATACGTAGTAGCATAATATACGATTATTAAGTACGTTATGAACTAGGTATTTTGAAAAGAGTGTTTCATTGAATTTTGATATGAATAACGCTGGCTGACCTAGATTTGTTGAGAAATCGTAATGAAAACTAAATCGAATAACCAACAATTATTTTAGGTACACTTTAGTTTTACTTTAAGGGTGACCTAATTAGATGATGCCGGAGCCAGATCGCACGCCACTTCGAAGGACACGTATGTTCCAAACTCCAGTTTAAATTAATCAAATTAATACAAACCGCGCTTTAGTCCATTTTATAACCGTTGCTTTAATATTTTAAAACTCAATAAAGGACTAGGTATTGTAGATCAATACGTAAATACATATTTCTCATAACAAAATAAAAGAAAGGCATTGCCTTTACAATAAGTGTTTCTTTGATCCATTTTCCTGTAAAATGAGATGCATTGCGTGGTTTTCTTCGGAAAAGTTGTTTATAATTAATTACCTACATAATGCAGTAAAGTTTCCGAGTAAAAATTAAAGACAAGTTCTTTAATTAAGGCTTTATATTTTGTATTGTTATTGCCTATATTGCATGCATTTAATAATTCAGCTACAACTCTATTAAGCACAATGGCCATTCCAAACAAATCGAGTCCCAACTGCAAAATTGAATTTCACAATAAAATTTAAAATGTAACTGCGTTTCGAGTTTTTTGGGAAGGCGAGGGTACATATGAATGAACGGAATCAGATATTAATAGGTGCCCTGTACTCATTTTGAAATAATTAATTTGCGCTATTAAACCTGTAGGTACGTCTTTTAAAAGAGAAAGATGTGTGTAGGTATGTTAATTTGTAAGTATTCAATAATCATAATGATATGACCGACATGTCGTTATTGCCATTGTTTGTGAGTTTTATATTTATTACGAACTAGCTGTCCGCCCCGGCTTCGCACGGATCCCTTTTTTATAGCCTGTCACTCGGGAATAGTGTAGCTTCCCAACAGTGAAAGAATTTTTCAAATCGGTCCATTCGTTTTGAAGCCTATTCAATCCAAACAAACAAATTATATTAGTATAGATAGTATAGACAAGTATTATAGGTATAAAAATTATATTAAGTCACTTAAATAAGTGGTCCCAGTTAACTAGCAAACTATACAAAAGCGACACCGGAACAAAAGTTTGGGAGCGTGATAAGCGCTTTCCAAAAAGTGTTGTTATCGAAGATCTAGAGTAGGTACCTATTCAAGACCAGATATTTATTAGAGATGGTGCTTTGCTATTACGTAAGTAAATCTGAAATAAGACTTGAATATAAAACTTAGGTACAATAAATATGGGTACCTACTTATAGAAATATTTTGAGTTAATGTAACAGGTATGTGCCATAACCATTCTTTTTCTTACGTATGCTATTTTTATTGGGCTTAAAATGGACAGATTTATAATAGGAACATTTACAAATATATATTTATAGAAGGGTAAAAGCAGATTTGCGTCATTGACAAGTTATTATTCTTTGCATTCTATGTCGTTGTTTGACGTCATACAACCGAACAAAATATGATTACAAAATGTTACGGTTTTCAAATATGAACAATTAACTGTGTGAGTATATATATACACAAAAAAAATGTAAGCACGTTGGTACATGTACATGTTTTTAACCTTGATTGTACCTACATATTATTTTTTTAGTTTGTATGTATAAATTTTACATAGGTAATTATGTATTTCGTTATAAGAAAATTTATTGAGTTTCTTGCCAATTCTTCTGAAGTTCGTTTTTCGGAAACGGAGGTATCATTTGACCTTCATAAAAGCTTGTAAAAGCCTAAATTGAATAAATACATTTCTGATTTTGAGTTGATTTTGATTCATACCTACAATTACCTGGTACCATTATCTAATTAAAAAATAACGTTTTAGTACTAGCTCCATAGCGGTCTTTACTGCCTTAGACATTTCGTAGCACATACTTACGACATGTTGAAGCACCTCGCTTGCTGCTCCCAAACTCAAAAGACTGCTTTAAGTATATTATTATAGTTTTCATGTAAAATTAAAAAAAAGTATTTTGTAACACATGGGTATTTATTGGATCGGTATTCGGGTTCCATGCGTTACGGTTACAAAATGGCAGGCAATACTTAAATCCTATTTGCATATGTACATTCATTATGTTGTGTATGTTTTACTGCATTTATGGAGGTTGGAGGCTGCAGTGACAGACAGGCAGGATCGATCGAGCGTCGTCTGATCGGGCGCATGTGTGCGAAATAAACGAAAACATGCGGGTGGGGAAAAAAATCGCCGCGTCAAAATGGACGCGAGTGCAGTCGGGGTATGCAGGATTGGTCGATGCAAAATGTGTTCTGACCCAGAATAAAGGTCGTTAAAATAGACAGTGTGGAATTTGTTTAATGGAAGTGGGTTTCTGTTATGAGTTTTGAGATTTACTTTAAAACTGCATTATAAAGTAATTAAATCTTCAAAGTGCCCGTAGAAGGTGTCTCACCTTGCTAACTTGATTTAAATCTTGACGTATTATAAAATTTTATTTTGTTTAGTAGATAGACTGATTCAAGAGAAAGGCTTATAGCGCCCGTTTAAAACCGGGACGGATCGCTAGTGTAAAATAATAGCTAACCTAGTTTTGATCCATATACTTCCACGAGCCAAGCTCCCGGAGCTGTACTACAGCGGTGCAACCGTCACCAAACAGTCTGCCGGTGGGGTTACCCCCATAAAAAAAATTGCACCGCTGGGGGGTTGCCCCCTCAACTTTGACGTGGCGTTTCGGACGCTCTGTTTGCCCTTAATTGGTACCGTGTTGCTGCGCCATTAGAACTTGATTTGTGATGGTCCGGATTAGGGATTAGGTTTGCATAATTTGAATAATTAGGCTGTGGACGAATTAGGGAAATTATGGTAAAAATTGAATTTAAAAAGAAGGGCTCGTTGGACGTAGATGAAAGAATTAATATGAACAGAATTTTATATTTAACTGGCTGTATATGAAATCCAGTCGTCAGAACCTAGGTACTGTGGGATCCTTGTATTATCCCGAGATAGGAAATATCCCATTCGTGTTATTTAGGTCTTCGTCGTTTATGGTATAAAAATCACCTAAATCAGTTCAATCTATTCGAGGTACAAATATTAATGTGAAATTTTATGAACGTATTTCATTTTCAGATTTTTCTAATAACTACATTAATTACTTTTATGTAACCACTTAATTTGAAATATTAAACTAAAACTACGCTATTTGATAGTCTAATAAATTAATAGAACGTAAATGACTAAGCGATAGTTACAGTAATTATGAGAAGTGGTCAAAGTGCATTTGAAGTAACTGCACTAGAAAACGCGCATGCGACACGCATGGAAATGTTGGCTCCATACGTTATAGAGGAACTACGGACAAAGCCAGCTTCGTACGCACAATCTTAAGGACAATGGATCATTATTGATTTTATTCTTATCGGATCATGGTTTCGGTAAAATCACAATACTTAAGCAAATGTTGTAGAAAAAGCGTTAACTAGTTAGGAACTTAAATAAACTAAGTGCCATGTTTTGTTTTTTATAGGTACACCTCTATAGACACTTAAGTAACTACAGTATTAAAATTTGTAGTTGTATCCTTACAGTAAAAGTAAAAGTTTTGCAGATAATGTTATGGATACAGCCCAAATTTATTTGATTATTAGTAGTATCATTATGATACGTAAGTTATAATGGTCTTAAATCCAAGATTATAACACTGAAGTTAGCGGATAGAGTTCCCGGGTGTAGTTGGGCACCCTGTTCATAAATTCGTCACTGGCACTTGGCCAACGGCGTTAGCGCCTCTTGTAACATATAATTATCTAGCCTCTATATAGATAATACAAACAGTCAAATAGTATTTTAGCCCAGATACGCTGTCTGTCTGGTCTTCAAGTAATACTTATCGCTTTAACTCTATCCCTATAGAATACATATAAAGAAAATCTCAAGCTATCGCCATTATTTGTCACACACCAGAATAAATTAGACTGTTTTGATGAATGGAACCCAGTAAGTTTATCCTTATTTGTACTCAACATTACCTATATATGTATATTTGTTTTTTTTTACAAATGTAAGTGTGAATTGTACGGTCCTATCTTTCTAATATAATAGTTTTATAGCAGTCACATTAAATACTACAATAGAAATTTAAATTGGATAAAGATAAATCAGGATATATAATCTTATAGATTGTACCAACCGCCTATGACTTCGCTTTAATTATCATCAAGCCAATTTTATATAACGTATCCAGTAACACTGCAAAAAATGCACAACCAACAAAACAACAGCGACACCAGAACAAGGCGTTAAGTATAACGCATTTTGGCAGCGCGCCAGCGTGTGATGGATTTACGGCGCTGACTAAGCTATAGGCTATTGTCATTATAGGTATTTAATAAAACATTTGTAAATATTTATGGATCACAGAACATTATTTGTATTATTGTTATACTAAGTGAGTTTGGTTTATTATGGTTCATTGCATTAGATACGCGGATGAAAATCCAGGTACAGCTAGTACCGTGGAATGGGGTGACTTTAGTAAATTTTAAAATTCAAATGTGTTTTTCTCCTTATACAATAATGTAAAAAAAATATTAAAAAAAATGGGAATATCGGTTTTGTTCATACTACCGAATCCGTTACTAAAATATTTTTTTTCATCAATACATTTCGAGAAAAGAAATAAAAAGTTCGTGATCAAGTTTATACTATGATTGGGGTTACTTTGATACCTCCTCTTTTTATTATGGGGTTCGATAGTATCCCTGATTTAGAGTAAATCATCCGAAGAAACCAAATTAATCCGTCCACAGGTTTGGAATTTAGAATGATTTTTATCTGGTTATTTTTCCTTTGTCAAAGTAACCCCACTTTGACAAAGGAAAAATAAGAGCATTTTTAGAAAGATTTATTTTGTTTTAAATAATTTGGTCGTATGCCCTTAACTTCTATCTCTTATGCTTGTGCTGTGCTATTTTGCCATATATTATACTTAAATAGCATTATTTTATAATTTTACACAGTATTTTTATAGAAATTATTTTATTTATTTTTCAGAATGGTTTCAGTCAATTTTAACTAATAATTATGGTCAGGTCTTATTACCAATGAAGTATAAATGATCGATCAGCCTATTTTACGTAGATAATTGAAAGGGTTAACACATTTTACTAGTACGAAATGATGCAGATCAGTTGATCAATGTAGCCCCGTAGTAGTGATCAGAGACACCCCTAGCCGAAAATACCGCCAAAATAAAATAGTCGTAAAGGTTATCGTTTTTGATGAAATTGATTATTATAGATTGATACATTTCTGATATAGCAAAATTAGTAAAAAAAATGTTTTTGCTATAGTTTAACGACTACTTTAGAAGTTATTCATGGTATGAAAATAACCAAAAACAACTTCTTATGTTTTTTATTTTTTTACTATCAAACCAGAAGCACGATCGCGCTACAATAATTCACATAGTTGTAGTGTCGTGTCGATGCTGCTAAATGTAAAATAAAAATGTAATAAATGCGTTCAGAAATAGTACTAGTCCCAGTTTTAGTAAGAAAAGAAGTTTTTATCAAAGTAACCCCAGGACTCAAAGTAACCCCATTTTACGGTACTACACAAAATTAGGTAATAATGCGCTTAAATAATCTTAAGCACATTATCGGTATTAAATGGCACATAAAGGTTTCGAAGACACGAGCGTGAATCTGCTTTATTTTATACTAGCTTCTGCCCGCGACTTCGTCCGCGTGGAACTACTCCTTTTTGCAGTCGGTTAAAAAGTAGCCTAAGTCCTTTCTCAGGCTCCAGACTTTCTTTGTACCAAATTTCATTTAATTCGGTCCAGTACTTTTAGCGTGAAAGCGTAACAGACAGATAGACAGACAGACAGAGTTACTTTCGCATTTATAATATTAGTAGGGATTAGGTACATATTATTGTTATTTGTTGTGTCAGTAACATACTGTCTGAAAACTTTCAATATCTACCTACCAGGAGTAACTATTAATAACACAAGATCGCTGTTGGCACATTTTGGTTACCAACTATTTGGAACTCTACAAAGAAGTGAACCCACGGTCCTTAATTCATAAAAATAACATAACCTCCTAAGTAGTGGGCTCTATCCTGCATTTTTTAATAAGGTAATAAAAGTTGTTTTTTACAAACAGAGGAGTACCTAAGTAGGTCACCTGCGTTGATTACCCACAAGATCACCAGGACTTTTGAGTTCTATTCATAGAAAGGACAAATAAACCAAGTTTTGATTTTTACAGTTTTTTGATTGGAACAAAGCATTTAGTAACTAATTACATACGGGTAGCTGTGATTGTGATAATATTTCAATGTCAACGCATATGTAACTAGGTGAATAAAGCATGTCCTCTATATTGACACTGATTTATCTCACTACTACTAAGATTTGTTCAATCTCACTAATAATTTTACTAGATATTATAAATTACGCAGTTAAAACCCCATATATTTTGCAGATTCCACCCTAAGTGCAATGTTCTATTGGCACGACCGTTCTGGCGAGCAGCCAGAGCTCGACTGACGAATTTATGTGCATATGCTTCCAACCCCCACTCCTAATGTCAATGTTGTCGGTAATACCGCCACAGCACAGCATAGAGCATATACTTACAACTGTAGAAGTCTTCAACCCTAATTTGAAATGGATAATTCTACTACTTTTAGAGGGGAATTAGGTGTAAGTAATAATACATAATTATAATATGTATACAAAAAATTAGACACAGTATCAAAATAACTATTAACGTTACACACGCACAGTAATACAAATCATATCCAAACCACATGTGTGCCCTTTAGTCTTCGATTTTCATAGATTTTTTTTTCAAGATCGTTCATAAACCTTGAAAACCTTATTTTATATACCTACCCGATGTGGATTGATTTTTGTAACTTTTTATAACACAATAAAAAAAATTCGAGACAATTTATATACTTGCCACATATGTTATTTGAAACAACAGTATTAGAACTCTTCAGTTATCAGAAAAGTAACGGGTAGATATAATTATGATGGCTACTAAGCGGTTATCGAATAGGGTATTTGGGCCGACCAGTGGTCTTTTAAAAATGTTTAATCATTGTTTTTGTAAGAACTATAAGTTTGTGAGATATAAAAACCTTTTTCCAAGATGGCGGCCATGGGACAAGTGCTGCAACCCCACAAACTTGGATTTAACTTCACACTGACCCTCCCCCCCCCCCCTTGATATCTGAAAAATAAAATTGCGTCTGCCAAACGCAATCCCAAATGTAACATTCAAAACGATATAACAAAGAATTAATAATTTGAGGCTCTCAATTTACTCGCCTACTGATCCACATATTCTTTACTCTTGTCTATAATTTAGAGATTAATGAGAAAATAATTGCCAGCAAAACTCACATATGACGACGCGTCGCATATCACCGTCTGTGTCTTTAAGACTACAGAATATCATCGGCATTCGGCTCCTAACATAGGTTCCGCCAAAAACGTAAATTGTATTAATACTTACACAAACTGTTGTCCTTTAGCTTAATTCTTTGATCATTTGTTTCTAGATCTGAGGTCCTAGTAAAAAGAGCATGAATGTAGGTAATATTACTTTTAAAGGACTCTTTTAATGCTACTTTTCAGAGGAGGACAAATAGCGTTTTAAATTTAAATAAGTAAATCAATGAAAACAAAATTTAACAAACCCCCGACATAAACACCTAAAAGCCCTTTAAAAAGTATAACAATAATAAAAACTTAATATTAGTTACCTAAATATTAATATTTCTACAAAGAAAACGTCATGTCGGGGGGACCGCTTCTCATTTAGTTAAGTACTTAATACCTACAATCAACCTAAACATACGGTCCCCCCGACATGACGCGATGACGTTTTCTTTGTAGAAATATTAATATTTAGGTAACTAATATTAAGTTTTTATTATTGTTATACTTTTTAAATGGCTTTTAGGTGTTTATGTCGGGGGTTTGTTGAATTTTTAATTTATTTTTTTATTATATGCTTTTTGTAAGTAGGTATTTAGTACATAAATTATTATTTTTAACTAATTTCCATTTCACATGGAATTTTGTAATTTATATGTTATCCTCTTACATTTAATACCCCACTCGGGTACATTTGTCGACATTGGGTTTACCATTTACACTTTTACTTCCCATAATTTTTGAACTACTCAACCGATTTTCATTACAATTTCAATTTTGTAATCTACACGTGATCCTCTTTCATTTGATACCCCACTTGAGTATATTTGTAGACATTTGGTTTTCCATCCCCACTTTGACACCCTATATTTTTTGAACGACTCAACCGATTTTTATTATAATTTCCATTTTGTAATGTACACGTGATCCTCTTTCATTTGATACCCCACTCGAGTATGTTTGTAGACTTTTATTTTTCCATCCCCTCTTTCACCCCCCCTAATTATTAAACTACTGAGTAGATTTTTATCAAACATAGCTAAGAACACTCCCGACATATACACCTTTCAAACAAAAAAAACAGAATCAAAATCGGTTCATGCGTTAGGGAGCTATGATGCCACAGACAGACACACACACACACAGACAGACAGACAGACAGACAGACAGACAGACAGACACGTCAAACTTATAACACCCCGTCGTTTTTTCGTCGGGGGTTAAAAATACTACTGAATGAGTTTAACCGGGACTTACTTTACTGTGAAATACGTTTTCAGATAATTTGTCACAATGTCAAATTAAACGAAAGTAATGATAAATAATATTTATTTATTAAGTTTTTTACATATTATATGACAGTATTATATGTCACATCACATCATATTATAGGTACTTACTTATGTAGTATGAGTATGTTAATTAAATAATTATCTTCACTTAGCTGTAGCACTCTGGGTAATCGAAAATGTATATCATTATTAGTATAGGTACATATTAGGTTCTGTGTTGCTTCTGCTTGTCTCTCTTTTACGCAGCAATGGAGCTGAAGATCCCAAGTTAATTATCATTTTAAACTTTGCGGATCCCTAAAAAGTAAATTGTTGAAAGAAATGGGTTAGCCAGTAGGTGCTAAGGGTTGGCGAGGTGATTATTACGTTCTGTTGATGAGAAGCAGATGGCACCCATCTACGCATTTAATATCACTATGAAATGCACTTTTAATATATATATCTATATATATAATGTACCTATAGTAATTACATCCGTTTAATAAAACTATCATATTTATTTTTGATTTTCATATCCCAGCATAAAAAAATATTGCATTCAAAATTATTTTGGGACGACCTTCACTTCATTGCAACTTACGACCTTTCGATAATCATTTACCTAGTTTAATCTGAAAACAATATAAACACAAAGAAATAAAAGTAAAAAGTATACGCTTTGTTTTTTCATATACACACATTTTTATTTAACTTTTAACCTCATGAATACTTAAATACTGTTTTTAAAAATTGACATGTACCTAAGTACTTACTAGTATAGTAATTAAAAATAAAAAATATATCCGAGAGAAATGTTTTGGTTTAAACAGATACAATGATATATAATAAGAAAAACAAAATAGTATCTTAATAAATAATTTACTACTTAGGTAATTTTCGTCGAATGATTATAACAACTAGTTAGGTACGTTTGTCAAATATTCAAATTCACTAAGATTATAATAAGTACTTAATTATATAAGTTTGTAGCACTTACCTACTAGATATAACTAAAAATGACGTCCAGAATTTCCAATATTGGAAATAGTAAAACGATAAGTCAATGGATAACAATTATAATTTAATTTACAGCCAAACAGAAGTAAAGTATATAACTAAAATTGTTACGTACAATATTAGTAAATTAGTCAACAACAAGAAATGAATACTATAATTAGCAATCATAAATAATATGTATATTCGATCGTACAATCTCGGCAAATAACTATTTTATCGCCTTCCGAACATTCCCAGGACATTAGACATGACGGGTCAAGTGCACGATAAAAATCAAAGGAGTTATTCATCTTAAACAACATAAAACAAAATTTACTCTATGTCGATGAGCAGAGAATTAAAATTTAAATGTACGAAATTTCATCCTTACAATATCCTTGCTCGCGGTCGTGACTGTCAGGTAATAAAATAACAAAGAAGTTTTAATTCTACAGCGCAAACTTTAAGGCACATTTTCAATTTTTGGACTTCGTTAAGGTTGTAGGATGAGGGTGGAATCCGACAAAAAGTCGTTCGACCGGTTCGGCCGGCGGTCGCGAGCGATTCAGAAAGTCATTCTGCTCTAAACGAATCAAACGCCCTAATAATTTATTCATTTTTCGAAATATTTATTTTAGATGCACCATTTTTGGAATGCGTACCCTAGGGGTGAAGCTAGGAATGTCGTATTGTGTTTGATCTCCTTTACACGCATTTTTTTTTGTTTTTAAGTGTGTAAAAACTAAATTTAGGCGATTAACTTGAAATTTAGAAAATAGATAGTTTTCATACTTACTTATTTAAATATTTACTTAAATTGCATTTATAAGTATCATTTACTTAAACAATTTTAATAGGTACATTAAATATCGTACTACCTAAATTACATAATGTTCGTTATTAATAAAGAATAAAAAGGATTTTAAATATCATGAGATGTTGCATATAACGATAATATATGCAATGATAGCTGGGTATGTAGGTAGATATATTAATATACGAGTTTGCATGCATTCCATATACCTACTTAGTTAGCATAGTGTGCTACAAATATAGGAACTAAAGTTTTCAAAACGTCAGCTAATAGTTGTTTCATTCTAATTGTGATCGTGGACAAACAAGCATACCAGTCAACGTAATACAGTGTTATCCATCAGAGAATTAATAATAATTCATCCCAAAGGCTCGACAGTAAAACCGAAAAGGTTCTTAAGTTGAACCTATCCAACTAGTTCTGAATTGGCGGTCGCGTTGTTCGACCTTCGCGCGTTCAATATCAAGGAAGTCAGCAGTGAATGGCCACAGGCATTCCAGGTAATTACTTATTTTGCATTACCACCTTCTGGTACGAAATATAATTATATTTTGTATTTTATCCGCGCTCAAAAGGCAATGGGATTAGCACAGAGTACTCGACTAAGCTCTACTTATTTTTCATACATGTTTTATGTAGCCCTATAAGTTCAAACATCCACTGTTAGTAAATACTTCAATTTATCAACGTGGAAACCAATTTTACAATTACAGGCCTTTTTTTTAAATATGGTGTATTTCCCCAACAACAACGTTCTTGTTTTTTATTCAGTATGCCACTTAAAATAGTTTTAGAATATCAGGAAGAGGGTAGGTAATTTTATTTTAATTTTTAATATTTTTAAGAGGAGGCGTAAATCAAAACACGCAGCTGCGTCTAGATTTCAGAAAAAGGTATCAAGACTTCCAATTGTCCCACATTACATATATTATCATCATCATATTGCCTACTGTTGCCATCCCTTAAATATGGTGACCCGGACAAGACGCGTGAAAACCGCGGATTTTAGCCCTGAACCCGGATACGTCACCATAGACCAGTGTCGATAATGTTTGAAACAAAAAATAATAAAGTAGGTACGATGAAAATATTTTTTCTCAAACATGCAATGAAATATTGTCTTTACGTGCGTCAAAACCCACCGCGAAATGTATCCTTGCTGGCCTAGGCCGGGAAGGAATTTGAAGAAGTCTTACGTGCGTCACACGCGGCCGCGAAATATGTACTTCCCGGCCTAGGCCGGCAAAAAAAATATTTTTGATTTGAATATCAACATGGCGTTGGTCTTCATAAACAATTTAAGCAACCGTTTTTTTTTAATAGGTTAGAACTTTGTTGTACCAAAAATATTCGCATTAATACCTATTATACACGAACTGAGAATAATAAAAGAATCTGTATTACTAGATTAATTTCAATTTTATACTTATGAAAAAAACCTGTTATTCAAGTGTAATTTATTTTATTTGAATGGTCTATTTATTTCATTGCATTACTTTGAGAAAAGCACTATGCATGCCTAGCCGTGAAGGGGCTTGCAGGCCTCGTAACAATATCCAATAAGTCTATACTGTATACTCGGCCATCAACCCCCTACTTCCCGGCGCCGGCAGTAATGTACTATTATTTTGATTTATTATAAGATATTGACTGTTTCTGTGCTCACGGCAGTCCCAAATACAATAGTTACCTATATGAATAATACACAGTTTATTTGGTAAACTAGCTTTCTAAGGGCATTTCGGACTTTAGGTCATTACCACGGCTAGAATCAAGGAGAACCAGTCAGTAAAGCTGCATTTTGGTGCCATCCGACTCTAAATATTATTTACGTCTATCTTAAAACTTGTTTTAAATTATTAAATTGCATATTACCATAAAAAAATTAATTCCCTGAGTATTTACGTGTTCTTTTGTTTTTTACACAATAAGTATGATGAAGTTAGGTACTGTTTAGAAAACAAATGGTTTAAAGGTTTTTCTTGTGAAAAATAAAGTACTTATAACACAACAACTTTTTTTTTTTAGTGAATTTTCAAATACTTACGTAATTATTTACGCATTAAAGTCAAATTCTATGAAACTTCTGTAGTGATATGATTAGGTAAAATACTTAAAATCGAAATATTTCGTTTATACATGGATGTGATCTCATTATCAGGTAGTAGTTACCTACTAAAAGACGCAGTCCAATTCCATATTAAGTAACATTTAAGAATGTCATGTCAAACACATCATTAAGTCACATAGTAGCGTTCATAGCAAGCCTTATTTTCAACAGCCCTCTCCCTAGCTCCAGAATTGTGTCGAGGATCTTCTCTCTTACTCCATGTGCATGAAACAAAAGAAGTCTTAGAATTGTTTATTTTTTGCAAAAGGTGCTATGCGACGCTTTTTTAAATATACATTGTGTCTTGTGTCTTTCGAGAAAACTTGGACATATTAGCAACTGGGCATAAACACAATAGACAAGACATAAATCTGTCTGTGCAAGGAAATCCCTCGTCTCTGGGGTCGACGCACCATCGTCCTTACGAAGGTCGCTATGTAACTAGTTGCAGGAGTAAAGGTGGATATGTACTTATAAATAATCTTTAACAATTTTCAGGATTTTGCCTAAAGATATTCTTTTAGCGACGACTGCCTGTTATTAGGAGAATTTGGTAGAAGACATAAAACTGTCTTCTACCTACTCCAAAAACACTAATAGTAAGCAGTAAATATTGGTTTAACCATTCAAACCATCTGATATCGCCTAGTATCAAGAAAAAATAAGTAGCTGTAGGTACCTATGTATCTGTAATACTTAGGTTCTCGAAAATGAAAACATTTTTAAGATGAAGCCGACGCAAAATAAGTGATTTTAAGTAAACCTCATTGAGACTACGTCTATCTATAAAACGCTAAGTCTCACCTCTCACAAAAGGACTTTATTTTAAAGGCGAATGTAAATATTTATGTGAATTGGTCATCTATACTAATATTATATAGAGGAAAGGTTTGTTTGTTTGGTTGTTTGGATTGAATAGACTCCAGAACGGCTGGACTGATTTCAAAAATTCTTTCACTGTTGGGAAGCTACACTATTTCCGAGTGACATAGGCTATAAAAAAAGATGATCCGTGCGAAGCCGGGGCGGACAGCCAGTTAATTATATAATGATTAAGGTAAATAGTAGCGAGTAGAACTCAGTGTGACCCATACACTTGCTCCACGTGATTGTTGACGTAAACCCGGGGCGCAACGCGTCGCGGTATAAAACGCAAGTACTAAGAGTACATAGCTACCTATACGAAAACAGGCTACTTCACTGCCTCTTGGAATGCAACATTTCAGGTGATAATTAAAAACATACAATAAATGAAGCCAAGCCACTCACTCGCCTAGCAGTACCTTATTTCTGAACTACAACACCTAAGTAAATATTTATCATATCACAGTCGGTGTATTGATAAAAATATTGGAATGTAATCATTAGATACCAACTCGTATTACGTTATTAAACATTGAAATGAAACAACTATATGGATATAACTCGCATTTTATGTTATTTCCTTCAGTTTAGAAAACTTAACAGTTGTCATATTCGTGGCACGATTGAACTGACGATAGTGTAACGTTAAAATCGTTATAACTGCGAAGGCATCAGAAATTATCAATATTACATATTTTTTACAGATAAAATAAGTATAGGGGATAATACTTAGGTCTTGTTAAATATTTGATTGTATCGAATAACCAGCCGCTTAGTATAAGAAACATTTTGTTTTAATTTTCAACAAAAATACCTTCGAAGCGAAGTTACTAAGCTGTTTTAACAAATCTGTGCGCAAGCCGTAACTGACCTTGCTCAACAATCTCGACGTTGTCATAGAGCATAGACGACAGACAGACCGATTATGAATTTTAATTTCTAACCCAGACTTGTTGCGTGTTCACTGTCGAGTCGAATAGATTTATTTATTCTTTCCATGATCAACAAACCAATAGTGTCGGAGGAATATCGTATTATATTGACAAATATTTAAGTAGACTACTTTTGACGAAAACCAGAATAACGATATGAAACAATAGTACTAACTTACTTAAAAACAAGCAGTACATAAATTTGGTACCCATCATTTGCCTATAACAATTGTGTACCTACAACACAATAAAAAACTCAAAGCTCTAAACATGATAGTTGTTTCTGACAGACTGACTAAATATATGTTATTTGTAGCATGTGTTGTAAAAATCGCGGATGCCTGTTCTACCTACTGGCCGCGAGCAAGTTCCGAGCTTTCCATAAATTAGTGCGCCTCGGTGACGCGACACCCCGAGTACACTGCAGTGCAAAGGAAACGATTAACTAATACTGACACAGACATAATAACTTAATAAGAGCGCTTGTATTAATTTAAAAATTTAAATAAATATGTACCAAAGTAACAACAATAAATAATATAGGTACTGCTACAAAATATGCAAGTACACTAACTATAAGATTAACTGAATTACCTAGATACAAACGAATATTAACAAACATATCCTTGACCACGCTCTTGTACTAATAGTGCATCAAAAATTTACTTCTAATTTATGAAATCGACAGTCAGATACTACATTCACATCACCAATAGCTCAATATCAAAATGTCACTTTGTGTCATAACAGTGCAGCAGTGGTATGAATTTAAAATGCAAGCTTATTTAAGTAATGGCCAGCAGTGTACCGATCTGTCAGTAACTTCTCCCATGCATCGCTTGAAGACGAATGACGGAAGTTGCAAAAACTGCAGCCACCACCCCCTGCCCACCCTTTCCCTGCAGCCGCCCCGCAGCCGCCCCGCAGCCGCCCCGCAGTCGCCCCGCAATCGTGCCGCAACTACCGCAAAAATCCCTCAACGTAACACCCACATTTTCTCTCACTTAATTTATTTTATGATTTAATTTAGGTATGAATTTTCATAAGTATTTTGACTGTTAAACATTTAATGGATGCCTAAGTATCGCAAATAGATAATACAGATATGTCCATAGAACAATTGGCAGTTCGAAGTAGTAACGTACCTAATAGAGGTACTCGGGCATAGTCCCTAATGTATGCATGAAAACAAAGGCTTCACATAAATTCACATAATTGAACATCTATTATCAACAATTAAAATCAAACATTAAACTTTGTGCATTGGGTATTAAGATATTCGAGTAGATACATAAACATACATTTTTTTTTTATTTATGTGAACTGTCTCCACGCGTAATTCATCTCACCCATCCCACGTGTAATTAACAACAGTGTACTCTAGATAAAGAATATCTTCAAGATACAAAAAAAAATACGTCAATCAGATATACATATTTTGTTGATATACAAAAATGTCAAACATAGCGTAGGGTTTTTATATGAATAGGTAGATAGGTACCTAAGTGAGTACACAATCAATAAGAATCATCAATACACACAAGAGCTACGAGTGCAGCGGGTAATTGCAGCATACGCGGAACAACTGCGAACGAATAAATTGGGAAAAGCTCATCACAAATTCAATCCGGCTTCATTTGCTTTATTTGCTAGAGCCAATCAATTGCCGAAAAAAATTGTGCACAATAGAATAGGGACGTGGTTCCGTATTATTTTTTATAAAGTTATGAGAAACTTCAGTTGTTTAGAATTTATAATATATGATGGATTAGAGAACACTTTGAAAATTTATTATGTAATTAGCTAGGTACATTTTGAATTTATCCCTCTGGTTGCCCACAAAAAGAGACTAAGAAAAACTCAGTTCTTACCCGTCTTTAAATTCCTAAAATAGGCAGACTCGCAAATAGGTATGGTTCATTAAAGCCAATCTCTACTGACCCTTAAAGCGGATAGTCAGACGGTCCGCATTGCGCATAATAGCAAAAATCAACACGACGTACTGTCCGTATCGGGATCGAATCAACGCACACGTATAATATTGTCAATGCGAACCAATTCATTCAAATTATGCACTAATTGGCCGTTCATTTCGTGATAACATTTCAGGTTGAAAGTCGAAATATGAATGTCCAAGAACAACCTCGATTCACATACATTTAAGTAATTAATCAACTATGTCACACGGGGCATGTCATGTGACACTTAATGTAATATCATAATTTCTGATGCTATAGCGATTATTACACATTCGATAAAATAAACGTTCTCATACTTGTATGAATGGAATAAATCCGTAGAAGTCCGAAATTTAGGCTCAGGAAATCTGTTGATAGATTGATGTTGATTACTTATACACATTTCTTATAAATATGGAATACAGATAGGGTTTGTTTGTTTAGTTAAAGATCTAAACTAATTTACTCAACAATTATCTGCTATAACATCGTCGCGGAAACAACAGGTTACGGTTTGAAATTGAATCAAATTTTGAAATAAATACTTTGTTTATTATTCCAGTCAGACAAAAAAGAACTATTATCTATATGATTAGTTTGGTAATTTTAAATTGGTGTCCGTAGGTATTATTTTAGTAGATAATCCATAATCGTTTAATGTGTCATGCCCACTATAAGGTGAGCGGGGTCGGCAGGACGATGCAAGGTTGAATTGCATCTATAGGTATGCTCGATTCAATGACAGATGCATTTAGATGAACTATAGTAAGTGGGCGAAACAACGCTTTTAACCTTTATCCTTTAAAAAAAATACATTAGTAAATACAAATAAATTTGTAATGACTCAGATTCAAACATTCGTAATAAGTTTGTCATACAATAAACAAATAAATATCTTTAGTACTATTTCTCACATCCCTACTAATATTATAAATGCGAAAGTAACTCTGTCTGTCTGTCTGTCTGTTACGCTTTCACGCTAAAACTACTGGACCGATTTAAATGAAATTTGGTACAAAGAAAGTCTGGAGCCTGAGAAAGGACATAGGCTACTTTTTAACCGACTGCAAAAAGGAGGAGTTCCACGCGGACGAAGTCGCGGGCAGAAGCTAGTTAGGTATAAAGGACATAGCAGATATAAATACTGATGCTCATCATAATAACATTTGTCTCTAGCAGGGTTCGAATCCGCAATCCAGCTTTGTATTCAGGGGCTCTGACCAGGGCGGCAGGCTGTCACAAACATCCCTATCAACAAATATAAAAAGTGAAACATTAACGAGGTATAGAGGTAATGCGAGTTTTATGAGTTCCACGCGAGGCTGCGACCCGGGACGGAACCCGCGACCATTTGTTAGAGATCCGTCCGACGCGAACAGGGATTAATGCATCATGCAGCGGGGGACCGGGACAAGGCACTAACTTTCTACGGATATTGATACCATCATCATCTTTATACTCATAGTCGTACATAAACTGAGTCGTATATTCGTCATCGTTATGAGAAGTAGCAGATCTTTAGAAATAGAATAGGTATACTTGTACTTATATCTATCTATTATATAAAAATAAGTCGGAAACCCCTGACGCTATAACTCCAGAACGCACGAACCGATTTGGCTAATTTTGGTCTTGAATTATTCGTGGAAGTCCAGGGAAGGTTTGTAAGTAGAGAAAATTTAAAAAACATCTTGATAAAGTGTACAATCAACATCTTTCTATACCCCATATACAAAGTGGTTGACGGTAAGTGACAGAAGACTTTGACAGATCTTTGACGAGACAATCGGACGGGCAGGACGACGTCTGCCGGGACCGCTAGTAGGTAATAATTATTACAAAACATTTCATAATGTTTTAAGCATGACGCAATGTAATTATTGGTTCAGACCTAGACAGGCTTATTGTATTTGACGTATAAGAAACGACGTGACCACAAAATGTCTTCTTTGTCGACGTGGACGTTACCAATTAATATGACCGACTATTGCGACAATGAAACGATATCGACAGTACAAAGTTTCTGATCGACGTGAAAAAGCTTTCTACAGGCTTGCTTGTTACAGGATAACAGTCAGTGGTTGTAAACCGCGATCGTTTATGCTCCACGCCGCGCCGCATCCTCGGGTCGTGAAGTAGATGGATTGCAGTCTCGAGCGCCTTCCCGTATCTATAAGCTAAGTAACCGCACACGTTCTGTTATTCATATAAGTATATATCGTTATTGAAAGTTACAGTATATAATTAAACATACTATGGTACGTACATAAGGTACATCTCTTAAAATATCGTTGGAAATAAGTATCCTTAGGTATCCGGTTTTAAGTATATAACGAACTAATTACCGATAGCACTGATAGCACAAAAGAATGCAAGCGAAATTTACAAAACAATTGTTATTTTAATTCATTTTCTAAATCACACAGAATGGAACCTAATTATTATACAGAAAAGATCGTAAATATAAAAGCAATCAATAAAAGATAAGCCCTTCTTACAGCTAAAAACCGCTGAATCATTGCACTGTCAAATAAAGAGAGACATGCTCAAGATTCCCATTAGTTTCCTTTGTGTTAGAGAAGGATAAGTATAGTTCAAATGGGTACTCTTCGATCGTCTGGCTAATGCACGCTGTGTCTGGCCGGTGACGAAGATAGATGGCTCTGCTGCTTAGCAGTTGAATGACTACCATAGAGAGAATTAAAAAGAAAATTGAGCGTCTATAAACAAAGTTAAAACTAATTTGAAATTTGTTACAGAATGGAACATTTAAACCTTATGTACTTTAGTTATACGTGAGGATAGAATTGAAATTAGGACGAAATGTTAATACCTACTACATTTACATATCGCACTTCAAAATACCTGCAGTATTATAAGCCCTACACTTGTACATTAATAAAGCTAAATCTGCTACAGGTAAAATATGGGAATGTTGGAATATTTAAATAGGATAAAAAAGTGGTGATTATTGTTAATAATCTCACTTTCAGCAGTAAACAGAACGTGCGAGTAAGAGTAGAATGCAGCCGAGGGTCCGCGCCACACAAATCTTATAAACCTGATGCGGCACGGGACGAGTTACTAGCGACAAGCGCGCAGGGTACGAATATCCTTATTCCTTACTAATATTAGCCTCTAGTCAATATATCGATATCGAAAATATCATTAATTAATAACAATTACTTATGTACTTACTATAGTAAGTTCGTTCTTATATGAGTAATGAGGTTTGTACCTACCTAAATAGTACGTACCTCACTAAACAATGTTGTTTATACAGTATAGACACTATATACTTAGATACTGAGTACAGAAAACTAAAAAATAGTTTTCTATACTCAGTATCTATATAGTGTAATAAGTATAGTAAAATAAGTACCTAAGTAAAAAATACCTCTAAAACATTCTCAAAATTGGTCTCCAATACTTTTTAATAATCCACCAAAAAAACATGCCTATTGTAACTAAGTAATCATAACCTATACAGTACAAAGCAATCATTTTAGCTTGTGAGGAAACATCGTAGCTTATAAAGCATAAAGCAGTCGCTTTAGTATGTGAGGAATCGCCGTCGCTTGTGAAGCACGTGCCCGCTGCCGCTCGTGCGCGCGTCCCTGGTCGGAGGCTGCACGGCACCGGGCGTCCTTGCGCGCCCACTTTCAGTTTCTGCCGCTACGCTAGCCCCGGCCATCATAGCCTGCTACGATTTAAAGATAATTTTTACTTAATTCGCAAATTCGGGTTCCGTGAACAGTTTTTGAACTAACAAATCTAGTTCATGAGAAAAAGGGTCTTGACACACATTCAGACGGACAACCAAGTGATCCTGTAAGGCTTTTTCCTATTGAAATACTAAAGATATCCATTTACGTAATGACAAATCTATTATATAAAAATAAGTCGGGTTTTCCTTCCTGACGCTATAACTCCAGAACGCACTAACCGATTTGGCTAATTTTGGTCTTGAATTATTCGTGGAAGTCCAGGGAAGGTTTGTAAGTAGAGAAAATTTAAAAAACATTTTGAAAAAGTGTAAAATCAATATTTTTCTATACTCTCATATACAAAGTGATTGACGGTAAGTGACAGAAGACTTTGACAGATCTTTGACGAAACAGTTACCTACTTGTAAACTAACTGTCTGTTTATTAAACTACCTAAGTATATTAATATTAAGTTACTATACAACCGTGAAAAATTTATATTATAAGCTCGTACTCAAGAGTGAAAGCTAAACAAAGAGCATAAGATTTGCTTTTTACAAATTTTTCGCCTGTAGGGAACCTTAAAAATAATTTTCTTTTCTTATCCTACATTATAATTACGCGGAGGCTTGCGATCTTTATCTGAGTAATGGTGAAATTGCTTAGCGAAATGATGTACCTATCCTTATTATATCACATGGAATAGAGTATTAATAACTAGTATAGAAAAGTGCCAGAAATGTATATTTTTATGCCAAACTTAAAACAGATTTACTATGTTTTTCTAGTTTTATTTGGTGATCATCTACGTACAGTCTCTTTAGTCTTTTCATTTGAATATATGAGATAGGTAAGTACCAAGTCCAATTTTTTGGTGGACTCCCTGGTCTGTGTATAAGTACATAATTATACAATAAAGAAATTCTGGAAAGTTTGTGCAGAACCACGCACAGTACAGCGCTCCGAGGACCAATGTACCTAAAATATTAATATTATTCCTTATCGACATTATAATAATATGTGTAACTAATTGAAATATATTTGCGATAAAGTTCTTTTATAGTTCCTATACTAACCAGAATCCCTTACTTTGTTTGGTTGGAATGTTAGCCTCCTAAATTGCTAAGTTTGTTAACTTGATTGAGCAATTAAAATCGTAACACATCCACCTGTAAATGTTAAATGAAATGTCTCACCACTTGTTTAGTTGTTGTTGCAAGTTCTCGTATGACGGAGTATCGAACGAGCAGCTTCATTATCTTGGCTGACTGTTTTTCTTGTGTTCATATTATTTGTCAGAACTATGTACCTACTTATATGAAAGACTTTTGGTATCTCTATGGGTGAATGCACTGGTACGAATTGGCGGTAAATTGTAAATTGGCGCTAGTTTAATTAGATCTCTTCGGGAAGAAAAAATATGTCATGTAGCCAGTGACTTTTATCATCTTACAGCGGGACAAAATGGTAAAAGAATTTAAAGAAGTCCAATTTCATTAAAGACTAAATTCATATCTCAACCTAAGCAAGTTCCAAAAAAACAATAATGCTGTACAGAGCGATGTAAAGAACATCATATTACAATCTCTCGCCACTGGGTCTCGAGGCCTATCTTCAAATTTCTTACAGTATTCTGCCAGTGCAAATTGAGAATGGTGCTTATATTTCATATACAAATTCGTGTCATATAACTAGCCAATAAGCAGAGCAAAGTGGTGTTAAGTAATTGTGCTCCAAGCACGAGGCAGGCATGTCTGGTCGAGCACGGGAGCCAATAATTGCGCTTTTTGGGAGCTGTGTTGACGACGTAATTACCTGCATGCTGCTACGTAAGATTAGAGAAGATGCGACTGTAAATTTGATTTAGCAAGTTATAAAATATATATGTTCTTTTAATAGATGCGTTGATGTATATTGACTCTGTCTGGAAGACTCTACATCTTAAGGGCTTAGTTTAAATTATTGCACATCACGAACACAAGAGACGTTAACGCCATTACATTTTTTGAATTCTAATTGCATGGAATTCAACTATCCCACATTGTCTCTTCTGTCTCTATACCAAAAGTTATCGAAATTGGTTTAGATATTTGTTTGTGATAATCAAACGAAGACACTTAGGAATTTATAATATAAGTATGGATGTACCTAATTCTTAACAAACGCGTAAAGCAGTGGGTATATTTTAGTTATTTTTTTTGTAATTTTTAGGGTTCCGTAGCCACATGGCAAAAACCGGACCCTTATACGTCTGTCCGTCCGTCCGTCCGTATGTCACAGCCAGTTTATTCCGAAACTATAAGAACTTATTATTAAAATTTGGTAAGTAAAAGTTTTTTTCTAATGTGTGCCATGTCCACAATAAGATCGCGACACGGAGTCTTATGCGAGTATTTACAGATGTGAGCGAGCTAAGTAGTAGGTACCTTCTAGCACTTGTGCCAGCGACTGTGGTTATAGGAACTTCACACTACTAGGGTGTGATTTGTTCCATAGGTAGATAAAGTTTCGATAAGGAAAATAAACGAGTATAAGATATATATAAATACATATTTTAATAGTATTGCGTTGAGAATTAATGTCTACGAACAATTATAACTAAAATTATGGCAATTAACTTTTTGTTGTATACATAATGAATTGAGTGAATTATATAGTCCACTCAAGTAATTATAGATTGCAGTTATACTAGTCAGCTCAGTCTGCTACAAATATGGAAACTATAAGTCAAATCCGTACCTAATAGGCAGTTGTTTTATTCCAATATTGGTATCTTTAAACACAACCTCGTGTACGTGTGTATCGGCTACTCGGCATACTCGGTCCAGTTACCGACCTCTTTTCACTCCTTTTTTTTCTACATTTTTTGTCCCTTTCTCTAATAACGCAGTATTCGTCAGATTAATACACATCGCCTAATGCATATCATTACATTGAGTGGCTTTTCCTAAATGTGTTTTGGTCCGTTCCAGGGACTTTAATTTCACTTTGAGTAGTTTTAGATTTGCATTCGCAGGAAGTAAAGTGAAGGTGATTTTAAAATTGTTATCGGCTTTTACTCAGTAATCAGTAAATATCAATAATTTAACATTTTTACATCAGTAGGTATGTATAAAAGTGTATAGGTAATTTACTACATACATACATACACATCTCGAGTAGAAAAGTTTATAAAAAAACGTCGAATCCAATTTAAAAATTGTCATTGATTTATTTTCCGAAGTTTTAACCTATATTTTGCACAGTAAATGGTACATACAACTTAAACAATCCAGAGTATATTTTACTTTGGCCATTATAACTACCAATTCATAAAATAAAATACAGCCAGAGAGGGTGGTACCCACTGCTGTTAGGACTAGGTACAGATATATATTTGGCTATAGGTACGCATTTATAACTTTTATTCAAAATAAACCTAGGTGCATGTGGAAACAAGATCAGTATGAAAACAATTTCGAGAGTTGCAGCAAAAATCAAATTTCAGAACAATTCCACTCCGTTGAAAGTCATAAATAGAAAAAATACCGTACCTACGTGAACGAAAAAATATTCAAATCCGATGTCATTAGACGAACATGCGCGGATAGGAACGAAGGTTCCTCGTATCTATCATTCATTAGTGAGCTAGAATCGAATACGACATTTTTTACAAGCCCAGTACAAAGAACCGACCCCCGCCATACACAAACAACGCACGTGTGTGCGCGGAAAAAATACACTCACACATTCATCGTGGCGCGAAAAAATCACCGACACAAAGAAAGTCTACCGAAAACTTCAATATGAACTTTTTGACGCACACATTCATGCAACTACTACAACGAAATGACGTATAGGAACGTGCTGTTGTGAGCGTGGATGCAGCGTGTATGTATAGGAGCTAAACTTACGATTTAAATGTGTTCGTGCTCACAGCAAGATCCGAAACTTGGACTGGACGCAGTTGCATGCAACATACGCTGCTACACATAATCGAAACTGAACTTTATGTGATTAAACTTAAAGCATAACATTACTTTGCCTCATAAGTCAGTTGAGCTGTTCCGGGTTAATGTTTTAACTGCGCAGCGCGGGTAGTTTTCATATAAAACTTGGTGGCGCGAGATGCAACGACAAAGACGGAGCTACGGGTGTTTAACTCCATTTCAGTCGCACCTCCCGCCGCCCGGGGCTCTGTGGAGAGGGGGGCAGTGTCGCGTTGATGAACATTTCTCTCGCTTTTCTTTATTTTTACGCGAATCGTTTTTAAAGGGTTTCGTCATAATTGCGTCGCACGAGATTATGTCGACGGGTGATGGAATGTATTATCACATACGAAAATGCATCCAAATTATTGGGTTTTTAATTGACACATTGAGTTAATTAGTTCAAAATGAGTTGGACAAGTATATCAAGTTAGTGGCAGGTAACACTGCCACATTACTACATTACGATGGTTGAATAATAAAATTTTTATTTTTTTACAAAAAAAACCTACGAAACAAGGGACCTAATTGTATCTGCATAGCTACCTGTTTTAAAACAGGCAATTATAAAATTTTAACAAATTTGTTTGTACTCATTTAAAAACAACAGAAAATAATCCTATTCTATGAATTATAGCACAATATTCCAAACTGCAGTAAAGAAACATATAAACCAAGAAGTTAGATTTCCAAAAAAAGTACGTAGAAAGAAGCAAGTAAACAACACAAGACGCGCGGCGCGGGAAAAGTGTTTCCCGCCTTTTCGCAACGGTCCAAAATTCTAATGCGAATCTTATAAGAAACAAAGTTATAACCTGTTTGCTTGTAAGTATTGGTAAATAAGAAATCTGTAAGCAAAACATAATAAAATAAAACTACTAATAAATAAAGAGGGAAGAAAATAATGCTTTTGTCGACTTTTATTAGGTACCTAGTAAAACATAGGTACTATATTTCTATAATTGTCATTAAAATAGTTTAATATGTACCATTAATCTATGATATGTACCAACCTATATGTAAAGAAATTCAGCTCTAAATATTTTTTATAAATCAAATACGGTCCTAGGCTGTTTAGGTACATTTCAGGCGCATCCATGCCGAGGGGAAGCAGAAAAAGTAAAAAACTCGCTTTGAATGGCAGTGAGCAGGCAGCCGCGGCGCGCGCCGGCCGCGTCCACCTTCCTATTATTTTACATTACGTGTTTCATTTCGCGTAGCATTGGACGGCGCTAGTGGCGAACCAATCAAATTGTGACTTTGGACCCTAAATCATGAAACAGAATATTTCGGCAGAAAATTATCCCTCGGCAATATTTTTAACCGCAACTAAACGCAGTTCAAACTAGGTTTCCGTTTCTATTTTATTTTTGACACAAACTACAGTTAAAAAGTTTTGTTCATTTTTTTTCGTAACAAACTGTAATGATGAAACTGTAAGCGACACTGACCGGACAGAAGTAAAAGAAAGAGCAGAAGAGAAGAGAAGATGGCGCTTGCTTCCTCTGTGAGCCTGTATTACTCGATAGTGCAACGCGCGGCGAGACACTATTTGGAAGATTACTGTCATACAGGTAAGATTTTAATTATTTTTATTTAAATATTTTTTTATAATAGAAAAAAAATGTTTACGATTTTAGGTGCTGAAAAAAACCAATTAGCTACTTATTTCATAATTATAATATATACCTACTAAAAACTGTTCCTTAATATACCCGTTTTAAATTACCTATTAGTACCTACTGTTGCATAGTAAAAATATGAATACTTACAACTTTTTTAAATACTTACTGCATTTGAATTGCATTCGGCTTGCATCTCGCGTTATATTCTTTCGCTACGAATTGTCTACGCACTGCAGTGCGTGGTAAGTAGTAGATACCTATAAATTTTAAACAGCAAAAAAATATTAAGTACTTTTATTTACAATTTTGTAAAAAGTTTAATCATATATATTCATCGATCTTAGATAATTGGAATAAAAAATATTCAAATGGGTTTTATGCTCCAAAAAGTTAATAAAAGCAAAATGTTTTAGTCTATTTTAAAGATATCGTAGATTTTTCTTAAACAAAAAACTTTTGAACAATCAGATAGGTAACTAGTCCGAAACTAGTTGTACGCGTTTAACTTTTTTTCTTACGCCGCCGTCGGCCGGTAATTAACCGCGCTATATTAACATTGTTAACTACACGTATTATAAATAGGTAAATAATCGACCATTACTATTTAATGTATTATTATAAATAAAGATTCCTGCAGCGGACTGCGAATCCTTGATGTATACAGATTGAAAACTGTTAAAGAGATAATCTTCAAGTTCAGAAGCGGACGAAGGTGATTTATTGACATTACTACAAACATAAGATTATGTTTGTATTTTTTTATTCGTAGATGATATGTTTTAATTGAATTATAGGAATTACTATTCTCCTTTTAGATATTTTTGAAATCAGTTACAGTTATGTTTTGCAAGTCTTATTATATATTATGCTATAAGGCCGGCTGATGGTCTTTGATTGGAAATTAGAACTTACTTTTATAATTTGTAGTCATAAAATACTAACCGCGCCGCCTGTACAACTGTCCGTTAAGGAGTTTTTCTTTTGACATTCTTGACGGTAGGGAACAAGTAAATCAAACATTAAGAATAGTGGCGATATAGTGATATCACAAAAAATACTTACATGCACAAAATTACGGTAGATTTATTCTTTATTAAATTTATCGGCTATGCAGTGATATAGTCCTGAAAAAAATTACCTACGGACAGGCTTAAATACAGCATAATAAAATTCTAAGTTTGAAATGAAACAACTAACTAAAACAGATTTGACTCGCGTATTTTATTTTATTTGCATTGCAAACTATCGTCAGTTCGGACGGCTACAAAATAAGGGAACTCTTAAAATTTTTGAAACGTCAGCAAATAAAATAAAATACGCGAGTTAGCCATTACAGTTGTCTCATTTCAACGTGTTACGAGTATAGAAATATATAGAATTATATCTTTGGACAAATGTATGAACATATATAAATACTTATAATTATAACATCGTAGACAGTACAGATGTTTGTGCTCATCACACTTACATCTACCTTCCCTAGCAGGATTTGAACCCATCGGTTTTATAGTCAAGTGTTCTGAACGCTAGACCAACAGATTGTTTAAAAGTTTACAAATGTATATCTTAAAGCCACCTACTTACCTATATAATTTAGATATGACATAATGGTTAACCTGCACTATTTGCATCAAATAAAAAGATTTGATGACATCAGTCTATAAAAATAAATTAAGCGACAAATATATTGTTTTGCCTTTTACCTAGATGGAGAGATGAGTCAACATATACATATAATCAAATTTAAAGTGGATATTAATAAAAAATCATATAGCTACCATCCGATTTACGAGCATACCTTAGATTCTGTTTATGCGACAGACCTGCATCGTATAGGTACATTCACGGCCAACAGTACCTATCTAAAACTTAACATTTTAAATATCAATATCTGGCTTATATTGCCGTTTTGAGATCTTGTACCTTTTATTTAAAAATAAAGCGATTTAAATACCACATTCACTTTTTATAACTTAACTAAATTCTGCTCGCGACTGCGTCCGTGTGGAATAGTTATTGCTCCGCTTCTATTGGTCACTTCAAAAACGGCAAATATTCATACCAGCTTTGCACCCTATTTTTATCATCTTAGGTGGTGAATTTTTAAAAAGTACTAGGTTATAAAAGTAACTAAGCCCTGTGCAAAATTTAAAGCCCCTATCGCTTAGGCTCTGAGTTCATATGTTAGTCATTAAGTCATCATCTGTTTTTATAAATATAGATATTGGCTCATATTAGATACAGTAAAAAAATAAACAGAACAACAACATTTCTTTAAATAATCTTACTATCCAATCTAAGAATTGTAGACATTATTTTAAGCACTTTTCCACCGATGTACCCGCTAAACCAGTTGCGTAGCTCGAACCAGTCGCTCTGATCGCGCCGTGCGTTTAAATGCAAATGCGATGCATCTCCAAATGTCAAGGTCGGGAGCACTTGTGAGTGCGGCTGTATTGTAATTGGCTGGTCTATTATAAAGTTTTCTGCTATAGCTTTTTGACTTTTATCTGAGACTGTCAATTTGCCTGTAATCTTACTACTGATTCTATTAAAACATCCGTTGAAATGAATTGATAGCTTGTTTAACATGTATTTAATCTCAATTAAAAATGTTGAGCCACGCTCAGAGTTCCTTGGTTATTTACGGTTCTATTAAACTGTAATTTAATATGCTTATTTCAACAAAATAAATAAATGTTACTGAAACTAGCAGTGCTTAATTTTTAATTTTTAAGAGTTAGTTTTGCATAAAGAGTCTTTAAGACGGAACCTTGAAAGAATAGCATAGTGATCACACGAATTATATCTTAAATTGTAATAGCCTAGGTACAATATAAGTTTGTATTCGTAAATACTTTATAGTGTTGGTCCACGGGTGCACGCACTCAATCTCACGCGCAGTTGATCTCGGCGCAAAAACAGTAAAGTCATGCGCGGGCGCAGGCCCCTTAATATGCCACTCTATACCACATTTATTAATCAACGAAATTTTACTTGAAGTACTTATTACAAAACGCAAGGGTTTAAATGAAATAACAACAAAAAATAATTGACCCTATAGGTAGGTATCGATTGCGAGACTGCTTTTATTATAAAATATCAAATTGATTCGAATCATATTTAAAATTTGTTTAGAATACCACCTTATTGTACTCGTCTGAAGACTGTTACCAATTAAAAGCTAACCATTTATCCTACCTTCCTACTAATATTATAAACACGAACATTTGGAAGAATTCATGTTTGTAAAACTGAATAGATTTTGATGAAACTTTACAATAATATCGCTTATTTATACATCAGAATAACATAATATTGGCTATATTTAATAACGATATTGTGTAAAGGAAGTATTCATCGTGCGCAGACGAAGTCGCGTACAGAAGCTAGTTATAACAAACATTCTATCGCATTTTCAGAATCTCACGCTACTTTTTAGTCTCCATTCTATTAAGTGCGTATCTGAAAAAGCGCGTGTATGCACGGCATGATCGATTTAGCGGCTAATTATGACTGGCCTAATCGAATTTACCTTTACAAGTAGGTAGGTACAAAGCGAAAATTGACATAAATTGCAAGCAAAATTAAAGATTAATAAAAGCGTAAAATATTGGAATGAAACAACTGTTAACGGATTTAACTCGCGTATTTTTATTTTATTTTATTAGCTGACGTTTCGGATTCTTTACAGTTTCCATAATCGTAGCACGACTGAGCTGACAATAGTCTAACGCTAAAGTGATTTATACAGTTATGCAAACTACCTTATATTTAAATTACAAATTATGAAAAAAGCGTAAAATAATCAAAACTAATAAATTTGGGAAAAATAGATATGATAGTAATGTATATTTTTAAAGTATTCCCCGTTAGTTCACCACAGACAGAAATTAGGCAGATCACCGCGTACCGTGACGGCGGCGCGCGGTCAACGTTGCTAATTCGGTTCCGTAGACGTGGCTAATTGCCTATAGGAAATACCTTAAGGATGTCATAATTCGGTTTTGCAACACTGCTGTGAAAAGCTATCCCAAAATTATTGAGTCTTACAAAACATGATCAATTGAAATGAAAGGATGTTTTTATCACCAAAATCCCAAACAACGATTACCTAAACCGTTTACAACAAAATCGTTTTCTCCGTATTTACACGCAAACTTGGTTGGTAATTAGTTTAAACAGATAACGTCTTCTGCTCGGTCGGACATGCTAGACTTACGTAGGTTTTATTGTGTGACAGTCAGATTGTTAGAGCGAAGCTCGATTTCCTAGGAACCTTAATCTACTACGGAATAGAACATTAAATTCAGGCATAGCAGTAATGATCTAATTCGGTGTTACTAATTATTTTATTTGACGCCGGATTTTTGAAATAAATCCTACTCCTCTCACGTGCAGTTACACGTTAGTAAGTTTACAAACATCCTCTCCACGTTCATATCCGGCCGACAACTTTAATAATCACTGATTGCAGATAATTATGAATGTACCGTACCTACTTTCTTACTGCAAAATAACTTCAACAACTAGTAAGTACTATTGAAAAACCAGACAATTTGTTAACAAAAAATATTTTATGTTTTAACTACCTACTTTATTAGCTAAGAGACACATGAAGCTGATATATAAAAAGAACAAAATGAAAATAAAAATTTTATTCACCTAATATAATCTTACTCATTTAAATATTTCGACCTCTGCGAGATAATCCTCAATAACGCTGTAATTTTGCATAAAACGTATCCTTGTCGAATGTAATATCTGTTACCTGTATTAACAATAGTTAGGCGGAGCATTCACGTGTGTAACCACGCTCGCAGGTTTACAAACAACGCATGGCTTTACGGCTCGTGTCCGGTGCGATAACACATCAATGGACTGATTGCAGAACTCAGTTAATTAGGACACGGTTCTTAATAAGCAAACTTTACCTCTAAAATGCCTCGGTAAGATAAACTACTTGCTTAAATTTGGTTCGACCCTGACTCTCCGAAACTTTGTTATAATAGACCTAAAGGTCTATGTCAAAGGATCGCGCTAAGTATTTTTTATGACTAGGTAGAAAGAAGTCGTAGAAATTTTATTTAAATAATTGTGAAGTAGATATAAACAACAGGTATTTACAGAACCCTGACTAAGCAAAGCTTCACCAGTCTCCAATTAAATAGGTAGCAACGTCTTTTACACGTTCCTCGATAACTTGTGAGAAAATTCACATTTCCTAGTATTGTAATTTATTATTCGGCACGTGGAGGCGTATTCTTTGAGAGAAAAACTTTTTTTTGCTAGCTGGAATAAAATAACGATAATTACAGTTTTATTTAAGCTTTAATAAAGATTCAATTAGTTCAATATTCGTAGTACCTAGTAGCTTACACGTGTCGAATAAAGATAAGTATTTATAGGGTTTTTTAAATCCATTATTTTATTTAAGAACTTTCTTTAGTTGCTGTGTAATGCTTGCCTGCTACGTAGCACTGCTACACCGCGGGTTGGATTGAAGCAAATAACTTTTATCATCGTTTGTTAACACTATATCTAATAGTTTTCATGTATGTCATGTCGATGTCGTCTTATTCTCGTGACGATCTGTCAAAGATTGGTAACGTTGTCGATAAGAAATCTTGACATGTCGAGGTCGTCTCTTCTTTCTTCGTGTCGACAACGAAACGGTATCGTATCGACAAGCCTTGTAGACAACGTTCTCAATATTATGTCGACAAAATGTCGACTCGACAGTTCATCATAGGCTCGCAGGAAATTTCGTGATATCAAAGTTCTGACCCAACCTGTTCGCGACCCTGAACCAGTGCCCTTGAGTCGTCCCATGCACTGCACCCGGCCGGCCCTCCTTATGCACGCACCCTCTCGGCCTGTGACATCGATACGCCTATTATAATTTTAGTCAGTGAGTTTTAGGGATTCAAAAAGCCAGGGGCTAATTTTAAGAACACAATTGTTGGACCAGTATTCCAAATTTAGCAAATTGAAAATAAGGTTGACAATTAATTTCATTTTATTTTGATTTCTCGATGTATAATTTTTAAAAAGTTTAATATTTTATTAAACTTTACTTCTTTATCTTCGTCTTTGTAATTACTCGTAAATTACAGGAACTAAACAATTAGGTACCTAAGTACATTCACTTTTGCATTTTGAAAAAGTAGTCTGAACGTATTAAGCAATCTCACCGCTATTTAGTTTTTAGAAAATGTGTGTCGTTTACCAGAAGAAAACACTGCAAGTCAAAATAAAGCAATATCAAAAAAAATACTGAAATATTTCTTACGCAGTAGTAGTGTAATTAAGACAATCTGCCCTCTTTACGCCTTTTAACACGCGCCCAACCACCGTGCTAAAACAAATTGACTGCGTCTGACCAACATATGTTGGACACGCTAACACCGTGTTCAACATAACATACCCACTACTCGTGATAGTGACCCTCATAGAACCCTTTATTTATTTTGACGAGTCTATTGGACTAGGATAGATTGGGGAGGTTGTTTAACTATTTGTGTAATTTGATTATAACATTAGACTGCGGCTCGCCGGAATCTTGTCACCGTTTAGTTATTGAGTTAAGCAAATTAGTTTGAAAAAGAAAACTGAATTTGCAGTAGCTTTAACAAGTGCTTGGTAAAAATGGAAGTTTTTTTACATATTTATCAAACTTCTCCCTTCCTACTGAAGGTTTAAAAGTAAATGTTTGGATATCTCCTACGAATACTTATCTAAGCTTTAAATTGGATTTACTTTTTTTTATTTAACTTTTTAAGCAGAAAAGATTTACATTAAAGTATTTTAATGTTATTATTTCTCTCTTTCTCACTACAATATACTTACTAAGATATAATATACATAAATATTGAAAAATAAAAAGAAAGTACATTTATAAAATAGTTTTTTCTAAAAACGCATTAATGAGAAAGTAAAGTCGAGTTGTAATATAGTTTTGATAGCTGCCGTTGAACCGCCATAGATAAGGTTTAACACTGAGTAACTGAGCAAGTCGAAAAACGAGTAAAAATAGACAAATACGTGCGATTTATTGATGGGATTGCACGTGATGTCGCGTGAACAAGCAGAGCCGCAATATCACGCCTGTCTAGAAAAGGCGAAGCACTGGTGTTGGCGAGAATTACTTAATAGACATTTTGAAAAAAAGTTCCTACAATATATTCATAATACATATATAAAATTTATATTCGCGCATGGTTTAGTCGGTCATGTTCTTAATTATAATGACATGTGTAATAATTAGTTTTTATTAATAAGAATTTTTTGATGCTATTTCATTAAAAATATAGTAATTAAGATTTTTTTACGGTTTATACATAATATTTATAACATAAAACCTACTCATCAAAGATAATACGTGTTAAGCCGGGACCGGCCGCTAGAGTATCAATAAAATTTCATTTTAAAGTAGATAACAACAAGCAACCATAATCAATCAATTTAATACGATCTGTTAGTAATGATAATTAATAAAAATATAGTGATTCTAAATGTTTTTTGTACTATGCTGATTTTGCATACACTACAAGTTTGTGATAAGCGACTTCGCTCCCGCTCGCCGCTCTCACTACCGCCCCTGCTTCTTGTTATGGTGCAACTTTTGTGATTTGCTATCGATGCTTTTACTCCCTCATCGCGACTGATTTACAAGCTCCCATTACCTACCTTCACACGAAACGTCTACTGCAAATAATAAACTTTAAACAAGACATAAGTACGTATTCAAAGTAACACTGTAATAAATTATTGTTGAGCCTCGATTTAGTTTCTATTTGGTGCTCTATTTGTCAGTAACTTAGTTCTCTTATATAGTTTTATACTAGCAGAAAAGCCGAGTGACATAAGAAATAAATATATTTAAATGAGAAAGATTAAAGTGTTAACGTCACATCCTTACTAATATTATAAACGCGAACATTTGCAAGAATGTATGGATGTGCTAAGGCTCTGGATGTATGTTTGTTACTCGTTCACTAAAAAACTACTACTTAAATGGATTTTGAAACTTTACAATATAGCTTACTGATATTTTACAGCACCTATCATGCGCAGACGACGATATCGCGGGAAGTAGCTAGTAATATAATGTAATACATATAATAATACTGCATATAAATAAAAACAAATAACAATATACAAATAGATATTTTGTAGTCAGTAAAAAATACAGTGAAATGAATGATATTGTTGTATATAGGTACTATACCCGAGTAAACCCACAAGTGCCCACAACCCAATAGCAGTTAGGTAGATAGGATATAAGTTAGGATTCAGCTTCCAATAGTGTAACTGTCCAGTGAATCGGTCGCGGCACAATTAAAGCTGCCGTTATACGTCGCATCGGATTATTCGGATTCAGAACTGCACTTAGTTTGCAGTACATTATGTGTTACATTATTTAAATTCGTAGCAATGTTAATTTTGTTTTATTGTTGCAAACTCAAAATTTGTTGACACGTATATTTTAGGTTAACGATATATATTCACGATAATGCGATTTTTTAGTTGTTTAAATTTAATATTAAACCTCTCTCTAATATAGAAGTAATGGCTATACAATTGTCAGAGCTCACGTGACCGCGCATAAAAACATGACATATGACTAATAAGACAATACAATGAACTTGTCTGTCCGTCCGTCTGGCTCGTAATTGCATAACGCGGCCAATGTCGCTGCTGCACATTGCATGCTGCAGGGGAACTGCAGTTGGGTTTATATTATATCGTTATAGTTTTATTGGCGAAATCGGGATGCGATAACAATAGGCAGAGATAAATCATTTGAATGCTGAATATTTATCATGGCACCCTGATACTCATTAAGGCATCATCATGGATCGATGGAAATCATTCCGTTTTTGTTGAATGAAAATTTTATGTAGAAGGCGAATAATCTCACAGAGATTTTCTGGGCAATTATTAGTATATTAAAATTGTTCAAATTGTTATTTACATTTCGTAATTCACTTGCTTATTCCTTAATAGTCCTGAGGGCATAACATTAATAAATATTTATAACAATACATAATCGTAAAACAAATATTAGGTATATTTTTATGAAATGCTAATGTTTTGAACAAACCGATCGCATAAGACGGTATTTTATTCAGTTGTAATAATATCGCGGTCCCCATGGCAAACCCTGACCTCGGATTGGCTCAATTGTCTGGGCGGACGTGACGTCACTATGCACTTCCGCCGCTAATTGCTGCGCTCGCGCACTGCACTCGAATCAATTGAGTCCAGAAAATTATCACAATTTAGGGCAATGACTTATTGAAACCGTTTAATCATCGATAAAACGGTAAAGTGTATCATAAGGCGAATATTTATGGAAAATTAGTAATTTATTTTTAATGCAGGCAAATACAGCAATGTTCGTGGTTTATTAAAATTTTATTATTAAAACGTTTTTTGTTACAAGATAAGATTATCCATATAGTGGGACCTTTCAGGTTGTATAGTTCTTTCTTCTATTATAGTGAAGATACGGACGGACATAATACTTGCGCAGTAAGGCGGTCAGTAGTTCCAAGGGCCGTAGCACTCCGTAGAGGGCATGTGGCTACGACTCGTAGCGCGTAAAACTACACTCTGAGGTAAACACGTAGCGTCGTAGACATTCAAAGTCCTTTACCGGGGTACAATGCTGACGTATTGTGAATTACCGCCATTGAGTAAATCTGGGTAATATCTTTGTTTAGTATCTTACTCAAAGCTAATAATTAGTAACAGATGATCACGAGTATTAATGAGCTTAGACCTTAGTACGGACGGTGTAGCAGATTCAGGAGACCTCCCCCTGCTGCTCCGTTATTTTAATAATTAACCAAAGTTAAAGTTATTACCTATAATAACGTACGTAGCTAAGTATTTATATACATATTATAATTCCTGCTTATATAGCAATCAAATTGCACTTCATGGAGTGGTGTTATAGTACTTAGCGTAATAAGTCTCATAAACAATGCAAACGTTTTAACGAGCTCGAAACTAACAATAAGCGGGGACATTCTTTAAAAAGTTCCAAAAGCGGCTGAAAAATGCATTCGCGAGACAAAGCGCGCTATTACGGCTCTGGATTAGCCCTATTGACACTACGTTACCAATTAAAAGGGAGGGGCGCCTTTTCGTCTCGGTTTTTTCAGCAGACGGTTTTTCAGCCGCGGGCGTCCCCCCTGCCTCCCTGGCTGTACAGAAAAATCAATAACGCAGCACTTTTTTCCGCGCGTAAAGCATGCACCGACAGCGCGCGCGTGTGTGTGTCCGCACACCACCGAGACCTGCATCGCCGTTTTTTCCAACGTTGAATTCGCTAAGGGTTAAGGCTTTGATTAGTCGGATGCACCTCGAGGGCTTGCGAATCCGCTTCGTGACAACGAGGAAGTTGCAACCCATGCTTCACTCAGGCTATCAAGATAATTAAAAAGCGCTATAGCATTATTAGTATGTTTTCTCAACTGGCTTCTTGAAAAAGTATAAAAGTGTAACCTTTTGTGTGAATTGTCATCGAAAGGAGTGCGCTAAAATAAATAAAGGATCGTTCGCGTAAGGCGGGAACCATGCACGGCCGAGTGTGGTACCTATTATGCCTTCTCTTATTCTTACAGGTAGTGAGCAGTGAGCGACCTTGCCAGTCCGACCTGAATGGAACGCTTCCGCGATCTAAGATATCCAGCGTTTTAAACAAGTACAATAATGTCATTCAAAGAGCAATAAAAGCTTTTATAAAAATCTCATCTCTACGGCTGGGGAGCGCCGTTCATTTGCATAGATTCCTAATGCCCAATACGCGCGACAACCGCACAGCACTAATTGCAAACGCAGACTAACGTAAAAAAAGCATCACATTTTAAAAAAGGAGCTCTGCACATTTTTATTTCGAACGGCCGTGACAGTAGTGGCTCCGTCCCGCTTGCACGGTATTGTTCCACCGTATAAAGCTGCAGATCTCGTCATCAGTCCATCTTTGTCTGTCGCGTTCTTTTTTTAAATGTGCAAAAATATAAAAACGCCGAAACGGGAGGGTGGGGCCGTGTACCCACGAGGCTGCAGCGGTGTGCGTCGCGGCGTTAATGGTTGTTTTAGGGCTTTGCCCCGATCATAAGTCAATATTTAGGTTCAGAACGCGACCGGCAACTGCAGACTGGCACGAACTTCTAAACAGAAAAATATTTACATGCCCAGCAAAGTAATTCTGCACGGAATATATAACTTAAATAATCTAACACAGTTCTACAACTTTTGTTGGAAAAAACTATATGAAAAAATACACTCTAGCAAATGACACTCGCCAAAAATCTAATCATCTATATTTGGCACTCACAAAAAAAGTTGCACGCCTTTCTCTGCACCTTTCACCTGTCTGCAATTAGCGCTCTGTTAATCGCGGGATAACGAGTGATAGGCTACTTTTTGCACCAGCTCCGAACTGAACATAACTCTATCAATTTAGAATGACGAGTGTAGCACGCGTCATTCCGAATCTTTTAACCTACGTTTTTTCTCACATGAGAGCCTCGCGTGTATCACATACCTAAATAAATGTTTTCAAAAACATAAATTACTCAAACAGAAGAGAGAAATTATCTATTCGTAATATTTTTCAGTTTATAACCTGTGTTTAATTAATACGCACTGTAGCTTAACTTATTCAACTCCTTTCTTTTCTAAGCTGCAGCAGAGAAATCCCTCCATTTTCTATATAAAGAAGTTTTGTCACAGAAAGTTGTGCCGACCTTACGCAGTATCGTTTTATTACTCCGCGCCCGTGGCCTCACTCTTTCTTACCTCATAACACAGTTTCTCGTCCCTCTTTTTACTCGTTCTTTTTGGCCTTCTCTCTGCCCCTCCAGGTGTGTGTAGAAAAAACTTTGCCCTCATAAAAGTCTACTAGAGTCTGAAGCGACGTGGAAACTTTTTAAAGTGTTGCCCTAGGACCGAGCTTTTCATTCTTCTCGACTGTCCTATCAAACGTTGTTACCTCTAGTACGTAGGGACTACTTTAACACGACGTTTATAACATTTAAACTTTAATTAAATGTCGTCTTACGTCTTGTAAATAAAAAAAGTACCTAGGTAAAGATTTAATTCAAATAGATTAAAGCAAACTTTTTAAGTCACAAAAAGCGAACTCTTTCTATATACTGCACCACCTTCTCATCACCTCTTATCAAAGACTACGCATTAATCCGCCGTGTCTTATTAAATTACATTTATATTCATAGGTGATACTTCTTTTTAATACGTCGTAGGAACCTAAGTACTTCAACATTTTTCATTCACTCTAACGAAGAGCATTCATTAATTTTAAGGCTTTCGACTTTTTACCATCGTTAAAGTCCACATACTTTGGTTGGCAAAGTGAAAGACTCAGGTCTTAAGTTTATATACTTTGGAAGGCAAAGTGAAAAGAACTGAATATACGGATTATATTTATTTACTGCAGACTTCCTTAACAGAAAGACTTAGAAAATAAGCGAAAGCAGTGTCACAAGCAAAACAAACTTTGACTTGTTTAGCTTTTATAATTTCCATTTGCGTTTTTATTAACTGTGGTTTGACTTTAATAGCAATTAAAATTTTAACTTTATGACTTTTCATTTTATGCCAAATTTAACTGAATATTGAAGCTAAGGTATCAGTGCTAACCACATTAAACATTGGGTACATTCATACATTTTAATAGCAGAGTATTTTTAAATTAAAAAAAATATGTAAGTACTTACATAATAATGAGAAAAGTCAACCAGTGCTAGATTCTCGGCCAAGGTGTTTTAATTGATATATCTATCAAGGATTGTCAGATGGGTCGTTTACAAAAGCTCCACGGGTCGTAGGTTAAGCATTTTTGATAAAGAATAATCGGCAAATCTTTTCATAATAGGTTAACTGTTATATATTTCTTATGGATTTGTAAATTAATATTTTATTACCTTAGACTAAAATAAATAGTATATAAAAAAATAGAGAAAATGACGTTATGATGTCGTTTGGTTTTGAATAAGAACGTAACGACAAATTGTCTGATGAAAACGGAACATTATCGTCTCCTCAAATATACTTGATAACCGTGATCGAATCCCAATTTTCCAGGCAAACATTTGACTTTACATCAACGGGAAATAGACGGGCATTCTTTTCAATTTTGAACTGGATACATGATACATGACAGCGGGGGGAGGCCCGCATACCTTTATCTACTTCCCCTGTTGCCCTGGCAAATCTAAAAAGATCCCTGGTGAAAAACATGGGCGCTCCTCGATCGTCTTTTTGTGGGAACGGAGCGGGGATGTGGGAGGTCAGTTTTTGTTGGTGTTGGTGTATAATGCACATTTTTGCACGGAGCTTTGCACGCGATCGGGCTCGAGCTCTGCAAGCGTTAGCACTCACACCGACACCGGCGTATACGTACAATGCGAAGCTCGGACGTCGATTTTTATGTGCATGTTGGTGATTTCGTGTTTATGTAGGGAGGATACAAAGCGTGTTATCGAATTGAACAAAAATGATCATGGTGTTTCTCGCTTACTGTATCTCTAGATCAGATAGTATACCAAAGTCTCTATTCTAACAGTATAAATTAAACCCAAAAGATAATCAATTGCCGAATAGTACTTTCACATAATAGGTATTAATAACTTACAATTAAAAATATTTACAAAACTATACAAACCCAAGCTTAATGTTCTTTAAAACAAAGTAAATATCTCATGTAATTCGAGAATTCATTATTAACATAACATCGCGCTCACACAATAGCTCGTTAATATCCTAAAGGGCTTAACGGCATGCAACCTACCAAAAACAATCTTATTACCAATTACAGCACATAGGTACGAACGCAAAGTACATAATACAAGTGACGCTCGAAAAAATGACACCCCAGACGGGTGGGGGTGGCTGTGTTTTTATTTCCCGATTGGCGGATTGCAGCGAGTAATGATCGATGGAATTAACGTGCCGGCCACCACCTCGGCAGTTCGATTTGAATTTCAGTGCACAGTTAAAATATAAAAATGCTTTTTGGTTTCAGCAACATTTTTAATTACATAAATGAGAACGAAATGAAATTTTATTGGAACCGTGCAGTCATTATTTATTGAATCATATACAGTTTCGTGTTACTTATACGAGTGCAATATACATTTTATATGATGAATAAAAACACATATCTAGTCTAAAAATGTAATTTAAAACTTAAGTTTCTTTTTAAAATAAACAGGTACTCAACTGTGTATTTGAAAACTACCGCCGTTTTAATTATTTGGGTTACTTTTAGATCATTAAGTATTATCTTTCGGGTGATCTAGACACGGCATCACTACCTACCTCCTCGTCGATAAGTAAAGCAGACCGAAACGATTAAGTAGCCGTTTGTCATCGTTATCTGCCATGGGCTTTTACGACGTGAAGTCGTGAATAAAATACGACTTAGGACTTTTAATGAGCTTTTGATATTCATTCTTTGCAATTAAATTACCAATTGTGTTAATTTAACACGAATTCGCAATTTATTTCTGCTTGTACTGGTAATCTAACCATTATCTTGAGTATGGGGTATATATTTATATGCTTTATATTATTACTTTGTTTACAGTAACTTTTTAGTGTAGGGGAAGTAGGAACATAAGTCGAAAACTTTAAATTAGACGCAACCAACTTAAAATAAGTAGAACAAATTTGCTTCTTATCATGTTGAAACGAGCACGCAAGATTTGTAGTACCTATTGCAACGAATTCTGGAAACGTGGATCCTTTGCCCTATGCATGGCTCGCCATACCTCTGTGCAGTTTTTGAAAGTTATCGAGCCGACTACAAACCGAATAAATAAGTAATTAACTTTATATTTACAAGTATAAAATGTACATTTGCAAATTGCAGATTCGTAAAGTTTTTTTTAAGCCCGTTAACTAACCCTTTCATATAATAATATAACCACACCCTCTCTGTCTGCGTCATCCATTATAAACCGGATAAAAATCCATATCCGGTAGTAAAACGAAACAAATACGTAGGCACATGAAATTTTTAAAACTGTCCACTCGCAGTCGTTCATAAAAAAGATAAAATCATAGCAACGAATAAAAATCTTTCCGGATTTGCGTATGTATTATGTCTTTTTATTGGCATGCAATCCGATATTGGACAAGTTATATCGTATATGTTCGATCCGTTTCCCGTTTACAAATTAAACACTCCCGGGCTGCCTCCCTGCCCACCCCGTATGTGCATTACATGCGTGTATTTACTGTATGATTTATATTCGCCATACACATTTGGCATAATTGAAAATGAAAAATGGCGGATGCTTAATGGCCGCACGTTGGACAAAGCAAATACGCTTTTAGGGTTCCGGATGAGGGATTTGTTTGTTGTTTTGTAACAGGTAGACTGTAGAGCACGTTATTCAATGAAATAATTCATAATATGAACAAGCTTGATAGAGTTTATAAAATTAGATATTTACAATCAGTACGCGGTATAAGATCAATAGGTACAATTTTGCGTTATATAAAATACAATTAGTTTTATGTACAAATGTAGACTACGCTTCTATGACATTTTATTCAAGAGCTAATAGGTATTGTATGAATATAAATGTGCAAAATATAGCTTATGTTACACCTTTTGAAATGTCGTATCTAAAATAAGTATTCTTATCAAAGCTTACGAAGTTGACTCATTTTACTTTACATTCTCCTTAAGAAGGTTGTAGTCTATAAAAACAACTTAAAAGAACTCGACACACAACGCGCGTTTCACAACTAAGTTCATAACGCTAGCAAGTGATCTCGAAGTTGCATTTCCATACAAACACTATAAAGCTAGGCACTTTCGCTCTCATTGTGGTTCGATGCAGCGAGTTAACTACGTTTCGGACAGTAGGGCACCTGGATAACTTCTAGCTGTTTAAAACAAAGTGTGATGCTGGAACCATTATCGTTCGAAAATAAAATTACAATGCAGTCTACGACTTCGGTTGCTACAAGAATTACCTACTTGACGATGAATTAGAACAAAAACTTTAGGTACCTATATAGCATAGGATGTTTTTACCCATGTAATAAAAAAATGCAGATAATATAGAAATTTATTTATTTAAAAACTACAACATACTACTTCACATTTTATTCTGTCAAATTGTTGAGAATTAAGACAATTTGATAATAGCAAAATATTGCTGCCAAAGGGTTGACTTACGGACAATAAACATTTCCAAAATAAATCTACCCTGCTCGGCAACTCGGTAGGCGTAGTTTAGAAGTTTACGCTAGTTTGGGTAGGTCAGGACTTCACAGGGGGAAGTTAACACAACTTTCAGTGTTCATAAACAGAGTGCACAGGTACCAAATCTGACTGGTTTACAAAATATAGGCTATTATAAAAAAAATATGCTACAATACGTTATTTACGAAAAAACTTAATTTCAAAGAAAATAAGAAAAAAGGCAATAAAAATTGCTAATGTACCTTTCAAAAAGCTAGCCAATCTTTAACTCGGATAGGTAACTAAAATTTAACAATCATTTGAAAAGGTTAAACTACGTCGTTAGCTTAATCCTAGTCATTAAAAGTCGGGTAGTCTATGCACAAAATATCCCAACATTCTAGCACAGGAAGTGTTGGCTTGTCTCAAACTTCAAAACACGCTTTCAGCGGCCGTTCACCCAAGACTTCTTTACCTACACATTTCAAGCCACCCCTGTGCCGTGCTACATAAAGTCGCCTTTCACTTAACCCAGGCACCGAAGTTAATGTGGTCATGAGAACATTATGACCGACCTTGTGCAGTTCTACTGAAGTTTATTTTTTCACGTTAGAGTTTATTTTGCCGCGATTCGTGTTTTTTCAGAAGTTAAGTCACCGAGGCTATTTGAATGAAAGAAGACTTTTCAAGAAAGTGTTTTTTTTAATACCTATGCATAATACTTCCGAATATAATAAAAACAGTAGGTAGGTACTTTAATTTTGTTCCCCGACATAAAATCTATCATAATATAGTAGTAATGCAAAAAGTGTCATTACCTAAGCAGATAAAAACAAATCACTCATAAGTCTAAGAAAGCTTTCAGATCACTTACGCAATGTAAGTGATCTGAAAGCTTTCTTGAGACAATAATTAAATCGGAAACATAAAACTAAAGTTCTTCCAATTAAATTATATCATTGTTAAACCTTTAAACTTGATCAGCTGATGGCAGCAATAAATAACCTGAGTTCAATGACACCTTTTTCGTATTTCTCGTTGAAGAACACGCAAACCCTTCGGATTCGCGTTTCGAGTCAATTAAGCGTCGAAATTCGAAAATGCTTATGGTCGAAAATGTAAAAGCAATAAGCACGATGTTAGACCGATTTACGATGTGATAAGAAAATGTGACTATAATTAAATTTTATATAGGTACTTTTTCATTTTATCTGGTAAAAAGTTATAAATTATAAAAATAGCTAGGAAAGAATTATTTTTACACTTTATTTTTTATTTTCTTGGTGCAATCTAAGTAGTATAAAAAACTTAAAAAAAGTTTCTCATCCCCGCAAGCCTCATTGAACATAGTAAGAACTTCATACAAATTAGTATGCTTAATCAGGCCTGCCAACCTTTTTTAAAAACTTAAATACTTAACCTGTATACCACAGAGAAGGCAAGTCTGCACGCTTCGTCAGCCAAGAGTGCTTAGCTGCATAATCTGGTAAAAATAGAGCCCCTTGTCTGTGGTAGAGTGTCGTTGTCTATGCTACGCTCGCTTTTATTTTTTGTCTCAATGATGCATTACCTAAGTATTTATACGGCTTTATTTGCATTCTGTAGTGGGATCTTGAGGTTGAAAAATATATTTTTAGTAAAATTATTATATTTTATTATTTAAGCCTCTGTTAATAAAACGATAAAAAAATATTTAGTTCTTTTCTATAACGGAAATATAAAAAATAAATCAGCTAATATGTACATGAAAAATTTTTTAAACAAATATCCTTTAATTTAAAAATTATAGCTAGCCACAAGCAAAGCTCGTAATAGGTACCTACAGCCATGGATGCGTTCCTCTCATAATTAGTCTAAAATAAACTTGTCTCTCTACGCTCACACTCGAAACATGGCCTTCCTCTCGCAGATAGTAATCGCTACCAAGAAACCATAACTTAGCCATCTAATTAAAAAAAAATCAAGAGCGCGTCTGATCACATGCATACAGCATATCCGTAGTATGAAAAAAATATTATTTATAATCGTGCTATTAAATTACAAAACCAATAGTTTTAAGTACCTACCTAAAACCGATGACAGACCGACTGGCAACCTTAGCAGTAGTGTACGCCTTCTTGTAAGTTTAACACTGAACAAAAAACCAGAAACAGAGTAAGTCTGAATTAATCACATTGTCTGGAGCAATGTGAATTTTGTACTTTAGTGGTGTTGCGACTTGGAGATATAACGCCACAAGATTCTTGCCTACCTACCTTAAAGAAGATACCTACAAGGTTACTTAAAACCTTTCTACAAATCACAAGTCGCACAAATAACCTAATGATTACTCTGATAATTAAAACCGCTCTACCAAATACCAATAACGCGTACCAAGAAAAGGTCAAAATATTTTTGTATATATATAGCTACCTACCAAATATGCATGGTGAGTAGATGATTTCATCGTACATGTATCCTTCTGAGAATTCTATTACGATCCTATAGTCCTCACTGAGTCATTAGGTATTTAAGCAAAAAATATTGAGTAGGTAATAACAAGATTAAATTCTCTGTTTAAAATGAGTTTGATAACATTTTTTTATATTAAACTAATTTTAAATACTGGATGTTAGCTTGTGTTAGGTATTAGTTATTATATGAAATAAAAAAATATGTAGGTAGTTATGATTTTGAGCATTATTCAAAAATCACTTAGAGTCGACCTGTTAGAGAAAATTTTATGAGTCAATCACTAATGGAAGTCACTTACTTTGACACCTGTGCCACCACAGGTTTTTATGCCCGGTGTCCCAATACTAAAATGGAAACGTGACAGCGGCAGTCCCGCTGGAGTCCTAGAGGACATTAGCATTTGTCGAGGGGCGTCGTGGACCGAAATAACGCGAGCGGCGCGTCACCAATGCGCTTCGTTTGCTTTATGGCCAGTTATTGCAAGCCTTTAATTACCGCGTCGCCATTTTGAAGATTTGTGTAACGTCAATTTGGGTGCGAAAATTACGAGGTTTGTTTTCAGCTTTGGGAGACGGATTAAAAATATAATTGGAGCATTTTTACTCGATGCAAAAATGCACGAGAACCTATGTAGAGACTCTACAGAAGTTCTCGTGCATCATTGCACGGTAATCTTACCGTAAGCAATCCTTAAAAACTGTGTATTAGAGTTAAATCCCCAAGTTCAGTAATTTATATAGAGAAACAGATTCCATTTAATAATTGGTACCTACTTATGTAATAAATATACAATTTTTTTTTGGAGACTTCCAGCTTTGATACCGAAACTAATAGTAATTTACTGATACCTATCTACAAAACTGTCATAACCACTACCTACATACTTATAAAATCACCTTTGTCGTATTGCAATGATAAATGTAGGTACACTAAATTGCAAAACGAACGCATTTAATATTTGAGGCACCAGCAATTTCGCATAATTAGCATAACCATTTAAATTGCTTTTCCGTGTTTTGTAAGTATATGAATGTTAAAGTTTTAACTCTGACCATACAAGTCAGCCTGTCTCGGAACAAAGGCACCTGTGTTTACATTACTCGCAATTACGCAGAGAGTTATTATTGTCGCACTTGTTGGTTATAACCTTTAAGGCCCGTTTGAATGTCCAAGTAGGTAAGTCCCAAGTTACCTAATAAATTATATTGTACACCGTTTACAGCTTAATCTTCTAGAAAAATACCAAACAGCTTACTCAAAACTTACTTAAATAATGTGAAGCGTTCACTTAATTTAAAGTTCAACTTTATTTTAAGGAATAACACTTCGTTGTTCTATTAAAGTATCTTTGCATTTACATTCAATGCCATTCTGTTGTCTGCACTCGATGCATGCGAGTGTGCAGACATGCTATTAATTACATCCATAGCCATTTAACAGATTTATTGCGTTGTACTGAAATACTGAAATTACTTAAGCATTTTTTCATTACGTTTTTTGCTCCACAAAATTAGTACGAATCGAGCTTCAATGGCATGGCAATGGAGACTATTCATACGCGTGGAGAGGCTGGAGGGAGTGGAGGGTCACGCTCACTTGTCGCAGCGAGTGTTCATTAGCCCAGTACGGCACAAGTGGCCCTCTTCCCTGTAGTTAGGTCTCTCAGGACTATATTTAACAGCCTTGATTTGTCGCCGTCTACTGTTCTTTATTTTTTCCCTTCGTTTCATGTTTACTCTCGTTTATTCGACGCGCGGATCTCAGGGCTGCGTGCGCGAAGTGCATTGCCCCGTACCGAAATAAATTGTCGCGACGGTGTGTCGTGCGTGGTGCGTACAACCGGTACCGATCTCGAGTGGATAAAGAACCCAATGCCAGACATGTTGGACTGTCGGTAACGTGTTCCCGCCAAAACGAACTGTCAGATCTGTTGAGCATCGCGTCACGCGTCGGAGAGCGTTGTTGTTGGAGTACGCGCGGTGCTGCAGGCTGAAGTAATTCGTGCTGAATAGCAAGTAACGCAGCGATGAAAACCGCGCGCTTTCGTTCCTTCGAATACAACAGTCGACTCATGCGATGCTTTTTGCGCGTACAGATATCTTTTAAACAATTTTCATTCACTTACTTTTCCCGAACCTCTGGAAGTGATTCACCGCCAGAGAATTTTTGTTTACCCGACAATTCTTTGTCGTACGTAGCTTTCAGCACATTGACGATTTAATTAACATGACGTTGAAATATTACTTCTCTTTGCCTTTATTATGTTTGATTTTATTTGTGTCTTTGTGACTTATTTGGAAAACCTTTATGAATACCGAATACATTTCGACCTTCCTTGCTTTTTTGCATGAATAACTTAAATTAAGTCAACTGTAAAATTTTCAACAAGCTCTCTGAGAAATCTCAATGATTAGATACGAAATTCGCGTTATTTATCGACGAGATTGTAGATAGATATAACGTAAATCAGAAGGACTGAAATACAGTTCAGTTCAGTCGTGTTGTTAACATGATAGACAAAACATTGGATTCATATAACGATTTTTTCACTATGGAATGAATAATAATGAAAACTAAGTTCCTACTTTACTTAGACTCTGAAATATTTTTTCCTACAAATGATATAAAGATGTCTTTGTATATACCTACTTACAGAGGTACTTATATAGTATACTACGATTATGTAGGTACAAAAGTACCTACTTCTATGGAACGGCCAAAAAAAATACAAGAAAAAGGTAGATAAGTGCAAATAGAACAATAAAATTTCCCTCACTAAGCATAGCCCTACGTAACACAATGCAATCAAAAATAATTGTCCTAAAATGACTTCAACAAACCACAAAAACTCATACAGATTATCTTGTATCTCAATTCTTACTTGATACTCCTTCGATTCTCGGTTTAACCATACCAAAATAAAGTTAAGTTTTATGAACGAATACCGATGTACTTTAAACCTTATGATCATTTCAATAAAGTGGTATTGTAAGTTTTGGGTTGATTATCCGATGTACTAAACGAGAATTCCTTTAAAACTGTGAACTTGTGATTGTTGCTGGATTTTAAACCTTATGATGAAAGTGTTAAGGACAAGGCATTATTTTAAAGTGGGAACTTGTATATTTGCGGGGGTTTAATCCAGTGAGTCGCCGCTGCCGGCGGGTGACGGCTTCGACCATCCGTGAACCCTGTACCGTGCGCAGCAAAATAAATATAAAACAATAAATCAAACCAATTGCATTCTAAGAACCCCCTTAGTTTTATCTACTAAAACTATAAATAGTATTTAAACAATCTTATTAGAATATAGTACATTAGGAAATAATTATCTTACGCCTGTATATTACAATAGTTCTTATTCTAATACGATATACGTAACAGAAAGTTGATTCAATTCCCATTTATTATTTATTTTATAAGTAGGTACTACATTAGTTTATTACCGGATATATTTATTTGATCAACCTTATATTTTTACTACTATAGACCGGTCAAATTAGGAATTCACCTCGGAATTCGAGATACCCGGCTGTAATTTTGTAAATAGTTGTATATTGACATCCTTAAAGTTGTCTCAAAACCTACATATGGTAGGGTGTGAGCTACTATTAAATTTCAAGGTCAAAGTGTCAAAAAATCGTTATTTTTGTAAATTTCTCATTTCCTATGGGTTTTAGCTTTTTATCCTTGTTGGCAATATTGTAGAATACAAAATTCTCTACAAATTTTGTTTAAAAATTTTTTTTATACGGTGAACCGTTTTCGAGGTAGGGGCCTTAAAGCGCGCCGTCACAGCCAACAGGTGCCACGGTCGAAATCACGACATATACAGTTGATGAACTACAGATATTATTAATTGTTGATGTTTACGCATGCTACTGTGTAATGCTTATACTTATATAGTTATATGGAAGTTTTTCACTATATATAAAATGAGAACATAATCATACTTACGTAATATTATAAAATCAAAAGCAAATGATCAATGTGCATAAAAAATGTTTATTTCTTTAATTAGTGCTGTGCAATTAACCTTATTAAAGAAATTATGCACATTGATCATTTGCTTTTGATTTTATAATATTACGTAAGTATGATTATGTTCTCATTTTATATATAGTGAAAAACTTCCATATAACTATATAAGTATAAGCATTACACAGTAGCATGCGTAAACATCAACAATTAATAATATCTGTAGTTCATCAACTGTATATGTCGTGATTTCGACCGTGGCACCTGTTGGCTGTGACGGCGCGCTTTAAGGCCCCTACCTCGAAAACGGTTCACCGTATAAAAAAAATTTTTAAACAAAAGTTGTAGAGAATTTTGTATTCTACAATATTGCCAACAAAGATAAAAAGCTAAAACCCATAGGAAATGAGAAATTTACAAAAATAACGATTTTTTGACACTTTGACCTTGAAATTTAATAGTAGCTCACACCCTACCATATGTAGGTTTTGAGACAACTTTAAGGATGTCAATATACAACTATTTACAAAATTACAGCCGGGTATCTCGAAATCCGAGATTCTTATCTAATATAAGCTAAAATGACCGGATTATAGTCTTATTAAATTTTAAGCACTTTATACATCGGCTTATTCATAACTTCCGCGTAAGCATTTGCAACTCGTCTGATATAACAACAATGGCTTACTTTATAAATAATTTACTTATTTATTAGGAGCCTATTTTAATTTTAAAGAAAACCAATTATGTATAAGGAAATCTACTAAAACTTTTCTATAACATCTTACGGCTTTAAAATTATAAAAAACAAATACAAATGAAACAATTAAAAAGCATAGGTAGAAAATTATACTTAATTGATTTTGCTATCTGTATCGAAGGCGCAGGAAGGGGCGGTCTCGCTGGACCAGTCTGCGCCCGCGCCGCGTAAACCTCTCCAAACTAATGCGAGTATAAAGACTACGGGGATGAAAATAATAAATTACCTTGGGTCTTATCATTTCGAGAAATAAATTCAGGCCTACTTAAGATAGCAATGACAAAATAAATGACGTCATAAGTATACCAAAAATACTATTAAATGTTTATTTAATACTCAATGGAGAATACATACAAAATTTACACGAACTAAAAATGTTATATTCGAAATTCACTCAAAAACTTGTTAAGAATAGATACATTAATTAAAAATATAAGAGAACCCGTGATTGAATTTATCTGATTAACAAATACGATGTGCGTGCGACTCACTTGAGTGAAGCCTTTCAAGATCGTGGCATCATTCATTACCCCCAGAATTTGACGGAGGTTTATTTTAAGATTCCTTATAATTATCGTGTGCATCCGAGATCTTGTAACGTAACCTTAATAATTAACTCTAAAACCAGTACGTTTATGATAAATGAAAATACTTAACTGAGGTACCTACTTTTAGGTTTTCTTGAACAAGATAGGTTGGTAATAATACTAAATAAAATATCATAGGTAAGTAATTACGCAAACTAAAATTTGTATAACGGTACAAGATGCATAGACAAGAACAGGTTTAAAAGTCAAGCTACTCCTACTAGAATAATTGTCAAATTAAATGGCATAATTAAAAGTGTTAATTATTAATAAATTAATATGTAACCCCACTGATCACACCCCATCTCCCCATTCATACATCAAGAGGACTATTTTTATGATCATACATAAATATAACCCTGCACTTGTCGGAAGCCCTGTGCGTGGTAACGAACGGGTTAGTCTTTCCCATACACGTGTTGTAATATAAGTCATATTCATTACAAACAGAGTCAACGAGTTTTGAGATTAGGGCATAAAACAACATCGCGAGATTTACGAAGATTACTTCTAGCCGCTCTGAAAGTAAACTAAATCTAATTCTAAAACGGCATAATTATTTTTGTACGTATTACTATTTCTTACTACAAACAACACGAAAACGAGAGTAGGCGTCACTAAAATGACTAACTTAGTACGATTTTGATTACCTTCGACTGTACTAATTGACATAATGTTTAATGTTTCTATATAAATTACCTTACACTAAAATAAAACAGCTCAATAATTACCTTTTAGAATATAAAACCTAACAGTCAAACAGTCACGATAAAAACTAACCTATCCAGAGAAACGTTTCCCATTGGGTACTCCCTACGTCACCCGAACACTATAATTTAAAAGGGTTAAGACAAAAAAGTTAATTCGAAGTGACACCCCACATGCAGAGCCATCCGGCCACATATACCTACAATATCTACGTCATTAAAACATGGCTGACAAGTGAAGAAATCGTTTGGACGTTTCCTTCGTATTATTTCATCCGGCCGATTTCAAACATGTTATTCGGCAATAAATCTCTGTCCCGATCAAAATGACATATGAAAAAGTACTGCGCTTACAAGATTTGCATTTGACGTACCGTCGCATGTCTCTGAAGACTGGGAAATAAAATAAATGTTAATAGGTACGTTGTACGTGGCATGAGAATTTCAAATTGAATTCTTCATTACAAAAACTGACAAATCAGTGATGAATTACAAATCGACTGAAACTAGGTCTAGAATTTATAAAGTAGCACTAAAAAAGGATTTTTTAGAAACTCACATGAAAGTTAATCATTCGTTTATCTTATTATTCCTGCAATAGATTTATTAAAATTTAGTAAAAAACAAAATAGTACACGCGGCATCGTGTATCAGAAAACTAGTATAAGAAATATAAAGCGCTATTATCATACTGAGGTAAGGTAAGGGTATAAAAACTCTAAAGGATAAAGATATAGGTACCTACTAGATATGTACTAATTACCCAACGGAATGAGAAAGTACGAGACTATTTTAAAGACGTATTTCTTTTCTCAATTGTTCTCAAATTGTATTTTTAAGTTGACTACAGCGTCAAATCGATTCAAAAATAAAGATATAATTTTGATCGTGTCCGATAAACTTGTAGTAGGTAGTGAGATTTTATCGGCGTTTAGTCGAGCTCTAGTTATTAAGAACGCCAACGCGACCAAGACAGATGGAGGAGTTTTTTAAAGCTCAAACGATGATGAATGCTATAGAAACTTTCTTACATGTTCTATTTTCCTGACCCAATCAATATTGACTAGGAACCTAAAGTAAATGAATTAATAAGTGATGTAAAACAAAAAAAGAAATAAAATAAATAAATCATAACACTTGTAAGTAATAAAAAATAAAGTAGATCTTACGAATACTACAATGGTTTGTATGCAATTGGCAAACGTGGGCCCGAATAGGTTGGATAGCGCTACGCGTGTAGACACTGGTATTGAACGTGTTAAGGCATACCTAACATGATTATATGTAAATCATAGCAACTTTGGATTTAATGAAATCGGATCCAGTTATAGCAAACTGTCAAAAATGTTGACCACATCGAAACCACAAGACCGGTCATTACTCACTCCACATCATTGCCACCTCCGATAGGTATCATACATACATTAACACAGGTTATACTCAAGTTAAACATATTGACGTACTTTCATATTTTAATATTTTTTTATATTGGTATAAACACTAACGTCTGATACAAATATGGGAACTAACAAGTTCTCGCAACGTCAGCTAAATCTGGTATAAGTACTACCTAGTCTTATTTCAGTGGTCAATATGTTACATGTTTTATTTTCAGAAACGTGTAGCAATAAACATGTTAAAAAACACGATCGCACATTGCAAAGGTCACATATAGTACTACAAAGGTGGCCGTTGTAAATAAAGGACCCTCACGGTTTTATTTTGTATGACAAAGAACTCGGGAATCAATTGATCAAAGACAACAAATTATCCTATTACTATTATTACATTTTTATTTTTTTATTTATATTTCTATGATTTTCATACTAGGTACCTACTTTAATATTTATAGGTCTGCAATTTATATTTTCTAATATGCAGGAAACGGAAGCCTTTCCCCGCGTTCTGATGACAATAGTTGATTGAGAAACTAATCATTAGAGACAGAGTGTTCTAAAGATCTTTTCTAAATAATGATATTATAATTACCTATGCTACTTGTTACACGTGAGCTGTTTATCGCGTTTTTTATCTGAGGTTTTAAAATGTTTACATAGGTTACATTCAGTATCACATGAGGTCCAAACAAATAATCTTAAATTGACGGTAAAAATATTTTGCTGTAGATACGAAACAAGGCAGTAATCTATTCTGTAATAAAAATTTATAATAACTAGCTGGACACCAAGCTATCCTCAAAAACAATAAATTGATTATTCAAATGCGCAAAATTATAACAGCATCAAAAAAGGCTGACCTGGTTTACCAAAAAAAAAAGTTCGCTGTTTTTTGCCCTACTAAAATTATACTAAATGTCATTTATAAAATTTAAATGAACTGCTTCTTATTATAAATTATATTCATTATTATTACAAACAAAATGTAGGTATTTAAAATAATTATATTTTACTCATTTGCCTTATCCAATTACTTTCTGTACCTTACGTTTTTCTTATAAAAACTTGTATAGGCACGATGTGCATTCAAATATTATCCTGCATAGTTATAGTCGCACTTTTGTGCCTTGATTTCAGCACGCAGAGAAAAATCAAAATGACCTACCCGTTCGATACGAGTGTGACATTTTATTAAATTCTTTGCTGGCTATTCGACGGCATCCAGCCCGGGCATACTACCCAGAGTAAGACTGTGAGTCCTAAGCAATAGTAGGTACTATCTACGACAGCTAGGCTAGGTATAATCGCGAGGGACACGCTACACTTTCCTCACGCTATGCCGAAATACGCTAGATTTATTGCACCGAGTTTGCATTGTTGCAATTGCTTCACCAAACTTTACTTCAGGTTACACTTTATTTAAGATAGGGATTGCACGCTAGAAGTGTCATTGCGGAATGGATTTATTGGATATAAACGATTCTTTCATTTGTCACTGGTATACTTATTCAAAAGATTATATTTTATAAAGTAAATGACATACCTACACCAATAAACAAACTCTATCATTTCTAAACATCATGCTATAACATGAAAAAAAAAATAAAGTAATAACATAATGTTATTCTTTTATTTCCAGATACGACAGCGCCGTACGTACTATACAAGGATGGCGTGGAGCGCGCCCCGCCAGGTACACAATGGGGAGGGGGCGTCCTCGATGGCAGCTATCAGCCCATGCAGCACCAGAGCCCGGGAGGGCCTTCGCCACAGCCCGAGCCCCAGCTCGCCTCCCCGGCGCCTTCGCCGTATCCCCCTGCGCCGCCACCACCAGATCAGTCTACCGATGACGCAGCTCAACAACTGGCGCAACAACAGGCCCAGCAACAGCAGCAACAACAACAACAGACCTCCCCCGAGCATATGCAAGTGGAACAGCAGATGCAGGCTCAGACGCAGCCAACGCAGGATCACTTAGATAGAACGACTTGCTTTATACCGCAACCTGACTTACAACAGCAGTACACGCCCTACTTCAAAGAGACCCGACCGGCAAGTCACATGCTCGGTACAGGAGGTTTTCCGCTACACTATCTTAAACAGAATGGCGGCGTGCTTTCGCTAGAAGGCCCCCTTGACCAGTACGGCGCGCCCGAGCTGCGGCACCTACCCGACATCGTGCAGCCCGAGCAGCCCAAGCCTCGCAAACACAACCCAAACTCAGAGCTACGACTGTTTAAGTGTCTGACGTGTGGCAAAGACTTCAAGCAAAAGTCGACTCTGCTGCAGCACGAGCGCATCCACACGGACTCGCGACCTTACGGCTGCCCCGAGTGCGGCAAGCGGTTCCGCCAGCAGTCCCACCTGACGCAACATCTCCGCATCCACGCGAACGAGAAGCCCTACGCGTGCGTCTACTGCCCGCGCTCCTTCCGACAGCGTGCGATCCTGAACCAGCACCTGCGAATCCATTCCGGTGAGAAGCCATATACGTGCGGCGAGTGCGGCAAACATTTCCGCCAGAAGGCCATCCTGAACCAGCACGTCCGCACACACCAAGGCGAGCGCTATTCACACATATATGTCCCTCCCCCATCCCCGCAAGCGCCGCCCGCACTAACTCGAGCTCCTCGAGTCACTGCTGGCGCCGCGAGCGATCCCCGCCGCCCCCTGCACGTTCGACTCGGTCTCGCATCCATTGGCCTTCCTATCAAACAAATTCTCGGTCCCCTCGTCGCCCGACTAGCAGAGGGCGCTCGCGAGACGCGTAACCGATCTCCGGACGCTCCTGTAACCGTCCTCAGTTCGATTAACCCACTCGTCGATTACCCCCACCCGGATGATTGGAATATGTGACTGACCAAAACTATTCAATTTTTGCAGACGTTTCGCCGCACCTGATCTTCAAGAATGGGACAACGCCGACCTTGTGGCCTCAAGATGTACCGTTTCCCCCAGATGAGGGAAAGGAAGAAGTGCAATCAACATTTGGCGATGACGGACAGAACGGGGAACAACGTGGATCCTGCTTCTCACCAGGCGATACAGCGCAGTATCCTGCATACTTCAAAGACACCAAGGGCCTCAATCACACGGTTTTTAGCTCAGGGCTCTCTTTACAATACCTTAAAGGAGGAAAGTTACCCGACGTGCTAGGTGGTCGAGCTATGCCACTGTACGTACGCTGCCCTATTTGTCAGAAAGAGTTTAAGCAAAAATCAACCTTGCTCCAACACGGTTGTATACATATAGAGTCTCGACCGTATCCTTGCCCAGAATGTGGCAAGCGTTTCAGGCAGCAGTCACATCTGACACAGCACTTACGAATCCATACAAATGAAAAACCTTATGGGTGTGTTTACTGTCCACGGTTCTTCCGGCAAAGGACGATCCTAAACCAGCACCTCCGTATTCACACTGGCGAGAAACCATATAAGTGCACTCAATGTGGAAAGGATTTTAGACAGAAGGCCATCCTAGACCAGCATACGCGGACGCATCAAGGAGATAGGCCATTCTGTTGCCCGATGCCAAACTGTCGGCGGCGTTTCGCGACAGAGCCCGAGGTGAAAAAGCACATCGATAACCACATGAATCCACATGCGGCAAAAGCACGGCGAGCGGACACCAACAAGACGCCACGACCGCTGCCTCCAGCTGCCGCGGTAGTCAAACCCGAGTTGTACTTCCCACCATGCTACGCGCCACCGTTCCAACAGTTTCCACCGCCGAGTAGCGCGACTGAGTTTAAGCCGAACGTGGGCCCGGGCGCGCCAGTGTCGTGTCTGCCGGCCCAGTGACCCGCGCCCCCGCCTCGGTGGCATCCGGCGCCGTCGCACGCGCCTCCTCATCATGACCTCTACGCCACCGATCGCCTCTATAATTAAGGTAGCTCAACACGAGACACCTACCCGAGGACTACAAAGGTATACGACTCGCAACAGCGAGCAATATTGTCGACAAGTAATTACCGGATCGCTGTAAAACATGCTTCGATCTGTAAATAACAGCAACGTTACTTATAACCATTTGAAGATAATATGTCGCAAATGTACAGTAAAAAATATCGTCATAAATAGTGTTACCGTTGAAAAAGCGAGTACAGATAGCGTTTTTGCTCCGTAATATTAAGTTACCACGTAAGAGTTAGGTTTCTCGGTGACCCTTGTGGACGCGCTCTAAATGAAATGTTCATTAAGATCTAAGCAGATCAAACCAGAGATTAGAAATTAAAAAACTCTCTTCGTTTAGACCTAAAGTAAGATTTGAATATTTTACCACAAAACCATATTTCGCGATGAATGTCGTAGGTACAGTATCTTGTGCCTATTTGTATTAAATATACATAATTTGTAGAATTATTAAGTTAATATTATTTACGAGTTTAAAAAGATAAAATCTGGGAAATATAGGAAAGGAAATGCTCAAAATAAATCTTGAATTTTAGGATAGATGATAAACTTCCGAAATAACTATAAGAGAAACAGAAGCTTTTTGGAGAGATTGTTACATCACCACGGATTGAAAGCCAAAAACGTAGGTTACCTTTTGCCATCAAAACCATTTTGCTTAGTACTTATTACTTAAGTACAAAAGAATTGGTAACATTTTATTGATGCATTCATTATTTAACTAGATACCTTCGTAACAGACAGTGCCAAATAATGTAGTAATTTTAAACTTTTCTACAAGCTTCTATTATAGTTGGCCTAGTTTAGGTTGTTACCAGTTTTTTCAACGATGTGACAATTTGAGATGCATTTAAGAGGAAAGGGTCAGACTGAGAAAGGACTGTGATAGATAGGTAGGTTAGTTGTCTATTCGCTCACTTAGCGTTACTTTGAATGTCAACTGGATAGTGATTCAAAATCCATTCTGAAGTAAACGAGTGTTTTCGCAAGACACTATTTTCATTTATGTAGGTTTCTATAAATTTATGAGATGAATAAATTGAAATCGCAGAACTTCAACGTAGAATTTTCAAAATTGAGTATTTATTTTAATGCGGCCCTATTAACCGCTCCTTCTTGACTGATTTTAATGTAATTTTAAAGAGTGAGATTAGCGAATTTTACCAGTTAGATATCGTGTGTGATGCGCCAAGTGCTTTGTCGTAGTTTGATCCAGGGTTGGGTCGGGACGGAGAATGCCAGAGTAATCTTATTACTAAGTTTAGCTTAGACTACTGACTTTCGAATTACCAAGCAATTCGATCATTCATCGCGAAATAAACAATTAGAATTTAGGGAAAATAAAGATATATATGAATTTATGTCATCGCCGAAATATCTCGGCATCGTAAGATGCGTCCTTCATTATTTCACGTCCAAAATAGTTACAACTAGTGTTAGCACATTGCAAATTACTTTAACGTATCGTACATACAATAAGTTACGGCAAAGAGATATATGTAATATATCAACTTTGTTCCGGCTTCGTTGCCGACGACTCGCAGACAAGTCTCGCAGACTATAAACTGCGCGCGACGCCGCGATCTTTCGGCGACTTTAAACATTTTATCATCTGTGTTTGTCTATAGACGAGTAAGCTTGTGTTACAATGTGATGGTTTCGTTTTCCTACCGCATAATATGAACTGTTACGTACCTATTAATAAAATAGATTGTAGTATGTGGATATGTGGGAATCACATTACATTTGGATACATTATATTATTTTACCATGTCACAAATTGAAAACATTAGGTACGTTTAGTGAGTTTCTATGTCAATTTTACGATGAATTGTCACTCATTGGATAATTACTAAAATTTGTAACGTCGCAGTTTTGAAGTTCATTCTCAAATTGGCCATCAAAACTGCACGTTCAACACCGAAATGTTTATGTTTACTCATTGATTTTCCTATCAAACTTTTGGAGGTTTACAATCGAAAAACATCATTTTGAAAGAAAATTATAAGGTTTCTTCCGTGACTAAGATTCTCCATATTCGTGAGATCCTCCGAGGACGTCGCGCCGCTCCCGTGCCTGGGCAATAGTACTCTAGGATTCAGTTTCGATATATTTGTAGGACACAATATTTTTACAGCCTTAAACAATAATAGTTAATAAGTATTTTTATACAGATGTTACAAAAGATGCACGGGAACGTCGCGACGGGCCCTAGTACAAAGTTTGAATACAAACATAATATTAAACAGTGCCATAGCCGTGGAACGACCTCAGATTTATACTTATTAGATTTTTATACCGATACAAATGGATTTAATTTTTAAATATAAACAAAGGTGATTAAGTATACAGAGATTACAGATGATATTTTATACATTTATTACAAACAATATTATTAAAAGTAAATGTGAAATAGTTTTAAAGTAAGTGTCGTATTGCTATGTATCGCGATCACAGTTTTCGTTGGAACGATCATCGAGGCGGTTTATGTAAAATTCTGAACAACCAATCAAGTTCGATTATGAAGCGCGCGCGCTTTTCTGCGCCGCTCATAACACCGCGCGGTTATTGTAAATACATATCATTGGACTATTCTCAGGCAGTGTTCCAAATTCAATGTGAAACTGATTTTTGTAAAAGCCGATTCAATTTGCACGTCGGTCTCCATCGCGTTTTCCGATTAGTATTTTAGGATGAATTTCGCAGTAGTAATGCCCCAGGCTGTTCTGTTTGTATTGCTCACTGTTTTGTTAAGTTTGCTCAATTAATCGAGTATGTATTACTTTTACCTAACGTTAATTGTATTAGTTTTATACATAAATATTGTGTACGCAAATATTTGTAAAATATTTTTTAGAGAGCACGGTTTTGCTTTTCTTAACTATTGTTAAGTACTGACAGTTAAATATCTTGTCACTACAGTTTTTCTACCTACCTATTCCTACCATAGCAAAGTTATAAACCACAAGGTTTGGACATCTTACCGTTTCTCCTAAATAACAATTGCCGTAATATTTATAAGCGTGCCGTCCAACTTTAACAAATTTTCACAATAATCTTACGGATACAGTTAATTTTTATCACATTTATCATTTCTCATTTCCCTACTCTGTCATCTGCATCAAAGGCACTTCTTATTCCAGTGACTTGACATTGTCGAGCAATAAGTCTCCGTGATACGAGTATGTGTAGAGATACGTTTGTATATTCTTTACTTGCCTGTTCTCTTCCTGTATTTTATTAGCGGAATGAAATTCCATTTAGTTCACGTAATTGCGTGCTCATGCGTTTTAATTAATAACTGTATTAAGTCTCTAATTTGCCAGTTGCAATGGTGCAGCTAAAGTAAAAGTAGATATTAGTTTCTCATACTCTTCGTACTATAATGGAATGCCCTCTTACCACTTAATTTTGTATATTTAAGTTGTTAACGATATAAAAAGGAGAGAATAAGATTGCATCGTCATTATATACTTTGCATATTATCAACTTAATAAATACATTAAACAATTGTGTCAATTGTACGAAAGACAATGTTTTCGAAGAGTGTAAGTAAATATAAACCAGTTTAGCTTGATAACAAGATAAACTTAGGTAAGAAAGGTTGATTTGAATTAACAAAACCTTTTGACGAAAGATTCCTTTTTAAAAAATAATGCATTTATTTGTGATCTCATGGCAGTCGAAAATTATAATGATAAGGTTATTGGCAAAGACTTTGCTTAAGTTTAAGTAAGTCAGTTTGGACTTAAAAATTATCTGTTTTTGTAACGTTTATATGAAGTTACATGGAAATATTGTATGTCCATTCCATACAAACAATTAAACAGATCCACTAATATAAGGAGAAGGATGTTCTATTATTTTATTTTGCACTTATTATTTCCTCACGTTTAGACCAGATAGTCTATAGCTTGGCTCATCCTTAATAGAAATCAATTATCAAATCTTAAATTATCTATTAATATTACTCGACTTTGGTAAATGAATGAAAAATTTAATTCAATTTATATCTATATTTAAAAAGCTATGTCATATCAAAATCAATCTTACTTCTACGATCGTAATTAAATAAACGTTTTATTCACTAATTATTGTTAAAATAAGGATTCTTTTGTACAAGATTCACGTCACAATTGTATCCAATGTGAAAAGGGAGCTTAGAATAATTATTTAGTTCTTTAAATAATCGTTGGCTACGAATTATTTAAACGTCTTCCAGTGTAGAACGGCGATACGTAGTTCTCCATTATTTCGCAATAGACTTTTTCAAATATAGCTTTATTTGTATACCTATTTAACACATTTTACGGAAACAAATATATGTGTGTTAGTGCGGTTTTAGTGCAATACCTTCAAAATTTGAATATTGTAATTTAGTTATAAATAACATAATAATTTCGATAGTTGTATGATAGGTGTCTGCGAATAATTGGTAGCCAACAGGGATGGCCTATTTGTTTATTGAATAATACCTATGTGTACACACACACTGCCACACTCGCCGACCGCTGTCACAAAATATTTAAATGATAATTTTTTATCACAATAGAGACTTGTTAAAACAGTTCCACAGTAAAATAAGTGTTGTTGAATTTTTTATAAAAGATAAACATATTAGATAAATGATCTTGTAGTCTGGATTGAGTTTTTTACAGATTTTATTGTATGCAGTTTTATGTCAATGTTGGAGGTACGTCGCCTATTTAGCTTATTTTTGCTACAATACTTATTTAAAGCAATACAATAACTGTTTACTTGTAATAAATAGTATAAACAATAGATATACAGATTTTACATATATACAATAGATAATACAATATAACGGTGATATACAAAGCTTTTTTTATACAGAAGCGTGATAGGCGGCGCATCTTCAAGTAGGTTGGTTTTATTAAAAATGGGTGCTGTTATATCATTAATTGTACATATTTATTGTAATATACAACAATAGACTGGTAATTTTACACTGTTGTAGGTTGCTACAGAGTTATTATGCGTATTTATCGAGAATTCATTCTGTCTAACTTTTTTAACAATAACGTCACGAGATATGTCCGTTGCAATCCTAAAATTTCTATACAATGTACTTAATAAATTGTAGCACGGTTATGTAGCCGTAATAAATACAAGTTCCCATTATACAATGTTACAAGTGATCATTTTAACTCGTTAACGTTGAGTTCTCCATAGTAAAGCTAAACTAAATGTTTGGCTATAGGTATAATTACTCAAAATACTAAAATACGTAGTAGGCTTTTCTCGTCAAGTTTTATTTTAATATTTTTCATACACCTGTAAATTGTCTACTAAGAATCAGACCACGCACGTAAGAATCATCTATATGCTAAAGTATCCATAGGTACTAACTTATTTCCAGTTAAGATTGCATTGTCAATTAGTGAAGGCTTATTTATTTTTTTTGCAATGATTGTTAAATCCAAAAGTTTTTTTAACTTGAGCAAGTCTATTCGTGATCGGAAATACAAATTTCGATTCGAATAGAATAGCTTTAAGTTGTTAATGTGTATGTATGACTCCGTTATATTTGTTTACTTATTTAGTAGGTAGGTACTTCGTTCATAACCATGGCCTAAGCAAATGAATTCTCGATACCTGCGATCCACATGTTACAATAGAGTATATTTTCTTACAGAACTACAAATACACCGAAATAGACTATATAAAATTGATTTTAGACAATCCCAGAATACAAGATCGAACTTTTTACACACAACAGATTAAACCAGAATTAAGTTTTATTTTACAATAGTATATTATTTCAAAAATATTGATACAGTTGGTTGCGATATGGTCACAGAGATCCAGGCGAAAAATTAAATGTTGGCATTTAAAAATAAAATTGTAAATATGTTTTCTAGTATACGTTCTTCCAAAATGATAATGTCAGTATTAAATACAAAATTCGACTTTGGTTAGGTCAAAAATATAAGTGTGATCTATAGGAAATTTTTGCATTAGATCTTGGTGTAACTTTATGATAGTTATTTTTAGTTACTTTTATTATGAATTTATGAGTTAGATTATATTTTACTTCAATTGTAATGATCTTGCCTAGATTTGCATTTACGTTAGTTATATTTATGATTACGTTTGAAGTTGATACCATCGTATTTATGTATATTAATATTGCATTAAGGGTTTTGTTTGTTTTTTTGACATTAATAGAAGTAAAATGTTGTAAAAAGTAAGCTCGTTGTATTTTATCAAATAAACACTTTTTAGTCCAACTGAAGCAATATAATGAAGTTTTATTTATTTTCCCTTCTAGTCTTGTGTAAGTAACTATCTTATACCTCTGTCATTATCATCTATCCGTCCTACTATGCAAATGATAAAACCCACATAAATAATAAGCTATTTACCTACTCTATACCAGAACTTTATGCAAGAGGTTCTAATTCCTGACTCCTTTCAAAATATTTACCCAGCGACCACCGAATAGTACTGTTGCCATAATAACAGAACTACTACAATGAAACATTACCTGCCCCATAACCCTACACAGATATTTAAAAATAGCATGTATTGTATCTACTAATATTATAAAGAGAAATTTTGTTTGTTTGAATTGAATAGGCTCCTCAACGATTGTACCGATTTGAAAAATTCTTTCACTGTTGGAAAGCTACACTTTTCCCGAGTGACATAGGCTATAAAAAAGGGATCCGGGTGAAGACGGGGCGGGCCGCTGGTATAGTATATAGCAAGAAGGTGTATCCTCAGAGTCATGCCATAAAAAAGGTAAATAATAATATATTTTAAAAAGTCAACAAACTGTTTATTGCAACATTTTCACTAATAACAGGCATCAAGTACGTACATGTTATTTAATTAAACTAATTACAATTCATCAGTATTTTATTTTATATCCCACTTTGTATAGGTTACCAAAAAATAATATTATTCATAACCTTTAGCAACTTCAAGAAAATTTATTTTTTGTCTACTAGAAATGCAATTAAATTAAGTTACCTTGATGGGGAAGATCACAGCACTAGACGTCGCGAAATGTTTGTTACAAATAAATTCACTCACCACACACTACTCGTTTCTTTTCATCAATTTATGTATACTTTCTTGATCTCTATATATGCATAAGTCCATAAAAGTGAGACCCAATAGCAAACTGTGTCCCAACATATCTTTTTGTAAATCTTTCTGTGACCTAAACATGGACTTGAGATGATCTGATATTTTCACTTGTGTCTCTGGTGGTTGCTTTTGCAAGAGCATTTCTATAGTTTGATCCGTCGAAACCTTTTCGTTTCCAACTAGAGTACCGTATAACCTGAAAAGAAATAATTATTAAACCCTTAGAGGTACCTATATACTACTATATAAGATAGTAACAGCAGTATAAAGAATCGAGCCAAAGAAAGTTTTAACGGTATCACGTCTAACCCTTTATCAATGTCTAAAAGTACCTACTGCTGAAGTTATCGTGTTTGGACTCATAGTAAGTGTAAAAAAATATGACAACGAAAAGGTAAACGAGGATAAAGGACATTTCGAGTCAGAGATAATTAGTATTAGATATAAGATTCCTTATTTATCAACTTGTTTAATATTTTGAAGTTATAAAATTGTGTGAATTATCTCTAAAATATTTGAACCGAAATAAGTCTATTGCTGGTCATACATCTTCCCCAAAGTACCATCCGATTTACCATGGATAACAGACCACCTAATAGAAGGCGTGTTCTAAGCACGCTGCGACTTCCGGTTCGCGGTCGACTCTCAAGAACTTTTGTACCACATTGGCCTATCGCTTTATGAATTACAGTTTAGCAATATTATCATCGATAAATGCTCACCTGTATGGCAAAGAAGGTCGTAAGAAATACACTTTTTGAGAAGTTGCGTTTTCATTACCGTCAGCTTCATCAGGAATGGTCCTGAAAATAACATTATTTTGTAAACTATAATAATATTGCACGATATACCTATGTGTAAAACAGAAAACCCAATGGATGGACACAGTAATAAGGATTGCGTATCCGGCTCGAAGGACCATTATTTAGGCTTCGTGGCTGGTATTTATACATGGAAGGCCTATATTTAATTTGTGGACTGTATTTAAATAATTAAATGTCAAACGGCGGATGAGTAACCACATCGCATATTTTTGGAACCAGACTGGCAGTGTTGCCATTTTTTTATGTATGGATCGTACATGTATTAGGTTGCCTATTTGATGTTTCTCAATGTCTAGATATAAGTAACAAACACTACTTATGACTAACATTGGCATTTCAAAAGCTTGTAAGACTCCTATTTTATTTTTAAACAAAAGATTATCTTTATTCTAACAAGTCATACTAACATATTGTAATTTTGGCTTCTTGCATTGAGCAATGCAACAATCATAGCAATCATCTGTGCTTTCTGTAAGTTAACTGCAATTGTTTTAACATTACTGGGATCACTGCCGGCAGCTCGTAGTGTCGTGGCCTCTGCTTTCATTACATATATATCTGCCAACGGCAGTTGCTGAATCACGGAGGATGCCTAGAAAAAAATTAAAACAAAATTAGTATTTTTCATTAAAGGTCTGTTTTCTATAAAAATAACTCGTCCTCTATCAAATATACAATAATCAACAATAGAAAATATGAATGTATCTCTTTTAATGTACCTACATTCTGCATCCTCCTAATGTCTGGTATTGAGGAATTCAAATTAGAGGGGTCAAGGAAGGATTTAAAATATTTAAACTTTGAGAACTGTATTTATTAATAATAAATAATGATTATTATTAGTAATACCTATTAAAAATACTCCTTACAATGTCATATATATCTGTTATCTGCAACTTCTTTCCATCTGGATAGTCGATGCTGTGATATGTCCATTTTGTAACCTCATATGAGCTTCGATCAATCAAGGTCCAACAAACTGAGTTTACATTTACATACACAGCTAGTACTGACATACATTGCTGAAAGTTATAGAGATCAATAAATATTTTTTAAGGCTGGATTCACACATTAAATATATTTTGACTACATATAGAAACTAAATATAGAAACACTATTCAGAATTATATTTCGCTTAAAATATTCACTACTATTGCAACACTTCTTCATTAAAATATATCTTAATAACTTTAGATTATAAAATTTCATAACAATTTAATAAATAGATGCACTCAACTGACTTACGAATGTATATTTTACGTGTTTAAATCAGATGGAATATATTATAATACATTTAAAAGTACCATCTTATTATTGTTAAGCTGGTCAATTGGATAATCAGAAAAAAACACATATTTAAAATAAAATCACTAGACAAAGATTTTAACATAATAACATAGAACAATTTAAAACTTTCTTCTAATTATTATTATCTCAACTTACCTGTCTTACAGCTTCATTTAATGTAGGATTCAATATTTGACCTTTAATTTTATTTGATATCTTTGGCTCTTTTGGCTTTACACCTTCCAAAATGCTATCATACAACTTGATCATGTATTTCTTGGTAAATCCATCAACAAGCTCCAAGTCAGATAGTGTATTAATCTTTCCATTGCCACTTCTCCATTTGGAAAATTTCATTAATTTGGTTTTAGTGATGTCATATCTGAAGTATGCAGATACATGTCTGTACTTATACTATTTATAAATATAATTACCTACATCTACATTAACATAAATTATTATTCAACACACCATCATCATTTTCATTCATTTTAGGTATCAGCCTAAAGGATGTCTGACTTGACTAACTCATTTTGTTTTGAAGTTTTACCACAATACTCAAGTAGCCTACCTACTTGAGTATTGTGGTATTATTTATTTATTTACTTACATTATTTAATATAAAGAATCTAAGTAATATTAAATATAGTAAAGTGCTTGTTATCCAAATATTGATCAACCAAACAACCACTAGTGCCTCTCCGACAACCTTTTAGTACAAGATTGACTGCACTTTCTTTTGTTTAATTCCTATTTGTCATTAAAGATATAAATGTAAATATGGTTTTCAATTAACTTTAATAATATGTAAATATTAATCATAATACATAAGTAGTTCGATTTTACAAAAATACTGGTTTTCCGAACATGTATGTATCCTAATTAGTTCTGATAATCGACGATCCACTGTAATTAACTTACCCTGAAAGCGTACTAACATCAGACTCATTGATAACCTTCATAATTTTCTCCTTTTGAATTACTGAATACTTATTCTCAATATCTTGACTAAAATATATTCTAGGAATTACTAGAGTACGGCAACTGGAGCTCACATTAACCTGCAAATAATATTACATCGTATATGTATAGGTAAATAAACTGTAAACTTTTTAACAAAGTTTTGACGTAGCCGGTAGTAAGGTTATGTTCGGAGTAGTATAAATAAAACTTACGATCCTTTTTAAACGCATCACTGACCATAGAATCATATTTGTATTATCAGTATTATTCTTCAAATATTTTTTGTAATAACTTATAACACATTGCCAGCAATAACTAGTACCAAAGTCACCCGATTTGACTTATGGATTAATCTTGTCCCAAGTCAAGAGACTTGAATTCAGTTGCGTGCTATTCACCTTTAATGGAGCAGCAATTCTATTCTTTGCCGAATCTGGCGCACAAAATTTAAAATAGGGAAACTACAAGTTTAGCAGACTGCGACCTGAACATTTGACAGTTGATATGTCATCCTATCTCCACAGATAACAGATACTTACTGTTCCGGTCTGTTCCTTTAATATACCGCCATCTACAGATTTATCTACGAACTACAGCAAAACCATTCTTTTAGAAAGTTGTAGATGATTTAACATATCATGCAAATAGTTTATGACAAAAATGCTAGATGTCGCAAGACGTATTCGAGTACCACGGTATGATAAAATACTGATGGAAAACAATGTAAATATTTTGCTCAAGTTACACATACCGCGTTGTCCCTGACTTATATATATATGCAAAAGTACAGTAAGTACCTATATGCAGAAAGTAAAATACTTATGTACTTAGGCTGTACTGCAAAAACTCAGTTCAAACTCAGGTTTGTATTTTCAAAAAACTGCAGCCAGTTTTAGGAAACATTTCAGTTCAAACTTTATATACCTACCTACTTACTACAAAATAAATGAATAAACCTATTCAAACAAATGACAAATTGACATCCAAAGAAAGAAATTCAAACAAACAAACCTAATTGGATAACTAACCGTCAAACATAAGGTACGTACTGTCAAAATCAACACTTCATTTTATGCCAATCAAATGCAGAATAGAAGGGAAGTTGCTTAGAAGTAAGTAGACTATGCTGCATCAAGTTATCAACTTATCAGCAGCAGGTAGGTAATTAACCCATCGAGGTTAGAGCGTGATGGCATGATTTTGTGACTTCGTTCTTTCTTGCGGATTTACGTTCAACAAGATGGCCGCCATTTGTATTTGGCGTGACTCTTGCGTACGGACGTCTGCATCTCTACGTGCACTAAATCTCATCTTTCGTTGGAGAGACGTAGGGTTGCCAACTTTTATTAGAAGAAATAGAGTATATCTCGTTTCAGAGGAGGTAAATAAAGAGTACAGACTTATAAAAAAAGAGTATTTTTTATTTTACATTTTTAAAACGGTATTTTTGTAAATCTTGCAGTTTCTAATAGTTTTTCCTGCTTTTCAACCGACGAAAAAAACGGAGGAGGTTCTCAATTCGACGCGTATATATTTTTTTTTTTGTTTTTTTTTTATGTATGACCACGCATAACTTTTTACAGGGTGGTTCGATTTTGATAATTCTTTTTTTATTGGAAAGGGTATACTTCGAAATTGGTCCCATTTTAATTTGGAAAAAAAAATCCGACCCTAAGGGTAGAAAAATAGGGGATGATTAAATTTTCACGCACCGATTGTATCGTTTGACCATGGGTAACTTTTTACAGAGTAGTCCGATTTTGATAATTCTTTTTTTATTGGATAGGGCATACCTCAAACTTAATCTCATAAAAATTTGGAAAAAAGAAACCTACTCTAAGGGTGGGAAAAGGGGGGTTAATAGCAAAAACAATAATTAAAAATTAAGCATGTAATAATTTGTATAAATTATGGCCACAGAATATTATAAAATAATAACTTTTTAATAAAAAAATTTTACCGCCGAAAAAAAACTAAAAGGCAACAAAAAACAATAGCGCACTGAAAAGAGAAAAATAATAATTTTGCCTTTGATAACGACTATTATTTTGGTTGTAATGTCTGATATTTTTGGAGTCGGTGCCAGCCTCAAACAAACTTGAGCACCTTAGTGAAGAGTTGAGAGTGAAGAGTTGCTGCACCAGCTGGCACCAACTTCAAAAATAACAGACATTACAACCAAAATAATAGTCGTTATAAAAGGCAAAATTATTATTTTTCTCTTTTCAGTGCGCTATTGTTTTTTGTTGCCTTTTAGTTTTTTTTCGGCGGTAAATTTTTTTTGTTAAAAAGTTATTTTAAAGCAATTATATTAATTTAAGCATCCTAAATCTAAGTTTGAAGAAAACAAAAGCTCATTTTTTTATTAAATTTAATGATGCCCTGTTATGATAATGCATTTTCATAATATTGCATGACTGGCATTAGTAGGTATACTAACAATTGAGCAAAAAAGAGTATTTTAGCGTACTCTATTACTGTTCTAGATTATAGAGTACACCTACATGATATAGAGTACAATACTCTATTTTAGAGTACGGTTGGCAACCCTAGAGAGACGAGACAATTTTTCTTTACAACGACCACAACGACGACGACGATTTCTTCATCAGAATACTACTGAAGAAGATTTTTTGTGGACTGGTAAGTTCCTTAATGTTATTGTAGTAAGTTTTATTTACGATTTTGTTTTTGTGGTCTACCCACATTTTCTATGGTTTACTCTTTATGGTAATTATACTTATAACTAGCTAGATTTATGTAGTAGGTACACCTATTCACTTGAATAAAACAATGTGTTTTGATCACAAAAAGACCGTAGGTACTTGTTCCTTATTGTGTCAGTTGGTAGGTACGTATTCACAGATTTTTGAATAAGTAATGTCTAATGTCAAAAGCTTGTTTCTATTTTTGATGAAAATCTACTTTTATACTCAATGAAAACTCACAATACCTACCAGTCTATGTACTTTCGCGACGGAATGGCAACGCCGCATTATCGGCATTTCGAATTGCCAAGCGTTGTTGCCGCTCGGTGCACGGTATGGCACGCTGGGCGAGACAAGTTGCGAAGTTGAACTGAAGTTGGCAGCACTGCTGGCATTCTACTGACACCTGGTCTGCTACGCTATCAATGTCTAGAAAATGACTCGCAGCTATCAGCTCTTTGCTAATAATCGCAATATTCTCGCCCCGAGTCCCGATACGTCTCTCACTCTTTAGTCTTGTTTATTTAAGTTGCAATCTACTTTCTATTATTATATATTGATAAATACCTATATGCACTTAGCTTTTTAAACAACTAATTGGCCATTAAGGTTGATCTTCGTTCGTCTCCCGTTTACTCCTACATTTATCAAAATATCGTAGGTAGGTACTCGTTTAAATAGAGAATAAAAAAATATATAATGTACCTACCTACGCTATAAAATATATTTAACTATCAGCTACTAAGAAGAACTGAAAAGATAGTAAGATCTAAGGACATTAGCCATCTGTTCACTGTATCTTCTCACATTTAATCTGTCTAAGCTTTATGAAGGTTTCTATAATCTCGTAATCCTCTTGAGCATATAAAACTCTATGCGTTCCATCTCTTGTCATTAAGTAGAGTGTTAGAAATATATAACATCTTGTTCACTTATCACCATATCTTTCTATTCTGACATCATTAAATAGGTAAATAATGTAGGTAACAATTGTAGCACTTACAATTACACCTACTATTCAACATAATTTTCGTTTCCAATGTGTCGTTGCCAACTCTCATCTCTGCCTTTTTACTTCCGACTATTATACAATTTATCATCCATCGCCGCTGAAGCGCTGCATGCTATGCCTCAGGTTCAAGTAAGGTGGGCAATGAACTCGTCATAATGCTTAAATACCACATGCCATTTTAAGAGCTGTACAGACATTTTCTGTCACAGAATAAAATTAATTTATTATTTAAGTACCTATGTACTTCTGTGTTTATTCAGAAAATAATTGACTCGCCACTGAGTTTTTTACGTGTTTTAGTGGTTTATTGAACTGGATTAAGGAGTTCGATCACTAATAGCATTTTTTTCTGCCATACCCACTGTCTTGTAGGTAGGTAACAAGGGTTTAAACAAAATAACTATTTTGTTTAAAAATAAATCCTTTCATTAGTCATTGTCGGATTTATTTTGGGTACCTTGTGGGTATAATACCTACCTAATAATGGTAGGAAACCTAAGTAGTCATAGTATAATTCTACTTCCTCTGATCGGAATAGCTTTTCTTACCTACTTAGCCCTTTCGTCAGTTTAGAATACTCCCATAGAATAGTCAGATTTTTCTCGTATTAACTTGTTTTTTACAATAACACCATTTTTATCTATATCGCAATGATGTTCAACACGCTTCGGGTTTGTTCGGCGGTGTTCGGGTGTCCTCGGAATAAGTCAAGCAACCCGGCACCGTACGAACACGAACTGTTTTCCGTAAGAGCGGCAACGTCGCGTATTCTCGATTACGCTATTTACGCTTGCCAGTGCCAGACCTTCACAACGCGGACGCTGTCATTTTGCATGTAAAGAATAGTTACAACAATGAAAGATTGTCAGATAAAATACAGAAGATAACATGAACTGATCATCAGACTAATAACTAATGACTAATTATCATCGTCACCCCTGTAAGGTGATAATAAATTCCAAATATTATTAAACAGATATATAATATTATATACACCTCTACCTATCTATATTATTATCGTTCTTTCGGCATCAGTTCTAGTCTAACATTGGAATAAATATTAATGATAAGTTTAGTAATATTTCCATAATGTCAAGTTTGAAGATCTTCAAATACAACCGTAGAAGTAGAACGCAAGAGAACGAGTTGATTCGCTTCGTAATGTGACCCCGCTTCGGCTGCTTGTACAAATTTCACAGAGTAACGATAATAACACAGAGACCCGCTCACTACAATCTCAATCCGATCCGGCCTCCCGTTTCCAAACGCAAAGGCGAGATGTAGCTATTTCTTTCGCTCGCGGCTGCTCATGTATTATAAAATGTCTCTACATTGGTTTACTCTGTCGTTTAGTTCGTGTTGAAGCCGCAAACGAAGTTTTGTCGCTTTCGTCTGTTATAGGCGGCCATTTTCTTCTCCTTCTATTCTGCTGTCAGTTCCAATACAATCGCGAAGCTGAGCGCTTGTTTGGCGCGTTAGCTTTCTTCTTGATTACTCTCCCTCCTTCTTGATTCTCCTCCGATAAGGTAGGTTTTAATTATCACTTTAATTAAGAAGGTCTATCCTGTAATATTTAAATTTAAATTTTTGTGACTGTTAATTTTTTTATATATACCTACCTAACTGTATTAAATACTTATTTGGATAAGTTTGTGCGTAAGTACTTGTTTTTGTATATAGTACCTACCCATGTATACCTAGTATCTATTATATTTAGCTAATTTTATATTACCTAGTTAATTTATGATATAGTTATTTGACATTAGTGACATATTATCCTAAATTCATATTTATTTACTTACCTATTATTGTTGATTTCATCACGGTGATTTTTTGGTTTCACTGTTTCTGTTGCAGTGTTTCCTTCATTTTTTGCGAGTTCGTCGTTAATTTTATTACTGCAACCCAGTATCTTATAGAATATCGTTATTAAACAGATACCTATATCACTTAAGTATATTTTTTAGGAATCTATCTTACCTACCAGAAGAGGAATATTGTCCATTACAGAGTTTTGTTACGATAAATAAAGAAAGAACAACCGCTACATCATCTTTTTCGTCAAAGTTGATGTTGTTCTTCACCTAACTCAAGTTTCGTTCCGTTCAATAGCCCTTGTTCCACCTTCACCTCAATCATGTTTATTTCGGTCAAACTCCCTGCGCGCTGCTTATCTCTGTCGCTCTAAAGCTACCGTACAGTTGCCTGAAAGAGACAACGAGCGTTTTGTATTGCGTCTGGCAACAGCATGGCGCGGCGACCAGCGTGCAGCTCTATACCGAGTGATGAGTTGGGAATTTATTCCGGTATTCTGCGTCGTTACTGACTAGTCGCCATCTTGAATTTATATTATTATGAATTTTGTGGTACTGTCATCGCTTCTTCCAACGTTCTTAACACTTACTTACTGACGTTGATCATTCTGTTAATTTGTCTATGTGTTATTCCGTTGAGGTTAGGTTAGATTTAAATCGTCTAAAAAGTATGGATCTTGATCTTACCTACCTTTGCAACATCTATATAAGTAGTACTTACCATGCAATATAATTCTAATATAACCTACTACTTACATACAAAAAACTCTTAAAATGCCTAAATTAAAAACTACTTCTACCTAGTACTAGTATATTCAGCAAGTCTTTCGAATCATTGACGTCAGCTGTCAGAACTTATTTAAAACAATGTAAATAAAAATGTCAAGTGGTAACAGATTCAAACGTGTTTGCTATTGCTTTCTAATTCCTCATATTAAAACTAAAATCTAGGTAAGTATAGAAAAGGATAAACTGAATGTAACCCCTAAGGGATTTTTCAAAACGTATCCCTAAAGAGGATGAAATAGGGGTGACATATTCTATGATTTTTTTTTATTCTTTTGGAGTTTTTTGAACATGTGATTTGTGAAGCCGGGGCGGGCGGCTAGTAATAAAATAAAGAGAAAAAGTTTGTTTGTTTGGATTGAATACGCTTCTAAACGACTGGACCGATTTGAAAAATTCTTTCACTGTTGGATTGCTACACTATTCCCGAATGACATAGGCTATAAAAAAAGGGACCCGGGCGAAGTCGGGGCGGGCCGTTATTATGTAAGTTTGAGTATCAAGGTCGACAGACTTGATTAAGTATTTCACTTTTGAGAACGCTCGTTGTTAGACTTTCCCGTTTCACGCAACGGTTTTTAAGCGTTTTTTTTTATTGATAGAGTCGAGTGATTCAAGTGGAAGGTTTGTAGCTCCCATGTGAAGCTGGGGCGGGTTGCTAGTTACTTAGGTATATAAAAAAAATATTTGGGTACCTACCTAAGTATACTTACATAGATGTTGTTTTCCAACCCCATCATCATTCATTTTTCAATACGTTATTCGTTGATGCAGCAAATTATATGACAACAATTGGAAATGGTTAATTGGAAAAAATAACTATTTACTAAAAATAAAATATACTTAATGCAATTTAATAAGAACTAAGAGAGTTACGAGTTAATAATATGTATTTCATATTAAAAATGAACAATACGGACTGTTGAAGTTTCTCAAATATTTTAAATTAAAATTATTATTTTGCATAGGTACCATAATTATTTTTCAATTTGATATCCGATGCGAGAAAACATTGTATTAATTATATTTTCTGTCATCCGGCCAGAAAGCGCCAACTTTGTGGCCGCTGCGCTAAGTGAAATTTCCGCTTTCTGGCTTCGTCGAACAGAAAAATAGTATACTGACCTCGGCCAGTAAAATAAAAAAGCCTAAGATCACATTTTTGTCAACCTCGGCTTCGCCTCGGACGACAATTACATGTGATCTGAGACATTTTTTATTTTACTTGCCTTGGTGCGTAATGTACTATTTAAGGACGTCTAATAATCGTGTTCCGTTTCAAATAGATGCTTAGGTGTTTTATAAAACTTATATGTAATATATTATTTCGGGTTCCTCTGATGATTTGATGACTATTACCTCTCCCTCGCTATATAGATTTCTCAATTGATATGAATTAAATCTAGTACTTACTCTTCTCTTTTTCAAGTAATTTATCGAAGACATTTTTCCCCTTTAATCACTTACTTTTAGATACTATTCTATTCATAATGTTTCATTTTATTTTTCAGGATGGACACTATTTAGGCCCGGCCATGACATAGAGAATAACAATGCAATTAATTTTAGAAGCTGAAAGCACTATAGATTTAAAAATCAAGATGACCACTTTAAATGACTTGGAACGTGAGAAGTTTAAATCAAACAATGCACTTGTAGATTTACCTAATGGTGACAAATCCAACGATGATATACAAAACAAAGAATTGGTTGAATCTAATAATTGTATAGGAGTAACTAATTCAGTAAATAAGTCTGTATTGGTAAATAATGGCAATGATAATAACACGGTAAAGCCAAGAGCAGTGATAACTGAGAATGAGCCAAAATTACATATAGAAGACGATTTACCATTGCTTAATAGTGAAACTACAACATTTGTCACAGGTGTTTCTGAAAATGATGTTAAAAGTATGGCTGAAGAAGGATTAAACTCCGGAACTGATGCTTCAGTTCAACCAATTGATGATAATGAAAATAATACTTTAACTGTTAAAACTGAAACAGTCATCTCAAACGATATGCGTAACCAATCCATTGAATATTATAGTAAAAATTTGTCTAACAAAGATTCTTCAATAAAAGGTCAAAATAATAGTCAAATACATAAAGAGACTAGAGAATCTGCGGATTCTATCACGAAAGGTAATGTAAGCCCTGGACACACGGATATTACTGAATCAAAAATCGAAGATATACATGAACCTAAGAATAATTTGGAAGTTCAGCCAATGGCAAATAATAACCCTGCAAACCTACAAAATTGCGAGGTACCGGATGCCAATAACCTATACGAATGTAATGTCACTCTGACAAACGAAACTGGTAAATCATCACATGAAGAAAAAGATACCATTGAAGAAAATGAAACTGAAGTGATTAGTAAGAAAAAAGAAGAATTTGAAAGTTTTCACGATCAAAACACGATCAACGATATAGTAATAAACCAACATGAAAAAGACTCTTGTTCAGCAAATAAAATTGGTGTATCTAAGGAAGATGAATCACATTTTAATGGGAATGAACATGAAGACCATCTTCCTGAGAATTGTAGCAAAGACTTAATGTCAGATATACATTCTGTAGAAGCGATTGAGATCACAGAATCAAATAAATCAGCAGACAGTATTGATTTCAATTCAATTGATAAAGGTCTTGATATAGTAACTTTATCATCAGATAATTTGGATGATATAATCTTTAACATAGATGAGAAAGACGAGTCATCGGAGCTAGAAAATAATAACAAAACTGTAGAAAAGGAAACTACAGAATATATTCCAGACAATGAAAAACCAATTAAATGTGACGTAGACATCAAATTGACAGATTTAGACACTAAAAGTGAAAGAGAAATAATTAATTTAGATGAAGGAATTAATGCTGAAACTACGTCACATGATATAAAGACTGACCCAGAAAATAAATTAGAGGAAAAAGAAGAAACAAAATTATTACCTCCTGTACTAAAATTATCAAATTCGCTTGACATACTTTCTGATGAAGAAGAAGAACCTAAAGAAACTGTTGAAAATAAGTGCATAAACATCGATGACGATGATGATGTTATGTTAATTGATGAGGATATGATTAGTAAAAACGACGAAAGTGAAAAAAAGCAAGTAATTGAAGATACAAACCCGCATTGTGAAGTTCCATCTGAAAAAGTGGATGAAAATATGGTACTTGACGATAGTCATAATAAGGTTAAACTTGTGGAAGAAAAAGGTAAGCGGTAAATAATCGATTATATATTGCATACTAATCTGCTATTGATATCTCATGATTTTATAAGATCATAGAAAAAAAATACTATAAAGATTTATGTAGGCTTATGTGCAGAAACTTGTAAATATAAATAAAGATATCTTTAGGGATTGTTTTAAGATATTCTAGCAATTTCACTTGTCCTAGCTCGAACATACAAATGCTTTTGTATGTTCATGCTATATAGTTCATCTTTTATAATTTGGTTAAAAAAGACAATGATAGTCTTCGTAATGTTTCAAAAATGTTATATATTTGCAGAAACAGCAGCTCTCGAAGAGACAACAGTTGTCGCTCCCGTAATCAGCGATAAAGTCGAAGAATCCTTTAAAGATAAAATTGAAACACAAAAGCCGCTTGTACCAGAACTGTTTTTGTCTTCTTGTAAGAAAAATTTAGCAGAAATGACCCGAAGCGACCTTGAAGAATTCTGCGTTCTTAAAATAGTTGAAAGTATTTTAGATAGGAGTAACCTTAGTGAAATTAAAAATAAATTAAAAACAATGGCACAAAACATAGAAGAATATAAAAAAAAAGCTATGATGCTAACAAAACAAAATAGGGATCTTCAAGTGGTTTTAAAATCTGTACAAGAAGATCAGAAAAAGGCTACAAAGTTACCCATTAGTCCTTTGAAGATTACAAGGTCCGTTGGCATGCAGGTGTTTATGGCAGAAAAAGCCGTGCCAAGAAGAAAGAGCACAGCATTACCGACAAATACTCAACCTGTTACTAAACAAGTGCGTAATCCTGTTTTACAAAGCCCTCGTCCTGTTAAGCCATCCACACCGCAGATACCTGTGCCGAGATTGGTTCCTGCAAACAGCCCTGCAATCAAATCACCTACAACTCCTCAAACGGCCAACAACAATACTGTAAAAACCATTAGTCCTCTTCCAAATGGTGTCAAAACACCTCCAACACAAAAGGCCGAAAAGAGAACCCATAATAGAATACAGTCTGTCACTGTCGATTTAACTGATGATGAACCGCCTACAAAGATGGTGAATAGGACGCAACCAGCGACTAATCCTGTGCCGCCTGTTAGGCTGGTGCCTTCACAAAATCTACTAGCCCCACAGAGACCGCCTAATGTCAACAGTCCGAGGAAGGTGTATATACCCATTAGTGGCCCGCAAGGTCAAAATATCAGGCCAGGGCAAACAATCATGCTGAAAACTGTATCAGGGCCAGGTAATATTTCGTTTCACTTGTTTCGTTATTAAATAAATATAGATATTTTTTTTAAAAAAAATCTGCTTTCAGGTCCAAGACAAAGGGCTCCTCCACCTCACATGGTTAGAATGCCACAAAATACAATGCGAATGCCAAGAGTGCCTGGAGCAAGGCATCCAGCGCCGTTGCCAGACTGCATGAAGCAGTACCAACCACCAAATTGGAAAGCTTTACCTCCGGCTCCAGATCTGAAACTGTCTAAAGTAGAAAATGGCATAGTAATATCCTGGAAAATAGAAGGGTACCAAGAGGACAGCTATGAGGAAATAGCTAGTTATCAACTATACGCTTATCAAGAGACTCCGACACCGCCCAGTACGAGTTTATGGAAAAAAATTGGCGATGTAAAAGCCTTGCCTTTACCCATGGCCTGCACGCTGACTCAGTTCATGACTGGATACAAATATTACTTTGCAGTGAGAGCGGTGGACATCCGTTCTCGCCTCGGACCATTTAGTTTACCTGGAAGTATATTGCTCTTAAATAAAATGTAAGACTGATTATAATACCTACTTATTGTTTATGTTGTGAAGTGTTGAATGCAGTAGTGACAATTTAATTATCTTTTATTTATTTTCTCAATTGTACAGTACGGGTCTACCGTTCTAATGATATTATAAGTTTTAACACATGAGACGTAAGTAAGTGGTATTTTATACGTTTAAAAGCATACTTATCATAATACGTAGGTATACTAACACGTTACCTATCTCGAAAAATATATATATTTTAAAACAGAATGATTGGACATAGAGTAAATTACTGCCACATTCTTAATTTAATTACATAGTACCTAATTCCATAATAATATGTGAGTAGATAGAAAATATATAAATTTTAGTTGATAGTTTTGCTCAGGGGTGTCTACATTTTAAGATGCAGTTTCACGGGAAAATTAAATTGTTGGTGCGATCATAGCCACATCAACATTTATTTTTCGAAACAAACATTAAGAATAAATAGATATGTATTAGGTATTCATGTTTCAAGAATTTTAATTAGATGATGCAAACCTTACGTTTGTATGGTTGGTGCGTGCATCTATAAATTATATGTCATTGTACCTACTACTGTACTACTAAAGATTTATTGGATTAGGTATTTTCGTTTTTGTACGGGTAACTGCATTTTAAAACTGCCTACACTCATGTGCAATTAGACTGCCGATGATAAGTATACTTACTACCTACCTAACTAAAGTTAAAATGCAATATATTCGTTGGCTATGAATGTTAATGATCAACAAGTAGTTGGCCATACACATTTGTAGTCAATGGGTCGTTAATTATAATTTTTCGGAAGAAAAATTGGTTTTATTTATCAATTGTACCTATATTATTGGATGGGTGCCCAGAAAAGAGACGTGTTTAAGTTGAGGAACATAAAGGTAAACTAAGTAAGTATGATTCATCACAAAATATCTAGTAATGAAGAGCTGGAGTTATTGAACTAGGTACCTTTTTAAATTAGCAGTCGCATGTTTTTTTAGGTATTTAATTTTAAGAGAAATTACTATGCACAGTTTTAAAACTTAAGCGATCAATACGCGAAAGTTGCGTGCGAATGTAGGTATTACAGTTTTTTAAATATGATCGACACAAGAACAAGTGTGCTTCGAAAACAATGTAGGTAAATGATGACTTCGAGAAACTTACGGCCGGCCTCTTTGTTTTACTCGCCTTAGTGGCAGATCAAAATCGTTCTATATAGAGAACACGTTTATAAATAATATACATATAGGTACATACAAAAAGATAAACAAAAAATAGAAACTGCTATATATACTTGTATTCTATGAATGGCGCGATTTTGTAACGCCATCTAACATAGAATCTCAACAATTCATATGAAAATGTGTAGAATACCTTATGACAATCTTGTCATGATTACCAACACTACAAAATGACAGCTCCTAAACTTTGTTTGCCACTGTTCAAAATTAAAGACTCAATAGTAGAAAGAAATGGTGAAATCAATTTTATATTATTATTGCAACTATTAAACAAGTACATAGTTCCCATTCAAATAAACTTAGACAAAAAAACCATTCAAAAAAAAGCAATGATAATTATTTAAAGACAAGCTCGTCTTTAACTGCAGATACTCCGGGTCCATGTGAAACTTACCAATGTACCTACTTACCTTAAATACCATGGATGCACATAAAGAAATAAATAAATAATTTTAACACTTACCCAGCTTTAGCACTACTACACTACTAAATAATTAAATTTAATTAAGTACCTACGACAAACAAATTAACTTTCAAAGTTAATTTTAATCATTGTTAACATATTATTATTCATTAACTAGGTACCGATAGGTAAAATATACTAGGTATTTAATTCGTTAAATAAAATTGGTACCTACCTATTATTTGTTAATTAATGAATGACGTCTCGCTACAAAATTACATCTTGAAAAAATACCACTATAAAGTTAAAATACCGTAACGCTTTTTTTTTTTGCTATTCACTATTTATAATAACATGATTATTAGGTATTTTAAATACAATTTCAGTTCTCTATGAATTAACGACTAAGGCTATTTTATTGTAAATTGATTCGATACGTAATATATGAATGATATAAACGATTTTGTTATTACTGACAGATTAGTTATTTATGGACTTTTATAATTTTTTCAGCAGTGACTGGTAAGAACTTAGCTTGGCTTTCTTTGTTTTTGATGACGGATATTACGTCAGTCACATTTATGGGTACATAAAATTTATGATAAATCTGCTTACGCAATACGCAATAGGCTTTTTGACAATGCGAAAAATAAAGTGTAAATTACTGTTAACAGTATAAATTAAGAGTTAAAAAATGATTATTCATTAACGTAAGTTGAAAATAATGATTGATTTATTTAAAAATCCTTAAATAAAAATTACATTTTTTAAACGTTTGTCACGTGACACAAAACGCTCCTGCTGGGCCGAGTTTTTCGTGACGTCACATGCCCGTAAACTTTGTTTACCTAGTTGTGTTGCGCCTAGTTGTCAAACAGGCATGTGACGTCACCGACCTCATTGTGGCGCCATATTGTCAAAGTAGCGTTTTGGCACACTATTTAAATATTGAATTTTTAATTCGATGTTTTTCAGCTAATACATACCAGATTTAAAAAAAACAACTTTTGCTCGGTTCCTTAGACTCTACTACATAATATAAAATGGATTTTAAAAACATGTCAAATACCCTATTACTAACTTAGAAATTGCGTTTACTCAACTTTATTGATTCAAGCGCATACCTTTTATTCATAAATATTATTTATCAGTGAAAAGACTTTCGAAGGAATTTATTATTATTACTTAAAATTAAACAAAACACGTCCTGATTTTAAAAAGTTTTTAATAGAAATTTTATAATTATCGATTCATCCTTGATTCCGATGTTTATAAAATTTAATTTTAATATTTTGATATTTATTTTTAATTAATGGTAGTTTTAAATGGTAGAATTTTTAAATTTTATGGTATCACAATATCTGTCACAACTTGTATATTGGTATTATTGTTTGGTTGCTTCTATCAGTCGGTGATCGGCTAGCTAGCCCAGTCTAGCAGTTTTCGATTTCGGTAAAGTGTTTAGTTTACGTGCGTCATATTTCTAATATTAGTCTCTAGAAGACGTAAAACGTGTTACTTAATTATATACTACCTGTAGATCTCTTTATTTTTTAATTTCAAATTAAACTCGGCGAGCTCTTTATATGTGTTTAGATGTAATATTTTCAAGAAAAAATACTGCGATTTGACATCTACTTATCGTTTCGCAAGTTTGACAAAGGTGTTTATTTGTGTACGTCGTTTGGAAAATATTAGGGATTACGTTGATTGTGTTTTAATTGTGCGTTCAATACTGGTGATGTGGTGTTCGTGTCATTGAAATACGTTGTTTTGTGATTCTACGGTACTGTGTTCTTTTGGGACCATGCCCTTTGCTATGCACTGTTGCTTTGACGTCTCGGTAAGAACCTTACAATTTAATAGTGTTAGTTTTCTTACGCATGTGCTTAAGTAATATTTTATGATTTAATTGTTGAAGTTTGAAGACTAAGTAAATTATACTTATATTAACAGTTTTTTTAGTATTCGTTGCATTGGGATTAGTAGGTACGGATTATGTGCATTCGTATTTTAGAAATATAATGATAATCAATAACTTACTTTCAATCCAAGTCTTTAACTTAAATATACTTAAATGAGTTTTAAAGTTGCTTCAAAGACTTAACACTAAAAATTAAAATGGAAACAAGAAACTGTCAAGTCTATGTAACATTGACAATTCGCTGCTTTAATTCGACAGTGGCACAACTCAAAAAATGATATTTTTCAGAAACGCAGTTTAAAAAAAAGGAAAAGTTTATGTGCTCACAACTTTTATTCTACCAATAATAAACAATTTTAAATAACAAAAATCAGTTAGTCTTCTATCAAAGTATGATATTTGACATATCTCGTGAGCACTAACAATAAATTGCCATTAAAAACCTATAAAAAATCACAAGTGTTCAGAGTTAGGTCAAATGAATAATCACAGTAATAATGCTGAATACTGGCACATTAATAATTAAGACTCCCATGTATGTTATAGCTTTTGGAGAAAAAAGACATATTTGCAATTGCAACAAATGTACTGGCTTATTATTTTTTAAATAATGTCATATTTAGATTTACATCAATAACAATAACTTTTTTTTTCTTGAATAGTAAATTAACTCCAATTACACCATTTATCAAATCATATTTCTGTAAATATTGGTATAACACTTTTTTATATAACGTTGTATTTAGGTTTAGTCCAATAGTTGGATAGCGGGACTTAGCTACTTAAATCGAATATTTATGCTATTTTGTTTGTCCTACATTGTAATAAGTTACGGTGAGTTACATTTATTAAAATAATAATATGAGTTTCTTTACATAGGTACATAGTAAGCAAGGATGGCTCCAAACAAAAAATGAGTTCTAAAATAATTATTATTACTTATTGCTCTGACGACAGTGTAAAGGACCCGAACTATGAAAATATCAACGTCGATGACTCTTCTAGTTCTGAAAAATCTTATTCAAAGTCACAGCATCTAAAAAAAAAATGGTTTACTCAAACTCGAACTAAAGAAAGTACTACCATGGGTTATGGATTGGAACTCGTAGCTTCTAAGAATAGTGCCATTAAACCATGTGCCTCAAGTCTATTGATAGAAAATAAGTACCAACATTGCAGCATTATGAGCGTAATTTAACCGCTGAAGAAGTCGACCAGTTTTGTCAAACTCGGTCTGTGGCAGTAACTATCTCACAAAAAGATTTGATCAGAAGAACCAATTGCGATCTAAAAAATTTACCATTTCAAAACAAAAGCTCTACTTCAAGTAGCTCATCGGATTCTAGCAGTTCTTCAGATTCTTTAAGCGACTCATCAGATACAGGAAGCTCTTCAGATTCTGAAAGTAAAAATGACGCCAAACCTTTGCCTAAGATGCCATTCATAGAGAATAGGGCTTCTTTTTGTGTCTCAGCCTCAGCCAAATCTACGCTATCAAGCCCTCGCTGTGGATTAGAAAACTCATTGAAAGAAAATGAAAACATAGCAACCTGTCAAGATATCTCTGCTATTGAGTTGCTTCCAAGTACCTAATATTAAAGATCCTTGTATCATAACACAGCATGTAGCAAGTTTGTGAGTTCTTGAAATGTACGATTTACCACTATTTCTTAATAACTTTGCTTTTTTACTTGTCCATTTTTCGGGATCCACCTTTCGTTTACGAACAACTTTTGGAGCAGCATCCTCCGGTATTGCTACATGCTGTGTATAATATAAGGATCTTCAATATTACTTGGAAGCAACTCAATAGCAGGGATATCTTGACCGGTTGCTATGTTTTCATTTTCTTTCAATGAGTTTTCTAATCCGCAGCGAGGGCTTGATAGCGTAGATTTGGCTGAGGCTGAGACACAAAAAGAAGCCCTATTCTCTATGAATGGCGTCTTAGGCAAAAGTTTGGCGTCATTTTTACTTTCAGAATCTGAAGAGCTTCCTGTATCTGATGAGTCGCTTAAAGAATCTGAAGAACTGCTGGAATCCGATGAGCTACTTGAACTAGAGCTTTTGTTTGGAAATGGTACATTTTTTAGATCGCAATTGGTTCTTCTGATCAAATCTTTTTGTGAGATAGTTACTGCCACAGACCGAGTTTGACAAAACTGGTCGACTTCTTCAGCGGTTAAATTACGCTCATAATGCTGCAATGTTGGTACTTTACTTTCTTTCAATAGACTTGGCACATGGTTTAATGGCACTATTCTCAGAAGCTACAAGTTCCAATCCATAACCTATGGTAGTACTTTCTTTAGTTTGAGTTCGAGTAAACTTTTTTTTTCGATGCTGGGACTTTGAATAAGATTTTTCAGAACTAGAAGAGTCATCGACGTTGATATTTTCATAGTTCGGGTCCTTTACACTGTCGTGAGAGCAATAATCTCGCTCATTTGCGTAACAACATTCAGCAATTTCATTTTTTGAAGGGTTAAAGGCGATAGAATTTTCCTTTCCTCGGACATCAATTTGAAGACTTTATAAAACAACAGTTTAACTTTATTAAAACACATATCTTAAGATTGTTATTAATGTTGTGGGTTTTTACCTATGAAATTGCTGCCAATACTAACTACCTACCAGTATGTGGCAATATCACAAGCAAACGCCCAATACTTAACAAACTTATATTATTATGACATTTGAAAAATTTACATACAAAATACTTTAATTTTATGCACTAAACATTAACTTTAGTATAAGCTATACTTGGGTACCTTCGCATCATCTTTTCTACATATTTTCAATTTCATGTTCATTTTTTGAAACATTTGAAGTGTACGTCGATTTGCCACTGAAAATCAAAAATACATTGTAATTTAGGTAATAAAATTGGTCAGAAATATAAACAGCTGATCTATTTTTATCATAAATAATGACACATTTAGTAAAAACGGTCCAAAATTTTATTTAATAAAGTATTATTTGATAAAGTGTTAAATTACATAAATATAATATTAAAACGATAATGACAAAATCCCGTTTGTGACTAAATAACACAAGAGTTTTTATTTTGTAAAAAGTCCTATCACAATATTACATTTAAAATGCACGTACTTACTTTTTAGAACAAAGTCCCATAACAAAGTATCACTATATTTAATAAAATAATTGAACGATTATCCTTTAAATTTTTTTTTAAACAACGACACAACTAGCAATACGCCACTATTTCCAATAAATTAACACATTTAACAATGTATTATTTCGAGTTATGACTATGTTGAAGCAAACATCGATGCGTTCCCTACAAAGTCAGTGAAGCATCTGGCGATGGGCCGATGTTCATTTAAGATGGTGTCAAAATCCCACCAATCACATAACGACACTTGGTCGCGCCACGCGGCTAATACGAGTAATAGAAAAATGGTCTTTGTTCACATAATAATAAAGATGATTCCGAACCGATTGCCGTGTATTAATCAAAAACGACACATTTCGTAATGTGCCGTTGTCGAATTAAAGCAGCGAATTATACCTACTTAGGTACATATTATCTGGAACTAAGTAATAAATATTGTTAATTATATTTATGTACTAATTTTAATTTCATACATAACATAAACATGCTAACATTAAGAAACTGAAAATGTTATAAGTCAAGCTTAAAATCCTATTGCGTGGCGTACGTTAGGTATACCTATCTAGTTGAGTTCATCAGATCTTTTTTTGATCACATTGGTGCAAAACCCCCATGTTGTTACTTTGGCCATATGAGTTAGTGTTTAGGCATATATATATCGCACCTTCGGTGGCACAAGGGCACAATTGTCAAAAAATCCAAAAATGAGCCAAGTATACAGAAATGTTCCAAAAAAAATTTGGAACATTTCTGTATACTTAACTCAATTTTGGATTTTTTGACAATTGTGCCCTTGTGCCACCGAAGGTGCGATATATAGATATAGAGAACCATTACAATACAAGAATAACTTCTCGAACAAAAGTGGTCAGGAGGAGTTATTACAACAGCCAGATTTTTGTCTTTTAGTCTAAAACTATGATGGAATGGTGTGCCACCTCCAAAATGTATAGAACTTTTTCAAAGGATGTTTTAACTAGATTTTATTAGGTGCATAGGACCAAATATTTTTCTGCCATATTTCTTGGTTAGGGATCCCTTTGTGAATGTGGAGGTAATGTTTAAAAAAATTATGAACCCTTCTTATCATGTAAACTAATAATACTTATTTTAAAAAAGTCAAGATAAAAGGTAGACAGCTCAGGCAAATAGGTTTTATGAGTCACTAGTTTTTGCCTGTGACTCTGTCTGTGTGGAATTAATAATTACGGCAAGTAAGAATAGCCCTAGTCCTTTTTCAGGATTTAGACTTCAGTAGTTTTGGTGTGAAAGAGGAAGACTGACATAGTTACTTTCACATTTTTTATTTTAGTTAGGATTAGGTTTGAGTAGTGATTAAATAATTTCAACATTTAAAACAAACATGGGAAAAATTGATAAAAACTGTAATGATTATTAGCTCATTATTTTGATGTACATGTACCTATGGCTTGTTATCATTTTTCAAAATTGTACTCGTAATGTTAAAGAAATTTCATAATGTTCAATTTTTAAATAGCAAATCTGATCATACAAAGGCTAAGCTCAAGGCCGGACAGGAAGGAAGTTAACTAAACAAGGCCTCTGACTTGATTCAATCATCATTCAGTAGCTGTACTTGCAGTCTAGGCATGTGTCTTAAACACTAATTGATTTTCCTTGTTATACATCATATGCACATACCTGTCGGTAGCAGGTGTTTTATAGAATATGGAGTCTATCTCTGGAAATATTCTAATTGATATTGATATTATTTACTTATTTACATATCTAAATTTCTTAAAATTCAACTTGGAATACTCGAATCTGCCATAATTATAAAATTTTATATTTGACTACTTGTATCGCTTCTCGTCACATTTAAACTTTTGCATTGGCACATTTCAAGTTAGGTGACTAATATTGTTTATGCATTATATCCAAAGCATGTATACATTCATTAAGGGTGAAATTTTATAAATTTGAATCACATTTTTAATTACATCAATCATAAAATATATTTATATTTGCAGTTAAATAATTTTATAGGTATCATACCTATATATAAATAATGTAATTGTATGGTACTTGTTTACTTTTTTAAAAAAAGTGAACTAAGTGGGTAGGTCGACATTCCTTTGTTAGATTAACATGGTGTACTGCTTCTGAGCTCAATTCAGTAATTACCTAGTTATATGTGTTTTCTTAAACAGATTAACAGGATTATAAAGTTCACACAAACTTTAACCTTTTTAAGGAATTAATTTCTAAAAAAATCCTATATATATAATATAAGTAGTGTTTTCTGCTTAGTTGATACCTAGTAACATACAGCCAGTCTATCAGTTCAGTCTTTGAACTGTTAGACTGGCTGACAAATATGTAATGTTTCTTTATAAACACCACTGATAGTAGATATAACCATAACTAGGAAAAAGACAGGCATTTCGGTCGAAAATGTACCCTCTAAATAACTGTATACAGCTGTCCGTAGGTATGTATACGTATCGTACGTAGGTATCAAATGTCGAGTCATACACTCTATATTAAATATCAAACTTTTCTGCGTCTAGTAAAATAAGTAACAGTCTGCTTGTCTTATTGTCGGTGATAAACACTTAGGCTCACCTTTGATCAGGAGCTTTCCAAAATGCTTTTTCAGATTTACCAACAGGATATTGCAAGGGTAGACAGAACCAGTTCTTCCGCATTAGCCCATTGGCTACTTTCACTCGCCACTGCCATTGAGTGCGCGGGCGCACAGGCTGGTGCTACTTTCGCCGACGCATCCGAATAGGTGTACTTGCAAATCTACCTACCATGTTCATTGCACTTAAATGTTATCTATTATTTTTGCGGTAATTATCGTAATGATAGATGGGAATAAAACAACTAGGTACCTACCTACAATGGATTCAAATAGCGCAGATATATATATTAATTATTAATGTTTATGTTTATTTTTCGCAAACTTTACATTTTATTCTTACCCGACTAGGTAAAGATTTTACGGAAAAAAAACTTCGTGAAAAAAGGAGATAAGTAACGTAGGCGTGTCGTTTTTTAAAAAAAAACATCTAGTTAACGTTTTTCTTTATTACCTATCAAAATTCGTTACAATCGGATGAGCGGTTATATATTATGTTTGACACCGTGATACCTACTTAAACAAACTTTGTTAAATAATATTATGCAGTTTACGTAACTATTATTATTATTATACCTACTTAGGTAGATCGGCTATGTATACACCACAATCACTTAGATAGGTCTGTAGGAACTATGTTAAAAATAAATGCGTATGCTTTGTTTTGTGTGCGCACCTAGGGTAAGAAATATATTATCGACATGTCGACTTCTATTAAATGATTATGTAAGTGCATGATAGGTAGGTACGTGTTGCGTAATGCAATTAGAATCTAGATTTTCTATATATTATTATACCTATATTCCTCTTACTTATAACGTATAGGTGTCTATTCTGTACTTTAGATCTCATTAATACAGTCTCAACTATGTGTTTCATAAGGTGAAGCATATCGAACATACCTACCTACCTGCCTATCGTGCATTGACCTCAACATTCGTAAAACATTGGTTTATGATTATTTTATGAGGTCATCCGCCTTGGTAAGTAAAGGGCATTGCATTTCGCGGTTCATTGCAAATCGAGAAAGCTACTTCCGAAATGGAAGAGGTTGGTGATCTTTTAATACCTACCTAGGTAGATACGTACCTACCTACCTACCTACCTTTTTTTTACTGTTGTTTTTTAACATTTGTTGAGTAGAACATTAGGTAGGTAGGTACCTATAGTTTAATAGTTTTTTATTTTATCCCCAAATTGGTTAAAATAATTATGTTAGGAGTTTCTAAGCTGTTTATAATTTCCGGTATAATTCACTAATTAGGTAAATAAGGTATAGGTAGGCATACAGTCTTATAATTTTTCAAATTTCACTTCTTAAAGAAGTGAATAGGAACAAGGGGTTGTGAAGATTGGGTAGGTCTACAAGCTTGATAGGTAGGTATTTTGAACCGAGGACTCTCTAATATGACACAATAATTAAGCATTAAAAAGAGTTTTTTTTTTATCTTCTTAGGGAGTACCTAACAGGGGGTGAAATTATTTAAAATACCTACTTAGGTCGGTTATAAGTGATTGATTACTAATTCTTCCTGATTGAGAAGATTGAGATCAGCCATTTAATACGAAAATGACATTAGAATTTTCAGGTGATGGTAAATTCTATTCTATGAAATTATGTTCTGCTTTTTATAAGATACCTACCTAGTTATCAAATAGGTAGGTATGTCGTGACCTCAAAAATTACAGATAATATTTGCAGAGTTGCTAAATAGGACGTCCTATTAGCGGCGAATCAGATTAAGTAATTAGATTAACATGAACTTGTTGTTATTAGATTAGCATTTACGCTGGGAGGTTGGGTTGCGGTATTCTTATTGTTGACTCGTAATACGGAACAATTATTAATTAACAAGGTATCATTATTGTCTCTTGACACGGTTAAGGTTCATTGGTCATAGGTGTCATTTTACTTATGTAATCTATTGTTTATCTTTACAAAAATAATGATGTGGACCAAACAGTGATCTTATATCTAGATCTTATAGGCATATCTCTGAAGAACGTAGGTACCTACCTAACTTGTCTTATTTACTAAGGTAGGTAGGCAATGTTGAGGATATTTTGAGTAGTTTTTTTGGTACCTACCTAAGTAGGTACTATATATTGTTACATTGCGCATTAACCCTCTAAAATAAAATTAAAATTGTGATTACCTAACCTATTATCTTTGCCTTAAACTTAGGTTAGGTACAATACTTCCATGATTTTTTTCTATTTCTTATGTAAAAAACTTATAAACGCAAAAGTAAAGGCGTTGTGTCATTGACGAACCTTTGACACCTAAAAGTGCCTTCTTATACGGTAGAGATTTACATAAAAAGAAGTTAGCGATTATTAGGTAGGTACCTACTTAAATAACTTTTTTTTTCTCGCCAGTACATTATGTAGGTATACCACATTCAAAAAGATTACATTTGTCTTTGGGCAGTCGTTTGAAGTAGCTTAACGTGTACTGATCATAGAAATTTCTTTTTGCAGGTGCAGGTGGGAGAGGGAAAGACGATTATTTCTTCATAATGGTAAGTTAAAAAAAAAATATTATTAACATAAAATCTTTAAAGCACTTTCCGTATCAAGAAATTATTTTATGCTTACTGAAATCTGTAGACGAAATTTCCACTGCCAGAAATATATTTTCTGAATGTGGAAAACAAAATTAAAACTATTTAATTATTTTATTTAAGAGTTGATCATAAGTATATAACACAATAACCAGAAAATCAGAGTATTTTCATCTACTGGGCAATCGAACTCGCGACCTTTCGTATCCATCGTAAACAAACCGCAAGAAAATATATAGGTATTATAGCTAATATTCTTCATACTATACGAGTTTATTTGTGTTTGTCGTGCAAACAGGTTTTGTAATGACTATCTTGTTTTGGATTTGCAATAGGTATAATACTTGCGTGGTATAATTATTTATTTTGGAGCAGTGCTTGATATATTACATTTTCTGATACGTCAATTATGCTTAATATTCAAATACATACTGCGTCTATTTTAATTTATTTATACTCATTAAAGTGAAACAGCTATATAACATATTTAACTCGCGTATTTTATTCTATTTGCTGACGTTCCGAAAACAATATCCGCAGTTCTCCTATCCGTAGCAGGACTCAGCTGACGATAGTCTAAGGCTAATGTCTAAACCGCGAAGGGTCAGACTTTATTATTTATACTCTTTTGGAAATATCTCAGACAAAACTTATTTCATATTTCAAACGCTACAAAAACTTAATAACTACGTAAATATTACACACAAGAAGTTACTGACAAACCCGAGAACCGGTATCATACCGGTTTATTATTCAAAATAGAAAAAAACTCTATAATCGCGCTAGGTACCTATTTAACTTTGGTCATTGACTGGAGATTGACTTTTAATTAATAAATTGTATAATTGGTATTATTCAATTAAATATATAATTTAACTGGGTATAATTTGCACCAACTGGTCGAGTTAGTAAAAAAGAGAATCTTGTAACTATTATACCTATTACGAATATTCGAATATACAAGTGTACAATATAACAAATTTACTGTTTTTTTTTAAATATCCGATTGTTGAATACCTACTTCATTCAGCAGCACCAACAGTTACGTATATTTTCTAATGTTTGTTTATTAATACATAATACCTACCAACCAACTCGTATCAAGCTTCTGGTGAAAGTTATTATTGATGTCACTTTCAATTTTCTTTCTACTGTTGCAAGGTGATGTAACATACAACAAGAATATACGCCATAATATTGCGTAAATCAATTGGAAATATTATGTATAATATTGATATGTTTGGGGTTCGATAAGTACAGGTATACATTTTTTAGTCAGAACCAGCGTAGTTCTGATATTATGTATGATCCGAATGTGTTGCTGATAATAGTAGTCTTCTCATATTAGAACGATAAATAATTTTAATCATAGTGAAGAAATAGAACGATTATTATTTTTTATTATAATTAAACGAACATGTCCGCTGTGGAGATGCCAACTATAAAATTACATCAGTCAGTGATTAAAAAATACACAAATAACGCAAGTAATATGGGTACATGAACATTTGAATAAAGATTAATTAGCGGTATTTAAAGACTGTCTGAATGTCATTTTACGATTGTTGAAATACATCTGGCACCTTGGCACCAAAATATCCCATGTTAAGGTGGTACCGAGCTATTTTGTCCAGGTCAGGTGTTTGTTACGCGATCTAGGTTGCACGTATCGATTACTTGTAAGCCGTGCAGATAGTACACGTGGGTGGGAGTTACTGTTCGCAATCAATCAAGCGGATTGGTTTGATATCCCAGATAGATCCTTATAACCGTAATTAGGAAGGTACCTAGTACATATTGAAGTTTAGAGTAACCCTTTCTAGTAACACCAAAAAGTATTACGCGTTATACTAGATAATTATAATGGTTTTAAGTATATATTTTTTGCTAAATTTATGAAAATTAAACCAGCTAACAATAATTTAATAATTTCTGATGACTTCGCAGTTATTACACATTGGAATGAAAACAACTACTATCCGATTTAACACGTGTATTTTATTTTATTGGCTGACGTTTCGAAAAAAATACTGTTCATTATTCATAGCACGACTGATCTGACAAAAATCTAACATTAAAGTGGCATAATGTATATTAATAAATAATTTTAGTGTCAGACTATCGTTAGATCAGTCGTGCTACAAATATGGGAACTGTAAAATTTCCGAAACGTCAGCTAATAATATGAAATATACACATGCGAGTTAAACCTGTTAATACATAGTTGCTTCCAATTTGTAACATCAGAAATTATTCCATATCATATAGCGACGTATAAGCTGTACTTACTGTGAAGTTTTGACTTCATAATATTAGGCACGCGCAGTAATTTTGAGTGAAAGATAAAACAACATTCTCCAAGATAAATCCAAGATAAAACAAATCACAAATTAGTAACTGGCTAGCTAGGGTAGACACTACAATTAGCTGCGGTAACTTCAGGCACTCAATTAGAGCACACGTGTTGAAATTCATGCCTTTCCGACATTTCCCAAGAGCATTGTTTGAATACGCCGCCATTATTGTTTTATTTGAGTTTACGAAACTGTCAGTCTGTAGGTAGATTGTCACTCGTAACGTGTAATCATAACTTTGATATTGTTCAGGTTTTGATTTATTAATTTCTGACTTATCACCTATAATACGTACATATCTCTGAAACTCCTTTTAAAAGTAGGTAGCTAATTAAATTTAATGCAACTGCGTAAAATCAATAATTCATTCAAGAGTTCCGGATTTATGGGTACTAAGTCAAATACGATGAGTCTAAATGCAATTAGTAGTAACAAGCAGAAATTTCACTTTATAGGCGCAAAATAAACTTACGTCTCTGCAATTTTTTTCCGAAGTAACATTAGTAACGTTTGATTAGCGATGATGAATAAAAAATAATTTAATGCATTACGAGTAAACTTTATATACCTACACCAAGTACACTGTATACACATTACATATATGATGTGCTTTAACTGTAAATATTTAAGCAAAATATTAATTTATGACTATATACCTATGTATCGTTCAGTTTGCACTATTTACACGTGATAACAGTTTATTTTGCACTCGCCGATAGCATAATTACTCTTCTAATTGGCACCTCCTTCGGACCGATGTCGGGTGATATTGGAAAAACGAACGAATTCCTTTAAGAATAGATAATAAATTTGAATACGGGAAAGTTGGTGTTAGCGTAACCTTGTCGTATTTGTGTTGATAACCCAGACCTTGAGATATGGAAATTGTTTTATGACGTATCATATCGTATGCCTGATTATTTATCTAAAACCCATGTTCTTCTAAACGTTAATGCGGGTCTGGTTAATTCGAGATGTACAATTAGAATTTTTTAATCAAATTAAATATTTAAATTTTATATGCTAAATAATTTTATTCCCATTATCACCATTGTAAGACGTCGTGTTTTAAGAAATACATCTAAATGATCCTGCTTTTTTTTCAGGGGTATTCGAATAAGCGGCAGTGTCGTTTCGCCGCCCACCATGTTGCGACCAGAATCGCCACTCGCTGACCACCGCAGCCTCCTGCCGCGGCGGCTGCTCCCGGTCAAGGCGCAGATTGCCCCCGCTGACAAGCGTAAAAATCGTCGCTCCCTCGAACTAAACCCACCCACAAACGACCATGCCTACGAATATCCAAAACTTCTCATATCTAAAACAACAGACTCTCTTAATACAGAATGTCCTAGAAAATTGATTCATAAACAAGATTCATCGGATAGCTTGAAACGGTCACTTCTTGCGAAAGACGAAAAGAAGGTCGTCATTAAAGAGGCCGAAAAAAATATTGTCAAGCAAGATTCAAGTGAGAGTCTTAAAAAAGCATTTTTCTCAAGACAAGAGTCTAATGAAAGCGTGAAAAAAAGAGATTCAGATCCGAAAAGGAAGCAAGAAGATTTAAAGAGAAATGTCGAAGTCAAAAGATCGACTGATAAGAAGACGTTGTTGGAGACAGATAATTTTGAAGAAACTTGTAAAAGGTTATACGAGCGGAGAACGGGATGTGCTCGGCCAATGCTACCGCCGTTGGCGGAAAAAGGATTGGAGTCGCCAGAGTCTCCAAAGGGAAGCCCTTTGACCCCAGGAGTAGCAGCTATAGCTGAAGGCGTCGTTCGGTGGGGGAGCGGTCTTCTGTCTCCGAAGGAGGAACCAAGGTTGACCACGGCGCGGAGCTGGTACGGATATGGCACCCTGCCCACCGATAGTGAAAAGGTAAGATTAATAGATTATTAGGTTACATGACCATGACATGAGATGCATTTCGTAGTACATTTTTATAATAACCATTTTATACAACTGCCGATACTAACGTTTCTATCTTTTGTTTAGTCTGGCTACTTAAACAACAATGGAGTAATTATTATAAAATAATAATTAAAAGAAAGTGAAATTCTTTAGTCGTGTTATCCGAAGCACGTAGTTTCACTGCTATCTCTTGTGTTATCTAATCTAACTGTTGTTCATGGTACTCACCAAAATACTTTTTAATTGTCCATAAAGACGTTTTATACGTATATATATATATCTATTGTAGCTATTAACTTAGGTTATTATCAATACTCATCATCATTTTTCCATCGAAAACTATTAAATAATGGGTGTTTAGGTGTTTTTATTTATATCCGTGTACTGAATATTGATCAGAATAATTAAGTAGTGGCGCTCCTTTTTCTGTGCGTTTTATTTTTATGTTACCTAAGATTATAATCGGTATATTATTGTAGTGTTTATTACGCTGGAACACTCATACATTCCAGAAGCCGTTTATATTCAAGACCATGGTTTCGACATCAGCTGTGCTAATATTAACAGGCTAAATATAAATAATGAATAATAATAACACATGTATGTACATACGTTCTAAACATCATTATTCCCTAGCAGCTAGGTAGGTACTGTCTATGTCCCATATAATATAGCAATTATTTGCTATGGGACAATCTTGTTTTAAACGAGTGTGTATGTGCATAGTTACGTAGCTTACATAATATTAGAAATCAAAACTATATTTCATATAGGTAGTTCATAAAATAAGCAGTATAGTTTGTTATTTTACTATTACCTACACTAATACATTCAAGGTCATTGTATAGACCTATCTACGGTAGGTACTTGCCGTTGTGATTAAAACACAAGTAGATATCTATTTATAGTCAAATAAATATTTAATACATTAAAGAAAACCCTTGAGAAAACTTGAGATAATATTATTATAATTGAATTATTCAAATACTCAAAGAATATCTATGCTAATTAGACCAAGTGCTACCCATAATGAATATGCATAGTGCATTACGTTTTCTGGGCACTAATACTAGATTTCATAATGAATCGGGTCTTGATTTATATGACAAATACATGTAATTAAGTGGAGATATATTTCACTTGAATAAATGAAATAAACAAGAAGCCTATTAATATTAAGGAGTTAAGGGCTGGTCTTATTTATTTTTTATTTTGCGTATTATACATTACAGATCAAATAGTACAATTGCTTGCTCTATTCCGTTTATGTCTGTAGAATATACATATATATAAATAAATGGGTTTTCGTTAGTACAATATAATCAGATGTTTGACGCTTTTCTTTTTCTCACTCTCTCTCGTTTCTATATTATTTTACTATTCATATTAATCTTCCCATATATTATTAAACTGTACTGAATATAATGACTGAACATAAAATATACTGAATACTTTTTTTATTCATATATCTCATTCCACATCCATTACCAGCAACAATTGCTTTCTAGAAAATCACGACAAAAACGTCATTGGAATCCGGTCACGCTCTGCCGACTAAGCTCACCTTCAATGCGTCTACAGCTATGCTACAGACCATGGAGTCTATGGCATCAGGAACTTTGTCTACAGATTACGGATACGGAATCGACGTTCCAATTTCAAACCAATTACAGATTCCCAGCTGTTTTTGTTGTCAAGGAAGGAACGGGAACTCATTCCGCGATGAACCGTTGATGCGTTCAGACGCGTTATGCGCGTGAGTCTGTTCTATTTTCGAAACATGATATATTGTGGCAACGATCAGTGATGATATTTTATCATTTGTTGTGTTTATGACGGGGTTTTTTTTTTGCATTTTTTCTGTGAGGGTAGTTTTCACATTATTGATGTTTCAACGAATAATTGTATCGATTCATACATTGAGTGATGATTAGTGTTATAGATTAACATTAAGTGAAGTGACACATGACCTAGGATTATTTTATCAGCTGATTACTAACATCTGTTTGTTGACAATGCCAAATGAAGTTCGTAGAACAAGGGTAAGGTATATATTATTTTAAGCTCTTTAAAAGATCTTGCTTAAAGCATGTCCACGCTATTGTACATGTGATGCACTGGGATAGCGTGATTCCACTGTCGTTGATATGTTGGTCTGTCAATTATTTGTCGGACTATGAACCTATAAAATGACGACTTTTCTTATCAGGTTTTTCGAACAGAGAAAATGTAACATTTTTCGGGGGGACAGAGTCCTGTCTGTGTTAGTTTTTTTAGCCGCTTCGCTAAGATCCAAATCGTTAGCCTAACATCCTAAGGAAGCTCATCCATACATACTAATGGCCTAGGTACTAATGGGTTACTGACTTGCCTCTTGTTTTACCCTTGATCTTGTCTTTCAATTGACTAGTAAGTAGTTGACGGTATTCGTAAAAAGGCACAACAGCGCACCATAGATTTATTAATGCATATTATCCTGTTCACTTGACTCTGCAAGTTTTATTGCGTGATTAATTAAAGTATTAAAGTAACACACGTGTCCTTGAGATGACAACCCAGTTCTTCTTTATCGTGGGTGGAATAATATGACGGGGTCGCGAACTATTACCCGTTTTCCGATAAAAAAAATAATTAAATCTTATAAACAACGGCGGGTTAATAAACATGCTTTATTTTTTTTTGTTTGTTGTCGTCCAGCAAAATTTCGATTTGAACATTTTTGGTTGTGTGACTCACGATCTTGCACATTGGAAGATTTGGTAACCAACAATCCTTCATTTTTTAATTGGTCACATTGTGTACATCTTTACTAGTAAAGCCGGCCTCATTTGCACCTTGAATACATCGCTGTATTATTTATTTTTATTTCTATTATAATTTGTAATAAGTATACTTAATCTACTTTTGCCTGCCGGTCTGCACCATAACCTGAACCAAATTGAGTATATCCAATCAAGAGTGAATAACTACAACTTTATAATGAGAGTAGATTCTGTGATCTTGAAATTATGTTGTCTTAGCGTTAAATTAATTTGGAGTCTGGGTCAGCCAAGTAGAGCGGAAGGACGCATTCTGCAATATCTGTCGGTGCATACACTTATTACAGAAATTTAATAGGTAATTTGTAACCGGTGCACTGAGTGATTCTTTAGTCTCGACGACCTAGTTCTGTGATATCATGCTCCGGTCATGAACTTTCATCTCGTATATATAATATAATTAACAAACTGTAACAGCTTATTAGCCTATTGCTGGAAAACACGCCATTAATATAACACACCTACTATTGTTGTTAAAAATAGCTTTTAAATGAGTTATATATCGATTCGGGAGGCTTGAAAAAAAAATTAACTGATTAATTTATTTAACTTGATGAACGTGTATATGGGTGTTTCTCTGCTATTTGGAAACTCGTCCATACAAGAGCTGTCCTGAGCAAATTTTATTAAATGTTGAGAATGTCTCTTAATACAAAGAAAGGCAATAGTATATCAAATATATATATTAAAGAAGCCCACTCATTTTCCTCTGGGTTTTTGAGTTATTGACGGTTTTGTGGAAAATTGTGACAGGGGACTGTTTTTGTGAACAAAAAATAGTATTTTCGTTTGTATAAATAATTAAAACTTTATTTTTATTAGCACTTACAATGTGTAATTATTACATAAGTAATCGATGAGATCGTAACGAGGTACACTTATAAAAAAAAAAGACATTTTTATAACATTTGTGACAAACTGACTAAAATCAACTTCTTACTAAACAGTCCTTCTAAAATACTGATTGTATGACTTAAGTAAATCAGCTTTTAGAATGTTATTAATTAAAAATAAACAAAAAAAAAACATTACCTTTGCTACCTAATTATCACAATAAACATATTGGATTACAACTTTAACAAAATTTGTACTTTTCAAGGATGTAACAGTAATTATTATCAATGTTACAGCATAGAGATAAAGAACAGTCCCCAGTGTGCAATGAAATGACAGGGGACTGTTGACCAGGGGACTGGTTTTCTTACTTAAAAACGAAATAACACAAAATCATTAAAACATATCACATTTGTAAAACAGATGTGAAGACATACTCGTAAGTAAACTATTTTTCAAATTTTACCAGGGGACTGTTTTCAAATTTTAAGGACAGCCTTCGTACATATTTTTTAAAGTAAATTTCTATCATAGACATATCATTTGTAATATTAAAAGATGCTTACAGTCTTTCTTAATCTATATATGATTATTATTCAGTTATGAATGGCAAGGTATTCAATATATAGGTATCAATGCTTGTAATTCTGGAAAAAGGACATACCAGGGGACTGTGTTTTGAGGTGATTAACATTGTTTTTTTCGGAAACAATTATATTTATTTACTTAATAAGCAATTGCGAACCAAGAGTACCAAATTTATGCCCATATTAATCCAAAACCAAAATAAATAATAGATATGATAGAGTTTATTATACAAATTTTGCTTGGGACAGCGATTTTCCATTTAGTAGAGAAATGCCCATATAACCAACAATACAACGTGAATGTCAGTTTGTACATCTTTGTATATTTATTGATACCTTATCCAACGATTTTCTAAATAGGTTAGTAATAGTCAGCCAGACCGTAATTCCCTTTTTACTGTTGACTGTACAACAAAATCTACTCATGTCAGATGAACGCAATAAAACAGCCATTGTCCCTTGACGGTTGAAATTAATTTAACTTTCAGTGATGAGGGTTTACAACCCAACGGCCAGTGATAAAGATTTCTCAAGGACGGGTAACTCTGCTTTACTGATTTTATCTCCTTCGAGATACATCTAAAAAAGAAGTTTAGAAAACAGACCAGATCTGTACTTACATCATTTTCTTCAGAAAGTTTAACAAAAATGAAATTGATCGTGTGTCCGATTGTTATATGGTATGAACACGATAGTCAATCGTTAATGAAACATAGAATAAAAAAAAGTATCTTATTCACAGTTCCTCTATCCTATATGCGGCAACATTTTTTACCTTTTCGATGACCTCGAAAGATTTTTTTAACCAAACCGCTTGATAATTTCCTTCAAAAAAACTTTCAGAAAAACTTGTTCCGGTATATGGCATTTGTTGTGCCTGATAATATTTGGGCACGACATTAGTTATAAATACTTACAGTGTGTAGTCTCTGCCTAGATCATTAGCATGCAATGCGTTACTTGCTGGTGGCATGCCAACGCTTGTTTTCGTTTGCGTTCGTAATATGCTAATGAATGTTTTCGCCAATTGTTTACGCTATGCGTGTACCGCACGGACCGTTTGTGCATTTGTCCCGATAGCATAAATAATTGAAAAATATTGGTGGTATATTACATGTTCATGTAACTACGTGAAAGGAATGTATAGTTTCTGTCAGATGTTAAGTTCAATAAACTTTTTAAAACTTCCATAGAAAAATGAAAAGCATGTTTTCGAGAACTTGCGATTTATTCTGGACCGCAGTGTCTCTATTTATTTTATACTAGATTCTGCCCGCGACTTCGTCCGCGTGAAACTCCTCCTTTTTTGCAGTCGGTTAAAAAGTAGCCTATGTTCTTTCTGAAAAGCGTAACAGACACACAGACAGACAGAGTTACTTTCGCCTTTATAATATTAGTAGGGATTTGTACCTATGAAGTACTAGTGGTATAAAATAAGAAATTATTATGTTAGAATCTGTTGGATGAAGGTGAAAGAGAAAGTGAGAGGTTACAGACTTGTGTTATGGGCATTTATTACGAAAGGTTCAGTATTATATTACAAGGAAATCACTAACAGTGAATATATAAGAATACTAAAGAAGATATAGCTGGACTATGTGAAAGGAGATATAATGGAAGCAATGCAAATAAATGCTACCACGTTATTTTGCCTTTAAATATATTTATTATTAGTTATTTTATTGTTGTTTTCCGTAGTGTTTATGACTTATGTTGGTCAACAATGTTCATAACTAGTGCATTTTAACGAGCAGTCCGAGCAGCTATTTTTAATACTTACCAATTGCATTACAAAGTAAATTAACTCATAAATGAGAGCAGATTTACGACCTTCCAGAACCAACGTACAAAACACGTGCTTAGGTTCTAATACGCTTTTTAGCAAATTACAAAAGCAGGCGGATTCGCACCACGTAAACAATTTAATTTCAATTCCTGAATAGTATAAAACGACGTTTAACAAAATATTTTATACACACACCAACACAGAAAGGCTTGTTGTGTGTACTTTTCCAGGAAAAAAAAACGCTTTTACGAAAAAATAAAAGACTGAAGTCTATTTTTAGGCTTACAAAACCTAACCCTTTTGTCTTTTATTTTTATTGAATATACCAAAACGCCGCCTCCTCTATTTTCAATAATCTGAAATGCTTCCGACAGGATTTAAGAATTTTTTTATCTTGGTTTCCCATTATCAAGCAACTCGATCATTGTGGATGTGCGCTGTATTATTTAAGCGTAATCGCCGATAATGGCAAGGTCGGGTTTATTATCGACTAGTGCATTATTGTCTAGAAAACTTGGTCGATATGACTAGAATATAAAGTTGAAATAGTATAAAAATATCTAAGAAAATTGCTCTCTACTTAGCCGAGTTCTAAAAGAAAGTACTTGATCAAAGGGTTTCATTTTGCTGAATAGGTCAGGGTTAGAACCTTTCGGAATTGCCTTTGTTCTTTTTTCTATAGCAGGCAATTTTTTGGATCTCGATAAATGGAGGAAACATTAGCAAACTAGAAAATAGACTATTGAATTGTCTAGTAGTTTATTAAATAAACGATTAAGGAGATTATGTCAATTTACATTCTTTTATGCGATTTAATTACCTATTAACCCATTATAGCCTAGCGGTGCCATATGGCACCCAATTTTATGCGTTTATGTTTTTGCACCATGAGAGCATCTCGTGCGATGGAGACCGATGGTTGGCTATCAAATCGGTACTAGGGAAGATAACTAATTGTTTTATTACTTTTGCTTCAACCTGTGCACTTGTTGCGGCGAGTATTAGCGGTAATAAGTTAGTGTTGAAAAATTATTCGCAAAAAATGAATTCACTGTCAAGTAAAAGAGTCGTAATTTATTTATTATGTGTTATTTAACATTGAAATGCATCTTAATTTGTTGATATATTGTTGTTCGACTAAATGATATCGTAATATTATGAAAATTTGTTTGTATGTTTGGTTTATCGTATGTGAAATGTTTTGGGTGCCGTATGGCACCGCTAGGCTGATATGGTGTCTTTTCGATATGAGTGAGTTAATTTTTATTTCTCGGTTTTCATTAGTAATAATATTTATTTATTATCTTAGGGGATGTACAATGCATAAAGAACTAGCATTACTAGAAAATTACGTAGATCTCAAGCCACATATACTCTATACTAAATATCTGATCAAGGTTCTGCTGACGAAAATGGGGGTAGTCTTATAAATTACCTTACAAGTAGTCAAGTTAACGTTGGGTACGAAATAGTGTTGGCGTCTCCATCTCTGTCATCACGCCGGACATGCATAACTAGCCACAAAACTAACTACAGGGGTGTTACTAAATATAAAACCTGTACCTAGACGAAGTATCCCATACAAAATCTCGCGGTTCATGCTTCTTGAACGAGATTATACCTAGTTAATTTCGAGAAAAATCACGATTAGAAACGCTGGATTTATTCTTGAGAATAGTGTTCTCAAAATACTTCGAATCGTCACAAAAATATATAGCCTCTTTTTGTAATTACCGGTTTTATGTTAATACATAGATGAAAAAACTTGGTGTAATACCAATAATTGTATGAATTCCTTAAATGAAAATGCTCATTTTCATCGACTAATCCCTTTAAATTAATTTATCTACTTTATAAGCATAGAAAATGATAATTAAACAGTAAATACTATTAGTTAACAGTCACTTAATACATATTTAGAAGAAGGCTGTTTTGACCCCGTATTAGCCTAGCGGTGCCATATGGCACCCATTGTTTTTTCCAGAAGTAATGAATCGATTCAACTTCTGATAATCAGAAATGATTAAGGGGACATCAAACAACAATATATCCAAAAATTATCAATTTCTGAAAACCTAAAATAATTCAGGTCATAATGGGTTAACATACCCACTTCATTAGTTATAATTCGTGTTTCGTTGTCGAGGGATGTCTGCGTTATTTGTATTTAGTTTTTCTATGTATTATCTGGTTTGTACAATAATACATTTATATTGCAAGTAGGTACGAATTCTTCTAGTAATATGGACATGATTATGGTAGATGTGATACGGTCGCAAGGTAGGGAGCGGTAGCTAGACATATTTGTACTTTCGGTTTATTATGCACTTAATAATAGGTACGTAACAATAACTTTGAATGTTATGATGAGATTTAAGTTTCGACATATTCATTATTCAGTTACGAATTAACTTTATCCCTAAATTCAACACCATTTTCGATGGAATTAGCGAATATTAAATAAAGTTCTTATATTACTTGAAAATCCTATCCTTCATTTATATGTTATATGAGGAACCGTATCAAGGCGTCCTATTTACGTTATTATTTCCAGCAATAAATGAAGTGAGACTCAAGTTTATTCCCGTTGCGTCTGACCCAAATGGATTTAATCTCAATACCGAAATAAATTAGAATCAATCACTCAATCCGTCGAGTAAATGGTTCACGTTTCCGTCAGATCTGATAGCCAATACTTGTAAAACACGATAAGGAGTTTTAACAAATCATTTGTCGATTGGATTTGGTAGTTTGTCGTTTATAAAGTACCTACTAGCGACCTGCCCCGTCTTTGCATGGGTGCAAATAAACCTTCCTCTTGGATCACTCTATTAAACGTATTAAAACCGCTTCAATGGATTTATATTTTTAAAGATTTACTTAAGCCTGTGTATGTAATACTAGCGGCCCACCCCGGCTTCGCCCGGAACCCTTTCTTTTATAGCCTATGTCACTCGACAATAGTGTAACTTTCCAAAAGTGAAAGCCTTTTTTAAATCGGTCCAGTCGTTTAGGAGCCTATTCAATCCAAACAAACAAACCTTTCCTCTTTATAATATTAGTATAGATAGGGACGGACAGAGTGCGTCAACGACTTTGTTTACCTTATACTTTGTAAACTAGCTGCAGTCCGCGACTGCATAAAATTTCTATGATAAAAATGTTATTCTACTTCCTTTCTCGGATACTTGAAACGGTTTCCATACATAATTTAATTTAATTCTTTACGCTTAAAGATCTGAACGATTTAAGAATAAAGAGGTAACAGAGAGTCAAAGGTTTCCCGATATTATACCATAAAAATATACTTAATCCTTATATTTTCCACAATGTCATACGTGACACACAGTCAATTCGCTGAAACAACTCGCATTTGTTTATCCATCCTGAAAATACTTCTCAAGGATATCTTGGGGGCCGACAGTTTAATATAGAAGGCAAAGTAAAGGTCATCTGAGAGAAAACTAGGGAAAAGTAAACAACAAACTTAGGTACCCATGCAATACGGGGTCTATTGAGGGCCTCGACATGGAAGAAATATCATTGTTATGATTGTTTAATTTTATGCAACATTAAATTTTGTTTAAATATCTTTAAATATAAATATTAAATATCTTTGGACAATTCACACCAATTATCTAGTCCCATTTTAAGCAAAGCTTGTGTTATGGGTACTAGACAACGGATAAATATACATAAATACATATATTAAGTTACGGTATTATCGAAATGTGTGTGTAAAGTTTACGAAATGTCAGCAAATAAAAAAAAATCGTATTTAAAAAGCTATAAATACATTATGTTCATTGTATTTTTATTTAATATCCAAAGTATTGCAAGATTAGGAATTCGTATAATAGTTTTGTACGGTCAAGGACACAAATATTCGTAAATTTTTACACCCTAGCACTTAGGATTAGGGCTGGGTCGCTACCGGTAATTTTCCATATAAAATCAGGAGAGTTACCAGTAACGATCTAGCCCTAATCTGGCCTAAGGTTCATAAGTGTATACTTACTTATGCCCTTCACACCAGATACAGGCTGTTCCAAATAATAAGGTTAGAAATAATAAAAAAAATTAACCGCCGAAAAAAAACTACTTGAAAGGCTAGAAAAAACAATAGCGCACTGAAAAGAGAAAAATTATAATTTTGTCTTTTATCATCATCATCATCATCATCAGCCCGTCGCAGTCCACTGCTGGACATAGGCCTCTCCAATTGCACGCCACTTTGCTCTATCTTCGGCTGCTCGCATCCAGCTCCTGCCAGCCATCCTACGCAAATCGTCACTCCACCTTGCCTGAGGACGTCCTACACTACGCTTGCCGAGACGCGGTCTCCACTCTAGAACACGTTTACTCCAACGGTTATCGGTTCTTCGGCTAATATGGCCAGCCCACTGCCACTTTAGCTTGCTAATCCGGTGGGCTATGTCGATGACTCTGGTTCTTGGTTGTCTTTTATAACCACTATTATTTTGGTTGTAATGTCTGTTATTTTTGAAGTTGGTGCCAGCTGGTGCAGCAACTCTTCACTCTCAACTCTTCACTAAGGTGCTCAAGTTTTGAGGCTGAAGAACCTCCTCCGTTTTTTCGTCGGTTGAAATTATTTTTTATCGAAACACTTATTAATTTTTTTATGTACCTAACAAATAATATTTTTAATATGTTACATAGCGAAACAACACGGCACACGGCCAAATGTTTTGTGTAAAGTTTGCAGAATCTGAAGATTTGCGTTACAGCTGTGTTTCCTCTTTATAATATCGTGTCACTAGATTTTCTAGTTTTCATTATCAAGGTTGCTGTTATGTTCTACTGTGTAATTTTGTCTCAAGGTTAGTATTCGAGAGAAGAATTTTTATATTATTTTGTGAAGGCTAACTGTGAAGTTAATTGTAACATGCTCACAATATACCAGATAAATAATGAAAAGGCGAGATGATTCATTTAATTACACGTGGCTTATAATTAAACCTCTGTGTTATTTTAATTAACCATAATCTAGGACTGTTTAACAGTTAAATAATCGATTAAACTATTTTCATGTACACCATAGTTAAACGTCGATAAATCGTCGTGTTACTAGATTGATAATTATGCTTTTTCACTTGACCAATATCGAAATATGTTTTTAAAACTATAGTGGTCACTTGCTGATTACTTATTTACAATCTCATTCCATAGTAATTACATTGCCCGCATATATTTAATCTACCTTAGTTTACCTACTATTACATCATTCCAGGTCAACATTATAATGCTTCGAAGCCGGCAGTCCTAACCGAAGTGGAAAACTTCTATGGCCGGTTGTACGCTTCGCATGCATCTCGACCTGATCCCGGAAATGAGGATTCGAGAGCCACTTTAACACGCCACTACAGCGAAGACCTGCCAGAAGTCAGTATTGGCGAAATCGAGATCGCTCTTGGACAGCTCAAAAACGGAAAAGCCCCTGGAGAAGATGGCGTTACAACAGAGTTATTAAAAGCAGGAGGTAAACCTATACTTAGGGAGCTCCAAAAACTCTTTAACGCCGTCTTGTTTGAAGGGAGAACTCCAGAGATGTGGAGTAGAGGTGTGGTCGTCTTGTTCTTCAAAAAGGGAGATAAAACCCTGCTGAAGAACTATCGACCCATTTCCCTTCTAAGCCACGTCTATAAGCTGTTCTCAAGAGTAATCACGAACCGTCTTGCGCGAAGATTTGACGAATTCCAACCACCGGAGCAGGCTGGGTTTCGGAGCGGATACGGCACCATAGACCACATCCACACAGTGCGGCAGATTATACAGAAGACCGAAGAGTATAATCAGCCCCTGTGTTTAGCATTTGTGGACTATGAGAAGGCCTTTGACTCGATCGAAATCTGGTCTGTTCTGGAGTCCCTGCAGCGATGCCAAGTCGATTGGCGATACATCCAAGTGATGAGATGTTTATACGAAGCCGCTACCATGTCCGTCCAAGTCCAGAATCAGCAAACAATGCCTATACCATTGCATCGCGGTGTGAGACAAGGGGACGTTATCTCCCCGAAATTGTTCACAAATGCAATGGAGGATATGTTCAAAACGCTGAACTGGCAAGGACGTGGCATCAAAGTAAATGGCGAGTACATCTCTCACTTGCGATTTGCTGACGATATCGTCATCGTGGCAGAAACGCTGCAGGACCTACAACAGATGCTGAATGATCTGGCTGACTCTTCTGTACGCATTGGCCTACGGATGAACTTGGACAAAACCAAGGTCATGTTCAATGAACATGTACTACCGGAACCAATTGCGGTACACGGCGCCGTTCTCGAAGTTGTTCAAAAATATGTCTACCTTGGACAGACATTACAGTTAGGTAGAAACAACTTCGAGGATGAGGTGGATAGAAGAATTTTTAGGTTGGGCAGCGTTTGGGAAGCTACGTCAAGTCTTCATATCGTCACTCCCACAGTGCCTGAAGACGAAAGTCTACAATCAGTGCGTCCTACCCGTCATGACATACGGAGCCGAAACGTGGACACTGACGGTACGGCTGGTTCACAAATTAAAAGTCGCTCAGCGGGCTATGGAAAGGGCTATGCTCGGCGTTTCTCTGCGGGATCGAATCAAAAATGAGGTGATTCGGCAGAGAACCAGAGTCATCGACATAGCCCACCGGATTAGCAAGCTAAAGTGGCAGTGGGCTGGCCATATTAGCCGAAGAACCGATAACCGTTGGAGTAAACGTGTTCTAGAGTGGAGACCGCGTCTCGGCAAGCGTAGTGTAGGACGTCCTCAGGCAAGGTGGAGTGACGATTTGCGTAAGATGGCTGGCAGGAGCTGGATGCGAGCAGCCGAAGATAGAGCAAAGTGGCGTGCAATTGGAGAGGCCTATGTCCAGCAGTGGACTGCGATGGGCTGATGATGATGATGATGATGATTATAATGCTACCAAAAATATACAGCCTCTATTCATTTGGTTACACTCCAGTATGCAGACGTTGTCACTTATCCGCTAATGAGTTAATCAAACGTGAATGGATTGGATATAAATTTAACATTCAGAGAGGCGATATACTTAATTTTTATATATTTGGCAGTATAATATAATTTGGTTACCAGATTTTGAGTTGCCAAACGCCAATGTTAAACAAGCTTTGTTTTGATTTGTATGTTCTATAACTAGGTAGATATATGTATATTGTTCTTTGTCTATTCTATTCCGGTTTTAGTTCGAATATTCTATGTCTACACTTGGGTTTCACTCTAAACGACATATTTTGGGTAACCTATTACACAAAATTCAAAGACGATTCTTATTATTAATTTGTATATGTAGTAACATGAATATTATATGTTACAAATGTAATAAAACTTTCGTCGTGAATACGCCCTTGCAGTGCCTATTTGGCCCTCGTAATACACTTAACAAACAACTCGCTCGAGAAATAAGGCTAATGGATATCTGAATTCACGCTAATTTGCAGGATTTTCCTATATGAAATATTTTCTCTTATATTTATTTCGAGGTCGAGATTTTAAATAAGTGTATGATTAATAACTAAAATTAATCATCAAATATATAGTTTGTCATTATATAATACACACATTTTTCTTTTAAAAACTGCTTCCTTCCACGTACACTGACACACCTCTTTTGATTCTTTACTCACTTTGCTCTTTTGCCTCTTTTTAAAATAAGTTTTTTATAAATAGATAGCTATGAAAATGTTTAAGTGTGGAATGCCCTGACCATATTTTATTTCGACATAAAAACCTTTGATGTTTGCCACCATGTTAGTTTTTATTCAATCTCAACAACTATCTCAGAATCGTTCTGAAGGTCTTAAGCTAAAATAGACATTTTATATATCGTCACAGATCAAATATTGAATCTATTCAAATTGTGTAAATATTTGAAAAGCCGCCTGTATGCGTATGTGTTAATCTGTTTATGGAATACGAACCGTAATAAATGGCTGTAGTTGTGACAATTTTTAATAGTACTACCTACCTATGTAGGGCTGTTGTTACTAGGTAACGCTGTACTCTGTAGGCTTTATGGTGGCTGGGTTATTAAATGAAAAGCCTACATTATATTTAGCGGACTGTATTTCAATAATTACCTTAATAACATGTTAAATGACGGATGAGTAGCCTCATCGCATATTGGCAGTATAACTACACCGGCAGTGTTGCCATAATTATGTTTGTGTATGAATCGTACACTACTATAAAATTCAGTAATTTGAGTGATTGGAAATTTTAATTTTAATAATATAATACCTACGTTAGTTAAATGCAGGTTGATCTAATAAAAAGTGTTATTTAAATAGGAACTTGAATAAACTATATTGAAGTGTGTGTGTATGTATTTAGGAAGATTACTCTATGTATCCTTGATTTACCTCCGTAATTGATATCGATTATCTGAGATTGTAATGAATTAATAATCACAATAACAAAATTACGTACAACTATCCTAATGTCAAACCTAAGATAAGTGTGTTTACAATGAGTCATATTGACATTAACTAGCATTCGACGGTCACACATCATACTGATAGTTTGGCGGGCACACAAAAACCACTCAACTATTCACCTTCTATTCGCTCAAATATTTTAACTACAATCTTGAGAGTTTTATGAACGGCCAGATGAACACCTGATTTAAGATATAATGATAGAATATTTTATTTCGGTAGATATCACTTCACTTCAAACCAAAGTTTTATCATATTTCCTGATGGAAATACACCTTACACTAAGTTTATTTAAAGGTGCATTTTAAGTTAGTTGTTATAGCAGAAGGATTTTTGCGGCCTTATCTAAATTGTGATCATCTTTAGCTATGTGTAGGTACGTCGTACACATTATGAACAGTTTAGAACGATTTTTATTTTTAGATCGTTTTACGCGTTGTTTCCGTATGCCGTGTAAACAAGAAGTTAAAGTATCTACATGTTGAAATATCTGTAATCGTAATATCGAAAAATCTCATTAAATATCATGAAAAACTGAATGTTACACTGAACAACTGTTATGAACTATGTGGATTTAGGAGATTTATTTGGAATGTTATTCATGGTCAATATAGTGATAGCAATGTTGGTACAATAAATCTTATTCTCGACGATAACATCATCAACACCAGTGAGTTGTTACTGAAGACCCTTGACCATGATTTTTTTCCAGTCATATAAGTGTTCATTTCTTGGATATTGTCCAGACTGTTCTGAAAATATTCATTAGGCAGTGTTTGTAGCGTAGCGATCTAATAATAGAAATAAAACAAATAATAATTGTTTTACACGGTCACCTTGATGTTTACCTTTTTGTTTTTTTTAATTTCGTTACGTTCAATAAACTAAGCAAGCGTAACCTCAGACATTACCAGTAGGTACAGTCTTGTAGATTTCTGATAGACTATGCTCATACTTACCCAAGTACTTGTTATTGCAGGTTAATATTGTAAACTAGAGTTTATAATACTTGAACCTATGCGCATACGTAAATGCCATAATCTACAACGTCTGTCTATCATTATGGACCAAAGCCGTACATCATTTGTCTATTTATTTAGCGTTAGGTAGGTAACTATATGACGTCAGGGAAATATTGCTTTTTTGTTATTTGCAGCAGCATTTTTACTTTACCTTCTTATAGTTATGCCTAACTGGATATCGAATACTTATTCAACATAACGCTTGGTAGATATACAAATTGGCATAAAATAATATACGTCGACGAGTGATCAAGTTACGAACAAACATCCTTTAGCACTTGAGATGTTATTGTGTTGCTGAAGGCCACGTATTCGGAATGTCTCTAATATGTCCAATACATATGTACTTTGTATACATTGAGTCGCGACCCACCCACTGATTTCTTGTGATTGTATGTTAATCGTATTGCCGTTGCTACATGACTGACGAATTAACGACGATATTATTGAAATGATTTTCTGCTCTCGTCACAATGTTCGAAGGAGTTCAGTTAAATTATACGGAAGCAGTCATGTTTTGATGACTACATTAAATCACAAGTGGATTGGAATAAAACAACTTTAACGGATTTAACTCGCGTATATTTTTTTATGCCGTTCGTTTCGAGAACTTTACCTACAGTTCTCATATTCTAACACTAAAGATCAAGATATCTAAGAATTGCAAAAGCATTTGAAATTATAACAAGATTGTTTACTGGGTACTGAAACCGTTGATGTAGTTGTTAACTTATTATTAAGATTTGAATGAAACAACAATGTGTAATAACCGCGAAGTCGTCAGTAATTATTATTATTAAGTATTTTGTCTAAGTATCTTCATATTAACTTATTTATTAATTTGTCCATAGATGGGAGCAGGTGCGACGGGTCCCGGCGGGCGTAGAGCTCTCGAGTTGATCCTCAGTGGGGGTTTGAAATCCTTGGCGCGGCCAGCCAGGCCTGTGCGTCGGGCTGCGTCGAGGGATTCTGTGCTGTCGCAACCGCAGCCACTTCTTGAAGGTGATTACTTCAATGATTTTCTAAGCAACATGCAATTTGTATACAGCCTGTACAAAGTCTACGTACGAGCAGAAATCCTTAAACAGTTGTCTATAATCTGTGTCGTTGTCTAATATTTTATGTTTAAGTAATGATGTATTTGTAGTTTTAGTTAGGTAGCAATACTAGCAATACTATACGAATTATTAAGTATTGTGTATGTATGATGATTCTGAATAACAATTGAGTACCTAACCTATTGCTTCCCAGAAACTATTTTTTTATATGTTCTCCAGTCTCAAATATTTAAATTGCCACATGTAGTGATGTCATTTTTATTATTATCATTTATTGTATTTACTTGAAAATTGCATATAAATTAAATTAACAGCATGTGGCATGCAACAATAACAATAGTACCTATAGATATTTTTCATACGCACACTATTCTGGTGGTTTATTTCGTACACACAATAGAGATAGGTGTCTATGTTAGCAACTGGGGAATGTTATCGTGGAAGGTCAAGCGTATTACTAATTTAAATAATGTTATTTTTTGGCATTTTTTTACAAAGTATGTAAGGCAACCTTGCCTATGTAGTTATACGTTTTTTTTCGCGGAGATTAATTTTCGGTAAGTAACAAGGCTGTTTTAAAAGAGAAGGTAAGTTTTAATACTTATACCACTTTTACTGGGCATTGACTAGTAGGATTTTAGTCAAATCATCATATCATTTAAATTCATAGCTCTTTATAGGAAAACTCGAGCCTGACCTAACGTGACTTGCATTTTTCTTTTTTGTTTAATTGATCGGTGAAAATCACGTGTCATGTGTAATGTAAAGTACAAAAGCTCCTTTAGCATAATCATGCAAATATAATATATTAATTTGTATTCCCTGTATACAGTCAGCTGAGTTTGGTGCGTCCACGTTTTACTGTTTGCCATGAAATGTCACTCACAAACAATCTCTCTAATTGCATACTCACAAACAACGTTTCGAAGCAGGTTGATTGCCAATCAACCCAGACATGGATCTGTACTGACCATTTCTACCCCACAATGCTATCTTCTCTTAATCTTTAAACTTTTTCATGTCTTATGTTTATATCCCTTCGAGGTAATAATTAATATCGTGTCCAAATATCCATAATGTGTCGATGATAGTGCAAGCGTTTACCAGTTAGGTGTAGAATAATGGATAAGTATATTTCATAACCAGTTTGGCAATCATGATAATGATTATAAAATGTGTAATAAACGGTAGGGTTTATTACATAAATATATCTGATTACGTTACGTCACCAGTGATGTAATACATGTAGGCAAATTAGATCGATCATATGTTCTTGGTTTCGAGCGTTTATATCGAGTTTTGCAATTTAACGATCTGATTAACAGTAACCTGAAGAATATGAATATGTCCATGATAGAATAACCGATTGGTCAGGGACCCTCAAAGAATTGTATGAATGTGGCTAATATATTTTCTCTTTAACAGGACTTCGGAAATGCTCAACAGTCTTGGCGCTTACGGATCGGGAGAAGGTACCGGAGCCGATCCGGGCGCACAACCGTCTGCGGGCGCCCTCCGTCTGCTCCCGATGTTCCTCGCTACTCTCACTTGCCGGCGCCGGTGGTTCTAGGTTAGTTTTTTTCATGATTATCGTCGACCCAGAGACGTTTCCCGGTCATAGTCTGCATCCACCACGACTTCAGTGCCCGCCACTAGGTCTTTGAACCACCATATAGGGTGTACTCACATACAATATTATCTATGCATAAATGTAGTTTTAGTGATCTTTATGAATTCATTACAGTGTCTTCTGTTTATCAGATATGACGTGAAAAAATAATATGTTTGAACAATTCACACTATATGTTTTTGTTTGAAACTAAGTCAAACTGTGGGTGCTAGATAATGGTTAAACATACACAAATTTGTATACATATAAATTCAGAGGTTGGGTTTTCACGGCAAAACAAAAGACGGTCGGTCGATGTAGCTAAGTACCTAGATGTTTTTTTTTGTTTGTGAATAAGCATTTATATTTTTTGTTAAGTTAAATATGAAATAGTTGTGCTTGAAGGCAGCGTTCCTTGTCGCGGCGTTTTTGTAACCATAGCTTGCTGAAATTAAATTCCTCACTTATTTCCCCAGTTCCTAATGCTATGCTTGGCATCATATGTCTACGATATATTTATAAATTATTATATGTGTTAAATATATTGTCTATTATATATAAGCAGTACTATATAGGTATTCTGCTACCTAACTGTATAGGTAGGTGACAGTGAAACGACTTTTATGTATTTTGACGAGACTTGTTGTCTAATATGCACATAAATAGTTCTGTTTTTATTTATTCCTAATGAGCTAAGCGGGGTTGCAAAACTTTGTAGCAAAAAAATATACACGTGTTATATCGTTTCTTTTCTTAGATATTCTCTGGATGGCGCCGGCGGTGGTTTTGTTCCGGCGGCACCTGTAGCCTGCAAGCTTTGCTTAGAAGACACACCCCCCGACAAGGTCACAGTCATAGCTGGATGCAGCTGCGCATTCTGTACAAAGGTAAATTTGATATTAATTATCGCATTTTAATTAAAGTTGTAGGACACTATTTAATTTGAACGCGATAGCAACGTGTATACGAGTAGGTACATATATCAAATATAAAAATGTTTTTTATTCAATTTAGGCTTTTACAAGATCTTGTTAACGTCAGAAGTTACCACCGTTTCCAAAAAAACGTTAATTGAGGAGAAACTTCAAGAAACATTCAACATACCTACATGATTAGGTACAAATTATCCTTACAAACTATTTAAATAAAAATATAAATTAAAAGCACTGTGTCTTAAATACATTCACGGTAAAATCTATTTAATTTGTAACATGTAATCTCAATAAGGTATATTTTGTAAAACTTGTTAACTAACTGGAAAGTAACTTATGAAACACAATAGACTTCTCTGACTCTACGTTTAATAAAGGTTAATTAATCTTCACATGGGTTGTCTCTTGACTCATAGCAGTATGATCCTTATAAATAGACTTCTATAAATATACAATACAGTCAAAGTCATAAATACCTATGTATACATCACATAATTTCAAAAATGTGTACAGGAAACAGACTTTATTATTTTGGCAATAAAATTCATGTAGGAACATGTTTTTGAATTTTCGTATTATATATTGATACCATTAACTGTATAATAAAACCTTATTTTGTATCAGTATTGGCGATGTATAGCAAATAATGATCGGATTCGCAAAACTTGTTACCTACTTAATCATTTCAACTAAATATAGAAAACACGTTGCCCAAAGTTAAAAGAGATGTTGTTTGCATGGTTTTGTTTTTAATTTTCGATGAAACGAGTAATCAAACGAGAAGCTTCTCCTAAAAATAATTTATTACTGTACGGAATCTTTTTGCACGCAAATTTCTGAATCACTGGTGCAAAGAGTGCGTCCGGTTTTTAATTGTGTATATTTTGCTAAATTAATTATAACTTATTTCTATTACTCATGGATTTGTTTGGCTTACTCGTTTGGTTAGGAAGTCTTGTAACACGGAAACGGCGAATTTCCGCGACCTCGCACTTGCACGTTAAAATACCTGATCTAAGGCTGCTACTCCACTGGTGAAACAAATTGCTTTAGCATTATCTCGTTTCGGTTATTGTACGTACATGTATTAAAAAAAAGGTTTCGAAATTTTGGTCGACTATGTTATCTTATTAAGGAAAGGTGTTTTGTCGTAGTATTTTATTAGGTAGGTAACTAATTATAACAAGCATCATATAAAATCATAAACGATTTATAAATAAAAACAATAAATATGCAAAGAGGTTCACAGACAAATACTTACTTAGAAATGAATATTACGGTTTCATAATTTAAATTGAAATAGATCCCAAATTATATTGTAGCAGCTATAAAAAATCCATTTGACTCTGAAATATAATAATTCGAAATTAAGTTTCATAATATTTCAATATTTGTTTATTATTTGGTAGGTACCTACAGACAGGCAGCTGTTTTGTTAAAGTAAATATAATTAGAACTTTGCGATCTCAATATTAAATATAATTTTGGCCTGAAGCTGAATGTTTACTTTACCGTAATTGAAATGGTTAGAAGCTCTTTTATCTTGGCAATAAGGCTTCTTTTTCTTTGTATCCCGAGAGCTTTTGGTGGCTTAAATGCCAAGGTAATCCAAATTGAAGCCATAAATTGTATACAACAACCTTTTCGTTCCTATGAAGCAAAAATAAACTTTGACCTTTTTATATCTAAACTCAAAAGCTTGCATTTATTTGACGGTGTAATGCTTTGTATTACCAAATTAAAATGACTAAGCAGTTTTTGTTCAATGATAGCCGCCATGATTTCCTTTAAACATTTGAACGTTCAAACCACTTTGAAATACTTACGGGACCTTTCTTATAAAACCTACCTTAACACTCGAGTAAATAATTGTCTTTTTTATGATTACATTTTTATGTATTCTATATTGATAATAGTGGAAAAAACCTATAAATAACATTTAGCGAGTGCTCATACTAAATCGTATGTAAATGACAATTACCCTCTTTAAAGAGTAAATATTACGGTTAGTGAGCGTGAGGTTAACAACCGACTGAACCAGTACGTGTGGGTTACCTAGAACTTGAGATCGGTTGCTCGACGAGTTGGGCTTTGTATCGGTGCTGTAATATAATACAGTGGATTCTAGAACCCACAATTATAGTAACGAAGGATTTATGTAACGAGATCGTGGTTTCTGAGGCAGAATCCTATTTAAATATTGGATAGGATATTTGTTATGTTTGTATAAAACGATAGACATCGGTTAATATCTAGTATATGAGGGTTACTTCACTATTATCGTTGTTAGATTATTAAGTATCATTTGGAAAGAGAGTTCGTTATTATTTCACGCCTAATCAACTTAACCAATTTTCATTTATGCTATCGACCAAATTTATGTACGTACCTATATCATTAGGCCCTGCAAGTATATAGATTTTATGTCTATATATATACATATTTTAAAATATAAACTTTGTTTGGTTTTATAACTAAATATAAGAAATGTAAACTAAAAAGACATCAAATAAATTACAACACAAAGGCGAACGATATAGCAATATTAAAGATTAATATCCAGTCTAGACGTAGGTACGCGTCAAAAGAAATGAATTTTATTTAGAAAAACGCGGCGCGGTTAAGCGTCGGTTGATTTCAAGTTGAACACGAGACAGATGACGTAAATGGCACCTATCGCATTGATATATTCTCTCTATTTGGAGAAATATTTGTTATACGTAATTGAAAAGTCTCACCAAATCGTAAATCGGATGGAGCAGGTACTATAATTGCAGTAATTTGCCTCTTTTAAACGAATGCAATTTTCCGTTGCTGATATCAGTTACGACGATTTGTAAATTGCATGAGTAGTAATAGCAACTTATCTACTAAGGAAAAACACCATTGGTGAAGGTCAATTATAGTTGTTTAGTTTATTTATTTCTTTGCATTTTACTCAAATATGTGTTATTATTCAACGGGCACAATATTTTCGTATTTTTTTTTGTTGACAAATTCTATTAATGTGTAAATCTTTAAATGAGGCAACGACAGAAACTACTAAACAACAGACTACAAAGAGAAAAGTAAGAACAAAATAGTAAAACTTAATCCTAACTAATATTATAAATTCGAAAGTAAGTCTGTTTAGCTTTCACGATAAAACTATTAAAGACACAGATAGTCTAGAGTCTGATACAGGACCTAGGCTACTTTTAATTGCGAATAAAGGGTTAAAAGGGGGATGACATTTTGTATGAAATTCCACACGGACGGAGTCGGGGACAAAATCTAGAAGTTTAATATAAAAGACTAAAAATTTAAAATATAAAGGCCTTAATTTATGTCAAAATTAAACAAAGTAATTCTGCGAAGAAGTTCAGTATTTCTAAAGAAAAATAACTTATATCAAATTACACAGATATTTAATATAATAAAGCAGACTTAAATTAAGCCTAAACTTAAATCGAAGGCACAATTTGAAACAAAGTCGCTCTTCATTTCTGTACCTGTGTTTATTCGCTAACTTTCTTTAACCACGCAATTTGTCTGATTCTTGTATGTTAAAAGCATACTTATAAATTGACTAGCGGTTCGCTCCGGCTTCGCACGGATCCCTATTTTTTTTTTCAATATATTCTATAGCCTATGTCACTCAGGGTGAACAGTGAAAGAATTTTTCAAATCGGTCCAGTCGTTTTGGAGCCTATTCAATCGAAACAAACAAACAAACCTTTCCTCTTTATTATATTAGTATAGATAATAAGAGTATTAGTGTAGAGTACTGTACAGTCATGGCTAAAGCGACCAATAATATTAAGTAGAGTAGGTTGGTATTTATTTCAAAGTAAATGTACTTACTTACCTAAAAGCGTTGGACCGGCTTCAATTATTCTTTGAAAACTTCTAAGAATCCTTTGAAATTTTTGCTATTCTTTTTAAACTTTACACAGTAGATGTAAGAGTCATTTTCCTACTTGTACTTAGCGTTCTATTTCGGTTGCATAATTTACTTTGATGAATGGGTGAAGGTACAGTTTATATATTCAGTGCTGTTACGAAGGGGACCTGTAGTGCAGCTCGATATACATTTTTAATTTGCTTTTAACTACTTTACTCTCCAGTGTACGTTTATAAGCAATATTATTTACGAATTTTTTTAAAAAAAACATAATCAATGACATAAACTGGATATTGAACTAAAGTTTACTACGCTAAAATTTATTAGCATCTAAAAATCTATATATAGATCTAAAAATCTATATTTAGATCTAGCGTAAGCAATATTTCTTAAAAATCAAAACGTACAGACGTAGTTTCTCATCTAACTATATTTACTGGGTGTAAAACGTTATCGCCTTTTGTATGAAAATTAACAGGTTCACAATCCTCTTAAGAACGTATAAGTCAAATTTTCTTCTAGATCAATTTGACAAGGCCAGTAAATTATGAGTTAGCAATTACGAACTTTTCTGGTGTAAAAATAGTTTTATTTCCAAATAGTTACCTTATTAATTGAATTGTCTACCAGATAATTGATACTGGATAATATTAGTGAAATAATTGAAACATAAACAATGTTTTTATCTTCTATGATAGTTGCAAAAATATTATTCGAGACCTATTTTGATATTGTGAAACAGCTCCTTATTATTTTTATATATTAGTTCACAACCACCATCACAATTACAATAACTGTCAAACCGATTGATAAGCAGCGCTGCTTTGGAGTCAGAATGATGTCTGCTGGGACCATTGGTAACTTAATAAAAATATCATACAATGTTATGAGGAGATTGAAAACGCGAACGCCAAAACTGGCGGCGCGTAAACAGCGAACCCCCGCGGAGGCAACAACAGCCCTGATGAAAAACATCGGGACATGCAATATTCATGTGATTCGTGCTAGAATAATTCACTTCATCGACGACATGAACAGTGAACACTGCGCGCAGTTACCTACATAACATCTTGGAAAGTGTATTGTTATTTTATATTGTAAAAAATTGGTCTCAAATTATAAAGAAAAATTGTTTTAAAATCTTAATAGTCTAATCAATTAAGTGAAATGATTTTTCGATACTATGTAACTACACAATACGTAGTCCAGAAACGCGCGCTGTCCTTTAAATTTTTTTTTTATATTTATTGTATATTGCCTAAAACTGTAGGTACTTAAATTTTAATGCAGTTTTTATGTTTGAACTTGTTTGGAAATGTTCAATAAAGGATAGTCTAGTCATATACCAGATATTATTTAAACAGTCTAACAAATTGTGATTACTATGGCATCTTGTTTATTAAATACTCACATAGGTACCTATAAGTCCTACGACTATATCAGTGATTGCACACGCCCGTTGCCCGTGTCACATTGACGTACAGTGCTATTTTTATTACGATACTAATTTAATACGTTTCATGTTTACATTACCAGTACTACATGTATAAATGACACGCAAAAAATGCTTTTTGTTATTAGAATAGATAGAAATTATCCAAAATTAACTCGAGTTAGAATTTTTCTTATGAAGTATATGAACAGAAACAATGTACAGATGTCTATAATTAATTTTCACCTATAATAGTAATTACAGAAATTTCTGATAGTTTTGCAGTCATCAAATCGGACTGATTTGATTATATTCTAACTATTGCAGTGTTGTGTTATTATAGAGTTCTCGAAACGTCACGTCAATAAACAATTAACCATGCGAGTCAAATCTGTTGCAGTTGTATCACACCAGAATAATTATAAAAGCTAACCGTTTTTTGTAACTGAATAAAAAAAAGAAATTTATGAAATCTGGGCGTTCCTGTGCTGCATTATAAAGCACCTGTTTGACCTTTAGGTCGGAGCATCGCTCTAAAAATGGGGCAGTAGAGCGCACTAGGCAGTGTTGCCATAAAACCCGACCCGAGCACCTGGCGACATTACAGCATCTTTGCCAAGGGATTATGGGACATCCTTTTGAATTTTGATTACACTTTATGTTGTCTCTTTTTATATGCGTGTGGAGACTGCTTAGTGTTGCAAAATACATTCTGGTCGGAAGAATAAAATCTTTTACGAATACATGTTTAACCCTGCGTCGTAAAGTAACGCAAAGAAATTACCAATTTGTTATTTTTAATTCGGGAATGTAAATAGGGTTTATTATAAAACAAAAATAGTTTTAATAACTAGACCCGTGGGTGCTAGTGTTTGTTTATTTCCCGTTAAGTAACATTATAGCTTAACTGTGTGTCAATATTATGTCGCTTTATAATGAATTTCATTCGCCACAACATACTTAAAACAGACATAGGGGACGGGTGCTCAAAGCGGGCACCTTAAGGGAAAGTTGAAAAATTTATGGTTTGTAACTTAGTAATATTATTAATTTCTTTACGACCAGGTGCATTATTTAATACTCTTCGATATCCGTATGTCCGTTTCCTCAAAAAAATAAAGACAAAATAATTATAAGCAATTTATGAAACCTCTACGTTTGCCCGCTTTGCCCTGGGGGGTGGCCTATAGCGGGCACGCGCTAAGGGCAAAACGGACATAGGCTATTATAAACCAAAATGGGATAGCCATAGTTAAAAAAACAATATATATCGATTAAATTATCTATTTTAATCTCTCAGCAGTATTGTGAAATGAAAACAACGATTGTGCTCGGCAGACTTAGTCTTAATTTTTATTTTCTTTGGGTTAGGTTTAGTTTTCTTGTTTTTTTGGGTTATTAATAGTCAGCTCTTCGTTTTTATTTGTTTTAACAGCTTCAATCTAAAGAAAAAACAGCCAGTAAGTATTTTTTTTGTAAGTAGGTAAGTAATACTTACAAAAAAAATACATTGACTGTTTTTCATAGATCGGGCAGTGCCCGCATTGCCCTGACCACTTTGCCTTTCTTGACATTTAAAATATGCCAGCTAATCAAAATTATAAATGTTACCAAACGTGGAGGTTAAAGCAACAGTTTTGCGACCTGATAAGTAAGTAACAACTAACATGCTTTGTAATAGTATTGCAAGCTTAAAAAGTGAGAGAACACACGAAACATATGTTAAAATATTTTACAAAAAGCAGCTAAAAACATTTTTTTGGCGTAGCTTATAACAGCGTGCTCGCAGATGAGAAGGACGAATGACGCGAGTTGCGCGAGCGGCGCGGAATACTGACGCAATTAACGAACATGTTCTTATTTAAAACGGCAATATTACGAGCAGTGCCCGCTTTGGGAACGGTGCCCGCTTTGAGCACCCGTCCCCTAATCTTTAAGAGATGTTTCCAGATAGGACTGTAATTTTTATGTTTATACAGCAGTAGCGGATGGCGTATAATATAAGAAACAATTTATATGATTTAAAAAAGAAATTGAAATATCAGATAAATGTCCAGATTGTTTTAATTTATTTCTCGTCAGTTGAATTAGTTTTTTTTTTGACAAGTTTTTCATTCCCTGTTTGCCTCGGGGTTACGTAATTTTACAGTGTGGTAATAATATTTTTTTGGAAATGGTGTTAATTCGCTAAAATACTGGATATCGTGTTAATTAATGATGTGTGAATTGTTTTCAATATAAATAAATTATAAATAACTAAAATTTAAAGTAAGGTAGTAGGTAGATATTACACAAAATGGTAAGAAATAGCTGGGGGTCTTTTACACTTTGGGTTGTTTATATGTTTAGTTATTAGGTTTCTTTACTCAATCATCAAAATCTAAGTTGGAATTGTATGTCTGGCATCTGCTCAAAAAATTGATACAGTTATAATACTTATGTCACAGTACTTCCAATTGTCGATACTAATGTCGCTTGTGACATTGACGAAGCTTTCCCTGTCGACGTCACATTGCATGCGACGCGTGCACTCTAATTTGTTTAGCATAACTTGGGTACGTCAGTGCTGTCCTTCACGGCTCGTTACGGGTTTATCTTGTATTACACGTTCACCCGCCGCGCCGGACCGGCTAATTCGCCTGGCCTGACGTTTCAACCCCCCGGGGTTTCAGTTACAGATAACCTTGTTTCACAAGCCATTCTTATGAATGATAGAGTATAAAGTAATTACGCTTAGGTTCGACTGACTTTACTTTAGCAACCGACATTAAAACAACATCTCAGTCTGACTTTTTTCATGTCATAGCACAGCCAACCGCGAGTTCTAGAAGCTTTAAATTAGATTTTAGTCAAAAGCAGCATTTGTGCCAATTTAATCTTTGGCATTAATGTACTCAATTTGGTCGAATCCAGCCAAACTACGAAATGACGGTGTCCATAAAGATAGTGTGACTTATACCTACTTATTACTCTTGAAAGAGATAATATGATCTTATAATCAGATTCTGCACGGATTACCTTTCTTGGCGCTAATGTAGTAATAGACAGCAGATTTTACTTAGTATTTTGTATATCATTATTTATACGTCGTTCGCGTATAAATAATAACATCATATTTATTTACTATTAAGCCTTGGCAGTCAATTAAACGATATTTTATTCTAGCAATGTAAACATATTTCTTCGTTAAATAATATATATTTGTTTATAATCGCCTCACGAAATTGCTCTAATAATTTGGTTTAGGGGACAGAAAAACAAACTAATTTAATTTCGGTTTCTAAGTTTTCAAGTTACACACAGACACTTTATAAGCTCGAATTATTGGATAGGAAAGTACATGATAGGATATCATATTTGCTTGCAATTACTATTCATTGCTAAGCCACGTTCAATGTGAACAGTGCAAATAATTCTCGTTTAGATATGTGTTGTGGGTACCGCAATAACTGCAATTATAACACCCGTATTCATGAACCGTCCATTGACGCACAGAATCATTTATCAAACACATTCCCTGAAGTACCTGTTATTGAAACAATCCTATAATTTACAAACAATTTTAACCGCGATCACGTGGTCTTTATATAAGGTTCCACAGTAGGCGGATGATTGTTATAAATGTAAATAGACATCATATAATTTGCGACTAAAAACTGGTCATGATAAAAGTAAAGAATTTTATATATGGTGAAAATGCCCGACTAGTGTACCGATAATGAGGCCGCTCATAGTTTATCAATTATTTGCATTGTAACAAATTTTCGAGTGGTAAAATTTACAGGATTAATAGAAACAGTTATTCATATATTTCGGATTAATTGGTTTTTACGTATAAATTTCACTTGGAGCATATCGTATGGATCAAATCTAAGTATTAATCCTGAACAAGAATCCCTAAAGCTTTATCCTAGATCAAACAATCTTGGTTTTGAATATGCGAGACGCCTTTTGAATATAAGCTTTAATCTGAAAGATGGGAATGATATGTGAGAACAGAATTTCTGTAAATAGAATACGAGAAAAGATGGCGGGGTGGCAATATGGTGTTACGAGGTGGTCTGTCGACCTGAAAGAATTGGAAGGACGCTAGAAATTAATTAAACCTTCCCCGTGAATCAATTATACAAAATTAATTCAGTTAGTTTTTGAGTTTCTTGCGTTTAGATATAAATGTACTTAGTTTCTATATTAATTCATATTTTTAACCTAGTTCCGAACAGAAGTTAGTTTAGTATATTTACTGGCTTGTTCGCTTTCTAAGATAATCTACATTCTTTGTCATACCTACGGGGATAGTAAATTTACTTGGAACTTTAACAACGCTACAAAACCGTGTAGTACCAGGAGTTTAGAACCAACACGGAGGTTTTCGCAAACAGCTCCGTGCATACTTGCACAACCGGTCACGTTCGCGTGCCGCACACAGCATTGAAAATTACGTCATGCATTTTATTTAGCCTTATGTAGAGCTCACTGTAGTATACGTAAGAACGGCCAATTCGAGACCGGTAAGCCACAATAGTGCTCTTGTTCGTTTATGTTCCCCTAGTACTTCACAAGTTAGTAAGGATTCAAAAGGATCATCTTGCAACGAAATCTTTTTGCTATTTACAAAAGATCCTCTGAATTTTCAACTGTGATGTAGGTATTGATTGCGTAGAAAAGGAAATACTTGGTTCATTTCCTCTAGAATATCCTTAACCAAAAGGGTCACGTTCGTAATTAACCGATAGCAATGACCGCTGATTAAATTGTAGCGTTTATATTTAGCCTTTAAATTGCGATGTGAATATTTTTATTCTCTGTAAAAACTTACTAGTTTCGATCTCCTAATATCAAAAATAACTTTTTGTGACATACTAGCTTAATAAAAAGCTCTCGAAAAATAATTTATTAAAAATGAAATGATACCCTTTTTATGAGAATCGTTCCAGCTTGGCCCAGCTCTTCAAAATTCTTAGCTTTTTAATTTTTAGTGAATACAGAAATCGAGTAAGGATATAATTATGCATACCTAATAATATAGCATGTATAATTATAAAATAGTAAAGCTCCTTCGATACTCATATCGAATATACGTCTCATCCTAGCGTAGTTTAAAAAAAAACTTATTGGATGTATCCATCTCTGCTTCCGGTATCAGGGTTCAAAATTTAAATGGTTCACCTTAGAAATATGGAGTAGTCGTGGTAACATACCGGTACCACCTTTTGCCATTGAAATATTTTACTGAATCTGTAATGCCAAGTTCACTTGCGTGACCTTTATCAATTATAGGAACATGTCTTTAGCCTGAACAAGCTTTTCTTACATAATGCCTGAAGTTATTTCTGCGTGAGTTAATGCCATGACCTCGCTAGTTTTTTTTCGATCAAGGTTCCTTATTCGACACGTTTTTGTTCTTTTTTGAATAATGGCCGAATCATGAGTCTTTTGCGCCACAACCTCGAATTATTATTTGATGATTAGGTACAATTGCCGAACCTTCTCTGTCCTTGCGATTAAAAAGTATCGTTTTGATCGCCTTTCAAGATGTATATATATTGTGAACATACTTCTGAGACTGAGGTGTTTAATTTTAAGTTGGCCGATGAAAGCTAGTAAAACTGGATGAAATGCAACCCTTCGGTAGCTAGTTAAGATTGCGATCGATTCAATTAGATTTCCATTCGCCAATCCAATCAATGGTTTAATTTTTATGTTCGGTATCCAAACGATTTATAGCTTTGCTGTTTCGTTATAAACATCTACCCGGAACATTCTGTAATTTTTGCGGTTTGTGATGAAAAGTTAGTAAATAAATTAAGTTCATTTTTATGTACGCCCACATCCAAATTTTTACTCGGTCACGTTTGCTTGGTTATTGAAAACGTGATCAATTTTCGGATACCGATCCGGTAGTATGTCGCAACTGTGGTTATTTTCCTCTACATTTCATGGCTTCCGTTTATTCCGAACCGTTCAGCTATTGTTGATATAGCAAACAGTAATTTCTCGACCTACCATGTAATTTAATAAGACAACATTGTGTCCAGAGCGACCACGTAAGGTTGCGATGACAAATAACCGTTGTTTGTTGCCGCCTAGTCATTGAACGATGTATCTAGATTACTTGTACTATTGTGCAAATTATTAATGACCTATATTTATATAGTTAATCAACAAGGACGACGCCACTTTTTGGAATTGTGTATTTATATATTTTTTTTTATTGTTGTTCTTTTGTTTTTGTCTTTAGTAAGTAACTAAATATTTGTCAATAAACGAGAAAATCTTTAAAGCCCTAGTTTTCATCGTCTACGGCGTCGCGGTCCCCAACAACAATTATTTTCAATCTGTGAACATTTTTTTCTTAATTATTAAATTAAATGCTTGAAATGAAATGTTCCGTTGTAGGTATGTACGTATCCTACTGCAGTTACAGCATATTTAAAAATATTACAAAATTTGATGATACACCACTGTTTCCATTAGAAATTAGCAACTTTTTAATTGCTAGTTACTTATGATTTAATTTCAATTAAATGCCCATGATTTATAGTTCACAGATAATAAAGAAAAATTTAAGATTTCAGAAAATACTGAAATCTTAAATTTTAGTATTTTCTGAAATCTTGAACTAGCCATAGAGATTGTTCTGTATTATTAGAAATCGGAATCTTGAATATTAAATTTACTAGTGTTTGCCGGAACGAAAACATACTTCGGGTCATCAACTTATTTAGTGAATGTGGAAAACGTTAAGATTGCTAAATAATAATAAACTCTTCAGTAGTTTATCTCTGCATAAAAAAGCTATAAACAGTATCGATCCGATCGAATAGCCAATGTATGGGATGCGTTTTTACGAGCATTTTGATAGATATGCGACCCACATATTGAATATAAATAGCACTTCGTAGGGCGTGTTCGTGGGTCAAAAAGGTATTAATAACTCAGTTATAGATTATGAATATGTAAGTCGTACAGTCAGCATCAACAAAGTATATAACATAGTATATATTATTATATCAAGGTGTTATAGTCTTTAAACACCTGAGCTGCTACGATATGTTCGATGCTAAGTGTATCCCGGGCTCCGAACTTGACGTGAATCTATAAGTTATGATTCCATTTCTAAGTGGTATACAATCAAGCTTAGAATTGATTAAAATTTTAACTAAATAAAATAATGCTTGCAATGTGTCATCGAGGGCATAAGTTTTTATATTGTAATAATTTATGTAATTAACATTATGTGTTATATCTATTTATCTATCAGCATTAACTTACGTATTCTCATTCATAGAGTGAGAATGAGAAGCATTAGTCATCATACAATTAACCAATTAAATATGAAGTAGGTACATACAAAATCATAATGGCGTATATAACAATGCTATGATTAATAGCGGTGTATCATACTAACTGATAACAATTCTAAATTACGTCCTCACGTTACTGCGGACACTTAGTTACAGTGAAGCGTTCGTCCCTTTATTGTCAGTCTGTTTATCTATCACCTTAACACCAATACGGCCGCTGCTAATTTTGCAAATGTAACTACATAATGAGATTTTGAAACTATGTAGGTAAACCTATTTGTTTTTAGAATTATCTAATTTGACCTGACATTGTTTTCTTTACCTAATTACTTCTAATTATTTTCAATAAATAAAATTTTTAAGGCAGTAGGAAGTATATAAGGTGAAATAGAGGGCTAAAAGTTGTATGAAATATATATATTTTTTAATGTTTATCTTAAAATTTCCTACAAAAAACTGCGGCACATATTGGGGAAAGTGTTAATCGATGATTATTTTGTAAATTCACGCCCCAGGTATACTGAATAAGTGTATGATTTTCGTTAATTCAAAGTATTTACATGAAATTTCTTATTTGTACAATAAAAACTAAATCAACGTATCCGAAGCTGCGGACAGAATTATCTTTTATCTTTGACAATAAACTGTTTATGAACACCGTGCATCCATTGTCTTATCACAATTTATGTTATAACACATACTTAGTTTTGTCCCGCGGTTTCACAGGCGTAAAATTCAATACTTCGGCACTTATAACCGAACATTTTCTGTTTATTTATTAGTAGGAAAACATCAAAGATAATATGAATTTATTTCTGACATACATTAGCCTAAACCGCCCACACATAATATAGACGAATTTGAATAAATACCCAGATATTGCCAATAAACGTCAACCACGTAAGAATATTTACCTCGTACGAGTTGGCATATAATAAATCTCATCATAATAATATAATGGAACGAAATAATATCACAATGTCAAAGATAAAGCGAATTGAAATCGGCCTTAAACAGAAAATATTCTTTAGATTTGAATAGGTACGAATAAATGTTTATTTATGCATTAAATCTTAGATATTCACCTCACTGCAGTCAAAATCGTCTCACATGATGTGTTATAAAAATGAGCCATTATTTTTCTTAAAAAAACCTTATTGTTTCCAATTTGCATATCTTAAATACGTCGTCTCTCTATTCTTATCTTCTATATATCGCACCCCTAGATCTAAAGGGAGCTAACTCAAAAATTGTAACTTTTTCGGGAGAGGCGAAATTGTTGTAAGGAATCGGATCTTTTTTTTTAGCGTGTGTTTAATTAAAATCTTCAGATTTTTGAGTTAGCTCCCTTTAGATCTAGGTGTGCGATATATAAAAGAAAGTTGTGTTAGTTACCCCGTTTATAACTCAAGAACGGCTGAACTGATTTGGCTGAAAATTAGCGGGGAGCTAGCTTAGAGCCAGGAAAAGGACATAGGATACTTTTTATCACGTTCCAGTAAAAAAAAAAGAAAAAAATATTAAACTCTTTTGTTAAAAATAGTACTTTTAACAAAACGCAACAATGACAACTGTCAAATCGATTGCCGGGCAGGACGACGTCTGCCGGGACCGCTAGTTAGTAATAAAATTACTATCGAGATAGATTTGATTAATAAAGAGTAACACCTAAACTCGACTGTTTGGTTTCACATACAGTTTATCATTTGGTTTATGTTTATCACTATCACTGCACGTGAATGTCAATGTCACTGATAAATATACTGTTGTTTGATTAAACCATTCTTCATAATACGATAAGTTGGGATGTGTTAATAAATATTTTTACCGGTTATATTAGGTAACTTTGCAAAAAAAATCTGGTTTCGTTTTTTTTCTATTATTTAAAATGAGTAACTATAAAGATATTTTGAATAGTTCTAGAGTCCGTCGATATCACATAACTCACTATAATAAATTGTTCTAGTCTGTATTTCTGGAAGAATAAAATTTTTAGTGTTTTTAGAAAATTATTCGTCTTTTTTTTAATTCTAGTCGTATATAATTATTGTGTGTGGTATTCAATAAAGAATATTTGTAGGTATTGTATTGTTATTGTGGAGGTGTGTTTACTGAAGTTAAATATTTAACTATCACTGCGATGTTGTAACATTTATATAATTAATGTTTCCGGAAGATCACAACCAGACTAACGTGTTTTACGTTGCCAAACGAAATATTAATAGCTTTAAGATAATTGCTTGTAATTATCATCCGTTTTTTGTCTCAAGTTCAAAACAAAGAAAACAACAATACATACACGTTGCGTGTCGGTAAAGATAGTGTCTCTGACATATTTAAAGAAAACACGCAAAGTGCACCTGTTGGTCATTTGGATTGCTTTACATGTAATTATAAAATACCGCTCCCTTGTCGTGATCTTACGAATAGAATTAAAGAAAGTAGATCGTAATAGAATTATCGTTTTAATTTTTAAATGAAGTTGGTATGAATTCGTTTAAACAATTTTTAGGTGTATCGTTTTTTTTGTTCAGATTTAAATTAAAATTACTTACCTTCCTAATATTGCGCAGATCACGCCATAGAATATTATACAATTTTTTATTATAGGATATTATACAAGCTTTTACTTTAATTCATTCCAATTGTTTAAGTTGTTTGCTACCTCTCGTCTAGTCTTATTCAATTATTCGATCAAATTAGTAATTTAATTACAATTGCTTTTTTATAATTTTGAGTACCCACTACGACGTTTATTTTATTAAAGTTGTTAAGTATTTTGCTTCCAAGTACGAAACGTAAAAAACGACTTATTTTTTTGGTTTGGGTGACGGAGCCGTGTTACTTTTAGAAATTATATGGGGTTTAATTAAATCGTATAGAAATTTTTAGATTATTTTGATTCAGGACCGATGTGCGTATTGTAGGTACGTGAGTTGCAAGCATACTGCGAATGCTTGTATGCTTTTCAAGTAAGGCGATCATAACAAAAACAACTTTTATTTTTAGCTTCCATAACAGCTACAAAAAGTTGGTTCGATGCACTTTAAATGAATATTCCTGAGGTATGTTTATTTATATCTGGGTGCTTAATCGAATTTCTTGTCAGACAAGTAGTTTATATCAACTGTTTATATTATACGTAGTGCATGCATAAACACTGTCTTAGTGCAATGACAGGACATATCAAGTACATCAATGAAATCGCCTCTGAATACCTTATTTCATAGTAAAGAGGCATTATATTAGACTAGGGCCTAAATTTGTGATAGATGCGAATACGCAGTGCGACTCGCAGGACCTGAATATAATGACAGCAGTCCAAAATAGAGTTCTATGACGTGCTATTATAAGAAGCATATTATTTCCAGTAGTGAATTGAAATATACTATACAATACATTAAGTCAGGTAACGTGAGTTGTCACCAAAATGTTGTCATTAAATTTGCGCCTCTACAAATACCTACTCTCTCTAATTTTCGTATTCTAATTGACATGAAACACTAATCCCAGGTACAAATAAAATTATGTCACTCAGTTTCCATCATATAGCCTGTGAAAATGTATCGCAGCCGTACCCAAGCCTTTGTTAAGACTAAAGAAAATAATAGCGTACTTGGTCATTAGTCATTACAATCATAGGAAAAAACGTGGAAGTCTGCGATGCCCTGTTCAACGTTTCACATAACAGTATTGTTCGAACTTTCACTACAATTGCTATTGTTAAGTATTTACTGAAAGCAATGCTTGTTATTTTAGAATATTTAGTACATAGTGTTAAAATATTTTTTCGCCGTTTAGGTTTCAGTAGTACCAACGAGTGAAAGTAATATTTAATTAATGGGTATATATATACCTATTGTTTGTGTTCCGGTTATAGACATTGCAATGGGTCTGTTATCCCACGAAATTTAATTGAATGTGCAATCTAGCGCGAAATTTTCCAACTCGAATTACAAATATCGAATTGTAGCAGTTGGTGCGATCGATTGTCTGGATACAAATAAACTTGCCAGGGAACTGTTTATTCACCTGACATTTTCTCTACGTGTAGGTATCTATTTGTACCAGTCTCGATATCTACGAGTATAGTAATGAGGTTTTAAGTTATACTTAGGGTGCTCTTGTATTTATCAACAGCACCCCGTTGCAAATACGTATTCTTATTATGTTTTATTAATGATTCGAAATATTTATGGGGTATGCATATATTTTTTAAAATTTTAGGCAATTCATAAATATGAAATTAAGTAGGTACAGATAGCTTTTAATCAAATTCAGTTATAGATTACTTTTCAATTCTGGGCTTGAGAAGGCGAGGTGCAGCTAGTAATGAAAGTATGTGGGTATGCAAACTAAAAATATAGGCCACCGCCACCACACTCAAGCTTGTCGACCGAGCGAATTCCAGGTTTTAGATCCGGATTAGCAGAGGTTAGACCATTATATGTTTGTGCAATGATAATTTGAGTATCGTCGTTAAAAAATAAGCCAAATTTCATAAAGATCATTATGATATTTGGCTAGCGATTCGATTACCTTTATAATTTTATATATGTTTTAAGTTACATGAGTATAATCGGGCAAGGGTTTCAGGTTCACGTTGTTGTATATAAGGCCAGGTCACCGGTCGGGACGAAGCACTAGTAAATATAATGTTACCTTGTTTAACAACACATCGAATAAAATAAATAATATTTTTAGTATTTTCTTTTGTTTTTGTTATAGTGCATGAAGGCGTACGTGGAATTCGAGGTATGCAACGGTGCGTACGAGGTGTCGTGCCCGGACGCGCGGTGTCGGGTCGGCGCAGCGCTCGCTCTCGACGAGATCTCCAGTCTCGTCGACTCCGGCGTCATGGAGAAGCATCTCAAGTTTAGGCTTAACCATGGTAAGTATATTTCGACAGCCTTAGCTAATCTATCTTATCTTTATATAAGCGAAAGCTGACTGACTTATCTATCAACGCAGGGCCTAAACTATAAGGGTTAGAAACTTCAAAATTTGCACAGTGATTCATTTTACAGCGTAGGGGTGCACTAAGAAAGATTTTTTGAAAATTCACCTCCTAGGGTGGTTATCGTGCGCAGACAAAATCGCTGACAGAAGCTAGATCTTATTATAAACGCGAAAGTGAGTTTGTTGATTTCGGTTTCACACCTAATGTGCTAGCTAATTTTGATGAGCTTAATTATAAATATATATGGAACCTTGGAAAAGAACGTTGGCTCCCCTTTATCCAAATTCCGCGGGATAATGGATTTCCACGGCGGTGTAACCGCGAAGCACATATAATTTGAGGTTAAAAAATCTTGTCATATGAGAATTGTAGCGTCATCAGAAAGTATCTAAAGTTTATCTCAACTATAGAGATTTATTACTTTTATTAGTATTATTATTTTATTTAATTATAAGTAACTAGCTTCTGCCTGCGACTTCGTCCGCGTGGAACTCCTCCTTTTTTGCAGTCGGTTAAAAAGTAGCCTATGTCCTTTCTCAGGCTCCAGACTATCTTTGTACCAAATTTCATTTCAATCGGTCCAGTAGTTTTAGCGTGAAAGCGTAACAGACAGACAGACAGAGTTACTTTCGCATTTATAATATTAGTAGGGATAAATATCTAGAGGACAAGGTACACCTACATACTGCCGTGATAGCATAATATTTGTTATCAAATTTTGGATGCAAATCTTGGTTTAAATTATCGAAACTGATAATCGGCTTGATGGGATTTATCTCTGATGATAATCAAAGATATAGAGCGCGCTCGCTTTAGGATGCATATAACAAGCGGACTCCTCGCTGCGACTAATGAACGCTGTCGCACGCTCTGATTGACTGCACACGGACCTAGGGCTACTACAAAGAATTCGCGAACAATACAATCACAACAATCACCAAAACTTAATATAGGTATAGGGAGTGTGTTATACAAAATTGATAAACATCGTCGATTATATTTTATTGCGCATAAATATTTTAAGGAGAATAATATGTTGTCATTTTTATCTTTCAATCTTAATATTTAAATATTCTCATTACATTTATAATCCAGCTACTTTAATTGAAATAATAAAGTACATCGTTTATTTGCTTTCAAAGAGAAAGAAAGAAATATTTCACGAGCCTAACGAATTACAGTGACTTAATGAAATATCTAGGGGTAGGTAACGCGATGGGGCTGCGACAGATGGAATTGTGACAAATGAACAAAGCGAAAAGAAAACATACAAATAACTGTCAACCATAAATATCGTTCGTAATTCTAACATGGCACCCACACGCCATGCAATTTGATTTGCATGATGCGCTCTGTTTAGTTCCTATCGTTGCCTATGTGATTTTATAGTAACTATCGGTTATTGGTATATACATTGTACATGCTATATGCGATTGTTACATCACTAACATACGTTATCAAGTTACACCGACTAGGTGTGTACTGTGGGTGCTAAAAGAAACATTAAGATGGTAATCACCGTAATTTCTGATGCCTGCGCAGTTACTACACATTGAAATTAAGAACGTACTACTATAGACGGATTTAACTCGAGTAAGTATTTTATTTTATTGGCTGACGTTTCGGAACCTTTACAGATTCCATAATCGTAGCACGTCTGAGCTGACAACTCAGTCAGCTCAGTCGTGGTCAGCTATTGTTTTTACAATGGTAATAACCGTTTTATCAATGTTTTCCAAAGACCTTTAAGGCATCAATTTTCCAAAAACCAGTGTGAGATTGTCTTTTGTTAAAGAGGTCCTAGTTTATATTTAAATATTTAGATAGAAAGGGAGCTTACTCAACATAAAACTTTTCAGGACATGCGAAAAACTGATTAATATGTTCGATTGCGCGCATAGTTTGCTTCGAATCGAATTTCATACAGCAATAAACAATATAAAAATAAAACAAACGTTCAGGTTTTTGAGTTGGTTTTCTTTAGATTTAGATCTCAAGTGTGCGGCAACTTACAATGTAACGTTACGTAAAAAAGGCTCCGAAAATACCTATTACGCAGAAACATGGTACGGTTAGGTTAAATCGCAAGGTTTTGAAATAAATGCAAATGCTGGGTTTGCGTGTAACGTCAACTCAGTTCAATTTAAGGTACCTTTAGTATAGTTACCATTACAGTAATACCAATATCTTGATTAAGAATATTAAATAAAATGTTAACGTTACCTTATTTAATAAGTGCTTGTTTTAACTTGTATAGGTATATTTTTTATTTTCTTTACAGTCCTTTATTTTGTCTGATTTGGTAGTAATTTGAAATTATATGATTAAAACGTATATTTATTTCATATAATTTCTGTAACACAAATTGAGGAAAAATATTTGCATATACGTAATGAGATGTAAATATGCTACCTCAGAGTAAATTTATAACTTATACCTATTTACGTTTCTAATATTATTTATTTCCAAACGAAGACTAGTATACTGAAGTATATTACTTAGACTTAAATTATAAACTTATTTTTTATCTACTAATTGTGATTATTTCCAAAATAAAAATAAATTGTTATAATTAAATAATTTATTTATATTTTATATTTTAAATTGTATATCAGAATGGCATGCAATATCAATAAAAACAATTTAACAATCATTGCGTTAAATATAAATGAAGTTCTTGTAAACATTTATAACAGAATCTGTGACACGACATAATTTCTCAAATTTTATTAATTGTGGTTATTAAATACAAGAGCACATGCATAAATCTTTACATATTAAACATGACCGGAGCGATGAATCATATTTAATGATGATAGGAAGTAACCTCTGTGCTCTTCTGCGCTGGGAGGTCACGACACATTCGACTTCCTTCCTCTTTGAACTGTGGAGTTACCAGACGAAATTCTAACTGTGTAAAAGGATTCGTGTTAGACAACATTTATATTATATAAGCATTACTCTATAAGGTTTAATAATTGATGTCAGCACTCATTAGTACCCTTTTAAAATCCATTCGAGGCCATATTACTTTATCTCTTAATATTGGTTACTTGTAGCGCAATAAAATATCCGTCTGCCGCATTTTATTGTACCGAATGCATTTTATGCGGCCAATATAAACCGTTGCTGTTTCAGTTTACTGCCGACGCGGCGCAGACCGTGTGAAACGGCTTTATTGGTAGAGTCAATACACGACCATGACACCGACTGCCCGAGGTGCCCGTATATCTAATAAATTAAGATCGTGTGAACTCCTCTTACTTGGATAACGCTAAGCGATATTTTAATAAATATTATTATTTCACTTCATTAAAGACAGAAACATCAAAAAACCTGCATCAATCAATTGAGAACCTAAAGCTTTAGTGGACGGCATTGCATAATTGGGTCATAAAGTGATCGATTGCCGACCACAAACTGGAGGACGTAGCGTGGTTAAGCATCCTACAATTGATGAAATGGCGAAGGTCTTTAGAATGCGTTCGATGCAAGCGGGACGAAACGGTTGCTGTGGTGGTCCTAGGGGAGAAATTGTATTTAGATATCGGCTGCAGACGAAACACAAAAAAATATCACGAAGTTTCTGAATGTGAACTCTTGATCGAAATAGGTACAGCCATAAGCAACGTCAGATATAATGTTTGAATTTACATAAAACTACAATATAAAAAGGTCTCACAATAACTGCGGCCAAGTATCCATCGTAGCTAACTACCATCCAGCTTATTCTGTGCATTGAGAAACATATTTGCTGAGCCTATTGTTATAAAGATTTTAATGGATTCCATTCATACTGGATACTGCTGACTTTACCTTAGTACTGAATTTGTTCGTTGTCATAAAAATATATTGTTAGAACGGCTATGACGACGAAATTGAAGTGTATGTCATCTTACTATATTGTGTTATTTTTAAAATTTGACTGCTTTATTATATCTTTTCTTCTTTCTAACTATAGAGTTGTATAATTTGCATTCCTGTTTTCTTAATATAAATGGAAGCATTTTAATATTATCTGTCATGTAAATAATCCCTATTAATATTATAAATGCGAAAGTAACTCTGTCTGTCTGTCTGTCTGTCTGTCTGTCTGTTACGCTTTCACGCTAAAACTACTGCACCGATTTAAATGAAATTTGGTACATAGAAAGTCTGGAGCCTGAGAAAGGACATAGGCTACTTTTTAACCGAATGAAAAAAAAGAGGAGTTCCACGCGGATGAAGTCGCGGGCAGAAGCTAGTGATTTATAAAGCATCAAATCATATTAAAATAATCGAATATGAACGTACTCGTAAGCAAGATAAATAAAGTAACCTAAAATTTATTAGGTACATTGTTTTTATAATCAATTCATATTTAAAGCGGACTTTTGAAAGGTTGATTGCTTAGGGGTAAACTTTCAGTGTAATTAACTTCCTCTTTTGAGCCGGTATAAAAATGTAATTATTACTTTTGCACTACCTTGCTCTATTTTTATAAGGTCTCTTACGAATACAATCACCATGTGTGACTGAGTGTAATTGTAATTGTCCTTATATGCGTTGATAATTTCAATTTTGTGCCAAAACGAGTTAAATTGTTACCGAGAACTCCGAGATAATTTTATAATTTCCTTAATTGAACTAATGGAACAGGTCTCGCTATATAAATATATATTTTTATAGGTGCTTATAAAGGTATATATATTTTATTTCGATCTATGTGACATATTGCTTTTGTTTGTAACGGTTATTATTATAATAAAAATGAATCACCGAAATGTATGTAGATAGGTACAAAACTTCCGAACGATTGCACCAAATTGAATAATTCCTTTTTTGTTGTGTTCGTTTATGTCAGGACAATATTTCTATAAGACATCCGTGGAAAGCCACAGCTAGTATAATGATATATATATAATATAGTTAAACTTAAAATACTAAATAAGAACACTTCATACTTCACTTCTTTCTTATATATTTATATTATATTATATGAGGAAGAAAAACATCGTATCATCATACCTTAAAAACTAACTTAATATATAATAATACTAGCGATCCGCCCCGGCTTTACATGGGCGCTATAAACCCTTCTCTTGAATCACTCTATCCATTAAAAACCGCTTCAAAATGCATTGCGTAGTTTTAAAGAATTAAGTAGGTATACATATGCAGCATAGCATCTTGTGATAACATTATTATAAAATAATTACGCGTAACGTGTAATGTCAACGTAAAATCAATATACACGAGTTAAAACCGTCACAGTTGTGTTATCAATTTATTTAACCCGCTCAATTTATGACGTGTGACACTTTGAGATGCCGATAAATATGGTAATAATATCATAATGTTCTAATTTAGTGTGTATATATTTTATTTATCATAATTATTTTTGCAGAAGTGGCAATGGACGCTAACCGAGCGTTTTGCCCGCGCGCCGGCTGCGACACTGTGGTGTCAGTGCGGGCGGCCAGCCCGGCGCATTGCCCGACCTGTCGACACGACTTCTGTTCTCAGTGTAATCAAGAGGTAAGGAAAATAGAAAATTTAATGATCATCGAGCCTATGATGAACTGACATTTTGTCGACATAATATTGAGAACGTTGTCGATATGAAGAAATAAGAGACGACGTCGACATGATAAGATGTCTGGATGTCGACAACGTTACTAATTTTGGACAAATCACCGCGATAGTTAGACGACATCGATATGACAAGATGCCGACTGGACAATTCACTATACTTACTCGTAGGCTGGTTTAAAATATTCATAGTAATCGTTAGTAGCCAGATGTAAAAGTTACGAAAAAAACAATGAAGATTTTGTTTTGTCTAGGCCGTAATGCCAAGGAGAAACACCGGGCGTAGTTCAATTGATTGGTTTTGACGAGATCAAACAACCTTTATATTTTATTAGTGACGTACAAATAACAACATAGAGAATCATATTCAATTCTGAGTTCTGAGTACGAATCCTGCCAGGGACAGGTGTATGTGTAATCCATTTTCATCTTGTTCTTAGATGTCCTGATACGTATGCATGAATGTTTGTCCAGTGTCTATTAAGATTTTATTATTATATATTTCTGGAATATAACATCTAGAACGGATTCAACTCGCATTAGTTATTTTTCAATATAATATTATGAAAACTTTACTGTTCTATATTCTTGACCTACAGAGCTGACGATAGCTTAACACTAAATATAGTATATTAATTATAGTTGTTTTATACCAATGAGTAATAAAGTCGAAAGTGTCAGAAAATATTATATACTATCGGCCCCGGCAGACGTCGTCCTGCCCGTCCGATTGTTTCGTCAAAGATCTGTCAAAGTCTTCTGTCACTTCTTCATAAGGCTTCATATTTTCCCCGTTTTTTACACATTTTCCACTGTTTCTTCGCTCCTATTGGTCGCAGCGTGATTTTATATAGCCTAAAGCCTTCCTCGATAAATGGTCTATCCAACAAAAAAAGAATTTTTGAATTCGAACCAGTAGTTCCTGAGATTAGCGCGTTCAAACAAACAAACAAACAAACTCTTCAGCTTTATAATATTAGTATAGATATATTGTGCATTTGTAAATATCGTAGAGCAACTAGAGTGGTATTTCGTCGCCATTTTGAACTTTCCTAGCTAGGCTAGCCCTATCAAGTATTCCAGTGTAGGTCTAGAAAGCTTAGGGCTTTCACGTAGTCAATAGAATTGGGTCGAGCGGAGGCCCACAATACCGGCCGCGATTAGAGCTTAGTTTTTGTATTCGAGTGTCACTTAACCGATAAAAAAATGCAGGAAGTTCTCGAATGTTCTTCTATAGGTTGCTGAAGATGGTGGTTTACGTCACACCTAATCACATTTACGGTGGAACTGGTCTATACTTGTTTTAGTTTAATCAGCATGACGAGTAAGTTAAATCGCGAACTTCTGTTTTCGCATACAGTTAAGAGCAATAATAATATGTATATTTTTTTAATAATTTATACTAGACTAGATAAATAATGATAGACAATTGGGAATCATGATCAAAGTTAGCGCATAAATTAAAGTTGTAATATAAAAAGCGCATTTAATTTTCCCTAATCCACCTGTTTACTTCTGGATCATGTTATACAGTGTTTTTTGCAACGTCGCAGTCGCGCGACAACGAAAATTCAGTATTTCTGTCGCAGGACATGCGTCGCGTGTCGGTTTGTTGTTATAAAGTATTGATTCAGATATATAAGTAGTCTCGCGTTTTACAAACCCGCGATTGAATCGCTACAAAAAGTCGCCATGTCCCTCAATGATTTCTCTTGGTCCGGTTGCGTTTTTCTTAAAAGTGGGTTGTATTATTTATGTCCTCGCTTTCTAGTAGGTAGACACACGCCACTTGATATATCGTTTGTTTACATCTGCAAACCGAATGAATAAACTTTGTCGAATAATATGCAGCACCTAAAGTATTATCTTAATGTTTTTGTCTTAAAATACGTACCTAGTGAATTTTGTTGGCTTAGGCAAGATTTGAATATTTCCGAGATTATCGTTTAGTCATGCATATTAAGTAATAGATTTGTAAGCATTGTTATTTCTTTTATTGATATTAACTAAAATAGCACTCGTAAACGGTAATTATGCAAATAAATAATACACACGTTACATTCTAGCTTTACTAATATTATGTGAGTAAAACCATAGACGGACACATACACGTTTGTCCATCTATCTCTCTCTATTCGCGAAACCAACTAATGTTTCTACGAAATCTTAAAAAACTGATTTCATGTGAACGTATTTGGGGCCCTTATAAATTTGCACACCAAACGACTGGCGGATGACATAGCAAAATTATAGTTTATTTGATTAATTTTGATTTATAATAGTGATGTTTTACTCGTCGGTTTAAATATGTTCAGACATGTGGACTTACTTTACTTTTTTGTGTAGATCCAAGCATTTTTAATATTAGAAAAATAATACCGCGTAGGTACGTTTGCCGGAAAAATAATAAATATTTTATGAGCCTTAAATTGGGGATCATCCATTAGAGGTTTCTTTTTCCCACACTTTTAATGCGTCACGTTCCGATTTATCCCCCGTCCCTCTTATGAGCGTGATGCAATTTGCAAAAAAAATAATGAAGATATATCCTGTAAAAATTTAGCATGACGTCACTCTTTACCACACTTTTCACCACGAATTGATGTCATAAGCCCAAGCCTTGAACTTAGACCTTTAAAATGGCTTTGTCATTTCTGTTAAATTTAGAAAAGTATAAATATTACGTGCCCTTTAATTTTTTTTTGATACTATGCTTGTAAAATAAAAAAATACGCGAGTTAAATCCGTTAATAGTTGTTTCATTCCACTATGCTTGTAGTTAGTATGAAGGATTATATTATGTACATACAAAGTTATTATTAGTAAATTCTGTTCTCTCTGTTGTCTATTGCATTGCCTGTTCTCCCTATTTTAATAACTTAGAATATCTTATAATGATGTTTCTGAAATTTATAATGAAGTAAGTAATTAAAATAATCGGGTTTTAAATAACTTTGCTTGAAATTGTGGAATATTAAACTTAATCTTGGTTCAAGATACTCTAGAACTTTTCAATTAAATGAGATCGGTGTCGGCTTTATTGGGCTTAGCAAAATAGACTGATGGATTTTTGGAAAATTCATTAACTTTGTCCTAAGTTAGAATGGTGAACTCAGGTACGGTACGCAAATAGAATATTTTCAGCATACAACAAGCCTAGTATAACCAACAAGAGACATAAAAATAATTTTAACAATACGGCAAACTTCTTTGTGGATTAAATCGTACAAAGGTTAAAAGGAGATAGAGCAACAAAAACACGTTTTTAATTATAACCCAAATTGCCAACCCAGCTTTACCTTAGGGATGTATTAAAGCCTTCTCGCTTACAAAGTGTCCTATCATTTCCAAAATGGATGACCCTTTTTGTTTTCTGCATAGGAAAATGTAACCTTTATAATATCTGTTTAGAGTTGAAGTTTCTTTGTTTATTTGACACGCTGAGGGTCGAAAGGAACGTTATTAGGAGTTAAATTAGAATTAGGATCGTTTGTGGGGCAGGTTGTTTGTTGGTTTCAATAGTGATCGCATGAATTTGGGTAAGATTCAAGTAGGCAACCCCGATAGATTTGGTTTCACGTGTTAACATATTATTGGCGGTTTGGTTTGATTGAATTTATTCAAAGGGTTTAAGATTCTTTGTTCAATTAAATTAAATACACTTACCTATTTGTTATTATAATCGATCTTTTATAATATAACCTATATTTAAAATAGATTTGTTCATTGGAATGAAACAACTATTAACGGATTTAACTCGCGTATTTTTATTTTATTAGCTGACGTTTCGGATTCTTTACAGTTTCCAAATCGATTTGTTCATGTTACCCAAAGACATAATTATGTGTACCGAAATTTAACTTAACCTCCAGTTGTTTTAGTGTCAATTAGCTGTGATAGGGGCAAACAAACACACATTCCATTTCGGAGCTATTTACGCATACTTTAATTAATAATATTAATACTTATGTAATATACGGTAATAAACTACACTGATTTAATTATCTACGGGTACGGATCTCTCCATAATGTATCAAAAGTTATTATATAAGTTATGGCCTCCGTTGCATATGTATATTGTATATACTACCTATATTACAGTACCTACTACTATTATATTAATGAATACTAACAAGAAACTAGATATACCCTGCACTGGTCATTATCATATCATATATGTAAATTAACCAGTTTATTGCTAGCTGCACAAGATCAATTTAGTTTTAGGAAATAAAAAGATTTGGCACTGTATATCTAAATAATATATCGGATTTTATATCGAAACTGATATTTAATGATACAGTGTGGTAGGTACCTACCTATATTTTTCCATGCAATTTTTAACAAATAAAATGTACTTATTTAACTTTCTATTTTATTTCCTTTGTCTTGAATGACCTGAACGAAAGTATATTTGCATTCAATTTACCTCGACAATTTCTTTAATTTTACGTTGACAATGTAAATAACTATGTCAGTGTTTTTTTTTTCATTTTGGGGACTATTGTATTCAAATTCTAACCCAGTGGTGGTTGTGTCGTCAGTCTGTAAGGCCGTGTCACTTTCGGACATGCCTTTCGAGTTAATGACAGACGCCACTTGACAGGCATACAAACGCGATTCTATTAGCAGCTTGGCCTTGACGTTTCGTCAGCCAAGTTACAAAACAAATCTTGTTGATAGACGATGAACGTTCTTCACAAAAAATGTAATTTGAACAGTACGATAAATTAATCAAGTCTCAAGAACTAACTTGTACATTCAATTTATGTCCTCAAATGTCTTTGAAACACTAGCTGTGCCCCGTTGATTTACCCGCGTGAAAAGGAATACTTCGTTTATCTTTATTCCAAAATCCATCAACAATAATATGCAAACTCATATTCGCTTGTATATAAGGATTAAGGATAATATTTTTTACCTTTAATTCTCCGAACGGTAAGAAGATTTATAGCATTCGGGTTAAATTAAATGACTAAGCAATATTTGACAAATCACCGTTTTTATATGTACTTGAATTGAATACATCATCAACAACAATCTTTTTTTAACATAATCCGTTGACCACATAAATTATATGTCTGGGGTCGTAGGGTATAACAATTTTATCCTAATGCATATGAAGGTCGAGAGGCTTATATCCTTTTCACTAGGTCCGTATGACCACATAATCGGCGTACCTTTAAACCCAACTCTAATAAACTGTATTTATTTGACAGTGGCATGGCAGCATGTCGTGCGAAGCGGCCGCAGCCTCGTCGTCCATTGGGGGCGCAGGAGCCCCCCTCCTGCCAGATTCCGAGCTGATCAAGCTGTGCCCGATGTGCCGCGTGCCCATCGAGAAGGACGAAGGATGTGCGCAGATGATGTGCAAACGGTGCAAGCATGTTTTTTGCTGGTACTGCCTCGCTTCGCTTGATGTAAGTTATCTTTTCTCAAGTTCCCTTGCCAATTGTGATGTTGGTGTATATTGGGTAACAGGTACTATTGCTGTTAGACTCTATTTATTAACTAGCTCTTGAGGTTTTACCGCCGCAGTATTATTATTTCGGTTCGGAATAAAAATTACCTAACCTTTGATTTTTTTCCAATAAGTATATCTCGGCAGCTAAATTAATCGAAAGGAAGGCGCCACGAACTCGTTGTATTTGTTAAGTTTGTTTTTTGTATTTGGTATTTTTAGAGATTTAAAGAGGCCAATCCAATCAAACGACATCAAAAGCAAGATCCTTTGCAAATTATATTCGAATAAATCTCATTACTTCGTTAGATAAATTGCTTATTATGTATAGGTAATTGTATGGTATCGGAAGCGTAAATAAGCAGTGCTCAATCTTTCCAAGCTAAATATAGTTGCCAGTAATTTTCCAGCACGTTTTGTTTATAATTGTTGGAAGACTAGTCCCCTTGACCGCCATTACCCCATTCGTCTCATGGCGTGAAGTGTTAACGATGTACAATGTTAAGAGTTAAGTAAGCATTATGTAAGATTAAAAGATACTTATAATTGAAAATGAATGCATCATTCTTAAGAATAATGATGAAGTTAAACGCGTGTGTCTTAAGGAAACGTAACTGGAATTCAATGAACAAATCGAATGAATAGGTTCGGAGTATTTTTACATTGAAAATAACTGTGCTATTGTTCTTATTATGTATCACCATGCTATTTATCGTATAAAGTAGTTATAGTTACAGACTTAAAATGAACTAAAGGAAACTAAAATAATATGTATTTATGTATATCATTTAAAGGCTTAGCAGTTTGGCATGTTTGGTCAATAAAGGTTGTGAGTATGAATAATACTTGCTTCATAAACAAGTTTTGTATTTGGAACATTTGATTAATCAGATTACCATATATGTAATATAATATATGTATCTACAAGTTGGAGGATATCTGAAGCACATCTTAAATCATTCATTGTTGGAAGTATTTAGAGTTGAAAAAAAAAACTACCTTATTTGTTTGGGTACCTACAAATAATATATTTTTATTATTGTTACTAAACCATCGATATCGATAGTTTCGGTTGATACATAAAAATTACTTTTATTCGTTTTTAGATTTATTCTCAGCATGCAGTCACACTGCTAGGTCTGAAATCATTACTGTCGAAATTATCCATTACTAGATCTAGCTAGCTTAGGATAATAAACATGTACAATAATAATAATTCACTTTTATAGTAACTGGTTAAGACATAAATAGCATTACTCATTTTTTAACCTATAAAACAATTATTAGGATAATATATATCCCTACTAATATTATAAATGCGTTAGTAACTCTGTCTGTCTGTCTGTCTGTCTGTTGCTCTTTCACGCCTAAACGGCTGAACGGATTTTGATGAAATTTGGTATGGTAATAGATGATAACCTAGAAATGGACATAGGCTATAAATAATCACGCCATCGTTCTTAGGGGGTAGGCAGTAGGCAGATAACTAAATTGAGATAGTGATTTTTAGTCGTTTTGGTTGGGACTTTTGCTCTTTCACGTCTAAACGGCTAAACGGATTTGGATGAAATTTGGTATGGTAATAGATGATAACCTAGAAATGGACATAGGCTATAAATAATCACGCCATCGTTCTTAGGGGGTAGGCAGTAGGCAGATAACTAAATTGAGATAGTGATTTTTAGTCGTTTTGGTTGGGACTTTTGCTCTATTGCTCTATATATTATAAATGCGAAAGTAACTCTGTCTGTCTGTCTGTTACGCTTTCACGCTAAAACTACTGGACCGATTTAAATGAAATTTGGTACAAAGAAAGTCTGGAGCTTCAGAAAGGACATAGGCTACTTTTTAACCGGCTGCAAAAAAGGACGAGTTCACGCGGACGAAGTCGCGGGCAGAAGCTAGTAATATATATATTTGATTAATGTTTCCTCCAAGGTGTCTATACTTTGCAAGATAAGTAGGTAAGTACTTAATTATTTTCATCTGAATGTTGAAGTTGTTGGTGTAGCTCATTTGTTAAATTTTCTGAACTAGAGACTGACGGCGGCTCACTCCCGTTAAATCACCCATTTATTACCTTTCCTGTGTAGGAGAATAGGTAGTAGTTTAATATTATCTTCAGGAAAATCATATTGTATGTCGACGATGGCAACAGCATGATTTAGCAATTTAATTTAGGAGTCGCAAGTACCTGAAAATCCAAGTAATTAAGTATGGAAGATGAAAGTGAATGAACTTTGATTCCAGCTCTGATTTCTTGTAGCCTTAACAGATGAAAGATAATTAGATACTTGGGTTGAAGTACTGTTTTTTTCAGGCATTGATCATCAAATCAAAGAGAGACGCTAAATTAACTTCTTGCTAACAGACCAGATACCTATATTTGTTTTGTAACACTAAACCGGTTTGTGAAACATACCGTCAATAAGATCTTTATGTTCGAATAAGACTGCCGCGTTGATTTGCATTTGTTTCTATTTTTCAAGTCGAATCTCAACTTAGTAGTCTGGTATAGTATTTATATTGTGCATATTGCTGTTTTTTCTAATTAGTATGTATAGTAATTTTCTGATGCCTTCGCGGTTATTACACATTGGAATGAAACAACTGTTAACGGATTTAACTCGCGTATTTTTATTTTATTTTATTAGCTGACGTTTCGGATTCTTTACAGTTTCCATAATCGTAGCACGGCTGAGCTGACAATAGTCTAACGCTAAAGTATGCTAGTATGTATAGACTGATCTTTTATAACGCAAAAAAATAATAAAACTGTATGTAGCTACTACTAGTTTAATAATAATACTATAAATAAATTATTCAAATGGAGTTCAAGAGCAGGTCTAGAATCTCCTTGGAAACAAAAGTTGTATTTGTTTTAAGAATTCATAGTTTTATTTTTGGAAAATTATGAATTCTGTTCTAATACATTGCACAGTCAGACCGAGCATTTTTCTGAATATTGATGATTTAAATGTATATACTTCTTAAGAGTCATTACAAAGGAAAAAAACTAATTTATTTTGTAGTAGCAGAGGTCATCTCTTTTTATATTATTTTGTTGGATTGAAAATTCTAAGTATAGCTAATTTAAAATCGTCGTAATGTTGTCTGAGTTATTTATCATGATTTATTAAATGATTGAGTCTCGGGGCAAAAAATCTCAATCCCTTTTAAAACTAACCCGGCACTTAATGACATTTAAATATTGTTATTACGACGCAAAAAGCGCTATTTATAAAACACGTGCAAACTTTGTTCTCTATTCCGGTTTTGTCAAATATATTTCTGCAGGTATAAAGTTTGTAAAGTAAAAAAACAACTTAATTCATAGCTTGATTTTGTTTTAGGATGATTTTCTGCTGCGCCACTACGACAAGGGACCGTGCAAGAATAAGCTAGGACACTCACGCGCATCTGTACTATGGCATCGAGCGCAGGTTAGACTATACTCTGTGTATATCTATTAATCTACTGTATAAAAATAAGTCGGGTTTTCCTTCCTGACGCTATAACTCCAGAACGCACGAACCGATTTGGCTAATTTTGGTCTTGAATTATTCGTGGAAGTCCAGGGAAGGTTTGTAAGTAGACGAAAAATTTAAAAACATCTTGAAAAAGTGTAAAATCAACATCTTTCTATACTCTCATAGACAAAGTGATTGACGGTAAGTGGCAGAAGACTTACAGATCTTTGACGAAACAATCGGATGGGCAGGACGACGTCTGCCGGGGCCGCTATTTTTATAATAATTATAATTATGGTACACTCTATTAAAACATTGTTATTTTTCTTTGAGTAATAAAGCATAGCTTGATAAATTGTACACCTTCACAAATTCCAATACTTATTGTATCTATAATTAATTATTTCAACAAAAGTGTCATTTCAACTTCTAGAATACAATTACAAGTGGGTACTTATAAGTGTATCCTCACATATTGCTTTATTGTAACTAGGTAAGATATGTTATAAGTGTATTTAGATTGTGAATAATGTTTTGTTGTTTTCTCAGGTGGTCGGTATATTCGCCGGCTTCGGTTTACTGCTACTGGTTGCGAGCCCGTTGCTCTTGCTGGCTGCACCTTGCATCGTCTGCTGTAAATGCAGGTACAGTGGAATTTCAAGATCCTTCTTAACATCATTTTTCACGAACTTGAGGGCCTTTAGACGAAGTTACCATAGACAAGATCAAGATTGATTATTTTTTTTATGAGTCGTAGAAAATAAAATACTTAAGAGTGAAAAACCCTGGTGTTATTGTCAGCCTTAATCTCATTCAATAAAAAAATGGATAAATGTTTTATTAAATTAATATTCCCATATTTGAGATCTTGGATGGCTATTCCCAATTTATTATTTTATGCCAGGTATGTCCAACCTTAATAACTACGACGTGTCATCGACTTGTCACGCGAATCACCTGTATACATATGTTCTATTCTACTACATACCACGGTACACCATCCCTGTCCTATACCATATGATTTAATCAAGTCACTTTACTTACAGGTGCATCACATCATTCTAGTGATTGATTACGTAGGCACATTTTGAACAGTCAATAATAATTTACCATTTTATCATCATTAGAACCAAAATTACTTACAGGTTTTTCTTTAGGTAAATTTGAAGGATTCGATTCATGTCGACTCATTTATTTAAACGCGGCTGTGAGGTTTACTGCAAATCAATATTTGAAATATAAACTGTCGTTCTTATTTTGTATTTTACATTTCCAATGCTCCTTATTATACAATTGTTGCAATAGATTTGATCAAAATAGGTACCATGATATTTATTCAATTACCACGAAACCTGTTACCTCGTATATGATCTAAATGTATATTTATTTTCCTGCGCTAGGCGGCTCCAACAGGCTGGCTCTGGCCGCACATTCGCAGTGTTGCCATTTAGAGAAGACTAGAAATCAGTAATCGTGTCCAACAAAATCACTAAGAAATCTAATCTGGCCACTAGAGGAAATAATAAAACACATCGAGGTATGGGTGTTTTTAATTTTGTTCTGGGGTGTACAAGGCTCGTTTTCAAATCATCAAATCCATCATCATCGGGTATTTCTCGAATTCCAATGTGACATCATCATCAAGTCTTTTCTGCATGATTTTTATTTATTTCTGGCCATCTGCAACCATCTTGGTGAAGGCGGTGAATGATATTGAGTGCGTGTCAAATCTTTATATTTGAAACTAAGGTTCTCATTAATAGATAGATCTCGAGTCGACATAAGTCTTGAGTTATGACAAAAATTGCAGTTTTCTGTGATTTAATCATTACTTTGACATTACTTGACGCAAATATCATACTCGAAATCTATTTGATAACATAGACATTAGTTTTCTAATACTTATTGCGATGGAAGTGCCTGAATTAAAAACAAGTACCAAATATTTTGAAATGTATTTAATTGAGATGTTTTCTGAACTCGAAGGTTGACTTGTGGACTATGTCTTGTGGTATGAGTTACGCATTTTTAGACCTTATAATAAAACAAATACCGTTTCATAATTAGGTATACGTAAAAAAATGTCTTTAATGTAATGGTTAGCGCTGACGTTTGGCACGTTTAGGGACTATTTCACAATATTTAAGTAAGTCACGAATAAGATATTGGCAACATGTCCAGCGGATATAAAGTCGTAAGGTTCGAATAATAAAACAATATAATAAATTATACACCTAAAGGAAAGAGAGATTAGCTTACTATTTGGAGCTTGAAAATTTTTTTATCTGCTTGAAATTTTGCCTATAACTTAATCGAGACTTATTTAGACACTTTTAAGCAAGCCTTTTGTCTAGTTTATATTTCATGAATTTTACTTTGCAGTAAACCAACAGAAACTCTTAAAAAATAATTTAAAGCGCTTTGCTTGCTATGTCAGGCGTAGAATTTGACAGAAAGGGCAAACATATATAACCTCAATGTATAATTTTACATTCGAAAGTAACTCCGTAGGTAATTCGTTTTCGTTAGTGTAGGTGTATTAATATTAATAAGTGTAGGTGTATTATTATTTAGAATTCTGCTAACTGATATTAAAAGTTTTTATGTAACGACGCCCGACATATTGTGTAATTGAAATACTTATTCAAGTACCTTTCTTCTGAGAAACTCGTCACCGTAGACTAACTCGTGAAGGCTCGAGATAACGGTTTATGTTTATTGACAGTATTAATATAAAATTGTAACACAAAAAGTTATCTAGATATTTTTTTCATTTCAGACTATGCAATCCTAGCACAAAGAACTTGGAAGAAGTGGATGAAATCGAGAGCATAAGTCCTGGTCGCGACGACGATGGCGAAATATCTCGCGCCAGATACTTATCCGACTGACGCTCAAAAAGATATTAAATTGGCCAAAGTGGACGAATACCATTCCTGGCCGATTGACGAACTCCGCCATTGGTCCAGTCATCGCGTGGTATCGTGGACGAATTTGGCCGAATCGTATTATGTTTAGACAGGCCAACAGATTGTTTTGTAGAAAAGTTAATTCATCAATTAGTAATTTGGGCAGATATTGGACGATATGGATAATTAATGGCCAATTTAATTATGGATATGGATTATATTAACTGGTTGATTATTTAAATGGACGAGGTTGGCCGTGATAACACGTGTAAGGTAGAACTTGGCGGTAATCAACTGATTAATTGGGGTGTGGTGAGCATTCTAAAATGTTAAACCAATTTGACTTTAATAGTTTTCCAACAGACAGTGTCCGTGTAATATGTTATGATTCTGGTGATTGATTTGGTAAAATAAAAGTAGCATTTAAATGGTTAGTACATACGTACAGATTGAGAGTCGCTGATAAATGAAAGTACTTACCGTTAAATTAAAATAAGGAGTATTTGAAAATTAAATGACGTATATGGCCTAATAAGAAAACTTTACAAAGAACAAAGAGTAAAATCTTGGATATGCTTAGCTATTTACCAACGTTTTTGTGGGTGGGATGTATTTTTATTCCAAAAAACCAGTTGGACTCGTGAGTTTCAAAGTGTAGTGGACATGTTGACCATGTTGTAGTCATTCGTACATTCATGAATATGTGTGTTATTTAGAAAATTAATGTGCAACTAATGATCGATGGCCGTGTATTTCGTCGCTTAATATAAATGTTCAATGATTGGATTGACGACTACGAAGCAACATAGAAAAAGTTACCTTCGATTCAACTGCACAAATTTGGCTATTAGGTATATGTATATAGATAAAGTGGTTTCGCAAATACTTGGATCTCTTAATAATGTGGATGAAACTCGGCATTGTTATGTTTAAATTATTCTACAACTGTTGATTAAAATCACATTAAATCTAACGTCAACAATGTGACTTATAATACATTTAACTATTTGCCGTTCATTTACTTACAACCATTTTTCAACTGCGCTTTTAGCTTTGATATATTTTTTAGTACCTAACGTTATTCTTTTAGTTTCGGGTTGGTGGATTGACTGTAGCAAGAGACTGATTTAGAGCGGGGAGAGTTTACGAGTGCCAATGTTTTTTCTGTTGCGCAATATTATTAAGCTTTTTTGCACTAAAAGCGTAGGTAGCCAGACTTTATAGATCTTATTATATTCGTACGTTTATTTTCGTTGATTCTCTGTACGAGCTAAATAAATATACCTATCACACTTTTACAAAAATATTATTCTTATAGCCCTCTTTGACTTCGAATAAAATTCAAGAAATATCTACCTTAAATCTTAACATAGTTACAGGGTCTTCTAAAAACCTTTTTAATGGTTTAGTTTAGCCCGTTTAATAGGGTACACTTAATAATTTGAATGTATAAAACTAAAGGCCTTCCATTGAATGTTGAAGCACGACGCAATTGGGACATCATCCGCGTTATATGTATATTAGAAGGCAGCATCGTCCAGAAAGAATTAAGTGTCCCTTTGTAACTCTTGCATTGTAGGTACCCACTTTAATAATAATAAAAAAAAATACGTACATTTACAAAATTGGTGTATTTTCTTACAATCTCTGATATACAGAAAGCAGATACATATATATCTTAAGATAAAAAAAGATGATTGATATTAACATGTATATTTTTGTGTATATATCGTACGCAAAGCGTACCTTGTGTTATTTTAGTTCAAACTTTGGATACTTAGGCCTGTTACTTGAATTTTTTATTAATTACTTTAACAACACTGTACTCAAAAACTAGATTAGGACACTACAGAAAAAATATGGCGTAGGTAGGTACATGAAGAAATTAATGTGTACGCCCGCCACAACTAATTCGTACCTATTCTAATAGAATATCTCAGACCCAAGCATAAAATCGAGTTTTCTTAAATGACACACCTAAATAAAGGGTGACCATCGATGTTACTTACTAAATAAATCATTTCACCTACTTCCTTGTTTCAGAATAATAAAATACCATTATGAAATAATTTTTAAACCCGATTTTGATTTCGATTTAGGTTTGTAGTAAAAGGTCCAAAGTATTATTATTTAGTCTTTTCGCTGTCAAAGTGAAGAAACGAAAAATTACGTAAGTAAATATTATCAAGAATAAGGTATTATTTACATGGCTATTATATACTTAAAAAATATAAGGTAATATGAATTTAGTTTGTTGCGGGAGTTGTACTAAAATTAAACAAAGATAACAAAAATAGGTATACTAAAAATTGACGGCGGAAAGGCTTTAAAATAACGATCTTTAAGTGCAGCTGCAATGCAGTGTGAAACAATGCATATGTCAGGTTTATTTTTTTAATCACCTGTGATCGTTGGGAGACAGATTGTATGTTAAATGATATATTCACAGCTTCCCTGTGCCCATACACAGAGCCTTAATTCTTAACTTAGTAGTATGTTATTTATGAATTGTAAATAAGGAATTAACTGTACTTAATGTGTAAGGATCGGTGACTTACGTGGAAATTATAGTAAGGGGGGTTAATTTGAGGTGCATTCCAATAGAATGATTAAAAAAAGTATTGTGATTGTAGAAAGCGAGCAGAAGTATAAATATTGGTTTTACTCAAATTAGCCCTTCTGTTGCACTAATAATGATCAGAAACCACTTAAATGTATTGCATCTAGCTCCTTGTAACGATCACTTTTATTTAGAAAATGTAAGTTTTACTCTTCAACAATGATATTAGGATTTAACAGTACATATCAATATTAGACTGGATTTTGTCAAATACTACTATTACCTACATCAAATATTACAACTTCGAAAAATAGCTCTGAAGAGTGCAAATGTTAAGTGGTTTCATCTCTATACCAACTATAATTATATATTAGTAGATGTTACATATTCAACTGGTACATTCATAAAATTATCTGCATGTTTTTTATTCTACTTTACCTGAAATATTCACAGCGTAGCATGTCATCGGTTCTTCTATTGTAGCTTGTTGTAGCAAGCTAGCTAAAGCATTTTTAGACTTAATCAGGATATTTTCTTTAGGTGGTTAGCTTATAAGTGATTTACTATAGAATATTGCTAATAAGTTGACTGTTATAAATCACCTTTGTCTATGGTATTCACATAAAGACTTTTTTTTAATTACTTATGTTTATTATTGTTGTTGATAGCAGAATCAACATGTTGTATATAAAGAAAATTCTATTTTGTGTTATCAACTATGTAAGTACTTCTTGTTTATTTTGTGTTGAGACAAACATTTTTCCGTTATTTTAATTATAAACTATAAATAATAAAATCTGATAAATCTCAAGCTGTATTTTTTCCACTTTACATCCTTGTTCAATATGTACATATATTATGTTTTGTAGTAAATAATATATTAAAGGTTATCAATAAATGTACAGGCCCCAGTCACAATTCCACTATTAACTTTAACCACCTATTATTTTTTCTCTGCTACTGTTTCTTACTAACAATTTGTTTGGTGTTCCTTATTAATCAACCGACATAATAACTTTATTTTAAATTATCTTCAACAAAAATATTTTAAGGTTCTGTAACATGAAATGGAAAATGGGAAGTAGAAAGAAGTAGCTATTTTATTTCAAAATAATCATATGCAGATAGCCTTAAGGTTCAAATAAATCAGGAAAATAAATTTTAATATGTAACAGTTTTATTTACAGAACATTGTGAATAATTAACAATTTCTGTTATGTAATATTTTGAAGACAACTTTCGCAAATTCAAAATGTTTTTAAACTGCTCTTGCCTATAATTATAAAGATAAAACAAACAATTGTCGTAATTGCAATTGCCAGATTATCAAACATTTTAAAGAGCATGAAGCATTAGTATTTCTCCTATTTTTTATCATTTGACAGAAAATTATTCACACCTAAACATTTTCACAAAATTTTCACCATTTTCGTGCTAGTCCAGCTGTGCAATCAAATAATGTAGGGTTCTTGAACTCTCCCTTCATATCCAACATATAATGCATCCAAGTGTTCTTTACTTTAAGAGGTAATTGTACTCTAGCATTTTTTCTAGTTTCTTTACAACATACATTTTCAATTGGGACCTTCATTATTCGATTTTGACCAAATGGAGTGTATGTGATAAATGATAGATGTCTTCCACCTTTGTGCAGAATGAGAAATCTGACAGATTTGAGGGTATACATCCATATCATACCCAAAGACCCTGTGCCTGTAAAAAAAGGAATGTGGGTAAATACTTTAAAAAGGCTATACAAATTACAATGGATATCATTCATATTACCTATATTGTCTCTTCAAAAACTATTTTCAATGTTGAAATCTCTAAACCATTCAGTAGGTATAGGTATACATAATATAATGTACTCACCAACAAGAAGAGCTATGCCTCCTAAAGTATTCCTATACTTATTTTCTCCTAGATTAACTTTTCTATACCAAGGGGAGTCTTCTGTTATCTTGGAGTGGTCTACGGGGGCATCTTTTAGAGCTGTGAATGCAAATGTGCCCAAATACATCCAAAACATGTATTGAACTACTGCAAAAGCATTCATGTACCTAAAGAATTTTGGGTTCTCATATTTATACAGTATAACATCTCTTGCAACGTTAGTATTTACATCATGGATAGTTGAAAAGGTTCGTGTAGGCGCTTTTTTTGAGAAATCTTGGTAATGGGAAGGTAATGAACGTCTTATAGCCGCAGTTCTTTTTAGTATAATTGAAGCATATGATAGAAACGACATTGCGACACTTTAATGGTAATTAGTTTTTTACATTTGTTTATCTAAAATTAAAGAAGTTAATTTATGATATCCTACACTTAACCTCAAAATTTTAACTGTCAATGTCATGCGTTAAAATGAAAGTTATGAGCTCTATTTTTCTGTGAAATATGTCTAGGTTGAGATGTTTTTTTTACTTTTCTTTTTTGAAGGAAGTAACAAGCTTAATATCTATCGTCAATCTATGACTGGAAGCTTTATTTTAACTAGGATCGATATCTATTAAAATGTGAATTTACCACAAGTAAGTATTGAATGTAAAAGTTTATTAGGGTTCGTTACCTCCGAATAAAAGATAGAATCATTTATATATTTATTAGATACACCCGATAAGATAAATAGAGTGTAAATATGACTTTGATAATATATTTTTTCTTACATACACTATAATTTGTTATTAAAAATCAAACTATCTGATCAGTTTAACTACTCGTCTCTGCCTATCTTAATAACCAAACAGCGTCCTCAGGCAATAGACAAATTCAGATTATAGGGGTATTTGTTTTTTATCGTTTTGTCTATGATCGTTGTCAGCGCGTCGTCATTTTGTCGCTGTCGTGCTAAAATCTAATTTATAACTAAAAATGATCTTTTATAATATTATCGACAATTAGTTCCTCTTGCTTTGTCTTATTTATAAGGCAAACATTATATCGCGTTGATCGCACACGATTCATAAGCATAACGCACAAAATGGCTGATATTAAGGTAAGTTGGAACTCTTGGCGGCATTTTGGTTGGTAACGGTCAAAATTCTGTTGTTATTTATTTATTATTTTCCATATGCTCATCCATGAATAATTCTTAGCACTTACATTGATACTAAAAATACATTAAGTAATGGACATCACCTGTATGAAAGTAACTTTTTATAATTAACATCTTTTTTTATTATAAGTAATTTTAACTTTTTATAACGTATCTATCTTTGTATATTATGATCGGTATTAATTATTTAGTTATTTTTGAGCAGCAATCTCTTATGTGGTATGGTGGCAGGGTATAGGTTTTTTTTCTAATGGATGACAGTTATTTTAAAAATATAATTTTATAATTTTGGATTGAGGGTAGATTGAGGGTGGAATAACATTTTGAATATAACCGCTTTTGAATATTATGAATGTTCGAAAAGTGACGTAATCAAATGTATTTAATTAATTTTTATTTTTATATAAATATGATGCATTCTCTTAATTATTCAATACTTAGGCAAAATTATAATACCTATTCAATCATCAAACTTAACTTCTCATCATATTATTTTCAGACAATGTTCAACAAGATGAGTTCCGCCACAAATGGCTCAGGAGAGGCTGCGCCTCCTGCAAAGGGTCAAAAAGGCTCCATAGAAAAAATATATCAGAAAAAGTCTCAGTTAGAGCATATTCTCCTTCGGCCGGACACTTATATTGGCTCTGTAGAGCGGGCTACAGAAACCATGTGGGTCTATGACAAGGAAAAGGAGTGCATGACTCAAAGAGAACTGAATTTTGTTCCAGGTACTTTCAATTATATGTTAGATTTGTCAAGAATATGCAAGACACTTAAATAATATGTTCGGGATGATCAAAAACATTGCATATTTACTGTCCTTATCGCCTTGATGGAGTGGATGTCTTTGACTTGGATGAAAAACTATTTCATTTTTATTTAACAGCATAATATCTAAGTTGGTTTAGCCCATTAGAGATATTTTTTGTTTAATTTTTAATTAATATATGTGTATCTTATTTTCAGGATTGTATAAGATTTATGATGAAATTCTAGTAAATGCAGCTGACAATAAACAAAGGGACCCTAAGATGGATGTTATTAGAATTGACATAAACCAGGAATCAAACACTATATCAGTGTACAACAATGGATGTGGAATACCTGTAGTTATGCACAAAGAGGAAAAAATGTATGTTCCCACCATGATCTTTGGACATTTATTGACATCATCAAACTACAATGATGAAGAAGAGAAAGTGACGGGAGGTAGAAATGGTTATGGTGCCAAACTTTGCAACATATTCTCAACTAAATTCACTGTTGAGACGGCCTCAAAACAATATAAGAAACATTTTAAACAGACTTGGGGTTCCAACATGACTAAGGCTTCTGAACCTAAAGTTAAAGAAGCAGGTAAAGATGATGACTTTACTAAGGTGACTTTTAGCCCAGATTTGGCTAAATTTAAAATGGAAAAATTAGAAGATGATATTATAGCTCTGATGTCACGACGAGCTTATGATGTGGCTGCATCAAGCCAAGGAGTTAAAGTATATCTAAATGGAGAGCGACTTAAAATTAATAAGTTCAAAGATTATATAGATTTATATATCAAGGGTAAAGAAGATGAGAATGGTCAACCATTGAAGGTTGTATATGAAAAGGTCAATGACCGCTGGGAGGTTGCATTGACTCTTTCTGATAGAGGCTTTCAACAAGTCTCATTTGTAAACTCTATTGCAACCACAAAAGGTGGAAAACATTGTGACACAGTATGCGACAGCATTGTGAAAAATGTTATAGAAGTATTGAAGAAGAAAAACAAAGGTGGTGTAAATATTAAACCTTTCCAAGTAAAAAATCACATGTGGCTCTTTATTAATTGTCTCATTGTTAACCCAACTTTTGACTCTCAAACAAAAGAAAACATGACTCTTCAAGCAAAAAGCTTTGGGTCTAAGTGTGCATTTTCAGAGAAATTCATCACAGCAGTCAGTAAGAGTGGGCTGGTTGAGTCTGTGCTTACTTGGGCCAAATTTAAGGCACAGGCTGAACTTGTGAAGACATCTGGTAAAAAACAAAGCAAGCTTAAGGGTATACCGAAATTAGAAGACGCTAATGACGCAGGAACAAAGAATGCACATTTATGTACCTTGATCCTGACTGAGGGAGACTCAGCCAAAACTTTAGCTGTGTCAGGACTCAGTGTGGTTGGCAGAGACCACTATGGCGTCTTCCCACTGAAGGGTAAACCCTTAAATGTAAGAGATGCATCACACAAACAGGTTCTTGAAAATGTTGAGATCAATAACCTCATCAAGATTCTTGGTCTGCAATATAAAAAGAAGTATAACACCATGGATGACTTAAAATCACTAAGATATGGAAAGGTCATGATCATGGCTGATCAGGATCAAGATGGATCACATATCAAAGGTTTGATTATCAACTTTATACACCACAATTGGCCTGAACTACTGAAACTGCCATTTTTAGAAGAATTTATAACTCCAATTGTAAAAGCTACTAAAAAAGATAAAGAAATATCATTTTATTCTCTACCTGAATTTGAAGAATGGAAAGCTGAAACTGATAACCACCACACATACAATATAAAGTACTACAAAGGTTTGGGTACCTCCACATCAAAGGAGGCTAAAGAATATTTCCAGAACATGGAGAGGCATAGAATTAAGTTTAAGTATGGTGGACCCACTGACGACCATCACATTGAGTTGGCGTTTTCGAAAAAGGGAGCCGACCAAAGAAAAGAGTGGTTGACAAATCACATGGATGAAGTTAAGCGTAGAAAAGAGATAGGCCTTCCTGAAAGATATTTATACACTAAAGAGACTAAAGCAGTTTCTTATTCTGACTTTGTCAATTTGGAGCTGGTTCTTTTCTCTAATGGAGACAATGTCAGGTAGCAACATTTTATATTTTATACTTATTCATAGTGTTTAATGTGCATTTTCTTCATTGTTGTTGGTATTTTCAGATCCATTCCTTCTATGATAGATGGATTGAAACCTGGTCAGCGTAAGGTTATCTTCACCTGCATAAAGCGTAATGACAAACGAGAAGTCAAAGTGGCCCAACTGGCTGGTTCAGTTGCAGAGCATTCAGCATACCATCATGGTAAGAACTTATTAGTTGCAGTCTTAACATGATGCTTTGTAACTTTAATTTCGGTTTCGTATCTATGAATTAGTAGATTAATAGCTTTTTTTAACAGGTGAACAGTCCCTCTCAATGACCATTGTCAACTTGGCTCAAAATTACGTTGGATCCAACAACATCAATTTGCTCGAGCCTCGCGGTCAGTTTGGTACTAGGCTTAGTGGTGGAAAGGACTCTGCTAGTCCCAGATACATATTCACACTGATGTCGCCGCTAACTAGGCTGATATTCCACCCACATGATGACCCGTTGTTGGTCGTAAGTGTTAATTTTTTACTCAATCTCTATGAATAAAATAAAATGTATGGGTATTATTGTTTATATTATATGTTTTGTAATCTACATATGCATGATTGTATTTTTTTACAGCACGAATTTGAAGACAATCAGAAGATTGAGCCTATGTACTACATTCCCATTCTCCCAATGATGCTTGTGAATGGTGCCGAGGGTATCGGAACCGGCTGGTCCACCAAGATACCCAACTACAACCCTAGAGATATTGTTGAAAACATTCGGTAAGCTTCTTGTCCTAAACTCGGCGCAAAATTTAAATTTACATATTGTTCACTAAAATTAAGAAACTGTTCTAGTATGTACTGCAAAATTATGAGTAAGCAAAAATATTTTATCTGCAGGCGTATGTTAGATGGCGAAGAACCAAAACCCATGCATCCCTGGTACAAGAACTTCAAGGGCCACATTGAGGGCTTCGGCGATAAATACGTCATATCCGGCGAAGCGGCGATCTTGCCCGGAGACAAGATTGAGATCACTGAACTGCCAGTTGGAGTCTGGACTCAGAATTATAAGGAGAATGTTCTGGAACCAATGCTTGGAACAGATAAAGTGAAGCCGCTTATTTCTGAGTATAGAGTAAGTTTTAAGATATGTTATACAAACTGTTTTAAAGTGTTTTAAGATATGTTATGTCGGTAATATCTGTAACGGTTTTTGTATTTTATTAGGAATACAATACGGACACGACAGTGCGTTTCGTCGTAACTCTGCTCCCTGGCAAGTTGGCCGAGGTAGAGGCCGAGGGCATCCACAAGGTGTTCAAACTGCAAACTACTATCTCTATGACCTGTATGAACGCTTTCGACCATAACAACTGCCTAAAGAAGTAAGTTTGTTTTATTATACTTATTTTTAATAAATAATAATAATAAATATCTTTGGACAATTCACACCAATTATCTAGTCCCATTTTTAGCAAAGCTTTGCTTGTGTTATGGGTACTAGACAACGGATAAATATACATAAATACATATAAGACATCCAAGACTCAGGTACAGGTGCCAGTGCTCATCACATTGACATCTGCCCCTAGCGGGATTCGAACCCGCAACCTCCGGTTTCGTAGTCAGGGCCTCTAACCACTAGACCAACAGGCCGTCAAAAACATAAATTCTTATCAATACCAATATGTATGTAGAATATGTAAAATTATATTAATATAATGTGTAAGTTAGGTATGTGTTCCGCCAGTCATATTATATATTTGGTACTTAACTGTATTGTAAATATTTGAGACTAACACTCTGATATTAATAATTATCATTATTAAATTATGATAGGTATGATAAAGTAGAAGAGATGCTACGTGAATTCTACTCACTCCGTATGAAATACTACGTGCGCCGCAAGGACTATCTGGAAGGGCAGCTGCAAGCCGAAGCAGACAAGCTTACCAATCAGGCCCGCTTCATACTCGAGAAGTGCGACAAGGGACTAGTGGTTGAGAATAAGAAGAGGAAAGCTATGGTGGAAGAACTTATAAAAAGAGGTAACAAGGAAAACAGCTAAATTAAATTGTTAAAAAAGGTAATACATATCTTCAAGAAAAATAATACAGGCTGCCTTTAAATCATGGAAATATGTTTTGGTAGGTCGCCATCTTAAATTGTACCTACTAGAATATTTATAATTTAAATTAATTATTTCGTTATATCATTATTATTATTGGATATAACATTTGTTGGTGACCCAGCCAATACTCACCTTGATATTTGATTATTTATCATAATAAAAAATATTTTTGTTTGATAAGGATACGCTCCGGATCCCATTGCTGATTGGAAGAAGCGTGCGTCTAAGATTCAAGGACTGGAAGTCATTGAAGATGACCAGGCAGAATCTGAAGATGAGCCAGAACCTGAACCAGAAAAAGGCAAACCAGTGGATCCAGGTAGCCAAACATCTTATATGTGTTTTAATAATATGATCTATTTTACTCTCTTTAATAAACTCATAACCTGATAGTCTTAATCTCTTATGAATTGAGTCATACATTTGAATAAGTGAAACTTACCTATACTATGTTTTTTTTTAGAAAAAGCTTTCCAGGCTTTGAAAGAAGTGAAAAAGTTCAACTACCTGTTGGGTATGTCAATGTGGATGTTGACTAAGGAGAAGAAAGACGAGCTGCTGAAGCAACGCGACCAGAAGCTAGCCGAGCTTACTGCTTTGAAGTAGGTCTAAATTGATAAAATATTTATGAATTGATGTAAAAGAACGTTTTTAGTGCAGATTACGACTTGTTTGCACCTGTGTCCTCTCTGATTGTATTGTTATTTTTGTAGAGCGAAAACACCATCATTGCTGTGGCGTGAAGACTTGGATGTGTTCCTCATTAAACTCGAGGATGTGGAAGAGAAAGAGCGACAAGACGAGATGAGCACCAATAAGAAAACCACCAAGGCTATGGTACGCACAGTATTATTTTATTGTGTATTAGATTTATAAATAATTAAATAACCAGATATAACATTAAATGTGTTCCTAATATGATAACTATGTTTACATTGCTTACATAGATGGAAAGGATGAAGGTTGGTAATATTTATAATTTACGTATTAAAGTTTTGGGCATTTCGGCATGCAATTAATAATGCTGCCCTCCTTTCCCTTTTAAAAGCAGTCTTCTGTGAAAATATAGGTACTTTGAAGATTTAATATTATGTCTATATTGTATGATTCAATAGCAAAGCAAGGGCAATAAGAGCAGGAAGTCCATAATGGACATTGCCCCCGCCACCAACGGACGCCGCGTCGAGCCGAAGATCTCCGAGGACCTGATCAAGAGGATCCAGGCTGCTGAAAAGGCCAAGACAAGGAAGGAGATCAAGAAGGAGTATGATCCAGTAAGTACAGATTACATTTTTTAGTAGTGAGATATTAAAATAAGTAAATCTAAAACTCAAAAATGTCAATCTAATTAGAGATAGTTAAATAACTATCCCTAAGAAATAACTCTCGTCCTTAAGCATTCTTTAAATTAATTATTTTGTATTTCGTCTCATGTTTCTCTATTTCATCTTTATCTGGGTACCAATTGATTATATTTGAGTTTATTGTACTTATTATATTTACAATTGTTCATCAGGATGACCCAACTGGCGTGAGCCCTGCCAGTGGCGAGAAGAAGCCCAAGTCCAGGGTTAAGAAGGAGAAACCAGAAAAGGCTGACAAGGAGGTGAAAGCAGAGAAACCAGAGAAGAACGGCCTCAAACAGACCAAGCTTACATTTAAGAAGGAACCTAAAAAGGTACATATATTATGTCGACTCTTTGTTTATACTCTAGCAGGTTTATAAAATTTGGCAACAATCGAATATTGAAAATACAATCGAATAAAATCATCACTTATTTAAGTCAAACCTGTATGTTCATGATTAATTTATATATCTATGAACGTTTTTATTTGCAGAAGAAAATGACGTTCAGCGGCAGTAGTTCTGGTGAAATGTCAGGATCGGACGCGGACGTATCGGCGGAACCAATCATTCCTAGAGAGCGGACGAACGCGAGAAGGGCCGCCACAAAGGTATGAATGAATTGAATCCATGCCAAAACTAGATGGCTCACGGTAACACCTGTAAAATTTACTTTAAATTTTATACATTTAAAATGCGATCCTTTTCACTGCCTCAAGTGATTAAACTTATTAAAACTTTGAATGACAAATTCTATTAAAAATCATTCGATTTTATAGTCTGGTAGGAGTTGTTATCTCCTAAGTAAATATAGGTAATAACAGCTAAAAGCAACTAACTCTACGAGTCATAATATTATTATATAATCCTATTTATTATATATTTTTTGTTATCTCCAGGTGCAAAAGTACAAAGACGGTGAAGAGTCTAATTCTGACTCGGAGCTAGAGCTGCTGGACAACAAGGTAGACTCAGACAGCGAGCGGCCGCGCGCGCTCTCGCTCAGCGACGACGACGACTTCAATGTCAAGAAGAACGCCGGCAAGAAACCCGCCGAGATGGACTCTGGTAAGCCATGCTAATGCCACGATAAATTATTCGTATGGTGTCCATTTATAGAAAATCTATTCATCTTATTATGAGTACATATATTTGAAATGGAAATTAAGAAAGTTTCTTATTAATTGTGATTTCCTTTTTACAGACTGCCTATTCGATTCTCTTATTGAAGAATCAAAGAACGATTCCTTCAACAAACCCGACACAAACCATAAATCTGAACCCGCGACATTATTATCCAGCGACGAAGATCTGCCGCCCGTCGCTTCTCCGCCTAAGAAGAAGGCTGCGCCTAAAAAGAAACTGATGAATGTGGATAAAGAGGAAAAGAAGGAAAAGCCGAAGAAGCGACCGGCGAAAGTGCTCAGCCTTGATAGTGATGACGACGATAGCATCTTCGATAGTAAAAAGGTTTGATTATTTTTCTTATAGTAAAGATGTGCTTAGTCTAATCATATTATTATGTAATGGATTCCGTTAGCAGGACTGGCATCAGAGCATTGGCTAAGGAAAGATTTTTTTAACTGTTTCGGATTTTTTGCGCAGGAAAAAAAGAAGGCAAATCCCAAGAAGAAAGTTAAGAAAGCATCCAGTGGGTCTGAATCTGATGGTTTCCGGGCCAGCCCGCCGCCGGCGCGCGGCGCCACGCGGCCCAAGGCGAAGAGCAAGTATACCTTCAGTGACGGCTCCGACAGCGATTAGAAATATGGTGAGTTGCAATTTTATATTAACTATATCTATATAGGTACCTTGGTTCAATACAAACCCTCAAATTACCAACTATCCAGCGTATTGTCTACCTTTTGTGAACCTAACAGAAATTATATGTACGTATATGTGATAAGATGAGTGTAATATGATGAGAATTTATACGTATTCTGCAAGCGTTCATCCATCTCTTACTAGTTTGGAAGGAGAGGATGCCACAGTGTATGAAACATTTGTTTTCGTTTACTATCTTCAAATATGAGCATAAAAAAACAGAGAGACTTTTTCACGCTTTATTCGGATATTGTAAACATACCTGGGTCAATATTATTTTCAGATCCAGTATGGTTGGAAGTTAACTGTTCGTCGAATAAGAAGTCGGATCCGAAGTGAGTCTACTATACGGAAACATCACGTTTCAATTAAATCTGCGATTAGATTTATTTTTATATACACCCGACCCACTAGGTATTGATGTCGTGTAATCACGGTTTTTTGTTAATACCGAACTTGAGTATTACAGTCTGATTTTTTACAATTAAATAATAGTAAAATATATCGGCTCTCAATATATAAGAGCATACCTAGTTAAAAGTAATTTCTAACTAAGTAGTGAAGGAAGCTAAATTAGCCAAGAAAAAATGTAAATAATCTTTTACAAAAATAACTTTTTGAATTCTATCTTCTATTGCTAATGTATTCTATGATCTTGTCCAGTACTGTGGTTTTTTCTTATTAATTTATTACGTTGACTCATTTCAAATTAAGCAATTTTTTTACTTATGACATTTTCATAATCGTTAGTTTATAAATACTTAGTTCATATCGCTACTCTTCTCGATTCCTCATTCCATTTGATTATTATTTTTTACGTTTGTATGAATTTGAATTTTTTTTGTTAAGTAACCCAATATTTTGTACTGATGTTATGTTGTGACATTTCGTAACTTTGAATCTTATAATATTAATTTTATCGCAATAATTTAAATTAACTGACATTGTAAATAAATGAACAATTTTAAATTGTCTTTCATTTAGATTTATTTACTACTTTCACCTGGAGGGCAAATAAGGATTTTGTCGCGCAAGAAAAGCACGTGTCACTTGTTCTTTCTGTTATTGCAAAAGTATGAGTGTGTGTGTGTGTGTGTAATAGTTTTTATTATTGATTTAATAATATAAACAGGCGAGTTTTCTAGTGGTAATTCTTATAATAATATGCATAGGTACTACCCAAAGACATTCGATTTCAAGAAAACTACAAATTATCAAGAAAGATAATTTATATTGATAGTATTATGACCTTGAAATTTGGTACGAAGCAACAAAAGTAGAAAAATGTTGAAAAGCATACTTTTTGTTACATCGTATGATAAAAATATTTTTAAACCTCTATGCCTACAAGATTTGTTCAGAGCCATTGGATTGAATTTAAGAATACCGATTTACTAAAAATAAAAAACAGCAGTTATTGCGTCTTTATGATGATTTACTTATTATCAATGTAATGTGTATGTAAACAATGGTAGCTTATTTTTGTATGTAGTCATTGATAATAGTAAAAGAAAAATAAAGTTATTTCATTCTTACTTGATGATAAATTTCGCCACTCTACGCAATGTCAGGATGGCCGAGCGGTCTAAGGCGCCAGACTCAAGGCAACTTGCCTGCGAAAAGCAGGCTATGGGCGTTCTGGTCCTCAATGAGGGCGTGGGTTCGAATCCCACTTCTGACAAATTATTTTGCTTTTTTATTTTTGGTACAAAATAAATAATTCGTATTTTTATAGGATCAAGAAATAAAATTGCATTGATATCGTTACTAAATGTATTAGTACAAATAAATTTATTTTAATTAAAAATCACAATATTTAGAAACAGTTCGTTAAAATATTATTATATTACTGGTTTCTTTTAAATATATTCGTAAATATTTGACCATAATAAAAAAACGGGCGTACCGCTTTTTGTATAGGCACATTAAAAATACCCACTTTCGATTAATAATGATTTGATAACAGTATAAGTAATATGGCATTCGCTTTATAGATTGTTAAATTAGTGCCTAATATATACTATTATTTACAATTATAATAATGTTATCTATTTCATTTACTTAAATATACATCATTTTAAAATTAGCAACTAGATTTTATATTATAAGTGATAATTGAAAGAAACTGGCATTTTAATAAGTAATTATGCCATATTTGTTTTGTTAGTTCTCATGAAGAGAATTCATGTCTGTTATTATGTTTTTTATTAACATCTGTTTTTATGCGCAAAAGAACACTGAGTTTAAAATAGGCAGGTAGGTACATAATCTAAGGAAATATAATATATTACTTATCTACGTAGCGTTAAGTCACAAACCACGAAAACATTCTTATATAGTATATACTCTTCAATATTTCCGTTAAATAATATAAAAAAATATTTAGAAATTTCGCAAAAAATCTTTCGTATCATTTATTACACGTATTTGTAAAACGTGTACTTACCTAAGTAATCCATTTTGTTCTAGGGCTATAGTTCAACAAAACAAATTCCAAAAGGAACAATTAATGCAGTTATGCTGTCGAGGCCCATGACCACTTTCCAACTCGATCATCAGATCAGATCTACGTCTAACAATAATATATTATGGTATTGTTACTGAAGTTCATCACAGTTGTTTTACTTAAATTTCAACTCGATCAAATGCCAGTAAATTCTCGAGGAAATTGAAGGACGAACAATAGAACAGAACTTAAAATAAACAGTGGTAAAATTAAGGATAGTAAGCATATCCCATCATTTACTATCAGTGAATCGAAATTAAAATTGCACGTTGCGGTAATACGCAGCGGACATTAAAAAGTAGGTAAACCTCCACAAAAGCTTAGGTACAGACGCGCTCAATACCTGCTTAATTTGCTTTCTCTATCGGAATACCCTTTAGCGCTTTCTCTGTCTGAATACTTTCCGTTATACTTGTTATATCTATCACTGTGTCCGTTTTGTCTATATGGTTTTTCACTGGTACTGTAGTGTATTTCGGAAGGACCTATAGTCTTGGACCAATGGTGTGTCCAGTAGAAATCGTCAGGGTACCGCGGGTACGGATTCTCTCGGCACAACACGACGCAGTAAATAAGGCTGCCCACCAATGTGATGAAACCGAATATTAAGAAGACGATGCCCAGGATCCTGAAAAAGAAAGATAATTTTGAAAAATAGAACCTAGTTAAGTTTTTTGGTTGAAAAACACATAGGTACACGCAAATTGATTGAATCAAAAGTACCTACCTAATTAGTCCTAATAATACCAAATACTAAACCCGTAGGGGGTTTAGGATTACTTAGGTACAGCAATGAAAAACTGCTAAGTGATTTGGTTGTAATCCCGAGAATAATCATAAGTTGTATTTTATTGCGTTTCGTCTTATTGTATGTTTTGGTTCTTTTTTATGCATTCCTTCACATCGTTAAGTGAGTTCTTTTGAAAATACTCAAAGTTCTTGTTGGTACCTACAAATTTTCGAAATCAGCACACAAACCGAATATGTCATACATACTAAATAACGTTTAGGTACAGTTACGTGGGCCATATCCAAGAATGCAAATTGTTTTTTAATGTCCGTGGACACAATCGGACAGCAGTTAAGAGCTTTTTTGTGTGGTTGTGTGAATTTCTGGTGCGACGAGTAGGTACATACCTAAGTAAGTACCTGCGTTCCTTCCTATGGGAAATTAAGTCACCAAAGGAATGATCGAATACATATTTTTTTTTTATAAAGTATTGTAGAAATATATAAAACTATATAAGTTAAAACTTAAATGAGTGCAGATTTTGTTAGATCTAATATTATCACTTAATAAGTGCAATAAAATAGATTCTGATTCCTTCTTGCAGAACTTAGCTACGGATAGGTACCTACAGTCATAAAAGACTGCAAACCTTCAGTAGGTACCTAAGAACAGGCAGCATCGAGCAATGATCACATAAGCGACAAACAAACCTACTTACATACAATATTAATTTAATACTTTATAGTCATACTAATCTTGAGTATTCGGTCAATTCGGTGATTGCGCATCTATAGTATAGGTACGCTAGTGTTATTGTTCTTACCAGACAAACAGGGGTTCAAAGAACTGCAGTACAATAACGAAGCCCAGCGTGACGAGGATGAGGCCGAGGTTCAGGAGCAGCATGAGACAGCACATGCCTTTCACGTTGGGGCAGAACGGGTTCGGAGCTGCCATCGCATCCACCTTCACGCCCGCCTGGAAATCAAATGTACGAGGGGTTACTCAAATAGATCTATAGATAGGTAGGTAGGTGCCAAGATTGTTTTTTGATAGCTACCTACTATAGGTTAATAATAGGTAGGCACTATTGAGAAATTATTTCTCAGAAGTATCTAAGTAAATATTTTAGTCCTAAGTTTTTTTTTTTTCTAACTGAATACTGAAGCGCAGTTGGCCAGCTAATGGCCCTTCACTGCAAAACCGGACGGGTAGCGAGCCTCCTGAAAGGAGGCTCATTAGCCTTTTAATTTGTTTGTTACCTTTCTGGAGACTTTGGAGCGATGTGTGGATGCGACTGAGGGCGCCACTGCACTCCGGTATGAGTAGACGCTACGCGGCGCACGCGACTGCCGGCTGTCAACATCAATATAAAAATAATTTGAATTCAAGTACAAAACAAGCACCTTTGTTATTTGTAATAACCAAAAAGGCATCTGAAATTATAACGTGACTTAGATTTACGCCTATACAATGGATCAGATAAATAATATGTAGGTAGCTAATATAATTTGTCGAACTCATCGTCGCGAAGAGACGAGTCACGACTCGGACAAATTCCAAGCCAAGGCTGACGATTAGATTGTTTTATAATGAATATCTGAGGCCTGAACGATGACATGACAGATGTCTACACATAGGTACATGCAATGTTTAATTGTGAATTAATTTAATATCATAATAAGTTACCCTAAATACCTAGGTAAGTACTTAACTATAATATAGGTGGTCTTAAATTCTCTGTTACCCTTTGTAAGTATAGAAAAACAAATTCCGGTTATTATTAACGTCTGCTAGGGTAGCGGAAAAAAAATCTTTTTTGTTTAATCAGTTTAAGAAAGTAAGTACTTAACAAGCCAAATCCTTCTACAATATCAGATCTATAATACCTAGGTACCTATTCAAATTCATCGGGATTGGTTGAACCTTTTAGGTGTGAGAATGTAATGCTTAAATAGAAAGATTTTCTTATTTGGATGTGCCCTTAAATAGTACCTAACAAAAAAGTGCTGTCAACTAAAGTCGTTTAAATCACGTTCACAGTTAAATTTCGAGTCATCCGAATTAATCAAAAAATAAAACTATAAAAACCCATGTCAAGTTTTTTCTTTTCGAAAATAAAATCGTGTTGACTTTTGAAGAAAGTTTGGAACCAATTAAATAAAAAAACTAACGAGACGCCTGTCGTTATAAAAATGAATCGAACAAATATTTACTTCCTTCTTGTAAGCAGTTTTGTCAAAGAGGTTTTGGAAAAAAGTTCGAATAAAAGTCCTATTGAATATTTTGTTAGGGCACCGCAGCGGGTATAAAAGACACTTACCAACTTCACAAAATAGAGACAATTTATTCGAGAAATATTTAAAAAAAATGTTAAGACGAGTGTAGGTACCTAAGTAAAAAAGTAATGACTATAATAATGTAGGTAAGTAGGTATTTTTTATACGCTGGATTGGATAACATTAAACATAATTAACTACTTAATAACAAACCGAGCAATAGTTAGAAGTATCTAATATAAAATAAAAACGGACTACTTTAAGATTTTGTTATAATTTTTATATCGATAATTAAAAATTTAATGTAATATAACTACATACTCACAGATTAACTGTGCCATGTCGTCGTCATAATCGACATTCGAGTGAGTTTTATTAGTAGGTACTAATAAGCAGAGAGGATAACCAGTCGTGGAGATTTAAAATTATTCAAAGGGTGATCGATAAAGATTTATATCACCTGTAAATTAAACACGTCCCTACGTATAATCCAAACAAACGTCTGTCTACGTAAATAAAACTACCTTCTTATTTGGTTTTATTTGTATCGGTATTATTAATATCTAGGTAGGTACATGTTTGATTCATTTTATATTTTTGAACAGAATAAGATGAGGATTCACTTAATACTTTGGAGTAGGTACCTAAATTTTCAACAGATCAATATTAATAACAAGTTTCTTCTAAGCTTCTAAATCAATCTGGATAAGGGGCATTTGGTTAAATTGGTTATATAAAATAGGGAGAGTAATAGTATAAAAGTAGGCAGACTTAGGGTTCATATAGCAAATAATAAAACATGAGTTAATGTTGACTTATTTTAAGGCGCTAATAAAAAGTATCTACCTACTAGGTTACTTACTGTGGATAATTTCAATAGAAGACGGTTGGTTAATGGACAAAAACGTAAATACATGCTATGTGAAAGGAATCATACAAAAAGTTAAAATTAAGGTAAGTAGGGGCTCCAACAAAAACTTCAAAAAATTTAAAACCCCAAATAAAAGATGAAAAACTTTTATAAAATATTGAAGAGTCAACAATCGTGACGAACGCCCCGCGTGTCTAATGTGGTTTACTTTCTACTCGAATCCTGAGGAAATTGAGCATTTTGGATATAGGTAGGTAGGTACAACCAGGTAGGTACAAGTATCAAGGAACGAGTAGGTACCGATATACCGTATACGAGGTATTAAGAATCTATGTAGGTACATTAGAGTCAGATTCTTAAATTCGGGACATGTATACTTACATAATATTTGTTTGATAACTAGGTATATATTATTCTAGGCATATTAAATTTGGATAACCATATTGCTGCAAACAGTTACAAGTACCTACAATATTTGTAAATACCTATCTATGCAGGTAGTAGGTACATACGTAAATAAATACCATTTTAACTTACGTTTTTACGTAGGTAGGTTATCTACTAAAAAAACTTTACCACACCCAGAGAACTCGCACCAGGAGTCCAGCATTAAAAATACTTAAAAAAATGCTTGTTGCACTTCCCTGTCTATCAAATCTCAATTACCCATAATTCAACTCTGGCGTCACATTTTCGGTAACTCAATTTCGTGGCATGACGGGATCGAATCCAAGTCTTTGTAAATGCCGACGGGATGCTCAGGATAGTTTTATTAAACAAGTACCTAGACTCGAAAATTAAGATAGTAAAAGCGTGACGTCACGATTTCGATTACATGAATGAAGGTAAGATATTTAGGGTGGAACTAAATTACGAAAGATCTTAAACGGCATCTTAATGCTATGTACTGTTTTAAAAATAGGACATTTCAACATGAGTTTTACAATTACATTAGGTATATACCTTCTTAATCTGCTTTCCTTTTTTATTAGGTAGGTAGGCACTTCATGGGTCTGAAATAGATTGTCTCTTTTTTCGTTATCATACCCTCCTTAGTCCTTAACCAAATGCCAAAATAGGCACCTATATTTTACGCAATCGTTCGATCTTTTCTGTAGTCCATATCATAATTTCCATATACAAATATTGCAACCCACAAGATCGTGTAACAATCTAGGTAAATGCGACTTCCTTAGGACAGCTTTCTTCGACAGTGAATGCAGTTAAGATAACTCAATACATTTCCAATAAATCTGCAGGGTTCAATTCCCGCCAGTGGATTTACGTTCGTTTGTCCGCCTGTCTGTTATGATAACTGTATATTGGCGGTCGATGGAATCAAACGTCGCATTGTGTGGGACAGGTGTTTAGGTCCTAGATGAGAGAAATAGGTAAGCACAGATTGAAATGAGGAGTGGATACTTTTGATACCTTAGTTGCTTCATAGTTAAATGTTTTCGTAGTAGACAAGACATGATTTTTTATATGTGAGATTAGGTTTTTCTAATAAGTCTAACTATTCCGTTCAGCCGTTTTTGAGTAAAATAATAACAAACATTCATATTCTCAAAAACTAATGAATAACTCGTTCTGACTTCAAAACTTAATTGCACCTTATTTTTTTTATGATCGTAGAAAAAAAGTATACCAACTTACTTTCCAGTTTAGTGTTTATAATACTTGTTAGTAGGATATGCAGGCACAGGGCCTGTTTCACAGTGTTTCTACCTATTTATTTGCAACTCTCCTAGCAAATAAAAATATTGTTATATAGGTACCAAATTGCTAACTATGAGTAACCATCAATAAAGTAATTTATTTCTCAAACCAACTATTTGGGGTTTAAATTAGGTATGTATAAATTCGGTAGGTATATTAGAAAAATTGCAAATACATAGCATACCCGATAGTAACTTGGACGTCGTGAAAAAGGCCCTTAGCACATTAAGTTTCTGAGCGGGTGAGTCACGCGGCGTGGCGGCGGCGGCGCCCGCGCTGCCCCACTGCACTGTATGCAGCGCGGCCAATTTGCCATCAATCTGCGCCTATTACTGTATAGGTTTTGTTTTGAAAGATGGTGTAGTAGACGAGCGTTTATAAATTGTTACATCGCTAATCTAAGTACCTACTTGTGCCATCACGTCCAAATTTGAATTAACGTAAGTACCTATTGATACAGTTAGTTACCTACTGTTGTATTAAAGCATTTATTTTTATCTATTATATTTTCTATTACGAAATATTTATAATTATACTTAATAGTTTAATTACCTACCTATTGGATGAAGATCCCAGTCACTCTTGATCAGACTTATGTGATTTGTAGAAAAAAAATATTTTCACTATGTAATTGATAGAATAAAATAAACTTAGAAAGGGATAGATTTTCACTAAGCTGAAAGCGAGGTCGTTTTACAAGTAGGTAACAGGAAAAAATCATGTATTTTTTTCTAATGGTTCTAAGCTACTAAAGCTACCTCACCAATTTTCAGCCAATCTGGTACCTACCTACTACTACATAATTATACCAAAATATTATATAGGTAGGTACTTAAAGTAGCCCAGCTCGGGGAATTTTCATTTCATTATATTATTTTAGTTTTTAGAATATTCTTTAGGACCGCTCGTCTATCCCGTCGTTAGGACGCAGGGCGCAATTCGACACGTCGCGTCCCCCGCTCGCGTTGGGAATCACGCGCATCGAAACCTTGGATGCTAACGGTGCCGGCGCTATGCTAATACGCTGTGATGACGCTGCTTGTAGGCTGTGCCAGGAATATAGATAGTGAAGGTAGATTGTGTTCGCGGATTTAGGCTTTTGTGTTCCTTACTTATTTATATATTTTGTATTCATTATTTTCAATAAGAAGTAGGTAAGTAGGTAAAATTAAATGAGCTTGGAGTGGTACGTTATTTGCATTGAAAGTGTCAAATTTTTATTTTTGTTGTATCACAGGGTCTAGCAGATTTTATATAATTCATAGTGAATAGTATCAACATCCTTACATTGATAAAAGCAGTTAAGTACTTAGTTTTAATTATAAATTTTAATAGTTATTTTTTAATGGAAAATTTAATACATACTACTATTACCAGAGATAACCACAATTTTATTCTCAAGAAGTTGTAAATACTAGATCTTTGTTTTTTTCATGGATGTTTGCGACCGTGTACTTATTCTTGGACATATATTTTTTTCAGAGGTTATGTTGTTGTTAATACAACCTTCATAATGACCCACCCACCTACTTCATACAAGGCGACAGTAAGTTAATACGCACGATGCTGTAAAATTTCCAAACGCAGTATACAAAATTCCGACCGTTACAACAATAAGACATTTCCAAGTTTCCTGAGTTTTTCCGTTTGTTTGTTCCGGCATAGTGAACTACTGCGCCGGTTATCCGCCGCGATCGATTCGTCTCACGCGGCGATTAGCGTTGTGATCGTGTAGGGTTACCAATTATTTATCTACACTGTAATATAGGTACTCTTTAGAACTTAGAGTTTTTTCCACAATATCAAAGTAGTTCTAAGGACAATACGGAGTCCTAAACAGTAGTGAAATCGGAGAGGAAAGTCAGCGTTAGGTAGGACATAATTTGTGGGTGTTTAAAATGGTAGTTGAATAAAATAACTGTTTACAACTTTTACTCATGTGATTTCCACTACTTAAGTAATATACCTATATATTTTTTATGTATTAGGTGTTTATATTAACCGACGTATGTTAACATACTTAGAAGTGTTCTTGTTTGGAATAGAGTCAGAAAACTTAATGATTGAGAATATTGTTATCTGATGCGTAAGTATTAAGTAGGTAGACGTACAATATGTTTTCATGTTATTATTATCTATTTGATTTCTATTTTCGTACGTACGGCTTACCGCTTACATTTAGTACCTAAGCGGTACGCACTTCAAACAGCATGTCGGCCTTTAAGAAAATAAAGTCATAAAGAGAGACAGATTAGTCGGAATGGATTAATGTCCACAATTATTATTATGTCTGTTTGAACCGCCGAAGTAGTTGGTATTGTAGGTTATTCTAAATTTTATTACTTCCCTGAACACTCATATGTTTTATTAGAAACGTTATTATAAGGACGTATGTTTCGTCTGAACTTCGCACCAGCAGCTATTCATTTGTTTTCTATAGGTAATACATAGCAACGTTAAACTACCCAAGACGAAGAGTAGGCAGGTATTTAAAGTCAATGGTTGCTGTGTTTTAAAAATATCCACAACTTACACAATATTCAAATAAGGCGTATTTAACGCTATTCCATTTTCTTAACTCTGCATCATAAAATATGTTATAGCCTATAATAAATTTATGCACGGCAATCCGCGCGGGCGCTTTAATTAGGTCATACTGTGAACCGGTGCATTCCCATGCTTTCATGATTTATGCATGGAGTTTGCATCTTAATGCGTTATTCGTCTATGACTTGTGGTGCGAACATTTGCGTATGCGAGATCGAAACAAAAGGTCATAGGAATAAAGGAGTAGGCAAAAAGATTTTGTAAAGTCCCTACGATACAGTAATGCAGAAATCAATAAGTATTTTCAAATCATAATTGCTTTAACAAACTCGAATGAGAGCCATCACCGATGTGACATGACTGCACTCTAATCATTGACAGGTACCACATAACATGTCAAAGCCGTGGTCCGTTATCCGTTACTTATCTTATAAGCACTTGTAAACTGACCTGATCTCTGAAGGTGGCCTATAAGCGCCGCTGGTGACATACACGTCGGAGTCGGCCCGTGGCGAGCCGTTGGTGTGCTGATGCCGACGCCCGTTGTGGCCGCTGTGCCCGTTGTGCCGCTCGCCGCCGCCGGAAGGCGACCGGGTTCGTTCGTCCATTGTCTATAAACAAATATTTAATTGGTCGAATCCACAATACAATTTAAAACTATCCGTTGTTGATTGCAATGAAACAACTATAAGCGGTATAACTTGCGTATTTTAGCGTTAGACTATTGTCAGCTCAGTCGTGCTACGAATATGGGATCTCTACATTTTTTGAAACGTCAGCCAATAAAATACGCGAATTAAATCCGTTTATTAGGTAGTTGTTTAATTTCAGTGTGTAATAACTGAAAAGGCACAGAAATTATTATCTGTTGTTGGTTTAAAAGAAAATCAACTGTACTATCCTTAATTCAGTATACCTACCTACTTATTAACTTGACGTTTTTAACTTTCTAGAAAAATGTGTTCAACGTATTCATATATCTAAACCGTCTAATAACAATTCTGGTAGCAGAATGTGCAATTAAACATTTATCACCATAACAAACATTTTGTCCGACCTATAACAAGAACGCCGATCAACAAGCAAGCCATCAAATGTGTTTACCGAATTCTCCAGAATCCTGCAACATTTCCATGCAATTGCAACGGGTCCAATAAATGTGGACGCAATAAACTAGTTAGACGGAACTGCGTGTTGTCGTCGTGGGAAGGGGAACGTGATATGTAAACATTAAACAACGTGGTATTGGATTCGAAGATTAATCTGTAGGAATTTGTATTTGAGTGCAAGTAATACGAAATTCTCGAGTGGTTCAGACTAACGTATAAAGCGATGAAGATTATTCTTACAGAGGTAATACTCGTATAGGTGCCTATGTAAGTATGAGTAATTAATATCTAAGTAAATGTTTGATTTAAAAAAGGCCAAAAGAAGGGATGTAGTTAGTATAAAGCAAATAAATGGTTGTCTGTTCGTATTGTTTTTCTAAAATTCGCCATCTTTTTACTACTTGGGCTACATCGTCATTAAATTCAGGCGAATCAATATTAGCGGCATGTCGGTCATAAAGCACGCCGATCGCGATACGCGCGATGATGAATGGCCGAATAAATCCATGCCATCTGTTTTGGCATACGCGATTCAAAAGCTGTTCTTGAAACTTTGATTTCTTTCTTGTTTCGGACCCCCTGGAGTTATTTATTTGACGGTTTTTAAGATGTGTTACGTGCATAAAGAATATCGATTCAAAAAATATCCACAGAAAAAACTTCACGACTGGACACGATTTACGACTAAGCATGTGAAGTTTAATTAACCGTTTTAATATTAAGAATCGGAAAAGAAATACTTATAAGTAGGTGTATTTCTTCCAGAACGTCCCTAACTCTTTTTGTAACTTTTTTCATACTATGTTATGTAAGGTACTTATGTAGCAGCTTGTTTTTACCCACCGTATATTCCGACAAGGTCCGTTCTGAGGGCGCTCTATGACTGTCATTTTCGTCTCTGGAAGACCCCCGGTGCAAGTAAGCACCAGATGACGGCGAGTCCACTCCTGACCGGTGCGTCGCCACGTAATGGTTACTCTTCACTTTGTGCGCCATTTTGGATTACGACCTTTATATTGGCACTACATTCATCTTCTGTCTATGATTCCTTCATTGTTAAAATCGCTTTCGGGTCAGTTCTCAGATCTGTAACAAAGGAATGGTTCAGTTAGCTTCTGACCTTGAAATAGATGAAGTAATTTCGCGGTAAATACCCTACTGATTGCATTGTACGATTTCATTCACCTGTGGTTTGGTTTTGTAGATTGGGTAATTTGGAATTTCTTTTTGATAGAAAGTAATTGTTTGATTACTGTTATTACCTATGCTAAAATTGGATCGACGTTCAATCGAGTAAAGTTAAAAATGGTTACAGACATGTAGATTTTTGTGTGGTGCAGGGCACAGTAAAGGGTATATGTATATAAATATGATTGTTATACTAAAATTGTGATTTTATGTAAGTACCTACCTATATAGTTATCCAAGAACGTATAAACTGTAGGTATTAAGTCGGCTTTTTTAAAAGCACCCAGACTTAGTTGTTTACGCGAAAACGTATCTAGGGTTAGATAAATAAAAATTTAACCGCATTGAATGTGCCATAGGGCCGTTTAATAACAACATATTATTTTATTATGTTGGAAGTTACCTTAGGAAGGTACATTGGATTCTACTTATTTATAATAGGTGGAATTCTTAACAGGAAACAAGGGTCAAATTGGTACCCGTATCACCATAGTAGGCTTTAGGCCATTTCTAAACATTGTCACCAATAAGTATGCCTCCATACAGGTCGCGGTACAAGTTTGAACTTTCCTTCGTAGATCTAACACATAGATTAATTCTGTTGTCTAGTCTCTCTACGCCGTATTTATACGAGTACGCATAATTGACCTGGAATGACCTTACAGCTAACACATACTTAGGTATATGAAAGAAAGATTTTTTGGAACATAACGTACTCATAGATCTACTTAGTTAAAGATTATACAAAATATGAAATCTTTAAGATAAACAAAAATAAAATTACAATAGTTATATAATTATGAATAAACATTCGAAGCCATTCGTAGATCTGTTGATAAGTGGGATAAGAAAAGATATGACGCGCAAGGTATGTGTAACATTATATCCCACCATAAAAGGTTTAAATTAAAGGACATTTTTAAGGGAATAACGGTTGTAAAACAATCTTACTTATAAATTATTATTTATAAGTTAAATAGTAATTGGATAATAGAATAAGAGTCGGAAAGTAGGCATCAAGTAGGAACAATATTTGTAATACCTACAGGCTATAAGACAGTTGAAACCATCGATGGGGGAAGAGGGGGAGATATCTCATGAGATGACTAGATATCTAATCATTGATTGGCTCTCCCATTAATTAGCAGATCGAGGTCAGTTACGATTGCGTCGATAAAAACTTGAGTGACACGCGGACTGCCGACAATAGGTAATGGGAACCGGTGTGATTTGTACTTCGATAGAAGTTGAATTGAAACAAAGAATTGGCAAGTGTATCAAATTTAGGTCGATCAATAACCAATAATCTATTTCATCTAAATTTTCGATAATAGCTTCACTCTCTAATGGAAACTGTAGGATGGAAGTTGGTACTTACAATCAATAATTTATTATGCCTTCGCGGTTAATACACATTGGAATTAAATATAACGAAAAAATTTACAGTTTCTATTTTCATAACAAGACTGTACCTACTGAGGATAGGCTAGACCTAAAGTAAAATCTTCGAAACAGTAGCAAATAAAATAAAATACACGAGTTAAATCCATTACAGTTGTTTATTACGAATGGTCCAATCAAATCGTACCTACATTTCATGCATTTTGTATCAGGAATAAAACGATGTAAGGCACTTTACCGACCCAACACTTTGTTTTACACCGTGGCGTAATTATTGTTACCTACCCGTATAATACGAGTACCTATTGTGCATGTTAAATTGAGGTAGATACCTACGGTTTGCTGAAATAAAAATTAAATGATAGTCATTAACTACACTGTCTAGTCAAGGCCACCATATAACATTACTTGGCGATATAGGAACCATTTCGCTTGTGCATCCCGATTCCCGAATGACCACTCTGTAATATTAATAATAATTTACTATCTATCTGTGTTTGCACGAGGGCTGGGAGAGAGTCGTATGATTAATACGAACTTGTTTGGGCTGTTAGCAAAATGCAAATGCTAAATACGCACATGCTGCGTTACCGAGTCACATTTAAATAGAAACCTGTGCTTTTAACCATTTACAGTTATTGTTCGCTGACTAGGAGATGTTTTTACTAAGCTGTAGACACTGAAGGTAGGACACATTTCACACATTCACATATGCATAAATAGGTACTGGCCATGTTCTTCGCAGTTGTATACATATATTATGTTTTAAACGGCAGTTTTTTGACGCGATAAGGTTTTCCTAGCTATTTTTTTGGATGATAACTACCCGAACGGATTGCGATTTAAATGACGCCATTTTATGCCCGCGGCATTTTTGATATTACATATCAGGAGAAACGCCAATATAGATTGCAATATACAATAAAAATTATGTATTCTTAAGTTTCCATAAAAATAATGTTCCAGTATTAGCGGAGATAAAATTGATCACTGTCTATTAGTGGTTGAGCAAACGGTAAACATGCAGAGTAGGTCCATTCACTGATGTGCGCGCGTATTTAGGGTACAGCCGAGTGCTCGCGGAGACTGTATTAAAATATTAAACCTAGTCTATCACGCTTGTCTAACGCGAGTTCATGGTCGGCCGTACCTGAGCTTATTAACGGACTTATCTATTTAGCTGGGAAATCGAAGTATCTACCTTCATATTATTATACTCCAAAACAGGTTGAATGTAACAACAGCGAAAAAAGCTTTGTAAATATTATTAATGGCCAAAGTATATATATAGGTACCTACTTCTATAGCTTAATACTATAGCTTTATTTTTCAAAAAATTAAAAATTGGCAGTTTTTTCTCGTATATGTATTTTTAACCTACATACCTACCCGTATATTGCTTGAGCCTGCTGGTCCAGTGATCAGAGCTCCTGACTACAAAACCGTAAGTTGTGGGTTCGAACCTTGCTAAAGGTAGATTTTAGTGTGATGAACACAAGAATCCGTACCTATTTGAGTTTGGAATGTCTTAGGTACCTACGTATTTATCCGTTGTCCAGTAAATTTATTTGCCTAGTTCATACTAGATCAATGTGTGAATTGTATAAAGATATATTTATTTTCTTAGCATCGCTAGCAATGCACGCCGCATCAATGACACGCTGCCCCGTGCACTTTCTACCTTGTTACTGTCCCAACGCGTGCTCTAATAGAATCGCAATTATAATATTTTATGTTTAAGCGCAGGCCTTTCCAATATCATTAGAGTTTCACACAGGATCTAATAGATGCGGAGAATATAATGTTTAAAGTTAACCACTAAAAATAAAAATAAAATATAATTTATAATTAGTATTATAATTAGTAATAACATTGCATATTTACAAGACGAGTTAATTATGCAGTAGGTTTTACTTGCCTATTGCACAATTGCTTTTTTTCATACCATACTTATTTAATAGACAACCGACAATATTATACGTAGCTAAATATTATGGAAAACATGGAAATGAGGGTCTCTCCCAGCCTTGTTACCCGAATACTTTGGAACTATTTTGGTGGTGCGCTCGTTTTCCGCACTTGATCCGCAGGTCGGGCCTTTGTGCCTCTACTACGGAACTAATGCAAAACGTAGCAGACGCTTTGTTTTAAACGTTTTCTTTATTTAAAATGATCGCAATAATAAAAGCGATTATAAACATGTAATGGTAGAATAGGTAATATTATAATGCACGAAGCGAACTACCAGCAAAACGATGGCAATTCGCGTTTAACGATAAGATGTTAGCCAGTAAAAAGGTCACAGCAATTATAACAGTCTTCGTACAAATTACCTTCTATGCGTATTTTAAGATTACTTTTATGAGCTAAACGTCACACTCGTTGATATTACGCCAGGTTATTGAGAATAATAGGAGAGTTAAATTCACATCCTACATCTTGTACCTAGTTTCAATTTTCAATGTTCTATTCATAGGGTTATTTAATAGTACTTATTAACTACGTTCAAAGCCGTTTAGCTACCTAGCTGGCCTAATAGGGTCAACGTCAATTTGTTTGGTAATATTTACTTAGGTACTTACTTTAATAAGAACCAACGATGACCCTTTAAGTTGTCACTAATAGAATTAAATATTTACGTACAGCGTTTATCCCCTTATTTTAATACAAATAAAGAAACAGGTATATCTACTTATTTGTATACCTAGGTACTCATTTTTATGCCTACCAGGCATTTAGGTTTAAAATTGGCACAACATTTTTAACTAAGTACCTAAAATAGTTTTATAAGAATAAAAAAAATGTAAGCTTTATCACTACATAACAATGATAAATAAAAACATAAAACCTTTTTTTTTAACCAAAAGATTAGGGACTACCTACGTTGCATTTTTTTTTAATTAATTAAATTAGAATGTCATAATGTTTACTAAAAATGCACCTTACAATAATAGACAAGCCATTAATCACGAAAATTACTCACCATGTACTAACCTACTATTCAGTTTTATCGTAGATATTACATTTGATTCATTTAGTGTTACTAATTAAATCTTAATATTTGCTTCGATACTTAAACGCCGCCAACTACCGTGTCTGGCTACAACCTCATAAAAGACCTTATAAAAACTTTATAAATTATGAAAGGTAAGTAATAATAATACATAATTATAACTTAATAATTTGACTTAATAGTTTCTAATCTATTTGCGATTATTATGTAGCAACAAGAATACGACAATTTTAACAAATCTACTTCCGTACCTACGTAATACGTACCTATATAAAATTTTATCGAGAACTTTTAAGTTCTGTTCCGCTTACTAAAGCAAATAAGTAGGTACCTACCTAATTCAGTAACGAAGGGAAATTGTTAAATGTGCAAGCATTCATTCTTAGATGTTTTTTACCTTATTGACTTTCAAATTCAATAGAAAATTAATGCTTTTAAATTAGATAGTCAGGACAGATTAGTTTTCTACGCTTTACCTATGTTTACCTATCTGGGTATGGGATCCATTTATTTTCTAATGTAAAGAGTAACCTCTTCGGTTCAACAGTTTCAGCGAGAAAGCTTATCAAACAAAGAAACTCATAGTAATACTACTAATACTAGTAACGATTATTCTTTGCCCAGAGACCTTAAATGTAAAACAGGCGCAAAATAGCGTAATATAGATAACAAACAACAAATTGAATATTTTGTAAGTGCCTATAATATGCGAATACAATAGCTTGTCGATCGTCAGTTCCGATTACAGTGACGCAAGTAATCGGTAAAGGAATCGATTACTCGATAGAATGCAACCTGTTAAACGGTTCGCGGTATCAGTAATCAATTTGGGTCGTGCCGTTTGTGGGACCTATGTTTATGGAATTTGGTTTAACTGGACCGTTGTTTGTATGAGTTTGAATGGAATAGCGGAACACAAGTGCAGATGTGCAGATAATAGGTAATTGATAAAATCATTTTAATGTAAGTATGATTAGAAAGTAAATAGGTAAGTTTTTAAAAAACATATACTTCATAGTAAATAGTCAGTCATGTTGTAAATATCCTACGAGATTTTTTTTCATTATCTATCCCCCGTCGCAAAAACAACTTTAAACAACAACAAACTTATAACACCCCTCGTTATAAGTTTGTTGTAGTTTCAAGTTTGCATAATCAAAGTTAGGTACTATGAAAATTTAAACAGATATTCTACGATATAGAGAATCTTGGACAAATCGATTCACTAGGCACTAAAGCTCACTGAATTCCAAGCGCTATCATTCCCAAGAATCATTGCTTAATAGGTACAAGATTGATTGATATCACACCGATGTGCATTGCGCATATTTTGAAATAGCGAATAATGACTTAATGTACTTGCTAGGTACGTACTTATTGCGCCTTTGTCATTTATGATTGAGTGTAGCAACGATAATTAATTTAACTTGTACACTGTTATTACCATCACACGATTGCATTTGTTTTATTTGCGTGATAGAAGAACAACAATATACTCTGAAGAGCACTTTTTATACATTTAGTAAAAACTGACAAATGAACATAGTATACATAGCTCAATGTGAATAGCTTGTAAGCTGTCACAATCACAACTTACTCAACTGACTACATACGATTAATGTGCTCGGGAATACGATACAATAACTTTGTATCTGCACAGTTATCGCAATTGATTGATGGATCAACGGATAAGAGTGCAATTCGCCTTTTTAAGTAGGTGTCCATACCAGAAAAGTGTCTACTCAATAGTTGCCAACTTGGCTTTTAAGTGCTTTAGGGTTTCGTAAATAAAAAAAACTCGAATAAGGTAACTCTCAACAATTTATCATTATACTACCTGTACCTAAGAACTTGATATCGTAAAGGTATCTACTTGATATCGTAAACCTACCTTTAATTAGGATTGGACCAAATAAGCAAGCTTCTAAACGATATTATATGGAATTTTTACTGCTGATATATTCTATAATGCCTAATTTATCTTGGGCTCTAATTATGTCAAGACATAAGTACTAAGTACCTTGTTAAGTTTTTGTAAAAGTAACCAAATGTTATCCTTCGGTCCGATTCAATGTTACGTAATCATAATTGCTTAAATTCATCGGATTTATAATATTACAATCGTCACCGACAATCGCGGTTAAAGTTGGGACAGAGGCATAGATTGGTATCAGTGGGACAATTGTTTTAATACCATTTGTTTGTAAGAGAAGGTTCCGCACAAGTATGAAAGATATTAATATCGTATAGTTGTCATCGCTTGTCCTTATCTATTTTACGAGAGGTCAGGGCAACAGTAGCGAGTTTTACAGCACTCCTTAGAATGTAGCCTGATATCACTATTTATTGCCACTCGATATTAGATTACTAAAGGTGGAATCACATACTTATAATCATTTTAAGAAAGCTCAGTATAGCTGTGGTAAGAAGAGTAGGTAACTATCTAAGAGTGTGTCTAACTTATTTTATTCGTGATGATCATATCCGTGTTTTCTTAATATTTACCGATTTACGTATTTGATAGCATTAGTTTTTGTAACAAAGGTCAGATAAAAAAATCAACAGGATATTTTATAGGACAGTACAGTATAATGTAAGTAGAACCGATCAATCGACATGATATTATTACAACAACCGTGTAAAATTAAAAAGAAAAAAGAAAGAGATGTTAGACGTTTAATTTAGAACCTGAAGCTACATCCAGACTAAGATTTATTACTCATGCTAAAATCACATCTATCAGTGCGTGTTGCAAAAACAGGTTTTAATGTAAACGAAGTCGCGAAGTGTTACATGATCAAATATTTTAAGGAGTTCCGATGATTTTCCGCATAAAATAGCAGGTTGGAGAGACATCGACTCTTACAACAAACCGAACAACATAAAGCTTTTAAAAAATGTAGGGTACAAGCCATTATAGAGTCAACAGGGGCATGTACAACAATAAACTGTGCAGTATATTTGTCGAAGTAAGCGGAAAGTTATGTGTTGTTTTGTTCGTCCGTGTTCTAATAGTCGAAGTAAATAGTGTTAAAATGGTGCCGTGCACATTTGGGACACTCGCTTTTGTCGTAGACAAAGGTTGTACAAATAATCGAGGGAAACATAAAAAAATATTATTCATTTCTTATTTATACACCAGTTAACCCAATGACACCAGAATTGATCAGGCGTGTTGCTTATGTTACGAAATGATAACTGATGAAGCGTGTGACGAGGATTATATGAGTGTGATCACATCAGTTTTATTAATATTCTTTAAGATAAAAAAAACAAGGAACCAACTTAGCATGATGTCGTCTTATTATTTAAAACGTCGATATTGTTTTTACTTGATCGTGACGTGATACCGAGTGGTCAAATCGCATAAAGTAGTACAAAAATAAAACATACCTACGTTGTTATTAGTTCTCATAAGTGAAATAGTTTTTAAACATATATCTTTTAACAATCGAAACTGAGTAATTTATCGATGAGAATTTATTAACTTCATCGCGGGGTAAAAGTGACGTGGAATGTTTAGGGTTTAATTTGAATCCAATGTTATAGGATCTTTGAAAATACCTATAAATATACAGAAAATTCGACCAATCTGCTGTAATTCAAACACTTAGGGAATCCAATTTACATAGGCACGGGGAACTGGCAACACCGAACAAGGAGCACATTTGAATACAAGAGCCGTCGCCTTTAGCGAACCAACGCGAACATTGCTTCAATAACAATTAAGCTTGCAATTCCCACGGGTAAGTGTTATTCATAAATTCGAATATTTATAATTCCTAATACCTATTGAACCTTATTCTTTTTTAAATATTCACTGTCTATTGGACTGTTTCAATTGTTATTGGCAGGCCCGACAAGTGGCGACATTACATAAGTAGGCAGCACGACAGGGTTCCTACTATACCCACATTGTGACTCTATGGTAGGTACAGTAAATAACACTTTCAGTAAATATTGAGTGATATCACGAAACCTTTAACCACAGATAATTCATTATACTTATTTGTAATGAACACAAAAAAATATCTTACACATCACGCTTTAAACCTCCTTGGAAATTTAAAATGTCGGGAAGATTAACCTAATTCGGTGCACCAATTGCCGCCGCTTCTTTGAATACTCTCTTATTTTATTTTTAAGCCCCACCGCACGATAATTGCCAGAATCATGAGTGTTAAAGTTACTCACATTATCACTAAGTCACGCATTGATTTTTTAGGGTTCTATTAAAATATCCCAAGAAATTTCTTTAAACAAAAATTAAGTTGGATATTATTACGGTTAGTAGGGAATCGTGCTGCATTTTTTATTATAATAACTGTCACGTTTATTAATAATGTCGTAGTAAAATAGAAGTTTTATATTGGATGGCTCATTTACTGGTGTAGGTCTGTTAATTACTATATTTAATTGTAAAGGACCTCCCAAGATACAGGTGGGATTATTTTTGATAGTCTATTTTTATAGTTACCCACTAAGTATAAGGTATTTTTGTACTTGTTAAATGCAAAATATGTATTTAAATCCCTGCTAATATTATAAATGCGAAAGTAACTCTGTCTGTCTGTCTGTCTGTCTGTTACGTTTTCACGCTAAAACTACTGGACCGATTCAAATGAAATTTGGTACAAAGAAAGTCTGGAGCCTGAAAAAGGACATAGGCTACTTTTTAACCGACTGCAAAAAAGGAGGAGTTCCACGCGGACGAAGTCGCAGGCAGAAGCTAGTGTAATATAAGTACTTTAAAAAAAATAGGTAAGCATACTTGTCTTTTCAAAAATATGTATTTTCTATAATAATATATCATAAAAATAGTAGCCTAGGTAGGTATAGCTTTAATGAAATTATATATTTTTTTGAAGAAAGCTACCTGCACTGACCTGCAGTCGATTATTCTAAGTTAATTGAGTCTTTCAATACAGAACAAGATTAAGTATAAAACACCACACGCCTCTTATAAGTTCAATTTAAATAAATTAGATTATATCATACAAAACCCCCTTCATTTTGTACACGATGATTTTATCAAAATGATCGGTTCATTTCGTTAAGAAGATTAATGTATTTGGAACAAATTACGTTTGAGCCCGAGTCTGGACGTGTTTTGATTGAACTTCGGGACGTCTAATCTTGTGTCTATTACCGATTGTGTGTTACAATGTGTTTACAAGATGATTTTGTTCCCTTTTTGATGAGTCAGGTTCCTTCGGATTATTCTGATTTATTTTTATTTTGATAATATTCAACATGATGTTATTTGGTTGTAGTTATAATACTCATCAGTCATTGACGTTACTGAGGAGAGTTGGGTTCCGTGTTTTATTAATACAAGTTATATCGACCTAGTAACTAGTATTAAAAACAAATCCAAGAATGCCAAGTCGATGAAGGCACAATATTTGATGCCATCCCTTACGCAATTTAGTATCTATAGAAATAAATTATTATAGGTATACATATTTCATTCGTCTTCTTAATTTGAAATTCATATTATATTTGAATAAAACTACTATAACGGATTTAATTCGAGTACAAAATATTAAGCATGAAAGGAATATATATGAGATAAATCTGTTTTAATCGTTTTATTTTAATAACAGCAAGGCATTAAAAAAATTTTTTTTCGAAAGTGTCTGATAACTTTTTTTAAATTTTTTTTAGTAGGTGCCTATGTAAGAATATGGGTCGTCTAAGGCATGTGAAGTTCCGTTGATTGCCCACCGCGTCGACATGAGGTGTCAAAACTAATTTACATTTGATGCCTTTCTGATTGGTTCGCCGCGACGCGGTAAGCTCCCAAACGAACCGCCGTAATGATAATGTAATGTTATTTTAAAACAGATTGTTATGTAAGTAATCATTATTCTTTTGTGATATTATGACATATTAGATTTGGGTTTAATTTTTATCTATCATCGTATCGATCGATAAAATATTGTGTGTTTATAAACATACAAATAATGGATAGGTGCTACAAACCTCGTTGAAAGATGTACTCTATGCTATCAATGACGCGTTTTTTATATTGTTATAAGAAGTACTTTATTATTTCAGTCATTTTATTTAGGTTTCCGTAATCTAGGACTTTAGTTTTACCCTTCTAAAGTATCTAACTAAAAAATCACGGCGATTCATAATAATATTTCATATTGTCTAACGAAACTTAAAATTATAATATTTTTTAATATCCTTGCGGTTATTACGTATTGAAAAGAAACAATTAGGTACCTATAGAGGATTTAACTCACGTATTTTATTTTGTTTGCTTATATTTCGAAAACTACAGTTTGCATAATGTAAAATCACTTTAGCATTAAACTACCGTCAACTCAGCATGCTACGAATATGGGAACGGTAAAGTTTTCGAAACATTCAGCTAATTTAATAAAATACGCGAGTAAAGTCCGTTATAAAAAGCCAATGTAGGTTGAGATTTATGAGGTTTATAGTTTTTTTACTGACGGGATCGCCTTGACCGAATCTTTTAACAACCCTTTTATTAAGTAATTGAATCTCATGGCTAGATTCTGAGTTTTATTAGGTACTCATAAAAGTTTCTTTTAAAACATCTATTTTTTTTAAGTATCTTGCTAAAGCCATCGCTCTTTGACATTGTTGAAGTGCTAGTTGCTTCGTTTTAACGCATCAAGTTTACCCTCATCCTTTCTCCTCTCAGAAGGTTTTTCAAATATATTAAGTAATATTATATTTTATAATAAGACTATAAATGCTATGCTAATGAATAAAATCCTTACAATAATTTAAATGCTAACAAAATAATATTTTGACATAAACAGTTCACACGCAATTTGCAATGCACGCGAGATCCGACCTTGACATGTCGATCTGTAGTCATTTAATAGAAGTTATGAAACTATCATAGCGATCTTAAACGTATAGCAATAGTAACGCTAATAGCATTAAACATGTGAATCTAAATGCACTTTTAATTTGCGGTTGTCCAAGGAAAGACTTGAAATTCGAAGCTTGATACATAGGTACATCGTACACCTAGATCTAAAGGGAGCTAACTCAAAAAACTGAAGATTTGAGTTATGCACACCATCGGATTCCTTACAGCAAAACCTACCTACCAGTATAACGGATTTAAGCCAACTCTGCTAGCTTCATTATAAAAAGCATAAATCTATACAGAAAAGTCATGCGTGCATGTGGACATAATTAATCAGTTTTTTGTCTCTCCTGAAAAAGTAACTTTTTTGGGTTGGCTCCCTTTATATCTAGGTGTGCGACATAATATATTACTACTTACCTACAGTACTTACACATTACTACTGACAATTTAAGCTGAAAAAGAGATTAGACAGAAGTTGGACAAAAAATCAGAATCGTACATTAGTTCGACATATTTTGCGTAGGTTCGACACTTAGAATAAAATGACTATCCGTATCATCATCATCATTCTGTGTGTGAATATAACAATTGATGGAAACCAATAATTTTGTTCGAAGATATATTATGGTTGAAGGCCGATTCGAATTACCTTCTGGAATATAAGTCCGTGTGAACTTTAATTCTCTCGCGACAAATTACAGAAGGCTTGATTAACGACGGTCACGACTGTTTAAAGTGGATTAAAAAAAACCGGAATCGTAAATATTACAAGTTTGTTTTTATCGCGAAACCAATCATAGATTCGATTAATGCTTAATGACTAAGAACAATTTTGTACAATAATAAACTACTTAGATTTATTTTTTGCTTAATTATTCATTTAAAACTTAATACACATTAACATAAACATAGATCAACTACGTTAATTTATCTAATTAAAGGTAAAATAAGTGTATTTATAATGTCAAAGATAAACATTTTTCTCAGTACAAATTTAATAAATAAAGCAGGTACAATATAGACCAGACTGGTTGTATATTTTCAGTGACACTGTCGTTGGAAATGTCAGTCTTACCGGTACAATGCTCAATAGCCACTGATGGTAATATAGATTTCACGACCCTACTTAGTATTTAACTTAACAAAAGTAAAGTTAAGTTGCTATTGGTTCGATTGTCTAGTAATCTGTGCAAAGTATCTAATAGTGTAATTACAGCACAACGATTATAATCGTGGCGTTGATCGGCTGTGTTCACGACTGTGCGTTATGACCGTTTGTGCTTAGAGCAAGTCGATTGAGATTGTATGTAGATTCAGATACAATTTAATTATATACTGCACTAAATTAATATGATATACGTATCTATTCATTATATGTATACATAATAGGTAAATGCTGTAAAATTACATTAATATTATGCACCGACTATAGGAGATTTTAAATATTTAACCCTAGATTTTAATTATAGGAATTTATTGTTTATTACAGTCTTAGCAGCAGATAAAAATATTTCTCAAGTAATTAAATAATGTATTTACTAGCTTTCGATAGGTACTGAATTTTATTATACCTTCTTGCCTATTTTAAGTTTAAACAATGTATTTATCTTATGAAAGTTGAAAATCACTACCCAGTATTTACTTGTGAATAAAAATAAAGTTATTTTCCATTCACCGATTCTACATTTGCAATAAATCTACGTTACCTTAAACTTTGCTATTTGTGGGCGCACCCGTGTTGAGCAAACGAGTGACCGCCTGCCTACTCAGTACCCAGCGCTAGGCACGCCCGGATCAAGCCAAGGGGCACAGAGTAGCTCAAATTTATTGAAGGTATAAATCTATGTCAGTCGTCAAAACACACACTAAAAGGGTTTACAATAAACATTTCATTAGCTTGTTCTATTTCGTTTTATGGCTCTGTAATACACGCACTAGTTGTACTCTTGTACCGCCTACAATTTTACTGCATAGGGTATGTGAAGTGGCCACACACAAACAGCATTAAAGCTATGTGCAGTGCAGTTTCATTCCCTAAAGATATATGAAAAATTATTCTGTATTTTACGACACTATAAGTTTCGTCTGAAACGTGACACGTGATAACGTATTAGTAGGTATGTATGTTTGCATACTAATCTCGAACGCAATTGCACTTGTTTATAATAAAAATCGAAATAAAAATATATCAGAAAAATAACTCGTGTTGACAATTCAGAAGCATTGTCACGGGACCTGACTCCGTGACAAAAGTTGAGGAGTCGGTCGCCTTGTAGCAATGAAAGTGAAGGTGTTATCTCTTTGAGTAACTAAGTGTGACATGTAAAAGTTATTGCCCGAGTAGATAATAAATACATGTTTAAATCGGGGGTCAAATAATTTGTTAATTTAAAATATTTTTTGTATGAAGGGGATGCGTTGTCTTTAATACCGGTGAAAATTACATCTAAGAAGTTCCAAGTATTTAGTAAATTTGTAACGATAATTATAATTCATAACATGGCAAGTAGGTACCTACATTACTATATATTTAACACTTCGTAAGAAATATGGAACAAACCAGTAGAAATCTACTTTTCTGTCTGCTACAAAACAGTTTAAAAGCAGTAAACGCATCGATAAATCTACATGATAGATCCGTCATGTCCCTCGAAGTGACGTGTTCTAATCTATACGTCAAATACGAGTGATCAATCGAGATGGACACTAATGCCTCGTAGGCAGGAGATTTGTGTCAGATACGTTTGCCATGTTCAGTATTGACGAATCTATAAGATGAGTTTAATCGATCTTAAATGTAGAGAATGTAAAATATATCTGCACTACTTAAGTAACTATCCGTTAATCGTTATTAAACGTATCTATTGCTTGGTAGTTGCATTTTTTATTTCATCTTTATTAAGTAGGTAGGTTATCGATTGTTTGGTCGAAATGAGAATTAATTTTTCTGCAGACCCTTTTATTATTTATACAAGCAAAGCCTCCAGTCACCATTAGTTTTGCCATCGAACATATTTGTCTTGTCATGTCAAGTCTAAATTCAAAATTTCCACCAGTGTCAATTCGGACGCGTTAGGTAGGAGGTTGGATACCTCCCTGACCGTAGCCATGAGCGCCAGATTTGGGGAAGTCTTCACACGCACGTCATTCAAAGAGGGCATATTCGTAGTGTTGGGGCCAGAAAATGGCCAACGCCGCCAGGATGTGGACGTCTGCGCAAGCGCTCCCATGTCCTTGGCCTATCGCGTCGAAGAGGCACACAGTGGGGTTTTAGCCAGCCAGTAAGAGTCTGGCATAACCTTTTGCCTTCCCCAGGGCAAAAGGTATCCATGAGGATTTCGCCACTTAAAAAAAAAGGTAGGAGGTTGGATGCCACGACACCTTGTCAAAATATTTTCAAACATTCTAAACCTCAACTTATTCACATTAATCTCAAAGTAATATCAAATTGAATGTAAGCTAGATCTTACCACGTAGTTTTGCAAACATGTAGCAAGTAATTGTGTTTGACGCGCATTGTTCAAAATTCAATGATCTCGGCCTTGTTGCTTAAATAAATATTATAGGTAAGTAGTTTATTGGAACATGTTACATTACAGATACTTAAAATGGAACCTATTCTTATCTTAGAGTGTAGATCAGGATTGACCTTTGACTGACAGGTAGACAGACGTAGATTTGGCATATTAGTTATGTGTAGAGCTACTATGTTTTTAAAGTGCATATTTAATATGATTCTACGGATTATTACGCTGAAGTGAAATAAGAGTCAAAGCCCAATTGGCAAGATTTTTTTTATTATGAGAGGTTTCAATTGTACCCATAAAATTCAAATAAATATCCCTTTTATTTACATGTTAAGTAAGATTGATATGCTTGCGGCTCTATTAATACGATTTTTACTTCTGTGTTTTACAAAGTAGGTAAGTACCTACAATCTACATATTTACATTATTCTTTTAAGGTTCAATTTACATATATGGATGGAATTTAAAATGTAATGTGAATGAGAGAGTTTCATTCTACTGACAGATAAACGTCAAAAAAGGTCCACAGATACAATACACATTACAAATATTTAATTAACCACTACACGTCAAAAATATTTGAGCTGGCCAGTTCCATCGATAAGCACGAGGCAATCGGCGTCCGCGCAACACCTGCTTCGAGATTAACCAAAGGCCAGTTGTTCTGATAGACAATTATATTTATGTCAATATAAAGGTCGGTGTTTTTTTAAAAGATTAATGAATAGTTTAAGGTGATGCTAGCTAGATCAACAGTTTAAAATTAAATGACAGTTAAATTAAGAATTAGGTACCTACGTGCCTAGATACTGTTGTAAGTATAAATAAATAAAATGTTTAACATAGGAATTACATATTTTGAAAAATAACCATTGTAGCTAGGTAAGTACCTATATTTTGAGTGTTATTTAAGTATTGCAAATTATAATGCTTTTTAGTAATTAAACTTCCCTTTCGTATCTTGTTTGTCGTTAACATTATTTACATCAAGATAATATTTAGCTTCCATTTACCTTTATTATTAAACAAATAAATTCTTATGAATCCATAAATATCGAGGAAAGCTCTCGTAACAAGACTTCGGCCGTTATCTTAAATCGACTGGGCTGCTCTATGGTATATATAGTTACCATCGACAAGAAATATAATTATCACGACATACCAGGGCTACCTACTAATGATTAACAAAATAAGGGAAATTATTCCACTTTTGTTAATAGAATAACAAAGCGTATTTTAAAAGTTGTACCTATTTTTCGTGCCTGCATTAAGTTTACGATTATTAAAAACAATACTAAAGATACCTACCTAACCTACCTAAATGATGTAGACAATCTCTAACTATTATATTTAGGTTTTTTTATTTATTTATTTGGAAGTCTATTGAATCTTGTTCTAATTAACTGGCAATGTTGCTTCCGCGCTCTGGGTGGCTTAGTGTTGCCAGAATAAGCCATTAGCAGGACAGGTGTGTCGGGACGGTTTAATTGGCCCGTGTATTCCTATCGAGTCTGTATCGATGTCTCGAATGTGTCGTGCGGTTGGTACGCCTGGGTCACTACGCGGTTAATTGCTCTTAATGAGCATAGACAATGCATCTTGCATAGGTTTATTGTTTTTATAGGATTTTTTAAATCTTATATTATATACCTAATTAATTATGTACTACTTTTGAATAATTCTTCTTTAATCCGAGGCATACTTCTGGGTATGTTCGAAGACCAAATTAATAACATAGTAGATCTATAGGTACAGGTTTTTTTAACAGTGGTTTCTAACTAATGTTGACATTTTCGTTTGCCTTAGATAATATAGTTATTTATAATAACTAGGTACCTACCAAAAGATTTTTTTAAATTCAATAAATTATAAAAAAATCCGTTCTATGGAGTAGGTACACAATCTACCTTATATCTTTTTCTTACATCGTCTAACAGTGTATCTTGATAATAATACACTAGGTAAAACCTACACTTACCTTTTTTCTACAAACTAACAGCTACATAAATGAAGTCATTAAGATGGCGGTTTAGTATCGATTTAAAGTGAAACCGATTATTACGTATCATTCGATAAAGAACCTTCGATTGTAGGTTTTACTATAGTAAAACATACAATACTAGGTAGGCACATAGGTATACTATAAAGATAATCGATACCTAATATAGGTTTATAACAAATGAGCAACAACCTTATCAAATTTTATAACTAGGTAGTTTATTTGTCAGTATCATTTTTAGCAAGTTTGCATGGCTTTGGTTGATATTGTACCTTAATATGACTAAAATACCTAGGTACACTAATTCTTGTAGATAAACTATCTAACAGATTCGAAAAGGGAAAAATATCGCTTCTTATGCTATGTGCCTATTTATGATTTTTAACCCCCGACGAAAAAACGACGGGGTGTTATAAGTTTTTAACCCCCGACGAAAAAACGACGGGGTGTTATAAGTTTAACGTGTCTGTCTGTCTGTCTGTCTGTCTGTGTGTGTGTGTGTGTGTGTCTGTCTGTGGCATCATAGCTCCCTAACGCATGAACCGATTTTGATTCTGTTTTTTTTGTTTGAAAGGTGTATATGTCGGGAGTGTTCTTAGCTATGTTTGATGAAAATCTGCTGAGTAGTTTAATAATTAGGGGGGGTGAAAGAGGGGATGGAAAAATAAAAGTCTACAAACATACTCGAGTGGGGTATTAAATGTAAGAGGATAACATGTACATTACAAAATTACACATGAAATGGAAATTACTTAAAATAATAATTTAAGTATTATATACCTACTTACAAAAAGTATGAAATAAAAAAATAAATTAAAAATTTAACAAACCCCCGACATAAAAACCTAAAAGCCCATTTAAAAAGTATAACAATAATAAAAACTTAATATTAGTTACCTAAATATTAATATTTCTACAAAGAAAACGTCATGTCGGGGGGACCGTAGGTTTAGGTAGATTGTAGGTATTAAGTAGTCACACCTAAATGACAAGCGGGCCCCCCGACTTGACGTTTTCTTTGTAGAAATATTAATATTTAGGTAACTAATATTAAGTTTTTATTATTGTTATACTTTTTAAATGGGCTTTTAGGTTTTTATGTCGGGGGTTTGTTAAATTTTTAATTTATTTTTTATATTGTTTTAAATTAAATAATGGTAACATTTAAAACGATGCTGTTCCTATCTGTATGTTTTCTTTCTAGCGTAATTGCAAATTATCGTTAAAATCAATTCATAAAGCAAGTACTGTTAAGTTTCAGTGTTGGCCAACGACCTTTGCTAAGCTATAGAGTAGGGATGTACTATACAATCTATGAAAGCATAGAGTAAAACATAGACTATGAAGGTATAGTAGACTTAAGGGCTACCAATACAGCCACCTGCAAACTCAAAACAACGAAACTCAAACGGAGCGAATCGCAAGGGCTGTTGCCTATTTTGTACCATACGATTGGTTTTAAAAAAATCTTTATACCTACAGGAAATCAACAGATTTTATAGACTTGCAAATAATTCCCACTGTTATAATTTGGTCAATTATTTTATAATTTACAAAAAATCAGTACTTATTCTTATTAGATTGATTTTAGTTTTAGTTACGTAAAAAAACAGTTTTAATTAGTTTAAACCCTAAAAAAAAGTGCGTAAGCAACAAATAGGTAAATGACACAATACTGTTACGGTATTACCAAGAAGGAAGTATCGCTTAAAAGTTTGAATGCTAGCGAATCGGAGTAAGTGTAAAACGGCAGCGCACCTCAGGCAGGCTCTAGATAACGGTCTGCGATGATAAACTGCGCAGAGTGCGGTGGAATTGGGCCGGAACCGAACCCGCTGCATTACGCCAAGATACCATCCAAGATGTTAATTAACGATTTTGTAAGGAGTGCCTTGTTTACTAGACACACTGGCCCTTTGAAATATACTGCTTTTTATTTCATTTAAAGCTATCTATTTATAGAATAGTTACCTAAATCGGCAACCGCTGTTCTGCATCTTCCTTAACAGGTACCTAATTAGGGTAAGGGAATAGAACGAGCTTTGAAATATACTTTTCGACTTAATCTCATTACTACCCGTTTTATCCATAAAACAACTTTTATTTACAAAACTCTGTAACATACCACTGACCCCGAACTGTAAACTCCAACGAATTATACAAAAGTTTTCAGTCAGACATATTTTAAAATGGGAATGCAAAATACTATTTCCCACGGCATTAGCAACTATGTAGCTTTATACAAATTGTCACCGCGACTCAAACCGCACACTTTAAACACCTTTCTTACTCACATATATTCCAGTCCTGCACCACAAATCGATCCCGTAATCCAGGTTACTAAGTCAGCTACACAAAGTCACTATAATGGCCAGTTGCAGTTATAAATTGGTATAAATGAGCATACAAGGCACTGGTCGAGTGTATATTTTACTTGCTCGTAACTACTAGAACGGACCTAAGCTTGTGTGTTATTAACTGATTTGTTACGTGTTTAAGGTTAAGATAAATAATGATGTTTTGACTTGTAGCAATGAATTTTATATGATTATAGGTAATTTCAAATATTTGTAACTTTTAATATACGTAAAGTACCTAATAGGTTAGGAATATCCGGCTTTACCACTTAAAAAATATCGATAATATGTATCTGACTTAAGTCATGCAGATGTTAATAAAATTCGGTTCAGATCGATATAATATTTGTATAAATGCATCATGAAGATTTTCAGTATTCAATATAATCCTTTGTTCGACCGTATTCTTCTAAATTGCATGGTGTTTTTAGTAATCACATAAGCTTCAAATAAAAACGCTCTATTAAGTGTTATAATCTACACGGATACAATCTTCTACCGATCCCGTATTATTTTCTAGCAAATTCCAAGTCGACTCAACAATAAGAGAAATAATGATTGTTACAGCTACGCCTTACGCAATCAAAATGTCTAATATCTGCCGGCATTATGTATAGTACCTAAATATAATAAAACCATCGTCACGGTTCCACTGATTCATTTCGTTCATTAACTGCGAACCGTGAAAACGCTGCATTCCTACGTGAGAACTATCTACTACCGAGTGCCACAAGTCACTAGCTGAAGGAGAAACTCGTAAATTTACAGGTTAGGTTAAATATGATGATACATTTAACTCAGAGCTTGATGTTTAACTTATATTAAGGAACGACCTTTGCATTTTGTTAAGGAGTGACAGTCACGGTATAGGTACTTTGTCATGCACCGGGGTCCAACTATTTATTTTTGTCACTTATGGTATTTTGTAGCACAATGTTTAAATTATTAAGTGTAGCGTAAAATAGTACCTTCTTTAAAAGAACCTCCCCCCAAAATATATTTAATTGAGTAAGTCGGATAAAGTGGTGCATTCATTGATAAAGATTTAGTCTATGTTGATGTGTGGGAAAGAAAAATAAAGAATAACAAACGTATTATGAGGACTGGCGTAAATTTAATATTGTCATGTGGAAGTGGTGAAAGTTGAGAACGATTATTAAGGAGGGTGAATTTATGCTGTACATTGATATGAAGAACTAAAATGTATCTTCGCTTGGAACTTAGGATTAAGGTAGATACCGCAATAGCCGCCGAGAGCGCCGACAAATATTTCATAGTGGACATTATAAATTATCGGCATAGTAACTAATAAAATGATACGAAATGTTCAATGACCCTACTACGGCTTTACGCTTTTTTAAGTATTATTAAATTGAATATTTAAAACAATGAACAAAAGGGAGTGCCTTGTTTAGGCCTTAAATGATTGAATTTAATGATCTTAGTAAGTAACTAGGTAGGTATACCTATTTATGATAATTATTTAATTATTTATGATAGATACTTCTTAGAAACCTACATTTTGAGCAGAAAAAGAGAACCGTGACATTGGATTTGTTTTTTAAAGTACATGCGGAATAATAATGCCTTTTAATAACGTAAAAAACATTTATAAAGGAGTTGAATGCACAGTACTTACGAATCAGGATTTATATAAGTAAAGTTAGGTTATTGTCAGCGTACTCAATTTGTTATTATTGTTGTGCGCAGAACGATTTTTCACACCTTTAAAATACGTCAAAACGTCTACATCCACCTAACACTTGAAGGTACCGCTTTCAGATTGACAGTTGATCTTTGACATTGATGCACAGAATGGGAGGAATTTACAATTATGACCATTTGTGTGGCATTTTAGGGTTAACTGTCGATGCCGGACAAGAAGGAATGTCTATTTAATTTACTGTTTTATGTTTATCACCTTATTTGCTGGAAATAAATTATCATTGGAAGAATGTGCATAGGCATGCTTTTCATAAAGGCACAATGACATAAATGTATCGAGTGCCTACTTTGGCCTGATCAATATTATGTACACACAGATAATACATATTTACCATGTATGTATGTATCACGCTAGGGTAGTGTTGGGTATTCATAGGTATATAAAACGACATAAGTAAGTAAGTATATGTAAATATCGAGTTATATGCGGATAAAGTGTAAGTGTATACTTAACATTAACATAATTTATATAAACTAATAGTACCTATTGACATTAGTTTAAGGGCATTAATTTTATAACAAAGTTCCGAAAGTTTCCGCAATTTTGTTAAAATAGGTCCTAGTGCATACCCGATCGCAGTTTAGCAAATAACACGATTCTAATTTACATACAGTTAGTTCATTATCGAAATTTATAGAAGCCATTAACTTGCATATCGGGTTTTAATTGAGTTTAGTGTGCATGTAGGAAGACATCACTTGTGTGAATAGTGAATGGGTATTAGGTTTTATACTAAAGGCTTAGGTATGGATTAAAGATATATATATAATATCAACGTGTATGAAAATCTTACCTAAATTTATGGTAAGTAGATAAAAAAATAGAGAGTAAACTGAACTTAAACTTCACTTAAGTAGGTTATCACAATTCGTATATAAAATTAAGTGTTTCCATTATAGAAAGCCGACGATACAATCTCTACCTATCCAAATCATCAAACCAAATTGAACATCAACGATCAATATTAACTCTTAATAAACTGACAAAGTGCATTCATTAGGTGCGTAAAGAAATGCATCTATACAATGTATCCCTTTGTCATCATTAACCTACAAAAGAATAATATGCTCCACGTACTAGAAAAAACAAAATGGTAGCCATGGACTATCAACATCTCTGTCAATCAATCTATTCATGTAAGTTTCTTTTACCAATGGGTGACTAGTAAATTTATAAGCATGGTTCAAATGTTACTCTACTTTTATCATATTTTTTGTACTCGAAACCTATTTTATAAGAAGAACAAAGTTTGTCAGTGCTTAATTGATAATAAAGTAGCACAAAAAAAAAAAAATGTTCTGGATATCATCATAAATTCTCATTTTTGTAGTGCACAGATTAAGAACATATTCATGAAAGTTCTCAATGTGTTTATAATTTCACGATTTTTAGATAATATCTCATTTTTTGAACAATTATCGACTTTTAGAAATAATAAAAAAAACAGCAAATCCTACAAAATCGTTGATAGTTTCATGAGTTGTGGGCATAAAAGGACCCAAAATAATTTTCATATCCAGGGTAACAAACCCACTGCTGTACCAGAGTAAAAGTTGTGTTGATTTCCAACACACTTCGACCTCATAAATACCAAGAGGAACAATTTTAATGAACGTAGGTACCTAATAAAAATGTGTGTGATTGTATCTCGATTACGTGCGTTAGATTGCATCAATTTATTTTATATTGATCGTGTACAGCCACCTTTATAGACCTTAAATAAAAGAAGCGCCGACGCACAAAAGATTATATCTAAGTGCGTAAGTTTTTTTTATAAATAAATTGATTTTAATTGAAACGTCACTCAGTGGGGGCACGCGCTGCATTGTGTTTTTCATTGCTTTTTATTTTACGTTTATTTTTCAGATCATGCTGCCAGTATTAAGTTGCTCTGTTTTGTAATAGTCATGTTAGGAGAACAAAGCACGTGTAGTTAGTATGCAATTAGATATATAGTATTTTTAATATTATAATGACGAAACGTAATTAAAAATTGGAAGAGATAATAATAATTATTCTTATGGTAAAGGCAAAATTCAGAATAGTTTGTTACGTGAAGCTTGGGTTGTGTCTTTTAAAAAAAAGGACAATTCGAATTTGTTTATGCAAAAGATTGGAATTTCATCCAAGAAATAACACAACCTGTTTCTAGGAATTATTTCTTTTAGTCTCAAAGTAAATTTTTCGTACAGGGAATGTGGGGAATATGAACTGTATTTAATTGATATTAGAGTTTTAATTTGTTTGCAACAGTTATCAGTCTTGCAGAATCATTATTGATAAATTACAAGTGGTCGGCCTTGGGGGCGGAATGGAAGTCCTCAGATAAGATATAATAAGGAAAATGTCTACAATATAATATATTTATAGTTGCATTTAATAAAAGTTGCTACGATAAAATGAAGTAGGCAAGTTAGCCTGTCTGTCCTGTCTAAAATGATAATAATTGCTTATATAATTTTAAATTGAAAACAGTTATGTAATTACCTTTAGATTTTTTCTAATAAGTTGCAGACTTCAATCTGAAACAAAAATAAAAAAATAAGTATTTAAATAATATTCACCACATCTGGTCCTTATCATTTTGTAAACCTGACGAAATGCTGTTTCTAAAAATGATGATTTAGTCCGTTGCAGAACACTTTAATGCATAACGCGTTAGACCAACGTATACACGGACCTTTAAGGAGACCTGTGTTATAATTGTGATTATTGTGAACACCTTAGTACACGGTAACCTGTACAACTGCCGCATGCCGCTAAGTATGAAACGTGTAGGCGTAAACCTTTATCCACAGCCAGCCGAGCTGATATGTAACAGCCAACAACCGCTTCTAGCCTGCAGGAATGACCTACACTTGATGCCCATCGCTACAACTTACATCAGCTTAATCACAACACGGAAAAATTTGTCGTTTAATTGCCCATTTCGATACCAAACTAGCTCTACACTACACTACTACAACATATATATTTTATTATTGTATACAGTTGTCTGTTGAAGAAAGTTCCAGTTCGAAACAAAAGTAAATAAATAAATAGATAGAACACGCCAATTAATGTAACTATTATTAACTCATTGGTATGTCCACATTATTCAACTTTTCATATTTAAAATATTGATACAGTTGGTATTAAAGTTAAATGAAGCCGAGCGGTCAGGCTCTAGTGTGGCTGCACTGAAATGGTTTCTGTGTCAGCCTAAAGCTATGAGCGCTAGATATCGGAAATCTAGACTAACTACAGGCTCTGCCCCTTGTATTTCAATCTGTCCGGGTAATGGGTTCAAGTCCGCCGCATTGTTATTCCGTGGTTATCCTTTATGGAAAATATATTACTTTCTCTTCGAATGCTTTTGTTAACTAAAACGTTCAATGGAATCATGACTATCGATAAAATGGGTAGGTAATTAATATTTACTGTTACTCACCAGTCTCCTTAGACAAATGCCAATCGATAAAATAGCAACCAAATGAAAAGAGTGCAAAATTGAAGGGATTAACATTCGAGTGTGTAAACTGACGTGACGTTTCGTTTGCGTATCAATTTCATACAATTTTGAGTTTGTTTTGTTCAGTTTCTGTTATAAATTGGCACTTCTAAGCGCCCAATAAGGAACAACTACCTATGAAAAGTTTTGACAAATACTTATATATTAAAATAAGAAGACACACGTAAAAACATGACGGAAAACCTAGGGGTTTCAGCACAATACGAGGTGGGGTTGGGCCGAAACTTTTTTTATTATTTGTAATCGGTCAACATTATTTTTCTCAGGGCTATCTAAATCTTTTGTAAACTCTATTAACTAGATTTTCCAGGTACTAGTTTTCTTACATAAAAAAAGGACTGTCAAAAGCCAATGCGAATCAAAAACAAAACGTAATCTATAATATAGTAGGTCTATAGAATATGTAAAAACAATAATTGCCTATTAAAATATGTAACAGAGAACTAACAATGCTTACTTTTCCAGATTCCGTCCGTCCGTCTGTCCGTCTCTCTGACACACGGAAGCCGGGAATTCCAAATCGTAGTACCAATGATTAACTACCCGATACCAGAGAGAACATATTTTAATAGGGAGATGGATTGGTCCAAGTTAAAAACTTATAAATATTGCAATATGAAAAATGTATTTCAATAAAATGTATGAACCTTTGCTAGTTTGAATTAATCCCTGGATGCAAGATGTGATTAAATTTGCAAAGATATTTGCTAATAAACCTTATAGGTATAATTATTTACGATAAAGAATCGGTTATTTAAATAACCGATACCTACTATTATTAGAACATACCTTCATTGTGTTTTTGTTTAGTACCTTCCATATATTGCATCGAATTGTACGTCTCAAGAAGGTAGTTCATTACAAAAGAAGGTAATATCTCGTGGCTTATGCAGCGCGTCACCTGCTGATGGCGTGCAGATGACAGCGGCGATACGTCAATAGTCGCTGTTATAACAAGCGTTGTGCTGTATCTCCCTTCCTACTACAGTTAGGTAGGAAAAACAATTGGTTTTTGAAGACTTTTAGAAGTTGATTCTTCATATTCTCTCTGCCACCTATAGGACGTTTTTTGTCTTTGCTGAATGGCTTTTGGCCTTTAGGGACCGTTCAAGTATTGCGTAAACACTATAGGGGGTGTCTTAACTTGGCTTATTTTTGATGATATGACTGGGGGGTCTGGATAGCGTTTACGTCAGTAGTTATTGACTTTTTGTACAAATAATCTAATTCAAATATTGTCTATGCTTGAGAATGAAAGAAACGGTTAGAGCTTAATTTACTTTTGCTGACAAGGGGGGGAGGGAGTAAATTATTTTAGTACATAGATCAGGTTACATAATACTTGCATGGTCCCCTATTTGTTTGCTAATACGACGTAAAATGATTTATATTTAAAATGTAAAATAGGCACTCTGTTTTATAACTACTTACCTGTTTGATATCATAAGAACACCTTGTTATGTAAATAATTATACAACATTATATATTATTCGTGATATAAATATTATATAAAGCAGTAAAAATGATTTGTTATATTAATCTAATATGTATGTTAATGACGTTAATAATATTCTAATTAATTTATAATGTTAATAAACCGTTACTAAAGTGTAAAATTAAACTTGTAAATTATGATACGAGCATTAGATATACTTTCAACAATACTGAAATGGGGTCATCTCTGCAATCTTCATTAAGCTTTATATTGCAAATGTCCACAAAATGCCAAATGGTCACCATAACTAATACATAACATTTCGTCTCTTCATTACCACAGAGAAAGTCCACCTGCCATTGTGGTCTGCAAAACGTATCTATATAAATCAAATGCTTCATAAAAAAACCACAAACAGGTGGTATAAAATTCCCACGTAAAGAAAACTAAATACACTTACCACTTTTTTCGAAGGTTGACGACGTCATTATAAATTACAACCTACAAATGAATGCATTAGAGATGAGTTTTATGTGACTACTGTTTTGGAGATACGGTGTTTTAGCTTGTTCGTGAGCAGGTGAATCGTGCAAAAACGCAATGAGATCATCAGCCAAGTGTCATTTAGATGCTACGTGAACCGATCTACCGGTAGGATCATGATTCGCAGCTGAGATGTACTTCGCGTAGCTTTGACAACTTACAGTATTCTCTAACGAATGTACTTGCGTGCAGAATGGATAGTTAGTAGAATATTCTCGGTATGCAGGTATAAGGAATTGCAACATTGTAAGTAAGTGTAAGATGTATTTTATCTTTATATTAGCTTAATTAAAAAACTTTAATTTTTGTACCTATATAGGTTAATGTCATAGTTGAAAGCTTTAAGCTTCGAATAGGGCGAACGTTTATATGAAACATTTTAAATAACTAATAGAATTGCTAAAAACTCTACCTATACAAACAAAAATAAGAGTAATATGTAATAACGCAAATCAACGTTTTCAGGAATGCAACCGTTTTAGTTAAACCTTCGTTGTGTTTATTAAAAAATGCCATTCAACGTGTAAACATGTTGTAAAATTAAGAAGAGGAACATAGAACTATACGAGTACATCGCGCCTTTACAAGAAAATTTTGACATGTCTAAATATTTTGTTACTCCATTTAACACTTTAATTATACACATTTAAATGTGAATTGATGTGGTTACACTTCGAGTTGACACACTATTCTAGCAAGGGTGCGATGTGATACCTACTTATATGAAAAAACTGTTTTTCTGTGATGGTCTTAAGAGGTTAACATCTAAAATCAACGCGTGCGAAGTAACGGCCAGATAGCTCGTGTTATGATAAGTAAGTATGCTAAACTGGTAGAGATGTTCCGCTGTGCCATGACTCGCAATGACAGACGACCGTTGAATGAAACATGGCTAACATATTGGAATTCTTGGCTACAGCGTAACTCGGGAATGTAAGGATAGATTCTAGATTACTATAATGAAGGAATGTGTATATTCGTTCCCATCTGATTAACATTTTGCGTAATATCAGCTTACAATCAGTATGCACATTCAATAAATATAGTCATAATACATTTTTTAAGATGATTAACTATTTATTTGATTTTCTTCTACTTCAGCAACATTAACAAAGTTGCCAACATTAAAAGCCTGTACCAGAGATTTTTTTACTTTTCATCTTTTTTACGTAAATGACAGCCTAGTATCTCACAAACAGTTTTTACCAGGGTTCCAAATAAACGTATACAGCTTCCAACGGAGCTCAGATCCACGATATTTTTTAATCGGAGCATTTTTTACTCAAAATATTGTTCTAACGCAACCGTTATGTTAATCTACGTGGGAATCAGTCGCAAACGAATCATGATTCTAGTGACGTAAAAATGTTGTAACTTGGTACATCAAGTTACTACTCTATTGTAGTTATCTAGGTATTCCTAGATTTACATTAGTAGGTATGTAGCTACCATCAGCAGCTATTCTGAATAACGGATAAATATTATGATATTTTTTTTCTGTACGGTACTAATAAAATAATCAGACGTAACTTGAAACCAAAACAAATTGTACGTACTCAATATCCCTTATTGAATTACAAAAATTCGTATCACGGTGTTAATTGCTTTTCACGTTGATGATTTCGAAACCGGATAACGTTTTTCGGGTGTTTTATGATATCGGGTTTTAACAAGCTTTCTATGGTTTGCTTACGGTATTTTGATTATATAGACTTTATTTGACCGAAACAAATCGAAAAGTATGTAGTATATGCTATTGAGAAAATAAATTGTTAAAACGATGTTGATGGATCAAATAGGATTGCGTAAATAAAAACACTAGAGGAATTTTAATCCAATTAAATGGTTTACCTTTTTATTACTTTCTAACAACCCAATTAATCTCATTGATACTCATATTCAATACCATTTATTATAATGATAATGTATAAGAACAAACAAAAAAATCGAGACCAAAATTAGACTTAAGTCGTCACGGGATGGTATCGTACTTTCCAAAATATAGGGTCGCTCATCAAGTCACCGAATGTTTCTATTGCTTGTCTCAGTAGGCAGGTTTTTTGCATAATACCTATATAATTATATATAATATATTATGTTTACATTTCTATGTTAGTCTTGGTATAAGGTCATTATAGAAAAAAATACAGGTATTAGATCAATTATAAATAATGTCGTTATGTAATGCTCAATGATACCGGAAGGTGGCGCGGATGCGGTCAGTGCTCGCCAAAGGACAGTGTGGTCACCGGTGTCCGTTAACAGCCACTCAGTTTTTTTATACTTAATAAAAACGATTTAATAACTAATAGGTAATCCGGTAATCCATTCTTTAAAGGGCTGTCTCTTCTTTAATTAACAAAATAAAAAATAAGTCCGTATTAAATTTGATTTGATAACTTGATGGACTAAGTACTTACCTACATTATAAGTGAGCTATGTATTAGGTATGTGTGTTTTATAAATTATGAGTTAGCTTCGAGTTGCATTTATCACTATTTTATTTACTGACGACCTTTTAACTAACTACCGTTTTCATAACTGTCAACAACTTACCTAAACGCTTACAATGTCGGAGTTATTAGCGTCGACACGAGTAAATCAAAAACGCGCTAATAACATCTGAGGAAGTCTACACGAGCGTTTCCTGCCGAGCGATAGCACTGTTACGTTAAATATGGTGTTTACATTATGTCTTTTAAGTGGATAACGATGGCGCTTTCCGATAAAAAGACATTTGAAAATTATTTAACTAATTTCTCGATATCGACATAGAAACATAGTCATTCAAAGTAATTTATAGATATGGTATGTTTCGATTAATTAAAAAGCAACCCAGAACATAGTAAAACATAATGTGCATAAAGGTCAAAGTAAAACAAATTTAAGACCGATTTTAAATTAAATTTCAATAAATGAAAAATTGGAGAAAAAGTCTAATAAGATATCTTTACTTCTTTATAAATTTCTTTTACATAGACATTCTACAGCAACCGCTTTTGTGCAAGCGAAAGCAAGTGATAGTATTTTTATATTTTTTTTTTGCCCAGTATGTAGGTACAATGAAATCGATCTCTATTCAATTCGTTCGATCATATTACGTGCTTTTTGGAATGAGTTACTTAACTGATTATGTCCAGCAAAAAGTCGTCCATAGAATTGATTTACTAAAAAATACTGTTGCGAACTATTTATTAGCAACCTTTTTACATACATTTATGTTTCTTTTGTACTGATGTTTATTTTTGATATTTTATTGTTTCCTTAACTTTTTGTCACAGTGCTCTATCAATAATATATATTCGCTATCTTTTATGCAAGTGATTTCATTAACATAACATACAGTTCTCATTAACATTTGATCCGGCAATAAATAGTTCGCAACATTCTCCCCCTCGTGCAGAACTGCACCAACTTAATAGAGTGGCAACGTCGACTACTCTGACTGAATGCCTCCGGAATACTTCACGATGCAGCCGTAGGTAACGTCCCTCCTGGTAGTGACTCGTCACCAACAATGATTGCCTATGTCCCTGGAGTGGTCTCATAATTGTATGGTGAGCTGTGACTATACCGAAATTATATTTATGTCATGGGTCGTTCGGTCATTGTCCGTCCATTGCCAAATAAGTGTAGCGTGGCAATGAACAATTGAGCTTCAGCTTGCTGGTAGAACTCTCGTAGCAAGCTGAAGCTCAATTGTTCATTGCCACGCTACACTTATTTGGCAATGGACGGACAATGACCGAACGACCCATGACATAAATATAATTTCGGTATAGTCACAGCTCACCATACAATTATGAGACCACTCCAGGGACATAGGCAATCATTGTTGGTGACGAGTCACTACCAGGAGGGACGTTACCTACGGCTGCATCGTGAAGTATTCCGGAGGCATTCAGTCAGAGTAGTCGACGTTGCCACTCTATTAAGTTGGTGCAGTTCTGCACGAGGGGGAGAATGTTGCGAACTATTTATTAGCAACCTTTTTACATACATTTATGTTTCTTTTGTATTGATGTTTATCTTTGATATTTTATTGTTTCCTTAACTTTTTGTCACAGTGCTCTATTAATAATATATGTTCGCTATCTTTTATGCAAGTGATTTCATTAACATAACATACAGTTCGTAGCGTGGCAATGGACGGACAATGACCGAACCGACCCATGACATTTCGGTATAGTCACAGCTCACCATACAATTATGAGACCACTCCAGGGACATAGGCAATCATTGTTGGTGACGAGTCACTACCAGGAGGGACGTTACCTACGGCTGCATCGTGAAGTATTCCGGAGGCATTCAGTCAGAGTAGTCGACGTTGCAACACTATTAAGTTGGTGCAGTTCTGCACGAGGGGGAGAATGTTGCGAACTATTTATTAGCAACCTTTTTACATACATTTATGTTTCTTTTGTACTGATGTTTATTTTTGATATTTTATTGTTTCCTTAACTTTTTGTCACAGTGCTCTATCAATAATATATATTCGCTATCTTTTATGCAAGTGATTTCATTAACATAACATACAGTTCTCATTAACAAATACTTTCTGTCAGTAATATAAAAAGTAAGTATAGACATTCGTCAATGTGGTTTCTTTGGACAAGAGCAGCCGTGGACGATGTCTCTTTCGTCAATTTACTTTGGGAATATATAAAAGTTAATTTTAATTAAATTCTCTCAAGTATCTAATGAATACATGCAACTAAATTGTGCATGTGTTATAAAGCTACAGTTACTTATTTCAAAATGACTCTTACATTTCTCGTAGATATGACAGATGGAAATAACATTCAAGTTTGTAGGAAAGCTTAGCAGTACGGGAATTACTTATTAGTAATGTTGCGGTTTTAACGAGTTAGAAATTAATTAAATTTTCTGTACCGACACTAGATGTCAGAATGTCTTGGAGATTTTAACTACTCATATAGAAATATTTGCGTCAGTCGAGAGAAAATAGGTACCTAAGCGTAAAGTAAATTAAGCTATAAGGGTATGTAAACTCATTGTGTTAAATTACGTTAATAAAACAAAGTTAAACTTTATTATTAGAGTCCTATTTTAGGAAATTTATTGCAATGATAAAGAATATTTCACATAGCCAGGATTGTAAAGCGAAAAAAATAATTAGCTACATAACAACTAAATGAGCATAATACTAGATGATTATCTAAACAGCCTCAATTTAATCATAGTCAGATAAAACGCTTGTTGCTCAAAGAACGGTACCCATTTTCCTACAATTAGAGAAACTACAAAAAGCGACATAACATACAAAACTATGAATGACTGGACACAAATTGCCCAGATGTGACATTAAAATATCTTGGCGCATAAAAAGGCAACGTGACTTCCTAGGTCATTAGGATGCCGCACCTTGTTATTTTTTGAAATCCTTGGTAGAGCACAGAAAAGGTATATCATTCTATTTGCTTATCGTTTGGTACTCAGAGATAGGTATGAAGAACCTTAAACGTTCAAAAGTATGAATTTGCTTTATGTGACTCTTTTTGCAACGTTCATGAAATTTTTGCGATAAGCTTCGCTATTAATAGCATCAATTATACGTTTTCTTTAAAAATAGCAATTCAGAAAAGAAAATCTTCATTATTATCTTAAATGAATATGAATGAGATATAAAATGAATTCGCAAGGCAAAATAAAAATAATATTGGCGGAACCCACGCGAATGGTGAAATATGCTGCTTTTCGTCAAGCTCGAGTAGCGATGTGTGGGTGATAAAAAAACCCGTTGAAAAATGACAAGGCTCCTTTAAGGTCAAACTTGTTCGTGCGATGAACAAAAATAAAATCATGTAATTAAACTTTTTTTTACATAATTGCTCTTTTATTTATTCATGTATAAAATAAGATGGACGAAGTTTTTATGCAGTTTCTTTGGAGCAATTTAGGATAAAAGGCAGTTGATTTATTACAGAGTAATTATAACCTAAAATATGGATATTTAGGTTTAATGAGATAATTGTAGCGTGTCGGTATGTTTTGACAAGTCTGTCTACTCCCGTGAGTTTAATTAGTCTTGAGTGTAAATACGGGTTGGTTTTGGAAGCATTAATTTATGTAACACGTAGAGATGATAGTGAGAAATTAGAGTATTTATCTCTTTAGTTATAATTATATACTTTTCTGCCTTAAGAATGCAGTTAAAAAGTCTTGGAAATTTTGTTAAATATAAATATTAACAAGGAAATGCTTAGAAATAGTTGAAATCGTTAACATACTTGTTTGCTTTAAAATAAGAGTTAATGTAAACAAGAAAATAAAACATTAATAAATATTTTTGTGCATGTTACACAATCAACCGTAACTGTTGTAAATGTAACAATGCCGCGTAACGTCTCGTAATAAAACAAAAGACAACGTGTGACGCATATTATGTATGACAAGTTATTATCACGTTGGAGCAGGGAGCTCACATACATTGGTCGGCACTTTTTTTAAAAAAAAATGACATACTCATGTGACGATAAACCAAGGGTTGTGGTTCGGTTGATTGAATATCCACGGAACTTTCAAGCAAGCTTGCCGCTTAAAAAAACATCGTTTGAGTTTTGATAGTTAACTAATGTCATTAATTACCTATATAAAAAAAATTGGAGCTGTATAAATGACACTATTTAACTGTTAAAAAAAATCTTAAAAGAGTCATTTTATTGATTTTTTTAGTTATTAAATCGTAACTGATTATGTTATAATGTGTAGTGGCATCAAATACTTGTACCTAATACATATACAATTAGGTAAGTCAGATGTCAAACACAATAATTATAATTATAATTTAATTAATTAACTTATTTGTCTAAACCACGCAATGCAATTTGTCTAATAACCATCAACCATTGTGCAGAACTTTCTCCCACATTTGTCTCTTCGTGTGCTTGCGACGTTTTTCCAATGCGTTAGGAAATGACAACTTAACGATTGGCATAAAAGGTCGGATGTATTTCTCTTTAAACTTTCAAAATTGTATCTTATACGTCGTACGTAAAGATCATATTTGGAAGCAACCTAGATTCATAAGTACGAGTGTTCTTTGTCACTAAATAAGTAAATTAATATCACGTAACGTATCATTAAGCGGCAAGAATCTTAAAATTGTTATATTAGTGTGTAATAAAATTAGTAGCAACTTGATTATGTAAAATGAAAATCCAATATAATTCTCTTTGCTTCTTAAACCTATATGGTTTGGATTAGGACTAAAAAGTATATATATATATAAATATTATATATTATGTTACTGGTATCGATACTGCGTAGTCGAAAGTGCGGTGCGGTAAGATTTAAAAAATGCGTTCACTATAATATAACGGTTTTACAAAACATTTCGATAGCAATTACTAATCTACATTTTCTAAGTTAATGATTATTTAGACTTATTACCTAGAAGGGTTTATTGTTTAAATAAAAATGTAGTATCCGTCATTAACATCGTTACCCTGGCTCGACATTATGCATACAGCACTCTCTCCCATCTTTGTTCTGGCACGTCTACATTATTCCCTGACACTCGGCTTTTTTCTTAAATCCCGGTTCAATGTTCATCGACCTGATGATCTGTTCTAGTTTGATGCTGATAATTACCTCATTATTGTTATTAATTGATCATTGATATAAGTACTTTGTTTGTCCCGGTTACAGTAAATTGTGTTATTTGTTTGCAAACATCATGAGAATCGAATTCAATTTCAGATTCATTCCATCTCGTGATTTTGTATTCTTAGATTTTACTATAAATAGAATCAAGTATTTTTTTATTTTACTATGATTGATTTTCATGAAAATATACTATTTGTATGTGTGTGTAAAAAAATGCTAAAGTGTATTTTTTTGTATTTACGAGGGATTTTGTTTTAAAATATAATAAAACACAAGTAAGTATAGATAGGTATATTAATGGATTATCAGACCCAAAACCCAGCTCCACTGATTCAGTGCAGTTTGACAAATTATCAGTAATGTGGATTTTGTGTCACAATGTTTCGCTTTACTGGCGAAATAGTTTAAAGTGGCATTTACTACATAGTACCTATATCTTCTCAGATCGACGTAACTTCATGGATTCGGTTTAAGGTTACCGACCTAAAACAAACTTACGTCAACAAACGCAACAAAATTAAGGCCTTACAAAGAAACTTTCGCTAATCCTTTGAAATGAAAACCACACTGTTGCAAGTGTATTGTCGGAAAACAATCCGGCCAGTTACAAGCGTTGCGTTACGAGACATGTAACCTCATTGTATCGCGCCGTGACGGCTGTCACCCTTATTGTCAACATACATACTAATGGAGCAGTAGAGTTAGTTTTAAAGGTATTTGTTTTATTGATAATAAACAATTCTCTAAAATGTATCATTTAGTAGATACAGCAATGTTCTAAAGTGTATCAGATATTAATAGTACTTATTTACTTGAAAGCTAATTAGATAATAGTAAAAAAAAAACTTGTATCAGTGTTAACTTTGTTCAAAGTTTTCTAGTTGTTCGAACTTTCTTTCTTTCTAAGGAAAAACTATAACAATGTCACAAACTCAAAATATGAATTTAGACAAAAGTAATAAACACACAGCAATGCAAACCACAAAGCAATACTGATAGCATGTACATAGCAACTTAGTTTACATAATGAGCAAGTGTCATGTCTTCATTTTAAAAAATGTGTACAATTTGTTCGCCCGTTTGTTTGTCAGTTGATGTAACCGTTGCTTAATTGCGGATTTATTGAATAAAGCCTGTGAATGGATTCGCTGCGTGAAGCGACATGACCTAACTAATTGACGTAAGTACATTTTTGTCGTAATGTAAGTCACACGCTACGACTTAGAGTAATTATTTTAATTAAGTAGTATTTCTGTAACGTGCTCAAGATTTGATTGATGGGACACATTTTTTTGTAAGAATTCCTCGAGTAAACCCTGGTTATAATGTATAAATTATTTAAAACCTATTGAGTAGGTATACTACAGTTTATAGTTTTTTATTATTACGCACTGTTATTTGTACGTCAGAATATTCTTTAATAATCATTTGCTAGAGTATTAAATATAAAATTCACAAATTTTTAATAAAAATATTCAATAAGTATTATTATTTAATTACTGTGACATGTTAGCGATCGCTTTTGTTTTTAATCCACAGACGATGCAAATGTGCCTGTATCTAATTGTCTATGCGTCACTCGTTACGTCCTCACAGATGGACATCGATAATCTCAGATCACTTTCACTTTCGGTAAGAACTGTTTGTTTATTCATATAGGTACAGGTGAAGCAATAAATGATATTACTTTATGTTTTAAATCCCCGTGACCTTATTTGTTTTAATGAATAAAGCACACGAGATATGGTACACGTCATTATGACATTTCGAATCGTAAAAAGTCGACCTAAATTTTATGAACATAATGAATGGCGTAATAACACACGTGTATACGATATACAGATCTAGGGAAAATATCCGAAAATAAATCGAGCTCCATCGGAATTTCTAACGTCATGCTTACAGAAGTTACCGAGAAATTACTAACATAATAACTCGGAATAAGAATTGACGTTACACATAAATAAAGTTTTGTTTATAGCAATTTTTTGTTCTGCCTAAAACAAGAATCCCTGAGGCGTTTTTTAACATTAGTAGCTACGTGTGGTCCTTGCGTGGGCAAGGCCATATTTTAAATTTTTAACTAGGCACTTATTGACTTTGTAAACTACATAGTTATTTTTATGAATTGTGATTGAAAACTTTATTTAATTGGTACTTATAACTGTTTAACAGAAATGTAAAGATAAATGTTTCCAATAACTAACCTGTGTTTTTAAATATGAAATATTCTTTGAAAGATCTTAAAGTATGTAGATAACTAATGACTATGTGAGTGAATACTGCAAGTTAGGTATATTACATTGATAAGCAGGGGCTGAAAGTCTAGTATTTATATTATTAACATTGTAGCTGATGCGATTATATATTATTAAGTAAGGCGGGTAAACTTTGTAATAATGTGCCATACTACTACCGTATTTTTAGTACCCACCTTAAATCTATTTTATATCCATAGGTAATGGTTTGTATTATTCATTTTGAGTCATTCTTTTAGTGTTAGATAGGTAACCCATTTATCGAGAAAGGCTATATGTTAAAAATCATTACGCTAAGATGAGTAGGAGCGGAGCAAACTCAACTATTCCACGCGGACGAAGTCGCAGGCAGAAGTTAGTTGAATAATGATTATTAATGATGATATATGAATTATCATTGCCTACCTTTATTGACATATGTCTGGTGACTCATAATGATTGTGATGCAACAGTGATCTATAAAAGCACAGTCGCTTTCAAAACCGGCGATTAAGTGATTATCGGATACGTTTGGCTGCGGTATGCAAATTGTTGCAACGGTTAGGACTTATGAGGGAATTCCTTATAAAGGGTACAGTCGCGGAAACAATGGTTCATCTAAGTATATTATTTACGAATGACTTCATCTTATAAACTTATGAGTTTTAAATGCGTTTAAAGTGTTTAACTGGGAAACGATATTTATTCTTTAAAGTGAGATTATGTATAGGGTTTTTTAATAGTGTACAAATCCTCTAATACTCAAGTCTAGTTCAATCCTTCTTTGAATCCCTTTTTTTTCAAATTTGCGATTAAAAGCAATTAGCGATAATATAAGTGCAGGCGAATAGATAACATTATTTTCATTTAGAGGCATTGCTACTTTAGTTGTATCTATAGGTCATCATTCAGAGTCCCGTTCCAAACACTTTTTTCTCCAACAGTACTTCAAAATCGATCTCGCTCACAGCATGTAGACTACTTTCGATTTCAAAACCGCGCGATACTGTATCGCGTTACAATAACTATATACGTTTGCGTTTTGTATTTCATAATACGTGGATAAACGTATTTATTCACGTTAAGGATATTTATTATGTATTGATAAGTAGGTAAATTTATGAAATTACGATTTAATGAAATTAATATAATTATGAGCCTTTAAATATTAGTCAAAAATGTTACTTCAGTTTTTAGTTATCATTATTTATTAAATTAATTCTTAACAGCAGCTAGGTACTAAAGTCAGCTATAGGTATAACAATCAAACAATACTTCCAATAACACAAAGAGGTAATAATTTTTTAGGGTTTCCTTAATTCAATAATAACCATTGAGATTCTTATTTTATTCAAAATGTAACTAGCATTGACTGTTATTCTTCAATGAAAATTCACGAGAACTTAAATAAATAGGTAAGTACTTACCTATTATTTAAATTACTTAAAAAAAAATGCAGTCAGTTCATTGTGGCTTTGAGTTTCACCTGACCGCGGATCATGGTACCCACTCATTGTAAAAGACCAATTTCTATAATGGAGTCAAAACAGTTGTTCTGTACAAATGGACTAAATATAGTATAGCTAGTTGGTAATATTAGTTGTTCTGTAGTTGTAGTGTTGCGCAAAGTGCAACAAACGAGAGCATTTTCCTGGGATCTGGTGCATACGCACACGCAACTTTACGGCACGTTGTGAAAGTGCTTGTGAATATTACATTTCATATATTATTTATGTACATACCTATTTAATAACTGCATAATATCTTTATAATTCTAAAATTACTTGACGACTAAGAGAAAAATATTCATAACCTAATTTGTAAATTTCGAATACCTGTTCAGTCAATATCCCAGTTAAATTTTCACGTTTTATATTTTTTTAAATCTCACTATGTTAAATTAATATGAATCTGTTACATTTGAATCCTATTTGTATGGAAATCATAATAACGTTACTTCACAATTATAAACTATACCTAATTATATGGGTTATATTATTATTATATTATTTGTATTCACCTGTATACAATTAATATCTGAGTAGGTATGATTTAATAATAAAACTTCACTTATTTCCTTTTTTAATAAGGACTAACACAGTCGGAAAGTAGATGAGTATTCAGTTTTTTTATCTCAAACACTGAACTCTGTGATGACGGTGATTACTAATAGCACTATTTTATCAACATTCGATTAATTTGATTGACAGCACGCAGTATGCAGGTATACCAACATACAGTGTCAAGTTTGATATTGTGCCGAGCTGACATTCTGAAGGTGACAGTAATAACCATCCATTAGAATATAACGGTCTGGTAGGTATTTATAATAGTTTTCCTTATGCACCTATACAAAGGATGACGCCATTAAATTTTGCGCATATAATTTAATTAATTTAAGCAATTAAACCTGTTTCAAACGAGCTTCCATCACATTATCTATTCCAAAAAGACGTTTTCACACTGCACTATTTCGATTTTTTACCAGTGATAGGGATGGGATTTTTACGCATACAACTTTATTAATTCAGACAATTAAACCTGTTTCGAACGAGCTTCCAACACATTATCTATTCCAAAAAGGCGTTTTCACACTGAACTATTTCGCGTTTTTACCAGTGACAGGGATGGGAAGCGAGCAATCGCTTTCATCGCGCGACCTCACGACGCGACCCGGCCGCCCGATTCATTACGAAGACCTTTGGATGCCTCACGGCCCGCGACGGTTTTGTTTCGGCGAAAGGGGATGACTCGTTAGGAAACATCGCTTTATTCGATTTTGTTCAATGTACCTATATGTTTTTTTATTTTGTTGTAATTAAAAAAGAGAAACCAAAAAATATGTAGGTAATGTTTTTATGGCTTTAATGTATTTTGCCGGTCAGAACAATGTCTGCCGTGACCGCCAGTATGATTGTTTTATATTGTAGGTGCGTACTTGCCAAAATTTATCCCAGTATTAGTATTTTGTAGAATCATACCTGTGAAAAAAAAAGGTAGTTATTAATAAAAATGACAAAATGTACCTACTTATTTGAAATGAGTAGTGTTAACAAAAAACCGCAGAAGAATTATATCGATTGTTTATTCAAATATATACCTTGCAGCCTACGCAACAAGTGGCATAACTTTATTACAGAAAGCTTCTGCGAATTCAAATTTGGAATATCATGAATGGAAGCGTACCTACACACGTCACTTGCTAAATAAGGCATCCGAAGGTTTTGTATCTGTGTCGAGGTTGTTTGACGTATGGCATGTTAATGTTTAAGGCTTGTTTATTGTCGTTAATGCATCATCTTTTGTTTCGAATAGCGAATCGAATTCGGAGCCAGAATTGGTCTATTGATTTTCTATTGTTTTTGATTGGTTTGGCATTTTCTCAATAATTTTATTCGGACGTTGCCATATTGAATTGCTCATTGGTTTTAAGATAGGTATTTTGATAAGACAAAGGTTATTACTGAAAGGAATATATTTTTGATTAAGATTGCAGTAATTTATTATATACCTACCTACCTTAATATGTTAGTTATTAGCTACGCAAAAATCATTAGTGGCAACGAAATGTCAGTAGATACCTAGGCACAAAAAAATCTCGTTATCAATTCTTGGCCCACAAAATTTTAATTTTGACGTAAAATATTATTTAAAGGATTAAGTACTTAACTTGGATGTAAGATAGGTAGATAGGTACTTTTTATCCATTAAACAGATCAGTTAATATTATTTCTAATTCCTACCTTAAACCACTATATCTGTAATTTAATGCAAAAAATATTGACAAGTGGTTTTTAGTTTATCACCATCAAATGCCACTCAGATAAAGAGTGAAAGTTATCATTTCAAAATTGTGACAATTACTTTGCCAATCCATACTAACATTATGAATGCTAAAATGTATAGGAGTATTTTGTGCCCAATCTCTCACTATCCTTACGTACCCTTCACTACGCGCTTGTTTATTACCAACTCCTAACAAAATATGTAAGTATATTCTATTTATGCAGTAGCGTCACAGAATAGTAATAATCCAGTGGTTCCACTGGCATCCTGTTAACGCGGAAACGTCGGTAGCTCGCGGCATTAACGTCATAATCTGAGGCGAGATAATTGAAAATGTAGGAAGACATGTTTGTCCCGAGGGATGAGTGACTCATTTCCTGGGGAACTCGTATGTGCTAACTGTACTACGGGCACAAAATAATAAGGTACTAATAGTTCTTGTGGAATTATTAGTAGGTAAGTACCTATTATTTTATGTACCATGCTTTTGCTGAGAACGTCGTACGTTTATTTTTATACCTGCGGTCCTATATTGATATAATTTTGTATCATTATTTGTCTTTTAGTTATGTGCCTAGTTAAAATTGAATATATTTCAAAAAATACTCTCACATGAGTTTGTTGCGTTGTTTTTATCGGTAATGATGGGATTTTCTGAAGACACGTTTGATGTATCAAAATTCTTTTCACTTTCTCATTAAAAAAATACTTATGTGCTACTTGTAGGTGTGTACGCGGCCACTACAATTGTTTCGAAAAAAGTAAGAAAGTGGTTCAGTAAAAGTAACCGCAATTGATAAAGGATCTCCTTACGATCTGCTTTATATGTAAATACATTGCGATCTCTCGTTTCCGTTCTGTACTTTCACTAAATGTCCGATTCCCCTGACTACTAATCAAAGGAGACTCTTTGTTACTTAAATACAGAATTGTTGTAAATTCTTATACGAAGTACTGTATAAAAGAATAACAATTATTTTTGCATTATTATTTATTTATTTTGGTGTTCCAGTTAGTTAATTAGATATACTATAAATCAAATTCCATTTTTTTTTAAGCTACTAGTTTGGTATAAATACAATATTATACAGTTACATTTTCTTTAATATATATATGACTCTCTGACTATAATAGTGATCACTATAATACATTTCAATCAACTAAAAGTACTAAAACCTAAGGACAATCGCCGAATAACGTTTGACAAATATTCACATATAGCAATACAAATTCTTTCGATATGCGTATATTATATTATTTGATAATGATATAGGAACAATCAAGGCATCAATAGGACTTGAACCCACATTTATTCTTTAATAAGAGGTACCTATTGTACTTTTACCAGTCTTGGTACAAATACAATTAAGGTTTAACAAAATTCACGGTACCCTCAATCCACGGCTTCTACTTAATATGCGCGAGTGGAGTGTACGAGTGCGTCAAGGCAAGCCGGCCCATCGCCCACGCTATCCTGCGACACAAACTGACCTGTCTGCAAATAGCAATGATAACTACATATACATATTTAATTATTTGATAATCTGTGTCCATAAAAAGACTGAACTGAGTGAGAGAAACCGTGCTAACTTTAAGATAATATTGTTTTTTTAAGAATATATTTTCTTTTAAGGTCCAATTTTTCAATTTACTTACCTACTTACGTGAAATAAAGAAGAGTCTACAACACAAATTAAGAAAAAATATAACATTTTATGTATTCAACTGCTTAGACTAAGGTACTACCTATATTATACCGTTTTATTTAGGTATGTATAGGTTAATATTAATCTCTAAATAAATAAAACTGTAAATTGACTTAATGATATCAAATTCATGAGAGTTAAAGTAAATTAGGTAGAAGTTAAAAAGTATAACCTAAAAAAATATTTTAAGAAAATTAAGTTCCAGTTAACAGTATAGCTTTGCAACTCTCGACCACTAGGTCGGTTTTTATTTATCTTTTCAAACATTTTTTTTTGTCACTTTACATGTATATGATACCATCGTTAACGTACCAAGAATTACCTATTTTGGTGTATTACCTCCTAATGACGTCATCGTTCACACGACACGGTTGAAGGTTTCTTGCGCACGCTACTTTTGTATGATGATTCATATGTTTTATCTCTTTCCTTTCATTAATGCCAAACAAAGATAGTCGATGTAAGTACATTTATTACTCACTTGGACGTGTGCAACGTATTATTAAGACTTAATGATGCACGCTACATTGTTTTGGTGCTCTATGAATAAGATTAAATATTCGGCAATATAAACAATGTTAATCTTTTTATTTACATCAATATATTATTAGGTAATGATAGCCTATCTATATGACGTAGGTAATCAAAATGCCAAATATGGTTCTCTTTTCACACCGGTACCACAAACACAAACTGTTTAAAGATAGAAGTAGGTAAATAACTAATCGATGAGGAGGTCTTTACCTTTCTGTAAGGACATTTTATCCAATTCAATTGATGTACACATTTAAATGTAGGATCAAATAATGTTGGGTATGTCAGTTTTTATTATTTTCCGTCAACAAGTTTGACATAAAATAATACCTACTTCCATGACTACAAGTAAAATACATTAGGTAAGAATCTTAGTTTAATGTTAAATTAATTAAGTATAAAAATGTGTTGTGAAACAATGTTGAAGTGGGTATTTATGCATCTTCCAGATTGCTTCATAGGTACATACCTGCATGTACATATATACCTACCTACATTTTCCAGTAGGTATTCGTGTTCTAGAAATTTAAAAGGAATTTTTAAAATAGGTCATTAATTGAATAAAAAAAATATAGCCTAAGCTGAATACTTCGGCGATGTTTATTGATACTTCAGCTTTGTTAAGTTCATAAACAAAAGACGTAATCACTAAAATATTCATTAGGATAGTAATAATAATTTATTATGATGAAACAATCTTCACTAGAAAATTCTACCCTTTGCACACGATGTTTTAATGCGCACGGTACAGTTTTGCGCACGGCAGCTTGTCCATTATATAAACTCGATGACAAGCAGCGCCCTTATCAGTCACCAGCACATCGTCATCGCTCCGACAGTAGTGTCAGCCGCTAACCAGATAACTGTTATCATTGGATTGTAAGTAATTGTATTGTTTATTTGATTAAAGCTGTATTTCTTCAGTTTTGTTTGTTGTATTTTTTTTAACGAGATAGGTAGTGGATAAATGGTAGGAGGAATCCTAAATTTCATAGCATTATAGATCTACGGCTTGTTTAATAATCACTTCTGGATAGTTTTTATATGCAAATTATTTAGAAAATGTCTTACATTTCAGGTTTGTTAAAATGTCCTGCAACAAGAATAGCCAATGCAACATGGAGTGCTCCAATCCCAAATGTATCTGTATATCCACAGATGGGAAGTCTTGCATATGTCTATATCAGGACGAGAAAGGAGATATTGTTAAATGCGACGACTGCAAATGTGACGATTTCAGTTGCATCTGTCTTCCTACCGAAGGTGCAACCTGCCTTTGCGTGTGTAGAGATGAAGATGGAAACATCAAAAAATGCAACGATTGCTCCTGCGCCGGAGAAAAATATGAAAAGCCGGGTAAGGTTTGTGACAAGAAAGGGTGTGCTTGCATTACAACAAGTGCTCAATGTGTTTGCACGAATGAAGAAGGAAAGATCATAAAATGCGATGATTGTAAATGTAGCTCTTGCAACTGCAAATGCGACAATTCAAAATGCATTTGTATGTCAACTGGAGGTGCTAGTTGCATTTGTGTGTGTAAGGATGAGAAAGGAAATATAAAAAAATGCAGCGATTGCTCTTGCTCCGAAATAGAGTGTCCAAAAGTTGGAAAGACCTGTGACAAGTCAGGATGTCTTTGTATTCCAACTAATGGAAAATCCTGTGTTTGCCTTTGCACTGACGAAGAAGGAAAGATCGTAAAATGCGAAGATTGCAAATGTAGCTCTTGCAACTGCAAATGCGACAATTCAAAATGCATTTGTGTGTCAACTGGAGGTGCTAGTTGCATTTGTGTGTTTAAAGATGAAAAAGGAAATATCAAAAAATGCAACGATTGCTCTTGTTCCGAAGGAGAGTGTACGAAGGCTTGTGACAAGTCAGGATGTATTTGTATTCCAACAAGTGGGAAACTCTGCGTTTGCCTTTGCGCTAATGAAGAAGGAAAGATCATTAAATGCGATGATTGCAAATGTAACTCTTGCAACTGCAAATGTGACAATTCTAAATGCATCTGTGTGTCAACTGGAGGTGCTAGTTGCATTTGTGTGTGTAAAGATGATAAAGGAAATATCAAAAAATGCGGTGATTGTTCTTGCTCCGAAGGAGATTGTCCAAAAGTGGGAAAGGCCTGTGACAAGTCAGGATGTCTTTGTATTCCAACTAATGGAAAGGCCTGCGTTTGCCTTTGCACTAATGAAGAAGGAAATATCATCAAATGCGATGATTGCGAATGTGATCCTTGCAACTGCAAGTGCACCAATTCCAAGTGCATCTGTCTATCTACCGGAGGCGCTGCCTGTCTTTGTGTATGTAAAGATGATAAAGGAAATATCAAGAAATGCACCGAGTGCTCTTGTGCAGGAGAAGTGTGAAATGTCAAGGAAAGCTTGCGACAATACAGCCTGTAGCCAGAGTAAATATATTACCAATATTGAAATAATTTAGAATTTTTAACCTAATGTACCTCATAGTTTTCAATTAAGGATGAGTAGTTTTTTTTTTGTTTATTAATAAATACCTATTGTAATTTATCCCTAATTTTATATGATATTGTTGTTTAACATATTTGTAGAATTTATATTGACATAATACTACATTTAATCAAAAAAATAAGATCAATTAGTACCTAAGTAGAAAATGTATAATTTTAATATTTGCTTAAGGTTAGTTCGGTGCCGGAAATAGTGTAATTTTTATATTTTAATAAAACTTTCGTATAGCCTTGATTGTATTTTTAATTAACAATACCTATCATAACAAAAAGTGATTAAAGTAAAACAGGTTATAAATGAAGCTTTTAGCTTTTTGTAACACATGTCACGTCGGTGCTTCATTATAGATAATAACTTACGATAAGCACCTATTAGTTTCGAGGTGTCATACTTTATAGGGCGACAATATATGACCACATATATAATATTATCGATACATTATCACCGTTAAAGTATTGACATTTAATTACTCGAAAACGAAAAATATGGTTTTGTAACGTTTCCATTAAATTTAAAATTGACAGAAGTATTACGTTAATATTTCTTAAAATTGTACGTTATTAAAAGTTTACCAAATGTTCTGAATAGAGGAGAGAGTCAGTTTACACGGCATTTTAGAGCGGGCATAGTAAACAACAAAGTAATAATCTGCTGAGAATCAAAATCTCACCATCGCTGGCCCGTGCAGTATAGAATCCCACGAAACGACGGGACTCTACCACTGATAACATACTTAACTGTCAACTGTTTTAATTCATAGTTCAAGTTTATCTAAAATCTCGGCTCGGTTACTAACTGGGCCGTGACGGTATTTAGGCTCAAATTAACTGACTCAGATATAAGTAGGTACTTAGTTTAATTTGTTTTACTCACTTAGGTCTATGAAAAAAAAATACAATAATATTATAAATAAGACAAATTAGCTGTTTCAGAATCTCTACATGGAATATTATCAACATATAAATTCCAGGACTAAGATCAATTAAGTGTAGATGTATATTTAGTTGACGTTTACATTTTCCGTGGTTTACATTACATTTTTTTTGTACCAAATTCGTATCTAAAACCTCGCACACGCAAATTTGGTATAAAATATAACCGTCCGCATCCCGTTAATCCATAACAGTACAACTCTTGCGCATGTTAAATCAATTAATTAGAATACAAAATGTATGCAAGTATTTAATGCAAACATGAGACATGCTTCTTAATTTCTTTATACGTTTGAATTAATTTTATTAAGAGCCAATCCCTATACAAAAATAATAACATAATACCTATATAGTGCATTTAAGAGTTATTCGGCAACGTTGAAGATATATAACGACCACCAAGATCTAAAGGGATCTAACTCAAAAACCGGAAGATTTGAGTTATGCACACCATCGGATTCCAGCAAAACCCACCTACACTAAAACAGATTTCAGCTAATATAACTCTGTTAGCTTTATTATAAAAAGTATAAATTTATACAGAAAACTTATGCGTACATATGGACATATTAATCAGTTTCTCGCCACTCCTGAAAAAGTACCTTTTTTGAGTTAGCTCTCTTTATATCTAGGTGTGCGATAATATTACTAGACAGTCTTGAAAGACCATATATTATATTTCCCGCTAGAGCTTTTACTAGCTTACACGAACACCGTACAACAACCTAGTTAGCGCGCTAATATCTGCATGTCATCAGATGCGTCAAATGTGAACATTAGCTAACCACTAACCCGATCGTGTAATGCACATCGCGTGTAATGATTGCACTGACTGTTACCGTTATGCTATGACGCTTAAGGTGTGACATGTAAGTCATAAGTGACAGGGGATTAGCGATAAAAATGTACCTAAGTCGATGCGTCTATTCTTATAACTAAACATAATACGTTAGCATAATTTTGACTATCATTTAATTTCGCCAAATTTTGTTTTGTTTTGTAAAAAACTAAGAGTAGGTACGACGTTATACCTATTCTAGGTTTAATTGGTAGCTTCGTGACTAAGATTTTTTAGGTTTTTAGATGTGGTCGTCTTAAGGTATTGTGTTAAAAGTTACTTATAGATGATAATGTTGTGATGTATGGATTTCGCATTCGTGCTGACACAGATCGGTAATGCCTGGTGGGTGACCATCCACAGATGTACCAATTTATTTGGAGGCAGCTATCAATAAATCAACAATTTCAGAAATAGGACTATGAATCTATGATCAAATATTTCTTACCACGTGCCTCTTTCTTTGCTCTACTGTTAGCAAGCGACGTACCGCGTCTCGAGTTACGGTAAGCGACACTGCACGTCAAACAAATCGCAAGACGCGATCTCAACTATAAATATTTCAACTATTTTATGTATCAAAACGCTGTTATTAGCCTTTACGGAGTCTTGTGCCATTTGAAGAAGCTGTTACGTCGTAAATGGAATACGTCAATTTGTTATAGCAGAATTTATATAATCAAAAATCGCTTAAGTGTAAGACGACAAATGTTATAAATAAGTGGAATTCAAATCGCAAGATAACAAATATCATATCCAACTCTTTAATTCATTAATAACTGTATAAAATAAAGAAATCCGATTACCTCGTTAGTCTATTAAAAAGGTACAACGTATGACATCTCCTTTACACATTTTTAATAATGACAACGAAGTAAGAATAAAAAATCTTATCTAATACTGAATGATCTTAGTTACCAACAACGTGATATTATTTGAAATTCTTTTATCTTAGATGGCAAGTTTAAAGTAGCCACTAAGTTGGTTTCACATCAACCTACTTAGCATATTACAGTTAACGAGATACAAATCAAGACGCATAATTTATTACAAAGAAAGAAAAATATGGGCACGTATTTTGGTTGCAATTAACGCGTACGGTATTTAGAGATTTGTTATTATTTAAAATTCAACAAAAATGTAGATATGTACTAGAAAAGGACAAATATACACAATCTCATATAAGAGTCTGGTACAAATCGTCATGATTAACACAGTACTAAGTATAGCTGCCATGGGATTCGAACACGAAACCCATAGGTTCTAACCAGGCTCAGTCGCCACTAGGCCAGATGGTGGGAAAACAAGAAATTAGCTATTGGTTATATAATAAGTATAACATATAACATAATTGAATCAGATAATTAATTATGTATTCATCTTATTTTAAAGTGGATCGTCGTCCATCAATTGTATCACAAACTTTACAACACGTCTACACCAAATGTATTTTTAACACAAAATTAATGACAACCAAACCGCATTTATATAACCTTTTTTGCACGAGGAAGCTTATATCGTTATTTTATGAATTTTTTGACCTTTTATACAGGATTTTGACTGTGACTTGACCTTACTGTAATAATCTTGGCGTAGTTTTTTAAGTTAGAGACTGATGATCTAGATAATTATGTAAGAAGATATATCGATTTTAATTTCTCTAATGCGATTTGCAGCAACAACTAACAAGAAAGATGCAAAGTTTATGATATAACTTTGTTATTATAATGAAAATTATCTGGTAGATGGTTTACTTTATTATATTTTTTAGAAAAAGGGTTCAAACTACCCGGTCATATAATTAATGTTTTCTATATCTAAGGTAATGTAGATAGGTAGTAACTGTATAGCGCAGTCGTTTCTTAAAATCTCCACGTGTATTAATTTTAATGTGTTTCGGATATCATGCCGACGTGAAAACCGCCAATCAAAACTATTTTGTTTATTTGACGAGTAAAATATGGCTTCCTGTTCGGTATTTTAACTATAAGAAATTTTAATAGCTTTGAAATGTACAGAGTGCTGTGTAATGGATAATAATAGTATTATTCTTTTAATTTATATTTACTTACGTGAAATTTGATGGTGATAGTACTGGGATAGGTAGGTTTATGTTACGTATAAAAGACTAATACTTAGTAGGAGAATAAGAATTTAAATGAAAAAGAAACGTTTAAGAATTATTAAAAAGTAAGAAAGCTTAAACTAAATACGAATAGGTAATCTACGAATTAAACTAACTCCTTTATACTGATTCCGTGGTATAGATGATAAACAAGGTGCTTAACAGAACCAGTTTACTATAAATAATGTTTGCTATTCTAGCGTTACGGCAACTGGTCGAGTGACCTATCTACACTAATATGAATTTTACTTCCAATACGTCCTCCTACCATACCAGGTATCACCCTTTAGTGGGAACCAAATTAAAATTTTATGAAATGAAAAAAACAAAACAACGTCGCATAGCCTTTAAGAACTCCCGCGCAGGTGTCGCATCATTTCAAGAGGCCCTCAATTTGTTTCCCAAATATTGGTCCAAAACTTGTAGAAACTGGAACATTTTTCGTTTTAACAAATAAACCTTCGTAATGTGTAAATATTGAGCATCGTACGTAAATGCGCGGGCGCTGCGACCTTAAAAATACATATGGTATGAAGTATATGGACCAATACTGCTATAAAAGCTAACTGTTGTGAATGCACAGTGTAATATATTCTAGAAAAGTAAACTTTCGTAACAATTTTATCTATATTTTAAAAGGATTTTGATTCTCAGCTGATTACAGATTATTAATCGTTTCTCTTTCTAATTTTATTTTGTTACGAAACTCAACAGCATAATTATGTGTTTAATGTAACTTAGCGATTTATTAGATTTAATATATTTTTGATCGATTTAATGTTTGAACATATAGCACGGCTTCCTTGAATTTGTTCTTCACAGGAAGGCCTATGTTATGAAGTGGGACGTATTGGCATTATTTATGTAAATACATACAATATGCGCCCACGCACGGCCTTGCAATGGCAGATGGCGTGAATAGCAGGTATTCCGTAAATGCATTAGCTTTCAAATTACATTTCTATATTGTGTTGGAAAAAGTTTGTAATATTGATTAATATTAAAATATCGACAGGTTCTGCAAAATATTACTGATATAATGGGTGTGTTATAACCTGCCTACCTTCTTATAATAGAAATTAATGAATTATAAACTCAAATATTTATATACGTAGGTAGGTACTATCAACTGTGCTGGCGATGTTACACCTTTAAGGCAATAATCGCTTGAATGACCCTGGTACCTGGCGGCTGTGTGTGAAGCAACAAGTGCAAGCAATTTTTTTCTAAAATGGCATACCCCGAAAGCATCCGATAGTACATCCATATTATAGATAACGTTCACAATTAATATTTGTGCAAAGAATCAATAAAATCCTCTAACAGCACAAATTCGTGTATCATAGACAAAGCTACTGCAATATCATAACATGAAGCGTAGCTAGATGATGTATTTCCTAGTGTCTTGATGAATGGCAGACCTTGGCATACTTCATATGTTGTCCAACTCGTCCATCGATCAGTTGACTTACACATAATGGCCGGTAGATTCTATTTGTTAGACATAACATTAGCAATGGCGCACGGTAGCGGTAAAGCCTACTTGTTTATAAATAAAGAGGTAAGGTTACGGTCACGTTAGAAGCGATTATTAAGTAAGATTATAATTTCATTCAATAGGGTAAGCGTGAAGTGAAAACCAGGGTCTTTGAATAATTTTAAACTTTAAGCGGATTCAGCGTTAATATTATTAATTATGCTTCTGACTGATGACTCTTTTATCAATCAACTGTGTAGGTGATAAAATATTTGATTTAATGCTTTGTTATTAGCTTTATGCTGAATAATTAATATGAACTTGCCATATTTTTGCATAAATAATAACTTGACTTCACTTAGTGGTTTCTCTGACAAAACAATGCATACCTAATCTGGTTTATGGAGATATCACTAGGTACACTATATAACAAAGTCGCTTTTCGCTGACTGTTCCTGTGTTGATATGCTTAGATCTTTAAAACTACGCAACGGATGTTGATTCGTTTTCTTTCAGCGATAATTAGTAGGTATCAGCGTTGCACTCGTGCGAAGCCGGTGCGCGTTGCTAGTCATTTATAAGTATGAGTAACTGAAGCAAATGCTCATTTAAATATAATTACCAATACGATAAGAACGAAAGTCAGTAGAAAATAAGCACTGATAAATATATTATAAGCATAACCTAAGTGAAAAAATGAATGTTTAGGTGATTCAGCTAAACACACTAAAAGCGTAAAAACAGACATTTGCATGAAACAATCACTTTTATACAGTTTACGTGGATTCCTGAGTTGACGCGCACGCGCATGTAAACATGCAGTTGGCGGTGAGCCAGCCGTCTCTGACAGGATATACGGATGAAACAAGTGAATTACTTCGCTTTACAAAATATAGTTGTGGTGTAAATAAGTTACAAGTCTCGTCTTAGTTGATTAGGTATTAGGTAAAGGACAACTAATTAAGAAACCTTCGGTTTATAATGTGCTTACGTAGGGTATGTTAGATTATATTGGAATATTGTGTTTTAACGTGATTTTATTTTAAATTATTGGCCGGTTAGTTCGTTCAGTTTATTGTCAAAATGGTTTAAAAGCTAGGTATAGGTAGTTATTGTAAGTAAGTACCTAATTAAAAAGGTCTCAATTTGGTTTGTGCCTACACGATTTTCAACAAGAACATGTTATTCATAGCATAGTAGAAGCCTACATAATATGTAGTTAATATATGTATAATTAACAACTACATAAACATTTTACTTATAGGCATTTTTTATTTTCATTACCTAAGTGAATTATAATACTTATAATTATTTTAATGTTCGATGTTTAAACAGGATTTGATAAGTTCGATAACCGTCCTAAGGGGTACCTACCAACGTTAAATAACGAACGCGTTCCATTTTCCACATGTATGTTTACGACATTTATACAGTTTAATGGAATGTAATGGGTGTTAAAATATTATTTCTGGATTTACGCATATGTTTTATGTGTTACTCGTGATTTAGTTGAAAAACTAAATAAGAGTGGGCAAGGAATGTCGGTGCTGATATACATTTATTTAGGTAAGGTATTACGCTACGAAAGCCACTCAAAAGCACAGTTTGAGATCAGAATGCAAAAGCTAAATTCGGCCTCAAACCATTCGTAAACGGAAGCATGACAAATCTTGTCCAAAGTTAAAGCAATACTACCTACTCGAGCAATTAACCCAATGAAGTCATAAGTACGGCCTTCCGACTCTGGTACTCGCCTTATTAGGTACTGGTGTTTTAAACTGGATCCGTAGGTAAGAACGTATTTGCATATATTATATACTATGTATTCAATTAAGTATGTAATAAAATTCGACTTATTTTTGAGAACTAAGATTCGTAATTCGCAAAAAGATTATATTTTTATTATTACACTAGCTGTGCCCGCGACTTCGTCCGCGTGGAATTTAAGTACTGGGACATAAGTATGGATAATTAAAGATTTTTTTCTAAAATGAGTTACTCTTTATTACATAAGCTATCTGCCAGTGAAAGTCCCGTCCAAATCAGTCCAGCTGTTCCATAGATTAGCCGGAACACACAGACTCCCTATCTGGAAAAGACTCCAAGGCGCGAGATAGCGAATGACGTTCACGATCAGTATTTAGTCGAGACTCCCTTTGAGAGGAACTTTCCGAGAGGCGATTAAGTGAATTTTTTTCTCGATTAACACTAAGTCGTGCCTGTCTTTCGTCATTCGATTCTTGGGATCTACTCATCCCCTGTCTTTTCGCTTGTCTACTGTTCTGAGACAGATTCGACTTTCTTCTGGGCATTTTTAAAATCAAAGCAAATACATACAATAATACATACGTATATTTATTTTAATAAAAATCTACGTCTACGTAGGCAATATTTTTTTAGATTATATCCGATATTTTTCAACCAATTCACAAAGCAAGTTCAGAGTCCGTATTTTCATATCCAAGTATAACATCAAAATCATCAACTAACCGAATCGCAAGACAAACAAAATTAAATAGTTTTAAACGTAGAGAAAAAGCTATAGCGCGTTTTAATTGCCTTGAGGCGCCATCTAGTACTATATTATGTAACTATAAAATCTCCTATAGAAAAATTACCTTTAAACTTTAAAAGACGATATCTTTTTTATTTGACATCCGATTTCGATGAAACAAAGCCTATATGTTGCTCAGGGAAGAGCTTAATCTATTAGTGAAAGCCGCGTCAAAATCTGTTCAGTAGTTTTCAAGATTAGCGAATACATACAGACAGACAGACAGACAGACAGATAAGAAAATCTAAAAAAACATTTTTGTGTTCTGTTACTCTTTTATTATTGCCCACACCCATTTTTTGTTAAAAATTTCAATTGTACAGACACGCGGTTTCTACTGTTTTATTATATGTATAGATAGAAGATATTTTTATACTTCATCAATTCCAAGTTGCACAATTACCTCAAAATAAATCAATGCTTATGTTGCTTTAAAAAAATATTTTCTGTCGTGATAAAGTTAAATACCTAACATTATTGACAGTTAAAGCTATTAACCAAAATGACAGGAGAGTAACGGTGGATTAACCGTGAGAATTAAAGTGGTTATGCAGTTTATTTTTTAATTTATAACATTAACCTTAGTCTCATAACTTAGTTCCACTAAGGATAGTGGAACTAAGTTATGAGTTAACCTTAATATAATATAATGCGCTGTTTCCTATGAATTCTAGGCACTTCCAAGCACTTGTAACAAATGTTTTAAATTCCACAAATAATACACGCGACAATCTGCGTGAAAATACCTATACCTCACTCAGTTAAAAAAGATAAAATAATAATTCCATCGCTGCCTATTCTAATTTACTTATTTATTATGTTTAGGTATAAAATATTTCTTAAGTATAGGGAAGTGTAGTATTTTTTAATATTGTAAAGGTATCTCTATATTTATTATATTTATATTTTTGAAGTACACGACTAAATTTTACTGTATTAAGTATATATGATATAATTAACTTACTTAGACTTGTGGAATAAGCCTGAATAAAAGTGACTGTCAAATTTATTCATACCGATAGCCAATTGTGTAAAGTTAATACAGAAAAAATGCATGAAATATGTTCATAACTCGTTACGCTACTCTTGTAACCCAATTCACGATCGAAACAAACGGAACTGCGACTGCAAGTATAGTGCATTAAATGCATTAAAACGGAATAATTTATTGTGCAACAAACCGCTATCGAGAGATCGTGGACTAATTTAGTATTATCGGATTTCACTGGTTCAAGTACATGGACCATTATAATATATTATTATATTGTCATGTAGTTATAATAAGAAAATACGAGTACATATATCAGTTTTTTGCATTAGAGATATCCAATTTAGTATAAAGCTATCTATGTTTCTTAAAATAACTGAGGAAGTTCATAATATTATCTAGGTACGAGTAGGTATACTTGTATTACATTCAAGTATTACACTCCACTTTAATGGATAAAACTATACTATTTTATGCTCTAGGTTCGAGAAGTCTACAGTTCCCGTATTCGTCGCATACGGATTCGACGATAGTCTTACACTGTTCCATAACTAAATTAATGTATGGTAGGTATAACTCCAAATTTTTGATAAGTACCTACTATATAGTTTAATATGATATTTAACTAAGTCAGTTAGTAAGCTAATATCAAAACGATAAAAACGCTTGGCATCTGGCAAATGTATGTAAATTGCCGTTAAATACCATTATAAGATAAAATCAAAAAACGTATTATGTGAAAATGAGCCGGTTATCGTGTGCTATTTTTATTGTTTTCTGAGACATTATGTCAGATTGTTTATGTAACTTTGAATTGACTTACATACCTACTTAAACTTTCATTTTTTCTATTCAAATCTGATGCCTAGGTATCATTTTTTTTGGAAATTCGTCCTGTCAGGCAAACAGTGAGTGAAACTTTGTAAATAACATTTACCTACCTAAATTATTGAATGGATTTATTAGAAACTATTTAAGTAAACTACTTTACGGTTCAAATGATGAAAAATATTGAACTGTTCTCGGAACTCGATCGGGATTAAAAATGTGATTCTATGTGTATTGTTTAAAAAATAATAATATTTTTTAAGGGGGTGAAATGGCTGTAAACCCCGAGCAAAGCTGTGGGTAGAAAATTCGTACATAATCTAAGGATACTAAACTAAAACCAGTTTACTTCACTACTATATTATGTGTACGAAGCCACAACAAAGTAAGGAATTTTAAATATTCTTTATCAATATGATCACGAAACAGAAATATGTTACTCGTAAGATCGTCCACACATTGTCGTCGAATTCTTTCATCTCACGCGATCTCAAGCAAAGATTAACTTAACACTTACTTAGGGTACCGCGTTATGTGGTTACTTCACTAATAGGTCGGGTTTCTCGAGGTAATAATGTTGTACACTATACATAAACCATGTCATTTTAGACACTTCTTTTTTATGACAAGAGACATTTATGCCTCTTATCGTGATTAATAAGTAAACTTGTTCCATAAATCATTTCGGTATTGTCAATAATTTTACCAATGAGCACTGACACACAAGTTCTATATTACAAGATGTACCTATAAAGGCATGAGCGTGTCATATAAAGTAATTTTACAACTTACATTGAATTTAGGTTCTTACTTGGTCAACAAGTTCTAGTTATCGGAATGCATATTCTAAAGGCCTAATAATAATATCGTTAAGTTAGGAATTGCGACCATAACACAGAACGCGCTAGTGTAGTCATGTAGTTTATATTATATAAAAATGATCACTCTCAAAACAATATCTAACAAAATAGAAACATTTTGTGAACTGGTTCATTTGTATCCAAATACGTTCGTAATTTATTCAACAGTATAGGTACGCCTAGTTTTATTTTAAAGTGATTCCTTCTGATAGCAGTCAAATATTTAATTTCATCAGACGTTCGATTATAAAACTTGATAAGCAAACGTAAACTCCGTTAGATTTATTAAAACGTTAATAAAACAAAAACTATGCATGTTGTTGGGTGGGCTTATAATTACGTTCTGTTTTTTGTCTAGCTTCGTCTCTCGGGTTAGTCATGCTAGGGTAATTGTCGTGTTTTTAAGGCTGTCGTTGCATATGATGACATAATTGTGAATATAGAGGTATGCTTATTAAGCCCAGGTAGAATATTTCTAATCTCTTAAGTACACTATCTACAGCGGAATTCTTTGTTTAGCTATGTATCTATATCAAGATAGTTTGGTTAAGTAAATTGATGGTTACTTACCTACTTACCAATTTAGAACGCATACTTCAATAGGTAAATCTAGTTCTCAAATAGGTATTTTATGAATACTAGATTTCGGATAAACATACTTATACACATGTAAGACAGCCCACAAGATTACAGTCAGTAGTTCTATCCAGTAGCATTATTATTACTCAAATTCTGAATCTATCAATCATTACAGTTTTCAATGTAATTGCATTAATGGACATCTACAACCCGAGATAATTTTTACTTATTTTTTAAGTACTTATTATTAAGTAAAAAATATCTGATCTTTTATGATAACTAGCGATATATAATTGTTCCTATAAAAGTAAAGGGGTTAATGTTGGCCAAAAGTTCAAAAGAATGTCTACGAAACTCTACTGTGGCTGGCAATGTCGTTCGAAAACCATTAATATTCAGAACTGTATTTAAAGTTATTATTAACACATCTAGTGAATAGGCCATTTGTTTGAACAAACCAACGTTTTGACAGAGAATACTGATTGATGACTAAATGTGTAGGTAGCAAGGAAACTGTCATAGCAACCTTCAGCAAATGTCAACAGCAACACCTTATTATAATAATATATTGTGAATAAAATAAACATTTAACGAAATGTGACACAATGTTAGCCTTAATTATAGTTCTAATATTACTTGCGTATTCGTGATTTGATGTAGAAAAGTAAAAGTTATTAGTAGTAGAACAAATAGATGCTCACTATTATAACGAAAACAATTGTAGAAGTTAAGTTGTAAATTAATATATAGTTAAATGAGTCTAAAATTAGGTAAGCAGTTGAACTAGTTTAAAATAAGTTAAGGTGTTAATCCGAAAATAGACAGGCGAATAACAGTTACGTTATCTAATTTATGTACCTACTTACCTAAAGGCAAGATATGTAACCTAAACCTAAAAAATATAACGAAAAGCGAAACCACTTTGTCACAAACGTTTAAGTACTACCTACCCACAGAGTTGCATCAGCCTTTTCAATACCACTTTTTCATCTTAATTAAGTCAACATCAAGAAATGCATTTCGCAAAACGGTCATCCAACCGGCTCCGAGACGCAAGCGGCGAAAGTGTTACGCAACGATGAGCTCATGCGTGCCCATACGCAGCTGATTATAAAACCACTGGCGATCTCAGATTGAGAAAAAATGAGATAACTTGGTCGTCGGTCCGATAGTTAAATATGTCTGTCGGCGAATCTCTTTGTTTATTTATTTTTTATATAAATAATTCTTTGTACCTTTGGAATAACTCACGCCGTGCTACGATTATGAAAACTGTAAGGAATCCGAAACGTAAGAAAATAAAATACGTGAGTTAAATCCGTTCATGGTTGTGTCATTACAATGTAATAACCGCGAAGGCATCCGGTATAGTTGGTTTATTAAAAAATATCAACATCATTAAAGTACCGAGTAAGTATACCTATTTAGTGTTCTTTATTAAATATTATTTACGATCTAATAACTTTGAAACTAGTTAGTATTTTTTTTACATTTTTACATTAAAGAAATTTATACTTTCACTAAAAAGTGGATTTATATGGAAATAATTACAATTCATAAGATGAGTGCGAAATAAAATTGCTTTCCAGTCTACTTACCCATAAACCGCAATTAGGGTCGCATTTGTTTGTCATAGTTTTATTTTTACCTATTACCTACTAAAGTGAGATCAAAATGTATTTGCCCTCATTAAATGTGGTTCAATCGACGAGGAGTTAACTTAAAAATCACAATTTCATGTCTGTATTTTTATTCCATTCTGTCTAGAAAAATAATATGATAATAATTTTAAGTTTGACCTATTAGGAATTGTCTTAGAATACCTACTGTAAAATATAAAAAAAATGTGAAATATAGGGTGATGCTGTTGATGCAATTACATTTTCCCATAGACAACGTAAGAGGCAATCGAGGAAAAGAGGGTTCGTTGTGATCTCTCGTACCCTTCCAACCAACTGGTTATGAATATGCACCACACACGCAATCCCAGGACAGAGAGTTATCCAAAACCTTAGCACCGTGCTGTTATAAACCAAGAGTAGGAAGATCATCGTAAACGTAAAAGTACATAGATTAACAGGACTCTTTCCAGTAAGCTGTAGGTACCTACGTGATAAAAGGTCTTTAACACCGATTAAACATACCGTGTGCTAGGGCAGCTGATAAGTAAGATGTGAGTAACGGAGTGTTTACTAACACCGTCAGTTATGACCGTTCCGGTCGGCCGGCCCACCTGCCGGCGCCGGACACCTGTCGAGGGTGAACTGTACCGGTACAACTGTACTTTATAACAACAGTGAATCGAAAAAAAAATAACAAACGTACCGCAAAGAGTTGGTCAGCGTAATCGCCGGGTCAACATTTTTTGTTGGTATTAAAAAAGCGTATTTTACAATTTAGTTTCATAAATACTGATAGATTTTGATGGCCCTAGCTTTTAAATTGCTAACTAAGACAAGGATATTAATATGATAAATCCATTGGCATTCATTTAAAGTAAATTTTTAAGTTGATTCGGACAAAAGTACCACCTGTTGTTGTCGTCTTGAAATTTCAATATAATTATAAATGCAAAAAAATATGAGTTTGTTGCTTGTTCGTTATACTTTTACGTTTAAACACTTAAATTTAATTTTGGTACCTAAAGGTTTCTTAAGAAACTTTTTATCCCGTGAAAATAATTACGTAGGTACTAGCCAAAAGTAAGGAATTCTACGCGGGTGAAACCGCGGGACAGAACTAGAAATTCAAGAGGACTTCAGAAAGGCTAGCATATATTATATCAGGCTACCTTAAACGGTGGGTAAGAGCATGCGTCCCCTTCTTACGCAACATGTTAAAAAGTGACAGATGGTCTTACACCCGGTTTTAAATTATGCGTAGGTACCTACATATCTAGCACGCAATATTACTGTAGTTAATTGTTTAAAACTCTGCCAATAATATTGGAATTATAACCTTGAAAAATACCAGCTACTAGTTACCTACTTCTATCACGAAGTTAACATTTACTTAAAATAAGAATCGTATTTTATTTAAATACCTAGTCAACGATCAAGAATGACTTCCTGAGTAGTAAAAAATCAATTGAACGTAAAGCATGAATGGAATAGCTGCAGTGAATAGAAATTATTCTTGCATCATTCAACAAAGTACCTAACAATAAACACGCTTTTCGAGACCAATAGGTTGGATTTATTAACAAATAATTTTTCAATCTCTGTATAATGTCATTAAAAATATTGCAAAATGCAAAAATTTAAACAAGTAGGTTCGTATCTTGTTTAGTCACGATAAGTATAATCAAAAACAGGTTTTTGCCGTCATCCAAAATCCTTGATGACCTGTTAAGTGAGGTATAAGATAATTTTTAAGGTTACTAAATTTAAAATTTTATAAAATTAATTAAATACCTACATAAGTACTTTCACGAAAATAATACAAATATACTAATTAAATGAAAACTTTTTAAAAGGACTTTCATTTATAACGATATGGAATGATAGGTTCTGAAATCAATCAGACCGACTTACCTTGATAACACGAACTATTTTGACAGCTGGTGCATGCACGTCAACAAAGCAAACAATAGATCGCACTTGTATCGACTAAAGCCTTATTTAAGAAAAATAACGTAAATATCTACAAAAGTTATGGTTACACAAGCTGTCACTGGCCACAGATTAGACAAAGAATTTAATTTCAAAATTCACTTCGGCACTGGTTCGTTTGTTTTCGTTATGTTTCAAATTTCGAACGTTGGTCGCGACGTGCGCCCGCGTCGGAAATCGCGCGCAACACTGACTCGGTCGTCGGCCATTTTCTAGCCGTGGAGTGGGAGGTAACAAAATAGGAAATAAAATGGAAAAAAGAGTTCCTTTAGATCGCTTATGAACGCGAAAATTATATCTCTGAGCAGGTTTTATTGACAAGGTCGTTGACGTAAAAGTTAAGATTGAAATAAATATTTTCATTCTACTTAGATATCATACTATTGTTAACTTAATTTTAGCTATTGGGGCCACGCTCATTCCGGGTTGAGTCTGCGGCCTTGCAAAAGAATTCAACGAGAATTTGATCAGTTTACTCGGTTTAATGATTGTACTTGCTTAGTGAGCTGATCATTATCACTGTCATCTGATTAGGAACTTGGATATCAAGAACGATATTAAATACTTCTGCGGGTAGTATTTCGTTTTGCTCTTGAATTATTTACCATAAACAACTTCCTATAAGTCAAATATCCATAAGTATAATAAGTACAGAATATAATACAATTGGTAGATCGATAAACGAAAGTGTTAAATAGCTTATATTAAGGGTAGGTTTCGAAAAAACTCTCATTTATGTTCTACGATTTTCATACTTTTTTGTCTACAAGTGATGAGTTCACAAAAACGATATATTTTATAACTAGCTTCTGCCCGCGACTTCGTCCGCGTGGAACTCTTCCTTTTTTGGAGTCGGTTAAAAAGTAGCCTATGTTCTTTCCCGGGCTCCAGACTTTCTTTGTACCAAATTTCATTTAAATCGGTCCAGTAGTTTTAGCGTGAAAGCGTAACAGACAGACAGACAGACAGACAGACAGACAGACAGACAGAGTTACTTACTTTCGCATTTATAATATTAGTAGGGATTAGTAGGGATTTAGAACAGGGTAGTACTTAAAATTTTGTAATTTAATAAATAAGGTATTAATCACTTTAGCATATGACTATTGTCAGCTCAGTCGTGCTACGATTATGGTATCTGTAAAGGCTCCGAAACGTCAGCCAATAAAATAAAATACGCGAGTTAAATCCGTTAAAGTTGTTTCATTCCAAAAACTTATTTTATTCCATAAATCAAAATTATTATTTCAACGGCCTTTTCCACGTTGGAAACAGTTGCTAAATTTTCAATTTCTTTTGCGGCAAGTTCGCGCTATTTCAACGCGTGGCAACTACGTCGTTACGCATGTTACAGTATGATAACGAGCATTCGTCGATGGAAGCGACAACATGAAAAAGCGATTTATGCTTAAAGCATGATTACTAACTATTAAAAGCAATGTATATTTGTATATATTATGCTCATCTTCGTTATGGTGTCATATGGGAGCCTATCTAACGTAAGTACTTATATGTTTTGCTCATGCGATACAGCACTTTGTTCACTGAATTTCCTTACAAGAGCGAGTTAACTTAATTTTTTTATCAAACGAAAGCTTTTTCTAAATATATACTTAAGTACCTACATTTCGTTTGAATTGGAAATTTAATAATAATTATCCATCTGTTTAAACCTTGACTCTTTCAGCTATTTTCGCTTAATGTACCTACCTATTAATTTAAAATGATATTTAAGTCTTATGTCTATAACGATAAATTGAGATAGGTATGTTTAGAATAGACAAATACATTTCTTTAGAGTGACAATCATTTTAAAAATAACAAAATTAAATAATAAAAATGTATTACTAATTAGATCTTGATTTCTGACTTAATTAGGGATTAAGAATGTTACCGTTACAAGAATTTTGACGTGAGAAATGTGTAGTTTTTGAAAGACGTAGTTAGAACAGTCCTGAGACTGAGACTACACATAAAATTAACCTCGAGATCTACTTCAAAACATGGTTATTAAGTTTCTAAATTTACGTCTTCTTCAAATCTTCAAAGAGCATAATAATATCGGCGCGTAAACAAACGCTTCCCACGTGACATCTGCAGATATAACTTTTCTGTATTGCTTTTTGACAAGTTATCTTGTTTGTAATTTAGGTTTGTAAAAATAAGAAATCCTACATAGGTATTTACTTACCTATAGGTAGATATTGAAAAAACCTATAACTTATATAGGTAAGTAGGTATATAGTTTCGGTTGTTTGTAAATTGGAGCCAGTGTTTTTAAAGTTGTTCTTTACGTAGGTATTGTTTTGTTAAATACGTAATTTTACCTTGTTCATGAAAATTTCTTAGAAATGTAGGTATGTTTATGAAATCGAAAATAGACGACTAGTGTGCGTACCGCCCGTTACGAATTTAAAGAGAAAAATACGTAAAAATGCGTGGAAGAACAAGGAAATATTTATCAATAATTTTGATTATCAGCATCGTAAGCTAAGATTTTTTACATATGTACTTACAGAAAGTTAAGTAGGTCTCCATAACCACTTAACACTAAATACGTACAAGATTAAAATAACATAGATAGACTCGCCCGCGACTCCGTTCGCATACTTTTAACCCCGTTAGGAGGTGAATTTCAATAGAAAACGGAATACATCGCCTAATTAAAGAACGCTTATGCTAAATTTTGAATACATTGTACCAAAGAATCACGTCGTCCCATGTAAACGTTGGCACCATTTTTAATATTTTTTTAAAAAGAGAATGGTTATAAGCCGTACATTTTATTTGTAAAGGAGATTCATTAAGTAGGTAGTTTAAGTACCTACGTCATGAATATAAACCTAAGCACCAACAAACAAACCACCTGCACCACTGAATTCTATCCTATAAAGAACACGGTAACGCACAAAAGCGCCTTGTGTATGCACCAAGGCAATTATTCAGGTGATCTTTAAGCCCAGATAATCCTTATAGGCGTTTATGAAAAAAAACAACATAATTATTATTATTTCAATTTGCGTATTGGATTTTATATTTTACTTACTATAAAATCTATCCAACCAATTTGCTTACATAAACAACTTTTCGTAACGAAAAGAAATACAAATCCAAATTAGGACTGAAGAGAATACCCATAGCTATAAGTACGCACGTATTCTACAGATAATATTATAGATAACTTTGACGTGAGGTCTCTGTTAATGTAATTGACAAAGTTAGTTAAAATTTGAGTATTTGCGCCCTTCATCATGCTAGTCGTGACAGCGATTATAAGATATGATTTACTCTTGACCTGACGTCTTTTTGTTAAGTTCAATTTAGGGCTGTTGCTTAGAAAAGATAGGAGAACAGCATACTTTTTACATTTTCTATACTTTTACTTATATACTTTTACTTATAATATTATAAAAAGGAAAGGTTTATTTGTTTGAATTGAATAGGCTCCTAAACGACTAGACCGATTTGAAAAAATCTTTCACTGTTGGAATGCTACACTATTCCCGAGTGACATAGGTGACTATAAAAAAGGGGCTCCGGGCGAAGCTGGGGCGGACAGCTAGTCATTTATATAATAATAAGTACATAAGTTTCCATGATTATATCTTTGTAGTAAGTAAACGTATTTCAAGTGAACATTGTTTACTTAACTACAATATAGACTCAGGGAGGGCTAGAAAAGGTGACATCGTTTCGCCTTAACGATAAACGAAAATGAATAAACTTGACGTAAGCTAAGAAAAAAGCACGTGGTCAGTGTTTATCTTATATGACTTCCATATATTTTTCTTTATAATTATATATGTATATATTTTTCATACGTTTACTATTATCGAATGGCACTTCTCTATTTCAACGAGTAAGGTTAGCTCCAACGGTATCGAAGTTTTATTTAGATAACGATTTAAAATGATTCCAATTAACTGATTAAAGATTTTCGAAATGTGAGTAAAAAATCCTGAAGTAAACATAAAACTCATGAAACGGGTTCAGATTCTCCGGCCATGCAGTTTGCGGATGTAGCAAGGTCATGTTTGTGTTTGTATGTTTGTCTGTTTAACTTCGATAAAGTAAAACCACATCCTTTTTCCTTAGGTAGGTATAATTCCAATAATTTTAAAGTATGTAGGTACCTCGACATTTATGACACTAGTAATAATAAGGTGACAAGTTATGACATTTTTCATTTCACTTACATAGTAAACTAGCGGCCCCGGCAGACGTCGTCCTGCCCGTCCGATTGTTTCGTCAAAGATCTGTCAAAGTCACTTCTTCATAAGGCTTCATATTTTCCCCGTTTTTTACACATTTTCCACTATTTCTTCGCTCCTATTGGTCGCAGCATGATGTTATATAGCCTAACGCCTTCCTCGATAAATGGTCTATCCAACAAAAAAAGAATTTTTGAATTCGAACCAGTAGTTCCTGAGATTAGCGCGTTCAAACAAACAAACAAAATAACAAACAAACTCTTCAGCTTTATAATATTAGTATAGATAAAGTTATTGACATTGCATAAAAATACATAAGCCAAGTCAACATTCTATGATAAATTGAATGTGTAGGTACATCTGAAATTTATTATTGAAAATTTATTCGTAGGTACCAGGTAATTTTCCATAGTCATGTAAGTATTTTAATATTTAGAAAAGTAGGTCTCGCGTTTTTTGAATCAGTAATTCAGAATGACAACGATGCGGGTAATATAACTTATAAACAAAAAAAAAACTAGAACATTAATTTCGAATGAGAGGTTGGAAATTTAAATATTTACGGCTAAAACAAATTTGTACGAATTTTATATGTTTATGAAAGAAATATGAGTGGAGACAAACGCCGTTAATCCTGTTTAAAATATTATTTTATTAGAAAAATTCAACGACCTACCCGCATATCGCTACAAACCATTGCATGTAATGTTATTTATATAGTGTGACTTAAATTAAAGATTTATAAAACACATATTTTCTCAAAGTTCAACGCACTTTATGCATACATAAGTTTGTTTTATACTTTTGGTCCCACGGGTCTATATTTCATTTTTCCTTGACGTCGAGTTTCCTTGAAGACACCATGTTAGCAACGAGGCTGGCACTAAACTCACTATTGTGAGTGTTGGCACCAAAATTAACACTTCCGGATCATCAATAAGCAGTAAGCTTAAATCAATACAAAGAAAAGTGTTATACCAAAATAGGAACATAAAAACTAGAGTAAGTTAATTAGGCAGTACCTACCTACAGCAGTCTACATACTTAGGTATGTATTTCAATTTAATGGGTTTATTCAGATGGCAATACTAGGGGATTCAGTTAAATAAATTTTAAATCGATTAACAAGGACATTAAATATTTACTAAAAAACGTTTACTACCTATCTAAATATATTTTTGAACCAAAATATAAAATAAAATATTTAATAACATGGCAGTTGGTAGACATTAATGATTAAAAATGTATAATAACCATGATGGCGTCAGAAATTATCGGTATTTTTTATTTTTTATATTATGTTGCGATATCGACAGCCCTACTTATCAAGCCTTAAAGGTCCCTGAATGCAAGCAAAACAATTGTCATTATAAAAGGACTGCGCTCGTCATGATGCGTTCGTTGTATGTTGTTGACAGTGTGTCAAAACGGACGTCAAATTGACCTAAGCGATATACTTAGTTTCAACTAACTTTTACTTAGGTACCTACCTTCCTATCTAGACGTCATATAATCATTATTAAAAATAAAGTTTTTCAATTAGTGCTTGTGTTATTTTAATACTAAATTAATAGATAGAAGTGAAAGTTTCTGAATATTAAGTAATAAAAATGATTGTGTTTTGGTTTTTAAATTTTGCCTTAGTAGTTGGTGTATCAGGAAGAATAAGTTCTAAATATTTGGAAGGCTTCCCTACAGGATTTCTAGGAGATTGTGAGTTATTTTACCAATATAAATAGTGACCTTTTTAAATTAAAAGGCTTAAGAGTCTCCTTTCAGGAGTCTCGCCACCCGTTCGGTTTTGCAGTGAAGGCCCATTAGCTGGCCAACTGCGCTTCAGTATTCAGTTCGAAAAAAAAATAATAAAAAACCTTTTTAAAGAAAATTTACTAATTACATGATAATATTAATTTATTCAAAAAATTGCATTAATAGTGTATTGCCTAAATTGCAATTGATTGAGACTTTTATTAATAATTTAATTTTATAATCAGGTCCTGGATCAACAAAGCCAGCTATCATCACCCGAAAAAGCCTAAACGATCTGACCATCTCAGTCCAAGGCCCTGGAAATATAATGACAGCAAGAGTGGTGCCGTACAACTACTACCAAATGGATCAACTAGCCAAAGACCGTGACATAGACTTTACCAAGAAAACCTTTATGTATGTGGGCGGGTTTTTGGACAGCACAAGTTGGCCGATATCCTGGACTCTGGGGAAACTGTACAAGGATTTGGGCTACAATGTATTATTACTCGATACGCTTAAGTTCACAGCAAGGGACTACCCCGTGTAAGTACATATGACTTTAGATTATAATACTTTGAAGTTTAAGAGTGCCTTAAAAATATACCAGGCAATTGTTACTTACGGATACTATGTTAGTATGACTTTAGTTTTGATAGGCAAGTAAACACGTTGTACATATAATATTTAGGTACATTAATTATTTAATGAATACCTTTAGTCTTAAAAGAACCTAACCTAATAATATGAAGCCTATACCTAACCTACTTATTATGAAGAAAAATATTTCCAAGCCATTAAAATTTCAAAGGGTACTATTTTAATAAACCATGACGAAATTCTATAGTAGCATGGTACCTACTTAAAATATTTGTCAATTATTTCCAGAGCTGTTCGTTACATGCGACCAGTAGGTCTACACGTCGCCGAAATGCTGTCAAACCTCACCTCATATGGTCTAGACCCAAAGAACTTAGAGCTGGTTGGTCTCAGTCTAGGAGGCCAGACCATGAGTTTTATAGCAAAAAGTTATAGAGATATTACTGGCGTTAATATATCAACATTGGTTGGCTTAGATCCTTCCGGACCCTGCTTCAGACATCTTGGACCAGAAGACAGATTGGATCCTTCAGACGCTGATTTCGTTCTTACCATAGCTACGAATATAGATGGGTTTGGCATAGCAGCTCCGGTTGGGCATGTGACCTTTTATGTTAACGGTGGAGAATATCAACCTGGTGACGTTTGGTGGATTCCATGCTTGATACAGTGTAGTCATTTAAGGTCGTTAACACTTTGGTTGTCCGCTCTTCAAAATCCAAAGTCATTTATAGGTATGCAGTGTGATTCTGTTCAGCAAGCAAGGGATAAAAATTGTTATAAGAGGAAACCATTTGTGACGAATACACTTGATTTGTATACAGATAGAAATAAGCAGGGAATCTATTTTTTGGCAACTAGTAATAGTTTTCCTTATTATTTGAAAGAAAAAGGATTGCAAAAGAAGTATGATTACGTTACGTGGCAGTTAAAGACGCTTAACAGGGACAATTTTATTAAAAGTTGAGTTTTATAATAATGCTGTTGTATAATTGGTAACAATATTTTTAAATCTAAATTATGCACTTATCTATAGGTATCTATAGTATTTACTTACCCACTGTTAGGTACACTACGGTGCAGTGTACCTATCTGATATGTAGGTACCCGATTGTACCTACCTTTTTTGGGTTGTACCTATTCCAAAAATAATTGCGCCACCCTGAAAACTAAGTAGGTATTTACATTTCTCAGTTTCAAAAAACATTGTACCTATTTTCTTTCAGAATATAATACGCAAAAGCAAAATCCATGAACTTTATACGAGTTTAAGTGCTAATTAATGCTAATAATTATTATTTTTATTACCACATGTTCATGATTAAGTGATTTGACATCGGCACGGACCAGAGTTCATTTGAAAACTCGTTATTTTAAAATCCCAGAGATGACATAATACATTATCTATGTTAAAACTACAAATAAGACGCAAAACACTAATAAGTACATATAATTTATATTAGAATTAGTACTTACGAAATTCTTGGAAAACAGTACTTAATTACAAAAATGAGAATATTATCGAAGGAAATTTGATCATATTACAAATTACTGCAGTATGAGCCCTGATTCATACCCTGATTAATAACATTGAATAGGTAACGTTATATTATGAGCCTTATAGATCGTCCACGATTTAAATTACATTTTGAAATAGTGTACTTATTTCTAATAAAAAATAGTTTAAGATCCATGGAGGATCCAATTAAAACTATTACTACTTAGGTGCATCCTCCCCACTTGTCACCGTGTCATTTATTTTTTGCAAACTCTGTATTAGGTAGCACGTAAGGTTTTTGTCGCGTGAGTAAGTTTGCAGTGAGTGTAAGAGCGACAGTGACAGATGCCCTCTCGCGCAACATAAACCTTACGTGCTAGCCCTTATTAGCTACTAGATATTGTATTTCTGGTAATCATTATTTTCAGTAAGGTAAAGAATAAAGATGCAGCGAAAATTATTTTCTTGCCAAGACATATTAGTCTATTCATTGTATTCATTGTCATAATGTAATATATTAATGATACCAAAATATAAAATAATTAAGAAAACAATATTCCTTAGCCGCTAAGGATATTAGAGAATAACAATATCAGTTTGGACTTTGGATCTTGTATTTATTTTATGAATCTTCTTAAGTAAGTAGATTGAATTTTAATACGCAGTACCTACTTAATTATAAAGATATGAGGCGACGGCTAATACAGACGAATTAATTAGAAAAACCTGTACATATAGACCCTAAGCAACGTGGCAGGCAAATGATGGACTGTAGCCTAAGTAGGTTTCTGATTGTTACATCACGTCACAAGTAGCAGTGCTCATTTGCAACCTCGTCGTCAAGGCTTGCACCCGGAACGCCTGTCGTTGGTTTTTGGCCTTGACTTTGTGTTATAAGTTGTTTCTTCGACGATATGAGGCTAAATATCGATTAATTAGTAATCATCTTTTTTAATAAATTTTAAAGATACCTACCATATTATATCAATGACAATATTTAGTTATCTGTATATTCGGAATCAGCAGATCTTTGTGCGTTTTGTTGAATCGCTTTAGTTAAGTTTTACATAATGGTGTAGCACATTTTTAACACTCTATCTCAATATTACATTTCTTACTCCCGTGAGAATTATCTTTAATTAAATCCAGTGTTTTTCTACCTTGTTTCGGATATTTGATTAAATTTACTGTTTAATATATAGCGGTACAATCGAAACGAATAAATAGTTGATTACCCTCATCAAAATATTTTGCAACAACCTTGTACTACATCTCAAGTTCGTGTCCTTTTAGCAATAAAATGTCAGTAGATTTGTATTTCTAGAATCTATACACGTAAATACTAAAACAAGTTATTTAATGACGTAGATTGTGATATATCTGTTTGTTTTATCAAGAGAGAGTTAAGTTTAATATTGAAGAGTACCTATGTAACATTATGGAAATTAATATTTAGCGTTGTAATAATAGACAAACTGCTCCTTAGAAGGTATGTGAGGCTTTTTTATAAGTATATAGGTACATAATATTTTCAATATAGGTATATTTACGCGTGCGTTGAACGCACCGCCGATACTTAACCTGTACTGTGACTTTAACCTCTAGTTGAGTTTGTTAAAGATGCATATTCAGTTACCTCAAAGAATTTTAACAAAGTCAACGGGTCAAAAGTTAAATCATGTTTTTAAGGATCCGTAATATATAAAGAACTCTCACAGCTTCCTTGAACCCGGTAAGTAATAATCTTGTAGCATAGGTACTTCATCATTTGGCATATTCTTAGGTGAAATTAGAAACAGGTAAAGATGATGTGCAAACTATAGGTATAAACAGTGAGACAAAATTGTCAAACATCTATTTAAATAACCCTTTAATTGAGAACCCGCTGGACATATAAAACATACGTACAAACAAAATTAAAAATATAAAATCAAACATTCTAAAAATATATTTTATATGCCATCATATAAAATCCTTCCTATTCAGTATGCGGGAGACACAGCTATTATTCACTATGGTATTTGTCAATAGAAGTATTACTTACATAAACCCATATCCACTCCACTTTTCCACAAAACTTTTATATTAAACTGAAAAAGTTAAAATATTATCAACTTATTGTGAAATTACCTACCTACTGTAACGAACACAAATCAGCATTTTAATACCGAGTTCAGTGAGACAACCTTTAAATTACTCACACGTATAGTTTGAAAATCAAAATAAGGTTGACCCCTTATGTTATTCAGATTTTTTTTATAAACAATTACAAATTACGTACGATATAAACACTTTATCAGTACCTAGGTGTGATCTTTTCAGAATGGTCGTTAGATAAATGATGTGTACTTAGTTGCCTAAAAATCTTGAAAAGGTTTTAGGTGTGTACTTTTGTGAAAATATCATGAGAAGAGAATTTTAGTACTTTATCAGTGGTTTCATAGTTATTTAATATGCCAAAGAATCTGTTATTTGCTGTATTGATAGCTTGCGGAACGCTATGCGTTACTTCACAGCGATTGTATGGAAATGGATATCTTGGAGATTGTAAGTATAATAATAAATATCTATAAATTCTCATACCATATTTTTATCTGACCTTAATTTTCGATGCAATTTACCCGAATTTGTTTATCTGTGATTCTTCTGAGACGCACTTTTTTTATTAGATAGTTACCTACTAAATATTTATAATAAAATTAAATGTCAAGTTCTTATCAACAGTGACTTGTAAGAATGTGTTTCGAAAATGAAAATATCAGCCAATGAATTTCTTATTTTGTTTATTTACCCTCTAGGTCCCGGCTCCACAAAACTGTCTATCATTACTAGGGACAGTCTTAAGCAACTCATCATAAAAGTTCAAGGTCCTGGTGGTATATATAGAGCTAAACGAACAACATATAACTATTATCAAATGGATAAATTAGCCAAAGATCCAAACATAGACTTTAAGAAGAAGACGTTCGTGTATGTAACTGCATTCATGGACAGTACAATCTTGCCTCTATCCTGGATATTGGGAAAGATTTACTTTGAGTTGGGTTATAATGTACTACTTGTCGACACGTTGGTATTTACTTCACGAGTTTATCCTGTGTAAGTATAAAAAAACACCTATATATAGTAGCAAGCTCTGGGACATTTTTAACACATAACGTGTGTAATTGTATAAAACTTGTAATTTTCAGAGCTGCCCGTAATGTACGACCAATTGGCTTGCACATTGCTGAAATGCTTTCAAACCTCACTTCATATGGCCTGGACCCAAAAAAGTTACAGCTGCTCGGAGTTAGCTTAGCAGGCCAGACTATAAGCTTTGCAGCTAAAAGATATCGTGACATTACCGGCGTTAATATTTCGCACCTCGTAGGTTTAGACCCCAGTGGACCGTGTTTCAGACACCTTGGACCCAAAGATAGATTGGATGCTTCAGATGCCGACTTTGTTCTTTCTGTCACTACGAATATGGATGGTATGGGTTCGACATACCCCATGGGACATGTGTCATTTTATGTCAACGGTGGAGAATACCAACCTGGCGAAATCACTTGGTTTCCTTGCTTGATATATTGTAGTCACGCAAGATCTGCTATGCTTTGGATAGCAGCACTTCTGAATCCGCGTTCTTTTATAGGTATGCAGTGTGATTCCGTTGAGCAGGCGCGGAATATAAATTGCTATGAAAGGAAACCGTTTGTTACTAATTCCATGGATTTGTATACAGATCAAACGAAAAAAGGAATATTCTTTCTAGCAACAGATCATTTTTACCCCTATTTTTTGGGTAAAAAGGGTTTGAAAAGGAAGTACGATCCCATTAATTTGGAACTGATGAGACTAAATAAGGAAGATGTGTTAATAAATTAATTGTGTTAATACATAAGTTTGAGTTGAAAATCATGATTGGAAATTATATTTATAGATAGTTTTTTTTAAACATAAATGAATAAATCTGTATATCTATATTATTCCAATATAAATGCAAAAATTCAACACAATAAATATTAGGTATACTTGTAAAACTTTAGCCAAAAATATATTAAATAATATAAAAATCTTAACATGTGAAATATTTTTCCTTGAAAGGACCTATTAAAATTTGGGAATCTCTCCATCAGAGAAGCCAATTGGAATGTACCTATTTCCTTCTTAGGTACTTATATGTGTAATTATATACTTAAATAATATATGTTTGAGCCTTAAAGTACCTATTCAAAATATCTTCTCGTTCTCTTATTAGTAGCTAATAAAATATAATTAAATTATTTATATAAACAATGATCAATCGGCTGTGTAGATACGTTATACTTCTACAAGTTCCTAAGGTTATAGTTAGATACTTACTTGTTAAAGAAGGGCATTCAGGTTTTATATTAGGTATTTTAATTCTTAAAAACGAATAATCAAAGTAACTTCCGCCATTTTGTTATTAAAAGGTATTGCGGTATTATGCACGGGTTCTGATTTTAAGCTGTAGGTCAAAGTAGGTACCTGGGGTGTGAGTGTTGATGGTTTGTTTATAATAATATTATGAGGTTGAGGCAATAAGATGTATTTCCGATATTGTGAAGACTCTGAATAGTCCTGAGTCTGTGATCCATATGACGATTGACTTAAAAAAATAGATTCGGCTATTTCGTCTCGCTAATTCAATGATTTAATGATGAAATTCAATTGTGCGTAACGTACCTCCTTTTTATTTATACACCTACCTGTGTATTTATAATTTTTAACTAGTTTATGTTTTATAGTATTTTATTTTATATAATTAATTTTAACAGTTGTGATTAAACGATAGAATAGGAACCGCTCTAAATGAATTAGGTATATATTACAGTTAATAGTAAATTAGGAAATACAGTCTACGTACATATTCTGAAAAGATTTAATCAGGTTGCTTGCCCTAGATGAAAGTACACTTAGGTACCTATTATGTCTATTGGATATTTAACTATTTTCCTCCTTTAGTCTTGCACAAAACAACTTAAATAAGTATGCCCTTTAATGCGGTTTAACGGTATTTTTTTTTAAATATGTACATATTTAAAAAAATATTACCATGACCGAATTAAATAATTTAAAAAATAAACAAGTTTTATGTTAAATTAGTTAAATGTTATAACAGAATTAAGGCCTCTAACATAACATTGTCGGCAGATGTTATAGAAAGGAAACGGACGTTTCATTCAGTTGAAATTATCCTGAATAAATTAAAAAAAATCTGACGTTTAAAAAAAAACAAAACGTGTGAATAAATCAAATTAAAAATTATAATACAACGAAAAATGTATCTCAAATTGTTTTTGAGTATTTAAATGTTATTAGTTGACTATTGTGTATCGGGTCAAGAGAGTCTAGCTGGATATGCAGTCGAGGGAACTGCAAAGGGATATCTTCCAGACTGTAAGTTTTTTTTATACTTACCGGTGATTTAATATTTTCTATAAATAGGTAACAAAAAAGTAAGTACTTGGTTGAGTTTGTTGTTATGGTTTTTTTGATTACCTACCTACCTAATTACAATAAAAATATGTGGTAATAGAACTAGTTATGTACAATATAATTATAAACTTGTGAATATGAGTTTATGATGCCCTTAGCAGATTTCGAACCCGCAACAGTTCCGTAGTCAAGGGCTCTGAACGCTAGACCAACCGGTCGTTAAGCAATACCGGTATCAATATTCAATTTAAATAGGATTTATATCCAATACCTATTAAGAATAAAGTATTACGTAATGACAAAAATAAATTTTAAAATATTATTGGAATGAAATGACTATAACGGAATCAACTCGCGTATTTTATTTGAAATCCATTTCGAGTTATAGTCTGTTATAGTTACCTACCTATTTCATTCGAATCTGTAATGACCCCGAATCAATTTAAAATTGTTCTTTTAATATAATTATCGTTTAGTATGTAGGAATTCATACTATAATAGTTATAATAATTTTTCTTGACTGTTTATTTTCGAGCATAGCTCGGGTTCCAGCTACTACTAGTAAGTAGTAATATTTTCTTAATCTTTAACCAAAAAGGCGTAAATCAAGCGTATTTAAGATTCACTGAATTCAACACAAATGCAATCTTAATCAAAAAGAGGAAACATAAGTATAGTACTCTCCCTAAACTGATAAAAGTAGGCAGTTGTTTTAAAAAATAATTTAAATCTATATCTATACTAATATCTATACTAATATTATAAAGCTGAAGAGTTTGTTTGTTTGTTTGTTTGTTTGTTTGTTTGAACGCGCTAATCTCAGGAACTACTGGTTCGAATTCAAAAATTCTTTTTTTGTTGGATAGACCATTTATCGAGGAAGGCTTTAGGCTATATAACATCACGCTGCGACTAATAGGAGCGTAGAAACAGTGAAAAATGTGTATAAAACGGGGAAAATATGAAGCCTTATGACATTTACAAAGTATGTAGTTATGCATAGCAACGGTTGCTAATGTCATTCCTGACAATAAATACCCAAACTGTTACGTGTATGATTTCTTCAGTGGTAACGAAAATGGGATTATTACGTAATACCCCGTGGATGGTGTAATCAAGACCATTTAATACTGTTCCTGGGTAAGCAGACCCCGTTTAACTTGCGAGGGGAAACTGGTGTCATTACGTAGAGAAATAGAAGTGTTCTTCGCGACCAAGAGCTGACATAATAAAATTATACAATATATAAAAAAGCAGTGATAATAGAAGTGGCGGACCGGGACGAGACGGAGGTGAAGCAAGCTCGCGTGAGCTCCTGTGAAAACTACCCTGAACATATCCTCAAGACCGAGTGAGCTTATAAGGAGTATGCTTTGCGCGAGTTCGTGGATGCGGACCTGGATATACTGGACACTGGTATCTCATTATAGCCAATGAGGCAAACTGGGAAATGTTTTATTACGTAAAACCACTATTATTGTATTTAATCGGTATAAGGTTTTATTTTGGATTGAATTGTAAAATTGTTTTGTTGTTTTGTAAGATCTTGATAATAAGTGTGGTAATCATTTCTTTAAATAAATAGCCACCTAAACCTCACGTGTATGATTTCTTCAGAAACTTTGTCCGATTTAAATAAAAAAATGTTAAACTCAGTGGTAGATGTATAAATTATGCAATTTCGAAAGTAAGGTACTTTTGTTAGTTTCATTTATTACGAATAAGGGAAGTGTTAGGCAGCGGCCGGCGAAGCGTCAGAACCGGTACTTTTAATAATATACTAATTAATTGAAGTTCCACCCAACAATGCGCAAGGCGAGCGAGCGAAGCGAGCGTGCTGCGGCAGCGGCAAATGAAGGTCTCCCTTAGGTACGACGACGAGCGAAGCGAGGAGGAGTGTTAGGTAGAACTGCGACCTTCCAGCACGCGAGCGAAGCGAGCATGCCGCGACAGCGGCCGGCGAAGCGTCAGAACCGATACTTTTAATAAAAATATATTTACGACATAACATTAACAAATCAGGTTTTGTCAGTATACTTATAATATACTAATTAATTGAACTGCGACCCAACAACGTGCAAGCCGAGAGAGCGAAGCGAGCGTGCCGCGGCAGCAGCAAATGAAGGTCTTCTTTAGATGCGACGACGAGCGAAGCGAGGAGGAGTGTTAGGTAGAACTGCGACCTTCCAGCACGCGAGCCAAGCGAGCGAAGCGAGCATGCCGCGACAGCGGCCGGCGAAGCGTCAGAACCGATACTTTTAATAGAAATATATTTACGACATAACATTAACAAACCAGGTTTTGTCAGTATACTAATAATATACTAATTAATTGAACTGCGACCCAAAAACGTGCAAGCCGAGCGAGCGAAGCGAGCGTGCCGCGGCAGCAGCAAATGAAGGTCTTCTTTAGATGCGACGACGAGCGAAGCGAGGAGGAGTGTTAGGTAGAACTGTGACCTTCCAGCACGCGAGCGAAGCGAGCATGCCGCGACAGCGGCCGGCGAAGCGTCAGAACCGATACTCTTAATAAAAATATATTTACAACATAACATTAACAAACCAGGTTTTGTCAGTATACTAAAAATATACTAATTAATTGAACTGCGACCCAACAACGTGCAAGCCGAGCGAGCGAAGCGAGCGTGCCGCGGCAGCAGCAAATGAAAGTCTTCTTTAGATGCGACGACGAGCGAAGCGAGGAGGAGTGTTAGGTAGAACAGTGACCTTCCAGCACGCGAGCCAAGCGAGCGAAGCAAGCATGCCGCGGCAGCGGCCGGTGAAGCGTCAGGTACTTTTAATAAAAGTATATTTACGACATAACGTTAACAAACCAGATTTTGTCAGTATACTAATCAATTAATATTGAACTGTGACCCCACAGCGCGAAAGCCGAGCGAGCGAAGCGAGCTTGCCTCGGCAGCGGCCGGCGAAGCGCCATAACCAATTAGGATTAGGATGAATAATCAATATGGCAAGTGGGAAATACGTTAGAGAAATAAAACATTATGTGGAAAAAAAACGTTTATACGATGTTGGGAAAACGAAAATAATAGGTCATAAGAGTGTTAGGATCATTAATTACGACATAAAGCGTTAAGGGAATGCAATAATAGGTTAAAAAACGTTAGGGATTCAGATATAGATCCGTATTCTAATGAAGTTCGCCCCATAACGGGGTTAAATATCACGCGGACGAAGTCGCGGGCACAGCTAGTTGTATATATGATAAAACAAAAATTTAAGATTGTCATGTGCTCTCTTGTCGGTCGCCGAATCTCATTTTCATAAATATGTTTATTTTTATAGTAGGTAATGATTACATTTGTTCATATTTTTACAGGTCCAGGATCAATAAAACCAGTTACCATAACTAAGGAGAGCTTAAAGAAGCTGTACATGGCAGTCCAGGGATCTGAGAGCATTGTCAATGCAAATGTGACTTTGTATAATTTCTACCAAATGAAGCAATTGGCCAAACGGCCCGACATAGACTTTTCGAAGAAGACGTTATTGTGCGTTGGCGGGTATTTGGATAGCACACAATTGCCTGTTTCACGGACGATGGGAAAGATGTACAAGAACATGGGGTACAATGTAATACTAATGGATTATGCCAAGTTTACTGAATCGGAATTCCCTGTGTAAGTATATTATTAAAATACGCTTAAATTAAACAATTATTATTGTTAATTAAAAGTAGAAAGAAGCTAGATGTGCCCATATTGAATGTTACAAGCTCATAAGTATGAAACTACATTATTATACTTCACGACAGAATATGTACTGTAATAGAATTCCAGTTTTAAATCCAGAAACAGTAGGTACAGTAACAGTGAAAAAAAGTAGAAATGTTTGATACAAGAATATCATCTCTTCCAGGACTGTTCGCACTGTGCGATCATTAGGCCCTTACATGGCAAGGATGCTAGTCAAGCTCACCAGATACGGCCTAGACCCGAAGAAGTTAGAAATGCTGGGCATCAGCTTAGGAGGTCAAGTCATCAGCTTCATAGCGAAATCATATAGAAACATGACGGGACAAAGCATATCGAAACTCATAGGCTTGGATCCCTCTGGACCATGTTTTAGAAACATCGCACCTGAACTTCGACTGGGTCCATCAGATGCTGATTTTGTTATAACCGTATCTACAAACATCGAAGGCTTAGGTATAGCTGCCCCCTCGGGTCATGTGTCATTTTATGTCAACGGAGGGGAATATCAGCCCGGTAATGTCCCGTGGTTCCCCTGCTTGGCGTTCTGCAGTCACATTAGGTCATTTTTCCTTTGGTTATCGGCTGTACAGAATCCACACTCATTTATAGGCATTAAATGTAATTCAGTTCAGCAGGCAAGAGATAGAACTTGCTATGATAATGTTCCAATGGTGACTAATACTTTAGATATGTTTACAGATCAGAATAAACGTGGTATTTTCTTACTAGCGACAGGTAATACTTATCCATATTATATGGGTGAAAAGGGATTAAAAAAGGAAAATGACGTAAGCGATGCGTACCTTGCAAACTTGAACCCGGATAACATATTATTATGAATACTATCGGCAGTCAAAATTGTTGTTTGTGTTATATCTGAATCGAGATTTATTTTCGTATTCGTCTGGTGTTATAAGTAAATAAGTTTATTTTATTATATAGAAGGCGCAAAATATAAAAAAGCTAAGTTCCTAATATTTTAAACTAAGTCGGTTTATAGAATTATTCCTCTTATATTTTTACCGTGCTGAAGTAACGCTATATATTATGTTGGTAGGTACTTATGGATCAGTTTTATATATTATTATGATTAGGTATTAAAATACTCTTGGGGTCATAACCCCAAGAGTATTTTAATTATAGGTTACTACCTATATACTTACCTATATATTATTATGTTTATACCTATATATTTTCAGTGGTTAATAATTAAATAGGTTAATGAAACAAATGCTAGATTATAATAATTTGTCACATTATATCAAAATGATAATTATTCATAAATAAAAAAATCTAACTACCTTCTCAAATGAAAAGCTTCTTGTACTTATGAGTACAATGTAAGTTACTTGGTGCAGTGTTACAAATAAATTGGGTAAACCAACTTATCTTTTAGTAAAAATACTTATAGGTACTTTATGTTATAGCTTAGGACTGTAGGCTATAAACGGTTATAGGTATATTAGCCAATGGGAACTAAAAATACGCTAAGATAAAATATGGGACTGGGCTGGTTATTACCGGTGATGTCTGTCGCATGCACTCACATGCGTTGGTGGCAATGATAGCCATGCTGTCTATGCCGAGGGATAGATATTAAGCGACGCGGTCGGCCCCGCATGATTGTGCATTCTATGCCTATAGGCACAAAGTGATTAATGGAGAGAACGGTGTGCTGATCCTGTGCCTGCTCTAGCAACTATATGCGAGTCCCCACTGCGCGCACTTGGCTCCGATCGAGATTGCAGCATGAAGGATGAATGAAGAACGAGTGTCGAATATTATATAGGTGGGGTCCAAGGCTCAACAGTGGAAAACATGAAGAAGTACAATTTGTTCAGAAGTTTACTTGACTTTCACATGAGATATGACTGCCGACGTGTCGGTAGTGTATAAAGCATAATCTGACAAAATAAAGTTGCAACAAATTTAGACTTTTCTTTCACGGCACGCACGTCAATTTATTTTATAAGTTACCTACTAAAACCTCATTATATATACTTACCTATGTATAAGACGTAAGTACGAGTACCTACAACTAGTCAGTTAGCCCCAACAATACTTGCAAGTTAACGTATACCTACTCATGGTGTGTGAGTTTGACTGCGACTGAGAAAATGTAAAAGTAAATTTTTGGTCCTAGAAACTAAATTTCAATGTCGGCTATAACAATTGGGATTATAAGTTTAAATACGCGCAACTAACACGCGCGATCCACGGCTATTATTTATTATGATATTTGTTGTATTACCTATTTACATATACTTACCGAGTTGTGTGAGATAACCTTTAAATTACTCACACGTAGGTATAGGTTGAAAATCAAAATAAGGTTGACGCCTTATGTTATTCAGTTTTTTTTATAAATGATTAAATAAATAAATACCATGATAAAAGAATTTTCGGACTTTATCAGAGGTTTCATAATTATTTAATATGTCAAAGAATCTGTTATTTGCTGTATTGATAGCTTATGGGACGCTATGCGTTACTTCACAGCGATTGTATGGAAATGGATATCTTGGAGATTGTAAGTATATTGGATGAATGAATGAAATGAATTGGTTATTACCAATTCATATAATATTCTCCTACCATACCATTTTTTTCTGACCTTAATTTTCGATGCAGTTTACCCGAATTTGTTTATCTGTGATTCTTCTGAGACACACTTTTTTCATTAGATATATTTTTTCATAGTTACCTTCGCGTTCTTTTATAGGTATGCAGTGTGATTCCGTTGAGCAGGCGCGGAATATAAATTGCTATGAAAGGAAACCGTTTGTTACTAATACCATGGATTTGTATACCTACAGATCAAACGAAAAAAGGAATATTCTTCCTAGCAACAGATCATTTTTACCCCTATTTTTTGGGTAAAAAGGGTTTGAAAAGGAAGTACGATCCCATTAATTTGGAACTGATGAGACTAAATAAGGAAGATGTGTTAATAAATTAACTGTGTTAATACATAAGTTTTGATTGAAAATCATGATTGGAAATTATATTTATAGATAGTTTTTTTTAAACATAAATAAATAAATCTGTATTCCAATATAAACGCAAAAAGTCAACACAATAAATATTAGGTAATAATACTTAAAATGTATTAAACTTTTGCCAAAAATATAATAAATATAAATAACTTAACTTCTGAAATATATTTCGTTAAAAGGACCTATAAAATTTGAGAACCTCGCCATCAGAGAAGTCAATTGGAATGTACATTTTTTTTAAATTTCCGTTTCCAAAATACGTGGGTGGATCAAAAAGTACCCGCGTTAAGAGAGAAAAAACTTTTTTTTTAAAGATTTATTTTTTAACATAATTTCCTTCGAGGTCTTTACACATAACCCCACTTTTTTACCACTTTTTTAACCCCTCGTAAAAGTTTGTTTTTTCAAACCCTTCAAAATACGCTTCTGATTCGGCAACCATCTGTTCGTTTGAGCTGATTTTTTTAACCCCCGAGCCAAGTTTTCATGTTGAGGCACCAAAAGACTCCGTAGGACGTCAGATCAATTAATTATGGTGGGTGAAGCAACAATTCGTAGCGAAATTCCACTAATCTGACAGCGACAAACCTGCATGAATGTGCTGGTGCGTTATCGGGGCCATACAGCATTTTTTCCTAGCCAAATGGGGCCGTGTATTTTTAAGTTTTTTATTGAATCGGTCCAAAAATTCACTATAATATTGTGGCCATGACTTTTCCGGCAGATGGGACCGTTTTCGCCTTTTTTGGAGGAGATTCATATGGGAAAATCTATTATTTGGAATCGCTTGGCCTCTAGCGTGTAATAATAGACTCAGGTTTCGTTAACAGTCATAACTCGAGACAAAAACTCCATCGGGTTTCGCTTAAACAGATCCAAACATTGCTTTGACATTGACATTGAATCCGATTATTTCCATCTGTGAGTAAACGCGGCAGCCAAAGGGCGGACATCATTTTCTTGTGCAATTTATTACATAATATACTACTGCAAAATGTTCTGTACGACACGCCTACAATGTCAGCTAATTCGCAAACTTTAGTTCGTCGATCTGCGATAATCATGTCATGAACTTTTTTAATGACCTCTTCGGAAACCACGTCTGGAGGGCGACCTGGCCGGTCTTCATCAAAAACAGTTGTGTGCCACGTTTAAATTCATGGAATCAAAATCTGACGGTTGTCACAGAAGGCGAAAGGCCCCCATAGACAGCATCCAACTTTACTTTTATCTCATCGCATGTTTTTCCATCTAGAAATAAAAACCGAATTACGAAACGATGTTGATCTTTTTCCATGTTACCGCGAAATACAACACTCTTGTGATAAAAATGGCCACTAAATAAAAGGTAATGTATTGTTTTTAAACAAATATATATTTTTTAATTTCTAAATACCTTAAGTAGGTACACGATGATAATAACAACATAGCTCAACAACATCGTCTGTTTCCGAACGCGCGTACTTTTTGATCCACCCATGTATAGAAAAAAGTTATCTACCTACCTATAGGTACAATTTCTGGTGCATTCGCAGTTTTCACATTTTAATGATAAATATGCATTAAGTGGTTTTTACCCGCGTAGTTTTTTTCATGTCCTGATGTTGCGAAAACTTTACAGATTTTTTTCTGCCATTTCATATTATGACTGACAAATCTCAATTTAGCTGTGTAATTCGACGGCCAAAAGGACCTATAATAGATTTTTCCGTCCTCCGGCCAGAAAGCGCCAACTTTGTGGCCGCTGCACTAAAGGAAATTTCCGCTTTCTGGCTTCGTCGAACAGAAAAATAGTATACTGACCTCGGCCAGTAAAATAAAAAAGCTTCAGATCACATTTTTGTCAACTTCGGCTTCGCCTCGGACGACAATTACATGTGATCTGAGATTTTTTTTATTTTACTGGCCTTGGTGCGTAATGCACTATATTGGTTAACGAATGACCTATTTACTTCTTAGGTACTTATAATTATGTATAATTATATACTTAAATAATATATGTTTGAGCCCTAAAGTATTCAAAATATCTTCTCGTTCTCCTGTTAGTAGCTAATAAAATATAATTAAATTATTTAGGTAATCAAACAATGTACTTACTTAAACAATGATAAATCGGCTGCGTAGATACGTATATACTTATATAAGTTTCTAAGGTTATATATTAGGTAGATACTTGTTTAAGAATGGCATTCAGGTTTTATATTATTTTAATTCTTTAAAACAAATAATCAAAATAACTTCCGCCATTTTGTTATTAAAAAGGTATTGCGGTATTATGAACGGGTTCTGATATTAAGGTGTAGGTCAATAGGTACCTGGGGTGTGATGGTTTGTTTACAATAATATTATGAGGTTGAGGCAATAAGAGTATGAGGAGTAAGACATGTGTCATGGTATCATGTAAAATCTGGACCGTCATCATTTATTTGTAATAACGTAACGTTTATTTTATTTTACTTTTTGCTGAAGTCTGTTTGTCTATGTATCACTTATATCCTTGGCTTAAGAGGATTGTGAACCTGTTAATTTTCATACAAAAGGCGATAACGTTTTACACCCAGTAAATATAGTTAGATTTTTATAATTTTTGGATATGTTGTAGATATAATGAGAAACTACGTCTGTACGTTTTGATTTTTAAGAAATATTGCTTACGCTAGATCTAAATATAGATTTTTAGATCTATATATAGATTTTTAGAGGCTAATAAATTTTAGCGTAAGCAATATTTCTTAAAAATCAAAACGTACAGATGTAGTTTCTCATTATATCTACAACATAATATCCAAAAATTATAAAAATCTAACTATATTTACTGGGTGTAAAACGTTATCGCCTTTTGTATGAAAATTAACAGGTTCACAATCCTCTTAACGATCGTAGGTATCTGAAATTTAAGAGTAAACTTTGATAAACGTATACAACTATGGACAATGTAGATACCTACGTAATGAAATGTTTTTGCAATAACGGATGTTTTGATGATCACTTAAAAAAACCTTAAGCTTTTTGGAGGCTTTGAACTCACATAGCAGGTATGACAACTCGGCGATATCGTCAAATTGTTTATATGTAAATATAATCGTAAGGGAAAACACCAGTTCACTGTAACCTACCTATAGAACAGCTAATCGACGCAATACGGAATCTGTCATATTCACATGAGCTCAATATATAAGTTATGTAAGTAGGTAAGTACCTACTGCCAGTATTTACATATTGCACATAAAGTGAATTATAAATAATAATTAAGTTTATTTCATGAAAAAAGTTTACAGTTCATGGTTGACAGTGGTAGCCTGTGTCGTGGAGACAACAGATTAACAAAATAGATGCTAAGTAACTATAGTACAATTCGTTACAGTTGCGAATATATATTACCTATGTCACAGAATATATAATAGTACAATATTTATATAACATTTATGTAGTATACAATGTCAAGTACCTATTAGCTTCTGCGAATGAAAGAGAATAAGAACTTTAGGATAACTGTATTTTCCTCTTTTACAGTAGCATTTTTAATAAGGTTTTGCGATGTATTTCCGATATTGTGAAGACTCATAGTCTACATATTTATTTTAAGCCCTGAGTCAGTGATCCATATGACGATTGACTTAAAAAATAGATTCGGCTATTTTATCTTGCTAATTTAATGAAGCTAGTCATAATGTATGTATTTTCATATCTTGTGTAGCCTCGGGTTAGTCTCAAACGAGTTAAACTAGTTTGTTGAACTTGATCCCGACCCCTTTTATATAATCAAGCGTTGTATATAACTAATTTGCCGATAATTTCTATTAGGTACGTAACACATAGTAGGTAGGTAACTAGTTTTCCAGACTCGTCGCCTTGTATTTGAAATAGTTGATCTATGTGTGCAGAGGGCATGCATGTGACACCATGACCTGGTAAAGAGAAAAATGATAATAATACCTAATACTTCAGTAGGTATATAAAATATCATTATTATATATTTTTTTTACTTTAATAAAATATAGTTTAAATCTAAAATAGCCGGTAGGTATGATTGATTTTTATGATTAATAACGTACTCGCAAACATTCCTATTTTTAAAAGTTTTTATATATTTTTTCAACTAGCGAGAACGAACTTTGCCCTCACTAGATAACACGAAATAAAACGTGGATGGCGGCGCGTGTAAGACTTTTTAAAACTACCGATATCGAAATTATAGACGTTGAAAACGTGGACTATTAAAATTAATAAAAAATACGAGGAAAACGTTTTTCTTTTCAGTAAAGAGTTATTTATTTTATTGAGGATGATTTAAAGAGAGATACCTACCTAATATTTAAATTAACGTTTCTTTTGAATCAATAACAAAAATATGCAGAAAATTTTAAGAAAATTAAAGCCGTTTAATTCGAAGCAACTACCGACGTATAGGAATATACGAGTATAAAATAAATATATTGTGCGTAACGTATCTCCTTTTTATATATCTATGTACATAGGTACTTATAATTTTTAACTAGTTTATATTTTATAGCATTTTAACTAGACGTTCGCCCCGGTTTCGCGGGGTTTTTTTTAATATTCTATAGTCTATGTTACTCGTGGATAATGTAGCTTTCGAATGGTAAAAGAATTTTAAAAACGGTTCAGTAGTTTTTGAGCCTATTCATTACAACCAAACAAACATAATTAATTATGAAAGTTGCGATTAAACGACTGAATAGGAACCGCTCAATATTAATTATATATTATAGTTAATAGTAAACTAGGAAATACAGTCTACGTACTTAGGTATTCTAAAAAGCTCTAAGCAGGTTGCTTGCACTAGATGAAAGTACACTTATTATGTCTATTGGATATTTAACTATTTCCCTCCTTAAGTCTCGTAAGAACAACTTAAATAAGTATGCCCTTTGCACATATTAAAAAAATATTACCATACCGAATTTGATTATTTAAAAAAAAATCTTAACGTAATTAAGTATTCAAAAATTTTGTTTTCTGTCAAATATGTCCGCTAAACAAGTTTTTATGTTATAAAAGAATTAAGGCCTCTAACATAACATTGTCGGCAGATGTTATTGAAAGGAAACGGACGTTTCATTCAGTTGAAATTCTCCTGAATGAATTTAAAAAAAAAATCTGACATCATCAAAAAATAAAACGTGTGTATAAATCAAATTAAAAATTACAATAAAACGAAAAATGTATCTGAAATTGTTCTTGAGTATTTCAATGTTATTAGTTGACTATTGTGTATCGGATCAAGAGAGTCTAGCTAGATATGAAGTCGAGGGTGCTGCAAAGGGATATCTTCCAGACTGTAAGTTTTTTTTTTTATACCGGTGATTTAAATATTTCCTATAAATAACAAAAAAATACTCGGTGGTTGGGTTTGTTGTTATAGTTTTTTGGTTATCTACCTTACTTTACAATAAACAACAAATAGTAATAGAATTAGGTATGTATAGTGTATAAAACTTGTGTAAGTATATTGAGTTTATGATGACTTTTCAAGAACTTTACTGTTCATAGCAGACAAAGGTATTTAACAATCAATATACGCAAGTTAAATCCGTTACAGTTCTTTTATTCCAATGTGTATATGTGTTATCACCGAAAACTAACAGAAATTATTATATATATATAGGTAATAAATAAATTAATTTAATAATCTCTAGCCTCAAATTAAGCAAAGCCTGTAGCTACCTATTATGGATAATAGACAGCCGATAAAATATACATAAAAACATATCAGACATCCAAGACTAAATTTAAGATGTACCTATTTGTTTCTATCTCGTATCGTTATCTATCTCGTTTTTATCACAGTGACATCTACCCTAAGCAGAATTCGAACCCGCAACCACCGGGTCCGTAATCAGGGTCTCTGACCGCTAGACCAACCGGCCGTTAAGCAATACCGGTATCAAGATTCAATTTAAATAGGATTCATATCCAATATTAAGAATAAAGTATTACGTAACAATAAAAAGAAATTTTAAAATATTGTTGGAAAGAAACGACTATAACGGAATCAACTCGCGTATTTTATAATCCATTTTGATTTAAATCTGTTATAGTTACCTATCTATTTCATTCGAATCTGAAATTACCCCGAATGAATTACAAATTATTCTTTTAATATATCGTTTAGTATGTAGGAACAATTTACAAGGTGGCGGAATACCGATTTCTTATTCATAACAATTATTATATTTTTTTTGATTGAACCATGCCCAAAAATAAATATTTTTCTGGCTCGGGGTCCAGCTAGTTCCATATTATCTTGCCAGGTGTAATATTTTATTATTCTTTAACTAAAAATCAGACTTACTTAGGTACATATTTAAGATCCACTGAATTCAAATAAAATCCAATCTTAATTAAAAAGAGGAAAAAAATTGTTATGTGTTAAAAAGTATAGTACTCTCCCTAAACTGATAAAAGTAGTTGTTTTACAAAATAATTTAAATTGTATAAATGATAAAACAAGCATTTTGGATTGTCATGTTTCTTTTACATTTTATATCCTTGATCAATATGATCACCCGTTCATTTCAATATTTTTTGAGGTCTTTTACGTACTTAATTTCATTCGACCTTTTGGATTGCAAATATCTTGTAGGCAGGCTAATTTGAAGGAAAACCATGACATAATAATATATTATATATTATTATTTATTAGTAAATTTTTCAAGGATAACTCTTTGTTTTGTAGGCATGCTGATAATAGTTTATTATCCTCCGACGAATTTCTGTCCGTCTGTCTGTCCGTCTCACTATCTCTCTCTCTCTCTCTCTGTTTGTGAAAATTATGTAGTTGAGCCGTTTAATAGTAATTGGGGGTGATTTTTACAGGTCCAGGATCAACAAAACCAGTTGTCATAACTAAGGAGAGCTTAAAGAAGCTGTACATGGCAGTCCAGGGATCTGAGAGCATTATCAATGCAAATGTGACTTTGTATAATTTCTACCAAATGAAGCAATTGGCCAAACGGCCCGACATAGACTTTTCGAAGAAGACGTTTTTATACGTTAGCGGGTATTTGGATAACACACAATTGCCTGTTTCACGGACGATGGGAAAGATGTACAAGAACATGGGGTACAATGTAATACTAATGGATTATGCCAAGTTTACTGAATCGGAATTCCCTGTGTAAGTATATTCACTAAAATACGCTTAAATTTTTGTCTAAATTAAACAATTACCTATAACTAAAAGTAGAAAGAAGCTTGATGTGCCGTATTGATTATTACAAGCTCATATGAAAACCACATTATTTTACTTCACGACAGATTATGTACTATAATAGAATTCCAGTTTTAAATTCAGAAACAGTAGGTACAGTAGTAGTGGAGAAAATTACAAATGTTTGATACAAGATTATCATCTCTTTCAGGACTGTTCGCGCTGTGCGAGCATTAGGCCCTTACATCGCAAAGATGCTAGTCAAGCTCACCAGATACGGCCTAGACCCGAAGAAGTTAGAAATGCTGGGCATCAGCTTAGGAGGCCAAGCCATCAGTTTCATAGCGAAATCATATAGAAACATGACGGGACAGAGCATATCGAAACTCATAGGCTTGGATCCTTCTGGACCATGTTTTAGAAACATCGCACCTGAACTTCGACTGGGTCCGTCAGATGCTGATTTTGTTATAACCGTATCTACAAATATCGAAGGCTTAGGTATAGCTGCCCCCTCGGGTCATGTGTCATTTTATGTCAACGGAGGGGAATATCAGCCCGGTGATGTCTCGTGGTTCCCCTGCTTGGCGTTCTGCAGTCACTTTAGGGCATTTTTCCTTTGGGTATCGGCTGTACAGAATCCGCATTCATTTATAGGCATCAAATGTAATTCAGTTCAGCAGGCAAGAGATAGAACTTGCTACGATAATGTTCCAATGGTGACTAATACTTTAGATATGTTTACAGATCAGAATAAACGTGGTATTTTCTCATTAGCGACAGGTAATACTTATCCATATTATATGGGTGAAAAGGGATTAAAAAAGGAAAATGACGAAGTCGATGCTTACCTTGCAAACTTGAACCCGGATAACATGATATTATAAATACTATCAGCAGTCAAAATTGTTATTTGTGTTATATCTGAATCGAGATTTATTTTCGTATTCGTCTGGTGTTATGTTTATTTTATTATATAGAAAGCGCAAAATATAAAAAAGCTTTTACAGTTCCTAATATTTTAAACTAAGTTGGTTTATAGAACTCTTATATTTTGACCTTGCTATATATGTTGGTAGGTACCTGTGGATCAGTTTTATATATTGTTATGCTTATATGTAACCGGTAATGTTTTATTTATGAATATTTACCATTTTGATATTATGTGACAAATTGCTATAATCATGCATTTGTGTCATTAACCTATTTAATCATTAACCATTAAAAATATATAGGTACAAACATATATAGGTATAATAGGTACAATTGTAAGTTGCTTGGTGCAGTGTTACAAATAAATTGGAAAAACCAAGTTTTTTTTTGGTAAAAATACTTATACTTTATGTTATAGCTTAGGACTGTAGGCTATAAACGGTTATAGGTATATTAGCCAATGGTAACTAAAAATACGCTGAGATAAAATATGGGACTGGGCTGGTCAATACTGGCGATGTCTGTCGCATGCACTCACATGCGTTGGTGGCAATGATAGCCATGCTGTCTATGCCGAGGAATGGATATATATAAGCGACGCGGTCGGCCCCGCATGATTGTCAATTCTATGCCTATAGACACAAAGTAGGTAATTAATGGAGAAAATGGTGTGCTGATCCTGTGCATGCTCTTGCGCGTCCCCACTGCACGCATTTGGCTCCGATCGAGATGGCTGGATGAAGGATGAATGAAGAACGAGTGTCGAACATTATACAGGTGCGGTCCAAGGCTTAAAAGTGGTAAACATGAAGAAGAACAATTTGTTCAGAAGTGTATTTGACTTTCACATGTGATAGACTGCCGACGTGTCGGTAGTGTATAAAGCATAATCTGACAAAATAAAATTGCACCAAACTTTGACTTTTCTTTCAAGGCACACACGTCAATTAATTTATGAGTTACCTACCTGTTAAAACATCATTATATATATATATTATACTTACCTATGTATAAGACGTAGGTACCTACAACTAATCAGCTAACCCCAACTATACTTGCAAGTTAACGTATCACTCATGGTGTGTGGGCTTAACAGTGACTGAGAAAATTTAGAAGTACATTTTTGGCCCTAGGAACTAAATTTCAATATCCTACTACTATTATAAAGGCGAAAGTTTGTATGTATGGATGTTTGTTACTCTTTCACGTAAAAACTACTGAATGGATTTGAATGAAACTTTACCACAATATAGCTTATACATCAGAATAACACATAGGCTACAATTTTCCTGAAGTCCACGCGAACGAAGTCGCGGGCAAAAGCTAGTCGGCTATAATAGTTGAGATTGTAAGTTTAAAACATGCTGCCATCTATTTGCCGCTAGTGGTACTTTGTGTAGTTTTTCTCATCTGTACGCTGACTCCTCTCGCTTACAAAATATGCAAGCAGTTCTCACGGCTCTCATTAGATGGCGTTTTCTATAATACCTTAAAAAAATGAAATAATAAATCAAAACCAACAGATGGCGTTGTTATTTTGTCAATTGTTATATAAATTTTGTAACCATAACACCAGCATATGCAAAGTAGGTAATGTTTATTGTTATATTAATTGCCCACTAGGTAAAAAACAATAAACTAGGTAGGTACCTAAGTAATTAATTAAATTACCTATATCGTAAAATTGTTTAAGCGGAAACAATCGCTAATACTCTTTATAGTATAGGTTAAGCTAGTTTAAGTTTCTAATAGGTAATAAATTTGCATAAAAAAATCTACTTACAAATTTGTTCAGCGGATTTGAATGGTTGCGTATTGTTAAAAACCAGTCGATGATCGTCATAATAACGACATGATCGTAAAGGCTAAACAATGACCCTTACCTAAGGTCACTTAAACAATAGTTAAACATTCATGCTACTAATTATATGCAAAGTCTGCGAGCAGCTGCTTGCCTGACCTATAAGTACCAACTCATTAGTATGCTATAATAACGCTATGACCTCTAAAGGGTGAGGGCCCAAAAATACAATAGATTAAAATTTCGGCCAATCTATTCAAAACAATGCTACTTTTGCAGTTGGTAAACCGTCTTTTGCACTTAAGCATCATAACTGTAAGGTCCAGCTTAGCTCAGCAGCTGTTAGGTGGATTCGCAAATAGAAATTGAATTCATTTTATAGGGTCAGCAAAGAAATTGTCTCAACAAAAAGCTTTTTACGGTGTGATAAAGAACTTTTTTAGAATCTGAATCTAATGGACACCTGGTCCTTATTTGAATATTTTGATGACCGTATCAATAGGGGTTTGCGGTTAGATCATACCTAACTTAATAGAGCATGCCTGTCTACTTACCTTTTTCTAAATAAACCAAATAAAAAGTTTTCTCTAAAATTTTAATGAATTAAATACGTTCTGGAATTCCTGATTGACTTTAAAAACTTCCTACGTACAGAATGAAAAAAATAAAACAGTTTCCAGTAGGTATGTACGTAACTATGTAGATCATTATTTAGTTTGACATGCTTTCTTTTCGGAGCAAGTTATTTTAGGTTAAATGAAATTATAAAATTCCCATTTATAAAATTATCGTAAATACTCGTTAAGCTTGAAATACTGCTATTTATAAACTGAAGAGAATGATGTCCAGTGCCGGCCGCTATACAAATCAAAAGTAGGGTGATGTGTTGTTTGTTAAATTCTTTTTGTTTGTTAAATTTTGGTACAAAAATGTACTAAAATAATTTAACAAACAACACATTTATATTAAGTTTAAAGTGAATACGTTATTTTGTTTTTAGAATCAGTTTCTTATGTTTAACAAAACAATGCTGGTTAGCATATTGTTAATTTAAATGTGCTAATAATATTATTTCAAACTAGTGGTCCCGGCAGACTTCGTCCCGCCCGGCAAAGAATCGATTTAAGTATCCTATGTCCTTCTCCTGGTTCCGAGCTACATTCCCAGCAATTTTCAGCCAAATCGGTTCAGCCGTTCTCGAGTTATAGACAGAGTAACTAACACGACTTTCTTTTATAAAGATAGATGCTTATATTTGAAATAATATTATTGTAATACTTAGTAGAGTACGTAAAATGATCTTATTATTTTTTATTTTTTGTGCAGTTATAAAAATTATCCCGAAACTTTTTGAAGGTATAAGCTTGAAGTCTTATATATATGTGAGTTAGGTACTAGTAAAACTTAAAAAAAATGGTTAAGTACCATTTTACGTAGGTATATTTGAGAATACATTTGTATGGCAGCCGATATTGGCAATATTTTCTTAATTATAAAATATTGTAAAGCGAATCACCTAAAAAGGTATGTTCCTATTATCGCCGTGCTCCGCTACTGGCTTACGAATTATGTCGCCTTACCGGTTATAGTAAGTTATTTTATAAATTTTATTACTTTGTATTTATTTTTCAATGTAGTCTCTTTAATATGTGAAAGTTAAATATGGCGACGGTTGAGGTGGTTTCATAAATACAAAATGCTATCGACGTATAATTCATTTACTGCAAACTGATGCTTAACTTAATAAAATGTTACAGAATAATTAATTGAAATTAGAAAATATCGTTTAGTACAATAGGTAGGTACCTACAAGAAATGGAATACAGAAATAAACCCGTTATATAGTATGTGTACCTACTTATATACATATTATAATTATGTACCTAATTCAATAATTTCAAAGCATTTTCACACACAAGTTTCGTAGTGAAATTTCAGTATCCAATATAATTTAAAATAATAATACTACCTCCATATAAATAAATTAAAGCTAGTAGTAGGCATGATTTCAAACAAGAGTTCTGGATTGCTCATACTTTTAAGTAATTTTAAATACAAATGTGGTTAGTCTATGGTAAAGGTCGATCACTCAAAGGGCTGTAGTCAAAGACACCATAGGTAATAGGCGCAACGCAACTCATCTACATAGACACTTAATCACGCTTCTACTTACTCCATCTTAACTGCTGGCCGATGCGATAACTTAAGAGCCATCTTATCTACAGTCAGGTTATCTCTCTATACATAAACTAACTTAACTTTCCCTCGTGATTTCATGAGACAGTTTGAAGTAAGTATTTCGATGTTTATATAAATTCAACTTAGTAGTTACTTATCCCTACTAATATTATAAATGCGAAAGTAACTCTGTCTGTCTGTCTGTTACGCTTTCACGCTAAAACTACTGGGCCAATTTAAATGAAATTTGATACAAAGAAAGTCTGGAGCCTGAGAATGGACATAGGCTACTTTTTAACCTACTACAAAAAAGGAGGAGTACCACGCGGACGAAGTCGCGGGCAGAAGCTAGTAATTTATAATCCTGTGATAGTGAGATTCATATATTCTGTATTATTCACTAACTATGATAAAAGTTGTTGGGTAAATTAAATAAATAAGTATATGGTCTTAGGCTATAGATATTAGTTCATGTACTTACATTGTAAAATTAAAGTAGGTATACTTTTGGCCAAAGCGTACAGTTTATTTACCGTGAGAATGAAATATATAAAATAGAAGAACATTAGAAAGACCGTACCAAGTTTTACAAATAACGTTTGAATAAAAATCAAAACGCGTGGATTTCAAAAACTTTGTCACCCTAAAACATTATGTTCTTGTTTTACATAGGGTAGGTATCGTTCGCTCACTTACCTGCATTTTACATGGTTGGTGGGTTCCTGCTAAAAAGAAACAACGTATTCAATGCGGAGAGACAATGTAAGGCGCGCAATGTGTTTTGACACTTTCATAAGTATATTCTGTGAGACATTTCTGAAAATAAAACTAACCTGAGATTGTCATCTAGCTTTCCTTACTAATCCCTAATATATAATTACCAGAGAAAAGCAATCTGTCAACTCTTCACGTTAATACAGCTAAACAGATTTAGATAAAATTTAGTACGGAGGTTATTTGAGTTACTATTGTTACGGAAAAGGACTTAAGATAAGTTTCTAATAGGAAAATCTAACAATCTATCTTAACAGGCTGAAAGATCGCCGTTTCATGCATTTAAGGGTCACTTTCGCAGAGTTTGCCTACTAAGCTTCCCGAAGTATTCTGTGCAGACGGAAGTCAGTGGCTAATAATCTTGTAACCTTTTCTCTAGTTAGTGAATAGTCTTGTACTAATTAGAGAAAATTTATTATGTACCTATCATTTAAATATTGATTAAAATTCCTCGCAGGCAGGCTATAATTAATATAGTATTTAGTTACGTATTTAATCAAATTAGATTCCTCCTTGAATACCATACATTTGTCACCTTAGCTTTACTTATAGCTGATAAGTAGAAAGTTTAGGAGTTAATTATGCTATGCCATTTGTTGTATATATACAAATGGCATAGCATATTTAACTCCTCAATAATCAGCTATAAGTAAAGCTAAGGTGACAAATGTATGGTATTCTAGGAGGAATGTAATTTTATTAAATACGTAACTAAATACTTGAAGAAAGGGTGCTTCAAGGTAGTCATGTTTTTATTTAAGTCTATGAAATCTAAATTGTATATGAGTAGAATGATTATAATATTATTTTCAAGTATCAAAACACGTGCATTGTCTTATACATCACCGTTAATAAGGAAAGCGTAGGCACGCGGTCTTGGGTTGGGGCGCTGAATCTTTTTTGGCACGGCTCGAGGAGCTGGGAGTGTATTCGGTTGACTAGTTTTACTTTAGGGTCGGGGGTTGGAATTCAACAGATATAAGTAATATGCAGTGAGCAAGATTTAGGAAGGCAACGTAGATATTTGGTAAATATGTGCGTGTAGTTACAATATACTGCATTCAATAAGGTATATTTTTTTGGAAAAATAATATCTTTGGAAGTATTTTTTTAAATAATAATCCAAATATTTCCAGTTAATTTTAATGTTACAAATTATAGCGAGATCGATGATCATAATACAAAAGTTTTCATAATACTTTTAATTATCTAGTCGAGTTTATCTATGAACCTATTGAGATAAACTTAACAAAACATCATAGGTGTACTTCAAAATACAAATCAAACCGAAACGGCACGAAATAGGAACAAATAAGTAGGTACATAATAATATGACTATTATCTAATATCGACGACACCAGAAATAATGACATAGGTACATACTCGTACTCCTAAATTTCCAACTAAGAACATAATAATATGTTCATTCTTAAATACGCTCTTTCAAAATACACTGTTTATAGCAACGAACACTTTCGTGTTTTTCCGAGTGGAAATTTGAAAAGGGTCAGAAAATTCTTGTTCAAAAATTTATAATATTTGGTTGAGGAAATTTATAAATTGTAAAGAAACCTGTGAAGTGTCCCTTCGGTTGTTTATTTGAGCGTGTACGAAAGGGTTCAAAAGACTTTACCATAATCTGTTGTAAAACTAAATTAGACCTTAAAAAGTAAAACTGTTTACCCTTTTGTTACTTACATACCCAAATACGCGTAGTTACTTATTGTCAATCAACATAGCAATCTGTTCTAACTTATATTTTGCACCACTAAATTTGTACAACACTCAACACTTTTATCTTACCTTCACTCTAACTTTCATAATCTTCCAATCGGTAACTGGAAGAGATCCCTTAAAAGGATAAGTTCACTTTTGTACATTGGTTATCGCTTCAAGCTCTGGAACTATATGCAAAAAAGAGTTTACACACATACTTACTTAAATATAAGTAAGTAAGTGGGTAGGTATAGTAAAAGGAACCTATGTCGTTAAATTTATTCTCAGCGAAAAGTGCTATAAAAACAGTAACCAAGTCAAAGGAAAAGACAATGTAAAAAACACCTACTTACATACAAAACTAAAACTATACAGATCCATGTCACAACGTCCAAAAGTTACCTATGAAGTGTAATTGAATTTACTGTGGACAAGAAGCGGCGGCGAGCGGTCATCGAGTTATACTCATAATTAGCTTATACTACATACCAACCCTTTGCCTGCCGGACGTTCTTTGAACTTGATAATGCATTTAAAACGTGAGTTCTTACATGTGTGCTTTAAGATTTTATGTTGTTAGAATATACAATAATATGCAATGCTACTTTATATGGATACGACCTGTTTTATTTCAAGAGCGTTGTATATTTATTTTTCAAATATTTTTTATACAAATAGAGTATTTATAGCTGACTCAGTTTATTTTTGGAGGTAAATAAATCATATTAATTTAAGTTAAAGTTAAGATTATGGAACATAAATAAATATGTTGGTTAAAATTGTTTGTGGAAACTAATTTTGCCCCCTTTTTATATATTATCTAGGGGTATAGACTATCGTTAATGCACTTGAAAGTATTTGAATAACAAAAACTAGCCATATGACCTTTTATAAAGTCCTATCAGTTCCATACATTTTTTTATTCTATTCTACAACTGATTGCAGAATGTCACGTGTGTTTTGATGCAGATGCTTGCAATTTGCAATTTCTGTTGCATCTAAAGTAATCAAAAACAAATGACTCATGACGCTTAGTTCAACGATCAAAACAAATGACGGGTAATTCGATTTATATTTTATTTCCTATCGTCGATCGACCACTCGACCAATGGGCGTGAGTGTAATACAATTATGGCGGGCGGAAGCCGGCGTCGGCGTCACTTCCGCCAACAAAAACCGGCCATGTTTAAACTTGGAACTAAAATTTTCATTTGAAATTGGTAAAAATATGAATACACTACTCCTTAGTGATAAATTTCAATTTGTGTGTTTACATATCGTGTTGTTTAGTATCCATAAAATACTCTTTGTGATTAGATCAATTAATGTGGATAACCAAGAATATTATTATTATTATACGTAATAGTGATAGCGTGCGTCTGCACAGTGGATATACGAACAAAATATTAAATTCAGAGCTGAACTATATGTACAAAAATTACCTTGAATTTCCCAATAGGTAGGTCAAAGTAAAAATTTTGAAAAAATATATACCTACCTAACCATATCCACACTTGTTAAAAAAAATAACCTACCACAAGGCACCCCCGTATTTACCCGTTAATCGATGTTCTTTGCTCGTTCGCTTCGTGCGCGTGCGCGTTAAAAATGGCGGCGGAAAAAAGCGGGAAATAAGAGAAAGAACGCTGGGGGCGTCGCAAGGAAGACTCGCCGTGGGGCTCCGAGCTACCGACTGCGGCAAGGGCAGTTACGTTATTAGATAAGTAGAAAAAAAAGAGTTCATCTTTAGTGTTAGACTGTTGTCAGCTCAATCGTGCTACGATTATGAAAACTGTAACGGTTTCGAAACATCAATAAAAAAAATCCGTTCATTTCTGTTTCATACCAAAATGATTCTATTTTATAAATTTTGAGAATCATTTCTATTTTTAACCCCGAAACCAACAAAAAGAAAAAAAGAGGGGTGTTATAAGTTTCACGCGAATAAGTCAGAAGTGTTCATAACTATGTTTGATGAAATTTAGCAGTTTAAAAGTTTAATTAATTTATTCATCTATCAAAACATAACAGAAGTAAATATACAAGAAGCGAAAAGCAAACTAAATTCCTTGAGGCATTCCCTACCAGTCAACCTTAGAGGTTATTACTATTACATAATTTCTATTAAAATGTTTTTGGAAAACAAGTAGGTATACTATGCAGTAATACTACCTTAATCTTGTATTAGGTGGCAATGTCTTTTATATAGGTAGCTAGCTAAAGTTATTTTAGAGATGGTGTTGAAACTCTTAATCAATTATTTTCTTAAAGTAAATTTATATATTATCTATGTGGATTTAATGTAGGCAAAGACTTAGTAATGTATGAGTAATCACAAAAAAATAAAATATATGGAAAATTTATAAATTGATCCGGTTGTTATTCCATTACCACACTATTTTAGATTAGGCATAAACTTTTCTATAATAAGACCCCGTACAAAACAAAAATAATTCTGGCATTTATCGTTCCAACAGTAACACACAACTGACATCCTTCAGATAATAACTACGTAGGTATATATTTTTTACATGTCCTTTAATCAAAATCCCTACTAATATTATAAATGCGAAAGTAACTCTGTCTGTCTGTCTGTCTGTCTGTCTGTTACGCTTTCACGCTAAAACTACAGGACCGATTTAAATGAAATTTGGTACAAAGAAAGTCTGGAGCCTGAGAAAGGACATAGGCTACTTTTTAACCGACTGCAAAAAAGGAGGAGTTCCACGCGGACGAAGTCGCGGGCAGAAACTAGTTAAAAATATATTAAATATAATCTTACTCCGTACTAGACGGCGAGCCGCCGGGGTGTCACCCCTACCGTCGCCGCCCCTCGGGAGGGTTTTGCGCCCCTATACTCAACTCGGGTTGTGCTGCGTTCAGTAACGAAACCTGTGAGGCGAGCAGCTTGCTCAAGCACTTATTATTTGCTTTGTGATACGACAATTGTCAATGTACCTATAAAATATTACATTCATTTATTTCTCAATAATCACACATTACAATTACATTTTTATGGCAAATTACAGGCTCTCTGGATCGTCAATACAATGAATATTACTAATAATAATTTTAATTTAAAACATGTTACAATTATTAGGTTAAAATTCAGCTTAAACGTCAATGTTAAAATATAAATCGTCAGATTTATTTATATTTTATTCTTCTTAGATGTTCCCCAATTACTGCTCTAAGCTTTTTTATGATCTAGATCCCTAATAATAATACGTTGGCATACCTAGTTAGAATAGTTATCTAAATTACTGTTATCATGTTAGAGGAGTACATAATTAGGTAGGTATGTATTAATTTAGGCTTATTGCGAACAGAATGTTAATATGCGTTAGGATTCGTTAATATGCATTTTAAAAGATATAATAATAGAGCTTCAATTATAATTTATTAAGAACCTAACAGATAAATATTACTTGTTTTTTTTTACACAGCATAGGTAGGTACATAAGATTATTTCCTAACACGTGTAATCGTTCAATTAGACGCAGATGTCAGTGAAATTGCTGTACAGTAGATATTTGCCCAAGTACTGTACCCTGTGTCAATTAGCACAGATACACAGAAAAGAGGCGAACGATGTCGAAACTTGCTCCAATCTTGATAGATCTATAAGCAAGGGATAAAAGGAACCGTCGACTTTGTTTGTATGCATTTGTGCGTAAAATTTAGAATTCCTTTATTTTTAAATATGGGTGACATGAAAACGAAAATATGCTGTTTACAGTTGGTTATGGCTTTTCAGGACTGGGTGGGTTATGCTTAAAGTTCACTTCCCTATAAATTGAATAAGTCCTTAAAGGTACAAAGTTTATAATATAATTATGATAGGTAGGGGAAAAGTTTATTATTTATATTTGCATAATTAGTATCTCTAAAATTCTAATATTTGTATTTACATAGACACAATTCTAGATTCAGTTTTAAGTACCTAATAAATTTACAATGTCTAAAAATTGGTTTAAGTATAGTGTTTAGGTATTTACTTATTTATTCCAAAAAATACGAGCGTTTATTACATGACTACGAAACGAGGCAGTTACGTTTTATAATCATTCTATTGTTTATGATAAAGTGTAACTTTATGTCTTTACCACATGTATATAGTATTGTACCCAATAATACGATAAAAAAATGATTTTGATAACCAATTTTCTTCTGCAGATTAATTTAGATTTTAAGTTATGCAATTAATCTAAAATAGCTTTATTAATATTCCAATCCAATTAGAAAAAAAACTCTTAATTAAGACTTTTTTTAAAAGAACGTATGCAATTAAAATATACTATATTCGATGAAGAGAAAGCACCCCCTTCGGGAGCAAGAACAGAAAAATGGGGGGGCACTGCACACGCGGAGGGAAAGAACACAAAAATAGGGTGCTAGGAACAAGACGCCATCTTGCCTGTCACCCCCGCCTCGATCCGATCCGAATAAACCATTATGCTGTTTCGATGCGTTCCCTCATTATTACTTACATTTTCATATTACCTAATAGGTACCCAGATTTGGAACTTTTTCCTGATGTTTATTTTAGGTTCTCAAACCAAACGAAAATTCACATTTTGCTGATATTGGTAGGTAATATTACCCACTGGCAGATTTGCTTTACTTTCATCATTTTTGTCATGATTTTCCTTAGTCTAGAGATTGTTTAGAGAAATAATCTAAATGTATTTTGTTTTTACCCAATGCAGTCGTATATTGCTAATAAGTATCAAAATAATTTATATTTCTGTCACTTACCTATCTACTTCAGAATAATATTATTATGCTGTTATGTTTTAAATTTGATTTTATCTAGTTAGGTACTTATGTTCCGATAAATTTTATATATAGCACATAAAAGTTTTACCTATTTTATTACATATAGCTAAGTTTTTATTAAATGATTTTTATAGTCAATTATAACACACAACACGGGACTTAATCGAGTGTTCGGATCGAACCTATTTGCATGTCTATGGGCGATCTCTCACGCGAATTGTTCTTACAACTAACTTCATGAGCTCTATTTAGGTAATTCAACAATTTAAAACAATAAGAATATCCAAATTAGATCAAGTAGGTAGGTAATAGCATATATTCATGGATAACTCATAGAGTAAATAAATCTTTTTAATTAAAATAAATGTATTGTTTCCATTTATACACATAATAATATCACAATATTGATAAGTTAAATAAGTTAGACAATTGGCACCTAAAGTAAATAGATAGCTGACCCCACAAAACCGAAACCAGCCGTCACGTCACTCATTGAAAGCCATACATCAATCAGTCGCCTAAAATCGATTATTCATTTACCAATCACGCCGACGTCAAAACGTAGGGTGAAAAAATGAGGGTGTAACCTTTTTTTATGTTAGGGCGAAATGAGAACGTCTTTATATATTTATTTATGGTGATTTAGGGCGAGAGGGCGACGTGGCCCTCACGTTTTTTTTTCTGAGGGTGGAGTGATTATAGGTAGATGTATTGCGTTGCATGCTCCGGTTGAAATTGCAAATGGGTGCCTAATAACATGATTTGATTGGAGATTTGTTTTCCTTTAAGTGCATATATTCGTATTCAGTATATTTTTTAAATTTATAATTCTTTATTGTTTACTATCGGTTGTATAATGTTAATTTTAAAATTTTGAACAATTTTGTCAATGAAGTAAATTATATTTTCACAAAAATAGTCCCATAAATCTGAAACTTAAAAGGAACGATTAAGCTAAGTTTATATAAGTAAATTTTTGGAATCATCCTTACTAATATTATAAATGCGATAGTAACTCTGTCTGTCTGTCTGTCTGTTACGCTTTCACGCTAAAACTACTGGACCGATTTGAATGAAATTTGGTACAAAGAAAGTCTGGAGCCTGAGAAAGGACATAGGCTACTTTTTAACCGACTGCAAAAAAGGAGGAGGTCCACGCGGACGAGGTCGCGGGCAGAAGCTAGTATTATATATGCGAGTTAAATTTGTTAAGATCATCGTTTTAAAACATATAACCTTGTATGTGGAAAATATGTGTTGCACTTAGTTGCTTTATAAAATATTTGAGTACTTACCTGTATAAAAGTAATTTTTACACTAAACAGTTATTATTATCTTTGCTTGATATTTGTTTGGCGTGACGGTATTACAAAGAACCGCCTACTCTACTCCGTTGATTGTGGAAACTAGCCAATGAGGTGCAGAGTACCTGCAGCACTAATGCGATCACGCGATACCAATTAGAGTCACGCCTTTCTTTTGTTTCATTTAATGTTTTATGAGAAAATGATAAACATAATGTTTTTTTTAATTTACCGTGCAATGGAGTAAGCTTCATTTAGCACAAAGTGGCGAAGTAATTGTTTATGTAGACAAGAATAAAATAAAACGATAAATTAGGATTTCTTGTTAACTATGACTTGAAAAATTCTAGGTGGGTACCTATATTCATAAATCCAAATTATCAACGCCTGTCAATATGCAAACGAATGATAACTGCTTATACAAATGCTCTAATAAAATTTATTGAGAGAAAACAACTTTTCTTAGAGATGACTACTAAATAAATCGTTCCTTGCTAACGAACATTTTCTAAATCATGAATTTTGTCAAAAACATTAAAATCACTTTTGAAACTTCATTTACAAAATTCTCCTTCTAATAGCTCATTAACAGTACAAGATACATAAATGTCGACTAGCGAGACTTAACTAATTTGCTTGACGACTGAAATTCTTAAACTAAATCCAAGAAAATCAGCGCTCCCCTCCCTCTTAACACCATAAATCTTATCTTTAACCTTAAGGTCGTTTTTCACGGGCAATTACGAACAAGCATTTTTAATTTAGAAACGCATTATATCCGACCTCGCGCATTCGTTCATCTCTCCTTTGGGAGATATAATTCTCCTTCCCTTTTACTGCCCAGTTTTTCTTAACTGCCTCAAATATTAAGTGACTTTGATATTTTTTTCTAAGCTCCCCACAGCTACTTGATTTATTGGTAGGTTATTTACTTGGTGGTTTTCTGTCGATTTTCTGTTTACCAACTTTTATTTATTAGTCATCACGTTTTCAATTCTAGGACAAGACAACAAAATTAATAGGGGTTTTTAATGTGCACCTATTTTTTAAGTAATTAAATAGGTATATTAATTATATTTAAAATGTAAGTAGATTTTTATAAAATCCAATAAAAACTATACGTAACTCTACAAGTGATCCGTAAATATCCTCATAGCACTTTCTAAAAGTAAACTTTGAATACAACAGAAACAAAAGCACAACTCTAAGTTCAAATACCTGCGCATATGACATAAAACTGCAGTTGTCAAGACCTGTTTGTAACTAGCCGACAAGTCGTCCGACTGGTCGCAAGGCTGCAAACCCTAGCGGTCCTAAAACCGGTCTAGAACCAGGACTCAAGGGCATGTGCTATATGTTCACAATCTGTAGGAATGGCTCTAAGTATTGTTAGGTAGGCACATTAATCTGGGGTAAGAACTGGTTATCAAGGACTTATGCGGGTTTGATGTTGTTTATTTATCTAATAATTACGAGAATTTATTGCATCAGATTAACTTTGAACTAAAAAGAACATCTGTTATGAGCTATTTGCTGTTTTATACTGGGTAGGTAATCATCGTACTGATAATTGTTTGTTTTGAAATAGGTAAAGGTTACGTCATTGTGATGCATAATTTAGTTCTCAGGTTCAAAAATTTAAGTTACGGGTATGAGTAACGATCAGGGCAGATACCTATCTATTTTTTTTATATAAGCTCGTATTATGTATGTTGCTTGTAATTAGATAAACAAACAAATACCTACGGTACATATCCATTACAACTATAATATATTAGTTACGAACCTATTTACATTCTATCTACACAATCAATGTAGGTAAGTACTTAAGTTTTTGTCCTTTAACCAGACTATTTGTTAAAAAACCAGTTAACATAGAATTTTATTTCCAAGGTTGTTTCGTGCTCTGCCATTATTCGAAACACCTTGGCGTAAATCTGTTACAATCGTACCTACTTGACAATGTAAACAAATCAATGAAGTTAACTTGCAACTTATTCCAACGCTTTAGGTATATGTAGGTATATCTCGCATGTTTTATCAAGGGAATTGTTCTTAATAAGTTGTCATCAAAAAACCGCTAACATTCATCAATTGTCTCTCTATATTACGTTATAGAGAGACAATTGATGTATGTTAGCGGTTAAATGTAACCGAAAAAAATACTTAAGTACGCTTATTTAAGAAACAAACTTTTATCAAGTAATTATCACTTTTATTGAACCTTTGTAAAAAATGGTCGCGTGCGCGAAAACATCTTTTATATAGCGCTAATTCGATTTAGGGATCGATTATATTGATACTTAATAAATCCTTTTTCTGTCGTTGTATACAGGTAAAAAAACTTAGTCATAGCGAAACGCACCTTCTTCCAACAACAAAAAGTCTTTTATTCAGTAAATGCGGAACGTGTAAGCTTTGACAAAAAAATCTTGGGTTTTATAACACCCAAAGAAACGTGTCAAAAATATTTTGCATCTTTTTTATTAGTGTTTTTTTAATCTCTCATTGTTCACTTGAAGTTGATCCGATGTGTGAACTGAATTTTAATTGTGGGATACCTTTAATTTCTGGGGTACTTTTTTTGCATTTTGGGGTCATTTTTTAGTGTTTGCCACTTAACTTACTCACGGTAGATGTATTTTCAATATAATGTTTGTGATGACATTTTTTTAGTCTTATGTTTTTTCATTTCTTCAATAAAAACGTGGGAGCTTATAAGCCAATTCCCCTTTTCTATATACTATTAATAGTCCCGTAACTCTCTATAAAAATAATAATTATGCTCTCCTATTAAAAGCATAAATTTAGAAGAGAAAGATTGAGTGTTTAGTAAGCTATGCAAAGATGTATGTTATATTTTAGGTATTACACAAAAAAGTTTTATTTATACCTAGATCTAAAGCTTACATTAGTAAGGTTGCGTTATTAGTAAGGTCATAATTTTACGACCAAGCCGGCATAGTGCCATTTTTAACATCATTACAAAAGTAATAATTAGAGAGCACCTCACAATTCTCGCAAGTTCCAAATTATCTCCCTTTTAAGAACTTCAAAAAAAATTCTTCCCCTCCCCTTTGCTATTTCAAAAACCCTATATTTACTTCACTAATCCTGTGCCAAATTAAAGGCGGCATAATCAACGTAGAAACGTGTTCCGTAATTAATTTTCTAGGGAAAAAATTGAATTCGAGGGTGGAAAATTTTCCCGAAACTTATATAAAAATGCAGATCGCAGAAGTTTGGCGAGGGTGCCTCCCCCTTCTTTTTGAAGTTGGCGCGTGCCCCCCACATCTACTTTGGATAAAAATAAGAATGTGGCTGATGGCTGTCGGATGGGTAGAAGTTTTATTTTAATACTTCAACTGAGTGCATTTAATGATAATATATACTTTTATAAAACAAGCTACATTAACTAAACTAAACTAAACTAACATTTCTTTTTTAATTTGCCTTAAAGAGTGAAAAACATTTTTCCAAATTATCTGCTAATTAAATACTTAGTTATAACAATCCAGTTATATAATAGGTAAGTAGGTACATGCCTAATATGTAACTAATAATGTAATAGGATTACATAATATCTGATTAATACGGTTTAATTTACGACCCCAAAAAAGTACTTAATGATCGTTTAGAGGTTACAATACATCGGGATCAAGTTTTTGAAGTAGGTATGAAATATTTTTTGCTATCGACAACATGACTAATAGGTAGAGAAATAAATCTACCAAAACTAATTTGCTCCCAAAAAATAGATCAGGGGTTTGAAATTATCGAAGCAAATATATTTTTCGTGCATAACATGCGATGTTGTTGTTTAGGGTGGTAGTTACAGTCTTTCCAAATTATGTGTGTGAAGAGTAGGTATATATAACAGACTTAAAAAAATAACGAGAATGTTTTAGGTTGGTCTATGTATTTTCACAACATTTTCTGATCATAAGGGGCATACTCGTATAGGTTAATGTTTCTGTATTTATTTTAGATAGGTACTGTTGATCTTTTCTAGAAACACACTTGCTTTACTTTGCAGTTACACTTATTTTTACTAATAAGCTTAGGTAGATAAACAGACAGACTACTTGTTATTAACTAGGTTGAGAGTTTAGTAGCCATTCGAGTTACAAGACAAAAATCTAAAAGTTAGGTAGACTTTCAAAAATTATGTGAAATTTGAGTAAAATGGGCATATTAATGAAATACCTAAAATAATGTTTCCTTCAGAAATATAGGTAAGTACCTACTATTCTATTTCTTACATTTTTTTATAACATTTGTTATACTCGTAGAATAAATAGAATATGTACCTATACTTTTGTGTGCTATTACTTAAAATAGATATTACATATATACCTACCTAACTACTCTGTAGATAAGTATATTTCTTTTCATATGTAATTGACTGCCTACATCGCGAAAATTATAAAAGATAATTAAAAATAACTAACTAATAATTTATATATGACATAAATTATTGAATTACTTGGATAGGTAACTTATAGGTAAAATTAGTTAGGCGAAATCGGAAGATGGTTTTGTAAAGTACTATAGGAAAAATAGTATCTAACATGAGTTTTTATATTATTTTCATTTTCGTTTATTAGTCCAATGTTCCTATCACTAGAGAATGTTCGTGGATTTTGTTTTAAATTAAGTACCCCTCGATTTTCATGATTGCAATAAAGAATTCTCAAAAGATGCGTCCTTTTTGGCGCTGCGGGTGTTAAGTCAAATAATTTTAAAATAAAAATTGGTAACGGCAGCAAAAATATCCCTCGTGAAATTTTTTGATAGGTAGGTATTTTTATTATCAAGGTTTATTTAATTTAAGAATTTATGTCAAAATCGTAGGATCGTATCGTAATCGTATTTGAAAAATAGTTTAATAAATATGTCATCCACGAGTGGCCTCCGTTTCATTTTAGAGTTATTTTTTGTTTACACTTCCTATTTCTTAACAATCTACATTAATAACCTAATCTACATTATTAACCTACGTAATTATTTATATTTTACATAAAATTAGACCTCTTTCCTTACATGTCCATGCGGAATGAATAATTAAACAAGCAGTTTAATGAATTTATGGCACATACATTTTTGCATAAGTATGATAATTGTTCTGATCGTATAAAAACAATGACGAAATACAGTGGCGGAATTATTTCATGATTTGACATAAGAAATAAATATCTATTTTGTGTAGTTCATTTTCTGATTGTTTTGTTGTCGGTATTATCAAAGAAAAGCAAATCAGGGAGGCGGCACGCGACCTCTCGTTTCTTTTTATTACTTATTCTATTGAGGATCCAATAATGAATGCAAATAATTCTCAGGTCCCTTGCATTTAGAATAAAATATGTAAATTGTAATTATAAATATAGGTATATAGTTATGTACTAATGTAGGCTTCTGTATATAACTAGTAAAGTTTAGATATTCTATCTAGGTTGTTTAGTAGGATTCAAAACATACCTACTCGGTAATTTGTCAATCTGACTGTTTTAAAAGTTAAGCATTACGAGTAGGTACATATGCAAGATTATAGAATGGTAAGTTCGATATTATTTTTATTACGAAGCTCAGAATAAAAACCGAATTTAAAATTCGTTAAAAACAAAGTAGTGGGTATATCGGGCTGACTATTAAATAATAAATAGATATAATTCTAATTATCTAGTAATCGTCATAAAGTCACCGATGATCATGAAATAAGATTATTTGCTTTATAAAGTATTTTCGTTTTTGGACAAGTGAACCCTAAAATATGTTTCTAAAGACCCACAAAAAAGTTCCAAATCACAACGAAAGAAAAGCTATTAAAAACAATCTCCGGCGATAACTCCCGCCAAGTCCTTGGTCTCAGATTTTGTCTGTGGCAGATTTGATAATAATATAGAGGGATTTATTTGAGGCAGAGACGCGTAAATTCTTAAATTGAACTGCTGAAGACATAATGGCAAGCCACCCCATACCTACTCGACAGCGCTTGGTACGCAAGCACGTATAATGAGATACCAAAAGATAAATAATAATATTGAAAAGAAAATATGTATCTAGGCATGGATTTTCCCTCACATTTTTAAAATGATTGCCCCGGGCCCTTGTCTATTTACCTACTCTAAAATGGCTTTAAAATAAATTACAAGTCTAACGAACTGTTACTATGGTTAATATTGATTTTCTAAGCACCACCATATTTGATAGGGTCTTCCATGGGGGAGACAATAAGGGGTACCACCCTCTGTCAATTTTTACATTTTAACAAGTTTATGTGTCAGGATTTTGTTTTTAAAGAGTGGGTGTGTATATATGTCTATATTATATAGGGGTAGCATGTAATACCAATAAAAAAAAATCTAACATTTTGCTTAGAAGTACACTATTTACATGACTAGATGCTTATATACGTTCCACAAGTATATAGTATCTAGTCTTGTAAATAGTGTACTTATGTATTGACATAATAATATGTAATTGAACAGTCCAAAATTTAGTTAAGAAATAATATTATTTTATTCATAACGTCATATTAAAATATAACCGATTTATATAAATGATTACTAAAACGTCCAGTGAAAATTAAAGAAAATGTAGAATGGACAGATCTGTATCTGTCTTAGTAACTTTTAGGTGACAATTCAATTCAAAAACAATACTTACATCAAGTTCGAATATGAAAGATTAAAAGGGTCAGCACATGCATTGGTATCTATATGTACAGCGTGAGTGTACATATACCTATAATTAGAACTAATCTATCGTCAAAACCAGTATAAAATAATAGCATATCGTATAATATGAATGTTTATGCATTAGGTAGGTACACGTGTACCTAATAACTTGAGTGCTTCGGGTTCGTAATAATTATGCAGATTGACTTATACAAGTACCTACAGCATAAGCACTTAAAAAATATTTTAAGTAAAACATGGCCACACCCACTTGATTCTATTTTATAATAGACTTCCTATTGCTCCTGTTTTATCTGCATGGTATCCTGAATTTCTTAAACGATGTATGTACTTATTTATAAAATTCTACGTTACATTGTTTCTTGAAATAGGAAGTATAGCTTACTTTAGTATAACAATTTATTTCGATTTTTTTAAATTGTACCTATGGTAGGTATTTTGTTCAGAAGTTCTTACTCATCCAACTTTACAAGCATAAAATACTATTTATTTCTGTTTATAGTTCGAAAAACTTTATGTTGGAAAAATTGTTTTCTTAATACTAAATGAAAATTAAGCAAACTTACATGGGTGGTGTTTGCTGTAAGAATTATTACTGTAATAAAAACGTCATAAATGTTCTTGAAGTAGTAAATGCACTAGTTCACATATTATTGGTACTTACCTTCATAATCCTTTAGGCCTAGCGTTCACACCTTAATATAGTAAATCTTGCACATAGCTTATAAACAACCAACGGATTGATTCTCAACGCATTTAAGTGAGATATTAAACTACAGAAGTTATTACGTAGTAAAGCTATTCTATTGAAGACGTTTACAAGTCATAAAAAAGTTACATAAACATTGCTTCAATAACTTGCCGTTCAATTTCTAGTGTGTACTCACTTTGTATGTTTCAGTTGTTTAACAAATAGAATATTAAAATACTTTAGGGCCAGAAGTTATCTAGGAACAACCTATAAATCGCAACAGAATAGATAACGAGCACAGATAAACGCCATCTGCCGACCATAGACAAACGGTAATAAAATAAAAATAACTGCGCGCGAAAAAAAAACAAAGGTGAAACTAACAATGAAATCTAACGTCCGAATGCAAAAGGGGTCAGCGATTCCCACAAACGAAATTAAAAAAAGTTATTTTAATACTCATCTGCATACCGACTTGGCACCTTCTTTTATTAAGACAATAGACAAAGCAGGTTTTTTTTAAATTACGTTGCAAATTTTAGTTCCGCTACTGACATCTGTTCCCTTCTTTGTTGAAGGTAACAAAAGTTTGGGTTGACACAATTAGGGGCCCCTCAAAGTTGGTAGTTTAAAACAAAAAAAGGATTGTTATAGTCGGAACAGGTTTTCATTATCATTAGAAAGGGTAAAGTGAGATGTAAACTAGTGAAGTGTTTCATTCACAAAGTCAGGGTTGTCAGCGATACTTCCTATTCCAACTGAGTTCAGTACTGACTTGATAGTCAGTAAGCATAGACTAAATAAATTTTTAAAATATTTTCGTAGCAAATACCTATTAAAAACCCTTTTATAATTATTATATTGTGTTTAGATTATTTTGTTTATTAGTAATTATAATTAAAAAAAATTCAAACTACAACATTTTCCTATTTTACTATACAATATAAATTAAGAAAAAAAATCATATAATTATTAATACCATTTAATAGTTTTTGTAAATCCTATTTTCAAAATCAATATATTTCAATAACCTAAATGTTGATAGTTTACTAACCAAAACTTTCGACAACCCTAAAATTCCTCCCGTATTTTAATTACAGCTTCACTTCCCCAGTTCCTCGAAGACATTGTCGTGTATAATTTATTCATACATTTCATTAGAAATAATTCCAAACGGCGCACCATGCAAATGAACCGAAATTAAAATCATAGACAAAGCAGGTTTTTTTAAGAAATGGTTTGTCATTTCGTTCCCACCGAACGAGTAAGTTATGATTTAATCTATTCGAAAAGACATTTGTTTTTTCTTACGAAGGGTGTTTTAGTTTGTCATAATATTTATTATAGAAAATATTATATATTGTTATTCTAAGGTGTACCGTAGGTAAGTACATACGTACATATTTTAATATTATCAGCTAAAATCTAAATAAATATTTTTGTGATATTAGGTAACAATCTATTTTCTGTAATTTCTAAAAATCACGGTTACAGTCATAAATGAAATGTGGAGTACAAAGCACTACTTATGAATTAATTTTTTAGTGTGTTTTCAGTTTATTGAAATCTTTATGTTAAAAAAAAATACGCTGCAATAGGTGGTCTACTGCATATTTCATCATTACCTATGGCCAAATTTTATTCTTTTCCTATTACGTATCTACGCAGTTTAGATTCCACAAGTAAGAACATGACTATTGCTTTTTGCAACAAGTACTTATCTCCTTGTCACAACCAATTACCTATTTGGTCCAATCATTTATACTTGCCACAAGAAATGATCATAAAGTCATAAATAAAGCAGACCAACGTAGCGCGCAATCAAATTGTCAATTTACACGATTTATTGAACAAGAATGTTTGTTTTTTATAATTTATTTTTTAATATGCGCGTACGGTGGTGATCTGTTTGCGTCCAGTTTTCAATAACGTTTCGATATTGGTTGAGAGATCATCGGAACTGATCGTGTTGTATCTTACTTAGCTAAATTTATTTTAGAAAATTGTAATTTCCTGTTTAGTAGGTACCTACGTTACTGTACCTGATCTACGTTAGTTACGATCTATTAATAGGCAGGATGACTGCTTTTTTAAATCTTTTCTATTTGGAATGAAACAACTATTAACGGATTTAACTCGCGTATTTTTATTTTATTTTATTTGGTAGATTACCAAAAATAATTGGACACGTGTTTTTTCAAACTAATAAAAAATGTCTAAGATAAGTGCTTCTTTTAATAAGCGCTGAGTGGGAGCTCGTGACGTTGCGTCATGGTACAATTTATACCTATACTGTGACGTCACAAGTCTCCACTCTTGAAATTTAGTAGTGCTTATCTACGTATGTAACTATCCAGACGCCATCCCAATTAAGTATACTGTATACTAACTGTGCCCGCGACTTCGTCCCCGTGGAATAGTAATTCTTCATAAGACTTCATATTTTCCCCGTTTTTTACACATTTTCCACTGTTTCTTCGCTCCTATTGGTCGCAGCGTAATGTTATATAGCCTAAAGCCTTCCTCGATAAATGGTCTATCCAACAAAAAAAGATTTTTTGAATTCGAACCAGTAGTTCCTGAGATTAGCGCGTTCAAACAAACAAACAAACAAACAAACTCTTCAGTTTTATAATATTAGTATTAGTATAAGTATATTAGTATATAGATTTAATAGTTACCATCATAATGGATCTCCCCGTGGAGATTGGTCGATATAATTACCAAGAAGAGTTTGGTTTATTTTCAAACAATGCAGATAAATTAATGAGGTCTTGGTAAAAAATGATCTAAATAAACAGATTTCTCCTTTTTTTATTAAGAAACCCATAGTTAGATTTTAAGATAGGTACCTATACTTATAGGTATTATGGTTGCGAAGTTATTCCGTGACTAATTGCTATAAAGACTGCAAACAGCAATTGAACGGGTTAATTGTACTTCTATCGCCTCTAATCATAACTTAAATTCATAAGTGATTTATGTGAAATATTTGTAATACGTTTGCAATTATGTAGAAAGTGTTGGAATAGCCACATGATGCGGCAATTTGTTATAATTTCAATGTTCAGTAAGTTCCACGCAATTCGCTAACACTTACTCTTCAGACTTCATTGTAGTTTCACAGAATAGAATTTTTTATATAATAATTTCTGATGCCTTCGCGGTTATTACACATTGGAATGAAACAACTATTAACGGATCCATAATCGTAGCACGACTGAGCTGACAATAGTAGTTTAGCGTTAGACTATTGTCAGCTCAGTCGTGCTACGATTATGGAAACTGTAAAGAATCCGAAACGTCAGCAAATAAAATAAAATAAAAATACGCGAGTTAAATCCGTTAATAGTTGTTTCATTCCAAAGAATTTTTTATAGTTAAACTATTACCTGAGTGGTAATCTATTGGAATATGATACTGGCTACTGGTAATCTGTTTTACATATCAAAGATATTTTACGTATAAACATTAAACACACTTGTCACTTGAACGTTACCAATAAAGAATATTGCCAATAAAAGGTATTATGTATTTTTGCGTCGTTTTGTATCTGCTCATAGTACAAACTTCGCTTAATTAAAGACTTCTTCGATTCATTTTTTTTTAAATACTGCAATCAAATTAATGAGGAAACATTGGTCAATGGTCGCTAGACTCGATATAAAATCGAACCTAACTCGGAGGTAATTTAATTCAGCGTCACTTTTTATACCCTCATAATAGATTTAAAATAACGTAATTAGGACTTAAATAGGATTTCTAAAGAACATTAGCGATATAATATGGTCGCTTAATGAGGTTTAACTACTTACACCTGGCTATTTATCGTCCTTGTTTCTAACGCTATAAATGCAAATTCTATGCGTAAAAAACGCTAGCACCTACCTATCCATTTAAGTTTTTGCTAAGATTTTCAAGTCTCAAGAATAGGCCTTTTCAAAGTACTACTACATATTTCAAAGTACATGTACCGTTTACAATATACTTTCATATTTAATGGTTATTTTATTGCAGGTGGTTAAAATATACAATACAACGTTAGTGCATGAATTGTAGTGTTAGTTTACCTACGGTATTACCTATCTATTACAAAGAGCCAACATGATCAGAATAGATAATCGGTTAATATACTTGATGTTATATATTGTAAATCGATAACGATGTAACCCGTTGTAAAACATCTGCCTAACGACAAACGCAACTGAAACCTCTAACGTACTATGCACTTCTAGTACCTAGCAATAGAGAGGGGGTGTGTGTAGATTGTTAGTACTACATATTTTTGTAATAATATTTTATATAGGTATCTTATTTATAGGACGAATATTTTTACTTTATATAAAGAATCAGTATTCCATTGATATGTAGTTTTATTCGGTAACTAAGGACAAATAAATATTTGGACAAACATAAATATGTAGCCAATTAGTTAATGTAGCTACCTAATCTTTATAGGTATATCGAAATAACAATGATTGTTTGATATAGAATAAAATAGAATTTCTACCAAACACATTCTGTTAATGCGTAATTTTTAATGACCACTATGCACTGGACTATTGGAGAAGAGATCTTATAGGTTTTGCAGACTAAAAGATAAATGTAATTTAGGAAAAGAAGAAGATTTGCAAAACCTCCCATCACTAGTTCTAACGTTTGTCGGCTCGTAATAGGTCTAATTATAATAAATTGATCGATATCTAGGAATATTTATAGCTGTTCCGATGAGTGACTGGTCAGTGCGCGGTGCACAGTTCGATGCCCGCGTAATGCAATGACAGATAAATGAAACAAACGGTAATGGGGACAACATTAGGATTACAGAAAAAACATTTTTAATGATTTATTGTGGGATATTTCATAAATGTAGGTAGGTAGGTATTATGACGATTGAATTTCACCAACACGATTTGTACTCCCGATCTTACTAACGCTAGACTACTGTATTTAGCACTAACCTACTAGACGACAGTGACCAAGTCTATTGCACAAAATTTTACAGAAGTAAAAAGTGTACTAATTGCGAATTTGAGGCATTTTCTAAAGGTCAACCATCGTAGGTGCAACTGTTACGAAAAACAAAAATACCTAAATAACAGGACATTATACTTCATAAATATGAAATACTAAAGATATAAAAACAACATACTTACATAAAAGTTTTTCATTAAAGTCAAGTGCTTAATGATCGAGTTACAGAATGTTTATTAAAATTATTAAATTATGTATTTCATTTTAACATTACCCTATTAATTCAATCAGAATATATCTTAACTACTCGTTAGTACTTACACAGCTATAGTTAGACGTCGTAACTTATTACAAGTATCTATTATACAGACCATAAAATACCGTTACTCATTCCATATATCAATTAGTAGGGCGATTTTAATGCAGTTCGCGAGATCGGTCACAGCATTGTTAAGAAACAATGGCTACGATTAATCGCTTAGTAAGAGGCGCGTACGCATGTTCAGCGTTGCTAGATCACTATCGGCCTTGTTTGAATATAGAACTAGGATCGATTAGAAATTCTTTAATAGTTGTCAGAACAGTAACAAAACAGACAATGCTATTGTATTACATAGGACATTCATTAATAAAGTACACGTGCGTTTGTAGTTTTCTAGGTTTTATTAAAAAAACAAATGCTGTTTGCTAAAACGGCCGAATAGTTACCGAACCTTTCGATAAGCCGTGATGTTCTTAACAGAAATATATATTTCGTGGAAAGTGGAAAAATCTGGAAAAGTCGAAATGGAAATATTTGCAAGTGTTGTTTTACAATTTCATCATGTTAACATTTGCCTATTTTACAACTAACGTTGGTACAAACGTGAAAAAAATAAATTTCATAGTATGTAGGTACCTATCTATTTTGATCATGGAAATTCTATGTTCGTTCTACGATCAAAGTTAGCTAAGTTTAGAACTACCGTTAGCAACCGAGCTGTTTTTACTGTGGACGTTAGACACTTTTTATTGCCGTGTATAGTGTCCATTATTATGCAACATACGAACTCGATACTATATTATAAAACATTACTTATAGCTTCCGCCCGCGGCTTCGTTTACGTTGAATTAGTACTATGGGTAACAGGTAATGCATCAATTTCGCATTTCCATAGTAAATTCGATCCTTCCTTTTTTACCTCCTTAACGATGCTTTCCGTGACTTTTCATCACTTTTCATCACATTTTTTTTAAGTAATTTTGTTCTTCACCGAAACTATTTTTATGACACATTTTAATTAAAATTACGCGCTACAAAATAAGTTCGTGTCGGCCTCGGTATAAAACTGACGCAATACCTACGTATGTTACGATCGGATACCTCGCGTTATGTAATTCTTTAAATGATTTTTTTTATTCATTGTCGATCATCGTTAATAAAACAAAGTAATTTTAATGCCTTCGCGACAGCAATCAAATGAGGTGATTAAATACACTTACCCACTATCTAGCGTTATCAAACCTTTAATATATACATGTTTATATGATGTTGCAATTATTAAAAACTATAGCTACAACTTCAGCTAGATTTAGGTATTTTGTAGGATATCTCAGTCGTTCAAAAACTCATATTTAATTACTGGATTACTTAGTGCAAAGAAGTGTAAAAGTAAATTGAAGTTTAGTTTCAGAAAGGTGTTCCCTAGCCCAGTAACTATTGTTACCCATCTCTAAAAGGTCGTCATATTTATTGCACCTAAACTAAAGCTGCCATGCGGTTTACACGAATTAATATAGTAAAAACTATTTTCAAAATTTCAGCTGGACCAATTTACTGAAACAGTAACTGTCTACCTTAGTATAAATAAAATCATAATGAGGGGTGCTTCGTATCGAATAAAATAGTGGACACAAACCAGTAGCCCTTGTCATGTTGCGTGTCAGTGGCCGGCCATTTTGATCCCTGCACTCACTGCAGTTACTAGGGATAGTGCAGTCATTGAAGCGAAAAATACGGCCTTACCTCCGAATTTTTTTACTGTGAACCGATTTGCATGAAATTTTCGGAATTAGGCTCATCTTAACCTTAACTTCAAAAGTGAAAATGATCTGAACTCCGCCTATTATTTTTAAGGGGTGTAAACAACCCCTTAATGGAAAAAATTACAGTGAGCCATTTTATCGCTAGAAAACATGTCTAATAGTAAATGGTGAAATTATAAAGTATTTACTAACATAATTACCTCATAGTAAAATAATTTTCAACCCCTTGAAAATCTTACAACCCTTGCAAACAACCCCTAATTTAAAAAAATCACAAAAATATACTTTGGTATGAGTAAGTAATATTTTATATTTTCTATAATAATTATCAAATTTTTAACCCCCTTTCAACCCTTGAAAACTACCTCTTGATAAAAAAAAATTTTTTTTTTGATAAAATGAATAGGATTTAAATCACTCACTCTCGAAAATGATTGTTCATATTCTTAAGTTTTTCTACCCTTAAAACTACCCCTAAATTAAAACTTCACATTGCTCCAAATATTCACACTCTGAAATTTTCAGTTACTAAGTAGAAAAAAATATGATAAGTTTTTGGACCATAGCTCCTTTAATTTTCACGCTATCACAATTTATAAAAAATCATTGTAAAGGTAATTAAGAGAGCTACAACATCCTGTATTGCAATATATAGTAAAAAACCTTTTTCTAAAACGGGGAAGGGTTAAAGGGCTTAAGAGAGGCAGTGATTGCGCTGCCACGCGCTCTTTAAACAATTACATTTCCGTCAATTTTTGTTTGTCAGAAAAAACAAAAAAACCAAATTGTTAGTCAGAAAAATACCTATATTTTTTATTCATACACTTTTATTCTTATCTGTCGTCATTCTTGAAATATTATGAAATAAACGTGGGATTTTTAAAAATTTGAAATTTTGTTTTTTTAGTTAATCGTGAGTTTTTTGAAAAATATGTGTCCTGAAGCAGCCAAACTGATACTATCTATCAAACTCTTTATAATGAAGTTAATTCTAGGCGGAATACGATTAATTTTAATTATGGTGGAAATGGCACTTATGAAACCCATTGATTTTAAAGAAAAAACATTAGTTGTTCCCCTTATTTGCAATACAGCTCACTTATTTTACGTGCAAAAGACTTTTAATAGTGCTCATTTTAAAGCTTATTTCAAGCACTACAAAACCCTTTTGTATTAGAATGCATAAAATGCATCTGCTCGCCGCTAGATGGCATTGACCACATCGATAAAATTTCAGGCAACATAAAAAACGGCTTTGATCTTTAATTTATAGCTTAATATTGCACTTAGAATACTGTATAAAAAACCAAATTGTTCATCGTTTTGCCTGCTACAATTTTGTTCTTTATGAAATTTTCGATAAAACGTATATTTTTGGAGATTTTTGCAAAAAACCGATGAAAAAGGTGAAAAAATTGCGAATTTTCAATTGCAAATAACTTGAAAAGTATTGGATTTTTTGAAAAACTTTATAGATGATTTTTTCCTTAAAATTAGGCCTTCTATCCATATCCGAGGTTATTTTGAAAAAAAAATAATTCACCCCCGAGAAGGGGTGGCAATCACCCCCCGGGTGGTAGCGGAGTTCAAATCATTTTCACTTTTGAACTTAAGGGTAAGATAAACCTAATTCCAAAATTGTATGCAATTCGGTTCACAGTAAAAAAATTCGGACCCATAATGCTTCAATGACTCCACTAGGAGTGCCCCATTGCTAACTGCAAAATACCCACTGTCTTACTGCCTTGTTGTCTCGCTGCCGACTTGCCATACTGCGGTTACTTAACATAGGACTCGGAGGTGTTTAATTGATATATGTAGCTTGCGATCATGATAGCGAAGAACAATTATGTAAATGTAGGTACCTGTTTTATGTGATACCTAATTATCAATATCTCAAAGGTCACTATGGGCCTGGTGTTCTGTTAGATAGTTGGTTTCATTTTATTGTATATTCTTATTTTATAACATTGAAATAAATAGAGCTCATGTAGAGATAATAAAGTGTCGCTTGGGAAAAAGGTACGTAAGTAAAGCTGTAGAAATAAATTATAAACGTTCAGCGTATCAATTTTATATGTCGAGTAATACAAAACACAATAAAACATAACATCATGCCAGCAAGAGCCACCTTCCCTTACACCTTACTATTTAATTACTTCGCGACAATAAACGTTAATGGGCAACACAAATAAATTCATCGGTAGCGGCAAACCTCCCAACAGTTAAATTAATCATTTATATGTACATAATTTATTCGTTAAAGGTAGCTTATAACTGACAAACCGCTACTATAATTATAGTGAATTATTACTCTTTGAAACGTAATTCTGTTGTTTTTTAGGTCAATCGTAATCGAAAATTTACAACAATTTCGATCTAACTTTTTTGGCTTAAAAAAAACTCCTTTGTACTGTGCTTTATTTCAAATTTCGTCTCACTCATTGAACTGTCGGCTTTAAATCAAGAGAGTAGTCAAATTTCGTTTCTTTTGTTTCGTGCAGTGACACACAATATGGGGCAGTTTTTTTGCAACTTTGAATTTAAATTAACAGTTCTTTTGTCAGTTGATTTTTTTTAATTAGAGAGCATGGAGTCATTTTTCATGCATCGCTTACTAGCTGATTTACCTGCTGGTAGCCAGTTTTTAGAGGGTTAAAAAAATGTGCAAAAAATATCATCGGTGTTTTAGTTTAAATTTGGGGTTCGCTAGACAGGCTTGAAAACTTGAAATTCACAACCGATCTGAGTTGTAGGTAGGTGGTGTGTATAAACTTTGTAGTTACGATATTTTAAAATGCGACTATTCTGGGTTTTCCAGATAGTGTTTTGAAGAGATTGGAATCAATTGAAAAAGTAAGTCTCAAGACCATGACAAATATTAAACAGTGCATTTTTTAGTAAAATAAAATCCTTTACTTACCGCAAAAATAAGTAAATCAGACTAATGCAATAAGAGCAAAACTTAACATAGATTTTTTGTTATAAAATACTTTAATACTTATACCTAAGTAGGTATAACAAGTGCGGCAATATAAAATGCAACATCCGAAAGAACATCAGTAAATGGAACTTTTAAAATATTTTACATTATAATAAAACTCGAATACCTCTAAGTACGTTCTTTTCTTTAAAGCTTTCACGGGCAAGTGGCTAGCAACAAAAGCTACCGGTGAGCTCAATGCAAGCTGATCAAAAGATTGCAAGCAAAATAAAAGAAATACTTAGACTAATAAAAAAATAGTTATTAAGTAGGTAATGTTACATAATGACGAGCAAATGAGTAGGCTGGTATGTAAGTAAGTAGGTACAATGAACGTTGAAGGCAATTATACTGACTATTAAAATATCTAAATAATTGATTTCATATAAACAAAATAATGACATAATTATTTGAAGTTGACTGAACATCTGTAAATAATGTTTGTGTAGGTATATTTTTTTTCTAATTTTTGCGACTGTATTTTAAAATTGGATTTATGACTCAAAAAAATTGTTACTTAAGTACATTTCACAGTAATATCGGAGTAATGATGATAAGTAGGAGTATTTTATATTTCTAAGAATGATCTCTATAAAGAACTAAAAATGTTTATTTTCAATACTATTAAAAATTATTAATTTTAGTTTAATCAATTAGTTTTCTTATCTTGTGTCTTTATCTGAATTTAAAAAATGTACCTAGATATCACATTAAAAATATTAAGTTGTTTTTAAAAAAAGTTCACACCTGAACCTTGTAATGGACGAAGACCCTATAATATGTCACCAATAAAAAACAAAAAAATACCTATTCAATATGCTTAAAAAGCATTATGACGTCCTCATCTTTTATTTTAAGGCATTGTCAAAATCTTTTTATAACCAGAAACACCTTAAAAAATAAAATTTCATAATGAACTCTTAACGAAGTAAAAATAAAACGCAAAAATTCTTCGCGTCTCTTTGAAACAAAAGGCCCCCTTAAAAATCTCGCGAGTGAAACTTCAAGTGGCCGTTTTGAATTTCGAGCGGGAGCGCCACGCACACATCCATAAAGCCACCCCTGTGTTATTGTTCACTAAACTCTGTGGATAAAGCAGATTTTGGTTACGCTACTCAACGGTAGATGGCGCTGTTTTCAAAAGTATCGTTACAATTATTATTGTAGTTTAGTTTAATAATTAAACATTTTTATTAAGAATCAGGTATCTTAATAAAATTCTTACAACTCTAAACATCAAAATTTGGTATTAAATGCAGTCTGTTGAGTTCAAAGCTATATTTTAAATAGTTTCTTAATAATTACACAGATGGCGTTAGATGTATCATTAGGGTTTAACTTAAAAACCCATTTTATTCCCGTACGTGACTTTCAAAGCAAAGTGTCTCATTTTCCGTTTAAATTGCTTCTGCGTCTTATTTGGTAGGCTTTTACGCATTCGAACTCATTTCTCGTCGCTTTTATGAGAATATACGTAGGTACTTTAGCCGTCCTAATAAGAAATATATACGAGGAAAAGATTTAATTATTATTGGTTTTAGAACTTATTTGAACTTGACTTATTGGAATATTTCTATATTTAAGTATAACCGACTATTCTGTACCGTTAACGATGTACTATTTTGAACACAATGGCTCATTGGTAGAGAATGCCTTAAGGCATTACAATTTTATTGTAAATTTTAGATAGAGTAAATATAAACAAATAACAGATAATTAAACATTGAACGATTCATTGAAATAGTCATAATCTTTCTATATATGTATGTACCTAGTATAAGGTATTACCTATGGCTACTACATCTACATGTATCTATATGAATTCACTCTTTTTTTTCCCAAAGCATTCAAAATTAAGGTAAGTATCTATACCATACACACAAATACAAATTCTAATAAGATTCTCATATTATTACGAATTGATAGTAGGCTCCTTCAAATAAATAAGCAAAGCTTTCAAGTTTTGATTCTTAGGAATAAAACAGTTGGTACCTACCTATCTTCCTATTATGAGCTTATAAGGCATACCGTATACCTAACTAATAAAAATACTCGCTATTACCGTTTTGACTTAGTATGCAGATAAATGAAGTAGAATTGTATACGTGTAAAGTAGAAATAGCTAACAAATAAATTTATTTTAAAATGTAATTAATATCTTCTAAATATAAAAATTTGTTCCTCGTCCGTTATTCCGATACAACGTGAATATAGCAGCTTATTTTTTGCATAATTAGATTTATTTCTGTCTCTTTCCCGGCACCACCCCTTTGCAGTTTTTTGCATGATCCCTACCCCAGAAGATTTTAGACGCTTTTAGTTCGAAACTTGCGCAAGAGTCGACTGTTTGCTATAAAATAAATTCGACGTGTTTGTTTTTTAATTGTGTTAGTGTTAATAGAATTTTAAGATAGTAAACGATATTTATTATTATTAGAAACGGTATTTTTGTTGTGCAAAGCGAGTTTGTAGGATTCTTCTATAGGTACCTACTGTGTAGGTAATCTTATCGTACATTTATGTAAAACAACTAGGAAAAACCGATTTAACTGGTGTCATATTAATTTTTAAAATGAATTAAATTGGCGTACCTATAGTTATTATTATGCTGACGATTTAAAACACTTAACCTTTTTTCTAAAAATATATAATAAACGTGAAAGCATGAAAAATAATACTTACAAACATTTATTTTGAAGTGAGTGTACATAGGTACCTACTGACAGTACCTACTTAATTATAAAACATCTCAATTAAAATTGTGATTACGAACCTACATATTTCGAATTAATAAACGAATTCCCGATAGGCTACAAAAGCGATAAAGTTTCAAACAGTCTGTAGATTAGATACCGCTTCTAGGTAATTAACTCCGTCTAATTTACACATTTAGCAATCCCACCATTTCACACATAACAAATTCTTCTCACACCATGGTCGTGTATGCACGACGGTGGTGTTAGATGGTGTAATTACAGTGAGCCGACTATCCTTTGTCCAGACTCAGGACCGTGGCGAGATTGCTATCTCGATAGTTAGATAGGTAATAGGTACCTACCGTCAACAGAATACCTATCATTATTACTAAATAAAAGACATTGACAATTTAATCTAAATGCAGATATTAAAGCAGAATTTATCGTAGAGAATATAAATATATACATATAAGTAGGTAGTTTATTCCCGACAGTGAATGTTATCTAATACTGATTGTACGTACCTATGCAAAAAGTGCGTAGGTACGAGTACTTATAGGTAGTAAAAAACTAGATATTTACGTAAATTTTATAAGTAATTTCTGAAACCTTGGAATTACGAAATGAAATGAAACAATTACTTGTCTATACTTATATAGGATTTAACTTGCGTATTGTATTTATTATAGGTACCTAACCGTATTTTATTATTAGGGTTAGACTATCGTCAGCTCAGCCGCATTATGAATATGGGAGCTGTAAAGATTTCTAAACGTCAGCAAATAAAATAAAATACGCGAGTTAAATCCGTTATAATTGTTTCAGTGCTATACGTAAATATAGTTAAGTAATTGTGGAATTTGATTACGCTGTGACTGCATTTTAATCACCAATTAAGTACGTATTAATGTTAATTTAAGATAAAATTTAATTATACAAAATACGCATTAAGTATACCTATTCGGAATATACGTTTTTACCTATATGCAAAATTTAATAGTTACAAGATTTTACACATTGCTCTACCATAATTACTTATAATGAAGATTCCTCTTTTTGGTTTACCTTTTTGGGTACCTACGTATCTAATAAAAATGCGTACCTAATGCAGGTACATTTTTTTCTTAGATAGCAATTTATTAAAACTTCAACATAAGGTCAAGAAATTCGAGTGAAATCCTTTATGTAATACATATTTTTTTTCTACTTCCATACCTAATCAAAATAATTTTCTCTGTAATCCATACACGAGTTTTAAATAGGTACGTATCTAACAATCGTGTAATTGAATAGTCGTAAATGCGCAGTTAAGGGCACGCATAATCTTAACTTCACGTTTTACTATAAAACTAATCGTAAACTAGAAATAACCTTTGTTGTCTGACTTTTAGCTCAAGTTAAGAAACGAAATTGCTAGGTGCCTATTTTATCATTGTCGTTCTAAATAGCTGTTTGGTTGTATACAATTTACATTTTTAATGTTCGTATCCAGGTTTTATATACCTAGTTATATGGTTTCTTAAAGTTCACAACTACAGCTGATAAAAAGTAAGAATTTAAACATTTTACACACAAATATGTAATGTATTTTTTTAGACAACGGACCGACACAATCAATCGTCTTGTTTAACATATATAAGCTTGCGAACCCTGCTGTTAAAAAGGTCACCAATTAAGTCCTAAAAGTTATGGCACTTAGCAAAACAAGTGGCTAAATTATGTGGGCAAAGTGTTTGGAATTTTCAGTCAAAATGTTGGCGAGTTTATTGTTCAATTAAAGTAAGAAAACACCGAATTGTCGGCGCATTAATGAAGTGGGAATTCTTACGATTGTCAGCGTGAGGAGATAAGAAATGACCAAGCTCAAGCTAAAAGACGTAGCGACATAATTAATACTAAAATAAAATTGAGAGTTCTAGCAAAATACTCGAATCTTAATTTAATAACATCTGATGCTTTGGTGGTTCAACGAAATGCGTAAATGAAATTCCTTCAATAAGAACAAACCAACTCAATTTTTAAGTGAAGAGTGTGGCAGGGTGTGAGTTCACGTCAAACTTCAACTGTCTAATCTTCGTTATTTTGCTATGTGTCTAATATTTTTTGGTCATCTAACTGATGGACTTGTATTTCTTTCAGTTCACAAGCCCATTCCACACTATTCGCTTAATACTTGTCGGTGTGAGGTGGTCGAATGGACCGGGTCCTAAAGTGTGGAGGACGCGGCATCCGCGATCCTGCGATAACGTGCTTGGTGCTAAAATTTACTATTTTACAGACTACTCTGATACAGAGATGAAGATATTTAAGAAAAAGACAATCCTGTTACTTTTTACATTGAAAGAATATAACTTAAAAAAACATTTTAGAACTTTTTTTGTGGCGTTTCGTCAATATCTCAGTTTCTACGTTTGCAACTCTGTGAGGTGACGTTTCAGTTACTTTAATAAAATTTCTAGGTTATATTTCGTTCAATTAATTATATAAATAAATATGAATCACTGAAATAATATATGCACGCGCATAACTTCCGGTCGACTGCACCAAATTGGACAATCCTTTTTTTTGTGTTTATTGTCATGACAAGGTTTGTACAAAGGAAAATTGAATTAAAAATAAATATGTCAAAATCAGAATATGGCGATAAGAAGTTCGTCAGGATCAGCTAATTAATATTAAACCTTAAAAAAACTAAGTTGATTATCCCTGCCGATATTTGATAAGTATGATATTAAGAACTTACCATACTAAATACGTACGTCTGAAATGCTGTTTATAAAGCGGACTTGAACAAAATAATAAATGTAGAATATGTTTTTTTATTTAATATTAAGTAACCTGTGTTTGTAGATGGTGGATATCGTAGATTTATAAACGCGATAGTTACTTCACTGCGTTTTATTACGCGGTGAGGTGTAATTGGTGAGACGTTGGACGCGACTGTTATTTCCTGGATAGTGAATGCATAGTTATGTAGGTACCTAGGTACTTTACTTGAGAATCACAAAATTAATGTTAAAATTAGCTTTACTATTGTTAATGCTAAGAATTCTGAGGGTGATTTTTAAGAAAATAAACACTGTTCTACAGTTGTTTTGTTACCATATTAAAATTATGGCCACAATTTATGAAACTATTAATAATTATGAAGAATTTGCTGCGTGTTACTTTTGTTTTCTAACAAGCCGATGAGTGTTAAAAATACGAGCACATTGAGATCTTTCATGAATGATTTTTATAAAGAGCTTTGTAAATTATGTAAGTATTAAGTTATTTAATGGAAAATGTTAATAATATATCTTTTCATTAGTATTACCTACGGAAATAACTACGTATAATTAGCAATATGCATTAGTGTAGCTTCAAACATATTATATCGATTTAACCGATAAGGTATTATGTATAGCAGTTTATATAGCAATCACAATATAACGAAACAAATACAGGGATTTTTTTTTAAATAAATAATTACTCTACACTAGACTAAAGATGGTAGATAGCGTAGATTTATGCGTTAGATAGATACAGCGCTATCTTTTATTAAGCTGTGTTTGACGATGGCGGTACAGGTAAACGAGCAATTGGCAAAACCAACGTATTAGCGTTTTTGATTTTAGCTATATGAGTACCAATTAAAAATAGGGTAAATATGTACCTACATGATAAATGTGATAATTAAAAGTATTATACATTTATCTAATGTTGCAATTCATCGTGTGCTGAGTGCTTGATGATAATGATTCGTTTTGAAAATGTATGTAATTAATTCTTAAGAATTAATCAATACTTCCCGTGCCTGTGCGACCCGGGGTCAAGATGACCCCCGACTCATTACCCGGAAAATTGCCCGTTTATTGACCCCAAATACATTAACCTCAGATAAGATAACATAAGATACTGCCATTAGCCACGGCGTTAAGATATCGTAAGGTCGCCAGGTCGTGAGTTTGATGTTTTGTTAGAAGCTGCATGCGATTAGTACTACCTATTTCTAAATTTCTCAGTTTATTCTTTTGACTCGTGGAGAATGTCTCAAAGCAAATTAATTTCGCCTTGCAGATTTACTTACCTACTTCTATTAAGTTTTGTGCAATAAATTATAAATAAATAAAAATTCACTATAAGGTTTACAATAGGTAGGTACAAACATATTTCTAAACTTCATCACGATCTTTAAATGCCTATTACACAAATTTTGCAAGTCGTTTCATATTTCGAATGTCTGTCAACTCGAATCACGGCAAATTTCGAATTTCGTGTTCCGAATACAAAATACCCTTCAAGTCAAATAACGAGCCCACACGAAGCATGACAAAATCATAAGAAATCATTACGCATCCACGCAAACTGTTCGGGCCCTAATTTTGTAGGAGCTTGGAAAACTCCCATATACCATGTTTGCTGAGGCATTTTTGACAATAAACGTTCCAAACAAAACTGTACCGTGCACCCACACCCTAAAATACAAATCCGTTCGCAGGATTTTGAAGACAATCATTCACATATCGATATAAGATTTAATTTAATTTCAACTTTAGCGATACGTATTTAAGGTTAAAATTGCATCGTCGTAAGAAAGAGTCAACAAAAACATGCGAGAGAGAAAAAACCGGCTTCTTTTTGCTTGGCTCCCCTAGGGTGGGGTAAAGAAATGTCCGCTAGGGGGTGCAGGGGGGCCACCCTAGTAGTTTTTCGTCGGAATCACGCGTTTCGCGACACGCCATACCCGTGTATTGATTTTTCAGCACATGCTCAGGTGGCGCTACGTGTGTTGACGGCTTTATGCGGCTTTTTTCTTTATTTACTTACGTTCGATATCTGAACCCTCTGCAATCTTATTTTCGATTCGTTTAAATAAATGTTTTAATATAAAATGAATGTTTAGAACATTTTATTTCCAGTCAACTTTCGGAGTTTAACTTTCGTTTTCGTATAGGATTTTCTTTGGAATCCTTTTCAATATAGGTAGGTAAGTACTTATATATTTACACTTCTTATTTATATAATACATTTTCGGGGCTAAATCAACTTCGATCGAATTGAATTCGATAACAAGGTAGGTAGGTACCTAGTTTATAACGATGTTTAAATTCAGGCTAGGAGTCAAGTAGGTATAATCAAACTTACTCATATTTGTGAGAAAAAAATACAACTGCACGGCATAAAACATGACTGACGACAACGTACCTATCTTATCTAAGATTAAAAATTATACAAAAATAATCCTCGACAAATTCCCACATTAGTTAAATGCAAATGTAAAGGTGTCACAAGATTAGCATCTTATTATGATTCCGCGATTGGTTCCGAACACTTCTGTTTGCGGCCGATTCGTTGCGGGCCGGTGTGTTGGCACCTTTATATTGTTGTTTGATTTTGGAATTATGCGTTAGATTGTTTTGAATTTGGAATAAATTTCGAATCAGTAATATCTATACAAATACACTATGAATATAGCAGCGCATATAGTATAGCTATTATGCGCTACGGTTTCATCAACATGGAAATCAATACTTTTAAACTTTTAATTAAGATCCTTATAAATCTTTGCGATAAACAGCTTCATTTATCGGTGTTAAAAGCTTCAGCTTAATATAAATATGTAGAATAGGTATTAGGAATAACTAATGATAAATAATTATTTTTAGGACAGGTCCATTAAATTTCGAAAAAAATTAGCTCGATATTTGATGTTTTAGGTAATAATATTATTGAAACATTGAAAGAGATAAAACAAGACCGTCTTTAAATATTTATACTCTGGACTTACCGTTTCGAAACAAAGTCTTTATCTATAAAGAGGATAAATCGCCCGCCGCACGCGGGTTAATGGCGCGCGAGTAACTGCTGAAATATTGTCTCCACTTTGTTGTCTTGAAATATAGCATTATACGACCAGATATTCTTAAAGACGACGTTTATATTACTTTTACGGAAAGTTTTTGATATGTGCTGTTAAGGCTTTCAAACTATCACAAACAAATACCTATTACAAGTTTCATTCAAGTAAGTACCTACCTACTTCGTAGTTCTTATTTTCGTGCCATAGTGTTTCAGTATTTAAGAGTATATAATGTTTTCTTCGCTTAATATAACGTAGCCCGTGGGCTTAGTTTGCGGTATTTTTATCTGGTATCACTGACATGCGCCTCTTTAATATAGGTGCCTAGACACGTTCAAAAGTGATGATACTCTTACCCAAAAAAAAAATAAGAATATTCGCCAAAATACTTTAATTCTAAATTCATAACATATTCTTTTCAATCTAATCTGCATGCTGTTTTACTAATTTTACGATCTCTCCCCAAATAAAAGAATAAGTCTTACAACTGTATAAATAAAGTTCAGAATCATTCACAAACGCATTCAAATGTTTCAAAAGGTGCGTCCTTTGTTTCGAAGCGCCGATTTTGTTTACAATTTAAATATTTTATACGTGACAATAGACAAAAACCGGTACTTGTAACTGTAAAAAATTAAATATAAAAATTATGACGGTTGCCCTTTTGTCTTTTAATATATGCAAATGCTTGGCGGATGTCACGCTGTACGGAAGTGGGATGTTTTTTTATGCACACAAATCTATTATTTGGAATCTGCGCATTTGTAGGTTCATCGTCGTATTTAAGAGCTGGGATCTTGTCTATGTACCGGTCTCGGCTGTTGTTTGTCTTATGCCAGATCTTTTAGTTGTCTGTACGACATGTCACCTGCCTTTTCTTTCGACGTAGCTCCTCCTTGGTCTTTTTACATTTCTTTCTCTTTTCTTCTTTCTTTCTTTTGTAGTTTGTCGGATGAAATTTTGTAACTCGCGTCTTTTGTTTTAGAATCAGATACCTAATCACTCTATCTAATTGGTTTTGGGTATCTAATTACTCGCGAAAATTCACTTAGTTAGGTACTCAATAAAATATATAGTTAGGTAATTGACATGACTTTATCAAGAACTTAGATTTATTACAATTCATTAAGCAATCAAATTTGCATTGACTCGTAATTAAAAATAAAGATAGGTTCAACACTTGAACTAACCAGCAAGTACTTACTTTTATTATACTCGTCAAAATAAATATTAATTTATTCAAAACCAATTTTATTATCTGCAAACTGTATGAAATAACTATTAATAATTTAAGACAGGGCACATTTTAAACGATTCTCGATCGACGGCAATAAAACATTATTGTATTGTTATTTTAATAGTAACAATTAATCTTATGTTTTGCGAACAAAAGTATTATCACTTGGTACGTACAATGTTAAATATTGTTATTAAGTTCTGTTGTGAATTTCGATTTGATTTTATCTTTTTATTAATTTGTATGGTAAGTTTTAATAAGGTAAGTACTTATATCATTTATTAGGTTCTGTGAAAAGGTACCTGCTATTTACATTACACGTTTACTAAAGTTAAATAATTATTATTGCGATTACCTTAGGTTTTTTTATTACTTTAATGACACTTATAATTTCATTTAATATAGAAGTACCTACCCAGGAAAAGTAGATATAATACCTATGAAGGTGTTTGTATGTAATTACTAAGAATAACAGAATTTTCTCGCTGTTTTTGTTCAATGGAAACCCTTTTACCGCAAACATCTTTTATAATTGTTCAACATATTTTAAGGTCGTGGGAAAGGTCTCCCGCAAACATATATATCACCTCTAACAAAGGCTTGCATAATTACAGACTACAAACTCTAAATATGACAGCCCAACGAAAACATTTGATCTCATTACGCATACAAAAATCCATAAAATGGAACACAAAAGTCTACATTGTCGTTGCGCGAAAAGTTAAAATATTCCTCACAAACCCCTTCATCTCAACGAAGTTTTTAAACACATAAAACCGACATAGACATGCAAAATAGATCATGCGTCTTCGTATTCAAATTCGATATTCAAATTCACTTCGGAAGAGCAATTTTGACACTCCGAAGAATAACCCTTTTACTTTTTTATTCAAATTAGGTATTCTTTAAGGCCAGTATCAATAAAGCAGATTAAAAAATCTTAAAAGATGCGTTAATGTATTCATAGATTTCGTGAGAACGGACGTACGTTTTGGATGCGGATATGAGAATTCTGTCTTTGTGGAGTAATCGATGGGGTCGGGTATTATGGAAAGCTGTGTCAACATTTGGAGTTATATGTTAATTTATTGACTTTGATTGAAAATACGTATACTTAACTGTATTTTGGAGGTGTACTTTCTAATATGTACCTACTACGCAGCAAGTAAAAAAAGTCTTATCTACACCTTACACTTCGGAATATATAAGACTAGGTAATCATATTTTCTTAAATTCTAAGTCTAATTACCTACCTATTCATAGCTTTATGTAATTTCTCTATTAGGTACGTATCTTCGTAAATAAATAATAAAGCAATGCAAACTATAACCAACAGTTCACAAAAAAAATAACTTGTAAAATATATGATCGTTCCTAAAAATTACGTAACACATTAATATTTAGAGAATAACCTGTAGACACGCTATAGATCTCAACATGCCAGCGCGAGCGGTTGCGTTTCTATCGCAAACGTCTTCCCCTTGCGATTGCATTCAAATTCAAATTTTGTCCCATACAAGGCAGGTGTACTGAGATCCTGTCTTTTATTCAAATTTCCGTTCCTATATAGAATTGTTTTAGAAGTAATAAAAAAATCATGTACCTACTTGGATTTACCTACCTATTTTCTATGATTAATCTATTTTTTTTATTTCATATCCTTCTACGTATCGTCTTCTTCAATAAGACCTGTATTTTTTTGTAGTTATATTATATTCCATTTTGATTAATACATTTGCATTCTCTTTTTTTAGAGTAAATAAATTATAAATACCACTTAAAACATTATTAAATTACAATCTATTATTTGCTATAAGAACAGAATGTTTACATCGAGAAAAAAATAATAATAATAATATGCTTTATAATTAACCAACAATATTTTTCCGTTGCAACATTCTAGAAACATTGGCTACCTACGTTCTCAATTCAAATGTCTAAAAATAAAGAGGCACCTGGAGAGAACCGGTTGTAATTTTTTCGCGATTTGCATACGGAGGGTTAATTGTCCGCGATTATTTGAGCTCACGCATATTTCTAATTATTCAAGGGTTAATGTATTCGATTTTTGAATGCAAACGTGTGATTTTTTACTTTAGAGATTCAGTCTGTCATTGAAGTTTGTTGAGTGCGGAACTAGTGATAATTAAAGTGTTAGAATGTTATTATTATTATTATACTTAGTTTTAGGGGTAAGTTCAATTTTAAAGTGCTTTTTAATCAAAAGGAATGTGATGTAACCATAAAATAGTTTTAGTTATTTCAATATAAGTCTATAGTTAAATTCGGCATTACTAGGTAGGTATATTATATACTTACTATTTTAGCTATTTCCTACAGTCTTATCTGAGTGTAATTCAAATGTTCATGTTTATATAATTTAATGCATTATTATCAGAGTTTCCATGTGTTCATTAATAATTGTATCCTACTATAAATTTACTTCACATAATCAATATAGATTTTCATCGCTACGTTCTGATATTTCTGTCCGATATTTCCATTTACAAAGAGATAAAAGTATTTTCTCTTCGAAACCTAATAGCGATTTCTTTTCCAAAGCCGTTTCTTATAAGCCGTTACTTTGAAAGCGAAATTCTTTAGCAAATAAATTTTCCTTTTCACTCACTCATTCTTAAATTCCAAACTTAAAAATTGCACAGATTAAATACTCTATGATGAAGCCTTAACTTAATAAACAAAACCAAATAACAATACTATTAACGAATAAATTTAAAAATCTAATATTCGAATCCGCCAAATCAAGAGTAGTGATGTACCAGCGGCCATGCATCACGGATAATGATTGGATTTGCCCCGCCTACGTCATCAATCACTGGACGAAGTGGGTGGCAGCATCGACCAACATAACTTGACCCCTGACTTCCTATAAACAAACCCAAGCCCAAACTACAACGTCTCTAGGCTCACGAGGGACAGGAGGTCAGAATAGGCTGGTGGTTTCAAAGCTAGGGAGGTTTTTCGCGAAGCCATTGTGTCTTGTTAGAGCTATGGTAATGTCTTGGATGGTAGGATGTAAGTAAATTATGTTTTTTGGTGCGTAGAGTGCAGAAATAATGTATATTTTAGCATTATACTGTCGTTACGTCTATAACGTAACCACGGGCAAATGCTGACTAAGTCCATTTAGTACGCAAGAAGTTAAATAGCGACATTGTGGCAGAATACCGTAATTAATTTCTGATGTTTTCGCGGCTAGTAGATTGAGATAAAACAAATTGTTGTAATTATTTTTCTTCAAAATTAACAATAGAAAATAAAATATATATTTATACTTACTAGAAACGCAAATACACGATAAACTTTTTGAATAAGTATAAAATAAGTTCAATTTTATTTCTCAGAATGTATTTTTTACATCTCTAAGTATAAAAAATGAAACATAATAATAGAACTATATACCAACATAACAATGTAATAAAGAGGACGAGTGAGGGGGGGGTAATCCCGCGGGAGAGGGAGGGAGTTCGAAATTGAGAAGATGTAAGAAGATTACCCGCTGATGTATTACGTGACGACTACTGGGGAGGCATAGACAACGAGCATTTTTCCAAAGTCAAAATATATTTATGAATATCAGGCCGAAAACAATGTAATGGTTTGAAACATTTATTTTTAAGAATAATACAGCGTTTTTAAAGTGTTTAATTTGCTCCGGTTTAAGACTAGGTACGTTACAAAAACACTATTTATAATATTAATAAGTCTTTGTAGATATAAGGTTCTTCTGAACCTGGATACAATATGTAGGTGATTAAAAAATAAACGTACATTTATATTGTAGACATAGTTCCCTATTAGGTATATTTTTAACAATTATTTTTATCTTAATGCCATTCACTCTATAGTTAGATACCTACACTCTCTGTACCTAAAGTATTCCAAAGAAAATCCTCCAATTTTACCGTCTTCAATAAATAAAGAGAATCTTCATACAAGAAAGTTTTGACACAAAAACAAGCTCATATTTTCGCATCAGGCCGCCATTTTGGGCTCGGATTAGGCCCTATTTCCATACATATGAGATAGACATCTCGCGCGCCCCCTTTGTAGTTAAGGATTCCTTTTTACTTTTTTACGAACCTTTGTCTCGCTTTCTTTGGAGTTTTTAGACTTGGCGCACTTGTTTTGTGAGTAAAATCTTAATGTATCCTTCAGGAGAGAGCTTTGGTTGAAGTTCGGTTTAGACCTGTTTTTTCATTTTGACTTTATATAGGTATAGGTACTTAGAATGAGTAAAACATGATAATCACAGCGGAAAAGTACATTATGTAACTTATTCACTCACAGCTTTAGATTGGAAGAGAAACAATAGAAATAGTACCTAATAGAAGGAAGATTAGTCATATTTATTTCTTCAAAATTTTACAATGAAATAACTAATAGGTATATATACTTACATAAATTTTACTGTTACTGAATGATATTATATGTAACAGGTACCTATTTTAATAATGTAGTCTTAATTAAAAATACAAATCAATAATACATACCTACAAAAAACCCAATAATTTTTATCCTAGGATACTTGTATTTATGTAACCTTTAAACAAGTAGTTATAGTATCAAAAATTCCTATATCTAACTTATAATCAACTTGTACATATTACTACGTATTTGAGCAATCGCAAAAAACGTTTTACTTTTAATTTTTGTTAACTACTTTAGGATAATAGGTACATTATATCTCTATACGCAGACAAGTTTCACATAATTTCAGACGAAGCTTAAGAAGCAGAGTATAAAAACAATATTCAGATGATTTTCAACACGCATTAGTAGCAACGCGTAATATATCAAGCGTCGCATGTGGCTGACGCAGAAATATTGCGATGCATCAAGACTCGCGGGGTGAACTTAGAACAACCGCGCAAGTCATAAGAGACATACTTACTTAACGTTCATTTATTATAATACACCTACTAGCTTATGTGTGCTCCGAGAAGCATTTAAGAACTTTAACACTCAGTGGTGTAGCGGTAAAACGACCTATTATCAACGCACAACTAAAACTAATCAGGTTAGATAGAAGCGTGAAATTTTACATGGAGGTCTACTTCATTACGCAAGAGAGATATATATATATGAAGGTACTTACCTTAAATGGTTAAATTGATAGGTACCTTAAAAGTGTTAAGACGAGTAAAACGCGAAATATATGTGCGCGAAGTCGAAGGCTTGCAAACTTATAAAAATAAACTTATGATTTCAAAAATTATCAAACACCTTATAATTTCTTAAACTTTCGTGATTATTACATATTATATAGACCGATTATAACGCATTAAACGCGTACGTTTTATTCTCATCTTTTGAAGACATTTGGTAGGTTCAGTTACTATATTCGTAGCAGAAGCTGACGATAGCCTAACACTGTAAGTCTACTATGAATATTATCATATTAACTGTAAAGTTTTCAAAACATCATCACCATTTCATGTTTGACTACTTATTCGCTTCAGGTCATAATTTGGCCAGAACAATATTTTCCATAAGAAACGCAAGGGAGGGGTCCGTTTTGAAAAATGCTGAGCTTCGTGACGGTGAAAATATAAAATTGTGCGCGTAATCATAACGTATTTCTGGAGACCGCTGTGACAGATGAATTATACACAGGGAATATGAGAAAATATAAGTCTAATGTGTTCTTCACGTTCTATCATTAAACTTAAGAATGGATAAAGGAATGAAATAGGCACAAAATACTAATAATTTGGCTACGCACGTGTACCTACTTATGCAGGTATTTTTTTTTGTATAAGTAAAAATGAGTTAAAATGGGAATTGATTTTACGGTGAAAAAATATTCCAGGATGTAGGGTTTAAGGGGGCAGTTCTATTAGGCACATCTGATATAATTTAATTCATTCTGCTTTTGAAGATCATCTCGGAAAGAAGAGTCGAGGTTTTTAATCTGTAATATGTAACTAGGAGCAGGTAAAATTGCGTTTTGGACAAATCTTGATCCAAAATAAATAAAATGGAGCCAATTGGTATCGTATAGGGACCTAGTCAGTCTATACAATTATATTGACCGAAATTTGTAAAAATAAATGTTTTACTCCTATACTTACATATAATTATTTTATAAAAAATCCTTCCTTGGCAGTCGCGTAAAAAAGAAGGTTATTCTACCATAAACTTTGTAACCATCTTAAAAAGAAATAATACCACATCAACAGGAGGTATATTTCCTCATATTTCTCAATAAACTCGATAAATCACAAAATATAATTCCTTAAAAACTCGGCTACACGCTCCGTAATATCTAACATTTACACCTGTCTGCCTTTTCTATCGCACGAAACTCTCAAACATCTATTGAAAACCCAAAACAGGGAGGTGCGCCCCCTTCTACCCCCTCGTTATTCCACTTCCCTTCTCCCCTTTCTTTCCACTAACTTCGCATCGTCATCCGTATTACTAGGGCCTTAACTTATGTGAGGGTACAACACGAAACGTACCCACACAACTTAAAAGACACCTTACGAACTTACGTCAAGATACAGAATACAACGTTTCTAAAATCCAATTTCATTTTTTTATTACCAAACGATTTTACTCCCTATTTTTAAAACGCCAAGTACCATTATGCCTTGAAGTTTCCCCGTTCAATTTCGTGATAGTAGTTGGTACTGATTCCTCGGCATTACTTTTTCCTTCTTTGTGGAGGTATTTTATGCGAGTTTAAAGTCTTATGTGGATAATTGTACCGTGTCGCAACTGTTGATAGCTTTATGCTGTCGTGTGTGAGGTTTTATGTATGGCGTGCGTGTATACTAGACTTTACATCGTACAATGTAATAATGAAAACTTTTTTCTCATAACACATAATGTCAGAAAGCTAATGAAATTGTGCATTTTTAATTTAGAATTATCTTGGAACGTAAATATTTAGGATTGTATAAGTAGGTAGTACTTTTTCAAGATATCGTTAAAAACTCCTTATCTATGTAGGTACAAGATGTACATAGTTACTTACTGGATTCAATGTTTTGTATTACATACTATGTTTTTAATTAACCAACGTAACTACATGTTATTATGTTACACGTACATGTAAAATGGTGTAAGGAAAATTAACGTACCTAGTTTCTTGATCATATTCTGTCTAACTCAAACAATGAACATTATCCTGTAAAATCTTCTCAGCCAGATAAAACCAAAACAGAATGACAGCGTTCATACAAAATTTAATGACGGCATTAAGCAAACAAAACGTCTTTTTCTTTAATGCATTGTATTTATAACATACCATTTTTAACTCTATTTCAATGTTGTTAGGGATGCAATTTACAAAAAAATCAAGTAATTTATAATTTACCCCAGATACTTACAGTTATTTGTCAAGACCACTAATTGCCTGTTATATTGGGCTAAAAGGGAGTTTTTCGGCTTATTAAGTTTCCTATTGATATACTTTTGAAAGGGAAGTGACAAGGATTATCCCTATTTACTACATTTATTACCTAGATGTTGCGTAGATATTTTGAAATATCTACTGTAGGTAATTAAGATTTTAAAGGTAAGAAGGAAAGTAATTTTCGTATTTGTAAAAGGCACTAGGAGCATTGTATTTAAATTAATATAGAGCATTCCGAATATTTCCGAAATTTAGGATAAAATTTACCTAAGTGTGGAATTTTAGACAGATTAACATAATTTGTACTTAATAATTATATATACTATACCTAACAATTTACATATAAGTATAAGAAGTTATAAAAAACATAATATTAGTCATTGGAACTTCATTATCACACTTTTCTACAAAATGCAATAATTATTAAGTTTTCATCAAATCCATTTCTATATTTAGATTTTCATTTCCACCGACCCCTGCAACCCTGAAAGAACTAGGCTACGAGGGCAAATCAGTTAATTAGGGGTAGGGGTAGGTCGGTATTTAACAGAGACCCCTAATTTGCTCCCCTGATCGATACATGGGTAAATTGGCGTCCCTTTGTCGCTAATTTTGAATTGAACTGCTTTACTGGGTGTTGCTTTACTGTGGACTTATCTATTTTAAATAGGTATTTGACTTTTAGAATATTAATATAAACAATAACAGATACATCTCACGTGTATTAAATTTTATCCTGACATTTCTGAATCTTTACATTTGCAATATTCGTAGCCGACTGCTGATGAGTCTAACATAACGATACAGACCTTAGTCTTTTTTCAATGTGTACATAATAACCACGAAAGTATCGAAAATGATTATTACCTAGACACCAACGTTAGCATATTTTATATTATTATTTATAACTTACAAATTGGAAAGAAAAAGGTACTTTAATTTAAAAAATCTTTCCTTTATTGTATGAGCATACAACTGTCTTCCATGGTTGCGTAACATGGAATTCAACTCTACCTTGGAACTTAGAATAGTATTAATAGCCACTACATTATAATAGAAAAATACAATGTAGGTAATATCGTTTCGTATTATTTGAGATTTATGGTGAGTACTTATTTATCGATATATTTAAATATAGGTATTACGTTGAAATCATTACCGTTCACAATTATTACATTACATGAGTACAGATAGTAACAACATGTATGATATTAATTTCAATAATATTACATACACTAACTACCTAATTTAAACCTGAAATATTAATTAGTTATTTTCATTCGCAGCGAAAAGACTAATGAGTGAATACAAATTTAGTGGAAAAGCTTTTGAATCGGGATTCGTATATGAATTAATTGAAAAGGCACGATTTGCTCATTGCAACGAATCCACAAATATTTTACATTTCGAAACAACAGCATAATGATTTGAATTTTTATTAATAAAATAAAATAAATAATTCGTAATAATTTTTGATGCTTTCGTGTTTATTAAATAATTTCTATAACGTAAAATCACTTTAAATAGTGTGTGTCCGTTACATTTCTTTCGTACTCACCAATAAATAATTCGTATTTCTATTCACATGCTCTGTCATGAGATAATAACATCATGCCGTTAAATAAGTACCTACTAAGAAAAACAAGTTTAGTTGTTTTGTCCATAATAAACAAATAGGTAAGGTAAGGTTTACAATTTAAAAAAAAACAAAGTAAACCCCAAGTCAGTTTAAAGAAATTGTTGTTTAGTCTTGATGAACTGATTTATTAGGTACTGTAATGTACATTAATTTGTCCGTATTGAAGCGAAATTGTCAAATTACCTTTTTGATAAACTTTTATAGAAAAAATAACACCTCCCGGACAGCACCAATGTTTACAGAAATATAACTGTTCTACTTACTTACATTTAATAGCATCATCGCAGCTCTCCGACCGCTAACGACTTTTTAACACAATATTACAAATTGGTTACGTTTGCGAATAATTCAATTAATAGTGCATTTCATACGTCTCGTTAAACACCATTTTCGCATCAGTTAGCTTAAATTATTCTACCTTACTTATTTTCGCAATGCTAATTCAATAACGGTAATGATCTTTTTGCGGTGAAATAAATTTACACGAATGAATGACAGGGTACGCAATGATAAGTGTTTCACGATCATTTTGCGATGATAATGGTTTTTGTAAAAATAATGGTTTTATTTAATTAATTTACACTTTGAAATTTAACAACTTGATTTATGTTACTACCCTTTTAATATAATATACTGTAAAGTTGTTTCTTCTTTGTTTTTAATTAGTAAGTAGGCAGGTAAGTATTTTTTTTTAAATAATATGACAGTGTAAATAAAGTCTTACATGTCTTTTTTGTATTATAGATATGATATTTTAATATGGTTCCTCAGTGTCGATATTATATGCGAGGGCGGTATTTATGCATTATTTCGCCAGTCAAATCCACTGCAGGGCGCACTAATGTGCCACTTCAGAATCAACCCCTACGAATTTTTTGCAACCATGTTTTTTCCTGTTAAAATTTTTGTTTGTCTTGCGTCCTTTTTATTTCCACATAAACCCGTATTAGTGTCTCTGTCTACCTATCGCCGAAGCGTGGGGTGGCAGAGGAAAATATGATACGTTTTTTTCGAGTTAAATTGATTTTCGGAAGTAGGTATGTGGAGGCCATGGTGGTTTTGCGAGTTTTGAATTTGGAAGGCGTAATGTAAATATTGAATTATAACATAATTTTGATAATGGACTTTAACGTGCCAGAAGTTTTAGCTATGTATTACAAACTGACATGACGTTTGTTTTGACTGTAAGTACCATTAGGTATAAGAATAAATTTATAGATACGTGCTTCCAATGAAGTTTTTGTCGAGGATTTTGACGTTTAGACATTTTGGCAATACCCTTACTTTTAGCTGACTGAATTGACAATAGTATTACATATCCATAAAAAAAAAAAGATTTTTCAGAGCACAAAAGAATATTGAGAAAGGTACTATTTATGTACCTACAATAGAACGAACAATAGTTACCTATTTATATTTTACGGTACTTATATCGCTTAATCTTAAACGTAACTAGTCCTGGATAAAAGTTGATCATGGGTTTTAATTTAGTTATAACTTTCCACACAAGTTGATTACTATCTTCAACTCGTTTGTATCCAAACTAATTTTGATAATTACAGCGACTAACAATTTCACTATAACACTCCCTTTTAATCATGTTGCCATAATTAAGGGAACATAAAGATTATATACTGTCACTAATTAAGATGGCTCCCATAAAACAACAGGTAAAATTATTACGTCCACGTCATAAAGAATTTGGTATAAAATTAATGGTCTATTAGGATATTGTGTCACTGAGTTAATTGCATATGAGAAACATTAAAAAATCATAAAAAAAGTTATTAAATATGTTTCTAATTATGCAGTAATTTGACTATTTTATGTTTCTTTTGTTCGAAGTGTCGGTTACAATTTTATAGCCAAGGTGACAAAATTTATTCTTTGGACTAATTTGAAACGTGTAATGTGTAGTTTTATTTTTTATGTGCGTTATTTTATTTTAATTAGGTATATAACTACTATGCGTTGCAGCTTACGACGATTAATGAATAATATAGTTTTTTAAAACTATTCCTTTACTTTCGTAATGAATACCTACCTACAGTCCTACACTTTAGTTAGCTACTTCAGGGATCAATCATTTTTTTTATTTTTGTACATTAAAAATGTAAATGAAATAGTTTGTGTAATGGTAACATGTGATATACTGTAGGTAATAAAAAAATAGAAAATTGTTCCCATACAAATTAGCCCATCGATTAAATACCTAGCATATCTTTTCATCGCGTCAACAACATTTCTAAAAGTTTAGCTTGAATATTTTAGCTACCGCCATAAATATAAGGCTGGCTGCAATCCGAGCACATGGAAATAATTATTGTGTTACATAACTAATTACTGTTGCTGGGAAGTTTTTTAATTAAACATTCTGGAGAAACCAAGAAAATCCACTCTTTAATCATGAAAAACAATCGCAAAAGATATATTGGCAGAAATATTTGGCAAATATACAAATGATTTTATTGGGACAAATTACAGATATTGATTTGATCTAAGTTCTAACTTAGATCAGTATATATCTGTAATTTGTCCCAATATAATAAGTATGATGATGTTCGCTATCAATTTAAATGCGATAGCTTTAGTTTCAGACTATAGTCAGCTCAATATGGGAACTATAGAGTTTTCGTTAACAAATAAAATTAAACACTCGAATTCAGTCCGTTATAATATAGTTGTCTCATTACACTGTCTTGTGTGTGCACTGTTTTTAGTCCAGGGCAGTATTTGCCTCGGGAAATCGCCGCAAAAATGAATATACATAAATTCCCTTTTTTATGTTGTGATCGGCCTAAGGGCTTGCGTGTTCGCACAGTTATCTGTTAAGTTCCAACGGTTAAACATCAAGTCGGTTCACAATTAACTATTCAGATCCCCCGATAAACAAATGCAAATTAACTGACAAAAACTACTGTAGTGGTCAACGCACTTTTATAGGTGTTACTTGCCTACTTACTGTCCCGAGAGAATCTTTTAGTCTAATTCAACTTGCGGAGTAAGCGAGTATTGTAATGGTATCCCTAAGAAAATTGATACGTAATGTAGTATTTAAAGTTTTTAAAAAAATAATGTTTGTAATGCACATATTATAAAAAACTTATATTAATTTCTAAAGCTTTCACACTAGTATTGGAATTAAAGAATTATCTCGTATATTACATATAATTTTTTTTTAAGACGATGGCTTAACACTCACTACTATAACTATTAGACTATAGACGCTAGAATTATACTATCGTCAGCTCAGTTTGCTACGAATATGGGGACTGCAATGTTTTCTCAACGACAGCATAAAATTAATATATTTACCTACGCGAGTTGGATCTCTTATATTTGCATCTTTTATATTGTTTTATGACCAATACACTAATTTAATTGGATAATATTGTGTTGATTTTTTATTTCACCTGTACCGAATTTGAAGTAAAAATATAGGTATACGTTATTCTATGTATGCATATAGCATATTTATTTGTCAAATAACGTTCAAATAAGTAATTTAATATTTTTTTATGTTACAGGTACTTACTTGCCTCCCGGAAATATCACACACCACTTAAAATAGAATATTTTTTAACAAGCTAATTAAAATGTATTACATAGTTAGAAATAGTTATAGTACCCACCTACTTAAACTTTAGTTTATATTTTACATTTCACTGTCTTATAATGTTTACGTATAATAATTTGGAATAATATTACGCTAAAGGCAAACCGAGTATGTTATTTAAATCTATAACAGTAATTTATTTGAATAATAAATAACATCCGTTATTTAAATAACCAAAATTAATTCGAATATTTTAAATTATATTTTATATCCATAAAAACCATTATAGTCATAATATAATGAAGACATAATTTTATGAATCATTTAGATCATTGATAACAATTATAGATTCGTGGCCGGGACCTATTCCGGCAGCGTCAGTAAAATGAAATAGTGACGTGAGATATTATCGGACCAGTAACTAATTGCACCTTTGTGGACGAGCCATTAAAACCAAGTCACACTCTTTGTAAGTAAATAAAACAATATAAAAACAGTATAAAAAATATTAGATAGATCATAATTTCTGATGCCTTTGCGGTTATCTCTCATTGGAAAGAGACTATACACGGATTTAACTCGCGTTGTTTAATTCCAAAGTAGATCATTGTTTCAACTTTGGATATTAATTCAGAGATCGCAATAGGTAGTGCCAATTTACCTAAACTTGGCGGGAGGAGGTGACTAAGAGTGGTTACAACCACCAAAAATATTATTTATTTTTATTGAACGCGGGATTTCCCGGGATTTATAAGAATACATAATCGATATAGATTCACACTCAGGGTGTAATGATTAATATTACTTAAAATAAAGTTTTCAAATAGTGTTTGCGTTTACAGGATACCTTTAGTTACTGTTCAATAGTTGAATAATAATTAATTTATTCCTATTATTTCTTTTGCAAAGATAATTAATTAGACCATTACACCCTGAGTGTGAATCTATATCGATTATGTATTCTTATAAATCCCGGGAAATCCCGCGTTCAATAAAAATAAATAATATTTTTGGTGGTTGTAACCACTCTTAGTCATCTCCTCCCGCCAAGTTTAGGTAAATTGGCACTACCTATTGCGATCTCTGGATATTATAATATGATAGGTATTCTAATAAGACATAAAATTTCTAATTGTTGTTGTTGGAAAATTGGAAATAAAAAACTATTCGACACATATCGTAAGTTTGTATCGTGTATTATTTATATACCTACCAAAATATATATGTACCTATATAAAAACGGTACTAATTCTATTCGTAGAGTCTCCACTAAGGCTTAATTAAAACTTCCCTTCTGTACTCATTTCTTTCATGATGCCGCATGCCGCTCTATTACACAGTTGACATTTATGATTTTGAAATAAATTTAAAAAATTAGGAGTTTGTTACTTACTCGGAACAATACTTACTAAGGATTGTCAGATAGAGATCTGGTATTAAAAAGAGAATGTTTATGTAAAAAGGCACTTACAACACACATATTTTCAACAATAAACTGTTTCTTAAATAATACTGACGCAAATTGTTTTATTATTCAAGGTACCATGTAGGTACCTTGTACCTTACATAAAATGGTAACTATATAAGTATTGCCGTCACAGGGGAAAAAGATGCATCTGCCTTTCTTTAATGTTTTATATAAAGTTATGTAAAAGTCGATGCATCGTTTTTTACTGATTCCGAATAATATGTAAAATAACTGCAATTTGAAAAAGAGTGTATATATATTTGAATAGCTTTTTCAGTATGATAAACAGTGTAGGTATGACAGTAGCTAAATAAAAATGTTTACCATTTGAAACTTGTTTGTATTGTAGTTTGTTCTTAACAATTGCCCCCCCATTGGAATAAAACAACTATAACGGATTTAACTCCCGTATTTTATTTTATTTGATGACGTTAAGAAAACTAAACAGTAAGTAGGTACATATTACATTTTAAACCTAGGTTAACACATTATATGTTCTAACCGAAGCTAACTAATCTAATAGGTAATTAACCTTAATAAATTAGAGATTTATATTGATTGAATGTCATCATCAACTACTTATATAAGTACCTACCTATCAGCAGAAGTTACCTAATATTTAACATAAATTCAAGTGACGTATTACCTATTTATTAATACCTACTACTGTTCTATTAAATTAATTGCTAAGGTATTTTAAGTAGGTAATCTACACCAAAAATCCTATTCAGTTTGAAGCAAAAAATCTGAATTCCATAAAATCCTTATCACAAAATCATCGTTTAACAAACTGTTAACGTGCGGCAGTTAAATATAACCCCAAATTACGTCATATTCATTAAATTTGACCAAAGGGTCGCTTTAGGAAGTTTTTTGATACTTTCAACTAATTAACATCAAAAAATTTAGTGTGCTTGTTCTAAATTGGATCGTATTTTTACAGACGTAAAGTTGTTTGTTAAATAGTTGGGTAGACGTGTTAAGACGACTTTAGTTGATAAAAGCTTAAATATCTTACCCTAATAGGAAACCTTTTAATGGTACGGTCAGTTGATTTTAGAATATTATTATGTCAGTTCCTTCCGTTCTTTAAATTAATCTAAGTATGACAGTACGTATATGTATTTGTAGGGTTCAGAGAAATTACAGGCAAGTTATTTTATTTGTTTATTTATAGGTAGGTACTTTGTTGCGCAAAACTTAAGTACACAAAAGGCGAACTTAATGCTTTAAGGCATTCTCTAAATATCAAATATTGAAAACCAATTTACAAATAACAAGTTTTAGTTACCAAATGAAACCCCACTATTAATAGTAGGGTTTTTAAGTTTTTATTAGTTTTGATTCAAGTTAAAAAAATGAAACTTTTTTTAAGTACTTTGTATAAGTATACGGAGTAAATTAACAAACGCTCATAGGTAGGTACTTGTAGCTGTTGTTAAATAAGGGTATTTGAGGTGAACTAACAATTGTCTCTAAATGTTACGGTTTTCTTATATCACCAAGGAACCCTCAGTCCAAACAAGCCCAGGGCGTGAACAATCCGAATTAACGCTTTCACTGTGCATACATTAACATGCTTTGAGCCCTTATAAATATTAAACAAAAAAACTATGTAATTAATGAGTTTTCAAGTAATCGTGTTTTTTGGATAGAACGCTGGGAATTGCTCGCGATGCTTATCAAGGTATCCGAGATCTGCCATTGAAGATTATTTTGATATGTTGTATTTATGTAAAATTTTCAAGGAATTTTACTTAATACAACTTACTATGAATACCGTTCATAATTAATTTTATAAACTACTATGAAATTATGGGTAATTTAAGGATAGATTTAATCTTCGAATTTATGTAACGTATAATTACGTTTTTGTAGGTTTATATTTAACTACAAGCTAAATTAAGAACCTTATATTCTACATACAAAATACCTATACCTACATACAAGCGCCAAGATCCAAATACGTAGTAATAACCCTCAATTAATGAAGCAATTACAAATAGCTGCTTATTTTCAAAACGATTATGTCTCGCGACAAGAGCGACAAGTTTAGTGATGAGCTAATGTGACAACAGTGACAGAGTAATCGTCGCTCAAACGTTAAATGTCACCTACGTGAAATGTTTCACTAGTAAACGTCGTAAATTATTCGATTTAGACTTGATAATTAGACCCCGCCGAGCAAAATAATATCTGCAACTTTTGTTTTCTTTACTTTTTATTTACCCATCGGCAAAAATTAAAATGGCCGTTTGTGTAATCAATACAGACAATAGAGATAAATGAACGAGTTAGTACTCACTTATATTTTATATATTTTCAATAAAATTGAATACAACCCAATTTCGTAATGAAAGAGTGTGGTCCGCTCGGATGATAAATATTGTGTGGCTTTGATTACGTGTTATTATGATTCGGTATATTATTGATTTATAATAAGAAGGTGTCGGAAAGGCTTTATCGGACTCAAATCGAAGCAATTAATATTGATAAACATTATACTTAAGGCATTTTAACAATAAGTATCAACATACGCCCAGAAGGCATTATAAAAAGGCCCTTATCAAAATCTAATTTCCATCACGATCCGCATAAATTTAAAAATGAAGAAACATAAAGACTTAACGCCGTGGCCACCAACAAATCTTAAGAAGTATAAGAATTAAAAAGAGGGAAAAGAAAAGGCGTTCGGAAATTGAATTAATTAGGGCATCAACAGGTGGTGAGATAACTCGCTTTAAGACTTCCAGCCAGTCTTAATAATTTCATTTCTACTTCCGTCTGGGGAGTCTTAACAATTTTTGTAGCTTTATTAAGAAATTTGGACAAGGTATTTTATAATTAATTTGCATTTTAAGTTTTCAGCTTATGAAAAGAGAAATTAAAACTTGAAATTGACTGCTTTATTTTATTATTGTAATAATTATAATGAATTATGGAGGCACTGATTATTACGGCACTAACATAGTTATATTAAAGTGATTTTTAACGTAGACATTTAAAACTAAAACAACGACGAAGTCAATCAATGTTAATTAGTAATTTATATAGATCAACGATATGCTCTTAATCATCAAATAATAATATTTATTTATTGGCCTCCTCCATTATTTCTACCTCCAAAACCTCCCTAAGCATTTTTTGTCTCAATTTGTTTAAAGATTGCGTCGCAATTAGTGATTAGTCTGTCTCCGACTGCCGTTAATGGCAGACGTTCGTCGCACGCTGCTTTCTGTTTTTGTTTCGTTAAATGATGATTGGCGCTTGAATTGTTAATGTTTGGACAAAAATATGGTCAACGAAAATAACATTCAAAGCTGTGAGAATTTAGTATAAAAGTTTTGATAACTCGATGATGGTAATATCACCTATTGGTTATGTAATATTAATGATAAAAAGGCGGGATAGGGGGATTGATATCAAGGTGTACTATCGCATGCTTTCGGGGTATGCCATTTTAGAAAAAAATTGCTTGCACTTGTTGCCTCACACACAGCCGCCAGGTACCAGGGTCGTTCAAGCGATTATTGCCTTAAAGGTGTAACATCGCCAGCACAGTTGATAGTACCTACATTTCACAAGAAAAACTAACAATCTAGGTTCACTTACACTCTTTACACTTACGTTATGCCATTGATTATCTTTAGACGATTTATCAAAAATCTTAATTGAACAACGAAATGCAATAATAATGAGATCTATATTCATCCTAATCGATATATAGGATTTTACATACTCAGGTACAAATTGTTCGAGCTCACGACATTGACTGTCCCTTGCAGGATTCCAACCACAGGTCTTCGGTTACGTAGGTACTCAGCAGACCACTAGAACAACAAGTATTGATACTAATAATAAGTATATGTAGTTAGTATTTAATAATATTTTTTTACATAAAATAGCAGGTAGACTTTAATTAGTCAATCATAGTACTTGGAATGAAACAACTTTAAACGGATTTAGCTCGCGTATTTTCTTTATTGGCTGACGTTTCGGAGTCTTTACAGATTCCATTATCGTAGCACGACTGAGCGCACAACAGTCTTATGTATGTAATCATAGTAATTAATATGTTTATGTACCTACATTATTTTATGTACTTGGTAAGAAAATTGTCTTTTTTAGGTACCACAAAGTGATATTTTCAATATATTTCCTGATTGTTTGTTCAGATTCCATATAAATGTGTAAATTATGTATCCTTTACAGCTATGATTTATGTGACATGTTCTAACCGTTAGCCGGGTCCACTTCCGGTAATGGCCGCCGTTTCCCGTCCCGAACTTCCGGTACCCATGGCGCCCAAAGAAAGGTTCAAACTTTGTGAAATATTTCACTGAAATAAAGATTTTACTGGTTATTCTACTTGTTTTATTTTTTATGTGCTGTGATGACATAATATCCGCATCTGTTCTTTTCGCATCGGTAATAAAGGCTTTTTAGTTTGAGTTACTTTTTCCTAAAATATGGAACAATTTTATTAATTTCCGTTGTTTCAAATTTTGTGGGGATTAGACGCCTATTGCTTTTATTTGCTATTAGTTATGGACTAGATCCATTATTAGAACGAATCATCGTTCCAAGAATTTTATACCTACAAATGGCTTTAGCTATATAATGCTATTATTGTATATTGTATTGTAACAACAAAATGCTATTATTGTATCGCATTAAATGAAACCAAAGAATATTCCTAAAGGAAATTGTTCTTAAATAATACAAAGATTAGAAATACTTAAGTAAACTTATGTGACAAACTTTGTTGACAAAACCCGATAATTTTTTTGTAAACGCATAGGTAAAATCTTAGAAATCTGTTTACAACGGCTAGTCATTTGGGTAGGAATATGATAAGTTAAAGAGGATCGAATGAACTTAGTTGTTTAAACCTTGTTAGCTATAAGAAGTACAAACATCTGAACCGATGTTCCCTTCAGCATCACGGTACATTAGTGGCATCTCAAATTTACGATTCACATTTGTACAATTTATAGCTTGAAGAAAACGACTGTGGGGGTGCGCCCCTTCAAGATTGCACCCCGTTCCAGAGATATGTTTATTTAGATGCAGAATAATGGTTTTCTTAGGTAAGTACTTGTAGGATGAAAAAACTCTACTAATACGTTCGGGGAATCGGGGCATTTTGATTTGAATTTCAAAGTTTGCGACATAGTTGTTGTGTCAGAAATAATAACAACTTTTAGCTGAAATTTTCTTTGTCTTAGTTGAAAACCTCCTTACTGTTCTGATATACAACAGAGTTTATTACTTTTCAGTAATGTTGGCAAAATTTATGTAGTGAAAACGAAGACTTCGCGACTTCGTTTACGCACGATGTGTAAAATAGTTTACACAATATCGTTATAAAATATAGCCTATGTGTTATTTTGAAGTCTATAAGATATATTGTTGTAAAGTTTCAATAAAATCCATTCAGTATTTTTCTCATGAAGGAGTAACAAATACTCACAAACTTTTGCCTACATAATATTAGTGTGATATTATACAACTATAGGGAGTCGGAGTATTCCAATATCATTCCAGTATCATTTTATTTCATCGTGAATGGTATCGAGGCAGCCATTTGAGAACGAAACGTCTCAATGATAAGAAGGGCAGAGTGATGCATACATCCTCCCTCACTAGACGGGGATGCAGAATTGTGTACTTATAGTGGAAGCTATGAGCTAAATGAGTTTTGAAAATATACACAGATTGTTGAATAAATATTAATATGACACTGGGTCGGTATTGCCTTAATTCAAGTCGTTCTATATTTATTAGGTAAGTTAGTGAAACTCTATGCATCGCAAATATTAATATGTAAGTACCTAATTTGTATGATTAGGGCTCTTTCTTCTACTGTTTTGGTTCAGGGTTGATCTATCTATCTAAATGTGAAATGTGTACTTAACTATAATATTTTATATTATACATATCTTTTACTGTAAGTCGGTGTTTTCCAAGACAATGTTTTTCCTTTCTCGGAAGACACAGTGTGGGTGCACGAGCATTTTAATCCTGAACTCTACGGGAAGCATCGTATGGTGTTAAAAGAGGGAGCTGCGATATTAAAAATACGTCCTAAGTTTAAGAAAGCTTGAAATATGTTATATAAGAATTTTGACAAATTGTCATGCAGTCCGTGAACAGGGTAGGGTTCTGGTAAATAAAGTTAAAGTATACCTACATAGGTATTATAGGTACCTACTGCTTTCATAGTGATTATATTTCATGTGACGATTGTAAAGCACTTCTATTAATTAGCGGTTTAAGTAAGTAGTTTACATTACTTAGGTATTTTCCTTATCATCTTAACGGATTTAGATCAAGAAAGGACGAAAAAATATACAATTTATTGGTGATGCTTAATAGTATGATATTTAAGAACCAATTTCTTGGAGCAATAACAACTATTAAACTTATTAACAAGGTTATCGGTACCTATATACGTAAGTAATGCTATTTAATTAACCTTTTTCAAAATTTATTGAAACGTTATTTTTATTGAATATACAAATAAAATCTTATTTACGAACTACTAAATGTTATCCAGATGTAAGTTATTTCAAGATAAATCTAGGAACTAGAGAAATATTTTAAATTGCCTAGAATAGAAGCCGACGGCAACTTCAAAGGACCGCGTCCGCTTTGATCGCCGTCGGCTTCTTTGACGTTCGTTTTTTTTTTTAAATCCGCCATTTTGAAAACTAGTTTATGTTTCCAAGTTCTAGGTAATGATTGTATGGTGTGAACGTCCTTGTTCCTTTTTGTTGTAAGTACAATATTACCATGTGACAGTCCTACCTATGTCTTAATACCAACTTGAGCAGTTATAATTATTAATTATTATCTTTTTATAAATACATTTCCAATTGGCACTTTTATAAACATTTCGAATATTTTTTTCTTATCAGATTTAACAATAATACCTAACTTGGTTTTACCTGATATTTAAAGTAGGTATTTAATTAATAATAAACTTTCCTGTCATATTGTCGCTTAAATCATTTTTGTTAAAATACCACTTAGGTCACCCATTTTTTATGTTTTATAGCAATCGAGGACCAAAGCGGTATTATTAGCTAAGCGACAATAGGTATGTTAGGTAAATAGAACCTAATAAAGATACTTTAAAGCTAATAAATTTGGAGCTAGTTTTAAATCATAGGGTGAGTACTATAATTATAAATACTTACAGTAGAAAAAATATCATTAGGTAACTTACCAGGTCCGACTTTAAAAACTTATTTATTTTATTTGCTGATGTTACGAAAACTACAGTTCTCATATCCGTAGCCGACTGAGCTGAGAATAGTCTGACGTACGTTATTTTAAGTACCTATACACGAGTTAAATCCTTCATAATTGTTTCATTCTAATGTGTAACCGCGAACGCATTAGAAATTAATAAAATAATAATTAGGCAATGTAAGGCGGGGGTCGACTTTTAAATCGTCGTAAAAATTATATTACAAGGAAAACGATCTTTGTTTTTATTATTTGTGTAAACGAGCCATCGAACTTTGTCCCAGAAGCTCTGGAAGTGGGTGAGTTCATCTGGTCAAGGTGAAGGCGACGCCATTAACGCGCACTACTGAAACGTCTTGAGAAAACTACCGTGTGCACCCACTCTTGGTACTTGCAAATAAATTGTAAATTAACTGTTTATTATTAAATTTTGGATATTAGAGAAAAACATTTTTTTTGAGCACGGATGTAATTCTTGAGTCTGGATTACGCAAGATTTTGTTTATTATTAATCCGCGTGCTTATTAACCCCTTTAAAAATATTTTTGTAGGTATGATAAGCACCTACATAATTATGTAAAACTTTCAGTAAATTTAGTCTCAACTTTAAAAAGTGGGTAAATTGCACTCCACAATGATATAACGCAAGTACCTAAGTACGATATATATTATATACTAATACTAATATACTAATAATATTATAAAGAGGAAAGATTTGTACCTATTTTTCTATGTTTGTAATGAATAGGCTCAAAAACTACTGGACAGATTTTAATAATTCTTTCACTGTTGGGAAACTACGTTCACCCTGAGTAACATGGGCTATAGAATATTTTGAAAAAATTAGGGATCCGTGCGAAGCCGGGGCGAACCGCTAGTATCATATATACCTATAGTAGTTCGACTGCTCATTTAATCATGTACAAATTATACTTATCTAAACAGACTCAATGTAAAAAATAAGTAAAATTCCAACGCATGTTCTTTAATCTGATAAAAAACTTGCCATATATAATGATTTACATGTATTTTATCATATCAGCTACAAACACCGGTTAACACGAACGATATGATGCGATACGATTATTCTCAAATATCAAAACTGGGCAGTTTGCTCACACAAAGTTGGCTAAGTAATAAGATAATGAAGCACAGCGGGGTCGGGAATACGAATTAAAACGGCTCGCAGCCAGCGGGAACTTTGCACCACTTTGCAGCACAATGACTTTGACTCCCTGACCTTCTACTTGTAGATGTGCTAATAGTTGTTTTGACCGAGTACTATGAGTTTTTGTCGAGTTTTTTTTGGAGTGAAACAACTTTTAACGGATTTAACCCGCGGTATTTATTCTATTGGCTGACGTTTTAAAAACCACGTAAAATAAAATGCGATTGATTACAATGTGTAATAACCGCTAAGGCTTCAGAAATTAATATTTTGTTAAAGAAAAAAATATTTTAGTTTTTGTTGGTATGAGAAAACGATCTTACTAGTAGTGCAGGTTAGATGTTAGTGATATTTGCGCAATCAAATCGTGCAATTTTAAAGTTGAAGGGTGAACGTATCACGAGATTATGTTTGTTTATCTAGTAAGTATCTCACTAGCAAATTTAGTTCAGCTTTTATTGAAGGTTGATTAGTAGAGAATGCTATATGACATCAAGTCCGCCTTTTGGGTATTCATAGTACCCATGTTCTGAAATATTGTAGGTAAATAAATAAATAAATTATTTGATGTAAGTATTTGAATTAGTAAGAGCTTAAGTAAAATATTTGCGGCTATTGAAAGCAAATGTTTAGATACCTACTTAAATAAATTCCATGTGATATGTATAAAAAAATACCAATATCAGTAGTACCGGATTTTATAAATTATGGTGCGCGATTCTAAACCTAGTTTTCGTAATAAATATTTTTTCCCTTAAAATAGCCAACCTTAAATTAGATTCAGCTTGAATCGTGTTCTATTTTGTTTCCTGATTAGATTAATAAGCGAACTGGAACACGCCTCGTTATGACGTCACTCGATTTCAGGGAAAAACTTGATCTTAATTTTCTTAAGTGGGAAAGAGATAGTACTTAGCAAGAGCAAACAACTGATTTTCTTAATAGAAGTAAAACGTGGCGATCGTCGAGAAGTTCATTGCCTTTCGAGTTTTGTTTGAACCTTGAAAATTCTTGAATGAACTGAAGAGGTAAGAATGAACTTGGAATCAAATTGGCTTGGTAGCTTTTGAATATTTTAGTAGGTACTTATTTAAAGATAGAAACGACCTCTTTAAAATTTTTGAAGTATTAAAATGCCTTTTAATCTACTTAGATTTCATGAACATGAGTACACTGCAGTCACAATTTTGAAGTGGCATAGAATTAATTGAACATTAATTACCTGCATGTCTTCATGAAGTAGATAAAAAAAAGTACCTACCTAGCTTAACATTTCATATTCTAGAGCCAAACTAAAACACAACACGTGCCCAATTAGAACGACTCAAATAACACGTGCCCAATTAGATTGACTCAAATAAATAAATACCTTCATTTCAACGAAGGGATTGAGCAATACATTTAAAATAAAATCGCGTAAATCCAGTCTATACTTTTCCACTCCAAGAGAAGACTTTCACAATAAAATCCTAATATTCCATTTGCGAACATCTCAACCTTCTACAAATATCCAATTCGTTTCGTATAAGCAATAAATAAGAGGAAAAGGCTTTCCAGACGACGAGTCACAGTAAATGTTATAAGATTGATAAGTTGCTTAAGTATTTAAAAATTAAATTTACCGAGGTTTCTATTCATTTTACACTGCTTTATTGCTTTGAAATTACCATACACCAACTGTAAATATATTTGCGTACCTAATGGTTGTAACTACGAAATTAATATGTACCTATTGGAGCGATGATGATATTTACCCAGTTATTGTATTACACTATTCTACAAGGCAAATAAGTGATATTTGCACGTAGGTATTTCAAGCGCAATATAACTCTTTGTTTCTCATTGGGATTTTATTATTATCCCGTGTATTATAAGGAAGCCTTCAATAAAAATAATTTTGATACTATAGCAGTTCTTTATCAATCTTCCTCTATTTTAAAACATCACGTATTACAATAAAGTACTGTTATACAAACGTTCACTGTATCGGTGGGGTGAGCAAGAAAAGTAAAAAAGGCAACGGATCGAAGTCTCTCGTCCGTCGGATCCAATAATCCGGCGTCTGTCCGCCGCCTAATGTGATCGTACCGTAATGAAAAACTTAAGCCTCGAACCATAGTCAGTACATGCGAATTTAGAAAAAAAAGTATATAAAAGTAAATAAATTTAAATATTAATTTAAGCGGGCATACCTAATATATAATGAACTGTCGAGTCGACATTATATTGAAAAAGTTATCTACAAAGAGAAGGTTTGTCTTGTCGATATTGTTTCGTTGTTGACATGAAGAAAGAGAAAACGATATCGATACGACAAAATTTCTCGTTGTCGACAACGTTATCGATTTTTGACAGAACACCGCGAGAATAAGATAACATCCACATGACAAGTTGTCGATTCGATGATAGTTATTTTGAGATCGTCAAAGAAAGAGTAATAAGATTTAATAATTATATAATTTTATAAATAATATACCTACATACAAGAATTAGGATAACCAAAAGAACTTAAAAAAATAGTATATGGAATAAGTAGTAATGCATCCGTGCAAGTATAGAATATTATTATTTTAATGAAGGAGGCTACCTAAGTAACTCGTAACAATACCTAACCTAAATATAAGATAGGAAATTTTATGTCGTATTAAAATAATTATTTATTCAAACGATCAAAGCCTACACTATAGATAGCGCACCTAGCTTCGAATGTTAAAAAGAAATTGTAAAATGGGTTTACGTAAGTAACGAAATCAACATTAATTTCCTATAATATTAAAAAGATATATATTATAATCATTACATTTTAGGTAGGTATAAGTCAACTATTTCATTCGAATTTAAATCACTTTAAGCGACGTCGTTAAAGTACATGTTTTACTATTATTACAAAAACCATGTATTTAAAATAAAATGTATTAGACTGTACAGGTGCCTGATATTTCGAAAATTCAAGCTAAAAAAATACATACTTGAGTAAAATCTTCCTGTTTTATTTATTTTAATAGAAACCTACTTAGGTCCTACTCGAAACACACCCTCTCTTGAAACTGCATGAACCGTCCTAGCAGTAGCGCTGCTATTTTGTTTCCAACAAAACATGAATCCATTTTGAAAAACCTGGCATAATTATATCTGTCATTTCGTTGAGGCTCGTCAGTTAAGGGCTGTCTCATTAGCGCCAATGAAAGGATGCGAGGGAAAATGGCGACCGACGAGTGCTATCCGCGGCGAGACGCACCGCTAATTAAAAGATTTTCGGGTGCATGTAAGTTGACACAATGCTGGCTGGTTGCTGAACAAGTGCAAAGTTCTGTTTTATTTTAATAAGTCTGGTAACTATGTAGTGTAAGATAGATGTTAAGTTCTTTATTTTTCCAGTCGGAAATATTGTGTACCGATAGGCAGATTTCTTCCAATTAGTTAACCGTAGTCTAATTAGATTTTATGTACACTGGGCAACAAAGATAAAAAAGTAAATTATTTTTTGCAACATTGAAAAAATTTTATTCCATGATACGAATAATATTTATAGGATTCTACTTCATCAGTTTGGATCAGTTAGAGAGACCGATGTGGACCAGCCTAATGAATTAGGTTGGTTCGTGGTAACTCAACTGTAAATGGAATTACAACTTCCTTGAAATATTCCACACAAATTGACGTTTATATTGGTACCTAATTTAAAACTCGAAAAACACATTACACGCAACGGAAAATTTCGGGTAAAAAACTTATCTTACCACCACCATACAATCCATCATCATTATGCCGAAAGTCGGGAAATTGAATAAAAATCCGAAAACACCCCCATCTAGCGGCGAGAGCGCGAACTTGTTCGCGACCACCCGCCTTCCGGGGGGTTGCCACCTCCCCATATCTTTTTTCTTCCCTTCACACCCTTATGGATATACCTGAGCTTTCTTTATCCGAAACTTTTTCTTTACTACCGTCTCGCTCGCGCTCGCGGGGATAAGCTGGATTTTTTTGACAACCCTCGTTCTATCCCTGTCGAGCGAAGAAAAAAATCTGTTTATGGAAAGCAGATGTGTTTGGGGTAGTTCCATTGGACGTATTGTGGGGTAATGCTTCATACGAGGGGTCCGTACGGATTGTAAAAAAAAACTGCACCCTCTCGGCATTCTTTTAGGTACCTAGATATATTTGCGTTTTCCAATTTCGATAACAAAGCTGGGTTTTCGTCGCTTTGTGCGTCGCTATATAATTGGTCGGTCAGGTTGGTTTTCTTGTGTGATCTGAGCATGAATGAATCGCAATTAAGATATTTCTAGGATATTTTTTTATACAAATTTTCTTTGGTGGTTCATTATTCTTTTGATCATTTCAATTATTTATAAAAAGAATAACGTGCTTACTGAACAGAAAGTTAACCACTTATGATGGTTTTTAAAATAATAGATTTAATTATATGTACCTAAATATTACATTAAAAAATAATGATCTAGCAATTTTTGGCATACAGGTTGGTATGTACCTGTAGGTATATCCTATATTATATACGAAAGCCCTGAGCTGAGTCACAAAGTTTCAAAATAATTAAGGAGTTTTCAACAATATAGGTACAATAACAAAACGCAACTCGTATGCAAAAGGTTTAGTAAACATATTCAATCTATCAGGATCATTACTACATATCATTTACCTACCTACGTTATGAATATTAGGTTTTACTCTTTGTTTGAACCGAAGTTAAAATGATGTTTTAATACAATAGTGAAATTTAAACGTGATGACTTGCAATAATGGATTAGGTAACGGCAAATTTTCGTTTGTGTTACTATTCTCATAATTTACTGCCATTGGTTATAAACTTAATACTTTTGGCGGCCTTATCACATCATTCCAGTGCGTCAAGTTAGTAAGTATGTATAATTGTTATTGTTTGTTAAATTAATATATAAAAGTAGGTACAATTATAGTGTTACAACCTACAAGTTGATTTAATTCCCCTTAACACCGGGGACAAAACTTACTTTCGGCAAAATACTATTAATTGCCATTTATATTTTATAACTTTAAAATATTATAATAATATATATATACTTAATGTTATTCTTGATACAATATTAGAAGTCTTTGTTAAATAAATAAAATACGAGAAAACCTAAAACTCCAATAAACAAATAGAAAGAAAAAGATTTTTCTGAAATCAGTGCATTAGTTATAAAATATTTTACATAATCTCAAATATCACCTACTAGGTATACAAAAAAATCGCTCGTTATACAGTATTTCACTTTGTGGGTCATAATCATAAATTCTAAAAATAAGTACCACCTTATCAAACACTTTCCTCAGACATTTTTTGTTTATATAAAAGAAAGACACATTTAATTATCATAAGGCATTCATAATTTACGACGATTAATAAATAATCGTTATTTATCGGTTTATGTTTTTTGCATTAAATTATGTTACATAATAAAGTTACAAGTGTGAAATTGTTTCGAGCGGAAAGTTCTGTGATAATAAATACTTTTTAAAAAAACAATTATTAAAATATAAAAAATAATATAGATAAATATATCTCTATATGTTGGACATCATTGCTATTATGATACCTATAGTTTGTGTCTTCATTGTAGGTTTAAGATCTTAAACATATACCTATGGGTAAATAAGTTTTTCAACAAATAAATATGATTCTTTTAATCGTATTATTTTTTAAATAACGTGATAGAGTGAGTTTTCAGTGAGATCATATTTCGGTTAACTACGAAAAAAATATAAGTGTAAATATATGCTGGTTAGAGAAAGTGAAAAAATTTGGACATTTATTTGAACATTATAAAACCGTAAATATCAATACTCTTGAGTGCTATAATAAGACTGACAGGCTATGTAAAAAAAGAAGAACGACCAATATTATAATATGTTTAAATTTCACGCCAAATAATTTATTTTTAGATAATTTAACAATTAATTAATGAATAATTTTATCAGAAGATTATAGTTTTGGACAACAAAGAACCCTAAACAGGTTAAAAAATTCACCTTTCCTTAACACGATTAATCTTTATGGGCTTATTACAGTTATTGTGGTACTTAAAGGCTTATGGGCTTCTCTGGCCAAAGTGTCGTTAAAGGCACGTTTCGACCACGCCACTGCCTTAAGAATAAAGATATAGCAGAAGAGACGATTTGAAATTGAATGAAATTTAGGTAAGCATTTAAAACGTTTGCTTTTTAAGTCATTTTATAAATTGCTAGCTGCTGAACTAATTGGCAAAACCATGGCATGGAGATAAAAAGATATACCTATATCTTTTTCCCATATGCGACATTAGACACTTGGTCTCGCATTCGGATCAAGCCTCCAGAACTCTTCCTACTGCTGACTGATAATCGCATTGATTTATTTGTATCATCTATACTAATATTATAAAGAGGAAAGGTTTGTTTGTTTGGATTGAATAGGCTCCAGAACGGCTGGATCGATTTCAAAAATTGTTTCACTGTTGGGAAGCTACACTATTCCCGAGTGACATAGGGTATAAAAAAAGATGATCCTTGCGAAGCCGGGGCGGACAGCTAGTTAATTAGAAAATTGTACCTAATAATTTTGTGCGCGTGTGCTGTGTAATTTTATACTGATTTAAAGCTGGCCAGCTAGTGTTGTGCTTTAAGGACTGATGACAGTACATCGCAAAGGTTTGTCGCATGTCCATTCCTGATTCCTTAACTCATCGACCTGTTGTTCCAAATCAATCAAAGGAATTGCAAGCTTTCAATTACTTACAGTTATATTTATTTTTATATATTTTTTCAAAACCGCACACCCAAGGCCACCGTAGAGAATTTAAATAATTTTATAATATATTTGAACAAATATGTCAATTAAATGCTTTGTCACATCTACGCCATGTGTAATCTTATAGCAATGTTATTTAATAATCATCCATTACTTACTACATGATTTGTAAGAAACGACACATCCAGAACATTTCACAAAGCACCTGCTGTCACATAAACATATCGAAGCCCTTTGTTATTAACAAGAAATGTATGAATTAATTAGTTTTAAACGAGTTAACTCATTATAACAAGTATTTTATATATATATAGTAGTCAATTATAAAACTCTTCACAAAATAACACTTATGTGTTAAGTTCAATTAAATGATCAAACAAATAATTGTAATATTGTATAATACCAGATTATATTATGATAGGTAGCCACGACATTATATGTTCTTTCATTAAGTTCACAACGTCATTGACAAAATATATGAATATTAAAAAAGTAATGATAATAATATTATATTGATTTCAATACTTAATTAAGCTTTTTAATGGAATAAAAATTTACATTTATTATACAATGCTAACATACTGATTTAAAATATATAATAGGTAAATGCGAAATTATAACATCTTACATTTATTTTTATGCGAGGAAAAACAACGGTGCTGACTATTCACTATCTAACATCTATATATAAGTAAGTACATAAAAAAAAAACAAAATACGTCAGACAAGTGCAACTGTCAAAATATGTCAAACCCACAAATCGAACGACAACCGCCACTATAGCATTGAATAGATTTTGCACAATGGATCAATGCGTGCACAATGGATCCAAGCACAATCGATCGATTTGCACGAGTCAAGTGCTCGATTCATCGATTGCGATTAGCAAATCGATGTATTGTTGATTTGAGGGTTAAATTCGTATTGTTAAATTAGTATAAATTGTACCAATTATGTATTTGTAAGGGGGAAATTAATTAACAATCAAATATATATCAATAAATATTTTATTAAGTTCAGTTAACTTTGCAAGACAAAAAGTTTCAACTAGATAGTCTCACAAAATTGTCAAAAATATCGAGTAAGTACCTACCTATCGTACTTAACGTAAGTATATAAACAAAAATATTTAAACGTTTCTTGAATTTGTTTAGCTGTGTCATTTTTCATTTTAGCTTTATACTTTATATTAATTGCCACCACAATATACATACCTACACGCATCTTTGATACATTTTATTTTCCAAATGAGTTTCAAATTTATAGATTACATCAACGGTTTCATCAAGTGATCAAACCTACTGTTTAAACTATTTTGCATAAATTCTAAAACGAAGTACATTTTCACAAGACTAACCAAAAACCAGTTTCGGTTCCCGCAATATAAAATAAATTATAAACGTGGGAAGAAATTCGCGGAGACATCCTATCCTCACGCACCACTACAAAATTAACAAGAACCAAATAAAAATAAATTTGCATAAAACCAAATGACAACTTAAAATTCGTAAATGCAAATTTAAACTATTACGAAACACAATGTAACGAACGCACGTTTTTTCGAAGAATATTGTAATAAAAGAAAACTTCTTAAATTACACTTCCTTATAAATATTTATTCGTCAAATAATATGCAAATGACCTTAATTATAGGGCGACTCAAGAAATGGGTTAAGCTGTTTTGCATATTTGATAGCTAGTGTAAAGGGATAAGTGACGCTCAACTGGTTATGCAAAAGTAGCTTTAAAGGCTAGCCAGGTGAGTTGAAAACGTTTTGATTCAGTTGGTGTTGTCGAAAAGAATGAACTATTTAAATTTGCAAACTTCACACCTTGAGTAAGGGCTGCGCCTGCGACAGGTTTTTAAAGTTCGCTATAAAGAAAAGTTCTGACGCAGTGTGACGTATTTTTTTTTTGTATAATCATTTCTTGCAATTTACGCACCTTGATGGTTAGACAATTAGCCGGCAGATGGTCGAGAAATTTATTAGGCTACTGGTTTTACAGTGTTCGAAATCAATTTATTTATAGGCAGTTTATTAACTTGCGCACGAGACTTTATATGCGTGTCACGTTAAGATAATTAATATGTTCTTTAATTTTTATAATGTTTAAAGAAATTGCAGAGTAAAAGGGAACATTTTGAAAAACTGTTATTAACTCTAGGTAATTTTAGTAAATATTTTATCCTATCCTGTACTATTCAACTAGAAATATCTATACTAATATTATAAAGCTGAAGAGTTTGTTTGTTTGTTTGTTTGAACGCGCTAATCTCAGGAACTACTAGTTCGAATTCAAAAATTATTTTTTTGTTGGATAGACCATTTATCGAGGAAGGCTTTAGGCTATATAACATCAAGCTGCGACCAATAGGAGCGAAGAAACAGTGGAAAATGTGTAAAAAACGGGAAAAATATGAAGCCTTATGAAGAAGTGACAGAAGACTTTGACAGATCTTTGACGAAACAATCGGACGGGCAGGACGACGTCTGCCGGGGCCGCTAGTTTATAAATAAATTTGCAAATGAGTTTAAAAAACGGCTCTAACATTTCAATGGAAATTACTATAAAGAAGTTTTAGAAGAGACCTGAATGTAGTATAGTAAACCATATAGTTATCGCCTTGACACCATTTTTTTTAAATCAGCTTGTGATATAGGTAAGTAGATAAAATAAACCATTACAACTATATATTAAATATTTCGGCAAGACTAGCAGTTCAACCGAAAGACGTATATCCTCCTACAAAAGGCAAAGCGTGTCGAAAATCTACTAGATGCACTAGTGTACAGTGAAATCAAGCTGTCATCTTTCACCAATGAGAGACAAGCTACTGGCGTGTGATTGGTGGAAAACAACCAGATTTATGCTACACTAGCGCACCTAACCGATTTTCGACACGCGGTAGCGCTCACTCAATGTTTTATTTGCTGAAGGGCCATAGTTCAATAAAACATTACTACAACATACAGGTGTATGCTATTATTTTAATTCTTATAAAACTGTTCATGCACTTTTTATACGTAAGTATTTGCATAAGTACGACCGTGACGGGCCTTTGCCAGTTAAGGCGATAATGTCGGGCAACTATTAAAAGGCTCTGGTATTACTGACTAATTGACAATTCACGCTTGATAGGTTATTTTTTTCCCGTAATTTGTAAAAAGGACAATGTGTTTTGTAAGTTTTTATAATCGACTACAAGATCTTATGTTGAACACTTTAATATAAGTAAATTATTTATGGAAGTACGTACTACACCTCCAGAGGTGGTGCGAGTAGGTATCTACAGCCCAGTGACTTTATAATAAATGTACCTTCCTAACAAAGTTATTTTAGAAGTTCAAACTTAACATTATGCCACTAATACGAAATTTTACTAAAGTTTTAATCTGGAATAGAGTCTTTAAAATGCAATTGCTACTAATGTGGAAAACATAAAGTTTTCAAAACGTTAACTTACTATTTTCGAAGTAAGTATTTTGTTCGATAATTAACATGGAGGATTATATAGTTTTACTGATTAATGAAAAAGATTTATATGATTATCTGTCAAATAAAACTACAAAAAGTTACATTTTATCTAGCTCTCTAATGAGCTGTGAAGGACATTACGCGAAACCGGTGAAACTAGCGATGGCTATTATTAATAAAAAAAAAATGCTTCTTACGAGCTTTCAATGCCTACATTGCGATCAATCCTTTTCGTTGATATTTAACCAAATTAAAAAAATGAAATTTAATTAGTTAATAACTATGTGCCGGTACAGGTACGAATACAACACCTTTAAGGCTTTCTTGGAATTATTGAAAACTTTAAATTGATTTTGAAACTCAAGAACGCAATGTTTCTGCAGAATGAATGTCGCGGTGAACAAAAACCACGCACAGAGGCGCGCATTTAATTTAATTAATAGCTACTTGTGCTTACAAACTTACCTAATTAGTATTTTTGCAAAGCGAATTTACTTAATTAAATTTAACATAAGGTTACAATTCCATTCTATAGTAATTACGTCCAGTTTCGAGAATCTTACCTGCTTACAACGTATTTTCAATAGGTACTTAACATTGAGCAAAGTATAAAATATAATTACAAAATATGTATTACGTACACAGACCGCTTCCCATGATTTTGACTCCGTAGTCAAAACGGAATAAAAATATTCAAATCGCTAATCTAAACAATTTTTAATATAAAGTGTAAAAAAAACAATGTCGCGAAAAAACTACACCAGCTGCGTTCCAAATTCAAAAAGGCTAATGAATGAGTATTATTCATAGCGTTACCGGTTTTTTAGAAAAAAAAAGTATAAAAGGGCTTTTAATGAGATGCATGTCCTACTTTCCGAACTAACAGAGTTGAGACAAAAAAAACAAAGCTGTGTCTATAATTTCGCTTTTAGAGATCCTTGGGCGGTTGCGATGATAGGTATTATTTATAAACTAAGTGTCATATATAATAAAACTTTATTAAATAAAATAAATGTTTTACATAAATGATCCTACAAATAATTTACATAAAATTTTTACCTACATACCTAGGTATTTTCAACTTATCACAAATTCTTAAACGAGATAAAAAGAATTAAGCATTATATTGTATTTTCGCTTAATAAAAACAAATGAATATGTAGGTACTTGACATATTTTTTAAAGGATTGATTGTTACCTATAAATAAAATTTCACCAAATTTTTATAATTCAGATAATTAATAAACCAAACCCAAGGAAGAGCGGTCTCTTTATAGCTTCTTTAAACCCATTTACAGAACCCTCTAATTACCTCGATGATATTCATTTTATCATAAATTCGGGATCGCTCTCAGGGCTATCACTTACCGTTTTCAGTGCGAGTATTCAAATACACATCATTGTCTCGCCCCGTGTAACCAAGGGCGACAGGTCGTCAGGCCGCTCCATTCACTGTGGGTTAGAAAATTAAAAAAAATAACGTGAATAGTCTATGACTCTCAAGATGCAGATTAGGGGATGTTTCTGAACGATAGTTGAATTTTGAAACATATGAGAGATAAATGAGGTTAGGTTAGTAATGTTTCAAAAGGAATACGTGCGTAATTGGAATTATTGTTTTAATGAATTAAGTGTAAATAATAGTGCTAAGATTTATATAAATAAGATTAGATTAGATTAGATTAGATTTATTTATTTCTCAAAATTCATACAGTACAATTACACTATTATGTCGAATTATATGCATTCACATTGAGATCGTCAGAACAAAAATAAAGAAAAAATAATATGAACAAATTACATTATAACATTAAAAAATACATTATTATGTCAAATTATATTCACTCATATTGAGATCGTCAATACAGATTTAACTTACAGTATTTACAGTATCAGCAAAAATTATAATTTTATTACAATAAATTTCATTATGCATAATATAATGTCAAATGGCTTTTAGTGTCAAGTAATTTAACATTAATAATAAAAATAATTTATTTATATTTTTGATTAAATTCGTCAACAGAGTAAAATGGGTTTTCCAATAAAATGTTTCTCAGTTGGCGCTTAAATGCTTCGTCAGACGGCTCGTTCTTTATCACGTCAGGTAGGCGATTATACAGACTCGGTCCAAGAACACGGGGATTCTTTTCTGCAAGGGCCATGCGACGGGGGACCGTTCTCAAACGTCCAGCAAAACGACTTACTTTACCAGAGATACATACCACTTTAAATTGATCTAAATTATTTCTTACAAACATTAATAACTCGAATAAGTATAATGAGTAGTGCGTCATAATGCGTTGAGCAATAAACACGTCTCTGCACGACTGTCTATGTTTCGCCCCAACAAGAGCACGCAACGCTCGTTTCTGGATCACCAGCACCCTACCGGCTTCGGTGGAGTTTCCCCAGAGGAGCGTCCCGTACGACATGATGGAGTGAAAATGTGCAAAGTACACTTGTTTGAGTGCATCGGCAGAGATCAGTGGTTTAAGCTTACGCAACGCAAAGACCGCACTACTCAACCTATCACAAAGTTTGTCGACATGGCTCTTCCAGTTGAGGTTCGAGTCTAGCATAAAGCCAAGGAACCTGCTCTCACTGCATAGCGGCATTGGACTGTTCAGGATGCATGGGGGTAATTTAACGCTTCTTCCATTAAATACTATCACATTTGATTTTGCCATATTCAATATCAGTCCATTTGCAGAGAACCATGTCTGTAGTTGTTCACTGGCTACACGTATCCTGAGACTCAGCTCCTCGTAGTTACGAGCGCTGACCACCACGGTAGTGTCATCAGCGAACAACACAGACAGGCCAATGGAAATGGACGATGGCAAATCATTGATGAATGATAGAAAAAGCGTATTCCCTAACGCGGATCCTTGAGGTATTCCCAATGACACTAACCCAGATTCAGAGGTAGTGATTTTGCCTTCAATCGTCATCCTAACGACTTGTTTACGTCCCATAAGGAACGACGCAAACAATGCATGGGGAATATTTTTAATACCATACAAATCTAACTTACTTAATAATAATTCATGCGAAATCACATCAAAGGCTTTGGATAAATCACATAAAATAGCAGCCATTTTATGCTTTTCATCCAGGCCAGTCAATATACAGTCAAATATTTGGTGTGCTGCAATCGTCGTCGACTTGTTTTTTCTGTAGGCGTATTGTCTGTCCGTCAGTAAGTCATTTTCTTCGAGATGACGCATTAAGTGTGACGATAGAAGGGCCTCCACTACTTTAGAAATAGTGGGAACAATCGAAATCGGTCGGTAGTTATTGACATCACACTTGTCACCCTTGCCTTTATAAACGGGGCACACCCTGGTATTTTTTAATACCTCAGGGTAGACACCACACTCGAACATGTTGTTTACGAGAGCCACCAATATGTCAGCGATAACTGGCCAAATACATAGTAACAAGTTCATCGACACATCATACACATCCACTGTTTTTCCCGACCCCAACATTGACTGCAATATTTTGCTCAGGTCATCGCGGGTGACGGTTGGCAGTGAGAACGCAGGTACATCAATGTTGCATAAGTGTCATCATACTAGAAAACAAAACATGGTCGCCATCAATCTTAAATAGTTTTTTGAATTTGTCACAGCTGTTGATTAGATAGCATCTTTCATCATTATCGCAATATCAAAATTTAGAAAAGAGACATTAATTTGTACACGTTATATAGGTAGGTACTGAAATAAAAAATAAAAGTAAGTACCTAGTTTTAATGATGTTGCTCATTTTAAGTAAAAGGGACTATATGATTAGGTACAACTATCTTAAGATTTTCGGATGCCTCGTATTGATTCAAATGTTAATGTATGCTAAATACGCCTTAATGGATGTTGCGCTCAAATTACAAAAAGGTTGCGAAATGAGAACTTAACATCCAGAATGTCTCCTTTTCGTTTTATTAGGTAAATATGAAATTGGACCCTTAGCACGTATATCAGAGAATATTTGTAACCTAGGTATATCTAATAGTTCTAACAGAACTGTAGATATGTATGTAGGTAGTAGGTATGTACTATCAACTGTGCTGGCGATGTTACACCTTTAAGGCAATAATCGCTTGAACGACCCTGGTACCTGGCGGCTGTGTGTGAAGCAACAAGTGCAAGCAATTTTTTTCTAAAATGGCGTACCCCGAAAGCATCCGATAGTACCTACATATATAATTAAAAATTAATCATCGGAGTGCATATACGAGTATGTACGCACATAACTTCCGATTGACTGCATCATACAACTTGGATTTTTCCTTTTTGTGTTTCTTCATGTGATGTCAAGTTTTGTACCTATAGAAGTTAATACCTACCTAGGTAGGTACTTATACTGTAGAGCAAGAGAGTTTTGCTCTTAATAAGTAACTTAATACTAATAGAAATAAAACCTACAGAGTACGTACACGTCACTGTGGGTAAAATTGTTTTTTTGTATATATTAGGTACTCTGATCATCAAATTTGCGGAAAAATACTAAGAAAAAGAATTAGTCAGAAGATTGGTTTTCCGACAGTACCTACATTAAAATTCGTTAAGAGCAATTTGTTGTCAACTTATTTATGTAAGTACCTACTATATTTACTTTTATACAAATACAGCTCTTTCATTAGTATACGAGAAGAAACGAGTACGATTAGTATTATTAATCTTGTGCATTAATTGCGCGGAATACATAAGTAGGTACCTAATAGTAGTCGTACTCTAAACAATATTATCCCTTACCTTATTTTCTAAACAAATGGTAACTAAAAAAAGCAATTTATTACGGTTAGCGGTTGTTATTATAACCGTATAATAACTATAACTGCCGATGCAATTTGCATAGTTCTTTGAAAGAGTTTTTTACTTTGTCTAACATTCTGTAATGAGAAGGATTATCATATCGTTATTTTTTTGTTAAAGTATAGAAAAAACTTGTCAAATCCGAGTAGAACTCGCGTACAGAGAGTTCCGTGTAAGTAGGTATAATAAATAATTACTTATAACAAAATATAATTTACTAGCTAGCCTGGCGAACTTACGTACGTACCGCGTCGCGTTTTATGAGATTTTTTCCAAATTTCGTCACTATATAAAACTTCCCTAGACTTCCACAAATATTTCGAGACCAAAATTAGTCAAACCGGTCTAGCGGTTCTTGAGTTTTAGCAAGCCTAACGAACGATGTTCAATCAGTTGATCCCTACTAATATTATAAATGCGAAAGTGACTCTGTCTGTCTGTCTGTCTGTTACGCTTTCACGCTAAAACTACTGGATTGAAATGAAAATTGCTACAAAGAAAGTCTGGATCCTGAGAAAGGAAATAGGCTACTTTTTAACCGACTGCAGAAAAGGAGAAGTTCCACGCGGACGAAGTCGCGGGCAGAAGCTAGTGTTATATAATTATTATAAAAAAGATAAGTAAACTGATACACCAATTTCCATAATTTTTGTACAACTTCAATTTAATCGGCAGTATGAGGGTTCTAATTTTTGACGGTACAGAATCCTAAAAAAGAGTTGCATAATCCATAAAATAATTGCAAAAGATTATTCAGGTATTGGTATTTATGCATGAACACGTTTAAAAGATATAATTGATACTGAATTAAAATAATTTTGGACTTATACCTACTTACTATTTCCTGTAAACAAAACACAATCAATTTCATTATGTATTTAGTATCAAAACCTTTTCCCCTTAAGATATAGGTAGAATTATCCAGACAAAAATATATTATATTACTAGCTTCTGCCCGCGACTTCGTCCGCGTGGAACTCCTCCTTTTTTGCATTCAGTTAAAAAATAGCCTATGTTCTTTCTCAGGCTCCAGACTATGTTTGTACCAAATTTCATTTAAATCGGTATAGTAGTTTTAGCGTGAAAGCGTAACAGACAGATAGACAGACAGAGTTACTTTCGCATTTATAATATTAGTAGGGATAGTGTGCCAATACAAGAAAGCTGGACCAACAGCAAGTTAATATAATAGAGAATAATACTAAGGTACTTAATTTGACCTTACTTAATAACCTCTTATTAATTTAGACTAAGACCTTACCTTCTATTATTAAATAACCGGAATATTTAAAAGAACATTTCGGCAAGGGTGGCCATATTCTGAATTAAATTACGGAATGATATTACTAGAAGGTGGTGAATTACTTAAATAAAAACTGAAATCTTACATTAAACACAATTTGTATATACATATATATATACTATTATTAAAACATTTCAGTGCGGTTATTATGCTAATGGTTGTATAATATACCTTCTAGTGTGGAATCATATTCGAAAAAAAAAATTATGAAAGTTTTACCAAGTAAGCTTAAATTTGCAAACCACTGTTATAACTTAAAATGAAACAACTACTTATTATAATTAAACTCAATTGCGTATTTTATTTTATTTTAGACATTTTGGAAATTTTACAGTTCCCATATTGGTAACCAGCTGAGTTGACGACAGTCTAACACAAAAGTAATTTTACATTATGCAAATCAATATGTAATAAACGCAAATTCATCAGAAATTAACCTTTATTTGGATATTACATTCGTTAACGTCAAAAATGTTTCACGTATATTTTCAATTTATTTGTTTTTGACCTTGGTTTACCTAAATATATTAAAATAACGAAAGTGTCGCTCTTGCCAAATTATGGCAACCCTACACCGTCTGCAATTTGTCCCGACCGAAGGACTAAAGGTACACAAAAACAGGAATTCATTATAGTTGGGTAGCGATAAAAAAAAACAAAATGTGTACAAAAATAGTTGCCCGGTGGTTGAAGGGTTACCTCACTGAGTGATGCGATGTGATTTGTGAACGACGTGTGTTTTCAGCTTTGTCTCTTTTTGTGTTCTTTTTGTGACAGTGTTTATGTGATTCCAAGTCAAGTTGTGAATAGTTTAAAATAAGTGTTTAGTACCTAAGCTTAGTTACTCGTTTTATAATGGTCATAAAATATAGGGCTATAATTATATAAGCCTATGTCAGTAAGAGATACTTTAATAATTATTATTTTCAGTATATTTTTAATTATTCCTTTAACTATTTGTAAACTAATACCATGTCATATATACCTAAACATTTTTACATTTATTATAAGTTGATGATTGTGATTGCATTTTCTAAGCTTGTCTTAATTGTTACTAATTAAGTAAGTACCATAATTGTGGCAGTTTGAATATTTCTTATTTTTATCTCTGTGACCACACAGCTCGTCAACCACATGGGTTTATAAAAAAAAATATTTAATTGACCGGTGACTTGTTACTTGTCGTATTTATGCCAGTTAACAAGGCCTTCGTGTGGTTAATTTTGACTGCAAATTGTTTAAAATACATGTCGTGTCAGGTAAAATAACTATTTATCGGATTATTTTAAGTGCTGTTAAAATGAGACGCTACCACCCTACCGGGTAATTATATATTTTCTTTATTAAACTTTGTTTAATTCTAAGTTTCTGATGTCGAATACATTCGCACATCCTGACATATTATATTACTTATATAAAAAAATACGATTAATACCTAAGTAAGTATATCTCTTTTATATTCTCTATTCATAAAAAAGTTTTTATACTTTCGGGGCATTTTCATAGATAGGTAGGTACACATTGGAATGAAACAATTATAACACGAATTTAATTATATTTTTAGTAAGTACCTAGTTTCGTAAACTTTTCCAGCTTTCATATTGGTAGCCAACTGAGCTGACGATAGTCTAACACTAAAACCTAACCAATTAGGTATTATTGTTTGTTCGAGAAAAAAAACGTCTACAATATTTATTAATAATCTGACTACATGGAATTTTGTTATTTTTACCCAGTCTTCCTAATTACCCATTGAATTAGCCACCACTATTTTGTATGAAAATCAATAAGTACCTACCTACCTTGTTACCGTTTGATCACAGTCGGCTGCGTCACTTCAATCGCTTCATACAGCCACTGATCTCGAGTTTGTTCTAGGAGTACGCTAATCCCGAAATACGTTTTAGGGCTCCGTGTGAATGCATTTCAATTAACACAGGCGTGTTTGCGAATTTAGAACTATAAAAAAATAAAAGGAAAAGATTATGCATTCAGTTGATGCAGGATTGTAAAAAATAAGGAATGTTTAGGACACTCGAAAATGTACAAAGGTCAAAATAAAATAAAATGACAATGACACGTCATAATGCTGCCTGCTGAAAGTTTAAGTCCAGGCTATGCGATTGCTTGCATTGCAAATATTAACTGTTGCTAATTAAAATACGATAAATTATTTACTTAAACCCCAGATATAGTTTCCGTGTTGACCAAGGGAACTTATACTGTCTCATATAATATGTAGGTATTTTTACTCTTCAATAAGTAAAAAAAGTATGAGTGCCAACTGTAAAGTTTTCGAAACATCAGCATAAAATTGATATAGATACGCGAGTTAGAATTTTTCCATTCTAATAAAAAGCATCTGAAATAAATCCCTATTATTGTATTATAAACATTTAAACTTATAGGTATTCTTCATTGTGTCATTTCTAATTCTAACGTCTGGTACTACTTAAAACAACTGTACGAAATACTTGGTAAATAGCACCATATGTCTAAATAGGTATATATAAGAATTGTACGTATTAGTATAAGGGGAAATCCACCTTAACCTACAGGAGTCGGGGCTCGCCGCCCGCATGCTGGCGGGCGGAGGGCGGAGGCCGAAGCCCCCAAATGTCGCGATGCGTCCCCTCGCCTTTGTATATTGATGTTTGGAGGTTTTTGAGGTGATATGAAATTTCTAAACTTTAATGTTTTAAGTACCTACGCTATTTCATTTCATTTTTTTTAAAGACTATGGTCCTATCTAATTATGATAATACTTAATTTATGAATCCTTCGCGGTTATCACACAATGGAATTAAATAGCATAACGGGTTTAACTCTCGTGTTTTACCTAATTTAGGTATAAGCTGACGTTAGTCTAACGATAAACTCAACTCAGCACTACCTATGATGCTTGAGCAATAGGTATGTAATTTTAAATAAGGTTAAGCTAATGAAAGAATACTGAAAAATACTAAAGATATGATAGTAATTACTTTCAGTAGGTATCTACATAATATTAGATGCAATTTAAAGTATGATTAACTTATCCACCAATAAAACAAATCTTAATATAACATGAACACAGACTTACAAGCAAAAAAGTATCACTTAATTTGATAACAATTAAAATTACAACGCAGGACAAAATAAATGGCCCACAATTAATATCACTTCAATAATCGTCTTAATCGCGCCATTAAGGCGATACCACTCATTAAGCTCGCTGTCAAATTATAAAAATACCCCGGGGCGCAATGTCTTAAATATTCTAACCATTATCGTATTAAAGCCCGATTTTGCCCAATTAGGTCGCGTAATTTTGAGTATTTTTTTTTAATTTTATACAATGAAGTTTTGTTGTTAAATTTGGCTTCCCTTCCCTTGTTATGGCAATGACATCTTATTAAAATTTAGCCCAGGGCCAATCCCTGTTGCCGTTTCTTACACTGCGGGCCGAAATAAGTGATTATGGAAATTTTTGTTGTTATTAAACATTTGTGGACTTCTAAAATTAAAGAAGTTTTTAATTTTACGTAAACTCTTAGTAATTTATTACTGCAAATACAAATACCAGAACCTACTTGTGAAACTTATGAAACTTGAGATGTTTCAGTGCTTTCAATTACCCAAAGTTTCCTTCAAATACAATAAATCTAATGGACACGTGTTTTTTAGTATTACGTACATCTTAAAAAAACATATAAATTGATTGTTACGTCATCTTGAATAAATTTGTAGCTCGATTTATTTTATGCAAGAAGCTTACAATACTACTTACCAACTACCTAAATTTTATATTAAATTATTTTTTCTCAAAAATATAACACGTACCTACCGCAAAAACTAACAATTAATAAGTAGGTATGTACTTATTATTTATTATAAAGTTAATATAATTTATTAAATTCCCGGTTTAATTGCACCGCGCTGCAATAAGTTACCTTTAGACCAATTTCGGAATTTCCTTTTCTTTTTTATTTCATTTCAATAAAGCGCAATGTGGATGAGTAGTCAGTTGGAAATATTTTTGTTATCTACCTATATTCGCAAACAAAAACCGCCTTTAAGCCTTGAACGGTAAGAGAAAAAGTTCCTTGGGATTTTGCAAAGCAGAATTGTATTAAATATTTTTTCTAATAACGTGGCGGGGTGAGCCGGGGTGAAATTGGTTGTTATTCGAAATAAATTTTATATGAGAAATGTGCGCCCCCTTCCCCCTCTTGTATGCTTTGTTTTTTGTCGTACAGTTTTTAACTACGTCGCTCAAATAAAAGTAAAGAGACACTTCTAAAGTAAAGAGATTTTATTTAATATGTATTTCGTTGGAATGTGTGCAAAATATATTTTTATTTGTTTTAACAACTGCCGGCAAAGCGGCTTTGCTTTTCCGTTTTCATGAAGATAATTTAAAATGTTGACATAAAATTAGATTACGTTTCGCAAATATTACATAAATAATATAAGTAGGTAGGTACCTGCATAAGTTTGTACTTACTTGATATACCTACTTTATTTTAAAGGAAATTAATATTATATTAAAATGTATCTAGTTTTGAACTTATGCTTTCGCGGTTAGATAAGTAACTTAGAAATAGAACAACGCGTATAATTAATGGATTTTATAGCAGACTGATAGTAAGGAAGTATATAGTTTATGTAGTTATTTCATTCCAATTCATTTCTTATTTATAATCCATTCCTTCTGAAACTCCTATCGCAGCGACAGCCAATGGAAAATTAATGAAAATCGCATCACAACCCAACTTATGCGAAGTACCCGATAAATCTTACCCTGAGGAGGTTTCCTCTCAATTTATTCTTTCTGCCCACCCCCTAATCCCGTTATTAATGGTATTTTGCCCCCGATGTATGCTCGGTGCATTGTCTTCGTGAAAGATAAGAGGTTTATTTCGTCTTTGCGGTATATAAGAACCTACTTAATGGCAACAAGCACTTTGCGGCTAGTGGGAATCTTAAGCTGTCATAATTTATGAACTTGTTATAGCGACGTGTGATTAGTAGTTCTACTTGCGTCAGATTACTAGGTATCGTTAATATTTTATAAGAAAAATTGCCTTTAAAGTAGGTACCTACTGTAGTTTACTGCTAGATAATAATATGCTTCGAATACAGATGAAGATTGTTATACGGAGAGTCTAGAGGATTCATTTAATAAGTGTAAGTCTATAACTTATAATTACATTTTGAGAGTGTTTGCATCTAAGGCCTACCTACTTACAGTACCTACCTACAAGAGGCACCTAGTAATTTCATATTGCTTGACTTCTAAGCCGCAGATTACTTATTTAAATAAAAAAAAACTTTCTGTAATCCTTTCGGTACCAACGAATCACGCAGATAACTGAGCAATAACAATAAGCCCCAACGAACAAAAAAAACGTATCAAATTAGTAAGACTTCAAAAAAGTAAGGAAGCCACGCCGCGACTTGTTTCCGAATTGTAAATCAATCGTTTAATCAAATTCTGTAATACGTCTCAATCGCACGCGATTAGTATTAATCAAACCTGACTGCCCGCCGTTTATAGAGCTCATAATACCTACCATATTTTTTATTTTACGCATTATAATATTTAACACGATCAACGACTATGTGAACGTGAACTAAGAGTGTAGTTAAATACGGAAAAAAAACTTAGGTTTCAAACCTATTATGTACCTACCTAATAGAAGTTTATCAGAGTTACTAATTAGAGTTTAACCCTAATCTACATAACACGCAGTAGGTATTTATTAATATAAAATTATTATTAATTTTATGTAAAATTGCAAATCTCAACATTGATATATAAAAATAGATAACCCTAGGTATATTTCTAAAAAATAGAGTATACGAAATAAATAAGAAACGTGGTTCCTATAATTCACAATTATAAGCGTACTACTGAAAAACATTTTTTAAACAATCAAATCTGTTTTTACTGCTCTGTTATATTACGAGGAAAGAGACGTCCGAGCTAATTGATAATTACCCGGCATTACGCTCCGCGATTTGTTCCCGGGAACCGCCGGGAATAGTCCGGGAACCGTTCCCGGGAATTGCTGCGGTATTATTTTTATTTGGAAATTAGAGTCGTCGCGTCATTAACTATCGATTTCTTATTGTGGAGGGAATTGGCTGATTAGCTGAGGTTCCGTTTTTTTTTTGTAAAGGAAAGAAAAACAGATAGAAACTTAAATAAGGTAATGAAAAGACTTTGTCTATGTCGTATTTCTTCATACCTTCACCAATAACGTGCAAAATGATCTAAGTACTATCTTGAACTATTTGTCATGTCCTGATTTTTTTCCATAAACGTTTCATCTTGACTCAGCATAGGGTCGTCTAAAAAAAAATAAAAGACCTTACTTACTGTTTAACAGGTAAGTAATTAGGCAAAGCTTACTTAGGTAATTAGGTATCTCTATTACAAATTACAAGGAGGAATATTAGTAATATTCTCTTGCCACTCTTATTTACAGCTGACTGAGCATTAAGCAGGCACTCTGTAATTCTTTCCGTCATGCACCATACCGATTCAGCACTTTTCCACCCCCAACGCATCATATACCTCTTACGTACCCCAAAATTTCCCCAAAAAACGCCGACATGTTTTTCAATGCGTAGGGACGGTCTTGCCACCATAACAACGCACCCCACATTTTATACTGGGGTACTCAGGAGTCAGGGGTGTGAGGGTGGACCCCACCCTGCCAAAAGTCTATATTTTTTGCCTAATCGAAGTTCTAATATTGGGAGTAAACTGATATATATCTGTTTAGGGTAAGCATGATATGAAACCCCCGTTTTTAATGATTGAGATGAAAATATTGTACCTGGGTAAGGCCGCCAAAAATGCAATATTTCAAAAAAAAAGTTGTCCTAGACTTTACGACCTCATAAAAAATTCAATATTAAAGTTATCGTAATAAATCTTTTTTTACTGTATTCTTGAACTCAAAGTAGGTCGAAAATGTGCTAACAAAATAAATCTAAAAAGTCATACAAAAAAAATAAAAATTGTTTTCTAAAATATTAGCTCAAAAATTGCGTTTGTCCCAAGGGTACCCTGACCACTTCAAGTGGAGATGTACGCTTTTCTTATGCATATTTCGTTTAGCTCTCACTTCATATCAAAAGTATGATAGATTAACGATTATAATTATTATGTTAAATAATATTTATACTATTTTAAATAGGATCTGTAGACCATTATATTTTTTGAACTAAAATCGAGATATTCTACGTTACTCATCCTTCGTTACCAATATCAGACTTTAGACAACTCAGATTTAAAATTAAGCCAGAGAATTGAAAAATACTCACTCGAAAATTTAAACGAAAGCAAAAAGAAAAACGAAAGAAGCTATTTTGTCGCATTTATAGTAAAAAAGGTACCGGAAATAGTCGTGTGCGGTTCTTCGTTACGTCAGTTTTTGGGAAATTTGAAAGGTAAAAAAGGTAATATTTAATTAATTACAATTTAAAAATATGCGGGCAATACTTAAGTACACATTGATGTAGAGTTTTCTAGTTAATTTACTATAGTTTTTGAATTATAAATTATTAAAGTGTGCTCCGCGTTACCTTCGCGTTGCCTCTACGTTACTCTTAACCGATAGGTATAATAGAGGTGACCTAAAGGTTTGTTCACATTGTTATAATTAACCTCCCAAAAACAAAAAAGAGGATTATGGTTTTAATACTTTGCTTAAAATAATTACCAGGGATTGAAGATGGAATCGGAAGATTAGCATGCGCTGATGGAAAATAGTCTAAAATCAGGAAAGACAACTGAATCTGGGTCAAAAAACATGAAGTGAACGACAAAATATTTTTTTATAAAAATGATTTATAAATAAAAACCTACAAAAAGAATTAATGTCAACAGTAGTCACAGTAATATTTTAGGTTCAGTAACTATTTCGAAATAACTTTATATAAAGTGAAGTACTCTAAAACAGTATTTTTATTATACTATTATGGATTCGACCGTGTTACCTCTATATTACTTATTGCCCATTTCCGCGGCCTTACCCAGTGACGAAATAAAAAAAAAATAAGATTACAAAAATACGAGTTTTTTTGTTTATTATGAACTCAACCTTACAATATTTATACGTTACTTCTGCGTTAAAGTAACGAATAAACTCTACGTTACCTCTATGTTACTTATTGCCCATTTCCGCGGCCTTACCCACCTATATTTCAGCTTGCATCTACGTGTAACTAAATATTTTTGGTGTGATGTTATATTAGGTACAAAACCCACATTAAATTTAGGTATTATTGTATATTTTAATTATTAAACACAGAAAATAATTTCTAAAACTTTAGCAGTTATTACATATTTTAATAAAATAATTATACCGGATTTAACTTACGTAGGTATATTAGTTCTTTACTGACGTTAAGATTGAAAATTTACCATTCCCATATTCGTAGCAAAATGAGCTGACGATAGACCAACAATGACAGCATAAAATCAACGCGGGTTAAATCCGTTATAAGTAATTGTTTTATAGCAAACAAAGATATTAAGCATTATAGTGATGGCATGTTGCACATAATATTTTAGACACAATTTGGGTCCTTTTTTTTCGACGTTCAAGATGCCACCATCATGTCATTTTTGACAGTTAAATGTCAAGAGGCACCCCTAATTACAGTCACCCCGACAGTTCGCGGTGTCCTATAATTTACAACAATCATGGAGTCATCAGTGTGGGTTACAATTAAATTTGGTTTTTTATGTGGATGTTGTGATATTTTAAATTATGATGTACAAAATAAAACAACACGCAATCGACTTCAGAAAAAGGCAAATAAGTATACTATTGGATTTGTAGCGAACTGTTGGGGAAATAAATGCTTTAAGAAAAAAAATGCTTTAAGAAATAAGCGGTAGGATACTGTTATAAAATAAAGGTTTGTCTATTTTATTCTATTCCTATTTGTTCAAGTAAGGATAAGTAAGTACCAAGTAATGTATGTATGGGATGATAAACTTCAAATTTTGTTCGCGTGAAAAACAATATATTTATTTTTACCATACAAACTCTATCTATATTAGTAGTATAGGTACGTATCAAATATCAATATCAGGTAATATTTTATCCTCCACCCCACTTGTTTTTAATTAGAGTAAGTAAATCATAAAAACTCATTAGTGACCAAGAGTTTAGTAAAAATCACATGTAAGTATTCAGATATAATTGGCATAGATATTTTCTAATTAAGTGGACACTTACCTATAGCATCTATTATAACATCTTTAATTAAGTACTCATTTATTACGAAAGATGTAATAGATTTTAAACTATATTATTTTTGTTATTAAACATGTATATATTATTATCAACAAACTTGACGTTTATTTGATTAAAATTTGATAGAATTTGATTTTTTAAAGCAGTTAGAAAAAGGTCATTATAATATAAATAATAATAATAAATAAATATCTTTTGGACAATTCACACCAATTATCTAGTCCCATTTTAAGCAAAGCTTGTGTGTATGTATGTATGTCACTGAAGTGTTAAAATTATAACAATTGTTCATACAAACTTAATCGATATTTTTTTTAATATTACCTATAGATGTATTTTACTTACCAGATAGAATTATATTCTGAGATATGCTATGTTCTTTTATTTATTAGGAATATATTTTGTGAGTTTAGACTCAGAGTTGCACCTACTAAAGAGTAATTGTCTAATCACACGTTATACCCTACCTAAAAGTAAGTACCTATGTACATGTTTTTGATAAATATGTAAAACTTTTGATATAGTACATATATCAATAAAGCAATTGTTATATTATTTGCCTTGTTTTATTATATACCTACCTTTTTTATAACTAAGTTTATCGATGATCGATGATCCAATTACCTTACCGTATCAATGTTGACACCAATTAATTATTAATTATTAACAAGTACCTACATACAAAACAAGTCGACAACATAACCTATATCGCATCGCACCTTTACTAGAAAAGTGTGACATCTTGAAAAATTATGTTAGCCCATTTGAGACTCCATGTTTGCACAATTAAACTTGAATTCATTTGCTGATACATTTTGAGTTGTTGCAGTTTTTTAGTAAAGTTTCGATAGGTAAGTGTATCGCATACCTACCTAAATCTAAAGAGAGCTAACTAAAAAAACTAAAGTTTTGAGTCATGCACATTATCGAATTATTTACAGCAAAAACTCACTATTTAGACCAGGAAATAAATAATAATAATAACACTGAATCTTTAAATGACAAAAAAAAAATGTTTTTTTTTAAATTTTAAGTGATAGTGGAATGAAACAAATTATTTAAAGAAAATATTAAAGAAATTATTTTAAGTGATAGTGTTTTGCTGTGTGATATTAAAAAATGCCGAAATAATTAGAGCTGTTTTCGAGAATGTCTATAAAAAAATGTACAAATTTTAAAATATTGATCTATTAATATAGGTACCTACTTTCCTGTAAATAACTATGTAAGTAGTATAAATACCTAATAGCAGAAAAATGCTTAAAACCTTAAATGTTATACGTAATATACTTAATATAGGTATAGTTTAGCGTTAGAGTATTGTTAGCTCAGTTGTCCTACGAATATGGGAATTGTAAAGTTTTCAAAACATCAAAAAATAAAATAAATTACGCGAGTTAAATCCTTAATAATTGTTTCATTCCAATCTGAATAACCCTGAAGGCATCAGTAATTACTATGTAATTAGTACCTGGGTAATATCTGGGTATTTTCAAAATAGAATTTCATAAACTACTTATGCGTAAATTAATATTCCACTAATAGCATTGTAATACCTACCACATAATAATATTATGAAAAAAAACATGTCTTGTCATGTCACTAGACTGCTGCGTAAAGTACCGTCCTAAATTAATAAAAATCCCATTTATATAATAATCTGAGCTGACAATAGTCTAACGTTAAAGAAGTAGCGTTAGACTATTGTCAGCTCAGTTGTGCTACGATTATGGAAACTGTAAAGAATCCGAAACGTCAGCTAATAAAATGAAATAAAAATACGCGAGTTAAATCCGTTAACAGTTATTTCATTCCAATCCCATGATAGCTAGCTTGATGTTGGTAGGTAAGTTAAGAAAATATGCCTAATCAACCTAAGAATACTGGGTCCCAACTTATATTTTTTTTTTTAACAGAAATATCATCTAAACAAAATTTGTTTAGAATTTGCCATCACGCCATACATAACTAAAAAAATAATTAAACATACTTTGGTATTTCAAACTCGCTAACATTTTCTATGCTATGAACTAGAGTTAGTTTTCCAACAATGAAACAAACTTTTTTTCTCTTTCTAACAAGCGAACGTCCCGAAGCATTCGGCTGCCTGCTTTACCCACTGAGCAAATTAGTTCAACTACTCAACGCTAGATGGCGCATACATAGCAAGAACAAAACTTGTTGGTTCTGATTGGAATAAACAATCTCGTAAATTATCAAGTTAACATCATTCTATGTATATAAAATATCTGGAATATTTATGTTATTTACGTTTAGAAGTTAAAATTAAACTTCACTTGTAAATTGAGATAGGTACCGGGATTTTTAAACGATAGGTCTATTGAAATAAGTATTTTTCGTGAATAAAGCATGCATAAATATACTGTGGAAAATAAGAACTAAAATATGGTAATTCTATAATTGTAACTATGGTTTAGGTAAAATGTAAAATGAATTTGAGATAAGTTTTAATATTTTTCTAATACCTAAGAGCTTCCTTCACCCTTCGTTAGATGGCGCTAGGTGACTTGAAAATGTACCTATATTTCCACTCTCAAATAAAAGATGTCACTAGTGGTTGGAAATTGTCAAAACTTGCTTCTTTGATATCTCGTATGTAAGATGTGGGTCTGCGTTGGTGAATTTCTCGCTTATGTCATCGACTATTTATCACTTTTAACACAAGAATATTTATTTTTACAACATAAAATATTGTTGCTGCTTTAATGGAATAGTGAACACGAAATGTGTCTCTACGGGAGTTCAAATTTAAATGTAACGACTTAGGTCTTTTCTTAGGTCTGGAGTAACCAGAAATATTGGTTTGTGTGATGATACAGAAGATAAGTACCTACCTATTTCATAGTAATAGTTACTTACCTAATTACATGACAATCAATAGTTACTTACCTACTTACCTAATTACATGACAATCAGTAGGTACGTAGATAGGTATGTTCTTATAAGATTTTTTTATACTTCCTTATTAAGTATTTTAAGTAAGTATGAGTACTCACCTAGTTCAATAATTCCAACAAGAAAGTTGGTAACAGGTACTTTCTATATAAGTATTCCATTTGAATCAGTTATCAATTAAGTACCTGTATAGACGAGTTAAAGTACCTACCTACTTACTGAAATAGTAGATTTGAATAAAATAGTTATCAACATGTAATAAACTATATTATAGGCATACTAATATTATTAATTGTAAAATTTTTGTATGGCAATAAAATACTTAGCTACATAATATTCTAATCCATTCTATTTTACTTACCTGCCTAATATTCTAATATCTATTATATAACCTACCTGCAATCACATAATCTATATCTATACTAATATTATGAAGAAGAAAGGTTTGTTTGTTTTGATTGAATAGGCCCCTAAACGACTGGACAGATTTGAAAAATTCTTTCACTGTTGAAAAGCTACACTGTTCCTGAGTATAAAAAAAGAGATCCGGGCGAAGCCGGGGCGGACAACTAGTTCCAGTATAAAATTGACGTAAAAACTGACTACGTTACGTACTTTTCGTCAGCTTTCATACAATTTTCATAAATCACTTGACTAGGACGTTTGATATCAATAACGATATAAGTACGAAACAACTGCAGTCGCTGTCGTCGAACACGTGCATGCAGTTTTAGGGCCTGCATCCACTGCACTAAGCTACTCGGCACTATTCCACGCGCGTCTCCCGGCGCTCAATCAATGCGCGGCCCTACGTGGATTTGCATAAAGTGTCGCCGGTATAAGCGAGCGCGAAAGTGTTCGCTTATATTATTTTAATTATTTTATATCATAATAAATTTTGATCTCTTCGGTTAATACGCATTGGAGCTCAATCGTGCTACGAATGTGGGAGCTGCAAAGTTTTCGGGACCTCGGCAAGTAATGCTTCAGTAATGTTAAATCCGTTATAATTGTTTCATTCCGATATTTTATACCACTCGTCATTAAAAAAACTTACCGTAGGTACCCACAATTTAAGTGGATTCTAAAATTATATCCGAAGTGTATAATTATTAAAACTAATGAAAATAAAATGCATTTACGACCGTATCTAAACTAAAGTAACGTGTGTTTTTATTAGGTACTAATTTATAAAAATACTTCATACGTTAAATAGGATCCGAAATATGTTAAGCCCATAACAGGCTAACAATGTGAAAGAAATTTATCGTCAGGTGTCATCTCTGTTTTTGAAAGAAAGAAAGAAAGAATACCTACACGTTTATTCAGAAACAACATTGACGAGTTTTTATAGTGACACCTATTTGAAGCACGTACCTATTGTTCATGTCACCATTCGCGTGACATTAAAAAAAACATTTTATACAAGATGGATGATCTTCATGAATTTTGTAATGAATGTCAACATTCATACCTAATTTAGTTAAGTACAAATAATATATAACTAGCGGTTCGCCCCGGCTTCGCACGGATCCCTATTTTTTTAAATACCTATTCTATAGCCTATGTTACTTAGGCTGAACGTAGCTTCCCAACAATGAAAGAATTATTAAAATCGGTTCAGTAGTTTTTGAGCCTATTCATTACAAACATACAAAAATAGGTACAAATCTTTCCTCTTTAATATATTAGTATAGATGTACACATAGCTTGGTTCTTCATTTAATTAAGCTAATAAAATACTACCTAAGTATATTCAAATAATTTATATAAGAGCAATTCTTATACGATTGCGTTGGATATTCTGATTTATATTTCTTATTAGATTCTGTACCAGAATATAGGTACTTAAGGTCAAGGCTTCTAATTCCGGCATATTTTTGAGCTAGATCAACTTTGGTTAAAATTTTGAGACATTTATTTTTAACTATTTACCCATGGCGCGTATGTATTAGACCAACAATTTACTTAGCAATCAAATAATAGTATGATATTCCCTGTATCTAGGTTGCTTAATTAATTATATATTTTTTAAAAAAAATAGTCAGGTAGACGGAGTTTCCCGCCTGAGTGGGGCTATTCCGTCATGCAAGCAGTTTCCCTAGAACTACGCAGTTTTTTCAAGTCTTAGCTAGCGGAAAATGAAGACACGTCGATTTCAATCAAATATGTGTTATTAGACCTTAGATATAAGATTTACAATGGGAGTTATCCGCAAACACAATTTTTTGGGGATATTCCGGCATGTTTTGCAAATCAGATGAGCTCAACCTTTTAAAAATTTACTAACATATATATTTTTTATATATATTATTTCATAAAGTAAGGATTTATGCATTTTGCAGTCCGGAGTATTTTCGTACTACGTTCTATTGAATTACCTACTCATATATTTCGTCACAGCTAAGCTTATTATTGCCAGATTGACAAGTGTACCTATTTTAAAATGTAATACAGTAAAAAAATGTTGACGATGTCTGGAATTGGGAAATATGACGGCTTTGCCCCTTAAAAAATAGACGGAATTTCCCACTTGACTATTTTGAAGTTGTTAATTTTTCATGGTGAATTACTAAAAACTATCGGAGTTTTACGCATCACGAACAGGCAGACACGTTTATACATATCATAGACGTTGTAATAATCATGCAAACAAGCCTAGAAGTCTAACTATTCCATATTTATCTTCGATCAAACTGCATAGTACTATACTCGCATTTCGACTTCGAAACGCAACTGAACTTTGAAAGCAGATATTTTTCTTTCTTTATTTCACAGCGTCATGGGTGTTTTTTAGTTTGAAAACCCTACTGCTTTACCAACTGAGCCGGCAGCGGCGAACTGTGCTTAGATTCGCCAAAAACGTGTACGTGACGGAATAGCCCCGTAGACGGAATTAGAAGCCTTGACCTTACCTTAGTAACATTATGTTTGAATCTTATAGGCAATTGCAACGTCCAAATACCTAACCTTATTAGGATTATTATAAATGATTCAGTTAGTTTACTTCTACTATAAACGATTTAACTCGTGTAAGTATTTTATTTTATTGTTAGTAGGTATGTAGTAAAAAATTCGAAATTAAGAATCAGCCTTTGGGTTCCAAATAAGACAAACATATAGTAACGTAAGTACCTACCTATTAATAAAGTTGTTAGTAGGTTTTATTTTATTGTTACTAGGTATGACGTTCAGCGATAGACTATCGTCAGCTCAGTCGTTCTAGGATTATGGAAACTGTATAATTTTCAAAACGTCAGCCATTACAATAAAATAGACACGCGAGTTAAATTTGTTTATAGTTGTTTTATCACAACGTGTTGTAACCGCGAAGGCGCGATGGCTTTAGAAATTACTAGTTTACAATTAAGCAACGAAACTTTCGATAGGTAGTATGCTTGGTTTGTACTCGTATGTACCTAATAATACTTATATAAATTCAGTTGAAATACACTTTGGTGCAACTTACTACCTATTAGGACAGCGGCTTATTGGTACATTTCATGCGCCACGTCAGCTTTTCCACCTAATAAAAATTGCTAATAATTAACTAAAAATATTATGTTTTAGGCGCTTTAGTTTCTCATTTTACCTCAAGGAGCGTTGCAGCCTAACAATCATAATGCACGTAGATAACTACAAATGCAGTGACTTCATTTAGAATAATATGCATCAAGTATGAGATCCAATGCATAACTACTTATGCAGTAGGTACCGAGAACTAGTATATATGAACACTCATGTACCTAGGTAAGTACATAAAAGAAAGGTTGTGAACTTATTTTCAAAACATTCAATTTTATCTCACTACCTCATCTACATACCTACTAACAACGTTATTAATAGGTACTTACGTTACTATATGTTTGTCTTATTTGGAACCCAAAGGCTGATTCTTAATTTCGATTTTTTTAACCTTATTCCCCTATCCGTCATTATTATCATGTCACAGTTGTTAATTTGTTAACAAACGTAACATTTATTTTAATTACATAATTTATAAATATTACGTTTTCCGTCACACCGCAAAGTATCCACCATTTAACACTTTAAAGGGTCAATTTAAAGTCGATCGTTAAAGCCCAGGGCTATTGCCACCCGGCGCCGTAACCTATCTAACTAATAATAGTTATAATTTATAAAGAAACGTATAACAGGAAACTTAAAAAGCTGACATGATAGCATTAAAAGGGTTAGATGTTCTTGAAATAATCAAACGAATAAAGTCGTAAGTAACGTAGCGTTTATGTTTCGATTTTATTTTTTCACCGTTTGGAATAAAGTCTAATTATAATAATACATACCTACATAGAAAAATATAAGGATACCCGTTGAATGTTCACTGCATATCGTATCTACTTCCGACTGTAATTGTTTTACGGACTGAATAATTATGTTTATAATGATACGTCATTCTTATCTATCCATCTACTTGTCTACGCAATTCTGAGGTCGGTAGATACGGTTCTATTCACGCACCTTATACATTTACCTACTTACCTTTTTTATTCTAACCAACATTTAAGTCCTGCTAAAGTTACAAATCAAACTCTTACCGCACCGTACCTTACGTGTTCTTATTGAATTTAAATACTTACTTAGATACTTACCTATTATATTTTCCTCGATAGTCTTGTTTTAACTAGGTACCTATTCACATTTATTATATATAGGTAGGTAAATGGTTTAGGCATTACATAACTCGTTAACGTTAGAATTCATTTAAAGACGGTTGTTAGGTACACGTTTTATTTTTGTTCTACATAGTAATATATAATGTATAATTTTAATTATTTAATACTGGTTATACTCATACTGCAAACAAACGTGGCTTCAGAATGAATGTTAAATAAAAACATATAATAATATCAATAATTCCAGGAAACTGTAAAGGTAAGTGCAGTGACCATGTTAGTAAACTTTAATTGTTTAGTTTCGGTATTTAGATACATGTAGGTAAGTATTTCATGTTTAGAGAATTTTTTTCTACCCTGTCTTAGAATAGCAAATTCCAATTGCCTAGAATAATGATTATTGGAGATTACATTGGTGTAGGTATAATAAAATGTAGTCGGTTATTATCGTAAATTAAATGCAGTAAAATGTTATGGGTCCTGCGAGGAATGACTGAAGTAAGAATAATGTTCAATATTAATTCCTTAACTAGTTTACTTTTATTGCAAATTTATTGAGGCTAATTCATTTAAAGATGGTTGTTAGGTACACGTTTTATTAATGTCTCTAATTCTCATAAAATACCGTCATTAACAGTAAATATTCCCTAATAATGGATGGGAATTATTAAATAAAACAATCAAGGTATTTAAACAGGTATTCATTTTATTCAATTTAAACAAATCATTACACAAAACACGTTATAAATAGATGGCAAAGTGTGGGAATCACAATTATTTCCATCTTATTCCACTTATAAAACTTAACAACACATAAACAATACCCTTTTATCTATCACAAAAACTCGGAAGTAAAGCTAACGACAGATGTGCGTGATTTTTCTCTTTGAAATAAAACTCATATGCAAATGTCCCGTATTTGCATAATACTAAGTGTTCGCTTTCAATTGTAAAGCAAAAAGTTAACCCTTTACGACCTTTTTACTATTTTTTTCTTTTCCGTGTCAAAGACTACTTGGTCTATGCATAATTAGATCTTTTTGTTTGTATTTTTTGTGTCGCACAGATGTATGACGATCAGGAAGCGAAAAAAAAGCTTAAGATCGAAAGTGAAGGGGTGTTTCTATTTTATAGGAAGTTGGTTTAGTTGAAAGTAAAATTGGTTGTAGTATAATTTAGAGGTATACGCGCATTTGTAAACCATTAAATGGAAAAAGAAAAAAATCAAGGTATTAATATATCAAACTTTATAGTTTAGTTTGGTACTAGATTAATTAGTAAGGATTATCCAATGAGATCTATTAATTTGTTTGTCTCTGATAAATATTGGTTAATTTCTCTGAGACTGATACCATGGTAAGTACTTCTCTTTAATTTTCAACGAAGCAACCAATAAAATACGCAAGTAAATTATGATAAATTGTAACCCTAACGGTTACCTGCCAAGGAATGGTTGCCCTTTATCTAAGATGTCTCCCTCGAATTTCCCAGTAACTCTCTTTGTATCGACCTTGGGAATTTTGAATATCAATTGTATTTATAATTTATTCAAATTTGACGACAAAGGATCATGTAATTTAATAATTTATGCCGTAACTGCTGTTATTCCACTGCGGTTATAACAGTGTTGCTTTTTGTTCACCCCATGCATGCTATTCTCATATTATTATTTAAGAAATTAAAGTAATGCGTCACAAAATATAATTTATTATAATATTGGTTATGTACCTAAACCAAGATCAAAACTACATTTTTTGTACTATTCGGCATGAAATTTTTTTTTACATTTAAATAAAGTAGTACCTACACTACACTATTTCATTTATTGTTCAAATTACTAACATTCCGTATATGTGATTTATTTACAATACCTAGTTTAGTAGAGTCATTATCATTTCTGTCATACATCCGTCACCTTTCACAAAAACACGTGTCAAACTGTACCAATTCTAAATTAAACAGAACGTATTCTAAGGAAAATTCCGACGACACCATACAAATGTCGCCATCTGAAACAAGAAAATATATTTTAGGAATAGGTAGTTATTAACTGTGAGACAAAATACTGTAATTACAAACTAGAATCGTTTGTAATTACTGTATTTATTCCACATTATTTAACATTTCCATTATGTTACGACAATGAGATGACAATGGACTATCGTGCATTAAAAATCTGTTTGATGCGTTCGTGTCGAGTTTAATCTAGCTGTCATCTTCTAACAGCTACTTAGGTACTATAGGTTAGTTCCTATTATCTGGATATTTTTACTAGCAACAATTGATACTAATTACTAGCAAAACGTTATACAATAATAATCCGTCTGTATAATAAAATATTATTTGGAATGAAACAACTATTAAAGGATTTAATTGTTACTGTCACTTTAGCGTTAGACTATTGTCAGCTCAGTCGTGCTACGATTATGGAAACTGTAAAGAATCCGAAACGTCATCTAATAAAATAAAATAAAAATACGCGAGTTAAATCCGTTAATAGTTGTTTCATTCCAATGTGTAATAACCGCGAAGGCATCAGAAATTATTAAAATATCATTTAATAAATTTTTAATCTAGCGCGGAATCAGAGCATCACGACACACGAAGTTGTTTTCAAAAGAATCTTGGCAACAGATGTAACTAGGTAACTTCTCTAGAAATGATCGCAACAAATTCTCTAAATCTCTTAAATTAATAAGTACCGATTATGCATCTTGGATCACTATGCATTGAGCGTTACTTTTCTTTTTATTGATAAACACCCGTAAGACACAACAGCAATGGATATAGGTAGGTACCTACTGCAACAACTACTACGGAATCGTCCAAAAAAAACTGCTTAAGGTTATAGTTACAGAAAATTACGTATAAAATAACACATAGTCATCATAGGTAAATAATACCTAAGTAATCTTTAAACAGTCCAGAACCTGCGAATTAAGGAATAAAAATAGCGAATACCGCGTCCTAATCGTGGCCGCCATGTTTCCGATGCGCAAACTGATGCGCAGTGGACCGAAAATAGGGTACCCCTTTTGGACACTATTGTTGCTTCGAAAATTCACCCACGCGATATTCTGAATTTAAAATCTGCAATTGTTTGTGGGCCTTACGAGAAACGAGTTAAAGTCTAAATTATATTGCATAGGAATGTTACGATTTTATTCAACAGCGAAACGCTTGGATGAAAAGCGTCATGACAGAAGCAATGGAAATATCACCGTAAAGAATTGTCTATTAGATCCATTTTGCATTAAAAGGAAACGTGGATATTTTAAAAGCTTTATTTGAAATAGAAATATACTGTTTGAAGAATAAGGTTCATGTTGCATTGTAGGTTTAAAAAAATGAAACTGGAAAAGTGTGCCGATATGCCGTGTACGTACGAGAGGAAACCTTGTTATGACTGCGCTAGTATTAGTATTTGATAAAGAAAGGGTAACGTCAGATCTTGATGTTGAATTTTTACCTATGAATGTGACTTGAATAAGCATACATTCACATTACGCGTGTAAAAAGATATCTACGTATGTGTGAGTCGGCGTATTTTAATAATATTCATTTTTCCATGTCACTGGTTGCTGGAATTCTAAGAATTTCGTAGCGTAAGCCAATTTCATGTTTGAAAATGTCGAATATTACAATACGATGCTTTATTGTTTCAGTTGACTTGAACAAGTCACAGGTTCATTTTCTGAAAAGAATATTGAAGTTAGTTAGGTAGGTACCTAGGTACCTACTTCGATAGCATCTCAACTCAATGAAATGAGGGATGTTACAGAAACCCTACCTAGTGTGACTACATCAGTAACTGATTTACTTTGAATTAAATTAAAAATTACCTGAACAAGTACAAAAAAGGATCATTAATAAGGTGTAGACCTACACCGTACTTTAACTTGATTCGATTAGAATGTGTACTCCCGGGTAATATATATAACCTCAGATTTTATAATACTATAATGGCCCGCCTACAACGGTAGCAATAAGCGGCAAACGGCATAATGAAATCCTTACCTTATGGATAATATATATATATTATTGTTATCAATGAGCGTTATTGTAATTTTTACTCTCGAGTACCTAATCGTCAAAACTAACGTAAGACAAAAAAAATCGTGACGTTTGAAAAAGTTCAAACTACAGATAGTAACCCCAACGTCATAAATAAGAATAAACGACGCGCTCCTTCAACGGCGGTAATTGATGGAGGCGCGTCAGAAACAAAACTGGGCGCATTTGTGTAGTGCGCCCGAATTGCGCTCCGCGTTTCCGCGCAAGGAAGGGCGGCATTTCATCGATATGTATTTTTAAAAATAAAAAATAGTTAAGTCAATTTGGATTTCACTAATCTCGAGAAAGCTTTATTTAAAAATAAAGTGATCACAATTTAAGTACAAGCTTATGTTAGGTACTGTAAGTTGCTGTCAAGATGTTTATTGAGAATTAAGTATTCTGCGTAAATTTTACATTTTTGTTACAAATTGTTCTCAGTAGGCACCTAACCTAAGAACCTATTGGGAATAAATTCTTTGTCGGTCCCGTACCTTATACTAACAGGTACATTTACGCCGTTTTGGTCAAATTTAATACCTATAATATAAAAATATATAAATTAGATATATATTTCACAGTTCAGGCGATCTAATCAAAGAACAATGCAACGAAATTAAAAATTACAGACTCGAATTGAAGGCGGTTGAAATAAAAATAGAGAAAAATCGAAAAGCACCGAGTCAAAACGTTTTATGAATACCTAGTTCATCCATAAGTTGATTTCAACGTTCAAGCTAACATTTTTTTTCCGCAATTTTATGCTCACATTGGATAATTTATAATATCTACATAGGCAAAATTATAATACAAAAGGCAAGCGATGCAAATCAAGAAGTTTATGAAGTGAATATCTTTAATTGCGAAGTACTTACGTTGTTTTTATTACATGTTTATAATGCGTTAAGAGTATGCATTAACTTTTTTTAAATGTGTTTCATAAGTCAGACATACACATTTAGTTCAGTAACGATTTACAAGTTTCATTTATCGTAATAATTTAATGTTAAACAATTTACTCGTAATATTATGTAAATAATAAATTTTACGTCTTTATAATTTATTTAGTAAATACTATTCAAACAACCACGAAGATTTTTTCTCGAAAAGGAGTACCTATTTAGAATATTTCAACTTACTTATAAATATAGGTAGGTATAGCTTAGATCCTATTTTCGACTTCTCAAAATAATTATATGATTAATTGTAGATAATCTGGCTTAATAAGCTAATGGTTAAAGAGACATTATCTTTTCAATGTAAAAAAATCCTTAATATAAAGTTTAATTGAAGAATCGATGAAACTGTATCGATATAACTCCCTCCCTATTCAAAAGAACAACACATTTGTTTCAGCCGGTAGTCGATCTCACTCGCTGGCGATCCCGAAACGTAAGCACTGTGTTAAATCGAAGAACAAATTACTTTTCCCCACCTTATCGACTGTGTGTAATGCTGATTATTTTCATTTCATGAACGTAACCTTTTTTTTCAACAGTAATACAGCAATCCCTACTAATATTATAAATGCGAAAGTAACTCTGTCTGTCTGTCTGTCTGTTACGCTTTCACGCTAAAACTCCTGGACCGATTTAAATGAAATTTGGTACAAAGAAAGTCTGGAGCCTGAGAAAGGACATAGGCTACTTTTTAACCGACTGCAAAAAAGGAGGAGTTCCACGCGGACGAAGTCGCGGGCAGAAGCTAGTTTCATATATTTTAAACCCTTGGCCAAGCTGCTGAGTATAAGCCTTTCTGGAAATATTTAGGGAGTCTAATTTACCATGTTTGTGTAATGCGGGTTGATGGATTGTTACGTGTATCATAGAGTGTTGTTTGTTCGATTATATACTGCGATATGAAATTAAATATGTGACATTTTCTTAATCGCATACGAAGCCGCGACCGCATGATCAATGAGATAATTAATGTTATTTATTTGGCATTAATCTTAAAAGTTAGTATAAAATACAACCTAATATTTTCTGCCGCTTTATATTGTACTTAAGTACCTATCTACGTATTAAATACCTACGAGTACATAAGAATAGTTTTATGTAGGCAGGTATTTAGTATCATTGATAAATAAGCTTACTATTACCACAAAATATATAATAGCTAAGTAATGATTACCCGTCTCATAAACAAGTATTTTTTCACTCTTAAAACATTTTTTCTTAAAATCTATTCCTTCGTCCAGACAGCCCTCTTAACTCCACAATTTTATTCATTTCCCATTCCATAGAAAACTAAATTTTCTAACAGTGAATGGGTTAGATGGCAGCGTGTGCTTGTTATCGGGAATTTCATGACTGTATTTTCCAAGAGGGTACACAGAATTTACCCATTCCTTACATCAATGCGAGCGATACTTATAAGTACATATACATAATTATAATAATACTTATGTACTTTTCTATCAAGATCGTCACAGCGAATTTTCACTAAATTTCCAACGTAAACAGGTAGGTATAGCTACATAAAATTTAATATCAAATTCCAATAGATTTAAGTCTTCAATAATATAAATAAGTGATAATTATTAATAGTTCATTCTTATTTCAAAATAATGTTCGTTCAAAATACAATTCAAAATGGCGTCATACTTAAACGTTCCATAGACTATAACCGGCCAGCATTGTTTATAGTCACTTCACGGTAAAAACTATGGCACAATGACATCACGAAGATCTCTAAGCAGCTTTTCATCTTTTATTGTTTAAAAATATAACTAATGGACTTTGTAAATTCAGTACCTACGCAAACCCATTCCATACCTAGTCATAGAAGTTTCCCCACAACGCGAACAAAATTCCCGATAGTGCTGGTTCAAGATGGCGGCCGTGCTTGTTATCCAGTCACTCTTTCTCGCATATTTCGCGTTCGTTTTGACAGGCGACGCGGCTAACGCGAAAAAGGGAGGCAATGCGATTTTCAAAACAATTTATTATGAGCACGAATAACTAAACGCCTAATGAAAAACAAAATCTTACATAATAGTTATACTGAATAGTCCAAGTGAAAGATATTGATTAAATATACCTTATTCTCTGATATTATATTTCTATGATCTTTTGATGCTAATTTTTGAGTATAAACGTCCGAATAAAACGAAAATTACAGGTTATACCTACGTATGTTTGTATGAAGCTTCTTGTCCCTTAAATATGTTTACTTTTCGGGTTTTTTTTAAGGGATGAAAAAAAATCCGAACTAAAAATAGTTTGTATGAGCAGAATGCTCTCATAATAAAAGTTGTATTTTCACATTCGTTATTTTTCTCAGCGAGCGCCCGCTAGTTCCCCTCCGACCTCACAAGGGCTGCTTGTTAGAGGACAATATGCGATCGCATGTGGATGTGGAATTATTATTTACTCTTTCCTCCATATTGGAATTATTCGAGCTTAAACTTTTCCCAATTCGATTGGATACTGAAGTGGTCAAGTTTCCTTTCACCGATCAGGGGCTCTTACTGCCCGGTTTAGTTCAAGAATTGGATGCTTTTTTACTGAATTTAATGAAACTAGTTAAGGTAATGGATTCGTATTTTAAAAGACTCCATTATGAAAGAACTTATCTATTTGTCTACAGTAGGTACCTACTATTATGTGTAGCAATTAAGGTACTGCGAAAGTCCGGTTAGATAAATAGAAAATACGTATCCTTTATTTAATTATAAAAGATGTAAGATGAGCGTACACTGTACAAATATTACCTTTTAATTGAGGCATTAGGATAAGGAACATAATTCGATTAGGACTCGTTAAAATACTATTTTTCTGTTTAAAAAACGATTGTTAGGTAACGAATTAATAAAACATGATTTTCGGTGATACAATCACAAATGATACAATCATAATAAAACCGAGCTTCCTTTGTATCGTCGAGTCATCAGAACACTTCACAAACATTCTGGAAAAAAGAAAATACGAAACCCGTTCCAATATATTCAATGTTTATACTCAGAAATGTCAGAGGCACGTAAAATTCATATGTTATTCCGCGAAAAATGAAATGCAAAGGTAAACCTAATACATCCGGAAGGGGGGACCTCCCCCCATTGTGATGCGAGGGGCATGACAAGTGTCAAAAATTTACTATGCTAATGTATAGGTACCAACGGTGTTATTCGGTTGATGCGTTAGCAATATAAAAATAAGATATTCTTTGCGGTGTGAGTACCTATCTTAAAACATATCTCTAAATTCGTGAGTAAGAATCGCTTCAATAATGGTTGTTCAATATATTATTATATAATCTGTTGTTATATAACATCTCATAAGATCTCTACGTATAGATGACCATCTGTGATTCAAATTGAATTTATATTTTTGACAATTCTAATACTATCGCGCGATTAGACTCACTTCAATTCGATGTACCTAATTATTCTGTTCCAAAGTTTCAAGTACTAAATCAAATTTCCGAATCCATTTAAAATATCGTAACAATTGTACTTATAACTTTCGTTAACTGAAGACCAAACAGAAATGTCAAATAGTCAACCCGCCACCGCATATCACAACTCATTTAATTACCCTAAACGCCCCAACAATCGAATAATGAGTGGCAAATTGCGTAACGACCGACAAATTACGATGAAGCCACCCCAAAGAAACAGTTAACCCAGTAACCGAGTCGCTAATAAAATACCTACTCCATTTAACCTTGACGGAGCCCTAGTTAGTATGCACAGGCTTTCTTTTAAAATCTGATGTATTAATTTGCGAATTTAAAGTTCAAAGAAATAACGACTTAAATACAAAAGCACAGGTTAGAAAGTTTGTATACCGCAGCTCGAGTACTACGTTTCGTTTTCAAAAATGGAAAATTGCAAGATAATATTACTTTTAGATGAAGAAGAAAATAATTCAGACTTTGAACGCTGTATTTAAAGCATAAAATTGAAAAATTCTATAATAGAACATGCGTCGTTTTAAATATGGAACGGTTATTTAGCACGTGCTTCTCGTGACGACGTTCGCAATTTGTGTATAAATTAGAACACTTATCTCGTCGTGGTCTTATCTCGCCTCTTGCTCTTTCTTGTAGTTTTCGCATGCAACTATTCCTTTCTCGCTCAATGTCAGGGAAAGAGCGTAGGGGTGTACCAATGCCGCGTCAGCGTTCCGTTTTATCGATATTTCACGATAATACGAAATGTTAGGCAGTGTGGGGTGGGCCGAAGCAGGCGGCTTATGAATAGTGAAATGATATATGTATCCAATTTATGGAATTGACTCTTTTTATGCAAATATATCAAATCGGTAAGAATAGGTAAAGAATGATCCTTTTATAGATGAGTTCAAAAGGGGTGTTTTATGAAGTAGGTAAAAAAAGCTTCTGTGAGACCAAATTTTATTGCGATACATTCGTGAACCTAAAATTAGACGATGGGGTTATTGTATCGATGTCGATGTTATGGCGCGCGGGTTCTCGGTTCTCATATTTAATTTAGTCGCGGAAGCAACAGGTTATTAGCACGGAGCTTTCCCGCCTAACTTTCCGGGCGTTCACTTTTTAAATTCCTCTCTTTCCCTTTCTAATTGGATTGCCTTCTCTGTTGCCCGTGAATGAAACTTGTTGCTCGGGGAATCATTTTGCATTTAAGACGCGTTCCAATTTTAAAAGTCACTGCATCCTTAATTTCTTCGTGTTGTTCCTTCACGCTCCGTTTCACGGAGGTGTCACTTTGAACTGAATTTTCCGTCCATCATCATTTACCCGTAAAACTTATTTCACCGTATAACTTTTCACATGAACGCCTTTGTTTTAGCGCAAAAATTAACATGTTACACTTAATAATTTTCCACATATTAACTCTATTGAACCCTTTTCCTTAATGTCAAAAATATCCTTTGGTAAATATTTTTTTCGTAACAAAATATCAGACAAAAGACAAGGAAGTCCTTCAAAGGAGTGTCTCGAAACAATTTCATTTCTTGACAAATTGCGAGATATTCTTATACAGATATCAAAATTCACATTTTTACCACACCCGTTCCTTTTTGTACCTACGTAGCGTTCCACAATCATACATGAAACGAAGCCCACACCATATCTTACTCTCGAACCTACACGAATCTACATACATAAATATATTTTACTCACCACCCAATACATTTTATCTATGTTACCGTTGCCTTACTAGAACTGTGCATCATTCGAAATGATGTACGTAAATTGGAATGCGGGGTGAATATGAATCGTATTTCATTTGACAAGAGTTTAAATTCAGAACGCTGGAATGACGGCGGTTGTTGGTAAAGCGCGGTTGACGCGCGATCGAGTCTCACGAGGTATTCTCAAGGGGTGAGCGTAGTTCTTGCGCTTAGATATAAAGAAAGGTAGATACTTATGAAATTCGAAGGAAAAACCACCCTTCCCTATACTTACACAGCGCAGTCGATTCGGTTTTCGCTGAGAAAATTGTAGCGGAGTTTGAGCGGGACATTCGCTTGCCGTACGCCGCATGGAGACGACGATTTTTCTCGAATTTCCTTCGGGACGCGTCTCCGGTTTCCAAATTTGAATTTTCAATTTGATTTTATATTTTCTTTGCTACCTGCGTTCGGGTTTTAGTGATGGTAGAAGTTTATTATCTGACTTTTCTTATTTAATTTAGTAATGTGTTAAAAAAATATATATTCGCGCCGCGGTAAAAATTTAACTTGAAAACTTTGCTCCCGGCGCTTAAAGGTAAGAGATATTTAGAAACTATTATAATTTATTTTCGCTAGACTTTAAAACTTTTTTGATTGAGGCATCACATTTTCAGATAAAGTAGATTTTATTATTTAGCTATTTTTAGTACTTACAGTATTTATTTTTCTTTATGAAAAGTTGATAAGCAGGTATACGAAATGGTTATTTTTCAAACTGTATTTAACATTTTTTTTTTACTGCAGATAAATTAATGTATTTTCTTCTATTTAGTCTGTAAGTTATATTCATCAATTATAAAAATAAAAATTATAAACTTCTTACTCGGGACAAACATTGTAACTTAAAATATGCATTGGTAACAATATCGTATTTTATCGTTCCGCGGTGTCTTACTCATGACATCTGCCAATCAAAAACAACTTAATGACAATGATGAGTGATGTCTAACTCGGTGACTCAAGATTGAGTCATGAATACCTTAAAGCTGTTATGTTTTATATTTACATCGTCATGGATTTATGTAGATAATGTGTCATACATGACACATAAATCCATAAAGACGTAAATCAGGTCTTGTGCAATTTTTTTATTACGTTTATGTAAGAATAATCATAAATATTACGGCTTTCATTTTTAAAAAGATAGAGGTTTTTTAACGTTATTGTATACTAAGTATATCGATTTACAAATATTTACGGTTACCTACACTGTTTTCAAATAATATTGGCATCCTAACAAGACTACCAGGTATAACAAGCTAAAAATACCTAAAAATACTTTTAACTTACCTACTTTAGAATAATTGTGTAATTCACATATTTTCAACTACAACACCGCTTTTTAAATTAAACACATGAATAATAAGATTACCTAATGTCGTTAGGAAGATACCAAACATTGAAGCTAGCACATAATGGATCTAACTCTAGTACCTACCTACATATAGTCGTGGGCAATCACTCGTACTTACCTATACCTACACTTTTCACTTTCATACCTAGTCATGAGGTTCAAAAATGTAATTATGGGTAGGTACATGTTCTTGCTTTTGACTGTACCGCTGTACTCACTAGTTAGATCCACTATGCTGGTAACATTGAAATGTTTGATTGCGTCATTATTCACATAGGTCATAATTGTAAATATAGTTTGATTGTTAACGGAATAGTAAATTAACAAATATATTAGTAAAGACATAAACCGAAATAAAATCATGAGCAGAACTGGCGAAAAAAAGATTAGTCTTGAAAGACATCATCAAAATTCCAATTCGTTTTTCGCAAAAACGTTACCAATTTTCCGACAATATCAGATCTCCATACTATTGATATGGGGTGAATGACATAAAATTTATATAAGTTATACGTATAGATAATAGTTTATAGTCCCACCCTCTACCTTACAACCCTCCGACGCACATACATACATGTATGTATTGTAGGGCGTAGGACAAAATCGATAGGGCTAACTCCTTTGTAAAACTCCGGCTTTGCACGATTTTTGAACTGTCAACTTTTTCGGCGTTTTGTTGGTTGTGATGTTTTTTACTTTGGCAGTATTTGGACATCAGGTGCGATATTTTTTTTTTAATATTTTAAATTCGTATTGATAGTAGGTACGTTTAGATGTGGCTCGAATTATTTATTGAAGTATGTGTAATGCCTAATTCTTCAAAGAATTGAATTAACATATTTTGTTAATAGGTACTTTAATACGTTGTAACATTTAAACATAAAACGGAAATAAAATACCAACCTACCTACTACATGCCCTAAATATCAAGTTAACTCTAGGCAAGTTCACAATGATTTTAAAATGTTTTAGTTTAACAAGGACGCGTAAGCTACTAGCTTCTACAGAAGGATAAAAAACATTATTAATACTACAAATATTTCACAGCAACCTTTACCCATTTACTTATACTTCTTTAATAATATGTAACTAATCTGTGAACGAACTAAAAAAAATGACGATCAATTAAAATTCATAAATTGACTTGAGAACAATTAAGTACAACAACGACACCAATTTTCGAATCTCGCGACTGTCCATTATTAAAAATTATTTCTTTTTAAATATGTTTTGTACGCAGTTAATTTACAGCATGACCAAAGACAGCTTACGCACAGCTATTTACTTAACTGTGTTTTCACTGAACGGTCGCGTCGTAAAATTTTATTTTCTTGTTTGTATTTAAAAGGTACCTAATAAAAAACTCGCTTAATCGACTATGATCGCTACCGACGATTATCGAACCTTTTCTTGTCAGGACGGGTTTTGAAATTTGAAAGTTGCTTTTTTAAATTTGGAATTTATTGTTTATCACGATTTTATGACTGTTCTAACGAAATTATATCTTCCTGCGGCCGACAAGCCAGTATCATTAAGTTAAGACTGCCCGATCAATTTGATTATAATTTGATTGGCTGATGGGGTTTGGTTGTCGTTTGTTATAAATAGTAATGAACATTAAAATAAAACGAACCGCTTAAATTTTATTGTCGTTTAAATTTTGAATAGGTTAAAAGTTAAATTTAACGATCGTAGGATTTTAAAACTCGTAGCCAAGAGGGGTTTTTCAAAAGTGCTTCTAAATTTTGTATCTCGTGTCGAACTACACACTGCTAGTATATTCGGGGGTGATATTTTACGAGACCCCACCCCCAACTTGTCAATCGATCAAACATGTGCAAACAATATAGAAATAAGTACAACATCAAAGGAACGTAACCGAAAAACAATCCTCGGCTCAAAACCGACTTTATCATAAAACGTTAAGGTCCTATTTGGAATAGTGAAATATTTCGTGTGATCAGCATTATTTTGACTGTTTGCAAGAACATATTTCTTGTACATAGGAGTCAGTGGAAAATGTATTGACAAATATATCGAGTTACAGTTTCCATTAAGTTATTGTTTGTGCTGAATTTATGGAGGTGCTCTAAATTTATTATTGTCTAGAGATGGTTTGAATAGGTTTACTTTACAATATTATGATTCGTATTTGCTTTTAATTACCTGTACCAATTTGATTTATGTGTGTAAGTATCTTAATATTTGTACCATACCTACATAGACTACATAGAGATATTCTTAAGTAGGCATTTCTAAATTATCGCCATTAATGCCTATATTACACTTTGTATTAATATTCTAGGATAATGTACTAATGACTACTTGAGAATACTTTACACTGACTCTTCCACATGTACCTAGGTGGGAAACACAACTATTTTATTAACGGTTCATGACTTAAAGTTTACTAAAGGCTTCAAACAAGATCTATCGAAGTAAACACTTAACACAAATCACAACGTACCAATTAAAAAAAAATGCCACTTCTTATAAGAAACACAGATAACTAATAGAACACGTCTGCACACCGTTGTATAACTATTTTGAATGCGGCCAAAAAATGTCCTGTGATCTTTTAACGTGAATAAATTATAATACCTTTTTGTCCCCCTTTCAGTTAAAGGGTTATTTCTATAGAAACTTATGGGTCGTGAATTTGCATATAATTTTTAGTTTATTATTTATATTTGAAGGGGTGCTTTTGTTGCGTTACGTTCGCAACGTTGATGAATTGGGCATATTAATATGGATTATGTAGGTTTGCATCTGTAGGTCACAGTGTTTGATGATTGTATCTGTTGTGTCGTAATAAGGTGAAATCTAGTTATTCTCATATCAGCTAATTTCTATTTGACAGTTGTAGGTAAAATGATTTTATTATCTGTTAAATATGATACAAATAGGTATATAGCTAGAATATCACTATGTAAAATAGGACCTTAGTATTTTTAATGCGAGTACAAAAAGTTATGCACGGTTTTACAAAAGCATTACCCTGCCATCGAAAAAGGTATCTTTACAAAACCGGGATTTGTATAAATTGATCAATATTTATCAAGAGTAGTCTATTGTCAAAACAATGATACTTAAATACAAAGGCAATATCTTCGTGTAGTAAAAATACCTGTCCATATATATTTTCTAACGTACGTTTCGTAAAAATAGATAATGATCACATTTCTTAAAATAAATTATTAATATTCGTGACCATAATGCATTCAATCAACCGGAAGTCATCCTTTGTCGATGGCTCAAACCCTTCCGGTCGGGTTTCTTGAATTGGAAGCCATTTTGTTTGCATTCATATTTTGACCCCAGTTTATCTCATAATCTATTATAATAGATCTTAGGATTTAAATGGGAATAGACACAGGGAGTAATTTGTGATAAAAGAAAAAAAAAGAAGTACTTACTGACCTTCTTAAATATTTTTTATTTAACGCCTCAAATTTTGGTCTGTAAGTAACATTATAAAATGAAAAAACTTCAATATCAATTATGTACCTATAGTAAATAAATAAAAAGAACATATCAACTCGCGTATATTATTTTATTTGTAGACGTTTCGAAAACTTTACAGTTCCTTTTTTCGTAGCATGACTGATCTGACAATAGTCTAATGCTAAATTCCTAGTAAGTAAGGGAATATGCGAACAAATAAAGTAAAATACCCGAGTTGCAACCGTTATAATTTACAATATTTAGTCAAGTACGTACACAAATAATTTAACAAGCTCCAAATATTTGCTAAAAGTTACTCTATTCACGCAAGAAACATTATTAAAAGTGCGGTATCGATCAAATATTGGTAAAAAAAACTTAACAAAAACCACTACACGCGCCGCTAACAAAACAAACATTTCACGGGTTTATGATAACAAAAAAAACTCTCGTCTATGCACAAAAGATCGTCCCATTGTGCAGAATTTGACTAGCCTTTGTTTAAAATGCTGATTTATAGGCTATTAAACCCTTTCTTCAATAGATAAATTTATGCGTATTATTCGCTGTAAATGTGTCGGTAATATTTTATGCGGTAGCTTGATAGATAGAAAAGGTGCGTTCGATTCATAGGGTCGATAGTACTTGTACGCTACGTACTTATTAAAACAAAGAAGTGGCCATAAAAAATGTAAATACCTAGGTATAATATAAATATATGGCCAAAAGACTATAACGCTCATTTGAATTTACTGTGTTACAAAATAAAAAAACAATTATTTAATTTTGAAGAAAAATGTGAAACTTGTACGTCCTTCTTAATTTGAAATCGGTTAAAAAAAGACATTTACAAGTTTATATTGCCATCATTCTTAAAAACACCTAACTTTTTTCTAAGACAGGGAATCCACATGTGACTTTTATTACAAAAGAAGGTGAAATATAATGTTAATATTTTTTGTCAATACTCGTTGAATAGCGTGTAATGGCCTTAACAGACGTTAAGGGTCCTAATGTAGGGACAATTATTTGTCTATTGAAATTGTACCCGTCACCAAATATTTTTTATTGATGCTACTCCGATAGTGACTGTAGGTAATACAAAAATCATAATACAAACTTAAGTATTTACTCGATTATAGTTAATTATGAGTATACTCTACTTTGTTAAATTGCCTTTATTTTACACTTTTATATATATATTTTCTACCAAGTGATATCTAACTTTCGCCGGTTTCACGAAAGAAAACGGTTAACAAAACTAACGGCCCTGAACTGGGTAAATGGCGTGAGAAAAAAGTAATTTTCATTCATAAAACCATTTTCTTAGAAACGCAAGAGCGATACGGATGTACACGAAAGAAGGACCTCTCCTTCCCTCCCACTTATTTTTAATGCACTTTCCCGGAGTTCCTTTTATACCTCTTTTTAAGACTTGCAAGGATGTACGTGTTTTTTAAGTTTCACTTTCACTTTAGAGGCAAGAAACATTTCTTGTGACACAATTTACGCCGGTGCTTACGAAGGTACTAAAAAACTTGAAATTTTCTAAAGTTCCTGGTGAATAGTTATGACAGCAAGAAAAGATGTATCTTTAGCCATCAAAATTATTATATTCTTGCATTTTAGCGTCTATTGTGTAAATGACGTATGTATGTGAAAATATCGCTACTTTTTCATAAAACAATCGTTAATAGGTAGGTAGTACGGGTAACTATAGTTTCGGATAAAATTGGTGAAGTAAAAATGTTCTTAATTTAAATGACACCCGGCATCAAGCACAGCCAATAAAGTCATATTTAGATAAACCAATCAGTTGTAACGGATTTCTGAATATAAAACGATCGAACGTTTTAATCCTTTGAGTGGCACTTACAAGGGACGCTTCCGTTGTCATTGTATCTATAATTTATTGGGTCGCTATAGTTCGAGTATGTTCCACATTTTATTATTGGTGTTGCTAGATTTATGGTTCGCGTGTAATTCGTGTAGAGGAAATGGAAAGCGAAGTTATTATTTCGTTTTATAATAGGTAGGTGCTTCATTGGTTCATGTTGATTGCTTTGCTGATTTAATTAAGATAAGAGGATATCAATAACTTTTTTCTTAATAATTAAATTTCGGAGTTACTTTATACTAATGTCATATTTTATACTTAGGTAATTTTAGTAATTAATACTTGCGTAGTTTATGGTTAAAATTTGGTCATAATTTGAGTTTTAGCCATTCAGAAGAATTTAATAAAAAAATATTATTAAAAGGTAAGCGGGAAAGTAAATATATGCACGTTCCTACATATCTCCACCTATATTTCTTGATCTTCATATTAAGATTTTTTCTATTCGTTTTACTATTAAAAAGACCCGCTGTTAAGTGTATCTCCGCTCCGCTGATCTCTTCACTACCCCGAAAGACATAAATAGACAAACATACGATCAAACTTCTCACTTCGCATTATTATCGCACAATATTTTGCGTCAAAACTTTATGTGTAAGTTTATTGGAGTTTGCCATTTTGCGGGTAAACTTCGGAGCTAAATTTGCGTCCGTTTTATATCAAAAATATTTATAACAGAATGACAGAAAAACCAGAAAATCATATAGTGGATACAGCGTCTTTTATACGTAGGTATTCACTAAAGTCACCGACTTATTGGAATAGGTACCTACCTACTTATCATTAGTTACCAGAGAGTAGAGTACCGTTAAAGGGATCTATTAAATGCTGTAGAACCACAATAATTTACTGAGTACTTTATTTTCACAAATATAATTTTATTCATTCTTACTCTCTTTCACTGTTGAATATATCTGCATCGCGGCTCTATCGTTCTTTTAGGGTTCTGTATTTAAAAATAAACCCCCATTTAACACAAATTTGACATTAAACAAGTAGGTATTGATGTAATCAGTAACTTAAATGTATCTTAAATTCCCGAATAAAAAATAATCACTAATCATTGATAATAAAATCGTTACCAAGATTTTATTAACACAATTTTAAACCTGCACTTTATTTCTATGTATTAAATTTCCTAACTACAAATCAAAAATAACGTACAACTTTATGTTCCTTTTTTAAAACGCCGTATACCATACTAAAGTGTAAGAACATCATTCAAACATGGAACGTTGTTAAGGCGACTCCACATTCTCATTCCGCCGTATGACACATGTGCGGCGTAAAGCGAGTATTGATCTAGTGCTCACTCCTTTTGTGCGCTGATACACACAAGTATCAAGTGTAGTGAGTTATGATATTTTCACAAGTGCTCCTTATATTTAATTTATATTTTTTTCGAAAATACTGAGGTAATATAATATGACAGATTTATAATATTTCATTTTAAACTTTACTTTGTAATTTATAAGATTTTGCATACGAACAGCACTTTTAATAATATCCTAGACACCAACCTACCTAAGTAGGTACGTATTGCTTAGTCTGGGCGCTTAAAAATTAAATAAATCATTGGCACTCGTTCAAAATATTAATTTTAGCCCTTTACAACCCAAATAAAGCTTACAGGAATAGGTACCTATAAACCAATATTTTAAAAACATTTATTCCAATGAGATCATTTAAAACCAAAGTTCAGTGCCGCAAAATGCACTCATAATAAAATCTCACACTCTGCCAAGAAAACAGCGTCAAAGTCCAAACGCGGTGGAACCAATAAACGGCTTGTCATCCCGCTCTGATTGATCATTATTTTATGCGCCAAACTATCTATTTATCTCCCTTACACAGGGAGCATTGCCAGCGAATATTTTCTCGCGTGCGGTGGAAAATGTGGCGTTTCCGCTTATATTTGAATACAGAACGTGGCGATAATGATGCCGCGCTCAGTTGAGGGTTAATTTTTAAACTGTTTTATGATCTCATGTTGCCAGTTGTTTTATGATTTAAATTAAAAATAGTACCTATAAATAATAGTAGTAACCATGAATATTATTTTGAAATGAAATTATTGATTTTCTAGAGAAGGTACCTACTTCGTATCTTGTTATACTTGCCTTTATTGTTTGAATGCTTAGGAATTGATAGTTTTAGAAGGGTTCTGGCTACCTATTTATACAAATTTAATACAAATAATTATAAATATGTAGTAGGCAATATTTAAACCTTTAGTCCATGTAGATATAAGTAAGTATATTTTTGTAAGATTGTTAATTTAGTTTAAATTAATAAATAAACAATCATTATTAAACACACCAATCTCCAAAATTGTGTTTTATTTATTTAATTTCGTAACTCCGACTTTTGAAAAATACAGTAACATACGCTTGCAGTTTTTTTCTACGTGGTTAATAAATCGTTGCCGTCTCGCGCACGCTAAGTGTACTCGGTAGGAAATGATTCCATACAGTGCCATCAACCCTCCGCGTTAACTCCAACTGGCATTACTGTAGTTGTGATCATACTGTTCTTAATTTAAATTTGGTGCTAGCTGGAACAATTTATTTTTTTGTTATTAATCATGGAAAGAAGAAGGTTGCGTAAAATTTACAAATAAAACTCATGCGCTAGCTATAATAATCCTGGCCGGTTATTATTTCGTTGAAAATATATTCTTTATATAACTGTCTGAAACGGAAAGGCGACATCACATAACTATTTACTGTGATTACTGTGAATAGTTAAGTTATTTCTATCTAATTATACAATTTAAAAAAAGACCAGTTCCGGTAAATGCCTTGAGTTACAGATTTAAATAACATTTCTCATTGAACGAATTGTGCAAAAGTGCAAACTTTTAATGAAAAGGTTGGTATACAACTCGGTGGTACCAACACAAATCCTACTAACACATTATCATGTAAATGTGCGCCAATTACTTGCGTACACGCAGGGATCGAACATCTGCTTGCTAATTTGTTTAACAAAAGATTTAATATCGAAATACGCCTTTGACTTTTTTATAGAAAGCTTGGTACGAGATGAAGTTAGCTACAGGTCACGTAGACAATATTTTTACAAACAGAAAATGATTTTATATCCGCATCAACTTTGATAAGACACTTTTAATTATAGGTGGTACGATAAAAAAACATACTTGATCCTGTTGTTAACAAGTAAATAATTTCCAGATACAAGGAGAAAGCTTTTTACCGTTAGGAGCAATTAACTATAAAAACTTCGTCAAATAAATATCATACACAAGTCAGGTATGACATTTATACCTGACTTGCGCCTAGCGACGCACGGCTGACGGAATTTTAATTGTTAATCAAATTAATTTTATTAAACGAAGTAGTCAGATATTCAGCCATACCAAGATATTATCGTATCATTCTCATCATACTTAACCAGATAAATTTATCGATAATTTTTCTCAAGAATTTACTGAGTAAGTAAAATATTTTGTAAACATTTGGCATATATATATGATATACCTAAAAAATATTATATTCTCTGCGCTTATACAACCTATATACCTATAGCTTCTACAGATCTTGTGTGCTGTCTAAGTTCTGATGTATGAACGTCTACATGTATATTCCAGACTAGGTAGTATGTATCATAAAACCAATCATATAAGCACAAAGTGTTTTTATCAAAAACATTCACGGTAAGATAACCGCACGTCTGAGGGATAACTGTGACGTCATCGTGCCAGAGATAAGCTCAAACGTTATAGAGCTATTTCCTACAAAATGGCGGACGATAGCTCGATCAGCCGCCTAAAGGGGCTCGAATCGAGATATTTTGAAATATCATCTGTATTATAAAGGGAATCGATTTCTTTGGCAGATTTAGGTAGGTAGGTATAATGTGTGCTGATGCATTTTGCCGAAATTTAGGATTTAGCACACCAAATATATTATTTATTGACTTATGTTTAAACAAAGCATATTAGAAGGAATTGTTTTTTTATATTACCATGATTATATTCAAATTAATTAATAATAAAAGTTAAATCGTACATTCTTTAAAATTTAACTTCTTCCTTACTTGAAAAGAACAAAGTTTTTTTTTTAAATAAATTTGTAAGCAATATTGTGTTTAAATAAATAAGTATTTTTAACCAACAAAATAGTTAAACTGCACGAACAACAAGCAACATATTAAACCAACCCGTCAAGCCCACACACACATCATTACGCGAAAAAATAGCGTTATTACGAAAAACCCTCAAAACCCGAAACCCTCGACATTCCAATAATCCTTTACTTTAATACGGCGCGAGATTAAATTCCACAACAATATAACTACTACGGAAAATATTCACGTGAGCTTTTTAATATCGTATGTTGTGAGTTTTTTATACTGGATATAAAATATACAATTTCGTAGCGGCAGTGACATTGTGTGTGCCATCCATCTTTTCGGGTTTAGCGTGCCGTCCTTTTCTTGTGCTCTTTTTTCTTCTCTCTCTAGTGGATTTGTAGTTCCCCCCTTGGGGGGTAAGAAAGACTCGTTTCAGGCAGTCGACTTCGTGGGCATTTTTCATTCGCAATACGTCGGATATGAAGAAATGTATCGCGTACTCAGGCGTGTTATGATTTTTCGTGTTCCGCGCGCGTTATGAAATTCAAAGGGTGACTTGAATTTCTCTTATAGTTCTTCTAGATGATATGCAAAACATTTCTTTCACTTTAAATAACTTGTGAAAATGTTTTTTTTTCTTTTCATTCAATATAATTTAGAAATGAATATATTAATTTGATAAAGAAACTTTCTATAAGTAGCTATATCAAATTCAAAGTTTGAACACCCATCAAACACATAATATATATTCCTTAGAATCGACAATATTTTCAACATTGAAATACTTGCACGAAACCAAATCCAAACTAGCAAAATGCCAAAGACGTTTTACAACAATACCAACCGAACAATCGTCTTATTCAAGTCACAATTCGGTTATATTTGCTAAAAAGCGGGCAGGTTTAAAAACGCCCCACGATTTGGAATTTGAATTCTGATCACGCGACGCGTACGTGCTGCCATCTACCGTCGTCCGCTGCTAACATGGTTTGAACAACGGTTTACTTAAGGTGCTCTTACATTATACAATTTTAAAGAGACAATTCTTCATTCAAAAGTCTAGAACGGTTACAATTTTCTTTTTGTATAATTTACTCCAATAATATAGGTATTTACTGAAAACTAAAAACACTCAAGTAAATTGCAGTTAATAGGTGGTAGCTAGGCTATGTACCTGCCCACTATGGAGGAATTTTAATAACGACGCACACCAAAAATATAGATAGACGATAGAAAAATCTGTGTAGGTTAGGTACAACATCGCGTTGCGGCCACGAATTTATCAAAAAAGATCTATGAGACAGCCGCTAGCCGTCTCCACTACAGACAAACACATTAAATAGCTTCAAAACCATAAACCCAGACACAAAATGATAAAGCAGAATACCTAATGCAGGGTAGGCAGAGAAAACACGGCATTACCATACGATTCGGTCGAATCTGCATGACTGGCGTATCCAATAAGCCGGCGCTGTATTGCTTACATCAGACTTTGATTTACTTGATACAAATGTATTGATGCGGATATCTATGTATCAAATTATAATAGGTACCTGCTTAGGTCTGTTATTATAATTTTAAGGCTGAGTGGATATAAACAACTTGATGTCGACTGTTTACTTCTATAGACTTTTGAAGCACTTAAATAGGTACCGTATAACTTCGTATAAGTATGTAAGTACAATGTATTTTTTGATAGATTCCAATTAACAACAAAAAACACCACTTTTTCTCTAAAAGTAATATTTCTATTAAATAAATACTTCTTAGTCTCGATTCCAAATTTTCTGGTTCCTCTATCATTTATTATTCTAATATTTTTATGAATGAATTTTATTTAACGAACTAACACACCAGTAGATAAAGATCATAGAATTATTCTTTCTACGATGGCCTCATCACGTAATTATTATTCGACTCGTTTCATATGTTTACAATTATATATGTAACTTAATGGTATACCTTTGAAACGTTACTATAAATTTTAAAACGTTTATATTTCATAAAGCTCTACCTACAGAGCAAATATTCAACATTGAGACGTGGTTCCATCACGACTTAGTAACATTAACATTAACTATCATCTTTATGGCATATTTGTTTTCATACCACTTTATTGTAAAGAGGCTACGAGCAAATAAGTACTCTACTTGGACAAACTTGCTTGTTTACTCTCTGGAGACTACTTAAGTGACTTACCGACATTTTTACAGCGTTCAAAGAAACTTTGCATTTTATATGTACCTTGCAAATAGAGGAACGAGTTATGATACTAATCGAGTTTTAGATTGCGGTAAATTAATAGTAAACAGGTTGTTCATTAAAATGTTAATGTACCTACATTATGATTCAAAATGATGTGATTACCCTGACCTTATTAGCCTCACAATATGTAATCTATCTTCATGTTATTACCTATAGTGCATGTGATACATAAAAGTGATCACATAACTCTCTCACGAACATACGCATTCGATATTCAAATCCCTATACCTCCACAAAGCGAGATAAAATGAAATATGAACTACACAAGAACTCTGTACATGCGAAACCCAATCCTTGCGTAAGGGGGTCTTACCGTTTCAGAAGGCATCCCATCTATCAACAAAGAAAATAACGATTCGCCGTGTCCCCGACAAATGATTGACAGCGGAGAAAAAAGAAAAAGGGAAAAAGAAATGATTCCTTATTCAAATTTTCGCGGCGTTCGATTTTTCCCTTTGTCGCGTTTTGTTTCCACTTGTAATTTGACGGTAAGTTTGTTCTTGAAAACCGTGCGTTCAGTCGAACCGTATAATTTGTCTCGCTGTTTTTTGTTTTATTGGTTTGTTATGTTGGTAAAAAAGATTCATTATAAGTACAGTATTATTTTCCATGTGTTATATGAACCCTTTGTTTCCAAAACAAGAGGCACCTCGTTATTCCACATGACGACTGGTATTGATTGTGCCTGAGCGTAGTTGGATTTTATGGTTGGTTATTATCAATATTTGAAATACAGACTGTTAAAACACGTAATAGTCATAAATTTAATTGTTTTCTTTAAACGTTTAACTCAGACTATTAAAAAAGACATAAGAATAAGTAAATGGTTTAATATTTTTCCGACGCAGTCAATCAAACTAAATTAGGTACAAAGTCAATGTCAGAACTTTCCAGATATCACTAACGTAACTAGACGTTAGATAGTTTAGTGAATACAACAAGAACTAGACAAATATACATAGTTACGAACATATCATAGTCTCAATAAATAAAAAAAAACATTAGGCAATCGCTAACAATCAGCTGAGGCGACCGCTCCAAATCCCGCGACCTTGACTAATTCACCCCGCCACATAATTTGCGCTTACGAACTGATTACGCTCCAGACAATTCCGTCCCTATCGCGCGGCGGTCTCTCTCGCACCCATTCATGCGTTTAATTATGCGGACGGTGTGATGCCGAAGTGAAAGTGGAAAATTTTGATTGGGTTACTCGTGAAATTTTAAGAAAATAGGTACAATCTGTAGGTAGACCTTTTGCAGAGAAGTGTCGTTAGGAAATATTTTACAAAGACCCTAGTCTTTAGTATAAGATTATGAATCACGGTACCTATACCGTGATTCATAATCTTATACTTACGTAACTTTATGAACATTTACAAATATCCTGAAAGTCTTCGAAAGTAACATCTCAAGCCTTTGATTTTATTAAAATATAATTGTAAGTAAGTAAACCAATGTATATCCTTTCAAATGCTGTAGATACCTTTAATTTTTTTATGGTCTATTGCATAAAACCATCTCAATCATTACTTTTATGGTGTTCGCGTCTCTTCTTAAAAATGGAGCAAACGATCGCCTCGGATCTCGTTTATTTCATCCTCTCATGTTCACAAATACCATGTTATGAAATACGATTTAACTGTTTCATTTTAAAACATGAAATATAATTATGTAGTAAGTACAATAAAGTCACCCGATAGATATAAAATTACAACCTTTTCATAATAATAACGTTTCGAACTATTTATAGCCTACTTTCGATTGTTTCAAAAATTAGAGATTTAAGTTTAAACTTTTGCTTAAAGTAATATCCTAAGTTTTAACCGTTATTTCATATTAAAACTAGCGGCCCCGGCAGACGTCGTCCTGCCCGTCCGATTGTTTCGTCAAAGATCTGTCAAAGTCTTCTGTCACTTCTTCATAAGGCTTTATATTTTCCCCGTTTTTTACACATTTTCCACTGTTTCTTCGCTCCTATTGGTCGCAGCGTGATGTTATATAGCCTAAAGCCTTCCTCGATAAATAGTCTATCCAACAAAAAAGGAATTTTTGAATTCGAACCAGTAGTTCCTGAAGCAAACAAACAAACTCTTCAGCTTTATAATATTAGTATAGATTAACCTTTATTCATATTCAGGTACTTATATTTTCATAACAATAATAACTTATGCAATACGTGTCGACTTATGACCTTCAATTGTTTTCATCATACCATTTAAACACAAATTGTCTTAGGGAGGGTCGGGGCCTATCAAGGGTCGTAATGAATGAGTAAATACGGAGAGTAGAATTAGAAACATCTTGGAATTTGACACTTGTTGAATGAGGTGAAGTAAAATTTCAAGGCTATTAGGTACTACCGACGAGGAATGATGATGTAGTATAAGAACGAATCATGCACTAGTTAAATTAGATTGTTTTAATATTGAGTAAAAATATATCTAAGATATTTTGAGTACCACCTAATGTTAATATATAAACACAACATTCACACAACAAGTAAGTAAATATGTAGATAAAGTACCTTCATATTTAACATGACAAAACCGCTGAAGCAATATCGCGATTATCAAAAACAAATCAAATGAAAACGTTCTCTACACACGACAAAATCGCTATAATAATAAAGTGGAATCCAATATTTTAGATCATTCCTGCCACGCCATGTTTGATGTTATTGGTTCATCGTCAAATGAAACAGCATTATGGCAGCAATAAAGACTAATATCGTGACAAACCATTATTGGAAACAACCATGGAGTAGGAAAATTGTGGATATTGTAACATAGAGCAATTTATGTACAGGAGGAGATATTTATACAGAAACGTCCATTGTATTTTGTAGCATAAAGTGGAACACTCCTATTCACCACCTTACCTGACTTTGCTACTCTCTTAAATTTTTGCAGACCGATTATTGTGTCTCTCGAAATTAGAAGACTATAAAATTGGCTACACGTCAAATCAATGTAATTTGTTTCTTGTCTACTTTTTCCTATTTAACCCCTCCGTTTTTTCCATATCTTCATGTCGCGATCCAATACCTATTTAATTCGACTGCCTATTTACGATAACACGGGCCAGGGGCAAATTGTGGGTATCGTACCGTTCTTGCAATCAATATGATAACTATCCAGTATTTCTGCAAACCTCATGATTTTGTCAATTTCCAATAAATGAATAAGTATCTAAGATAACCCGTATAAATGGGTTATTTTCATTAAAAAGGATTTCAAGTACCTATACATAGTTTGTTAGGTAATTATGAGTACATTTACCTCTCTTCCCTTTATTTTATAAATGATCCACAACAGGAGGAAATATACACTAAATAGAAGTGATTAAATAGTAAAATTATTAATCAAAAAACATGACCACCTTTACACGTAAATTTAACTGTAAATTCAGATTTGATATCTTCTTTACTTTCATAGATCATTAAAATCCACAGAAATCGTTCGAGTCCATTCTCTATCAAATACTAAAACCATAAAGGATTCTTTTTTCCAAACACTCTCCTCAATTTGATACAACCCTTGTACTACAGAACAATGGCGACCTTTGCCCAAATCCGCGGCACTACAATGTACACCGCATTAAAGACAGATTATCTTGTGTTCACAAGAAACAAGCGTATTCTGAAAGAATCTTTATTATGTGAGGACAAACATTGACCCTCGTCGACGCTCGTAAAAATAATTTATTACAATTTTCTTGTTTAACTTGCTTAGTTTTAATTACCGAATCATATTAATATGTATAGCTATTATATTTAGAGGTAGATACCTACACTCCACTTTTACATGATATGTTAGATATGAATCATAAATTTAAAATAAGGTACTTATTTATAAGAACACTAAACATTTTACCTAGTACACTTCGTATTCAATTTAGGAGTTTTTTATTACAAATAAACTATTTAAGTAACTTACCAACCAGCAACGTTTATGTTTGTGCATTTATACAGAGCGTTGATCATAAAATAGTAAAGTAAACAATATCTTTATATGAAAGGTAAGATAAACCCGCGTTCAGAATAAGTCCTCACACATACACGTACATTACACGTGCTACTTGGTAAATCCTTCACAGCGAAACGAGATGGGACAGGGGGGCCTTTCCCCAAAAGGGGGGCCTAATGGGGTACCCCCCTACTCACCTATAGAATGTCTCCGCTTTGTGAGGAAGGGTTACCCAGGGAGAATAGAAAATAGTACATAATAAAAATTCAAAATGGGGTACATCGGAGGCACCAATTTCGTGGAATACCCGGAGGGCCTCGGTTATTTCGTTTCTTTGTATTTTGCCTACTGGAACTTGTTGGGTTTTATGTCTCCTATGAAGTTCGATTTATCCTTTGATTTGGTGATGTTTGTGTCTCTTTTATGGGCAAGAATTTAAATGTGTACGCTATAAAATACTCTGGACTTTCTTATAAAGTCGAAAGTGGGACACAGCCCGGGTATAATAGTATCGGAAAAAAAGTACCTATATCAATAAACGTAATTTAGGTAACTACTTATCGTGACATGCAATAGATATTCTTTTAAAACAGGGGTGATTTCGTCACTGTGCCAATAAATGTGCAGGGGATGTAATGTTAATAATTGTTCGTTAAATTCTAATTTCAAAAAACATCGGTGGCAAAAATATAATAATTATTATAAAATGATGCCTTTCCAACAAAAAAAAAATAGGGTAGAATATCTTACGTGAATGATATGGATTAGAAACAACTTTTCGGCAGTGCACGTACCTACTGTAACTTTAAAAAAAAATGTTATCAAAAACTTGATACAAAAAAAAAACGATAAGTAGGTGGTACATATTTAATTATTCTGTACATCATTTACTCGACAAGTGCAATGAAGACCAGTATATACAATCAATAACACTCGGTAACGTCTTCAAAATTACCACATTTCCAACAGATTGAAGGAAATGTAAACATTAAAAGTTTCTTACCAAAAATCGAATTCCATAACATTATAAAGGAAATTGTGGTCTGATCCAACATCCTCGCGTCAGGTACGGAAAAGAAAATTCCATTTCGAAACGAAAAATCCAACCAATACAATATATCACGCGATTCTAAGCCCGTTAGGAATAGAGAGAGATGGAAGTATATGAACTTATGAAGTTAGAAAAGGAAGGAATCAAATGTCCCAGCGAAATAGAACGAAAGAAGATTGAATAGAAGTCATGGTTGTGTGGGGACACCTTTACGCGTGAGTGTGGCACCGTCATATTATTAAGGCAAAGCGATGCGAAACTACTAAGTTTATATAATAACTTACATATTTATTTATATATAGAGGAATGTTTTATAACATGGTATATTGTATTATTTTATTCATTTACAACCGTAGACTACATATTTATGTGGGCTCTAAACTACGTTTAATTTAATGATTTTCCAAAGACCAGTTCAGTAAAACATAATAAAAATATAACTATTTATTTAAAAAAAACATTTATTAAGAGATATTAATTGGATATCATTCAATTTATTCCTTCTAAGTAATAAATTGAGTATTATTTGAGATAGATATTGGACTACTTATAATAAAATTTAGTATTTTGTCTAATAATAAATTTAAAAGAATAAAAGACTAACATCGTGATGGAACTTTCATAATTCATTGTCACATTTTGGTAAATAGAGTCTTAAATATTTTAAGTGAGTCCTGTGCCCTACACTGCCTTCGAAAATCTTCCCAAAGCTGGTGATTGCTTTAGCTGAAAGTGCGTTTAAAAAAAAACATAAATAAGGTGTAAATAAAAATAAACGATATCTTCGTCTGAACAGTGACACGCGAAAAGAGTCGAAAAGATATGAATATGATAACTTCAACGGAAAAGTTTTTCACAAAGTTAGAAGCTGAATGCTTGTGGCGGTTCACTTTTCGAAGTTTGGAGCCGCAGTATAAAATATATTCATTCTGAAAGTGTTAAAAAATGTCACAATATTCGCGAGTTGATTTTATAAATATCAAATAGGCTACATTTTTACTATTCGTTGTCTGAAGTGAGTACTTTAAATTAACTAGATTGGAAATTAAATAATTATACACGTACCTACATTTACACTGATAATACAAACAAAGTGAACGTACGAATCAATGACAGAATAGTAACACAATAAAAGTGACCATTTCGTTACTCAAATAAAGATTACCTATAAGTAATTATTTTTAAATTTAATTCACGCAATAACACAGTTCAATTAAAGAAGCAATATTTAATAAAAAAAATTATAAGTAAATCGCTCTACTCTCATCAATATTAATAGTAACGATTTAATACGCTTCTATGCTTAAACTCAAGAAATGTTGAATATTTACGTCAGTACCTATCTAATATTGAAAAGGCGAATATTATGTATAGGTTCGAGGCTATAACCTACTTGTAAATCCTCAAACTTATCACATTTCCATATAAATCTTGTATCGACTGAAAACTCATAAATTCACCTATACCTTAACGTAAGGGTAGTGTGTGCACCTAAGTACACCAACACATGCATAAACCCAGATCAAGCGTAAGAAATCACACACATATACACACAAGGCGAAAGGCTTAGATCGCACACACATAAACCTACCGTATTGTCTGTACACGCGACAATCTTGTTGCTTAGCATGTGTGCTTACCCTTGGGTACACATGTACTGTTTGCAATATTGTACGTAGTTTTTATTGGCTTAAGGTCACATATGTGGGAAATATGGAAAATAATAAAATGTGGTAGGTACCTATTATTATTCGAAGTGAATTACCCTGTTTTCTTTTCTTTAGGTAGGTATACATTGTTATTTACTTCAACACCTACACATTTCACTATGTTTTGTTTTCTAAATGCGTCAAATAGACTCACACACAAATTTAAGAACAGGATGAAAAAATAACTTTTCGAATGTCCTCTGTCTTACTTTGAATAAACATCTTATACAAATTTATAGGATTGTTTTCACAGAGGAAACTTCTTGTAAGCAATGTATCAAGTTTTTACAAACTAGCTTACATACATGCGGTTCTTTATGGGCATTGGACACGGAAGTCAGTTAACGCTAGTCCACGCTTAAGCATTTGACTTAAACTGGAATGCTGTGCTTACATTTTGAACGACTTGCTTTGTTACTCGCTTGACTTGACAAGGATATTTATAGTCAAGTAAAAGATAACTGATTTACATAAGTTTAATATTTGTTTTAATTACGAAACAATATTATTAAAAAGCAAGTTTTACACGACACATATATTTATATACCTAACTTGCAAACCATCGCACGCCATCCTTGATAGATAGATCTATACTGTTTAAATGTATAGGTAGGTAAGTATGCATTTTACACCACGACCAAAGTCCATCCATAACTAAATCGTTTATGAGAAAAACAGGACAACATTTTTTAATTGATGCGTAAGTCCTTTTTCCAGCTTACTTTTCCACCCCCTTGTTCAAGTCAACTTGCTAATGCAAACCATCGAGGATATATACCAAGTATCGTGTTCAGATACATTTACTTGCGTACACCAAGTACTCGTGTGATATGTAAATCAGTATTGTAATACTTCGTGATTTGTGTTAGGCCTTCGGGAACTCCGTAATGTGTGTTGGCAGGCGATGCTTTGACGACTGTGGCATGTATCAGATTTATTTACCTTTCGCTATAATATTTTGATGGTCGCTATTTACGCTTAGTAAGAAATCGCTTAGTAGTAAAAGAATCGACGAATAGTTAAGTAACACTTAGGTAAGACTTAAATTTATATAATGTTGTCAGTACCTACCTATGTTCTCGGGCTTTACTGAAATCCATTTTTGCAAACATTTAATTTATCTGTGTCTATCCAAACCTGATGCAAACATTGTTTGCATAATATAAATTCACTTACTCGTATTAGACGCTAATTAAATCCGTCATAACTGTCTCATTCTAATGTATACACCTAATTTACTACTTAGTACCTAGTTCCGTTTACAGATACAACTTATGTCCAAATTTCGAACGTCAGTCCCCTATTCTAAAGCTAACTCCTAATCTCAAATTCCAAGGTCCCATTGTCACCTACCAGATACCGACACAATAAATGATCCACCCTAAACAAAAGTCTCCTTAAAGGGTACCTAACTCGTATATTATACAATGTTATACAAATGTCGATGTCGTCAGTTTAGAAACCGATATCGAGAATCGTCTGGACGGGATATCCGATGCGCTGCCAAAATTTATCCCCCTTAGCATATTGTGTCGTAAAATTATAACGTACCTACATATATGAGAATACAAAATGGAAAATTGCTTAACTTAATAATGCTCTACCAACAAGCAAAATAGTCCTATAGAAAAATATAAGTCTGGAAATACTAGTACATGCACTTCCATAAGGCTTATTAACATGTTACAAATTTATTATCAGTTAAATATAGGAATAATTGATCCTATAAGTCATAACTAGACCCAAATCTTTGTACAAAGCACCTTACACGTTTAAGTAAGTACTCATTTTGCTTGCTAGGTGTGCTTGAAACTGTGTGCCATATTTATGATTAAACAGGTTACCGTCATATGCCGATATTTACATAAAAATCTATTGTACTTATAAATAATTTCCTACTCTCAGAAGCAGCTATCAGTTATAAGGAACCTTTTGACGTGGAGCCGTACTTATGCCGATATTTGAAACAGAGCTTTTGAACATAAATAAGAACAACTACGGCGTTGCAAATTAAGAAATATATTCGAATAGATATTATTATTATTTTCCGAATGTTCATACCGATAATATAATAATATTTTAATTTTCAAATCGAAATATGATTCTTAATTGATTTTGTAACTACTGTCTGCATTTCTGCAAACAAGTACAACATTCCTATAAGATCAAGAATTCTCGTTGTCACATAAACTAATTTCGCTAAAAGCCTATAAACAATTGTAACAACAAGTCCAAATACAAAGCAATAATATTTAGTACAATCGATTTCGAGAATATCAATTTAGCGATGCGTTTTGCAACATTTCCGAGATTGAAACGGTGTGCCAAGATCGTAACTCGTGAATGTAGTTAGAGAGTTGTTCACATTTCAGTAGAACCTACCTAACTATGTACATTATTTGTTATTTAATATTATTATGAGTAAAATATAAATCAATGATAGAATAGGTACCTACTTTACAATCGCCATCTATAAGTTAATCAAAAAAGGGTATTAGAGGGTAGGTATACGAATACCGGTTATAGCTATATATTTAACTAGCTTCTGTCCGCGACTTCGTCCGCGTGGAACTCCTCCTTTTTTGCAGTCGGTTTAAAAGTAGCCTATGTCCTTTCTCAGGCTCCAGACTTTCTTTGTATCAAATTTCATTTTAATTGGTCCTGTAGTTTGAGCGTGAAAGCGTAACAGACAGACCGACAGACAGACAGAGTTACTTTCGCATTTATAATATTAGTAAGGATTAGTAAGATACAATATTACTTACTATAATCTGTATAAATTAATTTCAATGTTGGTTTTTATGAAAAAAATGTGGGAAATAGATATTAGTGACTACCTACATATTAAATTATCGCTATGTGTCGTTCCTGGTATTGGTTATTTTAATGTTTATTTGTTTAAGTCAGGATCTGTCAATCCAATTTATATTTGACTGTGCTTATTTTTAACTACAGTGACCACATGAATCGTCGTAGCATAGCGATTAGAGTACATTAGATGTAAATAATAGAAATAGCTAAAATGTTACGTAGTATTAACAGTTAGAAAAAGTTGCCGAAACTCTCCTACGCCTCCCTTTAACACTGCTGCCGCTGTGTTTACGATTTGGCACAGCGCGCTGTCTGCATTCAACGTGTTATCTCGACGTAGTGTTACTTCCTCATTTCTTAATGGCTGTTGGGGACTTGCCGAATTGACACTTAAAAGTCTTAAAACATACAATGTTATTTTTGTATTTAAGTAGTATTTTTATGCTAATAATACTTATATGTAACACACTCATTTCACATTATCGTTCACCATAAACTATTTAAAAAAGATTACATATTTCCAACTATTTATGAAATACAAATACATATATTGTTTTTATTATGTTACGACGATAAAAAATAATAACGCTTGAAGAACCCTAAACGGCATAATTACTGTTCATCCAATAGATATACCCTTACAGGCATAATTTCCCGTTTATAGTTTTATCGTCGGCGCATCTGTATTTATGTAAGCAATTTTATCGCAAAAATCAAGTAAAACTTTCCTATGCTAATACTTACTGATGCAACAAGGTAAACGCACCTGCACTTGGCACCCCGAAGGCTCAAGTTGCACATTAATTGTGGCACAATTTCCATTCGAAACGTTGCTCGCAATATGCCTATCTATCTGTCTATTTTAAGGGCCTCCTGTCTATCTAAAAAGTCAAGTTAGAACATAGCTGACATTTAGTGCCATTGTCTTTTTATTTTTACTGACTACCAAGACAAATGTCGATAAATTTGTTACGTCCAACCGGTCGGACATCTGTTGTAACGACGGTTGTATCGGTGTCTAAACATATAATTAGAGTTTATTAAAATGTCTATTTAGAACGTAATGCAAATAGATTTTTTATTTTTAACATAGATAGCATCTAATGACTGGACAAGCTCGCCGAGTCGTCTAATATCCCTATTAAAATGTTGATATTATAAATACAATGTTGAGACAAACTTTAGAAATTGTATTTAATTCATATACAAAGTATTAAAGCCATCGAGTTTACCGGCTTAATGAATAACTTGAATACCTTTGGTTCATTACCTCACCCAACAAGGACCGCACATTGTTGGCCAAAGAATGTAACAATAAATAAACAATAAAACCGATACAATTATAAATTATCGACACAATGGCAAAAACGGCCACACAGTCAGCGCGGAACTTATTCTTTAGATAAACTTGGAGCGCCATAATTGGCGCAGCTACCCTACGGGTAAAGGAGCCCGGTATGGTTCGCTTCTACGAATTAGTGTAACAGTGAACATCGCATTAATAATAAATCTCCAGTATTTGAACATAAGATATATTATACTATTATACCAATCGGTTTTCACACAATACTACCTACTTCTAAAAGCTGCCTCAAAAATATATTGTAAATACATTTTCGATTTCCTTCGCCATTCTGAACCACTAGTTTTTGAACTTTTCATTGCTATTTTACTTAACTCTACTTTCATATTTTTGTCTAAAGAACTACAAAAAATAAGATGTTTTACTTAATATTTAACTTGTTAAAATCTAATAACGCTATTATTAAAATAAACGATGAGAAGTTTAACGCACGATCGAACATAATTTCGTGCCCAGGGCGAAACTGAAGGTGTCGTCCTTATGAAATACGACGCGCAAAACTAATTAAAAACCAGCAAGAAATTTATCTTACGCGTAAAATGCATGAAGGTGTATATTCGTGCCATATGTCAGAATAAAATAAGGCTTACAAAGTCGATCAATATTCCAAGGATAGCCGGGTCAGCCTTATTGGAATCATCAATCTTACTACACCTTACCCTAAAGGTAACTGCAACAATGTTGCTCAGTTAATAAACTTTAGGTGAACTTATCGCTGTTTTGCTAGAATAGTGACACAACTGGAAATATGTCTCCACGTGAATTCGATGATTAAATTTAAATGTCACGACTTAGAATTTTTGATGGAGTAATATTAATAATTCAGCTTGCATCACTGTTCTAGTAAAGCAGTATTATTACAAATGGTATTTTTATATGTCACATAATCTGATGTTGTATTTCGCATTTATGGAATATTTTTCGTCCAAAAATTAAGTTCCATCCCATTATGTCAATGCTAGAGTTATATCAGAATTATAACTTTGATTTTCAATTAGGTAGGTAAGTAACTCATTCATAAGACAGTATTGCCTGCTAGTCATTGATAATTTTGATTTGGTTAGGCAATTATTTTTAACCGGTCAGTAATTCGACCAACAATTATAAAAACACTTATATACCTATACCTATATTTCTAGGTACGCTTACTTTTTATAATTATTATCCAGTTATCACTAATGAAGTATCAATTTTAATTGCCTTCTATTGTACATGTTACGTAATAAAGGAGCAGGAAATGAACTATGAAGTACTAGACCTTAAGGTCCTTGTCCTGTGTTAATAGATGTCAAACAACACCCTCGATAATAGTTAAATAACGCCTGCTGGTACATCGTAAAACGTTGAAACAAGAACCTAGGTTCATTTGAATACTTTAATGCTGGAAACGGCATATTTCTATTTTGTCAAAAGATCTAGGAAATAAGTTAGAAACTAAACTGCAACTCGAATTTAATAAAAGATAAGAATTTATAAAACAATGCGACAATATAAAACTGTATTCATACTCGTATTGGAAGTCTTTTCCAGTAAGTTTTCTTACGTCATAGGTACCATAGCAGAGTATAGGTATATATAGTATAGCAGAGTGCGACAAGCCTTAGAAAAAACCGGACGACCATTACGTCGCATATGGCGAACTGTTATGTTATACTATTATTTCCTTTTGAACACGTTTAGTAAGTGCTAAACGTATATAGTTAGCATGTAGGTTGCAAAGAATATAATATAATATATAATGACTATTTATTTTATAGTTATCACAACCAATGATCGTGTAGATTATTACATGAACTATTTCGTTTTTTCTTAATGAAAATACACCATTAGATTTTACTTCTTTTTAATTTTATGTTAGTCAACAAAACTTACTGTAGTAAATAAAATATACATGTATTTAATTTAAAATTTGAGAAATTTGTAAAATATTTATTTCACTAATTTCGATTCTTAGTCCCAGTAAAGAATAGTTACTTTGATTTTCCCCAATAAAATAGAAAACATCATTATAAACATTTCGGTTATTACGATTCAATAGTTTTTATTTAAAAAAAGTAAATATTATGATTTCTATTGAAGATGAAAGTTACTGGTCTTACTTCAAATTACACAGCTGTATAAAAACCAAATACACCCTTTTTAAAAGCTACAAAAAGTAAGTCAACAGCGTCATCCCACAAATCATATCTTCCTTTAAAAAGAAACAACCCTTATGATGCAACCGAATCGATTTCTCTTGTTAAGAAAAAAACTACCCGTGAGTCACCTGTGAATCAATTTAGGGTTAGGCGGTAAAGTTGAATATGCGGTTCTTTTCTTTTTCACTTGTTATTTAAAGATTATTGAAATAATAATAATCTAAACCAATAATCACCTACCTATAATGATTTGACTTTTGAAATTCATATAATTATTTTTATGTAATAACAGTAAAAACTACTTTTATTATAATATGCCGCCGTCTTATATATAAAATAAAGCTATTTATCTATAAAACTAATCCCAAAAATAAAAAAAAATGCAGAAGCATTCACTATAATACTAACGGAACCCAAAATGCGTTATAAAAACACCCTTAACTGCGTACCGAGTGTCGGTTAACCCTTGCACCACCTGTGATTTCTAAGGATGTGCGCTAGTATTTTTTCATTGACTGTCAACTTTTTAATACGGGAAGTAGGGTCTCTCACCTGCATAGAAAGCGAAACAGGGTTATAGTAACACGGAAACAACAAAAGCATCGAAAATAATTTATTACACAAGTTACGCTAAAACGACTTGGCCTTCTTGACTATCTTGCATAGATATTAACAGCTAGAAAGGTTAGTTTTTTGTATACAAGAATAATTTTATAAACAACAGATAAATAAATGAAGTCCATAAATAAAAATTATGTGAAATACAAGCAACGGAAACGTAGCATATATTATGTAGAAAATCTTTATTACTTAATTGCGCATTTTAAATCCATAATTTCTAGAATCATTGGACATCAACAATTATACTCTGGTCGTATTTCATTTCCTTAGCTAATAAAAGTCAGGTAGTTTTATAACCAAATATTAGTACGCGGCAGGATGAGCAAGTTATATAAAAGTAAACTATTAAAATTTTAATAAAACATTTCCCTTTGTTTCGTACATATTGTTTATTAATGTTTTAATTCAAAGAATATTGCTATAATATGCGGGATGCATTTTAAGTAAGTAGGTATTCCATTTTAGCTGGTCGCTTAGAATCCTCTATCCAGTGAAGAGATTTCATAATTTTCTTTGAGGCTTATCTCTTAAATATTTTATGATCCGTCATAGATGATGTAGGTACCTATACTCCGTATGTCAAACAATTTTGCCTTGCTATATTTCGTAGTGTTAGTCAAGAATTCTCACGCGTATAAATACTATCTCAAACCCCTTCATAATAATGAGACTTTTTTTCGCCATTGACAAATCGCACCTGAGCTCAATGCCTTTTGTCGTGTGATTTATATTTGCATATAATTTTGTATGGCTTCGTTAGGGTTCGATTGAAAGAAACTGAATCGGTTGTGATTTGTATTTTCGATTAATTTTAATTTAGAACTTTTCTTGTCATTCGCTCGTTAATTGAACTTATGAAACTTTAATATTCAATTAACCAATCGTTGTAAATTTATATCTGTGAATAAGTATGATGCCTAATAAGGAAACAAATACGGAGCTAAATAATATATTTTAATGGATATCGTAAAAGTGACCAGAAATAAGTTAATTTATATTTACCTATTAGAGAAACCTATTCCTACTACTAGCTGAGCCAACGAACTTCGCAACATGTTTTTTGAGATTTTTTATTAAAAGAGAAGACGAGTAGAAAAGTGAAAATTTAGGGATGTACGTATTTTCAATGCGAAATCATAAAAAACACACAAAAAATAAGAAAAAGAAAACTACGCGGTGAACGACCCTTAAGTAACTATGGTATGAAAAATAGATGTTGGCCGAATCTCAGACTTGGGAGGAGTTTGGGAACAAAACCGCGACACGAGTTTTATATTACGTAAAATTAGATACCTACATTATTCTGTTATCTTGACCCACAGGCAGGTAACCATATCCACTTGCCAATTTTACCTTTTTAAGGGCTGTTATACTTTTCCTGTTAGATATCAAAAGTTTCAAGAGTTTCGAATAAATAATTACAAATGTTGAGTAAGTACTTTGAGAAGAGGCCGAATATAACAAGATGGTCAGTTATAATGAGTAAAAAATATTGCAAATAAATTAATTACGGTTAAGATAAGTAGGGTATTTAGGTAGTATCAAAAAGAGGCCTTCAATTCAAACACTTTTATAATTTCTGTATATAAATAATATGATCGAAGATTAAACAGCTTTAATGTTTCACAGTTTTTCTTTTCTTTTCAATTGAAACTAAACAGGCATATTAACCAGTACCTAGTATACTTATTCCAAACTCAGCTTTTATAATCGAACACTACAGCTGCGTGGCAATGAGAATTATAGATAATAGCTATGTTAGTAAGCTAAGTTGCTAAGTTGTTGTTGGGTACTTATTGGACGCGCCATTCTTACCTGTTTTTGAGTTATCTATGCACGTTCGAATCAAGACTAACTATTTCAATTAATTTTATTTAGTTAGTTTATTTAAATTCGTAAATATGAGCTACAAGTATGATGTGTTTAGTATTGATTTTGTATAAGAATATCTATGCAGAGTTAATATTCTGTTACCATTGATTGTAAACGTGTTAAACATGTAAAACTAGCGTCACTTTTGTGGGTACTTAAGTATCAGCTTAACGTTAGTGCAAAATTACTTCCGCATTGCTCCGACAGATGCATGTAATAAAAACTCCTATTTCTAACCCTAGGACATATGATATCGCTAAAATCTTCAACTTTAATACTGGTGAATAAGGTTGAATTTGATATCTGCTTAAACTGCAGCCGTCATGTTAGGCATTGTTCAGGGCTGTACAATAATGATTTGCATATCGTTAACTTTTTGTTCAGTCCTATAAAAAACGTATGAATGATTTTATATACAGTGTGATTTGACAGATTAAGAAATATTGGCAGCTAAGCTTGAGTTTTTCACAAAATAAAGCAATCATAAAAAACGTTAGGTACCTACTGTGTCGCTATAAGACTTACTGCTACTGAATATTTTTGTTAAGAGGCATATTTTATCAAATACCTGAATCTAAAATAAAGAAAGAATTCTTTATTAGTAAATTGTGAAACTTGTAATGACACTCACTTTAATATTTTATAACAATTTACTATAGGTATTAAGATGTCAGTAGAAATAAGTTTTATTTTAAAATTATTTTATGTAAAAGACACATCCTGTATACCCAACTAAGTGTTCAGGTAAAATATCATCAAATTCAATAGTTCATTTTTGTCATGCAAAATGAAATGTGTAACCCAATATGCAAATGTATCGTATTGGCATGCAAATGATGCGCGCGCGCACGCCTATTGATCTCTCGAGTGATTTATTGGCTTATCGAGCTTTGAAGTTGTTTGTGACATTATTTATATTATTGATTTTACTAACAAGATATTTTTAAAAAGTAAAATGTATGGACCAGGTAATACTGAACAGGAATAGGTACATAAGTATAAAATGTTAATATAAGGTACCTACCTGATAAGTAAGTTGGCTAAGCGCATCCTTGCGATTTATAATAGAAGTCTTTTCATCCTTTGGTTGGTTGCAGCTAGGAATATTTTAAAATCTACTACTTTTCTCATCATTATCCTAATACCTATTTATTAAAGGCAATTGTTGATATAAATCCATACTTACAGTAATTTTGCCTAATGACAATAGTTTCCTGTGGTTGTTTCACACTAACAATTCCTAACTACTTATATCACGAACGACATAACAACAAATACTTAATGGTAATTATATTATTAATGTACTTTTGGACATGATCTGTGGTGATTAACCGTTTCATTCCCCACGTGGGCTCCTACAGGGAATGGGCGTGACGGTAATTAGTTCGCGGCCATCTTGGATTTCATCAACTAGTCACGCTTTGTGAGTTTGCATGCTTATTATAACGCGCACATTTGTGTTGCCTAGGTGGCCATTTTTTATAATTAAATTAGGAAAGTGGTAAAGAAATTAAAATTTCCAATTTTTATGAGTTAGCTGTTATCGAACATTGAAATAAGCAAAGGCACACTCGGTTATCCTTTTCCGCCCCAGGTATTGATAAATTTTCTTCTAATTCTATTTTATTATTATATTACACGTGTAAATATTTCGAAAGAAAATAGCTTAATAGCTCATGGTGAAATTACATCAAACTCCTGCATAAAATAAAAGAAGTTATCAAATAGACAAAAGACAAACGGGGAAAAAAGAAACTTTGTTTTATTTTATAAAGACGACTACTCCAGCTTTGTTCGACCGTACTTTCTATGAATCATAAAGTTAGTAAAGTTGTTCTAACCTATATAAGTATATATATTGCTGCATAGAGGATAACTATATTAATCCGATCAATTAAATTCTTCTATTTAGGTACCTATGCCTACCTAAACATGCATCAATATATATATCGGCCAGCTTTTCTTTTTAATTTACTGTTTTCTGATCTTCCAGCAAGTATTACAATAATAATAACTGTTAAAATTGCATGAAGTATATTACACGTATTCTCAAGAAGTTAATAATTAATTTACATAGTTGCGATAGCTACTATTAATGGTTTACGATATCTTTATTACATACGATGTTCTGTAAGGGCAGGGCTGTAATTATATCATTAATCAATTTAATGAAATAACTTGTACACTGATACATTATTACTACACTATAATCAGGATAAGTAACTACTTATAAACTAGTAAATAAGATAATTAATTTAAGGAAACCGATAACGACTTACCATAATAAATAATTATTTAATCAATCAAAATTTTAAAAGCTATGTTAGTAATCTTGTCCATGTAGTAAGCAATTTCCTCTCTTATAATTAGTATTATAACGTTGTAAATACATGGAAGTATTATTTACTTAACATTAAATATAAACTTTATTAACTTGCAAAAAAATAATAAGTAGGTAAGACTATACATTCACATAAATACTATTATAAATATGATGTTATTCAAGTAGGTATTCTATTATCTTAAAGTGCAAATAAGTAAAATGAAACAAGGCAAAACACATAGGTATACTTTACTTGTAACTACAAGTACCTAATCAAATTTGACTTAAAAATAAAACGTTTTTTTTAATTGAACAATTACCTACTCAATAATTATAAACGTATCGAACTTCGTAAATGCACCGGAGGAAACATAAAAAATACAAAACCAATTTACCTAATTGTTTCACAAAAAATGTCACACACGTTTGCCGAAAACCCCATAATTTGGTGGCGTGTATAATGTAATTGGCGATCGACCCACGAATGACCCCGCGTAGTCGCCCCACTATCGGAACCGCCCCTAAGTTTTTTTAATGGGGTCAGCTGACACCCCTCGTGCCGTGGGATGTCAGCTGCCATTTCTTATAAGTTTTTTTTTCACCGGAAATAGTTTATTGGAATAATGTCCAGTTAGCTTTTCCGGTTTTTTGTAATTGTCCGTAGATTGCTTGTGTAGATTAATATTTTATTAAGTAATGTTACTGTTTAGTCAAGTATATCGGTCTGTTATATCAATGCTTTTATTATTTCAATATCATATACCTACCTAGCATAGGTGCGTGAAATATTTAGCTGTAACTGATTTTAAAAAATCTTATTGGATTAACTTGGTTATAACGAAATAATTGGTTATATAATAATTATAGTTATTTTCGCTTTCATTTTTTTATGGGAAGTTCACGTCAGAATTATTGGTTTATATTTTGATGTCAATAGGTAACAATCTGAAATAACCCTTGCATAACACATATAAATGTAAGTATACAAATATTATAAAGAGGAAAGATTTGTACCTATTTTTGTATGTTTGTAATGAATAGGCTCAAAAACTACTGGACCAATTTAAATTATTCTTTCACTGTTGGGAAGCCACGTTCATCCTGACTAACATAGAGGCTATAGAATATTTTGAAAAAAATAGGGATCCGTGCGAAGCCGGGGCGAACCGCTAATTTGTATATAAACTGAATTTAAAACAATAAAAGTGTACTTATGCATAATTATGAACCTCACGACCTTCTGTTACAGGATTATTCACGCAACGACTACCAGAGCCACCTATCGATACGGTAAGTAAACTTTAGTTCCACATTTTTCCTTTTGAAATTCTTTTTTACAGCGCCACTGTCGCATTAGCGCCACCTAGTCATTTTGTGATAAAACTTCGGGTTTTTCTAAGCCAGTTGAGTTAGTATAAATTTACTATAAATACTGTAATTTACTTGAACTACTTTTTTCAATACTATTGTGTGGAAAATGTTGTTAATCAAAGAACAATGGTCAATTTATGACATGATCAACGCTATTTTAATTGTAGAGAAAAATATAGCAAGATAAATGTACTAGTAGATCTGCCTACTTACTATTTATAATAATATAAAAACAATATTACTAATATAAACTTAACAAAATAGTTCGCAATAAGTAATTAACAGCTTAGGCATTAGAATAATGACTACTTAGGTATTTCCGGTTTTGCATATTTTTTCTATCATGTTATGTACTTTATGGATAGGTATATTTTTTAACGACACCATTCTATTTAATCCGATATGACGTCTTCAACATACTAAACTTCAAGTCAATTAACTTTTATGTTCTAGTAAATAGGTACATAAGTACAGTATAAATAAATATGCTATCTTAGGTAGGTACCTAATAAAAACAACCATTAAGTAACAATCACGAGTCAATTACTTAAGTAATTTAGCAATTACTTATAAGGATCATAATTGAGATGTTTTGTTTTGATATTAAAAACTGCAATGGTTAAAATAATTTGCAATGCGGATAAAAACCTAGACTCGAGCTAAGTATGATTAAACAATAATGTTTGATGCATTCGAGGTTATAACATTGGAATAAAAGGTACAGGATATTTTAATTCGTCTACCTATATTTATTCTATGCCGACGTTTCGAGAACTTTACTGTTCCCATATTAGTCTAACATAATATAAAACGAATAAATATTTAACTGTTAGGTACCTACCTACTCTTAACTTAATAAAAATATTCCTGATTAGATTAAGACAAAGAGTTATTAATAATTATATAGTAGGTACTAATAAGGATAAAAAATTGCTTATTATGATATCCAATTCCGTAATAAAGTTTAAATAAGTTCCTGCTTCATCATCAGATCAGAACGATAGAATCCATCATAAATGGCTATCGAATAAAAACTTCTAAAATACAATCACTTGTGTTCAAATAAAGATATAAGTATGACAGCGATTTAAAAAAAGGCTGTAATAAAAACGTCAAGAAAATTATTAACTACGTTTAACTTCAGTTCCTAACAATTAGCTCACATTATTAGTCCAGTACTTGACTAGAATTATTTACCAATTAAGGAGGTCTAGACATGGATTGCAATTGTCTAGTTAGTCAAGTTTTTAGAAACAACCAAGGAATTCCATGGAAACTCGTTTGTGTCACGCCAAGCAATACCTAGTGCTTAAGGACAGTCAAGTACGAAACGGAATAAACCAACCAAAAATAAACTAAATCATCTAAATACGCCATTCATAGAAAATCAATTGTTTACAACGACAAAGAATTGCAGTTACTATAAGTAGGTAAATATTTTTAGATAGGTACTCTGTATAAATTAGAATGCTAATTAACTTAGAAAAAAAAGTCCTTTGTACATTTATATAACCCATTGCTTTGTTTTATAACGTCAGATCAAACTCAACCACATTCTAAGTTTAGCCATCAAACTGATTGAATATTAAATAAGTAGGTACATAACTATTATAGCGGAATACATTGTCAAAAAATGAGTTAGGTATAGATTTAAGCACCTTGATGGATGCGGTAAATTTGCTGCTAATTGTACAAAGGTAACCCTCCGGTTTCTATAAAATGAAGAACCCTAGTTTTAACAATCTACATCATTGTCACACGCAATAACCCCATAAATTTACGTAGAAACTGTGACACAATCGCCCGCAAGACTTTTCTGCGATGTCCTTTGCTGGTTGTCGTAAACACGTCACTGGTAGTGTTGTGACATTATCTTCTAAACCTATAATCTAAATGTATATTTATAAGCGAACGCTGACTGAATGACTGACTGACTGACCGATGTATCAACGCAGGGCCTAAACTATGAGGGTTAGAAACTTGAAATTTTTCACAAGGTTTCCTTTTATAGCGTAGAGGAGATCTAAGTAAGGATGTTTGTAAATTCACCCCCTAAGGAATAAAATTGGGGTTCAAAGTTAGTATGACACTTTGCCGTTTTTAAAGTTATTTGAATGAAATTCGGTTTGTAAGTACTTCATCGGAAGTCATGTAACATGTAAAATATTTTACAAAGTTCGCTTCCTTAGGGACTAAAATGTGGGTGTTTATCGTGCACAGACGAAGTCGCAGGCAGAGTAATATTATAAATTAGAAAGTGTTTCTGTCTATTACCTCTTTGCATTTAAACCGCTGAAACGACTTCGGTGAAATTTGAAACGGAGTTTGATTCCCGAGGAAAAAAAGATAGATATTATCATGTAAATCGTCTCCTAAGGGCCGGTGAAAATTGCTTAATTTATTAAATTGTTTATTCTACGCAAAGTCGCGGACAGAAGCTAGTAATAAACAACACTAGTACCGGCACGTGTAAAACCAGCTGCGTCAAATACATTGATAAGTGATAATGAGTGTTTTATACGCGGCCGCTAAGTGGTGTCACAGGGAACGGTTATTGGTCCACATTTGTTTTTTCCATGCAGTATGACGTGCGACTAGTTTGCTACAATGTCTTGTAAATGAACACGAGAGTTAATTGAATTTTAATTTACAGCATTGTAATTTAAATGCATTACCAGTCTCTGTGCTCGTGCAGGCATTTATTAATGTAGGAAGCTGTTTAGAATCTCATAAGCGGAGGTAGGTATAGGTTCATTAAGTATTTTTGTTACAATGGAGTATTCAATTTTGTTAGAAATATTTTCATAAAAACAAACAACATAGACGTTAGAGAAAAAAAAAGTTAAAAAAATCTGTACCACAAAATAGATGCTTCAATTTGACGGACAATAAGTTATACAATAACATGAAATGTGTCCACCCACTACTAATTCAATTCTGAACAAGTGTTTTTGCATTCATTCATTCATTCATTGTATTTCTAACAATTACTTATACAACCTCATCATTACATTGATTACTCAACAGATTCCTTTGGTTACATGCTCATATTAAATTCTCTCAAAATTAATTCTGGAATGAATTGCTTTGTAATTTCAATTGCTTTCCATCTGCAATTAAAAGTGACACAGTGTCTTATATGTACGTAACATTGTTTTTTTTTTATAAAAATTCCTGATGCCTTCTCGGTTATTAAAATAAAATACGCTTGTTAAATCCTTCATATTTTTCCAATTATTTTTTATATTAAAAACATCAGTTTTGAATATAAAAAATACCTACATTAAACTAAAACTTGTGTTTTATATCGGTTGCGATATAAGATTCAGCTATTTTTAAAGAAACTTATTATGAAATATTCTGGTTAAAACTGTGTGTGTGTTAAGTTATGATAAAAAAATTTAATCAAAATGTATTCTACTAATTAATTACATATAGGTACTTATAATAGGCATAATGATTAATATTTTTACCCGTAACACACACTTTTTACTCTTCTTTTAAATTCTAAGAAAACACTCCTACGATTTTTTGAAACGTGCTCATTTTGGATTTAGCGTAAAAAGTTTATGTGTGTACGACACAGTGTTCCTGTAGAGCCTCAAAGCCCAGTCGCATTACTCGGCAGTTCTCCGATTATTGGCAGTGCGTCTAAGGCAGTGAGTTGAAGCCTTTATCGCATCATGCATCGCATGATCTGCGCATTCTGGCCAAGCTCATTAAAATGTAAACTGTGATATGCATTTATGTTGCACCACTGAGGTATGCGAGTTTCCTTGCTCTACAGATATATATTTTTTTTTTTGAGAAATTAATATCAACGATCTAACAAAATTCCACGTCCTTATAATTTATTGAAATAATCACAGCGCATATCTAAATAAACGTCAAAAGTGTAATAAAAGTTGCTGTATTTTTCAATAGAGGCGTCATGGGTCATTTTGTCGATCGGCTAACTTTGTCTCGTAATTAAGTTTAAAGTGACCATCTCGCAATTTATTTTCCTACCACTTAAAACTAATTAAATTTATTTTTGTTTCTCAGGATTAAAAGCATAAAAAAATATCACAACGGTAAGAGAATATAACAAAACAATTAACCGCTAACACTGTAGGAGCTTGACGTCCAAACAAGGAGCATTTTAATCTAAGGCCAACCCAATGACACCGCGTAGGTACCTACTTAACGCTATATTTCCTGTAGTAATAATAGGATATATCGCACCTTGATAATCAAAACGTCATTATACAAAAAAGTCGATTTTTGGCTACGAGGGTTTGAAGTTTACAATCAGAAAAAATGTGACAAACATATACTTTTTTAATAAATTCGTATGCTTAAGTACGGTTTTACTAACTACAAGATACCTTTTATTATCTCAGGTATCCAAATTTTTTTTTTATTCATAAACGGCTTCATTATTAAGGTTTATGTAATTTTTTAGTGTCAATATTCCACAAAATTTTACATAGTGTCAGTTTTCCATATTTTTGTTTCTACATTTTTTATATTTTATGGGCAATAATGACATCATACCTTTTAAAATGTTTGCATTTTATTTAAAACACAGTTTAAAAGTATTTAAACAACTTTATAAGTAAGGGGTTTTCACTTCAGATTGCTTAGTTTGTCTATATGATAGAAATTTCTACTTAAAAAGCCTATTTCATGCATGTTTTTAGAGTTGTTAAAATATAACCAACACCAAATTCAGTTTTTAAAATTTTCCACACATTTCAACTTGAAAAGCTTTCTTAAATCTTAATAACGTTTTGTCCAATAATTACGTAATGTAAAATCTTAGAATTACATTCAGAGATTCGCTTGCATTCGAAGTGACAGTGAAAAAACTGGTGAAAAACTGTAATTCGTTTCGGGCATTTTCAGATCTCATAGTTTATGTATCCTCTGAAGATGGAGAAGGGTAAATAAGCGCCGCATTATGCAGAGCAGCAAAATAATGAGTTAAACCGAATTTCAGTTAACAATCACCAAATATTCAAACAGTTATTTGGTAAAAGTCAGACATTTTTGCAGGCGTTGCAGAACATACACTACAAGTTTCCGTGACAGAACCTGAAGTGCATGGCAATAGGTACATAACACATAACATAGCAATTAATGATTACATTACTTTGACACTTTATTTAACTACTAAAAGCTAGTAGAAGAATTGACAGAGCTAGATGATGAAGAAATGCTAGAACTGCTCGACAGATTAGGAGGTTTTTGGCATTAGGAAATTTGCTTCTAGTATTTTTATTGGTTTTCGTGGTTTAGCAACAGTTTTAGATGAGCAGGATAAGTAAATAGTAGTATTCTTTCATTATAATAAAACTACAAAAACAAATTGTATCATTATTAGAACAGAAAAAGTTTCGTTTCAAGTTAAGTAGGTGCCTAATTTAATTATCCCCTAAATAGATTACCGTCACTATACCTGAAGTGACTCTCTCCTTTGATTAAAATTTATTTTCCGTGATGGCCAAAAAACTGGTAAAAGTGACACTATACAAAATAATACAATAACCCTGTCTTAGTTAAGTCGAATTATAAAAAGAATACTGTCATTAAGACTAAAGTGACGTTATTACTTTAAATTTTAATTTGCAAAATTTAAAAAAATACGTTATGTAAAAGTGACATTTTTCGTATAAGATCATTATTCCGTTAAAAAAGACAGCACTTTCATAATAATTTTAAGACGTAACGACATTAAACCAAAAATGACGAGCTTCTTCGTCGAGAAACTTCTATCACTGTCAATTTATGCGTTGCTAATGATAAAACGCCACTATTCCGATGAGTCGAGGTCTCATCCCCACTAAATGACAAAACGACACTAGCGCCTCCAGGGGCTGTAAGTGGAGTTAGAGCCACCAGTGTCTTTGTATTATGTAGTTTACTGTTAGCCCAACTAGATGGCATTATTAGTTTAAAAAGTGCGTTTTTCGTATAGTGACGTTTTGATTATCAAGGTGCGATATGCAATGACACATAGCATAATTTCCGCTGATGACTCAGCAGTGGTTGTTGGGTTATTTCCCAGACTGCTTATCTGCTTTGATTTGTAGGCACCTATACTAATAGTACCTAATACTTACTGAAGCCTGACTTTAAAAAGTACTCCTACGTTAAATTATGCAAAGATATGACTAGTACCTACCTAGTTCTTTTTGATGATTTTGTGAACTAAATGCCAATCGGAAAAAATAGCTGACAATGATAGACAACACTGAGATCTTCGCAAAAGCATTTTTACATTCAGATGATAAAATACAAATACAGACGAGCAGTCCAAGTTGTTAGTAGTGAATGTCCAGGCGTTGATCCTTGGAAGGTCATTCACTTATATCGTTGTTTTTTTTCATATTTATGCGCTTGCGCTTATCATCGTTACTCGTCTTCATTTCAATTATTTGAAAGTTGCAAAGCAATTGATAGTTAAAAATGAACGCCGATATATGAAATGTGTTCATTAAAATTGCTTGTGTAACAATTTCGCAATTAGACACCTAAAAAGTAAACAACTTGAAATCGTTCTAAATTGCATCTTCAATTTATTTTTAACAGTCATACTTTCACTAAAATAAAATGCAATTAAGCCATAAAGTTATTTGCGTAAAGTTAGATACGAGTCGATACCAATAATATTACGACTTAAATATTCATAAGCAACCTTTTTATGAAACATACTTCATAAATTGATAAATAAGTTTCTAGAATGATACGGCATTATTGATGTCTCTATATATTCATGAATAACTAAATTTGACATTACGACTGCCAGACACGCATACCTATCAGCAATATACTATCTATGGTCATTTCTACTCATGTTCGTTTAAGCAAAAGATATCTGAAACATAGAAAATGATTAAAGAAATAACAGAAAGGACAATTTACAGTGACTCCAGCCCTCTAGGAAAATTCGACTTACATGGAGTCGACATGAATAAAAACACTTTTCATGGGTAAACGTTACATCACACCAATTGTGCTATACTGTCACTTTTAACATTTTGAAAATGATTAAGACCATAAAGTATATGTATAATTATCAATACAACAACGAATCATAAAATGGCTCTTCTGGAAACATATATTTTTGTACTATACTACTACTAGCAAATATTCAGAATGTCATACACTTGTCCGGAAAAGGGAATAACCGTCATATCGTAGATACTGCTTGTCATTTCACCAGTAAAGTAAATATACTTAGTAACTTAATATTTACAGTGAGTCATTAGGAAGGAATAATTAACACGTCTTGTGGCGAGGGTGGATTATTGAAGTCAGAGGGACTTAACATTTAATCACTATAGAGCAATATTTGCATACAAGAAAGAAGTAGGAATGTCTTAAATACTCATTAGGTACTTGTTACATAACATGTACTGTGAAAAACCGTACCTATCGATTTTTTTTTCCAAAGATAACATGACGTTTCTATATTAATTATCTGATCATTTCCTTCTGAAACTAGTTTAGTACAAGAGTCACGTACATAATTTACACTGCTTACGTTTAGAGGCTATATTAAGGCTATCAGGCATTCCTATAAACAGTTTTATCTTAAATATTGAAAGCACTCCGTTTTAACCAAATCAGGATTCGAACCTGCTAAGGGCAGTGGCGCAACCGCTTTTACTGGTACAAACAACTTGTTCAAACACTGACAGCTTATCAGTTAATGCTAAGTTTACTTGATCTTTATAAATTGATTATATTTAAATCTTGATTTGTGCGATTTATTTGACAATGGGAACAATTAAACTGGTTTATATTCCAGTTAAAATAGTCTCCGTGTGCCTCGTGGTTTCACTTGAATAAAGTTAATTTTGTAAACTTTATATATTATAGATCTAACCATTTTCCTGTAAAACGATAAATACTTTTAAAAATGGAATCTGACACTTATTGTTATTTCTCTTGGTTAACAATTCTAATGGTACCTTGTTACAAATACATAACTACAAAAACTAGGGTAGGTAAAGGTTTATACGTTCGCCATTTTTCTGATCCTAAGTAGTTATAGGCTAAAAATGAGGTGTTCTATAGATAAGCAATACTTACTACCTACTATTATTAAAACAAGCCTTGTCGTGTTGATCTGCGGATAGGCGGGGTGAGCTAGATTGCTTATGCCCACTCACTCTCTGTTGACAGTAGCATGATTGGCATCAGATTGAATATCATTGCAATTGGGTTTAACGAAGGTACCAACCTTATAAATCATACAATAGGTTTAAAGCTTTTCATATTTTCAATTGTTATCAAAACAAGGCATCAAAAATGCGGATGCTTTGATAGTAAACATTTCGGTTTGCCAATCTGTAAGTAATTGCGTATGCCACCGGGTTAATAGAAATTGCTAAAGTTGCGATAACAGTTAAAACCTTCATAGTCCTAAGCAACAAGTACTTACCTAAATCCAAAATCCAAGAATTATTTGACCAAGAGACAGCGAGGTTTTAGATTTGAATTGAGAAGCGGGACGACTGAGCATTGTATGTTTTTTCGACCTTAAACAGGGGTGTAATTTTTTAAGAAATTTGGTAAGTAGATAACACAAGTAACAATAACCGGCATTCTTTCTACAACTTTCCTTTAAACTTTTGAGTAGGATTTTTGTCAATAAAATGAAATTCTAGAATTAACTAGAATTTAATTTTTCTACTAGTAAGATAGTCGCTGAACACAAAACGTGTATTCAAATTGAAATGTAGGTAATGATTTTTAGGTACATTATTTATTCAAGTAATGACATATTTTGATTTTTATTACTATCTTTTCTACGGAAACAATTTGGTATTCAGTCACATTTCTGAAATTTGTCATATTCCTGCACAGAGATTTCTACAATAGCTTTTATTCGGTCGCTGGAATGTCCGTCTAAGACTCTACTCCCAACTTGGCCTGAAATGCTAATGCGCGTCATTGAAACGTTTCCTAGTTGCAATATTTCATTTTGAATACTAAGAAGCATAATATTTTATTAGCATATATATATTATCTGACAGCCTGTTTGTCTAATGGTCAGAGTCCCTGACTACGAGATCATGGATCCAAATCACTTTGATAAGTCTTTGATATTAAATAGAATTTATATCCCTATGTTAATTTCTAGTTTTAACAAATGCGATGTGGATAGGCATCGTCCTTACTAAAGCAAAATATAATACTAGCTTCTGCCCGCGACTTCGTCCGCGTGGAACTCCTTCTTTTTTGAAGTCGGTTAAAAAGTAGCCTATGTCCTTTCTCAGACTCCAGACTTTCTTTGTACCAAATTTAATTTAAAAATTCTTTTTTACAGCGCCACTGTCGCATTAGCGCCACCTAGTCATTTTGTGATAAAACTTCGGGTTTTTCTAAGCCAGTTGAGTTAGTATAAATTTACTATAAATACTGTAATTTACTTGAACTACTTTTTTCAATACTATTGTGTAGAAAATGTTGTTAATCAAAGAACAATGGTCAATTTATGACATGATCAACGCTATTTTAATTGTAGAGAAAAATATAGCAAGATAAATGTACTTAATAGTAGATCTGCCTACTTACTATTTATAATAATATAAAAAAAATATTACTAATATAAACTTAACAAAATAGTTCGCAATAAGTAATTAACAGCATAGACATTAGAATAATGACTATACTTAGGTATTTCCGGTTTTGCATATTTTTTCTATCATGTTATGTATTTTATGAATAGGTATATTTTTTAATGACACCATTCTATTTAATCCGATATGACGTCTTCAACATACTAAACTTCAAGTCAATTAACTTTTATGTTCTAGTAAATAGGTACATAAGTACAGTATAAATAAATATGCTATCTTAGGTAGGTACCTAATAAAAACAACCATTAAGTAACAATCACGAGTCAATTACTTAAGTAATTTAGCAATTACTTATAAGGATCATAATAGAGATGTTTTGTTTTGATATTAAAAACTGCAATGGTTAAAATAATTGGCAATGCGGATAAAAACCTAGACTCGAGCTAAGAATGATTAAACAATAATGTTTCATGCTTTCGAGGTTATAACATTGGAATAAAAGGTACAGGAGATTTTAATTCGTCTACCTATATTTATTCTATGCCGACGTTTCGAGAACTTTACTGTTCCCATATTAGTCTAACATAATATAAAACGAATAAATATTTAACTGTTAGGTACCTACCTACTCTTAACTTAATAAAAATATTCCTGATTAGATTAGGACAAAGGGTTACCTATTAATAATTACATAGTACTTATAAGGATAAAAAATCGCTTATTATGATATCCAATTCCGTAAAAAAATTTAATAAGTTCCTGCTTCATCATCAGATCAGAACTATAGAATCCATCATAAATGGCTATCGCATAAAAACTTGTAAAACACAATCACTTGAGTTCAAATAAAGATATAAGTATGACAGCGATTTAAAATGAGGCTGTAATAAAAACGTCAAGAAAATTATTAACTACGTTTAACTTCAGTTCCTAACAATTAGCTCACATTATTAGTCCAGTACTTGACTAGAATTATTTACCAATTAAGGAGGTCTAGACATGGATTGCAATTGTCTAGTTAGTCAAGTTTTTAGAAACAACCAAGGAATTCCATGGAAACTCGTTTGTGTCACGCCAAGCAATACCTAGTGCTTAAGGACGGTCAAGTACGAAACGGAATAAACCAACCAAAAATAAACTAAATCATCTAAATACGCCATTTATAGAAAATCTATTGTTTACAACGACAAAGAATTGCAGTTACTATAGATAAATATTTTTAGATACTCTGTATAAATTAGAATGCTAATTATCTTAGAAAAAAAAAATCTATTGTACATTTATATAACCCATTGCTTTGTTTTATAACGTCAGATCAAACTCAACCACATTGTAAGTTTAGCCACCATCAAAATGATTAATTATTAATAAGCAGGTACATATCTATTATAGCGAAAGACATTGTCAAAAAAGGAGTTAGGTATAGATTTAAGCACCTTGATGGATGCGGTAAATTTGCTGCTAATTGTACAAAGGTAACCCTCCGGTTTCTATAAAATGAAGAACCCTAGTTTTAACAATCTACATCATTGTCACACGCAATAACCCCATAAATTTACGTAGAAACTGTGACACAATCGCCCGCAAGACTTTTCTGCGATGTCCTTTGCTGGTTGTCGTAAACACGTCACTGGTAGTGTTGTGACATTATCTTCTAAACCTATAATCTAAATGTATATTTATAAGCGAAAGCTGACTGACTGACTGATTGACCGATGCGATGTATCAACGCAGGGCCTAAACTATAAGGGTTAGAAACTTGAAATTTTTCACAGGGTTTCCTTTTATAGCGTAGAGGAGAACTAAGTAAGGATGCTTGTAAATTCACCCCCTAAGGAATAAAATTGGGGTTAAAAGTTAGTATGACACTTTGCCGTTTTTAAGTTATTTGAATGAAATTCGGTTTGTAAGTTCTTCATCGGAAGTCATGAAACATGTAAAATATTTTACAAAGTTCACCTCCTTGGGGACTAAAATATGGGTGTTTACAGTGCGTACAGGTGCGTGCACAGACGAAGTCGCAGGCAGAGTATTATTATAAATTACAAAGTGTATGTGTCTATTACCTCTTTGCATTTAAACCGCTGAAACGACTTCGGTGAAATTTGAAACGGAGTTTGATTCTCGAGGAAAAAAATATAGATATTATCACGTAAATCGTCTCCGTTTCATCGGCCCTTAGCCGGTGAAAATTGCTTAATTTATTAAATTGTTTATTCTACGTAAAGTCGCGGACAGAAGCTAGTAATAAACAACACTAGTACCGGCACGTGTAAAACCAGCTGCGTCAAATACATTGATAAGTGATAATGAGTGTTTTATACGCGGCCGCTAAGTGGTGTCACAGGGAACGGTTATTGGTCCACATTTGTTTTTTCCATGCAGTATGACGTGCGACTAGTTTGCTACAATGTCTTGTAAATGAACACGAGAGTTAATTGAATTTTAATTTACAGCATTGTAATTTAAATGCATTACCAGTCTCTGTGCTCGTGCAGGCATTTATTAATGTAGGAAGCTGTTTAGAATCCCATAAGCGGAGGTATTCATTAAGTATTTTTGTTTTCCATTTGAACACGATGGAGTTTTAGATTTTGTTAAAAATATTTTCATAAAGACAAAAAGTTATAGACGTAACATAAAAAAGGTTAAAAAAATCTGTACCATAAAATAGATGCTTCAATTTGACGGACAATAAGTTATACAATAACATGAAATGTGTCCACCCACAACTAATTCAATTCTGAACAAGTGTTTTTGCATTCATTCATTCATTCATTGTATTTCTAACAATTACTTATACAACCTCATCATTACATTGATTACTCAACAGATTCCTTTGGTTACATGCTCATATTAAATTCTCTCAAAATTAATTCTGGAATGAATTGCTTTGCAATTTCAATTGCTTTCCATCTACAATTAAAAGTGACACAGTGTCTTATTTGTACGTAGGTAACATTGTTTTTTTTTTTATAAAAATTCCTGATGCCTTCTCGGTTATTAAAATAAAATACGCTTGTTAAATCCTTCATATTTTTCCAATTATTTTTTATATTAAAAACATCAGTTTTTAATATAAAAAATACCTACATTAAACTAAAACTTGTGTTTTATATCGGTTGCGATATAAGATTCAGCTATTTTTAAAGAAACTTATTATGAAACATTCTGGTTAAAACTGTGTGTGTGTTAAGTTATGATAAAAAAAATTAATCAAAATGTATTCTACTAATTAATTACATATAGGTACTTATAATAGGCATAATGATTAATATTTTTACCCGTAACACACACTTTTTACTCTTCTTTTAAATTCTAAGAAAACACACCTACGATTTTTCGAAACGTGCTCATTTTGGATTTAGCGTAAAAAGTTTATGTGTGTACGACACAATGTTCCTGTAGAGCCTCAAAGCCCAGTCGCATTACTCGGCAGTTCTCCGATTATTGGCAGTGCGTCTGAGGCAGTGAATTGAAGCCTTTATCGCATCATGCATCGCATGATCTGCGCATTCTGGCCAAGCTCATTAAAATGTAAACTGTGATATGCATTTATGTTGCACCACTGAGGTATGCGAGTTTCCTTGCTCTACAGATATATATTTTTTTTTTTGAGAAATTAATATCAACGATCTAACAAAATTCCACGTCCTTATAATTTATTGAAATAATCACAGCGCATATCTAAATAAACGTCAAAAGTGTAATAAAAGTTGCTGTATTTTTCAATAGAGGCGTCATGGGTCATTTTGTCGATCGGCTAACTTTGTCTCGTAATTAAGTTTAAAGTGACCATCTCGCAATTTATTTTCCTACCACTTAAAACTAATTAAATTTATTTTTGTTTCTCAGGATTAAAAGCATAAAAAAATATCACAACGGTAAGAGAATATAACAAAACAATTAACCGCTAACACTGTAGGAGCTTGACGTCCAAACAAGGAGCATTTTAATCTAAGGCCAACCCAATGACACCGCGTAGGTACCTACTTAACGCTATATTTCCTGTAGTAATAATAGGATATATGCAATGACACATAGCATAATTTCCGCTGATGACTCAGCAGTGGTTGTTGGGTTATTTCCCAGACTGCTTATCTGCTTTGATTTGTAGGCACCTATACTAATAGTACCTAATACTTACTGAAGCCTGACTTTAAAAAGTACTCCTACGTTAAATTATGCAAAGATATGACTAGTACCTACCTAGTTCTTTTTGATGATTTTGTGAACTAAATGCCAATCGGAAAAAATAGCTGACAATGATAGACAACACTGAGATCTTCGCAAAAGCATTTTTACATTCAGATGATAAAATACAAATACAGACGAGCAGTCCAAGTTGTTAGTAGTGAATGTCCAGGCGTTGATCCTTGGAAGGTCATTCACTTATATCGTTGTTTTTTTTCATATTTATGCGCTTGCGCTTATCATCGTTACTCGTCTTCATTTCAATTATTTGAAAGTTGCAAAGCAATTGATAGTTAAAAATGAACGCCGATATATGAAATGTGTTCATTAAAATTGCTTGTGTAACAATTTCGCAATTAGACACCTAAAAAGTAAACAACTTGAAATCGTTCTAAATTGCATCTTCAATTTATTTTTAACAGTCATACTTTCACTAAAATAAAATGCAATTAAGCCATAAAGTTATTTGCGTAAAGTTAGATACGAGTCGATACCAATAATATTACGACTTAAATATTCATAAGCAACCTTTTTATGAAACATACTTCATAAATTGATAAATAAGTTTCTAGAATGATACGGCATTATTGATGTCTCTATATATTCATGAATAACTAAATTTGACATTACGACTGCCAGACACGCATACCTATCAGCAATATACTATCTATGGTCATTTCTACTCATGTTCGTTTAAGCAAAAGATATCTGAAACATAGAAAATGATTAAAGAAATAACAGAAAGGACAATTTACAGTGACTCCAGCCCTCTAGGAAAATTCGACTTACATGGAGTCGACATGAATAAAAACACTTTTCATGGGTAAACGTTACATCACACCAATTGTGCTATACTGTCACTTTTAACATTTTGAAAATGATTAAGACCATAAAGTATATGTATAATTATCAATACAACAACGAATCATAAAATGGCTCTTCTGGAAACATATATTTTTGTACTATACTACTACTAGCAAATATTCAGAATGTCATACACTTGTCCGGAAAAGGGAATAACCGTCATATCGTAGATACTGCTTGTCATTTCACCAGTAAAGTAAATATACTTAGTAACTTAATATTTACAGTGAGTCATTAGGAAGGAATAATTAACACGTCTTGTGGCGAGGGTGGATTATTGAAGTCAGAGGGACTTAACATCTAATCACTATAGAGCAATATTTGCATACAAGAAAGAAGTAGGAATGTCTTAAATACTCATTAGGTACTTGTTACATAACATGTACTGTGAAAAACCGTACCTATCGATTTTTTTTTCCAAAGATAACATGACGTTTCTATATTAATTATCTGATCATTTCCTTCTGAAACTAGTTTAGTACAAGAGTCACGTACATAATTTACACTGCTTACGTTTAGAGGCTATATTAAGGCTATCAGGCATTCCTATAAACAGTTTTATCTTAAATATTGAAAGCACTCCGTTTTAACCAAATCAGGATTCGAACCTGCTAAGGGCAGTGGCGCAACCGCTTTTACTGGTACAAACAACTTGTTCAAACACTGACAGCTTATCAGTTAATGCTAAGTTTACTTGATCTTTATAAATTGATTATATTTAAATCTTGATTTGTGCGATTTATTTGACAATGGGAACAATTAAACTGGTTTATATTCCAGTTAAAATAGTCTCCGTGTGCCTCGTGGTTTCACTTGAATAAAGTTAATTTTGTAAACTTTATATATTATAGATCTAACCATTTTCCTGTAAAACGATAAATACTTTTAAAAATGGAATCTGACACTTATTGTTATTTCTCTTGGTTAACAATTCTAATGGTACCTTGTTACAAATACATAACTACAAAAACTAGGGTAGGTAAAGGTTTATACGTTCGCCATTTTTCTGATCCTAAGTAGTTATAGGCTAAAAATGAGGTGTTCTACAGATAAGCAATACTTACTACTATTATTAAAACAAGCCTTGTCGTGTTGATCTGCGGATAGGCGGGGTGAGCTAGATTGCTTAGGGTAAAACCAGGATAGATGCCCCAGTGGGATAGATGCCTCATTTTCAAAAAACCTAACTTCCCAAACTCGCGACTATGAAATAATAGTATAACTAAGAGCCGCATCCACCCCGCACCACAGTCAGCCAGGTCACCAGAGTCAGTCAGGACGTGTTTCGCTCGTGTGTGCCTTCATCTCCGCGGCGAATTTTAAAACCACGTCAAAGTTTTAAAGGTTAGTATTTGCTGTTTTATAACTTTATAAGTAGTCATTAATTCCGTTATATTGTTTATTAAGTCAATACATAGACTCACCACGTATGTATCTAGATGTAAATAATTGCTCTGTGTTTTTTTATTAATTTATAAAAAAATAGGGCATCTATCCCTATCAAAAAGGATAGTTGCCCTGATTTTTTGGGGTATAGGTGCCCCTAAAGGCATGTATCCCTCCATAGACCATGTATACCCATATGTGGTTTCAGTGAATATTATGGGCATTTTTTTGTATTGTTATATTATTTATATGTTTACTACTGATTGTAGCAAAACCATGCCACGAAAATACAAAAGAAAGGAAGGAGTGCAAGCTCGAGTATGTTCTTGGACTACAGAACAATTGCAGTCAGCTTTCGACGAAATAGATAAAAATATCATGGGGATAAACGAAATATCCCGACAGTTTGGAATTCCATCGAGAACATTGCGAAGACGTTATGCTGCTAAAAATAATTATGATTATGTATGTTGAAACTTAAGTGTAATATATAAAAGAATTTATTGAGCATATAGCTAAAGATAACAATAAAAAATTTGAAAAACGGCTAATTTCTTTTTATTATTTCATTAGGCTGCAATTACACCAATTTGTCATTAAAACTACATAAAAATTTGGTTGAGTTTTTCGATTACACAGTATGAAGGGCATCTATCCCATGCCGCAGGCATCTATCCTCCTTAGTATTTTCATGGCGGGGCAACTATCCATAGGGGTAGGCATCTATCCTCAAAAAAGGACTTTCACAGAAAGCTAAAATATACAAAATCTGTAATTTATAGGCCCAAAAGTACAAATCACAGTTAAACATAAAGGATTAAACTAGTTAAATCATAAACATTACCTAATGTAAAACTAATATTTTTGAAATTAGGAGGATATTTCAAAAAGTGGGGCATCTATCCTGGTTTTACCCTATGCCCACTCACTCTCTGTTGACAGTAGCATGATTGGCATCAGATTGAATATCATTGCAATTGGGTTTAACGAAGGTACCAACCTTATAAATCATACAATAGGTTTAAAGCTTTTCATATTTTCAATTGTTATCAAAACAAGGCATCAAAAATGCGGATGCTTTGATAGTAAACATTTCGGTTTGCCAATCTGTAAGTGATTGCGTATGCCACCGGGTTAATAGAAATTGCTAAAGTTGCGATAACAGTTAAAACCTTCATAGTTCTAAGCAACAAGTACGTAAATCCAAAATCCAAGAATTATTTGACCAAGAGACAACGAGGTTTTAGATTTGAATTGAGAAGCGGGACGACTGAGCATTGTATTTTTTTTTCGACCTTAAACAAGGGAGTAATTTTTTAAGAAATTTGGCAAGTAAATAACACAAGTAACAATAACCGGCATTCTTTCTACAACTTTCCTTTAAACTTTTGAGTAGGATTTATGTCAATAAAATGAAATTCTAGAATTAACTAGAATTAAATTTTTCTACTAGTAAGATAGTCACTTAACACAAAACATGTACTTATTCAAATTGAAATGTAATGATTTAGGTACATTATTTATTCAAGTAATGACATATTTTGATTTTTATTACTATCTTTTCTACGTAAAGAATTCGGTATTCAGTCACATTTCTGAAATTTGTCATATTCCTGCATATAGATTTCTACAATAGCTTTTATTCGGTCGCTGGAATGTCCGTCTAAGACTCTACTCCCAACTTGGCCTGAAATGCTAATGCGCGTCATTGAAACGTTTCCTAGTTGCAATATTTCATTTTGAATACTAAGAAGCATAATATTTTATTAGCATATATATATTATCTGACAGCCTGTTTGTCTAATGGTCAGAGCCCCTGACTACGAGATCATGGATCCAAATCACTTTGATAAGTCTTTGATATTAAATAGAATTTATATCCCTATGTTAATTTCTAGTTTTAACAAATGCGTTGTGGATAGGCATCGTCCTTACTAAAGCAAAATATAATACTAGCTTCTGCCCGCGACTTTGTCCGCGTGGAACTCCTTCTTTTTTGAAGTCGGTTAAAAAGTAGCCTATGTCCTTTCTCAGACTCCAGACTTTCTTTGTACCAAATTTAATTTAAATCGGTCCAGTAGTTTTAGCGTGAAAGCGTAACAGACAGACAGACAGACAGACCGACAGACAGACAGACAGAGTTACTTTCGCATTTATAATATTAGTTAGGATATAGGAACTTACAAATGCCTGGCGCCTGTTCTTATTAATATTAATCTAGTTATCGAGCGACTGCATAATTTTCAAATTGTAAAGTTATTTGTGGCGACTGTTTAACTACACACAGTTTTAGTTCTAATAAACTTTAAATTAATGCTTAATTTGAATACTAATAACTTTTCAAGGAGATTGAATTTAATTTTAGTATTTAATAACTATTACTTCGTCCAGTTTAGTAGGATGGAACTCGAATTATAATGATGTTTACAAATATCAGATAAGTAAATTTATAAGTAAAATGAAAATAAAATGTGCATTAAATATATGTAATCTTAAATTAAAATTGTTTAGTGATAGGTAAATGAATCGCGTTTTTAATATTATATGAACGCTAGCATATATTCATATGAAAACAAAACGGACTCTTAATCACTAGTTAATATCAATATTGTTTAGGAGAAATAGTTATGAGGTTGCAGTGACAGATAAATCCAAAATAAATACATTATACGACAAATTATAATGGTCATGCAACAAAAACCTTAAGTGCTACAAGCATAAGTTTCTATAACGTAAATTTCTAGTTTGGAAATGTTTTGGTAGTTAATAGTACACCATAGGTCCAGAGTAGCGTTTATTCGCGGTAACAAAGTTCCGCGTCTCGGCCCGAGAATCCGGAAAGGCATGCGACTCGCGACTCGCTACCGAGGTACCGACAGAAACTTACACGGTATAAAGAACTTTCTTTATCAGACGAATCCAGAAATCCCTTTTGGTAAGAACTTTGTGCAGATTTTGAAATAGGGTCCTTCAAACTTTACTTCATTTTAATTTATACTTAGGTACTTGATATCATTTAAGATTTGCTATTAATATATTCTTAAAATTTCCATTTATAAAAAAATGTTATTGGAACTGACTGTTAACTTAAATAATTTTAAATATAGCCCCCGCGACTTGTACTCGTACGCGCTTGTAGTCAGTTATTTTTCTGCTAACTTACTAGTTGTACAGATGAATTTCTAAAATACACCTTCTAAGTGCTTACAAACGTGTTATAAAAAAGCTCAGCAGTAGCGAAATCGGGTAAAAATCCTACCTTGCTATATTTCGTTTTGTGGTCGAATTAATTAACAGATTTTGGAAAAAAATAAATTTTCTTCAACTAGTTAGCTCGGTTGTGCGTTGATCAATCAATTAATCCAAAAGTTTGTTCTTTTATATAGAAAGTTAGTCTAGATAATTGAAAATAGGTTTAGGTTTAAGATCTATTCTGCAATCGCTCCTTGCCGTAATCAAGATCATAGCACAATTGAGTTACGATGACTCGCGTTGCGTCTGCGCAAGCAGTAACTCGATCGAATCGATCTACAGTGCTAGATTAAACTAATGTTATCTTTTCTCGAATTACGAACTTGGTATTTCTTAGTAAGTAATGCTTTTTATAACGAAATAGATTTAGTACCGCAAAATCAATTATCTTCTGATCAAGCGTTCATTGTATAGAGTTATGTTATCCAATCCTTAGATAATGATTTTACACTTAATTAGGTATCTACGTATACCGATTATGCTTTTATATGTGCAACATTCTCGGAGTAATAAGCAAATGATAAGGACTTTTCAACCGACGAAAAAAACGGAGGAGGTTCTCAATTCGACGCATATATATTTTTTTTTATAACAACAGGTACCTATGTCATTACATAGGTCACGATAACTAGCATGTACATTTACACCAAAACAGAAATGTAACGCTAAATTCTATACAAATTAAATGTAGCATAGAATTAAATGCAATTTTCTATCATCTATCATATTTTTCCATGAACTTATATGGACTTTAGGTGGGCAGAAACCTTGCTGGTCAATCTTGTTTACCTATTATTATAATATGGAAACTAACTGAGTGCCATTCGTCAGACAAAGCCCATTAAGCACCCACGTCACAATTGAAACATAAACACGTACAAACGACCCTTTATCTCAACGACATCTGTAATTAGGGTTAAGTATTTCGTAAACTACCTTCGAGTTAAGAAAGATACAAGTGATGTAGTTACACGTTTTTAGTATTTACATGCTAGTTATAAGATAGCAATAACTCTGTGAGCAACATAAAAAAGCGCGTTTCGGAACAAATAACGTACTTAACGTTATAAGTATACGTTACAACTTATTGCAAACAATTTTATTGTTTCCCGATGTTATAGGTAGCATGAAGAAGGCGTCTACTGAGACCTAAGTCCTCGTCACATTCCTTCTTATTCATTGGAATTAAACAACTTTAACGGATTTAACTCAAGTATTTAATTTTTATTGGCTGACGTTTCGGAGCCTTTACAGATTCCATAATCATAGCACGAGCACGACTGAGCTGACAATAGTCTTATGCTAAAGTGAAACGTCAGCCAATAAAAATAAAATACGCGAGTTAAATCCGTTAAAGTTGTTTCATTCCAATGTATAATAATTAATAACCGCGAAAGCATCAGAAATTATTATTCCTTCTTAGGTATTATTATTTACTACACAGAAAATTTTATTGTTGGTGTGTTTAACCTTACTGACCAATTTAATCTTAATTTAATCTACAGTGTAAAATGTAGACAAACATGGAATAATTCAAAATCACCAAAATCACTTTACATTATTTCTAACTAGCTTCTGCCCGCGACTTCGTCTGCGTATGATTAGTATTTTACACTATATCGTTATAAAATACAGCCTATGTGTTATTCTGATGTATAAGCTATATTGTGGTAAAGTTTCATTCAAATACATTCAGTAGTTTTTACGTGAAAGAGTAACAAACATCCATACATCCATACTTACAAACTTTCGTCTTTATAATAGTAGTAGGATTTGACAGTTAATTAAGAATAAGAATTTGAGGAATCATTTTATTATATTATCATAATGATAAACAGATAGTACATTTTGTCCGCACAATTAATTTGTGCCGTGACAAAATCGTACACGACGCCATTGTCACGTTCTGAGCCAATTAAGATCGGGTCAAGCGCAGCTTGGGTCAGGAACAATTAAAATTCTTACCACGACTAGCTTAATTAAACCATTAGTTTTGGTAATTTAATGAGTCGTGAAGTTGAACTTTACAATTATTCATGTTCACATCTATCCCTGGGCATAGGTGGCCCTTTACAAAAGTGACCAACAATACAGTCCCTTAATTGTTAAAACAGATTTAGACTTTTTATTGCATTGTAAGACACCTATAGATATCTGTAATGTGTTGCTAAAACACATTTATAGGGACGAAATAAAATCAACCGAGTAATTTTTCATAATACCTATATTTTGTCTGTTCGTTGTTTAATAATTATACTTTTAGTAAGTAACAGTAAGTATGGGCCCAATACTTTTCTTAACTACTTTCTTAATCGCAACGCGGTGTTAAGTGTCATGTGTACCTTATTAAATATAAGTGCTCAACTATCAAATTTCACTTACATTATTTTGTAATAAAGCTTCACGTCTTATACTTACCACATTAACTGAACACATGATCGTCGCTGTGTAACGTGATGCCTACATTAATTCGTTTAAAGTGCTTCGGATCAATGGACTACTGTTTTAAACTATGAGTGTCGGGAATGGTTACGCTCTTATAGTGTACTTTTTAGTCTCTAACCTAATATAAGCCTTGTGTCATCCGCTACTGGAGTTTTAGCTTATAATGCTCTCATGGCTGTAAAATGTAAACCCATGCCACGAATACAACTTGTTTCACTTGTTTCGTTAGTCTCAATCCACAATGAAGCTTATGGATTAATTATAAAAAAATCTAACTAAACTAGGATTTACTGATAAAAATATACCTATACTATGCTTAATATAATAATATTGTCCTAAGTTTTGAGTGAACATCTTTGAACAAACTAACCAACACCATTTTAATACATTGTATCGAAATTAAATAAACAAAAATTATGCCTGAGTTACAGTACTATAACAGGTAGGTAACGTTTAAGTAGTATTGTTTCACAAATTAACCGACCCAATTCTGAATCATAACAATCACTGTCTCTTTCTTATTACTGTATTCAGATAGAGATATGTAATGAAATGTAGCTGATTAATAATACGTGCTTGAACAATTAAAACGGCGCCATAATTGAGGTCATATCCATCAAGAGTCTGAAAATAACCTCGCAGATTAGGGTCGACTGGTTCGTTCCCTTTTATACCTAACAAGCTTTTATTAAACAGTCACTCCGACCATTTGGATTGGTTTAAATCCATTGCATGATTCATATTGGACGCTTTTAAATGCTAAAAGCTGAAAGCTTCTTGAGGGATTTCTTCACAGCAGTCTTGGTTCGAAGACTAATATTCTAAATAATAGTAAAAATATTAAATTGAAGTATTTTCTAAATAAAAATTACCTACGTGGGTCATTTCCAAATTTGGTATATGTAAAGACTTGTCCCACGACATTTTTTGATTTAAATTTTTTTTTGCATTACCGGTTCTAACAGATTTTACATAGGATCATTATCATAACCACAATGTTACTCAAGAAATTGAGAAGAGTCAATACTAGATCTTTGTTTTTTTCATGGATGTTTACGATATATGTATAATATGTAGCTAATATAGCTATTGGATAATAATATGGTTTTTTTTAGCTCCTTTATAAAAAAAATAATGTTATGATCGGTTTAGATGTTTACGGGAGATATTAGATACAGAATAGAACATCTGCACAGATCGCAGACCTTGGAAGGCTAGGGCCACGTAGGCAGCCTAGGTTCTACGGCCGTGTCTAATTGCACTGATTACGTACATTGGCTCAAACGCGCCGCTAACGTGGGCAGTACAACAGGGTTATTCATTATCTGCATTATAATATTATTAATATTACCTATTATTGTTTATTTATGACATGATCAGGGATCAATAATGTTAAGAACATTATACAAGATATTGTTCCTGAAATATTAGAATTAGATTTACGAAATAATAATCAAAACATGAAAGTCTTCTTGGCCTGTAAACGACTATTTACGATTAAGAAATAAGGCACTAAAATGATTAAATACCTAATCGTTTTCAGTTGCTTGTATCATTATCAACTGTCATAGCCTAGACATCTTTCAATATAAGTTCTTGATCCGTTGGTATTGACATAAGATTACCTATAGGTATGTAGATGGATTTAATTTACTACTCCTATCAAGCCCTAAAAATTAAACTAAGTATAGCCTTTAAATCATTAAAATATCAGTACCTACCTGATATTTTAATTCTCGCAATAAGTCATAAATAGGTATATATCCAAGTTAGAGAATAATACCAGTGCGTTGCTAGAAAAGGTAATCTAGACGTGGGTAGAGCTTGTCAGATTTTCTGAAATGCTTTGGAATATTATAATAGATACCTTAAAGGATTAATTATAATAGGTGTTAATTCTTATACCTGTCAAAATTATAAATTATTATAAGTTTTAAGTACCTACTTCAGTATCTTTTTTTCATACGTACTTACTCCAAACTTTCTCACCATAAATTATTCCAATAATTAAATACCTACATACGGTCTCTCTTTGTTATTTTTACCGGGCTATAAAAAAACTACTTCTGCAAATTTTTATTTCTGCCGCCTGCACAAAAAAGTTTGAGTACCAACTTACCTACCTTTATAATTTACCTGGCCATTAGGTATACCTACTTAATCTAGTTGGAAATATTACGCATTACAGCATTTATAAGTGCTTTGTCTTAGTTACTCATAAAATCAGTACCTACTTACTTAATTATTTTTTATTTTATGGATAGAATAGATCTATAGACCTACAGATTATTCATTTATTTACTGAGTAAAACACGTTCAACCTGCACTATATTACTAAAACAAACGTTTTTATTGACTCGAGTCATTAAATTTTCTCTTGTCACCATTTTTCTTCGTTGGCCTGCCTAAGCCCAGCACTCCCGCTGCGAAACTCGGCAAAATGCGCCAATAAAATGCTAATTCACGGTAAAATCTATTTTAATTAAATTGTAAATTGACATGAAATATTTATTCTACAACAGCGTGAGCCGGTCCCATAATTGAATCTCTACCGTATTAATACGCCATTAAATTTATTATTGCAAAACAATTTATGTACGAAACTTGAACTGTTCAAAGAAATCAGACTTGTACCGCAATCTAGTGGCGTGATCGGGAACTAACTACAAGAACCCCTTTCGCTGGCAGTGCTGCCGCTGCGGAGAAAGCTTCTCCAAAACGAACCCCTTTTCCGACACCCTGTAAAAGTTTCGCTACTCGTCGCTAGATGGCGGAGCAAATCAACGTCCCGAAGCATTCGTTTCAGTGTATGCATGTGTGCATGACAGAGCGAGATGGCATATGGAAAATAAAAAAGGAGTAAAATAGACAGCAACATGTGTATACAAAGGCGTGGTTACGTGCATGCAAACGCTTTTTTTTATCGCAAAAATGGCCGGAACTTTACTCATTTCGCGTTAGATCGTTAAGTCACAACTCCGTTAGAAGTTTGACTATTTGAGCTTTATCATAGAGCAATAAGGTTCGAAATAGTAAGTGCTCATTTTAACTTGCGTTTAAATTGTGGAGTACAGCAAAATAATTGGCGTCACCAGCGTCGCGGCGTCACTAGAAAGAGTGAGTATTACGATGATAGCGGTACGTTAGAGCGGCGTAAAAGAATGACCGTTAGACGGAGGGGGATGGCGAGTTAGCGGATGTGACCGTTAGAGAGGGATGTAGCGAAAAAATGCCCGAAAAAAATATTTTCACTAAAGGTGCGCGGCATGCTAGAAATTACAGAAACATGGGCGCGGTTTAAAAAATGCCGGGAGCGCCTGCGCCCTAAGTGAAATGCCGGTACGGAAGTAAAGGGGGAAAGAGACGTTGGCACTATGTGGCGAGCTGCAGTGCCGCGGGACGCCGCGAGCGGTCGCCACTGACGCGGCGAAACAATAACCGCTAATTATCGCTGCGTTTACAACAACGCTGTTTGTGTACAACGCGTCAGTGATGGCGGATTCCAAAATAGAATTCGAAAACCGAATTCGGTGTGAGTGTGTGTGAAAACAAAATGCATTCGATTTTTAATCTTCATATTTTAATAAGTTTTGTAATGGCATTATTAAGTTCAGGGTCGTTCAGTGTTTGTTCGATATTGCTGTAGTAATGAAAGTTTTCGCGCTAAAATTGTAGAATGGACATATTTTTCAAATTTTAAGTGTGATAGGCATCTGAAGAAATTGTTTTTTTTTACTAAACGGTAAATATATTATAACTTGATTAAAGAGGGAAAAAAATAATTGGAACGAAACAGGTAAATTGTGCAGTAGATTTCAAAATAAGGAAGAAACAGTAATAAATTCTAACCTCACTAATCACACAAGTAACCTAACATAGGCATTCAAGCCGGTAGGTAGAGTTGTTAATTACCCCGAGGCAGAAAAATAAGTGAATGACAAACTAAGTCCTTTTATTTTAATAACGGTACGATATCGATAAAACACTAGATTTATTGCAAGAAGACTTTAAATAAAGTGTAGGTATTTATATAGATATTTAAAATACCTGTTTGAATTCAACTATGAAAAAAGTTGAGAGTTAGGCACCTACTTATTTTTTAAGGTCTTTTAATAAAACTATATTTCTTCTCTCAGAACTATAAATAAACAGTCTCAGGAAATGTTACATAAAAAGGTAAATTGGTATCAGTAACGAATGTCATTGTCATGTCGTATCAGTTGATAAGGGACTGGCAAATGTCAGGTGACAGATAGCGTATCGCGTCTTTAAGAACCTTTTAAATTTAAACAGACACTTGTGGGTTTTAATTTTATTTTTAAATCTGTTTTGTTCGCGAAAAAACTAAAAAGTAATAAAAGTAACTGGTATGTTAATTAGTAAATTATGTTCGAATCGAATTGACTCTACATTATTTGTAATGAATATATTTTTCGTATGCGGAAATAATCACATTTTATTTAGTTTTTTTTTACACATAAAACGTGACTATTTCCCGATTCTACTTAGTCATTTCAGTAGGTTTAGTATTTCTATTTTAGGCGACAATGACACGTCATAAAAAACGGGAAAATCAAAATACAAAATTACCTACTTAAATATAGACCAATACTTTACAATAGGTAATAGAACTATCGCAGCTACACAGAAATTAAAAAAAATATATTTTTATCACTACTTGAATTTGAAATAAAAATGGATTTAAGCGTGTCGCAATTAAAATGTCCATCAAAAACTTAATCTCTGATTGAAAATCAATAAATATTGCGAATTTAGATAATTGCTTCCTGGCGTTAATTAGCGAATATTATCAGATTATGATTATGGGTAAATAATTAAGTACCTATATCAAAATTTGATTAACATTATAATATTAAAGTAACACTGCCTTTCACTCTATATTTTACTTTACCTAATTGTAGCCTGCGACTTTATTTAGACCCTATGTAATATTGTGGACTTACTTAGTATTTTTAAATAAATATATTTCTTTTTTATTCCACGTTAAATGTAAATTAAGCGCTTAGGTCCTTTTACTTATCTATCAGAAATCAAATTCAGTTTATAATTTTTTACCCGAGTATCTAAGAACTTTCAGAGTTGAGTACTTTCAGACCACAAATACTTTCTTAAGTTTAGTAGAATTGTAAAAGTAGCAGTAGGTAGGTAATTATGCATACCCATTTAATATTGGTCTATAAAAAGGACTGTATGACGGGAGCCGAAATTTTAATAGGTAGCTCACAAATTCTCATGAGAACTTAATTATCTTATTAGATCTCACCAATAGGAAAACAATTTAAATAAATAAAACATGATTTGTCTTATATTACAAATCATGTTTACTTCTACAATGAACTCTATGATAGAGTTGTCATCAAGGTAACGTCAATCTTTGGTAAAATGAGATAGAATGAGTCAGAATTAAAATATTTACTGAACGAGTAATGTAAAGTTAAAAACATGAAGCGGGTACTGCACTCATAGAAATGTTTAATGAATAGTTTTAATTCGAATTTTAAATGGCCGAACGTGGGCTCGCGGCAGGCGGCACTGCGCCAACTGTGTAAACACATTTCGCGATTTTATTCATTTTAATCAGTAGGTACGATCATTACTAGATCATACATGAAAATGTAAGTAAATCTAAATACCATTCTTGAAGTAAAATTTTAAAATATCTGGAGATTTGAGGCGACTCTATGTTTTGTGTTTTTCATGTCTTAGTCGTAAAAAAGACCTAATTGTTAATAATCGCGCTGGCTCTTGCGACGACCGCTTTTGGTTTAATAATTAAAGCCGAGTGAGTTGAGTCAGTGTGTGTTTTAGATATTCTCGCGTCTGTTCGCCACTCATTAGAATGATGGGTGTGAAACTTTTATGGTATCATAAATCTGCGTTCGCGGGCTCGCTGCCTATTTTAGCTCCATGTTAAACGAACGGTTCTGTTGCTACCGACTCCGTGCTCGTTCACACGTGAAAATTTTCTCGTCAAAAATGAAACTTTTCAAATATATTTATCGACTCGGTACGGACGTGACGTGCGCTGCGTCGAGTGAATTAAGCCCAGTAATGTCCAGTGGTCCGTGAACGCGTACCTATCAATTAATTTTAAAGAGTAAAAAAGAGCCATCGGTTAGCTATACGCCACATGTCGCGGCCGGCAGGCCGCTCGAAAAAGGTACAAGACGTCCTTTATTAAAATTTCAAGACACGGCACTTCTTCCACGCGTACTTATAGAGCCCAACACTATGGCACTATCTTGCGAGCGATTCGAGAGGACACACATGCGTTACGCGGCTCAACTACTGACGATGCGCCGTCCCTCTCCGGCGCGCGAGCCCGTCCACCCACTCGCTCTCGGGGACGACGTCGGTCGCGGTCTGCTCGTCACTTTGGGTTCGTAAACCTACCGCATAGAAGCTAGATTGGCGCGTCGCGTATTCAAAATAGGAACGTTAGTAATGGATGCGAGGTGTACGCGATACGCGAAGTGTTGGTGTGCGTGCATCCCCCCCCCGCCGCCGCCCCCCTCGCGCCCCGCGCGGCCCGCAGCCCGCGCGGCGAGTGGCGCGCGTTCGTTTACACAATCCGTTGGGTGAGCGGGCGCGAGCCGCGCTCGTACCCTTCTCGCGACGACGACCGCCAAGCGAGCACGTATCGGCAATTGTTTTTGAACACATGCGACTTAGCGCGCTGCCGGGTTCGCAACTTATTAGAAACGCATCGTTCTACTATTGGAACGAAACTTAATGCAAACTTACTAAAAAATCTTAGGGGATCGAGAAGATGCTTGAGTGATTTTATGAGGAATAGATGCGAAGATCTTTTTTTATTCATTTTATTTTTTATAAAGGAACTTCCAAAATGGAGGGATGACGTTTACTTATTATCAGTAAACGAAATAAAAAATATATTTACAAAAAAAATGTGAAAGTTATTTCGGATAGAAAGTGAGGACCAGTGCATCAGTGTCGGAATATCAAGGAAGAGAAAACAACACAAAATATTTTTAAAGTGACGAAGATAAAAAATAAATAATAAAATAAATACATTTTAAACAAAATAAAGTTTTCGACAGAAGTCGTCACCAGTTTATCACACGGTGAGTTTGTTCAATCATTCATTACATTTACACCTTAACCGATTCATTTTTTTATAGTAAGTAAGTAGGTGCCTACCTACTTACAGGATTCTAACTTGGCACTGCAAATATTAAAAAAATATTACTACATTTTTTTTAACACTAACAACTATAAAGTTTACTAATATAAAATAATCTATAAGAACTAATCAATAATTTTCTATTAATTATACTAGTTGTTTAAGAATAAAACGGGGTTTACCGTAGCTCTAGCATTGTGCTTCTATATAAAAAGTCGGGAGTAAAAAGCACGTCACAGGATTCAAAATAGAATAGGTCACAAAAAAGCCTATCTCTTAAATCGCTGCCGCACGCATTGCGTTTTTGTGGCCAAGTTCAAACGTTTTTTATACAAAAATGTTTCCACCACAAAAACGTTTTTTTAGTGGTTCATTCATAGTTCACGATTTGTACGCGATTTGTGACGGTTCATTATGGCACGACATTCCAAACTGTCCAACTAAGTACGTTCTTACGCAAGCACGTACATATCTAGTTATTTTGAAAACAACCTATTCTTAGTGAATCAAATACTTTTAGGTGTATTAAAAAATGTGGACCTACCTATAGGTATATTTATTACTTTCTGGGAAACGCAGTAACATAATAGTAAACCATAGGCAGTGGATACTAAAAAGAAAATTTTAGAAATTATGCGTAGGTACCAAGACCTACACATATACATAGGTTCGAGTATCTACATTGAATGTCCTATTCACGTCCATAATTTTTTTTTTTTAATCAAACTTCAGAATAAAAATAAAGATCAAAGAAAACAAAAAAAAAATCTAAAAGGACTATAGTGAAAAACGCACACTAAATTTAAGTTTACTTACCTATATATTATATGATACAAAGTATGCACAGATGTATATATTTGTAACTCGCTTAGCAACAGTTAGCGGTGATAAAATCCGACACATTTTATCTCGTCGCCGCGATATCTTGCCAAGCCCTTATCGAGCGTGTATAAATAATGTGTATAAAAAAAGTTTAAAATATATATTTTCTCCTTATCTCACTAGGTATTTAAAAAAATATATAAACATAATAGTTGTACTAAAATTACATAAACATATTCATGACAGTCAATAAAAAAATTAAATGATATCGGTTGAAAGTCTTGCAACAATATTTAAGACTGCAGTAGATAGGACTACCTATATTACAGAATAAAGCAAAAAAGTATCTACCTAACATATTCTTTAAACAAGTTTAATTTGAAAATTCATCAATGTTAGACTATCATCATCTAAGGTTGCTACGAATATTGGAAGTGCTACGAATACGGAAATAAAATAAATATAGGAATGAACTAAAGTTAAATCCGTTACAACTATTTTATTTCCTTATTTTTAGTAGGATAAATGTTAGTAGGGTTAATAATAAGTAAAAATACTTACGTATTAAACTGAAACCGTTTTCTAGAAACACGATAGTGCGATAGCCAAGTTCAGAAAAGAAAAGGACGACGCATCGGCCACATGTTACACAAACCATCTCGAACTCCTTTCGAATTCACTTTTACAAAAATTATTAAACCTAACTTTATGAAGAAAAATGCAACTTTACATACTTACCTATATGGATACTATATACACTATGAATAACATTTCTGAAACACAATCTGTAGGTAATCATTTTATACTTAATAATGTTGGGTAATAATCTACACCACATCACAGACTGTCTGATTTTCCAAACTTAATACACTTTTCTATATAATTAAAAGGTTTAAAATTCAATAAAACACAACCTCCATATGTCTAATGTATATGATATCAAACAACTTTAGTCTATTTATCGACTCAACTAAAAAACTAATTGAAACTGTACTAATTATGAAACTGCTTTCCTATGGAGTTGGTACTATAGACTTCATGACTGAAGGACAACACTGACACACCTCACAACTTGGCGTCTATACGTTTATATTTTTGGTCAGATTCATTGAAATGAATATCTATTTTTTAACTGTCTGAGTTTTGAGCATCGTTTCAATCTCGCTGCCCCTTGCTATCAACTTCACCTTTAATTTATCACATTGTTTTTGTAAAAAGGTGATTTTTGTAAAACAGTTAACAGTCTTCGGGTGATAGGTATTGATAATGCTAATTTTAACGATCACGCGTCAGTAGACACCACAAACTATTTTTTTTTTTGCAGAATGTAACTGTGTAATAAAATCGTGGAAATTGTTTTTAAAAATTAGTGGTTAACTGTTATTATGTATCCTACTTTATCGACATATTGCCATTTCAAATCATTTAGCAAATTCCTATGAGCACCAAATAAGTATATAGCAAAGAATAGTACCTACATAATAATCTACAAACGAAGAATTAAAATACAGACGAGTGGTTTTACAATGTATCTCATTGACGTATTAGGTATAGCTCTTAGTATTGTATAGTTTTTATATTGAATTTTCCATTATTGAATCGTTCGTAGAAATTTAGCAACATCGATTCATAAATATGGACGATTCATGGTATTATTACAATGAAAAAAAAATAGCAGTCCATTTACAAACAAATAGAAATAATCAATTTTTAAATTTTTCGTGAGTCACCTTTTTAATAAATGTAGTCACAAACGTTTTTGTACCTGTGTGTGTTATTACAATAAAGTTCAAATATTGAGAACTACCATAATTATGTAACGTATATAAGTAGTCCTTTAGCAGTTATTTTTGAACAGTAAGTAGATATTTTCTTGTCGATACCAAGTTTGGGCGACAAAAAGCACACAACTTTATCATATCTGCGAGTTAACAGTGGTCTATGGACATTATTAATTAGCATTCTACTAAGAATGTGCTTGGCAAGTTACCTAGCAGGCTTCAACCTATGATTAACATTCATCAACAATGCGGTTTATACCTAGTTGCCATTGCACCGATGTAGTTAACATAGTTGCTATTTATTTCTACACTTCACTGACGTCACCGACTACAAGTTAATATATTATTAATAATACCGTATAGTGAGAAGTGCACCTCCAAGCTTGGTATCCCAGCTAAAGCTTAACAAATATCCTCCCGTTTCGAGTTTTAAAACGCATAACGGAATCAAAACTTTCTCGCAGCTTTCCTCCGCTGGATGTTGCCCAACTCACCCGAGACGTAAACATCTGTTTTGAATCGAGAACACGTTCGGAGATATGAGACAAGTACAATGTTATTCGTTTATAAAAAACCTACTTACGTGTAATTTCGTAGCGGATTGTAGTACTGCTTTGAGATATGCAATCGAACGCCCACATGGCCGTTTTTTATCTGGCCTAATAATTTGGGTGTGTTGCACGAAAAATAGCGGCTATTATAAGACTGTAACCGCGTAATCATTAATTCATTTTGGCCTTGGGCAACCTTTTGTTTATTCGCCTTTGAAGCTTATCGTGACTTTGATAATGGGCTTTATCTTTGTGTCTATGGCGTCCAAAAACCATTGACCCGAGTTCATCTATTCGGGAATCTTTAGTTTTCATCGATAGGTAACGAAGTGTTCGGAGTGTGTAATTAGACAATCTGTCTTGTTGGAGTCGACGGTGTAATTGTATATCGGAGTAGTTGAGTCGAATCAATCTTTCGTGATTACTTGTATCTTGCAACTATGAAGATATAAATCAGTTGGTTGTTATTAATTTCAGTTGGCCCGCGGGGACGGGTGGGGTAGTTAGCCTCAAAGTGCAGTCGAGGTAGTTCGATCCACTAATTATTATTTATGAGCCTCTTATCTCGCGCCTGCGGCCCGCAGCCAGAAAACATTCAATCAAACCATTTGAACACTTTCAGCTGTTAATTGCATCGAATTATGAGACAACATAAAAAGTTCAATTTTGAAGAAATCAATCATTGGAAATTCTCACATCGTTGCTGTTGCAATGCTTATTTTTTTCTTTTTACGTTCTAATGTTTCTTATGATTGGTTCTATTTCATGACGAGTGAAGATAAGTAGATATTGCTGTAGGAAATAATTTAAATTCCATAATATCTACTTTTTGTAGCATTCACTATTAAGTAGACAGTTCAATGACACTGGATCATCAGTTTTCAGTACTTACAATATTATTATAATTTCTAGCATCTGAGTAGAAATAACTCTCTCTCGGACTAAAATTTAATTTAATAATTAGTTAATAGTGCCGAATTAATTAAAATTACATAAATTAGTTTGTAGATATTGTAGAAAGTTACAAATATGCATATGTAAAAGATTGTCCCCGAACATGGTTGACGCACTGCCGCGTGTAGATGGGATTTGTTTATAGTTATGGTACTAACATACTTCGTCGTCTAAGGCTTAAAGTATCTGCTCCCAAAATAAATAAGTAGATAATGTTATGTAGATCTCCTTTCATTTTGACTTTCTTTATTAACTCAGTACGCTGAAATATTTACTCGTTTTAAAATAGTTAAACATAGAAATGGGTAAGTAAACTTTTAAATACCTCCCTGTCCACACGTACACGTATTGCAAACACTATTTTAAAAATAAATATTAGATAGAAGTAAGTTGCAAACAAACATTTTGTGGAATTCAATTTTCTATTAAATTCCAAATTTGAATTCAAATCCTAAACGTGTTCCATTTTCGAGCGCGATAACTAGCTCCAATCACCGGCCTTGAGACCTATTTCAGAACTGGCTTACAATGTCTTAACATACGCTAAACGCATACAGACAAAACACAGATGCATTTATATCAAACGGCCGAACGCCAACGTAGTGTATTTTTGCTAGATACACTTTGTACCGTGACAAATGACGACCTTAATGTAGTATGAGTTAGATGCATGTCAGATCTTACTGTGTTTCTAACAATAGAATATGTAAATTCATGAAATTCTCTTTATAAAGATAATTTTAGGTCTGTATGTAGATTCTCATGTATGTACCTACTTGCTTTAAGATACATTGACGTAACGACCTATTCATGCCCATTAAATATCATGGAACCATGAATTATTTATTGTTAAAAAAATGCAGTGCCTCTCACATTTTTAACGACCAGTTTCTATTAAGGATAAGACTACGATATTTTCGATTGATCACAGGTCGAAATGACCACAAAATATCGGTTCGGAAGATATTACCGACATGATATGAAATTACCGATATTGTAGTCTATAGTTATTCTATGGGCGTCATTACAGCTACTGAGTACGGCAATTTGAGCCGTACTTAGCTGTAAATCGATTCTGATCTTTTACAACCTTTTTAACGGGCTAGTTGAAGACTGCAAATAAATAGGTACCTATGTATGACTTTTTGCACCCTTTGATATTCATAGCCCCATACAATTTATTCTACCAAGGGAAGGTTGTTGTAAAAACTGTTTTTTGTTAAATAATAATGGCCACGGTAAAAATATTACAACGAAGATTTACCTCACAACACTGTTGACATTTTGATTCGTTCGTAATTTCATTCTATACTTAAATAGGTACGTAGGTACTTACAAAGTAAACACTGCAGTCGTCAAATTATACTGAAACATTATTATAATGTAAACGTTGAAATATTTTCTTGATTGCTTTAAGTTTGACCGCCACCTTAAATTGCAAGCCATTTACAGAAAAGTGCAAATTGAAAACGTTAAACTGAACGTGCTTCATGTTTATTACCAAAGAACTTATTACGGGCCGTACTATGCGTAGCTTCTCCCAGGTTTTTTAATGCTTAACACTGTCCCATTTTGATACATGAATTCGCAAGACAGTCTGTACGTTTTTAATGAAGACTATTAACTCCAGTAGCTGAAGGTAAACGCCATATAATAAGATGTAATTTTGCCATATTAAGATGGTTTCCCAACCAGAAATAATTCTGAGTAGCACATCATTATTTTATTTACTTAATAACTTAAAGAGCCTGACGCAATAGTTTGGTAGTTTTCGTTGTTGAGTTTGGATTTGTAAACGCTTGTGTGACAATGGAATGTTGCTGCAACTAATATTCTTATATTGGTGGATTACAATATTCAGATACTTTACTACCTAAACGATATAAGTGTTATGTGCTACCAAAAATAATTATCATATTCGTACTTTTATCCTTATAGCAAATAATTTATGTTGCAATCAATAGGAACTATCGCGTGTTTAAAATAGACTAAAAGAGCTAGTGTCAAGTGAGTTTAAAGTTGTCATGTTCCACCAATGACAGTCCAGTAGCTGCCTCTATTTGATAGGACATGGCAGCTAGACCTCACTCCACACTAGCGAATCTAGCGGATTTTTGACTGACAGTAAAAATTTAGTTGAGCGCCTAATCAACATTGGTCCAAGATTCGACTTCACATCATAGAAGAAAACATGTTTATAGCGTTATTGCAATGACTCACGCGCAGTCACAGCCGAGAATAGAATCCACGACAGATTGTTGCTCAGAAAGGACATTATATTATTATATTTATTTGCTGTTTAGCTCTATTTAAGCCCTAGTTTGGAAATTAATGTCAATTTCGAGATTTATTATTAATAACATAGAATTGTATACGTTTCCTATATAAAATCCTACGACTATATCTCTTATTTTATTAAGCTGAAAAATAAATCGCTTGATGATCAAATAAAAATGAACCGAATGTGCACCTGTATCATATTAAAATCGACTAATAAACAAAAGTGTAAGTACCTAGGCACTTAAACATGTTTTTTTTAACCCCCGACGCAAAAACGACGGGGTGTTATAAGTTTGACGTGTCTGTGTGTGTGTGTGTGTGTCTGTCTGTGGCATCATAGCTCCCTAACGCATGAACCGATTTTGATTCTGTTTTTTTTGTTTGAAAGGTGTATATGTCGGGAGTGTTCTTAGCTATGTTTTATAAAAATCGTCTCAGTAGTTTAATAATTAGGGGGGGTTAAAGAGGGGATGTAAAAATAAATGTCTACAAATATACTCGAGTGGGGTATCCAATGAAAGAGGGTGACGAGTACATTACAAAATTGAAATCATAATGAAAATCGGTTGAGTCGTTCAAAAAATATTGGGAGTGAAAGTGGGAATGGAAAAACAAATGTCTACAAATATACCCGAGTGGGGTATCAAATGAAAGAGGATCGCGTGTACATTACAAAATTGAAATCCTAATCAAAATCGGTTAAGTAGTACAAAAAATATGGGGAGTAATAGTGTAAATGGTAAGCCCAATGTCGACAAATATACCCGAGTGGGGTATCAAATGGAAGAGGATAACATGTACATTACGAAATTCCATGTGAAATGGAAATTAGCTAAAAATAATAATATGTAGTAGGTACCTACTTAGAAAAAGTATGAAATAAAAAATAAATTAAAAATTTAACAAACCCCCGACATAAAAACTAAAAGGCCCTCTAAAAAGTATAACAATAATAAAATCTTAATATTAGTTACCTAAGTATTAATATTTCTACAAAGAAAACGTCATGTCGGGGGGACCGTAGGTTTAGATAGATTGTAAATATTAGGCACCTAAATGAAAGCGGTCCCTCCGACATGACGTTTTCTTTGTAGAAATATTAATACTTAGGTAACTAATATTAAGATTTTATTATTGTTATACTTTTTAGAGGGCCTTTTAGTTTTTATGTCGGGGGTTTGTTAAATTTTTAATTTATTTTTTTTATTCAAAATTTCAAAATGTTCTTTTGTAAAGTTTAAAAAATATCTCTTAAATTAATTAGCATTTCATGTATCGATATTGTTACATTAAATTTTCAGGCGAAGCATCTAAAATAAAAAGAAAAATATTTATCTCCATTTAAAAAAATATTTAAGTAGGTACTTCTTCACACGCATACCGTTATTTATCAAAGTTACAGCAATTCAAAAAAATAAAATAAAAAATCTGGTGTTGGTAACTATTACACTATTGACACTCCTCGCGATGGTGGATCAACGTGCAAAAAATCGATTATATCGACACTCTAAACTTTCAAGTGGTTCCGGGGCTTTGATCACAAAAGGTGTAGGATTAAGTAGGTACTTACGTGGTTAGTTGATAAAGTGACAGTTCTTGGTATCTATTATACTTGCTAACTAGGTATTTTATAAGATTTATTTTTAGTTTTACTGTAATCGTGGTCATGTTAACATATCCTTTATTATATATTAAAATAATACGTAAGTATATAAACTCTCATTAATAATACTGCAGCACACGAGCGCAAGCGAGAGAAATACATAATTTATTATTAATCTAAGCAGAATATTATATTTTCTGTCGTTGTATTAAATTAATTTCACAAAGCACTTGATTGACCTCAATTTCATCAAGAATTCTATTATCAAAACTAAACAATTTATATTCAAAAAAGGTTAGACGTCAATTTTGACAGTTAATTAAACAAAGAAGACGTAGACGTGGCGAAGAAAAATAATAAAGTTACTTTGTTATCTGTGGTCGTTGTCGATTCTGCTCAAGGCGATGCATGACATTTACAAATGATTTCTAGATGTTTTTAACCTTTTATAATTTTTTAATATAATTATTCTACTAATTTAAATGACAAGGTTGAGATACTTTCACCTAATTTTAAAGTTTAATTACAAATGCTACTTCAGGTCATATTGGTTTATTTATACCGTAACATATTATTTATAATTCTATGCTTACATAAGTATTTGCACTTAACAAAATGGCCTTAATAATCAAAGCAAATTATAGAACATACACGCCGTAATTACCATCATTTACACAAAAATAAACACGACATAAAACCTCATTGCTACCTTTTCGACTTTTTTGCCAATAGATGTATAATATGTCACTTGTCAAAACACACTATAAAGTACAGAGCAATTCATTTATGTCTCAAGTACAATGGCACATAAAAGAAACCCATAGTGCACCGCATGCTTCAATCGAAAATAAAATACTCTTATTTATAGCTTGTTAACTGTGCTACCTATTGTAGTTCAATCCGAGTCTTATCTTGGGTTTTCAATAAAACTTACTTTTTTTTGCTCAATTTAGCAGTCTTTTGACAGTTTATAAACTGCTTTTGTATCACGAATTGCTTGAGGGCTGTTAAGTGTAATTATATTGAAAAGTTTTTTTTTAAATAAAAAAATACTTCCTTCACTTTTCTCGCAATAAAATGGGGTGTTTATAAAGAGTTTTTATTATCATATTAAAACACTAACTTATTAAATAGCGGTCGTTCTATTTTCCAACTAGGGAATTCTAGGGATTCCATTCCACGCAAAATTAAATGTTCTGCACTGTCTTATTTTACATCGCTATTTCAACGATATTGCGTTCCGTTCCACGAAATTAAATTTAGCAATATGATATTGTCAGTTTTAACACAATCTTGCCTATATGAATCATGTGCTCAAACGTCAGCTCCTGTCAGTGTCCATATATGATATTTCCTAAAATTAATTAAAGGATCCGTTTCCCTTTTTTTTCAACATATATACTTGTTTTACAGTCTGGTGTCAAAAGCCATTTAACGCTTGTGGGATTAGAAATTGTCTAATTTTTATTAAGTTTTTTGTTTATTAGTACCTAATAATAATTTCCGTGTTCTTTTGTTTCAGATCGTCTCATTAAAGCAATTTGTGTCACCAATTACAATGTAAGACAATTATTATTTATTTATAATAAGTAATGTTAATTTTAAATTCGCATGTTAACTTTATATCATGATGTCAATCCCAATAATTATTTCATATATAAAATTTGCTTTTAATACACAATTGATGTTATTCCAAAAGTTAAGTTTAAAAGTTAGTGTTTAGTATCTAAATTTATACCCTAAATTTAAGTAATGTTTAAATCAGGATATGAGCAAACACAAAATCAAAAAGTATTACCCTCAGTTTTCACACCTTATAAAAAAACAACATCTCATTACGATCACTAATTTCGTTTAGTCTAGAATCGTTGCGCGTGGTGTTACGGTAACGTGTACGCTGACCACGCGACAGGCTCGAGTTCGATTCCCGGCATGACGGTGATTTTGTATGGGCCTTTATCGAAGCTACGTATTTTCATAGATATGATAGTCAATGTGAGGCCTATAATGAATGATTCCAAACGGTCACGGGACAGACGTGTGTCTATAACGTATTACCAACGGAGTCTACATTTTTTTAAATTATCATCAATGCGATTTAGTGCTATTACTTTCGTAATTAATTAAATATGTTTGGAGACGTTTAGACTCAAAGACGAAAGCTATTTATTTTTGATATGTAATAAAGATACCTGCCAACAAAAAAGTATTATTTTGAAAGTTTTGATAAATGTCATATTTTAGATGTCATATCATCGGAATAGAAATATTTCCTTAACTGTCAGTATATTTTCCTCATTACGCTATGTTTAAAAATATTATTGATAATTCGATTCTATCTTGAAAGAGAAAGTCACGGTTATCTTATCTTTTGATTGATGACTAGAAAGCACGTGCAGTTGACACTCAAGCAGAACATATTGTGATAGCACAGTCAGGCGTCCTTGTATCATTGATTATCTTTTAAACAACAGGATTGACCTTGAACTGACTTTAATTAAGGACCTACTTATCTTAGTAATCAAAACAAAAGGCGAACGTCACGAGCCACTTACTTAGATCATTATGACTTTCCTGAGTCTCACATGTACATTAATTTAATAAAACACACAAAAACATTTCACATCTGTAATCTACATAAGTACCTACCTGCACTATACACTCTGGTATATTCTTGTTTACCATTCAAAAACGTCCGTTATTTTTTTAAAGCATAAAACGTCATATTGTGTAAACTATTACTTTCACATCACGTGGTCGATTACTCAAGACGAACTATGATATTAAATTCCTTAATAAAAAGCCCTAATAATTCATTCCTTAATGCAATGTTTCACCCATTATTCCAACCCTTCCGTGCATACGGTGTCTTCGGCCCCTACTTTCACATCCTTCCTGTTTCAAATGTATTCATAATGTAAAAAACTAATGCGTATCATTTGACGGTTTCTAGACAAAAGGAGCCTATTGTGGTGTTTTTTGTCCGTTTCGAAAGTGGATCCGAAGATACGGATACTTTGCTTAGGGTTAATAGGTTTTAGGATGAGTTTTTTCACGGTGTTGATTCACGTGTGTGATCTAATTCGTAAAAAATGTGCTTCGCTGTAATAAAAAACAAAAGTGTAGTAAAATTTTATCTGATACCAGGCAAGTATTCATGCGCTCATTTGAAAACAATAGCTGAAAAAGAACCTTGGGATCAACTCGCCATCGTTGGAAATAATTATCAAAGTATTTCATAAATTATGCGATTGCCATTTTATTTTAAACGAATTTACAATTTTAACGGTTATGACTAGAATTTATATAAAAAACTCTTCTAGTTAGTAATATAATGAGATTTTAACAATTACGAGAGATACTTTAACTATCTATTCAACAAGTACCTGATCCCCGTAACAAGCGTCTTACAAACCACGATCACAAAGTGTCATTGTTCGCGGCCCCATCTCGCACAATACGCGCTACCGTACATTAAACACCGACAGAACCAAAGTTACTTTGAATAAACCATCCCATTGTCAATATTATAAATATTATGCTAATGCGATCAAAGAAATTTTTGACTTCGGCCCAAACGACCAGGTGTGGCGCTCAAAGGGTTACGACATTCAAATATCTTCCGACCCTACTCTACATGCGATCATTTATTAAGATTTATCCTTTTGTTTAGTACCTTATTCCCATAGACGTATACGCCTGGATAAATAATTTATGTGAGAGAATGTTAGCGATCTTTAAAAATATTCTAATGGTTTCACGGTTCCGGGACTCGCATTAGAAGATGGCTGCTCGTAAATTTTCGGATTACAGTCATTTAGATGCGTTCGTGTTGGATTCGAATTATAAAATTAAATTTAAACACTGACCAGCTACGCGTAAAATGACATTTAATTTAAATGCACTTAGATACGAGTAAATGTTCAAATTACTTGACTTCCGCTCTCGCCCTTGCGTCAGTTGGTTCGTTGAAACAACAAAAAATACAACATTGTAGGTATAACTACAGACAATAAATCTGTAGCATTCTTTATATTATGATGGTCTACAATGATACAAATACTTCCTTTATTGTCTTTACTTCCTGTTACTCTTTACTTTATTGGATCTGCATGTACTTAATTAAAATGTTGTTATTGATAGTTTTAATTATAAAACCCAGCAGGTAACTTGCTCATTTCTATATCTATTGATACGAAGTCATCTGTTTCCGGCTGATCAAAAAACTTATTAGTCTTTCATTATACGTAATAAAATATGTAATTTATTTAAGTGGAGAACTTGATATGTCTCGAAGTTGTCAATTCGCTTACGATTCTACGCTACAATAACTTGAATTCAAAGTAATTTCAGATCCGTATATATTATTATCAAACAACGACATAATATTACTGACATCTGTTGACGATTGACATATGCGTTCGTGCTTTTAAAATATCAGACGACTGACTTTAATTTGGCTACTATGAAATAAATTTATTTCGTATTTGTTTATATAACTGCTTCCAATTGAAAATAGTAATTAGGTATATTTCATGCAATATATAATGCCTAACAGAGGACACGTCCAATATTTATAATTATACAATTTGTAAAAACTATAAAGAATTCATCAATTAATATCGTTTCAAAATTATTTAATGAACTTTTAGTTACAATTGAATACACATATTTTGCTATTGTTTCACTTATGAACTTACATGTATTTACACTTATTTTTGTATTCTGTTGCAGTTATTTATTTTATTTATTTTTAGCGATGACATTGAAGAGCGCCCCCTGCAAACAAGTTCGTCGACTTGTCGATCGACAAATTCGCGTTATTTTATTTCTTTACATTCAGTTCTTGGTGCATAATTATGTAATTACTAGTCGTGGTTTCAACAATTTTGCACTCATGCCGCTTCGTTAAGGCACGCAATTTGTTTAATATTTTCCTGGTAATACCGTTTTTCATTTGATGTATCAATTTGATACCTTTTGTTTGTGGTTCATGTCAATTGTTACCTACGTGAAGAATTTAGTTTATATCATTGTTTCTTTAAAATTCTTAAATCAATTTCTAAAATTGCAACTACCTACTTAAATTAAATTACGTAACACAGGTTAATTAATTGTTAACACAAACACAAATAAACGTTTTCAATCAATGCCTATGAAGTTTCTTCGTATAATCATTTATCTTTTTGTATGCTACAATTTCCGCAAGTCATTGCGAGCGGATGTGAAGCCATTATTTACTTGCATAGACTATAGCTGTATGTGTTAGTGCGTTACCATAGAAACACGCAATTTTCTTTTTTAACTTATTTGTAAAACTTTACTAGATATTTAATAATTTAAAGGTGACGGATTTAGATTCCATATTATTTTTGTATTTAACTAGCGTGCAGTGCGTTCCGTACCTACATTACCCACGTCTTAGCAAGTCAGTAAACTAATAGTTAATACTAATAATGGTATGCACTCACGTACCTACTAAGCAAGTGTCAGTTATAATGGACAAGTCTTTTCTTATTTCCTGTATCTATAGGTAAATAACTTGTATTTTTCTCATAATCGTAGGCGTTATAGTTTAAGTAAACTATCAACGATTTACTAAAAGGGTTTCTTTACTTGCAATTATGGTTTCGTTTCATTAAATAATATATGTTCTCGCTATATATATTTTGGTTATGTTTGTTATATATATACATAGAGATAAAAGTATAAACAACACTTCCTTTTCAGTATTTTATTAGTTTACTTACAGATAAGTACCACAGTTTGTTTAAAGGGCGTGCCTATCTTATGTTATCTTATACATCTATTTATTACTTAAGCACCTTTTATCTTTGCACCTAACGAACCTCACCTGTTTGGAAACACATTCAGATAAAATACAAGTTAGGTCACTACTAGTATAAAGAAAGGGTTTTATGCCTTTTCAGATAACCAAGTTAAAAATGTAAATAAACAGTTTTTCTTTTTTTAATTTTGTCTACATAAATGAATCCAAAATATTTAATTTAACTTTTACGACCCAGAAAGTGGTATTTTATGAAGTCGTATTTATTACTAAAAATCGGGTTGGCACAGATTTTTCGCACTTATTAAGAACGTCGTAAAGATTGCGATTCGTTTTTAAAAGAAGTCGTAAAATACTCATCAATAGTATGACAAATGGAGCAGGAAATGAAGTTCAGAAAGATAGTTTTAACACTTTTATAAACTTTACTTAACTAAGCCATGTGGATGCCGACTTATCTACAGCTAATCTTTAACCATAATTAATTACTTACAGGTTCGATTTTTTAAATGAATTCTGAAACGTACTTAGTTCCGATAACGTCATTCAACCCTTAAGGTGACGTCAAGTCTTTGTACTTGGCACTTATAAAAGGCCACAGATGGCCGGCACAGCTGCTTCACTATTCTCATGCAAATGTTCGTACCAGCCGTATAACAACCACGTACAGAGTTTAAACTCTAAATTCGTAGCGCGTTCTAAGATTGCGTGCGGTTTTTGAACATACGATTTGATTTTATATCTAGATTGTGTTATTAAATTAGAAATTGGAATGCGATTGATTGCCTAGTAATTTTTATTACCTACAGATTTTTTATGACTCACTATTGACACAGATTACCATCATTTACCTAAACAATTTAGTACCTATTCATCAAATATCTGTTAAGTTATTTAGTTTTTAGTATAGACTATAATTAATAAAATATTCTCGTGTAGTTATTGATCGTACAAAGTAATTAGCCACCAAATCGAAACACGTAGGTAACTCGTGAAGCCGTTACAGTAATATTAACAAACACTCGGCGACCGCTGGTTAACGGCGCTATAAATTATTTTACTGCTCTCTCTGTTTATGAAAACGGCCCATCTCTAAGCTGTGATACAGATAAATCAATTGAGATTAATGTAGGTACGTCGTAAAAGATAAAATTTCTTACCTAATTGAAAAAATAATAATTGATAAACGGCCAATGGGATTTAAACTAAATTTAATTTAATATTCAATAGTTTCTTCTTTCCAATTAAAATACACAAATAACTAGGTAGGTACTTATACCAAGTAACCAAGCGATATGGTCACTTTGAATTAATTATTGATAGATATTACTGTGTAGGTAATAGTTTCCCATCTCATCATGATCGTTCGAAGAGATGATGTACGTGTATGCGTAGGTACACTGCGGATATTGTTTAATCTGTCTACAATTTATAACATTTTCTTCCAAACAACCAGGCTAATCAAATTTTCATTTCTTCATAAATATCTAAATTGCTACGAAATTATATTAATTTCATCATTATTAGCGCTCAGTACACATGTTTTGTCGCCATCGGATCCCGCATTCTTCCTCGCCGGGTGCCGTTAATTCTGTCGCTTCCTCAATAAAATTTTATAGGTGATAATTAGAGTAACTTTAAAAGACCACACGCAGTTCTTTTTTGATTAAATCTTCAAAATATGAGTAATTACGAAAAATCGCAGAGACTGAATGTTAAACCGATTCCTGTATATGTAGGCCTTTATTTAATCTTCTCAGCCCTAGTTTTCACAAAGTCGATAACATTGGTTCGACCACATTTTTTTCAAAACTAACTGAGCATCTATTCCGTCTGTCATCGTTATTGATATATTCAATGGCTAGTAACGAAACGCTCCAATTAAAAAGCGCTTTTTCAACAGTCAAAGACCAACTCAAAGAAACTTTTAATTAACAGTTCACTCGATAATCAATTTAATTGGTGATCGATCTTATATTTTGAAATTCGAATATCAAACTATTAAACGTATTGCCTACGTTGGCTTTTAATCCAGAACACCGCTCGAAGCTATAATTATTTTAACTGTGTACCAGTACAAATTAAGTAGGTACATATTTTTAATTTAAATATATCTACTGTGCTTCTTCACACAATTTCGTTATTATGGGCCCCAATTTTATCACCTGTCAACGGTATATAGGTGGCCACTTCATTGGGTAATATTAAAATAAATATGAATACTTGTATTATGGCGGTCACGGCATTACTGCAACCCTCTCGATCCATCACTGCGCAGGCGTGGCCGGCGACTGACGTGGACTAATCGCGCCCCCGCTGATAGATTCGACGCCATCTTGGATTTCCTTTTTCAAATTTTTATATTTTTTCTCCTGCGCGAACGCATCGCACTGAGTGCCAGTGCTAATTAACTCGCCTTATTTAGCAAAGAGCCGATGACGGATCACAATGTAACGAAATTGCCTATTTAGTTTTATGACGCTATTTATCGTTCTGCGTTGAATACAGAAGAATTTCTTAGTTTCCCTTGCACATATTTTTTAAAGATAATAAATACAAAATCTAAAACTTTACATTTATACGTATAAACTTAATCAAAGGAAAGATAGGTACCTAGTTAGGTAATAATCTTAATATGAATAGGTAGGTAAATACATCTTATAATGAAATAAGCAAAAAAGGTGATCTGATCTAATAGACACCATTTATCTATACTGAGATGTAGTCGATTTACAGTTTTATATTGATTTTTAAAAGTAATTATTGGTGCGTACCTCCTGATAATGACGTAATTTACAGTAAAAAATATATAACCCAACATGACTTGGCAAAACAAAGGTCATTAAAAAATATTCACGTATGTGTTTATCAATGGAATAATAACTATACAACACGTGCAGGTGACTTGTTTCATAAATTGAATATTCATATAATATTCATATATGACCCGGTTAATTGAAATAACTTGTAACTACTTACATAATTAAATTCTGTAACATATTATGCTTTTAATAACAAAGATGTCTCGTAGGTATATTGTCTAAAGTTCCATTGTACCTAGTTTATTGATTCTAGCATTCATTTTACGATGTTTCTTCTACATCAAAGTACCTATTCTACAGTGGCAGTGCAATTTAAGAGCGTGAACGAGGTTTATGAGAGATTTTCTCAGCTTAAGTAGTCTTATACTCAATGCATTGATATTATTATCTATGGCAGAAGCGTTATTGTTTATCTATGGTTCCGAACCATAAACATTAAAGAAACTCATAGATTTAAACATGTATCTTACATTCACGTGACTGTGGTTCAACAGCTGCTACTGAATTCATTTATATGTTGTTACAGAAACCTGCAAATTTGTCCACTAAATTAACTTTTACATCATTAAAATTAGCGAATTGGGACGGCAAAAACGTATCTTTATTTTTAATTGCGTTTTCAGGCAATGGATGCAATGTAATTATTGATTATTGTTTTAAAGTCAGATTAAACCGGCTGTTAATTGTGATATGCGATTAACAGGGAATATTGTTTGATATCACGCTATGCCGGTTTCGACAAGTCCTCGTGACTAATAAAAATGCCAAGCGAATTTCGACACAATTCGTTTTGAAATAAAGTTCATGAATATGTGAGGAACCAGTTATATTAGGTTTAATGTTGCCTCACATTAACATGGAAATTAATTTTGCTTTGTAAGAATGTCTCTCTTGGATACAAATATTTTTGTGTGTTAACAAATATCTTAAATTCGACAAATACCTTGCAGTCACTACATATCATATAATAAACCTATCGATATACTTAAGATATACATAATTACATATTATGTATCAACTTTTTTACATACCTACGAAAACAGAATTACTACCTTTAAAATATAAAATTTTAAGTGAACATATCAACACCAACCTTTGTTAAAATTTAAAAATAAATGCAATAAAAGTAATTAATAAATTTAACTATCCATGGCAATTAAAAATGATATGCGTATCTAAAATTACGGCATTTTAAATGGTCCACGTCCAGACGATACTGGTGGTCCATCGATTTCCATGATAAAAACTGTAAAATCGTTTCTTTTTATATATGGGTACAGCTATTTACAATTTGATTCGATCATTTTAATTAGTAGGTACCTTATTTTAAGGAAAAACCAACTTATTCGATGATTAACATACGAAAACTAACAACCTCTTTACAAAGTCAATAATTTCTTATAGATCAGACAATCCAACAGTTGAAATACAGGTAGGTATCGTTCATTGAAATCGCATTCAAAGTGTGAATGAACAGTACATTGCTTTCATTAAAAATGGAATGCAAAAACAAATTCAAATCGTTCCATAATCGACATGTTTTCATTTAATGATGTTTTTAAAAAAAACGGTAACGATTACCTCCATTCCAAACGTTTGAATTTTAATTAAAACCAAGCTCATTCAGACGATTAACGCAAAGTTTCTTTTTTTTACAGATCATTTGGATTTTTAACCGAAAAATGAACCTGTTGGAGTATGGGACATTTGGTGAGCGCTCGTATTCATTCTTTACCCTTTTTTGTACCAGTTTTTTACGTAAAAAAATGTAAATAATACGTTCTTTTGAAAACGTCGAGCGAGACACGAGTGGGTTTAAGTTTGTGGTACACTTGACGTACCCGGTACGGCTTCACGGGTACGTACACTTAACCTAACCACTGCTTTATCTGGATTTATGTCACTACTGTAAAATTATTACATGTTTACCTAGTTAAAATTTTAGTTATATTATTATCGTTGCACTCTCTTGTACCAAGTTGTTTGTTACTTTTGTTAGTCTTACTTATTTGTAAGCTTGTTTACTCATTATATGTGTTACACGTGGTTAAATGTGACTGTTCATTCGCGAGTAAGTAATGAATATTTTACACATGCTTGTATCATAAACTACTTACTGTTATTGAACACACGAATGAATAATACCTGTTTCATAAATCAAACTAAGTAAAATTAAAATGTATATAAGAAGGCACTTTACTAAGTCTACTCACACTAATCCGCGAATCCGATAAGTATCTACCTACTACGCTTAATAATAATTAAATCTGGTTAAGGTAAAATGTGCACATGAACACACAGACACCTCAATTAGTACCTAATAGAAAATAACAAGACATTTAATATTATTCGTTAGATACAAAGTCGACTGTGTGCGAAACATTTACATTTTATTACGCCATTTAAAACATATAAGAAGTTCATAGCAATAAGTAAGTGGTATAACAAAAACAACACATCTTTCTCATAGAACAGTTGGATCAAAGTTTGCTCCCGGTATGCCCCGGTCCTCTCCCGACGGGACGTTGAAGTTAAGTGCAGGTATCGTCTCAACTCAACCTTTTTTGTCCTTTTTTGGGCCCGCTCAAAATAGGTTATAACCTATTTATTTTACTTTTAAAATTGGGGACAGAATAAACGTTGATTACGGTGGGTTGAGAAGGGTTGCGGCATTTTTAGGATCGATTAGTAGACAAAAATAATGGTACATATTTATTATACTCTCAGAACATCTTTGATAATTATAATGATTATAACAAAGAATACTTATAATAATATATGTATATATTTATTACATACAATAATATTTATCGGGGCCTAGTTCAATTAACTTTTATATCATTACACATTCCACAAATGTCTTAAATTTTATGTTTCATTGCCATTTCATTCCAATGTGTAATAACCGCGAAGGCATCAGAAATTATTATGCCATTTACTGTTTTAATAAAAACCGTATTAAGAAGTCTTTAAAACTATAGGTTCTCGTGATAACATAGCATTGTCATTAACAAATATCCACCGGTTATGTGTCAACTTACATGCTATATTAGTTAGGTATATGGGTAATATAATATTACCCATATACCTACTGGCAAGTAGCTCTTAACGAAACTGACATATAATATTACTATCTTAAAATTCTACCTATTGAAGCCTATTCTATTATTGTTAAAAAGCGAACATTATATTTAGGTAAGTATTTATACAACATAAATATATAAAAAACGGACCGTGGGAGTATTTACTGTTTACAGTTCTAGTTTGTTTATATTGAAATTTCTTTGTTTATATTACACGATGACTGTTTTTGGTAAACAAACAAGTGATTGTCATATTGTACTCTAATAAGGGCATCGTGTATCAATCACTGTTGGTGACACAAAACAGATTCACAGAGAACCGACGACACTGAAAAATGATATATAAAATAATGCTATATATATATAGGTAGTTATAGGTACCTACATGAAACGAATAAATTTATAATTTGTGTGGAATTCGAAAAACACAAATTGTTTTAATTCGTTATTAATATAACAATTTGAATTCAAATATGGCTTCAATTAGTACCTACCTATATATTCCGGTAGGATTCTGGAGTAATTAGCGAAAACCGGTCATCGAATCTTGACGAAATTCTGACAAAACCTGCCTGACTCACTGTTTTAAAATAAAAAAAGAGTTTTTATTGAAGCATGTCCACGTACTATAGCTTAAAATATCATATTTTAGGTCGCGCTTAATAATAAGATTTTTCCTAACTTAATGAATTCTTTTAGTTATTTATGGGATGTGGTGTGGAACATCGCCGCTGCAGTCGAATTCCAAGTATAGTTTTGTTGCCTTTAAGTACTTTTGTTTTAATGGAGAATAAATAATTACTTTAACGTAAATTGTAGGTACAGCGCACACATATTTATCTTCTGATGCAATGTTTTAATAACTACTGCAGGTTTTAACTTAGGTAGGTAAGTAAGTATGCAGTCATTTACACGTAATTGCTTTTCAAGTGCATTTCATATTAGTTTATCAACAACTGCTAAGACTGCATATAAAGTTACTTTAAATGTTTGGAAATTTCCAAATAGTTTAACTCTATTTTAATTAAATTGTAAATTAAGCTACACTTTTCTCACTCACTCGGTCTATATAACCGGTTTCGAAATTGGGTTCAAAGAATAGCCGAACCCAAGCGGTTGCAGCTTCGTAATGGCCGTTCTTTATTTAAAAATCTCGCCTACCATATGCAGAGTTAACACACTATGGATTATCATTATCTATGGCATTGAATAATTTTTGTTTATATTTTAGGAGATACCTTGTTTTGTAATACCATAATGACGTAGTGTTGCTTACGAGCGCTTTGTTTTTTATCGATCATATTTCATTATTCAGACAATTTATAATTAGAAGATTTGAAACACTTTATCGGAACAATCATCGAGTTGAGTCGCACCGTATATTGAAATATTTGTACCCAAAGCAAAGGACAGGCCTAACAAAGAGTTAGGTCGAGCAGGTCACGGCGGGCGTTGCTCGAGGCAAAAACGCGGATCATCGCAAAAACACTTGTGACTCATATTTTTGTTCTGTATTGACTGTAAAAAATATGTTTTCGAGAAATGACACTGCACCAAGGGATCAATTACTAAGGAAAATTATATGCCATAAATCGTAACTTTTGTTCTAACAATTAGGCGTTTAATTCCTTTTCCGGAGACTACCTACTATGCGTAAACCCGTAATTTGGAAGGAACGTCATTTGGCACAATTGGGCGCCATTTGTCACTGCGAGCGTAACAAGGTGAATGTGAAGGCGTGAGGTCATTAACGTCAACTGCACACTGTGAAATAAAGTGCATTAATCGCACCTTTGTGCAAATTATTTGTCAGACTATTGGTTTTACGTGACCTTGGCTATAAAACATTATGTTAAAATTGTGTGATGAATGTCGCTGATTTCTTGTTATCGTTGCTTAACTGATTTTTATACAATAAAGTTATTTCAATATTGGAGGTGTGCGCAGTTACAGAAGCAACATTATAAAGGAATGCTACGTCCAGTCATGATTATCGTTAGTCGAATAAATACAGTCCATTATTAAACACGTCAGTAAAAAGTTCTGTAAAAAATTAAACATCATATTAAAAATAATTCGACTAGGATAAACCGCCAGAGGTTGACCGAGGCAAGGTCGAGGGTTTTTGAACTCGGAACAAAAAACATTCCACATTTAAATGTTGCATTCTGGGTGATTGATGTTCATGAAATACAATTGATTTGCTTTGTGATTTTTTATTGGAATGCATAATATTGTCAGACTAGTTTCATTTAAATAAGCTGCTTCGACTTAGTTGGAAAATGTTTACTAAGTTTTTAATAATTAAGGAGTTATTTAAGTGTCTTCGCCTTAATACCCGTTATGCATATCGACCTCACCGGGCCCTAGCATGGCTCATTGTCTTCAGTGAGTCATCTATTGTACACAATAGACGCTTTGTGCATTGTGCCCTACGGACCCGGTGTTACGTATTTTGAAATAATTATTCCACTTTCAATTAGACAATAATGACACACTACGTGTCAATTATTTGTAAGACTATAATATATATAACAGTATGCTCGGTATTCTAAAATAAATAATCGGATAAGAAAACGCGCGCGGGCATAAACGCTTTCGATTTTTTTCGTAATGGTTAAGTATTGATTTAGGTACCACGAAATAAGTTTTTATTATGTGACGCAACCTATATCATACGGCACGCGTCAGGCCCCCGAATATTCTCTATTCTCGACTCAACAAAGGGCAAAAAAGGGTAGGCAAAAAAAAATCGCTACCAACAATAAAATTTAAAGGTCTCAAATTTAAATCGGTCAATCGAATTCATCCCCTACTAACTAGAAAATACGAATTAACCGGTAACATTTTTTATATTGCGAAGTAGAATCCCCTTCTAAAGTTCAATAACTTGTAGGCGGGAAAAGTGGTCGTTCGTTTGAAAAATGTCAAAACAAATTAGCGATGTGTGTTCGTATGTGCATGTGTAGTTATAGTTGTGCTATTTTACGGCATATCGATTGAGTGAGTGCGAACAAGATAGATATACATATGTATAGGTGACTAGTTGAAGCTAATAACGTTAGCTGTTTGAATTGTTTGTTATTGGATAAAGTGAGGGATTCAGAAAGCGTCTGTTATTCTTTTTCTAAATGCGTGGTTTATCGTTTTTTATTTGTCGTCTTACCGTTTACAACTAGTACCTACCACTCGTATATTTTATATATTTTTATGAGTTCTCAAAAACTCGTCTCCCTGTGTATTTTCTCAAGAAGTGCTAATCTTTTAGTTTTATATGATAAATAATGTGTTATTACATACTTATGTTTTTGTGTCTTCTTTATCATTTCATTCATACAAACAGTATTACCATTGTCGACCATTTGTTATAATTCCCACAAGCACAATTATATAAATTGCCTCAAATCTTGAACATACGAAACTGGCTACCACAGAAATTATCGCGTCACGCGAGCTCCCCTTGAGAATAAAATATACGCAAGTTCGAAAATCAAATAAAGCCATAGGTTGATGTAATCAACTGGCATTACAAGTTTAAATTTAAAAAAAGAACAAAATTCGGACCGCAAGAATTGAATTAAAGTTTGGAATTCAAATTACGAAATTGCTTATAAGTAATTCAAATATCGAATGATGAGTCGAGTGGGTGGCGACGCATCGATGATGGGGTAAAAATTACCCCCGCGGGTAATCCTTGGGGCCGGCGCCCTATGTGATGCCCCAAGCGATATGTACGCGCATGTGCGTGCTTGTTTGTTGGTGGAGGGTATGATAATGGCGTATTTCCGCCATCGAGTGGATCCCTACTTGTACCTACTATGAAATTTTGCAATCGGATGCTCTCCGAATGAAAAATAGACGTAGATGACTTTTCTGCATAGGTAGGTAGGTATACGTATTTAAATAACAAGTGTACCTAAGTTATATATATTCAGATTTCAAGATGAATTAAACCAACTTTGTAACCATAAACTGCTTTCACAGTTTTATTAACATCCATAAACGTAACATATAAAGTAGAAAATGCCCATTAAAATGCAACCATTAAACGCCTCCCTGAAATAACCGAAAACGACTGTTTGCATTTTAGCAAGTTGACAAATACCTATTGCATTGCACGCGGAACGGCGTCGTAACTCAAAATAAAATTGCGGCGAAACAAAGACTTTAAACTGCAACTTCACACATAATTACACAAGTTTGTGTTAACCCTGCCCTTGTGAGCGCGGCTTTTTTAATTGCGTCTATAAAATTTGAATATGGAACGCGAAGGAAATGTCGTCGCCATAAACGCACGCATGCATGCATGGAGTTTTGGCAAGCGTCGACTTTTTCTCGACGCAAATGGCCCATCACTACGATGTAAGAAATTACGCTGCCGCATTTATCTGCCTTTTAAGGTAATAAACCTCTTTCGAGTTTCATTGCAAAGCACATAACACTATCTATTCTACTTTTTACGCTGGTTAAATTATAATTTTATAGGTAGCTATTCGGTGTCACGGTGGGTATTTCGTAATCAGAAGAAACTTGCCTTTATGAGCAATAATGTTGTTCGAAAGCGTAATTTTTGCGTTCGATTAGCGAAAAAAACCTGCATAGCTTAAATTTCCTCGTTTTTACAAATAGTGGAAGATGGAAAGTGGTATTTAGTCGTGGTCAGGCGTCACAGCCATATTTATCGCTGCTCTTACGACTGCGTAACACGCGACGGGTGTTAAGTTTCCCCGACTGCAATGTACACGCATGATACTGCGCGATGCACATGGATCTACTATAAATTTGTTTTCTTATGAAAGTTGATATAAATCGCGTGAGGTATGCAAACAACGTAAATATAACCATCACCACATTGAGTTGATTAAATAGGTTCTTGTCAACTTAATCATAACTTTTAATTTGACTATTTAAATTTTAGGTACATTATTATAATATAGGTACCTAAAGGTATAAAGCGTTTATGTATAACTCATTTAAGGCATTAAAGCACGCGTGTATAATATATGTAGGTGCCTATCTATTACAAAAAGAAAACTTAAAAAAACTCCGTCAAGTCAAAACAAATTTAAGTACAAAACATTATTTATCTTCATCCCGACACACGCCGGGGCGAGCAGAGCGGGTGCAGTAAGCCGGAGATTTGCAACTAATTTCAACAGCAAATCCGCAGAAAAATTCGTCTCCGGCACCTTTACGATTATTCGTTTTTTTTATGGCTACAACAGATGTAAAATGTATTTCAATTTTTGATAATGTTTGCAATAAAATAAAACCTGTTTTTATTTATCAACTGATTCCTAATTTTCTAACAGTACTTAAGTATTTTAATTAGTAGATACCTACTGAATTAAAAAACAAAACCATAAATCAAAAATATCGAAAAATATAGTTGTGCAAAGTGCCTCATTTGTAAATGGATGTTTAATTAAATAATTAGCTAATTTACGAATTGCACAATAATAAGTTTGTGCGTGATTACTTATTATGCTTCATTATATGACCCTTCATTAGTAAGTTCGGCCTCGGAACCCTAAACTTAATAATGTTAATAAATAAGACAGCACACTGATATCATCAGTTTAACACCATTTTAGTTAGACCCCTGCTATATTTCTATAGAACGGGTTTGGTAAGTACGCGTTTTGATAAGTTACTTTTTCTCTTAATTAGGTAAGAATAATAAATTACAGTGCCATGTTACAATGTTAATAACAAAATACAGTGCTAAATTAACAACTACTTATGTTCAATTTTACTTTTTAACTCACTTACTTAGACATTTGTATCTAATAAATAAAATTAACCATGATAACAGGTATTCTTTAATCGTTTTACATTGCCTCGTCGTTTTTAAAAAACATATTACATATTTCTATGTGCATAATAATATAATATCTACTGTTGGTACTCGTGTAGCGAGCGTAGGTCGGTCTATTCTGGCTAGCTCACAACTCCCGTTGTTAAACTAATTATAAAGCAGGGTGCAGACACGTCAGTTAGTAGCAGTTGTCCAACCTGTGTCACGGATCATTAAAATTGAACTTTAAGTAACATGTGTACATTGCCTTAAGGGGGTAGTAGGCCTTTTTATTAGGTTCGTGAATAGTTAAACAGATGTTACTTTTTAAATGATGTGATAATTAGAGGTTTAATTGTGTGCCTGCTAATACATTGTTATTATACTCGTAAACTTGGAGGTTTTGGACATACATAACTGATGTTATACCTACTAATAGTTAAAAAATACATTAATAGATGAATTGACATTAGCTTATAAATATAGGTAATACTCGAATGCAAGACATCATTTGCTTTTTATACATATTTGGGGTCTGAAATCAAACGGATTCATAACCATATTTCTAATTTGCATTTGAAACTTCTCACGCGTTTTCAATACACGTACCGGGCCACATTTAAATTTCTAAAAGTATTTCTTAAAAAGCTACTGTTCCATATTTGAATTTCTTATGCAAATCGAAGCGCCCAGATCACACGGGAAATTAGCATAACCAGGAAGGGTTAAACACTATCTGGTTTCGAAAAATCCCGTCTACGGATAAAATATGCAAATAGCTAAAACCTACCGAAATTAATTATAAGGGAGCCGATTTATTCAAATGTTAATTTTGCTTTCGGTAATAATGGGTTGTACTGAGCTTGAGAAATTATTTGTTAGCGGAGTTTCGTTGCTTTCAAAATCTTTTAGGAATAACAATTTAATTATTATCTTCTCTGTGTTAAAGTATTACTTGTTCTTCTAAATAGAAATACGTATTGGTCAAACTTTAGTTACATACCTACTTATTATGAATTTATAGTAATTTCAAGATATATCGCAAAAGAGTACAAAAAAGAAGAGTAAGAAATTGAATGAGAAGCAGGAAGCATTGAAGAAACAACTGAATAACAGAAATGAAGAAAGAAGAATTTCGCCGACTGGTGATTGCCACTAGCGAGGTATAGAGTTCCTACGTATTATGCTTGTAGGAACTTCATACCGTGCTCTTGGGTTCGCCAATCCTCTGCAAATGCAATACTAAGAAGAAATAAAGAAGAGAAAAATACATCCTCTTAATTCGGAGTTATTTTGTTCTGTTCATTTTAAAAGTTGTATGTGTAATTTTATTTAATTTTGTCATTGACTGAAATTGTATAACTTTTGAAACGGTTTTAATATACGGGTGCAAATTTCATGAAGCAAAATTTTAATAACGATATTTAAAACATTTTGACGATATTTATCCTTTGCCAGGCATTTTATATCAAACGCGATGAAAACTTTCTCTCCGTGTCGCAAATTGTTTAATAATTAATTTTGAGTCTGTAAACATTGCCATAATATTACATGTCTTTATTACAGTTGATCTTTTGTACTATACATACGGTTTAAGACATTTATTTCTCAAAAGATTTACATAAATCACTTACAGAGAAAACAATATTTTTTGCTTAAATCTAGAAAGGAGAGGGTAGTTTGCAAAAATAATCAACGACCAAAGTACAAAAGCGCTTAGTTCTAACACACAATGTAATGGTGTGCGACTGTGCGTAAGGGCCAGTTAAACTGCACTGACCGTTGGTTAATTATGACATGCATACCTACGTGGTTTATCTCAACCGACAAAGTTTATTTGACTGCTTTTATTATTATAATTATTTTTTTTATCATTTCTTTTTTAATTTAAATTTTACTATAAATATGTATTATAAATTAGAATATACAAGTTTCATATGAATTTACATTTCACATAATTACAATATTACACAAGCCATTAAATACTTATTATTATTAATTTTATGGACAAGCAAGCAAACGGCCTACCTAGTTTTATTATTTAATAGGTATTGTTTTAGTGCTCTTTTGAAAACTATCATTGATTTGGCATCTTTGACATCCTTCGGTAGTTTGTTGTACAATTGAGCTCCTTCATGTATTATGTTCCTTTTACCGTACAATGTTCTGGGTGGTCGCAACAGTAAGTTATTTGCTTGCCGCGTCAGTTTTTTGTGTATCTCTGATCTTTTAGTGAACGTTATATGGCTATGTATTTCTTTATTTAAAATTTTTCTTATTAGGATGCATGTATTGTATATATAAGTTTGGTGAATATTAAGTATTTTCGTCTCACTATACACAGTGTTCGTAGATGTGAGTCGCTTATAGTTAAATAGCACCTTTACTATTTTATTTTGCGATATTTGTAGTGTTTTTAAGTTTGATTTGGAGGCAGAACCCCATATTTCTATTAGATATTCTAGTTTAGGTTTAATCAGTGAATTATAAATAGTATAACGTACCCTTATTGGCAGACATCGGACAATTCGTCGCAATGCACCTGTTAATGCTATTATTTTGACGCGAAGGGAATCAATATGTGGTTTCCATGAGAGCTTATTATCCAAGATAAGGCCAAGATATTTCTCGCGATCTACGGTTTGCAGTTTTACATCATTTATTACTAAGGGCTCGTGACTTCGAATAACTTTATTTTTGGCAGCAAATATAATGTACTTAGTTTTAGACTCGTTAATTGTTAATAGGTTGCGAAGGAACCAACTCTGGAGTAAAATTAAATCATTTTGTGCTTCCTCTATTAGGGTTTCTATTTTTGAGCCAAAGTAAAACAAACAAGTATCATCTGCGTATAATGTTAAGTGCGCCTTTAATCCAATATTATGCATGTCATTTATGTAGATCAAGAACAGTAGTGGACCCAAGATAGATCCTTGCGGGATTCCGCATTTAATTTCTAAGGGATTACTTTTTACTTTTCCTATCTTTGTAATTTGTGTCCGGTTATTAAGATATGATTCCAAGATGTTAAGTGCTTTTCCAATTATTCCTATGGAGTTTAGTTTTGATAGCAATAGTGTATGGCTTACTGTATCGAATGCCTTTTTTAAGTCAATAAAAATACCAAGAGCAATGTTTTTTTTGTCTAGGTTAACTTTAATTTCTGTAAGTAGGTCTGATGTTGCCGAGAGGGTGTTCGACTTTGAGCGAAACCCGTATTGTTTGTCAGATAGAAAATTATTATTATTAAGGTATTCTGATAGTCGCTGATGTATGACCTTTTCAAATATTTTCGATATGACTGGTAGAACCGATATGGGCCTGTAATTACCGGGGTCTGATTTATCACCCGATTTAAATATGGGCCTAACTTTAGCTATTTTTAACGAGTCAGGGAAAGCTCCAACATCTAGACATCCATTGATACCGTTTGCAAGCCTGTCACATATAAAATGTTTAATGCATTTAAGAATTTTTACAGTGACACCGTCCAATCCTGAACTAGTGTTTTGATTTAGGTGATCGATTATTTTCCCAATTTCATTAGCGGTTGTAAATTCAAAATCAGTGAGTTTATGCTTTAAATATGCAAGGCTGGTTGGTGTAATATTGTGGTATTCCTGTGGTATTTTATTTGCTAATGTAGATCCTATGTTAGCGAAATAATTATTGAAACATTCACAGACATCTTTGATATCTGAACGTATTTCCGATCCTATTTTTAACTTCATTTTAATGCAGTCAGATTTAACTTTGTTATTTGAAAGATTATTAATAAGCTCCCACATCTTTAAAGGCTTCCCCTTACACATACTAAATGCTTTGTGGTAATATTCACTTTTTGTTTCCTGTATCAGATTGAAAACTTTATTTCTTTCTATACGTCGTTCTTCCCTTAGATTCTGTCCATTCGTTTTTAGGTAGCTCTTCTTCCATAAAGTATTTCGGTAGTTTATCGCTTCAATTATATCTTTGTTAATCCAGTCATTTTTGGGAGGGTTGAGAATTTTCGTTTTTATTGATTTATTTTCATTAATTTTGCTAATAAGAACATTCTCTAGATTGTCGTAATTGTTAAATATATCATTTTCTTTTACGACTTGCATAGATTTATATAAACTAGTGTAGTTAAGTGATTCATATTCCACTTTTCGTTTTGGAATTTGTGGGCATCCTTTCATTTCGAGGAAAATTTGTTTGTGGTCAGACATATTAGAATCAATTACAGCAATGTGATATTCATGACCTTTGACATTAGACCATATGTGGTCCAGGATAGAATTTGTCTCTAGAGTTTCTCGTGTACAATACTTTTTGCTTATTTTGTTTAGAATAGTATATCCATGTTCACTCATCAGTAGTTTGTATTCTTCTGTATTCCTTGTTTTCTCTAATAGATTGTAATTAAAATCCCCGAGCACGAGAGTTCTCCTTTTGTGTTGTAATTGTTCTGACAGAGATGTTAGGAAACTATCCGTGCTCGTGCGTCCTGGTTTATAGATGACCCCGATGTCCAAGCTAAACTTCTTAATGTATATCCAGAGAAAGTGGTTATCGTCTTCAGATTTTTCTTCGACAATATGGTGCTGTATGTCATTTTTTACAAACATAGACACACCTCCTCCCCTTGAATGCTTCCGAATATTGTAGTAGTGGGTATAGTTTGCTAGATTAAGTGAAGCTGCTTCAGTTTCATTTTTTATCCATGTTTCGGTTAGAGCTATGATGTGTACCTTCCCTATGGCTTGTATTATGCATTTAAGTTCATCCATTCTTCCAGCAGACGTCAAGCTTCGAACGTTTATATATAAAATAGAGAGAGATTTTTTGGTTTTAATGAGGTCATCGTAATTACTCACTAGTTGGTACGTTATTTCTTTTGTCACACTAGCGCTATTTTGTACTTTTGTAATTAGTTTTTTGACTCCAGTTTTATAATTTTTGGAACGCCTTTAATATACTTTATCCCAATATTTGTTTCTCCCCTACTTAGTCGGGCTTTTAGTTCTTCTTTTAGATTTCTCAGGTGTTTCTGCTGACATGGCGTTTTGTCGGAGTACAGTTGTATATCATTTCGGTCGATTTTGGTTCGATTCTTAAGAATGTTTTTTACAGTGGACACATCGTTAAAAGTGGCTTTAATTGGTCTTACCTTCCCCGGTAAATATTTACCTATGCGCACGTTAGTTTTTGGACGAGGACAGTCTGCATTAATCATTTTGATTAGCTTTTCAACTTCTATAGCGTCAGAGGCAGTTCGTTCGCCGTGGTCTTTAGACTTTGGTTCTGGTATCCCAATAATTATTAAATTTTTCTCTCGCATACTGCGCTCATTGATTTCCTGCAGCATGTCATCGCACATAATGGCCATCTCCGGTGGAGCTAACAATCCTGCCGTTGTAGACGTCTGCATATCACGTACGTTGGATTCTAGTGAGGCGACCTTTAATGCTGTATCATTAGCATTGCTTCTCAGCTCCGCGACTTCCGTTTTCAGATTGTCGTGTTCCAATATGAGTTGATCTGTCTTATGTTGAATATTGTTTATTTGGGCTTTAATAGTTGAGATATCTTCTGCGATACTATCCATTTTAGCAGTTTGCTTTTGACTAAATTCCGATAGTATGGAGATAATTTCTTTGCGAAAGTCTTGGAAATCAGTTCTCAGACTATCATCATTTTGTGAACGCTTCCTCTTGCGGATAGTTATATTCTCTGATTTCTCTGCTTCTATCTCAATGGTATCGATTTTCGATAGATCAGGTTGAGACCGTGTTAAGGGAGGGCTCCTCTGGACATTCATTTTATGTTCGTTGTGCGTCGGTGATTAACTATTGGTTAAACCTCTGCCCAACCGGACTAAAACTTGCTGCGCACTGATAAGGGAGCCGCACTTGATGATCCTGCTTCAGTTACAACACGACATAATATTATTATTACCGATGTTTTTTTCTATATTTTCTCTTCAGGCCTTTTGTGTGTGTGTTTTTTTCGTATGTTCGTAGCAATTGTGCTTAGATTAAATTAATGAGTGATAAAAACCATAAAATAAAGATTCGTTTTTTGAAACGATTACAGTTATATTAAGTAAACAAATTTTCAAAAAAAAAATAGAAATTATACATTTCATGTTTTTTTGCAGTAAATTTGAAATTATCGTCAGATAAACTGTCCGTGACGCACTAGATTATTTTTGTCAATTAGTAGGTGTTGGAATGAAACAACTAGAAACGGATTTTACTCGAGTATTTTTATTTTATTTTATTTATGTATTTATTATGGAAACTGTATACAATCCTAAACGAAAAGAAAAGAAAATAAAATAAAAATACGCGAGTTAAATCCGTTAATAGTTGTTTCATTCCAATGTGTGATAACCGCAAAGGCATCAGAAATTAATTAGTAGGTATGTTTTATTTCTTATAGGGATGGCAATAAAATTTTATTTAGTAACCTTTTAGAAAGATCATTTAGAAAACAGAAATCGATAATGACATAGGTATTATTAAAATCCAATTAAGGATTTACAAGAAAACCACATTTACTTTGACAGCTCCGTAAGATACTACCTAATGCCAATCATTTTTTCTGAACTCTTATTAGTAAGATGTGACAAGGAACAAAAAATCAACGCTACTTATTGTGGCTAAATTTTTTTTTTATTATTTCTGATACCTTCGCGATTAAAACACATTGGTGTGAGACTATCGTCAGCTCAGTCAGCTACGAAAAGGGGAACTGTAAAGTTTGAAACGTTAGCAAATAAAGCGAGTTAAATCCATTACACATATTTTATTAAACATTTTTTTAAGTTTAAAATATTGTTTGGGTATTAGATAGTTCCTAAAGTATAACAAAGGTCTGTACTCGTAGGTATTGGTTTATTTCTTGTAAGTTGGCAGATTTTGAGAAAATAAATTTTTGATTACACACTGCACATTAAAGTAAAGGGCATTTTATTACATGTTTGCCTTTCCCTTAAGTGATTTTAAAACTGACAGTATATCTACACATAACAATTATAAAGTATCATTGTCGTTCAATACTGTATATAAATATTTATAATAACTACTATTTTATAGTTCCATTATGATACTAGCTATACAAGGAAAAGGCGTGGCGTTTCAAATCCCACACAACTATTTTATATCGTAGGTAGCATATATTAATGTTTTCTGAAATTATATCTTTTGTTGTATTAATTATCGTGAGAAAGATGTGATAGTTTGATGATATATCTATACTAATATTATAAAGAGAAACGGTTTGTTTGTTTGTTTGGATTGAATAGGCTCTAAAACGGCTGGACTGATTTGAAAAATTCTTTCACTGTTCGGAAGCTACACTATTCCCGAGTGACATAGGCTATAAAAAAAAGGGATCCGTGCGAAGCCGGGGCGGACAGCTAGTAAACTATAAAGAGGGTGTTTTTCATAGATGACATTGGCTATAAATGCCTGAAATTTTGATGTGTATATATATATATATATATATCATCAAAATTTCAGGCATTTATAGCCAATGTCATCTATGTCACATCCTAAAAAATAAACAACTAGCTGTCCATCCCGGCTTTGCACGGATCCCTTTTTTATAGCCTATGTCACTCGGTAATAGTGTAGCTTCCGAACAGTGAAAGATTTTTTCAAATCGGTCCAGTCGTTTTGGAGACCTCTATGAACTTTTTGTATGTATTTCGTTAGATCACTGACTGTTTAAGATTTACAATTACACCCGGTAGGTGGCAGCATTCGAATAAGAGCTTTCACTGTAAACAGGTTTTTATATTCAAATCATACTTTGATTTTTAAAAGTAGGGTTTTTAGAAACTTATAAATGAAGAGAAATCAAGATGCTGTAAGTTTGTACCTAACCCTTTTTTGCGTTCCGTAATTAAACAAAAGAAAACAGACTTTAAAGAGAGATACGTTTCAACGTAGATCCTTTCCTAACAGCAGCGGTACAAAGGTCACTTGCCACCATGAAAAAGCAGCCAAGACCGAGATGTAGGCAAGTGAAGTGATGATAGTCACCAGTCAAACAAATGTCATTTTTTGTCCACTTGTAATAAAAATAACCTTATAATTTGCAACGCCAAATACGATCATTTCTCATCAACGCGCGTCAGTCAGATTTTTTTGACAGTGACAATGCACCGATATCATTCTCGCAGATCTCGTGACAGCGGCGTCATCAGCCAATGAGTAATGACCCTCTGACTTTGGTGGAAACCAAATTTTAGATCAACGACACCGAAATCGAAAATATGTTTTGAAGTTCAATGTCTGTAGGTATATTTGTTGGGGGACGCATGTTAATTTATTTTTTTATCATAATTATTCAAATGCTTACCTACATAGAAACGTCTAAATCTGATTGTTACTAAATATATTCAGAATAGGTTAAAGAGTTTATTTATTTGACAGATATTCTAAAGATTCCCGAGATCATATTCGGCGCGAGTAATGCAGCATGAAAATGTAGGTAGGTAGGTACTGCACTTTATGCATATAACATATTGATTTGAATGAAATGCAATTAAAAATAATATCTTACCAACGTCCGAATCAATAATATTAAATACCAAATAAACATATTGGAATGAAACAACTATTAACGGATTTAACTCGCAATTTACTATTATACAGTACAATTAAAACCTAATAGGGGGCGTTACTAGCGCTTCGGAAAGACCATCATTACTGAGAAGAAACGCCGCAAGAAATTCAGTAGAAAGTCACTTTTTAGGACACTTATATATTTACAATGAAAAAATATTGTGACCTTAAAAATTAAAATTATACATAATCAAAAGCAAAAAATAATTTAAAACATGAAAACTAAGTCTATGCAGTCTTCTGTCCGCTTAGGATTTGATGAGGTGGACTAGGGTGATGGCACCAGTAATGGACATGGCACCAATTATGGACATTATTTTCGTTGATCGAATTTATTAAGCAACTGGCCCAACATTTTTCAATTGGAGATACTAAAACATAAGCAATAGACGTTTGGGCTTTCATTTTGATACACCTCATCAAAATTGCCCGTTTTATTTGAAGATGGTTGGGAATTAAAATCTCGTTTCGCGCGGTGGTCATAAAAATCCGTTTTTGTTATTGAAATCGTTAAGGAGGTGAGTACATATTTGTGCATGGTATTATCTTGTGTTGTGTTGTAATGAGATTTTTTGTTATTTTTACGAAATAATACTATATTGCAAGTAAATTGAGCTAAGTTGAATATGTCCAATCCCAATAATAAGTTTTTTGTGGGGTTTGTTCATCACTGGATTCGATTTTTTACGAATTCCAGTTATGGACAAGTGTCCATTCTTAAGTTTTTAATATTTTTTTAGTTTATTGTATTAAATTATTGAATTTGTTGCACTAAACATTTCGGTTGAGTTGATTTTGTGATTGCTCTTTATTTTCCAATGATGGACAATGTCCATAAATGGCTATTTTTAGTCGTCCATCATTGGGTTCTTTGTTTTATCTTATATGGCGCCAATAAAAAATTACACCCCGGAACCAATAGGGAGGGCATTTGATGCTGTATGATGCTGCATGATGCTGCTGAGGATAGGAGAAATGATGATCACAGCTGCCCTCCGGTTTCTTCTTCTTCTTCTTCAACCTTATTCTACCCAATGCTGAGTAAAGGTCTCTTCCATTTCAGCCCACTTCCCACGATCTCAAGTTTCCCGCATCCAATGTTTCCCAGCCACATGCACCAGATCATCGGTCCACCTCGCTGGCTGTCTTCCGACATTTCGCCGCCCCTTTCTCCGTCTCCAATCCAGCATCTTTTCTTCCGTCGGACCTACAATAGACATGGCCCGTCTACTTCCTTTTCTTCAAAGCTATGGTTTTTGTTATGTCGCACGTCGGTTAGTCTGGTTCTCTTCTGAATATCGGTATTACGGACCCGGTCACAAAGAGAAATACCTAACATAGCTCTTGCCTTATACTACTTGGAGTCTATACTTGGAGTCGATGGATGATCTGCCTCGTGAAGTCCCGGCTCTATAGACCATTACGAGCAGAACGCACTGTTGAAACGTGCGACGCTTGAGGTATAAAGACGCACACGTTTGTCTTTCAGGACGTCTGAGAGCTTACCAAAATCCCCCCATCCCAGTTGGATTCGCCCTCCGGTTTGGGGTCCCTCAAATAACTTTACATAACAAAGTCCAGGCAAAAGTCCTGCAGTTTGTGCTATGGGACTTCAAACTATTCTCACGGCAGAGGAAGAGGGCAATTTGTTGAAATGGTTGGTCGCAATGAGTTAAAAGCACTTTCACATAAATTTTCAAATAAATTAACAGAGAGCGTGCAAAAAATTCTCCAGGCTCCAGGTATCAAGCCAAGCCAAGTATTTTCATTCTACATCTGGTGAGGGCGTCGCAGTGACACACCAAGTGTTCCACAGTTTCACATTCCTCCCCACACATTCTGCAGTCGCTGCTGTTTGTAAGTCCCATTTTGTGTAGGAGTTCGTTGACTCCTAGGTGACCAGTGAAGACTCCTGTTATTAGTCGGATTTGTCTTCAGTTTAGAAACCAGAGTTTTACACTATAGCATATATATGCACCGCAGTTTCTGATAGATCTCAGTTGATTGATTTATTACCTATGTTACCAATTCTAAGCTGCAGCTGCTGGCAAAGAGGCAAAGCCTCAATTAATGTTTAATAAATGATTAAAAACCAGATCGTTGATTGAAAGCCTTATAGTATAACTTTGAAATCTAAGGCTGATCACGTTAAAAGTTCAAATAGAGTTAATCAAAAGTAGATTTTTGACATTTGTTTTATTTATCTGTGCAATAAAAAAGTGTCCATTAATGGATGTTCATGACTGGGTCCATGTCCATTACTGGGGGTCCATCACTGAATCTTCGATGTCCATCAATGGTGATATCGTAAATTTCAATTTATGTATTTTTTATTAATTATGTATTATTCATACAGGATTTTTGGTGTTGTTTAAATGTTCCTCATGTATTTGAGTACCGAAAAAAAAATCACCATTTTTGTATTGCCAAAAAACATCCCATTTTTAAACGAAATTCTAATTTAGTGCGCTTAACATGTCCATAATTGGTGCCATCACTCTACTGGATCCCAAGCTGCTGGAACGGAGAAACCATCTTCTCTATTGAAATTCGGGTGTTTTTGAATACGCGAGTTAAATCCGTTAATAGTTGTTTCATTCCAATGTGTAATAACCGCGAAGGCATCAGAAATGATTACCAAATAAACATGTCAAGAAGTTTACTCACGAAAAACTTAGACTTTAAATAGTGTGAATTAAACCATATCAACATAATGTACCTAATTAGACACATACTCATATTTATTTGCAAAGCATTTGTTCGCTGCTTCCCTAGAATAGTGTCACAACTCGAAATAATTTGTTACTCCATTTAAGACTGTAAACCGTCACATATAAAATTCAATTCAAAATGGTGATGCATTTCGAGTTGTGACAGTATTCTAGAAAAGCAGCGTGTTTATCTGTTACACACTACATGATTTTTGAGTTTCTTTCTTTTTTTTAATATTAAGTAATAACTGGAAGTAGGCCGCATCGTCACTTGAGCCAACCAAAATCTCATACAACTTTCTCTTGACATCAATCAAACACTACTACACATAAACAACATATCGTAGTAATAAGCGGTGTTCGGCCAACTGATAATTATCAATAAATCTATAGCAACGTAAATTATTGATAATTAATGGCACTCAGTCTTATCTATATTGCTGGTACGGACTGTTTTTGTATTTAATTATACGCTGTTGATATTTGTCTTCGTATTTAGTCGTTCGTTGAAGCCCTTTTATTGGGTAGTAAAACGCATGGGTTATAATTTTAAAATAAAATAAATAAATTGTTAAAAGCACTTGTCGAAAGGCTTACTAGGTAGTATTAACCTTGTATCTTCACTCAATCAATTCCATCATGCCGAAACCTTTTTCATTCTGTACATTGTTAAAAATAATATTTTCTAAAACTATTCTAAGGAAAAGTGGCATATAACTAACACCACCTTATGAGGACTCTCTCTAGCTTCGTTTTACTAAGTACTTTTTAACTTTAATACTCAGTTTAAGTAACCATCACAAAGTTGTACAAAGCTTCTGGCACCGCAAAGTAAAACAAAGCTTCATTAGATGTTTGTTTTATATCCCTTTCTATTCCGTACCTACCAAAATAATGTGTATACCTACGTTTTTTAAATTGGTTATTATATTGCTAAAAAAATTTTCTTATCCATTTTAATGGTTACCAAGTTTTCAATCATAAGTATCATCATATTTAAATAATAAATACGAGTTCCACGCGGACGAAGTTGCGGGCAGAAGCTAGTAATAAATAAAATATAAACTGTGAAAATTCACACCTATTAATCGAGTCTCGTTCCAAACTATGGTTGTGTCTTATATATTACGGGTCCTGGATAACGAAAAGATAACCACAACCACCCGAAAAAATAATACATTATACTTCGTTTTTAATAATGCGTTGACCCTGATAAGAAAGAGAGAAATCTTCGCCGAGAACTACCTAATACAGCCAGAGTTTATAAATTATAGTCATACATACCAATTCATAACGGAACCCAAGAAGGTTGTTAATAAACGGTGCTAATGCTTCATTTCCGTTTTTGTGATGAATATGCTAAAAACGTATAAATATGAAAATATGTTGTCTACCCACGGTTCGATGTCTCACTCAACTGCTGAATTAAATACGATGATGTTTAGAGGAGACAATGACAGTAGGCGCTTGAAAAAATATTATGACACTAAAACCAGTACTTAAGTGAGAATGAATACTTAGGTACATACGATAAAACCATCGTAAAAGTATAGCTAAAATAAGAAAAAAGATGGTTATAACAACTATTACTAATTTATTTTTTTATTTAAATAGAATTCAAAGGACTTTCAAAATACGTCAGAATTTTACCTAAGTATATTGTCTTCAATATACTTATTTAAACACTACTGTTCTAAAATAGAAAGTATCGTCGTTTATTTTCATGTTTAAATCAAAAACCTCGCCTACTGTATATTTTTCTCTACAACGGTATAAGGCAGTTTACATATATTTGTGTCCAAATTTATGGCCTACCGTAGTCCGAGAGACATTAATGCTTAATGCCACGACGCTAGTGGGTTCGATCCCGCTTAGAAAGTTGTACCCTTAATTGATTCAAGTTATTCCTAGTTTCCGTGTAATTACTTGTAATTAAAAATATATTATGTTAATGTTCTACGTTGACATTTTTATGAAGTTAAAACAAGGAACGGATGGTTCAAAGGAGTTTTTTAATGACAAGAATACATAATCGTTGAATAAAAAAAGAAATTAGCTTCGCGGTAACGCGCGATGTTATCTCAGAGTTTGGACAAAAAATACCTACGAGGTAATATTAACTCGCACTTTTTGAATTGTTTATGATGCTCATTCTGAAAATCTGTCAACATTTTATACTGAGTACTTATGTATACATTTATATTTTAACACAATACTGAGTTTTATCGATATTTTACCAGAACATTTTGTTCATATTGGAAAGTACTACTCTTTTCTTGATTGGGATATTATTTTTGTTTTATTGGTTTATGTTATAAAACGAAGAGAAAAATAATTAGAGATTAACAGAGCACATCGGGTTGAACGGAGACAGCATTACCAACCTATCGAATATTAAGAAAATATCACCTACGTCTATTAATGTCGAAGATCCAAACTAAACTTGTCAACAAATAAATGCCTTCCTAAAAGGGTAGACATAGAAAAGACAGATAATTTGGAAACAGTCAAACCTACGAAACACTCACTTACTTATTAGCAAAAAGCTCTCACAATGCGACTGATATTGCCTGATTTTTAATTTATTTTATCGTCCATACAAAAAAATATGGTTCTCTAACTTTTTATCGCATCTAATATATCGTAGCTTTATCTGTGCGGCCACGGAATCCTAAAACCACATGGAAACCAAAACAGGTTGGGTTCAATGATCCTGACTCATTAGTTTTTGACCACAATCGTCCAACAGTCAAAAAGTTTAACTACCAAAAAAGCACAAAGAAACACCAACCATATAGTCAAGCACGTAAGATTAAACTTGGACGATACGGAAAGGTCCATAGTTTATTTCGAATTACGCTTCACCAACTGGTTCTCTACTTTTAAAATTATTGCTAGATGGTTCGAAATAATAAAATTCCTCAGTTGGGTTTAGATTACGAAATTCTTATACTATAAGGCTGATATGTTTATAGGGACCACTTTTTTTCTATTATACACGTAGCTGGATAATTTTGTTGAATGTTAAGTAGGTGATTCATTTGTATGGGCAATATGAGTTTGAGAGTGGCGAGATCTGAGACTGTGTTTTGAATATATCGTGTTGGTAACAAGAGCTTTGTAAGTGTTATTTGAATTTTAAACTCAGTTGTATTCTTTAACAGCATGGAATTTATGGTAAAACGAAAATATTATTATGCTTAACCCTAACCACATCATAGATTTTTTTTTAACGGCATACGAATGATGTTAAGTACAGGAATCTAAAAGATATCCTAAACTTTCTTGTTTCCATAGTATAATGAAACTAGCTGAATGCGTTTATAATAAAATAAACTAAGTCGAATCTAATGGAGTAGATAAACTTCATCATTAGCAATGTAGCGGTTAGTTAGGACTTACTAGTTTAATAGCATCATCAGAGCCAAGGCGTACCTAATCAATCACCAACTCAAAATAAACAACAACAGAAACAACTCAATCGACTGACTGTAACTCAACTTTATTGCACACAACTTTGCACAACTGCAGTTACAAACTCCATTGTAACTGTTTATGTTCAACTTAGTTCACTACTTCTACTACTGAACTGTTTTATTCCTTCACGCACGCAAACGTCAAAAATTACAGATTTATTTTTGTTTTTGTTAAAGGACGAGGATTTGATGTCTGATTTTGTTGCTAATAGTTCTAGTGTACTTTTATTTGCATCAGGGTAGTTTATGCACTTGAAAGTATACTTACCTATTAGTTTATATGAGCAATAACTTTCAACTGAATAGGTGCCTAGTGGTTTCTATCAAGACTAATTTCAAAAAGGAAGCTGGAATGTTCTTAGCTCTAAGTATAAAAGAACCTCAGTGTTTCAATGATGTGTTTTCAAAAATTCAGATTACTTGGGTCCTGTAGTCCTTTAGGTTAGGACTTTATTACGCAAGTTTTATACTCAATATGAAAACAAATACAGATGGTATTATCGAATAACTTTATTTAGTTTATCCACTTAACATCTGAATTACTAGGAACTTGCATATTATAGGCAAGTAGTTTCTTTAATGACTTGAAGAATCATTTTTATATTTTTCATTGTTATTAGTTATACCCTTTGATATAGATTACCTTGTATTTGGTACGTTGGTGCACTCATTAATCAAAATTCAATGGGGACTGTATCAATAATACTTCTCCAAGACATTATTAGTCTACTCACTGGAGTCTAATGTCTAGACCCTTATATAATTACATATAGTATTATGTGGTACTTGGCACGATTGAGCTAGGCAAATCTTTCTTGTCATAAATATTTTGCTGGTCACTAATCGTTGTTAGAAATTATTTTAACACTATTTCTCCAGATGTCGTACTCCATCAAATCACACTCTTCTTTCAAAGTTGTTTGTCTCTATAAACTGTGTTGCAACACTCGTTTTGTATATAAGATTATCGACCGATTCCAGGGTATTTATTCATTCAGCCTAATGAGTCTGCGTGGCTGTTTATGTAGCCTGCCATTGCGTCAACCGGTTGAACTGCATGGCTGTATGTTGTTTTCTATTGTATTTCCTCATCTGCTGACGTTGACATTCAACGCAGACTTGACAGTTATTAATAGTATTATTATCAGGTTGTTTTTCCTTGATAGTAGACCATCGACGTCCGTGGATTTGAAAACCATTCCTTTTGTTTTTAAATAAAGCCAACTAGTATGCAAAATGGTTGAACATACGATACCTATATTTGGTTCGCGAATAGGCTTGAACGTCACTATTCTTTTTTATTAATAAACCTTAATACTTAATAATGTTGCACTTCTACACTACTTTTATTGTATTTACATGTGAACCAAGATTCGATGTAACGTTGTATTTTTGGAGCAGATATTTTTTTAAACTTTTGCGGAAGATTATCTAAACTCATTTCTGCTAAGCCTCTTTACATAATTATTAAACAAAAGACGTGAAATATTTTGCATACTTGTATTAAGTTCACACAGCTAACGGACACAAATTATCTATACTAATATTATAAAGAGGAAAGGTTTGTTAGTTTGTTTGGATTGAATAGGCTCCAAAACGGCTGGACCGATTTGAAAAATTCTTTCACCGTTGGGAAGTTACACTATTCCCGAGTGACATAGGCTAAAAAAAGGGATCCATGCGAAGCCGGGGCGAACAGCTAGTATTACATATGTTGAAAAGTTAACCGTCGTCGCCTTTATAAAATTTCAACTGACATCAAAACAAAGCCGTACAAAAAACTAATTAAAAATTCATAAATCGTCCAAAACGGAGAGCATTGTTCGTTTGAGACAAAACGTTCACAGCACGGGCTCTGAAACAAAGGGGTAAGTCCCAATCGGAATTATTATTAAAAACTAAACGCAGAATTAACATGCAGAGGTGATACGTCATCCTGTACGCTGAATACCGCGACTTGAACTTGTTGATACTTTCAGTTGTAAAAATAATTGTTTGATACTTTTCTGAAGCATACAGCAAGCATACTCAAGATAGAAAAAAGAACTTAAATAGAACATTGTATAAGTAAAATATAATACTTATTGTCTACACGCCTATAGCTATATTATTGAAATACCTAGTATCTCGGACGGAAAAAATAGTACTGCATTCTTTTTTCTTAAAAATACAACAAAAACTGGTGACTCCATAGTCACCATAATTTAGATATTGAGAACTTTTTGAAAAAGTTCCCAAAAAACCAGTCTCAACGTTCCTAAGTCAGACTCTATCTTTAGCGATTTTGAGTGCGTTATAAATTTTGTTTTTATTGCTGGAATAGAAAACGCTTAAATGCTAGATCAAAAGCTTTTAATTTGTTTTAGTGTTCTGTCGCTGATGAGTAATGAGGTCAAATTTTGAGTGTTGTAAATATAAATTAAGTACCCATAAAAATAAACGATAAAAGTATTTTTTCAATAAAGATGTGGTTTAAATTTCTTTTGCAAACCTGAATTTTTGTATTTATGCGTTTTTATTTACCTAAATACCGCTCAGCAAAGTCAAATTTAAAGCGAGTTTTTATGTAATGATGTATTTATATAATACATTACCTACTTAAATACTATGTTCACGCCTAAGTCTCCGACGCAGTGGTCAGAACGACCATCAAAATTTGTTCATCCAACTCTACTACGATAAGCAACGTCACACTATAAAATAATAGAAAAAAGCAAAGGTGAATACCGAAGCACGTATACCTTTATAATGAATCGAAAGGGTTGATCATTGGAGGGTGGGACCCTTTGTAGGTGATCTAATGGCGAGCGGTTGGGCTTTTGTCCCTTATTTTTATAATTTAAGGGACGACTTATTTAGGTTTTACTATCGCTGAGACAATGCGTTGATTTTGTGTGTCCAGGTGAGTGACATTTATTCAATTATTAAACAACCATTTTAGAGAACGGAGCTCGTAGTATGAGTTAAATGTCACAGAAATATGACCATCCCATTTAACTTTGACGTAAGTAATTAATTTGCGTGGCTTAATAGCAGTACCTCCGACGAATAGCGACGAATAAGTACCTACTAACATAACCGACATGTTTATTACCTGTACAAAATTCCACATTTACGGCAACTCAATGGTAAGGTTTTAGGTGACTGTACGTATGTCATAATAAATATGCAGATCTACCTTCATTAAATATTAAGAAAATGGGAGATTTTATCAAAAGTACTTCAAGAAATTACATGCTTTTGGTATTATAACTGAGAGTTATTGATTTCTAACCCAAGATGGGCATGCCTATGTACCAATCAGTCAAAATTTGCGGATTTGAAATTAGAGCCGCAAAACCCTAAATTCGAACGATATTTATTTGAAATTCGAACGATGGCACGTCAATCCAAAATTCAATTTGATTGGTTGGGGTCCCGTGAGATGTGACCATTCTTAAAAAACTGGGGGAAATCGGGGGAAAAATAAAACTTTTATCACACGTGTTAGGTGGCCAGCGTTACTTGAACCACGGTACCAACATATCAATAAATAATTATCTTCAAATATTGAACTATACAAAATGAGTTTTAATAATTATAGCAGTAATACGTCTCAATATATCTATTAAATAGTTTCGAGTTTTTTTATGTGTAGTTTCTCAAAAGCTTAATAATTTATTCATATTAAATGTATTCTTTATAATGTCATACTATGCAGATATACACAAATAAATATTTAAATCTGCTTTTAGTAAATCATACGAAATTTTTGACTTTTATGTTTAAAAAGACGCATTTATAATAATTTTAATAAATAGATGTCTCTAGCATTATTAAGTATAAACGACGCAAATATAGAGAATACGAAAAAAATACCAAAAAAAACAAATGAACAAACAGAAAACTTTATTGTTATTTGAAAGTATTGGAGTTCAATTGATATTGGTTTGGGTGGAGAACCAATCATGAGCCCATAGTGATGCGGGGCGGGCGGTCCCGAGGGGCTAGGGTTGTATATGTGCTCTCTACTAGGTATTTATTTACTAGCTGTGTCCTGCGGATTCATCCACGTGCCTTTCAAGACTTTCTTACTAAGATTCCAGCGGACATATGTAAATTCCTCAAACATTTGTAGCAATCTGATTACTTTGTTTACCTACTTATAACAATTTCTGATGCCTTCACTGTTATTGTTACATATTGGAATAAAACAACTATAACTATAATTTAACTCGCATGTTTTATTTTCTTTTCTAGTAGCACGACTGAACCGACAATAGTCTAACGCTAAAGTACTATAGTCAGCTCAGTCGTGCCAATACCTACTTATATTTATAGAAATATTTTTAGCAGTTTTATCCCGCAAATATGCCTATCGTCATAAATATTTTTAAATAGGTAGGTACTTATGTTTAGTTCAAACATGAATATTTTTTTTAATTTATATTATTCTGAATTTATCCGAGCAGCCACGTCATCTGCAAATTTTATTTTCCTGTTTCCTTTCGTATTAATACAGGCGATAGCGTGGTTAGTGACCCTAGCTTTGTTTATTTTGCTAGATACCTACTGGAGTACTGGAGGTTTATTTCGGTTTGGTACTATTGTTAAATATATATATCATTAATATTCCTAAGTTCCATTTTGTTACCAAATTAAAACATCGTGGAAGCAATCGATAACGAACGTACAATTATATAAAATTGACAAAAACCTAATAAAAATGGCCAGGTGACTTCGATAGCTTACGTCAATTATATAAAACATTGCATTATCTTCGTATGTTGTTACTTTTAAACTAAACTAAACTAAACCTTACTTTTTACCACTTATGTAAGTGTTGGACTATCGTCAGCTCTGTCAGCTACGGATATGGATATTGTAAAGTTGGAAACGTATAAAATAAGCGAGTTAAATCCGTTATAGTTGTTTCGTACCAATATATAACAACCTCCAATACATCAGATATTAAATTATTTCATTTCACTATAACATTTGCCGATGAATCCCATTTTACAAGGTAAAATAATTCTATTCAGTCGAGATCCGTTACTAATCTAACATTTAAATAAAAACAAGTTAAAGAACTGTTTTCTAATCCACCTACACACCTAAAGGCATGTGCACACCGTTACTGAATAAATAAAACTTTAGTGGAGACTCGTTCCCACGACGTTGTGAAACACACTTTACTTCCTACGAACGGTTAAATCTCAAGTGCGTGTTGAGTAGAAGCTTTTTATCTGTTTCGCTGTATAATTTCACCATTTTACCTTTAGATTTTAATTTTCTTGAAGAATTTTTATAGTTTCATTACGATAATTATGTTGCATTCTAATCGGATTTTTGACAGCATGATTAATTGTATAATTTATCATTGTTTTTTGCATAAAATAGAAATTAGGTTAACGAGCTACATGGCATTCTATTTTTAAAGCTTTTGAGCTAGATGACGTGCATTTCAAATAAAAACGGCAACAATAATTTAATGCTGCTTAACATGATTACTAACTGGTGTATAATGTGCAAGCAAGCTAGGTACGTCAGTCGTATTTTTTCTTATTAATTATGTTGTTAAATATAGTCTGATGACAATGACGGCGTCTCAAACCCTCGAAGATCCGCCTATTCATAGACAAATCTAGAGTAGATGACAGTCTCAAAAAATTTATTAAAGCCAGTTTTCTACGACTGCAATTACTTTTACAAATTTGAGTTGAGACGAGTTATCTATCTAATTTAAAATCTTACAAAATGTAAAGGTTTTTCACAATATGTAATAATGTTATTTGCCACTTTTCTAACATATGAAAATATAGGTTAAGATGGGATAAATTCCCCAAGCTAACTATTACGCTCTGAACAATGTTCGCCACTGCTAGAAAAATATCAAATAGCTTACCGGAGACTTACCTAAACCTGTGTATCAAATTATCTATCCCTTAGCTTGTACGTTAAGCACAAATATTCATGCAGTCGACAAGCATAGTAAAAAGGATAATTTATGGAGCATTGCGTCTTCACCGCAACCCGTGAGAGAAACGGCATAATACAGCATTTATTTAAAATCTTTGTCACTTGCTCCCGTATATTTACATAATTTAATGCACCTCTTACTTCGCACAATTTAAATTTCGAACGACAACTTGTCTGTTACGTCTGAATATTTGAATTAAGAACCGATGCGTTATTTGCATATAAGCGAGAAGTCGATTGCGATGTTCCGAATTAACATAAATATATTCGAATAATCAATCGATGCTCAAATAAATGTGCGTCCATTGTGTTGTCTGGAATGCCCTTAAAGCCGGTGGCACAATGTAAGGCGCAAACTAGCGATAACTATGCTATACTTATGTAAGTATTAACAGTCGGCTTGCTTTAATTTTTTACATCAGTAATAGATACGAATACAATATTATAATGTAAGTTCATATTATTATATCATAAGATGAAATAGGTAAATCCACACCAATATAAACGAAACACCTATACAGAAAAAAAAACTCAAATTATGAATACGAATAAACACACACACTTACTGTTTAAGCTTACTTGTAAAAAGTAATTTTCTTTAAGCTACACTATTCGTAATTGAGATAGGCTATATTCAATTTTAAAGAAGTCTTATATATATTTGTAAAATTATAGGTATATATTTGTAAAATTTTATACTAAGTAATAAATAATAATAATTATCTGGGAAATAATAATAATTATGCATGATGACACATAATAAAACATTTGTACGCCATTGAACGGTAAAACAAGATTGGTTAATTATTTTATATGTAACATCAATTGTACTCTTGTTTACACAAATAAATATTTTGATTTGATTTGATTTGATAAATGTAAAGCTAACAGCCTATAAAATTATAAAATAATTAAATTTTATGGCAATTCTCAATAAATTTTAATTGCAACGCAGTTTTAGCGTTTAATATTATAGCTAATACATCAGCACCGTCACACTAGATTCCCACGAGCCGCATGCGATATGCAAAACGAATCCCGGCCAGTGCGAAAGCGCCGGAAGCTAAGATATTCAAATTTGGAACGCAAGTTTTTTTTGTAGCGGAATTGAAAATTTAAATATTGCAACATTGGACGGCTGTTCTCAAGGAACTGTGAATAAAGAATTGCAAGGGCCCGTTACGAATAGAAATGAAATAGTTTGGTGTTGATGTACAAAACTAACCTAACCTAGTGTAGGAGCTGGAAATCTAACGTATCCGAAATGCAATCGCATTGCTGTTTGATTTTAAGTACAAATACAAATAAATAATACATAATTGCTTTATTCGTAGGTAAATAAATACTTAGGTACGTAATTATTTACTTTTTTTCCATCGCCCATCAATCCAGAAAATTCGACTGGAAATTTTAACTATTACTAGCTTAATATTACGACATTCTAAAATGAAAAGTTAACAAGAAATGAGAAATGTAATGGGTACCATTTGAAAGCAACAAGATCGTTAAGAAAACACGCAGTTTACACGACATTTATGTCACTTTTGTCGTGAACAGCACCATACAACATTTATTTATTTTAAAGCTGTTTTACAGCTAGTCTACATCTGTGCAATAATAGTAATATATTATTTAATTATGGTACTAACAAACCTTCACATGTCATCGCTTGAATAATCTAGCAGGTAAATAAATACTCGTCGAATTAAATAGTAAGTATTTACTTATCGTGCATGGTATGTTAGTACGTCTATAATTAACCCACTGTCATTATAAAACTATGTAGAGTTCATTTTTAACACAATTCGGAGTATTTTATAATAATTGTTCAAATTGAACTACCATTGCATCTCTATTAAAACTTGTTAATTATACACATTTAAGAATGCTATAATTTCATGTTATGCCGACTTCCATGAGCTATGTAGATAATATGTTGTTATTACTGATAAAACTTAATTATTTATGTAAGTTCCCTTATTATAGAGATTTACATTGAAACAAAAACCAGAAAATATGAAGTACGCAATGAGTCCCCACTCCCTAAAGTTGACGTGGGTTAGCATTTTTTTTATTACATTGTCCAAAAAAATATGTTGGAAATAAGCCCTTTATATAAAACATGATATAAGGCTTCTAAGTGCTTTTTTGTAATTGAATGCTTATTGCAGTTGACCACAAATAATCTTCACTTCTGTATAAAAGATCCCTAGGTTGCATAAAACTTTATAACGATAATGAAAATTGTTCATAAACAAGTCTTACCAATAGCTTTAATTACTTACCTACTCATTTTTGATGCAAAGTCCAAGAATTGGAAACAATAAATGAGGTGAGTACTTAAATAATAATTCTCTGTAGTTAGTTTATGTAAGTACAGCTTCATACTATTTCAATTTTAACGGAGTCATAAGCCAGCAGATGTTCTATAGAACAATTATTATTGAACAACGAGCGCGAGCATGCAAATTAACAACTTCAGAAACGAACAAAACGTCAACCTACAATAATAGCGAACCAATAAAAATAATCTTTCAAAAAACCAGCAGATGTGCTTGAAACAAAAAAAAATACAATGACAATTACGAATTTTTTGAAAAAAATACCCTAGGCACGTTTTTTTCTAATTTACGAAATGCGCCTAGAAAAAATCTGAACGGGGTTAGTATTAATACGCGGGTATGCAAATTAGATAAAAGAATTCGGGCACGAAATATGGTATTAAAACGGGGGTGCGGCTCGAGGGTAACGTTTAACGAGTTTTTTTTGTCTTTTCTTGTGTGTTTTTTAAGCGCATTATGATTATATCTAGAATGTAATGCCTATTGCAAAATTAATACTTACCTATGAAGTAAATACAAGCAATTTTAAATAGGTACTGACTGCACTATCTTTACAGCAATTATACAATACGTAGGTACTAATACAGTACCTACCTAGTTACTATGATTTTTATCATCTATACTAATATTATAAAGCTGAAGAGTTTGTTTGTATTTTTGTTTGTTTGTTTGAACGCGCTAATCTCAGGAACTACTGGTTCGAATTCAAAATTTCTTTTTTTGTTGGATAGACCATTTATCGAGGAAGGCTTTAGGGTATATAACATCACGCTGCGACCAATAGGAGCGAAGAAACGGTGGAAAGTGTGTAAAAAACGGGGAAAATATAAAGCCTTATGAAGAAGTGACAGTTAGAAGACTTTGACAGATCTTTGACGAAACAATCGGACGGGCAGGACGACGTCTGCCGGGGCCGCTAGTACACTATAAACACTTGACATACCCCGAGTTTCATGCCTAGTTTCCTAGGATTATATTTATAAAGATGCTAGCAAAAAGATAACAAAAAGTTTTGCTCCTCGTATATTCTGTTATTTTAGAATTAAATTAACAGTCCAATTAGCCGGCTCCCAACTATCAGTTAACGACCCGTCAAATTATTATTTTATGCACTGTATAATAACAATGGTTTAATTATTTAAGTAAACTGTTCCATTCTTTAATAGAACTGGTTGTGATTAAGTTGTAGTTTCGCTAACGTTATGTTTGCAAAAAAATAGCAAGTGCTTTTAAGATAATTAATCTAAACAATAATTTGGAATGTTAAGATAAAACATTAGTGTAAGTACGAGTATACAATATTATAGTACCTTCACAATAACTATAAGATACTACCAAAGATATACAATTAACTAAATACGCACCTACTCCCATTTAAATTTTTAAAATAGGAAAACGAATGTCTTGTTAGCAACCAACAAGATTCCAGTAAACATAACTTCCTTTCTCGTTAAATTCCAGCTAGCTTTATTTCTCAGAATAAAATATTTTTCGGTAATAATGAACCGTTTTGTTACAACAATTCTGCGGTTGAGGAAAAACACGGTTTCAATCAGAATCTGGCTCGAAGCGCATCAATGACTAATAAATCTACTAGTCATTAAAGAAATTGCAGGTTCGATTAATAAGGAACGCAAGTAAATAATGGCGTTGTGTTTTTTAACACAAAGACAAACATAATTTGCTCTACTGATTTCTAATTCATCCTATCCATCATAATAATTGTGAAGCCAATTTAGTAAGTACATAATAAGTACAATTCTCGTTAAAATGAGTCAAGACTTGACTTATATGCCTTCGCGGCTTTTATACGTGTTGGAATAAAACTATTATTTTTAACTAAGGGATACATATACGCTGGCATTTCGTAAACTTTACGGTTCCCATATTCTTAACAGTTAATAGCAGACTGAAGTGACGATAGTTTAACATCGAAGAAAGAGGTTCAATTAAGTACGCAAATAAAAAAAAACTTTAGTTTGTTTCATTCCATCTATGGAGCGCGGAATCTCTGACTAACACTTTTCGGAATCCACTCAAACCACTAAACGCTTTGACTCATATATAATCATTTTAATGAGAACAACTAAGCAGTGTAAGGAAAACAGCTGTCGAGGAAAAAATACGTAGTTGATCTGATATTTTCACCTACGTATTTGGGATTGCATTCAATATCCATAGTTTCTTAATAAAAAAAGGACTTAAGTACATTTTCGTGTATTTTTTTCATGAAACAAATTCAGAAGCTATTCCGATCGATAATAAAATTCTTAGTTAGTAAAAACTTTACGAATACCTAGGTATTTAGAATATCTTAATTTCCCTTTATAAACTACATCATTTCAAAACATTTATCTTTAAGTAGATTATAAAAATACTGTATGAAAAATAAAAAGTTTAAAATACCCGCATACAGTGGGTACCTACTACTTAAATGTAAAGCGCGGTGCACACGCTCTTTTGTTTTATATTTTTAAAGCGTTTCTAGAACAATAGGTTAATTGTTTGAAGGCGCCCCGCCAAGTAGATTTCTCTATTCTTTATGCAAATCATTTTTATTCGAACGGTTGTTTTTGAAAAGGTCATGCGGGTGTGTGTGCACGTGTGCTATGCTCTTTAAAGGTTTTTTGCAGACATCCCAAAAAAAGAGTTGTCCTACCTTTTATGTTCATATAAAATTATATTTGTCAATTAATAAAAATATTTTAATGATATGACATATGTGATAAATGTGATACATTTTTTCAACCTTATCTAATAATTAAAACGCACAAAAAAAATACCTATGAAAAATGTACAGTGTCCACAAAATCTATATATTCAACGAGGCAAATACAACACAAAAATAATTACCTACCTACACATTATTAAACAGACTTTCACTACCTTATTTCTAAACAAAAAAAGGAACTAGGTTATATAGGACTACCTATTTCAGAGAACCCAAAAAATGCAATGCCTGTTTCCGCCCGGGATCGAACCGGGGGCCTTGTGCGTGTGAAGCACACGTGATAACCGCTACACTACGGAAACTTGTTTCAAGCGGGCGAAATTGTAGATGGGATCAATATAATAAGTTGTAGATAAGATTTTTAATAATATATGATTCAATAGGTAATTCATTTTATTGCACTACTATCAATAATCGTGTAACAGAGTAAGTAAATAACTCCAAGATAACTGTCATTTCACGTATTGAGTCGTTAGGGTTTGGATATGGCCGTCGTCTACTTAATATATAGATAGGTACCTACCTAATATGGGCAATACAAAATAATGTTAATTGATTTTTGGTACGAGTACCTAAGTATATCCACATGAAACAATTCTGTGCGTAGGTATATACCTACACACTACGGAACCACCATTTTAGCACGCTGGCCACATCACGACAAGATGGCTGCTGATGGCAGTTGACAGTTCACACCGTGTGAATGTCAACGGTTTATTGGTCGTAAACGGTACACGAACGTGTCCACTGTACGTGTGACGGGAATAACTAAAACAGATTTAAAAATAAACTTATTAGGTACCGTAACCGAATCCTCGTGCTTTATTTATTTTGGAACTTTATCTACTTGAACACAAATAGGTAGACGAAATACGTATTAAACATGTCCTTATATAGAACAAGTGTGGTGGTATAATTGAATAAATTGTAGGTATGTGACTTCAAAAACTTTTCTAGAATAGTTTGACAGCAAAATTAGTAGGTACCTACCTACCTACGTATTGAGTGGAATTATCTTCCATATTTTACCTACTAACTACCCCTTTCCATTTCAAACGCTGAGATTCGACGTTATAAATCTCTTTTTACAATAATTTACCTAAATTAGATATAAAACGTAGTCAACCGATATTTTATTTATATATTAAATTCATAACTTAAATTTGAATATTAGTCATATTCAAATTTAAGTTATGAACGGAAATTGCAATCATAACACAAACATATTGAACAACTGAATATTTCACTAATTTAACCCGCCGAGATTAAGACTAATTAGGGCTTTAATTAAATAGGAATTAATTCCATTTAGCACCTAAATACTATATGTCCAATAACAACATTGCATGATATTTCACTTCCTAGAAGCCATTAAATAGGAGTTTTATTTCACTCCTCCCATAATAAAAACATATTTTTGTCTTCACCTGCTTGGCCAGTAGTTCTCAGTAACATGTGATCCAATTTTATAGACATTTCTAAAAACAGATAGTAGATATATTTCAACGCCCCATATAGTAAAACTAAACGTTTAAGGTGCTTTAGTTTGTTAGAAATGACAGTGACTCCTTCAAAGACATCGTATGATTATATGCGATAAAACAATATAATAAGATCCATTAAATATACCTTATATTTAAAATTTTCATTTTTATCATAATATCAAGTAGGTCGTACTTTATCGTATGGGGGGTTACACATTCGTTTTTTTGATACCTACGTAATTAGGCACAAACAACATTAAAAATTTACTTGTTAATATTGATAGTAAGTGTAGTAAGGAATATTTCGGAGAAAGATAGGACCTACTGAAAACGTATGAGGCAATTATACTAATAATACCTATTAAAAAAAAACCTACACACAAATATCAACTCTCCTTATTCTTACTCCATAGACGTACTTTTTCCCAATTTATAATATAATTACCTGCTGCGAACGATCCAACAAATTGTCTAAAATTTATGTTAGGTAAACAGACAGAGATCTAATCTGACTATACTAATTCGGTTTATTTAACTAATTTGGTGACGGTTAACTGTTTAAGTATCAACGCTGTGTTTATAATACTTAGATGGCATAATAAAAGTTTTATGAGGTCTAAAATATACTCGCAACGTACTATGTATAAAAAAACAAGACAAACCAAGCCATAGACATTTCACAGTTTATTAAGCTAATCAAACAATTTTGTGAAACTAATAAAATTTTAGATTTGTAGAGTAGTGTACATAAGTAGCTACTTAAGAATGGATGATTGGACTTTGAGTGTTATATTCATCAATGTTAATTTCTAATACGTACCTAATGTATTAGGTATTTTAGTACTTAAATAATCTTCAAAGACTACTTTTAAATTGTAGGTATTTCCTTGGGAAAGACCATCATTGCTGAAAATAATTTCCGCAAGAAACTTAGCTCAAAGTCAGTTTTTCAAATACACTACTTAATCTTAGGTACCTACATAAGAAACAACTGCTTATATGAAATTATGTATAAATTGTGACAAAACCAATACATTTTACCTAATTAATACTAGGTATAACAGAATTTATCACTGACAAATCATTATCATCATTAATGTCGTGCTTTATGTAAATGGAATTAATCAATTTAAATTCAGTCGTGGCCATATCAAATTTTAGTGGACTGTTTTGGCCAATTTGATCGTCTGGCTAATAAGAAGATTTTATCTTCGTTCCAATCGGATCGATTCAAATTTGACATAAAATTGAGCCACAAAATGGCAGCCTAAACGGTGTTTAATTTTCTAAAATAGAATTGCTTTTTTAAATAAGAGATTCTCATACCTACTACCTACAACGTTATAAGCTATTTACTGTTTAGTTACAATTTACCAGTGTAATCTTTTTACTCCTATATTGTAATTGTTTTTTTGTGGTTATATTGCTTTGTAAATATAAATAAAGAAAAAGAGATCGTAAGTAGGTAACTACCTACAGCATAAATTATAAAAATCACTTGACGTCAATTCCTATTCATGTGAATTGAAATGAAGATCCCCGCGCGTGCGTTATTTTTATCTGATAAGAGTCTTTTTGATGAAACAGTTAAATTACGGTAAAATAAAACCAGTCTACGTTTCGCATTTTGTCTTAATTTCATAAGTATCTATTTTATCTTTTTAACGTCAAATAAATTGCAATCTGTACGGCAAGAGGTGCGTTTCTGTCAATATTTTTCCATATTTGCATGACAAACAGCCGAGAACGGTTATTACCCCTCGTTTTGAATAAATTGACTGGATTCTAGATCTAGATTGGTGACTAATGTAGATTTTATATTCAAACATTATGTTTGATTAGAATTCACTTAAAAAGGCAGAACGAGTGTAAAGTCAGAATGGGTTTGAGGTGTTTAAGCAAATACTCTTAGAACCCTAATGGTTTATTTGATTAGTATATCCAACAAATCATACGTAATCAGTATTATTAGATTTATTTTATTTTTTTACGGAACTAGTCCAGTAACTAAACATATTTACAAGACTAAAGTGACTGACTTATATCAACGCTCAGCCAAAATAGCTGCGTCTACAAGCTTAAAATTTTATTACCTATTGGGAATTCATCTCTTAATGGGTATTAAAAGGTTAAAAACCAAAGTCCACGCGTAACAAGTTGCGGATAAAATTTTCATAACTAGGTAAATATGTGTTAAATTGTAACGTAGGTAGGTACGTAATATATGTAGGTATATGCTCATATATATGTTATAGGCAATGTGTATAATCCGGCATTGTATAGAATACCTAGGCATTGTATACATTGCCTAAAACGTTCAGGCAATGTGTATAATATGATTAATTTCATACATTGCCTAGGTATTGTATAAAATGCCCGAAGCGCATCAGGCAATGTGTATACTAAAAAAACGCGTTACATACATTACCTAGTCGTCAACCGGCATTCTATACAATGCCTAGGTATTCCATACATTTCCTAGGTAAAGTGTAAAATAGTTTGCACATTCAATATCATTTCACACATTGCCTAGACGACCCCGGCATTCTATACAATACCTAGGAAATGTATAGAATGCCTGCATTATACACATTATAGGCAATGTGTATAATCCGGCATTGTATAGAATACCTAGGCATTGTATACATTGCCTAAAACGTTCAGGCAATGTGTATAATACGATTCATTTCATACATTGCCTAGGTATTGTATAAAATGCCCGAAGCGCATCAGGCAATGTGTATACTAAAAAAACGCGTTACATACATTACCTGTGCGTCAACCGGCATTCTATACAATGCCTAGGTATTCCATACATTTCCTAGGTAAAGTGTAAAATAGTTTGCACATTCAATATCATTTCACACATTGCCTGGACGACCCCGGCATTCTATACAATACCTAGGAAATGTATAGAATGCCTGCATTATACACATTGCCTATAACATATATATTACTAACTTAAAAAATCATAACTAGCGCAAACGATATCATCGATTCAGATTCTACCAACTTACTCCATTCTTCCTTCTATAAGTAATTTTGAAATGTGCTGCGATTTAAATAAAGTTTAAAATCGTGGTTCTGATCTAGAAACGAGGTGCTCACGGCGAGAACCGTCACGAGTCTGACGGACATGAGTCTGTCGTGATAATACACACGCACTGCTCAGTTACGGGGTAATCTACAATTTTATTCATAAAAAAAATAACTTACTCAAAGAGAATTCCAACAAGTCAAATTTGACAGCTTTATAATGAGCCAACACGCTTTATTAGTCGACAGAGTTATGAAAGTAGTATAGAACAAATGCATCTGAATTCAGCATGTATAAGTAGCATATCAAGAAGTATAAGTATGTATAATAATACTAAAACTTTTAAACCGATATCTTTACGTGCTCGCCACGAAATAGGTATCATATCGACGAATTTATTTATGGTTCTCGTCATCGTCTTTTTAATCCTGTTTCGAAAAAAAAACTGCATTACTGGGTGCAATATTTTTTGAGTATTTTAAGACTCAAATTAATGTTTAAATAAATTTTTATTTTTTGCAGAATCACCGTTAACAATAGTAATAATGCAGCTGAATTGTGCCGTTATGTTGCCACAGGCGTCGGCGCGTGGATCGCTTTGGCCGAAAATTACTTCCAAATTGATATAAAATGTCGTATAAGTATACTCATCGGTAAACTTTTTACAGTCTTCATTTGTAACGTTCGTTTTCATTTGTAACAAAGTACGTGCACACGCATATTTTATGAATTGTAAATTTAACGATTCAAATTTTTATTATCGAACCTTATACCTACCTGGTAACCATGTTGGTATATATCTAGTGTAGGTAATATGATCGAAACTGCAAGGTAGTATATTAAGACAAATAGATTAGATTCGATGCATTTTTTCTCATTATTTCATACATTATAGTTAGGTACAAAGTGTTATGTCACATTGTTGCACTCATAGTGATATCGTCAAAAATATATAAAAAAAAAACAAAACAGAGAACACATTCAAAATTAAAGTATCTTAGTCGACAAAATTGTATAATTATCGCTGATATTTCTTCAAATGAAAAAATACGTCAGTATCTACTGCTGAATTCATAATTTATTTGTATGATGATTGCACTATATTTTGAGATACAAAGCGCTTGATATCATATTATTAATTGTTCGTTTAATTGCATAACAACAGAGCGGAAGAGGCAGCAATGTGGGTGAGTAGTAATAGAAAGAGGTAAACAATAATTTGGTTAATGGCGTCAGTCGAGACAATAGGTTTTGTTTGGATCAGTGCGGCGTCCATGACTTTTGTACTTAGTGGATTTTCATAACAAATTTATAAAATTGATATATTTGGCTTATATTAAACTATACTTAAACGAGACGTAGGTACCATAGCTTTTTTTATTAATGCACTTACCGACTTACCCTTCTCCATCGATGAATGGATAAAAATTAAATTAATCAAAGTTTATTCCACCATTCCATTGGTAGGTATTCCCGATACATTTGTTTCATAAAATCGGCTTAGGTATTATCTGAAACCGCTACATACCTATGTGTTAAGATTTTTTTATAAAAAAAACTTTTGAATACCACGTTGGTCTTCTATCATTCACTTTTCCCGGTGTTAGACAGGACTGAAGGTTCGGATATAAAATTCGAAACTCATTACCCAGGCGATCCTCTGCGGTTGTCAGGCGTCATGCTGTATCACTTCTAGAGACTTCTTCACGGCTCTCTAAATACTCTGCTTCTCTATAGTTTCTAAGCTCTCTTGTGGGACTTCATCTGTCGGTCATGGTGGCTCTTCTGCCTGATGGGTTAGGAAGAGACGGGGGACAATATTTTGAATCCAATAAAATACATGGTAACCCTACAAAGGCAGAACCTTTTTGAATGACAATGCGCGCAGCGGACCGCCCACAGTACATCCGGCATTTTGTTACCGTTTCATTTCACCGGGAATCGAACCCGGTACTCGGGCCGTAGGTGTAGCGAAAGTTAATTATGCTATAGCTTGTAATGAATCTGATTAGCATGTTTTTGTTTGGAACAAAGTGTTGTTCTTTGTAATTTAAGCAGTGGCTCTAACATTTGGGCGTTGTTATCTACGGTATAGTCGGCATCAAATAAATCGTTGTGTTCAAGGTATTTAAATATATTGAGACTTGTACACAACTAGACACAACTAAATAGATAGAAGCCTCTAACGTCAACCCCCTGGATAAGTGATATTGATGGTTATTATAGCTACGATATTGCAATGGATTAAACGAAAAACTGATCCCTCTCTTATAAAATGTGCAACAACTAAGCATAACCTTAGCCTATAAGTGCTACAAGTACTTACTTATAAATTTCGAAAATAAAGATTTACTGCTATTGAGTGCAACTAAAAATCAAATAGGTACATACCTATTCCATGTGTCCAGGTTTACATAAACATATTTAACAATTATTTCAGAATCTATAAATAAAATAACTGTATGAATATGTTGCTACGAGCTTTGTGTCGAAACAGTAACATGATATCGTTATCGTGTTATTGTTTCCAGTTTCATCGCGAAATTGGTAATGCATCATAATTACAACATTATTACTTAATATTGTTGATAATAATATCAGTTGATACCTATTACAGTGGGATGTCATTATCAGTAATTATAGCACATTACATCCACAACACTATTAGCCGAGCAATAAAGATACAATCTGGCTATAAATAACACAAACCATCCAATAAATAGAATAACAATGGCCCATTTATACCGAGCCGAACTATCACCAAAAATCCACATCTAATGTTCACAAATTGTTACAAAAAACCACGAGCCATGAAGTGCACAATGAAAGTCTATTGTAAAGTACAACGTTACTTGTGCATCCGCTTAAATGATCTGTTAGTTAGTTTTGGTGCAGTAACAATGTGCACTTTTGTTTTGACGATTGTATTATCAACTTGTTTTGATATCGTATCCGATGGAATTAGGGCATTTCAAGCCACTGATACGTTTAATGTCGGGAGTGAATATAAACGGTGATACGAGTTAACTCCTCTATGTAGTATATCTCATGATAGTATAAAACACTTATAAAACACTACTAGAGTTTCTAGCTTACTATATTTAAAACTTGCTTAAAAGTTATTTATTTACATTTGCAACAGGTAGGTAGACTTGACACTCGTTATTTTCTTAATATAGGTACCTATCTAGTTCATTAATATAGTACCTATATGTATCTTTTATTATACTGCTGTTTATTAATAAAACTCAAATATGATCTTGATTTGAGCTATGAAAGCTTTTATTTCATTGTTATTAGTATTCTACTTTCATTGGTTTCTTGAATTTATATTTTATTTTATATTACAACTAGCTTCTGCCCGCGACTTCGTCCGCGTGGAACTCCTCCTTTCTTGCAGTCGGTTAAAAAGTAGCCTATGTCCTTTCTCAGGCTCCAAACTTTCTATGTACCAAATTTCATTTAAATCGGTCCAGTAGTTTTAGCGTGAAAGCGTAACAGACAGACAGACGGACAGAGTTACTTTCGCATTCATAATATTAGTAGGGATTGTTGATAAAAAATGTTGCTATAATAAATGTCGAGTGTGGTTATCCCAAAGTCAAACATATTTTGACTTAATTGAATTTTTACATATAACAAATATCCTATTATTTATCAACATATAAAAATGCAAGTTTCTAATACATTTTAGTTTCTTTTCATTTCAATACGTAACTATAGATACTTGTTTACACGATGCTGCGTGTTAGTCGGTACTGCTTGAAGTGCTTGAACTGTCATCATGCACTTAATTATTTCCATTAAAAAATAATGAATTATAAACTTTCGTATGTAGAGATGTGAGTTGTATGCATGTACGCGGTGACATTGGTTGCGACATTGCGTCAGGAAATGACTCTATCGCGGGTCGCTGCCTCTACTCGCCTCTATTATAATAGGTATATGTTGACAAGAGCACACCGATTTTACTAGATAGGCTTTATAGACTATTCTATTATTTTATAAAATTAATAAAATAACTAGATTGTAAGCATGAACTGATGCAGTTGCATATAAGTAGTACCATTAAAAGAACTAAAGACAAGTGATGAATATTTTTTTATTTAATTTAGCGACTTGTATAAAGGTAATCGGGAGATAGATTTGTGTCCATGAAACTCCAATTTGGAGTAAACAATCGGTCAAATCAGTCATTAGCAAGTAGTTCTTTAAATTTTACGCCAGATTTGATGATCATTGCTTAGAAGAAGTAATGAATACTTACTCACGAGCGGAAAAGTTGAGCCACGCTCTAAAATAAATAGTTTAAAAAACGGTACAAAAAATACAGCTTTAAATGACTAACAGGCTATACATAATCTGTGATACTGGTTGCAAATAAAAAAAAATTCCGTCCCACCTTTTCGAGATGGGCGCAATTTTCAAAACTTTATTTGATTATTTCTTGATATTTATTATTATTAGATAGAAAATCTATCAAAATGTTATCATAATGCCGACATTGTCGTTTTTATTGCTGTTAGGAGTGTAATAATATGAACTCCTTACTATACTTACAACATTTCACAGCGTGCAAGAATCTGTTAGGTGTATTAACTGACGTTTTTATGTCTTTTGCCTTTATCATAGAGCTCCTTATATGCCAGCTAGTTAAAAAGCATCTAGAAGTAAATTGTGACCGGCATATGACGAGATTCATAAACATATTTTCGCGTCATACCTTACCTCGTCGAAAGCATACAAAGTGACCATAGAGTTAGAATATCAAGCGGGTTCGATAAATTATTCGTTTTTTTAATATTTATTGTCCATTGTGCGAGACGTCTGTTTGCGGCCTATTATTTTGGACACGCGCAGTGAATCCCAAATTGTCGTTGGCCAAGTTTGTTGAACTCACGTCTGTATTTGCTTATTCTTAAATCGAAAATGGAATTCGATTTTTTGATATTTTTTAGAAAACGAAATGAATTATTATTTTGTTTCATGAAGAAAACAAGCTGTGACTTTTTTTAGTACATCTTTTCATCATAAAATTGGTTACAATAGTTATTAAAGAACAAAAAATAGTAAATAGTAGCTAAGTAACATTCTGATAAAAATAATAAAATTATTATTGCACAAAAATATAAACTCTATTCAAAAATGGAGCCTTATGCTGTTCTGCATTAATTATTAGTTTCATACGGAAGTAGCAATTATAAGCTTTAGAGTTGGTCCATAAAGAATAAAAACTACTCTTAGATTAATATTTTCTTGGATTAATTACACATGGAGCGTATAGTCCAGTTAATAAAGCTGAAATTTTATGTAGCACTTACTCAAGTCTAGTTATATCTAAGTAATTTTACCGTCTCAACGGGTGGTCGATTTTATGGTTATATAGGTACTTCAGAATATATAAATCAAGTAATTGCCTAGCAACCCAATTTGAAATAAAATTTGCGTCTATTTATTTTATTTCGCAACTGTTACTTGCCTGAATGATACTAACTATAAAAAACTGTAAAGTTTTCCAAACGTCAGCAATTACAATAAAATAAGAGAGTTAAATCCGTCACAATATTTTCATTCTAATGTGTAACAACCGCAGAGATATTATTAAAATAACGTAATTTAAACTATTTTTTATAAAAATACCCAGAATATAATGATAGATTTCATAAATATTTATAGAGTTGCAAAAATTAATAACAACGAAACGTTTATATCAATTTTAGACATATCATCAAAGATTTGTTTTGAACCTATCCAACGGAGAAAAACACCACTAGGTATCTCAGCTACAAATTGACAATGGTATAAAATGGGGATCAGCTCATAGCGGTAAAGGTCACCATTTGATAGGTGCCAGGCCCACGCGAGTCTCGTGCCACCAACGTTGAATGCACCTAAAATCCATATTCTTCAACCAATTTCATCTTTATCAGCATGCACTTAGCGCATACTAAATATTATAACAGCCCACTCTGTGAGTTGTGATGAATTCCAATGCTTTTCCCATTTTGATAATGTCACAGGTTATTCGAATCGTAAATGATAACTGTCATTTTAGTAAGTAAGTGGTCATTATTCTTAGTTTATGTGCAATAAGAAATAACTAATACGTGCGTTTTAACGAACGCAGTAAATTCGTCGATCACGATACTACGTTAAAATAGGAAACAAAAGGGATCTTACAGCTAGTTGGGGAATCTATCATCAAACTTATATTGTATGTATAATCATCCCAAAAGAATCAGGGGACTGATTAGTATGTTTTATGATTATGATCTCAATTGGTTTGCGTCAAAAAGATCAGATAGCGCCAGACAGCGTCAGATAGCGCCTAGGTAGATATTCTGCTTCTTACGTAAGTTACGTACCAATTGGTGTCTTAACAATCGAACAAAAGCAATTTTTCGTTTTGGACCAAACCAATTGGGGTCGCTCTCAAACCAAGTGCGTTAGAATAAATAGTCCAGGCGGTTGGTAGCGACTGCCTCGCATTGGGACAAGTTCGTAAAACGAAGTGAGACGATGTCAATCTGTGCCGAGTTAGTAAATACCTACCTATGTCCGCGACAAGTATTACCTATTAGTAGGTCCATAAAATGACCGTCAAAGTAACAATAAACCTCAATAAGCTTTTCGTAAATTTCAAATAGTTTCTAGAAATTTGACACTTTCTACAGCAGTAACATTCTGAAGTTAAAGGAAACTGCGAATTCACACGGTTTCGGACCTCCCATACAGACTGTACTCATACAATTTGTTGTGAAGGCGACCATTGACGCGCTCGAAAATCGGGCCGTTCACACCGACTTAGTTACTTAAACGGAGGTGAGACACACGACAGGCAAAAATGACGTACAAAATGAAATAAATATATTGAGAGTTAACCAATTTCTGATTCCTACGTGGTTATTACACTTGTATATACTTGTATATATACGCATGTGTAACGGATAAAATTCAGTCTGATACAAACAAAGAGAACTGTATTGTTTTCAAAACGCGAATATAATAAATAGGTTATAATTGTTTTATTCCAGTTCTTTATTTACTTCTTCTCCATCACATAAACATTTTTGGTGAATATTGCTAGAGAAATATTTCACGTGGCTAAAACCTCGGGGTCCAGCTAATCTATGTAAGTACCTATAAAGTAAATGAAATTCAGATAGGTATAAGCATAAAATGCTTACCTTCATTGGCTAAAACGATGCAGAACTTACTCGCTAACGCTGTTTTTGTACTGCAAACTCCGTATGTATTCCGTTAGAAATCTCTTTTCTAACTGTAGTGTAAATTTATAACTCAAGTTAACAAGCGATTCGTATGCTTATTCCTAGTTGGCGTAAATGTTAAGAACGATTTTATGGCATTGCGTCCAAAGCGTACATTAACTCAGACACGTGTGGCAGTATAAGAGACGTGAAAATTGGGTAAAGTATGCAGCAGTTTTGTCACAGTGGGTTGATGATTACCCACTATATTGGACTTAGTTGTACAATTACACTGGCTTCTTTCGCGCTTCTATCTGCGCATAATAAGTTAGTACCTACCTAGTATGTTTTTTATCGCACTTCCATAGTAAATTCTAATAATCTTTTTATCTTTATGATGGGACGGATGAGTTCCAGTATGAAAACTATCTTATGTTTTTCAAGACTTAATCGTGAAGAGGACAAACAGACTAACACTTTCTCATTTACTATATTAGTATACTAACCTAACCTATACAACCTAGGGTGGTTACTAGTAGCTTATATAAGAAGACACACAGAACGGTAAAGTACACTTATTTAATAGAAAACCTTACCTTCTTTAAAAGTCACAACGAACAGTTATTACAAACTCGACTAGGTTATAAAAACCTGATATGTAAATCGGAATATTTTCATCCATTCTTAGATTTCAAGATGGCTTAACTAGATTGTTTGCTACTTTTATTGATTTTCCATTTTGACAAGATGATTTGGTAACATATTAATAAATACAGCTATCATCCACTGAATATTCATCGCTGTCAAGGGCTGCAAATTATTTTACATATTAATGTACGAGTATCTGATAACGAAAATGATATTAAGAATGATTAGTATTTTAAAAGGAAAAATTAATTCTTCATCTCCCACAAAGCAACGGAGCTATCAAACTCAATATAACTATTTTAAGTAGTATACATCAATAATTTCTGATGCTCATAAGAATAAAAAATATATAACGGGTTGAACTCGCATATTAATTTTATATTGACGTTTCGAAAACTACAGTTGCCATAATCGTAGCAGACTGAGCTAACAATAGTTAGGTTTTAGTACATCAGATGGTACAGTACAAAAGATAGAGGTATTTATTTCTGACTACAAAGTCAAAACATCGCTTATAGAGGCTAAGGTATGGATAATTATCCTTTTTTCCTGCCAAATAATTCCTAACACTTACCTGCTAAGTCTTTTGGTATCGTCGATTTATTTCATTAGACTATCAGTTAAGTTAATTAACGATTACCGATAAAAAACAGCATTTTTAACTTGATATCAAAGTGCGATAAATAACTTATAAATATTAACTATAAATTGAAATTCGATTCCAGACGGCCGTTGACTCCGTTTTTATGAAGATCTCCTAGAATAAACATACTAAATGAATAATTATGCTAAATAGTAATTCTTATGTTTAGTCATATTAATTAGACTGAATTTTACTACTTCGAAATATCATTATAATTTTACAAAAGCGGTAATATGTGAGGTCAACGATACAATTTATAAAACTTGTATAAAAACTAACCTACTATGTTAAACGGACTTTATATATTTGGAGAGGTGAATTACCCGTGGTTCGTAATATGAATGAACGAGCATATAATTTATTAATTAAACTGTGTATGAGTAACAACATAATAAATTACGTTTGATGTTTTATTGAGGGGCTCTTAAAGTCGTCTTCATATATCAAATTTATCGCGGAATACCTACTCGTAAAAGTGTAATACATTTCAGTGAAACTCAGTAGAGTAGGTACTCTTTGATTTTGACTGAATAAAATTTTCCAAATAGTCAGAAAACTAACCTTTTGACTAAATGTCAGTTGATCAGGGGCATTGCAGCCTTGGAGACTATGACTCACATTACCTTATTGGGGCTTGTATTGTATTCAAATGAATTCAATTTACTTATAATTGTTATTCGGGAAATGGGTCAATGACTAATCTTACGGGTGTCTGTCGTAGGTATAGCTAGAATACTATTTACGTCGTTTCATAGTAGGTATACTAAATAATTATATTAAGTAGAAAAGGGACAAATCTTAAAACTATCTATCTGACCATCACGAAAGCGTGCGCTTCACACTTGAACCTAAGGGCCTAGACAAGGTGCCAACGTTCAGCGTTAACGTTGAATGTTCGAACCTTGTCTAGCCCCCTTATAGACTCATATGAAATATATAATTTAGTCATTTTTAATGTTATTTTCAAGCCTCCTTAATCCTGATTCCACAAAGAATATAAATTCACAAGCATAGAACATCGACAGACCACCGAATACTGGCTCCTACCCCGTCCGCCCCCGGGTACGGAGTCAGCTACTGGCGCGGCAAGAAGTCTTCCCTCTACTACCGCACCTTCAGACTCCCGCCCCGAGTACGAGATCTGTATCTGACACAGCGAGAGGCCTTACAACCTACCTACAGAATCGCATCACATCTATAAGTCAGCTACATTGCTGACGTCTATTTTTGTCTGTTTAAAAGGACTTTAAAAGTGGAAAGATTTAGACCTTGTGTCCTGCTACTTGTTTCAATATTCTGTCAAATTGTCACGTCTACAAAGTAATTTGTAATTACAAATAGGTACCTACATTTGAATTCAAACGTACCTATTTAAAAGATTTATCTATTCAAACGTGTACGCGTGTGTGCTATTCGTTTTCTTATGTCGTCGAGTAATATTTGAAAGAACTTTTTACTTAATTTTACATGCAATCGATAAATCACTCGTACCTAATGAGCATTTAGTTTAAATCTCAGTACGTAGTAAAAGTTAATGTGTTAAAGTATCAAAACTTCGTTAAGAAGAATAATGCAGTTTAAACGTTTAATTGCGAAACAGTGTATTTCGTTTCATCCTAAGCAATCTTGGTGTAGATAGGTATTTCACACGTTACCTCAATCCCTTCTTAAGCTAATCCTTCAGTTTCTTGGTACTAGATATTGAATACAAGTTCTATTTCTCACCTTACATTGACAAATGCTGAAGCTATAACTTAACTTGCAAATAACCGGAAAATTACACGAAGTTGACTGATGGTCCCAACTTGCATACATATTGAAATTGCGTGGTTTGTAATAAATTATGTTTAAGAAATAATACTGACTTGTTTTACCTCATCAGGCGTGAGGTTCTAATTAGAATAATGGGATGATGGTGGTATATATAGCCAAGATAAAGAGATAGCAAAGAAAACAACGAAATAGACAGGTAGGTATACATAACGATATAAATAAATAAGACTGTTTATTTGGCAGTGACAACTATGTTAAATTTGTACGGTAATAAATATTAAGTTAGTAAAATACAAAAGACCGCTAATATTTATACCTATATTTTTACTTACGCTTAAGAAGTAGGTATGTAGAAACAGAGTGTTGAACAAATACAGCAAAGTCACGTAGTCGATTAGTAATAAGGATTTAAATTAATATCAGAATTATGAATCAAAAATGATAACGACACTGAAATAGATCTGGACCTGATCTATTAAAACATTTTTCCGTTCTGAGTCTTGAACAGGTACGTCGCAAAAAACATGTCACTTGTGCTAGTTATCTTAGTATGTACATATTTATGTACCGTTGAAGAAACATCATTACTCGGAAAAGTCGTTAATATAACTACACACAGCGTAGGAGTCTGTTAGACGAAGAAAAATAGACATTAATGTTTTCACCGTTTTCATGCAAATATGCGAAAGTAGTGCAAACAAATGTTTACTAGTAATACTGAATCAATATGAGCTTAGACTGTACGTGATAAGCAAGTTAATTATATTCACTTTAAAATTTCTACTAGGTACTTACTCACTTGTAAGTAGCCAAATAATGACGACCGTTTTTGTCTATTAAGTAAGTAGATTATATTATAAAGGTAGGTTTATAAGTGATGTTGTATCTACAAAGCAAAGCGAACGAATTTAAATCTTACTAAACAGCTTTAGGACAATAATCGCTGTTCTTAGGATCATGTACATGGTACCCCAATTCTTCAGCTTACCCAAAGTTTATTTTTTAATTTTGGTAAAGTTTTTTTTTTCATGGTTTATCATTGAAAAATACATACAGTCCTACGTTTTTACGCATTTACCATGAACACCTATTTTTTAAATTAAATAAAAAAAGCCTTACTTTTATTGAGTCATCTAGTAGTAGTCTCAGTAGTCCATATAAATGGTAGATCGTTGATTGTAAACTATAAAATCATCGTACGTTCCGTCAACTGTAACAAAGCGTGTCGCTTCTGTCCGACTTCCGAAAGTCGCGTGGGTCGAACGTGTTCTTAAGATGTTGTCGTTTAGTTTAGATTGCCATTGCAACCGGCTGAGTAAAAAAGTTAATGAGTTAACTGTAAAAAAACTGGCAACATATACACATGATGCAATAATGACGAAGTTGTCAACAGAATTGTTTTCTTTCGTTTATTCAATAAATTCACAATGTATCTTTTTTTCATGTTATTAATCAATAAACTAACGTAATAAGTTATTGCGACATTAGTTTAAACTAAAACTATATATAAATAAAAGCTGACCGACTGATCTATCGACGCAGGGCCTATGCTACAAGGGTTAGAACCTTGAAATTTTGCACAGGGGTTCGTTTTATAGCGAAAAGGAGCACTAAGAAAAGATTTTTATAAATTCATCCCCTAATAACGTAAAACGGGGGTTGTACGTTGGTATGAAATTTTGACGTTTTTGAAGCTACCAATAGAGGTGGAGAAGTAAATATTCCGTGCGGACGAAGTTGTGGACAGAAGCTAGTTAATAATGAATATAATAACGGTAATTAAATGTGTTATCGAATTGGTTTAGTCTATAACGATAATCGTATCGTTTTTAATAACAAAATGAGTTTATTACATTATAACAGATAAACTCGAATCTATAGGTAAAGGTGTGTAATGTGCAATAACTAAAACCGCTATGAGTATGGTGTCTCTACAGTTAACGTTCGCATAAAAAACAAAACAAGTGCGATAAACCCGTTACAGATTTATGAGGCTTTATACAAATATGCGTAAACCACTGCAATGTAGGTATAATATTCACTAAAAGAAAATATTGTCAAAATTTAACACACTTCATGCATCTTTAATAATTACGTCATTACATTGATGATTTGTTATACTTACGCGGTTGTTGCAGATTAGAACAATTATAAAAGAAAATACGCAAGTTAAATCCGTTATAGTTGTTTAATTCCAATATGTAATAACCGCGAAGGCATCAGGAATTATTTAAGCTCGTGTTTCAAAATATTTACAGTTCCCATAGTAGCAGACTAAACGGTAAAATGTTCAAAACACTAGTATAAAAATTATATACATATGCGATTTAAATCCGTTATAATTGTTTTATTCCAACATCATTACATTTTAATAATATTTACATAGCCCCGGCATCAGCATGCAATAAATCAAAGGAATGGCAATAATATGTGTACATGCACATTAAATTTTATTTCTCTAATAAACGTATATTAATAACTACTTTCTACATGACTACATTTTGATTACGAAATGAGAGATAATTTATGACGTGACAGCATCGACGTTTATGGGAATACTTATATTTATGTAATGAATTATGTTTAGTGGCATATGTACCGTTTTAAAATCGTAGAAAGAAATATTAGTTTCATAAACCGGTTGGTTTCACCACACTTTTATTACTGCCAGTTTGTTTGGCAAAATTCATTTGTTAAAACATTTTCAAATTTGTAACTATGCAAATTAAGAAATGTTGAAGCTTCGCATCGCATAAACATTTCGCATACCAGATCTAATGGGAGCTAACTGAAAAACCTGAAAGTTTGTGTTAAGCACACCATCGGATAACTTTCAGCAAAACCTACCTACTACTAGAACAGATTTAATTCTTCTAGCGTCATTTTATAAAACACAAATCTATACAGTAAAGGGGTTCCATACAAAATTTTGACCCCCAAATTGGAAACAGGTAAGTTTAGCTTTTAATTTTAGCAGTATTTGGAGGATTTAATACATATTACTGGATGGCTTAAGATGGTAGTAATTATTCTAATTAGTACTTACATCACTTCATAATAAAGAGTAAATATAACGTACGTAATTTACGTACTTTAAACTTTAATATAATATTGTATTACAAAAGGTGAATTAGTTTAAAAGCGAACTAGTAATCATTTAGTCGTTAAGAGTGCTCCTTTGCTCGGCGCTTCCATACAAAACGTAATTCCTCATTCTTTCAAGAATTTTGAATTAAACATTATTATTTTTTTCTGCAATTATGATCGGATATGGCATAGCTAGGTCTAACTTTCGTTATTTTTATTAGATTATGTAAGATATTACAATCAGAGATGATATTAGATTCGTAATTTTACACGAAAAATAGACACATTTTCAGAGGACTTGTTCGCATACATTTAAAGATTTTCATAAAGATTTCAAAAAATAGAAGCATCGGAAATATCCTCAAGATTGAAAATAAACCATAACTACAGTATTAATATCACAATTAATAATTTACAACGAGAATTCGTACTTTCGAAATAATTTCCAATGAAATGGCGATATTAGAGAATACTTATTTCACGCGAGGTTTGAAAATGCATTTGTGTGCGTGTCCGAATTATTCCGACAGCCGCCGAACGTGTTTGACAAGTTGTCAAGAAAGACAAGACGAATTGCCAGTCAGTCATAGACTGTCATTGTGCAGATTTGATGGCGTTACTTTTACTTAATAATTAATTCATTAATAATAGTAACTAAAACTACCACGGCTAGATTAACGGACTTCTGAATTATCTGACTAGTGAATTGGTTTTATTGCGACGATCTTATATACTTAGCTACCTACGACGACTGTGTGACAGCGGACTTGGAATTACATTTCATTACGATTGTTCATTATGCGTAAGTACTAATATCAATTTATTTTATTATTATTTATTAACAGTTGGAACCTATCTAGATATACTTTATACTTAATCACTCGAAGCGATCATGTCTTTTCATTACTTTTCAACATTAAGTGTCTTACACTTGATACTCGAACGTCTATAAATAATATCGATATGTAATATCATATGATATATTCAGTAGAAAATGAAAATTTAACGGTGTGGATTTTTTTTTCACAGCAAAACCTAGAAAATCTAGTAAAACGAGACTTTGGCTATCAGCTCGTCGTAAAAAACCAAGCGCATGGATTTACAAGAAACGAAACATGTGAGCATTCATTTTATAATTCACATAATGTGCAATCAATCAATAAGTCATAGCGAAGTTTATAATTATGTTGTAAATTAAATTTACAATGGTGAATTTAAAAATTTTGATTATGTATCTCATAGTTACTGTTTGTACAAATACTATTAAGCACAGTCTAGTAGCATTAGATAAATGTAATTTGTTGGAATGAAACAACTATTAACGGATTTAACTCGCGTATTTGTATTTTATTATATTTGCTGACGTTTCGGATTCTTTACAGTTTCCATAATCATTTATTGTTTTTTTGTAGGATAGCGGAACAAACTTTACAAGATGCCGCAACAGAAAGGTGATTCTGTTCTGTTCGGGTGGACTGTGAATGTGATCTCTCTTATATATAGGAATAGATCGTTATTCCTATTGTTTTTTTTTTAATAAAAATATTTTTTTTGACAAAGAAATTTTATGGGTATCTATATTCATACACGGTGCTATCTACGTTTCAAGATTGATTGTTGTTTGGTGTAGGTACTCCATTGAAATGCTACATTTTTGGGGTTAGCTTGCATTTGTCAGAGGCCTCAATTTTATTTTTTACTACCTAGCGATTCGCCCCAGCTTCTCTCGGATCCCTGTTTTTTTTATTTTCTATAGCCTATTACTTGTGTCAATTAACGTTTAGTCTTAATAGAACCATAAATATAAAACTAAAAAATAATAAACGAAAATTTGAGAAATAAATACAAGTCCACGATATTATATCTAACTTTCTTTCAATCATTTTACAAATCCCCACAAAATGTAACTTATCTATGGAGCAATGACTTTTTATATACATATACTAAGCATTACCTATTGTAAATTATGCCTAAGTGAGCTATCAGATTATTAAGTCAATACAATAATAATGTCTGTATTTTCTTTGGCGCAAGATTGATGTAAATAATTATACCTATCCATTGCCAATTTATTATTTCTTATCCCCAAATTTATGCTGAACCCGATTATGATGATAATGTAGCTTTCGAATGGTGAAAGAATATTTAAAAACGGTCCAGTAGTTTTTGAGCATATTCATTACAACCAAACAAACAAAGTTTTCCTCTTTATAATATATTATTATTAAGTATAGTATAGATTGGTATCATCAATATTTCCTTTTCATTTATGGCCAGCCAGGGGTGTTTCAAGATGTCTCGGTTGTATGTACTTATATCTGTATACTAGCCTCTGCCCGCGACTTCGTCTACGCTCGATGAGTAGGTAGGTACCAGGTACTTTACACAATATCGTTATAAAATATAGCTTAAGTATATATTTTTCTAATGTTTAAGCTATATTATTGTAATGTTTCAACAAAATCCATTCAGTAGGTAGGTAGTTTTTACTTGAAAGATAAACAAACATACCTACCTAAAATTTTTACATAGGTACCTACATCCATCCATCTATTCATAAGATTGTTACTACGGTAGGTAGTAGGTAGGTACCTACTATAATATTTTGCTTATATTCGACCTGATGCTCTAGTGGATAGTAGGTAGGTACTCCTGGTTTGAACTCATCACCTTCTGGTAAGTAGGTACCTAACGTAAATATTCCAAGTAAATACCTACCTGCCTATTTTCACTTTTACCCGTTTTAGTTAAACCAGAGGACTCGTCGAACTTTGTGCAGTGTTCTAAGAAAGTAAATTGTCTTTATATTTTTTTAAGTTAAACATTATAATAATGGTAACAAGCAGAATTCCTATATATGTAAGTATATATATTTATATGTAGGTATTATGTTTACTCTACGTACTTACTTAAATATTTTTTTTTATCCAAAAACGTACCTACTTACTTGACATCGACCAAACCAAAATAAGGTACGGAAGTAGGCATTTAATTTAAAGTCAAATAAATTTTGTAAAGACTCGCTGTCACACACACACTAGCATGAATATTGGTTACGACGTTCCCTCTCGCTCGCGCGCCCGAAGGCGGCTGACCGATGCAAGCGAAATTGACCCTTCGTTTTCTAAACCTGAGAATCCATAGCCGACTTGGCGGTACAAAAAGGTGCACTCTTAAGGGAGGACCGCTTCCAGCTCTCTTACATTTTGCGATAAATATACCGTACGTATTCACGCAGTTTTAATTTTTCGCTCAATTAACAAAGGTCACGTTGTTCGCGTATGCACTAGTATCATAGTCTTAATTCCCTTTAAACTTTAATATTAAATGTAAGTATAGTTACTTTTTTCTGCCACGTTTTATAATAGTTAAGTTTATTATAAAAAGAGCTGAGAGCGCGTTGGAGAGCAGAGTTTAGAGATCCGTAGTTTTATTAACCTGTTATTTGGCATGTTCTAATAAATAGGAACTTAATAGTTTTAGGCTAAGGGTATCAATAATTATACTATCTATGTATTTATTTAGTAGGTCGATTACCGATTTATATTTAACGTCCTCTAAACTTCAATGTTTCACTAGTATAATAAAATTAAAAAATTATTCATAAATTTTTATATGTCTTAGGTAATATAATTATGGCTAGGTACTTGGATCTAGGATGACTTATCACTTATGTATTTATGTATGTTTATCCATTGTATAGTACCCATAGTACAAGCTATGTTTAATGTGGGACACGATCAATTGGATGAATTCTCCAAAGATACTTATTATTTATTATTCCGTGCAATGGTTTATGTACTATAGCCATAATAAATTTTACCATCATCGCATATTGTCAATTAAACTGTATAGTACCTACGTAATGCAGACACACTTAGTGAAACACTACGGGTTTCTTGTCAGTGTATTTTTTAACCTTAAAAAAGTTCAACCCTAAAAGACACTGGATCAAAAAAAAGTGTGAAAAGATCGAGACGGATTTTCATTATCAACTCACGTTATACTCACATAAAATTAACGCTTAATTAAATAACTTATAAATGTATGATTACAAATGTCAATACAAAAACAGTCGTAAAAGTTAACATTTTAAACGGTAGGGATCAGAAAAGTTAACATACTTAAACTAGTGTAATTTAAGGTACTTGAATGCCATTCACTAAACGCTCACAAATGTATTGCAAACTTGCATACACTTAATTCAATTTAATAATAGTCACGTGATTAAGTAAACAATTATATATATTACAGAATTATTAAGGACCTCACAAAGATATTTTAAACTTTAGATTAAATACTTCAGCGTACTGGACTCAAAATAATCATCTGTAGGTCTATGCCTAACATCTGCACTACGCTACTTCGATAAAATACTTACATCAAACGTTAGCTTATACGTTTAAGTAGCGTCGTATCGATGTTAGTGATAGGCCCCTTAAAAAAATCAACATGACCTCTGCATTATTCTCATATTTTTCTGCCGACCGTCAGGTGTTTCTCCAACGAAATAGTTGTTTTCTTCGTAATAGTTTATCATTAAATACCGATCGCGTTCCGATTGCGATTGTAATCGCGATAGAGTCTACCCTATACTCGTAATGACCATCTTCGAGGAGAATGTGAGAATGTTTCCATTTACTATGCAATTTGGTAAACATAAGAAAATATATCATAATCTCCTTTTTTATTTTATATTTAAAAATTGGATCCAGACGTTCACTTTTTTTTAAACTGTTAATTTGTATTATGGTCCAAGATCCCAGAGCGATCTGACGTAACTTATTTTCTGACGAATGAAACCTTAAGATTTCAGTAGCGTCTAGAGTGCCTTGAATATCTACGGGCTTGTGAAAACTGTCAGAGTGACACCAGGGCTGGTACCAGGTGAGAAAGGTGACTAAAAATAAGAGCTATCTTACTTATTTTCTCATGGCTCATTTTTATATATATCATGTAGAATATTATTTTAAAGTAATGGATATAAGTGTCAGACACTTGAGATTGACCAGAACTTTTGTCAGACACTTTTAAGCTACCCAAAAAATGGATCTCAAAGATGGATGAACATAAGCATATCATGTTTAGGCTCATTCGACTCGGTATGACGAGCACTTTCTAAATAGAATATGATGATGGTAGTGTTGATGATGAATCCTGAAGACTACTATGGATCTCGAAGTTGGATGATCATAGGCATATCATGTTTAGGCTCATTCGACTCGGTATGACGAGCACTTTCTAAACAGAATATAATGATGGTAGTGTTGATGATGAATCCTGAAGACTACTATGGATCTCGAAGTTGGATGATCATAGGCATATCATGTTTAGGCTCATTCGACTCGGTATGACGAGCACTTTCTAAACAGAATATAATGATGGTAGTGTTGATGATGAATCCTGAAGACTACTATGGATCTCGAAGTTGGATGATCATAGGCATACCGTGTTTGGGCTTATTCGACTCGCTATGGCGAGCATTATCTGTTTCAATCAGTGTTGGCGTCAATCGATTACAAATGTAATCCAATTACTAATTTTATTACTCAGTAACCGATTACTCAAGTAATCGGGTACCCTAGTCACAGCCAGTTTATTCCGAAACTATAAGAGCTACATTATTAAAATTTGGTGCGTAGATGTATTCTGTAAACCGCATTAAGATTTTAAAATAAAATCAGAAAAAAAAACAAAATTTTTGGGGTTCCCCATACATTGAACTGAAACTCAACATTTTTTTTTCATCAGACCTTTACATGTGGGGTATCTATCATCATGTGTTTAGAAAGTGTTCGTCATACCGAGTCGAATAAGCCCAAACACGATATGCCTATGATCATCCAACTTCGAGATCCATAGTAGTCTTCAGGATTCATCATCAGCACTACCATCATCATATTCTATTTAGAAAGTGTTCGTCATACCGAGTCGAATGAGCCTAAACATGATATGCTTATTATCATCCATCTTTGAGATCCATTTTTTGGGTAGCTTAAAAGTGTCTGACAAAAGTTCTGGTCAATCAAAAGTGTCTGACACTTATATCCATTACTTTAAAATAATATTCTACATGATATATATAAAAATGATCCATGAGAAAATAAGTAAGATAGCTCTTATTTTTAGTCACCTTTCTCACCTGGTACCAGCCCTGGTGTCACTCTGACAGTTTTCACAAGCCCGTAGATATTCAAGGCACTCTAGACGCTACTGAAATCTTAAGGTTTCATTCGTCAGAAAATAAGTTACGTCAGATCGCTCTGGGATCTTACTCTATTACTTAGCTAATTATTTTTTTATTATTAGAGTACACTTAAAAATACCTGCAGGTAGATGCATATTTATTATCATGATAATGTAGGAGAATCAGCAGGAGCGGCTATATCTACTTAACAACTAAGCAGTAAATGGTTGAAGTAGAAAATTACGCTTTGAAATGACAATTCGCGGTCAATTTCTTTACAATCTTGTATTATCGGCTCAACTTGCAAATGTTATTTAATTTTAGACCGTATCCACGTTATAACAAAGACGTCAAAGGAACTTCGGACAAGTTGACTTTAATTTGTAACTCCAGAGGGTATGGCTAAAACATTTATTTGTTGCGGTTAAGTTTCAAAGTATTCAAAATAACTTGTTGGTTTAGTCAGTTATCTTTGTTTAGTAGGGTAACTAACATTGTTAGTCAACTAATTTTCACTATAGCACCCTGTAGGTAACTTAATGTGGAGTAGACAATAAAATAGAAATAACATAAATCAGGAAAATACTAGGTAATCGTTTTAAAATGGTTTGTAAAGAATATAATATAAGAACATCATTGCCTATTACTTACACATGAAATCATGAATAAAGTTAATAATTAAAAAAAAGAAAATAAGAAAAAATCTACTTTGCGATAATTCCTATATTTTCCAAGAAAATATCCTGTCACAAATTAAGTCATTTTATAATTCCTTGCTAGGAGAAACATATTTTCGAAGTTATAGGGGCGCTAATATACCTATCATAGTCATTTTATACAAGTAGATATAAAACTATGATGGTTTTATTAGCCTACGTTTAAGTCACGATGACAACGGTAATAAAATAGACATTCCTTAAATTTTGTCATACCGGCATCATAGCGACAAACAATAGATCATTAACACTTAAATAAATGTAATTTATTACACAGAAACAGTTTCATTTATGAGGCAATTCAATTAATCAATTCGAAGGTAAAATAAATTGGACAGCTTTTTATAATAGTGCTGCCATTATGAAGTCCTAATTTTTGTTATTTATTATACAGACGTGTTATAAAACATTACGGCGTAAAATATAAACCCCACACGGCTAAACACGCCACCATCACTTTGCAAAAACACTGTTCATATTTGAAAATACCTGTTACTATTTTATGCTTTAATTTCAATAAATCATTATTTATTACTGAACAACACCACTAATTTCAATTAGTGAATGAATTTACATCTACGGAATTTTATGATTAAATAGTAATCACTTGTGAACCTGAGCATAATGTACCTACCTATTACTATTATCCATCAATATAACCATCCTACGGTGTTTTGTAAGCATCTTGTCAAACTTTATTGATACCTACAGAAAGGCTGTGTTCCACTACCTTATAATAAAGCATCGACATCACGCCTGACGTCAAAATTACTTGAAGCTATTTGGAATACACCTGTCAGGGCGATGACATACCTACTAAGCGACAATATTATTCCAACGAAACCTGCATTTCTCATTTCCTCTTTACAAACCTTTCTTGATACTAAAAACATTGATCAAGTTTAATTGCTTGAATCCTGATTCTTTCGTTTTTTAATTTTTCCCAGTAAAAATCGAAAAATGTACACAAATATTTTATGTCCTCCTGTCCAAACTGAAACAAGCTACATCATTAATCAATTGCTCTAGTATACGTGGGTGTGACCGATATGGGAACTGTCTGAAGATAGCGTAGGTACGTTTGGTCTTTTGACTCCTGGACTGTCTTGCCATAAGTTATGTCTCAAGTTTGCAAGCAAGTGGAAGCACGTATTGTACTGAGTGTAAATTTATTTTAATTACATTAAAAAATATAGACCAGGTACTATTTTTTAAAATTGTCAAATAGGTAATTAACATATTTTTTCCATTATGACTTGGAAGTTTCTCGTGTTCTTAATAACATTTCGTTATTTTTTAACCGTTATGTTGCTGTTGTCATTACACTACTTACTTACATTATATAGATAAAGATAGAGATGAGATTTATTTTAGAATAAGTTTGTTTTTAAATAGAAAGTGACAGTCTAAGTTTTCCACCCTTAAATACTTATTTCAAGCATTAAAACACCAGATACCACCTACAGTAACATTATCAAGAACTTTGTACGCCCACCGCTTTTAAGTCTGGATTTTATCATAAAGTCCTACACTCCTACTTTATATAATTACCTCGACATCCACTATCACTTATTTGTCTACTTTATCTGTGTCCACTAGTTTTCATCGTATTAAAATGCAAATTTAATTAATAATATTTGTAGATTCTGTTTCATTTGATTTGATTCGATTTTACAGACGCGTGTCGTAAAAGGTACCTAGGTAATATTATACTTGTACAATATACTAAACGTCAAGTTTTATCTACAAAGACATATTTTAATACTTGTATTTTATTTCCAAAGGTAATATAAACCGATGCGTTAATAATCTCAATAAATTTTGTTCGATTTTTTTATATGGCTTAATTATTTTATCCACACCATATCTTTTACGTATAAGTACTGGTTTTAATGAGCACTAGTTTATATTGGTATTATTGGGTTAAATAAACTCGCCTCTTTTGCTAATTCTACTTCGCATTTTATTGAAAAAAGCTTTTTCTATGTTTTCAATAAGGTAATTAGTACCTAAATATTTATTTGGTAAGTAATACAATAGAACATAAAGAAATAACATAACATCGTATTAAACTTTATACAAAAAACGTACCTAGTTTTTAATTAATGACAAGTTTATAACCTACGAAACATAATGATGTCCAATTTTGATTATAGATGAATTTCTATAGGTTGTATAAAAATCTGTTTGTATTTGATCTTAATCTTAAAATAATTCAATACTTTTATGCAAAGCGTGTTAATGTCCTCTTATACGTCGTCAAGTTTTTAACAGCATGAGAAGTGAAAATACATTAAAATACCAAACTTGAAGATTAATATAATTCATTAGATGCGACAATCCGGAATCGTAACTCGTCCCGTATCTGACTCTTTCAATTGATAAAACATGTAACCCAGAGCCATAACTTTGTTTTAATTAGCTTTACATATCTGTTAGAATAAATAACTTACCAATACGTACACCTGTTACAATAAATTTGAGAATAACCATACAATAGCGTAAAAAATGCAGGTGCGTGCCCAATACGCGCTCATCGAGTCTGCACCTTGTGTTTTTTTAACTTAAAAAAGTCCGTTAAAACGTCGTTTTTTCGGTTCAGTATTCGAATTTGTAATTTTCTACCGGGCACCGTGAAGATGGGTGGGTGACGTATCTATTAATGTGATAAGACGGTTCTGTAATGTGGTCGGATAATTGAAACGGCGTGTTAGTTTTTACTATAATAAGACAATTTATTTATCGCCACATCGGTTATTATTGACGCTAACAAGCGAATATTTCAATTCTTGATATAGATTTGAAATGGACAGTAATACTTATAGAAGATTTATAGATACAGAACAATGTATAGTATAATATATAATGTAGTTATTAGATTATAAATAACATCAATAACGAGTTCATTATACTTCGAAATCAACATATTAAACATTATGATGGAAGAAAAAAACCTAGCCAGGTAAGTACTAACCTTCTCATCTAATACATAAGTACCTACCTACATACTAAAATAATAAAGCTTTGCAGTATATCTCGCTTATGGCAACTAAGTCGTAATTCCACGGCACATCTTAATTTAGTGTAGAAATAATTAGAATTTCCCTTTTCGTGTTTTAATTGCATTTTCACAGGCAAAGAGGCAGTAAATCATTGATTAACGGGAAATTAGCTTAGAACAGTTTGGCCGTCCCGCCGGCTTGCCTCACGGTAACAGTTGAAATATGGAAAGCTCTCGCATCGTACCGGACCCGGTTGCCATAGTTAAGGCCAATATTAAATTCCTCATATTAAATTTTCTAATGTGGAACACACAACAATACTTTACTGAGAGATCATAATGAATAGGTGGTATACCTTTTCAGCGGCATGTTGGTTTAGTGGTCAGGTCCCCTGATTATGAGACCGGAGGTTGCAGGTTTAAATCTTGATAGGGCCAGATGACAGTGTGATAAACAAGAGCTATATGAACTATATCTGTATATGATTTCGATATCTTATAAGTACGTATTTATGTACGTGTATGCGTTGTCTAGTAGGTACTTACCATACGAGCTTTGCTCAGTTTGGGGCTAGATCAATTGTAATATATACGTATGATGCAAGTATAGAGCTGCGTCATTAGATTTTCCACATCATTTATACTGGGGAAATATCTAATCATCGTCACATTTGCGGTACAGGCCTTATACATATAAAATATGACAGTTGAATAATAATAGGTAAACATATAATATATTAAAGATAAGACCTCCTCTTAACAATAGTTGCGAACGTTAAGAAAGGCTCACATTCGCTTAATATCGCAAACAATTTATTAACCTATGACCGATGGTCGGGCCGTAAATATCGCGACCCGCCGACCCGCGCTATAAAGTGTGAAGACATCTGCGAATCTGAGGGGCATTGTGTGTGATGTATTGCTGTGCAGCACACCACTGATTGTGCACTTTATAGTAAGCACAATTATTAGTAGGCTACTTCGACATTTTAAGCAGCAGCATAAGGTTTTCGACATGAATGAGCGAAGACTTTCAGCAACCGCTTTTTTGTAAGACTGACGTAGGTACTATCGCATGCTTTCGGGGTATGCCATTTTAGAAAAAAATTGCTTGCACTTGTTGCTTCACACACAGCCGCCAGGTACCAGGGTCCTTCAAGCGATTATTGCCTTAAAGGTGTAACATCGCCAGCACAGTTGATAGTACACTTGAGGAATTGAAAAGTTGCGTTGTCGACACGAAGACTAATTTTGTCTATGGCCTTGAACCACACTTTAACTATAAAGTGAAAAGTTTTTACTTGTAAAGTCGTCGCTACCTTCTCCTTCAATATCTAGATTTCGTTTACTTAAGTATTTCCATATTATAAATCTCAAATATTATCAGTGGGAAAACTGTTAATTTGGTTTGGCTATGAACAATCGGTTGTAGATCTTTAGCGTTAGATGCTCACACGCAGCGTCGCCTTCAGGTATTGGCTCTGCAGCCGTTTAATTGCCTTCCGATAAATAATAATCTTCACTAATACGCATTTATCTGAAATACGTGCTTAGGTAATCTATGGACCCTTCACATGGTTGATTTAACTTTCACTTTATGTGTGTAATTAATACTGAATTCTATGTGAAATCTATTTTCTCATACTTTGACACAACAGATCAATTGATCTTAATTGTTATTAGGTACTATTTTTTATAGGTCCAACCTACTATTTTCTTTTATTTTCATATTGCACATTGACGTATCTACGGATTTCAAGCTTTAAAATGGATAGCTAGTTCATACGAATGAACTATAATTTATATGTAATACCACAACTGTCTAGCTATAAATTACTACATAGGTAAATAAGAAACACCCAGTGCAAGTGACATTTTTTATAATATACAAAACATAACTTGAGGCATCACATTCTGAATTATCCTGCCGTTTTTCTCACATTAGCAAGATCCATTAAAACGGTCCGCGCGGCGCGGCGCGGCGGCGTGGCGTGGTTTACTCGCGCGACGTGTTTTTGCCGCGACATGCGCTGATGTCGCGCACTCGCCGACTTTTTGTCGCGCGTTTATGACCCGGTCTGGTGAGTAGTGCTGCTACGGTAACGAGGGTCTACGTACAGTATATTAAATATTTATTTATAGTTATATACCTAATAACATTAAAAAACAGACTTTACACCAGTAGTAAAGGTTTACGCGTATAGCTCGTCCTTTTCCATTGCTTAACTCCAAGCTTCGTAATTCTACCTATTCAGAAATAATCTCATATCATTCCTAAACATGACGAAAACTTATTTAGTTAACTTTAAAGATTACACATAAATACCTGTATAATATACTAGCGGTTCGCCCCGAATTGGCACGGATCCCTAATTTTTTTCCAAAATAAAATTTAGCCTATGTTACTCGTGGATAATGTAGCTTTCGAATGGTGAAAGATTTTTTAAAAACGGTCCAGTAGTTTTTGAGCCTATTCATTACAACCAAACAAACAAAGTTTTCCTCTTTATAATATTAGTATAGATATAAGTACTTACCTATATTTAAAAAAGTTATATTGTAATTATAATACTTATCGGTATAGTATAGTAATTGTTGACGATTCAACCTCTTTTTATAGTTTTATACTTTTTATGTGTTTTATGTTTAGAATGTTTGTGTTTTGTTTTACATTCCAAATTGTCGGTTGTTTTTCAGTTGGTACTAAACTGTGATAGAAACCACTCGCTTTGGTTTAAATGAAGATAGTTAGTTAGTTTACAGTCCACATTTTGCAAAATGTAATGATTCTAAACATAAAACACATAAAAAGTATAAAACTATAAAAAGAGGTTGAATCGTCAACAGTAATACATTAAGCATTATTAGGTCCCCGATGAAGACTACATAATTTTTAGTTTCCACTACCATTACCCCTAGGCACTTTATTGGAGAAAAGGATGAACGCCAATCTCTGTTTGTTTCGCTCGACTAGGCAGATTTATTATTAAGATCATTCAAGTATTATTCTTTCTATTTTTTAACAAATAAATCGTACATGCACACTTTATTGAATTTCTTGATAGTATCGATACAATTATCGATATACCATTTTCACCACGCTATTTCTTAAAGTCGAAGCGACTTTTTTTATCGCTAACTTCCAATTACGAGTGGACATGAAATTCATTGAATGATTTTGTCTTTACCTACCATCAGTGAAGAGGGTATGACTCCTGCCACCCGTGTATTAATAAAACTATAGTTTTAATTTCTCGGTCAAAATATAAAAACAAATACACTACAACGATTTGATGGCCTGTTGGTCTAGTGGTCAGAGCCCCTGACTACGAAACCGAAGGTTGCGGGTTCATATCCTGCTTGGGGCAGATGTCAGTGTGATGAGCACTGGCATCTGTATGTATGTACCTGAGTCTTGGATGTCTTATATGTATTGATGTATGTTTATCCGTTGTCTAGTGCCCATAGTACAAGCCTCGCTTATTTTGGGACTAGATTAATTGGTGTGAATTGTCCAAAGATAAAAAAAAAATGAAAGCAAACAAAGGTCTTATAAAATGCAATTCCCAATCCATTAATAAACGAGATATAGGTCATTTCGTTGCGTACAAAAAATCCTACTTACACTAACTTAATAAAGACCAGAAAAGAAAAGCGGACACAAAATTTAACTCCAGGCCAATGTTTTTTTCAATCTGATTTACCAATCGGATGTTAGCATCTTAGCTACATTGCTATTTCATTATAGGTGCCTAGGTACTGTTTAGGTGCTATTAATAGCATAAAAATGTTTGTAATGGTTTGCTAAAATGACAAATTACAAAAATACGGAGAAAACTATTCTAGTCCATAATATTTTTTCCCAATTTGATCTAAGCTAGATCAACTTTTCACAATCAAATTAAACGTTCATTGAAATCGTTAGACCGTATTGTCATATCGTAAACTCATATCCGATAAAGCCGAATTAATACAAGGAAACCACATGCTAAAAAACCATGTGTCACATCAAAAGGCCGAAACCAGTTATATGACGTAATAAAGTTCATTGAACTTAACAAAGATGGCGATTTAATCACAGTCTGAGTGAATTAATTATACTAATTAATTATTTATGACATGTTCCCATGGGACTTGCTTTAGTTATGCACTTGTTTTTATGTTCAAACACATGGAAGTTGTAAAGACATTTTTCTTCGAGATTTCATCACTTCTGATTTTATGATTTATTAAACTACTGACAAATCAACAAACTACTACAACTAGGTACTCTACTTAGCTACTTGGTTAGTATATTTTGATAAAAAAAAATACGTTTTCTTTTCACGGTTCCAATGGGTAATCCATTGAAATAAAACACCTGTATGAAATTCGACTGTTTTGCCTAAGTACCTATTAATAAAAATATGCCAACTTAGTGTGCTACGAATTTGGGTAAATAGGTAGTTTAGGCTAACCAGACCAGACCGACAGAAGACTGCAGAGTTGTTTTGTTTGTAAGGATGTTCTTTTCTTTACCAGTCAAATTGAACCATAGGGAACATTATTATGCACCCAGTTGGTTCGTTACCGATGATAGTAATACAAGTGTTTACCTTTTTATTTGACGTTATTGACTTTTAAAAATATGTGTTGCGAGACAATTACATCAAATTTAACTGTACTATAACCTATAGCCTTTTACTGTAGCAATAATTTGATGACACCACCTATACACCCACAGGCTCAACGCCTTAAATTCATAAAATTCATGTTATTATGTTTTCGTTTACACATTACGAAGGGTCATTTAAGAAAAGAAGTACTTGATATTCCACATATTGTTTTTATTATATTCGTAAAATATTAGCAATAACGTGTTCAAATAAATGACATTGGTTGAAGAAATAAATACATTCTATCAAAGTTTTATTTGCAATCATAGTTTCATAATACGCTACCTACCTACTATTAAACGACACAAACTTGTATAAAAAGTACGATATCTGAATATCTTGCTTATTATGCTTGTAAAGTTGGAGCAGGTATACTATTTAAAACTGAAAATTGGTATCACTTTACAAAATCAAAACACTATTTTAAGAATAGCAAAATCCTTATCCAGATAAAATGTACAGCAGTATGGGCAATGTTACAAAAAAATCGACAGATATTGTCCGATTACGAGAGAAGTCTCGTAACCAAAAGCCCTTCGACATGGTATTGCACGATCCACCCACAAGCCCCATAATATCTTGGATTAATGGTACACCTTCGATTTAGAACACCACACTTATCATCGGTGACGTGGGCGCCATCATTACCACCTATGTAATTACTGCCTTATATGACCAATGTCATATTGTTATGACATCTCTGAACAAGATATGCAGACTGAATATTGTGTTACTTTCGCAATGTCCTAGCTGTGCCTCTTGTCTAACTGATAACATGATTTTATCGAAAACATTTAAGTAATTAACGAAAATAAAAAACTAACGGGTAACAGACTAATGTTCCAGCTATAACTATTTATACTTCAACTTATTATCTTCAAACAGCTTAAACGCGAGACTTACCTACGTGAAAACAGGCAAACAGTCAAATTAATCTTGTGTGACTGTTTGCTTGATACTATATATAATACTACTGAGTCGTACTAGTGAACTTTCAACCGCTGCATCAAAACATAATTCTTACTCCGTCAATATTTACATTAGCTTAAAACACTACTAGAACGAAACAAGGATAAAAGTTACAGCCTATGTCGTGTCGTGAAACTTTTAAAGTACCTAAGTATGTTGTACAAGAAACAACAAAATCATGCACACCTAGTTAGATTATTCCTCTTATCGTCGATAATTGATCGCACTAGTTACTTTACTATTTAACCAAAATTCTTTACTAATTTGACCAAGTTACAATGTAAAATAAAACCATAAATTGTAGACATTTTAAGGAATGGTTTGTGTAATATTAAAAGAAAAGTTTTATCATAAATCGGATAGAACCAACTAAAGGCGAGAAGTGGGCAGAGGGTCGCAACCACAGGTGCAGCGCGTAAATCGCGCAGGTAGAAACGTCTACCCCTTTCTATAAGCAGACGTAGTAAACATTTTGATAAGGCCAAAATAACATTAAATAGGAGCAGTAAATAAAAAATATGTAAAAAGAATTAAGCAATCAATTCGCGTAGGAGTGTAGTATAAACATAAATCTTACAAATGTTTCGTCTCCAAATAAGAAAATATGAGCTATTTATTATTGTTCTCAATACCTATACTTGTAATGAAGTTACCATAATATTTAAGGAAGCAATATTTTTTATACCTATATGCAGCATTTTGTTACATACAACATAATATTTACGGAAGCAATAATTATAATAATAATAATATTCTTATACTTATAGCTATTTACAGTAAACAGGCAAACATTTAATTGCTTAAATTTTATAAGAATTAATTTACATACCTAAAGTAGAGGGTATAAATACAAATACGAAGACTTAAAATCGTTTTATATGTCATAACAATATTTTACTATAATATCTAAGATCCATAGCATAACGTTGTCTATAAAGGTAAAAATCATCACACATTAAAATGTTTCCCGTCCCTGCAGCGGACGTGTTTTTTAAACCACGATAGAATTTATATACATAAGAGCGGTGTTCACTATTTTCGTGCTTAGTCGTTTTTTTCCAACACTAAATTATGGTATAGACGAACATTCCGCCGTGATTTAAATGAGAAGGCGGCAGATTTCGGCTCGAGATAGTTTTTTTTTACTTCACTATTCTGTTCACGACATACAGTCAAAAAGTTTGTCATTTTTATTCAAAACCGTACCCTTCATACGCTTTACCTACAAAAAAGTTTTGTAAATTTGGACAACTTAATCAAACTTGTTATAATCTACGTAAATATCGCAAATTTAAAAACAATTGCTTCCAATGCTAAATTTGACCTACTTAAAATTTTACTTGAATGGAATGCATTTCTGATTTTTTCAAATTAGCTTGTAAAAAATGCGATAATAACCAAGAGTCTACTTTCATCTCTTCAATAAATTAAACTTTAGCAAAACATCTCTGCATTGGCTTTTCTATAAATTTTTATTCATATATCCCGTAGTATTATATCTCGCGTTGGCTGTACGAACTATACGAAAGTGTGTATCGTAGTTTTTTGAGTTAGCAGGTTATTTCTGATAGAGCAATGCAAGCTGAGTCGTTATTTAAATTGTTTAGGGTCAGTGGGGAACGCTAAATTACGACCGGGTCTAGGAACACGATCCTTAAGGTTGTATTATTATAGTACGTGTATTTATATTAAACTATACATACGTGTTCAGTGTGTTAATGTGATTTTATCTATTACAGAAAAAATGTCTTAGTATAAAATATATTCGGAAAATGGCTGTGACAGATGGATAGATACACGAATGATCCTATATTTTTTTCAGTCGTGTGAAACCAGTTAAACTTCCTTGATTTCTGTCTACTTATTTCCGTTAGGTAAAGTTATAATAATAATTCTGTGGTCCTAATGAAAAGGGTCATACGGTCCTATCGAATGTGAAATTACTTTTTACTAGAATCGTATCATACTTATACCTTTTTTCACAAGGACCGTCTCACACTTAAGTTAACCTTTTCACTAGAACCTCAGGTCAGGTTGAGATCAGACAGGCGACAGGTTATTAAATTATAAACTTAACATAATACGTAAAAACCCTATACCTACTAACCCCACTTAATTAGAAATGGATAAACTGGTGATTAGTTAGGAACGAAGTCATTAGATAAAGTCAATACCGTATACTTATTTTTTTTAATTGATATAAGTAAGTACCTACCTATAAAAAGGGAGGTATTGATCCATACTAAGGTATCTATTAATTTTGATGTACTCATATTGAGTATTAGAAATTCAAAGTAGATTGAATTATAATAACGTCGGCCTACCAAATAATTTTATAACAACCGAATACAAATAAGTACTTTGTTTCGAATCAAAACACAAGGCCTGTTCTTTTCAATTAACGAACATTATTTAAGTGTATGATTAATTTTATCTCTACCGCTGATTGCGTCTTGATGACTTACATCATAAAACACCTGATGATACACTGAGCTACAAATTTACACTTTAATACTATACCTGTTGGGGTGATAATTGCCTGTAAGATTATATTGATTTAAGATGCATTTCGCAGGTGAGGTTGTGTTTAAAAATTCTATTGCCTCAGGCACAGTTATATAGTTTAAGTTTCTAGTAGATTGTCTTCGTTATAAACGTGTAAATAAGGAAATCTGATTTATGTGACTTAGAGGCTAGTTAACAATGTCCAGAGGGGTTTATAATATAGAGGTTTTATAGATTATACGATATAATGTACATGTACCTACCTAACTATGTATGTATGAATATATATCACTAAAGTAAGTAAGTATAATCTGTCACTTATATAATTATGCATTTATTCAGTGGGTAATATGGCAAGAAAATCCAGAAACGTTCCGATGCAGTATGTCGCCCTGCATCGCTGTTGGTTATACTAACACCTTATCAATCGATATTACACCTACCTAATAAAAACTATAATTGAAACATACATTTTAGGAGCCTTTACAGTGCATAAAACCGTTTGCTTACTGAAGTGCTTGTAAACTATATGTTTGCAAAAACTGCATGGCTTGCACGTTCTATTTAAACTGGGAGAAAGAGCATCACGCTCAAAAAAATTACTAGCATTCAGATTTTTAGCAAATATTAACATTTATCTAAAATGTAGATAGAAAAAATTCTACGACCAATTACCTAGGTACTTAATTTATTAATTAATCATGAAAAGTTTATGCGAATAGCATAGTAATCATAGATTAATACGAACCACTCGTAACTATTTACATTAAATATAAAATATGCTATTTACTATTTGGCGTAAAACCTGAAACCGTGCATAACGCAGCAGGTGGACACTAAACCTGGCCATAAAAATCAATTTAAAATATTTTATTCAATGTAAATATCTATCGGCCGTGCATGGCAACATTTTATAAGTTTCGTAACAGACCATAAACATGGTGTCCAATTTTTTAATGCCCATAAAACGGCCGTTCCACAGGCGTGCGGTATACAGCCATCGATTATACGGCCCTCGCTTTAGACTGTAGATTCCGTTGTATAGGATTTCGCCTATTTTCCATAGATTTGTCATTTAATTCGGCGATTAACGGACCGTTCTCTGATTGTTATGGTAATGTGACGTAGGAGTGTTAGTTACGACATGACAGACAGCCGTTGGAATCTTAAGTGTATGTATAGTTGGACTCAAATCTTGACTATAGATCGCGTGAATGTTACTCAATTACGTACCACACGAATTTTGCGCTTGAATTTACCTATTGCATATATTTATAATGGCATTACGTAGAATATTACTTACTACGCGTTATTTACTATTCTAGTAAAATAAATATCGACTGAACTCATCAACATCCCTAATATAAATTTAGTCATTAACGATTCAAAAAAATGTTTTTGTCTACAAATTAACAATTTTATTCTAGAATCTTTCCACTAAAAAAAAGTACTGAAATAAAAGAGGCTGACTGTACTAAAACATAAACACTAACGTATATAAACATTTACACAAACACTCCCACAATGTATTGCATCGGAATTCATTTCCTATGTTTGTGTAATTATTTTTGTATTGTTACTATGAAGGTCACTATAAGCTCGATTGGACATAAATCAACGTCCAACACTTCGCTAATGATGGTAAGGTGATCAGATAAAGGTCGAATAATTTTCAACAACACCTATTAGAATTTAGTTATTTTGAAATAATTGACGATAATACAAAAACAAGAAAACCTTTCTTACCCATCTTTTGCTTTGTATCGTATTGTACTAACGTCTGTCTACTTTCATACTAAAGCTTTCATCACGAGTTTATGTACGAAATTTTCTTTGTTTTATGTAATAATATAAAACCTGGGCAAATATTTTTACTATTCGCTTATTTATGTTTCATATGGCGCTTACGTCATTAAAGAGGTTAGGGCTGATGACCATCTCCTGAAGCCTAGCCAAAGCTAGAATTGACATTTATTGTTGTAGATTTATAAGTTTCTATTAAACAAGAATAACCCGACTTTTATTATCATAAGCCCATACATTTGTGTCACCTTAATCTCAATATAATTTACTTTCTTTACGACTTTGTTAGAATTCAGCCTAAGTAAGCCACGTCTGGCTATTCTTTTTTTGCTTTACGTGTCGATGCACATACGCACGGGAGGAGACGCGCGCGGGGCCGCGCATCGAACCCACGTCACGTCGACGTCATCGGGCCGGCCGGACAACCACTCGGCCACTCGCTCACCTACGGCATACCACCAACAACGCATCGTCCTAAATTAATTGTTTGCTCGGTTTATATTTTATGTAGACGGCTAATAAACTAGCCCTTTGTTATACAGTCCATTACCTATTTTATTTATCTCCTTCAGTAGGAAACCAACATTGGTCCTTGAGGATACCTACTCGCCGTCTAGTATTTTTTTTAAATATTTCACCGGGTCGAGACTTTAAATTTCGGAGCACGTTGCGTGGCCTTAGCTGAAGAAGACTTCTGAAGGAGCTTTCTACGTTACCGTGATCCTGCTAGAAGCATTCGTAAAGCCGCCACCACGCCCGAGTTTAAAGTCACTTGGAGGTCGACGCAAGTTGGACTTTGGAACCGCCGATAGTTCAAGTCATCATCGGAACAAAGGAACCCGCACGGACACAGATTAACGTGGATGGTTTGGATACCAATAATTGTGAGTTCGTTCCAATTTATTTACCTAACCATTTTCGTATTCTTTATTCCTTACTTTCTTCTTTCTTTCCGATACCTATAATTTATGGTCTCCTTTGCTGTGAGTGCAATAAGTACATCTTCGTTTGTTTTTTTTTTTTGGCATATGCATTATACTTAGTTACGTAACGATATTATAAATAAAATTACACTTGCTTACGCTTTAAATAATAGCACAAATAGGTAATTCACTGCTCGCTCGTTACGTAACTCCTAGCTCCCGCTTCTTATCAGTGCCACCTGGCTCGGACGCTTACCTGCACAGCTGTTTTATTGTATTAAAACTAGTTATTAGCGCATGGGTTATTGCCCTGAATAAGCATTATATTATTTTATTGACCATATTACGTGATTATTTTTTCTTATATTCCTTCCCTTTCTTTCGCTATGGCTGATAAAGAATTAGAAAGGTTAATCAGACAACGCGGTAGCATTAAATCGAAACTTACCATTTTTAGTAAATACCTAAACCTAATTAAAACTAATGCAACTCCAAGCGCTTTGCAGCTTTTAGACCTTGAAAGCCGTTTTAAGAAATTTGAGCCCTTATACGATGACTTCGACACATTACAGTGCAAAATTGAATCGCTTGGGGATTCCTTCGCCGCCGACACAGAGGATGACGCATCCAGCGGTGAGGGCGCGGCTTCCAGCGATGAGGGCGAAGCCGCCAGCGCTAAAGGCAAGGGTTGCGGTCGTAGCGAGCTCCTGAAACGGGAACGCTTCGAAAATCGCTACTTTGAGCTGGTGGCGATGGCGCGAAGCCTACTGGGTGCTGCGCCCGCGCAGCTGTCTCGCCTGGACGGTGCTGGAGCGAGTTCGAGTTCACAGGCAGGTTCACCTCGGTCTAACTGTTTTAAATTGCCTAAAATTGATTTACCTGAGTTTAGCGGCGACTATCAACACTGGCTAGAGTACAAAAATATATTCATTTCTTTAGTCCATAACAGAGATATAGATGCAATCAATAAACTGCACTATTTAAGAGCTTCTCTCAAGGGCAGTGCATTGCTCGTTATTGATAATTTAGATTTTATTCCCGAAAATTATTCAATTGCTTGGAAGTTAGTATGTAGTAGGTATGACAATAAACGATTGCTTGTCAATAATCACGTTCAAGCCTTGTTTAAAATTAATCACATGCAACATGAGTCATGCTCTGCCATTCGTCAACTCATAGATGTAACAAATAAAAATCTTCGTGCATTGTCCACTTTAGATCAGCCTACTCAGCACTGGGACACACTAATGATTTATTTGTTAGCAGAAAAACTTGACAGCGTGACTCATAGGCAATGGGAAGAGCATAGAAATACCCTTACTGTTCCACCTACCTTAAATGAATTTATAACCTTCCTTAGTAACAGAGCTGACCTTTTAGAAACAATAGAAGAATCTAATAATAAAAGAAGGAATGACGGATTTAAACCTAATTCTAGCTTTCTTATAGATAATAGTCCAAATAAAAACGCGTCAAATAAAACAAATAAGTTTAATAAAAATAAAAATAGTTTAAATAAAAAGGTATGTCCATTATGTAATCAAGAACACGTACTTTATTACTGTGAAACATTTCGAAGCCTTTCAGTGGAAAAGCGTTTAGAAAAAATTAAAAATCTTTCAGTGTGCGTTAATTGCTTGCGTCAAGGTCACAGTCCTAATAGATGTCTTTTAAGAGCTCGTTGTAAATATTGTCAGAAAAAACACAACACGCTCTTACATGCACATAACGAGCCTGAAATTTCCGAAGTAGCTCCTGATGCTCCCCTCCCAGTCAACAATCTAAATCATTTTGCAAATTCCTCGGGTGTACAACAGTATACTACTCCGCCGTGTGTTTTGCTTTCCACAGCGCTGGTGAAGGTAGTCGGCAGTAACGGCAACGTGCACACAGCGCGGTTGCTGCTCGACAACGGTAGCACAGCGAACTACGTTACGCAATCGTTCTGCGGTAAGCTGGGTTTGACACGACGTGATACGAGCTCCACGGTAACAGGTATCAATAATCACTTCTCGCTTAGTACACAGTCTTGTAGTCTAACGTTCATGTCTATACATGATGAATTTAAAATTTCTATCGATTGCCACATTTTGCCACAAATTACTAAAGCCTTGCCGACTTCATTTGTGAATATTGCTCACATACCCCTTCCAAAGGGCATAAGTCTAGCCGACCCTTCCTTTAATATTCCGTCGGAAATAGATATCTTAGTTGGCGCTGAAGTCTTTTGGTCGGTCTTAAATAATAATTCAATCGATCTTGGTAAAAACCAACCAAAATTATACGAAACCAAGCTAGGTTGGTTAGTTTCCGGATATGTAGCCCGTCCTAAACGGCAACCTTCACTGTCCATTTGTCATTTTCTAAACGAAGAAACTAGCCCTGATTTAACCCGGTTTTGGGAACTCGACTCTGTTGATGCTAAGCATTCCCTATCCCTTGAGGAACGTGCCTGCGAAAAGAGCTTCTCTGATAATACTACGCGCGCTAATGACGGTCGTTTTGTAGTAACTATGCCACTGAAGGAAGACCCTTCAGCCTTGGGCGATACCTTGCAAATGGCCACAAGCAGATTTTTGTCGCTAGAGCGTAAGTTTATTCGAGAGCCTGAATTTAAAGCTAGGTATATTGAATTCATGCATGAGTATGAAGATCTTGGTCATATGACCGAAAATAGGGAACCTTTGCAATCTAGTCCTCAACAGGTGTCTTATTTTCTACCACACCACGGTGTGGTGCGCGAGTCGAGCCTTACTACGAAGCAGCGAACTGTTTTCGACGCTTCAGCAACTTCCACTTCTGGTTTGTCACTTAATGACATCCAAATGATCGGGCCAACCGTCCAGGAAGATTTGTACTCGATCTTATTACGCTTTCGTCAGCACAGATTTGTTGTTACCGGAGACGTTGAAAAAATGTACCGTTTCATAAATCTAAATCCTGATCAACGTTCTCTCCAACAAATTATTTTTAGGTACAATTCCTCTGAGCCGCTTAAAACCTACACTCTTAATACGTTGACATACGGTACCGCTTCCGCGCCATATTTAGCAACTAAGTGTCTTGTTAGTTTAGCAACTAGTGCTCCTAATAATGATGTTAAACAATCAATTAAAAGAGATTTTTATGTAGATGATTATTTAGCAGGCTCATCTACCATTGACAAAACAGTCAAGCTATGTCAAGGAGTAATTTCCACTTTAAAATCTGCTCAATTTAATTTAAGAAAATTTCAATCCAATAGTCAACAAATCATAGATAGAATTTCTCCTAGTTCGTCTACACAACAAGGTACTTTTAATATACCTACATCATGTGTGTCATGTAAGACACTAGGTCTTAATTGGATTTGTGACTTAGATGTTTTCACCTTTAAAATCAATATTAACGTTCCGAAAAGAGTCACAAAGCGCCATATACTTTCTGTAATAAGCCAAATTTATGACCCTCTTGGTCTGGTAGGGGCATGCATAGTAGAAGCCAAATCGATCATACAGAAATTATGGATCGCCAAATGCTCGTGGGATGAAGAAGTCCCACAAGATATACTCACTCTATGGCAATCGTTCGCAAGCACGTTACCTCTTTTGAATAACTTGAAAATACCTCGATGGGTGCTAAGTACCGACTGTAATAGTTATGAGATTCATATTTTTTCAGACGCTTCTCAGTTAGCATACGGTTGTTGCGCTTATATACGGTCTGTTAAAGATGGGTCAGTTTCTGTACATCTCCTAACATCTAAAAGTAGAGTAGCACCGATAAAGCCACTGACGATTCCCCGTCTCGAGCTTTGCGGCGCCTTGTTGGCTACAAGGTTGTGTACTAAGATCTTAAAGTCATTAACAGTGCGATTTAGTAAATGTAGATTCTGGTGTGACTCCACTATTGTTTTGGGGTGGCTTTCTACACCACCCAGCCAATTGAAAACATTTGTAAGTAACCGTGTCAATGAAATTCGGGAAAGCACTGAGAGTCACACGTGGAGCTACGTACCGTCGAAGGAAAATCCGGCGGATCTTGTTTCTCGCGGGCTAAATGCTGATCATATCAGCTCAGCTTCTTTGTGGTGGTCCGGACCATCATTTTTAAAAAAGTCCGAAAATGACTGGCCCACGATGCCCAACGGCACCGCGAAGCAGGACCTGCCCGAATTAGTATCATGTTCTTTCATGCTTAATCACATTTCTAACGCTGATTCCATTTTAGAATTTATTAACAATAAATCGAATTTCATTCATATTCAAAGAGTAATCGCATATATACAAAGATTTATATACAATTGTCGAAATAAGACTAATAAAATAAAAGGTCATATCTCGATTACAGAAAGGCAAAATTCATTAAATTTTATAATTTATAAAGTTCAACAAGAAATGTTTCCAGATGAATATGCATTACTTAAATCACAAAAATCATTGCCTCATAAAAATCGACTTCTTTCATTAACGCCATTTTTAGATTTAAATAATATCATTCGAGTAGGTGGACGGTTAAATAACTCACCTTATACTTACGATGTAAAGCATCCCATTTTACTTTGTACTAAACATCACTTTACAAAAATTTTGTTTGAGTATTTCCATATCAAATTTCTTCATGCTGGCCCCCAACTTTTATTGTCTAATATTCGACAGACTTATTGGCCACTAGGTGGTAGGAACTTGTCCAAGTCTATTGTAAAGAGTTGTGTACGATGCTGCCGATACAAGGCTGAAATAATTCAACCTGTCATGGGTCAAATGCCGGAGGCTCGTACGCACCTAGAGTTCCCATTTTTAAACTGTCATGTAGACTACTCAGGGCCTGTTCTGATTGCCGACCGCAAGGGTAGAGGTTGTAAACTTTTAAAAGCATTTTTGGCAATTTTTATTTGCAGTTCGACGAAGGCCTGTCATATTGAGCTCGTTACATCACTGTCCAGTGAGGCTTATATGGCCGCTTTAAAGCGATTTGTGTCCCGTCGTGGGAAGCCTCAAAGCATCACTTCCGATAACGGCACTAATTTCGTTGGCACTTATAACGAGCTCTCCAGGTTTTTAAAAGAGGCAAAATTGTGTGATGATGTAGCTCAGGAAGGTATAGAATTTAAATTTGTCCCAGCCTATACACCTCATTTTAACGGTCTCGCTGAGGCCGCCGTGAAGTCTACCAAATTTCATCTTAAACGTATTTTGCATATGACTCATTTAACTTATGAGGAAATGGCTACTTGCCTCACACAAATAGAGGCCATATTGAATTCTCGTCCACTCACCCCTCTTTCCTCTGATCCGCTTGATTTGTCCGCTCTAACTCCTGCACATTTCTTAATTGGACGGCCACTCTTATGTGTACCAAATCCACAAATTTCTGATGCAAACGTTACTCGCTTGGAGCGATTTAAGAGAATTGAAGTCCTCAAGCAGCATTTTTGGAGTCGATTCTCTCTTGAGTACGTGTCATCGCTGCAGCAAAAGACAAAGTGGCAGACGTCTCATAAGGAGCTGAAAATAGGATCACTCGTACTCATCCAGGACAAGTCGCTTCCCCCACTGCTGTGGTCTTTAGGCAGAGTCACAAGGCTCTTCCCTGGCAGCGACGGCGTTTCTCGAGTCGCCGAATTGAGGACCAAGAGAGGGACCATTCGCCGAGCCTTTAATAATATCTGTGTCCTTCCAGATTTTTGAAGCACTTATACTTCAACCCGGGCAGCATGTCGATGCACATACGCACGGGAGGAGACGCGCGCGGGGCCGCGCATCGAACCCACGTCACGTCGACGTCATCGGGCCGGCCGGACAACCACTCGGCCACTCGCTCACCTACGGCATACCACCAACAACGCATCGTCCTAAATTAATTGTTTGCTCGGTTTATATTTTATGTAGACGGCTAATAAACTAGCCCTTTGTTATACAGTCCATTACCTATTTTATTTATCTCCTTCAGTAGGAAACCAACATACATTACATTATTACAAAATGTACCTATCTCTTTATTTGGCCAATTTTTAATCAATCTATATATCTTTCGAAATGTTGGCCAGATATACCTAAACGTTTTATTTTACGCACAAAAATAATAAAATTCATTTCAAATGAAGGCAAAATAATTTCAGTTTGTGTGCCTTTGTGTTAAAATGCCGCTTCTACAAAACGTACTTTGCTTATCTAAAGTACTTGAGTCTCGTATAACATTGACGTTTAAAGTTTGCATCCCGCTAGCGGAGCTTCAATTATATTAGTAGGTAACTGTATGAGGCTGCATCAGACAAACGTAATTTTTTATTAGTACATTTTTTTATATTAAGCTCTTATTATATAGAACTCTTATAAAATACCTACTGAAGATGTATGTCGAATATCGCCTTAACTATACTTCAAGAGGAAATCGACATCAAACACAAGAGTGAAGTAAACACGATAACCGACGTAAATTAGAATCGTAACGTTTGTCCTAGACCACCTGTACCCATTTCACTTTTAACAATTATAAATAGAAATTAATATGTTTGTTATTAGACGATCGGTAACTGCATGGCTCGGCAACAGTTAAAGTCCCTGAAAAGTAATCTCTCTAGGCTTGCTAGTTTGACGACAACCATTGCACCAAATCTCCGCAGTGTCAGCGCTCGTCGGCGGCGCCGTAAATTGTTCTATCTAAATGGGTAAGAAGACTATCACGGCCCACGCATTGCACAACGCGAGGCTACAACTAGTCCACGAATGTTCTCCAAACTTTAAATTAAACTCATGCAACCTCGTAAACTTACACTCTCGTATCTCGCATCAGCGCAAAACGTCAAGATGGTTATCCTACAGTTTTCTTAGCGCATATTTCCAGAATATTATCTATGTAAACTCAAAATGCTAAATATAATATAATTTAACTACCACATAATAACATTCCTGTATATAGCGAAAACATAAACATACAAAAATGTTTTTCTCTATATAGTTCGCATTTATTTTAGTACGTAGGTACCACTTTAGCTGGTGTCCCTTTGAGAACTTGAAGCTACGTAGATAGATAACATTGCGTATATGATAATGCAATGCGACATTCTATTGTTAGAATAATATAAAAATGTATTGAATTGACATTAGCTAACGAAAGGTCTCATGGTTCCGTTAAGTTAAAAACATACAAAGATATTTTATTCCATAACATTATCGAATGTCAAATGTCACTTTATCTAAGCCCTCTATCCAATACACGACATCTCATTTCCAGACATAGCCCCCACTTGAAGCTAGATTTGTCTGTGACATTTGGCAAAGTCCCCAGCACCGTTACCCCCAAAGCAGTTTGCAGTTCAAATGAATGGCAGATAAGAACTTGCCCGGACATTCCATCTGACTTGCAGTCTTTGTTCCAACTATGCATATCTACCTGACCGCTTCTTGGACAACGATTGTCAAAATGTTGCAGGAAAAAAAATATTTTACGTAAGTTCTAAGTTTTACAAAGACAGCCAGACAGCAACAATATATACTGCGGCATTTACTTTGAGAAGGCAACGTACAATTATTACATACGAACAGATAATATTAGAATATCTTTTTTTTGCAAAAAAAAACAAGATAAGTAAAATTCCTCGTAATTCCAGTTACAAGACCAAAAAACAAAAAATAAGTAGACAGAAGTACATACGGTACCCATGTAGGTTGATATCTATTTTAAAGTATATTAATGCTATTAAATATTATACATATGTAGGTAGGTACTAAACAACTCGCTAAGCTCGTATAATAGGATAATGCGATCGGTACCGTAATTAATAAAACACAAAATACAGCCCCTTTACTAGTAATGCACTTGGTTGTAAAGTGAGCAATTGTTGCTTCAAAATTATGTACCTACTCTCACCACTTATTAAATCTAACGTCAAACCAATTCAATTTCCATTATAATTTTCCGTTTTAGAGGTAAGAAACTAACAAATTAAGGCATCTATTGTGTGCTGAACGTTCAGAGTTGTAGATAACCCTGATCGTTAGGATCAGAACTGCGTATAAACTTGAGCACCCGTGGCTCAGCAAAGACAAAGAGGACTGACCACTGAGCACTCAGATAGCGGTCACGAGACGTGCACCTCATTGAGTTGTCTATCACTGACTTGTCCTACACATATGGGCAGCGTCGAGATATTCGAGATACTGACGGACAAAATGTTTTCCGTAATAGAGGTTATGCTAGGCGATTTTGCTGTCATTTTGCTATTGGCATAAACGTGAATGTGAGGAGTTTAAAACGGATTTACGTTAACACGGAACAATATTCTAGTTGTTTGTCTTTATTTGTATTTCTACTTCTTAATTACTGGTAAAAGTAAACATTTTTGCATCAATGATCTTTTCTATCGATTGATGATGTTCAACTTTTTTTTTATATTTAGGTAAACATCTGTATTAAGTATATGACCTTCCTGACTAAGTAGTTTAAATACTATGTATTTTTATGCTAATTTGAAATATAACAATTATATCCCTTTCTCTGTCTGGAAATTTTAACGTTTGAAGTTTTCACATTCAAGGAAATATACAATGCTGAGGCAACTTGTTCATATGAAGACAGAAAATCTAACCAGTTCCTCAAAAAACCCAAACTTAAAATGTATAACCTTAACATACATTTTGCATTAAAATAAGTCTATACTCATTGCAATTATGATTATCAACCTTATAATTTAGTCGAATGCAGTCGTGACAATCTCGAAGTATTTTAATGATTGGCATTTAGTTGCGTGCGAGCAATAATTATCGCCTACTGCGAAACACTTATGCCAATTGATCCCTTCAACATAGTTGAAAATCTTGCTCTGCATAATTATATACTAAATAATTGTTTTCGGGTAGTTAAACAGGTTGTTAAAAATATTTTTAACCAATTCTACGGATCAGCTCGTAGATAGGTGGGTACAGGTTAAATCGATTCAGCCCTAAATAAGTAAGTTGCTTTGGTTAACGACGCACGCAATTATATTTTTTGTAACATAATATATACTTTTTGGAATATGAACATATTTTCGATTAGGAAAATGTTATTTGCCTAGGTATCAGAGAGTAAGAAACCGTTTCAGACCCTGGGTTTTTCGTCTTCGACATACCCCAATAACTCACGGGACTAGCGTTTCTTCTTCCGGTTCTATCCTCAAATACCCCGGATCCTTCACTGACAGAAAGCAAACAGGTTAATTTCAACGATATTACTCTAATAAGAGCATACGTCACTTTTTAACAATTGCTGTGTGAAAGGAACTAATGCTCCTCAGTAGGTATATCTGATTCAATAGTGCATGTTAGCTATGCACAAGCCTTCTACCAGGTCCTACTAGTTACCGACAAACAAAGTTGAAGCAAACTCACAAATTAACAGAGTTTCTAATTAATGAATTTGAACGATGACACTTAGTGGTCGCCCCACTCAGAATCATTAACTACTAATGCCATTAAAATATAACGTGTACGAGTATATAGCATGCGTACGCTATTTTCTAGGCATGTCGTCCATTGACGTTTATTTTTTTTTTAAAGTAGCTTAATTGGTATCTAAAATTGATCTTGAATTGACACTGGGAATCTTTAAAAGATGTGTTTAATAAAATAATATTTTACTACTCATTAATGATGTTACGGCAACAGTATTATGTGCTAATGATTCCTTTTCTGCGATAATAAGAGGACTATACTATGCCATTTTCTTATAAAATATAATTCAAGACATACAATGTAGAACATAAATTTGAAAGTCCATTTTCAATGGAAATAGCCTTAACGCTATTAAAATATTTTATACACACTCAGACTCTTAACTAACTAGGCGCAGGAGACGTTTTATAAAAGCGTATAAAGAGTACTGTGGCCATGTAGCACAGACCTATATATTATTTATATATCTTCCATCTATCTTTCTCTGTCTTATTCTACCCAATGCTGAATTTATTTATTTAAGTATATTTGACCTTTAGGACTCTTCAATTTCAGCCTACTTTCCAAGATTCCGAGTTTCCCTCATCTAATGCCTCCCAACCACTTATGAAATAGACTATCTTATATATTTCTTCTGAACTCTGAATCCCTACCAAATTAAATACAAATAGGTTCATACCTAAAGAGATAACGGTCAGACTGATAGACGCACTTTCGCATTTATAATTTTTACTAATATTACATATGAGTTTGTTTTATAATATAGATATATACTGCAGTCGTCATAGTATAGTAAAATTCATCAAAGGCAATTCTAATTTGCTTCTCATCATAATCGCTAGTTAATATTCAGGCACAACCAACACGGTATTATTAGAATCTCATAAGAATATCTTCTTGAGTATTTGGCCTTGGTTATTTTTATTAAATTACAAGTTACCATCGTCACCCTAGTAAAGAGTGTAACACACAGGACGGGATGCAATCAGCATGCAAATACCGCTCTCACTGTGCGAGCAAACGTCGAATATTGATCGCCGCATTATGATAATACGCGCCGTGTGCCAGTGTGAACGCACCTTTACAGCTACTTTGTATCGACTATAAGTAAAGATTTTACTAAAAATAAAATTTTAATACCCGTCTAAATAAATAAATATAAACATTACACCGATTGCGTAAAATTGGTATAATTTTCGATAAACCAAAGTGCAATGCGGGGGCTGTCTGTTTGAAAAAGTACCTTCTCATTGTTAAGAAGTTCATTTTGATAATATTTTAACTCCCAGTTTTGTTATCACATATTATTACACAGGTAGATATCAGTGTGAAGAGCACGATCATCTGCACCTGGTCTGAGTCTTGGATAATAATATGTCTTACTTATTTATGTGTGTTTCTCCGTTGTCTAGTACCCAACAAATTTTGCTTAGTGATCAATTACCTATAAATTGTCCAGGGATATTTATTTCCTCTATCATAATATTCTATTCATAAATCTGAGACACACTATATTAATCTGTAACTATAAATACCTACATACACTAATATAAGTACCCAATAATTAAAATATGTCACGCAAGATAGTCAATATTAAAAGCATTTAATAATCGTAATGAACTCAGCATTAGGATCACGAGTCATCTAAAACATAATCCACGGCACGTATGAAGATATCAAATATAATGCGGCACCAGTAGCCGTGCACGACAGCCATCGGCCACCGCTCTCTATTGTATGCTAATCACACCGTGATGGGAATGATAAGTGTTAATAATTAGATAATAAATCAAACCATTGAGGAGTTATTAAGTGTGACTATGGTCCAAGATCCCAGAGCGATCTGACGTAACTTATTTTCTGACGAATGAAACCTTAAGATTTCAGTAGCGTCTAGAGTGCCTTGAATATCTACGGGCTTGTGAAAACTGTCAGAGTGACACCAGGGCTGGTACCAGGTGAGAAAGGTGACTAAAAATAAGAGCTATCTTACTTATTTTCTCATGGCTCATTTTTATATATATCATGTAGAAAATTATTTTAAAGTAATGGATATAAGTGTCAGACACTTGAGATTGACCAGAACTTTTGTCAGACACTTTTAAGCTACCCAAAAAATGGATCTCAAAGATGGATGAACATAAGCATATCATGTTTAGGCTCATTCGACTCGGTATGACGAGCACTTTCTAAACAGAATATGATGATGGTAGTGCTGATGATGAATCCTGAAGACTACTATGGATCTTGAAGTTGGATGATCATAGGCATATCATGTTTAGGCTCATTCGACTCGGTATGACGAGCACTTTCTAAACAGAATATGATGATGGTAGTGCAGATGATGAATCCTGAAGACTACTATGGATCTCGAAGTTGGATGATCATAGGCATATCATGTTTAGGCTCATTCGACTCGGTATGACGAGCACTTTCTAAACAGAATATGATGATGGTAGTGTTGATGATGAATCCTGAAGACTACTATGGATCTCGAAGTTGGATGATCATAGGCATATCGTGTTTGGGCTTATTCGACTCGCTATGACGAGCATTATCTGTTTCAATCAGTGTTGGCGTCAATCGATTACAAATGTAATCCAATTACTAATTTGATTACTCAGTAACCGATTACTCAAGTAATCGGGTACTCTAGTCACAGCCAGTTTATTCCGAAACTATAAGAGCTACATTGGTGCGTAGATGTATTCTGTAAACCGCATTAAGATTTTAAAATAAAATCAGAAAAAAACAAAATTTTTGGGGTTCCCCATACATTGAACTGAAACTCAGCATTTTTTTTTCATCAGACCTTTACATGTGGGGTATCTATCATCATGTGTTTAGAAAGCGTTCGTCATACCGAGTCGAATAAGCCTAAACACGGTATGCCTATGATCATCCAACTTCGAGATCCATAGTAGTCTTCAGGATTCATCATCAACACTACCATCATCATATTCTGTTAAGAAAGCGCTCGTCATACCGAGTCGAATAAGCCCAAACACGGTATGCCTATGATCATCCAACTTCGAGATCCATAGTAGTCTTCAGGATACATCATCAGCACTACCATCATCATATTCTGTTTAGAAAGTGCTCGTCATACCGAGTCGAATGAGCCTAAACATGATATGCTTATGTTCATCCATCTTTGAGATCCATTTTTTGGGTAGCTTAAAAGTGTCTGACAAAAGTTCTGGTCAATCTCAAGTGTCTGACACTTATATCCATTACTTTAAAATAATTTTCTACATGATATATATAAAAATGAGCCATGAGAAAATAAGTAAGATAACTCTTATTTTTAGTCACCTTTCTCACCTGGTACCAGCCCTGGTGTCACTCTGACAGTTTTCACAAGCCCGTAGATATTCAAGGCACTCTAGACGCTACTGAAATCTTAAGGTTTCATTCGTCAGAAAATAAGTTACGTCAGATCGCTCTGGGATCTTACTCTACTAGGTTTTGTGTGGAGCAAATGCTATGCCCGGATTTGTAATTACAGTGATAATTATTAAGTACTAGCGGTCCCGGCAGACGTCGTCTTGCCCGTTCAATTGTTTCGTCGAAGATCTGTCAAAGTCACATACTAATACCGTTAATCACTTTATGTATTAAATTTTAAAAAATATATTTAATTAATCATTATATTTATAAATTTCCTTATATACAATCCTTGTGCAAACAATAAGGAACACATAAAGAAAACATTCAATTCGGTGCAGTCTTTCGGAAGTTATGCGCGTACATACATTTCCGCAAATCATTTTTATATATAGGTACAGACTATCTATCTTTAGACTGCGACTTCTTCTGCGTTAAATTGGTACTTCGGATAGCTTAGTTAATTTTATCCCCTTAATAAATTAGGTATGAGCGATAATGGTTTTAACGATTTGTGTATCAAAACTACATTCGGAGAAAACTGAAGTAGTAATGTACCTATAAGTCACACGCTAGCTCGCTTAAAAACGTATCCGTATACTAAACAAGTACAAAAGATACCAACCACTTGTCATTACAGTCTAGAAAATCACAGTACACTGGTGTCAGGGCAACCATAAAATGTATTTACGGCGAGAAAAGTGCTTCGGTGCCGACCGGCCGTTTGCGGTCAGTTTACCGAAGGCTTTTACATATTTTACTGTCGTGTCAAAGGTACTCGTTTCCTTTAATAACACTGGTAGCTATTGGATACTAGAAACTGATGGTTCAACTTTACGAACTCACAAATAAGCTTAGTTTTATTAGCACTATTGAGTTATGTTTGTTTAGAAATCATATAATTCATACATAAAGTCGACTTACTTAACTCTGAGAGACAATATTGATGCAGGTCCGATTTTTAAACACTAATTAGTTTACTTAATAAAACTGATCACATGATTATTTCAGTTACACTATAACTAATTTAAATATTACCAAAACAAATAAATGGAAGTCCTTAAAGAACACGGTCGAAACTATAAGCCAAATTAACCTGATTATTCGATACAAAAAAAATTGTGGACGTGTGTGACTTCGTGTAAGGAGGTAAACATCGAAAATACAACTTGCAATATTATTGTACACATGAATATCGCTTAAGTATTTAATACCGGTATTTGTTTTTCATTCGCATTTTAAGTGTTAATCGGACTATTATTGCAAGAGCCTTCTTGTGGAACACTGTGTCTCTTTTTTATCTGTGTCCTTAGCTCATGGCAACAGTATAGAACATCTTTATGATCTTTGTTACTGGCCATGTGGAATAGATGAGCACGACTAACAGCCCATAAACGTAGACGAGAAATAAATAACTTGCACTAAACACAAAGTTAACGACAAATTCCACAGAGGACGCGTCAATAATTTCCGCTTTGTAACTAAAGGACCGTTTCACAATTTGCCAAGTAACATCGTTCAAGCAAATAGTCAACTAATTTAATGTATTCATTTCTTTCTCATTATTTCATACATCGACCCCTAGAAAAGTGCCCTTATCATTTCACAATCAAACCTACTAATGTCAAAGTACTTACATACACTTTGACAGCACTCATAATGAGATCGTCAAAAAATAGATAGTAGGTACCTACCTAATTAAAACGAAGAATTTCTTCATATATTTTTTCTTAGTCTATATCTATATCTATACTAATATTATAAAGAGGAAAGATTTGTATTTTTGTATTTTTGTATTTTTGTATGTTTGTAATGAATAGGCTCCGAAACTACTGGACCGATTTCAAAAATTCTTTCACCTTTGGAAAGCTACATTATCCCCGAGTAACATAGGCTAGGTATATAATATCACGCTAGGTCTTATAGTTGCGGAGCAGTAACCGAAAATGTTTCAAAAACGGGGGAAAAGTATCGTTTCTGAGGCCTTCCGTGGCGTGCGCTGAGCATATAGTTAAAGTTATACAAAAATGCTTTATGGGTGAATTGTTCATCTTAACATTATCTTTAAAAAAAAATCTTAAGTCCCCCCGTGCGAAGCCGGGACGGGCCGCTATTGTAAATAAATACATTGTCCCGCGCTTAAGCGATAAATACAAAATTAATATTAGCCATTCAAACTTAACCTGCTTAATCGGAACTTGTGAAAATGTAAATAAGTAGCCTATTTCAAGAAAAGGGACGATTTAATAAGAACATGGTTCTTATCGTCCAAAAAAATAAATGGTCCGCCGAATTAGTGACTGGGGATAATATTAGTGAAGAGCTTAAAGTATATCTTTATAATATTATTATAATAAAAAAATAGCTAGCTAAAATTAATAAAACTTTCGTATTTTATTTCCACTATAAAAACCACAGCCATAATAAAAACGCAATTTGACAACTACAAGCTTATCGGTATTACGAATTACTGTTTTAAATAAATCGGAATACCTCATATAATTTTTACAACTTGATTTTTATAATTTCATTGTGTTTGTTCATCACGCATGGCAGGCTATAATCTTGATAAGAAGTGCTGTAAATAAAGAAGATATATAACGTACAAATTCTACCTTACACCTTTTTTATGGTATCAAAGATTTACGGAAAAAAGTTCAGTATAGCGGTTCAGGCTTAGTATAAAGGAGTTAACTCGAACTTCTCGCAATGGTAATGGGACATAAGTACGTTTGTTTAACGGAGTTTCATATAGGTAGATAGTACAAATAAGTTATTTCTTGTTTAAAAAAATATTATTTTTTATTTTCTGCTTTTTTCTTAGATAGTTAACTATTTAAATAAATAAATATAAAGAGCATTAAGATCTTACGATCTTACTTCTATTATTAGTATTTTTTTTTAATTTTTGTTTACCTATATTTTTTTCCCTATTTGGTTATGGTACGGTATGTGATAAAAAAATAATTTATTTCTTCGTACGCGCAACGGTGCAAAGCAATGTTTTTATTTATTATAACACTTGCAAATAACTTTTAGACTTTAACTAAAAACGGACCCTTAATTTGATAACAGAATATTAATAAGGCGATATTTTGTTTTATCACTTAAGCATATAATTTAGGGCTATTAGGTTTGAGCGCGATTCAATTATCTAATGCATTGTAGATGTGACCGCGATACGTTCAGCAACGCCAGTCCATTAATGCCACATTCATCACGGAAAGTCAGAAAACACACTAAGTACAGACCAGGAAAAAGAAGCATGCCATCTGTACCACAGAAATAATAATTATTATCATATACAACTACTATGTACATAAATATTGTAGGCTGCTTTTGACCCACTTCGGCGTCGCATCATCATAAAATTAGACATATATATAATATATGTACTTTAGTGTAAGTCTAGAATGAATTGTTTGGACTATTTTTAACCGAGTATAAATATTAAATGGATTATCCTGATCGGAAGATTAATTATTAAAAGAAGTTATAAGCGTGTTTTTAAGGTTTAATTAATATATATATATATATATAAAAACCTCTGCACATCCCTATGTTATTTTATAAATAAAAAAATAATTTGCAAAATTGCTATTTATTTATTGATAAATATGAGACAGAATTATTTCATAAGATTGTATTAATGAAAACATACAAATCGAAGTATTGTTCTATTTATATTCTATTTATTAGATATAAAATATTTCAGAAAATAAATTGTTACCATATACTCCAAATGAGCTAGCTTGTTTTACTACAGCAATGACGTTACTCCACAAATTAGGAAACGAAATAAATTAACTGGAAGCGTAATATAAAACCAACATTTTTGAACACAATGCAACGCCGTAACAAAAAAGAAATAAGGTTTAGAATCGCCTATTTGGACGAATTTGTTACATTGTTATATTATACTCGTATGCATTAGAATAATTGCAACTGGCAACTCCCATGGTATGGTTATTAAAAAAACATTAGACAATGTCATATTAATTAGTTTAGAAGAAATGTACTTACATGTTGTTGAATTACAATGGGAGAATTTACACACACGTGTATTAGATTATTTGAGCAATTATGAGATGTAAATGGTTAATTAACTTCATACACGAAACGTAGAGGCGTAGAATTAAAGGTGCGCATTAAAAATTTAATGAATTGTTTGTTAAAAATATCAAACTAACGAAACGTATTATGCCTATATAAGTAGTAAATAGTATAGATAATTACGAATATTCATACCTATTTCATTACAATTATACACATATATTGAAAAGAAAAAAGAATTTATGAATTACACGCCTACTGATATCATCTATAAAAAGTAAATAATTACTCGGTTACCAAACTGATTCAGAAAACTGACTCAACTGCACTGAAAAATTACAATGTTAGTAAAGATGTTAATTGCAACAGAAAATATAAATTTTAAAATTACAGAATAAATTTTGTAAAATTTCCGAAATAGATACGTCACGGGGTAACCTATATAATTAAAGAGCAAGTGAGGAGTGACAGAAGTCTTCCCACCACTTTCTCAGATTACAAATAAGTGGCAAAGAATAATCGAATAGACTTGCCGCTCAGACATCAGAAATCATTTAGCATTTTACTTTTCAGCTATAATGTGCATTTGTTGCATAGCTGCTTGCTTTCTATCCGTGACGCTTTATAAATGCATACTGAGTGTAAGAAAATACTTTGGGTTAAAAAGTACGCGGACCAAAGCGCAGCCAAAATGCTAGTTATACTATACCATACACATTGAAACGTGTTCATCTAGGGTGTGCCAATACTATAGAACTATAGACTACTAGACTATGTATCTATAACAAAGGACCAACTATATTTATCTTAGTTCAAATATAACTAGAAAGACCTAGACCTAAAATATTAATCACCACATATTTAAAAAAAAAGAACTGTACAAGTGTTTGTGTAGTTTATATATCTATATAGAACCTAAGTATTACCTGCATTCTACCCACAGTTTTACTCTTAGACCATGTCAGTAATTATTGAATGATTAATGGTGAACTGAAACAGGAATTCAACTTTTAATTAAGCTAGTTTGACACGCGACAGCGACGTTTTCGTTTGAACGACACATGTCCAATGTCAAGTCGCTTGAAATTCTACTAAAACTCGCTTTTCTGAGTGTAAAACTTTGTTTTAATTGATGCAGTCATCATATGATTGAGATTCATTTCAAGTTTATTAACGTTTTTCAGACAAAATGTTATGTATCGTAACTATCAGTAGATACTATAAATACCTACTGATAGGTTTTGAGAGAAATATACGTGATATTGTAGACTTCATTAATTAATGTCTACCTACACATTGTTACAAAAATAATAATGCGAAAGTTTTCTACAAAAAGGTGATCTAGCATCAGGGTTCAAAGTATATTTAAAAGGAGGCGAAAGTAAGCAATGCAGAATCTTACTGATAGAAAAAACAAGATAAATAATAACACATGAAAGACGTGCATTCTTCGTAAGAAAATTCTCATCATAATACACAATGCCGATTATCGCAGACAAACCCACAATAACCTATTGCCCTCGCCTTTCACTGACCACACCATCGACATACTTAACAAATTGTGATAATAATTAACGCGTATTACTCAAGTACGTTACTTCCGATAGCACGGCGATTGCAGGGCGGTCGGGTGGTCGGTGGTCAGGCGGTCAAGTCACGCGAGCCTGTCGTCGCGTCTAGGCGTGGCTTTATGATTAATCGCAAGTGTGCACACGGACTAAGCTTTGGGCTCACTAACTAACCTAGCGATATGCGGCTTGCTGATCATTTGTAAATATCTCTGGTAAATTTTGTTAGATACTAAGTAGATAACAATCTGAGTAGTATATCAGATGCCCAATAAAACAATCTTATGACAAAGATACTTCAAGTTACTCGATAGGTTAGGAATTCACAAAATAAGCTGTCGTTTTTCACTTGTACACCGTAAAGGCAAAAGTAAAAAACTACGCATTTTGTCTTTCACATCGCGAGTTTAGTTTATTTTCTATAATAACACGTTTATAAGTAAGAATGATAGCTTTATTCGCTCTCATCGCGTATCTTGCAATACTTCAGCAGCCTAGGTCAAGTTGTTCGACGTATCTTATCGTGATCTGGTCACCGACAGGCTCTGTAAATTGCCATCCGGAATGAGGGATCAAACCATTCCCCGCTCGTGCACTAGCAAGTGACAATAATAATATAACGAATCGAATTAAATTACTAACGGAAAATAAATGCTATTTTGACTTAGGTATAGGTATATATTTATGCTCGTCAATATGGACAATACCCCATATCGTTAATTACCTTTTAAGACCTTTAATTTTAGATTATGAGATTGCAAACTGTAGATACGCTATGTTTAAGTATTAGCATTCTCGACATCTGAATCGCAATTACATTATGGCTACCCTCCAGTTTGACCTAAGGCCTTCCTCAACTATTTCACTAATTTAAATTGAATTAAGACTATTATAATATACAGGTAGGTAGGTACATATGTCTGCAATCATATTAATCAAATGTGATGGACGTAAGGAATTCAAAGTTAACACGCATATGACACACATTTAATTTGTTTTTCCATCGTATCTCATCAAAATTCACTCTCTGTCGTATGACGAAGACTTGTAAATTAATTGCCTGGTGCTTTGTGTGGGCATTGCAGTTCTAGTGTGCAACTGCAACTCATCCACGTGCAAGATGACCTTGGACGTTTACAAAGGTGTTGCTTGGAATTACTGATTTTATGAATTACTCATTAACGGATGCTAATACCGTTAGTCATAAATTGAACTTTGATGAAACTATATGGTAGAAATAATAAACACCAGCTTTAATTGGAATGAAACAACTATAAATGGATTTAACTCGCATATTGTATTTTATTGGCCGACGATTACATTACAACGCTTTTTCCTTCTTTGTATTCGAAAGCTTTAATGTTAGACTATCGTTAGCTCAGTAGAGCTACGAATATGGGAACTATAAAGTCCGCCACAAGTATATATGTAACATTGTTTCGCTTACCTAACAATTCCGCTCAGATAAATTTCTAAAAAATAATAATGCGCGTAGTAGCATTACTATTTTTTGAGTGACTTAAGCGGTGTTTAAATGAGTTACTGAGGTAAAGAAAATGATTTAAGCGGTATTATAAGCTAAGACGATATGGAACAGTAAGAGAACTGCACTGAAGAACTATAATTTTTCTAATTTTAGAAATATTTTTTTATACATTGATGCTTTGTTCATGCGTGTAATATCCGTGTTATTTTTCAAATATTTCTTTAATGATCAACCATTTTACAACGGACTACATTTGTGTAAACAGACTTTATTAAATAAAGCATTATGGTCCAAGATCCCAGAGCGATCTGACGTAACTTATTTTCTGACGAATGAAACCTTAAGATTTCAGTAGCGTCTAGAGTGCCTTGAATATCTACGGGCTTGTGAAAACTGTCAGAGTGACACCAGGGCTGGTACCAGGTGAGAAAGGTGACTAAAAATAAGAGCTATCTTACTTATTTTCTCATGGCTCATTTTTATATATATCATGTAGAATATTATTTTAAAGTAATGGATATAAGTGTCAGACACTTGAGATTGACCAGAACTTTTGTCAGACACTTTTAAGCTACCCAAAAAATGGATCTCAAAGATGGATGAACATAAACATATCATGTTTAGGCTCATTCGACTCGGTATGACGAGCACTTTCTAAATAGAATATGATGATGGTAGTGTTGATGATGAATCCTGAAGACTACTGTGGATCTCGAAGTTGGATGATCATAGGCATATCATGTTTAGGCTCATTCGACTCGGTATGACGAGCACTTTCTAAACAGAATATGATGATGGTAGTGCTGATGATGAATCCTGAAGACTACTATGGATCTCGAAGTTGGATGATCATAGGCATATCATGTTTAGGCTCATTCGACTCGGTATGACGAGCACTTTCTAAACACATGATGATAGATACAACACATGTAAAGGTCTGATGAAAAAAAATGCTGAGTTTCAGTTCAATGTATGGGGAACCCCAAAAATTTTGTTTCTTTTCTGATTTTATTTTAAAATCTTAATGCGGTTTACAGAATACATCTACGCACCAAATTTTAATAATGTAGCTCTTATAGTTTCGGAATAAACTGGCTGTGACTAGAGTACCCGATTACTTGAGTAATCGGTTACTGAGTAATCAAATTAGTAATTGGATTACATTTGTAATCGATTGACGCCAACACTGATTGAAACAGATAATGCTCGTCATAGCGAGTCGAATAAGCCCAAACACGATATGCCTATGATCATCCAACTTAGAGATCCGGAGTAGTCTTCAGGATTCATCATCAGCACTACCATCATCATATTCTGTTTAGAAAGTGCTCGTCATACCGAGTCGAATGAGCCTAAACATGATATGCCTATGATCATCCAACTTCGAGATCCACAGTAGTCTTCAGGATTCATCATCAACACTACCATCATCATATTCTATTTAGAAAGTGCTCGTCATACCGAGTCGAATGAGCCTAAACATGATATGTTTATGTTCATCCATCTTTGAGATCCATTTTTTGGGTAGCTTAAAAGTGTCTGACAAAAGTTCTGGTCAATCTCAAGTGTCTGACACTTATATCCATTACTTTAAAATAATATTCTACATGATATATATAAAAATGAGCCATGAGAAAATAAGTAAGATAGCTCTTATTTTTAGTCACCTTTCTCACCTGGTACCAGCCCTGGTGTCACTCTGACAGTTTTCACAAGCCCGTAGGTATTCAAGGCACTCTAGACGCTACTGAAATCTTAAGGTTTCATTCGTCAGAAAATAAGTTACGTCAGATCGCTCTGGGATCTTACTCTATTAGGCAAACGCATGGAAACTTTTTTGATAATTAATGACTGGATTTTATCTACCTTGGGTTCTCGATAAATTGTCACTTAGTCTGCTAGTTCGAGTGAACTCGAAGAAGATCTAAGAAGTAGGTATACGTGCTAAGATGTTTAACTAGACCGACACGTAACGAACATCCTGCAGGTAGTTATTATGAAACCCTTCCCCCTGGAGTACCCTGTAGGTTTTGATTTCCTTGTGAGTGTCGAAAATTACCTTAGATAGGTATATTCTTAGTTTGTCTACGCCTACCCCCCTTCCCCCTTAACAAAATCCTAGCTATGCCCTTGACCATGAATCTCAGAATCTAAAAATTAGCACTATTACAATTTAAAAGTTATGGATACCTATGATGTATTTTAATCCTCTAAATTTTATTGAGTTCCGGCAGTAGGTACCGCCGCCGTTCCACTCGCACGAATTCTCATTTGTATCTAATTTCAGAGATTGTACAGATGTTCGGTGAGCACCGCGGGTAATCATTAACTCGGCGTGTCGCTTGCTCAGGTGACCTGTCAAACTTGTTAGGTTAAATTTCGAAATCATTAGTAATTGAAAAACCTACAACTATTGGTATATATCAAATATTTGCATTAGAGAATTGTTCAAACATTATACCAGCATCGATAAGCTAATTTCTATTCTACGTAGCTACGTCCTACATTAAATAAAGTATTACGATAGACAGGATGTTTCTCGAGATGTCAGTGTTCTTAAAAGCGAACCCACTGCATCCATTACATTGCACATAATATTCTTTACTTAAATTAGTAAGTTTAATCATACTTGTTTTAAACCCACTCAGGCAGATATATATAAATGCAATTCAGTGGTTTTATTTAGATCTCAATTTTACAAAATCTTTTATTCATGTTAACGATCAAGCTTGATATAATAAACGAAAGTTTATCAGTAAAAAGACAAAAAAATAACACGCATTAGTAAAATAAAAACATAAACATATACGTACATATAACTTTAGGGATAGGAACTTTAAACTTTTTATTACTTACCTATCATATATTTACTTTATGACCGTCGGCTGCAACAAGTGGTTGCATTTTCCAACCAAGATCCAGGACAAGCCCAGTCTGTTCACACAGTACTGTTTATAATTTACGTTGGTGGTCGATCATTACGACGCCATAGAATTGGTGATTGTACGGTGTGCGATGTAATGAATAGATCGCTGCGCATGCCCGCCGGCCGGTGATGATGGTGTCATCGCGTATTAATGTATAAAACAACTTGTACATCGATATTTTTGTTTGATAGAAACAATTCTTATACATTATATATCCCGTTAGAGGAAGCATAGTCGACACTTAGAACTGTGTGTTTGTACCAAACCTTCGCGGTTATTTAAGCGTTAAACACGAATAGGATCTTTACTTATTTAGATTTTTAAAAATTTGGTCTAATGGTCAGCTGCTTTGCATTATTTCCAATAGTTTGACTCTAGATCAATTTTATAGAAAATACTGACAAATCCATTGTCTCTTTATGAGTAGTTACCCACTAATTCACTATGTATCTACCTTGGATTCTTTTTGTATCGTCAGCTAATGGAAATACTCATTGCAATATATAGGTACTCAAAATAATTTCATTAGGTATTCTGGGATTTTATCACCACTCACACTCGGTTTGTTAATCTTAATCAAGTAGGTATACCTAGTCGATAAAATGACGCAACTGGCATGACACAGCGATAAAATATATGACACATTAAAAGTTGCCAAAATAATCATAAAAGCAACTTAAGTTTATTATTATCACCAATTTTACAACTAATTGCAAGACGAGCTATAATCGTTGACCGATCGTTCAATCAGTCATAGCATTTACCTGCGACATGGATGCAGTTTTTAGTACAATGTGAATAATACCCAGTATTTTGAAACATCAGGGATTTTCGTATGAAAGTGACTCTGCCAAAACTGTGCATCACCTTTTGCCCATTTAGGAATTTCGCGGAGATCTTTTTAAATAACCACCCAATATACCTGCCTACACCATTGCAATGCTTATAAATAATACCGCACCTTGCATAAGTAGTTTGATTTCTTAATCTTATTGTTAATGGACATAATAATTATGTAAACCCTGCTGTTAAATTGTACACCTTATCTAATACTAAAAATAAACATAAGGCCGCTCCAAAAATCGTCAGATCACCTTATCCATTTTTTATTATCAGTTGGGCTATAAAATCATGTTACCTAAGTAAGATCACTTAGATTGCATATAAAATTGAGTAGTTATCATTAATTCTCAGTAAATTATCAATACTTAGGTTATATTACATAAAATCAAAAAGTCATATCATTTACGTAAAATTGCATATTAACTAAAGGTGGATTCGTGCACACCAAAATTAAAGTCCGATGAAATGTTAAATTTAGTAGATATTACGTCATATTATTTTTAATAACAGTTTTAGTACCAGATATTTTAGATAGAGGATTACGCCCACTTGCAAAGCAAGTAGTACGTAGGTAGATTTTTTATTCTGTTGTTAATATAAGCAATACAAACCGTAAATATGGCAGGCGTTTTAGGATTTAAAACGACAGAAATGTGACGCGATATTCCTTAAGCCGCACTAATTTTAGCCTGAGTAGGCACTGGGTTTACTTATACTGCGCTAATAGTCATTATTCTTAATAAAATTTTATGTCTCGTCTGCGGTCACTGCGGGCTGACCTTTGCGAACACGCATCATGCAGTCGGTTAATCAATTAGTTTGAATTGTAGACATTTGTGAAACGGTTTGCCAAGTATTAGGTTATTTAAGCTAAGCTGAAAATTAATAAAATTACCTCCATATCTAAATGTAGGAATGAAACAACTATAACGGAATCAACTCGTGTATGTTAATTTACATGCTAAGGTCTCGAAAGATTTACAGTTTCCATGTTCGTAGCGGACTTTAGCGTTATACTCGTCAGCTTAGTCGAATACAAATATGGGTACTTACTGTAAAGTTTTCCGAAAGTCAACATATTAAACAATATAATACACTCTACACTAGTTAAATCCGTTAGGTAAGTAAGTATAATAATTTCTGATGCCTTCGCGGTTATTATACATTGGAATGAAACAACGTTAACGGATTTTACTCAGCCAATAAAAATAAAAATAAAATACGCGAGTTAAATCCGTTAAAGTTGTTTCATTCCAATAGGTAAGTATAGTTGTTTCATTTTAATGTGTATTGACCGCAAACGTATCAAAAAATATTATCTTAATATGTTCAAGAAAACGGAATGCGGAACAAAAGGTTTTTGTTAGAAAATAAAATGTTCTAAATACCGATGAGTGCCTCAGGAGAAAAGAAACATTTTTTAAAACAAGGCATATTTTAACCGCATATTATAACATACGACGAAACTCGACGGAACATCAAAAGATTAACTCTTAGCCTCCGGCCCCCGCTAAACACACTAAATCGTTGAAATTAGATAGGTTATTGCGCCGGAGATTACCAGCTATATTAATTATAAAAGCTATATCACCTAATAACATAGTATGCACGTATTACCGTGTCGTGGCGAGTTATTAGAAAGTAGACATTTGCATGCACTTTAGTTTTATATCGACTATTAAATAGGTAATGGGCATAATTTCTAGCAGTGTATCGAGGCGGCCTTAGCTTTATAGGAGGTAAATAACGTGGGTAGGTATTTTGGTTCTTAACCTGTTTATAAAGAAAAGGTAACTAGGTATTCCGATATCTCGTCTAATAAACAAAATGAATATGTGAATACAATTCGTTCCAAAGCATGATAATATTATTTTTCTTCTCCTGTCTTCTATTATATCTTAACTTGTGAACGACAGCACCAAATTGGATGATTATTTTTTTTATGTGTTCCTTATTGTCAGGACAAGGTGTGTATATTATTATAATAATATTATATAATTTAAATTAAATATGTGTAGGTATAGATTTGATCAAAATATTTTTTTACAATCTAATACTTTTTTATTTGACGCTATTAGCGATTGACGCTATGTGACAAAAGACTGACAAGTATTTGTCGAAACAATCGAACGGGCAGGACGACGTCTGCCGGGACCACCTTATAATACTCGTAGATATACTAATCCGGAGCGCTTCAATCTGCGCCTAGGCAATAACTCACCGTAAAAACTAGATAATTCGCTTAATGGTCTACGTCTATTGCGGAGCAATCAAATACAATGGAAACAGTTGACGCTTCGCCGATACATCACTTCTTAGTTTGACAGCTAAATTATAGGGTATGTACCGATAGCAGATATAGAAAAAAATGCTACAATAATCAAGAGAAGTGTGTTGTTACTTAACCCTTTAAGATTGGATCACAGATTATGCGATTTTGTTCTTATGAATTTGAAAGGCTTTTGCTGAAATAGTCAATATGCCTTATACCACAGAATACTTAATCGTACATTTTACTAGTGAAAACTGAAATCGAAAATAGATTCAATTAAAATGCGAATGTAAGTTTGTTCCTTTTGATAAACGGTTTGCAATAGCAATTCTGATCTATTTTGGTATAGAAACTGATGGTATATTTGCAAAGAATACTAAGTAACTTTCGATTTCGCAGGATACCTAATCAATTTCCCAAGGATCTAGCTTTGGGCTAACAATTTATTTGTGATTTTAAGAAGACAGGCTTTTATTCATTTAAGATCTAATAATGTATATGAGTCACCTTATATTTGTCTTGGTCTGGATTATGAGATAAATTGATAATCAATCCCTACCTATCCACTAAAATCCAATTCGATCAACAAAAGGCATAAATAAAAATTTAAATTAATTAAACCTAAAAAGACGACACTCGCTTAAATAAAACCTTTTTTCTGTCGCTACTTTTGAGCGCAAGATTTACGAGCGAAATACTTAAACGAATAATTATTCGCTCAAATACCTCAGAGGCAACAAAACTTGGATTACGCAATTGGTTAATATTTATGGACTCTGAATTCAATGCATTCCTGCTACTTTGTGAAATCGGCCGTCAAGAGCTGTTAGTACTCCCGTACCGTGCGGGTTTAGACTTCGTAATATTAACCGCTGGGACATTTATCAAAATGATATATGAAATCGTAAAATTCAAAGAATTTTAATGGATATGAATCTAATTTGGATTTCTTTTCGAAAATACATTCTTTTGTTAAACTTTCTTCTTATATACCTCTGCTACGATACTGTTTCTCCACAATATTTTTAAGAACTGTCGAAATTCAGAGAAACGAGTTTAAGGTTCTTTGTAATTGACATACGCAAACAAAAGGTCACGTTGTCCATTTTCCTATGTCAACTCCATACAAATTTGCATTCATTATGTTCGATTACTATTATCAATTAACACTTCTGTAGAGGTCCAAATTCTTGTCAAGACTCTAGACTGAGTCGTTTCAATTTTGTATATATATTGAGTGGCAAATAGAATACGGCAGCTTATAAATATACAGTATATACCTACGTAAAGGTATCTACAGTGGCAAATAAACCACATGACGTCATTTTGATTGTAGATCTACCCTAATCTAGCCGTGTTCAAAAGCTCAAATATTACACTCCTTCATATTTAAGATCAGACTTACTACTAACTACTAATATAAATTATAGGAATAAGTGCTTAAAACATTTTAATCTTCAATTACTTACTTTCAACAGCGCGTTAACAAGCATAGGTGCTAACTGGTAACGTACTTATAAACGTGCTAAAATAACGTTTCCACTCGACACTAATCATAAAAAGTTTCGACCAACGTAATTTAACCATTTCATAGTGAATACAAATAATTTGTACCTATCCATCTACAGTGTCACACAAGGTTCACATAGGTATGTTTTTTAAATATACGACAGCTAACAATTTTGCTAAAAATAATTAGGTGCTAAGTTTTAAATTGGGTTAAACAACTCATTCATTGTCAATCATCACATTAGGTATATGAATCAAAAGTAAACCCACAAGCTCTCAATTAAAATAATGTAATTGCAAAGTCATAATTATACAGAAACAATAGTTTCGTCCTAAGTACCTATAATATTAGACCAATTGAACTTATTATTTTAAATGATGAAACTAGAACTAGATATTTCCAGTTTCATTTCGGTTATCGTATTTATATCTAGTAAAAAAGTAGGTATGTAGGTACACTGTTTAATTAAGCTTTTACCTGTTGAGTGCTTACTTAATTTATTACATAGTTACTAGAGCGGGAAAGGTCATAAAATCTAATACGTAAATTTACTGTTATAGGTACTATGCCATGAATTACTTAGTACCTAAACCGTAAATAATATCTGGAGCTCGCTAAACATCTTACTTATTGAAAAAAAGTAACCAACCAACGTAGAAATCTTAAAATGTAAAATAACGGAACATTCCTAATATGCAAGAGGTAATAAGTGTTATAAGCGTAGACTTATATTTACAGATTTATATTGAAATTAAAACAAATTTACATAGGCTATTTTTAGTAAAATAATATATAAAAACTGAATCCTTACTAATATTATAAATGCGAAAGTAACTCTGTCTGTCTGTCTGTCTGTTACGCTTTCACGCTAAAACTACTGGACCGATTTAAATGAAATTTGGTACAAAGACAGTCAGGAACCTGAGAAAGGACATAGGCTACTTTTTAACCGACTGCAAAAAAGGAGGAGTTCCATGCGGACGAAGTCGCGGGCAGAAGCTAGTATATAATATATAATATCAATAAAAGGGAGGCCCCGGATCAAGATTAGAATTTAAATCAACATTACGAGATAATTCTAAATTAGAAGACATTTCAGTAAACCATCAAAGTCGCTATTTTTAATTAGCAAACAGAAGCACAGATTATAACCGGCCAGCACTGCATTGGTAAAATTATGTATTTTTTTATTTTCGATCACGCCACAGCATTCCAGCCAGTATATATAAATGCAACATATTATCTAGGCGCATTCCGATTGAAAATAACCCCTTGAGTCGTGAGACAAATCGCGCGACGATTCTTCGCTCGACGTGCGGCAGACTGGCAAAAAGATGCTGTTATTAATCAAAACGTGCTAATAAGAGACTGAGTCGGTTTGTCAGTGTTTTGTTTAAAAAATATTCATTACGTATGTAATACACGTAAGTCCCCAGAAAACATACATCTGATCGACCAATTAAAAAAATATATTAATGGTAAATAGGTATATGAACGATCGTAAGAAAGTGTGTTAAATTTGTCGATGACTAAGTACAAAATATAATATGTTTCTTAACATGCCATATTTAAACTTATTCTTAACACAATGAAAGGTTCAATATTCTTGTCAATGTTCTATTATTTTGTTTATGGCCACGACTAGCAGACATCTTTGTCATTCTCTTTTCCTGTGACGCTTCTAATAAATGGTCATAAAATAATAATGTGGTGATTTAATTGCAGTATTTGTGTAGGTACCTACTTACGTACATTTTCAATATAACCAACCCGCATTAGCTATTCCTCTAAATATTTCCAAAACGGGCTGTTCCAATTACTATTATAGGCCTAAGTAATTATTCATATTTTATTGTGTAGTCATTTTTTATTATCATATTAATATCTTAAATTTAAATCACTCAGCGTGACATATAGATTTAGATATTGTCACTAATTCTAATTACAAATTTTAATTGTATTAACTAGATATTAATAAATTCAATTAATGGGTGTAAATAATCAGGTCCCCGAGCAGACCACTCGCATATGCTTAGTTTTAATTAACCATAAATCAAACGGTGTTGTATTAATTTCAAAGTGTTTAGAAGCACGACATTAACTAATAACTATGTAAATGCAGCTTCATTTAATCCTAAATATCCTTCGCCGGTCACTAGCGATATTTCATTTCACAACTTCTCTATTATAAAGCAACCATTAACGTATATTTTTCAATAACTAATTGATTTCACTTTGACATAATCCTCTACAAATATAAATTGACGAAATAAAAAACCGTTATGAACGCATTATAATTATCAATTTACTACTCATATGATAAATTTAATATCATCTGACAGGTAGGTACATATTTATATTTTTAAGGTTTGTAAACCACGTAAAATAAATCCCCTTCCTTTGTGCTCGTTTCATCATCGGTTGTATTTATTAAACCTTTATGTAATATGAAGTCTTTACATACCTACGTATTTTTTTAAGATTCTCGGGAGAGCTAGAGCCAGTACCTAACTTCCTATACAATCTGAGTAGTCACGTTGAGATAAGTACCTTCATAAGTAAAGAGAATTATATAGTCACTAAATACCTGGTCTACGTTTTATACATTTTCGATGACGAATGTCGCGATTTAGCAAATTTAACATCTATCAAATCAGAAAATTTATCAAAGTTGCTACGTCGTGCATATTGGAGGAATAGCCACGCATACCTTCACATTATTGTAAATTACACACTTGGTATATATTATATTATTTAATTATACTATTATGCTTAATATTATAAATATGCCTTCCAAAATCTTTATTTTACCTAGTACCTACTCCAGGTGAAATGTTGTGGTTCAATATTATAAGTTACTTGCTTTTTTCTTATAAGTAAATACATTTCAGGGTTTTTATATAAACCTTGGTGTCCATTAGTCCCAAACCTTTTGTCGATAAAGTAACACTCATCACACATTTACTCGTTCAGTTGATGCCATCTATCTTACGTAAGTTATTCTTACAAAAATCTCTAAGCGTTTCAATCGAGGAGAAGCAGTTAAAAGTTAAATAAAGATGTCAGGTTTCTTCATTATAGTAACTCACCGTTTTTCGACATTGACTGAGCATCGTCGATTTATGTGATCGCCGTCTAGCTCGACCCTCCTCGACTCTTGCGCAGTCGCTTTGTACTCTTCGGCGCTTCAAAATTACTCAATTAAATGCTTCTGAAAATAGCGAGATTAATTTGTTCGCATCAAAAATAGTGGTTTTAATCAATCTTAATTGAGCAGCACTTATCAACACCCGTGCACTTCCTGTAATTGTTTTAATCTAAAAATCAACGTTGTGAATACACTTTTGAAATAGATGCCTCGGCATTCTGAACTTTATGTTAAGGCGATACGTATTGCGATCTATAATTTTAATGTTTTTGGCGTCAAATGAAGTAAGTTTAAAAGTGGGTCTCCATGCGTCACGCTATTTGAATTGTTCCATACAATGTTAACTGCCCGTTTTATAATAATAGTGCAGCTCAAACATTAGTCAGATATCTGTTTATCACGATTTTTCTGTTCTTTGTTTATTTTGATTCGAGGACAGAGATCCAACCTTAAAATACGAGATTATAGTGTTTACAACTAGTACCATGTACCTATATATTCAACACTTAGATAAGTACCTACTATGTTTTTTGTGACATATTAAAATTTCGGTGATGGTTAGGTACTTACCTACTTATTAAGACTAACAACTATGTTTTATATGAAATAACCTACAACTAATCTGCGGTACCACCATCGTTTACCTACGTAAATTAGACATTCGAAGAATACTATAAACAAAGACCTTTAACAATTGGTTCTCAAATGACGCACAATTACCTATACCTATTACGAGACACAGTCCCTACCACTTATCTACCTAAATAGCGATAAACTTTAATTATATAGGCAACACATCGCGAAAGTTTAGTCCGGTAATGGTCGCTATCTCCACTTGACCCGTCGCTACTTATCCGACAACAAATAACCTAAATGGATTTAGAGTCGGGGGTCAAGTGACGGCGGTGTCGCCATTACGCCGATTAGGCGCGCTCGACGGGTTTACTCCGATACAAACCAGTCAATGTTCAGTAAAAATTTAATTTTTAATTCTTTCTACGTACATTTTAGCATACATTTGAACGGAAGTCAGCATTCGGGCCATTTTACGAGGTATCCAAAGGTATTAATGCAGATATTAGACTCTAATGTTTAAGTTCACGAGCGAAATATATTTATAATATAAAAAATTAGAATTAGGTACTATGATAATCGTTACATTCCCTCTAAAGTAACAAAATAATTAATATTACAAGGTATGTATACCTACATATCATTTATATTTATTCACATATCCACGGAAACATAATAATAGTTCAAACCAGACATAATAATTATGCGCAGTACTATCACTAGATACTTACGTGTAAGTATTTTCTTACTGCTACTCCATAATTAGTTTTTTACTATATTATATATACATGCTCTTTAACAAATGCTCAATTTCAATTAAAAACCATGTACACTTAGTACCTACGTCAGTTTAAGATTATACAATCCAAATTACTTAAATGGATTTAGTGTCTCAAAGTCAAGTGACGAAGGTGACTCCAATAAGCCACTTGGTAATGTGGTGTATTCCGTTGTGAACCCAAAACCTTTAGCTAATAAATACAAGGTTAAAGTTAAGTTAAGGTTAGTTTAATACGTATATGATGGTAATATTTTCGATCAGTAAAATTAACGAACATTTTTCGTGATTAGCCATTTATTTTTTTGCTGTCGGTGACCTAATTTACGAGTATCCAAATGATACTGTAACGTTGTTAATTATTTAGATAGATCAATAAATTACACCATATTTTTTTATTACTAAAATATAAAAAAAATCAATTACTATAATTTTATTCTGTTTTAAACCATTGTCTAAACTCCTACTATCAAAGTACAAAACCAGAGACTAAAGTGGAAGAAACCACCGTCGCAAGCGCAGGCGACGACAGGTCAAATTTTATTATAGGGGCCGGAATTGACTTAACTGCCCTTTGGAGGACCCGTATCATTAAAATCCTCAAGATACTGTTTTCAACAATTTGTCTTAGGTCCGTTAGGAATGTCGTGAGATACGAAGGCAGTATATTCGAATTAAAATGTTATGACATCATTAAATGATTTATTGAATACTATGTCATCATTTACCATCACCACGCATCAGGCCTTAGGGCCTTAATCAAAAAGTGCCAGAAGATAAAGATCAGATCGTAAGTTAGCTTTTTTGTTTTGTAGACTTTTCGAATCAAAGAATGATTTTTTTACTTTTCAAAGGTAGTATAATATCTATTAACTCAAACTGCCTTCCGATGTATAGTAGATACCTACTTGATATATTATTTAATTGGTTTTAAATTTATTTCATTATTTATTTAACAACACACTAAGGTCATTCGACTCATTATAGTGATACCTTGGCGACCATACCGAACATTTACAACAAATTTTCCTAAAAAGTTTCAGAACCAGGTCTTACAATTACGTATTTAAGGTCTAAAATGTGTGCGTAATGAACCGTTAGAGCTGCAAATGGCGTCTGGTTGTATATGTCGTATGATGCTCGTTTGGTGCACTGCAATTTGTCCGGGTCGTCAACACTGTAATGGATTAAGCTCAATTCAGTTCGCAGAAAAATGCGATTGACGCTCAATAACAAAATAAAAATAAGAGGAGGTGCCTTGCTAATTATATTTTAATCCTATAACAAAAAATAATGAGAGTGCCTACCTAATTTTTATTGTTATTACTTTTCTTATTTTATTTTATTCAGGACACACTGTTACACTTCACTTATCTGGAATAACACATATAGATATACAATACTACCTAAGTATATGAAATTATTACAGTGTCGCACCTGTAATAATTTCATATACACCGTTGACCACGAATATACGTAAGTAATTAACAAGTATGTTTAAAAAGACTCACATCTTACTTCAGTGTGTCTAAACTTCCATGATACCTATGTTTTTTTGCTTTATAGCCAATTGATCTTTTTACAAAGTAAATCTGAATGAATTATGTTAAGATTTTCATCCCTGCGAGCTTTGTACGCGTTGTTCCTAACAATTAATCCGGCCGGTAGTGTAATTGACATCAACCGGCGCCTGCGTCGACGGCTTTTATACTGCTGATGATTAAATTTAGATTACGTACATCATTTTGATTAACCTTGACACGTTGTCTAATTAGACTGCCGTTGTGATGGTAGGCAATTTTTTAGTATGTTTAATGGTTAAATAGTCGGAGTTCACAATAAACTAAAATTTTCCAGGAAAGGTATAAAATAAAGGCAACTATTAAAGTACATTTTCACTTGTTGACCTAGTACGAAATTAAGTAAAACTTGTACTATGGGTACTATGCACTGCCATCTGCCAATAGCAATATTCGAACATAGTCAGGGGCTCTGAAAGTTATTTAAATCCTTGCTATGCACATATGAGTCGTGTAAGCGAAATGTAATTAAAAAATGTTGATTTAATATTCAAGCATACTTAAGCATTGCGTTTTTGCGCGTTTTTTCACTTGTTAATATTAATTATAATCGAAATCGTTAATGAGAACCCGTTAATTACGGAGGTAATTATGTGTAATTGCTCGTGCCATGATACCGATGCCATTTCGACCGTACTGAAACCAATCGAATTAATTACGATCACGTCATGTGACTTCTAGTCGCATACCTAAGGAATAAATGCTCATCATTCAAATACACTTACCTTAGTGTCTAATGTCTTACTGTAATCACCATATTTTCAGCAGATTTTGATGACCATTAAGCTGTTTTGCTCGTGTAGATTTTAGTTTTCGTTCCTATTTCACCTTCTTAACAAAATAAATAACCAAACATGTTTTCGTTCCTATTTCACCTTCTTAACAAAATAAATAACCAAACATGTTGAATGACGTTTTCTGTTCTAAATGAACATTTAACACGATTTTCATAGAAGCTTGTCAAGCAGATTAACTTGAAAAGTCTGCAATACTATTTTGAAAAAATCAATACAGTTAATCTACGAAACAGATCGCCATATTTTACATCTTTACATTTACAGTTTTTGTGCTCATATTTACCTATGACATCTCACGATCTTATAAATAAGCCAACGTTTTACAACATAATTGGACATAAAATTTGTGTTATAATTGTTCGGAGCGGTTTAATTGATGTTCCAATTAGAATTATTAACATGAACTTTTTGTGTCACTAGCAATCATCGGAATAACCTAAAAGAAATGTCAATGTTGTTGGTCTCCAAAGGGAATTGTAATCGGCGACTCGTTAAGAAATGCAAAGTGGGCGTACGTGTACAATTTGCTACTTTCGTGTACTGTTACGGATGGGCGACCTCTAATTGAGCTGGAACTACAAAGCATCGGCGGCAGTTGTCACAGCGCAAATTAATGTGTGCACAATTACGCCAATGACTGCTTTAAAGTTATTTTATACACGTGATCTAAATATCTACTTACCAATTTGTTTGTTGCTATTTTTATTTACTTACATAAAATCTTCAAGCTGTTATTATTTAATTATTTTATTCATTTAAAAACATTTTTAATAAAAAATAAACACCATACTTTAACAAAATATTGTTAATGAAATGTCCTGTTTCTTATTATTTTTACAGGGTTAGACACGTCGTAAAAGCCTCCCCGGTTGTTAAACTGCAATTTGTTGTAGGTAATCGATTTTTGATGGATCCCTCCATTCCAGAGGTTTAACCGCTGCCCTTTACATTACATCTAGCTTAAAACAGATTATTTTGCGTGTAAATTATTTTACCGCTTAATATACGCCAGCTTGCAATATTTCTAAGGTTCAGTGCAATGAAATGGAAATATTCCAAATTTAATAGGTAGGTGTATAAATATAATTTGTGAAAATGAATGAATGCTTAATTGAGATTTTATAAAAGCTTTATGACTTCCTTCTTACTGCTTATTGAGGGTGATTTATTGTAAATGCCAAAAATATGACTAACGACAGGTACCTATCTACTAAATACATAAATTTGTAAAAAGTTACAGTTTGCATTTATTTACTTCAATGTATTATAGGTATGTCGAATACTACATAATATAATATGAAAACAATGTACCTATTTTCTTTTAAATATTTATAAAAAGGTTTGAAGGAACCTTACCGTAAATTTAAGCTTTAATTTTCCATTTAATCTCTTAAAAGTGTTTAAAGACCGATCAATGCAAAGGTTAAGTCATAGAGCTGTAATGGGTATGCAATCAATCACTTGGTATACTTACTCGCTCCTGCGCCTGCGGCCGTACTTAATCTTATAGTCCTGCCAACACTGCACATGTAAGTTAACTGTTTACTCCATCAGAGGAATTATACTTTAACGAAGTACACAAATTTGTTACGTCTATCATTATAGGATTGGCAGTTAAGCAACTTTTGCATTAAACAAAATATAGCTAATCGTGTATTTCTAGCTTGTACAGGTAACATATTTACATTATTGTAGGTATTTCAAATAAATTTCATTGTTACAGGATAGTTTCATCGTACTAAAATAATAATAAGTATACCTATCTAAAAATTGGGAAGAAAAATTTATAACGGATAGAACTCGCCTCGCGTATTTCACTTTATTTGCTACTAGCTGTGCCCGCGACTTCGTCCGCGTGGAATTTAAGTACTGGGACATAAGTATGGATAATTAAAGATTTTTTTCTAAAATGAGTTACTCTTTATTACATAAGCTATCTGCCAGTGAAAGTCCCGTCCAAATCAGTCCAGCTGTTTTATAGATTAGCCGGAACACACAGATAGACAGACAAATAATATAAACAATATAATATAGGTATGTATTTTTCAAATGTAAATTATAAAATGTCTTTATAAACCACATTAACAGTTTTTCCTTCTGGGGCTAATATGAAAAGGTTATCCGCATTACTAACCCGCGAGCAAGCCACGTATAGTTGGCCGTGTGAAAAACAATTCGACCTGAGATCAACTCCAACAGCCTTTAGCGTCTGCCCCTGAGACTTGTTAATTGTCATAGCAAAGCAAACGGACACTGGAAATTGTGTCCGTTTGAATTGGAATGGGAAATTGTTGGGGATGATTGGTATTCGTGGTATGTGTATACAGTTTCACCTGCACTACATCCAGTAAGAATCTCAGCTTCGATTAAGTTTCTTTGTAAAGAAGTTACTCTAAGTCGGGTTCCATTGCACAATTTAGGCGGAGTAAGATTTCTCAATAGCGATGCGTTGTAAGCGTTTCGTCTGGGCATTTTTAAAATCAAAGCAAATACATACAATAATACATATATTTATTTCAATAAATCTACGTAGGCAATATTTTTTTAGATTATAGATTATATCCGATATTTTTCAACTAATTCACAAAGCAAGTTCAGAGTCCGTATTTTCATATCCAAGTATAACATCAAAATCATCAACTAACCGAATCGCAAGACAAACAAAATTAAATAGTTTTAAACGTAGAGAAACAACCAGTTTGTATTTATTATACTTTTCAGAGAAAAAGCTATAGCGCGTTTTAATTGCCTTGAGGCGCCATCTAGTACTATATTATGTAACTATATATAAAATCTCCTATAGAAAAATTACCTTTAAACTTTAAAAGACGATAGCTTTTTTATTTGACATCCGATTTTGATGAAACAAAGCCTATATGTTGCTCAGGGAAGAGCTTAATCTATTAGTGAAAGCCGCGTCAAAATCTGTTCAGTAGTTTTCAAGATTAGCGAATACATACAGACAGACAGACAGACAGACAGACAGACAGACAGAAAAGAAAATCTAAAAAATCATTTTTGTGTTCTGTTACTCTTTTATTATTGCCCACACCCATTTTTTGTTAAAAATTTCAATTGTACAGACACGCGGTTTCTACTGTTTTATTATATGTAAGATGTTACTCTTTTATTATTGCCCACACCCATTTTTTGTTAAAAATTTCAATTGTACAGACACGCGGTTTCTACTGTTTTATTATATGTAAGAAGATTTTCAGAGAAAAAGCTATAGCGCGTTTTAATTGCCTTGAGGCGCCATCTAGTACTATATTATGTAAGTATAAAATCTCCTATAGAAAAATTACCTTTAAACTTTAAAAGACGATAGCTTTTTTATTTGACATCCGATTTTGATGAAACAAAGCCTATATGTTGCTCAGGGAAGAGCTTAATCTATTAGTGAAAGCCGCGTCAAAATCTGTTCAGTAGTTTTCAAGATTAGCGAATACATACAGACAGACAGACAGACAGACAGACAGACAGACAGAAAAGAAAATCTAAAAAATCATTTTTGTGTTCTGTTACTCTTTTATTATTGCCCACACCCATTTTTTGTTAAAAATTTCAATTGTACAGACACGCGGTTTCTACTGTTTTATTATATGTAAGATAATATATCTAAAAGGTTTATATTGATCGTATTACACTTTAAACCCTAAACCCTGCGATTATGTTCTTAAATAAAACCAGAGGTATTCTTAACAAAAAGAAGGTTAAATATAGATAATTTGTCCAGCGCATATTTATACATGTATTTTAATAATACAATCAAAAAACCATATAAAACGTTAACCGGACATTTCTCCCGGTGGTTACTTTGGAATCATCAGCATTCCTGTTGGGCTGGATGACTACAATTGGAGTCAGCTCGAGTGTTGCAATGCCGGTTATTTGACCAACAAATTGGTCCGCATTTAATTTTATTATTCTTTTGAATGCGGTATTATCAAGTAGGTCCCAGCAAGCGGTAATCTGAATTTTTAATTCTGTACTTACTTATTTAACGTCAGAATATAGTCAGTGTGTTCCGATTGTCTGAATCACTTGTCATCAACATCATATTATATCCTAAACGAATTCGTGTACCTACTCACTCTTAAAATAGTTATTATGCTCAATGAGGAAAGCTTCATTCCATATCTTATTTGATAAGTTGTACCGGGTTTTGTAAATAATATTCATAGTACAAGTTAATCATTATAAGTCCGGGTGAATAAAGTTAATGCAATTTACATTGTTGTAAACATCATCATCATCTCAAATAATAATTCAACGAATGACAGTCAAATGCCTCGACTACGTACTAGTACTATTTGTACAAGCACCAAAGATTTATGGCAATACAAAAAACGAATTCCAAATGTAGGTATTTTAAAACTCATTTACTTGTAGCATGGTAACCCTACCCCATAGGATTTGTCTGGCCGTCAGTCGTGTTTAGGCCCGGATTTCATAATAGAATTCGCCGACGCGTTGTAGATTTGACTAACCGTATTACACGAGGCGGTGGGCAGTGGCTAGTGGACGGTAGTTACATTTGATCCTGCAGCTTAAAAGATTAAACTACTACAAGCTAACAAGAGCTAGGTGGCAACAAGAGTTTGTGTAAAGGGTCTTTCAATATCTAAAGAAAGTAATTGGACCTAAATAATGTTTTGGATGGATTTTCATACACTCGTTGCTGTCAATCTTTATCTCGGCTCATTTTTAGGATAAATAATTTCACGTAAGTACATCCAATTCAAAAAGTATAAGTTCCAATATGAAATAAATTAATTCATTTTTAAGTTGATGATAATACTATCAAATAAGTATTTATAAAATTAAAACACTTACTAGGTATAGATAGAACATTGGAAAAGAACAAGTTACTTTCTATCTCAAACTGAAACGCCCGCGCCGGGGCACACCTATTGATATGATAATAATTATGAACCAGCTTCTGCTCTTCTTGTTACTTGTTCTCCTCATGCAGCCTCATGCTGTCAAAGAAAATCTAATTAAAACTAGCAGTCCCGGCAAACGACGTCCTTCCCGTTCGGTTGCTTCGTCAAAGATCTGTCAAACGCTTCTGTCGCATAGCGTCAATCGATTTTTGTGTTAGATTGTAAAAATAATTTTGATCAAATCTGCATATTTTTAATAGAATTTCTTATATACAAACCTTGTTCTGATAATAATAAACACGTAAAAACAGCATCTAATTTGCTGCAGTCGTTCAGAAGTTATGCGCGTTCATACGTTTCGACGTTTCTTTTTGATATATGTATGCTATGGTATATTTGGGTTATAGTCCTTAATCTCAAGTCCAAGTCTGTGCATGTGGATGTGAACCGACGGTGTGATGCAGGTAACTGAGCGCGCTTATTGATCAACTGACACCGGAGACGCAGAGCGACAGTCGTGCGCGCGGATTATCTCGGATTATACAGTACAAGCTAAAGTTGCACATATTTTTAATATCATTTAAGTTATAAATATATATCGACGCATCGTAACAATCAAGTCGATGTCGATATTGTTGATTGGTGATTTTCGAACGGACAACCCTTGTCAAGTGACGTAACACCAAGCGCTAGGTTGGCGGCGCGGGCGATTAGAATGACAGTTGAGATTTGTTTGTCAACGAGTCGTAATGCAAGCACCCCACTTGTTCTGGTGGAACATCTGTACTAATAAGTTAAGCGGTAAAGGGAGTCATTGGCCATATTGCATCGGGTTTTGTTAATTATTTGCACCTTCGCATAATAATAAAGAAAGAAGAAGAAAAGCGGTTTCTTCTTGTGCATTTTATCTTATTTTGTTGGTGACTTTTCGAAAACTTTACTAGGTATAGTTACTTCATTCCAATGTGTAATAAACTCGAAGGCATCAGAAATTACCTATTATATCATAATATATGTACAATGTACCTACATCATTTATTATAGGCATTTCAGCCCACAATTTAAACGCCTAATGACTGACATAGATTTTGTTATAAATTGAAACAAAGAAAGTTGACAGTTGCTGTGTCGAAACCCTTACCACAAATGAATTAAAACTTTCTTTGCATCGAGACTAACCGTACCTCGCAATGAAATTTTTATCTTTTTTTCTAATTTCCGCGATCTATGCTGGTCGGGCATTGGAATATAGTGACATTTTTCGCTATGGAAATTGTGAGAAACAAGTAAGTTTACTGTATTATTTTGACTAATTTTACATTATTTTCTAAAACCTCTAATAAATTGTATCCGTCATTAGAGTATGATTATTTTATTAAGTACCTACTAACGCTTACGTACCTGCTAGGGACAAGTACTGTAAGAATATATTCTTTAAAACTATACGCGCAATATGTAAATCATGTTCTGTAAAATACACTCCTGCTTATTTCTGTAGAATGACGTCCTCGAGTGGCGTAATGACCGTTAACTCTTATGCTCCTCAACGCCTAGACTTAAGGTTTAAAGTTTTTATTTATTAGTTAACTCGACAGTATTTACACAAGGAATTATCGATGATTTACCGACATGCATTAACAATGAGCCCATTTGTAGTCATTACAGCCCACTCCGTCATATCACCAGCTCATCATTATATTTCATCGTTTTCTTTGTGGTTTTGCATTAAATATTGCAAGAAAAATTGACAGTTTCGTGTGAAATGATTAATGTCACTCTTGAGCTCGTTTATTGCGCTCGTGGGATGAGTTTTTACTTCAAATTGTACGAATTCATTTGATTGTATGCTTAATGTGGAATTGGTAAAAACCTGACCCAGAAGTCAAATTGCAAAACGGTCTCGATAGGTACATATCATACGTCCTTACGGTCTCAGTTGAGTACCTATATAAAATAATCTTTTTTTTTTTCTTGATAGTGTTGGAATTTTTTTAATGTAATATAAACGGGCTGAAACTATTAGTGACCAAAATATATTGCAAAAAAAATCTAATAAACGAACGTCTTTGCATATACTGTAACTGATGGTAATCTGATACACCTCGTTTCGCCTTTCGCTTTTCAATCAGCTGAGTTCGGAAGCAGGGGCGAGGCCTTGACCACTGCCCTTCTATTGTCACACCTTCCACAACATTAACCCAAACATTATATTATCAAAAGTACTTACGCAAAATTTCAACATCATAATAAAAATGGTTGGACTCACTAGGATCATCATTGATAATACCTACCCTTCATGGTTATCGTTTACTTACATACTGTCTGATACCTATTATTTATCAGCAGTAAAATTAAAACATCAGAAATAATAAGCCAAAATAATAATTATGGATTTATGAATCTTTTTTAGAAATGCGAAATAACCAGCCATAGTATCCAAAGCTTTAGACATACCTATCTAAAAGTACCTACTTACCTAGCTACATTACATACAAATATTTTTCCTGAGAGTTATACGTATGTGAGTTTTACCTTCATCTACTCTCTCACATTTTGACAGTTTAAAATAAAACACCTTTAGAATGTAACTTAATAAAAACGTGCAGAGGCGAGCATGCCCTCAAGTTGTGGTTCCAACTCACAGTAACGAGAGAACCAAACCATAGTGTCCGGTTACACTAGGTATCCATTATTTTGTCACAGACAACGAATTTACTTTTTTTATTTTACCCCTCATTTTGTCGCGCGATGATTCATTCGCGGGAAATGGAACGCGACTCTATTTCAAATTTAAACTCGGAATGGCATTTTGAATTTCGAATGCGTTCCCTGCGGACTGGCCATGGTTGATCGTGCATGACCTATTTTATTTTTAATTTGTGCTTTGGATATAAATATAAGTTTCATAGGAAAGTTAATTGTGTACAGAGTCTAGAGTTGAGTTCTTTTTTGTCTAGTATTATAAAGTTCAATTTATGTGCATTGTAGCAGGTACAGGTATAGTGTAAAGTTTTTTAATTATAGAGATTAATAAAATACTGCCACAGAATAATTTTGAACAATAACCAAAAAAATTAGATAAAGTCAAGTTACAACTTAGTGACATAACCGGTAGTTGTAAAGTATTGTCTGCAAGGTGCATGTAGCCGTTTTGAAAGCAGTCAGGAAACATAAACAATTCAACTGAAGTTATAAATGTTTTATTTATTATTAATAACAGTTTGCGCAACATAAAATATCATAAACAAATTACGTATACTTCCATTAAGACTGTGTACATGTACGGTTGCGGGGGATGGATATAGCGCTGGAAGATACAGTAGATCAAGTTCCGCTCATAGTATATTATGTATATATATTTTTTTAATTGTTGAAACATAGATAGCTTTTACTTTCTGTCTTACAAGTTTATTTTATATTTTTATCTAAAATAAATTAGAACATGGATAAAAACCAAAACTAAAGAGGAAATGGCATCCATGTAATTATATCAGTTGCCATAAATTTTCAAACAATGCTTTCTGAAGATCACATTACTATCATTTAACTATAACATTTCTACGTGCAGGGCAGATTAAGATTATACATTTTACCTAGTCGACATTAGCGTCGTAGGATCTCTACCATCCTGCTGTGGTGTTATCCTGTATGCCCTGACTAATGATATCCGGCAGTAATTAAGCCTGGGCAGCCCCCGTGTGGCGCGCCGTGAAGATACGCGGTGGATGCCTCCATCATTTGTCAAGCTACTGTGCAAACTATCTGATCGCTAATGTGCAAATTCGTGCAATTATGCATGTGTAGGGCAGTCATGTTGGTCGTTTGTCATAATTTTTGCATATGTTTAAAAAAAAAGTTTCATAAAAGTTTCAAACTGAAGCTCAAGTTCGTAGAGGTTCAATAGCCACACAAGTTTGTATTTGATTAAGTCTACTTTTTCAACCCAAATATTTAAGTTTTGACTCTGTGGTAAAAGGGTGGACCATAAAAAAATAATTGTCCACATTTTTCCGATATGGGATATCTGTCGAGTAAAAGAGAATATTATAATGAAACAACCAAGCTATAATTTTCAAATAATCTACTAACTCCTGAATTGGACCAGCGTGGTGGATTATACCTGATTCTCTAAATATTTCTAGAGAAGCCTTAGTCACCCGTAAGACGATCAAAAGCTGCATTATTTATATTATAATTATATTCAAGCGCCAATGCTCTATCACAAAATTCCGTTATTTGTTAAACTATTTGTTGATTGTTCTACTTAAGCAGGTATATGTTTTAATATTGTACTGACATATCACCGTAAGAGTATGATTAAAAGGATATAACCAAAGTTACGGTCAGTTGAACCAGTTTCTACTTCTTGCCATCCCTATCGCGGCCCATCGGAAGATCGTCAATTTTTAGCACGCCTCCGGCAGTACATAAATCGCTTTGCTACATGTTTTGACATGGTTTATAATTCAAGCCAGCGATGCCCATCTCGCAAAACCGCTACTATACTTGGGTACATTCGAGGACAGGCTGTCTCCTTGTACCTAATACGTAAAATAACATTTTATTATCTATTTCCTAATTTTTAAAGCTGCATTTCCATAGCAGACGGTTATTTAATCCTGGGTAATTAAAAGCATCTGTCGCTATTTAACAAGTTGTGTGTGAAAGGGACGCCTGCACTTAGATAAATTACCTTAACATCTTTTAAACTATAGGTACCTATTGTATTGTAGCTATTTGTAACGAAAAATATGGTTAATAAACATTTTTAAAATTGGTAATTTAAAAGAATTTATAAATAGGTACCATGCCTAGCCAACGGATTAAATAATGTTTCCTACTTCTATCTCGCCAGTACAACGCATGGGCGTAGACACTTCGCTCTATCGGTGATCATTTCGTATCACTTTATTATGATGTATAATTTCATAAATTTATGATCGAAGGTACATTTAACCTGCAGCATGATTGCTTCATTACAGAATCACACAACAGTTATATGATTCTAAAACTGAATTTACAAGTATAGGTAAATTTATTTTGACGGTGTTCCTGATATTAGTTTCACAGATTTAATTTATTTCTAAGCCATGTTTTAGTTAAATTTAAAGTATAACAAGAACTAAAATACGGCCACGATGTTATATCAAACAAAATAAGTAAAATTACAAGATAGTTACCGTTTAAACGGTATTTGAATCATTATAAAATGAGTAAATCAAATACATAATTAGCTCTTATGCAAAACGACAAAAACTATTAAAGAACGCGTTAAGTATAAGTACAAAACTATATTAATTATATAGGTATACAAAGACTATTTAAGGGTATTTGCTATAAACCCCTTGTACCTACGTCCTACAGGTACAGATCATATAGAAATTGTATGCTTCTAGGATTAGCATAGGTATACTAACGGCATGCACACCACAAGCATTTTTTACCGAGTCGATCACTAAATCTGACGCAAACATTCATCCAAAATGCATACAGTTTACCAATCACTTTGTATTGACGGGGCTTTCACTCAATAACTAAGGATTACACCGTCAACAATACCGGGGAGTGTGTAGTGCCCTTAAGTACCCCTCAATATCACTTATTGGTCTTAAACTAGTAGATTGATTGCGTTTTTTGCTGAATTGAATACTGATTGATCGATGGATTTACTAGTATTTGTTCTCAAGGGTTTAGTAAACTACAAGGAAAGGATATCTGTCGAAATAAGACGGTTTAATAACAATGTCGCATCTACAGCAATAAAGTATTTTCTACTTTACCTCAAATGTTGAATATTCCTCTACTGTATTTTTACTTATAAATATAATAAACTACTTAAATATGTTCTTAATTTTCGAACCAACTTTATCGTAGCAAGGGTTTTTATTTTGTATTAATTAAGTGACTTACCCTTTCTCTAGGTTCTTAAAAGAAATTCTAACTGTCTCTTCCAAATTGCGACTTAAGTGTGCAAATACAACTTTCCAGTTAATTGTCCAAAGACACCAAGTAGTCGCTTTTCCAATAACATTTCTAGCTACATATCCATAAATATCAAAATCGATTGACAGCTCTTCTGAACATTACAAGCATGTCACAATTGTGTTTTCCCACGATGGTCATCCATGTGTGGTTGTCTTCACAATCTGAAAGCAATGCACACCATACCATATTGCTATTAATACAAAGTTGTAAATCGTTTGTTGGGTTACGCTAAGAGTTGGTTGTTTTCACCCTAGACATTTTCTCGGAGGCGCAGTGAAGTTCTAGGGCCCTTGTATGGACTCACGTAATTAATGGTTTGTAGTATTCTGCACTGGCATTTCATGGTCGGTTTGATGGGAAGTCTTGTAAGGAAACTGTCATCTCTCATTATGAGAAGTTCTTAAGAACTCTGTTTAGACACTTACCGTGAATTTGCTGATATATGCAATCTTTATTACAACGGTCAAACTGAGTGCATTTTCAAAACAATTAACAGTCAGTATACTTATACATCGATTTCAATTAATAATTTATAGTTCGACAAACGACCTATACTATAACCTTCCATTATTCAATTACCTACTTAAGGGCCAGAAGCTTACGTGCGACTCAAAACATTTTTTTGCTGTCACATCTGTCTTTTAACGAACAACCAATTGTTCAATCACCCAATAAAACAAACCAATATGCCAATAAACAAGTTTATTTCGTTTAATTGAGAACAATCGGCTGTCGGAAACACAGGCAATTATCGAGGTAAAAAAACTGAACATTTGCATGCTTGTTACTTACATTTATATAATTACGCGAACAGTTTGTATGTTAATAATACATCTGTATCAACTTTTTCTGGTTCTGTTCCGAAACTAGTGATTATAATCGAAGTCTTAATTTTAAGTCGATTTGGTACAAACGAAAAGTGACAGCGCAATATTGTTTTTTTATTATAAAGTTTACATGAGGTATCTTATGCATAGTTATACATGTAAAACTACTTAAAATTCCAAAAACATACAAAGAGTAACAAAGCTAATTTAAATGACTTGATTCCGTAATCTTGAGGTTAACCGCAATCATTTAACTCGGCCATTCAATCCGCTTTGAGCTTTCTATATAATCGCTGCCGCACTGGTAGCAACTGGAGATCAATCAAATCCAAGTCAAAGAATTATACTAAACATGTTTACTTAACTGTCAATAATAATAAGATTAAGTCGTTGACTTTACAGAATGTTAACACAACAATACATTCTAGGTACATATGTAAATAATTTAGGTAACTCTATAAGATAATATGGGGCACAATATTGTTAGTAAAATATTCTATAATTCAACAATAATAATAAATGCTTTTGATCAAAAAAGTAACAGTCTTAGGTTAAAATGAAAATTATCATTATTCGTTGTTAAGGCATAGATAAACCTTGGTAAAAGTATTTTCTTGATATTCGCCTGGCAGTGCGTGACGTCCATCGCCTGGAGCACGCCAACTAAATCGCTTCTTTTTGAAGGTAGCAACCTGGAAGGATAAAAAACAGTGTTAAATTATTATCTACTAGTAGGTGCATAGATGCCCTAAATAGAATAAAGGACGCTCATGATGCTGATATTATTATCAAAATTATTCATCATCATTTTATTATTTATTTATATGTATGTAAAGGAAATTGTTAGTTGATAGTTGAAACATTTGGCTTTTTTAATATTCATGATAAGTCTTATCTTAGAATATAAAAAAAGCTACAACATTTTGCCGTAAATTTTCGAAACCATAAATACGTACTAGACTTCCATGTTTATAATATTAATTTGGATGGGCAACATCTGCCGGGTTAGCATGTATAAAATAAATATGTATATAAATAAAAACACATTATTCAAATACAACACAGAGCAAACCTGATGCAGAATAACGTTTCCAACGAGACGAAAACAAAAAGTCTTGTTTTAAAACGCCATTGTTGCATATATGTCGCACAGTCAGTCTGGGCGCGGATTTTTCAGTGCCTAAAACATGGATGACGAAAAATAAAATACGGAAACATGTGCAACAACGGTTCACTAAAAGATAATCCACTTAAAAAGTGAATAAAAGTAAACCACCTCACCACATTTTTTAAAGAGCCAAAGCTCATTTTAGATTCTAAAATACTATCGCTATTAACCATTATCGTCGGTCTGTCAGAAATCTACCAATATTAAAATCTACTTATAATAATTTCTGATGCCTTCGCGGTTATTACACATTGAAATGAAACAACTATTAACGGATTTAACTCGCGTATTTTTATTTTATTTTATTAGCTGACGTTTCGGATTCTTAGAGCTGAGCTGACAATAGTCTAACGCTAAACTATTAGCGTTAGACTATTGTCAGCTCAGTCGTGCTACGATTATGGAAACTGTAAAGAATCCGTAACGTCAGCTAATAAAATAAAATAAAAATACGCGAGTTAAATCCGTTAATAGTTGTTTCATTCCAATCTACTTATAAGTTATTAAAATGTTCTTTTATTTTAATAATATTTGAAATTGTCGTTTTATGTTATGACAATGCTATAAAAAACATAAAAAAACTACGAGTGTGCAGTTAATCTTAAAGTAGAATTACTTGTTGAAGCGGCCTGAGTCAATTTCATTAAGAAAAAAATATGTGTCGTGACTTAGCAATCGTAAACTAGGGTTTAATTCAATTGAGCTTAATTATTAACAGCTCATATTTAAAAGTAAAAGTTTTAATGATACGAAGTTTGCATTTATTTGTTATTCAATTGTCTATGTACCTATAATAAAACGCAAAACGAACCAAATCCAACACCACTTTTGATTCATATAATACTTTTATTGTAATGAAATTAAATAATATACATTGAAAAAACTAACGTATGCGATGTAAGCTATGTTTTACCTGAAGGGTTTTAAAGAACTCGTATTCCATGCCCGCCTATTTCAACATTTTGCTTCTTTTTTCCACTCTAAGAGCGTCTGAAGTTTTTGAAGGTTTAGGACTCTAATGTGTGATTGTTTTTTTTGGTCATTTTCATCATTTACGGTTGACAAAAAGTGCGGGTACCTATACAGAGTCAGATGAGAAGATTTCTTTTGAATTTTAAAACTACGATGTAGAATCTGCATCTACAGTTTATCATTAGGTATATCAATTGAAAGACCATTGCTGAACATAGTTTTTCCCAAAACTATGTCCAGCACAACGTGCACAACGACCGGTTCCACACCGGCATTCATCAAATTCCAGCGACCTTCACCAGGTCGTCGGACAACCTTGTATCGGGCCTATCTAGGCTGCATCTTTCGATTTGCGACTCATTTTACGGTATCACCAGCAATAATGAATGTTTAATGAATTTTATTCATACCTATTTATCCGTATAAATCACTTTAGTGTTAGACTCTATATCGACAGCTCAGTCGTGCTACGAATATGGGAACTAGAAAGTTTTCGAAACTTCAGCCAATAAAATACACGTGACTTAAATCCGTTTATAGTTGTTTCATTCCAATGAGTAATAACCGCGAAGCAATCAGAAATTATTATCTTAGACCTGTTTCACAGCTCATGATAGGAATATCAGAATATTATGCAGAAAAATCATATACTGCATTTATATCTCTTCAGTTTTCTTGATCGAGCTGCGTCAGGTGCTTAACGACTGCCATTCACACAAAAGCGATCGTTACCGCGCCGGGATTTGAACCCGTACAATAACGCGGCGGGACATCTATTCTATTATACAGAGTGATATAAGTTTAAAGAATTATTCAACAGCAATTTAAAAAAGTGTTGTGCATATATAACGTGATAAATAGGTATAAAGAAAATAGTCGTTTATAATGAACTAAAATAATAATACCTACGTAGGAATTTACATAATATTAACACACACATAAACCTAAAAACGAGATACGTTAGGACGGAAATTGCATAGTGATGTTAAAAGATAACGAAAACGGGATTTCTTGTGAATGCTCACTACCTTACGCTTTGTTTCAACCATTATATTTTTGTTTATTTATTCTTACTTGCACAAAACTTAACAAAAGAATGTATAAAAAAAGCGAACTTAATCATTATCTAGCAGTCAACCTTACAGTTCGTAGGTACAAACAATTACAAAAATACTGTAAAGATATTATAACTACAACTTAAATATTAATATGAAATACTAAAGATATACTTACATAAATACAACATACGTATATTATATAATATGTAGTTATAATGTTGAATATTACATACTGACTCAGAAAGTGCTATCGCAAATTGAGCTTAAACTTTTCTTGTTTAGAATGTAGATAACTAACTTTATATGAATAATTTTATTAAACATAAAGTAAAATTAAAATATGATATGACTATAATATAAACAAAAATACACTTCATCCGACTTAACCGGGCAATGTATAACTTTTTAAAAGCCCTTAAGTAAAACTATTAACACGATACGTATTTTCCATTTAAAACGTAGAAGCGCATTTTCAATTTGCATAAAAGTTGTCCAAAGAGCTTCCTACCAGTTGTTTGCATAAGTTAAACAGTATTTCCATAAACAGTCGATTGTTTTCCGAGTGACAACATATTGCTTTTACTCGCATAAGGAAACTGCATTAGGTTTGTGTAATTTGTGAACATGGTGTGGTAATATAGGTACGGTACAATGTGGGCACAAATATAATAAACTGACCATTAAAGGTCGTAAGCCGAGTTTCCGTACAAAACTTTTGTTTAACTACAACTAGCAGAATCGAGACTTTCGATAAGTTTGTGTATCTAAAGTCTCGATTCTGGAAAAAGCCTCGGCTAGTAAGAGAAGAAGGTTACGGGCGAATCATAAGTGCGGCTAAAATATGTCCGTATTTCTTAGGTTTTAATTTAGAAAATTTAGTTCAATATCAATCGTTTATACTTACCTATTTGAGAAAAAGCGCAACTCAGGAGTATAATATAGATTGACAAATGTTTTTCATTGAACTTTGTCTTACAGAGCTTAGGCCTTACATCTCTGTTTTATTCGGTAAGTATGCTGTCCCCGTAACCACAATATCTTCAGACTTAATTTATATTAACCGTCGTGTTACCATCTCCTAAACCCTGCTACTATGCAATATTATATATTTTTTAACACACAACACCGCGGCGTCCCACAATTTTCTCATTCAACATTCCTATTTCCTTTTTCACTGTATTAATTTTTCTTTTTAAGTTATTTCGTTTCTGCTCTGTTCTTTATGTGTAGTCAACCAGGATGTATTGACCTCTCTGACAGTGTTTTGGGGCGTATAAGAGTTTAGTAAAAAGGACGAGTGGGTGTCAGGTTAGACTGGCTTTAGTAAAACAGGCAAAAACAAAAGAGGTTGGACTTTTTACTCGACTTGGAGCGGGTTGGTAACCGAACCATCTCATTTGCAGCTCTTTAAAAATGCAAGCGGCATTAAAGAGTGCGCTAGGCGATTTTAATGTTTGTCCTTTTGAGTTTTGTAAGTGAATAAAAAATGTTTTGGGCATGCACATTACGGTGTTATGACTCGTTTCGGCTTGTTTAATGGTGACTTATTTGCCGTAGGTATGTAGCTACTTACTTAAAGGTTGCAGAAAACATATTTTAATATGGTCAAGTCTATTTTACAAGTTTACTGTTGACTATTAGTTTACTAATAATGCATGATGAAATGTGCATTTGAATTGCAATATAAAATAAATCGTTAATGTCTTACGACAGCTTCCATAATCCATCACATCATTCCTAAACCATAAAAACGGTGCACGTCATCGCAAACCCCAGTAATCAACAAACAAACAAATGCGAACAAATCTCAAGATGCAAAATTTGCACTCGCTGTTTTGAGGAATGAAACAATCTCTATGCTTTACTTCCTTCACTTCATACAAAATTGAACGTTATTACTTGTACTTTGGGTTAGATTTTTCATTGTAGTTATAGACGATTATTACCGGCAAATATGGTATAGAGAGTAATGGAAAAAATCTGAGCTTCGTCGCCCCTAGCTAGGGGGAATTTATCGTATAATGTAAAGAGTTATAACAAAATATACTTAAAATCTATTGTTAAAAATATATCGTATCATTTAATACACAGTGAATAAGTATAAACTTGAATCCAGGTGATCGAACACTGTCTGGCTTTCAATAAAAATGACAAAGTATGAAATAGAAAGCACGTCATCCTGTTAATATGATACCGATGCTACTTTCTAACTCTATTACGTACACCTACTCATATTTAATTCAAACATTGAGATTTTTGATTAGGTTATACCTACATAGTATGAGAAAAGCGTAGAATATCGGATCATCGTTCAAAACACACGCAGTAAGCCGATAAAATGAGAAAATGTTCCCGTGTGTGAAGACCCTATCACCAGCTGTTGGGGGTATTTTCCGCGATGAGTGCATAGTCAGGCGCGCACGTGCGCTCGCATTCGCCACTGACCGATCACGTCACTGCTTGTTACTTTAGTATTATGACACAGATTAAAGTTAGATGGAAACAGCTAATTTCTAAAATGATGCATTAACCGTACAGTAAACGTCAGGTGCAACAAATAATTTAAGAGGTTTTAGCAATAGGCACTTTGACTTTACAACTGAAGAAATTGATGTGTGTAAACAGAGGTGAATTTTCTGGCAAATTTAGCTAAATAATGGAAGTTAAATATACGCTGCTTAATAAGGACTCCTCAGATTCGGACGTCTCATAAGCATTGCACTTTTAACTCCACGCTTGTTTATGAACAATTAAGCTCTGAATACCAAACCAAAAATAAAATTTTCAATAGATTCCACATCATACGTTTCTGTTATACCACTACTGATGTAGCAAGCAGCCAGTTCGATTGTGCGTATTTTAATGTGAATAGGTACCTACCTAGTCTAGGAGTCTACTAAAAAATGTTCTTCGAGTATCTACTCTGACACCACCACTCATTGAGTGCTCAACTTGAAAACAAAAATTCGGATTAAGGACCTTCGTCAACCACACCGGAAACCACGCCGCCACTCGAAATATCACCCGAACACATTCTCACAAGAGCTGAACCAACACCGGTTCAGACTTCAAAACGTACCCGTTTCGAAGACACAAATACACTATCGCCGTCTTAAGAGTGCTCGAGCGGCCTAGGCACTCGTTCGATACTCAGGCACTCCCGGCCTCGCCGGCACTCCCTCGCTGGCACTCCACGGCACTCATCGTATGCTCGAGGTGACAGCGAATCCCTCGTACCGATCCCGAGATAGTGCATGTTCCCAATTTTCAGCGCACACTTGACAACGGCTAATTTTGTGTGCGCAATGCATTTTATGGACTTTAACTTATTAGACCTCGTAATACAATGCTGTAAGTGTTTACTCTTGTCGAAACTTGTTGGTTCATGAGCACGTTAGTCTCGTGTACACAAAGGTAATTAGCATACATACAGTAAGATTGCATTGTTGTAAACCAATAAAAAATACCTTTCATTGGGTACGTATATTTCAAATTAACTATGCTTTAGCAATCATCAGTTTTAACCGTCAAAATGCAAAGAGAAATGTGATTGCAGATTGCCGACTACAACTATCCATTCATTGCATCCAAAAGCAATAAACGAGACGAACAATGTATTCGAATTCTATTTTGAAATTCACATTGAAATTTATGACGGTACAAGCCTACACAGTTTCCCGAATTGCAGTTAAGTACCTATTGACAAAACCCACTCTTAAAGAACATGGGTTGGCGCTCATAAAATTTATATGCTAATTACTTAGCAATAAAGTTGGAAATTGAATTTCACCGACTATAAATGCAGCAGTGTGGTTTTCACGTGATTCTCACGGTATAATTGCAAAGGAGATGACACTACAGCAGGCATGTGGCGGTTTGATTTACAGTTTTAGTCTATTGAACTTACAAAAATCGTTGACAAGTTAAAGCGAACCTAGTGGTAATTTTTTATAAAGTATTGATTACTTCAGTGGCCAAGTTATGTAATAAAACTAACGATTTTTCCCGTAAGTTACCAAAGACGTACTACTGTAATTTTCGGTCCTGTATGGTGATTTATCGGGGAACGCGTCGCGTCGGTCGCGACGTGGGCGGCGACAACCCGACAACTAGTCGCAATCACTGATGCTCGATCGATTACGACTCATATTCGGAACAAGTACGTGTAAACATATTGCTGGAAAGTGTACAAATTTCATAATGTTTAGATCTCGTTAATATGTTTAGTCAATACAGCGCATTCAGGTATCGGTAAGTAGGTATATGAACTATCTACGTGGCCATCTTTAAATATATGAAAAAAACATAATTAGCATGTCATATTTTCAAAGCCCCTTAACTTAATTGAGAAAAACTAAATATGATTATCCATTTTATTAATGAACATTGAGAAACTTTCGAATTTTGTTAGCTGCTGAGATGATACGTAAGTATATCTAATGACTAATCTTACCAAAAAACATGAAAGTTCCGCACGGATACAATTGTGGTTAAATTTAATAGTATCACGATGAATTTGTTATTCAAATAAAATTCAAGTTCTAATGCATAATAACATATACCTACCTAATAACCATACAATCATAAAGCAATTACGGCAAAATTGTCTTCAGATAAATTAAACTACAATAATAATGTATCACAATCGTTTAAATAATACTAGCAAAATCAGTATACATTTCCGATAATACTTCGTCTGTCAATCATTTTATAAAATAAACACTATCATTTGCATATAGTAGTGCAGAACATCTGTAATGTATCTACTGAGACGTAGGCGAGACGCCAACTTGACAACTCTTCACATGCATTGATCAATCGATTGCAATTTATTCCATACTAGCTTCCGCCCGCGACTTTGCTTGCTTAGAATTGGTGTTAGTACTTCGGGTAGCTTAATAAATTACACCTTTTTTTTCACCTCGTTAATGGGACTTAAACTGTTTCAATACCAATTTTCTTCTACATCGATTCAACTCTTCACGGCTGTATAGCCGTGCCGTTTAACAAACAGACGGAAATACTTTCACCTTTATAATATTAGGGATTCGCTCGTTTTGATCGTTCATATTCGGATTGAGTGTACGTTAAGTATATTGGAACAAATTGTTTATTTTATAACGGACCGTAGATGTCATAAATGTATAGATGTGCACATCTTCTGATAAAATTGCATAAGTTAAGATAAGTGATAATAAAAGTAATTATGATAAATGTTTTATTCAGAATGATTAAAGCATTTACGTTAATTTATTTGGGCGTACTCGATTAAATTTATTATGGTGATTATAAGTTAATAAATTAATATTATAAATTCTGCGTCTGTATCTGCTTTTGGTTTACTATAAGTTAATAAATATAATATTATATTATATACCTAACGATGACGGCGTAAATAAGTTCTATTAACAAAACGTCTACCGAAATTTAGATGAATCTCTTACCTACTTACAATTATAAAAATATACTTTAATAAAATAAAACATTAAATACAACACGTGTCTAAAATATATTTTGACTGATTGTTAATGCTCAGTTTACGTGATCGGTTTATTTAAGAATACGAATGATATATGTGTTTAGTATGTCAAGTGCATGAATAAAATACGCTATAAAATTGACAAGTGTACGTGAAGCAAGAATGTTGAAATGTTATCTTATGCTCGGAATTGCAAGTTCGAATGTAAATTTAACCTGTAGGTGCTTACATGAAATAAAATATCTATGAGCTAAATTATTGATTGTATTGATTGAGGTTATACGGTTTTAGTTATTTCTAAACGATCCTTGCCTTATAGGTCTAATTTTAAAAGCACTTATGTACCTGAAGAGATCTTGCTGCGCTGGTGTTATTAAATAATACGGTTTATTTGGTATTAATTAAATATTTATTGACTGAGCACACGTAATTACAAGTTGGTGTTAGATATTGGAAGAGAGAGTGGCAGTGTTGCCATCGCATATAAATTATTAAATTATATTTTATATTTTTAATGTTGCAAACAGTACCTACTTGACGCTGACTATAGTCTGGCTACTTATCTTATTATAAGCTTTAGATAAGCTCTTAAAATTTTTAAGGGCGTTGTAGTGTGATATAACCTATATATTTCAGCATCATGACCGCATCCTTATATTTTGATTCTAACTCAATATAAAAACAAAATAAAAAATCCCGTCTTTCCTGCGATACAAAAAAAAACATGTGGGTATTCGATAAGTTTTTAACCCGCGGTCCAGCCGAGTGGACTTATATAGTTCCTAGATAAAAAAAAGTATCGCATTTCAGAACACGGTGCATCTGTAGTAACTTTTACGTGATTGACATATAAAAAATGTAAAACCTACATTGTCTCAAGTTTATAATGTTACGGAATAAGTAAGAAAATGTTAAACATTAAATACCTTTGTAATCCCCACCCACGTTTGGTAACTGCTCGTGTCTTATGAGCTTAATATTATAATAGACTACATTATGCAGATTTCCATGCAAATCCTTTGTTAGCATAATGCTGGTATTGCGAAAGATATACATAAGTGTTCGGTATTTTAATATCGATAGCGATAATGGCACCTACGATGCCACAAATAATTCTTAACATATAAAGTTAAACCGAATTTTACGACTGTCGACGAGTACCGTAAACTAAGTTATAGTACCTACTCGTAGAACAAAACAAAAACAACCTTTATGTGATTTTGTAATCTGTATACAGAATATTAAGATTCATTGGGATATTAACACTAGCTTGTTGGGTTGCGTGGGCGCAGGCTAGGCCCTAAGGTCAAGTAGTTCCAGCACGCACGCAACCCCTTGCCGTTAGCACTAAACTGTTAATCAGTTTAGTTATTGTTTAACTAGAAATCTTACTAGGCCCAAAGGTGAACATATTTGTCCCAGAATTATCGTGTGTTTCAACTTCAAACATTAGTGTAATTATTTCAAACATATAGATACAATCTTTACCGACGTTGCTTTTAAGTGTAAAAACCAGTAATAATCTCGCAATACGCAAGTAATATTAGATATGTTCTTAGTTTCAAAGATTTTGACGGTAAAATCAAGTCAAGTAAATAGTCTACTTGCTGCTGTTACTTTTCAGGTTCATGTAATTTTCATGTGTGTGAAATTATAATTTTAATAACAGTTTGGTAAATAAGCAAATGTTTTATGTTTTCGTCAAGACATTTCCAAGAAGGGGAGTACCTATATCGCGACGAGTCGAAGAAAAATCACTTTTAGCCCCGCCCACACGTCACGTTGACATGTGAGGCCCACCCTTTCTGCGATTCGCGGATTTTCCCGATTTTTCCAACGTCTTGTGAGGGTTGCTTTCAGAGACGTCTATCTATAAGTACTGTCCATATGTGATGTTAGATACCTACACGAGACGTGATACGGATATTCAAAACAAACATTAGATTATTATTCTAGTAATGACATTAATCAATCTTGTTGGTTCAATGAATTTATCTGCTCGACATTTGTAATTGTATTCTTATTAAGGTTTTTATTTGATGTTTTCCTGATAATCCAAAAAAATAAAAGATATGTTCTTGATTACTAATATAGAGGCCTTTAGTTTTGTGACACAAAAAACTATTAATACGTATGAAGACATGACATGACACACTATAAATTAAAACGTAAATGTCAACGTCATAAGTAACGTTCCTGACACATTTAACTCATACTAACGCCACTGAATACTAAGATGTCATCCTATAATGCGCAGTTTTAAAATGTACCTATGTTCCACAACAAAAATTCCTCTGCATACATTCCCTTTAAAATTTTGTAGTCGACTGTTTTATGGCTACACGGTAATAGAATGGCAAACATATTTTTAAAAAGTACTAAACAGCGCTGATATGAACTTTAGTGAAGTAAATTATTACAAATATGCATTAATTTCAGGTCAATATAATTCAAACTTTACCATCGCTAATGGATCTGCAGTTTAACGATTAAATTAGCTATGCTAATCTACCGACAATAATTACTTAGACATTAAAGATACATTAAATCAATCGTAAACCAAAACATTAAAAAATAATTTATTGGCTAGCATATATTCAGATGTTTTCTTGACTTAGGTTTTTCGGAATATTTATGTTTTAAGATTGTACCTTGTTTACTAACAATAAAACTGATTCTGCGTTCAAAGGACGAGCAATGAAATAAATAATTGTTTAAATATTAAAAAGCACACTTACGGTGGCGCTTTCTAGACATCCCGTCATAAAGTCTTAACTTAAATCACACAGCTCTATTGCCAGACCGGGTTAATATAGCAATATTATAATATTATATTATCTAAAGAATTATAAACCTATTTTTGCCAAATTTCATGATGATACAAGGAATAGAAAAGGGTCAAACTAAATGTCCAAAATACTATTTACCTGCCTAGGTAGAGCTAGTAAGTTATAGGGCGACATTAAAAAAGGCATTATTATAACACATACAACGTGGTCGTCAATTCAAATGTAATGATCAGTTGTAAGAAACGTTTGAGTTAAAATAGTATAGTGCGTAATGGCCATGCATTATATGTATGTAGATTCGTGCGCGCCGTCATTATCAAAAATGCTATGTTATCCACTCAATTATTTCAAGTTACGATGCAAAACTATTGTTTGACAATATTTAAATCACCTTTTGCTGACCCCAAAAAAGTGCTGAATTCGCTAAATATTACATAGCTGAAATTATAAGATTCCATTTCATAGCGCACCTACTTAATGTAAAGGCATCTTTCTAAATCTATGACATAAATAGTACTGCATTAGTTAACAAAACTAGTTACTTGAAACACCTTATTACAATAGATCCTTCATAATATATCATATTATAATATAAGATTCAAGATTCAGGTGCACTCACTCATCACAATTTATAAACATCTACCCCTCGTGGGATCCGAACCCGTTAGACCAACAGGTCTTTAAACTTAATTATGTGAATGAAGCAAAATACCGAACTGTGCATTACGTTTGATATCATGTTGCGAGCACATTGTTAAGTTTTTCTATCACTGGTCATAAATATTTGCAAGACTTTTATGACGAGTCGTAAAACTCCTTAGGTATGTTCAGACAGCCAATCTCACGAAATCTACATAGTGGAAATGTCGAAATCAAAGATAATAACTAGTTTACGCTGCATTCAAAAATGTAGCTTAAGTTTGCTTTCATACAGTTCAAACTCATTCGTTGTGGTTATTACTTGATTCTTTTTGCTATTGTATCCATGTGATTTATAAGAATATGTGTAAGGGAGCATGTGGGGCTGAAGTCACGTATGGGGGCGGGAAGAGTAAAAATATCGCGATTTTCTGCGAAACTACTATTGGTGGGTTATCGAGCAGTAAATGAAAATATCAACAAGGTACTTAGGTAGGTACCTAAGTAGGTACCTTGTTGATATTTTTTTTAATACCAGAAAATAAACGTTGTTATCATTAAAAAACGAGATGAACTGAAGTCCCAATATTCATCTAGATTGGACGTACCTACCTATATCTGATTTTATTATTAGAGGAACGACTTTTTTAGTTAAATCTAAAGCTTAAAAATAGTTATTTACCTAGGTACTTAATTAATTTCTTTACATCATAACATACTCAAATGTACGGAAAAGAAAAAATATATTTTTTATAAACCCTCATAGAGTGAATTATTAAAAAAACCTCTTAGCAATATTGAAGTGATTTCATTTCCTCAATACTTTCATAATTTTTCATACGCTAGCGGATGACATATCGCGCTAAATCATAATCTTGTTTTTACCAAATGATTTTGATTCTTATTCCATTTAAACCAGAGTTCAGTTTCGAATATTAATGTTAACAATCCCTCCTTTTGAGATTCCATACGATTTCACCCAGTAATGATTTGCTTGGTAATGAGGGAGACGCGAGTAATAGGTATTCTAAGGGAACGCCACAAACATTACGCACACTGGAAGTGACATTCAGTGGTTGATATACAACACTTTAGAGTTGGATAATTATTGTTAATTTGAACGCAATGCTTCCGAAATGATAAAAGCAAGAGCAGACCTCAAAGGAATGTATTTTATAGACCCTCTTACAGATACTAGAGGTAACTATCTTCGTGTAACATATTAAAATTCATTATAAACCCGAATATCCGTAATAACCAGTAATATCATAGTTTATTATTCTGCGACAAAGTTTTAATAATATAGTTACATATGCTTACTGATTACTAGGTACTTACTTCTTGGTGACTGATTGAAAATCGTTTCTGAACTTCTAACAAGTTAAACGATACATTCAGATATACAGACCTAAAATATTATTTCAATACGAATTTATTACAAAATATGCATTATTTTTTATGTCACATCTAGTCATTATACATTCATGGAGGAAAATATTCGTCCTTCCGGAGTTTATTATTGCTGTTATTGCTTCCATACGTCAAACGCTCTTCTCGTAATATCCGCGGGCAATATCGTGTTCATCATAGTTTGAGATATATGCTTAACAATTCTACACGGCACTATATATTAACAAACTATATATTAATTATTTAATATAATACTCTGTCATGTTGCAAGAAGTAGTTTTCCTAGTCATGCACATATTAAAAATAATCATACTTTTATTCAAGAAACTTACTGAGGATGCTGCAAATGAGGTTTTAAATATAAACAAAATTTCTGAAGTTAAACATTTAATTATTATCATACCGAGCCATGTAATGCCTAAGCCTCCCAAGACAAGTTTCGTCATCGTAAAAACCGAGGGCAACTTTCATCTCGTTATTGCTAACAACAGTCACATTGCTTAAAAGCTTCGAGCATTGTCACAAAGAGGTTACATTTTTCATAAAATACTTGTCGAAATGCCTCCCACACGAGCCGCTCGCGTCGCACGGCCTCCGTGCCTCGGCCTGCGGCCATGACGTAACGAGTACCCGTGTATGGAGACTCTTAACACGAAAGCCACTCGAAACAACCCCTCACCCTCTCCCTCTAACGCCCAAACAAGACAGAGAGGTAACACTAATTCTACGTCATATTTTTCCCTTTACCACCCTCGCCATCTCGAGCGTTCTTTTACATAAAAGAGGTTCTTGAGAAAATAATAACGCGACTGCTCAAAGGGCACCCAAACTTTCTCTATCCGATCCTTTGATTTTCGACTCAGCAAAGAATTTTCAACCACAAAGGGAGCGCTATTAAGCAAGGATTTAATTTCAAAGTTAATACATTTTTACCTGTACCAATAATTGTTTACTTGTGAAGATATTAATGCGCAACAAAGAGTTTTTTCGAGAGCGCCGCTCACCGATCCAGGTTTTTAACGCAAATTGGCTCGAGTTAACCAACTGTTTACAAATTACTTGGCTACATGCGAACCTATTTGTTCACGCTGCTTCGGCGCCCGCGGACATGCCCCTCGCCCCTTCGCACCTACAAACTGTATCGGATTTCATACAATACAAACCCAGGTCCAGGTTCAAAACTCATCCTATGCTAAACGGGTATCTCTTAAAGGAAAGTTTTAACATACCGCTCGTTTAACTACAGCAAAGTTGAAATGTTAATTCGTCTAACGCTTTATAACATATCTCTCGTAACTTGAGTAGGCACGCGAAAACATTTCTGCATGAGTTTTTCTTCAGACGAGAGATTTTATGACGACAAATGACAAAAATACTCAACGTTTCATTGTGAAACTTGGAAACGGCTCTGCGAGAATTTTTGTACACCCTCAACGCTTCCCTATACATGTGTACAGAAGGGCAAAGTTATTTGCCTTCGCTTCTCTTCCGTCCATTTGCCCCTCCACCCGCCTCCCCGGCTTCCGGTTTCTATATTCCGCCTCCCACCCGGCGCGTGCATGGCGAAGCGACGTTCGAATCCGTGCTTTAACATCATAACTTAAGTCTTAAAATTGTTAAATGGCGCGATAACATTTTTTCTCTTACCTTTAAGAGTAACGTGACAATTTTCGCGGAGAAAAGAATTGGAACTTTGCGACTAGAGAGCCACATTTGATTTTGGAGTAGTTCTGTCACGGCACGTAGGTCACACCGCACGGAGAAGTCCCCCAAAGAGCGGCGCAGGCACGGACTGTACGAAAAACATATTTTTCAGATAACGACAATGAGAAAGGAAAATATTCAGATGAAAATTCTCCGATACGGCGCGCCGGGTGCGTCCGCGTGGAAGATATTAAGGGGCGGGCGTGTGCTACTTAACGATATTTTTCGACATGCTTTACTTTTATTGCTAACTCACGCTGTGATATCGGATACCCGTTTGTCGTATATCAAGACGTAACTTGATTCCATCGTGCGCATTAAAAACATATCAGTTGTTGAAGTAAAGCCGAAGTAAGGAACTTTCGCCCGTCCTCAAGGTTTCCACGTCAATTGTTCTTTTGAGCAATCTTAAATCTTTGAAGATTCTCGTTATATTTCCGAAAAAATAAAAATCTTTGTCGAATTACTGGAGAGTTGTAATAATATTCGAGGATTATCATCGGAACAATGTCCCTGAGGGATATTAAGTAACACGATATTAGCATCCCTCAAATGGAACGGGATGGGGCTATAGATTGAACGGGTGGTTAGAGAGGAACAGTCGCGAGGGGCGATCTCGTCTAAAGGACATTGGCCTCTGGGGCACGCGACCGTTGATTCGAACTCCTTTTTAATTCTTTTTTATTAATTATACTCTGAAAAGAACTTGATACTTTTATTTCATCAAATTGTCATCCATCCATGTCTACTGTTAAATATGCAGATCGTTAGAATAAAAAGTTCCTATAATATCTTTACATATACTTTATTTTATTACAATTTAGCTTATGTATTAAAAGTAAGGGCTTATCTTTTCCTCGCTATCAACATTTAAAATTTTATGTTGTTTACACAAACCGACCTTCAATCTTAATGTAATTTGCGGAGTACTTAATAGCATAACTTTGCCCAGTAATAAGGTTTTTATTTAAACTTTTATATACATAACTAAATTCCATGAAATCGAAAAAGCATCAGCTAAATCTCTTCAACATACTCAACATATTGAAATAAATGATCTAAAAGGAAAAACAAAGATGAAGTTTTGAATTATGTTTAAGGAAAGTATGTTTAAAATAGGCACAATAATCGCCATACCATAACCATAGCGAATGTGGATCTCATAGCTAGAACCAAGCATCAAGACCATTCTAACTGACTACAAATCTTAAACGCCCCAGCTTCCTCGGTCTCATTAAAGAGCTTTTTCTCAACAACGCCGTCTCCACTTAATGGCCGGTTCTTTAATGTACAAACTTGGCAATGAACGGTAAGGGGGAGGAATTGGGTCAGTCTTTGACTTAATTTTTTCCACCAAGGTCATTTATAATCAATAGGCGCCCCTCTAAATTTACGCTTGTAAGTAATTAGATTTTTGGCCCATCGATTTTGAGGCAGGTCGGAAATCGATTGGCGGTTGTGTAATTAGGTGACGTCACGTACTGTAGAATTTGAAATCGTTTGTTTGAAAGACTTTGATAATTGCTGAATAATCAGAGTACGAAACAGAAATCGTAGTATTTACATAGGTGAATGATTTAACTAAATTTGGTTTTATAAAACATATGTGCTGTTTATTAATAGTTGTGTTTGCTAGTTATGACGTGATATCTTAGGCCATTTGTAGAAAAATATTCAAAGTCTAACGCATAGGATTGCAACGAATAATACACGAAACTACTTATATATGTGGGATAAAATTACCCAAGCACAACCCGAAGAGAGTCGAGGCCATAAAGTCGTAACCGTCTAATATAAACATTTTCGATAAGCTCAACAATCGATTTTGTTTGTAAGAGATCGTGCGTTTGTATGTGTAATTAAGTGCAAATAATTTGAAGTTAGCTATAGTATCGAGTCATCATAAGAGGCGGAGCATCATTATTTACTCTGCCACTCCTAATTTCGGTTTATCCACTCGTTCAGCCAGCAAAAAATGTACCTACAATGAAACGTACAAAGGCACAGAGTACATACAATATTTGTTTGGACAGCGGAATGTGGTAGCTGAGCTGTACGCAAATATTGTCCGAGTGGTCAACACTCTTAAAGACTGCTGTACTGTCAGCAGTATTAAACTCAAGTGGATGAGAGGACTGCATAGAGAAAATCAATTATTTTGAATGTACACCTACAAACCAACTACCTACCTAATTCATATTTTTATTACGGTTATTGTAAATGAAACTTAAAATTATCTGTATGTCGTAAAGATTTAAAAACTTTTTTACTACCAAATCGTTATTGCAGTGTTTCGTTAAATTTTCTTTACATCAGTTCGAGCCAACGTTTAGAGTATTCAGCTTACTAATAATAAATCTTTTTTTTAGCAATAGGTAATATACCTATTATGTGTATGTTTTATGACAAAAACTAGCTTTAATAAAATGAAATATATGTAGTTCCAAATCCGAAACCTTATGTTAATATGAACATAACGAACGCTCAATATTGAAACTACTTTTCCCAAACACTTAAAATTGACGAACTCTTATGTATACAACTATTACTTGTTTGTAATGTAAGTCATACGAGTGTACGCAAATATCACAAAATTAAACAATCGTTTAAAACAAACAAGAATTTGACGTAACCGTCATAATGGAATGGGACAATATATGTCGAAAGTGTACACAAGCTAAGCAAATCATAGGAGTTTGCTTAGAACCAGAAGAAATACTTTTTCTCAATCATACTAAAAAAAACATTATATTGTCAAAAAAAATATCACTCAATCACATTTAGTCTAATCTTAGTTTAACTAAATAAACAAATCTTGATATATATTAAAAAACCATAACACAGAAATAGTCATAAAATCAAATTCAGGTTTATTATAGCGAACAGATAACTTACAATTAAATATGATTAGAAATACCTTAATTTGTGGCACCAGCTGTTTTATAGTACCTATTGCAAAGATCTTATCCTCTGTTTTATGTCACTAAAAGTGGATCTTAATTAATAGTTCGCAATCGTTAATATTGCACAACATGACACGCCGTAAAGACTCCAAGGAAGCCTTGACTGACTTGACGGCGGGTTAGGATTAGAACTCGATTAATAAACGAAAGGGAGACATTCGTTTTAGAATACAATTATAACGTTGAACTTCAGTGTTATGCTACGAATATGGGAACTGCAAACTTTAAAAAATGATATTAGATAATTATATATCTTATATCTCCTCGTTTAGGAGATGAATAATGAATTATCTCATCTATAACATAATTAGAAAAGTCAAGAAATTACCTTTATAATTGTAGATCTCTTAAAGTACGTCTCATGTAATATGAAGTAGTAGATGATGAACATGTATGTCACGTTCTAATATCTTTAAATAAAATGAGAGTTTTATTAAAGACGTGTTTGGCAGCGTCCCACCCCGTCTTATGAGAAATTCTTTCTTTGACAGCGGCAAATTGATTTCAACTTTAACGATCTTAATAGGTCTGAGATTGGCTGAAAGTTATGTGCGTTTGTAAAAGTTCAATACAAAATGTATACACAATATGAATGAAAATTATTTAAGTGAGACTGAATTAGTCGTCAATAATTTTCCTAGAGACATATATTATGTACCTACTTGCATAATAAATATGAAGGTACGAGTACATACCCACCTACTTAGTTAGGTATAGGTTAGTTCATACCTATTGAGACGATTAAAATACCAATTCCACTAATGTGACCCCAAAGCGCGGTGGTAGGAAAACGCATTTTTAGTATTCTCTTTGTCTTGAAATAAAAAAATACTAATCTTGCCGATTGGGTAGATGCATTCTAAAATAGTGTTTCACATAAAATCACTTAACGTAAAGTAGACGTAAACGAGGTCTGATAAAAGCTCCTGATAGATAGAGCGTTAGAGGATAAAAAATAAAATAAGTACATCAGTAGCTAAGTATCGGAATAACTAAACAACTAGATACGTACATAACATAGTTTGCGCCAGACGAGGTTTCTCTAAGCGAGGAATTCTCAAAGAAAGAATTCGCAATAAAAGCGTGACTCCGCCTCCTCACATGTGTACCGCCATTGGATATACTTTATCGGGAAAATGGGAAAAAGGGGGATATCCAGGAAAGAGTTAGGGGCGTGAGGGCAAGATATGTAATGGAAAAATGCCGCTACAATATTCCTATTGGAGCTTCTTCGCATATGTTACATTTTATTATTTTATTGAAAAAAGGTTATTACAACTTCTCTCCGGAGCGCCCGTGTCAAGTGAGAAAATAAAAAAAATAAATGTTTAATAATAAAAATGGCTGATCATTTAATGTTTATTTGACTACCAGAATTGCAGTCTGGTAGTCAAATAAAAAGGAAAATTTGATAATATTGTAAAGATAATTAATAGCCAATATGATTATTCAAAGTAAAAAATTATACCATTTTAGGTAGATAACTAAATCTTTATAAAGGTCACAATAGTCCGAGTCAAAATTAATAACCAGCACTATACTTTAATACCCACGGCCCAGCAAGTTTATTACTTCAAAACCGCTAAATGCACACAGATAAGTCAAAAGCCAAAGTTTCCCTCTGATGTAAAAAAGCGCTATTTAAAAACTTGAAAAGCGGTGCAACAAAAAAAGGCAAAACGCGAGATTACACGTTTCATACTTGGCGATAACAAGTATCGTGCTTAAGTAAAAAACCCGACAACTTAGTGCCCTGACTTTTTATGAATGAAGGCTGTCAGGGCATGGCAATATTGCGAAAGTTTTACTTGTAACTTTTTATTAATGGCAGGGATGCTCGCCTTTTGTTTCCGCACTAGTTCCCTCTGCGTGCACCTAGACTCGTAAATTCTCTCAAAAAATTCTTATTCTCATAATTAAGATATAAAGTTGTCAGACTTTTGAAATGAAAGTCTCTACGGCAGCATAATATATCAAATAGGTACTTTAATTTGTGGTTGTCTTTGAAACTATGATAACAAAAGCATAGTAGCTTTGTAAAGAAGCAGATTCACCGTAGCCTTATTAAGAGCATGTTCTATGTTTTTAACCCCCGACGCAAAAACGACGGGGTGTTATAAGTTTGACGTGTCTGTCTGTCTGTCTGTCTGTATGTGTGTGTGTGTGTGTGTGTGTGTGTGTGTGTCTGTCTGTGGCAACATAGCTCTCTAACGCATGAACCGATTTTGATTCTGTTTTTTTTGTTTGAAAGGTGACTATGTCGGGAGTGTTCTTAGCTATGTTTTATAAAAATCGGCTGAGTAGTTTAATAATTAGGGGGGTTGAAAGAGGGGATGGAAAAATAAATGTCTACAAATATACTCGAGTGGGGTATCAAATGTAAGGGGATAACATGTACATTACAAAATTCCATGTTAAATGGAAATTGGTTAAAAATAATAATATGTAGTAGGTATCTAAATACCTACTTACAAAAAGTATGAAATAAAAATAAATTAAAAATTTAACAAACTCCCGACATAAAAACTAAAAGACCCTCTAAAAGGTAAAACAATAATAAAATCTTAATATTAGTTACCTAAGTATTAATATTTCTACAAAGAAAACGTCATGTCGGGGGGACCGTAGGTTTAGGTAGATTGTAAATATTAAGTAAGTAGGTAGGTACACCTAAATAAGAAGTGGTCCCCCCGACATGACATTTTGTTTGTAGAAATATTAATACTTAGGTAACTAATATTAAGATTTTATTATTGTTATACTTTTTAGAGGGTCTTTTAGTTTTTATGTCGGGGGTTTGTTAAATTTTTATTCTCATTACGATTTTCATTTCGGTAGACACCTGTATCTATTAACAAACGTTAAGTTCAAAATTTCAACTACTTTTAACTTATAATTTACTATTTAAATTTCTTAATAAAATGGCGAGTTGTTCGTATCTTTCAATCCAAACTGTGATACATATAAAACAAAATAGAAAGGAATCTGTTTCAAAGACTGAATAATATGAAAAGGTGTAAATAGCAACGAAGATGGGTTCGGTTAATATCTTGGAAAAGCTTGTGATATAAGTAGGTATCTACATAGTATCCATTGGAGCGCGAGACCATTCGTTGTGAAGGACATGTATTCGGTTAAAAATAATAAACAAATATAAAGTCCAGCAAATGTTTAGGGATGTGATAGTGAAGCTCTATCTTATTGCGCAGAGTGTTCACCCTAACACCGAATGAAAGCCAGTAGTTCCAATCCACTTATAGCAATCTAAATAAACATAAACAAGACGATGCCGAACAACAAAACGAATTTGTATTCAAGGATGAATCTGTACTACGTATTTTCTCCGCCTTAGGCCGGCGTCGCAATGATTTGCCCATGGTTCATTAAGTTAGTGCTAGATGGAAAACCGTCACGCTCGAAAACAGTAGGTAAATTATATTGTTAAAAAAGGATGCATACAATATTACCACTGTCAAGAAAGATACTGTGACAAAAAATTATTTTGCAAATATATTTATTCAAACTTACAAAACGACATATACCTACCTACTTATTGCAGTAAGTAGATGGCATGCGATATGCCAACTATCGAATGCTAAATATTGCTTATTTAACAGAGCTGTAAAAAAAATCTCGGATTTTACACAAATAAATATTGTACTAAAATTTGAAGGAATTACATAATAATTATTAAATACGTAATTACAAACACACAAAAATATTTTTTACATATCAAAGATCTTTCTTGGTCAATCTAATATAAGACTAAGACACTAAGCCAAGTAAAGAAAGCATATAACAATGAGCACTCGGCTTTACCTATTTCATCTCCCGCTCAAATAGGTCCGCTATCTGTAGACCACTTGTATTTAATGTTCAATCTATGTACCTAAGCTTATGTACATTCGTTTACTCGATATCCCGCCTCTCACTCTGGCGCATCTCCTTTCCCTTTCGCAGGATTTCCAAGCGCCAAATCCTACTTATAGCGTCTCCTGGCTCAGCTGAAATGGATTTTTTCAGACGTACTGAGACAAAAAGGTCTTGATAGTAGAGTTATAATGAAATTAAAGTTTACCAGTAAGTAAATACATAAAAATAACAAACATATACAGGTTAAACCTTAACAGGTTGTATAAAAGAAATATTATATATATTTTTAGTAATCAAACCTTAATCAAACTTAACTTAACAAGAGAATATTTATTAGTACCATTAAAGACATAAAAATTATCTAAAATTTAGAAGCAATGATTTATTATTTCACTTAAAAGTATTAAGCCATGGAATGATTGTTTATTGCCCAATACATCCGAAAATTATTACAATACAATGGAACAAAAAAGTATACAGTAAATAAAAAAAGATAAGGAAAGATTATTAATAAACGAAATTCAGATATCATCTTTTACTAGTGACAATCGCTGAATAATATATAATATAATTGTTAATATAAATATGATATAAGTAAGTTACCAAATTGTATTGTGTAACAAATCCTTTGTTTAAACAATTACATATTTTAAAAGCAAAAAAGTACGATTGAAAAAAAGTTATTAGTATCAAAATGACATAGCCGGCGTATATTAGAAAGAAGCGCGACGAAACGCACTCAGAGAGATATTTCTTTATATCCGCGACAGTTCCACTCCGGGGAAATATACGGCGGGATGGAATCCACGGAATTGTGGACGCTGAACTTTCCACGATACAGACGCTCTATGACGCAACGCATGTGATTAAGACAGATTGAACTGATTGATGTCTAATATTACTACTAGCAGACGCTGCTGGCAGACGTTGTTCTGCCCCTACCCTAATCAGGACCTGATGTAAGTATAACAGTTATATGTAAGTTAGCTTAACACTGTATATCTAGAATACTCTAGATATACAGTGTTAAGCTGACTTAATACCCTACTGTAATACTATAACTATCGGTTAGTGATAGTTATAGTATTAGCTAGTGCCTGATAGTTACAGTTACTTCTCTTACTTTGATAGCAATATGATATACAAATAAATAACACAAAAGTATATGTTAATTGCTTAAATTAAAGTAATGGTGGCAGAAACTAAAGTACTTACTCTAGGAGTACTTTTTTTTCTGATTTAATAAAATAATATATTCTACCACAAAACGAGAACCTAAATAAAAGTAATGAAATCACGATAAGATGGTTTTTTTTTTACCGTCTAGACTAACCACTTATCCGAAATAACATGACAATATTATTAAAATAGAATATTACAATTGCCATTGTCTACAAATGCAGTTAACCAATACCAGTTAAGGTCTCAAAGCGTTTTCAACGCGTCTCACATAATAATGCGTCCGCAAAGTTTGCAAAAAATAAGCTCTAAAAGAATTCGCCAGTCCACGCCGGAATTCTAATGCAAAAACAATTAGAATTTAGACGTACGGTTTCATAGCACATAACAATCTACTCGTACAATGCGTGCCTATTTTATATTATCTGTGACCAACTTAACGATATATACGCACTGGTTGCTGAACAATTGGGTTTGGAAGAAACTTCATTCTTAAACATAGCATCATAGTTATCATTTTAATTTTAAATTCGAAACACTATCCGCTTTTGAAAACTTTAACGATTAGTACCTAACTTATGCAGTTGTTGTAACCACACTGATTTGCAAATAATATTGTATGATAATACGAGTACAATCGGTTTTAAAACATGAAAAATTGGTAGTCGTTTGATTCGCCAAAAACAATAGACAATTAGCAGTTCAATTGGTTAGTACATTTTATAGTTAGAATGCGGTATTTGCGATGAAGGGTCGATGACTCAATACAATGAGAAGTTTTCTAAGGAGATCATTATTTGCATTTTATTTATCAAGTCTCATATCAAACGTATGAACCTCGGAACTGATTTGAATGAGTGTTTTAAATGTAAATTGGATCTTAGAAAATAACATAGGTACGATAATTTTATCCCAAATCTGCTTGATAATTGAACACAACGCAGGTGAAATCGCAGCTAGTGTAACGCTCCCTCCCTATCCTACATGTAATTACCGTATGTAAGCTATGTAATAAATTACTAATAAACTATCCTACCTACCTATATCTACTCATTCCTACTTATTTCTACTTAATTCTAATGGCCAGCCGAATCGTCTAGTAGTATTATTTAGAACCCGTTTCCGTTGTGTACCGCAGATAACCTAGACTCTTTTAGTGGAAGACGTTAGGGTCATATACTAAATAATAACTAACCTAACCTAACTAAGAATACTGATAATGAAATAATGGTTATGAAATACTTTTATTGCGTAAAGGTAGAGCCCCAGCCATCCGCTCTGAGAGATTGCTATCTCCCTGCCCAAGGCATCCTCAGGCAACCTGTAGTCTTCGTCCAGAGACAGGTCAGACTCCCACGCTAGCATCCACGAGGACAACTAAATTTAAGGTCTTAGTCAGTCAATATAAGTATCCTAACCGTCCCGGCAAATGGACAAGAGGAACACCGATTGAATACGTATAAAAATATGAAGATGTTCAGCAAATAAAAGTATCCAATCAAACTACTTCATTCAGTTAATAATTAGGATAGCTATCGCAGATGCTCATGATTGCAAAACAAGTAATGGTAAGATGAAATGAAACCCTACCTAAAGCATCTAGAGCTCTGCCTAGCTTCTATTACCCTAAAGTATTCGTTTCTCTCAACGAATGCTAAACACCTCTAAAACTAGAAATCGAACTTAGATCTTAAGTTGATTACATAGTTGAATAAAGGAACGATCTCACCGCTTTCGCAAAAGACGTATGAACGATCCTCCAACGATAAATTAGCCCCCATCGGGCAGATATCAAACAGTCTCGGCTTGCTCCTGCTTTTGCCTGATCCTTGTTTGTATCCTTGTTAGCAAATCCAGCTATTTCCTATAAGTATCTGTAATAAAATATCGCGCACACGACTTCCGTGGACTAAGCGAACACTTCTTTGAAAAATCTTTAAAGTTAAAAGATCTAATAATTCAGCTATTATCTAAACTATGAGTAAACCAAGAATGACCACGATTTTAACATAACCTGCCTATTTATGTCCTCGCGACGTTTCTAAACAAAAGTCTCATCTATTCGAAACGCGAACTTTAAAAAGAAATTATCGAATATTTTCTTCTTTAATAAAAAAGGTAATAAATAAACGTAACCTAGACTAAAAATAGAAGAATTTGTGAATCTGTACGAGGCGCGAAACCTGGCTCGTCACACTAGTTGTCAGCTATAATCTCAATTGTTACTCGATTAGACCATAATAATTCGAAATTCTGTAATCGATTGATTCTCTTTTAAATGTATACCCCAGAAGTGGTACTCTAAAGTGCGCGTAGCGGTTTTAAATAACCTGTCAGATACATTTGACACCGAAATCAATCTTCGTAACTTCTTAAAAATGCCATTAACATTAACAAAAGCAATGATGTTTCAATAGTTCACGAGATACTTGTAGCCGCGGGTGCGATCATTATTCAACTAAGCCGAAATAAGTGTCAAATGCGAAATCATAAATCATTTGAAATAGTGCACAGCTTGTTATAAATTGAGATAACCTGTAAAATACACGATATTGAGAAAGTAATTACTCAGATAATTACCAACCTTACCGTTAGACTATAAAATACTTAATGGCAAAGAAGGTAGGTACCTACTCGTACGTTTAAAGAATAATGTATCTATATAAGTAGTTACTTGTCATTAATAAATACCTTCATAAATGGGCTAAAGCTCTACAACAGTTCATAAAATAACCAAAAACAATCAGTAGTTTTTAAAATACATGTATTTTATTCTTAACAACATTTCTCTCAAACTTTACAAACACAATTTTGATGAGAAGTGTTTGGAATCTGAACTGTGGGTATATTGATTTTACTATTTCAGGAAGTAGTTCAGCCTATTTTATTTGCTTGAATATTTTAGTCTCGCTTAGTAATTTAAATGGAAACCCAATTTAAGTTTTGGTTCAATCTAAGTCAAATTTTTCATCAAATTGTATCAGGTAACAATGACTACCGAAGTTTTAGAAAATATTTCGTGATACGATGTGTATTTTATCATACATACTTACTTGTTATATAAACCTCTAAACATACTTTGTCCCCTGTTATTTATTCAGAACGTATTCTAAAGCTCTTCTTCAAATTCTGAGATAAATAGTTTACGAGAGACTTTTTTCCGGTCAAAGGCTTTGTTTGACGCCGCTAAATTGTTTGAGTAATTCCCTAACTGAGGGGGAGTTGTCCGTTCACGCTCACAGACAATATTGAACTTTCTACTTGTTTTCATAAACTCGGAATACTTTGAAGGATTTTATAAAATTGCTAGTTGCAGAACTTATAGTCTTTAGATGCAACAATAGGTCAAGCTAGTATTACTGTATTTTATTATCAAAATGTTTAAAGGCCTTCTATAGTTTTATAAACGTTATATTGTACCTATTGTCTTGTATAATAAATGTTATAGAAGAAAAATCGCTTAATCCATGTTTTTGTTGTGAGTTAGGTAAGTATTAATGATTGTCTAAGCACATACTGGAAAGTTTTGGTCATGTTACCAAGTCAAAAGTGTTTCAGCAATTAAGATTTACACCAAAAGACGTATGTAGCTAGTACCAGTACAGCTACAGCTACCTTAACACAGAAATCTTATGCTAAATAACATTTACGTCTCGATTTGCGATAAATTCACACAACTTTATCGAGCACGCTAGCGCAGTTACTTCGAAATAATTATTAATTGAATGCTAAAGGACATAGTCGTGCCAGTTTGTCATAAGCGACAACATAATTCCGAACCTAAATAGGCGAGTAATTGCTATGTTTGTGGCATTTCATGAGTATCTCAGATGCATCTGTTGACGATCTGTTATGGAAATTATATACTCATTTATAATACCTAGTTGTAACTAGGCATCGTTGATTATAACTTAATACCGCGATATTTAGAATTCAATCCTGAACTTATTTTTAATATGTTAAACGAAGTTTTTTGAATGATAAATAATCCTTAAATAAGTTACGAGTATTATGAGTTAAATTAATGCATATTTGCAAAACATTTCAATTTGTAAAGTCATGAACAATATTAGACATGGAAAATGTAAGCAATCTACTGAAGCTAACGTTACCTGTTTAATTAACAAAGTAGGAACATAATCCAACGATTAACGAAACCTTAACAACTTCATTACTTTACTAGGTTATTGACTTAGAAGTTTCACCTAGGGGTAACCTTTCGCTCCACCTTGTTTAACCTTTGTCTTTGTAAACTTATTCAGCCTTAAGGCTATCGGACCTAAACTAATATTTTTACTTAGAAACTTATAAAGGTAAGTTTGCTTGAAAGTTTTAGTGGGTAAATCACTACATAGCCTAATAATAAGATATATACCTAGATGTACATTTCCTCAGACAGTTTATTTTAAAAATGCCCTTCCGTAGCAGACAAAACTTTAAATTGAATGTGATTTGAGAAAATAAATAAAAGCTGCAATATTCTCCGAACTTAATAAAATCCAATCTGACGCGAACATAACTAACCTTGTTTTCACTGTAATTTCCAGTTAAATACAGTGCAAAGCACTTCAGTGCAAAAAGTCGCCGCTCGGGGTGAAAAGAAAAATATTTGTCGCAATTTGTTGCTTCAGTTGCAATGGTATTTCTCCGTTTATAGTATGGAAATATTTCATTTAAATTTCATTTAGCTTGCAAGAATTAAAAATTAATATATTTATAATTTATGCTCTGTTGTTGCGGTGTATCAATGAATAGGAAACTGTTTGTGTAAATCTAGCTTTGATGAAAAAAAAATACCAAGGCTCTTATTCACACATATAAGACAATGAATCCAATTTTTCTATTCTATTCTATTCTATTCAATTTGTGGAAAACAATCGAATTGATCGCGTAAATATATAATTAATTATGCTCACGTTTGGAAACCGTTATAGTTCCCATATTCGTAGCAGACTGAGCTGATGATAGTCTAACACTGAAGTGATTTCACACTATACAAAAACCGGTAAGACGGTAGGTCTTAAATCAAATTCTACTTTTATTCCCAATTTCCGTGCAGGTTTGGGTCGTCCGAAGCAGGCAAAATGAGCCGAAAAGTATTGATTTCAGACCAACTCGCAGAAAAATATGCTTACATCATAGACTTTGTCTCCGTTCGGAGATATGAAACGGTAGTATGGACAAGGCTTCTTTGAAAATGTGCTTACACTACTTATTACTTTTTATCTTTAATTATTATACATATAAATATTTATTATTTTAATATAATAAATGCTATACCATTAATAGGTAGTATAATATTAGTAATAGTCTTATTATAGTATATTTTTGCTTTAGGTAAATGGTTTTACATAAATGTCGAATTATATGATGCAGACTGACCTTTCATGCATTAAAACAAATATTGTATTTAAATTACTATTAACCATGCAAATGAGAAACGTACCAACATGATAATGTAAATGTAACAAGTTTTTTCCGCTTTTTTAATTGTACCAAATAATAGTAATCACCTCTCGTAAATGTTTGTCTAGTTTAGGTACAAGCTAGATCGAATATAGTTCTGTAACACTATTTCTTTATTTGGTACCTAACATATTAAACTATGCTCTGCAATAGATAAAAAATATAAACTAAGGAGAAAGAACATTTCCCTATAATGAAATACCCACCAATTTCTTTTTTTTAAATAGTAAGTTTGCTGAAAGTTGGTTAGATAGCATAGATACATACATTTCCTAACAATTTATTATTATTCATAATAATAGAATGACCTTTTCATTTCAGAATTGCAAAAAGGCATAAGTATTTACAATTCCTCAAGTAGTTATTAAAAAGTGGGTTTTATATTAACATGCCACAATTGATATAAGTAAGTACGAGTAACTAATAAAACGAAAGAACTTGCTCGACGCACCTGCCTTAAATTAAATTAAATGTATGTAACGTAATAATTATTTTAAAATACAGAGTGCGAAGGACACAAAACTACAAATGGATTACAAAAACGTACGGAATCCACCGAACAACTCTCGAATTACGCAATTTATGGTCATGCTATGGTAAACTATAATTAGTAATTAAAATGAAAAAAAAAACAACAGGGATTATGGTCACATTCGTCGGTTCTCTTTTAATTATACATACCTAGTATTATCTGGCACAAATAGACTATATCACTATTATTTTCAGTACCTACTAGATAATCTCCTCGGTGATGTATGTATGAGAATAAGGACAAAAAGGTTCATTAATAATATTTGTGAACCTGTTTGTATTTATTTTACTCAATAATTTACTTAACTACACTAGCAAACTAGTTGCTATTAAGTTAAATAGGTCAAAAAAGTAAAACGAAAAACCTTTTCCATATCAATGTGCCATTTTTTCACAATTCGTGTGAACGGGAGAGCTTTCTACGTGTAAGCGAGATAAGTGCAGTATAATCCACTTATACGTCACGGTCGGGTTGCCCTCATACATTTTTCCGGAGAAAATTCGGGAATACCCCTTAATCCTACAGTCGCCCGATACCCACAGTACCTACGCCGGATTTTATACCTTTTTATTTCACGGTAGGAGATGTTATGCATTGTAAGTAGTGTCGGGCTTGTTCGACAATGGGAAAGGCATTATTAATGCATATTAATCCGGGTCCAGGCTGTTTGTGCTGGAGCCGGCTATCGGGTACCCATTCAAATGAAATTTTCCGCCAGCAGGTTTTAGAGATAATGAAGTCGGGATGGTAACCCTTGGCATTCTTGTGAATTGTTATTTCAAAAGGTTTTATAATTTACCAATAGAAAAATAGTTGACATAAAATATAGCGATTAGTCATCTAATGAAAGCAAATTAAGGGTAAAAAGTAATTTAGATGTTCACTGTTGCACTTATAATATTACCTATTATGAATTTTCACAGATCTGCAGCTAATTTTATAACAACAAAATATACCTATGATTAATCTAAAGTCAGCTGCAGACGCTAGGTGGCGGCGCTTAAAGTTAAACATAGCCTTAATTACTCCAATCATTCAAAAGCTGACCCTCAAAATTACAACAACTTTAAATCACCCAAACTGATAAATAAATGAATTTACCTAAGCCAGTTTCCAAAAGCGACCGCCTTTCATCTCCAATATTCCGAGCCCACTGAGCTGGCACTAAAGCAATGATCACTAGTCTCTAAGATTTCTTAAACCATTAACTCACGAACACTTTACTCTCAAACCACTTTATCGATAGACACTTCACTAACGCACTTTTATATCCTCGTAAATGTACGAACGAAATTATACAATATCTAGTCAAACTATGGGGTTATATCAGAAGGCAAGAAACTTACTTATGTTTTAACCGCTTAACATAACGTTAAGAAGTAATTAAAAGCGAGCTAACCTAGCAGTGTGTCCTCGCCAACACCCCAGTCTGCACTGCTGGGCTAAATGAGAAAGATTTCTCCTATTTCTTCCCATTTGAGAGAGAATATAAAACTCTTTTTCGCCTTTTTTTACTTCCAACTTCGTCTTAATATGCCACCCGCTCGGACCTTGGGCTGAGAGTACTAGAAATAACTAGACAGGGTACCTATTTAAAGTCAGTCAATTTGGAAGATCTCATTTTGTGAGTAGGTACCTATCTAACGTTACTGACCATATTTAAGTAGAATAGAGGAAGCATTCGGAAGCTAGGAATTATCCAGGAAAGTATCGTTGTCTATAATTTTGTACTAAGCTAGTCCTGATTGCTCAAATACTTTAAATCAACATCGAACTGTATACATTCGAACAAAAAAATGGTAACTATAATTTGTGTAGATAATTTTGACACAAATCCGTTTAAGTACATTCAGTTTTGTCCTCAAAACTAAAACTACCCAGTCAGGACTGGCCGATACTGTATTCAGTATCGTACCTACCTATAATTTAGTAACCCTCATAGAATGTACCTACTATAATATTTTTATATCGTCCAGTATTACCCGCCAAAAGTCAGTAATTGTACAGTAAACAATTTCATTCACTAAACAAGAATAATTGATCTCAGTCTATGAATCATTTCCAATTTTCCGTACAATTCTAGAACGTTCTTAACCCGTGTCGCGAGGGGTGGCTGTGTTAATCGCGGAGCCGCCCCCGGTCTTCGTTAGTCTAGAATTAATTCGTTGATAAGACGGCGCGCCTCCCGGCATCGTCTCGAGATCACAGGGTTGCCTGAAAAAGGTTTCTGGTTAGATCTACACGGACCCGAACTGCATTCGATAAGATTTGCAATCAATTCTGCCTTTCGTTTAGTAAAACGTTAAAGGCTGTTGAATTTCAAATTGACGTGACAATTCCAAACTTTGTCTAACCTGAGCTGAACGCTAATCCATGTGAAGTACCTAGATAGATAAATTTTCTACTTCTTATACCTATACCCACAGAACGGGACAAACAACTGCTGTAATAGGTACTTTGTTCAATTTATCTTAAGGGCTCTTTTCATTCTAAATCTCAAATTAGACTTGTTAGGATCACTTAAGGTTATATTTCATGAGCAGCATATTGATTACTTTATATTATTTAGCCCAATAACGTATTTTTTTCTTAAATTAATAAGTGTCACCCAAAAAATGCGATGCAACCCTGAAATCCGTGGACAAATTAAAAAGACGACCACCAGGATCGCCTGGAGCGGGGGACATTACACCCCCAAGCCTACACTGACCCTCTTTAATGAACATTGCACTCTATCACTATCCCTCTCCTACCTTCTACGATTCGAACAGATCAGTTACACCCATCCCGTTCTGAGGTGGAGATTTTGCGAAGCAATTGTCCGGGTTGCAATTTTTAATACGATATTTTTGCTGAGCAATATCGGATTTGTTTAGCATATGTTTAACCAAGTACCTACTTACCTATCTAAGATTTATTACGTTCTATTCGAAAATAATAAAGATACTAAATTAACTTGTATGTTAGCCAGTACAAGCATAATTACTTATCAAAAATCAAAACAGTACCTAATGACTAAAACACCAACTTTATTTTTTTTTTAAATAAGAATACCTACTTTACTGAATTCTGTCTACGAAAAAAACCTAATAATATTTGACTAATTGACAACATTAGGTAAATACCACAAAAAAAATGTAAAACCTTTCTTAACTTTGACCTCACGAAATATAATCCTCTAGACAGTATCCTTTTACGTCGAGACACTAAAATTATAAGACAAATAGCTTGTCGACTGACAACGTTCAGCATAATGTCAGTAAACGATCTCCATCATTTACGTGACCTTAGCCACGGCGCTGATCGTCATTCATCAACAATGTTGTTATTATAAAACAAATGCTCACGACTATATTCTAGATGGGGTAGGGAAAGGCAACTTTAACTTTACACAGTTTTATACACTGTTGACTGTAAAACTGTCCGCTAAAGACCTAATTCGGATTTTTAAGTTAAATTATCAAAGATAAGGTTCCTATGTTACCTACATTAAGAGTTGTATAAGTACCTACCTAATCAAGTTTCATGACTTTTTATTTCCTTCAAGAACCTACCTAATCATTTCTTAAAAAACGTTTTAATTTTAGCCTTAAATTGAACTCGGTAGAAGCGATCTAAAGCTACGATAAAATCCTTAATCACTCTAAATTAGCCGATTTACCCATATTTTCCTTTACGTCATTCATTACCGCAAGGTGCAAACCTTTCGAGTACGAGTATTATAACGCAATATGCATTATCGTGTCATAACGTCATGAAAAACGACATTAAAGCGTCATAATGCGACTAATTTTGTTTTTTTTTTTTTCTGTTCTTGTTGCAACTTAGTTGTTCACGTGTTGAGGCGAAATTAAGGGCATCGCGAACGTACTCAATTAGGCAGTCGATTACATTAGAGAACCCTAAATTAGATGGTCGTAAAGATCATTGAGCATAAATGAGCCCTTTTGAAAATAAGGATAAAATAATACGTTATTTAAGTAGCCGAATAAAAGATTTTTATTATATGCTACTTGTTATCTCTCGCTGCCATTAATTAGATAAAAAGTAAATATTAAATGTGTTTATTTTAAGTTCTTATTATGAGTGTCTTTTTTTATATTTATAACCTACCTACTTCTACATAATTGTCTCAAAAAATGACTTTAAGTCACAAACCAGGAAAACTTGTATATCAATAAATAAGTATTTTCTTCATTAAGGGAAATATTTTTCCATGTAAATCTAGTATATTATGTATTAATAATAATTTTACCAAATCCATTTTTAAAAAAGTGTCTTAAGCAGTTCGACAGAATAAGTGCAAAATATTATAGTAAGTAATTGTTCTGTTTATGTTACAGATGTTTTTTTTATTTTTATTTAATGACTTAATAATCAACGGACATTGAAGGCGGCATTTCTCGTAATAGCGCCTCACTTGTTTTTAAACGAAAACGTGCACGGAGTGCAAACGTCAACTGTTTGTAGATTCTCATATACATATTATACCTACATAATATGCATATATATGATTGATCTAATCCTTCAGAAGATAATATGTTTAAGGTTATAGCTAGTGCATCTAAATACAAATTACAATAGAAACTAAGATTAAGATATAATGCGGAATACGGAATGTTATCAAAAGTAATGATCTTATTGTAAAGATATACCCGACAACTTAATTAGTATGCATATGATGCGGTTTCTTTAAAATGTTCATGTTCTAGATCATTTTATGTTACCACATAGAGGTCAGCAAATTATAAGATATAAATATATCCCATGTTGCTACTATTATTTATAATTTATTATAACTATGTAAGTATTCAAAGTTATAACATGAATTTATTTATAAGGTAAAACACAAGATGTTTTCTCGGTGGGATTGGGTATTAGTGGACGTGAGTAAAAATTTTATCAGAAACCTGTAATTACTGGAATATTAAATGGTCAGTAATAGGTACCCTTGCCTCTAGGTGAAAACCGTGTATTTAGACTATTGATTAAAAAAGTCAAACTATCCGTCACAGAATAACCATATGGGTTTAGTTGTTAGTTAACTACGGAACCCTGAATTAAATATAAACGTTTCTTTTAACATTTTAATAACTACAGACACTGCTCTAGGCATGAATGGCAAAAACTTATTACATATAATATTATCCGGAGGCTTTGATCGCATCCTAGATAACACTCACGTCTCTATTACACCTTCAATAATTAACCATTAACCTCGTAATTGAAACATTAGAAACATGCACTCGACTTTCACTAATTCTAATTAGTTTTTATTACAGCCATCTAATTTCAGTTAAATTAATTTAATAATATCTGCTCGTGGCAATAATTCATAATAATTACTCGGTGCGTGTAACAGGTATTTTGTTTGCCCGTACTAGGTATTGTAATTAGTATCTGCCTACGCAGCCCCTCCTTGGTATATTCTGATATCTATCTTGTGTACAGAAAGGAGTCGGTTATTACAGAGCAGGCGAGCAATGTGTCACGTCGTAACACGGTAACCATACTGTAGCATTACTTAAGCCATTATTTTGTCAATTTATCTGTAATTATTTCACTTCATCGATCATTGTGGCGTGTGGAGAATTAGAAAGATTTCTCAACTAGGTATTAACTCAACTCTTGGGAAAGGTAGTTAAGTACAATATACCTGCCATACCCCGACTAATTATTTTTTTTGCTGCATCATACCGTATTGCATTTTACTGATTTCTATGTGAAAACTAAAAAATCTAAATGAATCCAAATTTTAACCCTTTAAATATTATACCCTATCATCACTATTACCTACCTACCTCCAGCTACACGCATCGGATAAACAGGCCAAGTTCCAATGAAACCGATCCAAGATCAATTTGGGATAAACGCGGATCACCTTACCGCGGCCGGCGTGAATTAAAACGCGTCAGTACAAAGTATTAATAATATATTAATAAGGCGGGCATTGATGGTGCAGCGATCGAGGAGGTGCGGACCTCCCTGGAGCGGGCACGACCGAGTCGAGGGCCAGAGACGAATTGAGATTGACGAAAATTATAATATAAAACGTGACGTCTATATGCTGATCGACATTTCCACAAAAAAAGGTCATAAAACTAAGCAGGGAACGATAATTGACTTGACAAAGTGGCACAAATTACGTTCAATAATAGACCTTTAATTTATAATAACGGTTCAGCTTTATTATTCAAAGCAACATTTTTGATTTTGTTTAGACTAAACCTAGCATGATTACCGAACTGTATTGTCACAGTTCATTATCTTCCGTTACCATTGTAACTAACGACGCGACGTTACTAAATGAAACGAGAAAAATTCAAGCGGTGCATCGGTCAGACCAAGCCCACCCTGTTAGATTTTTATCGAGGTAGCAAAATTCAAAAGCACACTTTCAGAAATAATTTCCGAGATTATAATACCTAATAATTTATAGCTTCATTGGGATCGATTATTCTCTTCAGCGCAATACATTGTATGTTGGGTAAATATTGAGATTCCGGGCGTGTACTTTGCTAATAATATCACGTAGTCGTCGTCGTTCCTTCCCAAACGATACTTTTAACATAATTTACGATAAAATAATTGCTTGAATCGCCAGTAAATTACTGTAATAATAGTACTGAGATCCTTTTTTTATTTGCTTCAACGCTATCTTGCTCGGTATTAAGGCGTAAAATATAATAAATAAACCCCTACAGTAGCTGCGTTAGTCACTACATATTAACTATTTCCAGTGTATGTTTCAGACACGGCTGTAACAGCATGTATCCCGTTCTTACCTCCGATTCATCATTATAACACCGAAGACGACAAAGGGAATGAATTGATGGTGTCATCATATGCAAAATATCCTATTTTTCTTCATCTTAAAATACCTAAGTAATATAAAAACCATACAAAACCTATCTTAAAAAAAATTACAAATTATCCTTACTCAAGAATTTAAATAAAATGTCAATCATTGTAGTTTAAGAACATAATTTAATAGCCTACAAAATACCTTATTTATCACTAAGATAAAGCATCAATCAGTGTTGCATACCAAAACAGCCATATAATGCTTTAAGATTCTAAACGTCAACTTCACACTAGCGTTAATAAATGTTAATATTATTCTAATTCCTATCGGGGACAGCGTTCGGCGACCTCGCATCTGACACTTTCAATCCATCTAATCCGCAAAATCGCACGTTCTCATACTCATTACTATAATATCGATCCGACGCAAACGAGATCTCGATCTCATAAATCTTCGCGAGCGCTCCGGGCGCGCCGTAACCGATTAGTAGGTGCGCCCCGGCTATCTACCGCGAGAAACAATTTCCAATGCATTATATAATTTATGACTTCATCGGCAAATCGCGGGGTCACGAGCGATCGAGGCGAGCGTGAGTCGAGAAACAATGTGTACGCTGTTTTGTCGCGATTCAAAATGTTCAATTGTTCTCATTACGAACTTTGACCGTTCGGGAAATGTCACGTATTTTAGGTTTACATTTCCATTATATTGGAGCTACTACTTTAAATAATTTCACCTCGTTTATTCAGTTTGTAAAGGTGAGCGGAAAGCATACACGTAGGTAGGTTTTTATATACAACGTCCTTTATAATGAAATACGGTTAATTCGTGACCTTCGTACATATAAGTGTCATCATTTAGTCTTACCAGTGCGTCGAGAATTAAAAATAACTGGGTTTTATTGAATTGCGTCTTAGATACAGATTTTTAAGTAGGTAATTCCAAATAAAAAAAAATCTTACGCCTATATTTATATAAACAAACATGAATCTCAAACTTGTTTTACAATTACAACCAACTGTGAACTGCCTTTAAAGGAGACTGTATAATTTCCTAAAAACGTAAAAATATTTCAAGTTGCAGGTGATTAAGGATACTGTCGCGTACATTATGTCTGGAAAAAGATTGAAGAAGAAGGATCAAATAACTGCTTCTCTGGAAACACGTATGGCTCCCAGCTTGGTCAAAAAAAAATAAGCTAAGCCCGAGTTGGATGTCAGATATAAAAGTTCCATCTTACTTCTTCTCAAAGGTACATACACGAAAAATAATGTGAGTAAATTCATTTTCACTTTTATCACTTCTTTCAACTCATCACAAGTACCCCTCATTTATTAATTTTTGTCATAATAATAATAATATAGTGTGTACCTTTCGTAAATGATACGCAACAGAACTATTTTAACGGAATTTAAGAACACTTACATGATCACTTATATTTACTAAACTATTGTAAATTTCATAATATTTATATTATTATTGGTGGCTGCATAATAACCGCGAAAATTTGATGATTAAATAGACAATAGCTTTTTGATACGGTACCCTATCGGAGCGTGTCACGTTTCCGGCGCATTTCAGGAGCATCCTGCATGAGAATGGGCCATTCACTTTGATGGCCTCGACAATTGATATAATTACTTCATTAAGACTTCGTTTTGGTTTTACAGCCGCCAGCGCGCACCGACAGCAACGGAAGGGCTCGTGTTACAGAGGACTAATTAATGGTTTTCTGGATTAACGATTGTATTAAAGTATTTACCTACAGGAAAGTGGTAGACGAGTCGTAATTTGATTTATTGTCAAAAAAAGTCATTAGTTGTTGTAGTATCAGAAACGTTCAGTGCGTTTCAAGTATTACATTTTATTAAGTAAAACCAATTCGTGAACCAATGATCAATGAACCTTATCACACCAAATAGTAATGATTTATTACTGGTACCTATATCAAAGAATAAATGTGGAATAAGTACATCGCATAAACCAGTCTGATTCGTAAAAGAAGCTGTTAAATCGTGCCACCCAATAATCAAAATTAAACTCTCGGTTAATAATGGCGGCATTAAATAAAGTTAATTTAGGTTGAGGTGCGCACGCGCAATTATCGGTTTCTGCCGACGCTCCCGAGTGCCATTCAGTTTTATCGTGTAATTAGAGTCCATAAAATCAGTTGTTGGTTGCCGCGGAGGCGATGGCATGGCATTGCTCAAATCGCTCACATTGTTTCTTCTAGAATCGTCTAGAATTCTACGCGTTCCTTCTTAATGCAACAAGTTTTGCCGCCATAGGGTTTAAAAAACATCTTGGCCGATAGCCGAAGATAGAAGACGAAATGGTAAAACAAAAAATAAGATATCACAGTATTATTTTTGGTCAGTATTTTAGTATCACAAAACTTTATAGTTAATATGATATTTATAGTCGAACTAAGGTAAATCAAAGATATCTTCAAATAAAATTGAATATTTGAAATTATTGTTAGACGACGAGAAGCTGTGCATGGGCATGTATTTTCAGAATATGACACATGCATAATAAAACCAATCAATTATTTTTAAAAAGAACATAGTGTGACCACACTAGAAACTATTATTATAATTTAAATCACTAATTATATCACGGTTAAAATTGAATATTATAATGACTGCACTAAGTCCCAGCACTCCCAGCTCTAGTTGAGGCCGCTACGGTTTTTGCCCCATTACGGACCGCCGTCATAAACTCTTTTACTTTGTCAGAACAGTAAAATAATAAGGCGTTTAACCTTTTCAAATTACAGCCGCAACTATAAATAACCGATAGAAATCATTTCCCGGTGAGATATTTCACGTTTTTCACAGAGTTTATGATCACGACCATTTTTAATTAATTTCTGTTAGTAATCTGTTAAGGACTAGCGTTAATTTTTTAACAGATTGTTTATTCTTTAGTTTAAATTATCATTTTAAGTTTCGATTGCATAAAAGTGCATTCCTCGTTTTCTTATATACCTATGATACACCCAATTACTTTTAGAACAATCCGCCATTGTCTTAGCTGTATGCATGTCGTGTGATTATTGATTAGTGATATTGTAGTCGGACTATATCGATAACAAGTTAATAATTGAATATAAGTACATAGCATGTAAGTCAGGTGCCTAAATAAGACATTGTATGTGGACAACCACATGGCTTAGAATGGTTAACTATTACATAGAACATATACAGTTTCGTATGTTATTTAGTACTTTAGAGATTGCTTTATAGATTTAATTAAATATAATAAATCTCACGTATTGATACTATAACATATAAAAGGGTTTATATAAACGCATTTAACTCAGGCTGCATACACCCTCCGTTCAATTTCATCATGAATTAAACATGATACTACTATCTAATTTACATCGCATCAAAACACTTCGTGGCTCTAAATCGCCAATTTGGCCATGTCGGTAATTTAAACCGTAATTTTCCGGTTAAGGTAATAAATTATCAAGCATAACCGGATGATTTAGTAGTGTTTTAAGATGCATTCGATATTAATTTGAACGCTGATGTAGGTTTAATCTCGACGCATATTTAGCTAAGTTATAGGGTTTCGTTCAGTCATTAGTCCTAATCGCTTCTTGTCATTTTGGTTTAGTTTGAGAACGATCAGAAAGAAAATTGATTTTTAATATCCACCGTAGTGTACCTACACTAATTGCGGCAGCAAAATTGCTTTGCAATTATTATTTTTTTATTTATCATATATTTTAACATTCGTAGCCACTCGTATCGTAAGTAAATTGTTTATTAAAAATATACTGCGTTTGTAAAATATCGCTCCTTTTTTATTTAGTTTTTAAGTTGTCGCTGATTCCTACGGTGCGAGTTTCACTGATAACAGGGTAAATACTGATAAAATTCAATCCAACGAGTTTTACCTGTTAACTTATTGAGAACTTACTCACGTATGGCAAATGTCTAGTAAAATACACAGTTCTCTGTATGTTGCGGTTACGAATAATTACCTACCTACTTAGATAGTTTTTACGTTCATTTTGTAAACAAGTTAATTGGGCAAGCTGGGAAGCTCAGCAAGGCAGCTAATCGTAACTGATTAATTGATATTAATTACAGGGATGATGCCTTTCGAGTACTTGACCGATATAATTTCCTCATTTCACGTTAGTTCCTATACATTAAGGCCATTAATAAAATTAAACCGATACTTCTTGGCACGCAACGATGCTCCTTCCAAGTACAGATGCTACAGTAAAGTAGCCTTTTGCCAGAACGAAGCTAAATCTCGTGAGCCCCGAATATACATACTCACCATTGGGTACCTTAAAGTACTTAAAATTCCGATTGGACTGATCTTCGAAATACTTTTCTTCCTGTCTTATCACAATAATCAAGAACTGGATGGTTAGGCTGAATGCCAAGCTAAAAAAAGTTACCATTGAATTGGCGCTAACGCGGCAACGTTTAATTTAGTAAGGGCAATAAAATTTTTAGTCATTTCTTGATAGTAACTCTGCTCATTTAAACGGTAACGTTACACTATCGTAACACTTCGGTGACATTTGACTTACTACAGACCTACATCTTATAAAAAAATATGATAGGCAAGTGGTAGAATCTACTTATTACAGTATAGATATTTGATTAGAGGATCCCGAATATTATGCAATTATATAAATAGGTTTTAATCAGATTTAAATAGTCCACAACACTTGGCAATTATGATGTGACGAATGGACTAAATGCCCCATTATTAACTGGCGGAAACTTGCACTCGCAAATTGCTAGTTACGATCTAGTGATTCAGGGGTAGCTCATTACTCTTTCAATTATAAAACGCTTGATACCGGGTAAGGTGTAAGTTATTAATTAGGTACCAGGACTAGACAGAAGTGAAATTGCAAATTATATATAAAGGCGGCAGATAACGGGAGCGCAAAGTTCAGGAAAAGTACCTACTTAAGCTTTTCTATTACACTTTGGAATGAAACAACTATATCGGGTTTACTCGTAACTCTAATCCTTTATTTTTTAAGGAAACTGTTAGTACTACCTAGGCAACACACAATTTCTATATAAGCTGTTCATTCTCAAGTAGTCATTGTACAGTTTATATGGAATATGCATGGTGCTGATGCATTCATTTTTTATTAAATCATCATCATCATCATCATCATCAGCCCGTCGCAGTCCACTGCTGGACATAGGCCTCTCCAATTTCACGCCACTTTGCTCTATTTTGGGCTGCTTGCATCCAGCTCCTGCCAGCCATCTTACGCAAATCGTCACTCCACCTTGCCTGAGGACGTCCTACACTACGCTTGCCGAGACGCGGTCTCCACTCTAGAACACGTTTACTCCAACGGTTATCGGTTCTTCGGCTAATATGGCCAGCCCACTGCCACTTTAGCTTGCTAATCCGGTGGGCTATGTCGATGACTCTGGTTCTCTGCCGAATCACCTCATTTTTGATTCGATCCCGCAGAGAAACGCCGAGCATAGCCCTTTCCATAGCCCGCTGAGCGACTTTTAATTTGTGAACCAGCCGTACCGTCAGTGTCCACATTTCGGCTCCGTATGTCATGACGGGTAAGACGCACTGATTGTAGACTTTCGTCTTAAGGCACTGTGGGAGTGACGATATGAAGACTTGACGTAGCTTCCCAAACGCTGCCCAACCTAACTGAATTCTTCTATCCACCTCATCCTCGAAGTTGTTTCTACCTAACTGTAATGTCTGTCCAAGGTAAACATATTTTTGAACAACTTCGAGAACGGCGCCGTGTACCGCAATTGGTTCCGGTAGTACATGTTCATTGAACATGACCTTGGTTTTGTCCAAGTTCATCCGTAGGCCAATGCGTACAGAAGAGTCAGCCAGATCATTCAGCATCTGTTGTAGGTCCTGCAGCGTTTCTGCCACGATGACGATATCGTCAGCAAATCGCAAGTGAGAGATGTACTCGCCATTTACTTTGATGCCACGTCCTTGCCAGTTCAGCGTTTTGAACATATCCTCCATTGCATTTGTGAACAATTTCGGGGAGATAACGTCCCCTTGTCTCACACCGCGATGCAATGGTATAGGCATTGTTTGCTGATTCTGGACTTGGACGGACATGGTAGCGGCTTCGTATAAACATCTCATCACTTGGATGTATCGCCAATCGACTTGGCATCGCTGCAGGGACTCGCTGCAGGGATTAAATAATCTATACTAATTATTACGTAATGTATTTGATTGTTTTTTTTTCCGTCAATTAGTTAAAAGCTATATTTAAGTTATTATAATTACATATAAACATTATCTTTTGACACAAGCTGCCCCAAACAGAACAATAATATCAACAGGGCATAATATAAAAATAAGCTTTGTGATATGTATTTAGACTGACCGCGATAAGGCTAACTCCAACCTACTTATGCAGACCATAGACTAAGCCCTATGGCGGGTAAAGCGGTCACGACACGCGATGTAGAGCTGCGGAACACAGCATCTGACGAGACCAATCGCAATGGGCACTCGTTAACCCCGGGATCGGATCGTGCGAAGTCCGCTTAAGTGATCTACTAAGTTACTACTGTTCTTCATGATTAGGTAAGTAGGTATATAGTTAGATGTAGGTATTATGATCACGCAAAAGGTTCTTGCTGTATTTTTTATGTACCTATTTGAGAAGTAATGTCAGTAAATGTTTTTAATTATTTAGGTACCTACCAATAATAGGCTCACTTTGTTTACTTAAAATTTATTTTTTATTTGAACGTGGATCGCATCAAAAGAGTTATATGTATATAAAAGCGAACTCTTTGATAGGGTTCAACCTTTGTACAGTTTATTAAACGCTACCAAGCAGTACCTATCTAACTTCAGAATTCCCCATTACAATTACCTTCAATTTCAAAGTCTATCATAGCAAAATTCCTATGAAAACCTGCACTTTATCTAGATGCATCGCGCAATTGCACCTCATGTTGCACCTTCGATATAGCAATAGAGTCCTACTGACAATCGGTAATGAGATCTGCGAAATAAAATTAAACTCCGAATACCAAGGGGGAGGGGGGGAGAGGGGCTGGGAGGAGAGGTCAGCCGTGATTGGTGTTAAGAACCAATCGCGATGGAATGATGTTAACCGGTTGCATGCGTATCACTTAGCTTCAAACATTTTCTGTAGATGCAAGATTGTCTAAATTATATGCAAATTTGAATGCAGCAACGTTTGCCAATTATAAAAGTCGTATCAAAAATGGTGTATGCTTAGTTGTGATATAGCGTAAATATACGATGGATGAAAATGTACTAGTAGGTTTTAATCATTTACATTTAAAAACCTAGTAAAGCTCAGGTTAGATAGACAGGTTATATTAATAAACTTGCAATATTAATATTAACTTAAGTTGTCACAACCAATCATGGGTAAAAACCTTGGAACAATAGACATTACTATTATTAAAGAATCAAGTTAATTCGAATACCATTAACCAGACGAATCAATTAAAAACGACCAGTCGTACAAACTGGATTTATTACAGTAGCAATAAATCAAACGTGGTGGACATAAATAGGTAAACAGCCATTGTCACAACAGCTGGTACGGACCGGTCCTTGATGTCAACAAATCATTATTTATACGTAAAGTGGGTGCATTGACGAGTTAGGGCACGAAAGCAGTGGTCTCCACACCTTACGGACGTGCCCGTGGATTAAAATCCTAAACTTGCTAAAACACTACTATGGTATTTTTTTTAACAAAACAAAATACCTACTTAATTTAATAATGACGAAAAAAATATAAATGAAATTGGCTGAATTTTACTTGAAAAATAGAAGAAAACATATATCCTAAACTATGATAATCAACCCAATTATTTTGCACACCCCCACTGCATGCGCTTGCTGACAAGTGACGAACCGAATTGCAGTCTCCCAATGCAAGGCCAACTGGTCAAATAGGGGTAACATCAGGTCGCTCGCCTATCTATAATCGTGCATTACAGTAAAAGTCAATAGCGCTTTAGAATTCCTTTTGAAAATGATCTTGTACAATCGTTTCACATTTTTATTGTTTTTCTTCATCATAAACTTGATTTGGCCTCGATTTTTTAATTTAAACATTTTGTGTAAATATTTCAGTTTGTCATCAAGTGAGAAAATTAATAGACCTGTAAAGTAACTGCCTGCTTGGAGTTGAATTACGTAACTGAATGGATACTCACTTAGGTAAGTAATTATATAATTAAACTTTGACACGAAAATTGCAACATTCAGGTACTAACTTGTCCCCTAAAGTAAACTCAACTAATAAAGTCACAAACTATTTCTGTCAGTGGTCCCACGCGCGGATCGACACAGAAATGGCGGTGTGTCGGCGGGAATTGTTTGACTCTACAAATAGGTTTGAATTATGTTATGACGGAGTTTGGACAATTATTATCTGTATTGTAAGAATAGTTAAAAGTAATGTGTCCGGAAAAAGAAAATCAACAGCTGCTAGAGTATTATTTTTGTAGTGTAATTAAGGACCTACTCTAGGTAAGAGATTGCTCGCACGAATAAATTTTACTGTCATTATATCCGCTGTCATAAATTAGTAAAATTAACGTCTGAATAAGATGAACGCACTTTGTATGTCAAAATGTTAAAAGCATGCGTAAATTATTTAACCTCTATGTTCATTGTGAAATACATTTTTGTGACCTGCATAATCTAACAGAGGTGTACTTACGCACGTATGGAACAGATATGCTTACACACATCAGCTTCAATTAAGAAACAATCTTTGCTTTGTTCATACACTTCGTGGAACCGTGCCGCACTGGTGGGATTTACTAGACTGTGTTAAAGAAACATTACCCATCCGTTCGAACCACAGATATTAAAACATGGGCGTGGTTTAATTAGAAATTTAACCTGCTAATAAATTACAGATGGCCGCCACCCAAGGTGTGGCAACACTCGACATATTTCCCCTGAGAAATAACCGCCGTGTCGTGTTGCCAGCGCACAATATTTTTGGATATTTTCGGTGCGCATTCGTTCTTCATTATGTCATTTCGCTCCAGAACTAATTGTGATCCATTAGTGTTAATATATTTTTGTTTTAAATCTCCAAATAATTTTAGACTAATTTAGAATGAACTCTGTTGACATGGTTTGTGTTCGTTTGTGATGCTGTCTTGTAATGACAACATTTTGTCTTAGTAATCGCGTAATAGGTATTAGTGACATGTTTAATGGCGTGTTTGTATGAATATAAGCTTTAAAGCAGTCTAATAAGAAAAGCATTTATTTATATTACGTCTTTAACTAAACATCTTAGATATCTCAACAACTCTGTAGGGATTATTCAGAGCATGCATATTAAAATAATAGGTTAGCGTAGAATAACTCGGTTGTCAGAGGCGATGCAATTTACTGCATTCATTAGGAGCCGTTATTAGTTCTTTAAGATGCATACAACACATGCAGTAGGTAATTACTGCATCGCTGTATGTATGGTTAAGTCGATGATACAAAACCACATGCGACAATGCATTACGTTTTACAGTACCTAACACAATTAAATTTATGAATTAAACTAAGTATTTACTGTGTTCATAGAATTATTTTTATCTTTACATTTTTAACTACATTTAAAATATTAAAATAATATCTAAATAGTACAATAACTGCATAGAAGTAATAATTTCTGATGCCTTCGCGGTTATTACACATTGGAATGAAACAACTATTAACGGATTTAACTCGCGTATTTTTATTTTATTTTATTTGCTGACGTTTCGGATTCTTTACAGTTTCCATAATCGCAGCACGACTGAGCTGGCAATAGTCTAACGCTAAAGTGATTTATACAGTTATGCAAAAATGCAAATAAAATAAAATAAAAATACGCGAGTTAAATCCGTTAATAGTGTTTCATTCCAATGTGCATAGAAGTAGTTTAAAAACACCTTTACCTTTGCTATTTGTTACTTGACTGTAACTTATTAGATAAATAACAACGAAATATAAGAAGGTATGTACCTAATCAATTGTGATATTAAATCAGACTCAGTAAACAGAAACATACGTTGAAAGAAGATGATAATGATATTTGGTATCATAATAATTAATTGATTAAATGAACTTACCTAAAGTGAAGTTTAATCATAATTATGTGAGGTTCATTGTCCGAGATATAATTATTGTAGTGTATGTAGATCACACCGACTGTCACGATATTTTTAAAGCTTTTCAAAGAAAAAAAACGCCTCTGCTCGCACTCCCGCGCTGTCACACGGATATACTTCATTATGTTGAAAGTATGAACAACCCTATACCTTAGAGGGAAAAAAAATAATAATTATAATAACAACAAGTCCATATAATATTATATGTATTTTAGTATTTTTTTTGGGAAAAGGGTGGGAAGCTATATCTCGGACAATGAACCTCACATAATTATGATTAAACTTCACTTTAGGTAAGTTCATTTAATCAATTAATTATGTTTATTCATTGTCCGAGATATAATTATTGTAGATGTTTGAAGATAGGGTTGTGAATAGATAATAAAATGCAATTATTAAATTATAAGAAAAAAAAGTTTTTATTAAGAAAATAAAATTAACTCAAAATACACATTAAAACTTCTATTTGTTTAAATAACAATCTTGTAGGTAAGTACCTAGACTTACCTAGATACAGGCTTACTTAGGTATCTATATTGACTAACATACATAAGGAACAATCATCACTAAAAGAGATTCATTAACTTGTAATATTCCTATAATGAGTATCACAAATTGCCTGCTAAAGGCCATAGCATCTGTCACAGGTCTATTATAAAAATGAGCAAAAGTAAGAGAAGTAGGTATCAGGTCACCCAGCTGCTTTAATGTTGCTTTAATCCATCTGCTAATGGATTGTGGCAAAGCACAGTGGAATGGTTTTTTGTATGTTAAAATGAGATTTTTAGTAAGTTTTTCTAATACCCTTGATTTGGGTAATAACTAGTTAACAGATTAAGACCTGAACATGGGTACCAAGTAAGGCAATTTAATCCCAGTTTATTTATAATTTTACTGAAAGCTAAATGAGATAATTTCCACTAATGTTAATTTTCCTAAATTCTCTATCAGCTTCTATATTATATTTAGTATTAATTAGACTAATATGTCATTTGTGATGCAAAATTCCAATTATTTTTATGTTCACACCATTTGCCAGTGAATATAATATTTTTCATAAACCTAGTATAATTTTCTGTAAATAAAATTTTGATATCAAGATAAATAGAAGAAAGTATGTCATTATTGCTGAGATAAGTCATGACTGGTTTCAATAATTTAGTAAAGACATGCGGTGCAGTGCACAACCTGTAGGGTAGTGTTTAATTTGATATACTTTCTTCCCAATAAGAATATAGATATTTTGGTACAGTAATTGATAGATAGAATGAAATATGTCTCTTTTAAGGGCCATAAGACAGTTTTAACATTAATTTGTAATCAGTTTTATGTCTTTTAATTTAAAATGCTAATTTTAAATGTATTTATATAGTATTTTCGATTTTAAAATAAGTCAATAGGTGCTTGGCTTTGATCTCATAACATATCAGTAATAGCCCTAACTTTAAAAGTATCTGTATTTCAATTTAAATGTTAACTGTAACTGTTGGTCCAGAAATAAAAAGGATTTAGTATCCTTTTAATCAGTTTAGCACATTAGGATTATCAGTTACATATTTGGTTTCAATTGTGGACAAAATATTTGAGTCGACCAGCATGAATATGTACCTGTACTAATGACGCCTGTAGTTGGATTTCTGTGGTGGTGAATGACGCTTGGTGTTCCTGTTTTGATGAACTAGAGGCGGATCTCGACGGTATCTCGTTGATTTGTTTGACCACTGCTTGTTGTGTGGCAGTTGAGTTTCCTGTGTCGGCGGAGATTTTCGATTTAAAGGCTGGGTGTTTGGTTTAATTTTGTGACTGGTTATTTGCACCTTATGAGCAGACTTTATTTTTTCCATTAGGTCCTTTCCAAAAAGCCATTCATCTGTCACAGTATTCTTAGCTGCTAATTGAACATCTTTATTTGCACCAGCTAGAGCAGAAAACTTCCTGGAATTATCGTCATGGTAAAATATGTCAGTAGCAAATTTTGCTGCATCGCTCATGTATTCAATTAGCTTTATACTATTTATGTTACCACTTAAAATGTCTGTTAGGCAATAGCCTAGACATGACAGTATCTTTCCCAGGCTATTTTGTCTAGATATGATTCTTTTGTCTCTATTTTGTGATAGTTCCGATATTGCGGCAGCTATTTCTAAATTGAGTTTTGAAGGTGTCGCTCTTGGTAAGTTTCTAGGTATCAAATGTTTTGCGTCGAGCGCTTGTCTGGCTTCTTTGGTCAGTCCAGTATTTAAAATTTTAGTCCATCGGGATGCCAACTCTTCATTGATAGGTATGCCATCTTCTTCCTTGTCCATACCTTCTTCTCCTAAGGCAGCCAAGAATTCATCAGGCAAGCAGAGTGTCAACGCCTCATCTAGACATAATATTAATAATATTAGTATATATAACAACACATAATTGTTTTATAATTTTTGTTGATATGACATCATAAGTAGTATGTATTTTATCTGTCCACCCGCTTAGTGGTGGCGCTAGTCAAGATAATAATATATATATATATAACATGTCAATCCGCTATTGTGATTGCGCAAAGTTATAGGAATAATTATTTGTAGGTATTGTAAGTGTAACATGTCTAACCGCATTGTGTTAGCGCTATGATAATGTCCATAAAGGTAAATTTCTTTTTCTGCCATGTTGTTTTATATTAAGATTTTAATTGGATTCTGTTTAAAAACACACCTGTGTTGGGTCCAGTTGTTTGAGGCTGAGTTGTTGATGTTCTGGGTTCCTGCAGTTTTGTTTCTAGTTCCGCCGCGCTATCGCATGATGTGTCAGATTCAATATTTCTTATATTCTTCAGCTTTTCAGTTAACTTCTTGATTTTTTTCTTAATTTGTTCTTCGTCTAGGGTTTTGTTTTTCCTTTTTCCCATTTTAAACACTTAGAATAAACTTTTTCCCGGACGAAAAAAACGTGAGCGACGTTACCGTGAATTTCGAGAAGGCGAAAGGAAGCGGAAACGAAAAAATCTAAGGGAAGTGTAGACAATTTACAGATAAAGAAAAGTAAAAAACCGTTAGTTGTATTTTTCTAGGTTGTATTAAATCTGCGACAAGTTATTTTTATCTATTGTCTATGCTTTATTGGAGGAATTATTATCTGTCAAAAGACGAACTTGTTCCTCTTCTTATGACAAAAATATATTTAAGATAAAATCAACTACTTACATAATGATTTCAGTTATAAATTCTTGTCGTAGATGTTGTTATCATGATAATTGACTCACCAGACACTTGTTTATTCAAAACAACAACATAACCTCTTATAGAACACAATCCGGTGGCGATGTAAAACGCTTAATTTCTTGTGAAAAACACGTGATTTCTATAATTCGAACACTTTTGTCACTTCTATAATACATTTTAGTAAGGATAATGTAGATTAACTTAATATAATGCTTAATTTTTAATATAAAAACGTAACGCGTACACTGACAGTTCGGCACGAAAAACATAATGAAGTATATCCGTGTGACAGCGCGGGAGTGCGAGCAGAGGCGTTTTTTTTCTTTGAAAAGCTTTAAAAATATCGTGACAGTCGGTGTGATCTACATACACTACAATAATTATATCTCGGACAATGAATAAACATAATTAAACCCATGTACGCTAAGCCGGCATGATAGCTAGAGAGTGGTGAATAGAAAAAACGCAGTACCTACTTAGTTTAAAAAGTGTAAAAGACACTTCATTTAAAGCCTGTAGCTAACAGAAAGAAGCCGTTTCATTTAAAAAAATGCTTAATTAAAATAGATATTGTGTATAAAGTTGACAATTCATACGTCTTATGTATTAAAAAACGTGTCAGTTTCATGGAAAACATCTTATTATTATGACAGTCACTAGAGCGTTCGCTTTTTTATATACAATCTAATAAAATGTAATTTCCAAAAACCATTATAACTTTAGTTAATAGACTATTAAAAGTCAGCCAAGATGTAAGTCATAATATGGGTCCTGATACAGTATTTATTATTAGGCCATGCACAGATGATCATCAAAGCACATAGGTAGGTATTTTATTTATGACTATCATTAACCATGTTAACACCTGCAAGCTTTACTCATGCTTACGTTACCATGTTCACAATTCTGATACTTTATTGATTTACGGTTAAAAAAGCACATTTTGAAAAAAATAGTAAATAAATGATCTGTATCAGTTTGCCTATACCAGCGGAGCAGCGAAAGGCGGCGTCTTTGATCGCGATAGCGGCCCGTCTGAAGCCGCGCGGTTGCCGCGGTCCGACTGCCGGCCGCTTGTTTGCGCGTTAATGTGTCCACATGCCCGCGCTGCCCCGAAACACCGTTGTGGCATAAACAAGGACTGATTAAAAGACCCCTTAGCATATTTCATCACAGTCAATACGCTTTCATCGGTGTAAAGTTGGCAGCGTAAAGTGAACTCTTCAAGCCCAAAAAATGTTCTACACAAGTCATTGTGTACCTTCCCAAATCCCTTATAAGACTTTGGATACCTACCTCAAAGAACAAGACGAGCATATAAAATATTGAAATAGAGAAAAATACTTAACCAAGTAGGTATACGAATTATTGACAATAGGTGACTACTGATAGAAAGGTAGGAGGAAAGTATAAGGTAGTTCAGCTAGACATAAGTGGTATTTCCAGTGTGGAACCATTACTACCCAAATAATTTTATATTCTATACACAACTCGTTGAAGTTGAATTAAATCCACTATTCTTGTTTGTCACCGCGTGTGGTGGGGAAGCTAGAAAATAATTCATAATATAACTAATATTCCCGTTGAAAACATCGCTTGAATGAAGTAAGAACGAAGCTTTATCATTGATTTATACACCTGTACTGTCGAGCCGCTACCATATAAGGACATCGTCTTGGCAAAAAGTATTCCAGAATCCAACTGCATTTACTTTGCTATTTAAATTTTCACGCTTTTTTTTTTCTTTCACTTGTTTACGAGCGACGGTTAATTTATCGTTCAGAATTACATCCAAAGTGGCAATAATTCAACCGCCGAAAGGGTTAACATTGATCGAAATCGCTGCTATAAAAATCCTTATCATACTGTTTCGCCTACCGTTGGACTTTCTCATAAATACGGTGGGCTCAATTTGTCGACTATAAAGTTGCTCAAGATGCAATTTGTCAACGTCAGGATGCCATGCCTATCGATACATCGGGCCGAGCTATGAAGATCGATATCTCGCTCATTGTATCGATGCTGGCGATTATCCGATTGTGTAGTTGTTTCGGTTCGATTGCATGCACCTTGAATTGTAAATCGAGGAAGCTATATTCGAATGCAAAGTCGACATATTGCTTATTCGGGTTTTGAATATCAATATGTTGTGGCTGCAGAATATTCATGCCATTGTCATAATATCAGAACTCGCGGTGCATTCAATTTACTATTAGGTATACCATTTATATGGACAAGGAAACGTCCATATAGATGAAAGTTTATGTAAAAATTTAAAAAATACATTAAATAACAGTATAAAATCCCTACTAATATTATAAATGCGAAAGTAACTCTGTCTGTCTGTCTGTCTGTCTGTTACGCTTTCACGCTAAAACTACTGGACCGATTTAAATGAAATTTGGTACAAAGAAAATCTGGAGCCTGAGAAAGGACATAGGCTACTTTTTAACCGACTGCAAAAAAGGAGGAGTTCCACGCGGACGAAGTCGCGGGCAGAAGCTAGTATATAATAAACCTATAATACCTAAGTATGTGTGGCAGATTCAATACGATTTACTATTTTTGCAGGCTATTTTTTTTTTCAAGAATAGATGTCTAACGCAGACAGATAATGCTACATGTTAACAATTTAAGATCAAAAGACGGGATCAATAGTAGTAAAATGTATATGGACTCGGCAGCCGCCTGCGTGAGCGCACTTCTGTAGCTCGTTGATTAAATTATCATAAATGGACTTTCTACAGGACAGCACTTCAAAGGATGACATTGTAAGAGTAGTTAGAGAAGCCAAAAAGACTCAACAAAAGTTGACAAGGAAAATTAATTTAGCAATATCGTGGGTTCGTGTTATGATTAGTACTTTAGTTCTGAGTGATGTACGCTGGATTGTCATTCTTATATACTTTAAAAGGAACTAATATATCTCAGATGCATGCTTGCTACAATCAGGTCCAATTTTTTTTAAACTTACCGACGCAGCAACTTAAATTACATGTATAGTCATTCCAAAAACAACTGACACTTTATTTTACATCTAAAAATATATTTACCTGTCTTGTTCAAGATTAAAGAACAAGCCAAGCTTATCTATCCTTCAATCACATAACTAGATCCACGAGAAAAAAGCTAAGATTGCCGTGTACTAGATACCGATACTGGACGTCCATCCGGCGATATAGGCTGTGAAGTAAATCATGAAAAATACACTGCGGTATTTGTAAGATCTACCAAATGATACGCAAGTATACCCGCCGTAAACCGCTGCAAACTTAGTATTGCAGTGCTGAGAGCGCGTTACCTTCTCTAAAACTTGGGATTTAAATTCTAGAATAATTATTTGGGAACTTAGTAATATGTTTTTGGGAAGTTTGTCTAGTACATTATATCCAACATCGGAAGGATATGTGGCGAGGGCCGACCATATCTGATAAACGGGACACGCGAATAAGAAGCTTCGGGACCGTTTTATTTACGGTGGACTGCCGTTGTGATTGTTAACGGGTATACAGTTGGTTTCAGATGTTAACTACAATTTACAAATGTCTACAATTGCTTTGAAGTTGCTATAATTTATTACAAGCTATTTTAACACTTAACAGTTTTAAAGTCTATTGCAGATACAAAGTAAACAAGGGGTTTTCTAATTTTCTTTTACATTTCGATTCATATTCCTACTAAAGTTGACAATATATTATAAATAACTGGATAATAGTAAACATTTGATCTAGTCACATACAGATATTATGGACAGCAAACAAATAAATGTATCATATACAAACGTAACATGGTAGATACCTACACAACATCCAAAACTCAGATATGTACCTACACAAAACTCGAGCTCCTCACCAGCTTGGTAGTTAAGTACGAGCACAAGCCACTGAATAACAGGTAAAACATATTATAGGCATTTTTAAATAGAATAATAGGATATTAATCAGTCCAGGATTACTCTTTCTAAATAATATCTCATAATACAGATGTATTAAATACAAATAAGGATTATTTTTAATAGTAAAAGCCACAGCGTTCGAGTAAAAGATCTAATTTTCAACTTAATTTTTTATTTATTTACACTTTATTGCACATAAAAAACAAATGTACAAAAGGCGGACTTAATGCCATACGGCATTCTCTACCAGACAACCTTAAAGCAAACAGAGAGCATGTGTAGGCGCAAAAAGAATAATACATATAATATAATAGATACAATATGTAACAGGAAGATATTACACTACATAAATATACTAAAATATATAGATATACAAAAATACATAAATAACTACAATGACAGATGATGAAAACTAACTTTATCAAATACCTATTCAAAAAACTATAGTAAGTATGACAAAATAAATAACTCATTCGTCATTCCTCTGCTCAAAGGGATGTAGGTAGACACGTATACCACAATAACATTTAACCACAAGCGCGGCGAGTAACGACGATTATTGTCACTTGGCCCACTGCCAACATTGACGGGCAAATTTATTATTATAACAATGTATATTGACGCATCCTTGCTCTTCCTTGTTTATATAATAGGGATAATTTACGATTCAACAAGTGCCATGCCGGTTGCTAAGTCATTCCTTTGGAGGAAGGAATGTATTACGAATGCAACAGAGTTCCATTCGTATTAATGTATGTACATCCGTGCTTATTTCTAGAATTAACATAAATTCATTCGTGTCCTTAAATCAAGGACATCCACCTCCGCCTAATGTTTCAACAAGTACAGTAGAACTCCAATTATCCGAACTCCGACTATCCGAATCGCCGATTATCCGAATCACAAAAAATTGGACTTGACTTGTCTTAACTTGCCGTTGTGCCTAAACTGACTTCCCCCCGCGTGTGTAGGCACTGTGTGTAGGCTGCCCGAAAACGGTTGAAGACCGCAAAACAGCTTACATTGACGGAGATGTTTAAAAAACAATGATTTTTATTTCTAAACTTGTACATAAGTACATTTTATTTATATTTAAAACATGTGAAAATTACATGTTTCTTTCATTTAATTCAATAAAAAAATAGTGCAATATCAAAACGTAGCTTTTATTCTCTCCAATGGCAATTTTTAAAAAAAATCCGATTATCCGAATATTTGATTATCCGAATGGGTCCCGGTCCCCATTAATTCGGATAATTGGAGTTCTACTGTACCTTCATTTATTCAAAAAATCAAAGAAAATGCCGCTTTTTATAGATGAATTCCATATTCGATTTCAATACTATATATCACTCGAACGCTACTTTCTTCATTCGTGCGTGTATAAACTCTATTTATTGTTTCCACTTGCAATATTTTAGAATCTGATACCTACTTACATAATGCTATATGCTATTTTCTATTAAATTTTTAAAAATATCAATATCAATGGCCCTCTTTAACCGGTGAGGTTCTATTGAAAAACGACGGCTACGTGATATCTGATATGGTACTTATTTAATTTTCTTGAGAGATTCTAAGTCTCCATCAAGTCGTATATCAAATTTAACCAACGCTAGCAATATGTTTTTGTTTGTATTGATTTAAATAAAATACAAATTTATATTATTAATCCGTATACCTACATATAATATTATCTATTCTAGTAGTGATCATAATTACTTATGTTCGTTGGTTAGGTACAATTATTGACTTATCCTAGCTTTAGTTTGTAGTACTTAAACCATTGTAGACTATAAAAAAATATTTAGCGTAAGTACTACGACTTCTTACTTTAGGCACTGGAGATTCGCAATCTTAGATTCAATTCCAGTACTATGGTAGATAAAACAATTTAAAAAATATTCCCGGATTACTTGCCGGGCCCGTGTCGGATCCGTCGCGACGCCATCCGACGGCACGACACGACATTAATACCCGACAAATGGTTCATGCTCTCCCAGCACGAGCACGAACTTATTTATATTGGCTCCGAGCATTACCCGAGCCGCTGGCCTAAATGTTCTAAACCTTAAAAGGCTATGAAATGTTGGGAGTAAATCGCCATATTGTTAAACTAAATTGGTATTTTACAACACGAAGTTTCGTGTGGCATACCCTTGTAAGGTGCTTCGGAGCTGCAACTTTCTATTTGCATGTGTAAGGTTACATTTTACTCTATTCAGGACCTTAACAGTTCACATTAAAGCTTGTAGCAATATTTCATGAAATAGTTTTTGGGTGCTCTGTGGTAATAGGAAAAGGCTGTCGGTAAATGTCACAGTCGATGACAGTTGTTACGACGACATCTAGTGATCGTCGTAAAGCGAATGAAATGCCATTATAACAACCCGTTGGTAGAAATACCTAACACTTAAAAGCTTTAAAGCTCAGTTAATTGAATATTTATGTATGGGAAGTTTTCTGCATACCTTGCTATCGGTAATTTCAATGGTAATCAATAACCAACACAATACATTACTATAAAGACGAAAGCATGCTGTTTGGTATGCATACTATTATATCATAACCTAAATATTGACGAGATCTTTTGCTTAACAATACTCCAAATAAAAGAAAAAGAAGATAATAATAATACTAAGTGTAGTCTAGTGCATGGCTATTCGTAATTCACTCGTGCCTAAAGGCCTGTAACAAAAGTTTTCTCTTCGTTGTTCTCTTACAAAACAGTGCCTGCTTATTCACATACCGTAGAAAATGAAGCATCGAGAGCAACAAAACAATCATTTTGAAACGCAACCGCAAATTATTGGTCAGCGACACAGGACTATTCAGTCACAGTACAAACAATAACCAGTACCTATACAATAATAACTATGCAAGTTAAATCCGTTACAGTTGTTTTATTTCAATGCGTAATAACCGAGGCAGCATTAGAGATTATTACAATAGGTAACCAATATTTTAATCACATTAAGCAAAATCAAATATTTTGTTCAATATATTAAAGTAGGTATATGTACTGATAATAATATTGATGGTTATGTAACAATATACGTTAGGTACAAGGGACAAGTAATTTAATGTAATTTAACTACAGGTACTGTGAATGGTCGTGTCAGAATGAAAAGACCTATAGGTACCTAAGAAGAATTTCATGATTAAACGTACTTCCTGACATAGGACATTATCTGTGACAAACGGGACAAAATTGCGTTACTACATAGTAGGTACCTAAACCGTCTTGAATAGGGACAAATATAATCAAATTTAGCGTTCTAAATAAAAGAGCCAGGACAAGAGTTGGAACTCGAAACCAATGAGCGATATCGAAATTAATGGCGAAGTCATAGTAAAAAGTTATTTGGTGTAAATTAAGATAAAAGTTTTAGTTAGCATGACGCCCACGAGGAATTTGAGCGAAGATTCATGCGCTTATGACTTTTTGTCCGAAAGAGTTTTATATTGGTAGGTAATGCTTCCTCAGCTTTATTAAGAGTACAGACCAATAAAGAAATTCTAGCTTTGCTGTGTGGCCTACCTACTGTTTACGTCTTTAATCTGTGAGTCAAGTACACCTGGTCCAACCAATAATTTGCAGCATGTTTCATTCTACTGCTATTACCCTAACTTCCGTGTGAGATAAACATCATTGCAACAATACATGCCATTCTAACAAACATACACCAAAAAGCTTTCAAGTCATGTCTTGTATTTATTATATAACTTATCAAAGGAAATTGGTAGACCTATACTAAGTAGGTACTAATTCAAACGTGACTGTATTGCACGTTTAACTAAAAAAAAATATATCACTAACTTCATCAAATACGTTCACATAGTATGTGCTTCTTTTTCTATATCATAAGTTTTACTATTGTGAGTTATGTATGCATATGTATGTGCAAACACTGTAAGTTTGTAAAATACATTATTTTGAACAAAACTTTTACTGCCAATTAATACAAAACCTTTATGACTGTCATTACAGTAACAACTATCCGCACGAACGTACCGTCATCACCGTCACTTCGCGGAAAGCAACCAACATTTAAGTAAACAACGACTGTTGCACCATTACTGTAGAGCCCCGGCAATGATAGCAGATAAACCTAGGAACTCCCATATCCGAGAAGATCATAAGCGAGCCTAGAAGTGACGCCATTCGGTTTATGACAAATCATTAAATGCAGTCATAAGCTTTTACAAAAAAAAATCATTACATGTTATAATATTTGAGCTAGGTAAGAATGCTTTCGAAAAATCGTCATTGTCGAAACGAAATAGTTGTCAGCCATAGGTTTGTGAATCATAACGCAAAAAATATCACTTGATATCGTATATTTTTTATGAATATATAGTACATATAGTACATCGTATCATATTTTGCTATCTGCCTACAATTATTTACATAACACTCGAAAATTAAGCTCATTTAATAAACAATAAACCTACCCGATTGTATTACTTGTTCACTTCTATAAAGTCTTCGTTCTTGTAAATATTCCTGGTGTCGCTAAGTAATACTTAAGGTGTCAAAGGTCAACTTTCGAGATCCCAGTTTTGTTTCAACTCTCTCTTCAGATCAGATAAGATTAAACGCCAGTTTTTGAGGGGTTAAAGGCTAGATATTATTTAACAACATTTTATTACTGTAATACCTTAAGGTTCTTGATATCCAGACTAAGATCGTGTCAAATAGGTACCTATTACAACTTTTATAGTGTTATTTTATTATTATTAAGTGGGTATATTACTTTGAACTTAAACTGTTGGTTTTATCAATTTACACATAACAAAAACTTGAAATTAAACATTTTATCTATAGTTATTGAAGTATTATATTTATTATAATATGTTTTTAAACTGGATTAATGATTGATTAAAATTTTCTATGAAACTATTTATGTAGGTACCTACTTAAATTTAAAAATCTTTAATTTTTCATCTATAATGCATTTTTTATTGAATATAAAGATACATTTACAAATATTAAATATCTGTTAATATTACGCTTACTTATTTTATTTTATAGAATAGAATATCATGTGTCTTTATAAACAGAAACGATGTCGAATAGTACCTACCCTATATTTTGTTTTAATTATTATCCCATAAAAAGACGATTTTACGATACAGTAATCTACTATTTCATCAAAGAGACGCAAGCGTGTTCAATACGTTAACCTATATCTATCAATATATAGTTAGGTACGTCTAAACGTCTCTGCCAGCGGATCAACTAACAAAACATTACTATTACTTACCTACATAGGAGTAGTACATTATTCGAATACTTTTATTTCTTACAAGAATCGGGTACACCTGTCTTGCAGTAACTTCGTGACATGGGATCAGACCGGCGATTACTGGCGGGCTCCCTGGGGCGACGGCGTGAAGAACTGTATTTTAATGCGCGCCTACCATCATCGCCCAGTCATCAAGATCGATGGCCATCTTGACACCACTACAATTTTAAACAGTACAATTTAAAAGTGAAGCAAACAAACGAACCTATAATATGCACAACGCAACGCCGCATAGTCATGTGGGTTATGTTTGTACATAAGCAAGTCAGGTGAATCATCGAGATATCTAAGCATTTAATGTGTTTGTTTATTTATTTATATTATATTAAACAATACTTTGTTACTATATCTTACAACAATCACATACCTAAAACAGAAGAAACTAAACTGTGCGCCAACTAATATATACTATAAATAATAATTAAATAATAATTAAATACCTAAGTACAAGAAATAACATAACCTATAGGTATATGATACGAGTTCACTACTATTTTCTCTACCTACTTATTTTTTTCTCAATTCTCAATTTCATATTATAAATTATACCCGTCAATTAATTAGTTTAATTAACAAAACAACGTAACTAAGTATACATATATAAACCTTTCTCTTGAACCACTGTGTCTACTGATTAAAATCCGGTGCCTACTTTAAAAGATCATAAGAGTCGGACGGCGGAAAGTGACTTTTTTATATAGGTACCCAATGTTACCATCTAAACATAACTCGTATAACTATGTAGGTACCTACCTGTATCGTAATAATCAAGCACTTTGATAGGAAGTCAATTGTAGGTCAACATAGAAACACAACAACATAGAGAACAACACATCTCGTTATTCGAAAGTCAATTTCCTCCCCTCAATCAACCTGACGGGTCATTAGGAGATTTCCTTGTATAGAATAATTGGTATTTAGATTCAACAAATCCTTGGTCATTACTCGTTAAATCCATTCAGATACGTACAAATGATAATTTATAGCAGCTAGTCTGCATAATTTTGCCCATAGAATACGTACAGCTCATTTCAATAATTATAAAATGTGGTTTGTAACTCATTATCTCTGTTAGTTGCAAATTTTAGTGTTGCATATATTTGAGTTTATCGTCTTGTTTTGAATGGTTGCATAGAACTAAGTATAAGATAGTTTAAAGTCATCGATTTTGTCTCGAATAATAACAATAAATAGAGATTTTATTTACAATTTGAAAATATGTCATTTCTTCTTCTTCCTCGTATCCTCATGTCTGAGGGTCGTGACCACTTGAGGTCGTTGTGTTTTGCACCAAAACTCTCCACTCCCCACGGTTCTCCGCCTTCCGGATTGACGCCTGTAGAGTGCCCGGACAGGCTTCCTTTACGACGTCGGCCCAACGCATCGGTGATCTTCCACGGCTCCTTCTTCCTTCCACGTGGCCAACCACAATGAGCTTTTCCAAGCAATCGGGCTCGCGTCTAGCCACGTGACCGAAGTACTGCAGGACTCGTTGGAGACAAATGGTCGATAGGCGACACTTGACTTTTAATTCGGTCAGGATTGAAACATTGGTGCGACGCGCCGTCCAAGGGATTCCCAGCATTTTTCGCCAGCACCACATTTCAAATGCGTCAATCCTGCTCCGAATGCGTGCCTTCAGAGTCCAGGTTTCTGAAGCGTACAGAAATATGGAGAAGATCAGAGTTCTCATCAGCTTTGTTTTGGTTTTACGGCTAATGCCCCTGTGTCTCCAGATCTTCTCCAACCGCTTAACCGCTGTTTTTGCAATATATATACGAGGGGCGTTCAATAAATTCTCGGTATGACAATGAAAACAAACGAATACGATAACTATTTTTTTTTATTTTTCAATTTACTCCCCCCCAATGTTTATACACTTATGAGATCAGCCAATTATTTTTTTTAACCCTTCATAAAAATATTTTTTGTCTTTGGAGTCAAAATGGCCCTGCACTGCTGTCTTCAACTCTTCATCATCAAAAAATCGAAGATTCTTTTTGAGTTACGGAAACGAGATAATGTCGCTAGGGGTTAAGTCTGGACTATGAGGTGGGTGGTAAATTATTTCGAATCCAAATTTCTGAGCAGCGGCCTTGGCAACATGAGCAATGTGCACCGGGGCGTTGTCGTGGACAAGCAAAATACCTTTGGCTAATTTTCCACTTCTCTTCTCTTTAATAGCTTCCGTTAGCTGTCTTAAAATGTTAGCATAGTACCCTTCTGTCACATTGATACCCTTTTCTTTGACATCAATTCGTAGGATTCCTTCACAATCCCATAATATTGTGACTATGACCTTTCCAGCTGAGGGCACGACCTTGAACTTCTTGGGATGAGGTGTTCCTTAAATGTGACACTGCATGGACTCTTGTTCGCTCTCCGGGTCATAATGATGAACCCAGGTTTCATCACCGGTAACAATTCATTGGAGTATCTCGACGGGTTTTTCTCCAAACAGCTCATTAAAATCAGCGAAGCAGGCAACGCGTGTTTGCTTCTGAAGTAGTGTCAGCATTCGCGGCACCCACCTCGCACTCACTTTTGAAATATAACGATAGCCATGAATGATTTCGTGTATTGTGCCAATGGAAAGGTTGGTTCTTCCAGCTATAGTTTTCATTTTCACTCGGCCATGATTTAATATAATTTTCTCCACTTTTTTATATTTTCTTCTGTTGTGGCTTCGACTGGCCGACCAGGTGTAGGGTCGTCTTCTATGTTGTCCCTCCCTCGCCTAAATTCGCTTGACCACTATTGAATTGTGGATAATGACGGGGCAGACTCAAGGTAAACGTAATCTATTTCAGCTTTAATCGTTTTTTGATTTTTTCCTTTTATAGTCAAGACTTTAATTACGGCTTGGTGTTCTAATTTATTCAACATCGCAGAATCACTCATAGTTGTCACGTTTGTTAAGCAGTTGCAGAAAAACAAAAGAACATAGCGGTTTGAATTTCACTTTTTTTTATTGCTAACGAATGACACTTATCGGTGAGTATTCAATAATTTACTAAAAAGGTTTTAAATATACCGATACCGAGAACTTATTGAACGCCCCTCGTAATAATATGTCATTTAGCACAATTAAATATGGCAAGTTTGATAATGTATAAATTTTCGAAAATGTTTATATTGGTAACTTTAGCGCCTTCGCTACTAGGTATGAGCGCTACAAAGTGAAATTTTTATAGGTACCTAACCTAATTGCCCCATAAAAAAATAAAGACAGTATGTAGTATATGCAGGTAGTGTGTAATAATGTAATCGATTTATGTCTCAACTTATTATCTCGAACAGTATCTATATTTAGTAAATGACCCCTTTTGTACCTATTATAGCCGTCGACTACATTCTATCTACACGGTTATGAAGTTGTTAAAAGTGGTACCTAACCGTTATATTATTACCGTGGTACTGTTTTTTAGAGAAACATGATAATTATCCATGGTATCTATATCAATATTTGAACCAGTATGTGCGATTGGTTCTCAAGAAGCTGAATTACTTGGAAACGTTTTGTTCTAACTAGGTACGCTCAAAGATCTGAGAAAATGTAACCGTCATGGCATACAATTTAGGGTTCCGTTGTAAATGATTTCATACCTATTTATATATATCTAGTCATATTAATGGGAACATGTATTTTTTTAATTCATACCATATATATATATATGCGTTTACAATTAATTCGAACATTGTTTTTATTTGATATTTTAACACTGAATGAAAGCTTATGTAACGACTCCAATCACGATCCCCGCAATATTAAGTACCTACATGTAATCACCAACATCGACCCCACAAGCCCTAAAAACTCAATAACCCCAAATCGAATCAGCACAAACACATCGTAAAACAATTTAGTCGACTACCTAGAACGTCATTATCTCCGGCCATAAATCTTGCGCGAGTCAAATTGCTCTCGTTTCACACCAAATAAGTTAGAAGAAGACATCGGCATCAGGAATAACATTTCAAGGTGCTACAATGAAAGAGAAGCTCTTATGTAGATCAAGAAGCGTTGTCCTTGTTTTACAAGAAAGTTACCAGGTTTTTATGAGTCTGTGGTAGGACCCCAGGGAAGGCGTCGGCGCGGGCGCAGGGCCACTGCAATTACGCATGGTAATGACCCGGTGCTTTGAAGAAAACAATAATGATACTCCGCTGTTGTATAGAATAACCATTGCCGTCATATTTTGCTAAATTACGATTATTATTATTGAGTACAGGTTCAGGGTGGTAGCGAATCCGAAATTATACCTGAAAGTCGAAAAACTTCTTATATCGAGTTTTTTATATTATAATGCGTTTATTACGAAACTACAGAATGTCATAACTATACGTTTGTGGATAAATAAGTACTTCAAAACAACCAAAATTTAATAATAAAAATATCAAACATATATTTACGTACTATTTTGAATTGTAATAAATAAGTCACATTGTATACCGAGTCAATAAACTTGCATCCAATGATCTTTTCCTCGGACATTGCTCTTATTGAGCACTCACAGAAAACTGGTATCGTCCTTACAAACCACCTGACATGTATTGTTAAATGCAATCTTTATAGTAATTCCAGCCGCTTGTAAAACCTACAATTGTGTTTAAAAGAACAAGACCAAAACAGGCTCGCTTGGTTTCACATTTTAATATTAACCTCGTAATTAGGTACGTGGTGGCAACCCAATATTAAATTGTAAGCGCGCGGCCTGGCAGCAAATTGATAAGGCTCATACATAAAGATGCGCGTGAATTCGAGACATGGTCGTGTGGAACTTTGATGAACTTTCTTTGTACTGCGTATGCGCACCACGATTACTACGACGCGCTTTGTTCGGGAACTTACATTCTTATATAAACTAAAGTATTACTTTAAAGAAATTGCAACTCAATTAGAAAACAAGGTAATATAAAAACAAATAAAAATAAACAAACACTGGTTTAGTAAATTATACAAAATTATTTTAGTAGGCACGCAATAGTAGTGCAACTAGTGCAGCATGGCAGAATGCACTTTTATTTACCTTTTTCACACTGGCTGACATTGTGTTAAGATAACGCAAAAAAACATAAAAATCGCAAGTACTTAGATATCTACGCATACCTAACAGCTATCATCAATTGAGGAGTGCCGATAATTATCAAACATTGAAATAGGATCACAATTTGATTGCTATTGTACAATAATTGAAGTCTTATTATATTATTTTTAATGTGTATGTAATTTAATAATGTATTAGAGAGATAAACGACCCTAATCTTTAAACGGAATTCTGGTCAGTTGGGTAAAGCAATGTTAATAGATGTGAAAGCAACGAACGTTTAACCTATTGTTAGATAAGTTATAATCTTTTTGACTACGCCGCGTGAAATGCATAAAGATAATGAATTTTAAAAGTCAATTTAGATTACGTCTATTAAGTGCTTAAAGCATTAAGCATTTAGGAGGTTTTACTAATACAACGATGCTTAAGCGATGGTTCGCGGACGACTGATAGTATAATAAAAATAAGTTAGGTACTGAAAATTCAGGGTTCTACCTTAAGCATAGAATACGGAATAAGAAAGGTACGTTCGAGCCTCTTTGTTTGACTCGACTTGGTGTAAGCACTGTCGTGCTCCAGATACTTTTTGTCTAGATACTTGATGGTCATTCACTGAAAGGATTAGAACTAGGTAATGCATATAAATATTTTTAACATACAACAACTTACTCGTCTCCATGCTGTTATTTTTGTAATATAAAAAAAATATGTAAATTTTGATGTCTATCTGTCAGAGTTTTCGAACGTCCCATGAAGTGCAGGTGCACAATACGAACATTGCTCGATTTCAATGCCCCGTAGTAAGTATGAATAACTTACCTGCATTTATCGTTGTAATATTTTGGTCTGTATTTCGTCTTACTAAAGTTTATGTTCTATTACTGGAACAGAGGCACTTATCCATTCTGATTATTTCCAATGGTTCCCATTAACGACGTGTACGCACAAGGCGTTGCGGCAAGACTACCGGAGCCAAATGCGTCAGGAATAACAAAATGGTTCCTTTACATTTTATAATTAACCACTAAACAGTATAATGGATACAAGATTGAACTGACTGTGTAGACGGATTTTTTTAAATTAATTTAAGTACCTACATAGAATAAAAATTTAAAGAATGAATTAAATATGTTAGTAAAAAGAAAGAAATTCGTAAATGTCACAATATAAATGTCTATTTTCTATGTAGATATCCAGATAGTAATTAGAAGTATTAGGTACCTACTAGGATAAAGATCGTTGTTAAAATAGTACCTCGGTGTTTATTATTTTGCGTGTGAAAATGATATCACTTATTGGTAAATATTTAGACGAATCCACAAAACCCTCTGAAAAGAACCTAACGTATGATCACGTTAAAATGTCGGCAATATCCGATACAAACAGAAAATATAACAGTCATTATCCCACGTTACCGCAACTTACCGATTCGCCGCGGCAAACACCGGTAAGAATTAAACGTTTCTTAGACAATAAATAAGTGGAAAATGATCGCCTTCTGGACAGCTAAACGCTTTTCTGTAATTAGTAAAAACAACTTGTAATTACATGGAAAACATTACAATCCTTCAAGAGGAAAAGTGTCCGATTCTAAGAACATTTTCATTGGAAGAGAGAGCAAATCCAGCTTCATATTGCATTATTTAATTAAAAAATGCCATGACACTATAAAGCATGTGTGCCTGCACGTGGTTCTTATTGCCACATATAGGTTCCATATAAGCTGTTCAAAGGCTGTATTTATAAGAGCGACAATGGTCATACACAGATACTTTGATTTGATGAAAGCTCTACCAGTTTTGCATACATAATACATATCCAGTTTAGCATTAGTGTATAAGTACCTAATAGGCATGACGCCATTAAGCAAGTTTCAGTACACAACAAGCCAATACACTATCGGTGGATCTTTTATAACATCGTCGAGCTTCTGCGGCGTGTTTTATGCGACACAGTCGAACTCGCAACCCCGCCGCAGTTCAAGTTACGACTGGGATTATGAATGAATTATGATCTTGTATGAATAAGGTATAAACTGCATAGAATTTACTAATGGTTAATGAGATTTATTGTTTTCAATTTGCATTATTTATTTGACTGCGACGCTGGGAAAGGTTAAACGGCCAGAATCGCGACACAGCCGGATTCGGCCTCTGGTTTGTTGATGTCTATTATTGAAAAATTACCTAGAGAAATACTAAAGATTTAAATATCAATACTTTATTACACAAATCGATGGTTAGAACATAAATTTTGTTCAAACTTTATAATGAAAATCATTGATTAAATGTCATCTTGTCTGTCAGTCTTTTTGTAGATAGGCATATTTCAAAAAGTTCAAATACCTACCTATATATTATACTTATATACATTTTATGTAGACTCAGTTAAATAACTTGGGGCACTTTGAGAAGCCATAAGTAATTTCACCACAGCTACGCTATCTGATTCCTGATAATAAAGGAATTGTGACTCATCAAAATACGTAGCATGGTAGTCATCCGGAAATGAGCAGCTAGGTCTAAAGATGTGACCAGATTGTAACTTTCAAGACCATATAGCGACTGATCTTGGCCACTGCAACCGGAAGGCACGTATGGATATAATGAGGTGACGTCACGTGGATGGCACATTGATGTGGAAGCAGTAGAATAGGAGAATAGAATCTTAATGGGGACCGGAGACGACAATTTTACAAGTCTAAAACATTAACCGGATTCTTCGATCTAGTATAAACGGAATTTGGATTGGTATACATTAAGTTTTAAACAGTTAATTTTAATAAAACGTAATAAAATTAACTGAAATAAATATACTCCATTTCGCAGTTTTATTAAAAAAGTGTAGTTAGATAGGTTATAGGTACTTTACGCAAGTTCAGGATACCAAGATACAAATAGCCAGCCATATAGTAATTATTTAACTATAAGTTAGAGTCAGGAAAATGTAATAAATAATTACCTATAAGCAACTTCTCATAAACCGAAGAATTTGTCTATGCTGTTAACTATCTACCAGCCATACTAAAGTAAAAGACTGAAATTGCCACTGATAAGTACTCTCTTCACGCTACCGCCTCCTGCATGACTATGCATAACATTAGGAGGCGACTCAAAAAGGCACCCAGCTGCACGATACAATGATCCAACATGGATTTTCATTTAGCCAAATTAAGCTTTAATGCTTCAGGTATAAAGCTTAAGTAATAAGACAAGATAACATGTCGCGCAATTTAGAAAACAAGTGACGCTCAGAAGACCTCTGTCTGCAATGCGCTTAGATCGACGATAAGGTTTTATTATAGTCCGTTAGCGAATAATGCACGATTAAGGCTCGGGTAATGTATTCATTGAAATATTCGCCTATCTGCGCGCTGGTCGCGTAATGACGGACGGACCGGCGGACACGCTATCGCTCATCTTTCGCATATTTTCACGTCACGCATTCGCGGTTAAAGCACCGTTGGACAGGGTATTATTTGTTTGTTTGTGCCTGCCTAGGTAAGCAGGAAACATAATTTACAATGGTTATTCAGACCATTTTACATAGAGTTAAAATAACGTTCGCAACTTTTATGCCACACTGTCCGAACCATCAAATAAATATCAAAACAAAGAACGCAATAATTACTAAAATGGCAAAACAAGCGGTGTTAATTGAACAAAAAAATTACCTCGGTCTGCAATTACCAGACGGGAATGCACCAGTCGGGCGTCAAACCCCCGTCAAGAGACCAATTACAGGTGCCGGTTAAGGGGGGCACTCTACCGGAAGAGCTAAACCGACTAATTTTAACTTTTTAATTCAAGGAAGTAGCTACCAACATGTTTACATATGAAACAAAAAATATCGCGTTTGGCGTTTATCACATTACTACAACGGATAGGTATACAAATTATTTCTATGGTGAAATGCTCTAGTCGAACTCAGTTTCGCAAACCTGTTATAAATGTTTCGCAGATTGGGGTAGTTACTGTACCTTCTTTACAATAATATGTTATTCTGCATCTAAGTACATTTATTATATAAAGTAGGTAACAGTGCTGATAAAAAATAACGGATATCTTACTAGTGATGTTTGTGAAATCCGATGGTTAACCGGTAGAGATGCTTGTCAATAGTAACTCCGCCATTTTTAAGTATACTTAGGTATGTTTTGTTTATATCTCATAAATGTCTAGGTACTGTTACAGACATAACCTTGAAATTGTGGCTATATAGTACCTATACAGTATACATATATACCTAAGTACACGTACCGTAGTCACGATGGAATTATTACACATAATCATAATGCCATTGTAAATTTCCTAACCGATTTAAAGATAGGTCGTTACAATAACGGATTTTTTCTCCGTCTGAAGGAGTATAGCCCTTATTTAAGCAAACCACAAAAAACGTATACCCTAACCTATTTTTTCTTTGTGCTCAAAGTAAGTACTTATATCTATAGGCAAATAGTAATTTGGAACATACTATAAAAATCGCTTTCGAGTGGAACACTTATAATTAGTTGTATTGGATAGTACATATAGAAATAAGTAAGTACTTAGTTCTGTGTAAGTACCTGAAATGTTAGTGAGTGATGTCTAAATGGGATCTAGATATTTTTTGTGACTAACATTCCGCTGGCAACAACATTAATGTGTTAGGTACCTACTTTCTATTTGGTTCAAGCAGATCATCTAAAGTCGCTATTCAAAGCTGGTTGCACAACTTTGCAATCTCATAGGGTTCCAAATCACAAGTCGTAAAGGTCGCGCCCACTCGCTATAACCTTTCTATTTAATCAGCCCGTTGACTCGAAACTTGCACCGCAAATATACATAATAAAAATCAACTTTTATTGCAAACATTGCATTTTCAACTTTAAGACCTCGACGATTGCATCGACTAAGTTTTAAAATCAGTATTGTTAAGTTGGTTCTAGTGGACGAGCGTCGAGCGAACCGTTCATTAAGCGGGCAAACGAACAAACAGTCACGCAACAACGCTGAGCACTGTTTGTTAAGCCCACTTTTATTTTGTTGGCATTAGAAAGCACTCCGGTTCTCCTTTGTCTAGTTGAAAGGGAAATGCAAATACTTTTAAGGGGGATTTTTCGAACAATTCCGTTAGCTAGCGGGAATAGTGTCAGTCGATAATGGAACTTGTTGAAGGCTGAGAGCAAGACTGACGTCGCACGTGTTAAACTCACCGTGAATATCTCACAGAGAGTTAATTATCGCTCCGAGACCAAAAAGGATGTGTGCGGAATTTGTTTCCCGGTGAGCGCCCAGTCCTAACTACTTCCTTTGAAAAAACTTCATCGCTTCGATTTCCGAACGTGACGGCGCGCTGCCCGACGATTTGACGTTTACAGTAATTACGACTGGAAAACCTACCTAATGGGTCTAATCTCACCCTTTTTTGTTGAGGAATTGTCAAAGTATGCACGGCAAACACTAGCCACCTCTATACGTTCAAGATAGCAATAAATCGGAGAGACAATTAGCTCGGAAATCTTAGTAGAGAGTTAGTGGAACGGGCCGTCAGTAATCTAACAGGCGGGAAGCGAATATCTAAACAACAACAAATGATATTGCCGGCGGTTATCGGTTTTTAATCGCAGGCAGTAAGGAAGCTGTCTCTGGCAGTTATATTCCGGCGACGGCAGGCTAGGCCCTAAGGCTGCGACTAATTGCCCACGCCGTACCTACGCGGCTGATAGATGAAACATATTAACAGCTGGCATTAGTAGTACATTTACAACAAAACGCATGTCGATTATATTTCATATAGGTAGACATAAAAATAAATTTAAAAATTATTAACGTTATTTAATAATATTCGCTACTTACCTACATGCAGACTAGGTATGTTTGCCTACTGATTACCTATATAATTATTACTTGTAGTCCGATACGGGAACGATGTAAAAGGTTTACAATTAACAAAACTCACAAGTGCTTTCTTTTTTGTAATCTGTTAGAGTACATTGAAATGTAATGGGGAAAAAAAAATATAACAGTTTTTGACCGTGCGTTAGGAATTATTCTTATTTTTAGAAGCAATATTTGTAAATCGTTGAAAAAAAATATGTAAGTGCTTTTTTTCTGCACTGGGTTATCACATTTAATTATTAGAACGCCTCCTATCATGTTTTAACTGTTTCATCAACAGCTTTTAGCAATATAATCGAAAAAGTGAAAAAAATATATACATTTCCTAAATTAATATTAAAGTGAATGTTAGTTTCCGCAATGTGCTCAAATCGATTAAAAGTAACGTCAGTTTTTATTTTTAACAGATTTATCAATAGCTTCTTTTTTTATTAACATAAAACGTTCTCTAGACCGTAAAAAAAATTTCAAGATTCTCAAATCGACGTTTTCTAATGCAGAATAATTGTAGTAACGCATTGACAGATTTTTTAACTAATTCAACAATAGCTGCAGGTTTTATTACCTTATCAGTTCAAATAATTTTGTACAAATGTACTGAATATTCCGGTCTCATCCTAAACACTAAGCTGTAATAAAACGCATATACCTATAAATTTCAACCTATCTAATTAAGACTATCTTGGCTTAATGCGTAAGGCATCGCTTAGCATACCGAGAGTCGTGGATCGAATCCGACTGGTCAACATGTTTTTTTTATTTTTATTATCGGATAGGAAATATGGTATTACATAATCATATTATTTACTTTTTTTATTTTCCATAATAATAATTATGATCATAATAAAATTACAAAAAGAATAAAAGTTTAAACACATTAACCTTTCCTGGTTTTGAACTCAAACCAGCCGCAATCTATAAACGTGCAATCGATAGGACCGCCGGGCCAGCGGTTCAATTATTCGTTATACGAAAATCCGTTATAAATGTCGACACCGCTTGTCTTGACACGACAGTGATTGAGATTCTTTAAATAGGACGCGATCTAAACGGCGAGTGAAGTTTGGCAACAAATAACAAGAGTCAGTATGACAACGTCGCATTTCTCGTTTGCTTTGCATAGTATATATGTAATATGGAACTAATCAGATAATAAAAATAAAAAAAGCATGTTGACCAGTCGGATTCGATCCACGACTCTCGGTTTGCTAAGCGATGCCTTACGCATTAAGCCAAGATAGTCTTAATTAGATAGGTTGAAATTTATAGGTATATGCGTTTTATTACAGCTTAGTGTTTAGGATGAGACCGGAATATTCAGTACATTTGTACAAAATTATTTGAACTGATAAGGTAATAAAACCTGCAGCTATTGTTGAATTAGTTAAAAAATCTGTCAATGCGTTACTACAATTATTCTGCATTAGAAAACGTCGATTTGAGAATCTTGAAATTTTTTTTACGGTCTAGAGAACGTTTTATGTTAATAAAAAAAGAAGCTATTGATAAATCTGTTAGAAATAAAAACTGACGTTACTTTTAATCGATTTGAGCACATTGCGGAAACTAACATTCACTTTAATATTAATTTAGGAAATATATATATTTTTTTCACTTTTTCGATTATATTGCTAAAAGCTGTTGATGAAACAGTTAAAAAATGATAGGAGGCGTTCTAATAATTAAATGCGATAACCTAGTGCAAAAATATTGCACTTACATAATCTTTCTTTTGGTTTATAACGTCTCTATACATATACCTATATATTATAAAAGCCACCATCAAAATCCGATATATTTTTTTTTTACAAGGAGTATTCATAATATTCTAACTGACTACCAAAAATTGCGCACTTGTGAATTTTATAAGTTAATTTTGTTTGCGTATCGGACTATTGGTCGATTCAGGCATAACATCATGGATATCCTTGGTGGCTCCTTACAGTAAAGAATTCAGATCAAGTAATAGAACTCAGGTACCTGTGTAGTTGTCTGTTTTTAGACTGTAATTCAAAAACTTTTTCAAATTAGGTATCTAGGTTTTTTTAAAGCCTAACTAAGCGCATTAGGATTCTAATTTTATAATAATAAAATGATACTCCAATCACATTACCATACCAGACTAATAAATGGTGATTGTAACGTGGTGGATAGAAGGATCTCCTCGTGCTGTCACGGAATATATCGTGACAGCGCTGTCAATCTGACGTCACGGAAAATCGGAGATACACGTGTCCAACCCGAAATAACAAGGTTAGCTTATAAATGGTTGTCTTATAATAACATAATAGAATAATTTGCACATCAAATAATATTAACTAACACCGACTACGTAAAAGGTATTTTGATATTGGCTGAGCGTTTGGAACAGGCAAAAATACCTCAGCTTAATAGGTAAGTACTTTTATTTCACTGAAGAAATCGACGATAAACCAGCAGTATCTATTTACCTAAGTAGATACTGCTGGTTTATCGTATAGGTACCTACCTAGGTATAGTGTATAGGAAAGGCGCCCATCTCTCTGTGCTAGTACTTATTTACTACATCTCATACATAATTGCCTTATAAGGATAATTGAGAAATCCGTTCCGATTTAATGAGTAACAGACAAAAACTATATTTAACTTCCTTCCTAGCCACCTCACTTTATATGTAGGTACCTACAGCTCAACTAAAGTTTGCGTTACACTCAGTTTAAAACACCGTAAATGCCTGGTTACACTTACCTACATCAATTTTTTGTAAGAGAACAACCCTATTATACCTAACTAATGCTTTAATTGCGAACGTAACTTTGTCTATCTGCACGACAGACAGTACCTATATTTAAGATGGTTTGAGTACCGAAGAAAGAGAAGGATAGTTTTTATCACGAAAATCGTCTCGTAGGACGGTCGAATTTACTGAATTACTATGAAAGTGCCATAATTTATATGCATTGATTCTTCAGACTGCAGACGCAACCGTGAACAGAAGCAAGGTTTAAAAAACTGAAGTAAAAACAAAAACGTAAGAACAGAAAATAACATACCTACCCATATATCGTAATTTGTGGCCAAAATGTTTGAAGTCGGGACCTGTTCAACATTGCTAATAATGTTCACATACCTACGGTACTTATTTCCAAAAAGGGATACCACATTCACCAGCCATAACCTAGCCAAAGAGGCTGCCAAGCACAGTTATACACAACAGGCGTAAAGAAAGGCCCATGCAATTACTTACAATGCAACTATCTGACCGTGTGGCTATGGTGCCTATGGGAAGTGGGCAATAAGCCGTAACGGAGCTCTTTCCTGGTGTGAATTTATCTCGCCCATTAGTCGGACAATGTTGTTTAGACGTGTTATTCGTAATTACTGGGATGCTTTAAGCGGGTGCCCCTTATATAGCATAACATTAATTGTCATATATTGAAAACGCATAACAGACTTGGCATAACAATATTATGCATAACATACAATATGCATAATTATAAAATGGCATACTGCTTAAAATGCATAATAGTGAAAACGCATAATTTTAATTAGTATAACTTTACCTGGTATAACTTTAATATGTATAATAAAATAAATGCATAAGAAAGGGGGCACCACAGTTTCGATAAAATTGAAAAGTCGATTATTGAGATACCGAAAATTTATCTCAAACTTAAAATAAAAACTTTGAATAGTTATTCCTAGACATATCATTTAGTGTCGTGTATAATATTAATCATACTTGTCTTTGTTCCAAAACTATCAAAGAAGTAGGTTAGGTTAGGTTAAAACTGCGACACTTGCAGGATCGATTTGCTACCAGAAAAGTGGATCAGTTGGTTTGCATATTTTTTCGTTTTATTGGTCCCAATAGTTAAAAAATTAATTCTAGTAAAATTTAGTGTTACATTATGCACACAGAAAAATCTTTAAATATGTTGAGGTTGTGAACAGACACTTAAACTTTTTATAATTTTTCATATTTATAAAAAATAATTTTAGACTTTTTGATTTTATGCTAATTCATCGTTATGAGTATTTACATTATGCGCATTAAAATTATGCGTTTTCAATTATGCTTATTAGTGTTATGCCGATTTACAATTATGCCTAGAATTGTTATGCTACTTTCAAATAGGACAATTCATTTTATGCGTTTTAATATAGACCCGCTTTAAGCATTTGCCCAGTTTATGAAGGAAATTTCTATTAAATGTACCTATGTGTACCTACTGTATATATGAATGTCGAAAATTAATTACTCAATGAAAGCTCGCGAACCCGTAGTTACCTATTTCAATTTGTGCAAATTCATATAAAGTAGACTAACTACTAAACAGAGTAATCGATGGATGGTGAACAACATAAAATATGAAACGGCCATCATCTATTAGACACGTGAAATAACTCTATATTTATATAAAACTAGCTTCTGCCCGCGACTTCGTCCGCGTGGAACTCCTTTTTTGCAGTCGGTTAAAAAGTAGCCTATGTCCTTTCTCAGGGTCCATACTTTCTTTGTACTTACCAAATTTCATTTAAATCGGTCCAGTAGTTTTAGCGTGAAAGCGTAACAGACAGACAGACAGAGTTACTTTGCATTTATAATATTAGTAGGGATACGATACCTAACCATTTGTTCATAGGTAATGAATTTTGTAGACCCGCTGTGCAATAAACGCTCTACTCTATTTGAATTTTAATATACATCATCGCTATGTCCATATGTTTTTATTTATTATTTCCGCATGCCTTGTAAGTTCTTATTTATTTGTCATTACACGTCCACCAACACGGGTGAAGCTGGCGAGGTGGACAAGTCTCATTCATAAAAATAAAATTTCAGTTAGATAGATAATTTCAAATAAAATACTGAGATATTCCTAGTTACATAAATACTTAGGTAAGTACCTATATGTAATAATAAAATACTATAATACACATAATTAAAATTGAGAATCAAAGTTTGTATTACCAGCATAATCTTCATTGTATTTAATTTGGAAAATAAAATAGGTATATGTATCAGTGTAGCGTACGTAGTTAAATATATAATAACATATACAAATGTCATGGCGTTCTCTGCCAGTTAGCTATTGCAAAAACCCATTTATATTAATAGTCGTAATGGTTTATAGACACCAGTTGCATTATATTCCGAAATGCAAGTTCCGTACATCAGGAAAGGAGCAAACGGAGCCGCAGGCGGTCGCTAAGTTATATGACCATAAACACCTCTAACAACTACCTCTTGCTAATATACAGACTTTGTTTAACATATCAATAAAATAGCTGTGTAGGGACAATTTACGAATGGCGAGAAAACTCTATTTACAACTCGCTGTACCTAAGTAGGTACACAAATCACGATTGTCAAGTTTTTTGTAAGGTAGGTAAGTACTTATACAATAGAAACTATAAGTACCTACGTATACTCATTTTTTTTTATTAAGATTAAAAGTAAGTATACCTATAAGTCGTATTTTGGTATAGATTTATTACTAAACGTTTTTATTCAGATTAAATAGATCGGCAACTTAATATGAAGGCAAATAATAGGTAGGTAAAGTTAGGAGGGCGCACTACTTATTCATATAAGCTTTACTTGTCGCCCACCTTTCTAATCTCTGGAAAGGTAGCTAATCTAGGTAACTTAAACATTTACAAATATCTAGACCGTTAAGTTAGTTACCTATAATATGTAGATAACGCCAACAAACTCCCGATACAAAATTTACTTTATTGTCTGCGCTGACTCAGATTACGCATTAACCACTATCCTATCAAATGTTACCTATTACTTACTACCCTACGATAAGATGCCCTCGCGCGTACAAAAACCAGCTTCTCTAATAGTTACCTTCAATCAAGTTTTATTTAATGTTATCACTTCATAGCCACAGACGTAGACTCCGACTGTGAGAACTTCGATAATAAACAACAAACTGACCTTTCAGTTTAAATATTTATACCGCGACTCTAATCGCAATGAAATATTGATATGAGACGGTAAATTTCATGTTAATGAGGCTAGCAGTATTGAAGCATAAACAAAAGTTGATGATAGGGCGCGCCTGAGATCTCAGGTTGTTTGTTTCATAAACAGTTTAAAATGAGTAGGTAGGTGCCTACAGATATACCTATTTAGTTAGGTACTTACCTATACTTTTATTGTGAACATGTTATATTCGCAATAAAAATATATTTACTACACATCTCCATTGTCGACTAACGTTATATCCTGTCCGTAATAGGTAGTTTCTCGCTCCCATTTCTTACTTAGGTTGTATCTACCTTCCCATAAAATGGGATTTTCTATTAGGTACTCTTGTCTAAATAAATTATTTAATTAATCGCTATTTTATCAATAGAACCTGAGTGTATCGTAGTATATATACATAATAGCCTATTAAATCAATCATTTTACGCCGATAAACATCTCTTCTCATGGCTAAATAGCGTTTGGAATTCAGTGACCTTATCTTTTGCAAAATATTTCTCCGCAGCATATAACGTAGGCACTATTTTTAGAAGACTTAAAAATAATAAAAATAAAAACGTGACACGATATGTTTTTTGCTGTTTCTCGTTTTATTAAGTATATTACAATGTCTAATACGAAATAATAATATAAATAAATAACATTCAGTAGGTAAGTAAGTAAATGCCTAGAACGCAAGACTGGGCCGTACTGAAACTTCAGTTTTATTTCAGCTATGTACAAATAAGAAACTATTCTAACCGGCCAGTATTATTTCGACACTAAATATAGCGTTTATTCAATTTCTACGCAACCTATTAGGTATGGTAGTTACCTGTCTTAAACGACGAATCTTAGAAGATAGGTATGAGTAGGTAGATACCTACTCATTACTGTATATTTCGGATGCGATCTTATGATATGACATTACTAGACATCGCCCCAGGCTGTTAGTCAGATATTCAATTTATAATCTCAGAGATAGAATAAGGTTGCGCCGGCGGCGGCGTCAAAGGTTAATCGGGGTACGATCCAATGCCTTACAAAGACCTCTTAAATCCTGTCCTTCGATTCCCGTGAAAGGGATGCAGGTCGATAAGAGTTATAGTAGGTACTGTCTTGGTTCCTAAAACCAATCGCGTAACTTTGGGTAAACCCCTTAAATGATCTATAAATTCGAATATATATATTATATAAGGTCTGAAGGTATTGAGTAAATCTACCTACAATAATGTAGGTAATCTTAATTTTCCTTTTAGGTAATTATCTAGAACCACCACCACTGCGTTTGACCCGGAGTCTATGGATGTATATGACTAGTTATAAGTGAGTGAACAAAAGGCGAACTTAATGCCTTAAGGCATACTTTATCAGCTAACCTTAGAGTCATATAGAAGAAAAACCACTTACTTATACCAGTGTTTTTAATGTGACAGCCCTCCTATCACCTAAATTTTTCATAATATGTAGGTAGGTATCAAGGGCGTGCATTCCATACAGGCACAGTGTCACTAATGTATGGACTGCCTACCCTGGCGCCATACTTACGCTCCCCCCACTGCACGCGCCTGGTAGGTACTAACTTTACAAAATTAGATCAAGAACTAGGTCAAAATCATAATATAGTATACCTAAATTACGACTAACGCCGTCGCGTAGGTAGGTAACCTATTTATTTCAGTGCAGTATCCTGCAAGAAAACAGAGAGCAATGAGTAGATACGTTACAACGTATGGAAATGATTATTCGATATTAATTCACAGCGAGTATCATTTATTCCACGTCCCGATAATTCAATTATCATAATCCCGTGCCGGTAGTCGGACCGGTCGCCGACTGAATAACACTTCCCTATTATATGCCATTACACTAAATAGAGGTAAAGATCTTAGATGAAAATAACATGGGGCACCGCTTGTCAGTAAATGAGCTCCTATATTGCAGGATTGGAAACGTTTTATCTTAGACAAGACTCGGTGTATAACGCAGACAGTTATGTTGGTAATATATCAACACATATTTCAAGATACCTACACATTAAATAAAAATTCACGATGCATCGAGTTATATTTTTTAAGTGGCATGGTTAAGTATTCCAGAAATTACCTATCCACTTAGCAATTTCTTTAAAATATTTATCTATAAAAGACTGGCTGACTGGACATGGAATTTTTCACCAATTTAAAGTAAAACTGCAAAGAATGTTTAAATAAACTGCAGTTTAACCCCTAAACGCATTTAAGTACCTACTTGAAACTTCATAATATAAGGTGGCGATCTAAATACCTAATAAAAAAACCTACCTACGCCATCACTGTAAGTCATTGAAAAATCGTCGAATTAACTTCTTCATTCACATCCGCTTAGTATTTAGATAGGTACTGCTTTAATAAGAAATTGAAAGCTGTATATTGAAGGAATCGCGACGCATCAGGGGGTCGCCCGTTGGAATTCGTCAGGATTGTATGCGCAGTGCGTCGCTTCTTCGCCGACGCCGGCGCATCTGAATTATTCACCACTAACGCTCTACTGTCGCATTATACAGCGCCTTAACGCCTCGACTCGTTCTCTTAAGGATATGGCTGTGATGGAATGAAACTGTCTGAAGCGTAGGAAGTTGTTCGAGACTTGTGATCTAGGACTGAACCAAAGGAAGTCAAGTTAAATGTGCTACCTATTTAACGTTACTTAGATGCAATATGAAAATCTATTAATGCACAGATATGTTTTTTCTACCAATAACTTACCTACCTACATGAGTACTTACTATATAACTATTTATAAAATTACCTATAGGTAAAGCTAGTTCGTATCGACATTCGACATTATGCAGTGGTTTTTACCCGGTTGAGTAAATCGTTTTTACATTATTAGGTAAGTAGGTCCGATAAATGATACGCAAACATTCGTTTGACATTGGCATCCCTTACATAACTTAAGCATTGGAAAAACTTACTAAGTACAAGTATGTTGTATATTGCTCTTACATGACAAATTGCGACCATTGACTGGCTAGGCGGGCACCACATTTGGCGCTGCTAGTTACTCAGAGTCTCATAATTTATGGACGAGCTATTTACTTCGCGGAGTTCCTTTTTTGCTTACCACTACTTAGGAAGCCAAGAAGACTTGATGTCTGTTATGGCATTTGGAATGCCGCAGGGTCTTCCGCACTAACACGGCTTTAGGAAAAACGTACAAAAAATTGGAGGTGTAGGTACCATAACGTATGAGTTAGAAACGCGGGTTTTTGCAACGGAGCAGTTTATGGCCCATGTACGACCAACTTGGGAGATAGGTAGAATTTGAAATCACCTTAGTACTTTTATGATAACTGATTTTTTTATCCACTCAATGGGGCCAAATAGTTTATACTGCTGTTGTTCCACATATGCAACTAGCTACCAGCTTCCATACATACATACCATCTTAATAGCCTGATGCCGACTACCAGTTCCTTATTTAAACTCGTTTATATCTAGGTACCGTAAGCAATGATGATCCTCATTATGAATCTGCCATACCTATGCGCATGCGCGTCGTGGACCTTCCTAATGGTATAAATGTGTACAATTATTTCCAGTAGCCAACAATGAGCTATAGATAGTCTAATAGTCCATTACTTGCAGATTTATGTCGCTAACGGCTCCAGCCGAAGTCGTGGATTCTATTTACTCGCAAACATGGTGCATTCATCAACGGGTGTCAGTAAACCTTGTGGCGTACTAATGGCAATTAAGATTGATATTAGGTTTATAAGCGCAATTAATTCTGACAATATATCACCGTTATAAAATCGGCACCACTCTAACTAGGTAGGTACCTACGTTATAAATGAGCATAACATTAATAAATACTCATTTAGTTCGGTTTATTACGAAGAACGCAAGACGGACCCTGCAGAATGTTACCATAAGATTCAGTAAATGCAGATCATCCGAACCAGCTATCTACTTCTCAATAAAACAGACGGATAAAGATCATCAATAAAAGAAACTTTTATAAAAAAGTCTAACTTATTCGTAGGTACCTAACCCACATCCGATCTGAAGCCACAAATGGTCAATGTTAATTCGAAGTGTGGATTCTCGGCCGCTTTTCTAATAAGCCATAAATAATTAATTAATCATGTGAGTTGCATCGGACTGCGTGATTAGCCGTTGCGTGAAGAGGCAAGAAGCATGGCTGCCGGGTACGGTGAGCGAATATACAATGTCGCCGCGAGTTTTTCGACGCGAGCTGCGGTAGGTAAGGAGAAGCGCGTCTGGTACAGGCAGGTTTTTTCAATGTACGGTTGAGTAATTATATACACTGTGCCATTCGCCGCGTTTTCACTTGTGTAGAATTCAAGATTTCCTTGCTTTCTTGATTTTTCTACGAGATGCTCATGGTACATCTTTTGTGAATTAGTTTGATGTAAAATTTAACAAGATACCTACTAACTCTCCAATAACGTTTTTATTTACAATTAGTGTCACGTCCGCGTGTTGATGTTTTCACATTTATTTTTAGGGTTCCCTACCTTGGAATAAAAGACAGGATCATTGCCTGTCTTTCCGTCTCTCACAGTCTATTTGCTCTACAAATACTTGACTGATTAGATAGTAGTTTTAACGTACCTAAAGTACCAAAACTTAGGTAAGTACATTAACATTACATTACATGACATTTAACTGTGAAATTAAGGAGACATTACATTTAGATAAGTTACGTACACTTAAGTTACATTAAGATAATTTACTTGTAAATTAAAATTCTATTTACCAATAAATAATTTCAATCACTACGGTAGTGGATGTGCGGTGAAAAACATGCAAGAGTACACAATTAAACAAACAATATACCAAAAACAAATATATTGACATAACTAACTATAATTGCTCAGTTCCTGTTATGTCTAGTTTTACGTTGAACTGTCCTTTTTCCAGATCGCAAACTATTTGATAACTCCACGTGTCGCTGTTTTTCAATGCACAAGCCTTTTTCTGAAACAATGGCAATATTACAAACATTATCACATGAATGCTCGAAGTAAGATGTAATAATTCGACAAAATAAATAGGACCATCTTAAAATTCTCACCAATATTTTGACGGCCTGTCTCGTATGTGGGTCCCAGTCTACATACTGCCCAACAATGGGCCAAGAAACGGGCCCACCGCTGATCTCCTTCCCGCCGACCTTCCAAACGGCCCAGAGAGCGAAACCGTTCACCGGCTGGACATCCTCGGATGCACATTCACTGAAAAGAAGAAAAGTCTTTATTTCGTGCTAAGAGATCTCTTTCAATAAACTTCAAAAACATTTTAACAATACTCATGATCCATGAAGATTTGTATGAGAAGATACAGGCAATTTAAATAATGTTCAAGACATACTTTAGTACAAATGTGTCATCCTTGGCGAGTGTTTGTGCGAGGTGGCGCATGTCCACCTGCAGCAGCCGGCGCGGCGCCCCGCGGCTACGGCACGGGTACTCCCACAGCGGTTGCGCTTCAATCTCCGCGTCGCTGATTATACGAGAATCCTGAAACCATTCATAAAATTAAATCATTATGAAGTTTCAGTCAAGGTCCATGACTACTCTTTCCATTTTTTCAGGAGGCCTAAAATAATTTCTGATGATCTGATTATACATTAGAATGAAACATTTACAACGGATTTAACTCGCGTATTTTATTTTAATTACTGACATTTCGAAAAATAATCGATTCCATTAGTAGTCAGTTTGGTTGCGAAAAACTTGACAGCTTACCTCGACCAGTTTATCGAAAATGGACATATCTATTCCTTCACACATGCCGAGCGGTATTCTTATTTTTTGTAAATCTTGGAATTCAACAGGCATTGCCCAAAACTCACAGGCCTCTGGTATAACAGTCACATCACTCTTAATGCTATTCCTGTGCTTGTAAAGAATGTACGCAGATTTCAAATTTTCCCAAGGCAGTATTGCACTGCTGAAATTTGGATCACATACAACATTAGTCACTTCAGATAAAACTTCATCATTTACTTCAGATATAAATTTCACATTATCTATAGAATTTTCTTTCATGTAGTCAGATAATATGCCTAAATGTAAATTAGTATTTTCGAGAATGTAAACGATTTTCGCGCCCATTTTCGCAGCAGCTAGACCTAATAAACTACTGCCATTTAAATCTAGTACTATAGATTCATTATTTAGGTCCTCTCTAATCTGAACCAAGAACTTTTTGCTTCGTTTTCCGTCATTTAAATAAGACACCTGTGTTCTAGAAAGTGCCATATGAACGCCGCATTCACAGATAGGTCTTTTATAATGTTTATATTTTATTTCCTGATCCTCTAAATAGAACCATAATGAATATTCGTCCTGGCAGGAAACTAAAGTGTACACAGAGTCCTTGTTGACATATAGTTCTTGAGGGAGATAGTATACTGCTTGCATCCAATGATCCCGCCATGGTATTGAGTCTTGAGGTCGCTCAGCACACAAATTTGCGTCAGGATGAGTCCACCATGGTGCACAACTAAGACCAATTTTACCTGAAAATGAAACCAAGTGCCTTCATAAATTTATACAATAAAATTAAATGCTGAACCACAAATTGGTATGTGTTAGAAATTGTATATTTTATATTACACAATTTTGGGCACTGCATAATATAATAATAAATCACAGCAGAAGAAACAAAATTTATATTAGTGTAATGGAAAATTTTAATAAAATTGACAAATTTATGTAATGATTAATACCTTCTGTGTCCATATTCAGTTCCCACCACATGAAAACAATCTGAGCCTGTCCAGATGCACCAACTGAGAACTCCTGTTTCACTGTCCGCTTCATATCTATGGGAGTTCCACCTGACCAGTCATAGTAGAATATTGGGAGAGGCTCTGAGAGCTCCTTGAATGCGTTCCGAGGGAGCTGGGACAATTGAATGTCATGCACCGCTGCAGAACCGGCACACAATTTTATCTGAAAACACAGTGAACCTCACTTTTACAATGTTAAAATAAAAAGGGTAAATATATGAAAATGTTTTTTTGATAAACATTATTGGTACCTTAATGCAAGAATATATATTTTTTCTTTAATTAGGTATTTAAACAAATAAAACAGATTCCTGAATATTTCATACACATAAAATACAACAATTTGGTTAAATTACCTTCTGTGGAGTTGTTAAAATAATATCACAATCCTCATCAGCCAAATCATTGAGTTTGTTCCATTTTTGAAGAGTGGGGCACTCAACCAACTGTGCATAGATCACAGCCGAGTCTGGGACAACTATACAGTCTTTTTCCAGAAGGAACTTGTGTGCATGGGAAAATGTTGATAAAGCACCTGGAAAACATAATTATATAAGTAATATACAAGAATTACAATAAAAGAAAGCATGAATGACATTTTTATGTTCTTGTTATTCTATCTATTCATTGTCTAGTACCCATATTGTCATAGTACAAGCTTTAGACTTTAATTGGTATATGTGGGAGCATAGATAGAACTCCCTCCTCATTTGAAAAATTAAATCATTCTGGCAAAAAAAAAACATCAATACTAAACTTTTATTTCATTCCCAACAATCATATTTCTTGTACTAAACTTGGAAACAGTATTAAAATAATAAAAAATGCCATTGAGTCATTGCAGTGAAGTGTGAACAAAGATGTTACCTTCTCCAATCAATTCTGTATCAAAAACTTCAGTGACCAAAATGTTAGCCTTTTGTTTAAGGTCACCCTTCTCCCCCACAGTTAGTTCAGTGGAACGTTTTGGTATTACAGTTATTTTGTCAGCAACACCATTTCTCTCTAATATCTGAAGACAGCACTTGGCCATGGGTTTAAATGCTTCACATGCAACAATTGAGTCTGCCCCACATCTAGCAGCCATAATTGAAAGAAGACCTGTCCCAGTGCCTAAAAATTTAAAAATATCAATTGAATTAACAACATTACAACTCAGTATTACATTATCAATTTTATTGTAGTCTTGGAAGAAACAACTGAATAAATTGAAATTTTTTATAAAATTTTATAAAATAAAAAGTGAAAATAATGAATACAGCCCAGGGCAAATAATTTTTCCAGTATTTCAATATCATTGAAAACCTATTTGATTATGAAATTATTTCTAAATGACCACATTTAAGATTATATTAATGAACAATATATTATTTGGCTTACCAATATCTAAAACATTTGCTTTTTTGCCATCAGCATGCATTTTCTCTATAGCCAGTTGTAAAGCCCTGTAATACTTTTTGTTTCTCTCTGTATCATGTAACATATCCGCAAAAGCTGATCTTGCAATTTCCTGATGATAATCATAATCTTCATGCTGAACATCCCACTCTGTACTTCCTGTTATAGGATTCCTTTTTTGTGTAAAAACTTGCATTGTGTTTGTATTTAAACTAGATTTCCAGCTTTTCAATCTGTAAGAACAAAACATAAAAGTAATTCACTTGCAATGTAGACCTGGCCCAATTTATGCTTTACATCAATCACATTTTTAGTATTTCATATAAGAATTAACATTAAACCAGATGAAGGCTTGAGCTTGGACACACGTACAGGACTGCATTTTAAAAATATTAATTATTCGAGCCCTCTCGATGGGTTTATTCGGTAAAGGAGTAATGAAATAAGGTAAAATTTGAATAATCTTGATTCGAGACAAAAAAATCTATGAACGACTTCTTAATACCGGTTCCACAAAAAGGATAGGTTATATTACCTTTTTCGGGCTAAAACTATAAAATGACTACTATTTTTTTTGAGAAAGGCTATGTTCATTTATAAGTTAGCATGTAATATATCAATTACACAATCCTTAAGTTGAAAAAAACCATTCGACCGTTTCAACCTAAGCAATACTTTCGTTCATTCGGTTGTTACAATACGAAAAAGAAACATAACCTTAATTTTGACAAATTTGACAGGCGTTTGATATTTTTTTTAATTATACTCTAACTTTTCAGAGGTAGAGAACTAAACAGAAAACATTGTTAGAACGCGAAATCGTTTATATTTAATATAAAAGTCGAATTGTTTATATACATTAGAAAAAAGTTGCGTTATTTTGTTATTTTTACATAAGAATAAAAATAATATAACCCAATTTATTTATTTAAGGCCACCCCACATCTAGCGTCACCAGAACGTCGACGCCTTACCAACGCCGCTGCGACGTCGACGTTCGAGAGACGCCGCAGTGCCGTGTCGGCGCTGCGGGAGCGCGGCGTCGACGCGGCGCGGGCGTTGGTGAGGCGTCGACGTCCGGGAGACGCTAGATGTGGGGTGGCCCTTATATTGGCTGGTTTATATACTCTTTACAATATTACTCTTTACTTACTGACACTCCATGTCATGGTTACGTTTAATTGCTCATTAATATTTAAATAACTAAGACAATTTGGGAATATATTATTTTTTATTTATATCGGTGTAATTGTTGAGGTCTTTCAAATTCACAACTGCATTTTTTTAAATGGCAGCAAATTCGTAGATGTCAGGCCGAATCGTCTTTCATTACGACGTTTTACTATCATGGCGGCCGCCGTCGGCAGGATTTGTGGGGCACGACTTTTGAAAAGCTATGGTGTAATTTCACCACAGGTACTGGAAATAGCACTAAATTACGAACAAAGCACTGGACAATCCCATTATGTATATCTGATGACTACAACGTGTGATGAACAACGAATTATAGCAGTCTTAATATTGACTGGGATCGGGTGTATTTTATCAAATTATATTCCTTGTGGGATAGGTCAACCTAGTATACTTGAAGTGACGATAGTGCAGTAGTTCAAGAACTATTTTTTTCTTTCACTGTGTTTCAAACCGTTAATGAAAAAGTGATAACCTATTCAACATTATGTAACAAGTTCTTGAAAACTAATGGAGACGTCCATTGCAGGTTTGTCAGCTGTCCACCAGTACGCAAGGATGGACAAGGAACAGAAAACTGGTGAGTTAAGAAAAACAGTATGCCTTATTCCTTTTCAGAAATAAATCAGCACCCAAATTTTTTAAATAAAATTTTAGTTTATTGAGACTACATGCAACTTTATTATATTTTAATGGTTTGTTATTAATGACCTCATTACCAAATTCATCTAAGAAGTTTACATAATAAATTGTAATTGTTAAATACAAATAGAATCATAATAATATATCTTATTTAGTCTTGTGTTACCACATACAGTTAGTAATTCTTACTGTCCCAAAGCCCAATATTTAAAAAAAAATTACATATCTAGTTATGAGTAACATTGATAAACTAAATTTGAAAGCAAGGGATTAAATAAAGGTAGAATTAATAAAGACAATCAAAAGTTGATTAAGCCTATACAATATCTAGTTATGTTCCATTAGGTTCATGTAGATATTAAGTACAATCAATTAATACTTTTAGATTCTGAGCATATAATATTATATGACTACTTGCTTACTTGATAAGTCTATAAATAGTAATCTATGCTTGTGACTAAATATTTGGATTTAGTTGAATTACAGTTCAGAAGAATCATGGTATGTTTGTTTTATTCAGTGGATGCAAGCTGGTTCAGGAGTAAATAAATACTTCTCAATCTAGATGCGGATGGCATTTAAAGGTCAAATGTGAAACTCTTGTAATATAGTCGGATCAAGAAGATTTTTGATAGTTTGCAGTGTATATAGTAAATTGCTAAATTTAATTTAGATTTCTTTTGTGCTGTCCTTACTGCAAGAAAAATATTCACTCATATAAGAATGAAATTCCTTGTGGGTAGTTAAAATTTCAACAGTTTTGATTGATTATTGCGGGCCTATGCCTCTTAATGCCACTCAGAAAAAAGAATCCTCAAAACAATAATTAAATTTATAATAAATGCCTTAGATAACCTTGAATCTGCCATTTCAATTTATCAAGATAAAGCTTTGTTTACACTACAACACAGTGTGGTATTCCCACCTGCTATCACCAGTGTGAAAAAATTGTTTGTTCCTTCATCTGTTACCTGTGGCATATCATTTATTTTTTATCATCAACTAAGTACCGGTACTTTGTTATCAGCTGTTGTCGACACTTGGTGTGGTGGGCGGAGGAGTGGGAGCACTACTGTTCGCTTTGGAACAGTCTGTGCAGGCATCTGGAAATGAGGCGCATCCGCCACACCAGCCCTGGTCTCATAATGGGATGTTCCAGTCCCTTGACCATGCCAGGTAAGATTTTGTGTTCGCTTTCTTTACTAATACATGTATTTTTACAGAACCTACCTTTTTCGGTGATATTATTTGCAGTTTTTTAGGGTTCCATACCCAAAGTTAAAATGGAACCCTATTACTAAGACTATTGTCCATCTGCCACCAGCCTTTATCCCATGAACCATGATAGTTAGCCAGTTGAGATGATAGTTAATGTTAGTTCTTTGTCATTGGTTATAAGCTCTGTAGTTTATTATTTTTTGTTTTTACATTATAAATAATTGGTAATTGGTTTGTAAATGAAAAGTATACATGATTATGAAATTACTTTTTCTGTTGTCAGTATTCGCCGTGGATATGAAGTGTATAAACAAGTGTGCAAGGCATGTCACTCTCTGCAGTACATTGCATTCAGAAATCTTGTAGGAGTTTCTCACACCGAAGAGGAGGCGAAAGCAGAAGCTGCTGATGTATGTATCTGCTAATTCAAAATATTATTTGATACAAGAATAGTATGTTTTGTCTCAATATGAAAAACTTATTTGTAAGTTGCAATGCAAATTTAATGGATTGAGCTTTGCAATATTAACATCAATTGATTAAGTGAAAGCATAAACATAGATAATTTGCAGGATTTAAAACCGCAATCTCTGACATCTTAGTCAAGACCTCACTAGGCCATTAACTATAAATTATTCTATATCTAATTTAATGCACTTCGTGTATTTCAATTAACAAAATTAACTACATATGCTTACCTAGTTATATTTCGAATACAAGTGGTTCCTTGTCGTGAACGCGAAAGTTTATAAGGATGTATGTCTATGTATCTTTACATAAATATGGCTAACAAAACAAATTAACATATAATTTATAAAGGTATAGTGAATCATTAAAAATATAAAGATAAGTCTTAAGTAAGTAGGAAAAAAATCTGCGATCTGGGAGCTTTTTGTCGTGGGCTGCATAAACGTCATAATTACACATATATAATTTATAATACTAATTCTGTGCAGAGGAAGTCGCTACAGAAGCTAATAAAAAATAAACAACATTTTGATTATTCTGTATACCTACTTATCCCGATTGCAGGTAATGATCAAGGACGGTCCTGATGAGGAGGGTAATTACTTCGAGAGGCCCGGCAAACTGTCGGACTACCTTCCATCACCGTATCCCAATGAAAATGCTGCCAGAGCAGCTAACAATGGTAAAATTACTTGATTAAGTCACTGCACAAATGTTTTTATTTCAAAAATTGCCATCGTAAATTCAGGATATTAGTGCCCATATAAATCCATGTATATTTTAAGAAATACAATTTGTTATTATAGGTAACCAAAATTTCAACCCTTTTAAAATCTTAACATTTACATTTATTTTCCCATCGTCTGTATTTTTGTCACTATAAAGCAGACGGTTGTAATCCTATACTTTCGTTTTTTTATAACTGCTTGTTAATTTCGCACATTACACATCTGTTGCCGAATTAGGTGATGATTAAAATTAGATAATTTTGAACTTTAAGAAACTAACGATGTTTGAAACCGATGTTATATAAATTTAACAATTCCTAAAACTTTCGCGATTGTTGTACGTACATTAGAACCAAATAACTGTAATGGATTTAACTTATTTATGGGGCATTCCATTGTGACTGGTGGGACATTTGACTCCAAAATTTGACTAACTATGAATGATAATTATGTACTCGGAACTGGTACAATAGTGAAATTTATTTTATGACGTAGATAGATAGTTAATGATTACATTCCCATAAAAATAAAACCCAAATAATTTGAATTTTCTTTGTAATTATCATTTGAATGCATGTGACTGGTGGGACATTGAAAAATCCCTCTCTGCTAACTTTATGCACTTAGGAATGAATTTCAGCCCAACTACTTCATTTTTAAGTGAGCCTTTTCTGTGGGATAAAATATATTAAATACACTATCATGCTTATGAATAAGTAGACTGATGACCTTTACTGAAATGAAAATATATGTGTTCAGATTTGTGACTGGTGGGACAGCTCTTTGTGACTGGTGGGACAAGTCAAAATAATGTGAAAATAGTTGTTGTTTGAATTCAGTTTTATTATTATTCTGAACGTTAACAATGTATTTATTTATAAATTAAATCATCAGAATTACAAGACAGTACTCTAAAACAAGAAAAAAAATAAAAACTTAAAAAATGTTAATGATATTTTTAAATTCGTAAAATATTCTGTTACCCATCAGCCTTATTTCAGGATCAGGAAGGATTTCCGCTATTTGGTCCATTTTAATATAAGAAACATCCGTTTCATTTATGGTGAAAAGCTTTGGTTGGTCACCTGGAATAGTTTTTAGGACCTTGATGTCCTCGTCTTCGTCTTTTTCATTTTGACACACTGCTACATATCTGTGCTCCTTGACATGACCTCTTCTTCCCTTTGCCTCCAGTTTGACTACGACGTGAGTACCGTTCTTGATATCTTTTGTATCAGAGGATTTATGCAAACATGAAGTGTCTGAATCGGGTTTTGGGAATCGGTTTAATATATTGCCATCTATCGTTAAGGTCTTCTTTGTGTACTTCAATATCATCAACAGCAATAAAAAACATGCAATCTATTAATATCTTTCGACAATAAGAACTTGTAACAATCCCAGCTATTTTCTATCATTGCTTGTCTTGTCATTATAGCAGACCAAAGGGTTCTCTTTGCTTTCTTTTACGCAACCTTTCCTTTTCTTTAAAAGCTTCTCTCTTGTTCGAATTTTGCTCACACTCGTGTCTATTTTTTTCTCTACGTTTTCTGTCCCATTCTTTTTCTTTTTCTTGTGCTATCTTCCATTTATCAGGGTCCTTCTTGATTATATCTCTTGATTTCCTCTTTCTCTCTGCGGCATTCATCTAAAGCAAGCAAACAAACGCCCAGTTCACATCACCGCAAAGGCATGCATTCATGCGAAGTTCATAGAGAAAATCAGCAAATTATCACCCAATTAATATTAATCTTAGTTAAGAAGAAGCACAAACCATTCCGTTTTAGGTCTGAACAAAAAAACGCAAGTTAAATAAGAAATCTGCATGCTAACTTTCGTTACATATCTATTGTTAGCCAGTGTCCCACCAGTCACTGTGACTGGTGGAACTTATTTTAAAACTGTAAAGAAACCATATAATTTACTTTTTAACCATTAAAATATGTTTTAATAGTACACCACGTCTTTATTTTTACTTCTGGAAAAAACGGAATAAGTAAAGTCATATTTGAGGGTAGGAAAACAACTTTTATCTCTTTTTACGTGACTGGTGGGACAGGCGAGATGACTTTGTTGAAATAACGAATATACAAAAAGTAACATACCTTTACACAATATTTTTATGTAGTAATTGAGTTTTTTCTTTGTTTTCACTAAATTACAAGCGCCGAGTTCCTAAAACCATCACAATGACCGAAAACAGTGTCGCGAACCTAATCAAAATTTGACCCCTAAGCAATTATGGAGGGAAGTAAAAGTTCCCATAGATAAAAGTGTCGTTTTTTTACATTTTTTTTATTATTTCTGTACAGATTCATTTAATATAGTTATTTGGCTATAGGGTATTAATAAAATAAGTACAATTAATTGAATTTTAAAATTTATGTAGTTTTCCTGTTTTCGATGGAATGCCCCTTATATTGATTTTCTAAACATACGTGTGACGCAAATTAAATTCATTGTTCCATTCCGTTCTATAAAACTATATTATGTTATCAGGCGCATACCCCCCGGACCTATCGCTGATTGTGTCCGGCCGCAAGGGTGGCGAGGACTATATCTTCGCTCTGCTCACCGGCTACATAGACGCGCCGGCCGGCGTAGTGCTTCGCGAGGGGCAGAACTACAACCCATACTTCCCGGGTGGAGCTATATCCATGGCGCAAGTACTTTTCAATGAGGTAAGAATAATTTATACCGTGTATTTTAAGACAATATCTGTACCCGTGCCAATCACAGCCCATTTAAATATAATTGTTAAGATAACAAATAATTTTAAGTCCAGTTAGTAAATTTAAAATTCTGTCTACCTACAGGCGGCGGAATACTCCGACGGGACCCCGGCGACGGCCTCGCAGCTGGCGAAGGATGTGGCCACGTTCCTGCGCTGGTGCTCGGAGCCCGAGCTAGACGACCGCCGCCTTATGACCATCAAGGTCATTGGTATGTTCTCCATCCTCACCGCGATCGCCTACTACCTCAAGCGGCACAAGTGGACCTCCATGAAATCCAGAAAGCTAGCCTACAAACCTGTCGCTAAGAAATAAAAGCCGCCAACAAAAATGTAGCATAAACAGACATTTTAGAGAATTTTTTTTTCGATAGGCACAGTAACATGTTATTTCTTTATAATTAAATTAATTTATTTTGTAACTCATCTTTTCCTTTCGCGACTCGCTGTTACCGTTCGTTTAAGGTTTCGCCCGCTGGGTCGGCGGTGTGTTATTTAAATATGTAATGTAATTGTCGTAGCGCGGCATTTCGTCGTCTAATGCGTTTAATGTTTGCACAGTCAAATTACCTAACATTTAGATAGTGGTCTATTGGTAACTGTGCTTGTGATGTTCCATTGATAACAGCTGTGAATCAGTGTACAGTTGAATAAATGAGTTATGGAAAATCGATCTTATTTGCCTTTTATTTAAACCTTTTCCTTCGCATAATTTAATATGTTATCACTAATAATAGTCTTATGCTGAAGTGATTAATACAGCTAAGACTATTGTCAGCTCAGTCGTGCTACGATTATGGAATCTGTAAAGGCTCCGAAACGTCAGCTTATAAAGTAAAATACGCGAGTTAAATCCCTTAAAGTTGTTTCATTCCAATGATTTACGATATTGTTGGCTTTTTTTCACTTACTATAACATCTATAACGAATTTTGTTTTATTTTACAGTTTTCATGTTCGTAGCACGACTGAGCTAACGATAGTGTAACGCTAAATTACAATAATTACGTGAAAGTAAATAAAATGTGTCACGTGTGTGACGGTGTGTCTTTCATTCCAATGATATATTTTTTTACGTCCATTTTAGAATCGGCCATCATCTATTTTCATACCTTTAACGTTAAGGGTGATCCGAACCACCCCAAAATTGTGTTTTCGGACTACAAAAAGTGGAGCAGTGAGCAGGACGTGCTGCATGACGAATAGAGTGACCATACGAATGCTCTGTCTGCTACCCTCTGTACTACTCTGTATGAATATGTGGCAGGAGGTTTGAATCAGCGGTTTCGTCAGTGCGTTCTTATATTATCTGTCAATTGTGTAAGGACGTTAATATCTATTAGATTCTATTTCTATGGTATTCTATTCTAAATCTATGGATGAATATAAGAAATGTATTGTCATTTGTCAGAAATGTCAGAATGTACCTAATAAAAGTTTTTGACACTTGGCCATATCAAAATGAAAATGTTATGTGTCGTAATAATATTTACAAAGTAATTGAAACAAACTTGTAATGAATGCCATTGTCGGATTGTGTCACTTTTGCGAAGCTCACGGACCGCGGCCGTTATTCTGTACATTTACGACTGACAATGACGAACATACAACAGAATCTTCAAAATGCACTGCGCAGTGCAGCGGGTGTACTTCCCTTGGTTCCGAAACCGTACTTGTCTCGAGAGACGACGATGGTACAATTTACTGCAGCAGAGAATCTGTTCCTAACACCGAAGTCACCGCTTTTCTTAGACAAGCAGCCATTAGAAGTATAACTTGTGAAGTAAGTTATTTTTATTTTAATGAAATCTATCATTTTATAAATACTTTTATCATACAGGGATATTATCCATAAAATGGATATCTGACCTTCAGGTAAACTGGAGTAAAGAGGGTGGCGTGGTGTACTTCAGTGACACAAGGGGGCATGTGCTTAGTCTCACATTCCAGATAAGAGACACCCGTGCAAGAGGACTGAAGAGATGGTTCTCAATAGTAGTCCTAATGAAAGATAAAATGTTGCTTTTAAATATTACACCATTACTGTCAGAACATATGCAGGTATTCATTATCTCATATATTATTATTATCAGTTGTATTTTATTTGTAAACTAAACAACATATTTTTCTGTCCTCCGGCCAGAAAGCGCCAACTTTCGGGCCACTGCGCTAAATGAAGTTGCCGCTTTCTGGCTTCGTCGAACAGAAAAATAGTATACTAACCCCTTCCAGTATATAAAAAAGCCTCAGATCACATTTTTGTCAACCTTGGCTTCGCCTCGGACTACAATTACGTGTGATCTGAGATTTTTTTTATTTTACTGGCCTAGGTGCGAAATGTACTATTACTTTATAGAAAATATCTAGAGAACTACAAGAATTGGCTGAAGTAATTTATGAAAATGAACAGAAAGTTTGTTCTCAAAGAGCACTGAGGCTTAACACTGGAAGAAATGACTTTGGACAGTCTAGGTCCCTAATGCAGTTAACTGGTAAGAGCTTTGATAATATTATGTTAAGGTAATTAATTTAGACCCTAGTTATATTTTTCTTTCTACTAATCTGGTGTATATTTTCCTTCAGGAGATGAAAATGTCTTCAAAAAACTTCACTCACATTTTACATGGATGCTGAAAGCTGGTGGACTCACATACACGGAAACTCTATACTCTAGCAGTGATTTACTACAAAAACTGCATCCTGAGGCTACACAGGGCACAATCTTTGAACCTAATGCATGTATGGTAGCAAGTGCTGATGAATGTATTTCTCTGCGAGCATTGGAAAATTTGTTGAATAAGGAGGTTTTTAGAATAGCTCTATATTGTACTCTAATTGGGATAAAAGTAAGTATAATAATATAGAATATAACATAACAGAGATTATGAAATTTATACAGTTTTTTCTATATTTTTTCAACCTATTACTTCATTTCCTTTTTATCTTCACTTGAATTATTTACAGATTGTTATTAAAACATTGTATACTGAATCATCAACAATTGCAAAAGGGTTAACAAGACTATTGCCAGTGATGAATCATGAAAGGATACAGAACATAATAATAAGCACTACTAATGAACAAATACTGCCATCTAACAAAGTCTGTGTTCTAAAAGAAACTGAGTATAAAAATTTCTGTAGCCAATGGCTTGGAATGTTACCTCCTAAAAGTATGTCAAAAAAAAGAACAATATTGTTCAATTTAATTTTGTTGTTAAGTCTGGATATGAAATATCTTCCTAAATACTACCTGGAAATGATAATTGTAAAGCTCATTATCATTTTCGATAGTATATTTTGTACTAATTTTTTTTTCCTTAGGGCCAACAATTATGAATAGGATTGAAACTGCCATAATAAATCCTAAATTAAATGATGAAGTTTTGCATCAACATGTAAAATCCCTTCAGTTGGAATGGCATGGGTGAGTATTTCTAATTTAATAATTTCCGATGCCTTCGCGGTTATTACACATTGGAATGAAATAACTATAAACGGAAGTAACTCGCGTATATCAAATGAGCTAATAATAAATGCTAAAGTTGAAAATATAGGTGAGTTAAATTCGTTTATAGTGGTTTCATTCCAATATTTCTAATTTGCCGTTATAATTGAAATTATTTTTTTTTATTCGGGTGTTAATAATATATTGATCATTATGTCATTACAGAATTGCAAAAGCAATAAAATCAGCAATCAGTGCCTCAGGACCCAATTCAATCAACGTTACTCAACTGAAACAAGTGTTGGGAGTGACACAACAAGATGAAATACTAATCAATTACTGGATAAATAATTTTTGTAAATAATATCAAATAAACCTATAATTTGCATCAAGATTATCTTATTACTCCTTTCACAAAATCATATTATTCAATAGGTAATTTAAATTCTGATTTTTAAAATTCAATATGGCTACTTCCAACACAATACATATTTTGGGAAATGCTATTTTTAAAATAAAACTACTGTAATATGTGTTCTCCTTATATTAAATTACACATTGGAGCGACGGCTAGGCCTTGAACGCTCGTGTCCTGCCGAGCGCACATAAGGCTTAGTATGCGAGCGTGGCGCTCCAGGCGCGGGGCCGAAGTGACGGACAGCCTCACGGGCATTGCGGCGACCCTGGATGAGCACAGTCTTACGGCCAGTTGGGGCACGCAGAGCCAGTTGGTCGAAGGTCAGGATTTCACCTGAAAATTAAACCAGTTATAGATGTGAATGTGACTCACAACAAAATAAATTCTTATTCCAAACTGTGTAAGAAAGTCCTTGGTAAGCCATTTCAAATTATTCTTCTAGATAGAAACAATTTTTAAAACCCAAACATTTTTAATAACTAATACTTATTTGGTTAATAATTTATTTAAAAGCTTGAAGTAGACAAGTATACTTGTTATAAAAAAATAAAAATAGCTTACTTGGACATACTTAAACATAAATAAAAAAAGCTGAAGTATCCATAATTATGTATTACTAGATTTAATTATTCCAGTTTTGTACTGGAGAGTTATTTCAAATTGAAAATTACTTCATGAGTGACCAAATAGTTAATTATTAATCAGTGCATACATGTCATAAGACACATTTTATGTCAGATAGATGTCAATATAACTAGCAGTCAGAGTCTATGGTCTTCTAGACAAAATAAAATGTTCTGGTATGTAATGCATAAAGTTAAAATTGATTTGCTACAGGCTACAGTGCCAAATTACAATAAAACAGAAACAAAACAATGGATTTTATTTCAACTATTCAATTGTGTAACTAAAAACTATCAAGGAACTCATAAGTATATGTACCTATTGATAAAAACAAAATATATTCTAAGGGATAAATTCAGTAATATTAGTAACACTAAAGAAAAAATGACTTTATAGTCACTAAATGTAACAGTTGAATAAACTTCTACCATGTATCACAGAGTAAGAACATAACCTATTTAGGTTATAACACAATCTTTTGTGTTGTTGTCACTATAAACAACTCACCTCCAGCAGCCAAGATGCGAGCACGAGCTTTCTCAGTAACATGGAGAGCAGCTACGGTCAGTTTGGGAACTGTATACAGCCTCACGTCATTGGTGATGGAACCAACCACAACTGCGATCAAACCCTCGCGAGTGGGTTTCTTCATGTGACGAGCCACACGCGATAGGGAAATCGGCGGTCGGTTAATACGGCTCATAAATAGACGCCGCAGGATGATCTGATTGAATTTGGCATTTGTACGTCTTGCCAAATATCTGTACAGCTGAAAGAAAACAAAGTTTTAGGTTAAGTATGTATAAAACTTATACTGGTAAAATTAACAGACTGGAAAACAGATATGTTAAATGAAAATGCGCTGCAAAATAACTCATAAAACTTACTTTGACCAATAATCTCAGGTACACATCCTGGGATTTAACTTCGGTGCGTCGGACTTTCCTGTCATGTTTATGATTGATGTCGATACCCTGAAATAAATAAAGCAACGCATGTTGTAGACACTGGAGTAACAGAATACAGCAATAAACTTTCACTTCACTTTAATTTTCGTATGATTTTTATTGATAAATTTTTAATTTTCAGTACACGAAACTCACCATCTTGACAACCGGAAGAAAAAGAGACTATAGACAATAACAAATTTTGACAGTTCAGCTATAATGTTGCTATCACACGTATATTATATATATGAGTCATAGACAAACTGTTTTATACTTTTTATTTTACAAAAAAGTTATTTTTAAGAAATTGTGTTTAATATGGCTCATCAAAAGACAAAAATTATATGTATGCAAAAAATACAAATTAGACTTATATTATTTAATTACTGGCTTTTGTTTTTTTTTTTTACTTCTGGCAGTACAAACCGGTAGTCACTCTATAATTTGAATTTTAGCGCCGGAAATAAAACAAACGAAAAAATTTGACGATAGGGCTGTCACCGCGACAGATACAAGTTTCGACCGCCGTTTTTTCAAAAGGGATGGAATTTAATTCGAAACATAGAAAATTATCCAAAATAAAAAATTCTATTCGTACTCCTATTACCTCGAAGCCTCGCTTGGGAAAAAAGAAGATAGTTACAAGGAAACGAAAATGCGTGTGTTTACCTGAAAATTATTCTGTGGTTGAGTTTCCAGCAATATGGAATGAGCTGCGCCAAAATGGCCAGCTCTGTGACGGTACAATTGTGTGCCGGGACATGAAAGCAATACGAATGCATCGAGCCATACTCTCAGCTGTTAGTCCATATTTTAAAGCAATATTTATAAATTCTCTTAAGAAGGGGGAACCAGAAGAAAAGGAAATATTCGTTGAAGTTCCAAGTGTTTATATGAGTTTAATACTAGATTACGCTTACACAGGAACGTGCAAAGTGACTGTTGAAAATGTTGAGCACTTGTTGCCTTTCGCCGATCAATTTGATGTGGTTGGAGTCATACAGCTTTGTTGCCAATTCCTCTTGCAAGAGCTTAGACCTCACAACTGTCTTGGGATATTCAAATTTGCTAGGTATTATTTCTGTGGTGAATTGGAAAAAAGAGGAAAATTGTATATAAGGCAAAATTTTAACAGGGTACTTAAGGAGTGTAATGAATTTAAATCTCTTTCGTACGATGAGTTAGAAGATTTATTAAGAGACGACGAACTTAACGTCCGAAATGAAGAGATAGTATTCCAAGCAGTGAAGACGTGGGTAGAGCATGACTTGGAGAATAGAAGGAAATATTTGCCCTCTTTGCTGTCATGTGTTAGATTTGGCCACATTAGCTATAAATACTTTAAATCGAAAATATTACAATGGCAGCCCATTATGGAAGATGAAGTAAGTTATCTATATATCATTTTAATTATTCACCGATCAGTTTCACCGTTATTTTGTTCATATTTTAAATGGCGTCAACAGAAATGCCAAGAAGCGTTGTATCCTGCGGTAGTATTTCTAACGGTACTGGATTCAAGACCAGGCACGGAGGCTGACCTCAACGACCCTTTGGCTAGACCCAGAATCCCTTACGAAATACTGTTTGCAGTCGGTGGATGGAGTGCTGGCAGCCCTACTAGTTTTGTCGAAACATACGACACGAGGTACGGCAACATTTTTACGGTCTACGTAGTACCCAGTACATAATAATGTAGGTACCTATAGGGTTATAAGAAGGCTATGATTTTGTATGTTAAATAGGTATATCGTAGCTGTCAAGGTTTTCAAATATAAACCGATCTACCTATGTCTTATATTTGAGAGAAACAATTTAAGCGCTTTGTTTGAGAAGTTTGCATGAGAAGATCTCTGTCCTGTAGGTTTTGTGACGTTTATTTTATCACGTCGTGTAGGTCCTGTATGTGATATCTATTTATGTCGTGTCGAACTGTATTATTTTGTCTAGTTAATTGGATACCTGGTCTATTAGGTTACGATTTTCACGTATTTAAAAACTACATTTTGTTTATATAAGGGCGGATCGCTGGTTCCTATCAATCCACATGGATCTCACTCCGCGTGCGTACCACGGCCTCTGTGCGCTTAATAATCTCATCTACATGATCGGCGGCTTCGACGGCAGCGATCATTTCAACACGGTGCGGTGTTACGATCCCGTTGCTAATACGTGGCACGAACGGGCCTGCATGTACCAAGCTCGTTGTTACGTCAGCGTTGTAGCGCACGGTTAGTAGGCACTTCATTATTACCGGAGTCCAGTAGGTACTTTAGTTTTGGCCTGTTGGTAGGTCTTTACTGCAAAATCGTACGGTTGGCGAGGATCCAGAAGAGAGGCTTCTAAGCCTATCTGATACTTAATTATAGTTTAATTCTGTATGGACTGCCATTGTTGTCCCTTAGATGGTTTAATCTACGCATTGGGAGGTTACAACGGTCGCACGCGCATGTCTTCTGTGGAACGATACTATCCCGACAAGAACCAGTGGGAGATGACGACGCCTATGAACAAGCAGCGGTCCGACGCCAGCGCTGCTTCTCTTGGTGGGAAGGTACTTCCGACCATTTTATTAACTACCTACACTTGTCGATCACGGTACAATACACGTACCTACTTACCTTTATATTCAAACTAGCTTCTGCCCGCAACTTCGTCCGCGTGGAACTCCTCCTTTTTTGCAGTCGGTTAAAAAGTAGCCTATGTCCTTTCTCAGGCTCCAGACTTTCTTTGTACCAAATTTCATTTAAATCGGTCCAGTAGTTTTAGCGTGAAAGCGTAACAGACAGACAGACAGACAGACAGACAGACAGAGTTACTTTCGCATTTATAATATTAGTTAGGATTATAATTAATTATCTCGTGATTATATACAATTAATCAGGGGCGTGCATTGTGTGGTGCGTATGTGGGCACCAGGTTAGGCACTCATAATATTTTGAGTTAATTAATGATTGATCATCGCAGATATACATCGTAGGCGGTTTCAACGGTCAGGAAGTACTCAGCTCGGCAGAAGTTTTTGACCCTGACACGAGGCAGTGGAGTTTCATCAGATCCATGATCAGCCCCCGGTCGGGGGTGAGCCTTATTGCTTATCGGGAGTGCCTCTACGCGCTTGGAGGGTTCAACGGATATAGCCGTTTAAATACTGGTAGGTATGATTTTTAATGAAGTTCCTCCTAGATACCTTTTATAGATATATCGAGGGTATATACCTAGATACTTCATTGTCTTCCTACTAATCATATATGTACTTCGCTTAATAGAAGGTTCGGGATGAAAAGTAGTTTCGACCATTTTAGTTACCTGACTACTTACCTACCTACCTATTTTAAGTACCTAGATGCTTGATTACCCATTGCACCTACTTATTTACTACCTCGAGTCCCTTTGAGTGCTATGAAGTTGTTAATATGTATTAATTATTTAAAATACAATTGTTACGTGTAGTTAGATTAATTAGGTATTTTGCGCAGGGGAAAGGTTTAACCCACACCGTGGTGGCGATTGGCAGGAAGTGACCGAGATGTTCAGCGCCAGAAGTAACTTCGCCACCGTTTTACTGGATGACATGATCTTTGTTATTGGAGGATTCAACGGTTAGTACGATATTGTTACCTATAATTAAAACTTACTTTAAACTTTATAATATATATAGGTAAGATACCTACATAAAATTTACGAATAATAATCGAACCTAACTTTGACCACAATGATCGGCAATTTTGTCTCAATTAGGTACGTGGTCAAAAGAGTGCGTGCGGAGTAAATGGTATTCATTACTTCCGTTTGAAAAATTTAATTGACACAACTATGTTCGTAGCTATGTATCTAGGAACCTTTAATTATAAGATTATTCGTATACTTACCTATAATATAAATCGACCTAAGTAAGTATATACCTTCATAGACTAAAGGTTTAACAATTTTCGAAGTACCTAGTTATTTTATTAATTTTCATTTATTACGCAATGGCGATAAGGGAGGAAGGGGTGTGAATGGTCAACCATACCTTATTATTTTGTTATATAGATGGGAAAGAAATAAGTCAAACACTGCCTAAAAAATATGTAACAAATGAATGGCGCGGCGCCTATGTTAATAGTTTTCATTAAAAATAAACAATTTTATACAGGATCCACAACCATTCCTCACGTAGAATGCTACGATGGAGATACCCTAGAATGGTATGACGCTGCACCTATGAACCTAAACCGTTCCGCTCTGAGTGCCTGCGTTCTAGCAGGTCTTCCAAACGCTCGCTCCTTCTCTTACCTCGCGAAAGCTGTGCCGGCGGCCGGGGCAGACCAGGTCCATCACTCTTAGACACCTGTAAGAATTGTTATTTTTCAACGCCCCTGGCTAAATGTCCATTTGGGTATCGACTAAAATATCGTCGTTTTTTATTCGGAGTAAATAACATAATAGTTTATTTTTTAAATTTACTCCTTTATGAAAAATTGCGTTGTGGATTTAAAAAAAAGTTTATAGTTTTCATCAGATTATTAACAATAATCGCTTTTCTACCAAATGATATATTTTTTTGTATAAATTTGTATATTCATATATAATTTGCAAATGTGTTACTCCCATGGGTATTTTACTCTTTCCCATAAATATCTTCTATTATTTTCAGATTTATTAAATTCTAATATGATTTGTAATACCGCTTTAAATTTGTATGTTAGATACATATTTTATAACTAGCGTTTTTCAGTATTATATTACCTATGTATAATAAAGACCATGTCAGGGGTATTATGATATTTTTCGACAAGGTCAGGAAGTAAATTTATCTTTTCATAGATGCACACAAAAGCACCTATATGTTGTAATGTACCTGAAGTCTGTGATATTTTGTTGTACATAGTGTTTTGTGTAGGTCCTATATTTTCAAATCTTAAATCATGCTCAAATCAGAGTTTTTTTTGTATTTTAGAGATCAGTATCAGCTCATTTTGTATAATTTATAGTTTTTGTAAATGTAACATTGATTTCTGTAAAATGATGTTTTTTAAATATCCTTTAAAACGCTTGTAAATTTTCCAGTTTTATATGACGTGTACTTTGTGACACATTTTATTTTAATATTTTTGTATAGTTCGCGTCCATGATAAATCTTTATGCCTACCTGGGTCGCGATTTCGATGTATGTATAATAATATGATGGCCATAACTAATATTTATAATTATAGCACTAACAGACGGTGTGGTGATAATTCTTCAAAATTAAAAAAAAAGGAAAATTTTTTAAGTAAGAAAAATTTATTGTACTCGATTATTAATTACGAATTCATAGATAAATTAACAAATAAAGAAAAACTAATAGTATTACTAATGTTGTTTTTTATTTACGTAGCAGCTTAGCCAAATAATTATATTTTCATCTAGGTACCGTTCAATTTCAATTTGGGTGAGGTAGGTTGTAGTGTCGTCTTCAGAAAAAAGGAGCTTGATGAACGTGTTTTAGTTGATAATAATTCATATGTTGAGGACGAAAGCGATCTACCTCGAAATGTTTCATTGCGCGAATTCTAATCTAAATATTTGACTTGGAATCCTTAATAGAGTAACGATATATTATTACTTTCGTTATCACCATACGAATAATGATGATAGTAGGTACTAGGTAGGTACTACGAAGCTAGAGTTTGGGAGTTCTTTAGTTTTTTCCTAAGTCGTTAGCAGCCTAAGCGCTTAGTTTTATTCAGAATACCTAATGTCCGTTGATTCATATTTTTTGTTTTTTCTCCTGTCCACTCCAAATCGCAGTATTGTAACTAGGATTTACACATTAAAAAGACATGAGCGCCGGTTTCATTGAGGTTTGTGTTGTTCATATTACAACAGCACGCATGGTACAGTGTCCACATTGTGAATCAACGTTACGCGTAGACAGCGAGAGTGCCGTGCGTACAATACCGGGGGATACACCCCCGCCCGCCAGCGCGATCGAACTCGGGGACCGGCGTAGTAGTGTGCACACGGCCCAACCGCACAGCTGCATAAGGGCGCGGTGATTTTTACAAAATACAGCGATGGAGTTAAAAGGAAAAGTAGCGTTGATCACCGGAGCCGCTGCAGGTATAGGCCTCGCTTATAGTGAAGAGTTACTTAAGCAGGGTGCCAAGGTAATTGAACAAACATACGAGTTCTTAATATTTCCTTCCTTCGAGCATTCTTCCTTAAATGATAATAAAATTGTATTTAAGTAATAAATTTTGGGCAAAACTATTTATAATCGTATGTTTTATTATTTAAAATTGTAAAATTAAAATTTGTGCATTAATGAGGAAAAAAGTTGATATTTTTCTTCCTACCTACACGAAGTAAAAAGGGAGTTCAAGATAAAAATAGAATTGGATATTAGCGAACGTTGAGTTTTCGCGCGGATAAATATCCAAATGCAATAATAAATATCGCACCTACGCTGCAACAACGTCACTTACGCAATTTATTTTTTTTAGTTCTTTGTATGAGGAAACATAAATGATGTCATTATTAATGTTTCCTCATACTCAGATATTTAAAAAAAAAATTGCATAAGTGACGTTGTTGCAGCGTAGGTGCGATATTTTGTCTTGATTTTCATTTCATGCCTTTTACGAGTACCTATTCTAACCGGCACTTTTATTTGTATTGATTTTTGCCGGCGCCCGGTCAATGACGCGCTTATAAGAAACCACTTTTACTTCCATTCTTATTTTTTATTCTAAATGGATAGGTATTTATAATTACGGAACGATCATTGTTATTGTTTCTAATATAAAAATAGCCCATATCTACTAATAAATATGTATATTCAAATTTCCATCGATTCCCAAAAAAACCCAAAGAAAAAAATGTTTTTATATCGATTCTCATCCTGAGAAACAAGTTGATTCTCAGGATGTGCTGATTGCTATTGAATTGTATTTGTACAGACCTATTTACTTATTTGACCTATATGTTTCATTTGACCCTCACCTACCCTATTTGTTTTCCTACAGGTTCCCTTATATTGTACTTAGTACTATGGGTTATATTTTTGACTAGCTTTGCACGCGACTTCGTCCCCGTGGAATAGTAATTCTTCATAAGGCTTCATATTTTCCCCGTTTTTTTACACATTTTTTACTGTTTCTTCGCTCCTATTCGCCACAGCGTGATGTTATATGGACCGTGTTAAACATTCGTGTGTCAACCCACAAAAAATCGGGTTTTGAGTTATGAATGCAGTTTTATTAAATAGATCATGAGGAATACGGCAGTGTAATCCATTTTGTTAAAAAAAAATCGTAGAATATTCTAGAGCACAAAATTGGTTATTGCTTTTTTCCTATGTCAGATTTCTATTTTTGCATTAATGTGTTAAGCCACATATAACACATAATTGCTTATTTCCCATGTCAGATTTGTATTTTTGCATTAATGTGTTAAGCCTACCTATACCTAACACATCAATGCAAAATTCTAATTTGTTGTTTTAAAACGAATAGGTACCTATACATATTATGCACTCATTTTTAAAAAATGTAATAAAATAAACAACTAACGCATTAAAACTTTAATGTAAGTACTTATTTATTTAAAGTTTTTATTGTTGTATAACATGTATCAAATAACATTATAAGTTCTGCTAAATATGAGAAATAGGTACAAGTTAACACTTAAATATTATTTCAATTAAGTACTTAAAAATATTATCCAAATTATTTTTTTATTATTATAATTTTTATCATATTAAACAAAATATTTTAGGGTTAAAAGGAAAAAAAAATAACCGTTACAGGATTACTTTGTTGTCTGTGTGATCCTTCTAAAAAATCGCCAACGCAATCAAAAGAACCGCCGTTTATGCCGCGACTGACAAAAGTTTTCAACACTCGCTAGGGAATCAAAACCTACTGGGTACTCTTCGTGAACTCAGGATATTGAATTAATTTAGTAGGTCCGAGGTAACGTCATATAGCACGAATAAAGAAAAAAATACGAAAACCATAAATTTTAATGACATCATTAAAAAATATATACCTACAGGTTATTTATAGTACGGAACCCTTGGTGCGCGAGTCTAACTCGCACTTAACCGATATTTTTTTATAATATACATCATAAGATTTGAACGTGTGTGATAAAAATTAGAATATTACACATAATAATATTATAGAATGTACGAATTGTCGCCACAATTTAACAACTCTTCGAAAAATGGTTTTTAGGTGGTTTATTAACTTTTTAGGTACGGAAGTATGTATTATTGGTTTAATTCAATATGATAAAATAATAATAATAAATCAATTTGGTTAAGATTTTTAAGTAATTGACTTAAGTAATATAAGTGTTAACTTGTTGTACCTATTTCTCATTTTTAGCAGAACTTATAATGTTATTTAAAACATGTTATAACAATAAAAACTAAATAAATAAGTACTTACATTAAAGTTTTAATACGTTAGATGTTTATTATTTTACATTTTCAAAAAAATAGTGTAAAATACATTCATTATAAAAGAACAAATTAGAATTTTGCATAGAGTTATGTGGCTTAGCACATAAATGCTAAATGTAATAAACCTTATAGCCGTTAAGCATTAACCATTTTTCTGCATTTTCTATTTAATTATAAATGTATTGAAATAAATACATTTATATCCTAAATCTATGCACTTCAACCAAAAAAATGATACCACATAACAATATTTTTTTGCTTAAAATAAGCGGAAAAAGAAGAATGTTCTCAAAAAACTTTAAACGCCGATATCTCAAAACTACCTCGGTGTGGGTTGACACACGAATGCATAACACGGACCATATAGCCTAAAGCCTGAAGCCTTCCTCGATAAATCGTCTATCCAACAAAAAAAGAATTTTTGAATTCGAAGCAGTAGTTCCTGAGATTAGCGCGTTCAAACAAACAAACAAACAAACAAACAAACTCTTCAGCTTTATAATATTAGTAAGTATAGATAATTGTAAGCCTGTTTAAAATCCTTTAGTGGGTATTTAAATGACAAGTTTCTCTATTTATCATATTTTTCAGGTATCATTATGCGATATCGATTCTGAGATTGGAGAACAAATTTCAGATGAGTTGGGGTCTAAGTATGGTCGTAAAAACGTATTGTTTTGCCAGTGTGACGTCACTGATTACCCCCAATATGAGGGTAAGTACCCAATAATAAATAAGAGGTTGAGAGAGATTGAATTTTATGACTGGGTAAAAATAATTATATAGGTAGGCACCTACTTATCGAATTAAACATTGTACAGAAACATATCACTATACCTACATAACCACACCATATCTAATTAAAACCATTGACAAAATCACAACAACGGCACCAATGCAACGTCGAATATCGGAAATAACTTATCTTATTTTGAGAAAAATAAGTCGGATAGAACAAAATCTGTACCTATAGCGTGATTTGCAATATATGTACATTATTTGATGTCAAGTAGATTACTATGTACCTATGTATATTAAATAAAATAATATTTACTTAATTGGTTGTTTACAGAGGCGTTCGAGATGACGATTAAGGTGTTTAATCGACTGGACATCGTGATTAATAATGCTGGGGTTATGAACGACAGATTTTGGGAGCTGGAAGTTGATGTTAATTTGGTAAGCTTATGACCAGCAGCGGTAGATCTTTCGGTTCGTACGTATTAATATCATTAACTCAATAAAAGATCATTAAAAAGAACATAGTTACGGCTAGCGTTATAAAAATTAGAACTTAGATTTGATGCGGATTACAACCTTATCCAAACTCATATTATGCTTCATTTAAGTTGATCTGCCTTTAAAAGCAGGTAGGTAATTATATAAAACATTTCAGAATGGCGTCATCCGCGGAACATTGCTGGCCTACCGTTTCATGGGTAAGGACCGGGGCGGGCAGGGTGGCACCATCGTGAATACCGCATCCACCGCGTTCACACGCCCGCAAGTATCCACTCCGATATACACCGCAACTAATTACGCCGTCGTCGGACTAACAAGGGCTTATGGAGTAAGTTAAATGACATCGTAAGATCTGCTATGAATGTTTAGGAACTATCAAAGTGTAAAATTAATATACGCGAAGTACCTACCTAGATCTATTACTTCTATGTTACTTATCCCAATATCGTAAGATATTCTCTGTAGCCGACTTTTGAATTGCCTTGCCGAAGGCTTCTAGTATAAAATATAAGTATAAAGGACTTAGGTAGGTACCTACTGAGATTGAGAAATTGGGTTGTCAGATAGATGGTACTGAAGAAGTGACAAAGTCACTTCACCGTTATTTTTAACTACCTAATACTTGAATTTACTTTGAGGATCAATACCACGTTAACCTGACTGGAGTAAGGAGTATGGTGCTGTGCCCTGGGCTGACCGATACAGGCCTCGTCAAGGAGATTCGCAAACAACTCATGTCTTCGGAATATGAAGCGGCCTGGCAACGTGACAATGCCAATTGCAAGAGTCAAAGGTAGGCAAATTGATGCTAAGAATTTCATTCTTAATATTTTACTTTTTGGACAAAAATGTTTTTTTTTTTTTAGCTCCGAACATGTTGGGCGGGCTCTAGTGGAAATTTTAACGAAGGGCCAAAGCGGGTCCGTATGGATGGTGGAAAATGGCCAGTCTCCTCGGGAGTGGCGTGGTTAAGGGCAATTGTCTGCAAATCTGCTATTTTTCGTCCTAAACCTGCCTGCCGGCACTGCATTTGGATAATTTTACTGGTGTAATGTAATAACTTGAGTCAAAGTAATTTGTATGTATAAACTTGTACTTTACTCACTTGATCTATTATCTAGCTTTAGCATTTTTTATTTCTCGACATGATGATGGTATAATCTATACTACTGGGTGCCCCACGATGATTTCGTTGAAGACGAGGCAGGTGTCGTAGTGTTCCAGCTGCGTCGTGTAGTCTCATAGTGTGAGATTTACCTACAAGGAATTTCTATTGGACAGTGGTAAAAGTACACAAATATCAACCCCACTTCTGACTTGTATAACTTTTCCCATTGTTTATGAATATAGTAGTAGCCAAGCTCCTTGAAGTTTATATATTCCCAATTGCTTATGGATATACTTATGAACAGAATCTTTATAACAATACTTACACAATACATATTTAAGTAAAGTGGTTGTGTATATACCTACCTATTCAGTTTCCCTAGATTAATAGATTTTTTCTCGAGTATATTTTATAAAGGTATTTTACAAAGTATTTAGTATTATAATGTAAGGTTAACGTTAGACCATGTAATGAGTTAACTTTGAATTGTCTGTATTATACTTAAGTAACATGTATAATAAGTATGTAATATAAACACATACTGTCATTATTATTAAGTATATTAAGGCTTCTACAAGTAAGTTACGATGTCAAACATTCTGTTAATGTATGTTACAACTCAATATGTTGATCTTTCATGGAATTAAGATAAATTATACGATTTTTTATAGGTTTTACAGTTTGTTGACATTACTATATGAAAAAATGTGTGAGCCCTATTTTTTATTTGCAATAAATATGGTGATAATGTAAAATATAGTTACTATTTACTACTCCACTTTATAACCTACTAGTATAAGTAAAGTCAAACAACTCTTGAAGTTTGTAGTAAATGTATATTTCATATTAATACAATCACCAGGTACAGTTTTTGAGTTACAGATTTTTACAAATAGTTATAATGTTGTAGATGGTCAATTTTGTAATTTCTTACATGAGATGGACCGATTGACAAACACATCTGATTAATACCACACATAAAATTGAACTGCCTCTATCAATTTGATTGAGAATATAAGAAATCTGATAAAACTTTAGTACAGCAATAAACATGTGGTAGACAGTCATCGTATTATTATTTACTATAAAAGAATTATAACACAAAATGCAACCTTAGCGGCACTGCCCTGACGGCTGCGACAGCAGACCTACTATCACATTGTATTTACTCTATCACTAACAATAAAACAGTCAATAAAACACCAAGTCATCCAATTATTTGAATACGATCAGGACTAATTTCACCACAATCAGAACTCAGCAACAACTCTTTGATAGTAAAAATTAAGGAAAGAGTTACTAAATTGCTGAAGTTCTTTGAAAATGGTAAGATCAATACATTATTTGTTTACTAAGATATCTAACACATTAAGTAGGACTGCTGTAAGTCGGCATCATCATCACTAATTTCTTGATGTTAAGTTCAAGTGCAATGACTCTTGAAAGAACAAAACATGTTTATATTTCATCTAAGTTTTACAACTTTATACATAAGAAGCCTGAGGACAATATATATGTATTTAATTGGGCATATTAAATAAAGTCTTCAATTATACTATGTCGGGCTCCGAACTACATAGCCTCGATAATTTACAAGAGAAGGCATCATTCATCCTGATTCACACTGCTTCTTTCAATAACAGGACATTGACATCAATCACATTTTTAGCCTAATATCCTTTTGCATTTGGTCGACCTGTGACATAATACCTTGCAATTTTAATAAATAGATGCCAATGTATAGCCCAATAAAAGTGATCTCCATTCACTCGTATACTTACATCATACTGCGGTGCTCCTGGACGAAGACATTTGTTCGATTGCATGCTCACGGGAATTTCCTGCTTACTCCTTCCATTATATTGGATACAACACTTTCACACCAAAACAATGTCCATCTACTTTAATCCTCACCATGATAATTCTTCCCGCTGAGACAAACTTGCATTTACCTTCTACACCAATTTACATTTATCAAACACTTGAATCACCAACACACTTTTCCGTTACTTTTCCATTTGTGATTAGTCCTCGCAATAATAAATTAAGATTCGGTGTACCCTTCTTCATCACAGCTCCTACTTAGCTGTAAAAAAAGGAAATATTTTATGTCTTTACGATGATGACAATCACATAATTTCTGCATTTATATTAAATTTAGCAAGCACAAAACATCAAGACTGGTTCGGTTAGGGTATTGTAGATTCATCACAATATGCAAATTAAGTATTATGTACTATTTGGCATGGTTAATAATTATGATAAGACAAAAAATATATAGTTATAAATCTTTTACCATTACACCAAAATAGGGATCTTTTTTTAACACCCAAAATAAGGTAAACTTAGAGTGATTTGTAATCATAGTTTATTAATGTACTAGGTACCTAGGATCAGTAAGTATTATTTCCATTTAGAACATGTTAGTCTACCTTACGTTTCGGTATGTAACTGACCTATGGATGTGTTATGTGGACGTACCGGCAGCGGCCGCCGGCTGCGGCGCGGGCTGCTGTGCGGCGGGCGGGTTGCGGGGCTGGCGGTTGTTCTGGGTGTGATTAAGGTGCTGGTTGAAGTTTTGATTGGGCCGCCCGCGACCGCCGCCGCGCATCGGCCTCCAGCTGGGGAAGTACGACATGCTGCATATTAGTTATAGCCTACTGTTCATAGACAACACTATTTTGAATATATATATCGTCGGCGTCAGTGCAGGACCTTCTAACTACAAGTTTTGGCAAAATACTTATTTTTATGGAAATATTTGCTTGATTATATTATTTATTTTTTTCACTAAACTCCTTATTTATATCTTCTCTATATATGAAATAAAGCAAAATCACAAAAAAGTTACATTAAGGAGTTCGTATTGCTTTTAGGACAGTTTTTATTGTCTACTGTAAAATTTACTTTTTTGCATTTAGAAGGTCCTGCACTGACGGCGACGATATTTTTAAACTCAATTGTTTTTTCATACTATAGCATTTATTTATCATACTATAGCATGGGCGGGCGCATACGTCGGATAGGTTAGGCTCACCCCAGGATTTTAGCTACCATTCAGATATATTCTAAACACTTAAAAAATCACATAGACAGGACTCTCGTAGGTTTGATCCCTCCTGGAAACAAGTTCTAGCTACGTCATAAAATCGCCAATTTTTGAAGAGTATGAAAATTCGTTTGGTATTTTAATATGTTACTTTAAAGCATAATTAATTATGCAGATAAGACGCATCAGGCTTAATTCTAACAAGTAGTTAGGGTAATTATGAATTAAGGACTCACGGCTGATGATGCGGGTTGTTGGGGTTATGGTGCCGCCAGCCTCCGCGACCACGCCACGCGCCGCGCCGTGCAGACGCTACGCCGAACGTTTCCGAGTTGAGCTTGCGCTCCGTCCGCCAGTCCGTTCGTTGGCTCCGGCCCTTCGACCTATGACAATAATAATATATGGTTATACAAACACCTCGCACACAAATGGAAGAAAAATAATGCAAGAGATTTATTATTGCCAAATTTCATTAGAATTAATGCTACATTTTATATTTATTTATTTGAATCAGGTTGCATGTTTAATGAACATAACATTGTGGTACAAACAAAAAGATTTTTGTTATAATGTAAAAAAAAATGAAAACAAAAAGTTCTGAACTCATAGTGACTGAATTAAAGAATGAAAAAAAAAAAAATAAAGATTAGGGATGACAATGGCTCAACAATATTGTTATAAAAGTAGAGGTTAAATAATTTTAGAAATTCTTTATTTTACGAAATATTTCAAAGAGTTATTTGAGCATTGTATCCCCTAACCCGTAGAGTACGAAATGATTGTGTCGCCATACAATAGCCGTGCTGACCTCTCGACGGCCTCGCACGAGATGTTGTCGAAGAAGGACTTCGCCTTGTCGTAGCCGGAGTAGCCGTCATCGTCGACCTCGGGCTCGCCAGCACCAGTCTCATTGCCCGAATCATCCTTTTTATCAATCTCTCCCTGGAATATTACCAATAATATATTTTTAATTTTTTTTTAATTTTGGTGGTTTCCTATTTAAGCATGCAATAAATTTTTAGCATCAAACTCGTCAGACCAGTCGTGCTACGATTATGAAAACTGTAAAGTTTTCGAAATGTAAGTAAATAAAATAAAAAACGAGAGTTAAATCCGAATAGTTGTTTCATTCCAATATGTGATAACCGCGAAGGCATCAGAAATGAATAAATATTTGAATTTACATAATTAGAATTTAAACATGGCATTTCATTTGCAGACTCAAATATAGGTACTTGTAGGTATTTTAATGACTAAAAATCACATTCCCACGTCTTACCTCAACCTTCGCATCGCCATCTGCAATCTTGGTCTTTGCGAGTTGACTGCGCAGCTCTTCGAACTCTGTATTGGCCTGCTCGAAATCATAGTCGTTATCAAACTTGAGAGTATTCTTATTCCGGGGAACGAACCCGCGTCCGCTACCACGCGATCGACCGCGCCATCCACCACCTCCGCGGCCGTAGCCCTGACCTGCAAGCGGAGACATTTAAATGAAATAAATAAAATTTGACAAATTAAGTCTGACAAAAGAAGTCTGTCTGTGAAGTGGAGATGTCGACTATAATGATGAAAAAATATTTAATGACATACCAGAGTACTGCCCCTGTTGATGATATGACTGCTGCTGCTGTTGGTGCTGCTGTTGGTGTTGTTGCTGGTGCGGTTGCTGGGGCGGCTGCGCGGGCGGCGCGGCGCCTCCGCTTGGGTACCGCTGGCGGTTGCGTGAACTTGTGCGCTGCCGGCCAGCCTGCTTCTGCTGCGCGCCAGAGTTGCTCCCGCGACGGGTGTCTCGCTGCTGCCCGGAACCGCTTGCCACTGACGCCTGCTAACAGTACCGTAGTTTCAATGTTTGTGACATAAAATTATTGTTAGCGATCTAAAAAATATCCCAAGAACCCAAGGACTAAAGGGTGTTTAAAGATATTTCTTGTACACTGCAGTGGGTCATTTAAATCTATTGGACCATTCCTATTGAGGGATGTTATCAGTAACTCAAAATGGGTTAAAGTGTACACAGAACATTTCATAATTGTATAAAATTAAAAAAATAATTTAAAAGATTAGAATATACAATAAAGATATGAGATAGATACAATTTAACAATTAAAATATCTATATGAAAACAATTCTGTAATACCTGCGTGCTCTGATCAGCAGTGGGGCTCTTTCTATGGGAAGCCACGGCCGGCGTGCCCGAGCGCGAGGACTGCTGTTGAGACCCTCCTCCAATGAGGTCAAGCATTGAACCTATTAATAAAAACATATCATTAAATACTACCCCACTAATACACAAGTAGGTATAAATGCTGAAGCATAAGCAGTACAAGTAATGAGCAGAGACAATAAAAGAAAAAGATGTCTCATAAACTATCAAGCAACAGACCAAGGAAGTAGAATGCATCTTGCGATTTTCAAGAACTGGTTTATTTTAGTATTATAAGATTTTTTTATGTTATAAATACCTTTTTTTTGTTACTGATAGTTTTGTTAATAACTTATTAGCAATTAATATAAAAAATAATTGATTAATGCAGTAACATACATGAACATAATATTATGAACAATAACTTCAATAATATTGTTATGAAGGTGAAGGTAGATAGATGAATATATTATGAGCTAGTAAAATGTATGAATCAAGCATGCATGTTTGATAAAATGTTAATGGATCATTCCACAGCCAGATACTTTCACCAGTGAAATAAATTTGACATTTCATATATAGTAGAGAAAAGTATCTGACAGAGAACCAGCAAAAATCGCAATGTGGCATCTGTGAAGCAAAGACAACAGAATCTGTTGAAAACCTTGGTCTTTCACTTGGTTGGCATGATGTACCACTCCTGAACCAATAGGAGCGGTCACAGCCTGGTGTTGTAGGGGCAGTTCCACTGATGTCTGCGGAGACAACTCACTGGTCTTGTTAAGGGTAGCGTGCACACTGCCAGGGAACCCCGCCATAGGATGGTATTGCGGATATTGTTGGGCCTGGCCAATAACGGGATGGTTGAACTGCCCCGCGAACTGGCCCGGCGCGGCGCCACCGCCCAACGACGGCGGCACCGACATCTGCATGATGGCTGGGTCATTTGGCAGCGGGGGGACATTGTTTAGTACTCGAATGTCCTTGATGTCGGAACCACGAAACAAGATGTAATCGTAGACCTGGCTTTGAGGAGCTACAGGGTATTGCGTCTCCCGGTCCTCGGTGCCAAAAGATCGCACTGTAAAATAAATTAATAGACATATTGGTACAAGTTATCGACATACCCACCTAATGTAACTAGCACATAAATTATACGTACCTACATGGGTAAAAAATAACTAACTTAAGGACCACAAAATGGCCTGGTAAAAGAGAACAAAGAAAGCACTTCGTTTGGGAGGGAAAATAACCGCTTATCAACGTCATCAAAGCGAAGCCGCAGACACTATAATTGAGATTTTTTTTTGAGGGTAGAATTTAGTCAGTTTGCCACGTTTTAGGATGATTCAGCAATAAAACTTTTTAAAACTGTATAAAATAAGACGCTTAATATTCCTATTAGCCGCTTATAATAAACAACGATAAGCTTGTATATTATTAAAGGAGGGAAAAAGATAAGCTTTACGTGTAAGGTAGCTATACCTGCAACAGGTAAAAACTAAATACACACATTCAAAATACTCATTAAAAGGGGAATTTAATAAAGAAAAAGTAAATGACCAAAGCGTTAAATACGACAACAGAATCCATTTGTCAAACTTACCACTAGCCAAAGCGATGGTACATTCCTGAGGATCGACGGTGAAAAGTCGGCCTTCGTATCGAATATCAGCTTTAGATATTAGGCTTATTTTGGAGCCCAATTCAGGCATTCCAGAACTCATAATGTCACTTTAGAAATTAATCACCGATGACAAAGATATTCAACGATTCTGTCGACCATGAAATTACAGCCACCGAACAAAATGACTGACGGACAAGAAGATGGCAACAACAAGCGGCGTTTATAAACAGCTGAGGTAAATAATAAATTTTGATGATAGCAACATTTTGATCTAACGGACAAAACAATATAGGGTGGTTGAACTGACCAGTTGGCATTGTCAGACATAGTAGTGTTACAAAATAAAGAATTCTTTTTAAAATACTAAATATTATAAAGAGCATATAAATAACATTTTACATAATAGTCATCCATTAAAAGTACCATACATCACATACATGGTTGTAAAATGTGTATTAATTGTCTATGGACCTTGGCTGAATACCTTGTATCCAATACTCTTTTTCATGACAGATGAATTGAGATGAAAAAAGAAGCTTAAGTTGTGAACTAAAGCCGTTGAAATTTTAATTTCACTGTTATTTTACCGTAAAATCAGTTGTTTAGACCTTCTGGTGGTGATTGGTAGACTTTAAATTAGGGCGTGAATTACTTATGTATAATGATGGTTGAGAGCCCTATTACGTCCACGCCCGACTTAGTGAGGCTGAGAAAAAGTATTGGAGGGAGTACTGGCTCTCTTAGGAGACGTAGCTTGATACCTCAAGCCAGAACAACAAATTCTAAAGATGAGGTTTGTAGTGTTATATCGAATCAGATTTGAACATGACTACTTATATGTTTTCAACTACAGTAAAGATAGTTTTATTCATATTCATATTTTTAGTAAACATAACTGTAATTTTTGTCCTTCCTGATGTTACACTAACAGAAGGTAATATTACTTATCAACATTAAGGAGAGTACTTTCAGAACAAATTGCTGTTCAAACATATGAGTATTTTAGTGAATCTAATTAATTTACAATATTCACATTATGTAGCTAATTGAGTAAATTACAACATAATATATCGCACACCCAGATCTAAAGAGAGCTAACTCAAAATCTTTAGGTTTTTAGTTATGCACACTATTAAATTCCTTACAGCACAACCTACCTATCACTAAAACAGATTTAAGCTAATTCTTCTAGCATAAATCTGTACATGTATTTGTATAAGTATGTAAATGCAGGATTTCTATATACATACCAATTATTTTTTTTCCTCCCCTGAAAAAAAAACTTTTTTGAGCTAGCTCTCTTTAGATCTAGGTGTGCAGTATATTAGTAGAATAATTTCTAATGCCTTTGCGGTTCAGTTCGGTTAAATCCGTTAATAGCTGTATCATTCCAATATATTGATAGAGTTGCTAGAATATTACTTATTTATTATTACAGGAGCGTAATGATGACGATGCAGAGCGATCTTCACTGGTCGCATCTGAACGAGCGGTTGCAACTTCTACACCACATTCGCCTAGAAGAAATAGAGATACTATGTCATCATCACCACAGAAAGAGCACTTTCAAGGATGTCTTAAACTTTATGCAGAAAATGTGAGCATTGTTATATTATAGATTGGCAATGGAATTTGTAGACCCTTCAAGAAAAACAAAAAAATATTTTTAAATACTTTATATCCTTTTCATTTTTTAAATATGATGATGATGATGATGTTGTTTCAGAAAATAAACAAAGATAATGCATGGAATCTTCAGCTGATTGATTTTATGTCATCTATGTTGCGGAAACATGATTCTCGTATGGAAAATCTTCAAACTGCATCTACTGTAGTAGACGCATCTGCTAGAATATACTCATTTAGGGTGGACGCTGTACACTATGATGTACTGAAAATGGCTGGAGGATTGAGCAAAGCTGCACAGGTGAGATACATTCTTACAACTTCAAACATTTTCTGCAAAGGCTATCACATGAATTAATATAAGGTTAATCTGGTCATTTCAATAGCAACACAGCAATTAGGTAGGTACTATGATTATGATTGTAGTTTAAAAATATATATAATATTTTATATATGTTTTTGTAAATTATGTGAAAAATAGAATGTATACATTTCTTTCACTTGACTTTCATATGATTTTGGTTATTTTAAAAAAAATATTTTTTTTTTTCTTATTGGGATATAAGAAAAAAACTCTTGGTTACAATACTATGACTTTAATTGCAAGACATGTAAAATATGTTATACCAGCTTCTGTCTGTGCATAATAAGTACTTTACATAATATTGTTATTGTGATGTATAAGCTATATTATTATTCTAGAGTTTCATTAAAATTCAGTAGGTACCTAGTTTATGTTTAAAATTACATTCTTATGAACTTGCACCTTTCTAATATAAATAAGTATTTGTTTTATTTTAGTCAAAAAGAGGTAAAAAAGATGATGATGGATGCACTCAAGATGAGGGCGCTGTGGATGGTGACTCTGCTGTTCCTACCAAGAAAAAGAAGAAAAGGAGTAAGGGAGCCATAGCTCCAAACCCTGAGGTTTTCAATGGAGACTTTGATGCCAATGACTGCATAGGTTAGGCAAAGTGATTGATAGTGTATTATGTCTAGTCAAATCAAATTAAACAAAATGTTATAGCTATATTTGTCCTCATATAATATACAATATACAAATCATTTTATGAATTTCAGATCCATTTTTTGAAAGACTGGCAGCAACTACTGGTGATGTTACTTCTTCCAATAGGGCATTTAATGCATGTCTGCCTATACATGATACAACTTTGGGACTCATTTTGAGGTGATTCTTTGCAATTATATTATTTATGAGAAGGTCCTGTAACTCAAATTTATAGTCTTGGGTAGCTCCTGCTACTGCATTTTAAAAGTCAAGGTTGTTTGTCTTTTGTACAGTCTGTATGCAGTTCTTGCATCAACTTTAGAATAAGAAAATCTTGCACAGGTAGTAGGTATCTAAGTGTGATAATATCATTGTTTCTCTTTCAGGACTGATGAGCAGTTTCTGGAGCCCATTAAAGAGAATATACCTGAAGATCTAGATTTGAATGAGCGCATCACATTGGCAGCAAAACTGTTACCAGCATTTACAGAGAGTGATCAAATTTGTGAGCCATTCACAGGATTTTCAATAAGCAATTGGGACCCCGAAACTGAAAATACGTAATATACTATGCCATTATTTATATACAGTAAAGCAAGATAATGCTATAGTTAAGACTATATTACGGGTTTTCATTTTAGAGATGCTCGCGTAAATAACTGGATGGAAGAGAATCGGCTGAATCTATCTCAGCAGGCACTTGCATTCGACGTGAATGCAGAAGTCGAACCAGTGCCCCAGGAGGAGGCCCACAATGATTTATATGGTAGGACCTTAAAGATAATATGTTATATGATTACATAATCTCCTTCACCCAATGGTTGCCTTGAATGAGATAGAAATAAAATTGAAAATTATGATTATTTAAAATATGTTCACTTATAGTTCTAGTTCTGCTGAAAATCCAATAGATAACACTTTAACACTATATTTTTATTTTGTTTAAAAAAAACAATTCTAAAATAATCTAAACATTTTTTTCTTAGATGAGGAGCCCTTAGGAGGGATCGAGAGCGACTCGGAAGCGGACGTTTTTGTCGCAGCTTGCGTCGCGCGAATACCACCCGCACCAGTTGCCAGGCTCACTGATATGAGACCGGGAGGCGCACCTGATTCTCGGTTGGAGTATTCGTATTGTGGGGCAATTGTCTCGGCCTGGGCTGGACCTAGGCACTGGCGACTGAAAAATAACAGAAGTTTGTTTCATTTCATAGCAACTAATCTTAATCTGTAGTAATACTAATTTATTTCAAGATTTGTAGGATATGTTTTTTTTTTACTTTCCCAGGATAAAAATATTCTAGATTATGATCTGGTTCTTATTATTCTTATTATGCAATTACTTTGATCAACTGAATAAGGATTTTATATATATATATATATAGTCTTATTAAATTTCATGTCACTATTTTAGGATTTCCTTGAGTAATACTTATTAAAATGATTTAATCAATTTTATGATATGTTGATTTAATTTTACTCTTTCCTAACTTGAGGTTGAATAAATATGTAAAAAACGGTTGCAGCTTCTGAAAGAACACAAACAACAGCAGGACGCGTAACTATTGAAGGCAAGAAACCAACGCGCACGAAGCGTCAGCTCGACTTTAACAATGCGGGTCTCGCGTTCGATTCCCGCGCAGAACCAACCGGGGAGTACGAACCCACCCAGCCAGCTAAAATAATGATTAGTAGGAAAACTTTAGCTACTGGGCACACCTGGAATGAGGCCAATTTTAAAATGCCTATCGATAGGTACTTATTAAACTTACTTATTTTTAGTGCCATATAACAATACGACACGAGTTTTATTATTAAATACACTTTATATTATATATGAAATTACCAAGTATCTCAAATTTATTGCTGATATGAATTATCTTTTAATTTCAAGAGGTCTAGATGAGTCTCACTTCCGCAAGCTATTCCTTCGCCAAAACGTGATGTTATTACGCAAGCGTGAGCTGGAGCACAGCAAACCTGCACCTGAACCCGTTCCCGTCGACGATGCAAGAGATTACGACTACAATAATGAGAACGATGCTTCATATTGCCCTAATAATGTACCGGTCAGTCATATTATTACAAATAAATGTAACGTGTAACACGAAATACAAAACTCGGATTACTTTCTGAATTAACCTTATTATGTTGGTTTTCATTTATTGTACATTTAGCTACTTTTCGTTTGGATACCTCGCTCGGATGCTCTGTCGCAATCAGTTATAATATAGTCGAATGTATTTATTAACAGGATGGCGATGAATGGGGAAATGAGGATGCAATAGCTGCAGGAGAATTACATGAGCAAGTAAAAATAACGGAACCGGAAGAAATTGGAGATATGTTGGAACCACCGACAAAGGTAATTTTCATTATATGTAATTGTATTTATTGGAATTATATTATGTAATTCCAGTTTTAGAGAGCATTTCTATCCTCAATAATAATAAAAAATCTTTGGATATTCCACATCAATAATTTATCTAGTCTCTATATAAGCTTGGGCACACCTACCGATTTCGTTCAGATTCTATTATGTTCATAGTAGGGATGTTACGGACCTTCGCATTCGGCTCCGATATACCGAAACATTCGGTTAAATTTACACCTCCGGCTCCGGCTTCGGTTCCGATGAATTTCAATCGGATGTTATATCGGAACCGAAACTTAGCGGCCGGGGTGCGCAGTGTAGAGTGTAGAGGTGCTAATATATATATCTATATATATATATATATATATATATATATATGCACCATATCTGTTGATTATATTCCAGACTTCCAGACTCTCTCTTTATTCCTTGACCCAAACTAATTTCACCTTAGCCAGCCGGGTAAGATGGTAGAAAAGCGCGTGAAATAAAAATTTCCTTTTCCTATGTGTGGTATTAAACCCTACGCCCTTTCATACAAATTTGAAATTTGTGGTTTTCTACTGACTGTACTGTGTGTGTAGGTTTTCAATAGATCTCTTTTAACTGCCTCTTCTACCATCTATGGTTCTGGCTCCGGTTCCGGTTCCGATTCCGATTTCGGATCCGTTAAAACAAATAAAAAAACTCCGGTTCCGGCTTCGGTTCCGATAAACCACATCCGTAACATCCCTAGTTCATAGAATAGAATTGAAAACGGGTTCTCGTTACACTTGTTTCTTGACTCTCGCTCAGTCACAAACTAACGCTTGCTGAGGAAAATACTTAAGATACATCGTGAATAATCGTAAGGTTAATGAAAACCACCAAAATAATGATTCGCAAGAAGTTATGAAGCGAACAGTTGCAGGCATAGCCCTACGGTCGCCGCCGCTCCGAGTTCGTACAAAACCTACGTTATTACCAATTCGGGCTGGTAGGTGTGTCGTGAGACGAATGTTTTTTTTTTTTTTGCTATTCTATTCTGTCAGAACATAACTGAATCGGTAGGTGTGCCAAGAAAGCTTATGTTAGAAATAAACATACATAAATTATATTTAAGACGGGTACAAATGCTTATGCTCGTTACACTTATGTCGAGTGCTCTGTTGAATAGACACATGTTAATTAATGAATGTTATTATTACAGGTGGCTAAAATATTCATCCCTTATGCGATGCGGGCGAAGAAAGTGGACATGAAGCAATTGAAACACTGCACTTGGAATATGCTTACCGAGAAAGCTCAAGGGGAGGGTGAAGAAGTATCTGAAACGACATTTTCGTCCATTTATACGCGGTTGCCTAATAAATTATCATCAAATATGCGAGAATCTTTAAGTGTGCCACTAGCCTTACTATCTGTGCTACATTTAGCGAATGAAAAAGGACTTATACTGGAAAAAAGAGAAGATTTAAAGGATTTTGGTATTATAGGGCTCATAAAAAAATAAATATCGAGCCAGTCCCCTTTTTTATGTTCACCAGTTTATTGTTAAAATAAAGGATTAGGTGACTAGGTGTGTACATATTGTAATGTGTTTTCAAAACAAGTACTTGTTTTAAAAACACTAATTGAATGTAAAACATAATAATATACATGTTATTGTAATTTTGCCTGGTATTCTTTTCATATCAAATACGTGTTTCTAGATCAGATCAACTTTAAGTATGAATTGTAATTTTACTAATAAAGTAAGCTGCTTAGTAAATAAAAAACTGCAATACGTACATTTTTTTTATTAAAAAACAGTAAACAATTAGAGAAATAAACATTTCACAAACATAACTTATATACGAATAACTTTGCTTGAGGCAAACAAGTTACTTATCATCCTAGGAGTTACCCGGCGGAAAATCACATCGACCAACCTATTTATTGCTTGTTGTATTGCTCTAACTCAAAAAATATTTCAAAACGCGTGATAGATAACCAATATAAAAAAATAACCAAAATAATAATCTTTTAATTGAAAATGAAAAACTTAACAGAATTAGTGTATTTACAAAGTCACGTATCGACAAAATTTAAATCATATTTCTTGTAGGAAATACAAGTTAAATTTAACATAAATTTGTAAACTTATGTTAAATTCTCATGATAACAATGAAACAATTTATGTATTGTTTGCTACTAAAATAAAAAATACAAGTCGTGTAGGCAACACAATAAAAAAGTTTTTTTGCGTAAATACGATTAATCAAATTTTAAAATGTCCTAATCTAAACATATTATTGAGTCCATAAACTCGTCAAAATGTTTATAAGACTTAAAACTACAAAATAAAACTCAGTCTAATCTCTGGAAGATACAAACAGTGCCACGACGCTGTTGATTTATGTCGGCACGTAGGATATTAGGTACCTAATTAATTATTACAATAATCTCCAGATACCACCCATACAATTTTTGATCGACGCAAAAACAAATCCCCAATAGGTTAGGTTTATTAATAACGTTTACAAATACACACTACACGTTGCTTTGCAACGATTAGATAAATGAGATTGCTTATACTTAATACAATAAATTATGAGTGTTCTATAGGCTTAACTTCAGTCTGCGCTTTATTTTCATCATCGTTATGTATCTCTTCCTTAGAGTCAATTTTGATCCCACCTGTTTCTTTTTTAGTAGTATCTGACAAAGATTGATCAGATGTAGTTTGCATATGGTCTTTCCCTGTTACGTCCTCTGTAGTTAAATTTCCTCTTATATCTGCCTCATTATTCGTAACCTGAGTTTTATCTATTCCGTCGAAAGCCTCTTTTACTGGTGAATTATCTTTTACCAGAGACGCTTCACCGCCACTTGTGTATCCCGTGTCGGTGTTAATTGAATCTTTAGAGTCGTCTCGTTCTGGTGTTTTAACTGTATCAGTGGAGTATTCTAAAGTTTCTGACGATGTATCCCCTTTTGGAGAAATTAACTGTTCGTCATTGTTAATTTCATTAGAGTTATTTAGGCTTTCAGGTTTTGCTTCAAATGACTTGTTCTCTATGACTGTATGATTACTATCCATACTTTCATTGAGGGTTGGTTGGGAAGAATCTAGTTCGTTAATGGCATCTTCGAATGCATCCTCATCATTGTTTTTTTTCTCGAAACTTTCAGTACATTTTATTAACTCTTCCAGCTTTTCACTGTCCTTCACTATTTCTGCTGCCTCAACTTCGACTGCTTCAATTTTATTTTTTCCATTATCCTGATCTTTTATTTCAGTTCTTGCTTTATCGCATTCATTTGGTTCATTGGATCTAGATGTAAAGATGATAGAATTGACGTCATCACCATTTAATGTAAGCTTTACAAGAGTTGGTTCCTTGGTGCTGTCTAAAAATTCAATGTGGAATGTAGAATCTGCAACAGTAAACTCCTCTAATTTGTTTCTAGCTGCTTCGTTCAAATTTGATATCTCGCTTACTCCTACTAAACGGCAACACTTTGCTAGGGGCTCTATGGATATTATATCTTCAGGAAGTTGACGGAATTCCTCACATTTTGCCTTATTACCGTAATCTATGAACTGAACGTGATAACTAGAATCACAAAATTCTAGTATTTTCGCTCTGTACCACTGCTCATCCTCTGACCAGAAGGCCGCACAAGTAGCACCTATTTTCAATTCTGATGCTTGCTCAAACTTAGAGGCACTTCCCATTTGCTCTGTAACTTTATCGAGCTGTGCGGTTTTATCCTCCAAATGCACATAAAACTCATCAAGAGTATCGATATAACATATTTTTCCCAAGCTGTGAAGATCTTGGCCCACAGGTGTCGGACGTTCAGGGGGTGGTTGTTCTTCACACAGCGCAACTAGATCTTCGGTGACTGATTTACCATCCAAATATAGTTCTACAATAGATATGTCTCCAGAAGCTATGAACTGAACATTGAAAATTGTAGCTCCCTCAGCAGCTAGTTCATTAAATTTAAGTTCCGATTTACGAGACCATTTGATATCGCGAGGTTTTTGTAAGGCACATTTTCGTGAAAGAGCTGGTTTTACTTTTAGTTCTGAGGGAAGGCTGCGTAATTCAGTAGCGATAGAAGCGTTTCCATAGTCCATAAAAAGAACTTCGGTGCCCTCAGAACCGTCGACGATAACTTGAGCTCTGTACCATGCGCCATCTTCTGGATACTTGGCGGCACACAGGATACCTTCTTCCCTATCGGTGAGTTCCGGGAAATTCTCTGCATCTACCATGGCCGACTCCATGGCTTGCAATTCAGATGTCGCTGTCTCTAATTGAATCCAAAATTCCGAGGGTGAATTCACGTGACTCGCAAAGCAAGACGGCAGATCACCACATTCAGGCTCTTCGGAGCGTACAGCGTGGCCCTCTGACACCAGCTTGTCTGTTAAGTTCTGTCCATTGACATAGATATCCACATACGTAGTGACGTCTTTAAGAACTATAAGGGCATCGACTGGTAATGAGGTGTCTCCTACTAGTTGCGTAAAGCAATCTGAGGCAGGCTCCGACCACTGTCCTGTGCCGGTAGGAACGGCGTTAACACTCGACTTTATGGCATAACTCTCAGTTTCCTTAAACTTGTCAGGTAACGTCTTTATCATGCCAGGCTGGTTATCCAACACATCAGTGTTACCATAGTCGACAAAACGAACTGTAGTTATATCAGAGTCCAGGTCGAGAATTTCTGCGCGGTACCACTGGTCGTCGGCAGAGTATTTCGCGATACAGAGTGTACCCATTTCACGGGACTCAAGATCCGTGTAATTATCAGCATTCGCTTGAAGTTCTGCTTGAATCTCATCAATTCTATCAACTTTATCCGCCATCTGCAGCCAAAAGTGTCCAGGGCTGTCAATGTGGCTGATGTAAACTTGCGTGCAGCCAGCCGGTAAAGATACTGGTTGTTCAATAGGAGCTTCAGGGATTTGTTCTTCGACTGGAGCCACCTGAGGCGTAGCCAGTTTTTCGTTGACTAACTTCATCGACAAATCTACGCCGTCGAGATGTAAACTTGCGAGCCATCCGTCTGAACCGAAAGCTAATGTTACCTGCACATCTTTATCGGTAGTCCATTCATTTAATTTTTCCGCAGCATTGTCCTGCAAAGCTGTTAAACCTAAGCTGACAACAAGAGCCATAGCACATGGCTCGTAGAATTTCGGATCGAGTATTTTAATCAAGTCCTTTGAAATGGCTTCCTTGTTACCATAATCTGAAAACTGTACATTAACTTCGGCATCTGCAGCATTGACGATTGTCGCGCGATACCAGTTGCCGTCGGACGATTTTGCTGCGCAGAGACCGTCCACTTCAAACTCGATGAGAGCTTCGGGTGTACCTGAAAAATGAAAATAAATATTAAGTTTAGGTAAAAATGTTGTAGTGACATAATTATTTTCGGATTTTAGTGGTATTATCACATTCAAATATTATTATGTTCTTTACTTTAAATTTTCACCATACTATAACATTGATAAATATATCTATCAGCATCATGCCTATTTGACACAGGTCAAGTTCCTTTGACAGATAAAATATGATGATTTACCTTCCTCGTAAAACGCGAATAATTCCTCCAATAGGTTTTGAATCTTATCTACGTCTGTGCATTTTTGAAGATAAATCTCGTTGAGATTGTCCAAATGTTGAATGGAAGCCAGTCCAAAATTGTAATTGAAGACTGTACGGGTGCATAGGGTTACTACTTCTTCAAAAGCGCCATCGTCCGGTTCAAATAAAGCGACCTTTTTTCCTGTTTTGATGTCATACAATGTAGTCACCAAGCTAAAAAAACACATAAGTTGGAATGAAACGCCTATAAACGGATTTAACTGGCGTATTTCATTTTATTGGCTGACGTTTCGGAACCTTTACAGTTTCCATAAAAGTAGCCCGACTGAACTCACAATAGTCTAACACTAAAGAAACGCACGCACGCTAAAGCACTCACTACTCGGTTAAATAACCTATGGGTCATTCTAAGTTAAGAGGTAATGTGTTGTATGAAATGATGGCACGGCAATTTTTTAAATATTTTTACATTAGTATACATTTTTTTTATAGAAACCTTTAATTTGAAAATGTTTACAAAGTGGCCAGTCAATTTGTTGGTTTTATCTCGTTTTATAAGTGACCAGGGGAAATACTCGGTACAGGGTAGAGACAGGATGCACAGGGGAGAGACATAGACACATGAAAAAAGAGATTTATTTTAAAAATCAACTTTATTTATTTGTTTTTATATTAATTATAAATTATTTATAATCAGACTTTTCATTTCTTAGCAGCTCAGCCTTTGTTTATAGAAAGTTTATTTTTTATTTTTTTAAGCACTACGTACAAAACATATGTACGTTCTTCGCACATCATTTTTTTTCTAGATGCCATTTTTTCTGTAAAAAAGACATTAAATTGTAAAGCTAAGATATGTATATAATGCTTAGTAAAGGTTCAGCGAAAAATGCAGAAGTATTTACGACAACGCATACAAATGTACCTCCCCTGGACATTAAGTATCAAAAGAGCCAGGGGAAATACGCCAGGGGAGATACATTTTCGATTTATTTTTAATATAGCCGTAAAAGTGTTTCTCGTACGCATTTCACAACCAAGCATAACAAAGTATGCACTATTCATAGCTAATATTTAAGGTTACGTTAATAGTTTAACAAATAATAGCAAAATAAAACTTACCAGAGGAAAGACTGCATTCACTCGACACTTCCACAATCAGCGAGTGGCGAAACAAAAATGGCCGTTAAAATGGCTACGCAGTTGGCTTATGCGCTGCTTGCTGCTACCTTCACATTAAAACCTATGTACTCAAGGTCACAACTTCCACAGTCTAGCAAAGAAATAACTGATTTTTGACCGAAAACAAAAAGCCAGAGGAGGAGACACGAAACACGGAGGACAAATTTTAGAGTTCATATTATTTATGATAAATTGGAATACAAGTAATTTGACTTATAAGACATTGTTACTAAGTTATTGTTTTGTATGGTATTAACGATGATAGAGTAATTATTGAATTTTAATAAGTACATAATAATTAGTTTACAAATAAATTCAGGTAAGGGACAGCCCAGGGTAGAGACTTTTTCCTTATATTAGAATTTATTGTGACTAAACTATGTACATTTCTGTAATAAATTTAAGTGAGCATTTAGAAAACATTTTGTTTTAAGTAATAAATAGGTTAATTAAGAACTTAGTATAAAATAAAGGTACTTTTTTGTCCTGGCCATCGAAAGTACCTCTTAACTTAGAATGACCCCTATGAGAACAAAAAAATATTCTGAGGAGTGAAAATCAAATAAATGTGATAAATATTAACCTAATGCCTTGAACATTGTCGATGTATATTATGAACTTATGGCCCGTGAGAGATTCTATTAATTCTTGATCTGTCATCAGTTTCTTAGATTCCGTTGTATAATTATTGAAACTGCACTCCAGGGATTGGTAGTAATATACACTCAACTCGGTTGGTAAGATCATCAACTGAAAAAATAAAATATATATTGTAAACAAACAACACGAACAACGTTAGATACTTAAAAACAGTATCACAGAATACTTACATTGTCCAATGTTGTTGTTATAACATTGCCATAATCAGGCAATACAGCGTTAATTCTTGTTGTATCCGAAACGTCGTTAAGTATAGCTCTATATATTTTGCCTTCGTGTTTCACCGTGCAATGAATGCCATCAGCGAGGCTATCCTGGGATAATGGGGTCAACTAAAAGAACAAATTGCATTTCGATAAAAGTAACAATAATGAAATAAATAACTAAAGTATAAATAGGTACATGAAAAACGAATATTGCATGCTAAGACACGCGTCACACTCACTAACTTTACCAAGCTTACTTACTACAATCCCTACTAATATTATAAATGCGTTAGTAACTCTGTCTGTCTGTCTGTCTGTTGCTCTTTCACGCCTAAACGGCTGAACGGATTTTGATGAAATTTGGTATATAGATGATAACCTAGAAATGGACATAGGCTATAAATAATCACGCCATCGTTCTTAGGGGGTAGGCAGTAGGCAGATAACTAAATTGAGATAGTGATTTTTAGTCATTTTGGTTGGGACTTTTGCTCTATTGCTCTATCCCTACTAATATTATAAATGCGAAAGTAACTCTGTCTGTCTGTCTGTCACGCTTTCACGCTAAAACTACTGGACCGATTTAAATGAAATTTGGTACAAAGAAAGTCTGGAGCTTCAGAAAGGACATAGGCTACTTTTTAATCGGCTGCAAAAAAGGACGAGTTCCACGCGGACGAAGTCGCGGGCAGAAGCTAGTAAATATATAATATGCATTAGGATACTTACTAAGTTAACATCGAAGTTGGCAATAGCGTTTTCCACCAGTGTAGCTTTTTCCAAATCCAACTGAACATAAAATTTCTCGAACGATTCAACGTGCGTCACTCGACACGGTATTTGTTGTCCTACAATAATTGTTAAGTCGATTGCTTCGTCTAAAAAAAAATATTTGTAAATAATATTGTACTAAAATAGTAAATGCATAATAATAATTTAGCCAGCACGAACACAAGCGACAAATGTGTATTATTTCCTTAAATGTTAGACAACTGTTTTTTTTTTCATCAGGTAGATTACTTTTTAATAGATTATTAATACTAACTAATATTATAGCGAAAGTAACTCTTTCTGTCTCGCTTTCACGCTAAAACTACTGTACCGATTTAAATGAATTTTGGTACACAGATAGTCTACAGTCTGAGAAAGGACACAGGCTACTTTTAATTGCGAATTTATACAATTTGTATTAAAGAATCGCCATGCTGTCGTAATCACTAATTCCACGCGGATGGAGTCGCGGGCGAAAGCTAATTAAATATAGAAATAAAGTTCACCTTTTAGTGTCGCAGACGATTGCTGTTCAGAGAGAACAGCCAGTTGCTTTTCAACAAGCGTGTCTACGACGCTCGCGCCATTATTCCACAGTGAAACTTGGTATTGACCATCTACGCAATCTTGGAATACGCACTGGTACCGCGGCGCGTTGAAGCACCGGTCTATCTCCTGGTCTGTTTTCCATTCGCCCTCTTTAGGACTAACTCCGATCAAGGCACAGTGTATCGCCATTTTAGGAAGTTCCATCAGTTGATTATCCAACTGCCATATGTCTTTGGCATCAACCAGCTGCTTGTTGCCAAAGTCAACATATTGAACTATGAACTTTGAGAACGGTTGAACAGCGACCACAGTAGCTCTGTATAAAACACCGTCGGCAGGATAGCGGGCGAGCACTGAAGCACCGACTTGCAAGTCTCCGGTGTAAGATTTCACGCCCTTGTATAGCTCGGGAATCTTGTGCATCATCTCTAGAAACTTCGGTTGTAACGAAAGAATCTGTGTGTAAAAACTCTTCGGAGAAATAATCCATGTGACTGATACTTCGTGTTGGGCACCAGATTCGACCGTGGGTTCCGCAAACGGTGTTTCGAGCGGTACAGGAGATGCCAACTCTTTGTACTGAACTTGAGTGAACTTGCTACGACTCTTATATGGGGGGGCACGACCGGTTCGGTCTCGGCCGCTTTCATTAGAACGAAAACTTTTTTCGGAACGCTTATCGCCATCGGAACCGAAAGAGCGTTCGGCCCTATCACGCGGAGTGAAGTTGCTCCTGGTGCGGTCGCCTCCTCGGTTATCGCGAAAGTCTCGCTTCTGTTGCCAGCCATCTTTCTTGTCGTGCCAATTGTCACGTCGGTCGCCGCGGTTATCGCGGCGATCGAACCGCTCCGAGCGATTCTCACGTGGACCACTGTTGCCCCAGTTATCAGCTTTCTTGTCCTCCCATTCATCATTTTTATTATATTTGTTGTCACTGAAATTAAAGATGTAAATGTGTTTAACTGTCAATAAATAATGATTAATAATTGGTGATTTGTTATAATATTTTTTTATTTTAATAATCTTGTGTGAGATTACTTAAGTATTCTAAGGCTAAATTTTGTAATGGTTAATTTAGTCAAAATAATTAATCTTAAAATATATTAAGTTAAAAGAAAAGGGATCTTAATTATTAATAAGGGATTAGTAGTGATGAAAAAAACTCAGCGAATAATACAAAATACTATTATTCGCTGAGCTATACTACATCTATACAAACACAATTTAATAAGACAAACCACACCAAGCAAAAAAAAATATAGGTGAAATAAATGACATTTGGTTGTGCTGAAATGAAAACATACAAAATGAACTCAGAAACCACGCCACAGTGCATGAGGAGAAGAGAGCTGTTACATCAATTAGTAATCGAGAGATGCGATAAATTGAGAGCACTCGATACAAATGAACGACGTAACCAAGCGTGTGTGCCGCAAGCAAATAGGGCGAGGAAATCAGAACACTGCCGTCAATTATTAATGCTTAAATCGGTTGCAGACTCATTATTCGATACGTATCACCGAACACCAACACGAAAGTTTTCTGATATAAAAGTTTATTAGACCAAATGGAAACATTAATGACAGATCGGCAAGCGAAACAAAAACTAACTGTTGACAGGCATGTGATGTATAAATTTACATCACGGTACCGTTTTAGTCTGTCCTGTACGGAAAATCCCTTGGTATTGACTTTCTGGGTATCCACCGAGGCAGCCTCGGCGGCCTGTCGAAGTCTCTTGCCAGCCCCATTGGGATCTTTGTTCTTCCACCCGGGCTTTTGACCCGATTTCTCTTGCTGATCCGTCCTAGGTTTTCTTCTGTCAACGGTTTTATGTACATACACTCATTTTGTGATAATATACTCTTTCGCTAGTCTTATTATCAAACACTTTTATACAAAAATATCTTAGAGACAAATACATGTATTGCGTAGGTATTTATAGTAATCAGTAGGATATTTTGCGTTTGATTTTATGACTTCAGATAAATTTGTTATTCACGCTTTTTATTTATAAATATGTATCACATTATTAACGTGAGAATCATTTAATATAGCTATAAGATTAATATTATGAATGTACCTGTTATCTCTATTGTCCCGGTGATCTCTGTTTTCCCTATCTCGATTCTGTCTGGGTTGGAAGGCGGGCTGCGCGGGTGGGTCCTCCCAATTATCTTCGCCCACCGACATCGCGGGCGCGGCATTGCTCTCCCATGGTTTTGGACCGCGTCTATAATCATTACAAAGTTACTTGTTTTTGAAAATTTTAAACTGAACGCTGTGCACGAAAATGAACCTTTTATAACATTATAGAGTGTATATGTCCGATCGCGAATTAAGCGTGCTTAAAATAATTAAAAACGATTATCTACAGAAAGAAATAAATTCTTCCAGTTATTTACAAAAGTGAAAATTATTTATAATACCTACTTACCGTTCACCTTTATCAGGCCTTCCTCCGAATTTCTCGCTATGCCTGCCAGGACCTGAGCGTTCAAAAGACTCTCTGTTTTCTCTGCAAAAATACGCGTTCCTCGCCATTATTAACAGTATTAAATCTTATGCTAAAAACTAGATTAACATATCATAAATTTCACTGTGCACGAAACTCCCACAGATAAATCAGTTTTCGTATATATTACTGCATAAATTCGTTCGGATTACCGCTCAAGTCTGCTAGGGTAAGTTCAAAGAACCCCATTCAAGGTCAAAATCACCGTGAGTCACGCGCGGGTCTACTACATCCAAAAAACGAGGCGCTACAAAAACCACTGCCCAACATTATAATTAACTTTTATCGTGTTCTATTATTCGAAATAGATTAGGTACTTGTTGTTGCATACTGCAAACGACTATCTTATGTTGTAAAAACTGGTTATCAAAGATTCTTATCCCATAAAATAAGACAGCAGATCTATCAGCAATATTGATATTTTATATCAGCAAATAAACTAATAGATATTGATAGGTACACACTTGAAACTGTAACATAGATAGGAATTAATTGGAATGAAACAATTATAACATGTAGCAATATCCTATTTACTTAAGTTTTGTCTACTTTTGACACGTAGATTCATAAAGTAGGACTCCGTACCTGACTAAAACCATAAATTAATGATACAGTTAACCCTCGTCGATTTTGATTCCATTTAGTAAAATTGAGCTATCCACTAGATATAACTATACAGGTACCTTACAGATTATCGTGTCATGTGGTTCTTTAGTTTTGCGGTCTTTGTTCATTTCGTGTATTTTTTACTAAAGCCCATTTTCGTGGGTGAAAGTTCAATCTTGATATTTTTTTGAAATAGACTTATTTAATTTACCTGTTACGGAAGCTGCCACCCCTCTGTCCAAAGTCATCATTGGATTCACGGAAAGGCGCATTATCCTTGAAGCTTTTCTCACGTTTGAATCCCTTGCGCCGATTGTCATCAGGCATATTACCTTCAGGAGAACTAAATGTATCAGGAGCTTCTTTGCGAACTGGTGTCGTCGCCTTAATCTACAAGTAGAATATAAAATATATTTTTTAAATTTATTACAGTATATGTATTTATGATATTCTTTATTGCACAATAATCTAATACAGATATGGACACAGTAACAATGCAAATTTACAAAGAAGAACTGCTCCCTTTAAGAGATCTCCTCTAGTTAACTTTTGGGCGATCGAGAGAATATAAACGTTAGAGCAAAACGTAGGTAAGAAAAAAGTAGGTATGTCTACTAATGAACAATAAATAAATCCTACATAGAACCACCAGCGTCCGCCTTTACTTTTTAAACATTTTGGGATAACTGGGATAACGTGGCAGCCGGTGTCATAACACCTACATCACTTTGCTCTATTGTCAATAGTTTTAGAATCGTATGCATACGATTTTAATTGGTATCTTGGTTCAAACCTTGAGTTTTATAAAATTATATTACACTATGAGTTTTCTTATTAAAGAATCCTAACTATTCTTGTAGATATTATATAGCTTATATTAATCTGGAATAATGTAGTAGGTACTCAAATTATGAAAGATTTTTTTTAAATTGGCCCAGTAGTTATATATATATATATATATACAAACAAATCGTTCCTCTTTATAATATTAATATAGATAGATAGATATATAGTATACAGATATTCATAAATATTAAATATAATATTACACTCTAAAATAAAAAAGATATCAGCCATAATAATTGAAATCTTCTAACCTACTTACAATTAATTATCATTCTTCATTAATAAATAGCAACTTCGTATCTCTGCAATTATCCCCATGTCTGTGCATTTTACAAGACTAGCGTGGCAGAAAATAGTCCGTTCAAAGTAACTAGGTAGCAAAAAAGGGAAAGTAAGCACATATTTTATGCGCTCTATTGAACATAATGATTATTTAAATCCAAAAGAAAACCACTTTAACCGCCAAATTATAATTATCCTACCTATTATATAACCCTTAATTTTAAATATAATATATTAACAATTAGTATACCTCAACATTACTCCTGGGTTGTGAAAGCTGATTCATTTTTCGGGCCACATCTAATGGAGGACTGACAGAGTCATCTACCAAAGACACCAACATTGTATCACTAGATATTACTCCCAAAATATTTGCAATTAGAGTTTTTTCCAAGGCCAACATCTCCAACTGATTAGATGTCTTTGTTTCCACTTGTTTGTTTTCAAAGCCCTAAAAAACAATGAAGATTTATAGAATTGCTGGATAATAAAGTGGAAGTCTAGGAATATTTTAGATTCTATTAAAAATTATATAATATACTTACTTTTAAGGCACATTTCATAGCCTGTGCAGGAAATCTTATTAAGTCTGGTGTAATGGTCCTCAGATCAGAAACCTCAACATCTTGTTCATTGCCATAATCCACATATGCTACTACAACCTTTTTCCCCTTAGCCCCTCTGATTATTGCTCTGTACCATTTGTTATCATCTGGAAACCTGGCACAACAAGCAGCTCCGATTGGTAGTTCTCCAGAACAAGGTGTGTTCTCACAGTGCACTTTTACAGCATCCATCACTGCATTCAAATCATCTATATTGTCAGACAGCTGTACATAAAACTTGAGGCAACTGTCCACATAAGAAACAAGCACTGAAGACTTGCTACCCAATGGGAGCATTTCTATCCACTTGAACTGAAGTTTATCTTTCACATTGGCCTGCAGTAAGTCAAGAACATTCTGGTTGTCCAAGTATAGCTCACCATACTGTATTAAAGGTGGACCCTCTGGAGCCACTACTCTGAGAGTCATCACTTTTCCATTTACAAGTCGTTTGAAAGCTTCATTCAAATATGGTCCCTTCTCAAGTTTTTTAACACCTGACAAGCAGAATCTCATGGCAAAGACATTTGGTTTTACAAATTCTTCAGGAATATCAAATATATCATAATAGGATACCATTTCTGTGTCACCAAAATCAACAAAGAACAGCTTGCACTGGGAACCTGATAAGTTCATAACTATTGCCCTGCAAATAATTCGATCACCTGACATGCGACCCAGACATACTGTGCCTATCATTGGTGGTTCAGTAAGGCTGCTATGAGGCCTCCTGTTTATATCATCCATCATCTCTTGAAATTTCTTTGCATCTGTTACAAGTTGCACTGCAAACAGCTCTGGACCTTCCTCGGCAAATGAAAGTAAGACTTTGTGTTGGGAGTTAACTTCCAATAAGCGGCTTTTATATGTTGTTGACTTTTTCGGTGATGAAGGTTTAGTAGATAATGGTGCTAAAGGAGGAGTGCCTGCAAGTGGGCTAGATGGAGAATTTAAGGCGACATGGGGCTGTCGCACTGGTTGTCTTAAATTGATTGGGCTTCTTGACACCTTATTTACTAATAGCCTCTGACTTATAGCAGATGGTGCAACAGCTCCATTGAATGGTACTGTGGTGTTTTGTTGTAGCCGCATTGCTGATGCTGGGTTTGAAGGAAAATTTTGATTTATTAGGAATGGTACATGTTCTGTATAAGATGGAGTTTCAGGCAGTGTATTAGGCTGCCAGTTCATCATTGTCTGCTGACTTAATCCTGGCAATTGCATAAGTAATACTTCTTGCTTAGTTCCAGGTACAGCAACACCAAATTTGTTTGTAACCAAATAAGTGGAGAAGTCGTTTCCTTTATATTGTATTGAAATGATGGGTAAAGTCTGAGTTTGTGCCTCTATAATGGCTGGGTATTCTGCATAGCACAATAAGCTTTGTAACTTAAGAAGAAGCGGTTCCTCCCAGCGCCCAGAAGGATGCATAATGCGGGACAAATAATAATCGGTGGCTTGACCTCGCAGACCCAAAAACATCGGGTCATAGTTGTCCAGGAATCTTATGGTGCTAAGAGAAATTATGTCTTTATTACCATAATCAATAAAGTGCACGCCCACTAAACCAGTTGATAAATTTGTTGTATTTATAATTTTAGCCCTATAGTACGTTCCATCTTTGTATTTAGCTGCACAAATGATACCTTCCTGTATAGCTGCCGGTGGCACGGCGCCGATTCCTTTTTCTAAGTTTTCGCGGGCTGCTTCGAATAGAGATTCAACCATCAACGAAGATGGTTGGTCTAGCTGTCCACTAATCTTCAGAAAATGACCCTCTCCATCCACATGGGTCACGTAAAGCCGAAAAGATCTTTGAGTTTCGGCTGAGACAGCCATTGTATTTTTACTAAAAATAAGTATGAGTATTATAAAACCATAAAAGTCAGTTCTAACTCACATAACTCCAATAACTCCAATTAGAAATAAGCAAGAGCCCCACACTTCACTTCTAGGGAATTAATGAAAAAAAAAACTATCTACCGCTTTCTTTTCCGTTTACGTTTCGTTTTCAACAAATATGGCGGGGCAAAATGAGAGTACACAGATAAAGCAGAAACATTAAAAGAGAATCTTGATTCTTTTAGTCTTTCAGCAGTCTATGGTGAAGTGTTGTACATAATTCGATGATATCAGAAATAACTAGAAAGCATAAATTTGCAGCTATACAACGAGTAACGACTATAGATGTATTGTAATCTTTTTCAAAAAAATGGTGAACATAGATATAAGAACGAGATGTCACTATTTTCGTCAAGTTATTTGTAGAAAAATAATCCTACCACACTAACTGTCAAATCTTACGAACTAGTGTTGTGCTCCATGCAATTTGAATTTTAATAGATATCGATATTAAAGTAAACAAAAATGCTATGTTATAATAATATGTTATCGAACACCTGCTCATAGACATGGAATCATGGATAAACTTGGGGATACAAAAGAAATAGTAAATTCAAAAAAAGTTACTGGTTATGTATTGAATTGTTTTAAACACACTCTCTATTTTTTGTACATGTTCGCGAGTACCCGAGAGAAGTGGTATACCAGTAAAGCAAAAGCAATGAACCGTCACTGTCAGAATTAGGTAGTAATTTTCATGAAATCTAGTTAATTATACGATATGAGACAAAACTTATAACGTAGGAATATATAAAAAAATTTAAACTAACAACTTATGATATTATTAAGCAATCAACTTTACACAGGTTCAATTATAATTTAAATGTTTGAACTACAAAAATATATATATTAAAAGTAAATATATTGGAGACATTAAATCAAATCCAGTGATTCCAGTGAAATCGGGTCGATTTATTATTACTGTGCTGTCAGTCAGCCGGTTCTTCGTGTGGTAATTGTTGGCTATGCTATATTTATATCAAAATAATAACTTTGACAGCTTTCTTATGTCTAATAGCAATTTACAATCTGTATTCTGTGACTGTGTGTCTATCTTTGTGTCAGCTTGTGATGATAATGTCGCAATTGTCATAAACGTCAATGTCTTCTGATAGTTCTAATTATTGCTATTTGCTTAAGTTATTTCGTCATAAAGCATACAGCGCGCTGTAATAATAAAATTGTCTGTTATGCTCTACACTGGAAAGAACCAACGAAATAACCTAAAACAAAAAGAACTGTTCGTGAACAGGACAACACTTCCAAAATGATTGAAACATGTTCTAAAAGATGCATGCTCTTTGGAACTGCTTGTTTAGGAATGTAAGTATAATCTTTCGAATATCTGGACCCAACTTCAGTGTAGTAAAATGTATGGAGCTCTAAATTACATCGATACATTGGCTGGTATATAGGTCTAAATTATTGTGTTGGTCCCATATATACCTTATTAATTTCCATCATATTTCAAGTTATTTTTTTTTGTTTTCAGCCTTACTATAGTTGTACTGATATTAGAATCACACTTAGCAGACTCTTTATCAGGAAATAAAATGAGAAATAAAACATTTCCTACGGAAAATAATTCAACATGTTGGAAGCATCAGCCTTACACCATAATAAGTGAATGTCATCCTTGCTCTGGTAATTATTTATATTGGTTTAAACTGGAACACCACTTCAACATTTCACTGTTTTACCATAAAATATCTAAAAATGTAACCACTACAATAATATTTTTATTTTTCAGATTTTGAAATCCGAAGTAAGAGCATAGGTGTATGCATTCATACTAATTTTAAAGAAATACTGAAATGCGCCAATGATGAAACTGTAACTAGAAGGTTTTAATGTCATTCATTACTCATGATACTATTATCATAATACCATTGAAACATGTTTGATGATAAATTCACATGAATTTTTATTATTTTCAGTTGTGACAGAGTGGCATACCTGGAAGAGAGGGCATACTGGAAATTTACAATTTGGTCTTTAGTGATCAGTACAGTTTCATCTGTAGCGGTCATGTTAAGAACAAGAGTTCTTAACTATAGAGCTAGAAAGAAAGCCAGACAAGCTCTTAGTAATGGAGCTATATGAAATATTAAAATCCTATGTAATACTCTTCCAAATCTATAAGAAAATATCCTGTGAACTTATCAGAATCATTAGATAGGTTTTAAATGATTAAACACATTGTAGTTGTTGGTTTCCTGTCCTTCACTAAAAAAATAAATAAAACCTATTTATGAATAACAGTTTATAAATTTATTCAATTAACCAATATTTTTAATAGTTCTGATATAACCTTGACATTAACACTGTTTCCTAAAAGCCTGTAACATTGCTTTTTTGATATGTGATCTGGAAATTTAAAATCTTTTGGAAAAGCCATCAGTAAAGATACTTCTTTTGGTGTGAAGTACCTTAATTTTAGCTCTGTCAATTTTGATATATATTCTGCACTGCCCAGCTCACAGCAATTAGCTTCTTTGTAACATCTTGATACAATCTCCGGAGTACATTTTGTAAACACAGACCCTGTGCCATCTATATAGTGTGTGTAAGCTTTTGTAAAGCAACATGATCTTGTTGAATGTTTGTAGCATATGTCAAAAACTTTGGCCCATTTTAGTACCTTTTCAGGCAGTAAGTATTCATCTGAAACATTGTCTTCAAGAATATAGCTTAGGTCATAAGGGCTATCATAGTCTATTGGAAGTTGATGCATCTGTAACAGTAATAAAAAAAATATTAAACAATAAAATATATATTAATATTATAAATAAATAAAAATTATGTTATTTATATATATTCCAATTTAATTTTCAAGAATAACTAGAGATGGTCACTGACAATCAGATATAGGTAATTTATCAGTATCAATATTAGTAGTTCAGTAGATTCTTTCTCTAATTATGAATATTGTTTTTTTTAAATATACTGAATGTAGTAGGTATGTTGCACTAAGCAAAATTTAACTTGAATTGAAGTCAAAGCTTATTTGGTACTTTACATATTTCTATATTATTATATCTATCCTTTGTCTGGAAAATTTCTGATGCAGAACACAAAGTCAGTAATACAGCATCTTGTTCTAACTTGTGTCTTAAAAGAAACTGCAATATATTGCTTTTTCATACTAAATATTGTCCTGCTGTGGGGATAGTCAGATAAGGTTATTTTATTTATTTGAAATTTTTCAGATAAGCAGACATGTGCATAATGTTGGTAGCCAGGCAGACATAGATACTTACTATTCCATCTTTTCTTTTAAAATTCCATGTTGATGTAGTTCGTCTTGCTATACAGTAATACCTAAGTCTAGAATTAGGAATCCCAACTGTAGTAGGGCAGATTAAAAACTCCTGATATTCAAATTTACATTCCTCTATTTTATTTATAAACAAGTCCCTAACAACTGAGCACTCAAATCCTTTAACATTTTCCATAAGAATATATTCAATGTTATCTAACTGGTCAATAATCCCGATTAAATAAATAAAGGAATTAGTTCTTGGATCATCCTTGTCAAGGTATTTTCCATTCCTTGTGAAAGGTTGACAAGGTGGAGACATTAAAATTGTGTTAACATTCCAGCTCTTGATATCTTCAGGTTTTAATGATTGAATATTTCTGTTAAAAAGCATGGTCTTTGAGAAGTTGTGCTTGTAAACATCATTAGCCACTGTATTTACATCATCTGCGGCTACTATTTCTCCCGGTATACCAGAATCTGAAATTATTTCATAATAATGTAATAGCTTTATTAATAAGTAGTAATACTTAGTAATAGATAGTAATACTTTAGTATTTAATAACATGTGGCAGTGTTTGGTCACCTTTAAAGGCCCAATGCATACCACCTATTCCACTGTATAATTCTAGAATCCTAAGAGCCATTTTCCTGATTATGATAAAAAAAATAACTAAATGTAATTTCTGTGAGCCTGACAACTAATCTCTTTGCATTTTGCAAATACTAATAAATACTTTGCAGTACTTTGCACTGAAATCAAACACAGCCCACAGGCTACGCAAAAGTCACCCTCATAAGGCTGACATTCTTAGCACAGATACAGTATGTTAGGTGTCAAGCGTCATAACGTAAAATCATATCTATGTATTTTATTGTGTTGGATAACATGTGGATTTATCACATTTTGGTTTTGTTGACGTTTGTTGATATTTGTTATCATTGAGCAAGTCTTAGTGAAGATGAGTTTGATTCAGATTGTAATTGGAAAAAAAAAATAGTCATGGCGGAACCTAGGCTCGAGAAGGACGTGTCAGACAGTGTTATAGATGGACATGTCGAGTCGAAAGAACATGTTTACCTTGAAGAAACGTTTTACATCCTCTCTAAAAAGAATTCAGTGTTTCGAGTCCAACTTACATCTAAAGGATTATCACTAACAAAAGAAACAGATGGCAATTCAAAAGAACAAACGATTTTACTACGCGATATTGTCGGCAGCAAATGTATGAGGAGTAAAAGGCGACGTCCAGGAGCTGGTTCTTGCGTCTGCAGCTCTCTCGTCCGGTATCCGCAACTCAAGGTCGTAGAAGAAACCAGTGGAGATCTAGATGAGAATGATATCAGTGCGTATCTTTACATTTACGCGTATATTTTGAAACGTAGCCGCCGCACACTTAAACGTGAGAGAACAACTATTACTTTACGTTTTAGATCTTTTGATAAATATGAAGATAATAACAGAGAGGCACAAAAATGGAGAGCTACCATAAAGTGTTTGATAGCAGATCAGCCAATTACTTACGTTGTGCCTACGAACGATAAGAAGTTACTGATACTACTCAACCCAAAGTCGGGGCCGGGCAAAGCCCGAGAGTTGTTTCAAACGAAGGTAGCACCGATATTACAGGAGGGCGATATACCTTATGACCTCCATGTTACGAAGTATGCTCAATATGCTAGAGAGTTTGTACGCACACGAAATGTCTATGGGTGGCGAGGTATCGTTGCTGTAGGCGGCGATGGAGTCTTGTTCGAGATCCTCAACGGAATGTTTGAGCGACTGGATTGGCAGGAAGCATTGGCCGAAGTGCCTCTCGCTATATTGCCATGTGGTTCTGGCAATGGTTTGGCTAGAACTATTTGTCATGTTTACAAGTAAGTAATTACCCAAGTTCAAGCTCTTGCTGCTGTTATGTAGATTTAAATGTATGGACTGTATGTCCATATGGTGTAATACCTACTAACTAGTTTATTCTGTCAGAATTTAGTTGAAGCCAGCAGATCTGAATTTACAATATAAATATACTTAAGTAATTTGAACACCTAACTGCATGCAGTTCACACAAGTCTGCCTGAGCTGGGCAAAAAACAATCTGCTTTAGTTCAAATATAAATTTAAAAAATCTTTATCATACCTACCTATGTTATGAAAATATAATATGCAACATTGATTAAGTTATATATATAGATAATTTTAGTTAATATTAAGAATAGAGAGTACCTATACCATAGCTGTCACTCAAGCTTAGGCTTATATGAATCTTAAAAAAATAGATCTACCTATAGATACAATTTTATTAAATACTTTCTAAAGTTTCTAAGGAGAATAATATAAGTAGGTATATTTTTAGGGTTCTGTAACTTGTAGGGTACAACGGGACCTTATTCCATCACAATTTTACTCCCTCAATGGATAATTTGTTTGATGTAAATTAGCCTACTTCCAGTCCAGGTGCTCTCAATACTGAAATAATGTAGGTATCTTAAATTTATTTAAAATCCATTCAAACGATGTAGGTAATAGACAGACAGACATACTACTAATAATACTGATTAGTAGTTTATTAGGTTTGGATATAGAAATACTAAAATATACCTACTTACATGCATTTTATTTACTGGTCCCAAATATATATATATATGTCCCTACCTAATTCAATCACGAAAAAAGTGTCAGATGTTTATTTTTCCGGCTGAAGGCAATGGTGGCCTCAAAATAACACCTAACCATTGTGTTTGCCATAGTCATGTAAAATAAAACTTTATTTGAGTCTAATTCTTTAGGCATTAGTATCCAGATAGGGTACTACTAGGTATATTTAAATACTGACTTACATTACATTATTTTAATCCTTTTTTATTATGGTGATGACATGAGCGGTTCAAAATAAGATACATATTTGTTGTAAATAATGTTTCTCATAATTCAAGGTTATTCATAATTATGCAAATCTTTATAATGGTTTACACGTCGTGATAATTATCTTGAAACTCATACCGAAAATCTTTTATGCCTAAAATATTTGACGCAAATAAACAGTTTTTTTTTCGAAGCTGGTTGCAGTACTTAGTTCCCTTATAAAAATAAATTTAATGAACGCCATCGGACCGTTCGCTCGCACTGGCATCTACTCGGCGACCTTTAAGGGGAACCTTTATGAATTTACAAGTGGATATAATCAAAGTTGACGCAATTAGAATCGTATAAGCTCATTGTTATTGAATCGTGGTAATCCCTTTATCTGGTTGTTCGTTACGATATCTGATAGATGTTCGGTTCGACTAGGATCCTTAATGCACACACGGACGACTGCGAATGTTAGCACTGGTTACGAAACGAAAGTGGCCGGCGACCGAAACAAATTAATATGATAAGGTGACTATTTTATTGGTTGAAATTTTAATATTTTGCTTATAAATGCTATGTATAAATAGGTATTAAAAGAAATAAGGCGGTCATGGGCACTCATTCTGTAGGTAATTGGATGTTTGATAATATAATATACTACTGGGTACTTTAACTAGGCAAACAAACGCGCGAAATCTAGAGTTAGCTAGAAGTTTTCATTTTTTTTAAAGCCAAGTTGCTGATTAAATAATCTGATCGATGTAGGTACCTAGTACTTACCTAGGTATAATTTCATCAAATCAATTAAGTTGGTTGGTAGGTAGGTACCTACTTACCTACCTAATACAGTTGCACTAATTGTTACAAAGGTATTAAGAAAATCGATCCAACCTTGATGAGACCTGATTGACTAGTAAGTAATTACTTTAGGTAGGTAGCTGTAACTAGTATAGTGGCCTGCGAATGAGAAGGTAAATCTTTGAGCAAATTTCATTAACTCACAGTAACATACCTACCTATATATTATATAGGTAAGTATTAAACTCTGAATGCAACCTTGTACTTGTACTATTTCCTATTCTGTGGTGTAATGTATCATCATCATCATCATCATCAGCCCGTCGCAGTCCACTGCTGGACATAGGCCTCTCCAATTGCACGCCACTTTGCTCTATCTTCGGTGTAATGTATATTAAGCAGAAATTGTAACTACCTACAACTAAAACTTATTAAGAACATACCTACCTACTTATATTATTAAGAGGCAGCTCTAACAGCCTTCTAAGTGTAACTAACAGAGAGGATTTATTAGTACTAGGACAAGGCTGACCGGGAAACTTTACTCGCGATATTTATGCCTTTCCGGATCCAAAGTGCTTATTGTGTAGTTGCTAAGTAGGTACTAACATTAGCTAGAAAGTTGAATCTGTCACTAATAGGTACATAATGTTAATTATCTGTAATATTTTTTTTTTAAATATATGTCTGTCGATTAGCTACCTACCAAGACACAATTTTCTTATTTAAAATAATTTATTTGGAATGGCTTAGTTTGATTGTATATAAATATTGTTACAGTGAGCCATATATACCTCAGAACCTCACCGGTATGGCAATGGCGTTGACGAGGGGGAAAACCGCACCAATGGACGTCGTCCGGGTGGAAACAAAAACGCAAGTGAGTATGATTGTTTCATGTTTGATTACTCTCATCCTAATACCTACCTATGCTGTTGATATCGAAACTCTGATATTATTTAATACATAGGTGGGCAAACAAGTAGCGTAGGTAGAGCATAATTTACAAATAGGAATGGACCAGGTAGGTACGCACAATTTTATTATAGAACGCGTTCATAAAAACTAATTTTCAATCAGTTTATTTTATAGTAAGTAATGTACTGTACGATTGAACTTTTGGTAGCCACGTGAAAAGAGCTAAAAATACCTCTGCATGTCGTAACCTACCTGCCTATTATGCAAAAACCCGTTAACCACGTTTAATTTACAATAGAAAGTAATAATCATTGATATTTTCGTTTAAGGTATGTAGATGGGTCGTACCTACTTATTTTGAAATGTGTTTTTTCATAATGTATTTTACATAGTGGCGGATTAAAAAAAAATTACTGAAAATATAATATTCATTATTTAAACATCCAACCGCTTCGGTTTTTAAAACAACCAACCGTAGTGGTCACCCTATAGTAGGTTGGTAGGTACTTAAGTATTACAACTGGTTGACACAGTGTTTCGGCATCTTAACTTACTTACTTACCTATTAAATTGCTATGTAGTTTAAACCGTGTACTAAATGTTATCTCGTATGAAATGATTACTCGCAAATCTCGCAATTAGGTGGATCACACTAAAGTTGACTAAAGGTATTAGATTAGATTTCGGTACCTATAAAAGTTAGTCAATATAATCATATTGCTACAGATTAACTGATGGAATTAACTGTACCATGGTAATTTCACCTAGCGTTAAAAATGTATGTGTCCCGCCTCACAGATTAAATTAGTTTACGTGAGTAGGTAGGTTTTATAATAATTTCTCATGCCTTCGCGGTTATTATACATTGGAATGAAACAACTAACGAATTTAACTCGCGTATTTTATTTTTATTGGCTGACGTTTTGGAGCATTTACAGATTCCATAATCGTAGCACGACTGACGAGTCTTATGCTAAAGGTAGATTTTATGTTTGGATCTAGCAAAACCTAAGTAGGTAATATCTAAAACTATTGGTGCGATTTTTAATAATACAATACTGCATTATTTAGAACTTAGCTACTTATGACAATATTTTCCCGAAAAATATACCTATAAAAGTACAAAATAAATTCCATACAATATAAACATATTAATCTGACTATTAACATTAATTATCCATACTGGTTCCAGTCCCGAGCCAAACACACTTACCCACAATTGGATCATTAAATGTACGAATTAGTCTCGTTCTTGCATTCTTTGTTTTAATTTTGCTAACACTCTAAAGTAATCGTAGTGTAATTGTGTTTTCAGATCATGTTTTCCTTCCTTTCGGTCGGCTGGGGCTTGTTATCGGATATAGACATCGAAAGTGAAAGATTACGAGCGATCGGCGGACAGCGTTTCGCGTTGTGGGCCCTGGCTAGGCTCGTTGGCCTGCGGAGATATAAAGGTGTGGTAAGCTACGCTCTAATAAAAGACCTCAGCAATCTTCCAAAGCCAAAACAACCTCTGGCACTCAGTCACAGTATAAGTCAAGACGGCGCACTGGACTCGCCGGATGGGGAGGCATTCATCGACTGTGATTCTAACTCGGAAGTGTTCGCAAGCGCGGCACCGGGCCCGGGGCGGCACCAGCGTGTAGACTCGTGGTATTCCGTAAACTCGCGCCGTAGCGCTTTCTACAGCACGCGGGGCTCCGAATACCATAGTGTCACCAGCGCCGGCTCCGAGATGCGCTCGCCGGTACACGCCTGCATGCACGGGCCTGCCCCACACTTGCCCTCGCTCATGTCGCAGTTACCAGGACATTGGGTGCACGAGGAAGGCGAGTTTATAATGGTCCATGTTTCCTATCAGTCCTACATAGGCGAAGATTTCCTCTTCGCCCCACGCTCGCAGCTCTCCGACGGCGTAATGTGGATGCTCATAATCAAAGCCGGAATTTCCAGATCTCAACTTCTATCGTTCCTGCTAGGTATAAGCAGCGGCACCCACGTTGAATCGAATAATGAGTACATCAAAATGGTGCCTGTGAGTGCATTTCGAATAACGCCCGAAGGCTCTAACGGATTCCTCACTGTGGACGGAGAGTTGGTGGAGTACGGTCCTATTCAAGCAGAAGTTTTTCCTAACATTGTTAATCTTTTAGTGCCAGATTTGAAATAACATTTGGGAAATTGTTTCACTGAGGAGACTCTGATTATTCCAAATTGACTGATTTAGTTACCTACCTAAAACCTACTTAACCGAGCCGAGAAACGTGGAGCTCCGTGATTGCTTGCAAATTGAAGAGCAAAAACGGTGTCTAGTATTTATTGATGGTTGTGCTGATACCGGTCTAAATTATTAATTGTTACAAGATTTAATTTAAAAAAAAAAGTTTCCATTTTTGTTATACTTATGTATTTAATGTAATTTTTAAATATACGCAAAAGTAATAGATAATACCTACTTAAATTATTCTTAATTGGTTTCGGAACTAAATGTGATATTATGTACGTTCCCGTTATTTTTTTGAAAAAAACTGCTAGTCAATGTTTTTAGGTACTATAAACAGGAGTGCCAAAATATTTGCGCTAATGAATTTAGTGTTTGCTCAATATTAGGGCAATATTATATTGTGGTTAATATAATGAAGCCTTTGAAATAGCCGAATATTTTTTATGTAATTGCAATTATTCAGTATTTTTCAGTGTAATAAGGGTTTTCACAGCTCTCTACTACAAATGACAAAATTTATTAAAAACGGGCCAACTTATCTCTCATTGGTCGCTCGTGGAGCTAGCTTCGCCTGTCTCTGAGAAAACCCTCATTGCATCACGTGAACTACATTCCTACTTATAATTAATTCATAAATAAGTTAATGCATTAAACTTGCCATTTCCATAAACTACTTATTAATTCTTTGTAATTTTAAGAGAAAGTATTTAAATAAAACGATGGGGTTGGGTTTCGAGGTTTTTGGTAATACTTAATTGATAATTCATGTACAAGCGTTTCATTTAATTTAAATGCTGTAATGTTAATAGATACGTTCTGTGATAATAATTAATTCTGCCATAATTTACAAGTTGCGATCGAATCGATTTTACAGTTTTTACTAATATAATTGTGTGCAGTAAAGTAGTAGAGCCTAACTTTAATTTGCATAAGTAGATACCTACCTTCATAATAATATTTTAATATACATTGCCAATAATTTCTATGTTCGTATATATTATGGGATAATTCATGATTAAATGTGGTGTAATTATTGGTATGGTCATGTTATGGTGATAAGATGTTATTTAAGGTTTTACTTATTGGAGATTGGAGTAGTTTTAAGTGTTTTGTACATAGATTCTGTACCTAATTTTGTAAAATGGCACAACTTGTTTATTATAGAATGCCAAAAGACTTAAAATGTATTACATATAACATATTATTATTATGTTGGCAGGCTTAGTAAACCAACTAGTTTATTCCATATTTTTACATTCCGTTGCACATTTCTATGATTGACTTCTACATAAAGTTAAACAATCTTGGTTGTCCTTAGAGATGTTATTTATTTATACTGGGGGTAAGTATGTTCTTCAACATGCACTATTAGATGAATAGGTAGAAAACTTAGTACAAAGAATCTAAGTAATAATTGAGAAATATATGTATGGGTTTCTGTTATAAATTGCAAGCCTAATGAAATAATAATGCTTGTTTTTTTATTTAAATTTATTAGTTTATTGTGAATGTTATATAGCTTAAGCAAAAATAATAATTACCTTTAATTATTTGTTATAAACATTTTCGTGAAGCAATAAAATTACCAAAATTAAAGCATTTAAATATTCGGAATTTAAGTCATTTTGACTAAGATATCAGTTCCCAGATAAGAAAATATATCAAATATATAATATTGTAAGAAGAAAATTTTAAAAGATTATTGGATTTTGTGAAAGTTATTAAAATTTCAAGTTTATGAAACTGTTGTCAATAAATTATTATTCATTACACATTAGTATTATTTGAAATCAAAGTATTACCTCAATAAAAATAAAAACTTTATTACACATCACAAACTCTTTAAGAAATACTTAACTGATGATTAACTTATACATAATATATAGTTATAATAATAACATTTATTTGCTAGAAATGCTATTTAAATTCTCTGTAATTATGTTAAATGATTTCAACCTCATTTTATAAAAGAATTCACAAATTTATTAATACTTATAAGCTAGTCAAATCAAAATGGCTTACCCTATTGATAAGTTTAAATAATTATAACTGGATAATTTTATATTGTATCGTAACTTAATTTGTGTAGTCAAATATCAATCTGGAAGGTTCCATTCTATTCTTAGCTCAAACACTAAACTTGTGCAATTGTATGATTTTTTAAACCAAGTAAATTGAAACAGCTTAATCTTAGAAATTAGACTAACTTATTAATAGTTAGCCAGGTCTAACCCATGTACTTAGATGATCACAACTTTACAAGACTTTAAAAATGCTGTTTCATCTTTCTTGCAAATTCAAGTTATTGCTTTCAGTTAAATCTGAATAGTTTATTATTCATCTTTTAATTGGACCTCCTTCACTTTATGTCAATTTATAATATCCTACAACTATGTCTTATCTGTGTCATAATACACACTACTATAAAATTGTGAGCTCTGATAGGCAGTTGTTTTCATTACATCATAGACAGTCTTGAAAAAGTTCTTATAAGGTAGAATTTTATCTTAGTTTGAGGGAGTCTAGACTGTCAAGTAAATTTTGCACTTCACAGTCCACCTGTTCCCGAGTGCTTACATGCTCCAGCCTCTCTCGAACAGATTCCAGCTCACCAGGATCAGCCTTTTGCATTCTCATAAATTTTAGCATCATTTCCACAACCAAGCATATGTCTGCGATTAGTTGTTTAGTTTCCTCAAAGTGGCCAGCGCCACTTGGACGCATTTGAATCAGCTTTAATTTACTCTGGGCAAGTTGGATTGGGTTACGTCCATTGTTGTCATGTGAACTAACATCTGTACCAGCATCTAAAAGGGCTATAACAACTTTTATATGATTCATACATACTGCTAGATGAAGAGGTGTGTTACCCAGTGTATCCTTTATATTTGGGTTTGCACCATGTCTAAGTAATGTTTGTACCACATCCACGTAACCTCTGCATGATGATAGGTGCAAAGGACTTCTTTTGTGTTCATCTGATGAATTTGGATCAGCACCAGACATGAGTAACTTTTCTACAAGGTCAGTATTATTGGTTGAAGCAGCAAAACGAAGTTTTTGGTTTTTTGAAGAACAAATTGAGTCACCGTAACGATGTCTTAGCCTGCAGTGCCTGGCTTTTGTTGAACACTTTATTTTTCCAATATGGTCATGTGGTATGGGCTCACTCAAAAATTCTACAGGCATAGGTTGACCGGCTGTATTAATCGGTATCGCTCTAGGATTAAATTCCAAGACACAATGAGAATGATCAAAAATTGGGTTATCGCTACTTTCGTTGCTAGTGTCGACGCCTGAGTCAGCCATGGTATACTCTCGATAATTCCTTATCTATTTCAAATACGAAATGACTAAATTGGGAACCAGAACATATATACATTTATTTATACACAAATGATTTAAGTAATAAAATAAGCTTGAAACTTGTTTGCTTTGCTTTACGTTTGCTGTCAATTTTGACATTAGAGTTGTGCAGTTACAGCACCCAAGAATGTAACGTATCGATAATTCGATAACAACAATTTCGAAGTTAATCCTGTTTGGGTCAATGTTTTTACGGCGCGGTGTTGCTCTAAAATACTCGAAAGCGTTTCCTTTGCGGCTGCGTCCTCTCATCTGTGTGTGACAGACTTGTGTTTTGTATGTATTTGAATGGCTGTCCGCTGTGGTCTGCCATCTAATCTGTGCTGCTGCTGACTGCGTGCTCTTGACAGCGCAATCGGCCTCTGAAAAATTTTCAACGAAATATAAATTCTTAACACAAGGATATTCAGTGCTCCAAACTATTGTTCTGTGATAAACAAAAATGCAGCAGTTAACAGTTTTCATGGTAAGTACATTAGGATATTTTTTAAGAGAACTATAATTATTGTGTCGTATTAGAATGTTAACCTGTATTATTTTGCCGAAAGGACATCGAGAGTTCTCGTTCATATATCGACGAGCTGTACTCTCCAGACGGGGCGAAGGTTGTGGAAGCCCTGGTAACGCTAAAGAACTCGGTGATCGGCAGCAATCGGCAGAAGAGTTCTGTAATTCAGCAAGGAATTGTGCCAAGACTCTTGCAGCTCATGTCAGATGAAACTTTGGATCCAAATATTAGAATTGAAGCGACAATAATAATCGGTATGATGCTGTGTGCATGATCCTGTATATAACAATCACAATTTGCTGCAAAAAACATTCTTGTACTTGTAAAATTTTATTTTTTGTTACTATTTATATTTTGAGTATAATATAATAAAAGATGTTGTTCGGCAGGTTCATTAGCAAAAGGCACAGCTGAGAATGTAGTATCATTAGTGGAACTAGGTACAGCCACAATTCTCATAGAGCTTTTGAAAACAATTCCAATTGAAGCAAAATTGGCGGAAGCAGTGTTGTGTGCTTTACGAAGTGTATTTCTGTATCCACCTGCACCTGTTGCAGCCTTGCCTGCTGACATGAGACTTTTAACACGACTGACACGTATGTATCATTATAGCTCTTAATGTTTGCTTCATAAAAAGTTTTTTAAGTATTGTTAGTCAGCAAGTAATTTATAAATAAAGGTATGTGTTTTAAGATGCTCATAATAACATTTATTGAAATTGTCAAAAAGTATCAGTAACAGTATTGTCAAAAATAACAGATTACTGGAGGATTGAGTTTCAGACAATTGCTAGGCATGCAAAATACTTACAAAATTACAATAACCTTAAAAAATTACATTTCTAAATACTCATGGACTCAAATTAAAACAGAATTTGAAATTTGTGAGTGAACTATGCTGTTGAATTACTTTTATTGTTAATTGTGTAACTGCAGCTTTAATTTCAGTTATCATCTCATTTCTTAAGCATCTAGCAAAGATCCCTAAGTTATAAGCTGTTAACATGTAATATTTTTTTTGTGTTTATCATTGTAATAGAAATAGCCCGTGAGGGATCACCAACAGCACGGGCCTGTGTTGTACGGATCCTTTCGATTTGGTGCGGGAGTCCTTTGGAACAAGAAGCGCTAAGTGCATCTGGTGCATGTGCTGCAGTGGCAGCCATGTTATACAATGGTCGCGGAGCCCCACCACCTGCAAGGGCCCTCCCAGCTCTTGATTTACTAGCTGCTATGTGTTTTGAAAATGCAAATGTTGCACAGGTTGCCATGAATACTAGGTGGGTGCTGTTGTAGGGAAATGTGATGAATATTGACATGTTCCTTAAATTGTTTTTAGTAATCTTATATAGTAGAATATGTATCTCATAGGAGAGATATAAATAAATGAGTTTTTACTGAATATTATTTTTCTTTCTTATGTTTTTTAACTGGTTGTGATAGATCTTATGAATTGACAGTTTTATTCATTATATTTTAATGTTCAAGGTATAACGACCGCACGATACCAGAGCTCCTCACATACCTCGTGTCGCGTGACAAGCCCTTGCCTGTCGCCATGGGAGCAGCGCGATGTCTCACTTATATTCATAGAGCAGGCGCATTAACAGCAGATGATAGCAGGTCAGGTTCTATCAAGTGTGCACATACCAACTCAAATTTGTTTAATTTATGGTTTTCATGTAGGCATCAGGGTCCACAGTTAGCATATTTGTATTTTATTTATTTGTTTTTTTTTTTTATGTAGGGTGGTTTTTGGAGCTCTGCCATGTTTAGCGAGACTTTGCACTAAAGAAATGCCGGAAGATATTAGAGCCACTGCTGCTGAAACTTTAGCATACTTGGCTGAGGTAGGTTCTCATTTCTTTATATTTTTTGACCTTCTCTATGGGTATGTAATTTCCTTAACATAATGATTAGTGACATAATGTAATATGTATCATTATTTTATCATGCAATCAATAGGTCGACACATCACTACAAAGGCTAGCAGCAATTTCGAACCACCTGATGAGCTCTCTAGCAGACATTGTGAACTGCAACAGTGCAGCAGCAAAGCAGGGTGCATTCAAATGCTTTGCATCCCTTGGGGCTAATGATGAGGATATACGAAAGAGGATAATAGAAACACACGGACTGATGGTCCACGTGGTCAATGGCATGAATAACCCAGAACCTTCAGTGAGTATTTTATGAAATGGAATTCTTTGATTATGACGTATTATTGTTTCTGTCTTATACTGAGTTAATGATTCTTTTTCTTACAGGTAAGGTTAGCTGCAGTGAGGTGTTTGCATTCACTATCAAGATCAGTACAGCAACTACGGACGACATTTCAGGTAAAATTAAGTTTAGATAACTATAATTTCAAATAGTTATAGTTGACCTGTGAGCTATTTTTTTATACTTTACCTAGTTGGTTTTTATTTGCAAAGTATACTTCTGAAATGATTAAAATTTTGTTGCTTCTTGATCAATCACTATCAAACAGTGGTCCATGAATGCACCCAGAATGATCTGTGAAGCCATCCTAAAAAATGATTTTAAGTGACAGCGTTCACCTGGCCACTATTTATAAGAGAGTCGCTTAATGGTAAAACAGAAAATTGGAATAAGCAAGAAAATAGAGTAATTTGGTTTTTATTTGATTTTTATAACTAAATGAGTACTACTATGAGTTTCACTCACTCAGGATCACGCAGTGTGGCGACCGCTGATGCAACTACTAAGTGACTCGCCAGGAACCGAACTACTTACGGTTGGTTCATCTACCCTTTGCAACCTGCTGCTAGAGTTTTCTCCAGCTAAGGAACCCATGTTAGACCAAGGTAAGAAACCTCATAAAATAAGGTAGTTATGGAGTTTTTTTGACGAACTAAACATTTTTTTTATACGAAATTTAAGCATGGACTCCACTGTCAGGATATTGTCAGTATTTATAATAACAATAATATCTAATATCTTTGTAATACATTTTTGTTCTAGGTGCCGTAGAAATGTTATGCAATTTGACGAAAAGGCCTGAATCCGCTTTGAGACTAAATGGTATATGGGCGCTGATGAATATGGCGTTTCAGGTAAACAAGATTTAGAGATAAAGGTATTTAACTTTACCAGCACTAGGTCCTTAATAGAAAAAATACATGTCCTCTATAAATCCTAAAGTTGATAGAACAGTTTAACTCATTTGATATGTACCTTTTCCTAAATACTTTAAATCTGTTAAAAGTTTAAAATATTCAAAATACATGAGGCAGATGTTTGAATAATATGTTTCTGGATCTAATTAAAGTATTGTAAATGAGTCAAATGAAGTATGAAACTACTTTTATTCCAGGCTGAGCAAAAAGTAAAACAACGTATCCTGAGCTGTTTAGGCACAGAACAGATGTTCAGATTGCTAAGCGACAGCGATACTCGAGTTATTATGAAGACATTGGGGTTATTGAGGAACCTGCTCTCCACCAGACAGCATATTGACGCGATAATGAGCGAGTATTCGTCGCAAGTTATGCAGGTAACCGGTGATTTCGATAGTCAATAGAATTACATAGGTATATAAAACTCACGATTTAAAATGTCAGATGTGAACACATTGTATTTGATGTCTTGAATGAAATTTCTATAATCATTAACTGTGCTCCGCGGCTTTATTTATGTATTTAATTTCTTTTGTAATATTCGTAATTATGAATTATTTCAATATCTCACAGAAACCTTAAATAAGGTTTTAATTACCTACTAACAACGGTAATTCCAAAAAATTTTCTACAATCTGACGAAATCGGAATTTGTCCCTTACTATGTATGTAAATTGTACAAATTTGGGTTTCTTAGTGTAATGTGAAATAAAATGTTGGGTATTCTAGTGGCGTAGCTGCAATGTGTATTATATATCTTTTTCAGGCAGTCATAGTCGTCCTGGAGGGGTCCTATCCGGCGGAAGTAAAAGAGCAAGCTCTCTGCATACTAGGCAACATCGGAGATGGTGAGAAAGCTAAAGATCTAATCATGGCCAATGAGGATGTGCTGAGAAAACTGGTCGATTATTTGGTAAGATTCGGTTTGAATATTCGATTTGTTTTTATTTGAAACCCATGTAGTGATAGTGAAGTAGTATATGGTGTGGTGTACGGTTGTTGTGTCAGGCGCACCCGGAGAGCAAGCTGCAGGAGGCGGCGCTGTTCGTGGCGGGCAACCTGGTGTGGCGCGGCGAGGCGGGTGCGGCGGCGCGCCAGGCGCGGCTGGCGTCGCTCGGCGTGCTGCGCGCGCTGCAGCTGCTGCGCGCGCGCCGCGACCACCATCTGCACGACAAGTACGACTATTACATTACATACATTTATTATACGATAATCACATCATGTAACTACATTATTGCTAACATTGCCTAACATGCATAAATACAAACATGACAAAAACGATACAATAATGTAAGTATTATCTCCTTACAAATATTAATCAAAAAATCATATATGCAACGATTCTACACTTTCGTAGCGTAAGTGATTATGTTATGCCAAATTGCTATAAAATAATTTTAGCGTTTATGGAACAATAAAAAAAAAAACTCGATAAAGCTGAAAAGAATGCGGCTTGGAATCATCTGTGTGACTTATAAAATTTTTTAGGGATGACGACCGGGGAAAGAATACGAAATTTTATTTAATCCTTCAGTTATTAAACTAGATTATTAAACAAAAAATTCGAGACGTATTTTTTCTTTTCTCAAACAAATAAACAATGCCAGTGGTTATCTTTGACCTTTGTTATTCTTACAGACAAATTAATTAAGGATTTTTGATATTAAAGTAACATACTTGCATGGTATCATTTATAATACAATAACATTTTTTTACAGGGTCAAGACTGCTCTGGCGCAGTTTAACGAATTCACATAATATCACAGGAGCTCCAAGCGGAAACGTACGCGCCGCGAGTGAACGTGTGACGTGGTACCGTGGCGCGGGCCGCATGTGACGCTCAGAGATCAAACGCTTGTGATAGTCAACGGACAGTGAGGTTTCGAGTCATAAAACTTAGTTACTAAATTTGTTTTATGTTATTTTAAACTCTAAGATGATTGTACATAGATAAGTTAGCTACTTGTTATCTCGTCTTTAAAACGTTGACATTATTTATTTTAATATAACGCGGTCAAATATAGTATCTCGTATAATCGCGCTAGGTTTGCTCTTTAGGTTGTATAAAAGTGACCGAAAAGAAAAAATGAGACATGTGATGAAAGTTTTTATGACAGTTTTCTATATACTAAAACAATTAAAAAGTTTTCAACAGCAATAGGTGGGTTTGTGATACTTTATCCCCGATTCATATCGGTTTATCATGATAGCTTCGAAGTGTGTCGATAAAAGTGACCACTAATTGTACGTCCATTGGATTGCTGATGTTTATTTAGATGACAAATGCTCACAAAGCGGTAATTTTTATATTTATTTTAGTCTTTTTAGAAGGTTTCAAATTTGTAAGACTGTTTCGGTCATATGTATAATAAAATAAAACAAAATTCGACTAATGTTATTTAAGTACTTTCTACATTAGAGGTTCTTACCTCATATCTAGAAAGGAAAATAATGTAATGTAGTCAAACTACGATAGAATAAACTGTTTAGGGTATTTGTTGGCTAATGGGTAATGGAGAAAATATTTGAAAGGTAGCTTTTGATAATAAGAACTTTAAAGCTGAAAGTATATTTGATTGAAACTAAAATAGGATGATACGTTTTTATTGTAAATGTTTGAATATTAATAAAATACCAAAAAGTCGATTTCATACTAAACCTTATAGAATGCATAGTTGTTCGTTTAGAACATTGATATCACCAATATGCGCATTACGCCGATGAAATGTATGAAATTAAACACATTAAGACCGAATTTAATTTGGTCGAACTTTATTTTCTTCTATTTTATTTTTCAACATCGATTTGCTATTTGCTATAAACTCTTGTGCTATATTTCTTGCACTTCGGCTAAACGATATTGAAGTTATTGTCAGATAAAAATACATTGTTCTGACCTCACCTTGCCCAACTCGAAGCAGAGGCCTAGCTTCGCTCAGTCCGTCAATAAAGGTCACGGACCAATAATAGCCTAAGATCCCACCGCAAAATTGTGCAGGTATCTGTTTTTTTAATGAGACTTCGTTAAAGGAATGATGAGTAGATATGTAATGCATTAGTTTCGGGTTGCCTGTAAAAAATTAGCCGCAATCACCTTTGATGATTTTTTTTGTAATTAATATTTTTATATGAATTGCAGGTATATGTTTTTTAAATAAAATATACGTCAATTTGAAGGAAAAGATGTGAAGAATGTAAAAAACAATGGTTGCCAACTCCCAGTCAGCCGCAACTTCAGGGTTGCCAGGTGTAAACAGGTACATTATTGTTAATTATGTACGGTCATCTGTTTTTTAGATAAATATTATAATAAAAATTAATCTATAGTATTTATTGTTCATGATAATCCATGGTTGCCATTAAAAAAAAAGCCGCAAGCAGTGGTTGCCGTGATTTGAACTTATTATTTTAAAAGCTAAAAATGATGAAAATTGTATAAATTGTACACAATTAGCGGCGAAGTTGGGTATCTTATGTCGTGCTCTACCTGCAATTCATGCGTTCACTGGCTGTGATTATTCAGCGGCATTTTATAATAAAGGAAAAGTCAGGCCTTTCAAATTTTTTTCTAATAACAAAACCTTTCAAAAATTTATCGCATCATTGACTGATGCAACTGACGTCTTCGATGAAAAAAAAAATAGTAAGCTTGTACCTATTGTCCAAGAATTTACCGCACTTATAATAATATATATATGGCGTAAAAAATGCACTGGGGTAAATAACGCTCGATATCAGATATTTCAAAGCAATAATTATTCTGCAACAAGAATTAAATATATATTTTTTTTAAAGTTACTCGTTTTGACTCGAAACTAATTCCGCCTTGTTGGAAGTAATTGAAACAGAAAATGTTGCAGACCATTTTTATAAATAGTATGTGGCAAAATGCAACAGATCCATGTTGTGTGCAATTAAATGATTCAGATAACGTTAATACAGATTCGGAAAATGAATAAAATAACATTGAAAACAATGTATAATTATAGCAATTATATTTAAAATAAGTATATTTTTTAATTCATTATTTGAAAAAAAAAAAACTTTAATACCTACATATATAAATTTTTCAATAAAAAAACTTATCGAAAATTGTTAATTCATTAATGTCATAATTATATAATGCATTGCTCTGATTAATCAATATTCATTATTTCCTTTTAAATAATTACAACTAAGATAATATGATAAATTTGATAATATTTGTAACACAGAAAACAATATTAAAATAACAAAAATTTTACTTGAATATTTTTTTTTTTCTAGAATGAGCGAAAGTAATTCGATTTTCTTTAAATATTCAATAAACGTTATTTAGAAAAAAAAAGATTCCTTTTTTATATAAGAAACATTGTCATTATATTAAAAAATCCATGCTTCATAGATAAGAATTAAAAAACATGATTACTTTATCTATACTACGTTATATCCTTGTCTATAACAATAAACGGTCCGTGCATTCCTTCCCTCTCACTCACTTTCATTTGAAGCGAAAATAATAAGTTCAAATCACGGCAACCACTGCTTGCGGCTTTTTTTTTACTGGCAACCATGGATTATCATGAACAATAAATACTATAGATTAATTTTTATTATAATATTTATCTAAAAAACAGATGACCGTACATAATTAACAATAATGTACCTGTTTACACCTGGCAACCCTGAAGTTGCGGCTGACTGGGAGTTGGCAACCATTGTTTTTTACATTCTTCACATCTTTTCCTTCAAATTGACGTATATTTTATTTAAAAAACATATACCTGCAATTCATATAAAAATATTAATTACAAAAAAAATCATCAAAGGTGATTGCGGCTAATTTTTTACAGGCAACCCGAAACTAATGCATTACATATCTACTCATCATTCCTTTAACGAAGTTTCATTAAAAAAACAGATACCTGCACAATTTTGCGGTGGGATCTCGGGCTATAATGTAGGAAAACTATCCGAACAATATTAGCAAAACTATAAGGCTGCTTTATCCGATGTAGGTAATTAGTATTCTTATTTCAGGGGATTTAGGTTTACTTTTTATTAAAATTAGCAAAAGTTTCATTTAGATGAGAGGTTACTTTACCCGAGATGCTACGATTTTGTACTGTATCATCAATAGCTATGATGTATTATTTATTCTGTGGGACATATTTGGGAATTTAATTTAAGAGAAATCAATAGTTACTAGTATTATGAATAAAACGAAATGAATTTATACTCGTTTTGACATTTAAAAGTAGACATTGTATAAAATAATAACAGGAATAATGTTGCGATGAGTGATTTAAATTTGTACCTATTGTTCTTCAAATCGTGAATGTTAAAAATAAACAATATTATAATGTAGATAATACTTTTGCCATAATAAAGTACGAAAAAAATACTCATTCGGTATGTGTTTATTGTAAGTAAAATTGATCTGCTTGTTGTAACTAAATAGGTGGTAAATATTTTCTGTTTGCGATAGATCCTCAATTTGTATATAAAGAAACTATGGCCTAGAATGGAAAATTTCTATTTATTCAGAGAAAATATCCTGCTAATGAAAACTTCTTCATTATCAACATGACTGATCATTCATTTAAACCTTTACGTGGTTTTCTACTATTTGTAAGCCTAATGATTTGCAGCATGGTTATCAGATTTCATTTATGATAGAACATATTTTCGTCGGTTTACATATTTCTTCAGTTTGACGGTTAATTTCTATAAGAAGACTATGTTATGCTTGACAAGTGAAAAGGTATTCCAGGTAGGTCAGAGGTATTCATCTAATAACATTTTAATTTTCGATGTAAGTACGTAAATCGAGTTATATTTTTTTTATAGGGTGAAGTATTCTTGATAAGCGTGTAAGGCATTTTTACCCAGCTTTACAGCAGCCAGTTTACGCTCGCAGTAAATATTACACCTTAATTTTTTATTTAATATTTTTAATAAAATTAAATAAAAAAATATTTATAAAACAACAGAAGTTCATAAATAATAAAGTAGGAAAAACTATTTTTTTTTCGAACTGAATACTGAAGCGCAGTTGGCCAGCTAATGGGCCTTCACTGCAAAACCGGACGGGTGGCGAGACTCCTGAAAGGAGACTCTTAAGCCTTTTAGGTTGGTTTAGGGTTTTTAGCCCTGACCGACCCGAGGGCCCCCCGAGGTGGGGGTCGCACCTCGGCTCGGGCCGTCAGGAGGTGTGTTGACACGACTATTATGTTGCAAGGGAACAGAAGGTCCCTGCGGATAAGTCCGACGCGCGCCGGGTGTATGTGGACGTCTTCGACCCCGCCGGCGGGGCCGCTGTAACACTATCGAGTATGCTAGGTGTGGGTGAGGCCGCATGCCGCGCGGCAGCTGCCTGTGTGTCGGTGTACGGTTTGTGTCCGTGGGAGGGGGCGCGGCGGCCGCTATGGCAGCCGTGATCGAATCGGCAGGAAAAACTAAGTCCTAATTGGATTTCTGAAAAACCGGTAAACTTAGTCCGGTTTTGCAGTAATTAAAAACAGGTACGTACCTATTCGATGAGAAAAATAAATTATACAATCTGTCCGTCTACCGGGAATATGACTACAATACATGTATATTAACTTCTTAACTAAAGTCTGACTATCTAATACACTAACTCGTAGGAGAAACTACTTACTAAACTTCTCAATTCTCATATACTTACTAACGAGCAATGAATTTGTTTACCTATTTCTACGGTAACTTGCAAATATTATAGATGATTTGGTAACCGTCCTGCAAATCTTAAGTATTCCTGCTATTAAGCCTAAAATATTTGTTGTATAGAAATCTTTCCTCATATTTAATATATTTTTTTAATTTTATTCAATCGAATGCAAGTCTCAATTTCTGTATTTCGTTAATATTATGCGTTACATTTTTAAAGTTAAATTATGAAAACAATATTATCTGTGTTTTATTCTTGGATTCTAAGAAGACGTCCTAAGTTCATTAAAATACATTTTAAATAATAATTTCTGATGCTTACGCGGTTATTACACATTGGAATAAAACATCTACGTAATGAAATTAATTCGCGTAAGTATATTATTTTTATGCTGACATTTCGAAAACATTAAATTTGATTAACTGAATTTCTTGTAGATTCCGTAATCAGAAAATGGAAACAAGGTGGAAGTTGGTAGGTATCCTATCAAATCATTTTTTAAGTCATTTGGGTAAATATAGGTAGGTAGGTACCTACCTTGATTATAAATATTGCTCTACATAATATCTTAATGGGAAATATTACAAAGGTCTAAAGGAAAGTTCACCACTACAAAAGTTTTATCGAGACTAAAGGTCAAGGTCTAGCCTTCTCTTTATGCTGCTGTCGCAGACTTGGCACACGCGGTGCTTGCGGTGCTAGGTGCTATCTATTCTTGGGCACCTACATTATGTGACAGAAAGACACTTTAACGTAAGTTAAGTACTTATCTACATAATTTATTTACATGGAAGTAAGTACATACGTATTGAAATGAAACACCTAGGTATATCTGCGTGTTTTATTTTCTTTGCTGATGTTTCGATAACTACACAGTTCCCATATTCGTAGCTGACTGAGCTAAAAGCTAAAAGATAAGTCCATAAGATGCGTTTAACTGTGCCTACTTTCATATTCTTACAATACGCTAGACTCCGTAGGTAGGTACCAACATAAGATCACAGGTAGCGGCACAGATATGTCTATGTAGATATGTCTATATGTGTCTACACATTATAGTACTAAGAGCGGGGATGGGATAAAACTGCGACACTAATGGAGTGCCTCTTTAGTAAGACGATTTTAGTTTATTCTGTTACCTACCGAATTGTTAAATTCAGTCTAGGCACAGAACATTATGACCGCGTGATAGAAGTGGTACCTATAGGTACCACTTCTATCACGCGGTCATATTTGAGCATTAATGAAAATATTATTAAATAGAATAGTTTTTTTTTAAATCATAGGGCCTTCACAACTTATACGCTAACAGTAAGGTACTTATACTTATGTGCATGTGCAAGGCTTCTTTGTACATGCACATAAGTATAAAAAAGTAAAATGGGTTACTTACCTACATAAATAATAAAGGTAACAAATGGTTCAATAATTTAGATAATGGTTAAACAAGATAACAATTAATATGACACGGATAGGATGTAGCAACGTATAATTAGGTATATCTAATACCTATGTGTACAATATTTAAGGTAGGTAAGTACGTGTAATAAATGTTACGGTATGTAGGTAGGAAGATAGGTATTTTGGCATTTATGTAATCTCCAACTTATTTAAAAATCTCAGTATTAATCGTCGAACACGAAATACTTTTTAACGAGAAAGAATATTTTTAACGAGCTTTTGATATTACTTATTGCTCGATGGTCAAAGTAGCGGAATGCCTTTGAACTTGCCGTACCTAATGATTGTAGTCGACCTAGTCGTTTTCATATTCCGTAAGGGTCTCAGTGAACGTTTAATTTAAAACCTATAGGTACTTCTTTGACTAATTTGCAGACGATACCTGATTAATTCTTTATTATATTTTTCGAATTAGTTACTTACTTTCACAATAATTGTCATAAAACATAGATAAGTAGGTACCTGCTTATACGTTTTATCAACATAGTCACTTAGTGTACCTATCATGCATACCTACCTAGCCCTGTACGTGTTTGAGTTTATAGATAGGTATCCAATAAAAAATGCGCGGTGCCTACAAGCTCATATTACAACAATTTGCGTTTTATTATCAGCAATTTGGGGTAGTTCGGTAGCCGCGGCGAGGGTCGGCACCTGGAGTCGACTCTAGAGGTTCATACGACCCGGGAGACTCGTAACGACCGGGGAACGCCGGCTAGGTCACCATATTAAATAATGTCGAGGCTTCTTTGACTTGTTTATTTGACTTTGTAGCTTTAGTAGTATTCAGTCATTTATTTTACTAGGCAGGTAAGTAGGTATCTAGTCTCTTTGAAACAGTTCTCTACATTATCTCCTACAAGTCATTTTCGATGTTTCCTAACAAATGATTTTCATTGTAAAAAGTTAGTTAATGTTATTTGTACTTACTGTTATCGGTATTTCTATCGGACCTAGTGACCTTTTATATGGGCACCCACCTACACATTTCATTAAATCGGTAAGTACCTAAGTATTTGAACAAAGTACCTACCTGCAGCTAAAATATTTACAAGCGTCTCATAGATAGTTTTTTTGAAAAAAAACACTGTTTAATGTTAAAATGACACTAGAACACTTCAGGGATGTGGCATGACTAGGTGCATACACGGTAAATCAACGGCTGGCTCACATAAATAAAGACTGATAACGGCAGAAATAGGCCAACCGAGACACCGAGGCCGCACTCGTTGAAAGCCTGGCAATATATTTAGTTGACTTTAAATTTAAAAACTAAAGAAATATCTTGCCGTGTGAATGGGAAAATGTACAATTAGGTACTGTCTACTACAGCAACAGTTTTAATCACTGAATTAAAAAATAGTAAAAAGCGAGACACAATATAAAATATCTCTTGTTCTAAAAAATCCTGAAAAAAAATTAAAAACGTTCTTTTATCAAGGTACTAAGCACCATAAAGTACAAGTAGGTACATAGGTACTTTATGCTAATTAGGTATGATATTAGTTGTTGATTAATATTATGTTCTTACTGTAGGTTACACTACGAAGTGAAGGTATCTACAAAGAAAACCCAAGGTGCGACCTAATACAAACATGAAACAACAGCATAGGCATAGGCACCTATACAAATATTAACATTCAGTTTAATCTTAACGACACCTTGTCGCGTGAATATTCAGTGCAGAACATGCAAGTTGTGAGACTTTGTAAAGTTGTACCAACACACAACCCACATACAGGAAGCTTCCGCGCGTGCTGTTGCATGTTATGCCATCACGTCTGCACTCTGCACCCCTGATCCTGAGCTCGCATTTCACAGCTTGCACAATTTATACGTTTACCGCTTAAAAGGTGTAAATATCTGAAAGCAAACTACGAATAACTATTAGGTACACTTAGGTACCTATATACTTCAAAAAGTAAATATTACCACAAAAAACATGTAAAATAACATGAACTAAGTAGTTAGTTCATGTTATTTTACATGCTATTTTAGGTACTTAGCGAATCTAGGTAGATAGGTATATAATAATATTAGTAGGTAGGTACACATTATATATTATGTTATTCATGTCATTATATACATTAAAAAAATATTTTTTTTAATTGTCTAGTTGTCATCGCTAGTAATTGGAGAATTTAGTAACCACAATGTAAACAAGCGCTTATGTAGGTAAACTAGGTGGGTACATATAGGTAGGCGACAATCCTTACAATATCGCACCTTCGGTGGTACAAGGGCACAATTGTCAAAAAATCCAAAATTGAGTTAAGTATACAGAAATGTTCCAAATTTTTTTTGGAACATTTCTGTATACTTGGCTCATTTTTGGATTTTTTGACAATTGTGCCCTTGTACCACCGAAGGTGCGATATGTACCTAAGTAATATGTAAATAGGAACATGTTACTTCGGAGTTCGGATACAAATTGAGCAGCAGTAGGTACCTACCCACTGCTCGGGACAGAGCGTTTAGGGCGAAAAGGATTACATACAATACAAGGGTACGGAGGGGTTTCGTTTCAAACTCAGCTCATGAAACTTAAAACACTCTTGAATTTAAATTTGCAGAGACGTCGTCGTAAAACAGGATATGTAAACAGAAACAGAGTTTATACGTAGTCGAGGTCGCCTAGGCAAAAACATTTTTACCGTGAAGACGGATCAATGTCATCATTACAAAGTAGGTAGGTAGTATGAGCTTTGCAAATTGTGATGCTTTTATTTTTTTTCTATAAAGGGTGTTTGAAAGCTTTCAGCCAGCAATAAGTCAAGTGAACAAAAAGAGCGCAGGGGCGCGGGCGTAATGGTCCATCAGCGAGATAACGGGCCCGAATCTCCGCTCGCGGATAAATGGCTAGAGACAAAGGCTAAACAAAATTGTTAAGATTTTGGCCGGAAATAAAGTTGCTCGCGGAACCCACGAAATAGGACTATATAGGTGGATTTTACGGGTTCCGAAAAAATATGGAGCTAATAGAAGTGCTTTTGTGTTAAGGCCGAATAAAGAAGAGATTTAGAATAAAGAACAAGAAACTATGTACGAGTAGGTATACCTAGTTAATTTAAACTTTCAATTCAATTAAACTAATTATCATTAAGTATTTTAATTACCTATTACAATTATGTCATGTCAATCATGAATGCGGCGAAGTGGGAACTGAATTTATTTAATTTCTGTATAAAACAAAGTCGCCTTTTCTGTCCCTATATCCCTACGTACGCTTAAATCTTTAAAACAGTGTATTAAGTGTAGTTTGGATTGAACATACAACATTGTTCCGGTTAAACATTCATTGTCTTTGCAGTAAATTATATATCCCTACGTAGTTATATGAATCTATAGATAATTACTTGGGAAACTTATTACTGCTAGGTAAATGAAAATAAAACAAAGTCACCTATCTACTAATTCGAGAAAGCGGGAAATACTCCACTGAGATTTAAGCCTATTTGCCGCAAGTTCTTTTGCTATATGTAAATAAGAAAACTACTGCACCCGCGACAGAGAGTCTAGCTTATTAGCTGGCTTACTGGCTTTAATTAAAACTTTGGAACTAAGTTAAGGTTTGGTTACTAAAGCTTAGTTGGCGTGGTTTCCTACATATGTACTTACGTATCTACATAACAATTTAGATTGTAAAGTCACTTATTACCTACCTCTGCACTCTGTCCCTAGGTACCTAACATTGAAAACATAATAAAAATATAATCTTAAGTACATACTTACCTATTTAGAAAATCAAAATATAGAAAAAACCTAAGTAGGTACATACATACATTTTTCGCTAATGAACAATTTTAGCGACTGCAAATTAAATGGGACCTTTTTTCAAAACAACAAAAACAATTGGGCGATCTTTCATAAGTTTTCGGTCAGTGAACTCCACGCATGAATGTAGCATTTTTCTTTCAACGGCATTCGGATTTGCATAATCGGCGATAGGTACCTACTGGCTGAAGGGTTGCCGCGGGTCACTGCACGGTGTTAATCCCTAAGTGGCGGGGAAAGCCAGGTTACACATAATACCTGCTATAGACGTGCCAGCGTTGAAGCTAAAACCCACGTAATTAATTGAGTTTCATAACCGGACTTATATGTACCTATTTGGATAAGTATATTATTATGTTGTTTGTGTTAACTTATAATGATAAAATGTAGGCAACTATAACGTCGATTAAATAAATATTAAAAAGCTTCACACAAATAGTACATAAAAGATCTGGAACCAAAATGACCAAAATAGATTTAAATTAACCTTCCTACAAATATTTAATAGGAGCTTAGTGAGGACTCGACATATCTGTGCTATTCCCTTACTAAGTCCTGAGGGATGGCATAAGTAATGCAATATTGTAATAAGCCTAATGTTACACGAGGGGACTACAGAGTGACGAACCTACCTAATCGATACTTACCTACTTACCATCATTTGTATATCAACGATATAATTAATGATGTGGTTTTCAGTAGATAGATACGCATCCGCGCGGCCGTGGTTTAACCAGGTATGTAAGTACCTAGTTAGTTTTATTATCTACGTAGATACTCATTAATTGAATAGTAAGTGGGTACCTACATCTGATATAAAGCGAAAATAGTTGACTTGAATACTTCTCTCAATTTTTTAGTCGGTTAGGAAAGTAAGTAACTTACCTATATTTAAGTGTAAATAAAATCAGCTCAATGTTCTTAATATAATAATCATATTTTTTTTTCATCAACTTCACTTCATCATTTGTATTACCTACTGTAGTGTTACTCATTACAAATCCTTTGAGATTTCGCCTTTAATCATATTATAGGTAATATCTCAACTAAATTGACAAAAAGGAAGCCCGTTTTAAAAAAAATATTTTGGAAATCCAATATCTAAATAGGTCAGCAAGAAGCAACAGAAAGTGCAACGTGAGTGGAACATGGTGGATACTGTAATGGAACAGTAAAGAATGGACCAAGACAAATGCAGCCCGCGTGGAACTTTGCCAGAATCTTCTTGATTACCCTCAATCTAGCCATTTGAACAAAAACGATTAATCGTCCCACAGCAGACAGACTTCTCCGTAATGTTTGTTTACTTGAAAATTTGTAATTGTTTATAATTAATTTTATCTATAATGTTGATGTTTATTGTGTGTGTGTCAATATCCTCAGTCGTCGCATTGCGTCGATGATGATTATATTATTACGGTTATTATTGTGTGTATTTTATATTCATTTAATGAGATACAATTGAATTTTATTGTATTTCATTGCCAACAAGAGTCATTACAATTTGCAATAAGGATTGGTAATAAATTTCTGAATAGGAATCTAAGTATACCATTTTAAAATGAAATGGCTAGCCGCATGATATAACAGGTAGGTACTTGTAAATAGGTATGTAATAGATATAAACGGAACTAAAATGGTAACTCCGTTCTAATGTAATTGAATCTACCTAAATTGAATGACAAGCCAATTTCGAACTATTAATAGTCTTTGCATTAGCATTAAATTTAGCTCATGTAAATCTGGTACACAATCGTTCTGATCTGATGATGAGATTGGATGGAAAACAATAGTTAGAAATGAATGACTAGAGCGAGGTATCCTACACGAATTCTTTTAAGTTTTTAACCTTTTAGGTAGCTAAAATTATTGAAAAAAAATACTCAAGTAAAAAGTCTCGACGGTAGGTAAGATGCTAAGTAGGTATAGAGAGATGTGTATGTAGTGATCTTTTAAGTGTTTAACCTTTTAGCGGAAATTATGGAAAAAAAAATACTCAAGTAAAAAGTCTCGACGGTAGGTAAGATGCTAAGTAGGTAAGTATAGAGAGATGGGTAATTCCGTAAAATTGGGCAATCTTCATCGCGGCCAGCGACATAATCGCATTATTCTTGTCTTAAGATGACTTAATTTAATTTTTGTTCAAAAGAATTATAGCTTAGGCGGTAGATCATTTTATGCTTCATGACAGTTTCATAAATTGCTGAGCTAGATTAATTTTCGATTAGTTCTAGTATCTATCAACTATGTATAAATAAACAAAACTGAAATCTGAATTAAACTAATGCACCTAGGTATATTTTGGTATAGGTACTTAACTATATATTATATAGGTACCTAGGTACGTGTTGAATTTGTATTGGTTCAGAATATCCGGGCAATATTGGGTTTTCAGCCCTCGAGCCGACGTCCAGTGCACTGGCGGTCCTGAATAGATTGAAAATACGAAGCGACTAGCTTTGCTCGAGGTACTTCAAAGTTATTGGCAGTTCAATTAGGTTTAGAAATATTGGGCACGTCAACTGTATCGTAGTGCAAATCCCTACTAATATTATAAATGCGAAAGTAACTCTGTCTGTCTGTCTGTTACGCTTTCACGCTAAAATTACTGGGCCAATTTAAATGAAATTTGGTACAAAGACAGCCTGGAGCCTGAGAAAGAACATAGGCTACTTTTTAACCGACTGCAAAAAAGGAGTAGTTCCTCGCGGACGAGGTCGCGGGCAGAACCTATGTATAATATATGAATAATATTAAAGTACCTACTTACTAAGCTTTTAAAATAGCCTTAAGTACCTATATAAAAAATATACTACTTAATAATTTCTGATGCCTTCGCGGTTATTACACATTGGAATGAAACAACTATTAACGGATTTAACTCGCGTATTTTTATTTTATTTTATTTGCTGACGTTTCGGATTCTTTACAGTTTCCATAATCGTAGCATGACTGAGCTGACAAAAGTCTAACGCTAAAGTATTATTTAGCGTTAGACTTTTGTCAGCTCAGTCATGCTACGATTATGGAAACTGTAAAGAATCCGAAACGTCAGCAAATAAAATAAAATAAAAATACGCGAGTTAAATCCGTTAATAGTTGTTTCATTCCAAAATATACTACTTACCTGTTATAGATCTGGTTGCCGCGTTCTTAACGGAATTTTATCATTCGACATTAAGTAGGTACGTATTTTTTTTCAAATTCGTAAAATGTACTTATTTACGTATTATTAACACATTCAACTCAGCGTGCCGAGAATGGAAAAACCAAGAAATCGGCAACGTGCGTAGTTGTATTTGTAAACCTTACTTACTTTTGAATGTGCCTTTAAAACATTGTTGTCACAGACACTTTCTGTAATAAGTGTGCAAGAAAAAGTGCATTACTACCTATATCTATAGAATGATGTTGTAAAATTGAATATTTTCAACTTTTTATTATTGTTATCAAGTCACGTTTTTAAGTTAGCTACATATACCTACTACCATCAGTACTTAAGTAGCACGTTCTCTAAAAGCTAGATCTGCACTTTTCGCTCCAGAACCAAGTAGGTCACAGCTGAGCTGTGCTTTCTAACACACGAACACAATTCTAAACGCTAGGAGACTAATACAGGATACTACAGGGCTATACCAACTTTACCTGACGTTTGGTATTTAAGTACCTATCTTCGGACTAAATAGGTATTTCCGTTTCTAGTCAAAGTTTAGGGAGTAATAGATAGGTAAAGATATATTTTCCGAACTAGTAGTAGCATTGAGACTTATAAGCGCTTGTTAAAGTCTAAATTGTATTTAACTAACATTTCTATTTCGAGGTGTGCATTCCGTAGAGGCAATGCTAAGAACACTTATTTGTAGTGCCTGCCCTGGTGCCTATATATGTTTAATATACGCGATTCCCAATACCGTAAAATGGGGTTACTTTGAGTCCTGGGGTTACTTTGATAAAAACTTCTTTTCTTACTAAAACTGGGACTAGTACTATTTCTGAACGCATTTATTACATTTTTATTTTACATTTAGCAGCATCGATAGACACTACAACCATGTGAATTATTGTAGCGCGATCGTGCTTCTGGTTTGATAGTAAAAAAATAAATAACATAAGAAGTTGCTTTTGGTTATTTTCATACCATGAATAACTTCTAAAGTAGTCGTTAAACTATAGCAAAAACATTTTTTTTACTATTTTTTCTATATCAGAAATATATCAATCTATAATAATCAATTTCATCAAAAACGATAACCTTTACGACTATTTTATTTTGGCGGTATTTTCGGCTAGGGGTGTCTCTGATCACTACTACGGGGCTACATTGATCAACTGATCTGTATCATTTCGTACTAGAAAAATGTGTTAACCCTTTCAATTATCTACTGTGTAAAATTATCAAATAATGCTATTTAAGTATGATATATGGCAAAATAGCACAGCACAAGCATAAGAGATAGAAGTTAAGGGCATACGAACAAATTATTTAAAACAAAATATTTTTTTCTAAAAATGCTCTTATTTTTCCTTTGTCAAAGTAACCCCAACCAGATAAAAATCATTCTAAATTCCAAACCTGTGGACGGATTAATTTGGTTTTTTCGGATGATTTACTCTAAATCAAGGATACTATCGAACCCCATAATAAAAAGAGGGGGTATCAAAGTAACCCCAATCATAGTATAAACTTGATCACGAACTTCTTATTTTTTTTCTCGAAATGTATTGATGAAAAAAAATATTTTAGTAACGGATTCGGTAGTATGAACAAAACCGATATTCCCATTTTTTTAATATTTTTTTTACATTATTGTATAAGGAGAAAAACACATTTGAATTTTAAAATTTACTAATGTCACCTCATTCCACGGTACCTACTCGATTTCCAATCAAACTAGAAGGCGAGACGGGTCCTTGTAACCTAGGTAAACCCATAATAAATGGATTTCATATTTTCTTAATCTCTGCTCTGTAGTGGAATCGTGCTTGCGTTAGGCGGCGAGAGTTGAGTGCACTCGGACCCCGATGAGGTCGCATTATCGAGTACGCTGCGACGTGCCGCGTGCGGAAACGAACCCGCACGGCAGCGGAATACAACTATGTAGATAAGGGTGGCACAGGAATATACTTTCCCTGTACTTTCATAATATTATAAATGTAACTTTTTATAAAGTATCTTTTAATAATATATAAAATCCTTTGTCCAGAATGACTGACGGATACGCGCACATATTAAACCGCAGAAACTTGGAGGGCCTGTTCTTTGTATGACGTAGCCGTCCGATAAGAAAGAATTTTCAGAAATTCTACCCCTAAGGAGGTGAAAAAGGGGGAGGGGGAGAGAGTTTGTATGTGCCTACGTCATTCTTTTTCAGTCTATTTAAAATTTTGCAAAATCGTTTTTTTAACTGAATAGATGAAAAAAGTAGTTCGTTTTATATTGAAATTCACCAAAGAATAAAGACAAAGTCGCGGAATAAATCTTGTATTTAATACAATATGTGTCATAATAACTACTTATCTGTACTACAAACACATTACCTATAGGTACTAGGTATAACGCAATAACGGTTTAATCTCCCGACTCCGAGTAGGAAACGTCGCACTTACAGTAAAGGAGAGGTTTGGGTACAAAAGGTGGTAATTTAAATAATTAGCGTCGCCGTGAGCCAACACAGTCTGACTGCTGAAATTAGGGTCAATAATAATTACAATACCATTACGAAGGCCCAAAAACAATGTTTGGTAATTTGATTTCACACGTACCTATCTACCTGGTTAGCGATAGCGTTCAATTAAATTCTTCTTTCATGGGTCTCTTAAATGTTCCTTGTAGGTACTTACCTACATATATTATGAGGCTTCATTTGCAAATGCATTTTATACATAAATCTCAGAATTTATGAGAAGTAATAATCGATTGAACTAGATTTTTGACACTGTTTTTCAAATTTTTAGTAAATTATTCATACGTAAATGTGTTTTCGAAAACGATTTCAATTAAATTTACATGTAGGTACCTAATTATGGCTAATTATTATACCTACCTAATTATATATATAATATGTCTTTACGTTACGGTTGTCCACAAGTTTACGTAAACATGAAGTGGGGCTTATAATTCAAACCTTCCCGTCTAGACATGGGCACCCTTTCAATTTTCAGTTGCTATCACTTTTTCATGGTACCGAATCGAAACATCACAAGAGCCATATATTCCTTTGTTGTTAGGTATTCTTTCATTTTGTTCCATTGGTCGCTGTGAGCTCGCCTGCGCCTGCCGCAGGACTTCGTTGAATTTTACAAACCAATTTGACAACGTAAGCCTATTAAATATTAAAAACGAAACGTTGGACAATCCATATTTTCGACATCGTTCTTATCCTTTCGTAATCCGGTTTTACACAATTCCAGTAACATTTAACGTTTAATTGCATTAGTCTAATACGGTTAAGCATAGGTTTCATGTGTAAGTATATATACTTAGATAGGTTTCTATTATACACGCGACGTGACTTAAAATTTTAGTTGATGTGTCAGAAAATACTTATATGCTTTAGTGATGTTTAATCTACGCTGGTTTCTATAGCTAATGAAACACAAACACATTTACATTATGATTAGATTTAAAATATTTAAATGAGCCACGTTTCAATTTCAAGTTATTTATTCATCAACCACTAAATAAATAAATGCAGTAACTAAGTACATACAGACTACAGACTGCACCAAGCTGGTTGTTGTCGCCGGGAAATTGGGGCAGATCTAAATTTAATAAGCCGTCGACCTGGCGTGGAGAACAAATTTCATTAAAAATTTTATTTGCTTGCTTCCGGGAGTGTAGGTAGGTACTTTTTAAAAGCGCTTTCCCGACAATTTGTTTTGGTAGTTCCGTATATTTAAATAAGGATTAAAAGTTCAGCGTAGTGATGATGAAATGTATATGTATTAACAAAAGGAGTCACAATAATTTCTGATGCTTTCGCGGTTATTACACATTGGAATGTAACAACTATAGACGGATTTAACTTTTGTCTATCATTTGATATTTATGCTTTCATATAGGCAGATTTTTCCAGACGTCGCAAGCAATTATTGAATAAAAAACGAAAAATCCTGTTCGGTAATAAATATTCTTCCATTGCCTTATTTCCATAAAAGTAAACATGAGAGGATTCTAATGTAATAAAAATACGCTTTAAGTAAGTAGGTATGTCGTTGTTTTGTGGTTGTTCGCTTTGCGCGATCCATTATTCATAAATATTTACTGTAGGTAGATACATTCTTAATTGACTCTAAGGATTAATGTAGCTACTTAGGTATAAAATATAGGGCCTGTTGAACAATTTTTATTAAGTTATTTATTACTGATGTAACATATACATACCTAAATAAGTATATCGTTTAAGATACAAATAATTAACTGCATAAGAATCCATGATAATAACACCAGAAGAAATACAAAAATATAATAGCTACATAGGTATATTATCTTAAGATTTTATTTTGTGAACTGTTTATTATTATTATATTGAAGGTACCCAACTTTCAAGATCAGATTTATTATTACCGGCTGGAGCGTTTAATAACAACTTCTGCTCCAGCTAAGTTGTCACTCCCAGAAGCGTAGATGAATTCGCGTACTTTATTACTTAGTACCGACTTTTGTACTTAAAACATTCAAAAACCACTTAAAGATCTACAACAACTTTTCAACAGTTTTAGTTACTTTCCATAAGCAATCAATAAATCATATCTGCACGTTCAACTAATGTTTCTAGAATAATAATATACTTAGTTAATAGTAGGTAAGTACCTAACCAATAAGTAAGTATGACCGTGTTTAATGTTTATAATTAAACGTTTATTTACCTGTGTACCTGAATCGGTTCTAGTATAGTATGTTAATTAGTTTATAATATGTTATTTATATAAAAGGTTAGTTTTCTTTCACTTTAAGAAAATCTTTGTTGATTCAGTGTGTTTGCGTATCGTCAACTAAGTCGCCTACGAATAGTAATGGGAATTGTACTCTAAACACCAGATTGTCAGTGCCAGTTTTTTATTAGAATCGTTTTAGGTTTAGGTACCGTTTTTTTTTAAATAAATTTACCTTTAGTCAAACAAGTACCTACAAGACAAAAATTGTACAGTCGTCTTTCATAACTGAAGTTTCCTTACCCAATATTATTGTGTCAAGGTTGGGTGATAAGGATGATGGATATATTTTGACCCGGGACACATCTGCGTCACAAAAGAATCTACCCACATGAAATTAGAAACTCGCAACCCGCGCTTCCATATGAATGGAAAATATGAACCCTCTCGAATATTGCTTGGGACAACGGTTCATAAACTGCAATGGCCAACCCAATAACGATAACAACCAACGATTACCAAGGTTCATTACTTGCCCGAAATAAATATGTCATCGATTTTCGGCCGGGTCGCTTGGAAATCCTGAAATTTACCTGGCACGTATGTACAAGGTAACAAACCGACACAACAGATGGTCGCATGAATAAAACAGTGGAGGGCGCTCTGAATATTTCAACCGAGCGTCGTTTGCCGCCAGCAACACGTTCGTTGGTGGGTATTCCACGTATAATTGAAACCTGAATTGTTCTCATACAGTAGATGCTCAAGCAGCATTACTTACCGCTGAAGTACCCGGATAACGACTCTACAATACTGAACTAAAAGTTTGTTCAAAAATTGACCTATTAATATTTACTTGAAAAAGAAAAACCTCTTCGAACAGTATTTTATTTTCCAAAGTAGGTATTTACTCGGTTATAAACGTCTACTCAATATTATTTACATTCTACAACGATTAAACTTCGTGAATACGAATATTGTATTTAATTGAGCTAGTAAAAATTTGAAAGGACTGAATATAATTATTAAACACCTCGATATAAAGTCTAAAACAGGAAATTCAACATCACCTGGCGCATTAAGAGGGTCGCTCAAGTTACAAATCGGTCCAACCAGGAAAAATTCTATGTAGGTACGTACAATATCCGTAAACGAATAGACTATTCGTAAAACCTTTTCTTTCAGTATTTTATACAAGACTTACAAAGCTCTTGTTGTTCTCCCCTGGGCACGTCATCTGTAGATGTAGGTAGTTAGGTACGTGCTAATCTTGAACATCTTTTAACCATGACTCAGATAAGTCTGCCGAGTACTTACAAGCATTCAAATATTTAGTTTGTTTATCCCTTGATTAATTACCTACTCATAAAATGTAAATGATTTAATCCATAAAAAAAACTCAACACACACTAATGTCTTACAGTAAGAAATGTTTTTTAAATACCTATATACCTACACACTATAAAATAGGCAGGTACAAGCGAAAATATATGAATTTGTAATCTTGGTTTATTTAAACCTTTTCCAAACTACGAACGAATGAAAACGGAAAACCATTAGGTATTTATAAAAACGTTATACGGATATCTTTTATGCAATTTTTAATACATTTCTCATCATTTTCTTTTAAATCGCCCTTTTTATTCTTTATTCCGTGTATTTCTAGAAAGGTAGATACTTATTTTTTATTCTCTTGTCGTGAACATTTAGCATTCATGTACTTTAATTTAAAATTTAAATGTAAAATCTAGATAAGGAAATTTGTCGAGTTCAGAAGCCTTTGTGATGGTGACTCGTACCCGCGCTCCAGACTCGCAGATTACAATTACAGATCAAAAGAGATTTCCTTATATAAGCAGTTCATAAAGTGCCAAATACTTACTACAAGTAATTATATCGGATTCAAAAAAAAGTACGTAGTCAATTTACATAGAAGTAGACAATTTATTTATTAAGCCGCACTTGGTCAATCTATTTATCAATATTAGGATTTAGTAAGTAATTACTTTGCAAAAAAAATATAAAATCTACCTGTGCCAAAAAATCATCTACGTGGTATTATAAAATGTTGGTTTCATGTGTTCATCTATATTAGACTTCACGTAGCGATCCTTTCCAATTTTTTTAATGTTAGTAATATTGAAACTAAACTCTGACCATTTTGTTGACTTGACGTGATATTCGATCATTGGCTGACGTTTCTTTTTACTGGTAAGGTTCCGAAACGTCAGCCAATAAAATAAAATACACGAGTTAAATCTTTTTATTGTGTAGTTTTTTCATTCCAATATTTTTATTTAATTTAAACCTGCGAAAGTTAATGTATAATTAACTACAGTTACGAGAAACGGTCTCAACACAAAGGCCATTAATTTCGCTAATTCTCTGTGAGGCGTTTAATAGTTGCTAGCTTTAGTGACTGCGAGTACCTAAGTAGGTCTCGAGTTTGCCGTCATGGAGTTTTTTGTTTTATATAACCTGCTTCCTGGCGGAAGGAACTCGCTTGAAGATTCATGCTCGTTAATAATTTAAACTGACAACAGAAAAAAAGTACGCTCGTAAAGCAGTTAAGTAGTAGTTAGTACCAGATTTTCATACCTTTTCGGATTCATATTTCGTATAATATTTGTTGTAGCTGTGTTGTATTTCTAATGGCAACCAGACAATAGTGTCGCGTTTTTTTCTAGGCATCAAATTCCAGAAATGTCTAACTGCATGTAGTAAAGTATAGCAGTAGTAGATGTAAAGTTCACATAAGCTGTCGATCTCGCCTTTTTTCGTCAATTGTACATGTAGTACCTACCTACATTATATCACGGCGTTAAAATATTAAATCCGTTCCGGGCGTTCCCTTTGTGAACCTATCTATTTACATTATCCTTTTTCTAACCCTCTAACGCCCGCAAACAGTCTCGAGGGTCCTGCCACCAACAAACATTGAAAATAATTTGTGACGATGTAAATGGTAACCTATAAAAGGGTTTGGTATAACATTATGAAGGACTCGCAAGGAAGTTGAAGTTTAGTGTTAAAAATAGGAGACTATCTTGAGTGCCTCAGATTGTAGTCTGCGAGGTAGGCACCTACTAAAATAATAATATATATTAGAATTTAGTACGTATTATTAATTGTAACAAGGATAAAAAAGATTTAAAGTTATTCATCTTGCACCTACTTAAACTTTATCGTTAAGTACGTGAAAACTAGCTGGTTTAAACGTAATGGGATGAAACGGCATTGCGGTTTGTTGCGTACGTGTTGCGTTTAACGGGGGTAAGCTTTATTACTGAAACTAATGGCGGCCATGGTCTTTAAAGTATCTACACAGAAAAACAAGCACTACATTTTCATATCGCTTGTTTTCTGAACAGAAACAAGACAAATATTTTGGACGTATGAAATTCGACATTGTAAATATATAGTTCTTAATTATAATCATAGGTACCTATAATAACTATCTATAAAAATACTTTTGTATATAAGTATTTGTTGTACTATAAATTTATAATCCATGTGTAGTTTTATTAATAATTGCTGAAGTTCTACTAGATAAGTAGTTACCTGTTGTGTAATTATACATGTGCAGAATTCAGTCGGCAACGAGCGTAAATCGTTATTTTATGTTTCGCAGGGCGCTCGAGCGGCATTAAAATTTCGCCACATCATTAAAGTTAGTCGCATGCTCCAATGTTGAGTTATGAATTTCAACGCGAGATTGTTTTCAGTTGTTAGTAAATCGCATGAATTGGAAATTGTAGATTATAACAATTGGATGGTTGGCTGGGTAAACAAAAAATATAATTAGTCAGGTTATATTATCGAATGTAACGTATTGTTAAAAACAAAAAATTACAAAGTTAAGGCGCGTTAATATTTAAGAGTGGAGTTTGTGATGTCAATTAGATTTAGCGGGGTGTGACATCACGCGGAACTTTAACGGGAAGTACCTACTTATCCATAAATATAGGTCGTGTATTTAGTCGAGACGCGGCAAATATAACCCTGTATTCGGTATATATAGATGATTATTGGGAGATATCTACACATTTCCTGATTGTCAGATTTAACGCTTGAAATTACTCAGACAATCCTAAATTACAAAAGACTTCGTCTAGCTGTAAGCTCGAGTTATACCTAGGTAGGTATATCTTTTTCTTCTGGATGCGGGTTCTAGCGATCTCATTGCAGTCCCGGTTCCGCAACGCAATCTCCAGATGAGGAACGTGCCTCACAGAACGGACTCGCGCTTAGCTTACTACCGGCTCGATAATTTACTATGGATTGTGTTGGGACTTTAGATGTTGTCGAATGAATGAGATTGTTGTTACACACCCGCGTGTTGCGATTGTGCACACGTGGACTTTGTACAGAATTTGATTAGGTGGGCAGGTAGATACGGTAGGTAGAGACGTATGTACTTACATTTTAAACTACTAGGCCGTCTTAAGCACCGAATTTACAAAAATGTAAGGCAGCACGTACGAGTATTTTGTTTTGATTTAATATCAATCAACTATTTTAGAAATTAATTAACTTTGAAACATCAACATGATGCATTAAGATATAATAATAGAAGACAAGTATCAAATGGGACAATCTAAATAATCAATGGTAGTCTTACTGCAGTCCGTCTGCTACGTGACTTCTCTTAACGACGCTGTTCAGAGATGAATTCAAATGTTGTGAGAATAAAATTGTAGCGGTGCATATACAATACAATAATAACTATTAAGAGGTTTAAACTCATTGTTAGGTTTAGGACACGTTCTCATTTAAAATATTGAGATTTAAAGGGCGAGACATCGTCCTATTTAGTCTTATCTCTGTTAAGATTCGTTTTATCTCTGTTTTAATCAATACATCGACTATGGCGTAGAGATCGTAGCGCTGCTACGAGCGTAGACTTTGTAACAGCTGCGACTACGAAAAAAAATGTCATTAATATTTTCTATCATATGTTTTTTTATTATTTGTGAGGTTTAACTTACTATTACCTACCTATTTTTATAACGAGGTTTACTCCGTGAGTGACAGTATTTATTATACATACAATAATAATATGTTTTATATGAAATCAGAAATCTTCACGATCATAGGTACTCTTAGATCGTACGTATTCTGTTACAGTGGTGGCTTATCTATTATGATTTTAAATACATTGTAATAAAGAGAAATTACTAATTAGATACACATGCCAAAACTGTCGCCTTATTACCGCGATATTATGCGTATGAAGCAGATTTTCACATCAACGTAGTCAATGCTAAATTAAGATTCTGTTAATTAAGTCCGAATTGTGATAGCGGTATTCTCATTACAGCAACATTCGTCGGATGGAAATATCAATTAGCGGCGAGTTGATCCGTTTTACCTGAGCCGGGACCGACCGTCCAATTTGAACCGAACCACGCAATAGCCCGATTCACCGTACTGAATGATCGGATATGAAATAAAGGATTATCGATCTGCTCGTTCTTTATTGTTGATTTATGAAATTGTGATTGGCATTATTTTTATGTTTGGATATTTATAATAAAAATAAATACTTTATTGCACAACGGTAAAATTTGACATTATTTTATTCATATAACTAGTCGATGATGTACATAATATGTGTGAATGAATAAAAAATATGTCATAGAATACAAAAACATGAAACAAATAAAAATAGGTGAAATGAATATGATTTATGTAAGTAAAGGTAGAATACGCGACATAGATAAAGTAATGAAGATACGAAGAACAAACTAGCCACTGTGTAAAAGTTTCCCATAATATCTCAGTATATACTTTAATTTATTGGATATTGGTGAGAAACATAAATTTACTAAAGGTAGCAAACCCCACACAAGCCGTTTATCAATATGTCAAAATATAATACAACTTATACCGATACGGTACAAGTCGACCTAATTCTAGATTTGGAATGACCTTTGAGACTAAGCTAAAATAAACCTAAATGTTTTGTGATTGAGGTTAAAATGGTTTGTTTGTTGGGATACTTGCCGGGTTGTAGCTCAGCAGGTGAATCCCGAGAGATGAGCGTCGTCATCATATTTCGTGTGTTTTGACGGCTTGGCGCTTCAGTGATATTAAAGATTTTTCGACGCGAAAACCATTAGGAAATTATTTTCTATTCTAAGTTGAGTGATCACTTGGCATGAATGTTTTTGAATATTAAAGGATAAAATGTTTATTCATAAGTATATGTATGTTATAGATGTCTACTAAGTTTTTATAGGTGTCTGTAAGTAGTACAGAGCTTTGTTTGATGAACTATTAATTGTATAACATACCTACTTTTCTTAAACCTGATTAAATCATTATACTATTGAAACTTAACAACAAATATATATAGGTACATAAAAACAATTATTCTGCGATCTCCCGATAAGGCATTAGGGTGCGGTTGCGTTTAAAGACAAGTGAGCTTGAGAGCGAGAAAGCCTCTCCACATATCCTCACCATTAACACAAGTGTTGCTTGTATCTTTAACGTTCTTATAAATACGTCCTTTTATTAATACTTAGTAACTTAGTATTGAAATAGTAGATATTATTCTTAGTAAATATTATTCTCAACAAAATTATTTATAAAGATTATGTGATTGAAAAAATATTTTTACTTACTAAATTTCATTGTAAATTAATTTAAATTTATGTGTTTAATAATTCCGAAGCAAATTATTAATATTTCCTATGTATATAAAACTTATAGGGTAAACGCGGAAAAAAATGAAACAATATTCCACATGTTGCGAAGTTTGCAACAATTTCTAAGCAGCAATCAGTGTAGAATGAGTTTTGAAGTAGCGTGCAAAAAAATACAAGTAGATACGTCAAAGCGCGGCATATTACTTTGGAGAGAGGGAGTCGAGAGCCTTTAAAATGATTGAAAATTTGATTGGAATGATTGGCGCGGGCGCTCCGCCGCGGCGCCGCGCTGCATGCTGTGCTTGGCGCGCCGCCCGATTATTGGTGCAAATTGCCAGACACGGCCTGATAAAAAACTGTCCTGAAATTACACCTAACAGTCTCGGGGCAAGCCCTTGTTATAGTGAATATGCTGAAAATTGTGCGGTGTCCGGAACAGAAGGCGTCAATTTAGCTTTTATACAATCAATTCAAAAAAAAAAGTAGCCTTTTCAATCTGTTCAATATAATAAGACTAAGAAATTAGAAGTAGGTACCAATCGATCTCATAGGGGTGAGATTGTTTTCATTTAGCTTCTCCCATTGCTCAGTTTAATTAAGTATTATTTATAAACAAAATGAACGATATCTCGACAATGACAAGGTATTATGGGTTCTTGTTGCAACTTCTAACAAATAACGTTGTTTTTATCTCGGTAGATACACGTGTATCTAACCTAGTTCTTAAAATAAACTGTTAAGCTTTTTCTAAACAAAATATAGCTACTTAATACAATATGTATTTTTATAATACCAGGTACTACTTTATTAGTGAAATACCTACTTAGGTTCCTGTAAAATACAAATACTCTTGCTAATTATGAAAAAAAGCGAATGTGTTAAATAAGAAAAGGTTAATTTACTAAAGAAATTCATCTATATTCTTGTAAAATTTATTAAGGGGATAGAAATGAGCGAGGTTAGGTTCCTCGTAGCTTTATTAAGGTGACATAAACTCGCGTCAGATAACACATGTAGACACGGGAGGGAAGGTAGGCTAATTAACCCGTTGAGTGATGGCGTGGCCATGCGTCACTGTCAACTACACGCGTCACGGCAAAATCTCTGACAAAATGTGGATTTAGATAATTAGCCGCCGTAAATCTTTTTTACACGCGGGAACCTAATTAAAAAAATAACCGTAATTCTGATACTTACAAACTAATGGGTACTTAAATTTTTAAATCTCTTATTCTGAGGTTAAGTACTTTAGGTAATAGAATATGGATATTATTATATTCTAAAAATTTAATATTGGTTGGTACGGTATACGTAAATTGGGCTAAAATAAATTGCGAAAGTGCTTTTAATATTTTTTTCTGATCAGTTAACGTTGCCCAAAAATAGACTATAAATAACGACGATATGAGAGTAAATATTATGGCAGAGGAAACTTTAAAATTCATGCTAGCTCAAACATACGAGTCTGTAGCATGTGAATTTAAATAAAATACATTTTAAATTAAAAAGCAGGGGAAATTTGGTTGTAAAATTTAGTCGCTGGATGTAGTCCGGCAAGTCAAACACAAGCGCCGAGTTAGATGCTTTATGACTCGTTCAAATAGAAATACTGACAGTGCATTGAAAAATGCATTTTAAATTCAGAATTCTATGGTTAGTTCTAAATAAAATATCATTTTTTTAGCGACCTCTACAAAGTAGATCATCCAAGATAAAAAATTTTAACAAACCCCCGACATAAAAACATAAAAGCCGTCTAAAAAGTATAAAAATAATAAAAACTTGATATTAGGTAGGTACCTAAGTATTAATAGGTATTTCTACAAAGAAAACGTCACGTCGGGGGGACCGCTCATCATTTACCTAATTGTACCTATCTATATCTATCTAATATGTATCGAAATCGAAGGTCCCCCCGACATGACGTTTTCTTTGTAGAAATACCTATTAATACTTAGGTACCTACCTAATATCAAGTTTTTATTATTTTTATACTTTTTAGACGCCTTTTATGTTTTTATGTCGGGGGTTTGTTAAAATTTTTAATTTATTTTTTTATTTCATACTTTTTGAAAGTAGGTAAGTAGGTAAGTAGGTAACTTATTATTTTTTTAACCAATTTACAATTTACATGGAATTCTGTAATGTACATGTGGTCCTCTTTCATTTTTCCTCACTCGGTTATATTTGTAGTCATTTGGTTAACCATTTCCACACTTTCAGTCCCTATATTTTTGAACTACTTAACTGATTTTCATTATAATATCAATTTTGTAATGTACACGTGATCCTCTTTCATTTGATACCCCACTCGGTTATATTTGTAGATATTTGATTTTCCATCCCCACTTTCACTCCCTATATTTTTTGAACGGCTCAACCGATTTTCATTATAATTTCAGTTTTGCAATGTACTTGCGACCCTCTTTCATTTGATACCCCACACGAGTATATTTGTGGACATTTATTTTTCCATCCCCTCTTTCACCCCCCTTTATTTATTAAACTACTGGTCCGATTTTCATCAAACATAGCTAAGAACACTCCCGACATATTCACCTCTTAAACAAAAAAAACAGAATCAAAATCGGTTCATGCGTTTGGGAGCTATGATGCCACAGACAGACACACACACACACACACACACACACACACACACACAGACACGTCAAACTTATAACACCCCGTCGTTTTTTGCGTCGGGGGTTAAAAACAGGCTAAGACTACGCGCAGTGTTGTTTTATGACCAGTCATAATTTCTGACACTGTCGCTGTCATACACAGGAATAAAACAAGTAGCTACAATATCGGATTTCGCTCAGGCAAGTTGACTATTGTCTGTAGGTACCTATCTAAAGTTCTCAAAACGTGAGCACAAAACAAACATACGCGAGTAGTTCTTTTATTCCAATCTGTTTATTTATACTTTTTCATGTACATTTTTATATATAATTACTATAACTAATTAGCCGCACTACAAAATAAACGATCTTTAGATAATTAAGGAAAACTTTTCTCGACTGTCATTCACCTTATTGTAATATCTGGTAAGATATGTAATACCTACCCCTACCAAAAGAAAAACAGTACCAAAAGAAGTTGTTTACCTGTTCGTATGTGAGCATCTGAGTTGTTTGCGCCGCCAGCGTCTGCTCGCTCTGCAGACTCTTCCGAGTAGAATGCCGTCTAAACACACAGGGAAATATAAAGGACAGTATTACGAGGACTTTAGTACCTAACGCATATACAAAAAAACTTTTTATTTCTTAAATATGGTGGCAGGTATCATCTTCATTGTTTCATAAGAACTCTTAATTATCTTTTATATTTAAGAGTAGGTACCTATATTGATTCTTATTGACGTATGTCTGTAATTATATCCTCCTAAATGACTGACGGATTTTTTATGTGTGAGAGTTAAATTGAATAATGGAACTATGTTATTGTCGGGTTTCAGTGGTAGGAGAATGTCAGGCGAGTCTGATTATTATAAATATATCTACATAATTAGATTTTCATGAAATACTTATTACTATTTCCTTTACTTACTTGAATAAAAAGCGTGTTAAAATAAGAATGGAGGTTATGTTTGTGGGTGGAAAATAAAAAGCTGCGACTGTTTCAGTGAGCTGTCTTACGTATGTTTCCCGGTCGAGGCAGTAACCGAACCCGGCGAATTGGGTAAACATGGTCTTGAGTTGAGACGGTCCGAGTGTGGTGGCCATCATCAATACTCGGTCATTAAGGAATTTTAGGAGCAACACGTATTTAAGGAGTATTAAAAACTACAACATCTACATTGTTTTCACCATTTATTATTTGGACTATTTATTTATTTTTGTCTGATTTTTTGGAGTGTCTTTGATTGACTTTTGCTCTACTTACCTACTTACTTTACCGAGTTAAATATCTGCAGCTCCGTCCAATAGTCACAGGTAAGTACATAATAAATTTATTATGGTCCTCGTAACAGCGTAATTTAGCCAATTTTATCGACGTCTAGTTCTATTCTTTTTAGTACAGAGTTTAGTTTGAAATGCGATTTATTGATACTTCTACTTCTAGCTTAATTAAATTAAGTTCTGGACAGTCCCACGTTTATGTGACCATGTGGATACAGCGTCCTCGTCTTCCTGGACAGACGCCAGGGCCGCAGTGCCGAACCATATTACGCGACAATCTATCATATTTTTCCGGATATGATAACGCGTTTTGTCACCCTAACGCATTTACGATTTTAAGTAAAAATAGAAATTGCCACTTAGTACCTACTTTTAAAAATCATGATTCAAAGTAAGTAGGTACCTATATAAAACCTATATGTTTGTTGAAAATATAGATGAAAAAATATTTTAATTTATTTTCTGAGCCTGACTATAATATACTTTTATTAATAAGTAGAAAATGATACCACCTGTAAAGTATCATTCGTCTTAGGTAAATAGATGTTAGAAATACAATTTTCTTTTAAATATAGACATACCAACGCTGTGCGTTTTATAAGAATATTTACTATCTGATTTGATAATAAATCATTTATTAAGTGGGTAGTTCTGCAGTGTGCACAAAATGGTGGAATTCAATATAAGAATAGAAAAATGGCAGAATTCCCAGCAGGTTGCAGTGTTGCTCAGGCTTATTAATGGACGATGTGATGCGTTCGGACTTTTGTTACGACCGACCGCGCGTGTGCAGTGTTATTTTATTTTTATACGACTATAAAAATTATGTTAGTACAGAACAAGATATACATAACTACAACTTGTTTAGTAGGTAATTTTAAATAAATGCTTTATGCTAGTACTTTTTTCATTGGTAGGTAATTATTTTAATCTACCTACTCAAAAACATGTAATTACTTATGCCAATATCAATCCAGTATGATGAACACTTTAGTAACCGTGCTATAAATTTCCTACGTGTTTGTAACGAATGGTTTCCAGGTAAATCTGTTCAATAAGTTGGAAGTATAGTCACGTGCCTATCAGACACACGCGGAAGATATCTAAATGATAAATTTACACTCACAAATCATCACAAATAAAGAAGTCATGCCGTCAACAATTTTACTAAAGTATGACCAGGTTGAGGCTTACTTTTTTCCATTATTTATAGTAAGTATACCTACAATGTTGATCATATCAACTTTCAACACGCCTAAACTCATGATAAGGGTACTTCAGTCGAATCCGAATGGCGTAAATAGGGTTACTACCTTTTCCCTACAGATCCTGAGGGATTGTACGTTTGTGGCGTTTTTTTCCATTAAGTGGCACTAATCGACATTAAAGCGAGCAAGGCAAAGCACAAAGATTAAAGGAAAACATTCCAAGTGCCTACTAGAAAAACAAATTATAAATGGGGAAAACACTACAACTACTCTATATTTACTTTTTGTATAGCTACCTATATAGCACTTTATTAAATAAGTTTATCAAAAAAACCTAAATGTTTAAAAATAAAAACGTTATGTACCTAAACATTGAAACTATTGTATTAATATGTTTACCTAGTTACATAAGGTTTTATAATTAGCTAAGAGTTTTATTTTAAAATTACAACGTTTGTTCCAGTGGTAATTAAATGCTCCCTTCCGGATGCCTTTGTTAGTCAACTTTGGGCTCAAAAAGATTTTAAGGATCAAACTTCTAACAATTATTATAAAAGATGGCAGTTGGGGTAGAACAACGGCGCACTCTTTCGGAAATGACGGAATATCTTGATTAATGATTTATTTTTATTCAAAAGTCACCCTATTAAAAAATTGCTACATTTTAGGGTTACATTATTATAATAGAACAGACTAGAGTAGTAGGGTAGGCATTTACATTTTATCCTTATAAATGGTGAGGCATCACGGATACTTAATAAATGTGATGTGAACTTTTATATCGATGAGCAACAAAATTTAGACATGTCAAATAAAAACTAGAGGTATGATATCCATTTATATCTGATAGCTGATACTATCTCTTGAGACATTTTATTGATTGATATAGAACGCTCTCGACTGAGCTCTATTATGTAATTCTATAGAGGATCAACGCAATATAACGAATGATGTCAAATTAGATCAATGTCGAATTTAATAAATTTAAAGTCCAAAGGGTCGTATCCCTACCTATCGCATCAATAGCCTGAAAACGATTTAAGCTAAAGTGGATTGCGTTTGAAAAAATGTTTCCAAAATATCCCCAGGGTTGAATTGGATGGCAGGGTTGGGTGAGTCGTTTTTGCTGAATCAACAGCAAGTATTTTTTTTATGTTACTACAAATTAGAGTTAATCTCTTTTAAAATTGAATATGTAGGTATCCTACTCTCAATTTAGTGAATTTGCGTAGATAATATTTTTCCCTATCATAATAATTAAATAATCTTATATATCAATCAACAATATTAAGTGTTATTTTGTTTTTATATTTAAACGCGGAATCGCGTTAACAATAACATCAATAACACCTCAAAACCGTTCCTGTTTTACGAGAATTGAATTTAATATCAGAAACAATAAAAATATAATTTTAATTAAACCTACTACTAATACTAATAATTTTACATTTATCGCAGCCGTTACAAATGAGATACGTCAAGCAAGTTTTAATTACTTACTCAGCGTACGTAAGCAATTGTGTATTTTCTTGAAACGCGCAACCAAGGAGGCGCAATACCTGAAGGTAATGTATGACATTAATTAGGAGGCATGTCGCAATGCCGCGATCCTTGCTATTTATATCCCCTGGCTGAGATTTTTCCGAGGGTGCCTTAATAATATACCGTTTTATAACAAAACCTTCTGCAGACTATTCTTTCTTTAATTAAGTACATTACAAACATTTAATAGTTTATTTGGTATTGTATAGTTAAAAAACCAAACGCCTTAGGATGCCTAATATTTGTGTCTTTATTTAATGTGACGACGTGAATAAAAAGTTTTTTTTTAATGATACCTAATTTTGGATTTACGCCAGAGGTCGAATGCACTTTTGGTTTTTATGTCGTTATTATTTTATTTAGAAGTAAAATAATTAACACGTAGGTAAGTATAATATTATAATAAACAATCTATTACGTGTTTGCCAAAGACGCTTATGCACGGTTGGAAAATTTGGTGCCTGTAGTTTAGTAGTTTATTATCTACTAGCTTCTGCCCGCGACTTCGTTCGCGTGGAACTCCTCCTTTTTTGAAGTCGGTTAAAAAGTAGCCTAGATGTCCTTTCTCAGGCTCCAGACTTTCTTTGTACCAAATTTCATTTAAATCGGTCCAGTAGTTTTAGCGTGAAAGCGTAACAGACAGACAGACAGACAGACAGCGTTACTTTCGCATTTATAATATTAGTAGGGATAGTAGGGATTATCTTTTTGTTGCTTTAAACTTAAAATCTTTACCCATACCATGGCAAAAAGGCACTTGTTCAACAAGTATCAGCCAACACCAATCAATCGTACTACGGGTGCACGGTAAACTCTAAATTAACCTACAACCTTTCATCGGTAGCGATGTAATTCGATAAAAAGGTTCGTTAGCGCAATGTTGCCATTAATCACGCGTTTACCCGACCGGGGCAATTTGCTCCTCATAATGAGAAAAATCACCCTGATACTCGGGAGAGTCGTTTCATTGCGAGTAAAAGGGAAATGGACATCATCGGTTATGGAAATTCGGAAATTGACGATTTCACGTTTTCGGTGCGCTGAAAATATACCAATTTATTATATTCATCTCCAGATAAATTTATTCTATTAAGGCACTGAAAGTGAAATCATTAGTAGTAAAAAATAATGAAAATAATCCTCTAAACTAAAACATGTATGGGCATCATTGTTTTGGTAAAGTACCTACAAAATCTTTTTATTAGTAGGTGGGTGAATATTTGAGTTCGTACATATTGGGCATTTGAAAAAAAAATCTAAATATCGTTTCAAATTGCGTATTTTATATTTTTAACCTAAGGTTTAATATATAAATATGAGAAAAAAAATAAAGGGACGTAAATATAACCAATAAATAAATACATACTTCAGTTTTTATTTTTTTTTAACGAACTGTAATGAGTACTCATTACCGTATCAGGAATGGTAATCAGAATGTATGAAATATGCGAACGGTAAGGAGAAATAATACTTATGGTACTGAGATTTGCATGGAAATGGTAATGTGACCGTAAATGGTAATGATAATAAAATATTTTTTATATGACAATATAATTATGATTTAAAGAAAATGAGTCTCTAAATATTAGTTTTTAATACCTATCTAATTATAATTATCAAAGTTTTAAAAGAAAAAATTAAAATACTCAATTAATACACATTACCATTTGAAATATCTCACTACCGTTTGTAAAATAAAACGGAAATAAACGGTAATTTCAAAAACGGGAATGAGATTTTTACGAATTTTGACCATTGTGCATTATTAAATAGACTTAAAATTATATTTGACATATTAACATAAACACATACCATAGACACGTCTTTTGGTACATTCGGCTTTAATAAGGCATTAACGAACTTGCCAATTAATCTTCAAATGGTGAGGAGATAAAAATGTTGACAAACCGTATAACAGTACGAAGAGATCGTTATATTTTGGCGGGAAATCGTTTCACACGCGTGCGACTAGTTTGGCTCGCTAGCGACAACTAAGATCGATTGCCGCGTCGATAGTTTGACCAATAATATGGCGCGAATATTTGATTATGGCTTAGTTCATTCTCACCAATGGTAATGAATGGTACCTGCATGGACATTTTTCAAAGCGATGACAAACTACTTTAAAGTGATCTTTAAGATGTATAATTTTTATGATATCTAAACAAAGTTCTATTCTATAGAAATAACTACTTAAAAATACGATCTTCGACATATAATTGAATCATTTTGATTATTCATTGATCAAAATTGGGATTTGGGACATGACGGGTAATGAGATTTGGCTAATATTTAAATTTATAAAAAATATTTCTATTCAAAAAATAAATATGTCATAAACTTCTAAACATAGAACTAGCTCTATTTGATATATAAAAAATAATCTTACTCAGATTTCTCCACGTCTCAATAGTTCTTTAGTGTTTGCCGCGTAATATGTACGAACTCAAATATTCACCCAGGTATCCATTTATAAAACGAAAGGAGCCGTCGTTACTTATTGTTAACCCGCGGCTAAACAGGATTTACCACTCTGCTAAGTGAAAATTTAAGTGAGTCAAGAAACGCGAGCATAATACAACTTTTTTAAGCACAAAAACGTGAAATGACTTTTTTAACGGGCAGATTATGTCATTTTTATGCGAGTTAAAAAGCGGATTGGTTGGTATCCATGTTTGCGACCTTTTTCTTAAAACATTAAGTGGGCCCGGAAATGAATCACAATTCATAACCTACTTATGTATATTACCTATAAACATTTACCTATCCACGTAGGATGCAGGTTTGTTTCTTTTTTTATTCAACGCAGACTGAACTACTACAACTAGAGATTTGAAAATACAACGAACTAATAGGTACCTATAATAAAACAATACTTAAATTAATTTAAATTGAAAAAAAAAAAACACAATCATACCTTAAAAGCACTATTAACTGAACTAAACAAAATGTTGACCAACATGTTGTTTTATGACGAGCTGTGTAAGAATGTACGTAGAGAATATTTTTTAAATATTATCACAGAATCAAGTGTATATTCCTCCTTATTTAGGCCGGCTATTCGAGAGAAGTCGGATTAATTCAGTGGAATCGGCATCACGCCAACATGACAGAGATGAAACGTCCGCCATATTGAAACAATAATTGCTTACATTTGTCAAATGGGAACGTAGTACCTATTAAGTAATCTGTGGCGCTAATCAATCTTTATCGTTACCTACCTACTTGAAAAAAAACATGTTTTCTCTTTCCGAATTGAATATTTACAGCGCAGTTGCCAGTTGGTAGGTTTTTACTGCAAAACCTAACGGTAGTCGAGCTTCCAGATGAGAAGCTTCAAAGTATGTAAGTAATTTGTTAACATGTCATATTAAGTTTATTTCTAAGTTATGAAAAGTACTATATGCGTGTTTTTTCTTACATAGGCAGCACTTGCATCTATATCTTGCACTTGTATCTTATATTATGTACCTACTGAATAAAATAACATATAAGCAACATAAAACAAAGGAATCTTCGATAATATCCAATATTCGAATCAATCCTAAAAATGCAAACCACAATAGGTAGGTATGACAAAATTTAACACACCTACGCGTCATACATGTTATTCAAATTAAACGTTACGGTTCAAGAAACTATATCTAAAATGGTTACGGAAATGGAAAGGCACGCACCCTTATCTCTATAAGACTGTCGTATCAGATTTCATATTACGTCACTAACTTCTCAGCCACAAAAAGTTGAGATTGCTTAAGTAGAATGCAAAATACACATATGTGGCGACACAATATTAGTCTTTGCTGTCTCTCGTATCCTCGTAATCCGCTATTACACATTTAACGTTAATACAATAAGGTTGCTTTTGTTGGTAAGGCTTAGTTTTTGGACTAACCGAATTAAATTGGTAGGGCAAATGCGGTTTACGAAGATACTGAAACCCCTTGCCTCCAAGTGAATTAAACTGAAATACGTTGAGGAGGAGGGATGGCTGTCAAACGGGCGCTCCCTTGGGAAGTTGCGACATGGGTCCGAATTCTCCATAATAGATGTAGGTATAATATATATATACCAAATGTTAACTTACTGTTACTTTGAGCAAATCTACTTATTATATCATATTATCATCTGTGGTAACCGGTAGGTATCGCTCCAAATTTAGATCTCGCTCAGTAACGCTTTTGTGTATTTTGTGTATTGAGTAATTTGAGTATCTACATATTCGACAGCAGATACTTAAGTACCTTATTTTTTTTATAAAATATATAGGTATTAAATAAAAAGAACTTTAGGTACATAGTGAAATAGGTGCTTTACAAGTATTTAAACTTTTATTACACAATCTATATCTTTAGGTGAAGCGAAGAACATAACTACCTAATGAAATATATCTAGTAGGTAATGTTTTTTTAAATAAAGTTGAATTGGAAAACACTTATTAAAAGAATGCTTTATGCTGTGGCTGTACTAGCTTATAATCCAATCGTAGTAGCCTAATGGTTCCGTACACTGTCTGATATAACCAAATGTGATCTCGATACCGTGATCTGCACCGGGTAACAAAGTTAACGCTAGACTAATGGCATTGTCTGAAGGTTTAGCTGTGATATGCGTAGGTTCGTAACTAGCTAGTCGTATCTCGTAGGTAGACCAGGTATGTCATGTCATGTATTATTATTATGCCATACTGGGTAAGCATTAGCGCTAAGGGGTGACATCGTTTTGCGATAACGATAAAGGAAACGAATCAATATGTATGGAAATGTACATAAGCCAACGAAAAATCACGTGGTCAGATTTAGATCGCCTACCTATGTCAATTTCAAATTTTCACAGATAGGTAGGTAAGGATAACGAAATTTGTAAATCATTTCCCACAACTCAAACTATTTTCAAAAACCTACTAATTCCTCTCCATTCTAAAGTTTTAATCCGTACTAGTAGTAGTATAATATTATAGTTACAGGGTTACATCTGAAATAATTAAGAATGCATATATGCATCTAGATTTATAGCAACAGGCTTATTATTTACCTAGAATGACCTTGATAGTTTGGAAAGAAACAACTATAAACGCATTTAACTCGCGTATTTTATTTTATTGGCTGGCGTACAGTTCCCATATTCATAGCACGACTGAGCTGACGATAGTCTAACGCTTAAGTCAAAGTAGTTTCACCATTACAAAGCGGTTGTTGCTTCAGTCCTTTATATGTAAGTATACAGAATATTTACTTACAACAGTTTACATTCAAATATAAAGAAAGATTTAGTGTTATAGGTAGGCACACACACTCAATTCAGCCTATCTATCAAGGCTTGCAAATAAATCGCAATGAAGTCAGGCAAAGCTTTCAGAGGTCAATTTCAAAGGCAGTTCGTTTAGAATTAGCGCAGAGAGCTCGGCAAATGTTGGTCGAAGCACGTTCAAACTCCACAGAGGTTTTTCAGTGCTTTTCAGGGCATCGTAACAACCCTATTAGCTAAAGCTTTCGAACGGAAATGGAACTAAGTACCTACCTAGTAGTGCAATACAGGTAAGTAAGTATAGCAGTTGTTTAAGCTTTAAAGTTAATTTGTTAAAGGTAGTATGGTAAACCCATTTTAATTTCTTATAATAGGAATTTTAGAGAGACTATTATCTAATCACTGATAATTATAATGTGCTTAAAAATAATGGGTACTTACCTAATTACTTCCTATATAATTATATATATATACATATAGGTATGATCAACAATTAATTTATCAACTCAACCAAATTCAGATAAGTAATAATTATTCAAATACGTAAGTATTTAAGTATTAAACGTTATTTCATGAAAAAGATAATCCATTAAAAGCCGGAACCGGCTCATAAGACAAACAATAACAGTGAGAAATTAACCAGACGGGAGTCCGCAATAAAGTGTACGTTAGCACAAGTAACAATCAATTAATGGCAACGGACTGAGATTACTTCCTTTCCCGCTTGTTTTCAATCTTTTAGACGGGACAGCAAAATGCATCCTTAATGTCTTGAAATAAGGTTGATATATAAAGTAAGCCATGGATAATTATTTCCATCTCAGTTTCATTGCCTCCGTGCAACCCTAAAGTTAATGAATAGTTGTCACCCGATCAATTTCTCGTCGCACCTACCTACCTAATATCGTTAGAATTAAAACCAGGCACTAATTATAGGTAACATTTAAGTGTGATGTAAAGTACCCAATGCCGTTATTACGCTGTTAACACTCCTAATTACGGGATTTGGCGTCAAAGCTTAGAGTTCGTTCAGCAGGTGAAGGTAACGTTTTAATTATTACATTAAGGAATAATAATCATACACTGGAATTGAAACATTGATCAAATGGTTTTATTAGGCACCTACTTGTTAAAATTATTAGGTAATTTATTATTAGATACGTTATAACTTTCTATATGTAATAAAGTTCTATTAGATAGTAAATTAGTCAACGTTGTCGGATTCCATTAATACCTTAATCAGATTTGATAAACACGAATTAGTGCTTAGTATATTAAACTACCCAAGCAATTACCACAACTATTTCATTTAACTCCCCACGGCATTGCAATGTGTGCACTATTATAAGCAACTAAGTACACGGAACATTAAGTAGGTATCAAAGTTTATCAACATTCCAACCGAGCGTTGTAAACCTACCATTAATGACTGTATAATATGACTCTTGCTTGAGTTAGGAATACACATCTTACATATTATCCTATGTCTGTATTTTTGAGCATCAATGTAAAAGTATTACCTACACGATTATTTATGACGGATTAGTTAAGCCTGATTGGCGTTTATTATAATTTAACTGCACATTAATCCGACATAAATATCTTTGCCTCGTCTACATTAAAAAATAATCGCAATTCAACCTACATAATAAGTGTGTTATTCACGAACTTATTTTTCGTCCGGTTAGTTTAACAAACATTGAATTACACACACACTTAATCACTATAGACAAAAAACTGTAAAATGAAATCTTTTGATTTTTTGATACCTTTGTGGTAATTATTTATACATTGGAATAAAACAAGTGTAACGGATTTAAACGACGACAATAGCAATACTTACAGGACATATACGACGACAGTACTTATAACTAATTTACGTTTTCGAAACGTCAGCATATAAAATACACGAGTTAAATCGGTTATAATTGTTTAAATCTAAATAAATCTGTTACTTAGTCACGAGTAAGTATCTAACTACTTTGTAGACAAAGGAAATAAATCCCGATTCGATTGAAAAATTGAATTTTATGTCGCATTAAAAATATTATAATAGTAATAAAACAATCACATAAAGAAATATGATAACTCTCTGTATAACATCGCTTGTTTCCAACAATGTCGGCGGAGCCATTGCGCAGATTGTCTCGTAGTCGTCGGAAATTGTTTGTCGTGGAGACTCCGGCCCACAGCCCGCCACTCCCGGCGGCGCTACTCCTCAGTACAATACAGTAAGCCTATGATTTGACGCACCAACATTTTATCACGTCGTTATATACAAGTTATCCACTTTTGATAAAATTGTCGTCTTTAAACGTTAACAGTGGACAAGGTATCCAAGTTGATTTGTTCTAGACGTCAATATATCGATAAAATGTCGTTTTGTTAACATCAATGTGGACCTATTGATGATGAGATATACCTAATATCGACGTGTGACAAAAGAGTTCATCATAGGCTTGCTGCACAGCATTAGGTTATTACTACATTCGTAATCTGTTCTGTATCTCAGAACAGATTACGAATGGAACTTTACCGTTATAGGTAGGGAAACTTACTACTTATAGGTAGGTACAGATTGATATTAAAGAAGATACGATTTTCATCACTTGAATTATCGGAAAGTACCTAAGTCATTTCGTCTCTTTTACATTTGATAGCGATTTGTTATCAAAGTGCCATTGTATGCGCGGTGCGACAAATGCTTTAAGCTATCGCCATGCTAAATTAAAAACAAATCCCGTCAACCCTTTTGAGTGAAAGTATTCCATTGTATCAATCACGAGAGTTTTGAATATAAGTAGATAACTTTATTCGTGGAAGCGATAACTGTAAAAAATATTTAAGAAGTGAATATTGGCTTGTCAACTGTTTACAAAGCATAAGAACACTTGTAAGAAGTGAATTGTCTTGTTCAGCTATCACTAGTCCCTATCCGCGCACCCTAATGTTCCGCCTGAAGCGCACAAACGAGTTATCCTGAACGAAAATGTCCACTTATTTCTGGAAATAAGACGTTATTAAAATAAAGTATTTACCTGCGCTATAACATAGTACTTAATAGGTAACTATAAACAAGTGCAAGTCTGAGTCATGCACTAAGGGTTCCGCATCATTATCTATAAAAACGGCAAAAAAATCTTATGTAAGTAATATATTTTTTTAGTAGGTACCTGTTTGTTGTAATAGCGATAACAGAAGAAGGTATCTACATAATCTGTGAAAATTTCAACAGGCTAACTATCACGGTTTATATGAGACACTGCCTGGTGACAGACGGGCGGACGATAAATATAAATTAACGCGGATTTATCAGAAACTTATACATTTCCCATATTTGTAGCAGACTAATACTTTAAATAAGAAAGAAAGAAAATAATACGTACCTACACGCAATCAATCAACGCGTGATCGCCCACATGCTCCCGTGTCTGTGGTCGCGGAGCCAACAAATCTACCTTTGATGAAACAAAATGAATGCCACGCGCCACTCACTCGCCGCAATCAAACCTCTAACGAATGGGTAAATAGAAATATTTTGTTAGTGAATTGTATAGAAATGAAGGGCTTTAATGATAATGATATTATTGTGTAAATTTCATTAATAACTTTAGAGTCGTAGATTAAGAACACGTTACTTGCTAAGCCTAAGATCTTTAGGTTTAATTTTAATCCAAACATCAAATATTCTTGAGGTTTGAAATCATACAATTCTTAAAATCTTTCATACGTACTAATGTGAGATCGTTATCTTGAAGAACGACTTATTTGAATTTGAATAGATTTTTTGTCTGGTATCTACAAAATACATAGGTAAGTAGGTATCTAATTTACTTTTAGCTTTAATTATGCTAATTACATTCAATACGTGCATTTCACTGATTTCACACAATCTTACATGATTAAGTACCTAACAGCATTATTTTATGTTTTCTATACCAACGTAATGCTCCAATCCCAAAATAAGTACCTAAATGCTTAGATATAATAAGCACATTAAGTACCTAGTTGACTAGAACGATAAGAAGACAGCTTAGATATAATTATATAGCACTCAACATTTCCATACTTTTATTGGGATACGATATAGTTTGTATTTAATTTCAAGCTGTGGTCATGTTTGTGGATATGTCAAAACTGTTGTGAGAGTTAATAAGGCGTGCGCGTGGAGGGTGTTGTGTTAGTGAGCGATGGTGGCATATAAATGAAACAAGTGGCCTACGAGAGGCGATCTCCCGAGACCTCTCGTGTTTGAACATATTTTAGGATCTTTAGGTATAAATTATCTGGCGCATGATGAACATGTGATTGTTTAAAATTATAAAAAAATCTTGAGGACTTGGCATATGGTCCTTGAAACCTATCGAAGATAAATGCTACGCTATTTTGCTACACATACATTTGATGACGATATCTTACTAAAATATCATGTTTTGAGGTCCACTTCTCGGATCCAATGAACTAATAAACTACTGAAGCATTTGAAGCACCGTAGCTTCAAAGTAATATTCATTATGTAGACTCACATTCAGGATCTACTTGTATAAAATAATAGCTATCTTATTCATTCCGACATCGTTTGGCAACAATGACCGAAATCTAAATATATATTGAATGAATGAATATTTCGATCACGTACATTTATAATGAAACTTGTGCGAACAGTGTAAATAATTTGCTTTCCGTGAAATGAGAATACAAGTTAGGGGATAACATAGTATTGAAGATTGACTATTGAATTAATCTTATATTTTATTTAAGTATAAATAGGTCTGTATAACCAAAATTTTACAGATCCCATATACATACCTTTTCTGTGTGTGATTTTGATTACTTGACAGATTTCATAATTTAATGTGTTAGGTATATTAAATAAATTATCCGAAAGCAATGTAGTTTGATTACTTCCATCAGTTGAATACCTACATTAACCGTGAAAACATTCAAGAATGGGTAGCAGTATTTAACGTTTTGACCCCTATGTGATAAAATCCTTATATTTTATCAAAGATATCTGTTAGGTACCTATTGTTGCTTCTTATTTAATGATGGGAAGTAAAAGCTACAATGCTGATGGTAAAAAATAAATGTCAGTTTATTTGCCTTTTACAACCCATCCGAATGCCGAATTAACACGTTCCCTGCGCCATCACTTTCAAAAAACTTTCAGCTGGTGCTTTGGAGACCTAAAAGATCTCCAAACTAATCTACCATTTGGTGCGTTTGAGACCTAATCGGTCTCCTAAAGATACAGTTTTCAAAATAGTTTATATCTTCCAAGAAAACAATCAAATATATTTTGAAGTTTTTGTGGGTGAAAGATAGCCTATTGCTTTATATTTTGCTAGGTTCGCACGCAGTTATGACATTTGAATAAACTACAAATACCAAAAAAAAATATGGTATCGATTGTATCTCGTACCGCAACGGAAGATAGTTCAATATGTGTAGTAAGTAGTGATGGGAATAAAATAATATCTCAGTTGTCGATTGAAAAAGTTTTATTAATCATGCAAAGTGTTTTTCATTAAAACATGGTAAGCACATTGATTGCTTGCATTGCGCGAAAATGGTAATCCAAAATTTTTATTTTACTGGACGATGCAGCAGTATAATCCGGCGTTGATTTTTTGTTGGAAATCTCACCAAAATTAATAGATTTTTTACACTTTTTTCTTTTAAAGTTCTGTTTCTCGTTGTATAACAAAAATGATAATCAACACGTAGGTATATACCCGAGTGTTATATCGCAAACGTGCGCGCGACCTCCCACGTCGATGCTAGGACAACACTAAAACGAGTCACGCAGCGCAACCTACCCTCTCTTGCGTCTACGAGGCGTACGATTCCACGAGTACCGACATATCTCCTAACGCAAGGAATGAAAATAATTACAGTACTGTGCGTTAGGGACCTAATCCATCTCTAATTTCTTTTTTAATTTCCTTGAATTCATCTTTAAGTAGGAAGCAAATATGTATATTTGTCCTACTCATACCTAAAGAACTTTACAAGTTAGATCCTCCCGCAAGGAGTGAAACAACACGATTATGTTCAACGCACAATACAAAAGTCCTGCAAGAGATCTGATAGGTCTCGTAATGCAACGAACGTGTTAAACTAATTGCACGATCGTGAATAAATCGCTGTGACACGGAACTCATAACGAAGTTTCTTCTCATTTATTGGTTTTTCCCAAACAGGTTGTACCCATTGAAATTTAAGCGACATAAATATTTGCGTCGATGCCAGTCGCTTTCATATGCAAATTCTTTTGCACCATTAATTCCGGAGGGCGCCTGCTAACGTAATATAATGCAATAATAAAAACGATTTAGTGCAGTTTTTCCACCCTTTGGAGCACTCTCGAGTGCTTACATACGCAATATTTCTGATTATGCCATCGTATTTCATTTCCTCTACGCGCGCGGATTTATTTTATATATACATCTTGAGAGGAAATTGCCTTTTAGATTCATCGAAATACCGGTACAACCTTAAAAATGCGTCACTTAATATAACCTAAAACTGTAGGTATATCTTTTATTACCTATCATAATTTATAAATCTAACTAGCGGCCCCGGCAGACGTCGTCCTGCCCGTCCGATTGTTGTCAAAGTCTTCTGTCACTTACCGTCAATCACTTTGAATATGGGAGTATAGAAAGATGTTGATTTTACACTTTTTCAAGATGTTTTTTTAAATTTTCTCTACTTACAAACCTTCCCTGGACTTCCACGAATAATTCAAGACCAAAATTAGCCAAATCGGTTCGTACGTTCTGGAGTTATAGCGTCAGGAAGGAACACCCGACTTATTTTTATATAATAGAAATAACAGCAATACAAGATGTTACGAAAAATTTTATTCTGAATTTGCTTCCGATTATTTTCCGTTAGGTAGATATAGGTACCTATTAGGTATAGGTATACCTACCTATCGAAATATTCTTTCTGCAAAATGTCAACATTTGGTTATTTAGATTTCTTTGTCATTAGTAGGATAAATGTTATTCGTAGAGCACGGAACAAAATAAGTATGCGTCGTATTCAATTCAAGAATGCTCAATATGTTTCGCTCTAAGTTTTTTCATCGTCTAGGGCTCGAATTCCAGAAACTGGAATTTGCAATCTTCGATAACATGCGATGTATTTATTATCGTACATTTCATCGTAAGTCTGCGTCGCGAGCCAAATTGCCGGTCTGTATAAATATTACGTAGGAAGTTCCGCCCCCTCGGAAATGCATAATGAAAGCCGTGCACACGTGATGCAAGTGCAGCCCATAACGGTATATATGCTGGCTCGTAAACTTTCAAAAGCTTTTTAAAGTCGAATTTATACGATATTTTGTGAATAATTTCGGAATTTTACGATTCAGAATATACTATAATACATATCTACACTATTCTACACTGGTATCGTTAATTGAATGACTTATAGGGTTCATCCATGGATACTCATCGATAAGCATGCGAATTAACAATTATATTTCTTCTATCTATTATTATTTACCAAGGGCATTTCGTAGTTGTAATAGTTCCTTTATTAAGTTAATGCGCCCCTCAAAGCATGAGAATTCACAGGCTGCGTCGTGAAGAAAATTAAAATAGGTAGGTAGTGTAGGTATCTATCTATTGGCTGCAGGTACAGACTTGGAATTCGCAACTGAAAACTGTTAACGATTGCGAACTATAAGTGTAATAATTTACATACCTAATAGAAATAAGATATGTAAATGGGAAACTTTCTATTTACATTTTTTGAATGCTAAGTATCGAACCGTTACGTGATTAGAATTGTGAAAAAGGGGGTAATTTTCCATGAAAAACCAATTAATTCCGATTATTTTCAAAACAATTGATAATACCCGGTCGTTAGGGTCGATATGTTAAGCAGCGTGTATAAAATCAAATAAAAGGTTGTAATAGGCTATCTCTATCTACGAAATCTCCCCTTATAAAGTGGCATCCAGAGAATGTCCGGGTGCGAAACACCATAACTGGGTCACGCCGTTTCATCCCCGGGGAATAGGCCTATTTACGATTACGGCTGTGTTTCGAACGACCGTCGCAAAGGTATAAATATATTTACTTGAATTTCGGATATTGATAAAATATCGAATCGCTCTATCTATAATGTATGGAGTTTCAGTTTTTATAAAGGTTCTTCTTTTGACGGTATTGGCAATGCAGATGATAAAGTGTTTGTATATTTAAAACTTACCTAAAGGTTTTTCCAGGAATGAGGCCTAGTTCAATTTGTCAGCCGCGTAAGGAAACAACAAATGATATATGTAAATAACAAATAAATATAGGATTACAACGAATAGCCTGGTATATTCCGCGACATGAGTAATATCGTACTTAGTTGGAACACTTTATTCTTTAACAACTTCTTTCGCATTTCATAAAAAAAACAAATAGGTACCTACTTCGCAATATACATATACATATTCATTATAAAGTATGAGAGCATTTATATTACTTATAGGTTAAATAAAATAACAAGTTAAAAAGTAAACATTTTAGAACCATTTATGACGGAGCACTAGTAGGTTTATTATATTCGAGATACTACATATGTATCAACTTTTAACATATGTTAAAAGGCGATATTATTATTGCTAATTGGAATTATTCTAAGCTTAACCTACCCTTGTAACCGGTGTTTGAGTGACCCGTATAAACAGAAATTGTTATTTCTAGGTTGAATGAGCTTGGAACGGTCCCTAAAACAGCGGTTCACCACGTTATACACTATTGTTTATATATAGATAGTAGAAATACGATTACACTTTACTTTATTTAGGCGTGGCTTTACTTAATGCATTTATGCGAAATATCGCAGATTAATTATTTTCAAGAAATTAATAACTAGTAGGTTACCTTAACCTACCTTCATTTAAGTAAGTATCTTTATTTTGTTAATTTATATTTAAATACGATTGTGTACGTGATAAATGCAAGTACATCATTTGAATACAGCTTGAATAACACAACACTTATAGTTAAGCTCTTTTTTTCAGTTAGAATTTATTACACGCATTATCCAACATTAACACATGTGTGCGGCATCGTACATTCTCACTTACCTCCTTTGTGTTATTGTGTTTCGAGGTTCAGGTTGCCTTCATGAATTTTTCGCACGAAGAATTTATCGTTTAAAAAGTGTTTGTTTTTAGAACAATGCTTTCTGCTAGCAGAAGGTATTGTTCTAATAAATAGGTACATACTATCTAGGAAGCTTACTAATATCGGTCTATATAAATAAAATGTATAGAACAAATCTAAGCTACTTGGATGGATGTATGTTGCTCTTTTACTGCTTTCAAAACACCACTAAAGATAAGATAGCTTACTAGAAAAAGCACATTGATATGAAACTGGTAAAACCGTGTAGCATATATAAAAAAATTACATATATATTAAATTACATAATTTTCACCATCGTCATTTGCAATCAAAGTTTAATATTGTAAAATTTCGTTTTCTTTCGCTTTCACAGAACAAAGCTTGCACGCTACGATCACAGCCGCCTACGTAATAAAGGTTATGTAAAATAAGTTCGTAAAAACGTAAAACCTATACCAGAATAGTAGGCAATGTGTAAAATATTATGTTCAATATCAATTTACTTAAGTAGGTAAATACATATTTTTCCCCGTCTAGATAGATACCCGCCGTTAATCGGTTTTGTTTCGACATCATTGTCATTTGCAAGTCATTTTTCAGGTAGTTAACGCTTTATTTTAGCCCATTTTCCACACGCTGCATTTAATTTGGGCTGTCAAGGGACATATAATGTTGGAGACAAGATTGGCTGTTTTGTGTTGACAGCATCATTTCAACTTTTAACATAAAACGCAATTTCCTTTGTCACCTAGGTAGGCACAAAATAAATAAATATTATCGGATTACTCACACTTTGTGTTTTGAATTAACTAATTACATTGCGTTAGATACCTGACAAGTAAGCTTCAATTAAGTAATCGAGAAAATATCGTTTTAATTGGTTAGTCGCAGACTTAGTTCCTACCTTAATTTAAATCAGACATCGCAAGTCACGAAGAATGCAATTATTTCTATACAATTTCTCCGATCTTGAATGTCCGTCGTCTGCAGCATGAATAAGTCGGTAAATAAGTAATAAACCTAGGTTGAGATATTGGTTGTACATTGTACCTACTGTGCAGAGATTTATATTTTTGCATGAAGGTAAGTATATATGGAACGTGTTTTTGAAAAAAAGAATACAGGCTGTAGGTACCTATTATCTTATAGACGGAATCTACCTTCTTCATAATACATTCGCGGTCTTATAATCTATGTCTGCTACATTATTGCAATATCAAAGGGTACCGAGGGATGTAAGGCACTTACCATGATTACGACTCATCACAGCTTGTCATCTGTGAAACTGATAAAACAGGTGTGCTGTTGAAAAAATGAACACCAAAAACTTCGAGAAATTTTGTAACAATGATTTCCTTATAAAATTACAAGCTTGCTTGAAGACTTACAAATCTATTCATAATGTTAGGTACGATGAGATTTTAACTATTAAACGTAAACGAATAACAGCAATTCACTTATCATCTAGTTAGTATTATTCATTTACTTCACGCTACGCGACAGCTGCATCGTAGCGTTTACACGTAGACCAACTGCTACGGAAGCGTAGCACTTACAAGCGGTTACAGGCTAAAATGATAACAAAACCCTCGAAGGGTATATAATATAATCATATTGAGCCACTTTCCTTCATTTATGACCGAACCCTTCTCGAAACAGGCGGGTATATTATGTGGTCAGCAGTGACGTCGTACATTTAGGAACTTGGATTGCGAAACTGAGGCTCCTTAGATTGTAGATTCGTGGTTTGCCCATGACAGTTATATTTGTAGGTAGGTACCTATTTGGATATGGTATTTTATTTCGAGAACAGAATAGATTGATAACGGAGAATTTTGATTTAACTGTTTGGTGGCGCCGAAGACCATAATTGTAATGTTATAAAATTATTTAAATTCCCCACGGCGGCCTTGGGGTTTGCGGTTTTGGAAAAATATATATAAAAAGAAGGTGGACTATATTTGAAAGCTTGCAATGCCTTTGATTAATTTGGAACAGCAGGTCGATGAGTTAAGGAATCAGGAATGGACATGCGACAAACCTTTGCGATGTACTGCCTTCGGTCCTTAAAGCACAACGCTAGCTAATCTTTAAATCTGTATAAAATTCACAGCATACGCGCACACAATTACTTATTAGGTTCAATTTTATAATTAATACTAAAAATACTAAAAACAAATCAATGCCATTGTCTGCATCAGTCGGCGGTAGGAAGACTAATGGAGGCTTGATCCGAAAACGAGACCAAGCGTCTTCAACAAGTCAACAACTACCCTCAAATATAAATATAAAACTTAATACCGTTCATTTAACACGTTTGATTAAAACACCAACTAAAAGTATACCGATAAAATATCATATTAATGCTAAAACTTTAATTGATTAATAAATTTATTAAAAATATTATTTTGGGTGGGTAGGTGATCTATTTTTACACATTGAATAAGTATATATCCTCGTATATACGTAAGTACATACGTATTCTTAAGACAAGTGTTATTCTATCAGTACCAAGCAGGAAAGCGAATTATTCTTCTAAATTCTGAATTTAGACTGTTAGTACCTAAGTATTCAGCAATTTTGAAATAAACGTTCACTTTCTTGAGGGAAGTGAGTATTTCCTGGTGTTAATCGATTCAGCAGACGAAACGAATTATGACGAACATTCGAGCCGCCATCGCGTCAACCGGCGACATTACGACGCCAGTCGATAAATCTTTTACAGATTTTCATGCTTCAATAGTTTCCTAAAGGCTTTTTATAATATCCGATTGGCTAGCACATTTTGATCCATATTACATTTTTTGCTTGATAAAAATTCGAATCCTTTTTGTATTTAGCCTTTTAAGATTTAACAAAATTGTGCAAAAATATTTTTGGCTTCCGTAGAAATAAGGGAGCGCTTCGGACATTGTTTGCGCCGGAAAGGTCAATCCATAGGCCCATCCTGTTGGTCGGAAGGTTTCATCCAAATAATAATACGCATAAAAGCTGCCCTTTAAGGTATACTGCGTGGGTGAATAAAAAAAAATAGGTATGAAAAATAATTTCTGATGCCTTCGCGGTTATTACACATTGGAATGAAACAACTATTAACGGATTTAACTCGCGTATTTTTATTTTATTTTATTTGCTGACGTTTCGGATTCTTTACAGTTTCACCTTCCTCAGCGATCGAATGCAAATATTTAGGGAAACTGCCGTTTTCAATGCACAATAATATAATAAACAGCCCTTTGAGCGTGATATTGTACTTGGTTGAATACGTATAGCGATGTGAGTGAATGGGTGGAATGTGTTGTAGTGCGTCATATAATGATGTTTGCCAGTTAAGCATCTAGCTCTTGAAGTGTGTGAGCGAATCAAAGTGAACACTTCGTACAGCTAAATTGTAACTAAATGTGCTTCAGGCTTATAATATTACAGAAAACGTACAGTTGGACTTCTGTTACTATTGAACACAAAATCTGCTTAATTGAATGGAATAAAATACAGACACCTACTTAATGTGATATTTTTTTTATTAAAAGTGGGTGAAGGCAGTGGAAGGAAGGCAGGGTAACTAAGCTACATAGCTTAGTAAGTCATAAACATATAAGTAACTACTAGAGTCTACTAATAGCTACCTATACTAACACACGGCTTAGGTGTTAACATGGTTTGCGTGTTCATTTATACCTAATTGACTTGTACGTATAATATTTTTTTTAGTAATAAACCCAGTGGCAAATGAAGATCATAAAGTAAGGCTTTATATTTTTATCCTAAGTAGGTATAGCTAGAAAACAATATTAATTAGGTTGGCACTTTTAAAAATGGTTTCGAAATCTTTGTCAGCAAACTATTCTATAAATAAATTCGTTTACTTACCTACGAGTTCTAGGAACGCTGCTTTATAAACTCCTTTCACACATAAACAAAAAACCTACCTAACTCAAAAATGCAAAATCTAACTTGGATGCAATATCTGCACAGATCGCGAACAATGAAGTAGGTAAGTTCCGCTTTATAAACCCAAGATTTCTGTGTGAGCCATTCAAGTTACCAAGTTTGTAGTCTTGGCTTTATGTGAACTGAATCTGATTTTGCAAACTTGACTAATATCTAAAGATATTTATGTTCAATATTATAGACATACTGAAGTGTAACTAATATCCTTGCGTGATAAAAACTGGGTAATAAACATTCTTGTTTCAGAATTTCCCATTACCATTAAAAAAAAATGTCGTTCAGTAGAAACCAAAATTTTGAACAATTATACGTATTCGGTGTTGCTTATAATATATTATTTAGTAATAGTACCTACTATAATATATTATCTAGTATTAGTAATAGTATAAAGAGAGGAAGACTTATTTCTTTGTAAAAATACCTATCTGGTCAATTTTACACTCTTGTGTTATTATGAATAACGGTAAATCGAAATAGTTGTAATCGCTTACTTACCAACATTGGACATTTCATCTTAATTTCATTACTAAGCAGTTACCTAACTACATATTGGACGTAGGAAACTTACATCCGTTATTGATGGATAACTACTTGTATATCTAAGAAGTGTTTGAGTTTAAATTTATATTGAAGTACAAACGAATTTAACGCGGCACGTTGTTAGCTGCCTATCTGTAGTCTAGTAGGTAGTTTGAAGTTAAAAGGGAATTTTGAAAGTGCTTGAAGTGCTTTTATGTGACCCTAATAGTGGCACGACAAGTGAGGGAACTTGAGAGTTTGCCAGCTCTCTATTCACGTTCCGCATCATCGTAGTTTGTAAGCCATTTGCAACTTTTTAACAGATAAAACATCGTTTAAGTTCAAAATAGATAACTAATTATTCTCAGGTTAATTGACTACTTAGATAATTATTGTTTAGAGTTTGAATTACTTTTTCATCTGCTAGTAAAGACGCAAGTAGTTTATTCCAGATTTACTTAGACAACAGGAAAAGGGGCCTAATATTTTTTTATTAATAAAGCAGCCTTAAGATAGGTAAGTACCTATTTTATTGGATGTGATTTAATTTTAGGATCGATTTTTCTAGAGTAAGTACTTAAAGGAACACAAATAATTTTACAGGATGCTGTAAGGAAGTAGGTAAATTCTCAAATCATACGAAATAAGATACATATGTAGGTATCATTAGACAGCATATCAGGTAATTAAATAAAATCTAAACAAATAGGTCAACGCTTATTTCATTACAGTGGTAGAGCCGCCTAATGTCGTTGAATAATGTAGACATATTGCTTGGAATTAACGAGATTTGTACCGCAGCTTTTACATAATTAAACGTTTCTCCTACGGGGACTTACAAAAACAAAGTGCTCATCCATGATCCTACGAAAAATCTCGACAAATCTATTTAAGCAAGTATTTATGAAATCTAATTTATTTAGAATTCTAATTGATCTTTGTTTTAGTAACTTTGTAACAAAAAGTTAATTTTAACATAGACTAGAAATAAGCAACTCTTATCAGTAATATTAGGACTTTTGGAAAGGTTTAGGCTACTTCCGAATTTTCCAATTTGCTTGCTTTAATATTGTTTCGCTGAGGTGCCTGTCCGTCTGCTACAGGCAATATTCCCGGCGCATATTTTCACGACCGATTCGGCCTTGTTGACTGCGGCGTGGCATCTCTTGTATATTATTCTGGCATATTGCCAGAAAGGTTGAAATTTCACAACTCCTTACCGCATATAAGAGCCTACCTACGTCAACAAAATATAAATTGCATTTATATTACTTTTATTTACTGACTTCAAGTTAACACCGTGGTTACTGCGTAACACGCAGGAGTCTTGAGCAAAGTAACCACTTGTTCGCATAAACTTTGATACGTATATTTTATAAATTAGGTATATTGCAATATAACTTGAACTCCTGAAGACCAATTTGCTATATGGGTCACCACGTTACAACTTCACTTGCAACATGTCCAAATATACTAATGCACACATTGATAACTTTGTGCAGGCTGTTGCCTTTATTGATTGGTTGTGAAGCGGCAATTAAAAATTTGGGATTTACTAAACACTGGTCGATCAAAAATCAAGTAGGTACTAGTCTAGTGTTGCCGTTCTCCGACAACAGAAGTGTAAAAATGGTATTAAATAAGTTTCATTAAAATCGAACTGCCTCCAAATTACTAATACTTAATATACGTATTACGTACAAACTAGTACTGAGACATTTCTTAACACTACTTTCTTTCAAAGGACATTAACACAACAAAAAGAAAACACAATTTTAATTAAGAAATAAAAACTTTATTATTATCAGTTCAAATATCGTATTTACATATTAAACGAGTAAAAGCACATTGTTTATTATAATAAAACATAATTAAAGATTAAACACAATTGAATCATCAGGACTATTTCGTGATACGTAAAATAATTAAAATGAAATTATTAGAATTACAATTATTATAGTCTAAACACATAATCAAAATAAATCAAATCTCAATGCCCCGCAGGGCGCAGAATAACACAATGGCAACTCGTAAGACTGTCGTCAACTAAATCGTAACAACTAATGATTGATACTCTATTTACACAATTCGTTCCGTTCTTGAAGCCACGACGTTAACATCAGTTCATCATTGTTCAAATGCAAATTATACTTATCATACAAATAGATTTTCCGCTATCCTTCATTAATATAAATGCTCACGTTATCTTCTTTAACATTTATTTCTGTATGGTACACTCGCACGAGGTGCGATTGGTGCCTCACTCAACGGGTGAAATATTTATTTTGCATCTCTCCTTATAATTAACATAGGTAAAAATTTAACAACTCATATACTTACACTCAAAATATTGCGTCTCACGAACTATACATTTTTTTATGACATTTTACGTACTATTTTGGTGTTCGAACCGATATTACGAATCGTAGATCGGAAGTGCAAGAGCCGAAACTTAACTTTACAGTACCCGTTCCAGTTATTTATTCAATGACAGAGGAATATCAATAGCGTAAAATTATATCAGGGTACCTACCTATTTTAATGAATAAAATTTAGCTAATGGCCAAGTAGGCAATTGCTTAAAATTTAAACATTGGACGAATCAGTTTATAATTTCATTATCGATAGGCTTCGTCCCGTGCACTTCCTATTCTCGCATATAACTAACCATAGCTCAGTACAAGTATTTTACGCTACACTAATTTGATCTACGCTCAATGGTGTTCGCGGACACACTGACAACTCGTATTCCTTACCGTATCTTTTTTTTTCTACGATGTGAGTGGCAGTGAATCGTGATGTCTTACACACTTTAAATCACTTAAGGCAAGGCAGATCAACGCTGTACAATGAAATTAATTAAATTTTCATTACGTCTTATATATTTTACCTACAATACGCGAGTTTAAATTTATTGCTATTAAGGTAGGTATACCAAGACATTTTCATATTTGTTAGAAAAGAGGGGCGACATGGCCGACATGCCGAAGAGTATAACAGTACCTACAGACTAGATTTATCATATTTTGTCAAGGGCTTCGCCACTCTTTCATAACATTGAAATTACCTCTGAATGCGGGTATATACCTTCGCGCCATTGCACGTAGCGAGTTATTGATAATATTAAGCGTTATTTTTAATTGGCACACATTGTGGTCGCTTTTGCAATTGTCCTAATCTGTACTTTTAATCACAGACCTATAATTAGAATTGTGCAAGACGTTGTATGCACTCGCATTCGGGTGACGCGTTTAAATGTAGGTTTGTACTGTAACTGAGCTGCCAATGCGCCGGAGCGTCTCTACACATATCGCACTTCTAATCTTACAGTGAGGGACCACTAAAATTTTACTAACTGGTTAAATTCACTAGTCTTTAAGCTAGACGGAAACTACGTCGAATCTACTCCACACCTCTTATTACAGAACAGAATTTTAATTTAGTATAGATTTACAAATCATCAAATCCCTATCACAATTTACAATAGGACGGTCCCACACTTCATAAACTTGAGATCTGTCGCGCTATTATATAAATTTTGGTTACAGTTAGCTATCCCCGTTCAATTCACATTGTATCACTGGAACAAGTCCGTCGCGCGCCTCGTCGATAGATCGGCTGAGACAGTGGCGGCCGAAGCTGTGCAAGCGAGCCCGCCGCGACCGACACTCCACCACCTAACTTACTATTTGAGCACCGTGGAAGGAATGAGTGTGCATAAGACTTAGAGAATGACAGGATTCACCGCGAGACTTTACGCTAAGATTTAGTTCAGATATACCACATTCTCTTACTAATCAGCTCGAATTCGATCCCTCGGTGAAGATCTAGCTTGAGAATAAAGCTTTAATAAGAGTGCATCAAGGATTAAATCACATCATCGATATTATCCATTTGTAAATATAAATAAACATCTTCAAAATTTTTCTCAAATTATGAGCATATATCCAGCATAAAAATCTTTTAAAATAACACGTCATACTTTTCTCAATTATAGATATACCTACCTACAGGTATATGGCACACTGCTCTGTTTATTATATTATTACATTAAATTCATACGCTCGATACCTATCAGTTTACCTTGTCACCATAGAATAATTGAATTATATGGATGGATATTACGTTAGAAGCTTAACAAGCGCTAATATAATATTCGACAAAACAATCGACGGGTCGACAAATAATACATACAACGGGTCATTAGAAACGAATACTGTCGCCGGCATTCGATGCCCGTCGGAACGTTTAACCTAGACGAGAGAACTATCACGAAATTTTGGTCCACCGATACGAGTCAACCATATTCCGACCGTTCATTAAAACTATAGGAATTGAAACGTACCTACTAACTATCGTTCGCCTCGTTCGGTGTTTCGGTGGGTGATCGAAACGTCGAACGGTGTGTGAAGTGAAACGAACAAGTAACGATTGAACTAGGACTCGGCGCGGCGGCTCACTTGACGGCGGCGTGCCGCGTCTCCGGGTGCATGCCCACACCCTCCACTGTGAAGATCGACACTTCTGCAACAAACAAATTACACACACTGCAATCACACACACGCATATCCCATCAAACACCATCGACATTGTTGAAATAATATGATTTTGAACTCGCATTACATTACATAATAATATGAATGTACCTAATTCGCTAATTGACAGTCAATATTTTTAATACCTACTTTTGTTAACTTTAATAATTTATAAGTATAACTCTACGTTATTTACGTGTTCATAATAATATCTAAATATGAAATTATTTTGTTTAGCGAAAATACAAATTTTTCCCGAGGGGCCAAATCCAATTGTATTCGCTATCCTCATCCAATTACTTAATTACTTTGCGATTGATATCTGTAAAATTAGTTAACCTTGAGTACGCGTCGTGTTTAATTCCATTTACCACAATAGTAAGGAAATTCGCTCTAAGTCACAAAAAAACTAAAGCGTTCCTAATCATTCAAATAAACAAAATCCAAAAAGAATACGTTTCTTGTAGTAGGTACAGTTCCGCAAATATTGATCGGATGAACGGAGGAGCCTTAGCAAATTACCTGATTCCTGACCGACATATACCTACCCACCTATGTAGCTATTGCGAATAACTATGTTATCATTAAATACATGAATACGAATTGGGAAATATCATTTGAGAAAATAAAGAAATAAAATCTCACCGTCGGGCAAATCCCCAAGTCGGGGCGGCAGTGATGCGAAGTACGAGTGATGCAGGGCGCGCGGCGCGGAGAGGCGGCGGCGCGGGTCCGGCTGCAGCAGCGCGGCCGCCAGCCGCTCCGCCTCGCGGCCGCCGTCGCGCAGCCGCGGGAACGCCGCGCCCAGCGCCCGCGCCGGGCTCGAGCCCCACCGCGACACGTGCGCGCGCAGCCCCGGCAGCCGCGACACGCCCGACCAACTCTCCTCCGTCGGCGTACCGACCACCTGACACACACGATAATCTGTTCAATGTCTGTTCAGAGTCAAATGATGAGCTGTCTCGTTGTATCAGAGACAAATTTAAAATTATGGAAAAACGTGTAAAAACAACTAATGTGTTAACAATATTAAACTCTATCCAGAGATTTCTTTAAAGTCTATAGGTAGACATGGCAAGTCTGTTTCCGTAACGAAATACGTCTGTATCCTCGCGAAAAAACTATCATTAACTCTTAATTGAGCTATAGATGTCACTTTGACTGCTAAATTTTTTGTCATATGATGAAAAAAAAACTGAAAGCGCATTACCGCAAATAATAAATAATGCTACCTTAAATATTTTGTCGAGTTGGTCGTGCGTATCCCTCACTCCGGGGAAGGTCGGCACTCCACAGAGCATCTCCACGAATATACAGCCGACGCCCCACATGTCCAGCGACGTCGAGTACTCCGTACTACCCAGCAATACATCTAAAAGGAAATGACGTTGTAATAAAATAAAGTCTACAGCATACCTGTTTCTGATATTTATAAACAATCTTCGTGTTTTACCTGGTGGCCTGTACCATAATGTAACAACTTCGTGCGAATACGTGTGGCTTGGTACAGACTTTGCTCTCGCCAGTCCGAAGTCTGCAAGTTTCAACTCTCCATGCAAACTTATTAGAAGATTTTGAGGCTTCACGTCTCTGTTTAAAAGGAAAGATAACGTTCATACAAGTACATTTCGATATTATGCAAGGAGATAATGTATCCGTGAGTCTAGGTAGGTAATTATGTTATAGGTACAATTAAATAAGCTTACCTATGTAAAACTCGCCTCCTATGGCAGTAGGACAGACCGCGTAGCAATTGGAACATAAACAATCTAACGTTATGATGGTTGAGCCCTCCCGGATGCCTCTCCATGTACTGCGACAGATCCGTGTCCTAACAAAAAACATACACCACTCAATTAAAACTCCCTAACTAGATCGGGCACTTGTTCGGGAACTTGATACAAGTTTGCGATAGAGTATCAACGCAGCGGGAGAGAATCGTCTGCCGATATAAATTGAATTACGATTCAAAGGGATTCAAGACTAAGAAAATAACTTTAAACAGGTTAACAGATCTACATCTGCTCAAGTCATTGCTAGAATTTCAAATGGTAATTTTTTAAAATTCTGCTTATCATTGACTTTAGGTTTCATAGATTATATTCTATTTTAAGTTTGGTAAAGAAATAAAAATAAAATCAGCTACTGTATATAGGTAGTATTTTGATTTAGACATTTTAGTTTGTTTGTCAAGTATGATATAAAAGTGGACTCACCACAAATTCAAAGACAAAAGTGAGAGTTTCCCTCGTGTGAACAATGTCGTGCAAGGTGACAATGTTCGCGTGCTTCAACTCCTTGAGCAGCGACGCCTCGCGGATCGCCGTGAACGGCGCCCCCTCCTCTTCTTGCAGTCTGATCTCCTTCAACGCTACCACTTGCTGCGTTAAACTGTTCAATAAAATAACAATATTAACTTGAATGTTAAGTTCTTTTAAGTTTAATGTTTACGGTCATATCATTTGTATGCAGTAACATGACATACGCTGTCACGATTATACGATCTTCTGACCTATTCATATTAACCTTTCTACTTGGAGAGAATAAGCTTCTGAAATAAAGAAAATATAATTATAAAGGATATTTAAAACAATAACACTGCATAAGGTGAAATGTAGTAAAAAAAATCATAATAGGTACAATATCAAAAATAATTTGTACTAATTACGTTAATATTAAATATTCATTCGTCCTGAACATATAATGCTTCAGTTAAGAGTGGTACGTAAATTATGTACTTAATCATTATTTACACCTTTAAGCGTAAGGTGAGTACAGCAAAATAATGTACTATTTATATTAATTAAGGCTCCTAAAACCATCAGCTTAAATTAATTACTCGACTAAAGTATTCGCAAAGTGATTTAGTGTAAGAGAATCCACAGCAAAGTTACACAACACAAAGGACTGAAAGTTCCAGAAGCCATGAATACGACAAAATACAATTTGGTTAGTGAACGCGCTCATTAACGTAACTCCAGAGCTGGAAGCACTTCATACAATATTCACAGGCAATGTGCTGGCGCGAGTTCCGCTTGGCTGGGCAACCTCACCTCTGACCTTACTCGACCACTATGGACTATAGGAGTATAGAAACTTACACTATCATTTATTCAGGACGTTAGCATTCTTAGGATTCTTAAACGTGAAACTAAAAGGCAAATAACTTTTCAAAATCGTCCACAACCTTACACTTTGCTAATGTACTACGAATTTAAGAAATAAAGTCTATAAAGGAGCAGACAGGCGTCTTGTTTTACATATACAATGACGTCAAAGTCATATTTCAAAGTAGGAATACAATGGGAATGACAGTGTCGTTAAGGTAACCTCGTTGTTGATATAACATGAATAGAATAATGCAACGATATTAAGCCTGTATATCTTGAATTGGCGCGGGCGCATCGTATGAATATTGTTACATTATAGTTTAGTTTTGAGAATGCCAATGCTGGAAACATTAAAATGTCGTGTATAAAAATATCGCGTTTGTCACAGAATGAAACTGTAACAAATTGAACTCGCGTGTAATAACTTTATGCCAACAGTTTCAGTACTCTTCAGTTCCCACGATATCATTAAATTGATTTACCTTGTTAAGTTAGACGTAAAATTGAAGGATATATAATGAAAAAGTACACTGTATCTATAAAAAATAATAAAATGTATGTTCTGACGTTCAACGGATATGCAAATAAGTGTCTCAACGGATTTATTTCGACAATTAATTATATTTGATTTATGAAATCAAATGTGGTTTGTATACTTTACATCTTGCCTGGCCAAGGTCGCGTGTGCGATTCATGTTCATCTACCGGATTAAAATGATATAGTAACTTTAGTACCGTTTCGTAACAAGTATTTTGTTATATTCATATTTAAACCATAAGATACACATTTACTATATTGTATATTATATTAATACAAATAACAAATAAGGCAGCTTGCAAAGCAGTTTACTTACTTGCTATACCCTTTGTATACTGTAGCGTAGGATCCCTCTCCGAGTTGCTCCAACTTAATGTATGCCTCAGATTTCCCGAACGGAGAGTCACCCTGTCGACAAAAACAAAAATATCCATTTATCAACACTGATCCTCTGTAATCCAATAATTTACGACCCCCGCCTCCGCGCCCCGCCGGCTATGACGTCAAACGAGTCAAATTGCGTAACTCTTTCGAATTATTACCACGAAGCATAAACAATATAGTAATGAACCATCGTTAGAAACGCAAAACCTTCCTCGTAATTGGAGTTATGAAATTTATCATAAAAACAAACAAAAGGAAATTTAACTGCCTAAGCAATTACTTATTGGATAAAAACAAAGACTACTTGAATGTTATCATTTAGAGACTGAAAACGGTATTCAGTAGTTAAATATAGGAATTTATATAAAATGTTGCTTTATTACTTTACAGGCTTTCACTACTAAGACTATCCATACAGCAAAATATTTCAGTAAGAATAAAATACATGTCATGATGGTCTTATCCCGGCAAACAATCTGTCATAATAATGTCAACAGACTAACGTAACAGTAATTAGCTATATAATCTGGGAGCTTTAAGAATCAACAGGCTCCCAGAGCAAACAAGGCAAGCAGTCATAGCAATTCTAGAGCTGCTTGCTGACTACAGTTTCGCTTTCCTCTCTGCACGTTCCGTCTAAATATTTGAACTGTCTAATGGATTCCAAGTGTATACCTTACATTCCAATGGAAATGAGTGGATTTCTACATTTCTTTCTTTATATAGTAGGAGGACTACGCATTAAATTATTAACATTATTTCCAACAAAAAAGGACAAAATAAAAAGTATGATATTTGATTCCTTCCGAATTCTTAGTGTTTAATTTCATACATCATTTCAAGTCCCGTGGAAACGGTGCACATTACATGTCATATTTGCCGTTATTAATATTTTTAGATGAAATAAATTTATTACATAATTCATTATTTACGTAGTAATTCAATCAGTACGTAAGTATAACATATTCTGTGCTAAGGGCAAAAGCTATTATAAGAGCCGTTATCTACCGCCACGTAGGGCGCCTTGTCTCGAGATTGCAGCGACAGTCCCGCATTTAGTGCAAATTGAACTAGATTCCGCGATCGATCACTGTCAGGCAAGTCCTTGCGCGGCCTATTTGTACCTACAGGGAACGCCGGGGTCGGGGAGTTAAGAACATCTATCACTATTCTTTATAATACTACTTTCATTACAAACGACCGTACTTAAGGATAAACGACCAAACTACGTACAATACATTCAAGCTTGCGGCTTTACGTCGATAAATGTTAGTTATCCTTTATCGTTGATGGGGAAACAAGAATGACGTAAGTTCATTGTCGAACTATTCCATTTATTTATTATAAAAAAAATATCCTTGTTTTAATATTTATTCATAAATGGTGTTGTAATAAAACAGTTTCATTGCAAGTAAAATGTGTTCAAATAGACATTATTACAGTTATATGCTGCAATGATACTGAACCAAAATGAGAAATGGTGTAACCACATGAACCCTTAAAATACTGGAAAATATCAGATATTACTTACTCCAAAGGCACTAAACCGCTTTGTGCGTCGGTTCGAGTGGTCATGAGCTAAGAAGGCTTCCGACTTTGGTCTGGGAGGTCGTTTCGGCCGCATCACAACCCGAGCATCTTCCCGCGCACTCTCATCCAGCAACTTGGAGTCCGATGACACTGATAGCTGTCTCCGAACTCTGTATTCGCCATTGCCACCACCGCTCCATTCTGTGAAGAAAGGGAATATGTTTTGTTATGATGTTTATTTACTAATGCTTTGGGTGATAGATATATAGGTATTCAACAAGTATGCCCGGTTAATTAACATGATTACCGATGAGCTAACAGTAGTTAAAACAAAAGAAAACTAATATTTTACGTACCTAAAGTTTTAATTTTATTTCAGTGTACTTAGAGTAACCAGTAAGATACTTTCCTCCTTCATAAAATGACTTTTATGATGTCATTATAAAATTCTACTGAATAAAAATGCGGTGGCCATACATCTCCTTATATTTTGCCAATACAAATTATCAAAGCACTCTGAAATACAAATATTGAAAGGAAGCTATTAAGGAGCTCAAACTCCTGACACAATTTCCCCACCGAGCACTTAGTAAGCAAATTAATTCTCGAAAAAAAAGCTTCATCGATTGAACGTTGAAAGGCGGTATTTTTCGTCTCGTCGATATTCGCGCGTCAAGGGGCACTCTGCAAGCGCGTTAAGCGCCACAAAGACGAGATATCGATGCGCCAGGAAAGTAAACTGGAGGCGAATAAATCACCCGCGAAAAGCGATATTGATGCTCGATGTTACGAATTACGATCAATTCTAAAAATAATTGATTTATGACATGATTAATCGGAGAAATCTATATAGTAGGGCAATAATGTTATTTATATCATCAGTTATTAGGCATATGTTAAATGCACAAAATAAATTAAAATTGAGAGTACGTACATGTTTATAAAAAGATACGTATATTAAATAAAGATAATTAAGTGATCGTGATTAGGTACCCTGTACTACGTAATGTAGGTACGTACGTACTAGTAATCTTTTTAATTAAAATCGATAAAATATGACTGTTTAGTTAATTATGAGGTAGCTGATTAATTATTTTTTGCTTTATGCTTTATCATTTTATATTGCTTTATCGATAACTTGGAGCTTTCAATAGATCTGAACTACGTTGGCTCATCAACTTTACAATCATAATATCATAAAAATATATTAGATTGGCAATAATTAATAAGTAATGGTACATGAAGATCGCGTGCAAGTTGATTATTTTCATGGAAGGTCGGACAAGTAGGTAACGGGGCTAAAGGACGGGAGCGGTTGGGTCACCCGACCCCCGTCCCCTGCGTGGGGATGATACATTTACAAAATATTACGAAAAAACACTGGGGATAACTGCTATGACGAAGGAAAAAGATCTTTAAATAGAAGTGGTTTGAAATAGTACCTTCATAAAACACATTTACTTATTTATTAATAGCTTCTACCTGTGACGGGTGACATCCAAGGTGAAAATTATATTCTTATATCCTTCTTTCGGACTTCAACATGAAACTTAAACCTCCTCCTTTTTTGAAGTCGGTTAAAAAGATATTGAAACAATACTAAATTTTATCAAAATCCATTTAGTGTGGTTTAGGTGGGAAAGGGTAAAGACAGACTTAGGTACTTTCGAATTTATGATATATAAGGTAATAAAAAGGTTTATTGTACTTAACAATAAAATAAATGTCTACCTAAACCAGAAAAAGCCAAAATAATTACGTTCGTTTACATATTTTATAATATATTTGAGATAAAGGTCTGTATGTATTTATGTATGGCTACTTAGTCGTCATCATACGTTGAGACGCTAGAGCAAATGCGAGGGTAATGATGACTTCACTCATTATCCTTACACCTGATGTGTTTCAGGGTCAATAGACTGGTCTCTTATTACTTTTTGTAACTAGCTCCCTACAGTGGATAGAATCCGAAATAAACGTTCCACCCAGAAGTTCTGATGTGAATTAACCCAACTAAAAATGTATGACAATCATATCAATCACTTTCATTTACCATCAATATCTATCTCGTACAAAGCAGCGGTCATTTTTCCAACTTGCTCTACAAAAATAAAATTGTCCGTCATCTTCGTGACACCTGTCGCATTATCAAAGTGCCGCATCGTTTTACTATCACCATTAGGTGCTTTCATTCCAGGGGTAGGACGAGTTTTACGAGTATAGCCATTTCACCACCATTTCACATATCCGTTACCTATACTGACTTGCAGCCCCACATGTCATCTGTCATAACACGAAATAAAATGTTTATTGGGCCTTAAAAATATGACCTCATTTCGGTCAAATTCCGTGGCTTACTTAAATTAAAATGGACAGGAGTCATCTTTCGCCTACTTACGATCATTAAAACAGTTTTAAATAATTTCAATTCAGCTCTAAAGCGACGTAGATTATTTTAACTGATAAAACTTTACAAAACTCCAACTAAAGGTAATAACTTTTAGTTTTCATACACAAAACAAAACCGGGACCGGAATGTATGTGTCCGAGCAAAACAAACAGAAACTTAATTGCCTGTTTATTCATTCATGGTATTTTATAAGATTCCCCTTGGCAGCGAAACAATAACTTGTTTACATACTAAACAGCGTGGTCCAACTTGTTAGTCGGATTAATCCCTTAGGAAAAGCCAAAGGTACATAGGTAGTATGAACTGCGATATGCAAGTGATAGTGAAGTTATTCAACGAGTGTTTAAACAGAAGCAGATAAGTATAAGGCAATGAGGTCATAATACATGTAATTAAAATAAATAGGTGTACGTTCAGATTTGTACCAACAATTTTAATTAATAAACTGCAGTGTGGATTTATTTTGCGGTCCCTTGTTATCAAGTTAATTAATAATGTTTAAACAAAATCAATACATACTGTGTGTTCAATTGAATTTCATGTTACAACAACGCAAGATAATATATACATATTAAAGTTGACGTCTGTTTTTCTGTTATTATGTTGCTCTTGTTAATAAAATGAAAAATTGCTTTTAACTATTCGAACAGCAAGCTCGTGTCCATCAAAATGTCTAATTTTGACTGGTGCTCGCGTTGTGATTGTTTGATAAATATTCATGCAGTGTGTTTATTTACCCTTGTCATATGGCGGGTTCTGACGCTCGGGGTAACGTCAGTAACGTACCTACGTACGTTATGCTTCACTAAACCGCCACTTGTTAGGGCTGACTTCGTTTATCGCATTTGCCAATTGGAATGGGGTCGCTTATCGAATCATATTTGCGCTTTCATAACCAGCGATCAAAGATAAATATATTAATAGTTATATCAATAACCTTTAACGTCTCCTGAAATAGTTCAGTGTTCATAAAGCGCTAAGATAATTTCATCTCGAGGGTTTCGTTATTGTAAGTTCATCACAGTCAAGCTAATAGGTATTGTTGTATGAAGACAAAAACAATTTTCTTTGGAAGGAAAAGGAGATAACGCAATCGCGTTGAGGCGTCATTGTCGGACGCTGGAGTGGGGAAATGACTGAATTTAAGCGAGTGCCTTAGGAGTACATCAAAGGTCTCCCTTAATTGTTTTTGCGACGCTGTTGTGTAGTCAAATGAGGACACTTTAAGCGTTCTTGAATCATGCTTCATTATCTAATGTTGACAACAAAAAATTTAGAGTTTTCTAAGCTATACACGATTAGATGGATAAAACCTGCAAGCATTTAAAAATATCAACGTAACATTTGAAATAATATAACAAATACGAATATAAGTATATAATTTTATATTATCAGACCATTTCACTGATTGAAAGAGATTATTATAATATACCTAGTATAATATTTAGGAGAGAATGACGGTTGCAATAAACACAATAATGCCGGATTTCGCTCCACCGCAATGCGACGTAGTTAATGTGCGACGTGACGACGGTTCAGCATACGAATGGAATTATTCAAAAGTTTGGAGATGAAGTTGAGATAATTAGTGGAGATCATTAAAAACACGATTAGGACTAATGTCATCCGTCCTTAACACGATGATAACTATTTTTATTAACGAGCTCAGAGTGATCGCTCATAACTATTGTTGTGACCTGATTAGGAAAGTATCTTATTACGCTTTAATTGTAATCATTAAAATATACTAATTGACACATATATTATGTTTATGTGTAGTTGCTATCTATCTAAACACATTAATTATCCGGATTACAAGCAGAAAGACGGTTGTAGTTGTTTTAAACCGGATCAAAAAATCGATTAACAATTAAATTAATTCGACAAAATTCGAAACTATTCGACGTTTTTCGCCTTTAAGATTTGGTTAGGTGACGTGACACTCGATTATCAAGCAGCACCCGCATTTTCATCATTGTTGTTAATGAGAGATCGACGACTAACCGTAATGTGTATCCTTGTCGTGCGGAATGTTCCCGTTGGGCTCGAGCCGGTCCAAACACTCCTCCGAGTACCCGTTGTAGGTGAGCTTGCCGCGACCGCCATTTTGCTGCCGCCCGCGACACTCGCCAGCCTCACCATCCGGCTCGTCTTTAGTTGCTGCAACAAAAAATATAGCACTATTATAACCAGAAAATGATTAATTTTGCTTTATACTGCCTACAACGTAATATACTATATGTAATATATACAAATCAATTGTCACTACTGTTTGGCTGATTTCACTTTTGTTGTGTTCGTAATTTTCCGTTCAAGGCTTAATTTAAAAATAAATAATTGACGTACATAACAGTAATCAGAAACATAATAAAACGTTAGGTACAGCTTATCATGTTTATCATTGTTATTTGTTAACAATTATCCGTTAAATGCAGGCGAATTTCCTTGAAATAAAAGTTAGAAACACAATCTTATCCTATAGCAGCACAGTGTTGTCAAGGAGGTCCTTAGAATAATGGCAACAGACAACTTCTCTAGCGATTTTATCCTTTGTGACAATATGCGGAGAAAACCTCGCAGTTAAGCCTGGAGACGCGAAACAGAGCGTCTCTATAGTGACAAAGAGTCACATGCAGTACGCGCTACCCTCTTCTGAGAGTGACAACATTACAGATAATAAGTCTCAGGGAAATTCAAATAGGAGATCATTATAGGTTGACAGACGACACCCCAGTAACAATTAAACTGAGTTTAGGGGAGCCATTTGCACCACGTGAAATTAATAGCATTGAGGCACTGAACAATGGGACTTATATTGGGTTTTACATAGAAAAGGGGCATTGGAAGTGGCTATCAAATGCAGTACAAGGTACCATAAGCTAAATAATCCTTAAAAACAGTTAAACAAACTCTTTGTTAATAATGGAGATACTTGGAAAAGGTAGGTAAAAAACCAAATTTGAAAGTTTTAACTATTATATTCAAATGTAAATACATGTTCTGATAAAACACTACACGAAATCAATTCTCAGTAACGAGGGATCGAATATGTTGAAAGATAAAAATATCACCATTAGTAATGAAAGTTACAAATTGAGTTTATAAGGGCAAAGCTTTAGTAGATACATAATCATATTAAATCGTTATGTGAATACGATAGCGAAATTTGAAAATTTGATAATTCGCACGTTAACTCACTGTGATTAAATTACAGTATGATGTGACGCGTGGCGGGAATTCAATGCTGGCTCGCGGTTCATTTTGACAAGCTGATTTATCGAATCTCCATCAATGAACTGAATACAATTTGATTAGCTACCGCAACATTACGCTGCGTGTGCTTTGCATATTTAATTGTCTCATTAATCTATAGAGGACACATCACAGTAGAGCACATTTCTTGTTTTTAATTGCTTTGAATGAAATTCAACATATTATATAACCTTGTATCATTTACAAATATACCTTGTCTATGACTTCGTGGTTAAATTTGGGCCGCAATACGCAACTAGGAATATATTAGGAAAATATACTATAATATCAAAACGTATAAACAGGGTCTGCATATTTACGAATATTAGTTACCTACATTATAATTTTAATATAGTGCATAGTTTGAATATTTTAATTATACTATAGATGTTAGACCTATATGACATATGTTATCATCATAAACTTACTTCAACTGTCATCTTGTTTACCTTGTTAACAATGCACAGACTGACAAGTTCAATAAAACCGAAGGTACATAAAGTTTTACTATAAATGAATGGGTAATTAATTTCTTTTGAGTTATTTTTGGTAATTTGAGAAATTCTACACACTACGTCAGTTGCACTCCCGCTCAAAAGACGGCAGGGTAGTGACAACAGCCGCCCCGGGACACACAACTTTAATTAGCTGAACACACACGCTGACAATATTCAAATTCTGGTTTCTAAATTACAAATTAAGCAAGACCTCAACAGTTTCTTTGATTTTTTGACATTCTTCAAGACCGAAATACATTATTTTTTATTGAAACTGCTTTACAATAGTAAACCCAGCGTAGCAGTTTCAATATGAAGAATTATTGTACCTAGTTACTTTTTTTAAGTAATTAAAACATAAAAAAATTCGCATGGAATCTTAAACGCTGAATTTAACCAACTTCTAATCGCTGCTATCGAGTTGACCATTATATGCTGTTATACCGAAATGAACTTTTCCATGGTCGTTATTTTAAATAAAAGATATAAAATATTAGGCCAACTCATGGCCTGCAAAGAATAAATGGAATTTGTGAAATACGAGTCACAATTAGTGTAATCGTCTTGCCTTGTTTAGAAAATTCCTTAATTAAGAACACATTCTGCTTAAATTAATTATAAACGCTCGGCTGTTCTGTGCATCTTCAAAAGTCCTGAACGTAAAATCAACGATTAAAACTCTGTTCCGGAAGTGTTCTTAAAATAGATATAAGTCATTTTACATTTTACTTAAATTCACGTACCTACCTTCGGAAATTATTTTAATGATTATATCTGGATTCAAAGGTTTCGTATGTTTTGATATCAGTCAGATACATTATAATTATATAATAATATTTTATAAATTTAAATTTATTTCCGTTTTCAAAGCGTAATTTGATGTTGAAATAATCAAAATTGAATGTTCATGTATTGTTTATCGAATACTTACGGTTTAACACTACGTCAAAATCTTTATAATCTTTAGCCACGGCACACAACTGCAATATTTAAAAATGTTACCGTTATCTTTTCTGTAAAAGTGAACGTGTAAGGCTCACCCCAGACAAAAGAAAATGCTTTCTAATGTTATTTTAGGTCACGAGTTGGCTCTTCATGATAATTGAGTATATCGTCCATTAATTAAAAATACGACTATAAAGTTGCCGCGATCTATTTATTACAACTAAATGAAAAACGAAATTAGATATATATTAAGTAATTACTAAAATATAAATAGTTTAAATTACTAAAAATCACTTTGATTCAGAGTTCCACTATAGGTATTTAAGTAATTTCTGACGCCGTCATCAGACACTCAACATCTATCTATTGGCCACAATACGAATAATACGAATCGTGGGGTTCACAAATAGCCATTAAAGAGTTCAAGTGTCTACCTCCAGCTCCATCATCAGATCAGTTTCAAGATACCAAATTAAATTACATTATTATCTAAACAAGTTTGTGAAAAGTCGGACTTGAGGAATTTTTAACGTTCGCTGAACACGTCATTACAAAAACACGTACCGTCCATTACTCAGCTTTGGCAGAACTAAAGTGGACCAGAGGCAGTGCACTGGGCACGGAAAGTTTCCGCGCTAGGTCGCGGCAATCAGATTACGTTGTTTAATAGAAACACGATTTGTTCACACGGACGGTATATCGTGCAAACACTGAATAGTGTAAATATCATCGCAAAACAATGGCAATAGGTTCTTTTCCGTGCCGGATTAAAGCGGGATTAAAGGCGAGCATTAGCGGCACGTGCGTTCTAGGATATAAAGACGCATACATGATATAGATCTGAAAAATTAACACGCTCTAACTGGTGTTTTTATTATGGCATAAATTTGCAAGTAAACTGCGAGATATGAAAAAAGAAAATACTTTTACGTGGTTTAGTATAATGCTATGCAATCTATTTACGGGCATGAGAAAACATTTTTCAAATAATCTTAAGAAAATTTTATTTTACTTTTTTAATAATAGCTTAGCTTAGTCGCGAATTCATAATAAAGCGGTTAACTAAGTTACAGACTCGCATATCTATATATATTTCTTTTTTTAATACTGTTTACTTATTTGTTTAAATTTCTATTCTTAAGCCTAAGGTACCCTTGGAGTCTCGTCAAGATGCAATTAGATAGCAACTTTTGTTCATTGTTTCACGCAACGCGAGCAGACAAATAAGAGGTGCCGGTAGTGAAACTTTGTATTTCATTACTTGCATTAATTATATTGAAAAATGTATTGCCAGTTCTTAACGAAGAACAATTATTAGAAATAAAAAAAGGAATACCACTACATAATATATTGTCTAAATCAAACCCAAATAGATTAATTTATATTACGTATCAGTAAAATTTAAAATATTGTCTTCGTAGGTAGGAATATTCAAAATTTTAAATTATCGGTTGTTTTATAATTTAATCCTAATTGGTTTGAAACTTCAATTAAACGACGAAATGTTTAATCAAAATGACACGTAATATCTGCAGTTACACTATTAGTGAAAATAAACCAAAAGTAACATCGATAATATAAAAAAGTTCCTCTTTAAAAACAATATTTTTAAAGCATATGAACGTATATACGGAACTCCGGATTGTAACACATAGGTTAACATTAGAATAAAAGTATAATTGAAATTAACAAATATAATTGCATTGCTGTCTGCAGGTATCATAGCTAATACTTTGTTGTTGTTTGTGCATAATCTTAGTGCAGTGTACCATTTTAACGCGTGAAGCGGGAATTTTCACAAAAGCTACGAGTTTATGTGTGTGATACAGATTGCAATCGTAATATTAATGCACTTTAACTGGAGACGGCGTCTGGTTACGGAAATGTATCGCGTGCACAACGACCTCGCTGAGATTGTGGTCTGTGGAATAGCCACAATAAATATCTAAATCACGTGTTATTTATACATAAGTAAGTATGTTTTTATATGAGAATAAAAATTATTTTCCTAAAAAAATACTAAAGGTTAAAATCAAACGTTATCAGGACACATCAGTAGCCATAAACAAAGAATATGTTAGAGAAAAATTTTCACCGTGATGTCAGTAAAAAAGAAGTACAGGCACGAGAAAAGAATTGTAAATGTGATAAGGGTTAGACATACGTCATTATGTCAGAAGTGGTAATTCTAGATTCTTTTTCTATATTTTATTTTAGCTATGATTTGTTCTCCAAAACAAATCGACAACACTTTGAAGTGGTGCGTGCATCTGTAAATAGGTTTATTCCCTTTCACCTAAATATATTCATTCCGCTATTGGAGAAGAACGTGGGAGGAATTGAGTTCAATCCTCGAGGATTGAACAGAGGCATTCGAATGCCTCTGTCAAAGTTGACGAGGGTACCGGCTCCAGCGGTCAGCAGTGCTTTCGACAATGGCGGCTTATCGACGGATTTACAGCCGTATCGTCTCTGTTCAAGAACTTATTGTTTCACCTGTAGCTTTTTCTGGTGTTCAATTTGTTTAGCGGTGACAAATTGATTGGTTTATTGTAACTATAATTTACATGAAGTACCTACATTAATAATATTAATAAACTCAAAAAAAGGTGTAATCAACGATTCCCTAAAGGATCGAAAAAAAGTAGAATTGTATAAACTCAAAACGCCTTTATTTAAAAAAATACCTACTCGCGGCATCTCAATTGGGTGTCATGAAAAGGTACATGCGACATTTAGCGCGACACTTTCCTGGAGGGCGACTATGTAGGTCACGCTAAAATCGAGACTAGCCTCGTTTTATGCACTGGAACATACATAACGCCTCATTCGTCAGGTCATTATGAAAATTCACCCCGTGTATAATAAGTATTTATTTACGATGAACACAGGATTTACTTTTAAAAAATATTACGCATCAAAATAATTTCGTATCAGGAGTTGGATATTAGGATTGTAAGTGATTCGTTTTTATTATTCACCAATTAATAACATAATATTTCAGAAACATTTAATTATTAGAGATAGCAGTAAATAATTACACGTCTTTATAAGAAAATCCTAATTACACAAATGGTTTGTCTCTGATTTTTGTGCAGTTATCCTGGCTTAAAAAATAGTTTTAAACATGTGACCAATTTTATAGGAACTTAAACGAACCCTATATAAAAGTCGTTTTGGCAAAATCTAATATGTAATGCAAGTGACCCGCTTTCCCGGAGACGGGACGCCAGACCCGGACGACCCGATAAGGTTAAATTGCAAACTTCACATAAACACGAGCGTAGCTATAAAATGGAGCTTTACCAAACTTAGCCCAAGCAGTCGGCACCCACAGCAGTGATGTTACGATCTAAAGCAACCGCGATTACCATAATCAAACTAACTCAAAGTTCGTCTCGTGACTCCAGTATATCTTACTTATATTTATAAATTTACTTTACGATAGTTACATTTATCAATCGAGTGATGAGCACGGGATGTCCGTTGCCGATATCGTACCTGCTATTTAGCTTTGGGTTATCTATAGCTTTGTAACACGTGTTAGGATTTCTATTCATCGATAGACAACGGTAAAAACAACCTACGCCGTCTCTACAGGTGATTGTGTACCTATAGAGACAATTTCACTAACATTATTTACATTAGCTAAACGCTCCATTGACTTGGAAACTGGTCCACTGTTCGTCTTGCCTCTGATATGCATCTCACTTTGACGGATCTACCTAATGTATTGTACAATAGAATAATATCGGCAAAGTTTTCATTAAGTATTTTTAATTTATAAATAACAGGAAAATTAATTTATTCTTATCCTATGGGGTTCTCCTCATTTGCGACAATAATTTAAAAAAAAATGGGAGTGTGTAAATAAAACCCTAAGCTGGTGTCTACATAAAATCGTTACCATTTAAATAAATATTCAAATAATGTATGAAAAATTAGATACACATTATTAGCATGCGATGATATCAGAAACGCGATAAATGGACTACAAATAATGGTATCAACAGATATTTAATAACAAAGAGTCAGGGCCAGTCGTTAACCCGCCCTAGAATAATCCAAGCCATCACAGATGATGGGAAAGGCAGTAAACAACTCAACTGACAGATGGGCCGACGCATGTGAGTCAGTATTAACAATGAGGTCAAAGTAATAAAATGCATATTTTTCAAGTGGATTACTTCTACACGTCATAAAATTAACAAATAACTTTACAGTTGATACACACAACATAGAACACATACTATGATACCTATTTTTTTATGAATATACTTCATCGTTGGTCATCGTCCTACATAAGTCCAGCAGTGGATGTCTTTCGGTTGATGTGATGAAATCTGTGAATATGTATATACCAGCGGCCCGCCCCGGCTTCGCCTCTTCAAATCGGACCAATCGTTTTGGAGCCTATTCAATCAAAACAAACAAACAAAAAAACAAACCTTTCCTCTTTATAATATTAGTATATGAACATATTAGTCGTAATCTAAATGATATGAGCAGGCAATTTTAATGTATATAACGTATGACAAGTACCATTATTTCTAAAAATAATTTACTTATTTATATATAACTACTTTGATGACTTGCCAGCGAAGCAGATAACCAACGAAAGTGAAAACAATAGAAGTCACGAACATTTTACATCAAGTGATTACCTTTTATAAAATACTAGTTTCTCGAGTTCTGGGAATTCCAATTATCCCGCGAGATATGATTGAGATAAAAATAGCCTATGTTATTTTTCCAGGTTACATTTATTTCTATATCATTAAACAAAATCATTCTAGCGGTTTAGTAAACAAAATCACTCTCTCGCATTTATAATATCAGTTGTACCGCGGCCTCGCACAGAACCCTAATTTTTTTCAAAATATTCTGTAGCCGTTGTTAGTCAGGGTGAATGTAGCCTACGGTATTTTTTTTTTAAATCGTTCCAATCGTTTTGGAGCCTATTCAATACAAACAAAAAAATCTTGCCTCTTTATTATATATTAGTGTAGACAAAAATATAATATTGCTGGGCTGTCATTACACTAAGTAATTTATACACTAAATAAAAATATAGTTAGATAAATAATTACAAAATAAAATGATCTGAGCACATTTGAACACAAGGATGTCTTATTTTATTGATAGTTCCCTACGTAAAGATGCACACGGTTCCAACTTTGATAAATGGACTGTTCTAAGAATCTGCTGTAGTATTGAAGCAGCTGCAGTACCCTTAATAGTGCAATGACATCATTTATGGAACAGACAGGCTATACGGAAATGACTACAACAAATAGATTTAACTACTAGCTAGTTGAACTAAGCCAGTCGCAATGACATTTATTACGATTTGGTCATCTAAACTGGTATATATATTATTATATGTTAAAAGAGTTAGTACAATGAACTCGACACGCCATTACGAGACGATTACGTAATGGAACATGGAAAGACATTCAAGCAACAGACAATTGAAGGCAATAAAGACGAAAGTGTTTTAAAGTGGACGAGAAACACTATTAAAGGTACTAATGTAATTTCTGTGCTGTATGCTGTCAGCGGTCTTTGCCCTATACAATACGTTCCAAGTTATCATCATTCGTTACAAGGATCCCCAACTTCAAACTGAATCTTGTTAAAACCTGAAAAGTAGTTAAAAAAAACTGAAGACGCCTTTACAAAGAATTTGAATAGATAGTGGAAACACAATGGAATAGACAAAAAGCCATACGCCCGAGCTTCGTAGCGGTAGTGCAGCAAACAATACTATGTTCCTGTATGGTCGGGCGGCTCTATAAATCCGTCGATATTTTATTAAACATATATGCAGTCACCTTGGTAAAAAAAAAATAGCTTTTAAACAGATAAATTCGCCGTTTTACATAAGTATTTATGTTAATCATACTTTTTAATTGTTAACTTGACTATGAACGCCAACCTTTATTTCACATAGGTATTATTTTTATAACACAACAACATCACCACAATTTGTGTGATTAAACTGTTCACAAACAAGAAATCCAATTTATTCACGTTGTTGAAACTTCTGAATAAAAACGAGTTATGAATTTCTATTACAGTAGGTACAGTACGGTACTGAATATCGCTTAGTACCTATAGACTCTTGCGTAGGTGTAGGTACTGACGACTAAGCAACGTTCGCTCTTTCAAAAGAGAAATGAGATTATTTCATTTATGACTATAAGCTGTGGCTTGATAAATATTAGTTTAGTTAAAATAATGTTACTCTATAATGAAAAATAAATGATACACAAATGTTCACCCATATAAATCAATTATTGCTCCGTTATAATTGTAGTTCTGTATGCGCCGCAAATCAACGCAACCATGCTTAAGGAAACGTCTAAAGTTTCAATAGCAAATAACATAAATAGAAGCAATTTGATACCATGTTAACGTCGAGGAAACAATAAAGCAGACACTGTATCGACTATCGAGTTCGCTGCAACACGCTTTAAACGTGCTCATGTAGGGGCAAATAGGGCAACTATTATCAATCGACGGAAGTCTGCTATCTATCAACTGGAAGATAATAGGGATAGTAAACCCCTGTGACGCCCGTTAGTAAATACAGATTGGAGAATATTAAAAGCAAACGTTAATCTGACGCTTTATTACGTACTTGATATAAAATTCTGTACAGTTCTGTACAGCCAACTTATATTAAATTCTGTACAGACAAGAATTATTTATTGTCGATTGGGAAATTGGAAATAAATGCTTTGATGTATGTCATAAGTGGCAAGACTGAATTTATAGATAAGGAACATACTTATTTTAAAACAAGAGTGCGTCGGGGAAGGTTCATAGGCTTCAATAGCATAAGGTTCAGTGAGGTCCTATGGTAGAGTGAACAGAGGTCTCCATATAAGGTGACAAGCGATTCGGTTAAGTAGCGTGTGAGCGCTGCTGATTCACTTCTCGAAGGTCGCACCCACCCGTCTACCGTAGTACTTCCGTTGTTATTACTCATTGTTTTGCATAAACTGTTTTATTTTTTTTGTGATAATAAATCGTCACATTTTCTTTACAGACGAACTTATGTACAAAGAGTCGATAGTAACAGAGATATTAATGCACTAATACTATAAAGATATCAAATATTGAGCGCAAAAGGTACGTGTTATACGAAACGTCTTTGCTGTGAATAAAATAAAACGAATGGACGCAATACATCTTTTTAAAAAATAAATTAATACTATCCTAAGATAATTGCGTGATAGTAGTGTAAAATCAGAAATATTGTTAACAACTGACTATAATGTCTTAATATACATGCCATACACGATATAGTAGAGCGTGCATGGTCGATTTGTAATACGTATGATAATGCCATTGACAGGTAGGTCCATAATTAGCCTTCGAGTCACCTACGCAACATGTATTATAATATTTAATTTATAAATTGTAATTATTCGGGCGCTAACGCTCAGCCAAGAGTCATATTCGTACGACATTACGTATATATGATCAAATCTGAATGCTTCATGGGTTCCTAGAAGCGCCCTATATCAGTTGCTAAGAATATCGTGTAAAAACATGTAACCGGACAAGAAACTCTTTATTTATTAAATTTGCAGTGATTTACAATTATTAACAAATTTTAATTACAACACTAATTATCCTATTTCCGCGAAATGTTGCGTCGACTATATATAAGTGAAGTATCAAATCATCGATTAGGAATCTTATAGCTGATTCAGAAAGGCAAACAATAATATATGTTTACATAAAATAACGTTAGAATTCAAAGTTCAACACTAATTTATTTTCACGAATCCAATGAAGGTATTTAGATAAATACATAATGAAATTTAAACTCGTCGTATCTTAGACATAGCATTCACTGTTTAGAATTTAACTGATATGACCTTTCTAATTTAAATATAGTATGATTCATTGATTACGATTGCTGCGAGGTGATTAGCCTCTCCCGTTTTATCAGCGCTGCGTCACTGGCGATTGGATATTATTGGCGCTCTTGCAGGAAACCATTTATTATTCTAAAATGATATCAAGTACGAATCGTTTATGTTATGAACGAGGTATGATGCTGCATCACGTGACACAACAATGATACAACGATGAACGATATAAAAGTGTAGTGTAAACACTGAGCGAGTTCCACAGTTTATTGTGGCTGAGACTAATAATGATCAACATAAATACATTCGTTTAATTCACATATTACCCCTTTAACTAATCCCGTGAGTACCTACATGACGTGAGCCAAATATAATCTGAAGATAAACAGAGCAATGATTTCGCTAGTGGGAAAGAGTTGCTACTAATAATTTTATACGTCGTTGTCGGTATATCAGATATATTCTAGAGATTAACTAATATATTTTAGTTTAGATAAAACCTGAAATTCAACATCTTCAGTGAAGGCCTGGAAAGTTATCACGTAACTCTTAACTTCTTTATAGGGTTTCCAAGATAGTCCTTTTATATGAATTTATTGGAACATTTTCGAAGAACACGAAAGGGAAAGAAAACAAGTAGGCTGCGGTAAGTTAAATATTAGGCAAAGCCGAGTACGAATTACTTACCAGAATTAATATTTATTTGTGCACGGGAGGTGGGTTGTATTTCGTTTACTCTTTCCTCAAAGGATAGAATAATATATTAGATATTATCATCTATACTATTTTCCTCCTCACGTTCCTTGTTTAAACTGTTTGTTTTTAATGAAAAATTAAAACCCTCTAATTATCTAACTTTATAAAATCAGTAAATTTGTACCTATAATCGTATCTAAATTGTTTTGTGTATAATTATAGGTCAGTCAGTCAGATAGGACCAAAAGACAATTTTTAGTAAAACTGACCTCCAAAGAATACATGTACGTATGATAGTCAGTAGAAGGGAATCCGAGTATTTTGGTCTTTGTGGCCATGGATTTCCGCAAAATTCTATTTTAATATAATATATCGCAATATCCAGTAAACTAATCCTTGATTATAATAACTTTTCAACTATTAGTATAAATCATTATCAGAGAAGACGCCAGCACGCCTCACAATATGAGCAACCCACGATTTTCCTATTGAGTTACGAGTGTTACGACACACAATACAACGGTTTTGGTGCAATGTAACTTAAAGGTGGGTGTAACGCCGATATTGAATTTGGATCACGAGTATCGCGATATGATTGCTGGTTCACCTACCTATACCGCTTTATTAGAATAGTGACACATACTAGAATATGTTGTTAATCCATTAAAGATTGGAAGTCGTCATGTTCCGCGTTAAGTCATTATTCTATTAAATCAGCGATACTAGTTTCAACGTTTCCTTAAAGACCGCTCTAAGTGTACTATATGTCACAATTACTTTGATGTTGAGTAATGAAGTGAGTCGTTTTTTAAACATGCGTAATCGCAGTTCTTTTAATTTGTTCGTCACAAAGAACATTATTTATTGACAGTGTGGTCTTTACATCTAGGTTTCAACTGAATTTAACTATTTACGAATGCATTGCTCGTTTCTGTGTAATGCCACCATTGCGCCAAAATGGTTTCACCAAAACATTAAAAACCGCAAGCGAGTGTCATGAAGCTAAAATTCATTAATATGGCCCATTTCGCCATTACCAATTGTGGTTGAATTATCAATTATCTCTGCATTTGGCTTTAATGAATCGATATTTAAAAAAGTCATCACCATTTTAATTGTAACGAATTAAGTAGGTAATATAACAAACTAAATGCAAATTTAAATCAGTGAAATAGTTTTCATCAACATCACGCCAGTTCCTATATATATTTACTTATATATAAAAAAATAAGTATTAATATCTAAGAAATAGTAAAATACTTACATAATCTACCGAAGCTAAGAGATAAGCGCTTTCTGAGCTTTTGCATTTTGCTCATTGCGCCTCCTCGTTTTTCTCTCATTGTCACACCTGCAAATAAAAAATAATAGAATAAGTTATGTAAGTCTTACAACAAAACCAGTAACTATCTATGTAGATGTATAACGTTATAGTGAACGTATAACTTATAAGGGATCGGTTTCAAAGAACCTCTGGATTTCAAAATGAACGTAAGATGTAGGTAACTCTTCTCTGCAATTCATTATTACTTGAGTAGGTAGTTATATAGATAACACTGATTGACAGTTGTTTGTGCAGGGTAATGACTTTGGCATCATTTACAGTCATTTAAGTTAAAAATACTATAGCGATTGACTTGTAAACTGGTATTGTCATCAAAACAATAACAGAGGAAAACAAAACGAATAATTGGTAAAGGTAAGAATTGCATTCCTATTATAATCGAAGTATTATGTATGGCGGCATATAGGTCTAGGGAACAGGTCGGAAAGCTCCGTACACATTACAAAGTTTAGCTCATAAAACAAATTAGGTAAATTATAAGCGAATCATTCTACTTTGGAACTAATACGCTAATGGTGAGTTAGCGTTATGAACACGGATGTTGCGGAAAGGAACAAGTGTAGCGGTGCGGGGCGTAATTAATTACACAATTTATTCCTCGCAGTCACGCTAGCACCTCTCTTTAATAACCAACCAACAGCCTATAGATGATAACAGAACAGGTGATCGCGTGCACACATTTTGGTGTGAATTTGCACTAATGTTGAAACTGAAAACACGTACCTATCCCGAATTTGATAAATGTACATCAATTTTATAATTAAAATAAAGGAACGGGAAGTCAAGGAAAGTAATGGTATTTTTTTAAGGCCGTGGAAAAATGTACCTAGTTAGAAATAACAAGACACTTAAATTATTATACAAAAACCAGTTTTAACTTTTAATAAAAGCGACTTAAACAAATGAATAACAGTAACAACAATTAATTTATTTTGATAAAAAAAGAACTGTGAGATACGTAAAGGCATACCTGTCAAGTAGATAGGTACCTACATTTTTATCAAATCTTACTGTTAAACTGATATTCAACAAATTATTATTCACGGCACCTTGGAAGCATTTAGACTATGAAAAATAAATCCGTCTAGGTCTAAGGTCGAGTGCATTATTTCATTACAGAAATAGGCGTCTGTCAAAACAACTTGTATTAAAGGTAGGTCATTTATTATAGGGCACGTGGGTGAAACCAACCTTGTTCACAAATAAAAGTATATCAACAGAGTTAGTCACGCAAACATTATGAGCGGCGTCTACTTTGACGACAATAGAGTAAATGATTGGTGATCAAGTCTGCAGAGTAAATGCTGATATTTTATAAAAAATATTATGAACTAGAATTTTTACAGATAATATAGTAAATTCACCGAGTTTAAAATACTTGATTAATCACGTATGCTTATCAGTTGTATATAGTAGGCATATATTCGTGTTACATCTAATTACGCGATAATTTCGCATCGATCAAACTTATTAAGGTCAACGAACTAAAAATAAATATTACAAAAAACTACAAACTACGACAAATACCTATATTCTGCAAACAGAAAGAAACATTACTAACTAATTCCATAATTTCTTCTTAATTAAAAAAATACCGGTACTTCCCTTTTGACAAACTATACGATTTATCTATGTCCATTCATTGCTCTCTTTGCAAGTGTCCTGATTCGACAACATTATCAAACGTATTTAGTCTTAACATTCATTATCCGTATTATCGTAGTGAGTAGATGTCAATAAACTATGTTTGTGTAATAAATAAAAAAAAAATTGAGAAAATGAGTACCATTGCAGTTACGAAACTCCATCGTTATGGAGCAGTAGTCCAGTATGCCTGTTAAATGCTCCAGAGGCGCCAGTATGTCGCCAATCATGTGCTGCAGTTCATTTTAATTTCGAAACATTCCTATTATGTATGAATATGACGAGTAAATTTACATGATATCTTTATTGCGTCATGAGGCGATTACATACACCGAACCGGTAATGTCCAATATAAAGAAGTATGTTGGCGATAGTTATTTACCCTTAGGAATTTTAAAACAGATATCCAGGTGTATTAGGTATATGAAGATAGGTACGTTCCAAAGCTATCTATTTGATTCAATATTTATTTTATAGGTATGGGTATTTATTAGGAATCGTTAGACAAACATGAAATATTTTTGTTTACCACTAGAAGTAATTGTTTGTGAACTTATCAATTAATACACAGTAGTGATGTAACTGAGAGGGAGGTCAATAGAAAGGTTTATAGCACTCGTGTGAAGCCGGGGCTGGTCGCTAGTATATGATAAAAATTACGTGCAAACCATCAAATCATTTCATTATCAGTGTTTGAACATATGGACCTAGTTGTACCTGCCCGCCCCAGCAGGAAACGAACGTTGTTAAAACTGTCACACGACTAATAACTCTGTTATCGAACAACACGGTTCATAATCGTTGTAACACATCGTTGTAATTTGGCGCCACCAGTGCGTCAGTCAACAGCCCTAGAGCCTGCACAAACACGGCCACCAGAACAAACATTCACACTGTCGACGATATCTAATCTGGAAAGTGACAGGAACAATTTTATTATGCGTTATGTAACATTTTCGTTTGACTTATGTACCTACATTTATAAAATTTACGCTAGTCTTCGACCTGTTAATAGTGAAGTTTAATGTATAAAATATCCGCATATTTTGAAGAGCGCCGTGTGCATTTGTTGGTTCTGATAAGAGTATCAAAGTAATCATATCTTATGATTACTTTTATTGCTTCTTAGGCAATCCCAGTCTGACTTAATTATTTAAGGCGCAGTTAAAATAATAATATGATATTTTTACCTACAATATAGGTACCAGAAATGCAAATGATGAGTTTAATTAGGTTCTTATTCATGAAGATAATCCCACTTAGCACGTCATATCGTCCTCATTTTGAAGAGTACTTAAGTTCCAATTTACCACGATTATCCGGTTATTAATGATGCAGAACTCGTAAAACGTTTCGGTAAAAGGTCGTTTATGCACAAATTTACGATTCATAAATCTACCTCAGGTTAAGTATTTGAGTATCGTATATCCGGAACATCAAGACATCGGGATACCTCATATGTTCTTAATATTTTAGGCATATGTACTCGGAAATGATGGGTATAAGCCTCGTAAATATGGCTCGTATCTACTCCACCCCCGGTGGAATGTAAAATGTTTTCGTTAATGTCGCAGTTAAACATAAAAGCTAGTGCTCATTTTATTGGATAATTGAAGTCGTATCCAGACAGAGAGCATCGTGAAAATATGTTGTAGGTACCTACGCAAATATCGAGTTGAACTGGTCATCTATTAAATTGTAAACGGTAAAAATACATATATTTTTTTTCATACATGTAACCTTTTATATGGTGAACAAAAGAAAACCTTATTTAAAAACTAAAAATAATCATCTTCCTTTCTATTGCAGAAGGCATACCTACAAGCTTTACATAATATTGAGATTGAAATTCACCACGGAACTTTAAATATCTAGATCAGAGCTGTTTACTGAAGCAACACTTTGACACATGCAATCAAAGGGAGCCCCTGTAAAAAATATATATCATTAAGAGATGAAAGAATTCAGTTCCGCATGCCGGGATTGTCCAATGAACTCGTTCCCGGCGCCCACGCTCGTATCCAAGTCGCCTGTCGTGGCGAGATATTTGTCCATTGCCAACATACATTACAGCACTGTCTTCACTACCTTGGGTACAATTTCTAAGTATCTCAGTAAAAATATTGTTTTTTATGATCGAAACGGACATTCAATACGCAAAGATCTATCTAGAAATGACATTCCGAAACGATACTACATAATGTACTCTAGTAATAGAGGGATATCTGATAATCTTTAATTTTTCAGTTAAAACTTGGACTGAGCGTAAAATACTTGACCTATTTTCATTCTATACATACATTAAATTTAAGAGCGAGAAGGTTATCATTTCGACATGACCCATGATAAAACCTTAAAAGGAGATGAAAATAAAGTCATTAACACTGTTACGATACGCACGTGGGTGCTCACGAAATTCAAACCTACACAAAACACAAACCAATGATGCAGTTACACGGTTCCTTCATTCATGAGAATAACAAAGATACCGACTGTTGATATTCTATTAGAATCATATTATAATCGATACATTAAAATACATTCTCTTACCATATCCCGTTCGATAGCATTTACTAACATACTTCGCGATACCCGATCTAGAAGTCTTGAGTCACAAGTGCATCAGAAATCCAGCTCGCTCGAACCTTCGTCTACAACTGGCTTAGGTGGGGGGTTAGCCAGGCAAGTCACCGTCGCGAGTAAAATGTGCGAACTGCGAATGTCGTTCGTCGACCTTGTAGCAAAGCGCTCGCGCACCCGCGCTGCGTGCCTTTCCACCCACTGCACACATTTGCAATACAATGCACCAAATAAACTAGTGCATTTATGTAGCAATCCAAATATACCTTATTCTAGCCCCGAAGCAATTACAAATGCTTGATTTCGATAATTATACGATAGGTTCGATATTACTATAATAGTTTTATAATCTATACTAATATTATAAAGCTGAAGAGTTTGTTTTTATGTTTGTTTGTTTGAACGCGCTAATCTCAGGAACTACTGGTTCGAATTAAAAAATTCTTTTTTTTGTTTGATAGACCATTTATCGAGGAAGGCTTTAGGCTACATAACATCACGCTGCAACCAATAGGAGCGAAGAAACAGGGGAAAATGTGTAAAAAACGGGGAAAATATGAAGCCTTATAAAGAATTACTATTCCACGGGGACGAAGTCGCGGGCACAGCTAGTTTAATATAAGTATATACTTATATAACAAAAATAAATGTCTAAAGAATCAGTTCATAACTTTTTTGATTATACTAGCGCCGGCGCTGATGCAACTTGTAACTGGAAGAGCAGTTGAACAAGAGCCAAGACTGCGTTTCCACTATCCACTCAATCCCAAATTCCATTACATGCGAACAAGGAATGTTTCCTTGTTCGCATGTAAATTGTATCTAAATTGTACCTAATAATAATGAATAAATATTAGTATATACGATGTAACTATCGCACAAGCGCATAGGAGTCATATAAATAAATGTATATTTATTTATTATCTTGCACATATACATCCTATATTATGTTATGCATAGATTTTGTCAACACAAGTTAAGCAACTTTCTTATGGATTCCCAAGTGAACAAAACTAGGTTAAGTCGGGTCATAATATGCAAGCATTAGCACAAAGACTTCCATTGAAGCGGTGCGGTGCACACGTCGTGCGACCTCGAACCTGTGACCCTGCGCACAATGCATACAATTGTAATGTAAATGCGAATTCAGCCTGTGCCAACCGTTCTATGGTACCGATAATACCTAGTTACTAATATTGACGTGGTTTATATACAATGAGACATCCTCGCACTTGTTGACTACCGTGTACATCCTCAACTAACAATTCTTGATTAATAATAGTTTAAGACATTTACACTTTCCTAACATCACCATGAGCTCTAGATAATAATAAAAAAAAATAGAATGACTCAGTGCAGCTGGCCGCTACGTGCAATAACTTAGTTTTCACGAAAAGAGCCTGATATACCTAACAGTCTTGTCCTTAGACACTACATTTTATAACTTAAAAATTAAATACAGAAACTACATAAAAATGTAATTAAAGTAAATAATAGGCATAGTAAACTAGTAAGTTATGAACACGCTTCACACGAAGCAAGAAAGCGAGACAGCGCGCTTATTCCGAGTCCGTTATTCAAGATTAGTAATTACTTACCACGCGAGAGAAATTACAATTAATTAAATGTAGCATTTAACAATATTTACTTCTAAATTCAGTTTTTACTTTAACGCAACTCAACAGCCGAGTGAGTTTTGTAAATAACAATACGTCAATTTCAGTTTCCAATAAATCTGTTACTTTTTCATAATAGTTAATTAACCTGTATTATACAATGGAAAACATTTTAAGATCTACTTAAAAACATACCTAGTTATTGTTAATCAAATCTAATTACACTCATCAGACCTTGCGCTTCGTAGCCAATATGCGTTATGAATAGGTACAAGTGAATTGATGCAAGTTATTTTAGTTACGAAGGCGAGGGCGTGCATACTTTTTAGACACAAATCACAATGTGAAAACGTATTGAGTTCGTACTTTGGGTCAGTCATGGGTGCACGCTGCACAGCTGCACGAGCGTGGGCACAGCTAGAATAATAATGTAGGCGGTATATTGATCGATAATTGTACCAAAACGAAACTGTTGAAAAATTGTACGGTTTTGACATATAAGAACGAAAACTGACCGCGTGACGTTTCGCATATATATTTCAATTCGATACAATTTTGTATTCGTTTCGTTCGGTTGTTATTATCGGTTGGCATTTGTCTAAAGGATTCTAGGTCCGATATCAGCAAGACTTCATACCGGCGCGTTCGTCGAGGCGTGGCCTCGTTGCAGAGGCTGTGTGGCCAGCCAAGCGTCCTCTTCTCCCTCGAAATCAACATTACAGGATTAAAGCGAACTCCCAACTTACGTAAGCCGTATACCTATGTATCAAACCCTTACGGTTCGATTTAGCCAATGAATTTAATTTGACGGTTTCAGATAGTGTTCTATCTTATCTCATAATGCTGCATCACTTTTGTGCCTGCAATATAATAAGTACTAATGAATATGTTAGTTTACAAACCAGGAAAATCTAAGGTCCAATACCCCGTGACTGCGGAAATATAGCCAACATCATCAAGGTAATAACGAAAGCTGATGCATGTTTTTATAATCTTGAAATTACACTGTAATTGCTCCTAATGACTTCCTAGAGTTAGAAAATACACGTCTATGTGTAACCTTCTCAAGGATTACAGTAGCTGTATTTATAGGTGCTGTCAGAACTTACGTGGGTATTTGAACATAGCTAACAAACAAGAAGTCAAAGAAGTCAAGAAGACTAGCTTCGTTCGTTATTCGATTCTTCGGTCGGAAGATACCTAAGTACTTGAGGGTAATTTTGTCACTAACACAACAGTCTGCATCAACCATTAGATAACGAGCGTAATAGAATATGGGACAATTATATATGCAAATATATGCGTACTAAAGTGTGCTTAAAATTTGCATAATTATAATGTCAGATAAGCGATTCGATATAATTATTAATCTGAAGGAAGTCAGTATCTTGAGCTTGTCTCCGAAGACAAGAATGAGGTGTATTGAATACAAGAGGTAAAAAAGACGATAAAAACTACCTGTTACTTGTAGTTACGTGGAAATGCATTAGTGCCTGGAATCGGAATGGAACGTATTACTAGTTAAAGTAGCATTACTTGGTTAAAGTGTCTTCTCACACGCATTTTACTGCCTCTTACGGTGCATTTAATGGTCCACATTATATTTAAATGTGAGGAGTCAGGTCTCCTCAAGAAACAAGTTCAAGTTCTGGCAACGAAAGAAAATCTTTAAGAAAATGAAGAACAATTAATTCTTTACAATGTCAAGTAAATCGATTTTGAGATTGAAACGCGTTACTTATGACTAGGCATAGCTTCTATAAATAACATCCCTGATTGAATTTAATACATGTAGGAATTAATCGTCCACGTCCATGGGTCGTTGACCCGAGGCGCCGGCCACACCTGCCTATGCCGAATGCCACCAGACAGACCTGGCGGATGCCGTCAAGGCTAAGAGCTTTTAAGGATTTATATCAATTTATTTTGTGTTATGCTTCTTAGGCTGTTGTGTTACTTAGGGTTACATTCATTTATGCTTACTTATGTACCAATCCCGTATTAAACCAATATACATTGCAAAAGTAAATAAACCATCAGTTAGAATCAGAGAATGAATACATATATGCAAAATACAAAATATTAGCTACCTACCTATTGAACAATTTGACGAGATGCAACAGCAGCGGACAGATTTAAATTATTTAAACACTACACACACAACCTTTAGCTCTTCGGTAGACAGTAATAAATTAGTGTTGTTTGCCAAAAAAAGAAAGTAAACTTTCACGGATACAATTGAGTAAGCGATATAACACGGCGTCGGAAACTAATTTCACAGATATTTTATACTATAGGTACGTAATAAATCAGAATTTGATCATCAAGACTCATAATAATTTTAAATTAAGACATAGATGTAATTATATTAATACAATAAAAAACAATATTTAAATTGATCAAGAGGTCAGAGCCCGGGATTACATAGTTGGAGTTTGCGGGTTCGAATCCTGATAGAGACAAATTTTTGCGTCACGAGTACGAGCATTTGTACTCGTGTACTGGATGCCATATATTTTAATTGCGTTTTTTTGCTGTAAGTAGTGCCCATTATGCAAGGTTTGCTTGGTTCAGAACTAGGTAGATTAATTGGTGTGATTTATCGGGTTAGTTATTAAAAATGTTATGAATCTCGTTTATTCGGTATCGTTATATATATATAACCAAACCTAAATCACAATTAAATACCACTGTTATTCCATTTCACATCAAAGTATCTACTCAAGTAGGTATAATTAGATAAACAAGCAATGTATAAGTTATCGAATAAACAAAAGTAATGTTGTAAGGATTGATACGTAACACTCGTGTAATAACATAAAACGAGTATCATCTATTCGAATCACCATAAGTGCATTCAAATCCGTTTACTACAACTCACAGTTCAGTCAGCATACCTAACGATTCAAAGGCTTTTGTTTAAAAATAATGTTCGACAGTTTATAACTTTTGTTTCCAAACAATCAACTGTAATGTTTAAACAATGAACATGTACGATATGTTAATAATGTTATGATAGCAGACATTATAGTTATTTATTACAAATGTAATGTATCACAATAACAATGGGTTTATGAGGCAACAACTCTGTACCTAGCTTGGCAACTAGTGTTAATGTTTTCCTCTGAAAGTATTAATAATGACGTACACACACATAATATATATATGTCGTTAATCATGCTAATGATGGATTACCTTCAGAAATTGTAGGCAACACGTTGACGAAGTTAACAATCCCGACGCCTGTTAACTGACTCATTCACAAAAAAAATCACAATTTATTGCTTCCGAGAAACGGTACCTGGCTAACCTTAGCTATGGGTAAGCCCACTGAAATATAACAATAGCCAAAACAGATATATAAACACTTGTCACTTATCACGTAGCCCACATAGATAAATCCGAAAAATAAATTAAGTTTTTGGCACTTCAGATTTTTGCAATCATAACGATGACGCGAGCACGGGTATAAAAGCAATCCGTTATAATTTATGAGCGTAGAATAATCACTGTGTACACTTTTTCCATAACAAGCGAGAGAAATGTGAAGTATCACACGAGAACGGCCCAGATTTGTTTATTGGCGCTTTGCCTATGGATGCGCGTGCGTCGTCAGTTGTCAAAGCGCGGGGGCCTACTGACTCGACGCGCACTCTCAGACAGACAGGCCCACGCCCGTTCACCTACTCTTATCTTGCGATGACGGTGCACTTGCTTATTCTGCGCTGCGTTTACTTGTCATACTGGTTGCTTGTACGACTGCATCGAGTGGACTTTAATAATGCAGATGCGGCATAGGCTGCTACATAACGGGCACTTAAGTACGAAGTTAGAAGACAATAGTTTGGGGACTTGTCTCTAAGATCAATGGTTGATCTAATACGAGGATAATCGTAATAATCTAATACGTCTTTCGCATATAGCATACTACTTGATCGCACTGTAAATATGTGTAGCATACGAATTATAAATTAATTACATTCCTAAGTGTGTAATTTCAATTTTCGTTTGAGAGTGTATATATACATTTTGGTGTGCACTCTCAAATCATCAAAAGAAAACTGAAATTTCAATGTCATATAGGTACCTACAATGTAATATTAAAAATAATCCATCGTGTAGGTAATATTTTGCATAACTGGACGCAAACACCTTCAGTGAAATGTGATACATAGGTATTACGATAACGATACCTAGAGGTTTGATAAAAAATATGAAATCGTATGATTCATTATTACTTAATTTATTTAATGTCAAGCAAAATTAATTTCGCGATATGATAAGTGAAACATTTTTCTATTGTTTTGATTAATAAGTGAGTCTGTAATCTGTATGAGCAATTTTACAGATAACCCCTGACATAAAAAATTGACCCAAATTTATTAATGTCATTATTTTAATGTCAATTGACATAGCCTATGAGAAAGAAAAAGAACGACCGATGGCTAGTTATTGATTGTAAACTATTGAATGATTTATGCAAGCCATACCTGTATGTCGTATCATTAAACTTTCATGAAGCGACGCCTATTAGAAGCGACAACTCACGACATTACTACCAAGTCTCTTCAGGTGAACAAACAAACCGCAACGCACGCCCTGTTTTTGTCAATGTTGTAAAGAAATCGCAAGTTGAATATTTTATCGTACCTATCAACTTTTAATAAATATAAGTAATAAATATTTTAAAATATACAAATAATATAATGGTAAAAATACAAAAAATAAATAAAGAAAAATATGAATAAAAGTAGGTATGTCTTAAATGACTCACTTCTCTTAGCGGTGCCGAAGCCATCGTCATGACCGTTGCAGGTCCTTTCGTCATCATACTCGTAAACCTTGAAGCTGTCGAAGGAATACAGCTTGACGGTGTTTATAGTCTATTAATTAAGATGAACTTTGCTGAAAATATATTTCAGAAACTATTCTTACACCGACGTCAAGATTTATTTAATGTTTTTATTAATTATACTGGTAAGTTCCTTGCACAAACGTCTCAGTCTTCAAAATAATCAAACTTTTTTCAGCTTACGAAGTAACCGGCGCAAATGTTTATTTACACTTCAACAACATCCGAATCTCAGAATAGAGCTTACGCACATCGCTATTGTCGCATCGGGACAATAATGTCGATGTTTGGTTAGAAAATTCGGGATTTGAAACAATAGTTCTGCGATCGTCGGTTTCGCGTGAACTGGGAGGTGAGTGGGACGATATCGTTCGTGAGGGCGGCCGCGTGTCGTCTGGCCTGGGCTGCAGTCCCCGCCCGCCGCGCCGGCGCCCGGAACTGTGTCAGACGCGGCGCCCAGACCACCCTAGTCTCGTGAATACACCTATGCTTGACGCATCAATACATTCGTTACTGTGCTAAGCTGAATGCAGGCTCCGGATATTGTACCTACCTACTTAATTGCAGCTGCAAATGATGATAACATAATATCTACAATTTACATGTACTTACCTATAAAACCTATATAAAAGGAATGTCACCTACGAACTAATATTTAAGTAACTAGGGATATTATCCACAAAAGTTGATAAAAAAAATAGATTTCATAAAGTTATCAAATAATTTTTTTTGGTGTATGGTTTCAAGTTGTTTCTTTCTATTATACCTACTTAGACAGGGCTAAATAGCAAACATGACAATATTGTTTTAATTATGGGGTAAGTACACACTAATTAGCGCTGTAGCGTTGCGCGGGAAACGGTTCCATTGATCGGTACTCCGCTACTCAGGGAGTTTGGGAGGCTTCGCATTAGTTCCAAATTGAGAACTTTTCTCGCCATCCCTCCCCTTATTACATAATTGAAATAAGCGGAAGGTCTATTTTTAGCATTATGCAATAAAAGTAGGTATAAAACTAGGTTACAGATCTTGGAAACATAGATCTTAAAAAAAAAGTTACTGATGAAGGTAACATAAATTTTATGATACTATTCCTTTATTTTCGAAGTCAAAAGGTAAACTAACGGCAACATTTTATAGGTATAATTTTATATTACATCTGACGCTGGCCATTAAGTAAAAATAAGTTACTATCTACGGTCTACTTATTCAATAGATATAGGCCTATATGCGTATAAGTAAGCATCAAATATCTAATAATAAAACCATAGGCGTAGTTTCGAGTAGATATACCTACATAGTAAACATTTTGTAAATATAAGAACGCAAACAGTAGGTAAGTACCTATCTAAGCATTACCTACCTATCTAATTACCATTGTAGATACAGAAATAGAGGTAAGGTACCTATGTAGGTTTATAGATCGTCGTAGGATCTTTCCCCGGATCTGTCCTAGTTTAGAGAACGTCCGGGGACCGACCGAGGTAGGGTCTTCAGGTCACTGTAAAGTCTGAAGAATCGGTGTTTTTTTAAGTTTATACCTACCTACTGACTTTGACTGTTTGATAAGTACCTACCTACCTCAGAAATTTCGACTGGGTAAACCGATTTTGACGATTCTTTATTTATTTGAAAGCTGATGCTGCCCGTGTGGTCTCATTTTAATTTGGTTCAATTCTGAACAATTAACATCCATGAAAAAGCCATACTTAATTATAAGTCTTAAATTTGCATATTAATTACCTACTTATGAAGTCGGTTTATTTTTAATTAAGTGACAATTAGGATTAAAATCGTGAACATATCGAACAAAGCATATTTTTAACAAAAACTGATGGGTATAGGAACCTAACTGGTTGCATTTTTTTTTAATTACATGAAAATTATTATCGGGGCATGTAGGAGTGTAGCTAATCAGCTAATGTGATACATATTTTTTTTTGAAAATGGATTTTAAGTTTACGACTGCCGTGCCGTTTCTTATTTGTCAACCTTACTTAGAAAAAATAATAGGTAAGTAGGTAGGTACCTATCTACATAACCTTCCTCTAGGTAGAATAATTTCTGATACTTTCGCGGTTATTACATATTGGAATAAATACAACTAGGTACCTACCTACCTACCTAGGTAGACTCGTCAGCCCAATCTGCTACGTAATTGAGAAACTGTAATGTTTTTGAAACGTCAATGAATAAAATAAAATACGCGAGTTAAATCTGTGGTACTTACCTACTGTGTTGTAGACTTCACTTATTTGATCCACTACGCGATAAAAACATGATACCTACATAGGTATCTACCTACCTAACTACTGATTTACTCATTTAAACAGATAGGCATTATCAAGACTGATTCACAATAAAAATTTTGATTAAAACAGTCCTTTACCTACATAGTACCTACCTACCTGTATAGGCACTACCTACCTACATCGATACCAGCAAAGCGCCTTCCCAGCTGTTATCACTAAGTCGACCTCTGACATTTGAGCGCGCGTTGGTAGGTACCTATTACGAGGCAGCCGACGACCAGCCTTCGAAACGTTACTTTTAAAAATACGACATAGATATACATTTATAGATGTTTATGTCTAATGCCAAGGTAAACTTATTTTGCCACCAGAATGTGCAATTTTTTCTGTAATAAAAGTAGGTACCTATTAGTTATCTATTAAACGAACCTTAATTCAGAATAGGTTACCTACCTACTTACTTAGTTTAGTTTTCATCAGTTACTAATTGAAGCAAGCCTGATTTATACCTATGCACAAAGACTTGAATTTATAGACATTACTAACTGGATCGATACGTAAATAGACTTAGGTATATGACATATCTAATTCAATAGGTAGGTAGGTGCCTACCTCGTCACGCGAGACGTGAATCAAGCTTAAGATAACCTTGACCTGGCATCGACGACAATCGAATATATCTTGAGTACCTACCCATTACTTTCATATCATTTACTTAACTACTTGAATCCATATGGATACTCCATATGGATTCAACTAAATATGAATAAATTATTGCAGGTTCATTACAATAATCACTCTTTGAGATCAATATGCATCCAGTTATAAATTGTTAATAGAAAAACCTTCTGATAAATATTCAAATAAATACTATATAACTAAACGAAAATATTAAAAGCTTTAGCGGCTGGAGGTGGCAGTTGAAATAACTTGCTCACTGAGAAGGTAGGCAAGTACAATATTTTTAAATTTAGCTAATTATAAACAATTAAAATTTAAACTACAGTACCTATCTCAAATATTATGTTTGAAATACTTATTTAAATATTATGAAAATTCATGCAAAGTCATGCAGATATTATACCTATAGTTAGTTCTTTGCCTAATTGTTGATTGTTATGGTTAATTTAATTAATTTATGAAAATTGTAGTTTGGGATCATATTTTTTTGTAATATGTACATAGATTGTATATATTATTTATATATATACAGGACCTTACTTTATCATTACAGGCACCCATATTTAACATAATCATGAGATCATATTGTGATAATACATTTCAATTGACTTACATAGTAAATCAGGGATTTGTTAAATACAGTTATATTTCTAATTGCATAATTTTATTTCCTTTCCATAATCAAGGTTCCATAAATGTGTACTTACTTAAATGCCAATGATTTGGGTAATTCATATGGAAGGTGTATAATACACAATATACTGCTTTGCAAGGGTCCTATTAACTTTTCTCTTGATCGCACTATATATTAAAAAAAACACTTCAAAATCCGTTGCATAGTTTAAAAGATTTAAACATACATAGAGATAGACAGACAGTGACTTTGTTTTATACCATGTAATCTTACTTTGTCTAGATTAGGTGAAGATTAGAGAAATAAGTGCTAATTGTGACTGTTACTGGTGTGCAGTAGTATTAAAAGCAACATATGACTATATTAATACTTTAAACACTTACTACAAATATTTATTTTAGAAAATTTACTAAAATAGAACTATACTAAAGAATTTAATAAACTTCTGACACTAAAATTATGTTTTTACTAGTAAAAGTAAATACTTAATTGCCAGGCAATAACATCATATATATATGTAATTACCTACATCCACCAAATTTTAAATATGTAAATAATAATATTCAAATAAAATTTTAACTAGAATGATATAATCCAGTAAATTAAAATTTTACTATTCAGTAGTAAATACAACTAAGAATCATTATTTTAAAAAAGATATATATATAAGGCTTTTTTGCCCTGGTGTTTTCAGAATTCAATAGCAATATTTAATCACAAAATGATTCACATTTTAATTGAAAAGTTACAACGAAAACTTTTTGAAAGGTAAATAAATCACAGAAGTTATAAAAATTATCTCTCAGAAAGAACATATTGCAATGCATGTTATCATTATATCAGATATACTTTAATAATGAAACATTTCGTTACTTGTTTTGCCCGTTACAAAATAGTAAATAGCTATGACAGAAACAAACTTACCTTCTTTGACATTCTTTGAAGACTGGGAAGATGACACTCCGGGTATCGTTTTATCACTAGCACAGTACATCGTATTTGTGTTCGCTAATTGTATTATATATTCACTCTCATCTAATAAACCCGTGCATATTTTTATCGTATATTCGATTTTAAAATATCACAATACACTCGCACGTCACGCGAAACACGGCGGCCATTGCACATTCCGGGTGTAAATATCGCGCCATAGACTATAAAAAACATATATCTTCTATGCTATGCTTCGTTTTTAGTAATAGACATAAAATAAATGACAATACCAATAAGCAATAATAATTATTAATGACGTTTGTGATGTCGATGTTGGTAACAATGATTTAATATCATATTGCTATTAGATTTTCAGTATTCCACTTTATGCCAGTATGTCCATAATGTACATATTGAAGATCTTAAGAAGTTAAGCTCGGTCTACATTACATTAATTCCTAACATTGGTAGCTTACAGACATTGAGTTTTTACTTTTTAGTGCGACTTGACGTTTGTAAATAGTCTGTGACTGTAGAAATAATATTTACATTCCAAGTATTCGTGAAAATTAAGTAAATAATACGTACACCCGGCATTGACTACTCTGTGGTCTTAATCACGTTTACTCTGTGCTTTTTTTACTTGAATATAATCTATGGTCACAGTAAAAACATTGACAGTTTGTTATCAGTTTCAGAGGTTTCAGGCAGTTCTGCCTGTATTCTGTGGCATAAGGCATTCAGTTCAGTCATCGTATCATAAGTGCTTTAATTTTCAACTACCGCTTTTATTTTTTAATACAAAATTTCAATATGATGCAGCATCAGTATTGGGTAACTAAAAAGACTGTCTTAAAGAAACTAGGAACTAAAGAGGACGAGTGTATAATTGCGTCCGATGCAGAGCTCGATGCTAAATTGGAGTTGTTTCGATCAATATCGGATAGTTGCTTGAAATTACAGAGAGTTTTAGATCAGTACCAGGAGCGCCTTTGTGTTTTGGCTCAAGAAGAAAATTCTTTAGGCAAGTTTTTACGAGATGCCGGAAAAACTTCGGACGCAGCTGGTAAACACATGGTATCAGCTGGTAAAGCGATTTCATATTCTGGCCAACAGCGTTTGTCGATAAGAGGTCCACTTTTAAGGCTCTATCACGAAGTAGAGACATTTAGAGGACGCGCTGTAAGTGATATGCGGGCCACTGTATCTGCAATGGAAAAAGCCCGCATAGAATATCGCGCAGCACTGAGTTGGATGAAATCGACGAGCGCGCAGTTAGATCCCGACACCGGCCGTGGTCTAGACAACTTCCGAAAAGCACAGCGGCAAGTGCGCGAGAGCAAAAAAGTGTTTGACAAACTTACTCTTGATGTACTGCAAAAGGTAATTTAATTTAGGTATACTAAATTAATACAAAAATTAAAATTAGGTGCTGAAGAAAATTTGCAAATAACTATTTTTTGTTAAATTATGTTGTATTAGTTTAGTATGTAAACCTTTTTTCTGATACATCAAACTGCTATAAATTTATTATTTTCTAGCTATAAATGATAAAATTTTCCAATTAGAAGAAAATTCATCATGTATCAATATTGTATAAATATTCTTTTTTCAGATTGACTTATTAGCTGCAGCTAGGTGTAATATGTTTTCTCATGTATTGTCTAATTATCAAAGCTCATTTTTAATATTTGGAAATAAAGTTTCCCAAACATTATTGGCTACTGCAGACACCATGAATGCAAAGCCTCAGTACGAGTTTTGCATACTTAAAGAATTGTCTCAAAACTTAGGAGATGGGGACCAAAAGCCTGATGAGGTAATTCCTCAAGACAAAGATCAAATGTTATTCTTTCAGGTAAACTTTATTTTTTAACCACTTTACTTAACATAACCTGTTGCCAATTATTAATTAATGCCAGTCAAAGAATTTATTAATAACTCTTTTACCTTTTTCTATTATGTTATAAATTTTGATGGCAATACATTGCATTTTGACATTATGTTTTTTGTTTACAGGATGAATATAAAGACAATTTAGACTCTAATAAAGAACAACCAACAGAACTGAATATGAAAGAAACCAAAGAACCTCTACGAACTGAAAATAAAACTGATGAAACCACAAACAATGTTAATTTAATTGACACAGGTCTTGATACTGATTCTTTAGAAAATGCAGGTATAAGTGCAGACCTAGCAGGTCTGCAGATGGATTGTGGTGAATCAGCCAGTAATTTTGGACTATTCATGCCTTCACAATTATTACAGGTAACTTTACAATTAATTTAATTGATTTGTATTTCTCATAATGACTCTAAAATACTTAAAATTCTAATTTATTGATTGTTGTATATTCTGTAGGATATAAACCTATCAAGTATGATGGATGGTCCTCTGCTACCGGTAAACTCTAAAGCAGAGGCCGTAGAATCGTCACCAGAGCAAAACAAAACCAAGCCCAAAATAACCCAGAAGAAAGAAGACAAGGCAGCATGGTTTAAACTCTTTGCTGAACTCGATCCATTAGCTAACCCGGATAGTCTTCTAGGTTCTAATAACAATCAAAGTCATGCAGCTTAATATAAAGGTGAATGTTTAATTAAGATTATTAGAGTTTTTATTAGTTTGTTGACCAAGGTTTTGAAAATGTTTTGTTGAAATGTTTCTAATTTTCTATACTGACAATTATCCTTTCCTTTCAGCTAATGGAAACATTCAATTCTTAAGTAAAATTTAAAGAATCGCCAAGAAATAGAAACATTTGGGAACTCTGGAATTTATTTTTCTATGGAATTTTTGTATAATCTAATAAGTAAATTACATAGGTGTTAGTTACCTAATTTTTCGCAAAAACACAGTTGTTTTGCTGCAGACATTTACTGCATCACTGAGCTTTGCACTAGGTTAGCATCCTGATACAACACATCTGAGTCTATAAATACATCCTAAAGTAATGTAAATCTTGACTGCTCCAACATTATATGTTACACATAGTTTGGGTCGTCACTATGTAAGTGGATGATATAACCTAGTTCTGTTGATACTGAGAGATAGATGTGTCCCGAAGACAATCTAAGAAGCTATATGAAAATATATTTTAACATAAACACATAACATTTATCTAAGGAGTCCCAATGACCAACTGGGGTTTCCATATCCACCATATTAGACACTATATATATTTTTTTGTGTCAAAAATAATGTATCCATATGTCCTTAGTTCAGCTTTAGTTTGCTCAATAAGATGTCAAAACTTTCCAAAAAAATATATTCTTTTTATAAGTAGACTACATCAAGGTCTTCAGGTAGGTTACTTATTAATTAAAATAATGATATGAAAATATATAAAATCATAATACATTATGAGTGATATATATCTCACTGATAGATCAAATCAGTTCAATACAAAAAATAGTGAGTTCTGTTTTTAAGTTATAAAATTATAAGTTTGAACTGTTTAGATATTGCAGTGCGATATCAATAATGAATGAGCATGTTTATTATGATACTGTTATTACACTTTATCACCATAAAGTATTTACTTACCTAGTATTCCATTTATGGCTTTATACTTAGTTCTTTAATCATAGTCACCGATTGGATTCCAAATCAAATAGGTTTAATCACTATAAGTAGTAGTGAGTAAGATATGTTATCTTTTATTTTCCATAATAAGTCTGTTTCACAATGTTAGGCTATATAATTTAACTTATCTAGTTCATCACATTTTATTTTACAAAACATGCAGCTTAATTACTAGGAGGTTTTGCTGATAGTCTCTTGTACGTATAGTTGTCAAAACAATTATTTTTTCTTGGTATAGTAACCTAACTTAAACGATGTAATGTACAGTAAACATACTATACTATTAGCACCACAGAAATGTGTTTTTACGTTCTGTAACTTGACAATAAATTAAATATTTTTTTTAATTAATAGTTCCATTTATCTATGTTGCTAATTTGGTTTTGGTCATTGTTTTTTTTTCTAGTCATATGTGTTTATTTCTGTTACCAATTCTGTTCGTCTGTCACAGAAGTACCTGCCGAAACAGATACCTACTTACTTACTTTTCACCAGTGTTTTTTTTTATCAGCTGGTTTTGTTCGATGTTACGGAAACCTTTTTGTGCTAGTCCTGCTCGTTCTTAGCCGGATTTTGTCCTTGATAAAAAAATATGCTACATAGTTCCAAATCCTAGTCATTTATTTACATAAGTAAGTAGGTATATTATTATTATTATTTTGAATGTACTAACCTGCTAAATGAACGAAATTTCGAATGAAAATTATATGTAGTAGTTATATGTTTAATTGTTTACCTATAATATACTTAACTAATTGAATAGGATTTAATAGAGTACCTATCTATTATTAAATAATTAATATTACATTACTATAATATGCTTAATTTTTGACCTGTAACAAAGCAAAAAGTGAATAGTGAACCTTCCAAAAACTTTGTATACTTAATATCCAGGTGCTTATGGCATGCTGAGGTCACAAGGACTTCTTTAAATTAGTTTTAGGGGCTGTACCTACCTACCGCTTGTGGCATTCCATATATATTATATATGTATTAGCTGATAAATTTATTTGTAATCACAGTTTTTTGAGAATCAATCCACGTGTTGTAAGTGTTTAATTTTTTTAACTATAAAGTATTAATTATGTATATAGGTACCTGTCTACTTTTGTATAATTTATATAATTTGAATGTTGCTGATATCGAAAATGTCGTAGCTTTATACTTTTGACCAATTGTGTTACTTTTGAGAATAAATGCCTATCGTGTATTACTTTAAAACTTTTTTTATTATATGCAAATTTGCTATTGATAAGAGTTTCCGTTGAATGAAGTAATGCATGAATGTAAAGTTAGCACCTACCTACCTACTTATAAGCATTTTTTGCATTATGTAAACATGTGCGAAGCAAACATTTAATTAAAAATAGGGATGCTTCATGCAACAGTAAATGAGTTCTCGAAAACGGCTCTAACCTAAGGAATTTTGATGACCTACCTACGGATTTTTGATTACATAGAATCGATCTAGCTCGTCAGGACGTAGGTATCTCCAAGGAAATTAGATTTCTGTGGTTTATTCAATTATTAGATATCTATACATTTTTGGCGCTCAAAAGATATAAAATGAATTAAATCTATGTAACTAAATAATTTAACATATCCATAGGTATACCTGCGTATCTCCTATCCTCCGTCCTAAAGACTCGACGTTATTATTTATAAATATTTGAAGAACTTTGAACAAATAATCACAATGACTTGGCCTTGGATATATATATAGCCGCTACTAGCACAGTATCTATGTCGTTTTAAAAGTTTTAAGTCATTCGCTTGTTTCATTCAATCGTAATCGTAAAATATCGTTCTTGAGTGAGTGTGGCAGTCAGGCAGTAGCCAAATTGTTTTCAAGCTGTCATAATATAGGTACTCAAAGTTAAATGTCGCGTGTAATGTAAATTAGGTAACTATAAAAACTTAAGTAAGTAGGTACCTATAGTCTGTATAGTTGACTAAGTTTGTACCTACGTATTTCCGTACCTACCTAGTTACTTTATTGTAAGTAATTGAAAGTGTGGTGCTATTTATATACGATGTCAGCAGTTATGACAATAAAACTTACTATAAACGGAAATTTCAATGCACGTAATATAACAAATGTAAGTATTATACCTACTACCTCTGTATGGTTTGTTATAATATTATTATGTTGTGATTGTAGCTATAATTAAAATTACACTATTTTGGAGGGTTTAGTGGAAACCCCCGTTCAAAATGGTACCATAGGTAATGCGAAATGTAGGTATGTTCTTAAGTACTTAAGTACATATAAACATTAACGTTTGTGAGGATATAAATTCGCATAAAGTTACGTACTTAACATGGAATAACACGGACTGTCTTACTAGGTAGATACTTACACCTACTTTTTCCATTCACACGGTAGGTATAAACAATGACACAATATTTTAATCTAGAAGTTTATTAATATACCTACTTAACCTAATAATATCTGATGCCTTCGCGGTTATTATACATTGGAATGAAACACTTTAGACGGATTTAACTCTCGTATTTTATTTTATTAACTAACGTTTCGAAGCCTTTACAGATTCCATTTATCATAGCACGATTGAGCTGATAATAGTCTTATGATAAAGTGATTATTACAATTATGCAAATAATGTACTTAATAACATTATTAAGTACCCACCGAAGTATTTATTGGATATTTTAGAACTTTCCTATGATATTTGTTATAGCGATAATATAAATTATAATAAGATAAGATAAAAAAAACTGGCTGCCTCGGGTAGATCGGGAACCTTCGTAGAAAAATAATGTTACCCACATTGACGCACTCGGAATCCGAGCACGAGATTGGTCGCTAGACGCACCGGATACAATATCAACGTATGATTTGTGAAAGCACCATTCCATAGATTAGAAGCCGCGAAAGATACGTTTGTCTGAATAGATTGTAGCAAGCCTAAGTAGCAAGCATAAATAATAGGACTAACAAACTTACAAATTAGTTTCTTGACGAAAGGTAAAATTATTTATTTATTTAGTGCAGTGTGATTACACAATCGCCAGGGAAATTGTAAAATCGCCACTAATTGCGCTTGTATCGTAACGGATTAGTCCCCTGACTTATACGGCGCACCTCCGGACGCGCAGATAGGACGACGGGTGCGGCTTGAGGCCAGTGTAGTTGAGTGTAGTGAATGACGGGTTTTATTGGCATGTCAGACTAACAAACGTCAATTTCAGTATGCCGTATGACATTTGTCTGGAAAGTCAAATCGAGTCAATCATATGAATCATATAGGTATAATAATATAATATCGGTACTAACAAGAAGTAGATTGTTGATTAATTGTTGTTTTACTTACGTGAAATACTTCATACGGTATTTATTCCAGAGGTTTTACAATAAAATAGTCTACATTAATAAGAAGAAAAGTACCCAAAATAAAGACATGTTAAATTCATGTAAGTATTACTACTTAATGACAAATGCTTATATTTTTCAAATAAATTTAATAAGTATATGATTTTTAAATATATTTTTAGTTTTTCGGGGCCTGCTGGGCTCTGAGGAGTCCCCAACGAAAGTAATCGAAGTCCGAGCAGATAATTATATTTCGAGGCCTATTCATTATAGAGAAGATTCTATGCTACTATATGGACCAAAAATACCGCCAGATACGAAAAATGCTAAAGAAAAGTACTTTGAAATTATCCTATACAAACCTTTCACAGAGAATACGCATCAGATGTATAGGTTAGTGTGTTTTAATTGTTGTGTTGTGATGTATGTTTTTAGAAATTGAGCCAATATTCTTTTTATACATTTATTGATGTCATCTATCAAAAATATTTGCAAACAAGAGACATCTTACAATGTGTTAAAATTTTAAATTGAATTCCTCATTGTTAGAATAACTGAATTACTTGTTGTTTTAGCTTGTTTCGTTCGGAAAACCAAGAAAATGCAGAAGAAAGATTTATTGTTTACAAAGAAAGGATTCCACCTTATATTAAAGTTACTAAAGAAGTAAGTATTAATTGAAACAAATCTACTTATAAAAGGCTAAAATGACTGATAATATTAATGCCAATTTGTAATACTGGATCTCGTAATGTGAAATTTGTCTAGGAGATCTCCTATAAGAAAGGATTTCTGTAATTTTCTTCCCTGGTGCTAAGCATATGGAGGAATAGAGAAAATTTTTATGAAATTATGCAAGTACATTTTTAATCCTTTAAGAGATTTGGTTCAAACTTTGTGTAAGTACTTACAAATATATTTAATTAAATTTTTGGGAACCATTACCAACCTAACAGTGGTTAATTTGGTATGAAGTTTGTACTTCTGTTAATGGGTTTATTTGAAAATGAGAATAAAACATTTTGAAATCTTTGTTTGTGATGCTGCTCATATTTCTATTAAATGTGGTGGAGTCTGTCTAGCTTGATAGTAATTTTAGTAATTTCTTGGGATTTATAAGCCATATCCTTCTTTTAAATACATAAATACATAGATTTAATTATTTAAAAAATAATATTTGGGCATTTCATAAAATTATTTTTCAAAAACAAAAGTGAATTGCTAATAATTTTCTTTACTGATTTTAGCTGTTTAAGTGGTATTCATCAATAAATAATCGTAATATATTTTCTGACCTTGTTGTAGGCATGTTTATTTAGTAATATTTAATAAAAGATTACACCATACCTACTCAGTACCTATTATCATTTTCCGATATGGATTTAGTGGGTCATTTATTATGATAATGTTTGATTCCAACCATCAACATACATTTATTTTTAAGACCTAATTGTACAACATAATGCATAAAGAATTATGAATTACATCTAGGAAATTGTGAAATATTGTATCGACTAATTTACACCTAACATATTATTGACATAAAGCACTATTTAAAAATAAAATGAATAGTTTTTATGACATAAAGTCGGCCAACTACATCTATTTATTAAATTGTGTTAAAAGATAGTGTTAGGTACTTTCGTAATCAGAATGACGTAAAACGGTTGCGATTAACTATTCCTTAATAGGCATTTTGTATAAATACTGGTTTATTATTGAATCAAGTTCCAAGGTTAACGTTACATCTTTTATTTAACCTGTTCGTCAAACTAGACTCTTAAAAGCGCCGAGTCATGATAACTAAGAACTTTGTTTTCTATTTTTGGCACCTACCTACATACTTAATATACGTGAATTTGCTTGAAAATCACTTGAGAATCTAAGCATATGTTAGGGTAGGTACTTCAAATTTTTCATTGAATATTTTACAGTGCACAATAGCCAGTCTCCAAAAACTCTGCGACACGCTATCCGAGCATCAGTCGTGGACGCTGGCTCACTTGGCGGCGCACTTTGGCCTCTACGAACTTTTCAACGACCCAGATGTCCAGAAGCATTTAAATGACATCGACCCGCCTACTGGTGCTAATCCTTTAATGGTATATTGGTTATATTCCCTTAATAAAATTACATAACTTCTTTCAGTAAATCATTAGAATAATATGCTAAAAGAATATGAAACTAGTAATTCCAATAAAAGTAAACCTTGGACAAGTAATGTTTAATGTGTTGTTATGTTACCGGTTGGAATGCAGGATGTTTGTTTTTCTTAGGTGGCTGTGAAATCTTGCAACATTCGTATGGTGCAAAGTCTGGTCTCGCTCAATTGTTCTCTGGACACCGTCGACCTGGAAGGCAACACAGTCTTTCATTATGCAGCAGCTAGCAACAAGGAGATTATTAATGTGAGATTTATATGATTATATTTCATGTAGTTTTTATAATGAAGTTTGCAGTTATTATAACCATTGTGGAGTGGGTGTCAAATTTATAAAAAGGATTTTTCTGCAGGTTCTAGCTGCCAAAAAAGCTTCATCGCTGAATATCTACAATAACCAAGGCTACACGCCATTGCACATGGCTTGCTTGGCAAATGCACCAGAATGTGTTAAAGCACTGTTAGTTGCTGGTGCAGATGTCAATCTAACAGCAGCTAAGCAATCCTCTAATTCGAGTACTGCCTTACCAGGTACATATTTATTTATTTCTTTACATGCAAACTAGCCAATGCCGACAGATTTAATCAAATATATGATATTACAAAAAAGGGTACTTAGTAGTAATTTTATTCACATCGTAATTGCTAGTACATTAAATAGTTTTATGTTTGCAGGAATTGTCGGTGATTTGCTTTTAGACAATCAGTCCAAGTTATATCAGCAGGACATGAAACATGGCGGCACACCGCTGCATTGGGCCATATCTCGAGAAGTCATAGAGGCTTTAGTGGACAAGAATTGTGATATTAACGCATTAAATTTCGACGGAAGGACCGCCCTACATGTCATGGTGTTACGGGGGAGATTGGAGTGTGCTATTGCGCTGTTATCTAGAGGTTATTTTTTACATGCTTTTATTTAAATTGATTACTTATATTACTTATACATATTTATAATAAACTAGCGGTTCGTCCCGGCGTCGCACGGATCCCTAATTTTTTTTCAAAATATTCTATAGCCTATGTTACTCAGGGTGAACGTAGCTTCTCAACAGTGAAAGAATTATTAAAATCGGTCCAGTAGTTTTGGAGCCTATTCATTACAAACATACAAAAATAGGTACAAATCTTTCCTCTTTAAATTTTTAAACAATATTATGTATCCAAGTCTCCAGTACAAATGGTCACAAGTGGTTAGTAGCTGGATTCGAACCGGCGATTTCGGATTTCGTTATCGAAGGTGCTGATCAATAGACCAATAGGTCGTCATTAATGTATTGTATAAAAAAAATTATAACGTACTAGCGGTCACGGCAGACGTCATCCTGCCCGTTCGAAGTTCAAATTAACTTAGGTTAGAAAACGTTTGTATGGGAAAAAGAATAGGGCTGTTTTTAGGCTTTTCCCGGCAATCATTTGAATTCTTCTCATCGTAAAAACCATCCTTGGACTTCAACGAACATCTAGAAAAAAGAATTAGTCAAATTGGTCCAGGCGTTGTCGAGTTATGCGCTTACCAACACATTTTGCGATTCATTTTTATATATAAGAAAGAAGAAGACAAGAAGAAGATTTACACGCGTATATTCATTTAGGTCAGCCCTAAAGCAGTTAAATCCGTTATATAATTGTTTAATTCAATTTACAATAAACTCGAAGGCATCAGACTTTTTATACTGAATTAATTATTATATATTCTAGGCGCCGAGATCTCAATAGCTGATAACGAAGGCAACACGCCTCTTCACCTCGCCGTCAAACAAACTAACATCTCCTTAGTCGAGGGCTTAGTGGTCTTTGGGGCTGATTTGGAAGCGCTGAATAACGCTGGGCACACGGCGAGACACTTGGTGCCCACTGAAATGGGAAGCAGCAACTATGACAAGATATTGTATGTGTTGCACTCCGTAGGTGCGAAAAGGTAATTAAAACAAATGCAAAGTACATTAAACGTTGCTATCTAAATGATACGCAATAGAGTTTAATTTCTAATGTCGTTATTTAGTTATTGCTGATGTACATGTTGTTTATTTGTGTGTGTTACACTGACACTGCATACAACAATTGCTTATATTGATTGTAATGAAAGAATCGTTACGGATTCCCATATTTTCTTTTAATTACTGACATTTCGAAAACTGTTCCCATATATCCCTAGCTGACTGAGCTGACGATAGTCTAACCTATGATTTTACATTATGCACACTACGAAATATCCTCACACTTTTAATAATGTAAGGATATATAAATTTCCAGGTGTTCTCCGCACGTGGTGGGTTGCCGGCCGGGGTGCGCGGCGCGGGGGGACTACAACGGCGTCCCCCCGCCCATGGCCTCGCGGTCCGCCACCCGTGACGTCATCACGCACATGCTCTCCGTCGCCGCCATGGAGCGCGCCGCCTCGCTACCAGCCGAGCAAAAGCAGGGACGGTGAGTTCAGATAAATTATAAGTGAAATTATTAAAAATACTGCACTGTTATAATATACAAAAAAGGGACTCCAATGGCTTATAACACTGAAATATTTTTTCAAATTGGATCTGTAATGCCTGAGATTAGCGTGTTCAAGCTAACAAACAAACAAATTTCTGATGCCTTTACGGTTACTAAACATGGGAATAACCGTGAAGCATAAACAACTATAAACGAACTTAACTTGCCTTTTTATTTGATTTTTTGGGTAATAATTGCATTGCAACACTTGAGCACTGGCAACTGTTTAGATTAGTTAGATTTCTGAAATCAACCAATTCTTTATGTTGTTTAAAAAGTACATAGGTAATATGAGAATATTAAAAAAATATATATTTTCCAGTTTACTGTGTCTTGACGGAGGCGGTATTCGAGGCCTCGTCCTTGTACAAGTACTGCTAAGCTTGGAAGCCGCCATCGGCCGGCCTATAATCCATTGCTTCGATTGGGTAGCGGGCACAAGCACCGGTGGCATTCTTGCCTTAGCGTTAGCTAGTGGGAAGACCTTGAGAGAATGCCAAAGGCTGTATTTCCGAATGAAGGATTACGCCTTTGTCGGCATGAGGCCTTACCCGTCCGAAGGATTGGAGACCATATTGAAGGATTGTTTAGGTAAGTTGACTCTTCAATGAATTTTATAATGACTTAATAATGCATTTATTATGGCACAGTTTTTAGGAACCTTTTACATTACATATTTACATTTACATTTTTTTACAATTATATATATACATACTAGTATCTGGTAAAGCTGAGCCTGTATCTTGGGGCCTACGAATTAAAAACGGGCGTTATAATGATAGGAAGGAATATAAATTGATAAACTAGATTTAGAGTTGATTATATATTACTGTTAAGAGGATTGTGAACCTGTTGATTTTCATACAAAAGGCGATAACGTTTTACACCCAGTAAATATAGTTAAATTTTTATAATTTTTGGATATGTTGTAGATATAATGAGAAACTACGTCTGTACGTTTTGATTTTTAAGAAATATTGCTTAAATAATATAGATTTTTATGGTTATAAATCTATATATAGATTTTTAGATGCTGATAAATTTTAGCGTAAGCAATATTTCTTAAAAATCAAAACGTACAGACGTAGTTTCTTATTATATCTACAACATATCCAAAAATTATAAAATTCTAACTATATTTACTGGGTGTAAAACGTTATCGCCTTTTGTATGAAAATGAACAGGTTCACAATCCTCTTAAGATTTTTAATTAATGTCTTTCATTCTTGATCATTATTTTATTTCTTACCCTAGGTACCGAAACCGTCATGTCGGATTTGAAACATCCAAAGCTGATGATCCTGGCCGTGTTGGCTGATAGGAAACCGGTGGACCTGCATATTTTCAGGAACTACCAATCTGCGCAAGAAATTTTAGAAGAGCACAATAAAACAGGCAGTAAGTATATCAGGTCGTTTTTAGCTTTTCGTGACAGTTCTTTTCCAACGTAATTTAATTGTAATATCAATAAATAAGTTCATTCGCGTATCGTAGTAAATAAGTTCCCTGTTTTTCCGTTATTCGGTATACGTCAGTCTAATGTGTAACGTGGGTGTGATCGTCACTCGCAGGCCCGCGCGGCGACCGGTCGGGGCTGGAGTCGGGCGACCCGTCGGCGCTGAGCCTGGCGCCGCCGCCGCCGCCGCGCGAGCAGCTGGTGTGGCAGGCCGCGCGCGCCACCGGCGCCGCGCCCTCCTACTTCACCGCCTCCGGCAAGTACGTACTCCTCACTCCTCCGACTCTCTCATATCCTTTTTTATCTTATTAATTGGGTTCCTTCGGCCCAGTGGGATCTTTTGTACCTACCCCTCCCTTAGCTTACTCCAGGTTCTCCATAACCGATTCCATATACCGTGAGTGTCGCGATGTCCCGAAGTCTCCAGGCTCGAGGTATCCGGAGCCGAGTATCTTCATTCTATCTGGTGAGGGCGTCACAGTGGCACACTAGGTGTTCCACAGTTTCACATTCCTCTCCACACATCCTTACTATTATTATAAATTTTATATTATTGTAAAGTTTCATCGAAATCCATTCAATGCTGTCAATTAATTATTAATTGGATATACCGCCTCAGTGGTTAGTACCTTAACCACGAATTTAAAAGTTTTTCATACTGGGTACCACAAAAGTTTGTTATATACATATTAATAAAATTTAACTATTGTACATAATATGTATTATATTATAATCACCTTATATTGTTGTCAGGTACCTCGACGGTGGTTTAATGGGCAATAACCCTACACTGGACGTGTTGACGGAACTGTCGGAGCTGCGGCTCGCTCTGCGCGGGACCGGCCGCCACGAAGAAGCGATGCGCACCGACCTTAAAATAGTCGTATCAGCGGGCACTGGTACGAAAAAAATAGCTGAAATATGCATACATATTCTTTAACAGAATTTATGAAAGATGTGTTCGGTATTTCATTGAAAGATATCTCCTAACGGGGTTAAAAAGAACGTGGCCAAGGTCGCGTGCAAAAGCCGTTCACAGTTGTTTCATTCCAAGATTTATTACATATTAGTTAACTTTTATGGGGGATTTAATGTTCATTTTTATAATGGATAAATAACCACACTCATAACTATTCATGATGACTACTATACTATATGATAGTCTATAGTATTCAACTTTACTATAAAGTAATATCTGGTGTTTTTTTTTTCTATTTTAAGGTTTGATTCCATTGACCAAAGTAAAGGACTTTGATGTGTTCAAGCCAGAGAGCTTCTGGGGCGTAGCACGACTCGCGTGGGGCCTGAGCGCCATTGGGAATCTTCTCGTCGACCAGGTAACATAATACTTGAATACAAATAGTTAAGTACATAACTATATATTATGCTGAAATGTTTAAAATTACTCAACGGTTTTTTAAGCGTTTTTTTTTAATAGAGTGATTCATTAGGAAGGTTTATAGGACACGTGTGAAGCCGATGTGGGTCGCTAGTTAATTATAAATTAATTGTTTATCACGATTGACAGGCGACTCAATCTGACGGGCGCGTGGTGGAGCGCGCCAGGGCCTGGTGTTCCACTCTCGGGGTGCCCTACTATCGGTTCTCGCCTCCGATGTCCAAAGACGTCGCCATGGACGAGCGCTCCGACGAGGTTCTGGTGAAAATGCTCTGGGAGGCACAGACGTACATGCGAGAGCGTAAAGATGACGTGGCGGAGATTGCCGCGGTGTTGCGAGAACCAGGTAATTGGTTATGACAAGTTTTGCAAACAGTGATCCCCGCTTTTGTTATTGTAGGTTTAAGTAAACTCTTTGATGATTCTATTCGATTTTTAAGCGGAACTTATTCGTATTTTTGGTGTCTTAACTTGATAATGTTTTTTTTTTTTCAGAATATGGAGCTGGTAAATAAAATCGAACATACAACATTAATTATCACTACATATTAATAAAGCAATGTGATCTGTATGGATAAAGATGGTGGGTGTATAGATAAAGATGACATCGGCAATTGAGAATTGCGAAGTAAGAATAATTGACGGAACACATTGAACAATTATAAGCGGTTTGTGGGATCAGTCGTGGTTTAATGGTTACCAGGTTATCGTAGAATCCAATCCCCAGATCGATTATTTTTTTTAGGGTTACATTAAATTTGTTATTAATTACTAGTCTGCAATGCATTGTTTTGCATAATTATTATAGGGAATTATTTTCAAGTTTAATGAATTTTGAATTCTCGCTAGGTATTCTCTGCTCGGTTTTTTATTTAATCTGTAGCGTATAATTCTGTTTATAATATTTCCGTGATTCATTTCTACAGGTTTAATTTGAACTTCTTAGTTAGTTTTAAAATTTTAAGTAGCTATTATTATGTGAAATAATTTACACAATAGCTTTTTCACATGAAATATTTAGTATTCCATGTTTTGTTCTGTTATTAGTTGTATAATAATATGTACCTACCTACTGTTTATTGATTAGATTCGTCGTTTTATATCGTGACCAATTATAAGCCTGGTACATTCTTATACGCGATGTTGTAATGTAATAAGTCATTGTTAGTAACACACATTTAGTTGATGTGTGTCACTCTTTAACCTCATGAAATGTGATTATGTCCTAGTAATTAAAACTGTATGATGTTCTCGATAAAACAGTGGTCTAAGGACTTTTTTCGTTCAAAAAAAAATGCAACTTTAATATCGTAGACATAATTCTCAAATTCCAGTAGCCTTTAGACCACTTTTTTCTGATGGGCTTATTTATACTTGCATAATACGAGTTGGTTTGATTAGTCTATACGATTTTTTTTGTTAAATAGCAGCAGCTAATAAAATATAGTAATGTTTTTGAGTTTTGTTGTTAATATTTATTTTACCAATATAATGAACCTTAAGTGGTGCACAAATTAAGGTACAGGAGTTAATTCACTATTTAATTAAATATGGTATAAGAGTTTGGTAGACTAATATGTTTCTATGACACAGCATAAATATGGATTTGAAGAGGATGTCATGATACAGAATTGAAAGATATACATTACTGCCTCTTTTAAATTTATAATCTACTAGCTTCTGCCCGCGACTTCATCCGCGTGGAACTCCTCCTTTTTTACAGTCGGCTAAGAAGTAGCCTATGTACTGTCCAGTAGTTTTAGCGTGAAAGCGTAACAGACAGACAGACAGAGTTACTTTCGCATTTATAATATTAGTAGGGATTGAGAGGTGGCCTTATGAGATACAACGTAAATATATGTAAGTGTATTGTGTACACACTGGGAATATTTGTATTTATTGTTATGTTTGTGTGTTTACTCATGTGTAAGCGAAGATGTTTTATTTTTAGAGTTAAGATGGTACGTTTCATATTATCAGTGCACCAATGTTAGGTATTTATATATATCTATTTAAATAAGATGGATTCAATTATAATTTGGAACGTTAATGTCATCATTTATGCATCTCAATTGTACAAATGTATGTATCTTAGTGATTTTTTGTTATACATATTTTCTTCTTAATAATATTGTTAAAAAACTCAGTTTTATTTAAAAATTAAGCACACTTAACTTTTTCTGCTTTATATATTCATGACAATTTTATTTGACGCAAATACTGAATAGATTTAAAAACCATTACTTTAGTACAAAGTGATAATTAATTTTACTTATATGTACTTATATGCAGAAGGGATAAAATAAATGTTGACAAATAAATGTAATTTAATTTCAAAAAGTATTTTTATTAATCCGTAATAAAACATTACACTAATGGAGGCTTATACAAAGACTCAATAATATCACATTTCTGATGTGGATATTATCAATCCACGAACTAATCTAAAACTACCCTAATTTACTAAGCTACCAAGTACCAACAATAAGTTTTAAGCAGTGTAGCTGTAAAATTAACAATTATATTTTTTTATGCTGCTGGAAACCAAATAAGTACAGACGGTTTTGCCTTTATCTATTTGCAATGTACCATTAATTTAAGTACAATTAAATTATTTAGGTGAGATTCTACATAAAATGTCAGGATTAATTTTAAACGCTCCCGTACAGAATGATTTAAGTACGTAATTAATGTGTTTAGGAAGCACAGCGCTGCGCCAGTTAAGTACTGGGGGTACTTTATAAATACATTTTAAATTATAGGAACATACATTCTTAAATTAAAGTCAGATATATAGTTAAAGGATAGTAAGAACTAAAGAATGAATAAATAAGGTATAATTTTGAGGCACCGAGTTAAATTAACTAAATAACCTTTCACGCTTCACCGAGAACTTGCAAATTAAAAAGATAAACGGGTTTCCATTAACATCATTACAATAGGTGTAATTAAATTTGCAATTACATAAATAATAATGTTTCTTTCAAAAGAGCCAAATTAAGGGACCCCTTTATTTACGATGATTATAATAATATAATATAAGTATTTTAGCTGGTTTCGATTCAATTTCAATAATATTTATAGGACGCTAATAAAGACATTAGCTCACTATTTAAAAAAAAAGTGTAATATAAAGTGGTCATAGCTGCACTTACGCAGAATACCTATATATTTTGTTGCTACACAAGTTTAAACTCATTAATTGGTGTTAAATAATAGTCAACAATCTTCACCGACATAGAAAACTTTTCCTAGGTATACCTAGCACAGGCTTTCAGTACATATTTGCCAATTTTAAAATAAGGGCCCGTTTCACGACATTGATCTGTCCAATTATATTAGATGTATGTAGGTAGTGTACGTTACCCAACAGACGAACAACATTTAAGGTGGCAGTCGAAAATTAATACACATTTTAATGATTTCAAACCCCGAAAAAGTTTCGCCTGTTAGGTAACATAATATGCAGCTGTTATAAAACGGGGGGTCTATGCCGACATGACGTTACATTGATAAAACCACGACATGCTTGTGATAAGTCGCGTAGTGTAGATCTTAAAGTAAATTATGTACTAGGTATTCACCATTGGAACTACATAATAAATATTATGGAAGAGCGATTTCATATTGTGTAAAAGCATTTAACACAATGCTAATAATAATCAACCTTATAGAGATATGTTTTAGACTAAGTACATTTAGTCATAATATAATATTATTATTTGTAGATGTAAAGAAATTTGTAGGTCAAATAAATAAATGTTTGAATTTAAGAAAATAAGTAAGGTTTTCATTTGCAGAAAAACATCAGACACATTATAACTTATAGATATTTGTAGTAAGTACAATTAGTTACAAAAATAAAATAGGTTAGGTTACTGTAGGGTAACATTTAATATTTCGAAGATGTATAAATAATTTATTGATAGTGAAGAAATAATAAAATAAGAATATGAGGACTGTATTGGGACATGATTTTAGTAACCATTTAAAATTATATATTTTTTGCAAAACCAAGATTTCTAAAAACGCTAATAAAACAAAGTCATACTCTGTCCATATTTATCATATTTATAAATGCTTTTTTTAATAGACTAACCCTCGTCTCATGGTAACCAAATTAGAAGCTGCTAAACATATAGAATATTTGGCACCTACGACACGAATCCTAAAACCTCAATGAATCTTAAGAAATACGATTGTTTTGGTGGAAACCATTTGAAATCAAATTTGTGGGACTGGTTTATTTATTGTTTTAATTTAAAGCATTTCTTAGTATTTACTAAAGGCACTGTGTGATTTAGCTCTGTGTTATGAAGTTACCAAAACGATATAGCCAAGGCTTCAAGATTCTGCCATACCTACATATTTTTTTCGTAACAGGCAGTTTTGCATACCTAGTGGAACACTCTAAGCCTATTTCACAAACTGGCTCTATGTCTACTGGACTTTTTACTGGTAGTATTAAATATTTAGAAATAGTCCAAACTTTCTTTGTTACACTTAAGAATCTCAATATTCTTTTTTGGCATATGGTAGGTGACCTACTTACATTAAGATTTAACAAGCCCAGAAAGATCCAATACAAAGTCCAGTGAACGTGAACCACACAACCCGATTTTAATCCTTACAATACACAGCCATCTCATCGTAGATTAACATAACCTGACGATGATCGCATTATCACAATATACCTTTGGGCTACCTATATAATCAAACGTACACATGTGTGCAGTAACATTAAATTTAAAAATCGTCTGGATGCTCCATATTGGCTATTAGGTTCTTCTTTTCTTCCTTGCCTGGCTTAGCATCGAGTAGAGTTGGTCTAATCGTTGTTCTTGGTTCGAAACATGGCTGCAACAAAAGATATTTTCAAGTTTTTCATAGAATTAGGTGCCGTTACGTATGAAGATTTCTATATCATGCGGAATTAGATACATGTACTAAAATTTGACTAACTACATTGGAATGAAACAACTATTAACGGATTTAACTCGCGTATTTTTATTTTATTTTATTTGCTGACGTTTCGGATTCTTTACAGTTTCCATAATCGTAGCATGACTGAGCTGACAAAAGTCTAACGCTAAAGTGATTTATACAGTTATGCAAACTACCTTATATTTAAATTACAAATTTTGAAAAACTACCCTATTCTGAATTATGAAATACTATTGTTACATTTTACGCAAAAAATTTTACTTTTATACATTACAATTAAAACCTAATAGGGGGCGTTACTAGCGCTTCGGAAAGACCATCATTACTGAGAAGAAACGCCGCAAGAAACTCAGTAGAAAGTCATTTTTTAGGACAATTATATATTTACAATTAAAAAATATTATGACATTAAAATTAAAATTATACAAAACCAAAAAATTCAAAAAATTCAATTAAATTAAAAATGAAAACTAAGTCTAGTTGTTTCATTCCAATGTGTAATAACCGCGAAGGCATCAGAAATTATTGACTAACTACAGTTTTGCTTTTTATTAGATAAGAGCAGTTTTTATATGGGTACGTCGACATAGCGCATTGGCCCAAAGTACTAAGGTCGTGCGAATTACTTCGCTTTAAGCATGATCGGAGACAGTTATATACAAGTTTAAATATTGCCCTTAAGAGTGCTCCTTTGCTCGGCGCTTCCATACAAAACGTAATTCCTCATTCTTTCAAGAATTTTGAATTAAACGTTATTATTTTTTTCTGCAATTATGATCGGATATGGCATAGCTAGGACTGAGTGTCGTTATTTTTTTTAGATTATGTAAGATATTACAATCAGAGATGATATTAGATTCGTAATTTTACACGAAAAATAGACACATTTTCAGAGGACTTGTTCGCATACATTTAAAGATTTTTATAAAGATTTCAAAACATAGAAGCATCGGAAATATCCTCAAGATTGAAAATAAACCATAACTACAGTATTAATATCACAATTAATAATTTACAACGAGAATTCGTACTTTCGAAATAATTTCTAATGAAATGGCGATATTAGAGAATAATCATTTCACGCGAGATAATAAATGCATTTGTGTGCGTGCCCGAATTATTCCGACGGCCGCCGAACGTGTTTGACAAGTTGACAAGAAAGACAAGACGAATTGCCAGTCAGTCATAGACTGTCATTGTGCAGATTTGTTGGCGTTACTTTTACTTAATAATTAATTCATAAATAATAGTAACTAAAACGACCACGGCTAGATTAACGGACTTCTGAATTATTACAAAGTGAATTGGTTTTATTGCGACGATCTTATATACTTATCTACCTACGACGACTGTGTGACAGCGGACTTGGAATTACATTTTATTACGATTGTTCATTATGCGTAAGTACTAATATCAGTTTATATTATGATTATTTATTAACAGTTGGAACCTATCTGGATATACTTTATACTTAATCACTCGAAGCGATCATGTCTTTTCATTACTTTTCAACTTTAAGTGTCTTTTACTTGATACTCGAACGTCTATATATAATATCGATATGTAATATCATATGATATATTCAGTAGAAATGAAAATTTAACGGTGTGGATTTTTTTTTCATAGCAAAACCTAGAAAATCTAGTAAAACGAGACTTTGGCTATCAGCTCGTCGTAAAAAAACAAGCGCATGGATTTACAAGAAACGAAACATGTGAGCATTCATTTTATAATTCACATAATGTGCAATCAATCAATAAGTCATAGCGAAGTTTATAATTATGTTGTAAATTAAATTTACTATGGTGAATTTAAAAATTTTGATTATGTTTTTCATAATTACTGTTTGTACAAATACTATTAAGCACAGTCTAATAGCATTAGATAAATATAATTTGTTGGAATGAAACAACTATTAACGGATTTAACTCGCGTATTTGTATTTTATTATATTTGCTGACGTTTCGGATTCTTTACAGTTTCCATAATAATTTATTGTTTTTTTGTAGGATAGCGGAACAAACTTTACAAGATGCCGCAACAGAAAGGTGATTCTGTTCTGTTCGGGTGGACTGTGAATGTGATCTCTCTTATATATATAGGAATAGATCGTTATTCCTATTGTTTTTTTTTAATAAAAATGTTTTTTTTTTGACAAAGAAATTTTATGGGTATCTATATTCATACACGGTGCTATCTACGTTTCAAGATTGATTGTTGTTTGGTGTAGGTACTCCATTGAAATGCTACATTTTTGGGGTTAGCTTGCATTTGTCAGAGGCCTCAATTTTATTTTTTACTACCTAGCGATTCGCCCCAGCTTCTCTCGGATCCCTGTTTTTTTTATTTTCTATAGCCTATTTCTTGTGTCAATTAACTTTAAGTCTATATAAAACTAAAAATTAATAATCGAAAATCCATGAAAATTTGAGAAATAAATACAAGTCCACGATATTATATCTAACTTTCTTTCAATCATTTTACAAACCCCCACAAAATGTAACTTATCTATGGAGCAATGACTTTTTATATACATATACTAAGCATTACCTATTGTAAATTATGCCTAAGTAAGCTACCTATCAGATTATTAAGTCAATACAATAATAATGTCTGTATTTTCTTTGGCGCAAGATTGATATAAATAATTATACCTATCCAATACTATCCATTGCCAATTTATTATTTCTTATCCCCAAATTTATGCTGAACCCGATTATGACGATAATGTAGCTTTCGAATGGTGAAAGAATTTTTAAAAACGGTCCAGTAGTTTTTGAGCATATTCATTACAACCAAACAAAGTTTTCCTCTTTATAATATATTATTATTAAGTACTAGCTTCTTCCCGCGACTTCGTCCGCGTGGAACTCCTCCTTTTTTGCAGTCGGTTAAAAAGTAGCCTATGTCCTTTCTCATACGCTCGATGAGTAGGTAGGTACCTACTTTACACAATATCGTTATAAAATATAGCTTAAGTATATATTTTTTTATAATGTTTAAGCTATATTATTGTAATGTTTCAACAAAATCCATTCAGTAGGTAGTTTTTACTTGAAAGATAAACAAACATACCTACCTAAAATTTTTACATACCTACATCCATCCATCTATTCATAAGATTGTTACTACGGTAGGTAGGTACCTACTATAATATTTTGCTTATATTCGACCTGATGCTCTAGTGGATAGTAGGTACTCCTGGTTTGAACTCATCACCTTCTGGTAAGTACCTACCTAACGTAAATATTTCAAGTAAATACCTACCTGCCTATTTTAAATTTTTACCCGTTTTAGTTAAACCAGAGGACTCGTCGAACTTTGTGCAGTGTTCTAAGAAAGTAAATTGTCTTTATATTTTTTTAAGTTAAACATTATAATAATGGTAACAAGCAGAATTCCTATATTATAATATTATGTAAGTATATAATATATATTTATATGTAGGTATTATGTTAACTCTACGTACTTACTTAAATATTTTTTTTATCCAAAAACGTACCTATTTACTTGACATCGACCAAACCAAAATAAGGTACGGAAGTAGGCATTTCATTTAAAGTCAAATAAATTTTGTAAAGACTCGCTGTCACACACACACTAGCATGAATATTGGTTACGACGTTCCCTCTCGCTCGCGCGCCCGAAGGCGGCTGACCGATGCAAGCGAAATTGACCCTTCGTTTTCTAAACCTGAGAATCCATAGCCAACTTCGCGGTACAAAAAGGTGCACTCTTAACAATTAGATATTTACTAATACGGAGTTATTTCTTTCTGATAAAGCTTGAAGCATATAATTATAACAAAACAATTATCAGCATCAACGTAAATGGAATCACTTCTCAATGTCTATTGTAAGTAGGTAAACACAATTACTTCAATTTAGTCCTGAATTTCAAAATTCAAACAGTTCATGGCCACATGCATCCCAATCCATTAAATTGCATGTTACTGATATGTGGTGAAATAAATCGAATGTTAGTAGGCGTGTTACCCTGTCATGCAGGGAAGCTAATTTGATTAAAATGTGAACCTCATCGATGGGCCCGTAAGCTATTCGTTGCCAAACGCTTGCTCGAGTCTATTTACCTGTGCGAAAATTATTTGTAAGGGCTAACAGCAAAACAACCATATCATTATATTCACACAGTATTTAGTAATGCGATCTCTAAAAAACTTTCATGCCATAGAACTTTAAAAAGTTGTGTCATTATTTAAAGGTAACGCAATTCAAATAAACGAAAAAAATATTGTATTCATTGGTTTGTCAAAAAAGTGCATGCAAATGCAGTAGGTAAATGTAATTTTTACTTTAAAAGCATAGGTAAATAATCGAAATGTTATAGGTGTAACGTGAGTGAACATAAAACTCACGAGGTGATTTTCTAATCGGTCTCACCCTGTAAAAACAGTTTATACCCAAGTACCTATTTAGTTTGGCACTACGGTTGATGTTTTCTATAATTTTTCAGTTTGTTTTTTAAACTTACATTGCAAGGTTTTTAAATATTCCAACTTTTTTATACCTGCCTACTATACTTCTGAGTGCACTGAATGCATAACCAAGTAAAAGTAATTAATTAACACAATACTCACTGTTTCGCAAATATTCATGTTACAGCAGTTCTCTATTGTAATCTCGCATTGGTCCGGTCTTGCAGTCAACGGTGTAACGTTTTTGTTTACTATGATACGCTTCTTAATCCTAGAACAAAAGAAAATGTTAGTGTAAAAATTGAGCAATTAAAATTAATAACCTAATTTAGTCAAAACAATGTTATAAATTATGTAATAAAAGGTAATATGAAATAACGGTTTTAAAGTAAGTATGTCGAATTTAGAAATAAGTTAGTCCATAAAATGATTATAATAGTATCTTTCACATTATCAAATCGGCTAAAATCGTTATATATAACATTTTTAAAGTTATTGGGAAATAGTCCAAAAAATAATCTGAGAAATTGTAGTTAAGGCTGGACGATGTAAATATAGATGTGTAAGTCTATCAGGCAGACATGACAGTAGAAACCATTAACAACCCGACAAATAGAGCAAGTAGTTAAGTAGGTAGTAGGTATGTTAAGTTTTTATGAAAGCAAAACTAAACAACTAGTATTTTTTTTCATTTATTTGTGTAAATGTATAGGTAATTAAGTATAGTGTGACACACCATGACCACCTAATTTTAATGCAGATGATGTAAATAAGTATGAATCCATACAAAATGCGTAAAGAACAATCTTAATGACAAACAAAACAATCAATAACGCAGAAGTAGCTGACACAAACGAATGCAAGTCAATCGATTCAACTTTAATATGTCCCAAATGAGAAATGAGCAAAGTCAAATCATTATATTATACTTATGGATTCGTTTGTGCCTCCAAATTATCGTATCCGCTTAAACTGCGGAAGTTACTCGAGCTTCGGCGGTCGCTCCACAGTAATGAACACCTGAATAAGTTTTAGGAATGCAATGTCACTTTTAATTACGGAATCGATTTTGTAACCAATTTAAATTTCAACAATTTCATAGAAATACATCTTAAATCGTAAACAGTGGTGCCCAATTATCGATTCCTTATTTGATATAAAGAGAAATTAAGCTATGTGAATCTACTAATTGATAACTTATATTTTCAATGTGTATTTAGTATAGATAAGACAATGCTCAATTTCAGTAAATAATTTTAATATCACTTTGCTAAATTGGGTAATTTGTAGCTTACCTTGGTCGCTTCTTCAGGTGCAGTATTTTGGTTATGAGTACAGCGCAGACGAGGCACAGCAAACCGCAAAGAATGCCCAGCACCATAAGGATCGGATCTCGCACGGAATCCCAACCGCCGCCGCAAGAACTGGCCTCTACAAATTCGTCATCATTGGCTTTCAACAGACCCGATGTAGTTACTGTTGAATACCTAGCGACGATTTCTTTGGAGCAACTAAAATAGAAAACAATAAATAAGTGTTCCATCCAGATAGGTAGGTAAGTACTTATAAAATGTCTGTAGAAATGAATATCATCATCACATACTTGCAAGAATCATCTGTAACAGGTATATGGGTTGTGGCTTCTCCTACTGGTTTAATTGTCTCACAACGTTGTCCTTCGAATTCTGATGGACATGCACACGAGGGTATTTGCAATGAATCCATCGAGCATACACCATTGTTCAGGCAGAACCCTTCGCACACGTTGACTTCACATCTGGCTCCCGTGAAACCCTTTTGACAGCTGAAATTTACAAGGAATAATTAATTAAAGACTAATACTTAGGTATCGATCAAGAAATATCAACAGAAATTATTAAGAAATACGTTGTTTAGGTAAATATTTTATACCTGCATTTGGGTTGACCATCAGCTTTAACACTACAGTCGCCTTGGAAGCAGAAATTCTGGCAGACAGATATTTCACACCGGTCTCCGATGTATCCCGAAGTGCACCTGCATGCTAGTTTCCCATCGACTTTCGTTCCGTGCAGACAGAATAGACCCACGTCTTTAGGTATTGCGAATGAGTTGTTGATAGCGGATTTGTTTTGTGAAAGGCTCACTAAATTATTGCATTCTTCTACTCCTTCAGTTTGATCAGCTATTTGGTAGTTAGCTACGATACCGAAAGGTACTTCACCCTTAAAGGCTCCGATGAATTCTTGAGGCTCTACATTTTGATTTGCATTTTTCGGGATTTGCCAAACTAATTTGTAACCCCAGTCTACCCAGTAAACGCTGTCTTTAGAGACAGTTAATGCATTGGGTTGATGAAAAGTGCCCGAGTGCAAGGTCTGTCGACTGGCCGAACTGCCATCGAGGTTCGAGCTCTCTATCGAATAATGAATCCCCTCTTTGTCATCAGCCCAGTAAAGTTTTCTTGTGTTTTGATCGATTGCTATACTTACTGGCATGTAAATTTTATCGTCTATAATCACTTTTCTATCAGTGCCATTAAACCGAGCCCTCTCAATGGTAGGTTTTGTTACGTTTGTATTACTCCAATAAATGTATCCTCTACAACTGTCTACAGCAATGGCTCTGGGAATCTCGTAATCCATTTTAATGAGGAGATTTCCGTAAGCATCGTTTTTGGACCCCGGTTTGAGAGAGATCCAGTATATGCTCCTCTCATTGGTGTCAGTCCAAAAAAGCAAACTTTCAACCGGATCGAAGGCGATGCCTTGTATGTTTTCATACGACCTCCTCCGCACGAGTGGCTGATATTTCTTATTAGATAAGTGGTAACTGAATATGGAGGCGTTGTCATTCTGTTTGTCTACAAATAGCAGCATGTTGTGGACGGCGTCGTAGGCCAGTGCCGTGAGGTCCCTGAACCTAGTACCTTCATTACTATTCCTAGTTTTGTTACTATAAAATTCTAGCTGGTTTCCGGTTGTAATGGCAATATCTGCAACAAAGAAACATGTTTTATTTAGTTTATTGAATAACTCGCACTACTTAGTTTTAAGGTATCAACGTATGTACAATATTTCCATTTGCCCTACTTAATATACCCAAGTATAAATGTAGCTAAATTCATATAAATTAACAAGTAATTATCTGTCCATTTAAATCTATCCACTTAAAAAACTCGATATAACTGGCTTATCTAATCATTTATGTGATTTGGCAGTTTCGAGAAGTCCTCATGATGTTTAAATATAGAGCGGCATGACGTTGTGAATAGGTATTCATATTAATTTCACAAAAGTTAATGTAACCCCTTTCGAGATTTGAAGTTAAAAAATGAAGCCGTAGCAATTGCCAATATTTTTGCTACATATTTTTGTGATCGGCTCGTCCCGTGACAAATGTAGAGGTGAATGTGGAGGTCAGTCACTGCTCCGTCGATAGTGCGTTATGTAAGTCCGTATCTTATTTTCATCTACGTGAGTAATTGTACCAACAATACTATACGTAGGTATGAAAATTAGGTTAATATGTTCAACAGTATAGCTGTGGGTACCCAAGAGCAAATGTTTTAAGGTGTTATTTCATTCATTGTCGATTCAAGTATTATTGGTATGACCAGATGATATATTTTTTTTAACAATAATAATTATATAGTAAAACCTATAAATCATGACGTACCTAATACCTATGTACCTATATTAATATGTATTAGGTACGAAATATTTGTCAATGCCAGACCTATGCCAACTTACCAATGATTAGATGTTGGCTTTTAAACAATGCGGAAACCGGATTAGAATTTGAAACCGGATATTTGTAGCCATTTAAAGACGTGACAAAACCATAAATAATTATTACTTAATTCTTCTTAATGAAATTTCCTTCAATTATTATTTTATTACAACAACTTTGATAAAAGTATGTAGGTAGGTACGTTTTAGATTCAAATAAAGACGAATTGGAAACTCTTTTAGACTTTCCTTCTCGCGAAAATAGTATAATGATAATGTTCCATTTTAATCATGATGATAAATCATAAAATGATAATTTAATACGTATTAAGATACGTACAGCTACTATATGCCTACTTTTTATAGATAGTGTAGCGATTTGTTGTACCTACTGAAAAGTCGTAATCTATATAAAATTGGGCAAGTACGGTATGAAGGTAGATATTTGCGATAATGGCTAAGTAGCATAAACCTTGATATCAAAAATAGGAAGTCGATAAATCATGTAAAAGTTTGGTATGTTTTTTAGATAAACTAATTTGTTCTCTGAGTCAAAGCCGTAAGGAGTTTTTCTGCTTACCATTAAATAAAGGTACCAATCAAAGTACCGTTATAAAACAGGTGCTGTTATGAAACGTATTTAATTAATATCAACTTGACCGTAACATTGAATTTCGTATTTCATGGGGTCTACTTTTATTGCAGACATTCGTAGATTATTTACACGTACCTACTTAGTTACAGGGACCTTTTAAATTTATACTTACTTGCCTAATCATGACCTGTTTAATTAAAAACAAAAATCAAGTTAAGTAAGTAAGTACTTACATGAGTTTTGAGATAGTTCGAGTCTCAAGAAAGGACATAAGATAGTTTTTAACGAGAAAATCATCCTATAAGGGACTGAAAAGTGGGATAAAATTTATTAAGCTATTCGAAATAGTAATTCTACATAGGTGCAGGCTTAAGATAATGTAGGTGTATCTAGGTGATGAAACGGCTTTATAATTAGGTAATTATCTATAAGTACGTATTACGAATTACGCAACATTATTAAATTTGTGTAGCAATGACCTCGAAAATGAGACTGATAGTAATTATTTATTTTGTTAGCTCTTGAGATATTCGCAGTAGGTAAACTACGCACGAATTGAGATACCTCTAACTGTCACATCATGTACCTACATACCCAACAATGTGCGTCACTTGTTTGTGTGGAATTCGTTTTAATTAAGGTCCGGTTTTACAATATCCGATTAAGTAAATTTCGAATTGTTAAGTGATTTATTTAATAAGATGTCCTGTCGTACATTTATTAGTCCTATTTGAGTAAGTATTGTGAAACGCAAATTGTACCTACTTTTTATGTTATAGATCTATAGTAGGCTTACATGGACAAATTAGATTTAGCTAAGTACTGGACATTGTCTAAGAATCTCTAGGACGTTATTAAATACTTTTAAAATCTTATGGGTTTTATTATTTGTAAAATATGTTTGGCGTATCGTTAAATATTTTTTGCAGACATTACCTAATGTAGAATAAGTAGCTTAATTTAATAAGTTAAGTTATACAAGTAGGTAGTAATTACTTACTTAGGTACTTACCTACCTACTTGCACAACTTCTGATTGACTGAACCAAAATTGATAATAATATTTTTTTGGTTTGTTATTGTTAGGACAAGGTTTGTATAAAAGAAAATTAAAGAAAATATATTTTAATAACTATAACTGTACGAAGTTCTGTTAGTTTTTGGTCAGTCAGTTTTATCATAAAAAAGTAATAAGTAGGTAATCCTTAGCCTCTAGAAAAATGCTAATTGATAATAGCAACTGAACAAAAAACGAGCTGTTCCACGTTTCTCTTATGAATTTGACATACCTACCTAGACGAGTAAAAGTAACACGTGAGGTTCTATTTGCTCATGTACTTACTTATGGTAATTCCATTAAAGAAAAAAGTTAGTAGGTACCTACCTAATATAAGCTTACGTACCACTTCCACTTCATTCGCTGAAGCTTATCAAAATTTAATGACTTTGATCTCTAAACATTTAGGTATTCGTGGCGTACGTGACACAGAGCACGTCGAGTGCAAAAAACTTTCGGGTTCTTATTTCAATAGCTTTCGTGGCAAATTCTCTCCGGCTTCAATTACGCGATAGAATTGGCATAACTGCCTATTGTTGCTTGTGTGTCCTATGAATGGCAACGATTTCATAATTTTAACATACTACCTACATCAGACATACGTAAAGCTAGGTTTCCTATTACCAAGAGCTTTGGCCTGCGTCATTAATTACATAATAACTAGCAAGATTTTTTTATTAAGTACCTAAGTACTTACTTAAGTAAGTAAGTACTTACTATAAATTTATTGGGTACAAACCCAGACGAAATTTTATCTTGATATCGACATGTATCTCACTTGAAAATTAAAATTTAACTAAATCCTCAGACATACCTATATAAGTACACACACAAATGAAAAATAAATACTTCTACAGAGTTCAATAAGTACTTACCCACTTGCCAGTCGGATTTAGACAGTAAGTAAGTCTTGTATTATAATAATTTCTGATGCCTTCGCAGTTATTACACATTGGAATGAAACAACTATTAACGGATTTAACTCGCGTATTTTTATTTTATTTTATTAGCTGACGTTTCGGATTCTTTACAGTTTCCATGATCGTAGCACGACTGAGCTGACAATAGTCTAACGCTTTAGCTCAGTCGTCGTCAGCTAATAAAATAAAATAAAAATACTTAGGTACGTGAGTTAAATCCGTTAATAGTTGTTTCATTCCAAAGTCTTGTATTAGTAAAATTTGACTTGTTTTGTTTTTGTTTTTAACAATCGCATATTTTAAATGCATAATTATGTACCTACTTAATAGGTACTAATAGATGCTAATAGTGTGAATAAATTATTCTTTTGTTTTAAAAATACCGTGTAGCTGTAGGCACTTATGGACAACGGATAAAAATATGTCATTGGGAACTGACAGGCTGAACTTGTTGCATGGGTTCAAGTAGTGTCTCTACAAAATGATTGTTAGCGTAAGTTAGAATTGCCTATCACAATTTAAAACAAACTAACTGCAATTCGTTTCAAAAAAACGCTGAAATAAAGTTTCATGAAATTCGATTAATAATACTTAATTATAATTTAATAAATTAACGACAACGTTACCGATTTCAGACAGATCACCGCGAGAATAAGACGTTATCGACATGACAATGTCGTATCGACAGTTTATCATAGGCTCGCAGCTGGGAAAACACTGAAAACAGGACGGTTGGCAACCCTAGTGTAGAGATATTCTGAGGTTCAAAATAAATTCCTATTACTTAAGTAAGTTTGTGCAAACCTAATCATAGCTATTATGTCAACGAGGTTAGAAGAATGTTTACTAAATACATTGTTGTTTATATGATAAAATTGTACATAAAGTGACGGAGCTTCTTCGGCTTTAACAGAATAATAGATAAGTATAAATTAAAACATTCTAATCTTGAATCTTATTTATTCTTTTACTGTACCTACTTAATTGAGTTTTAATTTAAGCTTCCATTTACAACATGCGTCGCCCGAGTTTGACTAGCTTGCGATACACTTACGAAGCTATTTTACTTGTCATACTTATTATTGAAAGGCTTAAGAGTCTCCTTTCAGGAGTCTCGCCACCCGTCCGGTTTTGCAGTGAAGGCCCATTAGCTGGCCAACTGCGCTTCAGTATACAGTTAGAAAAAAAAAAACTTATTATTATAACACAAAAAAATACTTCTTGTTTCCTAATGTGCCCTCCAAAATAATTTTTTGGAGTGAATCGTATGCGACAGACGGACAGACAGATGAGTGGTCCTATAAACAAAATAATCTAGTTACTTAAGTATATAAGATATAAAGTAGCTTGATAGAGCATACAAGGTCGAGAAGTGCTCTGGGAATGGTAATATCTCTTTAGATAGGTAATTATTATTTGAACTTTATAATTATTACTTATCATCTTGAACCTCATATTATCACTGCACGTAGCATTCCATACGGTATGTTATTGCCATGGGTTATCTGACGGCGGACCATAAAACTGGTGATAACTTTTATTGAAAACAGTGTTATTTATAAAAAAGACATTTATATTACACTAGCTGTGCCCGCGACTTCGTCCGCGTGGAATTTAAGTACTGGGACATAAGTATGGATAATTAAAGATTTTTTTCTAAAATGAGTTACTCTTTATTACATAAGCTATCTGCCAGTGAAAGTCCCGTCCAAATCAGTCCAGCTGTTCTATAGATTAGCCGGAACACACAGATAGACAGACAAATAATATAAAAAATATAATATAGGTATGTATTTAATATTTCAAATGTAAATTATAAAATGTCTTTATAAACCACATTAACAGTTTTTCCTTCTGGGGCTAATATGAAAAGGTTATCCGCATTACTAACCCGCGAGCAAGCCACGTATAGTTGGCCGTGTGAAAAACAATTCGACCTGAGATCAACTCCAACAGCCTTTAGCGTCTGCCCCTGAGACTTGTTAATTGTCATAGCAAAGCAAACGGACACTGGAAATTGTGTCCGTTTGAATTGGAATGGGAAATTGTTGGGGATGATTGGTATTCGTGGTATGTATACAGTTTCACCTGCACTACATCCAGTAAGAATCTCAGCTTCGATTAAGTTTCTTTGTAAAGAAGTTACTCTAAGTCGGGTTCCATTGCACAATTTAGGCGGAGTAAGATTTCTCAATAGCGATGCGTTGTAAGCGTTTCGTCTGGGCATTTTTAAAATCAAAGCAAATACATACAATAATACATATATTTATTTCAATAAATCTACGTCTACGTCTACGTAGGCAATATTTTTTTAGATTATATCCGATATTTTTCAACCAATTCACAAAGCAAGTTCAGAGTTCAGAGAAAAAGCTATAGCGCGTTTTAATTGCCTTGAGGCGCCATCTAGTACTATATTATGTAACTATAAAATCTCCTATAGAAAAATTATTACCTTTAAACTTTAAAAGACGATAGCTTTTTTATTTGACATCCGATTTTGATGAAACAAAGCCTATATGTTGCTCAGGGAAGAGCTTAATCTATTAGTGAAAGCCGCGTCAAAATCTGTTCAGTAGTTTTCAAGATTAGCGAATACATACAGACAGACAGACAGACAGACAGACAGAAAAGAAAATCTAAAAAATCATTTTTGTGTTCTGTTACTCTTTTATTATTGCCCACACCCATTTTTTGTTAAAAATTTCAATTGTACAGACACGCGGTTTCTACTGTTTTATTATATGTAAGATTACATAATACATATGTAATAAGTAACAAATATGTAAGTACATTGCAAAATCTATTAGGTAGGCAGGTATATAAATTGTATCACACTCTGCAACGCCTTTGGATTTTTCGATTTTATTTTATACTAGCTTCTGCCCGCGACTTCGTCCGCGTTCCTTTTTGCCTTTTTTGCAGTCGGTTAAAAAGTAGCCTATGTCCTTTCTCAGGCTCCAGACTTCCTTTGTACCAAATTTAATTTAAATCGGTCCAGTAGTTTTAGCGTGAAAGCGTAACAGATAGACAGACAGACAGACAGACAGACAGACAGAGTTACTTTCGCATTTATAATATTAGTAGGGATAAGTACGTAAGTAATAAAATATATACCTACCTAAATGCCTTGTGTTTTTATTATGATGATAAAATAATGTAGCTACTTACAAGATATCTCTGTAAGTATATTTTTGCTCATCATCCGATATCATCAAAATATTTATCATTGCATTTTAGGTAATATTTACTTTATTGAACTTAATTGCGAACAACACGTGCGTAGGTATTATAATATGTACCTACAGACACAGCCAAAAACACAATGACCCAAGTCATATAATTAAAAAAAAACTAACAGCCAAAAAACAACTGATTCTTAACTCTTGACAGCAAATCCATAAAACATTGTCGACCACCTGTAGTTAAACCTTTTTCGTTAGACAGATTCTGGGAAGATGTTTTAAAATTCAATTTATCGCACTTTATTTAAACATTATTTACTAAATTAGGCATTAATTTATTATATATCCAGCTAGGTGTATGTGTACATCACGTGTTATTAAGTGTTGCTTAATTATGTATAAGTATGTAAGTAAGTAGTTCATTTTTAGAATGTTTCTCTTTCAATAATACTAATATATTTATATTCCTAATGGTTCTGAATTTTAATAATACTTGTGCTAGATACGAATACTTATACCTACATGTCTTTCAAATAGCATTAACTAGAGAAATATTGAGTAGGTACCTATTGCCACCCAATATTATTGAGCATGTAATAAATACTAATTTCTACCTACTGTAAGTAGGTAGGTACCTGTTTTTATTTAATATAAGAATAGTACTTCTAAGCATTTAAACGTCATAATGTATTTTTACTCTTTAATGATAAAAAAATTAGAAGTTAAGAAAAACTCGAGAATAATTTACCTATTATGATAATTACTATGATAATTATTCAAATTTGCAAGTAAGTATCATAGCATGCCTGCAATTATTCGCAAGTTTTTCTTGTCTTTTAAGTAAACACATTTCAAACTTTTATTACTTACCTATTTACTTACCTACCTATCAGATTTTATGATTGCCACCATTTTGTACCTAATCATTTTTTAAATATTATCTACTATGAGTTATGTTTGTCCCTGATGATATCATATTATAATGATAAAAAAATCGCATTTGATGAGTTTAAAATGTCTTATAATAAAACGCAATACTTACATAGGTATATATATATACCTAAATAACGAACGATGAAGTCACGTGTTTTTAAAACGACTTTATTCATAATTTGATCGTTTAATAGTACATTACGCACCTAGGCCTCAGATCACATATTGTCAACCTCGGCTTCGCCTCGGACGACAATTACATGTGATCTGAGACATTTTTTATTTTACTGGCCGAGGTCAGTATACTATTTTTCTGTTCGACGAAGCCAGAAAGCGGCAATTTCATTTAGCGCAGCGGCCAGGAAGATGGCGCTTTCCGGCCGGAGGACAGAAAAATTACTTAAGTAAGGTCAAGGCTTCTAATTCCGGCATATTTTTGAGCTAGATCAACTTTGGTTAAAATTTTGAGACGTTTATTTTTAACTATTTACCCATTGCGCGCATGTACTAGACTAATAATTTACTTGGCAATCAAATAATAGTATGATATTCCCTGTATCTAGGTTGCTTAATTTATTACTTATATATTTTTTTAAAATAATAGTCTGGTAGACGGAGTTTCCCGCCTGAGTGGGGCTATTCCGTCATGCAAGCAGTTTCCCTAGAACTACGCAGTTTTTTCAAGTCTTAGCTAGCGGAAAATGAAGACACGTCGATTTCAATCAAATATGTGTTATTAGACCTTAGATATAAGATTTACAATAGGAGTTATCCGCAAACACAATTTCTTGGGGCTATTCCGGCATGTTTTGCCAATCAGATGAGCTCAACCTTTTAAAAATTTACTAATATATATATTTTTTATATATATTATTTCATAAAGTAATGATTTATGCATTTTGCAGTCCGTAGTATTTTCGTACTACGTTCTATCGAATTACCGACTCATATATTTCGTCACAGCTAAGCTTATTATTGCCAGATTGACAAGTGTATCTATTTTAAAATGTAATACACTAAAAAAATGTTGACGATGTCTGGAATCGGGAAATACCGGCATATGACGGCTTTGCCCCTTAAAAAATAGACGGAATTTCCCACTTGACTATTTTGAAGTTGTTAATTTTTCATGGTGAATTACTAAAAACTATCGGAGTTTTACGCATCACGAACAGGCAGACACGCTTATACATATCATAGACGTTGTAATAATCAGACAAACAAGCCTAGAAGTCTAACTATTTCATATTTATCTTCGATCAAACTGCATAGTACTATACTCGCACTTCGACTTCGAAACGCAACTGAACTTTGAAAGCAGATATTTTTCTTCCTTTATTGCACACCGTCATGGGTGTTTTTTAGTTTGAATTAGAAAACCCTACTGCTTTACTAACTGAGCCGGCAGCGGCGAACTGTGCTTAGATTCGCCAAAAACGTGTACGTGACAGAATAGCCCCGTAGACGGAATTAGAAGCCTTGACCTTACCTATCTAATTTAAAAAATTCGCTATTTCATTAATTTATTCTATTTAGTAAAACTCGGCGTGGAGCCGAATAGTCAGATTACAAATAACTTAATTATTGGTTAAAGAATAATAAATAATGTATTGCTTATATTTAGCTCAATGGGTACTTCTTACCTATACCTAGTTCTAATCAAAATATACATTGAATACCATATTAAACAATTAAATCAGTGTTCGATCCAAATAACAATTAAGTACTTACTTACTAAAGTGGTGTGTTAACTGTAAAACCAACTTAGAATACAAAGTAGTGTAAGTAGGTACATATGTATTATATCGTATATTGTACCTAAATCGTTTAAAGGCTAATTAAATAATGTTTGAAAGAATTAAATTTATTCTATAGACTCTTCAAAGTGGATCAAATATCCTCAAACGATTTCTCTCGAATTCTATTTAAATTTCATATTAGAAATTTCGCTAAAATGCGTTAAAAGCCTACTTTTCGTGTAGTTATTGTGAAAGTCTTTTTGCTTTTTTAATACCTATACCTAGTATAATTTATTGATATACCCGGCAACTACTTTTAAGTCAATGTGTTAATAAAAACAAATAAAGATAGCAGGAGTCACGCTCAGTGGTCATCACCTCGCAAAAATTGGTACAAGTACATTATAAAAGAACTTACATGTAAGAAATGTACTTCAAATTTTAAAATCGACCATGTCCTCGTTTCTGCTCTAGTGTTGTCCTAGATTGGACTAGTGAACAATAGAAAGGTTACGACGTGTCAATTAATCACAATACAATGTGGTTTATTTACTTGATTTAGGAATTCGGACATGAGACAACCACTTCATACAAAATATGTAAAAGCAAAAAATCGACAGACTGACTGATGTCAACGCTCGCTACGAACAGTCCAAGTTAAGCACCTAGAAGCTTTAGATTTTGCATTGAGTTTTTTCGTATGATTAATTTAATGAGGTGCCTGTCCTAAAATGGCAGTTTGGTACATAGGTACCTACATAATTTACTCCCGCTTGGTCCTTCAATGTTTACTCCAAATTTGAAACAAGCATTCAGTAAAAATGCAAGTGAAATGATGGTGCCATTTTTAATATGCAAATACGGTTCTGTTTTCCATCTATTTAACATTTAAGTAAGTAAATGCTGTAGGGCTTTACCAATGTTTATCCACTAATTTACATAGGTAAAACCTGAACGATAGTAAACTAGTTACAAAATACCTATAAGAAATACTCCTAATCTATTACTGGTCTTATAATAATAATAAACCGCTTACTTATAATTCCATTTTTTATTATGAATTTTTCGTGGGTTTATAATTATAATATTTAATCAAATTGGTTCATAAATGCATCATGTAAGATGGTACTTACTGTTAATCGTCAAAAAGAGCAATTAGTTGTAATCATAATGGCAAAGTAACATAGGTACTTACCTATGATATCTAACAATATCAGACAAGTCAGAAGTAAATAATTATAACGGATATAAATAAGTAACTTGCGTATTTTATTTTAGGTACCTATATGCTGGCGTTTCCATTCCAAATTTTACAGTGCCCACATTCGTAGGTATTTATATTGCTGACGATAATCACATGTCACTTTAGCGTTGCTTGTAACAGTTGTAACACAACAAAAAAAATACACGAGTTAAATCCGTCAAGTAACTTATACTTAATCGTTTCACTAAAACAAAAAAAAATACAAATACCTACTTCGTTGCTAGTGCAGTAGGTAGTAATAAAACTTTGAAAAGCTCAAGCAAAAGTCAAGTCGGAAGTTGCACAAAAGGAGAAATAAGTGGTTTATAGTAACTCGGAACTGAACCCCAGCCTTGTGTATTTCCGTACGATTTATTATCTTATTCTATCAATTAATTAATTACTTATTAATAACTTAAATATGTGATTATTTGAAATCTAAGTAATAGTATATAATAAGAGTACTTAATACTAATAATTTCTTAAACCTTCGCAGTTATTACTCGTTGGAATGGAACAATTAGGCACATAGGTACCTAATTGTTCCATTCCAATGTATGATCTAGGTATCATCATATATAATACATACTTACTTATAACAGATTTTACTTATTTGATGACGTCTGAGTCAGTCGGCCACAAATATGGCAACTGTAAAATTTTCGAAACGTCAGCAAATAAAATAAAATATCTACTTACGTGAGTTAAATCCATTAGGTATAAGTAATTGTTTCATTCCAATTAACTAAGTAAGTACGTTTTCCTATTACGCATTTCAAATTAAGTAAGTATCTTACTTTGCTGAAAGGTACAGTCAAGGGCAAAATTCAATATGTTCATAGAGGTACGCTAAACATTTGAACAGGTACTATAGGGTTTGTTTAAGTAAGTAGCTACATATTATTACCTAAGTCCCTTGGTACTTACATAATTAATTGGTATGTATGTAGCTGTAGGTACATTTTGTTTTTTCAGAATACATATCTAGGTAGGTGGGTATTATGCAAGATTTCAGTCTCAAGCTAGCTCCACCTACACAGATACAGACCTATTTTGAATCTTCAACCAATGTCAACTTCGTATTTTTTATATCTACCTAGGTATCTGAAATTAATGTTAAAAACTACTAAAATCTTAGTAGACAAGTAATTATTTATTACGTTTAGTTATAAATATACTAAGAAAAAAATATTAGGAACGCTTAGTATCAAGAGACTAAAATCATTTGTGATGCTATTTATCTTATTACTACTGTTTATTTTATTTTGTAAATATGTATCTAGAGAATAATTCTAGATAATGATTCTTCTACCGACGTTGGTTGTTTACATGCTTCCTGTTATCAAAATCATCGATACTGTATGCTGCCGCTTTTCCAGTTTTTCAGTTTGCGGGAATGTAAAGTGGCAAAATTGCATGGTCGTTTCTGTTTAGAGGTTTCCGTAACAATTGCAAGACTTTCTAACTCGGCCGGCTTACAATTCGCCCGCTCCGAGTGGCCTACGTGACTCGCGGCCTCCTAGCAATGGTGTCGTGGCGCCAAATAAATTGCCGATCTATTGACGTTATTTCCAAGACCTCTGTACTAAATAATTAGTATGTATGAACGTATTCTTAGACTTGCCTCAGTAATTCAGTTATAACCTTCAAACGTTATATAACATAAAAAACGCACGTGTTAAAAACTGACGAATCAGCTGATGTTTAAATACTTACCCCACGAGTTCACGTGGTTGATCGCGAGCGCGAAGAGGGTTAATAAACACAGGGTTTTGCACATTTTGTTTCATGAATTTAGTACAGTCCCATTCAAAAGCACATCGAGTTGGGTACAAAGTGTGCGAGTTTCAGCGCAATGTCAGATAGAGGGCGCGGACGACCGCGCCGACCGCGTGCTAAGCCGAAACTAAATAAAATACGGTCACCGGCTGCGAGGATAGGCCACTCCACTAGAGATTCATTGAAGGCGTTTCGCGCATGCGACTATCTTATCACACGCATCGCATTCTGGTAGGTACCTACCTACTGATATTCGGAGTTGCAAGATAGATACACAAGTTGACATTGATGATTTTTTACTTTGATTGTAGGTAAGTAATTAACACTTGACAGTGCGGTATTGTTTAGTTAGATAATTAAGAACCTATGCTTGACGTTTACTTCGTTTAAGATGCTACTTCTAGCTTAGTTACTACTAGTAACTAGGTAGGTAGGTACCATATTATTAAAGTGTGAAAAGTAACGGTTGTTAGCAATTAAAACCTGCAATCCGGCATCTTTGTAGGTAGATAGGCACACAATTTATGTACTATCGCATGCTTTCGGGGTATGCCATTTTAGAAAAAAATTGCTTGCACTTGTTGCTTCACACACAGCCGCCAGGTACCAGGGTCGTTCAAGCGATTATTGCCTTAAAGGTGTAACATCGCCAGCACAGTTGATAGTACGTATGTAATTTATTTCTGGCTTTCACAAATGGACGGACAATACAAGTGACCCTAAAACAGTTAAGTAAGTACCTTTCTTTGATACAGGTACCAATCTCATTAAGTTGGTTTTTACCTGTAAAAAATCCTGCCTGCTGCATGATTGATGAATAGGTATCGTAGTAGGAACCTACTAAATAAAATTAATATGGGTGGTAGCTCAAATTTATTAAATTTTCATATTTTTTTTACATTAAATAATATGTACTTATTGTAATTGTATGTGCAGTACCAATGTCTTCTTTTCCCTATAATGTCTGTCTCTAACATGACAATATCTTTTTCTGTTAGGTTAGTTATTATAAGTTCATTGAATTTTTTGATATTTCTATGGCCATCCTAATGTTAGCTTCTTTGGCGATAAATATTATTGTTACCTACTTAGTTCTTTTTTTTAAAACAATTCTAAATCCTTTAAATTTCACCCTTCGTATCAAGATAGTACCTGTATCTTCTACCTACTGCTTAACCCTTTTCCTATTCGTGCTGGTATTCTTAATAGTACCTACAATAGGAACAATACCAATGTTAAAGTAAAGGATGCCTGTACTCTCCGCAGTCGACACGCCACAGTTGACCTTGCATTTAACTTATTTCCATTATTAAATAAGTACTTAATAATTATTTCCATAAATTATCATATCAAACAGTAAGAACGACATTCAATTGATATTGAATAAGCTGTTATAGCTACAGACGCTTTATAAACATAAGTACCTGTACTCATATTATTTACGCGTAGTATACAAACATAACATAGATAGGTAAGTACCTATATATTATTGGTAACCTGTACGAATATTTAATAAATTAAGTTCCACACCAATATACATATAAAATAGACCACTAGTGCACTTAATTATTTTTTTAAATAGCGCAGTCACAAGCATAAGCGAAGCGTACTTCACTTCTGCTTCTGACTGTACTGTATTATTTATATATTCAAATGTAAATTAATAAATATTAAACAAACAGTAGCAAAATTTCGTAACAGCGCAAAATAACAAAGTCTGGGTAAGGCCGCCAAAAATGCAATATTTCAAAAAAAAAGTTGTCCTAGACTTTACGACCTCATAAAAAATTCAATATTAAAGTTATCGTAATAAATCTTTTTTTACTGTATTCTTGAACTCAAAGTAGGTCGAAAATGTGCTAACAAAATAAATCTAAAACGTCATACAAAAAAAATAAAAATTGTTTTCTAAAATATTAGCTCAAAAATGGCGTTGTCCCAAGGGTACCCTGACCACTTCAAGTGGAGATGTACGCTTTTCTTATGCATATTTCGTTTAGCTCTCACTTCATATCAAAAGTATGATAGATTAACGATTATAATTATTATGTTAAATAATATTTATACTATTTTAAATAGGATCTGTAGACCATTATATTTTTTGAACTAAAATCGAGATATTCTACGTTACTCATCCTTCGTTACCAATATCAGACTTTAGACAACTCAGATTTAAAATTAAGTCAGAGAATTGAAAAATACTCACTCGAAAATTTAAACGAAAGCAAAAAGAAAAACGAAAGAAGCTATTATGTCGCATTTATAGTCAAAAAAGGTACCGGAAATAGTCGTGTGCAGTTCTTCGTTACGTCAGTTTTTGGGAAATTTGAAAGGTAAAAAGGTAATATTTAATTAATTACAATTTAAAAAAATATGCGGGCAATACTTAAGTACACATTGATGTAGAGTTTTCTAGTTAATTTACTATAGTTTTTGAATTATAAATTATTAAAGTGTGCTCCGCGTTACCTTCGCGTTGCCTGTACGTTACTCTTAACCGATAGGTATAATAGAGGTGACCTAAAGGTTTGTTCACATTGTTATAATTAACCTCCCAAAAACAAAAAAGAGGATTATGGTTTTAATACTTTGCTTAAAATAATTACCATGAATTGAAGATGGAATCGGAAGATTAGCATGCGCTGATGGAAAATAGTCTAAAATCAGGAAAGACAACTGAATCTGGGTCAAAAAACATAAAGTGAACGACAAAATATTTTTTTATAAAAATGATTTATAAATAAAAACCTACAAAAAGAATTAATGTCAACAGTAGTCACAGTAATATTTTAGGTTCAGTAACTATTTCCAAAAAACTTTATATAAAGTGAAGTACTCTAAAACAGTATTTTTAATATACTATTATGGATTCGACCGTGTTACCTCTATATTACTTATTGCCCATTTCCGCGGCCTTACCCAGTGACTAAATAAAAAAAAATAAGATTACAAAAATACGAGTTTTTTTGTTTATTATGAACTCAACCTTACAATATTTATACGTTACTTCTGCGTTAAAGTAACGAATAAACTCTACGTTACCTCTATGTTACTTATTGCCCATTTCCGCGGCCTTACCCAACTATCTTGAAAGTTAAACATTTCAAAAGTATGGTCGTTACTCGTTAGTAATACTTAACTTTTAATTTAAAAAAAATATAAGGACAGGTTCGTTTACACAAGTTTGCTTCAAGATAAGCGGAAAATTATCAATAACAATTTAATGATAGCATGGTATAAAATAAGTATTTCGGACCTCATAGAATCTGCCGAATTTTGATTAGGTTAGGTTAGGTTACCTAGGTAATTTGTCTTATAGGTAGTGCCGAAATAACTATTGAAAATTAATGGTAATATGTATAAGAAAAACTATCAAGATCATGAGTATCCATGACGGATCCCTGATCCATACAAGCAGAGAGAGATTGCCTTTCGCAATATAAAACTATTACGGTTTTTGTGATACCTACAGCCTATAAGTGACAGATGGACGGTCGGCGGGACAGCGGAGCTTCGTAATCGTATTTTTAATCAAATAATTTGAATAGTTGAATATCCAGAACGTCCAGGTACACCCGAAAAAGTAGAACAAGTCCTGGGAAAAAAGGACGGCTGACAACCCCAGTTAAAGTACCTTCAACCCCGTCTGGCAGGATGTGACCTTTACAATTATTGTCTGTATCAATGTCCGCATAACAAAATGCTATGTATCTGTGACCATGGAAATATAATATTATGCAATGTATACCAAAATTAATTTAGATAACCAGGTATTTATTGACCGTCGTTTCAGCATACCGATATCAGACGGAAACGGGAAGTAACTACCGGATCAAGCCACGTCGTGACCGGAAGTCCTGCTTAGTTTCTTTAGAACCTTTACATTCTATTTTATTACAATTAAAATATAATGTGTACCTCCTCGATATATGTACTTATTAGGTATGTATTTACTTAGTGATAGACTCTCGTCAGTTCATTCGGCTACGAATTTACGGCTATAGGATCTGAAAAGTTTTTACATATTATGACAGATGACACCTAGATGATAGATCTTACTCGACACTAGTGCGTTTAGCAGGTTCTTGACTGACGTCAGTGCTCTATCACAGATGAAATATTTAAATATGGAAATGAAATTTTAAATTGGGACGGTTTCGTGAATAGGAATTTGGATATAACTATGTTATATTTTTATCTGTAGTCAAAAGCGACATCTATCAATGATATGATGTAACGCGTATCTCACACCGCATGTGCTAAGCACCTATAGCAAACACCCCGCCTGTTACATTCACTTCACCTACTGGCGATTTAGAACTATTATTTACCGTCAGATGGCGTAAGTAGTTAAAAACAAGTATTGCAATAAAGGTAAACCATTTCAATGAAAATGTTAAATAAATTTATTAGGTACGTATATGTTAAAAAGTTTAAGACTTTTCATTCTGTGCCACTGTTGCTAACGGTTTCGCCCCACTAATTACAAGGGTCAGTTTGTTTAAGGCACTGTGATGTCACATCACCACTATCTCGTTTAAGCGTGAAAATTTAAATAAAATTATAATGCAAAAAACTACTTACCTAGTTTTAAAAAATTGTCCTGTAGGTACCCAAAATCTCGAATTCTAAGATTTTTATGATTGTAAGTATACTTAATAAAATGACACATTCACGGTCGGAGACTCGGCTCAATATAATAAATAGACTCTGTAGCTGTTCTCGCCACGGTCTTAAATGTGTTAAACCCTCTATTGTAGTTGTAGCCCTTGATTGTGGACCCGATTGTTAATGTAGGTACTTATAGTCTGACCCCTTATATTATCGTAATGTATTATTATAAATGTGAACGTACATCTGTTATTACTTGCTGGGAAACCAGGCCATGTTCGAAAATTATTAAATTAAATAAGAAAGTGGTAGGTGACTATACCATATTGACAACGTCAAACGGATGGAGAAGCAGTTGCAAATTTATAATGTTGGCCAGTAATAATATGGGCACCTAATTTTCTAAAACAAAAATAATTCTCATTTGGTCCAGTATTATCTCGCTCTGTTTATCTAAGAGCATCTCTCATAATATACATACCTATTAGATATATGCGATTAGGTTAATACCTACATAGGTATTCGATTTAATTTTTAAGTAAGTATGTATATTCAATTGAATAGCAAGTTGTTTGCAAACAAGGGCGACGGTTCTGAAGATGTGTCTTCAGGTTGCGGGTTCGAATTCAAGGCCGTTTTTTGTGAATAGCAATATTGGTACTTACCTGAGTCTTGGATGCTTCTTGAATATTTTTTGTGAAGGTGTTTTCATCGGTTCTCTTTGTACATAGGTACCCATTAAATTTACAATAAAGCTTTTGCTCAAAATGGAGCTAATTTTATTTAAGTAGGTACTCTTGTGTCTATAATATATTTATTTAGTAGCTTAACCTAGTTTATTCAGCAAAACAATTAGTTATGATTGTGGTGGCAACAATGTTTTATGTACGGTCTACTTAATTATAGCACAGGATTTTTATATCGCACAGTAACTACTTACGTATTTTTTTTAACGTGAGTTGCTGTTAAATTTATTTTGTGTGTAGCTGGAAATAAGCAATAAATGTCACACAATATGATTATTAATAGCTAACTGAACTAATTCCACTATTCTATTACATGATAGCTTATAAAAAAATAAGGGAGATTTTTAGAGGGCATTCAATAATGCACTGGCTTAAAATTATTGTGGGAAGCATTTCAAGCATTAGGTTGTGGTCGTGTTAAACCGATAAAAGCGCTTGCATGCAAAAAACTTTTTTTGAATCAGTTTTGACCTCACTGTGAAAATATGGCTGGATGCGCTGTCATTGGCAGATCACGCACATTGTGTTTTGCATGGGGTCTGGGGTTGAAAAAATGGCATGTGGTCCATTCTTTTCGATCCCATGATAGTTATAACGGATGATGTTATGGGCAGGTACAATTCAAAAAACACTTTAATGTATACTCGTAAAGGTTGAATATTGGACATTATTTTGTAAATTTGTTTTTGACCATCGATATCATGTGCCTAATAATTTTATAGTTAATGCGCATTGCACTTGTTGTGTCGCATAGTCCCTCAGGATTTAATTTGACTATTATTATTTAAAATGTTTTTGTGAATCACAAATTTGAATCACTGCAGTTGTTTCATTTTATTTAGTACAGTCAAGGTGGTCAAATATATCGGAACACATTTTAATTACTTACTTACCTTCCTATCACGGTCATTAGGGTAGGTATAGTCAACGAATGCTGGTTTTATTAACATCTGTCCTAATTCGACGGATTTAATGTCTTTATAATGCTTAATTTCCTTATGACGTGAATGCATTCTCATCATAAGTAAATTAAGCATTATAAAATTCAAATCATAAGTAAATTAAGCATTATAAATTCAAACGCGTACCACTCGAAACGTAAAGTAAATAAGGAAATCTTTCATGTTCAGCATCGCGAGATTTTATGTGGAAAGTTTGTATTGAACGACTGAAGTTGACGGCGGCCCAGCTCTCGGTTACGGGGCCTCACGTAGTCACTGTTTGAAAAATTACTCAAATTTGCATACTGATGTTATCAGGTGGCTATATCTTCGCTGGAGGCTTTTTGTTTTCTTACTGAAGAAAATGAGAGCTGATAAGTTACGCCTTTGACCTCCGCGTGTTCCTGAGTTTCGGGGTTTAGGACTTTTTAGAGACCTAAATGATTATTAAAGGGATGCTTTAGGTTTCGTGGCTTCCCTAAAAGGAAAATGCGGCGTTTAGAAAAAGAAGAAAAAAGTTGTAGGGTTTTTTATGTTAAGTAAAACTTAATTTTTCAGGTATAACGCGTAAGATATTTGTAGATTGCTTTTCCAGAACTGTAACACAACAAAGTTTTCTATCTTATAAGTTTGTACTTAAATTTAATTTTATCGCGACAGAGCCCGGACATCAAACTAGCCAATAATCTCGAACAGAAGCAGAAACTGAAATTTATTCACAGAAAGGGACCTTAAGTACCATGAAAAGAAATATTTTTTTTTAGCGTAAAATAAAATCAATGACTCCAATATAGTGTACCTACCTACGAAAAATAAGATATAGGTATTATAAAAATAATATACCTAGTAGACGCGAATACTTTCAAAAATTACAGTAATAAAAAGATACAATACGTACTTTTATCCTGGACTCTCAAGGGATTAAAGATGTCGCGATAAGGATATTTAATATACGATTGGTGGGCGAGGTGTTATTATATACTCGTAAGTATGTATTAAATCGTTGTCTGAATTTAAACGAGCATTGGTTGTTAAGTATTGATTCTATTTCAAAAGTTGAGTGCTACATTTTGAAATATACACAAATGTTTTTAAATAAGACTTGTTTTACTTTAGAAAGTTTTTATTTCCTTAAGTAATGTTTAAACATCTATAGATTCGTTATTATACCTACTTATGATTGGGGTGCTAATATCGCCCTGCCAGGTAATATTTAAAACATTGTTTCATTCACACTTATCAGGAGAAGAAAAGACGTACAGATGATTGCTGTGTATATTGTGAGCTCGTTAGGTGATGGCAGTGTAGCCGGAGTGGGTATGGTCGGCCGTGAAAAGTTAAAATATTTACGTTACGCCTTACGAAACAGGGTTATTTTAGTGCATCCTCGGGAGAATTTTGTTCGGCATGCGTCTTTTGTTTTGTACCACTTAAACTGAATATGTCAAAAAGACTAGAAGCATAAGTAAGTAGTATTTTATTCGACATTTTACAAGGACAGTTAATAACAGTTAGACATGGACACAGTAAATAAAGAATAATCTATACTAATATTATAAAGCTGACGAGTTTGTTTTGTTTGAACGCGCTAATCTCAGGAACTACTGGTTCGAATTCAAAAATTATTTTTTTGTTGAATAGACTATTTATCGAGGAAGGCTTTATGCTATATAACATCATGCTGCGACCAATAGGAGCGAAGAAGCAGTGGAAAATGTGTAAAAAACGGGGAAAATATGAAGCCTTATGAAGAAGTGACAGTTAGAAGACTGACAGATCTTTGACGAAACAATCGGACGGGCAGGACGACGTCTGCCGGGGCCGCTAGTTAATTTATAAAACATATTTACCTATACTAAAGTGTCGGCGAAGATCGAGGATTGTGAACCTGTTAAATTATTTATATAATATATATATTAAATAAAAATTTATTAGCATCTAAAAATCTATATATAGATGCTAATATGCTAATAAATTTTAGCGTAAGCAATATTTCTTAAAAATCAAAACGTACAGACGTAGTTTCTCATTATATCTACAACATATCCAAAAATTATAAAAATCTAACTATATTTACTGGGTGTAAAACGTTATCGCCTTTTGTATGAAAATTAACAGGTTCACAATCCTCTTAAGCTCATCTCTTTTATAAAATTAATAAATAGAATAGAATAATGTGTCGTTAAAATATATTTAAATAGAAATTTTGCTTACGCGCTAAATTCTTGTCATATCTACTTATTTATTTCTACATCATGAAGACACTGTGGGCTCTTAAAATGATAACAAATTAACCAGTACCTACTCAGCTGTATATTCTTATTACGATGGAAAAACATTGCGAAAATCCAGTTTTTCGTGGTTAAGTGGAATAAATTGCTACGGATGGATACGGCCTGGGTAATATTAGTAGCTGCTTATAATGTTTTAGGTGAGCCGACGTGCACGATTTTAATAAAAAAGCTACCTGACTTCAGATTGAGATAATATATAAAACGAATACCTAGGTATGATAAAATAATTTCGCTAAGGGTTAAAATTGCTCACAGGGGTTATGTATTCGTATTCTTCATTTTCTCGACAACCATATACCTAAGATTTATATATTCCAATAAAATGATCATTTGGAATTTGATATCTTAAACCATTTTGCAAAATCGACGAAACCTCTGTTTATATAGGTACCTAGTTGCTAATGACTATGTAGCTTCATTTTACACTATCTACTTTTGACAATTAATTAAGGTTGAAGAGAGACTCGTGGAAAATAACTTTTGACTGATTTTGCTTTAAAAAAGCTTAAAATTCTGGTTGAGATCGTTTTAATGCATCTTGAAAATAATATAAATATTTAAGTACCTATACTCTTTAAATAAATATTGTTTACTGTTGAAATGAATGTACTTACAGGTAAAGTAAAACAATAGTTCTTTGAACCGGATAACCCAAATCCTTTATTTCGAAAGTGAAAAGGGATGTATTCTTCCAGACGGCCATTCTTTTTTATGTTTAGTCTTACCCTTTGCCAGGGCCAACCGTTTACGCGAATTAATTTAATTCATTAGGGTATAATATGTATTATTTTCTATGAGGTCAAGGATCGACTGCAGCTGTGCCACTTCTTTTGTCAACGTTTTTGTTAAGTCATTATTTGTCGAATATTCTTAATTGGTTAAATAAATGAAGAATATCTAAGTAGGTAATAGATTTTAAAACATTGATAATTGTCTGTTTTTTTAATTTTAAATAGATAGTTATCATATCATCAAATACCTACATAGAAGACTTAAAAAGTAGGTATCCAATCAGAACACTGTTATTTTGCCATAGAGTCTATAAGCAATATTATATTAAGTAGTTATTTCTTAGATTCTTAGTAGTGTATAGCGATGAAGATTAATTAAGGCACGCGGATCTTTCAAAATAATTTCCGACCAGTTTGATAGCAGGCCGTAATCTCCCAAAATACCCCTTCACACTAACAACGACAAGGTCTTAACCGCAATGTAAACTACTGCACGTTAAACTGACCGAATAGTTCTAAAGTTAACTGGAACCTTGTCGCAGTTAATTGAAAATGCAATGAATGCAAGCTTCCAGACGGTGTCGAATTTTATACCCATCTCTGTTTTACATGTGGCGGTTAGGTATCTTTGAGGTTTGAAGCGCACGCTGGCTAGAATTGTGCGTGTTTATACCTCAGTTAGTGTAGCATCGTGACTCTGAACGGACGCGGAGGTGGCGCTTGTGTTTTCGACATAAATTTTCGTATTTACAAACTTTATCGTGTTATGTTTTGATAACATACCATTCTTAATCACACGTAAACTGACACCTGTGTGTGGTGTACTCCTGGAACGCAGTTTTGAGTTGATTAATACTTAATCAATTTGTTTTACGTTAACTTTTTTGTTTTAAGAGTGCTAGTTAGTGTAACCTTGTGTTTGTTGATTGACGTGAGTTTTTCTGGCGGAGCTATTTTGGCGCGTGATGTAAGCTGGAGGTCCCGGAGTTCGATTCCGGGATGAAGACAGGCTGGTGAGGGACAAAGATGCATACATCTATGATGATGGTAAGTAAACACTTAATATACCAATTACTGTAAAAGTAGGTAAATGTATACTTATTTTTTAAATATTATTATTTATGCATGTGCCTGTCTATAAACTCTAGTCCAACATTATTTTTAACTTGAATTTTCTCATAACATTATGGACTTCCAATATATACCTACCTTTTAGCGTCCTGCATAGAAATGAGGGCACCATATTAAGAACCATGTAAGTGATGTAAGTGCAATCACTAAACTTAGAATGCAGTTTTTAAACTTACAAGTTAGCATAATAAAAACGGGCTAAGAAAATTATCATCGTTATTAGGGACCTTTTTGTCGATAAAACATATTATTTGTTAAATTTTAAAATAGATTCATTATTCAATCCCGATTGAAGCCGGACACATCCTGGTAGTTTAAGAACCTACCCATACGATTTAGGTAGAGGAGAATATAAAATAACCGTGTCAGTTAGTATAGGTTTAAATACTATCTTATGGACTAATAAATAATAACAAAAAAAATATCTTTGGACAAATCACACCAATTGATCTAACCCCAAACAAAGCAATGATTTTAATATTAGTAATATACAAACATATAAAAATGCACATGACATTCACATCCCGTACTTAGTCAGAGGCTCTGACCACTAGACCAACAGGACTTCAATTCTACATTAATAAACAAGTATCTAGGTGTTTATAGAATAACAGTATTAAACAGCCCCTTATGACCTTGTAACCCAGTGAAGACTGACGTAATATCTCAGGAGACGAGAGATGTCCCCACTTCACAGATCTTGAACCGATTGCATTGAGTCATGGTCTTAATGGAGCCGAAATTTGCATACAAACGGGTCTTCAGGGATGTTGAGGATTTATCAATAATTAGATGCCTATAGGTTTCCTATCTACCTATTTCATGCTATACAGCCTTTGTAGGTAAGTACCATATGTGTGCACTTATGAAATTTTCTTTAGTTGAACTCATGCGAGGGTATGTAAATACTTATTATAAATAATCTACGCATGTGTGTAGTGTCGCAAGGTAGATGTTGCAACCATTATACCTACCTAGGAAACCAAGCGGACTCTGTAAGTTTCATTTACTTTTGATAACTAGATCAATGATTTTGAAATAAATTAACACACAATACAGCCTAGTGTTAGGTTATCGTCAGCTAGTGTGTCAGTGTGCTACAGAACTGTAAACTTTTCGAAACGACATCATAAAATAATATAGGTACGCGAGTTCATTTAATTGTGATTATTTTATTCGAATACCTACAAAAGCAAAATTAAGCATTATAAATGAACCATCAACGTCTGTTTTGCGACACTACGTCCTTAGTTATTAGTATATATTAGATCCATAAATGTACACTTTTACTACCTACTAGAGTCTACAGAATGTTACGCATGTAGCCGTGATTTTTGGGGTTTCTATCAAAAAGTGTACCTATTCGTAGCAGAAATTGGCTTTCGGAAACGTGGATTTCCTTATTTAGATACTTATTTATACTCAAGTTTATTTTCAATACTTACAGTATTCCGTAGTAATACCTAGTTGGTAGTTGGGTACCTCAATAAGTATTATTTCCGACCGAAACAATTCGTCTTTATTGTGTTAGTAAGCAGTTGCCGGTAATTACACAGTAATTGTCCGAATTAACGCCTATTCAGGTGCAAGGTCGTTCCCATAACATGTAAGGTAGTTACCTACGTACTTACGTAGGTAATCAGAATGTCATATAATAGGTACATATCCTTTTTATATAATAGGTATATCTTTTTTATAGATACACTCTTTACTATAATATTTTTTTGGTGGCTATTTAGCATTATGAGCAATCAAAATATTAGTATTTAAAAAAATATATTTTTATAATTGTATATCCTTCGGCACTCTTATTAATTAAAATAAAAAGATCAAGATGTAATTTGTTGCCCCGTTTAACTAGTTAGCAATTTTATTAATTCTTAGTTAAAAGAACATTTAAGTTGTCTTAAGAATTGCGTTGGTATAATAAACATTACATATGTATCTACCACTAATTAACTTGCTGGCCATAGTGGCCATTGACCTATTCTGATAAATAGCTTTTCTGTAAGTTTCGAATAATGTAAGTACCTACTTATAGGTTGCATTCCCACTGGATTATTTTTCTTCTTATCCATATACAAGACTGATGACTATCAGCATGATGAGCTATTGAGTTTACAACTTATTTAGGTACCTAAATTATTTTGATAGAATTTGCATTTATACCTGGATTTTGTATGAGCATGCCACCCATATGTTCTAGAAACCAATCAGGATTAGTAAGAGGTACTCATCCGGGAATCGAACCCAGATCTCATCAATGCTGAAGCTTTGCAAATGTATTTATAATTCAGGTACGAGCACCACTCGAGACCGGATTGAGCTCAGTTAAGTAACTTTGCTTAGACATAGGTATTGAAATACATATACTAGCATCTGCGTATAATTATTGCTTTCGGTAGATTTAATCTCTAATGTAACTAAATTCTATTCATGTTTTTTTCTCTAAAGGGATGTTTTCCGAGATAAAATCATCATACCAAATCGTTTAGACGTTTAAGCATGAAGTAACATGCAGACAGAGTACCTTTCCCGTTTATAATATTAGTAGGAATGGTAAATGACTAAGTGTTAATTTGAACCGAGAAAGTGTTCGGGAGATTGGTAGGTACTTACTTTTTTAAATAAACAATTATATGTATTTACAAAATTAAATGAAATTTTTGAATAATTTTATACCTCCTACTTTTCTAATTTTGCTAAAGAATTGACTCAGTCGAAAATCATATATATTTATTACCAGAACTATGTTTTTTTAAGTACATAAGACGTCCGAATATGTCTTGGATATACCTTTGTAAGTACAGCAAAAAAATGATAAAAACTCTATACCTAATGCAGTTGGTCATTTAGAATTAGCATTTAGAAAGATTGTCATTTTCTTGTGCATCTTATTTTTTCATTTTTTAACACTTGTTCTATAAGCTTGTTGACCTTTGAGTTCTGAATCGCGGTCACGGTTACGATTCGTCATACGTATTGATTTTGTAAAGAGATCTTAGGTCTGTATTAATAGCCGAATCTCGACTCGACAACCTTCTTAAGATATGTCAAATAAGTTAGTATTTTTATTATAAAAAAAAAGAAATCTTGAGACGTAGGTACGCTACATGAGAACTGTTGAACTCATAATATCAGCATTTAGAAAAGTCTTAAATTCGGTTGTTTCCGTTATAGTTATAGGACTATGACGTAAGAAAATTATGGCGAAAGTACGTAAGTAACTCATATGTACTTACTACGTTTATCGTTAACACAGTAATAGAGGTAGTAGGCATTTTAATATTATTACAATATACCTACGAGTAATATCCTCTGGTAGCCGAAGGTGTCGCAAGCAAGCCTGAGTTATGGCTTCGAAGCAATATCATGAATCAGGTAAATCACCTTCAATTTATTTTCTATGTAAATTCCATAAATATTATAAGTAGTTAGTGCGATAATATTAAATGGATTCGTCGTCCCTTTCGTTGTAAATATGTGACAAATAATATAAAATTGATTCTGATATTATTAGGATGATAGGTATCTGAAGAATAAGTAATTTTACAATGAACGTTTTCTAAAATAATTTATATACCTGTTTATATTTATTTTATACAAGCTCACAATAAAAATGTTATCTAACTAGCGATGGGACCTTTATTTGCTTATCGAAGTCATTATCCTCCTTGACAATAGACATTACGCGTCGTCTCGGAATTCAACCTGCCCAAAGAATGTGCAATATCTTTTGACAATGACTCTAATGGCGCCTTATTGGTATCTTTACAAAAACATCTATTTTTGTTTTTTAGATTATACCACACAAAGTAAATTTAGATTTGGCTGTTCGATTTGAATCTACATGTAGACAATTCTTTAAAAAATATTTTGTGATAGAATTTTGCTTAAAGATAATAATAATAATATGTTGACTACAATCATGGGTAATACCTACTGGTATATACATTAAAATTCTATAACTATTTATTTGTTAGTTAAAATTATATTTGTCTTTTTATTTATATTCAAGTTAGGTGTTTTTCTTGGCTTATCAGGTGTTCATGTAACTACTCACTTATTCTTCATAAAGTTAATATTTAAAAGTATTCTTACATAACATGTACTTTAACGTGAAAATCATAAACATTTTGGAGATCAACTGTGTTTTAAACCTAACAGTGCTAAGTTTCAAAATGTTGGTAGAGAACAGAGATAAAGTCACGTAGTTTGTGTTGAAAGTATTGGTGGTTTATAATCGTGTTTACTTATTGATTACTGTTAACCTGAAAATAAATGCACCTTTACAACTATATGCACCAGTAAACTGTTTATTCGAATTTCATTATCAGCGGCGATAAAACGTCTTTATCAGTTAGTAAACGTATCAATTTGTCCTTGGCGTCGCCTAATATTTATCTTGGATTATCGGAAAGTGCCGCACTATCTGAGTCACTTGAGTAAATTTAATCTTGAATTATTTTATTGAACTTTCTTAATACCCACCCATCTGTTACGCTTTGCCGAGAAAGTAAACTAATTCTGCAATGTCTTTACTTCGTAAGAGACATAACTTTTCTTACATTATGATCTATTTGCGAATCTCCTTCTAGACGTTTATTTATCTCAGAACTTTACTCCTCGCTAATGGATGAAAGATGATGTTGTTCGGTACTTATTGGATTAGTACTGGATTTACTCAAATTATGAAATGTTTGGTTACGTATTTTACGTTGAATTGACCGAACGCACTAGGTAGGTACTATTTTTAGTTTTTTCGGTGTTAGGATATTCTCACGCCTATTTACGTGCCAGACACTTGGCATTTAATTTAATTTATTATACTTGAATGATTGTTTTACGATTTTTCTTACGTTACAATTTAATAAATAAAATACTGTCATTAAACAAAAAAATGCTTGGACAGTCATACACTGCTCTTGAATCTAATTTACTTATATCAATCGGGGTGCAACATCCATACATCTAAATGAATGTATGAGGCATGGGCGGATGCGCCAGCGCATGCGGGAGGCTAAAATTAACACGTCACGTAAAAAGCGCGCCAACGGAAAACGTAAACAGTTTACGTTACGTTTCGAGATTAACAACTGGATGAGATATGGTTTCCGATAGTAATTACGTGGATGAAAAAAATGTGAGCTTTTTTAGTAAGTATGCCACGTAACATAAGAACGAACAATGTGGCCGCCTCAAGGTCTTTTTCTGGATTTTGACATTTATTTTATTCGAGGTAACTTCCTTAGTGACCGATTTTTTTTTATAAAACAGAATAGGTAAGTTCTAATATTCGTGGTATTCATTTTTTATTTTATAAAATTCATTACTTGTTTTAGTGGAAAATTAAATAAAAAAGTGTCTTCAATGATTCGCTGTGACACTTAATCCGTGTTGCCAATTTAGCGATTTTGTCGCTAGAACTAGCGACTTTTGCATAAGGCTTAGCGACCAAAAAAAAGTTTTGTCGTCAAAAATAGTTTAGCGACTAATCTGGCGACTTTTGGAGTACAAATTCACACAGTTCTAGAGCTAATAATAGATACATTTTTTGGAATGAAACAACTATTAACGGATTTATATTTGATATTTTTTGTCAAATAGACACAGAATTATTCAATGCCAAGAGATACATAATAATATGGAAAACGACAAACGCGATAGCGCACCAAATTCAAACTTTATTTAATTGAAGTTCCATTTGAATATACTCTAGCTTTAACTATTTAAAAAAAATATTCAAATCAAAACATTAATTTTCTTTTAAATCTAAGTTACACTTATTTGTTTAAAAATTCTAGGTTTAATTTAATGATAAACTTTTGAGTGAATTTGGAAATCTTCTAATTTGAGATACCTAAAGCTAAAAAAATCAAAATTTTTAAAATAAAATTTGAATGTAAAAAGGATCATGTTGAATTTGAAAAAACTATATATTCAGAACGCGACTTGTGCGTCAAATTTAAGGAACACAAACACAATACATGTAATAGTAAAGATATACTATTACATAATATGTATTTTGTTATTACATAGGAAAGTTAGTAGATATATTTTATATATTAGGTATGTTTCAAAAATGATTAAAAATACCATTTTTGGAAAATTTAACTAATTCACAATATAATCAACAAGGCAAATGACAGTTAGTGTCACATTGACAGTGACGCTGACGCAATAGTATGAGGATGATTTAGTGTTGCTAGTGTTGCTACTGAATATTACGGCGTAGTTATCCAACTCAGGCCAACTCTATTTCTTTTATTTATATAATAACGCGGGACAGGGGGGCATCCCCAAACTTTTTATATTTATGGTTATATTTTGTATACTGAACAATCGGTTTGATATCGACTCGGACATACGTTTTGTTTTATAACATCTTGTTCGCTCGCTTTTTATTTTATTATAAGTAATTTTAAAGCACTTAAACGTGGCTTAAATCATGGATTTACCTCATAAAAAGAAGAAATACGTTCAAAGATATCGAGATACGTGGGAAGCAGAATCTGAATTTAAGGGATGGCTGAAACCAGTTTTAGGAGATTCATCTAAAGCAAGATGTCAATTATGATGCGTCACAGAATTTTATGCTAAAATAAGTGATATTAGAAAACATTCAATAACTAATAAGCATAAACAAAAATTGGATATAAAAAAAACACAGGCCACCTTACCTGTAAAAAATATCCCGAAAACTACGGTTAGAATTTCAAGTAGAGCGGAAGGTGTCCTTTCTTTATTTATTGCAGAACATTGTTCAATTTTAGCTGTTGATCATTTAGGCGTACTGTGTAGAAATGTGTTTTCCAGTGATGAGGGCGCTAAAAACATTCAATTACATCGTACAAAGTGTACTAACATAATAACCGAAGTTTTAGCTCTATATTTTACACAATCATTGGTAGAAGATATAGGTGATCAAAAATACAGTGTACTTATTGATGAGTCCACAGATGTTTCAGTTTCAAAAACACTGGGAATCGTTATACGGTATTATAGTGTACGAAACCAAGCAATTAAATCAGCATTTCTCAAGCTCGCTTTAGTAAATACTTACTTACTGCAGATGCAAAAAATCTGGCGGCTGTTCTTGTAAACTCTTTGAAAGATCTCAAAATCCCAATTGCTAATATGGTAGGAATCGGTACAGATAATGCTTCTGTGATGGTGGGAGTAAATAATAGTCTTGTCGAACTACTCAAGAAAGAACATGGCTTAAAACATTTGATATTAATTCGTTGCGTATGTCATTCTCTACAGCTCGCGGTTTCACATGCCTCAGTAAATACCATACCTAGAAACATAGAGTTTCTTGTACGGGAAACTTACAATTGGTTTTCGATTTCACCTAAAAGACAAGAGGAATATAAAAAGATTTATGAAACGATAAATTGTGGAAAACGGCCGCTAAAAATTTTGAAAGTTTGTGCAACCCGTTGGCTCTCAATTGAACCAGCTGTTTGTAGAATTCTGGAGCAGTGGGAAGAACTAAAGCTACATTTTTCATTTGCAATGGGTCATGATAATTGCTACACAGCTGATCTTTTGTACAAAATGTATTGTGATGACTCAAATCAACTTTACATGCTTTATCTTAAACATACTTTAAAAGAAGTACAAATAGCACTAAAAGCATTTGAAGGGGAAGACAATGACCCCACAAAATTATTAGATGCTCTAGTCTTTCTTATGCAGTCACTTGGAAAACACATAGTTTTTCCAACTGTTGATTTGTTGACAACATCAGTTCCAAACGAATGTATGTACGCGAATCCACACCTTGGCTTTACGTTTGAACAGAAAATGTCAGAGTCAAGTTTATCTCAAGAAAATAATTTTTTTTAAAAAAGAGATGCATCGAATTTAGTCTGAAACTTTTAAGGGAGATTCAGCAAAGATTACCAAGTAACGTCACAATCCTGAGAAAAATGTCAATGTTAAATGTTGAAGAAACACTAAAAGTGAATAAAAATAATGCAATAGCCGATGTAGCCAAAGAATTAGGTTTTAGTAACGATTTTATAGACGGTATGCTGCAAGAATGGCATAAATTTCATTAAGTGGGATAATACTACTAATACTGTTCGATTTTGGAGTGAGGTTTTGCAGTATAAAAATGCTGCAGGAGAAAATCCTTTTTAGAGTTATGAGACTTGAGCTTGAGCGCCAAATCGCCAATACGGGCTCGGGTAGCCAAAGACAAATCCTGCGCAGTTATTGGCTGTCGCGACGCGGCCTTGACTTTAGCCAATACGGGGCCGCGGGGTTAGAATTTGGGCTAAGTATAAAGTCACTCCGGTCTGTGATATGGGGTTGCCGTGCTACACAAGTAAATTACAATGCAAAACTATGTGCATAATGAAATATTCTATTATTTACGAACAACTTCACGTTAAACTTTTAAAGTTAGTTTAAAGTAAAAACACAAGTTAACACAACTTTACATTTAACAACAACAAACACAGAGTATATCTTGTGAAATAACGTTTAAGGCACAGATAACTAAAAGAAGTTTAAAGAAGGTTTATGGCAAGACGTTTTGTTTTACACAGTCACGTGAGTTACAGCTATAATAATAAATATTGAAAAATTTAAATTGTTTATTTTTACGAATAGAAAAATTTAAAAATGTGAGTTTTTGTTTTCGTAAAAAAAAACCATTATAATTATGGTTGTTATGGTGGCAATCGGCCGGCCGGCTTTGTAAATGGAAACCTACTTTTGACATATCGTATTGTTTTTAAAATTTCTACACGTTAATATATATATATTTAATTTCTTAACTAGAGAGCTTTTTGACTTTCTGGCGACTTTTGACTTCAAATCTAGCGACTCCGGTTTCTAGGAGTTGGCAACACTGCACTTAATTTACAAATATATTTTATATTTAGTACAAACTCACAAATCCCTACTAAGTTAAATGCTAATTTTATAAAAAAAAATAATCTACAATTATTAAGATTAAGTCAATTTGAAAATCAACCTACTGGGTTCTATTCCCTATTTCAAAAAATCTTATTAGGTCCGTTGTCGATCTGTGTGACCGTTGACGGCGTAATTAAGACGTCCGTGTAAAGGTGCGCAGTTATCGTAAATGTACCTGCACAGAACTGTGAATTGAATTTGCACTCGAGTTCCTGCAAGGAATTAGTTGCTAGATACATCTGTTGTCCATGGGTCAGAAATAAAGTCAAAACATCAGTTTTATTTTTTAACTTTACTGGTCATCTCATATTTGAAAATAACAACATCAAGTAACTTGTTAAATGTTCAATATTATAACTCTCATTGGGTACCTATGTTAAAGGTTTTAGATTCTATAAACCGAATAAAGTTAACAGCTCAGTAGACTACTACGCAGCGAAATACTTTATTTAAATTTGTTACCGAGGTGAATTATACAAATAAGTCATAAACCTTGTATTCTTCGTCTATTTTTTTTCCTGTTAAGCTTTCTTGGAAAACCGTCTGAAGGTTCTTGGTATAGGTACATAAATAATAATATACATACTAACCTGACGAATAAACATCACTCTAGTAATACTAGAATTAACCTTTGCCTGTTCTATTTGTTATTTTAAAATAGGCTAGATACCCACTAAAACAATGTCGACGAATCTCTCCCTTTGTTTGACAAACAATAAAATATTATTTTCCGTACCGTCATAACTACTTAGGTATGATTTTTAACTAGTGTGACGTCATAATCCAAGCTTCATTTTTTGTTCGATTGACAAAAGAAACATAACATGTGACCAATTTTTTTGATAATGTTCCCAACGCACCAATTATATTCAGTTTTTTACTCATGCAAAAGGTGTAGGTATTATCATTTGTCTATTTTTTTATAATTATTTAGAAATGACAATGATCACAATGTGTATTTTGTGGATCTGACGAAAAATATTTTCGTCTAGAAATAGCGGTTTATTAAAAAGTAACATATTCGCATAGCATGTATGTTTTTAGTTCGAGCGTGTTCACGCTGTAATTTCTCGCATAACATGTGTCATTTGGCACCCATGCGATGCAGCATGCATCATTTCACCCGATGCGTTTGTTTTCACTACTCTCGCATACCGCGCGTGCAATCATAGTCGGCTGGATACAAGCGAATCAAATTTGCACAAGAACATTCACTAATATTGAAATAACATTGTCCATCTTTATCTTCTACATTTCTAAATCTTTTATTTATAAATATTTCGATGTTAAAGATACCTTATTCATGAGATAATCTTTAAAGTAATTGTCGGTTGCCCATAAGACGCTTGCGATGTAAATTCTGACTACCACAGGCTTTGCATTAAATTATTTTACTGAGATCCAACGCATCTATCTATTAGGTAGATGCTGTAAATGTTACGCTACATGTGAAAGAATTCTCTGCGCCATTATTATTACATGGAAACTAGGTAATGTTAAGAGTGAACGTCAGGTTCTAAGTACAAGCAGCTAGAAACGTATGAAGCGAGTCATTAATGTGAAGGAAGCGAAAGTGGTTAGCCAAGATCTTGAACATCTCGCTATGTACAAACGAAGCTGGGACGAGGGTGCGCATCGCAGAAAAGAAAGTCTGGTTGGTTAAATATAGCGATTTAACCTTAAAAGTAAGCAGTAAAACTGCGCTCGTTGAAGTGGTTAATACTTCCATAAAGTTATTTAAAAGACCCACTTTCATCCACACAGGTACCTACCTATATGTTTATCAGTGACAAAACTTATCAGTGGACATACTTGTCACAAAAATCACCTATTTACAAATATATACAGTATAGGTCCATGCTCAGAGAATGTGAATTGAATAGCTACTTGGAAATGTCAGTCGACGAGGTCGTCCCGATCGGCATGAATACCACGTTTGAAGGTGGATCTTATCTAAGTAAGGGCGGAACTCTAATGTTTTGTTCTTGTCAAAACACGTCACAAACCTATGAAATGTGTGTGTTTGTAACAATGTAATTTAATATATTATTATCCTTATCGATTTTCTTCCCCAATATGTATGTGTATAGTTATAGTAGGTATCCAGAACACGATGATGAACTCGACGAAGTATCTAAACATTATATTAATGGACAAATTTAATATTAATAATTTAGTAGCTACCTTTGAATGTATTAATGAAGTTCGTAATATCACTTAACTTTATATAAAAGCTCAACCTAAAGTCCTAACTACTTACAGCGATAGGAACTTTCGATCGTGTATTACTTATTGTGGATAATCTTGCAATATTCCTCTTCGCATTATAATACGAAATAATTATAATCTTATAATTATTATTATAATCATTATAATCTTAAATTCAACAGAATAAAAGTTTAAAAAAACTATTCGGCGAGCTCAGCTAAGATATCTGCTCTACGCTAAATACATTCTAATCTTAAAATTTTGTTGCACTCATATTTTAAGGGAATGGAGTGTAGGGAGAAAACAAAGGATGCCCGATAAGAATGTGTGTATTGTAAACACGTTACACTTAGTACAGATAACCGTAGATTAGCATACCCATGATAGATGTCTACTGCTACACTGCTGTAGTCTTACTTGAAAATTATTTTTCTACATTAGGGCAACATAACGGGTAGATACTTAACATGGGGTGTTAACAAAAAAAAGCTTTACCTTCAATTATTAACGGACTTCATTTTAAATTGAACTGTGAAGGGACATTTTGTACTTAGTTATGACTGTTATGAGGCAAGGAACTAAGCGGGTTTAACATTTCCATTTTGATTTTAGAGAATGACCGAATACTTTATAAAGATATAAATAGGTAGAGGTACTATAGATATCCACATATTTGTGTTGTATATCACGCTTATATCCTCGATCCCTTGGGTTTGTAAGATGCTCATAAGCTCATAAGATATTTCTTTGAAAGGTATATCTCATAAGTAGGTTTATAAGAGATTTCTATCCGAGTAGATAAGCCCTCCCTTTATTCTTGTTTACGACGCTTTTTGTTAAGTAAACATCATCGGCTTGCTTTGACTTATTTCGTTTAAAATTATCTGTGGTGTAAATGGCTCTGCTGTGTTATGATTAAATAATTAAAATCAATGAATGTATATCAAAATTTACTAATGTTGCAAAAAGTTACTGATATTCTAAGTGTAATAAAGTTAAAAGAAATATGAATAAAATAGAAATATAGGTAGGTAGGTCAACAGCACCGTGATTTTAAAATAACTAAGTTTTCATATACCGATAATGGGAAAGGTTTATTCATAAAGTGTCACTGCAGTTTAATCATCGACACACATGCCTGCCAGTGCCTCGTGCGTGACTGTTAAAAACCAAGTGTTAACCTAAATGTGACCAGTCAAACCCGTTTAGTACTAACCTATGTCACGCGGCGATAAATAAACAGAAGTCCCGTTTATTTGAAATTTAAATAACTGGTTGGTCACATTTGGGGTGGGAAACATCGTAAAATAATCAGGTCACAAATTTTATATTTGGGAGACAATGTATTGTGTATTGTAGGGTTAAAAATATTACTCGCATTAACTCGTATTTCAGAATTTCTCAGCTTTATAACTTTTAGCGAGATTATTTTATTTATTTACCTACCTGATCGATTAATAAATAAAGTGACTGGAATGTAAACTCAATGACAAGAAGCAGAGCGAGGACACTTATTAGGTATTCTCAGTTCGATTAACTACGTCTTTCTCCGTAACTTGGTTATATGAAGTCGCCTCAAGTCCTATGCATGGGTTAAGTATTTACGACCTTTAAGATATACAATTCCTTATTAGTATTCGGTGCGTCAGGGACAGAAGGATATATAAAGGATGAAATGTAAACCTCGGTATGAAATACGAATACCTACAATAGAATGAAGTTACGACTTGACGTAGACTTTATTTACTATCGTTGCATGCTATGACTTAATCAAACACAGCTTACGAAGATTAGAATAGTTATTATTACATATAGGTATTACTCATTTGGCCCAAGTCGGCTGTGGCCATTCTCAAGATTACATCCTTTTCAGTCACTGGTACTAAAAAGGATGTAAACATACTCGTAGTGTAGAATTTTAACTACCAAGTAAGTAAGTAGGTAGTTAAAATACATAATATTTTTTTTTGTACGTGAATTAATATTAACTTTCATTGTAAAAGTGAAAAAACGAGTCAATATAATATATGACGACTTTCATTCACTAATATATCACATCGCTAACATGTGAGCAAACACCGTGTGAATTCTCAATTCATTGTTAATGTGATTAGATATTATTATGCCGAAGACAATAAGTATTAGGATTATTTTTTGTTCAGCATAGATTTGCTAAGATTTACATTACATCGGACTTTATTATTTAAGAACGATGCTGAATGACATGTACCTTATGATCTATTTGGTAGTAACATAATATGTGTTAATAATCATTTGTAGGAGTGACATTTCGACACTAAATGGTTTAAAAGTCTTCACATAATTTATCTTAAGGTATATATAGGTAATTTTAATCTGACCTATTAATCCAGGAATAAGAGAGGGGGTACAGGGGAGTCGCAAGCGCCATTTTACTGATGCAAAGGGCTGATAAGGGTCGTTACATTACTTTCCATGTCGGCAGGAAAGGTTCCAAGGTCTACCATTCTGCGGGTTGGTAAAATTTCCTATTAGATTTTAATTGATCAATTAAGTATTTTTTATTCCCGATTACGTTAGAAAGGCGAGCTGGCGAATGCGTTTTTGCGTGTAGTTATTACAGAGATTTACGTTATTGCTTGTGGAACATAGCTATTTGTACAATCGTTGCATTGAAGAGAAACAGAATTTTGTTATCTCAATTGCGGTTTCAACAAATTGTTGCCAAACCTAACTGGCACAGTTATATTGTAGACCAAATATTTATACAGTAACCAGTGCAGATATCGTTCTTTATTATGTAGGTGTTGTTGACTTGTTGCCAAGTTTCAACGCATGCACTCAAATAATTTAACCAAAACATTAGCATTACATGCAGGTCTTTAAATTGGAATAGTATTATTTAGGGAGCATTTACGATCAAGTGTGTCGTAGATGTTAAAGTAGGTACCTAAGGTATAATGGTATGAAGGATAGGATAAAATTCTTATTTGTATTATTATACATTGTTAGCTTAAATAATAGAAAATTTATATTACCTATCTATAGGATAAGTTTGCTTGGTACAAAAGCATTATAAATTATAATCTAAAAACAAGAGATTGCAATTAAAATACACAATCAACCTTACGGGGCCATTATGGTTTAGCGATGAGTTCTCGTTAAAACTTCTTGGATAGCTTAGTTTAGCTCCTTATAAATTGTTGCCAAACAAATCACCATATTATAATTGTATGCATTGCGGCTGTGACGTCATAATGCTTCTGGTGCCGGCAACGGATAGATAACGCACGAAACGTGGCACATGATATCCAAATACTTTTAGATGTGATTTATATAATCACATCATATATTTACCCCGTTCTGATAAGATTTCGTGAAGTTAGTGTGATTAGATTTAGGGTTATTTTAATTTTATCCAGCAGATACTCATTTAATTTGTCAATTTTAGCGATATATTGTAACTGATAGCTTTTAGTTGTGAATATTAAATTTATCTATAACTACTAAAAGCTACTCCAAATGATTGCCGCAGAAATAGAATAAAAACGGCAATAAGAATCAAATATCCAGTACAAATTGGTGAAACAACCAAATATTCGCGTTTCTATGTTACTCAGGGGAATTATATTTGGCTAAAGGACACTCTTAATGAGGGTCCGACACTCTAAGGAGACATTTTCACAGCCCACCGCTCTTAGGGCCTGAGTCCACTGGCAGAGCGAAACAGCGCTGGTTAAAAAAGCAAAAATATTCGAAAAACTGACATATTAACACTTAAAGTTTATATATAGGACTAGTGGTCCCGGCAGACGTCGCCCTGCCCGTTACATCAATGGGGATAGCATAAAAACCCTCTATAAAAAAAATACATACACGTAATACCAATTTTCATAATGTTCGGTCTAATAGTTTTTGTGTTTATCGATGTCTTAATATATATAAATATCCATTAGATGTGAAAATAAGGTGTACGTACAGGTGACTATTCCTATTTTTGTCCTTTATTTCTGCTTGAATAAGTTTGGAACTAAGTAGTTAAGAATAACACAATTGAATTTACTAATAAAGTCGCAGTGTTTGTATTAAAATTACACTTTCGCACTCGTCCTCACCGAAACCGTTTCGCTCCAGATTAACTATGGATTGGATTCCTAATACTGGTGCGGTTAAATTAAATTCAGGGGATAACCAACATAGAATATTAAAGTGGTGTTTCTTTGATACGCATAGTTCCGGGTAACTTTATCAATTATTAAGCAAACAGAAGTCGTAGGACTTGTTGGTACTAGAGTATAAATATATTTATCGAAATAAACAAATACCTATATATTCCTGCCTAGTAGCGCATCCGTTTAAAACCAGGTGTAAATGCATCTGTCGCTTATTAATAAGTTGTCTACGTGGACGCATGTCTAACACCGGTTTTAAATTCTGCATACTAGATTAGTAGGGCTCAATTTTACACCAAATCGTAATTAGCGCTTAGAAAAATCTCCACGGCGGGATTTGTTACCATGGGTAAGTACCTCGATTCGCCCTGAAAATATTTAGGAAATATATCGACATGGTTTTTTCACTAACATTATAATGACTAGGTAATTCGTTTTTTGCCTAAAGCACATATACCTATTGCGTAAAATTTAATTAGTATAAAAAACAATCCATTTTAAGTATAAATACACGCCATCATCGTTATCAGGACTGCCTTCACAGTCTCCATTAAGGCAACCCCTATACTTTACCCACTCACTAGAATTGAGTGCGACCCTTAGTGTTACCACACATACAAACTTATCTGGACACAGCAAAAAAACTACGATGTTTATAAAATACTCAAAATGTATTGCCTTTATTGCAGAATATATAAATTGTGATACAAAATAATTTAAATAGGTACTTAGGTGTTTATATTTTTCATTTTCGTGAATTTTCAAAGGACGTGGTAACCCTAGTGACACTTTAAACAACCTCATGAGATAAAGGGCTCTCCAACCGCTTGACCTGCTTGACGCGGCTAGTTTACCTAGTTTCTAGTTAGGAAGACGTTTTAAAATAAAGTTTTAGATTTACACCGTTAAGCAGTGAGAGTTGAAAAATAAAATGAAACTGCAAATGCTATTGTAACTTATAATATCTATACCTATTTTGCAAGGCAACAACGGGTTTAACTTGCGTATTATTTTTGTTTGCTGACGTTTAGGAAACTTTACAGTTCCATATACGTAGCATGAGAAGGCATTACAAATTATTATAATAAGTTTTTTTTTGTAATGGACCTTAAAGCTCAAAAACAGAATGTAGATTTTTGTTTGTGTACCGCTTAATACCTATTTACTTAATTTACCATAAACTAGGTACCTATCTACTAAATATAATATCTATACCTTTGTATAGATTAATCGGGTGTTAAATTGTTGTTTATTGTATACAAATTAACTCTGTGATTGATTAATTGAAACAAAATAAAGTAAAAGCTTCCCTTTTAACCTACTTTGGTGTAATAAAACTAATGCGTTTTATCAGAACCCAATCAGAACGGCCTTGCGACGTTGTCCGGCGCGGCCATGCAGTAATCAATCACAATTTAATGTAGACCTCTCTGGCCCCTATTGGACGATTCTCGTCGACCATTCACACTTGAGCTCTAAGAAGATCTGAACGAAGCATTTTTTATAAGACGATGTACTGGTACATTAACAAACAGAGAGCAAATTACACTGGTGATGAAAGATCAATCAACATTTTGATAAGGGCTCGTTTAAATAGTTGGAATGCGGTTTTTAGTCCTTTGGCTTAATAATGGCTGTGTTGTAATAGATTTGTTGCGTTAATGAGTTTAGTTACAGTAGGTGAGTTTATTTTAAAAGTGATCACAACTTAATGCTTCAACTCGCTTATTTTATTTTATTGGCTGACGTTTCTGAGTCTTTACAGATTCCATAATCGTAGATCGACTGAGCTGACAATAGTAAACGAATACCTTAAAATATGTTTCTAAATATACCTACTAAACTGGTAACTATAATATTTTTTACTGCTTAAGTAGTAAGTATTATGCTGAAATATGAAACAACTCAATTCATAATTATAAGCATTAAGCATTATCAGTTTGAATGTTTATTTAAATTACTGAATTTTCTAGAACCTACATTACCAAACTAAAATACCTATGCATAGGTTACGATAAAATTGAGAGAATACGTAACTAACTCGAATAATTAATGTTATCTAAGAACCTAAATGTGGCTTAATCTCATACTTATTAAGCATGTAAGGTGTTCTGGCACATTAGCTGATCCTAATTGATACAATTACAGCGTTGTATGTAAGCCTGTCTGTGTATAATTGATCAATCAGTTACAGATAACAAGTGGCGTTGTATTATGTGATAGGTGCTTACGTGGATTCATCAACATGAGTATTTAGCTATATAATAATTATGTAGGTATGCGTCTTCGAATTATCATATTTATTACTTTGAGATTGATAGCGTACTATAGAAGTAGACGACGCTTTTCAAATTTCTGTCAATGTTTATAACTGATTATAGGTAGGTACCTACTATGTGATTTATAAACGTTAGCAGTTTTATAAATTCGTCTGCAATTAATAATTTCAGTTTGAATATCAAGTCTAATTTTGTTTTTTTTTTCAGGTAAGATCAATGCCACCACCCCTTTAAAAGTCATTAAACATATAAGGTAAATTAATAATATATAAGCATTATGTAACTTAAGCATTAATATTATATGCTATTGAATCAAGTTTCCGAAGACAAAGAATATTTTTTATGAGATGAACCACCAAAGTCCTAAGTTCTTAATTTATATACCTAATAGTTACAATTTCAAAACAGACTAGCATGATTCACGGCGGCATTAGCAGTGTCAGCCTGAATTTTGTATTAATACTGTTCCTGCAGGAACGAGCGCGCTGAATAAAACAGTGCCCTAAACAACATGCCCTTCCTTTATCGTACCTACTGACGGGAATAAAGATATGCAGACAATCCACTCTGGTTTCGCTAACCAGGACTGACAAATGTAGTACAAATAAAAACTAAATTTTTCCAACTAAAACTTTTTTTTTATTTGAACGAAATTGTAACTTCATGAAATTATAGTTTATAACGTTAAGCCGTTTTTATAAATACGAGGAATTTACTTAGTTAAAGGTTAAATTATGATTAGGTTTCCGGATTAACTATAGAAGCCATAGCGGCGCGTAAACGTGACTTCGTTAAATTTTATAGAAAAAAGAACTAATTCGTTTAGAATTAAAACTAATAAAACATATGACAAGATTAAATCGTCGTCGATCGTAATCGTTTTTCCATATAGGATATAACAAAGTTGATCAACTGATTACATAATAACAATAATGTTAAACCGGTCTATCTGTGTCCTAACCCTTCTGTAGAAGCAGTTTTACTCGCGACCAGCTTACGTTGCTTTCTTTATACGGTTTGTTTAGGAATATCCTTACTTAGGTCTAAGCAGGGTTGGCAGCATGTTGCGACTGTTACGGCCAACATCAGTGTTATGTCGAGGGTTCCTGTCCTCATTTAGATACCTAATAAAAGACGGGTACGCACAGGTAACGAAGCTAAATTTAAATTTGTGATTCTAATATACGAAAAGGTAAAGCTACATTCAAGAGTATTGTCTAAACGTTGAAGGAAAGCGAAGGCTTAATGAGGCACATTGCATATTTAATGTTATGTACTTAAATTTCAGCTGTAAATTTATTCTCGGTGTATGCGATTACCGTTGAAATTTTCCACGACCGCTAACCCTAGCATTTGACGCGAAGCGTTTGTTAGTTACTTATTCAGTGTTTCGCACGGTATGCAGATCACTTCGCGCCACGACCTGGGATAATGTGCTGAATACGCGACTGACAACGATCGAGCGCCTCTTAATGTATAACATTGATAATAAATGCAACGAAACTTTAAAGAGTTTACCTGATTCATCATTAGATATGTTGAAGATTTTACAGAATATTCCAAATATACTTAATCAACCGAAAATTCTAGTTCGTTATTCTTTATTAAGGATATTTATACCTATGTCGACTTACTTTCTTTGACTGCAACTTTTATTTTTTTATTTCGAAGAAAAAGTAAAGCGAAAGTGTTCGCAAATTAATGGAGGAACCGGTATTTCGCATCGAGAAATCGGAACTTCAATATTGATAAATATAACTGGTACCATTGACCTTTACTCTGTTGAACGATGTTCTGAGCTAAAAGCTGTAGGTACCCTTGTTAATTAGTTATTACTTGCTTTAAAGTATGTTTATATATTTAAGTGGAACTCCAAATACATAGGTTCCTACTAAATCATATAAATTAAATTACGCGAGATAAATCCGTTACAATTCTTTCGTTCCAGTGTGAAATAACCGCAAAAGCATTAGAAATTATTAAGAAATATCGTTTATTTAATATGCAAATTCAGTTTTTTTTTCTTTTCAGAAAACTCTCAATTAACGTTACCTACTATATTATAAAATTCACATAAAGTGAACAATTTAATTAATTCTGTATGTACTCCGTTCCTCAGATACAAAAAACCGCGTGATCTCGTTTCATATTTCATCAAAACGCGGCAACGGGATTCCACGAATATGAATAGTATCGGGGACCAAAAGCTGACCAAAATATGATGTCCTCGGAAATAACCACTTATTATTCCTTTTTGCCTTACATTTTTTGTTCAATTTCATTTTTATTGTAAATCCGGCGAAGTAGCGCACTTCGTTTTAGATTGACACGGGTTTCCTATCTTTTATGTACATTGCATAGGAAACGTTTTGTTGGCTGTTTAGTGTAATTGTAGCTTGGATTTTATTTATATTTATAAAAGCTCTTCATATTATCGTATTACCTATTAATTAAAAACGGCCATCAAAATCTAGACACAACCCATTAAATAAAGCTTAGCAAGCATATTTGAACTATTGCAAATAATACTCGTAGAATTCAAAGGTTTCACAGGCGTTTTTGAGCATAACCAGTTACAGTTTTTCCCCGATTCTGAACTTTCATATAGGTACATATATGTAACAACCTTAAGATTAGGATATATCACAGAAATCAATCAGTCTGACAGAAAGTGTGCATCAAAACACCATTTACCAAGATAATACATTCGTTGTTTAACATAGAAACTATTTAAAATTTCCGAATTTCAAAAATGTTCACTCTCTTAATCCCTCTGTCAAAAAAAATTAAATTGGATTATATGGATTTTGAGAATTATTTGGATATTGTGAAACAGTCCTTTACAATAGAAACACCGATTATTGTACCTATCGTGTCATGCATAATAAATAATGCATTTTGTGATATAGCAATGCTTTTTTTCTAACTAGTCTGCAAGTTTATTAAGTAATAATATACCTACTTACATATGTACATCAACTTGATATTTACCTATTTTATATCCATAGTATATGCGATAGTACCTGTACTAAACATACCTAGAAATATATAAATCGGCATAACAATGTTCTATTATATTTTTCAATGTCTCCTTTATTTCAGTTACACTTGCTTTCATGTCAAGATGTATAATAGTACGCCATCTTTATTTTGACAATGTTCCATCCATCAGGAGCGTTATTTCATGTATTTCATGTGGGAATATTATGTCATTATATTTTATGTAGTTATGTATAATTGCAATTGCCGTAACTATACTTTAATATAGTTTATCTTTGGACACAATCACGTTCCAAATCGACGATAGACAAACATTCTTATATAAGTAAATTATAAGATACCTATCCATTATTTTACGTGGTCCATAGCGTTATTTGAGTTTATAATTAATGGTTTAAGACGATTTTCCAATAAGATATAGTTTACGGTCTAAATAGTAAAGTAAGTAATAATTTATTTATGCACCGGGCAAGTGGCAATTAAACATCTATCGGTGCGGTCTTTTAACATATCTATTCCCTTTTAGCAAAACAAAATGTCATTTTCAAAACATTGTTTGCTACCGTTCCGTATCGCGGCGGCGTAACTTTTTGATTTATTTACATCGGGTCGCAGTCAAAGCTAAAACTGTCGTAAAAGTCCTTTCATAAACATGTACGGAAACTCAGATGAATCAACATAACAATACCTAATTTCAGTAATTTATATATAAATTATAAAAGCTTTGCCTGCGAGATCTCTAAATTTTCCCGAATAAGAAGTAGGTACTTAACCGATATTGTATTACATAATATTTCAAGGCACATTACCGTCAAACTTATTTAGAACTTATAGGAACATTTATCGACATAATAAAATAAAGATATTAACATGCATTATATATTTAGCAAGGGTACGTAACTTTTTACTCAGGAGTATCATGCCTCGTTGATAAAAAATAAATTGAATAGAATAAAAAGTAAAACATTGATACTAACCTACTTACACGATGTGAGATAAATTGATTCTAGTTGAATTATTCCAATATTACATTTTAGCGTTAAAATATCGCCAATTTAGTCGTTCTAATACTAAATTGTTATTTTAAGTACCAGAGTACAAACGTTTGTCTGTGTCTAATATTCTAAAGGCCAATAGGTTATAACAAGAAAGTTGAAAAAATGTCAAACACAAAAGTGGAACAAGATATCAGTAAGTATTGAGTTTGATTAATAGTTGAATGTTGTCTGATTGTTGATAGCGGTGATAGATGATTTATTTGTACAGTTTAATAATTTGTTTCATTGAGTTGACCTGCGTTTCTTAATTTGATAATCTCTAAGTCGTGACAGGATTGATATGTTTGTTTAAAACAATCTTATTTTTCTTTAAGTTGATCAGAAGTTGGAAAATAGTTATATATTTTTGAGTGTTTTTCTTTAGTAGTTTTTTAATGTAGAAATTAGTAGAAAATACGTTACTTACCTATTTTGTGATCAAATAAATATAAACAACATCAAATGCAGTACAATTTCTCGATCGTACGTAAGCAATATACCTACGTGATTAAGAATGATTTTCTACAGAGTGTATAATTTAGTTGTACCTGGTCTATAATCTCTGGTAACCAAGACTGTGTAATGAGGTGCAGTTGTCATCACGACATCGACAGCACGAGATATCGCTTTCTCGGGTTCTATTCAATCTGTATGAGGTACTATCGTTGGCAAAATCTTTAGAATATGAAATTTTGTACAGAGTTATTTGGCTATTACATAAGGCAATTAGGAATAGTTTTTTTTAAATGCACACGTTAAAGTCATAGGAATAAGTTGGTAAATAAATTACACTTAATTGATTTACTCATCTGTAAATTACATTAGGTACGTACCCAATCAGAGTACTCTTTGTCAGCTTTTTGTGTATAAGAAACGTTAACATTCACAATATCCATTCCTACGTATCAATTTATCATGAGGTATTTTAGCATATTAGGTAGTTCAGTTTAGAACGAGTGACAAAACCGGCACTAAGTGAAATGGCCAAAACTGAATCCTTTTTAACTTTGTACCTAGGTATACTATTATTTTGTAATAGGTACCTACCTACGTACTACTCTACATCAGATGTTTTGTAGGTAAGCGTACTTTCTTTGGTTAACAAAACATATAAAATATACACGTAATGGGCTCTGGAATTGAATGTGAAAGTAAATTAACTATTATTATTAGGTATGTTTACTGTTCGATCTACTGAGGCATTTGTGGAGTCTGTGAAATGTACACAGTCGGGCAGTAAAAAAGCTCGTAATCTTGAACTAGGATTCTTTAATTACTGAAAGTATGAAAAACACTGATTTTTCAATTTATTTTCTTTTTTTTCCTTTTACATTATCAAGTTAATTTAACAAAACTGTCAAATATGTAGTTATTTTATTATATATTTAAGTTTTGTTCTTGTTCTGCATAATCGAAGTGAAAGTTTCTAATAAATAGCAATAATAAGCATTCCTAGGAATACAATATTGTAGTATGAACGATGAATGTAGGCGGTTGGAAATGTATCTATTATTAGGTACTATAGCAGTCAACAGGCATCCCCGTCACTATGAAATTGTAGAACAAATTCTCAGCAATCTGAGAACAAATTAAATATGCATCGATTTTCATCGCTTGTACAATTTAACCGGCGTCATAACTCCAGGCCCAACCGGATGAATACTAACTCATTCATGGGCAAGTTTTATGAATGGCTCGACTTGGGGCTCCCCAGCTTGTGCTTCACAGCAACGCTGTTTTTGTATAGTTTGTGTGTATCCTTGCTACTGGATGAAAGGGAATACGCATGCCGTATTTTAATATCAAACTTCTAGAATATTCCCTATTATTTTAGGGTTTTGTTTTGTATCAATGGGTAAATTACCTAACCTTAAATCTGGACGTGCAAAAGACACTACGATTACGGCCTTACAAATTAGACCTTTATGTAGTGAATTGTAGCGGTCACAAATATGTAGGGTACCTAATAGTGGAAACGGCCTAATTAATGTTAGGTTGGTAGTAAAAACCTTTTTGCTTCATATGTGAAGAGAGTCATCCGTATCCCTCTAGTCTGGAATTATAATTAAAGCGAGCATGTTAGTTCAGGGCACTGGCTAGACATTCCTTCACGCCGTAACACCGGCTTGGGTTACGAGGCGTGTCACGGCATTCGTGTTTTCGTTCGCCGAATACCAGAAAGATTTTTTACCTAAATTAATATCCATATAATATTTTTCTTGAATTTTTGTATAATGAACTCATATATCAATGCATAATTATTAATCTTAACATAAATAATGTATATAGGTACGTACGTATAAAACAAAGAACGGTTTTTAGAATTTACCTGATTCACAAATAGCAGAGTATCTATTAAAATATCAGTGAAATAAAATAAAATTTGACAGGTGTACAATAATTTCTCTCTTGATTCTCAATTCTCATTAACGGCTATTTAATGTAGCGCTGCTTTGCTGGTCACGACGACGTTTGCGGGACAGTTAGTCTTGAAATAAATAGAAGTAAGATCCCAATTCAAGTAAGTAATTATGTTTTTTTAATTCATGTCTTGGATAAAGATTTTTTAATTAAAAATACTTGATAGATTTGCGACATATTGCCTGTTTCATATTGTAGAAGGATCTAAATCACAACAATAATATCAGAATCGCGTCTGTCTAATGCATTGGTGGCATAGGTCCCAATTAGCAGTAATGTATGCTACGACCTCAATATATAACAGAAGGCTTTATCGCTTAATAAGAATACCTTGCAATGTCGCCGTTGGTGTTTTGCTACTTATGGACATACTTTTGCCAGTATATTTTATAGAGGCTGAATAGATCTTTAAGAAAAGAAAGAACTATTCAGCTGTTTTAGAAGAGATCAATTGGTGTGGATATTCCGAGTTACTTATTCATAAGGACGATGATTTTTTTATCTGTTTTGTTATAAAAAGAAGTACTTAGTATCTTCATGTAATTTTTTCATTTGAAATATTACTAAGTGGGTATGTTTCATATTTTATTAACCTGGAGAATTGAAGAGGGAGTACTAAAAGTCGTTTAAGAAATGATATGTGCGCTCTGACGATCATAATTTAAGACACACTCGCAAGTAAATAAATATTTACGATTTATTATGGCCTGTGATGCTGGTACTTATTTCAATCAATAAATATGTGATAATAAAAGAAACCTTCCGTACAAACCTCCCATATTGTTACCATTGGTCATCGACTAATAAAACTTAACATGCTATAAGTTAAAAAGTGACTTATATTGATTTAATAGCTATCACTATTGCTTGGTAGCGTTGGGCAAATTTAAATATAATAATGTTATGTATTTTGATTGTGACTTTGACTCGAAATAACAAGATACTTTTTTATGTTGATTACATAATTGTGTAATCTCAACAAAACTTCAGTTGGACGCAAAATATAACATAATAGGTACTTAACTTGTAGAAACAACTTCATTTCCCACAGGCTAGTATATGGTTGAACTAGATTCTTATTGGAAGTCGCATTGTCTTTCGTCGTGGACTTAGCTTGCATGTAATCCGATCACCCTTATACAACGACGACGTGTACCGACTTTAATTCTTAGTTTGGTATACATTGCCTGCTTTGTTCTTTACGCTGCTTGGGTATTGGTACTAATGCAGGAATGTATAAATTGTCCTGGCATTTTATGATTATGTTACGTAAAAGAGATTACGATATGGACCTCAATAAGATACGAGTATAAAGGTACAAGTATGGTTACTTATCACGGCTGGTTGGCTAAAAGTAATGCTCGCTATTAGATAACACCGAGTAAAGCTTTATATATTTTGAATCGTGGACGTTACTAACTGAAGTACTTACCCTGGAGTTATTTAAAGACCTACGATCGAATAAAAAAATCAAATAGCATGTAACGCACTTTAGAAAAAGATCATAAAACAAGAGTATAAAATATACCTATGAATATAAAATATAGACGAATCCGCAACACAAGTAGTATATTATATACTTACGAATGTATTAACTGACTGTTTGATCAGTGATTGGTTGCACCTACAAACTAGTTTTTTCTATATGACACAAAGGTTGATGGCACAGAATGACTTAAGGCATTAAGTTCGCCTTTTGGACTCTTACTTCTGTTAAGTTTTGCGCAATAAAGCATAAAATAAATAATTGAAGTTTACTGTAATTTTAATTTGCAATGAAAACAATGGTATGTAGCTTCGTGGGCGTTTATGTAATTCAGCTGAATTCAATTAACATACGAGCTATTTTGGTGTTCGATACCTACCTCGCCAGCCAAACGTGGGATTACGGCTTAAAACGCTTTCGTGGCAGTTTTAATTAATATTTTGCATATGAAATAATGATAGTTGATATGAAACAATTCCTAGTAAACTAGTTCAGTTACTATGCAAATTGACCAAGGAGTCTATCACGTACAAATAACAATAAACAAACAAGGGGGCCTAGACGGTGCCAACGTTCAACATTAACGTTAAACGTTAGCACCAAAATGTATGGGATTTGACATCCGCGAACGACTGCCACGTACGTCAAAAATGCTCGCGGATGTCGGGGCCAAGTAGGTACATTACCAAAAATTATATCGATCAGTGGGGAGTAGGCAATTTACATTGTACATTAGTTATTTCATTGCAATAAACTGTAATTGAGAATATTCTGTTACATAACATAGCAGAGCAAGCGAACAATTATACTATATTATCCAGTCCAAAAGATAGCTTAGCACATATCTAGAAGAACGTGGCAGCAGGTAATAAAGCCGAATCCAAAGAATTTATTTTGAGGTATTGTTTTATAGAATATATCTATGAATGCGGTAAATGTTAGATACGTGACCAAATTCTTAAGCATCCGAAATCAATCTATGTGAATTCACACCCTCGGGAAACTGTAATTTGCATTCCAATAAATTAAAATTTCGTTTCGCTTCCAAACTAGGACCCGGGGCGAAAATTCTTCGACAGATAATTTGATTCGGGTGCACGTGACCAAAAATGTACGAAATTTCGACGTCGAATCGATTTCGCAAAACGATTTGTAAAATCGAAGAGCATTCGTGAACCTGCCTCTGCGCCTTACATTTAGAAATGTTTTTTTTTTTTATGGTACGTATCCAAGTAGGTATATTTTTTATGTCGGCGTTATCTAGGTAGGTAATCAAAGATTTATTTTTATTGGTAACTCAGTAATTAACATAGGTGTAGTGGAAGTGATAGCATTGCGATAGCTGGTTCAAAATTATTTATAGAAAGTGTTTAATCGCTACTTCCAAAAATGTTTCTTATTTCGATGACTATACTTTCTCGTTCTGATAGTAATGTGATTGTTTAGTTGAAGGATCATGGCAGTGTATGTGAGTAAAGAGACCGGTTTGTGACTCCAAGAGGAGAGAGGGATAAGGGTCACTTTCCCACATGGATATGGATGCTTTTTGCTAAGAATGTGGCCATGCCTCTCTGGTATTATATTAAGGCTTTCTCATGTGCTTATAACATGACTCAATCCTTAATTAGATCCAGATTTCGGTCCGCATTTACATTTATCCCTGTCAACATTTTATAGAAGATTGACAATTTAATTTTGAAAGTCCGTGGCATATTGTTGATCTCTTCTAGAATGATTCCAACTTTTTTTAATTGTCCTTTTTCATCTTTTTCTTGTCATAATCCCGTTTGATGGTTTTATAACTGCTCAGGTCTGTGACCCAATCTTTTTTTATTTTTTCCTTCGGTGTCATAAAAGTGCATCGTAAGATCTCGTACCATTTTTCCTACATATCTTTTTACCTAATTGGAACACGGTGTTCTTTTTTGAACAACAAAGTGGCCTGCTTGACTGTTTGAATAACAAAATAGTAGGACTATTGAATGTAAAGGGTCTAATTAAGTGTATATTTGTTACACTATATACATATATGACACAGTGTAAGCTTCGGTATGGTGTGCTTACCTGCTTATACTATATAACGGATTTGCATATTTTAGCTACAATTTACACTCTGTAACTAAATAAGTAAACTGGTGGACATAATCTAAAGACATCAATTATTTGAATAGAAATAAAATGTACAATTTCGCTTCGTTGCTCTCACTGGACTATTATATAATTTTACACTATTACTATCCATTACAGTAAGTATAATAATATCCAGTTAAGAAATAAAAAATGAAACGCTTGCAAAAAATGGTGGATCGATTGGTTTGGAGTAAAACACTGCGGGCAATGGACAGTGTTTCACTGACACACCTCGTCTGCAAACGTAGTTAAGCGAAAGAGTTCGCTGAACTGTAGTTTGTTTTAATTTTACTATAACAATCTTGTTAGCGTTTGTCTACGCTTTCTTTTTTAATAAAATACTATGTTATTTTCTGTTCACAACTTTAAGGTATTATGTGATTATTTTTTACCGATATCGTCAAAATGAAACGAATGATTTTTAGCCATTTTCAACCGACGAAAAAAACCGAGGAGGTTCTCAATTCGACGCGATAATTTTTTTTTTATGTATGTTCACGCATAACTTTTTACAGAGTAGCTCGATTTTTTAGTGACATCTTAACTGAACTCAGAAACATTTAATTGAAATTATTGAGCGTGCCCAATAGTGAAATAATTATACATATAAAATGTTGGATTTTTGTATGATATTCGCTTGTATAGAACGAATTATGACTGCAATGTCAATAGGTAAAAGATGGCATTGAATTTGTAACGTCGAATTATCAAACACATGAATTCATTGTTATTATAAATTATACGAAGGTATATGATCATGAGTAAGCACCATAGAACCTTTTTCGTCTCAATGACGTCAAACTGCCAATTAAAATTAACTCGGCCGCTACCACCAGTCAATACCAATCACCTCACCAAACGATGTATGTATAAAAAATAAAATGTACCTACTTATTTAACTCACACGATCAACTGTTTTTTGTTACAGGTATGTGCTCAGTTGATTACGTCGTGGATAAGGATTGAAATTAATTAACGTGATGGTATGACTGTTTATTTATATTATAACGACCATGGACCTAATAAAAACTGAGGACATAAATGTCACTAAGTTAACGTCGTAGCCTATGGTGTATGAGTATCCAACTCAACGTTTATATACTTCGCTAAATAATTATGTCTGATATGAAATATGCATTTTGTTGTTGAGTAACTTTCTATTTAAGAACAGGGGAAAAATTCCAAGTAATTAATTATTAAACCACATGCTGGCCTTAGAGCGTTGTGTATATGTAAGCAGAGTTACCGATGTAACGAGTTAGTTCTGAATGCGGTTATCACATTCGTCACGGTGTCTCAATGCCACGGGCCAGATGGTCTGATTATCTTTACCTGATAAAACTTGGATACGGCAATTTAATTTTCAGGAGGAAATAATTAATGGTCACTTTATTTATTTTTTGGTGACATTATAATTATTCAATGAGATTAATTTCTAACTCTTTATAATACTAGTTATGCTAGCATAATTCAAATAAGTACTTAAAGGTTATTTTTATAGTTCCAAGCAATGTATGTATTAATCTGATACAAATATAGCTTTTATTTAATATTTTACTATCAACTTAAATATAAATTAAATAGAAAATAATATTATCATTATCATGTCGAATATGGCTTTTATATTTTAACGTTTGAAAGTGTAGGTACCTATTACCAACTGATACAAATCAATAATATTGGTTGATAATATTAATGAATGCATTCAAATATTCATAATACCACATCCACTACACAAAATAATACAAAGATACTTACATTCATTCTTTGAACCAAACGCGCTACGTCAGATCGTGCGGGAGTAATCACCTCAACTTATTGTTATACTTACCGAATCATACAGCATTAAATAGGTATAAGAGTATTATATTTATTGCTATAGGTGCTAGGTGAATGACCCCCAAACTGGCTTTTGGTCGTGCACCTTTCATTTACAAACTCTTGTAAGTGCCGCGTGTTATAGTAACATTTGCTAACATGTCAGGTGATTACGATGTAATCAAGGATATAGCAAGCATAGCTACTGGTATGACACATTGTATAGGGACTGTAAATCGGAACAATGCCTTGATTGAATTATGTTTATGATTATGTGTGATATGTACCTACCTACCTACATAATATCATAAAGACGTACCACGCCCACGCTTTGTAGTCTCATATATATTTACACATGTGTTTTTTTTTCGACAATTTATTTATTAACTTATATCTACGGAAACAACAATATTCAATCAAGAGGTACAAACAAAATATACTTAAGTTATCAATAGGTACAAAGCACAACCAGTTGTAGATATACAGTGTTTGCTACTACATAACGATATAATAGGATGGGTAAAAGTGTGGAAAGGGTTTATAGTTAATGATCTCAACAAAAAATATCGAGATAGGTGTGGGGTTAGGACACTCTAAACATGATTTTCTAAAAAAAAATACCAACTTTAGATAAACGATACCTTATGTTTAGAATAAAATCTAGGTATCTAAATATGTGCAATTATATGTGTAGGTACCTACTCAGTTTTCTAAACGCAGCATAAACGTTGCTTTTTATTTTATATCGAAATTTAATATTGATTTACCTTGTAACATCGAAACAAAATTAACGATAATAAGTCATCCGTTGTCAAGATAGTGCTTATCGTTTAGTACTCTAATAGATAGTCCTGAACGAAACTAATTAACACGAACAAGGCAGCTCCATTGTTTCATTGTTGTCCATTTTATTACAGAATGTAATGTACGTACTCGTATGTTGTCCTTTCATTAATTAGAGCGTTTATTATTTTTTGACACTATACATGAATTTTCCTCAGCTGAAAACATTTTATGAATATACCTGGTCTACTTATTATTATGTCGAATGACTTTTTTGTAGGTACCAGAAACTATAAAGCCTAAATTTAATTTACGGTTGTCATTATTAAGTTTCGCAACCAGAAGTTTAAAAACTCCGGGACTTTCAACTAAGAACCCGAACCTTTAGGTTATCAGTAAAATAAAAATCGGCGAGCGAGCGGAGACTTCACTTATTTCAAAAACCGAACTACAAAATGAAACTAGACCTGGACGCTCCCCAGACTCCCTTGAAACTTGAACAAATACGGGAAAACCAGGACAACTGGCAACCTTATCTCAGTTGTCAGAAGTACTAGAGCAAGAGCCAGCGGCCCCCAGACTTTCGGTAAAGTATAAAAGCTGTAAGTTTGTCAATGTATGCCCCCAACACAAGTAAGAACGAACCCCGTCTATGAAACTTGGGTCGCGGTGGCTTTGGCAGGTATCAGGTAATAAAGGTGTGTAAAATTGTGTGTTAAATTCGTTAAAGTATAAAACTCAGTTTTTACATATTTTACGTATAATAATCCTAGAAGTCACCTTGCCGAAACCCAGACCCTTCGTACGGTTGCAACCCTCTCCCAGACGCCCTTAAAGTTTTATTTAATTGTTACTATACTTACGGTATAGTATAAAAGCTCAATTTATATATGTTATTTGGAGAACTATCAAATGATGTTTTCTTAATAGTAGGAATGTGAAAAAATAATCGATTAAAAATCGATTATTTTAAAGTAAAAATCGATTTTAAAACGTGATTTTTTTAAATTAATAATCGATTAATAATCGATTTTTTATAATCATGAAATAAATGCTCCCCGAACAGTTTAGTTGATTCATTTTTAATAAAACATTCACTAGATGGAGTTAGACGATGAACTGTACTACTTTACCGACATTCGTTTGATATGTTATTCATTATTCGTTGCTGAAACTTCATTTTTCAAACAATTCAAATTTGAAAGGTTCTCGTGTGAAAAAGTTTTTAGTGTTTTAAAAGTCCCGTTTTTTATAATGTCTACGACTAAAAGAACTACAAGTATTCAATATTGGCGTCAATATTTTCATGTTGACAATAAATCTGGCAGTGCTAAATGTAAATATTGCCCTAATTGTATTGTTTTAGTTATTGTACATAACGAATTTTCATAATAAATCTAGAAAATAGTTCTCATTATCCCTACTAATATTATAAATGCGAAATCAACTCTGTCTGTCTGTCTGTTACGCTTTCACGCTAAAACTACTGGACCGATTTAAATGAAATTTGGTACAAAGAAAGTCTGGAGCCTGAGAAAGAACATAGGCTACTGTTTAACCGACTGCAAAAAAGACTTCCACGCGGAAGAAGTCGCGGGCAGAAGCTATATACAATAAATGATATATCATGCGCAGTAAAACGTCGCCAAGGACCGTACGCTGTATTTCACGCGCACCCCCTGACACATAATATGTCCTCGCGCTCGCACCTACATTAGACTTTTGATGTATTGGCAACATGAAATTCTTAGTCAAAGTTCAAAATTGTCCCTAAAGACCCCAAATGACGGTATGTGTCAGTGGGTGCGTGTGAAATACAGCGTTCGGTCCATTGCGACGTTTTAATGCGCATCAGCTGTCATTGTATTATGTGGTACGTATACCGTAAGTATAGTAACAATTAAATAAAACTTTAAGGGCGTCTGGGAGAGGGTTGCAACCGTACGAAGGGTCTGGGTTTCGGCAAGGTGACTTCTAGGATTATTATACGTAAAATATGTAAAAACTGAGTTTTATACTTTAACGAATTTAACACACAATTTTACACACCTTTATTACCTGATACCTGCCAAAGCCACCGCGACCCAAGTTTCATAGACGGGGTTCGTTCTTACTTGTGTTGGGGGCATACATTGACAAACTTACAGCTTTTATACTTTACCGAAAGTCTGGGGGCCGCTGGCTCTTGGGCTATACTTTCTCTACGCGAGAGTTATCTTTAATCAATTGATGCAGCGCGCCGCAGTCGGCGCCTGCGCACGTGCTCGCCGGCGCATGACCGTGCAATTGCACTTTAATGACTTTTATTGAAGTAAAATTATGTTTGAAATTAGTCGGCGATCCTGTAGATAATATTGTTACTACGGTTTTATTGTTTGATCAGATAATTCACTGAAAAAGTAGCTAATCAGACAGTTAATTTTAAATCCAGTTCTTGAGTTCAATAATTTTAGTAAGTAACTAGCCATTTTCTGATTATCATTTTTTGAAAAAGTAATTTTTACAAAGATACCTATAAATTTATAATAAACAAATTATTATTTAAACGCAAATGCGAAATCAAAAGAATTTGATACAAAAATCTTATGTAGGTAGATTCTGGTACATTAATAATAAAATCTAGGTAGGTATAAGTGTAATTATACATTGTACTTGGATTATCGACTACAACAATTAATAACTTTGAGGTGCGTATTTAAGTGAGTGCCTACATTAGGCCATACAACATGTTAATGACTGCTTACACAGGATATGTTTTTCCTGTTTTTAAAAAAATACCTATGTCAATTTCCTCTGAGAGACTACTTAGCGGAAATGTAGCAATATGGCCGACAACAAGAAAAACATGACTTCCCTCTCAAGTTAAAACGACACTGATGTTAGTAAAATAGGTATAAAGTGAAATAGTGTCACTATTATAAAAATACTACAAAAACATATTATTACCATTAAACAAGCGATATTTCTATATGTATAAAATATATGATTTGTAGTGATTTGTGGTATTAAAATTTTAAGAGTCCCAAAAAACGTCCCTAAATATTAATAACAATATTTACAGTAGGTACTTACCTACATTCGAGTTTACAAGGATTAAAAATCGATGTAGTTAGGTGTTAATTCTGAAAAATCATATGAGTTGTTCTTTAATTCACAAATCTGATACTAACACTGGCTGTAGGCAATGAAGGATAATTTAATACCTTAAGAACTGCAAATCAAGCAAACAATTAGTATGCATTCTCTTTTTATGTTCGCGTGTTGAGATAAGCATTGAATAATTAAATATAAAAGGCATGCTTGAATGCTTCATTCCTCGTGGTTGTTAAATTACTGTAATAACCATTTAGCTTTGAACTGACCTTCGATAAAATTGTATAATACAATCAAAGTAGCCCATATATAATATAAGTGGAATACCTATCTATCGAAGGTTAATGAAATTAGTTTGTCGAATATTTTTTTTGCTTATACATAATTTTAATGAAATTCTTTTAAACATTTACAAACTGAGGGATATTTCTAATCAATTTAGAATACTGTAACTTTCTTCTGAAGTAGAAACAGTGTGTAGGTATAACAATTAACATGCTACTCCCTCTATGAGAGCAGGTGCAATGTTCAATAGTTGTGACAATAAAAATGTTAACATTATTATGATTAGGAAAAACAGGTAAGGGGTAAAGATTGAGTGAGGTGTGTAACAAAATGATTAAAAACAATTTCGGAGCAGATTGTAAATAGAAACATATTTGTCAGGAAAACAGAAAAGAATAAAATCGGTTATGCGGTCAAGGAAAAACGAAAGAAGATACTTGTTTACCCTGCAGCGTCTATTATAAACTTCTTAACGACGGATATTTAAAACGTAATTGTCTAAATAAGAAACTTCTTTACCGCTCTCACTGCGTCTCTCGCAAGTGACGCGTTGGTTTCTTATCACGTCGGCTTTATACCGCTATTTGGAAATGTCAGCACATAAAGGGCGAGCGCGTCCTTGGCACATCGGGCACTTTAGCGGGAAAATCCACAATCATGTTCTTTGAAATACTATTATAATAAGTATAATCCATTTTATAGATTACTAATTATGAATAATCACTAATATGATAATCAAAAGTTTTCCACGCCAATGTTTATGTGGGTTTAACGAATTGACGGTGTGATACACGGGAAAAAACTAAAAAAGGAATTCTGGTATTTTACTCGGTAGTGTTTTGTCTTCAAAAGGAGGACTGGAGTGGCGTTGGTTTATTGTTACAATATCATACACGTTTTGCTTACTCGTTTTGAAATTAATTTAATTAATTCGTTGACGAAATATTAAAACCATTTATACTTATGTAACTAGTTTCGTAAAGAAAGCAAGAAAATCTATATTATTAAGTAGAATTGTATTGGAAAACTTTTGTTTGCTTGACTCCCACGAAATAGGCTTAGCCAACTAGTGTGGGGATCAAAGATATTGTTGTGCATTAATGTAAATATTGTTCAGTTCAATAAATTATTGTATATGTACTAAGTAGTATTTGATTTATTCACAAAATATATAGATAGGTATATTTAGTAATCGGTATACTTGTAGCTGTAATATCTAATAGAAGTAGCTTGGGTTCCTACATAATCTTCTACCTACGAAACCTTTTTCACTACGATATTTTAGGTCATTTAGGTCCCTACGTTTTGGTAATAGGTAATCTTTATTCAGGTCTAGTTGCCGTGTACGGCATGTTAAAATTTCTATTGTCTTTATATTAAGGTAAGTGTGTATTCCACGCCTGTCACATGAAAAGCGTGGAATAAAATAATCATTAATGTTTTTTTCACTTTTCTACTGTTTTGTATTTTGGTAGTTTTTTTTTCTTTATTTCATATTCGAATTCAGTTATTATAAGAATGTAACATTGCCGCTTCATTAAATCGTTCATCTTTCCTGTTTCCTAATAAAATTTTGCTACCTAAATAAAACCATAAACATCCAAATTAATTATATTTATTTTTAAGAATAGACTAAATTATTGTGTGATTATATAATTAATAAATCTTTGTTTACTATTGAAAGGCACTGCTTGCATTACTAGAACGAAAAGTATTGTGCTTTGCAACAAAAAATAGATATGAAATAAAGTATGTTACACTCATAATCTGTATCTATACCTATCTATACTAATATTATAAAGAGGAAAGGTTTCTTGGTTTGTTTGTTTGTTTGGATTGAATAGGCTCCAGAAAGGCTGGACCGATTTGAAAAAATCTTTCACTGTTGGGAAGCTTCACTATTCCTGAGTGACATAGGCTATAAAAAAAAGAAAATCGTGCGAAGCCAGGTCGAACAGATAGTATTGAATATTTAGCATCACGTATTCCGCATTCACTCGTCCCGCGGCACATCTGTCGTGTCTCATTTATCTGCTCTAGGTAAATAGAAGATGATAAAATTCTGTTTACATAGGTACCAGGTAACTACGGACGTATAGGTACGGCGTACGAAGCAAAGAAGAAAAAAACCAAAATAAGGTCAAGGCTTCTAATTCCGGCATATTTTTGAGCTAGATCAACTTTGGTTAAAATTTTGAGACGTTTATTTTTAACTATTTACCCATTGCGCGTATGTATTAGACCAAAAATTTACTTGGCAATCAAATAATAGTATGATATTCCCTGTATCTAGGTTGCTTAATTTATTATATATATTTTTTAAAAAATAGTCAGGTAGACGGAGTTTCCCGCCTGAGTGGGGCTATTCCGTCATGCAAGCAGTTTCCCTAGAACTACGCAGTTTTTTCAAGTCTTAGCTAGCGTAAAATGAAGACACGTCGATTTCAATCAAATATGTGTTATTAGACCTTAGATATAAGATTTACAATAGGAGTTATCCGCAAACACAATTTTTTGTGGCTATTCCGGCATGTTTTGCCAATCAGATGAGCTCAACCTTTTAAAAATTTACTAATATATTTATTTTTTATATATATTATTTCACGAAGTAAGGATTTATGCATTTTGCAGTCCGGAGTATTTTCGTACTACGTTCTATTGAATTACCTACTCATATATTTCGTCACAGCTAAGCTTATTATTGCCAGATTGACAAGTGTACCTATTTTAAAATGTAATACACTAAAAAAATGTTGACGATGTCTGGAATCGGGAAATACCGGCATATGACAGCTTTGCCCCTTAAAAAATAGACGGAATTTCCCACTTGACTATTTTGAAGTTGTTAATTTTTTATGGTGAATTACTAAAAACTATCGGAGTTTTACGCATCACGAACAGGCAGACACGTTTATACATATCATAGACGTTGTAATAATCATACAAACAAGCCTAGAAGTCTAACTATTTCATATTTATCTTCGATCAAACTGCATAGTACTATACTCGCACTTCGACTTCGAAACGCAACTGAACTTTGAAAGCAAATATTTTTCTTCCTTTATTGCACAGCGTCATGGGTGTTTTTTAGTTTGAATTAGAAAACCCTGCTGCTTTACCAACTGAGCCGACAGCGGCGAACTGTGCTTAGATTCGCCAAAAACGTGTACGTGACGGAATAGCCCCGTAGACGGAATTAGAAGCCTTGACCTTACTTATTATTAAGAAACCAGAATATGACGGTACAAACTTTGTAAATTAAAAAAAGCACTGAAATTTGAAATGAATAGAATGTTTGCGTGTATGATCTACCTGCTGGGTACTCTTAATAATTTCTATGGGCAATATTTAATGCGGCCAGTAGTTTATGTCATTCGAAAAGCCCATGCGTACTATGTGACCCGGTGCCCCAATGTTCCACGGAACACTTGCTAAAACCGTACGTGTTCGGTTTGCGAATGCGTTGGCCTGATCAGAAAACCCTGATCAAGTCTTGTTTATTTACTAAATGACCTTAACTTAAATTTACTAGGGCGTACGTAGGTATATTACGTTTTGTGTAGTCTTCAAGAGAAGTTAATGTGTCTCTTAGTGAATAGCCCCATATATTAACTAGTAGTCTTTTAAAGAAAAATAACCTTGACATTGTGCTTGAGGCCGTTATCGCATAACAACACGTAGAAGAAAAATTAATATGATGAAGAGTGGAGAAAAGGCGTTACGTGATCGGCTTTATATTGCTTCATAGGGCCCTTTATTACTATTTGACATGCTGGTCGACCTGTCTCGATCTTCTGTTGTTTTAGTGTTCCTACCATATTATTTATTACTAAGTATGTGCGATAAAAAAGTTGACTGGTAGACAATGCCGTATGGCATTAAGTCCACCTTTTGTACATTAGTTGGTTTTTGTGCAATAAATAATAAATAAATAATTAAATAATATCAGTTTTTAAGACACATGAAAATATTCTCATTACGACGTGTATTATGTTTTAGTTTTAGTTAAGGTAATTTTAATATTCTAAAAGGTACATTAAAAAAAAGTTATCGAATGTTATAAATAAAATAAAGTACAAATCGTTGCGGATAAACGTTATAAGTACTTATAGTTTACCTATAGGTACCTTAACGTTAGAGATGAAATTTGAAAGATTTGTTGAGTACTATCTTGGTAGTTGGTACCCAGTAGCAGGCACCTATCCTTTTTTAGATACACTTACACATGAGAAGGTATCTAAAAACTAGAATTAGGTAGTTTATTCTGTAACAGATGAGAAAATGTGTATATGTTAAAAGCAATTTAATTCAAATATTAATGGACGTGGGCGTCTCAAGTCGATTATTCTGAAACCTTAACCTAGTTTAAAATTTTGGCCTCCATCGATCCTATGATTCCACTGTTATTAAAGATGTTAAGACTGTTATTGCCGCAGTTTAATACCGTTATTATTATGTCACCGGCCAGATGAGGTGTTCAATGCCATGGTTTCTGTGACCTTAGATCGTATTATTCTATTACAAATAAAAAGACGCAATTCATCTCGATGTCGTTGTGTATGGAACAGATATCAAGCGTTTATTGGCCATCCTCTGCTGCGTATTGAAAGTTAAAAACATGAGATTCTTAATCTTAAATGTATGTCTAATATGCGTCGGACACATATTATAAATACCTACCTAATTAAAATTCACCTGTACCTATAAAAAATAACATACTTAATAGGGTACCCTAGACAAGTTCATATCAACTGATTGAAACCAATGAAAAATTTAATAGAATTCTTATTCGAACGAAACGTCACGTGGTTAGTTATCGTTTGCATACGTCAGTTCCCCCAGGTCCGTTGTCGATCTTATATGCTCCATGAAGTGTCTGTAGATATTGTAGAGAGGCTTATAGGTAGTTACAGTTTGAAAAATGTTAGGTGTGTGCGTAATTTTCCTACGTTATTAATATCGGACATTCCTAGTTAAGTTTGCCCTTGTCCGCTATTGACCAATTACGCGATGACACGCATCTATATGTGGACAGGTTCATAGTACACCGAGAGGCCGACATGAAAATTAGTTGCTAGGTATACGACAAAATATTATCTGCTTTGTTACCTTATTAAACTGCATATAAAAATAAATAGGTAGTATTGTACCTATACTTAGTTTTCATTTAAAAGAAAATAGGTAGTCTTAAATCGTTATCTCTAAAACTGACTCCTCAAAAATGTTGTTGTAAGCCTAGTTTTGACAGGTACGAGTATAAAACTTATTAAAATAACACATTGAGCATAGGTTATTTTAACATTAAATTGCGCAGAAATTAATGTTATTATAACCTACATAATACTAGACCTACCGTTAAAATATTAAGTGTAAATCATACATTTACTTATGTGGTTTGTAACGTAATATTAGTGTGTATTAAATTCAATTGCTAAAATAGTTTGTCGCAAGCAATGCTAATATAAAATTAGTAAAGTTTGTGAACAGTGTTTATCTCTACGTGTCAAGGAGTGCAAAAAGTATAATGAATGGTCAAAGAGCTGGTTCTAAGGTTTGTTTTTGCGATATTTTTTTGTCATCTTGGTTCGCCCTTGGCTACAGATGGGTGCTCCGTATTTGGTATTGTGAATTGGTATCCAACGGCCGCTTTAAGATTTACTCGGGTCGCAGTTATTTAATTATTATTCATGAACTAGTTATTACAAGGAAGGGCTAAAATATATACCTAACTATATGTACAGACCAGACATGAGACCTACGTAAAATGGTTTGTTTCTCCCATATATCAAGATTATTATAATTTATGTGAAAGTCCAGAGTTGTTTTAAAGATCACATATATACAATTATATGTTTATAATTATGTTGCTCATTCGGGTAGGTAATAGTTTGACATAAGATTGTTATAAAAGCACTTCATATATTGCGTATAAACCCAGCACATTATTCAAAATTTCTAGTAAAATGTGGTGCCGTTCCATTGTTATGACATTTAGAATACCGCAACATTTAGCACATATCTGTTTTCTCCCTTTCATCCCGATGTGGCATAGTGTAACAATGTACCTATCGCAGAGTTACGGTGTAGCGGAAAAACGTGTGAGCGAAGGCGTCCATTATTGCGCTAATGCTTTATACTATGAAGGATGAATTAAGATGGATTACATTGAATATTGGTTGGAAAAAACATAGCCCAAATTACATTGTAATAAATGAAGTGATTTCTTGACGGTTAGATTATGATGCATTTTAATATAGAACGTGAAATTATTAGGTACCTAAGTTTCATTTGTGCTTAGGTTAAATTCATATTTACCTACTTACCATATTTTTTACTAAGCCAAATGTCAGTTTAAACCTTTTTTTATGTTTTTAATTATTCTAATCAACTTTATACCTCCTGGGTTCACAAGTGAAATTAGAATCGAATGTAATCGAAAACAATTAGAACGGCTCAATGATTACCGTAATGTTTAATTAGAGCGCGGGACATTTGTTTCAATTTAATTAAATTAATTTTCGATTGTTTTCAAGGCGTCGAGGTTATTTAAATGAGTGTCATTTATAGTTAATTCAATAAGAGCGTTTATTTGTTTTGTTTACTTTTTAGATACTTGACAAGTATTCCGTGAATTTCCGTGAAATTAAATCTTACATGTCGTATAAGTAAAAGGTGTATAAAATTGTACTAAAATTAAGCCTTTAAACAATTTCTTTAAAAATCCTTTCATGAACATTATGAAACTCTCATTATCGAAATTTGAAAATGGTAAACTTTATTTTTAGATAAGAATCAGTGGAAGGTATTTAACATCATAATAATATATATATATATATCAAACAAAAATGTAAGTATGTCATTACATAGGTAACGATGTAGGAAAGTAACTTGATAGTATGTGAATCCGGGAAAAATATTAAACAAAATTTAACCAAAAGTTTCCGCCACTGGATATGTAGGTAAATGAGAGATGCATTAAATTAGTATTTTATAAATACGCGCATGAGTGTGACAGTCTAGACGCGGTAATCCAGTTTACTCACCGGCACCGTCTGGACTGTCGGGTATGACACATCCATTTCATCAAGGAAATTTCAAACTATCTTTTCGCTATAGTCTTCATAACATTAGACAAAAAAATGTTCAGTTACTTATTTACAGAATCAATAATTTTAGTAGCTTCCTTCCCGATTTTCTTAACTTAAACTTAAGTCTGCATCCAAATCTGTTCCAGTTTTTAAGCTTACGCGTAGGCCGGAAAATATATGCAGAAGTGCGGACAAAAATTCCAAAAGTAATTAGAAACTACTACTAACTAACGTTAACAGAATTCCAGAGGAGACATCATTCTGCGGATGAACGAAAGTGTTGTCAGATGGTATGCCGCCGTTGCAGATGACTGCAGAGAGAACTCGCTCACTCATTCATGTTTTTACCTATGTTAGGGTAGTCATGAAGTAAATATGACGTTTAAGCACTTTATTAAAGTTCGTAGAAATATAATGTTACTTTCTTAATTAATCTCTTAGCATATTTACGCTATTATATTAGAAGTTATTAAGGAAATCGAAATATTTTCAACAATAAAGAAATATACCTATGGAAATTCAGTTTATGTGCAATTTGCATGCACGTGTCACAAAATGAATTATGTAAAAGAGTAGTAGTACTTCACCATCGACTAAACAGCTCTTTATTTCCCAAGCTATCCAGCCGTGACGCCGTTTCTTGTAGTTCTATAATTTATTCCGTAGCGTTGGCATTTCTTAAAATGTAATATACGAGTATGTACTATGTTATGTGTAGGCACGTAAGTAGTTAGAATAAAAAGTTAGATAGTAACTATATCGTAGTAGGTACTTAAGTGTTGATGTTTATTTCTTACTTATAAATTCACTGGATTCTAAAGGTTCAAGTCTTTAATCATTATTTACCTTAGGAAGTATGTACCTGCATTGTTTACATTACACTGAATATAAACATTACATCGTTGCTCTTTATATTGCTCATAAAAAAATGTCATTTATGAATATGTGTCAAAGTATACATACGAAATTGCATATGATAGGATATTAACAATGTGATAGTGATATCACGCCACATTTCAATTAGGAACAAAGTTTATTAAACCTATAATTTAAGTAGTTAGCTAGTTATAGCAAATCAACATGATAAAACATATGACCACATTACCTCTAAATACTAGGTACCAAATGTTAGTTATCGAACTTTAGGTTTACCTATTCTCCATTGTCATCGGTTTTCATTATACTATAATATACGTTTCCGAGTAATACCAGTTATATACAAAAAACATTCCAATATCTACTCTTATATCCTATGTCGGCAAAACTGGATACCATCGAGCTTTTATAGCTTTATGATTGCGCTTGTGTTCTTCAATATGTAAGTACTTAGGAAACCGTTGCGCATGCTGCAAGAATGCTTATGCTTACGGTTCGTGGTGCTAAATTTCACTTCGAAACGTAAACATCATTGGCAACTCGATATACTTGTATGTTTATACCGCAACTTCAATTCTTAGAAGGGTCAGAAACTGCATGTCTAAGTTAAATAAGATTTGCAGATCAAATAAATGCAGTTGGGATCGCATTACCAAGTTTGTACATACCTACAGTCAGCAACGGAGATATCTGACCCCACCTAATGACCGTACACAAAGTAAGCGATTATTGGATGGGCATAGATATCTCTGAAAATAACTGAACCTGCTTAAATACATCTATAGAATATGATACCTAAACAAGAAAATAAAAAATGTTATCATCCGTATTACACGTACTGAGTACTACTGAGTATAAGCCAAGTTACGGTAAATATAAAACGCATCTGACCTAAATTAAAAAGCCATAAAACACTCTCGTGAAATATCACGAGTGAAGTAATAGGCGTTCAGCCGTCGTTCTTAATAAACTAACTAAATAGCCCAAAGTACTCACGGTAGTTTATTTCAATCAGAGGTTAACTTGCGGTCAGAAGGAAAATCACGGGCCACCAGCCATCCATTTACATCAATTTACTAGACTACATAAAGTCCGAGTCTACTTAACGTATGTATATCAATTAGTGCTGATTTTAATAGTAAGGTGATTTCACTTATACCACCCACTATAGTAGTAAAATGTAAGTTTAGAAATGCTCTTGGTGACCAATATGCTAGGTCGATTATGTAAAAATTGAATGTATGAACCTACATTATAATCTGTAAATAAAGGTTATATCCTAATTACTAGGTAATAAATTTACAAAATGTTATATGTAGTAATAGTATTTCTTAATTGTATTTTAATATTTGGCCTTTTATAATTTCAGGTACGTATCTGTTTGAAGGATTCTTCTGGAACTATAGGTAAATAGTGAAATGAAAAAAGACCGCTAAATTGTAAGTGACAAAAACGGTACGTTATTTCATTTTAAGTTAGGTACCTACTTGTTTCATATTTGTACACATATAAAATGAGGTCTTATACCCACATATTTATTGTGTGCATATAATACTCATATAAGTTTTATGAAATATATACCTTTGCACTTAAGTATATTTACAAAATAGATCTTAATTTTTCCTGGAGTAGAAGAGTACTTTTCATCACATTTAATATACTCGTACTTACGTACTAAATATTTATCTAATGTGTCAAAAAGCTTAAGTTATTTATATATAAATACTTAATTAAATGAGCTTACGTACAAAGATATTTGTAGTAACTATCGTAAATATTAAATAACTAACGAACTAAGTAATCCGCTACTGTTCATACATCAGAGAGAATCTAAGAACCAGATCATAAGATCGTACAGTTGATGGCAATGCCGGAAATCCCGGGAAAATTGGGAAGATCCCAGTTTAATCCCTTTGAATAACTACGATCCTTCGAATAGATCACAATGATCAGTCGAGTTACACAGTCAAGTATTAGATCAATCGAAAGTTTTCGTTTAATATCGGAATATAATAGATTATCTTCATGAAGTATAACTAAGGCTTCTGCATAGTTACTTCATTTTCTCCTCTTAGTAGTTTGCATTCGATCTCTCCCTATATCGCACGCGAACCCTTCTTAACTTTATATTCGGATTGCCTTATGCGTAATATCCACGTACGCCAATAAACAACTCGGTATTCACACCGGGCGTAATTTACGCCCTGCGTTTTCAGAATTCGTTTATGAGAATAAAGTTTTGTATTGTAGAGGACAGTATTTTTGAAATACGGCTCGTGCTGAAGTTCGATGGAGGTACTTAAGTTAAAATATTATGTGGACTAGCCCTGGTTACTATTTGTTTCATAGGTCTCAGAAATATTTGTCTCATGTGAAGCACAAAATAAAATGAAATGTATGTATACATAATTATATTCTAAGAACTCCTAATAAAATTTTAATTTAAAAAAGGGAAACAAATTCAAATCAGCGTAACGGCCTACTCAAGCGCAAGACGCAGACAAAAGGCCAATTTCCTCACCCGTCTCATTACTAACTCATTGCGGCCCTCCTCGGCCTCTTACGAATAAGTATAAGTAAAGATGGAAGTACATAAAAAAATACCAAGTGTAGTGAGGTACATAAGGAGCATTATTCATGTTATTGATAATGAACCAACTCGGGATTATCAGGTAGCTCACCATCGTGTAAAAGCATGTCTTAGGTAGTTCAAAAAAAAAAAGGTTTTGAATACTATAAGTATGTTTCGCATCCATGAACGTTTATGATCACACGAGTATTTAACACAATGAATGGATTCACCAACACCCAAGTAATACTTAAAATGTAATTTTGGTATTACCTACATCCCTCGAGAAATTCGTAAAATTAAATTTCCCTAAAATGTACACCTATACTGTTGGTTATAATTATGTAACATTTTTTTGCAAATAGAGCGATAACATTACATTGTTTTTTGCCTTCGTTTTTTAGATTCCAAGATCTGAAGGCGTAAGTCAGGCGATTTTGTATTTTAGTTTGTTCCATTTTGTATAAAGGCTTTTACATTTAAAATTTAATCGGTCTTGTAATTTTAACGCACTTACAGTTGTCAGGTGAACAGTATTTAGGCACTTTTATTATTATTCTTGTCAAGAAAATTATATATGAGGCCATCGTTCTATTATATTGAAGGGTATTTATCTATGTTCCAATTAAGACTAGGTTGTAATTACGAACTCAGTAGTGTGAGCTAGGATCAAAGCGTAATTAACTCGCCTATGAGCGAATAATTGGCACAACGGGTATTTAATGCTCATTCTCATTACCTTTGCTAATTTTCGGTGCAACTGTCCATAGATTGGTTAAGTAATCATACTTAAGATTGTGAAAAGTATATTTCATCCAATCGTGAAGGTTATTTTAACTAAACCTAACTAATACTAAGTATACTAAGTATATACCGATGTAGTGTCATTCGTACAAAATTACGTGTCAACGTAATAAAACCATTCACGATTATTTATACAAAAATTATTTAAGTAGGTATTTTAACAAATGATGAAAAAGTATCATAGCTGAGTATGATTAGAGCGACGAAAGGCTCCTTTACTCCAAGAAAAAAATAAGTAAATAAGTAACTAACACTTATTCATCTACAAACAGATTGTAATTTACTTTCATGATAAAGTGGATATAAGGAATAAAGGTGGTCCCATGAAGTGCAAAACGTCGGATAAACCAGAGACGGAAGCTCGGGCTAACGTCCGGCGCGATACACACGTACTCACGCAAGTATGGCCATAAATATGTACGCCTTTTAGAATTCCGTGTTACCTAAAAAATAATGTATCGTAACTATTTGTGACATATTTTTTTTGAATTTCGCGATTATAGGACATTGGGAATAAATAAATGAATTTAACTGACCTGACGATAGGTTAACTCTTATGGCTACAAATATGGAAACTATAAAGTTTTCGAAACGTTAGCATATAAAATAAAACACACGAGTTGAGTCCTTTATAGTGGTTTCATTGTAATGTGATGATGGTGTGTGTGTTTGTGTTGAGTTTAAATTAATTATAGATATATTAGTAAAAAATACATACCTAATTATTATTATAAAAGAACATTTCAAAATCATTGTAAACCATTCTCGATCTCGTTCTCAATATATTATAATTACTAGTTCCAAGATTGTTTTAAATAGATATACTAATTTTGATTGAGATTATAATAATACGTAATTTTATTAAATGCATCTAACAGTTAACAACGGATTGTGGCAAAGTTCAATAATATAATGTAAACCAAACACGTAATTAAATCCTTATTGTTCCTTCGTAGTCTGACGAACCTTTTGTTCCTCGGCGCGTGCGCACGTTATTCAAATTAGATTTATTTCTATTCACACATGAAGTTGTATTTATATGTTCATACAACACTAAACTACTACTACTAAGATTAGGAAGGACCGGTGAATTATAATTATTAAATACATTGAATTTCTAATCATATTAATTTGTTATTTAAATAAGATACCTGTCTAAATTATAACCGATATCGAATCGGAGAAACCACAGTCATTTTTTTTTTCGTAGTTCGTATAACATACAGAAAGCTCTAGCCAGAGGTCGTACCGTAATAAAATAAAGCTAAGAAAACCGCCCACAGCTCTATCACAATTTCCCCGGCTGCTTAATGACGTTACGACACCGGCCCACATACGCGGGACAATTGCACGCAACTGAGAACAAATAAAAACAGATAGTTCAAACACTATGATCTTTATTATACACTAGCTGTCCACTCCGACTTCGCACGGATTTTTTTTTATAGTCTATGTCACTCCGGAATAGCGTAGCTTCCCAACAGTGAAAGAATTTTTGGAATCGGTCCAGCCGTTCTGGAGCCTATTCAATCCTAACAAACAAACAAACCTTTCATCTTTATAATATTAGTATAGACTACTAGTGGTCCTGACAGACGTAGCGCAGCGCTACGTTTATCAATCGATTCGACAGTTCAGTTCATTGAGATAGTATATTACTTTAATAAATTCATAAGGTTTTCTTAAAAATTCAATATTTCCGCAGATTTTTTTGGTTAATCTTTACTTAAGAACCTTCTCTGAATTTTTGTCTATGCTCAATCAAGAACCACGCTGTTTTTTGTCTAACAGTAGGTATACCATTAATACTTCTGCGTAATCTTCTTCAATTTGCGTCATTGGTGTACATAGTTTTAGTAATATTTATTCATAACAAAATAAGCTATTGCGCCAATATATCTTATTGCCTTACAAGGAATTTACTATTTTACAGCATCCAGGTTTAAAGGGCTTAAAGATTTGTTGACAAGTTTAAACAATAAAAAAACATATTATATTTGATTGCATTATTGCTTCATTACTTTAACTTCGCTTGGAATATTATTTGAGTTGCTCATTAGTCCCACTGGCTGCTCCCAATTGACTGCGGTCGACATTGGCACGTTCTATGTAGGTACATCGGTTATAACGAAGAATAGTCACTGTGACTCAGAAATTTATCTGTTAGCTGCATTGTATGCAAATTGGAACAAAATGCTCAATATACGAATCTATAATGAGAAAATAATTGTTTGACTTATTGTCTCGTGAGGCTGTTTTGGGATAGCGCTGATTTGGCGTAGTATTCATTCTGAAAAGGGATTAAGGAATTTTATTATAAAATACTTTATTGAGAGTTATTTGCAGTAAATTATAAGTATGTATATAAATGTACAAAAGTTATGAAATCTGTTAGGACTAAATGTTCTGTCTACGAACTTAAAAGTGACACCGTAACTGAGTAACTAAATACATTTTAAACTAAATTACCCTCTAAGTACATTTCAGATTTGAATACGTAAATAATTTACTTTTACGCAGAACATTTTCGTTTTCTGTGTATATAAACGAAAAAATTTTATCTGATAAGACAATATAGCAGTCGATTCTCTCGCAAAGGTCGTTCGTTAGGATCGTAATGAGTTTTAAATAGGAGGCCGTCTGGGGCGAGTGCGCGACGCGTCATAATATCAATGCTTCCAAAAGTAGACTTTAAATGTTTTCATTAAATAGAAAACTGTCTCAGCTTTAATGTTTCGATTTTTTTCTAATAACTTAACGCGAAAAAGTTTACTTGGAGAAAAAAATATAGTAGGAACATTCGCATCGCCTGGAGCAGTACCTAATCCTACACCACGATCACATCTCTGATACTTAATGCTCCAAGTCACTTAAACAATTTAAAACTTATAGGTACCTACATACTATTACGTATATAGCGAACAGACTGTTACTTATAAAATCTGAATAGAGCACGTCTGCGTGTGTAAGCACTTAAATACCTATTACAGAAGCTAATATTTAGCTTAAGCTCGTTGCCGGGATATATGGGTATGCTCGCTTGAATTTTATTTTTCGCCCAATATGCTGTCTGTGTAAACGGCGAAGCGCTATCGCTGACTGGCAGGCTTCACCGAGGTTTATTTTTTAATTCATATTTGGTGTGTAGCTTGGGAGAGCTCTGTAAATATGAAATACTTATAGTACATGCATAAGCTATAAAACAGGTATTTTTAATTAAAAAATAGGTATTTTATTATTTTTACAGGCTCGTTTACGTAAATAAAGTAGGAACGCATTGTGTTGGAATTGTTTTAAGTACCCACATATTAATAAAATGATAAACAGAAACACAATACCATATAAAATGGAGCACTCAATAATAGTAAAAACGTTGGAAAAGAGGCTACAGAAAAAAAAATAGAGAGGGCGTAAAATTTTATGCCCTTGTATCGGAGAAGACTGAAACCGCCCTTTATATGAAAGCTCGCGAATAGGGCTGCCGCTTTTAATAAAAATAATACAATAATTTTGCTCGACAGGTAGGTAGAGGGGTAATAACATTGATCGACTTATTTTTAATTAAATACTACATTAAACCGGCTGTTCATAATAGATTACGCAAATAAATAAAACGATCATTTACACTAGCTAGTAGAAGGTATTACTACTTATATATTAACTTACTTATGTACTTTTATCGTGAGAATTAATTTACAATTCATTTGCGATCATTATGAATGAGATGATTTTGTTTTGTTTATTAAAGATCCTAAATGGTGAATCGACATAGTGCATATTAGTTTTTGTTGCAGCCCTAGTATGACATTTTCCTACGGAATTCTTTTTATACCAGAACAATTTGTAAGTTTGGGACGTGTCTCACGTTTATTATTGCTCTCTCTCCCGTTCTTTACTTTATTATAGGTTTTGTTAAATTATTATGAATACGGAAATGTATTTACTATAGTAATTTCGATTCGATTTTGCGCTGCCTATTACACACGTGTTTATCACTTCCAGTCGGGTTCACTTAAAGCAAACTAATATCAACAATATCTCCGTCAATATTTGTCATCATTTTACTAAAAACTACTGTACCTAACAAGAATATTGAAATGTGAGTCACACTAATTTGTAAACATTTTATCTCATATTTTTATGAGCTTTTAATAGTATGGTCGATTAGAGAGGATAGTTCAGAGGTATACGGGCTCAATTAATTTAGAAGTTCAACAAATCTATAAAGGGAATGGTTATAATAAATCATAGCGCGGGTGCAGCGGCAGTAAAACAATAGTAAAGCACATCTGCGGTGCGCCAGTACACGCGCCCTCGTGACCTACTCCACCTACTGCTAGCTGTGCAAGGATACTATTTCAGGATATGAACAATGAAACATTAGCTATAAGTATATTTAATTTTGTCTATAATTTGAATTCTCTTGAAGTGCTAACGCTCTTTCAAACTTTATGCTGAATTGATCTTCTTGATTTCCTTAACTTCCTTGAGATAAAACTACAAAGCTTGACAGTTTGTATTTGTAAGGACAAGAAAAAAAATCTATCTTTATGATTACCTCCAACACATAATTACTAATATCAGTATGAAAATAAATTCACAATATTCAATGTTCATTATATTATACGAGTCTATATATACTTTGCACATGTTTTAATATTCCCACGTATAGATTACAAAATTCCTTACAGCCACCAAATAAAAGCTATCGGGCGTTTCCAGACCAATAAGCAATCGCTAGGCCACTTAGCTTCGGCACCGATTCAGTGGCTAGTGAAATACGGAAATTGAGGAAAATTCGCGGGAATTTTGTGAGTAATTTGTACAACACGTGTGTACTTTTAAAAATATTTTTCGGTTGATTTCGTTCTTACATACTTACATGATTTATTGTATTATTGAAAGCAATAAGTAGGTAACATTTGGTAGTTGCTTACTTATTTAGCTTAAGTTCGTTTGTTATCTTAGATACCGGTACAATTACAATGAGTGCTACATGGTAACACACACGCTCACACGCTGTGCTCCTTTACCCACATTATGTAAATTTAATTCCATTAAACGAACTTCACCTGGGTTATTGTGAAAGGATTCTCTAGTAAATACCTACCGCGAGCATAGTAGCAAGTGGATATTTTTGATAGAAAATATACCTACAGTATTCTAGAAAAGCTTTGAGCTTACAAAGGAATATGAAAATTCCGGTGTTTACTCGGAAATACTTGGTTAAATCGAGTCACCTTAAAAAACGTCATTAACGTGACTGTCACATAAATTTACAGAAAAAGCCGGTCCTCGGTAATTAAGTTACTGTGTGCGTACAAAACAGCTGGATTAAGAAAACAGGAGGCTAAGAGGAAGGTCGTTTAAGTAACTGCCAGAATTAAAAGATATCGTAAATTTTTGACAATGCTTACCCTGTAACAAGATTTAACATGGGCACAAGCAAATGAGTATTTTTTTAGGAAAATACTACTAAAACGAATTTATTTTTGCGGGAGTTTAATTTTAGGTGGGTACCTTATAATGATGAAGCCAGTAAATGCCTCAGCCGTATGATTAATAGTCACAGAAGACCATTTATTAATGTTTCCATAATATCTTACTCTGAACGACATTTCCATAGCTGTCATAAAACCCATGTCCCTGTAACAATTAGTATACATGTCACTGAGTCACCAACTTCATAATCAATATTGTTCAGTTAAAGTAAACAAATTTTCTCCCCAACATTTATGAAGTAAAAGGTGAGGGGAGGCCGGGCGCTTCGTGGCAGAATCGTTTGGCACACCTTTGAGGCGGTAAGCTGGTCTGCGCCAGTTTTTTTTAATTTTCTTTACGAAAAATAACTTTAACGTAATGTAAATACCTGCGTTTCTAAATTAATTAATATTTGTTCACGTGAACTAGAAATTATGGCAAATAGAAAGGCAGAAGCTACCCTGATATTAAACCCGACTACATCATGATTTCTGCAGCAGTCGTAGAAACCCGAGTTTCTACATAATTAGCATACTACATGATCTAAACATGGAGTTCGTATTTTTAGGATTTACTCCTAATCTGCTTAAGATGCATGTCCCTTAGATCCTAAACTGGTTTAGAGGATAAAACTTTACTACTACTCTATTTATATATACAACATGGGTTCGTCACTATTGGTAAGTGGCTACTAATAGTGGCGATAATGTCGTAAGTGCAACGGCGTCGCGGCGGCGCTGTGCTAATAGCCTTATGAGGACCTTCCTCATTCCACCTCACTGCAAGCAGGAAACTGTAAGTACCTAAGCACCTATATTGAACGATTGGTAAGCATCTATTTACATTTTAAACGCAAAACCAGACAACTCGTATTGGATACCGATTACCTATCTATAAACACGTACCTCTTCGTCAAAATTATGTTTTTTAGCTTAGCATAGTATCATTTGTATTTGGGTATTTTACACTTATGATCGCGTAAAGTAATAGATACGCAAACTAATTGTTAGGTATAATATATGAAGTTGCTATGTTTTGAAAATTAATGCAAAGATTTTTATTAAATTAATTAATCTATTATTCTGCTGAGATATAATGAATGAAATGTAACGAAAATGATTATAAAGTATCTAGATTTCTTAATTAATAGATGGATTTTATAGTATAACAGCTGAACGCTAACGTTGTCGGGTCAGTACACTCGGCGCTACTTAGTTAATGGGCTTATGATGTCCCTACCTTCCTCTTGCAAACCTTTTAACTGTTAAGGTTCCGTGGTATTTCTACCGCTACCACTAAACTATTTAAGTGTCAGTAAATCTTGATGATAATTTTAAGTAAAATATTTTTATTAAGTCATCAGTCATATTAGGTCATCGAATTTTTTTAACAGTATTGCCATTGCCAGATTTACGATAATCTTTAACTTAGTAGGTATATAACAAATTTAAATATTTAACTTACATGGCAGCGTATAATAAAGTAATTAAACTCGTCACGGAACCCATTATCAGGTTTGTAACACCTTCAAAAACGGTTCTGAAAAGATGCCAAGTTCTTTCATTGTCTGCATTTCCGTCGACAATGCAAGGTGGCGTGCATTCTTTGTTTACAAATTGATGGTTCCATTAGCGCTATCTCTCATTAGATCATGACAATTAGTGAGGGCTCTTTAATGTCTTGTTTACGACCGCTGGTGATAAAGTAACTCAAGTTTTGTGTAACAGTTGATAAGAACTGGAAATTCGTAAGGGGTTTTCATCTCTTATCAAAATTATTGTCATAGAAAAGAGTAAAAGTTAAATACTTTATTTATATTGATAGTTAAATTAAAAAAAGAAATAGTAGTTACCTATAGTATACCTATAGGTACCTATTCTAAAGAATGTTCAGGTATTCTTTATAAATATTATATTTGAAATTCACAAAGTTACCGACTAAATCTTTAAGCGGCTTTTTCTATCTTATTTCTTGAAATAAACTTTGATATCACATATTCTCATTAGTCGCATTAAATGAAAGCACTTCCCATGTACCGCTCGCTAACGCTCGGGTCAGTGCGTGAGGCCGCGCCCTCACTGCGGGGTTTCCCTATCTTATAATAATATTATCCCATACTAACGCCGACTACCCTCGCTCAGCTACTGTTGTAAAATATATCATATGTGATTGCTAAAAAGTACAATAGTACATTACGCACCAAGGCCAGTAAAATAAAAAATGTCTCAGATCACATGTAATTGTCGTCCGAGGCGAAGCCGAGGTTGACAAAAATGTGATCTGAGGCTTTTTTATTTTACTGGCCGAGGTCAGTATACTATTTTTCTGTTCGACGAAGCCAGAAAGCGGAAATTTCATTTAGCGCAGCGGCCACAAAGTTGGCGCTTTCTGGCCGGAGGACGGAAAATTTAATTGACATGTTTCAAACATTTTCCAGGAAATAGTGAAGATATATATTCGATAATTTAGAGCTTAGTGTGTAATACACATTTACTGATGGGTTGTAATGGTTATTATATTATTATGTAAATATGGAGAAATTATGTTAATACATATCAACACCTAGCCGAGTCTGTCTTGTGATCTTGATACATACATTCCAGTAATCTCAGCATTTTTTCATATTTTGCTTTTTTCGTTGCCAACTTTGATAGAGCGCACGTATAATTTATTTTTTAACTTGGGTTGATGAGGGTTATTTCAAATCACTCACTTGTCAAATATTAAAAACTGTGTATAATCTAGGTACCTATGTTTTATATATATTATCCAAACGGTAAACGTATTCTTAAGATTAGGAGTGGCTTTAGTATTAGTTTTCTTAGGTGTATAATTTATAAACCGTGATATAGCTACATTATATTAGCAACTATGCATTATAATATCTCTAAATGAGCGGTGACACGCGAGAGTTCCAGAACACTGAGAAAGTTACGCGAAATGGCTCAATTATGTAGTTACATACGTCTACGCCTACATACTCAGAGGATTGAAGGAAAACTTTTACATATGTCAGAGATAAATGGAACTAAAAGTCTGTGCATTGAAAATATTTAGTTATTCAAGTTTGTATAGGTATTAATTGTAAATAGAGTGCTATCCAGCTGGATAAAGCGGCAGTCTTTGGGACAGTGTCCCGGAGAGACATTTTGAGACATATTTGCAAGTGTTTTGAGTAAGTCTCTGACCGTGACGGTATACTAAAGATAGATGATTTTTAAAATCGGAAAATTAACACTTAGGTAAGTTTCAATAGTTTTAGAAATATTTTTTTTCTGTATATTTGTGACCTGCAGGTGTAGATTGTGTTAAATGGCTAGCAGTAGGACTAGTGGACAATGCTGTCTAAGTAATAAGTATGGCATCTTTTGAATACGTAACCAGAGGAATGATTATTTTGACTGTGAACATATTATGTTAAACAAATATTTCATAAAACTGATAATGTTTACAGTATATGAAACATTTATAATGTTTAAGATAAATTATGTGAAATGAATTTTCATAACGCATGATTTAAAGCTGTAAACAGTTAATTACAAAGTAAAGTGTGTTAAGTTAATCAAAGCATTGAAGAGAGTAGGTAGTTGTCATGTTATGTTTTATAACGTACATTTGCATTTTGCTTTATAGCCGAATAAAATAGATGACATAAAATAATTAGAACACATATTTTGGAAATCTTATGTCTGACAAGCAGAGGAGATTTCAAGTGTTTATAAACTTCAAATTATCAATGATCACTTAAATTAAGTAGTCTCTGATAACATAATATGTGGATATGGGAGACTAACTCAAAAATGTGCTATGAATATTTCACACAGTGAGAGTAGGTTTATGGAAACTCTTTTTAAGAGATGACGCGTGACGATGCGGCGAATCCTATCTTGTTCATTTACATCAATGGTGTGGATGATTCATACCTAATCAATTTACGCGAGAAAATAAGTTTTCCAATGTTGTTTATATACTTATGATCTATAATCATCAAGTGCCGAAAATAATAATTAATAGATATATTTTTATGTCAAGTAGCAAAACGATATAAAAACATTAGCGTTAGGGTATGTCCAGCACGTGTCAGTGAAAGTCGAACTACTTGACCGGTTTCTGCTCCTAAATCTGTCTGTCTGGCGCCGTTTCTTTACTCGCGTCCATTAGGTATTTACTAACTTCCTGGCAATGAGTTAACTAATTCACCGAGTTGGGTATCCTAAACTGACGTCATAAATAAATCAAAGTAGTTTTAATAGACGCCACAAACCAAGGAAATTGAGGTATTATTATTTCTTCAATATTTTTCAACAATTGTTTATCATAAATATCCATAATATTGTCCATGTAAGTAATAATTTTCAGTGGTAGTTTTAACTTGAAATTAATATTTCGCAGCACCAAGTAAAGTAATTATAATTTAATTAGCTTTAAGTACAGAAAGTCATATCTATGCACATGCAAATTTAAAAAACAAGTACGTACACAAACTTATATTTTAACAATAAACTTGTCTATGGGTATATATAATTGGTGCGCTTGAATGTATACCACTTACTGGATGTTAAACTATTTAGAATTTTGAACTTCTCTATAGGTTAAACAGTTTATCCCCCATTATTATTTTATTAATAATACAAGGCATTGCCCTCAAATGTGTATTCCTGTCACACATTAATCGATGCTAGGTCGTGTGGGCGATAAAAATTTAACCGCCGGTCTGTACATTTAGTAGGACAACGAACGTATTATTGTAAATTATGTAGGTTTGCGTGGGAGTACGGTGCCTATTTTTTAAATTTACTGACGGAGATCGTAATCTCAGGTAAATCTGTCCAGTATTCTGGATACTCGCGTACTTTTCCGGACGATTAAATTACATGATCTTTAGAATCTTGATTTGAATTTAAAGGTATTTAGAGTAAACACAAAATGAAAACTCTTAACTCAACACCGTTGAGTAAGCATGTATATATTTTTATAACGTGAATTAATTTACCTAATTTCATTGTAGAGATTGTCGTTATCGGGATAAATGCACTCACGAACGTTATATGAATGAGAAATACACTTAGACATGAGCAGTAATATTTTAGCATTCTTTGGTCAAGGTACAGAATTAATTATAATAAAGAGAGTGGCAACCATGTACCTAATACACATAACTGACCTTGCTCCATCTATCAAAAGACTGGTGATGGGAAATTATCGATACATAGTTATCTCAAAATGTCACAATTACAGTGAATCGTACTTACCTACTTTATACCATACACCAAAATATTGTTACATTATCATGAAATTATTTAAATACAATAAAATATGATAATAAATGTTAAATAAATAGAAGACCACTATGCTATAATACTTATTATCTAAAATAAATAATACCTATAGAGATTGGAGTTAAAAGCCCTGCCTCAATATTAAATTGAGTTTTCTTTTCGTTAGCCGCTCAAGTACCTGAAGTATGCGCTTTTATAGTGCACTGGGTCATGTTATGCTACGAAAATAGACTTCAGCTGTGCGGCAAAAATGAAACATACCTTGTACTATTGCATTATATTAAATACTAATTACAATTTATTTTGGTAAGTACCTATTTTATTTTCTTTTGTGCTTACGGCTGGCCGTTAAGAAAATTTTGCATAACAAAACCTAACGTCGTCGTGTTCCTTTTTGGCTTAGTACATAGTTATAAGACTTGAAATATATAATACTTTGTGATTTATATAAATCATTAAAATTGTAAAAGTCATAATTATTAATAATACAAACATAGTACTAATTTAGCATCGATAAAAGAACGATACAACACTAAAAGATCGCCGTCATCGAGTCGAAAATATCATCTCACCTTTATTTCTGGCGTGCGGTGGGAATGCGTAAACAAAAATCCCCACAATTCGCACAATCCCTGGAATCGCGCTCGGGATCACTTTGGGACAACTGAGAATGTCCTTCATGTCCCTGACAGTCCATTTCACTGGAATATTAGGACATTCCCGCAAGCTAGATAACCTAGATTGTCCCGGACAATGCGGGGTGTTGCTTTGTTTTAACTATTGTTCCCAAAGGAAGTAAAAGTAGCAAAGCCCTTTGTGGAGAGTAAAACGTTTTGTTTAAAATATGTAGGTAACAAGCTAATCAAGATATACATATGTTGTTTTATTTTGTGGTTTATACCCATATTGTTCATAGTGATGATGCAGTCTAGTTTAAAAATTATCTTTACATACATAATTTTTTCTTTATTACAATTTCCATATAAAGAGAATTCTACGAATTTTAATTTTCAACGTTTTCTGTTTTTCTTTTTAAATTTATTTGAGTTATAAAAAGTCGTGTTACGATAAACTTAACTGCGATCATAAGCCAATCGCTTCTTTATAAGTAGATACGTATTTATAGGTATGATTTTTATAGGCATTATTAATGACTATTAAAGGCTATTATATTTACGATCTATGATAAATCGAAATGATTACAATACAGGACAGGAATACAGGTGATCTATACAGGTGTCTTATTATTAGTTACTTACTATCTTTGTGTCTCAACAGAGCGAATGAAGTTTTGCTTCACCCAGGTACTATTAATAAATTTGAACACATACAAGTTTGTACCTACTATACCTACGTGTGGCGCAGTAATCGAGCGGGACCGCCTGCCAACTCTGCCAAGCCACGTTACGTCTGTCAATGTCACTGTTCCAGGGGTTCGATTCCTGACAGTGACTTACAATTAGTTCTTTTTTTGTTTGTGTCCGTCACTGTCCTTTGTTTTAAAAGAAACCACGTCGTGAAATAAATGTTAAATTTTTTGGAGTTTGTCTTTGGTTGCATTATTTACTTCTCATTTTAATAATAATTTATAGTTATACCTATCGAAATAAAATAAATATTGACTCCATGTGAGATATATTAAACACAGGAAATCACACGCTTTATCCCGCTTCCTGAATTAATAGAAAAAAGTTAATGTCTGGATAGTTGCATACCATCTGACGATATGACGTCACGTCTAATGCTTAACGCTCAACACTTCCGCACGATGCGATGTTCCCATAAGAGAAGAAATTATTTATAATTGTATTTACTATTTATCCTACCAAGAAATGTAAAAAGAATACAAAACATCCTAACGAGAATGGTACTTATTATGTTATATTTTATATGTTTGAATACACTACCCGCCGAATACCTATCTATAGAGATTTAATATTAGGTATAACTTAATATTGTAAAGTTAGTAACTATAAATTACTTTATCGTTAGACTGAAACTTTCCTGAAGTTCTTTAGACGACAGTGGACATCTCAAAGAAGTGAATCTCGTAAAAAAAATAGCAAAGATACAAAAAATATCTAAGTAAATTCCTTATATACCTAAGCCTCGTTTTGTAGAATGTAAATGCCACAATATCCTATGTACAAACATATCCAATAATTTGTTTTGAGTTTTGTAATTTTATGTGTTCTTCTACGTAAGCCGGAATGTAAGCATAATTAGAATTTAACGCATCGTGTCAGGAATTTCGGTAGAAGGCTTCGTTGACGGGCGTTAATAATTCGCTACAATTATGAGCATACGTACTTACGAGTACCTAGCTAGTTTTTTTTTTTCACCGGTGAATGACCCGTTTGACGATCCAATGTTTTGAGCTTAAGCATCTATGTGACAGGATATATTTTTTTATTGAAGTGTTATTAGATATTTATTTTTAAATATTTTTTAACTCACAAACAATACTATATTAATAAATGTATATACCTACTAATATTATAATGAGGAAAACTTTGTTTGTTTCGTTGTAATGAATAGGCTCAAAAACTACTGGACCGTTTTTAAAAAATCTTTCACCATTCGAAAGCTACATTATCCACGAGTAACATAGGCTATAGAATATTTAGAAAAAAAAAGGGATCCGTGCTAAGCCGGGGCGAACGTCTATATTATATATAGTTAATTTAAATGTATATCTATACTAATATAATACAGAGGGAAAGTTTGTTTGGATTGAATAGGCTCCAAAACGGCTGGACCGGACAAGTCGGTCCAGTCGTTTTGGAGCCTATTCAATCCAAACAAGTAAACAAACAAACCTTTCCTCTTTATAATATTAGTATAAATAAGTACTATTTAGAAATATAAGTTTCTGTTATAAAACAAATGGCTATAGCACATTCGATTGCAAATTAGCTAATACTTTTATCTGATCGTAGATACAATTAAGATGGAATGAAAACAAAAGTCATGTGAACAAAGAGCGCAGATTACAGAGCCAGGCCTATATTTAACAATATCGCGCGCCGGCCGTGGGACGGGCTTGCTTCTCCACAATAGCACTTTCTCCAGAAGACACTGTTGGATAAATTTGGCAAATTGTTTGAATTTTTTTAATAAAGATTAACGTCAAAACTATGAGAGGACCACCAAAGTAAGTGTAATATTTAGGTATGTCACGCAGTATTATTTAGTAAGATATTTTTACTTATATTACAACAATGCAACTAAATCTAGTAGTCAGTAAGTATTGTTGAGAAATACATAATGTGTAGGTACAGTCAGCATCAGATATATCAAAGCGGGCGAGGTACTCAAATACATCTGAACAACATTAAATTTCAATAAATTCGTTACGGCAAATAAAGCCAATAATATCTGAACGTCCAATTCGTCACAAATATAAGGGCAGCAATTTTTCAGTATAATCTGGACACATAACAACGCAAAAATATCTAAACAGTACAAGTTTTCATAAATATCTGAACACTTAAGGAAAATATACCTTAAATCACTGACATATAGTTTACATTCTAATGCACAGATGTAGTGAATATTCTGTCTCATGGTATCATTACTAGGTAAGCAAAGCAAACGTGAATTGCGACGTTGTCATACTTACTATTGTTTTCTGTTGCCAAACTTCAACTGTCACTGTTTAGTTCGTATCCTATTTAATTATGAAAGAATATTATGGTCGTTGACAAGTCGTTGTCAACATTGGTAATCAATTTTCGTCAACCTGATAATTGATTGCTTAGCCTCATGGTTTATACGTCGGATGCGCGGTCATAGAACGCGGCTGGTTTAAGTTCGAGACCAGGGAGAATTTGTGTTTTTTTTTTAATTTTATTCCTTTTGTATTTTTATTCAGATCTTATTTTGTATTGAAGACGTCGGTGAGACACTTCCAAGACTAACCTTAGTTAAATTGTGTATATTCTAGTTATAGTTTATTTAGTCTATGTAAGCTGCGTTTTGTGTAAAGTATAAATTATTATGGTAACCAGATGATGAAATGTTGAGACATGATGGAGCTTAATTAATTACATACTTTGTCGTTTAATTAAGTACGCAACAACTTCATCAATTGAAAAAGTCCGTAGGTAATAAACGAACTGCAAATACTAGTACGAGTTTCGATTCTACGTATGTCCGATCTCTGAATGTCCTGCCACCGTATTAAAGACTATAATAAATGAAGAAATAAAAAATAAAAAATCTTAAAAAACTTGCGACAAATAAAATTTTAATATAGCAGGTAACCTAATTTATTATAGAAATTAAAAAAAAAGAATATTATATGTCATATTTCCCATCCGTTAATAAAAATGAAATGCATGTGGACCAGTCGGATTCGATCCATGATGCTCGGTTTACTAAGCGATATCTTACGCATTAAGCCAAGACAGTATTATTTAGATTGTTTGAAATTTATAATAGGTATATTCGTTTGATTAGAGCCTAGTAATGATACCACGAGACAGAATATTCACTACATCTGCACAATAGAATGTAAACTATATGTCAGTGACTTAAGGTATATTTTCCTTAAGTGTTCAGATATTTATGAACACTTGTACTGTTTAGATATTTTTGCGTTGTTATGTGTCCAGATTATATTGAAAAATTGCTGCTCTTATATTTGTGACGAATTGAACGTTCAGATATTATTGGCTTTATTTGCCGTAACGAATTTATTGAAATTTAATGTTGTTCAGATGTATTTGAGGACCTCGCCCGTTCTGATATATCTGATGGTGACTGTACAATCTTGTCAGATAATTAAAAAAGACATACCTAATACAAATTAAAACCATTGAAAGATAATAAAACAGTTTTATAATTAAAGCAAACAAAATAAGTGCAAACAATGCCCATGAATTGGATTTTAGCAGCGCCTATGCTAGTAGGTTTTTTTGTACAACAAAAAATTCAAACTGAGTAACGAGTTCATGCAAAATGCATGATAGTGGAAGCTGGAACTTTACGAGAAAATGCGCGGAGAATTGTCGACGTCGACTAAATTGAAAAAGCTATCAATTTTCAAGCGAAAATTCGAAGTGACGTGAGCGCACGGCGTGTCAGCCATCACCGACTAATTCGGATGCATTTGTCTATCAGAGAATGAGAATAAAAAGTTTCTTTCTATTTTAGTGTATTTATCGTACAAATTTTTGGTTTTATTATGTGAATATTTGATACCATCTTAGGTAGGGACTTACCCGCTCGACTCAAGTGTTGTTTTGCGTAAAAATACACAATACAGAATAAATAAAAATATTATTATTTTATCCTATTTTCTTTTTTTTAGGTAAGTACATAAAATTAACAAAAGGTAATACGGGTAGTTAGGTACAGTAAATAAATTTTAATGCTATTCCTGAGAAATGTAATATTTAGGTACTTATGTGATACCTACGCGAACTAGGTTTTTTATTATGTCGTTCCATTATATGGTGCATTCATACTTGTGTAGAAGGATGTTTGTACCTGCCTTTACACCTTCGTATACGTAGTCCGCCTCACGTTCTTCCGAGATTAATGTTGTCAACATATCTTACTAATAAGCCCTATCCGGTATTACACAATACTCGCATTGTTGCAACCTCTCAGACTAAATTTATATCGTGAGAAAAACGTACACCGTAATATAGCACCGACGACTGTAAGGACCGCGCACATAAATGAAAATAAATTACTAGGTATTTTTTATTATTTATACTGCATGTACCTATTAAAGATAGGTAGGTATGTATTTTAACTTTGTCTATTAGCTAGACTATGTTTTTAAAATCATTTTGGAAAATACTATTTGGTAAATATGCAAGTAGGTAACCAATTTACAGTGAACTTTCCACTTATTCGGCAGTCATATTCTAACGTTAATTTAATGAAGTGAAAACAATACATAGTAGTAGTTCTGTTCATATTTGTTAGCGACCAATAATATTTATTATTACTTATTTATAAAGAAATAAACTGGTTCAGGTTTGTGTTTTTATAGGTGATAAACAATGTTTCAGGAGCATAATGTATTAACCTCGATGTCCATGCAGTAAAACCTAGTTCAAATGTTTATTTAGAGCCACGCAAAATCTAGTCTGCAATGCTCGAGCTCGCAACATCTGGCCTATTCTATTTCTGCTCACCTGCCAAACGTTTACTAATTTACCTACCTACATTTGCATCTAAACATAATTTTATAAAACCTTGATGATTATCGATGCTTTTGCGGTTATTTTACATTTTAATATAATAAAAGCATTATTAATAACAGATTCAAGCGTAAGTATACCTATTGATTTCAGTACACGTTGCTTGAGTTAGTACCGACGTGCGTCTCAGTTGTTTTATTATAATACCTTACAATTTTAGGAGTCAAACTTATTTTTTTCTCAGGACAGTGTCTTTTTTGGGTTTAATATACCTACTTACATGTACAATTAATCAAACATTATAAAACGGTCCTCCTATTTTAAGAAGCCGAACTGAATGACGGCGAGCCCTACCATTTTTCAGTCTTAATTAAATAGTTTAAGTATGTGCGCGGACGTAAACTAATTTGTTATCCCCTCGAGGAAACGTGCTCGCGATTCTTTATAATGAGTAAGATTTTAAAATGATGTTTGTTAGGAATGCCTCTAGTTATTTCAATTAGTTTTGAAATTTAAAAGAAGGTTGTAGGTACAATCTTAGGTAAAAGTGGACAAATTCGAGATTCCCGCGTTTCAATGAACATGAAAAGCCTTAAATAAACATTAGAGTTCATTTCTAAAAAAAAATGAGTTCGGTTTGTTTGTCTGTATTTTCTTCAATGGTAATGAAAATACTGACAAACTTATTTTGCCTTTAAAATACTTAACGCAATTAGAGACAATCTTTAGGAACCTACATTGAATTTTAAAATCAGACTTCACGTAATTCCTACTATATTTTCCCAGTTGGTAAAGTTTACTTTTGAATTAAATTACAGTTAACGAATTTTATCGCCTATTATTACAAAGTTTGGCTCCGCGAATGTTGCAAAGTACCCGAAATGAGGAAAATAAAGCCAGTAAAACGATATTTAATTTTATTTGTAATGAATGTTTAGCAAAGAAAGTAAATACTTATAAAATCTTGGAACATCCGTCGTAGTATATTAGGTATGTATCTACATAATAATTTGTGCTTTAATAGGTCATTTTCAGTATCTAGTAAATCATGGATTTCTTTCATTATTTACTTAAGTCAAAGCTATTATATATTTGATCTCTTACAACTAAGACGATGACGGCAACAACATTAACCGCTACTTTATACCTACACCATATTTTTGGATTGGATACAAGTTCGTTAGCTTACAAATGCTTTCCTTGCAGGGGTCAACAAAATCTGTAAGGTTTTTAATATAAAAGAAATATCTAGGTGTGAAATATAAATCGCGCATACATCCCCATCTCATTAAAAACTCGGAACGTTCAATCACAGTAGAAAATAGATGAGAAACAACCCGAGTATATTAGCCGAGATCCCGCCACTCGGCCGTATCTCCCGTCGTTAGTACAAACCATTAACTGGCATCGATGGGTTAAATTTATTGGTTCCGTAGCTGATAATCCCTGACCAAGGTTAAGCAATCGGTGTTCAAATGAACCCTAAAGACATTTATTTAAGTGGGTGTCTAGTATTGTGAGAGCCCGAAGTCAAGGAATGGCCCTCTACGGTCTAAAGTATTTGATAACATATTATGCAAAGATTCTACATAATATATGTTTAGTAAAAAGTAACAAAAGAAATATATTCACGTTGATAATCATTACAATAAGTACATTGATACATAATTTAAAGTTTAATATTTAAATTTATTTCATGCTCTGCTCACAGTCATAGAATATGTACTTACTCTAGTTTAGAATATAAATAAATAGCACATTGAACTTTGAAGTTTCAAAAATGAGCATCAAAAGCCGGTTCAATCATAATAACAGCTAAACAAGCCCATTAAATAGACTGCCAGTTTTCTGCGATGATCAAGGGATCTCCGAACTAGTCGTAGTTTCAAAACGACACGTGCACTTGACTCATCTTGAGTTATATTCGGAGCCTTTGATACGCGCATCATTTGCTTGCGTTACGATATATAGGTGACTTCTTTTTTCTTACGAGTTGGCTGACTGAAGTTAATAACAAGAGTAGGATGACTACTAATGGGTACCCTTAACTATACTAACGGCATTATTTGTCTCTTTCGATCATGGTTTGATTTTTCACCTAATTAGCAAAAAGTGCAATAAAACTAATTTTGTATAATATGACTTTTGCGATATTTCGCCCAGTAGAATTTGTATACTAAGCATTATGGTGAGTATACCTATATAGGATTTAGAAGTCTTATAAATAAGAAAATTACACAGGTAACTACATAGTTATGTTTCCAGACGAGTATAGTTCATCTTGCTGCATTGCACAAAACTTGTACCTACTAGGGAAGTTCAGTAGTATTGCAAGTCGTTGAAAAGAGCATAAAGTTGCGGATGGAAGACCGGCTCAAATTTTTAAAAACTTTTTGCAAGTTAATTTAAAATAAAAATGTTTTAGTGTGAAAATATAAGAGTAAGTATGTCGAGAATTAACCAAAGGCCAGTTGTTTAAAATACTTCCCCAAATGTGCACTTGCAATAATTTTTCGTTAACTAGGATAGTGTTTCAAGTACGAGTAAGTAGGTATTACCTGTAATAAATGAACTTGGGTTAAATGCATTTCTTTCTGCCACTGTAAAAGCTTTTGTACATTAGGCACCCATCTGCAGCTATGCCTTAAGTTAGTATAACTTCGAGGCATGAGAGAAGGAGGGAAATGGATTATATGATACACATATGTGTACTTAGGTAGTAAGTAATTCTGTTTGTATCTGCACATACTCACTTTGAAGATTACCTTTACAATTTTCTAAATTACAAAAAATAATATTTTTAATTCGCTGTACTTTATTGGATTATAATTTTATTTTTAGTGCTACACAATGCCTATCAAAAACCATCGTAGATTCTTAGCATTCCACTCCGTGAATTGCATACTAAACAAAAATAAATAACTCAAGAGTTTATAAATAATGAAGACTGGAGCCAATGCCCAATGGAGCTTGTTATTATAGCTACGAAATATAGGATAACGTGTGGATATAACACAAGCATAAGCTATTTTACTTATAACGCTTAAGGAAATAGATATAAGGTATAAAATTGTTACGATTGTGAGCGTAGATTTTACAAGCTCACTGAAATAATCCGAAGATTTCACGAGTCGACGCGACGATCCGCGCGCGACGCACGCGCACCGACGCGGGACTATTGGCTAAAAATAATTACGTGTTTGTTTTTGTTATATATAAAGAGTGTAGTGATTTTAGATAAATTACCATCTATTTCACAACTGACTGTTACTTTGAATGACTGAAGATAGAACTGTTTAGTTATTTAAGTTCTTATGTTTAAAAGTCATAAACGTCTTGTATGCGGTGTTATGAATTTGACTACTCATATATCTTAATATATGTTGTAATAGTCATAACTAGTTCTGCTGTATTATATAATCATGGTGGCTATGATAGAGGTAGCTGAGAGAACGAATAACAACTTTTTCAGATCATTTCTTCCAGTAAGTCTTTATATTAGTACCTATTGTAAAAGTCATTAGTTCTGTGTCTAAAAACTTAAAATCATGCATATAAGTCGTTTATACTGCGTAAAAATAATTCATCTCGTAAGAAACAGGGAGTGAAACTTGGTATGATTTTTTATCTAATTAATTTTGTAGTTCAAACTGCATTCTATATCTACGCAATAAACTCGAACATTATAAGATGCCTAATTAAGACTACAATACCAGGAAAGCTTACTGAAAAAACCCACTTCTACCAAGTCTATGTTTTATATCTGTACTCTATATATGTCAAATGTACTGATAGCTATTGTGAAGGTTTATGTTTTCTCAAATTAATGACCGATATAGTGTATCCCATCTAAAAACGGGTTCAATCGTTTAGCTGTATTTAGTAGGTACCTACATATATATCATGATGGTGGTTTTGGTCAAGTAAATGAGATCAAATGAAACAAGTAGGAACCTACCTACTTAAATAAATATGGTGAATACTTAGTCGTTAAGATATTAACGTAAATCGAGACGACTTTGAACCCCTGACCTGCTCTATCTTTATGATAACAGGATATAATGAATTAAATCCCGTAAATTTTTAACGTCATGTAACCTACTTAGGTATGTACTTTATGATAGTAATGAATAGGTACCTACTTGTACTTATCTCTGGAGTTTTTAACAAAGAGACAAAGAAAATATTCATACAATTTTTAAATTTGAAATCAAGCCAAGAAAGTGTCCTTGGCTAATTTATCTTCTAGACAGCGAGACGAGAATTTCATGGGTTATAATATTTTCAGCCCTATGTTGTTAATATTCTTTTATGGTTTAACCGCAGAGTTTTTTACATACCTACACTCATAAGTAACACCTATTAGTACATAATTCGCATTATAGTGTTCTTTGTATACCTATGAGTTTTATGCAATTCTGTAGAAATAAATCAAATATTTCTCACATTTCAGGCTGTTAACTCTCCACCGGTGCCACATCGAGACATCTCGGGAACATCTTCAACAACATATCGACCCTACAATGGAGATCACGCGCCCCTGCAGCATCACGTCATCAGACCTACTCCAGCAGCGGGAGACCCTGAGCGCAAAAAAGAAAAGAAGTGGTCGATAGGGAAGCTCTTCAGAAGAAAGAAAAAAGATGAAGAAAGTGCATCCTCCTCAGAAAGCGAAGAGAGTGGCAGTTTACGCTCACCTAATAAACGGAAATCAAAAAAGAAAAAGAGAATTCCAGCTGTAAATAACTTTGATCATATAGTGATAAGAGAAACGAGGAGGGCACAGAGCCTTGGTAAACCCAATGGCCGGGACTTGACAGATGATGGAGTTTTATCAGACCCGTCTGCGGGCTTCATAAATTATAAGCCCAGAGTGAGAGAAGCTCATGCAGTATCAAAAGAGTCATTAAGTTTAAGAGATGACGTTTTAACCAGGTCCGGGAAAGTTGTGCCCGAAACAACGATGAGAAAAACAAGAAAGGGACGTTTAAAAGCTCGAGTTGAAGCTTTGAGAAATAGCATAAGGGGTGAATCCAGTAGTGACGAGGAGTCCCTGAAATCTTCCAACTCTTCTTCTATGATTCGATTCAGAAGTGATGACTCTTTGATGCGATCAAGAGACAGTTCCTTAAATAAGAGATCAAGAAGTGCAAGAAACGAACGATACATAAAAAGATTGTCTCGTGATGAAGAAAACCAGCTGAACAAAGAAGCTGAGCTACTACAACAAGGTTACACGAAAGCTGAAGTAGAAATGTTAACAAGAACCCCTACGAGTCAAAGTAGCGGCTATGGAACCTGCAAACGTGATCAACATAAACAAAAAACCGAAATGTACAATGACTTGAGCCGCAGACCTATTAAGTCTGAATCAATATCATCATTTCCATCTACTCAAAGCTACCCGTCATCAATTAACTTTAATGCAAAGATTAATAACGAACATATTAACTACTCCGTGCAATATCCGGGTAACCTTATTAATAAAGAACCGCTATATGTTAACGATAGTAGAGTAAAAAATGTTTTTCCATCTAACGAAAATACAGAAAAGGTAATGTGTGTTAAGTTTCCTTTAGGAAACGTTACTAATATTAAGAGAGAAGAAAGAGCTCCACCAGTGCCACCTCCCCGCGACATGCATAGGAAAATTTCAACCCCTCTATCGATGTACTATGAAAAAAACTCAGTAGTATCCGATAGAATGGGCAGCAATCAGAATATAACGCATGGCGTACCTAACAATGACTTTGAACGAGTAATGAGACGAAGTCAGGAAAGAACAATAAATCACGGACATAACGGATTGCGCCGACCAATTTCGAATTCTGAGGACCATATTGCGATGGCAAATAATGAATACCTTCAGCACTTTTATCAAAGAACTGAACAACCCAGGCGTCCAGCATCAGTGTCAGCTGAACCAAATCATTACGGAATCTACGCGTTCACTCCACCTTGGAGAAAGAAGGTAGAACAGGCAAATTTGGTTAAACCAGAGCCAGTTCAAACGAGAAATGATTTCCTGTACTACGCTGATCATAGTCCCAGATCACGTAGACCTATAAGTATAAAATCTAGTCAGAATGGTTATGATAACCAGTATCTAAGTGATTCCCAAACTTCAATAAAGGTAGCTGAGCCTGCATACCGTAGGCCCAAAAATGCATCAGAATTTTGGAAAAAACTAGATGATGCAGAGAAGTTAAAAAAGCAGCAAGAGCTGTATGCTATCAGAAGTAACAGCGAACAATTACGAAATTCTCAGAGAGTTCATCATTATTCTGAAGGATGTAATGGAATTTCAAATAAAAATGAACATGATTTACGAAACAAAAATCGAGCTGCTAGTGTTGATCATTCGCGAGATGTTACTGACGGTGCTAAAATGTGGAAGGCAACAACAGAATACAAAAGATCAATAACTGTTGATCCTCCAAAAACAGTTTCATCCCCAACTTCAAAGACTCATGTTCGTCATAAATCTGACACTTATGTTACAAATAGTTATCAAATTCCATCAGACGACGATAAGAGCTCTGAACGTAGAAAGTCCACAAATCTTGACGACGCTCTAAATGAACTAGAAGCAATTTATAATAGTTTAGGGTTGGGTGACGAGGACCTTTTAGACAGAGCTGAAAGACGAGAATCAATGACGCCTAAATACAATGATCAGTATAATGACTGGAATGGAAACGATGATGAGGTCCAATTACGAAGTCAAACAGGTACACCTTTAAGACGTATGCCAAGAAGATCAACGCTACCTGATAAGTTACAAGATGATATGGCTTTCCGCAGATTAAATTCTTTTACAAAAGAAAAGCCAAACATAAAAGAGGCCCAAGCTCAAATTAGCTACATGCTTGCTTCACCAGTATATGTACCTTATGCATCAGATGACGATAGATATTCAGAACGCAATGAACCTGATATTGTTCATGACGATGTGGTATATAGAAATATAACGCAAACCAATAATCGCTTAAAAACACTTGAACCGCAACCACCGTTTGGTATACCATTAGGTCCAGTTTCTCCAGCTCCTCAAAGTGACTATTTGCATGCAACGCCTGAAAATAAGGCGCGTTCGCGATTTATTCCTAGACGTTCCCCAGATATCGTATCTGATGACTTAGCTTATAGAAGCTTAAGAAAAGATAGTAGACATTCATCTTTGTTTAACAATGATGACTTGAACGGTCACATTAATAACAACCTCGGTAATAGTGAGTATCCCTACACAAAGGAAACATCTGTTAATATGAAGAAAAAACGGGCTGTTAGATCATTATCGGCCAATATATTTACAATGATACAAAAGGAAATAGATGACGCATTAAATATGAGTAAAACTGCCACACTGCAGAAAACTAACAGTAATAGTGATTTAATGAGGCGATTACGCGACACTTTTGAAAACAATGACAACGAGCCGGAACCCTATCCACGAAACAAGGTAAAGCAAAGACATAATACTACTAGTATCCTTGGTAACAATTCGCACATGTCCAATCATCATTTTGCAAAAGATGACTCATGCATTCATAATGACGATAAACTTCTTCATAAATCTGCATCTTGTGATAAGTCTAAAAGCTCATCCCCATCAAATAGATCACCTCAATCTTCTAAACGGTCATCAAAAGACGAATTTCAGCAAGTGCTTACTATGCTCGCACAAGAAGCTATGGATACTAGCAATAAATTAGGCGTAGCTTTAGCTGAGTTAGATAAAAATAGAAAAAATGGTATGGAGAAAAAGCCTGAAGTAAATAGTAGGATCTCTGATAGTAGAGCTCTATTTTTAAATGGCTTAACAAATAATTCTTATGATTATCCGGTACCAGAAGTAAAATTAGTTAATGTGCATTCAGAAGTGCTCCAAGAACCTTACAAAAAGAATGTGAAATCTGACGACGAACTTACTAAAGGACAAAAAACTGAAGATAGTCTTTTAGCTATATCAAATCAATTGCATAAAGTTGAAGATCAATTGAAACATAGTATTGAAAAAGAACTGAACTTTAATGATGAAAGCAAAACGCTATCGAATTACGTTCATATTAATGAAGAGCCTCATAAAGCACAGAAAAGTACAGTTATTATACCAGATAAAAATCAAATACCAGATGTCGTACCGCTAGTCGTGCAGAATGATTATGTTGAAATTGAAAATATGTCCTGTGAATCAAGAAATAGCATGCAGAAAAATGATGAGGAAACCAAAATAAAATACCCTCAAATAAAATCAACAAATCCATTTTTAGATACTGATGATAAGATAAAAGAAATCAACGAAATAAATGCTTTCAAAGAACTCAAGGATGGTATATCTGATTTAATTGCTGGAATTTCGGAAGTAAATGAAAAATTGTTTGTACCGAAAACTGCAAAAGTTGAAGAAAATTTAAAACCTACTCAAATTGGTATGACAGAAGCTAGTAAACAGCTGTCTCAAGTAATGCAAAGTAACCCTAAGCCAGAAAATGACAACAGAGCGTCTGTTAATTTATCTATTTATGAAGATGATTTAGAAGTTAAAAAGGACGCTGCTGATTCCACAGAATACAACTCATCAGAAGAGTTGGCAATTATTTTCAATTTAGACGGTAATCTTAAATTGCGAGCAAATGCACTTGAAACCCAAAAAGAACCTGAAAAAGCTGTTAGAGATGATCTAAGCTCACCTAAACTAGTTCAGACAATGAATCAACAATTGGGACTCTCTGTAGACCAGAGTCGATCAGGAGACTGTTCGATGAGCCAAGTAGACTCACTGCCTACAAATGTGGTACCGTGGAGAACTAAAAGGCAAAATCATAATTCACAAAACGATAGTCAAGGTATGTGGCCCATTATCATGCATGGTGTTTGGTTTTAATTATAACGCTTTTTTTGTGTTTTCATTAGTTTTTAGTTCTGCCAGTTAATGGAATGCATTATTTTTGTTTAGTTTAGTTTTTTTTTATTGTTTTGACAGGCGATAACACGCAGTCAAAGCACGATTGGCACGAGACTGGCACGTTGATGTTAGCTTGTACGTACACGCTGATGATCTCACAGCACTTGGCGGAGCTGGACTGGTTGACGCTGCTCGGTTTACTGCTGGCTATCATCACCATCATCGCTATGCTAATAATTTAACTACCTACCTACCTAAAGATGATTTATTGGCGATTTACCCATTATGAAATACAGTTTTTAGGTTTCGTAGTGAACTAACGAGGAACCCATATGGATTCACCAAGTTTATTTGAGCTGATTAGGTACACATAAGAAGTACCTAGTCGAAAAACTTATTAATTACTTTACTGTGCATGAAGCAATCTTTCATGGAACATTTTACTACCTATTTATCTAATAAATAGATATAACTGAAGAGAAATATAATCGCCAGTGTATCAGCTTTTACATTAATTTACAAATACTTACTTTTAAAAATTGTTTTTTATAAAAAAAACATTATACCTAGTATGCACTGTTAATTGATTGTTTATAATTCTGAAATTGTTGAGCTGTAAATCAGCATAAATAATCGCTTGTAAATTATTTCAAACTTACCTACCTACTAGACTAATTGAATTGAGATATTAACAAATTTCAACGAAGCTTTGCATAAGTTACTTATTAACCACTATAATATATAAAGCTACTGCGGCTAAATATAGATTCATACTTCATGTAAGTTATACTTATCGATTAAAACTATATCAAACTAAAAAAAATCTTTAACAAATCGTGGAATATTTTTTATAAAGTTAATTAAATTTTGGAACATAGGTAGGTTTTAGTTTAATATTATGTAAGATTTTGTAATTTCATGCGTTTTTACTTCAAATATCTATTCAGTAATCCTAATGTTATATAGCTGTGATGTATAATGTCTACTTAAGTGTTCTATTCCTTAGTGATAATTTATAAGTAGATTATAAGTAGACAGGAAGGTAATCCACCTACTAAAAATTATATTGCTATATAATATAATCATGTAATTAGTTTAGTACCTACTTACTTTTATTTAACCTATGCGTTTGCAAATGTGAACCAGTGTAAAAATGACGGCTTTTTGTGCCCGTTTAATATTCGCATGAACTGCATGTTTTAAGTTGTGATAATTATGTATTTTTTGTGACGCGCCGATCGGTTGGCCAAACCAGAGGCTTGTCGTAGATTGACAAATCGTCTATTTACTGTCACTCATTAATTAAAAAAGTATTACGGAAACGCACTACAACAAGTCTCACATGTGCCAGCCTGACATTTGAAAATAACGCGACAAAATCTCTGTACCTAACTGTTTAGATATGTGCTATCTATTTATTTAGGTGCAACAGGGTTAATGCCGAAGATTGATACGACGTCACGTCAGCGTTCGCTCTTACGTTTGGTGTCGATTTTCAATTGATGTGATGTCATATTGATCTTCGGTATAGATCTCTAAGGGCAGAAGTTTTGTTGTGCGCTAATTCTTTTTTTTTTGACAAGCTTACAATATTCTTTTTACTTATATACCACTTAAATTGTTTTAAGGCAGTTTTTTTTTATTTAACACAATGTATTTTTTTATAAATTACGTACCTTTATGAACTTACCTATAATGACTACAGTGATTATTTTAATTAGCCATCTTTTATCTTTTGTTCCCTAATATTTATGTACGTATAGGTAGATGGGTTCCAAGATTATTATCTAGGTACAGATATATGTTTAGGAAGTATATCTATGAATACGTACCTACCTACCTATGGCACAAAAGGAGCTCCAAAAATACAGACTACTGGCTGAACTATAATAATTATTAATACTTATACCTTTATTTGATAAAAAAAAGGTATCAATTGGACGTGAATAAATTGGGCATTTAATTCACTATTTTTAAATAAAGGTTTACCCATGTACCTATTTATTTTTATACAATGTGAGTAATATTTTTAATGAAGTCATGATTTATTTCTAGGTGAAAACTGACGCCTTCGAGTTCTCTGCCAACTGCTTACAAATACGTTAAATAGGATATTTTGGCACACCTTGGATAAGAAAAATTAAAGACTACTTACTCAAAATAGTCTTGAAAGTACTACTTACTTAAAAATGCTGTTATAGACTTTCCTGAAACTGTATTATCCAGTTGGTAGCTATTATTTTATAGATATTAAAGCGTTTGGTTGGCGATATTGCTGCTAGTACCGCTTATGAAACCAAAAATCTGTAAGTAATTATGTTTTGTTTTTGTAGTGTAGGTACCTACATTAGTTGCCTCATTTGAAAAAAATGTACCTAGTTTTTCTTACCACCAACTACATTACTTATGACTACAATATATACCTAGGTACTACCTAATAGGTAGAACTGAGGTAAATAACGATTGCCTACTTAACTATATCGATGTTTTGTAATCAAAACCACTATATTATCTTAATATTATAGGTATGACATTTTAAACTGTGTTTGTATTGTATGTAGAGGCTTCCAATTATTTTTAAGAAGAGCGTTATTTATATGAGAAAAAATATAAGTTGAATAAAAAGTTTCGGTTTTAAAGTGTCTTTTTTAATTTACCTACGTTCAATTACTTAGGTACCTATTTACTACGTAATGGTATCTTTGAGAGATTAAGTACCTAGATATATTGATTAACCCTTTCGACGCGAGAGCCTAGCGGCGCGCTGCACTACTCCTGTGCGCAGGCCTAGTTACGTTTTGCACCTCTCCCAGGCGCACATACATTTCTTTTCGTGCTAAAATCCATGATGCAACGTGTGCATCATTGCGCCCGCTAGGACCGTTCGAAAATCGGCCGAACAAACACCGCATGAATGGATGGTTCATACGCTTATTTTAATAACCAATCACTAAATGTTTTTCCTTTGGGTGAAATAAAAGACAATATTTTTTAATCATTCAATGTATTATTATTATAAATTAGTTTTTTTTGTGGTTTCTGTAACAATCCCCTCCTCATTATCCCTGTTTACTTCTTGCTGTTTTGATACGTTTGATATTTATTCGACATTGCACATTAAATCCTGAAATATAATATAACCCTAGAATAAGATATTCCGTAATTATCGACATTTTGTCTAAACCTTATGCAATTAAAATCGTAATTATAATTTTAGCTACATAATCCAGGTATTATAGAGAAATCATCGGACAAAGTACTTACCAAGCGGCATCGGCAGATCGCTTCTTGTTTGGCCAATAGATAAAACAGCAGATATCGGGTCCATAGGGTTTACCCTAGGTTCAATCGAGGGTGCAGTATCAGAGTCCAATGAGATAGCCGAGTCAATCGGAGAAGCATTATTCAAGTCAGTAAAGAAAGTCGAGTCCATCACAGCTAGTGTCGTATCAGAGTCCATTGAGATTAGTACAAAATCTTAATAACAACTGAAGGCACTTAGATGCGCAAAGACACGAAGTGTACAGTCAGAGTCACAGACCAAGACTGTACGTTGTAATTGCATAGGAAGAATTATTACCCACCCCTGTATCCCTAAACTAGAACACGTGCAAAAATCAATTAAAACCAACAACTACCAACATCTATTGTTTGATTGTTATCTTCAAATATGGTCGTAAGTCAATGTCATTACGCCGAAAGAGTTTACTTTTGATGTCCAGGTAAAACCGACTACCTAATTCTAACGTCCATTGTTTAAGGGAGATAGGTATTGCGCACGACCCAGACTTCAGTCAGTTTTATTGCCTTTCTTTGTTCTTGTTTCCTTTTATATTTAACGACATCCTCATTTTATAAAATAACAACTAGTGCATTTGTCTGGAAATACCCAGCCGCGGCTATGTAGTCGATTGTGTCGCAGGTGTCGCCAAAGAGTGGATTACTTGGAATAGATAACGAAATTATAATTACTTACTGCATTGGAATGAAACAACTTTAACGGATTTAACTCGCGTATTTTATTTTTACCATATCATATGTATATGTACTATCACTTTAGCATAAGACTATTGTCAGCTCAGTCGTGCTACTATTATGGAATCTGTAAAGGCTCCGAAATGTCAGCCAATAAAAATAAAATACGCGAGTTAAATCCGTTAAAGTTGTTTTTCCGATGTATAATAACTGCAATCAGAAATTATTAATTACTTACTGCAATTCGGCTCCTTTGTTTTGAAATACCCAGCCTTATTTTTAACCCCCGACGCAAAAACGACGGGGTGTTATAAGTTTGACGTGTCTGTGTGTGTGTGTGTGTATGTGTGTGTGTGTGTGTGTGTGTGTGTGTCTGTCTGTGGCATCATAGCTCCCAAACGCATGAACCGATTTTGATTCTGTTTTTTTTGTTTAAGAGATGAATATGTCGGGAGTGTTCTTAGCTATGTTTGATGAAAATCGGACCAGTAGTTTAATACATAGAGGGGGGTGAAAGAGGGGATGGAAAAATAAATGTCCACAAATATACTCGAGTGGGGTATCAAATGAAAGAGGGTCACGAGTACATTACAAAATTGAAATTATAATGAAAATCGGTTGAGCTGTTCAAAAAATATAGGGAGTGAAAGTGGGGATGGAAAATCAAATATCTACAAATATAACCGAGTGGGGTATCAAATGAAAGAGGATCACGTGTACATTACAAAATTGATGTTATAATGAAAATCGGTTAAGTAGTTCAAAAAATATAGGGACTGAAAGTGTGGAAATGGTTAACCAAATGACTACAAATATTACCGAGTGAGGTATCAAATGAAAGAGGACCACACGTACATTACAGAATTCCATGTAAAATGGAAATTGGTTAAAAAAATAATAAGTTACCTACCTACTTTCAAAAAGTATGAAATTAAAAAAATACATTAAAAATTTTAACAAACCCCCGACATAAAAACATAAAAGCCGTCTAAAAATTATAAAAATAATAAAAACTTGATATTAGGTAGGTACCTAAGTATTAATAGGTATTTCTACAAAGAAAACGTCATGTCGGGGGGACCGCTCATCATTTACCTAATTGTACCTACCTATATTTACCTAGTATGTATCGAAATCTAAGGTCCCCCCGACATGACGTTTTCTTTGTAGAAATACCTATTAATACTTAGGTACCTACCTAATATCAAGTTTTTATTATTTTTATACTTTTTAGACGGCTTTTATGTTTTTTATATATTTATTTGCAGCGTCGTTTAGCACTTTAGACCTACAATGCATAAATTATTTATAAAATACAAAGTATTAGTAGTAAAGTAAATAATTGGTTGACGTAAAATGGCGAAAACACCATCCAGTTGCGATCCCTTTTTGCTTGCCAAAGAAAAAAAAGCTTTAACACAAGTGTCATAACGTATAAACTTGCATTTAAAAAAAAATACTTAAGACCTTTTAACTTCGTGTATTGACAAAAACGGTTCCCTGCGGCGCAATGATGCACCGTAGTTATCATGCCATTATAAGGTGAAAATATTGATGTTTTGTAAAAATAACTGTTTATATTTCCGTGATTATAACTAACCTTCAGATTTATCAAAACAAAAGAAAAAAAATCTTTATTAAATATACTGAAAACCAATGGTCAAAGTTTGAAGTGTTTTTTTCTGAACTTACAAGGAAATAATAACTTTAAAAAATTGTAATAGTTAGATGTCTTTGTCAACAACCCAATCCCACCCAAAAAAAATATATGATTAAACAAAATACTATGGCAAAATCAATTTTTGTTATGTAGCACATGTGCATCATGCGCATGGCAGGTACTGTAAACCCATGATGCACATGTGCATCATGCGCCGCGGGGGTCTGCAATTCCATGATGCACATGTGCATCATGCGCACCCAAAGAGTTAAAGTACTTAGGTAGGTAACTGGTGGTTAAAATGGGTGCATAAAATTTAGACATACCTACCTACTTACTCTTACTTAATTATTGCTTAGGTACCTATCTACTTACTGGTTATAATCTCTACCCATGAGTACCAACATTAAGTAGGTTTTTATAGTTACTTTTAGTACCTAACTACAAGTAAAAATACAATTCCACCGCTATGACAATATAGATAACTATGTAGGTAATAGGTTATTAGCCGTTCACTCTCAACATATCTACTTAATTACTCACTACAAATCTATAAAATAAAAAACTGAAAATATTAAAATACTTACCTAACTAAAAAAATGTTTATGAAAACGTAGCCAAGTTAAATTTATGTACATTATTGCCATCTAGTACAAAAAACTTGAACTATAAATACCAATTAGTTTGTACCAGTCAATAAGCGCCATCTACTTTTTCCACGATAAACTTCAACTCGAGGTTCACAAGGGAAAAATACCTTGATATATTAAAAGATGTCACTAATAACATAAAGAAATTGCAAATATAGCTTAGTTACTCAATCTTAAAGTTGAAATACGGATTTATTTTAATACAATCTATTATTTTTACCTAAATTTCATTTATTTGTCTTACCGACTCTCATCTTTAAGAACTCAAGTTTGCTATATAATTCAATGGCTGAATAATGACAGTGATAAAATGGTAAAACTAAATAAAGGCAACACTGACCTACTAACTGTCATACGTTGGAATCGAGCGTGTTGTGAATATTTTTGCAAACGAATTGTTAATTATTATGAATTATGTTTCATTTAAACCGCTTGTGATAACTTGTTATAGTGGGATTTGTAGTGTTTAGTGTTTTTACCATTGTTAATGAAATACTTCGTCGTGCATATATTCTACAGGATTTTAAACATCATCCTACTTTGTTCAAGTTGACCTGCTTCGACTGTGATTTTTAAAAGGTAACGGTTTATTTTATTTATGTTCTATTATAAATGAACTAAGGAATAAGATACAATCTATATGGATCTGTTAGGGTTTATTTCATGTTTATGCATTGTTTATTATAGATTTTCTATTTTGCTAGGCAATTATATCGACTGCGTGAAATGTTTCATTAGTCCGCCTTTTACTTATAATGTAAAGAAACATTTCATTACACTAGAAGTCTCTGCTGCTGTGGTCTTGATTGATACATATTCTTCTTAACTGCGAAATAAATCATACTACATATTTATTGTCCTTTATATACATACCTGGTAATCTTGTTAACAAACAGGTCATGGACATAGGAAATAAATCTCGACCAGTGTGTCCTGTGTCCAAGAATTGAACAATAGATTAATTTTAAACTGTTATGATTTCTTCCGGGAGTGTGTCCGAATTTGATTGTTTGATTTGAGACCATCATCATATCAACATATTTACATTTGTAACTAGTAACTATTTGATTTGAATGTTTCAATAATATGTTTGCTGTTTGCTTCCTTGGGTCATGAAGTTTAAAATATTGTATTCATTATTTAGGTATAATCTGTCAGAATTGTAGGATTTTTTTGTAATGAATACTTAATGGTAATTGTTTCATTATTTGCAGTTTATATAAATTAAAAATAAGTTTTCATGAGAACTTAAATCATAGCTTATACATTTTTAAAATTTGAGGTTGTGTTGTCCCAAAGACTTAGGAATTTACAAGAAAGTGAAGGAGGTGACATGAATGTTCATGTACCTCAATCTTTGTAACAATAATGTTAATATTTTATACCTACCTACCTACTTACAATTAAACACCAAAATCAAGTAAATTTGAATTAAAATTTGAATAAAAATAAGGGTTTGGATTATGTTTATTATTAATTGTGGAACTTACAAATCCTTTATAGAATTTGCATTAAGTAGAAGCATTTGCACTTTAAAATCATCTATAATCTTAAATTGGTTTTAGCTTGACCTTTAACCCTTTTTATTTAATCTGTGCACTCCAGCTCATTTCCTTTATAATGTTGGTACTATTTTAGATATAAGTAATAATATTTGGATAAACATGATAAGGTTAATTCCGATAAAGAAATATAGCCTTGGAATTAACATATTTAGGTAGGTATCTATATGTTTTCAGGTTGACTTATTTTGAGATTTAAACAGTTAAGTATTATAAAATAATCATAATATAAGATTATACATAATCTTAGATATCTGCCTATCTAAAATGCTCCAAGAAAAAATGTATTTTTATTGTTTACACTTTCATTATCATTTTTATTTTCACATTATCCAATTAATTACCTTCCTTTTTAGCAAATGAAAATGTTGTTTTGACATCACATAGGTAACTAACCAATTGACTAATTGAACTAATAATTTAATTATCTACCAGGTAGATAGCTGTTCAGATGTTAAGGTACCTACTAGGTGGGAGTTTTCTGCTTTTATCATGTATTCATTACCTACCTAAGTGAGTCTCTGACAGATCTTAAGGGTTTTCGACTAACAATAACATATTCGTCGTCTACACATCTAGGTATATCGGTAGGTACCTACGTTACTGATGTTGTCGATAGTACAGTAGTTGCAACGGCCAGTGCAACGATCGCAATAATCAACGGACCGTGAACACTTGTATCCATGTAGGTACCTGCTGAGCAATAATTGTGGTTTCCGTTGTTTCCCAGTTTTTAAACCGACGTCTTGAGACACGTGATAATTATCATCGAGACCAGTAAGTATTAAGTAAACTGTATACCTACTTACGTAATGTTTCAAGTAAACTACTTACGAATAGCACGTAAACTACCTACCTATTTGTCGCGCGCAGCATCTGTCACTGTTATACTTTTGCCATGAGTGAAAGAGCAAGAGTGACGGATACCTTCTCACACGGCAAAAACCTTACCTACGTGCTAGCCGGTCTGGAGTGCAAGAACTTTGACGCACGTGAAAATACCCACCTACCTACCTATCTCTCACTGTCTGACTCTCATTCTCTCACTGCGAAAATATGACAACCAATTGATCGATTTCGGTACGCACCTGCCATCGAAGTAGATTATTTGTAGTAAACCATGTGAAAGGCTTTTCCATAAAGCGTACTAAAAAATTTAACAAACCCCCGACATAAAAACTAAAAGGCCCTCTAAAAAGTGTAACAATAATAAAATCTTAATATTAGTTACCTAAGTATTAATATTTCTACAAAGAAAACGTCATGTCGGGGGGACCGCTTTTCATTTAGGTGTACCTACTTACCTAATATTTACAATCTACCTAAACCTACGGTCCCCCCGACATGACGTTTTCTTTGTAGAAATATTAATACTTAGGTAACTAATATTAAGATTTTATTATTGTTACACTTTTTAGAGGGCCTTTTAGTTTTTATGTCGGGGGTTTGTTAAATTTTTAATTTATTTTTTTATTTCATACTTTTTGTAAGTAGGTACCTACTACATATTATTATTTTTAACTAATTTCCATTTCACATGGAATTTCGTAATGTACATGTTATCCTCTTCCATTTGATACCCCACTCGGGTATATTAGTCGACATTGGGCTTACCATTTACACTATTACTCCCCATAATTTTTGAACTACTTAACCGATTTTGATTATGATTTCAATTTTGTAATGTAAACGCGATCCTCTTTCATTTGATACCCCACTCGGGTATATTTGTAGACATTTGGTTTTCCATCCCCACTTTCACTCCCAATATTTTTTGAACGACTCAACCGATTTTCATTATGATTTCAATTTTGTAATGTACTCGTCACCCTCTTTCATCGGATACCCCACTCGAGTATATTTGTAGACATTTATTTTTACATCCCCTCTTTAACCCCCCCTAATTATTAAACTACTGAGACGATTTTTATAAAACATAGCTAAGAACACTCCCGACATATACACCTTTTAAACAAAAAAAACAGAATCAAAATCGGTTCATGCGTTAGGGAGCTATGATGCCACAGACAGACACACACACACACAGACACGTCAAACTTATAACACCCCGTCGTTTTTGCGTCGGGGGTTAAAAAGGCATTATGTACAAATCGCTTTTGCATGGTTTCTAATGACGCGGCCACAAATTGCATTCATTATCGACGCAGAATAGAAACTTAATACCGACCTAGAGAGCGATGAAATTTAGAACAGAAATCTTACAAACCAAAAATAATATAAAGATTATCTTATACATGGACTGATTCTTTATATGTAGATACTTACATAAAACAAACTTATGAACCAATATAGGTTCATAAGTTTGTTCTAATAGCAAAAGGAATGTTACAAAATAAGCAATTGGTCCAATAATAATGCTGCCTATAGACTTTAAGTAGAGTGTAAGACATCGCTACTTATAATATCCCTCACTAACAGAGAAATTATGAAGTACTGTTAGAATCATATCAAATTGCATAAAGTTGATAGATATACTTACATAGGTTCTACTTATCTTAGGTAACTACTACTTACCTATCTTAGAAGTGCTGCGTCAATACGACGTATCTTTGTCACACTCCTAGTAGGTACCTATTGTGTTTTATGATATTTAAATTACATCCATATTCCATAACACTCATGAATGTGATCTAGTATCTATATAATAGTTTCTGGATAGGTATTATTTACACTATTACCTTGTAACCAGGTAGTAGATTTTATTTAGATTATTACATTTATTAGATACTAGCTTCTGCCCGCGACTTCGTCCGCGTGGAACTCCTCCTTTTTTGCAGTCGGTTAAAAAGGTAGCCTATGTCCTTTCTCAGGCTCCAGACTTTCTTTGTACCAAATTTCATTTAAATCGGTTCAGTAGTTTTAGCGTGAAAGCGTAACAGACAGACAGACAGACAGACAGAGTTACTTTCGCATTTATAATATTAGTAAGGATAGATTAACATTTAGGCTGTCATATCAAGTCTAGTCTTAATCTTTTCGACAATGGAATGAAATGCGCGGGGAGGTAGGTATTTTCAGTATTCTTACGCTGCTACATGAGTGGTTTACACGTTCCTTTGAGAATAATAGTATTTTCTGAATATAGATTGACGGGCTCCAGGGATTCCATTTAGTTTCACAATCGCTTCTATAGGTATGTGATTTCTCGTTTGTATACCCATACAAAATGTAAATACGAAGGCAATGCCGTACCGTACCCCAGTTCAATTTCTATCGAGTTTCATTTTATCAGATTTATCTGTAAATCTATTTAAAGAAAATCTGCAACTTATACAATAGATTTATTATATACTACTTCAGCAACGGTAGATTTATAAAACGTAAGTTTGGTAGGTACCGTGTAGGTACATTACTAAATCCGCCTACATTTAAAAAACCTGTTAGCTATGATAATGAATTATAATGTAGATATTTTACACATCTGGTCATCACATACTTTCACCTCATTCTTGTCCGTAAATTAGTTCTCTGAGCTTTCTTCCTGAATAAAGCATTTCCTGCTATAGACATTTCTACGTAGCATGCAAGAATTTGGTCCATAACTAGAGCTATACCACAGATCACAGATAAATAGCCTTATCATGATTTAAGCTTTGTGATGAGTAGACTAAGTTCTTTGTAAGTAAATTTGCTGTTGTTGGCAAATTTCACACGTTGTTCTTATTTCATAACTGCGTCAATTTTAATTGGTTTCTTCTGTGTCAATTGCATATATTTCGATTTTTTGTTGTGGTTGTCATTTTGTACTAATGTGTACCAGGTTCTTATTCGTGGTTTGTATTAAGTACAGTTTGTACTGCATAGTAACCATTTTAGCGTTTTCAATTGGCAATATGCATCAGTTACGGCGAATTTCTTCCAAGTCATCGATGTCCAGAGGAGAACCGGCTTCCGCATGACGTGTTCCGACCGCGACTAATGGGCCGCGTCGTCGAGCCAGTAATGCTCTTCACGCCGCGCCAACAGGTGCGTTTTGCTAGGTACTCCTGCGTTCTTCATTAACCCTAGTACCTACGTGACACACGAATAGCTTTGACCGTTATTGTTTTGTGTTATCAGTGAGTGCTGTTGTTATTTTGAGATATCAAATTACAAGTTTTGCGGGCTGAGGTTAAAGGTAAATAAATATATTAATGAATATGTTAATTTATACTTACGAACGAAAGTTTTTGTTAAGCTTATTATTTTTTAATCTAAAGTCTGGGTTAAAGTTCTGAAGATATGTCAGCTTTTATATTTGAATTTCGATACGAATATTTTATGATTTAAATGTATAAGCTATTAATATAGATTTATATTCCGTTGGTGTGAGTGAAAGTTGTTGCAATTGAAAACCGTAAATCATGACAAATCTTAGCTTTTTCTAACTATGATCAAGTAACTGTAACTAATATTTTATGAAAGTTAGGATAGGCATTCATTATAAGTTTTGAGACGGATGATTCTCTCTCCAAGTTATCATAATTATACGTATTTTAAATAAATGTGATTTCACACTTGTTTTTAGAAATCTAACGTCATTTGATATCATCGATGTTTGGGTATGCGTAACTCTTTAGTGGATAGGTACTTAGTAGTACTTACATGGTTGATTAACTTTTAATTTTGATCCTATTCAAATCAAATCAATATATAACACATTAGGTCACAAATGACACTTAATTTTATAGCGAATCATAGACATGACATATACATATTGCATGTACCTATACCGCACTTATTATCTAGTCATGACCTCTAAGGTTATTCAGATAAACATGTTAAGAGACGTGGTGTACTTTAACTTGTGTCATTGAACTTGATCTAGAAATGTGTTATTTAACTTCCAAATCGCATATTCTAATTTGAAAACGATATTATTATTAAGAGTTAAGTCTACGTGGGTAGGTTTATGGGTTAATGACATCTGTACCTAATATTCATTATTTGTCGTATTGCTACAAACAGTTATGCTAAACATAATGAAGATTTTATGAAAAAATATTTTACAAGTGAAGAGTTTACTTTGGGCACTTCAAAAAATATAATAATTATACTTAATAAATAAACTAATTGACTATAGCACATGCAAAACTCAGTTGAAAGTAGTTTTTCGCATTACATCTGCTCATAACGGACTTCAAACCCCAACCTTCAGCTTTGTAGTTAAGGGTCCCGTCCTATAGGTCAATAATATATAGGTAAATGTTTATATATTCATATATAGGTATATCTGTATATATATATATATATATATTAATAACAGTTAAATTTTCCTATGCATACAAACAATATAGGTATGTAAGTAAGCACACATAGATGAATAAAAAAAAGGTCCCTAATCCAATGCATTCCATATATTGCATCTGTGTCCGGTTGCTATTGACTTGTGCAACCTGAACCAGCCATTTTTAAGATTAAAATATAATACTTACTAGACATGTTATAATAACATGATTACTTGTCGACGTCTCAAATCTAAAAATACAGATGATTGTAACATATTTGAATCATGCTTTGCATGTTAGCTAACTGATATTTACGTCACTAATTGCCGTGTTATTATTTGTTTTGACTGTTTAAAGAACAATTATTTATCGTCTTGTTAATGATTAAGTATAGCTATAAAAATAGAGAATAGACCGGTCAATAATTCTTAACCGAATACTTCCGTAAGTTTCAGTAATATCCGATACGGTGTACCTCTCACCAACATCTAACAGTATAAAATTAAACGTAACGCTATAAATCGTATGGTTTTAAAAAAATCTGATAACTTTAACGAAATAGTACCTAGTATCTAGTCAACAATCATTTCTGATGCCTTCGCGGTTATTACACATTGGAATGAAACAACTATTAACGGATTTAACTCGCGTATTTTTATTTTATTTTATTAGCTGACGTTTCGGATTCTTTACAGTTTCCATACTCGTAGCAACGACTGAGCTGACAATAGTCTAACGCTAAAGTGATTCAGCGTCAGCTAATAAAAAATAAAAATACGCGAGTTAAATCCGTTAATAGTTGTTTCATTCCAATAGTCAACAATCGTTTTGTCGTCATGTCACAAAAATATCAAGTTGACAAAAATATGTTACACGCGACAGCGACTTTCTTGTGATATTAAAGTAACTTCTGCACACTTCCTACTACCTCGAGTGTAGGTACCTTACCATGTCGTTTTCTTGTATCGACAGTTTACGAAAAATCAGTACTAAAATGCGATTTATTTAACCTCTTATATTATAATCTAAACCTTTCTATTTTTATCAAGGAATCAAGATTCAAGAGGTATGCGTTCATACTGATAAGGTTATCATCGGTATTCCACTTGATCTCATTCTATCAAGATTTTACAACTAAATTGTTTAGGTATATAATATTTTTTAACACCGTCGCGGGTATTACACATTGAATGAAACAATTCTAATGGATTTAACTCACGTATTTTATTTTACTTGCTGACGTTTCGAAACATTTATAGTTCCTATATTCGTAGCCGACTGAGCTTACGATAGTCGAACACTGCTCAGTCGGCAACGAATATGGGAACTGTTTATATAAAAATAGTAGTATAGTATCAGTAGTTTATACAGTCTGTACCTATAGGTTATTGTAACTAGAGACAACAATGTTATTTTAATAGAGAATAGAAAAAGACAGTCATTATTATGTCATACCAACGGTCAAATAACAAGGAGCACGTAGGTACCTACTCTACATGTAATTATTATAACAAAACTTGTGTAAAAAGACACCGTTCTTGAGGCATAATATTGATATTCTAAGAAGACTAAAAGTGAATCATATTTATCTTGATAAAATATTTGATATGTTGAAACATTCAAATCAAGACCTGTGTGCTAAATATTGATGTCCACATGTCATTAAACTCGTATAAATTAAGCTAGATTCTCAAAGGCAAATTGTCGGAGCCGGAGCTTAAAAAGTTGATGTATGATGTAAGTACTCATTAATTCAGGATTTCTAATAAATTCTGAGTAGGTAATCAAAGGTCAACCAAACACGAAAAGCCATCTTAACTTACACGTGTATGTTTTGAGTACGTAAGGATCTTTATCATATTTAATCATTTATAAACATGTATTTAGGTAATAATAGTAATTCTGTTAATTATCGCTCGTCATTCTTGAAAACATATCGAGTATAAAAAGTCTAAATTATCATTCTTGCTAGACACCTATCTCGTAATTCACTCAACATATCGCACACCTAGATCTAAAGGGAGCTAACTCAAAAATCTAAAGATTTTAATCAAACACACGCTAAAAAAAAGGATCCGATTCCTTACAACAATTTCGCCTTTCCCGAAAAAGTTACCTTTTTTGAGTTAGCTCCCTTTAGATCTAGGGGTGCGATATATAGGTCATTGCAAAACGGTTTTAATGAGAGCTGTATTCTTTTTTACAACTCGTCTTCAGATGTGGTAATATTATGAACCTGTGCCTTCATGGATACTGCATAGCTGCAGTATGAAATTATCTAATAGGATTTAGTGAAACTGAAATTATTTCACTTTTTATAGTGAATAAAGGCGTGGAGTTATTGTAGTATTTAATCTGCGTTTTGTGTTTTATTACGAAACCCAAATACAACATTTCGTTTATTTTTAACAACAAAGTCTTTGGAAATGTCACAGCAATTAAGATTGGCACTTATCAGCAATCAGACTGAGGGCCACCGCGTGTCAGAAATCCGCTAGATGCGCTAGTGTAGAATGAGGTCTAGCTGTCATGTTCCACCAATGAGAGGCAAGCTACTGGCCTGTGATTGGTGGTACATGACAGCTGGACCTCATCCTACACTAGCGCATCTAGCGGATTTCTGACACGCGGTGGCCCTCATTGGATGCCTGCTTTTGTAGATATTTGTGTAGAGGTTTCGTTATCTTCTGTGGGTTGTATCTGGGTCATATCTGTTTTTTGTCTGGTCTCAATAGGTACCCAGTCCAATTTTTATAAAGACAATCTGAACTAATAATTAAAGGGGAAGTAAACGAGATTTTTTAAAAAAATATTATAATTAGATACGATCACTGTGTGTAGTTTACTTGTCCTGTAAGTATAGCTAAAATATAGCTGCAGCATAAATTCCAATGTTGAAAATTCATTAGTTAAAACAAAATATTTCACATAAGCAAAAGTAACTTTTACGTATTAAATATTCCGGCCAAGTACGTTGTGACCATAATATCAGTAGCGTCGTCTTATCAAACATGTCACTCACATTCAATAGAGAGTTTACCTTTGCTTTGTTGGAATCTGTGTTAGAACGTAGTGATATATTATTATGTAGAACTTCCTAATTACAAATGAAACAAATTTAACGAATTCAACTCGCGTATTTTATTTTTATTGACTGACGTATCTTGTCTTGTTGAGCATAAGACTATTGTCAGCTCAGTCGTGATACGATTATGGAATCTGTAAAGGCTCCGAAACGTAAAATAAAATACGCGAGTTTAATCCGTTAAAGTTGTTTCATACCAATTGGTCCAAGATCCCAGAGCGATCTGACGTAACTTATTTTCTGACGAATGAAACCTTAAGATTTCAGTAGCGTCTAGAGTGCCTTGAATATCTACGGGCTTGTGAAAACTGTCAGAGTGACACCAGGGCTGGTACCAGGTGAGAAAGGTGACTAAAAATAAGAGCTATCTTACTTATTTTCTCATGGCTCATTTTTATATATATCATGTAGAATATTATTTTAAAGTAATGGATATAAGTGTCAGACACTTGAGATTGACCAGAACTTTTGTCAGACACTTTTAAGCTACCCAAAAAATGGATCTCAAAGATGGATGAACATAAGCATATCATGTTTAGGCTCATTCGCCTCGGTATGACGAGCACTTTCTAAATAGAATATGATGATGGTAGTGTTGATGATGAATCCTGAAGACTACTATGGATCTCGAAGTTGGATGATCATAGGCATATCATGTTTAGGCTCATTCGACTCGGTATGACGAGCACTTTCTAAACAGAATATGATGATGGTAGTGTTGATGATGAATCCTGAAGACTACTATGGATCTCGAAGTTGGATGATCATAGGCATATCGTGTTTGGGCTTATTCGACTCGGTATGACGAACACTTTCTAAACACATGATGATACCCCACATGTAAAGGTCTGATGAAAAAAAAATGCTGAGTTTCAGTTCAATGTATGGGGAACCCCAAAAATTTTGTTTTTTTTTTCTGATTTTATTTTAAAATCTTAATGCGGTTTACAGAATACATCTACGCACCAAATTTTAATAATGTAGCTCTTATAGTTTCGGAATAAACTGACTGTGACTAGAGTACCCGATTACTTGAGTAATCGGTTACTGAGTAATCAAATTAGTAATTGGATTACATTTGTAATCGATTGACGCCAACACTGATTGAAACAGATAATGCTCGTCATAGCGAGTCGAATAAGCCCAAACACGATATGCCTATGATCATCCAACTTCGAGATCCATAGTAGTCTTCAGGATTCATCATCAACACTACCATCATCATATTCTGTTTAGAAAGTGCTCGTCATACCGAGTCGAATGAGCCTAAACATGATATGCCTATGATCATCCAACTTCGAGATCCATAGTAGTCTTCAGGATTCATCATCAACACTACCATCATCATATTCTATTTAGAAAGTGCTCGTCATACCGAGTCGAATGAGCCTAAACATGATATGCTTATGTTCATCCATCTTTGAGATCCATTTTTTGGGTAGCTTAAAAGTGTCTGACAAAAGTTCTGGTCAATCTCAAGTGTCTGACACTTATATCCATTACTTTAAAATAATATTCTACATGATATATATAAAAATGAGCCATGAGAAAATAAGTAAGATAGCTCTTATTTTTAGTCACCTTTCTCACCTGGTACCAGCCCTGGTGTCACTCTGACAGTTTTCACAAGCCCGTAGATATTCAAGGCACTCTAGACGCTACTGAAATCTTAAGGTTTCATTCGTCAGAAAATAAGTTACGTCAGATCGCTCTGGGATCTTACTCTAAATGTAAAATAACCGCGAAGGCATCAGAAATTATTACTAATATTAAATTATTAGTAGGGTATAAATTATTATTATTTTTTTGCCAATTTTTATTACAAGATACACGAATTAAATGATGACGAAAATAAACGAAGATTCTTTTTTTTTTAAATAGACTTTTTGGCTACCAGGGATTTTAACCCAAGTTATATATACCTATTGTTATTTGTTTGCAAAATTTTATTAAAAAGCTTCGCCATCCTGAAGCTTTTTAATAAAATTTTATGCCATATCTATGTACCTACTGAATATTATTTATTAAATTTGCTAAGATATATTGTGTACATATACATAGTTATTTCATAACATAAGAGTTGCTAAACTAACACATAAGTAATAATTAGGTGGAAAGAGAAAAGTCCTGTTGAGTCGTTAACGTGTTGTGCAAATATTGACATTATTCCAACTTATATGACGATCCAGCTATTTTTAACATCACTTTCACATTAGATAGTGCACAGGTTATTGACTGATACACGACAAATCTCGAATGTGTTTATAAAAATCAGTCAAAGATAGATTAGTTGAAATAAGAAAATATTTTTCAATGCAATTCAAGATTGTGTTGAAAATATAATTTAGTAGAATTCAAGACGGCGCCGCATCGACCATTTTTTCCATATTATTATATTATATCAGGCAGCCTTCTTTTTTTAAAGTTTGTAAAAAAATATGCAATCTTTTTTAATCTTGTTTTCGATCATGACTCGGTTTATTTCTCGAATACATTCATAGATATATTGTTAAAATCGCTGATATGTCGAATCTATATAAAACGGCAGAACGGCCATCGTTCATTTACCTACTATCAATCAACATCCATCAAATTCGCCTCTTCCATTTAGCTATAATAAAACACTGTATTTATCAATCATGTGATGTGTCGTTTATATCCAATTGGAAAGTTCCTCACTCAAAAGTAAACAAACCCTGACTAGGTATAACTATAAGTACCTATTATTTACGTAATACATAATTTCAATTTGCACATTGATACTTTCTTTCCAAAGTTCTTGGAGTGAAATTTATTACATATTTGCTGGTGGTTTCACCCGCGTGAAATTTAACAGGTCACAGTACCTACTATAAATTATTTCGAGGTATCCTTTTATTTTCCTGGGACAAAAAGTGTATGTGCTATCCCGATTTATAAGAATTAACACTGGAGTTACACTCCTCACACTCTTTTGTGAAAACAAAAAATATCTAACCTACTATAGGTACATCCACACAAACTTTTAGGTACGTCTAATAGAACGTAAGATATAAACATTACTAGTAGTCGCTAATGACTGCGAAACTGGAGAATACGGTTTCGAGTCATAAAAATAAGTATTATATTTCATTGATTTGTTATCAATGAATTATCTTGCTCTTAATTACTGGGTCGACGGCCTAGTTAAACAGCCACTTCGAATCACCCGGACCACTTTTATTTTCTGCGCTATTAATCTCATAGTTTTTGCGTTCAGCGGCCGAGCCGGCGGCTTGACTATGCGGATCCGTGCGTGGCTTCTCGACATAAATGCTTCACGTAATCGCATCTCGAACACGTGTGAATTAGACTGTGTGAAAAGCACACGATTTTGTTTTGCAGTTGAGGAAAAAGGTAAAGTAAGCTGGAACACGCGTAAGCAGTCTCAGAGCACGAATGTCCAATTTACACAAGACTTTTATGAAAATAAGTGGGCAGATGTTTATTTAAGCACTGTGGCAGATTTATTTCTGGTTCTACACTTCTACTGTTAAATATCGACAGTATCTTACGTATTCTTGTTTAGTTTTTATATCAATTATTAAGTTAAAAAGTAAAGGTTACCAAAAGTTCGTATTTAGCTTTAATAATGCATTTATATTGTGTAGTGAAATGAGTGCTCTCTATATTCACTTCAAAAATTCTTGATATATAACTTGTTAGACAGTCTGTAATAGATAAATTGCTTTTAATATCTGGATGCACGGAGCATACCTACATCTCTGCTGTAACAAAAAAAAGCTTTCATAGTTTTCGAAATATATAGCAAAATTAGGACTTAAAAATTATGTCTAATTGTATGAGTTTTCACATAACATGAAATTTGCAGAATAAAATAGAAATATCACAGGTCTAACAAACTAGACATTACATTTCAGAACTTTAACTGTATTTATTCGTAGTGGGTACTTATAGGTAGTTAAGTTGTGGTAAATTGATATGGGACAAAGAAATTTCGCCTTTAAATGGCATGATAAAAGATGCTTTAACTTGAATAAACATCGCTAGTTGCGCCATTACAGTCGGGCTTAAGAAAGACTGTTTACATAGCACAGCATATAATTGACATTGACATAGTGTATAATTTAATTTGTTCTAAGACGCTGAACATTGAATACTGTTTGGCTGACTACGGGTAAAAACTCAATCCTGTTTGTGTTGTCTGTCACGTACTCATACTATAGCTAGGTACTAGCAGGTAATGTTGGTAAACATATAAAAACTGGAATGAGAACACTTGCAACTTGTATTAGTAACGATTGCGTTTGCTCGGTATTTCTACCACTGGCTTAGTGGCGAAGCATTACAGAGGTTTGTTTGTAAGCGGTTAACGTTGAAAATACATAATAACATATTAGCTTAATATTTAAGTCAATTAAACCATTTGGTTCATATAGAGAAAACAATGGATTTAGTCGTTTTTTATTGAAGCTATATGAAGTAATCCGCAAAGCTATAAGTAATAATACAATTCCCCTTCTAATGCTTAAAATATAACTAGGCTTTCATAGCTTAATGTTAATTTATAACATTAAAATTTACTTACTGAGTATAGTGATAACTACACAGGATAGGCAAAGATTAACATTATATTGTCATTTGTATTCTAAATTACTGCAAACAAGTTTCTCGTGACATTTAATTTATTATTTAAATTGTCTCTTAAGCTCCGCATCTTAAACTAAGTTTATCATTATACGGGATCTTACAGCTGGTGCAGTGAATAGATAATGTTATGAAACTGCGCGCTATAATCTTGTATATTTCATAGCTTAGAAGTTTCCAACTTCCACATATATAGGTACCTACACGTATGTGTGTGATAGTTGTTTATCGTCTTTGATCATGTACGTTTGTACGTGTATCGTTATTTTTTATACAGAACGTACCATATTGCAGATTTTTCCGTATAAAAAAGACATAAGTAGTTACTTGTGTCATGCACTCAAATATATTGCGGTATTGCCCTAGTTTAGTAATATCATAATAAAACTAAACACCGTTTATTGTCACGGTTTCAATTACATTCTCATACATTACGGGAAACCAAGCATTGTACGTCAATGAAACAAAGGCTCGTGATGTCTTAGGTACTTGAAAAGAAAAGCACTGCACCATTTAACAGTTAAACATCCATTGTTACTATTCTAGAGGTTTACTGAACGTAAACCTCACTCTTGTTATTGAAAAGTATTTTTTTATATCCTACCAGTTAGTAATAAGTATTTTTATATTATTGTACTAAATAATCGTATTTGTTTTTGTTTTCAGGTTAACACCGCACGCGCCTTCGACACCTACCTCCAACTTTTAGCTTGTCACTGCCAACTATTCCGCCCTACTACGCACTTAATGTCGCCATGCTAAAAACGATTCATATTAATTTCAAGAACAAAAGCCAAGCAAGAAGGAAAATTGAGAGTTGTTGGCGTACGTGACGTCATCGGGAGTGAAGGGAGAGCGTCATGAGTCAATCTCAAGATGAGGCCCGCGCGGCCAGGATACAGAAATATAAAGAAGAACGAAGAAAACAACTAACAGCTAGAACAGCGACGCTGTTTTCAGAAAACGTCACGCAAAGGTGGGTTGTTTTTGGTTTTTAGTTACATCAAATAATAGAATACTATTTAAATTCTTTGTGTTGTAATATTTTATTATAGGTAGTTATCAAACATTTTACATACTTATTTTTCGTTTTTTCTTTTCAGGCGCCCTAGAAGAGCAGAGCGAACCCATTCAGAAGACCCGAGTGCAAATCTTAAATCTTCTTCCGAATTAAATCTTAATTCTATTTCAACATCAGTACCTATAAGAACGACGCGTACTTCTCGCTTAAGAGCTGCTGCTGCAAACAATTCTGATTCATCTCCCTGTTCAAGAAAGTCTAATCGAAGCTCGTCCGAGCAGTCATTATTAGAAGATGTTAAACCAGTAATGCGCAAGAATTATAAAATCGTAGATAGAGATAAAATACGAGCAATTTCTAATAAAAGAAATAGCTCTAAAGAAAATATCAAAAACATTCCAGTAACATGCATTTCAGACAAGGAAATTGGTGCTACAAGATCGAAATCGAAACATTCCGATAGTAAAAGTAATTTAGAAAAAGGAAAAACCAACATTTTATTAAATAGTGAGAAAATTAATATTCAAGATAAGAAAAAATTGAAATTAAAACAACCTCCTGATTCTTTAACTAAAGAAAATGATTGTGAAAGTAGCAAATTGGAGAAAATAAATATCCCAAAAGCAGATTTACGTGTAAGCGGGGAGGAAATATTGAATGAAGTTTTATTAGATAAAAGTATATCTGTTAGTCTGGAAAAGGAAAAATTTGAGGAATTGTTTAATGAGTGTGTTGCAAAAGATGAGAAATGTTTAATTAATAGTGATATTTTATTGGTAAACAACCAAACAAATGTGCTCAATATTAGTCACAAAAGTAACATTCCTATTATTCAAGAACCTACGGTTAATAAAGTCGACGTTATTGTGAAATTAGATGATAGTGCTGTAGTGCCAATGGGTGTAAAGGATGTGAACGTAGGAGGTTTATTGGGAGCTGTTTGTGGTGTACGTAAAGTAGAAAGGTTCAGTGAATTGCTCAGTAACTTATGTTCCCCTTGTGAAGCCGACGTTTTGTTCGAAGATATCTTGGTTGAAAACGGCATCGAGTCTGGTGTTGAACAGGTGAGTTAAATGTTTTTTTTTATTAATGTTTTATTATTCAAAATTTCAAATGATAATTACAAATAAATTACTACCAGTTTCTAAAACTAGCTTAACTACACTAGGTATATAGAATTTGTACTTACTATTCTTTAGTTTCCATTTTTGTAGTAGTAGAAAGTAAAGTTTCTTATTATTAGGCTTACCAACTTATAGTAGGTATTTTTATGTACTGTTGAATAACTTACATTAAGTTAAGATATTTCGAACAATACAAATGAGTAGGTACTAGTAACAAAGTAAAATGAAAACTGGATGTAATAAAATCTAGCAGGAAAATATTTACTTGCCATAGTTTAAATGCTAACCTTGACAAAACAACTTTCAAAAATGACATTAACTCTCGGTGATTCTTTGGGATTAAAATTTAGCAAAGCTTTCGAGGTGACGTCTCGACGTATACATAAGCTAAGAATGGTTGATGATAGATAATCCCAATTGATACTTCATCATATTATTAAATTTCAAAGATTTAGTTTTTATTTTTATCTTTCATTTCATTTAAATTAAAAATAAAACGTTTTAACATAGAGTCTAGTCAATTATATTATTACCAAATTGATAAAAAATGTCAGGACCCATGTTAATTTATAGTCCGGGAAAATTAGGGCTCGGAATGAGAGATAGTCGGTTATAATGGTTTATTAATTTATACACAAACTTACAAACTCTTGTCCTTATTTGACTAATATTCGCGGATTAGTAGCAGGGTCATTCCAGCGAAACCGGCACCATAGGCATAAAATATAAATAACTTAATTTATACATAAATACATATTTAGAGAATAGAACATTATGCCTTGTTTTATTAATCAATGAGTTTTTCATTTTCATATCAATATTTTCCATTTTATTCGTTTTTGACCGTACTCCTAGCGCCAGTTGTCCACGCTAGCCTATTTTTACTTTAAGTTTGCAGCACTATTACGCGGCATTTCTGAACATTACGGAAAAAGTGATACGTATAAAAGAAAATATATCTAACGCAGTTTAAACTAGTGCTAAGTAATTATAAATTAAGTTTCATGGTTAGTATTTATTGGGCTTCTACAAAAAGCTTAACTCATGTCCCACCCGTCACAGTAAAACAAGGTTTTTTCTTGTTAAACCTAAAAATATCTAACCTCTTGTTATCTTGCTTTGTGAAAGAAACAATTAGGTTGAAGGCGATTATTTTAGATCAAAAACGCGTTGCATTACTAAATAAAAATTGTTTTTAACGCTTTTCAAAGTATGTCCCACCCGTCACATTGACGGGTGAGCGAAATGGGTTATCTGATAAAACTGACTTAGTGAGTATAAAATCGTTGTGTCAACTTTATTTAAACGTAGCTGGTTTATACTAAAGCAAATTATATGTGTTATGGCGTTTAATTTGGTGGTGGTATATACTGAAACTGACTCAAAGACGATAGATGAGGATGATAGAGACCAAACGCCAGGATTAAGTTTTTCCACCACTAATAATTCCTCCGCCGACGAAGACTCAAGTAAGATTGGGTTAAATTAGAGATTACTGCCAGGAAAAAGTCGAAAGAGTATAAATACCTCGCAGTTTCACAAAGTACCTTTGACTTCGACAATGAATAAAAGGTCATGTTTTTAAAATGTGTTGATAAAACTAGCAAAGCATTACGAATGAATAAGGAAGATGTTTCTTTCATTAAAACTAGTCATATTTTAGACATTCTACCAATTATTATCAATTTTCTGAGCCTGTAAACATTGAAAAGAAAAAACAATTTTTTTGTTTTTATTATTCTAAAAAACTACTGAAATGATTACTTGTAACATTAGATAATTCATCTAAAAACTGATTTAAAATAAATACAAAAGAACTGTGTTTATATTTTTCATACATTTGTATGCCCAAATGTTACTCGTCCCACCCGTCACAAAGTACTGTCCCACCCGTCACAAGCTTTGAGAAGCAAAATTATTTTTATTTTACGAGTTATCTGCGTAAAGTTTACTAATACCTAATCTTTACAATATCAGAAACTATATAAAAATAGGTTGTTTAACAAAAGTTACATAGTTTCTTACGAATTGCGAATAGTGTAAGTCAACTCTGAGAGGAGAGGTAATTTGAAGTCCCACCCGTCACACTTCTTATACCGTCAATTTCTCATAATAATAATGACATTTTCATACTTTTTTCGATGGTACAGTATGCAATGACTATTCAAGTATTTGATAATGTCATATTCAATGCGTAAATCGTTGCCGTTTGTCAGAAATAAAGCGAAGTGCAGGCACAAACGAGTATAAATGTCCCACCCGTCACAATGGAATGACCCAGCATTAACTCTTTGAATGTGAATCTGTGCACACTAGTCACTAAAAACGCTGCATACAAAACATACATAAATGATAGTATTGCTACGGGCTCTAGACGCATTCTATGATTATTTTCCCGAGTTACGATTGTAATGTATGGGTACATAATTTTTTTTTTTAATAAATAAGGATCATATAAGTAATGTAATTATGGAATTTTATCAATAATAAAAAACAAGTACGTAAAAACTATTTTATTTCGTCATTTTGAAGTCGAAAAATGGTAATAAAAAAATATTATAAAAAATAGTAGACCATCTTCCACATCATCCTGGCTTATCTATATTGTGTTATATTCGACCTGTTGTTTGCACAAATCTTACTTGTTGCTTGCAATAGGGTCAATTGTGTCGCGCATAAGGCGGTGTCATGATATTGTATGTAAAATCATTGGTTTCACTTATGGTAACATGCATGGTGTTTGATCGTACTATAGCATTATTTTGATTTGTTGTACATAGCCTAAGTTTATGAGGACCCTTCGATAAAAAGCCCGATTACCTTACAAGACATCTTATTTTTGGCTCAGTTCAGTGTTCAATGACATTTAAATTTCCAGGTAGTTTACACGGCGGTCTTCCTTGATTACACAACGCTCAGCCTCGACGTTTTTGTTGTATATCTTCCGGTATTGATCGGCCTTTGTATACATATTGGATACTGAATTAAAATACTGTAAAATGTATGGACTTATAGGTATATATATTATTTCATCAAGTTAATGTATTTCCGGCGCTTTTGTTCAAGTTATTTTGTATCATTGTTTAGGTACTACTGATTGCGCAAAAAATATTTTTGTTTCAAGTTTTGCTGCACTAAAGAATAGAGAGGTTTGTGTAACAAACGCTGCTTATTCCCGTAGACAGTGTTGTTTTCAAATGTATCTATTTACAGTTACTATTTTAAAAAGCATTACATGCGTGCTCGCCAACAGGGAATGATTATATCGATTGTCAACATTAGCATAGTGTCTTGCCCACCTTGATTCTGAAACCTTCAGTAAACACATATTGAGTGCTTATCGCATTAAACAAAAATATTTTCCTTATTCAGGCCTTAGGAGTTTATTATTTATTTTAAGACCTCACAAGTACCAAAGGTTTGAGCTGGGCAACCCTGAATGAATCCTCAAGCCTCCACGGCAGCTCAGTCTTATTTTGGAGACTTGAAAGTACATTTTTGGAAAGCTGCGTGAGCAATTGCAACTGCAGTGCATTATAGAGGTTCCGATAAGCGCGGTCAAGTTCGACAATTTTGGTAGCGGGCAGTATTAATCGATTGTATTGTGTTGTCCCCGCAAGGAGTTTCGCTGACTTGCTGTTGACCTCGTTTCCACATCACAAGATCTCTTCGTATTTGGTCATGATCGTCGCAAAGTCGGCTTGTATTTATCAGTTCGTTTCATGAAGCTTTCTATTAACAGGTTCAGTTACAAAGTTAGTTCAGGTCAAAAGTTACGAAATAAATTTGATTAATGTTATTAATTACTTCAAATAATTTTTTTTTGGTTACTTTACGTTTAATGTAGTGAATCGCTCTCACGAGTGTGATCTATTCCGTTGGACTCCTTTTCTTAATTTGCAACGAATGCAGTATACGCATTCCATGTATTGTTATTAGTATTCATTGTCTTAATTAATGGTGTTGTTTATCTGCCAATTTTAAAGTAAAATAAGTAATATTTCTTAATTTCTGGAATCTATTAAAATTGTAATTAATATATGCAAAAGAATGTATTATGTAAAGTTTTTGACCGTAATTTCTACGCAGCTTTGCAAAGTCGCTCATATGGACAAGTTATTATTGTTTAGGAACGATTTATTTTATTCTTATTAAACTACATTGACCCATTGCATGTGAAGTCTTGTATTATCAATACTAAAAACTACATAAAACAGAGTATGTAGAAAAACTGTCACGAGAAGCATTTTAATAAATACAGCACTATTCTAACAATGTCGCGTGGAGAATAACGGACTAATTGGGATTTTGCTATGCTTGACTACAACTACCTTTTCTCGAAGACTCGATGATTGGAATTAACTCGAAGCGTGCGTTATTTTTAATTCTGGTTAAGCGCATATCGTATTATCAATTGAGAATGTTTTTTAAAATATATTATACATTTTACATTTTACAACAGACAAATATTAAACAATAAGTATTTTAATTTCTGACATTTTGAAATCTTTCTAGTACCCATATTCGTATCACGTCTGAGCTGACGATAGTCTACGCTGTGGTAGATATTATAGGTATTTATATTTGAGTATATATTTGTTTGTGTTGTTATAATATTAATTTAACAATATAGAGGGATATTTACTTAAAGATTGAAAACTAACGTAAGTTTGATTGTAACTAATATTCGTATCAATTAGGATGGTTTTATGCCTATACTTATATCTATTGGACCAATTGGCATCTACAGGTAACTTTATCTCCCTTTATTACCAGCTGTCCTAGTTTATTATCTCGTTATAAAAGCGAGATTATGGCGTCGTTATATTTAAAGGTTTTTTATACTTTAATGTACATTATACCTACGCGCACTCGCGCTTTATGACATTATTGATGCTCTCTCTACTATTGTGAGCAGCCTCGATGACCTTGTGGTAGCGGTGCAGGATACCAAATAAGTTGTGAATAAGCAAGCTGAAACCGATCGGAGTGAAAGAAACTTGCGTCCGCGCAGTTTGTGCCAGTTGCATTTACGTCGCGCGCTTGCTCTTACGCGCATCGTGTTTATATTGTTATTGTTGTTGTTGGTATACCAAGTAATCAAATTACTCTATTTGCCTCCAGGCAATAAATTGAAAATGACTTGATGTATATGCTAATGGATAAAATAATACCATTGTGTTTAGGTCTAGAAAATGCTAGTGCGTGATTTTAGAAAAAGAAATTGTTTTGTTAATTTAGCACGACATTTGTAGAAGTTGCGATTACGTTTGTCTTTTCAGTCTTTTATATAATAAGATTTTTATAATTTTTAGCACTTGGTTATCTCGGTAAGTGTCAGTTTGCGGAACCTCTGATTGGACGCGTATGTTTTTTAACAAGCTCTCTTACCTTGTTTTCCGTAGGCATTCGTCGCGCCTTATAAGGTTAGGTGTGTTTACGGTTTTTGGGGCCTTTGCTCTCATAATATTTTAATGCTATAGGAAGCCTGTGACATTTCTTGATATAAATACTATGTTTATTACATGTCTTATATAAAACTACTTTCGTTTGATATTTTCTTTAAACCTTCGGTGGTAAATTTCCGCTTTTTCAATTTATTTCGAAAAGCTTTAAGATAATGAGTCACTGTAGGCACTTACTTTAATCTATCGTTGAAACTCGATAATGTGTAGGCGTAACAAGCTAGTAGGCAGGTAAGTACAACACTTCACAAGATGAGTATGTTTTTTACCGATATAATATAATCCAAAGATGAATAATTTGGTGTTCTCATCGACCAGACGTCATGATTTTTGGATTCTATGTAAATCAACAATTTTGCCGAAAAATAATATCGTAATGAATTGTTAGTCGTAACCTATTACCTACTTATAATGCTTTTTCATACTTAGATATCTAAATTAAGTACATTTATTACGGAAACTACCAAACTCTCTCTATATTATTATAGTAAATGAATGTAATTCCGCTGACCATTAGTCATTACACACCACTTTATTGAATCATTGACACTGACCATAATTCAATCAATGATGTAATTCTATTGATTCGATGACTCATAATTACTACTTTCAGTGTTAGTAGTAGGTAGGTAATTCTTAGTCTTAGTTTACCTACTATGAAACAAAAAATACAATGTAGCATAACAAATGTTAATAATATTAACGGAAAAATAAATTATAAAATTAAGTTACACAATAGAGAAATTTTTCATACAAGATGCTACTATTAAATTCTTAACTACAAATAAATTTACGTAGGTACTATCGTATTGAATAACATGGTGTGACAAATTTACATAGGTGTAGGTGGTTCTTAGATTACCTAGATCGACATTCTATCTGCCTACTGAAGGCCGCAGACTGGTTTGTGGCTTAAGATCTAGGTTTAGGTAGAACTAAATTGCTATTTTGCAACAACTAGGTTACTGTTCGTTATTGTCAGTGAGTTTTATCATAATTCATAATCGTGACTGATATCGTAATTATTAATTTAGTAAATTATTTAAAGTAGGTATATTATCATGGTAAGTAGTATTTTTTATGGCCGCCCGATAGTATTTAGTGCACGTAGCACGTTAAGTATTTATATAAATTTGATATTGCTAGGAAAGTATATTGAGTAGGTATACGCGCTGTTAAGTTATAGTGATTTAATTTTTTTTTAAAATTTTTTTTTATGTTTACTTTGATATATAGTGATTATACATACCAACAACAACCGAAACTACAAGCATGTGTTATAATAGAAGTGAAATATAAATTCCGCAAAAACTCTTGATTCTTATGCGAAAACATAAATTTCATGAGTAAATTCTTTGCCTTTGTGTAAAATGCGGATATACTTCAAAGATTATAAAATAAAAGTGGTAAGTACGTAGGTATATTAATATTACTGCAATTAGATATGACCATATTTTGAAGATATTTCGTATACTTACACGAGTTCGTTTGCTCTTTTATAGCCTTTGTATAGCTTATACCTATAGCTTGTGTAATGTTGTCCATGATTAGCCATAGATAACAAGGTTTATCTTTATTAGTACAATTATAATGTGAGAACTGTTTGCACAGATCATACACAAAGATGAATTCAACTCTTATGAAAATAATTACATCAACAGCTTTTAGTAATTTCCGAAGTATAAGAGTGAATATAGAAATTACTATGAAAATAAAGGTCTCTTTAATATTATTTTCATCGTTAGCACCTCTATCTTATGTTTTATGCAAAGTAGCACGTTCCAGAATTTGAATTCCTTCAAAAAAATATACCTAGGTAAACTAGATTATTTTTTAAAATTATTAACATAAAAAGTACCTGCTTAGACGCAATATTTGGCGTATTCGTGTAATTTACTCTATCAGACTCTATGGCGTTAGGTGATATACAACATATTTTAGGTACTTATGTTAACTTCCGTGTAAAAATTATTTGTTATTTTACTCACTGAATTCGGTACCAAGCATATCACTACAAAATGTTAGTTTTAAGTAGAACTACATAACTAGCATGAGTCTTAGTACTAAATAATTTGATGATATCATCCGTAGTGCCCTAAAGGTCAAAAGTCAAGGCTAATGAGAAGAGAGCATCCTTCCACATTCGCCTTTCCTATTAGGCGCAACTAGCGAACACCCACTTGACCTAAATGGCCTCCTAATGCTATCGCGATTGTATTAGTTTGTTGACCTATTATATTAAAAGCAAAAAATTATACAAAGTATATGATGACGAAGTTTGCATCGTCATAGCGATTAGTAATATAAATTGGGAAAGAGTTTATAATTAGTTCCAATAGTTTTTCGAATAGCCTTATGATTTATCTCTTTTCTTTTGAGTAACGATAATACATAAAGAATAAATATACCCATTCAATTGTTTGGTCAGTCACCTTGATGGAGAACTGTATCAAATTTTTGGATATTCTATATTAACGCATTTTTCATGTTTACCGGTTCTCTAATACCAACAGTTGCTTGATGTCGTACTAGATCAGTTTCGTGTAAATAAACCCAAGTTACATTTTATTATTAATCTTAAAATGAATACCTATACCTAATATATTAAAAGAGGCTTCTGAAATTATTTTTGTTATTTTTAATTAATCAGTAGATTTATCTCTGTTAGCCCTGGAAAGCGTTTATCCAGCAGTGGACCTATGCAATTTCGCTGGTTATAGTTTTATAAAATTTTCCTATTATTTTCGTAGCGACCATCAGGAGCAGAATGCGCTGCGCCTTGCCACCGTGCGCAGCCGTCGCCGCGCATCGTCACCACGCCGAAACGTGCGCTTGCACCGGTTTCAGTCAACGGCGATGCGACTGGTAAGTTACCATAAATGTTTTTAAAATTATATTTAAAAAGGAGGTCTTTATGTTATTTGACGACAAAAATGTATTAGATGAGTATTTTAAATCACTTGCCGGAATTAGTTATTACACTTATTACTTACATTGTATTTTTCAGTACCTAGTTTTTTTATTTTTGGAAAAGTGTTACACTACTAAGTAAGGTCTTTGCTGCGGTGTATTCTCGTTTATATTAGGTACTAGCTTCTGCCCGCGACTTCGTCCGCGTGGAACTCCTCCTTTTTTGCAGTCGGTTAAAAAGTAGCCTATGTTCTTTCTCAGGCTCCAGACTTTCTTTGTACCAAATTTCATTTAAATCGGTCCAGTAGTTTTAGCGTGAAAGCGTAACAGACAGACAGACAGACAGAGTTACTTTCGCATTTATAATATTAGTAGGGATTACAAGAAAAGAAAACTTTACTGCATTGAGTAGTTTTAACATTCATCCAAAGCGAAGGTTTATAATTAAATTTTAAATAGCACTTACGGTTAGAGCAAAGTTTTTTAAAAGGCATCCTTGGAGAATTTTAAATGGAATATTTTAGGTTGAATGTGGAGCGTTAATTATTAACTTGGCAAGTCTCTAGTTCGAAATCAAGTTTTGAGTTTAAAATTAAAGTCAGGTACCGAACACTGGTATAACAAAAACGACTATTGAGCTATATTTTACTACATTAAATGTAGGAACGAGAGTAGTAACCTGCGATCATAAATGTGCATAAGACGTTAGTAAACGTAAGTCTGACAGGGCGAGTATAGTTTATGACGACATAATATGTCGATTAAGTTGCATCGTCTTTGTGCATGCACTGTCTGCGTAAATCAGCTTACGTCATTCTGATATCTTGAATATGACAACAGCCGTATTAAACTAGGGAAGAATTCACCGCAAAAAGTGTTTTAACGATATTTTATGTATAAAGTAGTAATACCAATTAATGATTTATATGATGCCATAGTGAAAAATGCTTTTCTGAATTCGAATTCGATATCAATGCTCCTTTTCTTCTAACCCTGTTGAAAACTGCATTACAGATGCTTACTGTTGCATCAACTTGCGTAAAATATAGGCGAACTTAAATTGTTGCATTTACATTAGAGTGTTATCAATTTAGAGTCACCCAGATAGAAAAAAAATATTCTCGAATTGTTCTATACTTAATAATTGAATCTGGAATTACTTGATGAGATTTTAAATTTTATATTGTGGAGTACAACTTTTATAACATTATCATATTTATTACATAACACGGAAATATTGTTCTACGATTACCTGGGCCGGACCAAGCTCCTTATCTCTCTATTTTCTCTCCCCACGTCCCACCTATTGGTTATGCAAGTTCTACCGGCTTTCATGAAACTTGTTATTTCATAGTGTCATCTCTACTGGAGTGTACATATTTTTCTTCGGTTATATGGACAAAACATAAAAGTTGCAAACATCTCTTGCAACTTTTATTTTGCCCTTAGTTTATTTTGAGTATGTACTTTTGGTCATGACCGTTAAATGTTACGACATAGGAGACACCTGTGAATAAGGTAGGTTATTGGCAAGCGTTAGTGGTCTTGTGTTTTATTTGCGGTCGACGCGTTAATATCTGATTGAAGATTAAAAGATAAACAGTGAAACCCACGTGAAACCAACCGATAGAACCAAATTAAAAGAGAATGTATAAAATTGGATTGAATTAACTAATGCGTGTCTGCCATTTTCACTCTGTCGGCGTATCAATTAGCGCCATCGAATGTAACGTGAAACTACCTTTTTTTATTCGTAAAAGTGAAATGGTTTGATTGGCTGATATGATATGTTTGTTGTGATTGACTTTTTATAACGTGTGTTTTGTAATGATACGGAATATAATAAACCATCTCTGAGAAAACGAAAGGTAAAGGAACTCTGTAAACGTTATAAGTATTTATACATAAAGTGGGTAGTGTAATTGGCATGATATCCTTTATATCTCTCGGGATATATCTGAGAGTGTAATTGTCTTTGGGAATCCTCAAGGAAAAGTGGTGGTTTTCTTCCGTCTATGTTTATTGTGACATGCCTTAGGTACCCGCAGTAACGTGTAGGACTGTAGGAGGTATGAATTATTCACGACTAGTAGACTGGGAACCGTTGTGTACTGAAATATTAGGTATTAATATGAAAACGGCGGCTCTCCTCAGGTACCGAGAATATGGGACAAGGTTGACTAGGTAAGCTAGATCGATGTTTGTGAAACAATGCACGTTGCTTATTTCCTGTTTCGTTTTCATTATATTTGGATGGTTTAGAGAAAAATCTGTAATGCATTGTTAGAATAAGTTCCTGGGTAAATTTTGTACTTCTATCTTAATGAGAAATGCGCGTGTATCAAATAATACATTCTTATTACCAAATTGAAACTCAATATTAAACCTATGTGCATAGTAGGCATATGCATAGACTTACATATGAATTATTTATGTTATAAGAAATTTATAGAATAAACTCATGGAATTTTGGAGATTTTTGTGGATTACGGGTGATCTTAATATTTTTACATATATATATTTCAACTAGCTTCTGCCCACGACTTCGTCCGCATGGAACTCCTCCTTTTTTGCGCCTATGTCCTTTCTCAGGCTCCAGTCTTTCTGTATACCAAATTTCATTAAAATCGGTCCAGTAGTTTTTGCGTGAAAGCGTAACAGACAGACAGACAGACAGAGTTACTTTCGCATTTATAATATTAGTAGGGATTATGTAGACGTTAGATTTGTGTATAAGAACATATATAAACTAAGCAAGTCTGAAATTACCCTCAGTAAACTATCAAAGTAACTAATGGTAATTGAAGACGAAGCGAAGGTCGCTTTGCCTGGCGAAGTTGCGCGGAGCACTGAGAGTACGCAAGGTCGGGATCTGTCCTTAACACGGATACTAATGTTGCTAGCTTGATTATGTTCGTTTAAGTAAGAACATTTTTAAATCCAGAGATATGTGGTACATTTTAGATGGCGTCCCTTATTTTCAAGTGCTATTCACGCGTTAAAGGCCGAGCGTGGGTAACTTGACACACTCTCGGTGTCGCTTCTTTGAAGCGCTCTTCGCCCAAACATCAAAGAAATTGCTCTTTGCACGTGTGCACTTCTTAAACCACTAGTTTGATAACTTAATGAACACACATATAATCGTTTGAATGGACATTTCGCTGCTTTTCTAGAATAGTGTCACAACTTGAAATAATTTGTTACTCCATTTAAGACTGTGAACCGTCACATATAAATTTCAATTCAGAATGGTAACCCATTTCGAGTTGTGACACTATTCCAGGGAAGCAGCGATTTTTATTATTGTTATCGGAATTAATATAATAGTTACAGGTCTAAAACATTGCTTTTTGTTTCCACTAGACTTTCGTAAGGAGTGGGCAATGAATGTGTAATCTATATATTATATTGTTAACATTTTTCTTTCTATATAATAATATATATATATCTAATCTTTAGATTCTCAGTAGGTAGACTTAGTTACTAAATGTTACCAACGGGGCTAATAAAACACGCTCGCCTTAATAAAAAACTTATTAAAATACAAAAAAACATAGAAAACTAAAAAGACAGGAAAAAAGGAACTACTAGACGTCTAACTTAAAAACTACCAAAGGAAAAAATACAAATCCTTAAAAAAGTATGAATCCGTCGTTAACACTTAAGTTTATACAGAAACTAGCTTCGCACGGATCATCTTTTTTTTTATAGTCTATGTCACTCGGGAATAGCGTAGCTTCCCAACAGTGAAAGAATTTTTGAAATCGGTCCTGCCGTTTTGGAGCCAATTCAATCCAAACAAACAAACAAACCTTTCCTCTTTATAATATAAGTATAAATTACGCAGCTAGTTCACCTACCTACATTTTAAACTAATTTCTTAAATAGGTACCTTTTTTATACTTTCCTTGTAGTTTGGTGTTGTGTAACGACTTAAAAATTGATAAAAGTAAGTCAGGAATTTATATAGGGCTTCGTAATTAAAAGAAAGGTCAGATTCTTTATTATAAAAACTTCTTACTCTGGGATTCATCTTATTTCGCTGTTTCGTATACTTAATGTTATTTAAAGTAACTTGATTTAAATAAGTAACGCCGGTTATTCGACCCCATAACCCCGCATTAAAAATACAACTTATTTAACGAGACACTCGCTCAAGAATTGAACTTGAAATTTTAGGCCTGTCTGTTTATTTATAGAAATAATTAATATTTCTAACTTCATGGGAGGCATGTTTTATTTTAGATTATCATTTACGAGTATTGTGCCGTTCACACATGGTCGGTACGCTCGGACGGGTGGGCGCGTGTCAGGCAGGCGAGACTATAAGATCGCGCGAGTAGGTACGTACGTGTTCGATCGAGATGATATCCAAAAACCGATCATAATTTATTCAATCGATATCGGGATCGGATGACAGCGTGTGTTTTGAGAATAATGACGTGATTCCGTAAAATATACCGTGTTTAAAAATAGTTCCTTAATTATTTCGATGAATGATTTTAATTTGTTAATCAAGGAACAATTTAAAACTTAAATAATAATAAATTACAAATAATCGTTACGCGAGTTTTTCACTTGTTATTTAGATCGCGACTCCCGCGCATGTGCCAAGAGCCTGAAGCGCATGTCTTTAGAGTCAGCTAATGACATCGACCCGAGTAGAATACCTAACCTACCCACATGCGCTTTTGTGTACATTCAGTATAAATCCAGGCGTTCGGCTTGCCGGAGTTGAAAAAACAAGGACAATCTTTGTTTATGCCAATTGGCAGTGTTGAAATAAGAAAAATATTTCGGAACTGTGAGAAAATGGATGCATTGCTAGTGCAAGACGGGCCTATAGTGATATCGTGGATTGTGTTTTTGTGGTTGATTTTTAGGTGTTATTATCAAATCGGTGTGACAAAATATGCCGGTAAGAAAATTGTTATTAAAATTGCTTCTGTTGATTTAATTTAGTATGCGTATTATTAAATTTAATTGTGATGCATGATTATTTTTAATTGTTTATTAAAAATAAGATTATTTTTAGTAAAATTTCGCGTTGAACAGGAAATCATTGTTTGAGTGGGCGCTTTCCTGCAACATTTATTAGTTCGTAAAGATAATTGACGTCAGTAGGTAATTCACTTTCACTAATACACGATTATTTTGTATACGTATTTCTAATTTCGATTTCATTAATGGTTATATTTGCTATCTATTATTAAAGCTTTGTACCTATATAATTATATCGTTCTCATATTATGCTTATGAGTGTTTTTGACGAGTTTCAAGCGTCATTGAAACATGTTATCGACGTTTATGTGCTATTGTCTACTAATCATTGCAGCATTTGATAATAAACGAAACCAGACAACATTCTAATAGATCACTTTTAATCTGTGCAAAAAGTATATCACATAAATAACTATACGAGTGCTCAACGTCAAATACTCATTTTCATTGTAGGTAAATTTGTAACTTTCTCCAATAAACTACCTACTGGTACAATGGTTTAATCGTTTAAGTGGAAATTGTAATCAGTAAATAACTCAGCCTGCTCATCATTAATTTAGTTTATTGTGTTAAGTAGGTACCTAAATATATTCTCATCAATTTAAAATTTTACTATGCTTCTAAGTAAGTATATAATTTCATCATTTCATCAAGTGTGGCATTAATAATTAATCTTAATTATGTTGTGCACAGATGGCACAGATCAATAATTAATTTTCATTATGTTTTATACAGATGGCACAGATTTTTTATAGATAGGTACTCTACTTAATTATTTTTCATTTTTAGTGCATCATAAATCTAGTAGAATCGATTGAGGAATTTATAGTAACATATTGACGCAGTGCGTTTTAAAATGAATTAATTTCGCCTGGTTAGTGTTTTTCTGCAGTTTAATCCAGATCGCGATAAATACAGTTGAGGGCGGACACACTGCTTCGTAATAAATAAACGTTTTCCTTTAACAATCGATAAGCAGTTAACCCATTGTTTTATAGAGGTCGTTTGGCCTACATAGTCGTGTCTGTTCGAACAGTTACGGAATGAACCCGCTGATCTAATTATGTAAATGTACTATGTGCTGACGTTACTAGGAAACATTAACTGATATGCCACCATTATTACTGGGTTAATGCGTTGCATAATGTAGCAGAAAATAAAGATTTAGTGTCATATTTCTAATTTTAGAGATCCACATAGACGATTCACTTTATTTAATTAAATTATAACCTCTCGCAGCTACAAATCGATACTAACATTTTTGGTACAAAATAAAATCACTCCGTAAAACAATATTGAGTATTCATCAATCTTGTTTTTAGCATAAGTTAAGATTGTTCGTTTGCATTTTTTTTAATGAATTCATAATTTCATACCTATCCATAGTCGTGTCTTACGAAGGAATTTCCTATTCAATAATCCAGTACGAACGTGCCAGTGGGTAAATAGTATTATATTTAGGTCACCTGGTTCGTGTAGTTGCAACTGACAGACATTAAAATTTCATGCTGTAATGCTTGGTGATCTAATTATTCCTTTGACCGTACAGTACGATACAATGGGTTCTCGTAGAAGATTGAAAGGAGCTTGCTAGGCTTTTATGTTTCTTTTTAGTAACATAGGTGAATGCCATTGTATATTTTTGTGCTCAAGAATTTGAGTTTTATAATATTCTGTTTTATATCACACGCTGGTCGAATTTGATAAATATTTCTAATGTTTGCTGTATACTATGTCGATGTATTTTTGATACAATGACATAAACTTTTTTATTCAGCTAATAAAACCTTAATGTCAACTGTGCAAGTCTGCACAGACAGTGAAGTACATTTTGTGTACGAGTCAATAATGCATCCGAAGTTACTTCGCAATCAAGAAGCCAAATGGGTTCACTAAAAATACTGTTTGCATTTTGTATGAAGTACAAGTACGTGAACAAGTGCAACGTTTGGGTATCAGCCATACCTGATGTAGTATTTTTTTCTTTTTATAATTAAAGTCGATACGACAAAACATTATTCCTGCATGCAATTTATAAAGTTAATAAAAATCTTACGTAATTAATATATTTCATTATACTTACACTGAACTGTTTTATTATAATTTAGTAGCGATGTTAACTATTTGTCTTATGAAATGGGGCTTTAATTAAATTCTCTTATGAATTAAGCACAAACTACTTCACATATTAAGAGTGAAATATGGTGTCGTAATCGTGTATTAAATTCGGTCAAACAGTTCTGAAGTTTGATTGATATATTTTTTTTACCATAACTTTGTATGTATATGATCCATCTCGTATTGAGGACACAAGAAGTTTACGACGCCGCCGTCTGTTACAAGCTTATAGAATATTTCCATGAAAATTGTCCTCAGTCTTAAATCTTTATTTGTTGTAGCACCCGTCGTTTACTATTTCAAACTTATGCACAGACTGCACTTCGTTACTAGTATGGAGCTAAACCTTTTATACGCGATAGTACCTACTTTCATGAGCCATGTACGCTTTAGACTCCGCACGTGCTCCACGGGAATGCATTTGATGTTTTAGACCAATAGCATTAAAACTCTTTTCAAATGCTATCACGAAGCACTTTTATTTGCGACGGTATCCAGGTCAAGCAAGATCGGGAAGTACAGATGCGTAACATTCCTGCGAGAAGTGTTATTATCATGGTGAAAGGAGTAGTAAGAGACTAAATCGAACCTATATCGGGCAGATTTTAGACATAAACGTTGAGTATTCATATTATATATTAGTAAGATCATCTTTATTTGTATTATTTATAAAGTCGACTAGATTAATTTTTAATTTCTAAAATATTTCTACAAATTGATGAGTAGGTACTCCATATTCCTTTTAGAACGCTTATCCCCTTTAATTATAGGGTAAGCTTATATATTCGTAACTTTTCTAATTGATAAGCAATAGTTCAAAATAAATATCTGTATAATTATTATAATTTAAATGTAGCTCTAGACTATCTGCGTTTCTCCCTCATTTAATTTAAATCGGTTCAGTAGTTTTAACATTTATAATAATAATATTAGTTACGATTATTTGAAGCTTAAACAATATTTTTACCTAAAGTTTGGTTCAAGATGCGTTTGGACACAGATATACACGCCCTTACAGTTTTATCTGCACGATAACAACATTTTTCTAATCTTATGGTCAAGCACTCAGCTAATAGCATCTCGCAACAACACTATGTTATTTTTTTCTCAGACTAACATCTTTATATTTATTATACAAGATCATTAAATTGTGCTGTTATTATCATTATTTTCGTAATATGATATTCTTGAATCGTTCTTATATTAACGACTTAGGTATTGCACTTATAGCTATAGGGTTGTAACTATGTCACTGCTACTATGACTACGGGATATTCTTTTACTGTTTTCGCTAGACTAGAATATTTTTACGTATCCTGAAAGGGTAACACGTAATTTTTTTCTTGAAAAAGCGAAAAAGCTCCTGTTACCCCCCCTCCTTTACAGATACCTATAATCTATATAATATAAACGTGTGTTTTTACGTTTATGTCACTACCGGTCCGCCACGGCTTCACATGGTTCTCTTTTTTTTTTCAAAATATATTATAGCCCATGTCACATGGGAATAGTGTAGCTTCCCAACAGCGAAAGCTTATTTTAAATCGATCGATCGATCCTTTCGTTTTGTAGCCTGTTATAAATAAACTAAAAAACAAATATATTCTCTTTATTATATTAGTGAAGAAAATGTATCATTCATGCGGTAGTAAAATTGGTACAGAGGAAGGTAAAGGTATTTTTAAAGAAACCTCTTGACATATATTAATTAAACCATAATAATATGTGGTAATTTTTTGTCAAGGAGGTACCTTTGATCCAATTATCATCAGACGAAGCTAATTATAATAAAATCAAGCCTTCATGTTTAGCTCCTTAATTTTCAACTTGAACTTCAATATGTTGGACTAACCTTTTTGACCGAAATTTAGGGTCAATGAAATTTATGACATTGTTAAGAACTAAAAGAAAAATAAAAAAAACTTTGGTAAGTACACTTTAATGTAGTTAAATATCTAGTTATTTGATTAAGTTAGGACTATTTAGTTTTCTAATTAAGAACAAATAAATGTTGCTTATTTTACTAGCTCTCTCGAGTGCACGAGTGTATTTTACTTTTGAATTAACAAATTACGTTACTTTTTATGAGTAGAATATAGATAAGTTCAATTATTGCAGGACTGAATTAAAACGTCGTACATAGAACAGGCACGTATCGCATAATTCTATTTAGATTCCGTATTTTTTTATATGTAGAATATCCACACACGTGCAAATTACAATGTCTCTCTTAATTTATTACAGTTTCGTGACATTCTGAGGATATGGTCTTGGTTTGTCAGGTAATCAAGGGGTGATAGTAATTAGCTTTAAATAGTATTATTATTAATCATTCAAATCGAACGTCGGTTTCAGATATACACGAGCGGGAAGTTTGCTAACTTTGAGTTGTCCCTTGATTATGTATTAACAACCGGGATTAACACGTGGGCTTTGTTAATCCCTTCTATCAGACATTGTTGTGTGAAGACTTAAGCATGTATAATATTAAGTTCGACTTTATAGTTTTTATGTAGCTTTTCCATAGTACGTGGATAGTAGTACATGGGTCGGTGGTGTTTATTATTTTAACCTCTCCTTATATCGGGCTGCACGCTCGGTTGCAGTTTGTTATTACGGTGCATCCGAGCGGTCGGTGCAGTCAGGATAGGGCAGGGTTACCATTTGTCGTGATTTCTCTTCACACTGGATATAAATATATCAGTATGCGATTCCGAAGGGGCTGAACGTGAGAAAACTGAAATTATAAGTTATGTGTAACATGTTAAGTGACGTTGTTTTATATTTAGGTTGGCACTTAAACTTAGTGATTGTGTTGAACGGTTTGTTATTAGTTACATATTAATATTGTATAAAAATACGATAGTTATTATTTTATTTTGGAAGAAATAGAGTTCAACATAACAATAGAACCCATTTTAGGTGGTATGAAGATATCTCCGTAAATAATATAACATATTAGTAGGCCGGTACATATGTAACCTGCCAATATCATCCGCAATTTTATTTAACGCAGCAAATGTTATTCTGTGTGATCATGTTATAATAATGTAGGTACCTACCTAATCATATTTAAAGATATTTTAGTGAATGTTCTAAATGTTGACAATATTTTTTCACAAGGTAAAAATACTTGGAAAGATGCATAATTAGGTACACGGAAAGATGATTCCTAGCCTTTTTTTTTATTTAGTTCTGGTTACACGCAGCAAGGCCACATATTACTTTTGCAATCCCACAGGCCTTGTAACCTATTGCGGGCTATGTATTTTTAGTCCTTCAGTATAAATTGCAATTTCTAACCAAGAAATTTCACATTACCCTAACTCTATCACAATTATAACTTACTAGTGGTTTCTATCTATCTATCACAATTATAACTTACTAGCGGTCCCGACAGACGTCGTCCTGCCCGTTCGATTGTTTCGTCATAGATCTAAGTCTTCTGTCTTCGTCACATATAGTCAATCACTTTTAAATCTACATATTTTTGGTTCTGACAATAAAGAATACATAAAATAAAAAATCGACCAATTTGGTGTAATCCTTCGGAAGTTATAGAATATGAATTTTGGCTATTGATTTGAATATACATTAAATAGCTACCGAAGCCACCTACCTTAATACACGCCACTCTCTACCTATTGATGTTTACAAATCAGGTTATAATTAACACGAATTATTTTAATCGATAGTAATGTACAATAATCAGGCACACTAGTAATTAACTTACAAATAACATAAGGCTGCTTTACAAGTGCCTACTTACATCGACACCGACGTACACCTACGTACACCTACGTCGGTGTGCAAAGGTGGCTACTACACAAACTTAAACATGACACAAGTGTGCTTGCTTTTATTGAAAGTGTTGTGAAGATGTTTATATCATTTTGTTATCATCGTCATGCCTTATTTGTTAAATAACGCTCAACGTATGCCTGTTTGCACTTTACGTGATATGGTTGCACTCATCAAGGCGCCAGTCGTTTGTCGGCCGCCGCTAGAGACGCACGCCCTTTGTCCTCAGCGCACGTTCGCGACCCCATATCTCTAAAAAGGGAACGAATATTTTTAGTCCACGGAAATCGCGTGTCGTTTTAAACGTTGGATCAAATAAGGAGTGCACAAAGGAAGTTTATAATAAAATCAACTTTTCAAGCATCAATGCCGGGGTGTAGTGTTTACTTTGTTTTAATGGAAAGGTAAGTTTGTTTATGTTCAAGATCAGGTATGCGAAATGCAGTCACTTCGTACTTAACGGATTACTGAATGACGACACGTGTTTGAAATGTTGAGTCCACCGGGATTGTTATTTATGATTTGATCAGGTACTCCATTTATAAATATAGACACTATCTGAAGTAGGTAAAACAAAATCATATTTGATTGTAGGTACGCTGAAATTCCTTATATTACGATGAGCAGCCTAGTAGGTACATCTTACAATGAATAGGTTTTCTGTAATAATTATATTTAATCAACATAAATGATCTTACTTATATTAATTAGTAAAATGAATACCATTTCATTAAATAAGAAAGATAGTACTAACTCGGTCTGTTTAACCCTAATGTTAGTCACTTCGTAATAGCTGACTCGAATCAATATTAGTTTGGTCACAACGTGGACTAGGGCTTTTGTCTATTTACTCAATATACTAACCTAGACCTACATAATGGTTGCATAGGAGAATTATACTTCTGAAATTGTAAGTATCTGTGTATTAGGAATTTCAAGATAACCTGTTTTCACTGAATTCGTGTAAAGATACTCGTATTCTGATCTGTATGCAAATAAGAACAAAAACGACAGTATTATTTATCCGATTTATTTATAATATGAATAGTTTCATAAATATGAACTATAGGTAACTAGGAATATACTGGAAAATATTTCATAAAGTAAGTATGTATATACATATATTCATATATATATATATATTTTTCAATCTAAGTTACTTAATAGTGTTACAGTTCTTTGTTAATGGTATGCGAACTTCCAAAGTTGAAGGTAATACAGTTGAAGGTCAAGAGCAAGCCCACATACAATTTAGTAAATAGTTAGGTTTTTATTTAATACTAGCTTCTGCCCGCGACTTCGTCTGCGTGGAACTTTTCCTTTTTTGCAGTTGTTTAAAAAGTAGCCTATGTCATTTCTCAGGCTCCAGACTTTCTTTGTACCAAATTTCATATAAACAGGTCCAGTAATTTTAGCGTGAAAGCTTAACAGACAGACGGAGTTACTTTCGCATTTATAATATTAGTAGGGATTAATTTTCCAACTGTTTTTTTTTATACTATATATATTTTTAAATTAACTTGAAACTAGGAGATCTAACAAACGTTCTAGATATAAAAAATATAGAAAAAAAACAAATCAAGTGCGAATTCAATTCGATTTTAGAAGGTTTCGGACGCTAAACAACATGTGAAGCTATTAAGGGTTTTGGTAACTATTTTCATCATTCGGATGTATCGAAACCTAAAACGGTTTCTTCTCTATTTGCCTCTTTCGGGCTGCTGTGTTAAAGTTACAAAATGTCAAAACTCATACCACCCTTAGCTATTGTAACACCTACTAGGTATTAGGTGGTACAATGACAGAAAGTTTATAAACAACAGAGGCCTCACCAGGTAGTCACACCTACAGCTATGTTATTTCTTAACAAAGAGCTCGCCTTCACTTTAAAATGACATGGAATAATTATGTAGCAGGTCGAACCTACTGATGTAGTTCGTTAAAAACGCTACAATGTAAGAATTAAAATGTTCATGGACGTAAATTTCAAAAAAGTTTCACGTAGCGCTTAACTTTATTTCAGCGAAATGAGAAATTTTCAGCCTACAAAATGGCACGAATGGAAATAAATGTTATGAATTCTTCCGTTCCGTTTCGTTCTTCCGTTCATTCACAAAATTAATGTGTAATTATTTTTTTTTCTAAACGTATGCCGTTTATGAACAACTAGGTCTGTTATGTGTTAGTAGGGATACCGAGGTCTATTAATGAAAACACTAAAAACGAATTTAGATAAAGATAAAATCGCACCTATACTTCAATTAAATGGTTAGGTATATCCGTTTTCCAGCACCCATTTACATAATTATGTATTGCTCATTATAGACGTCGTTTATTATAATAAAAGCCTTCCTACATTATATGGATTTATTAAATGAAGTATATAAGCTTTCTTACTTGAGTTGGCCTGATCAAGAAAAAAATAATTCCTCAGATAATATTCGTAGTAAGATATCCTATAAATAATAAATACCTACCTATGCCTAACATAAAATTAACTCTTGCTAATATTGTATATAAAAAAAAATTGTTTGATAAAAACATGGTTTCCTCTATGCTATATTTTGTAGTCTTTTTATTTCCTTACATTGTTATATCATTGGACCAGACAGAATTTACGAACTCGCGTGCCTCTCCGCCCTAGCAATGTGAAAAAGCATCCATAATAGAAGAGAAAAACGTAAATAGAGCAGACACCAAGATCGATTCTACGCTAAATGTGTTCGAACTGCCCCGAATTTCGCTCTTATACTAAAGCCATCATGAATATTTTATTCTAACTATATCAAGGTGTTCAATATATTATGCAACTGTAAGTATTTACCTGCATCTTATGAACAATCGCTCGTGACTCAAGTATTCATTGTTAATACAAATTTATCGGTATACTTGTCTCACGCGGTAAAGAAAACATGATTATTACACACTAATCATATAGTACTTATATAATCTCGGTAGCTATATAAACAATGTTTTTAATAGGTAATCAACTTAATCTTAAAACGCTTATAGGCTCTCTGATAGGGGTAACAAGCATGTATTTTATAACAGAAAAGACGATTGTACGCAAATATTTGCTTGCCAATTTAATAACATAATATATCTAAAGTTGTGGTATATATACCTACACTATAATAACTCCTGTACCGTGATAAAACTTTACGGCATTTTCCAAAATTGTTTTAAATACGAGTACGTGCATGCGACTAGCTTTTTTCATTGCAATATTTTTTTAACAATGTCTGATTAGAAATACTTAGGTATAGAAAACAGTCCCACTCAACCGTAACCAACACTTTATAGCAATGGTACAACGAAAAAAAACACCTGCATTACTTATTATAATATTATGACTGACGACTGATTCATCATCCTTGAGCATGAACTATAAAATTTCACAAATACAGTTCTCTCATAGCCTACACATCGTATAGGTACTCAATTCGAATTAATTCATACTTGTTTATGTTAAATTTCAATTTTTAATCCTGATTTGTGTTTGTTTGAAGTAACTATCCCAATATTATTCGATCGCTATCGGCGATAAATTTTGTAATAGTGATACTGATATTAAAGGGCTTAATTTTAAATGTATCGATATTTTATATGTCGTATCGACAACATAAAATAGCATTTAAATTCCCAAGGTAGTCTTTTTATTTCCTACAGAGATGAATTTTCCGAACACCATCATTTTTACGTTTATCGAATGTAAACTTTACATGAAAGCGAAAAAAAGTTATAAGTAATTAAAATATGACGTATGTTAAACGATTTATTTTTTATATGTCTCATAAATAAGTAAATTTGTTTTATAAAAAATAAACATTCACCAAACACGTTTTTAGTTTGCTAAATATACTCATGTTAAAGCTATAAATAATAGTTTACCAAATTTTTGGCTTTATAAAATTTCCATCAAACCAGGTAGATAAAACGAACACTGACATTGCTTGAAACCTCAATAATTAAATACGTAATTGAATATAACAGATGCATAATTCATATACAAAGGAAAATTTAAAAGAATGATGAATTTGGCATACCTACGCATACATACCTGCTTTGCATTGTATTGTTCGCATGCCAATATTCTTAGAATGTCAGTGCGCCAACTTTTGTTTCCTAATTATTAGCAGCTTGGCAGAATTGGCAAGTATCTTAAATGTTTTCATAGTGAAACATCCTTAAGATATGAATATGAATAAAAAACATTGCAAATGCCTGGGACTTAGGGGAATATTTTATTAAATCCTAAGGATAAGTAATATTTGAACGGGGCAGGCTTATATACCTACATCAGAATTGAAACGTAACTAAAACTACTCGATGACGAACTTTTTAGCATAAAAGCAAGTTGTAATTTTATGCGTGAAGCAGCATTTGTAAATATTTTTATGATAGGTGGCATATCAAGTAGCTGCCTACGACTCCTGCGAGTTGAAATGTCTCAAAAGGTATATTTTATTTTATACAATTTTAGGTAAATTTTCCACTATAGGTATAACATAAAACTCTGAAGTATGGTAGGTACATTACTAGACTCAATTTATTCACGCTCTTTATGGTGACAATGCTTAAATATATCCTAAATGGCAATCATAATTATATGTAAGTACCGTACTTTTGGAAAATCTTCAATGCAGAAGACATTATGTTGTCACAGTGTACTTACTTATAATATTATACTTGCGTAGATATTATACTTTAGCTTGCGTGAGTGGTGCTTTTGTAAGTAATACAGTTTGCAGTCATGTTTGCACAGCTCGATATTTGTTTGCTCTTGTCATACCCCAACATTTCAGTAAATTTTAATGCTACTATTATTATGGTCATGATTTTTTCACACTAGGTACGACGACGTTGAAGTTTAAAGAAGCCATCGTTTTTGTAAAAAAAACAGGTGCTCTGAACAATTTGATATAAAATTTCTTTTATATTTTTTTTCTCTTTGTGCAAGGTTTCCTTTTGAATACTTATAATTCTTTCTTTCTCTTGTTGCGAACCTTGCAGAATAACACGGGCAACCTTTATTATTATTTAGGACGGTCTAAGGATACCGATTGATTAATCTTTATTGAGTAAATAATATATACCTACCTACAACCCACTATTAAAGCAGCATGCCTGATAAAGACATACAAAAAATTTGGTAATTCTCTATTGCTTGAATTTCTACTTATGTATAATAGGTAGGTTTATTTTAATTTTTATTCTGCAGATCTATAATCTTAATCCATTGATCAGCTTGTTGCAATAGAATTCTATTCAAGTAAACAGACAATCAAAACTAATGATTTCTTATATATATAGGCTTTCCGTGTCTTTATGTGAGGTTACATGAAAGGATCAAGCCTCCCGGGAAATTAAGTTGACGATTATCGCAAAAAACGTACGCTTGTGACGTAGTATTTTTAGGAATACTTACATACTCGTATTAATAGCAGAGTAGCAAAAAATTACTTTCCTACTGAGGGTGGATGAAGAGAGATCGGGGTGATCAAACCTAGGGATATATTTTTCCTGGTACTACTTATTTGAAAGATATTTACTTGACCGCAGCCGTCTCATTAATAAGAGAATCGGCGAAGGCACTGTCGCGTAATTTTTTTTGTCGCCATTTAAACTCGTAAGTTGAATTAACTTTGACATGACTTTGATTAATGCTGGCTGTGTAGGTGTTGATAATTGCGAAATTGATAAAGTTTGGTTTCAAAAGTAATAAGGATCCATACCAATCACACTTGCTTAAGAAAATTGTATTCGCTAAGACGTGAAGAAGTGACTTTAGGGACACTGTATGATGCGTATTCACGACAAGACAAAATACATTTGTATAACACTTTAGTAAAATTGTAAGAAAATGATTATTTCCAAATCTACTTATCATCTAATCTAGGTTCTGAAAATTCTTGAATTTCTAGAACCTAGATTAGATGATAAGTAGATTTGGAAATAATCATTTTCCTACAATTTTATAAATATTTTATACCGTTATCAATCCTAAACGAAAACATTGCAATTATTTAGCTGCCATTTTGAGTACCTACATGACAGAGGTCACATTATAGAGGCGTCACATTATATTTATTTGAATGGAAAACCTTTAATTAATTAAACAAATTCAACCAATAAACGGCTCTGTCAAATTTAATGGAATATACCATATAGCAATTAAGGTGACAGCATTTAGGTGAAATACTTCGGGGTTATTGTCCAAGCGAGCTTCGAACCCATGACCCCGAGTCATTGAGGCTATTATATCATCGACTAGACGAGAAAAACTCCGCTCTGCTTAAATGTCACAAGAAGCTAAAGAAATTAATCAAATATTCACTTAGGGTCAAAGTACGTAAAATAATTCAAAGTCGAGAAAGAAGATAAAACTTATTTCTTTGCAATTTTTTTATTGCTTGGGACAGCTGTCTAAACCGTCACTTAAGTTACGATTTTTGATTCACTAACTTTTCTTCTTTGATAAACTCTTATCTTTCTGTCTCATTGTCTAGATTAGGTACTTGAGTCTATCGTAAGGCTTACTTTTAACTTTCTTTACTAACAGTTCTTGATAAAATCTTTATTTTTGCTTGTTTTTTTTATTGTTTGAAATATTTACATTTGATAAATTTTGTTAAAACAATGCCGTTATGTTATCAGAGTGTGGTTTCTTTTAACTTTGACACTAGGGCCCTGTGTCGCAACTGGTTGCTGCATTGAAAGCAACTGGACCGAATATTATGCTCCCTTTGTGAATTCACTGGCGTGTCTAACAAGTTCTGTCTAACATAATACCACCGTCTAGACGGTCACATTCCGAATATTAATAAATTTTATTTTCTAGAACAATTTTGAAAAATAAACAATTTAATTCTCAGCATACCTATTGGGTATCTTTTAGATTAATTATTTTAATGGAACGTGCAAAGGTCGTTTATCTAAAATATTAAATAATTATAATATAAAGCTTGTAATACTATTATGATTTATGAATTTTATACCTATCTATATGTAAATTGGTTGTAAATTCGGTAATATAGAAGAGTACTTTTTTTTCTATATTTAATAGCTTGCCCGGCAAACGTTCTGTACCCTAATCATCTAGTGGTATGAAATATATATGAATGCGACCACTTGCATCGTGACGCGAGATTTATATTATTATATTTGATTTAAAAAAAAAACATTGTAATGCTTACAAACGTTTTGTTACAAATTAATTGTTTTTGTAGACTTGTCTATGTAGTATGTACCTACAGTTTAGCATTAAAACGCATCCGATGTCGCCTGTGCTTGGCTGGCAAGGCCACACCCTTGTACTTATTCGTATTTTCACGAGTCTTCAGTCTGGGGCGATGCAGTTTCATACTTTGGGTCGATGACTCTTATCGCATTGCAAGAGACACAAGTTTTAAAATGCGGTACTAGACTAATTAACTTTATTACCTATTTTAGACTATTAGTACTTATTAGGGTTGCAAAATTATGAACATAGAATTAGTTCACTCGCGTTGCATAATTATAAAGATAATAATAACAACATTATTAATGTTATAAGTTTTCTTATATGAATAAAAAACAAAGGATTCGAGGCCTAATTGCATAGTTACTATTGCTAGTATGGTTTAATATTTATTAACAACACGCGTTGATTCTCATATAATGACACTAATTATCAGAAAGTATGATTCTGATTATTTGTTAGTTTTTCTGATGGCATTTATACACGTATTATAGTATAACAGCTTCATGGATATAAACACTTAGAATAATAATAATTATTCTGAGTACTCAATGATAAAACCCAGCCTTCTATTGTATCGAACTTTCATAGACTTTTGAACAAGTTTCAACGATACAACGGTAGCAGTCTGATAACTTTTGTCAAAGTAATTTCCTTAGCATTTTGAAGTTCTTTAACAAATGTAAAACTGATAAGAATCAGTTTTACATTTATTTATATTTGATATCCAAATTCATTTATTTTGGTGACCTCTTAAAATTTATCCGAATCTAGCAAATACCCTGCCAGTAAGTTCCTAATTTTACAGTAAACTTAGAACATATGTATTAGTTTCTGGTATTAAAACGAATTATGACTCTTTGTGTTGACTAAGTAAAAGCATAATAATTTCTGATGCCTTCGCGGTTATTACACATTGGAATGAAACAACTATTAACGGATTTAACTCGCGTATTTTTATTTTATTTTATTTGCTGACGTTTCGGATTCTTTACAGTTTCCATAATCGTAGCATGACTGAGCTGACAAAGGTCTAACGCTAAAGTGGGTAAACACTTTAGCGTTAGACCTTTGTCAGCTCAGTCATGCTACGATTATGGAAACTGTAAAGAATCCGAAACGTCAGCAAATAAAATAAAATAAAAATACGCGAGTTAAATCCGTTAATAGTTGTTTCATTCCAATAAGTAAAAGCATTTTAATTATTTAACGTACCTTAGTTGCTGCCACTCCTAACTGGGCCATAATTTGAAATAGTTATAAGATTATTAAGTAATGTGTGAAGTACTTAGTAGATACCAGTTATATGGTTGCTATAATCGTTGACGTAAGGTTTTTTTTTTATACAGGATAAGGTAGAAACTGTACTTATAAGAACAATAAATCAATTATATCATTTAATTTTACAATACACGCTTATAATATTAATGTGTGGAAAGCACGGTTGATTATCAAGAATCATGACACGAAGTGGGTAAGCCGTTAATAATAAATTATTTTTCTACTCCCACCTAATATCCTAAGTTGATTGACATGGGATTTCCTGTTTACCGTAAAAATAATTGAAAAATAAAATCGTGGAAATCCGTTCAGTGCCGCCGGGGCGAACAGTCGAATGTACGTGACGTTATGGATAACGAGGTGAATTAGGGCGCAATGTAGGACTGTGGCCTTCTTATGAGGTCAAGAAATATTTAGGTAAACGTTCGACAGAATTCCGTAATTTGAAATTCTGCATGTCAATTATGCAACATTCCTTTTGAAGTCTCGTAATCACGAAAGCAGTAGGTAACTGTTATGAGGTTTTTGTTTTACCTATAGGAAATAAGCGAAGTACCTACATAATAATTAATTGCAACTAATCCAATTGTATTTGATGTTATTGTATGATGTCTTTCATGTTATTGTAGTGCGTTCTTGCATTGCAGTGCATTGTTACAATATATTAATAAAAACGAAATAAGTAAAAGTGATGAGATGGATAATATTTATGACTTAATTATTATATCATGATTGAAAATATTTTTTTTAAACTTGCCTTTTTACGATGATCGTGCGATGATTTACTTAATATTTCTAGATACATTTACTTGACTTGGTGATGTAATGTTGTCATGTCCAAGTCGAATAGGAGCAATGTAATGGAAGACTGATTTTTAACCTCGACTGTGACAAAAAATGTCAAGTGCATGCTATGTGATATGTTATTGCCCGTAACAGAAAACACGTTATCGACAGGGGATAACGTTGTGTTGCGGTTGCAAACCACATAGACCGCAGCCTTCAATGATTTGCACGTGATTGGAGGCTATATAGTGGCGACTCATAAAAATCAAGCTATTTTTCAGTGAATTGATGACGTTATTACGCAAAGTTTACGTATTTAAGTAAAATAAGTACTAGTTAAAAGTTTATCAAGATAAACTATGAACTCTTGTTAGGAAATGTTTGATGTTTTTTTTCACTAAATAAAATCAATACTATACCATTGTTAAAGGCCGTAACGTAATGCCGAAGCACCTACGAAAATTTACATTTGCTATAATATAATTCAGCAATTTGTGAAAAAATATTAGTTTACCTGCTAGCCCTCCAAATATTCAAGTACCGGATTTTCTTATATCTAGGTATTAATGTTATTTTTCATTGTTTCAGGAACTGTCGCGAAGACGAAAAATCGCCGATCACTCGAAGCATCATTCCCCAAGACTGAAAATTCACTGCCGTCTTCCAAAATATCTCCTAAAACTAATTTTAATTTATCATTCGGAAACAAATCTTCAAAAAAGTGTTCTCCTCTTACGACTTCCTCTCAGAAATTGACTGAGAGGAGAAGGAGTTCAGAAAGCACCACTAAACCTAGTTATATACCTCTTTCGAAAAATTCAGTTGAGAAGCATTTACGGACTTCCACTATACCTGTGAAGCAAGACTTCAAAAAAGAAAAGACTCAATCCGACACTAAAAGAACGGTTGGTGACTTACCAACTACCCGTAAATCTACTAGCAGAAGTCCAGAAAAAGCTAAGAGTGATACTGAAAGCTATCGTAACGATAGAAAACATCGAGCTCAAAAAGAATATGAAAGTCTTAATGAAAAATATCATAATTCAAAGAAAAGACTGACTAGTTTAGACAATAAATCGGAAGACAAGAACGATGTAAAAAATCCATCGCCTAAGAAAAATCTATTGAATGACAATTTACACGTTACTAAAAGAATTCAAATTGCTAATAGCAGTCTGGAAAATTTGGAAGGATCTGCTAAAATGTCTACGCTTCATGAAACTATAAGACCACATACGAGTAGCTCTAGACTTTCTCAGGAGATGGATAGCTTAGCAGCATTGACGAAACAAACTTTAGATAGGGTTAACAAATTATCAAGTAACTTAAATAGTAATAAATTGAATGTGGACTCGTCCGAGTCTCGTTATGACACCACGCTATTTGCATCGATGTCGGAACAAAAAAGTAATAGCCACGCTTTTGATTTTGGTCGCACTGAAGAGAAACAGACTCAAAATAGAGGAGTCACTGAACGACTACGAGACATAGACACGGCTGCGCAGAGGTTGATCGACTTCGAAAAGCAAAGTGCAATGTTTTCTGATCTCAATAATGATACTTCTAGTCAAATACGCCGTTTAGATACGTCGATTTCCTGTCATACTCCCGTGTCTATTTTGAAAAGAAAGTCTATTAATGAAGACTGTGCTATACATAATACTTCAAGCAACAATGCCATTGCTTCACCTCCGGTGACATTTTCGCCCAGTGTAATAGAATCGCGCAATTGCCGCTCGGAAAACCGACAGCGCCAAGGCATATTGAAGAAACGCCGAAGCTTAGATGAATCACAAGTTGCAAGGAGACGATCATGTAGTCCTGAAGTATCTTTTGCTGAAGACGAATCATCGGATACAAATAAACCAATTTTGAAAAATCGGCGATCCTCTTTGGAAGACGTTGTTAGAAATAGGTCGCCTGATGGTCAAATTCAAGGTATATTAAAGAGGAAGATGAGCCGTGAGGAGGACAACACTAACGATGATCTGTCTCATAGTTCTCCGGAACCTCATGGAATATTAAAACGGAAATCAAATTCTAGTTCGAGTAGTAGTACTACCTCGTCTCACGTTTCTATTGCTCAAGCAGTATTGTTAGCAGCCGCTGGCGGCGCCGAGATCGTTGATGATGATAAAGAAACCGTGAGACCAATATTAAAGAAAAAGAGTTTCTCAGAGGAACGGCCATGTTTGGATGTCTTAATACCCGAAACTCCCAGACCAATATTAAAGAAAAAGTCTATAGAACATGAAGAACACGACCTGGACCTTCCTAAAAAACCAATACTAAAGTCATCTAGAAAATTATCTGGGGATGAAGGTCATACTTCTAGCTTTGATATGAGCGAAGATGACAGAAGTTCACGAAGATCTTCACTTCTTAGATCACGGACATCTGACCATTCTGGATCGGAATGTGAGACTACAGTTAGGCCTATTTTAAAGCAGAGAGGTTCGAGTCTCACTAGGGAACGTAGCCAATCGCCACGCCCACGACTCTCATTTTGCGCGGACAACGAAGCGAATACTAGTATGACGAATTTCAGTTGCGACGCGAACGACTTGTTGGCGGCTGGTCCGCGACGTGTATTGAATCTTTCGCTCGACCCGGAAGAGAATAAAATAAATCCATATCCGAGTGCAGTGCTCAGGCGAAGACATCTCAGACCGAAATCAAATCCGCGCTCGAAAAGCCTCGCAGGGGATGTAAACGATGAGCTTTTATCCATATTAAACAACCGCAGAATACAATTGGATGAGAACTGTGAATACAAACGTTTTAATTTGTGGAGTAGCACAAATCAGGAAGAAACTGCAGTTCATCAATTTCCCTCTATTGCGGCCAGGATAAAAAGTATGGAGCAAGCACTGACCAGAGATGTATCAGCTAAAGAACAACCGTCAACCTCGAGGTCAAAAAAGTACGATCGAGACCGTCATAAGACCCAACCAGTGACTGTGGAGGAAATGAGATCAATCACTTCCAGGTAAACACTTGGTTAATAAAAATCAAAGTATCCATAATATATATAAATATATATCCGTACACATCAGTAACTATACCTTATGTCCTTTTACTTTTATTAACACCATACATAGCATGAGATATTTTTTATCGATTTTTTTAATTCCGTAATGTAAGAAGATATCATTTAAAAAGTATTGGTAATGAGAGTTCAGGGGTTGTTTATTGTCAGTGATTTTTCTTGTGAAGTAGAGCAGTGTCCTTAATTTATGGCTTTTTCTTGGTGTAAAGGTGATTGTGCTCTGAATTGGCCGCTTAGACGTTTGGAGCTGAAATTTGGCTTCTTGCCATTATTTTGATGGGCGCAGCGTAACGTGGGCTGCTATAGAATGTTTTCTTCCAAAATTTTCATACTGTTTCCTGAAATCCACTCCATTACATGAAAATAACAACAGTTCATTGTTTTCGTAGTACCTCGGTCATGCTTTATGTTGGTTTGTGTTACTTCGGTGTACAGTTGGTTATGTATTGTCATTGTCATATTCGTAATACGAAATTGACATCATAAATAATAACAGAACATTTTTTTAATTACACATAAGGTTTTGTGTTTAATTGCAAGTTCCAATAGCTTGTTAGTAATTAGAAATCATGAAGTCTGTGTTAATTTCGTATTCTTAACATTTCTGACATCATCTCGGTTGCTTTAGTTCGCTCGCAGTGATCGAATGGTGTTTCCCGTGGAGTAAAGCGTCACAATTAAATCTGGTCGGTGTCGTAAAACTGAATTAAACACGTGTTCTGTTATTACAATATTGTGCAATATGAATAGTTTTATATTAAAATGTCAGCTCGCACGTCTGTAAGTATCATTTTATTTTTTTTATATTATGAACCACAATGAAGAATAACTAAAGTTATTTTATGAATACATATGATTTCTGCCACCAAGATCACTTGATATACTTGGGTTAATTCAATTGGTAACAACCAACTTCTGTAAATTAACTTTATGAATACCTGGGAAAATAATCGAATCTTTATTTGGTACCTAGCACGACCTAGGTATTGTTGTTAGTATTTAGTACATAGGTACTGTTAATAAGTAGTACAGACTTAATCTGTACTAATATTATAAAGAGAAAAACTTTGTTTGGTTGTAATGAATAGGTTTAAAAACTACTTACTGGAACGTTTTTAAAAAATTTTTCACCTTCGAAAGCTACATTATCCACGAGTAACATAGGCTATAGAAACGTCTAGTATAATATAAATTAATTTTTGGGGTTGAGCACCATTAACATTTAACTTTCCTATTCTTAAACCCACCCGATATGCACACATTTCATTAATATAAGTCCAGCTGTTTTGGAAGAGTTTGACAAGAAACACCGTGACACGAGAATTTTATATATTAGATACTTTATCAATTCGTGTTAAACTATGCGTGGTATTATATAGAGTTATGTTATGCAATCATTTATTGATATAGTATTTTATAGGTTCGTTTACCTACAAGCTTGTCTTCATCGTTCAAACAAATACATACCTATTCCTATTTTCTGTATCAGCTGCGGCCCAATTTATTGATTTATTTTTATAGCACTCTGTTTTACTCGACTACTGCATGTCGTAGGTTATGATTGTATCATTATATCTGGTTATAATATATATATATATATATATATATATATATATTGTGTATATGCATTAGATTATCTTTGGTATGGTATAAGACCTTACATATCGAATTTCGGTTGATACATCGAAATGAATAATTTTATAAGAGATAAAAACATTATTTGAGGTTCAAATAGTTGAGATTGCCTTTATGACACCCAGTTTGATTAAAGTATCGAAATACATACCATAAAATGGCTTTGAAAATTCGCAAAAACAAAGCAATTTCTTTGCCCTCAATTCTCTTATATCAGTTGAAATGAAACTTCAACTACATTTATTTCTTTGACATCTTGCATGTTATTTATCTCGGCTTGTTTTATATTACTTACTGCATTTTAAAGTATGTATCCAGTACAGCGAGGCTATGATGAATTGTCGAGTCGACGTCTCGTCATTTCGATATCGTCTTATTCTTGCGATGATCTGTCAAAAAACAACGTTGTCGACAACGAAAAATTGTCATGTTGATGTCGTCTCTTATTTCTACATGTCGATAACAAAATAATATCGTAACGACGAACCTTTTGCTTTTCGACGACAGTTCATAATAGGCTGGCACGGTTGGTAATCGCGTCAGAGTAATTGGTAAGGTATTATATTATCTCATATCATCTCTTTTTCGACTCGATCTCTTTTTTTTTATAACCTATGTCACTCGGGAATAGTGTAGATTTCCAACAGTGAAAGATTTTTTTAAATCGGTCCAGTCGTTTAGGAGCCTATTCAATCCAAACAAATAAATTTTTCCTCTTTATTATATTAGTATAGGTATATAATATATTTTAAATGGTGTACTAAATGCGACGTATGAAGTATTCTGATTTCTTAGTAAAGATATAAATTTGCTATGTATTTGCTGGAAATTTGAGTCATGCTCAAAAATTAATTATCTGCCTAAGTAGGGTGAGTTCTGGTAAGATCGGACACAGGTTAATATCGTACGAAGTGAATTTACGCCTATCTGGAAGATACTTTTAGTACTGGCAACCTGACATTTTCATGGCACTATGAAATGGCGCGTTATGTCATGTTGCCAGCACTAAAAAAATCTCCCAGATTAGGCGTAAATTTACATCGTACGGTGTTCACCTGTGTCCGATCTTACCAGAACTCACCCTACTATATTGTTAATTGTGGTAATACTCGAGCTTGTAGTTAAAGTTTGCTATTTAAAATAATTTTGCTTAGACTCCATTTTGCGTACTACACTCAATGCCATGTAAATAATATATTCGAGATAAAACCAAATTTAATCTACATACCGATATATTATATGCTTGATAAAAAATTGGACAGCATTCATTGTGTCATTGTTGAGATTTATCTGGTGGTATAATAAAAAAATATTATACTTATGATTTGCACGTATTACTATGAGGCTATAAGACCTACATAAACTCCGCGTACCTACTGTTCGCAACACACACATATTGTGGTATTATTTATTGATGTTCTAAATTAAACCGATTGCATTAATCTCTTGCATGATTAACATCGACCCCGCCATCGGTTGCCTGTACAGCAGACAGCTGAAACGGCATTTTGATGACGGAAATAAGCGCTCCAGCCGTTACTGGGTCAAGCAGTATTTCTGTATCTGTTGTGCCAAAGAACACATCACAACTTTTATTACCATCCAATTTGAACTTTCGATGCCCTTAATGACTATGAATCTAATGCAGCTGACGCCTGTCGTGTTAGCCGTGGTTTAAATCTTTTTCGGAAGCTACCTAGTGTAAAAAACCAGCTCAAAAGTTTAATACCTATCCAAGGATATATGTATATTTCTTTATACGAGCAATGCTTGTTTTGGTACATAATAATATATATGCGCTTAGACTTATAAATCTTAATATGAGACTTTATTTTCAAAAGCAAATATGGAAATCGACATTATTCCACAACAAACAATAATTCCAATAATTTTCATGTTTAACCTACCCCGCGTCGAAGATAAGTACATGTTTTAAATATATGGTTGATATAAGTAATATAAAAATTAAAAAAATTACATTTTTAAGCATCGCTCCTTTTGTCAGTACCGACTGACCAGCAAGGCAAAGCAACGTATTGAAATGACTGATTCTGGGATTTGTTCATAATATATGGATGGATCTGCTTGATAGCTAACTTGATGTATAATTTCTGTATCGCAATAAGACATCTATATTTAGTTCAAGTCATTCTCCTAAATCTATAGATCAGAGACGCCAAATCAAATCACTCATACCATAATTCATCGATATTTACGAAGGCGTAATGAAGCAGCCACCATCTCTGTCTTGTGTACGGCTGTGTTCTACATTAACGCATTTCTTTTCTCATTCTGCAGTTTGGAGCCGGGCCAAGCTAGTTTCCAAGCGTTCGGCTCCGCGGGCTGTAGTTTTCCGAGTCAGCCCGACGAGTCCGGTGCTCCTCCGACTTCAAGACTGGGAGAAACTGAGGGTTATCTACATAAAGACATTGCGAAAACCTTGGAATCTCCACCGTTTGATAGTAACTCCTTCGGTGTGAAGAGTTCAACCGCGTTTAACGGGTTTTCGGAAACTCCCTTAGTCAAGGACGATAGTTTTGGTGAAGCTACTTTCCTGGACTTTGAAAACATTGCTGCCAACCTTGAAAGGAGACAATCGACTTTAGATGAAATTGAGCAGGAAGTGAACAAGGTCAGGGTAGCACTTGACGAGGACAGTCGTGCTTTAGAAGAAGATGAACGGCATCAAGCTGAGGCTGATAACTGGAGTTTAAACGTATCTTGTGACAGCGGAGTGTACAATCGTGCATCATCCAGGGATTCAGGTCCTCATTCAGGTTGGTAACCATCATCTATTTTACTCAGATTTGATGACCTCATACCGCATGAGGTCACGTCCATTCATTTTTATTTCTGAACGCAAAATTAGTGTGAACGAGACTTGTTTAGTAAGCGGAGCAATCAAAACTAATACCAACAGTGTCATAAAGCAACTCGGGCGGAGAATCGGGCCAACCGGCTTGAGCTTACTTGCGTTTGTTTATGTTGTGCTTCGATAATTTTAGATTTGAGGATACGCGGTTATGAATTTAGGGACGGTTTTGAAAATAAACACTTGTTAACCTTGCACGTGTCTCTGGCCCTTGTATTTGGGTCAATGTAATGCACGTTTCGTTTGACAACATTCCATTGTAAAATTTCAGGTGTACCTATTATTATTTTTATTAATATTGTTATCTGCTATTCAAAGATTAGTTTCTATAAAGCAGCTGCAAAAAACGTGTTATTTTTTGCATTGACTATTTTATTTTAAAAACGTAAATTATTGTTTTACATGTATTTTTATATGAGAAATAAAATGTAGCTATGCAGTCAATTAGTACGCAACGTCATGACCCGTTTAATGGGGCAATTACTTACTCGTAGTCTATTTTTGTACCAATTCGTTTACCTAACACTAATAGTATTTTTTTTTGCATTTCAGGCGAAGAACTGGGTTTGATCGAGAGCCAGGAGATCAAAGAGAACCACGCAACAAACAGCAGCGGTAACGACTGGTCGCCGTCTTCTATTGAACATAACCTTTTGAACATGGACAGACAGAGAAAGTCTACCGAAACAGAGGGTCATGTAAGTCCCGAGGACCAGGAATGTGATGATGACCAAAGGGAACACAGTGGATTTGCCCTGGGCTTAGTAAAGAGCAACAGTGTCGTTGCTCGTGCTAGTATGTGGCAGCAGCTGCAGCAACAAGCAAAAGGTATTTTTACTTTACTGTCGTAATAATTTGTCATAATTATTACATTAATCATTTATTAAATACTCGCCAGGTAATCTAAACGTATGATCCTGTTGAACATCACCATAAACGTTATTCATTTATTTATGTATACGAATTTTAACTAGGTGCGTGGTTACTAGACTGAATAGAAAATTAATACGTCTGTTATGAATTTTTCAGGTACCCCAAAGCCAGTTCTCCGTCACAGTCGCACGAAAGACGCTTCTATATCAGATCGGTTCAAGACTCAACCCATCACGTTTACGGAGAAGCCCATCGACCCTCCTAAAGAAAATGAATTATCTCTCGCTCAGTCCAAAAGTACAGCCAATGTGTTGGACAGAGACGAAGATGGTAAGACACTTTTTTTATTGGAACACAAGCAATGGTTCGCCAAAAGGCAGTTTAGTCTTGTATTCTTTTATTTGCCGTCACCGTTGTCATAGCAATTTTGTTAAATTTTATTTTCTCCAAAACATATTAGTACCTTGAAATTGTGAAAATAGCATGTTAATTTGCATTATGATTCAGAAGTTTAAATTGTAAAACGCTTCCTGTCTTTGATTGTCGGCTGTTTCTTTTTTGCATGTCCTCGACTACTCTACTATGTGTATGTCCGGGCTCTATCGTAAACACAAACTGCACAATGTAATGTAAATACGCACACACTCACCGGTGGCAGCTAAGTTAGACGAGGACGATCCCGCCAAAATGTCACTCATGGACAAAATGAAAATGTTTAATGCGAAACTTACGCATAAACCACCCGTCGCTGGACTTCCGAGGCCGAAGGAAGAAAGATTACCAAGAACATCTCGACTCAAAACCATGCCGGTTCTAGCTAGCCAGGTCCAAGAGGCAGTAGAGCAAAACGAAAGGCTTACTCAGTCCTATACCCACAACGAAGTCCCACGGAATCCAGACTTCGCACTCAAAATGGAATTGTTTCGATCTGCCAGCGCTAAGAACACGTCGCTAGAGTATCTTATGCGGCAGAATTCAAAGTTTAGGAGTTTAGGTCTGAATTTGTTTTTATTTGCGATTGGTATTTTTATTTTGCTTGAGTCGATGTGCTTTATGGGTCGTTTTACTAATCCTAGGTAGATAGTAGGTCCTTTTAAGTTTAAGTCTTCAGGTAAGGTAGTCCTGCACGTTATCAGTTCAGCATGATTTGTATTTGGGTAACCTGTAAGTTCCTTTCTTTTATTTTTATAACATTGATGATTGTTTGGTAGACGCTAGTTTTAAGCAATGGAAGATTTTATGAAGATTAACCTTAAATTTTAAAACTGTTATACTATTAACATATTCACCTAAAGGTGCTTAATGGAGTGCATAATTCGCATGCATAATAAAGTAATCACTAATACGGGAGAGCAGTGCATATATTTAATATTGTTTAATACCACTGCGTTCTTAAAGGATTTTATTTTCAGCTCGATATTGTTAGTAATATGCTCGTTAAATTCATTATTCATCATGTACATTTTTTCTCCATATGTCATGCATTAAACTTTCTTGATACCATAAAATATACTTGCAAAAACAACTTTATTGCGTATAACTCCCGCCAATGCAATATGTTTTTGTTTTTGAAATAATCTTCCCAAATTAACTTTTCGTTACGAATATACTCTTTACTGCGAATATTCTGACAGAAATATTTTGTTTATGTTGCATAGACCTTGACGATGATTCGCCAGCTGAGCGAGCTCAAAGAATGATTACGCCTGAAGTGAGAGGTATCTTGAAGTCTGGTTCTACTGTGGTGCCCAAACCTAAGACCTTGGCGAAAGGGGAAAGCTCAGAGGTAATTCACATTTTTTTTTTAAATTCTATAATTATATTTGACACGTCATGTCTAGTTTGACATTAAATAAGCATGAGTATAGATTAAGTATATTATACATTGAAATAAAACTACTCTAAAGGAACTCGCATACCTATATTGATTTTATGTTATACTATCGTCAACTCAGGTCTGCTACAAATATGTCATTTGTCTTCGAGACGACAGTAGGTACAAAACGAATATGAGCGAGTTAAATCAGTAACAGTTGTTTTTCTGTAAGACATAATTATGGTATGTTTTGGTAGTTTTGCTATGGGATCTATTCAATTATTTATTATAATTTTCAGGGTCTAAAAGACGAAGGCATTGACAGCTCTTCCGATGACGAATCGGCCTCAGCCTCGAGCGTGTCATCTTCAGAAAAAAGCTGTTCATCCTCTGAAAGCTCCGACGAAATCCCCGGGCCCAAACCAAGGAGATTCCAGCGTAAAAACAATAAGTTGAAATCCTCTAGAACTGAATCGGATTTGCCTAAAGTACTTAATGATCCCTTCCCTAGAAAAATTCAACTGCCAGGAGCCAATGAACTTAAAGAGCGCTTGAGTCAATCCAATTGCGCCAAACCATTATTAGGGAAATTGGGTAGAAAACCTTCTCAAGAAGCGAAGGTTGAGGATGAGGATAAAAATGGTAGATACAGAGGATTTATTAAAAAAATAGAAGAACCTGTACAACTAGGTAAACTAAGGAGGCCTGTGGATAAACTACAGAGCCCACAGAAGATGGACCAAAAACCTCCACAAGTACTTAAAATATCTGCTTTGAATCAGGAAGCTAAGAATAAGTTCTTTGGTCTTGAAGTTAAGAAGGAAAAAACTATTGATGAATTGACGGCAGCTGTCAGAAAATACATTCCTCCTGTAAGTAAAGGAAATCTTATATTAGTAAACAACCAATATCAATTTGTAAATGAGTTGTCGGAAACCACGCACAATTTTGGTTATCGAAAAATCGTAGATCGATTTTTCCGGGTCTAATATCTGGAAAAAATTGTTTTCTCCGAATTTAAACGAAAGATTGAGCCCATGAAAATCGACCCATTAATCCAACATTGCTGATTAAGACAAAACAACGTGAAACAACACCTTATACCAAAAAAAGATTCCCATAGATTATCGTCTTCTTTGACTTTCGATATTTTGCTCTCCTAAGGTAGGAGTGCAAAATGCCTTTATCGTAAAATAAATTATGTCTGGTAAAAATAGGTACAAAATTGTAAATTAGTTTTATTTATGTAATCGACAACACATCATATACATGAAATATAATGCTATCTTAGTGCGAAAACAAAATAGTATTAATTTATAGAAAAGAAATATGTAAAATTACGTAATTTAAAGAAGGTATTAATATATGAATTTATACGTATTTTTACTAGGTAGTACCTAAGCAATGTATCGGCAACTAATAGCAGTACTATATTCACTTTTATCTCTGCCAGGTGAGCAAATCGATGTCCGTCCATACGATCGAACTGACTGGGTCCGGCAGCGACGGCGAAAGCAGCGGCGGTCGGGAAGTTCGCCATATTAATAGCAGAGTTCGTAATAGGTAAGTGTTTCACTTATTTTAAACATTAGCTGGACTATAGCGTCATAATAAAAAATATAAAAAAATGACATAATAAATGTAAATGATCATATAATGCTGTCTGGTAATAATAGTTACGTGTAAATTGCAATCAATGTTATTACCGGCGCCATCCTATATTCTATTGAGTAAAATTGGTATTTGAAATTAATGTAAGTATTAGTTAGGTACAATCAGGTACATATTATGACTACGGTAAATTAGTAAATATTCGTTGTGTCGGTAATGAGATCGAAACTTGTAGTATAAGTACATAAAAAATATAAGTAAATAAGTACATATAACCACAAAGATCATAAATTTAATGTAATGTAATGATGTACATATTTTTTCGCCCCATTTACACTTTATTATTTAAATTAAGCGTATAGATATAGAAAAAATAGTGTTAAATAAACTGGATATGAAACTATTGACCGCTGACTAAATTAACCTCTTTACGTCACTCTACCAAGAACAGGATTCTGTTCTGTTAGCTTAACACTGTTTGTACTTGTATCCTAACCCACAAACTGCATTATGACGGCAATATATTCATCTAATTGTATTATACGTTAACAAACTCAATTAATATAATATTATCTAACTAGCGGTTCGCCCCGAATTTCGCACAGATCCCTATTTTTCTTTTTCAAAATATTCTATAGCCTATGTTTCTCAGTGTCTCTCGGTGAACTTAGCTTCCCAACAGTGAAATAGTTTTTTAAATCGGTCTAGCCGTTTTCGAGCCTATTCAATCCAAACAAACAAACAAACCTTTCCTCTTTATGATATTAGTATAGACAATTAAAATAGGTAGCTGTTACGTCTAGGGTCAGTGACCTGCAATCTAAATAGCTATTTATAGTTAGACACCTGTCTCTGGCATTATAATGTTAACACTCACTGATATGTGTACACATATTAATGATTTTGTCACAATATTTCGTACGAGAACAATACCTAAGTTATTTCCTATTTTGATATTCTTCAATAGACACGTTATGCTAAATAACTATGCAGTTTAGCGGTAAATAAATCTATTTGGTTTTATGTTCATGGTTTCTACTCAGTTGAAACTCCTCCAACAACTTTGTATCAGTTATCACCGTCAATAGACTAAAAACCGGTCCCTCGCCGGTTTCACCCACCCGCGATGGATTTTGTGATCGCTCCGATAACATCCTTTAGCTTGTTAGAAACAAATAAGTATACACAAAGTCTAATCTGATGTTATTTACTTAATGTAAGGTTTTAAGTCTACTGCGAGCTTGCGTGTGCACCTATTTTCTATTTCAACTGCTTATTAGCTCTGAATCGATGTTTGCTACTACCACTTAGAAGCATTTAATCGCGTACCTAACTAGGCTCTTTGCGTAGTGAAGAGGCTTAATTTCCTCGATATCTCTTATTTCATTTAATGGTTTGTTTTTTAGATAACAAACCTCGGTAATGATATGAGACGTTTCTTCACCATGATATGATCTAGAAACTTTATTGGAGAAGATATCTTTAAATGTGCATAATTATTGCGTATTTCTTGAAAAATAAAAATACGTCTATTTATTATAGATTTAAACTCAAAAATTGAGTTAATACCTTACACATTATAGTAGGTTTAGTAAGTATATTTTCAATTAAGTACGTGCAATATTTTTTATTGCTGACAACTATCAAAAGCGGTCAAATTTATTGGCTGTTTGTCAAAATAATTATTATTCATTTGTTTTTCAGTATTGTGCTATTATCCAGCTAGTGTTAATAATTTATGCATCATTTAATACTAGGTTTACTATCATGTTGTTGGGGTTATGGAAAGTTCACAATTACCGACTAGATACCTAACGAACACGTCGTGAAATCGAGTGCGGCCGTGCAGTAAATCTGACATACTTTGAAAATTTCTTTTTTGTGGTTATATACCCCCGGTTACTGAACAATAAACGTAGTTCTTCTAATATTCGACTGGTTTTGATTAAATTTCTAATTGCATAATTACCCTGTATTTAATTAGTATCGATAAGGTTTTGATAAATATGTGCACGAGCACGATTATTTGAGATGGAAAGTGCTTAACTGTTGATAAGGTGTCATTTGTCAGTAAGTATATTGGAAACGCACTAGAGAAACTTTACGTTTACTATACTAACCGCAATCAGGGGCTAAGCATATTAAGAGATAGTAAACGTGAAGGTAACTATCGACCAATTTAATAAAAACGGAAAATATGAAAAAAAAATAGGTGTCACCTGTACCTCAAGGTCCAGTCAAGGTCATATTATTAAATATGAATAATTCAGCAATAATTCTCACATAGTGTCACTACATAATATAAAACAAAGACGCTGTCGCTTTCTGTCCGTCCCTATGTATTCTTAAATCTTTAAAACTACGCAACGGATTTTCGAATAGATACAGTGATTCACGTCAAGGTTTATACCCATACGAAGCCGGGGCGGGTCGCTATTGCGTATATATATATATATATATTTGAAACTGCACGTTTAATATATACTAGAATCAAGGGCATCAATTTATATTAAAACTAATTCGTCTTATTTTGAAGTTACCATTTATAACATGATATTAAATGCGTATACCAAAACATACCATGTAATATTATGATTTATTTGTACGATAACCATATTACCAAAAAAGGTAAGTTCTTAACGCTAGAGAACACATACAGCGAATAATCTAAACTGGGTCGAATTATAATGGAAATAAGATTCAATGTTGAACCTCCCGGAAGTTAACCGAGTGGCATAGTTGCTTCCTTGCGAAACGGCTAGGAAGCCGACATCCATGTATGGCGAAATGGGCTGCAGGTCAAGTACATTTTGCTGAGGTTTGTCTTGCATCTAAGACTATAATGCTATAGTTAAATGTGCTTTTTACACGAGAGCTTTGTGCCATATTGTTTAAAAGCTTAGGCATTTCAGTAACTCTTCAGAGTTCTTCATGTCTAAAATATAAAAATGATTTGATGAGTGGCTGAATCTGTTATGTGTACGCACCTACCTATTGTTTTCAATATAAATAACGAAATTCGTAATTTATTTTCGTAATTCATAAATAATGTTATCTCAAAATTATGATATGGATTAGTTTATATATAAAATGTCATAAAAACCTTTATAAAAATGTATTAAACATCGAGATGAACTATTTTGAATGAGATCATGCATTGCGTAACCAACATCTATCTATTGTTCAGCTGTCCGCAAATATCAATTGTATGCAACCTTTGTAGTTGTCGGGTGAAAATATTTGTAACGCAATATCGATACAACATTGGATTTTTTGTAAGTGAACTTATTTTAATAATGCTCGTAACTGACTCATTTATTAAGTGAAACCGTTTCCGGCTGGCTATGTAATTAGTAATTAAATGTAAAGAATTTTACTTACCCTCTTGTACCTTGCTGCTGTATTGACAAAAAACTGACAACTGTTATAGTCACTTTTATTGATTTGAGAAAGGAAATAAAAAACCTTATTACGACTTGCTCTCTAGAACCGCGTTTAAATCTATTGCAATAATCTGAAGATATGCATTGGGAACTTTATTTTTAAAGTTGTATAAAATATATAATTATATTATTTAATATTTAAAGGTTATTCGAATTGGAACCTAGACCTAGTTACTTAAGTGTTAAAAAGGCATTTAAATATCCAATTCATCTCCGAAATTATAGATTCGTGCTGTCGAAGAATGGGTAATAACCGCAAAGCTCCTCGCCCACGGTCATTGTGTTACGCCTCTTAGTGATGATGGTTGCGTTTACATCTCACTGATTGTCTAATGATTATTATTGAAATATGTCTTTAGATTTTTTTATGTTTGATGCTCTAAACTTTAAAAATAGTTAATTGGAAAAAATAGTACAATAAATATAAATAATTGTTATTGACTAGAGGGGGGTTGCTACTTTATGCATAATCCGTTGTATTGACTTTAGAGTAGACCTAATCAAATTTGTGCAGGTTTCACAAATTTATGACTGAGCGTAAATTTAGTAGTAATATTGGCAAATGAAGTTAATGTAATTGAAGTGGGTCAAGTACGTCCCCGTCCGATGCTCACGACGAACAATGGAAATGCAGTTGCATCACTTTTACAACACTATTACTGAATTCATCTACTTGCCGCATGACATCAAGCTTGGCAAATTTATGTTTTACAATTTTTAAGCATGGTAAACGAAACCACAAAGAGTAGTTGTTATTAGTTTAAATAAGAATGCAAAGAGGTCTAAGTAACTAGTAGAATAATTATAAATCAGACATCCAATTTTTTTTTTTTAACGGCTACAAACACGATTTAGCTATTACCAAAATATATATGGAACCTAGGGATTGGCTTCGAAACACGTTTATTTAAGTTAGTATCTATCTAGGAATCCATGCCACCCATACCTACATATCTAAAAGATCAGCAGGCCACAGGTTGACTATATTATCTGCAATAGAAAATATCGGCGTTAAAATCTTGCTTAGCTTTCACGTTGTACTGATATGACCCTCGAGAACACTATGTTACGTACATACGAATGCACCTTAGAAAACGATTTTCCTTTACAAAAGCTGCTTTAATGGGCAATTATTTTGTGATCATCAATCATAAATATTACCATCATATAACTGGCAATTTAAGGTCGCTTGACGTACGAACTTTCTCCTACTTATGCGTTATACCCACGTGGATTCGTGACTCATCATACGAACGTAGTACGCTGGTGTCTCCAACTATGCGTGACGCATGCGGGTCTTTCATCCTCAATCTTTATGTTGACTTTTTAACCTGTGCTTCATTACTAATTCTCGAATCAACGGTTTACTGTTTAACCGACTTTCTTACATAAATACGACTGGGTCATGCGAGACGATATTTTTTAAATTTATATTGTTTCGTAAGTGCGAATAAATAGTGCTTTTTTGTCATGCCACAATATGTGCATGTTGTCGTGAAACTATTTATCTATCATATATTTAATTGCATTTTTGCAACAAACATCCCTTTCTACCATTATGTTTTGCGATGTTTATCAAATGTCGTGCATTGTTCAGCCTTGAATCGAACACACAAGAGAATAAATTGAAATAGTTACTATTTATGTAGGTATATATGTTTATCTGATATATTTACCTAACAAAAGATTCACTAGTTTAAATTTTATAAAGATACAAGCTGACTGTTATATTTTATTTCAGTTTATTCAACTACCAATTAAATAATAAATCATGATATCAATTCAATTTGCATCTTTGTCTAAAATGTGTGATATCTTCAAATAACCATAACTGCACAACTCCTACAAAGCCTACACCAACTATGTATTATCTATTCTGTGCCTATACGCTTTTCTTATCTCATACATGTACAATTATAGCTTACACAATAGGTACACTATACCCTGTGCGCACGAGTGTCCTAGAAACCCAGCTTTTGTGTTTAATTTAATTATGTCACAGTGTATTTAGTGATGGGCATTATAATTATTAAATACTAATTCCATGCCTGTTGTACAATTATATAATACGGCTACCTGTATAATAAGTATTCGAGGTACTATCAACTGTGCTGGCGATGTTACACCTTTAAGGCAATAATCGCTTGAACGACCCTGGTACCTGGCGGCTGTGTGTGAAGCAACAAGTGCAAGCAATTTTTTTCTAAAATGGCGTACCCCGAAAGCATCCGATAGTACATTGATGTAATTTAGCTGGTACTTAACAACACGATTAAGTATAGATCGTGTAATTTATGATAGTTCTTTTTATTAATAGAGTATAATAATATAATGGCCATTATCCTGTAGATTGATTTAACGAGTTGATTCAAGCAAGATTATCTTTTTAAACTGATAGGTGGTGGGTGTGAACCCCGGCAGAGACAAATGTTATTTTCAATGTAGGTACCAATTATTAGGAGCTCGATTTGGAATCATAGTACCTACCTACTTAAATGTTTTTTTACTGATTTCATAATCTATAATAATTCTGTAAGAATATAATTGAACAATAACGAAAAAGTAGTCAATTTTATAAAAAGAAAAAATGTTTTATCAAAACATTTAGAATCTATTATCAAATTGTTTTTTAGGTAGAATAGATATCATAAATAAAAGCTAACGTAGTTATTTCAATAATTTGTCCAATATCATTAGAAAAGTTACGGAATTTTTTGTCGGGTCATTCCCTCTTAAAGTTTATCTGACTTGTTTCTTCATCAATACGGGTTTAACTATTTCAAAGATAATTTTAATGTATTCTCTCTAGCGATAAGATATCCTCTATTTTTAAAAGGTTGTTTCGACATATACCTAAACTATACTACCCGAATGCGTATCTATATATCTACGAACCCATGAGTTATAATGTACAATATTATGTGACTAGGATAATATGAACTGATACAGATAGGTACGTACACTACACATTTTGTACATCTTCTCCTTAAATTTAAAATGCAATCGCTAAGAAAAAAAAACAACCATCAAAGGTCAAGAACGGAAGCGTTATTTAACAAGTCGGAGGCGAGAGGTTATTACACTGGCCGTCAGTCTTGTAACGGGTTCAGAATTTACACCATTCGACTTCTTAGAGTTACCCAAGTCGTATTATGATTGTAAGTTTCTTTTGTAAAGCTATAAATGCTTTTTCGAAGGTAATAGTAGGTTTAAATATGAAACTACTAAAATGCTGGCTTCAATATTACATGTATATTGAAGCCAGTCTTATAGGTAGGCACGGTTGGCGTTAAAGGGAAAGGAATTGTTCATGTGGATTCAAAAGTTTTATCTAGTGGTGCTGTTATCTTGTCCCTTCTTTGACTACGTCTAAATACCTATCTACTAACCTACCTACGTATAGAGTTAAAAACTCCTTGATTTGCTTCCGTTTATACCTTATTAAGTTCCATGTAGGTACTTATGAAGTAAACTAAACACAGCGTCGCGACAAGATAAATATAACAGTTTGCCGTTACCATTAATTTTAAAACGGAAAGTAGTTATACTAAGTAGGTATAATATACAATAAATACTTTTATATAAGTACTTAACTTTTAACATCTACTTTTATTCAGTTCAAATAATATTTCTGAACATATTGTGTTAAACGTAAACAACGTTTTTTTAAGACATAAACTAGCATTAACATTTTCACCCTAACCAGACGCCACGTCTAGACTAAGTCTAGACCGATTTTACTGCTTCTCTTCTCAAACGGATGAAACAGCTAATCTCCTGTGTTTTTAAAGAACTAGACGAATTCAGATCACATCTTAAGGAAATACGTCAGTCGTAAACTGATGAAGGAAATAGCATTCATTGTTCTCGGCATCCTGTTTTCTCTTATGATGTCCAATACAACGCTGAAGATATGTAGTTACGAAATTGTTCGTAATTGTGAGCTCAAACCGTGACTTATTTGAAATCTTAAAACACATTCACCCAAAAAAAGGCCAAAGTCAATAAGCCATGCCACACCAGTCAAGCTGTGTTACATAACAGCGCGGTGCAGCATCGAAATATTTTGATGGTTTCTAGAGTAAGTGCTACCAGAATCGACATTAGACATTTTACGACTTTCGGTTTCAACAGAAATACATGTATAAAATACACGGTGCACTGGTTTCGTTTCGATTTCATACGCAATATTTATGAGTTACGTTTAGTATGTAGGTTAATGCGTTTTGAGATAACATTTCTATGCATCTATTGAAATGCGTTTAAAGATGAATTTTTTGAGTGGCTATTTGTATTAATTCGGATAATAGACACGCCGAATGGTAGGTATACATTAAAAATAGTTGAAAGGAAGACGACGACGTATCCAAAACGGGACTTAGATGGGTTCCGATTTACCTAAAAGTCAATAAAAAATCAATCGTGACGGTTATCCTCGCCTCGAATTCGAGCCCACGTTTTTTCTCACGATCCTCAGTGTCACGTTTTTAGCTCTGCTTTTGAGACGTAATATTACTTACTCATATGAAATTATTATTGATAGTTCTCATTCGTAGTGTAATATGCTATGCTATGCTTATGACCAGAAAATATTATATTTATATATATATACATATATATATATTTCTATATGTAGTACTATATTTTGAAATAGATATAGCTATATAAACTTTTTGCGCAATCAGGGTCTAACATGGATAATAAATATCTAGTTTCACAAAATATCAGTTATACTTGCTATTACAAAGTCTTCCTCGATCTTTTGCAATTGAATGTGCTTATTTTTTCTTAAAGCGGAACAATACTAAAGGTCAGTCGGTAAATAGAAACCGACAGATGTTTTACTCGATGTGATATCGGTAATAATAATAACCGAAAATGTTGTTGATACATTTTGCGTTAACTTGTAGGAATGGAATGTTGTAACGAATTTTTAAATTTTATACGTAATTTTTATTCTGTTTTGTCAGCCACATCTTGTCCATTGTTCTATTAAGTTACGCTTTTATGGACAACCTTTTGTAAGGTTTTCATTGTTGATTCAATGGACAGTAAAATCATAATAAAACGTACGTAAACCTTTATGCATACGCTGTAAATATAAGTATGTCATACTTTTCTCATTAAATACAAGCGTTTTGTAACTATGCAGTTCCGTATTTAGAAATGGCACACAAAGTTACATAGTAGCTTAATTCCAAATGACTATTTGTGTAAGTCTTCGCACTATGTCGAAAGATTCAACGGTAGCCGAACATGGCAACATCGCAAAAATTGCGTTCAGTCATTAAAAAACCCGTGAGATTTGGTTGCTTACGCGGCGAATGATGACTAACACAAAAATTACGCCATCAGTAGATAAGTATTGATTACATGGCCTTAAGAGTAATCAGTTAAAAAACGTCCTAACTGTGTTACAATACCAAGTCCATATTATCTGTGGTCCAAAAAAAAATACATACACGTATATCCCCAGCGTGTTTGTTTACACTTGGTCGTAGTACGTCTGCATGTAGGTAGTGAGCCGTTAAGTTGCCGCGGGGCGCTTCGCTGGCATAGTCGGTGGCGTCGGAATGAGCTCTCCGAGCCGGCCCAGACGTCAGTTGCGCGCGGCACGCTCGCCCGCTCGCACTCGGTCTGTCTCTCCTCCGCACGCAACAGCTGATCGCGACTTTTCGTACCACATAAACAAACATTATCACACAAAAAATATTCTTTCTTATTGATATTTGGGTGTAGAACAATCTTTAGTGGTAAACAAAAAAGTAGACCGATAAACATGGTCTTCTTAGTCCCGAGACTCAGATCGATATCCCAAAAACGGTCCTGCGGCCTCCCGCGATAGAGCTTAGCAATATTTTAGTGCAATACGGTGCCGTTTGCAATAATTTTAAAATTAATGAATTAAAATACTGTTTTTTTGTGATATAACTAAACTGTGATAACCGCAAGACTTCGCCTTACAAGTGCAGTGTACGTGAGAATGGATTTCCTTGATTGACGAGCGTATCAGGTTGTGCAGCATCATCATAGCATTTTTATAAACAGAGTGAGTAATCAAAATATTTGCTAGCTGGTTTCCGTCTAACGAGTACCCACTAGTGAGCTCCTAGAAGAATTAGACACGTGTAAAGAAAATCTGTAACCTTATTAAACTCTTGGTAACTATGCTCCTTTAGTTGTTAACAAAGTTTTTGAGATAACCAATTTATTTGAATCAATTTGTTTCGACCGCCCTTGAGCCCCGGCTACGTATCGCCGGCCCGGGGTTGACTGTGAACTTGAGGGGTGCGTTACCCTCTGTCTTACTGAATGGAGACCGCACAGCGCAGCCGTCCCACCCGATCACTATACCTACGTATTATTGAAATATAGATTATTTTGTATTTAAAGATACCTACATTTTATTTATTTAATTAGTTCGTGTGATGTTTTGCCCAGCGCTGTAAAAGCTGTAATCCATAACATGGACACTATTTAATTTTATTCTTGCAGTTAGGTACACTGATTGCTATAGGTACCTATTGCAATCGCGATTCGTTATATTATAACCATGTCAAATTTATAATTATTATTTATCTATTCATACCATTTGATAACTACGTTTTATAATTAACCTTCGATACATATCTATAATAATAATAGGTACCTATTATAATATAATTTGTCAGAATATAGGTAGATTAAATAAAAAATCTCATATTATTTACATGTTTTATTAATTAATTTACTGACGGCGACTCCTTTTTTAATGATCCTATTTGCTGATGATTGAGAACTTTCACTGTTTATCAATATTTCAAGCGACAATAATTAAGATTTTATGTGATCATTTCTTTGAGGCCAGGAGAAACTGGCGACTTTATTCATATTGTAGCTAATATCGTACTTGATGAGTACAGTAAACAATAATTATTTACAAAGTTGTTTTATATTGAAACAAGACAATTACAGCAAATTGGCTGTCAACTGATATCGCATCACGTCTCGGGTATAAATTGATTATCATTCCACGCGCGTCATGTTACTTTTATTTTCTCTCGTTTCAAACGGAAAGCGGTCAGATCTGTCAGATTTATACCAGAGTTTCACCTTCTTTTGTATTCAGGAAGGTATTCGCAGGAAGTAAGAAAGTGCATTTCCCTAAGATAAGATAAATGCAATTCATAGGTAGGTACCTACCTACGTAATGCACTTAGTAGAAATAACTTCCAATTCATCACTGCTTTATAAATTATCTGATCATTTCATTATACTAAAATATTGCCAGACGTTACACAGATTAAGAAAATCGTTATTAATATGTAGTGGGTATCTAATACATTTCATGCGTATTGTGTATATATATAATTTTAGGATTTTTTTCTTGCAATTTTTTACATTATTTACTTACCTACAAATTGTCTGCTCCGTTTAGTTAGTGTTTCTGTTAGAATCCATAGTGGCGTGCTTTGAAGCATGACCCCACCTTTTTATATAGGTGCTGGTACGTACCTACCAATAGAATGTCATTTGACAGGTATGTTTTAAATTAGGCAACATTGCTTTTTATTTCCGTTTTGGTACTTATATATTATGTTTGCGTAGAAAAATAATAATGTAGTTATAGTTGAAATATCACCTAGGTAATAATACTTAAGTGCATAGACTACCTCCTTTATGTTAGTAAAGGTTTTTGTCAATATATTTACGTATCTTTATTATTTATCTTTGTTAAATGTTTTTGACCTTCATTTTTTACCTTTAGATTGCACTACAGTGAGGTTTCGTTATGAAGTCACCGTGTAATAAGCCACGTACTTACCTACAAGCAAGGTTGCCTTGTCACGTCTCGTCCAGCTTATTATTTGTTGAATTACTTGCATTACTGCGAGTTGCATTTAACTTTTTTGAATTAGTTCTTTGGTTCTGTTACTTTTTATCACAAGTACATATTTCTGTGCCGACATAACGTAGGTTAGTTCTAAGTGATGCTTATTGCGTAAACCCACGTTTAAACTGTAGTCTCCATGAGGCTATGCTTCTTTTTAAGTATTTATTACCTTCCATATTAAAACCTTTTAGTAATTAGTTTCAAGAGGATTCCTATTCTCAGCTTACCTACCTAATTTAGCTCAAGTGGCCAAGTCCATTAGTTTAGTAGTCGGAAATGTATGGACCAAATTTAGGATAATAAGCAGCGTTGTTGTCACGGCAATTAACCGGTGAGCTAGGGGGAGCTTCCGGGGTTATTCTGAGCCCGTTGATGGATATGGATGCAAATAGGTAGTGAAGTGATTGTGAACGTGGTTGGCTGCACCACACGTTAAAACTCATGATTTCAAGCCAGATTATTCTATTGCTGTAACAATAACAACCGTAAATTTTCGTCATAATGCTTGATTTTAATCTCGCTTTGCTTTAGTAATGTTGCAGTTTCGTAATTAACCTGACAGTGGCAATGAAGTATTTGTAATAGTGAAAGTGCCACCTGATGTTTTGTTAGTACATTTTTATCTTATCAACGCAGTGATAAGTATTAGGTAAAGTAATTTATCGTGAATCATAGTTGCGATTCCGATTGGTAATTATGACATCATTTGTGGTCACCTTTTCATGAGCATTTTTTTAAATCCAGTGTGTGAAGAAAGTTTATAACCTTTTCTATTCGCTGTTGGGCTTAATTGCCACTTGTTAGTGAATCATTCGTTAATGATCACATACGTACGCAATGAAGAGAAATGGTTACATTACTGATGACCGATAACCACGCCCACGTAAATGCGCTCACGCACCTTCGATTATTTCCACGAAAAGTTCTTTATTTAATTGCATCCGACTTGCTTTATACGCCGTTCTTTATTTGTTCACATGCACGTGTTGATTTCGTACCTACACTGTGTTAACAAAGTAGGCGAGTAGTTACACACTTGCCTATATTTTTATATTTTTTATAGAAAATGCGCTTAGTTGCGTGTCAATTTTCTAATGAAACTAGTACGAACCACTTTTTGACCGAGTTAAAAATGTCTTTGTTAGTACATGCAAAATTCACTCGACCGCAACATTAAACAATAGCATAAGTAACCTACCGCAATTGTATTTTATTCCGTTATATTTTCGGTTTCCCACACACTATGCAGTTTTCATTGACAACATTCGGAACTATTTTATTAGTTTAAACACGAAACAGTTCAAGTACCCTCAAGATTAAGTAGAATTAAAAATTAATGAACCGTTTACCTGTCTAGGCAGGTAAACTAGTATTTAAAGTATCTTACCAGAAAGAAAAACTGTACCAATATTTACGCTTCGTTACGCGGTATTTTGTCCAACCTGTAATTCACTTGTGCATATAATTGACGTCACAGAATCTCAAATATGAATTTTAAGTTGTAATCACGAAGATGTCTTAAATAAAAACCTTGATTCCATTTAATATGTTTAAAAATATTCATACACCAAGAATAAATAACCTAATGGTGAAATTGAACATTGAAAAATAACCAACTATTCCAAGAAAATAAATTCTTAAGACCAACACTGGCACCATGGATATTTATCGCATATATATAGGCACCTACATTTATTAATGATGCCATTTCGCTCTTAAAGGAAACCTTTAGTTAACATCACTCTAAGGATACCGATAAGGATAAGGTATGCATGCAAATAAACCGTATTTACATTTTTTACAGAGTTTAATATAAGAATACCAGTGCATCTTTATTTACTAATTTCGAATACATGTCGCTGCTTCTCTGGAATAGTGTCACAACTCGAAATAATTTGTTACTCTATTTAAGACTGTGAACCGTCACATATAAATTTCAATTCAGAATGGTAACACATTTCGAGTTGTGACTCTATTCCAGAGAAGCAGCGATGTATAATTATTTAACTCCAATTTCGATAAAGCGTCCTTTTTGAGTATAAATAACGGCAAAATATTACTTGATTTTTTTTAGTATATGTAATTTATGAAGTTGTGGAAATTAAAATCATAAATATCTTATAAGGTATAGTAAATTTAATCCCAAGATACTTACATATTATATATTGGATAGTGAAAAATATTTCTTTTGTTCAGTGTTGTAAAAAAGAAAAAAATCTTTAGTATTGTTATAAACTAACATAAAAAAAAAATAGGTACGATAAATTCGTGATTTTGCCTAAATTGTTTTCTATTTAGGTAAGTAGGTATAGTACCTATGTTTTAAACGAAAATCGCACGGTACTAGCTCAAGCGAAACATAACGGTTCAGGGTGAAACGTGAGAATAGGGCTGTGTTTATGCGATACACGATAAGGAAGAACCGCTGACAATATTATTTGGAAATACTCTTTTGACTTGTGACACACTTATACTGGCAATTTTAATATTATATTTAAACCAGTGATCTTTTGCAAACTTATACGAAAAGGTCTATGGTTGCCTAAATATTTTTCTAAATCACTTCGTACATCAGGATAACTTTTATTCCTAATGTTCCAAATATATAAATTATCACCGAAGAGTAAGAGCGTTTTAATTTTGCGGAAGCAAAATTTTATTAGTTGAACCAATGTACCGTTAATGCGTTTGAATACTGTCTCCAACTTTAGCACTGGATATGATTAATTTATAGATTGTATAAAACTCCAGGGACTTTCACACGCGTGGAAAGACCACACAATAGGTACTTTGAATTAATTGTAAAAATATTTTATTGGCTGAATAAAAGGAACAAACGAGGTTGGAATCAAAATATAACTTAAGAAGTAAGTAATGTGATGTTAAACTACAAGGTGTTGACCGATCTGTAATAGTACAAGTACGAGTTGGTATAAAAAACTATTGTTTGTTCTTGTTTTTTTTTATTGTCCGCTAAGACACGAATGGCCAATGCCTTCGTAAAATAAAAAGAGGTGATGCCTTTGTTTGTCTGTTCCTTATGTACTCCCTACGTGTGAAAGCGGCTTTCTCTCTATAATATAGTGCAGTTATGACGCGGTTAGACGAGAGGTCAAAGGGTCCATTATATTATTTGGACGGATTTGGATTTGGTGCATGAGGCGTTAGCAACCTCAAGTCCTCAACATAATGAATGACAAATGAACTCTAGTAAAGGGCCTAGAGCTCATTTGTCATTCGTTATGCAAGTATTTTAAAATTGTATTTACTTATCCCGAGTTTTTATTATATATGTTTCCTTAGTTTAATATACTAAACTTTTAAAAATATCCTAATTATCATCAGAAATATAACCGACCGCGAAAGTATCAGAAATTAGTATGTACCTATGTTAAACGTTTGTGGATAGGTGTAGGTACGTTAAGACATAATTAAATATATTAAAAAAACATTTAGATACTCAACGTTCCTTACAAATGGTTTAAGTCATTTTCGTCCATAAGTCTGTCTATTCTGGTGCAGCTAAACGTAACGTCTTCAAAGTATGTTCGTATGTATCGGCTCGTTAAGAAAATAGCTTAGTCGTCTTCCTCTCTTAATTCTCGACCAAGACCGTCCTTTGAGCTGTTTCACACGAGTACCTACATCTACTACCATTACTTTACCTTTTTCCCAAGAATATATATTGGGGTGTAGTACTAGATACATCTTCTAATTCTTATAAACCCACTAGCTGTGCCAGCGACTTCGTCCGCGTGGAATAGTTATTCTTCGTATAATAATTTTCCCCCCGTTTTTTACACATTTTCGACTGTTTCTTCGCTCCTATTAGTCGCAGCGTAATGTTATATAGCCTAAAGCCTTCCTCGATGAATGGTCTATCTAACAAATTTTTCAATTTGAACCAGTAGTTCCTGAGATTAGCGCGTTTAAACAAACAAACAAACAAACTCTTCAGCTAATTTTGGGTTTTTCGCTCGTAGAGGCCAAAAAAAACCGTTTTACTACAAACTAATTTAATCGAATAAAAATTACAATTTAATTATAAAACTAAAAATAGACCCAATCAACTCGATGTTGGAAATTAGAGTAATGTTCTGTGTGTCGGGCCGGCCGCCGTCCAGGCTGCTGACGCAGCGCCTCGTGATTCCGGGTGACCCACGTTGCGCTTACGCTGCTGTTACCGCGGGCGACATACTATGCTATATTCTCAGACGCGCCTCGCGTAACACCTCCCCCCGAAGAACAGCGACTATTGAAGACTTTAGTCGTAAATTGAGCTGGGAGTTGATTAGGATCAACCCTTGGGATGCTGGGGAGTGCGTAGACTGCTTGTAGCTGGGGTGATTCTTCTTCATGCGACTTGGTTGCTCCATCATTTGATTGTTTGATGCACCGGTTGCGGTAGTATAGTATGCTAGCAAGTGCGCATGCACTTAATATGATTGCGTACATCGGGATAGTTGTATGGTACAGGCTGTGGTCTTCATTTTCGGTTAATTTTACAGGAGATTGCAGGGATATTTTGGAATTTACTCGATGTAGATTATTCAAATTGATGGAGTTCAATTTTGAAACAGGAATCGCTGGCTGCGCGATGTCCATTGTGTTCTTAGGTAGGTCCATTATTTTAACTGCTTGTCCTCTTAATCGGTCGTTGGCATTAAAAATAGTAAAGTGATATGTTTCCAAGCGACATTGATGGGGAATTATAGCAAGATAGCTGCCTTGCAGGGTTTCGTACTGATGCTGACTGCATGAGAGATGTACTTTTGTAGGTGTCGGAAAGCTGATGGTATAATGTCTCTCATCCAATACTTCATAAGCTGGCTTGTCGAGGGATACTGAAGTGGGATGACATATGTCGTTTTTCTGTTGAGTGGTGATGAGTTGCTGGATACAATCTTCGGATGACTGGCTCTGCATGTTGTGGTTTTCCGCACATAGGAACCATTTACTGGTCTTCGGGCATTCAGCCTCTATGTACTTGAATTCTTTCTTATATAGGGCTAGGAATGGAAATGGTGGGGCAAGGATTTGCTGATGTTTATTGGGTACTATAGCTAACTTATATATATCATAAATGGGAATAATGACAATAGGAAATTTAAAAACTATAACTATCTCATTACCTATATAATATGATCCTAACCTAATTATATCGAAGTATTCTCTAATATCTAAATCTACTACCCTCTCTCGAGTATATAGTTGGTTTAACTTGTCTATCATAGTGTACAACGCTTGTACTCGTAATACTGAATGGTGCATAGTAGAAGTTCTAATAAATGCTAGGTTATTTTGTAATTTGAGTAATTCCTGTGAAATCAAATCTACATTATCGCTTAATATCATGAGTACTTGGGCAAAGTGTGCGTATTTAATTAAATCATAGTCTCGAGAGGCTTCACTTATATTAATTTTATCTAACAGAGTGCTCATTTTTTCTTGATTGTTAACTATATTTTCTATTATCTTAGAATATTCGGCTGTGAAATTTTTTGAAAGACTAATTTGACTGTTAAATTCATTTACTAAATTATTTTGATTATTTTGCAAAGATTGAATTACTGTGTTATAATGCATAGCGTCCGTATAATCTAAGTTCCCGGTGACGCTTTTAATTACTGATCCTAAACCATCTACTAATCCTCTTTTAGCACGATTATTTCCAAAAGTATTTAATTGTTCAAGAACGCTTTCAAGTTTATTTTTAAGGTAAGATATATGAGGTTCAAAAAGGGACTGAGTTCTATTATGTAATTCGGGGCTGATATTATCTAACTGGTTATTGACGGAATTAATTTTATCTTTTATATCATTAAGGTTAATATGCTGTAAAAAGGAATGGTAGTGGGATATAATTCTAGCTGAGCCTAATTTAAAGGGTAAAATTCCAGGACCATCGTCCAGGCTTTCAAGTTTTATCTCTTGCGATAGAGCGGTGTTCAGGAAGAGGTGGATCATCAGGAACATCCTGTAACAATTGGCTGGATTTAGGGACTCTTTTTAGCCTTCTTTTGGCAACGGGACCTTTTTTCTTTTTGGTGTATATATGGATCGGGAGATTAGCCATGACTACGTCATGAGTATAACGGGGTGCTAATTTTTGACGGGATGCTAGAGGGTTTTTAACAAATATTCGTTGTTCAGGGGAATATTCAATTTCAGGTTCGCGGTTTTTGTTACGGTTATCCATGAGTCTTTCACGAGAGGTAAGGGAAAGTTCATGTATGGCGTTATAAACTAAGGTCATCTTTTTCTTTATGATTAATCATATACTGCTGAAATAACTGAGATGAAATATCTATATCAAATGGATCACGGGGTCGAAGTGACCTGTTATTACTTCAATGGGTCTACATTTAGTGAAGCTATGTATGCTACTGTTGTATGCTAAGAGGGCATAAGGCATCAAGTTTATTACGGATTCAGATTTATGGCTAACTTTTAAAATACGGAGGTGTTCAAGTATACTTGAATGAAATCTTTCAACTATACCGTTTTCATTAGGGGTGTGAGGAGCTACTCTATGGTGATGAATTTTATGAACTCTAACGAATTCAGCAACCAACTGATTGGTGAATTCTGTGCCGTTATCTGTGACTATGGTTAGCGGTATTCCATGATGGGTGCAAAAGTTAAGTAGTGCTTGTACAACACTTATAGCAGTTCCGTCTCGTAAGTGATAGGCTTGTGCATATTTAGGAAAAGCGTCGACTATGGTGAGATATTTTTCGTTTTGAATGGTTAGTAAATCTAAGTGAATAAGTTCAAACGGTTTAGTAGCAGGGGGTACGACTTTATATTGCTGTTTTATAGGATTTCGATCGTATTTTGCTTGACCACATATTATACATTCATTAATAAATTTGGAAATACTTTCTTTCATTTTCGGCCAATAGTATTTGTGAGCTAAAGCTAGGTAAGTTTCATTGATACCTCGATGGTTTGTTTTACCATCGTGGTATTTATTAATTATTTCTTGCTGTTTGAGGTACTCTCTAACGTTTTCTACTTCGCGTTTAGTAAGTACTAGATTTATGGACGAATTTTTGAATGTTTTTTGAATTATGGGAATTATATTATACATAGATAGTTGTGGGTTAATAAATAAGCCGGTCTTGATCTTAGGGGTAACATATTCTTTTATTGCGTTAATAACGTCTTCTTCTAAATTAGATTCGGATAGTTGAACGGAAATTCGGGTATGCGTATCGAATGGTTTTGTTATAATGGGTCTACCTTTAATATCGCCAACGATATTAAAAATTAATTGTTTAGTGAATCTATTAAGCGGGTCATCGGAGATCGGGACCTCCAAGATGGGGGACTCATTATTGGTGTGCACGGTGGCGGTTCTGGAATCACCATCGGCTTCTGTTACTGTTATAGTTCTACTATCATCAAGCTCGGGTGCCCTTTCAGAAGGATTAGGCAAAATTGATACAAGTTCATCTATAATGCTATCAAGTTCTTCGTTATTAATTTGGACTCGGGAAAGTGCGTCTGCGTTAGTATTTTTCTTACCTTGCTTATAAATTACTGTAAAGTCGTATTCACTGAGTTTTAAACGCCATCTTGTAAGTCGCGAATTGGGATCTTTGAAATTCATAATCCATTGTAATGGCTTATGATCTGTTATAACTTTAAATTTACGGCCAAATAAGTAGGGTCTAAAATATTTTGTAGCCCAAACTATTGCAAGAAATTCTTTATCAGTAGTACTGTAATTACATTCACTAGAATTTAAGGTTCTGGATGCATAGGCAATCGGTTTATCCGAGCCTATTGATCCCTGAGATAATATAGCGCCAATAGCGACATTAGACGCGTCTGTAGTTAATATAAAATCTTTAGAAAAATCTGGGTACTGTAAAATGGGATCGTTAGTTAATAAAGTTTTGCAGTGCTCAAAGCAATCTATATATTTTTGATCAAGGGTTATTTTAGAGCCTTTCTTTAAACATTGAGTTAGTGGTTTAGTAACATGTGCAAAATTTGGGATAAATTTACGATAATAGCCAAGTAGTCCAAGAAAACGTTTGATTTCCGTTTGGGATTTCGGTATGGGATAATTTTGAATAGCTTGGATTTTATTAGGGTTCGGTTTTACACCTTCATTACAAATAACATGACCTAAAAATTCAGTTTCTAATTTTAAAAATTCTGATTTGTCCATTTGAATTTTGAAACTAGATTCTCTTAATTTTTTGAATACTTTTTCTAAATTTATGACATGCTCCTGAAGGGAGGTACTAAAAACAATTATATCATCAAGGTAAACGAGACAAATCTCGTGCTGAAGTCCTCTAAGGACATTATCCATCACACGCTGAAACGTTGATGGTGAGTTTTTCAAACCCATGGGCATCCTTAGAAATTCATAATGACCGTTTTCTACATTGAAAGCTGTCTTATGGATATCGTCTGGATCCATTTCGACCTGATAAAATCCACTGGCTAAATCTAAAGTTGTAAAGTATTGACATTTTCCTAATTTATCTAAAACGTCTGTTATATTGGGGATTGGATACTTGTCATCAATCGTTTTCTCGTTAACTTTCCTGAAATCTACGACAAGACGCCATTTGACTTTGCCTGAAGCGTCAGCCTTTTTGGGTACTATCCAAATGGGAGAGCTCCATGCAGAATCTGAAGGTCTTATAATATTCTGTTCAAGCATTTTGTTAATCTGATCTCTGACTTCTTGTCGGTGGACATATGGGTATCTATAGGTTTTTGTATGCACTGGAATTTCATCTGTAGTTCGTATTTTATGTTTTGCCTTGTTGGTGAACGTTAGAGGTTCGCCCTCAAGATAAAACACATCAGCATAATTTGCACAAAGTCGTTCTAAATTTACTCTTTCTTCTGGGTTTAAATGTTCAGTACGGAGGCGTGATAACACCTCTTGGACGCGGTTAAATGGAATTTCAGTGCAATCAGTTTCCATATTAAATATTGAAGCTTCTACTGGTCTATCCATGGAAAATATGATATCGTTAGATGAAGGGTTAGTTACTTCTATCCATCCTCTGTTATTTACAACTGTAGTTATACAATTTTCTATGAAACAATTACATATGCTCTGACGTTCTATAATTACATCTCCATCTAAAGTATTTACTGGTAAACGGATTAATTTAGAAGTATTTGCGGGGATAATCTCTTCGTAAAGATTCGCATTACGCGAGTCGTACATATGGATAGGAATGCGTGCATTACGGGTTATAAGAACTTTGTTCTTAAGATCTATGTTGGAACCAAATGAGTCTAAAAGGTCTAAACCTATCAGTCCATCAAAGAATTTATGAAATTTATAAATGAACAGGGTAATATCTCCTGGTTCACGGAACTCTTTAAAACAAGGTAAAGTAATGGAATAATCATTTTTGCTTGTTGCGTGTATATTTGTTACTTCGAATGGGTCAAAATTTAATGGAATATTCTTAAAATAATTCTCTACAGCCTGAGGGCTTATAAATGATTGATTGGCTCCGGTGTCCACTAGTAATTTTAGCGGAGGGTTAGAAATTTGAATGTAACCTAATTGCCTTTGTATATGAAAATTAACTTCTATCTTGGTTTTTCGGATTTCGACTTTTTCTGAAAATTTACATTATTCTCAGATGTTGGGGGGTGATCCACAACTTCTTCTACGACAGGGGATTCGGAGTATGATAATTGTTCCTCATAATAGGGATAGTCGGAATAATCATTAGTATAATAGTATTGATCATCATCTGGATATTCAAAGTTATAATTATAGTCATCGTAATATTCGGGTTCAATTTCATTAAAATTTAATTCGCGTGTTTTAAAATAGTTACTAGGGGGTGGATTTTGAAAATTTCTAAGGTCTTGTCTGTTAGTCATCGGCAGTGTTTTTGGAACAAAGTGACTGACGCCACTCATAGGACGTGGTTGGTTCTGCTGTTGAGGTGCAGATTGAAATCTATTAGGCATTCTAAATACGTTACTGTGTGGATTATAATTTTGAGGAGGGGCGCGCATTATCTGCTGAGTACGGGAAGGTCCACGGGATTGTATCTGGTTTGAGAAATTATTAGGTTTAAAGGTTGGAAACTGGTAAGGTTGAGATTGGAAGGGTCTGGACGGGCCAGCCATATTAAAAATGGGTTGCCTCATAGGCATGCCAGAAGGGCTTAATTTGGGTGTGAAATTATTGAGGGGTAAATTATGGTTTTGTGGAGGATGTTCTTTCCTACCAGCGCCACCATCATTTCTATGTTGCATGTACAGAGTATTAAGTTCTTCCTGAACAAACTGAAGAGCTTTTTCCATAGATTCAGGTCGCATACAGCGTATCCTGTATCCTAGGGGATCTTTAAGACCTCTTAAATAAGCTTGAAGCGTTAATTTTTTATATAAAGTGCGTTTGGATTCTATTGTAGTATTTACAGTTTCGTGCAAAGATATGTATGTCATAATTGTGCTAAATAGGCTTTGACACTTCTCATAAAATTCTTGCGGGGTATTGGAACCTTGGGTAAGTAGAGACAGATCGCTATATAAAGCGGTCTCGTCACGGTGATCGGCAAAATTATTAACAAGAGCACTTCTGATACCTTGCCAATTTTCAGGTATGCCATTGGCATTTATAAGTCTAGCTGCTGGTCCTGTGACCTTATTTAAAATACCGTTTAATAGAGCTAAATTTTCTAAATCATGTCCAGGTTCGGTTTTAAAATGAGCTAAAACTAGTTGATCGCACAAATGTATGAATCGCGTTAATACATTCGGGTTGCCGTCAAATTCGGGCAATAACCTAAGTGATTTATAAATTGAATCGATAGCGGAATCGGCCATGTTGTCCAAATTCCTTCTTTCGTCAATAATACTATTTCTATTAATATTACTAAAATTACCTAACCTAGTTTGCCTCGATTCTCTCGGATGGAAAATCTTGGTAGCTTATAATAAAATTGTTTCTAAATGATACAGAGAGCGATCTCTGTAACGCACATAGAATGAAATTATTAATAGCAAATACTAAATTTAATACTTATAGGATAGGAATGGTAAGGACTTAAGAAAGATTCAAAAGCACTTACAGCATGTTTTTTTCTGATGAATCAATGTCTGGATTCCCTCTTGAACTGAACCACGTAGATTTCGAATCCTCGATGAAGGCTCTGCCAACCAGTAACGCGGCGACAACAGGAACAGCGATTTTTGAAGTCCTTGAATTGACCACGTACTAGCTCGAAGGATCCTACCGACTGCGCCAATTTTGGGTTTTTCGCTCGTAGAGGCCAAAAAAAACCGTTTTACTACAAACTAATTTAATCGAATAAAAATTACAATTTAATTATAAAACTAAAAATAGACCCAATCAACTCGATGTTGGAAATTAGAGTAATGTTCTGTGTGTCGGGCCGGCCGCCGTCCAGGCTGCTGACGCAGCGCCTCGTGATTCCGGGTGACCCACGTTGCGCTTACGCTGCTGTTACCGCGGGCGACATACTATGCTATATTCTCAGACGCGCCTCGCGTAACAAGCTTTATAATATTAGTATAGATACACCGATTCGGTTCGTCACTGGTACATTTTTGTATGAATTAAGTAGGTAACTTAGGTCTTTAGGTAATTTAAATAAATAAATACATATATGTTTTAGTGTTAGTAAGTATGCGATTATAACTACCTACTTCATCACATTCTTTAGTATAATGAATGAATGTTATAGATGTAGACTTGATTTCATTTGATAGAGTAGGTCTATCACGATTCGTACAGAAATCTCGTTATTTACAGGTAACCCGATTATGTTAAACAAGTTTTGATCATAGTACGTCAAATTTGTTGGGGTATAATTTCAGCCTAACGTACGTTTAATTCTATAATATGATTGACTTAACTAGTTTCAGGATTATTGACCGTGTTAGTACTTAAATTAACCAGAGTAAACATTCGTAAAATACAATGTTTATAACTAAAATGATGATTAATAAACCTATATACCTTCAAAGGCATTATTTACATTAAGAACATACACAAATAATGTTTAACTTTATGGGTAACTTACTACATAGTAGTTTGGATTAAGTATAAAACAGGAGGTTTGTTTAGTCCCACTTAAATAGTCAAAAGTTAAAAACTTACGTGGGAGGCGGGCGACCTCTACCTACTGGTTAACGGTTTATAAGGGAATAGTTGAAACGTAGGTAAGAAATAAAGCATACTGGTTAGCTAGCAGTGAGGTTACAAACATGATACCGATATATCACAAATACTTAACTAAGATAATTCACACTAGTTGATGGTAAAAATCTTTTGTACCTACATGAATTAATACATTTTAAAATTAACTTTAGTAATGTATCCGACTTAACAAGTCGGCCTTTTTTTGGTGCTGACGTAATTAGATAAGATCACTATTTTTCCCTCTGACTGCCTATTAGTCTAGTGGCTGGAGCACCTAACTACAAAACCAGAGATTGCAGATTTAAACCTACTATAAGCAGATGTCGATGTGGTTTTGTGTTTATCTTGCCAATTTAATATTATAAAACAAATAAGTTACCTTATCTACAAGTATTATAAAAATGGCTAATTGGGTTACATCCGATCTAAGAACAACACGAATAGATAACACGATATACGCCATAACAAATATAATTATGACTCAGTGTTTATATCGTTTTTATCAGAGCTGCAGAGGCACAGTACGCATTTAGGAAACAGCAATGATGACGAAGAAAGCAGAAAAATACAACTATTCACAAAAAAATAGTAGTAAACAATATAATTGATTATTAATACGCTATGTTATCTTGCAGATGACCATTTGTCGCGAATCGTACCCTTAACTAAATGTACAATTCGCACTAGTATTATAAATGCAAAAATATTATACTGTCTGTTACCTCTTCAAGCGGTTTTGATGAAATTGGTATGGAGATAGTTTCGAATCCCCTATATCCCTATATATATATATATAAAAGGGTAATTTTTATCCCTTTTAGTCGTAATTAAGGGTAATTCATCCCATGTCAGAATCGTTACATAATATGTTAACTCTCCTCAAATATATATTTATTCTCTATGGAACCTATTATCTATATATCTATTGGTTAAGTATATACGTATTCGTCTTAATTGTTGGATTGTATATCTGTATCTAAGAGAGGAACTCAAAAGCCCATTCTCTATAGGAACCAGTCTTACTTTGCAGACCAGCTTTCACCTTCGCCTGACCCTTAATTTCACGTCTGTAACATCAACTCATCTCGGTATACAGTACAAGAACAAATACGATTGTTCCGAGTACATACCTATCACATCATAACGTTCAACACCTCCATTGTATACACTCCTGAAAGGATTCTGTTTAGTTATCATTAGCATTAAGAACAAGGACTTTGTTTACTTAACGTTCTAAAGATCATAGGTTATGTAGGTGTTGTATAGAATTGCTAATAGTTGAAAGGTGCCAATCTGCCAACACCTGTTTGTAATTGCAAAACGATGCGTGGGATACTGTCTTTATAGGCAGGTTAGTAAAAGGTTGTTTCGGTATTTTATGGCCCATTTTAGGCTGGAACTACATTCAATTTCCTGTATGTGCGAGCTTCCTTATATGATTTGTAGTTTTTTCAAAGTTGCGCATACACTTCACTTCAAGACGGCATTCCTGAGCCGAGACAGTTTTTTATAACATGAACAATTATTCCATCCACCTAGTTCTCCAGCATACTGGATATCTCCTTTTGCAATATTTTTATTTTCGAATTCAACAATTAGCGCAGGTAACGCGGTTACTGAAATATTTTATTTTATTAATGTTCTGCTGTCCTATATCTACTCTTTCGACTCGTTTAATTCTGCTGTGATCTTATCAAAACATTGGCGAATAATACTAAACTACCATTAGCGCAATCTATGACTCAAGCCTGTTGCAGTAATATATTGGCCGACTAAATTAAGGCAGGCTCTGAAACTGTCTGAAAATGTGAACCAGAATGACTTTTCAAATGAGTCTTATTGCAACATAATTTTATTCCAGATGGGTATAATTATGCAACGGAATATGACCTCTTGCGCCTTGTGTTAATGTCCGTAATCGCATTCCCGATAGTAGCACCTAAGCCTATAGGTTTTATGACTGGCTTTAACTGCACTAGGTACATCCAAGGCCGCATTCGCAATACTTACCTATCCGTCGATTATTAATGCCAGTTGCATTTCTAGCTGGATGTTTAGCAGGTCTCGGTACTTTAAATTGCTAATATTCCTGACATAATTTACAGTACGAGGTTTCGATTGGAATAGTATTGCAAATATTGTTTTGACACATCGCACCTGTAGAGAACATACATTATGACAGCAGTTTTATTAACATAGCAATGAAACGAACAGTTTATAGAATTACGCCATTTTTTAACTTACGAAAACATTTCAATAGGTAGTATACATTTTTTTAATGTGTACTATATTTAAAAAAAAAAAACAAAAATCAAAGCAGTGTTTATACATTGAGACGGCTAAACTTTTAAATGGCAATACCACTGTTACCATACCTATTTATCAGTATTATTTTGACGTCATGAAAAAAGGTTTTATGTAACTCTAACAATTTAATTGCCATTAAATAATTTGATCAATCTAATATACCTACTCACTCAACCGGTAGGTAATTAAACTTGAAATGTATCTGATTCATTTATGTAGTGTATAGATTAGAAGGAAATATTTCGTCGCGTCGTAAAACTCGATTAAGGACGGTATACATGAACTGAAGCATAAAGTTTGGATTTCGAATAGGCTCTGCACTAATGGCCAATCGGAACGCGACTAATCTATTTGCGGTATTACAACCAAACACGGTTGGATAACGGCAAAGGGAAAATGGTCTGGAAATTGTAAAGTGGAACGATCGATGGCGAGGCTGGATGAACTCAACGTTTGGGAATTCAAAATTCTAGCTTTATTTATTATTACTAAACTTAATAATGTTTATAGTAACCACACTGTTTGATGGCCTATTATGTTTCACCTATTTGCCTCTTGGACAGAGCAATTACAAAGCAGGATCTCGGGTCCTGATTCAGGGATGTCTTATGTTCTTACGTGTACCTATATGTTTATATAACAAACTATTTTAACTTAGTTTTTAGACATCAATTGATGTGGATTATCCTATGCTATTTACTTTAATTATTGTAGTTATATATTGATTTCAAACATACGTTTAAGCAACTAAATCGAGTTACTAACAAGTTCTTTGTATCAGATTCTATAATTTGTAATAGAAAGTCATTGGCCTTAGTTCATGAAAGGCTTTTCTGCGTGACTTCCTATAGACAGTAAGGTCGCCATTATGCTGGTTTAGATCTACTTGAATTCTATTGTGCGCGAAGCTTATCTAAAGACCATGTTCTTTGTTATTTTATCTATGCAGGTTGATTGGTTAAGGTTGGCAACTCTATTTATGTAGTTACGAGTAAGGAAGTGATCGTTTCACAGAAATAAACCTATATTGTATTAATTTGTATATAAAAAATATACAAATTCAATTACTCCTAGAGGATACCTACCTGCTATCCGTCATTTTGACTTTATTATACACAGTTAAAAATAATACGTAGGTACCTTGAAGATACAAGTGGATAGACTCCAAGCTACCAACAATACATAATAGTTTTTGAAACTTATATATAATGCAGTAGGTTTGGTTTGGCTTTAGGTACACCTATATTTACTGATAGTTTAATTGAAAAGAGGCCTTAATAAAATGAAATTATACCTACTTACGATACAAGAGCGACGGTTACCGGTAAATATTCGATTTCCATGAAACTGTCATTATCAGGGTTCGCTTCGGCACCGGTCTTTTATTACTTACAATGACACTACAACACAGAGCGTGTCATTTTTACTTGTGCAGCAAAGTGCAAAGTGCAACCGATCCGCACCAGTGTCGAGAAGCCTAGTGAGTGCATCAGAGCAATGCGTGCATTTTTCTTAGTTGCTATGCACTTTGTGTATAGGTGGGTGTAAACATGTGCAATAGGGATAAACTAAGGCTTCTTTTTAGTTATGTAAATTATATAAATAAATTACTTATATTCATCGCATTATAATATTTAACCTGACTGACCATGTTACAAATTGTGTGCTATGAATACAATCTCATCTAACATTATGTTTAACGTTGATGTTTAATATTGTCATTAATTTGTTTTTATTTTGTTTCAGGTATGTATAACAACATATTATCTACGTGTCTTTTGATCATTACGTGAAAAGGATAGTTCAATAACTCGGTAAAGTTATAGCATATTTATGATATTGCACTAAATATCACTTGAATGGAATATTTAAAGTCTTGTTGTCTAAACAATAAAATTAAGAATTTAGGAATAAGTTAGGTGTTTCTCTCCCTGTTTGTTGATCTAAGATAGCTACCTGGAAATTTGCTTTTAATAATATGAAGATACATTGTTTTGGGTCGTAAAAGATTTCTTTGCGTAGTTGAAACCAGTTACAAAAGCATAAACAAGATATTATCATTACCAACTAGAAAGTCAGTGAACTGATATTAATTGCATCAAACTCTGATCGAATGATAGCCCATTACGCAATATAACTAATTACAACTTACAAATAACGAACTTATAGGTCCCACCGATTCGTTAAATCCAAAACTTGTTTACAAGTCAGTTCATAGACCCTAACGTAACGTTACGACATAATTTCCATACGTGCTTATGTAAATTCACTAACACCAATGTAGTTCCTATTGTTAGTCATTCGAACAAATTATTCAACTACTTATAAGAAGTGAACGGGGAACGAATTGGTTTTAAAGGCTCGTTTTAATTAGTACCCATTAGATAGTTTTCATTCTATACATTTTACAATGTTGCCAGCAGATGTTGTGAAACTCTTTAAGGGTTTTCTTAAATTTAATATTGTTGGTAATAATAATGATTATAACTAAATGTTATAATTTTTCAATATATTTCCATTACAGTTTATACAAACTTTACTATTTTACTTTCTTATTCCCAAATTATATTAGTTTGATGTACTTATGTTAGTTAGATTTTTCGTTATCGTAGGTACCTACTGATAACACTAATGTTCTGTTTAATAAAGTTACCAATTTTGACTCATTTGAACTATTACTTTAGTCAGTTCTTAAAGTTTTATAAACGAAAACTTTACTTAGTTTTCCTATAACTTACAACTTGTTTGTTTTAATTAAATTTTAGTAAAATGACACGTGATGAACGCTAATTATTTTTTTTTATATGACCTGTAAAGAAATTAAAACGAGGTTGTAGGCTTTCTAAAAACCAGACGCGTTAATTTTATTAACATAACAATTTATATAGTTGTAAAGATGTTAATCTTCTGCAATGTTACACAAGCTGCTCCAACCACAAGTTTTTCATGACTCCTTTTTATTAGGACTTTTAAACGAGAGGCATATTTTCAATGATGTACTTATTCAATTAACATACCAAAAGTGAAATGTTAAGTGTAATAATTATCTTTTTTTATATTCGATATAAAATGTTCACAATTCGTAAAAGGAATGTAACTTTCGAATTGTCCATATTCATATACAAAATAAAACATGCGTTTTTGTAATAGTCCCAATGGAGAACCTATTTACGTGGCCTGCAGATATAATCTAGTAGTCCCGGACCTATAACGACATAAGAGCATATGCAACGTGTATTCTCTCGGTACCTTTTTGCTTTAACAATATTTTAATGGTAGCAGTATATCCGGCGCACCGGCCAGTGAATTTTATCTCTCAGTTGATGGGGTTCCTTTGTTCCTGTGTCCGGTGCTGTGCCGTCTGTTGTTTTAGTAGCTTGTTGAATCAGGTCACTTTTAATAATAATCTGTATGTGCTTTGAAAATTTTCTACTTTGCAGCGTCTCTTATAACTTGCCTGTGTATAATATGGCAACTTATATACTTAGGTAGGTACTTTAGTTTTCATTGCTTACCTACCGATATGTATTTATATGTAGGTATTGTGATGTTATCGATCATACTTAGTAAATTATCATTAAATATACGAAGGTGACACTGCTATTGCGGATTAATACGGAGATTCTAATTTCGATTTTCTGATTAAAATCCCTCTATAGTGCAGCCTATGTACTTCCGGCCTGTTGAAGCGCTCGGAATAAACTTATCTACCCAACGACCGTGCCGCGACGTGCACTACTAGTAGGTGCCTGCCGGTTTAGTTTCCTAGACCACTTGCTATAAATTACTAGAAATGCACATTTTTTTTTTTATAATTTATCAGTATAAGTAATTCAATGTTATATATGATGATTATTTTTCTTCATCCCACCGAAATATTTGGTCAAGTAAGTAAATTATTATCGCCTTAGTTTATTTTAAGTATCCACTTAATTGGTTTCACGACAATGACTGGTTTTTTGATAAATACTGTAATTTTATACAAAAAATACGAAAAATCGTTCCTGACTCCGATTTTATATCGTGTTTTAAATCGTCGACCGTAATTTTAAATCTCTGTAAAGTTTATTATTTTTTGAGTAGCGCTCACTAATAACCTGTCAGTTTTAATAGACTTCCAGACTACTAAACCTGGCTTTCATTGCGAGACGTCTGCGGGTTTTTTAATCTCGGCTTTTCCTCATTTTCGAGATGGCGACGGTCGTCTTAATCAAGAGCCCTCAGGGCAACCTGCGCTCAGGCACGCATCTCTGAACGGAGTCTTAAAGTATTACCTACTTCTTTGTTGCAGGCATCTATACATACGTAAAGTTAAAATTATTTATATGTACACGTATATTTTATTCCTTTATTAAAAATATAGTATCACCTAAGCCTGTAAAAGCTAAATAGCAATAACTTTTCGTTCAAAAGATATCTCCTGGACTTTGGCAGGCGTTAAATGCAATTTTGCTAACTTCACGTAGCTTTTGCTTCATTAGTCACAAATCAATTGAGACAAGAGCTAAAGAGATGTTTTTGTTCCTCTTAAGTTCCAAACGCGTGGCGTCTTTTGTTTTCCTCAGTTTTTAAAGGTTTTGTCGTGGGTTTTTTCATAACGTTTATTTCATGTCTAGACAGACACAGAAAATTGTTGAGTTCCTTGTTCTTTCGTTTGCCTTTTATTAACCCAGTAAAATTGCCGTGTTTTATAATCTACATCTTGTAGTTATACCATCGCATAATATGTTTTTTCTTTGCTTATATACTTATATACTTCTTGGATACCTATTGAATATTTCGTATCACGTAGGTATGTATAAACATTCATCAAACTTTTAATTTGCAACCTGTGCTACAAACATCATAAAGATAATAAGAACGTAAAAATAAAAAAACAGCTTTCTATGTTATTGGCTTGGGGAGCGAGGTAATTAACACTTACATTACCATATGGAAACGTAGGGAAGATGGATTACGAGCGTTGTTAGCTTGATGAGTTCTTGCCTTTTTGTTTCTTGTTCCGTCATGACGCACCCGGTTTTGCCTGACTAATTATCCTGATGCTGATTAAAGCTCGTCTGCTTGTGGGGTTGACTGTTTTCAATGACACAAGAAATTATTGTGGGTTATATCTCTGGTTACATGAAGCGGAGATTCAACATCTGCCTACCATACAATAATTCGATTTTTTTTCTAAATTGATTTTCAATACGAGCTTCACAGTCCAACTACGGATAAAATATATGTACTCTTGTCAACAATGGCAACTGGGACACGAGTCCTGCCACATTTCCCGCTTCCGTCGCAAACTGCGCGAACTAAATCCTCGCCTGCAAATGGAAGCTTTAAATGCATTTCACTGCCAAAATGGTGCTCTTGTGCAACGAAAATGCGATTATAGTAATGTTACGTGCGCTCTTTTTATTTTGGCATGTGTTATTGCGGTAACATTGACCCAAAACTTGTAACTTTCTTCTTTCGTCGTCGACAATTTGTTGATGTACCTTTTCACTTATCGTATTTGTATTAAATTGTTATGAATTAAAACATACTGTAATGATTTTAACTTTATCTTATGTTGTACTTTCGATTTCCTTATATTAGAATTGTCTCGTATCTCTTTTGATGTAACATTCTTCCTAAACGCCATACATACCAAATTTCTCTGTTGCACAAAAGCCACAGATACTCGCATTTCAAACTCCAGAGGAAACTGAAAATGAGATAACATTGAGTCCCGTGGCAGCATTCATGTCCGTGTCTTGGACGGCGGGAAATATCAACGGTTACGGGAGGTTTGACATTAAATACACACAACACAAACCTGTTTCATATTAAATACAATGTAAAATTGAAATACAAAATGCACTGATTGGGTACCGAAAAAGTTCATGAATGAAGTATTCTACTAGTAGTATAACCAACATTTTCGTAATTATGTTTTGTATGTACCTACAGGTACTTTGTGTCTAATTTTTATTTATCTCTATTTTTAACATTGTTCACGTCTTGTCAGTTACACCATACATGTTTAATAATCTGTTCGGAGCCTGTCATTATCGTAACCGTCTATAATAGCTGCTATTTATACCGTCCTTTATTTAGCTATGGGTTGTATTAGGGGAATGGAACAGGGAATATATTGCTGGTTTCCAAACGATAAACTGCACCTAAATTATAGCGTTGCTGGGGTGTTCTGTATCTGATGATGTAATCTTTGTGGTTACCGTCTTAGCCCTATCTGTCTTTCTGCTTTTTGTTTCTCAAATACGTGTACCCATTTAGATGAATAATGAACTAGTTTTTTATAAATCTCGGAGCGTTATGTATGTATATATAGTATGTCGCCTTCCATGTGGTTTAATCCTTAATTATATCATGTCTATCAGCATTTAATTATTAGCTTGATGGCGTGATGATAATCGGTCCTATCAATAGACATCGAGGTTCTGATAAGACATTTTTTATAGTTGAAAAAGATTTTTTGCATTATGCGTTTTATATGAGTCAATCGAATAAAAAAAGTAGTTCTCCGTTGTATATTACAAAAACAACCCAATTATTAAGTGTATAAGTGTCACTATAGAAGAAACAAGTTTGGGAATACTAGTGAATTATTTAGAGATAAAAAAATTCGATTGCCACATTATCAGAATTAAATTTTATCAGTGAATAGGTACTATCGTATTCTAGTTTCGTTTCTTGTTTTTGTTTTAGTATAATAATGTATATCTTACTAGTGCAGTCGAATTGTAATCACTTAAACAGTTTAAAAATATAGTTTAGTGTTTTATATGTTTTTATATCCCAGTTAGTGAATAAAAATAGTTACTAAAAATCGTATAAGTATATTTAGTTGCACTTCATTCGTACCTCTATTTGGTTTGACTGAAACAGTAGATGCTTTGGAAAATTTAAAACCATGTGCTCTCTTAATTGGATAGCCGAAATAATAATATTTGTACTAAAAAAAAGAATAATACATAAGTAGATACGTCATTAAATAGCTTTATAATAAACCAATCCATAGTTATTTATAAGGAAGCGAGAAATATTTGAGGATTTTGTTAATTAAGGTGAATCACAATGTTCAAGTAAGTTACGAGTAACTAATGTAGCAGATAAAATCATCATCTGCGTTTCAGGATTGTCTGATAGGACTGGCATATGTTATTAACTATTCGCAGTTGTATTTGGACGTTGTAAAATAGGCCCTACCTGTTAAAACAGTGACCGTACATTGGTACATGAAACATCTTGCTTTAATGATCGGTATCAGCTGCATACCATTCAGCTCATCTAATACGTTACGCCAATATCAATTGACTGACACTGTCGACAGTCAATTGTTATTAATGGCTGCCATAATCGACCACATAACGTCTCCATTTGATGTTGTAACATTTGTAACCTAGTATTTATTGCCTCATATTGTTATCGGTTCACTTTATTATAGTTCTTATCCTTAAAAGACGTGCTAAAGAGAGAAGTTAATGAATTTTCTGCTTAATACGTTTATTATTTAATCGAGGACATCCTTAAATTTACTAACCAACAACTGCTATGAAGTTCAAGCACAGATTCATAAGTTCGAATAGGTTAGGTTAGACGCTTTGCAATTTGTACTATTATATTCGCTTTAGTTCGAATTGCATCCATTGTGTTGTCTTATTACTTGGCGCATTATGTTGGCGTGTTCACGAGCGGTGTTGTTTGCTTTGTTGCATAAATTGCACAATGCTGCCTGTGCTGTGTGTGAGCAGTAAAGTTTCACTACGTTCAGAAACTTACGCCTTCCAAATAATGAGTATTCATAGGTTAGATTTAAGTTAATAATATCAGACACTGAGTAAAAGTTGCTCTATGTATAACGCCTTAGTAATTTAAAACTCCCGTTCTGTAAATACATCCTTATTCTTTGAATACTTACTATATGGTGACTTGTACCCTGATTTAAGGAAAAGAAACATGGTTACTTTCGTCTTTAGGATAAAAAGTGGACTCTTATCTTGTTTGATGACGCCATCATAGGTGCTTTAGTAATTAGAGACAGTTATATCTCGTAACGCGCGTCAGTCCTTTTTTTCTAGCGCGTTACCGTATTTTCAAATGAGGATGAAATACGTTGTTATCGTTCTCAAATATGAACGTACCTAATAACCTATCGCGGTCGTCATTTCCCCTGCTGGATGGGTTATCGTGTACACCAGCCTTAACGGTCAATGGGACTTGTAATTTACGGGCACATTCGCTGACACCCGACAAGCGACGATTCCATTCAATTACCACAATGCGTTTGATACATCATAAGTGTTATTAAATAGGTACATGGAGAAATAAACCTTGTGTTTACGATATAGAGTGCAAAATTATCAAATTATAATGGATTAAGTAGTGGGGAAGTAGAATTTATTGATTTATTATTAGGTAACTTACCTATAGCTTAGAAAGAATATATTATAAATATATAGAAGCAATAAAAAATCCTATGCTAAATACTATACGACACGTTTTAACCTCAAAACCCCGTTATCGCGCGCTTTGAGCGGTGAAGCAAAGTTCTATAAATCAATTCCCTGCAACCAGAATTCCATTGCGCCGTTCAATTTTGATATCGCATTTTCCAGGATACACCGGAAAAGCCCGAGCGCTCGCCCGTATTTCAGAGTTTGCACTGCGGTAGGCAGTTGTAGGTAGGTACGCCAAGTAGGTACGGCATATACCTAGTTAGATAGCACGATAGGTACTACCCACACACAAACCCAGAACATGTTTTTATTTTAACAACAATATGTAGGTCTGTACTTCCTAAAACTAAGTGCTTACTGAAAAAAAAAATTGTTTGAAATGTGAAACTTCACAATAAAGTTCCTTTTTTCTCGTAATTAATCGTTAATAATGTTAAGAAATGGCACAGCATCAAGAAAATTAATTGGTACGGGCAAGTAAGGTCTTTACGATTGTGTGAACATTCATTGAAGAATCGTTGTTGCCATCTCAGCAGACGGCTAGACGGGCGATGTCCTGCTCTTTTATGTGTGCGTTCAAAACTCACCACTTCCTGGTCTATGTGTGTGTAGGGTTGAACACCCTTGCATGCAGCTCAGTACAGGAAACGGCCACCCAAAACTGTAAGTCACACCGTTGATTTATTAAAATAAATTGTCTTGCCATGTTTGTAGAGTCGAAAATGTACTGGCATTACAGCGTTTTTAAATCCATTCTATAATAAACACAGAATACTGGTACGAGATATCGATAGCTCACCTGCGAGTGTATTATTAATTTGCTGTTTGTTTATATAAAAAGCTTTTGAACTCACTTGAATGTTTTGTTGTTTCATGATTCATCGACATCGTACATGTTAAATTTCAATAAACAATTTTCATTTATACATATCTCTTTTACATTTTAGTAACAAAGGAATTGTTAGGTAGTTTAAGTTAGGTTATTTCGAAAAGTTATAATTGTTTCTCAACAAAGAATCGTCTTAAAGAAAGGATAGCTATAGGATACTATCGTTTCCATATATTAGTTCGTTTTGAAGGCAATGAGGCTAAATAAGTTTGGTTGTCAAATCTATAACTAAGTCGACTTAAAAATAAATGATTAATGTTTTATATTTTACGTATATCTTCAAGTTTAAAAAAAAATCTTATGCCTTGCAGTGGGTTTTCCATCTCGTCACTCAATGTTAAACCAGCTACGCGAACCCTTTGTTTCCTGCTCACAATGCAGTCTGCACGAGACTGTGCTTGTTAATGCACCATCGCCTTTTTGTTTAGATGACTGACATTAACTATTAAAGCACCATACTTATCGTCCATAATAAATCAAAATTAAAAATTAGGATTTTTCTTTTCGCGACGTGTATCATAATAGGGATTTATAACAAGTGTTCTAAATGAAATCAAACCTCTAAAATTCTTTATCTTTCTGTTATTCATAGATACGAGTATACTCTTCTAGTGTATAGGTACCTACAATAAACTAAAGTATACTCTATCATTTCAGCTACAACACCGCTAATAGACTAATTAAACTTGTCATTTTAGTAAACTGCACTACCGTAATACTATACTCAATAATGGCTTAAATTACATTTAATTGCACCCGTGGCGGCGTAAACATGAAGCCGGCAAGAGCCAGGCTTTCAGCTGGCAGCTAGCTTTCCGCATGTGCTGAACGACGCAATATTACTATGAGTTCCAATAAGCTACATGAATTAATTTGTATAGGCATCTATTTCATGAATTCAAAACGAATCGTTTTTGAGTAGGTGTATAAATACACGCGCCGATCCACTCGTTGGTGATTATGTTAAGATGTTTTATTTTCTTTATATATACTGTCATTATATAATGATTATAAGTTTGATTAGAAATTTTGTTAGATAATAATCTAACGAAATTTACGAATATCAAATATACCTTCTTTAAAAGTGAACTATTGTTGAATATCTCCTCATCATATCGACTCCAAATAATGATTAAGTAGTTATTTTTTCAAATGAGTAATTGACAACAAAAGCTATGAATTGATGCCCAATAATATTCTACATGGTATGGTAATAGTCAAGTGAGAACTCGTCGACCACCATTGGTATGAATCTTTACGATGCCGCGTAACGCCCGCCCGCCCAACCAGTTGCGGTACGATCACCGTAGGGCGCACTCGCCTCGAAGCCTTAAGCTCGAAGCTTTAGACTTGAACGATTGTTCGATTATACGTAACGTGCTGACATATAAAATAAGGTAGGTAGTTTTATTTGGAATCATTTTATTAGGCTATAATAAGAAACTGACTGGTTAATGTATTTTTTTTTAAATAATTGTTCTAATGTACAAATTGAAAGTTTCAAAAATTGTTTTGGAGCAAATTTACAAATGCTTTTTATTTTTTTATTTCTTCTATAATTAAAATTGTTTATTTAGTTTTTTTTTTACTATGAAACATCTTAATGAGTCATAAACAAAGTCACTTACAGTACAAAAAGTCGGACTAATCTTATCCAGGTAAAAATATAGCCTTATCAAAATATATCTATTTAACCCGCATTCTCTTAATTAATTACGTGACTTCTGCCTGCTTTGTGCCTTCTGTTAATTACAGACTTACGAAAAGGGGTCATTTCTACCATAATTAATATATTAGTATGAAGCTTTTGTGACAAGTGACGACCGTTAAGTGATTTGTGACCCTTTACTTTTACGCTACGAGTTGCAGGATTAAATTCTACACGAATGATATAAAATGCAATTCGGTTGAAATGTAATATTTTGTGTGTCTCGGGGAAGCATCTATCAATGTCATTTGGCATTTAGTGAGTTACAGTAACAGGTACTTTTTCGCGTTAGAAAAAGCTACGTACAAACCTCACGTTGTAATATTATTATTTAATCGTGATTATTTTACAAGCAAATCGATTGATTTAATAACTGGAAATATTTTAATACTGTAACATTAAAAGTCTTTATTATTTATAAAAAAAATCACTTAGCTTCTAGGAAATTTGGGCATTTATTTATAAAATAATTGTTTTAATTTTTTTTTAATGTTTTGGGTCAGATTCTTTCGACTAGTATGTACTTGCCAATAGATAGGCAAGCCATTGAAATATTAGTACGAATAATATGATGATATCAATATAAATTCGTCTATTTAACCTAATACATCTTTTTATAACTGTTTACCGTTTACCTCATATTATAATTTAATTATTTTAACCGGTCAAATATTATAAGTAGGGTACATGTTATTTAGTTTATTTATCAAAATTTTGAAAAGTCCATTTCTTATCTACTTATTTATAATTAATAAATAAAGCACTTTTACTTACTTTCAATATTGATTTAAACCTTAGTTAAGTAACCATCATGTGGTTTTAAATACATTCCAAAGCTTTGTTGTTTACTCAACCAATTAAGAGTCAGTCATTTATTTACCTACAACGAGTACAGGATAACAGGCCATTGCGACCTCTTTAATGATGTAAACAACAGTCCGTGGATGATAGCGCTCTGGACTGAACGCGTCCAAAACCAAAAACGAATCTGTGAACGTTGTCACTGTTATCACTAACTCATTGTCAAAGCAACGCTTCAGTGATGCACTCGTCTTTTGAAATAATTTACTAGTGTTTATTAAAGTGTTTTACAATGTTTTGAACAAAGAAGATAAGGGAATATTTAGAAAATTATTCAATATACATTTGTTTTATTGAGCATCGAAAATGGATATCATGTTATCAATGAGACCCGTGGATGAAAGGCTCTTCAATTTTAAATCTCTAAAAGAGAGATTTGAACAGCCGAGGTAATTTGAAACTTGTCTTCACATACCTATATTTATGACCTTAAAGATTTTAGTTGTTGCATTATGACTTTATGACTAGAAAGGTATGCGACATAGTTTCTAACTTTTGTCCGTAGTTCATCATTGAGAAGAGTATTTATTTTCCTGGATGATATTGTTATCGTTTTGAGGCAAGCCTGTTCTGCCTGGGCTATTATTAATGTGATTTTAAAGTAATTGATGACTAAATTAACCGTACAACTGTATTTTTATATGGTTTTCCTCAATTATATTTGTATTCCCGATTTTGTATTTTAGTAACTTAATTATAATTCACTTTGAATACTTACTACTAATTTAAGGGTATAGTTATTAATATTTAGGAAACAGCCGCAATTATTTTTTGTTTAGAAAAATGTAATACCTAACCATTCCTGTTTATTGTTTGCAGACTCGGTGGCGGAGTGCAGCGTAGCGCTACACATGCCGAGATGCCGCACCGAGGGGGCACCATCGCTGAAAGGTAAAACATCCTACCAGACTACCAGCCTCCCTCAGCGATCCTATGATGAATTGTCGAGTCGAAATCATATCCTGTCCATGTAGTCTTATTACGCGGTGATGTGCCAAAAATCGGTAACGTTGTCGACAACGAGAAATCATGTTATGTCGATGCCGTCTCTTATTTCTTCCAATCGACAATGAAACAATATCGACACGATAATCCTTCTCCTTGTCGACGTCCTCAATAAAATATCGACTGGACAGTTCATCATAGGTTCGCTAATCTAGTCACAAATCATCGATCACCGTAGTTGTAGGACTATTATATATAAATGGGTGAACTAATGCTGCGTTAACAGTTTTATATTGGCATTAGTGGAAGGGACAATAATTGGCTTGTCTAGTTTATCTATATCTATATATACCTAGCAGTTGTGAATTTAGTTCAAAACGATTTTAATCTATTTAACCACGTTACGTCTATCACAAAAGGTTTCCGACGCCCGTCGCGTAGATTCAATGGATATAAGTGTTAGACAAATCCTGTCTATTGTATGTTTATTTAATTTATTACATACTAGCTTTTGCCCGTGAATCCGCCTGCGTGAAATTAGTAATTACAACATTTCAACCTCTTACAACCCTTTTTACGCAATTAAAAGTAGCCTTTCTCGGACTTTAGACTATCTTTGTACCGAATTTCATTTAAATCGTGTATTGTAATAGTGTGTTTTGTAGTTTTAGCGTGAAAGTTAGACAGCTAAAGTTATTTTCGCATTTATAATATTATTTAGGATTAGGTTGGCATATATAACATATTGTAGTATAAAAAAAACTTCGGTTTTAGTTGAATCCGAGGTAGCAAAATGTGATAATTAATGCGAGCATAAAATAACTACTAAGGTAAAGGGTGTCAGTAATACAATAAATGTATCTGCAAATATTGAATTAAAACAGGAAAATTTATAGGAATAACTCTACTGGCGTCGATAAATCGCTTCTGTGACATAAATTACTGTAATGGGTTTCTACTCGAGATGTGGTCGTTCCAAGAATATATATGTAAATATATACTAATAATTGTAGGGGTAACGTGTATATAAATAGTAAAACAATAAACTATTTTAATTTGCTACGCGTGTCTTATATCTAGTTGTAGAAATATAGTGTGACCTGTATCGTAGATACTGATTTAACTCAATGATCACCTAATATGACATTTTATTAATAAAACACTGCAAATAGAAAAATGAATTTCAACGAGATTTGATCATTACATGTCTTTACTTTTAGTCAATAGGAAAATAATAATAAAATTATGGGTTTAAATCTTTATAAAAATATGTATACTCTGTAGTACGTGTATACTCTGTAGTATAAATATTAATTTAAAATGTAATAAGAATAAGTATTACGTGTTTTACATACCACTCACCCGCAGGGCATTGTAACCTATTAGTACATAATGTAATATTTTAAATACCTGTGAAAAAATGTCCAAATACTTATCGGTGAACCCAATCCTTCACAGAAATAAACATGAATTCCTACGAAATAGAAACTCTTTTAAGATAACAAAGCTTTCGGTAAGTAGATAGATAAGGAAAGATGAAATAATCTGTTACGGTATTGTGCATAACCTTTGTATCAATTAACAGATGCTAATGACCGGTGGTAATGACCACTGAACAATAAATACTATTATATATAGAGTGGTACCACGTTATGTACATTTGCTATCTTGTTTACTGGTTTCGATTAGGACGTGCTTAATGGGCTATTAATAAAATAAATAAAAAAATAAAAAAATAAACATGGGCTATTATGGTGATTATATTAATCTGGTAGTCTATTGCCAATTAGCACCTATTTGATTAGTGTTCTCTGTAAGCTCGGTTACGATTTATTTAAACATAGCTATAACGTAAACCGATTTGAGACGAGCGATACTAATAGTCATTTACGCAGTAAACACTAATATATTATAATGATTTTTTCACTGGATACTTATTTATTGTTACTGTATTTGGTGGTATATAACCCTTGAAATAAAACGATTTTAAACTGTCGTTTCGAAAACCTAAACTGTTTCCATATTCGTAGACTGAGTTGACGATAGTTTAAAAACTCGAAAATATTTGTTTTTTATTCGTAGTGGACAAATAATTCTGACCAAGTAGGTAGGTAAGTAAGTCAATTTGGTCGGCTGTCAAGTCATTCGTTATAATGTACCATGTGTATATGTACTTACGTGTAAACACTGCAAAATATTAGTGCAGTATCAAATACCATAATGTGCTCGTCATCCACAGTTATATACCATGGCAAAACGTTCACAATCAAATCCGTCTTTTTTATATGCTGTGACTTGAAGTGCATCGCTAAAAACATCCCAATTATTTTTTGTGTATTTACTTATATAATATATTTTTTGTCTGCAGGCTGGCTGCTCTCCAGGCGGCTGGTGCTAACGACTGGCGAGCGAGGGTCTGTCGTCTCAGCCCCGAGAAAGAAGACTCTAAAGCAATAGAACGAGCTAAGAATAGAATCAACGTAAGTACCTTTATTTGTATTGTCTAGGATTCATTCATATTAATTTCAATAGGGCTCAGCTCGTTTGAATATAAAAAGCAGCATCACTAATTTAAATATGTCGATGACTCATACTTCTAAAACATTCCTAAAACAAAATCGTCCAAATACAAAACATTACCGAAATAATATTTGCGCGGTAAAAAAGATTTACGATTTAAGATATTTATTTTTCTCTTAAAGAATACGCAAATTCACTTACAGTGATAAATACAAATTAGAATTTAAAGTTAACATGCGTAAACTTAGTGAAAGATTTCTTAGTTATTCAGATTTTTGTTACAATTATCTTTAACAAAAATCTAGGACTAGGTACTTCAGGCATTTTTAAAATAGCCCTCTTATAGCACTAGGCACTGCGCGGTCTAGTGCCGACCTTGCAGCTTTGTCGGCACTATTCCCTCGACGAGAGCCCTTCAAAAACTATTGTCGCGATACGGTAGGGTAAGTAGGTACGAGGGATTAAAACTTGCCCTATCCTGCGCTTGCTAAGTATTCTGTCAACGAGGGCAAATTGCAAATTTTGTTGCCATTGTTTTAGCAAGTTAGGGGTAGGTATTGGCAAATGATTATTTGGTTTTTTGATAACAAGTGAAATAATATTAACTACATAAGACTTCCAATTTGTTGGTAGCCACTAAATCAATAGTCACTGTCAAGGGCATTGGATTCGTGTTAGTTGGGGATATCTCCAGGTATACGGCCCTCTTATCGATTGTTCTAAAAAAAACTGCAAACTGGATAAAAATAGTAACTTTAGGAATATGTTTTAGATAGTTAGAATTATATTTATTATACCCAAGTAGAGACATGACTAAGATATAATATTTGGACACGATTTAGCGATGTTTAATAATTGTATGATTTTATATCATTAGCGAATACGGCATTTCCTGGTTGCTTCACACATTTTTACATTATGTTGTAGGTGTGTCCTCTAACGCATCAAATTAGACAACGGGCGCGGGTTGACACGCAAAATAAAATGTAAATTGCCAATTTTTTTATTTTGTAAATAGGTTAGGATGATTCTACTGGCGTTTCAACCGTCGTCAGTCAGTAGTTCTAAATAGGAAATGAGCTACCCTCGGAATAGGGTTCATGACTGGGCAAAGCATATAAAATTGTATACTTATAGTCATATTATATAGTTAGACCATTAAAAATATTGGTCACGTTTTTTAATTTTCTCAGACTAACAAAAAATTACATGGATAAGTGCTTATAAAATTAGGAGGTGTGTCTATGTGACGTCACGTTATGGTACAATTTATACCATTCGTTTACCAGATTTAGTATTTTCGCCATTAGCATCAAATTGACAATCCACTAATAAGATATCGTGACGAATCTCATAATTTAACTAAAGGCCGATGCTTATCAAATCGCGTGAGTGCTGGTTTGCTAATAACACCTTGCTTTTAGGAGTCGGCATTGTAACTTGTTAGCGTTGTAATGTTTTTATAAATAAGGGGAAATCGTTACATTTATTAATAAAAAGAGAACAAATTATAATGAAATTATGTTAAAAATATGTTGTTTTCTTATATTGTTAATAAGATAATTTTTACTGAATTTCGTATGAATTGTAAACTAGTATACATATTATTACATAAAATATATATTACTCTTACTAAAAATAATTCTACTAGTAACGAAATTTCGTTTCGTTGTTTATTACTTCCTGTGATACTTCCGCGTATATGATAAATTATTAACAGTCGTTGACCCCTGTTTTGTTGGACGTAACCATTAAATATGGAATAATTAAAATGCTTCTATGGCTGGTCTCTATTATATAAACTGTAGTGAAATTACCTTCCTTAAGTTATATTTATTTTCTATGTCCTTATTTGTATGTCACGTTAATACGTAGATCCATATGCTATGGGAGTGTATATAATAAAATAAAACCACCACACCTGCGGGAATTTAGCTATTAAAATATTAAACTCGCGTGAGATATCTACATCATGCCAAAATTACTTCACAAAGTAGCTTTTTCTTGAAACACAAATGTACATAGTAGATGGTAAACTTTATTAACTGCAATTAGGGCCCAAAGTACCACAGATAGTAATATAGTTGCCTGTGTCCTGGTGAAATGTTAATATTGACAGGTCACGGTTCAGTTTTCCCTTCCCGGAGCCAGTTAACCTTAATCACCCTCTGTTTACTTTCCAAGATACGCGACCCATTGACATTTTAATTGAAAATTGATTTATTATGTTCATCGATAAAAGAGGGCTTAAATCTCTAAAAGAAACTGTCGAACATTATTACGGTTGATCTTAATCTGTTTATAAATCTGATCATACTTACGATAAGGAGAAGCGAAAATAAATGTAGGACAACATAAATGTTCAGACTTTCCCGTCTTTAGCAGATGCTATTATAGATTTAAAGTTCAGTAGAAAGTTATGATAATATTCTGTAAATGGAGCACTGTGATTAAAGTTGAAACGGTGTTAACATTTTAAGGAACTCCAACATTAATAACAGGGCCGAATATTAAGAACATCTTAATTTTTTTTTGTATAAATAATGGAACCGTAGAAATCTGATTTTTGAAAGTAAATTTTTGATATATTATTGCCTACACCACCTAAGGCGAAGACGCGAGCTCTGTCTATTTTTGGATCTATGAGGTTCCTGTGGTACATAGATTTCCTTTATTTTATTGTACTCCTCAGAACTACAAGTGGATGTTTTGTCGTTACAAAATTCAGTTCATATAATGAGGTTAGTCATAGAAATGGAAAGATCTCTACATATCAAATTACTTACGGTTATAAATCTAAAGGTCAGATTACTACTGCTTAGGCCAAAGCTCTCTGCAAAGATTGGGACCGATGTGCTTAGTCAGCGATAAAGTAAGGGCGCGTAAAGTTTTTTCTATTCTTAGCCAAATGACATGGCTATAAAAAGATCCCACAAATGCCAATCACCTCGACCTTTTCACGGCGTGCTGGTAGCTTCGTACTATAAGTTTTTTTTGGAAGTGACATCACTGGAGGCTATGAAATGCAGTGTTGTTTTATTACGAAGCAGCGAATAAGTAGGTATTTTGTGGCATTTTTTGACAAATCACTACCTATGTTTGTAGTTTGTACTTCTCAAACAATGGCGTCTACAGACTACAGACTATTTTTGAGGAGGAAGTTGTTAAAACATGAAATTTCCGATTCAAATCCATCTTTTTATTGATGCGTGAAATTAGGTTTATTTTTTGCCGGAGCTGTTTATTGAATTTGTAGACAGCGCCATCTCTGCGTGATGGCGGAAATTAAATATGCCACCGCAATGGTGCCTCAGGCTCTGCTTTGTGTGTGTGTTTGAGCGGGAAAACCGTGCCAGTCGTGATGTCATTATGTTGTCAATTTTTTACATCGTGTTTTAGCAAAGTTTTTCTCGAGTTAGTAAGGTACCAAACAGAGCAATGGAGTCTGTAATTATCTTATACGAATATAAACATTGTATAATCTGTTAGGGTAGGTATTAGTTCTTTCTAATGTGAATAGCTACCTCGTACATGTACAGACTTGGTACCTAATTGAACCGGCCTACCAGTGCAGCTTTTGGAATTAAACAATATTCTTTTTAAATAAGACATTCTGAATACCTTGATTGTCACTGCCATACCCTACACGGCAGCAGTGTAAGACGAAACTATCGCCTTATGTGGTCAAGGAAGGAGGTCGCATCCAACTATTCATTGCAGTCGGATTATGGCATGAGGCTGAGTTAAAGGCTGAGCGCTATGTAAGTTTCTTAATAGTCACGCGCGTCCTTCAGCAATGTTCCTAGTCGTAGTACCTAAATAATTCTTGTTATACTATGTTAACTATTTAGTACATATATTGTATACTGTATACTGGTTTAATTTACCTGTCTTTATTGTGTACTTATTTGTAATTTTTACTGAATTATATTTATTCATATAAATCGAACTAATTTCAAAATCATGAATGTTTGTGAAGATATTTATCTTTGCTAGTATTTCAAACTAAAACTGATTTGGATGACATTAAGCGCATACTTATATAGCCTATTAACCTTTCTGATTAGGACATAGGAAATTATTATTAATCAACGCGGATACAACTACAGCTACAAGTTAATGAACATGATATGTTGTGGTATAAACATATCTATTGTTCATTATAAATATCGCATTTCCTAAGGAATTTCCTTCCATGATTTGCAATGTACCCTCTGAACTCATTTCTGTAGTGCCATTAAATAGGCATTCCACCGACCTATTCAATCCCCGTTAAATATACCATACACAAAGTTGCAAGGAGAATGCAATAAGTACATCGCAAGTGCACTGGTCGGTGTCTTGTTTCATTGGATAAACCTGTTCTGCTGCGGTCGTGACGCAACACAAGATCGCCCTATTAGCCCAAGAGCCAGCGGCCCCCAGACTTTCGGTAAAGTATAAAAGCTGTAAGTTTGTCAATGTATGCCCCCAACACAAGTAAGAACGAACCCCGTCTATGAAACTTGGGTCGCGGTGGCTTTGGCAGGTATCAGGTAATAAAGGTGTGTAAAATTGTGTGTTAAATTCGTTAAAGTATAAAACTCAGTTTTTACATATTTTACGTATAATAATCCTAGAAGTCACCTTGCCGAAACCCAGACCCTTCGTACGGTTGCAACCCTCTCCCAGACGCCCTTAAAGTTTTATTTAATTGTTACTATACTTACGGTATAGTATAAAAGCTCAATTTATATATGTTATTTGGAGAACTATCAAATGATGTTTTCTTAATAGTAGGAATGTGAAAAAAAATCGATTAAAAATCGATTATTTTAAAGTAAAAATCGATTTTAAAACGTGATTTTTTTTAAATTAATAATCGATTAATAATCGATTTTTTATAATCATGAAATAAATGCTCCCCGAACAGTTTAGTTGATTTATTTTTAATAAAACATTCACTAGATGGAGTTAGACGATGAACTGTACTACTTTACCGACATTCGTTTGATATGTTATTCATTATTCGTTGCTGAAACTTCATTTTTCAAACAATTCAAATTTGAAAGGTTCTCGTGTGAAAAAGTTTTTAGTGTTTTAAAAGTCCCGTTTTTTATAATGTCTACGACTAAAAGAACTACAAGTATTCAATATTGGCGTCAATATTTTCATGTTGACAATAAATCTGGCAGTGCTAAATGTAAATATTGCCCTAATTCTATTGTTTTAGTTATTGTACATAACGAATTTTCATAATAAATCTAGAAAATAGTTCTCATTATCCCTACTAATATTATAAATGCGAAATCAACTCTGTCTGTCTGTCTGTTACGCTTTCACGCTAAAACTACTGGACCGATTTAAATGAAATTTGGTACAAAGAAAGTCTGGAGCCTGAGAAAGAACATAGGCTACTGTTTAACCGACTGCAAAAAAAGACTTCCACGCGGAAGAAGTCGCGGGCAGAAGCTATATACAATAAATGATAGATCATGCGCAGTAAAACGTCGCAATGGACCGAACGCTGTATTTCACTCGCACCCGCTGACGAATAATGAATAACATATCAAACGAATGTCGGTAAAGTAGTACAGTTCATCGTCTAACTCCATCTAGTGAATGTTTTATTAAAAATGAATCAACTAAACTGTTCGGGGAGCATTTATTTCATGATTATAAAAAATCGATTATTAATCGATTATTAATTTAAAAAAAATCACGTTTTAAAATCGATTTTTACTTTAAAATAATCGATTTTTAATCGATTATTTTTTCACATTCCTACTATTAAGAAAACATCATTTGATAGTTCTCCAAATAACATATATAAATTGAGCTTTAATACTATACCGTAAGTATAGTAACAATTAAATAAAACTTTAAGGGCGTCTGGGAGAGGGTTGCAACCGTACGAAGGGTCTGGGTTTCGGCAAGGTGACTTCTAGGATTATTATACGTAAAATATGTAAAAACAGAGTTTTATACTTTAACGAATTTAACACACAATTTTACACACCTTTATTACCTGATACCTGCCAAAGCCACCGCGACCCAAGTTTCATAGACGGGGTTCGTTCTTACTTGTGTTGGGGGCATACATTGACAAACTTACAGCTTTTATACTTTACCGAAAGTCTGGGGGCCGCTGGCTCTTGCTCTATATCTGCGTACGAGCATCGAGCTCATGAACGCGGCATTCGATATAGTTGAGGCATTTTCATTTCCTGGATCGAACATAAAATACTAACCTTAATGCGGTTCCTTCGCAAACTAGCAAGTATTTGTTACAGTATTTCAAAGTCCGTCTGTGTCTCTATTGGTAAATATGTAGTTTTAAAGATTATGGGGACTACAAAATTTAAATTTGAGACTCAGGATGAGTCCGTTTTCTTTCTCTCTCTCCTGCCTTCCAAAACTTACAAACCGAACTTCACTTTATAATTTCGCGTTCATTATTTCTATTTCTTTCCACGTTTTATGACTCATAATATTTTCTTAAGAAAATGTAAAGATAAATGGCAAGACTGTCAAATTTTACCATTTCTCTTTGTAGTTTTACAGTTCTTTGGCCGACCTTATTCTCTGGACTGTGTCTGTACCTTGAAGCTTAATGTATTATCATGGTTCGAGTGTAATTGCTCTTAAGATTTATTGCATATTGCAAATGAACAGTTTAAAATAAAACGCATTATGAAACTAACAGACTAAAAGACTACGTAACTAGTAAAAAATATTTTCGCGAAACGTTTATTTCATTGTGATTTTCACTTTTTTTTACAATATTGTCGCAAATGTACCTTCTGGTGGCATTTTGTGGTATCATGCTTAATTAAAAGCACTTACTTAGTTATGTAAACACAGATGTCAGCGAAAAATTGCCACTTTATAAAGATAGTAGGTAAGTATATCTGAAAAAGTAACGAGAGAATTTAATTAACAGTTTAAATTGGTGTGCAATTCACGTACTAAAAGTCATTCGAATGAGCAAGCAGGGTAGCCAAGTAGATCGTGTATCTTTATTATGGATAACATTGAACAAACTAACTGGTCAGACGATGCCAGCGCGTTATGAAAGTGTTCCACATAAAGTTTGGCGTTAGTATTGAAGCTAATTATAAAATTTGGCCACTGCAGAGCCGCAAACCGCGATATGACTGGACAAAATGAACCGTCATTTAAAATAGGTTGTGTATAATCTGGGACAAAGAAATTCAACAATTTAATAGGTAATAAATTTACCGGATTGAAAGACTCCTCACAAAACTTTGTACAATGCTTCCTTAGAAGTACGAAACGTACCGAAATACGTACAAGTTCGATTGTAGGTCACTAAAATGTTATATATTTGAAGTACCTAACAGTATTTTACTCGTAGATAAAGAATACCTTAGTAGGTATTCTTTATCTAAGAATACCTACTAAGGTATTCTTTATCTACGAGTAAAATACTATACATAGTATATAAGTAAGATACTATACATAGTAGATAAAGTAACTATGTTTGTAAAAATATAACTATGTTTGTACTTATATGCTTTTGAATAAGTAAAAACGGTTCATTTGTTACTCAAGTTGAGCACATGAAATATAAATTGACTCTGACAATGTCGACGAACAGCCTTATTGTAAATATTTCACTTCATTCATTGACTCAGTATTTTACACGAAATTAAACCCTGTATCAGTTATACTATAAACAAGCATTGTTCCTAACATGATGCGTCGGTACATCCACATTTGAATGCAATTTTTAATATAATTGCACTACGAACGGATTTAGTTTCCGGCGTGTGCATCAATGCATATTACGCCTTTGGACTATTACTATTTAATACGGAAAGTCCTACTTGAATACCGATTGATAGTTCACAGCTCGGTTGCTTGTTTACATCTTTGTTAATCAGAACATACCTCTATAACAAGATATATGTATCTCAATTACCGCCTCAGAAAATCTATATTCGTATATTGAGTGGTTTTTATATCATCCTAATTGTTTATTTTGTTACTTAATTTAAGGCGTTATTTGCATTGCGCCCGACTCGACAGTGACCCAACTGGTCAGTGAGACGGAGCGGCACCGTCAGTTGTTTTGGCAGACTCAATGAATGCGCGCGCGCCGCCGTACTGGCGTCTTTCGCGATTTTTTTTAATTTGAAATCGGACTTGCTAAGGCGTACACAAATTGTGAAAATATTAGTGCTAACAGCGTACAGTGTTTTTTTATTATTTCAATATTTGCTAGTTATCCAATACTAGTTATTTTTTGTACTACCTACTGAATTATTGCGCTATTGTGATTATCGACATAGATATATCATTTTAAATGATATATTATACACATGGTTTACCTACACAAGTGTTATTTTTTTAATTAAAACATCCAATTCAGTCTTCTGTGAATACCCAAAAGATCTTAAAGAACAGGATTATTATCATTTTTTATCGAATCTTTATCTCCTTATCTTAAATGTCGACCTTGTATCATAACATCGTACCATAAATAGAATTGGTGAAATTTATGTTCTGGTATTTCATACTTTTATGTTCTTTTCCTGTTGTTGGTTCTATACGTGCCCTTATGTGTTTTGTTTTAATTGGATAATCGGTATGCAAGCAATCATTCTAGGGCATCTAGGGTCACCAGCAATCGGGTCGGCGGTTTCTAATGTCCTCTCTGTCCTGTTTTGTATGCAGGTTGAATTTGGATCTATTACCGATATATATTGAGTGTCGACTGTCATAAATCAATTGATTCGTCCTACACTTTTGTTCCCATTATTGTCCATTATAATGTATCGACTAGCATTAAAGTATCAATAATTGAACTGCCATTATGCATTATTGTCCTTAATGTATATATGTACATCTTATATTTTTAGCCGAATGATTGTGATAATTTAGGCTTTTATTTCTTTATGAGTCCTTCATGTCCTCGGGAATGAACGCGTTGTTGTAACCAGCGGGCATATATGACAGCCTAGTGGTCAAAGCCTCTAACTATGAAACCGGAGGTTGAGGATTCGAATCTTAAATGTTATGAACACGAGCAATGTGACTGAGATTCGTTATCTAGTACCAATAGTACAAGTTTTACTTAATATGGGAATAATTATATCAATTGGTGTAAGTGGCCTAAGGATGCCTCAAACTTATATATAATCGAACAAGTTGTTCAGAGATTGAACTGTTCAGTTTTGTTTCCTACAATAAAATATAAGCTGTAAATAAATAACTAAGTAGGTATTCTTCATTGTTATTGTCTGCATTGCGTAGGAGTTAATTATTATTATTATTTTTGCTTTATCGTAATAAAATGTTTTTTGTCGTACCATTTATGTCAAAATCATCTTATGCCAATTTGAATAATTTTAATTAGGCTCTCTGCAAGTTTTTGCTACTTTACAGATTAGGCTCGAACAAGTTGTCATATTTGGTAACCGGCGGACGGGCCTGTCGTTATTATTGCGTACTTACATTGAAGTTCACGGAATGTCGTCAAATGTATGTCAGGAAAACAGTTTATAGAGATTTTCCTCAGAATCCCATGTATGAAAAATATTGCGTATTCTTTATTTGAATTCTTGCATTGTAATTGTAGACAATTGTGATATATAAATAAAAAATTACGTTATTTCATCTATAAATTTATCCCTGCGACGCAATTACTATAAGACACACACACGTGGCACAAAAGAAAAATAAAATTAGTAACTACGTTTTAAAAGAAACTCTTATACCTATTTATAAATAAATTAATGCATCAACCTTAACTAAAGCACAGTTCTAATAAAGATTCTATGGCCGAAACATAGCCATGTATTCTAAAACCGGTAATAATTAAGCTCTGGTATTTTGATGGTCAACTAACCATCAAGTCAAGGTTGGGTCTACCTCCTGGGTATCATTTTATTACCTATCGACACTCCTACAAATTCTATAATATTAAGCGTGTCTGTATCATATGCGTCATTTGTGGTAGCCACTACCGCGACAATGTTTACCTACACACACTGTAAGATCTGCGCGTGAGTCACTCGTGTCGTGTCCGTTGCCAGATGATAGTGCGTACACTTGTCCAACTAGTGTGCATTTGACCAACACTTGTGTCACCCGCTTTGTTATTATTTTTAACACCTTTTTGCGCCAGTAAGTAACATATGCTAATGTTTTATTCATCGCGAAGGTGCGGTCGAAAAATTGTGATTCCTAAATAGTACAAAAACTATATTGCTTCACTGAAGCCTCATTTCAAATGGAGCGCGTCGAGTGTTAATTGTGAGTGGCATCATCCACATGCTAATAAATTCTAGTCAGTGATGTGATTTGTTGAAAACTCAAAATGTATTTCGAAGTGTTGATCGGACTCGGTGTACTTGCTTACTTGGTTTGGAAATATTTGCCCATTAAACACACATCGGAAGAAAAGATAGAAACTAAGTATAGGAAACTTCCGATCCTTGAAACTGAAATAGAGCCAATTAATAAAAGTGTCGTTAAAGAAGAACTTACGGTGTTTAAAGAATCTCACGTAAACACTTCCAAAGAAGTTTCAGACAAACGATTTGATGAAGCCAATAATAATAGTAACAATCACACTGTGGTTTCAAACTATGAAGAAACTGAAAAACTTATCACACCTAGCGTTTTATTAAAACAACAGAGAGATAAAATATGTGTTGAACGACCATTCAAACGTGAGAGTCCACCAAAGGAGAGGTTAACAGAATTCCTTGAAAAAACTATTTTAAGTGATGACAAAATACAATCTATTATACAAAACCTGTCCTTAGACAAATCAGAAGCGGAACACTCGCCACTTCTTGATATTAATATAAAACCAATTGAATTAAAACAAGTTAAAACACAATGTACCGTAAGCGATCGAGCTTTGAAACTACAAGAAGCAATTGATCAAATATCAGATAAGGTTGAGAAATTGAATGAGATAAATTTAAGTAAAGAATCCCAACTTACCCATGACGAATGTGATGAAGGATCACAGTATGAAAAGAAACCGTTATTGAAACGCTTACAAAAACAACCCGGTTTTCCAGTGGGTCTCAATTTTGGTTCAGTTATTGGTGAACTGAAAAATAAAACCAAGAATGGAGGATTGAAACCTGTCTTTAAGAAGTTTGAATCGGACACCGACGAAAATGTACAGGCATGTTTATTTCAGTAATTTATTTGAAGGTTATTTCCCTTGTTACGCCAGGGTCGCAGGAAACACAAGAAATGTTAATATTTAAAAAGTTATTAATGAATGCATTATCCGGATGCATTTGTTTCCTTGCTAATGTAAGGTTACACTTAGGTCCCGTTTCATAAAATCTTGATTGAGTTATTTGAAACTTAGGAGACAAATAAAATGTTCGTTTAAGCTACAGACTAATACTAGTTATCGGGAGGATATTTAAATTTTCAACTACGTATCTGTTGTGACTTTTAATTGATATCTTTATTCTGTTAGTTTTAACAAACCTTTCTTTGCATTCATTTAAAGTACGTAATTAATCATTTCCGTCACTAATATGCGGCACAAAGCAACTACCTACCTACCTATATAGCTTTATGAAGATAGGCTGAACTACAAAAACTCTGAATATAGTGTTACATAATATAATATTATTATTACTATCTAGACTGTATGGTTATAACATATGATACATTATGCAACATAGCACGACAGAGCAGACAGCCTCGAATGTAGATCAGATTTAACACGTAACAATAGGCGTTATTAACACATTAGCTCTAGGAAGAAATTCGTTTAATTGTAAATTTTCACACTTTTTTATCACAAAGATTTTACAGTAAGATGTAAATCTTGGTGTAGTTTTTAACTTTTCAAGCAAGATTTCTAATAATGTTACGTAATTATTGAGCTGTTGGCGTTTTGGAACATTTAATAATTTAGTGGATAATTAACTTGAATATAATTAACCTAGTTTTCTGTTTGCTACAGGACTCTCTGAATGCAGCTGTCGATGAGAAAAAGAAAGTTCAGATAGAGGACAACGAGCGGGGCAACAACATACTAGCTGAGAGGCGCAACAAACTAGAGACCGCTGCACAGGTAATTATTGCTCTGCTCCGTCTATTTCATTTTGCTTAACCTATAATCACTAACATTAAAATATTTTAATTCATAAATGACACGACCATACCTAGCATAGTAGGTATTAATTATATAAATCAATTAACATAAATAAACAATCCTACGTTATGCAACCAATGCTTGTCCATTTTACTTTGAAATCACAGAGTAAAATGGACAAGCGTTGAACTGGAATGCCGTTTGAATTATCACCTGACCTTTGCTTGAGCCCTGCTTTTCAATGCTGCCAACGTAAACAACACGATACAATATTACTACTATAATTGCGTTAATCGGAGTATCCTTAACGCTCACTTAAAAGGCAATTGGTAAAAGTTCAAGGGAGATGTAAATTAATATTTATTTTGTACAACGGTGTCAATATATTGTTAAGGTCTCTCTCTGACCCTCTGCTCCATTCGCTTTAATGGTTTTTTCCATTTAATTGACTCGGAAGTCCGTAGTTTGATTGACTAACATGCGAGTTACGTGAACGGTGAGTAACTGTGAAATCGGTGATTCATTGAATGCACATCGAATATCACCAATCTAAAATAATAATACAAAATAGATGTCTTTTGAAAAATTCATCACTTTAAAAAATATTTTCATAGCGGTCCACACAGGCGGATTTTCTTAAATTTCTGGCCAAAACTAATGGATTGAATAAAAAGTTAGAAACGCTGACACAATCAAATAAAAACACAATTAAATTAAACTACAGCTTTATTTATGTTAGATTTATTGTTTCTATATTTATTTTCTACTAGCTTCTGCCCGCGACTTCGTCACGAGTACTCACGAGGAACTCCTCCTTTTTTGCAGTCGGTTAAAAAGTAGCCTATGTCCTTTCTCAGGCTCCAGACTTTCTTTGTGCCAAATTTCATTTAAATCGGTCCAGTAGTTTTAGCGTGAAAGCGTAACAGACAGACAGACAGAGTTACTTTCGCATTTATAATATTATATAGTAAGGATTATTTTATTCGTTATTTTTTTCCTTAGATGTCCAATAAATACTTTAATTATTTTGCATAACCATTTATTTTTGTATCTTGTTTCACTTGTTTGTAATGTTTTCGTGAAATATCCGTTAAATATAAGGATCAGACGATACTAGAAGGTTATTAAACACATCTTCTATGTTTTGGATTCGACTGAATTTTCTCGAATATCGTTTTCTGTACATCTTTATGTCCTTATTTCTGGATTCTTGAGCTTCTTCTGAGAGTAACCCTAAAGGCACTATACAATTTCTTATTATTTCATGGCTATGAAATAAGATTTTGTGTGCAGTTGTTGGTAGGGGTTACCATGGACATTGTTTGATAAAGACAACAGCTGTCTTACAGCAATAAATTTTAAATTTATTTGGGGTGATTGGAAACGTACTTGTGAGAGCTGAAAGGATTATAAGAAATCGATATATTATTTTTTTGTTTAGGTAATTTCAGCTGAATCTTCGAAAGAATGAAAAAAAAATCTTGCTGTATTCCCGTCATTACTACTACCTACATAATAATATATCTAATCTATAGCTTACATGAAGCAAACACTCGAAAAGTCGAATCCAAGCATGAAGTGGGGATATAAAAATATAAAAACTCCTCGTTGACAATATTTCTTGATAAACTAAGAGGTATACTATTAAAGTACTATAAAACTTGCTACTCTATGAACAAGATTGTCAAATTTTTCATTATTATCATTCGATTTAAACGTTCTATAATATTCAAGCAATTGTTGACGGCTTGTGATGATATTCTGAGAAGATGAACCTACAAAACAAAGAAAAAATAAAAACCAACTATTTTCGTGATTTCTACTTCTACTTGATAATTGTCAAATAAAAAACAGAGTAGCACGTATTAGCAACATAAACTATCAAAAAAGTTTAGCTAATATGTTTGTCTTTGTTAAAATCTTTACACAAAAGCGGGATTCTATTGAATTTATAACTTTGTAGCATAAAATAAGCATCCGGCAATCAAAAATCCGGTTGTAAATAAACTTTTTTTTTCTTGTGTGCAGACAAACTTAAAAGTATATCCATTTATATTAAAACATAGTTACATACCTCCAGCTTCACAACACATAATATAAATTACACTGAACAGGCTAAAACAAGAGAATATCTTATATATATAAACTCATTTTTAACAAGTAATTAGTCTTTGCTCAGAAGTCGATACTTTGTTAGTGTAAGTAGTAATGAAAACGTTCATTTAAATTGTTATGCGGACTATCATTAAATGCTAGGAAGCATATAGATTCGAAAAATAAAGTCATGTTATCATTATCGTTGATTTGATACTTTAGACTTTTGGCCAGAAATTTAAGAATATCCGCTTGTGTGCGGTCATTAAATTTAAGAAATTATATATTTAAGCAATTTAGCATGCCAGATATAATTACTTACGATAATATTCGTATATAGCTATGCGCTTATTAATTAAAAAATACGCACGCGTTTTATTAAGTAAGTGTTGCAATACTACCAATGGTAATTGTTGTAATTTATCTTTAAGTTATAAATTATAATTAGTTATATATTAACTTTGCAAAATATTTTGAAACTAGCCGTGCCCCGCGCTTTTCTATGGTCCTTATCTCTAGAGAAATGATCATCAAAATTAAATTAAGCTTAGCGACGAGAAAGTGTCAAAAACAATATACGAACTCACTCATCACATTTGTAAAATATGAAGATCATAAAATTATATTATTATATGATGGATATTATATAATCTCGTTAGGTGTAGGTATGTAAGCATTTAGAATTTTGTTATGTTATATTTTACTATGTTATGTTCTCCAGGGATGGCGCAAGCGTGTTCCCCAAAGCGATGCGTCACTGTTCACCGTCGCCGGTCGCTTGGAGCGCGACAAAGTGACGGCGACGCCACCTGTCACCCCGCCGCCTGTCAGCACGCCGTCTACCCCCGCCTCGCCTGGGATCCCCATACCGAACAAGTTCAGGTTAATAATACTTCAGATACCTTACAAAGTAATAAACAAACGTGGACTCGAATAGTGACAGTTCAGTATTTGTACTGACATTACAATTACTTTGACATTACTTGCGTCTCAATTCATACTCGAGATTTGTATAATAATGCGTAGGTTGTTACAAACCTACGCAAATAGGTACTTTTTTGTTACCTGGAACTTCGGCTAAGGAATCGTTTTACGCTGTGTTGCGCCGTCACATTAATTCTTTATAATATGCAAATTTCCCAGTGACTAATTATATTAAAGAAACAAAAGACAGCCAGAAAACATACCTACATGACTAACAGCAGTCGGTATAACCGGCATCATTTACCAGTCATTAAATTGACCTTACAAATTGACCAGTCTAATGCATGCAGTAGTTTTTATGAGTAATTCTATATGGTTTTGTATATTTTGTAAACTTCTCCTGTTTATAATTTATTGACAACATAGATACTAAAGTGATTGTTTCATAATCTCCAATAAGTCTAAAGTTGCATTTTTTCCAGCAGATATAGCTCCAAATTATTCATTTATAATTCCTAGTATCGCATAACAATAGATTATTTATAGAATTAGTATACAATTGTAACCATTACCGATCTTATTTTGTGAGCATAACCTAAGTATTTCACTACTCGTACAGATCTCGAAAGCAGCCGGGTTCGCCAACGAACGGATTCGCGTCCGGTCCGCTGCGCTCGGCGTCGTGCGCGGTCGTCAGCGCAGTCGCCGACGTCAAGCCGAAGGAGACCGCGCGCCCCGACCGGGAGTCCTTCAAGCGCAGCCACAGTGTCAGCGAGAGCATTAGCAGCAGGGCTGATGACAGTATGTAACATACGATTCTATTAAAAGTGTCCTTTCACCAAATACCTCTATGATAGACAATTTCGGCTGTAATTTTCGACGATGACGAATATACATAATATCAGTGTCCAACGAGTTTTATTAACCATCATTTGGAAATAGCATTCTGTGCAATGCAAGATGGCGCCGTGCCAAAACTTTTTTGAACTTGTAAACAACTATGTATTATAATAATTTCTGATGCCTTCGCGGTTATTACACATTGGAATGAAACAACTATTAACGGATTTAACTCGCGTATTTTTATTTTATTTTATTTGCTGACGTTTCGGATTCTTTACTTTCGTTAGACTTTTGTCAGCTCAGTCATGCTACGATTATGGAAACTGTAAAGAATCCGAAACGTCAGCAAATAAAATAAAATAAAAATACGCGAGTTAAATCCGTTAATAGTTGTTTCATTCCAACTATGTATTATATTTGGTCAGCATTATTTGATCGGCGTATCATTATGATTTTACCAAACTATTACAAGACTTTTTTTTAGTTTAATATATAACTGAAATTCGTAATATTTTTTCCCTGTCGAGAATGCATTTCACTGCACGTCATACCATCAAACTAAAACTCACAGAGCGTGACTTAGTTTTCCATTACATTTTCAGAAGATGAATCTCCCGGCGCGGAAAAGTCCGGTTGTCCGGTGCGCGTGCCCCGAGCCGATGACGAGACTTTCCAAGCATTCTTCACGCCGGCGCTGGAGAAAGAAAAGACCTCCACCGACGAAGTGGCCGTTGACTTGGACGCCATCGATAGCAGCTCTAGGCAAATGTAAGCTAATTACCTAATATCTAGTACTAAAACTAGGTAACTAACTAAACAAAATGTAAAAAAACAAAAAAGAGATTATTTATTTAACTAAGTATAGTTGGGTAATATATGTAGTGTTATAAGAAAGTCGGTTTACGTTGCTGGTAGTAAATTAAACAAAAATTAAGATTACCTACATTTCAAAGATAAACATGTTAGCGTAATCAGTATTATCTGCTGTAAAACGCATTAGGCGACTCCAATAGAACTAAACCTAAACTTGATATAAAACTCATAAAACATATTTAAATCTCTTCCAATTTATACTTATTACACATAAAAAAAATACTTGTTTACCTTAAAACATTTGCAATGAAAAGTGATGTTTTGAAATAGAACTGTCTCCTCGGCAAGAGGCCAAATATTTCGCCGCATCGCTCAAGAGGCGCCGTGGCTTAGTTGGTTAAAGCGCCTGTCTAGTAAACAGGAGATCACGAGTTCGAATCTCGTCGGGGCCTACAAGCTGATTTACTTTTTGTATAAATTTATTTTTTTCGAGCTATGTTATTATCAGGGCTTCAGTTATGAATGTTATTGTCACGTTCGACATTGTTATCTTTGTATCAATATATTTTCTTTTAAGTTTGATATTGACATATCACGTGTCAATATCATATAGGTACTTAGATAATTAAAGTGTAATCAAGTGTTTCTTGCCATTACGCAATCTATGTTGATTTATTGTATCATTAATAAATTTATTTATTGATGTCAAACTAATTTAACAAAGGAAGAACCAATTTACTGTTATCAATTGTACCTAATTATAAGAAAGACGAGAAAAACCCTTATAATATTTTTTTCCATAATAAGTAACACTTATGAAACCCATTTAATATTTATATATCTACCTTGCGAGACAGTATAGAAGTGGTTTCAGGTATCACTACGCTTTTGTCGTTTGCCTTGGTCTAAAATCTAAATATCATTACAAATTGTGTAGTTCAAATTCTAAGACGTTATTCAAACGCAGGTTAGCCAACGACTACGCAAGACGTGCGAAACGGGAGCGCCGCCACGCCGCCTCGCGGAACCCCTTGAAAGCTTTAGCAGCGAGGACCGATCTCAGGGAGGAGTACTTCCCGCCCCCGTCTACTAATATAAGAGACCAACTGATTAAGGAGAAAGGTTAGTGAATATTTTGCATCTGCGGTGTCGTAAATATTACTATATAATATTATAGTGAATGTTCTTGTGTATTAATTATAAAATACTCGTAAGCGTTGAACACGCTTAATTACCATGCTCGTTTCGCTTCCAAGAATTTCGCTGTTCACATTTTGTTTTTGATATTTAAGTACTTATAATTTTGGTGATGTTTTGTTTATCATAACTTCGGAATTACTAGATTTAAAAGAAGTGAATTATCCAGGCTAGTTTAATTATTTCTATCCAAAAGTTTAAAACTCTTTTAAGTTACTACAATATTCTTATTAAATACAATTTTACATTTCAATAATAATAATATCGTCAATAATAATTTCCAGCTGTAGCCAATTGTGGTCTAGCAGCAGAAGCGCTAGCAGCGCTGGCTACCAAAGAAGATTTCTCCAACGTGGCGCTGAGGAGCGCTGCAGCGCCTTCCGCGCCCTGCCCGGGCACCAAACCCGTTATGCTGCTGCAAGTCAAGGGAAGGAGAAGAGTACAGGTATAAACAACCATAGTTATGTAATTCAGTAAATGTACGGTATTTGTTTTAATTATAAAAATATATATTTTTTACGTTTTGTCCCTGTTGACAATAAGAATTTATGTTTTCTCATGCATGCATTCCATCTACATCTATAATAAAGATTAACAAAACCAAATTCACTGTAAGTCTTAGCGTCGTATCTAAACGATCCTGAAATTGTTAAATATTTTTGTTTGTGTTTTATTTTTACAATTTCTTTTTTAATTTTCAGACGAGACTTGTAGAGCCTGTGCACACGAGCGTCAATCGAGGAGACTGTTTTGTGCTGATCACTCCCGATCAACTATTCCTTTACATTGGACACTATGCCAATGTTATTGAAAGGTATCAGAAATATTTATACCTACCTATATAAAAACTTAAAAAAAACTTGAAATAAATTAATTTTTATACTAACGTTACAATATTTTTTTTCTTTTTTCAGAAATCGCAGCACAGACATTGTTCTTCACATCTTAAATACCAAAGACCTTGGCTGCAAGAACTCCACAGGGGTCATCAAAATAGACGAGCAAACCAAAAACTACTCTAACAAGCATTGGAATCAATTCTGGTCTCTACTAGGCGTGACTGAGGGCATCGAGGATTACAAACCAATCGAGACCGGTCACCCCGACGAAGATGAAATATTCGAGTCCTGTATCGTACAAACTAATATGTGCTACGAGGTTCTAGATGACGAATTGGTTCCTATCAAAGAGTATTGGGGCCAAATGCCGAAAATAGCAATGCTACACCAATCCAAAGTCATCGTCTTTGACTTTGGATCCGAAATGTATATTTGGTATGGCAAAAATGTACCCCTCGAAAGCAGAAGACGCGCTGCCCAATTAGCGCAGGAACTCTTCGATGAGGGTTATAATTACGAAGAATGTCATATCAATCCGTTAAATGCAGCTACATATCAAGGTATCCGCGAAGGATCTAACGTTCCAGAGAAGACGGCGAAAAGCCGACCGGAATGGGCGATACTGTCCAAGGTCACACAACACATGGAGACTATCTTATTCAAAGAGAAGTTCCTCGACTGGCCTGACTACACACGTGTTATTCAAGTCAAACACCAAGAGAGCAAAACTAATAGCGTAGATATCAACCCCTGTGACGCCGAAGAGATGTGGTCGAATGAATACCAGGATCCTGATCTCATTTTAGAAGGATCTCATGTAGGACGTGGTACCCAATATTACGACAAGGAAAGTATGCGACACTACGAAATCAAAACCAAATCAGTTTGCAAATGGTTAATTCAAGAAAACGATTATCAGAAAGTAGAAAACCCGGCCGAAATAGGCGAGTTCTTCTCCGGTGACAGTTACATTATTAGATGGGAGTACCAAATCACCGTCTCCGGAAGAGAACTAAATGGTAAACCGTCGAAGCATAACGTCACAGGAAGAGATCGTTGCGCTTACTTCTGCTGGCAAGGTAAAGACGCGTCGTCGAACGAAAAGGGCACGGCCGCTTTATTGACAGTTGAATTGGACAAGGAGAAGGGACCTCAGATCAGAGTGGCCCAGGGCACCGAACCCGCCGCCTTCCTGAATTTATTCCAAGGCAACCTAGTTGTGCACCAAGGCAAGAAGAATACCGACAAAAGTCGATTTAAATTGTTCGTGACGCGCGGTAATCTATCTAACGAAGCTTACCTTCTTCAAGTCCCGTGCTCAGTGCGCCAATTGCGAAGCCGAGGCTCTTTACTCCTCGTCGATACCGAGAAGGGCCGTCTGTACATCTGGCACGGCTCCCGAAGCCTCAAACACACCAAAAACATCGCCATAGAGCTAGCAAACAAGCTCATTGCCAGGAGATCCGGGTACCTGTTTGGAGGCAACGTCTCCAACGTCGTCATAACTGAGGTGAAGGAAGGGGGAGAGCCTAAGGAAGTGTTGGAGGCTCTGGGTGTGGCGAACAAGCAGTATTACAACTCGGTGCTGAGCGGGGGTAAGGAGAGCGGCGGCGATGTGACGTCACGGCTGTTCCATTTCACTGACCTGGGCGGGCAGTTCGAAGCAAACGAGGTGCTGTCGCCGTTACGGCACGACCACCTGGTGACACCCTTCCCTTTTGAACAAAAGGAGTTGTATTCGGCTTCGCAACCAGGTAATTAATAAACTGCAACTTTAGTACTTAATTCTGTTTCATATTTTATGTAGCTTATGATTTTTGCATTTCCGAAGGGCACTCAATATGTTATTATCCCGACTTCATCAATTACTTTGATGAAAATAGAACTAAAAAATAATAATAAGTAAAATCGATCTATTAACATTTATTTCTAAAGACGCTTATGCTCAGGGAGAGGACGATTGTAGCAATATTATTATTAATCAATAGCTAAAACTCATGTCCATTAGTTTATGAATCGTTTGTTTTTTAGCTCTTTTCCTCTTGGACGACGGCAAGTCGGTGTGGCTGTGGCAAGGCTGGTGGCCGCGGGGAGAGGACGGAGAGCTAGAGCCTGCTGAAAGGAATGCCGGTAAGAAACTGGACATTTTATTGACTATAACTATAATTATTAAATATAGAAAGAATAATCTCTGTCTGATTAACTAATTTATATATCTCTATCTTGAACTACAGGTTAATAAATTGGAATAAATTATTCCAAATTTAATGGTTTTATGTACATATTATTTTTTACCATTTTAAAGCCGCAAACAAAAAACAACATTGGTACCTACTGCAAGAAATCAGATCATTGTAAGCGAGTTTATTCATTATATTACATTTGAAATTGTTTCAGGTGTGGGTGCGTTCGCGGCTCGCTGGCAGGCGCTGCGCGCGGCGGCGCTGCGCACTGCGGAGGCGTACTGGGCGGTGTCGCGACACACGCGGCCCGAGGTGAAGCTCGTCGCCGCCGGCCTCGAGCCGCAGACCTTCACTCACCTCTTCGACACCTGGACCGAGCACGACGAAGCCGCTGACGCTAATATCGCGGTTAGTTTATATAAGTAACATAATATATTATTATATACTAGTACAGTGGTTCTTAACCTTTTTAGGTCCGTTATCCTTATCACCTAACTAGGGTCCTATACCCCTATCAACGACGAACTTGCGCGCTAGTTAAGAACTTAGGTACTAGTGTACAATTAATGTATATATACATTTTAAATATATATATTTAAAATGGATTCGATGGATATTTTAGATGGGTAGGTTACAGGTTTAATTATTAATATATCCCATAAAAACTACCTTGTACATGAATCTGGTGAAATGTCTGAATGCTTTGATATGCTTTTTACACTGTAAAATTAACTTGCACGAGAATCCAAGATCGTGTTTATTACGAGGCGGCGCGACGATGTTTAAGCTGAATTATAATTATCCCACGAGATATTTATACTTTAACGGGGTAAAAGTTCGGGATAAAACCTCTATGGCTAGCCATGATAATTTACAGACACAAACAGATTTAATCTAGCGCTTATAATATTATATTCAAATCGAAGGATGGGTTTGGACGTGAAAGCCGAATGCGGTAGGTTTTAGTTTATATACCATTAAACTTTAGCATCCTCTGGTCACAGGCCTCTTATAATTAGTTGTAAGTTATGACACGGTTTGGGTTCGCACTGCACCGCACTGTATATTCCAGCACGGTTACAAAGCGGGCGAGGTGCTGTCGGGCGCTTGCGAGCTCTCTCGGCTGACTAGTTGCGACGCTGTTCTTCCTTTGCCGGCGTTGCAGCGCCGACCCTTGCCCGACCACGTCGACCCGCATCATCTAGAGCGCCATCTATCCTCACCGGACTTCCTGGTAAGTGACAAACTTAAATGATGAATACACAATGATCATAATAAAAGATGCAATAGAAACAAGACTGCTATACCTGTACGTCGCCACTAGGACATGGAAGCATAATTTTATATGTAAATAAATTATTAAGTAAACACCGGGAATGGTTTTGGTTGCTTGCAATAATAATAATACTAAATCAGAAAATCTAATACCTACATTTCTGGACACGGTAGAATTATAATGGTGTTTAGGAGTGTTAACAAATTTAAGGTATCGAAGAGACTTTTACTAAAAAGTACTTTCTTCATTTCCAGGAAGCTTTTGGCATGACCAAAGAAGAGTTCTCAGTACTCCCTGCCTGGAAGCAAACAAACATGAAAAAAGACGTCGGGCTCTTTTGACCTATCGGCCCTTCGCCCCGAGAGCCTCTCCCCCCTCGTGTGAGCCCGATGCAGACCATCGAAAAGGACTAGAATAGACTTTTTTACAATCGCAGTAATTTCGTACTTTTCTACTGAACAATATCGTTGAAGGATTTGATACTATTAATCTTAAGGGCACGCTTTAAATCTGTAGTAATCCAACCAAGTGACGTCATCGCACGTCTATACTAACGAAAAATAACTATGTATTCGTTATCGTGATATTTTCATATAACCGTCGTAGTAATAGAATAGGTTTTATATTGAACACGGATTTGGACGTCGGAATTGTTTAGTCTGATACGAGCTCGTCGCATCCATGTCATGGCATTATTTTTAATTGTAAATAAATGTTTTTTTTTTATATTTATTTTAAAATTTGTTCTCTAATGATAAATTAATTATTTAACCTCAATTCACTTGAAGTTTATTATGAATTTGTAATAAAAACAGTATTTTAATTGGTTCCCTTATCCTTAGATTACTTTTTGTCATCATCGATGTGCCAACATGGATGGCAAAATGCAATGAATTAGTGATATTTACTATGTTAATGTCTGGACAGTGCGTTATGCCAAAGAGTTGTGAGCTCGGCGATAATCTTACGCCGATACGCGCTGTCGAGACGCGCGTGAGGTGAGCGCAAGGCAAATGTATCTGGTCAAAATGTATCTGTTATAATTCGCTAGGTTTACAAACACGTATTTCTACTATTATACGCTTTAGGATAGGCTTACAAGCTGTGGCAATGGAGATATTGCACAATTCTTACATTGTGATATTTGTCTCGTATACCATGGGTCCCATTTCGAAGGATCGTTGTTGAAACATTTGTGCGATTTCCAAAGCCATAGCGCTCCTATTATATTTTAATACGTCACATATCTAATCTACTCATTAGCTCTTTTATACTGTGCTGTTAGGTGGACCATGGTAAACCGTTCTAATATTACTAATCTTTTAAAATTTAAAGTTATTCTGTATTTGTTAATCATTTCTATGCTTTTGGCTTAGCTTGTGTAGAATACTGACGTGAAAAACTCGTATGACCACATTTAATTAATGACTAAGCTTATGACTTTTGTGTTGCTAAAAAGCACTACGAATGAATTTGACTCGATTTTGTCTTTAACTTCGACTAATAAAGACATATATGAGGTTTGTACTTTAATTTTAATGCTGATGCTATTTTATTTACAATTTTAGAAATTTATTTTTTATAAAGCTTTATTGCAAACTAAAAATGAATTTAGTAAAGTGAACCAGCGAGCGCCTTGTGATATACTCGGTTCTTGACTGATATTTCATGCCAGTATTTATATGGAAGTGTGGTTACTGCCAATGAGTAGAAATAACTCTTTGTATCGAGTCATACCTTAGTTATCTATTTGAAATTACGTAATAACCTATCGCCATTAACTATAATGTCCTAGGATGCATTTATGGCCGATCCTATGCGGGCCTACCGTGTAACGTATCTCTCAAATCCAATGTTTAATGTTTTGCTTTGGTTGTGTTACTTATAATATTATTATTGTATTTGAGATTTATTTTGTATAATAATGGTGTAATAAATTGATAAAACTATTATCTTCTGGTTTGATTTTATTTATATCTACATTTATCTAATGAAAAAAACCCTTGCTTAAATTTCATCATGTCTGTTCTGTCGTTTTTGCGCGTGCCTTGGTATTAAACATTTTCTGCCTTCTCATGTCCATGATTCTACATGAAGTTTAAATATATAAATCTGGTTAAATATAAGACTGGGCCGTTATTTGACATATAGAGCTGAACAAATTAAAATAGTTTTAGAGGTCTGTGGTTCAGTAAAGTCATTTGAACACATTCATCAAATATATTTAATCACTCATACTACGGTATTTACAAAATTGCACAAAGTGATCATAACCTTACAATATCCTAATTAGATAATAAATATTTAATTAACTGCCTACTGCATTTCATCTTTATCACTCGGTGTTTAGCCAAATATTCTAAAAACGTTGAAGAAACCCGTCTCTTCGCTATCATTATAATCTTCGTCTTCTTCCTGAGACCTCATAATATCCTCCTCCTCTTCCTCACGATCCTCTTCCTCCTGCGATTTCAGTACTTCATTGTCTAGTTCTTCCTGCAAGTCGTCTTCTTCCTGAGCCCTCTCTTGCCAATCATATTCATCATCTTCAGAAACATCCGATTGTTCTTCTTGTACAGACCGCTTCTTACGGTTATCATCCTCTTCATCCTCATCATTATTATTATCTTCCTCTTGTGACCGTTCTTCTATTTCTTCTTCACCCTCTTCCTCGAATTCTTCCTGTCGTTTCTTAAGGGGTTCTACCTCATCGTCTATTTCATCCTCATTTTCAGATTCTTCCTGAGCTGAACGTTTCTTACGGCTGTCACCCTCATCTTCATCGCTCTCTTCCTCTTCAGACTCTTCTTGAGCTGATCGCTTCTTGCGACTGTCGTCTTCATCTTCATCGCTCTCTTCCTCTTCAGACTCTTCTTGAGCTGATCGCTTCTTACGACTGTCGTCTTCATCTTCATCGCTCTCTTCCTCTTCAGATTCTTCTTGAGCTGATCGCTTCTTGCGACTGTCGTCTTCATCCTCATCGGTCTTTTCCTCTTCAGATTCTTCTTGAGCTGATCGCTTCTTGCGACTGTCATCTTCATCTTCATCGCTCTCTTCCTCTTCAGATTCTTCTTGAGCTGATCGCTTCTTGCGACTGTCATCTTCATCTTCATCGCTCTCTTCCTCTTCAGATTCTTCTTGAGCTGATCGCTTCTTGCGACTGTCGTCTTCATCTTCGTCGCTCTCTTCCTCTTCAGATTCTTCTTGAGCTGATCGCTTCTTGCGACTGTCATCTTCATCTTCATCGCTCTCTTCCTCTTCAGATTCTTCTTGAGCTGATCGCTTCTTACGACTGTCGTCTTCATCTTCATCGCTCTCTTCCTCTTCAGATTCTTCTTGAGCTACTCGCTTCTTACGACTGTCGTCTTCATCTTCATCGCTCTCTTCCTCTTCAGATTCTTCTTGAGCTGATCGCTTCTTGCGACTGTCATCTTCATCTTCATCGCTCTCTTCCTCTTCAGATTCTTCTTGAGCTGATCGCTTCTTGCGACTGTCGTCTTCATCTTCGTCGCTCTCTTCCTCTTCAGATTCTTCTTGAGCTGATCGCTTCTTGCGGCTGTCGTCTTCATCTTGATCGCTCTCTTCCTCTTCAGATTCTTCTTGAGCTGATCGCTTCTTGCGACTGTCATCTTCATCTTCATCGCTCTCTTCCTCTTCAGATTCTTCTTGAGCTGATCGCTTCTTGCGACTGTCGTCTTCATCTTTGTCGCTCTCTTCCTCTTCAGATTCTTCTTGAGCTGATCGCTTCTTGCGACTATCATCTTCATCTTCGTCGGTTTCATCCTCCTCTATTTCTTCTTGAAGCGATAGTTTAATGCGGTTTTCGTTCTCTTCGTCGTCATTTTTACCATTATCGGATTCTCCGATCAATTCTTCATCAATTTCAATCTCCTGTCTTTCAATATCTTCGTCTTCTTCCAATTCTTCCTGAAATTTATGCTCATGATGATGATGACCCATGGTGATAATATGGATAGGTCTTACAGAAGTACGACGTTCGAATAAGGATTTAAGCTCTTCAATTAACTCTTCTTCGTCTGCTGACTCCTCTTGGAGCTTACCAGATCGTAGAAACTTGATGACAAGATCTTCCTCCCAATCATCCATTTCAAATTCACCAGACCCATCCTCTTCATGGTCATGATTATGTTCGTGCTCATGATCGTGATCGTGCTCATGATCGTGATCGTGCTCATGATCGTGATCGTGCTCATGATCGTGATCGTGCTCATGATCGTGATCGTGCTCATCATCGTGATCGTGCTCATGATCGTGATCGTGCTCATAGTCGTGCTCGTGGTCATGATCATGATCATGCTCGTGCTCATGATCATGCTCGTGGTCATGATCATGGTCATAATCGTGATCATTCTCTGCATTGACACGAAAGTCTTCATTATCTTCGTCAAAATCGCCGCCTTCATCTTGATTTTGCTCGGGCTCTACTAAATCTTCAAATTCGGGTTCTGATTCTGGCTCTGATTCTAGTTCTGGTTCTATTTCAGGCTCTGGTTCTGATTCAGGCTCCGGTTCTGGTTCTGGTTCGGGTTCGGGTTCTAGCTCCGGCTCCGGTTCTGGCTCGGGCTCCGGTTCTGGTTCTGGCTCGGGTTCCGGCTCAGGTTCAGGCTCTGGCTCAGGTTCAGGCTCTGGCTCGGGTTCAGGCTCTGGCTCTGGTTCTGGCTCCGGTTCTATTTCAGTGCGACAACTCGCAGGAGGATCAGACCAATCACAAACCTAAAATGAAATGCAAAATTTAATAAGTAAGTACCTACTTAGTAGGTACCTACACCAAAAATGTAGCTTTTTTATTAATTTTAATCATATTTCTACGATACAAGTTAGGTTAGGTTCAAATCAAGTTTAAATTTTAAATACCTAGGTATTAATTTTAGTCATTTACGATGAATATTAATAATACAGGTAAATAGTATTGCATGTTACTGTTACAAAATATTAGGTACCTATATATAGGTATTTATTTACGTATTATAATGCTAACTTATGATCTTAAAACTGCCTAGTTAAATAAATTGCACGTCTAATTTATACTTAAATAATAAATTATGTACGTGTCTAGGTACACAATATTGTGATCGTATCTACAATAATGAAAAAGTATCAAATTGAATCTACCCTTCCAAATAATAATGGAAATGTGTATCTAGTTAGGTATATAGACACAGATGTACAAAGCTATGTTGGTAATAGTTTCGAGGTATTCGAATAAAACAACTATGAACAGATTTTACTCGCGTATTTTATTTCATTGGCTTACGTTTCGGAAACCACAGTTTCCATAATCGTAGCACGACTAGCTGACGATAGTCTAACGCTAAAGTTTTAACTTATTTTTGCCTTTTAATTCGTTTATAGTTGTTTCATTCCAATGTGTAATAACCGCGAAGTCATTAGAAATTAGTATCGAGGTAATTAACACAAAATGGGATAGGTACCTGTTCTTCCTCGTTGAACCACGTGTCTTGTGGACACTCCATACGGTACGCTCGTCCTGCATAGCACTGGTAGTACGCCACGCAGTTCTCGATACTGGCTATACGAAGGAAGTTCTCCTGTCCAGCGCATAGTGTCTCCGGATTTTGTCTCACATTTATTGAGAAGGCGGAGGCGCTCGCCAGCGCCGCTAAGCACCAGAGAAATCTTATACCTACTGAAAGAGAAAATATACTAATTAATACGACACAATATATCTCTGTAAAATGGCATGACCGCACATAAATATGAATTTAGGTAAGTTAGTAGGAAGGTAGGTATAGGCATTGTTAACTAGTGGTCCGGCAAAACAACGGTACATTAGGTAATCAATCGACTTAGATACGGTTGTTGTAACTTAGATGATACTACGTTACTATTTTCGTAAAGTGCTCTGAAATTCTCTGATATTCCGTGCAACTTAAGTAATTCAGAAAAAGATATTTTTATCTTATATAAGAACTTTTGTGAAATCAATTCAGCCGTGCTAGCGTTATGCTGTGACCAGGGAAATAGATATATAAATTTATTATGACATATATAGAGATAGATAATATTTTTTTAATGTTTAATTTAATTAATGGTAGGTAACTATATATTAGATCATAAATATCAATCGAATTTCGATTTAGGTAGGTACCTAAGTATTTACCCTTCTGAAGCTAGAAAAATTCAGCGCAAGTTTACACTGCATTTTTATAGTAAACGACTAAGTGTACCTACTAGAAAAATGCAGTAGAAACTTACATATAAACTAGAAATATTATTCGAGCTTGCAGTATAATTGGACTGTCGTATTAACTATTTCTCGTATTTATAAAGTCTTACACTAGGAAATACCTTCGCGATTTCCTTTCCTAAATGTAACAGAAATATTGAAAGAACAAGTTAAAGAAACCGCTAAAAGTCATGTGATTTGATAGTGGATGCGCATTATCATTGATTTCATCATTTAGCTTGATTGAAAGGCTGATAATGGAAATGTTACAAAAATAATAAGTACCTACTAAAGATATTTAGAGGTTTAGATAAACTGCCTACCCGTTTACCTAAACCTACTAGTTACGTGGTAACATTATTGTATGTAAAAAACGTATTTATTTCAGGAATTGTAAGGTTTTAATCATAATTTACAAATTGGGATTAATTTTTAATCATTTTACTCGTGCAATTTGCCTATTGGTGGATTCATAACTTTTAACAAGGATGCATAGGTATGCACAATGGTTCCGAATAGGTATAGCAAATCAGTTTGACCTGTTTTTAGGCCGACGGGCAGGGGTCATACGTTATGAAAGCACTTCTCTCTAAAATTATAAAATTTACAAAACGAATATCTTATATTCTAAGAATATTATTACGATATGCTATCATTTGGAAGCATATTTACAACACATAAATAATACTGGTAACAGCAATGCTCAATAATAAAACAAGCACGTCATTTCTACAATTAAACAAAAAAAATAGTATAGACTTACAGTTCATTTTGCCCGCAATGCAGCTCGTTGCGCTCCGCGGCAAAAATAAGCCAAACCCGTTGAAGAGTTCAATTTTATCGAGATCATTATATCTGGGAGAAGGACGATAACGTCACCAGCCTCCCGAGATACAGCGATATTGTCGATCAACGCTATCGCTCTCGCTAAACCCGCGCTCTCACTGGAACACAATGGAAACTAAATCCGATTTGTATTTAATATATTTTAATGCATCCCTTTTACGGCCCTGTTTAGCGTTTAGAAACCGGAGATTATGCGTTCAAATCTTGTTCGGGGCAGATGTCAGTATGATGAGCACGGGCATTTGTGCAACCGATAAACAACCAAACCTCTTGAACGTTTATCCGTTGTCTAGCACCCATAGCAAGCGTTCCTTAGTTTGGGACTTGGGCGTTGGTCGATTGCTGTGAATGGTCCGAAGATATTTAATTATTTATTATGATTTTAAATTACTAAATGAATGTAGAGACATTGCTACAATCGACGAAGTAACGACTTAGTTATATTAGAGGGTAGTTGATAACCTTATTTCCAATTGTATCATGTACTTAGTATAAAATAGGTATGTAATTATGCGATAGTTCTCTATAAACAATTTATTAATTTAAATGGGTACCTACCTATATTTTAAACCGTTTCATCATTCCCAATAGTTTAAAAGCTGACTAGAAAAGAGGTACCTACCTATCTTATGTGAAAAAAGGTACAGTCTAGTTACCTCTATTTATAGAGCATTCCTGCAGTCGTAGAAACTGCATGAAACGTGTTTTTGAATTTCTTTGGTAATCACGAATTCATGTACTTTTTAAGTAGGTACAAAATAAACCACTGGATAGGTACCTAAGTACCATGGCTACTGAAAAACTGTATGAAAACTTGATTTATGAAATGACTCTCCATTAGGAAATGCCCCTTAGAGAATTCAATGGTCACCAATCATACAGCAATGAGCGTAGTTTAGTGACCTTGGGCGGGATCATAAGACATAGGCATGCAAAAGATTTGCCCGCCGATAGTTACATAGGTAGGTATCTAAGTACGTCACCTGCGTCAAGTACTAAGCGATTACTAGTCTGTCTTCCTTGAAGTAGAGGGATTTATAATATATTAACAAATACAATACAAGATATTGAGCTACGTCACAAATTTAACACCTGTCTTTTATTCGAAAGTTAATATTATCCCGGGTATAGGTACCTACTGTCTTAACTTTTTGTAGCGCTAGAAAGTTGTTTTCAATGAAACAGATGACAGATGCTTTCTTGCACGACAAAAACCTTAGGTACCTACATGCTAGCACTTTTGAAAATCTAACAATATTTTAATTTTGTTTTAAGTAATTTTTTTATTTTTATATTTATTATTAATTTCCATTGGCCACTCTGAAAAATCTGTAAAAATCATATCATATAAATGCAATTATGTAGACAGATTTTTTATAATGTACCTACTTATGTAAGTTCCTATAATAAAAGTCATTTTATTTAGGCACGTTACGTGTCCGTCTATGGTTCAGAGACGTACCTATATGTATATTTTGCACCTAATTTTACCTATAAAGTAAAGTAAAGTAACTGTGGTAGACGGACGGATAAATATACAAACACGAGTAATGATAATAGTGTTCGATTTTTTCATTCCTGGTTCCTATTGGTATTATTTGATGTTAAATTTTGGGTCAGGAGGAAATAAACACGGGACATTGGCATGGTACGAATTGATAGGTACCTACAATAAGTGAAATCACAATACCCGTATCCTACCACTTAAGACTCGAACGCGTGTTAGATAAGAAAAATAATGCGCCGTATCTCGAGAGATGTGACAACTATTGACGCCGATAAAGACCATCAAAGTCGTGGATTGTCCATCTCCGGAGAAAGGCCTAGAATTCTCCATTCAGATTTTACCTCTACGAACCGCTTCGCTTGCAACGAGCAGGTCGTATGTGGTTTTTTCTTTTCCTTTTGTCGCGAAATCTGTCTAAGAACAGAGATCCGTACAGTCAAAGCTGTTTGAACGGCTCAGTCTGAGGATCATGATGTGTTAACTTAACGAATTATTCAATGGAAATGAATGGCTTAATTACATCACCAGCGAGCCTATAATGAACTGTTGAGTTTGTCGACATGATATTGAAAACGTAGTCGACAAGGAGAAAGTTTGTCGTGTCGATATTGATTCGTTGTCGACATAAAGAAATAAGAGACGACATCGACATGACAAGATTTTTCGTTGTCGACAAGGTTAAAGATTTTTGACAGATAACCAGGAAACAAAACCACTTCGACATGACGTCAAGATGTCGACTCGACAATTCATCATAGGCAGGCTGTAAATTTCAATGGGTATTTAAATTTATTGTATATTTTGGAAATTAATAATATATAAGAACGTTTCAGAATAGTAAACAATGTAAAAACGCATTATTTAATTACCTATATGCGTCAATGATAGTGAATAAGTAGGTAGGTAGGTAGGTATCTAAGTTTTTCCCACTTGAAATAAATTTAGGCGCGCAGTAGCAAAATACTGAGATAAAAATCTACCTATATCTACATACTTACCTATATAATTCCTACTCTGATAAGCAGGCTCAGCTTATTGCGTAATTTTTTGTGAAACCTACTGGATTGATAAGAATAAATGTTGCAGTTCTAGTTATTGATCTCTTCTTCTTTTGATAATATAAAACGTACGAACATACTTACTTCAAACGAACTTTAGAAAAAATAGGTACTTAATTATTCAGCTTTCATTTAACAACGAACAAGCTATATGAACTCGAAATAATTAAAAGTATTTTAATTACTTCTGTACAGCAAGGTGCAAAGTTTTGTTTGTATTGTTACATTTCTCGTTTAGAAACGAATTTAAACTCATAGGTAGATACTTCTCTCTCGCGCATTAAAGCTCAAGTCTTTTTGTAGGTTTACCTACACAGTAAAATATACTACGTAAATCCACTTTATATGACTTTCACCGTCATAAATATTATCTAAACGGCGAAACATAGGTACTTACTTACCTAAATTTGAAGTAATGGCAAAAATTAATGTAGGTAGGTACTACTTACCTAGTTTATATATTTTGAGTTTCGGGAATGGTTTTGAGTAGGTAACTTATTGCTAAGTTACCTAAATTAAAGCTATGTAGTCATCGGGCAGAAGTATATATAAATCATGTCAGATTATAAGCGAACAAAGTCACATGATTTTTTTTTAAGTCCGTACAATTTTATATTCGTTTTGTTCAGTCGCTATTAACGATTGGCATTTGTGTGGGGGGAAGTGCTTCAATAAGATTTACCTTATCATCTACTTACGACATATTATGGGCACTAACGACAATTGATATAAGTAGGTACTTTATGAAGCGAAAGGCTGGAGCCAGTTTTTGAAAAATAAATTCCCTATATAAGTGCTTATTATTACCTACCATCCTTCGCTTATTATAGAAATATGTATTTACGAATGATAATTATTAGGTTTTTTTTTATATTCTAGAGTAGGACTCAAGTTGTGGTAAGTATCTACCTATTTATATGCTCTATTTATTTTCAAAGTCACTGAAACGTACGTAGTTAGGTGCACGAAAAAAATGACATATATATTTTAATAACTAAATTTTCTAATTATTTAGTGTTAATTAAGTATTTCAACCAGACCTGTGTATGCGAGTCATCCATCACCCACCCACATTAATTAATCTAGTTCTGTTTTTAGGTTTAGGTACATTTCAAGTTACCTACTAGGGTTCCACATCCAATGCAGTCTATCCATCTGTAATCTAACCTTCAGGCTGCATCTTTTAGCCCATATAAGTTGAATGAATAATAAAAGAAATACCTGTACCTAAACATAAGAAAGTAGACAAAATAATGAAATTTATATGGATTCTATCTTGTACGATAGTAACGTTGTTAAACTCAAGTACCTACCTTACACACTTTACCTACAGTAAAATCAGTTAAAAAAACGTTTTCATTTTTATTTTTAAAACCCATGAATGCTTAACCAGGGATAACATTAGGTATCAATCATAATTTTATATTTTTAAGAACGATTCGTCATTTAACGGCTGTTTGTTTTGTAAACCTGTTGGGGATCAGTCGCATCAAATAAAAACATTCCGAAAGGTAACACTGACAAATTGAAGAGAACAGACTCATTTGTCTAAGCCGTTAATCCGCGAGGCAGATTATTTTGCTTCGCGACGCTTCAGTTGAATATTGCGAAAACATAACCTGGAGGCGTTTAAAAATAACTTTTCCTTAAAAATAACACGACAAAATGGAAAGGTCGGCGATTGATACGTCAATTGTTTCTCTATTCGTCTTATATTCGTATCATAAATTCCTAAACAAGGCAACGTTGGTAAACGTTCAACGTTAAAGTTAAACGAAATAACTAAAATGTATGGGGTTTGACATCCGCGAACGTTTGTGACGGAAATAATACGTTAACGTTGGCACATTGTCTAGCCCCCAAGAAATTTTTTTTATCAGTGAAGGTCACCTTCAATAAAAATCACTTTTAGCTATTACATATGTCATTGTACCTACCTACATTAATTTTAATCATCCGTCGCATAATTATAATTCCCCTTGTTTTTATGACAACCCGCTGTTTTATTTTTAAGATATCAGAACAATTTCAAACTTCTTATGCGGCCAGCATCCTCACTGGATCGCAGCCTTTACTGTAAGTAGGTACCTAAGTTAATTAGGTACAATCAAGTTAAGTAGGTAGGTACTGGAGGAAATTGACCAGAGTAATTAAATGGCCGGTTAACCAGTAGTTAATAAGTCAACTAAACCTAGTGATTCGCACTAAAAGTACCTATACCGAAATGAACTTTAACAGATTTAATTTTATTTAGGTATCTACCTAAGTACCTGTAGTTTCACATCATTATATTCTAAAAAACCTATGATATAAAATATATATCAGACAAATTCAAGGTACCTCTACTAACTCTTTTTAAATCATAAAATTATTATAACAGATGACCAGCATTAACATAAGTGCCAGTCTTACCCGTGAGGTCTTTATTACTTTAATGGTACCGATATGCATAAATATAGAAAGCTAACATTCCTTAAGCTGAAAAAGTAATACCGAGCGAGCGTACTTAAATTGTGATTGTTTCCAAGTTGTTGTAAGTAGTTTTTGTTTTATTGCTTATAAGGGTAGGTAAATGCATTCTAACGACAAACAAGTAGGTATCTAGATTATATCCTTTGAGCTGCAATCTAAATAATAAATTAAGCGTATTGCAGTATAAAAAATCTTTATTTATTTAGTACTTATTAAAAAGGTTTCGCGCAATAAAACTTACTAGGTAGGTAGGTATATTCTGAATATAATCTGGAACTAGAATTCGTTTAGTTGAGAAGAGAATAATTCCATACATGGAAGTACGGGTAGTGCGTTTCTAAATTTATGATTAATACGTGCCCTATTTTTTGATTCTTTGGGATTATAGGTAAAATACGACAGGTACCTACTCTAGTTTAATATTTTTTCTGGTACTGACTGGCAACGCTTTACGTGGGAACCTACTAGTCCTTATAACTACTTTTTCCATTAAGACCTAAGTAAGTAAATAAATGAAGATTAAGTTCATTTATTTACTATAATAATATAAAGCCATACCAGTCTTACTGTCTTAGTTAATTTAATAAGGCGTAGATATTTCAGTAGGTAAGTACTTAATTGTTGTTACCTACAACAACATATGTCGATGATGAGGTACCAGGCTACTGGTTTAATACATTTGTTTACGTAAATAGGTATAACTAGCAGTAAGTTTTTATATGCAAATACTTTGGCATTTCTATAAGATTTATTGAAGTGCAATAGGAAGGTAGCAATTTGGCTATAACTACCTACCAATAAATAAATATCGTAGACAAGTGGAGTGAGTATATCTACTTTCATAGGTAGGTACTATAAAATACTTCACCGACCTTCCATCTCTTGTCCTTTTCTTCAAAGACAGGAATTGGCGATAAGATACCGTAGCCGCGTTGACGTCTTTCAACTGTGTTCGGCTGTGTGCTTGTGACAATTTCGTGATTCATCTGATTACAAATTCTATTCCTTTATTCTAGGTAGGTAAACTAACATCATTTTTAGCTATATAATAATACTACCTCTGCCTCTATTAAGTTTGTGGGTTTTTGAAAAACCGTTTTAGCTGTTATTAAGTATTAGAAGAATTCGTTTTCAGGTGGAATGGATTGATGCCACGTGTGCAGGTTTTATTTTGTATATAAGTGAAAATTTTATTTGCTTAGATAGGCATGGTTAATATCTTTACACTTTCAGTGTTTGATACATTTTTATAAATACGCACAGCCGATCCTGTGTTTTTTCTGTGCTGTAGCTTGTTCATCGAAATTTAATATAAATGGCCTTCCTGCATTTTGTATGTATGTTTTTCAATATTCCTTTATCGGCTAAAGATAATCTTATCACATGTTTTCTCATCAGTTGTATCGAATGTGCTTATGCAAATTGTTGTAAGTTTTATTAGCTGTTATTGCTTTCAAATGAACTCTGAGTGGATTGGCACGGCGCCGGCGCGGCGTCTCCATACAGAAAGACATCTTAATTAACAAACGCAGATTTACTCTCACTCGTGACTGAGATCGTTTATGACGTCATAATCCTATGAGACAAATCAGAAAAACGTAATGTCGATACTTACCTATATAGCAAGTAGTTTAGCTAGGCGGGTTTATTTAAGGAAATACATTGATATAGTTATACATAATTACTTACGTACTTATTTAAAAGTTTTGTTACCTTTTGATAATATTAATAACCTACTTATTTATATTATGCGAAATTTTCCTATTGCATCCCTTTTTGGTATCATATACATATTCATTATATTCAATAGGTAAGTAAAGATAACGTTATAATAACGTGATATAATTTAGGTGCCAATAGTTTTTGTTTTATTGACAGAGATTATTTCTGAGTAAGTAGCTAATATGTTTTTATTATTTAGAAACAGATAAGATAGCTATAAGTAGTTTACAGGCCTATGGTATTGAGGGTATTTTCCGCAAGATAATTGCATCTGCTCGACGTACGCGTGTCTTGCACAGAGTGCTACGAACAGAGGTTTTTCTATGAAGCTAGCTATTTTTTTTAATGATTAATTTAACTTAATAAACAATAGGAAGTTGAATGCGAATTGAGAAACTGACTTAACGACTTATATCAATACAGGGCCAAAACTATAAGGGTTAGAAATTTGAAATTTTCCACTGTGGTTCGTTTTATACCGTACCTAGGGGAGGATTTTTGAAAATTCACAAAGTAAAACGGAGATCTCCATTTTACTATGCTTATCGTACGCAGACAAAGTCGCGGACAGAAGCTAGTTATCTTATAAAAATTGAGACGTAAACGCTAGACGAGATAAGTGACAATTGACTCTTGCTGCGGTTTCTCATGTTTTCACGGTTACCTCAGTTATATTACGATAATTCAAGTACACGAGGTAAATCCAATAAAATACCAAGTTAGATACTTAGCTTAATTGAATTTAATCATTTAAGAATACATTGGTCGACAGTGTCGCACTATACTTATTTATAGAATTCACTTTATTACGTACATAGTTATATATTGGGGTTTAAAAGTTCCATTATCGCCTGTGGGCTGTGGGGCGTAGAGCTATAAAAGTAAAGAATAAGTACCTACTTATGTCGTAGGTTTACGTCTGGTTGATGAGACAGTGTTTAGTTATTCCAGGTACCTGCAATGCAATAACTGCAATAAAACCGGTACGTGTTGAGACGAGGACAAAGCAGGACAGACCCAACGACGTGATTAGCCTTCCTATAAAATCTTGGACAGAACTACTTTAAGAAAAATATTTTTAACCAAGAAGTTTTAATAAGTTACTACAATGGCTCTCAAATTAATCTTAGATTGTCTGAAATAAAATAACTTTCAAGGTAATTTACAAACAGTTAAAAATATATAGAAAAGTCAGCATTTAGGTAGTAATTAAAGATTATCGTGTAAGTTAAGCTTTATTTTTCTGTACGAAAATAAAAACACAAAGTAGACTCTTATGCATAATCTCTTGTTGAACTGAATCTTATTATTTATCATTTTTAAGGTAATTTCCATGATGACTCATGAGAGTTTTATCATAATGCTGTTTATATTTTTCTGACTCATAATAATGTAGGTATAATTTGGAAATAACACCAGATGCAAACATGTTATTTTGCTCTTTACACCACAGCGTGCAATGCCTCAAATCCTTAGGTATATAAAATACTTAACAAAAGAAATCAAATAGGTGAACATTAATTCCATTATCTAATTACAGTACAGTACCGCGGATGTGTGCGTACTATAGAGAGTGAAGATACTAATGTTAGTAATCAGTAACTGCTTACTTCCACGTCGGACTCACCTGCAGCTTGATCGATTGACTCGGGGAATCTTGGCCTGATTCTTACAAAACAATGTAGTAATTACTAATGCTTTCGCAGTAAGTTACACGGTGGCAGACTGTATAGAATATGTGCCTACCTAAACTGAATTATTAAAAATGATTTTGCTTTTTTTTTTGCAATTTACATGAGAAAAGTTATAGATAATAATTTGATTTGCAACAAAAAATCATTATTGAAGCTGTTTTCGTTGCCTAGACTACAAAATTTGAGATTGCAGGATCGAATCCTGATCAATATATTCTAAAAAAGTAGGTACTTACCTAAGTATTCGTAAGAGTACCTACCTTCCTTCTGGATATCTCTCCATCGTATCTACTTATAATATATTATTATGTATGTTTTTTTAACATCTTATAGGAAGTACCTACAAGTTTTGCTGTGTGTAATCTGGAGTTCTTACTAAAAGGTGCCTAATTTATCAATACGTTTTATACACGTTTTAATTTAGAATATGGATGCTCCGTTACCTTATGAAGGGATTCCACATTGTTCTTTCAACAACTTGTTGCGTAGGTGAAAAGATTTATGAGTTACACACTGCGAATATTTAACTAAAATTGTTTTGACGTAGAAACGCGTAATTGTTATTCAGAAGTAAACGTGGATAATTAACGAATTCCATCTGATTACGTAATTCAATTTATAAATATACTAGCTGTCCGCCCGGGCTTCGCACGGATCATCTTTTTTTTATAACCTATGTCACTCGGGAATAGTGTAGCTTCCCAACAGTGAAAGAATTTTTGAAATTGGTTCAGCCGTTCTGGAGCCTATTCATACCAAACAAACAAACCTTTCCTCTTTATAATATTAGTATAGAAAAGTGTGTATGCCTAATGCCACAAGGTTACAATTTAGAACTGTATAATATGTAGGTACCTATGTATGTAATATTGATTGAAGCTACAATATTGATTTATTGTTCGACTTATACCTATACTTGTCTGCTATTCACAAGATACATTTAGGTAATAAAAAAATGGTAAGTACATAAATAATATTACAGCATGATATAAGACTTAGATATTGTACCTGTCTCTGCCTACTCGTATTTACTGACAACAAAACCAAAAACTGCTTAGCCCGTGAAAATAACAACGATGACATCATGAACTTGACACAAACTATCTTTCATTTTGACAACATGTGACAAAATGACAATTAACTTCAAACTCTCTCGGGCCGAGGGTTGATAGTGACGTCTGCGACCCTTTCTCAGCTAAAAGCGGTAACAAAGTCGTTACGGCGTAAATATTGAGTGAAACTCGTCTTACACTTTCCGAATGCCGTCATCTACTTGAAGAGACTAAGAGTGTTATATTACAATACTTGGGATCTTTTACGTTAAATTAAAAATTTTATCACTAACTTCAAAAGGTATCAATGTGTATCTATTAAATGTTAAGTGCTCAACTTTAATTTATCGTAAGTAATCGTTCGCAATCTTTTATAAACAAAACTTCCCATACTTACACTAACAAAATAAATCTTTAATGCTCATTTTACGTACTTATGCGGTTTAAAAATATCGTTAGTGCCTATACAGACATAACATTTGTAATGTCATGAAGCAACTATGACGAATAACTAACCTTTATGGAATTTATAAAATAGCTGACGATTTTATTATGAGGGCTAATTCTAGAGACGCATCATAAAAATAATTTCGAACCTTCCCTGTAGAAGTGCCGTCATTTGCATTTAAATTATTTAAAATGAGCTTTATAGCAAGTGGCAGACTTTGTAAATATTTCAAAAAGCTTTAGGCACGCCCTGTAGCTATTTACTAAATTGCCCTTGATCACATCTCGTTGCATAAAAATGTCAACATTATCATTATTATCTCATTTGCTATCTGTAACATATCTGCTTATTTAATCTTTACAGCTCTCAGCGCTCTGATTTCAAATATATTAAACCGTTAAAAATATATTCAGGTATATTTTTATAGTTAATTAATGTACAGATAAAAATGAACTAGGTTCTAATATTACAATATTAAAATTAGATATCATAAACTACTTATATAGACAACAAATAATAAACAGTCTCAGTTAGTCATAGTACCTAACATACAAATTAAATTAATAAAAATGATAAGATTCCAAGTAGTTTCGTTAGCCACGTAGCCTATCGCTTGACAAACGAGATAATGCTCACTAGCTAAAGGCTTCCTATATCGTATGATCTTCCGTAATAGATACCTACCAATTCCTTAATAATTGGCTTCCCAAAGTACCTATCCAACTCGTAGGTATACCAAGCAAAGTTATAGTATAATGTAGTTAATTATTCACTACTAAATTAAAACAAAAAATATGCCTATATTCTTTACAATGGAACCTACTGAAAAGTCTAAGAAAATGTCAATTGTCTACACAAATATTAATTAAAATAGGTACTTTGATCCTTAAGCGATGTTATGGTGTAAGTAGTGGGGCTAAGCTATAGTCTGCTGTCTGAAGTTGTTTATTTATCGCGTAGAAGAACCTTTGTAAGTCGAGTCGCTTTGATCCAGTGAGCCTGGCGACTCGCTAAACGAGGCAACTTGAGAGCTTTTCCACAGACTCAATGCAGTGCGTAGTTTTAACTGTCTTTATAAGATGCCAAGTTTGAATAAGGAAGTACATATCGCCACGCGACTTTGTACACCTGGAAAATAATGGCTTTCGTTATGATGATCAGGTCGGTTATAATTATGTTTAATAAAAAAACTTTAAATTAAGTACAATTTAATTACTCTATAAATGGCAAAAAAATATATAAAAACTAAAAAAAATATCCAGGTATATTTCTTAAAGTTATACATACCTACTTGTCTGTCTCTCATCTTAGATTACAAAGTTGAAAGAAACGAATGCAAAACTATAACAATTTGGGGTTTACCTAAGGTAAAGAAAAGTCACGTTGTCAGTTTTAATTAACTAAAGTCGATTACATACAAATTATTAATTCGTTTTGTCTGTAATTAAATATTTATAGTTATTCTATGTAAGAACCTACTTAAGCTTCATACATAGATGTATCGAAACTATTTGAAATGACAAGTCGTTCTATTGTCGACCAAACAGATTGTTCCTACTATTCATAGAGCGAAGCTGATTACCTACTATGATATCGATTTTAAGCTATTGGTACTGTTTCCTGAAATTGTGACAAGAATCCCGATTTACGATTCAACATAAGAAGGTACCTACCTGTGTAAGAATGTCTACCTAGGTAGTTCTAGAAAAATTGAAATAAGAACAAAGAGTCTGAGTTATTGTTAGAGCACAATGGCGGCAAGTCCATTACTAGCTATTTGTGAAGCATCTCATCTGCTCGGAACTCACTCTGGGTCTTGCACACAGCAAATCATGCAATATTTCACTAAACCATAGGTAAACCTATTCATTCCCTTCCTATATAATGATTATTGATTGAGGAAACTATCTGCGCCACCACTCTGGCTGGCTCTTGTATTGTTTATAGTAAATTGTTTAGGTATGCAAAAATGATTTTTAATCCCTAAACATTTCGTAAACGTTACGATTAAAGGCAAATACCACGTACTTACATGCAATGCGAAAGCCTTCGTAAGTGCCTACAATATTATATAGGTAATAATAACAATGCCTTCATAGCTAATAAAAAAACATACGGGTGTAATTTATGAAATGTACTTATATAAGATGAATTAGATTTGCTGATTATTGGTGTTAGACTATGGGCCCATGTTAAAAAAATGATGGGTCATTTGAACCACCAGATGACCTATGTAGAACGATATAAGAGCATAAAATAATAAGATTTAGCATTGTGCCGTCACTTGTAAGCTGTCCAACTGAGTGCAGGTGAGAATTCAAAAGTACAGGTAGAGTGAGTACATTTTGGTCATATATTTTTGAACGGCATTGTTACCATCGATAGATCCATGAAAAATAATACTAAAACGCGTAGTGCCGTAAAAAAATGGTGATCCAAAAAGTCGGAATTTTTTTTGATTTTCCGACAATTTCCAGGGTGAATTTGGTCATTTGATACAGTACGGCATCAGTTTCATACTATTTCAATACTGCTTCTAATCCATCATTCCGCAACGCCGTAAAAAAATCAAGCGACAAGGGGAAAAAACCGAAGGTTGCAGTCCCCTCTCTTTCCGTGGTCCAGGGGGTGATTTGATAAAGTACGGCTTCGGTTCCAAAACATTATCTAGCACTTAAAAGTACTATTAAAAATAATGCCGTCAAGAAATGATTGTTCATTTGAATGTATATCAATAATTATCTTAATTTCATCGTATTCTTGATTTATAAAGCTGTAAAATCATTTGATCCAGTACGGGAACTATTTTTCTAACATAATATTGTAAAATACAATTGTTATATAGTATTGCCGTTCAAAAGAAACTGTTCTGAAAAAAATTATGGAGAAATACAAAAACTGAAATTTTGCAAATTATTGCAGTAATTTAAATATCATATATTAATGAAATATAGCAGTTTTCTACATTGTATCCCACGTTTTAAATAGTATTAACATAATTAAATTAGGAAAAAATGATGCCGTAAGTACATTTTAATGCAGACCATATCTTTTAGGTTCATGAAAATGACGCTACCATTTTAAGGGTACTTTATGGCCATCTGATACAGTACGGCATTAACATATTTTTGAAGAGAACAATTGATAATATGATAAAATCACTATGACGTCTAACTGAAGTGAAACGGTTCCTCATCCGGTGCCGTTATGTCACAGACTTTTTGAACCAACGAAAATGTACGGCATATGAAAAAATATTATCTAAGCATAAAATACTTTCGAAATAAATTAATTTGACGTTGTGTCAAATCACCCCCTGGACCACGGAAAGAGAGGGGGCTGCAACCTTCGGTTTTTTCCCCTTGTCTCTTGATTTTTTTACGGCGTTGCGGAATGATGCATTAGAAGCAGTATTGAAATAGTATGAAACTGATGCCGTACTGTATCAAATGACCAAATTCACCCTGGAAATTGTCGGAAAATCAAAAAAAAATTCCGACTTTTTGGATCACCATTTTTTTACGGCACTACGCGTTTTAGTATTATTTTTCATGGATCTATCGATGGTAACAATGCCGTTCAAAAATATATGACCAAAATGTACTCACTCTACCTGTACTTTTGAATTCTCACCTGCACTCAGTTGGACAGCTTACAAGTGACGGCACAATGCTAAATCTTATTATTTTATGCTCTTATATCGTTCTACATAGGTCATCTGGTGGTTCAAATGACCCATCATTTTTTTAACATGGGCCCATAGTCTATGTGTAGGCGCTCTAACAGGTCCTACCGACAACACGGTAAAGTGACCTTTCAGCCAAGTCCTAGGACAACACGGGCGTAGGTGTTTGAGTGCATCACTTGTTCTACCAACATAGCTTAGAGCAGCTTTATACATGTATCACACGGTAATAACACTGGTCCGTCGGAGGATCAATATTTTTATAACACAGGTAAAAATTAGTAGGTAGGTACCATTAGGTACACTGTGATGAAATAAGCGTGGTAGTAAATTGATAATTGCATACGAGGCGATTTTATAAATCAATATAAGTATATATATACATACGCCTTTTGTCTACACTTGTGAGGAAAAAACACCTTTTTAAGAAATGTCTATATTATTATAATCTCCAGAAGGCGCCTTTAGAAATGGTTTGTGAAACAAAATTCTAGTGTTACCAATTATAAACAGAGCGTTACCCGAAATGTACAATGTGTAATACAGTGCATTTGTATTACATAGGTAGGTATATAACTAGATATGGTAGGTATATCGTTTAAATCCAGCACCAACTACCTTCGTAAAAAAAGAAGCGTTCAATATAGAAAGTCAAATAAAAACCACCGATCCTATTAGTTTTCAGTTTTGTATCTAGTTTTTGCTTTGTCGATTTGCAGTTGTGTAGCTGCTTTCTATAAATCTCGTGCATCCATCAATTTTCAACTGCGGCTAGAGGCCAAAATAGATTTCTACAAATTGGAATTCAGGTTTATTTGTCGAGTTCGTTTGGTATGTTATTTGATTTGTTAATTTCATGTACCTAAAAAAGGATACAATTTTTTTTTTTTTTTAAATATATATGTAAACGCCAAACACGAGAGTTTGGAAATCAAGTACCGACTTAATGCGCATTATGAACCACAAGCTGGCAAATAAAGAATGTAGATACTTAGGTAGTTCAAATACAGAGAATTATCTTAGACTACATACCCATATTTAGATAAACAATCCTTTTACCTACTTCTTGGAACAGCAGGATATTTATCGATGTACATTAATAAAGCATGACATAGACATAGACATAGATTTATGAGTGATCTTAATTTAAACACTTAACTATGCGTAATATTCCTTATTTGTAAGTAACCAAATATTTCAATTTAACGCTAATTTACGGTACTTTCACGGTAAATATAAAAAAGTATTTGATTTTAAAATAAGATCTTCGGAAGTCGGCTAATAAAAGGAACATTGTAAAGGATTGAGATTGTTATTCTTCTGTCAGTAACATTATTATGGTCAGAGGCAATTTCCATGGAGGAGAGCTCGCGGCAGTATGCCCCGTTAGTTTCCCTTTACTTTCCATTTTCTTTGTTCTTCGTTTGATGTCCGGAGGTTAGAATTTAATTTCATCATTTTCTAAAAAAGTGCTTACAGATTTTTAATTAATCTTTAGTATCAAGGTTTTTCTCTATTCTCGGAACATTATAATTGAGTAGTGTTTATTGAGGAAATCATGGTGCCATATTACATGTACATAAGAAAACAAAGTGACGGTAGGTACCTACGTGATTTTTTATATTAAACAAGAATTTTCAGTGATAAATTCCGATACCTTCGGGGTAGTTACATATTAAAAACGAAAAACTGATTTAACCAGCGTATTTTATTATATTTACTACCCGCCGGACTGAAAGTCGTTATAATTAATCGTTTCATTTCCAATTCTCAGTGACACAAAATTGACTGATCGAGGATCGTTATAAAGATTAAATAAGTAAATATTAATTTAGTTTCATATTCCTATACAATACTATACATAACGTTATTATGTATTAAGATGTTATGCACTGTGTTCCTCTTTAAATGAAAGACTAGAAATTTAATATCTACCCAAGTAACACGTATAGCGCAAACAGAACCACTATAAATAAATCTTGAAAGTGATTTACATCTTTAATATCGGAAATTGGCACGTAAATCTCCTACCATTTGACTTTTAAGTCAAGCTTTTACGTTTATTTATTCAATCAAAATAAAATCTAGCCATATTAGGAATATATTTTGAATAATGTTTTATGTCATTTCAGGTAAGTAAACCAACTCGAATATTAGCATAAGTAATATTATATTCCATAATATAAATATATTACTGTCAATTTCACATGATCACTGTCACTATGTGAATGGATCGTTAATTGCTTTTAGTATATTGAGCTTGTGTTCCGTTTGGTAATTCCAGCCAACATTATATAACTAACTTCAATTAAGACAGCAAAATAATTAATTTGTAAATCTACGTCGCCCACCTATCATGACATGAATAAATTGATGGGTATTAATTGGTTCTCACAACTTTTTACAATAGAAGAACTGATGCGAACCTGAAAATACTATACCTGAAAATTCGATTGAGAAATTTAGAATCCCAAAAATGTAATTTTGACAATTCCCGGGGTCTACAGGGTATGAACATAAAAAATAAGTAAGTAAGTACAATGTTTTTGCATGAAACGAAGACGTCTGAAGTGTAATATTTTTGACATCTATTTTTGCAAGTATCGTGATTAGGAAAAAGGACTACCTACGTTCGAATTTTCTACCTTTATTTATACCTATACGTAAATTAATGACAACTCGTTACATGGCTGACTGAGTTTTAATCAAATTATATGGTTTCAATAGACCAGGTAGTAGGTACCTTTATTTAATTCTCGCTGCATTGACAAAGGACAAAGCTCGTTTAATTTTTAAATTTTAATCGGATGCGCGTTGGCCCGTGTTATTTACAATAGGCGGAGAGGCTTCAGCATTTTCATACTGTTTTCAGAATTCATTTTTGTTATACATTCACGTACCTACCTACCTGCCTATTGTCACTACACACTTTCACTATTATCGCCAAGATTCAATTATAAACTAATTATGTACCTAATACGTATTTTACTAAACTATTTTCAACAAAACATGGCTTATCTGGTTGAACCGATAGTTTTTTTTTTTTTAATTAGGTACATACTTAGTTAAAAAAAAATTGTGTGTAGGTTTAATTAATCTTATCTTACATATAATAAAACAGTAGAAACCGCGTGTCTGTACAATTGAAATTTTTAACAAAAAATGGGTGTGGGCAATAATAAAAGAGTAACAGAACACAAAAATGATTTTTTAGATTTTCTTATCTGTCTGTCTGTCTGTCTGTCTGTCTGTATGTATTCGCTAATCTTGAAAACTACTGAACAGATTTTGACGCAGCTTTCACTAATAGATTAAGCTCTTCTCTGAGCAACATATAGGCTTTGTTTCATCGAAATCGGATGTCAAATAAAAAAGATATCGTCTTTTAAAGTTTAAAGGTAATTTTTCTATAGGAGATTTTATAGTTACATAATATAGTACTAGATGGCGCCTCAAGGCATTTAAAACGCGCTATAGCTTTTTCTCTGAAAAGTATAAATACAAACTGGTTGTTTCTCTACGTTTAAAACTATTTAATTTTGTTTGTCTTGCGATTTGGTTAGTTGTTGATTTTGATGTTATACTTGGATATGAAAATACGGACTCTGAACTTGCTTTGTGAATTGGTTGAAAAATATCGGATATAATCTAAAAAAATATTGCCTACGTAGATTTTTATTGAAATAAATATATGTATTATTGTATGTATTTGCTTTGATTTTAAAAATGCCCAGAAGAAAGTCGAATCTGTCTCAGAACAGTAGACAAGCGAAAAGACAGCGGATGAGTAGATCCCAAGAATCGAATGACGAAAGACAGGCACGACTTAGTGTTAATCGAGAAAAAAATTTACTTAATCGCCTCTCGGAAAGTTCCTCTCAAAGGGAGTCTCGACTAAATACTGATCGTGAACGTCATTCGCTATCTCGCGCCTTGGAGTCTTTTCCAGATAGGGAGTCTGTGTGTTCCGGCTAATCTATGGAACAGCTGGACTGATTTGGACGGGACTTTCACTGGCAGATAGCTTATGTAATAAAGAGTAACTCATTTTAGAAAAAAATCTTTAATTATCCATACTTATGTCCCAGTACTTAAATTCCACGCGGACGAAGTCGCGGGCACAGCTAGTTGAAGATAAAAATTAAAACGGCAGTAATGTTTTTCTTTTACGTGAACTAAAAACTGACATACTTTCATACCACGATCCTTGTTTAAGCAAGTAAGTTGTCTCTTCTTTTAGTCTAGGCTGGAAAGAGCCATAAAGGATTTGAGAGGTTCATAAAATCCTCGCATATAGCGGCACAAGGCAGTTTAATGAAGTATCACAGCGTTAGCGCCTCGTGAAAAACTGCCATTTAAACATCGGAGATTTTTCACGCTGGTTTAAAATTCACTTCATTGCACTTAATAGGTACTCAATTGGTGTGCTTCTATGCATAAGATGAAAAATATGGTTCTACAAATTTATATAAATAGATTTAAATTTTGCTCTTGCCCACGCCACGTAAGTATCTATATACCTAAAATAGTAAATATTATTACCTACTTTTAGTAAATATGCAGGTACAGACAATCGAGTCCCTAAATACAAATAGTGAAGCTAAGTAGATATTACGTGTACCTGGTGTTGGTAGGTAATTGTAGTTTATTCGTAATTTCTGAGATAAGGCAAGTAGTTTACGTAAATTCAAATGTGAATTACGTAAAATACCTTTTTAGGCTACCTTCAGCACAGTCGGTTACGAATATAGAAACTAAAGTTTTCAAAATATCTGCATAAAAATAATATACATACGCGAGTTAAATACGTTAAAGTTGCTTTATTATTACGTAAACTAACCGTGAAAGCATCTAAATGATCTAAATTATTCTAGTCTTCATACTAGCACAAACTCGACTATTTGATCGGCAAGGTACCTAAGGTAAGTATTAAAGTTACTTTGTTTGACTCCTTGACTACAAAAGCATCTTCAAAGTAAATTATATAACAGTGTAGCTAAGCACTACAACACGGATACCAAAAATAGGTCACGTCATATTTACTCTGCCATGAATCATGATCCCTCAGCAATCCTGCCGTTTCTAAACTTTCAATAATTACAAAATAAATTATTAGTAGTAGATATCCATCTCCTTGTAGGTAGGTATATATAATAATAATTATTATTGATATTAATAATAACACGTGAGAAAATTACAGTTCATCTATAGGTACTTACCAAAACAGAAATTAACTATTAGTGTCAAAACATTCCTACAGAAACAGAATTTCTGATAGTCAAAATAATACCTAATGCACCTAAATTTTAATGCTTACCTACGTTTTCATGTCTTTACAAAATTAACTTTGGAATCTATTGGGATTCATTTGCAACTCTATTCGGACTAAGTCAAAAGTTTAGTTTTGTAAAAAAACATATTTGTTCTGAATAGTTACACGAATATGAGGATCTATCGTCACGTTAGTTATACACGAAAAACCACTCCAGTAAATGTCCACTGTTTTAAGAATCAGCAAGTCTAGAATAAAAACGCGGACCAGTAATAATAAATATAGTTTTGTTTTCTACTAAACTTTCCATAACTAAATAAAACATAAATAGATTTAGGTACCTACCTATTATATTGACGACAAACTAAGTACCTACACAAATTTTACTTGCCTACGCAGCTGTATCTAGGTATAAACGATTGATTAAGAAATACTTAAAAAACAATGGAATAATTTCATTACGTACCTACTTATTTATTTTTTACCATATTTGTCTATGACTGTACTACAAGCATAATTTTCGCATTCTATGTGGTTTTTGTGTTTAAATACATAAAACTAATTTTAGGAATTTAAAATATAAGAGTAGGTACCTCCTTAAATATGCTTCGTTAAATAATAGTCCGTATAAAAGTCACGACACGACCTTGCTACCCTTTCAGGTGATAGGTATGAAGGTAAATTGACGAGCATAACCAATGGTTAAAACACCTGGGACGCTTTGGGAAAACCATGGCTAGGCAGCTGGCGCAACTTAATAAGAGAAGCGTGGAATCAATTAAGTAGTTAATTAATGAACTGGAGTGAATACGGAAAAAAACTAATAAAACAACTAAACGTGACAAGAGTGATCAAAAACCCAGTAATAGTTTCCACATGGCTAACGGCTAACTACGTACTGTTTTAGTAACAACGAAATGGTGATGAAAGTAAAAATAAACAGGTCGTTGATTATGTTGATTCAATAACATTTTTTTATATATTCTAACTACAGTAACTTTTAAAGGATCGTTAGTTCGTAACAATTCCAGTCCGTAATTTGAAAGTGTTTTTTGTACGGATTTCAATAGGTACCTACTGTATTTTTAACAGTATATGCCGATTGTTTAATCATAATGTAATGTAACGTTACATAAGTACATAATTATATTCAACTTTTTGAAACTATAGGTATCTACCTAATTATTACTTCGACATAATGTATTTGTGGTAATTAGGTAAGTATACCAAGCTTACTGAATGTTCATGGTATTGTATCATTGAATATATTATACATTAGTAAGCAGGTGCTATATAATCAAACTTTCTAAATTTCTCAGGGCCACGACCATTGTTGGTGTGTTTTTGGCGCGAGGCTCCAAGGGACGCATTTTATGGTGGATGGGTAGGGGATTTTCCGCCTTTCTGTTTGCTAAAAATTAAGAAATATTTTACGAAAATAATGCTAAAACATATTTGTTGTCTTACACTTCAGGGGTTTAAATCAACATGCAATTATTTCATCATTTCACCATTATTTTTTATATATATAAACGGTATATTTAGTATCCTAATGTTGTTACACAACGATTAAACGGCAATGCCCTGATTGTACAAAGGTCATAATGTCATAATTACTACGTTAATGTTCACATAAAGGTGCTTAATGTGAGCTTAATAACAAGATTATTGAAACATAAACCTCTCGCGGTCTTATTATGGAGGATTTTATATTTATGCACGTATTTATATGTGATATTACACTATGCTTAATAAACTTACGCGCATTATTATAACCATGTGGGTACTAGAAGGTTTCTCAAGCTTCGATTCGTTGCGTGGTTTATTGACTCCTATAGCACTTTCGTATTAAACAGGTATCAACGTATTAGCCCGAAAAGTTCTTAGCAGATAATATTTCGTTCACAGTAAAAAAAATATTTTTATTTCTAAATTTTTATTTCTGTGTGTCCAATGAAAAATTTAGTTTTATGAAATAATAAAACTGCCTGATTTTACACGTGTGCTCGTGGAACTAAAATAAAACTAGCTCGTTTTATTTAAAACTGTGTTGCAATGCTAAAGGCCAACCCGAAAATAAAAAAACTCGGCTGGAATATTGAACTTTACCAGTAAGTTAATCGACATTCTATGTTGGAAACGCTATATGAAAAAATCTATATATATATTAAACTAGCAAAAATTTACCACATGAGTAGTAAATTTTGCTTGTTATGACACATGCTTGGCATGTCAAATCTATAGGTACCTACATTTTTTATATACCTATCTGTGAGTTACTTGTTACAGTATACGTTATGATTGATAGCGAACAAACGATAACTTTTTTATGGATTTGTATAATGAACATTTCAGTTACTCGGTCCTACAGGCACTGCTCATTACTCCATATAAATAGAAACGAAAAACATCAATCTCGATATAATAAAACATGGAACGCATCATCTAACAATTCTAACACGGCCTCTTAATGTTACTTAGCTGTAGCTGTTTAAAATAAATGAAAATTCTAACCTCCCTACCTACTCAAAAACTAATCGTGAAAACATTTTCCGAATTACTTACGTTAATAGTTCCAACTTCCAAGCATAGGTAATATCAAATGACAAAAATGCCATTTATCCAAAATTCAAGGAAGCTTCATTTCCGTTATTTTTACAGACAACAGAGCGTCGATTTAGCCTACTTTTACTTTGAATTAATGTGAAACGTTTTGTCCACGATTCGTTTTTAACATTACCTGATGTTAGTGGTGAGGTATTTTAGGGTTGAATGCAGCTCAATTTGAAATTCATCTTTGTCTGTCTATAGTTTTGTGTCCAAAACGTCCCTTAAGAGTTTAAAGAGGAAGGGAAACTTATGTCTACAAGTAAATTATTTACAGGTAAGAGTTAAATTATGTATATAATAATGCATACATAGCACCTAAAATTCCCTTTGGTTTCAAGTGAAGATTTAATTTTCAACTTTAATAATTTTGTGTAAAGAACTGCTATAATTTTTGAACACGAACCAGGGCCATTTTATGCAAAAGACATTAAACAATTAAGTAATATCTTAAGAAATTATACCAAAACTCCGGCCTATTTGACAACAAGTTTCGGAGGCGAGATTGGTTGATAATTCTATTAATGATTTTCAGACTTGTCGGCAACCGATAATCGGATTTACACTTTGCCGTGATTGATCATAAAGTATGATATTTATTTTTCCTAATTAGTGGTGGCGCCGAAAACCATACAATGTTAAATAATAATTAAATTCCCCACGGCGGCCTTGGGGTTTGCGGTTTTGAAAAAGAAAGGAATATATATTATTTTTAAATTTAGTGGACTGTATTTTGAAGCTTGCAATGCTTTGGATAAATCTGAACAGTAGGTCGATGAGCCAAGGGAACAGGAAGGGACATGCGACAAACCTTGCGTTCTGCTGCCTCCGGTCCTTGATGCACCACGCCAGCTGGCCAGCTTCAATGCCAAAACACTGCACAGCACGCGCGCGCACACGATTATTAGGCACAATTGTTAATACTAAATTCATAAGCACAAAAAGATGCGAGGGTCCGCATCAGTCGGCGACGGCAAGAGTTCTGCCTGATTTAAGCCAGGCGTCTCATGTCGCATGTGGAAAAGGAGGGTAGGAAGCACGGGTGTTATAAAATTGCAAGCTTCAACTACCCTACAATATAAATATGAAACTTAACATCCCCCCGGCCTTGAAGGAACCCTTCGAAAGAAAAACCCAAATAAAGGAAAAAATTCTATCTCAACACGGGGTGCGAACATTGTACTAAGATATAGAAAATATTATAAAAGTATATAAGTAAGTTATGTAGATCACTATGCTAGATATTATAAGTAGATACCTATAAGTAATGTGTATTATCGTAAACAAAATAAGGCACATTTAATATGCGCGTAAAGTAAAGTTAGGCATAGGAAGTTAAACTACTATTTATTATAATCTTAACTAGGGTTGTCTATAAAGACGCGAATCTAAATTATATATGTATATTTAAACTTTAAATGACTCATTGAGTCGGCAAAGGGCAAAGTCGCACGACTGGCCGTTTGTACGTGCCAGCCTTCGTTCTTACTTCAGCAACGCGAATAACTCCGTCCTTACCGGGATACACGTTAGTAATTATTCCTAGCGGCCACTGTAAGGGTGGATAGTTGTCTATATTTAATATCACAATATCACCAATTGTTATTGGATTAGACGAAGTATTCCATTTTTCGCGCTGTTGTAAGTTATGTAAATATTCCGTTCGGAAGCGCTTCCAATAGGATTGTACAAGCGAATCCATCAGCGAGAATCGCGACAGCAAGTTGGTTCGTTCGTCGGATAAGTCGGCTGCGGGTAAGTACTCCAGGGGAGAAGTAGATAAAAAATGAGAAGGGGTGAGTGCCAGTGGCTCTGATGGGTCTGAACTTAGACTATAGAGAGGACGGCTATTTAACACTGCCTCGACTTGAGTAAGCACGGTTGACATCTCCTCATAGGTGAGAATCTGACTGCCAATTACGCGAAATAATAATCCCTTGGCTGATTTTATATTTGCCTCCCAAATGCCACCGAAATGACTTCCAGTTGGAGGATTCATTTTCCATGAAATGCGGGTTTTAGCCAATTCACTACTGAACGATTTATAGTACTCGTCAGATAATAAAAAGTTATGAAGTTCATTAAAATATCCCTTCGACGAAACGAAATTAGTTGCATTATCAGAATAAAGATGAGTACATGGACCTCGCCGTGAAGTAAAGCGTTTAAATGCATCTATAAAACTAGCAGATGACAAGTTCGAGACCAGCTCTATATGAACTGCCTTTGTCACTAGACAAATAAACAGACACAAATAAGCCTTAACACTACGTACTCCGCGTTTGCGATAAGGTGTAATATAAAGCGGACCTGCGTAGTCCACGCCGGTATGTAGAAAAGCCTTGCATTGTTCCAATCGGCATTTAGGTAAATCTGCCATTACCGGGGAAAGCGATTTAGGATTTAATTTAAAACAGCGGTTGCACCTTTGTATACGCTGCCGTACAATACGACGCGCGGAAAGAATCCAGTACTTAGATTTTAAGATATCAATTAATAACTGCGGTCCAGCGTGTAAATTATCACGATGATACGAATCAATTAACAGCTGCACTACTTGACCTTGCCTAGGTAATATTATCGGGTGTTTAGACGCATAATCTAATGACGAATTCGATAAACGACCTCCTACGCGTATAATACCGTTTTGTATAAACGGGAATAGCTTTTGTAACTTCGATGAACAGCGGTGTCCTTTCGAAATGTTTTTGACATCTTCGGAAAAGTAAATTGATTGCACGACACGAATTATTTGAAACTCGGCGGTGTTCATATCATTAGCGGTGATGACGTCATTTCGCGATAACTTTTTGGTGAAGCGAAGTACATAAACTAAGACTCGAAGCAGTTTGTTCCAACTGGAACAACGCGACGCGAGTATAAAAAAAGGATGCTCTGGTTCAGGGACAGTCGTGGTTATGTGAGACACAGTTTTCTCCTCGGGCAATGAGGCGCGGTTAGGTACAAATTTTTGCACATTCCAGTTTATTATAGGCTGCGATAACCAAGACGGTCCATTAAACCACAGCTCATGCTCTATAAGCTGAGAAGGAGTAAGTCCGCGTGACACACAGTCAGCGGGGTTTTGCGAACCAGCGACGTGATATAAGTTCTCTGGTGAAATATTTAACTGAATTTGTGAAATGCGGTTAGCGATATAAGTGTCGAACCTATGCGGTGACGCAACAGACCAACATAAGGCGACTTCGGAATCAGAAAAGGCAAATATATTATTAATTTTATTTCTTTTAGACAAAGTGTCATAGACTTCTCGTAAAAGCCGTGACATTAATAAAATCCCGTTAAGCTCTAATCTCGCCAATGTAATTTTTGGTTTGACGGAAGCCACACGTGACTTGGAGCATACTAGTGTTACAATAGGAGGCAGATTGCCATTAACAACATGCAAATATATTACGCATCCATATGCAGCTTCGCTCGCGTCCGAGAAAGCAACCAGTGAAACCAAAGACCCGACTTTTATACCTAAATGTCGGGAAAAACATAATTGCGATATTTGAGGCAACTCAGACAAATATTGCTGCCACAAATTAACAATGCGAGTGGGAGGTGCATCGTCCCAGTCCATATTCAATAACCAAAGTTGCTTAATTAGCAATTTGGCGTATAAAATAACCGGCCCTACGAGTCCGAGCACATCGTATAGCCGTGCGGTTGCGGATAGAATAGCGCGCTTAGTACATACACGCGGCGGGGTAGCGGTATCAAACACGAACACGTCTTGCGCAGGCAGCCATCGTAAACCCAGTATCTTAAATATATTTCCGTCATCGAAGGAAATAGATCCAGACTTCCGGTGCGACTCTGGTATGTGCTCAAGCAATTCGCGAGAGCTGGACGTCCATTTAATTAAATCGAACCCTCCGGCCTTGAAGAGGCCGATCAATTCATTAGCTGTCTTTACTGCTTCGTCAAGTGAAGAAACAGAAGAAGCCAGGTCGTCCATGTATACATCCCTCTCTAACACGGCGGCCGCATTTGGCCATTTAAGCCGTTCGTCTGCAGCTAACTGACGCAAAGTTCTAAGTGCTAAAAATGGAGAGGACTTAAGACCAAATGAAACGCGAGTGAACGAATATATTTGAAGCGGTTCAGTTTCGACAAATCTATATAAAATTCGTTGATATTTATGATGATGTGCGTTTGCATGTATGCGTAGATACATTTGCTTTACGTCTGCGAAAAACGGTATTTCGAAAATACGTACATTTAATAAAATATGAAATACATTTGCCTGCAGATTGCATCCTGTATATAAAATATCGTTAAGTGACAGCCCTGAATCAGTTTTAGCACTGCCGTCTAGTACGGGGCGAATCTTTGTAGTGGCCTTATCATCGCGCACTACAGGGTGATGCGGTAAAAAATAGCCTGAAGATATGCAATCCTCAGGTGCGGTGCGGGACAGGATACCTTCCTTTAGGTAATCGCGAATAATAGCATCATAACTAGACTTAAGCTCGGGGTTTTTAGAAAACTTCCTTTCTAGAAACAAAAAACGCTTTCTTGCCGTGACGTAAGAGTCACCTAATTTATCGGGATCATCCTTAAATGGAAGATCAACAGAGTAACTACCGTCAGCATTACGAACAGTAGTCGAGGTGTAAATATTCTCACATATTTGATCGTCAGGACTTAAAAATGTTTGCGAGGGTAATTCCTCAGCGGCCCAGAAACTCTCGACCAGTTGATGCAATGGGTCACAGCTGAAAGCACAGAGTGTATGAGGTGCGGGTTGCGGGGAAACAGTAGGGGCGTCTCCTAATATTAAATACCCCAAAGTACTTTCATGAGCGGAAGGCATATTATCGTTCGGACCCTTTATTTTATCAAATAATAAAATTTCGCAATAAAGTTTCACCCCAATGAGCATATCGATCGGCCCGGGACGCGCGAAATCATCATCCGCCAGCGGCAGGTCGCGCAAGAAACCGAGCGCGGCGCGGTCGACGCGCGCGCTGGGCAGCTGTGACGTAATGCGATCGACGACCAAGGGATTGACAGAATATTCGCGGCGGTTATCTATAAAACGCGACGTAAACTTAAGCGCGGTCATGCCTAGAATTCGTTGCGAAGTTCCACCAATACCTTGAACTTCAGAATAGCGGGTTTGTTTACGAATGGGAAGCGATAAACGCTTACAACAATCAGCGGATATATAATCACTTTGAGAGCCTGAATCGACCAGGCACCTAACGAAGTGACAGCGGTTAAAAGAATCAATAACTTTTATTTTTGCGGTTGCTAATAAAGTAGTAGTTTGAATACAACTACTGCGGTCGCACGAAATTGTACAAATGCTACTAGACTGCTTCTTAGATATGGAGCAATCATGTGGTGAACCATTTTCGACCCTAATTGCAGTATTTGTAAGGTCTACAGCGCTAGCGGAAGAATTAATTTTATGATCGTCATGTGATAACGTAAACAACCCAGGGCCGGAATTGGCCGCTGAATTATTTATTTGATTTAAATTATTAGCGGGGTTTATAACCATCGATCCGACATTGCAGTGAGACTTCGCACTTGTATTAAAATGAAGTAGCGAATGATGCCTACCCTCGCAATGAGAGCAGTGTCGTTTCGACGCACAAAAAGCGGTTTTATGTTTGACACTTAAACAGTTGTTACAATAAGAGTTTATCTTAATAAAATTATATCTCTCATGTGGTGTTAATTTCATAAAGGACGAACATGAATATAAATGTTCATGTCGTGTATTTTTGCAAAGTGCACAATTATTATTTAATTCAGACCCGCCTGAGTCCGCGCTCACAAATGCTTTTGTTAAAGGTTTAGGAATGTGAGATTTACCGTGCGAGTTTATAACCGGCTTATTATTATTACCATTTGGAGACCTGGACAAAACTTTGGCCTGCTCCTTTACAAAATCAATTAAACTTTTATATGACGGGATTTTAGCTTTGCGATGAGCAATTTCAAATAATCTAACTGTTTCGGCATCTAATTTTTGAAGAGCTAAATGTAAGAATATGAAATCATTTAAATCACCTAGTTTCATTTGTTTGAGCGCTTCCACGGGGGAATTAAAGCTATTTGTAAATGTATCTATCTAAGGCGGTAGAACTGGCGGTCGATAGTGGTTTGAAATGTAACAACTGGTTAAGATAGGTACATGCTAGCGAGCGGGGGTCATCAAATTTTTGAATTAAAGCTTCCCAGATTATTTTATAGTTTTGTGCGGTAGGAGGTAACCCAATACATACATCTCGCGCGCTGCCGGTTAATTTACCGATTAAATAATAAATGCGCTCGTCATCCGTCAGCGACGCGTTGTCATGTATCATGCTCCTAAACTGCTGATAGAACAGAGGCCAGTTCTGAGGCTGGCCGTCAAAGGAAATCAGTTCGATGACTGGCAAGCGAGGTTTCGATTTACTAGGGCCTTGCGGGGAAGGGGAGTTATTCTGTGCTTCATTTTCCATTAAAGTCTGCTTAATATAACAGTACATTTCCTCAAATGACGTCCATGAGTCATAGTCGACTTCGGAGTCTGAATTTAGTTGCAGATTAAGCATGTTAAATGATTCTAAAACCTGCTGATAATCGTCACGTATACTATCTATGTTCAACGCGCTAGTACGGAAAGCCCGTAACTGGTTAATATCGGTTTCCGCGCGATGCGCGAGTTCGAGAATGGTTTCTACTCGTTTAAATATAACGTCGCGCTTAACGGCATAAATAGTTAGCTGATTTTTATTGGTATCATATTCACTAGCTCCACTGAAACCTTCGCTTCCCTTTCGTTTACCCATTATAAATGTAATATAACGTACTGTTAGTATAAACAAAATGTAAGTATAAATAAAGCACTCAAAAATAGGTCTTTATAAAGTAAACAATAAGAAATTGCGAAAAAGTAATAAAATAAATATGTAATAAGTGAGAACTCTTTTCTAAATAAGTAATTTTAGCTATAGCGGTAAAGTTAATTACAATACAATATAAATATTATATGCGTATTTATAAGACAGCGGGAAAAGATTAATAAATGACTGTGCGGACGTATTTGTAAAGTTCACCATCAACGACGAACGAACCAATATGGCGGCTTGATACTCGTAATTGAGAACAAAGAAAATAATAACACGTGTCCTAAATATCGATATATTGGTCGCGAAAAATGAAATAATTCGGAAATAACCAACTATTTATGTTACTAAGCAATGCGGAGCGGAATTAAAGTGAAACAGTTGCCGATGCGGTAGATATAAGAAGATTAAATGACAAACTATTTCGATTACCTAGCACAATGTTCGCATAAGTTTTATCCGAAATTTCAATTAAACTTAAATGTATGATCACCTAGGTGTGATCTTCATCCGGCTCGAAGGACCAAAATTATATGGTGGCGCCGAAAACCATACAATGTTAAATAATAATTAAATTCCCCACGGCGGCCTTGGGGTTTGCGGTTTTGAAAAAGAAAGGAATATATATTATTTTTAAATTTAGTGGACTGTATTTTGAAGCTTGCAATGCTTTGGATAAATCTGAACAGTAGGTCGATGAGCCAAGGGAACAGGAAGGGACATGCGACAAACCTTGCGTTCTGCTGCCTCCGGTCCTTGATGCACCACGCCAGCTGGCCAGCTTCAATGCCAAAACACTGCACAGCACGCGCGCGCACACGATTATTAGGCACAATTGTTAATACTAAATTCATAAGCACAAAAAGATGCGAGGGTCCGCATCAGTCGGCGACGGCAAGAGTTCTGCCTGATTTAAGCCAGGCGTCTCATGTCGCATGTGGAAAAGGAGGGTAGGAAGCACGGGTGTTATAAAATTGCAAGCTTCAACTACCCTACAATATAAATATGAAACTTAACAATTAGTAAATACTATTTTGTTCAATCTTATTATAAAATCGCGCCAATAGGTACCTACTTTGTCATTAATAGCGAAAATTGTTTGGGTACGCTAGTTTTAATCTATAAGTACCTATATATAAAAATAAATTCCTATTCATTAGTCTCTCTTTAATAGTTATATATTATTATGGTGTAGCTACGCAATAATGTCTTACGATTAAGAGAATATGTAAGGATCTGCAAGTATTTCCATCAAAGCACTTACTAGTTATAAGTTATTTATAGATAATTAACTTGATAAGCCACTTCCAACATTATTAATTCACTTATAAGTTATGACTAGTAGTAACTCGCGTAGATACGTAATTGATTGCCAAGGCCGCTTAATTTATTTTTTAAGTTACATCCTGTGCAGAAGATGTTTCTAATTATCATCTTACTAAAGTACTCGTACATATAATAATTACGGTATGTAAGTAGTAAAATTAGTAAGTGCGATTTTGATACCCAACTGCCGAAGGTGTAGGTGGGGCCATAATTTTATAATTCACTAGCGGCCCGTCCCGGCTTCGCACGGGGGGACTTAAGATTTTTTTAATGCCTCAGAAACGATACTTTTCCCCCGTTTTTGAAACATTTTCGGTTACTGCTCCGCAACTATAAGACCTAGCGTGATATTATATAGCCTATGTTACTCGGGGATAATGTAGCTTTCCAAAGGTGAAAGAATTTTTGAAATCGGTCCAGTAGTTTCGGAGCCTATTCATTACAAACATACAAAAATACAAAAATACAAAAATACAAAAATACAAATCTTTCCTCTTTATAATATTAGTATAGATATAGATGTTAAGTATGTTATGCCATTACGATGTTTCTTTTGTAGGTTTTATAGTCTAATTTTCAGATAGGTACTAACCTACACGAAGATTTGGTTTAATAACACTGTTTCTAATCAAACCCAAAAAGATCTGTCAAGCATTAAAAGTTTCTTAGCTTCATTTCCAAAAAAGCAGTTTAACTTAGACAAGTCCGAGTACAAAACAACCTACAGTGAAAAGTTTAAATATACTTACGTTTAAATATATATATTACTGTTCGTGACAAGATATAGATATTTTAGAAGGAGCACATCCTGTAACATGAAGTTCAAAGCGTTACAGATAGTTAATGGAACAATTTGTATCAAGATGTGAAACTATTGAACATTTCATTTGAAGTGAATTCTGGCGAAGTTTCAGAAATATATCTTAGAGAATCTCTATATAAGGTAGCGTCTTATTTAAAGTTCAATATTACTTTTTATTGGATACCTCATGTTATTATGGATTAGATAATATATTTTTCTCAATTGGGTGTGATCCATATTACGACATAGGAACCGGTCAGAGGCACGATCACATAACTAAGTTTATAGCTATACCTATGCCAAAATTACAGTCGTGATCTGTATTTTCCAATCTGGCTTGTTTCTAATCATAAAATACGTAGGTAAATACGTAGTAGTAGTCCCCAAACAGCTACCTATTTATAAATGAGAATCTGATAGCTCGATATTTTAATATTGTTGTATCTTAAATACAGGTACCACTTTTCCTACTACCTGTAGATACTTATTATGTAGGTAGGTAGTACAGATGTACTACCTACATAATAAGTTTCTTAATAACAGAGTACCTAGATACGTACCTACATTTTATTGAAATCCCCTTTATTAGGTATAGCGCAGAAAGTTACAACAATTCGGGTCAAAGAGATGTCAAAGGAATTTCCAAAATTGGAATAATTTGATGCAAAGTAAGTAAGGTGTTCACTAAATTGTGTCCTGATAGCTGCAAACAATTATTACGTCCGCACGGATTACTGACTCCTTTGTCTAAATTTTCAACTGGCTCAGGACTAAAACATAGATTGCGAAGTTACGCGATGGACATTATTGCGATGCTGACATTCCACTGGGCATTGTGTTATTGCTTTTATGCTTGCTTCCTTCTCACTAAATTCATTCCAAAACGGATTCTTGACTGAATTTTATTGAAATAGGCCTGTTTAATTTTTTAATACCAAATTTTTATTAAGTCTAACCCTGTCCATAGTTATAAAGTCAGGAAATTATCATTATATCATTAAACGATTTATGGAATATCATATAATATGGAAAGGATGGTAGGAAATGCTTTATTAATGTACTTATCTGTTACCTAGCTGAATATTATTATCATCTGTGAATATGGAAGTAATATTCGGCCAATATATTGCCTTAGTAAATTAATTAGTAAATTGCAGTAGTAAATACGTAACTTACCCCACAAGGCACTCGAGTACTTTTACTGAACATAATATTAAATACGATTTACATCACCCATTTCTTATTTCTAATTCCTCATTCATTGTTATTATAGCTGAGCTCGGTTCTCGCGCTTTGCTGCTTTGTGGATATGCACCTTCATTTTTCCGCTTTCTCGTAATTTGCGCTTCGTTTAAAGCTGTGCTGCAATACAACTTAATTACCCACGTACTTATTAAGTTTTTCTCTTTGAATCCTGCAGCTTGAAAGCAATTAAAATATAGAAGAAACGGAATTTGCTGTGTATATTTGATATTACTTTATCATTTAAATTATTAATTACCGGGTACGGGTTCAGAGACCAAAGACGGTTTTTTTGTCGTAAGCAGAGCTGCTCTTATACAGAATCGATTTGGACTTTGTTATAATACTTGCAGAAATAATGTCTAGCCTCTAGGACTGTTTATTTATTTTTAGATTCCTTTAGTTAGGTAGGCAGGTAGATATATATATCAAGTTATATCTTCATTCATTTAAATATCATGTAGGTACTTAGTTATATACTTAGTAGAATATTTTACAAAGAGGCGAAGTAACACCTACTTATGGCAATGGCAACGTTTGTATTCATTGCAAACCGACGGGATGTATTTTAAAGTTATGAGCGTATCTAAGGAAAATCATAAATCTCCTATCTACTTAGAAAGTGATTATCTAATTAACCAGATTGTAATAATTAATGAGTAGCTACAAGTAGGTAGGTACCTAAGAACTGGTACTGACCTGATACATGACTTTCAATCGGTAAGTTAGTTAAACAACCCGAAAATATTGAGCACCTATAAATAAGTACCTAGACACGCGGATGCGTGACAAGCCAAGTTCAAACTAGCAGAACTCTCGAGCAGCGTAATAACATTTTTCATTAATTAGATAGGCAGGTACCCATACTTTATACAGTTTTCCTCCATTATTATATTTTTTTTTATAAAATATATAACATGTAGGAATTATAATATTCACGTTCCTGAGAATATTTGAGGTTAAAAAAATAAAGAAAATCATGGTACCCGATGAATTTATTTCATATACCATCCATAACTTCAATAGTGATTTTAACAACAAACTAAGTAAACATGGGGTATCCGTACATTTAACCGATTAATCTAGAAATTACCGTAGCCATTTAACATTACATGTATGTATGTAGAGTGTCAGAGGTAATACAAAACCCTTATAATAAGTTAAACAAAGTTTATAAGTTATGCCCAGCCCAAAATCATTTTGAAAATCAGCATCGCCTTTCCCCTTTTTGAAATGTAAGTATGCAAGTTAGATTTAAAATATAGCAACTACTACTAAAATATCTTTAAGTCTTTTACCTCTTACACTACTTTGATTTTGAATACCTAATTACAATTTCTATGGGTATGTACGTCACGTTGGAAGGACTAAGGTTTTTTTATTACATATACAAAATTAGGATTTTTAATTCATAGATTTGGGGGAATTCCTCTGTTGTCAAAGTTTTTTTTTTTCGAACTGACCCTTTGCAGTTGGCCCTAGGGCCGTTACTGCTCCACCGGATGAAAGGGGAGCGCTCCGAGGTGCGCGCTGTTGTCAAAGTAAACATAGGTACACGTATATTTACCTAGTATTTTTTTTTTTCAACGTTCGAAAATAATATAATAAACTCCAAAAACGTAATAAATACCAGCGAGGCGTACATTACACAGTGTCATCATATTATAACATTAAGAAATATTGTGTTACCGGCATGATACGCTAGTTGTTAAGGGTTCAAGACTGTAAAACACACATTCATGTACCTACTACACATTTCCCTACTACATTTTAAAGATACAAGGATTTATTTGTAGCGGCAAATTCCTATGCCATTGACATCGTATTTATCATAGAAACTATTTACATTTACAATAATAACTTTCGATTTCTCCAAAATCTTAAATCTTCATAAATAGAGAAATTATAAAACATCATAATAATTTCAAGATAATAAATAAATATTTTGTTATTTCATATCACAGTATCGTAACATTAGGTATATAAATATATCCAATACAATTAACGGGGATAAATAAACAGTATGAGAGTATATGTAATAAATAACCGATAGAGACGGCCGTAAGTACCGCGGAAAAGTTAACAGCATAACAAAAGTCGTTTAAGCCACGTTCCTGAGCAGCTCCTCCGGGGATAGCATGCCGTCCTGAAATAACATACTGAATTAAATGCTTGGATCCAGATCAAACCTTTGGACGACATATACATACTTAGGTATTGTTTTCTATTTGTATGCTTATGCACAAGCTGTAAAACAAATCGAATTGGTTCATACCAATTACATTCAATATATTCTACTCCTATAAAAAGTACGAGTGGTAAAAGTGTATAAAAGGTACAAGTATGGTAGTAATACTGTCCGTACCTTTTACACACGCACCTATTAGTGGCCCGCTTCGACTTGGCACGGTCGGACATTTTTAAATATTTTTCACAGACATTGGAGCAGATTTTAAATTTCTTCCATCGAAACTTTCAACCGCTATTTTGCACCTTACGGGGTGAATTCCAACAAATAACGAAATACTTATTCAACGAAATAATTTTAAGAGCATGAATCTCAAGTTTTACCTCATCCTTTTAGGGTTTTAAATTTTCTTAGATTGCGTTCAAATTAGAATTAAAACAACTGTCCGAATTTCACGTTTCTACTAATAGCGGATACAGTTGTGCGTGTATTTAATTATGTCAATGTAATCATTTATTCAAAAATAATTCTATGAAATCTATATATGCTAATATTATAAAGAGGAAAGGTTTGTTTGTTTGTTTGGATTGAATAGGCTCAAGAACGGCTGGACCGATTTCAAAAATTCTTTCACTGTTAGGAAGCTACACTATTCTCGAGTGACATAGGCTTAAAAAAAGATGATCCGTGCGAAGCCGGGGCGGACAGCTAGTCATATTATATATAAATGAGGTCTGTTAACTTCTATCACGTACCTGGTTGTTGTCTACGAATTTACGCACTACAGACCGCGCGAAATCGGGATTATTCATCATTTCATTTACGAACCAGTCCACGGGAATACTGTTAACAAAAGAACATAAATACGAAATTAGTAAATCTTTTCTAGAATGTAGGCCATGTTAATTTAAAGATTTTAAATGTATGACAAAGAATATTATCTTAAATGAAACCGATTAAATGTGGGTACTGGTTACTATAAAATGCATTGGAAAAAGTAGGTACATATTCTCTAGTTGCCTTAACCCCCTATAAATTCGTTTTTATTACGACTGACTTCGCTCAAATATAATGACGCCATAAACGAAAAGGATTGAAATAGCAAAGAATAAAAAATACCACACTATAAATCGGGCAATTTCATTAAGAGGCGAGATGGTATTATTCTCTTAAAAAAATACGACCTCTATTATGATAGGAGACCTTATTTTTCTTTAGATCACTTTACTATTTATAAGTACCAATGTATTATGAAAAACCGTAAACAAATTAAATCTCGTAAGGACATAGGTATGAAATAGGAATATATGCATTTTCTAATGGAAGGCTGCTTGTAAAAGCCATGTTATATTTCATACAATTACTAAACTAATATACATATATAATCTAATACAAAATACAAACAAACAAGTGCAATACCTATCTACTTATTCAACGACAATTATAGTCTATATATTTATTGTGACCCTTGCTGTCATTGCATTCTAACCTATTTATAAAAATGTTTCCAGAAAGAACCCCCTAGATCCCATTCCATATGCAGTGTATTTTCAACCTCGTATCTCCGTTTCCGATTGGATCATGAGTTGAAATCCAAATAAGCCCAATATATAGCGTACCTACAAAAAAAGATCCGTTGTGTGAGTGGTCTCACTTAAGGAAATCTGTTTGCTCGGATTCGGACGTCTAATCCGTTGATTCAATTAAATCTGTGCTATACCGACTTGGATCACGTTTATACGACGAAAAAATATTTACTGATACATGAGTAGGTGTTCGTAGGTATATGTAAGGAAATAGAATCATTCAATTCAATACATATGGATTTGCAAAATAGCCCTATGTGCGACCAGGAAAGGTTAATTATATTAGCAATAAATGATTGTTTTCGAAATTTCTAAACCGTATCAAAGAACCACTCGGAACAATTTGTTGTGCAATTATCTACTCGCACCTACAGCAATTTATAACGAATCTAATTTAAATTAACCAATAGTATTGAGTTAATTTGGAAATGACCACTAATAAATTTAGGAATTGATAAATTGCAAATACCCGCTGACCAATGGCTTTTCACATGAATACCTACATTCCTACTATTATGGTTCAATTAAAATATTCTAAGTTTCGAGTACCTATTATTGCTACCCACCTGAATTTAATTACAAAAAATACCTGCTCGTTAAGTATTATTATATAAACAAAGATCAACCTAATAAAAAACTATAGAAAATGTTCTACGACGTAAAACCTGCCAATAAAGTAGTCCAAAAAACAAATCGAACTGTAACCTTCCAGTTGGACTTGTAAATACTTGTACCTTTCCAGAGTCTTTTCATCGGAAACCTCCTGTCCATCTCTTTCGGGTGCCTCCAGCATCTCCCAGAAGTTGTCGAGACCGTACACTGTAATTTGGAATAGATATTTTAATATAACGCTTTTCAACGAAGAAAATATATTTTAGGTTCCTGGGATAGAAAATCTGATAGAATGTGTTCCTTTATATAGATAATATAAAATTATAAACTCAGCTGACATTATTCAATAAAGAAACTAAGCTAAATTACATACAATAGGTAGTTACTGCAAGTTTGTCATTAGTTGAATAAAAAAATAAATAGGTAATACGTATCTAAGTATATAACTACTAAGTTAGAAAATGAAATAGATTCACTATTAGCTAGAATATTCCAATTCTTGAAACACCTTCAATCACAATTCCCAAGGTAAGTAAAACAATCTCTTTTTTAATGTCGGAGTTCAGATTGTTTATGAGAAATAAGTTACAGTCGGATTTCAGTACTCCAGTTGTTCTCCGAAAATGACAAAATAACGAACAGTTGCATCCGTTAATTAATAAAGCTGGATACAATAGCGCCCAACATTCGCAAGAAGCAGAAGAAATCCCAACAATAGATGTCCAGGTTATAGCACAAATAAAGCTCGTATCAGTAAGCACACATAACGTGATTCGTCGTGAGGTTTTTATTAAGCACTTCGAAAATGTTTGTGTACAGTTATGAATACTACTACTTGCTTACTTATTTATTATTTTAAGTGTGGAAGTTTCAGTTAAGTAATCATTATACAAAAACAATTTTGAAGTGCTGCTCAATATTTACCTTTTAGTATAAATATCATATCCACTATTATAATTCCTACTACATTTTAGCACAGTAAAATTTTAAGCGTAGGTAGTATGGATGTTAAATTTATATACTAAAGTAAGACAAGGCTGATGGGTACCTATAATATAACATACCTACCTACTAAAGGGCGGCGATATTGCTGTTATATTTTTTTAGTAAAAGCTGACACCATAGTATTCCTCGGGATCAAGCGGGCATATTCGTAGCTATACGTAGTCATTGTATTTTTATAACGTAAGCCTTTTAATTACGGTACGTACAATAGGTAACAGTTTATTTACCACAAGAATACAATATTTACATAAATAACCGTTTCATTACGGCTTTTTAAGTTCGTAAAGCTTAGTTTAATTGAAATTTATATTCATAGTGTCGGTTCGGACGTAGTACCTCCTGTGTTTTTCCGTATTTGATTTCTTTTACCGTAACCCCTGGCGATTAGGACTTTGGATCGTGGCACTTTAAACGTACCCCTTCTCACTCTATCTTCCTCTGATAACAGTTTTCAGTAAGTATTAATAATGAAATGAAATTTTCTTTTATCAAGCGGAATATTTTAATGAAATTGCCAAGCATTTATTAATATATTTCAAATGATGTCAAAAAAAAAGAGTTAAAATAGGTTTTTTTTTTTCTTTATTGTTAATGAAATTATTAAAAGCAATTTTCGTATTAATTGTTTATGCAAATGCATTTTTTCCATAAAGCTTCATAATATGCTTTCTTGGTGCAAATATTTGATGATTTTTACCTTCATCAACATTCTCATCATTACTACTCCTTTTTCCGAAGTCAGTGGCGACCAACATGGAACTCTTGGGGTTAAAACGCCTGCGGTAACCAATTTCTGTCAAAAAGAGGTTACATCAAAACCTATCACTTTATCTGGGCAGAAATAGTAAGAGTTCAAAGAACCAGTCAAAGTGGTTTTGTAAAAGAAATACACCGTCATAAGTAAATCATATTATTTTCTCGACGTGTTGTGTGAGTTATCTTGTCAAGTGTATTTCTCTCCGAATGTTTCTCGCACTTTATTCAAATCCAGTACTTTTAACGAAAACTGATTCAAAAACATTCGAGGAAAAATACCATACCAATTTGAATACACAGAAATAGTTATTCACTAACACAAAAGTTGCTTGTTATAAAAAGGTCGGTTTTTTACCTTTACACTCGATATAGGATTTTAACTTTGAAACCTAATCTTTTTGCATCATAACAAAAGAGCTGCAGTTCTTTGTGATCAGGAATAAAGCTTCTCGTTATTAACAAAGTCATTGGTGAGGTAGGTCTGGTATCTATTTCAACATGAAGCCGATGTTAGAATGACACGTTCAGGGACACTCGACCCAACAACAATAGGTACCTATGTCTATTATGACTAGTCCTGTGTCCGTGAACCTATTACCTACCTCGCCGAATAACAGTTTAAAGATAAATAAAAGTTGAATTAAGCTCTGACGTATTTTCAAAGTTAAAACCCAACATCGATTAAAACATATGTCAACATTAGGTACGTCACCTTCTTGTGATACATATAAGTACTAAGTACAGATAAGCTTTAGTTCCAAAGCAACATTTAGTCTACCTGTCTAGAGGTATCTTACATGAGTATCAGTTCTAAATGGGTTCACTTCATAAGCCAGTCTGCGTATATGCGACTGTACACACAGCTGAACTCTTTGGTTTTTCCAAAGCGCCAATTAACCGTCTTGTTTGGCGTGACTGCAGTTTATTTTTTAATCAAGGTACCTTCAGGATCCATTTCTGGAGCTCTTTTTCCAAAATCTCTCGCAATACCGACAGAAGTACTCTTAAATGTTGGTGTACCACGGTTAGTACGTTCCGGTGGTGTTTGATGTGCAACGTCCCCTTAATAATCAGTTAGAACAAAAAGATAAAAATAATGAAATGGTTATTGTTAATTTGGTTTTAATATTATTTCTTTTATTAATAGTTAACGCAGCCGAAAAAGACACAAGTAGGTAATTCCATTTTGGCTATTAGCAATAAATACATGGTTCAACTTAAGAGTAGTTAATAAATTAATATTTGTACATTATAAAAATAATATAATTATGATAAAGCTGGTAGAATTGTTTATAACATTTTGAATACCATCCCGTTACATAACACTGAATTTTCATAATAAATAATTATTCGATCCGCTTTCATAGACCGAAACTCTGTCCAAGTTATACAAAACAATTTTAGGGATCATTTGAATTTCAATGTAAGGCGACATGAAAAGGTAAGAACGAGTCACAATTCATAACAAATTATGCGCTCCATTAGCTTTCTAGTTGCACAAGTTATAAAACTTCGGAATAAGATGGATGGACCAAAGTGACGTCATTTTAGGTACCTATAGAATACACATGCTTTGAAATATCATGTTTTTCTTTAATAATACCTACATACATGTGAGTTTCTATGCCCTATATAGCATGGAAACATTTTCTTATTGTCGTTTACCTAGTTACTTAAATTTGAAAAAATAGACAATATATCTGTTATTAACACCATGTAAGTAAATAATAAATAAGTGAAGAAAAATATTTTATCTATAGTACAACTACATTAAATAAAATATTGTTCTTATAATAGCGTTATTTTCTGGAATATACCCGAAAAAGCAGCCAGTATTAGATACATACCTATCCAAATAGCGACTATTGTATTAGTCATCTTGAAGAGGAATGTATCTACACATGCGGAAGTGGACACATAGTCCTAAGATGTAAACCTTCGAGTTGAATAGTAGAATATTTAGCCAAAGTACACTAATCTTACCGTTCTTAGCATTTATAGCTGCAGTATGGATATCCTTAGGGTTTCCCACGTAGGACTGAGCCACAGTCAAGTGCGTTGCATTTAAGTTTACTTACTTATAGATAAACAAACAGAACTTTTTACTTGGTTGTAAATAATAATTTACCATGAAAATTTATTCTAATTCATTTTTTTTATGTCAGAACATAACAACAGAACATATATATATTCTTATACTTAGTTTTCTACATAGTAGAACACTATTCATCTAAAGGTTCGATTGTTGAAAAATCTATTTTAAACTTGTCATTGAATAATTATATCTATTTTGTCTTGTTTACTTTCTGTAAACTCTGTCTTAGTATATATATAGGTAAGTAAAGTTATAAATGTGCTGAATATTTTAAATTTTAATTCTCAAGATACATAGCATTCATACTAAATTATATTAAGTAAGCACTTATTAAGTTCTCTCTCTGCTAAAAAGCTCATCTTTTCGTAATTTTTATAGCCGGTCAGAGCTCCTGAATACGAAATTAAACCTGCTAGGGACTGTTGTGGGTGTGTTAAGCACGGGCGTTGTATCTGAGTCTCGGATGTTCTATATATGAATTTATTTATGTTTAACCGTTGTCTAGCACCCATAGACAAGCTTTGATTATTGCTTAGTTTGGGTTCACTAGATCAAGTGGTGCAAAGATTTTTATATAATTTTGTCTGTCACAGTAGATATGCCGGTCATGAAATATAACCTAGATGATGATCAAGATACTTACGTTCAGTCCTGGTGGATGGCCTGCCCCGCTTGCCGAAGCCCCTCGCTGTCATCATCTCGACGTTCTTGAAGCCGCGCGTCGGCCGCTGCTGCTTGGCCCTGGCCAGCCGGCCGTCGGGCGCGCCCTCGGAGAGACACGCGCACGCCGCTATCGCCACGAGGAGAAGTTGCATGGTGATGTTCATTGTAGACTGCACAAAAAACACAATTGGTACTATGGAAAATAAAGGTAGCTAGCTACACTTTTTGCTTAAAGTAAATACCCATTTTCAAGGTTAGGTAGATACAATTATTTAGGTGAAGATGCGGCTCAGAGACTTATAATATTATTAAGTATGATTCCTATCGCCGAATAAAAACGAAAGCAAGTTAAGTTTGTAATCCAATTTATGATTACATAGTTCTAGTAGTTAGTTAGGTACGATAATAAATGCCAAGTATAAATGTTATGGACCAGTTAGGTAGATCATTTTATCATGTTTGGAAAACCCCAGTCCAATTTGAAAGAAGTCTAATATTTATCCAGGATGCTACGTGAGACAATTCGAAATCATTTGACAGAGGATATGGTATGCACAATCCATCTGGAACCCAATTTTTCAATTAATGAAATCCTAAGGAGATATTGTTTATTCGGTTGTTCTTTATTTTATCTTTATTGTTGTAACTTTATAAAACTAGCGTTATTATAATATGTTAAGGTCTATTAACTTACTTGATATATCAACCATTACACCTCAGGTAACCTGTAGGTAATGTACCTAAGGTACTTCTATTAGATAATTTGCAAACTTTTCACTTATACAGTGTTAAGGGTGACATTATGGCGCACTTAAACTTTTACGAGGTGAAACTAATGTAGGGTGACCAGACACCGTTATAAGTCGTGTCCTGCTAACAAGACCTCCAACACGTTTTATAACATTTTCCAGAGAAACCTCGGACTTTATGACGTATTTTATCACTTTAAAAATAGTAAAAGTTATATTTGTTGCGGAAGACACCTTTATATATGTTACAAAGGGAATGAGCAGTTGATGATTGAAATTTAAACTACAATACTAAATATAAATTAATGAGTTAAATATCTCTGAACTTCATAGGACCCTGTAAATGCCTAAATTGAATAAAAATTATATTTACCTATGCAATTTCCTTTCTATAACCTGTATGTTTTTTTTGCACAAAATCTGTTTTAGTTATATTAGGCTAAGTACTTTCACGTCATTAATAATGATTACGTGTTAAAACAACGAGACCTAGGTAAGTACTACACTGTATTTATATCTTTATTGAATGACGAGGACATTGCCACGTTAGTCTAGGCAAGGAAGCCATAATCTCCAGAGTTAATCTAACCCTATATCCGGTAACAGCGTCGCATTCACTATGCAACTAAAACACATAAATAATCCTTTGCACTTTTTCAATAAGATTACCATGGCTCTGATAGGATAATACAAATAGGAACTGAACGGAAATGTTACATAAAATGTGAGTGGTTTTTTGTCATAGTTTATTTTATTGCGGAATAGGATTACGTATTTAAATCATACCTTGAGGAAAGCGCTAAGTTCAAAGTGGAGTTGTCTGCAGTTGCAGAAAAAATAATAGAAGTAGGTATGTCTAAACAATCAGTTCCTAACTTTTCCTGACGGTAGGTAGGTACCGAAACATTAGCAGATGCAAAAAAATGTTTAGGTACCTACATTGTAGAGGTGATACTACAAAACTACAACTTAAAATGTATAAAAGTACAAACAGGAAACACCAACGATATAAATCAATACTGCAATTTACAATCTAAGTACCTACAAACAAAAATAAATTTGGCCAAGTAATCGACTAACTCGGCTGTAATTGCTTTTCATTTACGAAGCACACGATCCTATTACAATAATGTTTTCAGTAGATTGTTTGGTGGCAAGCTAATAATTGATTCATAATTAGATACTCCGCTATCGGAAACTGGGAACTTTGTCAGTGCGAACGACATTGTATGGCAAATTTGCGTCAGTTTGTTAGGGACTAAAAGCATTTAGATGGTTCACTAAGCAACACATTTCAAACCAATATGTTACAGTGAGAAACAATTATAATATATGCCTAAACTGATGGAAATGCAACTTTCATTATTATTTACGAGCTTTTATTGAACATAAAATTTAAGTAAGTATGTAAATATGTTAATATGTGCCGGTAAAATCTTGCAACTCAATTTTGTGAGATATATTTATTAAAATTTAACCGATTCGGCTGAAATTTTTAATAGGCGCACGTTCAGTTTGGATGACAATGCATGGTTAACTGTGTGACGTTATTCTTAAACCAAATTACTTAAGGGGGTTCAAGGAAAATCAAAATATGTCTACAAATATATGTACCTATGTACCGAAAAAGGTATCAAATAAAAGACATTCACATGTAGGTACTATCAACTGTGCTGGCGATGTTACACCTTTAAGGCAATAATCGCTTGAACGACCCTGGTACCTGGCGGCTGTGTGTGAAGCAACAAGTGCAAACAATTTTTTTCTAAAATGGCATACCCCGAAAGCATGCGATAGTACATTGTAAAATTAAATCTATTATGATAGGTGAAGTTGTTCTAAAATTATCTCTATAAAAGCTTGGTTTAAGAGAATTGTATTATTTTAATTTATTAGTTAAAATGAATCTACCTAAATAATAAGAAAATGGTTGAGAGTCATCTGTTTTTATCTTTTCACATCGGGAAGGAGCAACATTGAAAATAAATAGGTACTTATAATTGTTCTCCCTTTATTAACTTCAGGTTCTTTCTATTTTGGATCAGTGAGCCACACTGGTATAATTAGATACATGGTTGGCCGATCACGCCGATACATCATCCGAATTGAATAACAAACATAACAAGATCGTACAAATTGAATTACAAATATGTGAATATATACCTATCGTATGTAAATTTCAGATTACATAAAACTATCCGGGCAATATGGGTGTAGAACCATATTCGGAGAATTCTAAGTTATTTTAAATACCTACATATTATAGATATATTTTGTTAATAGATTACTAATAATAGGCACTTACTTTAAAGTCAGGTGCTATGTCCGATTGTATTTCTAAACAAGATGGTTCTTTTTCTTGTCTACCTACCTACCCTTATTATATTTACTGGTATAAAGGTATGTAGCTCAATACTTTTTTCATCTAATGCTGAAATTTTAGTAGGTACCTAATAATAGTTACGAGAACGAATTTTGATATCGGCTTTATAAGGTGCATTTGTGTGCTTAATAATGTGCCAAATTGGTATTTATGGGTTAATTAATCAATTAAAATTGTAAAAATATTTTTATTTAGTTTTTTGACTAGACTTTTGTATTTATTCTACTATGTAGGTACATAAATTATACATACTTCATTATAAATTCTCAGTTAATAACCAGGCTAAGTTAATACCTTGAAAGAAAATTACTTAGATAGGTATTTACCTAAGTAGAAAAATTAAGTAAGGTCGGCGAAGATATTCTTAATATTGTATTATTAGATATGTAGGTAACGTACTATTTTTTCCTTTTGTGGTAGGTAGAGCAAGAATCTCAACAAAGGTTCACATAAAGGTGATGTCAAAGAAAACAATACTTGTGTGTTTAAATATATGTATCGTATAACAACTAGTACCTACCTACCTGCTCGTTGTTCATTTTAAACACGAGAATATTGTGTTTTCAAAGCTGCGGAAATAAATGTTGTGGGATGTCCTTTGTAGTTGGTTCCCTATCCGGAATTTCAAAATACTGAAGCAACAGTTAGAAATGAGTAAGGAATTTTTATATCTAAAATAATAATAAGAAGAAAAAATTCAAACATAAGTTGTTTGAAGTTTCCAACTAAGGAATACTAAGTAATAGACCTAGGGTTGGTATTTATTTCAAAAGCCGTCATCATATTACCTACTAATAATGCACTCGGAGTGGCAACTTACTGTATAAGAAGACCAGGTGCATTAGGCTAAGGGGATTTACTACGATCACGCTTTTTGCTCGAACTTGAAATGTATCACTGCGAGAATTCAATTTTAAATTTAATTACTTACAATATTCAACGGGGTAACGACCTTTTTATGACTTAGGTCCTTCTGTTTCTAAAAGACCAAATTTGTAAATCCATTAGTCAACATCGTTAATCATTAAATTTTACGAGTTACTCGCACTAATTGCAACTGCACATGAGGGCAGTGCGCTTGGCGTGCGTGTCGCTAAAGCTGACAGCTGTTGGTAAATGACGGGCTACGGATGAACCACCTGGGTCAATATCATACACAATGATTGCCAATCTGACCTGGGGCACAAGTAAACGTAATAGAACCTAGGTATCTACATAACGCAATAGGATGAAAAATCTAGCTACGAACTTATAAGCTAACCAGAAGACTCGTGGTCAATTCTAATCTACTTATCTCATTAAATTATCTAGTGTCAAAAAACATTGAATGTGACTTGTCTATAGGAAGATCTACGATGACTTGAATAGATATCTGATACAAGATTCTCCTACACTGTTTTAAGTGTTACCAGTGCACCGACGGCAATACGCTGAAACATGTATATGTGTACACAAATAGAATCATATAATATAATAACGATTAGATCACACATTATTTGTACTTTTTTGTGCAATAGATGATGTGATTGATTAGTAAGTTCGGTATAAGAATCGATACAGATCCCTGTCTCCAAATACAAGTAACACGAATATTGTTTAGTATCAGCAATGTACTATATTACAAATTATTATTATGTACCTTCCGTTCAATTTAAAATAAACATGACTTGATCCATAGAAATCAGCCGAAAGGAGACAATTTACTTTTGATCCAGGAGAATCTACTACTACTACAGAAGGCGATATTTTGGCAGCTTATTTGAAGCATGTAACACTGTGTACAATTCGGAGCATATATTGTTTCTTAAATAAACAAACTGATCTCTGACACAACAAATGAATGACTCCATGTACGTGCATTGATATGCTGACCCTATTAAAGACCGCAACTTGATTTGACCGACAGAGCAGTCACGGTGAAATAAATACCCAGTGTGTTGGATCCCGAGCCCTCTTCAGTACGTAACCCTTCTGAAGTTAATTAAAAAAACAATTGACTATCCCAACAAGAACAATACTATTCTGATTTTTTTTTTATCAAACAAGAATATTAAAATAAAAAATACGTAGTACAATGTAGAGTGCATGCTCTTAATAAATTATATCTTATCTTATCTTATATATATATAAAAGAAAGTTGTGTTAGTTACCCCGTTTATAACTCGAGAACGGCTGAACTGATTTGGCTGAAAATTGGCGGGGAGGTAGCTCGGAGCCAGGAAAAGGACATAGGATACTTTTTATCACGTTCCAGTAAAAAAAAAAGAAAAAAATATTAAGCTGATTTGTTAAAAATAGTATAACAAAACGCAACAATGACAACTGTCAAATCGACATTGCCGGGCGGGACGAAGTCTGCCGGGACCACTAGTTTCAGATAAAGTTACAATTTGTCCTGAACCTAGATTTCTTATGAACTCCAAACTAGGCTGAGCTTCCTTTCTCTTGTTATGATTCATAAGGTTTAATAGAGATAATTAAGTTTAATATGGACTAAGATAATATAATCATTAATTAACCTTTGTTTAGACTAAGTTTATACAGAGCTAACTAGCAGATGTTTACGTTAGAACTCAGGGTTAGATTGGATTTGAGTTTACTTTAGGTAGGGGGAAATAGTTTTAGATTGTTATCCTCTTATATAAATAATACTAATACGAGCATTTCTAATATATGTATAATTATATACCTTGGTATAAACAATATATACGTAGGTACCTAAACGTACAGTTTAAAAACGACAAATCCAATGTTCACCAAATTTTCAAGGAAGTTGGGTAACATACTAATATTATGATTTTATTTTCCAGACAAAATTAACATTTAATAGGCTTTGAAATAAATACATCATTATTTGGTCAATTCAAAATCAGTTTAAATAAATCAGTCCGTCAGTTAGTTAAACAAATCAGTTTAGAGTTAGTCTCTTGACAATTTAACAGAATCGCTTATTACTTACTTTGCTGTAGGTACCTATTTAAATACAATAATGTACTTAATGTATTTAATAGTCACGAGTTGAATACAATAATATCAGTGTGGACATTAGTCCGTATAGTTAAAAGTGACTGAACTGTCGGAAATAAAAATAGAATCCACATACGAGTAGCCATTGAAGGTGCAATCATGCACATGACAGCTAATCTGATGTATATCTGAGGTATTCATGATATTGAACGAATAAGTAATTAATTTGGTCTTCACTAGGAATCGTATAGCTGCAAATGTATCTCTTTGATCAACACGGCCGCAGACAAGCCTTTGAATCCGATTTTGCTGTTTTGTCAATAATTACTTGCTAGTAACAACCATATGAATTCATATTTCTAGTAAAGAACTATTTTAACTGCAAATTTAATGTAGGTAGTCATTATAGGCACGTACCAACTAACTTAATACAAATATTTTAAGATTACGTTATAATCCTTACTAATATTATAAATGCGAAAGTAACTCTGTCTGTCTGTCTGTCTGTCTGTTACGCTTTCACGCTAAAACTACTGGACCGATTTTAATGAAATTTGGTACAATGAAAGTCTGGAGCCTGAGAAAGGACATAGGCTACTTTTTAACCGACTGCAAAAAAGGAGGAGTTCCATGCGGGCGAAGCCGCGGGCAGAAGCTAGTTTATTATAAGTAGTTTAATTTATTTTAGTACAATTTTATAATAAAAAGCACTTCATTCTGATTACTTGTACCTTTCACTTCAGACTATATAAAATAAACCTTTAGATTTTCACAGAAGGTACGCGAGAACTTACAAAAAAGAATGAAAAAAGCGACAAGAAATATTTTTCACAATAAGAACAGGGAGTTCTCTTTTTCCCGTCTGAATGTAAATATAATTTCACCTTTCTTTAAGTTTATGAATGTATTTTTTATTTTTTATTTAACAATATTTCTTATAATATATAATGTTTTCGAAGCTTTTTTGTTTTTCATAAATTACTCAAGTGTATCTAAGGCATGATGATTTTGGTTACTTAGTATATTATTAAAAATTGACCTACCAATATTGTTAAATAACATTATTGTTACAAATACCTACTTTAAAATATTTAAGCAGTATATATTTTAATGACATCAATTAGAGAAAATACTTTTTTAACATAACTGAACCCTGCTTGATGCACCTACCTAAGTAATAGCAATTTATTTTTTTGTTAATTTAATATTAAATTGCAATTACTTCAAATTGTTACAGAAGTGCTTATCTGTGGAGAGCACAATATAGGTAATACTTTGGTACACACAGTTTCAATTTAATTTTAGTGCCACAAAAGGTTTTTTTTTAACTAAGTGAACCCAAAATTAAATGAACACGTTTCCAAATATGTACATTTCGCTATCACGAATATCTAATTCAATTTTGGTATATTGCTAATCGGACAGAACAGTACCTACTTGAGTGCATTATATATAGGTACGGTGACAAAATACTTTTATTGTTGTAAAAATGTTTTTAGGTACCTATATACTTGAAATGGCTTTATAACTCAAAGATTATTACATACCTATGTAAAACAGAATTGCAAATTCGATTGCATATTTATTTGATTTAAAAATATATATTACCTATTATTTTGTTCTTATACAATAGAAAAGTTTTTAAGCTTAATACCGTAAACATATTAGGTGTAATTTTGTGCACGTAAGTTGCTTTTATAATTGTATTTTCATCCCATTATATTTTGGTGTCATTTCCTCTGTTGTCCACCTCAAAGGAAAGTCACAACCAAACGTTGCAGTAAAATTACCGTGTTTGTGTCGGTATTTTCGGAATGGAAACATTTAAAAACTAACAGTAAAAATAATAAAAATATTTTATAACAACTTAGATTAAGTTGTATTTTATATGATATAATAATAATAATATACACAGGTAACTAAATATATCCTTTAATAAACATTTTGCTCAAACTCGGCCAATGTACGTATAGTCGTAAATTCAAATCAAATTACAGCAGTACTTGATCTAATCTAGTAAGTTTACGCAGCTAATTATTAAGGCTGGAATGTTGGTAATATCCTAATATTGGAATGAAACAAGTATTTACGGATTTAACTCGCGTATTTTTATTTTATTTTATTTGCTGACGTTTCGGATCTTTACAGTTTCCATAATCGTAGCACGACTGAGCTGACAATAGTCTTACGCTAAAGTCTTTAGCGAACCGCGCAGGCATCAGAAATTATAATATCCTAATATCCTAAACTCTAAATAATGAAATCAAGTAATTCGTAGATTATCAGTGTAAACCCTTTTCTGAATGTAGGTACCTACGTAATAATAAATTTAAGTAAGTACCTACATACTAGGTTCACATAATATATTTCGTAACCTATCTATAAGATTGACAATTATTCATATTAGGTATTATTTGAAAGATGTACCTTAGACAAAATTGGCACACATGTGACACGCGGAAGTAAATCAAGAAAACTAAATAATTTTCCGATATCTCTTAAACTATCATTTAATGCCACTACTAAATTCAAAGACCTTTCAAGTGTGCATAATTTTAACGTCGAATTTGGGAAATGACCGTTGAAAATTTTATCACTGGGGTCTGGATCAATTTGTGTTTGATAGCCGCCTGTTCCCTCCTCTAGAATAAATTTATGGTTGATCATGTTGGCATCTTTACGTATATAATAACATAAGATATGTATGGAGTGGGCAGGCATACATTTAAAGCTTACAGGTATCGGCCTGCCCATCTTGCCTACTAACTGATAAAGGATTATCCGCTAAATCGAATCAAATAGGTATACGATTTCACTTAAAATTGGCCATTTCGTAATAATCATAATTTCAAGTATATGTTTCGTCCTGCATCAGTTAACACCCTGTTACAAAAAAGGGTAAAACAATTCCCAATAGAAATAAGTTTTAAGTGAATAAGTAATAATGAAAGTAAGCCATATAATTAAGGGCGCGCCTATAAAGTAACCTGCTTTGTCCTTGGGGGTTTTATGTGTAAAAATTGTGTGTGAAATTACTAAATAATAACTAATACTAATACTTAACAAAAGTAGGCACTCAGTATGTAAAGCAAAGAAAATTATCAAGCATGTGAACGGATTCTGGAATAAATCAATCAGGACTTGAGAAAATTCTCGTTTCCTGTTAGTGGTAAATTTAAAATCTTTGCGAATCCTAATTTACGTTCCTTGTCGGCTGCCGGTTTTACTAATCTTGGTTCTTACATTTTTAAATACTTACCTATTTATTTTAGACATTTATATCTATGCTATGAAAATGTTTCTGTTGCAAGAACTAAATTTCTTCTTTGTTTAAATCGTTATTATTTAAGTAAGTATAGGTACTTCCTAAGTTTTTCCAATAATTGGATATGTTCCTTAATTAGGTACCAAATATCAGTAATACTGGAATCATTTATATTCAATAAAAATCCGTACTAGATAATTTAATTTTCCTATTGCCCACCTACTTTAATCAAATAAACTATTAAATTGAAATTCGGTCGGTAGCAAAATCTCTTCAAATTACTGAGGAACTTATCTAATTGAACACAAGTTCAACAAGAGTTTTGCAAACCGATTGACTAGATCAAGTATTGCGGTCCCGCAGTAGATAAAGGTAACGAATGAGATTATATTAACACAACTAATAGTAGTAATTATACTTTCGTTAAATTTTATTTGATATTCTATCGAAAATTACGTTAGAAAATAAACACGGGCAGGATGCTTGTAAAATGCATAGAATTTACAATAGAAGAAAATTCAATAGAAGTAACGAATTACATTAATAAACATTAATTATGTACATTTAGCGTTATATTACTGTCAGCTCAGTCGTGCTACGATTTTGGAAATTGTAAAGAATCCGAAACGAGTTAAATCCGTTAATAGTCGTTTCATTTCAATGTGTAACACCGCGAAGGCATCAGATTTTTTTATAATAGGTACCTACTTATAATCTACTCACTTGACAGGGCATTATTGAAACCTAGCGTTGTAAGGGGCGCCTGTCGAGATTCAACGTATTTTTATTTTATTTTATTTGCTGACGTTTCGGATCTTTACAGTTTCCATAATCGTAGCACGACTGAGCTGACAATAGTCTTACGCTAAAGTCTTTAGCGAACCGCGCAGGCATCAGAAATTATAATATCCTAATATCCTAAACTCTAAATAATGAAATCAAGTAATTCGTAGATTATCAGTGTAAACCCTTTTCTGAATGTAGGTACCTACGTAATAATAAATTTAAGTAAGTACCTACATACTAGGTTCACATAATATATTTCGTAACCTATCTATAAGATTGACAATTATTCATATTAGGTATTATTTGAAAGATGTACCTTAGACAAAATTGGCACACATGTGACACGCGGAAGTAAATCAAGAAAACTAAATAATTTTCCGATATCTCTTAAACTATCATTTAATGCCACTACTAAATTCAAAGACCTTTCAAGTGTGCATAATTTTAACGTCGAATTTGGGAAATGACCGTTGAAAATTTTATCACTGGGGTCTGGATCAATTTGTGTTTGATAGCCGCCTGTTCCCTCCTCTAGAATAAATTTATGGTTGATCATGTTGGCATCTTTACGTATATAATAACATAAGATATGTATGGAGCGGGCAGGCATACATTTAAAGCTTACAGGTATCGGCCTGCCCATCTTGCCTACTAACTGATAAAGGATTATCCGCTAAATCGAATCAAATAGGTATACGATTTCACTTAAAATTGGCCATTTCGTAATAATCATAATTTCAAGTATATGTTTCGTCCTGCATCAGTTAACACCCTGTTACAAAAAAGGGTAAAACAATTCCCAATAGAAATAAGTTTTAAGTGAATAAGTAATAATGAAAGTAAGCCATATAATTAAGGGCGCGCCTATAAAGTAACCTGCTTTGTCCTTGGGGGTTTTATGTGTAAAAATTGTGTGTAAAATTACTAAATAATGACTAATACTAATACTTAACAAAAGTAGGCACTCAGTATGTAAAGCAAAGAAAATTATCAAGCATGTGAACGGATTCTGGAATAAATCAATCAGGACTTGAGAAAATTCTCGTTTCCTGTTAGTGGTAAATTTAAAATCTTTGCGAATCCTAATTTACGTTCCTTGTCGGCTGCCGGTTTTACTAATCTTGGTTCTTACATTTTTAAATACTTACCTATTTATTTCAGACATATATATCTATGCTATGAAAATGTTTCTGTTGCAAGAACTAAATTTCTTTTTTGTTTACCTAAATCGTTATTATTTAAGTAAGTATAGGTACTTCCTAAGTTTTTCCAATAATTGAATTTGTTCCTTTATTAGGTACCAAATACTGGAATCATTTATATTCAATAAAAATCCGTACTAGATAATTTAATTTTCCTATTGCCCACCTACTTTAATCAAATAAACTAAATTGAAATTCGGTCGGTAGCAAAATCTCTTCAAATTACTGAGGAACTTATCTAATTGGACACAAGTTCAACAAGAGTTTTGCAAACCGATTGACTAGATCAAGTATTGCGGTCCCGCAGTAGATAAAGGTAACGAATGAGATTATATTAACACAACTAATAGTAGTAATTATACTTTCGTTAAATTTTATTTGATATTCTATCGAAAATTACGTTAGAAAATAAACACGGGCAGGATGCTTGTAAAATGCATAGAATTTACAATAGAAGAAAATTCAATAGAAGTAACGAATTACATTAATAAACATTAATTATGTACATTTAGCGTTATATTACTGTCAGCTCAGTCGTGCTACGATTTTGGAAATTGTAAAGAATCCGAAACGAGTTAAATCCGTTAATAGTCGTTTCATTTCAATGTGTAACACCGCGAAGGCACCAGAATTTTTTATAATAGGTACCTACTTATAATCTACTCACTTGACAGGGCATTATTGAAACCTAGCGTTGTAAGGGGCGCCTGTCGAGATTCAACGAGTGCCTGTCTAGCTTAATAGCATTAATACGCACTAGACATTTTCTCACGATACTTTCTACAATGGCGTAAGGCTATGATATGATATAATTATTATGACGAAATTACTCCTAATATCAATGGGAACATTTTTACCAAAATAATTAATTTAAATAACTTGAACTGGTTCTTCATATTATGCTAGTTAAATACGTCTACTTGGAGTCGATATTTATTTATTTTGTTGAAAATTCGTTCCATCGTTCTTAAGATTGACGATATTTATACCCACACATGATCACATAAATACGCTACATAGATTGAGATACCTAAAATACGCACACGTGTTATAAGAGGATTTAGCTTATAAACCTCTTTTCGCAAATAATCGGTACCTAAAACCGGCTTCCATTGAAAAAGTTATACGTAAAGTCTCATACGAGTCTGAAATATGAGTAGCGTGAATAATAAAATAGGTGCCTAACGTAATATGATAAGTAAGTATGTAGCGAATTAGTAACAATTCCTTCAGAAAGTAATGAGTGGGATTGCATGTTAAAACTTTGTATGCTCGTAATTGGATGTTCTTGGAATAGAGGTAGATACGTGCCGGCGGCGTGTTCACGTAGACTTTATAAAACACCTTGTGTGAGAGGATTTATCTTGAAAAATTCAAATGTCAATTTAAAACTAAAACTTTTTAGTTGAAGCTGTTTTCTAATCTCTCCTACTTAAATGTTATCTTAAATCTGAGGTTAACATTAAGTTTTGTTATGTAGTTTATTATAGTACTAGTTAGACTAAGTAGGTACCTATGACAATAGTAAGGTTCGCTACGTAAAAGTATTGACAGATGATTTTAATAAATACCAATTTCAAAATACTCTAATTCTTTTTTAAAGTTCATATTAGTAAGTAAGTATTTCAGATCCAGTAAGTATTCAGTGAGATCTTAAATATTATAGATTCACTCATATCGAACAGGTTTGACTTGTATGTCTTGCTATATGATTTATAATGATATACTTAGTACCTACCTATATATTTGCAATGTAGGTACATTTTAATGCATAATATATTATTGTTTCCCAATAATTATTGACTCTATTTATAATGTTCAACTTTGATCACGATAATTGCTTTATTAATAATCCTGATACAAGTCAGTTGCTTTATTAAATTCCATATGTACAGTCGGTGTCAAATACATGGAAGCGCCCAAATCGATTTAATTAGTAGATAGGTATATTAGAGTAAGATCCCAGAGCGATCAGACGTAACTCATTTTCACACGAATGAAACCTTAAGTTTTCAGTAGCGTCTCGTGTGCCTTGAATACCTACGCGCTTGTGAAAACTTGCCGAGTGACAGGCAGTTTTACCAGGTGAGGAAGGTAACTAATAACTTTTTAATAAAAAAATTTAACCGCCGAAAAAAAACGAAAAGGCAACAAAAAATAATAGCGCACTGAAAAGAGAAAAATAATAATTTTGTCTTTTATAACGACTATTATTTTGGTTGTAATGTCTGTTATTTTTGAAGTTGGTGCCAGCTGGTGCAGCAACTCTTCACTCTCAACTCTTCACTAAGGTGCTCAAGTTCGTTTGAGGCTGGCACCGACTCCAAAAATATCAGACATTACAACCAAAATAATAGTCGTTATAAAAGACAAAATTATTATTTTTCTCTTTTCAGTGCGCTATTATTTTTTGTTGCCTTTTAGTTTTTTTTCGGCGGTTAAATTTTTTTATTAAAAAGTTATTATTTTATAATTTTCTGTGGCCATAATTTATACAAATTATTACATGCTTAATTTTTTTTAATTATTTTTAAAATAGCTACCTACCTTGTTTTTGCTATTAACCCCCCTTTTCTCACCCTTAGGGTAGGTTTCTTTTTTCCAAACTTTTATGGGATTAACTTTGAGGTATGCCCTATCCAATAAAAAAAGAATTATCAAAATCGGACTACTCTGTAAAAAGTTACCCATGGTCAAACGATACAATCGATGCGTGAAAATTTAATCATCCCCTATTTTTCTACCCTTAGGGTCGGATTTCTTTTTCCAAATTTAAATGGGACCAATTTCGAAGTATACCCTTTCCAATAAAAAAAGAATTATCAAAATCGAACCACCCTGTAAAAAGTTATGCGTGGTCATACATAAAAAAAAAAAAAAAAAAATATACGCGTCGAATTGAGAACCTCCTCCGTTTTTTTCGTCGGTTGAAAATAAGAGTTATTTAACTTATTTTCTCATGGCTGATTTTTATATAATGACATATGTCATGTAGAATATTATTTTAAAGTAATGTATATAAGTGTCAAAAACATTTGATTGACCAGAACTTTTGTCAGACTATATATTATTATTTTGATATACTAGAGCGCCAAAGCTACTAAGTGAAGTACCTACATTTCTCAAATAATAATATTTTTCCGACACGTCACTATAGTTTATAGTGAGTCTTAAATTACACTCGGGTTACGTTTAAATTTTGCAACTTAAACTGTTGATATCCCAACCTTTTCAGTGGCTCCATTCCAGAATCATGTAAACAATCCCATGAATTAGTTACACATAAACTAAACCCGACAATTCATTTGCATTTCGGCCCGCGTTGGAGATCGCTTAACACGAGGGACAATACTTTAAGCCTTACTTGAAATAGATTACGTTTATATCGAGAACAAGCAAATATATATGTTTGGGTCAGAAGCCGGAATCGTTTGCTTTGAATTCGTATTCGTATGGGTATTACGCATTAGCTGTTGATATATAAATTATTTAGCGTATTGTCTTATATCAGTTTTTATGTGTAGTTCCGTTCTCCACAAAATTGAAAATGTACAATTTTTCTGTTATATTAGAGTAATACAAATTCAGGAACTTAATCAAATAAATAAATAATCTTTACGTCACAGCAAATAAGATATTCTTTAGTAGGTAGGTAAACCAATTGAAGAAAATCGTGCTAAAACTGATTACTTAAGCAAAATGTAAAAAGGAAATATTTTCACAGTCTTTCGAGGGAGTATACTTAATTGATGCTTCAAATGAATAAATTAGTACAGTAGGCCATAACTTCACTCAAAAAAATTGGTAGTAATTTACAGCCGGACGTTTATCATAGAGAATGGGTTAGATTGCAGTTTTAAAACATAATTTTATAAAAAAAATCCATCTATAGACAGGTGCTACAAAGGGCTTTGGTCCACAGGCCGATATTTTTTCGGTTAAAGCATCCTACGCTGTTCTTAGTTTATACTTCTTTGGATTTGTAGTCCCATATATATTAATCAACAGCGCTCAAGTAACACACAGACAAATAGTCCAACATTTGTTTATGTTAGTATAGGATTAAGAGATCGTACGAAATCCAGGGTCCATTGGATATGCCAAATAATCGTAAGAATTCTTTACCTGAGTTAAAGGACAATACACTATAATGCGAAATGTTTATTAGGTAAGTATACTTTAAAAAAACCCTACTTTACGTTTTTTTTTTAATTATAATATTATGGAAGAACACATTTTTTTCCCATAACACCGTAAACGTAGATTTCTACTTCATAACCTTATGGGATGAATTTCCTAATATATAAAATTACATTTTCAAAGTAAACCCATTGAAGGAATAAACATTTTCGTATCGCCTTTCACCAGGATAAAATTACCTCCAGGCCAGATTATCTTAAGACAAAGTGAAATGACTTGTCCTGTTATAGGAAATAAGCATGAGGAAGTAAGTTCATGATCTTATTATAATAACTAGGTACCTACCAAGGAAACTTAATTCTAATTGTAATTTATAGGTACGATCCTAGTCTTTAGAATAACCCTTCCAAATAATTTTTCTCATCATAATCAACTCATTTTGGGTCAAATAACTTTCCTCAATTTCAAACCTGAAATGAAAATGTTACATGATATTTTCCACATTAATTAACATTTCCTGGACCCTAGTGAGATAGGATTAACAGAGAATGTACATAAATATTTTACGCAAATAAGTATCTATTTCGCGGAAGTTTTAATCACGTTCCACATTTAGAGTATATAATTAGAAATGCATATCTACCTGTTCACCAATTGCCTAAATAACAAGTCTAATTATACATCTTTGAATAATAATCATACTAGGTATCTACTTTAAATGCTAATTTGATAATATAATTTAAAACCTCTAAATACTATTTTTATTTTTCTTAACGCCCGTTCTTTATTATAATTATAGTTTTAAGTTCTCATCATAAGTGAATTGTAAAATTCTTCATGAGAATAAATGATCTTTAAACCTAAACCTAATTTGATAATATAATTTATGATAATGACTATTAAAAAATTCGATTGCAATACCATTTTTTATATCAAATCAACAAGGAAACCCGCCTAAAATCAACTAGTGAGTTAATTATTTAAACCTATTGTAGAACGTCTGTTATTCACTAATGGAGTGGCGCGAATCTCATTAATTACCTACCTTTTGAACAGAATCTGCCTGTTACTTCATTATATTCTAGCACAAAGTAAATATATTGAATTTTGTAGAGGGATCTCTGACAGGCGAATAATAAGTAACTTCGGTTAATTTAATACTGTTCGCTTGGTAAGATGATCCTTGAGTATTGTATGTCAAGAGAGGGCGACCAAATAGCTTGAAGTAATTAAAATTACTAGCGATGATGACAAACTATTAGGTAGGTACAGAAAGCCACCATAGCTATTGAAAGGGTTAATGGAAAATAATAAATTTCATATAATTATAGATAACCCCGTTAATTTGATTACATGCGTAGTTCCACTCACCGCTTATTCGCAATAAAAATATTATACATTTTATTATGATTATTTTAGTATTTATAACATAAGTTATAATAGATTGGTGCTATGTACATAAATATAATATATCATAATTAAAGATAAACAATTTTTTAAACCAAATATATTTTTTATTGTCATAAGACTTCGTCTATTTAAAAAGCAACTGGTTGCCCGGGTAAATTAGAAATGCTTTGTTGTTGAGTTTTTGTAACTGAGAACTACACAACCCAGTGTTACCAACTATATACCTACCATATTAGTTAGCCAATAATACATTCAAAATTATTCCAAGAACTAGCGAAATATCAGTAGGTAAATATTATGATTAGGTGAATTAGAAGGCCAATTCATCACTGTCACTCTATGCTGCTTCAGTTAACCTTTTATTGCCACAAACCTTGATGCTCAGCTGAATTTATAGAATCGGTCCACTTATATCATATTTTAATAATACACATAATATATTAAACACAACACCTGACTAGGATTATGTACGCAAGGTAACTAATACGCAAATTTCAATGAATAATTTATTTTAAGTTCATATGAACGGAGCTTAGTTAAATCAACGTACCTATCTATTCTGGTCCTATTTTTTAAAAACATTTGACCTTTGAAGCTGGAATTGATATTAGGAAACTTCAAACAAATACCTTGCCAGGAAATGAGCTAACTGATTTAATATAGAACTTACGAATTAACTTTCATTGTTGGTGAAGAACAAGCAACGGTTACTTCCGTAGCAGGAAACGAGCGTACAATTAGGTACATTTCATTCAATAAAATTGTAATTAAATCCCACGATTTATTATATTAACAAAATTGCGTTACCTGTATCGTAGCAAGAGCATCGATGTGAAATCTATCTTTATAAAAGAAAGTCGTGTTAGTTACTCCATTTATAGCTCAAGAACGACTGAACCGATTTGGCTGAAAATTGCTGGGGATGTAGCACCAGGAAAAGGACATAAGATACTTAAATCGATTCTTTTCCGGGCGGGACGAAGTCTGCCGGGACCGCTAGTACGTAAATATAATAAAATACTACATTAATCTACGAAAAATCCTCGGGCACCGCACCATCTTAAAATGAGTATACATATATATTTCTCTAAAGAACTATACACATATAATAACCAGGCAATAATCTAAAAAGATTACAAGTAACGGCCTTCACTAATCGCGTTATTCATCTCTCACTTATAATATTTTTTATTTTACATTGAAATTTGTTCACAAACCAATTTAGATGAAATTTAAAAAGAATTGTTTAATCTATAAAAAACGGCCGGGCAAGTTATGATCAAACTTCTTGAACTTAATCTTACTTGTAAGTTACATCTTATCCCAAAGTTTATTTTGTATCACGATAAAATGTCCAGTGTACCTACACTCAATTTATGACCTATACAGATCAGAATCTTGTATAGTTTATGTTTTTCTTTTGCCGGTTTATGAAACATACATATCCAAACTAAACAGATGGCCTTGAATTTTTTGTACTTCTGCATTCAAACTGTGCATAAGTCGATTGCTACGAAAGTTGAGCCGTCGTAGCAATTTCTAGCGTAGCAGTAACATTTCGTAGCACCTTATTAGGAGGTGCTACGCCGCTACGGCTGCAGCAAACAGTCAAGTTATGGCGTTACTGCACTTAGCATGATATTTATTGACTATTTAAATGATAATTTATGATGCATTTGTGGTTATTGAACATGCTGGCGCTGTATAGATTTCAAACGTCAGAATAAAAAATAATTTAAGCGAGTTAAATCTGTAATAGTTGTGTTATTTATTTCAATGTTGATATACTCGTAAATGAAATCATGAAATACCTATTATATAATGCGTTTTAAAAAAAAACATGATTGTAATTGTTTTACGATCTACTAGATATGTCTGTGTAGATATGGAGGTATACTATGCAAGTATTTATTATTCTGCTCACGTCACTGGTACTAAAACGTTAAGCGTCACTATTCACAAGCATTTCCATTGTAATAATAAAAAAAAAAACATTCAGAATAACACGAAACGGAAACTATACACGTCAAACAATGCTGTACAATTTAAATTTCAGAGCTAACTAACTGTTGCACGTTACGTTTTGCCTTTGAAGTAAAGCTCAATGGATAATCGTGTAATAATAAAAGAACAAAAATAAATTTATACAATTATTATAGTAGAACAGATTGTACAGCAACTTTGTCATATACCTACCTCCTATAATCGGGACCACGAAATTATTTTTATTACTTCGGTTACCTCATTTATATTTCTGTTGTTTGTTTTTAGTGACACCTAGCCTCTTTAAATAAAGGAAACCTTTCTTAGTCCTGATGAATGAATATGTTAGGGCAGTTTTCCACAGAGGCAAACCCGTAGAACAATACGAACAATCTTTATTAACCTTAATCAACCTTCCCTTTGCTTACATTTCAGATTGTTGCATAAAAAGGTTAGACCAGGTACATCAGCTAACGCCAAAGGCAAAACAAAAATATCAGGTTTAAAAGGAAAGTTAATTATTTAATTTATGTATTACATTTATTTGTTTTGTACGTGCTTAGATCTCTACAGGCACAAGGTAATGAATGTCCCGTGTCCGTAGTTGATGACGCTTTGTTTCAGACTTTTTATTTGTACTTTGTATTATATTATGATTTACGAAAAAGGTTTGTTTCGTAATATTTAGCCAGTTGTTTAAGCTAAAGTACGTTATAAACAATTAAACACACTAAAACAGGTACTTCAGTGTTAGACTATCGTTAGCGCAGTCTACTACGAATATGGAAACTACCTATGAAGTTTCCGCAACGTCAGCATAAGATTAATACCTAAACGCGAGTTAAATGCTTTCTAATTGTTTTATTGCAAAATATTACGCAACATATAACATATTTAATATGAATTCCATAATAATTTCTGATGCCTTCGCGGTTATTTCATTCCAATATGAATTCCATTGTTCTCTTAAATACATTTTAAAAATCATAAAAAAATCTAATTTTTTAGGTTTCAACAAAGGGACGCTGTTACCGAGACTCCACTGTCCGTCCGCCTGTCCGGATTTCACCAGGGTGTACTCTCTCGTGAACCGCAATAGTCAGCCAGTTGAAACTTGCACAGATGATGTATTTCTATTGTCGCTATAACAACGAATAGGTAGCTACTAAAAACGAGAAAATAAATATTTAAGGTGGCTCGCGTAGAGACTCAACAAACTTTTTTTTTTCAGTATCTGACCCGCACTGGACCGATTTTTTTCTATTAATTAAGCATGGATATTATGAATATGACATTATTTATATCTGACCATTAAAGTGAATGACACTTCCTACCTCGGAAATATATATAGGTAGTAGTACCATACAGGATAGCTTTCATTTTATTACTTTTGTCAGCAGGTCCCGCCTTCTGCAATATTGTGGAGGGCGGCATTTAAAGGGTTAATTTTGTATTCACATCCTATCTGCATGTATAAACAAAACATTCATTGTATTCAAATTTGCTTTATTTTGTCCTGTAACATGTTCATTTTTTCGTGAAGTTGTAATACAACGCTTTTTATTTTATAAATATTAAAGAGTTTTGCTTTATATTCTTAAATGTTATATATGTACATATATATTAACCTTATGATTGTATAGAACATACCTACCACACCACAAGAAAAAATTACATACCTACCAAATGATCTGCCAACCACCGGTTTGGTTTAGGTAAGGATGACAACGAAAACGATAACTTATAGGATCACGTATAGGTCATGGACCTAGATCAATTTAAGCCTTATCAACCTAGATCGATACAGCATGCGACTGTATGGCTGCCCTATGCGGTTGAGTCCGCCAGTAAAACAGTCCCGGCCGTTAGAAACCAATCGAGTAGCATTCAACTACGCTTTTCCAATCTTACTTGACAAGGAAACTTCTTTTTTAATTTAGCTCTCATCGAGATTACTAAATGTCATAATGGACATTGAGTTTTACTATGTAACTCCGTATAGTAAAGACAAGTAGGTACTCGTAGTTCTAAATACAAAGAGTAGATACTTAACTGTCAGTAAGAGTATATACAATTAGTAGGTACCTATCCTTTCTAATTGAATATGTAATGTTACCTAATTACAGTTTAAACAATTCGATTCATTCGATAGTAAGTTCAATATATGTTATATTTACTTGCACATTTTAATATCGTATAATGTAAAAAGTAACATTTGAAGGGAATCATTTTATTAATTATAAATTCCTATTAATAAACAAACCCTTTTCATTAAGTACCTACATGTGCAATCAGATAATGGATTTAATAAGTTAACTATATTATAGCTCATACGTTTTTTTACGTGTCTGCTGAAATCAGTTTTAAATACCTATGCTAGGACATACTTGAGCATTGCAAAACGGGAGCCTAATAATGTGATATCATGATTAAATCACACACGCCATGATGATGTGCAAACTTTTTTTAGATGCTCTACACGTTTCTCTTTTTCACTTAATAGAAAACCCGATATTTATTATACAGAAATATTACGGTCACCTTCCGATTACGATGGACGGATATCCGTCCCAACTATATCAGTTCCTTTTTATTTCATCTTATTTCGATTTGTAGATTTCTTATTTGAATATATCATTGACAAGTTCGGGAAATAAGATTACATAATATTATCAGTTAGCCGTAGGTAATTCTTACAGTTATTTAAAACTAACTGTGCTCGCGGTTTTACTCGAATGGAGCTGAGATTTTATACGGGTAAAAAATATTTATTTAATAAGTCCGTTGGTTTAATTGTGAAAAAATTTAAGATACTTACGTATTCTTTCTTTCGTCAATCGAAGACGAAGCGCGTCAAAGTTAGGGGCTCGTGACGTCACTTCGTAGTAATAAGTGCGGGGTGGTGTGACGTCGATGACGGAGTAACTTTAACAGGATACATGTATCGTTGTTCATCGTGTTTTGTGTAAGTAATTGACAAAATAAAAATACTTTCTACATCGTTTTTTCGTTCACGTGCCTATATACCTACCGTAGTACGGAATAAAAAGTTAGATATATTATTTTCTAAGGTGCGTAATATAAAACAAACTTACTTAAATATTTATAATATTTGTATGACCGTCCGTGTGCTCTGTAATGTGTAAACTTGGTAATAAAATATAAATTGCAGGAAAATTTCATAGCAAAAAGATTTAATATTTTTCTACCAACTGCTTAATAGCGATAATAAAATTTGGAATAAATTATCATGATTTAGATTGGATATTCACCAGGTAAGTAATTAGAGTGTATTTATTTTTATAGATAACCTACCTAATAGACTATAATATAAGTATATAATTTTAACAGGCATATTGTCTCATTATTGACAAACATCATAGACTAGCCTTGCTAAATCTATAGTTTTAGGTTCACCTTCATGTGCGTGACATTAAACTTTACAAAAAAATAAAACCGTGACACTTATTGTTATTGTATTATTCCTATGTATAAATAAACAAACTTTGTGACATTATTGCTAAGTGCCGACACGTGCAGATTTGTAATAACTACGAAATTAGAAAATTTGGACAATGCACAGATTAAATGACGAAGCAAATATTTTTTTAATTTCATAAAAAAACTAACAACTCAAAAACATAAAAATTTGGAAAGCAAGGCCGGCAATGGATATTTAAAAAATAAATTGCTTAAGAGTCACATTGTAACTTTTCTTCAGCTTTTACAGACTGGCTGCAAAATTAATCATTGTTCAAAGAGGCATTCCTTTGAAGAGTAGCGAAACATTTTTTGTTATCTTAATACAAACGAAAGTTAGGTCAGAACCCCTTCATCTGTTAAATCCCTTATTATAATTACCATGACTTGTAAAAAAATGCAGTGCCTTAAGCAAGTTAAATACTTTAATTAATATTCTTTCCAAACCATTAAAACTTTTCGGCAATAGGTAATGAAAGTTTTAATTTAATGATACACACTTTCTATTTTTTTTAAAGGGCAGGTATGTACTTACCTACCTACGATCAAGAAAATAATATAGGTACTTACCTACTAGGATTTGATAATATCGTTACAACACATTTATAACATATTTTTATGTTAGTTTATTTAATTTGTCAGGAGTTTATGAATAATAATTATTCAATGGTTTTAGCACACTTTACAGAGCAACACCAACAGAAATACGTTCAGATTTAAAGTTAATATTACAACCTAAATATTAAAAGGTTGTAAGTATGGTTAATCAGGAGCCGTCGGTAATAAAATGATGGTTTATGAAATATGAGTTTTAATTAATAGTACCTACGCAGTTTTAAGCAAATATTTTACAACTCCTTTTTGTTTGACTTAAAATTTTAGCTTTTTTATAGCTAGCTACTAAAGTGTTTGAAATTCAATACGGTGGCTAGTTTTTATTTTATGGAATTTTGAATACTCTATTGCGACATCATAACTGTGAATAAAAGCTATATTATGTTAAAAAAAGTTACTTACCTATTGTCATAGCATAAGATCAGTTAATTATATAACACGCAAATGATAACTTTGTACCTATACGTAGGTATATGGAACACGTGGAATCACATGGGTCAGTGGTCACCCTATGCACGTCTACATACTATCAACACAAGGCAAGTTATTAAATTCATACTGATTTTAATAAAATAATAATTATTATATAACAGCGATTTCTAATAAATAATGAGCCATTTACTTCAGTAGAATAAGTTATTCAAATAATATAATTCTTTATTTTAATTACACATTTTTTTTTATGTTCGGTAACAGAAATTAATGATGTCACATAAAATTCGTCATCTAAAAACGATAACTCAACAAAATACACATTATGGATGCAACAACTTTATGTAAGTCACGATTAAATTTTCTACGTCAACTTATAAACTCCTGTAAACAGCCATAAAATCCTATTAGCATTATTAAACTTCCCAAATGAACTTACCTTTGTCGTCGCAAGTTGCGTAGGGACACAAGCACGGATTATGGCGCGTCTTTCGCGCTGCAAGGGTACAATTCGAATGGGCTTGCTCTGAAAGCGGAGGGTTATATATGGTGGCCTAAGCCTCATTGCGCGGTGGGCAGTCCCAAGCACACTATACCGCCCAAAGCGTAGGCGTGCGTAGGCGATACCAAAGGTACCTACCATGCAGATTCTACTCAAATTGTTCGCCTGGTTCGGTATTCGCTGATTGAACTATGCTTGAGCGATGTTTGATTGCGTTGATCGTTCATCATCGCTTAATTAGGTCCCTTTACAAGTCAAATTACCATGCAGTTTCTGAAACAAACGGTGCCTAGTCAAGTGGTCGCATGATTGAGTTTTCGTCTTCAAACTTGATTGGATTGGTACCAAATATTAAGTATACAGGTAATTACAAGTAGGTAAGTATTATTCTGGCGGTAAACACGTTTCTTGTATGGGTTATTATTTGTACATTTTAAGATCGTTCTGGTTTCAGTGAATAATATAATAAATATAAATGAATAGGTACCTACAGCATTTATTATGTACCTACCTGTCGCGCCAAAATGTATTTTAATAGGCCCTTTTGGAGCAACCATCAACTTCCCTGCGGCTAGTCCATTTATTCTTGTTACATTTTGCTACATAAGTAAGTATAGCGAAGCAAAAAATATTTCAACATTTTGTATTTAAAGCTTCAAGATTCTTATAAAATTATTACGTACATTTATGTGTTATGAAATAATTATAATGTCTGCTTTTGTAAAATTTCTATGTTTTTACTACCCTGGTTATGAATGGGGTAGGAAGGTTGGGGATAGGGTTGCCCCTATTGCTTTTATATCTGCATTTGTTAGACTTTTGGTGTTAACTTGGTTGTTTAGTTGCTTAAATGCCTATTGTACCTAAAATTTATTTAAGATAGGTAATATTGAAATCATGTAAGTAGATCAAATATTTTTTTAAATATTGATTTATCTTGTTTCTAAATGGATATATTATACATTCTTCTAAGAAATAAATATAAATACTCGTGTTTAACCCGCGTCATCACCTATTTTTGACACAAGGGAAATGTAAAATTACACTCACAAATTAATTATATTTAACTTAAAGCTTCAAAATTAGTAAAACTTTTCATATAAGTTGGCAATTTGCTGTTATGTGGGTTTTTGCGGCGTCAAGGGAGGATAAAATATTATTATCTATGCTTTTAAGTTACCATCCAATTAGTGCCTAGTGTACGTATAAAATTTATCATACTACTCTAAGTAGATAGTACGGTTTTGCATATCCGTAAATGTCTGCAGCAGGTCAACTGCGGTTCTGTTTTCAGTCCGATAAAAAATACTAGGTACTATAGTATGAAATATGTGTTTTTTATTGTTATAAGTAGAGTATTTAGGCTGGTTTATTTTTTACTGCTTTCTTGTAAGGAAACCCGGAATTATGTTTTGATATTTTAATTTAATATATATATATATATAGATAGGTCTTACTGAGTATAAAAATATAGGTAAGTAAATATTATTTTTTTATTACTTAAGTATCTACCTACCTATTTATTATGTATTTAACTAGCAGCCGAAAAAGGAATATTGAAAATTTATACCTATTTCAGTTCATAAGATATCATAATACTTGAGTATATGATGTACCTATCATTGGCACAACCTTAAGACATACTTTTCAGGTTTTCATAAAAACCGAAATAGGTAAACTGCATATTTCGGATTAGGTAGGTATAAATAACTGCAATTATTCTAACTATTCGGGCATAGGTATATAATTACAGTACTTGAGTAGTACGTTTAATTCATTAACATAAATCGCACACCTAGATCTAAAGAGAGCTAACTCAAAAAAGGTACTTTTTCAGGAGAGGCGAGAAACTGATTAATATGTCCATATACACGCATGAGTTTTCTGTTAAAATGTATACTTTTTATAATAAAGCTAGCAAACTTATATTAGCTGCAATCAGTTTTAATGTAGGTGGGTTTTGCTGGAATCCGATGGTGTGCATAACTCAAATCTTTCGGTTTTTGAGTTAGATCCCTTTAGATCTAGGTGTGCGAAATATGAAATAAAAAATCACTCCTAAAATTATTTCAATACTTCCTATCCTATACTAACCCTATACTAACCTTTATACATACCGGATAACACGGAACATAGGATAGGAACATGTAAATTTAAACTTCCCGATTTATAAGTAGGTAGGTATGTATTTAATGCTAACGTTCTGGTGGCTCGTGCTTATTTTCATTAAGTTAAGTGTAAACATAAGGGCAACTTCACGTGACAAAAAGTATATAATAGTAATAATATATAATATTTCTAATTTGGGTTCTGTAATGTTTATAACACCTGTTTATATTTTATCGTTATAAGGCGATCATTAATAAACCTGAAATACCTAAAGTATGCTTAATGTAAATAATTTGATACCTACTACCTAACTACTTAGATATTTTTTTTATAAACCACATCAACATTATAATTTCTGATGCCTTCGCGGTTATTATATCGCCCCTAGATCTAAAGGGAGCTAACTCAAAAAAAGTAACTTTTCGGGAGAGGCGAAATTGTTGTAAGGAATCGGATCCTTTTTTTTTAGCGTGTGTTTAATTTAAATCTTCAGATTTTTGAGTTAGCTCCCTTTAGATCTAGGTGTGCGAATTATATCAACATTACCTAAGTATATGATTTTTAACAAATACAAATCTTAGGCTATTTAGAGTTGGTACCTACATGATATCGTAGCCTGCTGTGTTCCATATAGATGCAATCGAACTTTACACAACTTTTCAAACCGGAGAAAACTACTTGTTACAACCTAACTCTCCAAGAAGTTGTAAAATATAGAGTAGATGTATGAAAATAGAAAGGAAACATAGGTTTATAATAATATTCACCTACTACAATACAACAAGGGTCTAGGAGAAGGTAGAGTAAGTAAGAAGCTTAAACCATAGTCTGGGGTTTTAAAATATACGAGAACCTTCAATAGCTATTTCCGTCGACTACCTACGTAAAGAAGATGGGAAGGTGCCTATTTATTATTTTTACATAATAGGTAGATACCTACTAGCTTTCTCTCGCCGCTTTTCATGTAGGTATATGTACCTACCTACACATATAAGATGGATATTTCGATTTTTGAACGCTTTAAAGATGAATTGGCAATACCTGGTAATAAGTATTTTATACCTACAAGGTATTTACTATATAAATTAGAATAATTATGCCAGTTCTTTATGGAAACACCCTTAACAAATTGATTAGTGAGTGGTAACCGTTAGTCCACTTTTGATTGTCCTGACTGTCTGTGATAGATATCACATTGCCGACGCCGTCTGAGTGGTTCCTCTTAAGAAAAGGTCAACCGACAAAATGGGCTGATGATTTTGTCCATTTTTAGGAAAATAACTGCTACCTACGTAATTCAATTTGTTGTTAATTATGTAGGTAGCAATTACCTTCTTAAGTAGATACACAAATGCCTACTCAGATACTTTTGTTAAGGAGACTTGCTGATCGTTTACAAGTTCGAAATATAAGCAGTTATGGTTCCTATTTTTATGTCTGTTTAGTACTAGATAATTATTACCTATAAGTTTATTCGGATTTGATATAATTGATATAATAATAAGAATAGTAAGTCTTTGCAGGAGTCCAATAATTTTGTAAAATCTTTAAGCAGGTAACCATATGCGAAAGCCCTATTTTGTCACCTTAACATGAACAGACTGACTATGATAATACTCTCGCAGCGATTACGTAAATTTTAAAAACGGGCAAATTGTAGGTACATACATTAATACTGATAACAAGTGCAAAACCATTATCAGGAACATTACCATTAATTCTTAGACCGAATCTTAAATTGTAATTGCTTAGCGATGTTTTTGCAATTAAAGCCAATATAAATGCAGAGATTAAGACACTCCGGAAGATTTAAATCCGATTTAAGACCCGGACCCGAGCAATGGATGGCGGTCGAACTTAATATTATGCAGCACCTAAGAATTACAGTATAACTTTACAATACAGCCCTGTAGACCGTAGATCTGTGAACACCAATTATAAAATAGTTAAGTTTAAATATGTATACCTACCTGCGAATCAATGCAAATTATTTATTAAAATTAATAAACAACACAATCTTTTTGAATAATACCTACCTTTTCTAAATGCTTGTAAATAATGTGGTATCTATTACATAATGTGACGCTTGATCAATCTAATAGATAAAGTGATAAGTGGGTACCTTATTTGCCACTACCTATGTAGATACTTAGATGAAATTGTCTTCTCACTAGACAGGTCTAAGACGTAAAGACTGAAGGAAACTGTACCTACCCATCTATCTATTGTATTTTGATTTGGTAAGCTTCGTATTGCAAGGTGACAACAAAAGCTGCAAGGAATTAAAAATACATATGGAAGCGCTAGGATGTCGGTTCGTTTGTCATGGCCTATAGCTAGAGGGAAAACACTGACAAATAAATTTTCCAGGTCGTCACATAACAAAGTAAAAATAACAATAGGTAGGTAGTACAGACACATATTTAGGTACTAAAATAGATATAATAAGTGAACGTAAGTAATCTTATGTTCGTCGGGTGATACCTAATTACTTCATCGATATTCGATAGGTATCTATCTGTACCTACCTACATACATGCTTGAGCAGTCACCTACTTACCTTTATTTAGTACCTACTTACATACCTACTTAAAAATGTACTTGTTAGAGATAATTATGGAACAACGACATAATACAATCATGCATTAGACTTTAACTAGGTACGAGGAGAAATTTGTAGTGTGGTCACATTCCGGCAAAATGGGTATAGGTAAATTAATCTTAATGTTGGTAGAACTCACTGCTTAAGTACCTATAAGTAAATAAAATTAGTAAATTGTGTCGATTCTACGTTTTCAGCAAGTTATAGATACTTACCTGCTTTCCCACATTATATTAAGTAGGTAAATAAGTATATGAATACCTAATATACTTACCTTCCTACTTATTCGAAAAGCTAGTAGATAAGTAAGTCCGGTAGGTATTTAAGTAGGTATGTATAAAAAATTCAAGTAAATAAAGTACTTACCTATAGCAGGTACCTTAGCTATTGTATGATGCACGAGATGTGATGCTTGATCGGAAATAAAGTTTGTGTCGTATCAAAGTAACTCGAGTGCAACCTCAATCTTATTTGCTTTAAGGCATTCGAAACATCCCAGGTTTGCACTTATAGGTAAGTAAATGGAAAGTCAGCCCCTAGCTATACCTACAAAGTAATAGAACCAAGCGTTTTTGGTTCCTATTCATATATAGGTAGATATAAGTTTATGTATTAAGTATATATATATATAAATATGTACCTATGTATTATATACATATATACTTACACCTACTTCCTTAAAGCTTATTTCGCAATTTCCAAATGTCGAAAAAACTAGGTAGGCTATTGCAACTTTTGTAATAGGAAAGACATTGTTGATTACCTATAATTATGATTCAAATAATTAGCAAACTAATTAATAGGTAGGTATCTAAGTAGGCAGGTACATATCGTTTACCCAAAAGATAAAATATTGTTTGATTAAGTACTTATTTCTAACTTAAACTATGCAGTTACAAGTTAACTGCCTATAACTGTTTAGGTACTTACCTACCTAAATAGGTAGGTACTTAAATACAGAAAAAAAGGTAGGTAGGTACCTACCTAAATAAATACCCACTCACCTTTTTTACATTTTATATATTATCATGATCAGGAGATCAATATTAATAAGGTCAGGTAAATCTGTATCATTTCTGCCGATTGAGGAATATGAAAATAATTGGTTAATGCGTCACGTAGCGGAGAATTAGGCGGAAAAGCAAACACTCAATATTTGTCCAAGCGTGCCTTCAATAGAAATAAGAGTTCAGTTAGAGTAGATCACGTAGCAACCGTAGATATTTAACGTACCTTGCTACTTTTTATTTATACATAGGTATGGTTTATTAATATACTTAAATAATAATGATATGTAATTAATATAATATAATTTTAAAACAAACGTAAAAGTAAACTCGCAATTGTCTGCGGGAACCGCAAAACCGTACGGACGAACAACTTAGTGTTTTTAGAGTCATTTTGAGAACATAGTAAGATATGGGATATTATTACCTACGGATAAAAAATATCCAAATTATACTAATGAAAATAAATAAAATTAAGGTCAAGGCTTCTAATTCCGGCATATTTTTGAGCTAGATCAACTTTGGTTAAAATTTTGAGACGTTTATTTTTAACTATTTACCCATTGCGCGCATCTACTAGACTAATAATTTACTTGGCAATCAAATAATAGTATGAAATTCCCTGTATCTAGGTTGCTTAATTTATTATATATATTTTTTAAATAATAGTCAGGTAGACGGAGTTTCCCGCCTGAGTGGGGCTATTCCGTCATGCAAGCAGTTTCCCTAGAACTACGCAGTTTTTTCAAGTCTTAGCTAGCGGAAAATGAAGACACGTCGATTTCAATCAAATATGTGTTATTAGACTTTAGATATAAGATTTACAATAGGAGTTATCCGTAAACACAATTTTTTGGGGCTATTCCGGCATGGTTTGCCAATCAGATGAGCTCAACCTTTTAAAATTTTACTAATATATATATTTTTTATATATATTATTTCATAAAGTAATTATTTATGCATTTTGCAGTCCGGAGTATTTTCGTACTGCGTTCTATCGAATTACCTACTCATATATTTCGTCACAGCTAAGCTTATTATTGCCAGATTGACAAGTGTACCTATTTTAAAATGTAATACACTAAAAAAAGGTTGGTGATGTCTGGAATCGGGAAATACCGGCATATGACGGCTTTGCCCCTTAAAAAATAGACGGAATTTCCCACTTGACTATTTTGCAGTTGTTAATTTTTCATGGTGAATTACTAAAAACTGTCGGAAGTTTACGCATCACTAACAGTCAGACACGGTTAAACACATCATAGACGTTGTAATAAGCACACAAATAAGCCTAGAAGTCTAACTGTTTCATATTTATCTTCGATCAAAGTGCATAGTACTGTACTCGCACTTCGACTTCGAAACGCAACTGAACTTTGAAAGCAGATATTTTTCTTACTTCATTGCACAGCGTCATGGGTGTCTTTTAGTTTGAAGTAGAAAACCCTACTGCTTTACCAACTGAGCCGGCAGCGGCGAACTGTGCTTAGATTCGCCAAAAACGTGTACGTGACGGAATTGCCCCGTAGACGGAATTAGAAGCCTTGACCTTACCTACAATCAAATCATTATAAAATTTCAGTACAGAAGCTTTGTCTAACAAATCTTTGTGCTGTGACAGCACTGCTGTCATCTAGCGTCAAATAGAAAAAGCGCTGTTGGTCGCATGTAGCGACATCTATTGCTTCTAAGACAACAATTTGACCACATTTCATGAGGACTGTGATATCTCATCAAAAATACTTACATTTCTATATTATATTTTTGAAATTTTATAACGCTATAATATAAGTAATATTTGATATTAACATTAAAAAAAAAAAACAGTCGTTCGAGTCAAGTCACACTGATTGTCTTTGGTATGTATACAGAGACCCTATTGGTTAAAATGAACAAATTAAAAGAACGCGGTTTTTGTCACATCCTGTTTTATAGTCTGTACATACTTGTAGTGTTGGTGGATGTGTTGAGTGGTTGAGTGAGTGCTGCATGGCCTCGACTCGGCGTAGTGTAGATCCCGTTTCAAGATTTCAAGACTATTTCATGTGTAATATATACCGTAGTATAATTCGTAATGGTGTTCTCTAAAAGGCCATGGATTTGATGAAAACGGTAAGAAGCCTACTAAGCTCATATATACTTTATAATTTGTTTGGCTTTTGTTTCTTGTTTTGGTGATTTTGAAACTGGCCATTACATTAGAAAAAATATCTCTTTCCAGAAATTGTGGCCACGTGAAAGGTAAGTTGTGATAGTTAACATAAATAGACGGTGCCCAGTTTCGAGTTAAGTAATAAAAAAACTTCGGTGTGTTGATTTGTCAATACATAATTGACACCCGGCCCGGCAACTCCATCCGAGCGTTGTTACGCCATCTTATAGTCCTCCAAATGTTCCGCATATTTTACAGCTTTGCGTTATAACGAGACACAATTAGATGCTGAAAATCACGCTTATATTGGAAAGGATTGCAATGGAAGTTGGTTCAATATACATTGGTTTTTAGGTATGTCATTTTCACTATTGCATCTCATTTCACGAGTACAAACCACATGTGCGTAGATTTGTTGTTGTTGTTATTTGGTATAAAATTGCGTAATATACCAGTACTTTGCACGTTGAGACACCGTGAAGCCTACTTTTCAAATATAGGTTATTTATTTGTGCTTTAAATTTTGTGTTTTGTGATTATGTGCCATATAACCTATAAATTTGACAAACTGCAAGTAAGAGTAAAAAAGTCCAATGTTCATTGTGAGAAGTGTCATACTATCTGCTGATTTTGCAGTTCATCTCAATCTATTTGTAAAATTATGATCATAGTACAGTAAAGTAAGTTAAGTATTATTGTTAATTGAAACAATCATTTATTCTGCAGATCAGTTGAATCAACCAAAGTATTTATACATAAGTTATAGTCCTCACAATCTTTCACCTGTCATTTTCATTGACATCTTTATAATATTATTCAGAATGTTTAAGTATCTTGGAAAAGCATAGAAATATTCTTATAACATAAATAAATCCTAAGTAATAATATTATATTCACAAATATGCAAAATTACATTCTGTTAACTACTTCTTAATGATCCACATCATAGGTACATCCTTTTCTAGTTTTTGCATGTGGTGGGTATATCCATTTAGAAATTAAAAAAAAAAAGCAGTTAGGATACTTACTTTAATAATCATATAAAATATGTATTTTCATAATTATGTATATAATATATATAGCTAAGTATATTACATAGGTACATAAAAAAAGATGCATGTTTCTTATGGTTTTAGTTGGTGTGAGTGAATATATAGGTTTACAATTTTGGGCAACTCTTTTAAGAATTTGATGGAAAATAGCGTTTTTGCCATTATTGTTTATTCAACATAAACAAATTTAAGTAATTTTATATAAATTTTCACAGACAATATAGGAAGATATTGTATAATTTAAGTATTGAGTTCCTGTACATATCAATGCATACTGGTACTAGTGCTACTAGGTTGAATCTATTAAATATCTTATCTATACTTCTATAGTCTATATTAGTCTATAATATAATAAAGAGGAAAGGTTTGTTTGTTTGGATTGAATAGGCTCCAAAACGGCTGGACCAATTTCACTGTTGGGAAGCTACATTGTTCCCGAGTAACATATGCTATATTATATTTAAAAAAAAAGTAGGGTTCCATGACAATTAAATTTATTTAGTTCTGTTATATGTATGTATATGTTTGCCATTCTCCATCGAAATGCTGCAAATATCTTATCTTTTCTGTCTTAAAGAAGTTGATGCATTTCTAAAATCTGGGACTACACTGTAACTTATAATGCAATCAAAATAGCCTACTTGTCTTGTATGTTCTTTATTCTACTTCTACAAGCTGCTAGTGAAGTTTCATGACATTAAATTTGTTGTCAAATACCCTATCTTGACTTCTCTGTCTATAAAACAGCTTAAGCATAATAAATTTGTGTTTTAGATAAATATAAACCTATTTTTCAAACACAGATTACTTTTCCGAACTGGTAATATTGGTACAGGTTTCCTTGTTAGATGTTGTTATAGTACTGTGTTAAAAACTTAAAAATTGAAAGTATGTATTACAGCATAATTTTATGTATACATTCCGTTGTATTAGATTGTCCCAGTAGTGTTCTTTCAATACAGTATTATAACAAGAGATCTATCTACCAAGCTTTAGTTTATTGTAATTATGTGGTGTGGTGCTTAAGTCTACCTCAAAATGTTGTTATATTAATGTGACGTGTTTCAGGAATATGAGTTCCTAGACTTGTCAGATGTGAAAGAAGCAGAGTTAAGCAGCTTGCAGTGTGCACTATACCAGGGGAAGACTGAAGCAGCACCAAACTACGGTTGGACTGAACCAGCCATAGGTAAGATTAATTTTTTTAATGATAATGATAAATAGAAATTTTATTTCTATTTTAAGTATATGGGTCATTCCATTGTGACGGGTGGGACATTTATACTCATTTGTGCCTGCACTTCGCTTTATTTCTGACAAACGGCAACGATTTATGCATTGAATATGACATTATCAAATACTTGAATAGTCATTGCATACTGTACCATCGAAAAAAGTATGAAAATGTCATTATTATTATAAGAAATTGACGGTATAAGAAGTGTGACGGGTGGGACTTCAAAGTACCTTTCCTCTCAGAGTTGACTTACACTATTCGCAATTCGTAAGAAACTATGTAACTTTTGTTAAACAACCTATTTTTATATAGTTTCTGATATTGTATAGATTAGGTATTAGTAAACTTTACGCAGATAACTCGTAAAATAAAATTAATTTTGCTTCTCAAAGCTTGTGACGGGTGGGACAGTACTTTGTGACGGGTGGGACGAGTAACATTTGGGCATACAAATGTATGAAAAATATAAACACAGTTCTTTTGTATTTATTTTAAATCAGTTTTTAGATGAATTATCTAATGTTACAAGTAATCATTTCAGTAGTTTTTTAGAATAATAAAAACAAAAAAAATGTTTTTTCTTTTCAATGTTTAGAGGCTCAGAAAATTGATAATAATTGGTAGAATGTCTAAAATATGACTAGTTTTAATGAAAGAGACATCTTCCTTATTCATTCGTAATGCTTTGCTAGTTTTATCAACACATTTTAAAAACATGGCCTTTTATTCATTGTCGAAGTCAAAGGTACTTTGTGAAACTGCGAGGTATTTATACCCTTTCGACTTTTTCCTGGCAGTAATCTCTAATTTAACCCAATCTTACTTGAGTCTTCGTCGGCGGAGGAATCATTAGTGGTGGAAAAACTTAATCCTGGCGTTTGGTCTCTATCATCCTCATCTATCGTCTTTGAGTCAGTTTCAGTATATACCACCACCAAAATAAACGCCATAACACATATAATTTGCTTTAGTATAAACCAGCTACGTTTAAATAAAGTTGACAAAACGATTTTATACTCACTAAGTCAGTTTTATCAGATAACCCATTTCGCTCACCCGTCAATGTGATGGGTGGGACATACTTTGAAAAGCGTTAAAAACAATTTTTATTTAGTAATGCAACGCGTTTTTGATCTAAAATAATCGCCCTCAACCTAATTGTTTCTTTCACAAAGCAAGATAACAAGAGGTTAGATATTTTTAGGTTTAACAAGAAAAAACCTTGTTTTACTGTGACGGGTGGGACATGAGTTAAGCTTTTTGTAGAACCATGAAACTTAATTTATAATTACTTAGCACTAGTTTAAACTGCGTTAGATATATTTTCTTTTATACGTATCACTTTTTCCGTAATGTTCAGAAATGCCGCGAAATAGTGCTGCAAACTTAAAGTAAAAATAGGCTGGCGTGGACAACTGGCGCTAGGAGTACGGTCAAAAACGAATAAAATGGAAAATATTGATATAAAAATGAAAAACTCATTGATTAATAAAACAAGGCATAATGTTCTATTCTCTAAATATGTATTTATGTATAAATTAAGTTATTTATATTTTATGCCTATGGTGCCGGTTTCGCTGGAATGACCCATATGTATTTATTCTATTATTTATTTATTTAAAAAAAAAGGTTAACAATGGTCAATTTTTGTATTTTAATTAGATTTATCGTCGTGTTCGTCGAGCACTCCGGGCCCTCCAACCGTGTCGAGCAGCCTGGATAGCCTTTCGGGCGGCGAGTGTGAGATGGCGCCCCACTCGCCGCAGCGGGGCGCGGCCGCCGGTCCGCCACCGCCACATGCGCCTCCGCCTTACGTTCAGCCTCCCCCTGCTTATCCACAACCACCTCCACCGCAGTGGCCTGTTGCCCCACCGAATGTCTATGTCAGTCAAGTCACAGCCAACGTAAATGTGCATGGATACATGGGTCAATACTATCAACCGCCACAACACGCTCAGTACGCCCCACCCCCACAAGTGGATCGTCCGCCGCGGAACCACAGACGAGACCGTCGAGGTAAAAGAGCACCGTCACCGCCGCAGCCTCAACCACCACCATATTACGTTCAATACCCTCAGTACTACCCTGCAGCACAAGCCCAAGGAGCTCCATTGTACCATTTACCAATGTATCAGCCTCTTGTTTATGGACCATATGCATATCCACCATATTATCAGGAATACCCAATGCAAGTAGAAGGCGAAGGCGAGAAGGGACCTGATGAGTACCAACAGGAAGTAGTAATGGAACAGGAAGCTGTTGATGCGTATTACGCGGGAGCACATTACGCTGGACCGCCTTATGGTCATCCTGTGGATGGTGGAGTGGAATACATGCCACCAATGTACCTTCCACCTCCACCTCATCCACCGCCTATAGCAATACCGCACCAACCACCGCATCAATCCACACCACATCAATTCAATGTCCATGCTAAGAACTTCGTTGTTCAATCACATAATCAGAACAAAACATATACTCCTCCAGACAAAAGTCAAGAGCAAAAGACTCCTTCAGCAACTGCATCAGTTAGTGGATCGGTTGAATCACTCATGAAAGATATGAAAATTACGAGTAGGGGACCTAGCAGCCCTAAAATGGAGCGCCCTGTTGACAGTAAACCTTCAGTTAGTGCCAATGATAAAGTTTCACCTACCCCTAAAACAGAGCAGGCAAAACCTGCATGGGTAACAAATGAAAATAATACACCTGAAGTTAATGCTGCAGCCAAGTCCTTCCCGACAGGCGCACCCACCAATCAGATGGTTGCTACTAACAAACTTCCTGCAGCCGCCAATAAGACAACTAAATGTCCTGCGGCCCCCTTTTCTGGAGCGAAGCAGCCTCCAAAGCCATCTGTACCTCAAGCGGCTGTACCGGTTCAACAAGCCGTTTCAACGCCAAAACCACCATTTGGCAACAGGCAGAAACGTGAAAATACCGCAAATCGCTCTCCATCGAGTGAGAACGCCGAGAGTACTGAAAGGCCGATAGTTGCTGCAGATCACGCCAAACGCGAGCCACCACTGCCACCGAGCAAGGCTCCAATGCCGATTTCGATCACCCTGCACTCCCAAGGGCAGCCGTTAATCGTGACGAATAAGTCACCTTTTGGACATTCGCGAAAATCCACAGTCGCCCCAGAACCTGTACCGACACCTCAACCACCTCCACCGGCGCCGACAGCATCAGATTTTCCCCCTCCGCCTACTCCCAGGAACCGTGGAGATTTACCGCCGCCAGTAGTGCAACCACAGCCTCAGCCAGCACCAGGAAAATCATGGGCGAGCTTGTTTTCAAGCAAGACTTCAACTGCCGCTATAACTTCTGTGCCACCAGTTCCAATAGCCCCAGCCGAGGAGCCTCCTAGTCCTACGACAATTACTCCACCGGTAACTGCGAGTGTCCAGAAACCTGTTGCGAAAGTTCCGCCGTTTGACGCTTCACCCTCACAAATCACTGTGCAAGACAAAAGCTCTCCTATTCCTCGACCAGTCACAACCGCGCCTCCAGCTATATCATACTCCGAGAAGACTTCCGTAAACGCTGTAAGTAGCGTTCCACCAGCGACTAAGCCAGCCTCTCCACATCAATCTGCACAGGAGGTGCGCGAAGTTCCCATTCAAAAAGAACCGACACCGGCTTTGCCCGTCCAGCCGTCGCCATTTGCTGATGACCCTAATTCTTATAGGATGGGAGGTAAATATGGTTTCGAATATTGTTCTGTAATATTTAAATTGATGCTTTCTTTCTAAACTATTACATAGGGATATAGTCATATACTATATCCTTACTAATATTATAAACGCGAGTGTTTGTAACAATGTATGAAGGTAAGGATGAATGTATAGATGTATATTTGTTAGCAAAAACTACTGAATGGATTTTGATAAAACTTTACAATAATATAGCTTAACTTGAACCTACAAAAATATTTGTCATAAACGTGATAGTGGTGTGGTAACTTTCAAAGAATGATATTCTTAATGGGTAAGGTAATAAGGCTAGTATTATGCGAATATTTAATATTATAAATACGATAGTAACTCTGTCTGTCTGTCTTGCTTTCACACTAAAACTACTGAAATGAAATTACACAGATAGTCTAGAGCCTCAAAAAGGACATAGGCTACTTTTAATTGCGAAAAAAAAAAGGGTTCTAAGGGGGTGATGAGATGCTGTAATTACTAATTCTACGCAGACAGAGTCCCGGTCAAAAGCTACGCCTATTTCTGTCATTGATATATATTATTGTAATTTCAGAATTTCTGTCTAAGTATCAGCTGGACAATAGGCCAGTAACCCTGTCGCCCCGAGGACTCACCAACCACTCCAATTACTGCTATGTGAACTCTATCTTACAAGCGTTGATCGCTTGTCCGCCATTTTACAACATGCTCAAGGCTCTTCCATACCAGAGCCGCCGCGGGAAGTCAAGTACACCTGTTATTGATTCCATGTAAGTTAGTAACATAATCAGAATAATTTTGTAAATAAATACATTAGGATTTTATTTATATGTAGCTGAACTAGCTAACTACGGAGTAAATATAATATAACTGTTCTCCTTGTTAGGGTGGAACTTTGCTACGAATTCAGTTCGGTAGCAACTGGTGGTCGGAGTGGTCGCGCGGTCCGCGGGGAAGGCGGCGCGGGGAGCCCGGCGGTGCCCGCGGGCCCGCCGCTCGACGGTAGCTCGGGCCAGCGAGTCCTGCGGGCGCTCCGTCCTTTCCCAGGCTCGCAAGAGGGCAGGCAGGAGGATGCTGAAGAATTCCTTGGATGTCTTTTAAACTCTCTCAATGACGAGATGTTAGAAGTGAGTTATAAGGAGTATTTTTTGCTGTTTCCGTGTTTATGTACTATCATAAGAACAATAAAGTATTTAACGGATTCTAGTTATTCGGAAATGTTAAAGGCGAATTGTTTTCATCCATTATTCGGTAAATTTATAATAACATAATTTGCCAGTATTCAGCCATCCTGATAAATTATATTTGAGAACCTTTTCAGTTAATGAAACTGGTTGAGCCAGAGGAGCCTAAAGAAGCAAACACTCAAGTGAATGGAGTCGTCACCCAAGAACAACCACCAGAAGACGACGATGATGTTGATGAATGGAAGGTAATATCAATTTTATTAAAAAAATACAATATAATATTAATTCTAGGTCCATGTCATTGATTGACTGTTGGTTTACGATGATGGTACCTATTTTTCGTCTCTAAAAGTGACAAAAAGTCACTCCCTGTTGATAAAAAAATACTGAGTAAACTGACAATAGCCTAACTAGTTATTTAAATTTTATAGTATTTTAGCATTCATTCTTTTCAGTGTACTCCAGAAGTTATAATATAAAGTGCTTTGAAACTTGTAAGAGATGCGTATGCTTTACTGAATTTCGCATATATTGTTGAGATGTATGCTATAATATGTACTACCGATACAAGATTTATTGACACTGGAGGATTTGTACAGGACCTGTGTCTTCTAGTAATATGTATTTAAATATGTTTATATATTGCCTAATGCCCATAATACAATCATTAGTAGGTTGCCATGAATGTTGTTTTCGTTCATAAATCATACATATTCTTGTAGGACCCATGCAATACAGGTTATGTCACTAGCATTATTAAAATAATTTAACGTATTTTTATTTTAGGTAATGGGTCCCCGTAACAAAGGTGCGGTGGAGCGTCGCTGGGCGGCGCGACGCACGCCGGTGGCGGACATATTCCGCGGGCGCACGCGCGTGCGTTTGCACCGCGCCCCGCACCACGACGTCACTGACGCCGTGCAACCCTTCTTCACGCTACAGTTGGATATTGAGGTGACATACATTATAAACATTGCTCTAAAAAGTATTGTATTCAAGTGAAAAGAAAAAAATAATTATTATTTCCGAGTAATTAAATGCCAGTAATATAAATATATTTAAATCTAGTTTTCAATGATGGTATTATTTTTCGTCTCTGAATGTAATGAAAAATTACTTTAATGTTGACTATTTTAACTGAGTAAACTTGGTTTGTAAACTCGAAATGAATAACGCAACTGAGAAGTAGTAATTTATAAAACATAAATTATTACAGCGTGCGAGCAGCGTCAAAGATGCTTTGGAACTGTTGGCTGGCAAAGACACGTTAGAAGGCGTGTCGGATGCTTGGCAACAGTTGTCACTGGAGCAGCTGCCAGTCGTACTCCTGCTGCACTTGAAATGCTTCCAACTGGATGCTGAGGGCCATACCGCCAAGATCGTCAAGAGTGTTGACTTCCCGGTGGACCTTAAAGTTGATCAAAGTATGTATATTTTCTGCCTTCAGATGTATTATATTGTTATAAATGTATTCTATTGTTATTATTAACGCCCTGCGTTTTTAACATGTTCTCCAACACCTGCTTTAATATATAAGCTCCAAGATCCTATATATGTATCTATCAAATTTCGTCAAAAAATTTGGTTCTGTGGTTTAAGCTTAATAATTAAACTAAAATTTTATATTATTCACACACTTATAGGTAATTCTTCAAAAAGCGTGGTCATATTGCGTTGCATTACATAATTTTGGTATCAAAAATTAGTGTGTAATTTCTTTTATTACAATGATGGTACAATATTTTTCGTCTCTGAATATAAATTGTCTTACTCTATGTTGACATAATTGACTGAGTCTCTCAATCTTCTGGGGAGTAATCCGAAAAATATTTATTGGTGGTTACTTACGTTTATTTAAATTTACAGAGATTATGTCCTCGAAGATCAAGTATTCTGCTAAGCAGCGGCTGTACAAGCTATTTGCGGTAGTTTACCACGAGGGGGTCGAGGCAGTGAAGGGTCATTATGTTACTGATACCTACCATGGACAGGCTGGATGGATAAGGTAAGCCCGAAGAACAAAATAAATCACATGTTCCTATGAAGTATTCTATGATCTAGATATATTTGATATTAACACAGTGATGTTCTTATTTTTCGTCTCTGAAAAAGTTTTAATGACTCACATGTAGACTAAAATTTACTGATTAAATTTCTGTGTAATTAATTATTAATTTGTACTGCAAGCAGTTACTAATTATTTTGTCATCACAGGTATGACGATTCGACGGTGACGCAGGTGACGGATGCACAAGTGCTAAAACCGAAACCCCCACGGATGCCGTACTTACTGATGTACCGCCGCCATGATACGCTGCCGCCGCACCGCGCTCCTACTAAACCGGAATGAGAACCACACTCTGTTTCTTCTCTTCCTCTCTGGATAGTTGAAAGTGACATGGCGTAATTCGCGCGAGGCCCCGCACGGAACTAACAGAATAGTGACGTAAGTTAGTGATATATTATGCAATATACAGTGAAAAACTCAATTTGTGCCTGTTGGACACTTCTTACGGTGCAACGAAATTGTCTCATGAACATAATGTAAGTATAATTTAGTTGATTCCTATAATAAAAGCTTGTGTAAAAAGAACTTGAAATAATGGCCAGTAGTTAGCAAGTTCATGTTGTGTATTTTTCTGCTAAAGATGAGAAAATATTAGGAATATGCTCTTTTGTGCAGTGCTGTTTGCTAACAACTGACCCTATTCATATTATGTATAGATATTTTGTACATTAGGCTCCCTTTGAGGCATAGGATTACCTTATGTGTAAATTTGAATACTTTTATTAGAATAAAGTACAAATTGATATTTCTTTGCCACTTTATTGAAAAGTTGATGATCTTCAACTGTTTGTGATGACTAACTGTACTTCGAACTTAATTATTCATTCGATTCGACCTAATTGAATTTAGTTGCAAAATTAATCTGATATAGTGAAGTTGTATATATGGCATTAATTATTTATGATAAGTCACTAAAATAAAGTAGTCGAGTTACTTGGACAATATGGAATTGTGGTGTTATAATTTAAAAAATGTAAAAAAAAATATAAAATGATAAAGAAAAATTCATGATACGTTTCTATATTGTTCATCATAATGGTGTATTTATACATTTTAATCACTTCCCAATACTCTTCCATGGCAAATGAAAGTATGCATGTCAAATGCATTCCGAATAATACTATGCCGTATTATATTGGAGTTGTATATTTGGTTAGCACAGGACTGTTAACATAAACGGCAAAGATTCATCCTACTGGAAATGACAGAGGGGTTGTTGGGTTGTTTGTGGAACTACGGGGAATAGTAGTGTATCCGATCGGTGCTGAGATGGGCTAAGAGTGGGGATGAGACGTACCCTTGATTTGTGATATGGGATGCCTGAGGAAGATGACTAAATAATGTTTAGTTGTAGTCACTTTATTGTATAAAATTGTTATAACGATGTAAGTGTTACATATAAATAAACAGATATATATTATCTCGCCGTTGGTATGTTGTATGAAGGATGGCTGTTTTTAATATTATTCAAATTCAAATTGAAGTTTATATTTCATACTTTACACATTACAACTCGTAAATCATTTCTACGATCATATCTAAATGTCGAAGATCATTAAATTATTAGTAGCATTTTGCTGATATTGAACTTTTTGATCTCACCTTTGTTGTTGTTGTTGTTTGGAAATAAAATTGTATATTGGTGTGAATGAAAAATTTTCTTCTGATGTATATGGGCAATAATACATCAATGCCTTATTATTTGAAAGCCGATAATTTACTACTACGAAAATGACCAAAAAATATTATAAAAAAAAGTGTTTGAAATTGCTGCTTACATATAGCTTTTCTAAATTGTTCTAAGAATAAAAACAAACACCTTTAGAGATAATAAATATATAAATATCTATGATTAAAAAAAAAAACATAGTTTGGTTCTGTGTCCAAAAGTAGTGTTAAGTTTTTAGTCTTTAAAAATAGTCAATTTAATACTATATTAATGAATCGAAATAGTTCTAGATTTGTATCGTTTCTAAAAGATGTTATTTACGGCTAACTTGCTAAGCTTTTTGAAGTAATCGTTTGTTGTTTAATTTGGATCATGGGTAGTAATAATACTTAGTGATACTGGCAATAATTATAACGCGTAATAATTTAAATGATGTTTAAATGGCACCAACACTTAACACCAATTCTTACAGAACTTAGTTCTTTGACCTGGGTAAGTCTACACTACAGCGTAACGACTTGCACAATCTTATGATAATAGTCATAGTTAATAGTTGTCTGTAGATTAAAATACGAATTTATACGCAAAAGTTGTTCGGTCTACTAAATTTCAGTATTTGTAGATATAGGAATTTGGTTTTGAAAATGTCGTCGCTTTCCTATGACTAGGCTAAAAAAACGGTTCAAATGAGGAACAGTGTTAGAATAATGTTTTTTTATGAGCATGGTGCTGTTGTTTTCTCACTACACTGTTTAGAGTCCAAAATAATAAAACTGAAACTGCCAGTAGGTCACTTCCCTCACCTGCACAAATTTATGAATAGTTTGCTGTTTGTTATTATTTATAAATTATCAAGAATATTATCAATCCGATTACTACTAACTGAGTAAGACTTTGTAAGTTGATATTTATATTGTAGTAATTCAGATTATTCGTCAAAACTTTCTTTTTATGTCGCATTTAAGATATTAAAGTAATTAAACTGATTTAAAATAATATAACAAATTTATAAATCGACGCCAGGGAGTGATAGGTGTGATGCATAATCACTAAATCGTTTTATATTGGTATCTAACCGGTTTGTATGCGTAAGACTGAACGCAGGGTCCCGAATGTCGGCTTATAATTTATGTAAACATGATTTATTAGCGTTTAAGTCTTTTTTATAACAATTTCTGTCTTTTAGTTAAGTATATGTTGCATATTTATTGAGGATATTTTTTGCTTAGGACTACTTAGGATCAGTAAAATATAGGTTTAATATTCTATTTAACTAACTTGCTCTGACATTTATAATATTGAGATCCTACTGCAGTTTGGCTGTGACATAGCACCTAGGACTTCGACTGTTATAAATGGCAGTTAGCAGTCATTCATTTATACGTCTTGAATCGATGTAGTTAATATGTCGTAATTGTTTTTTTTTTCTAGTTCGTTATAATTATTTCGATGTTCTGGTTGTACTGGAATACAATTGTGAATTCTTACGGAATAGTCGAATGAATATAACCTTGCTATAAATCTTAATACTAATTACTTAAATTGGTCAGAATTAAAATCATACTATGTGGTCAATGATGACTTACCATCTAGAACTGACGATAAAGATCCATGAAAAATTTATATATCCAGTAGTAAACCAATTCGGATGAACTACGTATATTTCCATAGTGAGTCCAAATACTAATGTCTTTATAATTTGTAAATATGTATACAATAGGATAAAAAAATAATAGTCTGTTTCAGTTTGATGCACTGCCAGAATTATTAAAAGGAATAGATTGCACAACTTACGTTTTTCATTATTTATAAAATAAGCTATATTTTATATTGATTTGATGTGGTTTTTAAAAATGTTAATTGACGTTTGATAATTGTTCCTAGCCGAGTTCCATCCCATATTAGTTGGAAAAGTTTAATATTTAGTCAATGTTCCTGACCATAGTTTTAATCTGATCAAAATAGTTGTGAGTAAAAGAAAGTTATTTAATGTTATTTATTAATGCGTTTGTGCAGCTTACCTCGTTCACATCATCTTAATTCGGTGTTTCTTAACTGATGGTCGTGGACGTTAGTGCTATATAGCACCAAAATGTCCGCAAAGCAATCCTAAAAACATTAAATATCAAGACTAGACTAGCATCTTAATAATTTTTAGTTGTTTTCGCTTTATTGATATGGAAGCAAATGGAGATAATTTATTTCAGTTTAGCCCTCTAGCAGATATTGTTCCCTGCTCTTGTAGAATTCTACGCACTTTAGGCGAGAGACGCTTTCTTTTAGTATTCTACATTACTATTTTTTTGGTATGTTAGCCTAAGCCGCGCGATTTACATATCTGAGGGAGAACTACTTCCCTTGCTTATTTCGAAATATTCCTATTTAAATCTGTTCAAAATACCTAGCACAAATTACGTATCATTTTGATTTATTATAAATCACGCAAGATATTTTTTTATTTATATTGACAAATGTATAGATCTAGTCCCCAGCAGAATCTAAACTGATCTTTGTTTATTGTATACTGACAATCTGTATTTAAATGTTATCGTCACAAGTTAGTGGTTCAAATACGAAAATATTGTTAAATTCGACATATTTCATTTAAGACGTCAAGTAAAGCGACCGTACCGCATTAGTTAGTATCATATACAAAAAAGGATTCAAGTATATATGTTATTTTGATTTCAGATGATTCATTCGAATTAACCTTTTCACCGCCCCAGTCGGTAGTTACCGACAACAGAAAGCAGTACCACTAGCGCCTCGTCGGCCCGTGCCGACTGAAAGTTAGAGGCGAAAATTATAAGTAAATTAAAAGTTTAGTATACAAATTATGAACTTTTATTATTGTTTAAAGCCTAAATTACCGTAAATTTTATACATAAACGTGATACTATATAATATCATTGAATAAATAAACATTTTTGCGCGCCTTGATAAAATGCAGCAAGTACGCCAGTACCTGAAGCCCTAGTCGGCGATAGCCGCGGCGTAGTGCTGTCACCAACTGTGTTTTGTTTGTTGCAATACACGTTACGAAAATTTTAATGTAGGGGAATTTATAAATGTGTAGTTCTATAATTGTAAGTTCACTAATTAATTTACTTGAATGCGATTAATTAATCAAAATGGGAATAGTAAAATATATTTTACAGCATATTTTGAACACTTATTTAAATTAGTCCCGCGGCTATACACGACCAGTCATGTCTGAGATCAGCTCGTTCAAGTAAATAACAAACGAAAAAATTGTATATTACTCTAATTTTTATCCTGTATACCTCTGTCAATTATTATAATGAAGTAGTTCGACTAGCAACCAAGACAAGTATTCTAGTTTAGGTAATTATGTATATTAAATATTTACAAACCTATCGTTACTTTATCTAAAGCACAGGCAACCAAATAGGGTCTTTGTTAAATAGAAAACGACTACATCCAGGTAAAGAAATTACCCTTTTATTAATGTTTTTTTCTACCTGAAACACTCATTAGCAATAACAATAGGCTTAATTTTTGTGAGGAATTCTTAGTAAATATGTAAAGCACACCGCACGTGCAGGCGGTATTTCAAACAAATTCCTGGAAAATGCCGAATATATGCTATTTGTACTTCCTAAATAATTATCGGAATTTATTTAAAAACTTTGTTTGTAAGAAATCTAGGTACCTAGGTACTGCATTTTATTATTGGTTTGTTGCTAAAGAATGTGTAGGATTTTGTCTTTCGATTCCCTGCCAAAATGTCGATAAATGCAGTTAACACATACCTACAACAGTTTCACATCTCTAGAATCAAAGCAATTTGCAGTACCTAAAAGCCCGGGTCGGCCGGTGCCGACAACGCATGACGTCATCGCGTGAGTAGTGTGGTGACTTTCGTCACTAAACTGTACTGTAAATAATGCAAATATTTTGATCTGTTCATTATTTAATGTTGTTTTATAAGGTTAATAATCAATGATCATGTAGTAACAACATTATTGTATTATTCTTTTGACATTTCTTCGACTTTTTGGATATAATTATCGAGGAATTATTTAAATATCGATACACCATTTCCAAGTCACTATGGTTTCTCGATCTCGAATGCTTGTTTTTGTACTGGCGTCACAGGCTCAGCGTTTTGTATTGTTGCGTGGCGGCGAAAAGGTTAATATATATTTTAATTTGATATTATATCTACTCAACTATAGTTGCTTGAACCACGTAAAGTGCAATAGCGTAATTACAAAAAGCAAGCGAAATACCAAGAGACAATGAACACATTGGCGGTCTATCTACTTAGGTTTTAACAATTTATGTAGGATGTGTAATAATAATAATTATCCTTATTTTTATATGAGAGGTTTATTGTTTAAGTTACGGTTAATTTTTAGTATTAAGATCCAAGGCTGTATTAATACAAGGAGTGTTTTTTCCTCAATGAGGCGCTGATTAATGTATTTTGTTTCTACCTATTGGTTGGAATTATTGTGTAAAAGATGCTCCTGTTGGTCATAATAGAGAATGCTCACATTAAATGTTAAGTATTTGGAAAGCACGTGTACCCTTTGCGCATTGTCTATTATAACCAGCTTTTTAAGTTGTTACGTGGATACGTGTGTATGACTAATTATAAAATAATTCTTATTTTGGTAACAAATTGGTGTTATGAAAATTTTGTGAATAAAATAATGGTGTCATTCTATTAATGGCTTTTATTTATATAAAAAAACTTTCAGGGTTATAAACAAACATAATAAAGTTATTGAGTATGTAGGTACACATAGGTAGGTAAGCGTTATCAAAGTTTATATTAAACGATATTCATAAGTACAGTCAGCATAGCTTTCGAGGTGCTCAAATAATTATTACATGTTATCATGTATATATTGCCAAGAGTGTTCGGGCGAGTTCGATATGTTGGACCACATTTATTGCTACATAATGTCAATGACTGTACATTACTCCCGATTGCGTCATCTTCTTTACTTTTCGTTTCTAACGATATTCTGAAATAGTAAATCCCAATTCAATAATTGCATTTGATACTTACACTAACACCACATGAATTCGTATTATCTTATATCCCATAGTTATCTGATCTACAAATTATGCAAAAATGTATGTCATCTCTAAGGTTCAGACGTTAATCTTCCTATTCCCAAAGTCAGGTACAATCACTTACCCTAACACGACATTTGAAGATGAGAAACATTGCCAGGACCACCGCAATGGGAAACAATGTCACAGTCACGGTGAGCCAGCCTGCTAGTGATTCCTGAGAGCCGGTACCCATGCCCGTCAGAAATGATATCTGGCAATAATATTAAACAAGCCCATTTCAGTTAGATAATACCTACATACCTAAATATTTTTATTATGTTTATATTCTTCTGGAACTCGCTTGTTGTGAGTTTCTTACTGGTTGCGAATAATATTTTTGGTCGTGAGGGCTAGAGAATCATTTGGCTTAGAAGCTAGCTGGGCTATATGGAAAATATAATAGTGCTTTAAAAAGCTTCCTCGATCTTTATGGAGCGACCAAGGTGCAGAGACCCGGCGCGAACCGCTTATACCACCCTATCCTCAATCCAAATACATGCCTACCATTAAAATCATCGGAGATAAAGCCCAGCAGATCCTCACAAAAACGCAAGGATACTCTCCAACTGCGAAGAAAACTTCTTCGCAAAATGTGGTTTGTCCGTAGAGATAGGTGATGGTGAAAGCTAAGGCTGCGGCAATAGCTACCCGGGGCTTAGTTACGGGCCAGTCCATCAGGAAAGTCAAGATGTAGAGACCACCCTAAAAAAACAAGTCAAATAATAAATAAACGCCTGTAGGCTCTTAGCGCCAAATTATAAATTTGAAACGCAGTGGAATAAGTAGGTAGGTAATCAGAGACTTACTGATTAATAAATTACATACTTGATTCAAGATAGGTACCTACAGTTTCTACCTATTCATACCTACTCATAACACATAGGTTTACTTTGTTACGTACATAGGTACTATGTAGAATATTTCTTACCTGTGTACATAATGTGATGACACCAATGAAGCAGAAAAGAAGACAGATGGCGATGAGGCACGCCCAGGTCACGTGCCGGATTGATCGGCCAGTGAAAGTGGACATTATCGTCTGGATCATCAAAGCCTTGAAATTCAATTCCTTTTTAAATATTTCGGAATATAGGCAGCCATAAATAAACTAGGTACTCAAAACAGGTACCTAGGTAGGTAGGTACTAATTTAAAAGAAGCGCCCCAGTTCAGATATTTCTGCATCAAATGGCCTCCATTAAAATGGAACCACATTGCTATTCTACCTACTGAAATGCTCGCTACAGTCTGGAAATTATTTTCACAATAAATACTTATTCTAATATATATATATATATATATATATATATATATATATATATATATATATATTAGAATATATATGTATATATATATGTATATATATATTCTCTAACAATTTCTGATGCCTTCCCGGTTATAACACTTTGCTACGAATATGGGAACTGTAAAGATTTCAAAACGTCAGCAAATAAAATAGTTGAATCATTCCAATAACTACTTATATACTTTACTCACGACAATTAAAAACAGATTGACACATACCACGAAAGATATAGACAGGACAAATAGTGAGAAGAAAACAAGTCCGGACCAGAACTGGCTCCCTGGCACTCTCGCCACGAAATCCGCCCACAGCACCACCGACGACGCCGGGCCTGCAATAAAGGACGAAGACGAATCCTATAATTACGGAAAGTGACAGATAGTGACTTAAAGGAGACCTCGTGGTTACCATATTCAATTCGCGTCAATTTTGAAAAACCTAGGTAATAATAATAAAAAGTTTACGTACCTAAGCAATAGGCACATATTATTATTATTTATTATTTACTAACCACTCCAAATGTTAGTGTTGTTGCCGTCATAATCCTGTTTCAATGCACCGTGGGTTGCACCTAATATTAGTGCACTTCCCAAGCAAGACGCTTTAGAGGCTACGAAAGCGAGTAAGGCTGTGGTCGAAAGCTTGTGTTTCTGCGTCGGGCAATAAGCACCCAGCATGATCAAAGAACCCTGGGACACTGTCATCTCGATTAAAGCATATTCGATTGCCTCTCGCCACATCTTAAAAAAATGGAAAAGAAAGCAAATAATAGGTACTTATCTTAGCGAATGTATAAAATCTTGACACGCGGGTAATAAAAACGCGGTAGCACAGATTACTAAAGAGTTACTGTGGTACCTAGGCGAACATTTTTCACAAAGTAGGTACCTAGCTAACTAGTGCCAAATATAAAAGTAAAAAGTACCTGAGTGCCTTCAAACAAAACACTCCATTCACACTCCGTGAACATTCTGCCCGCGCCGTCGAGCCGCGCGCTGCCCACGACTCCACACAACACTACGAAATAGGCGAGCACGTCTTTGAACAGGACCAGCTGGGGACATGCACACAAACAATTATAGCCATGCACTTAATTATTAAGGTCATTTAGAAATAATAAAGCAATTACACATTTTATACTTTGGTAGCATAGTTCAAATTTTAAGCCTCGTCTTAGCTTAACTCACCTTTGAATAACTGTAAACCCTTTTGACAGCAACGAAGTAGACGAGCGCCCAGCTAATAGCGTAGTACACAGTTAATTCCCACACCACATTGCCCAAGCCGCCTTCCAGTGCGTCACGTTTCAGTTTTAGTACGAAGTTACTGTTACATCACATTAATAATTAATTTTTGAAGGATGCTAATCTCACAACTACGTAATATAATATCTACCTACATAACTAACTATCCATTAAATTTACAATTTTTCTATACCTAAAGAATATAGGTGCCTATGTTATGTTATACTAACAAGAAAAACGACTGCGCCGGAGTCTCACTCTCCCGTGTCAAGGGTCGGTGGCGCGCAGCGCAAGCAGGCCACGCCTCGGCCGCGCAATGCAGCCACGGCAGGAAGGAGTGCGCCGAGTGCACCACGTGCGCCAGGCACCACGCACTCACCACCCCGATAGACAACACCGTAAATGCACAGCATATTATCATTGCAAAACCAATACCTGTGGATTCGCTATGGGTAAGGTGAGATTATAGGACAAAAACTAATTGAAGACTAAGTAAATTTAAAAATGAAATATTATTGTATAAAAAATATGTACTTAGGTACCTATATATTATGTCTAATTTGGTCGGACAAATATTATTATGTAGATTCACACGAAAAGATATACAGATCATGTGATATTTTTTGAGACTGGTTAAGTAAGTACAAAATTCAATTCAATACATTATTACCTCGAGCCATCGGAGCCATGTCCCAACAATTCAAAACTCCTTTCTTTGTTACAACACCAATAGCGAGTTCCAGGTACATCACAGGGTAGCCAATAAAGACGCTGAACAAGTTGTACAGAAAAAGGAACGGCACCAATTTACGAAGATCATGCAAGTATGGATGCCACCACAGCTGTAATATTCCGCTACAAGAGGACATTACTAACTGTCGGTAGGATATATTGTTTGTCCAACGGTCTGCAATCTGTGGAAGGAATAAAAAGCATTGAACCTACATATTCAAATCCCATCTACTTCCTATTATAACATTATAACTATTGTACAGACTTAGATTTTTTTAACCTACCTAATTATTTCTTTATCAACACTACATCTATACTAACAGCACAATGCGATACCTAGTGTAGGTAGTAAATTATGAATACTATTATAAGTAGTTAGGTAGGTACAAATTTACAATTTCGGAATCTAAAATACACAATAACATAAGATAAGATAAACAAAGTCGACTCCTAGTGAATTAATTCTCAGAACAATGAAATAAATATCTACCTATATTGGTAAAGTTATATAGCAATTCATTAATGTAAAATTTCAAATACCTACATATAAAAATTGCTTAGGTAGGACCTATAATTTACCAGTGGTACATCTGTTGATCCCGTATCCGCAGATTCCGTTACTGTTTTAGTCCGAGTGCTCTGAAATAATTAGGTATAGTAGTAGTAAGGAGGGCAGCCGTTATTTGCTGGATAATAATATACCTGTGGTACGTATCAAATAGAGAAAAATAATTAAATGTAATAGCCACTTACCGCACTGTCGCTCATATTTGTGATAAACTTTGAAAATAACCGTCCAAAATAGTTAAGATTTTATAAATTACGTCAATAGCTTGTCAAAGCTAAGGAAGGACTGAACTTCAGCATGCTGTATAAATACGTATTTCCTCTGTCAACATAAGTAAGTACCAAGTTATCAGGTGCAACTAGTTCTACGTCTATGGCTGCTGGTTGGTTTATAAATGGTCTAACTAGAGGTTTTTTGTCAGAAAAAAATAAATCAATATTTTTAAAAATTTACCCAACTACCGCGATATGTATCAGCTGATTTTTTTTTACACTAGCGCATCTAACGATTTTTTGACGGTAAGTAATCATTTGACCACAAAATATAAATAGAATACTCATGTGCCTCTAAATGGCTACTAGTATTTCGTAAACTGTGAGTTTATTTTAAAATACATTAGGTATTTTTCTACAAATATTAGGTTGCTATACCCTGCTGCTACACACGCGTGTAGGTAATTCAATTTGTACCGGGGGGTCACGATAAAATAGGCTATGTTATTTTCCAAGGTAAATATATTTTTAGAGATACAAAAGAATCCGGTTTACTGAATTATGAAAAGTTGTTAATGAAGTGAGCCTTTGGCCTATAGAATTTTAAGATATAAATTTAAATAAAACAACATTAGTTAATATAACAATACTTATAATTACATACTTATTGATGGCATAGCTCTAACCATATAACTTGGGTATATTACTTAGACCTGGCATACACGTCACTCACACTCAGGTGTACCTACTACACAGCGCTTGCTGCTTTCAACGTATTTATTTAACTAGGTAGGTACATGTACAGGCAAAAATAGTAGCGGTCAAGACTCCAATAATTATATCTACATAGGTACCCTTAATGTCATGACTTGGGAGTAACATGAGCGAGCGTGTTCTAATATTTATATTTTTGGTGCTGAATACTATAATAAGAAATACTTAAATGAATTTATCGAATATAATGTCCAATGATAAATAAACAAATGACTAAAGTGATACCATTTTTCTGCCAGGGGCGCCACTGGCGAACGCAGCTCGATTTAACAAAATAATGATATTATTATCTGAAATTAATTTGTTAATACTTACCTATCGACTTTTTAGGGGTAGAATCAGTTACCTACGTCGTTTGTGATTTAATTATTATAGGTACTATGAATTTTTGCCAGTCGACAGGATACCTAATCGATTTTAAAGAGGCGTGGTGAAGTAGAAGGTATGCCAGTTAAGCAAAAAACCACTCGCACCACATTTTACTTTATCGCTAGGATTAGCACAATATTTTGACAGGTCAAAATATTCTATATTAGGTAAGTAATTCTGAACTCGTTACCTTGTAATCAAAGATGATCAACAATCACATGATAATGTATATTTTAATATATTTTACATTACAAAACAAAAATAGAAAGAAACAATTGGTTAGTCCATAAACCACTTCCAAACCATCTTAGAGGTGGTATATGAAGTAATTAACAACAAAACTTAGGACATGTTTGACTTACACTTTTCCAGTTTTATGTACAAAATAACCAATAAACAAATGAACTACCGGACTAATGACATCCGTTTAATCGATTTGCCGATTGTAGAATATAAACCATATCTTTAACTCTGGCAGATGCCCTTATAATAGCCGTTTGAAATTTATTTGAAACATTGGAACTAAACATTAAAGTAATAATAATGGATAAATTTCATATATGAAATATGCACCTGATAATTCTGATTATGAACTACTAATGCAACCAATAGCGTAAATATTTTCAGGAAACACGTGACATTTATTTTGCATACTAGCTGTGCCCGCGACTTCGTCCGCGTGGAATTTAAGTACTGGGACATAAGTATGGATAATTAAAGATTTTTTTCTAAAATGAGTTACTCTTTATTACATAAGCTATCTGCCAGTGAAAGTCCCGTCCAAATCAGTCCAGCTGTTCTATAGATTAGCCGGAACACACAGATAGACAGACAAATAATATAAAAAATATAATATAGGTATGTATTTAATATTTCAAATGTAAATTATAAAATGTCTTTATAAACCACATTAACAGTTTTTCCTTCTGGGGCTAATATGAAAAGGTTATCCGCATTACTAACCCGCGAGCAAGCCACGTACCTATAGTTGGCTGTGTGAAAAACAATTCCACCTGAGATCAACTCCAACAGCCTTTAGCGTCTGCCCCTGAGACTTGTTAATTGTCATAGCAAAGCAAACGGACACTGGAAATTGTGTCCGTTTGAATTGGAATGGGAAATTGTTGGGGATGATTGGTATTCGTGGTATGTATACAGTTTCACCTGCACTACATCCAGTAAGAATCTCAGCTTCGATTAAGTTTCTTTGTAAAGAAGTTACTCTAAGTCGGGTACCATTGCACAATTTAGGCGGAGTAAGATTTCTCAATAGCGATGCGTTGTAAGCGTTTCGTCTGGGCATTTTTAAAATCAAATCAAATACATACAATAATACATATATTTATTATTATTTCAATAAATCTACGTAGGCAATATTTTTTTAGATTATATCCGATATTTTTCAACCAATTCACAAAGCAAGTTCAGAGTCCGTATTTTCATATCCAAGTATAACATCAAAATCATCAACTAACCGAATCGCAAGACAAACAAAATTAAATAGTTTTAAACGTAGAGAAACAACCAGTTTGTATTTATACTTTTCAGAGAAAAAGCTATAGCGCGTTTTAATTGCCTTGAGGCGCCATCTAGTACTATATTATGTAACTATAAAATCTCCTATAGAAAAATTACCTTTAAACTTTAAAAGACGATAGCTTTTTTATTTGACATCCGATTTCGATGAAACAAAGCCTATATGTTGCTCAGGGAAGAGCTTAATCTATTAGTGAAAGCCGCGTCAAAATCTGTTCAGTAGTTTTCAAGATTAGCGAATACATACAGACAGACAGACAGAAAAGAAAATCTAAAAAATCATTTTTGTGTTCTGTTACTCTTTTATTATTGCCCACACCCATTTTTTGTTAAAAATTTCAATTGTACAGACACGCGGTTTCTACTGTTTTATTATATGTAAGATAAATCACAAATTGTGAAAAAAGACAACACATTTTAGACTGTATCGTTTTTAACAATGGGTAATGTGTGTATATTTATTAAAGTAGATGGCATCACAAAACGGCTATCATGTCATTATTATTTTGGCATGTTCAAAACACCAGAACAGCCTGTATTATATATATTATATAAATATAATGTTATTATTAACCGACAATTGTTTTTCTGCAAATTTAATCTCCAATGTGTTATTCATTAGAGAAGTTTGACAGTTTCTTTGTAACTTGATGCGCCTCTGTTTCTACTGTACTTACGTGACTTTAGTTATTATCATGATTCGATTGATATAATTTGTATGATGAAGGTAATCAATATATATCTCATGTTCAAAGAAAATATACTTTGGTTCTTTTTTAACAAATTTTAATAAAAACATCAGTATAGTCAATTTAATTGCGAATATTTAAATAATGTCGTTATTTTAAAAACTACTTATCATATCAAAACGCAATGTAAAATTTGCCTATGGGTCAAAATAAATGTATCGCGGGACATAATAATCGGTCTTACTAATTATAAACCTCATAATTATGTAAAGAGCAACATATTGATAATTTAAGTGTAGAGAAATTTAATAGGTAACTGTAATATTATTTAATAAATACAATAGGTTTCGACCATCCACGATACCCCTTTTGTCTGAAAGTTGGATACAACTTAACCAAAATAAAGTCCATTCACCTTTCAAATGCATACTATTCTAATAACTATGACTCGATAGCGTCAGCTAAAAACGAAAACCTTATGATAACCTTTGTGTAACACCGTAGACGCGGTGTAGACCGCATATGGTATACAAATATGAGGTCATATTATTGTGTGAAAAATTAAATTTGTTTAGGAGACTCAAATGCTGAATAAGTCCCCAGCCGAGGGTAGAGGCGCCAGGCCGCCGGTGACGTCGGGCAGGCGGGATACGTCCGGTAAATTTTCTATGTGAGACTTGACCTCTGCCTTCACAGCATAAATCTTTTGTAGTTTAACGTTATATTCCTGAGGATAAACATTACTTAATTAAAATTACTGAAGTCACATATAGAAGTACATTCGCAGACGCAAATGAATTTGAACATATAGGAGAAAAATAAAGCTGTGCATTAAATAGTTTTATAACTCAACATGAAGGCATAGATTGGACACGAGGTACATATCAAAGAGCATATAGCATGCAAGCAGTTTAAGACTTCAATAGTTTTTTTTTATCAAAAAAGCGTACTTAAATTTTCACAACATCAAAAAATACACCTCATTTAAAAGAACGACTATTTAAATAGTCTGCTTTATCTTTACTACTCTAAGAATTTGATTCTTTTAAAATGAGTTGCAGATAAAGAAGTGCACGCACCTCCTCCGCTCGCTCCATTAGCATTGCACAGGCAACAGAAATAATATATAAGTAATCTACATAATAATATTATGTATTGTTTTAAAATCGATTGTGTAACATGATACTTCTGTTTTGATGAAATCGATCTGAGAGCATTTTCTATAATTATTTAAGTAAATACTAAAGCAATGTTATGCATATGCCTCATTATAATCACACATGTTGGTGTCACAAGAACCTGCATTGGTTTTTTCCATGTACATTGTGCAAAAAAACTTAAACTAAATTAAACCTTAATACAACAAAGACAAGGTTTGTACCTCTAGACGTGCTTCGGCTTGTTTTGCCAGGTCTCTTTGCGCTTGAGCGAAATCTCGTAGCATTGCTGCGACTTTACGTCTCTTCTCTAGTTCCTCAGATAACCTCAGGTTGTATTCTGCTAAGAGTTGAACTGCAGAGTTTACTATAGCACTTAGACTGAGGGCAGATTCCTTATCTAAAACAAGAAATATTTTCAACTTTACTTTGGCCTGAAAGTGACTAGATTAGAATACCTCACATAAATGTTATGGAACATTACAACATTTTAATCTTTTATAGATAAAGTATTGTAATCTTGAATAATTTATAATAAAATTCGTAATATCAATTATTCAAGAATACAATACAAATACTTGTAATTTTTTCAAAATAAAAAAACGGATTCATAAGATAAATTGTAATAATCAGACTAGATAAAAGAAAAAGGATTCTAATACATATAGTCTGAGATATACATATTTAATAAGCAGAGAAGCAATTTACACTAGGACCAAACACATCTTTGGAGTAGAGGTGTAGTCCTTATACAAATTAGAAACAATTCAATTTAAAAAGACCAAATTCTTCTAATTGAAACAGTATAGTCAGGGTTATGTTAAAAGTCAACCTGGTTACAATTTTTTTACTTACTTAATTTTTTAAGAAATAATTGTCAAATCGTTAACAAACTTAACAATAAAATAAATAATTATTTTGTAAAACATTAATAAAATTATACAATATGTATAACAAATTAATAAAAAAAATAAGCTTCACAGGAATCTGTGTACTAACATTCTGGAATATTTTGGTCATTTGTCATGAAACTAAATTCATGCTTCAAAGGTGTTTTTTCTATTATTATAAATGAAACAAGAATTTGTAACCAGATATTTTTTTTATTAACGATAGAGGTAGTCAAATCTTTGTTTTAAAAATAAACATAGTCTTATTACAACCCTTGCAAGTAGCATATTTCTCGTATTACCTTCTAACTTAGATAATAATTGAACTTCAGACACCTCTGGGGGCAATGATGCAATTTTTTCCCGAACTGCTTCATCGCTGGAAGCACTAGCCTCTAATTCTAGTAATGCCTGAAAGAATTAATCATTGCATATAAGAAATACAAATTGTAAGACATACAAGCTTGGTGTATTATTTTTCTCTTACAAGTAAAAATTTAGATTATTGTCTACCTAATTTAATAACAAGAAAATAGTGTATTTATATTGTGAACTGCAGATAAAATTGCCGCACATGTGAGGTTATCTATGTGCATTTGATTGACACACAGTTATTAATTTATTTGTATCAGTTATGAATTTAATTACATTAGCTATGAATACTTTAACCAATGATTAGGCACTTTCTGTTACCAAAAGAAATCAAACAGTTATTAGAAACAGTTTACCTTGATCAACTCATCTGGCTCTGGTGGATCTCCGGGTGGAGTCTTTGGGCTAAGTGTGGTATGTGTTTCAATCTGACCATCTACTTCAACTTTAGTTTCACTTCGTCGCCTTTCCTTTTTTGAGTGATCTTTATCAGATTTTGGTTTCTTTTCTGCCTCCTTTGGTTCAGTATCTACTGACTTGCGTTTGCTAGGTTTTTTTGGGGTAACTGTCTCAATAGACTCAATAGCATCACTGGGGTCAACTAAAAAATAAACATATTTTTATTTTCAATCAGATTTATCTAAAATGGTAAGATAATAATATATTAAGATAGTAAAAAATAATTATTTTATATAAAGAAATAACATACCCGCAACTTTTAATTCCTGTATTTTCTGGGCATCATATACACCTCGTTCCTGCCATATATTTAATATTCTATGAAGTGAGTGCTTAGTCTTAGCATTAATACCAGTCTTTGCCATATGTTTCAAAGCATCTTCAAGTACTACTCCAAATTCTTTTCCATATTCGGGACCTTTCTTTTTGCTATTTTGAATAACATCATTGGCAAGATACATAAATGTGAGCTGCTTTCCATCTTTTACTGAAAGTAACAAATATTTATATTTATTGAGTTATACAATATAACTAGAATTATAATTAAACCTTTTTCACAATTTATTAAAAGTGTAGATCATGACCAATTATTGTAAACATTTGCATGACGGTTAATGTAGTCATTCCTTAACTATCATATCAGACAGGTTTTACGCAACCAAATTTAAAACTGTTACAATAGAATGCCAAATGACGCTCTTGATTGCTTAATTATATCAATGTCACCAATTTAAGCTTAGTTTTTTCAACAAATTGTGTACTAGGTGTTATTGATTTGACAAAGTTATTGACCAATCTATGCTAGTAACTTTTTATTAAAATAGTAATATATAAATATTATATAGCAGAAATTTAAACTAATGCTGTCTATAATAAGAGTAATGTTACCTTTTAACAATTCCTTATACCAAGTTTTGACTACAGCGGCATGGTGCTTCCTATGATGTATTAACCACAAGGATAAAGTCTGAATACTTTGCTGGCTAGAATTCAGCTCTTGCAATTTACGAATCAGCGCGTTTTCTGTGAATCCTGCCATTATTTTTAACTAAACAATTTCAATAACAAACACTAGATTCCCAGTTATGTTCGTTCACAAATGATCACGGAAAGACGCCATTATTAAATGTATTACCGGATTTACCGGCACAGACTATAAAATATTGTTGACTAGGTACTATTTTCTAATCTGTTCTAGATACTATACAGCCATGAAACTAACTGTCATCGTTCTAGTATTTTCTTTAAAAACTATATTATTATGATTGAATCGAATAGGACTTCGAATAGAACTACAACTAGGTATTATAATTATAATATTATATACCTACTCAACCATCGTCTAATAACAAAGTTATCACACAAATTGCATTTAAGTGTTACTACATATAAAGATACCTTGCACTGGGGTAGTTTTATAAGTTTGTTGATAATTAACGGTAGGTACCTAAATTAAAACAAAAAAAATACATGTGGTTAGCCCAATACATTAGTCTAGTATTATTTCTGATTTTCACATAATGTATGATTTTGCAATTAAGAAGGTGATCTTACCAGACTCTGTAACTCTATTGTTTATAACTTTTAGTCTCTATTCTCCTCGGTATTATACTTAACTTGTAATAAAACAGTTATTACTTTACACTTAGGTAAGTACTTTTTTCTACCTACTGGTAGAAACACTGGTTAAAAAAACCATGTATATGTCTACCAGGATCTGATGGCAAAAAGGGAAAAAAGAAATTGACGCTAGCAATACTGGGATAATTGGAGTAAACTTTTAAAACGTTTTTTTACCATCTTATCCTGGTAGACCTACTTATAAAAAGTTTACCCCAATTTCCTCAATATCGCTAACGTCAATTTCTTTTTTTCGTTTAATTTTGCCATCAGATCCTAGTAGACCTAGGTATAGGTACCTACATGTCTTACTATATTACAAAAAAGCTCAATTATTAAGTATACAGTGCGAAGAATGTAGAAAATCGCTACGATTATTGATATAGTACCTTCCTATTTTCTAGAATTTTCGTACTTATTACTTTACGTCTTTGAATGTGGTCGATTTCTTTATAGATACCTGGGTGTTGTTGTATTGCTTTACTGTACCTAACTACGCTAAAGTGACGTCACAGTGTCGTTAGCCGTCTTAGCTGAACAGTTTTTTAATATTTTTTTAATGCCAAGAAGATACCTATATAATTATAAATATTTTTTGAAGGTAGGTAGTTATCGATGTACCTATATAAGTAACTACTACCTTTACGTTGAATCTTTAATAATTAGAACGATTAGGTATGTTTTCAAAATTCTAGGGAAATAATTTTACTACAGGTTTGCGAAATTATCACATATAATATAATCTATTACCTAACTCTTCAAAGTCACGTACCTTTAGATTTAGATAGTCGTTAGGTCTTTATCGCACTAGTCAGACAGATAAATATAGTCGAGCAAGTTTGATCACATATTATGGAATTATCGTTTGAACGGAGTATTTTAGCTTTGAGAAGAAATGGGAGCACCCACGGATCAAAAATTATCTTTCAATGGTGGAACATGGCAGATATATAATTATATACCTCATTCTACAATACCATAGCGTACTAAATTAGGCAGGTATCTAGGTAGGTACCTACTTATGTACGTCATATTAAGTTCAAATATCTTTATTATCTACCTATTGCATACAGACTTACATAAAGGTAAAAATTGACAAGCTGTCAGTACCTATAGGCAATATGTATAAGTAGTACTATCAACTGTGCTGGCGATGTTACACCTTTAAGGCAATAATCGCTTGAACGACCCTGGTACCTGGCGGCTGTGTGTGAAGCAACAAGTGCAAGCAATTTTTTTCTAAAATGGCATACCCCGAAAGCATGCGATAGTACATCGACAGCTTAACTTTACAGCATCAAGTGATAACTTTTGCGCCAGTTACCTATCTAATAAAACATTTGTATTTATGTAAGTAAGTTTGTAAGCGAGGTCTTGAAAACTGCTGTAACGATTTAGATAGGTAGGTATTAGGTATAATTATAGAATAGTAATTACACCAGTTCAAAGTAAACCAGCGAGCCCATGACGAACTGTCGAGTCGACATTTTGTCGACATATGATTGAGAACTCTGTCGACAATGAGAAGGCTTGTCGTGTCGATATTGTTTCGTTGTCAACATGAAGAAATAAGACACGGCATCGACATGACAAGATTTCGCGTTGTCGACAACGTTACCGATTTTTGACAGACTACTGTGAGAATAAGACAACATAGACATAACAAGATGTCGACTCGACAATTCATCATAGGTTCACAGAAAAATAATAAGTAAGTAAGTAAGTAGGTATCTATAAGGTAGTATGCAATCTTTTTTATTCTATTACTTACCTAGCATCATCTAAATATCCAATATTGAATAATAAATATAGGTAAGAAAAATATATTTGAACACCATTAAACATATTATAATGATGCCAATGACCTATTTGGGTCTGTTTTGAGTAGAATTTCTTGAAGGCTAAGCTAAAGAATTTAATCGTTTTACGCCGAAGATGGTGACCAACCGGTGCCATCGACCGGTCCGAGACGTTCCTTTTTGCTATACACCTGTGCAAACGCAGCCTCCTCTCAGTCTAAGTCACAAATGCTTCGAAGAACGAGTCGCACCGAACGCGCCCGTTAACATACGCGCGAAAATGAAATCGAGTTTCTAAATTTGAACTTTCAAATAATAAAATATTCCATTTTATTTAAAAAAAGAATAAGTGTTAAACAATAGTTTTTTTTTTAATTAAGTGAATAGATTTTTGTTAAAAATGAAACTTATTTTGGGTCACAATATTCCCAGTATTCTGCTGATGTCCCTGGTTTTGCTGGCCAGTGCTCAAAGATCCTCGAACAATGTCCACAGAGATCTCGGTAAGTGCGATTTGAACTTCTAGAATGCGTTAATTGATCATAATATTAAAATAAAGATACTTACATTAATTCCGTAACGCGTTATTTCTAACTATTTTTAAACATCCCATGACAATTAAGTAAGATTGGAAAAATAATTAACCTTATAGGTAACTTTATTGGCGCTAAATAAGTACTTAATTGTTTTATTAAAAAGAAAAACTGCGGTTACCAATATGATGTGGTATTTAATTTATTATATCGCGAACTAAGTTAGAAGTTTTTAACCTGAATTCTTTTTGGATATTAAAATATAGATGTCTGGCTATTGATTATTTACGAGAATTTTATATACTTACTTACCTATATATAGTATAATACCTAATCACATTATAAAAATATTTTCTTAGTCAGGTAGGTACCTTCTTTCGATTATTGTATACTGTGGCTCGCTCTCGTGGAATTTCAAATATACAGTGTTCCAAGGAACTTTAAATTTAGGCAGAGAAAAATAAATTTCTAGTTTTGTTTATCGCCATAAATTCTGTTAATAATCCAATCGAGCCAATTGTTTCAGTCGTTTTTTTATTACAGCTAGTATTACTGGCGGTATCATTCGTTTTCATATATTTTTTTCTTATAGGTAATCATTCGGTAACTAACTGGACTAAACGGAATTTAAATTAAGTCTGGTCCTGGTGAAAAATGGTATAATTGGTATTAATTAATGCAATAGGTACTACATATTAATTATAATTATTGCGAATGACTTATACCCTTTTCCCTCAACTGACCTAGAATTTGTTTGTAGCAGTTTAAATTTAAGAATTAACTTCTTTGACAGAATTACAGGTACCTGACGTAGGTATGTAAGTATCTACTTATGTAGAGTAGAATTTTGAAACGAGTTCTCGAAAACGGCTATAACGTCATCGATAGATATTTTGAATTCTAGCGTTAGCAGAGTAAAAGTGCTTGGCTAATTAACTGACTGAGTTAGCTAGGTAATATTGATTATCAATATTTAAGAGATATTTCGCGTGAGATGACGTAATTTTACATAATACCTAATACCTATAAATATACAGTTATATGTTACCTACATATCTATACTTATAATAATAATATAATAATAATAATATTATAAAGAGGAAAGATTTGTATTTTTGTATTTTTGTATGTTTGTAATGAATAGGCTCCGAAACTACTGGACCGATTTCAAAAATTCTTTCACCTTTGGAAACCTACATTATCCCCGAGTAACATAGGCTATATAATATCACGCTAGGTCTTATAGTTGCGGAGCAGTAACCGAAAATGTTTCAAAAACGGGGGAAAAAAATCTTAAGTCCCCCCGTGCGAAGCCGGGACGGGCCGCTAGTAACTGTATATTTATATACAGTTATATACAGTAATATCAATAATAGGTACATTTTTTGGCTTATTCTATTATAAAAGCGTACATATGTATAGTTAAAAGTTAGGCATATGTATTTTATGCAACCTACTTTCTCGATACACTTAAACTAGACTGGTAACATCCAACTAAGTATGTACATGTTAATTAAGCTACAGATAGCCAAATCCAATTACAAGTAAAACAGCAGAGTGGGTATCTATATAAAGTAAACATAATACCTAATTAAATTGTACGTAGGTTGTCTAAGACAATGGTAGACCTTACTGATATAAATCATACTAGGGTACCTATGTAGTGTCCTAGATACGTAAATAATGCCTCACGCATATCCTAGAGCATAAAGCTTAAACTACACGACCAATTGACACGTGCCTTGCAATTAAAATTACTTTGATATATAATTATATTCTAACAATAGTTAGGTACATACGTACACAACGTATCTAGGTACATATTTTTAGCATTCTACATAAATAGCTAATGTAGATACTTACTTATTACTACTTCACTATTAATATCACTACATAGTGTAAAATAAAATCGCAGTCATTGTCTGTCCGTCCCTATATAATATTATGATTAAATGTATAAATCTACGCAATGGATTTGGAGGCAGTTTTTTTTTAATAGATAGAGTCATTTAAGAGGAAGGTTTATAGCACCCGTGCCTAAGCCGGGGCGGGTCGCTAGTAGACACAGATCATTTTAGTTTTATTATTAAAAAGATTAAAATTTATTAGTACCTATAATATAAGTATAAGTAGTAGCTAAGTCACCTACCTATACATTAAAAAAATATTAATATTGTTATCACGGGATAGGTTAAGGAGGTTCTTTTAAAACCTGTGCGTAATTTTAATATCGACTGCAACAGCGATTCAACTTTTACTTTTTTTTGACAACCTGTGGGTGCGATTTCTCTCCGAGTTACTTAACAGACAGTAAATTGACAGCGTATAATAGGTATAAAACGTAATTTAACAAGTCTTAAAATATAATTAAAAATAGAATTACCTACTACTTATCGGCATAATAAATTTAGGTACCTACCTGTGTTTTAAGTAAAAATTCCGTTTTCCAAATGGTTGATATTATTCGGGTACCTATCTATCAGTATGAATTAATTAATATCTATTATGTAAATATAAAAAACATGTTAATAGGTAGTTAAATTGTCATTACATACCCATACACATACAGTTTTTAATTTCCAGCAATTGTTTAATTGCCTAAACTTTATCGATTCTAAATAATTGACCACCAGAAGCGTACCTACCTATATATGTAAATAACTACGAAATAAATAAATATTTACGAAAGTACTTTCATTCTGGCTCTTAATTTTGGGAAGTTTCTAATGTAGGTACCTAAGCTAGTGCCTGTGACCTGTTTACATTAAGTACTTTTCGTGACAAAAATGTGATCGACATCTTATATATATAGGTACTACAAACAAATTGATCTACTTATATGTATTATTCTTGTCCTAAGCGATGAGGCAAACATCCGTTATGGGGTCACTTTCCATCATTGAACAGACCAGACAGACCGAAACCTTTTCGACTTTACAATCGTGTTTATTGTTGACGATATCTGATAAAAAGTAGGGAGGTACCTACTTAATTAATTACTTGCCTCTACAGTCACTACAATTTTTTTTTAAACGCTGTTGTGCAAACATTTACCTACATCGCACCTAATATTTTCATTTAAAAAAAAAAACAAAAAATATCAATTAGATTACACATCGCAGAATATACCTAGATACCTAACTACTTATCTACCGCAAAAGGAACTTTTTTTATTAACAGGTACTTGAGTAAAATATAATTACATAACTTTTGGTATCTATTTCATATGTAAGTATACCAAAATCACAGTGTGTTGAAAATATATGTAACTATTTATTATGATATAATTTTTGGAAGCGCATAGATGCCAGCTCGAGCGTGTTGAAAGCGAGGAGAGTGAAAGTTGTCTCACCTCTACTTAGCTGTAATTATTATACAAATATTTAATTTGACGTTATGGACCCCGGATACATTCCGTTTAAGAAATCTTCTTTGGTTAATAAATATCCTGAGCAAATGGAAAGGAGATTTATTATTTAGGAAAACCCCAAAGATTTTCTTTTTATTTATCTATTTTAAAGAAAACCAGGCAAGTCCGCGTGTTCGACTTTTCCCGCATGGAATTCAATTATCCCTTGGGATAGCGATATAACATAGGCAAAGTAGCCTAGTTCTTTTCCAAAGTACCATTTAATTTTATACCAAAATTCATGAAATTCAATGTAAACGTGAAAAGTAACGAACAAACTTACTTTCGCATTTTATCTAATATATTTAGGTATCTTAGATATTTCAATTCCGCACTCAGGTTCCGGAAAAAGTTTTATTTCTGTTAGATAATCTAATAAATATTGATGTTGCAATCCCGAACAATGTTAAGTACTAGTACAAAGTCTTGTCAAAACTCTTTGTCGCCGGCTATGTTATATTTAAATTAAATCAACATGACAAGTACGTAGGTAGGATTGTTTTATACACAATACTTACCTACCTATAGTCTGTGCAACAGTGTTGAAATTAGTCCATATTGATTAGTTTCACACAAGCTGTCGTAATAATAATATAAGTCTGTATTAGTGTAAAAGTTAAAACCTATTCAATCACGCAAATGTGATTGTTGTAATTATATACGTTTTAAACAACTTTTAATGATAGGGTGTCGCTTGAAATATTGAATAACTTCCTTTACAAATGCAATGCAATATTACAACTTAGATATTATTAGATAGACAGCTGTTGACATAATTATGTATATCAAAACGCAAAAAATAAGATTGGCCAGTGTCACTGACCTTAAAATCACTGAGATAGTTAATATATTCAAATTCTCTTTCGCCAAATGTAAAATAACTTGAACCAGGAGGAGAACTCTAAAAGTGATATAGATACCATGAAAAACTTATGCAGTAGAAATTTGAACGATTAAGTTATATAAACCAATAAAGTATCTTTTAGCTAGATAGAAAGATTAGGAGATTTTACACTTGCCTACCTATATTATTTACAGAAGGTAATGGGTAAAATACCTACATATATTAATCGTAAAAATGTTGTAGGTAATATCGTTTCGAGGAACGTTTTAACAATTTATTAAAACACCGATTATTCATCTTCTGAATGAGATATGTGAGGTTAGGCTTATTAATCGGTGGTCTAGACAGTAGCGCAATCGGTTACACCTATGCGCCTCGATAGACTTCAGAGTAGGTTAATTTAATTCGTTTGAAGACTATCAAAGCTTCGGTTTCAAGCCAATCGCGTTTCAATATTAGGCTGATCATAATTAAGATACTCTAAGGTCACGTGTACTGGAGCACCCTCACTACCTAGGTACAAAGACACAAGTGCCTTCACCACTGCGTCGTGTTATGACTTACTATTACTTGACCTTGTTCTTCAACCTTACATAGACAAAAGAAGAGCATTTGATATGATCGTAGTCCATAAACCACTCATGGTAAGTCGCCTGTAGGTAACGAGTTTAGGTTGCATATCATTTTCGTGACGACAGTTATTGATTGCCAGTGTCATTGGCACGTTTTTAAACTGGTTTACAGGCGTTTGTCTCTTAACAGGTTCCTAAGATTTATCGATAAAAAATTATTGTATCCCTTTTAGAACCCATTCTTAGTTATAATTACTGTATTCAAAAAACCTAAAAATGTTGTATGCATGTTTTGAGACATGGAATGGCAATGATTATGTTTTACACGAATCTAAGTAGTACCTATCTGGGTAGATACGTGGTAGGTCCCATAATGAATTGGCCTGGTTATGAAGTAATAATGTAAATGAAATGAAACTTTGGTTACTTTTCAATATAGTCTCCTTTATTATCAATGCACTTATGACATCTGCAAATTAGCATTTTAGTACCATTATAATAGTACGTTAAGTTTTTGCCCTTCAAATGGCCTAAAACAGCCGCTTGCAGATCTTCATCATTAGAAAATCTTTTTCCACGTAGGTCCCGCTTGAAGTTTGGGATTGAATAATAGTTACTAGGGGCCAAGTCTGGATTATAGGAGGGATGACTGACCTCAGTAAATGATCACTCATGAATAGCAGCCTTTGCAATGGTAGCCGTACGAACTGGAGTATTACCGTGAAATAACATGAAACCCTCTGACAGCTTGCCCCTTCGTTTTTACGTGATATGAACAAGTAACCTACGGTAAAGCGACGCATAATATTCACCATTTATAATGGTATTAAGTTCTTTGAATTCGATCATCAGGATACCTTCATAATCCCAGAAGACTGTGCACATCAGCCTTTTGGCACACTTCTTGCACCTTTGCTTTCCTAGGTGGCCTTTCGTTATTAAAATGCCACTAAATAGACTCGAGTTTACTTTCAGAATCATAATACAGAACCATTGTTTCGTCTCCAATCACCAATTGTTCAATTAAGTTATTCGGGTTTTCGCCACAGAGTTTCAAAAACTCAGAGCACATCAAACTCGTTCTTCTTTCTGAACCGCTGAAAGAAGTTTTGGCGCCCACCTTACGCTGACCAAACTAATGTGAAGATAATCGTGAATGATACGATGGACTGATGTTTTAGAAAGACCGAGTCCTGCTGCTAATTTCCTTATCTTTGATCGACGATAATTCGAAACTTCTTCTTAAACTAAGGTCATATTTTCCAGAGTAACCACCTCAATCGGTCGACCCTCGTGACCAAGATCCTTGACACCCTCTCGTCCAAGCTGAAATTCTTTTTCCTTGTTTTTAACTGTGTTATAGGAAGGCGAAGACTTCCCATACACACCATCCAAACGTTGTTTAGTTTCAGCCGGATATAACTCTTACTTGAATAAAATCTTTATCACACATCGATACTCAGATTTCGACATTTTAAAAAAACTTACACCTTACTTCATTCAATTTGGCCTAAAACTAAATATAATGCGAACCTAGTGAATACTTCTACTGTTTTAAATTGCTGAATAAATATGCTAAGCATAAAAGTAAAACATGTGGTAATAAGTATCCGAGAAGTACATCAGGCCAGGTCATTATGGGACAGCCTGGTAAGTACTTATTTTTTTCTTAACAGGTAATGTGAGGAAGTACATAGAGAGTAGGGACCTAGTTCAGGGCATTTGAGAAAGGCACTTTCTCTAGTGGTGCCTTAATGGAATTGCTGTCCAAGAATGATATGCGCTATATACTATCGATAGTATTAGCTAGACAACATATTAAAATGGCCATAGTGCACTGGACGTGGGGTCAATATTTTTAAAAGGTGACCGACGGGTTGACCTCTGTCTATAGTCCCCGATCACGCTAATGTCAAAATTAACGTGATGATTCTACCTTGATAAAAACTAAAAAAGTTACTCTTTAAATGATCATCTTCTTTAAGATTTCACATTTTAATAGGTATCATACGCAATTAATCCATCAACTTAAAAAAAATATAAACAAGTATCTTGTAGATGCACCCAATAATAACACGCTAGTTATATATTTTCGGTATAATATATTTTTTTAACCAAAACGTAGTTAAGCTATATAAAGTGTATGATGTCACCGAATCGCCAAGGAAGATGTAAATTAAGTTTTAAATGTTAAGGATGTTACAATCATTGTCATTCATCATGTTTTTTTAGTAATCTGACAGATTAAGTAAGTAGACATTGTAATTAGTTTTTAGTCTATGTCTAGTTCTCTTTAAGTTGTGAAATAATTGCATATTACTGACTCGGCAGAACATTTACCTATTATGCAATGTTTTCTGAAAATACAATAATTAAAGATGTACTTACCTATGTAAGTACATCTTAAATCGAAGCAGAAAAAAACAGCACGATAGCGGAACGATATGCCTACAAATGACGAGGATTATTTTTAAAATACATACAACACTAGTTGAGCTATGTACCTACTTAGGTATAATTGAGAATTAGAAAACGCATAAAAATAGAACTTTGCACTGATTCCTAAAATAATTAGATGAAGAGTTGCAATATCGATTTTAATTATATTTATAAGCATTTAATGCAACCCGACTGCAGTTTTCAAGGTAAACATATGTACTTAGATATGTGGTAACATTTAAGTAGTAAATTAAAAAAAATACAAGATTATTTTGGATACTTTATATTCTTATTATAACAGGACACTCGTTCTGCCTAATGCACAAAAGGGGACGGCACAATTTAGTACTAACACAACATGTAATATTGAAATTATTGCAGTTACTTACATACCTAGGTAACTTTACATTTGCACTAGAATTAAAAGAACCACATTTTAAACGTGTGATTTCTACACGCTTGACACGCGACACTTTTCATTTATATGCCATTTCAAGTGATTGCAAGTAGGTAGGTATGGTAATTGATTATTAAACAGTTTAAGCCCCTTGAATGGTATCCAGCCGAACGAGTAGGTACTTAATATATAAGAAAAAAAACAGATTAAGCTAATAATATCAAAGCTAAATACAAAAAAACTCGTTCATTTGAAAACGACGATAATGAGGTACTATGCCGTTGAAGTCGGTAAGTAATAGGTACCTACTTCTAATGAAACAAAGGTGTACTTACAAAAATAGATTGGCAAGGCAACAAGAACAAATGAAGACAAGGAAACGACCGCTAATTGTGTAAGCTTCAGAATATTAAAAAAAGGGTTGCAATCCCATTTTATTTTGGAAAATTCAGCTCTACCTTATTTAAAATGAATTCAAGTTTTTTTTAATGTAAGTAAGTACTTACCTACTTGAGACTAAAGAAGAGAATAATCTTGTACCTAAACATCGTAAATAATCCAAAGTTCTGCATCCCTTTCGGATATCATTAATGTACGACTGTACGTATATACTGATCAATATCAATTTGGCATTTAATTTTATGCAATTGACAGTCCGAGTGAAGTTTTACATTCGATGCACTACTCGATGAGATTTTTTTTGACTTCCACCTCAACTGTGTTATTAAATAGTTGAATGTATTTTAAAATTTTAAAATTAAATGCTTATAAGTAGGTAATTAAAACAAACCGTGGAACACAGCAGGAATTTCTTTCTTTAAGCACTCGTTGATAATACAGAATATTAATTTAAGTGAGTAGGTACCTGTCCATTAAAGGACGGTAGTCATGAATTTCGTAAGGTATAAATTATGTTTTGTTGAAATGTTTATTCCTTTTCAAGAATCGATATATACCTATTAATTATACAATACGTATTGTATAAGTTATTATTCTATGAAGACACTGCTATTTAAATTGCAGTAAATACACCTAACCTATAAGTACTTGTTTGTACCTATCTACTGTCTTATCTTCTCTAAATACAGTTTAATTTAAATTTAACTTACCTAGGTAGCTTATGAAATTTAATTCACATTAATATTTCATTTCCACATAAATATGCTTAAATTATAACTTATCCAAAAGTTAAAAATAAAGAATAAACATGGATCGAATAAAAAAAAACAAATAAATTCAGTCACATAATATAATAATATACGTACACTAAACTAAGATTACTTACCTATTATGATTACCAAGATTATATGCAACATCAATGTGTGTAAAACACTTATTTGAAATGCAGTTAAAGTTACAGACCGTATTAATTTAGAACTAAGAGACAATTTCACAACGAACTTCGTAAAGATGCAATAGTGTAGGTAATTAATCCGGCAAACTGGAGCATTCTATTACTGGTATGATCCGATAAGTGCGTTATACCGTCGCTTCGTGACTCGCGGCGCGGGATATGTTAATTTTCTACGATTTACAGCCGATCTACATCATGGGAAAGGTTGGTGTTACCGCAGTTACCAATACAAGCAAATATTAAGGTAAGTATTGCAGGTGTTACTTATGTGGAGAATTAGAACATTTATGTAGGTACTTACTAATTTATTCATATTTAAAATAATTTGAATGTATCTAGGTAAAATATTTTTTTTGGAGTCGTAAATTAATTTAATATAAAGTTTACTCTATAAAAGCTTGCATTTTTATTAGTAGGTCGATTTACTACACAATGTTTAAACTACCTTCACGTGTTGTAAATTATTATTTCAAAACTTAAGCAATGAAGAACCTAGGTATAATATTAATGCATAAAAAATTCAATGAAATTGTTTAGCTATAGAGCACACTCTTGTCATGACATTTACATGACAAGATAAAGATGCAGGCTAATGTACTTAGGTAAGCTAAGCTGTCCATCAATTTGCAAATACAAGCACAAAAGGTGCTTACAAATTGAGAGTCAAGAAAAAATAAAGTTGAATCTTTTTTTATTTGTTATAGATAGGTATAAGTAGTTTGGTAATCGGAAGGTGGTAAAGTTTTTATTATCAAAGGTGCTGTATTACCTATATATTATATATGGTTATAATAGTTTGAAGAATATATAATATGATACCTTACTTTTGTTCTTATTGACAAGAAACATTTTAGTGAATATATTTCTAAACTGTACTGAAGTGCAAATCGGTCTTTACTCGTAGGTACTTACACCATGAGGAAGAGGGCATTTGTCGGTGGAAGTTGCGAAACTACCTTTAACTGGAGCATGGCTATCTTTTGACTGCAGGTATATATTCCGTGAGCGGTTCCCACAGTTTGATTTTATATGAACTGACGTTAAAAATATTGATAAACAGCAAAACTTGAGGTGCAGTATCTTTAGTAAAATGCATTTATGATAATTGGCTTTTGTACGATTCGTATTAGGTAGGTACCTACTGTAACCATCTGCCAAAATACTGAAATGTATATGTATGCAACTTTGGGAATAATTTGCATATATATCTACAAATGATGCTCGATTTATAACTATCATTCGATTCCCAAAGCGATATGTAATGTAGCGTGCAATTGATGCAACCTGCGGCGTGTTCACGCGAATCATATCGGCACATGCATCGATAATTTGAATCGAGAATAACGATGCAGTGTACCAACCAGATGTGTGATCAATATGATATAATAACCATGTTTAAAGTAGATTACTTTGGATATAAGCCATTAACTATCATAATGAATAGGTAGATGCTTTTAAGATTGTACCTATACAAAATGATCTACATTAGAGAACATAAATTTAATTTCCGAAATATATTTGAATTCAAATTTAATTATCACATGTAAGTACCTACTTATTATATATTATGATATCTGGAATTACGAAACGGCTAACAACTGAGATATTATTTTCTATGTTGAGCTCAAAAATAAACAAGCTATAATGCCGCATTGGACAAAGGGGTTTTACGTAACTAAACGTTTCTTTATATATAAACTAAGAAGGTACCGACTTATTTATACCTTTAATGAAAAGTGACTGTCTGTGCATATTGACTTAAGATAGTTACTTAACTTTTGTTCATATCCTATAAATGAAAAACATAAAATATTGTTGTAAATTCTATGTATTCGTCAAGAGGTAGGTACCTATGCGCTATATAATATAAATCGTAGTACCTATATGCAAAAATAAGTTGAATATAAGATGCGAGCTTAGCAGGTAAATTATTCCTATAGGTATTGAAAGAAATCCTGACTTTTCATTCATCAACGAAGTGAACAAGTTTAAAGGTTGTATGAAAAAAGAAATCGAGGTGCACTATGTTGCTAAGTATTATGTTATTTTTATATGCATAAGCTATGCTAGGTGCTTAAGCTGGTCGCCATTATAAGGTTATATTAGCATATCTAATATCTACACGCTCCACTTTCTCGCCACAATAGTACTGGCCAAACGGCGAATCAACATCAAACAACGTTACATAAAGGATGACTTAACTTATTTTATAAATGCCGTCATTAAACTATTTTATTGTTTGATTTAATATAACTATCTAAGTAAGTAGACTCTTAGAGAAACATATACATAATTGTGAAAGAATCAGGTCAGTCAGAAATAATAACATTATATCGCACAAAATGAACGAAACCTGTTTGTTGCTCCCACGTCGGGTAGGGATATTTTTAGGGAATGACAAAAAGTTAGCCATAATATGATTATGTAGGCAGGTATAGTATTTTTATATATAAGTTCTTAGTAAGTAAGTAATATGTAAAGGGTTTCATAAGGCCTCTTGATACTCTTCTCCTTTAGTACATTATTTGTGTTGAATTAAATGTTCCCCTTTAAAGTTTTACAACTTACAACTTATTTTGTGGTTTCTTTAGTGTACCTATCTATTTATAATAAGATGTGCGACTGTGCCAAGGACGGTCGTGGTCAGATCTAATGCAAATAAAACGTAGTACGATTACAAACTTGCGATGCAATAGGCATGTTTGCAAATAGTGTTAGATACCTGTTTACTTGTGACATTACACCTCTATATAATAGATTAGTTAACGTCTCTCACCTACTCGTATGCTAGGATGCGAGATAGGGCATCCATAAATTATCAAAAAGTGATCATAATAATTGTCAAACGTTTACTAAACGATATAATTTTTTAGTAAGTAATCTTCAAATAAGTATGTAAAAATCTCTTGTCACAGTGTTTTGTGGTCGCACTCCTCCGAAACGACAATGTACCTAAATCAATTTTAATTAAATTTTGTATGTTGGTACTTTTGATAGGTAGGTATAGAGTAAGTCATACCACTAGGTAATTAGGATAGGATAAAAAAACATTTGCGGGTTCAGCTAGTTAATTAATAATATAAATATATAATGTTTAAAATATTTTTGTCACATATATTGTGTGAAGGCATTTAATCAACTTGCCAGTTAATTATGCATTATATAATAAGCGTAAATGTGGCTAACCTTCACAAAAAGAGACGTGAGGAAAGATCTCCGACAAAGATTCATTTAATAGGTACTTAATCAAGAATTAGGTATATTTTTTTGAACTACAACATCAGCTTCAGCTTTGTTTTTTTTTAATTTACCTACGTACCTACTTTTTTATAAGTACATATGTGTAATGCATGTACACCAAATTAAAGTTTGTTTTCAAGGTCGTCAAGGATGGTAAAAGCAGTTCCTTAACAGGTTATTTTTAACCCAGTTTGTGGCTGGAAAAATTCAGTGCACCGCCTATTACAAAATCAATCTACATACCTTGTACGGTATCATTAAAAGCTTACTTTACTGTTTTTGATTTTTATAATTAAGAGTACTCAACCGCCCTTATGTCTTTAATATGCTCCCAGGAGGTCTGACACTACAACAGAATATCAAAGCCTATGACTTACAAGTTCGTATACCTAACGCAAATTGTAATAATTAGGTAATCAAATTAAATATACATTTCTACAGCCTTCCGCCATAAAACCTACAAACTAAATTACGAATGAATCAGGGCATGTTGTAATAAAAGTATTTATAAGATGAAATAATTTAGCAGAGTAACATTACTAAGTAGGTATATAAAAAGGCATGCGCCGTGAACGATTTGTAAGATAAATTGAGGACATGGTATGTAATTACAATTACATTTTTTTAGGAAATACCGAAATACGCAAACGGTTGACATTAAAATACTTCGAAGCATTTATATAATTTTAAAGAGATATAGATAATATTCTAACCTAACCCTTTATATTTTCTGCGCAATGCTGTTAAGTAGGACCTGTGCCTAAGAGATCTTATTCAGTGCCCGTCCATAGAATCAGGTCATTTATTCGGGAAATTGCTATATCATTTTTTAAATAGAGGTATCCCAATCTTGTAAGACATCCGGTACAGTAAGTCAATCCTTATTTAGTAAGGAGTAGATAGGTACCTACTTACACACCCAATGGTGATAACAGCTATTTTCTCTAAATCATCTCGGCTGGTTGCATGCATCGGACATCACTTTCTCCGCTGCAGAGCGAAACCGGAATTGAGTCACGTATTATTTACAACTGATCGAGTATTAATAATATGTTGTTAACAGCTGTTCGCGGTTACAATCGTTATTTTGATCTGCGGTTGTATTGTTATAGCACCTATGACCGATCTTTTACACCTTTCTCTATCTATAGTACACTTTCTGATGGTGTCAAAGAATCATTGTATCAAATAGAACCAGACAACAAATTGAGTAGCTAAGTAGATAAGTAAATTATTTTGTGTTGATCATATTACTGAATCGGAAATGAGTAGGTATATTATCTAACTGAATCTACAGAGAGAAGAGACTTAGATATTGTTGTTAAAGACAATTAAAACAATAATCAGACCATTTTGTTAAAAGTCTAACATTGCACTATCTTCTTATACATATAATAAAACAGTAGAAACCGCGTGTCTGTACAATTGAAATTTTTAACAAAAAATGGGTGTGGACAATAATAAAAGAGTAACAGAACACAAAAATGATTTTTTAGATTTTCTTTTCTGTCTGTCTGTCTGTCTGTCTGTCTGTCTGTCTGTATGTATTCGCTAATCTTGAAAACTACTGAACAGATTTTGACGCGGCTTTCACTAATAGATTAAGCTCTTCCCTGAGCAACATATAGGCTTTGTTTCATCAAAATCTGATGTCAAATAAAAAAGCTATCGTCTTTTAAAGTTTAAAGGTAATTTTTCTATAGGAGATTTTATAGTTCTTACATATATATATATATATATATATATATATATATACATATAATAAAACAGTAGAAACCGCGTGTCTGTACAATTGAAATTTTTAACAAAAAATGGGTGTGGACAATAATAAAAGAGTAACAGAACACAAAAATGATTTTTTAGATTTTCTTTTCTGTCTGTCTGTCTGTCTGTCTGTCTGTATGTATTCGCTAATCTTGAAAACTACTGAACAGATTTTGACGCGGCTTTCACTAATAGATTAAGCTCTTCCCTGAGCAACATATAGGCTTTGTTTCATCAAAATCGGATGTCAAATAAAAAAGCTATCGTCTTTTAAAGTTTAAAGGTAATTTTTCTATAGGAGATTTTATAGTTCTTACATATATATATATATATATATTACATATAATAAAACAGTAGAAACCGCGTGTCTGTACAATTGAAATTTTTAACAAAAAATGGGTGTGGACAATAATAAAAGAGTAACAGAACACAAAAATGATTTTTTAGATTTTCTTTTCTGTCTGTCTGTCTGTCTGTCTGTCTGTCTGTCTGTATGTATTCGCTAATCTTGAAAACTACTGAACAGATTTTGACGCGGCTTTCACTAATAGATTAAGCTCTTCCCTGAGCAACATATAGGCTTTGTTTCATCAAAATCGGATGTCAAATAAAAAAGCTATCGTCTTTTAAAGTTTAAAAGTAATTTTTCTATAGGAGATTTTATAGTTACATAATATAGTACTAGATGGCGCCTCAAGGCAATTAAAACGCGCTATAGCTTTTTCTCTGAAAAGTATAATAAATACAAACTGGTTGTTTCTCTACGTTTAAAACTATTTAATTTTTGTTTGTCTTGCGATTCGGTTAGTTGATGATTTTGATGTTATACTTGGATATGAAAATACGGACTCTGAACTTGCTTTGTGAATTAGTTGAAAAATATCGGATATAATCTATAATCTAAAAAAATATTGCCTACCTACGTAGATTTATTGAAATAAATATATGTATTATTGTATTGTATGTATTTGCTTTGATTTTAAAAATGCCCAGACGAAACGCTTACAACGCATCGCTATTGAGAAATCTTACTCCGCCTAAATTGTGCAATGGAACCCGACTTAGAGTAACTTCTTTACAAAGAAACTTAATCGAAGCTGAGATTCTTACTGGATGTAGTGCAGGTGAAACTGTATACATACCACGAATACCTACCAATAATCCCCAACAATTTCCCATTCCAATTCAAACGGACACAATTTCCAGTGTCCGTTTGCTTTGCTATGACAATTAACAAGTCTCAGGGGCAGACGCTAAAGGCTGTTGGAGTTGATCTCAGGTCGAATTGTTTTTCACACGGCCAACTATACGTGGCTTGCTCGCGGGTTAGTAATGCGGATAACCTTTTCATATTAGCCCCAGAAGGAAAAACTGTTAATGTGGTTTATAAAGACATTTTATAATTTACATTTGAAATATTAAATACATACCTATATTATATTGTTTATATTATTTGTCTGTCTATCTGTGTGTTCCGGCTAATCTATAAAACAGCTGGACTGATTTGGACGGGACTTTCACTGGCAGATAGCTTATGTAATAAAGAGTAACTCATTTTAGAAAAAAATCTTTAATTATCCATACTTATGTCCCAGTACTTAAATTCCACGCGGACGAAGTCGCGGGCACAGCTAGTAAGTAATAAGTAGGTATAATTATGTATAAATCGGTAACTGCTGTAGGGTGCCATTTCTGTCAATATCGGGTATTTGATTTCACAGATCGGAGGAATCAGGCTTAATAATAGATAGCGTTGATTGATATTCCATCTTCTGCGTCACGAGGCAATTATAATTTACACATTAATATAGATACATAATATTACTATATAGGTAATATAGGTTATACAAACGACGATAACGGTATACCGAATTTTATATTTATTAAAATATAATGAATGAATCGTAAACAAAAACTGCTGCAAAGAAAATAACATAAGAATCAATCGTTATTATCCATGAATGATTTTACACGTTCTTGATAAATCCTGTGCTTTTCTTCGAGAGACCGTAACGCGCTGGACGGACGCACATTGCCCACGTTCACCAAAAAGCTGATGTGAACTGCTGGCATGTCGGCCCCATCTGGTTGAATCTCCGTGTGAATTGTCCGACTTTTAGCACTTGATTTCACCCTCTTTTTGATCCCATCATTTGATATCTTGTCGCTAGTGGGAACAAACTTCTTGTCTTTAACTCCAGGACTCAATTTTTCTGATTTTGTTATTTGGCTATGGATTTTTGCTGTCGATCTTGTAAAAGTTTTCTCCTCGTTCTTCTGACTCTTCTCTTTTATTTTTTGAGCACTTGCCGACTTCGATTTAGTATTGTATATGTTTTTAATATTTTTTGCAGATTTTTTTTCTAAGGATTTGTTGACCAAATAAGATGCATTTTCATCTTCAGAATTACGTCTGTGCGAATCCTTGGTCGGTTCTCGTTTCGCAGAAGGTGCGCGCTCTAATTTTCTATGGTTTTCATCTTGAACCGAGTTTTTATATATACGAAGTCTGTTTTCCATTCTTACTTTTTCAGAATATCTTTGTAAACTACGTGCTCTTTCCAACCTTGGTTTGATCCTTTCCATATCAGGGCCCAGACCCCCTAATTTTACATCTTGAATAGGCTGAACGGTAGCTCGCCGATGGCGTCTAGGCTGTGTTACTTCCGAAATGCTCCGAAGATTATTGTCGTCAGGGGATTGGCTCCTAATTTCTTCATCAAAATTTAGCTCTTCATTTGATGAATTATCAAAATAGTTATCTATCGGGCGACTCAGAAGCTTTTCGTAGTATATTTCATTATATGACTCTGTGTTGTAGAACTCCTCCACACGGTTGCTCGTTTCGTCCTCGATACTTTCCCTCTCTGTATCTCCTACCTCGGGAGATAAAGATCCGATGTCGTTATCGACCTTCTTTTTCTCAGTTGGACCTAACGTGAACTGCTTACGAAACATTTCTAGATATGTAGTATTCCGCTTAGTTTTCTTATCTTTATTGATAAGATAGCTGCATATTTGCTGCGAGTCCTTTTTTAACTTATCCATTGACCTTATTTTATCAGGTTTTGTATGTTTCTTCCTTTCCCTAGGTATCTTTAAGAGCACATCTTTTTCATAGAATGGCACAAGTATCGTTTCAACATTTTCATTAGAAACACCATTTTTTACTGAAAGCTTCCTCTTGAAATCTTCATCTAAACTATCTAAGGATAAATCAGTATCAGAAACGGTACGTTTATTAGTCATTCTTGACAAAATATCTACAATTCGCTAATGAATAAATACGACTAGGTATATTATTTTCACTGTCACAATGACATTTCGATCATTTCTTAATATGCATGACCAGTAGTAAGTACCGTCTATGGTAAGTTAACCTCCACGTCCAAGCTTGCTCGTTGTTTTTACAATTATTCTAGCAGGTCCGAAAATGGACTAATATATATAGTGAATGAATCGTGTATGATATTTAAATATTTGTATTTACAAGAGTAAATTAGGCCTAATATTATATAAATTATTTACTATTATTTGAAATTCTAATAAAATATATTAATCTAAGTTTGCAATAGTGAATTAAAAAGTAAGGATCTGAAGTCATTGTACCTAATTAATATATCTAGTTAGTTTATTTTTCACTTTTAATAAAAACCGTTAAGTTCCGCCATCCCAGATGTGATCATGAGTGGAGCTCACCTTTATTTCAGTTTCTTCTGAAATCAATGCCGTAAATTGCACACTTGTCAAAACTCAAAAGTTAGAGCCAAGCTGCTGGTGCTGTGCCAAACAGGATGCGAAGCGGAAATCGGTTAACTTCCTTGTTCGATCTACACACCTATAAACAAACTTACCACAATATCGCTTTACACCTCTGCTCTTACCCTGCTATTGTAAAACCGAGGGTACTAACACAGTCATGTACGACGATGACATTTGGTATTTTCAGTGAGCGTGATTAAAGGCGAAAATGCACGGTCATGCGCGCCCGTCTGACGCCCCTGGCAACCCCAGACGGCTAAGAGCTAGATGCTTTTAGAGCTCGCTCGGGTGTAATGGGGTTTTGGAAACACACGCGTTGTTTTTTGAAGATGAAAATTACAACGTTGGTTTCTACTTCATACTTTGTACGTTCGTCGTGAAATGGGTCAAATGCGCTCATAAATGTTTTGATTTACAATAAAACAGTAATAATATAAGCAAGGTAGGTCATTTTATTGGCATTTACCAATAAGTAGGTACCATAATTATCGCTTCTAATTACGATACTAGCTGAAGAACAAAGTCCCGCTCCAGATAACTCCTAATTATTCCTAAGTGTACCTATCTAGTGTACTACTATGTGCACCTAGGTGAGGTTGAAAGGGTAAGGGTGAGATTAGATATGTAAAGAAAGCATTTAGTTTAGGTTAGTATATTTACCTATTAAAACAAGTATGAGAAATACAAAACAGTACCTATTCAAAATTTGTAGAGCGGCCTATCCTTTATAAAAGATAATAAATATTTATAATTTTGCGCCAATAAGGTAATAGGTAAGTAAGTACATTTTTTTTCCAATGTTACCTATTTATTCATTTCTCTAACACTAGTAGTAGCAGTAAACTATGAACTTAGGTATAATAATTCTATATTTTCATAGTTTAATTAGGTACACAACAAAACAAAACTGGTCATGATTTGTATTGCATTAGGGTGAGGTAAACAATTATATACATGTCGTTATAATGTCGGTCTGTTTTGTTATTGGTTGTTATAGATACTGTTTCTTAATAGGGAACAGTGTGTAAATGGCCTAAGTTTGCAGGCTGGACGGGTGCCAATGTCCGACTGAGATAACAGATTGGGAGCAACCACCCCGACAGTGACTTCCGCCTTTTCTTACACATTACATTATTTAATCCAAACTGCTTTATATTTTACTACTGCTTTTAACACTGTATTTACTATATTATGAATATTAATAATATAAAAATGAATGCTGTTCGTTAGTCTCGCTAAAACTCGAGAACGTCTGAACCAATTAGGCTAATTTTAGTCTTGAAATATTCGTGGAACTCCAGGGAAGATTTAAACAGTGAGAAAAATTAGAAAAAACATACAAAAAAAAACTTGATAAATGCGGTACGGAGTTCGCTGGATCAGATAGATATTAATATAGAGGGCCAAATTCCATGAATGGTTATGTACACTTGCTAACAAAATATGTAGGTAGGTACGTTAATAGTTAATACCAATTTTGATTGGCTGCCTTGAGTTATTGACCTGTCAAATCATATGTTATCCATAGTGATTAATCTATGTTCAATTTTGCATTTAAATTATGAATATAAAATAATAACAATGAATGTTGATGTTAACGACGGCAATAGATTTTGTTTTACGTCATGATGTTATTAGAAAAAGAGAATGATTCATAAAAAAGAAATGACTCAATTTGGCATTTCAACAACCGCAATCGTTTATCATGGGTTCGTTACCAATAAAAAACAAAAGTTCAAGAATATCAAATTGACGTATCTATAAAAAAGTTGTAAATTACAATAATAAAATATTTAAATGTACTAAAAATATATCTATCAATCAGCTGAAAGTTCAAAAATGTTGTTTAGGTATACCTGAATGGTTTTGGTGTTAATTCATATTTTTTTTTTATATAGGTACCTACCTATTGCAGCTAGTCATGGATTATGCCAATTTTAAGCATATACCTACGACATTTCTTTTATAAAACTATATTTTTACGTCAATGGTAGGTAGGTACAGTTATTTTCTTTGACTCGCTCTGCTCAGCTTAAAATATAATAAAAAAATATATATTTTAAACTGATAAATCCTTGAACAAACATTAGGATGTTATAGTTAACAAGACTGGCTTAGAGTCTATGCAGGCCAAGGTCTAGTGAAATTGGTGCCAATTAAGTTGACAATAGATAACGTTTTGCTAGCCATGATTTAAGTAGGCATCTATTTACACCCGCCAAAACAGCTTTGCCTTTTAAACTGTACCGTAATTGATTTGAGTGGGTCAGTATATTCGTTGTAGGCTGCACAACGTGATGCTATGAAGTGCTTTGCTTAATAGTATTTAAAGATTAAATCAGTCATTGTATTATAATGTCATTGAAAAAGTCAAACGACTGATTGCTGCTGCCTATAGCCATCATTGTAATAAATAGATTAGCTTTAGTTTATATATAACTAGCTGTCCGCCCCGGCTTCGCACGGATCATCTTTTTTTATAGCCTATGTCACTCGGGAATAGTGTAGCTTCCCAACAGTGAAAGATTTTTTGAAATCGGTGCAGCCGTTCTGGAGCCTGTTCAATCCAAACAAACAAACAAACCTTTCCTCTTTATAATATTAGTATAGATATAGATAAGGCACACCACCGGATGTTTCAAGTACGAGTATGTACTAACTTTGTTTGTGTAAATTAATATTATACTGGTAAACATATATATTTTATATTACATACATATCTACCTACATATCATACAATGGTATATACCATATACATAAAAGCCTAACAAACTTTTTTCAGATGTAGGTAATCAACTAGATAGTGTTAACACAAAATTAAAATCCTACCAAGCTTACATGGTAATTCAACAATGCTCGACATATTATTACGATTGACTTGGTGCTTTTTGTTATGAATTTTAAATTTATTAAAATTTAAATGTGACATTTTTCATGTCAATATACTAACCTAAACCTTTGACGGTTAGCGCTTTTCACTAGCACATCTTTTCCTGGAGACACCCACGTCAATTTACGGAGTTCTCATAACTACTTTAAGTTGTGACGGTGCCCTTTGCGAACTTTACGTGACTTATGACCTATTGAATTACTTATTGATTAATAAAGAGAAGCTCCAATCAAATTAGCGGTCCTAAGCTACCTAATTATAGTCCAAAGTGATGAATACCAAGGCAAAGCAGGTCAAGTTTGCAGCAAGGTTCAGAATTTTACGCAATGCGATGTGCTATGAACGCAAAGGTCATAAAAGTTATAATAACCGCTTTAGAGTAATAAGGTGTTAAATAGTATAATAATTAGTTACAACAATTTGACTTATAATCATATTTAATTCCACCTCGTTCATTCACTAGGTGTGAACAGATTAGCCAATAAAAAAACAATGTGATATTTAGGCACCTATGAGCTTTAAAAAGCCGTGTTTCAATATTACTTTAGTAGAATACTAGTAACCTACTTAACCTACTTAACTGTATTATTATCAGATAAAGCATTTTTTTTAACCATCATGTACAAAAATATTAAATACCCATTTATAAAATAAATATAAATTTAATTAGCTACTCCTAATAAATTGCTGTATCTTAATAGCTATGTCTGTTATGACCTTTGTAGAGTAAATGATCATTTCATAGCACAAAGTACTTACACATTACTACAATCTGTTAATATGTTTCTTTGACCTTTAAATGTTAAAAATGTTATAAAAGTTATAAAAAAGTTCCTAATCATGATTTAAAATATAAGTTTTTCTGGCCAACCCACTCAGATTAGGCATACGATTTAGCCTGAGATAAGTCCTTTGTACGAGTTGGTGTAGGTACGATTTGATGGGAACAATCGTGGAATTCCTTCAGTTGACCTTGAACCTTAAAGTTACACCTACTCTGGTGTTGAATAGAATTAATTTCGTACACAAGTAGGTACTTTCAACAGAAAGTATGTACCTACTTAACATTGACCTTACTTATCAAAATAGTCATTTGTTATGTCATAACGAATTCCATGGCGAAGCACGAAGACCGAATTACTTGATGTGTAAAAAAGCAACCTTAATTGTCAGTAATAGTGGCGAGAAGTCTATTAACTTAACGAACTGGGTGCGACCCTCGTGTTTACTATCGGAAGTCACGAAACACACTAACACTTATATATGGAGATTAATCTATGCAGATGATCTTGAAAATGTAATGATAATTAAATATTTCATTAATAATTTTAAATTATTAAGTTACAGCTACCTATATGTAGGTGTAGGTACTGACCATAGTGTTATCCTTTTGAATGGCTAACAATCGCATAAAAGCACCAGGAAGCCCATGGCCACGATCGATATGATGCCACTTCGATAAGACATAAATAAAACATACACAGGTACCTAGGCCAACATTTCGAAGTGGCGTAGAATAGGAATCACGACTGAGCAAAGAAAACGAAATTCTATCCTTGGTCCGTCAGTTCGATTATTGAAAATAATTGAACGCGTATTTTTTCTTTTCTAAAACAAACAAAAAAGGACACGTGAATGACTCGTGATGTCCCGACATAGTTCAATTTATACAAGAGTGTGACGTCACGAGCCCACACTCCCTAACTTTTGAAGTGCTTATCTTTGTCGTTTGAGAAAATAAAAAATACTTCTCTAATATGTTTTGACAATCTACTGTATAAACAAAAAAAACAGTCTTCATGCCTATTATAATTCGGCATAGACTTTCAGAAGTTATACTACCTATGTTATATATATATATATATATATATATAAGTATATATAAATAACATAGTAGTAACAGTATTCGAGATGTCTCAATTACGATGAATCAACACGTAATATAAGAACTTTAAGATGTCATTTCCTTATTCAGATTTAAAAAAATGTCCCCCGAATACATTCAAGATTGCTGACTTGTCGCCATTACTTTACATTTTCGAGTAAAGAAGAATTTTACGATGACAATAATTTAAACGGTGTAATTTAAGAGACTTCTCAGCCTTTTTGGGGAAACGATACCCTCATGTTATTTTTACTGCTATTGTACTGCATGCTTTACTGTAAAATAAATTATACATACCTATTATCATAATCTTTTACAAATGCTAATATTGACTACCTAGTAATATTGCATAAAATCTTTACTAATTATACTTATTTACAATTTTTTTTAGCAATATGAAATACAAATAGGTAGTATAGTTCAGTCCATAATAAATATAAAAATTGAGAAATTATCTTGATTTTTTTATTTACAAATAATTAATGTTATCGTTTTCAAATCTCTAGCATATTTATTAGCAATACCACTTAGATTTAGAACACTTAAAACATCATTTAGAACATTTAATTCCAGGTTTGTGTGTATCTTTACACACAAACCTGGAATAATAACAATAAGCTGTTAACAATCTCATTATTCGTAGCCGTCTCGATATACATAATTAATAAGTAATGTATTAAAATTTCTACACCAACGTAGTTATTTACCGTCGAAAACATACCATTTTTTTTAAGATTGGTATTTGGTATGCAAATGCAACTAAGACCGTAAGACGTTCTGTGCTAAAAGTAGAAATCATTTTATATTTTTTTATTACCAGAAAATCGTAGCTATCGGTACCTACTACAAGTAAGTAATTAAAACTGTGCAAGGTCGAAAGGTACTGCAGACCGGTCGGTCTACTTTGTAACAATAAGTAATTTGTTATTATCTAATGCTTTGAACTTGCTACCGGATGTCCTTAACCAATGTATTATGTTTGTACGTTTTTAAATATATCCTTCGGCCCTTTCCGTAGTTATCTTGTTGCGAAACAGACTTCCTCACATTCACCAAATGGTTTGCAAGCAATTGAAAGATAAGGTGCTATTGTTCGTGTTATGTATGAGTTAACAATGAGTGAAGACCACTTTAGGATCTTACGTGCTCTATGATAAATTGATAGTCAACCACATGCCAATTATAGTATGGAATAATGAAAGATGGGATCTGATAAATTTGAAAAGGAAGCATTGTCTTTATCGTTATCGATAAAAATATTAAGTTTTAGTTACCAAATATCATAATAAAAAAAATATATGGAAATATTGTATTTTAGAGCTATTCTTTAAGGAAGTTACCTATCGGTGGAGAAGGGAGAAACGATAAAAATGACATCAATTTTCAAATTGTTTCCTTATTTTTTGGGTCTGATAACATTATATGAAATAATATTAAACTGTTTATCAGTTTGAATTTTTAAATTCACTTTAATAAGTGGTCATATTGAACTTGGGCCCATTAGAACTTCCCGCACAGTCATTTTTATCAATCTTTCTCCTTTCTTCACAGACATTGAGGAGCTGTCGCGGCAAAACAAGATTACAAAGCAAATCCTCGAGGCATTCATTCAAAAGAAGTTGGGATTGGCAAAGAACAATATAAGAGCGCCTTCCATAAAGGACATACTGCCGGTGAGACCAGAAGGAAGGCCTATCAGAGAGTTGGTGCACGAAAGAGATCAACTCCAGGACACGCAGGACCTGGCTGAAGATGACAATTTACAAAGCGTCGAGAGCGAGCAGATCGACTCAATTTACCCCGAAGGCATGTAAATTTTAGCAGTCTATGCTCTGTATTGGTATTAATTTTGCACCTACTTGCCTTGTTTTGTTGTCTTATTGAGTGATATTTAATTTCTTCCGCTTCCGCTCTAAATGCACGTAAGTAATGGGTAGATCTTCGAGCTTATAAAACGTCATCATGTCTCTATGTTTAATAATAGAATCAGTACCTTAATAAAAAAACTTAAAAGTGAATTTATTATCTCCCGATACAGGTAAGTACATAACTTTTTAAGAAATAAAGATTTTTAAACCGAGATTAAGAACCTAGGTGCTTTTATCATTTTTCCTTTAAGAAAGGGGATGATATAGGGGAAAACCGAACTAGGTGCGAAATCTTGGGTAGAGAGTTCGTTACGTATGTATGTGTAGTTAGATATTAAAGCAAAGCGGGTTAATGTTACGCACGGAGTGCGTGCTCGTTACGCAAAGCAGTTCCATCACTTAGTTCTCATATTGACATGGCATTGACAAACATGTCAACTCAGAACTTAGTGCAGTCGTGTCATATTTGCTATTCAATTTACAAATGTTTGTCTTTATCGTAAAACTATGCAATATTTAAGCGTAAGTTGATGAATGAACAATAAATACGAGGCGATTTGAACTTAAAGTACCTACCCATCTACTTTATTATTGTCTTCATAAATTTACACAAGTACCTAACTTAAGTCTCATTTGTCAGTTTGGAATTGTTGACCGCGTTTCTATAATAACGCGTGCAGCTTGCCTCGTATATTTATACCTACCTAATAAAGAAAAAATGCAAATAAGATGGGATAAATATAGGCTCATTCCACATTTCAATCTTGAAAAGGTTATCCACTTCAGTAAGGTTACATACCGACTTAGTATTTTCCAGTTAATAACAAAATAAGAGTAGACAATTTATTAGTAGGCATACCTAATGCAATAAAAATGTAAAACAAATATATACCTACCTTTTGTGATAAATTATAATATTTAATATATATTGGCAATACAGTATTTAATTACGATTCATTTACCTAAATGGTTAGTTACCGCAAGGCAAAACGGTTTAGGATTTTTTTCGATGTACAAATGCAAATAGTTTCTTTGCCATAAAACCTCTTTAACATCAAGCAGTAGCCACCGACTCTACACTAGGGTAAGCTTGTACTACGAAGGAAAAGTATTTAACAGTATTTATATAGTTCATGTTGAAAAGCTCGTTTTAATATTCAGTAAAGTAGTCAGCATAAATCTGCTAAACCATCGTTAGCAGAACGCACTGACCCATTTCAGTAACGAAACGCTGGAGGCGGTCGCACCCGCAAGTAAGGGTAAACCAAAATATCTTTAAACTTGGATCGTACCAAATACCGTATTTTAAAAGGGTCAACGATAGTTGGACCAAATGTACAATTAATATTATGAATGCCGTAGACAATTTCGAGATAATAACTACATTGAAGATGTTTAAATTATTAAATGGAAACTCATTAGTTACCTATTTAGAACTGCTTATAGAAATTCACCATAATTATCTTAATCATATTATGCAATACCTACAACGCAAAGAAATATAGGAAAAAAATGTATGAAAGTTTGACCTAATAAAAAATATTTTACAACCTTTATTTTTTGTTTCAGGTAGGAGTAAAAAATATCCCAGCCCTCCTTTTGAAGCAGAGTTGGATGCAAATAGTTACCGTAAGCATTTTATATTAGGTACAGCTTGTAACTTTGCGTTCTGCTCAACATTCAAGCTCTTAATGAGGGCTTCATAAGCTATGCTTTAGGTAAACCTGCGACATTTTTATCTCAGAATTAACCAGTGTAGCAAAAATACGAAGCAGCATTATGAAAATGCACAAGCATTTTCATAATTACTTACCTTACTTATATTAGCAAGATGTCAAAATATCAATATGAGGTAAACATGACATCAAAAAAATATATATATAATATTTTAAAAACTTAATGAAACTTATTTCGATTCGGAAATTAAATTGCCTTTTGAATCGCAATCTCAACTATATATATATATATATATATATATATGAGCGTACTAGATATTGTAAAGGTTTTTTGCAGATTTAACAATGATGAGAAAGGTAATCCTGGAGGCAACTGTAATATCTAGCTAATTAGGAGTTACCAACTGAAGTAATGGATGCAACTATACAATACATCAAAAACCTATCCATATATGTAGCTTACGTACCAATTATGTTTAAAGCAACGTCTCTTAAAAAAGATGACATTAAACTTCAGTAGTTAAAGCTAGGAATGATGTCCACTCTCCGCAATGTAGGTACGCTGACATTTTGCAAATCGGTCATGCATCTGCCGCCAGGGCGTCCGAGGCTATGTATGATCACGCATCTCGTACATTCGATTTATGATTATGCATTACTTTCTTTTAAAACAATTTTTAACAAAACGTGCAAAGATAAAAATATGCTATATGTACAGGAACATGACAAGACATATTTATGTCGATAGAGTGAACGGAAACTTAATAAGTAACCAACATTAAAAATAATTAAAATACATCTTTCAAAACAAAATAAAATTTAATTACCCATACACAAACTGACAATTTGAATTGTGTGTAACAATGCATAAAAATGTTATAGCTAGTAAGAAGTAGCAATAATGCATTATACGGGTAAGTTCATGACTATAACGTTACAAAACACATCCATGCACGGAATAATAGAGATGTGCAATCGCATGTGACTCCGTAATAATTGTTACCTACCGATTGAGATTTGGATAAAAGTCAAGGATGAGCGGCTAAATCATAAAATTACCCGTCTACGACGATAAAAAATAAAGCGAATGGTTTTGTAATAGGTATCTACAGCATGCGTTTTACGTCAACATTATATACATGTAGGAACATTAGGTACATTTAAAATTGGTTTCATACCTACTTATTACAAGATTATAATACGGAAAAGTGGATTTGCTAAATACCTATATAATTTTTAATCCTATATTATTTTTTATAATGCCTAAGTACCTTTAAGAACTTTATCTTTTCAATATTCTTTAATCCTATTATCTACGTATACCTATGTTTAGTCATGGACTATTATAGGTGCGATAGACTTAATGCGGATGTAGATTTTGAATTTCAAATTTACGACACATTGTTCATCCATTTTTTTAACTCGATGGCATGAAAAAGCAAAGTGTCATTTAAACTGGATAAGTAAAGTATAGGTCTATGTTTTACCTTGCCCTTTATAGGTCGTTTGCCGCAGATCAGAACATCGGATATATGAACCAGTTCTATTCTTGAAACTCCCTCTGCAATTACTACATACACCTCCTAATTAGGATTTGATTACTTTATTGTAAAGGTCTATCTAATTTAAGAAGACGCTGATAAATTGTAATAATGTATGCAAATTAAAACTTCCTTGCATGGGCGGACTAGAAACAGTCGGTATATTAAATTTTATAGTTGCTTTTTTGAACTGGTTTTTATGACCATCGTTTGTCAGGGGACCGTCGATGACGATCTGTAATAAAGAAAACATAATTGAAACAATAGGAAATTATCTTTTTACGTAATTAATAATTTATATATCTATAAGCAATACGCCGGGTGCTGGGTTATAATTAAAAATATACAATGTAATTCACAACTTTTATTGCTTGTTCATAGACAACAATGATTGCCAATTTAAATGGTATTCGTATCCCACTTGTTTATGGCCAACACAATGTCACATTCGATAAACCTTGCAAAGGTCATCCAACATCAGATTCACTCTTAGAAGATGCGTTTGCGCCACTCGCGAACGCGCTTGACCACAAGAATGTGGCTTTCATGCCGAAGGTTGCATAAAGCTCCTCGTTTTAATTCAACATTTTCGAGCGCCTTAGTAGAATCGCCACGACCGCCGCGAGCACGCGCGTAGTGAATTGCGCGCGCGCAGATTTTTTGTCCGATTTCTAATATTTTTTGCAATATTTTGCGACGTAGTCCAAGAGTGTGTAATAGGTTAGATATAGTGTTATTGATATAAAGGAGATTGGTATTAAGTATATATTTTCCTAATTTTGTAACGTATTTAATTACATGCTTTGATTTAAATGATGTGATAAAAATAGAAGATTTTTTCTAAATTGAATTAATTATAAATTCACTGAATTACATTCCATGAGACCCGGTTTCTCGTAACCTTGGCATTACAAAGGCAATACTGACCCTGTAGGTACTCTGTAGTTCTAGAGCTTATAAAAGTAATTACTAATTATGCATAAATTATTCACTTCACCGGTATTAGCTTTGTAGTTACGTAAAATTCTAAGTGCCTATGAGAAAAATACTTTCTTGGGGTAAACAATGTATAATTAAATTGTGTAACTTTGGTACCGGAACTTGTACTTGTACCTAAAGTTTTTTCTGAAAGTTGTTCATATTTAAACATTAAATAGAAGTTAATTAAAATTTAGGTAATATATAAGTATAATCCTATAACGGCAATTTACTTCTATTTCACATAGTTACTTACGTAGATTTAGGTACTCATTTTCTTATTCTCTATTGTGAATATTTTTTAATACTAGGTAGGTAATTATGAATAAATGAAGCTGTTGACTACTTTCTATAGATTTACTTACTTAGACTTTGATTTTCGCTGTCCTAGTTAATGTGCAATTTTTCTAGGGGAGCATCTTCAAAGTTCCAATAATTTAATTTATTACCTACTAACTGTTTGAATAACAGAAGTTTATTAAATATTTGAATAAACAAAACCTTAATAAGGTATACAAACTTAATAGGAAATAATGAACTACTTAACAAAGAATCGGTTCAACCGGGCGTGGTCACGAATGCACGAGTTGATTACGCGACAACAATCTAATATATTTAATTTTATATATTTTATCATTTAATGTAATATTAGGTACTATATTTGACAGGAGACGTACAGTCAGCTGTAGAATTGTGTTACCTTACCTGCATAGGTATATATATATATTACGCACTTCCTGGGGGTAGCAAGCATCTGTGATCACATATTTAGAGCCGATTATATGTAGGTACACAGGTAGTCTTATATATAACGTTTGTTCTCAAACGATCTCTACTAATTACTACTGCAATAAAATGACGTGATTCCGCGACAAGTCCAAATTCTAGGACGAAGACGATAAAGGTCAAAATGTACGCATATGGCATTTTATATCAAGTGTGAGATCATCTCTATTCACTTGGATTTCGCCTTTATAAAGTAGATATACATAATTACATTGTTTGTTTATTTATTTACACGTTTAAATTAGTACTTACAGTCTTACTTAGGTATCTGTATCACCTTTCAATTGAAATAATAACAATGCCAATAATTCATTACGAAGAGGACATTAAAATGATTTATAGGTAGGTATATAAATTTGATCTCTCTACTATTTCCCGTATCACTAATGTCACAAATTCTGAAAATAAATTTAAAGATTCATTGGTATAAAACAATTATAACCATGTAACTAGCGCATAAAATTGTATGCTGTCCTTACATACTTTTGACAAATCAAAGATATAATTTTATCGTAAAAATAAGAGTAAGTTACTACGATTATGACTTAGTATATTATGTAAAAAAATATATATTCATATATTTAACGATATAAGTAGGTACCTAATAATTTGTTTTATTGGATCTCTCATAGGCTGCAGAATCGATTTCAGTACCGTCTTTGGTTGGCAACTGCAATTTCCTATGAAATCGAGCCGGAGGCAGTAGCGCAGGGGGCAGCGGATTATTAATCCACTTGACTTACATTTCCTTCATTACTTAGTTAGCCATTGAACGTGAACTCTGCTCACTTTTAACCAAATTGATACATTCGTCTAAGTATATACTTAATTAAAAACATTTCAAATTGTTTTTAATAAAAGTACTTAGATACACTAGGTTTTAATTTTATTCTAGACTTTAACATGATTTTTACCTACTTATAGTTTAGTAGCCGAAATGGGAAAACGAAACCCTTCCCTCTGAAGTCTGTTCACCAGTGCATCTAAACGTAATACCTAGGTATTACGTTATAAATGGGGTATTTTTAGATGTTTTATTTTTTTTAATCTGTATTTTGACATGCTCTTGGCCTACCTATTGCATACGAAGACACTAAGACATCTATGACATAGTATTGTAATGAAAATATCTAATGATATTTTAATATTGTAATATATTGTGTTAAGTACCTGACATTTTTTAGTAACCCAAAAACGAAATTATAATATAACTTACGACTATTTAATATGTTCTTATTGCGTAATTAATTAAAAACCTATAAGGTACAAACATGAAACTATTTCTTACTAATTGATGTCTTGTTTTTTATATCTTGTTTAATACAAGGTGTGTGACCGTGGTAACTAGAGCCAATAGTAGGCATCTTAGGCGCTCTCTGCACTGCCTAATCATTTTAATTGCCGCTCGCAAATGACACTTTGCTTTCATTTCGTCATTTCCATTTCGCCATCGTTTTGTTGCGATGACACTAATTAGCATTGCGTGATGTTCCAAAGTGTGGGATTTGTTTTGAAACGACATTAATGATCGTTAAAACAAACAAACACATACTTTGAACCGACTCTATGTCTTACCTAGACCTACTTGCTCATGATACTGCAACATTTTTATTATGAAAATATACTATCTACTTAGGTTCGTTTCTTAAATATAGCGTTGTTACCAATTAAAAATACTAAGTGCCTGTTTGTTGCGTAATTGTCACGTGGTTGACGTTGACAGTTGCCACTGCAAATATCCCACTTGTAATCCATTTATAATTAATTCACATAAAGAACGATGCACGACAAAGAACTCTAACACTCTTCTACCCACATCATTACAATTACATAATTCAAAGCAGGTATTCGTTCTAATACCTAATTTATAATTGAAGGTCTGCTATTCTCATTAGGGAAAACCCCGACTCACAAAAGTCTACGTACTAGTCAGTGAGTGTTAGTTTGACTTTAAAGTCAAGTGTGGTAACTTGCTAAGAATTGTGAACAGTGACAATGTGCCAAACACAGTTTTTGTGTATCATCTTACTGGTGATGAGCTGGATTGCTGATACGAAAACCGTGAACTACCAGTCTTCCATAGGTCTTGGAGGCAAATCAGGTAAATATTGTCTATAATTAACCTCATAGTCCTTTATGCCCATGAAAAGATAGAAACTTGCCATAGGCAATGTTATAAATATTTTATTAAGAATTCTTTAATACTTTATAATAATACATATATAAGTAGTAAAGTACATAAGTACCTTTGTATTATTTATTACATTTTTTATCAAAGCATATTTTATTTTTTATCAGCTACACTATCTTTGAATGTAGATTATGTGAAAAAAAAAATATTGTATGTCTATTCAGGGTTACTGGACATATTTCTACTAATTATTCTAAAAACTTGAACAGCTCACATAATACGGTTTTTCGTTACATCACCAGTCACATCCACAAAGACATGATAAATGCTAATGGTCAGAAAAAATGCATTTGGTAACAATGAATGCTGTAGCGCGATTTAACCTTTAAGGAACCCTTGTTTCTTAACAGCAGGTGATTGATTAAGCAAATGCACGCGACAAAAAATATAAGTAGGTACCTACATATAAGTAAAAGTTTTAAATTTATTTATAACCAACACATTTTTGTTGATGAAATCGTACAAAAATATTGTAATGGATTGATTAGATTTAATAATCCATTGTTTTCGTCTGGCGATAGGTACCTAACAGAAGATTTGTGCATATGAATTGGATGTTATATCTTACCGCAGGTGGTCAAAAATGTAACTATATCTGTAAGTATACTAAAATAAATGAAACCAAACCCAAAATTTTTTTTTGCGATTTCCAAGCTACGCTTCACCGACCAAGTGTCAGTCGCGTGGAAAACGAGATCAAGCGATTAATTCTTATTTCGTTGGATGCAAGGTTAAAAGTGCTAATCCCCCTCGACAGGTGACTTTAATGCGTTGCTGACCTGGAAAAATAACGATGCATACGAAAGAAAATGGGGCATAAATAAGTTAATAAAAATCATGTAGACCTAACTATAGGGATACAAACTCTTCGAGTAATTCAAGTTTTGTACTAGTATGTGGTAAATTTTATAATTTAGAGCAAATAGGTACGTAACATCAGACAGTTTAATTTGAATTTCATTTTACTTATGCACCACTGTTAGAGACAGAAACCACATCTCTCCAATTCACGCCTCATAGCAAATTGTGTCGGGACGAAAAGCGGATTGCAAAATGCGCTTTAGTTGCTTTGTGTAGCAAATGAATTTCATTTTAATTTTAGTTATTTCAGAATATCTCGTTAAAATAGATATTTTTTCGCAGGTAATTTTTTGAATTCTTTTGTCGCTCATGATCGAAGCATACCTATCAAATGCACCTATATTATACGTGTGAAAGCTTTAAGTAATTATTTCAATAACGGTTTCAACGTTAGCTACCTAGTAAGAATTAATGAATAAACGTTTGTTAGGTTTATGTAGTGAAGTCTGATTTTATATAATTTATCAAAAATTATTAAATTGTGCGTAGATATGTAGGTAATTACAATCCATAACAAAATCCGTTGCGTGGTGTTAAAGATTTACCAAAGCATACATAAGGGCGGACAGACAGCTACAGCGATTATTTTTGCACTATGTAGTGATAGTGATGAAACACTACCTACCTAACTACTTACTTATCTGATATACGCAGCGTAGGTTTACAAGTATAACATTTCACTTAGAACTTTTCAAATGATATCGTGCTTGGACTACTTTACTTTCGCTAAATCATCTCCGTCAATTCAAGCACGTTTATTACGTAAATTGTCGTAACACTCAACCGCACACTTGAATGAGTATGCTGAGAATAGCAGTTTCCAAGAAATAATAGGTGCAATTTGTCATTGAATAAAAGACAGAAACTCGTAAAAAAATAACTTTAAATTAGCCTGCACGAATCTTATAATAGAGTCAGTAAAAATTTCACAAATAAAATAATATATAAATTATTTGCATACTTACCTACTACATATTATTAAACTCTAAATATTTTTAACAGAAAACGACCCATAACAACTAGTGGGTATCCCTGCCTGTTTTACAATTCTTGATTTCGAATAAATTAGTACATTCAATGAGAATCGGTTACTGATTATTTTTTTGTATTTCATTATTAAAAATACACCTACCTGTCTAAATTAGGTAGGAAAACAATGTAGCTTTTTGTGGAGTATCTAATTTGTTAATTAATTTGTTAACCTTCCCTATTTTAATATTTCACATAGGTACCTACCTAGTTTCTCAAAATAAAGATTGAGTTTAAGAGTGCGACGTATAAATACGGCGTTTTTAGTATAGGACGATATTAACCGAACATACCTGTTTTGGGAGAAAAAGAATGTAAATGTATGTAGGTACAATACACAAACGTAATAATGATAACCTTAAGTAGCCATTCACAGCACTTTATTATAAAACACTCGATAACTAAAGTGATTGTATCGTATCGGCAGACAGATGTTAAATAAATAAATATTTAAAAATAATTCCAAGTTTTCGAAATGTGTCAAACACTTTGGAGTAGGTAACTACAAAAAAATAGGTAATATTTTATGTTATATTGTTTTGTAAATACATATAATTTAAGTATATCTGGTACCCTCTAGTTTTTCCTATACATCTCTTAGTCGAACTAGGAGGGCTGGCACATAAGGTTTTCGTAGCGGGAGAAAGCATCTGTCACTAATGTTCTACGTGCATCAGTGCATTTAAAAATAACTAAGTAGGTCTAATATACTTTTTTATATTATTTTCAGAATGCACGAGTTGCAGCGACGATGAGCTCGGCGTCACTCGCTGGACGATGCCTCTGCTCAAAACCGGGGAGAAGAGATATTATCTAGGAATATTTTTTAAGGTAAATTAATTCAAACAGTGACTTTAAATTCAGATACCTTAAGAGTCGTTGACCTGTAAAGATAGAGCAGGTTTCGCGATGAGCAAAAATTTTTGCGATTCAAGAAATTATTTATTATTTTATTTTAAATCGAATTCAGAGTTGAATGTATAGGTACCTAACCTACCTACAAAGTAACTATAACTGCTATTTGCAGCATGCCCTGCTTTATGTTTCTTTATATAGTATAGAATCACAAAAGAATGTGTGCAACATTTTTGTATTACCCGAACATATCTGTAAGAAACGTTAAATAACTCAACTTCTTGGAATCATTTTCTCTCTAATGCGGTAAGAACCCGCATCGCATCAACCACGAGTCTAAATTGGCTGTGGTATTTGCGGTTAGTGACTATAACTTTAACTCGGAATTGAATAAACTAACTAGGTAACGTGAAGACATCTCTATTTATCTTTGATACGTAGGAATTGGTCGCCAACAATGCCAATGATGCTTATCGATGATATATAATTACTTACCTACCTATAGGTACGTAAGCACTTAGTAAAATCTTCACCTAAAATTATTTTTCTGAAAATAAGCATCTCAACAAAACGTCATTTTATCCACATTTAACGAACAATAAGTGTACCTATATCCATTTTAAAGCAAATTAGTTCTCGATAACGTAGTTTTTGGGAGAGAATTCGATTTATCATCACATGTCTGTAGGAAAATTCGATTCGATTGATTGAGTTAACATTGGTGGTCCATGTAATGTTATGTCACTATAGTAAGATGTGCTTACACATCTCTAAATTTATGTTGTAATGGTCGCGTGGCGAGTATGATGGATCAACAGCTTTCTCCCAGAAGCAATCGGCGCACCCACCCACTGCTGCTGCATTGTTCAATTATATTTAAATGGCTACATACACTTTCAACAATTACAGCCACACTGTGCAGGTGTCGAGTGACGTCTAACAAATTGCGGCGTCATTCATCTCGCCGCACATTAGCTTTGCATTAATCAAAATGGCTCAGTTTGCTCTCGATAATGAGTTCTATATACGAATAATTAATATAGTCATTAAGTATATATACTTACCTGATTTCCGCTTGTTATAGTTACTAATTTAAAGAGCAAAGCCTATCCCAGTGGTAATGATTTGTGACAATAATGAGTGAGTTAAGAATTTGCCTAAGTATTTTCGTTTTTTAACACCCGTGCGGCAGCAGGTTAAGTACGTTCAATACATGTTTAGTAAATTATGTATATGGGATATAGGACATAGTTATCTGGTTTATTTATTTATACGATATTGCAAAAAATATAACAGATGTCGAGAAATGTAAATAGGTGAACTTAATGCCTTGAGGTATTCTCTGCCAGACAATACACAACATCAACAATAATCAACATATAGAAAAAAAAAACTAAGAAGAGAAGTTTGTTTTGTTTTTTAGTTTTTCTTAGATTGTTTTTTTTTTATCGGTTAAAATTACGCCACATTTCATTAACACTTAGTCTTGACGTTTCTAGAACAAGAATAACCAAATTACTGACTTCCTTTAGTGTTACAACAATAGCGCATTATTATAGAGATAATATCTAAGTAATAAGTAGGGTACCTGCAATTGAACTTATAACAGAAAAAAAACAAAACTTCTAACACCGAAAGCAATCAATTGCAGCTTGCGCTTTACTGTCCATTAACTAAAGGCACATGGATTGTTCCATGATGACATTAGTATATAAAATAAAAATCGTTGTTATGTAGGTAATAAGTATACACAACTCTTTGCCTAACTATTACAGCGACAATATTTTCAAACAGAAAACCCCCGCATGCCAAACCTCCGGCATTTTATTTCAATAGAGTGAACAAGCTCAATTTCTTCAGCTCTGCCGCACACCATCTGAAATGTTAAATACTTAATATTATTGCATTTAACACCTTTACGCTTTTACGTAGGGTTGAAAATGCTTTGGCAGTCTTGGATTTGCAGCCAAAGTCGGCGGTAATGCAATTTAAGTGATAGCAAAACTAGGTCACTTTTCGCCACCTATACGGGTATTCCACAATTAAAATGTTTTTTTTTTTCTTTTAAAATCCAACTTTAATAAATTTAATAAGGAACGTCCTACTAAAAACACAATTTCAGCAACTTTTTAGTAGGATATGTATAATTGGTAAAGAAATGAAGAAGTTCATTTTAAACAATTTGATTTTTAGAAGTAGATAGGTAAGTATATATGATATGTCAGGCCTCTTCATAGGTACGAGTACCTGCGTACGTGACATTAATTAAGATCAAAAAACATACATCGAAGACAAAGTGAAAAAATAGAAATGGTCGTATTAGAATGAGAAAAAGCCGAAAGACGGAAAATTAGGCATAGGTATAGCATCCATAGTCAAGCATAGGTGTACAGGTAGGTACCTAACTATTAATTTTGATGATGACGTAACATAAACTCTCGTTAATTGATTTTGTCTGTTTGATTATAAAATGTAATAATTTGTTAGGTGTAAATAATGTCGGGCAGTTGACCGTCCCGTCGCCTCGTTGCAATTCGTACTCGCGGATGCTGCGACATCGTGCGATGCGGACGCCGCTTTCTCTATAACCGGTACGACATGCCTTCATTATGCAATTATTAAATAAACTGCATTTTGTTAATAAATTTCTGGGCAATGTCAATGCTCGGTTTGATGAAGTGATACGGAAAGGTTAATCTGAACTATCGGAAGTGTAGAAGGAATAGTTTTAAACCTTTGGTGGACATTGGTCTCCCACCACGGACCTCCACATACGATAGCGATTTTCGGCTGGTGCCTTTCAATTCGCGGTCATCTTTCGAGCCCGTTCATTACACAAGCAATGTCCCCCTGCCAATTGCTACTTATGTCCAGCAGTACTACCATTACTAGGATATATGTTATAACTTAAGTATACTCCTGAATACCTAACTCCACGATGTGACTCATTTTGAGATCTGGTAGATATATAGGTCATTGTAGGTTATTTCAAAAGGACTTTTCTCTTTAAAGAGTAATTTTCTACTCATTCGGTTGGAATGGCTCAGCTTATTTCGCTCTAGATAGCTATAGGTATATTATTCCGCAAGCAGTCGTAATTAAGGATCAAAAGCGGTTGAGTCTCCGATTCAATTCACCTTGATTGTTTCTCGAGACGCCGAAAGGAGCATTCTGGACGTAAAGTTATGCAGAGATCTACTGTGGGCACCTAAAGATGAAATGACGTATTTACCTACGTCATTTCAATATTCGATTGTAAAAGATATTTAAGAATGCATATTAAGTATATGCGAATCAAAGGCCTCATAAATTTCCCGTTGACAAGTAAATACAAAGTGCAATAGGACTCAATTATTGAAGTTTCACAAAACACTTTCTCTAAGAATATTGTATTATAATTAAGTACTTATGTAACACGAACAGGGTTCACATCATGATAAATGAAATATTAATAATGTAATTAGAGTTATAAAAAAAGTATTGAATAGAGATGAAATAGATGTTTGCATTTATTATCTAAGTGACTAATGGACGCATAAAAACTCGATCTTGTTATTACGCGGAGAAAGTACGTTAGGCTAAATTTGTTGTTGCTACATGAATGTGATAGAAGAAGACGCTCACTGATGGCTATATATATGTCGCAGTGATATGATGAAAACAGGGATTTGATCAAATTTCTCAGTGATATGATCAACTCCCGGTAGATGATAAAAATGCCACGCGTTGTGTCATTTCCCTAGCGAAATTTAGTGATTTGATCAAGTCTCCAAGTCATTTTAGGGAAATGAAAGAATCATAAAAATGGCTGCTAGATTTCATCATTTCACGTAGTTATTTGATCAAATGCCTGGGCTGTTTTAGGGACATGATAAAACGAGTAATTAATTCAACTCGGTTTTAACATTTTACTAAACACGTCTAGTGATTTGATCAACTCCCTAAACAGTTTTAGGGAAATGAAAGAATCACAGCAATAACTGGTGGAATTCTTCGTTACCCTTAGTAATTTCATCAAATCTCTTAGCAAATTTAGGGAAATGATAAAACTAGTCTCAGAAACAAGATAATACCCTTTAGGAAGTAGGTATTTCTCGGCTAAAAAATATACAACAAGCTACCTACAGCCCAATATTTTTTGCTCTAACTCTCGGCCGTTATCGCAGTGCAATAATTACACATGCTCGAACTTCAGTTGCCATAATTTTATATTCTATGCCATAATGGTCATTTGCAATATTTTCATTTGCCATAACTTTTAAGTGTCATAGCTATACGTGTGACATACATCTCATTTTCCCTATTATTAAATGTGCTTAAATTATACCTATGCCATAGAATTCAATCACCATAATAATTATTTTATTATTATTATTAGTTGACAAAACCTGGTTAGTTTATGTGATGTCGTAAATATACTATTATTAAAAGTATCAGTTCTGACGCTTCGCCGGCCGCTACCGCGGCACGCTCGCTTCGCTCGCTCGGCTCGCGCACTGCAAGGGCACAGTTCTACCTAACACTCCTCCTCGCTTCGCTCGTCGTCGTACCTAAAGGAGACCTTCAATTGCCAATAAATAAGATGTCCCCTACATTATACCCACTGTGCACGAAGAAACAGTCTGGATTTGCTTTTTTCGTAATTATGGCAAATAATAGTTATGACATAAAATAATAGGGGTTATGAATATTATAGAAAATAAATAGTGCGGAAAGAACTAAAAAAATTGTGACCACCGTGCAAGTTAGTTAATGGCAGACCTAGACATCCAGCCAGTCAAGTGTCAATTGAACGATCTAACCAGAATATCGAAGGTATGTCACGTGCTTGGCTAATAGACAATGACACAAAAAATTGGGCTCTAATTTATTATTTTGTTAGCCGAGAAAGAAATACCTATTTCCTAAAGGATATTATCATGTTTCTAAGACTTGTTTTATCATTTCACTAAACTAGCTTAGAGATTTGATGAAATCACTAAGGGTAATGAAGAATTCCACCAGGTATTGCTGTGATTCTTTCATTTCCCTAAAACTGTTTAGGGAGTTGATCAAATCACTAGACGTGTTTAGTGAAATGTTAAAACTGAGTTGACTTAATTACTTGTTTTATCATGTCCCCAAAACAGCTCAGGCATATGATCAAATAACTAAGTGAAATGAAGAAATCTAGCAGCCATTTCTATGATTCTTTCATTTTCCTAAAATGACTTGGAGATTTGATCAAATCACTAAATTTCGCTAGAGAAATGACACAACGCGTGGTATTTTTATCATCTACCGGGAGTTGATCATATCACTGAGGGAGTTGATCAAATCCCTGTTTTCATCATATCACTGCGACATATACATACTATAATTGTTAAAAACAATGGTTTAAAATAACTCGTAATATAATTGCGTAACGAATATGTAGAACTTGTACCTAATACAATATCTAACGGGGTATTTTTCTTTTCTTACAGGCTAATTGGTTTAAGGCGCAGCAGTACTGTCGGTTCCACGGGATGCACCTTGCGTCCATTTCCTCTCAGCAGGAGAACGACCAACTCGAGAAATACGTTAAAGACTCGGGTAAATAATTGTTAAGATAGTTGACAATATGAAGCACTAGACAATATACCTCATGCCTAGTTTTTGCTTCAAATCTAAGATACCTAATACGCGATTTAATATTTAGAACATATTTGTCATAATATCAATAAATTCGTCTTGTACGAAAATTAGTCTTCGCATTTTTTTTTAAGGCTGAGCGCCTCTATGCGTTCCCCACCTGTCCGTTGGAGCAGTGACGGGCCCCAGACCAACTGCAAAGGTCAATTCGAAAAACAAGCATTTCTTTAAGTTAGGTTTCTTTTATTCATCTTCAGGTTATGGACGGGAACACTTCTGGACGTCAGGCACGGATTTAGCAGAAGAAGGCAACTTTTTCTGGATGGCCAATGGACGGCCACTCACCTTCGTCAACTGGAACGCAGGCGAACCCAACAACTTCCGATACGAGAACGGCGAAGAAGAAAACTGTCTGGAACTATGGAATAGAGACGATAAAGGTCTCAAATGGAACGACTCGCCTTGCTCTTTCGAAACATTCTTTATTTGCGAAGTGCGGTCTGATTGATGGAGTATTTATGCGGTGCAGATATTTAAATAAAATCCTAGGCTATTCCGAAATGGACTTTATGATGTATTGTGCAGTTTTAGGCCAACGTCTTTCGAAACCGCATTGTGACGTTACCAATAGGCAAAATACTTCGTGAATTTCGTTTTATGAATGGTAATGCAGTTTACCTATTCATGTTTAAACTAATATGATCAAGTACAGTTGATTTCTAAATTTACAGCAGGTAATTTGGGTAAGTACCTATGTTTTTAACTGGCTTAACCTAAAATTCGCATAAAACTACAACACTTACGGTTCGTAATGTAATTAATAGATAGTCGTTAGGGACTTTACTACATATCATGCACATTTTGTCGTTAAGTAGGGTACCAATTTAATGTTTTCTTGTGGTCAATCAAACTTTTGTAAATTTAAAGAACTTGTAAGTAATATTTTGATACGACTATTTTAATACGTAGGCCCATTATTGTCGATTAAACGATGTATTTCACAAATTGTAAATATTGAAGGAGCGCTAATTGCATTTAAATATTTAAGTTCACATAATTTGTGCAGAGGTTACCATTCAGTTACCAGAATACATATTAATTTCAGTAATTATTTAATGTAGGAATTATGTTTTGTTTCATCTGTAGGTGCATTTGTAATATTTTGGAAGCATATGGAAAGGTTTACTGCTGTGGGTAGACGAAGTTTGGTCAGTAGTAAAACTACGATACGTTGTAAGTTAGTGCATGGTTATTTATTAATAAGTTTTCTTATATGATTTATGTACAATAATACCATTTTTTTTATTTCTGTAAACGAACACTGCCCTATGATCCTCCGAGCCTTCGGCTCATGGGACGAAACCGTCCATAGTCAAACGTAGAAGATAAAGTGATAGGTGGTTACCATAGAGATAACTGCAAAAATAGTACGTAAGTAATTAAATATTTTAAACACTTATTCGTTGTTTTACTGAATACGAACCTGACAGACGGGCACCAACACGTAATTAAAAACAGTTTTTTTTACAATATGCTATACAATGTAAGTAGTAGGTACCTGACATGATAATTTTTATTACAGTAGAGACACATCTAGTGATGTGCACTGGGCGCCTAGTCGACAGTAACAATTGACATGCATTTGCAAGACGACTGCAATACAACACAAACAAATGACAGCTGTAAGTATTGCCAGAATAATATTTCCCCGAAAAAGAGAATTGCATATTACCTAGGTACCAAATTAAATTTCAATTATAATTATTGGATCTATCTCTATCTATATGACACGCTATCCTCCGTCTCTTGTGTCGCATTTAACGAAATCACAAAATCCAGACGACGCGTATAATTACATTTTTTAAGGCAGCGCCACCTTGCTTTTAAGTTCGTCATACTGCTACCAAGCATATCCGTATAACGTGCTTCTGGGGAGCAGTAAGTATAACAAAGTTTCACAGTATTTTGGACGGTTCACATTAATCTGTCCACGTAAAGCTATCAAATGAAAGTTGCAGAATGTTGACATTGTGACGCCGACTGCGGCTCATTGACGTTTCATGTCCACCTTCACATGTCACGACTAGACGAGGGGTGAATTCAGGGCTGAATTCGAAAGGAATTCAATATATCCACGTCCTTTACAAATGTTTGTCACCGATTAAAATAAGTAGAATTATAGGTACCTATTCTAAGAGAAATAGTATAACTATATAAAAGGAAGTCGTTCAAATTAAACTATGTAGGTATAACTCAAAAATGGCTAAACTGATTTTGCTGAAAACTGTATATTGTATTAATATCGACGTTAGTTTTTTCTCGAAAGCCATATAAATTCATTGCGTTGTATAAGATGCAGGCAGCATTTCTGGGTTATTATGTGGCAATAACGAACTACTCATTTAAGTTTCAGACGTGCTTGCATTAATAATATAATACTGTTATGACTAGGCTTAGTTATTCTAGGTATTCTTTTTTTAAGATCCAATATTTAATAATATGACATCGTCTTAGGGTTTTTAAGGGGCTAAAAATTGGAATCCATTATTAAGCCATACCTATACTTTGAAAGTAAACATTGAAGTGAACACGCTAACTTTTTAGTTTGATGCCTGTTTTCTTGTTATAGCAATTATCCACGGCAACTTTAAACTAGTCCAATGCAAGGATCTATACAGAGTTATAAGCAGAAACTGCAATTACAGAACTCGTGGAAGTAGAAATCTACTGATTCTTCATAACTTATAATAAGTGTCCGTATGATTTGTTACTTTACCTGTCCTGTAAACTATTAATAATGCGCAAGGTGCGCGAGGAAATAAAATATGAACCTACTTACATATAATTTCCTAAGAAGGTACGAAATGGACATTGCTATTGGAGCTGTTATTGCCAGTAAATTAGGTGATTTAAAGCAAAAAAATTTAAAGATCATAGACTATTTAATCTAATCGATACTAGTAAGTTACATTTAGGTAAAGTATTTTACTATGCAGTTTCTTACAATAGGTACCAAGTCATGTAAACTGTATTCCAAAACATAAGTAAAGATGAGCAATAAAATATCAATAATAAAGTATCTCGTACCCCGGGTTCATTTCCTGCGAGCGGCGACGATCCGCCCTAAGCCGACCTAATACGCTCGAACACTGTTTTGTGGATCGACAAATAAGCATGGCAATTTCGACCCTTCCTTCGAGGCAAGATTTTGCTTTCATGAATGCCAAAGTGATATGCCTTCGTAGAAAACTGTGTCCTATGTAGTGAACGAATTGTTAAGTCTAATTTCAATGCCTTATGGTACATAGTACGCTAGTTACGCAGAGCAACGCATAGTTAACAATATTTACATTAAAATACCTAAAGATATAGAAAGATTTTCAGTTTCTTCTGATTATGTCGTAACTTATTCCTACAAATTTTGTGACAGTAAATCAATTATCTCTTGCCAATTAGGCAAAATTCTATCGTCCGGAGCCCCCGCTCGTTAAAAAACCCATCAACGACGAACGCATAATTTCTTCCCATTTCACAGCTGACCTCCCATTTCCTTCCCCGTCGAGCTAAATTCGTGTAAAATAACACCTACATTAGATTGTAAGCCAGGTGAGGTAAGCTAATGTACTGTGGAAGTGGAACGGATTATTGAATTCTTGTTTAATTTTGAGGTAGGTACAAGATTTCAGAAGCCGCGTATTTTTTTTTCATTTAAGTACTTTTTGTGACTAATTAGACTATTTACTTGTCAAATGAATCTTGGACTATGTGATAATGTACATCATGAATTACCTATACCAACAACCCGGATCCAACTAATCGTATGCAGCTAGCGTAGGAATCAACCCCACATAATTATACATCTGAGATGAATAAAACATAATCGCACAAAACAAGCGGGATTACCATTTTCATAATTCATAATTTTTGAAAAAAATATATCTTTGTGGCCGAAGGTTTTTTTAAAAAAATAGAAGAGAGGTAAATAATATAACTAATACGTAACTTAGGTTCATTGATATTAATTATACAAGAATACCTACTATTTGTAATTTATTATGTCGTTGCTAGGGAGTAATGAACCTATTTTAACATATTCATTAATAACAAATAAGAATATCAGTGTCGTATTTGATACTTTGTTAGAGTACCTTAGCTAATAGACAATTAGTGTCAATCGATAATATAATAGCGACCGAACGAAATGAATCTAAAATTGTATGGAATTGGTTCGTGTGGTATGGCTAATGAGTAATTTAAATTTGCAAACTTCATCAAAACAATAAAAAACTTTATGTAGGTACTATTATTTACTCTAAGACAATGAAAGAACTAGTTAGATATATGGGCTGTTACAAAAACATAACACATTAGGATGCCTTTTTGTGTTGCCACAAAGGAAGTGGAACACGGGCTTGGCGGCAACGGGGGCTGATAAAGATGATAAATGTTTCGCTATGTATATGCTGGCAAGGTATTGTGAACAGCACACCAAGCAATTTAATATGATATATCTAATTGATTATTTTCGATATTTATCTACCTATATTCCACAAAGTTACATTAACCTATATGATAATCATTAATGAGTTTACTTTTACAGTAAACCTGCATCTACAATATCCTAACTGTAGAATATTCGGTACCTAGGTATGACAGGACAGTAACGATTCATTAAAAGAGTTCAAACTCAAATGAGGTTGGTTTGGCTTGCAACAAAATGAGTTTTTTCGCCGAGTCACGAAAAAGCTAGCCAAAGCGTTCTTCCTGCCTACTTATCTTACTTTATGGCGATGTAGATTAGGCACAGGTATTTACTCAGTTTAAAATGTATATGAATAAGGTTCAACATGGACTTTTAGCGACTATTACGGAGTACGGACTACCTATTTGGGATACTTTTGCGTAAGTACTATTAGTCATAATTTATTGTCCCCTGTATCAAATCCTTCCTTATTACAACTAACATTTAAGGTAATAATAGGACGTACAACAAAGTTTCTTCAATTTACATATTCGCTTCTGTCTATTCTAAATATAGTGTGGTAGGTAGTAGTTTTGCGGTGGGGACCTGCACGGAGGAACGTGCTGTCCGCGCGTTGGTAAATATTCATTCGCAGCCTGTTTATGAGCGGGCGTGTTCCGGACGTAATACCGGAAACTACAGAAGGTGTGAGCTCAAATAGAACGCATGAAATTGGAAAAAACAACTACATATAAGCAACACATAGATGGGTACTAGTTACATCCACAACAGTACTTGGTACTAAAATGTATAATAATTACCTACGAAACTTTCAGCGTTCCCACTTTTATGTAAGTGTTTCTAACCGCCTTAAATTAATAAATGGAATTTAATTTTAGTTTCGAATTATAATTAGATAAACATATTATGTCTGAAATTTAAAAATAGTATAAAAGTAGACATAGTACATTATTATATGATTCAACCAAGACGATTTTCAGATGTAGGTACTTACTGTATTTCATAATTACTATTTTATGAATTACTATTCTTGTCAATAATTACCGCATGTGGTACCTAATTCTTTACTTATTTCATAAATAAAGAAGAGACCGTCCTTCTGTTAATTGTTATGGTACCTACTACTACTAGGTATCTACGATGTCATTAAAAACTGTGTGCAAAAAAAAACGCGAAAAGATTTTATATATAAGTAAGTAGTATACAGGTAGGTACACTTCCGTGTGAGTCATTTTGTTTTAGCTTTTTATCTGAAACTTCTCTTGAAGAGTCTTACCTACTGTGTACTGGATAGGCTTAGAACGTATGTTCTTTTACAACCACACAGCAATATGCTAAGTGGTAGGTTGTGCGAGTCGCAGCGCCGCCGCGCTCTATTGTTTCATGTTTTACTTTCTTACTGACTTTTACATGAGTATTTGGAATAGTACCTACCTAAGTACTAGGTACATATTATAAACATGACAAATGTAAATATTCGTTAGTATGTCATTTGTACCGTATTTCCTATCAGATCTTAATTGTATATATACCTACTCATGTCAAGTATTATTTTTTGTAAGTTAAGTACAATTTATTGCTAAAACTGTATTAGGGCTCCAAATCGTATTAAACCACTATATTCTAAAATCGTAGCGTTCCTTCACCCTCTACTATCGACCAATCGAAACATGAACTGTGACCTTTACGCGGTGAACTCAGAACCATTCTGCTTCAGTCAAGTTGGAACCCATTCCATTGCCATTAATTTAATAATATATTGAAAGTGAATAAATATTTGCAGTCCGTTGTTCAGCCCATGTAACTTTCAATATGCATGCAGGTTACTATTGTACCTACATTGAAACTTTTAATTACCTAAACCCGGATATTTAATTATGTCTTCCTAATTTTCATCTAAATCCCTACAATTTTCGTTGAAGATATATCTCAAAATATATGTGTTTTTGATTTATTATCTACTTAATGATTGTCTAATCAAATTTCAGAAACTTATAAGTAGATAGTTACCTACTTAAACATTAAAATTATCTAACGAAATATTTCTTTAAAGTAAAATTAATGGGAGATGACATGTTACAGTGAATTAACACTCTCAATCCTAAACTGTAGACGGGAAAGTGTAAGATCTAAAAATATCTTGCCACGTGGAAACTCGCTGAAAATAACGCAAAGCACCGCGAGCCGAACAGCTCACGGCGACTGCTAATCACGGCTTTTGGCCTTTTCGCGAAAAGACCCGAAAACATCAAAGGTCATTTCAATAAAGATCTCCCAAATAGCACCCTATGTTATAGACAGGTATTCATAAAATGGCGTCATCGGGTGTAGCGCCCATCGACAGGCTCGGTAAAGGTTACATTATAGCGGGGGGTCGTCCCGCCTAAGCCGTCTCCCGCGGGAGCGTAATCGCGCCGCATTACCACACGACGACATATCCCTGAAACGGCCGTCTCGTAACGTCGGAGCGCAGCGCTCCACTCGAAACGGATTAGCGCTTTATTGCGAGCGCACCTGGCCGTCGCCGGCGGCGGGCGACCGGGCGGCCGGGCGGCGGTGCCGCGGCGGCGCGTGGCCGGAGGAGCCGCGCACTGCAGCCAGGCGGCGCGGCGGCGCGGTCTCCACGCCACGCGCATGCGTACCGGCTACTATTAAAAATGAATTCCTGGCTCCCGCACTGTGTGCCGCTCGGTCGTCGCGGCCGCCTCTTGCTCGTTATTTTCGCGCGGTGAGACCGGGCCGCGCCCGTGGTTGCGCCGAGTCCGCTGAGTGCGTCGAGTTGCGTGTGTATTGCAGTGGCTGGTGCGTGCGGTGCGGAGTGCGGCGGATGCGGTGAGAGCGGCCGCGGGGCCGGATGCGCCCGGCGGCGGGCTGCTAGCGGCCGGGGCATGGCGCGCCGCGCCGCCCGCGCCCGCGCCCGCTCCTAACCACCATGAGCGACCTGCAGGCCACCTTCGAGTTCTCGGTGGAACTCTATAAGTTCTACAATGTCGACCTATTCCAAAGAGGGTGAGCGGATGTATTTATTCTTACTGTTCCCAATTTTTTTCTAATTCTTAAATTTTTATTATTCAGATTCTGTGATAGTTACAAAATATAAGAAAAAGCCTATTAATTGATGAAAGTTTAACTTGTTATAAATTATTACTAATTTTGTATTGTGACCTACTAACGAAAAAGGTCTCTTACATTACTCGTGCTGAACATTTCTGTATCAAAAATATTGGACGTTTACTAATTTAATGTTAGTAGGTAGGTACTTTAAATTTATTTAATGTATAAACGTTAGTTCCTATTAAAATATTAGTGAATATTTCCTACCAACTGCGACGAGATAGAGTATAATTAGCTTTAACCCAGTTATTTAGAATATTTGAGATGCGGACTATTTTAATTTGCAACCTGTAACACATCAGATACATCCCTCTAAACACTCACTGAATACTCCAAGATATAGGTACAGTTGTAAATTTAGCAAATATATCATCCGATTAATACTTTCCAGTGACAGTAATCTGTCATATTAATAAATTATTCATCTAGTACCTAGTGACTAATTAAACATTAAACAGATCGATAGCATCGTCGCCCTTATAAGTTCGCCTTGTCGGCCGTCTGAAGCGCGTAGCCTGTGGTCGACCACACTCGCTAACCTAGTTTTTAGTTACATAATGTAGCCAGTATTAACAACAAGGTGTCAGGTTCTGCAGAACGAATCTTGTTATTATGACATCTAACTGTCCTAACAAGTTACCGACTCACGCTGGGAACTTCAGGAGTCGGAACCACTGGGAAAATTGTGTTTACGAGTTACTTTTTGTCTGACTGTAGACTCGTTTCACAACTTCAAATCGAATTTATGATACTTCGATAACCATAGGCATTTGAGTAGAGAACCATTATACATATTGTTGATAAAGAAGTTGAATTAATTTAAGTCTGTTCATTTAAAGAATTGAAATGAATTGATAATATTTGGTTTACGACGATGATCCTTAATCAATTGTTATCTTTGTTGTGACAGCTACACAGGTACTCAATGGATTCCTGACATATTTACCGATTGATTGATACATTTCCATTATTTTATCTAAATAACGAGTAGGTACTTAGTCTTCAAGTGTGATAGACACACGTATGCAAAATACATAATATTTCCGTGTTGTTAATAATTGCAAAATCCTGACGTCCATTGTACAAAGACATAATATTATTTAGCCTTAACGCACATGCTTAAAAAAATATTGTCCAGTGTACTTACAAGAGAATGGACTATGTGGCACTGATTGGCTTATATAACGTACCTACATCCCTTCTAATATTATAAATGCGAAAGTAACCCTGTCTGTCTGTCTGTCTATCTGTCTGTCTGTTACGCTTTCACGCTCAAACTACAGGACCAATTTAAATTAAATTTGGTACAAAGAAAGTCTGGAGCCTGAGAAAGAACATAGGCTACTTTTTAACCGACTGCAAAAAAGGAGGAGTTCCACGCGGAAGAAGCTAGTGGAATATATAGATAAGTAAAATTACCTTTTTTTTTTTAAGAAGCAATATGTTTAAAAATCCTTCGTCCAGCGTACTAACCGGTCGTTAATTCTTTTTTATAATAAAAGCGTCGTCATGAAAACTATACTACTAGGTATCCTAATATCGCGGCATCCTTTTTTTGTAGCTATTTAGGTAAAACAACAATCGCATTCTAAAGTCATTTCACTGGCAACGATTCCACTCTGAAAACGAATGTCTCGTCATGAGTCACTCTATTTCCACGAAGTTGTTTACATTATTTCAACAACTTAACAACACGAAATTCCGCCGTATTTATCCACCTACTTAAAAATGAAATCCGGAGAGAAATACGTATGTGGGGTGTATGACCCACTTATAAATAAAACTCATTGTCACATAATAAATTAGGTGTGCTCTTTTATTAGGTCTTCCTATTAATTTTGGATACTGAAACGATGGTTAAAGTATTTGGTTTTCATATAATCATAGCTAGAACATTAAAATAATTGTATATAGGTAAACTCAAGTACGTTATTTTAGAATCTAATATTCTTACATTAAATTTATATCTGATCTGAATACTTACCTACTTAAAGATTTTTCGTATGTTACGATACGATAAACAGCTTAATTTTTAAATAACGCCTAGTTGGTGGTTACAATACATCTTCGACGATGATCTAAAGTTGTACAAAAGTAAAGTTAAAGCATTCCTCACTAGGTATGAAAACAAGATCTACTTATTTCTTATCAGTCTTCATAAACAACGAAATTTTGCCTTTCATTTAATTATATGAGACATTATCTGAATGCATTATGGGACACAATGGAGCTTAATAGATGTGACAGGCGATGTCTGCCACGGACAGCCTACTAGCCTGATTTGATTTGGGTCGGGGGGACAGGTAACTAAATACATTGCTATACTCGTTATATGCCAACTTACCGGGAAAATGTATGCAGAATATATCCAAATTCCAAACAAGAAATATAATCATTGGAGTCGATTACAACCAATTTTCGCATAAACAAACAACATAAGAGAGTATCGTTTTAAATAGTCAACTCAGTATGCTACGATGTCTATGACATTTTCGAAACGTCAGTATAAAATCAACGTACGCTACTTAAATCAATTGTTATTTATAAATTTCAATATGTAATAACCGCGAAAGCGTCAGAAATTATGGTTAAATATGCCTTATCTGTTATCCTTCATTAGATGCTGGTATTATGATGGTGGATAGCTGAATGTGATCATGAAATGATGTCTTTTATATACATAGTTACATTATAGCTTTGCATTGTTAGGCGGCTATAAATGATCAGTACCTAGGCAGTCGATGCCGTACATAAAACACGTATCCACGTTCATCGTTATACCTACTTGCCTCTTTTTAGACTAGGTGGAATAGTTATAATTAAAAGATCATAGATAAATAAAGATAATACTATTACTTAATAGATAAATTTATAAATAAGTTCTTTTATTGTACAATAAGTAAGTAGGTAAGTATCTAAATTTGGAGAGCGATGTCTCATCAAGTTTTCCTCGACAGAGAAAGATTTTGTGTTTTGTGTTTTATAAACTGCAGCTCGAATTTAGATTCCTATGAATGTCAAAAAAATATTTTGTTCACACTTTAAATTTAAATTGATAATTCATAAATTAAAATGACTTACGAGAATATATAAACGTAAGTTATCTAATAACTTTTGAGATTATTTACTTGAGTGAGATTTACGGTCAATCATAATTTCCCACAAGCTATTCACCCTCGGCTTCGCACTATTAGACTTTGTCTTATACCCTTATCTCCTATCCTTAAGATATTTATTTCCGAACATATCGAGTCACATGTTAGTATAGTATAACAATAATATAGAAATAACAAGTTCCGTACCTAATTTAATTACGCACAAAGGCCCGACCTGCGGATCAAGTGCGGAAAAAGAGCCCACCACCAATACCAATACCTAATTTAATTGCCTATTTTAACCCCTTTGGGAGAAGTATTTCAGAAACACCTACCTGGTAAATGCTGCAGCCTAGTCTAGTGTCATATTGATAATGCAAAATCTCAAAGTTCTTATCCTAACTGTTCCAACAGAGCGTTTGTATCAGTTTAACCTTTAGTATAGGTAGATTTGATTTATATTTCATACCTACCTATTCCCTATTAGGAAAAAGAGGCGTGAGTATGTTCTATTTAAGATCTTACTCACCGATACACCTACGCGACTCCTACTCGTATATATTTTCTCCTTGACAGAAACTTAATTATGTTCTGAATATACACCTAATATTACCTAGAAATCTAACGCAATTCTTTTATAAGTACTACTCAAAATAAAATTAAATGGTAAGAAGTTTTATCGCAGTTAACATGAATATAAGTGGGTAGGTACTCTTACTATATAGGTAATCATATAAAATTGTAAATTATTATATAGTAAGAATATATATACCTACATATAGTTATGTCGAAATTTTCACGACTTTTACAAGTAGGTAAGTAGCATTGTTAGTTGCAATTGTATGTACTACCAGCCTACCTATAAAGTTACCTAACATCTACTGGAAGTCTTAACAAAATGTTAACTTCGTATACTATGAGCTTAGTTTATTTTTACGATATATTATTATTATCTAACAAAATTAGATGTCTAGTTACTTAGTTATAAAAACACGAATGATTTAGTTTTTAAGTAGACTTCATCGATCTATTAGGTATTTATAGATTGGTTGGCAGGCACCACGCGACAAGTCTCACGCTGTCAACAACAGATGAAAAATCACCTATGTTCAAAGAGTTTCCACTCTTTAGGCTCTAGGCACTACAATAAAACTGGATGCAGATAAAATACTGCTTATCTATTTTATTTTCAGGCTATACCAAATCCGCGTGGGCCTTCGGGTATCCCCGAAGGTTCCAGTGCACATCGAGGCATCCGTGTCGAGCGGCAACGGCGCCGCGCGCACCGGCCGCCCCGCGGCTAATGCCTCGCTGATCAACGGACTGGCGGCCTCACGGGCCTTCCAGATTATGTACCGGAACGAAGAGGTCACGCTGCGGGACATCGTACACTTTAGAGCTTATTTGCTAGGTAAGTGCAAAAAATTACTTCATGACATGAGACTTTCATAGTTGAATGAAGTGGTCGGTCGCACGCCACGACGTATATCTAATATGGCTCTAAAATAAATAGAAAAGAAATGTTTTAAAAACAGTTTCCAGTGGCGTTTAAGATTCAAGAGTGCATAGTATCTTATGGTGTTGTGGTCGTACATAAAGTTATAGCAACTGCAACTGTAAAAAAGGAACCATGGTTGACGGATTTTAAAACTCCTATTCACGTAGCCATTTTGAGAATAAAAATAAAACTTGGAGCTTTAGTTATTTATAAGACCTTAACTTAATTTTCTTCTTCAAATTCGAAGACTAATTAAGCTGATTAATAATTTGTGTACCTACAACCTAACAATCACAATTCAATATGCGTATAATATATGTATTTAGTTATTAAATCTTATCTGAATTCCACGAACACAACGGAACAAATTTCTAACTATTGTTTAACTTCTTTAAGTTGACAGTCGGAATCTAAAGGAATCCCTGGAGCGTGCGGAATGGAGTCTCGGCGTGGAACTGTGGTGCAGCGAGGGAGCGCAGTCAAATACCCTGGCACCGGTCTCCTGTCGCGTACTGAAGTTGCACTTCCAACCGGCGCAGGGCTTGCATTACCATCTGCCGGTGCTCTTCGACTATTTCCACCTATCAGCTGTGTCTATAACTATCCATACCAGCTTAGTCGCTTTGCATCAGCCGTATATTAAGTAAGTATTTATAATTTTAAATAACTTGTGTTAATCACTTAGTCCTTTTAATGGTGGACACCATTAGACCATTTTTAAACGATTAGTCATTTGCATGTCTGCTCACGAAGGAAAAGCATCATGCATTATGTACAAAGTTGGTGAGTACAATCATTTAAAAAGCGATGTCATTTCAGCCATTATACTTGTTTAACCTGATACTCCTTTGCGCCTGAGGCATTAATTAGCACATATATCTTTCCAGTACTCCTCGCTCAAGTAAACAATGGGGTAAATTAATGAAGAATGCAGGGAGCAACTTGGGCGCACCGGGCAGTTTAGAAAATGTTCTATTTGGCTCTAGCGCCAAGTGTGCTGGTGGCAACTCTAGCAAAATAGCACATGCGAGGTAATTATACATTTAATTGTAAATATTCAACTGTCATCGTTGAATCATACGAATTTTTATTTCTATTGATGAAATATAACTAATGTCTATTTTCCAGACAAGTGCATGCAGAGGTGTGTGGTATTCTGCTAGGATCACTGGAAGGGCTTCAAAATGCTTTAGCAATTTGTGGCTCAACCGGCGCATTGGTGACTCCTGATGAAGATACTTCCAATTCCGTCGTTGGAGAAGTAGCGCAAAGAATTAAGGATCTAAGTGATAGCGGCAAGGTAGGTTTTTAACTTTACCAGAACTTCTCAATAGAGCTAAATTCCTTCCATAAACACTCATATAACAACTTGTAATTTTTCAAGATTTTAAGTACTCCATTTAAAAACTCTATAGGTATTCTAAAAATACCTACGGGTCGGGTTACTTCGACCTTAAGGTCTACTAAAATTGCACTATAGAAATAGTCATTACAATTTCATAATATTTATTCTTAAAATACCGCTAGCACGGGTTAGTTTTACCCTAAGGTGTAACTTTATCATTGGAAAAAAATAAGTATGTGACATTATTTTGATACCTGTAATAAACGACTATTAATTGAATTTCTTATTTAAGAAATCTGATGCTGGCGAGGAGGAGGAATGGGCAATGGGCGCAGCGCACGACATCGCGCGACTCTGCTCTGAGGTGACGCGGCGCTGGCGCACCTTCCTACAGCACACGACCGACCGCCCGCACGTGCATCACGCGCTGGCGGCCAGACATCATGCGTTACGGTATGAATTCATCAATTACTCACATAAAATCCACTAAACTTAGGTTGCTTGTTAAAGAAGTTGAACATATCTTAAGTTCAAAGCAGAATAGTTACTTAAACTATTTCGAAAGATATCTAGTAGTAGTGTCCGTTTTTGACTTTTGTTCATAAGTAAGTTGCCCGTGAAGGAGTCAAAATTGATTTAGTAAAAAATAACACTTATTTAATAGCGTGACAGTTCACAGTGGGTAATACATTCTTTTCTGGAACATATTTCAGAATCAAGCGCTTTGCCGAATGTTTCTTCGTCCTGGACAACCCTCGGCATTCGCTAGCGGGCTGCTACGATAGCAACTACCAGTCGTACCAGAGCGTGGGCGACACAGCACGCCGTTCCCGATACTTGGCGCTACTGCCGCCACTGCCCGTGCACTGCATCGCACTGGACGGCGATCCGCACATCATGCCAATCATATTTGAGGACAGGTATATAAACACTTAACTAAAACCATCTTTCTTGCATTGAATATAAAATGTTATCTATCTGAAAGTATTAAACTTTTAAATTTTAATGATTACAATAAAATGCGGTATTGACAGATATCAAGATACTGCGGAGTTTGCTAGAAGGCGGTCGTTCCTCAACTCAAATGCAAGTAAATCCGGCAGCGGTAAGTTATATTACAATGTCATTCTTCACTAAGACTTTAATAAGAACAACTTTAAGGAATGTAAGAATTTGTTGCAGATCCGTTTTTATGCACGGAACCCCTAAGTGAGGACTGCGCCTGTAGTATCAGTTCACTTATGGATTCAAGGCGACCTTCGTCCGAAGCTTCCAGAGTCACTCTCACACTACCTAAATCTATAATAGACGTCCTCGAGCCGCAATTCAAATCACCAAAAACTGGTGCAAATGTAGTCCAAGCAACATTAACTCTCGCCCCTCAGAAATCAGCTAGTGGATCCCCTAAAAGAGCACTTGTAAAACAAAATGTTGTAGAAATTAACAAAACACCCAAAAAACAATTAGAACTAACAGGTCGAAATAGATATATTGTACAGAATAACGAAATAAGCGAAATTCAACTACCACCAAACATTGCATTCTCCTCTTGTACCATACAACAGGGACAACAAATGTCCAGATATTCCGCTTCAACTCTTTTAGACATCAATGCAACAAAAAATGTTCACGCGTCTAGAAAAGACAAAGATAAAACTGACCCTAACGAAGTCTTTCACCAGAAACATGAAATTACTAACGGTGTTAGTACTTTACCTGCAAGGCATAGCAAATCACTTGATCAGTTGCGTGTCGCACAGGGATCACTGACAGGGGTTAATAATTCTCAGCAAAGGTTAACAAAAAATGTAAGAAATAGTTCTAATAACTCTGTGAATTATCCACCTAAACCATATGTACCACCACAGCAAATCAAACCCACAACCCTTCCTCGAAGTGTCACCACAACGGCCTACCCCACAAATACTACCACGAGATGCGGGTCGAAAGGAGATGACTATAAAAGGAACATAAGCGAGTTCAGGGAAAAATACAAAAATCCTTTTAATCCCAATATAAACCCCCATGGAATAAACAATGAAGTATTTCATAATGTAGGCTATAATTACGACGGTGTAATGAAATCGAATCTTAACCAAGTGTATGGTTATTCTTTCGGTAATCAGGGTAATCTGCAAGTGAATAATGTTATTCGTAATCCTTTAGAATTTCAAAGAGGCTATAGTGTAAATTTACCCCGTCCTATGTTGCCTCCACGTAATTCTTACCCACCTGTAAGTGGGAAAACTCAAGTGACTGATCAAACTAGCTTAGTTTCTAATAAACACGTTCATAGATCCAACTCAACGCACGTATTTCATCAAGGTATTGAAAATCAACAAATCGACGTAGAAGCTGCTCGAAATCAATTGAGGCATGAATTAAACTATTATTTACAAAAGGGAGACTGGAGTTATGATTTCAATACTGGTAGCTTAATTCAAAATTATCAAAAGAAATCCAGTAAAAGTAGTGACGACAGTGGATTTGTGATGACATTAGATAGAAGCAGCGATGGAACTTCGAAATCAACATATTCTAAAACACCTCCATCAACGCCACATTCAACAATGCCCTCAGTTCGGCATAAGAAAAGCCGGTCTAAAGAATCAAAACTAAATCATGTTACAAAAGAAAATAGTAAAATAAATTCTAGTCGGGACTCTCTTACCAGTCACCATTCTATAAGATCTAGGGATAGTAAATCTGATCGCTGTACGCCAAAATCTGATCGCAGTACGCCAAAATCTGATCGAGGTACTCCACGATCTGGTAAAGCTACGCCTAAATCTGGTGCAATTACACCAAGATCAGGATTAGCCACACCAAAGTCAGGTAGAGCTACACCTAAATCTGGATTAGCTACACCAAAGAGTGGAAGATCAAGTGGAAAACCAGAAAAACGTTCCAAACATAAGGCATCCGAAAAAATGACGCAACTAATGTCTGAAGCTGCCTCATCGTCTAGCAGTGACAGCATTCCATTCGAAGTAAGAAGATTGGAATCTTCAGCAAGTGTACCATATAGTCTTGACCATGGGCCTGAACTATTACGACACTGTAGAAGTGCTGCTTCAGTGCTTGATGAAACAAATATTAATAACACATTTGGATCTGAATCATTACCAAACTTGGCCCCGCCTCCAGCATTTGAATCTCCTCCTCTCGATATAGCGGACAAAAACTTCAAAATACTTCCACCAGAAAATTTCTCTAATAAGGATATTAAAAGAAGTAGAAGCAACTCAACGTCCAGTTTGAGTGAGCAGAGTGGGTGGGTTTCAAGTGGGCGTAGTTCTGGACCGTCTACTCCTGATAATGCTAGTTGTCAATTAAACCAAAATTTTCCTCCACCGGTAAATCCAGCCGGGCCGAAAGTTTTAAATAATGAAGGTGGTGTTAAAAAAGTGGAAGGCAATACTATAAACGACTTTAAGAGAACTGTTCTGAATGGAGAGCAGCTACGTGAACGGCTTTTAAAATTAGCAGTAAAGGTCGCCCAAAGTAACCCAAACGAGAAAATCGAATGTTGTGATAAGGAAGTGTGTGAAGAATGTACAATTTGCAGTGATTCAATTTGTACTGATAGTCAGTGTGAATTCAACAAGCTTATGCATAGTAATGGAATAGATGCAGGTTGCAATTCAGATACATGTACAGCCAGTTGCTTTCAACAATTTCCACAAAACATGACTAAAATCAATCAGAGGCATAATTCCTTCAGTGCTATTCAAGGAAAATCTTACACATCTACTCCTAAAATGTCCAGAGAAGGTACCGTGAAAAAATCACAGACTGTTAGTGATAACTTACATCCATATCTAAAAAAGGAGATCACGGCGAAATTAGTTCAAGATCCCGTAAAATCAAACACCGTAGTCAAAACAAAATTGAAAGACAGAATTGAATATACAGAAAAATTAATTGCAGCTGAGATTAGAAGCTTAACAGTAGATCGTAATTGCAAAAGTCACAAGAAAAGTGCTCAAGGATCTGCTGCGGCAATTCAAAAATATCATAATAAAGCAAGATCCGAGATAGATTTAGCCCACTTCACTGGTGATAATGACTATGAGCATCTACCTCCACCGCAACAGTTTAGGGATGCTCCGCCTCCTCCTGATCAATTTAGGGTAAGTAAAAATAAGCATTCCAGAATATTTTCTAAGTTCAAATAAATATATAATTTAGATGCTTAAGTATTTTTTTATTCGTTTACCTACTAAGACATCTTATTAACTTCAGGATCCGCCATCCAAATCGCCAAAACTTAGCAGACAAAGCAGCAAGGCCTCTACTCCTTCTAAAACACCGCGCAAACAGCAAACTCAGCCGTCTACATTGGAATTAGACAATCCTTTATATCACGTTTGTGAAGGTACGAATAGTAAAAATTATTTGATCTACATTTATTAACATCATGCAGTGGTTTAGTGGCTTTTACTAATACATTGGTATGGCTTTGCTTTGCATCAGGTATTAGGGAAAGGCGAAAATTGAGACCACATCAGTCAGTGACTTCAAATGGCTCTTCTTCCGGCGGGACACTCAACAAAAGTCAAAGTACTGGAGAATTGGCTTCTAGGAACGAAAATGGTAAAATAATTATTATAGATTGAACTCCAAGCATTAATTAACTGCCTACTTAATTTGTATTTTGGGCGTTTAAAACTACTTACTCAAAATAACCTTTTTAACTGTAAGTAAACACAGGACATTAAGTAACTAGAAATCTTCTCCGAATTTATTTGCAGAACAACGTGAAAGCAATCTCGTCAGCATTTTCGGCTTAGCGGAATCAGAACGGCTATTTGTGAAATGCAGGGAAGAATTCAGACAGAGCGTGAAGTATCCCGGTGCTATTTACTCAGATTTCCCCCCAGTTGAGAACTCATTGCCTTATTTCCATATCAGCGATGAATATAGGATGTTTAATCCTGAAGGTAATTGCGACTATTTTTTATTTTTATTCTTAAACTTAAATGATTTATTATTAAGTAATTCCCGTATTTAAATGTTTTTTAAGAAATTCTGTCACGTGCTTTTTACCAATGTTTCAGGACTGCATCTCATAATTTGCGTTCACGGTTTAGATGGCAATGCAGCTGATCTGCGCTTAGTAAAAACTTATTTAGAACTAGGTTTACCAGGAGCAAGGTTAGATTTTCTAATGTCGGAAAGAAATCAAGGAGACACATTTTCCGACTTCGATACAATGACCGACAGGTGAATAGATTTATTTATAGATTTATGCTCATTTAGTAGCTTAGTTTACTTTTACATTTTTATGATCTTTTTCCAGACTAGTTCAAGAAATTCTGACTCATATTCAGAATTCTAGCGAGCCAGCCCGAATAAGCTTTGTGGGGCATTCTTTAGGAACTATAATAATAAGGTCAGCATTGGCTAGGCCACAGATGAAACCATTCCTGGGAAAACTTCATACATTTCTTTCACTGAGCGGACCTCATCTTGGAACTCTTTATAACTCTAGCGGTTTAGTAAATGCGGGTAAGATCACTATACAGTTCTCTATTTTTGTATGATAAATTTAACTACCGTTTCTGATTCAAATTAACACTCATATTTAATCTTATCTTATATCTTATATAAAAATGAAACCCGTTTTCCGTTGTCACGACATAACATGAAAACGGCTTGACCGATTTGGCTATTTTTTTGTAGTTTTCTAATACTCTGTAGAAGATTCTTACGGAAAAAAATATTAAAAAAATCTCTCAGAAAGATTGAAAAATATACATTTAATTTTGCATATTTTAAAAACGCGCGTAACGAATGTCAACGCAACAATGACAGAGGTCAAATCGAATGCCGGGCAGGACGAAGTCTGCCGGGACCGCTAGTAAATAAATAAAAAAATAGGTATGCTGACATTAGTTAACTATGCACATTTTCAGGGATGTGGTTCATGCAAAAATGGAAAAAATCGGGCTCTCTTCTCCAGCTATCTCTTCGTGATGCTTCGGACCCTCGACGCTCATTCCTCTATCGTCTAAGCGAGAGAAGTCAGCTACATCAATTCAAGCACATCCTTCTTTGTGGTTCTGGGCAGGACAGATACGTACCCTTACATTCTGCAAGACTCGAACTATGCAAGGCAGCTGCTAAGGACACATCATTATTGGGACAAGCTTATCGAGAAATGGTATGTACTAGTACTTCATTAATACCTACTCCGAGCTGACAAATACAGGAACTCCGCAGTAAACTTTCAATGCTTCTACTCTGACATTCCTTAAAAGCACATTCCTTAGGGTTACTAAAGTTCTATGTTAACTGTATCCTCTTGACTTCAATTTCAGGTTCACAACATGGTGGCACCCTTAGCCTCTCGGGCATCGTCGGTGTCCGTGGTGCGGTACGACGTACAACACGCTTTACCACACACTGCTAGCGCGCTCGTCGGCCGGGCCGCCCACATCGCCGCCCTTGACTCTGATCTGTTCATAGAAAAATTCTTGCTCGTGTCAGCTATGAAATACTTTCGATAAGTTTATCATGAAAACTGACTTAATAGGTTTGAGGCAGATGTTGGTTAATATTACCCGCTTCTGTTTTACTACTAACCCAAAGTTGTCTGTTATGCTAGTCAGCTACTCGTACAAGTAATTTTTACTTTTTAAACTTTTCTCACACGTAAAAGATAAGTAAGTATCACGCAATCGTCTTAGATAGTTTTTTTATCTACCTTCTATTTCAAGAGATTGATTGGAAATTGTCTGATCATGTCGGAAACCTAATTATATAATCTTGGAGAAATAGCAAAAAAATTACAAAACTAAACACAAAGAAACTACTTAATTGGATTTACATTCTGAGATGATATGGCCTAACAAAGGAACGATCTACTAAGTTAGGTATTTATTCAAAAAGTTACCATTTCTAAACTTCAATAATAAGTTACAAAAATATTAAAAAAGGATAAATACCTACAATGCAAATTGGTACTTATTTACAAGATTCTATGAAACCCGTCAAAACATTCTTGGTACTCTTTTCTGTGTATTTAATGAAACGAATGTCCCTACTTAGGTACATTTATCCTAAAATAGATTTATATATATTAATATATTTATTTATATTTTAAGTCATCTCAAAAAACGTGGATAGGTAAGTACCAACAATGAAAATAATATACTGAAGTTGAATCTTTTGCAAATGTGTGATAATTATTATTAGATTCCTACTATACGTAGTGATTTAACAAATAACAATGAAGCAACAAATTAACTAGAGATAAGACGGATCTTTACACCAAATAAATTAAGACTATTATTTAGAGATCTGTAGATAAAAATAGATGTTATTTGTATTATATTTACTGTTGTCTACACGAGGTATAGATGATAACGTTATTAATTTTGATAAACGTAATAATTACGTTCTTTATTATATACCGATACAAGCATTTCTTTTAATCTGAATACACATACAAACTTACATTTAAATGTTGCATTTATTTTAGTTTCATAGCCCAAAACGTGAAAATATGAACTTTTGACCTTTACATATGTACCTACCTAAGTTACCTTCGGCTGTATAATAAGAACTTTTTGAGTTCACTCATGACGCGATGCACTTTGGCCTAAATGTGTATTCTACTCGGCCACTTAAAATACCTAAATAGATTTCTGTATTACCTATCTATTGTGTAGAAACGTATTAATTATGTCAGAACGTAGTTCTTACATGATCATAATTTTTCCGCAGCGTTTCATGTAATATTTAGTTACTTACCTACCTGTAGATACTCCGGCAGCCATTAAGATGTTTAAAATGAAAGTTGACGAAGCCTTACTTAAGGATTTGAATCAGCCTTAGATATCAATTCTTTCGTTTTTATTAGAGACGGTTATAGTTTAATTAATTTTAGATACATTTTAAAGTGTTGATTAATACGTTAGAATATGAACTTGCACGATCAGAGCATAACAATAAATGCAATACTGCGTAAAGAATTTGTATCTATTTGATGAAAATCACCGCAAATATACTATAACAAGGCCTTCCGAAAGGCCGTAGCCTTAATATGTTAACGTTAGGATTTAAAGTTGTAAATTTTTATCGAATGTTAGACTGATCTTTAAAAATATACAGTCATTAAGATGTTAATAATTTTATTATGCGTACCTAGTGTTTTATTTTAAGAAAGGTTATATCTTGCTCTGTCCACTTTTCTCTTTTTACCGAACTCCCCGGAAGGAGAGTAGTGTAACATTTTTATGCTCTGTAAAGTTTTTATGGACGTAGGTAGGTATTGAAATACTGAGCCTATAAAATCAGGTCAAAATATTTACATAGGTAACTATAAAACTACCTAATCATGTGTCTATTATCAATCACCTAGGTACTTAAATATTTAACAGTTTTTTCAGGTCCAATACTTATTCCTGTTCTGAGGAAAAGAATTAGTTGGGTTCATCATAATACCTATATATGTATCTATACCTACCCTACGTACTAAGTACCTACTCGTAAAATTTCGTTGAATCAAATCAGTAATAAAAAGTAAACTTTGTCAAAAATTAAAGGCACAGTGTTTCAATGATATTAAGTACCTAATTAGATGAATGTTCAGTTGAGCTCATTAATAAAAACAGGCTTAGTAAAGTACCTACCCATAGGCGATATGATTACTTGCTAGTTGCTATGTAATCATTGTGCCTGTAGAAAAAAGAAGTGTTACAATCACAATAAGTAGGTACCTACTTAATTGCAATAAAAAAAAACTTTTAATATTAATACCTATCATTGTTGCTTAATATTTAAACAATCATTTCATGACGACGTTACCGCTATGAATTGAAAAATAAAAATTGTTTTGAAGGTTACCTAATTTGTAAAAATTACGTTCAGTGCGTGAAATTATCAAGCTTTTGTACTCTACCTGCCAATATTATGTGAATTCGTGACTTGAGACATAATGTTTAGATTAATGAACTCCACTATACATACTTAGATACTTAACTACTGAGATAGAATTAAGAAACATACCTCAATTTTGCTCACGGACTAATTTGAAATTGAAATCCGTGTAGCTAAATATATGGTGAGAAAATTTGTAAATAAAATGTATGTAGAAAAGAAATCTTATTTGTAAATTCGTATGTTTAATGGCAATGTGTCGATGTAATACACTTATGATAATAAATAAATATGTAACATCACGTTTTTTACTACCTACACCCATATAGGTACACTCCTAAAGTAATATAAATCTGACTCTTGTGTTTAAGTACGTGTGGTGGCCACATACAACTTACCCAAATTAAAAAAGTAGGATAAAATATGTTACTTAATCCTTATTTGTGTGAAACAATGACAAATATACATTGATAATATATCATAAACTTTCACGAATAATACTAGTAAACGTATACCCACCATAGAGTAAGAATATAATAAAGAGTTGACCGCGGCGCGGAATAGGTACGCAACTACATAGATATAATAATTAATATAAAGAACTAGGTAGGTACCTACGGTAGTTACGCGAAACACGTACTTCTGCGTACTGTTTATTAAGGAGTTCCCTCATTAATCCAGCCATGATAAATTAAAATTGAATTAATTATGGACGGCGACAGATACAAGGCCGTTTGATAGGAAGGCAGACGCTGCCAATAGGAGCAGAACCATTAAAGAGTGGTTCAACTATTGTCTGAATGTTACGTTATGAAAAATATAGACACATAAAAGCAAACACACGCTATAAAATACACAAAATATATATAACTGTAATAAAGAACCTCTTCTCGATTCGATTACTCGTTTGGAAGTTACATTTTTTGAACCTGAAAAAACGTCTTTGACGACCATGGCAACCCTCTTTGGATGATTATGTTGGCAGTATTCTCATATAAATAGTGTTGCGAGTAAAGCTAATATTCTATAGTATACCGATTTTAAAAGTTAAAGTAAAATTAGTCTAAATGTATATTATATAAATAGAATTTACTATATAATATAGTATTTGCAATCTCATGAAAAACTTCCTCATGTGCAAGTAGAAAGTAATTTAAAATTAAAGATTATTATTTAACTGCTAACAAAAATAAGAATAATATATATTATTAACTACCGTAATTATTTGTTACCTGTGTGCAACCCTAGTACAACAAACGTCAAAATGACATTTAAATGTCAGAACATAAGGTTTATCTTTTGCAATACCGTCGCAGTCAGTCGGACTGGGTTGGGTCGAAGCGAATGGTCATTGTCACCTTCTTTATTAGCGCCAACAAATTATTTATGTGTCTAAATTTGAAAGACTTATATAAAAACCTGTAAAAGTATCTAGAAAAACTGCATAGTTTTCATAGACTGAATAAGTGCATTTACGGTTACAGTTTTAGGAAATGATTATCGTCGCTACCGATGAGTAATATTTAAAATTGAAGTGATATTGTTTTAATAAAACAAAATGGGTAAATTGTTAAGCCTCTTAGCCCGAGATGACTCAAATTGTTGTTCTTCGCCACGCTACGACATATTTTTGGATTTTGAACATGCTGCTCCTACGGACACAGAGCGCGATGTGTATGAGGAAGTTCAAAGAGTTTTACTGGATTCAGAGAAAATTTTAGAAGAAATACAATGTTATAAAGGAGCCGGAAAGGAGATACGGGAGGCTATTGGTGACCCCTCGCGAATATCACAAGAGCGAGCCTGGCGCGCTATTAAACCTCTTGTGGACAAACTTCTGAGATGCTACAACCACTCACTGGAGCTACAAAGGGTGAGTCATGTAATTTATCAAAACAATTAACTGAGCGCATATAAATAAAATTGTGGTCCTTTGCTCTTGTGTGAGCAGCAACTTTTGTTTTAGAATTTCTATATACCTATCTACTATATATAAAAAATCTATTGCTTTTCATATACCTACTGATCTAAAAGTTTCTTAAAATCATCCAAGTATCATGACGTGATGAGGAACCAATTAATAAAAATGGAATTCAGTTTTTAAATGAGACTAACATCCAAGCAATACAGCAAACTATGAGTTTTTAATGTTTGTGTTATGTTTAATAATATTCTTTTATGACGGACTCAGTCCGGTCTTTTGCTTTCTTTTCTTTTCATTCAAGAAGGGTAAAACTTCCATTGTTAGCATTTTTTGTGTCCAAAGCCATGGTCATCAAGGTTTTTCCATTCATCTTCTTACTGTCAATGACCCAGCTTTACTTTAATAGTGCTGCAGCCCTATCCTTCGGACCAGACCGCTTTATTATCTTGGTAACGTAAGACATGACCTGCGCAGCCTGACTAACTCCCCATGCTCGCAATAATTCCATTTCTAATCTAATATGTAAGGTCATAACATACATTTTATTTAAGTACTTAATGTTTTATATAATTTTACCTGTTCAATTTACTTACCTCTTTATTATTTTATATAGTTAGGATACTAGGCCACAAATTTTCCTCTAATTTTTAAAAAGTTTTCTTCTATCCTTATGGTATTCATTGGCATTTTTTTCATAAAACAAGAACATTTTCCAAACAACTCTTTTCTCTGATAAGAAGCAACACCTTATCTGAATCACACTTATCAGTTGTGATTACATACTGTCAGGTCAGTGATAAGCTATTTTTCAGATAAGTAATTCAAAAACAAACGAAAGACATTCATAAGGTAGGGTTTATGCATCCTATGTACTTTTGTGTAACACCTGTATAAAAATACATACATTATTAATAACAGAGAGTGGGTGTCCATTTTGGCGTGAACATCGCGGCGCAAGCTAGAGGTAAAGGTCCCTCTCGCATGGCTTACTAAAATGATAATTCATTATTGATACAGGAGTAAGTAGTCTAAAATTACTTTGCCTATAATAAAACCAAATCAAGAGGCCTTATTTTAATGTCGAAACCAACCTATCTAGGTAGGTACTTAAGAAAAAGACGAGAGAATCCTTCAAATATACGAACTTTACAATTATGTAATACTTACTACCTATGACTTACCGACTCTATTCTAGTTAGTTAGGTTATCACAGTACCACCATCAAGCTCAATCTAGTTCTAGCTCATTCTCATTTTATTATAGGTATTATTGACCTTTTCAATGGATCCTGAATAGATTTAATCGCATAAAACTACAATCCCTTTTCTTCGTACTTACAGGATCATTTACTTAGCATGTTTGCTTCTTTTTTATTTCTGTGTTTTTGTGAATGGGTTACGATTACAAATGACGGACCTAATAAGCGTCTTTAGCTAGTTTTCGTGTTGCATATAAGTATATTTTCTACTTACAGTTTATAACTATATCTAGGTAATTATTGCAAATACCTACGCTTGACATTTTTCTGAAAAATCAGCCTAGACTTATCTAGGTTCTCCATTGGTAGAAACGTAGTTAGTTATTTCTACGACTAAACCATAGCGCTATCACATAGGCGGCTATAAACTTTCCATAAATCGTAGCAACCCTTAAAAGGTATTTCTTGTGATAATAAAACTATAGCACTGAATAAATAAGTCATAGTGCCTAATGTACCTCCTACCACCCCCCGTTTTGTGCGACGATGTACCTATATGATATATATGACAATCATCCAATAAAACTGATCACAAATCACATAGAAGTCGCGTGAGAACTATTTAAATGACGTAGACTGCATCCTTTAGGGGCATTGGAGCCATCAATTCAGTTATTGAATGATATCAAGTGAAATTATTGAATAATTAAATGACTGCTGTGCGATATGTTATCGACACCAGTGTTGCAATTTAACTACTCAATTAACAATAAGTTTTTGTTACAAAACTGCTGCTCATGAGCAGTAAAATGGTATGTGTATGGCAGTAGGTAAATATTAAAAGTCTAAATCTATGAAACAAAACAACGTGATGTGAGGTTCATGCTCGATGAAGTTTCCGTACCTACTTGCTAAGCAGGATGAACGTAATCGAGACAATTATAAAAACTCGCTGAACTGCGCACTAATATTATCTTAACCGATTTATTTTAATGTACAATAAGAAATATTTTTGCTTTTATAACTACCTACCTATCAATTTCTATATATTTACCTACCTATACACATGCGTGAACTGAACTTCTCTCAGTTGGATGAACTCTCTCAAAATATAGGCTGGCATAAGTAAAAAATAATAAAAAATGTTTCGTGATTTCATAGGAATTCCTATGAAATCAGACTTAGACTACAGAATTATTACCAGAAATTGGGATGCCTAAATGTGTTTAAATAATCTGTCAACATAGGTAGGTACTACCAATAACCATAGTCTAATCACAATTGAGTGAAAAATCTCTTTATAAAAAACTTATGTACCTACATACAACCTCAGAGAAGAAACATAATATAAAAAGCCCCTAACACAAACCCAAACAGAATCAAAATCGGTTCATCCGTTTGGGAGATACGATGCCACAGCAGACACACAGATACGTCACTTACAACACCCAATCGTTTTTGCGTCGGGGGTAAAAAAATACGATTATATTGGTCAATTACTTATTATGCGTTTGTCCTATTTTAAGGTTAAAAAACTTAAAGTGCTATAATTTTGACACAGATGTCTTCACCATATAAATAGTACTTACCTAAGTAGGCACATAGATATATATAAGTAGGTATGCAATCAATTTTACGTACCGATCTTGACCCACGCACATGTTGTATTGTGTGCTTTTTGTAATAGGTACCAAGTTCTTCAAGTCATTTATTTGTATTAACAAATACTTATAGGTACTTACGGCGTCTAGATAATAATATTACCTATTATGTACCGTTTCCTTCCTGTATGTATTACAGAAATTATATATTTAACACATTAAGTATTATCCCTAACACGTTAACAACAATATACATTTTGTTTATACTTATGGCATTTATTACCATTAACTAGACACGTGACATTTTATAGATTATTACGCATTCGAGCAGGAGAAAAAGTCGTAAAGTGATGCACATAGATACGTGTACAGTAAATAGGTACGTAGGTACTTTAATAATGCTGTCACCAGACTATTTCATAGTTCTACCGCACAATCGGTCGCAGTGCGCAAACATGCTGTTTCGAAACGTGATAGCCTATGCAGACCTTTTATTACGCAGCGAATAGCAATTTTATATGCGGTACCTACTTCTATGAACAATACTATGTTGACAGCTATCTTACATAAAAAGTATTGCTAAAATCAACGATAAAGAATGTAGGTAATTAAATAAAGACGGAAGTGGCTGCGGTGTGAGTGAGCATAATATTATCCTTTATTTATGTCAATTTTTATTTTTTCAAAATCATGAGTAAAATGATTAACGTCAAAATTAATTAGCTTATACGAGACACCTCTATATAACTTACGCATCGTTAGTAAACGTTACATAACTCTTTAGCATTGGATAATTTCAGAAACCATTAACGCGGAAAGTTTGAAAGAAACAATAGTGATTAAAAATATATATATTTTTTTTATTTCCTTTATTTACACCATAAAAAATTTAAAGACTATCTTAAGTTACGGTCTCGGCGTCGCGTTACAATCCACCCGGCGTTACTTTTAACTTTAATGTACGTATATGTTAAGTTAAATGCTATAAATAAACTGTCTACCTATGTTATTTTTAAGTAAAATATCCCGGCTGGTTATTTGGTTGGCAGCTGCTCTTTTACCGCATTGCTGCACGGACTTGGCAGGTGCACCACACTTCATCAGCTTGCAATTTTAATGTGTACAGATGCAAAGTTAACTATTCCAAGGTCTTAACTCTTATGGTGTAGAGTTCTATAAAAGGACCAACGCTCATAACTGCGGTCATTATACGCGATATTAACGTTGATACGTTTTTATATTGAAATCATAATAATTGCATATTTACTTACTTAAACTATTTTCTCTTCTCTGTAAAAAAGAAATGGCGTTTTTGTTTCGCACAAACCTCAAGAACTTGATGTTTATTAAGATATTGTCTGACGCACGGAAGATTTTAATAAGCTGTCCTTTGTTGTTTTAGGACAAAACTCCTAAATAATTAGTGTCTTAATAAGGGCGCGGTATCCCTTAGAATAAACTGACGTGCCAACGCGGGCATTCATGATTGCGCATAAATTTATTATAAGCCGTCATAAAAAAATCTCCGCTCGGAACGGACTCAAGTTGATTAAAATGAATGTTTTCATCGGATATAACGAAGCTTTAACATTTTATGTTGTATTTATGTTCTGTTACGCATGAATGCTCTAGTTACTTTATTCTATATTGTGAGTTAATCAGGCTAACTATTAAATTTTTATTCAATATGATAGCTACCTTTGCAAGTGCTTCTGTTATATTTATAGCATACAAACCACTACAATATTCGCACCAGTTGCAACTTGGAATGTTTCCTTATATGCTTAGGTACATAATTATGTTATGTTTGCACATACGACCTGTCTAGTTTACTCCAAGTGCAACGTCTAAGTTTATTCACTCGGATTGGAAATTGGCACCTTTACGGCGGCATGTTAATGCAGCATTGTATGAATTAAATGACAGTTCGTGTATGCAATTCCTAAAGGTATAGGAGTGTGTATTGTACATACAATGGGTTTAATTATTTTCTCTATACGTACGCGAGGGTGAATCAGCGCTGTCAGATGATCTTTTGTATTAAATAACCTGACCTAGGCAACCATACTGGTAATTCATCGCGTATGTAGTAGGTATACTGTCATGTACGAAGATACAGATAATATATGTACCCGTTTATTTTATTTATTTTCTCTATCTGATGCTCGTTTATACTATTAGCAAGAACCCTTGCTTGAATCTTTATGAAAAAAGGTACTTACGTCCTGCATTTTTTGTCGACAAATCGTTCATCTAGACTCACCATAGCTATGATTCCCGAAAAGGGGTTGTTGTCTTTGCAGTTGAAGAAAATAATTATCGGTGACTTCACCGGCAGTATACCGTGAAAAATTCATCGGAACTGTTTATGAGCGAGTGCAACTGCAGCAGATGGTCGTGATGTGGAACCAGAGTTAATGGTGCATGCAGGACGTTGCACCCAGCATCTATGAGTGCATGCTTTCTGCTAGCTGATTCATTTTGCGTATAGAAACTGCAATTCCTTCCGGGATAGGTAATGTGGCGCTCAATCTGTTGATCAAACATTCTCGTTCTTTGCGGTCTGTTTCAGGAGCAGAAAAAATGTGTAGTGATGTAACTTTTCTTTTAAAAAGATAGACAAGTGAAGACGTCCTTGCTTTTCTTTGCTATCACTCAGTTAAAATATAATATTTGCTACTTATAATATGTTATAACACTTGGCACTCTTTTTTTTACTTTTCTATTATTTCGATATTTGACGTTATACAATGTTGTTCAATTTCGCAATCTTTTTTTTACCATTCAGACCAATGTTTGTATAAAAATAGACATACCCCCGCGCCGCACGTGCGTTTACCCTGGGGGGTCTTCTATTAACTTCATGGGTGATTCCACGTTCGTTTCATCGCCGTCATTCTCTAGTTCTAAATATTGAACAATGAACTGGAACAAGAATAACAACGATACACCGTACTGGTTGGTACCTGTTGTCTGAATTAATAGAGTTCAAATCTTATTGAAGCTTATTAGGTACCTACTACTTCAATATTCCGGGCAATTGACTGACCGCGCTGAAACGCCTGTGGAATGACCCCCATAGAAGCAAGTAACTAAATAATTTTGAAGTTAAAGATGACATTTTATTTTACTTATTTTTAATTTATTTCCTTGAAGATTTTTCTAAAGTAGTGAATCCGGAGCAAGACTTTATCATCATAACGATATCATGCGCGTCAAATAAACTTCGCCTTTTCGCCGCAGTCCAGTGATCATGAATTTACTTATAACTTTGTTAATTTAATTTTACTCGCCTTGTTTTTTATATTACCTTTATTTTATACTATTCAGCATTGGACGTAAGTACAGAAAATTTCTTACTTCTTTTCTGCCTACTTCTTTTCTATAAAAATATTATAATTTACAATATTTGATACCTTCATATTTTTATAATAAAATTATATGTTTAATAGATACATATATCTATTAGGTCATGTACTCGACAAGGATGACAAGTTCTGAATAATACTATTCTCAAATAGGCTTTCTCTCGACGAAGGCAATAAAACCATCCGTAACAAGCGTAATTTATCGCTCAAATCTCGCAAGTGGACTGTAAGTACTGTATAACCAGTGTTAATTTAATAAGACTTAATGAATGCGGGCACCGATCAGGCGCGAGCGCTGGACCCGTAATTAGACTAAAATGTGACGTAGTTTCTTTTTATTACGATGTAACAGTTCACTAATATATGAGACTAGAAACTAACTAGACAGTAATAATACTTTTCAACATAACTTTTACCAGCGCAGTAATTGCAGTTTAGTGCGATGTAAATACTGGTTTGTTCATAGACAATCAATGTCGGTTATGTGATGCATCTAAGCAATCTGAAATCTGAAATTTTATAGGTTAAAGCGCACTTGATAATAACCGCCATCTTATTGAAAACGTTAAACTTTTATTTATTTCAGTTAAGAAGATAGACCTATATAACTACCGTTAGATCGTATTTAATATTATTCCTGTTAAATATTAATAAGATGGGTGTGTGAAGTTAGGTTTTGCAGACGTAATTTTTTAGACAAGAGCGCCATCACGAGATCGATCTGTCCGAAAAAAGTATTTTGGCAGAGTGCTCATTTATCCAAATAAGATTCTTACTAACTAGCGAAGATAGTTAAAAACCTAATATCCAACAATGCCAACAAATATTATGTTTGATACTACACATATTTAAGTATTATGTTGATAAAATCTCATCAATTCTCATCACTCTACTGTTTTATGAAACTCCATATACCTATTATTGATTAATTTGATATTACATCATTTGCGAATTAAATTTTGTTACTGCAAACCAAATTAACGTGAGTCATCTTGTGGTAAATAAAACCACAAGTTTAGCTACATACATAAATTAATGTATTAATTGTGGTGTATCATGTTTGTTTCAATACTATTTATTTACGTAAATCATCGATCAAAATAATTATGAGTAGGTAATAAATATAATTGTTGCTCCGAAGCTCAATCTCAATTTATGTAGGTTCAATTTTCGGTATTAAAAATTGATCACTAATAGAACTATATAGACGGGCAGAAGTAGAGTTAAAATACAACTAAGTATCTTATACATATAATAAAACAGTAGAAACCGCGTGTCTGTACAATTGAAATTTTTAACAAAAAATGGGTGTGGGCAATAATAAAAGAGTAACAGAACACAAAAATGATTTTTTAGATTTTCTTTTCTGTCTGTCTGTCTGTCTGTCTGTCTGTCTGTCTGTATGTATTCGCTAATCTTGAAAACTACTGAACAGATTTTGACGCGGCTTTCACTAATAGATTAAGCTCTTCCCTGAGCAACATATAGGCTTTGTTTCATCAAAATCGGATGTCAAATAAAAAAGCTATCGTCTTTTAAAGTTTAAAGGTAATTTTTCTATAGGAGATTTTATAGTTACATAATATAGTACTAGATGGCGCCTCAAGGCAATTAAAACGCGCTATAGCTTTTTCTCTGAAAAGTATAATAAATACAAACTGGTTTCTCTACGTTTAAAACTATTTAATTTTGTTTGTCTTGCGATTCGGTTAGTTGATGATTTTGATGTTATACTTGGATATGAAAATACGGACTCTGAACTTGCTTTGTGAATTAGTTGAAAAATATCGGATATAATCTATAATCTAAAAAAATATTGCCTACGTAGATTTATTGAAATAAATATATGTATTATTGTATGTATTTGCTTTGATTTTAAAAATGCCCAGACGAAACGCTTACAACGCATCGCTATTGAGAAATCTTACTCCGCCTAAATTGTGCAATGGAACCCGACTTAGAGTAACTTCTTTACAAAGAAACTTAATCGAAGCTGAGATTCTTACTGGATGTAGTGCAGGTGAAACTGTATACACATACCAAGAATACCAATCATCCCCAACAATTTCCCATTCCAATTCAAACGGACACAATTTCCAGTGTCCGTTTGCTTTGCTATGACAATTAACAAGTCTCAGGGGCAGACGCTAAAGGCTGTTGGAGTTGATCTCAGGTCGAATTGTTTTTCACACGGCCAACTATACGTGGCTTGCTCGCGGGTTAGTAATGCGGATAACCTTTTCATATTAGCCCCAGAAGGAAAAACTGTTAATGTGGTTTATAAAGACATTTTATAATTTACATTTGAAAAATACATACCTATATTATATTGTTTATATTATTTGTCTGTCTATCTGTGTGTTCCGGCTAATCTATAAAACAGCTGGACTGATTTGGACGGGACTTTCACTGGCAGATAGCTTATGTAATAAAGAGTAACTCATTTTAGAAAAAAATCTTTAATTATCCATACTTATGTCCCAGTACTTAAATTCCACGCGGACGAAGTCGCGGGCACAGCTAGTAATTAATAAATAATTACATTTATCTATTTCTTAATGCAAAAAGAAAATACTTACAATTGTAATCAAAGTGCAGTAATTCAGAATGATCTGTGCCCACTACATTTTTAGTCTCCGTGCGTGAGTATTGAATTGGAAATGATTGACGTGACTGATTTTCTCGTGAACACGGCAGTTAGCTTAAAGCAGGATGTGGTACGTAGCGGAATAATCACCTAAATGCATGTTGATGACTTGTTTATTTATAGATAAATTCAACAGATCTTTTTTTATTTTAAGCTAAAATATTAATCTGTGTGAATGTATATACAATTCTTTTATGATTAATTTATAAATGGACTCGAAACGATGTATGAAATAAAATACATTACAAAGACATAAATGAATTTATGAAACAATATGTACCTACGTTCCGTCTTTAGGTAATATAATAACAGTAATATTAAACTATGTTTTCCACTTTTAGAAAATTGTACTTTGAGACAAAAACTGGAAATTTCAGAAATGCCCAAATCATCGACATATACATATACATATTAAATATCGCAGTTAGCGTGACTCACGGCTGAGTTAATTTGAACTGAATTAATTTTCATAATACTGTCAGAGTGACGGAAGTGGCTATTCATTACGTTACCTTTTCCATACCTCTAGCACGTCACGCACATTATGAGACGTAAGTTTTAGAACATCGTCTTTTTGTTCCCATATTATTAAAGTTTTGAAAGCAAACTCATGTCAGAATAGCGAAATGTTAAACCCAAATGAACTAAGATCCTTAAACTTTATTGTCATTGGTGTGGAGACTGCAGCCTAGTGTAATAAAATAGCTAGTAATAGTACCTACCTATTGAAATAAAATAGCCTAAACTATACCTCGCAGGTTTATTTGCATCATTCGTATAGGTAATTCGATAGCCCACTTACTCTAATATAGGTAATTCTATGTTGCATTTTAAGTAAAAAAAATCTTTTACTTCAATTTTTTTTTACTTAATTTGAAATTTAGCGTCTAACTAGACGCTAAATTTCATCCAAACCAGTACAACCGTTTCAACGTAGGTAATTACCTAAATATCAAACATACAAAACTTTTACATTCTGTTAATATTTTAGTAAAAATATTGTCAATGTATGTACATATAACTCCCGATAGTGGATATTGCAATTTGACCTATTGCGAAGCAGGGAGCCGCAGGCAGGAGTCGACGTAATTGCTTACGTTCGGATCCATTTAAAACCAGCCCTCGATTGCTGTACCTGCCTATTCTAAACCTTTCTACAGTAAACCAACACAAACAAGATCATCTATCCTTTTCATGGATTTTAGTTCCTGCTGTTTGTGCGAGAGAGATAGATTTGAACTGGCAACTGGTTCAGAATCGGACTATATACGACTTGACCGACTAAATAACAATTGCTTCCTGACATTGTTTATAAACGTTACACAATGAACTTACTAACAAACTATTTTACAAAGAGGTACAATTGCTTAATGTTATGATTTTCATTTCAGTCTATGACAAGGCTTAGTATCATTAGGTACCTATTAGATTAATAACAAATAGATTACCTATACATTTCAGTGCGGTTTAGTTATTTAAAATTTTGCTTTAATTATTATTATGACAGTATTCAACCATCGTTTCCATTTAATTAAAAGGTTATTATATTCTTTGACGGTGTAATGTAATATGAAAACATACTATCTCAATTGTAACCAACTTAGTTAGGACAACCCAGCTAGTAGGTAGCGAAATAGTTTCATACCAAAAATTGTTGATGTACCTTCTGTCAGTGATGTTGATAAATAAGTGAACCTTACGAAATAGTAAACATGGTTTACACGATTCTTAACACGACTCTTTTATTTCCTGTTCAAAACCGCCGCCACAGGTAAAGTTTAATCTTTAGCATGTTTTTAACTTTTATGTAAGTGTATATCGCTGTAGCGACGCTTAGTCTATTGCAATAATTTTAAAACAGTACAGTAGGTACCGTCGAAACCCCTAACTTCACCTAGACTACCATACTTCGCCTAATTTTACATAACTTCAAATTTACAAGTTATTTCTATGGCAGGCTTTATATAATAACTCTAAGTATAAAGTATTTTTTATGACTGGCAATATTCTGTGGACAATCTGTGGCTAACTTCATATGGTTGGCGTCTAGTGCAGCTTATTCGTGACGCCGACCGCACGTTTTTTTCAAGACGTGAATGAACTTTGATTTTAAGGAGTGTTGCAGACCAGATAAATTTATTTTTATTATACAGGTATATGCTATAACTATCGCTTTATCAATCGACACTATTAATTAATAGATATATTACGTTTTTAAGTCATAATAAAAGTAATTGTTCATTAGGGCATTTGGTCATCATGTTCGAGCAAAACTCCTTTTAAAATAAATGAAATGAAATTATTTAAAAAAAATAAAGTTGAATAAAACACTATACCCTCTTTTTTCTTGGCATGCTAGATAAATGCGTGATTTTTGGCAGCCCTAGCTTCGTCACTGTCAATGTATGTAACTAACGTCATATTGCACCCATACTTCGCCTACCCCTCTTTTCTAGGAAATAACAGTAATCTGACGTTGTTTAAGTTCATACTATATTATCACACTTCAAACCGAAGAGACTTGTCGTGAGTAGATCCCATCAATGTTTATTATAAGCGGTCAGGCATACATAGGCGAAGTTAGGGAAAAATACCCATTCTTCGCCTAGCACCATTTTGTCCATTTTTTGCCATGTTAGCCATTGAAATTCAATGCTCTAATGGTCTCTAAAGATGGACAGGAGTCCTTTAATTAGTTTTTTTCTTTGAACGGTCTAGAATACTTTCAAATTAACAAGTTATGTTGCAAAATATGCCAAAATCCAGGCGAAGTTTGGGGTCAAGACGGTACCTATATAGTTCTAAACACAAAGTGTAAAAATCCTCGTATGGAAGCTCCGACACAAAATGAATTCCATTTACTTACTCATTTAAAAAATAAGGTCAGACAAAACTCATCACCGCCCACAGTCTGCCCAAAATACTTCGCAAACTCTTGTATCTGATACGAATACTTGAATTGAAAGTGAAATAAAAGAAATTTGCCATTACGTAGGTACTTTATTCTTCCAATGAATAGGCTATTTTTATTTTATGGTGATATTTGATGGATTATATTTTTTTTTTATTTAAATCAATCTAATTTGATTCCATGTTCTATCTTTGCAGGTAGTACCTCGGCTATTGGGCTCTCTGGTGGGAGGTGGGATGAGTCCTACGCAACATTTGGAACAACAGCAAGCGCTAGTCAAGCAGTTTGCTGAAATACTGGAATTCGTGCTAAAATTCGATGAACATAAAGTAAGTTTGCCGTTCAGCAATAAATCTAATCTCGTAGAGCGAGCCGTGCCTTCGCAAAAAGTTTAAAACTTGGTTTACACCATGATACACACACGATTAATATATACAAGGATAAACGTAAAATTAAACTAAGGATATCAATAGAATTTTCGGTTGGTATTTTTATATCTTTTACTGCGTTTGATTGTGCACAGTATTACTTTTTATTCTTACCTACTTATACTAAATCAGAATCAATATGTTTAATCCCATACAGAGTACTTAAGTATGTTGATAGTTCAGACTAGTAGAATGAAAACAAAGCGAGGGAGACAGTGTGCTGTCCGCCCTGATCTGCCATTGTCTTCCCTGATCGATTGTACAAGCACTTTCCTTGTCTAAACACTTTTGAATCCTCCTCTATACATACTTGAGTGCAATGTAGTTTGTCCATTAAATGCATTGACATGGAACCAGTTGAAAATATAGCAGGCGTGTCTTGCCTTGGAACAGAGTCAATTGTCTATATCAAATGATACGACACATCAATGGGGATGTATGGAGTTAAATTGTAAACTCTTTAAGTGTGGTCACTTATTATGTTCTTATTCCAGTCATAGAACAATGTGCAATAAAGTTATAATACTTATAATTTTAATCTGAAATATGATGACGCCACACATACACAATTCGGGAGGTCCATGCAACAATGTATACGTTTGGTGTATTAAACTTATTGGCAGTGTGGATTTACGGCGTACGAGTAGAGATACCTCCATACCAGTAGATACCTCCGCTCGAAATCCGTTTGCAATTTGATTTATTCATGATTGTGTACATTTATTATGACCACATTTCTAACAATGGCGGTCAGTTAAACCTCGATTAAGTACTGATTGATTTTCTTAAAGCGTTTATTATCGATCGCGCAGAAATCTAAATATGCTTACATTATAACGTGCTAATGATACGTATATGTCTCATTCATTATAATCCAAACAGTATATCGATCATCGTGTCGTTACTAGCCCATTTGTCTTCCATCGCTAGATGGTTGTAATACAATCAGTAAATACTTAGTGTCTGTTTGACCTCAATGGACCTCGTGTGTCGTTGCACTGTGCGTCATATAAACACAAGTTGAAAAGGAAATCCTCTGATGTTAAACGTACAATTTCTTCATTATGTTAAAAATACAAATTTATTTCAAGTTATGGGTCCAACATCCTCAAAACTAATCCCTATAATTGCGTCCAGTCCATTCTGTATAATCAAACAATTATCAAAACCATAGTATTGCTTGAAAATAACTTGAGTTAATTGGACTGAAATCTGGTGAGGCATTTTATAATTAAAATCGGCAATCGATACTTTTGCTATCGTAAAATAGTTACTCAAATATTAGTCATTGGAAACCAATGAGGTAACAAAATAATCAGCACATCTTTGGTAATAGAAAGTCGACCTTCAAGTGACCTTACAAACTGAGTCACGCTTTTCGCCTATTATTCCATATAATTAAGTAAATAATTCGATACGGTTTTTTCAGTTTTCTCTTCGCGGAACGTAAAGCTTTTCCCGGTGCCGTTCGCTTGTAAAAAACCTTGTGTTTTGTTGTTGCCTGGTATTGACATTAAATTGGGTTTGCTAGACTACTCGTCGATTGAAAGATGAATCATCACAACCTTGTGCGAGACCCTTTTAAGGCACTATAATTTTACTTGTACCTATCTATGAAATACATATTTATAATGAGCAGAAGTTTAGCTATAGTGAAGATGGCGTATTATATTAATTTCGTCTGTTCACACAGATGAAAACACCAGCAATCCAGAACGACTTCAGCTACTACCGACGAAGCGTGTCCCGCGGGGGCATCATCAACGCCGAACTGCCCACCGACGAGGAGCCCCACATAAGCGCTGAAGTCGCCAACAGGATGTCACTATTCTATGCGCAGGCGACGCCAATGCTCAAAGTACTGTCAGAGGCCACCAGCCAATTTGTCAACGACAACCAGCAGGACTTAGAGAACACAACAGAAACTCTCAGCACAATGGCAAAAGTTTGCTTAACGATGCTCGAGAATCCGTAAGTGTCCTTGTTTCCAGTTATGTACTTAATTGAGATTTTAATTAGGTCATGTTGTATTACGTATAGTATATAATATATATTCTGCCGTTTATTAATCCAGCTTACATTTGAAATTCTTAAAAAAGTTGTCGAAACAAAATATTAAATAAAATAATAATGTAGGTACCTAGTTGACTGAGGACGGGGATAAATATAAGTAGGTATATTATGACAATCGTACAAATATTATGGGCGTCATTGATTTTATCGTAAACGATAGTAATAAATATCAAGTGCAAGCCATTATTGATAACAACAACATTGAAGTCTTACTTTAAAGTGATCGAGCGCAGGCTACATTATCATAAACGCCCTAGACCAAGAAACCAGATCCTCCGGATCAAACAATAGCGCATAAATCTCGGATTTCTCCAGCGAACCAGATTTCCTAACAGCATAGCATACAAAGGCGTCTGAGCCTGTAGAGGCAAGTTACTTACCGCTTATGCACCTATATTGCCCGCGACAAGGGCGTATTTATTACAGCTCTGGATCGTATTTCGCCGCCACTCGCCTGAGATATCGATACGGTGCCCAGCGAACCGCTATCTATAACACGAATACATTATGATAATTCAACTGTCACTCTGATAGCCAGCGATGTAGGTCGACTCTGCCAAAAACATCAGAAGAAAGAAAGCCTTCTGTTTTTGGCGTTTCAATAATTATTTTGTCCGTAATGTTTACATTTTCGATTATTATAATAATTTCTGATGCCTTCTTGATTACACATTGGAATGAAACAACTATTAACGGATTTAACTCGCGTATTTTTATTTTATTTTATTTGCTGACGTTTCGGATTCTTTACATTTTCCATAATCGTAGCAAATAAAATAAATTAAAAATACGCGAGTTATATCCGTTAATAGTTGTTTCATTCCAATTTCCGATTATTTTTAATTCTTCTAATACCTCCTCCGATGATATTTTTTAGCTAAATAAACCGATTCTTTAATTAAAACTCCGTTAAGATATTAATTCTAAGCTATCCCAAAAACAGGGTATTAGTCAAGAGTCTCTTACCTATAAGAATAAAAATATTTTACGGTTCAGAATCGGAAGTTAGTCATACCTACATTCAAAAAACGATTCGAATAAATTTACTGGAAATCTTATTTTTATACCGTACGTAGCTAGTCCGTTTTCGGTGACTTATTTAATCGAAACTTAGTTAGCTAGGGATAATTTTAGTTGCTTATGTATGAAAATGTGTTTCATGTGGGCACCGTACCTAAATCGTTCCTTATTCGTACCTACTCTTCTAGAAGTTTAAAAAATTTCAAAATGAATTCCGAGTAACGTCAATTTATAATCCCGGCAACACCTTATATGTTGTCTAATCTAACAGTCTTGTTTAGAGAAGGTTATCACTGTCCAATCACATCACCGGTGCGTAACCCGGCGGCATATTTGCGCAGTTTTCGGTCACGTCGGATGACGCGCGCGTGATTGACCACTTCCTTGCATGGCCTATCGCACCCGATATCGACCACGTCCATTGAAAGCGACAATGCATTGTACCACGTGAATAACAATGGCCTACGCCGTACAGTTTCGGAAGAGTTCTGGTTGGAAGTCCATCCAAAATATTTTTTATGTGTTACTTCACGAACATAAATTACTATTTGTATGAATATATTGTGAGTCTGTCATTCATACTTACAAAGAAATGCTCGTACTCATCATATCAACATCTGTCCCTATCAGAATTTAACCCATAATATCTGGTTTCCTAGTCAGAGGGTCTGACCACTAGGCAAACTGTTAGAATATAGAGTGTTTGTTTTGTAAATAGGTGTTTTATCAAAAAAACGCATTATAATAGGTAGGTAAATTTATCGATAAAATATTTATATTTAGTAATCAGGTGAACACTTGCGTCAAGTATCAATTCAATTGGTTAATTTACGTTAATTTACATAGTAGGTACATATCTATTATTACTAGTCCTAATTGCTCTTTATTGACAATTTTATAAGTACCGCTTCAAAATTACTAACTTACGAGTAAATGGCGCATGATTTTACTGTTTCGATTGAAATTCATCATGAGTCTAGCAAAATTATAACAGATTTTTTTTCGCTATTGAGTAATTCCAAAAAACATTGTGCTATAATTTCAGAAAAAATGTCTCATGGTCTGCGTTCTATATTTCACATACCTAACTCAATAATTACACGTGTCCTACAGAAATTGCTCCTTCGAATCGAACTGGTTCAAGAAAAACTTAATTGTGTCACGGCCGCTAGTTCCATTAATAAATTCTACTTTAGAGTTGTAAGCAAATTATGGATTTTTATTTAATCGAAAGAAAACTTAAAGTTTAAAGAAGAAGGTACCCATTCTTCTTTAAACTTTAAGTTTTCTTTAAACCAAATAAATAAAGTTAGGGGGAGGTAGGTAGTTATTTATAGTCTGGCGATACTTGATAGTTATGAGGTGAGCAATGGTGCAAATAGTTGCCATCAGTATATTTTTGATGTGGGAGTGTTTTTTATCTAATTGTTGTTATGTTCGCTTCACGTTCACGAACGGGATACGATGACCCAAATTCTAAGTTGGTACATAGTATTACTATGCTGTAAATTCCTGTTCGTAGCGTAAACATACATGACCTATAAACACTTTATAGTTTAGTTAGTACCTTGCTCTTTGAGACATTTTTCCAGTAGGTATACTAGATATTTATGAATATTTATTTAATTTCAGAAAACTCGTCGCTCAATTCAGTCGTGAAGAAACGTCGCTGTTGGTGTTACGTGTGATGGTGGGCCTGATTATTTTGTACGACTGGGTCCATCCGTCCGGAGTGTTCTGTCGTTCTTCGTCGGTGGACGTGAAAGGTTGTGTGAAGTTCCTCCAGCAGCAAACACCTGCTAAAGCGGAGCCGCTGCTCAACGCTCTCAGATACACTACAAAACACCTGAACCACCAGACGACGCCCAAAAACATCAGGACTCTTCTAGCGGCGTGAGGCCAACATTCCAGCCTTGCATGTTGCTGTGGGGAATGAATCGACAATAAACCTAGGGGATTTCTCATCACGCATTTATGTTGCTGTAGGACCAATATTATTGACGTAGACAAATTCGGTAACAGTCTGTTTTCATCAGACAGTAGTTCGATTTTAATACCTATCTGTTTATATTGTTCATCATACCGCCGTCAAAAAGCATCCAATTTGTAATTCAGTATGGCACAGATTTTATAGATATATTATATGATCGGTTTTAAAATTGTAGACAATTCAAGAGCCGATCATATACTTTGATAAGCTATCATTCTCATGGAGACGTCTAAGCAATACATAGATACCTATTACAAACAGCGGAATAATAATATGTTAAAATATTACTCGTTTAAGCAAGTACCCTAAGCTAAGCAGAAATAAAATATTTGTAAGAACTATCATGAAATGCACAAATTACCTATAGTTTAATCCAAACTTGAAATAACTACGAAATAAGTAGATAAAAGTATGATTAGCTGCGTCGTGAAACTCTCCGGAGGATATTTTTGAAACTTGTACATGTAACGTTAGATGGGCTATGTGTTTCATAATTTAGCACTTTATTACGCTTTAATAGCAACTCGCCTGTGAAATGTTTCTCGAGAAATTTTACCCCTCTATCCCACTTACATGCAAGGTTATTAATAATACGTCACAATTATATTTACCTACGTATAGCAGTCAGAGGCACACTTGTAAATCAGCTTTTAAATCTATAAATTAAATACTAAATGAGTATGTAGATGTTTAAGGATGAAGTATTATTTATATTTACGTTGTAATTTTACTTTAATTCTACTTATTAATAACTATGCCTTGGAATTACGTTTAATACTTTGTTACCACATCAAAAGTCGTGCAATATTTATTATAGTACATTATAGTACTGTAGTATTTTGTGAAAGCGAAAGATTCGATATAAAGAATTGTGAAAAAGTAGAGCATGAAATTAATTATTGTCATCAGTATTCAATTCTGCAAAGAAAATAATATGCACACTTTTATATTACTTTTAGTTTAAAAAACACTAGAAAACATTCTGAATTGGCTATTACCTACCTACTGTATCGATTACGTTGTATTAAAGACTGAATTGTAGTCGCCAAGGTTTTTTTTTTCATAACATGTTCATAACTCATATTTCAATTCTACATATTCACGTGAAACCTTATCTTATGCTAATTATTATGAACATTTAGAAATTTTATTCAATAATCCTGTTTAATAAAAAAACTTGTATGTATTTATAAATGAAGTGTCAGGAAATGCCTTTTCTTAATAATAATGTAAATATTGTTAAGTACGTCGTGTTAACAATGTTAAATTTTTGCATATACCACTGCCTTGACGTTATCTATCATAATAATGAATTAAAAAGAATTTTATAATGGGCTTCACCATTAGCAATTAAGTAAAGGATAAATAAGTACCTATGTCCTAGTTGTTACTCATAGTTACTACTCATTATGATTATTAGGAATAATTATCGTGTTTTTTCTTCAATACTATTGTCGTAGGTTAAACGATATACATGTTTTTTGAAATATTTAAAGCCGCTGTTATAATGCTCAAAACCACTTTTCGTGAGTTGTGAATTCTGTCCTATTGAAACATTATTTAACATTCTTCGTAAGATCTCATTGAAAGCTAATTAAAGATTTTATACGATAAGTAATCGAATTTATATAATTACATTGAGTTAAAATGTAAGTAGGTACCTACTTACATTATATTTGAAGGTTTTTATATCACCCTGAAAACAAGACACCAAATGTCGTACCTCGTTATGAAATATAAACGCAGTGTTCTTGTGCAATCCATAAGGATTGCGATTTAAAATATAAATATATTTAAAAGTTATTCTACTAACAAAGATGATACGGAAACTACAGTCAGCATATTATTATACATTATTATTGAGTTAACTACCATAATACCTACTTACATTAATATTGTCTTATGTGGATGTCTAAATCTTTATGAACATTTTGTAACTGCTACTTGCGAAGTAGAATGTGTCTAAGTATAAGAATATAGTACTTTAACTGCATTTACTGATAGGAATTGAGTAAAGAAAATGTAGAATGTTTTGGAATTGTGAACCATGCAGTACAATGAAGTCTACTGCATGGTATACATACATTGATTGCCTCACAAATTCATAAAAAAATATTAATCATTTAAAAAGGCGAAATTTGTATTAGAAATTTAGCTGGTAAAATTTACTCTCTTGCATAAAATAAAAAAAATGATTCTAGTAGAACCATTAAAATATGTAAAATGCAAAATAATTTGTAATAATATTCGAAATCCAAATGAACACTGCCCAGAGTCATAATTTTATATCTATTTTTATAATCAACTAAGTTATTAAAAATATTCCATTTTATTAATTCCAAGTAAAGAATACTCAATATTGAGTCTAAATTATAATATGTAAAATGGAGATACTAAGTAATTGTAGTGAGTTAGACTAGTGATATAATATTTTTAATGAAATGATTTATGCAGTTTTACATTTCTTTACTAGATAATTAATGCAATGTTTGTAGTTCAGTAAAAAAAAAATTTTTGAAGTAGCAAATTCTTGCTATATTTATCCATAAATAGATGTTAACACTAGACAATTTTATAGCAAATTTTTACCCAGCTAAAAATGTAATGCAATTAGTATGTCCATTGTTGTTTGTTTTGTTTGAATGGTAAGTCACATTTTGTTAATTGCAATTTGTATGATATATAGTCCATATTCTTATTTGTAGTATAATAAACACACCAAAGTTATGATTAAATAAACATAATAGACTCACTATTATGTGTTTCATTTTCTTCCTTTGAAATAAAAATGGCTTAAATTTTATATATAAATGTATTCTTAAATAATATTTACATTTTACTAAGTGTTTGCTGGACGAGGTTTAAGAATTAACTTGCCAGTCTCGTCACATGACATGTTAAAGTCATTGAGCACAGCACGGGTTCGCGCTGTTATAATACTCGGAGCTATTACCTTTCTATGAACTCCCATCATAAACAATAGCACTGAAAAAAAAACATAATTAAGTATGGAATAACTTAACTATATCAGAATTTTAATCAATTATATAACTTATGCTTAAATATCAGAATATTCTAGAATTTAGATTAGCCACTATCAAAACAAATTAAGTAAATGATTGCAATCTGGATAAAACTTGGATTGTATGTGTGCAGCTCACATTTTGTGTTTCTAAGTAGATAAAGATAAATTATGTTTCATATAATTTAATTGCTTTAAAAATATTAATAATAGGTAAGTGCGTAACTCACCTAAAAAAGTAGATGTGAATGCAAAGAAGGGGTGATTCCAGAGAGACTGTGTCAGTGAGACTACTGGTGTAAGAGGGTCCGTCAACCAGTGCCATGCAGCAATTGCAGTGCACACTGATACCAGAGCCAGTAGAACTGAAAACATAGATTAAATAATAATAGTTCCAAAGAAAAATTACAAACAACGTGAATAAGAGGTTATAGTAGATACCCTGATATACCTATTGAAAGCATTAGAATTACGATGAAATATAAACAATATCAATAAAATAAAACTACTCACTCCTCCACCTCGTAGTGGCGGGTTGCAAGCACGCGATCACCTCTGTTAAGCGGCGCTCAAAGGCTTTCAAATCTAAAACACATCAGAAAAGACGAAGTAAGGTATGTTTATCATTTTAACAGAAACGTGAAATTAAACCATTCAAAAATTACATTATAACCATATTATCTTCATATTCAACAATATATAATGAGGGAAATCGTCGCAAGTTACGGCCAATAAAGTATTAGACTTACCATCGCAAGCTGTTTGCTCAAGAGACATCGTTTCCAATGTAATGAATTAATCAAGTTTTAATTCAAATATTACATATTAAAAACGATAAAGAAGAGATTTAAACATTATTTATAAGAGGCAAGAGTTCTCTTGGAAACTGAATGTACATTATAAAATGTTAAATGACGTTATGTCAAATTTTATTATTTGACAGAACTAGGGTTGACCAAAACTGAAAATATAAGTTCGAAAATTGAATCGATAGTTTTAGATGATATTTTAACTAGTTATGGCTCCTCTTTTGGTTGCATCATTGAAAAAATATAGAATAGAAGCTATCAGTAGACACTACAAGCTTCAATTACTTTTGGTTTTTTATTTTCGTTGTCAGTATAATACATAAACATCATCAACTATCTCTATAGGACAATGTAATAAAAAAATCCAAACGAGATCACTATACTTCAAAGACAGAAGACAGATGACACTGACAGATCTGTCATGTTTTAGCGAATTTGCGAAATGCGAATGCGAATAAAATAATAACATAATGGAGAATAGAAAAGTTTACAATGTACAGGACTACGTCATGAACACACCTATTTTGTAGTTTCTGCCGAGAGAAACCTATATTTTTTACGATGTTCGTGTCACCCGCTCGATAACCAATTGTGCAAAATTTTCTTTACAGTAGATCATGATGACTTGTAAAACCGGTTAAACCTTGATTAGGTCTTTTTTATGTATACACGTTATCACACTATAATTTTTTATCTAACATTAAGAAAACAAGCCGAGGTACGTGTATTCTGAATTATATTTTATTAATAGATATCTGATTTATACTATTCTATATTTTTTTTTATTATTTGTGTGTTATTTGCAAAGACATTCCGCAGTTTAATAGATAGAAAGAAATCACATTTTTTAGCAACAAATTAAATGATTCCACTATGTCAAATTATGAGGAATGGGATGAGAATAGCAATCCCAACATGTCGACCTATATCATCATCATCAATGCCATTAGTTAATGTGTCTGATGATGATGGAATTGCTGTGATGACACTGCAGCGGCCCAAAATTAACAGTCTTAACTTGGAACTCCTACAGTCCATTGTCAAGGCCCTTGATGAAGTAGCTAATAACAAACCGAGGGGTCTTATTTTAACTTCTGTAAGTATATTCTACCAAAGATCATTTATTTTATCTAAAAACTTATATATAAAATGTTCAAAATCATTGCCCATTATTAATATGACATTTTGGGCACTATGGGTAGTTTTTTGAAATGAAATCAAATTTGAGAAAAACTTAATTAACCTACTTACATGTTTTGCATTTTTGCCCTTGTTTGTACAATGTACTTACATTCTTCAGATCATAAATAAAGTAAGTTTACTTACACTGTATAAAAAATTGGTTCAAAAAGATCATTGACAAATTTAAAAAACGGTGCCTTACTACATAAATTAGGTATGTATAGATAATTATACAATCATTTATCATATTTATTTATTATTTTTAGGCATCCCCCACAGTATTTTCAGGCGGGCTAGATATCATGGAGTTTTACAAACCCGATATGAAAAGGCTGGAATTGTTTTGGTCTACTCTCCAAGAAGTTTGGAAGAAGCTTTTTGGCTTCCCATATGTCACATCAGCAGCTGTTAATGTAAGAAAACATGATTAAGTATAGGTATTTTATTATTAATTAAGTACTTTTACATTGTAAATTAAATCTTATAAAATTTTACAACATAATTATTTTAAGCTGTAATAACTATCATTTAACTAAATAAAATAGTTTTGATCACTTGCCTTTTTTCTTTCTTTCTTTATATTGTATAATAAATAATAACAAAAGTCGGATTAAATGTAATAGGTACATTTTTAACGAACACCTAGGTAAGTACCTTATACATATATGACTGTGTTTTAAGGGTCACGCTCCAGCTGGAGGCTGCATGCTCGCTTTATCGTGCGAATACCGAGCGATGGTGAGGGGAAAATATACCATTGGCATCAATGAAACTGCCCTGGGTCTGGTTGCACCTGTTTGGTTTATGGACACTTTGTGTCACACTGTTCACATAAGACAGGCAGAATTTGCAGTCACAAGTGGCAAACTGTTCACTGTGGACGAAGCCTTCCAGGTATATCTTGTTGTTAATCTAGATTCTAGGAACACTTTTTTTCTTTTCTTTTACTATGTGTAAGTTACCAAATATATAGCTAGCATATTATATTCAAAATGAACAATGGCATATGGTAAGTGTTGGTAATTCCATCTGCAGGGTAATACGGTATGCACGCGTACTTGCTGTTGTTCAAATTACTACTGACGGCATTTAATAAAATGGTATATCTTCAGTCCCAAACATATTATTATTATATAAGAGATGATAATATGTCTTGAAATACTAGCTAAGTACATACATAAAAAAGTTTAGTTATGTTTAGAAGTCAACATACAAGTACCTATATTGTAATACCTACTCATCCTGCCAATTTATACTTTTTACTTGACTAACTTTAATTAAGATTACGTACAGACCTAAGCTTTCGTATCAATTCTTGTACTTAACTGAAATCTTTTACTAGGTACCTATCTAATAAAAGCAATTCTCTGTTTTTGTACTTAAAGCTTGGTCTCGTCGATGATACTGCTGCTGATAAATCTGATGCATTGGATAAATGCAAGATTTTTATAAAAAAGTTCGAAAAAATTCCTTCTTTCGCTCGAAATCTTTCCAAGCAAAAAATACGAGAGGCTGGGATTAAGAAAATGCAAGAAAACCAGCAGCGAGATCTGGATGAACTTCTTGAATTAGTCAAATATTTAAATGAACATGGTATACTTGAATTATACTTGCAAAAATTAAAGCAAAAATTCGATAAATAAACAGTATTTTTATTATAACATTACTAACCTGGATTGAATATAATAGGAAATAATACAAAAGCTCGTTTTTATGCCTTCTAGCGGTTGAATCTTGTGATATCGAATAACAAGAATTTCATTCGATATCACAAGATGGCGCCCAAGAGTGGTTACACTTTAAAATGAAATTGCTTGCTGTTTATCTCTAGTTTGGTTAGTTCTCCATGATTGCCAAATTAAAGATAAGCAGTTGGTGCCTAAGATAAGGAAGTCATTCCGCTAAAATACCTTTAATACCTATATTTAGTGCTAGGTGCTGTTACGTACGACAGCATGATTCCTTTAAGGAATATTGCAAAACATGTAAAGAAAATTCCGATATGCTACCGACTTATGTCGACTTCTGTCGCGACGTCCCGCGAATACTCTATGGCAACACACAGGTGACAGATCAATCACTGAGAACCCCGTTTGTCTATGGTAATTTTCTTCTGTTAATATACGAAGTTTTAAAGTTAACTTAAGTAATATTAAATCCTATGAATGTGCAAATATATTGGAGTACATATCATCTCATCTGATACTGAAGCTAAGTACCTAGGGTTTCTAATCAATTAGCATCGTAATCTAATGTAAACTCTATTAAAGTTGTAAGTAATCTAACATTGATAATCGTGTAATATATATCCTATTTGAACATGTTTTCTTGTGTGTATTTTCAGCGTTTTTAGCGAGCGCATGGGCGCATATTATTGGTTGTTCAACCGCGCCTGACAATAAGGCAAATATATATATATTCCGTAAGACCTAGGCTGGACATAATAAAGTACTTACAATTATGTGTGGGGGGAATATATTCCATATATATGTGGGTCCTATGACCACCAAATATATTATGAGTCCAAATATGATATGACTCGCTTATGCACAATGCAGTAATATTGATGTTGTTATAAAGTAAGAATAATATATAATATATAGAGCTTCTGATATAAGCAAGGAGCTCGCTTCTAAGAGATAATGATAATTATAATGATGATGTATAATATATAATGATGTATATGATGTATAATAATATATAATGATACGTATGAGATATAACTTCATCAGAACTACCCCGGCACTAGTTCCGGAGGTGCAGTTCTGAAGGGGCACCACAGACTGTGGTGTCATCTGCTTATTAATTCAACAGATGGCGAAGCAGATTTATAAGATGGTGTGGTTACCTTAGTCCTGGATGGAGCAGATTCCCGTTATCATCACTGTGAGTAATTATCTCATATAGAATTCAGGCCTTATATGATTTTGTACTAGGTCACTTTGTCGTTGTGTGTTTTATTTGCTATAGTTTCACATATACATATGATATACATGACGACAAAATGGTGGAGATGAGCTGGGATACAACTAGTAAGTAACCAAGTTCAACATCTGGGAAATAAATTATTGTTTTCAGAGAAATATTGACTTTCAGGTCAACTAGCGACATCTTTGGGCGAGTAGCAGAACTATTAATCAATAGACTAACATAATTTGATGTATTTGGTCTAGAAACCCTGTGTTTCAAGTTTAAAACAATACGATTTTTAAGAATATTTATTCTTATCTTCGTATTACTCTATTTGTCAGCAAAAATGAACAATTTATTATTTAAAGCATTCTATTTAACAGGAAGCGGCGCCATCATGTAAACATCTTGTCTGATTGTGTTGCCAGCTTAGAGATGTTTGCGCTATATTTGGTAAACTGGTGTCACTTTATTCTGAATAAAGAAATAAATTATTACTATTGAAATATAGATGTTTTCTTTATGTTGATTAATTTCAATCTGTGGAAAATAAGATTATTTACAGAAAATTTTAGTGCAGTTCTTCAAAACTCAAACTACACAGGTAAGGGAGGTAAGAACTTGCAAGTACTAATTTAATCGGAGGCTTATTTGTTATAAATACTAAGCACTAACAATGTTTTTACTTGAATTATTATGTTATTTTATGAAATCGTCTATAATATAATTAGATTATGAGTTATAATCAAATTTTAAAATGCGGTATACCTATTTAAAACCGAGGTTGTAAGGTTAATAATAATAGAAGTTTAATAAATTATGAAGGTTTTAATATGTGTGTAAAAAGGCTTTAATGTGTATTTATTAAATACCTTGGTCGTATATTGAGCTAAGTTACTTATTGTGGAAATTGATATGGACACCTGGTAACACTAATGTACGAAAAGTTTTATGTTGTCTATGTTTTTTCTCTTCATCCGACTCGTGTGCTTTGAAAAGTTTTTGCAAAGTGTTTTCTACAGTAAAACAAAGTGAAAAATAGAAAAATAGTAAATATAAGTAACCGAATAAATCAGGTGAGTGTCGTTCGATGTTATTTGCTTCATTTAGTGTGACTTTGAGGCAGTCTATGTGTATACAAATGGTTTTAAACGATATAACTAACATGCCGTTGTGATATGAGTTCTGATGTTTGATTATTAATAAGAAATATGAAAATACAATAACAAAATATATAAAAGGAACGTGTATAATTAGTCTTATAGTGACTACCTATTTAGGTTTCCTTGTATTTCTATCATGTTCTACTTGAAATATGAAATGAAGACGCCATTACGACATAAAATTTCTGTGGGAATAATACATTAATTTTTGGAATAAAGTACTTTACGACTACAAATAATGGTGTTGAAATGGTTAATATGATATATTTTAATATGGTATACGATGTAAGATGTCGTAAACACTAATTTACGACTATTCAATGACAAAATTTATAAATAAGTAGGTATGGAGGTACCTACCTACCGGCATCGAAATCCTGTGTGATTAATATTAAACCAGTTAGACTTTAAGTAGTTTATGTTGCGAAAGTATGAATTTAATCGGATGAATAACCCTATTCATATAGGTATCGGTGTTTTGACGACGACGACGACGATACGCCGAAGGGCTGACGCAATTATTGTCGCATTGGTGGCAGATACATCTAAAGGCCTCTGTAAACATTGTAGCGGTCGTTTCAGGTACATACAAATATTATATACTAATCAACATCAATATAATTGTAAAATTTAATTGTGCGGAGATATATATAAACTGGTTATAGCATACTAAATTGCGTTACAAGCCAACATATTAGAACTACAGAAATATTATTAATATATTTACTTTGTAATAATAATATGTACTTACAAATATTAGTAAGTGCACAACGGTGTAGTGTATATTAATTATTTAAATAATGTATTATTGAATAGTAAAATAATTTGAAATAACGGAGGATTCTAATGTTTATCTAGGATTTTATCATGAAGGAATGAATTAATTTATGCTATTATAATGACATAGTTATTATTTATATATACGGTCAATTTCAGATCTTCAAAATGGAGGAAACTCTTATAGGCAGATTACAACAGTTAATTACAAATATAGATAATTTGAAAAATAATGCCATGACATTGATCTCCATGCCTGATCTTGATGAAAAGAATCTTCAAACAGCTGAAGCTACAAATCTGAAATTGGAAACATTTATCAACAAATTTAATACTGAACTGAACAACTACTTTCGACTAAGTAATAACCCTTTTGCAGATGATATCTCTCGATTTACCACTATGCAGTTAGAAGCTGAAGATATTCAATTAGAATTATCATTAAAGGTTAAAAAACTGAAACCCACTACATCAAGTAACACCCTTCAAATCTCTAGCAAGCTACCTAAACTGAATTTACCAACCTTTAGTGGAGATTTACTAAAGTGGCAGGAATTTTGGGATCAGTTTAAGACTAACATTCATGACCGAAACCTGCCTGAAGTGGAGAAACTACTGTATCTTAAAACTTCTCTCCAAGGCTCAGCTAAGAAAACCATTGAAGGATTGGAGTGTACTAGTAAGAATTACCAGATTGCTGTAACTACATTGACTGAAAGATATGGCAAGCAGAGCCAAAGTATTGACGCTCATTACTCAGCACTTTACAAGATTCAACCAGCTGATGCTACCAATAGCGACTGTAGAAGAACATTAGATGAAGTAGAACGCCACCTTCGCGTACTGAAATCCCTAGGTGAAGACATCAATCACAATCACCTTCGTTTTTTAGTTCTAGAAAAGTTTCCAGAAGATCTTGTTTATGAATTAAAAACTAAAATGTCAACGGACTCTATAGAGAACATCAGAAAGGAATTAGAAAAAATTCTCACAGCGCGCGAAGATGCTAATCGTTTAGTTTTAGCAAGAAACAATACAAAGGCCAACAATAGCACCATAGGAACATTACATGCAATGCAGAAAAATCAGATAAGATATCCGCAGAATAATTCACAATTTAGAAAATCTATTTATGGACCAAATAATACAGCTCATCATAGATATGGAAATAGGAAATTTATAAGTACACAAAGAAATTCCAGGGATCATATACATTTAAACCGCAATATATCTAACAACAGACAGTATGAAAATGTACAGAACAGAGTTAATAAGAGAAGATTAGATTATCAAAACAAAGGAAATGAAACTAAGAGAAGAAAATTCCCTTGCGTCTTTTGCCAGAAGGATCATTACAATGAGGAATGTAGTGAGTACAAAACTATTCAAGAACGGAAGAACAAGATAAAGGATCATTGTTATAAGTGCCTTCGAAAGGGACATCAATCAAAGGAATGCGGACTTAAGAAAACTTGTATCCATTGTCAAGGTCAACACAATAGAGCTTTATGTTATAAGAAATTTCCAATAGAAAAGGAATCAGTATCTAACATGCACATTACCAATAAAAGTAAAATTGTACTCCAGACAGCCATAGTTAAGGCTATGAAGGAATCTGATGATGCCATCCAAATCCAATGCCGTGTACTATTAGACTCTGGCAGTCAACGGAGTTATATAACAGAAAGGGTGGCTAATAAACTTAAATTGGACATAGAAGAAAGAAGCCTTCTTTCCGTGTTTACCTTTGGAGCCGACACACCAGTGGAATATGATAGTAACCTCGTGAAGATTCATCTAAAGTCTAAGAACGGCTCTGAGAAATCGATTTATGCCTATGTGGTGCCTATCATAGCTCAACATGTTCCTTATCCTCACGAAGAGATTAATGATTTACAACATGAGCACTTAGCTGATGATGGCTCACTTGGAGACCAAGTTGATATTTTGATTGGCAACGACTATTACTTTTCAATCTTATCTACAAATAAAATCACGGTTAAGGAGAATCTACATTTAGTGGATTCAGAATTCGGATGGATCCTGACAGGACAATTGGCACCTGCTTATATAGAACCGGAACTAAAAATAGTAACATATTTTCAAGCAAATTTACTATCCAAGTATGATCAACCAGATTTACCTTTAGACAAAGTTAATCTGAAGACCCTTTGGGACCTTGAATCTATTGGAATCACAGATTCACCAAAACTTAATAGAGAAGAAGAAGCTATTAAGAACTTCAACAATACAACACAATTTGTCAATGGAAGATATTGTATATGTTGGCCATGGAAGGAATATCCTCCCAATTTACCTTCAAACTTTGGACTCGCCTTCGGTCGATTGGTGAACTTAGCAAAGCGACTGGATTCAAAATCTTTGCAAGCTTATGAAGAAACACTAAAATACCAGTTAGATAATGGTATTATAGAATTAATACCTGATACTGGTAGTAATGCAAAGGGACCCATTCATTACCTTCCACATCATGGCGTGCAACAACCCGGAAAATCTATGAGAATCGTATATGACGCTTCAGCCAAGACAAAAGACAATAAAAGTTTAAATGAATGCCTATATTGTGGACCATCTCTAATAGAAGACCTAACAAGTTTACTAATGCGTTTCAGAAGTCACCCAATAGGAATTACAGCAGATGTAGAAAAAGCATTTTTACAAATTTCAATTCAAGATAATGATAGAGATGTGACACGTTTTTTATGGATTAAGGATATAACTAAACCAGTTACAAAGGAAAACTTGATTCACATGAGATTTTGTAGAGTTCCCTTTGGAATTGTATCTTCACCATTTCTTTTAAATGCAACCATAAAACATCACCTTTCCAAAAGTAACAAACTAAAACATATCGTGGATGATATTTACGTAGACAACCTAGTAACCGGAGTCGATACGATAAAAGATGCTCTTAAGTTATATAATGACTCCAAAGTAACCTTTGAAGAAATCTCAATGAACCTGCGAGGCTGGACTTCAAACTCAAAGGAATTTATGTTAAAAGCATCAGATACATGCGAGGATAAAATGGTCAAAATTTTAGGTCTAGATTGGAATCTCGATAATGATACTATCAAATTAAAACAAAAACATTTAGAAGATGCAAGAACCAAAAGAGAAGTATTGAGGAATATTGCTCAAATTTATGACCCCTGCGGATTTGCTGCTCCCTACATGTTGCCAGCAAAGTTATTCCTACAGAACCTATGGAAAGAAAAGAACATTAAATGGGATACAAAATTATCACCCGAACACACTCATGACTGGACTAATATAAATACCGATTTAGAGCAAATATTTGATATATCATTATCGAGACACTATGGGATTTCACATTCAGATGAATGCATTCAATTACATTGTTTTACAGATGCTTCTATGAAAGCATATGCAGCAACAATTTATATTGTAAGTGATAAAAGGAAAAGTTTTGTAATAGGAAAATCAAGATTGGTACCCATAAAAAATACAGAACTCAAAATTCCACGATTGGAACTTCTTGGAGCATTAATAGGAAACAGATTACTTTTGTATGTAGAGAAATCACTACAGATAAAAATAACTCAGCAGTTTTTGTGGACAGACAGCCAAGTAGTAATTGACTGGATACATTCGGAAAAACTTTTACCTCCTTTCATCGCTCGAAGAATAAGCGAAATTAAAGAAAACAAAGGACTTATTGTGCGATACGTACCTACAGAACTTAACCCAGCGGACATAGGTACTCGTCTTAATAAAACCAAAATAGAGAAATCCTATTGGTTACGAGGCCCTGATTTCCTACTGTGTGATTCTAAGTCATGGCCTACAAATCGATTATCGGAACTTTCTCTTCTTACTCGGGAGGGCCCACCGGAATCAGAAAATACTCAAACTAATTCTTTCAAACAAAATGATCAACAAGAGAGCCCAAACAACATAGATCGATCTAAGATTCAGGAAATAAAATCTCTACAAAAGGAATACTTCCCAGATGAGTCAGTCGGGAAAGAAACTCATCTTAGTCGAAATCTAGGTTTATTTCAAGACGTCGATGGCTTACTACGCAGTAAAGGAAGACATACGAACGCTGAACTGGCATATGAAAGGAGATATCCTATACTGTTACCCAAAAATTGTGAATTTACGAATGATTTAATTAAAAGCACACACGAGAAGAATTATCACGTTGGGGCCAACCACACATTGAGCATTATACGAGAACTTTATTGGATTCCACAAGGGAAAAGCCAAGTTCTTAAGGTACTAAGAAAGTGTCCGAGCTGCATTAAACATGGCGGTGGACCATACAAGCTGCCACCGACTCCCGCTCTTCCGTCAGAAAGAATCAATTACAGCTCTCCATTTACATACACGGGTTTAGATTACCTAGGACCAGTGCAAGTGCATACAGAAGATGGCATTAAGAAAAGATGGATATGTCTTTATACCTGTCTAGCCGTAAGAGCTATCCATCTGGAAGTGGTAAAAGACATGACAGCCGAAGAAGCTCTTCTAGCTTTAAGAAGGATGATATCGTCTAAGGGTTTACCTAAAGTGATAACTTCAGATAATGCACAACAATTTAAATTAACAGCTGAGGTCTTAGCTCAACCATTTTGTATTGAGAATAATATTAAATGGTCCTTTAATCCCCAGTTAAGTCCATGGTTTGGTGGTTATTTCGAACGTCTTGTAGCTCTCGTGAAGCACTGCATGAAGAGAACGTTACAGAAGAACTTATTGAACGATAGTCAGTTGAACACGGTTATAAAGGAGATAGAGGCAGTTCTGAATTCAAGACCGCTCACTCATGTCGATGCTGAACAGGATTATATTTTGAAACCATCAGACTTCTTAACTTTCAAAAGGTGTCTAGCACCAAATATTAATTCCCAAGGCTTATCAGAAGAAGGTACGACAACAAAAATAGAATTAATTCGGAGTTGGAAAAGGGGCTTGCAAATGTTAGAGGAGTTCAAGTCAATGTTTATTAATCGCTATCTTCCCAGCCTACGAGAACGCTATAGGAATGCTCCAAAGGAATCAAGGATAAAGTCTAAGTTGAGCCCCGAAATTGGACAGATAGTCCAGATAAAAGGAGATACTTCGAATCGTCAGAATTGGAAGGTTGGTAAAATTATACACCTCTCAAAGGGAAGTGATGGAGCTTGCAGAACTGCTAAAGTAAAAGTAGGAGAGACTGAGTTCATAAGATCAATTTCACATTTATATCCTTTAGAAGTCGAGGAAGATCCTTGTTTATTTGATAATGATACAGAAACACTTAATGCAAGACATTCTCAAGAAAACGACGTGATAACTGATGCTATTCAATATACTCCAACAGGTTTAGGGACTGAAGAAATGGCAATAGATGAATTTGATGTTACTAACGAAGATTTAGAAAGGGTTGTAGAAGAGGACCATCAACTGGGAATGGAACAGGCACCGGATAGTCATGGTGTATCAACAGAAATTGGAAATCAGCTGGATATGGATCAGGCACTGGAGAGTCATGATGTATTAATAGAATCACAAAATTTAAATGAAGAACCAGTTAAAGTTCAACGCGCTGCTGCGGCCAAGGCTCTGGAAAAAATCCGGGAATGGACGCAGAGTCTTGTCACTTTATTCTAACATCTTTTCGCCGCCGGGAGTGTCGCGACGTCCCGCGAATACTCTATGGCAACACACAGGTGACAGATCAATCACTGAGAACCCCGTTTGTCTATGGTAATTTTCTTCTGTTAATATACGAAGTTTTAAAGTTAACTTAAGTAATATTAAATCCTATGAATGTGCAAATATATTGGAGTACATATCATCTCATCTGATACTGAAGCTAAGTACCTAGGGTTTCTAATCAATTAGCATCGTAATCTAATGTAAACTCTATTAAAGTTGTAAGTAATCTAACATTGATAATCGTGTAATATATATCCTATTTGAACATGTTTTCTTGTGTGTATTTTCAGCGTTTTTAGCGAGCGCATGGGCGCATATTATTGGTTGTTCAACCGCGCCTGACAATAAGGCAAATATATATATATTCCGTAAGACCTAGGCTGGACATAATAAAGTACTTACAATTATGTGTGGGGGGAATATATTCCATATATATGTGGGTCCTATGACCACCAAATATATTATGAGTCCAAATATGATATGACTCGCTTATGCACAATGCAGTAATATTGATGTTGTTATAAAGTAAGAATAATATATAATATATAGAGCTTCTGATATAAGCAAGGAGCTCGCTTCTAAGAGATAATGATAATTATAATGATGATGTATAATATATAATGATGTATATGATGTATAATAATATATAATGATACGTATGAGATATAACTTCATCAGAACTACCCCGGCACTAGTTCCGGAGGTGCAGTTCTGAAGGGGCACCACAGACTGTGGTGTCATCTGCTTATTAATTCAACAGATGGCGAAGCAGATTTATAAGATGGTGTGGTTACCTTAGTCCTGGATGGAGCAGATTCCCGTTATCATCACTGTGAGTAATTATCTCATATAGAATTCAGGCCTTATATGATTTTGTACTAGGTCACTTTGTCGTTGTGTGTTTTATTTGCTATAGTTTCACATATACATATGATATACATGACGACAACTTCTGCTTCGAAGCGATTAATAGACGTTACCGAGGATGATGGCATAGCTGTCATGACGCTGCAACGTGAGCCCGTTAATAGCTTGAATATGGAAATCGTGCAAGTTATGAGTAATTTACTAGATGAAATCTCTAAAAATAAGCCGAAGGGTCTCATCTTAACCTCAGTAAGTTATTTTAAAGTTGTAAATGTACTATACGGAAGGATGCCATCTCAAACATATTATAACAATCAAGTCAAGAAGCGTGAAAGCCCCGGGTTTCAGAACTTAAAACTGATATTTCAAAAGTTTTTTAAAGGTAGGTAGTTACTTACCTAAGTGTTAAAATAAAAATCTCTCAGTAATGACCCGTGACTACAGCTTTTAAACCCAAGTAGGTTGCTCCATTAAAAACTTAAAAAAATAATAATTTCAGAGAATACAAACTCTCAACAGAAGTTAAGAGTTTGTATGGATTTTTATGGTCGGTACTTACTTAAAGGGATCTCTGGAAAGTTGAAAGATTAAATTATTCTCGTATTTAAATAAAATAATTTAAGTAGGTACATCATTTTTAGGCATTACCAACAATATTTTGTGCCGGACTTGATATTAATGAGTTTTATAACCCTGATATGAAGAGAGCGGAATCCTTTTTTGCAGTCATTGAAGACGTTTGGATTAAATTATTCGGGTTCCCATATGTCACAGCTGCAGCAATAAATGTAAGATAACGTTAATACTTACCTATATTTATGTTTTTGTATAGTTTATCAATTTTACTAGGTAAGTACTTATGTAGGTACCTAATAGTTTTTCAAAGGGTACCGAACTGATATAGACCGTAGGTAAAATATTAAAACTTGTTTTTTTTTTAATAAGACTAATGGGCTTAGAGATATTATACTAGAGGAGGTGAGCCAGCCAGAAACGCGTTATAATGGTAGAAAGAGAAAGAGCATTGGAATAGTGGTCGCTCTCCTTGTCTGATGACGCATGCGCAGTAAACTTAGAGCATAAACAACTGGAGAGGCCTTTGACACTATTTGTCATACAAATTTTTTAGCCACTTTTAGCGGGGGACGAGGTAGGAACACATACAAAAAACTGCACACTGATGTAAAAATAATTCTCATCGTTACACACGCACACTAATAGAAACTGTCAACACTAGGCGGAATTTATTCACACTAGCAAAAACATTATTATAAACGACAGGTCCGTACACAAGTTTTACATGTGTGTGCAACCGATTTGAACCGATTACATAGTGCTTGATTAAGTGGCTGTCGATACATTTATCTATATTTGACACAAAATGGCGGATCAACCAATTTATATTTAAATATAATAATTTTAACTTCATACATAATTGTGTACTTACTTTTTAATTCATAGTATTATAGAATTAAACGTCAGTTGCTACGTAGTTCAGCAAACAAGTAAACTTCTTTTAGCAATAATGCTTAAATAATTACAATTACCTACTATATCTAACATGAAAAAATAGGCAAATGTTTATTACTGCAGAGCTGGAGAAATAAGTAGACTACTGAATCCCAAGTAATCCGGTCATTTTAGCTTATATTAGATAAGAATCACGGAATTCGAGATACCCGACTGTAATTTTGTAAATAGTTGTATATTGACATCCTTAAAGTTGTCTCAAAACCTACATATGGTAGGGTGTGAGCGTCCATTAAATTTCAAGGTCAAAGTGTCAAAAAATCGTTATTTTTGTAAATTTCTCATTTCCTATGGGTTTTAGCTTTTTGTCTTTGTTGGCAATATTGTAGAATACAAAATTCTCTACAACTTTTGTTTAAAAAAAAATTTTATACGGTGAACCGTTTTTGAGATAGAGGTCGTAAAGCGCGCCGTCATAGCCAACAGGTGCCGAGGTCGAAATCACGCCATATACAGTTGATGAACTACAGATATTATTAATTGTTGATGCTTACGCATGCTACTGTGTAATGCTTATACTTATATAGTTATATGGAAGTTTTTCACTATATATAAAATGAGAACATAATCATACTTACGTAATATTATAAAATCAAAAGCAAATGATCAATGTGCATAAAAAATGTTAATTTCTTTAATAAGGTTAATTGCACAGCACTAATTAAAGAAATTAACATTTTTTATGCACATTGATCATTTGCTTTTGATTTTATAATATTACGTAAGTATGATTATGTTCTCATTTTATATATAGTGAAAAACTTCCATATAACTATATAAGTATAAGCATTACACAGTAGCATGCGTAAACATCAACAATTAATAATATTTGTAGTTCATCAACTGTATATGGCGTGATTTCGACCGTGGCACCTGTTGGCTGTGACGGCGCGCTTAACGGCCTTTACCTCAAAAACGGTTCACCGTATAAAAAATTTTTTTAAACAAAATTTGTAGAGAATTTTGTATTCTACAATATTGCCAACAAAGACAAAAAGCTAAAACCCATAGGAAATGAGAAATTTACAAAAATAACGATTTTTTGACACTTTGACCTTGAAATTTGATGGACGCTCACACCCTACCATATGTAGGTTTTGAGACAACTTTAAGGATGTCGATATACAACTATTTACAAAATTACAGCCGGGTATCTCGAATTCCGAGGTGAATTCCTAATTTGACCGGTCTAAAGCTGAAAATCGGATAACGAAATAGAAATATTTTAACAAAATAATACCTAATACCGATATATACGTAGGTACTTCTTATCATCTGTACTGTAAATTCATCGATATTTATATTATCCAGTAAGTACATCTCTAACCGAATTTTGATTTTGGATGCTATTATCGCTTTTAATTCAAACGAATTAGCGCCTAGTATCGGATACACAACTCTGCAAATTTTTTATACATGTGTGCCGTTAGTCAATGGTGACCATAGACTATCATAAAGATTTTTAAACGATTTTAAACGAATAAAAATGCAATCGATACCTGAATCGATGCTTCTCACGTGGTGAATGAGAAAATAATTATTTCTAAAATAACAATTAATGAACAAAAAAAATACCTACATATGAAAGGAAATATTGTTTTTTTGTATATTTGATGCAGTGGATGGATTTTTACGACTTATTTTAGCGCAGGGAGACATTTTTCGGGAGCTCTTTTCTCTTTGACTTCGATTGTGACACTGTCAAAGTGAGCGGTTTGAAAACAGTTTTTACAAACGCGTTAGATAATTTATCTTATACCTTGGCAGAGGGGAACGTCTGTCGAAGGCCTCTCCAGTTGTTTATGCTCTAAGGCAGTAAACGATTCGCCGTCATTCGCCTCCAGTATTGTACTGACCCTTCAGCATTCGACTGTCAAAATTTTGTGGTTATGTATATTGTGTAGTCGATTCCTTTTTGCACAAAATGCACGCAATTACCATCTTTGTTTTTCATGTTTTATTTTTAATAATATCGATAATAAACATAAGTGAGAAATTTGCACGCGCGTAAACGAACTGAAGCGAAATAATACGGACGGCGCGCAGCATGTTGCCATTGCGCATGCGGCAAGACAAGGACAGTGCCACTATTTAGAGTTTCTGTCTCTCTTTACCGTGATACGCTTCCACTTACAGACAGTCCTATGGCTCACCTCCTCTAGTATAATATCTCTATGCTAATGGGTCTTATCTACTTGAACATAAATTTAATTACCTAGGTAGGTACTTTAAAATTGGAATAAGTAGGTACCTGGGTTGTTATAGATTCGATCACGAACGCCATAACAGCCGTCGTACCGCCATAATTATATTTCAGGGCCATTCACCAGGTGCAGGCTGTCTTCTCGCATTATCTTGCGAATATCGAGCTATGGTAAAGGGTAAATATACTATCGGTTTAAACGAAACAGCTTTGGGTACGTTTGCACATACTTGGGTAATGGATACTATGTGTCACACTATTCACGTAAGAGTTGCTGAAATGGCTCTTACTACCAGCAAGAGATTCTCGGCAGAAGAAGCTGTGAAGGTAGGTTAATATTATTTATTAGTAACTAATGTTCTCTTAATGTTCTTATTATAATTAACAAAATCTAATTAGACACAGCAGGTAGTTTAGTTAGGTACTTATGTAAAAGTATGTTGCGTAAATAAAAAAATATTCACATTTTTTTATAATAGGTAGGTACCTAATTAGGTAGACAGGATCTAACTACCGGTGTCTTGGCAATCGGAAAAAAGTTTTTGCCTAAATACCGTTTAAATATCCAAATGAATATATGATTTTCAAACTTCAGTTAAATTATCAACAAACTAAGTAAGTACCTACCTAAGTAGCTAACCTAATTGTTTCAAAAATATGTATCTAAGTACCTACAATCATATTAGACATAAGTACCTATATATATATAGGTACATATATTATTATGCTGATTCATAAAATTTTAACATCTAAATAAGTTACGGTCTACCAATTACAGTCGATAGATCCAGTACCTTTTAATATTTAGGTATTTTATCATAATAGTAGGTAAGTATTTAAGGTAGGTAGGTACTCATGTTCCCTGATGAATGACTTCGCATAATAATATTATGTGTTTCTAACATTGAAATAATTTTGTTTTTAATTTTACTACTTAGCTACCTATTTACATTGTTTTCAATAGGTACCTAGTTCCAAGTCATCAAAAAACCATTACTTTCCATAAATACTGATTACCTATTTTATGAAGATAACAGTAACGTAAGGAGCAGCCAGGTTTATTATTATATTATGTTGGAAATTTAAATATTTTAATGATAGATAGAATTAAAAATTTAACAAACCCCCGACATAAAAACTAAAAGGCCCTCTAAAAAGTATAACAATAATAAAATCTTAATATTAGTTAGGTAAGTTCCTAAGTAATGAATATTTTTACAAAGAAAACGTCATGTCGGGAGGACCGCTTCTCGTTTAGGTGTACTTACTTTACTTACTTAATATTCACAATCTACCTAAACCTACGGTCCCCCCGACATTTTTTGTATTTTTTTATTATAAGTCAACTACTTAGGTATATATATTTTTATAGTTTCTAAATATTGAAACGTCCTATAATTATGGCACTTAAAAATCGACAGCAAAATATAGGTACTTCTACTAACCAAATATAAATCTTTGAATACCACTCTGTCAGAAAACAGTTTTATAGACATGAAAAGATTTATTTATTTTATGCTTTACTTACTTTACGTCTTAAAGAGGTATATATTACTAAACACTTTATTTAACTTTAACATTATTTATATTTATACCCGAGCTCATATTTCAAAAAAAGCAATGAAATTAAAAAATAGTCTAGTCTATATGAGGGACAAGATATGTGACAGAGTATTAGCAGTAACGTGATAGAGTGGTATTTATACTTAAGTACATAAAATAATATCAAAAATAATAAATATATTTTTTGGAATATTTCGAGCAACTTTTCAAAAGATTATTTTGATATCTGAGAATAAATACATACACAGTCCAATCATACAAATGCTTATTCCGTATTATAATGAAGACAAGAGGTTTCTGTTACAACTTCGTCACGATAATCAACCACTCTGTCACACTAAGATGGTACAGAGTTGTACTGTGACAGAGTTGTAAATTTAAGACGCCAGGTGAATCTTCTTCTTCTTATATATAAAAATGAATCGCAAAATGTGTTGGTAAGCGCATAACTCGACAACGCCTGGACCAATTTGGCCAATTTTTTTTTTAAATGTTCGTTGAAGTCCAAGGATGGTTCTTACGGCGAGAAAAAATCGAATAATTGCCAGGAAAACCCTAAAAACAGCCCTTTTCTTTTCCCATACAAACGTTGTCTAACTAAAGTTACCTAATTTGAATTTCGAACGGGCAGGATGACGTCTACCGTCACCGCTATAGGCTATAAAAAAGGGATCCGGGCGAAGCCGGGGCGGGCCGCTAGTTTAAAAATAAATGTGATGAATGTAGTCAAATTTGAAAATCGATATTTAAACAATGAACAATGGGGATTACACTTGCTTAAAAATAAGAATTGAATCATTAAAAAAAAACAGGTGAAACTTACGTGACCGAGTGGATAGTGCCAAAATACACGCACTCTAACGACGTAAAAACAAATGCGTAATAACAGTGACAGAATATCCTCGGACATAAGACTACACACGGGGACATACAATATTAATTGTAGTAGAATATGTAGAAATGATACAGATTTTTTTATCTAAACAGTACGAAGCACACATTATCAAAGTTATTGCAAAAAATTTTAAAAACAGTACCTACATAGAATAATTCACATTATGTACCTACCTAGTTAAATGTTTAAATGGTTAAATGTTTCCTTTCACAGGTTGGTATGGTTGATGACACAGCTATTAGTAAAAGTGAAGCAGTAAATAAATGTAAAGAGTTTATTCGTAAATTTGATAATATTCCCACTTATGCTCGTACTTTGACTAAGCAAAGAATAAGAGAGGCCACCTTAAAGAAAATGAAAGCAGTTAGAGAACGAGATAGTATCGCTGTTCGCAAACTGCTTAAAAATCCGGATTTTCAAAAAGGAATAGAAATATACCTTCAAGAGTTAAGACACAAAACCACTAGTAGCTAGTGAAGTTGTTTGGCGTAGGTACCTACCTATATTAAATAATATACTTAAATCCCTACTATGTTTGTATTTTATTTTTTTCAACTAATTGACTGCAAGAATGTCCTGTCAGCAAGGAACCGGACGACATCACCGATCAGAACGATCTCAGATCTGATCGATATAAAGGAGGCATAAAATGAAGTTAACTGGCTCCGTAGGTATATCGTCACACAACTCGATTGGAAACCTGGCGCGGCACCCGCGCTTTTGATTACCTGTGCCAGCTCTAGTAATCTTTAAAAATAGTTTTTTGTTAAAAACCAAAAAGTACTTATAGAATTCGCAATGGATGGATTTGGCATATACTTAGGCTGTACACGTAAACAAATACCTTGTAGGTATATTATTTACATTATCGTATCTGCGCGGCCAAATACTCATGACTACGTACCTATGCAGGACATGCGTGTGGCGACTCCATTTGTCATGCTCCTCATACTTCCTAGGTGGCAACACGCATGCCCTGCATACTTCCCTCGCGTGCTCGCGAGCATCTGGCCGACCAGTTAAGTAGGTGCCATTTATTGCGTTTACCTTTTTTATACTTGCAATCATTCGCAATCTTGGTTCGTATTGAAGTTATGATTACAAAACACAATTGAATTGATGTAAATCTAAGAAGTTTTTAAAAAAATATCCACAAATATTATTATACTTTTTAAAATTCCTGAACGTACCTCATTGTCAAACAAGAAAATGTATTCTGAATATATCTGTATCAAGTGAACAGATGTAATATAGTTTAATATACGGAACGAACTATTAAAAAGTTCGATTAGTCCAAGGTTCATCTTTATCTTTTAAATAATAGTTTTATAGTTTAACAATTAGATTGTTAATACAGTATCAGGTACGTAAGCAGAGTTATATTTAATAATTTAACAAAATTCTGGTAGCTCTCTAAGATTTTTTATGTAATCTCACGACGATTTGTGATAATTATAATACCTTGATATAAGTTAAGTAATGAAAATGAAACGTCGGCATTAAAGTGCACAATCTAAAGCTAAATACTGTAAATACACATTTTGTTCATAGCACGGGTAGTACAGAGTGATTTCAAACTATTTATGTAATCCTAAAAACATTATAAATCAAGAAAGCACTTTGTCGTGAAGTAGGTAAACAATGAACTAGAAATCTTTGAAAATAAAGTTTTTTTAAAAATGTATCTGTTTGTTTCACAGAATGTTCCCTTTAAGGCATGTTGCGAGGAATTTAAAGAGGGTGTTGCCGATATGTCGTCCAATGTCGGCGTCAGCAGGGCCGATGGTCGACGTCTCCGATGATGGGGGTATTGCTGTGATGACTTTACAGCGCCCGCCTGTAAACAGTCTTAACTTGGATCTTCTTCAGGCTATGAGTAAATCTCTTGATGAAGTGTCTAAGAACAAACCCAGTGGAATGATTCTAACCTCGGTTAGTGTACTTAATTTAAAACAAAGAGATAACTGATCACAAAATCATGTTCAAGTTAATTTCTACTAAGTAATGAGTTCTTGTGTGTACGTTTTTTATTTTGGATATAATATTACAGGCATCACCTACTGTGTTCTCAGCCGGGCTTGATATTATGGAGATGTACAAACCTGATATGAAAAGGGCAGATTTATTTTGGACAACACTCCAAGAAGTTTGGATTAAGTTATTTGGATTTAAATATGCTACTGCTGCTGCAATTAATGTAAGAATTAAAAATATTATCCTTCTACTATAATGAACAAATTTGACGCAGTAGGTATCTATACTAATATTATAAAGAGGAAAGATTTGTACCTATTTTTGTATGTTTGTAATGAATAGGCTCAAAAACTACTGGACCGATTTTAATAATTATTTCACTGTTGGGAAGCTACGTTCACCCTGAGTAACATAGGCTATAGAATATTTTGAAAAAAATTAGGGATCCGTGCGAAGCCGGGGCGAACCGCTAGTTTATTATAATATAAAAAATTGTGAAGCTAATGTTAATATAATTTATATTGTTTTTAGTTAAGTAGTTATAAATGTATGTGAATAGCAAATATTAAATTGAACTATGTTGTTTTTTTAGGGTCATTCACCAGCTGGAGGATGTTTATTAGCAATGTCCTGTGAGTACAGAGCCATGGTTAGTGGCAAATATACCATAGGGCTGAATGAAACTGCCTTGGGTATTGTTGCACCTATTTGGTTTATGGACACCATGTGCCAAACAATTCACATTAGGCAAGCAGAACTTGCCCTTACTACTGCTAAGCTGTTCACAGTAGATGAAGCCTTGAAGGTAATTTTTTTCTTTTAACAGACTGACAGATAAATATCTTATACATATTCAGATACTTTGAAAATAATATTTTATTTAGGTAATTGTTGTTACTTACATTTAAAAAAAAAAATATTTCAGGTAGGTCTTATTGATGAAACAGCTACAGATAAAGCTGATGCTATTGAAAAATGTAAAAAATTCATACAGAAGTTTGACAGAATTCCACCACTGGCTCGTACCATGACCAAACAAAGAATAAGGGAGGGGCCCCTAAAGAGGATGCAGAAAATCAGACAACAGGACACTGCAGAGTTCCTACAGTTTCTTAAAAACCCACAGGTGCAACAAGGATTGGAAATGTATATTCAAATGTTGAAACAAAAAGCTGCAAAGTAAGATGCCAATGCTGCGTATGGTGAAAATAAAGTGCTTCCAGGTCAAGTGTGTTCAAAAACAAAAGAGATTTACAATTGTCACAAGGGTGCTTATGCCTGTTATTGTCCCACTTTTTTTGTAGGTAGGTACCTATAATATTCTTTTTGTAGTCCTTCACATCTTACACTATATACTCAGTCAAGACTGAACAACACTATAAATTAAAAAATTGACTATTTCTAAAATTCATAATGCTCTTTACTTAATAAAACATTTATAAATAACTAACTATCAAACCGATGACAACTTTCCTAGTCAGAAATTAAGTAATAATACTAAAACAGAAGATAAATACAAAAACATCCCATAAATTCCTTTTACAAAAATATATTTTTATGGCCTTATTGTCTGATATATTGCAATTAAAAGTGCCTTTGTATTATCTTAATCTACTATCAATTTTGTGTTCATTGTGCAAACAATCCCAACATTTTATACTAATTAAAATATATTTATTAATGTATTTTAATTAGTATCAAATGTTAGGTCTTATTTATAGTACCTACTTAATCACGAATGTGTGATAATTAGTCATATTATACCGAATTTTAAATATTCTGGTGTTTGATTTGATTTATTAAACCAAAAAATAATAATTTTGAAAAATCACCTTATTGTTAATGTCATTTAGAAATCATCTCCAAGCAAAGCTGCAGTCTCAGGGTCAACAGCCTCAGTAAGGTTCATTTGCATGTCTGTCCACTCTTCTCTTTGATTGTCTATAAAGTAGTTGATCTCTAGGATTCGATCTCTGTTCCGTTTTATTTCATTACTGTAATGTTGACGAGTGTCATAAGCAATTATATCAAAATTAAATGAGGTTTGTAAGTCAAGTGTCATTTTTTTTTTATAAACTACTAACTAGTTATAGGCAGTTCTGATTTATTCTGATACTCACTCATTGGTGCCCTGGACGAGGTCATCCCGCCAGTTGTTGGCTCTCGTCACAAGCAAATCTTCTCGGGCATCAATGAAACGACTGTGATTATCCGATGATTGGGCTACAAGGTTCATCATTGCGTCCCGGTCCATCATTACCTGTTCAGTATTTTACATTTATAAATTACTGAAGGCCCGCCCAAGCTTCGCACGGACCCTATGTTTTTTTCAAAATATTCTATTTTTAAGTAATATTACTTACTTCAAACAATTCTGGAGGCACATCTCCCAGTATGACCTTATTCCCTAGTAGTTTTGACAATGTCTCAAACTGGCGCATCGACCACACCCCTTCGACTTCTCGCCACGCGCCGAAAGCATTTCTAGAAACTTCCATCAACTTCGTTATCATTTCCGTCATATTCACAGAGAACTGAACTCTTGACTCCTGAGAATAGAGTAAAGATTTTAATAACTTATAAAAGTTACATTCAGTTATCAGGTGATTCGTTTCGTTACCTACTAAGGTAAAAGGCTCCTAATTCGTGATAGTACGTAATTTCGTTAGTTTTTTTTCTGGCGCAAAAAATAAGCAACTAAAATATTATTTATTTTTATTAAATATAAATAAAAAATCTCTATCTATTAATCTATTTAAGAAACCAAGTAGCTATTTTATAGTGTCAAAACTGAAAATAATACGACTCTCCAAACTATCAGTCGGCCATAAACAGCTGAGCTGTGAGTGCGTACTCCTTGTAGACGTAAGGTTTACTCTCCGACTTCGTAAGCTTATGGAACGGCAAAGGTAAGTCCATTTGAATCAAATTTTTAACAGTGTATGTATGGGTTTCTACAGAATTAATTAGGAATAAGAAAAGATCATATGTAAGTATAGAAATCCCTTTAAACTGCAATAATTCGACTCACGAAGTAGCGGACAAGTTATTTTTCGTGTGGCCCTTGTTTCGTGATACTACCGAATTAAGGATTTTGTTGAAACATTTAGGTTGCTTGCATATTATTATAAAAAACTAAAGTTATTTAAATGTGTATTGAAAAATATATAACTTGATTAATTAAGTTTCGTTTGAGCTAATTTCGGTATATGTTTTGTTCACTACAATTCTCATTAAACAATTTTGAATGTGACCCAAGTTTATATTTTTAAGGTGAATATGCATATGTACTGTTCGCACAGTTTTATTTATAATTCAGTTAATTTTAGTTATTTTTATGTATAATTATGACGTAAAGAATATTCAATGATTAATTATTATACTTTAAACTTCATCTACAAAATTAAGCGCGGTTATTCAAAATAAAACACTGACACGAACTAAGGGACTCGTCTTTGACACTTTTTCCTAAGTTCGTGATAGATAATGGTAAGGTAAAACACCAAATTATCGACACTTTAAGAATTTTTTTTGGGCATTTTTAAAATATCTGGTAGGTATCTTTGTGATATTATATGATACCTACCTACTTTAATGCACCAGGTAAAATTTTAGGGTTCATTCTATATTATTTTATAGCAAAAACAAGTGTGATCCTAATAGATAGGCTGTTTTGAGAATACACTGAAACATTGGTTCTTTTTATTTTCAGGGACAAGCGACAAAATGCCGTACAAAAAGTACAGTGCAGAAAATCTAGAACAGGCATTAGCGTCAGTAAGGCATGACGGAATGACGGCTTACAGAGCTTCAAAATTGTATAATGTGCCTTATCAAATAATTTTAACTATTACATTACGCACTTATAATTAAGTTTTAATTACCTAAGCATCAATAAAAACTGTAAGATTGGTCTCACTCTCAAGTAAATCTTTTTTATTATTTAAATAATGTTGTCCTTACAAATACAGTAGAAACTCGATTTTCCGGCCCTCAGTTATACGGATTCGCGATTATCCGGACTACCGGACTAACCCCGACCAATATATTAAATAACTACAAGTCATTTAATATATACATTTGTTATTTTTAATTAACACATATCATTATGTACAACATATGCATAAAACCCCTATTTTTCATACATTTGATTAACCGGATTTTCGATTATCCGGATGCCTAACGACAACAATTAGTCCGGTTAATCGAGTTTCTACTATACATTACCATACATTAAGTAATTGTTTTTTTTTTAAGAAATTTACATAACTTACCCTGGAAAACTTTATCCCGAACCAAGAGCCACGAATTCACGAACTTAGGAGCAGAGCTAAATTTTATCACGAAATAGGAGCCAAATAAGAGGTCCTAAAATAAATTCATTTAAAAAAAAGTACGAACTGAAATGATATAGTTCATGCATTAAATTACTGTCAAAATACCAATATCCACCACTGAAAAGCTTACAAAGTATTATCATGTTCAGAAAAATTAAGAAAAAATCAAAAACTCTTGAGAGCCTTAACATGCCGAAATAGGGGTCATTTACCTTATTCTGTGGGTTTGGAATTTACTGTTTATTTACATCAGGGCCTCCGTATTTTTAGTAAAGTATATATAAGTACGTTTTTTTAGTTTATTTGGTAGTGACGGACCTCACATTGTTCAAATAGTTGCATCTCTAGTGTCATCAAACTCTTCCACAGTTCATACAGGATCTCATTGAATGACTCCCCTAAATCGACTATATTAGGTTCCAATTGTTCTATCGTAGCTTGTTTTGAAGTAAATTTAGATATCACTTCATTCATTTGGGCTACTAGTGGTTTCTTCTTTGCTTCAAATTTCTGTACAACTCTGAAATGAAAACTGTATTTGAAGCGGAAATACCTCAGAAAATTCGTATCAGTGGCAATAAATCTTCTTATTCACTATGCACCTAATTTATGTTGGGTAGACACCTACCTAGTATGTAGGTTGGTATTGTCATATAAATAAACTAAAGGTAAACTCGGACCCTAGCTCTTTCGTTCATAGCTAGAATAGACAGTGACTTATGTTTTCATTGGCAAATAATGCCTTATTTAGGTAGGTACCTAATACTTGCTATCCGGTTAGGTTCGACTTGGACAGGGGGAAGCTACAGCATTTGTACTTACTTATGATTATCTAAGTAACTATAGTTTAGTAGTTAGGTATTTCACAGGATATAATAGTAGGTATGTAAGAAAACAAAGCAACATCATATCAGTTGATATTGGATAAGTACCAATTCAGATTATTTTAATACTTACCTAAATCTTACTTAGTATCAATTACCTAAAAGTAGAGTTTAACATTGCATGTACGTTTTATTACCTACTAATCTCGAGCGGTAGAGGCTTATCATTAAATAAGTTAATAGTGATATATTATGCATTTAATCTCTTAAAAAATGTTTAAATTGTGCAATTTTGGCAAATTGAAATATGTACTTATTAAAAGTAGGTAGGTACTACATGATTTTCAAATTTTAACTTGACGAAAAGCAAGGGCAGATTAGGTTCCAACTTCTTTATTCCCACTAATAAACGTCATTACTTCTCCACTCTTAAACCACTAAACCCAAATAGAAGACAATTATAATAATCCAAACTTACTCTTTGCTCTTTTGCACGCTATCAGCTAAAGCATTGTCGACGAGATCTTTGAATAGCTTAATTTCGTGTTGTCTGGCGTTATAGGCTCCTTGTGCAAACTCCACCAAGCCAGCCATCGTTTCCACATACTGTTCCTTATACCTGAAATTAATAATATACCTAAGTAGTACTACAGAATAGATTATAGTAGACGCCACTATAATGAAGTTATAACCCTCCGTCTCCTTAACGGACTTTCACACAATTTTTTATAAGGTATTCAGAAATTTTTATCGCGGGGTAAGTAGCTAGGTCTAATAAAAAAATACATACAATTTTAGATTGTTGAAAATAAGAACTTCAATTTTACACTCACTCGTCGAAGAAACCTAATAATTCACCGCCAACATTTAATAATAGTGTTCCATCAAGATCTTTCTCGAACATGGACTCTAGTAGTTCTGGCCCGCTCAAGTACTCCACGAACGACAGAGCGTAGAACTCCACACGGGCATTGTATTCCTCCCGAGCAACTCGCTCTTTTTCAGATTTTTCGTCCGCTTCATCTAATTTTCTGAGAAGTCCCCTAAAATAGTATAAGTAGGTAAGTACCTAATACTTAGTAATAGGTAGCTATACTATGCTAATTCACAATAAAAGAAAAACACATCGGGAAAGATGTTTAAATCAAAGATACCTATTTTAAAAGTTTAATTGTACAACGTTATTATAGGTAGGTACGTATTCTGTACCTTTTAAACCCAATTAGGGAGAATAATCATGAACAAAGAAGTAGGTAATTATCATGCGTCCTGTTTAAGCTTCTGCAAAAAAGCGTATTTTAAATAGTACGTATCTACCTTGTAATATCTGGTTTTCATTATCCTACAGGTACCTTACCTAATTTGGGACTTAATGATAATATATTTTTTTATAGCTGGTCTTACCATACCTAAAAACTGCCCTTCCTTTCTCCCGTTCGTCCTCCGTAATAATCTTGTAATCTAAATATGTGACCCTCACTAGTGCTGATTTGAGGAATTCGTACGTCATGGGATCGTCGCAGCAAGGGTTGCCTTTGAAACTCACAGAACGCAATGCGCGGAATTTACGCATGTATGCCATCTAAGAAACAAAGGAGTCTAGTAACTATACACTAGGTAATGAATAAAAATATTTAGACCACTACCACCTGATTACCTAACACATTTTGAAACTTCACAGTAGGTAAATGTGGGAGAGAAATTACAAGTCACACTTATTCTGAATATGGTATACATGACATACCTGAACTACATCTCGTAAGTAAATTAAAATATTTTTTAATACCTAGCTAATATTGAGTACAACTTTTATAAATTTTATAATAGTAGGCTACGTATGAACTACGTGATATGATTTGCTTTAGATGTAGATATACCTACGTATATTTACAAATGACTATATACCTATATATGCAGTATGACTTACTTCTTTGTAATCTTCAATAAAATTATCACCAATGCTAAAAACAAGTAATTTTTCTAGTGCTTCCATATTCTCCAACTTCCTTATTTTGTTATGAAACAGCGTTAACACTTCAACGTTTACAAGTTGATCCAAATTTTCTATTTTTGCTATTTTATTGAATGATAAGTCTAATTCATTTAATCCCGTCAGAAGCTCCAAATTTTCAATTTTTTCAATGTTATTATGGGCTAGAGTTAGCTTACGAAGAGACGTTAGCATCCAGAGATGGTCTATCCTGAGAATGTTCTGGAATTCTAAACGAACTATTGGAGCTTCATCCAAATGTACACCCTCTTCAGCAAAAAGTCTACCCGCTTCGTCCTTAGGTCCTAGAAAAGAAAGGTAAATGAAAAATCGGCTGTAGATTCAACATATAGATATCTACCTACATAATATATTAGGTTCAATGTTGTAGAAGAACGCTTTGTAAATGAAAATAATTAAGTCCCTACATAAAATTTTGTATAACGAGAAGCTGTACCTACCTACATCTACATAATATATATTATGTGCAAATAAATAATATTTACCATATTCCAGTATGCATCTTGTTAGCATAGCATTGTCTATAACACCAGGTTCAATAGCAGGATGTATTATAAGACTGTTTAATGACTTTTTCTCAGTCATTTTTAATTAATAAATAAATACCGACATGCAATATTTACACTTCTTAGCATGCACCTTATAATGTTGGTTGCTATGATACAATAATATGACAAGAAGTAATTTAACCGTGAAGATATCGACGTAGGTAGGTACCAAGAAAGAGATTTTATATAAATAGATCAGGACAGATTTTTTATTTTTTTATTTTCATATGTTATTAGTTTAAATCCACGCGCTTTTTCTTAAATCATGCCTCATCCGTATCCTGATTTTTCTCTATTTAAGGCTAAGACACTTGCAAGAACAGTGAACGTATATTATATTTTTAAAATATATACTATCTATTAATTATTAAATAATGTCCTTGTAACGCTCAATTTTCATTTAAATATCTAAATGTTTACTTTGTAAATCTTATTTTGATTCTATATCGTATTTGAATAGCTTTAGAATTTTCCTCTTCCAACCATCCAAACAAACCAGTATTTTGACGTTTCTGCGTTTAGCAGTGACAAGTGAAATCAGTGAAATCTTCATTTGATAAATATTCGATTATTTCGTAAAAATGTCCTTCTTTGGGGTAGGAAATCCATTTTCTACACCTGTGGGTCAAAAAATTGGTATGTACACAATAATATCCACAATATTATGTATTATTAGCGATACTTAGTCGAAATTACTCTTGATCCGAGATCCTTTCTTTTTTGTTGCGCACTATTTATCAGAGATTTACAAGTTTCTCTTTGTGATTACATAAAAATAATTTTAGTAAGTACCTTTTTTATTGTTGTACGTGCAAAACATAGTACTTTTATTTGTATAGTACGTCATGGAATGTCATATAATATGTGCTAATAAGTTTGACCCCCATTAATTACTAAACTGTTATTGTGATTGTTATGAGCTTATTTGTTTACTCTTATCTATGTAATTTCTAAATCGAAATATAACTTTGTGTAAGTATTTTACTTTATTAATAAATTATAGTAGTATACTATGATAAACTCTCGAGCGAAGCGAGATTTACGAATTCAATATATGAGAATGTGGGGAAAAACAACATTGTACCTATGTTACTCTTTATCTAACGATATTTTGACTATTGTTGGTTGAATCTTTGTGAAATGTGGCAAAATTGAAGATCTACCTATAGGTACCTATAGATTTTATTTTTAGGTGAATCATGAGATCAATCAGGAGGCTATGTTAGTAATAGAGTTAAAACTATAAAAATAAATTTTATAAAATATAGCAATATATAATATAGGATCTTCTCAAACTGTAAAAAAGTAGTATTTTAAGTGAAAATATTTTTATTTTGCAGAAATACTACTTGTTAACTATGATTAATACAAAATGTTCACATGTTATTTATTTCCAGAACAAGCTACAGATGGCTCTCTACCATCAGAAAATTGGGGTCTCAATATGGAAATATGTGACATTATAAACAGCAGTACAGATGGTCCGAAGGATGCCGTTAAAGCAATTAGAAAAAGACTGACACAGAGTGCTGGTAAAAACTACACTGTTGTTATGTACACTTTAACTGTTTTGGAAACATGTGTCAAGAACTGCAGCAAACCGTTTCATGTACTTGTCTGCAACAAGGAGTTCATATCTGAATTGGTAAGATTAAGTTATATTTATTGATGGTCCATAGATTTATTAAATTATTTGAAATCTAGTCAGGTTTTATATTATGAATGATTTAGGTTTTTATTATAGCAAATGTTTTGACCCATGGCATGTATATTTTTTATATAGGTACTGACAAGGTCTTGATCAATTCAGGAGTGTTGTTCGCAAATGAATTTGAGCCCAGTAAAATTTTCAGGTCTGATTTACAATATCTATGTTAGTCTAGAGAAAGCTATTACTTAACCTACTAAGTAAATATTTTATTTCAGCTTCAAATAGTCAATAAATATTAACCAATACCACTTATTTGGATACTGATGATCAGTTTTGACAGTCCACATTCCATTAAGTATGCCTTTATTATCTGACTTGTACAATTCTGTACAAATGTGTAACTCTCCAATCTTAGTCAAGATTATTTATCAGGATTATTAATCATTATGATTACTTTTGATATTTTTGTTACCATTCTACTTTCAAATTTTAAGATTAATAATTAATGTAAGTACTTTGTATCCATATAACAATAAATATGGAATCATTATGTTACCATATTATGTACTTATTAACCTTTTCCTATAGATAAATTTGTTACATTTGTTTAAGTAAAACAATGAAATATCTTATGCATTTTTTATATATTTAGAGCTATTACTATAAAAGTTTTTAAAGCATAGAAATTTAAGTACTTACATAATAGTAGAAATCAAAATAAAAACAAAAACAAAACATTACAAGTACACAATTCAGAACTTCACTTAAATGGTCTAATACGTGACTTTAGTTCAGGTCAGGAAGATCTTTCGAGCAGGCAAATATGCTATTAAATAAGTATACTCAATCTTAAAAATAAAATATTTAATTATTGTACTGTTCTTATAAAATTAAGCATAATATATTGTAAAATATCGCATCGCTCGCGCTGTATTAGTCATTGTACAGAGCAATGAATCACTTTGTCCTTGCTTCTTGAATATCAATTTATCCCACACGATATCAGTTACTGACTCTAGATATGATATCTATAGTTTTATTTTCATGATTAAGAAGGTCTAGGAAGGGTAACATAAGTAAATATAAGTGACATGAGTTTGGAATAATTAAGAGTTAGTAGTAGATAATATAGTCTATAAAGTTTATAATTGTCAAAAAAACTTGTTTTGATAAAAACAGGTCTTTATTTAAAACCACAACTGTTATTTTCATATGCATGATAAAGGAATTAATTAAGTCTGACTCAATGTTATGCAAGAATTCCACTTTTTACTAAATGAGTTAATTGGTTTAAATGACTTTTTTTACATTTTCATTCATATTTTGTCAGAAAGTTTATAGTTTAACATTTTTTTTAAATATTCAATTACTCATTTTTTTTAATATAAAAAGTAAATATTTATTTATTTTTTTAATGTTGCTGTAATGTTGTAAACTAAAAATATTATTGATTTATAACAGGTAAAGCTAATCGGGCCAAAAAATGATCCTCCAACTGTTGTCCAAGAGAAAGTGCTGAGCCTCATCCAGTGCTGGGCTGATGCCTTCCAAAACCAACCAGAGCTTCAGGTATTTGAGAAAATATATTTAGTACCTAGTATATATACGTTTTATCTATAACAAACGTCAATTTAATTGTTTCCTTTATTGGTTTTCAGGGAGTCGGTCAGATCTACAATGAGCTTCGAACCAAGGGTGTGGAATTTCCTATGACGGATTTAGACGCCATGGCGCCCATTTTCACTCCTCAGAGGGTAAGTTGGTACTATTTTTTGGATTCATAATACTTGGTTGGCTATGCATACGAAAACTTATTTGATTAGTTTACACTACGTGATAAATTAAATAGAATAATGTATGGATAGATGGATATAGGGTGATGATGTTTGTTTTTGTCTCCAGAGCGTCCCGGATGGCGTGGAAACGGTGACAGGATCGCCACAACGCGCCTCGGGCCCGTTAGGCCAAGTGTCGCCCAGTATGATTCCACCTGATGTACCGCCTGCCACTGTAAGTCCTATACGTCTGCTTTGCTGGACGAGATCGCTGTTTAGCGATAAAGTTACCTAATTGTAAAACACTTGTGTTTTTATTTTCTTGTTTTTGTGTGCTAACACGCTTTAGGGGATCTATTTCACCTAAGAACCTGGTCAGAAACTCGCAAGTTTAGATCAATGAATGAGAAATCATAAATTGTTGCTATTTTCCCTATTATTAATTATTATTAATATTACTTTAGACTTTGATAAATGGTTAGTATTATGACCTGTTTTACAATTAAGCTATTTACCGCTTTTCTATCGGATGAAAACATAATCGTTTATAATTAAAATTAGTCAACCAATTGGTGTTTCAATAATGATTTTGTCAGTAAGAGAAATAGCAAAGAACTTAACTGGGACTTATTAAAAGCCGGAGGGCTTAGGTACATAGGTATTAGGTATGTATTATTTTTCTATATATTCACTCAGGTGACACTTTCGGAGAGTCAGACCGCTAAGCTCCGCGGCGACCTGGCCGTGGTCGAGGGCAACATGGCGGTGATGAGCGACATGCTGAATGAGCTCACCACTCAGCCGCCCGCCGCCACGCACCAGAGCGATATCGACCTGCTGAATGTAAGTAATACGTATCGGTATTATTTATTATTGAGTGACTTGTTATGATTATACCCCGGTGATGAGTGATGAGCTACTGCTGAAGGAACTCATTGTTTAGTTAGACGTTCGCCACCATACCTGAACTTTTTTTATTTAATCAACCATTAACTTTATAACCTCAATGAAATCGGTGAGCATTATTTTGACAGTAAAAATGGAATTCAAGCTTTTTAACAATTGAATTTTTAAAAGTACTACCTTGGTTTTCCAGCTAGTTAAAAACTTAAATGATTAATAGGTACGTTGTTTTTTTTATTGGCTTGGTGTCGGTTGTATCTGTGGTCAGTATAATTATGTCATTGTGTGTTGTAGGAGTTGGCGGACACTCTGCGCGCGATGCAGACCCGCGTGGCGGAGCTGGTGGGCCGGCTGGCGGGCGAGTCGCCGCTGACCGGCGCGCTGCTGCACGCCAACGACCAGCTCAACAACCTACTGCTGCGGCACGCGAGGCTCCTCAACAACAGGTAACCAAGGGCGTAGCTAGGATTTTGTTGGTAGGGTGTGTGGGGGCAGGCGTAGACAAACTATGAATATATCTAAGGTGATTTTCGAAAAACGAAAATGAAAACATACAGGTTACTTCTAGGGGGAGCCTAGAAGTAACCTCATACCTCGCTACGCCATGTATGTAACTAATATACATTATAACGATTTTTGTTTAATGATAGTTTTCCTCGGATATGGGGCCTCAGATATTTTATACATGTTTTGATAATATGTATATAGAAGCTACCATATTATAATTGCTATTGATAAAAAATACTTGTCTCGCGGGATTGTTATATTTTGTGTTGGAACAGAATAACCCATTGTTAGAAATAATCTTAGATAAGATATTTTTTCATCTGGTTGTTTTGAGTGACATAAATTCAAACATTCATATTTATAATACTTTATTACAATTATGCTACGTACATCATCTATATTTTTTACCGGTATATTTACTTCAGTAATGTGCGTTCAGCACATCAATTTCCATAGTAACACGAACCCGCTGCGAATGTAATGAAGTGACCTCGTTACGCCGCGGGGAGCCACGTAACAACATCCAACAAAAATATGTTTTTACAGTAAAATAACGATAACATGTATATATTATTTGACTTATTTCACTATGAATATCTTATCATCGATTTTTTATGTCACTGAAGCAATGTAAAGCGTTTTTAATTTTCTTCGAATGGTTAATATATATAAAGCGACTGTTCGTTTAAAGTTAGCTCTTTTGCGCTACAAGGTCTAGTTTAGCTAAACATTTATTTTTTTATACTAATATAATACATAGAAAAGGTTTGTTTATTTGGATTGAATAGGCTCCAAAACAACTGGACCGATTCGAAAAATTCTTTCACTGTTGGGAAGCTACATAATATATATATATTTGATTTTGAAATGTATATTTTACACAGAAATGCGGCTACTGGTGGCGCAACCCCGTCTGCTATTTTGGGAGCTGCTATGGGAGTACCCGCTTCTGCTGATTCAAGTATGTATCCCTTATGTCTGCTTTGTATATGCTGTTTTCTGTATGTATATATTTTTTAATAAGCGAATGATAAAAAAGGTACTTAAATAAAACTGTGCGCGTGTTAGTAGCAATTTCAGTAAATTAACTTGTTGTATTTTTCAGAAAAGAATACCGATGATGACGCTTTGATTGACCTCAGTGACGATGTGCCCGATCTTACCAAATTAAGTAAGTGCTTGCTATTCTAAAATTATTATCATCATATATATATATTCTCTTAGGCTTATTTTTCTTAACATTTACTTACGTTTTATTTGTTAACTTTAGTAGCGATATACCTGGCTTAAAATACAAATAATTTTCAGCCGTGAAGGAGTCTCAACCCGATAAATCTCCGGGCAGCTCCAAGGATGAATTCGACATGTTTGCCCAATCACGAAACGTCACCTATGACAACTCTAAAACTGGGTAAGAGTTATGACAAGATTACTTTATTTTTACATAGCTTAACCCTGGTTATTATGGTTTACTAATATTACGGTGTATTGCTTATTAGGTACATAATTTATTACCTATTTGGAGATCAAATAATGTTACTTTGTGTTCGAAAACTGTTTAATACTTACTTTGTAAATTTGACTGTTATTCTGTGTTCTTAGAAGCAGTTACGCCGCCAATCTAGAGGAGCAGGCGACCGCAGGTCTCGCTTCCGCCGCCAATCAGCGCGCCACCCAAGGACAACCTTTGGTAATTTTTTTTGTATATAAATTAGTTATTATATTCCTAAAACGTTTATATTATATTTTCTATATACCTACATTATACGTAATAATATTTTTTCCTTTTTTGTATTGTTTTTATTTTGTCATTATTTTATTATGTATTTATTGACAGCCGACAGAAATGGATCAAAGAGAAATCGATGAGATCGCAGCCTGGTTGGCTCAGGAAAAGGTGTGTTTTGTTATGTTTGGTTTAATATTTTTTTATTTCACATTAGTTTTACTCACACTGCTTTTTCAGTCTTCATAAATATAATTAAGTGTATATAAAATATTAGGTACCTACCTACATAAAATGTGTGTAGTCAACCATGACTTCAACGGAGTTATGTTTTAGATCGTATACTCAAAATAGTGCTGGCCAGGGGCGTGCACTGGGTTTACTACGCGGGTAGGCAGGGAAGGGTAGTCACGCACAACAAAAAAAAAATAAAAAAAATACACTCGGGTGCGTGGGCGGATGAACACTACCCCTACTATAATGACTGATAATTTTGATTTATATCTAATAAAACTTTATCTAAGACATAGTAATTAATACATTACTTCTTAATTTTACTAATATATATATACCTGTTTTCATAAATACATATTATATTTGTTACATAATATTTTATATTTTTCTTTCACCCGACTATGGACAGAACAGATAATAACAAAATTAATTCAGTAAACATCTCATTTCTGGGCTCAGACCTCTTTAGAAAGTTCTTGCTAGTATTAGCCTAATCTACCATGCTGTTCCAGTGTGAGTTGGGGGATTACATGACAATTTTGATGTAAGTATACATATTGCATTACAAGGATTTTCTTCGCCAGAATATAGTTAAAAAAAGCAGTGCCTATTAAATATAGAATTGTATAGTATCATATAAATAAAAGAAATAGCAAATTAAATATTTAATAATAGATCTAAGTATATAATGAAAGGTTTATTGTACCTACTTACTTAATTCCACTATAATTTCAAATTTACTTAAGAGAAAAGAATAATATCTATATACATTTAAGATTTTACCGAAAAAACAGTTGTTATATCCTTGACAGTCATTTGGTTTTCATTCTATTATAACTAGGTACCTATTTCATAAATGTAACTTTTGTCCAGAAATTCAAAAAAAAGCTTAATATTGTTCTATTTTTTTTCTTTGATACTTTTTGTTAGCTTAGAAAAGTTTTTTATTATAAGTAAGTTGTTTGGTTTAAAGAATTTAATACTAATATGCACATGATATAAGTTAAAAGTTTGAGTTGAGATTGAATGTTTGATTTAAGAACAAGGAACGTTTGCTTAAGAAAAAGGAATATTTATGTAAGAATAAGGTAAATAAGTTGTTAATTCGTAAAATATAATGAACACTTGACGAAATCAATCAACAATAGTGCGTTTAAATACATTTATAGTTAACACTTACGTATTAACAATCATTATCGCTGACCGCTGCGGCTCCTATACACTCACGATCTAAAGATTCACTGCACAATATAAAAATTCGTCATTATAAAACTTATCATATTTATTGAAAACACTGCGTAAACTTTGAAACATGACTCTTTTATTTGCAAAACAACAACGTTAGCGGGAAATAAACATTCGACCTGACATAAACTGACATTTGTCTAAACGTCAACGTAAAAACGTTTAGAAAGTTCCGAAACTAATCAAATCAATTGTTCAAAAACATTTATTTATGTTTTAGAACTAAATAAGTATAATACTTTTATATTAATTGTAAAAGACTATTAGTTTTATTTAATATAATTATATTATTTTACAATATAGTGCATATTATATTATCTACTTATCACAAACTTTGAAGCTAAAGTACACATTTCGGTCCGGTTCGGTCATTTTCGGTACGGTTCGTACAACGTGTGAAAGAGAAGCTGTCATCTGTCGCGCCTAAGGCAGGACCGGCGGCCGGACTTGAGTCGCCATACAATTTGGAGACGTTTGCGTGTGTGCGATATAAAAGTAGTTCACGGACAAGAGATTTCACGCACACTGTTGCATTTCTCAAAGGCACTGAGCTCGACTGCCTAGAATTCGTGACGTGCCGAAACGCGCGAAATGGCGCGAATGTAATTTGACGTAACGTTCCTTTTTACGAAAGTTTTAGGTGAAATGTAGTAATGTAATATTATAGGTAACTTGTGTATGAAGTTGAAGTAAATAAAATTATGTATTACGTTCCATTTTACGTTACGATTTTAATGTTACTCAGTGAATAGAAAAAATATTTTAAATTAGATTATTAATATTTCTTATAAATTGTAGGGTTGTTAGTAAGGTCTAGCAGTTTTTCGTAGGGTAGGCAGTGCCTTTATGCCTTTATTGAGTGCACGCCCCTGGTGCTGGCACCTATATATAAAATACATGTAATTCATTATCTCATTAAATTTTGGCTGCTTTGATATTTCCATTATAATAACAAGAGAGGACATTCCCAGGCTGCATCGGAAGCCAACGGCGCGCAAGAGAGTGTGACAAGTAGCGATTTCGAAAAATTCCTCGCAGAAAGAGCAGCGGCAGCGGAAAGTCTGCCTAATACCGGGGAGAATAGAGCTCAGAATACACCACAACAGACGCCGCGTCATCGGCAAATCAAGAAAGAAGATCAAGACTCCATGTTCGCACTCTGATGTGTTCCCACTTCACCCCGGCAAAGTAAACGGTAACCATGTAAATTTAAAACTAGGTATTGCATACTTATTTAATGTTATTGTTTTGGCATCGAATTATGTATTTTCATGACACGTTTTTTTGCAATCAAATGTACTGTATAACTCACATGTATTCAATGCCGTTTGGTGCCTGGCTTTTAAAGTAGTTTTATTGTATTTAAGATGACTTGTTAGATCATCGGCTAAGTAAGATCTGTTGTTGTTTCCATGCACATCGTATTTTAACGCTGGGGTTTTTCATGTAATTTACACAGGTTGAATAAGTGCTAAATACATTCATGATGTGACCATGATACTTATGTATTGACTTAGGATAGGTATATAATAAATAGAGATTCATCTAATGTAATATTAATATATATATATATACATATGGTTTAAAGTGTTCGGGAGCATTTTTCAGATTATAATCACAGCATTAGAATGCGTTGAAGTATTTCTGAATTACGAATTCGAAAGAGCTTTACGTGTGGATTGTGATAAGCTTTGTGTAAAATATTACATTGGTATTTCTTTTATTTAATGCACTAGTTTGATCTTAAACAAATCATGGAAATATTATTTGTAAGTAGGAATATTATTATATTTTGTTAATTATTTTTCCTGACTGCATTTTGTTGAGTCTTGAATATTTATGTTATTGACTGTTTCGTAAGTCTCGAAAATGAACTATGTAAAAAGTGTATTAAGATCCCGCCTAAATATTGATCATTGTTGTTATTATTTGGAAATAACTTTGGGCCATACATAATAATTATATTTTATAATAATTAATCCAAGTTACCTTCTAACGTTAACCCTTTCTGTACCAAAGTAACCGCTAATGTTTATTTAACGCAATCATTCCATATTTGTGTGAATTAATTGTATCGTTATTAATGTGATAAATGAACTACGAACAAAAATGTATACAAGCGTCAAGTCCTGTTCAGCCAAAACTGAATAAAATGAACATTTCATTAATTCTCTTCACTACAAATAGTTACAGTTCTTGCCAATATACCTACTGGTTAAATTTAAGAATGGATTACAAATATTGCAGGACTTGTTCAAAATACTTCAATAATAACATCTGACAGTTATTTTACGTTGTAATCATTATAATATGTAAGATAATGAAATAAATTATGATACCAAAGTTGCTTGTTTAATTTTTCTACTACCCAAAGGTTACCAACTGAAATGTCTGTTTTAATTTCCGTTATGCTATTTGTGTAGGTACGATGAACACATGAAGATTAACAAGGATTTGATAATTCCACAAAATAATGCCTATTCAAGTCCTTCCAGATAATAAAAGTTCTATCTATATACTGAGTTCGCTATCTTGACGTTGAGATAGCGCACTATCAGAATCTTAGGATCGGTTTTCGTGCAGAAACGAGGAAAGGAGGCAGAGCATTAGTTTGGCCACTACTCATCATGCCCACCGATCCGCTTATTGTTGGTTTCTTGGCGTGAATAAAAAGGTCGCAGGGCAAAACGTGGCCATGAATTACGGGAGTAGAGTAAGAGTGTGGACAGAGACAGCAGCGTGGCTGAGTCGTTAGGCGTATGATACATAGACTATGGGCCCATGTTAAAAAAATGATGGGTCATTTGAACCACCAGATGACCTATGTAGAACGATATAAGAGCATAAAATAATAAGATTTAGCATTGTGCCGTCACTTGTAAGCTGTCCAACTGAGTGTAGGTGAGAATTCAAAAGTACAGGTAGAGTGAGTACATTTTGGTCATATATTTTTGAACGGCATTGTTACCATCGATAGATCCATGAAAAATAATACTAAAACGCGTAGTGCCGTAAAAAAATGGTGATCCAAAACGTCGGAATTTTTTTTTGATTTTCCGACAATTTCCAGGGTGAATTTGGTCATTTGATACAGTACGGCATCAGTTTCATACTATTTCAATACTGCTTCTAATCCATCATTCCGCAACGCCGTAAAAAAATCAAGCGACAAGGGGAAAAAACCGAAGGTTGCAGCCCCCTCTCTTTCCGTGGTCCAGGGGGTGATTTGACACAACGTCAAATTAATTTATTTCGAAAGTATTTTATGCATAGATAATATTTTTTCATATGCCGTACATTTTCGTTGGTTCAAAAAGTCTGTGACATAACGGCACCGGATGAGGAACCGTTGTCGCATGATTTTTGTACGGCGTTGCGGAATAATGGATCAGAAGCAGTATTGAAATAGTATGACACTGATGCCGTACAGTATCAAATGACCAAATTCACCCTGGAAATTGTCGGAAAATCAAAAAAAAATTCCGACGTTTTGGATCACCATTTTTTTACGGCACTACGCGTTTTAGTATTATTTTTCATGGATCTATCGATGGTAACAATGCCGTTCAAAAATATATGACCAAAATGTACTCACTCTACCTGTACTTTTGAATTCTCACCTACACTCAGTTGGACAGCTTACAAGTGACGGCAAAATGCTAAATCTTATTATTTTATGCTCTTATATCGTTCTACATAGGTCATCTGGTGGTTCAAATGACCCATCATTTTTTTAACATGGGCCCATAGTCTAACAGTGTCGTAATCGGAAAGAAAACCAACATAATTATCTGTTTTATTTTGTTTATTTATCAATTTCTGTATCGACAATTAAGTTTTTCACAATACATACACGAATCCTGGCCTTTGAAGACGTTTTTACATGAGTAATATTTACAGTCTTAACAAAACACTGGATTTCATAATTATACACCGATCAACTAGTCACGTTTTAAAAACTGTAAAGCACCTTCACATCAATTTAACTCAAACACAACAAGTACAAAAATATATCAATTGTTACAAAAATAAGACCGCCTTACTTAATTATTTCTTGTGATGAATTAACATTTCAGACATTAATAGAACCTCCTCCTTGTGAAGACGGTTTAAAATCGCGCCAATGATGTCTCACAAAAAAAGGACGACGATTTAAAAACGATTGTTCGATGTAACTCGATCTTGTACTCGAGAAAGGAATGTGTTACCTAATAACATATCATTATGATACAGAAATTATAAATATGTTAGTGTTGTACATCAACTTATATTATGCTGCTGGGCGCATGAAATAAATTATGCTTACCATAGATAAGATTCAATAAAGAAAGCAGATACAAAAAAATATTGATGGACGAAACATTAACTGCATTTTCTGTAATCTACTTTGAAATAAACTGTTTGAAAGAGAGATCCCGCAAGATAGTTCGGAGTATTATGCTAGAATATCAATATGTGTAAACAGTACAACCTCAACATAATTTAGAGTACTTTAATCGTAAAGTAACAATCTAGCAAATGCAAACGGTTAGATTAAGTATAAAAGTAAATATAAATCTATACAGACTATACTAGGGAAGTCTCATAAGATGGCCGAGCGCTTATAACTCGTCTCTGGCGGGCTGCTCATCCTCCTCGTCGTACTCGCTCTGAAACAAACAACCGAAATTATATCATTGCTCGTTCACAGCAAAAGTCAAAGTGTGTACTAATTTAAAATCCATGCCTAAGAAGGAAAGTCACAACCGCCGTTATTTTTACTAAAGGTAACACTGCGCCACATAGAAAACCAAAACTAGTTTTAAAGTAAATTACACATTTCAAATTTCAGTAAAGTGTGCAGCCAATCTTATCTACTGGTGAACAGAAATAATCTATTCGGTTGAAATGTGACGATGCAGCGATATGGTTATCTTAAATATTTATAACAAGTAAAGCAATTATTTTGAATTCAGATTGACCTCTTAAATCAAGCATAATTATCAATAGTCAAATAAATGTATATTGTATAATATGGCATCACAACGACATATTGTAAGGAATATCAAAAGAAGTCTTATTTAATAATTTGATACCAACTCGTCGATATCGCGTATTAGTATTTTAAGCATCTCTAAGACACCATAAACTTGAAGAGTGTGAGGTTAATGACGAAAGGTTAACGTAGTCATTTCCTTGATAAGAAAACAAAAAAACCAACTCACCACACTCGGTACTGGCTCGGCGCCTTCACCGTCGGTCTCTACGAACTTGGTGAGTCCGGCGAGCGTCCTCTCGCCGTTGTAGTCCTTCACTTGGTTGTCTTTAGTGTACAGCTTGATGGTCGGGAAGGATGTGATCTTGGTGTGTTCCAACTCGTTGGCAGTGGCGTCAATCTTGGCAATGACGACATCATCATCGGCTTCGAAGTGTTCACCGAGTTTGTCGTAAATCGGGACCAGCTGTTTGCAGTGACCGCACCTGTAGAGGAAAAGGGGGATTAATTCCATAACGCATAAATTGAGTAGTTTTGAATTGATTCGCGTACCTCCTAACTATATGCTATATATTAAAGACCGACTGTTCGTGTTTGTATAAATATCTTGATAAATAGAACTGCTCCTTAAGTGTAGGTGTACTTATGAAGCTTGTTTTACTCGTACAACAAGCTTTAAAGGTCAAGGTTGATATAAAATAAACAAGGACCAGACAGATGTATCACATTCTTTACAACAATTATGATAATGGTTTATTCTGAATGTCGAACAAGTCACAAAATAAAGGTGTTCACAAGTTTCATACCTATTGATTCAAACTTTATTTATATTACTCATCGTCACCGAGGCGGAGTAGCGAATAGTTAAATTAACATAATATGATTATCTGGATCACTGAACAATGGGAAAAGATGACATTTGACATGAATGTTTGCGTTAATTGCGACCCAGTGAATCCTAACGAGCGCTTTCACGGGACACTTGCGCAAATTACAGTCGACAAACAGTTGCGTCATGCTTTTATATTACACGTTGTAGGTAATATAAAATTATACAGGATCCGCATAATTGGTATCGTCTTGACAACATGATGAGACATTCAGACTTATGCGATTTGAGGAAAAATAACGCAATTCTACAACGTATATAGAAGCCTACTTTATGATGTATGTATAAAACTGTAGCAATTATGTCGTAGGTAATATCAACGTAACAATTTTAATTTTATGTTGCGTTTAAGGAAAAGATAAAAAAATAGTTCAATAGGTATCTTTTCATGATAAATTCCTTCCAAGACTAATATGTCAGACTCTAGTTTTATTTGTCCTAGAAATAATAATATGATTATCTGTATTAACGTCAATGCCCATTTATTTACCGATACAATATTAAACACGCCTACTGTATATATACCTATCAATGTCTTTACCAGATCTCGACTAGCTTGACGAGTTTTTAAAACAGTTAAAGGGTCAATGACTTCTTGAGTAATTCACTCTGCGACTGGATATTATCCAGCGCAAGTTAATAGGCATATTGCAATTCATTTTCTTGGCAATAAAATAAGTATTCGAAAAAAAAAGGCAGAAATTCGTAGAATGATTCAAGTTCTCCTTGATCAGAAAGAAATTAATTTTGAGTTTGGTAAACTTTTCTTCTCCGAAAATATCTATATTTTGTATTTAAACATTTAAGATCGTCGTACGCGTCGGAACATAAATCTTTAGATATTTCCTTATGGCCATTTTACTGATCCCATAGTCCGGATAAGCCATAAAACATTTATAACCTTAAAAATAACACGAGAATTGTTACAGTATTTTTCCAGTGTAACGCATTATTTAGTACTAGCTTCTGACCGCGACATTGTCTGTGCACGATGACGTTTTAAAACGTAGGCTATGTTATTCAGATTCATCAAAATCCAATCAGTATATTTTGCATGAAAGATTCATTAACATACATCTATAATATCGCTACGCTAATCATCTTACAAAGTTTCACCTTTATAATATTATTTAGTACGTAAAGTAACTCACCATGGGGCGTAGAACTCGACGAGCACTTTCTTGTTGGCGTCGAAGACAACTTCATCGAAGTTGGTGGCGACGAGCACCTTCACGGGCTTGGCGGACCAGTCCGCGGGCAGGTCCTCGCTGAGCAGGTGCTGCTTCAGGGTGCCAGCGAAGAACGATTGCACGAATTCCTAGGAACGACATTGTTATGAACACTCAAGCCACTTCAGGCATGTGAATAATCATAATGCGTGGTTGGTTGGTTTTATTAAAAATACGTCATGGTTACGTACCTATACAAATGCGAGGGAAGTAAGATAACCTACTAAAATCTTGATAAAATAATATAAGTTAAGTACTTAGCAGATACATTTATAAATTACAATAAAACAACTATAACGGAAACTAAAGTGACTGCGGATATCGCAGACGAATATGAGAATTGTAAAGTTATTGAAACATCACTTATAATAATCACCGCGAAATCATCAAAAATGATTAAATAGATCAATATTATCACCTAGTTTCAAACAATACCAGTAATAAAACTAGCTATCTAAATTTACTGTGAAAGAATACAGTTGCACCGCTACAGCCTACCGAAACGAAACCCTACAATGTTTTCCAAACATTAATTTGACACATCGTTTACTTGTAACTAGGTAAAATCACAATTACCAATCAAGAATTTTACGACGGTGAATAACCAAGCGCTATTAAAAGTAATGTATATAAAACCAACACAGCAACATGAGAGATTACTATTATTAAACGTGGTAGTTTGAAGCGTGTAATGCAACGTTATTAACGACAATTAGATTCGGAAACGCGATTGGGAACTACTTATTCTTATCGTTGCGGACGCATTTCTTTTTAATCTGCATAGTGATTTTATAAAAAAAAAAAATGTGTTGTAGGATTCAAAATGTAGATAGATACGATGTGTTTAGTGTAGACAACTTACCTCAATAACGTTGGCGGAGAGCTCATTGCTGGCGGGCTTGTATTTGGCCATGTCTTGTTCGAGGGCGATGAGGCGGGCGGCGGGGATCTCTTCCTTCTTCATGCCGAAGAACTCGAGGATTCTATTGACAATTTTTATATTACAAATAAGTTTTTAAGTTAAGTAGTTAATTCACAGACCCAAAAAAAAAATACAAAAAGTGATGCTTGTAGTTAGATTAGATCTATGAGCAATTTTTTATTTATTTGTATCTGAACTGACGCTCACCTCTGGTGATCATCCTCATCGGCGTCGATGGCAACAGACATGATTCTGTCGCGGTAGGTCTTAGCAACAGGCTTGATCTCTTCAACATATTTATCGAAATCGCCATTTTTCTACAACAAAAGTAAATGGTTATTTTGTTGTAATTAATTGACAATACATAAACTAGATATTATACATAAACCATTGTACTATGGATGCCATGGAGATAATCGATAAACACATGTGCATTCTCAATAATAATATCATTTATAAAAGCCGTTTTTGTATCCCACTACTGAGCAAAGATTTCTCTTCTTTCTTTCCAACTCTCGGAGTTTGCAGCTGAATAAAATCTTGTATTGAAAATGTGGCTATAAAATCAAGACAAGTAGTAGTATAACTTTAAAAACGAACTAACAATAAAAACACAACTCGCTATAGAATAGAGGGACAATTTTCCTTTTAATTGAAGGCTATAAAATTACTCTTAATTATATGATTACTTTTATGTTACTATTCTCTTTTCCTTCCATCGACATTATTTTTCAAATACTAAAAGTACAAATGCACATTTTATTATATATAAAAATAGCATTATACAGACATAAGGAACCGGTATTTCATTAATTAAATGTACGTTTCCAGCATTTGAGTTAATCAGTGCCGAAATGCCGGCCGGCTAGCGCGGATATTGGCGAATTTCAATTTCTTTTTATTTCATCATCTGAAGTTGTCAAAGTAAGTAGGTAGGTTGTATTTAATCTGAGAGTTATAACGGGAAGTCGTCCGTTCTGATCACTGACCTACTAAAACCAGATACGAACGTAAAAAAGTGATACACTTTTTTTGCTGTATTGTATGGAACGTAGTGACGATGCTTTCACGCCACGTGGTCGGGAGTCGTGGCGTGGCCGCAATGACCTCTTGAACTTTCACCATTACCCATTCACGATTCACACGCGCTCGGTAAAAACTATGAGCTAGGTGAAGACGATTCGCTATTATATATAGTTACACTCTACGGCGAAAGTTAAAAAAATAATGCAGAAGTTCTATAGTATTATTACTATACTATGTTTTAGGGTGATAGAACTTAGGTACCTAATTAACAGCAAGTTCTTATAAGAAATTACCTAAAAGGTCACAACTTCACTTATACATATGTATGTTAAAATGTAGAAAATATGTGTAGGTAAGTATTCCGTGATTTAATTATCAGAGTAATTATTTATAAAATAATATCACAAACAAGTTTCAAATTAGAACACTGATAACAGCTAATATATCTCTAATGGGGAACCATTATACAGTTGAGAATGATATTATAATTGCCCCTAGTAAAATTATTATTACATATTAATTATTCCAAGCTTTGGCTACGAAAAAATTACATGGCTAGAAATGTGGTCTTACATGATCTTACATTACTCGTAAATTGAAAATGTAGGATGATTGTAATAGAAATATTCTGTTAAGATTTCTTACCTTGGATAGGAACAACAGGAGGTGGTATTTGATTTGTCCACCGAAGATCTTTGAGGCAGTCTCATGGGAGAACTCTACAATGAGAGGCATGCTCTGAACGAACACCCATTTTTTGAATGAATCTTCATCAAAGGTGCCTTCTTCATATTTGACTCGAGGTTCTTCGAACTGTTGACAAAAAGACAATATTTAAATAAGTAAGAAACATTCTATGAGCCTTAGTTTGTCTAAAGATATAAGTTACATTTGCCATAAAATAAATTATTGTTAATGATAAATGATTATGAGTCATCATCTTTTATAAATATAATAGGTACAAATTGCAACCACGTCAGTGCATACTCAATTTGACCTTAACTGGAGGTCAATGTCATGTTTTCATTAAGAGAAAAATTATCTTATTTATAAAAATTTAAGACTCGTTTATATGAGTCAATTAGATCAGATTACTTTTTGAATTAATATAATATTTGTTCCAAATATTTTACATAGCTGAGTTAAAAAATCTAATTTAATTTTAAATACAAATAAAGCCATGCTCACATTTTTGTACAGGACAACATCCTCAGCCTCTCCCTCCAATTCCTTGATAACTTTCTCATCACTGACAATAGCAAAGACCTGGTCATCAACAATGCCTGCTACTGCGAGGAAGGCAGCGGCCTTGGTAGTCTCCTGGTTGGGGAAGAAACCAAACACAATGACGGGGTTAGCAGCAATAAGTTCTTTGGCTTGTTCACTGGAGGTAACTTCAATTGCTGGGGGACCAGTCTTTTTCTTCAACCAAGAGATGATGTCATCGGCTTGGCGACCACCTGTTAAATTAAATTGAATATGAGATTACACTATATTAAATATTTAGAAACTTTTAGATCAACTGTGCAATTTTATTAAACGGTGAATTATGCGCACCTGATAAGTTATATTTCTGTAGAAAATCAAGTATGATAATATTTTCCTAATTACTTAGATATTTTTTGTTTTAGTCAAAAGATAGGAATTTTATACCTGTGTAGTCAATAGGGTTTCCATTTTTGAAGAACTTAAGGGTGGGGTAACCACGGACACCGTAGCTTTCGGCTAGTTCTTGTTCTTGCGTGGCATCAACCTTAGCCAATTTGATCGCCGATTGTTCATCTAGGAGCTTGGTTGCGGCTTTAGCATATTCCGGTGCCAGCGATTTGCAATGTCCGCACCATGGAGCATCTAAAATGAATAAAACACGTCTACACTACCCACACAAAGCGTGCACGCATGCACGTAACTGTACCGGCATCTTACCGACGTGTCAATATTCGTCACGCACATAAATGAGAAAAAATAATCGGCACTGTAGTCATATGCACTATTTCATTATTAAGTCACAAAAATTAAAACTTACAGAATTCCACCAGGATGTAGTTATTGGATTGTACTACGGCGTCAAAGTTGGATTTGCTGAGAACGAGTACATTCTCCTCTGTAGGCACATCGTCTCCGAGTGCGGCGCCCAGTAGGGCTAACGCTATGGTAAGCAATAAAACACGCATTTTGATATAGCCAATATCACTTAAAACCTACTCGGAAGACGAAGAGCTACGAAATGCCGACAAAGCCTAAATTTTGTGCCACTTCATTCGCTAGTCAGACTTGACGTTTGACGTGGCAGCGTCGAACGTTGTGTTTGGCTGTGATTGGTCAATGCTCTTGTTTTTAAATTAAACAAACAAATAAATATGGCGCTGACAAATTTATTCAGCCAAGGATATTTAGATTATTTAAAATGTAATCGAAATATTAACACTGTTGAGGTTGAAGTTTAAATATTTCTTGTTTTAAAAATATCAAAGACATACGAGGAGGCATATAATTATATTATGAATTTAAATTAGATTCTACCATTACAGCCAGTCTTAGAGTTTATTTTGTTTTGACTTTTAAGTTCTGACGTTTACGGACTTTACGGCCTAAAGTCTAAACGTCACTAAAGTCACTATATCACTATACTCACTATTATTACTCACATTTCAGTCACGCGTTTAGTCCAGCTGCTTTTTCTTAGAAATTGAATTGAATAAGTAATACAATTTAAATGCTGTTTATGAATTAGAACTTACTTTTTTATAAGATATAATAAGTCAGTAATTATGTTCGATTTAAATTGTTTTTATAAAACATCGACATCCGATTTTGTATCCACACCAGAAAGTTTTAATAAATAATTACAAAAGGGAAGAGCTCCTGAGCTTAGATGCAGAATGTAAATGTATGTTTAGTTAATATGTATACAATATAATTTAGGAGAACATTACATACTTAATTAAATTTTACAAATCCAAAAGCCCCGCAATTCAATTGAAGTACAGTCAGCAGCAAAATATTTACAGGACGTTTTATTAAAACGTGTAACATTTGATAATTACATACTAGTATATTTATAATAATATAAATCAAAATAGTCTTAAACATTTTTTTCTTTTTAATATTTTTTGTATTGACTGTACCACAATTATGCTACAAATGAATAGTAACCCACTACAAATGCCAAATGAATATAAACTGGCACTCACACGCACATCAATTGCAGATTTTATTTTAAAATTTGAAAAATTGGATGGCATCCAATTTTTATGCCTGTCCTTCCTCATTGACATCAGTTAGGAACAGCACATTACATTAGGTGTGTGTGACTAGACGATAAGGTAAAATTTGTTAATTTAACAATCTTATTGTGACCTATTACAGTGCCTAATGTTTTATTTGGCAATGCCTAATACCATTGGGATTATTTTAGTCATTTCACTTGAGTTAAAAATTGATACACAGTGAATAATTAGTCGCTCTTCTGTTATATATTGTCTATAAAATATTTCAGATGCCGGAATTAACTGTGGCTTCAGAAATATATGATGAATATGACTATAGCACTAAAACTGCACCAAGTATACAAGGAAGTGAGTCATATTAGTTATATTTAAGTAAATAAATATTATTATATAGTCTGTGTAACGATAATTCAAATTAATTAAAAATATTTAATTTTCAGATGTCATCTCCGAGTTCCCTTTTCTGCTTCCCAAAGATAAGAATAAAATAGAATATGATGAAGATAATGACTTAAATATAGAGAGACCTGTAAAGGAAGTTATAAAGATTGGTAAGTTCAACTAAGTTCATGAATATGTACTTACTTGATAAATCAAATTTCTTAACAATTTTAACTGATTGTAAACTGTTATTTTGTAGTTATGTGTACATACTGTGTTATATTATGTTTACATATCCTACCTACCCTAAGTAACTTATTTTTTCAGAGCATAGTCCAAGAACAAAAATAGCACTAGTTGGGCTACAAGTGTGGAGAGGGGCTTTTCTTATAGGAGATTTGTTAATCCACTTAGGAGTTAATGGAGACCTAAAAAATAAAACTGTGCTGGAGTTAGGTGCTGGCACTGGTCTAACTAGTTTCATAGCTGGCATCTATGCTAAGAATGTTATATGCACAGGTAGGCCGAAACGTTGGCGTGAAGTAAAACATAACGTCTATTGTTAATCAAATTACACTTTTCATATCAGCCTTTTCTAATCGACTTATATCTTAAAATGATTTTTAACAGAATGCTTTTTTAAATAAGTTATAATATTATATCATTACCAGTGCGTGACATTTTATAGTGGTGGTCCTTCGAGCCGGATGTTTTTCTTTTTTAATTTTTACTTTTTTTTAGATATTGATCTCGGAGGTATACTGGAACTAATAAAGCTGAATGCTAGGTACAACAAAAAGCTTATCCAGTCACAGTTCAAAATTAATGCATTAGATTTTATGGATACAACTTGGAACCAACAACTGACAAAAGACATAAAAGATGTGGATATTATTATTGCCGCTGATGGTATGTAATCCAATTAACAAAGATGCAATAAAAATTAATATAATATTAGTAATGGGAGATCAAGCTGTCATGTTCCACCAATTTTAGATAAACTATTCTCAACGGGTGAAACATTACAGCTGGACCCTAGCGACACTAGCGCATAAAGTGTATTTAGGATACGCGATAGTGCCAATTGAAAGCGACGATCATGGACTCAAGGGTGTGAATATTTATTTTATCTTTCTATTTCAGTGGTATATGATGACGACGTAACGGCGGCGTTCGTTGCTACCATACAAAAAATTTTAAACACCAATCCACCTAAAACACTTTACATGGCTTTAGAAAAGCGGTTTGTATTTACATTAGAACATATGGACTCGGTGGCGCCGTGCTATGAAACATTCCTATCCTTACTTGACAAGGTCAAGAATGATAATCTTAGCTGCACATGGACGGTAGAGCAGCTACCGCTAGACTTCCCTAAATATTTCACATACGACCGTGTGAAAGAATTAGTGCTCTGGAAGATATCATCGAACAAGTGTTAATTATCTGTGATAGTAAAATTATATTTTGTTTGATAGTCAAAACGACTGTTTTATTTCAAACTTAAAAATAGCAAATAATACAAAACTAGTATTATGGAAATCTCTATTTCAATTTGTTTTACTGAATTATAATAAAACAGAGTAGGTATTTGTGCAAGAAATTAGATTTAATTACATAAATAACAGTTACCTACGTGTAACTATGGGACATGTACAAAACTTTTATAAATTAATGTGTAAACAGTTTCAAATAACTTATAAATAAATAGGCACCTGCTCAGATTTTAATAACTCTTTAGAACGCCTACGTTTTATAAAGTATACAATGAAAAATTTTGTCACCAGAGATTTATAATATACCTAAATGTTGCTCATACGCCACTCAACTTTACCACTAAAGAAATAACTTCTGCAATTATATCTAAGCTTACAATTATTTCTGCGTAGGCCAGTGTTCATTGTACTTAGTAAGGAAAGTTTTCCTCAATTCAGAGTTTCTGGCTTGTTGGTCCTTTTCTTTACTGAGCGTCTCCACGCTCTGACCCAGACAAAGATCTCCCGAGAAGTGAATGATCACGACCTGCGTGTTGAATGTGACGTTTTTGTCTGGATTCTGTTTCACGTAGCTGCTATACGTTGTAGGCAAGCCGAAATCCATAGGGAATGGTAACGTAATATCTTCTACTGTGAACAATTATATCAATGATTCTTTGAAAAATTAAAGGACGCCGAACGACCTAAGCCTAATCATATTATTATCTAAGTATTGTCTAACAAGTCAAAGCTTAGAAACAAAATATAGGTACCTAAGTACCTACCTACTCTATATCAAAATGGATTCATGGGACTTTTAACTTAAGTAGGTATAACATAACGCCTGTTTGCGTGGAGGAAACTTGTGATTTGTTAAATAAGATCAAAGTACAGTCAGTATCAAATATATCATAGCAGGCAAGGTGATCAAATATATCGAAAGTATCGGACGAAACATGACGTAACGCCATTGAAAATAGAGACGTTAACTGCTTATTTGAGCACCTCGACCGCTACGATGCATTTGATGATGATTGTACCTAGAGAAAATGAACTAACGGGTGTTAAACTCCTCTGGGCCTTGTACGGAGGAGTCGCCGGTGCACTCGGGCCCGCATCGACCGTCTTTGAGAATCCCTCGCATGGTCGTTAACTTACTGATCGCTTTCTCATTACTCTTGTTGGTCTGATCGTTCTTATGCTTGTCTATGTTGCGTAGAAACTTTTTCATCTAGAATAGATAATAATTATCCTTGATGAAGACAGTCATTTTTGTGGATCTTTTATCCATGAACAAACAGTGACGTATCGACATTAACGGTTAAGTACTTATGTTGTCTTCTGTCCATTAAAGAAACTTAGGTAAGTACCTACCCATGTTCGAAATGTCTAGTAGGTAAAATTAAAACCTATAGGTAGTTATGCATATTATGTTAAGTAAGTACTACGTAAGTACCTCTTAATCGTGTCAAAGTAGGAATGTAGGTAGGTTTTAATTTTAATAAATTATAAGATTAAAACAGACCTACATTCCTACTTACAACGGTTTAATGTTAGTAAGTAGGTAGGTAGGTAACTTAATAACTTAAGTTATATTATTACCGTCTTTGAAATTTTCTTTGGAGGATCTTGATAAGACATTTTCGGTTCTCCTGGATTGCTTCCAACCACGCACATCGTGTTTTTCGGTAAATCGAAATCTGAATATACCGACGTCTGTCCTTCTACTGGCTCCTTTTGTCGCACAGAACCTGTAACGGATTTGCTATTGGACGGCACATAAATGTTTTTTTCTGATTGAATTTTTTGAAATGGTTTTCTATTGCGGTTTTTTTCTTTTCTTTGAGACGAGGCCTCATCTTCGTTAGATAAGCTTTCTTCTGATGTAGATGGAAAGACTTCGTTCAAGCTTAGCACTTCAACATTGCAATCCTCGAGAATGGTTGTGTTTTCAATGTCAGGCACGTTGCATGGATGGTCAGTCGAATGAATGCTGATAAAAGACTTTTGTCCGGAAGTTAGAGCAGTCAATCCGGTGTCCTCCACCGAGCCATTGGGCTTTTTTGATACTGTTACTGATAAATGTAAATAAATTAAAAACAAAAAGTAAAAAATATTTACCATAAACATATAGGTAACGCATTATTGTCCTCTAATTAGGTACCTACCTACTTAGCTTACTCGTAGCTATGTTCCTATACGTAGTGGTACAATTAAATAGGCTTTTATCTGCTACCTCTAACGTTAAAAATCGTACCTACTATATCGTTCTCGCGGAAAAAAAATGGCACACATTTCATTAAGTAATATATTATCTTCTAGGTACCTATCTACACTTACCAGCATAAGAACAACTTTCTGTCGCGTTGCAAGCTATCGCTTCGCCTAAAACAAAGATAACGGAAGATGTAAAGTAAAATATTCAATGCAATATGATCCAATGACATTCGGTATGAATTACCTTCATCCTCTGGCGTCTGTGTAAATATTTTGTTTATATCCGGTAATTTGCGGGCATTCTTCGAGTAGTATGACATTTCTTAAACAACAAATTTCGGTTTGTGAACTTTGTCAAATTGCTTCCCATTTTCTCTATCGCCTGTCAGTAATTGTGACATTCCAATTTTAATTTCTTTGTTTGTTAGTATGTTTAACCTTTTCCGATTAAAATGCAAATGTTTTTTTGCTAAATTTATACGTATAGTTCATTATCCTCTTAGATCATTCTAAATAATAAACTAGGTGCCTACCCAAACTTAACAATATTTTTATTTGCTAGAAAAGTAGTGAAAAGTTCGGGTATTGCTCGTTTACATAAAATTATTTTATAAGATTTATTATTGACAATTATAAATTATTAACAAATTCGCATATCTGCGTCACTCGTCAGCAAAATATATTTTCTCGCGCAATGCAACTCTAGAATCCCTCGTTGCTAAGTAGGTTCAAAACATTTTTGCTTTCTTTTGACACAATATTCTTTTTTACATCTTAGGGTCTCTCAAAATGAAACAAAAAGTTATTGAAAATAATTATTATTTCATTTTATAAGTACGAGTAGTCCTAATTAATAATGAACAATATTAGAATAATAAAATTATTCCATTTAAATAAAAAAAAAACAGCATAATTGTAAAATACTGCGATTAAATGAAATAATTTGTAAAGTAATAGTAAAAACAATGGACAGTATAATGTATGTACCTACGTAACTGACTAACGATCTATTTATTAAACATATTACAATAGTGTATTATCCGATTATGGTAGTACATTGAGTGGTATTAAGGCAACTGGACACCCTGCAGTCTTTCTTTCTTATTTTCAAAATGGAAAATCTATATTTATTTCATCAACAAGTTGGCAGTTTTAGGCTATTGAGCCTAAATGGCGGCAGTGACGTAGATAAAACACCTTAAATACTAATAGCGTAACATTTTACGTACTATATTTGTGTGCGTTCACGTACAAATGTAGGCCTAGATGGTTTTTGTAAAACGATGTAAATAACATCAATACCTAATACAATTAATATACACCGACCCAGACTTAAATGTGTATGTTTAAATGAATATTTTCGTTTGTACTAATATATATAATATGCTGATAATAACTAATAAAAAGTTAATTATTGCTTTGTCAAGACTTCTTTACATTTAACCAGTTCTTAAACTATAAATATTGCTATTGCTTATTATCAAGAAAAGCAATCTGTTCCAAGATTAGGGTGAATAATGGAAATGCGAAATGTCATACAATACAGGGCGTAACACGAAATATACCAAGGGGTTTTTTGTTTTAAAAAATTGAATTTATTGATCCACTTAGAATCATAAGCGAAATTTGTGTGCAATTCGAGTTCTTTTTTTCTCTTATCTGATACGATTAAAGTCATGATTCTGTGTAAAATAATCATGAAATTGATGAATATTGTTCATAAAGTAGCAGTATTTAAAATCATTTAAGCGAAAACGACCAATAACTGCTTGTTTCCAATCCATCACAGTCTTTCAGCACACATTTATTTCGACTTATTTCAGTTTTTAATGGTTTGGCGATTGGCAATATATTTATAATCATGATTAATATTACATAAAGTAGCGATGAAAGTGACAAATTTAGATTTAATTGTTCTAATCTGAGACTAGATTACATCACAATATCCTTTTCTGATTCACGTTTTATTTTCCACTTTTTATGAAATGTAGCAATCCATGATTAAGTCTTGGTTCTCACCAAAAATGTAAATAAGACATACAGCCATCGGCGCTCTTTCCCAACAGATTAAACGATATTGTTTTGAAGTGTAGCCGATTAAATATTATATACAACTACACATTACCAAAATTACTAACAAGACGAAACATGCCAACCAATTGGACCTTAACTTCATAGATATAGAGTCCAATTTATCTTATGCAAAATGAGGTGTTTCATTGAACATCACAGTGAATTATTTAATTAGAAATAAACATTAATTTCATTAAACGAAACTTTTACAACATTGACGTACAACCTTTAAATTGGCAATGATCGAGACTACTTGACAACATAGATATTTTACTAATAACACCATTATTTACTACGAGTCTGCCATTGTTAAGCATCATGAAAGATAACGGTAAAAATAGATAAGGCAACTATCATTTTTGTACACGTCTACAAGATTCATTGAACACTAGATCTTACAATCCGGATTTCACAAAATAGTGAAGTAAAAATACTATCAAGCTACCATTACCTACAGAGTCCTATTTATTATAGTATAAAATAGCCAATTAGCGTCATGCAATTTTAGACACTGATAAATGTAGGACTTATTTCCAAATCCTAGGTTAACGAAAAAAGCAGCGAAACAATACCTAAATTGCAAACTTTTTTTGTATTTATCGCTAGTACATTATTTTTTAAGATCATAATAATTTCGACTATTCAGAACATAATTATCACAAAGTAATAAATACAAAGCTTTGTTATTTTCCTATTTTAATATACGCGTCAGCGAATACGTAGTTTTAGGATTGTATGTTTATGAAATTAAATATTTTTCGCGATGGATCATTATTAACCACCGTGCTCCCTCAAATCCAGAACAAAATGCTATAATTTACCATGTAAATAGCATCGTCATCCATTATATGGACATAACTAACATCTAAAATTTTTTGGATTGTAACGGAATAATATCACCTAATCAAATTACTAAAACTTAATTTTGACGAAAATTGATTTAAGTAGTTGATATGGCGCCAAGGCAGAAACGCAATGAATATGTAACATCGAATTTTTTCTAAATTTTAGTACAAAATTATCATTAAAACGTAAAATATATAGACGAATCTAAAAGTGAAATCGATATTTATTAAGTCGACATTACTATCATTTACAGTCTTTGAAATTGATCTACGTACGATAGAAAAGTGTTTAGGAACGAGTGCACTTTTGATTCGTCCGCTACGACAAGCTTCGTACTCGCGGCCTGGCTCGGAGGTACGCGTCACCGTTTCAACAACGAACGGGAGAGTATTTGCTATACGGACCGTTTCCTCTCCGATATCGACGACCGCTTGCGACTCTGGATGCTGCCGGAGGACATCTTCCTTTTGGTGTCGCCGTTGGTGGACGTAGAGGGGGCGTTCTTATTGAAATTGGACCCGGGGCCGGTCAGTCTGTTGTTCAAATTGGGAGTCTTCCTCCTGACGGAGGGTGAGGCCTCGACGTTGTTAAGCTTGGCGGTGGCGATCTGCGGTTTCTGTTCTATTATGACTGGTTGCTGGTACTTGCCGACGGCGTTCCAGTGTTCGCGCTGCGCTCGAAGAGACTCGCGCATCTTCTCTTTGGCTTCGGCGTTGTCGGCGAGCATCTGGTTCAGCATTTGGATCGTCTGGTAGAGCGCTATAGGGCTCAGGAGGCCGAAGTCGTGGAGGGAGCACATGTGCAGGACGAAGTTCCTGTAGAGATTCTTCTCGAGAAGTTCCTTACCCTTCATCTGGAGGAACATTTGGCAGGCGAGCGGGATCTGACAGTCGCCGACGTAGTTGTATTTCATCACGTGGAGGTTCCACATCTTCATGAGTTCCTTCTCTCCCTCATTGACGTCGGTGAATTCGTCGATCATCATCATCGTCTTCTGCTGGAGCCACAGCGGGTCTGTCTCACTCTCTGAATCTATGTCCAGCTCATTTGGATACACTGGCAGGCATGTGATGGTGTGATGATACAGTCTGGTGAACAAATCATTATCATTAGACATACTTATTGCTATTTTGGATACTTTCGATACTAAGAAACGGTCTAAAGAATCAAGACCTCTATTTATAAGCGGGGTTCGACTTGTTTTATTCAAATTGTCGTCCTTTATGTATTTCGATCTAGTACCTATGTTGTTAATTGGCAAGATGTTATTTTTACCTATTGTGTCCGGTGAGATAGGGCCGCTGTGCCTCCACCATCTCGCTGTCGTCGAGCTCAAGGAACTCGGCGAGGCTGTGTCGCTGCGGACGCCGCCGTACGCGAGGTCTCCATATCAGCACCCTGAACAAATACACGTTATACATATTGCCACTTCCCCGAGTTTACTCTAACCTACATTATACAAACAGAAGTTGCGTAAAATTGTGATTACTTATGTAGGTTATTAGTTACACAAAAATTTGTATATGATGTAAAATCGACCTTCACAAGGTATACATTTAGGTTTATATGTATTAAATATTTGTGATAAACGCACGTTTCATCATCCACGTGTATACAAATTAAATAACTTGTGCATCAGAATGGTTTTATACATTAAATAAAAGTTGTCACTACATAAGACATCAACATATTAAATGTATGTATAACGCGACACGTCACTCGGGTACAAATCCGGCTTTAAACATAGTAAAAAAAAGCGCTTTTAAACATTCCAAATTAAATTGAACGCATCAAACAAGTGGTCTCTCAATGCGATATAAATCAACAACCATATCATATAAAAGTTATTACAAGTAGTAAAGTGTACCTAGTGACAGGGACCCGCCTGGTGGGTCCGGCGCGAGGGCCGGCGGCGGCGGAGCGGCCCTGCGCCGCGATGAGGTCGTGCGGCGAGCCCGTGTACGATCCGTCGTACAACTCGTTGATCGACACGTCGATGCGCGCGCCACCCGGAATTGGCTAAAACATTATTATTACCTATTTAATAACAGTCCCAGCAATTTTCAAGTAAAGTAAGTGGCAGTTCTACCTAGTTGGTCATATTTGAAGTGAAGCTCAAGAGAAATTAAATTGTTATATAAAAAATAACTCAAAAAGAATTTATGGACCAGAAAAAGTAGCGACGAAGGAATAAACCCCATATTTTTATTCAAATAGTTGCTGTGCATAAGAACTTGTACTATTAGAGACAAATTTAATTCTACACTTACAAAGTAAGTAAAGTTGAATCTTGAATGGCAAAGCTTCAAATGCTTTAACAATGAGTAAAGGGTGCCGCAATCTAAGGAGCACCAGGGGCAGTGAAGATCGTCGCAGGCTTCTGTCTGCTGTCTGGAGTTGTTGTTGTATAGGAACTGGTAGATGATCTGCTGTCTTTTGCTCTCATCACTTGTATCTTTTGCTTTGTCTGTGGTACAATACTCGTTAATTAAACTTTGTGTTAATTAATCTTTTATTTATAACTAGCTGACCCAGCGAACTTTGTACTGCGTTTACAGGTTTTTTTTCATATTTTCTCACCTTGGAGTTCCACATATATTTTAAGACTAAAATTAGCCAAATCAGTTCAGCCGTTTTCGAGTTTTCTATGTTCTGCCAAACTCAGGCAGAACAATGTTAGTCAGGTCAGTATGAAATATTCTATGCGACCTACTCATACTCCATGCTTACCAAACTTTCATAAAAAAATTGATGTTAATAAATTAGGTAAGCCATTTTGGTGGAATTCGACCACACAAGTGACACAAGATTATTACACATAGAATTATCAAAATCACATTAATGTATGCATTGCTCAAGATAATCAACTTAATTCCTAATCAGATACAGGTACAGAACAAGATGTAGTGAAAATATAACACAATGAAAGATATTATGAACAGTGCATCACCTTTAGCATCATTCATGCTTTTCTGTTGGCTACCTGAAGGTCTCTCTTTGCTTGTGACTGAATCTTTCTTCACGCCATTGCTTTCACTACTTTGTTGGTACAACTTTGGGCGGTTGACTAAACCATTGGTAGGCTCATGGCTCCAGCTCAATTTTAATTTCAACAAAGGTCTGACTTTAAATATATCAAATGGATTAATTTCTGATTGAATTCCATTTTCCTGAAAATTTATTAAGTGAGAAACCTATATGATACAATATTATTTTCAATTTGGTACACTGACAACAAAAACACTATTGTTATTTTTAATGTTTACAAAGACCTATTCACAGAGCTACTTACATTTGGTATTGTTTCCCACTGAGCCATAAGTGCCTTGTGTGGAGACCTGGCTATTGTAGCACTCCGCCCCCCGGGTGTGGCGTCATGGAGTACCAAGTCATACTCTCCATTAGTGAGTAGGCAGCGATTATGCTTGTCATACACAATAAGCTCACTGCCATAAAGCTTGCTCCATTTGTTTTCAGATGTTGTGCTATTATGGTCTGAAGACTTGAGACGTTTTGTAGCTGGTTCTACAATATTTTATAAAGTTACAAAAGTTTCATCAAAATTAATAAAATAACTTCACCTTACTATACTGGAGCTATGATTGAAAGTCCAAAAATTTAATTTCAAAATATTTACTTACCATCTACATCTCCATTCATAATTTCAGTGGAACTGGCAGCATTGTTGGAAGTGTTTCCTGTATTCCTAGTAACAGTGACTCGTAACATTAACATATAAGACTTTACATTGGGCCCTTGTGACGGACTAAAGGTGTCACTAGAAATGCTTACAGCTGATGCCATGGCTGGGGGCTCTGATGTTGATGGATTCAGAGGCAAAGAACAGCTACCAACCTGAAAATAAAAGTCCTAAGTAATATGATCTGATACATATCACATAGTGTTTTTTTGGAGAGAAAAATGTAATATTTTTGTATGAAAAAGTATACTTAAATGAAATACTTAATTTTTTTTAAGTGCAGATCTGATCTAGTCATTTGTTATGGATAGAGAACTAAGCTAAACGAAAGTTTATATTTAGTATGTATACATATTTAATGTTCACTCACAGAAACTTCCACAATAGCAGAGGAGCTCTCTTTCCTTTTCTTGTGGCATATCTTTAGTAACAATGTTTCTACTTTAACTTGATAGTCTCTTGGATCCTCAAGACTCTTGTCATAGAAGCCTAAAAATGTTAGTGTCATGTAACCACCAAGACTGTTGGGCTGAAGCTCTGTACTCTTCTTTAAAGTAATCTTTTCCAGCAAAGAGTCCACCTTAAAACCCGTGCGACTTTTGTTGCTTCTAGACATTCGCCTTTTCATATATGATAGGGTCCTATTGAGGAATATTGGCTGGAAACAAAGAAAATCGTGAAAATTCGAAAACTTTAGCAGCAAATGCAAAACTAAATGCTTTAGGGCCCTCGATACATACCGACAGCATATTACGGGTCCGCAGGAATCTATAAATCTGGGTTGGTTCTGTAAAACGAAAAATAGCATTATCTAGCACAAATTATTATTCAATACAGAACGCTTACGATCTAACAGTAGAACTTACTTTCAAATGCTTGTAAAAATAACTCATGGTCTGCTTGTAGGTGGTCGATTTTAGAATTTTTACTTGTTTCACTGTCTTTTTCGCGCTTTTTGGGGGGCATTTCTGCTTATTTTAACTAATTATCAACTAAACCGCCAAGTTCATCGGTTATCGGTTCGTTGACTTGACTGACATGACATTTGACAGGTGGTCGACATTGCAGGCGGGCAGCGTCAGTATTACCATAGACTATCTAATTGTCTTAAGGAGAAGTAACTATATTGATAATACTATTCATACTTCAAGGTTACTTCCGGTTCCCAAAGTATATTTGAGCTCTCGCTTTTAACATCGAAGTAAGTCTTGCTATACTAGTTAGCACACTAGTAGTTACTGAACCGAAATGTCAATGTCAAAATAACAAATGTAGTTTTGAATTAACTATTTTTGTAATGAGTTACTAAACATTTAATTCAAAATGTTATAAAAGTAAAAACAGTGTCATAATAATGCAAAAAGTTTCTCTGAAGACAAAAGCTATTAAAAAAAAGATTAGAATTATACAGAAAAATGCTGTAGAAGCTGGCCTAAATGGAAAACTTCGACACTATAATTACATTTGCAATTATAATTATGAAACAGCGTATAAGGCAAAAAACAGAAAGCTGGTGGTGGTGGCTTTTGTAATAGTTTTTCTATGTGTAGTGATAAGCGTGAGTGTAGGAAATAGTATTTTAAGTGTAAGATGTTTGCTACCTAACAATTACCTAGTGTGGGAAGCGACGCGTCCTCTCGCTGATTGCGGTTATTGCACGAACGTTACGAAACCAATTATATTACGGAACGTCTCCCGGCGTGACTTCGCTGTAAGCAAATTATTCATATCTTTCACACCTGTTCATCATTACATTTATTTTAAGAATTTTCTATTTTCAGAACTATGCTTATATATCTAAACCCATTATAATTAAAAATGCTATTAGTCATTGGAGAGCCACGAAAGAGCTAAGTTTTTATACATTTAAGAGGCTTTATGAACAGACTGCAGGCAGCTATGAAAGTCTTGATGATGGATGTCAATTTCTAAATTTTAAAACAGATTTATTTACACTACAAGAAGTCTTTGACATGCCAGATGCTAGAGCTAGGAATGAACCTGGCCAGAAACCTTGGTATGTGGGATGGTAAGTATAGTAAGTTAAACTTACTACCAACCACTTATCAGACTTATGTAAGTTATAAAAATAATATAATATTTTGTTATTTCAGGGGAAATTGTCATCCTGATATTTTAACTAGAGTGCGACAATATTATGATATACCAGATTTTTTCCCAGAAGATGCAGAATTTCCAGCAACTGAAAATATCTTTTTTGGATATGAAATAGGAGCTGTTATGCATGTAAATAAATTATATTTTGTCTTTGTTTGTATTTAAAAATGTGATAAGAGTTTATTAAAAATTGTTTCTGTCCAAATTAATTAGAGCCAATTTTTTTTTTTAAATGTAATATGTTTTTTGTCAGAAAAGTAATAATTTCATATTGGTATAATTGGATTAACACTTGTTACTGTTTTTGTTGTATAAGGTCTATTTTACATTTATATTAGGATTTAAATACTGAAGAAATAATTAGTTTTAGATGTTCAACTACTGATTATTATTATTTTTATATCATGCTTTATAAATAAATGTCATATTATGTACTTCATTTTCTTTTAGCTGGACTATATTTCAAGACTGATGTGGCAGGGACAAGTAAGAGGTTCAAAAAAGTGGTATATTGCTCCTGTACCTGAATGTGATCATGTTTGCCATAACTTGGAATATTATGTGGAAGCAGGTGATATAGGTAGGTAAATATTACTAGGTAAAACTCTTACGGCCGTGTTTTATGATTTGAGTAACATCTTCCCTTTTTTTCAGTGTTTTTGGACACTAGACTTTGGTATCATGCTACTAGTATACCAAAAGGTGAATTTTCAATGACTGTACAATCTGAATATGGATGAGGAATGAGGACCAAATTAGTTATTTAAGTATCACAAGTACAAATGATACATTCTTTTTCACATATCGAGTTGCCAAAATTTACAATGTCTTTATTTACACAAAATTATTTATTTTTCTTTTTTATTCTTAAGGTGCCATGAAATGTAGTGCAACTACCTACTATTTTTTGCCAAATTAGTTATAAGTCTTGCAATATTTAATTTTAGTATAAAATTTACATGGAATTTGATTAATTCTACTTTGAATTCTGAATAAACTTTTATAAAATATACTACTTTAATTTTGTACTATGTTCCTATCAATATCCCAATAGGTGTGAATAAATGAATTAATAATAAAAAAAACAGTAATTAGTTTAAAAGTTGTATTTTCTAAATCTAGATTTAAAAATATTTAGTGAAGGATTGGTATGAATGTTATTAACTCATAATTATGAGCCACACAGTACACAAAATATGAATAAGAAAAATTTGACAGCCAATATGATAAAACTATTCTGACCAATCCTTCACTATAGTGACTGAATATTGTAAAGTTCACATAAAGAGATCAGGTTTGAAACTCGAGGGCACAATAAGCTCATAATGGATGGCACTGACTGTAGTTACACATCCTAACAATAATTCTAAAATTAGCATGACTGTACAGCTCATTGAACCCAAATGCATGAAATGCAAACTTACAATAGCAAAATAAATAAATATCTCATTCAACCAGATAGATGCCAGAACTTGAATGGATAAATTTAATTGACATGGCATAGTAATATCACAAAAGAAATGGTACTTGCATGGTACCTGTGTAATGGACATTCATATTTTCATAAGTATTGCAACTGCCCGAATGGCTCTTGGGAAGGTAGACACAGCATCTGGACAGAGAGGTGATGTGTAGTTTGTAGACTGATATTTTTTATGAATTAGAAGAACTGCCATACTCCCAGTACAGCATCTTTTATTGCTTCAATATACTGTGCTGGCACCCAGTACACCCAATACCTAGATGCTTCTGTAGGTCCTAATTGAAGACCCTAAAACAAACAAATCTCATAAGTATTTAAGAAAATGAAGTCAATAATTAATATCTGCAAATTTTGAGTTAAAACTCACCATGATGTGATATTCTTCATGATCTTTAATTGGTTCAGATGTTATACCTGAAAAACATTAAGAAACTTATAGAATAACAATATACTACTCATGGATAAAAAAATTAAAAAATGTATAATATGTACTTTTAATAGAAGTCATGGCAAGTTTTTCTGTGCGTTCTTTAGTTCCAAGCCAGAGTTGGTCCTGTTCTGGCTTAAACGTCAGACGAACCTTGCCACCATGCTTATTTAACATTCCACTCAAAGGTACAGGTGGAAGTGGCTCCTGAAAAATGAAAATATATTTATAATAGATAGGACATAAATTTCAAAAGAATAACAGTTTTGAAGAATTAAATACTACCTTTACGCCTTTGATTCCAGGCATGGCATCTGGAGGGATACCCTTATCCAAAACTTTCCTGTGAATTTTCTGCATGCATAAGGGTTCCTTACTTGACTGGCCACTAGCTTTTTCATCAGATATTTCCTAAATATAAAATTTGTATAATTACAAGTATGTAATTCTAATAAGATACACAACAATGTTGGTAACTGAACATACCTTTGGCACACTTTTTACAGCTAATATATCATCCATTTTCGAGCCTACGAGCATGACCTTTCCTCCTTTCACAATTCCTGCTTTCCTTAGTGTCATATCATCTCGTGCCATTCCTTTGATTAATAATTTTTGTGCAGACAGTGGCACTCCACATATCCTTTCCAGATGGGCCTTTAAATCTAATACAGACGCATCATATGCAAATGTGATGTCATGTTTGACTTTATTAAAGACTACAGTAAATTCGACCTGTTCTGGAATTTCACAGACTTCTGATTCTTCGACTGATTCCGATGTACATGCGGTGCTCTGTGTGGGAGCTTCCGTGAGATTTTTTTCGACATTTGGCTTGCTTTCTAGCTCGGTCTTCGTGCCATTCGATAGCAAAGCATTTGGATCCCGATTTTCTGTAGAATCTCCCTTTTCGGAAGCTGACAAATAAGAACATAACGTGAGTTAGCAAAAATTCTAGAACAAAAGCTCCTTGTTGCTTTTTGGCAACAAAGAAATGACTCGATTATTAAATGAAAGAAATATCAAAATACTCACCAATACAATCCATAATTTAAAAGAGTTTTGTAAAAGAATACGAATTACTAAAACACTAGAGTTGTTTAAAAAAAATAATTAAAATATAGCCGACCGAATGACATGAAGCAACAAATTTTTCGTCACCATTGCAATGCGTTCAGAAACATTTGTTTTGTTTTCGTATGTTGAGACACGGTATTGAATTTAGTAAATTAAGATTTAAAAAATGCTCAATAATTTCAAATATTTATTTTAATAAGCAAAAAATGTACCTAGAAAGTGAATATCATTATTGCTAAATAAATTTTATTGTTTAATTATAAAAGGCAACATAAAATGTCGTCTGGCTCACGCTTTATTCCATTTGCAAAATGACAGCATGCCTTTGGCATGGTTATTGTCTCCATGGCGGCAAATTTGTAAACAAACGTATAATAAATAAATTAGTCTTTATTTTTAAATAAGCTGTGTACTTTTCATAAAGTTAGGAAAGTATGAGTTTTAACATTGACGATCCTTTAGCAGGAATTTTAAGCGATGGCAGTGACGATAGTTTTTTCGATGACGATATTTTGGGCAAGAAAAAACAGATAAAAAAGAAAAGCACCCCTTTGGCGGAAAAGAAAAATACATTATTTGAATTAGGAAGCAGTGATAAGACTACAACGCAGCCTAATTTAGTTAATGATAATATGAAAGATGCAGCTGCAAATGATTTTAAATATGAGAAACCAAAGTCGCCCGGTCCAAGTTCATTTAGTCGAACACTTTCTAAGGAATCGATAAAAGTACAAAACACGGATTCAAAAGTTAAGTTAGATTTCGGCATATCGAGTAAGTCACCGGCTAAGGTAAAGCTTGCTTCAAGCGCTGAGACCATAGATATTCCGAGTAATGTAGTTTCAGAACCAAAAAGAGAACCTCTGAAATCATTGGAAAAAGGAAAGAGTTCGCAATCGTTATTAGATGATATTCTAGGTGGATTGCCAAGCAACACTACCGGAACTCGGCCAACAACTGGGGCTAAGTCCCAAGAGTTTGATCTCGACTCATTTTTAGGTAAAAGCGAGTCTAAACAAACGCTAGCAACAAGTAAAACTGCAGTACAGAAATCTCAAGTCAAAACAGAAACCACAAAAAAGGAAATCCAAAACAAATCTAAAAAAAATGAAGACTGGCTCGGAATATTTCAAAATAAAGATGAAGATGACGATTTTGATAACAATACTGGTATGCCATCGTGGCTTTCCAGTGGAGAGTCAAAGAAAAAGAAAACAGTTGTTGCTGAAGATCCAACTCTTAAACTGAAACAAAATATAGAACAAGATCATACTGAAAACATACATGTAAAACAAAATACAACTGAATCAGAGTTTGATTCAAAAGTAGAACAAATAACAAAAACTGTTCCCAGTAATTTTTTGCAAGGAAGTAACGATGATATTACCGCTGAAAGTGCTGCATTGTATTTGCAACAGCAAGAGGCACAGCTGATAGTGGCACTGCAACTAAAAGCCCAGGAAGAAAAACTAGCCGGGATGCAAAGTAAGTTACCTACTTAATAATGCTACAGTTTACTATAGATACCTATTTGTCTATCGAGTGATTTTCTTTTTTCCATTAAGCGAGTTGTGGGCCTCAATATTGTGTAATGACTCAATTGGATCGAATATACATAGTTCAGTAAGTACTTACCTAAGTATATACATAGTTCAGTAAGTACTTACCTTTTACGAATTATCTGAGTTACAGCAGACACTTAAAACATTATTAGGTATACACTATAAAATAATTTGAACTGAATTAGTGCGTCAAATGGAAACCCAACGCGTACAGCGGGAAGCGGCGCTTGCGCATCACGCGTCGTTTGATGCCATGTTGCAGCGGCAGGCGGCGCACCGGCAGCAGATGCAGGCGATTATTGCGACACACCAAGAGCGAATCACACAAAGAATAAAGGTATTACACTCAGATTTTTTAACTAATTCTTACTTATTAGCATCTACCCGCGACTTCGTTCGGTACTTATTTCGAATGATTTCCGTTGTAAGAACTTTTATTTATCCTTCCACGGAACTCCAAACTATCTCGATAGCAAAAAATAATAACGTGGCTCCTTGACTTTTTAATTGTTTTCTTGATAATTTAACGCGGCGGACAGATTGAGAAAAACTAAATACCGACGTGGTGACTTACTTATTATTTTGACATTCTTCCAGGCACTGTTAGGTACAGAGTTCTCTGAAACTGAGGGTATAGAGGTACCCGAAGCCGATGTAGAAAATACATCAGAACGTCGAGAGACCCCCCACGTGAAAGAGAAGAAACAGCTGTTACAGCTGGTTCAATCATTACAGGAGAACCACGACAAAGAAATAGACTTAATGGAAACCTCTTATAGGTGCTACATTAATTACCTACCTATCTATTTACTTTATCCGCGTAAAACATTTTTGCCTTTGAATTTTTTGCTTTAGCAACCTATAAGCTTATTACACCAACTATATGAGTAATGAACGTAGACTTCCATTAAATTATAAGTGTCTTTCATTTTCTTACCTACTCCATAATAATATTAGATAGGTAAGTATATAAAAACTTACAATATCTCATTGGTATTTAAACCCAAATCAACCAATCGGCGGAAAGTTTTCCCAATTGTACCATAACCGCTATAAAAGTCATAGTAATTTTGTATTGATTCTCTCTTCTCTCTTACTATCATAATTTTACCTCAATACATATCTCGTTTTATTGTAGAAGACAGCTAGCGTTCCTGGAAGTGTCACTAAGTCAATCAGAGGAGAGGATGAAAGAGGAAAGCGATAAGCTGACAAAATTCTACACAGAGAAAATTAATTGGTTGGAAGAACATCATGCCCTATTTAAAAAGTTGGCTGAAGACAATTTGAACACTCTAACAGAGAGGCATAAGGTCGAAAATGAAACTTTAAGGCAGCAGCACTTGGAGAATGTTAAAATTTTACAAGAACATCATGCGTCACTTTTAGAGAACATAAAGTAAATATTGATATTTATTGTCTACTGATTAGAAGGTGAAAATTATTTATAGGCACTATGTAGGTAGTACTAGTGCAGTATTTCATGTAAAATATCTTCCAGAAACGCTGTGAAACAAGAGCACGCGCTGATAAAAGACTCCGCTGGTTTTTCGTCGGATCTACAAACACTAGTGATGGACGTTAAAGAAAGCAAAAACCAATGCTTAATGTTGGTCGAGAAAATTGAAACATTTACGGAAAATAATAAACATGATACTGAGAAGAGTTTGGAAACCAGAGAAACGCAAATAAATGGTAAATACATTACTGTTGGTATAAACTTTAAAAATAACGTACCTATACTTATTTCCCGTTAGATATTTCTTCTATAATTAGGTACCTAAGTTTTGTTAAAGACCGGAAAAGTCCCAAACAATATACCTATAGGTACCTATCCTTATTATTCTTAATGTAGCTAAATAGACATGGTACATCTTAGAGAAGTTTATACAGTCTTTGAAATTAGTATTTAATGAAATATTAACTTACGTGACTTTTTATTCTTATTCAGATATGATCCAGCAGTTAAAAAAAGAAAGAGAAAATTTTGACTCTGAGAAATCAGAGAGTAAGGATATGATTAAAATGCTGGAATCTAGACTAAAGCAAATGACTGCGGTAAGATTTAATTCCGATCATTATATAAATTTCGATTCATAATAAGTAGCTAGTTATTATGATGATCTACTTAGTATAGTTACCTACTTAATTATTTTTATAGATGATAGAAGACGAAACTGCTGCTTTAAAACAAAAGAAAATGGAGTTTGAATTCGAAAAGGCCACATTTAATAAACAAACAGAGTTTGCTAAAAATGTACTAAAAAGGCAAGACGAAGAAATAAAAGTATGTACAAAGGAATTAAATGATTTTAAAGTAGAAATAAGATGACATTCAAAATTTGTAATTTGAATTTCAGATGTTAAAAGAAGACATCCAGAAAGAGTATAATGACAAAATTTCAAAAATAGAAGAGGAAAAGGCTAAAGCACAAAAAGACAATGCTTTTATCGCTAAAGAAAAAGCTACAACGCAGTCTTTAAAGCAGGATATTGAGGTATGTAGGTATATATATTTACTGAACATGTAAAAAGGTTTGAGTAGGTGCCTAAGTGTAAGGTAAATAAGTTTACCTAATGTTGAATTGTACATTTTTTTTTGTAGAAAATGAAAACGGAATTACAAGCCCAATTGGAAGAAGTTACTGAAGAAAGGTCGAGATTAAATATAGAGAAGCAGCAAATGCACATGGAAGAGCAAAGAATTTTAGCGAAGTAACCACTTAACGTGCTTTTATACTTGATGTAAAGATATGTGTAAGGCAGAAAATTATTGTCTTTTATGCTTTCAGGAGTCGTGATCTAGATTTGTTAGCTAAAACCGCAATAGAAAAACAGTCACAAGCTGATAAAAAATATTCAGAAGCGGAATTCATTCAAAGAAAGTATGAGGAACGAATGCGCCGCATGCAAGAACATGCAGTCTCGCTGAACACGAGGGAAAAACAAATCGCTAAGGAAAAAGTTGCATTATCTAGAGAACGGTTGAACCTTCACAACGAAAGAAAAGAAATAGAAAGTAGACAGTGTTCTTTATGTAAATCTGCTCAAAACACAACTCCTTGTAATAATTTTAACTCTAGATATTTTCCCGAATCATTTTTACAAGTTCCGGTGTCTAGAGACTTCACTGGAAATGCAACTTCGGCTATGAACGCTATTGAACAGGAAATGGCTCATCTGATGGGGAGAAATTATAGTTTAAAACATAATTCAGGTTTTGGGAACTATGATAGAGTAAGGCCGAATGTTACCGAGGAGATGAGAGCTGATGAGAGTCAACCGACTCATGTTGAATCTGGAACTTTCAAGGTAGGTTAGGTACCTAATATCACATTTTTTATGGAACGAGTGAAACATTTGACTTAAAACACTCGCCCGTTTTTTTTATTTTTTATGTCTATCTTATAATGCGAGATCCAGTCTAAGAAAAGTATACTACCTATGTCATAATTTTGAATTGTTGGTAAAAACTAGCCAAGCCAAATCCTGAACTTAAAACAAGTTCAGGATTTTCTGCACAGAACTTGGCACATATAGATCTTAATAATTGGGTAACGAAATCAACAATGAAGCATATCCCTACTAATATTATAAATGCGAAAGTAACTCTGTCTGTCTGTTACGCTTTCACGCTAAAACTACTGGACCGATTTAAATGAAATTTGGTACAAAGAAAGTCTGGAGCCTGAGAAAGGACATAGGCTATTTTTTAACCGACTGCAAAAAAGGAGGAGTTCCATGCGGACGAAGTAGCGGGCAGAATCTAGTTCTTTATAAATATTGAATTTGGCTCTCATTTCACACTTCGCACGCCTAGATCTAATCAAGAACAGGATTAACTAAAAAAAGTGTGGTTTTGCAGGATTTCATGGACCCAAAGTTTATGATGTTACGTTTGGATGTTCAACAAGTTATAAATAATTTGGACCAAAATAAGACTGATCGCGTCGAAATACTTGAAGACGATAAACACGAATAGTACCTACGATTTACTCATTAAGAAAGTTGTATTGTATTTCATACGAGGTGAGCGAATAAAAGTCTGAATTATTAGAATTGATTTAATTTACTTTGATGACTGTTACATGAACATCTATTAAATTTACACCAGTTTAGTGTTATCAAAATGTACACAAATGCTTATTTAAGCTACATGCTAACTAACCTATTTAAATATCTCATTGTAAAAATATAGGTACATAATCTTTCTAAGTAATATATCAATATAAGTACTACCTATTTCGATACTTCATTTCCATTCCACATTAGGTATTATATAATTACACCCATGGATTTGCTAAAATATTCAAATATTCTTTAAACATTGTTAACAGACAGGTGTATATGCAATTATAATTCTATGCACCACTTTCCATTCGCTCCAGTCTTTCATAAAATTGCTTTAAATAGTAACTAGTGTAAGTAATATCTTTATGGACGGCCTGGCCTTGCTCAAATTAATTAAAATATTATTTATAATTTAACACAGATCTGCATATTAATTATACAGAGTTCGGTATCTTAATGAGATATAGGATGAATATTCCAATAACCTACCCTACAACTTCTATACAATATTTACACGTTTTATGATATAAAATTTATACTTGCGTTCATGGCATTACCAAATAAGTTGGAAGAGCATTCGGGATTTAGAATCAAAGTAAAGGGCATATGATACCCAAAAAAATCTGTTACATGAATATTATTCATTTACATTTTACTCAGCAAAATAAAATAATTAATTTTCATTTTTATCACAGTATTAAAATTTCATGACAATAATATCAAGTTTAAATAATATTTTTCTTTCTTAATAATTCTATATTAATTCAATGACCGCACTATCTACTGAAGTATAACGATCGTCCGTTATGATTTTATGTCGATTTGAGGTTGTTTGGCGCACTTCACTTCTAGCAGCTGCGGGTAGTTCTCCACGATTGCCAACAGGATGCCGTCGATGTAATTTCTTAGCTGAACATTCACGTCTTGCTGCTCCTTCAAAGCCTTCTGCAACTGTAATAACAAAGTATTAACATTAAAATTCGATTAGGGGCTTACGCTGACTTTGATAATGCCGTGATGTCTAATGGTGCTAGTAATGTTTATACCTAATTGTGACGGTTAGTATAGTTAGCGAAGAACTAAAACATAGTTTGAAAAAGGTACCAATCCACCAGGTATTAAGAGATTAGATGAGAGTTAATGTACACAAGCATGCCAAGAAGTCTAGAAAAAAGCACAGTTAGTAAAAATGCGTACCTTTTCCAATTCTATGCTGTGATCGGTTTGTGTATCGTTACCATCGAGCTGTAAAAACGCATATAAATAAACATAAATTGCATCGCAAACAAATATGGCAATAAGCGGTAGCGACAAGTATTATGAAAGAACAAACAAACATAAATATAAGCAAAATGAGGGACTGAAATTGTTAGCGGATCGTTTATGTGGGTCAACACGACGTTAATTCAAAAGAAATACCTATAGTCAAACGGGTACGATTGTGTTTAGGGAATATGAGAAAACCATGAATATTTGTTAACTAATTGATGTCAATATCACAAAACAGAAAATATCAGTTATTTTAATTAAGGACCACAGCCATTAGTGGTGTTCTTTAGATAATTGCCACTAATCTTATTTGAAACTGATCGGGGATGAATGTCACATGAAATGGTATCGCGTTTTTGTGTGCACATGATTGGGTCGTAATGAATGTCTGTTGCTGACAGAACAGGTTTATATAAAAAGCTTTTCATACTTTACGATAGTTCTAGTAGTATAATGGAAAAATGTTAAGTTCGATCTTGCCGTGAGTGGTTTTATGCGCTACGCATAGTTATTCTTTTAAAATGAATTAATGAATCTTTATATTACTGGAACGAATCCGGCTGGAAGGACCAACTATACAGTGGACAGTTAACTATCGAACTAAGTATTTATAATTGACAACAAACACAAAACTATAATAACAACTAATCACTTGAAAAAAAAGGATTAATACGGAAAAGCTTTTAGGTATAATAAAAACTTTCCTGAATCCCGCCTTAACTGAGTTCAAATAATTTTCGTAAATACTAGACAATTTTACCTGATCATCGCTCATCTGCGAGAGCTCGTGCGCGAGTGAGTTGGTGGCGACGAGTGGACCGCTGACTCCGTCCAGCAGGCTGCGGCCCTCCTCCACGCCGCGCGTCAGGATCTGCGCTTGCAACTCCTCTTGCGCTTCTGATAGAGCTGCATAACCACAAAACATTTATTGTAAAAAAAGTGCATAAACATTTTTTTAAGATGATCCCGGCTAACTAAATCCATTTTTTTTTATCAAGGAAACTTCCCTGTATTAGTAACTTACATTTATTCTGAGTTCTAAGCAGCGTAAGTTCCTTCCTCAACTCATCAAGCCGCGGGTCGGGCGGCGGCGGCGGAGTCTCCCTCAGCTTCTGTAATTCCAGCTTGGCCGCCGCTAGCAGGTCGTTAGCCGCCGTTGCAGATTCCCTTTCCCTCCTCTCGGCTTCTCTAGCCGCACTCAGTTGAGCAACTAGTTCGCCAACTTGTTCTTGAGCTTCCCTATGAGCTCGTTGGGCGGCGTCAGCGTTGGCTCTAAGTGTTTCAGCGACGCCACGAAGTCTACCAACCTTAAATTCAATAATCAAAAGTTTAAATAATATTCAACTAAAACAGTTACAACGTATAATATTCTTATCATGCCGCTACCTTAATAGTTTTTTTTTAGTTTAAATAGCCGCTTTATCGGAATTATTGCATTAGGACTTCGTATTGGAGTATTTTATAATTATCCATAATGCTTGACTCTGATATTTATATACGAGGGTGGATCAATTAGTACCCGCGTTAAGGTAGAAAAAACTTTTTCAAAGATTTTTTTTATTATTCAACATAACCTCCTTTAAGGTCTTCACACTTATCCCGACTTTTTGGCCACTTATTTAACACCTCCAAAAATACGTTTTCTCAAACCCTTTAAAATACGCTTCTGATTATTATTAGGTATATAGAGGTTTTAAATGAAATTGACTTGGTAATTCAGTTTAGGTAATATGTATTGTTTCAGCTGTTTTGCTGGATTCTAGTTATCCTTGTTTTTGTGGTTACAAGTACGACCTTCCAACTTGTGGTGTATTGATGTCATAGCATAGAGTTCGGGTAATAATATATTACCTACCTATTACTAATTCGATTTCCCCGAGTTATTTGTTGTAGGTTTATGCCTACGTATGAATATGAAAAGGCATCGCGAATGAAAATAATACCTTATTTAGCTATATTATTTTATTGTGTTACCTTGTATGTATTGAAAACGTAAGCTTACCTACTTAATTACTACAAGATATCAGATTTTTCAAAACTTCTTTCCAATAGAAAATATTCAAGCGTTCCTGTTAGGTATTTGAAATTGCTCAGAATTTAGAGATCTCATTCAACTCGATCGATATAATTACCTCCTGCTTAAGATCCGAAGACTCTGCTTCCGCAGCAGCCAGCCTGTCACCGAAGGACGCGAGTTGCGCGTCTCGGTCGCGTTCTACGCGCGATATCGCCTCGCGACATCGCTTCTGTTCTTCTGCTATACGCTCCTCACATCTGCATTCGATCTAAAAGCAGAAAACAAAATGATTGTTTATTAATAATAGATAGAAGGTACCTTATATATGCAATTTAAGTTGTTACGCTCTCGCTGCGGCTATGCAGTGTAGACGTTGCATTAGGTTTCTGCAATAGCGTTTAATTACCGACAAAGGTACTTAAATGCTAAACATTCTTTACTTGGATGGGCATAAACAACTTTGAACATAACTACTTACTATTTGGTACAGCGATAATTTAAATGGTTAACTGATGGCTGGCATATTAGGGTTGGCAAATCCTACAAAATGTACGTTGAACTATGTAAGTCTTAGTGTTTAAAATTCCCAACAAATTTTATTACCACTTTGAAATGACTGGCATGCTTATATACCGAGATGGTTGTAACTAAATAAGTAAATACCTAGGTACCTATATTACCCAACTGTAATGAATATCAATCAGTGCAATTGCTGTCAGTTGTTTAGAAATGGAGCCGATATTTCATACTATGTTCATACTAAGTACTAACTAAATTAGGTGTTTCACTGTAAATCACACTCAAAATGAAGAAACACTTAGTAGAATAGTACATAACCTACAAAGCTATCTTCATGTTAAAATATTTTTATTTACATGGGTCGCAATAAACGTCATTTTATAAAGCCACACACATAGCTTAAGGTGCAATAGGTTTCTCTTACCTACTACTCATAATAGGATTATATGTGACGATATATACGTCTCTGTGGTTACGTGACTACTAACGCAAACAAAACGGTTATTGTAATATAAACTATATACCTATAATATTATTACCTCTTGTTCTTCAATGATCCAGAAACATGAGATTGTACAAAATATTTTAAACGTTTAAATGCAATGAAATGTTACACTTATATACCTATAAGTATTTTCATAATTTCTTTCTAACGGCTTAGGCACTTGTTGCTGTAACAGATGCACTCACCTCGCGTATCTGTTCGTCGAGCATGTGCACTCGCGCTTGTAGCACCGCGTTATCAGCTTTCGCGCGCGCGTAACGTTCGTCCGCCGTGCTCTGTGTGTCCGCTAGTGTAGTCACTTGTTGCTGTAACAGTTGCACCTGTTGACAAACATGAAATTAAGCATTAGAATATTTAATATATTAGCAAGCAAAGCAATTTGCCTGGGATGCTTTGTATTATATAGGTACCTAATCGATATTCTGTTGAAGTCTACGTTATAATTTAACTACCTACTCTCCCAATCCGATAACGCTTCGAAAATGTAACAAGGTTTTGTAGATAAGCGAAAAAATTAAAACTTACTTACCTACCTACTACTTATCTTTACTACTTTAACCTTCACAGAATTAGCAAGTGAGAAGAAACTATTCCAGAATATTTTCGCGTTTTATAGTAAGCCGATTATAATATACGTATGTAGGTATATAATATTATTTCATATCGTCCTTTGAAAATAACTGTTTCTAAAAATATAAATTATTTTTTTTTTTAATCTTCTACATCTTTATTCCAGTTTATCTGATTCATATTTATTCTGGCGCTATATGACCTTGAGTCAGTTCGCACGAGCTGAGTCCGCGCTATTTGTGGATATTTGTAGGTAATTTCGTTTACTAACGCTTTAATTTTAAAATAATAAGTACCTACTTAATGGCGATTAGCCACCTTTACTTATTTTATAATTTAAATATTTAAAGTGGATTCACGATTAACAATTGATTAGGTATGTATTTATAGACATTAACATGTATGGTCATGGATGTACCAAGCTTAGACAAGCGTTACGCATACGAAAGTGACTAATAAAAGGGAGTATCGTCAGCGCAGGAAGACGTTGGCTGACAAACAGGAAAGACTAATTCAAATGTGTATAAGACTAATAAAACCGTGACATCGTCCACACATGCTTATAAAATCTAGCTACTGTCCATTCATATTCGATGCTAATGTTTCTCTTGGCATCATTTCTCATTCGATTTTTTAAAAACACTGTGTGGAGATTAAAACAGTACAAAAATGTAGTAAACAAGAAGCAACAAAGTGATAGGTAATTAAAAGTTTACTGCTAAGTCCTATTAAATGCTAGGTAGGTACTACAGAATAGGTACACTTACTTCTTAGTATGTACTTAATAGAAATTTTGACGGTTTAATGTAAATATTGTTCGTATTCATTCATAAATATACCTACTTAAGACTTAAAATAAAACTTGCGTGAAATAACAGCAGCTGTTAGCAAACGAGTGTCTGGACCAAAAATAATAATTCATGAAACTAACAGAAGCTGCGAAGAAATTATTCAAATTGATGATTAAATTTAAAGTGATGACATAATTACCCATGTGAAATAAATAACTTGTGTTTATAACAGATAATTATATTGATACAGTTTACAAGTAGATTCGAGAACGTGCCTTAAGTAGGCCAGGTACTTGGTTAAATTGAATATAGTGGTAGGTAGTTCTTATTTAAATACATATTACAATTATAATTAGTTAAAATTATATATCCACGAGTAGGTAAAAAGTTCCGCTTCATCGAACAATCAATTTTAAATTGTACCTGTCGGTGTTTTATGTTAGTGACTATGTAACAAAGTGACTAAATTAAGTAGAAAGTTAATGATATAAATACCTACCTACCTATTTAAATATTTTTTTTTTAATTTCCAATGGAACGACCTTGAGGCAAAATGAATAAATAATGTGTGTACTAACTTACCTACCTATTGTCTCGGGAAAAAATATAACCGGACTTTCACTATGGGTAAGTACTAGATAATGAAATAAATAGGACATAATTATCTTATCTTTGATAATGATTATCGTATTGTATGTTGATTTTATGAATTGCCATTCGACGTTGCACCCAGTATTTCTTTGCTAACCATAATAAAAAAATAGTTTATACAAAATAAAATACAAATAATTTTTTGAGAACTTTGACCGGTCCTAATACAAATTCATAATATTGTCTCTGGAATGTTACTCTAAGGCCGGAGGTGTACGGTGTATCGGTATTTTGCTTGTCCTAGACGCATAACTTAGCTAGACGTGGTCGAAAGGTACTCTTAGGTAACTAGGGTCTATCGTTCAAGCACTTATGCAACCTTCATGATTTTCTTTCTATTATAGTATGAAATTTTTATGACGTAAATATGTAAGTATAAGATTTAACGTGTTAATGAGTAGTAGGTAATCAGAATAATTTATGTTCTATTGCAAATATTAGTAGACTATTTTAATTTCCAATTTCAAGAAATTGGTTAACTTTTAATGTGTGTCTATGATTAATACGGATACCTTGCTTTCCTCCGGGTAAAACAACATTTATTTTATTGTTAAAATCTGTGGTGAAACTTTTTAGTGGCAACTAAGTAGTATCAAACCGTACGAATTTAGGCTTAAGGAAACTTATCTACATAAATCATAAGATGCACAATTAATGAATGAACTTTCGTATAACATTATCTTGTTTACATTGCATAACCTCGCATATGTTTCGCATCTACAAAGCTTCTATTAAATAAAATAAATCGTTCAGCTAGTACTATAAAGAAATGGATTACGCTTCATAATCAAGTTGATGAGCAAAAAACTCGTAACGGTGATAAATTGGATTTGAAGCCGGTTCTCCATAGACAACAACAAAAAGGCAAGACGTGTGTAGCATAAAACATGGGTGAAAGTGAAATTGATTTTGAACCGACTGCATCTCTCTTAATTGCCAGATACATTATTCGTACTGGCTCAAAAATTAATATTGATAGCCATAAAATACGAGCACAACTATTTCTCAATTGTAAAATATACGTCCAATCAGAACATTTATATTACGTAAAATCAGTACGTAATTCCAAGGGGTTGATTATAGTGATTATACTACATATTTAAATTTGAATCGTTAAATATTATGAAAAAAACTTATCTGTGGTAATTAATGATACTATGTCTGTCTTAAATTATAACTCTGAATATTTACATTGAATTCTTTAACATTTATATTAACTGGTTATCCATTCTAGTTAACCATCGACAAAATAATTTAAACGAGCCGGTTTTAAATGTTTAGGTTCGTTTATAAAGGTCGAATGCGATAACCTCATTAATTGATATGAGACTTCGAACCCGTGTTATTTAAAATAACATGATAATATTAAACGCATGATTTAAACTAGATCTATAAATATTATATTGGCAATATGAGTAGGTGTATAATCAGTAAATTAAAGCCATCTTGTTCTACAAGAATACCTAGCACAGATAATTAAATATGTATGAAGTGTTGAACGATAATATATAAGTAGATATGAGACAGGTGGAAGATTTTTATCGCGAAGAGCAACCAACACTAGAGTTGAATGGTGAAGTGAGTGCTCGTGACTTCCTGGAGAGCATTTTCTTCGCTCGTCGACTTGTCTAGCAACTTTCCAGCTTTTGTAAACACCACGTTCACTTATACTGATGGATTGTTTAAAGTGCCTATGACTGTCTATTGTAGGTAGGTACCTAGTTATCTAATTAACATTAACTACTGCGAGAAGCTGATTACTAAGGAACTCTTACGCTATACCTATTATACTCTATGGTAAGTACCTATCATTTAATTAACTGAATTATCTTATGATCTATTTTAAAATTCGGACAGTAAAAACCTAATATACTTACTTAAAGAAGAATGTACCTTCGCTTAGGTATATACTTAAGTATAATACTTATCTAAATATTGTAAAAATTTTAAATCACGCTGGTGATCTAAAGTTTCAGAAGAATTACTTACTCGTAATTCAGTTATTTAATGAAACAATCATCCCAGTAGCTTTACATTATATTTTCCTACTTCATAAGATAAGGTGGTAGGTAAGTAGCCAGTCTTTGTAAATCGATTTTACGTTAAAACTAGGTGACTTTTTTTGCTTCTTTCCTACAGCTGTAATAGCTAAGGGTCAATGAACAATGAACATGTGAATTCCCATATGTCTCAGTTGGATAGGCACGAGTTTATAGATCGGTTTGCTGTTCTACCTCTAATTTAAACTCTATTTGCATATACTTAGAGTACAATCATAATAAGCAGCGTTTGTTTCCATTTAAGTACTAAGTTGATCGATATGTAGGTATAATGACCGTTCACTTCATAGTTTCAATCATGTGAAGTAACGGTCAATAGCAAAGCGACCAAACGTCACATGAATAATTTTCTGAAAACAACACAAACTCTGTTTTTATCGTAGGTAATTAGATAATTAATAGCCCGAGTCTCGACGCTTATAATAGACGTAAACACGTAGGTAATTAAAAAAACTGTTAAGTGACTTATAAACGCAATGTATCGATCTAACTAGACAATATAGCTTTGTGAGGTGAAGCAGGAAAGTTTGTTAGGCCTTGCTGTAGGTAGACTACCTATTTAATTACTCATGCTAAACATAAATAGTTAATTTGTAAATGTTAGCAAACTAATCAGTTTAACAGTGTTGTAATTTCGTAATAATTGTTGGTAGCAATAAGTATTTATATACTTAATCATATATATAACTACTATAGGAGACCCTGCTAATTACAAATAGGTACCTACATAAGTATTATTTAGAAAAACGTTATTCGCGCATGTAGACCTATATTACAGAAAACAATTTTCATATATTTATTTTGTGTTAATTTACCTAGACGAAGTACCTAAGTACCAAGAATACCGAAACTTCGTCGACTCATTCAATATAATTATACCAAATAGTACACTAATTGCCTACAAAATTACTAAACTGATTGAAAATTGAAATGTCTTGCGACGTCCGCCGTAGATGAGTTGGCAGCGTAAATAAACAACTGTGAAATTGACTTTGCTTTATCAATTTCACCGCGTTTCGTCGAACAATATTTGAATGACTAAATTGAAACGGCCACATGCGAAAGATTGCATTTTCTTGCGCACGCCGCATCAAAAAGAGGGAGGTCCCGTGGTCCTTGGACCCCAAATACTTAGTAAAATGTACCCTTCTACGCATTAAGTTCGTTACAGTTACAGTAGCGAAGGGTGCGACTATTAGATCACTGATTATAGCGATATAAGATTAGAATAGTTCATTAACCATTGTAATGTTATAAAGATAAATTCTCGTGTTCAGTGTATCAACTGTAATTAGCTACAGCTCTCAAAGATAAATATTCCGAAGTCCTAACTAATTTGTTAAATCATGTTCACTTTCACTGCTCGGTGAACACGTAAGACTTGGTAATCGCGAACATAGTATCATTCTCAACAATTGTTTCTAAGAAGGCACATAGTAGGAATAAATTAAATTAACCATTGTTAACCTGTAATCTTTAACGTACGAACGACTCCGTACAGAGCGAAAATCCGTATTTAGATAACATCCGTTGTCTGCGATATTTCAAATGCAGGTACTTTTGAAATATATTTACACAAGTTCAGCCAGATATATTTGATTATATCGTAGCGATCAAAACGCTCAAAAATATACAACGTATTCTATCAATTTCTTTCTTCGATTTATTGGATGCTGTCTATCCAAAATATTATCGTACAATAAGACCATAAATTTCAAGTTCGAAGTACCGATTTTAAAACGCTTGATGTAACAAAGAGTGTGAATGATGGTCAACATGATATTAGCGATCACCATCAACCACGATGCACGACTAGTGATAAGAAATATCAGATGCCTTATACAGAGTATAGAAAGCATGATTCGTACCTATTAGAATAGGGACTTGAGCGATGTAATAAAACATGAAGCTAAGGAAAGTTTAATCGATGAAAGACTAATAGTTTTAGTATAACATCGCGTGACATTGGCATACAAATCTGCCGGCGACGGCACGGGTAGGGCCGCGGAATGGCGGACGCGCTCCAATCGACCGAAGAAAAAAAACACTTGATTTCGACCGAGTTCCGTTGCCGGAGGCGGTTACGCACTGGCTACTATTGTAGAAGCAACTGCTTCAATGTTGGTAGTAATGATACAAATACCAATTGACGCATTAAACACGACTTCATAAGCTTGGAGCATAGGTAGGTACCTACCTACATACTTGTTTATATATTATCTACCTGGTGGTGGCACAACGTGTGTCAATCGATACTCAAGACGTAACAAAGATATTGCGGCTGCTACCTACCTACCACGAAAGTATATCTAGGTACCTATTATCATCCTTAGACTTTTTATTAAAAATAACTTATAGGACCACAGTAAAATTAATAATTTCATGGTCTGGGTTATGTCATCAATCATGCTGTCTTTGGCACAGTAAAAGGTAAAAAATAATATAGGTAATCCAAATAGGTACAGGATACATAAAGTACGTAGGTTTCATTTCCGACGATTTCATTAGTAGGCTATTGTTTGTAATAGATAATTAATGTAATGATGAATAAGAGATACCTAACTAATTACTAAGGAAACTAGGATAATTAGGGCGGTATCATCAGTTATAAGCAGGTAGGTATCTACCGAAAATAGCATCTAAAATGACAAGGTAAGTAAATCATGAAAGAAAAAATCACGTAATACACATAAAGACAAAAATGCTTGAGGGTAAAGATGCTCACTTGGTCTGACAAATTGTCGCACCACTGGTGTGCAACAGTTTTTTTTCCCCCATTGAGTCCATTAGGCAAGTGGGGGGTGAGGGGAGCTCCAGTGAACAAGTCATCTGTGATGCTTATATCGGAGGTGATTCTCTCGCGAGGTTCCGGCGGCGGTTCCTGCGGGCCCACGAAGTCAAACTGCCCGTCCCACATATCGTACTCCAGCTCCAAACTGTCTTCCACCTCCACGGAATCCATCGCGCCTCGTGAGGGGTTGAACAATCCCGATTTAAACATTCAAACCAACTCTGATCCCTGGACGTGTATGCGAATACGAATAACTTAGTCGAACTTAACTATATTGCACTTCACTTACTTAATTTAAACTTATTTTCGTAAGAGAACTTAACTTTGACTTTCTACGGATTAGAATATGTTACGGAGAAATCTTACGCTAATATGAAATGGCACTTATAAAAGTGATTAAGTCTTGTTTTTAATAATCTACGCAATATGTCACTATTTTTAAATTTGCACTGTATAGGTAAGTACACGTAACACTCGCGAGTCATATAGAAGCACTTAGGTCACATCGCTCACATAAGCGGCTTCACACGAAAATCCACTGGCGCATATATAATCTACACTGGCACCCGTTCACTTTAAAAACAATGATGAGACAAGTTCAAATTCTAATTGTTATCATACAAGAGAATTAAGATGATATCGAGCAAGACGAAACTTCGACGGAGAAGATTTAAATTTTTTAACGGTTGATTTGTCATCGTATTGTCTATGATAGCTTTTGCAATTGAGGGTATTGATGTCCGGTTTAATAATATAAGATTTTTTGTCAGAAACTTCGTTATTTCGAAACCGTCACAGCTACTAAAGTTGGCAGGCGTTAGTTTAGTAACAGCGCGTGAGTCTGGTACAGAATCGCGATCGGCACTAAAAGGCGGGTGACGGCCGGCGCGCCCCACCCGCCGTATTATACTATCAGCCACCCGGCGACGCCGCTGCGCCATACAAATAAACTTTATTCGTTCCCTGCATTACACATATGCATGACTATCTGATAGCCAGTACCGAGGCAATAACCCCTTTCATGTGCTCCCCCAGTGCACCACGGGCGCATCTCGTAATTTTACGGACGAAGGCATATCATTATTGCTTTGGTCGCCAGGCGCATAAAGATTAATTTAGTAAACATCTGTTCAAGAAAAATACCTTATGTTTTGACCTACTTCAAATCAGCTTAATGTGTGTCATGTCACTGAATACCTTGATCTTCACGTTTAAGTGCCTGTTACTTAGTTATATAAATAAAAACCAGATAAATAGTTAACGGGCAACTTCTTTTATATTAAAGATGTCTATTACCGTTACATTATGTATGTATGTAACATAATGGCAATTATGTATATGTTTTAAGGTCAAGGCTTCTAATTCCGGCATATTTTTGAGCTAGATCAACTTTAGTTAAAGTTTTGAGACATTTATTTTTAACTATTTACCCATGGCGCGTATGTATTAGACCAACAATTTACTTGGCAATCAAATAATAGTATGATATTCCCTGTATCTAGGTTGCTTAATTTATTATATATATTTTTTTAAAAATAGTCAGGTAGACGGAGTTTCCCGCCTGCGTGGGGCTATTCCGTCATGCAAGCTGTTTCCCTAGAACTACGTAGTTTTTTCAAGTCTTAGCTAGCGGAAAATGAAGACACGTCGATTTCAATCAAATATGTGTTATTAGACCTTAGATATAAGATTTACAATAGGAGTTATCCGCAAACACAATTTTTTGGGGCTACTCCGGCATGTTTTGCCAATCAGATGAGCTCAACCTTTTAAAAATTTACTAATATATATATTTTTTATATATATTATTTCATAAAGTAAGGATTTATGCATTTTGCAGTCCGGAGTATTTTCGTACTACGTTCTATTGAATTACCTACTCATATATTTCGTCACAGCTAAGCTTATTATTGCCAGATTGACAAGTGTACCTATTTTAAAATGTAATACACTAAAAAAATGTTGACGATGTCTGGAATCGGGAAATACCGGCATATGACGGCTTTGCCCCTTAAAAAATAGACGGAATTTCCCACTTGACTATTTTGAAGTTGTTAATTTTTCATGGTGAATTACTAAAAACTATCGGAGTTTTACGCATCACGAACAGGCAAACACGTTTATACATATCATAGACGTTGTAATAATCATACAAACAAGCCTAGAAGTCTAACTATTTCAGACTTATCTTCGATCAAACTGCATAGTACTATACTCGCACTTCGACTTCGAAACGCAACTGAACTTTGAAAGCAGATATTTTTCTTCCTTTATTGCACAGCGTCATGGGTGTTTTTTAGTTTGAATTAGAAAACCCTACTGCTTTACCAACTGAGCCGGCAGCGGCGAACTGTGCTTAGATTCGCTAAAAACGTGTACGTGACGGAATAGCCCCGTAGACGGAATTAGAAGCCTTGACCTTACCTTAAAATTAATTATTTATCTACTTCAAGTGGCCATATGGCGCATCGCACTTGTAAACATAAAGCCATTCACCTTCTAGCATACCCGAAATAGATTCATCCGAACCTATTTTCAAACAACATTATTTTGCTTCAAATACACGAATTATGCCTAACATAAAAGGTAGGTGGCCTTTTGCTCGTACTTAGGTACCAATCTATACTAATATTATAAAGAGGAAAGATTTGTATTTTTGTATTTTTGTATGTTTGTTATGAATAGGCTCCGAAACTACTGGACCGATTTCAAAAATTCTTTCACCTTTGGAAAGCTACATTATCCCCGAGTAACATAGGCTATATAATATCACGCTAGGTCTTATAGTTGCGGAGCAGTAACCGAAAATGTTTCAAAAACGGGGGAAAAGTATCGTTTCTGAGGCCTTAAAAAAATCTTAAGTCCCCCCGTGCGAAGCCCGGACGGGCCGCTAGTATACGATAAGTTGCCTCTCGTCTTTATATACGTACTTCCCTACTTAATATAAATGGCTTTCAGATGGTCAGACATTTTGTATGATAGGTACTTAAGGAAGTATCTATAGCGTATTAAGATTATTAATTTACGTAACAACAGACCAACATTTAAAATATAAAAGTATAAGTAGGTACCTAAGAAAGGTATCAATTTGATGTTTCATAAAACATCAAAAAATACTCATTTCCAGACGGACAATGAGCCCAAATAGTAAAAAAAAGAGTGTTATACAACGTGCTAGACAAACAATTGAAAATGTAGGAACAATGTATCTCATACATAAAAATACAGTGTTGGTCTTGCAAGCCAGCGTGGTAAAATGTTGAATCGCTAGCAAACAAGTGCTACTCAATATTTATGGAATCCGTACAAGAAGCTAATTGCTGTGGATTTCGTGACAACGGGTTGAGTTAATCATGAATTGGTATCCAAACGCGTCATTGTTGCAAGTTTCTCGACTCCAAGTTGTGTTAGGTTGGACAACCATGTCTAAATTAGACATAATGTCAATAGATAATACAGTATTTACTATTATTTCATGTTGCTACAAAAATTAGTTATGGTTTAACTTATCTAATAGAAAGTTTAGCACCTATAATGTAACAAAATATGGTTGGTTATAACAGTAAACGCTAATCGGTAAACAGTTCCTAGATTTTTTCATTTGTTTTTGTCGTATTCTTATGAATATTAATTTATTAGGTAGATAACTACTTTAACTATAATAATTTCTGATGCCTTCGCGGTTATTACACATTGGAATGAAACAACTATTAACGGATTTAACTCGCGTATTTTTATTTTATTTTATTAGCTGACGTTTCGGATTCTTTACGTCAGCTAATAAAATAAAATAAAAATACGCGAGTTAAATCCGTTAATAGTTGTTTCATTCCAATACTTTAACTATGTTTTAGTCTGTCGTACTATTTTATTAGATTAGGTATGTATTATCATGCAAGGTACTTATAGTAGGTAGGTAGATACTGATTGTGACAAATAAAACACAAAAAACGTTTCATGAAAGATAAAGTAAAAATACAAGGCAAGTTTTATTTCAAGCCTAAGGAAATGTCACGAACGTTATCAAAGTTACTGCGAGACACGCAATCGCTGGTAAGTAAGTACTAGTGCCTACCTTTTGGTATTCCCCTTTTGGAGTGAAGATTAGTCATACACAGGGGATATGGATCTGTGTAACAAAATTGCTAGAATAGGGTGGGGAAATGAATGCGGCTTACTACATTACAAACTTCTATTTAACTCGCTGTTCGTTCGTAGCGTGTGGGTCAACGCTTACAACTTAAATGAGTAGGTATCGTTTCCCGACGTTCAATGTTGCTTAAAATTAATATGTTGATTCAGTTTTGATGAGATTTTATTTTGTTTATTAATTACCATAGGAAAAAACAATTATAGATTAAATAAAGCAAATTAATTACCGCGATCCCAACTGTTTTCAAATGTAGGAATATTTAAATTAGGTAATAATATATTAAATTGTTCTCAAGAAAATCAAGCGCGTTCAAATAATTTCATATCGTTCAGGTTCATGCGCACGTGGGTACACTGATGACAAAATGATGATGACCGGCCCACTCATGACAGTTTTCCGCATTCAACCATCGTAAGACAATACAACGTCAACCGGGGTCAAGGCAATTTTATTGCCAGTACCTACCTACAAGTATATTTGCATTTAATTTTACTGTGTTGCCAATATCTCATAAATAATAATTTACACGTTAATGGAAATTAGGTATATACATCAAGAAGAAAATATAGTACTTCAGTATAGCTTTATTAATTACATACAAAGCCTTATCATAAACGCAAGCCTTATCCAGGGCATCGTGGATTTTTTCACAGTAAGTATAGGTTCCCGCGGTGTCATCTCACGATATAATTACCAGTTACTCACTATAATTAAATATATCTGGTCTAGATCTCCAGATATAGCGTTCCCAACGCGTAGATCTTCGCGCCCTAAAAAGCTAGCTAACTTTCCGAACTCCTTTTAACTGTCAGATTATTTTGTGCGTGCTCTCGATTGGTGTTATTGCACTGTGTTCGGTAGTTTTCATTGTGCCAATATTATTTTTAGCCTGGCAACTTCTTACAAATATATTAATATGGGCAAATACGTTTTTATTTCGTGTTGGTGAATTTCAGGGCTTATTCGTATTATATCGAAACGTTGTCACGTTGACCTAAGTGTAAATTTATATATACCTGGGTAGTGAAATATTTTGTATTTCTATTGATTCATTCTTATTATGTAGGTACTTACTTATTTAATATTATCAGAATTATTTTCTGTATAATACTCTATACAGTTTCTCTATTATTTCTACCTAACTGTATTTATAACTTCTATTAATGTGCGTTAAATGCCTAAGAGTTTACATAAATGTCAACACAGTGTATATATAAATGATTTGTATTTTAGAGAACGAGGCATAGAAATCCATAGCAATGATAAAGGAGGAAACAGACGACACTGTAACAATTGAAGAGGAAGAATTGATACAAAAAATATCCAGCGGAAATTGAAAGTGCGTAGGAATTAAAGCTAGGTATTCGAATGGAATTCAAAGTTATATGCGAGTATCTCCAACGATTATAACGACTGTTCATCTACAAACAATGTTACATTTTCGCACGAGTTCTTTCGCATCACTTTCGGTTTCACGTTACAAAACGTTTTTGTGCACCGCAATAACTTGGTGTAATAACGCGTTGGATAACAATGTTGTTTTTATTGATAGGTTGTGCTGATGATAATAGATAAACTAAGATTAAGACGGGTAATGCGTCGAGTATAGAACAGTTCGTTACGCAACGATAAACTAAGTAGGTACGCTGCCTACCTATTTTTTGTTTATTCAGGTCATCCATCATTTTAAACATGAAGTTTGATATCAGTATCATATTAATCAATCTAACTGGTGTTATTTTTGATCTTGATGATATTATCAGAGACATCATAAAGAACGAGATCAACTGTAGTGGTAATATAATGATCTTCTTTATATTATTAAAAAAAATGCAGTACCTAACTAAGTAATTAATTATTTGTACCTAATTGTTAGCTACAGCTGTGAATCCCTACTAATATTATAAATGCGTTAGTAACTCTGTCTGTCTGTCTGTCTGTCTGTTGCTCTTTCACGCCTAAACGGCTGAACGGATTTTGATGAAATTTGGTATGGTAATAGATGATAACCTAGAAATGGACATAGGCTATAAATAATCACGCCATCGTTCTTAGGGGGTAGGCAGTAGGCAGATAACTAAATTGAGATAGTGATTTTTAGTCGTTTTGGTTGGAACTTTTGCTCTATTGCTCTATTGCTCTATTGCTTTGCTCTATATATTATAAATGCGAAAGTAACTCTGTCTGTCTGTCTGTTACGCTTTCACGCTAAAACTACTGGACCGATTTAAATGAAATTTGGTACAAAGAAAGTCTGGAGCTTCAGAAAGGACATAGGCTACTTTTAAATCGGCTGCAAAAAAGGACGAGTTCCACGCGGACGAAGTCGCGGGCAGAAGCTAGTATCTTATAAATTGCAGCTCCCAGTATCCTTGACATAGTTAAGAAGCACCCACGCTGTGTGGATTCCCTCCCACTGTCCCACTGCACGCAAGTTTCCTATTGTTCGCTACTCACTGACAAGTTGTTCCATCAAATTTGTAGTTATTGCATAAAACAAAATCAACACGATTGATGATAGCATTCGTATTTTGTTCGTCTTTTCTCGTAACTCAGTTTTCATCTACACCCAAGAATGGAATTCCGAATTATTTGACTTTCATGTATTATTCAGAATATAATAACTATCTTCCTAAAACAGATAAAGTAAATTATTATACCTATTGCAAAGTCTTGTAATATATCTGCATAGTTCAATATCCTTTGACTTTTACGGTTTACTTTCTCTATTGTTCCTTTAAAAGGTAGGTACTAGGTACTTATCCATTTGCTGTTGTAAGATTCCGGATTATTCTTGAATACCAGTTAAATAATTTCTCTTGACGTTTAATGCTTCTTCCACTACCTATACTTTATGCACAGCCTATTAATAACCTAGGTACTACCTATACGGATTAAGTAGGTACTAACTTAACTAATACGTAAACAAATGTAGTAAGAGACAGCCAATTTCTTTAATAGTTAATTTAATTAATTCGGTTATCATATCATATGGATGCACTCTGGCCGGATGCGTACCCGCAACTGTAGCATCCGGCCGCCATTGCCATCACACTAGGAACGACTAATAAATGATGCGGCACGATCTATTGTTTATTTAGAACCCTTCGATGAGGTCATTGAACACGATTGATGTGTTATGTCGATTATATTAGGTGTTTAATATCCTCAATACGCACAGTTAATAAGGAAATGGGAGCGGCAGACTAAATTAACTACGTGACTATCAGTGTAAGTAGTTAGTATATTAACTTTATAAAATATATAAATCTGGCAGAGCAGTATAGTTATAACTACCTACTATCTAACATTTATACACTTTGTAGATATTTAGGGTCATATAATATGTAGGTATGTTTTAACATCTTGCATTTGCGGATTAAAATAGGCCGTGTCATTGTACAGCTTTACTTGTAGGTAGGTATCTACTATACGTATAACATTTTGGCTCGATGCTATGTCATATTTCCTGCATAAGATTTATTTTAGGTTTGAGCAATGCTGAGTTTATGATTTGCAGAGATGAATGCGATGCATGAGATAAAAGCAATATTGGCATTTTGCCGGATGAAGTCATCTTCGAGCGGAACTCATGAACTATTTATGTTCAAGTTTCCATTCCCAGGATGAGTCAAACAAGAAAAAATATCAAACATGGAAATGACTTAGTTTGCCAGATGGCCTGTTCATAAGCCAGAGAGATATTAGTTTCATGCATGAATTCAAATTAAGTAAATGTTCCTACCTATAGTAGGTCTGTATCTAAACTAATATATTGGACGCAGATATAGGTACTTTATGTACCTACTTAATTAGAACGTCAAGCAATGTTACTTGGTGTTACACTACTAACAAGTATGATTTTGTTTCTCAGAAAATCTTATGTGTGTTCAATATGACACGAAAATGATTCATCACTATTCGTGATAAGTATCGCCTTCATTGATAAGAACTATAATTCTATTATCCTTCATAACATCACAAATCACAATACAATCCAAACGTTATACGAGTCTCTGAAAAATCTTTAGCAAATGTCCGATTATTTTTGTGCTTGCGATTTTAGCTTTAATTTTTTAAATGTCAGTCCCAGTTACAGATTGAAGAGGTTAATAAATGTACTGACCTTATAATTAAGCCCCTGGACGTCCTCTTCCAGCGACACGTCAGAGTACATGTCATCGGCGGGCTCCCCGCCCGAGCCGCAGCCGGACGAGTTGAATGACGACGATCGGTACAGCTGGCTGTAACAACAATCAAATGTACCTTAATATAATGTTAGCTTAATAATTTCTGATGCCTTCGCGGCTATTACCTACACATTGGATTGAAACAATTAGGTATAACAGATTCAACTCGCGTTTAATTTTCGCAAACATTCCCCATATTCGTAGGAATTGTAGGTGACTGAGTTGACGATACCTAGTCTACCACTAATAGCACTTTAGTGTCAGAGTCGGTCTGGCTAGGCTAACTGACCATTTATAGGTAGGTAGGTACTTTATCCCTACCTACTTAATAATATTATAAATGCGATATATAATAATATTATATATAACTCTGTCTGTATGTCTGTTACGCTTTCCCGCTTAAACCTTTCAGCCGATTTTGATGAAATTTGGCACAGACAATCTTTAGATCCTGAGAAAGGACTTAGGCTTTTATTGCGATTAATAGGGGATTAATAAATCCATACGAAGCCGGGGCGGACCGTTTGTATTATTATAAAAAAAACATCGTGATCCGTGATCCTGTTTCTGAGGACTAAGGAATGGTATTTAAATATCGGGACTTTTAGCATAGAACCCATATACTGTTAGGTATATAATATTAAATTGATGTTACTTTAACCGACATCTCGTGAGTTATTAATGCACTTTTATTTAAGGCAAGTGCAGCGCCATCTATGACGAGTGTCCGTTACTACCATGCGAACAGCGTCACCAACCATGTTACTTTACAGTACGTACGAACTTGACGTTGGCTCTTGTGCTAAGTATGTAATGTAACCCATAATCCATAGATGGCGTTACTATGATAGAACTCTGTGCGTTATGTCGTTAATCTAGTATTTGCTCTAAATGTTATTTAAGTAAAGTTGGTAATAATTATAAATGAAATTACCTAGCTAAGACATTGGATCCAATTTGGCGCTTTCCAGAGCTGAAACAAAAAGAATACATTTTAGTTATACTAAAGCAAATAATAAAAATAACTCCAACTGCGAATTTGAGCAAATGAGTTAAAACTAAACTAAATTGACGTTAATGAGTTAATAAGTAATATCTGCGTTGGTACATAACATTAAAGATTGTGTTGACGTGCATGAATGTAAACTACGGTAAAAGTAGGCTCGATACACCGGCCTACGAATACCGCATGACAAGTGTAACCGAAGCAAATAGAGCAGTCGAATAGCTAGTGTAATTAGCTTTATTACTGAACGCATGTCCGGTCGCAGTCAATAATGCCCGATATTGTTTCGTGAGCTCAGAACCGAAAAGACGTATCAAAGCAATTTTAATTCCACGATACGTCTTTTAATCCGTAGACCTCGGTTTCGGCGCACACGGCGCATTCTCTAGGAGAAAGAAGGAAATATTTCACCTAGTAGGTACCTACCTACCAACGCAGAATACGTAACGGATGTACTTGTTCATTTTATTACATAGGTAGCGATAAGGTAAAATAAACGTGTAAAATTACGTAAAGCGTTCGTTATTTAATTTTAATTGCATTTAAATGGGTAGCTCTTGAATTAATTTTTACAATGAGTTAACTGGCTTACATGAGAATAAGTACATACAATTATCTAATCTAACATTGTAATTTCAATTATTAAAAGCGTTCACGCTTTCTCTTAATACCTAACTTACCATTATTTGATTTTGATTTCGCGCTATCAATGGAGAATGTACCGACCTATGAAATACCTATCTAAATGCCGTCTACCTTTGCAATATCATTTGGTCTTTATCACCACATTGTAAAAAAATAATAAAAGCAGCCAAGTAAAAAAAAACATAGATTCGGCTTTACAGGAAGGTAATAAGTCAGGAACTGCTACGACACGCTTGTCGCTACAAAACGCTCTTCGTAAAGCCTTATTTAATGTGTGAGATCAATGCACTGTATTCAATGAGCATATCGTCTGTATAACAAAATTACACATTATTGTCGATGTCATACGTTTCTAACGGTAGGACGTCCACGTCCGAGGGTGTGCTAGAGAAATCAACTGGCAAATGAAACACGGGTGCGCGTGCGCCGTGACGCTCTGAAAGTGATGACCATGCTTGGCTGATAACTACCAACCGGCGGCAAAGAGTGGACCGCAAAATGCAAATGTTACTTTTCAATTTACGGTTAATATCTTTAGCCGACTTTTAAAATAGAGGAATTTTATAATACTTTAAAATTACCGACCGATTTAAAAATCTTTTTTTAGTTGGAAATTCCTAGATGTTTTCATGACTATGTATTAATATTAATACATTAGGTACGTATCTGCTGCCTATATTTTCTTTTTGAAGTTTTTTTTTATTAATATTTTATTAAAATTAGTTCTTTTCAAATATCATCTCACAAAGCTCTTCGTTTTAAACTCGAGCAGTCTATCTTTTCGAGCGTTTTGACAGTTGAATCTGAGAATTAGCGTATAATTAATGTGTAGCCCTTTGCAGTATTTTCCTTACTAGTAACTTTAAACGCGAAAGTGAATTTGTCTTTGTTACACTCTGTCACCTAAGCCTTTAAGCCGATTATAATGACTTTTGGTATGGAGACACATCATAGAGAACACTTGGTACAAATATTTATCCTGAACCCGGGGAACCGGTTAACGCGTGACGATCAATTCCTGCGAATTGTCCAAGCATCATTATTATATTAATTATTTCTAGGTGACCCTGGAATGTATAGCTAAGTAATTAGATAGGCAAGTACTTATATTATACAGAGGTTTTATATGAACATTAAAATTACACGTTACAAAATATAATTTGAGCCATCAGCAAAGTTGTGGTTAGCTAATGTTTTTTCAAACATTAGCAGGTTAGTTGAATTGCACAACATCCGACCAATGTCGCTATATTTTGAATAAAAGAAAACGCAAGAAACCAGATATTTTATTAAATGTAGGTCAATGTGTTTCAATTATTACGCTCATTAAACATAGGAGTTAAAAAAAACTTATTTGTAGATATTAGTAATACAGTACCTAAGTACAAAAAACTTGTTTACATTCTGCAAAAAAAGCGCCGCGGCCGTCGACTTTGCGTGTTTGGCAGTCGATATAGGTAGGTAGGTATTTTAATTTAGATCTGAGGCTAGTGTACCATTTTTAAAACCGGGTTCATTATGGATTTGCGGATATGCTACCTATAGAGAACGTGCAAGAACGGTAGGTGGCTGCACTAAATTGTCAAAAGAAACACTGCACGATAAGTATATTATTATTTTAAAATATAATAAAAGTTATAAAATATGGATCCAGATCTATTTATCTATAATAATTGCTAGAATAATAATTTTCACTTATAATATAATTAATTCTGATTATTCGTTATAAAAGTCAGGTAGGCCATCTGAAATTCGGGTTGTTCTGCAGGGTCCCTATTGTAAGCTACCAACTTAATGGTTTTAAAAATCTCTGATTAAAAATATCTACAAAAATGGTTTCAAAAAGTATTCATACGATTATCTTTTCTTAATTTCATATTACATGCTTATATATTATGAAAGAAAAGGAAATTACTTGTAGAAAATAGAAATAGAAAAACATCCAACGACCTCTATGTTTATGCTACGAGTATCTATTTGTATCATCTAATAGGTACTAGTTTACCAAGACGAGACAAGCTTATTTCCTCTATAAACGTTAATTGGAACAAGAGAACCACATAAAAGTGCTTCGTTCCATAGTGATGTACCTACTCGTAAATAATAACTAAACACACAATAGCTCGGACATAATAAAATACCTGTGCGTACTGGCCGCAAAACATTGCGTATTAGGTACCATTTGTTGTACAGTTGTGTGACAATAAAATAGCCGCCATATCTAAACAATCGTACATAATTGCGCTAATTTACGTTAGGTAACATTGTCGCGTCATAATCTAAAATAGCACCGACTTAATGTACTTTGTGCTAAGGCCAGATCACTTCAAGTTACTTATATACATTTATTTTATTTAATTGTGAAAGTAAGTAAGGTTACTTGCAAGGATTTTTAGTTTGATAATATAATTTTTGTAAGGCCAAACGATACTCGGTACAAATGTACCAAGGTATGTCAACAAATACTATATTTTTTGTTTCAACATAAGTAGATACAACGGTAGTGCTACGTATTAACAGAAGGTAGATTATCAAATAAATATCACAGTTTTATGCGTCAACTGCCTGTACAGAATGGTTCTACGAGGAACCTCTCGGTATGTCAACAGGTTGGATGATCTAAATAAGCCTGTTATAGTACCTACATTGAGGAGTTATAATAAGCAATACCAAACCAATGCTATAAATTGGTCTCGTAACTGGTACTGGCACTATATACAGGTAGGTACATCAAATTAAGATCCTAGTAGTTTTTTATTACCTATGAGGAAAAAATTGACACACATCCTTATAGGTATATTATGAAGCAAAAACATTCAAAACAGTTTCATTTTGAACAATACGGGATCCTTTATTTGCAGAGGTGTTATTAAGGTAGGTATGTATACATAATGAATTATCAGCGCCACATCATAATCATACTTATTGCTACAGTAACTGTAACTAATGCCACTTACCTACCTACTTGATAACAGCTATGTAAATAATAGGCTTCTTAAAGACCGAGAGAAAAAAAAACCTATAGGTATTTGTTGGTAGTCCAACACTTTAATAAAGTACTATCGATGATGCACACAAATAAACATACTCAATATACCTTCCTAGATGGTTTCAAGTCTTACAAAAGGAACATTTCTAACCTGTATGGCCGCTTTCTGTAATGCATGTAAACACCGTTTCGCTCCAGCTTTACTAATGAATAATTACACTCAATGAATTTTAACACAGCGGTGACTCGTCCTCGGTCACATGGAACACTATCGGTTTTGCAACATCGCTTCAAATCGTATACAGTTAATGAATCGTAAAAATTAAACTAATGCACATCACTAATTTCAGAATTCTTATGTTCGCATTCCAAATTTGTAATTTAAATTACGAATATTGGACTTAACACGTGGGTAGTCGCAGACGGCAGATCGCGAGTGGTGGCCGCGAGGGACTGACGCATCAACAAGCGGAATGGTAGACCAGCGAGCAGCATCGGCGGGCGCCGTGAGGCATCAATTATCCACAAAAGCCACTACGAAACATTCGCCGTTATTGAATTATGTAAGCCCTCGAACTGCCGATGAGTTTGTTAAATTAGCGCATCCTTACTAATATTATAAATGCGATAGTAACTCTGTCTGTCTGTCTGTCTGTCTGTTACGCTTTCACGCTAAAACTACTGGACCGATTTAAATGAAATTTGGTACAAAGAAAGTCTGGAGCCCGAGAAAGGACATAGGCTACTTTTTAACCGACTGCAAAAAAGGAGGAGTTCCATGCGGACGAAGTCGCGGGCAGAAGCTAGTCTTCTATAAATGCTACCGTAACATATTTTAAGAATATGACAATAGTCCATTTTGACCGTAGTAACCTATATAGGTACCTACTTACCAAGGTGTAGGTAGGTACATGTGCGAAGTAATTATTTTATAAGTACGAAATTCGGTAATTATTTTAAATATTTCTATATGTAAGTATAAGTAAGTGAGTAGGACTAGGTATACACCTAGGCATTAACTATATAGAGGGTGACCCAGTTGTCAGTAGATTCTTTATTAGAGAAGGCCCGTTATTGTGACATCCTGTCTGGTGTGACGATTAGGTTGTGTTATCTTTTAAGGAATATGGAATCTAATACAAATTATGCTAGGTAGCATGGTGACCAATCGCATAATCCAAATAAAGGATATAGGTATGTATACAAAAATATTTATATATGCATTCAATTAACGTAAATTAACGTAAAATTATATATTTATGCTAACTTTGGAGCACACTGCTGCGTAGAGACAATGCAAATGCATAATAATAATTTCAACTGATTGATTTGAAAAGATAATAAATTTTAATGAAACAATGGTCTCTCATACATATATAATACGTAGCTGACAATAGAAAATTTTAAAGCTCGGTAAAGATATGAAAATAGAAGGTACCTGGTCTACCTCCATGTCTAAACGTCCATCTTACAAAACAAATAACCAAAATTCATACGAGTATAGTTACAGTCACTGTAACACCATAGAAAGTAAGTATCCGGCGTCATGCATCTGGAAAAGTCAAAACCGAGACTAAGTAATCTATGGTCGAGGACAGTGCAGTGCACTACTGGAATTCGCAAATAATTAAAATTCTAAATGTGACCATAAATAAGCACGAGATAAAACAATAAACTAAGAGCAGAAAACGTCAATGACAATATAATTAGGTGTCTGCGTCGCGGCCGAAAGATTTCGTGACAAATGACAAACGCGTGTGATTTGTAAATCTTACGTAATATAGCCCATTGTGACATGAACTAGAAGTGACCATTTTGTCTTGATCTATACATGATGGCCGAATAATAACAAATAAGGGCATTTCCTTATATATTATGTATTTAAGTTATATTTCACGTGAACTCCAAGGATATAAAGCGTGTATTTGGTAATGATTTATGAAAGCGTGTTCATATTTTTAAAATTCCCACGATTCAATTTACTGATTCAAGGTGTCGTGATAAAAAAATCCTAAGTAGCTACATGCGTGATTGTTGCTGTTTTTTGTTGCTTAACAGTAATGTTTTCTTAATCACTTTACGACGAAATAAAGAAATAGTAGTTTATGAACGTGGAAATAGACGAATAAGTTGTAGTTTACGAAAATAAGAACAGAAATAATGTTATATTACATCTATCAATGAAGGTACAGATTAATAGTTTACAAGATCACTTAAACTAAAAGTGACTTGCAAACTATCATTAAGCATAACTAGATGCGTGTATCGAAATAGTATATTGTTGGGCAATTGTGGAACGCGTCGTCAGCGAGGTGGAACATCAGTTCACTTTCTTAAGGAGAATCCGCCAGACGCGATATTAACGATAATGCTCCCACATCCATATTAATACCACTTCAAATTTAGACGCATACTTACTTAAATCATTAAGAACGATTTAATTACTCTAATTTTTATATTACTATCTTATTTCATCTCTTTATGCTGGACGGTTTTTATTTATTTAACAGTAGGTATCACTAGCTAGATATACTCAATTAAAAATAGTGTAAATATTTTTTTAGACATTCGTAGTGTTTAAGTAAATCAAGATTATAATTTGTTGCTTTGTGAGGTTTAATGTTGAGTTTCCACTGCTAACCACAATTACAAAAGTGGTTGAAAGTTGGTGAAACTAAACCAACATCTAAATTCAAAAACAAACTGGGAATTGTATTGTACGTATTTGCATAGGTACTGGATAAGTAAATAAATAATTATTTTAAATAATATATGTAACAACTAATAGGTAAAGACCTACTTAGCAAATATTATCTTTATTCGTGTTCTATTTTTAATTAATCGTGTTCTCAGTGGGAAACGCAGAATGATTGCGCAAATGAAGAAAGTGAATTAATTTAGCGAAAGGCTATGCTAATTTATGTCAAGTGGAAATAGACATCAAATACGAGTATGATTACAATTGTTAATTGGGCTGTTATAATTTTTGCATTGTTCGCCTTTTATAACTCGAAGTTGTCACACGCGCAGCAAATTAAACGAAAATCAATAATAGCTAATTATCATTTAATAATTGTAGGTAGCTAAAAAATAAGATACCAAATCAATTTAGCTTTCAAAAAGAAATAGAGTAGGTAGGTATTAAAGTAACGCACGACAATTGATCAAAATCGGTTCAGCGGTGTGAGAGTGAAAGCGTAACAATAAACGAACAAATTCGCGGAGGATCGACAGTCGACGCCATTAAAAATTGATGTTTTTTTGCCGAAGGAACTCCGAAAATTTTGTGGCTTTAATTAGGTACTTACTCACATTTAGGTAGGTAATTAGTGTTTACCTACTTACTTTATATTATGGTTATTTCTCTAACGGTAGAATAGACTTCACTTTCTATTATTTTCATTTTATTCCAGTGAAATCTGATCAGAATCTTTAAGTCGTTTATAAGCGTACATTACTGACTGATAAGTTTAATTGTGCAGCGTGCAAAATAATCTGTAGTTACGAGCGAAAAATAAGACAGCCATGTTCTTTTAATTACTATATTATTATGACCGACGTTAGATGCATACATTAAATTGGTACTTACCAGTACAGTGGACCCCCGGTAATCCGGGCCCTGGCTAATCCGGCACCCCTTGTAATCCGACATGGTCTGATCCATATGTATTGTTGAATTTTTCTACACAATTATTTCCTAACATAAAGTTATTGCATATTTTTTGTAAGTTTTAGCATTAATGACGTTAATTTTATAATAAAACGTAAGCTCCCTATTGTGTTGTCTAATTTACTAAATATGACATACATAATGAAGTATGATTTGTACTTCAGAGAACATATATGTACTTATATAATATAAAGAATCTTATAATTGGATCTGTAATTTGTCGGATTACAAGGTACTCTTTTGTAAAAAAATTCAGACTATAGGGGGTCTTAGGCAGTACTCTATAATCCAACAAATTCGATAGTTCGATACTGCCCTGCAAAATGTTTGTCGGACTACCGGGGGTCCACTGTATAACCAAAACGCATTAAATAAAAGTACATTATCATATCGGTGATCGAAATTTAGTAGAACGGAATAAAAATTATGTTTTAATGAGGAATTGATTTCCTGCAAGCAATTCGGCGTTACAGATAGCTGGTTACAGTGGTTTTGTTTTAGTTGTCGTTACTGCTAAATTTGACGTGATGGCATGACTCATTGACAATCTGAAAATAGTGGCGGCTGCATTGTTACAGCTGACAATAGTATAGCTAAACAAGGCATCGATGCTGTTCCACAGCTCATAGAACGCTCTTAACATGAGACTAATAAGGTCGGAAACTCATTGATAGACTGTTTATTATCTGACATGTTACTGTGGTTTGAAGTCATACCAAACAGTGGCTTATAGTGTATTCTGCCGATTGACACGCACTTTAGTTCTATCTATTTGTGAACGATCTGCTTTGTCTAACAATAGTTCTGTTACTTCCTACATAAAACGAAACGTTACGTGAAAGGTAATTACTCAGTTACTTAAGTTAACGGACATAATAACACTTTTCCCCACATTAAAGCTGCCTACGTCATAAACTTTAAAATTTAGGTACCTGCTGAAGAATCTACCCATTTTCTTACCTACATAGGTATGCGCAACTATTCAATAAGAACTATGTAACTTATGTTAATAAGTAAAACGCCACGCAATTAGTCGTAGTGACTTAGATTATATAAAATAAATAGGTAAGTAAATAATCTCAAAGTTACACAATATAGTAATGTTTATTAATGTGTAATGACAAGCAAAAAGATCAAGATGTTTGTAAAGAAAATCATCAGAACATTGAAGGGAACGTTCCTTTGTTTATTACAGTACCTATGTCGAATCCCGTCACGTCGCGTCGACTATCGTTAGTTCATACGTTGGATAGATACATACTTATCGAGGTTGGGTAGTGTTGATGTGACAGCTAGAGACCTATAGTTTTGTTGTAACTGTAGTGAGGAGTTTATAAAATTATACATTATACAAAGTACTTACAAGCATCTCTTTCACTTGTAAAATTTCTCTTAAAATGCCTACTCGGTGTATGTAGTAAGTGTAGGTGCTGTAGATATAAGCCCGTCGGCCAACGAGCGATTTCTATGTTAGAAACTCTTGGAAACACGATTTATTACAGACACAAGCAATATTGTATACTGGCGGTATGGCAAAACAATGAAATTGCTCGTTTACGGGATTGGTGATAAGCAAAAGAAACAAAAAGCTTACTGTCTCATTGAACCCCATCGGCGATGAGGCAGGTTCTCCTGGTGGCTACAAACAAACAAAACGGTGTAAGCAAAGAAGCAAGTGCACAAAAATATTTGTTTTGGAAAAATATGCCAGCATTATAAAAATAATCGCGTCTTTTTTTAGAAAATTGTCATTGATCTCTGTATTTCTGGAATAATTTTCTTACTAGCGGACCGCTTCCACTTCGCAGGGAACCGTATTTTTTTAAATATTCTGTTGCCTATGTTAATTTGGAAAACTTTTTGTGTTATCCATCATAAAGAATACTGGCATATTTTACAAAAACTGTAAATCGCAAAACAAAACAACTAAGCAAACACAAAAGATAGCCGGTAAATGTAAATAAAATATTTAATAAGCTACCTATCTAATTCTTTGCGACGTTGAATAAATAAACCTATCTTTCGAATTCCATTAGTTAGAAACAAATAAACATCAAATATTTAATTTTACATCTGTTCCTCCAAATACAAGACAAATTTTTAAGCTATAATTGCACTAATTCCTTAATATACTTGAGTTAATTTATTTACATTCGTTAAATTGCATCTTTGGATGATGCATTATTAAACATAAACATAGCCGGGTCACTAGCAAGGGCGGATCCAATCACGCAGTCAAATTCTATTCAAAAGACAGTCATTTAGTTAAAACCCAAAAGTTTAGAAAAGTGTAGATACTTTTCTAAACTTGGGTTTTAACTATCTCATAGCCAGATCCGCTTGGTCATCAGGAGCTAGCACGTAACCAAGGATTTTGTGCACTCTTTCACTCATTGCGTAGGAGTTAAGTGGCAGATGCTTCCTTGCGCGACAAATGCCTGAAATGCTACCCGGGTCGATTTAGAATTGTTAAACCAACCTCGGTGGCGTCCGTCGGAGACTGGTCCGAGTCCATGAATGCCGGTTCAGATGATTGCCAGGGCTCCTGGATCCATTTTCTAAGCTGTAACAATATGAAAATGATACATAACTATAAGATATCCAATGAGGTACAAATGCTCGTGTTCGTCACAATTACATTTGCCCCTAGAAGGATGAGACCACAAGATCAAAACGCATTTTCAATAATCACGGAATTTTTTGGTATTTCTCTTATTACAACCTTTAAAATCTTAATTCTCTTGTGTAAGTTTATTAAGTACCTATACCTACTTGTATACTTGTATGTTTTTCTCTGTGGTACAAGTGCATAGAGTGAGCCCAGTTTAAAAATAGCAAATATTTTGACTGAGGTATAATGGTTGTACGATTGTCTAAATACCCGAAGGAAGTTCATCAGCAAGTCGTATTTGCTTACTTCTACAAAGAAAGGTGAGACGCGTATGTAGGTACCCTCATAAATTATAACTATCTTCATTTAATGAAATATTCTTAGCTTCCCCGTGTAGCTTTAATAATCCAATAAAACGTAAACATAATATAGATAGGTACTTTCATATTACACTAACGTAAAAGTAGTTAGAAACCATGGTACATGCAAGTAGGTACATTAACTTCACAATGCACATTAAACGTGAATTAAATTTATGCGTCCAGTGACCTTATCAATATAGTTTTATACTAATTTTAAAACCAATAAAAGTTTATTATAGAGGATATGAAAATCTTTTGATGTTCTTCGCTAATGGGTCGCCGTGGAACGATCGGAATGTAATCAAGAGTAGTGTACCTACCTATTTATTAGAACATTATTTATATTCCGGAGTCAAAAGCAGTCTTTTACAGGCGATAATGTACCTATTATACAATTAGCGAATTCTTCTTTAATCACTATATATCTTTTTAAAAACACATTAAAATCCGTTGTGTAGGTTTAAATATTTAAACATATATTGGGACAGACAGCGGAAAGCGACTTTATTTTACACTATGTACTTAGTGACAGTGTTAACCTATAATAGTTTATTGATAGCGTAGATGAGCTAAAAATGTGAGTTTACCATTGGGTCTTAAGATTATATTATGCTTACGTTTTTGTAATTTATTTATATAATGCTTCATGTGAAAACATCAGTAAGTAATCAGTGTTGAAGATCGACGCGACACGTGAATGAATAACATCGTCTTACATCGAAGAGTTGAAGGATTCTTGTTGCATCACTATTATTATTGATGTCGTGTTCGAGTGGTTCCAGATTGATTTTCAGTATAAACCCTAAGGACAATATTTAATTTATTACCTTTAATAAAAAAAGTATTTTCTTGGTAATCTGATAAATACTAAATAAGATATATTATTATGTAGATGTTTACTTTATGACATACGTAGTTCAGTCCACATCGATCGAAAGCTAAAAATAAACCGTCGAGACATATGTATACCCACAGGTGACCGCCTAAAGACATTAGGTAGATCAATGTTGGACAACGATTGATGTAGGTAGATAAGGTTAGGTACTGGGTCTGGTTATGACATTTTGGCTTAATAACGGAATATTTTGTGAATATTCGTATATTTACAAAATATTCCGTTATTAAAAATTTCGCATTAAATCAAAAGATTTTTCTCAAATGGTTTAATCATAAATGAAAGTAAATAAATAGACAAGTCGCAAACTGTTGCTTTATTATACAATGAAAAGCATCTAAATGACTTTTTTAGAATAGACCTAGTAAGGTTATTTTGATTCGGTATAAAATATCATATACCTACTGTTCAACTAACTTACTGAATTTTAATTAGACTAGTGAAAATAACTGGAAGTTACGAGATGTATAAAAGCTAGTTAGGTGTTTTACTGTTTGTTCAGCATACATTAAGACGTGTAAAACTGTATTTCATAGCAAATAGCATGTCCTATGTCGTCTCTGGAGACAAGCATGTCAGTGCTTAACATTTACTCGCAATTTTAGTTACCTACTTTTTTACATAAATTACAGAACCTGTTTGACTAAGTTTCAGTAAGTAAGTAGGTAGCTATTTCACTGGACCCTTTCATTTTTCGCTAGCACGTGTATAGCACCTATGTTTCACGCTACGACCTAATAAATTAAAGATTTCTAAATAATAAATGCTACGTACCTATTTGTATGAACACTTACGTGTTGTGTCTTTTGGATTATATATCTATTAGTTATTTGCCCTAAAATATTATATGTTTAATCTAGGTAGATAAAATTTAACTACGATTTTAGAATCTATACTAATATTATAAAGCTGAAGAATTTGTTTGTTAGTTTGTTTGTTTGTTTGAACGCGCTAATCTCAGGAACTACTGGTTCGAATTGAAAAAAAAACATGTTTTGTTAGATAGACCATTTATCGAGGAAGGCTTTAGGCTATATAACATCACGCTGCGATCAATAGGAGCGAAGAAACAGTGGAAAATGTGTAAAAAACGGGGAAAATATGAAGCCTTATGAAGAATTACTAGTCCACGGGGACGAAGTCGCGGGCACATCTAGTAATTTATAAACGTAAGATAATCCGATATGAGTACAGACGTGTTAGGGGGCGCGTCGCCATCTGCCTCGCCGTAGCATTCGAAGTTCTCAGCGTCAGAGATCGAGTTCCCGGGGCTGGAGTCCGCTGCCGGCTCCAGCTGCCCCGCCGCTGCGCCGTTCTGAAATGAAGAGTGGAATCAATAAGACATAGATCTGGTATAAATTACTAGAAACTTCTCACTAGTAATATTATTAGAAAGTTTGTGAGTGTGTATGTTTGATACTTCTTCACGCAAAAACTACTGATGAAACCTTACAATACTATAGCTAATACATCAGAATAATATAAGTAAGCTACATTTAATATCGATATTGTGTAAAGTACTATGGACGGAGCCGCGTGCAGAAGCTAGTAACATTTTTAGCCTTTTTCAATAATAAAACAAATTATATTAATAAATAATTAGACCCTTTAATTATACTAAATCTTGTAAAAAACAGAAACCTTAGGAAAAGATCTTATATACCGATATAATAGGTACCTACAAGTATTAGGTACTTTTATTTAAAGAAAATCCCGTCGGCTGACCAATCGATCAAGAAGTTTTCGATCTTTAAGAGACCAATTTGGAGTTTCGAGCGCTATGAGACAATTTTATCAAACTGACAGTTTTCTTTTTTCTTTGAAGAAAGACACGTAGAAATAATGAAATGGTGTAAATACCTGTAGTTTCCTTGGTAAGTTCCCAGGAGAGGCGCGCGGAGATTTGGTTCTCTGAAGCACGCTGGGCGCCATCATGGCCGTTGGCACCTTCAGCTCTGGAAGTAAAACAACGAACCATTAAATATAATAAGAACAAAAACAGAAAGAAAAAGAATGAAATAAAAATAAATGGTGTCACACTGATCTTCATTTTCTCCAAATAATTCTCTCAGGAGCACATTTCAGTAGAAGGTATCTATCCTAGCTCAATCTAGTGTTCTGCTAACTATAAGTAAGGAAAATCATAAATTCGTTTACTCGGCTCTTTCACTCTGTTACGTATGCATCAAGTGAAAGAGTCAGTATTTTTTCTTTAATCAGTACGATCTACCAACTCACAGGCAGTTCAAGTAATGGATTCTAGTATTGCACCTGTAGGTTAATGTGAATCGTGATACAATCGTGACTTGACTATGCAATAAGAATTGTGTTGATATGGCAATTGTGGAGCTGGAATTCCAATACAGCCTGATTGGAATTTTAATCAATGTTAGGCGGGGAAATCGAAGTGGAATCTTTCGGTATGTTGATTAAATTGGCATCAAAATCAATATCTTAAAAGTAACTTAAAATAAGTTGAAAACCTTTATTGAGCATATTTGTGAGACTCGAGTCATACCTAATAAGACTTGCTGAAGTAGCCGGCAGCAGCATATTACAGTCCTGGTCAGCACTAATAGTATTTGCCAACCGGCCTGCAGTTGCAGAACTTCAAACGCATCGCTTTTCAGAAAGAAAACCGCTTGCAGTGACTTTAATTTATGATATTCTGGCATCTGGTATCTTAGCAAATATTTTGGTAAGAAGTTAATGAGCTTAAGACACTGATTATCATTTTATTTTTAGTTTTTTAACGAGACGAACCACCATTGTTTTTTCCAACTGTTGAAATAAGTATGTAGTTCTATTATAGAAATGATAGAAATTAACTAAGGAATGCGACTATTGCCTCCCGTATATAATGCAAATTTTACGTCAATGCTTGATAAGAAAATCGTGTTATTAGCACTAGCGGTGAACGCAATACCGTTACAATATGGAACTTATAATGCGGAAACGGGTTAAGATTCTTGGACTTTCCGTTCATTCTAGCGTATACCACACATACTTACAACGCATTATTTTACGATCACTAATAAAAATAATAATTAAGTAGGTATGCTTTAAAAGTTTGTCTAATAAACCAAGACAAAACCGTGTTAGTCACTTATCATTATCAATTACAATCAGATTCGAAAATGACAGAAGAATCCTTCACGCTATCTAAGCAGCAATGTGGACGAAATACTTAATTGCACACAGTTGCACGTGAGACGGTCTGAGAGTTATACCATTGATACGTGATCACTTAGTACCTTGTCACAGTAAACGCTTGAGTGCTTTGATAGCAATCTGATACTGCATTGCAAATACGTGCGGCCAATTTGTAAGATTTTACACGCAAGTGAAAATACCGACAAACGTTTCCTCTCGAAATTACGATGTCCTTGGTTCGTTATTCTCTACAATCTGCATAATATAATAATAATTATGTATTATATTGAAACGAATACAAAAATACCGGTTCGATTGTTGAATTCAGAAATTCTTACTTAATGTAGAAAATATTTACACAAGAACCAAGAACAGATATTGTGTTGTTACATGAATGTCAACCTATTGTTTTATTTTATCATACTATATCATGCCATTGGTATGCGAAATTGTTTAACATTTGTGTAAACTTTCTTTACGCACATTCACTTGTTTATTATTTTGCTAATAAGGAATTTAATCGTCACCACTTCCATTGATGTTTTGATAATAACGCGATCGTTTTAAAATTATTGGTTAATTTGCTATTATTTTTAAATATTTAAACAAATAGATTACACGGGTAAGGAGCGGTGAGGGCCGACTGCAAGTGCAAACTGACCCTGCACCACTCCGACCAGTTGCATTATGCAACCGATTATTGATATTAGGTATACGTAAGTGTTATATTTCCAATAAATATCCATCCATCTCGCTGATATTTCACGCAGAGTAACAATTAAATCGTTAATCTTGATTTAGAAAGTAATACTAAGCTCAATAAATAAAATAATTCGCTACCTAGGAAAGCGTATAGTATATACGTAAAGAAAATGATTGGATAAGTGAATGGGAAATTGTTGATAGGTACCTACATTTCACATGATCACGATGAAGCAAAAATATATTATGCTATCATAAATTGAGAGCCTATTTTATTCGAGAATATTATGTAGGTACCTACCTGGTCTACTTAATTAGGTAATTTCTCGTCCATGGCGCTTCGGGTAAATCCCAAAATCAAAGCGTATAGATTCCGGTTTTTGCCCCTTTTTAGATACCTCAAGAGAATTTCTAAATACGTTGAAGTCAGATATTTAGTATATCACCTACCTACTTATTGAAGGGTTTTGAATGAAACTCTTATTTTCTATTATTTCAACAACAATCGTAAAATATTTACATTCCAAGTTGCAAATAAATCCGTTGCCCACTCGTACGAGATGTATTTACCTATATTGACTTTATATGGATTTTTCATTTATAAGTATCTAAGTACCTAAGTGCAACTTTTTCACTTGGTATTAAATTTTAGTGATTTACATACAGCACATAAATATTAATGCATTCGTGATTTCAAGCACAATAATAAAATATATTTCTTTGAAGTTTCACCCCACGGCATAGTTACCGCAAGAGTTAACTCACGGCGCGGGCGTTTACCAATAAGTAACGGCCAGTATTAAGAAACGCAATATTGACCAAATAGAGCGAGAACACACGCTACCCGACACTTGAGGTGGCCTTGGAACTTATATTTCTTTAATTAGTATGCAAAGAAATAGGTACCTAAACAAGAAATCGTAAACAATTAAATGTCGTTTATTCTATAGTCTGTTGTAGTCTCGGAGATGCAGTTTTATTTTAATTTGCAGTTTATTAAGTAATTTTGAAGTAGATAACAACATTTTTTTAAGCCAAAGAAAGAAAGTTATAGACTGAACATCAAAAAAGGTCATCTTAAGGTTTCAAAAAAAAATGTAGTTAGCTCTAGTGTTATTAATAAGTCTCGGTCGCACCACAAAGTAGTACATCTATATATCTATATGCCAACGTTATCTTACGTTTAGTATTTACTGGTATAATACCTAGACTTTACACTGGATACCAGTGTAACGCTGCGGTTGTGGTGGCTCAACCCGCAAACCGTAGTTCTACTATGAATTATCACAAGTTATTCACTAAGAGATAAGAAACAATTGATGATAATAACGAGCAAAATTATTTACGAAATAATAATATAACATTAATCAAAGGTGAATTTCTATAGCTTAAAATTTACACAAAGGAATTGAATATCCTTGAAAGAATCTATCTGCTTAGTAAAACAGTCGACGTTGTAGGTAAAAGGTACCTAGACTAAGAGACAGTCTACCTTGTTAATTGACTAAGGTCAGGGTTAGCGCGAGATGCAGAGTAACTATATTATTAAGATTGCATCTAACTAACTCATGCTGAAAATAGCAAAAAGTCATTGAAATAACAAAATGATGCAAGTAGATTGTCTAAAATCTTCTTCATTTGTTCTTTCATGCAAGGATAATAGGGTTCAACAATGATTTGCTCAAAGGCATCCTATAGTAGGGGACAAGTTGCGCAAGAGTCGGCATCCGATGCTTTACGTGATGCCATTCGACACAGGCCGTATTTCAACTTTGAAATTGGAATTACCCTAACCGCTAAAACTAACTGGTTGTGTAAGCTATTGTCACTCTTTAAATGCCAAACTTATTGTGATTTTTCAAGGCATAAAAAATAATTATCTAAGTTTTGTTATTGAACCACGTCATGGTTGGTTAATGCTGAAGATATTATTTTAAAGTCTTGTAGGTTACATTTATATTAGACTAGCGCCCGCCCCGGCTTGGCCGGTTCCCTTTCTTTTTATAGCCTATGTCACTCGGGAGTATTGTTACTTAGGTACTAACAGTGAAAGATATTTTAAAATCGGTCCAGTCGTTTATGAGCATATTCAATCCAAACAAACAAACCTTTCCTCTTTATAATATTAGTATAGATAAATATTTCGCATATATTTATAAATAGAAACATTTAATGCATAGAATGGAGTACCTATGTACATAAATCTTCCAATAGCTGAATGAGTTCCAACAAACACCGGACGGATGTCAAGAACGTGGTTCGCATTCCGCCGCTTCCACATCCTGCGAGAATTACGAGACTGGGTAAAAAATAAAAGCATCGTAAAAACTCACCAAAATGCCGCGTCCACGTTCTTTGCGAATCAGCACGCGAGGCAAGATATCTGAGAAAGGAAGGGTAATGTTAATAATGTACCCTTTATATAAATATATATAATATAATGTATCATTTTAGTTTACTTTAGGCAATAAAGCTTTTTTAGCCGTGGTAGGTACCTATAATTGAATTAAATGATAATGCGATTATACAAAAGCAAGCATAATAATATTATCTAGAAAAACACCAGATTACTTTTACACGATACTCTAGTATAGTGGACTTGATTCTACATAAAATGCACATCCTTTTCTAACTGGTGCTACAGTTTCCCGCGATGAATGATATGATACAAATGATAACACAATTAAGATATCTACTTACTTCGGTCGGGGACACGTCAACAGTGCAATGTGCGATATTAAATTAAAATATATTAATATAATGGAGGTAACTAACTACAGAAGGGACGTAGCATATCGCTGTATTGAGGCTACATATTGTCAATTAATATATACTAAAGTACTAACGTGTGCCTATAAATTCACATTTAACTGAATCGACTTTAGTTACCTATATCGAAAGCTGTAATTTTAGTAACCGTGTCATTGCGTGCCAATGGAAAGGTCGCTGAAGTGCAAAATCGTTTGCTCTGTCTGACGTAGCTCGCTATTCTGAGATTGGACACACCCCGCAACTGATAAGTAATAAAATTATGTTCTAATCGGAGCTATGACGACCATGAAATGTCTATTCTCTTAGGGTCAATAACTTCAAAATTATTGTTGTTCGGAGGAGTCAACATGTCGTCGCAACGCATCATATATATCCCACTGCCTCAACTTTGCTTTGCATAAATAACGTGAAATAAAACCTCGCCAATGCCTCGTCAACCACCAAATTTTAGAACTATTGATCGGTAATCGCGGGCAAGTGAAAATACGGAGGAAATGCAATATCCCAAATATTTTGAGTCCTATCTAGATCGATATCGTATTTTGGTGAATACGAGCTTTGCAAGTGTTAATCAGTAATATGGTCAAATGTGTTTGGTTTTCTCGTGAAGGATGAAAACAAATTGAGTAAATATACCATTCACGCTCTCACTTTGCCTTTGACGTAAATTTCACGTGATCATCAATAATTTGCAGTCACGTTTTCAGTTATAAGATTACGTTTGACTTAAAACCTCGTGCAAAAGAACATGTCCAAAAATGCTTAGAATCCGGTAATACGATTACCACGGAATTCAATTACTATTCTTTTTCGTATACCTATTTCACCAATAAACTTAATTCGTATTCATGACTGCCGAGTTTCCTGTAATTTTGTTTTGCTTCTGCACGCACTAAGTATTCCAGCATTCCTATATTTTCTCTTTAATTGTTGTTATCTAATCAATAGTTAGTTTACTAAATAGATTACTACTTTTAATTCCAGCTTTCCAAATCTAAATAAAATATGAAATAATCAAATAATAGAAGGTTACCACGTACAGATTTGTAATGATCAAATCATACTGTTTTATTAAAACATAATTTGAATAATAGCTTTAGTATTGTTAACACTCATGTACCTACGTTTCATTCAATAATGGATGTAACTAAAGATTTCTGTAGCGTATGGACCCCTGTGGCTACCTGTCTGAATAGACTGGTTAGATACCTGACCTAGGCATTATGATGGCACCATATTACTTATTTATGCTCCACGACTTTACAGTAGTAGGTCCTTATTAGGTACGAGCAGGTATTACCGCTAAAGGAACGCAGCGGTCACACACAATGTCGTCAGCTTACAGCCAACCCATCTAGTAGGTATTTGCAATAAAGACATAGAGAACAGTAGGAAATGGCAACGTGTAAACGTGACTTGATCTCAAAAATTTTTTTTAGGCAGTTTTTAAGATACAATTTAGTCTTTCGTTTGTAACATATTAATAATTTTGGGTACTTTCCATACAGAAAAAACAAATACAGGTCGTTATTCCCAGAAAAACTAGTGAGTATCTACCTAAATGCCGATTTATTTAGGATAATATAATTTAGATCAACTTTTCTTAATGCTGCTTGCATTGCAAAGACAAGGGAAAATTTCGGCAATCTAAGTAAATATTATTTATATTAGCTTAAATTAAGTACCTACCTACTAAAATATAATATGCCTTTGTATGGTAGGTTATACTACCTACCTACGTGATAAGTGTAACATGGTAAGAACACATGTCATATGTTCAATAAACATTACATCCATAAAATTTAACTAAATAAAAAAATAAAAAACAGTTCTAATGATCTAGAAAAAGTAACAACAATTATACATCCCTAAACTTCATTAGGTAAGTATCTATAGAAATAAAGCATTGGTAATAGACAAAACAATATCGCAGTAATAGTAGTGAAGTAAACACTGATGTGAAAATCAATAACTTTTCAGCGCTACGCTAAGTCTTATCGATTTGTAGTTTTATTGCTTGAATTTTTAATTGTTTATTAAAACATTTCATGCGTAAAACAAGAACTCGCCGACAAGGATAATCTTAGTGATATTAATAGATTCAAACACAATTCTTGAGAAAAATTTACGGTTATGAGTAAAGAGATGTTTTCTTATTAAGTAAGCCTTTGATACCTACCTACTTAATGCCTACACTTTGTTCGGAACATGAGTCATAAGCCTTAAAGTTAAAAGGAAGGATGCAAGGCGAAACGTGAGGCGAGGTACCAGTGATTAGTCACTTCGATTGTTAAAGGACTTGGCGCTAACAGTTTGCCAAGTCTTGACATTGGATAGTCAATACAAGTAATTTAACGTCTCCCACGTGAATTAAACTTCCACAATTTATAAGGTACATCCAATGAAGCCATGGAAGCGTATCTAACTAAACGGATAAGAACATCGATGAAGATTCGATACCCACGAATGAAGCATAAGCACGTAAGTGCGTGTACTTTTAAAACATCAATATTTTGTGGTTTATATTTTACCAACCATAAAAGGTACAGTTACGAAGTCAATGTCAACGTGGTTGGAACAATAAGTAAACATAATTTAAAGATGATTAAGGGAATCTATAAATTTTCGATAAGTAGTTCACAATTGTACTTACCTAACCCACTTTGGTTTCCATAGAGAACAACTTCTAGACGTAATCTTTGATTCATATTGGCGATTAGGGCAGATAGCTGTTTTTCCTTTCAGTAAATATATTCCCAACACAAGGATAGTATTGGCTGTGTTCCAGAACCTGGGACACATTCGCTCGTATTTCACTCAAAGCGAAATAGTTGCGTGGATAAAATGTACTATTAATGTTTGCTATAATTGGAGCGAGGCGTCCTATAGTCTGCTGCGGAACGAGCCTGGAGCTAAGATTAAATGCTAAGCTTTATCCAGTAAGTATATTTCGAGGACCCTTTTCTTTGTTAAAAATGTTGACTGATATACAAAACAATGCGTAGAACAGCTGTAAATAACTAGAGGTGTGAGTGGAATTAAAAATTGTATTAAAAACAAAGTTACAATCACTATTTAATCATCCTTCCAGACAAGAATGTATTACTTACTATTAAAGTTATTTCGTCGAGTAGGTACTCCTTGGCGCATTAGTTCATCATAATTTAGGAACCGAATAAACGCATCTTCGAATGAAGATTGTGAACATGTCAAAAAGAGAGAATTTATTAACTACGGTTTCACATTTTTCAATATAATTTTGACTAAAATGTAAAAGATAACATACCTAAGTAAGAATATATAATCAAGTCAATGTAGGCATAAATTGCTTTCTTGCTGGTAAAATAAAAAGTTTCACAAAGTTTACTTAGTTGGGCTCATGAATAAGAAACGAATTTCCAGTACTGATGACCTGCGTTCTAGGAAGTAGGCAAGTAAAACTACCTTTACTACTACTACTGCCTAGTAAAAAGTAGGTTGCCGCACCCATAATATCCGCGTGTGCTGCTATGTGACTCAACTTATATAATACATATCCAACTGTATGAAACTGAATAATCACAAGAACCAAAAAGTAGTAAAAATATATATCTAAGTAATACTTATGTTGCAGATATTCCAATTTGCGTCTAACTTCCAAGGTGGGTGGAAACCTCCAGTTTTTTAGATTGTAATTTGATACTAAAACGCAATAGGTACTAAAAGCTGACTTCGATATTTAGGTATCTTTTTAAAAATATTGTTATAGGGCCATTGAACCAGGTATTATCGATTAGCGTGTCAGTTTTCTAGGTCGAACGGAAACGATTCGTGGCTCTATTTTACGCCGTTCTAGGGCAAACTAATGCTATATTCAATACATAAATTTCTATTCGATTAGGGGCAAATGTCTTTAAAATCCTAAGTGTTAAAAATATGTTTGACATACATTTTTGTATATTAGTTTTAAATGCAATCAAATGTGTTTAATTCTTAAAGCAAAAACTAACAAAAACAATGATTGAACCACTTTGACGCAGAGTTTTCTGATACTTATCAAAAAAGGATAGTACTATACCATTCGAAATCAACATTCTTTCTTTATTAAAATAAAGGACGGTTCGATGAGTCAGAACTCAGAGCAGCGAGAGGTTTAAGTGAGGTAATTTTTTTAATAAAAATATTTTTAAAGTGGTCACATAAGGTAACTTGTTGGTTTTGGTAAAGAGGACAATGACCTATACAAACGAAACATTAGTTACCTAAATTCTGTACCCGAGCTAAGTAGGTAATTAGTCAGGTGACTTTACCTATCCAGCATTAGTCTTTTGTTTCATACGTATTAATAGACATCCATAGTGTGCAATACGTAGTTGAGTAGATTTGGCACGTTTGACTGCGCACAAGCACGTCATCATGACACGTCTTAAGATCAAGGTCTTGTAGGTAGTTCAGTGTTATATATTCAATATATTTATCCATTCAGGATCATCATTTGCCTTGTCCAAATCCTACAAAGTGTAAAGAATGTCCTTAAAAAGACGCAGCTTGATTTTGTATTTTATGTACACCTATATCAAGGTTATTATTTTTCCTAAAAGTATTCGCAATACGTTTGCTGATTTGTTACGGTCGTGTTAATGTTACCTATGTTATCTTCTCTCAGCTTCCCGATAATTATACTAACGAGTTACTAAACAAAGTGACCTAGGAAACGATCTGAAAATTATAAATGTACCTATATCTTCTTACGAGGTTAGATAGACATTTTTTTCCAGTTAAGTACATTTAAGATGGTTTCAACTTTATCATTGTTGACACAGGCTTATTTATCTTTTTAATGTATTTACATAAACGTCTGCCTAATAGAGCTCTCTCATTATAAAAGATTACAGAAGCTTCAATATTTGTAACGTTAACTCAAAGTTCTGGTGCAATAAATATCTATTCAAAGCACTATGAAGATAGATGAGTTGAAATAAATCTCAAATGTTTCGAATAACTGAATCCGTGTTTCAGTTTTCGGCCACATTAACTCTGGTGTGACGAGTTAATCAATTTCACGAAAATAGCTTGTTGATAGAGGTGAATGGGAAAGTAGGATTATTTTTAGTCATAGTGCTGACAGCTTACTTACCTAATATATTAAGTCTGAAATGAGATGGAAATAACGTAAGTGGGTACTGTTCCTATAAATGGACTTGCGTTGTTGTGTATGTAGGTATAATTCGGGATACTAATAAATTAATTATGTAGGTAACTTATTCGAAAGCCAGCGAAATGCTAAAGTCACTGTAACTTAAAAAATTATTTGAATGTTAAGCAATAGGTAAATGACCAACTAAAGCCTCGTTGCGTAAGTTGAGTGGTTGGAAGTATTGCGAGTCCACCATTGATACAGTATTTTTACTGCATGCTCCTAAAATCACGACCATCTTTTTTCATGAGATTCAGATTTAAAACTTACCTAATATCTTAAGTCAATGGGTAATATAGAAAGTAAGTACTTGTCCAAGTTGGGTCGGCACCTATACAGAGACCGGTAATTGGAAAATAGCATTTATCAAATGTTAAATAAAAAAAATACCAATATAAGTATGTTTAGGTATTAATTTCCATTGTCACTTCGACATTTCATTTACGTAAACGAAGTCGTGGATTTACTGTAAACGGTAGTCGGTAGAGTGCTTTGTAGCGGATGTGGACGTTTACATCAGTGTCCATTGATGCGAGACACAATCGTTAAAGTAGATAGGTAGTGAATTGTATAGTAGGTAGTGAAAACTCTTTCATATTGGGTAAGCTAAATTAGACAAATTAAGAGTAGGACAATGAGTAAATATATTGTTAATCCTTAATGCCAGAGCTTGCTTCAAAACAGAAACTTCACAAGCCTTAAACAAAACAAAACTTTTTAATGCTCTTTTTTACTTTAAATGGATTAACTAGGATGTAATTTCTTTTTAACCCCCGACGCAAAAACGACGGGGTGTTATAAGTTTGACGTGTCTGTGTGTGTGTGTGTGTGTGTGTGTGTGTGTGTGTGTGTGTGTGTGTGTGTGTCTGTCTGTGGCATCATAGCTCCCAAACGCATGAACCGATTTTGATTCTGTTTTTTTTGTTTGAAAGGTGAATATGTCGGGAGTGTTCTTAGCTATGTTTGATGAAAATCGGACCAGTAGTTTAATAAATAGAGGGGGGTGAAAGAGGGGATGGAAAAATAAATGTCCACAAATATACTCGTGTGGGGTATCAAATGAAAGAGGGTCGCGAGTACATTACAAAATTAAAATTATAATGAAAATCGGTTGAGCCGTTCAAAAAATATAGGGAGTGAAAGTGGGGATGGAAAATCAAATATCTACAAATATAACCGAGTGGGGTATCAAATGAAAGAGGATCACGTGTACATTACAAAATTGATATTATAATGAAAATCGGTTAAGTAGTTCAAAAAATATAGGGACTGAAAGTGTGGAAATGGTTAACCAAATGACTACAAATATAACCGAGTGAGGTATCAAATGAAAGAGGACCACATGTACATTACAGAATTCCATGTAAAATGGAAATTGGTTAAAACAATAATAAGTTACCTACCTACTTTCAAAAAGTATGAAATAAAAAAAATAAATAAAAAATTTTAACAAACCCCCGACATAAAAACATAAAAGCCGTCTAAAAATAATAAAAACTTGATATTAGGTAGGTACCTAAGTATTAATAGGTATTTCTACAAAGAAAACGTCATGTCGGGGGGACCTCCTTAGATTTCGATACATAGTAGGTAAATATAGATAGGTACAATTAGGTATATGAAGAGCGGTCCCCCCGACGTGACGTTTTCTTTGTAGAAATACCTATTAATACTTAGGTACCTACCTAATATCAAGTTTTTATTATTTTTATACTTTTTAGACGGCTTTTATGTTTTTATGTCGGGGGTTTGTTAAAATTTTTAAATAAAATGTTTGTCTTTTCGTACCTACCTACCGAAGCGAAAACAACTTCACTTAAGGAGATTATAATTATGTTTCAAAAGACTTTTGCTTGCTAGTAGTGCTTTGGAAAACGATGACGACACCTTTAATCGCCTAATTTGATAAAAATCTATTAATCATCACTACGTGACCACGTGGGAATTGATAAGAAATTAGCCGAGTCTCTGTTACCGGTGATATTTGATATCGATAAATGCCAGACTCACTGAACGCCCCTTTTCCGAATATATTTCGTTTTCGTATTTGTAGCTGATCTACTCTATTGTTTTGAGTGTATTCTTTATATTATCTATCTTTATAAAAGAAAGTCGTGTTAGTTACTTCGTTTATAACTCAAGAATGGCTGAGCCGATTTGGCGGGGAGATAGCTCAGAACCAGGAGAAGGACATAGGATACTTTTTATCACGTTCAAGTGAAAAAAAAAATACAATGACAGCTGTCAAATCGATTCTTTTCCGGGCGGGACGAAGTCTGCCGGGACCGCTAGTTATTATATAAAAATGTATGAACGATTTTACTTATTCTTTTTTTTTTATTATCATATTTCTTATGATCAGGACAAAGTACTTATTTTATTTATCCTAATTATTCTAAAATTCAGAAAGTAGGTACAATAAGCAAGTATCAATAACCAGTCTTATTTCAGAACAAGGTAAAAATAATCTAGGTCAAGTCAAGTTGTACAATTTAATTTTTAACTAACTTAATATTTTCTTTAATTGATAAAGCTTTTGTATATAAATGGTACTATTTGTTTTGCTCATGTAGAGGTATCTATAACAAATTTAATAACGTTATTAAAATTTGTAATTTACGCGATTAAGTTCACAATATTGAAGTAACTTACAATTATACTTACCTGCCTACCTGCTCTACGATACAATTATACAAATAAAACATAGAGCCAGCTTGACGTAAGCATTTACTATGTAAGTATAGTAGAAAGCTTATTACTTTAAGAATTTGTAGAACAGATTACAGAAAGTTGCCTCAAATCAACTAGTCATCTGAGAAACTGCCAATATAACTTAAAGTGCTAGTGGCTATAGGTATGACTTATCTCTATGATCCTATATAGCTGTAGTGACAAAATTAAACCAGTACATAACAACGATACCACCACCGGCTTACTGAACCTAAGACAATGAGTGATATTTGATAAGAAACAGAACTCATCGAGAAAGTAAGTTTTTGTGACCGTCATGCATCGTGCGTGCTGCCGCTTGTATTTCCATTGGATGTTAGAACAATTCTTTTGTTACAAGAAAGCCTGCATTGAATGGAGTACAGATAAAATGTCAACGTGACTCAAGTTCAAGAATCACTCGAGTAGAAAGCGGTCTTTTATTGTTTCACACATTCTTCGCTGCATGAGTATCAACACCACATACCATTGCGTAGATAAAAATAGGTTAATTAGAGAATAACATTTATACTACGTTTAATCGTAAACCTCTTCACTTAGTTCTTTTGCTGTGGCGGATTTGTAGTCTTATCCATACCCTAGGTACCTTTCTTAGCTCATCGGGTATGTTTAGCCTTAGGGAAAACTCATCACTGGCTTATTTGTGACCTTACGAATATCTCTTAACAACTAATCGAAATATGTTGGCAAAAGAGAAACTCTTTCTTAAGTATGTGCAGTCCCTATACAAACATAGCTAAAGCTATATTCATTGAGTTATAATGAACTTTTTACGTTGATGTCGCTGCCCGTCGCTTTTTAATTGAATCAAATTATGTACGTGTCAGCGCGGCGTTATTTAGCGCCGTTAAATTTACATTATAACCCTGTTTTTGATTGTATAAAGCGCCCTTTTAACCGCGATCATCGTTCCGCATCATTCCTGTGTCGTGTGAATTTACAGGAGGGACGGGCTTGAGGGAGGAAGGTCGTAAGACGGAAAGAAGTTTTTGTACTTCTACGGCTTCCTGGCTAAGCAATAACATTGTGGGAACAATTGGGTTCCCTAGGGTAACGCATTCCGTTATGCTAACACGGTGAAACTTATTAGTTTAGTGTAGTAGTAGTGTAGCGTGATGATTTTTGTAGCTATTTATGTAGATTATAAGAAAATATGTGCATATGTAATCGTAACAGAACTTAATATAATTGTGTGACAAGTGTGACAACTACACCAAAGTAAACGTTTTTTTTTGAGTAATGAACGTTTTAATATACGTAGGTACTCGTTGCTTGAAGCGCTGCTCATTATTGTCCAATATAAATTGAATTTTAGAGACATACCTACCTACAATCTGTTAGTGGTCAGATTTTCGAAGAGATCGTCGACTTCTCAAATGTTTCGTAATTATATTTAGCAAACAGTGTAATTGCAAACGGTATGTAGGTATACTACTAGCTCCAACCAAAATAAATTGGGCAATTGTAACATCAGTTGTGTAAGACTTGTACATTACCTAGGTAATCTCCACTTTAAGAAATACCTAGGTATTCCAAATGAAGACAGTAGTGTGCATTCTCGGTTTTATTTGTCTCTACTGTTAGCGTAAAATATTAACTTTTTGACTGTTAAAGTTTGCTAGCAAGGTTGACTGCCTCCCACTCAGGTGGTTTATCTGTGGTCATGGTTAACTTCTACTACAACGACGATACGAATCAGGGACACCGTGGAAGGTAGGTACGTCTTGAAAAGATCACCAAGTAGGTACCTGAGTCACCACGCGATTTAGAAAATCTCGTTTAGTAACACATAACTAGGTATGTTTATCAATGAACTTAGCTATATCTGTAATTAATAGGAGTCTTTCAATCACGAATTAATGAACAAGAGAGATATAATGTACATATTTCACCGTGAAACCAGTCAAGACTAAGAAAATAATACACGGAGCAAGAGAAAAGTACCTATAACCAACTGTTAATCTTGTTAGCATTTTTTTGGACCCATTTATCTAGACTTCACCATCCCGGACGTAATGAAGCCAATCGATTCCCTCAGCATCACATTGTTTATCGACATTAGCAAGCTATGGGAATATCACACATTGTTTATTACAAAAAATTAAAATCTTTTTAATTTTGTGCCTACAGTATTATCTAGTTAAGCTGAGACGGTTAAGTTCATAAGAAAAACGACGACACAAAAGATTTATTATTTAGTTATAGAGATTCTCCTGAAACTAATTATTGAACCTATTAATACCTAAGTATAATCTTTATTAACATTAATGGTTATTCGTCTCTACATAAGTAAGCGTGACGTTTAAAACCACAATAGGTAGTTGAAGAAATATGATATCTTATTTTCCACGGTATACTATGAAATTAAATGAAAAATGAATGTGTAGCACATATACCTATATACCTAAAGAATCATACAAAGCACAGGGCACAGACGCAAAAAGGTCTTCATTCAGCTTAATGTCACAGAGTTAGCCATAAGACCAATTCCGAGACGCTAATCCTCAGTGAAGCCGTAAGTAATAAATAAATAGCGCACTATCTCGACACCAACTAAACAATACTAGAAAATACGCGTATACCTCGTCAATATAGAATATAATTATGACAACATACTTACTTAAATGTAAGATGTGATATCACCGCTCAGCCGAGCAAAACTGCCGATGCATGGATAGCAATCTTACCTATTTGGTCCCGCATTCGTTGTGTCAATGACTTCATAAGAAAGTTTCTTGTGTACCAACATAGAGCACGAAACGTGTACCTACCTACTGTGATTTATGGGAGTAAATATAGTTTGTAAGTGAGAATTTATTTTAACCTATTCAATTGGATAAATTGTACCATAACTAACTGGTTAGTTTGAGCATGTTTGAGCAGAGGCGGCGCTAGGCGTGGGCGACGTGTGCCATCGCCTACGGCCTCGCGGTCCGGGGGCCTCGCGCCTCAGATACGCGTTACTTGGACGCAACGTGAAAATTATTCGTTAATCGTTATAACACGATAAATATATTTATGTACTGAAATATTTTTTAGGCTAGCCACATTTTTTTACTTTGTGTTGCTATCGCGGGAAACGAACGGGGAAGCCCCTCCGAAATAAAATGGTTTTATTTACTCTAGCAATGTTTACTGGCATTGCGTTGCTATTCACAGGCAACCCCCTAGTGGTTAAACTCGGAGATTTCGTTTTCTGTTTGAAGTTTGTCTATTTAAGGAAGATACTTCACAAACTTCAGCCGCTTCTCAAAAAATAAAATATCGCACGGTATATTAAATTACAATTATTAATCGTTATAAAGTTATAAAACGATAAATAATTATATTGATACACCGAAATGTTTTTTTAGGCTAGCCAAATTTGTTGGTTTTGTGTTGCTATCGTGGAAAAAGAAAGGGGGAGCCCCTCCAAAAACAAAATATTTAGTCTAGCATTGTTTGTTGGCAATGCGCAGTGTTGCCGATTTAGCGACTTTGTCGCTAGAACTGACGACTTTTGCTTAAGGCTTAGCGACCAAAAAAAAGTTTTGACGACAAAAATAGTTTAGCGACTTATCTGGCGACTTTTGGAGTACAAAGCAGAAAATTTTTGTTTCTTTAACGTCGTTTTTTGTTATTTTAAGAAAATGTCTGTCTTTATTATAATCAAGTAGTAAAAACCTATTTCTCAAATGTTTTTTTTTATGGCATTGGTTCTTACGCTACCAGAGGGCCTCGCTGAATGTACCTTGCCCACATAAAATTTTGTTCTTGCCCCGCCACTGTGTTTGAGGCAACATCGTATTCATTCTGTGCGTCCTTTCGTTTTCCTTAACGGGATTGTAATCTTATTCGCGAGTACAATTCCGAAAACATATTGCTTTGACCTAAATAACTAAGTTGTTTCTATAGTAGCAAGTACCCATTTAATAAATAAAATAAATAATACTTATATATATATATAGTGTTCATGTAACAGTCATTTATTAAGGTTTACTAGGTACCTTACCCTCTTCGTGTGTTACCTACATACTATAAGTATTAAGTAGGTACTATCGCATGCTTTCGGGGTATGCCATTTTAGAAAAAAATTGCTTGCACTTGTTGCTTCACACACAGCCGCCAGGTACCAGGGTCGTTCAAGCGATTATTGCCTTAAAGGTGTAACATCGCCAGCACAGTTGATAGTACATATAAAGTCCGATGATTGGCTATTGTTGAAAAAATATGGGCTCATCTCATTTCTGAACAACTGTATGTTTACAAACTTCGGGTTTAGTTTATAAACTGAGCTAATGTGCGCTTGCGCATGCGGTGCCATGTGCCTCTAAAGTAGTTTTGGTTACTTGTGTACCCAATTGACGTAGAGAGTTCTTTATAGTTTTAACGATGCCTGGTAATGTTTATTTAAATTAGTCATTTATAGAAGGATATTAGAGGTTAGGAACAAATCGGCTTGGGATTAAAAACGACCATATTTTCTGTAAGCAAAAAAAGTAACAATCGGTACCTATTCATTTAGAAAAAGAAATAAAAAATGGTTACAATCGATTTCGAATTTCGTGAACAATGAAAATCATTGGTAGGGATGACCTAATCGGGCGTTTATGCTGCAAATCATATTAATTTAAATAACAGAATTGGTAATTTTGAAGGTAACATGGTATTTTTAGTAGATTAGCAGAGTATTAATAATGAACAACTAAAATCATAGGTAGGTACCTACTTACTTAATATTTTTTAAAGCCCGTAAGTATAAAAAATGGATATCAGATTTTGCCGAAATTAATCACAAAAATGCGGACAACTTTGAAACAAATGAATATCGGCGAAAATTCACAGTTTAACAAATACTTAGTTCGAGAAGATCTCTCACCTCTAGCTTTGCCATCATGTTACGCTCTGCAGGTAAGTAAATAAGGGTCCCGTTTTTGCCACTTGGCTATGGAACCCTAATAAACATGCAACTACATAATATTAAGAGTACTTAATATGTATTTTCAAAAGCGTGCAAATGCAAATATTTTCCTTGTGGATATTACGCACCAATTACTTTAAACGTAGGTACCACCACCATAGAGTACTTTCAAATTTTTAGTTAAGCATTCAAAAAAGAAACTTAAATCACGTAACACAGTGGTTCAGTAAGCACATGTAAGGTTTACCTAATCTGCTTACTTAACTACATCTTCTTAAAATATCTTTCTATGTCTATGTCAACAATCTAAACACAATTGAAACTTGAATAGAGTAAACAATATCGCTTCTAACGAACTTCACATTTCGAGTCAACTTCCAATTTTTTTACTTTTTGATAGCCGTGGTTATGTAAAATTATAAAAATAAGTTATCGGTGATGAGATCCAATAATTTGTTACCCTAATTGTTAATACCTTGTTACTTAGCTACTAATATACCAAATGCATTATAAAATATCGAAAGGTAGCAGGTAGATAGGTACGCAGTTGGGCAAACATTGGTTCCCCGCTTTTGAATCCCGTTGCACTTGACTGGGTCCCCTCAATTGAAGCACCTGACATTGTCTGATTGTGACACTTTTTAAATGTTCGTTTTTACCCCACTGCTGAAGGAAGAGATAGGTATATACTTGATGTGGACGTACAAAATGCATTCGTATTTTACTTTTATAGCTATACTTTCTTATTACGAAGCTTAATTGAAAGTAGATTGAAAAATGTGATATTTTTTATTCTCAACAAAAAAAATTACGAAATCTGTCATTAATTTGTATGTAGGTATGTTATTGCATAAATTATGCAAATTATTTTATATTCCTACTTATGTAGCTATGTAAATATTTCCTGTTGATGAATTAAACAATAGTGCTATGATGCAAATTAAATTGATGAAGACGACCTAGATGCTTATGCCAAAATGTACATATATTATACAGATTTATTATAAATACTTTGTCATATATTATCCGGTTCCGAAGGACCAATAAATAAATTTAGTTAATAGGATGGGCAATTTGGTTAATAATCAGTAAGATAGAGCCGTTGCAATATCTCATAATTGCATTTTATACAAGCAATGTGCTACTCTTTATTCATGATGACGTAAAGAAAAAATAGACATACTTAGAGAAAGATAAAGCGCATACCTTTGCCACTAATCGTCTCCAAAATGAAAAAGAAACGGAACTAGCGCCAACGAAGCCTCCGACTCAAGGACCGTAGTACACACAACACAAGAAAAACTTGTTGTCACTGTTTCGAAACACCACTTAGAGCACTTGAAGTAACCAAAACTAGATGAGAGCACTTTAATTTATCACAATTATTTTGTTGTTATTCAATAAGTTTTGTTTCAATTAGTTATTCAATATAAAACAGGTTTCATTTACGAATTTGTTTCACTTTGCGTATTGAGGTACCGCACCTGTGTAGTCTAGAGCTCCGCGGTGACTGACTGTGTTGCCAGACAGAGACGGCGTGATGACGCGAGAGAGAGATACGAGGTGACGTGGGAGGGTCGGACTCAGCTTCAAGAACGCACAGTGGACACAATATGCCTCACCTGTGTATAAAACAAAAGAATATTTTTAATTAATTGAACGCTCAATATTTATCTTAACGACTGGATATATTGTGAACAATCAATAAATTGTTTACGTACCAAATCGTTAAGAATGTGGTCGACTAAGGTGCCTAATTGGAATTAATTAGATTTATTTCACGTAATTGACGTAATCTCCCTAGCCGTAGTCCCAGTCATTACATAATGAGGAAGCATTACATTTAATAACTTATGGAAAATTACGACGAAATCACATTATAGAAATAGCATAAGTATTACTTACCTTCATGACTCCTATTTATAAAGCATCACTGAGGAGTCTAATTGTGACTAACTAAATTATAACAAGACAAATTGTCATTACTTTTTAAAGTTTCATTTCTATTAGATATGTATTTTATTTATAACTTCTTAAAAAAAAGTAATACCCAAGTCCTGTTTTACTAAACTTAAAATAATTGAATTTACCTTTTTTTATTAACTTTGTCCGTGATTTCGCTGCAGCGCCCACCGTGCGGCCGTACCTCCTGTTACCTGGCACGGCGGCGCCCCGCGTCCGCGCGTCTCAAATTTTACCCACCGGCCAAATGCCATGAATTAACACATAATCTCACGGAAAAGCATATCTTTAAAATTATTTTTAAGTGAAATGAGACTCAATTTGTGATATCTACCTGGGACTTTAGGTAACTTAGTGACTTTTTTTTCAAATAATGTAAGAAATTAATTTATCTTCCCTCCGTGTTAAGGAGTAACTATTTATTGCCCTTGCTTTGTCGGGGGAGACGTGCAACAGGTTGCGTGCTAATATTATCTTTTTCTCTACTAAATCTCGTACACGCGCTAGACCTGCGATACAATTAAGACCTTATTAACGCTACATAAATTGTGATTTTCACTGCTATGTATATTGTAATATAACAGATTTGTAGAGTATGAATAATATTAATCTATCGAAGGTAATAAGTTAAATGCTGGTAATTAATATTTTTAATTAGATGTATATTAATGTTATTTAGTTATGTGCTAGATTTAATAAATCGCCGTAAAGTAAATTTAAATTGGACTAGCCAGTTGTTTCTTCCGAGTTTTAAATAAGTTAAAACGACGTAAAATGTAAGAGATCTACTATATTTAGATGAGTACAGGCGCGTGCAGTTACGGTTTCACATGTACCATGGTAGGCACACCGTGAGATCACATATAACATTGTGCCTTTATGGAATGCCCGCCCTTGGTTGAGTGTCACAAGTGGAAGAAAATACTCTCTGCCTACCTCTATAGGATAGAAGCGTACCTACTGAGATTATAATTAGATCATATAACTAAGTAAGTAGGTACCTACTTAAAGAGTTTATCTACTAATTTCTGATGCCTTCGCGGTTATTACACATTAGAATGAAACAACTACTATTAACGGATTTAACTCGCGTATTTAAATATAAGGTAGTTTGCATAACTGTATAAATCACTTTAGCGTTAGACTATTGTCAGCTCAGTCGTGCTACGATTATGGAAACTGTAAAGAATCAGAAACGTCAGCAAATAAAATAAAATAAAAATACGCGAGTTAAATCCGTTAATAGTTGTTTCATACCAATGAGTTTATCTACGTTTCTCACATTGCATGTACTTACTAAACACTGTAAGTAAATAGGCACCTTATACATGCACACGCGTTAATAATGAACAGTAAACGCGTGTTGTTAATCGAATGTATTATTTCCACATTGAACCTGCTGTAATACTCCAGCATCTCACTTTCAATTGTTTTTCTAGCCTTATTAAGGTTTATTATTATGTGTTGTTATTGAAAATAAACTGTCCCAAGCATCTTAAAAGACAATGAAAAAAACAATCGGGATTTACGTCATGTATAAATGCCTTCATAATCATTACCAAGTACATTGCATCACGCTATTGAACGAACAATATTTGAATAGGTATTTGTTGATATACCTACCTTCCTCAATAATATAAACCTACGTGCCTTTGGCATAAAAAGGGTCTTCAAATAAACTCACGTTATAACTAACACTTCTATCTCAGGTAAAATCAGACCAGACCACAGTTCCACCGTCTAGCTTAATCTTGCTCTAGTTAAATTTTTAATTATCAACCTTATTTCTGTGTAAGTAGGTATAAATATAAAAAAAACTTAAATAATGAAGTACTTACCTACCTATGCTTTATCAATCTGTATCTATGCAATGTTATCGCATTATCTATTTAGAGGTGTTTTACTTATGCGGTATAAACACGCGTTTTTCCCGGAATCTCTCATGTTTAACTTGAGCAAGTCTTAAATAGACTCTCTTGGTCCATTTTTTATCGTAGGTACTGTGAGAAATCTTAATTTGATTCTTAATTCATATGTTAGTTTTTCATACAAAAGGTCTTTTAAAACAAATAGCTGTGTTCATTTTTAGAGGTTCATATTCACATGTAGGTAGTTGGTACCCAATCTAAAGAACGCACTGTCCCAATAATAAACAGAAACACGATATAAATAAATCGGTTATTCTAAATTACCTATTCCATTGAAGTCAATTGAATAAAAGCATACACTGCTGCTTTGCGGCCAGTGTGCGGTGCCACTCGACACATGCTAGTTGTGTAGGTACTTGTACTATTTATATATTTATAAAGGATTTTTATCAGTAAATAAATACGTAATCTGCTAGATAAAAGAACACTTGAACGGGAATATTAAGATTTCTTAAAAAGACGCGGACTGCTCTAAAGGCTATACATATCTGCAGCGATATTAGCTAAACGTCGAAATTATAATTTGTTCGTTATTAAAGAGTGTCACTGGTTATTAAGAGACCTTGGACTTCATCTGAATATTTAACGTAAGTCCTGTTGTCATTGGTGAATCAATATAAATATGCTATTTTATAGTGGTTAAGTGCTTCCGGCTTCAGTGTTGATGACGGTTACAGTTGTACCGCCGTGTCGTTCTAGTTGTGATATACTCACATAAATATAAAACTGTAATGTTCTTACTCTAAATTTGAAATAACTGCACCTCTCTTAAAGTAATTTGGCTACATACCTACTGAAGTTTTTAAAAAGTCCCTGTTTAAATGTCTGCATAATTTTAAAGTATTTGTAGTTCATAGTTTACAATAATTATAATTTGTAAGTATGTAGGTACGTACACAGGATTGATTTTATCTGTCATAATATAGGTATAAAAGTAAGTACTTAGGTACCTATTACATTCGGAAAATAGTTAAGATTTTTTTATTAAAAACTCAAATATTTAAATGTTAAAAGAAATAAAATATCATTGTTTCAATTTGTGTTAAAAATTATAATCTATACGACTAATAAAATATTTTTTTAAAGTATTAATTAGTAAGGTAAGTAGGTACCTACCGATTACACTGCATAATTACAAATTCATTCTGCGCAGTTCATGTAAATCGCAATATGTAGAACTGTAGAAAGTGCATTTTACTGTCGCCATTAAAATACCTACTGAGTTCTGTGAATATCTCTAGAGGTCTTAGGTAAAGGTACTTACAGAAATGTTTAAAAAATTGAAATTTGAAGAACACTCAACTTGTCTAAGTGTACCTACTGTTTATGTTCAGAATATTAACCTTATTGTTTGACTTGGTCTTGGTGATAGTAATTAGGTAGTGCCTAATAGACATTGTCTAAACAGACGTAAAGTCAAACTGACATCATACTATCACATCAGATTTTTGATGAATTTTCTACTTACGTCTAAAAATGCTAAGCAGCCGCAAATCGCCGAAGAAAAATGTCATTTAGAAAGTTTCTAAAATTGTGTAACTGCAATGCTTTGTCAGCATGGAATTTTAAGCCCTTGAAGTCAATTCATTCGAGACAGGTTAGTGGTTAAGGATAGAGTACCTAGTTCAGAAATAATAATTATAACAAATACCCACTTGAATAGAACTGATACTCGTATTCCAGGTGGTGGAAAACAACAGTCCAGCAATGGCCGTACGATTAGTGGGCTGGGGTCGGCAAGCGCTGCAGCGCTGGCCTCTTCTAACGAACGCTGCTGTCTACGGCACCTTCTACACCGCCGCTGAGCTCTCGCAGCAAACCTTCAACAAAATCTATTCGGTAATAACTTCCTAACCGCTGCCAAACTAAATTAATTGAATAGGTAGGAATCGCATCGCTTTTCTATTTGGTATTCAAGCTAAATGTATTTTTCATCTCGTGTTTCCCGTTTGTCAGAAGAGTGGAAACACTGCTATTCTACAGGACTAGACCTTTATTCACAGGAATTTAATATTTATTCAAACAAGTTATAGTGTAAGACTACCTATATTAATAATACCTAACTATTATTATTTAATAGTCAGTTAAGAATAAACTAGGTATATTTGTCTTTAGTATGTATACAAAAACAAACGGGTTGCCTTAAATTAGAGTTAGGTAGGTACCTAATTTAATTACATTGATAACTTATTAAATACAAACTGTTTTATAAAATATCAATAAAAATATATTGGCAGCGGTGGGATTCGAACCCACGCCTCCGAAGAGACTGGTGCCTTAAACCAGCGCCTTAGACCGCTCGGCCACGCTACCCTTGACGTGGCCGTTGAATATAGTCAAATCGTGTCGTGTGGTGTTACGTCACCAATTTCACATGGGACACGTTACGTACGTCGATTTTACGGCTAATTATATTATTAGCCGGCATGATTTAATTATGCCTACTTACTTACATAAAGAGTAGGTATCAGTCCAAAATATCTACTACATAAACGGTACCTATCTTAAAACAGCAGAAGATAATACTAATTCTTTGCAATAGGTAGGTACTACTTTTACTCACAATCATGATATTTTTCATTTGCTCTGCTTTCAGCCTGAAAAACCTGAAATGGACTTTGAGGGAGCGGCGCGTATAGTCACAGTTGGCAGTTGCGTATACGCACCTACATTATATTTTTGGCAAGTTCATTTATATTATTAGATCATGTGATAATATTGTCTAATAAGGCAAGTTTAGGCAAGCTAGCAAGGCAAGCTGTTTGTGACTTGATTTAGGTAATATTTTCTGGTGCCTCCAAAAGTTGTTTCATTCCGATATATGTTTTTTTTAATTTTATAGGTACAAATATTTAGACAAAAAGTTGTCAGGGACGGCGGTGAAGACTGTTGCGGCAAAAGTGGTTATTGATCAGTTCGGCATGACGCCCATCCTGCTAGCTGCCTTCTATGTTTGTAAGTCAATATTACTTTATGGTTAATTATCTACCGATTTGATTTTGTATCTTGAAATGCTATGACATTAAATAAGTAAGTAGGTACCTATTTAAAACTTTTTACGTTACATTTTCGTAAAATAAGGTACATAGGTAGGTACTCGTATTTAATTTGATATTTCATTTATATTCGGTATATTAACTAGCAGCATTTTTTTTTTCAGTGTTAGGGGTCATGGAAAGAAAAGATAATGTCTTCGATGAGTTACGGGAAAAATACTGGAAAACGTTTGTGGCAAATCAGTGCTTTTGGATCCCTGGGCAGACCATCAACTTCTTCTTCGTTCCACCTCACCTGAGGATAGTGTACATCTCATCGGTTTCTTTTATATGGATAAACGTATTATGCTTTATTAAGCGACAGAAGACTGATACAAGTGAAAAAAAATAAGAATTAAAATGTACAAAATAGGAGATACTCATTTTACTTTATGTAAAATTATTTTGCATGTTTTAAGTAATTACCTCATTGTAGGTACAATTTAATTATAATATACTTTCCAATATTATGCATAGGTAAACTTGTTTATTATTTTAATTAAATAATGGGACCAATTATTCTGTATTCATTGACAATCCATATACCTCCATATCCTTTAGTTTTCTTGTTACGAATAAGTTTTGTATAGGTAGCTAATAGTGATTTTATACTGACATATCAGATCTAACGTAAATTGATCACAAGTACCACTAAGAACTTGTAAAAGGTGCTGGCAATTTTAGGTAGGTTACTAAAAATTTACAAGCAAATAGTAGGTAATAGTCAAAATTAAAAATATTACAATATTTGTTATGTATTAGGTAAGTACATATACCTATTATTTTTTATCGTTTTATGTAGGTACAAAAGGTTTTTGTGCCTACCAATTTTTTTTTGATATTGTAAGACTACCTATTGCACAATATTACATGACATGTTATACCTAAGACTATCTAATTAAATAATAAACTCACGAACGTAAGTAAGTGTAAGGTTTCTCATAAGTAACCTATTTGCAAATCCATGGACCGCTTCTCAGTCTGCTGATAGAACTTGCGTAAACTACGTGTAAATAAAGTTTGATATAATAATATATTTTGCTACAATAAAAACATCAACTATGGAGGAATTTAACTATTACAAGTGTTTAGTGTTCGAAGAGTTAAATAATTCGACAGAAAGTTCTTTAAACAATTCGTCTAGTATTAATTTCTTTTATGCCACGAACGTTGCTGGATTTGGAGGCGTGAGTGGGATGCTTATTACCTTACTCATTCACGAAGTTTTGAACAATAAGGTAGGTTAACCAAATTAAACGTTGTCATCAGTTTTGTTATCCAAACAATACACACGTTTTGACTTTATGCCTCGGCATTAGGTAGGTACACGTAAAAAATAGGAAAATCGAATTATGCATTGGTTAGTTACCACGTTGGCCGACGACGTAAGTTCAAAGCCTGTTTGCAAATCTATTTTTTGTGTGGAATACAATCATAATTATTTATTTTTCAGTTTAGTTCATCCCTATCGAGTCCATTGAAATCGAAGAGGAATCCTAGGATAACTAAAAAAACAGCACTTAGAGCAATAGCTCTACTTTTTTTAGTATTTTTTTTGCCTCTTATAAGTGTGTGCTTACTAGTAGCTTTGTGCTTTAAACTCGTTTGTTCCATATTAATCAAGAGAAGGGACAAATACTTTGCTGGCTTCCTGGACAGCTTCGACGTCTTCTGGAGTTTAGAAGACGATACTGCAAGCAGTGTCATAAATGTTGTAGGATTTATAGAATGTAACTCATCCCGATCTATTCTTGACAACATAAAGGCAAAATTGAATACAGTGTTTTCAAATGGCGCAGCAGAAAAGTTATTTTATAGAAGAAATGAGAAATATGGATTTTACTATTGGAGACGGTCTAATTCTGTTGACATAGAGGAATACGTTCAAATGGTACAACTTCCGGAAAATGCTCATCTTCATAATATTGAAAACCTAGAAACATTCATGACTGATATATCCAATCAATCTTTACCGTATGATGATCAAGGTTTATTCAAAATATTAATAACACAACAAAGAGTCGGAAATCATGATGCAGTAAATGGAGATTATGGGATAATCTTTAGGATTCATCATTCAGTCGGAGATGGAGTAGCCTTAATAGAATTCTTATGTAAAACACTCGCAGATAATCACGATATCCCCGTAACATTTTTTATCCCAAAATCACTTCATGCAAAAAATGCCCGAACTCCAAATAACTTGATGTGTATGATTAACAGATTATGGCAAATTCCTTTATGTTTGGTGGACGGAATACTTAGAAAACCTGACGATAATACATTACATGGACCAATCCTACTGAAAAGAGAAATATTTAAATGGACTAAATCTGATGAGGACCTTCTGGTTATGGTAAAACAAATAAAAGAAAGTATAGATAGCATGAAATTTTCCGACATTTTAATAACAGCTTTATCTCGTGGCTTACGCAACTTCTTTACAAAGGTAAAAGGTGCACTAAAATGAGTTAATGATATATTTAGATAAAGTTTAGATTTGTACTTACCTACTATATAAAAATTTACTTTTTTAACAGACACAGACTAGTATTCCGGAAGAATTAGCTGTAGTGGTACCTGTTAGATTCCCTAAGACCTTAACAACCGATAGCGATCTTAAATTGGAAAACGATTTTAGTGTAACCATATTAGATTTGCCAGTAAAGACAACAAACATCGAGGAGATTAAGAATCGTTGCGATGCTATACGAAATAGTGCAGATCCACTGGTGAGTAGGTATATTACCTAAATACGGACGTTAGTACCTAAGACCCTATCCAAAATTATTGAAAATAAGATCGTAACTTCAATATTTCTTTTAGACTAACTACTACCTGCTAAAATTATTGAACAGTGTGTTGCCAAAGCACATTTTGAAACCTCTCCTGAATAGTAGCCAGGCTTCCATGGTATTCAGCAATATGCCCGGCCCTGAAAATTTAAGCATTTGCGGAGGCAACATACTCAAGAAATTGATTTTTTTCGTGCCTCATAAAGGAAATACCGGTTAGTGGGTACCTATATGTCTCTCCAATTGAGCAGTTTTTTCTTAGCTACTTATTTGCTTTAAATATATTCTAGCAATTTTCAGCGACAAATATAAAATACGTAGTTAGGTACGTAGAATTTATATTATATGTATATGTTTTAAGCAGACTACATTCATAATCGGTTTAAACATAAATGTCCTCTCATTTTAGGCCTTGGAGTAACAGCGCTATGCTACAATGGCATTCTTAGCTTAGGAGCCAGTGCAGACGTAGCCCTGGTCTCCAGGTCCGAGGACTTAGCTCTAATTTTGGACGGTATGGTTGAAGAGATTAAAAGGCTTCACAAGGAATGCATGTATTAGGAGCGAAGAAGGCACTACGGCTACGCTTTGGCATCTCAGTAAAAGGTTGGTATCCAGTCAATAACTAAGCGATTTCTTTTATATTTATACCTATCTACTTAATGTGTCTGTTACAGTTTTGGAGATGACCAACTACAGCCGCTTGCGACTACCTCTTCTCTTCACATCTTATCTATATACCTAATATCTGTCAACAACAACTAAGTATGTTTCATTGATCAAATTTATGATGTTTTAATAAAAATAAAACACATTTTAACTACATAATTTAATAAAGGTTTGAAGTAGGAGGTACGTAGAGAGTTAGAGACCTATTAATAAGTTTCATAATCCCAAGGAATTGTATGTGGGAGAAGTTCTTGTACTTGCGCCTTTAGACGTAGATTTTCTAGATAAAGATGATTACATTTGCGAATCTACAAGCAAATTAGACATGGGTTTCTACTAGGAGAACATTTTTAAGATTATGCCTCACACACTTTCCTAATCAATTAAAAAAATACACTGTGTAAAGTAGGCAGGTGCTAATAAATACACATTACCAGTTACGATGACTAAGTAGCAGTTTAGTGTGGTAATTGAGGGGTACCTCAGCGAGCAGCAGTGCCGTACTGGTGTTCTGTTCTGCCCTCATGGCCTGAGACAATCTCTTATCCAGCTCTCTCTTGGTTCTATCCGCTGCATCCAATAAACGTTGGACCGCTAATTTCAACCCTTCCAGTTTTGATGCGTGCGAATATTTCTAATCAAAAAACATTACAAATAAACATGACTTACCAATAATTTCTGATGCCGCCGCGGTTATTACACATTGGAATGAAAAAACTATAAACGGATTTAACTCGCATATTTTATTGGCTGACGTTTCGGAACCTTCACAGTTTTCAAAATCGTAGCACGACTGAGCTGACAATAGTCTAACGCTAAAGTCTTTACTTAGGTAGTCTTTCCGTTAGAGTTGCTACGATTATAGAAACTGTAAAGGTTCCGAAACGTCAACCAATAAAATAAAATACACGAGTTAAAACAGGTTATTCCAATAACTTATTAAGACAAGAGAACAAGTCTGCTGTTATGTTTGAATAGGTAAGTAACATGACCTACGTCTATGATTACTTTACTTTAGTAGATACCTCTCTATAGATACCTATGGAAAGGTATCTACCCAAGTTAAGTATAGATAAGTAGTACAGATCTATACCTGAGTACGTTTTTTTATTTTAAGTGCTAAATATTTTTCTCCGACAGTCAGCAAGGCTTCGTGCGTGTCTCTCAGTTGCGAAAGGGTGGAATTCAAAATATCTTGGAGCTGCGAGAGATCTTGTTTTTTAGAATTGATCACGCCGCAGCGTTCGTTATATGCTCGAAGAAGGCTTTCATAACGTTTAGCAAGTTCTTCATATCTGTAAATTGTGGATAGGTACACAATTAATATTGCAATAATTTCCGTTTGATCATTTTATATGAAATGAAGCAGTAGACAGGTACGTTCGTTTGAAGTGGGTAGCTGATTACAAAACACCTTACTGATATTGCAGACACACGATGCTCATAGTAGACCAGGATTCGGACAAACAAATATCGGTGCATGGATTTTTTTTTACGTCTGTAAAATTAAATAGGTATTTTTTACTCAATGAATCCAACAGTTTATGGTTAAGTACCTAGGTATACGGTATTGACGACTAAATATATACAAAACTAGCGGCCCGCCCCGGCTTCTCCCGGATCCCTTTTTTTTATAGCCTAGGTATGTCACTCGGGCATAGTGTAACTTTCCAACAGTGAAAGATTTTTTCAAGTCGGACCAGTCGTTTAGGAGCCTATTCAATCCAAACAAACAAACAAACCTTTCCTCTTTATAATATTAGTATACAAGTATAGATAGGTACATGTTAGTCAGTCAGTAATGTTACCTCTCACTATTGGAGATACCTATAGATTGACATGGTTTCCACGAGGTCTCTAGATGGATCGCCAAATGCATAAATACGAGTTAAAATAGCCTTAAGTATTAAAAAAAACCTGCGGTGTCCTGTTTTCCTAGGTCACTCTCTGACCCGCAAAAGAGTTGTGAGTGAGATCGCCTACATCGCATTAGCTGTTTCTCGTACTGTTTTGTTAGTTCTATACTTTCTTGAAGATCGTTCAATATAGCCTTAGCATTTTGAAGACCATTTATAAAATTCTTCTGGCGTGTTGGATCTATCTGAAAATAATATCTGCTTACCTAGGTAATGTAAAATTTTAAATAGATGGTACTTTAATATTATCATACTGGTACGTAGTTATTGCAATAATATCCACTAACTGTATATTGGTTTATATTAATACATTTCCAGTTCTCTGGTGCGAAAAGATTGTTAAAAGTATATTCTTGCATGTTAAGTGTATGGAAAGATAAATAATATGTTTTTCCAGTGGGTTTTAAGGTTTCAATTATTATTCATAACAAGTTGCAAGATTTCTTAATAACAATGACAGTCAGTCACGATACAAGTCAACCCAACTGATGATATTTTTATCTATACAACCTACATGATAATATGAAAGAGGCTATAACACTTTTACGAATTTGGACTTCGCAAAAGTTGTTCTAAATCAAGAGTTAATTTAAAAGTAAATAAAATTCGGAAAATTTTAAAACGATTTATTCAACTACAACAAAAAGCATAACTTTTTATAACTAAATCAGTCTAAAAATATTCTATCTCCTGCAGCTAAGACTACGACTCACATTTCTCATTAAAATAACAAAATCCACCTACTAGTACATTCTCCACTTGAACTTTGGTTATCTTTGTTTGATTGATTGATTTTAAAAGGGAAGTTGAACCACCACATAGGATGAACATCTTCCAGCTTGATTATGTGCGGAAAGTTAATGATTGGGGTTGGGCGTACATAAGGTATTCCAGGACTATTTTGTTTTCTGGTTACAGTGGTCACTATTATTAAGTACCTCTAAGGCAGTTCTATAAACAAGCATCGTCGTGGTAATTAATTGGCTCAAAATAACAGTACTATGTGATGCATAATTATTTTATCTATATAATCGAGTGTAGGTATATCCTAATACCGTTTTAAGAACTTCTTTTTCGGTTCACGTCATAAAAAGTACGTTTGGTTACATTTTCATGAAACAATCATTTTGTATGATTAAATTAGCTACCTATATCTTGACAGATAATGGTTAGCACTTTAGCGTTAGACTTTTGTCAGCTCAGTCATGCTACGATTATGGAAACTGTAAAGAATCCGAAACGTCAGCAAATAAAATAAAATAAAAATACGCGAGTTAAATCCGTTAATAGTTGTTTCATTCCAATAGATAATGGTTGTGAAAATGACATAATTAAGTGAATAGTCACTGAAAATTCAGAAAATTAAAATATAAAATGTAATAATACAAATCAAAGTATCTTAAATTTGTTTTTATACAGTACATCCAAAATTTTATTGAATTGCTTTCTATTGAAATACTATTTATTATCCATAATATAAAAATACCAGTCATCCAATAGTGTTAAAATTTTTGATAGTTTCTTTAAAATTGCATGATTACTTATTTTTCTAACCGAGTTTTATATGAGACTTCTAGTAAAGTTCTGTATAAAGAAAAATACAAAGTGAACAGGTTGTAAGAGGTCTCCTGCAAACTTCATCTTTAGTTGATAAGTCACAACTCTCATTGCAAAACTTAACAAATACATAAATCTGTTTCATAACTTTTTCCAATGGCACAAACTGCTGACGTCAACTATATTTACATATTGTTTAAAAAGATAACAAATAAAGGTAATCTGATGAAATAGGTCAAGGAAGTACCTAATAAAAAATTTATCCATAATAAATATTAAAAAACAAATTGAAATGCCTTTAAATTTTTGTTAAAAATAATCATGTAAATATTTCCGGTAATATTGTCTATTATATTTCTTAAGACTGTTTATCTTAAGTCCAATTGGAACTTTTTGGAAGACTTTGTTATTGCTTCAAATAACAAGAAGCGATGTAAATAATCACTACATGTATATAAAAAAAAAAAAACAATTAAAATTAACCATGTCTGAAGTATAACAATAACAGTACCTACTAATATTTTTATTCTTTGGTGTTCGATGTGTAAAAAGCTAACATGCGCACAACAGAGACACTGTTCCATAACATTTGTAAATACTTGTAAACTATAATCATTGATTTATTTAACAATATATAGTAAATACTCTGAGTGGAAGAGATGTACAATTTGAAACAATAACCAGGATAGGAGATAGAAATATAGAAATAAGAATAATAATAAAAGTTCTCTAAAACTTACACATAAAAGCTGCAAGCATCTGAAAATGTTACTAATCTTGAGTTGATTTAAAATTTTGCTACATTACTCATAACATTTTGAAGACTATTGCTGTATGGAGGCACTTAATTTATCATTATAATTATTTTATTGTAAGCTTTGTCTTTTTATGATCACCAAACAAGTTTGATATTCTCTTATTATTATTTAATTTGTAGTACTATATTATAGTACCTAAAGGACTTCCCATAAGTAGAAGGGCTTAGATAGTCTATGCTACAGTTTTAAGTTGAAAGTGATTGTAGATTATGTGTATATAATCATTTACGGATTCCCGCTGGTTGATCATTTCCTGGTATGGTTTGGCATTAAAACTATTGGTAAGTATCATTTTAGCAATTTCTTTACCAACTGTGATCTATTTATACTATCTTCAGAATATTGGTTTAAATTTACATTGCTAGTTGCAAGATTTTGAGCGATTGGAAATTTCACTTACAATATGAAATGAGATCCACAATCATAGATAGATTACTAAATCTTGTTAGTAGGGAAATTCTATTATATCTTGTAATATACAAATGAGAAATAATTTATAACAATGTTGTGTTTCTGCTCAGGCATTTTATATTATTTAGCTTATTGTATAAATGATCGGCAAACTCACCAGTATAATGACTATTACAAAAGTTTTCATAATTAGAAAATTTAAGAATTGTCATTATACATTGGAATGAACTATCATTATACTTTTCAAAAATATATCCCATTTAAAAATTTAGTAAACTGTAAATGATTGTGACTTACACTATACTAAAATGTTCCCATTTTTCGCTTCTGCTTGCATCTGACTCAGAGGGAGTTGGTGATATTCTGGAAAAGTCTCTTGCCCCACCATGTCTCCAAGTCAAACGGTTTAAAGTCTCGGAGTAATGGGCTTGGACTGTCGTCTTGGTAGTACAAACTGGTAGGAGGAGCTGGTGATGAACTACCGGAATCTGAAATAATAATATTGGTATTTTTAGAATAAAGTACATTAATCTATCTGGGTGATTACACAGGCGTTTCAACCGCCGTCAGTCCCTAGTCCTGAATATTGAAGAAATGAGCTACATCATGAATTACATTTTCATGTGATGACATACTGATGACTATGCTCACACTTGTGGTCAAAATTAATAGAGTTTAAATCTTATTGTAGCTTAATTCTTCAATATTCAGGGCAAGGGACTGACTGTGGTTGAAATGCCCATGCAATCACCCATCTTTTTCTGAATTACGCTAACAACTTAAATCATTCATATGCCATGTTATAATTGTACATTTGAACCACAGCAGATTCTCATAAAAGTTACAGAAAAAAAATACAAAATGTGAAGCATAATTATATTCTGTGACTGATTTGACTCTATACACATATAAAAGGTCCATCCATATCTTAATTCTTTTACACAGTAAAAACATATTAGGGCAAAATAATTAAGTATGAATATATATGTTAATAGGCAAATCACTTTCATGTATAATATAATATGGCATTTTTCCTAAATTAGATGTATTAATATTAAAGAAATTTAAATTAGGTAGACAAAGAACTAGTTGCAGAAGAAATATTCTAATTAGGTGAGGCTTACCAATTGTGCTAGTAGGTGTTGTGGGCTCACTTTCCCCATATGCAGATTGTGTCCAAGCTGAGAAATGAAAAGCACATAATTATTTTCTAATAAGGTTATTTTTAATATAGTATTGCAGTAGACACTATTTTGTTAATAGAACACCATTGCAGCTATAATACTATATTATGATTTTATGTCACTATATATGCTATAAATATAGTGACTTACTTCTTGAATTCACAATAATACTTTATGAAATAACTTACTATCACTTATAAACCTTATTATTTCCTCATGTTGCGGCGTTATCACGTGGTGCTGTATTCTCTGATGAACTGTCTTTTTGCCATTGGAATGAAATACTGGTTTGGGCATGCTAAAATACATGAAAACAGAGTAAATATGTATCAAAACACTTAAGAATATATATTATCGGGAAGCTAATATGAGTAATTCAAGATGCATCTCAAGTTAAAGTACACATTTCGTCACATCAATTTAAATAAACACGGCATACCGGGAGGTTATGTAAAAACTGACGAAATAGTTGGTTAGCAACTAGATATTTGAGTAAAATGTAAAAAATTTGACGCACTTGACCACTTCTCCATTATCTGACTCTGAAGACTTCCTATTTTGATCTCTACGGCTATCCAGTCTTTCCAAATTCTGTGAAAGTCCTGCAAATAGATATATTCAAAATGACATCCAGGTTGAATTGACTAACGGCGGTATCGCATAAGGCAATTGAATCGTTTGTTATTACCTCTTCTAGTTTTAGCTACAATTTTACTGGGACCTTTTGAGACTGTATACATTTTAAAATTTAATTTTTGGGTCAAAATAAACGTAAAAAGTCACACACAAATTATGAAACCAATACCAATACTGATTACTGACTGAACCAGTGTTGCCAACTCCTAGAAATTCGAGTCGCTAAACTCAAAGTCAAAAGTCGCCAGAAAGTCACTAAAACATAACCATAAAAGGTTCGGGGACCCCCCCCCCCCCCCCATAATGATATAATCTATCGCTATCGCGTTTGTCGTTTTCCATATTAAGTATCTCTTGGCATTGAATAATTCTGTGTCGATTTGATAAGAAATGTATCTATTATTGGCTCTAGAACTGTTTTAGTTTGTACTCCAAATGTCGCCAGATAAGTCGCTAAATTATTTTTGTCGTCAAAACCTTTTTTTGGTCGCTAAGCCTTAAGCAAAAGTCGCTAGTTCTAGCGACAAAATCGCTAAATTGGCAACACTGGACTGAACGTCACTAATGTTACCATCCGCAAATATACACTAAGTCGATTCGAGTATTTGAGTCACAGATAAAAAATCAAAATAATATTATTAATTTAAGTATTTTAATAGTTTATATTGCAATGTAAATAATTTTATAGAATTAGGTCCTACGGTATGAATTATAAGCTACATTTAACAATTTTTACTTACCTATTTATTGCTACAGTTATTGTTTAGTTAGAAACAAATAAAAATTAGAATAAGTAACACTTTTGTATAATTATTGGAGAATCTATTCTAAAGAGGTTTGTCTTCTACTTAACTATAATAATATAATTAACAGAACTAGTAGTCCGGTTGAGAAGTGAGTTTTCTGCGAAAAATCGATACAGTTGTTTTAAAAATATGGGGATTGTTGCATTCGATTCAGAATTTAATTTCGAGAAAGGAGTATTTTTTTTTCCGCCATTGAAAATTGCAATTGTTATACCTAAACAATAAACGTAGTGAAGAAAAGGTGGTGTCATATTTGTAGCTGTTACTCGGAAAATATTAAAGTTAGCTGAAATTTTAAGATTTAATTCTGAAAGAGGAGGAAATTTCAATAACAAATGTCCCAACTCCGGAGTTGTAGCTCCAATATTTATAATTTTAATGTAACGTTAAAAATTGGGTTCTGCGCGGCCGATTCGGCGCCGCCGCGTCACCGTGAAACATAGTGACTGATAGAAAATATTTATTTTAAAGCATTAAATCTTCATTAAAAAATCTAAATAAATTATAGTGTCATCTAGACAGTAAATTTTTAAAAAACTAAATTAAGTCGATTTTTTTAAAGTTATTTTATTGTTAATTAACAAATTTTTCGTGGAATTAATCTTGAGTTTTTCATTAAATGCTTTTGTTTGTCATTCTGACTCACACTTACTCGTAGCATGGCATTCAATCTTTTTCAGTAGTTCTCATTCAAAAGGTTTAGAGGGTAGGTATAGGTACCGACAATAATCATCAAACTTGACCGAAACGTAGGTGCAAAAGGTAAATCAGGTGGTAATTATGCCTATCTACGTAAGTACCAGTTATCATCTAGATTAATAATTAACTGGGTACTTAGCTAGTTAACTATGTATTTATATTCCTCTGCCCTAAAAGTTCACTAAACATTTATTTTTATCTCATACCTACCTACGTATGATTATGTAAGTGCTTATCTGGGTAAGTAGGTACCTACTTATATTATAATATATTATGTAGGTATATATTATGTAATTAAAGGAGACATGGGTAGATAGGTATCTACCTAATATCTATTTTATTTACAAGAATAATTATATGGTACTTATCTAAGTTTGTGAAATTTTTGACAAATCATCAATTAAAATTTTATGTTGCACACAAATATTTTTTGCACCAAATAAGCACTCTAAAAGAGTAGGTACCTGCCTATAGTAACACCGGCCATCGACACGATAGGTAGGCGGAGGTCCATGCACTGTCATTTGTCAATTTAAGAATGATCTCAACGTCTATTAATTTGAGTCATTAATAAAAACAATACATACAGGTACTTACCATGTATTTATTCTTTGTTCACATTTTGTATTTATTACTTACTAGCGGTTCGCCCCGGCTTCGCACGGATCCCTATTTTTTTTTTCAAAATATTCTATAGCCTACCTATGTTAGTCAGGGTGAACGTAGCTTCCCAACAGTGAAAGAATTATTAAAATCGGTCCAGAAGTTTTTGAGCCTATTCATTACAAACATACAAAAATAGGTACAAATCTAGTAGTACTAAATAGCACCTACCTAACTCAAATAACATCGTGTGCTATAAATTAGTAATAGGTAAATGACGTATCTACAACATAGTACCTAATACATAATGTAATAGGTAAGTAAAAAGTCAATATTGTAACGTAGGTACCCTACCTACTTTCGCTATTGTCGGTGCTAAGCTCTAACTTTCACTGTACGACACAATGCATTTTGTGCATTGTTGTAAAATGCATTACGTCACTTGACCAGAAACCTACTGATTTACTACTTTAATAGGCATTACGGTTTGTTAACATTCATAAGTAAACAGTAACTGTAGGTAAGGCTGTAAATGTCCAGTTCCATGGACAAGCTAAAATATTTTTTCTTTGATTTGTGCTTACTGAGCTGGCAGGTTGGCCTTTCTACGATTTTTCTCTGTTTATTCTACGGTGTAAGTAAATACTTACCGAATAATGTTTTAAAAATTGTTACTTAATAAATGCCTCTTCAATTGCAATTTACTTTAAGGTTATTGCTCCCTTTAATCGGTTTTGTCTGGTAAAAGTTAGGTTCTGAATGATTCCAATTGCCTTATTATGTTGTCCATTTGCGCAATTTAACCTAATAAAAAGTAACTACTATGACCCTACACAATTTAAAGTAGCTTTCGGTCTGTAACTGATGGATTTACAATCAAAATACAAACGAATTACAAAGATAAGGAAAACCGTAGTAGGGGCATAGTTATCTTAAGGTATCTAGGATAGGTAGTCGTTAATTTTAGAAAACTCCCGCGCACCTCTAATTAAATGTAGTAAAAGATTGACATGTAATTATGTTGTGTAATAGGTAAAATTTCGGCATCTTGCAATAATGTGAGACGAAAGATTTATACTGAAAAACGTTTTTCTATTGCTACGAATGAAACTAACAGAAAACTGACGAAAGTATAGATGTAGATTTACGATTTGATAGCTGCTATTAGTAGAATTATTTTAAAAAAGTAATCCTCATTTAGCGAATACCTATATATATATATATATTCGCTATATATATATATAAAATACTTATATAGCTACCTACTTGTCGACATGAGAACCTTCTCCATTTTTTACGTCGGTTGAAATTTGAATACTTAGGTATAATGTTATGATGAGATTGTAAATATCTTTGCGACTTTGACGAAAGTTTGTATCATAGGACACCACGAGATTTAGCCGAACAATGGCGTTTCACACCATAGCCACATAATAAAGAATTGTAGGTACTCCATGGCTCCCACGCCGCAGTAACGGGACTATAGATAATGGGACCAGATAAGGGCAACGCGCAACGGGACGTCTCTGTAATCGTGTAAAGTCTATACGCAGCATACCTTATGTAAGTAGGTAGGTACTAATTACTAATATCTAGAAATAGCAGGAAGTGTGTTCCCGAATTTTATTCCTAAATAGTAATACCTACTTAATAGATTTTGGACTTTAAGTTTGAAGATAATACAGTTAATAATGGTAACTAGGAAAAATATTTTTTTTGGTCCTATATTTTTATGAGTTGTTTTCTCCAATAAATAAATGTATTTTTGTAGCAGTTTCTTCACATATACCAAGAACAGTATCCAAAGCTGCATATGGTAAAAACTCTGCATTTAAAAGGTCACGATAAATGTGAGAAAAAAAACCAATCTACATCCAAATCACCTAAACAACAAGCAGTAAGGATTTACAGTACACGGATATTGTAACAGCTTTTAAGTAAGTTCAACACTGAATGAATATCTCCTATGATATTAAATGTATACATAGGTCCTCACAGTAAGTCGTAAGACCTGAGTAGGTAAATTATGCACTAATTAGCTAACATTTGATATATCTAATATGCAAATAGGATTGACAGTCGGTAGGTATATTAATGATTACCATCACTTACAAACTAATCTAATAATAAAATAAAAATACTCAGATATTGATCACCTGATGTACCTACCTATACCTAGTCTATACTAATATTATAAAGAGGAAAGATTTGTATTTTTGTATTTTTGTATTTTTGTATTTTTGTATGTTTGTAATGAATAGGCTCCGAAACTACTGGACCGATTTCAAAAATTCTTTCACCTTTGGAAAGCTACATTATCCCCGAGTAACATAGGCTATATAATATTACGCTAGGTCTTATAGTTGCGGAGCAGTAACCGAAAATGTTTCAAAAACGGGGGAAAAGTATCGTTTCTGAGGCCTTAAAAAAAATCTTAAGTCCCCCCGTGCGAAGCCGGGACGGGCCGCTAGTCTTATATAAAATAAAAAGTAAATTAGGGTTAATAAAGAGTAGACAAACTTACCCTAGCTAATAGATCGTATAGATCTACCAATAGAGTCGAAGTTCATGCAATTAACCCAAATAAGGTGAGATAAAATCATTGTTCGTTTACCCAGTATCAAGTAATATTTTTTACGTAAACAATCATTAATTCATAAACAAAACTTATCTATTTCCTACCTACTTGTTTCATATAGGGAGTTACCTATGGATAAACCTGCACATACCTATTTAAAGTTTTTTTATATTAATATATGTATTGCTCATTTGAAAATCCGGACCCTCATCAGATCACTTCTGTCCATTTGTCACAGCCAATTGCTCCATTAGTTACCTGCTATGCTGGCCTAATTAAGTTTTAATAAAATAAAAAAATATATATGTACATATGTCTACTATTCACGCCAAAATTATTTAATCCCAAACGAAGCAAAGCTTGTCACGTGTCTGTTTGTGACCGAAAGTGCACATACCTAATTAACTAATTTTAAAACAAATATGGGGGTCAGTTTCGAAGGGTTACTTAGGAAAATAAAACTTTTTCATGATGTATTATTTAACATACCTACCAAATAAAATGTCTTGTGGATGAATATAAATATAATATACAATATGTCACCTATATCTATGAGAAATCTTTGGTTTGTTTAGTTTTGGTTCGTTTAAGGTCCAATATAAACGGACACTCCCTAAATACTCGAGTGCATATTGAGTGCCTATACTGGACTTTAAAATGAGTACCTACTAAAAACTCGATTTGTTTTATGTCCTCCAACTACTAAGTAGGTACCTACTAAGTGATTATTACATGGAACCCTCTGCACGAGAAACGGGCTCCTACTTCTTGTACCTATAGCGAATTGATGATTAGATATTATAATTAAGGCAGTAGGTAATATATACCTCGTACTGTACAATTCATTATTTCCAAAGAAATCGTAAGTCTTGTATCGATTAGGTACATTTTCCTTGAAAATTATTAGTTTTCAAGCCAATAGGTATAAGCTACCAACTATAGGTACCTATGCTATGTGGACAAGAGTATTAGACACCTCGATAGGTTATTTTTAAACCATTGTAGCCATTTTTCAAGAGTCACTCTAAACAGCGATGTCCCATTTGTGTAATCTGAAGAGACGGGTTTGGCTTCACCTCTTACCATTGACGTCACGAAGGAAGGGCTATTCGTGTATCAACTATTAATAAATCGAACTTCGCACAGTGCACTATTCTGACCATTCCTTGCATTTTTATTTTAAAGACTAAGCATTTTATTTAATTTTACAAATGTTTTATAAAGAACCGTAAAGAGCTTATAACATGTACCGACGTAACGGGGTCAATTAGTTACGCCTTTGTCTCATGATAATTGTCATTAGCCAGCAAAGACACGACTCAATATAAAATATAACTAGTTGCATGGCTGGCGTCTTCCTTCTGATTAATATATAAATAAGTACCTAGGGTACTACAAAAAGACATTTATTAATATAACAAGGAGTTTTTAGTGACAAAAGATTAAAAGCAATGTAGTAAGTACATATTATGGAAGTAAATAAGTATCTATCTACCTACGTCGAAGCGGATCTCCCGCCAAATCCGTGGGCTAGGGCCCAGTAACCGTTCAGTTGTCCAATCAGAGCGGTTGGCGCTCTACGCCCGCGCGCGCGCCTTTATCAAAAACCGATAATGTTTCGGACATTAAAGCGTACACTAAATAATAATAAAATAACTTAAAATGATCCGCATATCTACAACGAGGCATAACACTGGCGACCTCCGCGCCGCGAGCACATGCATCCTACGTGCGTTTCGCGAAAAAAATAAATAAAAAACCGAATTATAATAAAACGGCAAAAACTGCGGCAGTCCGGTTTTGTTCCCGCGTCTCATTTTGACTTCAAAACGACGAAGTAAAGTTTCGTCCCAGGAATAACTTTGTATGTTTGTGTTGTAAACAAAGAAAATATTTCAGTGACTAGTTTAGACTTAAAAAAAGTTACTTATTACTTTCGACACACTTTAGTGTTTACTTTTTTTATACTGTGGACACAATCAAGCGCGTTGATGATGGAAAGTGATAGTTATGTGCTAGAAAAGCGAAGTGGACATTAATAATAGTAGTCTAAGCTACAATTAAGTATTACCACTTTCGTTAAGCCGAGTATCCGGTTCATTACCATAGCTGTAAGTGGGTTTACGGTATATATTACTTCTAATTTGACCTGCGCTCCTTTAAGACGTGTATAACATTTTAAATCATAAAGTAGGAACGTGCATAAGAATTAACGCATAATCTTGTCTCCTACCGGTGAAAATGAAATATTTTACTATTATTAGCAGTTATTATTATAAGTCACTTACCTACACTTATTCTTCATTCGGATTTTTGACAAAAGCGTGTAATATAAATATATACCTAGTTACATACTTTTCAACAGAGATTCAGAGTATCAATTAATACGTAACTTGGTATTACAAAGACTTAGTAGACATGAATGGTACATAACATACCTAAGTACAGGTACCTACTTACTGGGAAATAAGTTGAGATCACACACTTAGCTAATAAGCTGAGATAGGTACACATTCACTAAAACTAAACTGCTAAACTTAACTCTGTCGGGAGGACTAGTACGAAAAGTTTTAGTCGCGCGAGAAACCATCTGTCATTGTCGCTCTTTCACTAATTGCAAAGGTATGACAGTAATATACTAGCCGTGCAGGTCATAGAGTTAAGTTTGGCTGTTATCACCTTTGTTTGTTTACTGAATATATTATACCTATATGTGAATAAATTATAGGCCTAACAGTGATAGGCCTACGTATGGTAGATATAATTTAGTTGGCAGAAGAAATGTTATTATTATTTTATACTCTTAGGTAAGTACCTACACATGACATGCAATATTTTTTTCTTTTCGTGCCAATTAATAAGACGAGATTATACGTAGGTACCTACACGTTTCTGCAGTAAAATTATACAGGTAGGTACATGAAAAAATAACAATGACGGTTATTATTTCGCTATCAAATAGGCCAATACAACTACAAAGTCTATCAGAGCAATTGTTTCGGTCGACCGCTGCTAGAAAACAATTTACTGAACTGTAAGCGTTACAATCTCAAAATCAACGTCATAATGACAGTCAAAATGAAATTTTATAAGTATACCTATTACATGCTACTAGCTTATGCTTATTTTTAGAAGTTATTCTTGTACAGGTACCTAAGCTAGGTAAGCATAATATTTTAATTTTATTGAAATCAAATTATATATCCATCTATTTAAACTTTTACGTTAATAAGTAAGATTTCACTTGAGTCAGTATAATAATATTTAGCAATGTTATGCAGACCTTTTGAAAACTTAAAAGATTCCATATTCGCAATAATTCGTAGTAAGTAGCAGTACCTAATTGAATTGACTGATAAGTATGTAGTTGATAGTCCACCACTTGCGAAATTTAATTAAAAACATTGTAATTCTTAAAATTCCTGCAACATAACGTAAGAATCATTTGCTCTTTCTCATTATTTTATTTAAAACAAAAAACAAATTCGCTGCTTTTCTGGAATAGTGTCACAATACGAAATGTGCCACCATTCTGAATTGAAATTTATATGTAACGGTTTACAATCTTAAATGGAGTAACAAATTATTTCGAGTTGTGACACTATTCTAGAAAAGCAGCGAATTTAAGAAAAAAATAATAATAATTATACTAGTTATGCACCTAACTTCATACTTTATATACTTACGACAAAAGGATTTTCTTTACAGTTTCCTTTCACACTTCATCATTTCCTGTATTAAATTTACCTACTGATTCATAAGTATTTCACGAAATTCCCTAGTTAATGTGGATTCATGCATTGTCATCGAAATCGATGTTTCCTTCCTTTAATAAACTGAATGCGATTGATCATAAATTAGATAGGCACACTACTTATTCGATTCCGTATTGAAAAGTGACACGGGATCGCGTGTGACAGCGCGCCCAATCTCAAACTGTGATACCTAGGTACCAGGGTATCAGCGATTGTCGTGTTCCGCTCGCGTTTGGCACGCAATAAATAAACACACATTCATATGACACGCATTACACTTATTGTGGTCAATTACTGTTGGTATAATTGTTATGACCGCGTGAAACCCAGTCCAGCTGACGGAAATCGTGACCGAATTCACTTTGTACTAAAAAACTAGATAATGGAAAGGTATTTTATATGATTTATTTTGTTATTTTAAGTTATTAACCTGAAGTTCCTCTTTTAAATATAATAAGTATATTCTATACATTCCTATTTTATCTAAATCGGTAACTCTGATAATTAGACATAACTCTCAGAAGTAATTACAGTACCTAGTCCTCGTTTTGTTATACTTATGTATTTCCCACTTGAAAAAGATAGAATTAGTGGGTTTGACATAATGTTGTAACATTTACATACAAATGCGATAAAGTGGATTCAGTCTTAGTGTGCCATCACTATGTCTATATGTTTATAGTCCGATTGTAGTATGGTTAAATTTAATGCCTTTAGTTTATTTCTGCACATTCATAGATCACAACCAAGAGTCCGTATGACTTAGTCATTGTCTAGACATAAGTACAGAACAGTTAGCGGACAAAGCAACAATTTGGTCTCACTCCTTCACTGATTGTAAAAGTAATTAACCGAGTCAGCACGACATAGTTAATTGTCAAAGATAGAACTTGTGTTACGTCGTGACAACCTTGTGGCCGTACGGGCAATAATCTTCTGCTTAGATGCGTTAGTGTTATTTTATGTATAAGTAGGTTAGGTACCTACTTAATGCAATACGAGTATCACATATGTAATTTACTGTCATAGATACAGTCACAGACAATAATTTCCATGATAATAATGTGGCTTATTATTTTTTAGATGAGAATGCTGAGTCGCTGGGCGTTCCTGATACTTCTTTCTCAACTGGTTTGGTGCTTCGAAGGAAACAATATCAGAGATATACCGCTTCTACCCGAGTAAGTCCCACAAATGTTTAAGGAACATTCGTAGGTACATAGTAATTAAGTATATCCTCCTGGGTACATTTGTACTTTACGTAGTACATAAACAAATAAAAATTCTGCAGTCTCCAATTTAAATAGCAACACCGAAATATTTTACTAGAGTCATCTAGTGGCTTTGCCGGTTAGGTTAAGACATTAGATGTCAGAATTATCACCTGTTATATAATTAAGAATGTCATTAGTGTGCACACGTGATGGTGTGCGTCTGCGTTACATTAAGTTAATCCGATTTCATCCAAATTTTTACTCATTATTGAATCATTATTTGGTTTCAAATAATATAGCAAAGCTTCACACTATTAGTTTGAGATATTATTTCCATAAGATTAATAAATTATTGACTTGAAATGTAGATTCTACTATTTATGTCCTTTGCAAAGTACAACCGCATCTAACTAATATTTTTTTACATTGAGTACCCTTGTACTATGTGAAGTACATTAGTAGTTTTCTTGCTTGTTTTCAGCATTAACAGGCATTAGTAACGCGAAAGACTTAAATTACTATGCATTTGATTATTAAAAAATACAGAAGCATGTCAGTGGTTCCAATTTTCTGACCAATACACAGATAACCATATTCCTAACCCTATGGTTAGATTTACCAATGAAACACATATTTATTTGAAATTCTATGTGACGTACTCTGAAATATCTTTTAAATATCTTGAAATTATAAATATTATTGGTATCAATATGATTATGGCTGCAATATAGTACTCAAAAATAACCATTTACTAGTCTAAAAAGAGACAAATTGTAAATAAAAACAATGGCCATAAGTTATTAGACTGAATTTATATAATATATTTACATGTTTTTTTGAATAAAGATGAAAATAATTCTCATATTTATGTAATCAATGGACAATCAATTAGCATTCTGTTATATTTTGTGCATGTCTCGTATTAGAATAGAAAAATCTAATTGAAATTGGACGTCATGAATATGATCGTCTAAATGAACTACCATTTTTTTCTGTAATACTCTAAGATTGACTGGTAGAAAATGCCGCAAGGTATTAAGTCCGCCTTTTATACACTTACTTCTGTTTAGTTTAATGCAATAAAGTATAAATAAATAACTTAGTATTGACAAAATGATTATCCCTTTACATGGAGTCGTCTGATGCGCCGTTTTTTCCTAATTTTTATCCTAATCCTGTTGGTCTAAAAGTTTTTTTGCTTAGCTACAAAGAAGGTGTAGTTGGTAATATGGTAATTAATGACAGAGAAACTACATTTCTACACTTGTTCCGTCAATAATTTCTGCTGTATAATTCAGTTAACAGGACGTTTGGCTCCTGAACATGTGCTATTTTTTGATCTTTACTTATGTTATGTACGCCTAATCGTATTGTTTCTTAGTTTCTTACGAAGGTTTTTATATTTTACGGTTATATATATCTTATTTATCTCCATAGTTCCAATATTTAAAGTATTTAAGTCCAATAATAGTAAGAAAAAAATATTTTTCGTCTAATTAGTTGACAAATTTAATGATTTTATGTTTTCTTAAAAAATAAAATTGTTTTTGGTAATTTTGCAACTTCCATGAACATATTATCAAGGAATCTTTAATTTTCCATTGATTAGTTACTTTCAACATGAATCTACATCGGGATTAATAAGAAAAATATCTAATGTCCTTTACAAATGACATCTTAGTTGCATCCCCTTGTTCTTTGAGAAGAACATAGTGAAAAACCCGATTTTCCAATGTTTGATTTTTTTAGATATTTTTTTCTTAATTAGCAACTATTAAACAGAGTACATGCAAAGTTTTGAAAAGATATCTCAAAAAAAGTACGTCTGGAACTCAGGAGGATATAGGTGCCTATCTCCTTACCTTAGTTATGTATACGTATTAGATACCTAGGTACGTAGTAAATTTTGCAAGTAGGTAGGTAAGTAGGTATATTCTTTTTACCAGCCCTAAATTTGCCTTTAAATCCATTTCCAACTGAAATATTTGAAGCAGATTAAATACGATTATTACACTCGTTTAACAGGTTAATAACAACTATTTCACCTGTATTTTAAAAGCTTTCAGATATTGCCTATCACATAGTGTGTTTAAAAAATAAAACGATATGGGCCTCTATTTCCGTTTCACTATTTATACCTACGTATATTTTATTAAACTTATTAATCACGGCATTTCCTATGGTATGACGCCTCCCTGCCCTGTCTAGCAGTTATCACGGTTTATTATGATTAACGATGCATCTCGTGGATCGTTTTGTATGGGAAGTCAATTGTTTGGTCACGCACGAACCAGATACAATTAGAGGCATTATGTGAAGCATTGAGTTTTGAGTCGATAATGCTCAGCGGTTTATGCCCTGCAGCCTCCTGCACTCTTAAGCACGTATTATGCAATTGTACTTCGGTCCATTGATGAACTTAGGCTTAAAGACCCGGAAAATGTCGGCATTCTAATGGCATGTTGAATATTGATATTAAATATTATGTAAGAGTAGAAGTTTCTTTTTCTAGAAATACTGGAGTAGGTACCTAGTGAAATATCTCGAATTTCATGTAGGTTTTCCATTAACAGGCCATCATGGGGCTACAGATGCGTCTCGGAGGGCTGCCAGCGAACAGAGAATCCTGTAGATTTCTCCACCGGGAACTCATCATTCTACGACAGTCTAGACCTGTGTCGGACTGTGTGTGGGCGTTTCGGGGGACTTTGGCCGAGGCCTGCCACCGCGGCACTTAGCACGCAGACTGTGCCGATACATCCTAACTATCTAAGGTAATAAAACATTAAACACCTACATTGCCATTCATTTAATAGAATTATAGGTAGGTACGCAATAGTAGTTATAGGTAAATATAAAACTGCGAGAAAGCGATACTGGTACGTTTATAAGCAAGCTATTACTGCACGTGGAAGGATTGTGGCTAAATGGTACTAAATTTTAATAGCATTTCGGGTCGAGTTATTAAATTGAAGAATGTTTTCAATATTTTTAGTACCTACAGAATTACCTACCTTAAAGCAAAACCTCTAGTGTTATGTTTATTGTTGAGTAGGTACCTACTACCTAATATACAAATAATTGATTACTCACTTATAAGATTGATAATTAAAATTTAGTACACTAGTTATCAATGATAATTTACTTACTATAATAAAATATTTACAAGATGTCCGTTCTGCGTCTTTATAGCGCATGTAGAAGTAATTTTATGTGATATATTTATAGAGGGAGCTCTAACATTCAAATAGATGTATTCTCGTGATGTTAGATGGATAGGTTCAAAGCAGCAGCACAGGTGTCTCTGGCGTGTCTATGTATATTCCCAACAGACGACGTCCCATATTAAACAATTATTACTTACATCACTTTATGCTCACAAAAAAAAAATGTTGACTAATCGGTTAAGATTTTAAACAATATACTTATATCAAATTTCGTATGATTTTAACCTCTTAACATATAAAGTGTTTCGACTTAAGTATAATTAGTTTACACATAAAGTTAGGTACATACCTACTTACTGTTATTACGCATTCTTCATTTAATTTTGTGAACCAACTCCAATCATTTATTTCTCATTGACTTGTTCAAAATCTTAACTTTTAACTCTGCAAAGGTCTTAAATCAATAAAAAAATACGACGGTGTGCAGATATCCAAGGCAATGATTATTTAGCGAAAGTGAGTTTATTTTAGACGCATACCTCCGTACCTATTCATATAACATTTATAACGAGAAAATACAGTATAAACTTATCGTAAATCAAGATTTCAAAGGATTGTTTATTTGTCTGGTGGTATAGTAAAGGGCAGCGTTTGTCTGCTGGGTCGGATCCAACGGACTAGACTAGCGGACTAAAATTAGAGCGTAAACAAAAACAACCATTGGACGACTCGCGTATTATGCAAAACGCGTGCGGTGAACTCAGGATAGAAATAAAATCGAATCGTAAAAATAAATACAATGTAGCAATGTAGGTATGGTTAATAACCACACTTATTCTTCAAGTCATAAGACTGACGTAACATATGTTAATTGATCTCGAACTGAAACGCAAATAATAATGATAGGCAAAATAAACGATAGTTTTATCAAAAGGCTAGTCACACACAATATTTGCATGCTGGATCTAGCAAATTGGTCGAACATTTGTTATTAGGTGAACGACCGGTCCGCAAAAGGGATAACGGTGCTCTACCCACGTGCCGGGTCATCACACAAACGGATCGTGAACGCCAACTTGTTCAGGATACAATGCACCCACTTAAGTATATATTTATTTTAACACTTCATAAGTATCTTTTTTTTAACGTTTCCACACAATACAATGATTTGAAATGGGAATTTGCGGTCCGTCTTAATTTATGTTTACACTGAATACTTATATAGGTATAAGTATTATTATTGCAGTAGTGGGTAGCTACTTATTGCTCATCGGTTCAAACCTCAAATCTAAATACAAAGCATAGTCATAGTCATTTTAGAACATAACTGCGCTTTGTATTTTATAATTTTGCATCCATCATAAACTTGCTTAGGTACTGGTTAATTAATACACATTAAAAAAAGATTAGTTTAAGAAATCCAGCAAAAATTATAAAATTATGCAGCTAGTCTTTTAAGTAGATATTCTTATCGAAAATAGGTAGGTACTTGTACATCATTCTGTGTAATGTATTAACAGGAAGTTCTGAACTTAGACCTTTTTAATCATATAACGTTGTCTCATCAAAACATATTCGTTTTCAATTACATAAAAGTTTTAAGATCTACAGATCTATATTTGAAAAAATCCGCATGTAGGTAATGATGTGGTTTTCGCTTTAAGATTTTCAGGTACCCAGCCAGTTTTGAGTAAATAAACCAATATTTACATAGGTAAGTAATACATTTGTGTTTATTTCGTTATAGGTTTGATTTAATCAATGTCCCAGTGGAAGCCCGACCACTCTTGGTGAAGATGACTCAGGTGGTTCCGTACAACTTGATGGCCGAATGTGGCCACAATGTGACGGAACTGGCCGAAACACCCGTCATGGTCTACATCACTGTGCGGTCTCCCAGTACCGCCCTCACTTGGGATACCGATGAACAGTATACTCTTGATGTGATGACCAAAAGTGAGTATATATTTGAACTGTAATTGGAAGGCGTTAATCATCATAACGGCATGTTTATAAATATAATATCTAGGGCAAATGCAAAATAAGCAAGTTATAAGAGGTGAAATATGTTACCCGAGGCGCACCGGAGAAAAACGTATAGTGTGTCGCCTACTGTATCTAACAGCGGAGTCAGCGTAACGTGCATTGGCAAGAATCACGAGGCGCGGCGGCGTCACCACCGAATAACATTCTATTTCAACATCGCGTTAACTTAAGTCCATATTAAGATTATAATTAATAGTAAATTTTTATTTTTTTAAACTAAGTTAAAGTAAAACGATTTTTTTAAATGCAAATGAAAAGTCATATGTCAAGAATACTTATAAAAAATGTATTTCCTGAATGTAGTAGGTACTAATTTCCTACCAATATAATATATTGGTAGAAAATTATATTAGTAATACTATACGAGATATTATATTATAATAGTAATACTATACGAGGTCTAGACAAGACCAAATTCTACTAATACGATTTTCTAACGGTTTGATTGCTAGATTTCATTACCTGGGAATTAAACTAAGCAAAATTTATGCAGGAGTAGAAAAACTTGGCGTAGGCACTTACTTCTTGTTTAACCTTACAGAAGAAACACTGTCAGTCTACATCGTTGCCGAAACCGTATATGGAGCACGACATGGATTGGAATCCTTCACGCAACTTGTAGCGTCTGACCAACCAGACTTCTCCATTCAGAAAAAATGTGGTCTCAGAGTTGTATCTGGTGCTAGAATCAGAGATGGACCAGTTTATAAACACAGAGGATTCGTTCTAGATACATCTAGAAACTTTATTCCCTTGAAGAATATAAAAAAAATGATAAATGGCATGGCAGCAACGAAGATGAACGTGTTTCATTGGCACGTTACTGACTCACATAGCTTTCCTTTAGAGTCCAAACGAGTGCCACAGTTTACTAGGTAGGTCAAATATCTGAATACTGTTTCTTACAAATACATATATTCGCATTTATCAGATTTGATTTTTAAAAGTATTGTTATTTTGTCTACATTGTATCTCTATTATATTTTTCAGATTTGGTGCATACTCTGCATCCGAAATATATTCAACGGAGGAAGTTCGGGAACTAATTCAGTACGCGCAAATACGAGGAGTGCGCGTTGTTATAGAAATCGATGCTCCCGCGCATGCCGGCAACGGCTGGCAGTGGGGCAAGGTAAATGATTATCAACCTTGGGCCCTAGACAAGTGCCCAACGTTCAACGTTAACGTTAAACGTTAGGACCGAAATGTATGGGATTTGACATCCGCGAACGACTGTCACGTACGTCACAAATGTCAAATCCCATACATTTTGGTGCTAACGTTTAACGTTAACGTTGAACGTTGGGCACTTGTCTAGCCCCCCTTATCTGTGAACGCATACGAGTATCATTTCATTATGATCATACAAGAGCCAATATTAAGCAAGTTAGCATGAATAAAAAGTATGTTACAATTCTAAGAACTGTTTACAAATTCTAAAACATGTATGGGTATTTACAGTGCACCATATGCGCATTTATTTGACGATAATTCTGGTTCGTAGTATTTCATACCTATATACTTATTGAAATGTTAATAATTCGTATTGTAGATAGGTACTAATTATGAATAAGTATAGTTCAAACTTGTCTAGGTAGATTTTCGTTTCTTCGTTTTCGTTTCTTGTGGATACCAACACCTTTAACGTTTTGTATTATTGTATTTGTTTCCAGGAGTACGGTCTAGGTGATTTGGCAGTGTGTGTGAACTCGATGCCCTGGCGCCAGTTGTGTGTGCAGCCGCCGTGCGGACAGCTTAATCCGGCCAACCCGAACATGTACCAAGTTCTTAAAGACTTGTATAGAGATTTGGCTGAGACTCTCCCGAGACCGGCTTTGCTACACATGGGAGGTGATGAGGTAAATTATTCTGATTTTCCGAAAATTAGAATCGAATTTTTTCATGATTCAGAGTATTTCCGAGAAGTTTTTACAGAGAAGTATATTAAATTCTGAACAAAAATACGCGCTTATGCTTTATGTGGAAAACCGCTATTAAGCCCATTTTAGACGTTTTGCACTCTGAAACGACTGTATTCAGAACCGGGTTCTATTTGAACGATGTATATTTTTTATTGCAATGAAATTTCATTTTAATGTGTACCTACCTAATATCCGCGAACGCGAAATTATAAAAAAAAATGGCTTGGTACGAAAGTACCTATGACGGTAACATTATTATTAGGTACCTAAAATATTAAAACTACTTTTATTTTAGGTATTTCTTAACTGCTGGAAGTCAACCGAAGAAATCGTTAACTATATGACAGAGAAAGGTTTCAACATCGATACAGAAGGTTTCATGCAGCTCTGGGCCGAGTTCCACGCAAAAGCGTTATTGCATTGGGATGAGCAGTTGAAGGAAGCAACGGGAGAGGAACCCCAACCAGTGCTACTTTGGTCCTCAGAGCTCACTGATGCTCGCAGAATTCAGAGATATTTGGATAAACAGAGGTAAAATTTACTGGTTAGGTAACTAAGTACACAGTAATTGTTGGTAATTGTTGGATTTTGTTTGGTGTAGGTACACACACAGTTCAGTACAGTTCCACTTTGTAGCAGACTAAGCTGACGATAGTCTAACACTGAGATGATTTTGACGCTGAAGTACAGACTATCGTCAGCTCAGTGTGCTGTGAATATGCCTGAATATGGTAACTGTAAAGTTTTAGAAATGTCATTGTTTAAATAAAAAAAAGATACCTACTTGTGGGATTATTGAAATTTAAAGAGCTGCACATATATGGTTACTTTATATCTTTTATTTAGTTCTTCATTAACGTATGATTGATGGCAGGCACATAATTACATACACACGTATTCAAGCTGATAAGCAAGATTCTTTGACTCGCATGACCTAATATGTATGTAGGGAACAATGTTTAAACAACAACACACTGTGGCCGCCATTTGACCCTGGCTGCATTCATTAACGTACTAATTTTAGAATCGGTAAAACTCAGTTGATTTCATAATTACCTATCGTGTTAATAAGCACAGTAGGTAAGTACGTATGAAAGTATAGTGCCCTAGTGAATGTTTTACGCAATTACGTCATCTCTATTAATTCAGGATATGACCCGATTGCATTGTTTTCACGACTTTTCCTAATTTTAAATTACGTTATTTACCTAGGTAGAAACTTATGAATAAGTAGGTAATTGTTTACTAACGAATATACCTAGGTAAAGAACGGTCGCCGAGCATAATTCGCTGTAGGTACTCGGGGGCCGTCTTTAGCTGTAATATTTTATTTTCATTTGCAAATATTTTTTTGGTTTCTTCAAAGTGTGTTCTATCAATGACGTTTATCTACTATTAAGAATAACTATAAAAATATTTATACCTTTTTCTTATTAGGTAATATTTTTTTTATTGCAGATACGTTATTGAAGTATGGGAGCCTTTAGAAAGTCCTCTTCTAGTCCAACTCATGAATCTAGGGTACCGGGTCATATCTGTTCCAAAGAATGTTTGGTACCTAGACCACGGGTTTTGGGGCGTTACAAAGTACTCAAACTGGCGAAAAATGTACGCACACACTCTTCCGAGAGGGTCCACGGTATTGGGAGGTGAAGTCGCAATGTGGAGCGAATATGTGGATGCTCAGTCTCTGGGTAAGTTTGCACCAGTAAAGCTTTTAACTGTAAAACCAATCACACAACCTCTGTATCTTTTTATCTGTGACCAAAATAATAGCATTTTAAGTCCACTTTGTAGTAAGTAGGTAATGTAGACTGATCTGAGAAGTAACGAAGGTAAATCCGAGATGGCGCTATCCTTATTATTGTAACTACCACTAGATGGCGTTGAATACGTAACAACTGATAACGTTTGTACACGTTACAAGTTGTGTATGCAAAAAACTTTATTTAAATCCTGATTAACGGCCTTGTGGCTAGAGGCCCTGAAAACCGGAGGTTGCGGTTCGAGTCCTGCTAGAGGCTGAAGTCAGTAATCAACTCGTGCATCTGTACCTGAGTTTTGGATCTCAAGAATATGTATTTATATTTCATTATCTGTTGTTTAGGTATTACCCGTACCCACACTAGTACAGTGATATTTAATTTCAGTTGCTTAGTGGATAATTAAATATATTAATTTATTTATATTGCAGATACCCGTGTATGGCCACGAGCGGCCGCGGTAGCGGAGCGGCTATGGTCGGACCCGCAGAGCGGCGCCGCCGACGCCGAGCCGCGCCTGCAGAGACTGCGTGCCAGGCTAATCGCTCGCGGCCTGAGACCTGACGTCCTCAGCCCGGCGTGGTGTTCCCAACACGACTCTAAATGTCTTTAACTATAGGTAGCCTATTTAAAATAATTTATAAATAGGATAGTCATGGAAACGTGGAAAAATTTGAGTCCATTTATATAGAGGTACTAGGTAGGTACCTACTAGTGGACCCGGTTGACGTCGTCCGCCCGGCAATGCAGCGCTACATCAATCAATCGATTTGACATCATTGTTCTCAGATGGTGCTACTTTAAAATTTTCATAAGTTTTGTTAATTTACTGTAGGAGGCTTTATTTACTTATAGATAATAATGTTTTTGAATCGGTAGTGACAGTTTCTTTTGTTTTTATGTTTTACATAAAGTAGGTAAGTACCATGTTTATATTCGTGTTGTGCTTGAGTATTTACTCGTATTTATCTTTATCAATACAGTTTACGATTGTAGATTTAGTTATTTGATTGTATTTTTTTAAATATTCACATAAGTAAAACAGTACACATAAGACCAAAAAAAATGTTTTACTTAATCAAATTAGGTAGGTAGTACCTTTTAGATCTGAAAATATTTTTAGCACAATTAGGTCCTTATCTTAGTAATATTGTTTCAAGCCAAAAATATTCTTAAATATTCAATATGATGGTAGGTATATAAATTATGTATATAATAATAAATTAACTGTGTTTTAAACAGACTGATCTTCTGTAAGTACCTAAACTTGCTAGGGGCCTGAAATAAAAATGCATTTTGTGATATTGTAATATTGTATTTTCGACAATAAATTAGCAATAGAGAATTGTTATGTTTTTCATTTTTGACCGTTTAAATTAGGTACCAAGTCTGTATTGATGTCACCAAAGTAATTCATACCTACTGTAAGTATATATTTTTTTTATTATAAGCTCACTAAAAACAATTTCAACTGCATTTTTTGTATTACTCGTATTTCTCACTACATACCTATATATACAAGGAGTACCTACTATTGCAGTCGTGGATGCAAAAAAAATATAGAAACAATATTCATCTAATCTACCATTTATTTACCGGACTAGTAATATATAATATAATGATTATATAGACATCATGTTTTATTTTTCAGAAATCATGAAATGGGCGCTCGTAACCTATTTTTAAGCTGTAATTACCTATTCAATAGGCTCTTATTCAAATCTAATAGGTGCGATCATTGGTGTACAGCTCGGCTACAACAATACATTCGCAATCGATTGAGCTAATTATGTGCACAGCAAGCACACCTACATAGCTTACCTACTGATGAAATGCCTATAGGTACTCTAAAGACTTCTTAATATCTACCTAACTTACTTATTGCTTTATATTAATATATAGTTGAGACTAGATTGGAATATATTTTAAGATAAGATCCATACATTTCTACAAATTGACTGAATATAACAATAATAGTGCAGTTTAATTTACAAATGGTTTCTATTAAGATTTCTATCAGTAGCACTAATATTCTTAACAGCACCAATACTCAGATCATTTGGCATTAAATCGTGCAAAACAGTGTCGCTTCTGAAAATACTAGTGGCTATCCTATTCGCTAGCCTTTCAGACTCTCGTAAGTCATCGTCCTTCGAGGAATGAGATGTCAGATCAATCTCTGTATCGCTATCGCTTTCACTATCCTTGACGTCGTTTCTTTGTGAATGATATGCCAAGTTCTGGGGTTCGTCCGTGTTTTGAACCGAGGGTGCGCAAGGGCATGTAGTAGCGTTCTTTGTTGACATGACTCTAAGGTCAGTTGGAACGTTTTCATTCTCCATCTGAGATGTCATAAGTAAAGGAGGGAAGGGAAAAGGAGGTTGTTGTATTATTCTCTCTTCACTTGAATATGTGATCGGTGGTGGTATGTCATGTATGTTATTCGGTATAGATTCAGGTATATTAGTATTGTGAAGGTAAGAATCTCGCCGTGGTGACTTCATCTCTGGATTGTCGGTATTATTGTGTGGTTCTGGCGAGTCTTTTCCGGATGGTGAATCTGGACCCTCTGGAGAAGAATCTGGTGGTTTTGTATGACCTGCGAATTATGAATAATGAATATCACGAAGGTAAATAAACTCAATGACAACTAAATAAATTCGGATTGCTGTGACAATCTGAATTTATTTCGATAAGTCCGCATTTTTTTTTTCAAAGTTTTAGTTGTCGTGAATTAAAGTGTTGATAAATAATTAAAGACCTAAACACTTCCATAAACATATATTTTATTAATATCTAATTGATAAAGAGTGTTTCTTTGAACACAAAACATTAAGATTGCGAAAGGGTAGTTAGTAGGTCAACCGCCTGTTAGTGGTAGGTTGCCATGCTGGCACCGTTTTGACTTCGAGTGGGTACTCGCACACGGGCTTTCGATAGACGGTCAGCTGTAAAGCTCCATCTGGACTTTTTAAATATGTAGATAGGTAATAGTGGGTTAGATAGGTTTAAATCGGTATCTGAAACAGGTTAGGTACGTTTATATTTAAACTCTAAACCCGCCCCGGCTTCGCAGGGCACAATACTGATACTAATTATGAGTATCAGTGAAGAATAACCCCTGTGAAAAGTCCCAAGTTTCTAACCCTTATAGTCTAGGCCCTGCATTAATAGATCAGTCAGAAAGCTTTCGCTTATATAGATTTAGATTAATTTGTATGTGAAACCCTTTCAGATAATCTGTTTATTTAGCGATTAGGGAATGGGCAGCTATCGTGAGCACTTTGCAAGCGCCGTAGATTTTCTAAGTGACTGTGTCCTGGCTATCTTTGAACAGTGACCCACCAGGCATGGAGAGCTGCTGCGAGCCGAGCCCCAGGCAACGCATTCGCCACGCGTCTTGCAGAAGCTGCAGCCGCGCCTGCTTCCGCCACTTGGCGCGCCGGTTCTGGAACCACACCTGGAATCGATGCTCTTATAAAACACCTGGTACTTAACAGGTGTAATACTCAACAGTACAAACAAATTATTATAACATACTTCTTAAAAGTTCCGCGTGACCCTGACACACATTTTCATCTTTTGATGTGAAGAATTTTAAATATTTTTTATTTGGTTATGTTTTGGATAGAATAAATTTAATGTCTGTCCAAATTTTTTTGAAGTAACCAATGTACTAATTAAAATAATACATTTACTTCCATACCTACTTTGCTTTGGAAACATCCCCTTCTCGTGCTACTAGTAGGTACCTAAGTTAAACGAACTCCGGAATGATCACTTAAATCAGTTTAAATGTAGATTACCCCCTATAATAAAGTTATATGAACATATTCTTATGCTTTTTTTTTACTGTCTATAGATAATGAGATTGCTCGTCTCACATGAGACCAAATTATCCTTCCTTTCTTTCGTAGGTATGCTTATTTGCAAATACCTCTAAAGTGATTTTAATGCTGATTGTGACCTTTGTTATTATTTAAGTATAATATGTAATAACTTCTGGAAGGTTTTAAATATGTAATTTCAATAAGAGCTAGATTTACTAAATAAGAGTCCGATTTTCAATGTTTCAGTAAGCTCCCAGTATGATAATAATATAGGTATGAAACTTTTCAAACGGTCATATTATTTTAATTAAGCCCAAATTAAAAATTGCTTAATATTTTGGGTACTAATTGGCTGACCTATTATATTCTGTGTCTATTTTATGCATTTTCTAAAGACTTTTCATGAAATGTTTTCTAGGCGTTTTTATCTAGAGCGACTACCACTCGATAACTAGTAGGTACCTAAAGCTTACTAAGTTAATATAGTTTTCCTTTTTTAAATTCAGTTATACATATACGAGTATACAATACAGTATGCACTTCTATTTTTGTTACATGTGTCGAAAGCGGTCGGTTTCTAGTTGATAAGGATCTAACACAGTGCGTTAAGTAAAAAAAACAATTACCTCCTTTCCATGTTTTATCATAGGTGTATGAATCAACAGACTCAGAATAAAACTACCAACGGGGTTCCTGAGTAGACTACGTAACCCTAAAGCCATGACTTCTGTCTTGTTATTCGTAAATTAAATACCTAAAATAACTTTAACACCCGTAACTGAAGTATTTTATCTTGATTAAGTAGGATGTGTAAAAATCGCGACAGCTTCAGAAATTATTATTATTCTATTCTATCAAATTAGAGAGGTAAGAAGTACCTTCTATTTCAACCGTCATGATTTTGAATGAAAAAATAAGAAACGTATGTGCTCGTAAAAGATACACGTTTTATATATAAATGCGGTTAATTTTGTACTAGTAGCTGGCGAAAGTAGGTAGACAAGAGAATTTCAGTTACGGGTTCAACTAAACTGTTCATTCGTTCATTTAACACGGCCCTTTTGCATTTTTCTTTTAGGTATAGGTACTTACTTTATCTTTTCATAAAAACTTCGATTAAATTAACATGAAATTGCTTTTGATCTTTTTTACTTTTTCAAATAGTTTTTTAATAGTGAATAGTATTTCATATTATATCTGGGAATAGTCGTTAGGAGCTGTAAGCACATTTTTATAATTTAACTACTTATTCCGAAGAACTAGTTAAGTCCTATAATAAATCGACATCACAAAGCGAACAATAACTGAATTGAAATAATGTCGTCGTATTAATGCTCGGCACAAAAGAAATCGGGTAAAGAAGAGAAGTATAACTGGTGGTTTCAAGATTTACGATTTAATACAAAATATATCTAATCTAGCGCATCTGAATCATCTAATGCGTTAGATTATATTGTATTTTGAATCCACATAATCTTTTGTTAGGTACCTTTTAAAAGTATCGTTCAAATATCACATTATATCCAGTTTATATCACTGCCCAATTAATAATAGGTAATAGTTTTTTGTATTCGTGTTCTAATCTTATTTATATTTTTAAAGAAAATTATTGATACGTATTATTCATATATATATCAAAACATAAATTAAGATAAAGGTTCTTCACCCACCTGAACTCTGGCTTCGGAGAGGCTAATCCTTAAGGCCACCTCTTCCCTCAAGAACACATCAGGGTAGTGAGTCTTTTGGAACAGGGACTCTAATTCGCTTAGCTGTTGAGGAGTGAAGGTAGTGCGGTTTCTGCGCTGCCGTCGCCGTCCAAACATATATTCGGTAAGCAAATCGCCAGGTAGCGGCGACAGGTATGGACCGGCCATAGTAAACTATATTACGATTCCGAGTCAAAGTACTATTTCAAGAGCGGTGATTTTATTTTCAAGCCATTTTTATAAAAAATATCTTGAAGAACAAGATCTTTCGCGAGGCCCGAGAAAAACTTTTCGTACAGAACGCACTAAAACGTATGCCCCGTAGATGAATGATCTATCTGGCGCGATCGTCAGGAGACTGTTTGAATTCGCAAAAATTTTCATATGAAAACCCCAGAAGCTCCACCCCTTGGCTATAGAATAGAGGGTTCTGATTGGCTGAACGCTCCAGGGGATGCGGAGTGGGACCAATAACGGCGCAGCTCCGCGGGGGTAGTGTTTGATAGGTGTGGATTAAGTTATGGAGTTATCTGTAAATACGTTTTATATAAATGCGGTTAATTTTGTGCCGAGAGCGTTAATGAGTACGAGCGGGAGCGTTTTAATTAATAATCTTAGTATACTTACCAATTTGTAAATCATTTTGTGCTCGATTAATTTTTAACATAGGTAAGTACCTGTAACAGTTATACATACATTTCTTTAAATATAACACACGCTTTATTTTGCGAAATTGATACCACAATAAATATAAAGGGATTTGATATACTTATCTACTTGGACTAAGAAAATCAATAGAATCAATCAATCAATAGAAAGAATCAATAGATAGAGAGAAGATAGAGAACAATGAAAAACTCTGCCCTTCACTTTAAAATTACGAGTTCTCGAATACCTAATTAGTTTAAAGTTAGTAAAAATATTATAAACTTAAAAAAGATTTATAATTTCAAATTGTAATTTCCAAAATTTTACAATAAGTATCAAATAACATTTGAATCTAAATAGTTCAGTACCCACCTAAGTAGATACAACATAAGGCACCTGTAATAAACTTTCGAAAAACATTAATGATGCCTCAAGAGCTTGTACCAATTATGTCAGTAAGGAAAAACGTAAATTACGACGAATATCTCAAGAAAAAATAAAAAATTCCATGTTCCGTGAAACCAATACAAGAATATTTTTTAAATAATCGGCATAGATTACGAGTAGGAAGGTTTATTTAGTGCACAATAGTTCAAAATCTTAACTACATTAAAGACGTGCCGAATAAACCCGTGATAAGACTAAACGAAGATGTTAAATGTACAATAAGTTTTGTTTTGTTATAATAAAACTTATCTTTTTATCACCTCTGTTGGGAAATATATTTACCCTCTAACCAAATGGTTAAGCATCAAGTTTTAGTAAAATAAACTAAAATACTTCTCTATTTTATTTTATTTTCCCAATCCTCAAAAACCTTTAGTTTGTGAAATCATATAGTGAAGAGTCTTGTTGTATTGCTTTGTTTCTTATACCAATTTGTTTAGTAGATAGATACACTACGGATATAGTAGGTACCTATGTAAAAGTGCCTACTGTATGTAGCAGCAACTTCAGTGCAGCGAGGCGGGCGGGCGCCTGCCGTGGCGCTAAACGAGTTTCCGCAAACATTTTAATGAATAACACCTCCCTCCACCCCTGATTAGGGCGACCATTTCCTTGCTAACGCATTCAATGCATCCAAATTTGTTAAGAATACTGCAACTCAATATTACACATTTGCTGTTCACTTGTTCTAACTAAAACTCGAGAACAGCTGGACCAGTTTGCCTAAATTTGGTTTTGAAATATTCATGGAAGATCAGGGAAGGTTTTTCTGTATTCTAAGAATTTTTTTTTTCTTGTAGTAGTAGTACTAAGTTAGTAGAGTAGGTAGGTACTAAGTTCGCTTGGTCCGATACTAGGTACAAATAATTATATTTAGCGTAGGTTGTGCTTAAATTTCCAATCTAAGAAATTAATGGTTTTAATTTAACAATAGTGGATTTTTCTTGGCACATACTACTTGCACAAAAAAATGTCTATCTAATAAATACTTGAACGTTGATAAAAGAACACCGTTGAACCGAGAGAACGTATTATATTATGACCATGTCAAAAGCCAAATGGTAATAATAGAGAAGATGACTAGTATGACAAATCATTAAAAACACTTATATTAATTGTATTAACGCTTCTTTTTGTTAATAAAATATTTTTACAGAACTCTGGTGACCCTAGTCCCCCGCCCCTAGAGCCCGCAATGCTAATTAAACGTTCCAGTCATATTGTTTTAGCCACGAACCTCCGCCATAATGCAAATAGTTACTCGAAATGTACAACTATATTTAAAAACTTTCCTACCCGGGGCTTTGTCAGTGCAGTTTGATGATTATCTTTATGAAAATGTTCGCTGCCCCGCATTTTACGAGATATATGTTTTTAGATATTTACAGACTTCTGCCGCATAGGAATAAGTGCTAAATTATTTTCGTTAATTTATATATTAGGTACCTATCTTATATTAAAAATGTAAAAGACCGCTGCCTTGAGGTCCTGCATAAAAAAATGCGATAAAACCAAAATTAATTATTTTTAGTTTTTTTTTTGTGTAAACTAGTATAGGTATCTGTTTATGCACTCATCTAACAAACCTACTTAACGCTTTGCGTGCAGATACTAACGTATTTATTGTGGTAAGCTTCACTTAACATTTGGAGATTGTTTAATTTCACTCACAATATATTAAGAGATGTCAACTATAATTTTACCTTTTTATCCTACTTATCAGAAATCTCCGTGAAAACATTTTACTCCCATGAAAGTGAAATTCAAGCATATAAAATGTTCAATGAATCAAAATCTCTGGAAACCCGTTATCTACATTTTCACTTCATTCGGTAAGTACCTACCTACAACAAAACATAGCACTGTTCACTAAAAGCTCAATTAGTTAATTAATCTTTTTTTCCGCGTTAAAATAGCATTTATAAACGAGGCGCAAACCAGTGGAAAATGCCTCCCCTGCTACTCTCGTCCTACCGCAGCCAGGGCTGCCAATAAATAAACTTGGCAACTTCTATTTTGTAATTAAAAATAACAATTAAGTAATATAAAAAAAAATGCTTAGGTATGACAGACAGTCTGACACATAGCTTTCATGCACTATCTAGATTAAACCGTTTAAAGATGCCAAAAATTGGCCAGAATTTGTAATCCTTAAAATAAGTATTGGGTACTTCACCTGAACGTGACTTCATCTATCCTACATGCAATACAATACAATTCGAATACCGACTATGAATCTGTACCAATCAACTCGTATTTAAGTACTTATAATGAATCAGAGCGCAATAGTTTATAGGCAATGATTCTCGGCATCTACGCGTAGGTAATGTCGCTGCTTGGGTCTAGTACTAAATGTAGGTGACTGTGCGGCCAAATGCTTGCGAGTACGCGAGGGAGGTACGCACGACATGCGTATGGAGACCCCACTGGTCAGGTCGCTCGTCCTGCTCCTCAAACTTCTGCGCTAGCTGCACGCATGCCCTGCGTACTTCCCTCGCGTACTCGCGAGTAGGTATTTAGCCCGACAGTAAACTTTAGAGACGGGCACAGCCCTAGCGGTTGCTAACAGTGTTTAGTAATTCCCTGCAGCGCGACACAATGCGTCGGGCGCACTGGACTAATGCGCTTTCAAACGCGCTGCGCTGTGCTCCACTTGATCAACTGCTAATTAGCTAGACACAAGGAATGTATCTAGCTTATTAGCAATTCTTAGCAAGAAAACCATAAACATATATATATGTGCAAAAGTGCAAAGTGTGGATTGTTTTTATAGGAATACAATCGCTCAGGTTTATTTCGTAGTTAGATAGGTACCTACTTACTGAAAATAAAATACCCATGAATCATTATTACTTATCATTGATTGGGTTAGAATGTTATTCTTATATCACTATGTAGTTTAAATATTGTTGTGAATTATAAAGTGTTTTTAACACCTAATAAGTGTCCAAATTGAACTAGATTATAGGTAATAATTTCTGATGCCTTCGCGGTTATTACACATTGGAATGAAACAACTACCTATTAACGGATTTAACTCGCGTATTTTTATTTTATTTTATTTGCTGATGTTTCGGATTCTTTACAGTTTCCATAATCGTAGCACGACTGAGCTAACAATAGTCTAACTAGATAACTTTATAATTTGTATATAAAATGATCAATGCATCATTAACTAAATTAAATATTTTGTAATTCAGTTAATGTTACGTATACCTAGTTAAATATACAAACAACCGTAAAAAAATATTTTCAAAAACAAAAGACAAAACACAGCAATCCAAAGGGTGGATTGACAATCCTTTTTGAATAATAAGTAAAGCTATGTAGGTATCAAACATTCATTAATGAAACGTGTTTAGGTATCCTTAGCGAACAGCGAGTATTTGTCAAAAGGCCCGAGTCCTAGAGCGCGTTGCTTCCTGCTTTTGTCCGAACTCATTCGTTTTGTTTTAACACCCCTTTTAACTTTCATACACTCATGCATGCCTCCTTCCTCGTCGCGCGGGGTGCACACTGTCTCCAAGAAAATTACTTGAGAGAAAATAAAGTGAAATTAATAAGCCGAGTGTATCGAGAAACAATGCTGACTCCTATGAATATGCTTTGTGTAATTACTACTACATACTAAATGACCTTGTTAAATTTTATTTATTACTAGCGGCCCCGGCAGACGTCGTCCTGCCCGTCCGATTGTTTCGTCAAAGATCTGTCAAAGTCTTCTAACTGTCACTTCTTCATATTTTCCCCGTTTTCTACACATTTTCCACTGTTTCTTCGCTCCTATTGGTCGCAGCGTGATGTTATATAGCCTAAAGCCTTCCTCGATAAATGGTCTATCCGACAAAAAAAGAATTTTTGAATTCGAACCAGTAGTTCCTGAGATTAGCGCGTTCAAACAAACAAACAAACAAACAAACAAACAAACTCTTCAGCTTTATAATATTAGTATAGATACACTAGCGGTCCCGGCAGACGTCATCCTGCCCGTTCGAAATTCAAATTAGTTAACTTTAGTTAGACAACGTTTGTATGGGAAAAGAAAAGGGCTGTTTTTAGGCTTTTCCCGGCATTATTTGATTTTTTCCGCCGTAAGAACCATCCTTGGACTTCAACGAACATTTTAAAAAAAATTGGCCAAATTGGTCCAGGCGTTGTCGAGTTATGCGCTTACCAACACATTTTGCGATTCATTTTTATATATAAGAGAAGATTGTGTTTATGGAAAAGCTTTTGAAAAGTCTGTGTTTCATCTGAGTTTTTTTTTAAAACATTAATTAAAAAACAGATACTTTATGGCACTGATTTTAAACGGTTTCTGACGTAACGAGCTTTTTTGTAATCGCACATTTCACCACATTCATGTACCTAGTACCTGATGCTTTCAATTAAATTTCTGATAACTCGAAAGGTAATAAAAATATACGAAAAGTTTATTCAATATTTTTGTCCAAATTCCAATAGGTAAATGCAAATGATTTTAAAGGTTTGGTAGGTAGGTAAGTAGTCCAACGAACGGTTACCGTTATACCTAAAGGTTAGGAACATCGTAATTGTCGTTTGCATGAGGAGCTATAAAGCAACTTCAATAAGAAAATTCTTGAAATGAATACAAAACACCTGATTATTGTTGATACGGGCATTTATGCTACTCCGTGTGTGTACTCGTGCCCGCGGATGTCTCCGCGCTTGATATATTTATGATTAAAGCGCGTCCAAAGCGCGACATTGTCTTTGGCGAGCCCCTCTGTGGCGGGGCGCCCCATCCGTCTTGCTTTCGTTTTACGCCACTTCCCCCCTTTCTTTGCAGGCACGAGATTTTTTTAATTATGACGTTGGGCCTTTTTGTCTTCACTAGAGGAGTACTAGCAGGATGTTTGGTTGTGTGTCGCATAAGGTAACTTGTTCGATTCCAGTGAAAAAAAGTAGTTTTTGGAATTAAGATAGTGTGTATTAGGCAAATGAAATCGACTTACGATGTCTACTTGATTTGGGGGATATTCTACTTATGGCGGAGCAGCGTGATTTCTCAAATTAACATCCTGTATAAGCAGTGCGTAATCCGCCAACTGTACATTAGGTCGAAACTGGGCAGTATTACTCTTACACTCCTTTATCAGATACCTCTAAAAAATTTTATTATAATTACATCATAACTTACTAACTTACAGTTAATATATTTAAGTCCATATGTCATGAACACATACTTCTGCTATTATCTTTAAAAATGTTCCGTAACATAAATTCTGTTCCCATTATGAATACCATGCAAAATGTTGTATATTTCATTTAGGTTTCATTAGCGGTGAAGCTACATCGGCGTCGCTCACGGAAGTTCTGATTATGTAGAGGAATTAATTTTCAGACGCGACGAAACTACAGCTAGCGGAGGCGCGGCTGCGGGGTGGCGCGGGGTGGCGGGGGGTGACGGCGGGGGGGAGGGGGCGCAGCGGCGCGAGCGCGGGCGCCGGCCTCGTCATCCGCACCTGAACGCAATGACTTAACCATTTTGCGAGAGGAAGTTTGCTTTGAGTTTTAATGAAGGAAGCACTTTGTATGGCCCTATAGTTCAGTTTGTAATATTTTTGTGTGCAAAAGCGAATTTATGTTTTAGAGGAAAGTAGTAACTTTAACCCTAAAGGGTAACTTTGTACACCCTATCTCTAATTTTGTTGTTGTTTTTCATAAAACCATCCACCTGATTAATATTGTGTCAATGTACAATATTGAATAATTAGATAATATGTAGAAAAATATTCGAATGCTACTAAACTAAAGTTGAAAATGTGAGTGGCACAGCCAACGCATCATTTTAGTAAATGGTATTTAAATAAATATCTATCGTTAAAATCGTCATCGAGAACTCATTTACAAATGACACTTGATTAACACTAAGGATTTCCAGCTTAAAATTAAACTAAATTTTTATCTGATAGAAAAGTTGCCAGAACTAGGTACAAGAGCTACCTACCCAAAAGTTCTTTATTCAAGTTAAGCATGGCAGCTCTAATTCTACTAAACTTGCTGTTTGATTAATTTACTTATTAGTAGGCAAGACTATCTTGGATATGATTAAATGGCCGTGAACAGTAGTATGTTCCGGGGGGGGTGCGTCCTTGTTCGCCGTGCTTTGTGCCGACATGCTATTAATACGAAAACAATTCGTCCCTCGCATGTTACGCGTGCAATACATGCGGGGACATTATTATTGGTATAAAAAATAATTAAAAGTAATAAGTATTTAACCTTGTTTGTTTTTTTTAACATTCAATGTTTTTGTGAAATACATTAAACATCATCAGCTTTTAAATTTTAAGAAATTTTATCATGTCATACGTGCTATTAAAATATTTGTTAGAATGTTCGCAGTTATTGATTTATTAGGAACTTATCTATATATACATACTTACAAATCATTAAACGATTGGACATTCTGTTTATCACTAATTAATGATATTATTAATTAAACATGTGCTCTCATAGACATTGTACACATACATGCAACTAGTTAAATATCTAAATTTTATTATGATTAATGCAATTCCAAATAATCAATTTGATTGCATCATCTTCTGTAAGAAAACACACAGAGACACAAAGTCTGCGAACGCAAAAGGTATTTTTTGTAATGTTTGTTTTGTCCCACAGTGTAGGCTAAGCGATCCCCAAAGACCATGCATATGCGCACCGGCTGCAATCACCGATTGCTCCCATTGTGGTGTAGATTAAAATTTTAGGGTTCACCCGCTAATGTGATTGCACTCTTTTCTCACTACGGAACCAAGGTCTGTGATTAATCGCGTATCATAGGGGCGGTGTGTTAGTTCTAATCAACGGATTTGATTTGCGTCGACTTCATAGATGGGAATACAATGGTAGGGCGGCTAATTTGCATGCTGTTTGTAGATATGTAAGTATATTGATTGGATTAGAATATTAAGAAAAGTTGATATACTTACCTTGTATTAATAATTTATTCAGAATGATTGTTATGAAATGATATTTTAGACGTTCAAAAAAAGTTTTTAAATTCATTTTTTATTATCAGGTATGAATTACGTAGGTATACTATCTATAAGATCTTTATAAAAAAACTTACCTACCTACTAAAACAGGTGACCTAGAATTTACAGATCAGGGTAAAACCCAAATCACAAATGATATACATCTGAAAAAAGATTATCGAGCGATATTGATTTTGTGTGATTGAATACGCAAATTGATTGGTTGGGGGCTTTGTTGTGTCGCAAGTTGATCAAACAACTGTGATGTCTGCCTCCTTAATCAATTAAACAGTCCAACGACCGCGGGAGACTCATTTATATATATATATATATATAGACTCATTAGTAGTTAAAGTATATTTTTTGGTTGTTACATTCTTACAGAACAAAAGTATAAGTACCGAAAAGTAAAACTTTGTTTGAAGTGATTTCATTTCATACCAAAATTTAACACCAAATCTATAACACCACCGCTCTAAACCAGCCATAATACCTTCAAGTAGGTCTCTTAAATGTTACGAGGTTTGTGGACATAATGTTTTCCTTCATTGGAGAGATCATTGCATGTCAGATTTATACAATGAGATTTTCATGGTTTGCGACAGGATCTAGTAGAACCTTTTATTCCGTCCTACCAAAAGCAACGACAATCTACAATTTCCTTGTTTTATTTTAGTTATATTCCTTATTCGAATGTAGCTCATCTAGTAGGTGCCTATATGTAATATCCAGGGTAGTTATATATTATGAAACATTAATGTTTCGCATCTCATTCCGGATAAATCTCCCAGGCACTGTTCGGTATCATTTGATTCACCCGGGCCGCGTTTTGCGAAGTATTCATCCAATATTCTGATATAAATGTATTCAATATTCGATATTAATGTATTCAGCGGCACCGGGCCGCAATTTTCATTTTGTAATTTTTACCGAGTGCGCATTCGAACCAGCGGCTGTCAACATTTTCACAAATCTCCATTTTGCTTTGCTTTAATCTCTGCTTTGCCAAGGAGCCTCGGGAAACGTTATTGTATTTTTTTACATTTTCCAATACAATATGATTTGTTAACGTCTATAAATAAACTGTGATATACAAAACCATTTTATAAGAATTAAAACTTGTAGGTACTTTAAGTCTGTAAGTATCATACGCTAAGGTATATTATTTAGCTGTCTGCCAGATGATTTACGCGCAAAATAAAAAGTCGGTAAAGTTTGGGGGCTTCATACTTACTACCGCACGTGGATTGTTCCATATAATTTTATACAAGAGGGTGGGGAGGGGGAGTAAATGAAAAGTCCGGTACCTACCGGCGGAACAGTTAAATATAATCCGAAACGAGCACAAAAGAAACACATTTACGTAATATATTTCATTCTTTCATCGACATTTATATTACTTATGTGACGCTGATTGAAATGAAGGAAGCTCTACTTAGATAATAAAGCAGACAATATATTCATGTCTACTTAGTACTATTAGTAAATAGTTATAGTAAGTAGTGTCACACAAAGTAGTAATAGTGGAAATACTAATAAAAACAAGAAAATGTCAATATGCGATATTTACAAAAAAAATAATATGTATGTTTTTTGCTATACCTATTAAAGATCACAGATAATCGGATCACAAATAATATTTACACAAAACTGAAGCTAATAAATAGTATATATTTAAAACTTTTTCTATTAGGTATATTATCACAAAATATTAAATTAATATTCCCAGTATTCTGCATAATAAACCGCCGTATAAATATTAACACTATTTTTTAATCACAACAAATTGAGATGTATTCATAGGCATCAACACGAATTTAAATTCTGATATACTTTAATCCAATAATTACAAAACGTGATACATTATGAATAACGAAACACGATTCCAAACAAATTTTGAATTTAAAAAACAATTTGTTTTATATTTTGTTGGCTTAAAAATAAACACGGTGTAGAGCAAGTTTACAGACCGTCAGCAGGACTAGCGGCCCAAACGAGAAATCTTTTGTGTCACAAGCAGGAGAAGTATATTAACTCAACTCGACTAATAGCGCCCATTGTCGTCTGCTGCATCTCTACATACCAAACAAAAACTCTCTTTTGAATTATGTTTTTGAATATTATGTCTAGTTTCATGACCAACAACTATCTTTGTGTTGCTTGAGTCTCATCCCCTTGGACGGTAATAAAAAGATTTTAATTATTGATCAGCGAGTAATACCTAGGCGTTTCATTTAATAGAATTTTCGAATTAAGTATACGATGTTTAAAATTCTGTAACCAATATGAAAAAATGTAATAATAATCCTAGATTATTGGAATGAAACAACTATTAACGGATTTAACTCGCGTATTTTTATTTTATTTTATTTGCTGACGTTTCGGATCGGACTTTAGCGTTAGACTATTGTCAGCTCAGTCGTGCTACGATTATGAAACTGTAAAGAATCCGAAACGTCAGCAAATAAAATACTAACGCGAGTTAAATCCGTAAATAGTTGTTTCATTCCAATGTGTAATAACCGCGAAAGCATCAAAAATTATAATCCTAGATTAATTATTTCGACTATAGAAACTATGCCTATGTATAAGTATCATAGATCTAGGTGTACAAGAACATAAAAAGCACAAGTCATTAAGGTGGATTTTACTTTTGTGACATTCTTACCACATATTGCAGGGTGACACTGTTTATCAGCGAAGGCTGTAAAGGTGCGTGTCGCGGGTTGAACAGAAGTAATCAGTCTTGCACCAACTTTACCTCGATCTACAACTATGACAAGAAATGACGGGAAAATATTACAAAGAAAACATCGTAGGGACCTATGTGGTGCAAAATGCGCCTCTGAGTTAGCATAATTGAGCCCATTTTATTTTAGTTTTTTTTCGTTCATGTATCGTTTAGGTAAGCTTTTCTTTCAGATTTAAAATTAGTTTCGTTGAACACTTTTAGCACGGCCGGCTTCGTTTAAAAAGTGCTACGAAAACGTTACGCCGTAGCAAAGTGAGGTATCGCTGTTCCTAACGTTGTACATAACTACCGTTTTTTTTTATTTATCATGCCTGTTTTGATAATAAATGTATAGTAAGTAGGTAATAATAATATCATATCGATTCTAATAAATTAGCCAGCAGATTTTTTGAACTTGTACCTAAACATTTATAAAGACAACTAACTAAGCCAGTGAGGACAAATTGTGAAGCCGGTTCCAGCTTAGAAAAATACTATGTAATGATTACGAAGCATACCGCGGGCTCACCTTGTAGTGCATTAGTTGATGACGTCACGGGCTGCCGCTCGCCTGCTAACAAGGCACCTCACAATATGAGCCACATTGTCACGTGCGGTAATTCCTCTTAAAAGATTGAAGGCACATTTACAGGTGGAAAGGTGAAATGAGAAGCGTAGTGTTGCCACTTTTTGTTCTTGCTTGTGACTCTGTATAATAACTGTTAGGTAATGCTAGTGTGATGAATTGAAGAGGGAGTGCGAATATAAAGGAAGGATATTAGACGATTTGTTATTCGTAGTATAATTTAAGGGTGCTGGTGTTGATTGCAATGGGTACATACTATTTTTTTTCCACTTTTACCTTTATTCGCGTAGGTATACCCCTACGCAAATAAAGGCAGAGTATAATTTATAGTTTGATAAATTATGTTATTTTTATCATAATAAAAATGACGTAGAAGAATATAATTGTTCATTTCATAAAAATATACTTACAATATACGTATATATATGCATGTATACCTACTATTTTTCTTCTAAAGAAAGAATTGCTAATTTTTTTGTTCTTTTGAACATTTCTTGTTAATATTTTGTTTGAAATTTTATAAAGTAGGTAGGTATACACGAATACAATGGATTACGCAAAACGAATGAATGTGCAAGACCATTGTTGTTCCTACAAAATATCTCAATTACGTTGCGGCGGGAAAGAATATAATCAAAAGTGATTCCCGGCCCGCTCGCCTATTCCGACCTGAACATTTTTTTTAACATATTAGATACCTTTATACAACATAAGATATCATAAAAATAATTGTTACTGTATAACGATTTGTAAGTAGCTAGTAAAGTACTAAGAATCTTATTAATAATTTAGTGAACTTACTCAAAATTATTAAATAATCTCAGGTTAAAAAAATAATACTTGTAGGTACTTTGTTAACTACATGTTAGGTATTTCAATTGTATGTTATTATAATTAGTACCTACATTATAATGAATATTAATATACCTATGATAGGTGCAGGGTGAATTAAATATCTACAAACAATGTTATGGGTCATTACCTACTTTAATAAAAAAAAGTTTATCTTACTTATCTACTGCTCTGCTGCTCCAACACATTTGTAACAAAAAAAATCACTACTTCCTTGGTCAGAGTCGAATAAAAATGAATACGTTTTATATCGAGTGATAGCGAATCGGCACGCAAAAAGGACTAAGGACGGGGGAGGACGTGGATGAAAAATTTTAATTTCGAATGCAGTTTGTTAAAGAGTGCATAATAATAGGTACGGTACTGCTATTCGCTGAACGCAGATAACATACAAAAGAGTTTCCGCTTTTTTGTTTGCATTCATAATTACTTGTTTAAAGGATTTTGATAATTGTTGTGCTACGCGTTGTTGCGATTTTATAGATATGTTTTTAACTCAATACTTGAACCGTAAAATATTTACCTCTAACCATTAATAAGGTCTAATGCTTACTTGGAGTAATTTAACAAGAGTATTTTAAAACATCTATTGACCCAATGAAGTAGAACCTAAAAGAATACAAAACTCGACGAGTTTCCTTTCTCCACGAAGCATCCTCAAGAGATTTTGATAAAATATATTATACTAGTTAAAAATGTTCTAATTTCATCCCAATGATCCATAATAATAGTTATTTTTAACTTTACTCCTAGTGATTATAGAACCATACCTGCTTCGTTACAGCAAATATAAGACTTGACAATTACACTGTTTAGCTATATCCAGATGTAGGCGTTATTGAATGCCTTAAGTTTTACGTCATATTTGGGTGCCTGGCAATGGCATACGTCCTGTGTAATAGCTTTAGGTACGCTTGTTTACCTAAAATCCAAATACGTGATGCAGACGCTTTCACGCATGGCGGTCTACCGGAAAAACGAATCCTTTAATTAGACGGATGTGTCGGCGTCAAAGATAGAGTACCTTCACAAGGTGACTAAAGCTACGGAAAATTCTAGGACAATGTTTCGATAATATATAAATAGTAGGTATTTCAAACTGATATTGCTAAACGTTGCACGCGTTGCTAGAACCTTCTGGAAATCGGAAATGTTTGGAGCTTTATTTTTGTTTTCAATACGGACTTTGTGACATTATTACATTGGATGCAAACACCGTTAAGATGGTATTTACGTACGTTTGTGCTTTAACCTTTATTATAAATCAGTACGTAACTACAATAGGTATTTGGTATGTAATATGTGTATAGTTGTTAATAACCCTTTGCACTGTCGATAGACCCTCTATAATTAGAGTAACGCCATAGAAGAAAATAAATAAAAACAAAATATTTTTTGAAAACAGGTGCCTAATGTTCATGGTGTCCCTCTTTAAACTACTTTCTATCAGGCTGGTTCATCTGGAGTAATTACTTTTACCTCACTTTTACTAATTCACCGACGTTTTAGCAAAAGTTCGCTCAAAGCTATCTCTCGCTTCCATTTCATTTATCTTAATTAATTCCAATTTATTTTCCTTGTGACCTCGTGACTCAAGTAGGGAAATTAAAATATCAATTGGAATGAAACAACTATTAACGGATTTAACTCGCGTATTTTTATTTTATTTTATTTGCTGACGTTTTGGATTATTTACAGTCTCCTTAATCGTAGCACGACTGAGCTGACAATAGTCTAACGCTAAAGTGTTTTTTTACAGTTATGCAAACCTTATAAATATATATATATATATATATATATATATATATATATATATATATATATATATATATATATATATATATATATATATATATATATATATATTTTTTAATTTAATTAGTACATTATTTTACAGTTACTAGGTGTTTCATTCCAATGTGTAATGACCGCGAAGGTATCAGAATTATTGAAATATCTATGTTAGGTATGTTTAATTTGTTTTATTTCTTTTTCATCTGTAGGTACTATAATTTATTTTGATGTAAGTAGGTAATATAGGTAGGTACATGAGATTAATCTAATTTTTGAGTATTTATTAATACGCAACCCGCTCCAAATATAGATGGGAACTATTGTTAACTAAGCATTCTCTATTTAACCAGGTAATATACTTAGTTGTTTTTTAAAATGATATTTAAATAATATTTAATTTTATCAACTGATAAACCATTCACCATAAGTCGTAGTATGAATACGAAAATAATCATGATAACCCCGATAGGAACATAATATGTGACATTTTTTTTCAAAACTTATTAACAGTGAAAGTTTGTTAAAAATGTGTTCTTTACTCGCTAAAGTGTAAAAGCTCATATGTAACCCGTGCGGATTGATAATTACATAGGTACTTACGTACCAACTTAGTTCTCTTACAATACCACCTCGTTTATGATGATCAACCACACAACATCGCAATGTACTTACCTACCTACTATTAAATAAGGGTGTAATAGATTGATAATTCGGCTCCTGTTTCCTATAACTACGTATGGGGATTAGGTTATAAATAAATGTAGATCGTTAATAAACGTTGCATAAAAGTGTAAAGCAAAACCATTTACCCACCAAGAGCACTGATTAATTCGTTATCTCGCTACAACTTAATCTGCCGTAATCTATAGCGGAGCACCTGTAGATAGGTAGGTTTCGTTTTAATCAACTCGCCGGTAATGAATTGACGCGGCTGCGGCCGCCACAAATCTACTAAACTCGAATGTAACCTCGTTTCATTTTACTAGCTGTCCTCATCAGAATTGAATAGTACCATAATCTTTCATGTGCAGGTAAAATGGTTTGTGGTTGGTTTAAGGTTTTATTGAATCATTTAATTTGTTTGAGAGGGTTATATAGACGCTGTTTAGAGAAACTGTCTGTGTGTTTAAATTAAAAGGAAAATAAAATACCTATACTTACTTAGAAACTTATTCTTGACGGTGACAAAAATTACCATAAGACTTAGAAAAGAGGTAGGTAAGTACTAAGTACAAACATAAACCTACGTTAAATACCTATCTATCAAGTTTTATACAAGTATAAAAAGTTCAGGTATTAGGTCTGTATAATATATTATTACATATATATTGAGTAAGTGTTATTTTATTGCGTCCGCATAATAATATCCAAACATATGTTATTAAAAACAAAAAGCTTACAAAAACATTTTTTCATATTTCTCTTAATGATCTTTACACAGTATCCAACTTAGTCTAATCTGCGTTAATACGAGTAGACTGAACCTGCAGCTTTAAAAATAATTTCACAAATATTTTTCTTTTTACAGATATTATTATAAGAGACAACAATGAATTAATTTGATCCATCAGGAGGCTTTACCTGAATAGGAGTCGTACTGGCGGGCAGCGGGTAGCGGGAGGGGGCGCGCGGCGCGCGGGGTGCGGGTGTGCGGGGCGCGGGGCGGCAATTATTGAGCAAATGTAATAGCGGCATTGTGATAGAGGGCTCTGTATTCAGACGTAGAGGAGCGTTGATTAGTGGACACGACCACCCTGGAGAATCCTTAATAACAATAAACTTATTTAGCTTACGTTATTAGTGAAAGTGCTTTGCTATTTCATCGGAATCATTTTCGGTATTGAGCGACCAAACTCACGACCTGATATTATGAATATCGACAGTCTTCAATAAAATAGACGATATTTTAAAGTAACCTTGACAACATACTACTTAAATCACCTAATAATTACGTAGAAATATCTACTTCTCGCGAGAGTCAAAACCGCAGGTTCAACTATCTAGTCAAGTTCTCCAACCACTAATAGATAGGCAGACCCAGACTAATAGATAAGAATAAAACCGTTAGTGACTACCTACATAGTAATAAGAGAAAGGTAAGCACTGCAACTGATTTTAGTATGCATGGCGCAAATATCGCTTATTTGAAAATTAAATTTCCTGAAATTCTATGTACCTACCTACCTAATTATAATTCCCTACTGAAGTAGAAGTAGAAATAATTAAGAGACAAATTGAGTGATTTAATTCTTTTTATATCACCAATAACTGCTCGTGTCTTATCACTGTTCTTGATTATATTTGCGACGAGCCACGGACACGCCCCATTCCATCCCCTATTATGTTCAGTATTTAATATTAAAACGTCATATACACTTATATATTAAGAGTAGTTTTAAACCATATTACAATACAAATAAAGTAAATTTAGGAGTAAAATGCATTGGTGCTTAAGCATTTAATTCAATCCTATTTTGATTTGTCTATGAAATAATACACTTTGAGCTTTGTTTGGGAATCATTGAATAGCAAGTGATGTTTAGCATTCAGTGGATTTAATTAATTAAAATTTCCTCAGAGATGATGAAAAGATTTGCGAATAAATAAATGTTATTAAAAAGATTAAGCGCTTGGGGGTGAATTCATATTTGTATCTAACGCTTTAGATAATTCTTTTAATGGTAACTATGTTTATTATTTCATAAATATTAGATATTAGGTATACCTAATATTTAGGTCATTAGGCAAACAAGTTACACATTTGCTTAAATATGCCAAATTATTTGCTTATCTTATGTATTTATTAAAAAAAGTAGGTAGTTTATACAATCTTTCGTTATGAACTGAATTATACTTAGGTAGATGTGTGTAACCTGAAAATAATGACGAAGTTAGTATTATTATTAAAAAATCTTAGATATAATTATTATTGCATAGGTATACATTACAGAAGTTACAAGTTTTCTATTGAGCTAGGTATCTATAAAAGGCATTCATTCTGAATTCCGCCGCCTCTCAACTAACCAGTTATTTCAGCATTTTAAAACAAGGTGTACCCGAAAGCCGGTCTGTATTGTTTCGGATGGAAAGTCCATTGTCTTGCAGAACTTGCAAAAGTATCTTTTGGATAATTTATTGTCTGGATGCCCAGTTTTGTGGTGGTGTGTGGAAGCTTTTTATATTGTGTGGCTAAGAGGTTCTATTGTTTAATGCCACAATTGGCTGTGAATTCTGCGGATGAAAGAAACTGACCAAGTCTACGACCGGACAATGTGTAGTAAGAGTGACTCTTCAAGATTCTTTCGTTGGAATGAAACAACTTTAACGGATTTAACTCGCGTATTTTATTTTATTGGCTGACGTTTCGGAGACTTTACAGATTCCATAATCGTAGCACGACTGAAGTTGTTTCATTCCAATGTATAATAACAGCGAAGCATCAGTACTTAATTATTAAGATTATTTCTTTTATGAATAATGAAATGTCATTATTTCGATTTTTCGATATGTTAGTTTTTACAAACTGTTCTGTAATAGATTTATGCACTAGGTACCTGCAATTCATTAATATGATAAAAAGGACCTGATAACACGCCCATAGTTAACGTTAGAAGCACCTCAACTAGTGAGCAGGAATGGAATTTGTTCCTATATAAAAGCAACAACCATTACTTTAAGTCCTGATATAAAAAAATATTTCAAAAACAAGTTTATTTTTTAAAAGGAAAACGGTAAAGTTTTTTTACTCAACAAAATATAAAGTGAATATCACTATTATAAATATCACCTTTTTTTTAAAACTCATCGAGGGATTTACTATGGACTAAAAATCTAATGTAGGTATACCGACCTAAGAAACATATTGTAACTAGATATTTATTTAATACTTTACCGTATTAATAGTAAATCTTTTTGTTAGCCTTATTTTTGTAGCTATAAAATAATAATGAGTTGGATTAACTGGAAAAGTTATTTGAATTATTCAGCGTATTTTTTTTTAATGTTAATAGTGATCTAATACTAGTATCAAGATGAATGCATCGCAGTAGTTACGATATATTTAGGCGGGCGGCGTGTAGTGTGAAGGCGGAGGCAGCCCAAAACAGCGCGCAGGCTGTTGCGGTAGCGGACGAAAGAAAAGGTGCGGAATTAATTTATTATTTAAATATAATGTACGATAATAGTGTTGAGTTAAAAAGTTAACAGTGAACTAAGTACGTAGATAGATACCTATCTACAGGTTGAAATTGATTTCTAATGTACCTAATTAAAAGGTTTTTCATCTATATGAATACCTATTTTTTGGGATATGTCGGTTTTCTGATATTTTTTTTATTATTCTTTCTTCATTGTTATAAATTAAAACGTAACTATATAGTTGTAGCTATATGCTAGAGTACCTAATTAATTATCAAATCAGCATAGTTAGGTGAGCCATCAACTTAATTCTTATACTATATTTTCCTTCTTCATTAAATAAATGCTTACCTATATGGTATAAGTTGGTATATATATTTCTGAGAGTTATTATATTTTATTCAACATTAGGTATTGTTGAGCATTGCAACACATATTACCTATATAACTTTTGAAATTCAAAAAGCTTTTCGAATGCGCTTGGACAACCGTTAACCCAAAAATGCCTATTTCACGTTTAGGTAACTGCGATCCATTGTGTAGTTATGCCAAAAAAGTTCCCATCGCGCATTGTTCCGCCCCTTTGTTTTATGTAATACTCGGTTGCTACATAAATTGGGGAAGAGTTTCGTTTGTTTCGTACATTTATGTTTACAACCATACGTTAGGCAATGTTCATTTGTTTTATATTTATTTGTCACGTATGTATTTTGAAATTTGTTTGCGCATAGTCAATAGAACAACGAAAACGACTAGCCAATAGTATAATAACTAACTTTATTTATTTTAAAATTAGGTGATTAGATGTGAAGATAGTTTGGTAAATGCAACTAACAATTAAAACATAATTTAAAGGCGAGATAAAAATGAAATGATCTAACCATTTAAACTATTATATGTATATATAGGTAATGTTATAATGCTAAGGTTTTTTGTAGCTGAGATTATTTCTACCTAGAACACTACCTACGAGATATGAGAGGAAGGTGTGACGTGATCAACTAATGCACTATTGCCGACCTCATCAGCGCCAGGTGCGGAGAATGTGAGAAAATAATTACTGTCTGGTAAGATATCTTTGCCTTCCCTTGTTAGATGTGCATTGTGCAGTTTAATATACAATCTACATAAGGTGCTATTTTTCAACCGACGAAAAAAACGGAGGAGGTTCTCAATACGACGCGTATATATATTTTTTTTTTTTTTTTTTAATGTATGACCACGCATAACTTTTTACAGAGTGGTTCGATTTTGATAATTCTTTTTTTATTGGAAAGAGTATACTCCAATGTTGGCTCCCATTATAATTTGGAAAAAAAAATCCAACCTTAAGGGTAGGAAAATAAGGGATGATTCATTTTTCACGCACCGATTGTATCGTATGACCACGCGTAACTTTTTACAGAGTAGTCCGATAGAGCATACCTCAAAGTTGATCCCTTATAATTTTGGAAAAAAAAATCCTACCCTAAGGGTGGTATAATAGGGGTAATTTATTGTTTACTGAAAGTTAATAGCAAAAACAAGGTAGGTAACTATTTAAAAAGTAATTAAAAATTAAGCATGTAATAATTTGTATAAATTATGGTCACAGAAAATTATGAAATAATAACTTTTTAATAAAAAAATTTAACCGCCGAAAAAAACTAAAACGCAACAGAAAACAATAGCGCACTGAAAAGTAAAAAATAATAATTCTGTCTTTTATAACGACTATTACTTTTGTTGTAACGTCTGTTATTTTTGGAGTCGGTGCCAGCTGGTGCAGCAACTCTTCACTCTCAACTCACTAAGGTGCTCAAGTTTGTTTGAGGCTGGCACCGACTCCAAAAATATCAGACGTTACAACAAAAGTAATAGTCGTTATAAAAGACAGAATTATTATTTTTTACTTTTCAGTGCGCTATTGTTTTCTGTTGCGTTTTAGTTTTTTTATACATCCATTTTTATGAAACTTTAATATGGGTGTCTATATAGGTACACTGATATAATATATTACCTATGTAGGTGCCCAGATATAAGTATATTTATAGAACAAAGTTAGGTAAATTAAATAGGTATATACACCATTTATAACTAAGGAAATGCTGGACAGATTTCGTTGAAATTTGGATAATGATAAAACTTTTTTCTTCCATAACAACTTTTCACCTTTCACCTTTTAGAGGACGAATTAGAAATCGAGTCCATAATCAATGTCCTCTTCATACACACTTTTATCGGTTAGTTGCGTAGTAACAATGCGTCTTAAATAACAATGTACGTAGGTACAGACTATAAGAAATACATTCGATAGATAGCGATCGATTATAGGTATACTTACCTATATATCGATTTATTGATTAACTACCTGCTTAAATGCATGAGTACCTAGGTAGTTAATTTATTGACTTTTTAATTTATTTAAAGAGTCTTTGCACACAGGTGATTTAATAATACTATTTAGTAGGTGCTTTAGTAGGTAGCTAATAAAATTTCCAAGATAATTTTTCAGATGCTTACATCAACACGACTTTACCCTCACTTAATGCCGTAGCATTTAAATACTGAATATGAATTTCCACTAGTTGCCTGACTAAATTAGTTGTATCCACGTTAGTGTGAACTATCAGCTCGAAGATCTTTAGTTGTTCCGTGGCCTTCCATTTATCTTTATTCTTCACTGCCACATTGAATAGTTCATTCAGTACTTCTCGTGATTTCTTGACAAGACTTAAAATAAACCCTACTTTATAAGGTGGCGTGTCTCGATTGTTTTCCTTTACGTGATCGATAGACACAACTTTTTCTTCGGTATCGTGTAGAGTCTGGCTAACTAAAGTAGCTAGTTTCGATTTTAAATTGGCATCTTTTTCGTCTTCAAAATCGTCTCTTCTGAATATCTTTGACTGTTGAATGTCTCCTATATTCTTCATCCAAAATCTACGAGCTACCTCAGAAGTTGTTGTTTTTGTTAACTTAGAATCTACGGGGCCATCATCATCCGGAGTGTGTCTGTGTAGTTCTATTAAATTAATCCCAGAACAGTGATGCATAATAATATAAAAGCCACCTGTCAGAAAAAAATAATGTAAGATACTTACTTTAATGTTAATTGCATAAAAGCAAAAATGTGTACACATAAAAAAAAATTAACAACTCACAGATTATTGTTAATCCTCTTTTTGTAATCATATTTCAGGTAGATCTTAACATAATTACTTTATAGCCGATACTGTTTGTAAATTGTAAAACTCATTTGGATTAAAGTTGTTTCGTCTATCAAGATTTTTGTCAGAACATGAATAAATGCAGAAATAGGTAATTTTTAATAAGTAGGTATTATCTGAATATTTAAAGTTTACGACATTTTCAATAATTACACAGTTTGGTTTTATGTGCCCATTAATTATTATATTGTATGGTACCTAGGTAGAAGACTAAGCGTGCTAACTGTAGGTACCTATATCTTTTATAGATCGTTTTAAAATGACTTAGGTAGAATTTGAACATGAAAAAAGGTTGATTTAAAATACCGAACATAGACGCGCAACTTTCTATCTAGGTATATATTTTTAAAAACATCAATGAAAGACAATGCTTCTTTGGCAAAGGACGTGATTAATCAATTTGACTTTAAATAAACTTCAATCCTCTTGTCAACCATACTTTAGGAGGTAACTATATAATTCTAAATCAAAATTTATAGTATCTAGCAAAATGTCCACGTTTTCAGTTAATACTCTCCAGTTTTATCGCTTTCTGAAGAGTTCATGCATGTCTGAAGTCAAAAGGAAATGTCACAGCGTTTTTGGCTTGAATGACTTGATACATCAAGAAAAGGTACGGGGCTGGTCGGTCGATAAATTTAATTGTTACTATTATTAACATTAATATTAAGTATCTAGGTAGGACTACTTAGATACCTATCAAAAATGAGTCGTCGTTTTTAATTAAGTAAAAAAATTGGAAGGTTAAATATTTGGGTATAGATGTGCAAGTGAATATACAGCATTTAGAGGAACCTATACATGCACACATGTGCCTTATATATTATCAACACTGTATTTGGGGATAATTACCTAGTAGGTAAGTACTTAAATTGTAAATTGATGGTAGGTAATAAAAGAAATAAAGTCCTACTTAATTGTCGTATGATACAAAAAGGCGCTAGGTTTATAAGTTCATTTACCCAACTACCAACTTTCGAAGTGTGTTTTTTTTCTTCGAACCGAATATTGAAGCGCAGTTAGCCAGCTAATGGGCCTCTACAGCAAATCCGGAGGGTACGAAGTGTATTACTCGATATATTGTGACTATTATTTCAGTTGAACAATATAAATATAATGCAAGTGAAGATCGAGAACCATCACATGGCGGTGGAGGCAGTAAAGCGCCATTTCCTCAGCGAACATGTATTGGTTCGCTCGCGCAATATGAACCTTGACAATGATCAGGCGCTCGACGAATATATCATTAACTTATTCAAACAAGGTGCTCGTATTTACTTTATGGTATAGAAAAACAAACCATTTTCACATAGAAACATTATGATTAAAGTTATAAAACTACTTACCACTAGATACCCACCAACTCTATAATTAGTTTCTGAAGTACCTACCTATACATTTTATTTATTCGAGATAAAAAGTAGCATACCTATAACGTTGTTCTTATGTTAAAAAACTGACTAACTGATCCAGTAGGTAATGAACATACATTAAACTTTGTAACAGATATTTATAATAAGAATTAGTAGCATGTAGAGCCCCTTATTCGTTAAAACGGGTAGAAGAGTGAAAGCACACTGTACCTAATGGCTTGTAAGTTATCGTACCTACTTTTAAAATAAGTGCGTATACTTATCTCTACAATGCATATAACTATCTTTACCAGGAAATTCAATTTATGCAATGGCGGGCAACGGTGAATTAGCGGGAGTGTGCGTCAACTTTGCCTGCAGTCCAGTTGATTCCAAATGCTTGAGGAACTATGCTTTCTACAGACAGGTAAAAATAAGTAGGTACCTATAAAAAACATCTATAAAATACCTATATCACTAGCGTACATACCTATATTACATAGGTACCTATATTAATTTAGTAACTACATTTTTTAATTAAACAGGACCCAAATACAAAAGACTTGTTATACTTCATAGCGAAACTGCAAGAAACTCCAAATCTCTGGCAGATCTATAAAACATCTAAAATATTTGAGGTACGTATTTACAAGTAGGTACCTACAAGTATTGCCAAATTAAATTCATATGTACAATACCTAAGTGTTGTTATTTTAAACTGATACTAATAATCAGTGTTTCTCTTCTATTATACATAATTATAAATATTATAATATAATATTATAAATAAATCTTTCGCTTGCATCATTCTATCTACTAAAAAAACTTATCACCATGCGTTGCGTAGTTTAAAAGATCTAAGCATTGGTACATAGGGACAGACATTCAGCGGAAAGCTACTTTGTCTTATACTATGTGATAAACCGAACTATTTTCAGATTAAAATGTTAGCAGTAATGCCGGAATTTCGTAGACAAGGCTTAGCTGTAATGTTGGCTGAGAAGTCCAAAGAATTGGCGCAAGACCAGGGATATAACGTCGTCAGGATGGACTGCATAAACCCTTTCGAGTGAGTTATTCTGAATCAATATTATATTCTTGTGTTAAAAATGCTGGAGTGTACATAGTTAGCCCATTGGAATGCTACTTTTTTACGGGCATATGTATACCTACAGGTCACAATTTTTGATAACGAATAACGAACATTGATACGACGCCACTGCGACAAGTCCTCTATCTGTCTATTTCTTGTCGAATCGGCGACGGGTCGTCCGGCATATCCTTTTGGCATGTTGATGCACAGAATGCTACATCGCCTAATTTCTAAAATCCTAGTGAAAAAGAATATAATTTCTTTTTCTGTCCTCCGGCCGGAAAGCGCCAACTTTCTGGCCGCTGCGCTAAATGAAATTGCCGCTTTCTGGCTTCGTCGAACAGAAAAATAGTATACTGACCTCGGCCAGTAAAATAAAAATGCCTTCTGAGGCATCACGTGATCTGTCACGGACGGACGTCAATTACATGTGATCTGAGACATTTTTTATTTTACTAGCCTCGGTGCGTAATGTACTATTTCACGATGACTGTATGACACAATAAGAATACCTTTGACTAGGATCCCAGAGATGTTTAAAGTCACAATCTTGTACACTTGTTACAGTTACAAGGTCGCAGAGCGTTGCATGCTGCACTGTGTGGCCAAGTTTCCTTTACACAAACTGCGCGGTGCAAACACGTCGTACATAAAACGCGATTCATTTTATAATCGTTACGTCCGTGTGTATGTGCATGCACGATCACTTGATTTCGATGTGCATAGTGTCAGAGCTAAGCTCAGCGATTGTGAGGATTATATTGGTTAATGTAATAGACAATTGTGTCTTTTTAATTGAAATTAATTGTGTACAAGTATCAATTATCTAAGTACCTATAGCTTTATCTATATCTATAACTTTCACGCGCAAGTGCAAGTAAGACGCTGACAAAGTTTTATGGTGGTGATCGGATAAGCAATATGAAAATGTAAAAAGTATACACTATAGGTATATAAAAATGTTTCTTTATTTATTAATATCAATATAGTAGGAGAATACTTGCCTACCTATTTAAATATAATTTATAATATTGCTTGTCTTTAAACATGTCATCACATTATCTCACAGTTAAAAAAGCCTCTATCAATATAACCTGTATGCCGCTACACAAATAATATACTGGGTATAATAATAGCACAAGAGCATTCCTGAAGTACTCGTATACCTTTATGCACATGCTCGTGATTTCTTGAACAACAAGCCGTAATAATGCATTCGATCCAATATCTTTATAATGATTCATTAGAACAATTGTTACTTCTAATAAATAGCTTTATAGGTGAATCGATTTTGTGAACTGTTTCCAAAGACTATTTTTTACGTTATTTTAATAAACTAAACTTAACTAGATATTATTATTTAGAGTATTTCAAAGGCTTAGCAAATTCTAATAAGTATATTTTTTTAACGAAAGTCATACTTAATTGACAAACTAGAAAAAGTTGAAGATCTAACTAAAAAGTAATGACAATGAACTTTGGTAAAGAGTAGGTACATAATATAAAAAACCTTTACGCGACTAAAAATAAAAAAATAATATGCATGACTTGCTTTTATCAGATCTTAATTAGGTAGCGAAGAGAGATAATTATTTCATAATAAATAGGTATTACCTCTTACAAATACGTTATGCAGATCTTTAGTACCTATTAATTAAGATAATGGTTGATAATTTCGGAGATAAACCACTGGTCGTCAAAGTGGAGGTGGTCGCCGTTTTGAGATAAAAATACGAGTTTTCCTGATTTTTCCATCTTCTGGAGGCCGAGGCGATCCTGAAATTAACCGAGATTTATATTAATCTTCAATTGCATTTAAATGTTTTTAACATTGCAGCATAATAACGTTATAGACAAATATAACTTGCGTTTTAATTAATATTACTAGCTAGTAGTACAAATTAGATACGTTTTTTGGGACTCTATTGAAAGTTACATCAACCAAATCTTCAATGAAATATTATGTACCTTTAAATATATTTCAGACTCCTGAAGCGTCAACATTTTCTCAGCCTGCCCAGGCTCATAGTATCCAAACCATTCGGTCTCTCTCGGTTGTACTATAGTATCGTTGTTAAATTTGACGAGGACGAAGTGTTCTAACTTATTCAGATTGTCTATGTAGGTCTGGTTTATCGTCAACTCATTGTTGATATCAGATAAAAATATGCTCCCCCGTTTATACTTAGTTTCGTCTAATGGGTCGTGCCAGTAGGTCGCCTGAACTAGTGATTCTTGAACGAATCTGAAAATAAAGCACATTTGGAATAAGTATCATATCTTTACTATTTAGGTACATTTTTTATTGTATAACGGAATATCATTAAATTTTAGTTAATCGATTATTTTTGGATATATTGCTATGACAATGAATGTCTTTTAATAATAAGGCAATATATCCGTTAAATAATCTGGCCCACACCTACTGGATGGCGCTTTTGGAAGGTTTAGTAGTTTTTTAGGGGGGTTCATCACTCGAGAATAATGTAGCTTCCCAATAGTGAAATAATTTTTGAAATCGGTCCGCCGTTCTGGAGCATATTTAATCCAAACAAACAAACAAACCTGTCCTCTTTATAATATTAGTATAGAAGTATAGATACGTAACAAACAATACAAACATATGAGTACCAAGGAGACGACAAGTATATAAACGATTTAATAAAAATAACCCTGCTTAATGAAGCAAAAAGCAGACGCTGACATTGTGTGATTATTTAGACAATATACTTAGTAAATATTTATCTTCTGTTTTTGTGGATTGTTTTACTAGATAGATTAGTTTATCTACTTCGTTATCAGAAGGTCGGCATTTCACCCCACCTTTCACCTATAAATGCTTGTACCTACAAAAATAAGCAGAGTTATTCCAATAAATAATAAATTATAATTTCAACTAAGTAGGTAGTAGGGATACACGTGAATAGTTTTTTTTATGATCCAATTTATTATAGAAAAATAATTCAATTTATTAGCAAACAATATTATGTACAGGAAAAGCATTACGTTATATCTAGTGAGTACCTATATAGGTAAATAAAGGACACTGAGTGTTTAAGCTGTCAAGGTCTGTATGCAGATCGAGACTGGACTCAATTTATGAGTTACGAGTAAATACCAGGTTTTATGCAAACTGTTGGACGTGTATAAACTAATAATGTTCGTTGTAGTTAGTCAAACCATAATTTAATAATACCATTTTTTAGATTTGTTATTCATATACTTACCTACTCAGGCGTTGCGTTATATTTTTATGTTACCTACTTGTCGCGACTAGTCGCGAGATTCATTCGTCGTAAGAAACAAAAAGGTCTTAAATATCCATATACCTACACTATATGTGGCTACTTGTATTGCTGTTATTATGTATAGCTACTTGCTAGCCTCAGTTCAAGGCTCATCGATTTAGACAAAAGGTATATAAATCGATAAGACCTAGGTGCATCCATATTTGGCCGCACCTATCTGTCCCTATGTGCCAAGAATGCCAAGTTGGCAGCATTATGAACGCGTACAACTTGCAAACAATAGGTACCTAAGTTACTACATAATAAACAAATTAACAATTATCGAACCAATTAAAATCCGGAAATTTTATTAAGCTGCAAAAAAATGATGACGGTGATAGGTGTAGATTTAAATGGATGATCTGGTAAGATATAGGTAATGCGGAACTCACTTGTCATAGGCAGCATAATTGAGCAGTTTACGAATATAGTCACAAGACTTGTGTTCCATTGCTCCACAATGAGGGAGTCCATAGACTCCCTGATGCTGTCCACCAAGTGATATGAAGTTCTTTACTGAAGGAACTTTATGGCCACAGCGCTGAATAACTGCCCGTCTAATAAGCAAATCAAATATATTTTACATAAACAGATTATTATGTGACTATGTATCATGTAAGTATGTAAGTAATACTGAATAGTATTTTTTACTATAATAAGGAAAACTTAACAAAATAGATATATTCCTATATCAAATTGAGAACATGTTTTTAGAATTAAGCAAAGGTTTCAATATTATTTAAGATAAATAAGCCAAATTTTCAAGAAGAAAAAAATGAAATGCAAATAAGTATAGAGCTCTTACAGAAATTGACAGCCTTGTGAAAATCCAATAGCGTGGAAACCATTCTTCAAATTAGGATCCAGTTGCAGCAAATTGCAGACATAATCTATCTGCTTGTTTGGGTTCAAAAAGTATCCATTTTCCAAATCCTCAATGGTGCTATTACCAATCTTCAGGGAGTTAACATACACACCTGGTATATTCTTTTCAAGAAAGTGTTTGAACAAACCCAAACTGAACGGAACACAGCATGTATCACCTGTTTATAAATAATTAAAAAACATTTACTTGATTTCTTCAATAAATATCATCTATAGATTGATAAGTCTGTTGGAAAAGATAATCCAGTAAGTATTTGTAATTTTAACCTTTCTACCTATATTGAAATTTGAAACCAACTTATATGTAGGTATATATATTTAATTATAATTTAGAGCAAATATGTTTTCAATATAAACATTGTTCATTAAGCCAGTTTTGCCTAATTTTCATTGTTTATACCAAAACAAATAGATACCTAATAATTTCCGATGCCTTTGCGGTTATTACTCATTGGAATGAAACAGCTTTTAACAGTTTTGACTCGAGTATTTTTATTTTATTTTATTTGCTGACGTTTCGGATTCTTTACAGTTTCCATAATCGTAGCACGACTGAGCTGACAATAGCGTTACACTATTCCGTCAGCAAATAAAATAAAATAAAAATACGCGAGTTAAATCCGTTAATAGTTGTTTCATTTCAAATAGATACCTAGTTACCTACTTAACAATTTTAATGAAGTTTGTGTTCAACTTCGTGGTTCATTAAGGCGTAAAATCAAATCAAAGAATTGAGGTTTGAATGGAAAGCCTTTACTTATTGTTTTGTGTTCTACTAAAAGAAGTTCGATTGAAACTATCAATAAACAATACATTATCAAAGTATCTGCCGACTGAGTGCAACATTTGTATAGCACATAAAACTCACCCATTCCATGCCATAATACTATCGGTGTCGGTGTCCCGGTTGTTAACGTGAATAAAATGCCAATAATAAACGCAAAACAGAACATCGTTAAAAATTAATGCAGCCTGATGATGATAAATAATTACTTTTATTATATCTCACATAAAAAAAAAATCTAAAAGCAAATCATTACACTTAATAAAGTTAAAATTAGAACTTCGTATTATTATTGCACCGTTGCATACGTCTATTCTACACCGGCATCATCTGTTCTGTCTATCTGACGTCTGTATTTGACATTGACATAATATGACAGCGTTATGACATTGACAGTAAAATGTTGCCTATCTCTAAAGTCTGTTTGTAAAGTAAGTTCGAAAGACAAAGTATCTTTTAATGTTATTAGGTTTTATTTGTTGGAACTATAATAATTATATTATTATGCATTTCTGATTAAACAAAAAGAACGTTTTTTTTAGATTGTCTGGGATCGAGTGTAAATATTGTAAGTATAATCATTTTTTTTAATTTTACTTACTTACCTATCCATGGATTACCCTATGTTTACTAGGTAAACCTCCTGGTACCTAATCCTACTGATACCTATTACAAATGCGAAATTTTATGACGATATAAGTACTTTTCACTGACTTTATTTTTTTCTTAGAACAACAGCTGAAACAAATTTGATGAAATTTAGCACACAGAACACTAGGTAGGTAATCTTAGGTACCTAGGTATGTACTTAGACTGAATTAGAATATAGGCTCCTTTTTATGTTCATCGCGTGTTATTTTAATATTATGTTCCTAAATAGCAGCGTAGGGAGGTAGGCAAGTAAGTACCTACTACTTAATGTTCTACGAATTAGAACTTGAAAATTTAGGTGGGTAGGTAGACTAGGTAGGTAACTACTTAGATTAAATAAGTTTGTACCTAAATAAAATCTAAATATAAATCTGACAAAATAGGTACCATATTCCAGGGTAAAATAATAAAGTAAGATTGAATATAAATATTATTATCACCAATTTATTGTTTAAACAGGTTCTTTTTTCTTGAAGAAAGCTGTCAATTACATTGAGGATAAATTTAAAATTTAATGCGACATAAGATATTGAAACTCGTTGGGAGTCTGTACAAAAAAACCATCTTAACTATTTATTGACACGGATATTTTATATTACATCGCGTCTGTAGAAAGTTAGGTCATACTGCCTAAATAATGCAATATTATAAATGAAAATAAAACCCAATTACAAAAAAAATCTAAAGCAACACATTTGTTTTATGCATAATAGGTAGTAAGTTTTTAATATATAAGCGCATGTTACACGCTCAGTTTGGTGGCCAATAATTTAATTTACACCCGAGTCTGCCAGACTACCTACCTAAATATTTTATACTTCGATTAGGTATTAAATTAATCACTAGATTTGACACATTACAATACCTAGTTTTCATCGCTTACCTACGTAGCGATGTAATTTGACAAAGACAGTAGACACTGGCCGTGTTTACTCAAAGTTTTCAGGCTAGTAGGTATCTACCTATTATCTACCATAATTAAATAAGATTAATCTTAAAATAAAACATGCTAAATACAATCAATTTAAGAATGATATGATCCACATCCTTGGTTTTACTATCGTCATTAGGTAGGTATTATTGTGATTAATTTCATAATATCGTCATGATTAAGGCCACGGACTAAACACTGAACGTGTAATTTACGTCTTAACAATAATCAATAAGTAGGTAATGGTAGGTTAGACTGCCTATATAGTGTGTATAGTCTTGAGTGCTTTATTTAGCTTAATAAACACAAACGTTCAAAGGTATTGGTCGATAATCTAATTAATCATACAACTAATATGGCTAAAATGAACTAGATGAATCACTCGCCTTTTGAATTGATAGGTAGGTACATATTAAACACTTCAATCGAATCTTTATTCACTAGACCGTATTCTCTTACCGCTCTAACTCTATGGAGAGATATTTTCGTCAGCCATAGCAAAAAAAAAGAGGAATGTAAATACTCGACCAAAGCAGAAATGAAAATCAAAAATAGGTAACTACTTGGCAGTACTTGGTAAGTAGTTAAACAAACTCAATACCCTGCGCAAAATTCTTGGTTATGAAAGTGAATTTCATAGTCATTGTTGTCATACTTAATTAGGAAAGTTAATAAAAAAAAGCGAATTTTTTTTAGTTATCAGATCGTATCAGTACCTAGTAAAATTTATTGCAACTATATGTTACTCGTATTTTATCAGTTTCTAGATATTTTATACATTAAATTGGTTTTGTTACCGCTCCTACAATCTAAATCACATTCATTGCCGTATCGAATTACTATCTATCTAATCGTTACTTAATCTGACTAAACTTAACGTTATCATTATTATTATAACTCAATCACAGTCTCATGAAGGGAATCACAAAAGTCTATGCTTTCGTTCTGAATCACGCAGGGAGCAATATGAATGCAGGTACCAATTTTGTGCAATGGTAAAGTTTTAAAACACAACTACTTCAAACACTACAACACCCGACGTGACTCCGATCTAGTGCGTTACTAGACAGTACAGCCTCATTGTTGTATACTAATCAGATCAATTTAAAGAATTCTCATAGAATCTGTGTGTTTGAGTATGTTATGCTCTATACTTCTTTGTTTGCATGGTCCCTCCACATAGTCACTGGAGTCAGAAGATTCTAGCTGCTTGTGAAGGTTGTAAGAACGGATTCTCCGGGCCCTGGTGTCTGAATCGTACATGAGCGTTTGTGTACTTCCTTTTCTTGATCTGAAAGGCACTCTGTATGGCGTGCTACTCTGAACGTCCGACATCGATCTTATATGTCGTCTGAACTTTGACTCTTTTGTGAGTGGTATGAAAGTGAATACTTTTTCTGGCTTTGTTTCCTCCACGGACCTGAAAATAAATTAAAGCAAATATTAATATGACGTACCTAATAAATAATAACAGTGGTGACATCATTATGGGTCTGTTTATAATGATCAGTATATAACACAACTCTACCTTAAACATTACGCTGTGTTACTAACACAGTGTTTGAAACGTGGATATTACTTAAGTGGGTACCTAATTATAATTATCCGAACTTGAAATTATCTTGATCTGTTAATTGAAGTAAATAATACACTTATTGTGCTTGAATACCGTATTTGGTTATCTTCAACTTTTTGTCCTTTGATAGCGACGTCGACTATAGGAAGGTAAGTGCGGACTCTTGATATAAACACAGTTCAAGGATATAAGTGCTTGATACCTTGACGCTTGTAGATAAAAACAACTCCATTAATTATTAAAGCAAGTATTCTTTGGTGAATTAGCATTATTGCATTTATATTGAGCTAGATGGCCACGGCGCTGCAAATTCCTACTTACTATGTTACAAAGCACGGCCTCGGAAATGAATTTATAAAATTGTTCCTTATGACAATTCTTAGATATCTTAGCACGTTAGCAATACCTATACGTTTTTATCAAGGTACACAAGGCAGGTAAGTAGGTACCTCAACTAGATAATTATAAGATGCGGTAGGAAGAAATATTTTACGATAATTTAACCTGTACCTATTATGCACATAACTCAATTAATATTAAGATTGTAGGTACGTAGACCAGGTACCTACTCATTTATATTTATGTTCGCTTAATGAAAATGTGAAATATGGACGATAAATATAAAGGAATATATGTATTTATATCTCAAGTTAAGTACTTAGTCAAGTTAAGTTTACTCTATTTGTCGAAAGTCCGATTTAAAAAACCCTTAAAGCAAAATTTATCTATAACTAAATAGGTAGGTACCGAACTATTTATTTTACAACCGTATTTTCAATAATACATATCTGATATCTAAATATTGCAGTAAAACTATTTTAAAATTGCATTAGTATTTTCTTTTTAGGTAGGTACCTTTATTGTTTCATTTCATGTATGAAAAATTATACCCTTCATTTTCAGCAAAACGATATCTACTCAGTGAATTAGTTGAATACTGAGATGGTTATTCACGGGTTGTAATTGTTATCAGTACGGTAAATAGTTTACACAAGAATTTATATATGTATGTCACAACATATTTAGAAATTTTCCTTTACGCTCAACCATCAGCCTATGTCTGATTAAACATTGCAACAGACTACAGTTTACCGTTTGTATTGCTTTTATTGACATTGGCTTTTAAGTGCTTTTCACTGCAGACAATTTTATAATTATTTCTGTAAACAATAAAATAGGTAGTTAGTCCTTGTCTTGCTATAGGAACATAAGATACATAATATTAAGCAGGCGCGTTCAGGCAGTGGTGGTTGCGAATTTAAAGTGCAGAATAGGACCTCATTATATGTTTGACATCGTGCCTGTATACAATGCACGCCCATGTAATATAAGCATACGAAAATATTAGGATTTCTCTCTAATATTTTATGGCACAGGGAGTAACTGTATCTATAATTCACTTTTGTGATTTTAGTGCATTATTGTGATTTTTGTGCATTATATGTTCGAGTTTCGTTCTACGGAAATACCAACAATTTTTTTTAAATAAATTTTCTTTATTCTTTGATTAAATGAACTAAAAAGTTTAAAATATAAAAGTTTGTAAAAATTATCAAGTCATAAACTCCGTCTTTCACGAGCTTTTTCTTTACATACTCGAATTTATAAACATGCATTAATTTGCAGTAAGAACATAGTATACCTACCTAAGTAGATAATTTTTACAAGCTTAATAATAACAATAACTAAGTGTGTAAAAACCGCGAAGGCATCAGAAATTATTATAATAACTAAGTAGTTATTTAATTGATTGTTTGAAATATTCGTTTCAAAATACGTATAAAGATAAGAGTAAAAACAATTTTATCTCGACTGAAATTCCACAATTAAGGGTACGGTACCGGATGTATGTACGTTATGATACGAACTAAATGTTTCCAAAGATAGTTAATATTGAACAATAAAACTATTTCTCTTGTTGAGTTAAAAATATTTAAGATATGCTTAAGATTATCAGGAGAGAGGTCTATGCTCAACATCACATTTATTTTTGAACGGTACCAGTACGAAGATGTATATAAAAATAAAGGATAAATGGTGGACGTATTGTCATTACGAACGCATATGTTGTTTTATTGGTCGATATATAATTATTTTAATGTTCTCTACAATTGTTATTTTCCTCATCGGATCATCAACTTGACGTCAGGGTTGTGTCTAGAATTATTTATAGGTACTTATATAACGAACGTGCCAAATTGATCAATCGGTAATCAAGTGAAAATAGAATGGAAAATTTGGTACCTAGTTGGATTCGTTATGATTTAGTTAATTTAGTTTTGTCTTTCTATAATTATATACTTACTTACCTAATACCTACCATCTTAAATACTTAATGTGATTCTAAATTCAGTACTAATACTTACCTAAACGTAAGTAAAGTTTTTAATGACGGTGTTGATAATAAATGTACCTATCCCTACATTTATCAACGATCTTTTGATTATGAATAACTTTCTCGTATTTTTCTTTGTTTCCATCTACCCATTATCTCATCATAATTCTAGTTTGTTCAAGTAGAAATATGAAAATCATGCTTTGTGTGCTCATTTCCATAATGTATTTCGTTATCTGTCAGTCTAGTCTAATCGAGACAGTCACAATTAAAACGTCGTAATTATTCAGATGCTGATAATATAGGTAAGTACGTACGGTAGGTACCCTCGTTTATTTTACTAATAATTAGTTACTTAGGTGTTAAAAAATAGAGTTTAAAATTGAATGTGAATTTTTAACTTAAATTGATAATATCTCACGTAGGTATTATCGGAGAGACCTTCGCTTTGCCACTAACTGACTCATGTTCGCTGTTTATTTATAGCGGCATATCGCCTTAAACGGAGAGATGATTTAATTTCTTATATTCAATTGAAACACAAATGATTTCTGCAGATCATAAATAAACCGGTCAAGTGCCTGTGATTATAAAGAAAATACATTCTCGCCACGTTTTTTCATAGGCTGTGTTAAGTTCAATTTATCGTAAAAATACTTCGACTACATTTTTCAGCTGCATAATATGAAGTATAATAATTATTTAAATTAAAATACCTTAGTAACTGAAACTTAAGACAGTTGGCCAACAGCGCAACTCGGAAGATAGGTACCTATAGGGTTACTCATTTATTTACTTGATTGAAACATGCCCCAGCGGACTGATCGTTACGACTTGCGGAGATTCTTGGGTAAGTACAAAGTTTGAATATAGTTTCATATCACTTCGTGTAATATAAACAGGAAATAATCATACTTTCTGCTACTGCTTGTAGTATTTTACTGTATTCTGAAAGTCCTAATACATTATTTTTTTTGATAAGAAAAGGTCAAATGATATTTTTAAATTATATCTAGGTAGTAAAATAATTTAGTTTGGCAAAACATGCATTCCGTACTTACAGAATACAGGTACCTGCTATATACCTACCTATTTAATGACTATTGCCGTCTGCCGACCCTAATACCTGCCGCTGTTTAGTTGTAGGTAAATTTGTATATTATTATTATTGTAGTCACAACAAAGAACTAACGAAAATCTGTAAGCATCAATACATTATAAATAAACAAAATAAAAAAAATCGAGGCATTTAACTATTCAAAATGACGTAGCATGACCATGATAATGTAAACTACAATCGATCGTGGTGATGCACATAATTAGATAGCGTATTTTATAATGCAGTCACGATCACAAAAAGGCACGGTGTTACTGACGATTGACATTCAAATATAGTTACGCGGCTTTTTTATATTATATTTTATTACATAAGTAAATGCGAAAGTAACTGTTTATCTGTTACCCCTTCACGCTTACATCGATCGAGATGGATTTTGGTGCCCATGAAGGTAGTTTGAATACCGGCCAGTTTGAAAGGATAAGTTTTTTATCGCAAAAAACATACCGTATGGGGGTAAATGAATGATCGATGTTATAATCAAATTTTTACTAATTCATTGCAGACGAACGATGTAGAGTTGGTAGGTTAGGTAGGTACCTATATAACAAATATAAATTTAAAGAAATGTTTCTAGTCATTTCAATACCGACTTAAAATGCCGATCATCTGCCAAGAATACGTGTTATTGAACTTTACACTGTCGTCCTGAAGAATTTAAGTTAATTTTGCTGTACCGACGATAGTTAGTTCGTATAGTACAAAGGTCAGTACAAGGAAGTTGCATGCACACGTTTCATTGGGACACGCGGTTAAGGTCCATCGTCGTTTGTTAAACTCTTACCTAACAGATAGTGTATGGGGCAATTGAAAGACACAATGCGTAATAAATACTCCCCTAAAATATTACGAACAAACCTTCTTAATGGTTAATTAAGAAGGAAACTTCAATTGATGAAAAAAAATCCTGATCTTAATGATATTCATAAGGTCCGTAAGATTTAAATTTTTCTGTTTTTCAGTGTTCAGTGTTCATAAAAAACGGCATAACTACAAAACTACAAGTATTGCACATGATAATACTATGCCTAATTACTTAATTACACATTCATTTCACATTCTATAAGGGATACAGGAAACGAGAGGTAGGTAGGTATAAATAATGATATAAGTATAACATATGAAAAAGACATGACGGAAGAGATTGAGTTGCGATGAGAAAAGTACGGTCAGCGTAATAAACTCAAATTGAAACACAATAACACAAAGTTTTAATATTAAGGTTAGTCCAAAGCTGAAAGTCCTAACAAGGGTTAAAACGAAATAGGGAGTTCAAACAATATCTATAAGTCAAGGTTCATTATAATAATATTATGTAGGTACTATGGATCGAGATGCTCAATCACCGACATAAAGTAAGGGTATAGGTAATTCAATATAGAAATAAAATTCAAACTTGAGGCAGTATTTTAAAAATAATTAGAAAACTGCTGCTGTTGATCGTAGAATAAGTCTCTATAGAATAATATGAAAAGGTCATTCACTACTTTGTAGAAAGGACACAGTGGATAACATTAAAATAATTAACAATATCTGTATGGATACTCTTTCTAGGCAAGGAAAAGTGGTGAGATATATTAAAATATTCAAACAAAAAACTATAATACCATCTTTTACAAGAAATCCACATTTTATAGGTAGGTACCTACTAATGTAAATCAATAGTAATGATGGTGTAAGTAACAATTTAGTAATATTTAGGAAGGCAAAGAATAACAACGAACCTTGCAAATTGAAACGTGTAGACCTTCATTATGTACAAGATGTAGTATTTATAAAGCTATGACCACTATAACTAAGCACCCGTATTCGTTAAAGTATAAAGCACTAACGGTTCTACCTTAATTTGGCGGATAAATAAATAATTTGGCTAGGTGTGTGCACGATTTGTAAACAACGTGAGCTCTTAATATTTGATACTAGTTAGTGGAGGCATTTGCACGCCAAAATGAAAAATATTCTTATTTAGGTAACTGTATAAAAACTAAATCAATTTTCATAATTTTATTAATAGGTTTGAGGCATTTTGCTGTTCGGCAGTCAGTTGAGCGAATAAACAGCATTAATCCTACCTACTTATTATCCAAGTAAAAAAATAAATATAATTATCTTCTTTACATTCATTAAAGTTTACGAAAGTGCGTATACCGGGCGAAAAACTTTAAGTAAGTATACGAATAGCAAAAATGATTAATAATCTCCATAGGTAGATAAAGTCAACGCATGATGCAGGTAGATAGGTATTACAATGCGTCATGCAGGTAATTTCTATAAAATAAAGACACCAAAGTACGTACTTTTCTTTGAAATAATCCGATATTTGGCTCATTTTCCAAAATATCTGTAGAAGCAACATTAAGAGCGTGTGGTTGATCCATGTATATAACTTGTAGCAGCTTTCCATGGCGCCTCCTTCTCGTTCGCGCTCCCACAAAAACTTCGATAACGAAAACTCACTCATTTAAATGTATAATTCAAAAAAATCCGAGACAGTTTCCAAATAACTCTGGAGGAATTCAAATGTATTCAGAAGATACGAAGTCCGTCAACGCTTTCGTTCGAACGTGAGCGATTACAGCGAAATTGAATTGCCGAATGCCGGCTTATCAGTCAAAAATAGCTAATATCTATACGAGGAGACGATAAGTTTGACCGCGCTCGTTCACCGGTGCACGCGAACTGGGATCGAACTCACGGCCATGAGAACTCGACTACTCGCCGCGGTTGCTCGCAGCTCGGCGCGGTATGACGAAAGATGACTCAGTTGTATCGGGTGTTTGTTTCATATCTCGGTTAGTGCGGAATGCGAGAGAACTCGAGCTACCAGTCAGCTGCTGCGACTTACTTAGCCCTCCACATAACTTCAATACTTAAGAGTGCTCCTTTGCTCGGCGCTTCCATACAAAACGTAATTCCTCATTCTTTCAAGAATTTTGAATTAAACATTATTATTTTTTTCTGCAATTATGATCGGATATGGCATAGCTAGGTCTAACTTTCGTTATTTTTATTAGATTATGTAAGATATTACAATCAGAGATGATATTAGATTCGTAATTTTACACGAAAAATAGACACATTTTCAGAGGACTTGTTCGCATACATTTAAAGATTTTCATAAAGATTTCAAAAGATAGAAACATCGGAAATATCCTCAAGATTGAAAATAAACCATAACTACAGTATTAATATCACAATCAATAATTTACAAGGGGAATTCGTACTTTCGAAATAATTTCTAATGAAATGGCGACATTAGAAAATACTTATTTCACGCAAGTTTCGTTTTGCGTTTGTGTGCGTGCCCGAATTATTCCGGCGGCCGCCGAACGTTTTGACAAGAACAAAGGTCAAAGACGAATTGCCAGTCGGTCATAGACTGTCATTGTGCAGATTTTTTGACGTTACGTTTACTTATTAATAATTAATTCTTAAATAATAGTAACTAAAACAACCACGGCTAGATTAACGGACTTCTGAATTATTACAAAGTGAATTGGTTTTATTGCGACGATCTTATATACCTACTTATCTACCTACGACGACTGTGTGACAGCGGACTTGGAATTACATTTCATTACGATTGTTCATTATGCGTAAGTACTAATATCAATTTATATTATTATTATTTATTAACAGTTGGAATAGGTACCTATCTAGATATACTTTATACTTAATCACTCGAAGCGATCATGTCTTTTCATTACTTTTCAAATACTTTGTCTTTAAGTATCTTTCACTCGATACTCGAACGTCTACATGTACTTATATGTAATATCATATAATATATTCAGTAGAAAGTGAAAATTTAACGGCGTGGATTTTTTTTCACAGCAAATCCTAGAAAATCTAGTAAAACGAGGCTTTGGCTATAAGCTCGTCGTAAAAAACTAAGCGCATGGATTTACAAGAAACGAAACTGTGAGCACTCATTTTATAATTCACATAATGTGCAATCAATCAATAAGTCATAGTGAAGTTTATAATTATGTTGTAAATTAAATTTACTATGGTGAATTAAAAAAAATTGATTATGTAGGTATCTCATAGTTACTGTTTGTACAAATACTATTAAGCACAGTCTAGTAGCATTAGATAAATATAATTTGTTGGAATGAAACAACTATTAACGGATTTAACTCGCGTATTTGCGTATTTTTATTTTATATTTGCTGACGTTTCGGATTCTTTACAGTTTCCATAATCATTTGTTGTTTTTTTGTAGGATCGGGATAGCGGAACAAACTTTACAAGAAGTTAAAAGTCATGAAATTGATCATGCCGCAACAGAAAGGTGATTCTGTTCTGTTCGGGTGGACTGTGAATGTGATCTCTCTTATATAATTATAGGAATAGATCGTTATTCCTATTGTTTTTTTTTTTAATAAAAATATTTTTTTTTGACAAAGAAATTTTATGGGTTATTCATACATGGTGCTATCTATGTTTCAAGGTTGATTATTGTTTGGTGTAGGCACTCCATTGAAATGCTACATTTTTGGGGTTAGCTTGCATTTGTCAGAGGCCTCAATTATACCTATCTATTGCCAATTTATATAATTACTAGCTTCTGCCCGCGACTTCGACCGCGTGGAACTCCTCCTTTTTTGAAGTCGGTTAAAAAGTAGCCTATGTGTTATTCTGATGTATAAGCTATATTGTGGTAAAGTTTCATTCAAATCCATTCAGTAGTTTTTGCGTGAAAGAGTAACAAACATCCATACATCCATACTTACAAACTTTCGCCTTTATAATAGTAGTAGGATTTCTTATCCCCAAATTTTTGCTGAACCCGATTATGATGATAATGTAGCTTTCGAATGGTGAAAGAATATTTAAAAACGGTCCAGTAGTTTTTGAGCCTATTCATTACAACCAAACAAACAAAGTTTTCCTCTTTATAATATATCATTATTAAGTATAGTATAGATTGGTATTATCAATATTTCCTTTTCATTTATGGCCAGCCAGGGGTGTTTCAAGATGTCTCGGTTGTATGTATATCTGTATACTAGCTTCTGCCCGCGACTTCGTCTACGCTCGATGAGTAGGTACCAACTTTACACAATATCGTTATAAAATATAGCTTAAGTATATATTTTTCTAATGTATAAGCTATATTATTGTAATGTTTCAACAAAATCCATTCAGTAGGTACCTAGTTTTTACTTGAAAGATAAACAAACATACCCTTAGGTACTTACCTAAAATTTTTACATACCTACATTCATCCATCTATTCATAAGATTGTTACTACGGTAGGTACTAGGTAGGTACCTACTATAATATTTTGCTTATAGGTATTCGACCTGATGCTCTAGTGGATAGTAGGTAGGTACTCCTGGTTTGAATTCATCACCTTCTGGTAAGTAGGTACCTAACGTAAATATTCCAAGTGAATACCTACCTGCCTATTTTCAATTTTTACCCGTTTTAGTTAAACCAGAGGACTCGTCGAACTTTGTGCAGTGTTCTAAGAAAGTAAATTGTCTTTATATTATTTTAAGTTAAACATTATAATAATGGTAACAAGCAGAATTCCTATATAGGTATGTATATATATTTATATGTAGGTATTATGTTTACTCTACGTAAATATTTTCTTAATCCAAAAACGTACCTATTTACTTGACTTCGACCCAACCAAAATAAGGTACGGAAGTAGGCATTTCATTTAAAGTCAAATAAATTTTGTAAAGACTCGCTGTCACACACACACTAGCATGAATATTGGTTACGACATTCCCTCTCGCTCGCGCGCCCGAAGGCGGCTGACCGATGCAAGCGAAATTGACCCTTCGTTTTCTAAACCTGAGAATCCATAGCCAACTTCGCGGTACAAAAAGGTGCACTCTTAAACCTTTTTTTTGTCCAAGCGGATGACGACACGATTGGCTGGCACCGTAATAATATAAAGATGACGTTTTATCGCTCTGCGATTATAATACCTACTTCATAGTACCTACCGAAAGCAGAGTGAGAATATTATTTAAGTAGTTTTTATGCATTCACAAAAAATACATTGGTGACATCAATTTAAGAAATTTAACAATAATCAAACTTTACTGTCGTGGAACAAAGATAGTTTCATCCATGAGACACGATAAAAACACTTAAGTTGAGTGACTATGATTAGCTAAAAGGCTTAAGAGTCTCCTTTCAGGAGTCTCGCCACCCGTCCGGTTTTGCAGTGAAGGCCCATTAGCTGGCCAACTGCGCTTCAGTATTCAGTTCGGAAAAAAAAAAAAAAAAAAAAAAAAAAACTATGATTAGCCGAGACGCAGTCGAAATTGAATCAAGAAACTTAAAAAATTGCATTATTTTTCTATCACAATATAATAGGTACCTATTGTGATAAGGAATGATGCATTATTTATAAAAAATAAATTTCTAAAAGATTGAGATAAGGAGTAGATAATTGCATAAAACTCTCTAGAACCATACATATCTATACCTACGGAGAAGTAAGTCTGTATATCTACCTACGTTGGGTTAGGTTATGTAGTAGGTACCTATATAACAGATGTGAAAAACATGGACAATGTTATTTGTTTTTAGAAGCGTGGGAAGCGTGATGAAAATTCAATGTGGACATCTGTTTCAAAATACTCTCTTTCCGAATGCCATTATTATGTTATCTTTAATGATTTCGTAAAACAATAATATAATGCAGGTACTTACCTCTGGTAGGGTATGTAACATTAAGAGATATTGAGGAATCGTCTTACCTACTCCATTATTAGGTATCACGGGGAGTTAAGAAGAAATGACTCGCGGACACGATATGACGAATTTGTGATCCTGATATGCTTACTTTACTTAGGTATTTTCTATTTACTATCTACTTACTATCTTGTAGGTATTGAGATAAATTTTGTGCCTACTTTTGCAAACATGCATTTTATTGGCAATTTGTTAACAGCAACTAAACTGTTTACCCGATGTAAACTATTATTTTGTTTTCTGGCTGGGAACACCTTGAACGGTATTGAAATGATCCATTTGTCACCGATATTTTTATTATTGTTTGTAATGTTTAAATATCTGTTTTATTTCATTAAGTAAGTACTTATACCGTAACTGCATGCGTGAACGCCCATTTCCATCTATAAACATATTTATTGAAATAAAACAACTATAAACGGATTTAACTCGCGTACTTATTTACCATAATCGTAGCACGATTGAGCTGACAATAGTCTAACGCTAAAATCACACATTAGTTTTCTTATACATAGTTGTTTCATTCCAGTGTGCAATAACCGCGAAATCATCAGAAATTATTAACAAATCGATCACTTCATAAAAAAATGTATCTTGTAGATATGCAGGGACCCACTTAGTAAGAATCGTCTTCGGCAATATTGGAAACTATATTTTTTCGAGGCGTCAACGTAATTTAAAAGTAATTTTATATTACACCGCGAAAGGATCACAAAATAATTTATTGTTCCTTGATAGCGGAATCGTTCAAGTTCTAGTAGTCTGCTTGTTTTTCCAATAGATTACTACCCACAACAAGAACTATAGGGTACCTAGCTAACTGCGCCGTAGGCTGTGGTCGATAGGTCGATACTACGCCACTGTGAATGTCCGTTGACATCATGGCGCAATTTGTCTCTGTGTGTGATGTGTTCGACTCTGCGTGATATAATCCAGGTTGGGTCAGCCGGTTTCGTTATTTAAGTAGGATTTATTGATTCATATCCATTATTGCATAGGTACCTACTTAGCTGCAAAAAACAGCGTCTTAAAATTATAATTATTTCATTGGAGTGTCGCCAGTTTTAACAAATATAACGAGATACTAAACCACAGATAAATATTTAATTACTATCTATCAATGATCTAATACTATACCTAATTATATTATATTGATCGTTGATTACCCTGGTTAAAAGGAATGTACTTATTAAATAAAAATTGTAAAACCTTCTTGAAATTAAAGGGTAATCATTTAAAAGGATATTTGGAACCGAAATCTGAAGTTCAGTCGATGTCACTAACCATTAGATTAGATATCAGTCGAAACACTTTAATAATATTGTTTGCTTTTATCCGTGGCGGATTTGCAATCGTAACCACCTCAAGACATGTCGTAGTCGCATTCTCAGCTAATAAGTAGGTAAATTTATTTTTTACGCCGTACGGTCGCCCTAGCTAGTGGCACAACAACACCCCCAAAATAAATTGGCTAGGCACTAATATCTAGCAACCCCAAGCCCGGTCCCATTGGACCTTAAGCATAATCCGCCGCTGACTTTCCTTTGTAGGTACCTGCTTCTAATCGATTTACCGAATAGGTAGTCAGAGTTTGTATTATTAATAAACGACAAACCGAAAATGTATGTAGGTAGGTACTTACTTACTTACTTGAAAGGTGAATCGTTAAGAATTAAAGGAGCCAACGATCTGTTTTGGGCATTCGAGGTCGTGGGCTGTTTCTAATTCATGCTTTCAAAATTTACCCACCTACTTACTCGAAATAGACAGGTAGGCACCAATAGTTAGAATAATTTATTAATGGGAAACTGGTTTCTTTATTTGGTGGATATTACGACTATGTACCTACTTAAGGGTTTTTATTTTATGTAAGTAAGTACTTAGGTTAAATGGTTTTTTATGTAAATAGGTACCAAATTATTTACTTAGTGTTAACATACATTTAAATAACTTTATAGGCAGGCTGGTATCTACGTCGTAGTATTATTGAATACCAATATATATTCCAACTGCACAAACATGATCAATTAAATGATTGCGATGTTGTATTTAATTCATAAATAAAAATAAGGCCATTCTATGTCTTTTTCAAGTCATTGTTGATATTTAAATGAAACCTACGTTTAAATTAAGATAAAGAAAAATATCATATGGAAATTGTATCGCAATAATGACATAGGTAGGTAGATATACTATACCTACCTAAGTAACTTGTCAAAGGGTATCGACGATTTTGTGGTAAGTGTCACAAGATTTTTGTTAAATAGAAATAACGTAGGTTAAGCAATTAATATAAGTACCTACTTACTTCCTATATCTACCTAGGTATATTTCTGTCGATTATGTAACAAAATTCTAGTTCCAAAACCGATGTAAATAAGAGTCTTTTGCAATATTATGTAACCGAATCGCAGAATCTCAGGTAGATAAGTATTTACCTAATTAAGAAATGCAATATAAACGTAATAATGGATCTTGTCGGAAATGCTGGTATGGTGCACTTTATTGGTATTTAATGACCAATTTTGCAATCAAATTATGTAGTTGAGTAAGTAATTACCAAAAACAAAATATTGGAAGAATTTAAACACCTGTAAATGTAGGTAGGTAATATTATATATTCCTAGCAGGTAGGTACCTAATCACTTTGGATAATAAGGTAGTTTGGTAGGTACGACGGAATGTATAAATACAACAGTTATCTGCAGTTAGGTATATCTACATGGGTCCTTGGGTAATGTTAATTTACCTAGGTACGGATAAAAAAATTGTCTGAAAATATGGCAAATCCAAAGACGATTTCCCTACGAAAAAGAAAGAAATACCTACGTAACTTGGAAAGTAAAACGTGCTTAAAATAACAAGCTTTCACCTTCATAAGTTAATCCAGAAGTAATAAGTAAGTTTCGTACTTTGCGACTATCATGTGACTTTTTGGTTGGCAATTTTTTCTTCTTATAAGTAAGTAGGTATGTACCTAATAGGTAGGTACTATTTACATGGAGTGTTTTGTTGGTAGGTTAATAAACTATAGCGGTCAAAAGGTCAAAATACTCTTCTCAGCCGCCTTCGTGTCCTTGCTAAGGTTATTATAAGCTGCATACAATATCCAATCGCCCACTCCCGCGTCGTTTATTTACGACAATTCTAAAATTGCGTACCACTCCGCACCACATCTGCCTTACTTCAAACTAATCATAAAACACACAAACGTCTTGAGAATAATTTTACGTGCCTATCTACTATCCACTACGAAAATATATAGGTATTTTTATGGGAGGCGCGAAAGAATATTGGAAATATGTTCAACGCATTGAAGCTGTGAGTGCGAAGATAAATTCACGCATAGTTCTAAATATTGAAGAAACTAGCTACATCAAGAATTACTTACGTTGTAATGCAACGATATACTTACTGTCTTCATAATTAATCAACATTAAATCCTATTATAGTTTAATTCCTTCATTATTAAGGGTTGAAACGCCCGTGTAATAACACACACAGGTATAAAAAACCTAAACCTAAATATATCGCGCCAAAAGGAAAATATTTTCTTATTAGAGTTTAATTACTATTGAAGTTTACGTTAATAGCTTTTAATAGGTACTCAGTACAAGAAAGAATGATAATTGCGAGATAGGTTATACAATCCTCCCAATCGGTTCGGATTGATGGGTCTGGTGCGCGGGCGCCGCAACGAGGAAGCAATTGACTTCGTTTGACACAAACACACACAGGTATAAAAAACCTAAAGCTAAATATATCACGCCAAACGGAAAATATTTTCTTATTAGAGTTTAATTACTATTGAAGTTTACGTTAATAGCTTTTAATAGGTACTCAGTACAAGAAAGAACGATAATTGCGAGATAGGTTATACAATCCTCCCAATCGGTTCGGATTGATGGGTCTGGTGCGCGGGCGCCGCAACGAGGAAGCAATTGACTTCGTTTGACCCGTCGCTCAGATTGGCGTGATTCAACAATAACGAATATTTTGAGATTCACTTGAATATGATCATTTAACGGAGAGGGTAAAAATATATTAAATACGGGTGTAGTATATAGGTACATAAATACAGACACAGTGTAAAAACATTAGAAAATACCACTTTTCGATAACGCGTACCTATACATAATAATATCTACATTTATTCCAATAATACAGGTAGGTACATAAATAAGTTATTGTGGGTAATTTTAATCTTTATAGACAATTCTTATCAGCATTAAGTAATTACCCTCGTGAGTCACATACAATTAGGTACCTACATTTCGCAATTATATCTCAAAGGGTTTTTTGACAGCGATAAAATAGAACCATTAGGTAAGTAATTCTTGTAAGTAAGAACCTATTTAGTCATTTACGTTCTATGAAATTATTATAAAACTACTTTTTCTGTCCTCCGGCCGGAAAGCGCCAACTCTCTGGCTGTTGCGCTAAATGAAATTGCCGCTTTCTGGCTTCGTCGAACAGAAAAATAGTATACTGACCTCGGCCAGTAAAATAAAAAAGCCTCAGATCACTATTTTGTCAACCTCGGCAATTACATGTGATCTGAGACATTTTTTATTTTACTGGCCTCGGTGCGTAATGTACTATTAACGACTTCCAACTTAGAACTGGCACCTACGAACAACTTCATAATCCCTACTAATTTTATAAATGCGAAAGTAACTCTGTCTGTCTGTCTGTCTGTTACGCTTTCACGCTAAAACTACTGGATCGATTTAAATGAAATTTGATACAAAAAATGTCTAGAGCCTGAGAAAGAACATAGGCTACTTTTTAACCGACTGCGAAAAAGTAGGAGTTCCACGCGGACTCGCGGACAGAAGCTAGTACAAAATAGTAATGTAGGTAATAATTATTATTGTTAACTAAATTAACGACGATAATTATGCACGACAGTTTTTTTTATAATGCGATTTCTGATAAGTAGGTAGGTACGTAATTATTTAAATATACCAGTACTTACTTAAAGTTTATAAACAAAGTCTATATCCTCATCTATCTTTTCATTTCTTCAAATATTTTATTAGTAGAGGTAGGTAGATAATTCACGCTTCTTTCTCCAAGATTAAAGGTAGGTATCTTCATTTGATTAATAACTCCAGAATTAGGTAAATATACGTGCATCGGATCAATGTGCAGTAACCCGTATTGCTTTGCCACGTGAGAAAAATTCTTTAAATTTCATTGATGACTCTTTGACTAAGAAACTTGCATATTATAAACATAAATGCCATTCAATGACGTCGATAACGTACTCAATGCATGTAAAGCAAAATACAAACACTGTAATTTAATTATTTGCGGGAAGTTGCGACTTATGTTACCAATACTATTGCACCATTTCCAAATATAAAGGACCATTTTTTTTTTAACTCTTTGTAGGTACCTACAAGTACCTACATTAGGACTTTCAACATTTAAATAGCTAATGCATAGAATTTCATTATCTTCTAATAATTAACTGAAACTAAACATTGTGTTATGCACCTGGTTTAAAATCGATCTCAATTGGTATTTTTCAAGACCCTAAAACACTCTCTTTGACATTGAGGATTGCCTCGATAGTCTTCAAATAAATTCAATTGAATTAGTTTGAAGACAATCTAGGCTCAACTAATTCAACTTTTCAATCCGTCCGAATTATAATGTGCACAGCTGAACAAATGACTTACTTCGACATTGTGTTACAGACTAAGTAAAATACCGATGAATATTACGCACGCTCATACCTGCAATTCATTAGTATGAATGCTAATTCATTGACAAAACAAACCCATTAGTAACACGGTATTGAAATAATACAAGCGTAGTAAGTTGATATTTTTTTTGTATAAGTAAGTAAATAATATACGTAGGGTGGTACCTAGTTCTTTCTATTATGCATACCTAGTCATTATAATATTCCAACCCAATATTTTTCAACGTTCTTGTAGGTATTCGCATCATCATCACACCGTTACGCAGTTCTGATTTCCTTTAATGGTTTGACTTTGTGGCGAAACAAGTGACTATAATTATAATAACGTCATTTCATAGGGACATCATTCATATACTTACCGGTCGTCATCTTCACAGTAAGTACGTACAAGGCTAGTTTGTTAGTGCAATGTCAGTGCACGTGCACTAAATGAGTCACACGTCTGGAAGGTAGGTATAGGGTATTCGAAATGCACATAGGTAATTGAATATTGTTGGCCGGGTTGTGAGAAAGACGAGGCCTTCGACCCCCGATTAGACACAAAATAATGTAAATTTATATGTAGGTAGGTACTCTTTGTTCTAATCTCGCAACCTGAAAGATTTAAGGAAAAAAATGTATTATATATAAACAACATATTTTTATATATACAGGTACCAAATGGTCTTATTTCGATACGATACCTACCTATATTTATAAGTACCATCTACCTTACGTACCTATATGATAATAGTTACCTTTCAAAACAAGTTTATTATCAGCTTATTAGTTTATCTATTCGAATCAATTGATTATGAAAATAAAATCTAAAGATAACATAACCGCATTTTATATAACAATACAAGGGTAAGTAGGTACTAGGTAAAGGTAAGGAATATTATAAGTATTAAATTCTCTAGTAAAATACATAGGTAGGTATTGAGTTGAGAAATGATTTCACATAACGTAACTAAGTAACACAAATTGAATTCGAGTCTATTCGTGACTTTAGGTCAATTACTTATTATATAAAGTAGGTAGGTAAGTAGATCTGATATCGGCCAAGAATTTGAGAAAAATATATTAATAGACAACCTCGCATTCAATAAATTTACTTACCCAGGTATAAACGTACCTAAGTTTATATAGTATAAGTAGGTACCTATAAAGGTACTTATATTAATGGAGCTAAGTTCTCAAGTACCTTCGTTATACTTGGTGATTTCAAGTAGGTAGAATAGGTTCTTACCTACTAGTAAACAAGTTTTTAATACTCATTACTTATAGCAAACATAGTCAGGTACTTACGTCTAATTCACGCTTGAAAGATGACCACGACAATGACGCAATGCTATATTATGTGAAGCCCAAACTAAGCAATTAATTTGACTACATTTCAATATCTAAATCTAAAAGAATCACTGACAATCCTAGCTACAATTATATATTTACACTCTAACGACCTCAAACAAATCTTTAAGCTGCAAATACAACAATTGTCAAGACCTAGTTAAATAAATTATTATACACCGATAAGTGATTCTAGGTACCTATAGTAGTAAAATATAAAACGTTTAAGCTAAGACAATATTTTTGTTTACAAGAAAAGTAGGTAGGTAGCAGGGAAACTTACCTGGGACTTATTTGGATCCTCAGTAACTTAAGAGAATACTAGCTTCTGTCCGCGGCTTGATAAGCACCCCCTGCTTTATCTCCTTAGCGGATGAATTTTCCAATATAATTTCTTAGTGCTCTACTAGGTTATTAGCAAAATGTAAGTTTGCACAGGAGGCTCTGTGTTGATATATCAGTCATTAGGACAGCTTCTCCTTTTATGAATATATTAGTCTAGTGTCAAAAACAAATTTATTAGGTACCCTATTTTCCGTCTGATTAATATCGCAAACGTTTATAAATATATACTTATAGCTGGTTCCGAATATACGTTACACCAATCGATATAACCTTCACCATTTGAGTAGGTAGGTAATAGGGGCTCGTCCGAGAGCGGTCGACGGTCACTGAGAATAATCTATGACGCCAGTAAGTGCCTTGTTTGAATCTCTTCCGGTGCAAGTTAGGTGCAGCTGCACTCAGTGACTTGCGGTCTAATCAAATTAGACAGACAAAAATAATCAGACAATTTATCTGATTTTAAACGATGATATTTTATTACACTTTTATTCATTCTCATAAAAGTGTAACAAAATAAAAAAAAAATGATAGCGTCGCTCGCTATATGGGTTCGTTAAACTACCTTTTTTTTAAATATATGAATCTTCAAAAATATTCTGAATCTTAACTAGGAATGCAAATAACCGATTGATAATCAAAAAAACAATGCAGCTAACTGTGAGTCTATTCAGTGGAAAAAACCAAACAAATCCTAATAATTCCTATTCTTCTTTTGTACTCAACCAGATCGTATTGTGATGGTTATGCTAATCACGTATGTATGAACAGTTCGAAGCTGCGCAAAAAGTACAAATCAGGTCTTTGTTTGTTTAATTAAGTAGGTATGTACAATATTTACATATTTATAGTTTGTTTTGTACTTAAGTTTCTACCGATAGGTTAGTTTGATACACGTGTGAAAATGACTTAGGATTTTTTATACTATATGATAGGGAGGATCTATAGGTTAATAAGAATAGGTAGGTACAGCTACTACCTAAATACATTTACTAGTTACATGATTTCGTATAGAGTAACCATAATTGCAATTATAATTCTTAGTAGGTAATGGTAAATAATAACCTAGGTAGGTACTTAATTCATTAATCCCTACTATCCCTACTTCCCTACTAATATTATAAATGCGAAAGTAACTCTGTCTGTCTGTCTGTTACGCTTTCACGCTAAAACTACTGAGCCTGAGAAAGGACATAGGCTACCTTTTAACCGACTGCAAAAAAAGAGGAGTTCCACGCGGACGAAGTCGCGGGCAGAAGCTAGTAGCAATATATTTTTCTGGGTTCATATATCGGTGGGATGTTCTTCAGATCGGCGACCTTTGTTTCGCACGCAAACAATCCAATTTCGAGCCGGTAAACAATGATGAAATCATGACTAAAAATAGATTTGAAATGAAAACCTATTCGCTATTTTTAATGCATTAATTAAGTATCAGGGTCTTGGCTCTTTCCACGGAATGAATAATCGATGTTACCGTAATGATCTGGACTAGTACCTACCTACCTTCATTCCTAATATTTAGTGTCATCAGACTTACAACAAAGAAAAGATTAATTTACTTAATCATAATAATCTAAAGTTTAGTAAAAACTGCATTTGTAAACAGATTCAATCTATGTCGATTTTTCGAGAAATTTACGATTCCTATATTTGTACCAGAGTTGGATTGTACCTAAGTATATTGTTGACTAACGTCAAATCAGTCTCCTACGAACTGCAAAGCTCAAATCAATAGCATAAATATATATATACTCGAGCTAAAACTGTTTAGTTGCTTTATTTCAGTACATAATAATTATGTTTCTAATTATATATTCAATCATTTTTACATATCTTGAGACATTTGTGTATTGATATAAGCATTAAGCATTCCCAATAAAATATGCAAAACTAATTACCCGCACGTGTGCCATCTGCGTCAAGTAATTGTAACGCTAAAAAGATTATGGCACCGATTAGTATTAATTAGTGAAATAAGTAAAAATTTACATCACAATGATAAGTTAATAATCATTAGGTACTTGCTTCTTATATAAAACAAATCATTATCCTTTTAAAGGAGTATTATTTAAAGCTTGTCATTTGTCTGATGAACCCAAATAAAACAGAACCATGTAGATAAGTATGGTAGGTACCTACCTATATAATATGTTTAACTGCGCTTACTTATAAGTAGGTCACTTAAAAATAACTTCAGCATTACTTTAGGAATACCTACATGAAAAATCGACACGGAGCTTTGCATTTGCTGGCTTCTGCTGAAAGAAAAAGCCCAAAAAAGGCCAAGAGGAAAGCTTTAATTTTATTAGGTACCTACTTACTTGATTTATTTAAGTTTTTCCATTACCTACCTAACAACTTCAAATCATACGACTTCACTCTGGTGTCAGCAGGTCACACTATCCCCGATCATCACTAATAAAATATATTTTTTAAGATTAGGTAGGCGCGTAACAATTAAAGACTAATCGCTTGCTTATCTCAACGATAATACATCGTTAGTAATGTAGGTATTTTGGGTTGTCACTCACGACTTACGTAATCACCAGAGATAAGTTAAGATAACTAAGACAGAATAAAATTTTGAAAAATCCATTAAGCATTATTGTATAAATATTTGCATGACGTAACCATGCGAATATTTAACATTCCTGTAATAATAGGTAATGCGTTTGTTATCGAAGGATTATATCAATCAGCAGAAATGTAGCGGCCTTGGCGGTGCCGCGTATAAAAACTATTTGGGGATGTTATATTTATATATTATAGGTTTATATGGATACTTGAATATTATATGGATATACTTTATGCCTGATGGCACCTACAGTACTACTACACCGTATACCGTATTTAAGCCTTGATGAGCCGTAGAACCCTTCTTTAAATATTATACTTAACACGTATGAATGTAGTGGTATACAGATTAACAGTAAAACGGTAACAACCCCGTACTTTCGCTTTTTTATTCCATTACAGTATTGTTGCACTATAAATATATTTATCTGTAAGTATATCTTTTATATATCAACAAAACGTAAGCCTTTGTTGTTGTCGCATTTTGAACAAATTATGTTTTCTTTTAAAATGACATTTGTTTTTAAACGTAATATATAGGTATATGGTATAAATAAAATAACATTAAAAATTTAAATATCATGTTATATAGATAATAGTAATAAATTTACTACGAAAATAGAATGAGATTGAGATATTCCTACCTTATATTAACCTAATAATAATAATAGAACAATACTGTATTAGAACTTGTTCTTCTTAAATAATTAATGCCAATGGGAACTAAAAAACGATATTATTACAAACATAACATAAAAATGTTACAAATGCTGTTGGATAAATGAAATATACCTATTTAGGCAACATACAATATAAATAGTATCGAGGTATCAATATTTACTTATGGGTACAGTACCTCCTGGGTACTTAGATACCTACGAGTATTTACTAAAAGCAGAAACAAAAATAGAGTATTTTTTTATGTAAGCAATATGCGTATCTACTTATGAAATGGGGAACCATCACTGTATATTAAAGAAAACCTGGTGGTACCAAACTAAGATATAGATACTTAATATAATGATCGTAATTCATAAAAATTACTTCACCTCTTCATGATTACGTAAGATGAAAAAATTCTGCAACTGAAGTCAGTAGGTAAGACTAAATGCCTAATATGGCCCCATAGGTTATCTGAGTCTCATTCACAATGTCAATAAATAATTGTAAACTGAAAATACACTAAAAATATTTGTGAGAATGACAATGTTTTAACTAGATACTTAATTAGGTATATTTCACTAGCACGCTAAACCGCCTCCCTCGTTACGGTCGAGCTCTCGCCTCACATACTCTGCCTGTTTCTCACTGAGTCCCAGCCGGCCTAGTTCGCTTTCAAACTGGGTTTTACCGCCGACGCCGACTAAGTACCCGTTAAGTCTCGCGGCCAAGTGTGAAGTTTGAAGCTTCGAGGAGTCCATGCCGAGGCTACGGCAGAGATCCTTGTGGCCTTGGAGACGGTATTTCTGGTGATAGCTGAAAAACAAGGAATATTGACTTATGGTTAAATGTTAAAACAATTCAAACATTTTCTAGATAAATAGGAAAACAAGTATATACGGTCATGTTAAGCAGTTTGGCCGGTTTGTGGCAGAACGCCTACAGAATTAGTAAAGCAAATTTGCTAAAACTACAAACACGTGCACATATCTAAACACATACATTTTCAATTAGACTTTGTAGAACAACAATCACAACAAACAACCAACAATTGGTTTATAAACTACAAGCTCACTCGGTCTTGAGGATATGTTCAGAGTCATTTTCTCAGTCAGGAGCTCGCGCGAGCTTGCTTTACCTCCGTCTCGTCCCATTCCGTCACCTCTGTTATCACGGCTTTTTTATATATGTCAGCTTTGGTCGCGAAGAACAATTCTATTTCTCTGCGTAATGACACCAGTTTCCCCTCGCAAGTTAAACGGGGTCTGCTTACTCAGGAATATTATTAAATACCTAGTCCTCATTACACGATCCACGGGATATTACATAATAATGCCATTTTCGTTAACAATGAAGAAATCATACACGTAACAGTTTGTGTAAGTATTTATTTAATGTCAGGAATGACATTAGCAACCGTTGCTATGCATACCTACATTATACTTTTTAAATATGTGTCAAAATCAAAAGCACTAAGTAGTATTCATATCAATTTGGAAGAAAATCTCCCTTTTAACCCCATTAGGGGGTGAATTTCAATAAAATACGAAACACGTACTCCATCAATTCTGTTAAAGAATGTTTATGTAAAATTTGAAATAGATCGGACCAAGGAATCACGTTGTTGCATACAAACTTTGCACCCCATTTTTAACCCCTTAGGGATAGAATTTCGGAATATAATATAGCCTATGTCCTTTCCCAGGCTCCAGACTTTCTTTGTACCAAATTTCATCAAAATCCGTTCAGCCGTTTAGGCGTGAAAGAGCAACAGACAGACAGACAGACAGACAGAGTTACTAACGCATTTATAATATTAGTAGGGATATGTGTCTGTACCTATCCGTAATAATAGGTAGTCACTCTACTTCTAGGTGGTATTCGATCCTTGAATGATAATTGGGTCACGATAAAATGCAATTCAATCGAAACATACTATGCCAGAGGAATATTAATATTCATCTATTAAAGAGAGGCGGGCGCATAAAGGTCAAATATCATCACAAAGGAGGAGACCGTGACATGAATCGTACCTACTACCAGACCAATATAGTGAGACGTGCATATTGAATAGTAATATCTGAATTGGCACAACATTGTTGCTACGCCGATTGACATTGTTACATTAGGTATTTCGGTATTAAGTACAAACAATTTTAATGATAATAGTTTGCATATAAATTAAGAGAGGTAATCGATAAGTTAACCTGTTAACTATACGGACGACCTTATGTTGGAAGGACACAGAAGAATAAGATAATAATATATTTTTCTGTCCTCCAGCCAGAAAAATAGTATACTGACCTCGGCCAGTAAATAAAGAAGCCTCAGATCACATTTTTGTCAACCTCGGCTTCGCCTCGGACGATAATTACATGTGACCTGAGTAATTTTTTATTTTACTGGCCTAGGCGTGTAATGTACTATTTACTTAACTCTCAAAAGAAATCTGGTTTCGTCCAAGTATCTACCAAAAATAGGTCGACAGGGTCATCGATTTTATTTTGACTGGTACATAGTTATTTATTAAGCTTTACTTGAAGAGTATCTCGCACTTAAATTAAAAGTTAAATTGCAGTTACTTTGTCCTCTGTATAATAATCGTGAAAATTTAAATCAGTAAACTATAACAGGTTGTTATTATTGGCAGAAATTATCGTCAATGAATACGACCGTTAGATACTGACTCTTCAGCGGGGTAGAAAGTGGAAGCCGGTGCGATTTCTGTGCGCAGTTGTCCAAACCGCGCCGTCATCTGTTTGTAGGAGGCCTCCGCCGCCTCGCGCTGCGCCTCGTCGTGGTACAGAATCATGGACTGATACTGGAAAAGTTTTTAATGACAATATATTATCACGTATGGGTACTAAATTTCATTCCAGGGCGTATGTAACTCATTTTAGTTAACTACGGAATTTGTGACTTTTGAAATATTTCAGCGAATGTTGACAGTGCATGCAGACGTACTCCACCGCCTATACATTACCAAAGTCAAATATAGGTACCTAGGCACTTAATATTTTTTTACCCATGGCCCCGTACCCACATGAAATTTTAAAGTTTGTACCTACCTCCTACTTAGGTAAGTGGTAGGTACTTACCTTTAAAGGTTAGATTGAACGAACAACATCAGTAATACTTTATTTCTATGTTAGTAACAAAGTAAAAACTTATATTTATGTAATATGTCGCTCGAGAAAAACACATCGAAATTGTATATCTCATAAGTAATAAGAGGACCTTTGCTGAAATTAACCCGTAGGTTAGTGTTACCTACTTATGTCAAAGTTATTTAGCATTTTACATAGTTATGAAAAAAAGTATTTAAAAGTAGTACCTATTTTAAAATTTTGTTTATTTCGTACATTTCTACGACTATTGACGTTTGGTTATTTGGCAAGTGGCAGTAGCAAACTACTAGGTATATCCACTGACAAGGCCACAAACACAAAAAAATAAATACGTAGATGGGTACCTAGGCCGTTCGATGTATTTGTGAACATTCCTATTTAAATCAATCGGGCCTCTTTATTTTACCTAAAATCTGAAATCTTAATTCGATCTCATTATAGTAACCTCACAGTAGATGTTACTTACTGTATAGTGAAAAAACTAGGTTAAAGGTATTTTGGATGTTACGATCTATGTTACTTAACGGTACCTATAGCCTAGTTTATTAATGAACGTTATAAATTTCTCTGTAGCTGTTACTCTCAACCACTATTTGAGTGTGCTAGTGTTATATGAGTCTGACCCCGACAATATCTTATTACAATGTTGTACAGTTTACTAATTACACTCAATAATAATGTCATTCATACCTACCTATCTCATTTAATTATTATTTTGCGGTTTAGCTCTTACGAGTTTCCCATAATAATTTACCTGTCTCTTTAGCTTAGTGGTAAGTCCATACTCATGATTAGCCCAGAATATATCTAGCAGTTCCTCGAATGTGACAGTCTTCGGGTCGAAGTCCAGCTCAATAACTTCGGTATGATCACCACTGAAATCGAAAATGTACATGACCTATCAATTATAATTCATCATAACGTATTAAGCGTGTTGTAAAGTTAAAGTGCTTTGCTACACTGGTACATATGTATACAGCAGTTTTGGCTTTGACCTTCGCGGAGTATGCCTTGAACAAATCAAGACAAATTGTACAGAACCGGTTACAAGCAGTACGCCTAATGGTAATAGGTATATAATTTGTCTAAAATCTCTGCAACCTTCTTCTACAACCTTTTTGTACCTAACTAAAAGGATCTTGATGTATTTAGAAAATACCTATAATTACCTTATAAAATTAAATAAAGTGTTAGAATACTTAGAATTGTTTTTGGTTTCTATAGGTAGCTTATTCTAGTTATGGTAGTTTTTTGCACAAAGAGTTCATATAGGTACTTTTTTTTTTTACAGAATAAGGTGTAATAGACTGACTTTCAGCAGCTCTAGAAAGAGAAGCATGCAAGAAAACAAGAGAAAAGAACAACGTCACTGATTAATTGAGTTTAAGTATTTACTTGTATCTTAAGTCATAATAATTACGTATTTCCTAACATGCATCATCAGTTTTTATTATGCTGCAAAATGGTAAAACCTAAACGGAAAAATAGCTATAGGTACTTAATGTATTTTCCTATAAAAAAGATCTTTCTTTACTACTTACAATATATATGCAACTTCATCAATTCATCCTTTATTTTTTATATATTATTATGGGTGGGCAGAACTTCAGACCTAGGTACCTATCGTTTTTAAACATTTGCGTAGCAAGATAATCTGTAAATTCGATAGCACAGTTCCAATTACGAGTATACTAAAGTATCTGGGTTACCTACCTATAGATATTAAATGGTTTTGTATTAGACAGCTAATTTGTTAAATTTTTGCTGTTTTAATAATTTAATTGGTAGACTTCGAAACTTGAAAGGTTTGTTTGTTTGGGTTGAATAGGCTTCAAAACGACTGGTCAACTTGAAAAATTCTTTCACTGTTGGAAAGATACACTATTATAAAAAAATTTAACAAACCCCCGACATAAAAACCTAAAAGCCCTTTAAAAAGTAAAACAATAATAAAAACTTAATATTAGTTACCTAAATATTAATATTTCTACAAAGAAAACGTCATGTCGAGGGGACCGCTTCTCATTTAGTTACTTCATACCTACAATCAACCTAAACCTACGGTCCCCCCGACATGACGTTTTCTTTGTAGAAATATTAATATTTAGGTAACTAATATTAAGTTTTTATTATTGTTTTACTTTTTAAAGGGCTTTTAGGTTTTTATGTCGGGGGTTTGTTAAATTTTTAATTTATTTTTTTATTTCATACTTTTTGTAAGTAGGTATCTACTACATAAATTATTATTTTTAACTAATTTCCATTTCACATGGAATTTTGTAATGTATATGTTATCCTCTTACATTTAATACCCCACTCGGGTACACGACATTGGGTTTAACATTTACACTTTTACTTCCCATAATTTTTGAACTACTCAACCGATTTTCATTACAATTTCAATTTTGTAATCTACACGTGATCCTCTTTCATTTGATACCCCACTTGAGTATATTTGTAGACATTTGGTTTTCAATCCCCACTTTGACACCCTATATTTTTTGAACGACTCAACCGATTTTTATTATATCTTCCATTTTGTAATGTACACGTGATCCTCTTTCATTTGATACCCCACTCGAGTATGTTTGTAGACTTTTATTTTTCCATCCCCTCTTTCACCCCCCCTAATTATTAAACTACTGAGTAGATTTTTATCAAACATAGCTAAGAACACTCCCGACATATACACCTGTTAAACAAAAAAAACAGAATCAAAATCGGTTCATGCGTTAGGGAGCTATGATGCCACAGACAGACACACACACACACACACACACACACAGACAGACAGACAGACAGACAGACACGTCAAACTTATAACACCCCGTCGTTTTTTCGTCGGGGGTTAAAAAAGGGGTCGGGCGAAGCAGGGGCGGGCCGCTAGTTGCTGTAGGTATATATTTAAACATTTTTAATTTCGTTATATTTTGTTAATACTTCATATAAGTGCTAATAGAAAAACAATTTAACAGTTCTGCTGGTTCTTAAAAACGATTTCGATTAAATTACTACATTTTAATCTTTACAATTGAGCAGAATAAAGATTGTAGGTCAGACAATAACATCAGGGGTTGAACGTGCGCCCTGATGTAGGTGATATCGATTGCTTCTACAGAAGTAACCTTGACTTAAATCGGTAGTGCACCGCCTAGTTGTTTAGTTCATAATATTATAGATACTTAGTAATTACTTACTTTAAGAGAATAAAGAGTAAAAAATAATTTATGAATAGGTACGATTACTAAGCAAGTAGGACCTCCTCAGGTTACTTAGGTACCTATACACGTACCTTTCTTAGTCCTCATATCATGATACAATAATTTTGTCATTTACCTAGTGAATTTTCAAAAACCCCGATGATTAGTTGAAATATTTCTTTCCGGACATATCATTGTATCCCAAAATAAATTTATTGCAGGTAATAGTACATTACGCACCAAGGCCAGTAAAATAAAAAATGTCTCAGATCACATGTAATTGTCGCCCGAGGCGAAGCCGAGGTTGACAAAAATGTTATCTGAGGCTTTTATATTTTACTGGCCGAGGTCAGTATACTATTTTTCTGTTCGACGAAGCCAGAAAGCGGAAATTTCATTTAGCGCAGCGGCCACAAAGTTGGCGCTTTCTGGCCGGAGGACGGAAAAAATATATATTGCGTCGCCCGCTTATTAGGTAGATACGAAATAGGGAAGTAAGTACCAGGCAGATGATATTTACGTTATCTTTTTTTCTAAGATTAAATATGTACATAATAGTAAATTGTCTAACATCCGATCAAAATAAAAATGTCCAGTCTTTACACTTTTTCAGAACTAGACAGTTCCAGACGCCGACTACGACAAATCCGAAAAACAGCGGCGGATGGGATATCCGTGTTTGCCTTGCAATAAACAAATACGCGACTTAAGGTAGGTTATATGGAAAACCAAATAATACTTACATGCTCCTGTAATGTGGGTTCTTAGTAGTTCCACCAGCATACCCCACTCTAGTGCGTATGACGCCAAGAGTGGCTCCAAACAGCGAGTCGTTCGACCAGAAACAGCCCATGCCGAAGGTGGCTTTCTGCGTCGGGGTGTCCACATCGTGAAGAAGGGCAGCCTATACGTAATGGTACAAATTGTTAATACTAGCTAGAAAACCATGCTCGTGAAACTACCTACCTAAATTGTTCCAAAAATTCGGTACTATTTCATAATAAGTTGTTGATTTTCAAATTGTATCTTTAAATCTCTATTAGGTAAGTACCTACATAGTTAAAACTGTCGTTGTTATAACTAGCATAAACATTACATTAAATGTTAAAACAAGATTTAATTTTATTTAAAATCCTTATTGATTTCAAACATTTGAAAATTAAGACCGCTAAATGAGATACTTTTTTGACCAACTTAGTCGCCCGATTATTCAAAAACCCGCTTTATTTTAGACATTGACACAGTTGACTCATGAACTCTCTAGTCATTAAGTTTGGAATCTATATGTCGTTATCAGGAGAGTCAAAAGGCCATTACGAAATAAAATGATCCTTTAAAAGCTTCCATATAGATCCGAACCTTGTGTTTTATCTTATCATTGGACCCCTCGTAAAACGACTAATGTAAGTATACTTACTCCGTTGTTCATAGTAGGTAAGTACCTAAGTACATGCGCAGTTTCTACAGCACGTGGAGATATGCAGTGATAATTAAAACAGTTTTATTATGCCACAATAATTTTAAAAACATTTCTTTATCCATAATTTCCCATTACTTATCTAATTAAGTGTTTTCTTTGTTTTAATACACATCCTAACTAATATTATAAATGCGAAATCACTCCGTCTGTCTCGCTTTCACGCTATAACTACTGAACGATTTCAATGAAATTTGGTAGGTACACAGATAGTCTAGAGCCTGAGAAAGGACATAGGCTACTTTTAATTGAGAAAAAAGTATTGTTAGTGGCTGAAAGGGGGAATGAAATATTGTAATTACTAATTCCATGTGGATAGAGTCGCAAGCAAAAGCTAGTGAATAATAAATAATCAGACTCGTGTATAAAACAGATCGTAAGTGATTTGATCTTGTTTATGAATCGAATCTATTTCTGTTCATCTTGAGACATCAATTCAAAATAATAATGCAAACTTACACGTGTTGGTCCGTACACGAGGCGAGGGACGCGCAACCACCGCACCGGCGGGAATTAAACCATACTTACCTACAATCAATTGCTCGATCGTTGACCACAGTAAGCATCAATATAACTTGACCACAGTAAGCATCAATATAACTAACTATATGTACCTACTTAGGATACATTGGTACCTACTATTGTTAAGAATGATATTCGGATCATGGACTGAATAAAAAATATCTAGTGTTTTTGGCCCATAGAAAATAACAGGTTTTGAATTTTAATAAAAAAAATTGTGCTAAGTTAGCTAACCTATCCAATAAATAAAACACGCTGTAGCATCAAAAATACGCTTCGGTACTTACCTAATTCGTTTGTTCTTAGTTCCGGTAGGTCACTAAGGGCACCCTACCCTACGTTTAAATGCGCCATTTGTGTTTATTCATTACCTATGTTTTTTGTATTTCCTCCTACTAATGTAATACCTACATCATAATATTATAAATGTGAAAGTTTGCATGTTTAGATATTTGTTACTCATTCACGCAGAAACGGTAGAGTGATTTGAATGAGATTTTTCACAATATAAGTAACCAGGTAGAAGACAATTGGGAATAACACGTCATGTTATTTTTTCCGGGATAACATAACGATCTAATATAAATTTTAAAGTGAGGTATGAATTTTGCGAGGGAGAATCCGTACACAAAACTAGGCACTAAGTAGATACAATGTTGAAAATATTGTGATTTTACATAAAAAAAATTATTACGAAAAAATATATATTAAATTTAAAAAATGTTACTTACTGAAGTTTAAAGTTCTAGGTAAAGCGTAAATAAATAAACCGAAGCAAGTAGGTAGTTACTAATATACCTACATAACTAAGATTGATAAAAAAAAAGACAATACTTTGGTGTCGTAGGTAGGCACCTACGTTTATCACACCGAAATCTAGGACCGTAATAATATAAGATTCGAGAAACTTATATTATTATAAATATGTTTTTACAAAATAGCTTTTAACCGACACTTTGTCTACGTAGTGTTAGTGGTAAGTAAGTAAATTAGTATGCTACTTACTTCAGGCAGAAAAAAAATGTTAAAAAATTATTCGCAAACCATTTTTTTAACCCCCGACGAAAAAACGACGGGGTGTTATAAGTTTGACGTGTCTGTCTGTCTGTCTGTCTGTCTGTCTGTCTGTCTGTCTGTCTGTCTGTCTGTCTGTCTGTGTGTGTGTGTGTCTGTCTGTGGCATCATAGCTCCCTAACGCATGAACCGATTTTGATTCTGTTTTTTTTGTATGAAAGGTGTATATGTCGGGAGTGTTCTTAGCTATGTTTGATGAAAATCTGCTCAGTAGTTTAATAATTAGGGGGGGTGAAAGAGGGGATGGAAAAATAAAAGTCTACGAACATACTCGAGTGGGGTATCAAATGAAAGAGGATTACGTGTACATTACAAAATGGAAATTATAATAAAAATCGGTTGAGTCGTTCAAAAAATATAGGGTGTCAAAGTGGATATGGAAAACCAAATGTCTACAAATATACCCGAGTGGGGTATCAAATGAAAGAGGATCACGTGTACATTACAAAATTGAAATTGTAATGAAAATCGGTTGAGTAGTTCAAAAATTATGGGAAGTAATAGTGTAAATGGTAAACCCAATGTCGACAAATGTACCCGAGTGGGGTATCAAATGTAAGAGGATAACATGTACATTACAAAATTCCATGTGAAATGGAAATTAGTTCAAAATAATAATTTATGTAGTAGATGCCTACTTACAAAAAGTATGAAATAAAAAATAAATTAAAAATTTAACAAACCCCCGACATAAAAACCTAAAAGCCCTTTAAAAAGTGTAACAATAATAAAAACTTAATATCAGTTACCTAAATATTAATATTTCTACAAAGAAAACGTCATGTCGGGGGGACCGTAGGTATAGGTAGATTGTAGGTATTAAGTAGTAACACCTAAATGAGAAGCGGTCCCCCCGTAATGACGTTTTCTTTGTAGAAATATTAATATTTAGGTAACTGATATTAAGTTTTTATTATTGTTACACTTTTTAAAGGGCTTTTAGGTTTTTATGTCGGGGGTTTGTTAAATTTTTTTTCTATACTTACTTAAGTCGTAAGTAACAAACATAAATTTATTTTCACATTTTCAATATTAGAAGAGATAGTAGACTGTATAAGTTAAGTAGGTACCTAACTATTTATTTATTTCATGATATTTATTTGTAAGTATCCTGCAGTAAGTATGTCTTGTATATTTTAGTAAAAGCTCAGTTCATTGAACTTTGGTGGTCCAAGAAGAGAAAAGTATCCTAAAGTAACGGGACCAAATTACCTACAGGAATTTTGAGAGCAAAAAGTTGCATTGCACTTAATGGGTCAATTATGCAACTTGCCAATTCTGCTTAATGTTGCATCAGACAAGTTTCACTTTTTCACATGTACCTACAGATATGACCAAAAGAGAAGTTGGTATGTACTTAAGAAAACTTTTTTGAAAAAAAGTACCCAGACTTTACTACTTATTCCTAGTAGGTATGTTAAAATTCATCAAATCCCTAGAAATAGGTAGGTATCATTTTTTTCTTAAGATCTGGGCTAAATTACATACTTAGCTAAGTACTTCTTTTCACTAATCGTAAAGGTACATGTACCGGAAAACCAAAAAGCGACTAAAATTAAAACAATAAAAACACTTACTGTTGTCGGTGGTTTCATAGTGCAGAAGTTTCTAATAAATCTAATCATACACCAAAAATCTTAGGAGCTCTGTAGACTCTGGAATTCTTTTAGCTAGTGATTCTGTGTAGATTTTGTTTCTTGCGTGTTTTCTATGGAGAGGTTTGCGTGGTGGCGCTTGCGGCTGAAGCGTGGAGTGCGGCCGAGAGGCGAGTTACCCGTGCGGCGACCCGGCGAACACTGTCGCATAGCAGGGGAATCCGTGTTCATGAATACTCCATTTTTCACTGACTACGTGTTACGATTTTTGCTGTAGAGCTAATAACAACATTAAACAAAACAGGTAGGTCTATTTTGGTGACTAAGTATTTTCTTCTACTCTTTTGTAACCAAAAAGTACTTATCTATTTTTTGACTCTATACTCTACTAGCGGTTCGCCCGCTTAGGACGGATCCCTAATTTTTTTTTAAATATTCTATAGCCTATGTTACTCAGGGTGAACGTAGCTTCCCAACAGTGAAAAATTATTAAAATCGGTCCAGTAGTTTTTGAGCCTATTCATTACAAACATACAAAAATAGGTACAAATCTTTCCTCTTTATAATATTAGTATAACTAGATATAGATAGGTAAATTTAAGAAATTCCTTACCCATTTAAAGATCTGCTGCAGCCATAAAACTACTACTTATTATTATATGAAGTAACAATGGCCATCATAATAAAGTTACATACCATGCTAGAAAATATTCATACTTATTATTATTATAATAATTTCTGATGCCTTCGCGGTTATTACACCTTGGAATGAAACAACTGTAACGATTTAACTCGCGTATTTTATTCTATGGACTGACGTTTTGGAACCTTTACAGTTTCATAAGATATATATTTATATAATTTTTACGTAGTTTCTAACATTCAAAGTGACATGATATTATGTGTAAAAAGTAATATCCTAACACCGTAGCGGTGGCTGGGAAATCTCAGCGCGCTTCAAGTGACACACTTCAACGCGCCACGCGCGCGTGACGTAACCTTGCCCGTGATGACGGCCAGCGCCAGCTGTCTGCTTGTCGACAGACAAAATTACGACAAACGACGTAGGTACGTTACGACGTAAAATAGTTATCATAAATCAACCGAATATAATACGCTTCCTCGGTTCAGTATATTAATCTAAGCACGTTTATGCAGTATGTAGGTAGAAGTTATATATATCTACGTAATTATACAAAATTTAGCTTCAAGGGCATCAATAAACCTTGAAATTTCGTTTTCCGGAAATTTTGGCGATAAGAGGATAGGTGTCTAGTTTAAAACGGCTTATCATAATATGATAAAAATGCGTACGTAATAACCATCAATATAGAGTGTAGTGTGACTATATTATTTATATTTTAATAATCAATTTGTTGATTCAGACTCTTCAATCGCTTAGCTATATAATTGTCAAGTAATAAATCATGGTACGATGGAAAAACAACTCTAACAGAAATTCGAAAATGGATTTAACTATCTATGATATTTTTTTCCAGTCACCCAGCCGTGGCAGGTCACTAGTTTTTTAATAAATAAAAAAAACATCATTCATTTAAACAATTGGTTTATTCTCACATTATAACAAAAGAAAGTAGGATTCTTTTAACTGCTGCTGTCTACATGTCAAACTCATTTTATATATTGTTTATATTCATGAAAGAGTGGGTTATCTATTTGTACCAAATTTAATTTTTATCGACATTTAGACAGTAGTAAGTAATAAGAACAACTTCAAATAATAATTATACAGAAACAACAAGATAAAATAGTCGCACATCAATAAGTCTAGCAAAACTTTCAAAAATCTAGGGTTTTTAGCTACCTATTTGTTTGTATGTTCGTACTAAGTATAATAAAGTCTACATTCACAATGATTTACTCGCGAAAAAACGTTCTTGATAATAGTAGGTAACGATATGAAATATCTTATCATTTACTTCATTTTTATTAGAATTATAGATTTCGTCAAGCTCATCAATATATTGCATTTTATTATATAATTATGAGAACAGAACTTTACTTGGATCCAAAGAATGAAGTAAGTATATAAAGTTACAATTTGTACAAATAGCTGTAATTAGGAGTATGGCAAATGGTCCACAGAGGCAAGACACTAAAGGGCAAGATTTATAAACTAAATATCGATGAATAAACACTCGAATAATTAAATCTACCGATATGTTTAGTTACTTCTACAAAAATGTGTAAAAGGTAAAAGTGTTTTAACAATTTACAAAGTTACCAAGGGTTTATATAATGAGCAATAAATAGAAGACAATTTGTCCTAAAGATATTCAAATCGGAACATCTAAAACATTCAAAAAATGGTGATGACTATTTTAACAATTCTTAAATTACTTATATGTTATGATGTAAAAGAAGACTTATTTTGACACAAAAGTTGTGACGCTGACTCTTATCAACAAGTTTTTAATTCTTCGTAGCACTTGAAGATGGTTAATCATATACAAATAGTTATTCAGAACAATCTTCCTTATATATATGAAAATTAACATGACTTCTGAAAGGTGAGTACTTACCTATAAACAATCAAGTTTACTATTAATCGAGACACATTTAGAAATACACATATAACTGGAATAATCTGATATTCGTTTATTTGTAATTTTCAAATCATGAATTTTTAGTTCAATCTGAATACATCAGAAGCAATCTTTAATATCTTGAATGTTTAAAGATATTGTTCCGATGTATTAAAATCGAATTGATGCTGAAATTAATTTGATTATAAGTATAATCGAAATAACATATAAGTACTTAAATGAAACATCAGTTATTTCTTCCTTTTTCAAATATACATTGATTAATATTAATTTTATGAATTAGTGGCAATTCATTAAAAAAATCTTACAAATTTCTTATTTTTGCAGAGTAGTAATTAGGTAGGTACCTAGTTAAAGATCATTGACAAAAGTATGTCAGCGACACGTTTGTTGTCGTCACAACCTGTAATTTCTCGATTATTTAGCATTATGCACCTAAAAGACATTGAATTACGATAAAATTTCTTTTAAATCTTTCTCAATAAATATTTATACTATTATTACGGCTATTCCACAATATTCAAGTAGGCTATTTTCCACTTTTCTAGCAGTTAAAACATTGTTTACGCTTCCAATAGTTAACTAAATAAATATTATCCACTGAACAAGCAATACTGGATAATACTAATTAACTTCTTGGAGCTTAAAAAGCTCACCCAGGACTTACTTGGACATAGTGAAATAGAACCTTAATATTGTAAATTTTGAAGTATATTACCTTGTCTCTCAGGTCATCTTCTTAGTTTTATATTGAATAATAAATATATTAGTAATATCACATAATGCTAAATGTAAAATTTAAAATGCATTTATAAAATAATACTGTTATTAATAAAGATAACTGAAATGCATATAATTGTGCTCATAACTCTATAAGGCCATTATGTATTGCTTTTGAGTTTATGGATTAAGTACAAGATGTTGCTTATTATTATAATAAAAGCACTTTACAAAGTAATTTCCCTTAATACATATTACCCACTTGTATTTCCAAGTAAGAATTATGTACTCGTAAATAGTTTAAATTTTCACATATCAAACATTTTCCTTTAAATTTATATTCCCTCTACGTAAAACTAATGAAATGTATGAATTATATGTATAAGTTAACAACTTTTTATCTAAATATTAATAAAACTAAGTATTTAAGTACTTCTTAAGTACTGAAGATAGAACATCTATAAAATAGCTACACTAGTGACTAAGATATGGACGAATGAATTACTACTGGATGGGAACTAATTAAACCCATTATACAATTTATATTAGATGCGTATCATATTTTACATTTCGAATTTAAGCTGTTGTAAGTTCATCTTTTATATAAATATAAAATGAACTTACTTACTTTTATATGCATCTCCAATACTCACTGAAATTTATAATAAGTACATTATCAAATGTTTACAATTACAGTAAAACTATCTTTAAAAAAATATCAAGCTGCCATAATTATCTAAAAAGAATTACCACAGACGATGAACACTGGGTATAATAGGTTAATATATAAAACCTGTAAAAATAGATTACCTTATCTATATAGGAATACCGGTTTTTAATCTCAAAATGAATTTAAAACATATCAGAAGGCTAGAATGCGAAACGTTACAAATAGGGAATGTTGGCACAATTAGAGTATTAAGCGATTAATAAACAAGTAAAGGCACTCAACTTATCATCCCTGCGTTACGGATAATGCCGTATTTGAGCTATTTACGTTCTCACTGGGGTTTCAAAACCTGGGGTTTATTCATTTATGCGGAGTTATTATTGGCCAGCATTATCGCAACGAAAGGGTGTTAAAATGAACAATCAACACGAACTCTCTGGCCCCCTCACATTATCAACAATCAGCTGTACTTCAATTACAAAAGTAACATCGGAAAACTAGTGAAGCAGCAACATACTAAAAAAGAATTTGACTTATTAAAAATAATACAATATAGCGGCCATAGATTATTTGAAAAATAATAGAGGTAAGTACAGATTTAAAATACAAAAAATCAGTTGCGTATTATGCTATTCCGTTACCTAATGACAGTATATCTACATAACAAATATGGTTTTAAGGTAACTTGCAACTCAAACTACGCAACAAAGTAATTTGGAATGTTTTAAGGCATTTCATTTCGTTTTATGACTTTTATGTAATAAGTACTTATTGTATTTATAATAGCAAAGTGTACCTACATGTTTTATTTATAAGAGAGCGGTGTTTATTAGTTAAGAAAAAAATAAAAAACCCGTGAAATTTATTCTGTTGCGATGTTCTAATTATCGTAGTACCTAGTTTTAGGAATTTATTGTACAACATTATAATAAACAACGATTGGTTTTGTATTTTAGTTACAACAATGTTTTAATATAAGTACATGAATGTTGGAGTTATTTATATTTGTGTAAATAATTATATAGCTATTTATAACTAACGGTACGTTTGTTAGAAGTTCAACGTTTCAACCTGTTTAATAATTATAAAATTAAATTATTAGTTTATATTTTTATAAAAAGATAAATATTGCCTTAAATGGTCCACGAAAATATTAGTGTTATAAGGCATAGCAATTAAATAGTGCCGACAGGCAAATAGGAATAACTTCTTAATTATTGACATAATCAAATATTTATTTAACATTAAATATTATACGCTGCTTGACATAATCAAATATTTATTTAAGGGATGGATGCTCAGGCTGTCTAATCACCAAGAAATTTTACAACAGTATTATTAGTGAATGGTTCATATATATATACTTACGTCAAAAACAATTAAGTAAAGTTTGATATTTTTTGTTACCTAGTATTTTTTTTTCTTACACCGAATTTTTATTCCGACACAGGAGTTAATATACTGAGAAGTCTTATCGACGGTAAAAAATAATATTTAGTATATTGATTACCACAACCACGTGTAAGAGGGCTGTACTGTTTATAGTATACCAATAATTTGTATTATTGCCGAAAACAATTTAAGTATAAGTAACAGTATCCTAATAGGTATTTTATATTCATTATTCCAGGCAGGTACTATAATTTTTAAATAAGTTGTGAGGATAAATGTTATTAATTTAATTATATTATGCTATGTTTCACATGCAAAATGCAATTCTGAACTGGGAGGCACTTTATTATTCCTTACTTTAAATAATAAAAAGTTTTGCTCAGAATACGTATCTGTCGTTACAATACTGATAAGTTTTGTTAATAACGATGCCATGTTGTTGTACATATACACTTACAAATAATACGACAAAATATTTTTAAGTACTCATTTTCCAATCACAATACCTTTTGTTTACTATTCGTAATATTAAGGAATATACTATATCAAAATATTAATTAAATAAAGGAATGTCATATGTATAGGAAATTTTATAAGGCAAATACGATTCATTTAATTATGCGATTATTAATAATTCTAAACAAAAACAACTTGGCGTAGATAGGAAGCGATTGTAACGCTACGATAAAGATTTAGCGACAATCGTCCTTATCTCAAGGTACAACAACTGTTGAGCTCGAACAACTATCACAATGTTCTCTCTCAGCACATTGGCAAGTCTGCAATGGCAATACACGATCGGCAACCACCGCCACTAATAAAATCATCCTCCAACATTACTATCGGGCGATATATGATTTTCCAAATTAGTTATTACGAATTCATTACAATCTTTAATAATCTTTGTCCTGCAAATAATTCTCAAGACAGTAACTGGTTAAAATTTACACCATCTTGAACTACAGATAGTTTATCGTAGTTATAAATTTTTTCATACAATAACAAATTCGTGAATTTCAATCTTGTTAACAGAACTGTGATATTTTATCTAAGATGGAAAACCTCGCCCTAAAAAATTTATGACTTTAATTTTTGGAATGATAAATCAGACTTTAACACTTTTTCTTATTCACGCCTTGTGTCCTAGGGACTTGCTCACTGTAGTAGTCCTTACTTTACATTATTATACAGCACCTGCGTGATCTTGTATCGCCAACTACGTCGCTCGTGTGTCCGGAAAATCGTGGCACCGTGCCGGAACTCGGTGACAGAGTTAGGGGGTTCAGTTGCACCGGCATTGACTCCTGAGCCGCCACGCCTTCCGGCAAGGACGTTATACTATGATTGTTGGTGGAAGATAAACTGTTCTCCACCGGACTTCCGTTTGTTCTTATCTGTGCGCGCTGCTTTTTCAAGTCAGCCAACGTGCCTGGAAATAACAATCGATGATTTGAGGTTTGAAAGCGCAAATTAATAATTAAAAGGTGATTCAATCGGAAACCTTTACTTTAAAACTACATTAGACAAAACATATAATTCAAACAATTTAGAGGCCACTCTTGACATACTCCACGCCCATGTAAGTTTTAAATAGTGACAATAATTCCACTTTTAAAATATAATATAAAGTATTTTTGCATGTCGTAAGTCAAGAAATGGTCTTTTAAGAGTATTATTTAATCATTACTTCTGTATCCAAATAAGGGGACTTCTTACATAACTAGTAGCCAATTAAATTGATTACACAAAACGTAAGTATATAAATTTGAAGTTACAGAAAGTGTAGAAAGAAGGCATGCATTTATAGTATAGTATCACAAACATAACTATTCTACGGTAAGTAGGTATAGGATGTTACAAGACACGAACGGAACGAGTGATCACAGGGGAAGGAAGAGGGGACACTACAGCATGCAACTACAATGAGTGACCGCTTGCCTCAGATATGCATCCTCGAGAGTCGGTGCCCCAGCACACACTCCCCACTTCCAATTACAATTTATTTATAAACCATCACTGTGCAAAAACTGTTAGATAAATGATCAATATATTGTTATAAAAACTGTGCTATACATAAATATGTATTGTGTAATTGTTACGAGTCAATTGGAGATGTCCGTAAGGATGCATATAATTACCTGCGTTAATCATGACGGTGACATGAACATTGATTTTACCATTATTGTCTGTGGTGTAGGTCGCAGTGCCGCCCTCAGTGAGAGCGATTTGGTTGGGGCTCACTACCAACTCTTTCCTACCGTCAATGGCGTCCTCGTTTTTAAAAACCTCGTTGTCTTGTCCCTCGGGTGCTTTGCGGACTCCGTTGGGCAGGCTCGGTCTGTCGTAGTGAATCATATCTTCGTCGTGAGATTTTGGAGCGCCTGGCGCGTAGTTGGAAGCGGCATTCACGCCAAATAAGGGGTTTGTTATTTTTGGTTGGCTGTAGATTTTGTCGTTGATCTCATTCTCGCTTCTGTGCGATGCGTATTGTTTAGGAAGCGCATAATCGACGTGGCCGGAGTCGAAGCTTTGATTTGAGACCGTGGAGCCAGTCGACATGCGTTTGTGACTGAGGTCGCCCGGCGGTACATTTGCTGTGTTTTGGTCATTTTCCACACCGTTTGATAGGCCCTGAAATGGTTTAAACTATTGTATTATTGTATTTCCTGTTGTTATGTATTAAAATATTAAAGATTACTGTAAAGAGCTGAACATACATTGAATAGGAAAGTAATTTATTACTAAAATACTAATTTTAGCTGCACTTATGTTTGTTAGTACTATATACATATATACAAGATTTTTTTTGAGTCCCGTAAACTACTAATTATTATATTGGACTTAAACATTTGATCTAAACAATCCAACATTGTTATCATAGACGAATAATTTATTATAATAATATGCATTTTAACAATCCTACTTAATCAGAATTCTATTTCTTTTAGAGACTTTATTATTTCTTTTTTGTTCAATGAGACAAGCAATAACTGTTCTGTGATTTTTTGATTATAGAACAATGAATCTTAACATCATTCGATTTTTTACAGATTATTATTGTCTCGACTCTACAACAATGTACCTACTATAAGTCTGATTCTAAACAAGAATTGTAGTAAGATAATTTCAGTCTGTAACCCTTTCAGTGGCGAGCCTACAAAAACTCCTAAAAAAGAATTATTAATGAATAAAAAAATCTAAATCATCAGTCTGCTATAGACATCTTTAAAAATTATGTTTATAAATATTTTCAACATAGGCAACTATTATTATCTATTCATAATATTAATATTCATTTGCATATGACCTACTTGATTAATTTGAATTAGCACTAGGTAAAAAAACAAACACGCAGATCGTCGGAAATGAAATCAATGTAGTACTTTTAACGCTAGAAAGGAAATACGATGATTTCACGAAAATTAAGGAACAATTACAAAAAAATTACGAAGGTCAACAGCAATTACCAAAAAATAACGGTTATAAAGGATATCGTTAGGTCCGATAACATACCCGATAACGGAGCCCCAATACTTGAGGTTCCTTGCGCATACGCCGCAAATTGTCATTAGTCAAAAACATTATATCCAAAGACATTGTCAGCACTCGACGAAATTCATAAATAAAACACTGAACTGCGCGAAATAAAATATCCTTTGCGAAAACAAATCGCTAACACTTTATGTTGTCACCATAAAGGAAGAGTTGAAGTGCGAAGGGGAACTTTTGTATATCAAAATGCATTATCGAGAGAGAGATGAGGAATGTGCGTGCGCGCGCGCTGACCGCGCGGACTGACGGCGCGCCCGCCGCGAGGGAAATCGGTGGAAAACTTAGTGAATCGAGGAGCGCAAACGCAAGTCGTCAATCAAACCATGCACCGGAACGGGATGCCATTTACTATATCTTATAAATTTAACACGTAAACGCTTAGATATGTTCATAATTATTTAACAAAAAGAAACTTAATCGTTGAATTAATTAAACAAAATGTAATTATATTTTTAGCATTCAGTGTACAAAAATGGCATTTAAAGAATGTATAAATGGAAAGTAAATCGTGGAACGTAAAAACTATAATGTGAAAATGCGAATGCAATGCGCAACATTTCATACAAATCAAGCCTACCTCAAACACTTAACAAGTAATGTGACGTGACACTAATGTGCTGTACTTTTTTAATACAGCAATAGTACATTACTGCAGGCGCAGGGAAGTGAGGGCTTGCGAGCCGAGTATACAGTATAGACGGCCGACCGAAGGGAGGCCGGATATTGTTACGAGGCTTGCAAGCCCCTTCCCGGCTAGGCATGTATAGTGCTTTTCTCAAAGTAATGCAATGAAATAAATAAATACAACATTCAAATAAAATAAATTACACTTGAATAACAGGATTTTTTATTTTTTTACACCAAATACAACTTGATTACTTTATTCCGTTCTTGAGAATCACAACTTCTAACATGTACCAGTAAATCCCTTTACTTAACAACTTCTAGTTATCAATCGTATTAGCGTATAAGTCTTGAACAGGCCGTTAACCTCCAACCTCTAAACATTGCGTATTCATTTTACAATATTTGTCCAAAGACAGCCATCTCCTTTTTCGTTCCCGCGACTTCTACCATGACAGCTCTGATTGCTGCTCACCGCTGATTGGCCACGCTCGCTCGTCCGCCATTGGTCAAAATATACAATAGCCAATCATAGATCAGCGCGAATGTTGCCATTCGTAACTTAAATATACCAGTAAAACTAAACAAATAACAATACTTTTTAAAAATCATGACAAGTATAAAATTGAAATTAATCTAATAATACAGATTCTTTTTTTATTCTCAGTTCGTGTATAATATAGGCATTACCGCAAATATTTTTTGGTACAATAAAGTTCTAACTTATTAAAAAAAAACGGTTGCTTAAACTGTTTATGAAGATCAACGCCATGTTGATATTCAAATTAAAAAGAAATTACTTCCCGGCCTAGGCCAGGAATGATATATTTCCTGGCGTGTTATGAGGCACGTAAGGACGATATTTCATTGCATGTTTGAGAAAAGATTATTATTTTCCTCTATTAAAGTAAATATAATAAAATTAATATAATTAAGTAACCGCTAGTTACTTTTTTTTTTTGAAAATTTGTTACTATTTATACTAACTAATTTAATTTATTTGGACGAAACGTGTTATAACACATTTCGTCCAAATAATTGAGATAAAAGTATTTATGGAAGAAACAATTTGTCCTCTTTGTTCACTAAGTATTTTATTTTAAGAATATAATAAGTATACTTAGTCAAGCTGTTTTAGATGCTGATTTGTTTAATTTGAGCTTACATGCCAAATCATTTTCAAATGTATAGGTATATTAATTCAAATGTGTACATAAAATGTGAATACTAGCTACTACGCCCATCAATAAGTTTAATTAGGTTTATCGTAATAGTTTAAACAATAATAACGGATTTACATCACCTCGTTAATGTTATGTCGATGTTTCGAAAACTAGTTATAATTACATTATTATTATGTTTGTAGTTCCAATAGTAAATATTTTATAGTTTTGACGCGGTTTACAATAAATAGCACCTAATTACAGTCACGCAAGCCGCATGCACATAATACGACAGCTTTCGTTCCGATTTCGATATACAAATCTGATCTTGATGTGCAAGTTAGCTCATACTTTATGATAACATTAAAAGCAACACAATTTTTATTATGCTCTTCGCACGCAATAATGAATGCAGTTTCAATGGTCGGCCACGCGTTTCGATCTTTCGACAGTCACGAGCTAATCGTGTATAATAAAACCTAGGTTGCAATGTGAGGTAATACCTAGATTTGATTACGCGTTGCATACATTGCAGCGTAGAGCACGATTGCCTGCAGTTTTCGTCACAAAGTGAGAGTAGCCCTATTTTATTGTAATGGCATTATAACTAGGTAGGTATTGCTTGAATAGCTAACTAAAAAAAAACTAATAATTGTTCCTAAATATTATTTTCATGATATATAGGAACAATATAAATAAAACGCAAACGGCTGAAAACTTTAATAGAGAACAGAAAGGTCAATCAAACGCTAATTCAAAAAAATCGAAACGTAAATAGAAACTATCATCAAATAGAATATATCACTACGCAGAGTCAGTATAAAGTTGTATTACTTACATATATATATATAACTATTATCAGAATTTATAGAACTTTTAAGTCAACTAACAATATACCCTTAGAACCAATTAAACATAAAACTGTAATCCAATATACCAATAACGGCGCGCTATACGCTCTTAACGTAAGTTTATTTGCCAGTAGCACTTATGTGCTTAGCGTAGTCTTAATGACTATTATATTTGGGTGAAGATATATTTAAAACGTATATTACCACTCTACAGAGAAGCAAGTAAATTAGAGTGCATCATTGCTTCTGTACTAATTAGTGGTGTGTTCCGCATTGTTGACCAAAAAATTCGTACACCGTAGAGAACACTAGGTTTGCGGCATGTGTTGATTTAATAAATGTGAAACATAGACTACTTTTCAATTCTACACTTTTCTTGGAGCACAAGTGAGAAATTGTAGAACAAGTCAGAACAACACTACTTACCTACTTGGTATTATCTGATTATACCTAACTACTCTTAGGTAATAAATAAAATATTATTTCTGATATTATTGTAACGAACCCTATACGCCATTATTATTGGACCAATGTCATTTTTAATGCAATGCATCTGTTATAATCGTCTAGATATGTGTAGAGATGCCTGTACCTATCAAAATCTCATTATCATCTAATTGTCAGTCTACTGGGTGGCGAAAAAAACATGTAAATTGAAATGATATTTTTTGTAAAACGAGCACTTAAGGTCGCGTTTCTACGTAAAGAAAGTTCATTCTTAACTATGTAATAACGCCCTATATTACGTCAGTTACAACCTTTACAGTTACTGATCCGCATTACGGATTTGCACAATGTACAGATTAATAAGGATGATAACCTCATAACCCATCCGGACTCATATTGTTAAACAAAATTAATGAATCCAATTAACACACAGTGTTCTAAACCTAAGCATGAAACAATTTAAAGCAAAAGTATTAATTATGAATTTAACATACAGATGCAATAAGCATTAATTACACGGACGTTTAGCATTCAGATAACGCTAGTTATTTAATTTATCAACGGCCTTTACATTTGTCTATACTTTCTGGAAATATGCCAATGAAGAAAATAATAATCCGGTAGTATCAAACACGGTTTGAAACGTCTATTTCCATACTGCTCGACACGTCTTGCGTACTAAAATTCATACGACGGAGACATGAACTTAGCCTCGTTATAAGGCTCAGATGTATGTTAAAACATAAATAAATTACAATGAGGAATGATGTAGCGTGTCGTGGTAGTAGTAGTTTCCCTTTCACAGTAAACAGTAGCAGTTACATTTTCGCGGGGGCGGCCATGTTTTTTTTTCTTTCCCGCGCGAAAGTCGAAAGCTATTCAGCCTCAAGTGGCCAGACGTGACGTATTTAGATTGTGGGCTGCACGAGATGAATGTCAATTATGATAATTTTAATTACGTGTGCTCGATGTTGCATGGAATGTTTACTACGCTGATTGCAGGTACGAGAATGCTTTAATGTTCACTATAGGAAGTATTCAGAGCGAGTGGATTTATAAGTAGAACAGACCTAATGGCTATTAAACATGAAAATGTTTAGTTGAATTTATAAATTTCACCAGATAATTATTAATTAAAATTACCAGATCTGAAATAATTTCTTACATTCAGCCGTTTTACATTTTTGTCTACTTAATATTTTTATTAGCTATTCTGTAAATATTTCATTTTAGTCTTCGAAATTGGCATCTGTTCGTAGAATACAAACATTCCTAAAAATTGTGACATTACCAACGTAGTGTCGAAATAATACTCCACCCACTCGACTCAGTCCTTTTTAAAGAAAAACATGATATACCTACGCAGTTGATAGTTTGACTAACATCTACATAAAAACTACAGGTATAAATACCCAAAAAACGATTTAATATATTGTAGCTAGGAGCTTTAAAGTGTATTAATATACAATGTTAAATACTAGTAATACTACGATGCGATAAATGCGATAATCCATTTAAATAAGTAAAAAAAACACCAATAGATGGCACTGTTGCAAGAACTCAATGGAAGCGATTATTTAAAGCGGTATATTTAAATTTAATACAAAACAATAACATCAAGTCGTCACAGAGATCCATTACTATTAATTACATGATAGAGTGAAGAATTGTACTACAGAACGTTCTACAGTGTCCAAGTATAGTCCAAATGACTACTAATTATTCGTGTGAAATAGAGTTCAATAAAATAATTTACGAAGTCTAAGCAGAAGTTTAAATTGTAATGGCAGTGCAAGTAAAATATAACTTTTTAAAAAACAGGCCAGTTGCCTTCGTAAAAGTACCCTCAACACAAACAACCTGCTTTTTCCTTTGTATTTTAAAAAAATGTTTGCTAGTGTAGCTATTTCAGATCGACCGTTATGCTGATAGTTATTGGTTACACTCCGCAATTGTAGGTACTTATATAATGGGCAGTTTATATAATTAAAACTATAAAATATTAACATCGTCAAAGCTCCAATTAGTTCAATAATTGATACTGTATAATCGATATTATAACTATTGAGCTTAAATAATATTAATATTTAAGGTTGCAAATCGATTACTAGGGCATTGTGAAACAAACCATAATAGCTTTAGAGTGATTTTTTCCAACTCAAAATTTTAATGTGAAATTGTCACTTTTGGCGCGAATTCGCTAAATGTGAGACCCGCATCTCGGGGGAGAGCTGTCCAGTATTGGATATCATTTAGTTAAAAATGATGAAATGATGACGCGCTTATAGAAACTACCTATTCATTTTACCTGCATATCATCATCGACGACTGAGTCGAAGGTTTCTCGCAACCTGGCTTCCCCTCGAGCGTCCGCCTTCGCCGCCATTTGTTTTTCGCGCAAGGATGTTCTTCGCACTGATCGTACTCTGCACAGTATAAAAAAATATGTAATTGAAACCAAAACAATTGTCTCATTTTCTGAAAACAAGCTCTTTGCTCGCGCCTTCACTCTACGCATGCAAAAGACGAATAAAAGGTTATTAAATAACTATGACCCATGATTCCAAAATTATACGTAATTAAAATGATTTTTTATAGTTAAACACTGACACCGCTTGTCAACCTCTCTGTTTGAGCGATTTTTGGATGACTTTCCAAAAATCCCTTCTCATTTAGGTACGCCATGCAAGAGATCTCCATGCAACTTTTTAAACTTTTTTTCGGCTGTCTCAATACAAAAACGAAATCCCAAATTATTTTATCCAGTATTAAGGCAGAATTAGTTACACAAAATCCCTACTAATATTATAAATGCGAAAGTAACTGTCTGTCTGTCTGTTACGCTTTCACGCTAAAATTACTGGACCGATTTAAATGAAATTTGGTACAAAGAAAGTCTGGAACCTGAGAAAGGACATAGGCTACTTTTTAACCGACTGCAAAAAAGGAGGAGTCCCACGCGGACGAAGTCGCGGGCTAAAGCTATATGAATATAAAAACGTTTATTATTATTAGGTAAATGGCGTCAGTCCCCTGAATATTGAAGGAATAGTCTCAAAATAATAATTAAACTCGATTAATTCTGAAAACAAGTAGTATAATAATAGCGTTGCATCAAAACGCAATTTCCGGTGTAGGTAGTTCATTTCTTCAATATATATAACAATATACTACTAGTGGTTTGACCGCCCGTGGAATCACCCATATAGGAGTAATTATCTACTAGGGCTTCAGATAAGAAGTGTGTATGGTTACCGGCTGCTGCTCGCGGTGGACGAGGAGCGGCGCGCGCCGCGCAGGCGGTCGGCGCCGGCGTGCGAGGCGCGCCGCCGGTGCTCCTCCTGCTCCGCCGCCAGCCGCAGGATGCGCGCGCGCATCTCGCCCTCCTCGCAGATGTCTTAAACAAACAGATTAATACTCAGCTTACAATTCCTAGAACTTAAGTAACTAGCTAAATAGCAAAGGAATTTATTAAATATATCAATATTATTTTTAAAAGTTTTTTATCTGTGACTAAAATGATCGAAACGACGCCATGTTGCTAGTGACAAATTTTTGGAATAGTTGCTGTTAAAATTGTCACTAAAATATACTGTTCATATTCTAACTTGATTAGAATGACAGATGTCACTTCATTGAACTAGTTTTGATATCCTTAATAAATTTTGATTCAAATGTGTGTGCCCTTGCATTTTAGCAAAAAAAAATAAAGAACGCTAAGTATAAATACTTCACAAGTATAAATGATATTATGTTCTGAAAATACTGAAATATAAGAGAAAATCAGATAAATATTTATATTTAGTAACCATTGCAATTACCTGCTGGCGTTTCATCATGCTTGTTTCTCACATTTAGATCAGCTCCGTATTGCACCAACAGTTCCAAGACTTCTAGCTGCAACAGAAGACAAAGAAAAGCATGATTATCATTATTTGTGTTTAATGGACCATTACTGGCACCTATCAGTATAATCAAATCAAGTCAAATTAACTTTATATTCAAAGTTTATTGAATGATACAAGCGAGCCTTTAAACGTTGGATGCTGACCAATCCTCATCAAACCAATTGTTTCTGGATAAGGTGTTTAAGATATCAACAACACTTTCAGTGTCCATTTAAATTTGTTTCAAATTACCTATGTCAATAAATATAATTAATTTCGTGTATCTAAAGCTACCCCATACAATTATTACATTTACTTTCATTTATTTCACCGATGTTTTCCATTTGTTAGTAAATTTTTTGCTCGTTAATTAAATTTGCGTGGATTTTAATGCAGTTCTCACTATTACATATTTAAAAGTTTCTTTACGGAAGGTTTTTATGAATAATACATCCGTGCAAAGCCGGGGCGAGTTGAGTTGGTAATAATATAAAATATGTATGAATAATATTTAACGTACGTGTCCCCAGCACGCGGCGGCGTGCACCGGCTGCCAGGTGTCATGGTCGACCACATCGGTCGACGCGCGGTGCTCCAGCAAAAACTCCACCACTTTTATATACCCGTTCGCAGACGCGATGTGAAGCTGAAATGTTACAAAAAAATAACATTTTAATTTCTGATACCTTCGCGGTTATTACACATTGAAATGAACCAACTACAACGGATTTATCTCGCGTATTTTATTTTATGATAATAGATAAAACGAATTTAGCATTGGACTATCGGCAGCTTAGTTGTGCTACGAATATAGGAAGTTTTCGAAACATCACACTTAAGATACGCGAGTTAAATCCGTTACCGTTGTTTCATTATTTTTGGAAATATTGCAGTTTTTGAAATAAGAAACATATTTAGAATTGAATCAGTATGATATCGCACACCTAGATCTAAAGAGAGCTAACTCAAAAAAGGTACTTTTTCAGGAGAGGCGAGAAACTGATTAATATGTCCATATGCACGTTTTCTGTATAAATTTATACTTTTTATAATAAAGCTAGCAGAGTTATATTAGCTGAAATCAGTTTTAGTGTAGGTGGGTTTTGCTGGAATCCGATGGTGGGCATAACTCAAATCTTCCGGTTTTTGAGTTAGATCCCTTTAGATCTAGGTGTGCGATATGTACAACATCTCTTATGGAGAAATACCTCAGTTTTTTGTAAAATAATATATTACTGTGCCTTTTGCATCTCAATTCACCTTCCTATATAATGCTGGCTTAGATATAGGGAGCGAATAGATTATAATTATATTTACCAACGTTGCACCCTGGTGGTCCCTGAGCTCATCCAAATCCACGCCATCCTTCGCCAGCTCCGCGACATCCATCAACATTTTCATTTCCGTAGCCGCACGCGTCTCGTCGATCAGCCTTTGAGTCACTCCTCTAGCTGCCATTTCGCTCTCGATAGCATCTAATGTTCTCTCCTCTTCGCAGATGTCGTAAGGCATATTACCATCCCCATTAACCGCTAGTAAGTTTGCACCTCGCTGTATTAATATTCTAACTAAGTTAAGGTTGCCGCAAGTAGCTGCCGCGTGCAGAGGCGTCCATTTTTCACTATCCTCAGCATTGACATTAGCGCCGTGGTCTAATAGTAATCTCATCATGGCTTCATTGTTGTCAATACAACATTGGTGTAACGCGGTGAGCCCATCTTCGTTGGTCGCATCGGGAGTGACCCCGCGGGCAAGTAAGCGGCGCACTGTAAAATATACTCACGTAAACTTACTATTATTTAATTATTTTTTTTTAAGAAATGGTTAATATTCTGACATAACTGAAGTAAATATTTGTGTGATAAACATAAGTTTTCGGTCTCTAAACCGATCTATACAAAGCTCAAAGCTTATATGCCTAGATACATTAGTTTATTTTCTTGCGTTCTGCTAAAAGACATATTCTTATGGTAGGTATAGAATTGTCGCGTACTCTACGATTGCATGTTTATCAATGTCAAATAGATAAAATCTTGTTAACAAGCAATACTAACGGTCGGAAAATCCAAATATAGAATTTATGACGTACGTTGTTTGTATTTTCAACCGACGAAAAAAACGGAGGAGGTTCTCAATTCGACGCGTATATTTTTTGTTTTTTTTTTTTTTTTTTTTTTTTTTTAATGTATGACCACGCATAACTTTTTACAGAGTGGTTCGATTTTGATAATTCTTTTTTTATTGGAAAGAGTATACTCCAATGTTGGCTCCCATTATAATTTGGAAAAAAAATCCAACCTTAAGGGTAGGAAAAGAGGGGATGATTAATTTTTCACGCACCGATTGTATCGTATGACCACGCGTAACTTTTTACAGAGTAGTCCGATTTTGATAATTCTTTTTTTATTGGATAGGGCATACCTCAAAGTTGATCCCATATAATTTTGGAAAAAAAAATCCTACCCTAAGGTGGTATAATAGGGGTAATTTATTGTTTACTGAAAGTTAATAGCAAAAACAAGGTAGGTAACTATTTCAAAAGTATTTAAAAATTAAGCATGTAATAATTTGTATAAATTATGGTCACAGAAAATTATAAAATAATAACTTTTTAATAAAAAAATTTAACCGCCGAAAAAAAACTAAAACGCAGCAGAAAACAATAGCGCACTGAAAAGTAAAAAATAATAATTTTGTCTTTTATAACGACTATAGACTATTATTATCGACTATTATTTTTGTTGTAACGTCTGTTATTTTTGGAGTCGGTGCCAGCTGGTGCAGCAACTCTTCACTCTCAACTCACTAAGGTGCTCAAGTTTGTTTGAGGCTGGTACCGACTCCAAAAATATCAGACGTTACAACAAAAATAATAGTCGATAATAATAGTCTATAGTCGTTATAAAAGACAAAATTATTATTTTTTACTTTTCAGTGCGCTATTGTTTTCTGCTGCGTTTTAGTTTTTTTTCGGCGGTTAAATTTTTTTTTATCAATAACAATACGTTCTTGTATAATGTTTAACAATATAATTCACACTTAAGTCCAAATCTTCGGTATAATGTATTTAATAATAATACCCGAATCACTCAGGAAAGAATAGTTAAGTACCTAAGTACTTGGTAAAGATTCTTATTGTAAATTTACATGATTTTACCCCTGTTTTAAAAAAAGCATACGACTGGAGTAATATTATTTTTTATATTAGGTACCTTCATCGATGTCATTCCTGGCTGCAGCCTCCAAAACCATCACACTGTCGCTGAAATAAATATTGCGTTTGGTGCTTTTCTCGCGCTTCGCTCGCGAGCGCGCCCATTCCTTTTCGCGTTGCTGCCATATCTTCAGCTGATTTAAGCGACGTCTGTGAAATATACAAAAAAACATGTATCAATATCATCCGAGTCAGTCGGACGCTTAAATATTCATACAAACCATAGACAAGAATTCATTGAAAATTTTAGTATAATAGGAACAATTTTGTTTTCAGTAAAAGATAAGGTATAATATGCGCGTCATATTTATCCTACTCACATTACTGCAACAGAAAAATGCAATAATTTAGCAACTGTTACAGAGACTCGAGTCACAAGACTCGCTGCAGCTTCTATTAATACGTTCAGACCATTAACATGTATAAATTCATGTTTTAAATTTATTTTTATTACGAGTGTAACCTCGAAATAATACATTTAATTTATATATATGGATAATAAAAAACATTGCACCAAGAACAGTTGGTGTAGCAGTGCTTGCGTTACTCAGTCTGTTAAGATTAAAATAATACCTACCATGCAATTGAAGTAATAGGCCTATGCCTGTCAATAAATGAATAAAACAAAAACCTATACATACAAAGTAATAACGAATGAATATTATTGAATATTGCTCTTGACCTGTAAGGTTAACGCCAGTCCTGATTTACTAGTTATGCGAGTTAATTTGCACTTCTATAAAAATTCAGCGGCCGACACGTACCTATTGAGACAGCTTCATACAGATCCAATACATAGATTAATTAAATCAGTACAAATGTATGATACCTATAGTGGGCCTGGAATACTAGGCTTTAAAGTATTGTTTTTTTTTTCTGACTGTTTTTATTTATGTCCTAACTAGCAAAAACTCTATCCAAGTAAGTAGATACGAACCAAATTTCAATGGAGTGTATGGGTACATGCAATAAATTAGGTAAGACGAAAGAGTCGTGAAATTGAAAATTGACATTCAATTGACACGTAGGTAGGCAGTTTGCTAAACTTGTTGCTTACGTGCGAATACATAAACTTATATAGGTAAGTATGTATACACCTACTTAGAGAGTTGTCGCACTTAAATAGCTACAACATGTTTTACAGCATTTACGTAGGTAGGTAGGTATCTAATTGTTTCTAAGTTTTACTAACTGCAGCTATATTGAATCCGCAATGTGCTTACAGTTAGTAAGTAAATAATTATCAATTTTCGTTGAAAAAAACATAATATGTCGATACATATAATAATATGTACGATTACAAGATCGAGTATACCTTCCTAATGGAAAATTATAAATGTAAAATGACTATGTAAATGCATTCTACACAATTCCTTCGCGTAACTATTAAATATTCTTCTATACAGGTATTCTATTAATAAGTACGCAGTAGTATATATTCAATAGTCTGTATTAAGTATAGCGTATTAGGTAGGTATAGTTAGTAAATTAATCATTATTTAGATCAATTATTACAGATACCTACCTAATTTAACACGATCGTTAGTTGATTTTGTAAACACCTGCCTACTTGTTAGTTAGTTGGCAAAATAAATGATCCTATTACAAAATAAGTATAAGTAAATGATCTCATCTATACCGACATTGACACAAGAATATATGTAAAAATTATAAATTACAAAATAAAATGAAAATGTGAAACAGATTAGTTTAAAAATTGTCAGTCATTGCAACAAACAGAACAATATAGAGCAATTTATGTGGATTAATTTCGCTAACAGCGTTTCGTGTTTAACGCTTAATCCCTCATGGGCCGTTAACAGACGACGATCATGCAATCGTCAAAAGAGAAAACAAGGTTTCACTTTCTGTTTGTCTGTTACTGTCCCCTTATCAAATTTATATTTCTTTGGTTGGAATAAGCTTAGCTACGTGAGGTCATTTAGTAATGCCCTAAGGTTCAAGTATAACGTTATAATTATATTATCATTTACAAAGTATTCTACTTAATCGATGGATTTTTTCCAGTGAGTAGGATATAGACATTATGTTACATACCTACATTGTAAATAAAAGAACCTAGTGAGTACTTTAGTTAAAATTTGACATTCCGGGCTATCCTTGAAACGATAAAAAAAATCAGAAATGTGGTACCTACTATAGCCCCAACAATCTTTGAATATACATTCACGAAAACTACATATAAATATTACAAAAAATAACAACTGTTTATAGGTTAACCCTTTTCCATTACTGTTTAAAAGTAGGGACTCTAAACATTTCACATATATACAAAATAGGTAAACTAAAAAAGCCTATTTTCGTTTTGCTATCCCAAGAAAATATAAGGATAATTGAGTATTTGATATGTCTAAAGAATAAATAAATAAATAAAGTTTCCAATTTCACGCAAAGGAAATCGGACTGGAATTCAGATACGCATGTACCTAATAATTAATACGATTAAGGAGAAAAATGAAGCGAAGCTAATTAATAAACAAATTCGGTGGTCATTCAATTAATATTTTATCAGGTAGGCCTTATCTTGATCGCCTCGAGAACTAATGGTCCAAGATCCCAGAGCGATCTGACGTAACTTATTTTCTGACGAATGAAACCTTAAGATTTCAGTAGCGTCTAGAGTGCCTTGAATATCTACGGGCTTGTGAAAACTGTCAGAGTGACACCAGGGCTGGTACCAGGTGAGAAAGGTGACTAAAAATAAGAGTTATCTTACTTATTTTCTCATGGCTCATTTTTATATATATCATGTAGAATATTATTTTAAAGTAATGGATATAAGTGTCAGACACTTGAGATTGACCAGAACTTTTGTCAGACACTTTTAAGCTACCCAAAAAATGGATCTCAAAGATGGATGAACATAAGCATATCATGTTTAGGCTCATTCGACTCGGTATGACGAGCACTTTCTAAACAGAATATGATGATGGTAGTGTTGATGATGAATCCTGAAGACTAGTATGGATCTCGAAGTTGGATGATCATAGGCATACCGTGTTTGGACTTATTCGACTCGGTATGACGAACGCTTTCTAAACACATGATGGTGGTAGTGCTGATGATGAATCCTGAAGACTACTCCGGATCTCGAAGTTGGATGATCATAGGCATATCATGTTTAGGCTCATTCGACTCGGTATGACGAGCACTTTCTAAACAGAATATGATGGTGGTAGTGCTGATGATGAATCCTGAAGACTACTCCGGATCTCGAAGTTGGATGATCATAGGCATATCATGTTTAGGCTCATTCGACTCGGTATGACGAGCACTTTCTAAACAGAATATGATGGTGGTAGTGCTGATGATGAATCCTGAAGACTACTCCGGATCTCGAAGTTGGATGATCATAGGCATATCATGTTTAGGCTCATTCGACTCGGTATGACGAGCACTTTCTAAACAGAATATGATGATGGTAGTGTTGATGATGAATCCTGAAGACTACTCCGGATCTCGAAGTTGGATGATCATAGGCATATCGTGTTTGGGCTTATTCGACTCGCTATGACGAGCATTATCTGTTTCAATCAGTGTTGGCGTCAATCGATTACAAATGTAATCCAATTACTAATTTGATTACTCAGTAACCGATTACTCAAGTAATCGGGTACTCTAGTCACAGCCAGTTTATTCCGAAACTATAAGAGCTACATTATTAAAATTTGGTGCGTAGATGTATTCTGTAAACCGCATTAAGATTTTAAAATAAAATCAGAAAAAAAAAAACAAAATTTTTGGGGTTCCCCATACATTGAACTGAAACTCAGCATTTTTTTTCATCAGACCTTTACATGTGGGGTATCTATCATCATGTGTTTAGAAAGTGTTCGTCATACCGAGTCGAATAAGCCCAAACACGGTATGCCTATGATAATCCAACTTCGAGATCCATAGTAGTCTTCAGGATTCATCATCAACACTACCATCATCATATTCTGTTTAGAAAGTGCTCGTCATACCGAGTCGAATGAGCCTAAACATGATATGCCTATGATCATCCAACTTCGAGATCCATAGTAGTCTTCAGGATTTATCATCAGCACTACCATCATCATATTCTGTTTAGAAAGTGCTCGTCATACCAAGTCGAATAAGCCTAAACATGATATGCTTATGTTCATCCATCTTTGAGATCCATTTTTTGGGTAGCTTAAAAGTGTCTGACAAAAGTTCTGGTCAATCTCAAGTGTCTGACACTTATATCCATTACTTTAAAATAATATTCTACATGATATATATAAAAATGAGCCATGAGAAAATAAGTAAGATAACTCTTATTTTTAGTCACCTTTCTCACCTGGTACCAGCCCTGGTGTCACTCTGACAGTTTTCACAAGCCCGTAGATATTCAAGGCACTCTAGACGCTACTGAAATCTTAAGGTTTCATTCGTCAGAAAATAAGTTACGTCAGATCGCTCTGGGATCTTACTCTATAAGCCACTGATGTACTAAAATGTTTGTACAAAGATTTTATAAATGAAAAAGATCAAACAATCGACGGTGTGCTCGTGTGTTGTAAATAACTTTATGGTGTTGACACTGTTGTATCAACAGGCTATACCAAACACCCATATGGTAAGACTCGTCACTCGTGCTAGCTATTTCAGGAGCTATCTATTAGATCTAGTTATATCAATGGTATGATTAATTTAAATCCACGTTCAAAAAACATAGTATACTCATGTACCTATTAAGCGCAAAACAAGCCACCGAGTGCCACCCTCAAAAAATATGGTATCGTTTATGATACCTACGATGTACTTATAATAAGAAGCTGTAACGTTTTTTGATTGTTATGAATAGTTATAATAACGATAACACTAGCGCTTACCTATAGGTATAAGACCATTCTCTAATAGGTGACAACATAGTTTACGTGTTTGTCTGAACATCGCTGCATCGTCGACTACGTCATATTTTAAAGCTGCCTGTAAGACTAATATGAATAATTGAAAACATTTTATTTTTCAATTGGTACCTTATTTTTTTGATGGCTAATTAATACCCGTGCCTACATGAAATGACTGCGATAAGGTCGCACTGTAGGTATATACATATACTTATCTATTACATATAGGGAGCTATGTTTATATCTGAATATAAAAATGCATTAAAAACTTATATTAATAATGCATTTTTTAATATTTATACTTTCTATGCTCAAAATCGATACGATGTGATTGCTCATTAAAAAAAGTATGAGCGAAAATAACCTAAGTAGCGTTGCATCGATGTTCCAAATGGGCAGTTGGAAAATTGAGAAATTAATTAAATACAATTTTAAGCGCAGGAGTAAGCGTCTCACCGCCAGTACGTATAATACTTGAAATGAAACTAAAAAATAAATATATATAACCGTGCCTCGTACTAATCGATATCTCTGACAATATAATCTAAGTCCTAATACGGGTATCAGCGAAGCACTTCAATACATCACGCTTATCGAGTTATACCTATTTCCTTTTTATTTGATAGGTAACTATTTGTTAACAATGTGTAAGGAGTAGCTTCTCAAATTAGCTCTCTGTCTCTAACTTGAGCTTTCAGATAACTCTCCCAAAATTATTTTGAATGATTAATTATTGTTTGTGTTGTTCCCATTATCAAAAGGTGCATACTAGTAGTATAACCTACTCGGTTCATCCATGTAAATCATTAAAATTCTTTATAGAAGACAATATAGCTACTATTCTCAAAGCATTAAATGTAAACAGAACAAAAAACCAAGAATTTTGTTTATAAACAATGCTCTACACTTTGAAGTTAATTATAGGCACAAAAAAATATATTATAGCTGTAAAATTATGACCGGGTCCCAAAATACCTTCAAGATATTCAGTGAAAATTTATGTGTTGCATGTTTATATTCAACATTCTTGATATGAGAAAATGAAATGTCTTCAAATCTTGAAAAATTAATGAATGTAAAAATACCCAACTCTGTGTGACTATAAATAAAGCATCATCATCTACATCCACAAATAAATATTAAATCAATGTAATCTTGGTGGGAAAATGATCCTTCCTGACATAAAAGAACTCTTTGAGGTTGTATAAGTCTGACTAACAATGATAATTACTTGTTTTATTATTATTGCTAAACAATTACCTACATGCTTAATACAATTATGTTTATCAACAAATAAAACAGTTAAATGTAACTATATATAAGCATATAAATGTAACTCATATAAACACATTTTGGAATAAAACAACTATAAAAGAATTTAACTTGCATATTTAATTTTATTGGATGACATTTCGGAACCTTTACATAACTATAGCACAACTTAGCTGGCAATAGTCTACTTAATGCTAAAAAATTTTTGTTTCATTCTGATGTGTAATAACCGCAAAGACATCAGAAATTATTATCATAACCACAGTTTTCATCCTGTAAAAATCAGTTTGATACAAATAATATCATCAATGTCCTAATACAGACTGAGCTAAAGGGGGGAAATTAATTAAGAACCTCTTCTTATTAACTTTATAATTACTTAGTTTTAAATATTTATAAGAAGGTACATACTTTCGTGCCAGGTGAAGTCGTTCTTGGGTAGTAAGATGCTCGACCTGAGCCATCTCCAGTACCAAGTCGGAATGCTCCATCTTTCACTGACACCTGTGAAATGCCCATAAATGTTAAATATACCTATTATGAAACTGAAGCATAGAATCATTGTTTTATCCCAACACTAACTCCAATTCTATACACAATTAGAACTATAAAATATAGAAAATACTTTTGTTATCATACCTATAAAATTCAAGTTGCTGATGTTCCATAATTTAAGTAAGTATAAGAAAAACAAAGTCTTGACAACTTCTTGACCTAATGGTCAGTTACATTCGCTAAGAATATTTGGATTTCACCTGTGACCACAAATTGTAGGATGAATGACAAGTATATTTGTTTATCCAAGAACCGAGCCAGATTTTATATATAAGAATAAGATCACATGGTACTCCTTCCCAGCTTTATTTCGTTTACTTTAATTTATTACTTAATATGGACAGTATTCTTATTTATGAATACATAAAACTAATAGTTATACTCTTTATCCCCATTTACATTAGTTTATATATCTTTTGTTAAATAAAATTTTGCATACCGTCTTCAATAATTCATACACTTATGATCACAATCTATAATAATTGTTGACAAGATAAATATAACTTAGTAGATAGGTACACTACTTAGGTAACAATTAAGAACTTATAATAATATAGTCCAGTGATTAGTGACAGAAGTTTTCATATAAATGTTTCATGTGTCTAAATATTAAACTGCTAAACTTTTGATTATTTTTACTACCACTAACAAAACCACAAGAATTTTGAAATCTATTATGAACTTGAGAAAAATATGATGTTGTGTCCCTTTGATAACTGATATGATAAGATAATAGGTAGCCATGATAGTCCATTCATTACAAGTAATCGCTAATCTTATTGGAGTTGGGAGCGATTTAAACTCGGTTCACTTAACACTCGAAATACTACAAGAACGAAATTATAAACAAGTAAAATTTAGAAAGGCGTCTAGATCACAGCTAGTTTACTAAAATTACTTTTGCTGACCAACTCTTGCAAAAATAAATCGTAAACTACCAAAATACAACTTATATGTGACTTCTATAAAATAGTTGTACAATTACTTACCGCTATATTTCTTTAAAACTAAGCAAAAGTATGTTTCATTTTAATCTTGACATTCGCCACACATGATAAACAGCTACGCAGAAAATGTAGCTCTAAGTTATAATTCCACAACCAACTAAATTAAAAGATTACACTTTGATTACAAAAACCTTATAGTTTTAGAGCATTTTCCGTTATTTTCGTGAAAATTATAAACAAGGAGAAAAATAACTAAGCAAGGCGAGCGGTACGGTACATCAATCATCATATGCCTAGTGTTACCAGTTGAGAAAATTTAATGTCATGATCGAACAACTGACTGTTTCCATTTATGCTCATGACATTAAATTTTCATCACTGGTAGCATCAAGCACATGATGATCAAAATTCATAGACCTTCAAAATTATACATTACAGAAGAGTTATCTTCTATATTATAATACCTACTTTCTTCTATCCATAGAGTTTAAATATAATATAGACATGGCATCCATAAGCCAACAAACGAGAGATTTAATTTATTTTGTTTTACACACGTTGAATAATAGAGTTAAAATAAAAAAAAAAGTTTTTATTACTTGCCATTTACAATTTTGATAAATTGCATTACATTACCTACATAAAATCAAACAAATAAAATTTCAGAAACTAATTTTTTTTTTATTTAGATATCATTATTATTTTATTGTTCATTGTTGTTTTTAATTATTTCATCATTCTTATGTTTAGGTACCTACCTATATCAATTTATTTCACATTATAACTATAAGGTCAAGGCTTCTAATTCTGGCACATTTTTGAGCTAGATCAACTTTGGTTAAAAAATTGAGACGTTAATTTTTAACTATTTACCCATGGCGCGCCGAAGTGGGGCTATTCCGTCATGCAAGCAGTTTCCCTAGAACTACGCAGTATTTTCAAGTCTTAGCTAGTCGAAAATGAAGACACGTCGATTCCAATCAAATATGTGTTACGAGACCTTACGAACCACCGACTCCAAAAATATTAGACATTACCTACAACCAAAATAATAGTCGTTAAAACCCCCGACAAAAAAACATATAAGCCGTCTAAAAAGTATAAAAATAATAAAGACTTGATATTAGGTAGGTACCTAAGTATTAATAGGTATTTCTACAAAGAAAACGTCACGTCGGGGGGACCGCTCATCATTTACCTAATTGTACCTATCTATATTTACCTACTATGTATCGAAATCTAAGGTCCCCCCGACATGACGTTTTCTTTGTAGAAATACCTATTAATACTTAGGTACCTACCTAATATCAAGTCTTTATTATTTTTATACTTTTTAGACGGCTTATATGTTTTTTTTGTCGGGGGTTTGTTAAAATTTTTAATTTATTTTTTTTATTTCATACTTTTTGAAAGTAGGTAGGTAACTTATTATTTTTTTAACCAATTTCCATTTTACATGGAATTCTGTAATGTACGTGTGGTCCTCTTTCATTTGATACCTCACTCGGTTATATTTGTAGTCATTTGGTTAACCATTTCCACACTTTCAGTCCCTATATTTTTTGAACTACTTAACCGATTTTCATTATAATATCAATTTTGTAATGTACACGTGATCCTCTTTCATTTGATACCCCACTCGGTTATATTTGTAGATATTTGATTTTCCATCCCCACTTTCACTCCCTATATTTTTTGAACGGCTCAACCGATTTTTATTATAATTTCAATTTTGTAATGTACTCGCGACCCTCTTTCATTTGATACCCCACTCGAGTATATTTGTGGACATTTATTTTTCCATCCCCTCTTTCACCCCCCTCTATGTATTAAAGTAGTGGTCCGATTTTCATCAAACATAGCTAAGAACACTCCCGACATATTCACCTCTTAAACAAAAAAAACAGAATCAAAATCGGTTCATGCGTTTGGGAGCTATGATACCACAGACAGACAGACACACACACACACACACACACACACAGACACGTCAAACTTATAACACCCCGTCGTTTTTGCGTCGGGGGTTAATAAAAGACAAAATTATTACCTATTTTGAAGTGAAAACTTCTTTAGCGCTGAGCACTTTTTTGTATGGGTAAAAACTTTCAAACTCGCGTCAGGGTCACGTGATGCTGATTGAAAATGCGTAAGATGGGGAAGGGAGAGGAACTAGTATCTCCCACTCTTTCTACCGTGCCTGAGTGTGCTACTCCGTTTAGGTGGCACAGGGCGCTTGCGCGAATGTCGTGTGTGTTTATGTACATTGTACAGCGTGCCACGCGTATCCAAGGATGGTGACAAATTGTCATATTTGTGTACGATAGCGCAGTAAATAAACATTGTATTCTACCTCATAAATGATAGTACTTTTGTACTTATAATTAAACACAACGTTAATATTGAAGTTTTTACCTCTGCCGGCACTCCCGGAGTGCTATTTTTTTTTCTTTTCCGTTCGTTTTTTTTTTGTGCAGTTTTTTTTCGGCGGTTTATTTTTTTTATTATTATAAGTAATTACTTATTGTGCTTTATCAATTAGATAGGTACCTACTAAGTAGGTATGTTTTGGACCTTGTTCAAAAACATAGACAGAAAACTCACATCAAAGATAAAATCGCCATTTTCAAGTCATAATATTTATTTCATTGAATTTTTACACGATTGCCTATTAATTAACAATTAAACAATGAGCGGTGTAGATCTAGGCTAGGCACTATTATGTTTTCAATTGACGCATCCACACCTTGCGAGATTCTGGAAATAAAACATTAGTGACAGATAACGAAATTAATAGAACCTACTACTAATACAATAGTAGGTAATAATAATAGCTACTTTTATTTTTAAGTCAAAATATAGGATAGGTATTTGTACCTACTACATAGCATTTTTAACAGTACACAACAAACCTTAGTTAATTATAAAATGATCAATTTCTCACTAACTACTTACAAGTAGGTACATTATTATAAATTTTCACATTTAAACAACACAAACAGTAAGTACTGAAAACGAACCTACTACGCTATTGTCGATGTTGTCTACATTGTTACGATTTAAATTTTATAATTATGGGTAAAATTTACCTCATATACAAATAAATATAGGTTCAGCGTTATAGCTACCTAACATACACATATCACAACTCTTGTGATTTTACAAAAGTCAAATAATTTTTGAATACAATGATAATACCTAGGTATTTACCTACTTAGGTTAATTGTTATTAAGTCTTAAAAGCGTAGCAATTAAACGCTGCTGATTTATTATATATAGGCCTAGGTATTATTTCTTATTCAGACCGAGACTTTAACTAGGTATTTGAATGAGACAAAAGTAACTAACGGATTTAAACGCGCAACCGTCCATCGGTTTTGTATGCTAACGTTTTGGAACTAGGTATACGGTTGCTATATTCGCAGCATGTAGTGTTGACGATCCTCGAATATGCCAATATAGGACATACGTTAATTGTTTCCATGCAATTGATGATAATAGATAATTACGGAATATCAGAAATTATTATAACTTTACATTATTGAAAACATACAATTTTATTTTTGTATTTAAGAGCGTTTCTTATAACAGGTAGACAACGTTTTGCGTACCTATTATTGTCATCAAAACTTGTTGCAGGCGCGACTCAACGCGGGCGCTAGCACTCAATTAAGTAGGATTTTTTTTTAGCAATCGAAATTCACTTCAGTTACTAATATTTAAGAATACAAACATATAACAAGAGCCCCTTTTAAATTACTAAAGTGGGTATCTCCTCAGGAATAAGATTACAATAATTTAAACAAGATTATAGCTGTTGCCATAAAGTTGCCATTGCAAATCGTTACAGAACATCGTTATCATCAGTTATTTTGCTTTGAACTAACCGCTATTATTGTACTAATTTATAAACGTATTTTACATTAATGTCTACCTACTTAAAACAGTCCAGTCAGTGAGACACTTTAAGAGGACTGTGAACCTGTTCATTTTCATACAAAAGGCGATAACGTTTTACACCCAGTAAATATAGTTAGATTTTTATAATTTTTGGATATGTTGTAGATATAATGAGAAACTACGTCTGTACGTTTTGATTTTTAAGAAATATTGCTTACGCTAAAATTTATTAGCATCTAAAAATCTATATATAGATCTAAAAATCTATATTTAGATCTAGCGTAAGCAATATTTCTTAAAAATCAAAACGTACAGACGTAGTTTCTCATTATATCTACAACATATCCAAAAATTATAAAAATCTAACTATATTTACTGGGTGTAAAACGTTATCGCCTTTTGTATGAAAATGAACAGGTTCACAGTCCTCTTAAGATTTTAGTATAAAATAAATATAAAACATCAATACTGCACTTACAATAATTGCAAGAATACGTTATAGATCCAGCAAACTCTGTAACTGGACTTTTAATGCAGACAATTTAGTACCTACTTAACCCTAAATTAACAGTATTTATAAGTAGGTACCTAAGCAGCTTTACCTAGGTAAGTTGGTAGGTTTATCTAAATAACAATATAACATCTTGCCACTTAGGTATGGTAAATATACAATGTTTATAAATAAATTTAGATAGGAAATATTTTGAATAAGTATCTAAATTCAATATAGACGTAATAAGTATTAATTGTGAATATATTTAAATGATTTTGTTTTTACGTCTCACCATAAACGCAGCGTAACAATTGGCCCCGAAAGTTAATTTTTACGCTTCGTTTTTTCTACCCCTATCTTCAAAATAAGGACGAATAAGGTATACAATAAAGTAATATTATGTATGTTAAATACTGTGTGATTTTGTACCTATATCTATTTACTTAAAATTGATTTTAATATTTTTCATGTTCTTAACCCTTTGATACACCTATAAAAACTTCATTTTATAGAATTCCAAATGGCACTAAAGATCAAAATTTACACACAAAAATATTTTTTCAAACAACCTGTGTTAATGTTGGCATTAATGTCATGAAATTAACCCCAATAATATAGAATTTAAAGGCAATTTTGTATAAAAATAATTGTGCTACCGTATTAAAGTTTGGAATTTTTGATAGTTAGGTAGATGCGTTAGTAATAAAGTTAACGGACTCGGTAAAAAGGCAAACAACCACAAAAGGGTATTCCTGAATACTCGTAAGAATTAATCCTTACCTACATTCTGTGCACTTTTCTCTAATTCAGTTATCCCTCTATTTTGGGACTCAAACTGGCGATAAGGGAAAAAACCACTTCTGAATATTTTGTGTTTTAATGTCAGTATTGCTTACATTTGGTTATTTTAATTTGAACTTTAAAAATAAATAATTTAATATTGCAGGTTCCCGATTATATACGTAATAGTTACCTACCTACTGACTGTGATCGACAGAATTTAAAAATATCGTTTTGAAAGTATACATTTACGTAAGTATTTATGAGAAGTGTCAGATGTATTCACGTTTTTCAATTTTATAATTTATAGATTTTAATTCAAGGTTTGGGCAAACAACGTTGTTCGATTCTCTACAGAATAATCTCTTTAGTAGCTCGTTTACCTTTTTACTTATAGGCAAGAATTTCCAGCTCCTGAAGTCCAAGTGTCTAATTTAAAATGTTTTCCTATCATGCCGTCGTGTTATTTGAACTGGCGTAGTTAATTCTAAATTTCATAATCACAGCATTAGATAGATACCCTAGCCTGTCAGTAGGTATTTATAAAAATAACCACAGTCCACAATTCTCAAGTAGCTATTAGAATTTTGTCAAGATATAATGGTATTGCATAATGGACCTAGAACAAGTGCATATTACACTACAAAATGTATAAATTGTTCATATAAAATAAGTAGGGTACCTACAGGTTAGGGAACTATATTTTCTTGTCTAGGTACCTACCCGGATATTTACAAATTATATACCTACGAGTCTACATCAGCCATCAGCATGAAACGTATGTTTTGGTATGATTTAAGTTGTTTTCTTTGTAAAGATACTTTACTTAGGTGTTTTAGTTTTAAAAATAATGTAGGTATATTATTCGAGAACGATTGTACAATTTGTACGTCTATTTCATTATCTATTTTTCTTTGTGTACATAGGTAGTCGCTTACCTAAATACCTATGCCTATAATAATATTATGCGGCACGTCCAACGAGCTGATTTTGATAAACAGTCTATTTCTAATAATATTAAGTATTAGGTACTTAGAGGTATATACACGACACCGAGGTCGCATACCTAATCGTCTAGATTACCTACTTGAAAACCAACGACATTGATTTGGTTTCATGTTGAGAATTATCCACTACGAACTACTAATCTGTCAACCATGCACCAAATCCATCTTAAATGACTCCACAGATTATTAAAAGGTAGCTCATTCAAATCGTTACACGTTTCCGAAAGATAATTTTGTTTAAATTGTCACATTAATCGTAAAGTTCATCACAGATCACACATTGAAGAGTGTTTTAATGTCATTTTTTTCATTTTAGGGTTCTATACTTAAGGAGTGGTAACCGGTCGTGGTTACCACGGCGGGGTACTCAGGTGCCCTCGTCAGAGGAATCTTCCGAGGACGAGCTGGTGAGGAGGGTTGAAGCCATGGTGAGCTGGCGGATGAACGGTTCCCGCGGCAGACTCTGCCCAAGAGGCAAGCGCCGGACTCCCATCCGTTCGCTCTCAGGTAACGATTTACAGCTTTTTTCTTCTGTTATCGCATCACGAGACATTGATCTGAAAACCAAAAGAAAAAGAGAATAATATCTTCACATATAAATACCGAAGAAGCCCTGAAAAGATTAATTCTCAAAAGTCGTCATGTCACGTATACCACATATAATTGTCTTATGTAATAACCGCGAAGGCATCGCAAATTATCATCAAATATCCCTACTAATATTATAAATGCGTTAGTAACTCTGTCTGTCTGTCTGTTGCTCTTTCACGCCTAAACGGCTGAACGGATTTTGATGAAATTTGGTATGGTAATAGATGATAACCTAGAAATGGACATAGGCTATAAATAATCACGCCATCGTTCTTAGGGGGTAGGCAGTAGGCAGATAACTAAATTGAGATAGTGATTTTTAGTCGTTTTGGTTGGGACTTTTGCTCTTTCACGTCTAAACGGCTTAACGGATTTTGATGAAATTTGGTATGGTAATAGATGATAACCCAGAAATGGACATCCTTACTTATATTATAAATGCGAAAGTAACTCTGTCTGTCTGTCTGTCTGTTTGTTAAGCTTTCACGCTAAAACTACTGGACTGATTTATAATGAAATTTGGCACAAAGAAAGTCTGGAGCCTGAGAAAGGACATAGGCTACTTTTTAACCGACTGCAAAAAAGGAGGAGTTGCACGCGGACGAAGTCGCAGGCAGAAGCTAGTAGGTATATATTCAAAATTAAAAAAAAAAACATTAGGATTAAACCACATACAATCGTAGACCCCATTTAACTCTTAGAGTATGAATTTTCAATCATCTCTTATCAAAACCTCCCATGCAAAATTCTAGCTAGGTCCCGCGTTGTACCTATTCATAGACATCAGTCAGTTAACCCCAATAGGTTACTATTATCTGATTACAGAACAGCAGCTCACCCAGTTAATTCCAACATAGATCCCCTCCTGCACTGTCCGCGATGCGGTCCTTGCATGATGCTGGCAGGTCGACTCGAGGCACCTAGTGGATCCGAGTGGGCGACATCTTCCATCAGTAGAACTGACGGGCCTCCAAGGCTTGTACTCCTCTTTGATAGCATACTCGGCCCTTGTCGTGGTTGGCTAATACCCTCCCCTTTGTAAGAACACTCCCCTTTGGAACTTTCACCCTTGTGGCCTTCGGAATCTGACGCCACCGCTTCCCCACCGCCCTGCGTCGAACTAGAGCTTTCTCTTCGGAACAGACCTATGATAGATTTCGGATGTTTTGGCTTCTCTATACCACCTAATGAAGTGCGTGAAAAGGGAGAGAGGAGGGAAAGAAAAAAAACTCAATTCAGAATGTGTTTGAATACTTAGAGATAGATATATTAAATGTAATGGCTCATTAGCAAACATAATACATATTATAAAATATATGACAGTTAGGTAAGTGCAAGTTATAAGTAACTAAATCTATATTTTTAATTTCCAACTAGTTGAGGGTAGATATTTATAAAATATTGTCGAACTAAATCGTCTCTGCGTAGTTAAAGGTTTATCAGATTCTCGATAGTATGTTATAGCCTACATAAGTAGACTAGCAAACAAAAGTTATGTAAGTATTAAAATTTAATAAACTAATCATCGGTGATATTATTGATAGACAAGTTAAACCTATGTGGGAATAGGTAAAAACATATCTATAGGTAGGTACATGAGTCAAAATAAGGACAAAACAAGAAAAGGTGATGACACCTAAATAAGTAGGTATGCTAGAAGTTGAGTTGCCAAAGGATAAGAGAAAATGTAAAGTAATTTATATAAAAACTTTATTACAGGTACAATTTTGCAACAAGCAAAACTTTAACAAAATACATATCTGTAAAGGCGCCATTATTGTAAATAGATACAAAATAATGTTTTATTGGCTCTACAGATTGAGAATCAATAAAAATCAACATACTTACCTACCAGTTATTTTAATGGAATTACTTTTACAAATCTGAATTGAATATCTTTTGTTTTACTTTATTACAGTTCAAATAGAAGAATTCATTGTTAAAATTTTCAAATGCTTACCCAAAAAGGTCGCAGACGGTGAGCTATAAGCTAAATACTCTTTATTAGATGCCCAGGAAGGAAACTCCGACTGTTTGAGGGCACCGGAGCCCTCAGCCTCCTCTCGTTTCCATGGCAACATCGTCTCGGTTGCCGTGGGGGTAGCAACGCGCGCAGTTTCAGCTACCGTCATATATGTATCTGAAATTCATCAACAAACTGAAATTAAATCTCCTCTTTTTGACGTCCTTTTGGTCTAGCGCCCAGAGTCCCTGACTTCATAGCTATTCGAAGATTGCTGGGACAAATCCTGCTAGGGGCAGATGTTAGTGTCATCAACAAATAAATATCAGTAGCTGATTCTACGATGTTTTATATATATTACAATACAAGCTCTAGTACCGAATAACATAGTAAGTATCTACCGAAGTTCAAGATTTTCTTAGACATACAAATTGATGTGAATTTTCAATTCATTCATAGGTAGTCATTTATTACAAAAATACTAGGGTTATTATTTTCGGAATATAATTAAGCAGAAGTAGGTAGAGGCCTCTAACTATATTATGCCTCTAACTATATTTTCTGTCTATTAGAGCATAAGATACTATATTAATTATGAATATATGTGATGAGTGATAAATTATATCTACAGTTGACGCTCAGCAAGTTAAAATTTATTCTTACCATTGTCATCAGATAATCTCCTTTCATCTTCTTCAAGTATGTCTTCATTAGGCACTACAAAAAGAAAATGTAAAAATGACAACTTTAAACATATATATTTGAATAATAAGTTATAATGTTTGGAAATCTATTTTGTCATGCTGCGCCATTATCTGTTTTGTGCCTATTATTTTTCAAATATGTTGCTATAAAATGTTCTATAAGTACCAATATATAAAATATATTCTAATATACACATAAGTAAAATCGTATTTATAAACATGATACCGAAAACTGCAAAAACTATACTTTAAACATATTGACCGCTAGGGAAGTCTCTGGAAAGATTATTTATATGAATTGTAGTTAAGTAAGAACCTGTATAACGATGTATAGGTATGTATTTTTACTACTTAATATCCAACTAAACATAAATTGATACTAAACTAAGTCTAGAGATATATGATACAGCTAACGAAATGTGCATGCTTATATTCTATTTAGGTGTATTTGCGATGGAAATAAAAATAACCCACGTTTTACAATACACGTGTGATGATAATTATTTTTATTTATATACAAAAGCAAGTCTGCATAAGGATAATTATACTAAGTAACTAATTACAATAAAAACGTTGAATATAAGTTAGAAACTTATATGAAGGGAAAAACACATAAAACAGAGTTTAGGTAGGTAGTTAGTTATGTGTCCAAAAACCGTACAATAAATAGTTAATTTTTAATACGAGAAAACGGGAAAAAAGATGACGATTAGGTCAAGAATACAAGTTTTAATTAATTCAAAAACTCATAATTAAACCTCTATTTAGCATGCCAATTAATTAATCTATCGGGTGACCAAAAACATTAAATTTAAAACTTTTTCTCATATCCCTAAACGTAGTGTATCGGTGAATTTGGTTATTAGATTTTATAGTTATTAAAATTTAAGTTACAAATTTCGAAGTGGTTAGTCGTCACAAAATAACAAAAAAAATTTTGATCAACCGACAGCTAAGTCAAAAATAACAAAAAAGTTAACCTCTCAGTATCAACATACCAAAGTTGTACGTGGATCTGTCCCTTCTCCACGGTAAAGATTTCTCAACAGCCGTGGGTAGAATTTCTTCTGGCGTTTTAGCATACTGCTTGACTATCCTCGCTTTCAACGGATTAAACCCAGGCAGGTTAGCCAGCTGGTTAATGAGCGAACTACTGTTCTCTTTATGTGAGGATGTCGGACTCACTTCTTTGTAACCAGCTGTAGGTACCAGATTTGGTGCAATTTGCGTTGCCATATGAAGTTGCCAGAAGGGAAGAAAACGATAGTCAAACACAATGAAACAAGCACGGTAGGTACGGAGCGCAGTTGCTAGTCGATTGATGTCTTAGGTAGGTACTGTATGATGCTACTCATAGCAATATCGGCGTTTGTATTTGTGGCAGATTTGTTAACAGTTCTTCATAATATACCCATATTAGGTAAATTTAATTGAAATGTCCTATATTCTTACTTCCATTTATATAGTAACATATACCTATAGTATATTTTATCCCTGATACAAATCGTTTAATCGGTTTCTTCGCGGTCAATACGAAGAAACGACGCGAGTGGTGTCACCATAGCTATTATGCCGATTTTTGTAATATACTTTTTTTAATTATAGGTAGGAACTATTGAAACCCTTACATACCTACTCTCACTGGACATTATCCGGAATGTAAGTAGCTTTCATTGCAAAATCAAATTTTCAGCCAAATCGATTCTAAAGTATTGTTATATTTAATTATTCAATACTGTATAATACCTATATGCAATGCAATAGGCATATATATATATTATTTTGCGTACCTACACTTAGATCATTTATATTTTTATAAAGAAGTAGGATAACCTGAATTAGAATAATTTTCCAATGATTTATATGCGACCCAACGGATATATTTTAAAGGCGTGTAAAAGCTGCCTTAGTGAAACAATTTTTAAAATATTTTGGTATCACCTGCGTGACGTAGGCGTAGATAATATACATAGGTATATTATTAATATAATCGACCCCCTAACACTTATAACCGTAAATAAAAGTTGCTGTCAAAGAGAAGGTAACGCCAAGTTAAGTAACATAAATGGAAGAAAAGACAAATTAGATGCAAAGAATCACTTCAAACATGCCACCACAAATACGTCTCAGCACATTCTCACAGAAGGTTAGGTATAGCCATGACAATAAATTAAGGATTAGAGAGCCCAGCAAATAAAATCAAACCGTTTCAATACAACTTAATCACCCTTTAGTTTATAATGTGTTAATTATTTATAACGATTAATTCACTGACGCCGCGAATAGTTGATTTAAATCGTGCTTATTTTATCATAGATGGACCGTGATGCGACGTCACTGTCTTAACCGTTTTAAAACTCACGACAAAGTGCCAAATCAAGAATATGTACTTTAGGGATATTACTCAACAACATCAATTAAGGACCAATTCGAATTTGAATATAGAAAAGAGGTTTAGCAATTTATGATATCATTTCTGCAAATAGATTTTGTTTATTTAGAACAGAGATATAAAAAATAATTCGCCTTGAATTCGTGTAACTGTCCCTTCGACCTTTATTTTGACCCCAATGAAGGGTTCAGGTCACTCAACTTCTCGCAAAGTTTCAATATTCCCAAAAGATATCACACAAAAGATGCTGTTAATTGAACGTGTATTTTCATCATTATTATTTCAGCTACTGATTCATGCAATTTTGTTTCGATTAGTTAATCACGTTTTCCAAAACCTTTGATATCTCGGGTTATGTATTAATTTACAAAATTAATGAAAGATTGACGAGTGAATTATTCGTATACTGAACCTACTGTCGCTAGAGATGCTTCTCATAAGAACTCAATTAAGATTTTAATCATTGTCTAGTTATCATTTTTAAGTTTAATCATTTTAGGAGCTAATGATTTCAATTCGAGGCGAACTAAGCAATAGACAATCTAGCAGTAATAAAAATCGAGCTTCTATATTCAAATCCCAACATTTGAGTGCCAGTGTGTCCGCATGCGGAATACCTACGCGGGGATTTGGCAGTGAATGTAATACCGCCGTCGTCTCCTTCGCGCCGCGGCTCGCGGTCGTCGTCCTCTTGAAGCACCTCGTCTATGTAGTCTGGAATTTTCAATCAAATCATCCATCGATATACACCAAAAATAACACTTTTGCAATGAAAAGCACTAAGTGATTAAAAAATTATATCCTAGAAAACGAGCACAGTAAACTTATTAAGTAGTTAACAATTCAATTTATGCTTATGCGTATTTGTGAGACATTTAAAAAGTGTGGGGTGTTACTACAATTCGCATGCCATATAAAAACAAAAGTGTTAGCTACTAGATTTTTTTTTTTTTTGTACAAATGTGATTGAGATTATGCGAAATTGATGTTGATCGAAATATTTATTTAATAATGTGTAGGTATTAAATCTTATTATCAAATGTATAAATGAAGCAAAATGTGCTCGGCAAAATAAAAAAACTGATGAATCATTCAACTACGAGTGTATTAAAAAAAATATAAAAATAAAACAATTTAACCCACACGTGCATGCGATCGACACTCGTGATAATAATAAAGAATAAAGTAAGTACCTAATCTATAATACTTTTTTTTACCGTGCGTGAACTGTTTAGCGGAACCATTTTGCTGGAATTCAGGGAAAGTGACATGATTTTTGCCATCCTGTAAAAAGAGAAACAATTTAATCGTACAGTATTTTTGAAAGATCACCCCAAATATAATAAAGAATAATCTTTTTTATCTGAAACAAGATGTCTGTTCAAGATTGTAATGAAACAATTATAATGGACTAAACTCGCGTATTTTATTTTAATTGCTGATGTTACGAAAACTTTACAGTTCTCATATTCGTAGCCGTAATAGAGTTGTTATAATTGTTTCATTCCAATGTGTAAAAACCGCGCAAATATCAGAAATCATTAAGTTTATTCAAGGTTTTGATTTAAGATTTTGCTGATGAGGATTTAAATGAGTACTTGCACTTATTTATGTACAATACAATTTTGTACCTAGTACCTACGGCTTAGGGTATCTGAGTAAAACGAGGCAGACAGTAAGACGGTCGGATTTGGCAAACTATATGGATTCCTTGTTAGTTTAGGTACTCCGTACTACTACTGAAGCCTAAAAATCTTCTCACGCAAACTCAAGCTCAAATAGGTTTAGGGTACCTAAACGTCCAATGTGACAAAGCATAGTAGGTATATAATCTAGCTTCATCTTATTCGTTATTTCTTTTCCATAAAATGCATATGGATAAACAAAAACAAATCAATGCATTTACCTTGTTCCCTCGTTTGCTACGCTTGTGGTGATGTTTCCTGTCGCCCACCAAGCGTCGTATGTTCATGTGCGTTTTGTAGTTCACTGTAGTTCCTAGGTCTCGATCATTAACCGCGTGCCGGCTGTAGCTCAACCGACGGTGCTAGAATATTTTATTTAACACTTAGTTTCCTATTATTAGTTAAGACGCATCTCTACAAGCGTAAAAACGGTCTAGGCTAATTTAATTAGAGTGAATATGATAAGAAAGAAACTGTAGTTAAGGGCGCGTTTCCGAGATATTATCTATAGCAATGCACAATGGTACTATTGGCAGTACTGTAGTATAATATGGTAGTATGAAGTCACATTTTAAAATTTCCAATTTACAGATCTCGTAGCTAATATTATAGTCGCTAGTAGGAGATTGATTGTGTACAGTCGGCATCAAATATTTCGTAGCCATCTAGGTGCTCATATATATATCTATATGTATCCTTTTTCTAAGAGCAAAAATGGGTTAAAGTATATTCCTATACTAGCTGACAAGGCGAACTTCGTACCGCCCTATAATTAAGTTTTTTTTTTCTTACATAAAAACCTTCTCCTAATAATAACAAATACAACAAAAAAAGAATTAGTAAAATCTGTCCAGCCATTCACGCGTGATGTCGTGACAACGGAAAACGGGTTTCATTTATATGTATATATATATATATATATATAGACTATGGGCCCATGTTAAAAAAATGATGGGTCATTTGAACCACCAGATGACCTATGTAGAACGATATAAGAGCATAAAATAATAAGATTTAGCATTGTGCCGTCACTTGTAAGCTGTCCAACTGAGTGTAGGTGAGAATTCAAAAGTACAGGTAGAGTGAGTACATTTTGGTCATATATTTTTGAACGGCATTGTTACCATCGATAGATCCATGAAAAATAATACTAAAACGCGTAGTGCCGTAAAAAAATGGTGATCCAAAAAGTCGGAATTTTTTTTTGATTTTCCGACAATTTCCAGGGTGAATTTGGTCATTTGATACAGTACGGCATCAGTTTCATACTATTTCAATACTGCTTCTAATCCATCATTCCGCAACGCCGTAAAAAATTCAAGCGACAAGGAGAAAAAACCGAAGGTTGCAACCCCTCTCTTTCCGTGGTCCAGGGGTGATTTGATAAAGTACGGCTTCGGTTCCAAAACATTATCTAGCACTTAAAAGTACTATTAAAAATAATGCCGTCAAGAAATGATTGTTCATTTGAATGTATATCAATAATTATCTTAATTTCATCGTATTCTTGATTTATAAAGCTGTAAAATCATTTGATCCTGTACGGGAACTATTTTTCTAACATAATATTGTAAAATACAATTGTTATATAGTATTGCCGTTGAAAAGAAACTGTTCTGAAAAAAATTATGGAGAAATACAAAAACTGAAATTTTGCAAATTATTGCAGTAATTTAAATATCATATATTAATGAAATATAGCAGTTTTCTACATTGTATCCCATGTTTTAAATAGTATTAACATAAATAAATTAGGAAAAAATGATGCCGTAAGTACATTTTAATGCAGACCATATCTTTTAGGTTCATGAAAATGACGCTACCATTTTAAGGGTACTTTATGGCCATCTGATACAGTACGGCATTAACATATTTTTGAAGAGAACAATTGATAATATGATAAAATCACTATGACGTCTAACTGAAGTGAAACGGTTCCTCATCCGGTGCCGTTATGTCACAGACTTTTTGAACCAACGAAAATGTACGGCATATGAAAAAATATTATCTATGCATAAAACACTTTCGAAATAAATTAATTTGACGTTGTGTCAAATCACCCCCTGGACCACGGAAAGAGAGGGGGTTGCAACCTTCGGTTTTTTCCCCTTGTCGCTTGATTTTTTTACGGCGTTGCGGAATGATGGATTAGAAGCAGTATTGAAATAGTATGAAACTGATGCCGTACTGTATCAAATGACCAAATTCACCCTGGAAATTGTCGGAAAATCAAAAAAAAAACCGACTTTTTGGATCACCATTTTTTTACGGCACTACGCGTTTTAGTATTATTTTTCATGGATCTATCGATGGTAACAATGCCGTTCAAAAATATATGACCAAAATGTACTCACTCTACCTGTACTTTTGAATTCTCACCTACACTCAGTTGGACAGCTTACAAGTGACGGCACAATGCTAAATCTTATTATTTTATGCTCTTATATCGTTCTACATAGGTCATCTGGTGGTTCAAATGACCCATCATTTTTTTAACATGGGCCCATAGTCTAATACATATATAGAAGATATATTACCGCCTTGGATGATAACAATGTTAGCTCTAAGTATGTATAAATAATATAGCCACTGACTACCTGATTTCTAAGGGATCATAGCTGTACAAATATACTTATATGAATTATAGCAGGTATCTAGAGAAAGAACTAAGTAACAGAATGTGGTAGGATATTGTTAGCATAATGAATGGGGTGCTTAAAATTTCACATACACATACACGTCTGTAAGGCTTGCACAGCTCCTCGGCAAGCAAATGGTGGATCCTAGCATCGGTCAAATCCTTCTTGCTAGGATTATATTCCAATTCTTGCATATCGATATTCCACGTAGATGAATCCAATTGACTGAAACTCGGACTAAAACATACATATAAATAGTTAAGAAATATTACTTTAACTGATCTCCATCGTAAATAATTGAAACACCTTACCTTCCGTTGAAATTAGTATTGGTATAGTTTTTGAAAATGGCAGACATCGATTCTGCTCCTGAAATATTGCCGATAGTAGACGCGTTTCTCTGCATATACTCTATCGCGTCTTTCATCGCCAATTTTGAATACGTCTCTAATATTTTTGGTTCTTGACCCTATAATTTATTAATTATCGGTTAACCTATTCTACGTAGAAAAAGATAAGTATATATTTATTAGCTTCATAAATCTTCTAACCTGGTAATTCCTTAGCAAGAACGGCCGTATAAACCTATTGTCAAACCTCTTGAACTTATCTCTTATGTGGTGGTTACCATGTTTTCCTAAAATATCCTCTATACCTGCCATCAAGTGGTCCATAAACTGGAAAACAAATACTTGCTTTACTTTTTGTCGCCTCTGTAATTTATTCTTGAAAACTTGAAATGTACATTTCTAAATTTATATAGGCACTGAAAGAACTGACCCTTTCGTGAATTCTTTCATTCATCGTTGGTTTTCTCTTCTCCGCCGTTTTAACATTCAGTATCTTGACTAAAGGCTTAATGGTGATGCCTTGGATAAATACTGTAAAGTATATTACTGCTATGGTGGTAGTAACAAACATAGGTTGAAGTTTTACCACCGCCGGATCTATTAAAAGCACCAGTGCAAAGGCGACTGCGCCCCGCAAACCTAACAAGAAGGACAAAATTATATGGCAATATTCATTAGACCATTATATTGTTAAGTTATTCTATTAAATGATAAATGCTCACCTCCATAAGACATAACAAATTTCTCAACCCTATTTAATTTGTGCAATCGAAATTTATTAGCTACAGCACTGAATATGTACACTCCTGTAAAATGAAACGTAATTAGAGAATTTTAAAACCTTAGGTAACAATATAAGGAGTGATAAAGACATGATATTTACCTATAATCCGAAATACTGAGCAGAATACAATAGTCAACAACACAAACCACGTGTTCCAATCGTGGTTATTATTGACTGTGGCGACACCGAGGAACATGAAGATGATGGTTTCAGAAGAAGAAGATAGCATCTTCATCGTATATTTAATTGTCGTGTGGGATTTGTGCGATATATTGCCTTCTACGTAATTCTTCATTGTTATTCCACAAAACGTTATTCTGTCAAGAAAAAAAAATCTTAAATTTAAAACTCTATACTTTTCTTAAGAATACATAGATACATCGATGCTTGTGAATCATCGACCTTAATAAAACATAAGAAATAATAAAAAGGTGTGAATAAGTAGGTAGGTAAGAGTCCCTAAACTAATTAAGAATTAACCTAAACTTAATATAGGTAATTAAAAACAGCAACCATCTCAATATGAGTGAATATATTTTGACATAATAATGTATTTTTTTATAATGTTATAATGTAATTTGTACATATTATTTATTTCTTTATTTTTATGTTTGTTCTGACGATCTCAATATGAGTGCATATAATTTGACATAATAGTGTAATTATACTGTATGAATTTTGAGAAATAAATAAATCTGATCTAATCTAATCATTATACTCAGATTTAAATTACCTACATGATATTTTATTTTTAGATGAAGCTTTGTCATTTAAGCGATCGTCATGTTATCTGTTCGGTCTCGAGTATCCCTGTTCAATTAAAATACTTCCCTTTGTCCCCATTTCAACCCATTTCCGTCCTTGTATATGGACGCTCGAGTCGCGTGCACTAAGTGGAATGTGTACGATAAAATACAGCAGCAGAAAGAGAAAATGTAATGTGACCCATATAGATTTCAAATTAAAAGCTCTATAACGCAAGATAAGAAATCGAATGAGTAGGCAACTCGGCATATGAAAAATGAAACGAGGCTTTACAGTTTTACGAGTAGAAGACCAGCCGACCGACTTATAAAATATATTGGATAATAAAATAAATTGGAATGAAACAACTTTAACGGATTTAACTCGAGTATTTTATTTTTATTGGCTGACGTTTCGGAGCCTTTACACATATCACTTTAGCATAAGACTATTGTCAGCTCAGTCGTGCTACGATTATCGAATCTGTAAAGGCTCCGAATAAAAATAAAATACGCGAGTTAAATCCGTTAAAGTTGTTTCATTCCAATGTATAATAACCGCGAAGGCATCAGAAATTATTATAATAAAATAAAATAAAAATATATTAGATAAGAACATTTAAATAACACTAGAATTCTTAGTAAAAAATGTAACGAGAACATTTATGATTTATGACGGCGAATATTAATATTAGCATTATTTTATTTTCGTTCTGTCGAGTACGGCCTTGGGCGATTTTCACTTTCATTAAGTATATTTCTACCGGATGTTTTATTTTATTGGGTATCTTGTAATTTTATTTATGCCAAGCTGGGGCAGATCGCTATACTAGGTGGTAGGGCCTGTGGTCAGTCACGGTTAAAACTCACACAATTATAGGCTTTGAAGCCTCTCATCTGGTGGCTCGCCAACCGTTCGGTTTTGCAGTAAAAGCCCACCAGCTGGCCAACTATGCTTTAGTATTAGTTCAAAAAAAAATTACTAGGTATACAAAATACTTACGCAAGGATTCCGCTCATATGGAACATTTCAGCATTTAGGTATGCCAAGTACGCCATTACAAAAATGAAGATCGGTTCAATGACCCTGACTTCGTGCGTGAACCGTGTGACAAGCCCGGTGGCGAATCCCCACACGACGCCGATGCAGGTGCCTCCGACCGCCACCACGAGGAACGACGCCAGCCCAGCCAAAAAGTCTGTATACACGAGCCGGGCTGTTCCCATCTCCCTAATTTCAAAAATAAATACTTAATAATATATTTTGATGTACTAAAATGTAAATATATTTTTGCATAGCAAAAGTTTTGTTAAATAGAATATAATTAATTAGCTAAAGTACTGTAGATACGTCATAAAAGAAATTAATATTTAAATCAATACAAATACATTTTTTTGTTAAATTTTTTTACCTATTTTTTACAGTTAACTTTTAATTTTAGATAATAGATGTATTAAAGTTTAAAATACCTACGTATAAGTATTAAAAAAAAGTCCATAACAATGGATAAAATTGTACGCTTAAGTAAATTTATTATTATTTTCTTGTTACTTTGAAGGTTGATCCCTCTCGCTGCGAAAATTGCTATTGATATTTATTTCATTACGTTGGAGTTCGTAACAACCACTTTTGTGCATACTTTTCAGCACGTCTGCCGCAGGAGATATGGTTATAAGAAGTAATTTATGAAATGTCTGGTTTCAGAAGATGTCGAGACCAAATAAAATTAAATCAGTTAATTATATTCTTGATATTTTTTTTTAAAAAAGGAAATACTACGTATTTAGGTACCTATTAACAATACCTCATATAGGTATTCTAAATTATCTTATGTCATCATACTTACGTGTAGGCCTCAAACATGTGATATAACACAACTGTGACTGCGTCATTAAGTAGAGACTCTCCAAAAACAACTATGTACAGAACTTCATCCACGTGGATCTCTTCAAACACTGCTAAGACCGCCACGGGGTCCACAGCCGAAATCAAAGCACTGAATAGAAACATATCTAGAAGTGGAGTGGTGCACCCAAACATGCCAGTTTGTCCACATGCCCATAGTGAGGCCCCTGTTGACAACAGAATTTAATGTTGACAACCAAATATGCGAATAAAGCTAAAGTTGCGGGTTTCGACCCTAGAGGATCAAATATTTGCCTCATACACACGAATTTGTTACAGCCTGAGATGTGAATATTTTTATATAGATATGTTTATCTGCCCATCCGGGTTCAAGTTTGACCACGGTTTTTATTTGACTAAAATTTTGTCAAAACTTTGCATGGTAAAAGTATTAAACTTTAATCTAATTCATAAGTTCTCGTCGAGGCCATATGAAAACTTTGGAACTAAATGTATTATAAATAAAAATGTTGCTAGTGCTGTAGTAGCAGTATCTTTTAAATGAGAAAGAAGGTTAACATGTAAATTACTAAATAGAACTTACCAATTGTTAGCGTATTAAAAACCGTTCCAACAACAGCAAATAGTAGAATAGTTCCAAGGTGATCAAAGAACAATCTGTTAGGCATAAAGTAACCAGCATCTAGAATGATGGGCGGCAGCATGTATAAGAAGAAAGTGTCTGGTGTTAGAGGTTGGACGTGGACGCTGTGAGTGCTCAGCAGCAGGGCTCCGATCAGGACTCCCACGAAGATCAAGAGACAGGACTCAGGAAACATCCGAGACAGCTTAGGCGCCATGTGGAATCCTGTATCAGAATTGTAAGGTTGAATTTACAATAAAACAGTAAGTATAAAATAGTAAGTAAGTATATGTTTTATCTTCATTAAAAATTTAAAATAAGATAAGATAAAATACAACATGATTTTTGTTTAAAATTATGGTATAAGTGCCAAATGTGGGCTCGAAACGTTACTTCGTGGTAAAAGGTGTAGCGTATGACGCCGACTTTAACAGGAAATTTTAAAAATCCAAAGGTATATTTACAAACATATATAGGGGTCCGGAAACCTATAGGCAAGCCGGTTTTTTTTAACACCATGTTGGTCTGAATCTTAATCTATTATTTCTACTACACTAACTCGAAAGATTTGGTTACGAGACAACAAATACGATTCACTGGCGATGTAGGTCAACGAAACCTTGTAGAAGCCATACTACCTAAGGCTTATTTGTGCCCAAGTTTTTAATTGTCAAATTGCCCGTGAACTGAAAGTAATAGAAAACATTGAAGTATGTACTAAGTATTTCATACTGTACGTACCTACACTAAAACTTAAATATAGAACTTCGGAAAATTAACAGCCCTAAAATGGCATAGATAATAATATATTATCGTGTAATAACCAATGATTATTTGGTAGCTTTTGTAATTCATTAACAGTGCTTGTGAGTCTTAACTAAGTAGGTATATAAAGCAATTCTTATGAGAATCAGTACCTACGCTAAATCATAATACGATTTGTTTACGTAGATACAATACTGCCAATGCTGTACGGTTTCAAATATCGAGCCCATGCAATCAAGTTAAAATACCTACAATAGGTACAAGTTTATTGGGTTTGAGCTCAATACTCGCGGCACTTGGCCCAGTTTGACTTACCTTTCGGATGAAATGAAAGCACCTACCTAGAGTGCGAAAATATAAAAATAAAACATTTTCCGTATAAATTGGGGATTCATAATTCAAATTTAACAAGAGAAGTCGAAAAGATATGGAAACTTATGTGAAGCTCTAAAATTACTCTTTGTAATGATTAATCTACCCTTAACATTTATTTTTTTATTCGTTTTACCATATCTGATTAAGTTCCGGGCAAAATATTTGCGACTAATACATAAAGCGGAGATAAGCGATTGTTTAAGGTTTAAATAATTAACTAATATAGTCCAGTCTCGTATATGAGATGGATAATTTATTAAATTAGATAACTATGCGATACTAAGACGATGTTTTAATCTGATCTGGAAAAGTGGCAATTAATATACCTACATAGTCCATGTGAAACAGGCTTGATATTTATTTCACCTAGGAAATTGTCCATCATAGACCAGGTAGTTACTCGTACCTAAAACTCGGCAATCAATTTTGCTGTAACCAGATTGTAATATATTTCTTCTTCTTAGTATACATAATCATAAAATAAATGTGCAGTTACTAGGAAAGCATATATTTGCAGTTGCACTTAACTACGATTGACCGTCGATACAAATCAAAGTAACTAGGTGATTTCTGCTATAAACGAGGCCAGTTGATTGATGAGTGCTTAACTGCCTAGCCAATCACAGGCGCGGACGGCGATCGAAAATATCTAACATCAGCCAACCAACTACTTAAATCGATTTTTCGCGACGTTTGGAATAAAAATTTAAATCTTTAAACCTGTATTTATGAGAATAAATAATTTCACCTTAAGTGATTAATTATGAAATAGAAAAGAATGATCTAAGATCTACAGACCACGGTTATAAGAGAAATAAGCGAATAACGGAGTGTTACTTAATACTTAATTATTTGAAGTATTTGATATAAGCACTGCAGATCTGAGTCTATTTCCACAAGTATTACGAGTGTACTTTTTTAATGTATACCTAGTTAAAATAATAAAAAAATATAAGCTTATACTTTTAGAATGCTGGATGCGTATCAAAAGGTTTCCCGTTCGATTATCCTAGGTTCATTTAATCGGGTATTGGTTCAAAGGCGTGAGACCCCCTATAGGTACCTACCCTTGACCTTTCGAATAACAATGACAAGGTAAACAAGTATAGCTGCGTATCTATACTAAGTACACAAACTCTTCAAACTACATTAGATACTGTTTTGAACGAATCTATTCTTTTAGTTTATCTCTTTTAAAAAATTAAAGATTTCATATTTTACGTGTGCGAAACAATGGCACAGTTAGTAGATAGGTACTTAAAAATGATAGTAGTAAGTATCTTTAAATAATAACTTACCTATTTTTGCAATGCTGGCAAAGAAAATCCACAGTCCAATGAGAAAGGGCGTTTCCACGCGATGAAATTCAAAGGCTGCTATAACAAATGTTCGTTCTTTTTTCGTCTGCACTGTGGCTGGCAGGTCAGTGGTAGTCTCCAACTGCTGGCGCAACTGGGTGCCAGGTGGCTCCCCCGGCAGGGGTACCACCGGACCCATGGGCCCAAAGCCAAGACCAGGATACGTAGACGTTCCATCGACAGGTATGGACGGACTCGGTTTCGTGGTGCTCTGAAAATAAAGGTTGATATTAACATACATCAAGGAAATTATTTTGGAAACTACAATAAAACAGACGTTCAATCAATGCGCCACATGGGTAAAGACAAAATGGGAATATAAGCTTCAAAGATAATTGTTTCTGCATTACCTATATGATAATTAAAATGGCCATCCATACTTATATATAAATGGACTTCTAAGAGTATAGAGTTAAGTAGGTACGTTTAGTCATTAAACACTTTTTTCGATAGTTATTGCTGGCAAAAATCGGAACTGTTATAGGGACGATGTATACCCGTCAGACTTACCGAAACTGCGTACTTCTATCACATATGCAGAGGGTAGAAAATTACAATGAAACCAATCCGATTTATTCCGAGCGTTTGAGGTTAACATGCTTTTCCATTTTCTCGCAGTCCATTCCATTTCTGTCTACGCTCAGTTTAACTTGTGAGGTAAGCTCACAAATGGTATGAGGATTTTCTTCTCATCTAAATGCAAACCAACTAAGTTTACCAACTTATTTAAAACAGGTTTTGTGGTACCACGTTTATTGGCGGTTCAATTGTCAAGATTTTTTTTACTAAATTTTAATTTATCTAAAAATTCCGTACGAGAACTTACACATCCGTGATATTTTTGATTTATTGATTAGTTGTTGTATCTTTATAATACTCCTTTAGGTAATGCCAGGGTTTACACATTGATCGGTGCGCAGCCGGTTTTTTCATTGTCTCACTTCATAGCAAAAAGTGTGGTCGTAGCAGAACACGTCTTCTGGACATCATTTTAAACAAATATAGGTAAAAATATGTGTATAACGTGGTATAATAACATAAGTAGGCTACAGTTGTTTGACTTAGGTAATCATAGATTTCTTTTAAGCCTATAATTCGATCAAATTATACATTCAAGAGTACTTATAAATTCCCATCAAGCTAGAAACCTACCTAAAGATGTTCAAAACATACCTAATTAAAAATAACCTAATTAAAAATAACCACTAAAAAGTCCCCATCATTACTAATACATTGTAACTACGATAGTATTGTAAGCTGCAAAGACTTCCCTTTGCGTAACTAGATATTACATCGTAAACGCTATTTCGTAGGTACCTACCTACATTTCCGTAACGCTTATAAAAAGCTACGTAGATTTTTGTTATTAAGTATTTAAATAAACAGAATAAGCACTTAGTAACATAATCTAATTTTTATTCTGTTCAGCTCGATAGTTTCTCTACCGCAGTGCTTATCTTGACCTTGCCACACGTTTTTGTCTTGCTGAAGTAAAAGCCTTGGCGTCGCTTTACCTAAAGCGACTTGTGCCAACCGTTTAGTGATACGTGACCGAAATATTCAACAATGAAGTATTTAAAAACATTATTTTTGTTTGTGTCGAGATAGAACAACGTGAAATTATTTTCTTGACATAATGTTGCTACACTATAGTAGCCAAATAGTTACATTAAGTGATTGAGGCCTTGTTCGAGAATGTATCTTCAATAAACTCAAGAAAATACTATGTTAATGTGTGAAAGGAACGTTGGCTCTGACCCTTGGCTTAAAATAATGAATGTTAGCCTTTAATTAAGTAAAATATATAAATAATATTATACTCATCTTTGTCTGATTATCTCTAACATACATAAAACGATATTCCAAAGTTATCTTATAAGGTGGGTACACTTACATGACATGCATACTTTAAGATACTACAAAGTTTTGCTCGAGACAGACCAAGTTCATACTCGTACATAGTAATCACGTTACCTGAGCGTTAATTAAATTAGTTATGATTAATATTAACTCAATTTTTAAAAATAAATAGGCACATTTAAAATATGGTCAGTTCTTATACTAAGTTTAACGATGAGCTTTAATACCTATTAGCCCTGTAACATATTTTTACCCAACGAAATTTAACCTTTTTGCTAAGATTAACTGAGTCAGCCCTGACTCAGCGGTCCTTTCATTCCAGTGAATCTACTCTTATACTCAGGATTCCCTCAAAAAATATTTCAGGACATCTTATAACGACAACACAGTAATATACATGGTACTCAACACATGTAATAAAATACAGACAAACAAAGTCACAATTTTCCCTTTAAATAAAAGAAATACTGCACCTCTATTTGCTACGAATTTTCGTAGCGGTTGCTACGAATGCTATATTCTATATTCTGCGACATCGGGTAAAACACGTGAGACGCTTGTGAGATGACATTACGGGTAGCTATACTTTTACTTCTGCTGGAGAATAGCACAATGCACAGAACTTACCCAGAACTTAAACAAATAAGTACTCATACCCGAGAGTAATAATAAGTAGTACTACCTATTAGTAATGAGAATTGTAATGAGTATGGTATATTAAGAGGCTGTATTATAAGCGCTCGGCGCAACAAGCCCGTTAAGAGAGCAGAATATGTAATTATCAACTTACTATACTTTTATCACAATCAAAGTTAATAACATACATTCATAGTATAAGAACGACACCTGCACGAATTAATCATAAGGAGATGCGGAAGCTCTGTACATACATTATTCACCTGTGTCTTTAGCGTTTGTAAACACGACCGTTTCGTCGTCATTCGCCGACTCATTATCAAAATGAAAAATATACCGTCAACACATCCTGATAAATATTAAAAACACAGGTTATTCTTGCAAAAATAATACGAAATGGGTGTACGATTAACAGAAGCACTATGCTAATGACGCCAAAGAATAATAATAATACGTAGTCGAAAAGTTAAACTTTCATCAATACCTATGTGTAAATTCAGTGGAACGCAATAAGGCCTAGGTAGGTTGCGGTTACAGCTTACACGTGTCGTAGCACGGTACAGTCTCAATGTTGACTTAGCAGTACCAGTTTCCGTCGGTTCAGAGCACTGCAATCTTTCACGTTACGACACTGATGCGATTACGTTCAATGTTATGATCATTGAAAATAAAATAAATCTGGATTTCTACTCTTTTCTAGCGTGATATATATATTTTTCATAGTAAATGTAATAGGTATTAAACATTTTTTGTTACAAAACAAGCTTTACGCAACATGCAATAGCTTTTTGAACTTAAAATTCATAAATTATATAATTTGATAAATTATATAATTTGTGTTTTTACTGCAAAATTCGTTCATTATGATTTTTTCAATATAATGAATATAATGACCTTTTTTTAATGTCATTGGATTATTCAATCACAAGAAAGTAATGTTTGCGCATGTATGAAAATACATGCTTTAACATTGCCGTTGGAACCCGTACAATGGACCCTTTCATCCTTACTAATATTATAAATGCGAAAGTAACTCTGTCTGTCTGTCTGTCTGTCTGTTACGCTTTCACGCTAAAACTACTGGACCGATTTAAATGAAATTTGGTACAAAGAAAATCTAGAGCCTGAGAAAGGACATAAGCTACTTTTTAACCTACTGCAAAAAAGGAGGAGTTCCACGCGGACGAAGTCGCGGGCAGAAGCTAGTTACTAATATAAAAAGGGTACCAATGTCCCGACTTATTCTGGACTATTTTATATTCCACACATATTTATAAATTACGCCACAAAATAGAACAACACAACACAGTATAGTCAATTGTAACAAGTACTTACTTCAACAGGGTTGGAATGAACAACGGCAAGTAAAACAAAGGTGACCAGTAGCGCCAACGCCCGCCTGCACGCCCGCCGGCTCAGGTTCACCCCGTGCTTCAGTGAAGTCATCGCTTCACCGCATCAAGACACCTCACTGCCGTGAACCAATCACGCACTGTCTTAAACACTTGACACTGCTAATGTTGCTCATGTTTTTCACTTCAACTTTTTTTCCACGTGTACGACTCAAAGAACTATTTTAGAATGCAACGCTATACGCCTGAACACTTGATTATTAGATTTGCGATGCTGATAAGCGCTGTTACAAATGGTGCGTATAAATTTCATAGTCAGGATAAATTAGGTAGGTACCTAATCAATAATATGCGTTCGTGTGTGTTTACGTAAAGAAATTTCTGCAATCAACTCAAGGTAGATAAATTACCTACCTAAGATATCTTTAATTGATTTTATTAATGTACAAAAGATTGTATACCCGATACAAATATCTATTAAGACATATTATATAATTTACCCATTTTTTCTTGGCTAAAATTTTGTCAGAAAAGATACTCTGGATCAATATTACACTATGTAAGGGTTGTAGTCGAGACGTTTATCAACAAATGTATTTTTTGCTATATTTTTTTCATTTAAAATTCGAATAAACGACACCACCATTTAGAGGCACGTAGAAGTTACATTGGTCTTCCAGCGAGGTCGTGACATTAATGAAAATGACGCGTAAGAAGAGCTCTTTAAGTCAATTCACGTTAGGTTGGCAAATGGCTTGTTTAAGATTCGAGCAGCCACGGCGAGCAAAGCTCTTGTGCTTAGTTATATATGAAAGCGTCGTGGGCGGACGCCAGCTCGGCGCCAGCCGCCCTTGCCTCATTTCAAGGACTCTAGAACACCCTCATAACACCCTAAATTAGAACCATGGGACGCTTTAACTTGACTTAGGTAGGTACGTCGCGCATGAGACTGCCAATTGTATTAAGATAATAACTTAGGTTCTAAACATACTTACTTATAGCAGTTAACCATAAAGATGAGACTATTTAACGATATTATAATATGTATTTAACAACTATTGAGTACTATGTATAACAGCGTATGAAACTAAACTGTCTCATCCATTTGACTTCGGGCACTGATAGGAGGCAGTGCAATATTTATAGAACCATTTACTAGATTAGTTCTACCCTCTGCGTTCATTGCAAAACACAAGCGGTGTGTTTCTAATTAAAGATTTTTTAAACTACCTCTTAACCGGTGTTGGTTATGAAAATATTATTATATAGAATTTTTGACGTTATCTTAATATGTGATTCTTCAACGGTCATCTCGTTATAAAAGATTACGTATCTAGGTATTCTGAACAAATATTTTTTCACGTATTCCTATAAATAGGGACTGGCTTTTTCAGTTTTCCACATTCGTAAGTCGTAACAAACTTTAACCACCGACTATCACGATATAACTGAAGGGTTCAATGCACTTTTGAAACTTGCTACATTGCAACGCTTAGAGAAGTTCATATAATATGGTAGGTACCTAGTTAATAATTTGCATCTCGATATTATAGGATAACGAATATTCTTCGCGTAAACCTTTGATTAAGCTTTTCACGTATTTCAAAGTGATTTTTTCCCTTCGTGTTTTTCCTTGACCGCGTTGCCGCGCCTTGAAGTCTGGTGCCAAGGCGGCAACGCACAATCGACTCAAATTTATTGTCGTAGGCATACAAGACTGACGACTGCTCACGACAAACTCTCTTTTACATAGTGGGTATTTCGGTTCGGCTGTATACGTACATAGTAGGTTCATATACCTGCCCCGTAAAATCCAATGCAGATACTTTACATCATTTCTGTGCAGGCTTTGTTTAAATATTTGAATCAATACAACGAATAGAATTCATATTTGAACACGTGTTTGGCCAACCCCAGGAGATCCATCAACGTACGAAAAGCGACAAACATATACCATTAAAGAGGATAAATATTACACACTGTAAACTTCTTCTATACGAATGCCTATATATGCACATCGATGCATCGAGTTCAAGGCCACTGCAGTGGCGAAGCGGTATATTGTTGGTAAGTCAGCCCCCAATTTCACACAGATGTCGCAGTTCTCATTTTCATTAAAACAATATGCCTATACGAGTATGTACATAGGTACATATCTATAACTAAAGTTTAGCAGCCAACTGTAAAGTTTAAACGGGTGCAAAAATAATTTTCAAGGTAGTCCGAGAGGCATTTGAAACTATCCTATTTTGATATGGTCAAGTAAACTTAAAAATGAAACTTATTACGATACTACGAGAACTAAGAAATACTTAGTTAATAAATTTAATTCAGTTCTAACTAAAAACATAATTTACCCGATAATGCTATAAAAAATAACAGTCTGGCCAGTGCGGTTAAGACTTATAAAGCAAAATTAAATTGTATTTTTAGACGAAGCGACTTGATGAAAACCAGCTGTTTGTAGATATTTTTTCGTTACGATAAGTGAAATAGTTTACTCACCTTGCAAGTTCAAGGGTTAGTAACTTGTGTCACATGACAATGTTATTTATTCACTTTAATGAAAACATTGTAGGTATGGTATGTGATTAACCTTGAAAGCAGACGGGGTAATATTAGATATGACATTCATGTAGGTATGTTATATTACAGGTAATATATTTATTATCAAGCATTATAACAAATCGAAATAAAATATACTCAAATATTCAAATACGGATTTTTTTACTCTAGAAACTATCGCCTCCCTAACTATAATTAATTTACTGGGTACTTACCTACTTTTATATTTTTAATATAGTGAGAAACGACCGTTATACTTAATACTGCGATGCTTAACTGAGGTGTTAACCGCTATTACCGCACATAAGCTTATGTAAGTAGCTTAACCCGAGCCAGATGTGCAAGAAACAAGTAATACTTGATGCATTTTTTACTTAGAGTTAGGTATCAATACTTACTTATATATTCTGCTAAAACCATGTACCTACTAGAAGTTTTATATAAAAAACTTTTAACTGCCCGTATATTTAGGCTCATACCGATAGTCTTCTGAATGTGTGTATGACACTCAGTACAAACATGCAGTTCGTGATCATCTAAACTATTAACACAAATGAATTATTTTTCATTGAATAGCCTATCATAAACTGTCTCTTTACTACAATATGTCAAGGGAGTTTTAGCCACTTTATTACCTGACACTGCGAGCCTCGTATGCTTATGATGTAGGAAGCTATGCGCAAACATTTGGAAAGTGGGTAACCCGGCAATCGATACAAGTTGATGAATATCATATTATATAGCCGATACGTGTAGTAACGACCTAAATAACAATGGTCAATATTATTGTTAGTAATTGTACTTAATTGGAACAACTTTATTTTAGTACGCAGTTACTATAATGACGGTCTATTTCACAATGTCGCAGTAAAATATTTCTCATTTTACTAGCGTATAAAAACAATGCTCAAAATAGTTACCTATAAGTTATAAATAAATCCCTAAAAATAAAAAAAATATTAATACTTGTTAATATTTAAGCATATTATATACTTCCCCACCTAACTACCTAAAAGTCTAGTAACTACGTAACCTAAAATATAGGTTTTGAGACTTTTCATCAAGTTCCAAAGTTTAATTTTAATCAAAAACACAATAAGTACTTCATATTGTTTTTTTGACTCTTAACGTGATTAATTTTTAAAATATTTAAGTAGTGTTCAAAAGGGCAAACGTATTAGGTAATAAATAAACCATATTCACGTGCACATGTGATAATAACGAATAGTCTAAAAATAGACCTTTGTTCCCAATAAACCTTTGAAAGCAGGTGTGGGAGCATTCACGTTGGTATTTCCATTAGCGGTTAGGTCAGTCCGTTCGATGGAGCGGAAAGCGGAAGAAATGGAAATCCTACATAGGTACTATTGGATTTAATTATTACGAATTTGCACACGTAGGTACCTTAAGCCACTTAAATTTTATCAAATAACGAAATTGTGCGTTTCTAAGCATGACCCTCAAATGTGGACTCAATGTCAGATTGGAAGATCAAGTAAGTCACCGCTGGCACTGTGCCGAGTTTTATTCACGCTACAATAATAAGATCTATTAAATTTGCAAGATATAGTTAGGTAGGTCCTGTATTTATATTATAAGCTAGATTACTCTTAACTACATATTTCATATTAATTTTAGATACCTACTTTCCTCAACATTATTTTCCTGACAATAACGTGAACTACGTTCCGCAGACAATTCTACACGACAAATTACTTCTAACGACTGAAGTTAAAGTCAATTGAACGTGAAACGTCTCCAAGTTATTATAACATCGCGCACGAGTAGGTAATGTCGGAAATGCAATAATATTTAGGTATCTGTATGTTATTCTTTTCGTCCTGGTGTGCTTTCTCAAACGATAATTTGCTCCCAAACGTTAATCTTATTTATAGAAAACTATAACAAAAGAATCATAAGATTTGTAACTATAAGTAGGAATAGCTAACTAGGTATCTAAATAAGTTTTTTCGTAACAAGAAGCCCAAAAACTCTCGTAGTTAAAAACATTTTACCTGCCCTGCTACAACTATAACACATGCTAACCTCTAATGTTCCAGACGTTTTGTATAGTCTATAAAATAAACTACGTAAATAGGTACCTACACGTATTAACCGTAAAATTTATCGCCGTAGTACTCTTACCCTGTGTTCACGACATCTTAACATAATGTTCTGTCTAAATAAGATCCTTGTCAACGTAACAACATCGACTCACTTTTATTATATTATGTTTGGATGCTTCATTAATCTACCTACCTGCATTGCTACTCGTTAAACTCTTGCTGTTTAACTCCTGTTGACACGTAAAAATAGTTAAACACTAGCTAACTTACTTACATTTATTACTACAAGTAGTTCATTCCCATTTCTGAAATGTCTACTTTGGTATGCTATACGTTACGGCTTTTAATATCATGCGAATTCCTGGCCTATTCTTAATGGCTATTGCATTATTAGTCGCCATGACCCGTAAACCCAGCTTATCCAGACACAATAATTAAATTAAATTACTCCGTAACCAAGGAATAAATTAAATAGCTGTCAGACATATAAATCATCTTATGACTGACAACCGGGCGCGTGTAGAGAATAATACTTAGATAGATACTTAAAAACATACAGTTTTTAAGTATCTGTCTAAGTATTATTCAGATTCAGAGTTCTAATAGCATTTTTATTTTTATAACTAGGATAGGTAACATGATTCATTATAATAACTATTACTTACATTATAAAGAATGAATATTTATTTTCAAGGGAATGAAAATGAACATTCTTGTGTTATAAAACAGTAGGTAGGTACAGTTGTTTTAAAATGCATGAACGGGGAGCGTCACAGCCTTTTCGCCAAAAGGTAGGTAGTTAAACATAAGATAATCCCAACCGAAACAGGCTATCAACAAAGAAACGTAGTTTTTCTTATTTTGTACCTAGAAACTCGTTTTGGGCATGAATCGATTTCCCTAATTTAATGTATATTTATGTCGTTTGTATCTAGACACGATTTTGCTTATAATTTAAATAGGATAGGTACTTTACAAAATTAAGTTAGTTAAGTACGTACGCTTACTATTCACATTAACAGATTAAAGACGTGCAAATTAGGTACTGACAGATTTAAAAAATATATTAAAATCAAAGTAGACCTTCATGTACATACAATAATTATTAGTCGAGACTCTATATAAATATTTTAATATTTTTAAACAGACTAATAGGCATTTACCAGTTATAAAATAACTAATAAACACTTTACTTCATTTTCCCTTACTGTCTGTAGATATAGAAAGACAGTTCAGAATTTATGTGAACGTTTACCAGATTTTCTTGTGATACATTCTTTTAATATTATGGTAGGTAACATTTTTACAAGGTCCTTAAATAGTCGTAGACTGCATAATATATTATATTAGTAGGAGTCCCGAGAACTAATAAACACTAGCAAGTCTGCGTTGGACATGAACATAACACTTACGTCACCAGGATAGCTCGTCGTTATATAATAAACCGTCTCCTGCTGGTCCGTTTACTAATTATCCTTATCTTAAACCATCGATTAGGCTGTCGTAATGGACATTGATTGCTTGGTTACCAATGACATCTGACAGACATAAATAAAGAAAATATATAATTGTCAAGCAATGCTCGAAGTAAAGCAAACTTTTCCAAACAACGAGCAGAAATCATTTTTAACTAAACCAAATTTGCTCAAATAATTGATATAATAAGTTATCGATTTTGGATCTCTAGACATCCAACATTTTACGTAACGCTGCTTGTGGATAAACACAATGCTACATAAAACGCACGCGCACTAAACACCGATCGCGGTAATTTGTTTGGTGCTCAGAATAGCTCACCAGGGTTGATGTAATTGGTATAGCGATCATGTGTTTCCGAAGATGTTCACATTACTAGTGTTTATATTTGAACGTTAGCGCTTCAGCATCACAAACCGGAATTTTGAGTATGGTAGCGTTTTCTTACTATATCTCGTGGACTTTAGCGAGACGCTCAGCTGTGTTGTTTTGTAAGGATTATTATTTGATTCAGTGTAGGTTATGCGCGGTATTGATTTCACGTAGTCGCGTCGGTTCGCGCGGGCGGCAGGCTGCGCCGCGACTGGGCCGCTGAGCCGCCCGCCCTTCGTCGCCGCCGCTCGCCGCACGGGGCGCCCTAACACGGCTGCGCGCAACTAAATCTCAACACATCATTCGTTATTCAATCTCACCGGCAATGTTGTTTGACGACAGATCTTCTATTATATGGCTACTTCTTTAAAGTTTAATTAAAATATGTCAGTTACCTACACACCAATCTATTATTGTATATATATGTATCTAATATGGGAACAAATATTATGTAAGGATCGCCCGATGGCTTAAGTTTCAAACCATTTCTAATTAAGTACTTCGGTGCTTTTAAAAAGCTGTACTCCTAAATTGATTGAAATTTCGCCAGTAGGTATACATAAAGTGATAACACACACGGAATCACACGCAGAGACGAACTCTGCTTTCAACAAAAATTAATAAGCAAGCGCGAAATGAAACGATTAAGTAAAAAAAAAGAAATTTGACACCTTAGTATATATTAATAAGTGTCAAGTTGTTGCATCTTATTTTTTAAGTAGCTCTATTTCCATGGTAAGAGTACATTTTTCGTTGAATGAGAATCGTCTTAAGTTATAGGTAAGTATTTAAAGAAGATGTCTATGTATCAATATTAATGAGAATGCAACAGCTGTGGGGTCCTTAATTTAGAACTAACGAGCATACATGTACGAGGCAAGAGGCTTACAAGTGTTGCACCGAGTGGAGAAAAATGGTCTCTGAAAACATTTTGGTAAAGAGGCATGCTGCATGACATTGTGCATATGGATTATGTATGGTACCCTCAATTAGGCAAATTATAAGTTGGACGTTTTTGTAATTATCTTTAAAACACCTACATTTATTTATTTTATGTGTCACCTAATAATACCTACAGTACTTTTTAAATATTGTGTTTAGTTATAAATTATTATATTTAAACGCTAGCAATTATGTTTATACTAGTACCTAGTAGTTGCGAAAGATAATTACGAAAAAAACAAAGTTACTCATTTCCTGGTAAATTGGTTCAGAATGACTAAGGAAGTTGATTGTTTGACAATTTTGCTCGGCTAGGTAACGACTAATGTTTCACAAACGAGTTGGATAACATCTAAGTACGAAAACAATAGTTTATGTTCGAGACTTATTCGTTCAAGTGGCACTTACATCTGAAACACAGAGGAGTCCGCGCGAACGCAAATGATAATACGTTTGCTTGATTACCTATACGGGAATAAATTTGTAGAATCAGAATTTATGGCGGGCGCACTGTTCATCGTAAATATACCATGCAAGCAATATGAAAAAGAATTGAAAGAAAAAACTAATTTCTCAAAACTCGTAATGGAAACAGAGAAATATGCGAGAGCATCCAAATTAATTCGGGAGTTAAAGAAAAATAAAAGGTTCAGCAGCATAAAATCTTCTCTTGATACTTATGTTTCCGAAGAAAATAAGTGTAAATTCGAAAGTTCACATGCGACAGGCGGTTTTGGGTTGTATAAATCTAAAAGTGAAAACGTACTTAGTGGAGGTTGCGAACATTCTTTAGCAAATGAGTTTAAAATTAATAACACATCAACGTGTATGGATATTCAGGAAGCTAAATGGCATCGGAAAAATAAGTTAAAGATAACTCAGCCACCCAGCATGATGGATATTCTCTCCGCCTTCCACTGGGATACCCCGCTAGAAACTGTAAGTACCTTACCAAATAAATTACCACTATTCTAACATCAGGTACATCATTAACTAGGTAGTATACCTCTCCGGGATTTTTTATTGAGGATATAAAAACAATAAGAGAAATACAAACAATGGATCTCATAAATTTTCCTGTAATCTATAGGTAGATCTATATAGAACAATTTTCTTACCTATTAAAGTTTTACAGTCTTTATAAGGCAGATAAGAGCGAATAGTCATTTTCATGGTCATGTTATTGTCTATGTCTGACTATATGTATGTATAACTATATGTATGTATATGATATTATATCTTATTTCAAAAAAGGCATAACGAGTGACGAGTTTCTTGGTACCCATGTTAAAAGTGTCCCTTTTATTAAAACTTTATGATTTTTATTTTAAATTAAGCCAAAACTGTTATCTAACTTTAAAATATATTTAAGATCCTCAAAACAAGCTGTTTCATTTGATATGTGATACTTGACCTTTTCTCTAGATGTTACCGAAGTTAAGATTAATTTATGTGATGTGATAATTTCTTTGATTAAGTTGATATCCCTATGAACATATGACTATGTTTGTGACTTAATAGTACAACGTAGTCATATGTTCACCAAATATCAACTTAATCGGTCCATACAGAAACTTTAGTTAAAAGGTTAAGATTTAAAACGTCTAATTACTTCTAGCTCTTTACCTGAATATAAGCAGCCAATAATAACAATGGACGCGGCATATTGCGAAAGCGCTATTTAAATAAGCTATCAGCCGTGAAAGGTAAACATCAACGGCGTTCGTATTGCGCGCCGACTTTCAAAGTTTAGTCATGACTCGGCCCAATTGCTCGAAACAATTGACAATCAATACAAACAACTCCCGAATTGAACTAATTAAATTTCAGAAAGAAGTCCCACGACGACTTCTGATTTGTGGGCTAAGCCTTGTTTTTCCATTCTATAACAATTTATTAATTCGTACCTCAGGTACCCATATGATTAAGGACCTGTTATTTTTAAGTAACAAAGCGACGAAACCATTCATATTATTTTCAACCGACGAAAAAAACGGAGGAGGTTCTCAATTCAACGCGTATATATTTTTTTTTTTTTATGTATGACCAAGCATAATTTTTTACAGTGTAGATAGTTCGATTTTGATAATTCTTTTTTTATTGGAAAGGGTATACTTTGAAATTGGTCCCACTTTAATTTGGAAAAAAAATCCTACCCTAAGGGTAGAAAAATAGGGGATGATTAAATTTTCACACACCGATTGTATCGTTTGACCATGGGTAACTTTTTACAGATTAGTCCGATTTTGATAAATTTTTTTATTGGATAGGGCATACCTCAAAGTTAATCCCATAAAAATTTGGAAAAAAGAAACCTACCCTAAGGGTGGGAAAAAGGGGGTTAATAGCAAAAACAAGGTAGGTAGCTATTTTAAAAATAATAAAAAATTAAGCATGTAATAATTTGTATATATTATGGCCACAGAAAATTATAAAATAATAACTTTTTAATAAATAATTTAACCGCCGAAAAAAAACTAAAAGGCAACAAAAAACAATAGCGCACTGAAAAGAGAAAAATAATATTTTTGTCTTTTATAACGACTATTATTTTGGTTGTAATGTCTGATATTTTTGGAGTCGGTGCCAGCCTCAAAGAAACTTGAGCACCTTAGTGAAGTTGTTGAGAGTGAAGAGATGCTGCACCAGCTGGCACCAACTTCAAAAATAACAGACATTACAACCAAAATAATAGTCGTTATAAAAGACAAAATTATTATTTTTCTCTTTTCAGTGCGCTATTGTTTTTTGTTGCCTTTTAGTTTTTTTTCGGCGGTAAAATTTTTTTATTAGGTATATGTTCTATGTTAACCTTTTTCCACTATTTAATTTTTTCGTATTTCTAATAAATATATTATTTATTTTAAGATTGTTTCAGAAATCATGACACGCCTAGATATATTAAACGCCACTTGGACCGCAACACAAGGAAATAAATATTGGCAGGTAAGGCAAGAGGCATCGAAAACCTTAATGGTTCTCGCATACCTTCAAGTTATATATTTTATTCATACACATTAACCTATACACAAACTACATATTTTCTATACATAAAACGGTATCTACAGTTGTATGCTGTAACTTGTACCAATTCACCGCAATACCGAACGTGCCTGGCATTCTGAGCACCTATATCATCATAACGTAATATAATCGGTAATCGGCCGGTGGTCCAGTCGACCTACCTACACCCATTGTTTTCCCCCTCACTATTTCACGCAGGCACTTATAATATTTTACTGATTAGTAGATTATGATACCTATATATATAACAAACACAGGTAGGTACTCACTAGAAACTCAACAGCGTATTTTTAAAGAAGTTTTTGACTAAGTAGGTAATTATTTTTAGGTGCTATTTTCTGTGGACTATGAAAACTATCTGTGTGAGGAGTTGCTTCAAATTTTGTGTAATTTGGGCATCGGATCCCGATTTCAGTCTTCAATAAGTGTAATACCCTGCGCACTCTATTACAAAACCAGCTACCGCGATGAATTACAACAGACTGGAATTAATATTAAGGATCTGCAAAGGTCGGTGTTAAGGGTCTTTTATTAATGATATTCATTACAAAATATTTTATTTATTGATACGCCAGATACATAACAAGTAGGTACAATTACATAAGCTTAGTACCTTTTGCAGTAGTACTCAAAATATTACATCCAGAGGAACAGAATCCGCGTGGGCTCGCTTTTCATCGTCGGTACGGGCACGTAACAACTTAGCCCAAGTTCTCCAAGACGTTCGCGCCGAAGCTACCCTGACTTTCGACTGGCTCTTTTTACTAATCGTAGCTGCTTTTATAGCCGCAATAGGACTGGTTGAAAACTCTACAGTCATACTAGTAGCTAGTATGCTTATTTCGCCTCTTATGGTGAGTGTGCCAATTTAATTAAACAGATTATTCATACGAGTATTTACGTGCCACGTTTCACTCTCGTGTAGTAACAAATTTTCAACTGATTATTTTATAACTTTTGTAAGTTGACATAGTGACTTCAAATTCTGATTAAAACTATGACAATATGCCTACAGGGTCCAATAACAGCTGGAACATTAGGGACAGCCATGCGAGACCGTTCGCTTCAGCATATGGGACTTTTACACGAACTTCTTGGTCTCTTCTTGCCCTAGTGATTGGATTTTTATTCGGTTTGGCGATTTGTGGTGTCGATCAACATTACGGAGTAGGTGATTGGCCTACGTATGAAATGATGTCCAGGTAAGTACTGTATGTAGGTATGAATAATCTATACTAATATTATAAAGCTGAAGAGTTTGTTTGTTTTTTTGTTTGTTTGTTTGTTTGAACGCGCTAATCTCAGGAACTACTGGTTCGAATTCAAAAATTCTTTTTTTGTTGGATAGACCATTTATCGAGGAAGGCTTTAGGCTATATAACATCACGCTGCGACCAATAGGAGCGAAGAAACATTGGAAAATGTGTAAAAAACGGGGAAAATATGAAGCCTTATAAAGAATTACTATTCCACGGGGACGAAGTCGCGGGCACAGCTAGTACGAAATAAAAATATGAGTCTTTTGCAATTACGTCGTCGGATCATTCTTGTGACAAAGCAGGCGCTCTAGGTGACTTATACTATCCTCCTTCACATTTGGTACAATTTACACATTTTTATATTATACTTTGTAGGTACTTGACACTTTCCTTGCGAAATCCAGTATGAGTTATTAATGATACTTAAGAATACGAAAAGCATGCAAAATTGTATGGAATTGACATAATTATATAGGAGCACTCGTCGTAAACAGGTTATACGGTAAAATGTTTATGCACAGATTCTTTTTCTGTTCTAGATGTGAAATTCGCTCTTTGTGGGTAGGTGTTTTAGTGGCAATCCCGAGCGGCGCTGGGGTAGCACTAGCAGTTCTGGGAGAATACACTGCCTCGCTCGTTGGGGTTGCCATCTCCGCCTCACTGTTGCCTCCAGCAGTCAACGCGGTGAGTCGTTGGTGGTGAATAATTAGGCACCAAAAAAAAGTAATCCTACACGCACTTGACCAGATTTTGACTGACGGTCCTAACCTATGTATCTACTCGTAGTATTTGCAGAAAAGAAAAAGACATGTTTTACACTCTTTGGTTTTTTACCTAAACCATGTTATTACCTTTTTGTTACAATAATTCATCAGTTTGAAACTTTTCTTTAGGGGCTTTTATGGGCAATGTCGCTAGTCCATTTAATCTTCGCCGACGGTGTGGTGACAACTCTCCAATACAGCAGAGATCAAGCAACAGAGCTAGCGGTGATGGGGGACGTGTCTTTGTGCCTTACACTCGTAAACATTGCATGTATTTTTCTAGCAGGCGTTGCCGTTTATAAGGTACCTAAAGTATACCTACTAATAAGTATATTTACGTTTAGTAGGTACTCCTGCTAAGATATATTTATTTGATCATTGTTAAATTATCTCCAATAATGATTATAATTTATGAAAAATACTTACTTGGGTACTTACCTAGTTCAGAAGTTGAATGCGACAAAGTTTACAATGCCAATGCATAGGTACTTACTTACTTAGATGAAAAATTTAAAGTGTGATTGAGTTCCGTAAATAAAAATAACCTCAATGAGAGTAATAATTAAATTGTAGGTGAAAGAAGTATATCCACTCGAACGTAGAGATATATCATGGTGGAGACCAAATAAAAACATTCAACATGTACAAAATCATAATTATATAAAAGAGGATAATTTATTGTGGAATAAATACAGGTAAATACAAACTTATCAAGAAGTATAACAAGTGTATGCAGTAACGTGAATATCTATGAAATACAAACATTACAAACTAAGTCCTTATACCAATATCTACCTTGATTTATTCTTACAGTAAAATTTCCATGAAGACTTCTGAAAAATGTCAAAGTAAAGAGCCCAACCATCAAATACAGAGTGATACGGTGACGTACCGGCACGACACACCGGTCATAAAGAGAATGAAAGCTCAAAATATCGAGACTTATTGTCTACAAAAAGAAACGTAAGTATACAAGTAGGTACCTACACCAATCTAAGGATATGTTTTTAGTAAGATGTTATGTTATGTGAACTTGGCATTAAATCCCAGTCATAGTTGCAAAATATCTAGAAACCGAATCTACCATTAACCTTTATAGGTAGATGAAGTGGAATGAACTTAAATTGTGAATTCAATTCTTAACCCAATTAAAACGTTTATTTCCTAATTACAGGTACGCGTCGATGCCTTTTGATTTTGAAAATAACGTGACGGTAAACTCGCAAGTCACGAATAAACACAAAATCGTTCATGCTAACATGGAAATACAGAATTCCGACTTAAATAATAGTGAAATGGATGATTCGTATACAAATTGCACTAGCTCAATTGATTCCAACAATATAAATATGTTCTACAATAATGAAAATGAAAACTTTGGAAATCAGAAGTTAGACACTATTCAATATCCTGTTATAGAACCAACATCCAATTCAACAATGCACCTGCAGGACAAACCTGTAATTTTAGGTAGTCAATCGTACAATGTTTAAGTACCTAAGTAGATACATTTGAACAGTTTTTATGTCTGCTTAACTGTTTATAAATAATAATGTTAAATATTTTTAACAGACAATAATAATGTTAATAAATACCTATCTATTGATAATTTTCGTTTTATTCGAATTTTAAATAGGTAGGTAATATTATTTAATAAGGTACCTAAGTAGGTAATTTATAAATTCAGTTGGACTACTAGATAGGTACGTGACCGTCCAGTGATTGTTTAAAATACTGAATCAATTATTTTTATATGTGTAAATATACCTACAAAGTATGTTAAATAAAAAATAATATTATAATTTTATAAGTAGGTAGGTTTACTTCTATGATGCTATTGACACGGTGATCATAATTAATCTAAACAAGGTGAGATAAACAATCACTACCCAGCTAATTAACTCGTTCAAAGGTTGTAATATCGTTTAGTTCTTAACTAGACACTCCCAGCGTTAAAATGCCTTCCGGAGTTATATTTGTTATTTGCATACCTTCTAGTAATTATGAACATGTGCTCAGATTCGGCAAACCATCAGCTTTCTATATAGAAACTCCGCTGTCGTTTAAGCCATTACATTTGGAAGTAGAACTAAGAAATAAGAAATCCAGAAGTAACATACCCATTCAGTTAACACAACAATATTATAATGAGACATTTGACCCAACCTTGGATAACATAAACGAGGAGGATAAATTCTTTACAATGGAAAGCGTAAGTTTTTCGATTTTAGGTTCAAGTAGATAGTTTAGGTTTTTAGATCAGCGCGAAAATTATATTTATCTACTTATTCGCTTGTTATATGATAAAACAGTCATAAGTAGGTACCTAGGTATTTTAGAGTTCCTAGGGTTTAATTGAGGAGTATATTTTGAAAATCCTTTCACAGTAAACATTAAAAAATCTTAGTTTTCAAGTTTCGGGATATTTCTATCAGTACCTACCTGTAATTAGGTATATTTTATTTGTCAAAATGTATGTACTTACCTACTTACTCAGATTTTACAAGAGCTGCTTAATAAGTTACAAGTAGAACATGTGGTGTGGATCAGTGACAAAGCTGGTAATTACTTCGAGATAATCTTTCCACTGCCCACTGGAGACCAGTGTGAAACTATGCTGCATTGTCTTACGCAGCTAGGTATCGGAGTCCGATGGAAATCAATAGTCAGGCAAGATAAACATAAATTGTGTTTAAAGATAGACCGTAAGTACTACTTTAAGGACAAAAACATAAGTTAAAAATATTTTCATAAATTGCAGTGTACTCCCCTGTAATGTGGTTCACTCTGCCGTGGAAAATGAAGAATTTGACGATGAATCAATATTGTACGTTTAATCTTTTTTTATATTTTACAAATATACATGTATTACTTAAAACTTCAAGCAAACAATTTTATAACTTTAGGCGAAAAGCAGAAGAATCAAAACGTTGGCATAACTTTGTGGAGTCAATACGGTCCAAACTAACCGTGAAACAAGTCGTGGACGGTGTCCGGGGTGGCGGAGAGCTCTCTTTCGATTACTTAACTTTGATCATTACAGCAGAGTAAGTTCGGCGACTAAACTTACTCATGTGGTAGTTTACCATGTAGTGTTTACTGAGTAGATAACTTATTATTCGACGTCAATTGGTATATTATGTAGGTAAGTACCTACCCACGCAGGTAAGTAAGATTTTTGTTAAAAATAACATAGGTTGTACATGTTGAACATGTAGCTAAGTAGGTAACTTAATTTTAGAAAAATTAGGTGCTTAGATACTTAAGTAGGTACACAATTATTATCTATTTTATACATACTTACCTACCTACTTACCTCACTAAAGTAAAATGGGTGCGGTGCGCAGTTCTCTTGCAGCTCTAGGACTTGTTGAAAACAACGCGTCTAATATAGTAGCGGCAATGCTGGTGTCTCCCCTAATGGGTCCGGTCATGTCAATCACATTTGGTACTATCATCTCTGACCGAAGTCTCGTAAGAAGTGGATTCGAAAGCTTGATTCTCGGAATGTTCTTTTCGCTCGTATTCGGCTTTGTCTTCGGACTCATTTTGGGGACCACTGAGATGCCATGGGGTTTTGGTGATTGGCCAACTGAAGAGATGAAATCGCGGTAAGTTACCTACATCGGTCTTTTCCAAATAGGTACCTACGTACCTAGGCACTTTTATTTTAATATACCTTAGCCTAGCTTTCGTCATGTGTGCTACATATTTTGTCTTACCTATGCTTTATTACAGTGGAAATGTCCGTTCTCTATGGATGGGTGTCCTTTGGGCTTTAACGTCCGGCACAGGAGTGGCCTTAGCTTTACTTCAAGGCAGCGCTGGACCCCTTATTGGGATTGCTATATCAGCTTCACTGCTTCCGCCTGTTGTCAATTGTGTAAGCAGTACCTACCTAGATCCTAATAATTTCATTTAATCCTAAGTCTTTAAGATACAGAGCTTTTACTTGTATCAGTTTGTAAACAGTAGGTACCTTTCTACCTCGAATTCGTTATGCCTGAGCGTCTGAGGAGAATAGGGAACATGCACACCCTTTTAGTAATGTGTCTCCATAATCCGTTGTTGAATGTATTTGTATTTATAGGTACGTATAGATATACCTAGATACCAAATCGCACATTAAGTAGGCAATTAAAAAAAAAATGCTTATAACAAGCACCTATTCAAAATAAAGTCCAACGCAAAGGGCATCTAAGTATTGCTCTAGTCGATTAAGTATATTTTTTTAATGATTTCAGGGTTTGTATTGGGCTTTGGCTTGCATTTGGTTGCTTTACCCCGGAGTAAAAATTCCCCATATAAAAGGTGAAGCTTACACTGGTAACTCTTCATACAAACCGCTGTATCACGATTATCTGCCAATTGAATTTGCTGTAAACGGTAAGCACATCACCTAGGCACTCCGTTTATTACAATTAAGATATTTAATGTTTTTAACATAAGTATTTTACTTACAGGAATTGTGAGCTGCTGCCTTACGATTGTAAATGTAATTTGTATATTCATAACGGCTATAATATTCCTTAAAATCAAAGAGGTTGCCGCACCTTACACCTCTACACCAGATTTGAGAAGGTTTTGGGAGCAAGACATCAAAGTAGTTCGAGAGGCTAACCGAGCGAATTTGCATGAAGCTGAGGAAAACGAGCGAACCGAGTTAATATATTTATATTTAAATATCAAATTTACTTACTTACTTGCTTAAATATATGCACTTGTACTTATTTTTAATTATATTTATATAGCTAACTTATTATTGTTAGGTTAAAACCTGCTGATTGGGTTTGTATTATGCGTTAGGTTGCTTATTTGGAAACGTTTGAAATAATAATGTAAATGAATTTCGGAAATAAGAATTTATCACATTTTAGGTAGGTATTAAGTATACCTAATACCGATAGCGGATAATTTAGTTAAGATTTCGTAGAAGTACGCTTCAGTGTTTAGTCAAAAAATTGATATATAATTTAATATGTACCTATTAACTAAAATATGACTTGCAGGTTAGTATTAGAAGACCTTAATCAGGGTACAGATGCTGAAATAAAGGAGAGATTAGAAGCTGCCGTTCAAGAAGCCCTGGACGATGAAACTTACAGAAAAGTGAAGAGGATGAGCTACCAGAGCCACAACGCCGACGAGGTTGATATCTAAAACAGATATTTTTTTCCTAGCTTATTAGGTGCCTTGAATCTTGATTGAAGAAAACAAGAGCAAGGCAATATTTTCTTAAGTGGAACACCGCGAAAAAATGGGATTGTACCACTTGCCTTCATTATTTTATATTAACCAACTGAAAAACCAAATTAACTCGATAGGTACCTAAACTAAATAAAAAAAATCTAATTGATGAACAGATTAAATACTTACTGCTGGTTAGCAAATTTAATCATGCTTTAATGGCGGTCAATTGGGATTTAATCTATATATTCGGTGTGTAGGTAGAGAACCAAAATTTTATTCCAAACTAAGGTTCATCAATCACATAGTATGAATACGTGTTTTACATAACTATTTTCGTTAACATTTTATTCAACATTTACGTTACGCCGTTCTTGGCGCCAATCCATCAATATCAATTGGCATTCTTTCTGTTTAGGTGATTCGTACGATAGGTTTGCATTCTCGCACACCGGTATCTCTACGCTCAAGCCAACATTCTAGCACCGCGACCCCTCGTGCCAGTTTCAAACGGCCCAACTCAAAGAAGGAAGATATTGCTGCTCTAGACAGACTTCTTACATCTTTACTAGAGTCAAAGGAGAATCGAAGGACCAGATCGTTTCGATCACACCGCAACTCCCCTAGAGCGAGTCGTATGCCAGTCATAGACGAACTCAGGAACAACAGACGCTCGGAGTCATGGCCCGAGAGAATATTTGAAAATTCAGTAGTCAATAGCGTCATGAACAATTTAAGGGCAAGCAAAAGAAACTCTGCTGCTGAAGAACCATTCCTCACTCCTAATTAGGATTCAATGGGACATTCTTATACTCGTAGTATACTAGTATCTATTCTTATATACCTAGATTAATCATTTCGGATGCCTTTGCGGTTATTACACATGAGAATGAAACAACTATGAACGGATTTAACTCACGTATTTTATTTTATTTGCTGAGGTTTCGGAATCTGTACACGACTGAGCTGACAATGGTCTAACGCTAAACAACGTCAGCAAATAAAATAAAATACGCGAGTTAAATCCGTTCATAGTTACTTTGTTTCATTCCAATTATATAGATTATCTACTAAAATGTCTAAACATTAAGAATTATATAAAGATGAGTCCCTATTTTCCTTGGCATCACGCTAGAACGGCTGGACTGATTCCGCTAATTTGTTTTTGAGTTCGTTCTTATGTAAGAAATAAAATAAAATTTTCGCCAAAAATTTTAAAATATAAGAAAATTACGAAATTAACGTACCGTCTTAATGACAACAATATTCAAATCCATTGATTAATGTAGCACTGCTTTGCCGAACGGGACGACGCCTGTCGTGACCACTAATATATTATTATAATAAAATAGCTTAATAAACATATAGTACATTTTATTGATATAAGGATACTATGCTAATTTAACGCAAGTATTAAAACAACCATCATAAATTAGAAATATTGTGTACATAGGTATGTTATATAATAATAATAATTATTCATTGTACTTATCACAGCAACGCTTTTCACTAAAGAGACTTAAGTAGGTATAAGTTCTCCCTATAATGTCAGCAGGAATTAAAATGTTAAAAGTAGTATTTCATAATTTACATAAGTATTTTATAATTAGGTACATACAAATAAATATCAATTGTGCTAGAAATGTACATAAACCATAATCATCGTCAAGAAGTTTTGCTTTTATTACAATTAGGATCTTGTTTCACACCTTTAAGTACTTTACTGTGTTTTACTTGAGATGTATATATGTCATATCCTAAGGATATTGTGTTGTCATATAAAACTCTATACTTAGTAGGTAAAAAGTAAAAATTAATAATTTGTGCCGGTGGCCATACTATCCATTCAGCGCGATATAAGGTAACAAATTTATCACTGACCTCTTCCTTAAAGTTTTCCATTGGATCTTTTTCAAAAAGAGCCAAACTTCCGAAAAAGGTCATTATCATGATAGGTGAAAACACCAGCTGATCTAAAATTAATTTCTTGACTACCATGTCGAAAGTCTTCCCCACTATAAACATATCTAGAACTTTGTACCAATGGTGACATAGCACACCAACAGCCGCTCCCGAAAATGCCATATGCATAGTCCGTTTGCCATCATACTTATCAACTTCCATATTGTAAATTTCATAGGTTTGTTCCAAAATGTCACCCACAGAAGATAAAGTAATAGAAATTGTAACATTTGTGTAAAATAGATATTTATCACTGAAAGCTACTTTCACTATCTTTTTTAATCGTGAAATAGGCTGTGATGCTCTGACATTTGTTGCGAGTTTTCTCCAGGTGATCCCCAATGCCTGCATTGTATTTATTCTGAAAGATAAAGACAGCATGTTATATATATTTTTCACACCAAAAGGATCTGCTGCAAATATTGAATTTCAGTTTCTATATATGAATTATTGACATGACATAATAGTTACAATTATGTTGAAAATGTATCAATTGCATATCTACTTAACTACAAATAGAAAGAGTTACTATTATAATGATTATAACTTTATTTTAAAGACTTGGATGATAATAAATCAAAACAATTATTTATTCTCTTCATTCTTCTCTTTATTAGATTTTGAGTGTTTAACTTTTGATGAATATATGTCATATCCAAGTGAGATGGTATTGTCATAGAGGACTCTATATTTAGTTGGTAGAAAGTAGAAATTAATAATTTGAGCAGGGGGCCACACCACCCATTCAGCTTTATATAAGGTCCAAAATTTATCTTTTACTTCTTCATTGAAATTATCTATTGGATTATCTTCAAATACAGCAACAGTTGCAAAAAACGTTAAAATTATCATGGGTGAACAAATACACTGATCTAGAATCAGTTTCTTGATCACCATGTCAAAAGTTCGTCCAATTATTATTTTATCCAGAAAATTATACCAATGATGGCACAGAATACCAACTGTAAAGCCGGTGAAGGCCATGTGTGCAGTACGTGTTTGATCATAATTTTCTACTTCTTTATTGTAAATTTCATAACCCTGTTCTAAAATGTCTCCCAATGATGATATTCCTATTGACAGTAAGACATTGGTGTAAAACAGATTCTTGCGATTAAATGAGTCATCTACTGCTTGTCTGCAAGATTTATAAGCTTTAGAAAATATTCTTCTAATTACCATTACTGAGAAGCGTTCGTTTACCTAGAAAAAATATGTAAATTATTTCCCTGCAATACTACTGTTTCACATCAATATCTCGTAGTACATTGAAATGATAATAAGAGATATTAATAATCGTATTCTGTGCGTTCATTTTGGCTTATTTCCATTTACACTCTAATAGGATAAATAGTATAATTGTTAAAAATAGACAGTGCTACTTACATATAAATGAATATCGTTTCGTTAGGATCCAAAGAAATCAAAAAATAATATAGACGTGCTGGTAAAAAATATACAAAGTTTAGGAAACTCCCAATAATTTACTATTACGTAACAATATTCCTACAGCAGATTAAAATTCAAAACATTTCTCCTAATTTCGTAACCTCAAAAAATTATAGGGCTGTCACATTATCTAATTTAAACAGATGTCAGCAAGAACTTGGATTATTTAAGCTTGTGTTTTAAATGCCGCAACTAATATTAGTGTCTGAAAATTCACGTCACAACTTATTAAAATAATTTAAAAGTAGGCCACTTACTGAAAATTAAAAAGTAGTTATGTATTATTATGTAAAAAAGAGGGCTTTGCTTATAGGAACCAAACATGGAATACCTCTCTTCCCTGAGGTTGATGTGTATTGCAGTTTGCACTATTCAGAATAACTATCATAATCATGACTTTATCTAGGTAATTCTAAATCTATGATAAAATAATAATCATTTTTTTTAAGTGTTACATGCAGCTACCTAAAATTATTATGATGTTTACTTGTTTCGTTTTACTGGTAACTTAGCTGGATGATCAATCAATTAATCTGTCAAGTAGTGTCAAGTACAGAGTATTCAAGTCAATCGCGCTTTCGGCTTTAACAGACGACGTAAGGCCGAAATTCTAGGCGCGCGTCATAGTATCAAGTATAGTTTGTTATTTATTGGGATATTCGTGAATAAAACCATGGCAGGTAAGTTATAAGAATTCAAATTTATATTGGTCTCTCAAATAGCATTATTGTGGTGTTTATACTTGAGTCTTTTATTAAACACTAGCCACTCCGGTTTGGCACGCTTTTTATAGGTGTATAAACATTTATTTATTAGGAGGTATAATATGTTGTGCACCAAATATTACCTAAAATACCTAGATAATGGCAATAATCCCATTTAAATCGTTCTCGCAATTTACAACGAATTACTTAAAGGATAAGGAGATGGAAAGGAAACCCGGCATTGTTTGATACTATGTAAGTTTTATTATATGTATATTGGTAACCTTGCAGATAAACTGACTCTGGATAGACATGCTATGAAAGATAGAGCTACATCCCACTTAAGAATTTACGTTGGAGGTCTCACAGAAAATGCAACTGTAGAAGAGTTGTACAATCATTTTATACCTTATGGAAAAGTAAATGGAATTGTAGTAAACAGAAACTTTGGATTTGTGCAATTTGATACAGAAGCAAGTGCAAAGCAAGCTATTGCAGATGCTGATGGAAGTATTTTTCAAGGCAAAAATTTAAGTGTGAGAACATCACAAACAAATCAGGAGAAAGCAAAGTAAGTAAATAAAATAATTGAATTGTTTACTTGAATCTACAAAATGTTATAACTACTTCTCTGGACCATCTCATATTGTTATAGTATCATATTATGTCTTGATTAAAAAGTAAAAATGAATACCTAAGTCATTAATCAAAAATTAGATCTACCATTCATATTTTTATTGTCCTAGTTTAGAGGGTGTATGGTAAGAGGTGGCCAGGAGATTTAGTGTGAGGGAATTGAATTTCTTCACTTCATGATAATAGTTTGCTATTGTTATCGAGATCTCTTTATAATACAGAATACTTAGAGATCAGACTTAGTACACCCTGCTGGTAAAATGTGTTTGTTCAACAACCAAGTAATATAATAAATGTAATTTGTTTTAATAATAATTTAGCAGGCAGACAGAAGTTGTGACAGTACAACCTGAAATTCCTCCAGCAGTAGCACTTAATGACAACCTTCCAGTTACTATTGATGATGAAGGCGATGAGCCATATGACAACTATGGCAACTACATAGGGGACAAAAGTAAGCCTTGATACATTTTTATACTTATACAGGATGGTGCTCTTTGGTTTCATTCATGCAGAATGTTACTTATCCTTCAGAATCCGAAAATATGGCTATATTCTGTTTTAAGGTCCCCTATGTCTATACAAAAAATCATAGGTGTGAAAGGACACACACACACTTCCATATTAATAACAATGCTTGTTAAAAGTTTAGTTCTGCATGTTTTGACTTTCTGCCCTACCTTTGCTGTTCCGCTTTAAATTTCTACCATAGTAGTCATTATAATATAATATATAATATTTTCTGAGTACTAATTAGTTGTTTATGTTTCAGATAACTATAGAGATGATGAATATGAAGACAGTGGTTATGGTAACCAGAGCTGGAATGACCGTGGTGGTCGTGGACGCGGCGGAAGAGCCCGCGGAAGGGGTGGTCGCGGCCGTGGCGGCCCCGGCGGTCCCAGCCATAGAGACCGTTCACCTATTGATAGACGTCAGTGATAATAGTACATTACGCACCAAGGCCAGTAAAATAAAAAATGTCTCAGATCATATGTAATTGTCGTCCGAGGCGAAGCCGAGGTTGACAAAAATGTGATCTGAGGCTTTTATATTTTACTGGCCGAGGTCAGTAGGTATACTATTTTTCTGTTCGATGAAGCCAGAAAGCGGAAATTTCATTTAGCGAAGCGGCCACAAAGTTGGCGCTTTCTGGCCGGAGGACGGAAAATAATATTATCAAATACACAGATTTTGTATGATGCAAGATTTAATATTTGAATTTAATTGAGTGGAAAATAAGTAGACCTACAGTATACAGATTAGTTATAATAGTACAATGGTACAGGTATGATAGAGATATTGTTGTCTGTGGACTTGAGAAAATAATCATCAAAAATATTTATTTTGGACTTGCACCTATGAACAAAAGTAGAATTATATTTCATATTTAAGAACTTTCATCCAGCAGTAGTACAACTTTAAGCAGAACTAATATTATTCAATTGTATCATTAGGTGATTGGCCAGAGCAACGAGGATATGATCGATATTCAAAAGCCTTACCTGACTATCCCCCCCGCGCTGTGCCAGTGAATGAAAGAAATGACTGCGAAATCATTGTAGTATCCAAAGCACTAACGTAAGTTACTTGGAAACCTTTTTTAACACAACTTAATAGTTTTAATTTATTGTACAGTCAACATCAAATATTATTATATTATAGCCATCAAAGTGATCAAATAAAAATGTATATTATGTACATATTATACATTTCCATTGTCAGGGGTGTTAGAGCGTGTTCCGAATAGTTCCGATATATTTGATTCTAACTGTAACTTAAAAAGTAGGTATGTTACATATAAAAACTTATGCCGATACCTGAAACCCTTAAGTTTTAAATCTAAATATTTTTGTTCAGAGAATATGCAGAGTACATAGAAAGTAGACTTAAACGATTGGGAATCGTTGTGGATCTTTTGTTTCCTATGGAGGACGTACCGATTGGCAAGGTGCTCGGAAACATTGCGTCGAGGGGATGCCTCTACGCAATTCTCGTCATGCCACAGAATCAAGAAAATAGATCACTTACACTGACCATACTGCATGGACTTCCACAAGGTTCGTACGCATTGACAACATATAAGTACTGGATAGCCGTTATCTAAACAATCTTAGAAAATATTGAAACTGACAATTAAGTATATACATTATATGTTTGAAACATATAATGATATAGTTATGTGCTTGGAACGGGATTCGAACACGTAAGTCTCATTATTAGGGCCAATCGGTTATTCGGCGGTCATGCGACCGAGTAGGTTTATAATAGGTAGGTACTTATGCATTCGATATTGAAATGGATACATAACTAACACTTTGTAGAGTCATAAATATTAAGCTTTCACCATAAATATCCAACGTTGTAATGTTCGTTGAAGAGTTCCGTTGCTTAACTTGTGTTAAAACAAAATATAATTAATAAATTGTGGATCCCTATTGATAGTAGAACATTTTTTGAAGTTAAAACTTTTCGTTGCTTTTTGCAGAGCACCGTAATATGCCTATAGAAGATGCTCTCCAACTGCTCTCACGTAACTTCCAAGAGGTGCAGCGCGGCGGCCCCTCTGGCCGGGAGGCGGTATATGCGCTGCTGGGCCAGCTGGCGGACGGCCGCTCGCTTACAGTACTTCAGTACGACAAAGTTATTGAATATTTGCAGGTCGGTATCATACCTACTATTGATTGGGGCTGTTTCACGATGTTCATATATCGACTATGCTATTTGTTAGCAAACAACCTTTAAGCCCAATAGATAAATAATTAAACAAATTACAGTATATAAATTCAAATGTCATTTTAGTGTGTGCACATAGGAGTGCTTGTGTATGTGTGCCAAATTACAGTTCTGTATATACTAATGTGTGTGGCCCGATATTTTCTTGATCGGTTTTAGTATGATATTAGTTAAGTTTATATTATGGACTTATTTTCAGGAACGCAAAGAACAACAGGTCAAAGTTGAATTGGGTGAACCATTAGCGGCTGCACCGGCTAGCAGTAAAACTCAAGTAGATCTTCAAGAAAGGATTCTAAGTATCCTCAACGATAAGAAAGCACAGGCCCAGAGTACACCAACACCTGCGACGGCGCCCGTATCGGCACCGCCTCCTCCATCGCAAAATAAACTACTAAACGACCCAACTGTCAGAAAAGCATTAGACTCAATTTTGCAAAAATTCACGTAATGTGTACGCTTAGAATATTAATATCTTCTTCATTTATTAAGTTTACATTTAGAAATTATAAATAATAAATATCAATTATGGGAATGTTTAAAATAACATTCGAATAAACCCTTACCCATCTAAATATTGTTTTAATAAAACACAGTATAATGATACATCAGTTATATTTTAAGTCATACACATGATAGAGGTGGTCTAAATCTGTCCATTGGTGATTTGAAATGGCAAACAGTGCTATGTTAATTTGTTATTGTACAAACAGAAGACACGAAAATATTTCATGCACTATGAACTAAGATGCTAACAACCTCGTTTATTTAAAAAAGAAACGGATATTAATTTCCGATTTTTTTTTATTTCGGGCTCCTTCTTGGACTACTAATTAATATATATACATTCATGAAATCATTCGAATAGTATTTGAAAATGTCAATTAAAAATAAACTGACTCCCAACACCTAAACACGGAACGTTTCATTGCTTGCTCGATGATAGAGTGGCGTGATACGGCATGTCTACATACATGCACGGTTCTGAATAAATCAAGAGAATATAAATTATTCTCTTTTCCATGGTCATATCAACACAAAACAGAAAATGGAACACCGCCAGCGGTTCACGACATCAGATTTCATTTGGTATAAATTATGATAGCTGGCTGTCTAATCTAATTTCGTCTTTGTACAAAATAAGGTACACTTCAACAGACAGTCAAAACAAAGCGCTGTATCAGTATCGGTATCACGTATTTATTATGGCAATAATAAATAAACATAATTTGCAATAGTTTTGGGTTTTATCATGATTGGGTTCATTTTAAAATTCATTGAGATCAAGGCCCTGCATCTCATCTATCTTTCAAAAGCATCTTTATACAATCTATTTAACTTCTAGGAGTTTAATTAACTATACAAGTTACATACATTAACTAGGACAACATAGGAATATCCACATCTTATTCTATACATATAAACAAAACCACATATGACCCTACAACACTATAGCAGCTAGATGTCCCTATCCTCACAATCACCCGCAAGCCGCATAAAGCTATAATTGGAAGATTTGGTGTCGATTGAGAGCTCGGCGGGTGAGCGCGCATTTACAAGGGATCAGTCAATGTATTTGCAATGCAGCCTAACGCAGTTGAAACCCCTGTCCTTGCCAGCGTCAAAGATTACGTCGATCGTTCTGGCGCGTCCTCTTGTTTAGCAGGATCGAATCCCTCTTTTATATGCCCTCCGGTACCTTTGGGATCCAAATCTGTTGCCCAACTAAAGTGCATTAAAGCTAAATGCTTATTACCAAGTTCATTGTGAACTTTTCCAAGTAAATAGTATACAAGTGACTCCCTCGGAGCAATGTCTTTAAGATGATGTAGGTCCGCTAAAGCATCTTGTGGCCTACCGGCGCGCAATAGTACAGATGCTCTGTGGAATCGGCATAATGGATTCTCAGTATCGATTGCTACAGCCCGTTCTAGGGTCGCAAGAGCACGGTCCATTTTACCTAAAGCTGCTTGGGCTAGTCCTAGCTGACATCTTAAAACTCCCGAATGTGGATGTATAGTCAAAGCTCGCCGAATATGAACTTCCGATGCTTTCCAACGCTCTTGTCGAGCATAAACAGTCGCAATACCAAACCAAGCGACATAATTCCGAGGATCAATACCAACAGCAGTTCTAAAGCTGCCTAGAGCTTTATCTGTTTCTTCAGCTACTGCATATTCATGTCCTAATAAGGCATGAGCATATGATGAATCTGGATCCATTTGTACAGCTCGTTTAAAAAATCTAAGTGCTGTTTCTCGCTCTTTATGCAGAGAGAAGCAATTTCCACATACAAGCCAGACCACAGGATCCCGTCTATCCATTTCAACTAATTCTTGAGCCAATGCTGACAATTGGGCCTCGCGTTGTAGGTGCCATAAGCATGTACTGTAAATATCCATTCCTTCTGTCCGACAGGGGTGTGATTTCCTAATATCTGCAAATATTTTGGCTGCTGTTTCATACTGTGCTAACTCGTAGTGAGCTCGAGCAAGCATTGTTTGCACCCATGGAGATGCTAATTGTTTTGTAGGAATATCTTGAAACAATTTAATAGCATTTTTACAGTCTAGAAATGCCAAACTCTTGTATGCTTCTCCTAATTCTCTCATTAAGTTTAATAAAGCAAGTCCATTTGAGCTCTTTGGTGTGAGTGTGGGTGTGACAGTTTCAATGTTTTTGGATCTCTCATTAACTTCAACAACATTGGATTTTATACTGTTTTTTGCAGTGCGCTGTTTATTCTTTCTGGAAGGACTTTTAGGTGCCACAAATTTCCTACTTGGTGATTTATTATTCTCTTTTACAGAATAACTGCTGTTGTTACTAAATAATCTAGAGGATCTTCGTGGGGCAGGTCCTAAGGTGCATCTGGGTGTAGGACTAAATACTGCATCTTTCAGCTGACCCATTTGTGCTCTTAAGGAATTGACTATTTTGGGTATTGCCTTTTGCTCATTTGAATCAGTAAGTGTTGGAGTATAGAGTACAGGAGATTCTTCCATTGGCAACATACCAAATGATGGTGAGAAAGGTATAGGTGCAAGACCACTGAATACACTGTGCATGCGTTTCACAGGAGCTTGAGTCTCAGGTGTGATACTTGTAGACATTGTCATAGGACTTCTAGGAGATACATTCAGAGGTGTTACATTGGCATTTATACCAATGTTAGTATTATTAGGAATGTTACTATTAACAAATGAAATATTTTCTGAATTGTTGACTAGATTCACATATGCTGTTACACCAAATGAAAAATCTGTATTGTTCATTTGGAATACTTGGTGTGGGTCAATCTTTTCACCTAGGTTACACAAACTAGCAAAAGAAGTCCACAAAAAGGGATTTAATGACAGTGCTTTCCTTAATGCATCTGCGGCTTTACTTCTCCTCTCTGTTATGTTGTAGATATGGGCAAGAAGTTGCAGTGCATAAGGTGCTTGTTCCCCAAATTCAGATGCCACTATTTCAATGTTTGAGCCCAGTGCTGCTTCCGCATCTTTATAACTAAAAAAATATTAAAACAGTTGTTATTCCTATTATTATTAATACATAATTAGAATAAAATTAATAAGTCAGGAAGTTTAGACCGCATATTAATTATCTCTAACTCTCTAACCATTCTTATTTACTTGCATTACCAAAAAAGAATGAGAACATAATGATTAAACTTAGAAAGATTGGTCTATTTAGACCAATTCATAAAAAAAACAGGTAGTATATAATAAATTAATCTATTAGAACCCTTAATCATTGTTATAAGTAGATTCTATGAAATATCAGTTTCAGTATTTAAGGACACTTAGTGAAATTCAACTTGGAACTAAATACCATCTAATTGTGTTTGAGTTAATAATAGTAACAGTTCTACTTACAATTTTAAATCTATGGAGCATTTAGCTAAAAGTAGCCTTGCTTGTGGTAATGTCAGTGGTAAATTTTGTAGCAAATGGTGAGCCTCATTGAGCCTTGCACATCTGTAGTAGCATGTCCCCAAGAGAAAAGTTGTCTCTTCCGATGCAACTAGAACAATAATGAAATGTTAATAGGTCAGCGCCTATTCATAAATGATATAATTCTAATACAAGGAATGAAAATCGACACATACTACGAATAATTATAAATTAAACGGTTAGGTACCTTCATTTCAACCTAACTGAATACTTTAGTACATATTTATTTACCTTCAGCGTGTAATCGTTCAGCCAAGAATATAGCATTTGCAAATTCGTAATTGTTTAGGCAATCCCAAATGATAACCTGTGGAAGAAAAGGCTGTTTGTAATTAAAATAGCTACGATACGAACACCTTGACAGTTAACAGAATTGGTTGTAATTTCACCTGTATAGGTTCCTGAACAATCATTTTAGATGATATAATAAACTTCTGAGACTCTATTCACTTGCAACGGAAAGTAATTTACATTTCAAGCCTCGATTACTACAGTCACAATAAAGATAAAACGTATCGTCAGACGGACATTTTCATTTCAGTTTATTACTTGTCTATGGCGCTGATTACGAAAGCGTTGTGCTCGCCAGCAGTAAAAATATTTTAATTTAAAGGACTGTACTCACGCACTCACAATTATAACTTAGGGCGGCCACATACATTCGGAATTCCGTTTCGGAAAAATTCCGAAACGGAATTCCGAACGCATTAAATCCATACAAATCTACGAATCTGTCACACACTTCAGTTTTTTTCCGTTCGGAATTTAGACCAAAATTCCGAACGGAAAAAAACTGAAGTGTGTGACAGATTCCTAGATTTGTATGGATTTAATGCGTTCGGAATTCCGTTTCGGAATTTTTCCGAAACGGAATTCCGAATGTATGTGGCCGCCCTTAACTTTTAACTTTAATAAAAGTACAGTACCTAATAAACTATTAGTTGAATAATTATTGTATTAAAGTGAAATATTATTGGATGAAAAAGAACTCCCCCGTATTACGTCCGTGAAGAAATGTCGTTAAAATTTTACACTTCGGTCTTAGTTTGTGCAAAGAACTCAAAATATTTTTAATATTTCAAAGAAATAGCCCTAGAAGATTTGAAACATTTTTAACTAAAATTTACGACTTGAACTCTAGCTAGCTATTACCAATTTAGCAAAACTCTAGCTAGTCTGTGGTAGTTATGGAACGATTGCAAAAACTGTATAGTCGTATGGTTCTTTATTTATTGTGAATTCTTGAAGAAACTAAACAACTTGTTATATTTTCGTTAATCTTTTAGTGGCAATATTTATAAGCATTGTCGTGGACTATAGAGTACCTTACAATCAACAACAAAACAAAAATCGATGGGATTGTATCTACAGTGGTAGGAACAATATGTGCAGTGTTGATTACGAATGACATCTACAAGAAGGAAGATTGGACTACTATAGTTAGAGGACGTGTTAAAAAAACTGTACAGGTAAGTCTTGGTAAACTTTGCGTGCTACATTAATGATACTCAATTAGTTAAATAAATCATTGTTGTGCGTCACTAACGGAACTAATCGCCCTTCACTCTTCTCTAGTGTGGAGAACACCAAACAACAAAATGTCAAGACGTGCTATCTGACCTCCACTAAGTTTTCCTTTCTCAATTCAGTTAATTTTATTGAGTGGAATGAAATTGTGCCCAATATCAGTCTTTGTATTTTTCATAGTAAGAAATGAAACCTGTTAATGTAATAGGTGTCACCTTATTAATAATGTTACCATTATTAGATGGAATATGGGTGTTTCTCTGCTATTTGGAAACTCGTCCATACAAGAGCTGTCCTGAGCAAATTTTATTAAATGTTGAGAATGTCTCTTAATACAAAGAAAGGCAATAGTATATCAAATATATATATTAAAGAAGCCCACGCATTTTCCTCTGGGTTTTTGAGTTATTGACGGTTTTGTGGAAAATTGTGACAGGGGACTGTTTTTGTGAACAAAAACTAGTATTTTTGTTTGTATAAATAATTAAAACTTTATTTTTATTAGCACTTACAATGTGTAATTATTACATAAGTAATCGATGAGATCGTAACGAAGTACACTTATAAAAAAAGACATTTTTATAACATTTGTGACAAACTGACTAAAATCAACTTCTTACTAAACAGTCCTTCTAAAATACTGATTGTATGACTTAAATCAGCTTTTAGAATGTTATTAATTAAAAATAAACAAAAAAAAAAAACATAACCTTTGCTACCTAATTATCACAATAAACATATTGGATTACAACTTTAACAAAATTTGTACTTTTCAAGGATCTAACAGTAATTATTATCAATGTTACAGCATAGAGATAAAGAACAGTCCCCAGTGTGCAATGAAATGACAGGGGACTGTTGACCAGGGGACTGGTTTTCTTACTTAAAAACGAAATAACACAAAATCATTAAAACATATCACATTTGTAAAACAGATGTGAAGACATACTCGTAAGTAAACTATTTTAAACAAATTATATGATTTAAAACTTTTGAAATGGGGAAGATATACTCACCCAGGGGACTGTTCCTTCTAACGTTCGAGACGCGTGTTTCACTACTAAACAAAGTGACGTTACTTAAAAAAAGGCTGCTGTCTGTATACCTATATAACCGAACAAACTTCACACCAAATGCTTTCCATTTCACGGTCATAATGTTTTAAAACAATGCTTAAATTGTATATCGTGCCGTTTTCAAATTTTACCAGGGGACTGTTTTCAAATTTTAAGGACAGCCTTCGTACATATTTTTTAAAGTAAATTTCTATCATAGACATATCATTTGTAATATTAAAAGATGCTTACAGTCTTTCTTAATCTATATATGATTATTATTCAGTTATGAATGGCAAGGTATTCAATATATAGGTATCAATGCTTGTAATTCTGGAAAAAGGACATACCAGGGGACTGTTTTTTGAGGTGTTTAACATTGTTTTTCTCGGAAACAATTATATTTATTTACTTAATAAGCAATTGCGAACCAAGAGTACCAAATTTATGCCCATATTAATCCAATAAATAATAGATATGATAGAGTTTATTATACAAATTTTGCTTGGGACAGCGATTTTCCATTTAGTAGAGAAATGCCCATATACATAAAATAGGAAACTTAGGTACCTATTACATTTATTTGTTAGATCATTTTTTTTACAACCCTTTGAGATCTATGTGCAAAATTCTCTACTGTGCATTATTTTGATTGTGTTGGTTTATTCAGCTGATACTTTTGTACATTGACATGTGACGTCTTCACCACTCACACTGATGTTATGTAGTTTAACTACATGTATTTAATTGAATTACAGTATTTCTAATCTTGTCATGTAAGAAAACAAAGGTTATAACATGCTAAACCCCATCTTAATATACTTTAAATCCTTCCCAACAACTTCTTTATGGTATCCTGATGGTTCTTACAATTATGAATAAATGTTATACTTACTTAACTAAATGTTTATTATTTTTTGTTTCTGGTTATTATGGTGATTTTTCATTACCTTATAATTTGCTTTCTGTATTACTCTTAAATACTGAACATCGACATCCTAAATTACAAACTTTATGTTTCAATAAATAGTATTATTACTCATATTATTACTTATCAATAATGATTCCATTCCATGACTTATCTACAAGTGTAGATAAATTTTCATTTATGTATATGGTTCTGTGGACATTATAGATAATAAGTTATTCTTATTAAATAATGAAGAGGATGCTCCTAGCTCCCAAGAGGATTGATTGTTTTTTTGTGTTCCATTTGTTATAAGTCCACTGTTACTAAGTATGAGCTGCATTGAATGTATGGGCATTTCTCTACTAAATGGAAAATCGCTGTCCCAAGCAAAATTTGTATAATAAACTCTATCATATCTATTATTTATTGGATTAATATGGGCATAAATTTGGTACTCTTGGTTCGCAATTGCTTATTAAGTAAATAAATATAATTGTTTCCGAGAAAAACAATGTTAAACACCTCAAAAAACAGTCCCCTGGTATGTCCTTTTTCCAGAATTACAAGCATTGATACCTATATATTGAATACCTTGCCATTCATAACTGAATAATAATCATATATAGATTAAGAAAGACTGTAAGCATCTTTTAATATTACAAATGATATGTCTATGATAGAAATTTACTTTAAAAAATATGTACGAAGGCTGTCCTTAAAATTTGAAAACAGTCCCCTGGTAAAATTTGAAAACGGCACGATATTCAATTTAAGCATTGTTTTAAAACATTATGACCGTGAAATGGAAAGCATTTGGTGTGAAGTTTGTTCGGTTATATAGGTATACAGACAGCAGCCTTTTTTTAAGTAACGTCACTTTGTTTAGTAGTGAAACACGCGTCTCGAACGTTAGAAGGAACAGTCCCCTGGGTGAGTATATCTTCCCCATTTCAAAAGTTTTAAATCATATAATTTGTTTAAAATAGTTTACTTACGAGTATGTCTTCACATCTGTTTTACAAATGTGATATGTTTTAATGATTTTGTGTTATTTCGTTTTTAAGTAAGAAAACAAGTCACCTGGTCAACAGTCCCCTGTCATTTCATTGCACACTGGGGACTGTTCTTTATCTCTATGCTGTAACATTGATAATAATTACTGTTAGATCCTTGAAAAGTACAAATTTTGTTAAAGTTGTAATCCAATATGTTTATTGTGATAATTAGGTAGCAAAGGTAATGTTTTTTTTTTGTTTATTTTTAATTAATAACATTCTAAAAGCTGATTTAAGTCATACAATCAGTATTTTAGAAGGACTGTTTAGTAAGAAGTTGATTTTAGTCAGTTTGTCACAAATGTTATAAAAATGTCTTTTTTTTTTATAAGTGTACTTTGTTACGATCTCATCGATTACTTATGTAATAATTACACATTGTAAGTGCTAATAAAAATAAAGTTTTAATTATTTATACAAACAAAAATACTAGTTTTTGTTCACAAAAACAGTCCCCTGTCACAATTTTCCACAAAACCGTCAATAACTCAAAAACCCAGAGGAAAATGCGTGGGCTTCTTTAATATATATATTTGATATACTATTGCCTTTCTTTGTATTAAGAGACATTCTCAACATTTAATAAAATTTGCTCAGGACAGCTCTTGTATGGACGAGTTTCCAAATAGCAGAGAAACACCCGTATAACAAGGCTGTTTTCATTTAACAGATCTAGGTAGATTATAAACAACTTTTATTTATTGTAAACAACATTGTCAATGCAATACAATTCAACTGTAATATCATACATCAAAGTAACAGAGTATATCTTAGAATTGAATTAATTTAGAAATATGATAATATCTAACAACTTAAAGCAGACATCTTCTTTTTTAGAATGGGGGGTGAAGTAGAGACAGTCAACTTAACCACACCTGAGCCGATGGGAGTTCACAGTGCCCCAAATTCTATTGCGGGAGCACTACAGGAGCCAATGTTCCTCCAGTCTCAGGCAGCACAGATCATTGCTGGAATATTTGTATGGACTGCACTGTTTATCACTTGCCAACAAGTAAGTTCATCTAGTTTTTAACCTATTTATGATAGTTTATTTTGTTGGTTTTCTAGAAAATTTATGTAAAGAGTCTTTATATGACAATCCAGAGTTAAAACCATAGATATGGCTAGTATCCTTAACTAGTAGAGGCAGTTGTTAGTATAATGTGCCCAAGGACTTATACTTCAGTAATGGATCACTTGTTTTTTTTTTACTGTTGTTAAGCTAGTACAAATTTTAATATATTTGTAGTGTGAATTGCCCTATTTTATTTAAAGATTTATTAATTTCTTAATTTATCAAACAAGGTCTATTTGAATCCTTTTGCCAGTAACAGCTATTCATTATAATTATCAATCTACTTAGAAATTAAATTATCATAATTAGGATTGATTATGGTCTGGTAATCCAAATTTTCTGTATAAGGTAGGTACTTCACAGAATTATCATGCCTAACTTGTAATAAACAGGTACTTGCACTACAAATTTTTGTATGCTACCTAAATAGTAATATACCTACCTACTCCATTTTTTAAATGATGTATAATGGCTACCAGTAATTGTATTAAAATTAATTCAGATCATTCACATCTTGGTAATTCCATCTGCCTGAGGCCTTGATTACTTGATGTGTGTTTTTTGTGATTTGTTTTCACATTTGCTGATTACCTAATTACTGTGACTAGAAAGCATGATCCCTCCCTCTATTTGTTTCTAGGTAGATATGTATTGCAATTTCACTGTGTCATTGAGGTAATGTGCGCTTGGATATTACAATTGTCTTCTAAACTAATTACCTACGTATTTAGTGAGCTAGGTGATTATATTTAATTGGTAATTAATTTGTAAACTATCTATGAATAGATGAGTATTGAGTAATTTTCTGAAATTGGAAGTTTCTGCTAATTTATTCTGTTTAAGCCCCAAACACCCAAGCAAGAAACAATGTATAAATAAAAAAAATATATAGGTACCAATTTGATCAACTTGCATCCGGCCGCATATTGCGTTTTTCGTGAAATGAAAGATAATGAAACATACCTACTTACTTTAATAGCAATATTTTATATAGCATTATTAAGGTAGTGTTATCGTGAGTTGTCGAGTGACAATGTTATGTATTTACCTACACGTTGATAAAGTGTGGGCTTACCCAATTACTTATACCGACGTAGGTACTCATTAATAATGACTGTTTGAGCATATCATTATGAAGGATCGCTTCAGTTTAACGCATAAAGACATTGTTTTATCGCATTACTTTGCTAAGTGAGAGGAGGAAGGTGGCCGCCTCCTTGAAGGGGGGTATGCAAACCAATTGCAGCAAGTATGCCCTTGAATAGTAGCCCTAGTAGGCGGGTAGAAATGCTGTCTTTATCGCTGATTACGTAGGTGAAATTAGTTAGCTTACTACCTACTCGGAAAATATTTCGAGACATCTGCAAGTCCTTAATAATAATAGTTTACTTTGCATGAAAAAGAAATAATACATTTGTTCGAAGGTAGGTAAGTACGGAACGAAAAATTAGGGTTTTTGTATGAGAAATTCAATAGGACTTGGGTAGGTAGGTACAATTTGCTACGCTTGCTCTGATATAAGGCTCTCCTAATATAGACACGTATCATACACTACCTTAGTACTTTTATATCTAGTACCTAATCATCCAACCTGTTTGGATGTTGTTGGTAAGGTTCAAGCCTGTTAGGAAAGCTATCTACAGGCAGGGCGTGGTTCGATCGTATAGAACAGAATACAGTAATACCCCGGACTTACGCGATAGGTGGGTCCGAGCGGTTGCCGTGTAAGTCGAATTCGCGTAAGTCGGGGTTCAACGTTGCATATAAATACATATAAAGTTTGTTTAATCGGGACCAGAGTTTAAAGAAAACAACAATTTAGAAGAAAAATGTTTAATAAAGTGTAGGATAATTAAAAAAATATTACATTGTTATGAATAAAGTAAGCTAAACCGAAGTTATTTTGATGTCGAAGGCTTCATATATTCTAACAATGTTGCCTGACGAGTTAAATTTTTCTTCTTTTCACGTAAAATTTCCTCGTAGCATACCAGTAATTTTTTTATCCCTCGTTTTGTAGTAGAAATGCGTTCTTCATTAGAATCATTTTTTTCTAAAATTTGTAACCCCTTTTCAATTGAATTGAGCCCTGAGCTCAAATGACTCATTTTTCGGTCTTTTAGACGACATAATTAGAAATTATAAGTAAAACGCACTGCGCACTTAAAACAATTTCACGCGGAACACGTTTAAACCTGTCGCAAATTGAACACTGAGTGGGCGGAGCGAGAGAGCCGATGCGCGCGGCAATCAAAATGAAAAACCGCGTATCTTCGAATTCGCGTAAAACGGGGTAGCGTAAGTCGGGGTATTACTGTACGTAAATATTGGCCTCTTGTGTGTACCAACAACCTACTTTAGCCAATGTGTAACTAGTACTATGCTTCGTAGAGACTTACGAAAATTATTTAACTTATATGAACATGAGATTTGTGTAAACTCACTTATTGTGTATTTCAGATTTACCAACACCTACGTTGGTACACCAACCCGTCGGAGCAGCGCTGGATCGTGCGCATACTGTTCATCGTGCCGATCTACGGCTGCTACAGCTGGATATCACTACTCTTCTTCAACGGAGAATCATACTATGTCTACTTCTTTACTGTCAGGGATTGCTATGAAGGTAAGTACTCCTGGAGGTTATTTTTATCACTACCGATCCATTATTGACGTTTCAGTCACGCAATATTATATCTACGTATACATATAAAGCATAGATAAGTAAAATAGGATAAGATTTAAATTTCACCCAATTTTTACAAGGTACTCATCTACATTTATCAAATTATTGCGTTTTGTTTATCGCTTATTATACAACGGGAATATTCAAACATTTAATCAGTACCTACAGCTACATGCATAACATATTATTTTATTTTCTGACAAATACGTGTTTCCCTGTATGATTCAGACTTGGAAAGTTTCATTATAGATGATAACAAATTGAACTCAATTTAACCTGTGATCAATTTAAAATTGGGTTAACGATTATCGGTGAAATTGATCACAGGTCGCTAATGCGCAATATGTCCACATGAAATCGATATCAATCTTTCCAGCGTTCGTGATCTACAGTTTCTTATCCCTATGCTACGAGTATCTGGGCGGCGAAGGCAACATAATGTCGGAGCTGCGCGGGCGGCCGGTGCGGGCCTCCTGCGTGAACGGCACGTGCTGCCTGGCCGGCGCCACCTACACCATCGGCTTCCTTAGATTCTGCAAACAGGCCACGTTGCAGTTCTGTCTGATCAAGCCTGTGTGCGCGTTTATCATCATCTTCCTACAGGTAAACACCGTGTTTAGTTTTTCTTAAGAGGATTGTGAACCTGTTAATTTTCATACAAAAGGCGATAACGTTTTACACCCAGTAAATATAGTTAGATTTTTATAATTCTAAAAATTATTAGCATCTAAAAATCTATATATAGATCTAAAAATCTATATTTAGATCTAGCGTAAGCAATATTTCTTAAAAATCAAAACGCACAGACGTTGTTTCTCATTATATCTACAACATATCCAAAAAATATAAAAATCTAACTATATTTACTGGGTGTAAAACGTTATCGCCTTTTGTATGAAAATTAACAGGTTCACAATCCTCTTAAGACAAAATTATTTTCATGAGTCTTATTTTAGTGCTTAGTACAAAAATCTATAGGCACATTGTGTTATGTTGCTATTATATGTAGGTACAAGGAAACAATCAAATAAAATAAGTGTTTTCATAGACGTCCACTTTAGTTATTAAATGCCAATGAGATCAGTTGTACCGGTTTGCGAGAAGCATAAAAATAGCGAGTCAAGGTCATGCTAAAACACGATTTTTTGCAAAACACAAACAATTGAAGCCTTGCCTTTTTAATTGGTTGCTTGTTTATTAAACGATATTATTATGATTTCGATTTCTTTTCTTGTGAAATGTATATATTATGAAGTTGTAAAATGTGCCTGAAATTTTCTGCAGTTATGTGTCCGCCAGCGCATGCATGTGCGTTGTCATGAATAATGCATATCTTGCAAAATTGTACAAGGTTCAGCTCGTCGTTCAATAGCTATTTGTTATATTTTACGACTACAAGGCAATCTACTTTAAAAATTGAAATACATCGTAAAAACTAGGTTAAGAATAAAAATAACAAGATTCATCTTGGCTTAAAGCTAATACCTACCTAGTAATTATAATGCGTAACGTAATCATGGCAGGAGGGCTTTCTCATTAATTATTGTTTCCTTTATTATTAAATATATAAATCTATATAGAACCTTCGTCCCTCTTGTAAACCACTAACTATACTATCACATGAAATATTACATGTTTCGCATGGGATAGAGATCCTATTTTTGGCAGTCATCTGGGGATTTGAGCTAAAGCCACTCAAGCTAGGCTAACCTACGACGCAACAATTTTGAGTTTCATGTACTCAATAATTGAAAATGTTTATTTTTTTAGATGGGTAATCATTACCACGACGGCGACTGGAGCCCCAACGGCGGTTATATCTACATTACAATCGTATACAACATCTCCGTTAGCTTGGCTCTGTACGGCTTGTTCCTGTTCCTGGGAGCCACCCGCGAAATGCTTAAGCCTTTCGACCCGGTGCTAAAGTTCTTCACAGTGAAGTCCGTTATCTTCCTTTCGTTTTGGCAAGGTTAGTTTAATTTTTATTTGTTATGCAGATATCATTAAAATTCGTACGAACTTGTACATAATCAAAGTTTTAGTTAATGATAAATAAACAACGGAATAAATTAAGCATCATTTACTCTATCTTATCTTAGTAGTAGTACTTACAAGATATCAGTGTGTAAGAACAACAAATCGAATAGTATTTATTTTTCTACTCTTTTTTTCTGTTCGGTAAATTACAATTGAATTTTTATTTCATTTATCGTACGCTCACCCTACTTTGCCTTTGTTGGTATAACCTGACTACACGGTTCGAGGCCAATTAAAATTACAATGCAGAGAACTAAATTTTTACACAAAACAAAAAAAACGTCATTGTCCCCAACCCATTGTATCATTGTGATTATATTTTATCTTCCCTCTCGTCTCGCTATACTTCAATCAGTTTGTAGTTAATTAGTTTTTCAAAGTATATGTCAGATTTTTTTTATCAACACGGAACAGCTATACCTTCGTCTGGGCACGATGAGCACTTTATATATATATATAATTGTAAAGTTTCATTAAAATACATTTGATAGTTTTCGAATGAAAACATAACAAACATCCATACATTCTTACAAACATTCGCGTTTATAATATTAAGTGACAATTTGCAGCCTTTATTAAGCAACGTTGCTTTCGTCCTCAGGCGTAGCCCTCGCCATTCTCGAGAAGGCGGAAGTGATAATGCCGATCAAGGACGCCAGCGGTATGCCGACGACCGCCGGTACAGTGTCGGCCGGGTACCAGAACTTCCTGATCTGCATCGAGATGCTGGCGGCGGCCATCGCGCTGCGCTACGCGTTCCCCGCGCAGGTGTACGCGCACGCGCACCGCGACCCGCACCGCTCCGTCACCATGCAATCCATCTCCAGCAGCCTCAAGGTAATTTGGATACTAGTGGTCTACGTGGCTTCGGTCTAGATCCGGGTAATGTTTCTTACAAACATAAAACCACATTCTTCATACTTTAAATAATATGACTAATTGTTAAGACTCAGTACCAGTACTACTGTAATACAATTACTGAATATGAACAATTAGTCATACTTGAATATGCAGAAGATATCCCTTACTTACCTACAAATACAGTAAAAGTTTTTGGTGTGTCACTATATTGCTATCTTACTAATAACTGATCGATACAGTAGGTGGTTCTTATAGATGATCACCAGGACGAAAAGTGTTAATAAACCAATAAGCATTTCGATTAGGGCGTAGCCCGGTTTCGTTGGATCTGATTTAGGTTAATAAGTCCAATGTTTACGTTTCACACGCCTTAACGAATATATAAGGGTTAAGGTTTAAATTAAATACATCATTAGCTTTCCGTTAATTAAAAATAGTATATACTATTTTTTTAATATTCCAGGAGACTATGAACCCCAAGGATATAATGACTGACGCGTTCCACAATTTCCACCCGCAGTATCAGCAATACACGCAGTACAGCTCCGGTGAGTTTTAGCTGCTAACGGCATCTGCATGTCTGTGTAGCCTGTTATTATTATTTGCTCATGATATGTTTCATTTTCTATAACGGCAAGTCATATAAGGAAGAACATCATTTGTTTTAGTATTGTAGAATTTTGAATAATTATTAAGAGTGTTCCTATTTGTTATTCATCCGTTGCAGTTCTTAGAAATTGTAGGAATGGATAAGCTAACAAACCAAAATAAAGGATATAACTATATATTCTTCTATAATAGAAAGAACAAACCGTTTACGTTAATTTCTAACGTCTTAGTTGAATGGACGCCGAGGAGCCGAGTTTCTTTTTATTATTTAATAAATTTTCTTTCAGATGTCACTTCTCACCTGCCTTATGAGAAACTATAAGCTCTGCCATAGCTGTGCGTGCATGAAGTGCATTGCTGTATTTTTGTTCGTTATCATACGTTATCATAATACGATTTAACACATCCCCGAGCATGGAAACACGACTAACGTTTATATTAAGAGGCTTTTGACAAAATATTTAGATTTTAAAAACAATTTGTTTTACTACGGAACTGTCTTCAGTGAAAAGTGATAGTGGACAACATTATTTTACATAACTATTAATTATTGGTTCTTTCTGAGGACAATAAATAATTGTTTTTTCACTGATATGTTTATCCATTGACTAGAACCATAATACAGACTTTGGTTATTTTGTGATTAGATCGATTTATTTATACGATGGTAAATACACTTCAGTTAATGCTTAGACACGCTATGATTTTATTCTGAGTGCCAAATTAACAATCAACGACATAAATGTATGAGTCAGGCAAAAAAAATATCGTCATATTTAAAAAAAAATATCTTTACACAAAATATAAATGTATTTTGTATAGAAAAAAACTCTTTATCTAAATGAATCTATCATATTGTCATCTTTCACTGAAGGTAGAACACGACGAAACATAATGCGGCTCCGTAAAGACACTTGTAAAAGTTCGGTGCTCGGTTTATAAAACGAAATTTCATTTAGTATAAGTTGTTTATATTTTAATTGATGTATTTTTCTAATAGGTACGTGGCTAGTCCGAATTACGAATTACAGTTATCTAAAACTATTAACGAACTCCCTACACATAATTAATTCTATCTCGATAAGCGTTGTCATGTGAGTGACGTTGAAGTATTCTTTTGGCGCGATAAGATGCCGAAACTTTTTAATGAACCCTCGCTACTATTTAATCGGACTAATCATTGCCATTATTGTACTCAATGCCCCCTTGTAAAGTATTGTGTGCATTTTATGTAGTATAATGTTTATTTTACTGTGATTTTATTTGTTTTTTTAAACTTCTTTTGGTACTTGAGAAAGTAGTTAGCGGATGAAATCCATTAGATAAAGCTAGGCTTAATTTTATTAAACTCTGATACAGGTAAGTTTCTGTAAAGTAGTTTTTTTTATTATACTTTGCTTACAATCTGGTATTGAAATGTTAACGTGTTTTTGTCTTTTTTTTTTACAACCAAAGAATGGTACCTCCATTTTCTTTTCCAACGTAAAGGCAATTGTGAATATGCTTTGTAATTAACTTCGCGCCTTGAAAGAAATTCCAACTTAATGATAGTTTGAGATGCCAGCGACGATGTTGCTATAATAGATTATTATTATTCCATTCTTGACGTTTTCAGACGCCTTTAAAACTAAATATTATTCTATGTTTAGGTCTTTCTAGTTAAGTTAATTGTTACTATAATATTATATATGACGTTTCTTTAACAGTTATTGTAATTTTTAAAACGATAAATATTTTAGTATAACTTTAAGTAATAATAGTTTCAGTTTTGTAAATTAATAACCATTTATTTTATAAACACTTTGTACTTGGCCTCTCACTCAAAAATAAACTTTATTTCATCTTCAATTATTATTATATTTAATGAAAAAATACCTTATAACCTGTCAGCGTCGGATTACAACACTAATGGTAAGTTGTTTTATTTCAAACGCTTTTTATATTAATTTGCTTGCATGTTGGCTTATATATGTGTCGTATCGGCATTTTTATCAGATTTTACCTAAAGTTTGGCACATTGACTAACACACTATTCTGTTCGCATTTATGGTTCACTGCATAAAACAGCTCACAGACTAACACTCATACACTAAAACAACGTTTGCAGGGTTCGTATTTGTCTGCTGTTCCCATAATTGTATATAATATGTAGGTATACGTATTAGGATACCTACTATTGAAACTATTTAAAATATTACATACTTACACTTGATTCGAAAATTGCACAAATATTAAATATAATAATTATACTTATTATTTATGGTTTCATAAAGTGTGATTAAATTCTGTTTTACATAGTTAAATACACGACTTCCACTTTTATTTTAACCAGAACATTATGTGATCGGCTATGGTGGAGGGGATTGACAGATTAAATTTAATATTACCTTTTTTTTAGTACCTAATACACTGTCTAAGAAAAACTTAAGTAACAGCGGTGTGGTGAAGGCAGAACAGTTATTTGAACATAATTGAAAACGTTTGTTTCCATTAAACTGTTTAATTATGTAAGAACTTAAACTGATTTGAATCTTAACTGTGTAGTAACAAGGTGTGTTTTATAGTGATGCGCGCTGGCGGCGCCGGTGCGACTACAGGGGTGGGGAAGCGAGCCGACGAGGGCGCAGCCCTGGCGCCGCGACCCCCGCCGCAGCGAGTAGCCACGATCAGCCACGCTGCCAACTACCACGAGAAAACTACCCTTCTCAGTTCCGATGACGAATTCCAGTAAATCTGTGACTGTACCTAAGCGGCTCGTAAAAATGTATTCTGATTCTTAACTTTTCTAGGCGAGTGTCAAATTATCTGGTTTTTTGCTTCGGGCATAGAGAGCAAATCCAGACAATTTCCTGTTTGAAGTGCTTGGTTCCAAAGCTAAAACAATTAATGAGTATATTATTTTTTGTTATGGCACCGATATGTATTTGAAAGTACTTTTCGTTATGTAGGTATACATTTTTCGGTTCTCTTAAGGAATATGAATTTTATTAATTGAATATAATTTTTTTATAAAAAAGCCCAATTTAAAGCACCTGCTATTAATAGACCGATTGTTAAAATTATCATTCACCGTCGGTAACGATAAATCGAAAATCATTATGTTCGAATAATGTCTTTGAGCTTAAGATATTGTGTTCAACTTGCATGTCGTCATGTTCTAATCAAATCGCTTTTATTAGTTCATACATACATAGTTGTATTATTTTTAATATTGATTTTAACCAACTTCCAAAATAATATGAGTTCTCATTTTGGTTGTATTTTCTTATTGATAATGGCTTAGTGTACAATATAATGCAAACAGTCACTTATTCAGAGGTAGCACCAATCCAGACTTAAATTATTTGTTATAAATACATACATTTGTAGTCACTCACCTCAAAAATGATGGTCTGAATTGTTAAAATAGACACATCCTTGTCTAAAATATTTATAAATTGGTAATATGAGATATGGCGGATAGTATCTGGGTAACTTCATAAGCGTTTCAAACGCCGTCAGTCCGTAGTTCTAAATATTGAATAAATGGGCTACACAAAATATTACGTTTTGTTGCAACGATCCAATGTGCGTCGTATATGTCACAATTAGGTAATAGATTTTAAATGTCACTAGCTTATTTTTTGCAGTATTTAGAGTAAGAAATTGACTGCGGTTGAAACGCCCGTGGAATTATCTATTTACATAATTTATCAATGTACCTAAATGTGTCCTTTTCGATTTAGTTGTACTTAACTGTATTGAGCTGCTAGCGCCTCGTGTTGCATTTTGCAGATAATGTAGGTACCTAATTAGTGTGCCGTGAATGATTATTATATCGCAGTCTAAGAATAGATTGCTATTTACCACATGGAATAGTCACAGACAGACTATTATCACCTCACTTTTGGTTAAAGAAATACTTACTTACTACTTTAACAAATTTTGTCTAAGCACAGATACCCACCGTAGCAGGTATTGCAAAATTATAATGCTTAATAAGTATTTAGGTACTGAATTTAAGATTTTTACCGTATTATGCCTTTGCTGTATCAATGTTATATTTTTGAACGATAGATTACACGACGACCACGGCTCGAATATCTAATAAGAATTAAGTGTAGTTAAGTAAACGTGGAGCGGTAGATGATGAGAAGTGTACAGATTCATTTAAAATAATTTTCACAATAGGGATCATACAAAATACCGTCAAACTTCACGTTTTGGCCCGCTTTTTGCCGGTTTTGATTTAGATTGATCTTTTTCTCATATTTATCGTGGCCTTTTAAATGAGGAGTCTTTACCAAATACATCTTTGCATATGGTTCTTGGTATGTGTGAAGAAATTACTTTAATAATACAGTTATTTATGGGTGAAATAAGCTATTAAAATAACAGGGCCAAAAAATTGACTTTTGTCCTGATTTGCCCACTTTCGTCTAAACGGTAATAGCTTTGGCATTTTAAGCTGTATTACCATGAGCCTTAAAACCTAAGATATAGAATAACTATAAACTCATTGTATAAGATTATAATTATTTTTTGACGTGGCCTTCTATCCCAAACTTTAGTGGGCAAAATTCCAAACCCTTTTTGTGCGCCGCTCCATACAAAAGTGTAAACGAATTAGGGTTGTCAACACTTAACTAGATGAAGAAAAAGGAGGGTAATGTATTTTAACACTATCGCTGCCATTAAAATATAAAAAGGCTCATTATTAATCAACTCTTTACTATTATACTCAATAAAAAAACTCAAAAGAAATACAAAACGATACTTTTTCCAGCGACAAAGACAATAAAACTTGAAATTAAAACAAAAGTACTCATAAAAATGTACTGTCTATTGTTATATTATTTTATTGAGAATATTTCAATTACCAATACAATAAAAACGGGTTCAAAATCAGACATGTATACTGTTCATCTTTTTTTTAATTCTGATAACAAATCTTAAGAGACAACCCTAGGGGTAAAATTGTACTGGGCAAAGTCGTCAAAAGTGAGCCTGAAATATGGATATGACATTACCCATCGCTATAAATCCGAATATAATAGAGATAAAGTACTGAGTCTTTGTCTTTCACCATCATTACCTATAAAGTTGTAACTGTCAAAAATCTATACCAGTAGAGACATCGTGCAAAGATTTAGGACAGAAGTTTTTGGAAGTATTTTGGCCCGCCAAAAAACACCCTCATCTTTAACTGCGGCTAACTAGCAACTACAGTACGGTACGACGAGGTCATTTATCGACATTGACAGCAGATATAGTCAACTTTCTACTAAACATTAAAAAAACAGTGTGCATTTGGCCATATTTGTTTTATTTCGGTTTTTATCAAAAGTTCTGACTTGGGCAAAGATAGGTTCAATGGGCAAAATAGCGCAGTTTTACGGTAGTTGTTTTTATTTTTTAAACATTATGTAAATATCATTAAATTAATATTGATATTATTTCGCGTCAGCTTTAACTTAACTCTTCTTTGGTTTTTTATCTAAATGAGTTTCATTTTTGACTAGTTGCAGAATGAACCATTTTTTGGCAAAATTTACCTTCTGATGAAGTTTTAGGACCTAAGTAAATTCAGCTTAAAAATCGCAAGCACTTCGCCGTCCAATTACTTTTCTGTTCAAGTTCAGGCAGCAAATATAAGTAATATTTGTACAGTTAAATATTACAGTATTTGCTCGACTGCGTTATCGTTATCAAGTTCCTAAGTATCCAAAACTTGCCAATAACCAATTAATCTTTTTAAATGTTTTAAAGGTGTACCAAATATATTTTGTGTGTGGAAATTATCATGTTTCCATCACAACAATATATTTTTAATATATTAAGGTAAATACGGAATCTTTAATCGATTATTTTAAGTCATTTAAGATTGAAGTTTTTTTTGTAGATTACCCATAGCAGAAAATTCCGTTTTCCAAGTAAAATCGAAATGTTATAGCTTTATGTATGTAGGAATAATCTTAATTTATTTTATTCGTTACAGTTACTATACCTACTTTGTTATTTATTAGTTATATCTAAGTATTTTGTTATGTTTTACTAGACTAACATTCCGATACATTACGATTTATCTAACATACCAAATGTGGTACTGTTTCCACGTGAATTTCATCAATTTTAATTGTCATTTATTACTCGATTTAATACCTATTATAATAAATGTATATTTGTGTACTTAGCTTTGTATGTCATATAAGTATATGTCCAGTTTTTAATTTTACGGATTTACAAGCCTAGAACGGACAAATCGGAAATTAACTTATAATCGTACCAGCTAAGCTAAAACAATAACCAGGGAAAAGTCCATAAAGCTGTATTTTGATATATTTATCTGCAACGACAAGCAAAAATGTACCTTAATAAAAAGGTAGCAAAATGTTCTATTAATTGTTTATTTAAAATGAAAATGTGTTACTTATAATAATATCATCATTTTCATCCTAACAAGAGCTATAGGGTAACCTGTAAATATATATGCTCGTCTTGGCGGGGGCACTTTGTCTTAAGTGCCTCCCGATTTCTCTTTCCATTTAATTACCTACCTACACGTCGAAGTCCGAATCGCTTGCATTTGTCAATATTTTATTTATTTACGCTGCGCTGATATATTTATTATGTAAGTTCTTACTTTATTATATAGATTTTTATAAAATGTAGCGACGCTTATGTTGTTTTAATTTATAGTTGTCAATTAATGATAAGTAGGTGACCTAAACGCAAACCTCAGTTTTGTGAATACCATCAAATCTATTGAAATTAGGAATGGAGGCGATCGAATAGGCCAATGTATTTGTAGAGGTGAGAATTGCTTCCTTCATTCCCGATTACAAATTATTTTTGTAACAGACGTAGTACATTTTGAAGGTGCAGAAACGGAACAGTTCATGAAAGTTTTGTGAATCATTGTTGAATGAAATTTTAACGGATAATGTTAGATATAAAATGTTTTAGCTCCAAGTTTTAACATAAGTAAATATCTACATAACAATATTGATATATTACTTCTTGTGTTTCATTTAATCAACGCCCTTTTCCTTCGCAACAGTTATAGGTACCTAATGCTAAATTCCGTCGCAATGGCCGCTGCTAGCAGGTGTTTTTCGCTATAATGTAGGTACTTACCTACTCAACACGATGCGATATTAGTTACCTATTATTATCAAAAAAATAAAAAAATGCAAACACCTCTTTTTATATTGTTTTTTATTAAAAATATAGTTATAGTAACCATAATTAATCTCTCACTTTGCCGTGGCATACAATATAAATACATTATTGCTTCTGATTTAAAATTATTCAAACTTCAACATAGAACTCACAATGTACGTGCATATGGTTAGTAACATAGGTATAAAAATATTTTTCAAAACTGGGATTCCCAACGATAAGTACAATGTGCTTCGATAAATATTATTTAACTTCCATAATAATATACTTAATCGTTATTAAGTTGTAAATATGTAATTACCAATGGGTTTTTTTTACGTATAGGATTTCAATAGAAGTACCAAAATGCCTATATATGTTGATATTTATGAAATCTTTTCTGTCCTTTTTACAGTCTGACAAAATAGTACAATCTCAAAATGTTCATAAAATATTGTCGGTTACGATGGTGCTCGGACGATGGTTCAGGCGAGCAACATTTTTAATATTTATTGTATGAAAATATTTTTAGGATAGGTGGATAGATATAGTAGATGGTGGATTTAAGACTTAAAAATAAAATACAATTTACCTACTTTGGAAGTAAACGATATTAGGTATTAGATGAAACCTTAGAACTACCTCAAATATGATAAAGAATCAACACTACTTTAGGTACTTACTGACTTAGTCGATACCTGCCCGACTAAATTTTCATTCATATTTTAGTTTGCCAAAATAATTTAACTCGAGTAATAGTGGTAGGTACTTTTCGAAAATGAATGAGGTAGTTCAAGTTGCAATATTAATGTTCGTAAAACAAAATACAAACATAGTTATATTTTCTTAATCCTTGATAGTAAGTAAGCTAGGTACTGGGCACAGGTACGATAATTAAGTAAGATATAAGTATAACAAAGCTACAGAGTGGCAGCACTTCTTAATATTTATAGATTACTAAATATACCTACTTACTTCACTTTAGTCACTAATGTCACTGTACTAAAGGCATCTAAGTAAATCACAATTCCTAATCAGGCTAAGCCCTAGCGAGAGAAAAAGAGATATGCAAACTTTCACAACTAAGTTTGAGTTTATAATTAAGTAAGCCTAGGGTCTCACTCATGGCCGATAAAGCCTGCGTCTTAAATGTGTGTGGTGATGTTTAAGACATTTTCTAGCATATGTAAAAATAACCTTACTACCCAAGTAGTTCAAAGACTACGTAGGTAATCAGAATCACTATTTATCACTCTACATACTTGATTTTATGGCAATGAGTGAGAAGCACGAGCATGTAACTTCCAGCGTCACTTCAATTACAAATTTCTCATTTCGTCATTCCCAAAGGTAACTTAAGATTTTGAGTCTTACAATACCTATACCAACCTGTGTTACGGTTGGCACGGGCATAATTCCAAAAATCGCTGCTTCTCTGGAATAGTGTCACAACTCGAAATGTGTTACCATTCTGAATTGAAATTTATATGTGACGGTTCACAGTCTTAAATGGAGTAACAAATTACTTATTTCGAGTTGTGACACTATTCCAGAGAAGCAGCGAAATGTATTACTTATAGAGTGTATTTGTATACATACGCCCGCTGCACGCGCCTGGCGGACCGAGTTCCTTAAAATTAATTTCCTATCGGTTACAAAATTATACTTAGGTAGGTACAAACTTGGCGAAGTGCTCATTCGTAAATCTGGTTGCTAAAGGAAGGTAGGTGGTACATAACGCGAAAAAGTTACATGCTACAAAGTTATCTTATTACCTACTAGAGAAGTCAGTTACCTTAAAGAAGAAAAATCTTAAAAATTAAGGTGTGCAAGTATTAGTACTTACTAGTAGTATTTGTTAGTAGGTACCCAAGCGATAAGTACGATCTTAAATAGGTAAGTAGAGTAGGTAAATGAGGAACGGAACGGGTTCACGACTTTGAGCAATGACGCGCGTGAAATAATCATACACCCCTTTGCTCTTACAGCAGACACTGAAAAGGGAAATACCTACCCCATTATTTTTTTTTGTTTTGGGTTTAGCGACTTAGCGAGCATTTACTAGAAGACGCAGTTTTATTTTTAAGATATTAAGTGGGGGTTAGTGTTAAGTTAAATCCAAGTTTGTGGGACTGCAGATCTAGTCACTGATGCCATCTTAGAAAAAGGGTTTTAAATGGTTTATCTAACAAACGCAATCCCAAATATAACTTTTCAATGGAGTACTTATAAGTGATTTGGTTGCAGACAATGAATCAGATAATTAGCCAAATACATTATAATTTTAGTTATGAGATCACAAAATAATTTCTTTCATAAAGTTGGCAAAATTTTAAACAAAATATGGAAATGAAAAATAGCGGACAAATTATGTTTCACATTTTTAGTTTTTATAATTGGATCACACGCTATCTATAATTGCATAAAGAGTATCTAGACTACATTTTTTAGAATTAAACATTTACTTAGATGTTATACTTATACCTACGTCTGAACCAGCCAGAACTTTACGTTATTACAATAATAACCTACCTACTTCGTTCGATCACATGCAAAATTATCAATGGTAGGCATGAATCACCAAACCCACCTCTATTTACTAATAATAAGTATCTATCTATGACATATTCACGTTGTACTCTTTCATCCGTAAAAGATAATCGAATTATTTTTAAGACATTTCTCGGTCGATAACTTTACAATAAATATATTTATTCATTGTAATTTACCCATAAAGCTAACTAGTCCAAAACGACAAGGGAGTTATAAATAGGTAGGTAAGTACCTATGTAGACTGAAATTTTATTTACTTAAATCATAGCTATAATTAAATATTATTTTATGTGAAATTTAAGTACCTACTGAATTATTTTAAAATGTGCAAATCAATTCTTACATTTGATTAGGTGTATCGTTCGATTTTCAGCCGCTCTCTTCTGTCGTCCTATCTACGTAACCTTCAAACAATTGTGTTCATATTCCTTATGTAGCTAAACTCGTCCCTTCACTTTATATTTCTTTCAATCATATCTTCAATTTCACAGCACCAACCTAATAAGGTATAAATGTATAGGTGGGTACGTAGGTAATAGAAAGTTTAGACAGCTTTGTCTTTGTAAGCTATAAATATCTAAGTACTAAACCCTCATATCAGTTAATATGTTAAATATTGCACGCGTTATACATAGCAGCAACACGCAAGAGCCCACTAAGTTTATATAATGTTTCTTTAGCACAGATTCGTTGAAGAGTTTAACAATCACAAGGCTTATACATTGACATCGCATGGACAAAATATCGACCGCTTAAGTCATATAGTTCCTGGAGGCACCTAAGCTTTCCGATCGCTGGACTCTGGCTTTCGATAAACGGCTATCGAGTTCCGACTTAGACTCGTAGTAAGCGGCATGGAAGCCAGGCGCAGCGTTGATTTGCCTTGCGATGTGCGATTGGTACTGGGCGGATGATGGACGACGAATGATTGCGTGCTACGAACACCGTTGCACCGCCCGTGACCTGTGAGACAAAAACCCATTTTTTTTTCTTTATACATATTTAAGCACCTATAAATAATTATGGAACATATATAAACAGAAGAATGAGTTCAGAGATATGACTGAAAATGAGAAACGATAAATGTCCGTTTCAGTGAGCGGAATCTATTTCCCGCCTTATCTTCCCTGAGCTGAAACAGACTCGAGTTGTGTCCGCCTACTAGATAGATATAAACGACATGCCGCCTCGTGGACTTCTTAGACAATACGTTTAAATGTGTCAAGACTGCTCTGAACGTTAAGCATTGACGTCGCGAAACAAAAGAGAGTATAATGAGGTAACCTTGTGCTGGTGCGACGGGATAAGCGGTGAATTATCACATGGAGTCTGGGTCCCATTGGACCGTAGGTATGACCCATGCACAGCTTCCCCTAGCGTTTAAAAAAAAAGGAATAAATAAAATGTGTAAATGTTAAAAAAAGAAAGTTATTTGTAAATGTTAAAAAAAGAAAGTTATTTATGAATAGCAATGCATCCATGCTTACCTAATGTGACTAGTTTTCTCAATTATATTCGACTATGTCGATCTCATTGAGATATGTTTTAAAAAGTTTTATACATATCTATCTGCAATTTATATACTTAGGTGCGAGTTACTATCGAAAAACTAAAATGACTTAGGTACCTATATTAATTGTAAAATATGTAAAGAACGATGAAAAATGTGTCGATGACTGTGTCAATGTTTCGTGGGCCGAACGATGACTAAGAATAATGGTAGTCAATAAAACTTTATTATAATTGGTTACTTACCTATGCGCGGGGGCTCTATGCGGCGATCCGGGCGGCGAGGAGGCCGGCGAGAGCGCGGGAGTGGCGGGCGCGGAGGCGGCGCGCCGGCGCGAGTACTCCGTGCCGCCGACCGCCATCGCCGTGCCGCCGCCCGCCAGGTCCGTGGCGCGCGTGATGCTCATCCCGGACGCAGACCGCGTCGGACGGGCCGTCGCTGAACAAAACATAGATTTTCATAGAACGTCGCACGTTGCACTCGCTCGCTCATGATAGTAATTTCTTAACTTTAAGTAATGTGAAGGACAAGACTCAAAAAAATTGCGATTCAAACAATTTTCCACCGATTCGAATCGGTGATCGGTAAATCGGCGATCCTCTATTCGCAAATCTCATTTCCTCTATTACCTTCTAACATAGGTAGATATAGGTAGGTAAGCATTTTGACATGTACCTACTTAAAACAGGTGTTGATTAAAAACTGTATTGTAAGTAAAACGTTACAGAAATGAGTATACTAGCAAAAGTGAATGGATGCAAAGTAACGTTTCCCTACTTAGACGATAAATATTTACCTATAGGTATCTTCTTTACCTATATGTAATATTATTTTTATATTAAACGGTTATATAACCTTTAATGATAAAATGTCAATCATATTCAAGCAGTTTTTTGTTAAGTATTGAAAATACCAAGGCGTAACGGAATTATTACCAAACCCCGTATTTCGTAGAGGGTCTACGTCTCGTAACCCTCTACGGCACGAATAAAGTTTTAAAATCCGTATTTCACAAACTGCACTTATTTAATCGGTGTAAATTAGTGATACCGAGTATGGATTTATATTTTTTACATCATCTTTAAAGATGATGTAAAAACATAAACACACAACGGGGTGATGCCGAAGATGGACACGACACAATAAGACATTGGCAAAGTTTAGAACGCATAAATGAGTGTCGGATTTTTTAACGCCCCAGTATAATTAAGACTTACCACCAGTGTAGCTGAAGAGACCGGCCGGCGAGGAGCGCGGCCGGTACCCCGAGGCGGTAGAAGTGGTAGACAAAGTGGAGGGAGAGCGCTTCAAGCCGGGCGGGCTCGGCTCGCCGGCGCCCGCCCCGCCTGACGCAGTGGACGGTCTTCTCGGTCGGGATTGCCTTTTGGAACCGGTCCTACAAACTCCTGGTGGATGTTTTAAATAAAGGTAGGAAATTATTCGCGGATCTACAGTTGTGGGCACGTAATAGACCTGTGACGTCACAATTTCAGGGTCTAATAAAATCTCACTCAGTAGTTTTAGTATGTACGGAATACGGATATTGAGCTTACAATAATAATTGGTTACATGAAGCAACAAAGTTATTGGGGATAGATAATAATACTAGGCTAGTACTGCTACATACCTGTATTAGGGCTAATGTTTGGTAGTCACGCGAAAAACGGGTGTTTCATAGTGACATTAATAGAAACACGTTAAAAGCGAAGTGTATGCCATATTAATGGGCTTATATACTGAGCAAAATGAGATAGTCCGTCAGTTAAATTATAACAAATATTAAACGCGTATTTATTTTGTGAATTAAACAAAAAATATTATACCCGGATACACTTTTTGCCACGAGCCCCATTTTCTCATCCTTGTCATTTTTTATTTTAGTGACAAAAGAAAATGAGCTCAACATTTTCTGGTAACTAATGTAACCAATGAACTTATTTTAATAATGTCCCTTTTAATGCGACAACTCTATTGAAGGCTATGTCGATGTCGGTACCTACCTAGTCTGAGGCTCTGTGAAGATTAGAAAAGTTATCGATTGGGGAATTGTTAAGACAGCGATTCAAACACGTGCAACACGTACACAATGAATTGGGAGTACGAGGGTGTTATTTCAGACTGAGTGATTCTATTTACGTACCCACCTATAGTATTTTATTATATAGGTACCCTATATACGTACTTAAACGCAGAATAATATTATATCACAGAAAAGTCCTGTTAATTTAATGTGCAATCCGTATATATACTTCATCCTTTATTCTATCATATATAATATATAGTAGTATCTATAGTAACGCTACACTTGTACCTACTTTATTGTAGAAGGTTAATAGTGATGTTAGTTAAATAGTACTCATTAATCATATTGTGACATTCTTTAAATCGTGTAATTACATGGTGCATATGACAAAGGGTAAATATAGTGTAATACTAACCAATTCATTACCCATTAAGTATTTATATCAATCACTTGATCATGAAACCAAAAGTGAACCATTACCGGTAAACAAATAAAACGTAGATAAATAACAAACAAAGTTTTATTAAGTACCTACACAAACTTGAAAAGGGTGCAAAAAGTATTTAACTGCTTTAATTGAGTACCATTGAAGTAATGGATCATTTTTACACAGAAACAGCGGTAACACGTGATAAATATGAAAACTAAATTTATTATAGGTCAAAGTTCAAAGTTTCAAGGTTTCAAAATACAACTATAATCTATCGTGTATCAGTGCTAGCCGCATGATATATTTACAAGATCATCTACAACGTGAGGTAATGAAGTGATTGTTAGAAATATTTACCCTCGTTCCGTATCCGTCTTACCAGTGGGGCACTGGCGGCCCATGGCGCACTTGCCCTCGCATATAGTGCGCTGGTTCAGCATGGTTTGGTACGAGTCCAGCATGACGCGGCATTCCGCCAGGTCACTGTCAGCTAGAGCTAGGGACGGGTAACGCTCCTTGAGCCGCCTTCTTTCCTGTCAATCGACACAATGAAGATAGCAACAAAATAATTAAAACAATTATTGACTTTAGGCACTACACCATGAATTTGGGTAGGTAAATAATAAATATGCACTTATTTATTACTTTAGTACACTGGCTCTACCAAAGATTATCAAAGAGAGACTGCACCCAATTGAACTTTTTTACTATGAATACTTTAGTGAAGATTGGCAGATTTTCCGATATTGCCCTGTACATTGTAATTTTATGAACTTCAATCTCAATCAAATATATGTTATACTTATAAACAGTGATATAATGTAACTATTTCTAGTATGATGTAAGTGTGTGTACAATACTCGCCTTATGAAGTTGTATTTGGCATGATCAACTCATGACTACGGAATTAGATTTTGCAAGCACTAACCTCAACTAACTTATAAGTCTCGAAGTCCTGCAGCTGCCTCTGAAAGCCGAGGTTGGGATTGGCGACCGCGCGGCCAGCGCGCACCACCTTCAGAGCCTCGCGCCACGTCAGCGGCGTCACTGACATGATGTAGGCCACCGCCACCGTCACGCTGCGAGACATGCCGGCCAGACTGATGGACAAAGTCAAAGTAGATTACAAAGAATGGAGAATGCTATTCTAAAGGAAGTATTATCGTTACAGATAGCTTTCCAGACACATAGTCAGCCATTGTAAAGAGATGCTAATGTCAATTGTAAAGAGATCCTAAATGCTGATGTCAATTTATTTGTTATACCTACTTACGTACCGATGCGACCTTGTAAAACGATAGGTTATTTTTTTATCTCGGGGAAACATAAGGAACTAGCGGAATAATTAGACGTATTTACCTAGGTAATTCTCGGATCGTTTAACTGTATCACCCAAGTGGAATACAAAACTTTAAAACTAGTGGGATCATTAGGTATTTCCCTGGGTTTAAAAGTAGAAACCCCTTTTGTTTCCTGGTTATTATTTATTTAATTCAAACACATAGCGGGCTTTCGCCGTGTACAGAGGAGTCACTCCAGGACAGTGACACATTGATGAACCTAAAGGGGATTAGATAGAATATTCATTTGTGGTTTTGCGGGCAAATGGGTCAGGTTAAATAGTAAATGAGTCTGGTTAATTTCAGCCAGATAATTCTGTCAACCCTTAAACGCCCATATTACATGAACTTTTTCACGAGAGGCGACGATTAAAGTAGATACCCAACACTGAAAGGTTGGGGGTTAAGTCCCAAGGCGCTCGTTCTGACAGCGAGGGGTTAATGGCATCACTACGCTACTTATATAAAATATGCAAAAGTGATCCTTTACTTTTAAGACAGGTAAGTATCAAATAGGTATACCTACTTATTTATGTTCATATGGAATTAGGTAGTAAGGGGCTTATCAATTATTACGTAAACAGATTTATTACAAGTATTTATCCCCACGTCCCCCTTGTCAGCAAAAGTAAGCAGAGCTCTTATTCTCTCTCCCCATGCTTACGTAAACAATCGTACTTAGTTACACGCATTTCACATTTAATGTACCTATTCTGTTTTTTTATTGATCGTGAGCAGCACTTTCCTATAATACTAAGAAAATAGGCTTAGGATGGAGATAGGAGAGAGTATCTAGACGTATTCATTAGGTATTTGTAAGAAAACGCAATTTTCTGTGATGGCCATTTTTGTAAAAAAAAAGTAAATAACTGCATCCCTTACGTAACTTGAACGACCCCTTAGGTCAAGGCTGGTACCCGAGCTGTCATGGATGTTAGCTCTTATTCGGCCTTTATACAGCTTATCTAAGACTTGTGCGCTATTTGGGCACGATCTAATTATAAATTCAATTTGGCACTCATGTAATAATAATATGTCCTCACCAATGTATGAGCACACTCCCGTCGCGCAGGCGGGCCGCGTGGATGAAGTCATTGCACAGACTAAAGTACTGCGTTAAGTTCTGCTCCGGGGAATCAGAGGCCATTATACATAGGTAATGTTTATCCTGGGAACAAAAAGCAATTGGTTAACTTTCTACTCATAGTTAGGTTCTTGTAAAATTCAACAACTAACGTACCTATAAAGTATCTGTATGATGTGTACTCGTACTCCCATCGTGTGTGTCCCAATGAGTAACTCAAAGTGGGTAAGCTTTTTAAATTTCAGAACAATATGGAAACTGTAAAAGTACGTTTAAGTACACGCTTGCCAAGGCTCGACAAGTATCCACAAGCACAAGCGTTTAAAGAGGCCGTTTGGCTTGGCGTGCGTGAACTTGCGGACGCTTGTATCCGATCCGGACTAGTGTCGGTTTTTTGACCCAGATCAAAGGGAGTTTGCGGCAAGTGCATGCGACGCGTTCACACGTTTGTGCGCGTTTATTAGCCGCTGTGATTTCATGACGAACGGACGTAATAGCCGATACAAATTCAGTGTCCGCCATGCTTGGATGTCCGTAGCACACTGACGCATTCGCAAGCGTGTAAACGACTTCCAAATGCCAAGCGATATTTGTGAACGCTTGGGGCTTGTGGATATTTGTCGAGCCTTGGCAAGCGTGTAAACGTACCTTAAGAGTTCCGAAACGTCTGCCAATAAAATAAATATGCGAGTTAAATCCGTTTATAGTGTTTCATTCCAATGTGTAATAACCGCAAAGGCATCAGAAATTATTAACATTTCGTTCATAATTAATCTAAGGCTATCTTAAATTAAATAATAGAACACAAATATATACAAATCGAAATAGTCTCGTTCCGTATTCGCTATTAGTTATATTTTATATTAACTTATTTAAACTAGGCCTCTGCGGCTGCCTAATCGACTCAGCCGGCAACAAAAGCAAGTACCACTTCCCAACTGATCTTGTATTCAACTTTCTAGCGGCTTGTTTGCAAAGTGGTGGTATCTATGTAGGTAACATCAAATGTTTCTATAGATACTTACTCATAGTTTCTTCATGATACCGTGTTATTCTCTACATGTCTAAATAAGGCTTAAATATAGCATCGTATACTTATAGCTAAATTTTAACTTTAAACGTAAATCGTCGAGATTGAAAACATTTCTTATCATGTTTTAATTGACGCAATCTCTATTTAAGTACTCACTACCCAATACGTCCAAAATCTAGTTATTTCTAATGAACACATACCACTTAGGTCCCTAATATTTAATAAGTTACATTTAGGTTAATAAATTACCTACATTTTTAAATATCTTCATAAGCGTCGATTTGCCAATAAATCTTCTATCCTCCTTACGAAGTTCGAAATCTGTGGAAACTTTTGATTTCGCACGTCAGCAGGTGATTCGGATCTTAGGAATATAAATAATTCCGCTTACAGCCGGCAAATGTGTTGTGCGGAGAGATAAACGAATCCACCCCATTTCCGACAGCACGCGATTTCCACATCCGACACCAGCATCTTTTAATAATTTATTGAACGTAACGGCTTACGGCCTATTTATTTAAAGGGTGCTAATGAGCCTATCTTGGCATTTTGCAGTAGATACTATTAAATAAATTGTACCTGTATACGAAGCACCGATGATTCGTTATGACTACATAGAATAAAACAAAGTTTCTGTCGCTGTCTGTCTGTGCCTATATATGCTTAAATCTTTAAAATTACACAACGGATTTTGAAGGGGTTTTTTTCAAAAAAATAGACTGATTCAAAAGGAAGGTTTATACCACCCATGCGAAGCCGGGGCCGGTCGCTAGTATTATTATATACCTAATTTCAATTTAAGTAAATAGCAGCGCTCTAAATATAAGGTACCTAAGTATAAAGTAGGTACCTATGGATAATAAATACCTAAGTACGTGTTTCTCAACTGCGTGTACCTATTTAGGTATATAAGTTCATTTTTTGATAATAGGTAAAGACATGGTCTGCTGTGTTTTTTATTTACAAGTGTTTATACAAAAGTAAGTAACGCTATAACTTTTAAAACTTAACGAGAGCTTACTGAACGTTCGTAACTTAATCCTCTGAAGGATGGCAGGACAAAAGATATCACAGTCTAAGGTTACAAGACGAACGGCATAGAAAAGAAGGCATTAATTCAAAGGCACACACAAAAGCGGCATCCACCGAACAATAGATTCGTCAAGGCTTCTTAGACGTTTGCGAAAAATACAAGTCACTTTCAGTCTTTACCCGCAACATTCAGATCTACGCTGTTTTATCTTATGTTTAACTTTGCGTAACGTATACCTCCTACGCAGTGAGAGATTTTTCATGTTCGATTACAGGCTACGCGAGAGAATATAAACTGAAATACAAAAAAATAATAACATAGGATAATTAGGATATTTATATTATGACCCTTTAATATTATGCTTTGCATGAATCTAACCTAGATCTAAAGAAAGCTAACTATCATTGAATTCCTTACAATAAACCCTGCTATTTTGATAAGTTTGAATATGCCAGTCTTTTATGAACTTAATGTTAAGCTTGTTTGGTAAATATGTATAGGTACCTAGTTTGTAGAAAATAGAACAAAAGTAATAAACACGTTACTGACTTTTAAAGTAATGTGCCAATACCTAACATAAAATACAGTTAATAAAATCTTTAATAAACAAGCATAATAATATAAGGGAACTTAAAATAAAAGTGACAATAAACCATGATTTTGATAGTTCTGATAATCACGGTTTATTTGCACTTAGATTTTGATTTCCCTTAGTACTTACCTAGTTTTACTATATTATGAGCGTCAAGCGGTTGACTAAATTGAGCAATTACGCGTCGCGGTGTTCAATAAAACAACACTTGCCGCTAGTAAATTGGATCAATCTAGTTCATACAACACAACTAGCTAACAATTGTTTTATGATAGATTATGAATGAGGTATTAAAAAATGGTTTTATTATTCAATTGTCATAATAAACAACTATAGCGGAATTACCTCGCGTAAGTATATTAAATTTTATGCTGACGTTTTGAAAACTTTACAGTGCCCATCATTTCGCTATAAGACTGTAAAAGTTAACACTACCCTCAGCACAGTCTGCTACGAATAGGATATGTATCTACGCGAATTAAATCCATTATAATTATCTTATTCCAATGTAATAACCGCGAAAGTGTCAGAGATTATTAAGGCATACCTACTAGATGAAAAACGCTATTAAAGATAAAAAGGAATGTTCATTTAAGTAGCCCTAAAATCATAGAGCGGAAAACGTGCATATTTTTTTTGTAATGATGCAATTTTATATACCTATACCTACCTACCAAAGTCCTAACTATAAAATCAATATTGGCCCGGTATTACTTAGGTATTCCTTCATTTATCTACCAGCTGCTATGAGCTCACAATTGTTATGTAATTGCTGCCGACATGTACCTATTATATCAGCGAGAACAGGTTTGTCAGTTTCAGGAAATTGCAAATAAGGCTACCAAAGTGTAACTGACATTATATACTTACCTACTTAGTTTAGGTATATGTATACGTATTAATTAATTAATAGTAGGTATTTCTGTCCTAAACGTAACAGTTAATTTCAGTTCAAATTGACTTTGTAATTCTATTTAGGTATTAATACATTCTATACAGTAAATTAAAATAAACAATAGATTGAATCTCTTGAGAGTTAGGAATAAGCCTTAATAGAGTGAAGTCAAGTGAGTGACCAAATTTCGTAATTGATTTTCATTTATTCCCAGAATATTAAACCAGCCAAGATTTTTAATAAAAACGTCGCCTCGTTTGTGATTTCAAATATTATATACCTATCAAAGTTGAGTCACAGAAAAGATTAACTCAGTACCTACCTATTATTTTTCTTAATTATAAATCGTTAGGTATATTTTTAGGTCACATGCGATTAAGAATACTGCCTACATAGATGAGCTTGTTTTTTATTATTCATATTTTGTTTAGATTTTTCATCACAAAACTAAATGGATAGCTACGAGAGCATCACTCTAAACAAGAAGTGAAATAAGAAATGCGTTTGATTTGTTAGTCAGTCATTAGTATTAAGCGTAAGTAAATTCTTTGAATTTCCACGACTCAGCTAAATCTTCACAAGTTAAAACCGCTGATTTAATAATAATATATTACAAACACATGTTTACTTAACATTATTACAAACACAAATGGCGGCGACCTCGCGCTTATATTCATAACTTGCTTACCGTGCACCCTACGCAGCTGGAACCGCAATAAATTTGTCTCGCACTACTGTAGCTTATTTATAAATATATATATTTCCTGCTTACCAATTTTTTTAGGACGTTACATATGACAACAATAAATTTGTATTACATTAATTTAGATCACATACAATAACTTATATAGGTAAGTACAACATTTATCAACAATTTATTATACTGTTCGAATAGCTCGGCATTGCTAGTTGTTTCTAATAATATTATATTATCCTCTCTCCTTTTAAGAAGATAGTAGTTATGTACTTTTTTTTTTCTTTTGTATATTAATATTTTACGTCTTCTCCCTATTAACTGGACAAATTAGCACTCAATACTGACTGTTTTAATTCTTGAACTAGTGGAGCTAACATAGGGAAACCCAACAGACGTCTTATTAATTGTGGAAAATGCAAAAGTAGGTAATCCTGTACTAACTAATTACTTAACTACATACAAACTACCCTACATACAAACTACAAAATACCCTACAATATACCTACAATAGGGTGTCCCTTATATGACTGTTTTTTTTTTTTTACATATATTGGAACGCATACCCCCTATTTCTTTTTAGAATACCCAGACATACTTAAATACAAAATTATATCTTTCTACGTCAACGTTAAGCCGTGCCGACAGAACCCTTAAGATCTGGAAAAATGCTATTTTTGACCCTAACCGATATATAGTTAAATAAATTGATATATTTAGATTTTTACGAAATATTTATTTAAGAAGGTGAATACAGATCAGGCAGGATATTTTCTTTTGAGGGTCTCTTTTTTACAGTCTGGATACAAATGTCTATGTTCTTGCACACAACGTAATAAAAATTGCTTTTGTTCTTCCTGTTGTTTCCAAACCATGAAAATCTTGCATAAGTTTTACACTTCTTTCAGCTGTATCATTAACTGCCTTTAATGAAAAAACTTTTCTTTTGGCCTCTAAATAGGCAACATCTTCGTCCCACGTAGAAACGGGTCGGTGGAGAAAAGTATCACTAATTTTCAACCGAGAAAATAAATTTCTGCTCTTGACAGACACAAAATCACTTAATAATTTCCCTGCAACAATAAATAAGGCATTATTAATAATATTAATTTAGTGAAAACAGGGGGAAATGTAGCGGGCTAACCTCGAGAGCTCGACTGCATTTCCATACTTCGACATCACCGTTCACCTCATTCATTTACATTGATTCATTTCGACGGCAGCTGAGCCAAGTTCAGCACCCGAAATTAAAGGCCTTGTCCGGGGCCAGCTCGCCCCGGACTCTACAGGCCCAAAGTCTGTGACTACTTTTCGACCTCGCGAGTGACCTACCTCTGAAGAAACGAGAAGAAACTAAATCTAAAACCTCAAAGCCTAAAGTACTCAACGTCACCGTCTTCATCTAATCCTTCACTGCAAACCTGCTGCACCTACCAAAGTCTAAAGTTCTCAACGTCACCGTCTTCATCTAACCCTTCACTGCAATCCTGCTGCACCTACCAGCGGCATTGCACCTACCTGCGGCTGCAGCGGAACTCGACCCGGGCCCTTCCAGTCCGCCCGGCTATCCTAATTGCCGAGGCGGCGGGCCTGGAACGCCGACGACCCGAGCCCTGCCTGCTGCTGCTGTCTACGCCGAGCCACCTCCTTAATTCATCACATCTTCAACTCATAACCACATTCATCCTTCTCCTTCATTCACCCCTTCATCTACCTACTGCATACATATACACATTACATCCTTATTGTAAATATATAGGTATCTTATTTTAATTTATTTGTAAATACTCTTGTATTTTTTTTGAATTTTTTTGCAATTCCCTCCAAGCATGGTGAAGATCCACAAGTTTTTTTACACAGTTAGGTATAGCTCTGGTAGGAATTCTAGCTTTTTCCCAAAATATAACACACTCTCGAATGATTAGTCATTTTTTGTTTGCGCTTTCACTAACAGTCATTTGAACTTCGCGAATGTTATAAAAAAGTACTGCAAGAACTTGACGGTTAGACGGTAACTTGGCGCCTGTTATTTGATAATTTACGTCACCAATTAAAAAAATACTTTTTTTATTGCTTCTCAATTCCACTGCCATCTTTTAAACTTTAAAACAGTACGTGTTAATCACAAGAATAACTAAGAACAAATGACACCGATGACACGTACCGCGAGTACGCGCCGCTACATGCGCGCAACTTGTATGGACATGTTTCAATACAAGTCAGTCGGCACGGGTTATCGTAATCCAAATAAGTTAAAAATTTATTTCCGAGTACTTTAGAACCAAATGAACAAAACTAAGACCTATGCGTTTGAAAATAAAAACTTTGAAAAATAAGGGACACCCTAACCTACAATTTTATTATGTTTGACAATTTCTTACCAATATAACAATACGACCAATGTATAACTAGACTTCTAAAAGTAAACTCAAAATTAATAGCACTGCGGCAGATTTTTGCGGCGGTTTGCTGGACAATTATCGGGCAACGACAGGGCAATTAGTACGACAATAAAGGGCAATGGCGTGCAATTTGTGAAGATTATTTTAGGCGTTGCATTAGCAACACGTTGCTTTTTACACGTTCTACCACGTATGGTTATTTTCGAGTCTCAGGGGTAGCGATTGCTGTTAAATATGTTTTGTACATGACCGTGAATACAGAATGTACTGCAGGTTTAATTATATAGGCATACTAAAATTTTTATTCGATGTAAATATGCAAGTCAGCTCAAAAGTCGTTAACCTGAAAAAGCTAAACAAGCTACAAGACACCCATCTAACCTAATATCATTAACACATGACATACCTATTCATGCAGAATACCTACTGATGTAGAGTATTAAAGGCTAGGGATAGTTACGACCTTTAAGCGATTGTAGCTATTAATAAGGATTAACGGTTAACTGAGACGATTAAAAGCAATGCGGCGTCAAGCGTGGTGTTAGTTAATGAATCACACTAAGCGACCCCCTCTGTCCTAATTTGCGTTCGTTGACTCGAAAAATTGCCTTCATATTTTCTTTACGAGTGCTTAAAGAGATTTTTACATAGCGTTTGGAAGGGAAAATAATAGCCAAGAAGTTGTATCTTGATCAAATTGGTGCTAATCATGTATCTACTACTTTCATACAGTTTGTTTGGCAGATTTTACCTTATTTTAACGTTTAAGCAATTTTATAAACAATAAAACCTTATGTATCCAAGGTAATAGCAAACAAAGCCCGAGCTCTGTAAATGAGAATACGAGCTTTCTTATAACGAAAATCCAGACAAATGGCGTCATTCAATAAACGGCACACACCGACAAAAAACTACTTGGCCTTGTTTTCTTTACATTCGTGACATCGACATAGGTGAGTGTTAAAATTAAAGGGACCTTAGACCATCTGTTTCAGTCTAGTTCTTTTTTAATCACGTAGATCATGTACCTACTGAATTATATATTTGTTAAAAAATATTTTTGATAATTACCTATATTATATTATCTATTTTTAGGTTCCGTAGCCAAAAAGCAAAAAACGGAACCCTTATGGGTTTGTCATGTCTGTCTGTAGGTACTATGTTTGTCCGTCCGTGTTTTTCTAGTAGCTAGGTACAAAATGACTGATAACTAAACTTTTTCTATAATGGTGTAAGATTCGTTATCATTAACAATAACTAAATATATATATCGGCAAATCCCTAATGCCTATGTTATATATGTAGTATAATTTGCAGAATAACTATATATATATATACATATAGATATATAATTATTCTGCAAATTGATCTCGAAATGTGGAGCTGGTAAGTATTTTAATTGTTTAGCGTGTCTAAATTGACATGTATCTAAGTGGTTTTTATTTTGTAACACTAATGATACCTAAAGAAGTAGTTGCCTTACCGCTCCTGCTTCCATTAAAGTAAATTTGTTTATTTTTCCCCTTCAGACATCTACTTAATACAAATATAAACGCTCGGCCCAGTTCACTTAGGTATACCTACCTACTACACTGATTTATTACGGTTTTTTAATTTAGATAAAATTACTAGGTATAATTTATTAAGTACGCTCTCACTGTAAAGGGTTTCTTTTTTATTCATTATTGCCGATACACACAGATTACATAATATAATATTGCAAAAAATATACACAAAGGCAGGGTGTATGGCTTCGTAGTAAAGTAACAAACAACCCCTTTAGTTTCAACAAGTATATATCTGTATGTACCTACTCGTACGTAGTTTCTTTTCATTGTTAGACTATCGTCACACATACTGGTATTTGGTCGATCTAGGGGGACAATATTATTTTTGTGTATAATTGGAATTTAACCAGCGGAAATAAGACAGATATGTTGTTTTAATAATTTTAAAATCATAAATAAAAGTCAAGGTAGTATTTTACATATTTATTTAAAAAAATAAAATAAAAAAAAATAAAAAAATAACAAAAAAAATAAATAAAAAATATTTTTAATTGTTATAAACATTAATATATTCATTAAAAATATATAAAATACGATATACCCTATTGTTCATCGCTTTCTGACGAATATTCCACAATATACGGTTCCGCAGATACAAACATGGCTATGGTCGCAGGAAAGACTGTGTTAGTTTATATCCTTTTTTTAATCGCACGTCGGGTGCTTGGAAAAGGATCCGAGCTCAAAATAAAATGATTAAAAACATCCTGGTTGCAGCTTTCTCTAGACAATTTTCTGCCGAAATCGGTCCAAAATGTTTATTGCGAGCCTCAGCTGCCTCCTCGGAATGCTGTCCAATCGGTAGTAGAGCTCGTCTGATTATTACCGCACCATGTATCAACACTTTGTGAAGTGTTGGCATCATGGGATGCCAGTCATATAATCGTGTATTAAGACGAGCTGTACCTATTTAAGGCATACTTTCATATTTAATTGGGTCAACTTTGTGTCCACTCGAAATGACTTCCAATATAACCATTATTAACCTGTAAATCAACTCGTAATCAACCGTAGCAATTTCTGAAGCTAAGCGGGGGTGTTTAAAAAAAAATCCTTCTTGTCTTACCATCATTTGTATTTCCTACATTGGATTTACGCATGTCCATTATGTACGTGGTCAGCAACAGGAATTTCAAACGTTTGCTCCAGCCATGATTGGTTAGATTGTTCAAAAATATTACCTTTTAATGAGCTTTAGTTCATCTTTAATTCATTTCTGATTTTAAAAAAAAGCAAAATTAAGTTTTAAAGTATCTATTTGATCGTTATCGTATGATCTGTCTGGTAACAGCCGGTTTCTCAAAAAATCCAACCTTTCATCTAAATTAGGCAAATCTTGGTTTTTGAAACGATTAAATAAGTACTGTCGGGTCACAATCTTTTCTCGTAATGACCCTCGTAAACCTAAAACAAACATAGACTATGTACAAGTGACATAAAAAAAAAATACCTTTTTAAATTATTTTTTTGTGTCATACTAATTAATTAAAAAAAATATCTATCCGGACGAATCCGGACGTGATTTATTTGTTTTTTAAGAAAATATTATATGTAGAATAACTTGTAATAAAAAATATAGCCCGATATATCCCGATACATAAACAAAAATGTTAGTTAATAAGAAATTGTGCCCAAATTCGAGTATTAAATTTACTTATTTTTTTCAGTTAGATTATTAATATGTTAATCCAGTTTAACGTATTTTTTTTAACACATTACTTGAGTTTTTTACCTGCTTTATTAGGATCCATCACTTTAAAATTATAATTTTAACTAGAAGATTTAAAAACTATGCTTCAAAGTTAACACTTTTAAGAGCGCTTTGAGAATAGATACGTGCACGTGACAAAACAATCGAATTCCCATTGACATTACTTAATCAGGAAGCACTCGGGGAGGGAGGATGCACCGGGGTAGTATGGACAAGTTCGTTACCTTTACCTGGAATTGATTTTTAGGGGTGTAAGTGCAATTTAGATTTTAGGACTTATGTCCTCCTAGATTGGCCAAATACCAGTATGTGCGTCAGTTCAGTCTGCTGCGTATACGGAAACTGTACAGTTTTCGAAGCATTACCTTAAAGCCAATATACGAGAGTTAAATCCTTTATAAGTAATTGTTTGAAATTCCAACATGAGACTAGTTATTAGTAAATACGTGCACCATGTGCACTCACAATTATAAAATAAAAACTCCCGTAAATAAAAAATAGAGAAAAATTGGAAGAAACATTTCAGTTTTACCTATCTCATTGTAAATCATCTTTTATATCCCACTGATAATACATAAATAATTCTCAACGAATCATTAAACGACGTAGCTCTATCATGATGTTATCGTTCCAAATGGCACCCGTAAAATATAACCTTATTACAGCTATTCGGAATGAAAAAAACGAAGTAAGTACATTTCGTTGCTCGGTGTGCACCTACGTACAGTTATTTTCTAAAATTTTCCGGTTAATACACATATAATATAATTAAATTTTCTGGTTACAACATTACGAATATATTTAAGTACCTATTTTGTATATTTACCAACTTATCCACATGGGTTACATTAACAACTTGACCTTGAATAACTGTAAAATTATAAGAGTACAAGAATTAACGTTTAATTAATTTGTATAGGACTCTCACAACGCGTAGGGTCTTATAATTAATTTGTTATCTAAATACAAGAACCTTTACGTAAAACAAAATTGGAGCTGAAAGGTTATAGTAAGGATAACAATTTTCCAAATTGGCTATATAGGTACCTAACAAACGAACCAGTCTAATATAATTTTCTGTAGGCTAGTTGTGCATGAAGAATGTAAAAGTTTGTGGGTAGGAACGTGAATAAGAGATGAGATGGTAGATATATGTATGACAGTGGCAACATTGACAGTCACGACATGTACCTAACGTACGGCGGACGGACAAATTGTAAGTGACACGTTACTTGCTGGGATCACGACATGTTCTGATTAAAAGTGAATATTGTCTTAAGATACTTACTGCGTGCAACCGTCTGGCCGCGTCGTGTATGGAGAGTATATGCGTGATTTTGTACCGGTCGAGTTGAACCGGGTCCTTCGAGTCCCGATAGTTGCCCACATACAGCCCCGGAAGCACCTGCACAGATGAAAATGCATCTTATGATTGTTAACTAATAGTTGGTAGATAACAAGCAAATATAAATTTTGTTTTAAACTGTAAAAAGGAGTAAACCCGAATTGAATACCTCTATATTATTATAAAGAAATAAATAATCTCGTACTTACTAACTTTCAGAAGAGATTTATGGCATTTGTCATTTATAATCAATTTACTTATAGTTTCTAATAATAAAAGTAACATATATTTTATGAAATAGTTTAGGTAGGTACATAAACAAGTTCGGAGCCGAGAGGAAGAGGAGACAATACATATCGATACAAGTTCTGGGGACAGAACCACCAATATGATATGTGAACATAACTCAAAAACATGTAAATAAATTTGACTAAAAGCGATAGCAAAAGTATTGTTGTTTGCGTTCAGTTGGTTGTTATGCGGAGTAGTGTGTCACCGCCTCTTTATCGATTTTACTTTGTTAGAATGTTCACGCAATGGTGCAGACGATTTATATTGTGAGCTAGTGTTTCGCCGAAAATAATATATGTAAGGGTACCTACTTAATCCCTACACGAATGAATATGAAATTGGTGTACCTACCTATGTTATAACATAAAGAAAATAATTTGACGTTTAAAGCTAATTTAGATACTTAATATAATAAAGAGAATAGATTTGTTTGTTTGGATTGAATAGGCTCCGAAACGACTGCACCGATTTCAAAAATTCTTTCACTGTTGGAAAGCTACACTATTCCTGAATGACATATATAGTGTTAGCGATTTTAAATAATAATAAATTGATTATATGATAATTAGTAAATTTTAAATGGAAATGAAGTGTATGGTATTCCTTATTTTCAAATTAACTAGCAATAATGTTATAAATAAACCAGCAACATTATGAAGAAAGAGGTTGTTGACTATGCCCGGTGGTCTACGTTGTCTATGGATTTTAAAAAAAGTCTTGAGAAAAATACACAAGAATCGTACGGTTGAATATTTGTAATTGTATGGGAAAAAGTGTGATTAAAAAGGATCAACACACCACTTTAGTAGTTTCTTTTAATAGGTAGCCCATTTAAAATATATTAAATTATGATTCCAGTTTGCATTAATTCCCAACAAGCTGAATTTTTGTGCAGGCCTTGAATACGTCATTACAAATGATATGTTAAAAGTCCCCATCGATCCCGCTTGTGCATTCTTTTTTATTCGAGGTCAAAGGTCTCAAATTTGCGTTTTTTGCGTTTATCTCTGAAACAATCAGAGCTACCGAAAAATGGTTCAGACAAAGTTTGTAGATTATAAAATTATCTACAAAAAAGATCTCAACACTTTTCTTGTACAAAGCATCACTTTCGAGATATAAAGAAACCTACCCTAAGGGTGGGAAAAAAGGGGTTATTCATTGTTAAAAAAATAATTTTACTAAAAAGTTATTATTTTCTATTTTTCCGTGGCCATAATTTATACAAATTATTACACGCTTAATTTTTATTTATTTTTAAAACGAACTGAACAAACTTTGTCTGAACCATTTTTCGGTAGCTCTCATTGTTTCAGAGATAAACGCAAAAAACGCAAATTTGTGACCTTTGACCTCGAATAAAAAAGAATGCACAAGCGGGATCGATGGGGACTTTTGACATATCATTTGTAATGACGTATTCAAGGCCTGCACAAAAATCCAGTTTGTTGGGAATTAATGCAAACTGGAATGTCTATATTTACTGGATCAATAGGCTAAAAATTATTTTGAAAAAAATTAGGGATCCACGCGAAGCCGGGGCGGACCGCTAATAATGGTTTTAAGTTAAACCGTCAGCCAACGTAGGTATTCATATTTACGTTATTATGTGTTAAACGATATTAAAGGATGTAAAAGATAAGAAAAGCAGTAATGTAGGAATTTTATACGTTATTAGAGCAGTTAGAGTACATTTATTTTTCACATGAGGTACTTAACCCGCAGTGCAATTAAGTCACTGAGGCGAAAGAGAACATGACGACGCAAATAGCAACGATGTTCCTAGCTTCGTAGAACATGCCTGTCGTATATATATGTAGGTAAGTATTTTTAGTTAATAATTTTTAATAAAGAAATTTCTCTGCGTCTTCCTACTGAATAATAAGTATTTTAATATACCGTAGCAACAAGCTCTTGAAATAGACAACATACTTACAGTAACTATCTTTTAGTAACAATATACCTAGGTTACAATTTCTTTATTCACAACCTTTATTTGATCTTTATTATTCCTTATGGTTCGATATATCGAACCATTTATCGTTCAAGGAAGTCGAAAAGTCAAAAAGGATGAACGTGAAAGCAGAAAGTTACAATAATATACGATAACGAGTGAGGAGATTTGATATAGGTAGGTATGTGGTTGTGACGGTTGGTGTGCGATTTGACAATGTCAAATGCGATGCTTCGCGTGACTATATTTTTAAATTGAAATGGCGCGAGCCCTGGCGCCGGGAGCCTCGTGATTAATTTGCATAAGCACTTTATACTCCATTCTTTATTTCAATCGTTCAAATTGCTCATTGATTGTACAAAATTACGATCTTATTATTGAAACGTTTCATCAAAGTTACCTACCTGCTTAGATAAACGTGTTAAAAATTTATTATTTTAATTAAACAACCCATAGGTACCAAATGCTTACTTAGTGACATATAATAATATGTTCTGAATGCAGCTTCGATGTACCTACTTATTAGGTTTTCAGGCTTTCATTATCTATACTAATATTATAAAGCTGAAGAGTTTGTTTGTTTGTTTGTTTGAACGCGCTAATCTCAGGAATAACTGGTTTGAATTCAAAAATTCTTTTTTTGTTGGATAGACCATTTATCGAGGAAGGCTTTAGGCTATATAACATCACGCTGCGACCAATAGGAGCGAAGAAACAGTGGAAAATGTGTAATAAACGGGGAAAGTATGAAGCCTTATGAAGAAGTGACAGAAGACTTTGACAGATCTTTGACGAAACAATCGGACGGGCAGGACGACGTCTGCCGGGGCCGCTAGTTAGAAATATTTTGTAACAAACAATTTACCTACTACTAACGACTAACTACTACGACTAAGTAGGCATGTCATGTTTGAATTTTCCAAATAATACATATATATATACGTACTACGGTATACCTGGATGACACCGTGAGTGGTTTGTTTGTTCGGAACAATAACTTTCATCTAAGACTACGGTATTTTCTAAATCAAATTTCGACATCGGCAGTGTAAACAAGGGCCGTCGCCGAAGATGTTTGCCTTCCCCGGTCACCTTTACCTCAACATCTTGCACAAATGCGGCGGGCGGTATCTACCTAAATCATTATCTTTTTATATTAAGTAGGTATGCCTACGTATACCTACTTAATATAGTAAGTATGTCTTCAGTTTTTTTATTTAATTATTTTGTATCATTTATTATTATTGGATACAAACTGTCTAAATTTAATCTTGATGTATAGATACATAGTAGACCATAGTAGACCGTAAAATATAATGAACGTTGGCAGCGTTGTTCTTAGAATAAAATCCTCTGACATGCATGCATGCATGCTAAAGGATGAAATATTAAAATTTGACATGATATTCATATCAAACACACCGGTAAGTAGGTATTATAATATTAGAAGTAGGTAGGTGTACTTACTTATTTTTGATTATATTCCTAAAATAGTTAGGTACCTACCCACTTTTCGGACGAAAAAAACATGATGTAACTTTTAATTTATTTTTGTATATGTACCTAAATACGTGCAAATATTGTTAGTTTGAGAATTTTATAAGTATCTAGATAACTACAGCTTCACGGTGGAGGAGGAGCAGAACAGTTTGTGTTCTCAACACCCATAATATAACCCAGAACGAAACAAAGGAAAGAGCGGACAAATTCCTCATTACTGTTTAGTGGGTCTCAGCTGGCTTAGATAGATGAGCCGTAAAAACGTTAAACGTAAATGTTCCCGGAACAAAAAACAAATATAAATGATTATCATATCATGACAATTGGAGAGAAAGAAAAAATCGTCACTCCAGGGGGAATTATTTAATTATTACCTACAAATCAATCGGATTTCATTTGTGTTTATCTTGTAATCTAAAATTATTATTTTTTAATGTTTGTAACGGGAAAAGCACCAAGTATAATTATATATTTTTGCAAATTTGGCACTTGGCTACCTACCTACTTGAGAATCTCACTGAAACCACTGAATATAATTTAATGATTAAACGAACTTACCTGTAAGTGAAGTTCTATCATAATTATACGATAGCTTTGTCCGAAGAGATTAGAAGAACACATGTAGTAGCACACACGGTGTCGCCATTAGCACTTTATTTGAGAGGCTGTATAACAGCATACCCTAGTCTTTTTTTTTATTTATTTTTTTTTTTTTATAAGTAACGTTTCCTTTGAACCGCGCTACCTATTCATTTAGTTTAGAGTACAAAATCATTAATATTATATTAATTGGGAATCAAAATAGGGTGGGTGGGATGCTAATCTCTTCGGACAAAGCTATCGTATAATTATGATAGAACTTCACTTACAGGTAAGTTCGTTTAATCATTAAATTATACTTAAGCTTTGTCCGAAGAGATTAGAAGAACACATGTAGATGTTTAGAGAATATTATAGTATAAAATCACAGTTTGATTAACTTGATTATATTTATCAATTATGTATTAATAGATCTATCAACAACATAAGAACTTACATGACATTATGTAGGTACTTAATAATAATATTAATGATCAATGAAAATTACAACACATGAGAACTTAATACACTTCTTGCAAGTTCTCTATTATTACTATCGATAATATCTCTGTTATAAAAACGACCAAAAACGTTTGAGCTAGCGCTCCAACCAGCAGTTTTTCTAATTGTATCTAAGGTAACCCCTAATCTACTAGCCCTGGAAGCAGCTGCGTGTCTTGTACTGTGGGCAGTAAAAATGGATACATCAATACCACATTCTTGTAGGGTATTTTTGATCCACCTACATAACGTTTGTGATGTAACGGCTCTATGTGGTTTATTTAAACTTACAAACAGACTATTAGTACTACGTATAGACTGTGTTATATCCAAATAGCAGCGCAAAGTAGATGCTGGGCAAATCTCTGATTTTTCATTGAAAAAGGGTAAAACTAACATTGGCTGTGTAGCTCCAATACGTGAAGTTTTTATTAAATCAGGAATTTTAATTCTAATATAATCATTATATGTTTCTATATTTTGAACAATGATTTTAGACAATGTCTGGGCTCTATGCGCAGTTGCTAAAGCAATAAGTGTAATTAGTTTTTTAGTTATTTTTTCTAAGCTTAAGCTTTCATTAGGATACCATTTTGAAAGAGAGTTAAGGACTATAGACGTATCCCATGTCACATCATATTTGGGTAGAGGTGGTCTTAATCTGAATACACCTCGAAATAATCGTTTTATTCGATCATCAGTTCCTATATCTGATCCTAAAATTAATGACAAAGCTGACCTGCAACTATTTAAGGTTCCATAATTAGCACCAGACTCGTATAATTGTGTTAAGAAGGCAATGACATTAGGTACAGAATTAAGATATATGTCAATTTTGCGTGTAGTACAAAATAAGTACCATTTCTTGAGGCATGTGTCATACTGTCGCAGAGAGCTATCGGATAGTGAAGCTAACATGATATGAGTAGATGCAATTGGGACCTTTTTTCTTAAAAGTGACGTCCGGATAATAATCCTGCAACCAGGGTAGTCTTCTGATGTATGTCTCGGTTGCTGGAATGAGAGATAATTAAATTTTTACTAGGTTTGAAAATCAATGGTCTGGAGATCAAAAGACTTTGAAACAAAGGATACCACGGTTGAGTGGGCCAGTGTGGAACCACTATTATTCCTGTAGCATTATCATTAATGATTTTTCTTAATGTTTTAAGGATAATAGCGAATGGAGGAAATGCATAAAAACGGAATTTAGACCATGTTACCGTAAAAGCATCAACTACATATGCATCTGGGTCTCTATGCCAGGAGATGTACTTTTTACACTTCTTGTTTATTCTACTCGCAAATATGTCGATTTCCGGACTGCCAAAAAACCGGACAATCTTGTTATAGGCTAAGTCTGACAATTCCCACTCTATATCCGGATGTATACGCCGTGATTCTGCATCCGCTATTTCATTATCGGCAGAACTTATATATGAAGCAAATAGGGTTATTTTGCGTTTTTCACACCACTGCCATAATTCCCTAGTAACTTTTGTGAGGTGGGGAAATTGAATACCACCCATGCGGTTTATGTAGGAAATAGCTGTGGTATTGTCAATTCTGAGTAAAATTTGGCAATCGTAAAATGATTTAGCGAAAACTTTAAGTCCGAAAAAGGCTGCCAACAGTTCTAAATAATTAATATGTTGTGAAAATTCATCATCACTCCACATTCCACTCGCACGTTCCTGTCCACAAGCGGCACCCCAACCCGTAGTTGAGGCATCACTATAAATTTCTAAATCAAATGTATTGTTTTTGATTTTATTTACTGGATGTATAATAGCCCTAGACCACCATTTAAGGTCAGGTAATACAGACGGTAATATATTCATGTAATTATCATAGTTATCATCATCAATTAGATTTAAATATTTACATCTTTCTATTTCCTTGGTATAAAGCCACCCATATTCGACAGCAGGGCAAACCGATGTTAGTAAACCAGCTAAGCGAGCGAAATCTCTTATCCTACAACGTTTTAATGTGATGAATTTTTCAATTTCAGATTGTATTTTTAAGATTTTTTCTGACGGTAAAGTAATTTCTAAGCGTTTTGAGTCTATAATAAACCCTAAAAATTTGCAGGTAGTATCGGGAGACAGGTTACTTTTATCTACATTAATTATGAAACCCAAGGATAACAATAGTTTAGATGTATCATCTATGTTTTGTAAACAAAAATTAAGATTTTTAGAAATCAGTAACCAATCGTCAAGATATAATGTGGATAAGTATCCACAAGATCTAAGTAGGCCAACAACTGGTTTCATTATCTTTGTGAAAACGTAAGGAGCTGTGCTTAAACCAAAAGGCAAAACATTAAATTCGTACAATGTTTCTTCAAAATAAAATCGAAGATATTTTTTGAAATCATGATGTATACGAATTGAAAAATATGCATCTTTCAAGTCCAATGTGCTCATATAGCTATCTTTGCATATCAATTTTAACGCAGTACGGAGATCTTCTAACTTAAAATGGTTTGTATCTATGAATTTGTTTAATGCTTTCAAATTTAAAATGAACCTTGTTTTGCCATTAGGTTTAGGAATTAGAAAAATATTAGAAATAAATTGGCCCTCACAAGCATGACATTCAGATATAGCACCTATTGACAGAAGATTTTCAATAGATTCTGTGTACCTTAATCTATCTATCTTAGAATAAGTTTTTGGGGTAGGAAGTACCTGCTGAAATACTGGACGTGAGAATGGAATTTGATATCCTTCTATCCATGACAGTATTGTTTTATCATTAGTTAAAAGTGACCATTGATATTTATGTTGAAATAGCCTACCAACATATTTTACCGTGTCTACCGACGGCTGCTGTGTGATGGCGGGGCACGACGCGACGATTGTCTCGAGGAGTACTCGCGACGTTTCTTCTGTACAGGCGCTTTGTTCCTCTGTGTCCCCTTCAGCCTGTGATTTTGGGGAGGAGCACGCCAGTTTAAATTTTTTGTAATAGGTTGAACATTCTTCTTTTGTTGTTGTGGCATTAATGGAGTATTCTTTATTTCATTCCCTGATTTTTTTATAGCCTTAACTGCTTTTAATTTATCTGTAAGTTCTTCACTAAAGAGAAATTTGTCGATTCTGGTGGTTAGAAGTTCATCCTTCAATTCCTTTTTTAATGCATTCAGAATAAAGCTTCTACGTACCTGTGACTCAGCATGTTGACTGTCACATAAAATCTTACATGCGTCCATCATTACCTGTATTAAAGAAGTGTTTCTATCTTGTTCATCTAAAAGCATTGAAAGTCCTTCAGCTATGCATGAAATAGCTGAGGCTATTTGTTTTTGTTTAAGTTCTAAGCATTTATCTCGTTTAACCAATTGCTCATTAATAGCAGCCTTTATTTCTGGATTTATAATAGGAGCATCAATTAGGGTACTGTTCTCTGGAAGTAAGTATTTCTGCAACAGTTCATTGCGCATTTCTTTATTTAAACCGACAGTAGCCGTATATTGCAGACGGACTGCTAGATCCGGTCGTATTTCTTTTCCATAAACTTTCTTTTGCGTAGGATCGTCGCCTAAGATTTTTAATAACTCCTCGTCTAGAGGTATATCTAGCACATCCACAGGCTGTGACGCTGCTGCGGTGGACGTAGTTGCAGATTCTTTAGTAATACCTGCATTTGGTAGGGCCGGCGGCTGGTCAACAGGTTTAGCGACGCAATCACTCGTAGACTGTTCAATAATATCCGGTACATCTGTAATAATTAACTTACCCTTAATGAAATATTTCGGTATATGAAATAAATTGTTGTACTGTTAATAGGCAAAATTGGTAAAGTGACAACCCCAAAGGATGCCCGCAATACCCAAGTATCAAACCATAAGGTTTTGTGTCGAAGAAGCACGATACCCGGAGACAGCATGTTATAGCAAGACCCTTTTTAAGCAATATTAGCAAAGTAACAGCCCCAGAAGCTGATCGCATTGCTAACTTAATACTTTTGGGTTCAAACCTTATGTTATATTCGAATATCAGTAAAGTGATAACCCCAAAAGTTACCCGCAGTACTGATCCATGACGAATATATAGGTTATTGTATAACGCCGTATAGCTACCTTCTTCGTTTACCGTATGCGATACAGGTGAACGTGATCTATTACGTCGGTAGGGCGATCTGGATCTCGAAGACGAGGCGGCCGACGATGACTCTGGCGATGAAGATGGAGAACGTGGCCGGGAATGTCGCCGGTCACGTTGTTTCCTTTTAGCATGTAGGAACTTGCGCTCCAGTTTCTTAAATTTCCGAGCGAGGCACTCATAATCATAATCACTTGAATCCGAACGAGCACGTTTTCCCATGCTTAAAAGGCAGTATTCTATTTTACAAAATAATTAAGATTGTGCAATGGCGAAGCACTGAAATGTGAATGAATAGGTAGCGCGGTTCAAAGGAAACGTTACTTATAAAAAAAAAAAAAAAAATAAAAAAAAAGACTAGGGTATGCTGTTATACAGCCTCTCAAATAAAGTGCTAATGGCGACACCGTGTGTGCTACTACATGTGTTCTTCTAATCTCTTCGGACAAAGCTTAAGTATAATTATTATTATTAACTAGCGGTCCCGGCAGACGTCATCCTGCCCGTTCGAAGTTCAAATTAACTTAAGTTAGAAAACGTTTGTATTTCTTTTATGGTTTTCCCGGCAATCATTTGAATTCTTCTCGTCGTAAAAACCATCCTTGGACTTCAACGAACATCTACAAAAAAAGAAATAGCCAAATTGGTCCAGGTGTTGTCGAGTTATGCGCTTACCAACACATTTTGTGATTCATTTTTATATATATAGATAGATAGATAGATTATCATAATACCAACAAGCCGGCTTGACGATGGAGTTAGGGTACTACATAAGGGTAGGAAAAACTCTCACCTTGCTAATAGTAAGATGGTTATTTGCAGCCATGGACACCATGGTATAAAAAAAATATGATAAATTCATGTAGGTACACCTAAGTTTCTACATGGAAGTAAGTACATTTAATTAATTTCAAAAAAATAATCCTTGCTGAGTATGAGACTCTGATAATAAGCAAAAAACAAATTGTCCAAGTAGGTAGGTAGGTACTTAATGAAGAAAAACTTATTCCTTTGTACGCTAATTGTTAACATCTGAATATTAAATCATATTTACCCACATAATAATGATATTTCTACCAAGACAAGAAGAATTTCAATTAATACATCGTAGTTCATATTTACCTAAGTAGGTAGTACCAAAAAGCTAAGCGTAGAGTATCGCTGGTTGAACCGTGAAAAATTATGTTATATCATCCTCCATCCGACGGTTTATGAGATGAATAATGATATTACCTACATCCATTGGCAATTTATGACATGCGAGTTTCCAATACCGTTAATACCAACGATACTAGGTGGTTTTATTACGGCCATCAGATGACGTGACGTACTGTTTTTTTACGATCGACCGTATTATACAAAGTAGGCTTGGTGTGCGGTATTTTTATTGCTTGCCTTAACGAACCGCTAATATTGTCATACGAGACCTAGGTAGGTATATTATGTGAGTCTGTAAATCTACCAAGGTGACGAATATAACTACACTAAAAGCCCTCGTTGTTTACTTAATGACCGTTGCGTACCTACCTAATACCTATCTACCTACTACTATAAGACTGAGACGATATAGGTACCTAAGCAGGTAAGTAATTCCATTTCTCATCCCCGATAACCACTATATTTTAAAGAACATTAAAATGGTTAAGTATTTTCCAAAACTTACATACCTATTTCTAAATTCTTACTTACTTGAAAATAGAAATACCTACTTATTTTTTAATGGTACGTAAGTGGACAAGTTAGGATTTTCATTATATATGTAACCTATTAAGCGAGTAGGTACCTACTGGTTCAAAGTACAATAATAATTAGGCAAGTTAGTGAACCAAAAAGTAGTAATTGGTCACTGCCACAAAAAAAGGATGAAACATAAGTAAAGATTAAGTAATGACTCAACTAGATATTTATAGATATTAAATTATTATTAAAATAGCTTTTCGTGTAGCTTTCAGTTCCTATCATAAAGAACATCCGCACGAATAGGTAGAAGCAGAAGCGATCGCTATACTAGTAATAAACAAGTGACAATTCAAATTATAAGCGTAACTCGTAGGAAAAGAATAACGGCTACGATATACGCCTACGAGACTACGAATGAGCTACAGATGCTACGGATGCGGTCGCTACGAACTAGTCTACGGTGTCATTACGTAACACCATTTCGTTCGTATATTTACACGGAAACTGATAATAAACAAAATAATCCGAGATTAAAATTAATCTGATTATTTATTACACTAACCTTATTCATTCCATTTCCCATTTTCTCGTTTTACCAAACTTTATTTAACCAACAATTGTATTTATTGTCCTCATAATAACAATACGAATAACAACAAACACTCAACGATTTATAAATTTATTTATGAAAATCAACGTCATCGTAAAGAACTCTAAAGTGCAAACTGTCAATCTGTCAACAGGGTCGCGTCACTATGGCTACATTGTTGACGCGGCTGCGGTGCGCTGAATGTCACACTATCGATGTCAGTGAATAGGTTATATGACAGCATATAACATAGTAATCCACCGCGTAATAATGTATGACAATAGTTATTTATTTTTTATTTATATTAACAAGTTTTGGAGGGTCTGTAGGGATGTATCGATCGAGTTTGTTTCACGCCTGTCGCGTGCTACTGCAGCAAGGCAGTTCTTGATGGAGTAGCAAAAAAGACGTGCGGCGTGGTCGGCCCGCGACGCGCCACTGCCGTGCCGGCGTCACTGCGTCTATTAGCTTTTTAGAGGAACCAAGATGTGTCGATAAAAATATCGAGTCTTATTCTGACAATTTTTATCTTTGATATTTTTCAGCTAAGTTTCATTCTATCAGTTGTATATTATTATTCATACCGGATTTAGATTTCACATGATCGCTAATTATTGCAGCAGCATAGGTGGGTACTTACCTACCTAATTTTCTACTGCTACTGCTACATAATATCAATAGGTATCTATATACGATTAAAACCTACCAATAAATCTCGTAAACACATAGATACTTATTTATAATTATACAAGTGCTTAATGAATAATAAGACTCCTATTAGAGGTCAAATGTCTACCTTATTATCGATAGTCATGTCATACCTGTTCGGGTCGGTCAGGGGCCAGGGCTAAAAACCCTAAACCCAACCCAAAAGGCTAATAATTTCAGGAGGCTCGCCACCCGTCCGGTTTTGCAGTGAAGGCCCATTAGCTGGCCAACTGCGTTTCAGTATTCAGTTCGAAAAAAAAAATCATGTCATACCTATGACTGGGTATCGATAATAAGGTAGACTCTGGGATCTCTAGAGACGAGCTTTTACCGTCCAGATATATTTGCCGGGCTCGCTGGACTAAGTGCAGATGCAGATACCGACAATGGAGACTCAGTGAGGCTCTGATTGGCGATTGCGCCGTTCAACGACGTATTTATGACGTTAAAGGTTTGTTACTCTGTACGTCGTACGTATTTAAGGCAGGTGTTTAAATAAACTTTGTGAAAATTACGCACTCCTTTATTTCCTGCGGCGTTTCTTTTCAGCCATGATTGCCATTTCGACACTCTAGTAGACACGGTTTAAAAAAAAACATACTTTCAATTAGAAAATAAATTAACGGGTGTGTAAGTCTGATCTGTTTAGGTACGTTTCAGATTAATGAATATTTCCAATGTTTTTGAGACACATATAGTTTTTGTATTTATTACTTATATTAGGGGTTCAATTAGCTAGGTTTTTTTTTGTAACACGTAATTTTTTTATATTCTATTTGTAATCAATGTAGATACCTACCTACAATATGTAGGCGGTATAAAATAATATTCATTTTTACCACCGTGTATATATGCTCTAAGCTTTAACACTAACGTGTTGATAATTTTGGTCAAGTTTCAAAAATATTTTGGGCTCGCTACTGTGACGGTCACATGTCATATTTAAGAAAACCTACTGTTACGTGGCGACTTTGCTATACTATTTTTATTTTAAAGTTTATTCCATATTTCTTATAGAATACGTAGGTATTTCCGAATTCAAAACCAAAAGGAACCAGGTTTCTATTCTTAAAATAGCAAAAACTGTGTGATCTTTATTGTGTACACATTTTTATTTTTCTTAAGTAGTAGGTAACACGTAATCGTAGTTTTTTACTACTTAATTGAGCTGTCAAAAAAGTACAACATATAAAATATAGCTTAAATAACTTAGGTACTATTAACAAAATGGAATATCGCAGAGAATCGGCAATTTCTTGAAAGGTAAATAAGTAATAATAAATCAAACATTACACACATTAGGTTTCAGTAAATATGTAAGTAGGTACCTATTTATTTCTTTTAAACTCGAATTACCTACGCTGCGCTTATTATTGATTTTATTGCAAATAGATAAGTACATTTTAAATTTAATCAAGCTTCGAGAATTTTCTCGTTGACTGGTTTTACTAAATTCAATTCAATATAGGTATTTATTGATCATGAGGTTTGGTTCGCGTGCGGGATACGAGAGCTAGACCAGATACAATGAGGCAAGCACCCGCCCACCACCGGATTGTCGCGAATTCTCCAAATAAAATGATGCCGAGGACGCCCTGGAAACAAATGTCGGGATACATATTTTATTGTAAACGATCGGCAACCTTATGAGTCGGAAAAGTCAAAAATTACAATTCACATAATTTAAAAGTTTTTTTTTCTTGCCAGCAATAAATGCAGGATTACTTAATTATGAATTCTAAAGTGGTACGCTACTTATCTGATGACATTACTTTTGCACTGAAATATTACTTAATTAAGTCGTAGTGAGTGTAGGTACCTAGTACATGTAATTAGTTGTACTGATCGTCAATGCGAATACCGTTAATCTTAAAATCTGAGCAGGGCCTCAATACTTACTGACAATACATAGCTAGAAGCAGCGGATATGACGGTAGGTGCTGCTGAATTCGTTGCGGCGTCCAATGATCTCAGGTAGTACCGGCAGCCCCAGGTGTTAACAGATACCATCGCCAGTAACAAACAAGCCCATAATACGTAGCTTTCTCCCTAATACGAAAAATATTTTTATAATATAAATTTTACAACTAAAAGCAGTCCCTAATTAATTTTTAATGTGCGTACCTACCAAGTAGGCATACGGCAATAACTCCATAACAATATTATTACCTATACCTACTTTAAATGTCATTATCTTCAAGTCATTCGCGATAGAAAATATAATTAGTAGTAGTAGTATTGATATCTCTAAGTTTTGGATATTATTGAAAATAAGAAAAACACGTATTTTAAGAGCTAAAACATACAGGTATATCTTAGAATACATACCTGCCTATTTACCTAGTTACTATTCAAGACATTTAATTTTTAATACTTAATAAATTTAAAATATGTAAGTGAAAATAATTTCTGAAGGCTTCTCGGTTATCAAAAATAGGATTTTTTATTTTTTTGGCTCGGGTTTCGAAAACTTTACATTTCCCATATTCGTAGCACGCCCAGCCTAGATAAATACTAGATTAACTAAGTAGGTACCTTATAATATTAAATGCTTAAAAATATTTATATTTCGTATGTATCTAGGCTTGCTAGCTTAACGCTACAGATTATGATTAAATTTTTGGTTTAAGTATATAACATGTAAGTAAGTAAGTACCTAAGTCTTACATTGATTTTTCTAATTAAGTATATTAAGTATATAAAATAGGTAACTAAAACGCAAGCAAAACAAGTAAAAACGTAAATGTAAATAATATTGCTAAAATACAAAAAACGTCAACTACCTACTAAGTACTTAGGTACGGTCTACTTACCACAACATTCGGTGTTCCTGACAATTTACCAATGGTACTTCCTATTGCCGCCCACGTACCAGCCATGAACGCTTCATACAACATTTTTTTATTTAATAAACGCTTACTTGTTTGCCTGCAATTGTATGTTTTCGGAATTGTTTGTTTACGAGAGTTTGAAGTTTGAAGGTTAGGTTGTGTCAATATGTCAGGAGTGGCGTTTTCCCGTCGCATTCCTAAACATTAATTATGGTTCACTAAAGTATCTGTTGAAGTTATGTTGATTAATATATTGGTGTTATTGTGTTTTGTTCATTAAGTCTGTCATGTTTTATTATTACTACAAATTTCACAGTTTTAATTGTTTTAAACTGTATTTTTTTTTCATTTGGTAACCCTGAAGATCACTCAAACAATAGTGTCAAAAGTGTCAAAATAATGTAACGTTAACGTCATTACGTAGGGATCTTCGTTCATGTCTCGACCAGTGTTGCCAATTTAGCGATTTTGTCGCTAGAACTAGCGACTTTTGCTTAAGGCTTAGCGACCAAAAAAAAGTTTTAACGACAAAAATAGTTTAGCGACTTGTCTGGCGACTTTTGGAGTACAAACTAAAACATTTCTAGAGCCAATAATAGATACATTTTTTATCAAATCGACACAGAATTATTCAATGCCAAGAGATACTTAATATGGAAAACGACAAACGCGATATCGCACCAAATTCAAACTTCATTTAATTGAAGTTCCATTTGTATATTATTATGGGGGGGGGGTCCCGAACTTTTTATGGTTATGTTTTAGTTTTAGCGACTTTCTGGCGACTTTTGACTTTGAGTTTAGCGACTCGAATTTCTAGGAGTTGGCAACACTGGTCTCGACCCAACTCGACTGTCTTGTTAATTGTTTCATTCAATACACTTTAGTTCTTACTAGACTTCTTGCCTTGAAGTGAATCGTTAAATACTTTCAAAACTGTCATACTTTATACGTTGAAGCGCATCGTGATTAGTAAAATCCATTCGTAATACCATTTTTTTTTATTTTTTCATCTTTTTGTGTCTACAAAAATTAGAAACAATTGAACGAGCACTTTATCGCTGATCGTCATTCTTACTGGTGTAAAGAAAGGTTTTAATCACATCGACAATGAATAATTTAAAGAAAGGTGACAATGTTTTGGTTATCTGGAAAAACAATGAACAGAAAGATTTAAGCAGTCTTGTAGAAGAGATTCAAAACGCAACAGACAACGGGTCAGTCTTTCTGGAAAATTCGGACATGATTAGTGAAAGTAAGTATTTGTCCTATATTTATTTTCTGGGACTATAAAATGACTGTCTTAATTCTCTAACAGATATTTTAAAATGACTCTAAACTGAGCATTACACAACACAATATAATAAATATCAAATAACCTAAATAACTAAGAATAAATAAATGACTTTATAATTGAATAGCGACTGTGTAATTAGAGAATATGCCTGTATTTTTTTAGCATCAAGACCACAGTCATCCTTCAACATTGTCATCTCTAATTGGCTGCATCCACACTCTATCAAGCATGAGGACAGTTTACTCGCAATTATAATAAAACTACTTAAACCTAATGGCAAATTGGTAGCCAAGGATCATGAAGATATAACTTCGGTACTGAAATTAAACGGTTTCCTAAATGTCAATTCGTCTGATGGAGTTTTTATAGCTGAAAAATCTAAATATGAGGTAAGATAAGTTAGTCCTAGATGTGGTAATAATTGCAATTAATATTGTATTCAGTGGTAATGTATAGGTCTTCATAATCACACAATATCAAGTTTGACTTAATTCCATGAACTAACTATATCTACCTGATTCTATTTTTTTTGGTGTTGCAGTGCAAAATGTAGTGCAAAGCTAAATAACTTAATAATGAAATTAGTTGTCATTTCATGGTCAATTGTAATTGAGCAAACAATTTCTTTATACTAAAATGGAATGATTATTGCAGGTGGGTTCTAAAGCTCAGTTAAAACTAGGCAATAAGCCTGCTGTATGGAAGCTAGACGACACAGTCGAGGCAGCTTGGACAGGTGGAAATGATGATGACATAATTGACTCTAATCAACTGTTAGATGAGGATGATCTCAAGAAACCAGACCAGCAAGCATTAAGAGGTTTGTATTATTATTATATACTTACTTTTATTTTTAATACATAATTATTGTTTACTCATTCAGCCTACAGTTAAATAATATCCATCTACATTTGAATTCAACGAAATTTTAAGTGTGTTCCTATTATCTGTATATTGATAATATACTTAGATGTTTAGTATCTGTGATGTATTCAAGTAGATAAACACATTGGAGGTTTTGTGTTCCGAATGACGTGCACATAGTTGTTGAGGTTTTGTGTTGCAAATTTGGCAATAAATGCGCAATGCTATTAGTATTACTATGAGTAATTCACACACCACTTACCACCAATTGGGAAAATGCCCCTTTGAGGGGGTACCCTGGACTTATCCTAGTTTGGCAGGGTAATATTCAAATTAACTTTTTTGATGATCAGTTGCGCATATCCAACCTAAATATATATCTATATGTTTTTATATAAATATAATTGTAATGTTTTTCCAGTATGCGCCACTACTGGTAAAAGAAAGGCGTGTGCTGACTGCTCTTGCGGCCTCGCCGAAGAGCTAAATGGTGAAGTTAAGGAGACACCCAAATCATCTTGTGGAAGTGTATGTATTTTCTTATTGGAAAGAATTCTAATATGTCTGATAATAGAATAGATAGATGACTTATACATAATATATTGAAAGTACAAATATATGTACTTTCAATATATTATGTATAAGTTTTGTGTAATATAGGATTATACATCAGGTGTTAGTATGAATTGAAGTTAGTATGAAGTGAAAAAGTCCATTTGACAAAAAAACCTTTCCATTTGGCTTTTAATCATATTTTTTAATAGTGTAGCTCGGTACCATTAACAATATTTCAAGGAAATACTATGTTTGTGAGAGGGGTTTAAAGTTTGTACCTTTAGATATTATATAACTTGGTGTCTCAATTTGGTATCTCCGTCTTGTCTAATATAAGTCTACTGTATTATTTTTCAGTGCTATCTTGGTGATGCATTCCGATGTGCGTCCTGCCCTTACCTCGGCATGCCGGCGTTCAAGCCTGGAGAAAAGGTCCTGCTAGACCTCAAATCGGATATATGAACATTGCCCGTCGCTGGACCTAGCAGTACTCAGTGACTATTCTGTTGTGATTATTTTATTATTGATTAATAAACCCTTGTAAGTACTCTTGAGTTTTTACGTTAAAGTATATACCTAATATGAGTATCCTTAGGAAAATTTAGCTTGTAAAAGATGTAAAATTAAGTAAGTACTTGAATAAGTAAAAGGTTAGTAGGTACCTAATCTGGAGTGAGTTTTGGTGAAAGGTAAAATAGTGTAGGAATTGCTATATGTAAATTAGTCGTGATATTTTGTACCTATACCTATATTGAGTTTATAGATATAAGTACCTGCATGGCTTGGGTAATGTAGGCGTAAGTACCTGCTTCATTATGAAACGGTATATTGTGCAGTTCATAGTGCTCGGGGTCATTCTAGTGGAATACCAAAATAAAACCATCTCATATCAAATATTTAGTTATACATATTTTCTCTCCTTTTTACAAACAGTTAACTTATTTTTAACATATCTCGTTCTATAACATTTTCAATTTACATTAATCTGAAATATTACTCATTCCGCTATACAATAAAATATACATATATATTTTGTCATTTGTCATAAGTATAACAACATTATAATTATTTTCTCTTACATAAATGACACAACATTTTCGTTTACATCTAATTTGTCTAATATTTTGAAAATAGAGTTTTGTATTTGAATCAAAATTATTGTTTAAGCGAAGTAGTAACAATAATGGTTCACGAGATAGTACATATTGCGTTCTCAAACATGTGGTAATAATATTTTCATTGTTTCTATAAAAGTGTTGATTCAAAAATATTTTATCGTGACGGTAAATAGCATCTACCTATAAGGAAAACAAGTCTTTCCTAACTGGACATTATCTTACCACGAAAGATTCTTTACAATAATAAGTAATCTGTAAGATGGCACGATTATGTGTCGGAAGTACAAGTTAGTGGTCGGGAAGGCTTTGTTAATTATCTAATGCCTATATATTGGACTGAGGAAACCATTACTGGCCTTTTTAGTATTGATTACTTATATACACAGTACTCGAATTGTGTGATAACACAATAATATAGACGATATCTATTGTCACTATGTAACACTTAGGAAGTCGAGCCGTTCGCACTGTTACCCATATTAATAGAAGTCTATCTCTATCACACATAGAATGAAACCTCGTAAATCCGTTGTTTATACCTACATGACTTTAGTAACGAAATTATAGGTTATGATTCGTGTTACACGCCATCACCGCAGTGTCGGTGCGACTAATCACTAATCTCATACCAGACTGGAAATAACCAAATTGTAGAATGCCAACTGAAATATACGTGGATTATAGAAGAAAAAAATAGAGTACCTGCTACCATCTGGTAAGGTTTAATGTAAGCATTTCTGATGCTTTCGCGGTTATTACACATTGGAATGAAACAACTATTTGCTAACGTTTCGACAACTTTACAGTTCCCATATTGGTAGCCTACGATAAAACTTATGTGTTAGACTATCGCCAGTTCAGTTGATTACAAATAAGTTTTCGAAACGTCAGCAAATAAAATTAAATACTCGAGTTAAATTCTTTATAGTTGTTTCATTATATTGTTAATCAGGTATACGTTGTTAAACGAGAATAGCCTAGGTTTGTAAGGTTTCGGACGCGCGAGAAAGCCTTTGTACTGTTTATACATTTGCATTAAGTGAAATAGGAACAGTGACATGTGCTTTCCCATGAGACAAAATCCTTACGCGCTAGCCTTTACTTACAATTTCATGAAATAAATCGAATATTTGGTTAAACCCCCCAAATGTAGGTATACTTGCAACAGTTGAATACAGAAACTTAACTTTTTTTGGAATACAAGAGATAGCGTAATATCGAACGAATCTCGCTTACAGTACAAAAATAATTACCTATTGTATTTCTCATGGAGTCCTCTCGTATACATACATATTTATATTATAAATTAGTACACTATTTTGGAAGATTATACTATTGTCTGATCATCATTGTAGGTATAAAATGCAAGAATAGCTTTCGTGGTTTACAATAACTTTGACGCACCTAAAGCAAAATTTCCTACAATCAGATTTAGTAGGTACCGACCTGTTTCAACATTATGGGAAGTAACCATATAATGAGTTTCCATTCAAACATAATGTTATATACAAATTGATTGACATGAATTTTATTATGTATCACGGTTTTATATAACTGATTATTGTGTAAGAACTTTAATTCTATTCATGTATGTATAAGCAAATTACATATGAGGGACGTCGCGATGCGTCACGAGTCGATCTATAAAAGTATAATCGTTGTGCATGCACCACGTCAACGAAAACTATTTGTTTAGCACCCTTTGTTGAACAAACATAATACTTTTGAATTTAATATTTTGGGAAATAATACTTTTCTTAACAGATTTTGTACTAATCGAATCCAGCAAAATTTTTATCCGGAGCTCTGTCAGGTGTGCTAACGAACGAGTTTTCGTTCATTTACAAAATAAATGCTCCTATCTCATAATTTAAGTAATATTTTCAAAGAAACTACTATCCCACGACATTCAGTAAAGCGTCCCAGTCTTTTTATAAGTTTATTTTCATCAAATTGAGATCTTGTTTAGACTTGTTGGCGACCGGCGACCGCGGCCCGTGTCCCGACGCCGCGCTGGCCTAGTCTTAAAGTTTGTGAGGTAGGCTTAGTCATGATCTAATGAAAGCGCCTTGTTAGAAAATACCGATTAATAAAATGAGATCTTTCATTACAATTACAAAATATAATAAACATGATACAACTAGAATTACATAAATTTAACAAATCATTAGGTTTACCTACACAACACCGACCATCATCTACGAGGCCCCTAGTATTTAACACACAATTAACAAGCATAACATTTCTTGGTACAATGAAGGAAACTAATTGTTTAGTAAATCGGTTCATAATGCGCGCGCGGCGCCATACTCGTGAACTACCTATTCGCTGCGACTATGGCGATTATCCTTGTACCCATATCATATTTATTGATCATAATATTTAAATATGTATTTGGTAAGCAATAAGCAAAAATCAATATATGAAACCCATTTGTATTATATTTATAAGAATTATTATGCAAAATAATTGAATCAAGGCAAAATGAAATATGAGGAGCAATCCTATTTACTTAATAATAAGTACTTTAAATTAATTGGATTTTGATATGGCCTTTGTATTGATCGTTATTTGGCATAACGATATACATATGTATATTAGATCACAGACGCTACTTCTTTAAATGTATTTTGTTTCCGATGTTACTTTTTTATCCTGCGTAATTTGGAGTTTACAACAACTGCGTACGTACAGTTTCTTACCATTAACGCACTTATAACTCTAAAATATATATTTCTTTTATTCAAGCAATACTTCATTCCTACTCTGACCAATAACTACAAAATATCACAGACTGTGTGTTTATTATGTATACAACAATCTTCTCATAGAAAAGTTATGTGTATTAAACATGGACGTTAAAAATAATAGTGATGACATCTACTAACGTCACAATAATGTACATAATATGTATATAGGTATATATATATATATTATTTTTACAATATCGTCGCCGTCAGTGCAGGACCTTCTAAATGCAAAAAAGTAAATTTTACAGTAGACAATAAAAACTGTCCTAAAAGCAATACGAACTCCTTAATGTAACTTTTTTGTGATTTTGCTTTATTTCATATATAGAGAATATATAAATAAGGAGTTTAGTGAAAAAAATAAATAATATAATCAAGCAAATATTTCCATAAAAATAAGTATTTTGCCAAAACTTGTAGTTAGAAGGTCCTGCACTGACGCCGACGATATATATAAAGTATATAAAACAACGCGATGTAGTTATTTCCCGAATATGAATGCGGCTATTTAGCAGTGTTGGACTTTAGTTTATCGCGATTGGTGAAGTTCTAGCGGGATTGGTTTGAGTTGCGCGGGAGTCATAGGTACAGACAACAAGCGGTAGGGAGGAGGGCCGCGTCGCGGGGATATGTCGGCAGTCACAACCATGGAGGGGAATGGAGACGAGACGGTTCCAAACAAAAAAACATTGAGTGGGAGCCGCGAAAACGAGTCAGTCGAAACTTTAAGCACACTTCGACCCATTCTAATAACATTCATTGTACCGTCTGATTTTGTTTTAACATTTAATGCTTCGCAGTCTCGGTGGACTGGTTATTTAAAATCTCATTGATTATCACAATATATAACTTACATTAAGATCTGGTAGAATGTACACGTTGTTATTTTTGTGCTCATTTAATTTTGTTTTTTTTTTACCTACTCTAAAGATTTTGTCAAACGTAGAGTATAGCAGTAGGTTATATGTATATACGTGCAAAAATATTCATATACTTTTCCCCTAATCATCCCGAAAACGTTCGTTATTTTAAAACGACATTTTTGTGATACATTGAGTTAGTCATGGAGCGTAACATTTAACTTTGACCTAAGTATCATAATTACATATTTACATCTTAGTACACAATTGCGTACAGAAGCACCCGACAGTAAAAAGCACCTAAAGTTCCCGAAATCATAACAACATACGCATCGCCCGCCTCGGCGGTCGCAACCCACGCAGCACTGGGGCTTAATAGTCACTATCCACATCAGGTTCAAATCACTGTCAAACCGTGAGCCGAACCATGATCATAACTGGAAGGATTCGCAGACGAAGCGTTTCACTAAGGTCAGCAGGCCACATAGTACGTTTCAAAATAAAATCGGGAAAATCGAAAGAGATGTGTCGTTATGAGACAGTTTTTAGATCACAACACATTCAAGAGATGGCTCCTCCGCGAAAAAATTTCGAGACAAGTCAGAGGTTCAACGTTTCTTCGGCGGAGGGCGGTCGTCCTCGCAAACGTCCGAAGCGGACCAACGTCGCTTGCGAGCATCCTCTTTGACGCTTAGGTTTTCGGGGTGCGTCTGTGGAGGCGCAGAACTGGGATGCGCCGGATGCGAAGAGGCGGGGTGAGGCGCATGCTTGCGCGCCACCAGCGACACGCACACGTCGCCCACCTGCAGCCGCTGCACGCGCAGCCCGTAGCGCGCCAGCGTGCGCTCCGGTTTACACGACGCCCATCCGCGACCATATACGAAGAACGGGTGCTCCACGGTAGAATCAAGCTCCACCTGGATTTGTCAAAACATTGATTATCATTCCTTTAATTCAGTAATTTCATCAAGTCGTAATCTATACTTCTATACTAATATTATAAAGAGGAAACATTTGTATTTTTGTATTTTTGTATGTTTGTAATGAATAGGCTCCGAAACTACTGGACCGATTTCAAAAATTCTTTCACCTTTGGAAAGCTACATTATCCCCGAGTAACATAGGCTATATAATATCACGCTAGGTCTTATAGTTGCAGAGCAGTAACCGAAAATGTTTCAAAAACGGGGGAAAAGTATCGTTTCTGAGGCCTTCCGTGGCGTGCACTGAGCATATAGTTAAAGTTATACAAAAATGCTTTATGGGTGAATTGTTCATCTTAATATTATCTTTAAAAAAGTCCGCGAGAGCATATGTCTATCTTTTATAGTTTACCCATAACAATCGTAAAACTATGAAAAAAATCTTAAGTCCCCCCGTGCGAAGCCGGGACGGGCCGCTAGTAAAATATAATTTGTGACTAGTTGTATAGTGTTGCTAATTGAAATGCGTCTCACCTGAGAACGATTCCTGTCATAAGTAAGCGTGAGTGCGAGACGGTCTCCGCGCTCGTCGAGCCGCAGCAGCGTGCACTGCGTGAGCGTTAGCTCTCCGCTGCGGTCGGCACTCATTACGAAGTCCTCCGTGCGCATTTCCTCCACGCGACGAAGCGACCCGTCCTCCAGTCGGATCAGAGCGCCGCGATAGAAGTGGGGAGCCGGGGTACCGCGCTCCGGTGACATTGGCGGATCCTGAAATTATGATACGGATAAATGTAGACTTGACGTCTATTTTGATAAATATATTTTTTTAGAAATTGATAAACTAGAAAAGTTTCAAAGAATAAATGTCCACTTACATCTCTGTGCGGAGGAATCGGCGCCGGAGCGGAGACCGGTGGCGAATGCGAAGCCGGCGCAGGCGGCACAAAGCCCGACGTGGGTCGTGGATGCAGCGGATAGTTGCTCGGCGGCTGCGGTGCCCTCGTACGGTAGAGGTATGAGGCGTATGATGAGGCCGGGTGTGGCAGGAACGGGGGATAGCTCGGTACGGGCGTGAACGACGGCGACTGAGGGGCCGGTGGTGCGGCCATGTCGCGCGGCCGCCGTTGCGCGTAACGTGCATAAGGCCGCGGCGGCGGCGCGAGGAATTCGGGCGTCATCCCGGGGGGTGGTGGCGGCGGGTACAGCCCCAGCGGCCCGAGCTGCCCCAGCTGGGCCAGCGCCTCGCCGGGGAGTCTCGCCGAGATCATCGGACGCGCTGTAACAAACAGAAAATTACATTAATAACTCGTATTAAAAACTTGTTAGGTAATCAGTTATTAAAATTAAATGATCAAACCAGAAATTAGATAAAAACTCAAATAAGACTAAATTGTTGCAAAAGCAGATTGTTTTGATTTTGTGTGCTGTAATTTGTATTAGGTAGGGTAGGATTTTTTTAACAAGAAGGTGTGAGGCTGATATCTTGACAAGTGTGTGTATAAACATAAATAGTAGAAATTACACATTTTAGATTTAAATAAGTGCGTGAGTAGATAGTAAGTATTGTAGGTATATAATTACAAACATTTAACATCTGTTAGATCCTTGAGTCGCGCGTAGTGTACACGAGATAAGAATGTGGAGCGGGCGACGTCAGCGTTATATAAATAGACTTATTCACGTAAAAGTTAAATTCTGTAGGTATGCACATCACATAATATACCTAAAGACTCGATGAACGATAATCATTTTTGTCTAACGATTGCTTTGTTGTAGGCGTGAATTGAAATGTTTATATTTTATGACGTACCTACCTGTTCGCAGTAGGTATGTAGATACTTAGGTAAAGAAGATTATAATAATTATAAATCCGTTAGTTTATAACTACCTAGGTAAGCAGTAGTAGTTTAACCTGCATGCTTACTTATTTCCTTTGAAGCACAGCAACGTAATCAATCAAATACCTTCAACTATGTACATAACGAATGAAAATATTTAGAAGGATCTTAAAAATATTCACTATGCTCATATGCATATCATTATTCATTAGCACTAAGATCCTTCGTCGAGATCACGGCATTCCGGCGGCGCGGGCGCAGGCGATAATTCGGAGAACAAAGACCGAGACGCGCCCGGGCACACCTGCGCAAACACCCTACCAGTTAGACCTCATGTCATACCATCCTCTGCTATTGTATATTTACAATGCCGCGTTGTAATACCACTTATGTATAAGTATTTTAAATGTAGAAACTTATACGGCAACCCTCACAAGTGTCTCTTCGTTAGCTGAAGTAAGTAGGTATAAGTACTTAATTCTTATTAGGTAGAGAAGAAATTGGTAGCCACTCGAAATTTACTATTTGCGTAGGAAAGCAAATGCCTTAATTTCTTTATTTCTGAACGAACTTACAATACTATTACATACTAGCGGTCCCGGCAGACGTCATCCTGCCCGTTCGAAATTCAAATTAGGTAACTTTAGTTAGACAACGTTTGTATGGGAAAAGAAAAGGGCTGTTTTTAGGGTTTTCCCGGCAATTATTCGATTTTTTCTCGCCGTAAGAACCATCCTTGGACTTCAACGAACATTTAAAAAAAAATTGGCCAAATTGGTCTAGGCGTTATCGAGTTATGCGCTTACCAACACATTTTGCGATTCATTTTTATATATGAGAGAAGAAGAAGAAGATTTTGAATCCAGATAATAAGTAAATTTACAGTAGGTATTTTAAACGTAGAAATAGGTCGTCTATTTAAGTACCTACTTAAATCTTTACTTCTGCTGTTAAGGTGAAGTATAAATAAAGTAAATATTTCCCAACAGATTTTCTACACTTCGTCACAAAAATCGTTAAGTCCTTGTCCTCAAGTTTTTCAATCATAAAGAAAATGAAACGTCAAGGTAAAATTAATTTAAAGTCTAGACAATAAATACACAAATAACATAAAATTATGTTTGATTGCAGAATACATTCTGCAATCAAACATAATTTAATAGGTAAATACCGTAAGTTCTAAGACTAGGAAACTTATGTGAAAATATTCTGTTAAAAATCATCGCTGGTGAAACACTAGTCTGGCCGAAGAACCTCTCGACATTGTGTGCAAATGTGACTCACACAAACGGAGATCGGGTCGTGACTAACCCGTTAAAAATTCAAGCCAATTAGCTGGTTAGCGTCCGCAAGCCTGTTGTGACAGGGTTGATGGGCTATTTTCATAATACAAGTATAATTCAGATATAAAAATAAAAAAAACGACATTTCATTACATCCCTCATTAAAAATATAATCAAATATTACCAACAGAGAAAAAATAACATAAATATATACACTATGTTACCTGTTATTATTCCGATCATCAGTGAATTTAAAGTAAAATGCGATGAATGTAGATACAATTGATAATAAATTGCTTGATATCGAACGCACTGCTTGATAGTGTCGATGGTCGGCTTACAAAACGTTGGCGTCGTCAATGGCGTCGTGAACAAAAACAGTTGCGCAACGCGCCGATAAATAAATAAATCGTTTCATAAAGCGAGCAATTCGGAAATTGTAATGGCGGTGTAAGACAGGCAGCAAGGCCGCGAGTTCGCCGCCCGAGTGCAAAAACTCCGCAATGAATGGCGAGCCAAATTCCCAACGAATCTGCGCGAAAACAAATTACATCACCGTGGCGCGGCGCGGGCGCAGCCGCCAACAATCGCCTGCTGCCTTTCCATTCAAGCGGAACGCTCCGTCGCTAATTATTAGCCAAATATAATAGTTTGCTGTACCTTTGCAGAAATATAAGTTGGTATATTACTACCTACGTATGTTCTATTTGTTTCTATGAATTTCATTTTATATTTATAACACTACATGAATTTAAACTCACTGGCGTATCAATTGGTTACTGAGTTTCTATATACCTATCGTTGTATTCTTGTATTGAATAATGGTATTTCTTTTATTACATTACTTACAATCATAACTCATGGACTATAAAAGAAATAAAGGTAATGTATTTAACAATAGGTACATAATTAGCACTATAGATAGACTAGGTTGGCACGCGCTTGACAGCGGGTGCGGCTGGGCGGGCGGTCGATAGGGCGCCGCCCGTAACCTACTTCCGGCGCCCATGACCTTGCCACCGCCATTCACGCCGCGTCTTACCCCTCTCCCCTACCTTCCACTCTGTTCCCTTCTGCATTGACCGACCCATTCCATTCCCCCTAGTACTCCCAAAAACACTAAACTTAGAGAAATTGCAGGATTAGGTATCAGCAACAGCATTTAGATACATGTTTTTATTCAAACGATGCGAAGATGCAAGGAATAGGGTGTTTGACAACATTAAAAATATATCCCAAATTGTGGTCATCATATCAGAAAATAGTATAAATTAACATATTTCACTTTATTTTAAACAAAAAAATGTATATTTTTTGCAGATTACACGAAATAAAATATAATATTTTTTGAAGTGTTATCTGTGACGGTCAACGCTCTGTGAATGGTTAAGATTCTTGCAACGTCACACGCAAGTAAACATTGCTTCCATGACTAAGTCCACATTCACTCCATACTGAGATGTTGTAGTTGCCATGGAAGGAAATGGCCGGCCGTAGTACACAATAACACACACACAGAATTCACCCTCTATTCCTGAATTACGCCAAGTTAAGCAACTCTAATCTCTATTTTACAATCATAAAACAATGGATGAAGAATTGCCTTCCCACCGCCAACTATTTGGTACCTAGTGTGAGCTATCACATTGGTATTTTTTCATGATGTTGATTTTGTAACGAGCAAATGAGAGCGATTAGGTACTTCGTTCCTAGTATATTCCTTCTTATTATGAATCACCTTAAATATGTGACAATTAAAGATTAAAAGTTAGAGCAAATATTCCTGCACATTAGTAACTTTTTTCGAATAGCAATAAACACGGTATTCGTAAAAAAGTTTGCTACTGAATATATCAGATAATGGTATTAGGTACCTATAGTAAGCAAACAACGCAATTAACTATGAGCTACTAGTGTTAGTAATACAGGATCATGATTACATCGTCGCTACCAGCGAGTACTATTTACATTTGTAGTCAAATTAATTAGCATAGAGTACAGTCGTTACGCTGTGTGATACGCCGCACCTGTTCCCCCAGCTGTCGCGAACGTTACAATACATGCGAACAAACGTACAAATAACACAATAACTAACGCGTCGATGTTGATTCTGTACCAGCTATTCAGCTGTTTTCTATGCGCAACCACCCAGCGTTTCTACATACTACAACCGATTAGTTTTCTCTTTATTACCTTACTCAAGGCGTGATTGCACAGCGCCTGGAACATTTGCACACTACCTGCCAATAGACTGGATCAAAGACTCGTAATACGTGCGGAAGGATGTTGTTAGCTCAGACTTCAAACGTTTGCAACTAGTGAAGTCTTATCTGTGCTAAGCACGTTCGAATAAACTATAGTTACATACGTAGGCACTCAAAAAAAAATTCTACAGGGAGCATAATAGAGCCAGTTTTGGAAGCGGCGTAGTTGTACCATTAATTTAAGTCTAACCATATGCGGTGCTAAGCTCTGTACAGCGTAGATATATTGCTTGTTAATGTGTATAGTTGTAGAGTGAGCGGCGCTGAATGAATGCTCTTGTACCTAGTCACGCGACAGTTGGTTACGTAAAGTTTCCACAGCAGCGCTTAGCTTACTTGTTTGCGGTAAAACGATTACTGACGTGTTAATCGTTTACTAATGTCAATAATGTTAAAGCGATTTAATAGCAGTTTTTAACTTATGCACCAGTTAGTGAGTTCGATGGTTAAAGGATTTGATTTAGTTTAGATAAGACATAAGTATTTTTTTTTTGTTGATTTCCTATTTGAATTGTATCGTTAAAAACCTAAAACTGTATATCTCTCTCAAAATTATACAATAAAAATATGATTTTTTATTTATCTTATTTAATTTATTACATTATACATATATGTATTATTGTAGTTATTATTGCTAATCATAAAAAAATACCTATATAACACCTTCATGTAATTGTTATATGACAACGCAATATTTCTATTTGTATGATTTTTTATTGAATAAATAGGTTGTCAAAAGTCCATTTAGGTAAGTGCCATACGATGAACTCCTGAAACCTACGAATCCACTATGATTACTGATTACTAACCTTCAATTAATTTCATAATATTAGTTAAGTTGACATTTATTGTTGTTAGCGTAACGGAATTAGTAGTCATGATGCAGCAAGCAGCTATCCTACATGAATAATGTACGAAACAAAACGAATGGAGCTGCGTCTACTAACGTAGACTTTCGAGCTTATATAGGACGTTCTTACAAAGAGATGGTATGTTGGTATAAACGGGCAATTCGAAGTTTAACAGCAGTTTTATTGAGCGGATCACGCAATGAGCGCGGCGGGCCGAGGTGAACCGCCACGCCTACACGCTTTATAACGTAGTTCTCCGTTTAAAGGACAATCTTGTATTTAAATCATGATTACTAACATCACCAAATAAAGGTATACAGAGTTTATTTTTTAAACAAATCACGTAGGCAATTTGACTTGATAATCAGTACTAGACTTGGAGATTACCTCAGTATATTAAATAGGTCCCTACTTACAATTTAATAACTTAATTTGAAAATAGCTTCTCTAAAGACACTATAATATATTAGTGCATTCTTCTGCTCTACTTACTTTATAACAAGGCATGTAGGTATACCTAAGCTGCAGTCTGCTACTAACGCCCGAAACTCTCACGGAAATCAAAGTTTTGTTCTTTACTAGAGTAATGTAACTAGCAAGTAACGCATCGAAGTGGAAACTAGCGCATACATAAAGATGGTATGTTAACACGTTATGTTAAGTATCCATATTTATGACATGCACGGATAGCGGTGCAAACAGTCGCCCACGCACTCACCTTCGCAGCTAGACTCGCTCGCCGGCGCCGCGGCTGTCGCAATCGGTAACCAACCACTCGTCTGGCTATAATTACTTGCATCTTAACACTAATTCTTCACTCATGCATAAACGTGAAATGCAACATGTTTACGAGTATTAACGGAAAATATTTCGTCATAAACTGAATTATCCTCTCACAATTATTCGGATTTATAATATTATAATTTTGTATAAGTGCCTATTTCATATACTAAAGGACTGTTAAATTTAATAATTTTACTAGTTACTTTAAAATGTAAAGGAACTACTGGAGTTTTATTAAGAAAATATTAAAATTACCTCTATTTAGGTGGTTCGTTGACCGAAGACTAGTAATTAGCTAATTTGGTTCCAATTCACCTAGTTGCTACTTAAATTGTATATTGCGACACTGCAATAATTTAGTTTCTAGAATAATTATTATGTCTAGTCAGTAACTTCGTAGGTAATGACTACACGTGGAGTCATGTACTTTTCTTAGGTCAAAGTGAGGAGTTTGCCCAATCTACTCATATTGTATGTGCATATATGAGCATAATAGTGCAAACAAGAACAAAATAACGTAATACCTCTTAATATTCTCAAACGTCATATATTATAAGACTTATTCCGTCAGTCAGTTTAGTCTTTTAGGTATAGGTTTAATACAAAGAACATCTCTAATTTGAAGCGAGTTTCTGCTTGTTCTGTACATATTAACGTGATACCGGTCTTGCAATGATAAAAACAAGTTAGTTATTTTGGTAAAAATATAACTGTTTTAAATTTGGCGTGCGGATATGAGGAGATCCGTGTCGGCTGCCGCCCACACTCGCTCCCGAGCTAAATTAATGCTATTTCTGAATACTGCATTTCGTAAAATAGCCTTTTAAAGTTTAAATCGATGATTTTTATTAAGAGCCATTTCACGGTTGACGAGACGGACAGACGACTGACGAGAACTCTTTGCGGACCAGTCCGCATATTACATATTGTAAAAATATTGTTGACATGTTTTACATTGAAAAAGCCCTCTTTTGACATAGTTTTATATCATGCCTGTCCAGATTTTGAGCTCATAGCAGTCTCAAAGCGTTTTTACAAAAACCAGACTCGACAGAATAACCTTATTCGCTTAAGTAAAGAGAAAGTCAAAGATATGTTCTTATCATTCATTATATACTTAATTAATTTCATGAAAGAAAAACCAATTTAAATAATATTTCAGTGTTTATTTGAAGGTGCAAAACACTTTCTTTCATATTAATTTTGTACATATTAAAATACAGTATTACTAGAACTCGTTAGAGTTGAACATATCGATTAAAACTAAAAATATGTTCCCTATCTCCCTAGCTCCGCTTTGTGCTACCTGGGGCACCGATCAGTTTGTGTTTTGCTCTTTATTTATTTCGACTTAGCAGACACTATTTTGTATTACCCTGCCTGCAAGTACGTATTTTATTTTTCTAGTCTTTTAAGACTGTCATTGTATTTAAATAAGTTTAGATATTATATTATGTAAAAAACTATTATTGTTAATTATAATTGGCCCAGTGATACATGCCTCTAGAATATTAGACCTAGGTACTTAGTTTACTTAACTATTATATTGTGAAAGCGAGCATGTTTTCCTAGGCTGGAGATATATACTTATATATTATGTATTTCAAAAAATGTGCATAATGAAACGTGTTTGGAATCTTGTACCCGAGACTTCCCTATCGTTAATTCGCCACCGCATTAAGAAACTACGACATTTCTCTTTCTGTTTAGGTCTAGGTACACAAATTGTAGTGTAATTAGGTAGGTAGGTACGTTATCTTGTTTAAAAAATGACGACTTAGCCAAGCGTAATCTAACGGATCAGGCTATTGCGCCACGAAAATTAAACTTCTATTGAACCTTCCAATAATGTTCTAAATGAAGCTAGTGAACCGTGAAATCTTGCTCGCTTCACAGACTGCTGGGCTGAGCACTCGTCCTAATTCATAGTATGTAAGACACACCATTCTATGAATATCTTGTCATACAAGTTCAAATGCATTTGGATAAATACTTATTTCAAGTTATATTTTGATTAATGAAGCATTCAAGATGTTTTCTACGTAGTTTCTTTAAATGGTTTCTACCAGTTATTTATAGAAACAGTCAAATGCAGGCAAGCCATATCTATCAATTGCTTGAAAAGTCTTGACATGCTTTTTTAAACTTAAACGTTATAAATAAAACATTGTGCATGGAATATTTTGTTTATCACAGATATCACATTAATCTTTACCCTTTTATGTTTGTTTACATATATGTAATTATTACGATATTATATTATGACTAGTCCTAACTAATCTTTGAATCTGTAGCAATTGAACCTATGCGCTATGTGTGCTCAACGTGTTTATGTTTTATTAATTGAAAACTGCATCAGATAAGCAGTATAAACACGCGACACACGCAGTATTTATATAAGGGATCTAAGTACAACTAGTAAGTATACTCTTAATTTTTTTAATGAACCTGTGTGAGCACTTTTGAGCGTTGCCAGTAATAGTGTGTGATCAATCAGCCGTCGTGAATAGCATTCAATAGTGAGTCTCCTTGCCAAGTGATAGCATAGCTTGCCAAACCTGCAGATATCATTTGTTCGGTTTCTTCGTATTAAAGTTTTAAAAATCTTTAATAATGCGCTCATTATTTAAGCACAATCAGGAAGAGACGTTGTATCGCGGATGTAACAGGGGTTAACCTTATAATAGTTAAGGACTGGAGACTTTACGCCAGCTATCAGGTAAACGTGATCTGGAACTAACAAGACTTATTCTTTTTCCTAACGGCCTCGTATTTTCAAACACATCACACTGACTTCGTGTGTTACCGCGTCTTATTTTGGACATCAGTGCGCTGTAGTGACATGCGTCGGCCACGCGCTCTTACCTAGAATGCTAAAGTGGACAGAGACTGCGTGACTAACGTGCCTGAAGGAATTGCCACCGATTGTATGCTAAGTGCCTCCATCAATAAGTACATAATACTAACCTCCAGCCGACTGTTAACTATTGATAGAGGCTTCGCTGTGCGGTTTATTTAAGTAGCTTAGTTTTTAAAAAATGCGACCATGTTGAGTTTTTTAAATTAAATTTTACGGTATGTGTAAGTAGGTATTTAAATATTCAATTTCGTATATTAAATTTACTAGAGACCCGGTTACAGCGACTGGTTCTATTTTTATGGGGTTCTACCCGTTTTCCGTTATAGGCTATTGGCAACTAGACTAGGTGGTACATAATAACATGTAAACTACCTAGTACTAATAGTGATGTAACATAGCTATCACGTGCAACTCAATATTATTTTTATAATCGGCAACGATTCCAGCTGCGAATTCAAAACAAACTCCGCTATCGGTTATATGGTACACAATTTCATTGGTTAAAATTATTTACGGGTCATCGTTGTTTTCAACACAAATGTCTGTCTCTATGTGATATTTTAAGTTTGTTTGTGAGGAACCAGCTGATAAGAATATACCTATTTACTTAATGTGGCAAGAGTGCCTAAATATATTACTGATATAGTTTGTATCGGTTTAAGTTTGCCTTGCCTAGGTGTGTATCTAATGTGCACGATGTAGATAACAGTTTATCACCCTGATCAGCCAAAGAAGGGTTATCATTAGGTTAATGTGTTAATAGAAAGTCAAAGAAATGTGTTAAGTGAATTTGTGTTAACTGTACATGTAATATGTGTTGTATATTAGTTTTATCCTTATCATAATATATTATTATTTTGGTGACACTGGGACGATATAAAAGCTGCAGTAAGCGGCACCAAAACGCAAGATTTACCTATCCTAATAAACAAGTGTTTTGTTTCAATCTAGTTCTATTGTAATCAGGTAAATCTTACTTCTCTTTATAAGCCAAGCAAGTAATCTTTATCTACTCACTATTAATAACGTCGGCGTATTCGATATCATCACTAAACCCGCATATGTACAAGTATATATATTTAAAAACAACTTATATAACACGAGCTAGGCAGTAACTGGTAATGTTGTTTACTGATACGGCGGACTGAAAGTTTGAATAGATACAACTCTCTGCAATGTATATCAAATTGAAAGCATAAATATTTGGGAGAGAGAGCGTCGTGTCGCACGCGGATATGGTCGGTATGACGTCACAATAGCGGCTGTTTATAGATTGTAGGCTACTGTTGACAGATGCGCACGCGTTCTTCAAAGAAGGGGTCTTTGTCGTCGACTAAGCGCGAGTGCCTGTTTCCACCGAATGTTTTGCGAAACGTGACGATGATGGACATAAAAAAAAATAACTCTACATTCTTAAGGTTCCACTACTCAGTGGTCGATGCGGACCTACAGTGAGAGATCATTGCCATTATATACAAGATTAGTAAAGTAATTATTAGGATAAAGAAATCGTTTGGACACCTAGCACCGACTTTATCAATTTAACTTGAGACGCCGGCATCAATACAAAATGTTAGTTTGAAAATTAGTCAGTTGGCCGGCACAATTATTAAAAGGCAGCATTGAACTTGAACGCGAGCGGTGTCGGTGCGTGTGCGTATGACGTCACGGTACACGTGCGCGCCCCGAACGGCCTTGCCGTCGCCGCCGCCACCACCGTCGTCGGCTCGGCCATATCATATCAACCGTGCTAACTAACCATGAACGATACTAGCCTAACCTTGCCTCTAGACTAACTTTAAACGGACCGAACCTTCCATAATTGATATTAAACACAATGAAAGTAGGTACCTACATAGGTAAGTACATACATAATTATTCAAATGTAGGTATGTGCTCAAACTATTTTAAAACGTTTGTTTTAAGAATTTGACAATAAAAAATAATAAAAGAAACTTATTATGCTGGTAGATTAACAAAATACGAAAACGAGCTTGGCTGTCCACTACAATTTGTACTAGTTTCAAATGAATATTGGGTACCTATCTATCAAGGAAAACTTCTTATGAATAGAATTTTTATAATAAGCTGCCTTTTAATACCTATTTCTCCCCGGCTGACTAACAAGTGGGAATCGGAAATACCACATTATTAATAGAAACAGGTTGTTTTGCTACAAGCGCGTTCTTCTGTGGCAAAGCAAGTGATCTTTATTTCTTGCGCCAACCGTGACGCAATCGTGCCTTTCTAAGGTCGAAGTTTAAAACGCTTTACCACATCTTAGAACGACTTACGTTTTATTATTGCCAGCTGCTTTATTCCGATCAGCACACACTCTTACTGTTTTTAAATCCAATAATAGCTGAATACACAGGAAGTTAGCTTATCACCACACATTATTATTATGCTAGTTTTAATTACCCAATGCATTGGCATAAGTTGAGTATAAACTGTTATTTAAGAAATAGCAATAACCTTGAGAAGTAATTTTCTTGAACGTGGATAATAATTTGAAATTCTCTGAGTATAAAAACTATTACGTGACATCGTATGTTTTAATTGCCGTTGTAGAAACGATGGAATAGTATATTTTAACTTTTCAATCGTGGGTAGTTAACTATGATTTCTGTATATTTAATAGCAAAAGAAAACCTATCGTAATGAATAACCCTACCGTATTTAATATACACTACAACAGCATGTTGTTATCACAAATATATATCTGTTATTTAAATAATTAGTACTTATATCTATGCAATGATAAAAAGTAATGAATGATTAAAGCCAATTGCGTTTATTACTCATTCGATTGAACTAAATTAGGTGTTGTAATAGTTTCAACATGATAAAAAACATTACGTGTGTACGAGTGATGATTGCGATTACAACCGGCAACAAATGCACGTTAGTTGTGTGTTTATTCATTATTACATATTAAATACATAAGTAACATAGGTAGACAACGAGACAAGCCCGGAAATTAATAAACAAGAGGTTTATGCATTGTAGATATTTCTAAAAAGTGCGATCTAACTGAGTACCGGATACCTGGAGAGCTTTCTCAAAGTTTCTTATGTCATGAATAAAGTTATTGTATTAAGTCACTTTAATCGAAAATTATTTACGATGTCTTTTGTTGTGACTCAATATTGCTACTTGGCAAGTTATAATCCACCTATTTTAACCTTTGAGTCTGAGAAGAGTTATTTAAATTTTCGTAACTAAGGACAATTTTATTTGGTAGGGTCAGGATATTGCTACGCCGTAAAACTATGCTACGGCGTAGCATGTAGCTCTGAGCTCCTTGTTCCTACATACACCTGCTTATGAACGTTAAGATTATATATAGATACACACATTTTTAATAGTAATTTTACGTTCGCTTGAGCAATATGTTTACCTAAAGCATTCTTACATAAGAGTATTTCGCAAGTCTACACTACAGTGCGCCCGCGAAAGCAGTGATGCAACGACGGCGCCGCCGGGGCAACCGCTCACACCCGGCCCATTGATTAGACGAAACTGTGAATGTAACCATTACTTAATACATCATATACTGAAAATGAATAAGCAACATGTATCCGGAAATATAACGTTCATAAGTAAAAGATTACGATGTGGATATGAGAGTCCGGATAGTTGAAGAATGACCAAGTGGGTCGTCTACTAAACCCATAAATCACTATCAGTCCCGACATTTGTAGTGAATGATGAATGAGGTGGAAACAATAGTAGACACCTAGATGTTCGGGTGATCAGGATCGCAAAAAGGAGCCTCCGGCTGTCACTCCACTGCTTTTATGTTGGTTTAATAAACTTCTACCCACCTAGTAATCCTAAATTTAACGTGATTATTTTACTAAGACCTACAAACATATACCTACGAATGTTTTCGTATAGGTATATATATTCGTCAGTTGGTTTTATTTTTGGAATATGGTTGTAAAAAGATTATTCCCCCAGAGTTGAGCCGGCGTTTATGAGGGCCTACCGCAACCATCTTTGACTGGTTATTGTTTACCATAAAATACCGTAGAAAATAATTATGTTGTGTAGGTACATTTTATGTTACGATAATATACAATAAGTTGCCCAACCATTAGACTCTACTAAAACTATATTGATTTTATAATTTAAAAGAGAGATCGTGTTTACAACCATCTTTGAAGAATAATAACTTGATTTTATATACACATTAATAAAAAAATTTAACCGCCGAAAAAAAACTAAAAGGCAACAAAAAACAATAGCGCACTGAAAAGATAAAAATAATAATTTTGTCTTTTATAACGACTATTATTTTGGTTGTAATGTCTGTTATTTTTGAAGTTGGTGCCAGCTGGTGCAGCAACTCTTCACTCTCAACTCTTCACTAAGGTGCTTAAGTTTGTTTGAGGCTGGCACCGACTCCAAAAATATCAGACATTACAACCAAAATAATAGTCGTTATAAAAGACAAAATTATTATTTTTATCTTTTCAGTGCGCTATTGTTTTTTGTTGCCTTTTAGTTTTTTTTCGGCGGTTAAATTTTTTTATTAAAAAGTTATTATTTTATAATTTTCTGTGGCCATAATTTATACAAATTATTACATGCTTAATTTTTAATTATTTTTAAAATAGCTACCTACCTTGTTTTTGCTATTAACCCCCTTTTTCCCACCCTTAGGGTAGGTTTCTTTTTTCCAAATTTTTATGGGATTAACTTTGAGATATGCCCTATCCAATAAAAAAAGAATTATCAAAATCGGACTACTCTGTAAAAAATTACCCATGGTCAAACGATACAATCGGTGTGTGAAAATTTAATCATCCCCTATTTTTCTACCCTTAGGGTCGGAATTTTTTTTCCAAATTAAAATGGGACCAATTTCGAAGTATACCCTTTCCAATAAAAAAAGAATTATCAAAATCGAACCACCCTGTGAAAAGTTATGCGTGGTCATACATAAAAAAAAAAAATAAAAATAAAAAAATATACGCGTCGAATTGAGAACCTCCTCCGTTTTTTTCGTCGGTTGAAAATACGGCTAGTACGGCTGCCAGAATCTGGATGTAAAATACGAACCAGTCAAAATACAAACAAAGGGCGCGGGTGGTGTTGATAAATATCCGCCTTAGTTCGTTTATTTGTTTATAATCTAACAATGATCATAATAAAATTCTTTAACCAGTGTTTGTTGCTAGTGACGATTTACGCCGCAGAAACGTTAATTATACTATGTAATTTATTAACATTAATCACAGAAATAGCACAATGTGATATACATAATATAAATTGCCTACCTTACCGCCGTACTGAGATACAACCGCCTAGAATTGAATCTTAATACCGGTGTACCTTTAGTCCCTTTAGATATAAGTAAGATGTTATAAAATTATAGGGCCAACATTCAGCGATATTCGACAACGTTTTGTTATGTCGTTACTTATATATATTTATAAATGCTACAACAAAGTGATTAATAATGTAAGATATAGAAAAACTACATCACATTGCCCGCAATTGGTGCGGGCATTATGTACCTATACTGACCAATATTTGAATTGTGTTCAAAATTCACATTGTTTAACTAGTATAAGTAATTGTCCCTACTTATTGTAAGTAATATGCCATAATATTTAACGTTACGAGTGAAATCTTGTTTTGAAAACTGTAATATCGTATTGCAGTCAAAACTGCAACATGATGCTGAATCTCCTTATATTGAAACTACGGTGCCGCGGTGGTAAGATATCAACCTACGGTGCTGATTTAATACATTTCTCCGTGAGAATGAAATGAGTAAGTAAATCTTATTCTTGTTAGGTAGGTATATATAGTTTGTCCCACGCATCCAAACAAAATATCAACTTTGTTTTGAGAATTTACTATGCCCTACCGTGTTATTTTTATCATTACATCTTTTTAAAGTAGTGTTTGTTAGTAGTAGACAGATTATATTCTCGTAGCGCTGAGTGTTTTTAAACAGTTCGTAATTGTCGTCGATTAATCCTTCCCATTCATATATCTTAATGAGTTGTTTCGTTGTATTAGAGTGTTTATTTAGAAGCGAAGTATTCAGGTATGCATCGTTATCGCGGCTCAGCTGATAGCGTCAGATATCGCGTCGTAGGCGGTAGCGGCGCGGCGGCGCGGCGGCGCTCATAGCTGCCACAGTGCCACGCACACCGGCCGCGACCGCGCCTGCACACATCGCCTGTGTTTACTGTGTCGCATTAGCGCTATCGCTGTGGTGCGGTGACACAAGCAGCGATATCTCTTTGTTTTCTTTGCAACCACCGCCGGTTATCTGACAACTGGCCATCGTTTATATAATTTAGCGTCGTTCTTGCTACGAGCATTGGAAGCAACCACTTATCAGCCAGCAATAAACTCTGACAACGATCCATGAGCGAACTTTGTAGCATTTGAATTTTTATTTTTATGAGTTACTTTATTTTATTATTTTCCCCGTGAATGGTAGGATTTATTCTAGTATAGTAAAACTAACAATTGCGAGAGGTGGGTATTGAATATATCGCAATTCAATATTTATTTATTCAATTCAAGGTACCCTTGCTAACCAATAGGCAGTAGGAGGTGTTTCACATTTATATTCTGTAGCCAATTCTACGAAGCCAATATAATAATTAAATTATGCAAAATGTTTGTATGTTAATAATGTAAACACTCATATATGCACCTAACATTTTAATCATTTTATACTTAATGCTACGTAATAATTTGCTGTGTCAAAGGCCAGTACTGTAAAGACTGTCTGTTTATTCAATACTACACGAGCAAGACCGCTAGCGTGTAACTAAATGTTAATGTAATCTTTCTAGGTATTTCTTATGAGGTTCTAATACAGTGAAACTTGTTTAAGAGGGACCTGGATAAGTGAAAAACCTCCATATCTGGAACACATGCTGAGGTCCCGGCACCTTGGCTATGAATTACCTCTGTTAGTAAGACAAAAGCAACCTCTTTATCTGGGATAAGTTATTTCTATTTTCTTGTCATAACTACCTCTATAATTGAGAAGTCGCGTGTATTTATCTCTGTAACTGGGATAAAATCAGTAGGTACACATAGGCTACCTCGGACCTCTGATGTCTCTTCTCTCTTTTACATACTCGAACTTCTCTAAATCGGCCCTTATATTTTAGTTTTAATGCGGTTTCTCTATTAATCGGGTATTTATTTAAAAAAGACCGAAACGAGGACAAAGTCTTTATTATTACGAAAAAAATACTAAAATTAACGTCAGTGCCCGAATCAGTAAAATAATCTGCCTCCAACTTTTAATAATTTTGTAAACGTCAACAACGAATTATTAGTTTCAGGAGAACTGTCTTTAAACCACATTTTTGATATTTTTTATGGAAAATAGTGAATTGTTTACAAAATAAATACGTTGCTTTATTGAATACACCTCTATAACAGAGATTACCTCTTTTCTTACCTCTGTCAATGGAACCCTCTGTAAATGAGACAGGTATTTTTTTATACCTAGATATCTGGGACACTGCGTAAGTGGAATACCTCTTTAAGTGAGACTTATTTACAGGTCCCTTGGAAGACCCAGTTAACCAGGTTTCACTGTATATATATCATATATTGTAAATTGTATTTATAAGTCAACGAATAACGGGTAATATCTTTCGAAAATACTATACTATCCAGTATCTTGTTAGAAATCATCAATAGTAAAGGTACCTAATTGCCTATTTACGTAAATTTGTTGTATATACCCATTGGAATTGATGTAGGTATTATGTTGATGAAAGTAACGATTTATTTAAATGAATGAATTTACGGGCTTGTTATACTTTTAACCATATCTCTTATAAGGAAAATACCCATGTATTCAATAGTAGAGTTGAAGTAGCTACTTACTTACCTTCTGAAAAGTGAAAGCAGGTACCTACCTAAAATAAACGCAGTAGACCTGTTAATGATATGTCTAGAGACCTTTATTCATTATTAAATTGGCCTGCTACGTATTAAAAATATTTTGGGAACACATAAAGACCAATATTGGATTTAACTTATGGGTAGTGGCGGGGTTGTTGGATACCTATGTATGTAAGTACAAACATATAATAATAGGAAACTGGTAGGTATGTAGAGTGCAGTTAGGTTTAATTGTAGCATGTACTTGTAATTGTAATGTCGCCGGTCGTGTAAGCAGGGTCGAGGGTTATCGCAGTTAACTGTGCCGACGCCGGCCTCGTACAGCGTGTACTTTTCCTTCTTGTTCTAATTTTAAACCGCGTCATTAATTAATTACAATTGAAAATACACTATGTCAACATAGATAAGACAAAACTGGCGTCGCCTCTGATCATAATTTATGAGGAGCCTCGCTATATTGTGTAATTACTTTTCTACCTCTTATAGGTCTGATAAGACACCATAATCCTAAAAAGGATCGTGTAATATAATGTAGAGTGATATTTAAGTTTATTATCTTACCGTTTTTTTGTTAGATCCCTTAATCGGGTCGGAGTTAGTAAAAAGAACTTATCAAAGGGTTTAAGATTTTATTAAATTGAGTAGTTAATGTGCCTACAGGTATCTACTTCTACCTATGGGTATCTACTACCTAGGTATGTGTTCTATATTAATGATATATCTAATAAAGGTTGGTAAGTTATAAGCTATGAAGGTCAGAATAGCCATATTGCTTTTAAGTAGTATTAAGCTATCTTTAAATTAACTGACTATCTACTTAGGTAGATAGGTAGGTATAGTACTTACTATCGAATTGACAAGCAAGAACTTTTCATTTGCATTGAAATGTTGATGTTATGATAAGAGACAGGTAAGTGTGGAACGGTGATATCCGACATTGAACATTGTTGATAGGTCCATAATCGAGATAAGTACCTATCTAGGTATCTACTGTACAATAGAGTTCAGCTCTATTAATAGAAACGTAGAAAGCTAGCTTAGTTAATATTCGCTAATGGTATGATTCTCACTTTTCCTCGAGGTAGATAGGCATGTTGTTAAGTACTTATAAGAGTTACTTCAGCAAGAGCAACTTGTTGCTTATACATAGGTACTTATTTCGTTTGTCGTAGTAGTTGAATACGTACAGAACTACAGGCGGGTAGGTGGATATGACATAAGGGATCGTTAAGTTCCTACCCTACCTAGTAGTATAAAATAGATCAACAGTTTCCAGAAATTGTACCTACCTTACGCATTATCATTAAATCTGTAGGTAAGTGTCAATCGTAATAGAGACTCGATCCAAATAGTAGAGCGAATCCATTGGTTGCTGCACGAAAACCGTGTAGGCGATAGGACGTACCTAGGTAATTTGAAATTGATCGCGATTTGCCACAACAAAGTTGTGATAGAGACGGAGGGAGAAAGACGAGACAGGTAGCTGCTGACGCGGACACGGCGAGGCGCTCAGAAACAACCTAAATAAAGCGGGCCAGCCGTGGGGAGTAGCCGTCTCGTCGGACGCTAAACGCACACATATGCCTTGGCATGTACAGATGACTCGCATACATTCACACTGCACACACACAATTACTCGCCAGACGAAAATAAAATCCACTCGTATGCGCCATGCAAATAGGAAGGCGGCTCGTGCACGCGAAGTCGCAAACCGACCGACCGAATGAATCAAGAGATCCTTACGTTTCGTGGCACTGTTGCAAAACGGTCACGGGCGCAGCATCGCAGGCCACGGGTCACAGCAATGCTCACTAGTCGCCGGTCTCATCCGAGGCAGGCGCCGGCGGCCACTCTAAACTGGTTTGTTGCCCGACGGAAAAACACACCGGTGACGTCCACGAACATTCGGCACTCGCGTTAACGCTAATTACACTGCAGTCACTGGGCAGGAAAAACGACGGGCAGAGATTAGTATGAATGATATCATAAGTTCCCGCAAGGGGTACACGGAAGAGCGTGCGTTGGAGGCGCAGGTCGCGACGCGACTAACGTCGGCAGGCGGCACTACGGAGCCCCGTGCGTAGTGAGTGGCCATGAGACGCGGGGACGAGGAAACCCGGCGCGAGTACGCCTGGCCGAGGCAAGGGCCGCGGGGACGGCGTAGGTGGCGGGGGGGGTGCGGATTAATCACGTAGTAAGTGTCCCCCCCGTCGCCCACCGCCCGCGGCGCCGCCAGAACCAGAACCTGCACGATACATAAATAAATACTAATGCAATACGACCGAACGCTCTCGTGGTGCCAGACTGAAACCGGACACTTCTCGAGGCGAAATGAATTCCTATGTGAGCATTGCCACCGAATGTTGGCCGACTACTCGCCTCGGCGCGCCTTTATCTCTTTAAGCTCATACAACCTACAAGGGAAACCAAGCAATGCGTTTAACTCTTGGTCCCGCATATTTTCGTAATCTCGTCTATATTGGGATTTATTCATAGTTAGGTACAACTGCTGCTTGTACTTATACACATAAGCAAGTAAGTACTTATGCTTCTGCAAAGATTTTTGACTGACCGCATAATTATTTGTCTAAATATTCCTAAGTTTATCATTATCAGTTAGTATTAAGTAGATCATAAAGGGGCAATGAAGTAAGTAAGTAATCATTTCTAGAAAAATAAGAAAAACTATCAAATAGATTCAAGAGTTCCTTTGTCGTTTCTAGATTAATTATACAATCAAATAGGTATGTATAAATTTTATTATGTAATTGTAAGTACAATATAGACAAATAAATTTATACATAGGTACTTTATTCGTACGTTAATTTAATAGGTATATAATATTATTTCACGCTTAGTTTATTTAGTTACATTTCTAAGGGCTCTTTAACAATCGGCTTCGAAATTAGTAGGTACCTATATACTTATTTGTACCTACATAAATATTAACTTTGATTTGTGTATATACCTAAGTATGTACTTACTTCAGAAATTGGCAAACCTGATTCCTAGAAATAGTTACCAGCATAGTTAAAACTACCTGTGTGTGCTACAACTTCTGTTTGCTCTACCTTTTATGTCACCAGGGATATAATTATAAGCATTTGATGTATTCGTATTTAACTTCCCAATGATAACCTAAACTTCTTGTCCGTAATAGAATAATGTAATGTGCTAATGCGTACTTAATTACAGAATGCCTTAATTCTCTACTAGTCAAACAGGGATATTGAGGTGGTAGTGCAGTTTCATATCTGATATCTCTACCTATACTGCCTAGGTATATAAATATTCTTTAGTAAGCAGTTAGCAATATATATATACCCTTATTACACTCCTCTTGGGAATAAATGTTGAATCACATTTTTCATTAAGTACTTACCTACATTAGTACGTTTGTATTGTACCTACCTACAAACAACAGAATTTAAAGTTGATCCATTGAATTAACAATAAGATACAAACTTTAACCCCTTTCCCTTACTACTTTCGTGTAAATAATGCCATAGAAATCCTTCATGCAATATTATCATCTGGACCTTGATCTTATGAGGGTATCGCATTTAAAAAAAAGATTACATATAAGTAGATATACATAGCGATAAATGTAGGTACTATACTCGTAAATAGACAGCATGATATTTTGACCTGAAACATTGATTTTCTACAAAAAATGTTGGCATAGCTAATTCGTGATTTACTTAAATATTTTGAAACAGGTTCTTAAGCTTTACAAAGATTTATCATTAAAATTGCCTAAGTATGAGCCGAAATCCTCAGACAGAGCAAAATATCAATAAGAAAGCAATTATTACTGAGTATCCAGCTACTTATGTATAATCCCAGAGCTTTTGTCGGTGCTCGTCGAGAAATGGTCTTTATAATAAGCCAGGCTTAGAAAGCGGCGCGCAGAACGACTCCCTTTATCGCAAATATGGTGTCCATTGCAAAAATTTACTACATGAAAATGGTTGACTTAACTAACCAGCTTCCCTTGGTAGGTCAAATTCTAAATTCCCAAACGTTACATACCACCTACGTGATTATTCGTCATTTATGTCATTCCATGCTTAAGTCATTTCATTACCTACCTATATATATTGCGTTAGTGCATGTTGTGTAGGGAGGCTAAACATTTTGGTAAATCCAAAGGCAAACTAGATATTATCATAGTTCACTGACTTAATATTTTGGACCAACCTGCCGTTCATTGGTTCCAACTTTGCATACTCCTGATATCACTAGGTATCGTTTGGACTCGCAAGTTCCACATGGTTTGCGGTACTTATTTAAGTACATATCTACCTACTTGTGTAAAAATCACCACGGTAACACACAGGAACACAGGTACCAAACAGGCACAGCAAAGAACAAAAGCAATCACATTGAAATCTATAATCTCTTTTTTAAAGCAGAAAAACATTCAAATAGGTAACAATAGTAAGCTAGAATGAAGCGCTTCAAAAGATACCAACTAAAAACATAGACTTTAAAATCAAAGGGCATCGTGTAGATACTTTCAGAGTTCATTATGTCTCAGTTGTTTTATTCCGGATCATTCCAGTCAGCATCATTTAATTTAGCTTACAAGATAATCAGATTCCTTTGTTTTGTAACATCACTCTTTCCTTGTATTTTACGTTGAATACATTGGTCAGTGACGCAGCCGCTGGACATTCTTGGTAGTGAGCGATGCCGACGGTCGAGCGCGCGCGCCTTCACGCGTGACGACGAGTTCATCACCAGGACCACCGCGGCAACGCTACTTTTAGTTAAATTAAATAAATAGTTAAAATCTACTTCAAACTATTGTGATAGCAGTAAACAGTAAGATACTATGATGTGGTTCGCACAGGATTGAGTCATTTATTCAATACGAAGGAACTTCAGAACGGTCAACTGCACAGACTTGTATTCAATCCTTACTAATATCATGAACGTGAGTTTGTAACAAATGTAGGTATGTTAGTATGTACCCATGTAGTATGTTGGTTACTCTTTCACGCAAAAACAGGTTATACATCAGAATATCTACTACTTAAATTTGAAATTTAGTAATGATGAAAAATATTTTTAAAATAAAAGTTAACTTACACTGCGTGTTTTACGTATATTATATGATATGTATTATTAAATTTAATAAAGGTGTTGGTGATGTTCAGTTGCGATCTTTACCTACTGCTAAATGAATATTGTTACATACACATTAATGTCTAACACATTTTGAGTTAATAAATATTCCGATTGATCTTGCAACGTTATAGCTTTGCGCTATTATGTTGCATTGATCTTAAAAGAATTTAGAATACCTAAGTCCGTCAACTCGTGATGGCGCGGCGCATCTGCATCGTAGCGGGTATTAATCCTGCTCCTCAGACGTCTGCCGTCCCACGCCCTATGTTTTATAATTGCCTCTGACTATTTCATCGCGATTTACCTGAAGTTTAAAAAAATGCCAGACGAATCCTTTTTGTTGTTCTCAGAAACGTTTTGTTTGGCATTCGAGAAATAGAATTACGTCATTATTTTAGCTACCTATCCTATACTACCGTGTTACATTTCTATGTTTTTATTAAATTGTTAACATTATAGATAGGTAAGTATAAATAAAAGAGGAGATTATAAGTCATATTTTTTTATTGCAAACCGGGGTGATATTTGAGATGTCAATATAACGAGTTGTTTAGAAATCGTCTTCCCTACAAGTGGAGGTTTTATAAAATAGACCAACGGCTATCCTATTATTCCTATTCAAGACCTTCAATTTTAAAATTTAATAATCTTCACATACAGGTCATTTGATTAGGAGGTCTATACCGAATATAATCACAACACCACTTCCATAATAAATCGACACTAAACTTATTATGAGCGAATGATATTTGACGTGTATGAAGTAGCATTGTATGAAGGTACGACATGAACCTCCCAATCCTGTATCTTCTACTATAAAATAAAATATATATAATATAAAATAATCCTGCTACTTATAACCGATTGCCCGATCTTAATAAACTTTTTTTTAAAACAATTTAGATCTCTAGACATATTAAGTAGTTAATACAACTTCATAACCTGTTTTTTTGTGCCGATGATAAAAAGCTGCCTACATATCTACTTGCTTAATATTTATTCCTAATATAAATAATTTATAAGGAGTACCTGTACAAGATAATAATTTTATTTGATTAAGAGTCAGCGGCCGGCAGCCCGTCTACCGCTCCGGCTATTTTAGACGGAACCTACGCATCACAGTCTAGTTTCTATTTATTGGACACATAAATTGCTGTCATTACACTTCTACTACATGCCGTCTGGACCGTCTTAAAAATAGTTCACTTTTTGGCATGGGACAAAAATAAGATGCCATTTGCAATAGAGCTCTTTCTACAGCTGTTCATTAGCGTATTACAGCTAGGAATACCGCTACCGAAATGGGTTCGTAACAATGCTAAACCTATCCGGATTGTAGCGAAAGAAACGCGAGCGGGCTTTCATAGTAAACACGGCGCAACGGCGTGTGAAGTTTTATTTTTCCCAGAACGACAAAGCAACATTGTTCTTTGACTGAAATAGGTCTGAGTTCAAAGCAGCGTGCCAGCTCATTAGGAACAAGCCCGAGTGTTTACGTGCGCATTACGTTCACTGCCCCGAGCGTGCACCGTGCGCGCTGCGCCGGTTTAGCGCGTCCTCGCCCGCCTACACAAAGCAAATATGTTATAACGTTGTGATGTACTTACATTGATTATGTTTTTTTGTGTTAAGTACATTTAGGTATAAGTATCTCTTAGCCTTCTCTCTCTTTTCTCTCTAAAATAAGTAAAATTAGCGATCGCCTACCTACTTGAAGTCACTGTACTCATTGTACTTTATTTAAACTTCATGGATTATTCCAATTCGCCTATAGCTCATGCTGTATTGACAATACCAGTTTGTTGTCACTATATATAGCGCCAGGCTTTTTATGTTAATTTTCATATCATTAGGTGTAAGCTATGTTATTTATATGTAAGTGCGAATTCATTTAGTGAACTTTGTATTTAAGACATTATTCTAGGAGTGTATCAAAGAGAACGCTCAGTAAAATCCGTTCTATATCTTTTATTCCGATGTCTTTAGTAAGTACATTTTATGACAAGCCCCAATAAACATTGTCTGTCTCTCTAGTCAACAATTATCTTTATAATAACTACCTACCGTTTTAATACAATATAACTTATCTGATATGAATGAAATAAAATTTACTTTATGTATTTGATTAATGGATGTCTTTCCGTTTATACCCACATTATACATAATATTTACCTACTCTAAAAGCTTAGGTCTACGTAACATGCCATTCGTTATGCTTATTTGGATAAAGAAAATCAATCTGTTCGTAGCGTAGTATCTTTTCTAATTTGTAATCTATAAAGATAGGTACAAAATGAATTTAAAAATATATTATCTGGTTAAATGTACTCATAGTGACAAGCGAAATTGTCAGCAAAAATGTATTTTGAAATAAGACTTAAGTTTTTTTTTTCTATTTTGCAAGCCAGTTATGACCCCTTTATGTCGCGCGACATACTTAGCTTGTCAAGGATGTTTATTAAACGTCAAAAGTGGATACCTTTCCTAGACAAGTGCCATACGATAACAGCAACCGGACGATGAGCCGGAGAAAATTTTATGAAATTTACATACGCGAATGAAACGATACGTGGTCTGTTTTGTTACATATCGCTGCTTTTCTAGAATAGTGTCACAACTAGAAATAATTTGTTACTCCATTTAAGATTGTGAACCGTCACATATAAATTTCAATTCAGAATGGTAACACATTTCGAGTTGTGACACTATTCCAGAAAAGCAGCGAATTATGTATGCCAATTCCATTCTAATCCGTATACCTACTATTCGTTCGGTTGCTATTTATAAATGTTTAGTATTTGTCTACTGGGGCTTTTCTACAATGACGGTTACTAGACGACATTTTGTTTACGACAGCAAAAGGTTATCGTCGTGACAAATTTCATATACCTACTTGCTGATTAGAGATTCAATGACTAGAAACAATTTAAAATACTTATAATGTATTTATTAAACTTGTATTTGAGCATATGTAAGAAATGATTAATTAATTAATTTACAAGTAGGTACCTATGCCCGTCCCGTAGTGTGTACGCGCCCAGCTCGACTGTATATCACAGCGTCGTGATCTCGATCAAGAATGTACACCACTCATTACTAGTTATTTTAATTACTTGCTGCAATAAACACACTTAGAAATTACATACGTCTAACGATGCAATATTTAGAACAGATCAACTGATTTGTGTATAGGCAATAGTTCTACACAACATTTTGCAATCTTTCAGTTTATAGTGATATTAAAATGGTTGCAGAATAACGGTAGAGCTACGGGAACTTTCCGTAACTATATCATAAGGGTATTCAGAAAGTAATATGTTACATACCTATATAAGAAGTAATTAATTTTTGAGACAGTATTGTACTTGTCTGTCTATTGTACTTGTCTGTTATAATGTATTTTGCTAAAATGAATAAATAGTACCTAGATAATTATTATTATTTAAAAAAAAGTAAAGATCTCACATCAGTCACATCACATAAAGTTCTAGTTAATTAATAAAGGTAACATTATTTTTTGATAGGTACCTACCTATTGATGACACCGAATCACAGAAAGTGGATTTTGAAAAGAAGTAAACAGAGCTATTTGCGTACCTCAGAAATAGGTCAGGTCGGGCCAACCCGCGGGGCAGGGGATGCATCGCCCTCGTAACCCAAATGCAGCCACAAGGGCAGTAGGGCGAAAAAAAGCTTGTGACTGCTTCGCACATCTCTATCACATTCCGCTATGGTTGTAACGATAGAGAATTCAAAATTGTTATGCTTTCGCTTAATAGTAGGTACAAAAGACGAAGGAACCGTAACATCAAATATAGTTATTTAAACTAAACGATTATAAGAACACTAGCTGTGCCCGCGACCTCATCCGCGTGGATAGTTATTTTCCCCGTTTTTTACACATTTTCCACTGTTTCTTCGCTCATATTAGTCGCAGCGTGATATTATATAGCCTAAAGCCTTCCTCGATAAATGGTCTATCCAACAAAAAAAGATTTTTTCAATTAGAACCAGTAGTTCCTGAGATTAGCGCGTTCAAACAAACAAACAAACTCTTCAGCTTAATAATATTAGTATAGATTTAAGGGAACTCAAGTTGTCAATAAGATAGCTTATTGACAACAATTGTGAAATCAATTGATTAATGTAGCACTCCTTTCCTGGGCAGAACCCCTACACGGACCATTCGTTATTAATAAAAATATAGAGAAATACCTAGAAACAATAACCTAGCTTTGAAATTAGATCACGGGAAACTGTAATATAACTTAATGAGAAAAAGCAGTAAGTATCCTGCTTTTATTTTTTTTGCGAGACTGGTTATTGTTGATGACCTTGGGGGTAAACTACGTTCAGCAGATGTTTCAGTTGAAATGAGTATAATTCTTATACTACTCTGACGCTGGACTTATAAGTGATATTATCTATATACATACATAGTAATACATACTTACTTATACATATAATGCTTTCTATTAAATATTCTTCGTTAATCATATTTTGGGTTGACACAAGCTGGATTTGCTATACTGGTTAACAAGTTATTCCTATCTAATTATGTACCTACATAAACTTGAGAGTCAATATTATATATGATTTATGCCTAGACAAAATGTTAAATACTTTCCTATATAATTAATTCATCAGTAAGACTATTCTTTCAATGTGTGTAAATTGTTCTGTGGTATGTAGTAAATAAACCAGAAATCTTAGAAAGCTGTGAAGAAATTCAACAAGTTTCTAGAAAGACATGTTCATGATTTAAACTTACAACCGGGCGACTGCGTCTTTAACACCTTTTACTATACTTCCTCTCCCCATTTAATTTAATTTTTTAACCCCCGACGCAAAAACGACGGGGTGTTATAAGTTTGACGTGTCTGTCTGTCTGTGTGTGTGTGTGTCTGTCTGTGGCATCATAGCTCCCTAACGCATGAACCGATTTTGATTCTGTTTTTTTTGTTTGAAAGGTGTATATGTCGGGAGTGTTCTTAGCTATGTTTTATAAAAATCGGCTCAGTAGTTTAATAATTAGGGGGGGTTAAAGAGGGGATGTAAAAATAAATGTCTACAAATATACTCGAGTGGGGTATCCAATGAAAGAGGGTGACGAGTACATTACAAAATTGAAATCATAATGAAAATCGGTTGAGTCGTTCAAAAAATATTAGGAGTGAAAGTGGGGATGGAAAACCAAATGTCTACAAATATACCCGAGTGGGGTATCAAATGAAAGAGGATCGCGTGTACATTACAAAATTGAAATCACAATGAAAATCGGTTACGTAGTTCAAAAATTATGGGGAGTAATAGTGTAAATGGTAAGCCTAATGTCGACAAATATACCCGAGTGGGGTATCCAATGTAAGAGGATAACATGTACAATACGAAATTCCATGTGAAATGGAAATTAGTTTAAAATAATAATATGTAGTAGGTACCTACGTACCTACTTACAAAAAGTATGAAATAAAAAAATAAATTAAAAATTTAACAAACCCCCGACATAAAAACTAAAATGCCCTCTAAAAAGTATAACAATAATAAAATCTTAATATTAGTTACCTAAGTATTAATATTTCTACAAAGAAAACGTCATGTCGGGGGGACCGTAGGTTTAGGTAGATTGTAAATATTAGGTAAGTAAGTACACCTATATGAAAAGCGGTCCCCACGACATGACGTTTTCTTTGTAGAAATATTAATACTTAGGTAACTAATATTAAGATTTTATTATTGTTATACTTTTTAGAGGGCATTTTAGTTTTTATGTCGGGGGTTTGTTAAATTTTTAATTTATTTTTTTATATTAATTACTGTTATGGAGTAGACCTAATCCATTCGACTATTGGGTGCCGCGCTTGGATAGGGATCAAACTAACCTTAAAAGTGATAAAAGTAGTTTAGCATGGATTATCTATGAAATGTTCTCTATCTACTTATATGTATTTAATCTTAAAGTCAATAGTCAATGTAATTATAATATATAGGTATGTATACTATTAAGTATAAAAACAAGTACAGTACAGTAAAAAAATCTCAATGTATGGATTATTTATATATAATATTATACTAGCTTCTGCCCGCGACTTCGTCCGCATGGAACTCCTCCTTTTTTGTAGTCGGTTAAAAAGTAGCCTATGTCCTTTCTCAGGCTCCAGACTTTCTTTGTACTAAATTTCATTTAAATCGGTCCAGTAGTTTTAGCGTGAAAGCGTAACAGACAGACAGACAGAGTTACTTTCGCATTTATAATATTAGTAGGAATTATATACTCCTATGTTTGTTGAAAGTTCCTCATTTTCGATGCAATATTATAAGCGAAAAAGAATCCGTTATAATAATGGTTTTATTTTGGAAACAGAAACCTATTGTCGTAGGGTTTTGAGTGTATTTTTAGTGGTACGCGATAAGCTGAAAGAAATCTTTATAAGGACAAGTTGACCTTTGTACCTACTTGTATCACTGATTTTATTCAATAAAGTATTCATAACACTTATTATGCTAAAGTGTTTACTTATGTGATATGACGCACACATTGAGAGCTTATGTTGATCAGTGCAGTGAGGCTCGAGATTGTAGCCTGGTAACAGCGGCCGCAGAACCACAGCTCACAGGTTGCTGGCTGCTGCCAATGTGTGCGCCTGTAAAATTGTGAGAAGTGTATGTGTGTGTGCGTGGGTGTACAAACACAGAGCTTTCACGGAGTAGCCTTGGCCGCTAGACACGTGCGTGGTTAGAGCTGCCCTTTTAACTCGATGTTTTAATGTTTTCCTAAAATGACACCACATATCACAACACAGTATAAAACAAAGTCGCTGTCGCTGTCTGTTCGTCTGCTTTTGCCGTCGTCTAAAATTCTATATATAGATCTATCTATATATGCTAAGAAATTTTAGCGTAAGCAATATTTCTTAAAAATCAAAACGTACAGACGTAGTTTCTCATTATATCTACAACATATCCAAAAATTATAAAAATCTAACTATATTTACTGGGTGTAAAACGTTATCGCCTTTTGTATGGAAATTAACAGGTTCACAATCATCTTAAATCATTAAAACTACTGAACGATTTTGAAGCGGATTTTTTAATAGAGTTATTCAAGAGGAAGGTTTATAGCACCCGTGTGAAGTCGTGTCGGATCGCAAGTATTAACCTCTCCTCCTCACCTCGTCATTTTATTATTAGAATACAAAGAATTCAAGTAGAAAGTTGAGTACATAGTATAAATACTTACATAATTATAAAGAGTTTAAAAAATGTTTTCGTACTTATTCTATAAAATTTGAAAATTATTCAAGTAGGAAGTTAAGTAAGTACATAGTATAAATACTTACATAATTATAAGACTTGTAGTATCTTCATTGGATATATCTACAGCATGTATTTACTATATATTATATGTACTTACTTTACACATATACACATTTAGGTTTAGGTAGTAAACCAACAAATAATATGTAGTATAAATAATTAGTGTCATTAGTTTATGAAGCATATATAGGTACAGTAGGAATTATTTATTCGCTAGCTATCTGGTAAAGAAGCATATAATACTCTATATCGATTTACGTACGCACCTCACTATCCATTGGTAGGCAACTACCACTTCTCTCCCTCTGTCAGCTGAGTGACACGTGCGTCGGTTATACTATGCCGTCTAGTGTTACAAGAGGTCAGGTGGGTTGCCAGGGTAAACAGTTCACCGCATTTAGAAGTTAGAATTTATTCAACACTAGCTGACCCGGCGAACTTCGTACCGCACTATTCAGATTCTATTAACAATATTTTTATTTCTTTTAATTTTCTTCTATACAAACCTTGTCCTGACAATAACAAATACAAAAGAGTTATACAGTTTGAAGCAGTCTATCGAAAGGTATGCGCGTACCAACATACGCGTACATTTCGATAATTCATTTTGATTTAGGTATAAGTTTATCGATAGACCGTACTATTAATAAACTTATAGCTGTAAAATATGGTAACCCTGCAAGCCAGTTTCGAAAAGCTAAAGCGGGGATACTTGACATGCGCGCGCTGTTGGTTCCGAACCCGTCAATCAAAAGGGCTATATTGATCGCATAATATTTATCATATGACGTGTATACATATTTGTACTGGGTACTATATATTAAAAGGATGCTTTTCTTAGGACAGTATAATTAAACGTCTGGTTTTTCACCCGCTGAATCACTAAATTTTTCTGCTTCTAATGTTGCAGTGCTGAGGGCTCCTGAATAGTACCTATAGGTACGTGATATATGTATTTAGATAGTGTGTCTCTGCACCTGCTTCGTATTTTCAAAGAGAAATAAACAATTCATTATTTTTCTCGTCCATACCAAGGTTTCAATGTTACGTACACCGATGTTATAATATAAAGAGTGAGGTAACTACATACATCTTGTAAGCTTGGCAAGCATCAATCTGAAATTCTTATTTAAGAAAAATCCATTATTAAAATATAACATGCGGCTATAGACCTTTGATTCAGTTTATATAACGAATAATAAACCAGCCCATCATTTTTGTTTTGTAACTCGACTCGTCGATCTGATTAAATGCGCACACGCATGAATGCATTCGCAGTGTGGCGGCTTCCCCATATGGCCAAGGCTAAGCCTTTTATGGCGTACATAAGTGGCCACTCACCCACCGCTGAACGAGCCAGCAATATCAATGAACTGGCCATCAATAAAACATGTGGCACTAAGCCAGAAAAGGAAACGGCGAAATGAGAAAAAGAAATATTTGAAAAAAGGTATGCGATGCGTACAAAGCTATGCGATTGTTTGTGCGATTGGAAAGCATTCGATGTGCTTCTCTGCCCGGCATACGTTATTCGATCGCGTTTTTACAAACTGAGATGGGATGTCTCGCAGTAAATGATTCAACGATGTTACGTAACCAGATAAAATTAATGACTACCTCTACCTGCAATTTAACTTTATGAACTCATATAAACGATTGTTTAAACACTAATTACGGTTGTAGTGTAAGATGCTATTTCGATAAAAATATACTGAAAAGGCGGACAACAATAAAAATAATGAATGTAAAGTGAGATTTCCTGAGAAACACAACTCGCTCGTTGACGACCGGTCACGAGTCACGGATGTTGCTCGCAATCTGTGGATATTCCAACGGACGACGCTGGGTTATTTTGCTTTTGTAAAGTAGGTACTGCTCTTTATTTCGTAGCGCGTAAGATGACGTACGATTAAAGCTTAATATTAACATAATAAATTGACCAAGTTATATAGTTAGCAGTAGCTACCTATAGATTGGGTACCGACGAATATGTACTTTTTTATCCCTTGATCAACTGACTCCAATATTTTTATATAACATACCGAAAGAAATGTCAATTACGAGGTTTCTGCCAGCGGTTTCACACACGTACATTTCGGTTTTTATCCCGCTCTTATTTCACCTTTCTAGGTATATTACTTATACATACTACTAGTGGTCCCGGTCGATATCGTCCCACTCGGCGAAACAGCACTACATACATTTTGTTGTCATTCAGATGTTACTACCTACATTAATATTCTCGTAAGGTTTTTTTGAATTGACTATTTTCCGCACAAAAAGTATCCTATGTCCGTCTTCTGGTTCTAAGCTAATTTTCATCCAAATCGGTTCGGTTAAATAATTCCTTGGAAGGAATAAAATATCTCGTATCGTAAATAACCCTAGAGTTATAAATAGATACCTACCACAGTTTGTTTCGACACAAATTATTCAGTAATTTTTAACATTTCTATTAATAAGTATACACCGCATTTTCAGTAAGGAGCAAAACCGGTAACACAATGCGTTCTAATTTTCTAGCTGAGTTAAAATATCTACCTTCAAATGGTTTTTCAGAGTTGCCCACCGTCCCCTAATGAAGTGGTTTGCGCTCGCACAGCTGCATTCCCGGCAGGTATTTTCTGGGAACGCGCCTCTTTAATGACAAGAAAGAATGTCAGTTTTTAAACCAGTGCGTACGTACTCGTATAAATTTTCAGTGAAATTAAAATTGTAAAGAAAACTTGCGCCCGAGTCGTTATAAACGCAGAATAGAATGCCTCAAAACGTTTGTGCATAGTTTGTTTTTGCCGGACTTAATTACATATAAAAGCCTTTTATTATGTCCACATAAGTATATAAGTAGGATAATATAAGATATAGGACCATCTTACTTATTAACTTGATAGTATGGTTTAGGTACCCACAAGAATCAGATATATATATTATGGGATAGGTATTTAGTTTTTAATATATATATATATTTCTATTCAGAAATGTCCATCAGCAGGTTGCACTCGTGATGACATCATAAGGTCAGCTAAAGTTCCCTTGGGACCTGCGAAACCACACGGGGCGCGGCGCGGGCGCACATCGCGTCACGCGAGGATCGCACCGATCTGCGTGAGAATCTCCGAAACTTGACCCACAACATTCCATAACGTTATTACTACGCACTTCAATTGTTCTTAAATTAAAGCGATACAATTTATTGATCGATGTTTTCGAATTAGCATGAATCTAAGTATTATAACGAATTTAACTTGCGTATTTTTATATTGCTTGAAAACGCATCGAAAACTGATAGTAGTCTAACCCAAGTGTCTCGTCGCGTCGGCTTAGCTGACAGTGAATATGGGAACTGTAAAGTTTTCGAAACGTCAGCAAGTAAAATAATAATAGCTGTGAAAATCGAGAATATATCTGACATTACGATGTATTTAAATTTAAAGCATACCTAATTTATTAGTGGTGATAGAGTGATTTTTATTAAATACCTATTATTATACTTAGATACTTAGCTACTTACTGGGCGTTCTCTCGTTATATTTTGAATAAGTACTTACCTACTCTAAATTTTAATCTTTTTATTTTATCTTTTTTTCTCATTGTTGTACAAACACATAGTTACGATGGATGGCGATTTATAACCAGACGGATTGATAGACAGAACAGAGAGAAGTAACACATCAAAACTATAAAAGCTCATACGATTATTGATGCGTTTCTGACAGCGAAATGTTTTATAATAGGTAGCTACAGGTAGAAATATTATACATGTCTACCTAATTAGGTAGGTAAATGTTATTTTTACAGTCCACCTCGCATTTTATAACCGAAATCCACTTTCAAATGACAATTTAAATAAGTTAAATAAAAAACAGCTTAGGCGTAGTCTCCAGATCCAGTCATGCGATACACGTTGAGTCATTCCCTGCTTTTTTAATGCGCACAAGAGACTTCGAATCGACTTTCTAATTGTTGTCCAAGGCGATCACTGAGGAACGAAAGGTTTAGATTAGCATATCTAATAGTTAGCCTGAATAAAGAAATAATTAAAAGTCTGATAACATAAATTTTAAGATTTATGTAAGAAGGTAAAATTTTCCCCTAAATCATATTATAATATAATGACCCTGAATATTAGATTTCTCACCTATGTTAATGACAATATTATTATAACATTGAAGCTTGTGTGCTTTTTAAACTAACAGGCAGATTGCGTGGGTATAAACGAGTTTAAACATGTTTATTTTGCAGCTTTGTCACAAGAACAAAGGACCGTCTTTTATCAAGATTGGTTAATATCTAATGTCTCGTTGGCGTTATTAATAGACATAGGCTAAGTAGGCCAGCCGGCAGACGGGTGTGGTTGAAAATAGCTCTGGGTACCTACATATATAAACAAATATTATATGCTGTAACTGTGTGATTCGCGGGTTATGTGGCCGTAAACAAATGATTGCTGACAATTATCGCGCGGCGCGTAGCTCGGTGGCTCGGCCGCCGCACCGTTTGTGTTGTTAGGGCAGCGTTGACTCACGATATTTTACATAAGTATTATAAACAGGTCCTACGCTTTATAGCATTCTAAGCAAGTACCGCGTCGTACTCAAATATTATCAAACCACAATTCAGTGTTATTCTAGAGAGATCTTGTATTATCAATAAAATTAATGTGTTAGTTATAGATATATTATGGTACATTATTTACCTATACAAAACAGAAAAACAACTTTTCATTTAGTTCGTTTTAGTGTAATATTTTGTAGTGTATCTTTTAAATGATTAGGTAATTATAAGTATCACTAAATAGTTACATGTATTTAAATGTGTTTTTTTTATAATAAGTAGGTAAGTGTTCTGCTAGTCTAACCTATAAGTAAAACTGTATATCTTTACAAAGCACCAAAAGTAAATCTTTTACCCTTCCTGTGTACCTACATTCAAGAAAAAATATTTTTTGATACCGCATAAGTAGGTAGGTAGGTACCTACTATCTGTTTACTCGCGAAACACATCTAAAAGACGCTACTGATTTTTACACGCTATGTATTTATTAAATTATATGAAATACATATATATTAAGCAAAAATAATCCTTGCGAAGCCTGGTCTGGTCGCTAGTTAATTATATTCCTTTAAAATTGAGATTACGATCTTCAGGTCAGAACCTTGAGAAATTCTCAGAGCTCGAATAACAAATTCAACAGTCAGATATTTTTTTGCAGGCTATTTAGATCGCTCGTATATTATACGTACTTACCACTTTATATGTTGTTAAGACTTGCTAGTAAACTATAGGCATCGTGCGTGAAGGAGACGTCAACGTAATGTAGTCACATAATTCAGAATGGTGAATGATGAAGAGTGAATAAAAAGCCTAGGAGCTAGTAGACAATTTTGATTGATATTCATTTTGTACATAGGGGATATATATATTATATTCCTTGTTCTTTAACTTTTATGAAGATCATTTTACCAGGTATTATAAACACGAGTAGGGAAAGAGATACCTACGTATCTATAGATTTATTCATCGCTAACAAGAGGGGATGGAACGATGACAAACATCACTTTAAATTTATTTTTTGTGATCTGTCTATAAGCCAAAAGCCATCAGCTTTCGGTGGCATCAACATGCATAGAAAAGCTTAAAGTAAAAACATCGACATGGTTGTACGTTCGTCATCGAATCACGGCAAGCCGAGCGGCGCCCGCTCACGGACGACGACCTCGGCAACCTTGGGCCAAGCAATTAAATCTAACAATGTGTGTTCTTACAACTAATCCGTAAGAGATAACACTCATCGTTAGATTCGCAGATAAGCTTCTGCAATCATTTTATTTTAAAATTCTGACTTGTGAAGGTATAAACTAATTACTTACTCTAATCTCTTATCAGACATAAACAACAATTTTCTAATTTAAAGAAAAGTATCGGTTAGCATTTTAAAATGATTTACTAGTAGTTGCGATTATTTCTTCGGTTTTCTTAGAGTAAAAGGTTTGTATGAGTAGGTACTGAGTAATAAAGTTAAATGTGCTTCCACTCTTCAATGGAAAGGCATTAACCAGAATCTAAGAAACAGTAACAATGCAATAAACAGTAATGTTTTTTTAAAAACGTTTGTGGTTTGGTCTCGCTCCATCGACCCAGGCGCAAGCATTTTACTATACTATGAACTCAGGATAATGACCCGCGCCTGCGCTATGCTATAATGAAAATGTATGTTGTATACACTCTGTATAATACCTATTTAGCTTAGTTAGGTACGCACAATGTTACAACTTTACAAGGATGAACTAAAAAATGTAGCCCGATCTGAAATTAAATCTGTACAATGAAGTTATTAAAGGCATATCGAAATTAAACAAAGCACCAACACAGAAAGCCCTCTAAAAAGTATAATAGTAATAACAACTTAATATTCAGCTTCATCAACTTAAAAGCGACGCGTCAGAGGGACCATGGCTAGTAGCCCTAGGTAGATTGTAAATATTACACTTAAATTAGGAGCGGTCCCCACACGGCAGACACGTCAAATTTATAACCCCGTAGTTTTTGCGTCGGAGGTTAAAAACATTTATAAAAGTTATAGGTACTTTAATTGCCTTTAATAAGTGCCTATATTATTAACTCTGTTACGACAATAATGAGGTTCATGTACTTACATATTTTCGAAACTACGGGAACATAATAATTACGATCATGTCATATTATCATACATAATAGGTACCTATATATATACTAAAACTTCTGTTTCAAAGATTAAACAATTAGTTTACTTCGTAAATCTATACTCCGAAATTGATTGTTTTATGTAGGAGTTTTGATGATCGGTACTGCTCTCTGACCGCAAACTGTTTGTTGTGTTAACCTGTAAAGTTACCGCAATATAAACTCTAGAAACAGGGAATCAACAGAAATGGTTAAATTTTGTTATTAACTTGGGCGTTTATTATTTTTTGGGTACCTACTTTGTTGTTATATAAATAAAAAATACTTAATAATTTGTACCAACCCATTTCAGGCTCATTTTTAGATTCTTGCAACATTCCCCTGAGTAATATAGGCTATAAAACATATATTTTTTACTACAGCATGTCGTAGAGCTACCCGTCATAATACTGTATATTAGGGTGGGTCAAAAAAATTTTTTTTGAGTAATCGATTTTTAATAGCGATAATATGTTGGAGTATGGTATCGTTATGAACCCCTTAATTTTATTTTTAATTATTTTAAGTGGAACAGCCCGCGCAGCGCACTTGAAGTTTTGATAAAAAATCGTTTTAAGTACCCACTTTTACACCTTGACTTACATGTTTAACTTTGGGTATAGTTTAATATTTTAAAGAGTATCCAGTGAAATACACGTTACTTTTGTTAAATAATCGGTATTGTTTATTAAAAGAAGACTTTTGAGGTAAGTACATTCAGATAATTCATGTATCCGTAATGCTAGTTTCTCGTGAAACCTTGTGAAATTGTAATTTATATAATTTTTGTTTTAGGAATTGGAAATTAAACTTTCACAGTCATACAAGTGCCCTATATTTAGAACTATAGAGGATATAAGACCAAATGTGTTACCAACATACCAGGATGTAATGAAATGTTACGAGTGGAATAGACTACAGGTGAAAATTAAAAATGGAAGTAACAAAGAGCCCCCATTTTTCGAAATTGCAGAAATTGTAACCCAAAAAGTTGAAGAAGTATGGCAAAGGCATCAATCCCTGTGGTCTCGCATAGAAGAGTCATTCAGCTCCTAAAAGCTTATCATTCTAAATGCAAAAATATCATCAAATCATTGAAAAGGTTGTCAATTGAGAAAAAAGTGTATTTCTTGTAAAAAAGCGAAATTTTATTTGATATTTGTCCATGCAAACGCAAGATAATAACTCAGTGCAAATGCGGACGAACAAGACTAGTGTTTTATTTTCGGAAAAGATACAAAAAATATAGAAGAACCTTTACCTTCTACCTCTGTGTGTGGTTCGAAATTAAGACACATTCCTCATGCAAAGACGGGTCACGGCACCTTTGGAAATTGATTAAAAGTTCGCGATTTTTATCGAGTGCATTAAAAGCAGTCATAGATCCTGTTATTCAACGAAATGCATATTTTGCTCACCCTGAAAATTTACTATTGGCGATGTTAACAGATGAAAAAAAGCATATACGAGCATTTGCAAGTATAAGAATTCTAATAGCTCTTAATTCACCTACAACCACAAAATCACGCACTTTTCTAGTGCCTAAAATTAATTTTGAAGTTAAATCTTACATTGAGCTGATAAACTGGCAAGAAACCAATTTTGATCCACCTGTTCTAAGAAACCAAACGAATGAAGAATTTCTGCAGATAATAGAGAAAAAAAGGTGACGAAAGGATGCTGTTTATTAGGCTACCCTGCCACACATAAGCGGTCGAACGTAGTGTAAAGATAGTAACAGAAGCTGCAATGGCAGCTTGTGATAAAAAGCAAGGGATGGCATGATTCATGTAAAACTTGCTTCGAGGAAAGTTATCCCAAAATTTGAGAGTAGGCGCGATTTTTCGTATAAAAATAACTAATTTTTTTTATAACTTTTTATGATTATTTGTTTAAGTTTTTTATTTTACATGTTAGTATATGTCTTTTGTAAAATATTTGCTATGTTTCGATAGTACTTAAAGTAATTTCTAATAAAGAAATATGCCTTATAGTAAGACGTGTTTTTTTCAAAAAAAGTATAGTTTTAAAGCGCATGCGCGGGCTGTAGATGTATGTTTAATTATATGTTTTTTAGCTAAAACTACTTTTTATAGTACACTACAACATAATATAACTATTAGAATTTGATTCATCAACTTTTTTTTTTTTTCATACTAGAGTGACCCACCCTAGCAGTTATATCTAGATATACAGTAGGGTGGGTCACTCTAGTATGAAAAAAAAAAAAAGTTGATGAATCAAATTCTAATAGTTATATTATGTTGTAATTAATACTATAAGTAGTTTTAACTAAAATATAATTAAACATACATCTCCCGCGCATATGCACTTTAAACTTACGTTTTTGAAAAAACACGTCTTACTATAAGGCATATTTCTTTATTAGAAATTACTTTAAGTACTATCGAAACATAGCAAATATTTGCAAGACATATACTAACATGTAAATAAAAACAAACAAATAATCATAAAAGTTATAAAAAAGTGGATTATTTATACGAAAATCGCGCCTACTCTAAATTTTGGGATAACTCTCCTCGAGCAAGTTTTACATGAATCATGCCATCCCTAGCTTTTGCAGCTCTGAAGCTGCCATTGCAGCTTCTGTTACTATCTTCACTACGTTGACCGTAATAATGGCGTGTAATAAACAGCATCCTCGTCACCTTTTCTCTATTATCTGCGGGAATTCTTCATTCGTTTGGTTTCTTAGAACAGGTGGATCAAATTGGTTTCTTGCCAGTTTATCAGCTCAATGATTTGGCTTCAAAATTAAGTTTAGGCTTGAAAGTGCGTGGTTTTGTATAGTGAGTACAGATTTTAGAATTCTTCTGCTACTGGAAAGATAATTATATGCTTTTTTTTCATCTGTTAACATCGCCAATAAATTTTCAGGGTGCAAAATATGCATTTCGTTGAATAACAGGATCTATGACTGCTTTAATGCACTCGATAAAATCGCGGGCAACTTTAATCAATTTCCAAAGGTGCCGTGACCCATCTTTACATGAGAATGTGTCTTAATTTCGAACCTACAAGACAGAAGTAGAATTTCTATATTTTGTATCTTTCGAAAATAAAACACTAGTCCTATTCGTTGCACTGAGTATTATCTTTGCGTTTGCATGGACAAATATCAGATAAAATTTCGCTTTTACAGAATGCACCTTTTCTCAGTGTGACAACCTTTTCAATGATTTGATGATATTTTGCATTTAGAATGATGAGCTGAATATTTCTATGCGATAATGCGAGATTGATGCCTTTCTTGCATACTTCTTTTTTTGGGTTACAATTTCTGCAATTTCGGAAGATGCACTGTAGTCTATTTTCACCTGTAACATTTCATTACATCCTGTATGTTGTAACACATTTAGTCTTATATCTATGATTCTAAATATAGGGCACTTATATGACAATGGTTTAATTTCAATTCCTAAGGCAAAATTATATAAATTACTACTGGGTTTCACGAGAACTAACATTACTGCAATTGCATGAATTATCTGAATGTACTTACCTCAAAGTCTTTCTTTTAATGACAATGCCGATTGAAACAAAAGTAACGTGTATTTCACTGGATACTCTTTAAAATATTAGGCTATACCCAAAGTTAAACGTAACATGTAAGTCAGGTGTAGAAGTGGTACTTAAAACGATTTTTATCAAACTTCAAGTGCGCGCGTATTCCCTTAAAATAATTAAAAATAAAATTAAGGGGTTCATAACGATACCATACTCCAACATATTATCGCTATTAAAAATCGATTACTCAAAAAAAATTTTTTTGACCCACCCTAATAACTGCTGCAATTTGGCTTTGTTATTACAATATAGCTAACGTAAACGACATTTACGCTAATAGAAACCAAGTTATTCATTTGTGCATTTTAGATACTTAATTAGTCATTATAATAAATATTTTATCTCCGTAAAATCATACCAAATTCGGTATAACTTAACATAAAACCACTGGTTGCTACAAAAAACGATAAATCACTAAAACAAATCAAATTATCGACCGTAGGATTGAAAAAAAAATACATTGTAAATTATAGATAGGTATATGCATTTCATTTTAAAATAAGGACTTACGTAATATTGATATACTTACCTACTTTATAATCAATCTCCTTAATAAATCGACGTATCTACGGCACGTAGGCAGGTACTTATTAAACAGACGCATGCAGTAAGTACTTAGATAGTAAATGATTGAGGAAATACTATTCACAGTAAAGTATTAAAATTAGTTAGGTATTTAATAAACATAGTAAATACAATATAGTCATCACATCAGTCATAAATAGGTATCTTTGGTTTTCCTTAAACTGCCATTTAGATACTACATAATAATAATATACTTAAATGACAGCTATAATACGTAATATCTACTAATAAATTATGAGTAATGATGATAATATTTTCCACCTTAGGTAATTTTCAATATAGACAAATACAGTCAATACTATTTAATGAACTTATTCTAAAAAGTAAATTACCTAACTCTTTTTACTATCCGTAAATACTATTCGTTAACCTTATGAACTAGGGTTTTAGATTATTTATATCCAATTTAATTAATTTGCATCGTCTCCAGTAGTATTTATTTATATTAATACTAAAATTCCTAATAATTTCTGATGCCTTCGCGGTTATTATACGTGGGAAATCATAATTATATAATCATATATATACATTACATCCGTCTAAAGTTGTTTCATTCCAACACTAGAATTCCTTGTTTGGTTCTACTTCTAGACATTTAGATATTGTCGAGTTAATTAACACCGGGTCTTTTAATGTTGCTTTTTTTTAATCTAGTAGAAATCCGACGTAGAATAAATGTAAGTAGGTACTATTTAGTACCATTATTTCTCATAATCGGGGTGTTTAGATTTATTCTAAATATATAATTCAAAAAACATCGAGAGTAATATGAATGGCAAATTCCTCTACCCACTTACTGGCCTGAATGATTTCAACATTCTTGGCGCAGCTCCGATAATACGAGAAAAAATAAACCAGCCAGCAACGTAAATACACCACTCCGAGTCGAAAGTGTGCACAGTGGCACGAAAAATAAATCACGGCGATATGGTGCGCGCGGGATAACGTATTTTTACGCAACAGGCTCTTTGTTTATAGTTATAGTAATGTCGGCGGGCAGACGGCTGGTTATTCAACCGGGCGCATTCCGCGACGGCTCCACTTTTTGCTCGCCTCCACCGCGCCCGCCGATCCGTCCTCATCGAGGAAAAACGACCAATTAGAGCTTTTACGGTGACGGAATTAACGTCTTCCATTGTGCGGCGCACTAAGTAATTTCGGGTCCTGCAAGTTAAGGTCGAAAATATAAAGTCTTTACTATAGCAAGTTTCTCTCAAGATTGCCCCACAATCACGGAGGCTTATCCACAGAAAAAGAAGAATGTCTCATTCCTTCACAGTGCATTATGCACAAATTGTGTTCGTTTATCTCGAAGTAGAGGTTTTTCGTTCCCAGTGCGGGATGATGTGATTGTGAGGTAATAGCGGCGGCGCCGGTGAGGCGACTGCCACCATTGTTCGTCGGCAGGCGACTCAGCGCGACGATACTTCCACAGAAAGCTCCAGCCTCGTCGCGAAGTTAAAATCCGTTACATTCAATAGACAATGCCACCCCTATTCGCCGCAAAATGACAACAATGCTCGGTAAAGTGACGAGTAACAGAAGGTGAAATGATAATAATATGCGTAAGTAATGCGTATGTTATTACATAATGTATTATTAAATAGGTACCCGGTCTGAGTAGACGTCAGTCTTAGTTTACTTTTTTATAGTCAGATCGACTCGTTTCAATCTCGAGGGCCCTAGTGTCGGACAATGTGGTATCAATATAAAAAATAAAAGAACGTTTTTATGGGTGTACCCGTGCAGTCCGTGTACGTGGCCCCTGAGAAGCGACGCCAATAAAACCGATCAATCGCTGCGGACACAAAAAGTCCACTGTCGGCGACGTAACGCCAGTTTTCTTACTCCAAGGCAAAGTGGTGTCGAATTACTATCTCGGAATGTAGGCAGGCGGACATCGTTTTCAATGTCCTTCCACTAGTTTTGTTTGTATTGCATTCCTTTTATAAGACATCGCATAAAGGCGTGATAATTACATGTTTTACCTTATTTTACTACTGAAAAAACCTTAGAACAGAATCTTACATATAATAAAACAGTAGAAACCGCGTGTCTGTACAATTGAAATTTTTAACAAAAAATGGGTGTGGGCAATAATAAAAGAGTAACAGAACACAAAAATGATTTTTTAGATTTTCTTTTCTGTCTGTCTGTCTGTCTGTCTGTCTGTCTGTATGTATTCGCTAATCTTGAAAACTACTGAACAGATTTTGACGCGGCTTTCACTAATAGATTAAGCTCTTCCCTGAGCAACATATAGGCTTTGTTTCATCAAAATCGGATGTCAAATAAAAAAGCTATCGTCTTTTAAAGTTTAAAGATAATTTTTCTATAGGAGATTTTATAGTTACATAATAGAGTACTAGATGGCGCCTCAAGGCAATTAAAACGCGCTATAGCTTTTTCTCTGAAAAGTATAATAAATACAAACTGGTTGTTTCTCTACGTTTAAAACTATTTAATTTTGTTTGTCTTGCGATTCGGTTAGTTGATGTTGATGATTTTGATGTTATACTTGGATATGAAAATACGGACTCTGAACTTGCTTTGTGAATTAGTTGAAAAATATCGGATATAATCTATAATCTAAAAAAATATTGCCTACGTAGATTTATTGAAATAAATATATGTATTATTGTATGTATTTGCTTAGATTTTAAAAATGCCCAGACGAAACGCTTACAACGCATCGCTATTGAGAAATCTTACTCCGCCTAAATTGTGCAATGGAACCCGACTTAGAGTAACTTCTTTACAAAGAAACTTAATCGAAGCTGAGATTCTTACTGGATGTAGTGCAGGTGAAACTGTATAGGTACATACCACGAATACCAATCATCCCCAACAATTTCCCATTCCAATTCAAACGGACACAATTTCCAGTGTCCGTTTGCTTTGCTATGACAATTAACAAGTCTCAGGGGCAGACGCTAAAGGCTGTTGGAGTTGATCTCAGGTCGAATTGTTTTTCACACGGCCAACTATACGCGGCTTGCTCGCGGGTTAGTAATGCGGATAACCTTTTCATATTAGCCCCAGAAGAAAAAACTGTTAATGTGGTTTATAAAGACATTTTATAATTTACATTTGAAATATTAAATACATACCTATATTATATTGTTTATATTATTTGTCTGTCTATCTGTGTGTTCCGGCTAATCTATAAAACAGCTGGACTGATTTGGACGGGACTTTCACTGGCAGATAGCTTATGTAATAAAGAGTAACTCATTTTAGAAAAAAATCTTTAATTATCCATACTTATGTCCCAGTACTTAAATTCCACGCGGACGAAGTCGCGGGCACAGCTAGTATGGAATAAGAATAATGCCTTCTCAAATAACAGATATCCTCAATGTTGACGGTTGGTGGACTAAATATGTAGGTACCTACGTGTTCCATCACCCCCGGTATATGGAACTCTTGGCAGATAGTTCGTGTAGAGGAGAAGATAAAAGTTGAAGTAGGTACCTTTCTATACCTTATCAATTTCACCTAAACAAATGTAGGTATATAATGGAATTTCTTTATGTTTTTTTATGAATATTTCGTATACGTCTTCTGTCAAAGAAGCCCTCCTACTGCGACCGAGTTTTAACTGCTCTCCGTGAAGATATTTTTTAACACGCTTTAGCAAAAAATATATACCTGTAACGTGGCGTGGAGCCTTGGACCTGTTTCCAATGAAATCTTACTACGAATTTACGTTCGCGCAGAAAAAAACTAGTTTACTATGAAGGTGGCGCTTAACTTACAAAAGGGGCGAGGACTGCGCCGAATGAGTCTCCTATTGAATAGTGTGCAATAAACCGTGCTGAATAGCTGAATACAGGTTCGAGTGGGGCCCTAATTATAACATTGGTTACCTGACTCGTTCCCGGTAACCGTACAATACTCGCGACAATAGTATACTCGAGTGGGTGTGGCGAAATAATCTTAAGTGCTATCAATAACCGCTCACAATCGTATCTAGGTGGATACGTTTAATTTGTATTGAAGAACATTTAGATTCGTATCTATGAATTAAATTACAGTCGCTACTACTGAATGCTATTATCGAGCGATACGACTTTAAACTGTAGGATTACGAATAACATAGGTACATATGAGTATGGTAGCCTAGGCAACATAGACTAGAGTCCATTAAGAAAAAACCTCTTCGATGTAATGAACTGATGTTGGAGAAAAATGCTTTAAAATAACAAATATTATCAATTCACAGATACCTACATACTTAGAAAAATGTTACGCTAAGTACTATAAATATTTTGCTTATTTTTATGGCCTTGAAGTGCTAAAAATTGTGATAATAGGTGACAAAAATAATCACTTATAAAAATAATCACACATACTTATATGTGATTATTTTTGTTTTTACTTTTATGAAAGTAAGTACTTAGTATATTAACGATTAATCAACTTATGTATCTATAACATATAGGTATAAAAATATTAATAAATAGGTACCTGATTTGTCAATGTTCAGATTCACATAAATAAAGTCTTATCAAAATCTAGGTCTGCAACCAAAAATATTTATCATAAAGTGTTCGCTTTAATCCAAACAAATTAACATTGTTACATTATATTTATGTATCTCCAAACTTTAAGAGTGGGTACGAACCTACCTAAAACTGATATTGCGTAGGCGCAAAATAAAAAAACTACTATCTACATAGAGATACTGTGAGAAATATATCAGTATGGATAACAAATTACACATACTACGTGTCAAAAACTGGTTATAAAAAAATAAAGAGTAGGCGACATTTGCGGAGTGTTCTCACACCAACATTCATTAAAGACACAAAGCACAATGGCCATGTTGAGCCCATGTGTGCATACCCTTCACGGACGATTGTACACATACTTATTGTGCCCAAATCACAATTTTTATTGAAAAAGTGTCAAAAAGCTACCCCGACTTTTGCACTTCATCAAAAATAAATTTATCTCGAAATAATACAGTCCCAACCTGCTGGACCCTTTGTTGTCCTCATACAATGGAGTAAAAAAACTTTCAAAATGGTTTATCTTACCGACCTATTGTATTGCAAATGCAGAACTAAATTATTGTTTTCAACTAAGCTTTTATATTGCATTTTGAAGTGATTTTAATTTTAAGGATTTTTGTATAAGTAGGTAATTATTTATTTACCGACTCGTTAATTTGTACGAGAAAAGTGTGTATTAACATATCATTAAAAATAATTACAAAATATGTGCACTTTTATATATGTTTTGTTCTAATTAATGTTTTAATCTTTCTACTGCTTGTTAGTTTACATATCTTGACAAAATCAACACAATTGAAAACCTCTTTAATTTTTTTTTGTAGGTTAAGGACTACCTACTGAATGATTTATTATGAAATAACATATTATGAAAACTTTTTTTATGTAGGTTAAGTCGTTTTCAAGAACTCATTTATATTTTTTTATAAATACCTACTAATAAATTTAGATATATACCTATTTTAAAACATATTGCTCTTAATAAACAAAGTTGGTTAAATAATAAGATTTGCATACTTGTGCTGTCACCTATTAGCTACAGCAAACACTTTATTCGTATTTCGTCATGCCGTCATTATAACTATGGAAGTAGCGAAATAATTATGTTAGTGCAAATTCTTATTCTAGTGATCGTTATTGATAGATCGGAAACCCTATTTTACAAACTTTATCATATTTTAAAATAATATACCTTATGCAAGGAATAATTTTATTTAATGACAGGCATAAATAGTTTCTTTACTGGCCGCATAGTGTCTCTTTTGACGAATTGGTGCTGCCATCTACAGTACGTGCACGTTCCCTATAATCTTCATTCTTTAACCACTCACTTTTGGTTGTCCAGGTTAAATCAATAACCGAAAGATGGCGTTACTATACATACAGCTATTTTTAAACCATTATGTACTATTTAGGCCTAATCAAATTCATATTTGAATGCACGACTTTTTTAATGATAAATTAATACCTACTTCAAAAATCCCTTTAAATTTTGGTAAAACCTTTTCCAATGAGCCATTATCTCGTTAGAAAATGTACCTATACGTATACAAAATATTTATGACATAAATTTACATCAGAGATTTACATCCATATTTTGACATTAGTGCTTTCAAAATTATTTAGTGGTTAGGCCCTTACGATTGATTACAGAAGATTTTGAAACGAAACCCTGACTTCTTATAATCCTTTCGTTTTCATATATATCTATTACACACCTACCTACAAAATGTCTCACGTATTCCATAAGAGTTGTTACACCTCTCGAAGCTCCGGCTACAAGTACCGAACTCTGTCGACCAACACCGGCGATCGTAAAAGACGGTCCAGCACCGAAGAGAACAATATGGACAAGGTGTTCAAAGACCTGCGACAAGAGATATCCTCGAGAATATTCCAAGAATTCAATGAATCCCAGAGGACTCGTGAACATATCAATGACAAGTTCGAAAAAATCGAAGCTAAAATTGATTCTATGTTAGAATTACAGGATAATGTTAAAGCGATGCGGAAGAGTCTGCAAACAGCTGAGAATGCCTTAATCGATATCGTCGATAAGGTGGCTAAGATCGAGTTGTTCACGAGCGCAAGCGAAACGTACGGCCTGCATTCTAAGAAGAGCTCGTTCCGTTCTCGCGCGCCTGTGTTTGAGGAGGAGATAATGAGTTCTACGTTAACTCATGTGTAAAATTAAAAGTAAGTAAGTAAAGTATTTTGTAAACCGTATTTGGCAAAAAAACAACATTATTTAATCATCTTCTCTGGGCGTAAATAGTGTTGCTAGAGTTAAATTACCAAATATATATTAGTCTAGTATGTCACCGTACCAATGTCAGTTGTAAAACGTCATCTATCTGCATGATAAATCGTTATGCCTATGTTTGTTGTTTTTTATATACAACTTTACCAGTATTTAAACTAAAGACATAATTAGTCAAATCGGTATCAACGTAGGTAGTCCCTATAGTGCAGACAAATGCTTCTATCTGGCTTTAACAAAGTATAGGTCTAACTAAGTATAGGTACAGTCACCATCAGATATATCAGAACGGGCGAGGTACTCAAATACATCTGAACAACATTAAATTTCAATAAATTCGTTACGGCAAATAAGGCCAATAATATCTGAACGTTTAGTTCGTCACAAATATAAGAGCAGCAATTTTTCAATATAATCTGGACACATAACAACGCAAAAATATCTAAACAGTACAAGTGTTCATAAATATCTGAACACTTAAGGAAAACATACCTTAAGTCACTGACATATAGTTTACATTCTATTGTACAGATGTAGTGAATATTCTGTCTCATGGTATCATTACTAGGTAAGCAAAGCAAACGAGAATTGCGACGTTGTCATACTTACTATTGTTTCCTGTTGCCAAACTTCAACTGTCACTGTTTAGTTCGTATCCTATTTAATTATGAAAGAATCTCATATATTATGGTCGTTGACAAGTCGTTGTCAACATTGGTAACCAATTTTCGTCAATCTGATAATTGATTGCTTGGACTCATGGTTTACATGTCAGATGTGCGGTCATAGAACGCGGCTGGTTTAAGTTCGAGACCAGGAAGAATTTGTGTTTTTTTTTTAATTTTATTCCTTTTGTATTTTTATTCAGATCTTATTTTGTATTGAAGGCGTCGATGAGACACTTCCAAGACTAACCTTAGTTAAATTGTGTATTTTCTAGTTATAGTTTATATAGTCTATGTAAGCTGCGTTTTGTGTAAAGTATAAATTATTATGGTAACCAGATGATGTAAAAGTCCGTAGGTAATAAACGAACTGCAAATACTAATTAACAATACGAATTTCGATTCTACGTATGTCCGATCTCCGTATGTCCTGCCACCGTATTATAGACTATAATAAATGAAGAAAAATCTTGCGACAAATAAAATTTTAATATATTAGGTAACCTAATTTATTAAAGAAATTAAAAAAAAGAATAATATATGTAATATTTCCCAACCCATCCGTTAATAAAAATAAAATGCACGTGGACCAGTCGGATTCGATCCATGACGCTCGGTTTACTAAGCGATGTCTTACGCATTAAGCCAAGACAGTCTTATTTAGGTTATTTAAAATTTATAATTGGTATATGCGTTTGATTAGAGCCAAGTAATGATACCATGAGACAGAATATTCACTACATCTGTACAATAGAATGTAAACTATATGTCAGTGACTTAAGGTATATTTTCCTTAAGTGTTCAAATATTTATGAACACTTGTACTGTTTAGATATTTTTGCGTTGTTATGTGTCCAGATTATATTGAAAAATTGCTGCTCTTATATTTGTGACGAACTAAACGTTCAGATATTATTGGCCTTATTTGCCGTAACGAATTTATTGAAATTTAATGTTGTTCAGATGTATTTGGGTACCTCGCCCGTTCTGATATATCTGATGGTGACTGTACCTTACTATAGCTTTTCGGCTATTCTCACCCAGGCCATGTTATTAATAAATAAAGGTATAGATTGTAGGTACCTACCTAGGCATATTATTATAAAGTATTTTTAAAATTAAAATAAAACAACAGTAGGTATTATAGATTGAACGTTTTATATTTGTCTCAGGAGGGGTTCATTACACATACAGCTCTCAGCTGAACACATGCATAATATTAAACAGTAAGTACAATATGTAGTTTGAAATAAGACATAAGTAAGTTTATGTGAATATTGTATAGACAGGTATAACATTATGTACCTAATACCTGGAACAAATAATAAACACCTACATACATTACTTTCTTCATCCTAAAGTTTACATCCAAAACTATTTCAAACAGCAAATAGTTTGTTATTTTAGATCCATTAAGTTCCAATCAGGCTCTAATGTACAGTCGGGTTTAAAATTTATGAACACTCGAAGGCTACGCATTTGTAGTTGGAAATTTTCTAGAAAGTTGCATATGAAGAGCAGTCAATAAAATGTACCTATTTTAAGTTATTTTCTTAAATCATGGGTATTTATTTACATACAGATGTTAAACTTAAAGGCAAGGAACAAAAAAAAATCCTAGGTATTGAATTTATATTTTTTCAAAAATCATTAAGGTAATAAAAATCTTGTATAATATTATATTACGGGTAGGTATGTACGTAAAGAATATTTTTTGAATACTTTTTGGAGATACCTACAGCTACTACAGTACGGAAAGAAATCTTACTTTAAGGTACTATAGTCCTTTCAAATAACTTAAGATAGACATAATAATATGAAGTTTAGTTACGTAATTACGCGTGAAATTAATATACATTTTGCTATTAAATAGTTCGGTAGCATGATGTTGAACTCCGCTTTATGAGCGGCCCGGATGTTACAACTAATCCGCAAATTAGTCAATTCGCATGTTCAGTCAGCACCCAATATATTTGAGCAATTACAAAACTCCCTTATATTTGATACTGACTATACAATCATATAGGGACTACAGTACCTACTTATAAAACATTCATAATTCATTAATTTATACAAATAATAATATTCGAACATCACATATATGGCACAATTATAAAGGAATTAAAAAATACGAATCGATAAACTTATTGTACAAGAACACGTTCTAAAAGGCAGTAATTTAACAATCGTTCCAAGAACGTAAAATTGTGCAGCGGGAGCTTGCACCAATCTCACAAACGACATAATAAGTACTAAAATGTGCCCAAAAACGACTAGGGAGCACGATTACATAATACATTAATTTAATAATTATAAACATACGGAAGTATTTCCTAAATACATTACGTTTAAATAATTCAGAGGTACTTTTACAAAGCATAATAAACAACCTAGTTAGGTATGTAATTGTTGTAAATGCAACAAAATTTGATTTAAAAAATTAATCTACAAAAACAATGTACTTACATAACTATAATAATAATAGTGTTTGTGCACCAAATCATCTTAATACGTTCAGACAGATTTCTAAATGCAAATTGTTTTACAATTGGATATGTAAGCACCTAACACAAATACTACTTGGTAACATAAATTAAATGTAAGATTGATTTAAATAACAGAAACATTTCAAATATCACAACATTAAGATACACAAAATCGTTGACTACGCTTTATGTAAACGCAGCGACGACGCGACGCCGAAAACACATATGCTACTTACTCGTGGCTGAGCCGCGACATCAAGGATCATAATATTAATATAGTTTTAATAAACAATTCCATCTAGACGTTCGCCCTTCATTATCGACTTTATACTATAATTTTGTAAACACAAACAACTTTCAGTTGCCATCCGGTGACCTAAGCTTGTACCTACCCTCATTATAGCATTGCTAATTGAAATAATAAAAGTCCACATGCACAGCGTACCTACACAGTACACAGTGGGCGATATAAACTAGTATTATGAGATTTTAAGTTGTAAAGGAGCTCATAAATATTTTACTACGAATAAGTCAAATTCGTAAAAAAATACAAAAAAGACAAGTATCGCTACGAAGTCTTTCCACATTGTATATCGTTAATAATATCGACTCAATAGCGTCATTATACTATATTTCCTATAATCATCGTTAGTCCATGAGCAAACACAGTAAAATTTCTTTTAGAAGAAGAAAATGCCATCTAGCATCTTGTACCTAGTTCACTTCAGTCCACTCCAGACATTGTCGATAATGCAACATCACATTACAAATAGTCTAAACATATTCTGATTCTTAGTCGAATAAACAAATAAACGCCCTCAAGAGTCCTTCTCCAAAGCAGGCGCAGCAACCACGTTTCTTGCGTTTCTCTTCGGGCGCAAAACTAGGTTGCTTGGGTCTTTTAGGACGACGAGCACACAGCTTACTGGGTTGAGGCTCTTCCGGCGCGGGCTCGGAGCGTGGGCTGAGATGTACGGGCAGGGCAGCAGGCTCGGAGGGTCGCGGACGCGCCCAGCGGCGCAGGAGTGCTTCCTGCTCGGCGCCCACTGGCACTGGTGCCGATAGCTTACGAGCACGTGCTGTCACTAGAGCGCGCTCCATCGGCTCTAACAACTCTAAAGCTAACGCGCGATCCAGTACCTCGCCAGAAAGAAGCAAATACCGAGGGCAATATGCTAATTCACCTAGAGCGGCCCTTTTGTTACTCGGCATTAATTCTCGTTTAGTGCGTTTACAAGCGGCCGTAGCCCATCGCGATAGCGCCTCAGCCAGAACTAACTCGCTTGACACTCTCAACGTGTCACGTTTCACTATAAGTGCAAGATCTTCATAGGTTAGTTCTTCGAGGCGCTCGTCCGTCAGCGCTGCATCGGCATGATCGTCGAGAACTAGTAAAGCGTTGTGAGCCAAAGAGTCACACCAACGAGAGCACTGCGCCAAGGAACGGGCCGCCGCATCATCGGTGAGAGCAGGTAATGGTGGCGCAGAAGCGGCACCGGGCAACCTCGCACATAGATAGCGTAGATCGCGCAGAATTTCAAGAGCCACTCCTGCATCTAGCATTTCATCAAGTCGACGAGCACATCGCTCCGCAAGTGGAGGACACAAGAATTTGTAAGCGGCATCCAAAGCACAGCGAGCTGTGGCTACTGAATTTAATTGTGTAGGCTCGCAGTAGTGATAACGGAGCAGCTGTTCGAATCCTCGGCGGTCAATATAATCAACGACAATGACATCGGTTTTGGCAGAAAGCAATGCGGCAAATACGGGACTGGTAGCGGCGAGCACGCGACGGTGGCCGGGGTAACGCCAGGTGTCGCCGTTAATGCCAGCGACAAAAACTATGTCGCTTTGCTTTTCATCATCGTAGAGCCGCGCGTTATCGTCCATTTCCAAGCAGGAGCTGTCGCCGGCTGCGCTGTCGCGACCGGATTCGATCTCGTCGTCGGAGCTCGTGCGGGCTGGGTTTGTCACCACCGTCATTATGATTTTTTTTATTTAACACGAAGCCTTAAATCTGAAAATAAAAAATACGTCGTTAAAGCTACATTAAGAAGCACAGTATAACTATATATTATCGCATAAATGTTTAGAAAATAATAATATGGTTTAACTTTAACCGCATAAATCGGATTAGGTACCTACTTAAATAGTTTTAGGTTACGCTACCCTCGATCCAGATTACTTTACTGTATCCTGGATCCATGAACATGTTAAATAATAGCAGGTGAATACTGTAATGTACGATCTGCACTGGTTATTGTGTCGCACCTACCGCGCTCTAACTAGAACTGTTAGCGCTAATATATCATCTACACACCATATAAAGAATCATTATTACCTTAGTAATGTATTACGAATCCTAGGTGCTAAATTGACCAAGGGCAGTTGGTAGTTATTTGGTTTCAGTATTTATTTACCTACCTACCAATATGTTTGTTTCCGCTATTTGGTTACTGTAGAAAATTATTGATAACTGATTATCCTGATTAAAAACTTATCTATATGATTAAAAAAATGTCCTACCGTATACCTACCTGGCCATTGTATTACATATTCTCTTTTAAGGTTAAATTATTCTCGTTTAAAAATGTACCTAGTTACTTAAACATATCGATACAATACCTAGAACTTATTAAATGCAGAAGGAAACAGTTGAGACGCTAATTTCAATCATTTCATAATTCTTCTTATTGCCGTTAATCAACGTAACTTAAGGATACTTCTATAACATAAGACTTACATATTTGTATAGGGTAAGTACTATGTAAGTAAAATCCGATAATGGTCGAAAATATTCTTTTGCCCTCTGAATACAAGTTGGTTCATTACAATCAGATCAAATTTATAGGCACACAACTACAAGAAAGGAACATTACTTTCTTTGAAAAACCATTGTCGCAGACTGAACAGGAAAGCGTCAGTTATGCGAAACTTGCACCAATGCGTCGCGATGCGTCACTTGCATTCCCGTGGAGTAAACATAAATATACAACTGGAGCCGTACCAACGAACTGCAGAATCCGGATTAAAACTAACCAGAACCCTTCAGTAAAGTGTGTCACGAAAATTCACTATGAAACCATCAATCTCAAATTGTAATTAAATAAATCACAATATGCTTCCGTGTTAGAATTTTAAGCCCACAGCACGGAATCGAACAGATGAAAATATTCACCACTGCAGCTGTCGTAGGTCCACTGCCCTAATTTCCTCCAATATTGCACAATCGGGAGATTTCCTCGAAATTTTATTGAAGGTAACGTGCATAATATGCGATGTTGAAACTACAGGGACATTTATGATGTTCGGTTATTTGTGATAACTCCGCTGACCCACATACATTCGCATAGCTTTATGGCTGAGCTTGGAATTGTCCTAAATTTAGAGACAGCAAGCCATGCGTGCAATATTACGAAAGCACAAATGCGTTCTCTGTAACCTAATAGACTCGCACAATGTAGGTACTCCAGTACCATTTGATGAAAGATTTGAAGCATTTTGTAAAAGATTCCTTATGAATGAATTAAGAGGCAGTGGAATTAGTTTCACTATCATATGTTGTTCGATAACTGGATCATATACATTAATGTCCTTGGTATTACATGTGTTATTACAATTTACGAATTGCAGATCCATCATTTAAAAAATATATTCAAAAACTTTTATGTCATAACGAATCCATATTATTAATACCTACTTACTGAAAATGGAGCGCGCAGGACAACTTCGGGTGCCATAAGTTTTTGCTAGTTAAGTTAAATACCTATTAATAAATTTCTTTTTCCATTCTGATTGAGATTTGTAGGGAAGAGAATGAAAATTATAACAAATGCAAACCAATGGAAATAAAACTAATTTATTACTTTGTTTTAGTAAACTAAAAACACTAACTACCTGTTTGACGAATTATCTAATATTTTAGCTGCAATATTATATAACTTTATTACGATTTTTAGCAGACACGGTTCGTAGACGCCCTCCAGTTTCGGTGCCGATGCGTGTATCCTATTAGTTTGTTAACTCAATGAATTACAGGTAATACCAATTACGACCAACGATAACGTAGAGTGAGTGGCTACTGCTAACCTTGCGAACCTATCAAGGTATTTATTATACCTCAACATAATTATCACTTGCAATAAACAAATGCTAAGCTTTACAGATAACTTATAAACACATTTAGCTTTTTATTGGTTTATCATTCGCGACAAATTGAACGCCACGCGGAGCGTCTCGTTTCCGAAAATTGGATTTTCTGTAAATTGCATTTAGTCACTTCAAGTGATAACCGCGTAATGAAAATTAAACCGTAAGCTATAAGAGGGAGATATTTCTACAGAGAAAAACTATTGCACCAATTATTATTATTGTTATTAAGATCGGTACAGTTTTCGTTTATATTTATCTCAGTGTCCATCTGAACGTCCCCCAAAAGAATACATTTCGATCCAGTTTCTTATAGATCGATAGGGAACTTGAAAGTAAATACTAATCTTGCAAAACAGCCAAAGTAAAGAATTGAAATACACAAACTATAGAATAGGTCTTTATAGTTTCAATAATCGTAGCAAATGAGCAAACGATAATCTAACACTGTGTTATAAGTACTTATGAGTGAATATAAATAGTGAGTTACAATTCAAATATGCAATTCTATTTTAGCTTCATAACAATTCACCATAATGTCGTTTTATTTAACCGTATTAGATATCACTGCAGAAGTGTTTCGGAAATAGCTCGTCGGCGACATGCGGAAATGAATGTGCCGTGAATCAACACAACCAAAAACCACTTGCGACATAGCGCCCCGACGCCGGCGCATGGACTACTGTTACTCTAATAATACCAAATGATAGATGCCTTGTTTGCCAAGTTTAAACGTATTAGTCTAAATCCTAATTCGATATATTCTACTAAATACCTAGTCACTCTGATTTAAACTCGTTCTAAAGGATCAATTGAAAGCTATTCTATACCTAGATATATAAGCAATTCAATATTTTACGCTTAAATTAACACTATTTACTTCAAAAATCAAATTGATGATTTAAATAATATTTATTTAAAAGATTTTCTACCGCAAAGTGCTTGACATTGAGAATGAAGATGGGTCCGACCAACAAAACATTGTTACATTATTTGTACGAAAATTACTACGCGACCTCAAAATTACTTAACATGTCGTGTTAGAACTGAATTGGGCAGAATACATAAAGAGCACAATAAATACAAACTACCTCAAACTAGCGTGTAATAAATAAGTTAAATAATCTCGCCCATGTTTGAGTTTTGCTGAAAATTGCGCGTAGTGTAAGCATCCAAAGTACCAACACCCACAGAAAAAGTTCTCCAATGATGAAAACTTTAGCACGAACTAAGCCAAGAAATATAATGACAACTAGAATTAGAAATAGCTACACACGTCATATACAGTCTTTTCAAAATTAAACTAAGTAGACATGTGAGCAACATGGACCAGCAAAGCAGGTTCTCAACTCAGCTATATGAGGTTTTTAGAATATTTGAAGAAAAATATTTAATACAGTTTATTGTAAATATGATAGAGTTATATTTATATATTTATGCGCACCTTTAACGGTAAAGAAAACGATGCACAACACTCGATTCAGTAGTTTCAGTTTGCCACGTAGTATCGGGTTTGGGCGGGCGGCGCAGGGCTACTGCCCTAAATACCGACAACTGGGTCAAGATTAACCCGTGAAATGAATTTTCCTAATCTTACGCGTGAACACGCTGACGCCAACTTTACTCGTTTCACTAACATGTTGTTATGTAAATACTTCAGACATAATAATATATAAGTACGTTGCTACCTGTATATTATTTACTAGCGGCCCGTCCCGGCTTCGCACGGGGGGACTTAAGATTTTTTTAAGGCCTCAGAAACTATACTTTTCCCCCGTTTTTGAAACATTTTCGGTTACTGCTCCGCAACTATAAGACCTAGCGTGATATTATATAGCCTATGTTACTCTGGGATAATGTAGCTTTCCAAAGGTGAAAGAATTTTTGAAATCGGTCCAGTAGTTTCGGAGCCTATTCATTACAAACATACAAAAATACAAAAATACAAATCTTTCCTCTTTATAATATTTTTATTATTTATTTAGGCACATATTAGGTACCTTTTGTATGTTATATGTAGGCACATAATAATATTACATTCCTAATTCAGTATTCACCACTTGTTATTTATTCAGTATTAGCGATTTAACGTGGTGATAACTTATTTTTATTTGTTTTTATATCGGTAACGTCAGCAGAAGGCCAGTGATTTAACGGTTAGTTAAGATTCTTGTAATAAAACCGATGACACGTAACTAGGGTTTATGAGCTTTAGTGGAGACTATGATCGCGTCGAAAACACTATAAAATAGGAAGGTCAATATTCTTAGCGATGTGTAACGAGCGATACACATTTTATGAGCGATTGATTCATGCTCTTCATGTATAATTTTACACACATTTTGTGAATCATCTTTTGTACACGTAAGTACTTCCAGAACAGACGGAGGCATCATGAATTTAAACACAGGCGGTAGTGGCTATTACATTGTGCTCAACTTTTGTACTTATTTGAATCATAAAATAAGATTACCAATAAATTGATAAAAGCAATGTTTATTTTCCGGCATTTTATGATCCCGAAGAATAATAAAGTAGATAAGTACCTACACGTGAGATCTGAATAACTTTATTCAGTCAACTGAATGACGAATTGATATTTTCCTTATTCACGTTTCTTTCCTCGGTTAGTTGTAATTATTTAACTTCTGAAAAATAATATTACCTACTGATACAAGATTACAGGGACTGTTCTCTAGTTGTTTTAGCAATTACCTACGCTATGTGATGTGATAGACAATTATTAAGACATGATAAAGATACCTGGACTTTTATCCTAAGTAAGCACGTACTTATTTGTAAGCATATACCTATGCTTCAAACCAATTTTAAATAGGTCTTATTAATGACAATCAGAAATACACAAAAACACGTTAAACTACTCATAAGTATTCCTTACAATTAAAGTAAGGACTAGTTAAATATAATACACAATAATATACTACTCTAACATTATATTAATAAATCGCTTGTCGACGTTGCGCCGTTATGTGTATCATAAAATTTTACATAATATTGATAAACTTATTGACATCAGGACAAACTTAACAACAGACCTCATTTATCGAACTCGACTTAGTAGTAGCTCTGCTCTGTAACTTACATACCTAGAGAGAGTGTGGAATTCTGTTTAATTAAAGATTTTAGTTATATCTAAGGTATACAAAAAAATCTGTTTGAAGCTTTTTTCATTACCTACCTACATTATCAGTTCGGAGCTTTTGGAAGCTTATCGTTATATTTGCCTACGCAATGCATTATTAAATGCGCGTAAGTTTTGCCTAAAATAATAACTGTACTTACAAGTTAATATCTTCGTTACTCTTTGGAGTTAACAATAACACTGTGAACGTATCGCGTTAAACTCTGGATTTATACATATCCCAATAAGACCACATTCATCATCGTGTGTCGAATCGGAAAGTTTCTTCATCGGAATCGCTGCTCAGAGCTTTAAACCCGTCGGAAGTTTTCCATAAACTTACAGCTGATTGCGATGACGAATTCATGCACTCGTTACTACGATACTTGAAATAAATACGCAGTCAAGTTGTTAGAAAAGGACGCATTTATGCGTAATTACTTTGTCTCTCACTCCTGTGATCGATTTTTTGCATACATATAAAAGAAAAACCTATTAATACCTACAAAAGCGTCATGATTACGTAAGTAACATACCTAATTAAGTAATTACCAGTGTATGGCTCTAATTGAATCAAGTAAGGTTGATTCAGTAGGAAAACTGCATCAATACCTTAGAATTTATGATTAACGTTTAACACCGTAATATAGCAGCATAGATTTTGTTGCGCTTTTATTAAAACGTTGCACCAGAATAATACCATCGTGCTTAGTCATGTATAAATAATTGTATATTAAAAAGGAATTAGTACTTGTAAAAACTATTCTACTAGCTTTGGATAGGAATCTATACCTACAACAGAAACTTAGGAATTTTATCGTATGAAAATTTCCATATGGATGGTCGCATATTCTGCGAAAAGTTTATCATAATAAATTGAATAATTACGCAGGTGTTTATTTATGAAAATAATAAATTTATGCCTTTGAACATCTCGTCATAATATCCAGTTCTTATGTATATTGATAGCTCTCTGTATTTAATTAATTATGCCTTAACTCGCCTTCATAATTTACAATAATTATTATTGCATTTATACTGAAAAAGAGCTGAAACTTTAACTGAAGCTGAAATACCAGGCCTTGGATACCTAAAGTAACTTAAAAATATTTTTGAAAATTCGTCAGGCGTAGAATGATTTAAGCAAGTATTCATTACATGGCATCCCAGTAGGTACAAGCTGATAAGTACACAAAATTAGCAAGAGGGAAGAACCTGGTAAAGTCCCTCGATTTATCTGTGCTGATACCTAGCTACTACCATATTATTATTATTTATAAATGTATTCATCTATATACATGACATTTATAATATTTTTGTGTAAATAAACCCGGATCGACTATTCACTTATTTCTAATTAGGTAGGTACTGTGACAAAAGGAGTTTTGTTGCGCGGCTATAAGGCCTATAAGTGGATACCTATCTAAGTAAGTATATAATTAAAAAACAACCCTAAAAATACGTTTAAATATTGCAGAATTCGCAAAGCTGGGCCTGTTTTTCATAGGTAAAATATAAGAATTAAATAAAATTCAAAACACCTTATTGTAAAAGCTTATTTACGAGTAATTTGGAGCTAGAGCCAATTCAGATAAAAGTCTCTATTTAACCAGTGTATCGAAAAATACTGGTGAAATATGTCCAATCCAACCAATATGATAATATTTTATACACATAGGTATTAATATATCTAGCTATCAAAATCTTCTTCGAAGAACATCGGCCGTTCAATAAATTTGTAAAGTGTAATTTTTAGTTACTTTAAAGTGATTTAGATACTGTATTTTTTTTAAATATTTTCTATAGGTAGGTAGATAAGTAAGTTTTTTTAAATCTGGAAGTCACGTATGTGTTGAAGTAATTACCTACTTAGGTAAGTATTTTTCATTAAATCCTGATGTTTCTCTTATTGCTCCAGATAACAGAGTCACGAAAACATGACATTAATAATAATAATAGTAGGATATGACAAACTATAAGATTTAACGCTCTTTTTATCTCTTCCTCAACAGCCAGGTGAGAATCATTTAAATGAAAAGAAAAAAATTAAAGACTTGTGCGAACAAGGCCGTTACCTGGCTTCAAAAGAAAATACATACCAATGTAATAAATAACTGTCAGTGTGATATAAATGCTGAAATTACGCTAGCAAACGTTTTGGATAATAAATATGTGTAATTAGGTGTTTTAATTACCTACATGTATCCGTAACGATTAAACAAATGACTGCAATACGTGAACAATACTTTCAGACGATTTTCACGTGAATCAACGAAGTATGTACTTATGTACCGACTCAATATTAGTTTAATAAGTACCTATATGAAGTTACGAACTGCTAAATTAGATATGCAGTTTTCAGTGCTGAAATCAATGATCCTTCAAAGAAAAACATTTTTATTACCTGTTGTGACGCGTAGAGCCGTCAGCTGGTTCACATTTCAGTGATGGAGCGGTAGCCGACGATAAGTAGTAGTCACTGGATCACACTAACAATGCACTGACACCTTTGTAGAGTCAATTAAATTATGTATTTCTGCAGTCCTTTATTATTATGCAGTTTTAGAGCGTGCTGTTATGTGTGTGGTTTGTGTTGTATTGAAAGGCAGGGTGTCCCGGGGACCGGCGCGCGCCGCCCGCCCTGCGCGACCTCGGCCGGAAAAGCCCGAAGTGAAGCGTTCGCGGCGTTCGCTGGGATCGGCGCGCTGCGCCATGCTTTCCCGCCCGCGCGCTAATATTAGCGCGGATTTTCGCGCAGAGCTCGAGAGGCGCGCGTACCGCTGAACCTCCGCTGGTAAGTGCGTGCTGACTCGGACTGCACTGACCGCCCGCCGGTGGCCATCGCTTGTGTACCACGCATGCGCGCCGATACAACAAAACAAACAGACGCTGCCCCTTTATACATGTAATTATTTTTTCCAGATGCTTTTTTTCTAAGATCTACGACGATCTACTGTAGGTTTTATACAACTTCTTTTAGGTTTTACACAAAACATTTACATATCGCACACCTAGATCTAAAGAGAGCTAACTCAAAAAAGGTACTTTTTCAGGAGAGGCGAGAAACTGATTAATATGTCCATATGCACGCATGAGCTTTCTGTATAAATTTATATTTTTTTATAATAAAGCTAGCAGATTTATATTAGCTGAAATCTGTTTTAGTGTAGGTGGGTTTTGCTGGAATCCGATGGTGTGCATAACTCAAATCTTCCGGTTTTTGAGTTAGATCCCTTTAGACCTAGGTGTGCGATATATATATATAGATTTCTACCCATTGACTGAATAAGTACTTCGTTGTTATAAGGATTGTAAAGTAACTTTCCGTGCAGGTAAGTACTTAGGTAATAAATGAATCTAAAAGAATTACAAATTTAAAGTCTTAACTAACAAAAATATTTTGACGGCGTAGCCCTAGTCCATAGAGAAGATATACTTACTAGACCGGTCAAATTAGGAATTCACCTCGGAATGCGAGATACCCGGCTGTAATTTTGTAAATAGTTGTATATTGACATCCTTAAAGTTGTCTCAAAACCTACATATGGTAGGGTGTGAGCGTCCATTAAATTTCAAGGTCAAAGTGTCAAAAAATCGTTATTTTTGTAAATTTCTCATTTCCTATGGGTTTTAGCTTTTTGTCTTTGTTGGCAATATTGTAGAATACAAAATTCTCTACAAATTTTGTTTAAAAAATTTTTTTATACGGTGAACCGTTTTTGAGGTAAAGGCCGTTAAGCGCGCCGTCACAGCCAACAGGTGCCACGGTCGAAATCACGCCATATACAGTTGATGAACTACAAATATTATTAATTGTTGATGTTTACGCATGCTACTGTGTAATGCTTATACTTATATAGTTATATGGAAGTTTTTCACTATATATAAAATGAGAACATAATCATACTTACGTAATATTATAAAATCAAAAGCAAATGATCAATGTGCATAAAAAATGTTAATTTCTTTAATTAGTGCTGTGCAATTAACCTTATTAAAGAAATTAACATTTTTTATGCACATTGATCATTTGCTTTTGATTTTATAATATTACGTAAGTATGATTATGTTCTCATTTTATATATAGTGAAAAACTTCCATATAACTATATAAGTATAAGCATTACACAGTAGCATGCGTAAACATCAACAATTAATAATATTTGTAGTTCATCAACTGTATAATATGGCGTGATTTCGACCGTGGCACCTGTTGGCTGTGACGGCGCGCTTAACGGCCTTTACCTCAAAAACGGTTCACCGTATAAAAAATTTTTTTAACAAAATTTGTAGAGAATTTTGTATTCTACAATATTGCCAACAAAGACAAAAAGCTAAAACCCATAGAAAATGAGAAATTTACAAAAATAACGATTTTTTGACACTTTGACCTTGAAATTTAATGGACGCTCACACCCTACCATATGTAGGTTTTGAGACAACTTTAAGGATGTCAATATACAACTATTTACAAAATTATAGCCGGGTATCTCGAATTCCGTGATTCTTATCTAATATAAGCTAAAATGACCGGATTATACTCGTACCTATCTACAATCTTAACTAGGCCTTATCGATCTCGCGAATTAAATATGTCCTGTCACTGTCTGTCTGTGTTAAAGATAAAAATAATGTTACCTACTATTGATAGTGACTGTCTCATTACATGTCCTAATTAAGTTTGAATTAAATAGAAAATCAATCATGAAACAGAGAAATCAAAATAGAGTAAGTAGAACTCACATTTATTGTCAAACTGCGTTCAAGCGGAACAAAATCCAAATATTAAACAAAATTTATCTATACATACTAATATTATAAAGAGGAAAACTTTGTTTGTTTGGTTGTAATGAAAAGGCTCGGAAACTGCTGGACCGTTTTTAAAAATTCTTTCACCGTTCGAAAGCTACATTATCCACGAGTAACATAGGCTATAGAATATTTTGAAAAAAAAGGGATCCGTGCGAAGCCAGGGCGAACGTCTAGTATTATATAAAAAAGTAAATAAATCTCCTTAAATAGGAAAACCTGACTCGTGGGCCCACAAACATAAATAAATATCTTTTGACAATTCACACCAACTGATCTAGTCCCAAACTAAGCAAAGTTTGTACTATGGGCATTAGACAGTGGATAAATGTACATAAATACATATAATGTATCCAATACTCAGGTGCAGTGGCTCGAGTTCACAACACTGATATCTGCCCCTGGAAGGATTCGAACCCCACAGGCTGTAACATATATATTAAGTACGTGGAGTATTATTGCACATATCTTTAGGTTTTTTGTTATGTTTTACTAGTTACGAATCTGAAAGCCGTGAATCAAACCGCTAATAGCGTAAACAAAGGATGATTTGTGCCTACTTATAAAACAATCGGGTAAATTGAACTATAATATTAAAACCACAAAGAGGGTCTTGTCACAAATGCAGGAATCGTATTACATAAAGCTCCATTATTTTACGAGTTAATAGTAGGTAGGTAATTATTGTGGTTTTTGAACAGAAGGCACGTATACTAAGTACGTCCCTACTTGTATTTATATAAGTACCTATGTCTGTAGGTATATTTTTTAAAAATCATAACATTTTATTACTATCTCGCTGTTTCAAATTATTTTATGAAGTAAGAGTAGGACAGCGAGCGGTTCAATAACAGTTTTGTTAAATGAAATAGAACCGAGTTGTCCGAGTTATCGGCTGAGTCACCTTTGCTACTTGTGAAATTATAACAATAATGACATTGTATGGTACATTATCATTGTCCGCTGCGAGGTTTTAATCTTGCAGCTTATTAGTACTTATTTACATCACTACGAGTTGTAGATGTGAAAGGAACAATTTGAAAACTTAACGAATAATTAAGGTCGCCATATTCTTCCGGTTTTCCGGTCGCGTCTGATTAAGGTTGTTCCGCACCGCTATAATGTGTCATTTGTTATTATACTTAAATTGGTTTTGTTATAAGAGTTCAATTTTATGAAAACAAACAAAACCTCATTTCCTAGTCGTATAACACAGCTAATGAACTCTAACCGATCACGTCGTAAGTACCTACCTATTACGTAGGCAGTACTTACAAGCAGACAAGTTTTAAACAAAAAAAAATTAACTAGGTATGTGTGACAAGTTAAATGCTACTAGTTTTCTATGGACATAAGATTTATTGACAAGGTAATATTATTTCTACTAAATATTATTATTAAACGTTGTTAGTCGTTTAAAAAAAAAAGTACCTACCTACTCACCAGTTCTTTAAGTAACTACTCGTAACTGAAAAGGGTGGGTACCCACTTAAATAAATATAGGTAAGTACCTATGTCTTAAAAAATTATAAAGACTCCATCTAGATTTTAAGAACTAAAAGTTAATTAGTGAAACGGGTAAAATAAGAATTACGTGCACTTACTACAAAGTTTAAATTTTATTGACGCCATAAGTAGGTAAGTAAGTATAATATGTTTAAAAGGAACCTATTTTTAAGCGTACATGCGCTGTCGCGATATTATAATTTACAATCCGTACCTATCCCTACTAATATTATAAATGCGAAAGTAACTCTGTCTGTCTGTCTGTCTGTTACGCTTTCACGCTAAAACTACTGGACCGATTTAAATGAAATTTGGTACAAAGAATGTCTGAAGCCTGAGAAAGAACATAGGCTACTTTTTAACCGACTGCAAAAAAGGAGGAGTTCCACGCGGACGAAGTCGCGGGCAGAAGCTAGTGATAATATAAGTCTGTTACATCTTTACGCTTAAACTGCTTATTCCGGATATCATAAATTAGGGGTACCTAATAATAAGCTATTCAAATTATTACCTACTTAATTGTACAGACGAAGTAGTGGGACAAATCTAGTTACATAAAGTCAAATAAGGTCCGTACTGTTCCAACCAAATATTTACTGTAAGTAATATAATTATCTTATCAGTTTTGGTCTCTATGGTTACTCAGGGGCAAACAGAGTTAATCTCGCTAATCCTGCTTATACGTCTAATTAATAATGCTTAGGTAGAGGCAGGTAGTCAAATAGGCCAAGGATTCTCAAATCATGAATTAAGAAGATTTCTTTACCTACATTGAAAGTTGAAACGCCTAAAGCAATTGTATCGGCAATAAAATTAACTACCTACATTACGGATATTTGATATGGTTCAATCGTGAATATAGATACCTATTTATAGTTAACCTTGGTTAAACCTCAAAACGTAATAGGTAATCTTCTTCGTAGTAACCTTGTTTTCTAAGACTTAAATCTATTTCGTGATGATGACTGAATTTATTGAACCAAAAAGATGCTTTAATTTTACGCTAATCAGAGAGTAAGTATGTAGCAAAAAACTACGACTTAACAGTAATCGAAATCGAAACGTTACTAAGCACATTCTAATTCCAATAATAGGACAGATGTCATTACTTTAAAATTTAAATCGTATTAAAAGGTACCTAGGTACCTATCAACCTATTAGCAATGATCGTGTCGAAGTCAACTTAAAGATTTTTGACTTGACTGAATTTTGACTAGAGTCTCCTCTCAAGAGCATAAGCATACCAACTAGATAATAATCAATCTTATCGCATGTTTTAATCAAAATTAATCATTGAGGTCAAATACTTTCCACGCGTTGTTGGCTTATTCTCAGTAGTAATGATAACCCAACCCAATGTCTCTAAGCCCAATGTGGCGATACACCTTTAAGCACAGATAACAGTATGTGTATGTAAGTACACTATAATTAGAAAAAACCGTCTATAGAGTCTTTTTAATTTTTGTTGGTGGCAACCCAACTATAAATGTCAATGTAATGTAATAAATATAAAGAAAAGAAAAAGGTCTGCTTGAAGTTGAAATAGTTAACTACTTATTGTAAGTATTGTAACTACAATAGGTAATAAATAAACCTATGCCGTAGTGTTGACAAGTATCAAAACACAAACAATATTTAAGATGACTTCATTTACTGAAAGACAAAAAAGCCTTTTCAATCATCTCAAAAATGCAGAAGATCAGATCAGTTTTTCTAAATTTAACAAGGCTGAAACACCTCATGACTACGGCGTAGTCGATAGAAGGCAGTACAGAAAACTCAAGCATGAGATGAAACAGTTTAGAGGTAAAGAAAGTATATTTAAAAGACCTGAACAAAACATTACACAATGTCTTCGTGCTAAAGGAGTTCCACAATATATGAAGCATCCTCAAAAATGGGTATATTATTCCTTGTCAGACGTAACTCAGGATCAAATGTCAGATTCCACAAATTCTGCAACAGCTCATGCTTTTATCCGTGAGCTAGAAAACAGAGAAGCAGCTAAAGCAAGGATGGAAAGCGATTATGAGGGTCCAGAAGAGTTTGTATTTAAGAAACCAATTTTCCATATATCAGCTACTATGAAAAACACACCTGAAGCAGATACTCCTAAAGCTGTTTTCAAAAGTAGCAAAATAATCATGCCTGAATATGTTGTTGGAAGAGCACCTAAAAAAGAAAGAAAGGTTATAAACAAAAATCTGACAAGAGATAATTCAACCATTCCAAAAAATGCAGAATTGAAATTAAATCATCTTTATGAAGATGATGAATATGAGCAGGACTAACAGTTTACTTGTTTTATTTTAAGGACCTAATTTAAATTGACAACTATGTATTTACTTTGGTAGGTACCTAACCAATTTGTATAGCAAATAAGTTGGACTGTTTTGTAAATTATTTCCATTCAATAATTTTTTATTACTTTGCAATGTCAACTGCAAATCTGTACTCTACAATAGCTAACACCTCATAACATACTTTATTCAATTTGAGTTTGCATAGCAGTTGGAATGAACATGAAATATATTTTATTTTCACTTGGTTCTGTGAGCCCAGGAACCAGGGTAAACTATGAATGTATTTACACATGCTTGTTTTCTTTACTTTGTGGAAAAAAAGTTCCTTCATAACGAAGCACACAGGGCTGAATTAATATAAAGATTTCATCTTACTAGTAAACAAAAACTGATTTTGATGTGTTGTTTGTAAACATGAAAATGGCCTTGAATATATTATATCCATAATCCTTTTTATCTCATAAAAATATAAAAATCCAGGAGGATAACTTTATAATAATGAGGTACCTAAATGTTAGTTGATAATAATAAACAAATAAAATATAAATATGGTTCAAATGGTTTTATTTACAACATTAACATTGTGATATAACTGCTGAGTCTGACTTGATTTCCAGATTTTCTGTGTCAGTTTTGCTGTCTGTTGAGAAAGCACTTAGATCGCGCATCATAGAATAGGCATCTTCACCATCTGCATAGTACTTTGGTTCAATTTCAAGAATCTTGAAGCCAAGGGAGTTAGTGTAAAGATTAAGTGCTGCTCTGTTACTTTTTCTTACATGGAGTGAAACATATTTGGCCTGAAAGTAAATAGGAAGTGTTTAGTAGGTAACATAGCAAATCACTTTGACTACAGAAGATGCAACATGTGCATCATATTCTCAACTTCCCATCGTGCAGCTGTCGTAAATGTAGACTCAACACATACACCAATTATAAAACATATTTTTCATAATTATATTTACATAGGTACAAACCTGAAAGCATTCAACCATAGCAAGAGAAGCTTGGTTCATTAGTTTTTGAGCCAGCCCAAGTCGACGATGTGATCTCTTTACTGCCAATGATGTAATGTGGCCATGTCTATTATCCTCACCGTCTTCTTCCATTTTGGCCAAAACATAACCTGTTCATCAACATCAAATTATAAATATTAAAAATATTTACCTTGAACAGTTTTTTGCATTCCTTAATCTCAAAAATAAAATCAAAATAAACATACCAGTATAAAGTTAGAGGTATTTAAATATAAAAAAATAATTACCAACAATATGTCCCTTCTCATCTTCAGCTACATAACTGAGTTGAGGCCATGAAAGTCCATGGTAGAAGTAATATTTCATTTGATAGTTCTCTGGCAAGCAAAGCAAATTGCAATGCTGCATATTCATCAGGTCATTCGGACGTGCACAGCGAATGTTCATAATGACTGTAAGATAATAAGATATATTTATTAAATGTTATATATTAATATTAGTACTTTTTTAAATCTCAGGTTAATGCAAAGGTTATTAACCTTGTTTAAGTAATTGTAATATGGATAATTGTTTTATTCTCTTCTGATTTTCCTTAGTTTAGGCTGCCTGGTCTCTGAAGCAGGAGGAGTCTCTGACATACCCCCTAGTAGCTCCCGAACAAAACGAAACTTTGACAAGCAGCACTTCCAGACAATGTACCAGCCTAAAACAAAGAACAAAGGGTTATTTTAATAATAACATTAATGGTCTTCCTTACATATTTATTTACGGAGTAGATACTAATTCTTATGATATAGAGACTTAAGTATTGAAGTTTAAAAAAGCAAATTGGGCTACTTACAAAACAATACAAAAACAAAAACTAAAAAGACACTACATACGCAGGTTACAATAGCTAATATCACTTCCTTCATTTCAAACTAAGCATGGGTTTTAAGTTTGCCACACGATTATATATAACTAGATAAAAGCTACAGCAAAATATTTATATTGTTAATTATCAGTCTAACTCAGTCTGTTTTTGCGCGTGAGGTTGTTCACGCAGTGAGGAACAGCGCCATTTTGAACTATTCCTTCCAAAACATTGAGACTATCTCAGTAATTAACCGAACGTAATAACCAATTACTGTTAAGCATTTTACATACTTTGAATTATTGACAAAACCCTACCTTCAAGACGATATCGTTCTATCACTTCTTTCTAGGTTTTCTTTAGGTCCAAATAGAATTTAGACATAACCTATAATGTCCGAAAATTTTGACATTCATAAAAAAAAATAATGATGTCCCATCACTATCTCTGGGTAAAGTCATTAAATTTTAATATTCTATCTTAGTCAGTATTCGAGATGCATAGTTTAATTTCTAATATTGTACTACCTAATGAATGAAATAAAATATTTTTTTGGATGAAGCGTGTTAAATGTGTTAAGTAAGTAAATATCTTGTTTTTATATTATTTTGAGGATACTTGTTACTAATTAATATTATGTCTCAACCTAACATTTTGTCGAAACCTACGTATGGATTAGCTTTGGTAATTTAATTACTCTAATAAGACAAATAATTAATGAAATATTATTTTACTAAATAAAATAATCTTTCATTAATTTCATTAATTGGTTTTTAAAGTGATATTAAATCGCCGCAACGCGCCAGACCTCAGTGTTGCAACTGTTAAATGATTACAATGCTCTAAGACAATGGTGAATGCCGACAAAAAAAATATTAAATAGTTTTTTTTCAGACAGAAAAGTTTTATTACAATTTCTGTTCCACAGATTATAAAGAATACAGTTTTGACAGATGTCAAGTCGTCTTTAGACCACTTTAGACACAGTTGTCATTATCAGATGTGTCAGAAATCAGAATATTGTCAGTAAAGTTGAAAATATTTACAGTTACGGTTAATTCTACAAATGAGATTTTATGAAATTATATTAATTTCCATGATACATATTGAGAAACATAATTAATAAGAGGTTTAATTGGGCGCTCCTACAAGATGGAAGAAGAAGCCCTTGATGAAAAACTGTCCACTTCTGTTCTTTCGTAAGTTACTCGAATATTATGATCATCAATATCCCTACAACAGAATTATCTTTAGAAAAACTGCAGCTCGCTTAAAGTTTGCATAAAATAAGGTTACTTTTTGAATTACAATAATATATTGTACACTTTATTACAGGAGATACAGAGGCCCTACTTTTAGTAAGAGTGAAGTGGAAGCTTTATTAAATATTATAGATAGACATAAATATACAATCCTTAATAAATCTACTAATTCAACTGCCAATCAAGCTAAAGAAATATCATGGGAGAAAATTACAAAAGCATTTAACAGTAGAGGATTTAAGCATGAAAGAAGTGTAGATTCCCTAAAAACTAAGTGGGAAAACCTTAAGAAGGAGACAAGAAAACTTTCAAAAAACTTAATGGATATAGATAATGCAGGGTACAATGATCTAACTAGACATATAATGACCATGATGGCAGATGTGGAAAATAATACTGCATTGGACCCAGCTCAAGATATAGATGAAGAATTTAATGGTTTGTAATAAATGAAGTAACTATGTTGTGTTCTAAGAAAAATCCTTTAAGAATAAAATATTTCTTTTGTTGATGGTTAAAAACATACTAATGATGTTTTTTTTTCCTTGTTTACCAACTATATCAATGTTTTAAAAAACAATGTTGACAAAATAACATATAAAAATTATAAATAATTTTCAGAATCTTTGGAAAATGATGATACAAACAACAGTTCTAAAAGAAAATCTTTCTGGGACAGTTGTGATGAAGAAGATTCTAATGGTAATTTTATATTCTATGTACCCATTTGCTACTCACTTTTCCATAATTGCTTATACATATATTAAGAATTATTTTCATTTTACAGATGGAGATGATGGAAAAAGGTAAAAATTTACTTTAGCTCTTTCACTGCCCATTATTCTAGGATTAGTATAGGGATATCATGCTTGAAATGTTTATGAGAAGCCTTTTTATTAATTTAAACTTTTTACAAACATTATATTTTTTTTTTTAACTAGATCTAGTATTACACTTTTATGCATTATGACCCACTCCCTCTTCGGTTTCATTGCAGAACAAACCGATCACTGAACTTTGCTCCTCAAGAGTGTACCTTACTACTGGAATGTGTTAGAAAAGAAAAAAAACATGTATTTTCTAAAGAGTGTAATGCACAAGCCATAGAACTGAAGAATAATGCTTGGAAAAGGGTATGTATTTTATATGTAACTAGCGGTCCCGGCAGACGTCATCCTGCCCGTTCGAAATTCAAATTAGATAACTTTAGTTAGACAACGTTTGTATGGGAAAAGAAAAGGGCTGTTTTTAGGGTTTTTCCCGGCAATTATTCGATTTTTTTCTCGCCGTAAGAACCATCCTTGGACTTCAACGAACATTTAAAAAAAAAAATTGGCCAAATTGGTCCAGGCGTTGTCGAGTTATGCGCTTACCAACACATTTTGTGATTCATTTTTATATATAAGATATGTAATAATATGTTAAATTAAAATGCCTTTATTATGCAGATACCTTCAAAGCCAAATATATTATTGAATAAACTTTGTAATAAGTTTTAGTTATTATTTTTTATATTTCAGATTACACATTCTTTTAATATGAAGAGTCCACAAAAAAGACATCAGAAAGTTTTAAAAACAAAGTTTAATAATATGAAAAATGTTGCCAAAAATATGACTTTAAAAGAGATTCATAGAAACTTGGGTCTCAAATCTGCAAACCATGAAAAACTAATAAATGATACTACTAAGGTACTGAAATAATAATTATTTACTTTGTATTGTCACCTATAAGTATATGTATATCTTAGTTCAATTCTATTTGTGAGAGACTGATTGATTTAATGATCATATTTATCTAACACTTGAAAATACTTACATAGACAGGTTTCTCGAGGATCATACCCTCCCCGGAAAATAATCTTAACTATGCCAATCTATGAATACTATATTTTATACTAATTGCATTACAGAAAATTAAATCAGAGCCGGTGTTTGAATTGGACCTCGAGCTGGAACAGAACGATGATGACGGCGAAAACGACCATCACAATTCAGACAGTAGCCATAATCACCTTGCCCCTGACCCACTAAGTACAGTAGTCAATAGCGATTCAGGAATAGGTAAGTTACGAAATCTAGCCCTATAGATTTAATTTGTGTAACTATTGTTACTAAAAATAAATTCAAAGCATACATATTTCAGACCATATATTTATAATAGAATGGACATCAACACCTGTCAATGGAATTTCAATAATTATTATATAAGATAACTTTTTATTTCTTCTTTTGTTAACTATTGAAAATATTGTAAAGCTATTATGTTATTTTTAGGTTCAATCCATTCAAATTCATGCTGTCAAGAGAATAAAGAAATTGTGAAGCTAAAAAAAGATTTATTAAATTATCAAATGGAAACTGCAATGGTATGTTAGCACTCAGTTCAGTACATGACTCTTACGAATGGTTACTTCAAATACTTAAGTCTTGTATTTCAAATTGCAGTTAGAAAGGAAAAGAGTAGAAAAAGCAATGCAAGCTGAAGCAGCGGCGCAAGAAAGTAATTTAATAGAAACATCCTTAAGACTGCGGTCTGCGCGCCTGGAGGCGGTCGCCGCGGCTATGAAACTGCCTTCACCCCACCCCGCACTTTTATACACTACCGAAGAAACGCCGGCGCAGTCTTACTTACAGCGCTACGAACAGACTTAAACTGCGACATGTTAGTACCAAATACATTATAACTTTGTGTTAACCTATGAAGTAAATGTATATATATATTGTGATCCAAAATACGTTCGAAAGTCGATGCGTCCATGAGTTGTTGTTTGACCCACCGACCATCATGATGATAGAGGAGAGTGATATAGGATATTAAAAAACATTTTAGATACGAAAATTTGTATATTTTAACTTAATTGCATTTTACAGGAAGATAAATTATATAATTCAATATTAAAATTAATATTTTTAAATATGCATTTGTACAATTCTCATCTATAACTAACTAAACTACAACATCTATTGAAATATATTATACATTGCTAATTTACAACATGCTTTTTACATATTCTACCTCTATCTAGTTATGACAATATGTATAAAGTACAAAAAGTAAGTACGTACATAGGTACACACACAGTTCTATTGTTAAGTAAAGATTAATTTAAGTAATGAGCCACAAGTGTTAATGTCAAGCTTAGGTGTCCACTGGGTAACTAATGTTGATTTTATTCACCCGCACTTGATCAGTGGGATGCGAGTTAAATGTTACAAAAAAGTCTTCATCGTATTTTCGATAACACAAAATTATATCGTATAATTAATGTTTAATTACGTGCCGTCAGATGTGCTGTCTATAATCCCGTAAAATTTAAATGTTAACCTCGATACAAGACGTTTTAGTGACATGTACCTCGCGGCTGTTCCGAAAACACCTTTTTTTTTTCAAAAATAACAATAACACTTTTTTTATCGTCCCACATTGGCAATCGTTATTTTTGATTCCATGCATTAAAGAAGAGTCAATGCAATAACTAAACTGATAAGTAAGTACATAAGTAGGTAGGTATTATAAAAAAAATAATGTAGTTTTATAAATAACATCTGGGATATTTTATCGGTTCTCAATAGTTTCAGTGGACTCCTTGTATCCTTTAATCACCATTGTACAATTAATAGCCGAAAAATTGAGCAGTAAGTAATATTCTTGCTTTAATAAGTTACGATCTCAAAACGCAAGGGTCAGATTGAAGAACACAGATTTATACCAACAATTCACTTTTGCCATTTCCATTGTGTTTTATCTGACCCAGCAGCAAATAAAAGGAACATCATGGTGCTTACAGAATAATTGTATATTTAGTGATTCGATTACCGTCAAAACTTAAAAATGACATTAGCAAAATGAATACAGCATTAAACCCAATATCAATTTTAAGTCTTATTTCTGTGGTCGCATGTAATACCACGCAAAATGGTTATTTTATCCCTAATGAATGTTCAGTATGGGGTTAACGCCAGGGCACTCATGAGAGACAAGTTACTTGTCTGTAACTAATAGGACCTGACAGCTAGCCCTCACTCAAGACTAGCAATATCTAAAGGATTTTAACCCCCTATAAGTAAGGGACCATACACCTCGCTTAGTCATATAATATGAGCATTTAGTGAAATATTTTTTAAACTTATTCATCATGGATAAAACGTACATTTTCTTCCGTAAGTACATAATATACTAAGAGCAGTCAAAACTTATTGTTCCAAAATTGTATAAAATCTGGACGGATAACTCAACTCACTACGGCAAATGAGCATCCAGCAATTTAAGATATGTGGGGTATTTTTGCGAGTCAAAAATCCGATAGAAGTCGCTAGTAGTGAGTGAGGTCCAACTGTCATGTTCCACCAATCACAGTGAAAATATAGTTTTATAAATAACAAGTGGTAGTTTATCTCTCATCGATGGAATATGACACCTTCCTAGAAACAAGCGATATCTGGGGGATTTTTCACTCGCGAAAACCCTCATTAGCATTCCTCGCTAACGATAAAATACCTATATTCGTCGAAGCGTAAAAACTACGTTGATTCGTATCAGGATCCCGATAGCTGTTAATGCGATCATTTCTTTTTTTTATCTACTTAAGTAAGTATATAGACAAACAAGCTTAAGTCCGTGTCTTCGACTAATATAAAATTTGTACTCGCTCTGTTTCGTTTAATAACGAAGTAAGTACATCTTTAAGTTATTGTTAATGTTTAAATCGACTTATTTTTTTATTACCTTGATAATTTATAATAATCAGGTTATTATTATTCGATTACATATTAACACGACATCAATTTTAATGTAATTGTGCGTAAATGCACTCGTCATGAGGTCCGTTCGATATCATTCTAGCTACCCACTAGTGCGATATGAGTCATTGTAGGTATATTAGGTACACGCGATTTTTTGCGTCTTGATTACTATCTATCGTTGTGTTGCGTATTCTATCGGGAATCCTTTTAACTTCTAAAGGCAGCCTTCGTTTATTGTGAGTAGTTTATAATATTAATGCTAACATTAAGTAAAAATTTGATTTTGTCAATATATGGCAGTCGTATTGATGAAGTTTTATCTACTTAATTATAGGTACCTAGGTATTTCCTATATTATAAGGTATGGATATATTTTCTTTGGTAATGTAATTTTTGCACTCGTTTAGCAATTATTTAGAAGCCATAAGACAATTTGAATTGGCAGCAGTTAAGAAGGTAGGTAGGTACTTTACATTCACATCGTCATAATCTAGCTCCAAATATTATTATGGTGATTTCAAATAAGAGTAGGTATCATGCTGTTGCAATCTGTTAAACTCGAGCCAAGAAAACTTCACAGCCATAAAACAATTCTCACTCAACTTTTCTAAATCGAGCTCCATCAATGGCTCTTATTTAAGAGGGCTTTATAACCATACGAGTCTGACTTCTAAATGGGTCATCTTCATCAAAACTGATGGCATTATTATATTTGTAAACTTGCCAATGAGGGTGAGGCAGGGTTATGCGGCGTCAATGGCGTGAGGGGAGTTGTGGGTGCGGAGGGCGCTACGGCTGTTGCGGGAGTGAGGGGAGTGTCGATTGGAGGGTCCGCAGCCCTAACTAGCACTCTTCGTAAGTCTTGCGCTCGAGCCGCCAGCGTCCGCGCGGATTCTGCCATCTCCGTGACAGCGCTGGCGCAAGGAAACTGCTGCGCGGCTGCTTTCGTCTTAGCGACAGTGGTGGCAAGAGCGTCGGACAGAGCGTCCGAACATCGTAACGCTCGCGCCTTGAGACCTGCGTGCTGGGCACTCCTGTAGACCACATAGAACGCATTAGAAATAGAGGCAGGTGTAAGTAAAAACATGGAAGAAGGAAGCCCTAGGCGGATGTACGTGGATCAAATAGGTGAAAGACGTCTTAAAATTCCGATCGGATTATAAATGGATGTGTCTAAAAGTTAAAGAATCGAAAGAAGTTTGTTAGTGTCGCTTGAAATTACATTAATATTGTTACTAGACTTCAATATTAGTTCAATCATATTCAAACCAATTGATAAACATAAACGTACCTGTGAACTGTATCGCCAACATGTACAATTCGATGCGCGCTAAGCACCACAAACTTCCCATGTGCGAGGAATACGTCGGGAGGCTGTCCCATGTCGACGGTCCGCAGGAATGCTTCTACCGCGGTCGCAAGATGGGCGCCGTACGTCGCCGCTTGTGCAGCGTAGAAAGCTGCTAATTGTCTGTCGTCTGCTGGTAAACGAGTCGCTGCAGCTACTGCGCTAACCTGAAAAAAATATGGTGTCATTTTATCTAGTATCTAAATAGGAGGTTATGTCGGGTATTACCTTTTAACGCCTATATGATAGAGCTAAGATATGTTAAGCATGAAAAGAATTCTCACCTCGCCAGCATGGTCGGCGTCCCTCACAAGCGCATCAAAAGAAGCCCTGAGCTTGTCTGGCAACGCCGCTCGGATCTCCGCGTTCCGGCGGCCGACAGCAGTTCGGGATTCGAGCCGGACATAGTCATATTCTTCCGTCCATTCGTGCTCGGGTACTGTGCCAGCAGATCGTCTAGAATTAGAATAGACCACGTTAATAATTTCGAATGTTACCGTGATATACAATTATAATATGTACCTAGTAGGTATGTATGTAGGTAGTAAAATTTAATTGATCAATTAGACTTACTTAGTATAAGTACTTGTTTATACTACGTTGACGTCTTGAAAACTGTGATGTATTAATTTTAAACTAAAATGTTCATTTAATTTGGAGACCTCGGCTCGTCCCTAACATCGCAAGGTCATTTTATTTCAAAAAACATCAAATTACCAACCTGAACAAGAGCGATGCGTTCCCGTGTATAAAGGAAGCAGCCCGCCTGACGTCCTCGGTGAGCGAGCGCGCGCAGGCCACCAGCTGGTCGAGTGCATCCTGCGTGCCGTCGGTGGGCTCCCGCTCGCGCTCCAGCCGCTCCGGCGCCCAGTCGCCCGCGTCCAGCGCGCTCGTCGCCTCGTGAGTTATGCGCTCCGCGTCCTTCAACGCTTTTACTAGTGGCCGTAGTTTTACTGCGATGCCTGCCGAGCGATGATTGTATCAGAAGGAAGCAAAATTTATTTATGGCGGTAGAGTTGCACGAAGAACCTACCTCTCGAAGCTTAGAAAATACATTTAATGAAAATGAACTTTTTCATTAAAACAATTTTTAATTGTGTAACATATTAATTTACCTTTATCCTGCGCATCATGTGCGTTAGCGAGCGTGGCATCAGCGAAGACTGCGAGATCGTGCAGCGCCGCGCGGAGCCTTGCGCCCGCGACGCGCACGTCTAGCACGCGCGGCCGCAGCGCGCCGCGCCGCCGCCACCCCGGCGTCACATACGACAACAGCCGGGACACAGCCGCCGATGCTTCCTCCTGCAACATAATAGGTATATTATAACTTGATATCTATATGAAAACTTGACCGGTGCCAAGTGCGATGTATAATTATTAATTAGATATTTGCAATGTGAACCTTGGTCGACGTGATCGCATACGTCAACTAAGTGAGCTAATCAGTGATCCAGTAAATAATTTATCGTTGTGTACCTGTAGCCTTTCCAACGCTTCAAGCGCGGCGTCGCAAGGTAGCGGCAGCGCCCGCGACCGCGGCACATCGTATGTGCTCGAGGCAGACGCCGCTGAATGTACGGAACTGCCCGAGTTGGCTGAAGCACTAGATGTGGCTGACGTGAGAGAACCCGTGCCACTGCAAGCGGAATCTGCACTGGCCGGCCGCGGCGCTCTTGGTGCATCATACCTGGAGAACATGTCAATATACTATGTACTACAAATTATTTAAATTTATCATTGATCACATCGTCGTTTTATAACAAACTTAAATTGATTAAACGATGGACTTTCAAATGGACTTCCACAGTCTAAACATGTGACTAATATTGTCAACCCTTTTAAAATATTGCAAAGGTGTGGAATAACACGTAAACGTGAAGTTTGTTTTCATTAGTCATAACTATTTTACGTAAATTGATTTGGAATTTAATTCATTCAAATGAATCATTAGTCTGAATGAAAATACGAGTTAGCACCTAATAAACAACAAACAAGTTAAAGTTGGTTAACGAAGTTCTTATTATTTCTATTTGGGAACCATCACTGTGTCCGTAGGTAGGTTAAGTTATTAAATCTAGGCAAACTTACCAGTCTCCAATAGGCCTTGGAGAATCATACGTGCCGATTCTTTGAACTGGCATAGGTGCACGAGGAACATCGTAATGCGAACATTCTTCTATCTGAAATTTTTAATTTAAAGGTTAAAGATAGGTAGGTTGATAAACTCATATGAAATGAAAACAAAAGACGTAAATGTTCTTCATACAAGAGTAGGTACCTAATGCACAATTACCATGACTGTATTTGGTGTTGTTACGATGATGAATAAAATATTTATTAAAATTTAACTCACTTTTGTAAACGCTGGCGACTGCTGTGAGGGTAGCGGTTGGTGTGCCACGGGCGGCGGCGGGCGTACTCTCCGCCGCTGCAGGGCCGCACTGGCATCGAACACTCCCGCCACGACTCGCAACCGATTCCCCGGGCATATTCCCTGAAACAAACACATCACCCTGACCTTCACTATCTACTCTTATTACACATATTGTTTACGCGATTTAAACATAGAACGAGTGACTGAACTTAATTTCCAATACTGCGTAATCTGGTTAGTCATTTACCGCAATTTAGGTACAAATAATAAAACGACCTTACTAATAAATTTATACCTCTATTTTTATTAATTTTACTCGTATACCTACCTAGTTACCTAAATCATATATTGTTAACTATTTAATAATCCTCGTTCCAGAACACGTGCAAATTATCTGTAGGCGAGTATATTTAATCTATACTAATATAATAAAGATTAAAGGTTTGTTTGTTTCTTTGAATTGAATAGGCTCCTCAGACGATTTGAAAAAAATCTTTCACTCTTGGGAAGCTACACTGTTCGTGAGTGACACAGGTACCTAGGCTATAGGGCCTATAGGTATTAAATTTTGAAAAAAGAAAATATGAATCCGTGCGAATCCAGGGCGCCTGCCAGTTTAATAGAAAATAAGCAAAATGATTACAGTTTTTTATACCCCGTTTGAGTCTGTACAAGAAAGAACATAAACAACTAGTTACCTGGCGACCCCTCAATGAGCACAGCCACCAGCCCTCGCTGCCTCCGGTGTTCTGCTCCAACACTGTCAGCAAGTCGCCGCGACGGAACGCCAGCTCGTCCGGCGACTCGGCTATATTGTCATACAATGCCCGCGCCATGCACTGTAACAATAAAAAAGTATATTTGAATAAAATACCTATAATCCGGTCATTTTAGCTTATATTAGATAAGAATCTCGGAATTCGAGATACCCGGCTGTAATTTTGTAAATAGTTGTATATTGACACCCTTAAAGTTGTCTCAAAACCTACATATGGTAGGGTGTGAGCGTCTATTAAATTTCAAGATCAAAGTGTCAAAAAATCGTTATTTTTGTAAATTTCTCATTTCCTATGGGTTTTAGCTTTTTGTACTTGTAAGCAATATTGTAGAATACTAAATTCTCTACAAATTTTGTTTAACAAAAAATTTTATACGGTGAACCGTTTTCGAGCTAGAGGCCGTAGAGCGTGCGGTCACAGCCAACAGGTGCCACGGTCGAAATCACGCCATATACAGTTGATGAACTACAGATATTATTAATTGTTGATGTTTACGCATGCTACTGTGTAATGCTTATACTTATATAGTTATATGGAAGTTTTTCACTATATATAAAATGAGAACATAATCATACTTACGTAATATTATAAAATCAAAAGCAAATGATCAATGTGCATAAAAAATTTTAATTTCCTTAATTAGTGCTGTGCAATTAACCTTATTAAAGAAATTATCATTTTTTATGCACATTTATCATTTGCTTTTGATTTTATAATATTACGTAAGTATGATTATGTTCTCATTTTATATATAGTGAAAAACTTCCATATAACTATATAAGTATAAGCATTACACAGTAGCATGCGTAAACATCAACAATTAATAATATCTGTAGTTCATCAACTGTATATGTCGTGATTTCGACCATGGCACCTGTTGGCTGTGACGGCGCGCTTTAAGGCCCCTACCTCGAAAACGGTTCACCGTATAAAAAAAAATTTTAAACAAAATTTGTAGAGAATTTTGTATTCTACAATATTGCCAACAAAGATAAAAAGCTAAAACCCACAGGAAATGAGAAATTTACAAAAATAACGATTTTTTGACACTTTGACCTTGAAATTTAATAGTAGCTCACACCCTACCATATGTAGGTTTTGAGACAACTTTAAGGATGTCAATATACAACTATTTACAAAATTACAGCCGGGTATCTCGAATTCCGAGGTGAATTCCTAATTTGACCGGTCTACTACTTATGTTTCCGAAAGGCCAAATGAAACTGCGCCGAAAAAACATATTAAATGAACCTGCATTTATAATATATTTCCAAACGCTACAACAACTGTACCTAGTAGGTACAACGTAGCATTATCATGATAAGTAAATGAGTGCAACTGATTTTAATAGCTGTAACGATTACTCCTTTACTCCTATCATCGAAAATAGTAGAAAGCTTAGAAAGTTGCGTCAAAACATTCTTGAGTTAAATAACTATTAAAGAATTATGTTTTTGATAATGGTTTAGGAGTGCATAAGTACTGGATAGGCAGTTAGGCAAAGCATTCTTTAACGAGGTATCCCCGTCTGCGTGTGACGGCAAACTATTATTAACGCTCTCGTTATTAGCATTTGACACCCTCTCGCCCACATAATTTGGCGCATATGCAGTTGCAGCTGCAGCGGAACGGGCGCGTCCTAAATCACGATAATGACGGATAGCATTGTGCAACGTTTTGTGGGCGCGTTGAGGCAGGCCATGTCCGTTTCCGATCGCCGCGAATGTTTACGCAATTGATAACTCCATTACTTATGTCTATGCAATATGTGTTATAAGCTGAATATGTGTTATATATGCATTTACAACTGAGTGGTGTATAAGCATCGTTGTGAAAAGCTTAATCGTATTAGCGTATGGTAACCAACTTATCTGTCGATAAAGCATCATTACAAAAGTTTACACTATAGGGTTTTAATAATTATAGACTACCCTCCATATCCTTATTAAATAAAATGCGAAAGTCCTTCTGGCTGTTAGTTCTTTACACTTAAACCGATGATCCTGAACTGAAAATACTGATGGATTTTGAGTCTCAAGGGAGGACATAAAATATATTTTATCGTAGAAACTATCCCGTAAGGGTTCGAGAAGGGGGGGAATTTACTATGGAAGTCCTAATTCAACACAGACGAAGTCGCGGGCAGAAGCTTAATCCCTTATAAATTCATTCTCCGTACATTACTGTCGTCGCTACATTGCCTCAAAAGCTCAAAGCCTCATTGAAGGTACAATCACCTGATTTTGATATGTCGGTAATTTCAAAACTTAGGCTGTTAGGCAGGTACTAATTAAGGTTTGAATTTCTTAATATTTTTATACAACTTGATTAAAGTTGGATGGTAAAATGGAACTTATTAAAATACTTAAAGGTAAACAAAATAGTCAACCGTAAAACCTGGCGGAGCAACTATTAGTATGAGTAAATAATGTAAATAATTCATTTAAAATAAATCTTAAATAACACACTGACCGTTCTTTCCTGTGCTTTTTTTATGTTCCTCAAGTAACATCCTTTGCACCCACTGTACACATTTGAAATATACACACTAATGTTCACTGTTTGAGGCATTTTCGATAATATTTGAACTCTTAATCAAAGCTAGTTTGCGAACATGATTTCGCTACGATACATCCGACTACACTGAACCACAGTATGGTAACTGAGCTCGGGATGCGTGCAGTTCTATTTAATATGAAAGTGAACAGCATAAACAATTTACGTACTTGGTATGATAATGAGTCAGTAGGACGTCACTCACGCCAACTGGAGTCTAAATTAAAGCTCAATAAAACTAATAATAATATAATAACAAGTATTTCAAATAACTTCCTTAATGTGCTTTGTTTTTAAATAGGTTTTTTGTTAAATAGTATAAGTTGACACCCAATTTGCCTTTAAGTATATACTGTGCAATTTTTGCTAATTTACCTTAAGCTACCTAATAATATTTTTTAGTGTTAAACCTATCAGAGTAAAAAATAGCTATCGGTACCTATCACAGTAATTAATACATGGGTGACTTTTTATGCCCGTAAAAGAAAAAATATCTACTGATGATTTCTGATTAAATTATTTCCACGTTTTTAATATAAGCGGTAACGTTCAAATTTTGTCTCGTTTATACATTATACATAAAAATATACAACTAGTGCAATTGAACAAAATAAATCAATAAATATTATAACCGCAAGCATTTAAATTATAAGGTAGGTAGGTAAGTACCTAATGAAAGCAAAATTACTAATTGCTTATTGTCCGTTAATGCATAAGGATAAAGGAGCTTTTTTACACCCATTATGACGTAGGTTCGCTCAATTTAGCCACGTGTGTTAAATGTTGCCAAGTGAACCGATTGGGTAGTTTTCGCGCTCGAGTAGAAGTGCCATGTGGTAGTGGGTCGAACCATCGAAAATCAATGGCGGCTGGGGAACTCAATGGCGGGGCGGCGACCTACGAAGGTCGCATTTTGCTCCCGTAGTACGCGAAGGGTTAGCACGCATGCGCAATATTGACTTCCCTAACAAAACTATCGGACCCCTAGATTTTTCAGTTTTATTAATAATTCAACTCTTACCAATATTCACTATTTACCACACAAAAAGCTATGTATGATTCTAAATAACTTGCGTCCATTTCATTTCTACACAAGTTTTGAAAGTTATAGATGCTCTTAGTCCAAGTTTTAAATAGGAAATGCTTGGGTCGTTTGTTAGTTATTCGAAGAAAAGTCAGTCAGTTACCTACCTACTATTTACAGTTCCATAAACCAGTCTAGCTAAAGATAGCTTTATAAAATAAATTCTGTGCCTTTAAGTGGATTGAATATAAAAAAGCTCAATCAGTATCAGGAAGCAGCGGCGCGAGTTTAAATTGCGTCTGACTACATCGATGCACTAATAATTAACTATAGAAACTCCTCTACGATTCCGTTCAATGGGTACGTATAAATTCGAAATGTACAATTCAAATGGGTACTGCTAATGCCGTCTGTTTTTTTAATTTAAGTAGGAAAAGTCAAAAAAGTTTTCTACACTTTAGTGATAGACTATCGTCAGCTCAGACGGCTATGCATGTATTAGTTATTTCATTCAAATGGTTTCATTGAAATTATAATATAAAATGCGTCCTTGTCAAAGAGTTAGTCAAATATGTCGTTCTTGTGCTATAAAAAGGGCATGACAAACAGACTGACAGGATTTGTAGAGCCATTTATCTTCAAGACATTTTAATGGAATTTTCTGGTTGGTAGGTACAACATGGTTCCACTTGTAAACTGAAGAAACAGTCGTTTTGAGATAAGCAAATTAGAGACGGGCACTAGTTTATTTATCTACAAGAAGCCAAGAAGCGTTTATTACAGCTGCCGCTCAAGTGGTTGCAATTTGCCACCGTCTACAAGTTCTGTGCATCCCTTTTTGTAACGCATTTTTATGCAACTTCCACTCAATATGTAAGTGCATCGAATGATTTAGATAAAAACTGCAATATGGTGCATAATGACGACGAGACTGTTTTACTACCCTGCTGATTCATAAAGTGGTTTCTTCACTAACTCGACATCATCATATTCGTTTAACTGCTTCAAGATACAAAAACCGGTCTATTCTAATTCAGGATTACTTAATAAAAACTTAATAATGATATCACGTCGTTGGATCGTTTATTCCTACTTTAGCGGTTTATAAATAAAATATGTACCTAGTATTTAGAAACTGTTCGTATTAAAAAACTCTGTCATTCTTCTTTTTTTCTTGATTGATGCGATGCGAGTTGATTTCTCATCGCGCAGTCAGTTTTCTAAATTCTTTGTAAGTACTCACGATATGCGATAAATCTAAATGGATACCTAATAACTAGTTTTTATAAAACAAGTGTCTGTACATGTTATGCAAAATGTACGGTCGATATCAGATATGTATATGTAAGTTACCCTTTTAGATAGGTATAGACGTTTTATCATTCAATATTCAATCGCCCGGCTACCACTGAAACAGTCAACGACCTATTGCAGTTTGGCTCAACTCAAGAGAAAACCGGGTCGATCTGAAAGTCAATATCGTTTGAAAGGAATAATAAACCGCCAAAAAAGTAGAGGAGAACGATAATGCCGAAGATCTATACGATTTCACTAGGACACGTCGAATTTAGTTCTAACTACTTAATCACTAATCAGTCGATATAATAACATCGTGTTCCGATTGGTCAGATTGAATTTATATTACGCAATTTCATATAAGTAGGTATTCGTTTCGAGAATCGCTAACCGCTTCTTTTTCGAGTGGTTTGGTGCCCCGGAGATAAAAACACCCTACTCCGACGTTTCGAATCCTCATAACAATATTCATGTGGGTTAACCGAACCCTTTATTGCAAATTTAAGGAAAAATATGAAATTTGTTCAGAGTGATTTATAAGACTTCTACGCCCGGGGCTGGGCAGATCACGTTTCATCACAAATAAGTACTATTGTATTTAGGTAATTTGTCAATAGATACTTACCTACGTATCGTTAAAAACTTAAGTGTTAAATTTGGTATGGCGAGACTTTACTGCTTGACCAAAACAGGATCAAAAGGGTTAAGTCGGTTGGTTCCTAATAGGCGTCTTAATAAAATTAAATGTCGACATCAACATAAATCTATTACAAACTTTTAGTAGGTACCTATGAGATCGCATCGCAGCTTTGTTGAGGAGAATATTAAAGGTTGTAAACGATGTGTGTAAGTTGTTTGTGTAAAGGTGGTTCCCAGCGGTGTTCGTTTGACACGAAATATGATGCGCCGGACGCGAGTAAACATTTGACCGAGACGATAGTCAACTATTATACATGTCGGCACAGACACGATGATAGAACTCTGCGGGACACTACTTTATTGTAGTTACTTTTAGAAAGTAACACGCCTAAAGGATTAATGGATCTTCATTTAAAATTAATTGCGGCGCTAAATTGTTTTTTTTTAACTTTAAATCTACCTAGGTATGTCTACATAATTTTTGTTTTCTGTAATTAGGTACCTACCAATTAAATAAATTAGTTACCTGTTTCTTTTAAAAACGTGTCTTTATTTTGCTTGTTTTATGTTGATGCATCAAAGTTCGGAATCATGGACTTATCACATATTAGAACGTAGTTAATATGATAATAAGGATTTTATTACAGTTTTATGGTCGAACGTCTACATTACTGTTTTTATTGGAAGTTTTATAGTCTCAGTTTACGTAAATGGTCCGAGCTGTACGATTGAAGCTGCTAATGCTGCTATATAGATAGCTTATAAAATAAAACATGTTTGAAACTGTATCCACGTATTACAAAACATCACCGCAGGAGCACACGTGTCGACTGCAGAGGGGAGCTCGGCGCCCGGCCGAGGGCGAGGGGTCTCTAAAAGAAATGCAATTTTCAACTGCATTCTGTAGATACGGAAGAGGATTCATAGGAATACAGACAGCTTTCCACTTTTTACTCGTGTTTTTCACCAGCTATACTTTTTAAAGATTCTGCCGAGACTTTTTACAATGGAGCCGCTTAACAACGGTATCCCGTCAGTTCTCGTTAGGGACTTGCTTACTGAAAAATTGCAGTTTCATTTGTAAAAAGAAAAAAAAGCATGTCCTCATTTCTGTTACCCAATTATTTGTCGCCAGTCGTCGCGACTGATGCCAAGTATTGCAGTTCTACTCCAGCCTGCGCCTGACACTTGTAGCTTGTGTCTGTGATTTGGCATGTGTCCAATTTAAACGCGACGTTTACCTACTCTATTAGATACTTACTTACACAATCTGCCGCGTGATTTTAGCACAGTTTAACTAATAAAAAAAAAGATATACCTATTTTAATTACGTTAAACTGGTCTGAATAGGTATATTTAAATGAATAGGTAGGTACTTGTTCAAACAACTTAAATGCTATTGTTCAGATGTTTCCAAGGCTGTGTCAATAACATTTACCTACATGTGATCTCATCCAACACTTAAATTACGTACGCTAATTATTACTACATGTTTATATTTTATTTAACTTCACAGAACATCGTTTTCCTGCAAAGTAAAATGCACTCATAAGCCTATTGAATATAATACAAAAATATTTATAATAAGAACTAGCAATGCGTGAAGTGAAGAAACATTTAAAACGAAATTCTGATAAAGCACGTACAACCTATGCAACTGTTATTACACTTGTCGCGGTTTGATATAACGACATCGCCCGCGCGAGTGGCGGGCACTCGAGGCTTTGTACAATTTCGTCGGATGCAGCGGAGCCCGGCTCGAGAGCTCTGTCTCTGATTAAACTTTACCCACACACAAATTTGCTTTATTTGTCCCCATAATCACTATACTGCCTCCCATTTCTTTATGGCGTAAATAATAGAAAATGTTGCCAAATACTTAATTTTTACTTATGTGTATCTCACTTGCAGTAGCAGAGTAGATAAATTAATTTCAAAGGACTAAAAAGTAATTTTACAATTCACACTCATATATAAAAGAGGGTTGCTTATCTTAAAATTATTTTATATAGAATATTAGATAGGGGAGAGCATTCATTCAGCGCCATAATGGCATCCAGACAGTAATTATTTCATACGCACCTACCTAATTTACATATTTCGCACGGCCTCTCAAAATGTATTTTATATTTTATTTGCGATAAATTACAAAGTATTTTTATATATTTTCATCAAACTAGGTAGTAGTTCATAAAAATCAAATTCCAGAAACAGGAAAAGGCCTGCTCCTTTGTATCAGTTATGTACCAGAATTCGTAATTTTCTACTTACCTACTCCATAAATGTATCTACGATTACTACCCAATATTCATCCACCCATAACATACCTTCGGTCCGACCGACAAGTTGTCAAGTTTGAATGACGATAACTTTCCTTCTAAAACCATGTTTCAAGATGGTCGAATGGTCTCTCGAATGAAGTAAGCAAACAATGGAACAAAGTTTGGGGCCCGCTGTCCTTCCCCGGCCTAGACAGTGTAATGGGCCTCTTGAGACGTGCCTAAGTTGCAGTGTCATAAACTAGACCATACTACGAGAGTGAACTTATTTTCTGAATGATTACTTTTTAATTAGATCATACATTTATCGCGATTCGATTCATGAATTTAGCTATTCGCATGCTTAGAAGAAGAAATATTTCCGATCAGTTTAATTCAGTTTTATTCGAAGTTTTTTAGTGCAAAAATGATTTGCATCGAACTACAGTATTAGAATATACGTATCTATAACTAAGCGCGGCTGGATCTTGTAATCATAACATAATAATATGACAGTACGTATGTAGGTACCTACACCGTGGAGACATAAAGTTACCCGAATCTAAATTTAACAACAAGTGTAAAAAAGATAAGATTGTTAACCACATAACTATTATTTAATTTCAAAAAATGTATTTTATATCAAGTGGAGAATTTCATGAATCCCGTCGTTTAGCAGCCGCCCCTCGCTATCAAACGTCTCCCGAGAGGGATAAAGTCTTCGCCACCCTCCAGGATTTTTTTCTTATGTACAATTTTAGTACTTAGCTATGGCATGGTATGGAGTACTCTCATTACAGTGCTATTTTCCTCCCCTAATGTGGGCGAACAATACCATAAACTCTCTATACAAGACGTATATTCGAGGCCGATTCTGCCCTTTTCATCAAAATAAAGACGTATGGTTAAGCTCATGTACAAAATTACTTTCTTCCTTTGTTCCTGGGTTGGTACTGTTGGCCCTTTGTAATCAAGATTCCACCGCCATAATATATTAACAAGATTGTTACCTAATGTCACGTTGTGATGTTGCTTATTCATGACATTTGATTAAACCCTAATAATATATGAAGTTCCTCTACGTGATGGATATCTTCATTTTGAAATCATCGAAGCGTCGACTGTATTATATAAATGTATACGTGTGTGTAGTACAACTAGCAAATTAAACTTGTAAGTAATTTACGTGATTTCAATCAATTGGTCTCTGTACCATATATGAGACACAATCTTGAGCAACGACGCAAGCAGTCTCCTAAGCATGGGAACTCATGTGATATAATGATGTATCGACTCGATAAGACTGCGGTTAGGCCTTTTGGGCGCCATCTACAAGCAGGCGTGTAAGCCGCAGCGACGGCTTGATGAATGGCCCGTCGGCTAGCCGCTTCTGTGTGTCTATCACAGGTGCTAGTTACGCTCGCTTCTGGCTAAATAGTTAAATACACCGTTTGTTCCCAGCGACCAGCGACACACATTGTATTTAGCTATCAAAATGTGACTGATAATATTGAAAAGAAATTAAACACCTAAATTTCTGATGAATCTGATACAATACGTCTGATATAAGGTAAACACACTCTGAAGTTGTGATCGCTCTGAAAATTCAAAAGGTAGATTCAGAATATAAACTTTAAAACGATGCATTAAAATGTGAAAAATTTAATTAAATACTTCACTTGTTTACCTACTTGGCTTTTTTTGTAACCATGTATAAGTAAATGAGTACTATTGCTTATTTAGGGGTCGGTAGACAATTTGCAATAACCTCCTGTTTATGAGTTATAGGTAACAGTTTTAATCCAAGAATTTTTATGTTCCAACATACACTTTGCGACTAAGACTAAACAGTTTACGAACTATACGTTGGTAATAGTTTGTATGGGTTGAAATATTATTTCAGAAAGAGTGCCTATTTCCGGATATTTCATAAACTATGGGTAGGATAATATTGTGAGTTCGTGACACACCTACCTAGTCCTAGGTCGTACGTGACTCTTTTGTACTCGCACTCAGTACGCAAATAAGATAAGTAAGATCCGTGAAGTTCATCCTACCTAAAGCTGCGTTAATATGACTCATAAGGAAAGACGATGAATTGTGTGGGATCAAGTTTAACGTCCACTATTTTTATTTGTGTCAATTATGAGGAATAATAATCATCGGAAACGAGGCAATGTCTAAAATTAACTAAAAAAGTATATGTAAGTAGGTAAGTACCGCCACCACTATCGCAATATATCCCAAATATTTAGATTATAAATTTTATATTTTTTCTCTGGTAAAATAATTAAGAATTACTTTTACTACGATTAATATATATTACCTTCATGAATATAACGATAATCAATTAACATTTGAAAATTCATAAATGGACCACGTACTAGGTACGTCGACGTGCCTTCGATTTTACATCAGACGACTCTCAGACTCGTCGCTCGCTTTTGGGTTACTCTATCCTTTTCTATAGTAAAATGTGTGTAAGGGATAGCCTAATAATTGTGTGTTCTTTCGTGGATAGGATGGCTGAAGCTATGGATCCGTTGGTTTGACGTGACAGCCACTCCAATCTGATGCGCGCTCGAGTGCGTACTCACGTCCCTCCTCCTGACAGTGACACGCCAGCTTGCACAAGTTGAGTTTGCAAATTGCTGGTATGTATATCAGTACGCATACACATGTCTAATGGACATGTCAATCACTCCGTGGTAGCAGTTAAAAAATATATAAAATCTAATAACAATTAGAAAGCTGATAGGGCTATAAAAACCCGTTAGAATAAATATCACTTTCTCAATAGTTTGCAAATTAACCGTTATCGAGATTAACTCAGCAATAGCAATCCACTCGAGAGTCGAGACTCAGATGGAATTGGCTCAACGACTCTCCAAGTGTAAGCAAAGCTTAAAAATCACTTAGTCTACGCCATTTCTGGCGCCCCTCTCTTCTCTAAAGCGGCAAAATCTAAAGGGAGATTGCAGATATTTTTTATACTGAATCCATGTCAATCCTTAAAGCCGGTTCATGGTACAATAACAAGTACTTATAAGTATTAAAATTGTAGTCTATAATAAAGATTTGAAAACCAGTAATATAAGTTACTGGTTTTCAAATCTTTATTATAGACTACAATTTTGAATACCTACTTGCCATTCAAAGTTTCAAGAAAATAAACTAGCCATAATATTATGACTACGTAATTCACACGCAAATAGATTGAGTATTCACTGTGTTCAGTTAGTCGACAGATCATAAATACAATAATATATTATTTAAAGTCGCATTTTGTTGTATAGGTATCTGAAACTTCTTGTAGGTTTTATGTTTTAACCTACATCCAGAAATAACGAACTGTAGCTACGACCACGTTAAATATCGGGATCTGAATAACAAAGATTAGACCTCCCAGCTGGTTTTATTGCTCGGTCAATATTATTAGATAATAAATAATTAGCAATGTCGAACTGCAAGCTTAGAAGATATGGTGTAACAGTGTGCTTAACATTGTATAGAGTGACATAGAGCTGTCTAGGTTCACTGAATATTAATGTCATTGTCCCATAGGGAGGCTCCCTGCATTCGATTACGATGCAAATACAAACCAATATATTCGAATAATTGTAAATCAATGGTATGAATTACAAAGCGCTTACAAACTGATACGTTTAATTCGTACTGTAAAATATTTGCATCTGTACATAATTTTACTTAGAAAGTACAATCATAAACTACGTATATCTTACTTACTACTTACCCTCATCGCGAAATTAATGGAAAAGGATACTTAACGTTTAAGTGTATTACCTGTAACCTGCCATTGAAGCATTTAAGAATCTAATTCCACTCTACGCATGAAACCTTACGATAGCATTCCTAATGGAATGAAATGAATGCCGTAGACGTGGATGTAATGACAATGCTCGTCATTCCCGAATTGTACCTACTGGGTGAGGGGAGCATGTGGTCCGGGCTTAGTAATCTCCCCGGCTGCAGTCGGGTCACGCGCGTGTGCGATTGATGACAGATTTACCCGATTTACCGTCAGAAATGCGTTATCATGTCGTGTCGGATATTAACTTGCCCAGCCACAATCAATTTTAAAGTTATCTACTGAGGTATCGTGTATAATGTGGTGTACCGATGAATTATGTTGTAGAGCGACATAATATATTATTGTTTCATAATTGTGTTTGAGCACTTTAAATAGATAAGTTGCAAATATTGATCTAACGTTGTCCTGAATCTAGTCCATTAGCTCTATTAAATTTATTTTCTTACTTCTCATTTATCTAGTAGGTTTGTAGGTATACATTTTGCGTTTCATAATTATTTGGGGTTCCGTGTTAAAACTCTGTTAAAAGCTTTCTCTTAACGAAACATTTATAATTACTTAAACGATGTTTACAAAGGGCTGGCCTTCTCATGTAAACAACACTATAGCGACGTATCCCCATCTTTGTAGGTAAAAATTAATGACTCGTGCCTGATTGTAGCAGGTATAAATATTTGTACCGCATTTAAAACCGCGCAATAAAGCTATATGAGGCATTAAATCCGTAATGTATATTGTACAGAACTAAAATATTGCAGCTAACCGCAAGTTAGATATAACGTACTAAAGGAAGTCAATGAAATATGATACGGAATGTAGTCCAGGTGCAGGTGCCTATTCATTCATATTTTGCATAAGTATTTCCATTAACAATATTTTGCAGTATGTCTCACTTGTAAACGTGACAAGATGAGGTAACTCTCAAGTCACGCTTATAAATAGGTACCTACCTACTTACGTAGCTATGTAATTGTCTACTGAATTGTTCAGTTTATTAGCTAGTAATTATTAGGTCAAATTAAATGGAGCAAGTTAAAATACGTTAAAAGATTAATCAACAATCACCATAATAACAAAATATGCAGGAATGTGGACACGACGCCCCTGTAATAAGATACAGCAGCCACTTGCTTCATTATCGCTCCATTCAGCACAAATATAGGTATTAATTAGAAAACATTAGGTAAGTATATATGTAAGTAACTATCATAACTTACCTAGAATGGTGCTATTTTATATAAATACGTATTATTACTTGCAATATTGCTTCTAGACAATTATTGTTTCTGAACATCATCAAGTAGGTAGCTTCCTACAACAAACTTTCAACTACAGTGAGCTATTAAAATTAAGCTTGTCAATTTCTTTACCATTTTAATAAGGTATTAATAACTATAGTCGGGCCAACAAGTAACTATTTACTAAAATAGACTTGGCGCACTAGATAACACCACTCGTGATGCGTATGACGCTGTTTATGATAGTACTAAGGAAAGCAGGGCGTCGACCATACTGATTTATGGACGTACGAGATAGTGCAAATTATTAAAGAAGCTCTAGACCAATATGGACCTAATGACCAAGAGTGGGGGTTTAATTGTATTTGAGCAATGCAGACACCGTGGTACGTAGTCCACAGCAGGCGCCTGCGACCTTGCTTACGCGCATGTCTCGCGGCGCGTCGGCGCGGCGTCGAAGTTGCCGCTGGAGCGAGAATGTCCTGACCCGACGACACGATATGCGAATAAAACAAGATACAAGATAGGCGCCGGCGCGCCGGCCAGCCGCGAACGTATGCTTACCATTGGAACAAGTTACTATGCATGCTAACTAGGAGCTTCAAACTTTATCCGTAGTTGGTATTAACGTAAATGAAATCAAACTGTATACATTTTCGAAAAATGCTCGCGTACGCGCGATGGTTTCCATGATTAACTATTATAACAGTTGTACCATAATTCGTGTGATTATCGGTTACACTGTCTCTGTCGGCAATGTTTGCGTTTCAGCTTCTACAATTAATTAAAGTTTATACTTAAATCAAAGTTTATTTTTTGTTAAGCAAGCTCACTTTGTAAATATAGGCATAATAATTTGCTGATAAATATTTATCTGTCATTATATGACGACAACTTACAATTCCAAGTATTATATCATTTATTAAATACAAAGCATTGCAGCGCAGTTAGAACTTTGCTGATATTTTGGATCACATGAAATCACATCTCATCTGTGATCGTTAGCGATATACGCACACAACAAGTGGCGTACGAAGGAGCGAGATTACACCTCTGATATAAATCCACTCCGTAAACATTACTGACTAATCGATTTCGTGTTACGGTCATGCAATCCATTTTCAACCCTGTCAGCAAGAAAATACGTGTATTTTCTCTGTTGTCCAATAAAGATAAGGGTTTCCTTAAAGAAGCCTCTCCCATCCCGAGATGCCGTAATCCGACGAACCTATTTTTAACATCTAGCTTCTTATATTATTACAAAACAAATCCATTGTTTTCTGTGTGTTGTCACATCAGTTACTATGAGATATTTATATCTCTTACAACCAATTTAACATTGATAACATTTTTTTCTTCTTCTGCTGCCACGTTTATGAATCGGTGAAAAATTGTGGAAAGAAATATGTTTGTCACAACAGAACCAACAAGAAAAAATATTTTTATAAAAATTGTACTGTACGTAGGTACAGTACAATTTTTATAAAAATATTTTTTAAATATAACGTACGTATACGTTATAAATATAACGAAATCCTAAAAAGTTCGTTATAAATAAACAAACGACAGTGCAACTATCCCAGACAGAAATAGCTTCATACTAAAACTAACAAACGCCCGTGTCCCGACTGTCTTTTGTCTAAACTGCTAACGCGCCCGCAAATAGTTCCTCGGCAGTTTTTAATTCCACGACTGTACGGACGTGTGCAACTTCTGCAAATGCAGGCAGGCGCCCGCCCGCACCGTGCAGCACTCACAGATAAGTAGAAGCGCAGTGCCGTGGAAATGCTTGAAGATTTACGTAGAGCTCGAGAGGAGCTTGGATGTCTCGGGTGTGAAAACTTAATGCTGTTGAGTACTGAAACTTGCTCCTATCTGCCGGAGCTTACTGCAGTTTAACTTATGAATGTTTTTGACACGTACACCCGTATTTCTTAAACGTTCCACTTTACTATAGTAATTATTAAGAGGACTGTGAACCTGTTAATTTTCATACAAAAGGCGATAACGTTTTACACCCAGTAAATATAGTTAGATTTTTATAATTTTTGGATATGTTGTAGATATAATGAGAAACTACGTCTGTACGTTTTGATTTTTAAGAAATATTGCTTACGCTAAAATTTATTAGCATCTAAAAATCTATATGTAGATCTAATAATCTATATTTAGATCTAGCGTAAGCAATATTTCTTAAAAATCAAAACGTACAGACGTAGTTTCTCATTATATCTACAACATATCCAAAAATTATAAAAATCTAACTATATTTACTGGGTGTAAAACGTTATCGCCTTTTGTATGAAAATTAACAGGTTCACAATCCTCTTAATTCAAAATTATGTGTTTATCGTCATACACTTCGCTCGAGTACCTACTTATGTTCATAATTAATAACGAATCCATTGGGCTGGACGCAGGCATTCTCAATGCACTTTTTATTTACAAGATGTACTTAATTTACTTCATCGAATATTAAACACAAAGTCAGACGGAAGTGTCGATAATTAAGTTAAATTTATAATGTGGCGAGCGCCGGCACAAGCCGGAGGGCGGACGGCAGATAGGGCACTCAAAAGATAGGGAGGCGTAGTCTGATTAAAAGTCAATACTTATAAAGTAAAGTTTCATTAGCGCCCATGAAAATACTTTAATACATTAATGCATTTAGTAAAAAGTCGAAATAATTAGTTTAAGTAACTAAGTTTTCCTGGACACAGTAAGTAAATACAGTTTTCCTTCCTTCCTCTACGGTAATGGATTTATCACTATCCTGAATTAATAATGTTAGTTTGAAAGCAATATTGGTTTATGAAAAGTAAGACCTGAGAGGAGTTTTCCTTAAGAAATTAACCTATAAAAATACTAAAAGTATGTTAAGTTTCATTTAATCTATTATTCTCAGGTAGTAGTAGGTACATGAGCGGGCTAGCGATCGCGAGTAGTAGATTCAAATCCTGCTGTAGGTAAGTGACTATGAGAACCCTTAGAAATTTCATCTAAAGTTAGTAAACATTAAAGCTAAAAGGGTGCACAACAACATAACATGATTAAATGGATCATTACTACGTCATAACAAAACAGCGAGTGAGGGGCGCTGGGCGCAGGATTCTGGAAATTATAGTATAGCGATGTTTAAATTGCATATATTTATTATTTACTACATGTCTGCACGCCGGACATAACTATAAATGACGGTTTATGTTAAACTCTAGAAATTAAAAGTTTTGTTTCTATGTTGCAAATAGGTACCTTCAGTGGACCGTATTAGCAAATACAGCAGAGAGAATTAATTGAAAAAAATTAAATTACTTAATATGCAATAAACATACCAATGATGCAATATAATCATAATCGCATACAGAGAATGTTTAGAATTGCAGTTTTAATATAGACCATATTATATACGAATGAGCAAATTGTACCTATATTGTAATGGGTAACTGTTCTGATGATTACCTATCTAAAATCAAGCCATTGTTATGGGATCCAGATTCATTGTTTATTTGCTAACATATACCGCTCCCAGTAGGCAGTGTGTCAGCAAGAACGCTTCCCTTTTTTCTTTTCAGATTTAATAGTATGTAAGTATTCATTAAGTCAGCATGGCAAACTTAATTGAGTACATTTGCTATGCTGACACAACTACTTACTGATAGAGAGGTATCTACTTAATTATTTTCGTAATTAATACCGTTCCTAAAATCGAATTCATGTTCAATAGTCTGAATGACTAAATTAATTGTTACGTATTTATATTTTATCTCACAAAAATACCTGGAATATAAATTTTAAGAACAATACAATTTGCCTAATTTAGATTAGTGGTAATAGCTAATTTAATGTCCCATTGAAGACGAATATTCAGCAACTCATACAACATTACCAAAATCAGATCAAGTTTAAGGAACTCTTATGAAAGCTGATGAGGTTATTTAAGAAAACACATAAGAAGCACAGCACTAATCAAGCCAAAACACAATAAAATAATATATTTTTTTGAAAATGTACTTCCTAATTTGATTATTTAACACCTAAATAGCACCCGGAAAAGAAACGTTTATCCAAATAGGTAAGTTAGATTTCTGTTGGAATAGGAACTGAATCGACCGTTTTATTTAGAAATAAAACGATCTACTGAGTGATCTTAAGCAGCAATGCGATCCAGTGAGTTTATATAAGCAAGAGATTTCATTGCAGGCACTTGCATACGGATGCAGCTTATTTTCAGATGCAATGACCGTTAAAGATGCATTCCTAAGCTACAATAACCACCTAACTATAGAGTTAAAATCGTGTTTGTAAATGTAAAACTATTTCTGGTAAAATTCGGTAAAATTAATCTATTTCGGAAATTGAAATCTGTTATTGTTATATTCTGAGAAAACTAATAATAACAAATCCTTTGAACAGGGTGTGGCGACGATGTGTGGACCCAATATGCACACAATGCATCCATGTCAGGTTGTGAATCTAATTTAAATTTGAGCAGCTAAAAATAACACACAAATGACGTTACATCCGCAGCTACAGTTACGTCACTATCGTTCATAATACGTTCTGCTTTTATTGCATTGTTAAACTTAACATGTTTCCGAACATTGGTTGTTTATGAAAAGTGAAATAATCATAATATACATATCATTCTATAGTTACCAAATGAGATATTAAATAGCGAAGAAATGCTTTATTTATCCATTTTTGGCAGTAAGTAGGTACTTTGATATTAAAATTTATCTACTTAAGTAGGTAGATACATTTTTATTATCAGAAGTAAGTATAATCCATTAACCTTGAATAATTTTTCCATTATTTTACTACATTTGCTTCGCGGTATGTTTTTATATTTTCCTTTATCTACAGAATGTTAAATGCACATCTAACAAAACAAACACGTATTAGGTTAAGGACCTAGTCTATTAAAATGCCGTTTTCACCCAACAAACAGCAATTACAAGCTTCAAGTTCCCAAGTGATCGATCTCTTGTCGATTGGGAGTGATTATGACTGACGGACGACGAATTGAGGCCGGAACGAATGAACACATGGGCTGTGACCAATCGCACCTTGATTTATGTAAGCGGGTCTTGGATGTGTGTTTGCAAGCGTATTGTACTGTTGGTACAAGACAAATGAAATAAACACTGAATTTTCAGATACTCGGTTTGCATATTGTATTTCTTTTATTTCAAATAAATAAAATAAAAACAAACTTGAATCATTAACCGGCGTATTTATAAACACAAGTAGTAGTCGCGTTGTGATTGCCTTCGAAGCAACGAAAAAAAAGGAGGAGGTTCTCAAGTCGACCCGTATTTTTTTTTATTTACTTTGCAAGAAAAATAACCCATTTTCTGTTTAAATTGCAGGGAGCAGACTATCGCAAGGTTTAACGAACGTTGTCACTTGAAATAAGGGACTAAATTACTTTTCAGTTTCTACATTTAGTATATAAGTTATATAATAGGTACTAGACTAGCTTTTGCCCGCGACTCTGCCCACGTGAAATTAGTAATTACAACATTGCATCCCCCTTTTAACCCCTTACAATCCTTTTTCGCAATTAAAAATAGCCTATTTTCTTACTCAGACTCTTCACTATCTGCGGCGAAACTTTTTATATAGAATTTATATTTTTTTATGATATTGTTTTGTTTTATTATTAAGTCACCTTTTAAAATATACTTTCAACGTGAAACAACTATGTATTTTATTTAAAATCCAAATAGTGGTTGAAACTATCTGTGTACCAAATCGGTTTAGTACTTTTATCATGAAAGCAAGACAGACAGAGAGAGTTACTTTCGCATTTATTCATAATATTAGTTAGGTAGGAGATACGATAGCTAGCTACATACTACTTAAATCAAAGTTAACTAGGCAAAGGTGTTTTACAATCCTCGTAACGTAATGTCTGACCTTTACCATAAGCAAACTCTCCGATTTCGTTCTCTAGACTAGCACTTTCTACAGTCCTTGTCTCTGGTTCACGGCTGCAGGCTGGTAGCTGAGTCACACGGGTCACCTCGTTATCTGACGTAAGCCGTGCATATGTTAAACGATTTACTTAATCACGTTGGACAAGGATTGAATCGGAACTCAAGCTCTTTTTATATTTTTGACACCAATCTTATGTGAAGAAGCTCAAGTTTAAGTACTTACCTAAGTATTTCTACCATATGCCAACTTTATATAATGAAATATGTGAACCTGATGACATACCTACCTCCACACTATTAGGTACTGCACTGTTTTTGTAGGGGAGTCTATTTAATATGCGATGTTTTTTTACAAGCTTTTCAACAGACTTTAGATCAATAAAGGGTGGAGAGCGCCAATGTCAATAAAACCGGGTACTATATTTAGAGCAAATAAACCGGATCACATCGCATAAAAACTATAAATAGACTTATAAGAAAACGAAATAACAATAAAAAAGCATTCTCGGTGGAGCAATGCCGGTCACTAGTACCTAAGTATTAATCAGTTTCCTTGAAGTTTTAAAATGTACGGTATTAGATAGGTACCTACTTAAGTACTTACCTAAGTACCTATCTAGTACAGTACATTTTAAATAATATCATGATATTATAAAAACAATCAATTGAAATTGATTCAGTTTATATTAATGTATATTTTATGTTATAATAGCTATCTATACTTAAGTTACATTTACACTTCATTCGATCCTATCATAATTTTACCACAGGCTCAAAAGTCGAAAGTATTTTTGGAAAACATATAAAAGTGTAACATAAACCCGCCACAATTGGGAATGGTCAACTTTCGGTCCTTGTCATTGTGTGGTCCGTGAATAAATTTTCATTGACAGCAACATAATGGCCACCAAAGTTAAAAATTCCAGAAACTCATAACGCCTCACATTTCAACAGGAACCGCATGCCGAAACTTTTATGTGTATTAATGAATGATCTGACAAAAAGTGCTCCAGAAATCTTAACTAATGAATGGCTGCAAAACTTACTAAGTAGGACTAAAAAAATATCGTCTTCAATAAAAGGCGGAGTCATTTTTTAGGCTTCGTTGACGGTTAACGCTTGCACACGTTTAGAACCGTTTTAAAAGTAAGTAAACTAATTTTAATAGTCTTGACGTTTCATCTCCTCTTACACGATATTAATATGTAAATTACATACCACAATGTTAATTTTTGACGCATATAGGTATATGGGTCACAGAGAAAATTCTCGGTCATTATGACAAATATTGGCGTAAAAAAGTAAATAAAAAGCAGTATTTTTTTTTCTAATGGTATCATTAAACACCAAATGAGCCGCAGCGCCTCTACTCTCACACACTTCTGGGAATGCAACTACCTGCTTTTTATAGCCGAGATAAGGGCAACACAAATATGCGCAACCGACCGTATTCGATTATTGATCAGTAAACCACTGGGGGAGATAGAAACGAACAGACTGGGTAATAATATATGGAAATAAGATGACCCAAAACATTTTTAATCGCAGTCCAAACAAACACATATTGCATAGATATATTACCTACTAGCTTCTGCCCGCGACTTCGTCCGCGTGGAACTCCACCTTTTTTGCAGTCGGTTAAAAAGTAGCCTATGTTCTTTTTTTTACCAAATTTGTAAAAAAAGCCTGAAAATATTGTACCAAATTTCATTTAAATCGTCCCAGTAGTTTTAGCGTGAAAGCGTAACAGACAGATAGAGTTACTTTCGCAATTATAATATTAGTAGGGATGTAGCCATTTTCATCACAAGGATAATAACACATATATGTACTATTATTTAACCTACGCTTTGAAGGCTCAGTGACACTAACGGCCGTTATCTGCACAATTGTTTGAAAATCCATATATGCCTCAAAGAAAACATCACAAGCCGACACGAGCACACAAGTACGGCGACAAAGGACAAAGGTATACACACTGTCATGCAGCCGTGAAATTGTCGAGGCGGATTTGATTGTCAGCCTCGACGCTCACTTTGAGTTTGTCGGCTAAGAAGGCGTCTCGCCACAGACACAGACGATGGATAAGACAGAACCTAAACACAGGACATGAGAAGTAGATATCTAGATCTAGAATCCCTTAGGTAACATTGTTTTGATCCGATGAGTTTGACGTCCTAAGTACATTTTGTGGATACGTACGCCTGTGTTATATTATTAAAAAGTCGATCTTGCTCAAGAAGCATAACATTGAAGATTCCTGAAATGCTGTGTAAGTGGATACATATACGTATAATATTATATCTACCAACCGTACTAAACTATACAATACAAAATGTAGAAATAGAACATGTAATAACTTTGAAAATAGTGTCTTCGCCATAAATAAAGTAGGCTTTCTTTGTGTCTTTAGCTCTTTTGCGGCCGGTCATACATCTCAAGCAATAACAAGTGAAGACGGACAAAAAGTGACGGTCATTAGATACCTTACATCTTGTGTGACTGTAGAAAGACATGCAAATATAGACAATATCGTAATAAAGGAGATAATGTTAACTGTAACGTTGTTATGCCAAACTTGGTATTGTGAAACTTAATTGCGACTCACTGTTTAGATTTGTAACTATGTACCCACCTACTTGACGTTCACGTAATCAGGCGGATGGATGTCTTATCTATTACTTGAACTGGATTATATAGGTACCTGGAAAGAAGAAAAATATTAATAACAATTATAATATATACTACTATATATATACTAACTTATAATATATTCATTGGTATAAGTTAATATAAGTTCGATCGGTTTACGAATTTAAAACCAAGATACAACTTTTCTATCATTAAGTATCTAAGGTATAAAACACAAAAGGTGCTACACGAGTAGGTAAGTGTAATAAAAAGCCTCAGTAAGCAGCCTACATTTATATTTTCCTTTTTTGACAGTGAACCGTAACTTATAGACCTTAAGCGTCAGCCGTAGGGTGGTTATTAGATGACAGATGAGAAGCATTCGAATGTTTTATTGCGCAGGGTTTTGTCGAGAAACGTGACTTTGGAAGGTTGTTGACCTTTCTACTGACAAGCTCCTGTAGGATAGAAAACGAGAGATAACGCACGTCTCCGTAGCCGGGAGATTGTTTGTGATCTTGATGCGTATCTATCCTTTTAAAATCGTTTCAGAATATTCCATAATTTCTATACGATGTAGATATACCTACCTGCCACTGAAGCGATAATACCTACATATTTTTACTTAATATGGAATACGTCATACCTATAGTTAAATAAAATCCACTTCTAACCAAAAAAAAACACTGACAAAGACAGTATGTGGTACCTACTTACCTATGTATCTACCTATAATGTTATTATTTTCTTTCGGAGCAATTCAGCAAAACATCGAGTATAAAAGAATCGTACTTATAATCTACCACAATAAAAACAAAGGATGACGTGAGAGTTGGAGCTACAGGAAACAACATTTCATTTCATTTACATATTTTAATGCGCCTGGAAGTAAACGAATCCAAACCGCGTTATAAAAAGAGATTGCGCGCTCCTTCCGCGCAAATCCATTCCCGTACGCTATAATGACTTTAGTCTCTGTTGTTTTAAGAATATTAAATATCATTTCCATGCAATTTAAATCGTGCAAGTTACCTAAAATGGGAGTTTTAAAAGAAACTAAATGTCACTTCATAGGTCGTGGCAACAATAACGCGGAATTTTATTATCTCTTTGCTGCTACAAAATAAACAAAATTAATTTGTGAAACTAGTTTCTCTTGAAGGCTGCGCTATAGAAGGACCGTTTGCGGCATAATTAATCGTGCTGCCGCGGTACAAATTGAAGCACTCTGTTGGTTCAGTGTAGAAGGTCCCTCTTTAATGTTTCGCTTTTCATCAAATGGAACTAAAACGATCTTAACTATTTAGATTATAACGCTTAATTATAATCTGCATGGCTGTTATTTCAGTTAAGTGTATATCTTAATAACAGGTATTATACGTAATATTATACCGAGTAACGTATATATTTAACTGATCGAAAAGTACTTACTGACCCCTGTTATTTGAATTTTATAGAACGTTAAGTGATACGTACCATATGAAGCATTGAAAGTATAACATGACTGAAGTAGCTTATATTATTAAATTATTATTACACATATTATAAGTGCTCTTTTATTTTTGCTTATGTCATTGCGTAGTTATAGATATTATTTAGTGAGACATAGCACTCGGGAGGGCCGAGGCCGTCAAGGATGCAATTTTAAATAATTGCCAGTCTGTAACCGCAGTACTGCGCTTAATGCATTCATTTTAACTCTTGGCGGATAGTTTCGCAATAAATTTTGCATTTTATTGGTGATCCAAAACGTCAAAATATTGCTCAATAAATGATCCAAACTCCGATCTATGTTCTGTAGGTATATAGATACCCCTCTTTCCGAAAAATTAGAAGCCGTACCTAAATTAACCTCTTGGACACACACGTAAAGGATTTTTTTTATAGTAAAATTAAAAGAAGTGACTGCAATTTGTACTATTGCAATAAAATAAGTACTTATGTATATGTAAGCAACATTTCAAATGTTACATACTGCTTCATAGCCGTCAAAATGTCTACCACTAACTCATTTTTTCATTTACTTAAACATTTTTCATTTAAACTTTTAAGCAACTTTACATAATGTCTTTGGATAGGTCCGGACTTATCTACTGGACTTTAGCAATGGCCGCTTGTTGGGCTTTCTTCTTTGACTGACTGCTTATATAGGAAATGTGTAATGTTCCCTAACAACTGAATATACATCGTTTTGATTAAATTATTCTCCATTATTCTCTACAATTAAAACACAAAGGACATGTCTCCGACAGTGCAACATGTCCGCTCAAACTAGAACACTGGCGCCTGGCGTCTGTAATAAGTGCCTGCAGTTCCATTGTGCGACAAAACGGCTTGTCAGATCCTAAAATAAACATGAATATGAATCGATTCTGTCTGTGTGCGAAATGATGATAAGTATCCACGACAAGCGAAACTTTCGATTTCGAATTGAGATAAACTCCGGAAAACCGGGTCTCTTGAAGGCCGCCCACTTATTGAACAGGAACTGCTCCAGAACAGTTTTTATATACCTATTATTATATTGCTAATCGGTCAATTACTCACTGAGATACTGATGTGGATTACTTTCCAATCTCGATTACCTATATTATTAATTATTTGAACCTTATAATTATGTTCATACTGGCGTGGGTATAATTATAATGAGACGTATCAAGTATTTTTCAAATTGTTTTGTTTTATGCATTAGTATTATCATCTCACTTTCAATGATGATGACTTATCACAGTACGCAGCATTAAAATTTGTCGATGGAACACGTGTTGAATAATTCATTCGTTTATAAGCGTCGATCAAAATAAAGGTTGTATCGGGTTCGACAGCTATCAGTGGTCTATTTGCATATCAGACATGTTCCGACGAGACGGTCGGAGTGTCGATGCTTTTAACATGTTTTGTTTATCAATAGCCAAAGCATCGAAGGAAAAGTAAAGTACCTACTTACGTAATAATTGTAATAACACTCATAACATCGATATTACGAACACTGACAATATTTAATTTTGTTACTTAGGTAATATACAATCTAATTTGCGTACATTTATTTTAAAGATTTAATTTCCGTTAAACGAATCATTTCCTACCGCCGTATTTAGTAAGTTTGTATAGGTAGGTACGTGCTAAATACGGCGGTAAGTTTGTACACACATACCTACTTATATGTATAATTTAGGCAAATAAGTCCATATTTTTTTTTTAATATTAATAAGTCATTTGATTAGTGTAACTGATTTTAACTGCATTTATGTACGTTGGTTATTTACGACGGTATTATTGACAAGTATGTTTACAAAAAATGGACACGACATAACACCACTTTAATTTAGTAAGTAAGTAAGGTACAGCTTTCGAGGTCTCATAAAAAAAGTGATAGGTGACTGCGATGCGTCTTAAACGGCGAAGTCACGACGTCTAGCCACCTGATGATATCTTAACAGGAGCTGGGCTGGAGCCGTTTGACGAATTTGGTAAAGCCGGATGCAAATGCATTACGAGCACGCACTATACCTACGCCTATCTTTCATCAAAATTATGACTTTTTTAGGTACTTAGATGCATCCACAAAATATAATTACCGAACTACAATGATAAATTATGTAGTACTTACCTACTTACTTTTGATAAAATAAAATATATGTTTTAAGTCAAAATGAGTAACAGCTATTAGATAATAGGAATGCAGCGTACTAACTATTAACATTTTATTGAATCAGCTCTAGGTAGCTATAATCACTTCACCCGCAAGTATATTACATACCTAAAAGTAGACACTTTTCGTTTTTTCACTTCAAAGGAATTTTTAAGATACAAACATTAAATAAAGAATTCTAATCAGGTAAAATTTTGATTTATTCCATAGCTCCGTCTCATTAAGCATTCAGAATGCAGAGTCTTTTATCATTTTTAGGAGACACAACGAATGTTAATATGTCCGTAACGTGTTCTTGTACACATTATTTCTTATAACCACCTAATATCAATTTGTTTAAACGTGACCAGTATTTAGAGTCTGTAATAAAGAGCATTTTTGGGTGCGCGTGTAACTACTTACTCGGCCTTCCTAAATTACTTCCTTGTACGGGGAATAAAGCATGGGTAGCCATAAGAAGTTCATAGATACTGATAAGGATATTTTTTCCCTTTCTGAAATATACGAGAAAGTATAATATCCTGATTCCAGGACATTTATTTTTCTCAAACGTAGCTTCAATAAAATAAGTTCCTTCTAAAATATGAACCATATTTGGTACAAACTTACATACTTAATTCTCCTCTAGAGCGCGTTGCTGAAATTTCCCGCTACATCCGAAAGCATACATATTTAATACGAGGCAAATCGAATTTCGTAACATCGTTACAAGTTTCAATAGCGGAGCGAAGTCCTGCGACAGCGAATTTGACCACTGAATACACCGTGCACCAACCTTCACCCCCGCGGCTCTCCAACACCTAACAGCTTGTTAGCAGTTTGTTTGCATACGACCCACGAAAAGCCTCCTTTATCCTCCCTGAATAATTTCACTCTATCTATTGAACACCAACAGGATATTTAGGTATTGTGAACTCATCCTTAGCTTGGCTATTGTTTGGTGTTTTGTTTTCAATATCCTGCTATGTACCTATAGGTCATTTTGTTTTGATACCGTACATACGCGTGTGGTAGTTACTAAGAAATGGCATAAATACGTCATTTACCAATTTATCACCATTATGATTAAATTTTCTTTCCTTTAGTGATTATTATTAAAAAGTATTCTTAAAAAAATGGATCGAGAGCACATCGGTGATTGTTAAGAGATAAGTAGAGAGCAAGTAAAGCATCAGCAATATGTTGTCTAGCCGAGTTAAGACACCAGTACATAAACAAACTGCGGCACCCAGACCAACCACTTTCGCGAAACTGGGACCGGCTTTTAGCAAAAATTTGATCAGTGAAAGTAACTTCGTGAGCCCGAAGGAAACACTCGATAAAATTAATCGACTCTCCTTCTGTAATAGATAAATCAAATAAAATTTCGCCTCAATTCAATTTTACAAAATCGACAATGAGCAATCGATGACGAATTTTTAACAATCCTTAAAAATCCATTATGAATCATGCAGCAGCGAGCCAAAACGATTGTTGTGAAATCACTAGATCGAATGATCAGCGAGAAGTATGAGTTTAAAAGTGCATTGGTCATTACAAAATAAATAAAAATGCGCCTCTAATTATATTGTACTTAGTTAGGGAACCTAGACAGCAGTTTTTTACTTACCTACCTAAAAAACTTCGAGTAATGTATCAGTACGCTGAGCTTGTTACCTACTTATTCAATACAATCAAAGAAGTTCTTCAACCATACTACGTAACCTTAATTATCAACGAGCTATGGTGCATCATATCTGTAATTGAACCGACCAGATAAGTGGAATAACGAGGTTTTTTGGAAATTTGGAAATGCCCGAACGTAACAACGGACCTGCTCTATCCAATATGTCCTTCCGCCTGCGGCTAAAATGGTTTATTGCACACTACGCCAGTTCCACTCGCAAAAAACCTAACCATCGTATACACCGAGTTCGCTACGAGTCATCATGATAGTAGGACATCAATTCCTGATAAATCCAAATATGAAGTAAAATAAGTAAATAAAGTGTCATTTTGTTTAATTATCCAAATTTACACTACCGACCTTTCCCATACATACATATAAGGCCAAATACAACAACGCATAAGCCAGACCGACAGATATGGCGTCAATTTGCAGTAATGCGTCGTGCCGGCAGGTTCAAGTTACTTTTTACACCGCACACGAGGTCGATGACCCGGTCTAAAGCTAAACACACGGCCACGCAATGCACTGAATACTGCATCAGGAAACATTATTCGACCTTACCGATTGCATTATTCAGGTGACCTTTTCTCAGGATGACCTCTCTCTGCGACGCCATTGATATTCTTTATTTGGCTAATTCAGTATTGTTTTTCAAACTACCTACTTACAGTTAAGTATTTTATGTACATACGGTGTTTGTAAATTGGTATGTGAGAAATTGATATATCATTTATTAATCACGTTGAATTGATCCTCAATGTTATGTGATACCTGTTATACCTAATGTTTATTAATTAATGTTCAAATGCTTCCCACGTTTCATGAACAACTACCTATTCAAATTGAATTGAAAAATTATACTTGTATACCGCCATGTGGCGGTATACAAGTTAAAATAAATATAGGTAAGTAGGGTGCGTCGGGGTAAGGTTGAACGAGATTTCGATGAGATAAACAATGTTTTTTCTAAAGCCTCATAATTTGAATCGTATGAAGCTGACGTATATGAAGTGATGTTTTTAGTAAAGTTAATGAATGGTTCTTCCTATCTTTCCACAAATGGGCCTGATTGAAGGTGTTTTTCATGTATAAAAACGATGGCAAAGTTAAACTTATTGCAAAAAAATCGTGGGGTAAGATGGAATGATGAGGGGGGAAGATCGATATAGTTCTTAAAATCTTTAATATCCATTGTAGGTCCATTTGGATTACATGCACCGAAAGCAATTTTTTTTCTCTATTCAAATATATAAATACATTTTGAAAATACCTAGTTTTAACTACCAAAATGAAATTTTGTTAAATATAATATTTCAGTCTTACCCCACTTTGTATTCAGATGATATGCGGTTCTCAACCTTTTCTTTTTATATCCTAATATTTAAATTTTACTATCATGTAAGTACACAAAAAATGTAATCATTTCTTCATTTAAATAGACAGGTAGTTAAACTCTATTTAGCTAATATATTACAACTTTTATTTAAAATCTTTTTTTTTTACACATGTTTTCATGAGTTGTGAATATTACACTACTCATGAACGAATCATACAGTTTGACAACCCCTGACTTTTACTATGGGTTTCATAATCGGGGTAAGTTGGAAAAGAAAATATTGCCGTCTTGCCCCTGGGTTTTACAAGCGGTGTAAGATTGAAAAATATAAAAACTTCAAAAATATAAAAGATATGCAAAATCGGATTTTATGTATCAACTAAAAAAAAATTATCAATAACACGTATCAAAAAAACATATTTTTAACTTGCGTGTAGAAAAAACTACGGAACGTGGGGGAAGATTAAAAAACGCATTTATCGCTCAAAAACATACCTTGTCGAAAAATTGCAAAAAAAACATATGCCCTCACACCTGACGATTATCGCTGACTGAGATAAGGAGCGCAATGAAATTACCTACAAAACTCTGTAGTCAGTGTTAAAAAATATGCACGGAATAGGCAGCTATGAGGGGTTTTTCATCTTACTCTGTTTTTCATGTTACCCCGACGCACCCTACTTACTTTATTTTTGGACTATGCACACTCCTCCCTTTACGACCTAGTACCTACCTAATCAAGACGCTAATAAATATACATTAAAGACCGGGATTGATTAAGTAAGAAATAACTTGTATTATTCATTTAATAATTAATTTTAATGACGAAGCAAAGGACTACGAGTAGTCGTACGTCCTCCCTATAACAGTACTCAAGATTGTCGCGGAACGCCGTGACGCCGTCAGTCAGCAATTTATCTCGTCGTAAATGTAAATGCAATAATTGCAACAACTCGTGGGACACTTCGTCGCATCTCAACTCTCTCGATAACGATATCTCCCCTTATTCCGCTCAAACGAGAAAACGATTTTTCATGTTACACATAATAGGTACACACATCCAATTGAAGATTCTGCCCGACGGCGCCGAACAATTTCCTGCACTTTCGTATTGGCTACTACTCTATACAAGTTTCGGTTAACGTACGTAGGCACTCTAATTTTAATACATGTATATATTATTAATTTTGTTTGCTACATTTGCCAACTTACATTGTCTCTCAACCTTTGTTTGTAGGAAGAATCAATGATTGGGTGTAACCTATATACCTACCTACTCGTATTAAACAATAAAATTAAGCTACATACAAAATCAGTACCTAATACCTAAAAAAGTTAACATATAAATACAACACATTTGTACAAGAGCCAGACATCCATAACATGCGTGTGACCGAGTTACCTAGAAAATTTACAGCCAGCCTTACCGCTCACAGACATCCAAACAGGCAACAGAGAATGGTAGAAAACGCAATATTTATTGGACTTATATCCCGTAGCACAAAGCATGTTATGTCAAAACTGAGATTGATGACTACCTGTGTTAGTATGTAATGTTTTATATCATGAAGTTAGTTAGAAATATTTCCGTATTAAGATGGACAACCCTCGTCCGGTTCGATTCCATTATACTAAAATTAATTAAAAATACGTCCTACCTATACCTTGATGCAAATTTACAAAATTGGACCATAAAACTGGCTGCAGGCAACCGCAAAGTATTTTTGACATGGAGATTTACGGTTTGATTTAATTTTGACCACGCTCTGTGAATCGGTTCATATTCATGCTTATTTTTTGTACTTTATTAAATTGAGATCAACATAATAAAAAATTGACTATTATCAAAGTTAATATTCTGACTGGCATTATATTCGCATAGAATTTGGTACTTCAATAGGTAGTTACAACTACACCGCACCGGTATGTATACCACGCTAAGAATCCAGGATACATTTGAACTGATCCGTGTCAAACGGTAGCACTTGACTTCGGACGATTCTCATTCTGTCACGCTTTATATAACAAACCTCTTTGACTTAACTATCTTATCGTCGCCTTTATTAAAGACCTTTAAAATAATACATAGAAGGTTTCATGTCGAGTGCACTAGCATAAGTTAAGATGTTTTAGAATCAAGCTACGACATAAATGTGCACTTGCACAGTGCACCGAAGACATCTAGTTAGAAAGACAAACAGTATGGCCTTAAGCGTTAAATGAATAAGGTTGATTTTTGATTACTCCAGTTAGCGTGTGAGGCGCCGCGGTTACCAGACGCTGTCGGTTGATTACGTTGTTTTAAACTTTTAACGAGTATTCGCGCTAGTTTTCACTTCGTGCCTTATCGCTGGAAGCTCTGCTACATGCTACACATCAGCCACCTCTTGAAAGTATTCGATTAAAGATGAGGATCAGCTTATCGTGATAATGGATGCTGTCGGCACACCGCGTTTGAGATTTTCGTAAAAGATAATCAGTCATTGCATTTAACGCTACAAATTCAATAAGTAGGTATCTTCTAATTAAGTTTGTATTTCAATAATATCATTTAAAACATGTTTTTCTACCAAACTAAGTTAAATACCTAGTTAGCTAATATTTTCGTAATTCCGCCATTTTAATTGTTTATTAAACCTTGAGAACGTTGACCTAGCCATTTGCGATACGCAAATGTCGCGATTTAATAAAGTAAATTAATACCGTATTTCCAAAAGCTGTAATCAGCTGAGAATTCGTTATGAGCACATGCGAAATGAAAAGGTGAACAGGGTTATAGTTGCCACTTGTCAGTAGCTACTAGTGGTGGAGATGTCCTCACGCGCGGCGCTCGGCCGGCGCGGGCGCGCGGCGCAGGGAGTTGAAGCGGCCTCGAAGCCTGCCGCCTTATAAGGGGCTGGCGGTCGACGAGCTCCGTCGAAGCCCGCCTTGCGACAGCCCGAGCATTTTAGTCACGAGCCCTAAATTGTTTAACTTCTTACAAGCGTTTCGTTTTATTCAAATGTCACGGATAAATTATTATTATATTTATTTTACACCTAATTAGGTTTTTAAGTTGCAAATTCCAACGGAGGTTTAAATTTACCATCTAGGGGACTTGAATGTTCCTAATAACGAGAGACTCTTTTTGACAATAAGTTTCCGTAGACTGTGAAAATACATTTGTGCTCTTTAATTATCGCCTTTGACTGCAAAGAACTTACAAATCTGTGGGTGTTCATCTAAGTATTTATAGCCCGACGCTTTCGACTAAAAACTTAACATCAAGATCATGAATCTTCGCCAAAAATGCCGTCAATTTCCAAACTAGGGCGAACAATCGAGTCCTTGGGAGACGCAGGAGCCATCGGTTATTATGTAGCCTAATATGGTGGTTGCGGGCATTCTTCAAGGCGGACCAAAGGACGCCGCCGAGGACGGACTGCAAGAAGCCGAATCATCATGATTTCAGGTTATTTAAAGAGCAGCCTTTTCTGCGAAACCACGCACGCGATGTTTGTAGTAAAAGTAATTTGGATGCTCCGAGTGTTTTTGCCACAGATTGGAGCTAACCGCGACGCGCTCTGGGAATTCCAACATATCAGCATCTAACGCATTTTGAAGTAGACATTCTGATTTGTGTATTAATTATGTAGACGTTTCCGTGTTATAATAATATAAAATATATATTATAATGAAATCAGCTCTTTGAAAGTAAAATTTATTTTGGTAGCTAACAGTAAAACGTTTGTATTATACTAGTGTTCCAAATTCCTACTCGCCTTAATTTCTGGTAAATTATCGCGACATAGGACCTTATAAGCACAGAATTTAAATTTATTTCATTTCTCTTATCAAAACGGTACACCACACTTATGCCTTTATCGCAATACAATCAGTATCGATAAAGCGAACCATACAAAGTGCGATTCGAAGATAAGCGTGAAATACGTACAACTAAAGCGCGATATATAGGAGAAGTAGGTACGTACACATATAAGTTAAATGTGCAGTCCGTGTGATCGCATCCAAGTAATGGACGGTCCTAATGTAATGCGCTTTAATGGAAAGCAAGGCATTGTTCACTCACACACTTCATTGGGCGTACGCTTGTAGCCGACGTAGCTCGTAGGCAACGGTCCATTATCGTAATAGGGCTAGCCTAAGATGCAGACAATGTTCTGAAGATAACAGTAAGTATAGCTTGGGGATAACCTAGTTAGCAATATTTCCTATTGCACAACTTCTATAGAATTTTTTTGTATCTAATAACTGTAGCAATTAAGCCACCAAATAATTATTTTCAGTCCGTTTATTTTAAGCTTCAGAGAGAAAAAGAGCGAAAAAGATGACGGCTAGTTGTGAACATAGGCAATATAGACTTTTTCGTTATGTTAATTCTTAACAATAACTAAGATAATACCTACCGCAAACATTAGAAACAAAAGATCCAGGCGGTCTAACCGCAATCGAAAAAACCGAGTCTATTCTGTGTCAACTTATTTTTACATTATTATATTTAACTCATTAAAGTCACTAAAACTATAAAGGTACCTACATCGGAAGATATCTTATACAAAGAGCATTTTAAGATATGATAGCACTAGCACTGTTGCAGTTCCAATACCTGGCATATTTCACGTCGAATTAACGTAATTGTTTTCGTAATAAAGCTTTTGAATAATTGCATGAGATGAGCTTGAAGAACGGAGGTATTTAAATAACTACCTCCAGTCGTGCGGTAATGTTTGTTTGTTTTTAAGTCAGCTTAATTGTGTTAGGTATGTCCTCCGAGTTAACGGTCTTTTTAATACGTTTTTCTCAGTAAATGAGAAGCGGTCAGACGACCTATTGCGGTTTTTGCAAAATACACATGACGAGCTGCAGTTTTTAGAATCTAACTATGTCTGCGAATAAAGTCCAGTTAAGCCGGTCGCAAGCTTAATTTAGGATCTCGCAGTGAACATAGAGAGAGAACATAGTACCTACCTATATCATGTCTACCAGTAAAACTCTACTCTAAACTCGCAACCCATTTAGGTACAGATTATTGTACTTTATTTTATGGTGCGGAGTACAAACCTGTTAGAGAGGAAAAATATATCATGGTAGACCTACGTTCAGAATTACATCGAATCAACCAAGAAATACTTTTATTAATTTAAATAATAATTTTAAGAGTTTTACCTGCCTGGTTAGATACCTTGTGCACAAATGTACTATAAGTACATAACACGTTGAGTCTTAACCAATAAGAATGTTTATGTGACATAAATACCTATAAGCAGCAAAAAACGGACAAAACCAGTTCGTTGACCTTTGAGTGAGATTAGGTCGAAATCAATAAAGCTGCCGCTTGGTGACGATCGTCACACCTAAGAAAGAGTAATAAAACTTTATCGAGTGCCAAACTTTATTACTTCTTTTTATAGGATTAAGACTGAGACGGAGATTCACTCTGTTAAAACACAATACTTAAGTACATAATCTTTCTTGAAAATGCACCAAAATTGTTATATAATTATGAGTCAAAATCTAAGTAATAATTGCGTAAGTAATAGGTAAGTACCTAAGTATATAATTTTAAAGGACTGACCTTTTTATGAAACCGTTCTATAGGTAAGTACTGTGTTTTTATCACCTTCATTGGATATATAAAGCACGGAACCGTGTAGTCTGCTTATAATAATATTATGATTACATCTAGGTACCAACCTATACGACAGCAAGCTCTATACATATATGAATACAGTGCATGAGCGATCTGTTAAAACGATTAATTCATTTTTCGCACGTCGATAGAATATCATAGTTATTTATTATTTGGTAAGTACAGTCTACTTAATATAATAGAATCAAAGAAAAAATGCTAGGTAGTCAACTCTTGTAAGCGTAAAATAGGTACTTAGATTTCCTTTAAAGATACTGATTTTGGTGTAAGTAGGTAGGTACTTAGGTACCTATTTTAGGGACCCAGACGAGCTTAGGTATGTTAAAACACAAAATACATCTCCAATTATTGTAAATTTGGTAGTAACTAGTCTCTGTCTAGCTACCTAGCTTTTATAGTCAATGGGTATCGTAACCATCTACCAATATCTATGTTCAAATTACCAGCGGCATGTATTTTCAGAATGAAACTGTACTTAAACCTAAAAAGATAAGCGCCACTTCGCAGAAGTCTTCGTGAGTCATGGTGCCGCGATGTAGAGAACTGTACAAGGAGAAATGTACGGACGCTAAACTGTTATCTAGCTAAGGTGTGCCATGAAAGCTTTATGTGAATGAAAGCACTTACTAATTATAGCGTAAAGTAAACTTACATCTTACATCACCAGATAATAAAATAATATCCTTAAATATATGAAATATATATCTTCTAAATTACTATCTTTTTAAAGATATATACTTACCTAGGTACTAAACCAGGAAGCGCGGAAAATTCTGGCTTTAAAATTTTTTAAAGGTTAAGTATACAATATTAGCCGACTAATTGTATTAGCTATATCACTTAAAGTTAAGTAGGTACCTATGTATTGATACCTAAAGTTATTCAATAAAACATATTTACTAGCTAGGTACTTTAAATATGTAAGTACATAAATAACAATAACTACAGTTCTATAGAATCGGACCTGTAGTTATAATGTGGTTCAAGTCATTAGCTCATTTTAGAACGTTAGTGTGTCAATAGCGGCGCCGACGAGTGATATTTATGTTCGTGTAACGTTTACATTCGGTGACATCGATTCCTACCCGTACCAGACACTATAAACATATGCTTGCAATATTCAAATTCTTCAGTCTGATATCTATTAGCCATGTGGTGTGTGATTAAGTACTTAGATAGCTTGTCTATAAATATTATTACACTTAATAGGTGGGTAGGTATAATGAATACTAGAGATGCTACGAAAATAGATCTCTGAGTTGACTATAACGTTGCAATTAAGTAAGTACTTAATTCAGAAACATAGATATTTAATTGTAATAAGCCAGTCATGATAGTCATGTTAAATACCTACCTATTAAAAATCTATAGTTCTAGTTATTGAAGGAATGAGCTACACGAATAATTATATTTTGATGCAACATAGGTATCTACTTATTTTGACAATGCGTAGGTACAAACTTACATATTGTCAGAATTAATAGAATTTAAATGTTTTTTGTATCTAATATTCTAATTCCTTTATTATTTAGGGCAAGGGATTGACGGTTGCATCTTGGAATCACCTTAGATTTGTGATAGAGAAAGACATATTCGTGATATCAATCGTCATATGAATATTTAGAATATTCAAATGGAATGAATGCCGTATGGCATTAAGTCCGCCTTTTGTACATTTGTTTTTTATTGTGCAATAAAGTGTAAATAAATAAATAAGTATTGTCTAAATATGCATCTACTAGATTCAATCGTGTCAAACATAGCTAGCTGATGGCTTAATCCTATTATCGCTCATAGTCACGTGCCAAATTAACTGATTACGGAATATTAAAGCGTTCGAGAGGTAATGAGTCTGGCTCAATCGCATTAACCAAGACCTAGCTGATTGGTTTCACGGTAAGGTGTCTATTAAATTAAAGCATAATATGTTTGATTAAAACATTGATAATACTTAAGTAAAGAATTACATACGTTTAATTGACGTAATATAGGTAAGTACTTAAGTACCTTATTCACATATAATAGTAACTGTCCTTAGATACGTAATTTGTAAATTTACCAATTTTATATTTGCTAAAAATTATTCCCAGATCGGTTGGTAGGTACTAACTAAGACGGACCTTATCTTTTAAGTATGAAAAAGGCGTAATTCACATATGGTAGGTATTTTAAGAGTAATAAGATAGGTACTTGTGCAGTAAATGAAATAAAAACATAGAAACCGGAAGTTGCGTAAAAGTGAAGGAAATACAAATAGCAAATGGGAACCTTGCACCCGCTTGATGGATCAATAGAGCCTTGAACTCGGCGGCCGATGCCAAACATAGCCGGTACACTGTAAATACAGCCTAACAAATGTTATTAAAGAGTATTCAACTGAATAACATACAATTTTCATTAGGTACTGAAACGCCTATTAATACAGAGAAAAACCTAAAGAGCAAAGTAGATAGGACATGAAATTAGAGTTAAATTCCATTTTCAACGTACTTAGTAGGTAGGTAAGTACATACATAAAAGAGATTAAACATTATACTTAATGAAATCGTTAACTAAGACTGTACCGTTTGAATGACTTTATAATATTACCTACATAATTCCATATTCTTTGCTTAATTTTTAGCTCCAGCTCTCTTTGAACTTACTTACTTACTTGCTACAGTGGTTAGTTATATATATATATAACTAACCACTGTAGGTTGTACTTATACATAAGTACTTAATCAATGCATGATTGCTTTATTCAATTACAGAGGGCACCGTAATGACTTATTTCAAGGAGTCATAGGTAATAGCTAATTTAACGATCGTGTCTTCTTTGCATGGCTTTTACCAAATATTTCTATTACCTACATATTATTTGCCAATTGGAAAATATAATGACATTTCAAGAATATAATAGTTCCCGTGTTCTCAGCATATCGAGATAACAATTGACGAATCAAATATTTCGTTATTGAATTTAAAAATATCGATAGGTACCTACCTAATGTGCACAATACAACCTACCTCTATGTTGTTTTAACAGTAAACTCTATAAAACTTCTACGGTAAGCAGGCGATTAAAAGTCAGGTGCATATTTTGGTAAAAGGCACTTGAGTTCAAATTCCATTTAGGTACTAGGTACTTGGTTTATTAATAAACCACCTTAGGTACTTACTCGCTAATATATTTCTAGATTGAGTCCGTGTCATGTTTATTATAAAAAACATATACACTTTAGGAGTCTTTATATCTTATCAAATTACTAATAAACGTCACGCAATTTATTTACAGTATTGATAGTGACTAAGATTAGGCATCTATACATTTCTCTACAGGTAAGTGCCTAGGTACGTACTCCTTACTGTACAAACAGGAGTAACATTTTGTACCTACCTACCTACCCTAAGTATTAGATCCTTATAAATAGGGATAAAAAAATAATAAGTATTGGTTTAAAATTTTGCCCTTGACTGTACTAACCTTACTCGACACGAACAAAATAGGTACTTACCTATGTTCGCCCTGATAACAGGTACAGCACACTATCAATATATCGATAATACTTTCGATGATACTGTAACGTTGTGATTTTTACATTTAAATTTGCCGCGCAACTATTTAAAATTGACGCGCGTGATTCTCACTACGGTAGTTTCAAGGCCACTTATTGGCCGGCACTTATTTTTCCTTTAATATTAAAATACAAATATTTCTGATATATCATATTAATCATTCCGTTTAAATACCGTTTTAACATGTTTTCCAATTTATAGTTTGAAACAAATCCCTTTCTTTCTGACACTTAGCAACAGAAGTTAACTTCCAGGAATTATTTCAACCAAACAGCAAATTTCGTGGAATCCTCACAAAAATGCAATAAATTAAAATAGTGTTGCCAATTCATAACAATTCTTAACTCGTTGGGGAGTTTTTTACTTTTATTCGATCTGTCAAAGTTGACATATCATATAGGCTTTTTGATTTCTTTCACAAATTATATTTTTGACAGTTTCCAATTAAACAATAATTTATTTTTCCCATAGTTTTTACATTTTCTTTAATTATTTCTACATTCAATAACCATACATTATGGGGTAGTTTTGTTGGAGCTAAAATTTATAGTAGTGGCAACACGGAGTTGTCACTTTCACTTTTCTGGCGAGACGTTGCGGGAGGCGCACGCTCGAATTTCGAATTCTGTCATGAAGAAGTTCTTATAATGAGTATACATTATAACAACATTTTGAGGAGGACGGAGTCCAGTTTAAATGATTATAAATATCATTTATAACATTTGCAAGGTACGTTTTCTTTATTCGCTACTTCTAACCCACCGCTGGTATTTCTGTAATTCTTTATTCCTACTCTGACCAGCAAACCCTTTTCCCGTTTGTTGGCAGAGTACATTTTTACCTTACTAACATATACAATATTTCGACAGGCTGGCGGGATTGATTTATGGAAATAAATTTTCATTTATGATATTTGATTTACGATTTACAATCGATGATGATTTTTATTTGGGACTGAATTTACTTCACGTCGAATTTAATGTGTGGCACCACCACGTTGAACTGCATGGCCTGCACGCGGGTGATGGAGGAGGCATGCTGGTGAAAACATTTGACTAGCTTGGTTCGAGGTGGGGGCTAACCTTTTTTTTTATTTATCAAGGACACGGATTTTTATAGCGTCATGTCATAATTTTAATTTTAATATTAACAATGGTGGTATAACCGTAATGGTATAACCTTAAGGGTATAACCTTAAGAGTATAACATTAATAGTATAACTATAGGCACTAGTCTTAGTTAAATTTTTGTCAATTATAATTTACAGCGAGTACCATATTTTATCCTACCCTTATAGAACCCATGAACGCTCGCTGATGAGCCATTTTAGTATTTACCATGGTATTCCTGTAAACGATTCTATTTAAATTTTAATATTTATTTGTGTGTGTGTGTATCCAACATTTCATTAATTCTACAATAAATATTTGTGACAACAGAACTAAGTTTTTTTTCAATAGCCCGTTTAGATTGTTTCCTGATACACACTACATTATTTTTTTATTTTGTTCAACCTTAAAGTTTTAGCCAGGTATTATTTTACATTTACAGTTCCCCTACCCCCATATTAAACAATTTTTTTTAAGGATGACAAATGGCGCCCAACTTTGTTTTTAATCGGTAGGAAGTTATACCACCTTACATTTCATATTTGTTACCATTTCATATTTGTTACCATTTCTTATTTATTTGTTACCTACATTTTTTTTTCATGACATGTTTTTTCCTATTTCATGTGTTCATTTTTATTGTGTGTCAGCCATACTGTACCTTGCCCAAGTACTATAGTCCTGTTTTTTAATTTTCATTTAGGCATTTATGTGGTACTTGGGTTGTTTTTTCATTTTATTTTGTTAAGGTACAGTAGTGCTGTGTTTTATGTGTTGGTTATAATTTCTATGTGTAAAATATAACCAGATTTTGTGTGTATCCTTTTGTGTGTTTAGGTATTTTTACATAAATGCAAATACTTACATTTATATTTCTGTGTTTAGTTTTACAGTAGCTACATAGGTATTTTTTTAGGAGTACTTACTCTGGTTTTTGTAGGTATTTCTTTGTGCAAAGGATAGGTATTGTGATATTTAATGCACAAATTTATTTCTGTGTTTTGTGTTTTTAGTGTGTACATATTTAGTTTAGTTCATGTTAGGGTTTAGGTACCTTTCTTTAGTACCTACAGTCTTAGTGAATTGTGTTTTATAGTTACCTACACGTTTATTTTTTTTTTACCTACTTTTTTCATTGGAGGTTAACTATTTTTTAATTTTAACATTTTTCTTTGTATTCTTTAGTGTACATATGAGTACACATATGTATTTTGGACAGTAATTCCATTTGGGAATTAGTTATGTAAATTTAATATTTCCTTTCTTTTAATTTAATTTTAGTGTACACTATATGAGTACACATGTATATTTAAGTTAGTATTTTTAAGTGGTTTGAGTTTTATTAGTAAGTACCTATTCAGGTACAGTTAGGTAAACAACTTTTTATATTTTGTAAGTTTACCACCATTTTTAATTATTTTCTTTTTTAATGAATACTAGAAGCAAGAAGTTAGATACAATCATGGCAACTAAAGATAGTTTACCCGGTAGCAAAGATAGTCCAGTAGCAAACAATAGTCCAGTCACTCAAGATATTAAAGATCCTCTTTTAGTAAATAACGTTTTGCCATGTGATATTTCAAAATGGAAGGTTAAATTTAACGGTTCATCGGATCCTAGGTCGTTTTTAGAAAGTGTGGAGGAGCTGCGGTCCTCATCTGGGGTTTCCAATGAGAGTCTTTTTAATGCTGCAGTTCAGTTATTTGTTGACCAAGGGTTGATTTGGTTTAGAGGGGTGCGTTCTCAGGTTTCTTCTTGGCAGGAATTGAAGAATTTACTGCTTGAGGAGTTTGACCCAGTTGACTATGAGTATAGGCTTCTAGGGGAGATTAAGGCTCGCACTCAAGGTATTGATGAACCGGTGCATATTTATTTTGCGGTTATGTCCTGTTTGTTTGTTCGGTTGAGGAATTCTTTAGATGAAAAGGCGAAGTTGGAGATTCTGCTACACAATATAAGACCAGAATTTAGCCAGCAGTTAGCTTTGACCCCTATTGCTAGTGTAGCAGAGTTGAAGACTAAGTGCAGAATGTTAGAGGCAGCTCAACAGCGTTCACGTTTATTTACTGAACCTTCCAAATCTTTAAATTTGAGTCCGGAGTTTTCATATAAAGGCAAAAGTAAGCCTATTGCGGTGGTAGAGCAGAAGCCGAAGGACACGGTGCCTAACAAGCAACCAGTGGCCCCTAAGGTGGATGTAAGTTGTAAAAATTGTAAAAAGGTAAATAAACGTCTTTGTTATAAATGTGGTAAACCAGACCACAATTTCAAGAGTTGTAAGGTAACACCTTCAACTTCTTCTTTGAAATGTTTTAAGTGCGGTGAAGTAGGCTTTACTGTGAGAAACTGTCCCAAATGTACCACAGTACAGACAAAAAACCAGTAGGCCACCGAAGCAGTTCTCAGTCTTTTAAGAAGTGTGATTCAAATTCTGCTTCTAAATTTTATAAATTTAATTCAATTGCTTCGGTGTTATTTGCTCCTGATAAAAGTGACGTAAGACCATATTTGAAATTTTTGTAAATAATTTTGAAATTTTTGGACTTTTAGATTCTGGTGCTAGTGTTTCTATTTTAGGGAACAATGCACATCTGCAGTTTGTTAAATTTGGTTTTTCGCTTCAAGCGACTAATGATAGTCCTTGTAGTGTAGCAAATGGTGTAGAATTGGATACTATTGGGGTTATTTTTATTCCTTTGACTTTTGAGAACACTTCCAAGGTTATTAAATTTTATGTTATTCCCTCAATAGTGTCTGATGTTATTCTCGGTTGTGACTTTTGGAAGTGCTTTAATTTAGCACCTGGTATTTTTGATAAAATTGATTATAGGGTACCTCCTGATTCTTTTCTTTTTAATTGTAATTCTGTTTCCACTTCTGATCAAATTCCTAGTTTACAACCTTTTGACCATTTACCTTTTGAACAGAAAGAGTTAGCTGAATCTGTTATTAATAAATTTCATGACATTTCTTCTGAACGTAAGGGTTTAGGTAGAACTCATTTGACCGAGCACGTTATTGATACTGGAGACGCGGTTCCTATTCGTACTAGGCAGTATCCGTTGTCACCAGAGAAGAGGGAAGTTTTAAGTGCTGAGCTCGATAAAATGTTGGAGCTGGACGTAGTCGCTCCGAGCGAAGGCCCTTGGAATAATCCCGCCTTACTGGTGAAGAAGTCGAACGGTGACTGGAGGTTTTGTCTCGACTGTCGTAAACTTAACGCTGTGACGAAAGGTGATGCTTATGCCATTCCTTACATTCCTCAGATTTTAGATAGCTTAAAGGAGGCCCGTTATTTATCTTCAGTTGATTTAAGTTCTAGTTTTTGGCAGGTACCTTTGCACGTTGACTCCCAGGAGAAGACCAGTTTTACTGTTCCGGGTCGTGGCTTATTTAAATTTAAAGTCATGCCGTTTGGACTTTGTGGTGCTCCTGCGAGGCAGCAAAGGTTGATGGATCAGCTGTTTGGTCATAATTTTTGTAGCGATGTCGAAAACGGTATGGTTTTCTCCTATGTTGACGACATCGTGATAGCTAGTTCTGATTTTAATACCCATTTATTGCTTTTGAACAGGGTTTTGGAGAAATTAAGTTCTGCTAACTTAACCATCAACTACAAGAAGTCAAAGTTCTTTAGAAACTCTCTAAAGTACTTGGGTTATGTCGTTGATGAGTTTGGTCTGCGTACAGATCCAGATAAGGTAGCAGCCATTTTGAATTTTCCCACTCCAAGCTCTGCTAAAGATGTTAAAGTTTTTCTTGGTACTTGTTCTTGGTATAGGCGTTTTATTCGTAATTTCTCTACAGTAGCTGCTCCCCTAAACAGGCTTACCAGTAAGGGTAAGAAGGCTCCTCCGTTCGTCTGGAGTGAGGAAGCAGAAACTGCGTTTAATACTTTAAAAAATTTACTGGTCTCTGCACCAATTTTGGCTGTTCCTGATTTTTCGCAGCCTTTTGCTGTGCACTGTGATGCCTCCGCGTATGGCATTGGCGGTATGCTATCACAGAGCATAAATGGACTTGATCATCCCATCGCATATGTCAGTCGTTCACTATCTAAAAGTGAACAGAACTACAGTGCGACTGAGAGAGAAGCCCTTGCAGTTTTGTTTGTTGTTGAGAAGTTTCAAGCTTATTTAGGTTCGCGGCCTTTTAAGGTGATCACTGATCATGCCGCTTTGAAATGGTTTATGACTTTGGAGAACCCAACTGGCAGACTGGCCAGGTGGGGTTGTCGTCTTTCCCAATTTAATTTTGAAATCGAGCACCGTCGAGGTACCGATAATGTTGTACCTGACGCGTTGTCGAGGCTTTTGAAGGTTGACGCTGTGAATTTACCAGCAGCTGATCCTGTCGATGACGCGTGGTATGACCGTATTTTTAAGGGTTGTTCGGATTTTCCCTCCAACTTCCCGAATTTTTGTTTGAAGGATGGAAAGTTGTTTCGGTTCTCTAAAAGTAAATATAGTCTTGTTAGTGAATTTGACTGGAAGGAGGTGGTTAGGAAGAATGATAGACAGGCCGTTATTGCTTCCAATCACTGTGAGTCCACCGCTGCTCATTTTGGTGTTTTTAAGACTCACAGGCGATTGTGTTTACGTTATTTTTGGCCGGGTATGCACAAGGATGTGGTGGATTTTGTTAAGTCTTGTGATACCTGTGCCGCCTATAAACATTCGACCAAAGGTACCGCTGGTCAGATGGGACAGCCTCAAGTTTGTTATAGGCCCTTTCAAGTTTTGTCCGTCGACTTAGTTGGTCCACTGCCTCGTTCTCAGTCCGGTTACACATTTTTAATGGTCGTTACTTGTTGTTTTTCCAAATATACCTTTTTGTTTCCGTTGCGTCGTGCAACTAGTGCATTGGTAGCTAAAAATTTTGAAAATTACATTATTCTGGTTCATGGTGTTCCGGAAACCGTAATTGCGGATAACGGTGCGCAATTTACGGGATCCGAATTCCGAGCTTTGTTACAGCGCTACAATGTACCTAACTTGCATTACACACCGCGTTACACACCTCAAGTAAATTTAGTAGAGCGTTATAATAAAACAGTAATGACAGCAGTTTCTTCTTACGTTAGTGAAAACCATAGATCTTGGGACCAAAACCTTTCTAAAATTCAATTTGCAATAAATAGTGCAGTCAATGAGACGACTAATTTTTCACCATTTTTTTTAGTTCATGCTAGGGAACCGATTATTAACGGATCATTTTATAAAGACGCCGATAAGGCGTATGAGCCAGGCGTACCACGCGAGGAGTACGCTGGCGAATTTGGTGCCATGACTAAGATTTTTGAGCAGGTTAGGGAGAATTTATTGAAGGCTCACGCCACCAACTCCAAGTATTACAACTTGAGGAGGAGGGCAGCCAAGTTTTCAGTAGGAGACATAGTGTGGAAGCGTACGTTTGTCCAGAGTGACGCCAGTCAGTTCAAGATGGCTAAACTCGCGCCAAAGTACGAGAAGTGTAGGGTGAAGAAAGTGCTGTCTCCACTGGTTTATGAGCTGGAAAGACTTGATGGTCACTCTTTAGGTTCGTGGCACATCAAGGATTTGAAGGTTTAATTTTTCGTACATTTTTGTTCTTTAGTGTACACATTTTTTCCTTAGTGTACATTTTTTTTGTAAGTGCACAATGTTTTGTAGGTGTACCCTGTATTCTTTAGTGTACATTATTTTTTTTTATAGTTGTACACTTATTTTAGTCTACTTGTAGGCTGGGTACATATTTCATTCTACTTGTTACAAGTGGAAGGAATTTATTGTACCTATGTTTTTTTTATGGATCGTCGAAGAATGTTATTCTGCGTATGTGGATATTGATTAGGCTTTTGGTTTGTTCAATTTCTGTTGTCGTTTAGTGACAAGACCGTCTTAGGTACTTGTACACATAAGGGTTGCAAGAGAGTGATGCGCAGTAGGGTTGTGCTATCACAAGTATTATTGGTGACGAATGTTAGGTATATGTATGAGTATGAAAGATGTATGTATGAAGTGAATGAAAGGTATTAATGAAAGATAGGTAAGAAAGAGAAGACAACAGACGTAAGTTTAATTGACATTCCTAAGTACTGTGTTGGATTGGTGTGGCATATTTTTTTTACGTGTTGGTTTTTTTTATGGTGTGGATTTTTTTTTTTTAGAACCGTAATTCTTGTTGGGATTTTTTTTTGGTGTGGGTGTTTTGAGACAGAAGCGGTTCTGAGTTGGATTTGGTTTGCGTATTGTTGGTATTTTGTAACATCTTTCGCCCGGACTGGTAGACATTTGGTTACAATAGGATTGTCCTGGCTGTTGGCATTTTTTTGGGTTGGAATTTACTGGATGGAAAAGTAATATTTTGTATATAATATATATAGTATTTTTTAAATTTAGTTTTACTGTTAGTTTTTAATGTTTAGGTTTGTTTGGCCTATTTTAGATCTAGTACACATTTTGGAGTGTACTAGTTCGATAAACTTTTTTGGGAGCCTGTTTTCTCTCGTTTTTATCTTCTAGAATTATCAGTTTTTCCCCTGTGATTCTAGTTGAGTTTTTTTTGTATTCCCTTCTATAGGAGTAATACATATTTTTTTTAACTTTTCCTTGTTTAGTAAACATGTTGTTTTCTAACATTTTTTTTAGAATTATCAGTTTCCCTGTGATTCTAGTTAGTAGTTTAGGTGGTGTATTCAGTTTAGCTGTTAGTTTTTTTTGGTAATTTTTATTTCATGTGTTGCAATGAGAATTTCAGTGCAATATATGTTTTTTTATGTTTGTTTTTTGAACGTGACAAGATGTCAAGTTCTTAGTTATAGTTTTTTTTTAATGCTAAGTTATTGATTATTGTTGTCACATTTATTTGTTTTGTCGCTTTCTGTGGTATTTTCTATATCGCTGGGACAGCGAGCGGTTCACTTTGTGAACCTTCCCTTTGGAAAGGGGGTATTGTAACGTTGTGATTTTTACATTTAAATTTGCCGCGCAACTATTTAAAATTGACGCGCGTGATTCTCACTACGGTAGTTTCAAGGCCACTTATTGGCCGGCACTTATTTTTCCTTTAATATTAAAATACAAATATTTCTGATATATCATATTAATCATTCCGTTTAAATACCGTTTTAACATGTTTTCCAATTTATAGTTTGAAACAAATCCCTTTCTTTCTGACACTTAGCAACAGAAGTTAACTTCCAGGAATTATTTCAACCAAACAGCAAATTTCGTGGAATCCTCACAAAAATGCAATAAATTAAAATAGTGTTGCCAATTCATAACAATTCTTAACTCGTTGGGGAGTTTTTTACTTTTATTCGATCTGTCAAAGTTGACATATCATATAGGCTTTTTGATTTCTTTCACAAATTATATTTTTGACAGTTTCCAATTAAACAATAATTTATTTTTCCCATAGTTTTTACATTTTCTTTAATTATTTCTACATTCAATAACCATACATTATGGGGTAGTTTTGTTGGAGCTAAAATTTATAGTAGTGGCAACACGGAGTTGTCACTTTCACTTTTCTGGCGAGACGTTGCGGGAGCGCACGCTCGAATTTCGAATTCTGTCATGAAGAAGTTCTTATAATGAGTATACATTATAACAACATTTTGAGGAGGACGGGAGTCCAGTTTAAATGATTATAAATATCATTTATAACATTTGCAAGGTACGTTTTCTTTATTCGCTACTTCTAACCCACCGCTGGTATTTCTGTAATTCTTTATTCCTACTCTGACCAGCAAACCCTTTTCCCGTTTGTTGGCAGAGTACATTTTTACCTTACTAACATATACAATATTTCGACAGGCTGGCGGGATTGATTTATGGAAATAAATTTTCATTTATGATATTTGATTTACGATTTACAATCGATGATGATTTTTATTTGGGACTGAATTTACTTCACGTCGAATTTAATGTGTGGCACCACCACGTTGAACTGCATGGCCTGCACGCGGGTGATGGAGGAGGCATGCTGGTGAAAACATTTGACTAGCTTGGTTCGAGGTGGGGGCTAACCTTTTTTTTTATTTATCAAGGACACGGATTTTTATAGCGTCATGTCATAATTTTAATTTTAATATTAACAATGGTGGTATAACCGTAATGGTATAACCTTAAGGGTATAACCTTAAGAGTATAACATTAATAGTATAACTATAGGCACTAGTCTTAGTTAAATTTTTGTCAATTATAATTTACAGCGAGTACCATATTTTATCCTACCCTTATAGAACCCATGAACGCTCGCTGATGAGCCATTTTAGTATTTACCATGGTATTCCTGTAAACGATTCTATTTAAATTTTAATATTTATTTGTGTGTGTGTGTATCCAACATTTCATTAATTCTACAATAAATATTTGTGACAACAGAACTAAGTTTTTTTTCAATAGCCCGTTTAGATTGTTTCCTGATACACACTACATTATTTTTTTATTTTGTTCAACCTTAAAGTTTTAGCCAGGTATTATTTTACATTTACAGTTCCCTTTTCCCCACGTTTAAACATTTTTTTTAAGGTTGACAATACCTACACAGCAGTTCTTTATTTCTTAATGGTGACACAATGCTTTACGGATAAGGTAGGTACCTAAGTACTTAAATTATATATTGTAATTACATAGTTACGTTCCATCTAATATTGTAATAATCCAAAAATAAATTAATATGTTTATTAAGGTACTTACCTATTCATACCTATGTTACCTAAGTAATCAACTAGATTAAATATACTTACCTATATCTGGACAAATATCCATAAAATATTTAAATTTGGTAGGTTCATACTTACGGAAACATGCAAAGCCTAAGGCAAAGCCGGATGAAATCTTGTTAAAAAATATCGTACCTACCTACTCGTAAATATCAATTGGTAAACATTTTAGAATATACTAGTGGTCCCGGCAGACTTCGTCCCGCCCGGCAATGTCGATTTGACAGTTGTCATTGTTGCGTTTTGTTATACTATTTTTAACAAATCAGCGTAATATTTTTTCTTTTTTTTTTACTGGAACGTGATAAAAAGTATCCTATGTCCTTTTCCTGACTCTGAGCTATCTCCCTGCCAATTTTCAGCCAAATCGGTTCAGCCGTTCTCGAGTTATAAACGGGGTAACTAACACGACTTTCTTTTATAAAGATAGACTAGTGGTCCCGGCAGACTTCGTCCCGCCCGGCAAAGAAGCAATGTAGCGGCATTAATCAATCGATTTGACAGCTGTCATTGTTGCGTTTTATTATACTATTTTTAACAAATGAGCTAAATATTTTTTTTTACTGGATCGGGATGAAAAGTATCCTATGTCCTTTTCCTGACTCTAAGCTACCTCCCCGCCAATTTTCAGCCAAATCAGTTCAGTCGTTCTCGAGTTATAAACGGGGTAACTAACACAACTTTCTTTTATATATATAGATAGATATAGATAGGTATGAGTGGCACAGGTAAGTACGAAATCAGTGCTTAAGTCCTGGCTAGTTCTTTTATTAACGTCTCTAATTTCTTACCTTATTATGCATAAGATTAGCTATCTACCTACCTACATTTAACGTCGTGGGAAAGTACTAGTTAAAAATAACATTGTTATCAGCGACCAGTCAGTCTACCTGATACCGATGAAATCATAAAGCCGGCCATGGACGTAGTACCTACTTAGGTATCTATATGTCGCTTATAGGACCTACGTATCAACTTAGAATACATTTTTATATAGATTACCTAGGCAGGTATTTAGGTTTGCACACAAAAAAAACAAAACCATCTTAAAAAATGTATTGTAAATCCCACGTTACCTTCACCTACCTACCCGAATTAATTTAAAAATTGGCGGTTCTTTTTATCAAGAATTTCGATCAATTCACTAAAACAGTCCGTCGGGTAAATAAGAACTCAACTATACTTAGGTAGGTATATCTATAAGTAGGTAATATTTGTTATCAATTTATAAATAGTCTACACCTCTATGGAAGATTTAAAAAATTGTTTGATCTATCACTCTGGATACTCACTACAAAGTCCCATTAAATAAGGTTGACGGCGCGCCGAATCATATGCGCACCGCGCACGCTTTCGACGAGTTTCAATTCATTCGGAAAAGCGAGAACAGGGGACTCACCTGCGTGGGGAGCACAGTCTCCCGGCCCAGGGGTATCGACATTTTGCTAGCGGCGCCGCCGGCCGCGCCCCGGCGCCCGCGCGCGCCGCACCATCCACCGACCCACCACTCCGGACCAACCGCCCGCCCTCGGCCCGTCCGCCCTGCCGCCGATCACAAACAAGAAAAACACTTTTCCAAAAACGAGAATTTTCGCGAGCTCAGACGATCACAGAACGACTGGAGTATGATCCACACACCACGTTCAAAATCTTATTCCTCTATCAAAAAATGGAAGCACTGAAGTATAAGGGTAACGAATAAATCCGATCAGAGCATATGTTTGTATAAAAAATCGGCGATGCGAACGAGATAGTGAAACACCCGCCCCGATAGGCGCCAGTGTGCGACTGACGCGACTCGCGACGTAGCGGAGGCGCGCAACGTTCACCCCGCGTCTTCGCTGTCGCTGTTCGTAGCACGTTACGGCCGATTCCTTAGCCGTCTTACGATAGCCGTCCGGGAGTGGGATGCAGCCCGGCGGAGCGGCGGCGGCAGTATGCCGGCCACATGGACACGTGCCGGGGTGACGGGCGTAGTGCGGATATTGAGCGCGCGTGCACATGCGCACCGCGCGCACTACGCCCGCCGCCGAGGCTCATTCATTGCACAGGTCAACTCACGACACACACCTGAGCAAATATTATGGCACTATACGACAATGGCCGCACTGTCTCCGACGTTACAATTATCGTAGAAAATACCTATTATCATGACCGAATAAGGAAGCATTCATTAGTTAAATTAGTTCTGTACCTACTCATTTTTTGTTGTGACTGGATGGGTCGGTTAGTTAGTTACCTAATTCGTAATATATTTTAAAATAATGTAATGAATGTACGTACCCATACAATAATATAGTATATAAATCCGTACTTATATAGTTTAAAGGTAGCTAACGTATTGTAACGAGATATTAATCAGTATGTTACTCAATGCCGAGGTCAGTTTAGTACCTACCTATATAATAAGAATTCTCAAAAAGAATAAAAAATAAACATTTTGTCTATTTTTACAAATTTTAAATACGGTAGAAAAGTTACGTTGCATTTCCTTATTCAAGTAGGTAACATTTCATTGTTTAAATCATCTACAACCCTATATTTTACTACTTATCGCTTTTCGTCGTGCTAAAATGAAAATATATTTTACTTTGTTATAGATTGTTATTAATTTGGTTCTTTTAATAATTCAGTAGCAGTTAAGCTGGTATAAATAAGCGGCAGTAACACTGCGGTATATTGCCAGCCACCTGATCGCTGATCGCGAGGGTGCAGGATCGATGTGTAGGCGCACTCGAGGTCTCGCTCGAAGTTACATTCGCCCACTTTTCCTTTCTGTACATTCACCGTTCCAGATTACGTCAACTACACCTTTGCCACCCGTGGGCTGATTGAACCACTAAACAACTTAAACAAGGTAGGTAGGTACTTAACAATGTTTATTCATGAATGAGTTCTCACTGGCTAAGCTAAGTGCCAGCTTAATAATTAGATCTAGGTAGCTACAACTTTAGCTAGGTATTAATAACCCAAATCATTTAGTATTTTAATACGAAACAAAACGGTGATAAAAAAGGGAAGGGTAACATGTAGGTACCTAAGTAGTTACCTATCTAAAACTAGAAAAATAATGAGTGTGAATCAGATTTTCAGTGACGATTCTGTACCAATATCTAACCGAAAGAAACTGAACTATATATTTGAAATAATTTTGATATAATAATTTTCTTTTTCATGTGTGTTGTTAAATGATACAGTAATTAGGTAAGTACTTTATGAAAAACTTCTTTGCCTATAACGGCTCAAAAGATACCTGCAGACAAACAACACTACGAGTATAACCGTCTGACAGGCGGCCGAATATCTAGAACCTGTAGGTAAGAGTTACAGTTGGCATCTTTATTGTCCGGATGTTCCAGAGTCCTAAAACTGTTAAGTTTCTAGTTTATAATCGGAAATATTTCCGATAATTTTGCTACCGATAACATTTCAACTTCAATCTAAGTAACTAGGCAATCACTAATTTTTATAAACTAGGTACTAGCTTTTGCCCGCGACTTCGTCCGCGTGGAACTTCTCCTTTCTTGCAGTCGGTTAAAAAGTAGCTATGTCCTTTCTCAGGCTCTAGACTTTCTTTACCAAATTTCGTTTAAATCGGTCCAGTAGTTTAGCGTGAAAGCGTGACAGACAGACAGACAGACAGAGTTACTTTCGCATTTATAATATTATAGACTATGGGCCCATGTTAAAAAAATGATGGGTCATTTGAACCACCAGATGACCTATGTAGAACGATATAAGAGCATAAAATAATAAGATTTAGCATTGTGCCGTCACTTGTAAGCTGTCCAACTGAGTGCAGGTGAGAATTCAAAAGTACAGGTAGAGTGAGTACATTTTGGTCATATATTTTTGAACGGCATTGTTACCATCGATAGATCCATGAAAAATAATACTGAAACGCGTATTGCCGTAAAAAAATGGTGATCCAAAAAGTCGGAATTTTTTTTTGATTTTCCGACAATTTCCAGGGTGAATTTGGTCATTTGATACAGTACGGCATCAGTTTCATACTATTTCAATACTGCTTCTAATCCATCATTCCGCAGCGCCGTAAAAAAATCAAGCGACAAGGGGAAAAAACCGAAGGTTGCAGCCCCCTCTCTTGCCGTGGTCCAGGGGGTGATTTGATAAAGTACGGCTTCGGTTCCACAACATTATCTAGCACTTAAAAGTACTATTAAAAATAATGCCGTCAAAAAATGATTGTTCATTTGAATGTATATCAATAATTATCTTAATTTCATCGTATTCTTGATTTATAAAGCTGTAAAATCATTTGACCCTGTACGGGAACTATTTTTCTAACATAATATTGTAAAATACAATTGTTATATAGTATTGCCGTTCAGCAGAAACTGTTCTGAAAAAGCTATGGAGAAATACAAAAACTGAAATTTTGCAAATTATTGCAGAAATTTAAATATCATAAATGAATGAAATAGAGCAGTTTTCTACATTGTATCCCATGTTTTAAATAGTATTAACATAAATAAATTAGGAAAAAATGTTGCCGTACATTTTAATGTAGACCATATCTTATATATAAATGCGAAAGTAACTCTGTCTGTCTGTCTGTCTGTTACGCTTTCACGCTAAAACTTCTGGACCGATTTAAATGAAATTTGGTACAAAGAAAGTCTGGAGCCTGATAAAGGACATAGGCTACTTTTTAACCGAGGAGTTCCACGCGGACGAAGTCGCAGGCAGAAGCTAGTATAATATAATTCTTGATATAATGTATTAGAGACATAATCACAAAACGAACTGCTATCAAAAAGTAGGTTAGGTTAGGTTTGAACTGCGTCCCCCTACCAAAACGAATGGGTAACAAAAGGAGGTTAGGATAGGTAAATAAAATACAATGTGCAAAAGTAAATTAAATATATTATTAAGTAAGTACATAAATCCCAGGCACATTACTTTAGATTTAAATTTGAAGCAATTGCTCGTAAAAATTCACCTTCGTTCGATTAAGTATAATATTATCAATTCTTTTTGTTGCTCCATATGTATTTTCTTTTTTTTTCTGGCGGTTGCCCATTCATATATGATTGTATATTTCAAAGAATAATGTTAGATTCAGCTAATAATTCATTATGATTTGTATATAAAATGAGCGTTATACCATACAATCTTTATAAGAAATAAGCGTTATACCGAACGATAAATATACGAAATAAATTTATATATTTTAAAATTATACCAAACGTTTATTATACACAATGAATGATTATATTAAATTATATCAAATGAAATTATTTGAAATTATATCAAATGTTGATATATCAATAGAAAATATATTAGATATTTTTATATTGATCATTACACACCCCTTTGAACCAACGAAAATGTACGGCATATGAAAAAATATTATCTATGCATAAAATACTTTCGAAATAAATTAATTTGATGTTGTGTCAAATCACCCCCTGGACCACGGCAAGAGAGGGGGCTGCAACCTTCGGTTTTTTCCCCTTGTCGCTTGATTTTTTTACGGCGTTGCGGAATGATGGATTAGAAGCAGTATTGAAATAGTATGAAACTGATGCCGTACTGTATCAAATGACCAAATTCACCCTGGAAATTGTCGGAAAATCAAAAAAAAATTCCGACTTTTTGGATCACCATTTTTTTACGGCACTACGCGTTTCAGTATTATTTTTCATGGATCTATCGATGGTAACAATGCCGTTCAAAAATATAAGACCAAAATGTACTCACTCTACCTGTACTTTTGAATTCTCACCTGCACTCAGTTGGACAGCTTACAAGTGACGGCACAATGCTAAATCTTATTATTTTATGCTCTTATATCGTTCTACATAGGTCATCTGGTGGTTCAAATGACCCATCATTTTTTTAACATGGGCCCATAGTCTATTAGTAGGGATGTCATAGTGTACCTTACAAGCCACAACAGACCATCGTTGAGGATCTTGCCTCTAACTTTTCACCTGCTAAATTGACTTGCGATTGCTTCCTCCCTGCATCTCTTTTAATGTACCTACTCGTAAGTCGTTAAGTACTTACTTAAGAACTTAATTTAAAAAACCGACATTGTTATAACTTTTTAATAAAAAAATGTAACCGCCGAAAAAAAACTAAAAACGCAGCAACAAAATACAATAGCGCACTGAAAAGAAAAAAATAATAATTTTGTCTTTATAACGACTACTATTTTAGTTGTAATATCTGATATTTTTGAAGTCGATGCCAGCTGGTGCAGCAACTCTTCACTCTCAACTCTTCACTAAGGTGATCAAGTTTGTTTGAAGCTGGCACCGACTCCAAAAATATCAAATATTACAACTAAAATAGTAGTCGTTATAAAGACAAAATTATTATTTTTTTCTTTTCAGTGCGCTATTGTATTTTGTTGCTGCGTTTTTAGTTTTTTTTCGGCGGTTACATTTTTTTATTAAAAAGTTATTATTTTATAATTTTCTGTGGCCATTATTTGTACAAATTATTGCATGCTTAATTTTGAATTAGGTACTTTTGAAATAGCTACCTACCATGCTTTTGCTATTCACTTTTAGTGAACAGTAAATTACCCCTATTTTCCCACCGTTAAGGTAGGTTTCTTTTTCCAAATTTTTATGGGATCAACTTTGAGGTATGCCCTATCCAATAAAAAAAGAATTATCAAAATCGGACTACTCTGTAATAAGTTACGCGTGGTCATACGATACAATCGGTGCGTGAAAAATTAACTCACTCTCAATCATCCCCTCTTTTCCTACCCTTAGGGTTGGAATTTTTTTTCCAAATTTAAATGGGACCAATTTCGAAGTATACCCTTTACAATAAAAAAAGAATTATCAAAATCGAGCCACTCTATAAAAAGTTATGCGTGATCATACATAAAAAAAAAAAAAATATACGCGTCGACTTGAGAACCTCCTCCGTTTTTTTCGTCGGTTGAAAATTGAGGTAGGTAAGTACTTACTTAAATAACAGTAAGTATTAAAAACCAAAGTAGGTCATAGGACTAATACCTACTACTAAACACTTGCATACTATTCATACTAACAAATTACTTACCTGTACGTTGTGCATGCTGCCATCATATAAGGTCCAACGTCCGTATGTAGACATATTAGAACTTATTAAAACGACACATAAAACTTTCAGCACAACAATAAAGTTACCAATGGAATTCAACGGTTCGAAGATGACAAAACAACCCGTATTATTAAGTTTTACCCAAAAGTTGTATTAGCACACACACTAGGTTGGCGCTGGCTGCTGCGCTATGTGACACTGCGTCTAGCCGCGGCCTCGACAAACAAACTGTTTAGTGCTTGATTAGCGCAACGTTTGCAAATCACTCGGCCAACCACTGCCCGGCAGAGATTGGAGTTGATTGTCCAATTCATTGATGTGATTGAGAAAATGAATGCTCCTTGGACTATTTACCGATTCGTTTGTATGACGCACTTTAGTAAGTCCTGATTGACCATAAAGAAATAAGCGAGTGTGGGAGCCGCGGGCACATTGTCTCACGTCGCTATCTAAATAGAGTACATTGGTTACATATTAAATATCGCCGACGGCGCTGTTTTAATAAAGCCACTTTATTTCACACAACTACAACCATGAAATCATTTTTAAGTTGAATACATATTATTATTATAAAAATGTGGATGACTAAGTACCTAAATGTAAAAGTTGGGATAGCATTAGTGACCCTAACTACTAATCTGGAGGTTGTTGATTCAAATCCAGGAGGAGGTTAGGTAAATGATCGCAAAGCTTGAGCATTTCCCTTTTTATTAACTTTAAACTTTAAACAAAAAGCTTTGTGTAACAACGAACGTTGCAAAGCCAACCTCGTTATTAAATCAAAATAATTTTAACATTAAGGACTCTTGTAATAAAATTATATTTTGATCATTACATTATAGTAAACATCACTAGGACATACCTACATGTTTTTTCTTAATTGGAATTATGTCTACACACTAGTCGTAAATGAAAATGCATTTTCCTTAAAACTGATGGGTTTATTTGTGAGAGCTAGTTGTACATAAACTATAGAGATTACAATACTTTTTCTTATCGATTACTGCGGCGGCTCATCCTCAGGTCCCGCTCAATCTCGTACTGGCGGAGGTCGGCGCGTTGAAGGAAATCTTGGCGTTCCAAGTAACTGTAAAAAAATACATGCATATTTTCTTCACTCTTCATTCAACGTTTCGGATACCTAATCATTTTAAAAAATAATTATAAAAATGGTATAAAAAAATGGTCATTTTCCAAATTGAGGTTTTTTTTGTATATTAATGCCAGTCGCGTGCAATGGAGAAACCAATCAGTAAATAAAAATAATTTTTAATTTCCTACTGGGTACCGAGACTTGCTTAGTTTATTTACTTCTGCCTCACCCCTAAAAAAATCGGTACTTAGAGACTCGCTCCTGGTAAATTGTTATTTCTATGAGCCATACATACTGGGCTTCATAGTGTCATTCTTCAGATTTAGTCCTCTGCGCTATATACATACATATATTTATATTTATTAATTACATAAATAAATATTCTTATATTAAGTATAATGTGAGTTTTAATAATTATGATAATCTATCATACAATTACCTATTGTACGTATGATTGGTTTTTAGACTTAAGAAAATATTCCGCAATTTTCCTAATGGTTCTTACCCATCTTTTCCTTTGTTTATTTTTTGTATCTCTTCTTCAACATCGTTCTCCTTTTTGTACGTATCCCAGTCAAGCTTAGATTTCTCTAAAGTGGAGAGCTTGTTCTTTTTGTTCAATTGGCCTAGGACCGAAGACAGGCCACCGGAACTACGTCCACCTGGCCCCGCCGCTATTAACTTGCTTACTGAAAAATATTAACGTTTAATACAAGTACACTTTATTGATCATCAAATCCAAAAAAGCGTTACATTCGATAAACATTATGACTGGTTTTGTTTCTTTGTCCATTAAGTAGATTATGTAAAAGTTATTGGACATGTATTTAGTCATTTTAAACAAAAAATGACAAGCTAAGCGCGTCATAATTTAGGTAGTGGGGGGCTTGTGAAATCACGTCTGAATAAAAATTGTAAAGTGAAATTAAAAAATACATGTTTTTAAATATTTTCTAATAACTAACTGATGCACTTATTAGAATTATGTTTTGTCATCATCCTATAGTTAAATGTAGGTTATAGTAAAAAAATATAATTACATTTTGACTCATCAAGGAAATACTATTATAATTTTTAATTTTTAAAATCATTTAACATTTTAACAATAATAATTACCTGTTGCAGCACTTTCTGCCGTTTTCATTTTCTCCTTAATGACATTATTCTCAACCACTATGGTTTCACCGGCAAACTCAAATATTCTCAGCTCTCTAGCTTTAGTGTCATCATTGGATTTCACAGGTTGTGTTTTTATTTGCTCAGTATTGGATTTCTCTGATTGCCTAGTGTCTGGAGTTTCTTTAGCTGTTGATGGTTTTGGTTTTGAATCAGTTCCTTCTAAGAATTTCGCCCATAAATCATCCTCTCGTTTCTTCTCGTCTTCAGGGTGTGAAGTCTCGTCGGGTTCAATATTTTTGTCAGGTTCAATAGTTGATTCTTTACCACCATTTCGCATTCTACGCTTTTTACTGTTGCTCCCATCCTTTGCTGCTTTCCGTTTTTTAGTTTTTTCTTCTAATTCCTTTTCATATTGCAAGTCGGTTTCATCATCAGCTGATTCTTCTTCAGAGACTTGTTCTGGCTCTCCCGGAACATATTCTTCATCACTCTCACTTCCAGAAGACATCTGTAACCATATTTAAATAAAATTAGAATAAGTAATATCAAAATAAGAAATTCAAGATCGGATTTTAAGTTTACTGTTAACTTAGATTGTTTGTCACATAATATTCTAACAATACAACTTACCTATATTATTTTCGACATTACTAATAATATATATATATCCGAAAGAAATTATTTACCTATAATAAAAAACCACAAGTAAAATATCATTATTTATTTTAATTAGTTAAAATTTACACAGGCTTTCTATTTCTGTTTCGGTTCTTTACATTAGACACTTCATAAAAGTTGCTTCCCGTTTTGAGGCGTCGCTGAGCTCTTTCAGCTGCTCGTCTTTCTTTAGCAGTAATTTTCTTTTTATTAGATAAATTATCAGAATCAGCTCCTTTACGTTTCTTTCCTCTTCGTGATACCTCTTCAACTGTAAATGTACCACTTGCTGCAGCTTCAAGTTTTTTTCGTTTTAGTTCTTTAACAGTTTCTGGATCATTAGTTAAGTAATCCTCGACATCACTGCATTCATTCTCATCATTGCTATAAAATTCACTTATGTCTGAGGAGTCATCATCATCATTGTCATTTTTACTATCACCACCATTTTGAGAATCTTCTTTATCACTTTGTTCATCAATATCTTTCAACTCATCCGGAATAGTCATAGCCTCAAGTGGTTTTAGATCATCATCATTATCAAATTTCAAACCAACTCTAATTTTAGCAAAATCTTGAGCGATTATTAAATTCTTCATATTAATTAATGGTTGTTCCTTGTCACCTTCACTTTCATTGTCTGGACTTGTAATACTTTCAGTAGTGGTTTCTGCTTCTGGTTTTTTCTCCTCATTAGTAATCTGTGTGGTTGTTTCTTCTTGGGATTGCTTGGATAGAGGCACCTCAAAACCTTCAGGAGCCACATAAAATGGAAGTTTCCCCCTCTGCCAGTCATTAAGCACCATTCTTGCTACTTGATTTACATCAGGTTCACCTTTCTTTAGCAATTTGCCAGTTCGAGCAGCCATTTTCTCTAAAAACTCAGTTGCTGTATCCCAACCATCTACCTTATAGGTTTTTATCAAGTATTCTTTGCGAACTCTTTTGATGACTTCTTCTATGTAGTCTTCTGGATTTTGGACCAATTCTACTCGGACTACACCCTTCAAGACTTTTTCAGTATCAGTTTCTGCAGATGGATAAACTACACCTGGACAATCTATCAAAAATATTCTTCTCATTAGAGTAATATATTGCCATACTTTTGTTTCACCAGCGATGGGTGCAACCTTACAAACTTTTTTCGATCTTAAAGTGTTTATCACGGAAGATTTACCTACATTTGGATATCCAATTAAGCCAACACTGATTTGTTTTTTATCAATGTGTAGCTTAGCAAATTGACGCAGTAAATTTATAAGTGAGCCTTTACCAAAAGGGTGAGTAAGTGATGAATGAAAGGCAATAGTAGGATATTCAGCACTGAGAATAGCCACCCATCGTTGTGTAACCCAATTAGGTACTAAATCAACTTTATTCAAAATAAAAATTAAATGCTTGTGAGCTTTTTCTTTTTTGAGGAAGGTTTCAACATAAGGGCTTCTTGTTCCCATAGGGTCACGAGCATCTAATACTTGAAGCAGTACATCAGATGAATCTATGACTTTATACAGCTCATTCCAAATTCTTTTGCTCATCCCTGCCCCAAACACCCAGTCCCTCTGACCTTCTCTAACTCCTGAATCTTCTCTAACTCTGTCAACATCTTTTTTCTCATCATATTTTTCTGTATTTTCTTCAACAACTTTTGATAGAGAATCCAAATCACTACATTTCAAATTTACTCTTTTTCTTTGTTTTTTAGGGCCAAATGTTTTATCAAAGCCTTCCGTATCCAGTAAGTGCACTCTTGCTTGCTTAGCAGTTTCATTCAGTAATGTGATGGGTAGATTAGTAGGCTTCATAACCACCTGATAAGGGTTTTTGACTACTGCACCAAATTCTTCCTGAAATTTTTGTAGTGCATTCTGGGAAATAACACGGGAATTACCAAACCACTTTTGATTGGGCTCGACACGAGCCCGCGTGCCAGATGGAAGCCAACCTTGGAAAGGAGCTGGAGTCAATATTTTACCAGTTTTATCTCTCTTAGCTTTGAAGTTGCGGTACATTTGCAGCCTTTTGATGGTGCCTTTCGTCCTCGGATTACCGACACCTTTCAATCCTTCTGTGGGACGATCGGGGTTCATTGAATGCCCCGATTTGTTGAACCCCTGTTTACGAGGTGCCCCTGGGGCACTTCTAACTTTGCCCATTGTGTTTTATTCTTATTTGCAGTAATGAAAATAAACACTGAACTATATTGTAACAATCTCACGAGGTTGATAAAGTTTAGGTTATAAGAAGAAACACGACAATGAATGAATTTGTCAAATGATGAAATGACGGATAGAAACATAACTTGTGCTAACTTCACGTCAATGCTAGATGTCATGTTTTCTTTTATTTAAACCACATATTAAATAAATCAATACGTACCTTTGCTTACTTGACAGAATGCACTAATTCTTAGACGCTTTAAATTCACTTCGTTGGGTTCAGATAAGCAAAGAAATATTTTCAAAAATATATTTTACCAGATCAATCATGACCTCTCGACAACACAACTCTAACTTCACTTCACTATTCACTACTCATTCACTAAACTCTGCCAACTTCATTCTCATAAAATCAAAAAGACTTGAGTAATACTAACTCTGTGCATTCTCTTATACTTTTAACTTGGTCCCTAAATTTCAAACCTTGAAAACTTTTTAAAAGTATCACCAATACGCATTGAATCTAAATATAGGTACGGTAATCTGTAGAAATTCTATTATAGTACCTTTCTTCTATTTAATACAATTAATAATTATTAACTATAAGTATACAGCATCTCTAACATTAAACTGTTTTTAAACGCTTAGAAACTCCGAAAAAGTCAACAAGACATGTCCAGCTCCGAAACTAAAACACAAAATTAACATCCATGCCCCGTGTGTGTTTATCTTTTTCGTCATGTGTAATTTTGACATTTTTGACGTTAAGACTACAACAGCGAAGAACTGCCAGCGATCTATATGTCAGTACTCATCAGTACTGACAATCAAATCCAAATCAGAATCAGTCGTTCTACTGATTGAGCTATATATCAAATTGTATTGAAGCTTCTGCGTGTAAACTATTGAATAGTAAGCAAGACTAAAAAAATCTGATGAAAGATATAACGTATATGTGTTTTATGTACTTTTACCACTGACGTTGTAAATGTGTACAGACTACAGTTGACCCTGTACCGAAGTACAATTTTTGTTAGCAAAAATATTTGATCAACAAAACTGTCCCGATGCCTGCAAGCATTAGAACATATAAGACAACATGTATGACATGTTGTCAGAGTTCCGAGTATCAGAATTCGATTCGTTTGTGGATGTGTTTCGTTTAAAATCTGATGATCCTTTAGATACGTTTGGTGAAATGTGGTATCCAGTGTTTTTGTGGTCTTTATGCTCTTCAGTATTTGTACACACATGTGCGGCGCTCGTCTCCTTTGGTACTCTGAGAAAACATAAATATGGAAAATTCTTTCCTGTCCTTCTTATTATAATGGGTGTTGTGATCCCAGTGACTTCAGGAGTACTGAGCAGTGCAGCTGTGGCTTTCATTTATCGTGCTGCGGATCAGACAATGCCGCCTATCCATGCCATGATATATGGTATAGGCCAAACTGTTCTGGGTGCTGGAATAGGTTTTACAAGGATATTGGCAACATTGTAATACCTTAAAGGGTGTCATGTAACTATAATAAAACCTATGTATGGTCATAATGGGAATGAAAGTCAATTATTTAGAAATACTAATAGAGTGGTGGGTGAAGGTGCAGAAATTTTATCATAGCTTTATTGTCACTGGTCCTTGAAGAATAATTATTATTATAATTAATACTCAATAGTGATATAGTTTTAATGATAGTGCTGTAAATAATATTTATTTTCTTTAATATCTTGTATATAAATTCTCAGAATGGTTAAGCAATAATGAATACAGTGAATAATGGCAATGAAAATTGAATAATCAAAAATGCTATATCATACATACAGATATGGTTTATGTTGGAATAAAATAACTGAAATAGTATTAACTTGCATAATATTATATTGCAAAATTTGGAAAATGTCAGAGTTGGGATTTTTGTAGCAAAATAAGCTGACAATAGTCTAAATGGTGAGGAATGTCACATAATGGTATGAATTGAGCCATTATTTTTTTATGTATTACATTTTATGTATTATGAAAATAATATTTAACCACAAGCAGCAATTTATAAATGTATCATAGAAACAATAGGTTGGAACAATAGGATTCCATTGTAGAATAACTGTGAAAGCATCAGATATTATTATGTCAGCTAGATCTGTTTTAGCTAAGTAGATTGAATTAAACTAAGTACCTAACATATTTTTTTACTATCATGAAATATTTCACTACAATGTTTAAAATAGAGGACATATGTAATGAATTCATCATAACATCTTTGAACTAATGAATATTAAAATTTTAACTGGTTTTCTATTGTTAAGGTGAAAATAACTTATACTGCGGCATTGAACTGATGATCCTGTAATACTACTTATATTTTAATACTAGCCAAAAATTCAAAGCAGATTTTTTAATGTACCTAAGTATATTAAAGTTGGAATCTGTCATAAAATCAACCTTTCTAAGGAATGATCATTGTTACGAAAACATTAAAAAAATTACGCTTGCCATTATCTTAAGAGGATTGTGAAGCTGTTGATTTTCATACAAAAGGCGATAACGTTTTACACCCAGTAAATATAGTTAGATTTTTATAATTTTTGGATATGTTGTAGATATAATGAGAAACTACGCCTGTACGTTTTGATTTTTAAGAAATATTGCTTACGCTAAAATTTATTAGCATTTAAAAATCTCTATATAAATCTAATAAATTTAATAAATTTTAGCGTAAGCAATATTTCTTAAAAATCAAAACGTACAGGCGTAGTTTCTCATTATATCTACAACATATCCAAAAATTATAAAAATCTAACTATATTTACTGGGTGTAAAACATTATCGCCTTTTGTATGAAAATCAACAGCTTCACAATCCTCTTAAGTGAAAATGTATAATTAGTTTCCCTGTAAGTATTTATAAAATGTACTTATATGTTTAGGTACCTACCTACTTTAATTATTTATGATGCATTCCATGATTTAACTATTCATGAATCATTAGTTACTTTACAATAATTGATGGCATCACTAGGCACCAGAATTTGTTTTAACATTATATTAGCGAGTACTCAAGCACCACTTCTCAGAATGCAAATAATTTTGTGAAACAATATTTCTTACATTTTGGGTTTAAGTACATTATAGTTTTTTTAAAGCCTCACCTGTCTAAATAATTCTCTTTTGATGCATGTAACCAACTTGGCTCTCTTGTTGCACAAATAGACCTATTCTGCTGCCATCTCGAGAAAGTTATGTTATATTATGTACCCATTATTACTTTTAAGTTGGAATATACCTAATCCTTCATGTATAGTAGTACCTACCTACATTGCAGTGTGCAATATAATAATCGAATTGTCTGTGTAGGAAACATATTCATTAGATATTCACAATTAATTCCATGTAGTCTTATGTAAATGAAGTCACTGAGAGTTCTATGTATTACTATTTATATTATACTAGCTTCCGCCCGCGACTTCGTCCGCGTGGAACTCCTCCTTTTTTGCAGTCGGTTAAAAAGTAGCCTATGTTCTTCCTCAGGCTTCAAAATTTCTTTGTACCAAATTTCATTTAGATCGGTCCAGTAGTTTTAGCGTGAAAGCGTAACAGACAGACAGAGTTACTTTCGCATTTATAATATTAGTAGGGAAGGTTGTCATCAATATATTATCACACCGTAGTAAAACAGAATATTTGGATGTTTGAAGCTAATCAGTAATGCCTGGTCACTTATACAGAAAAATAACACTTATGTTTGTTTATACTTATATATGCTTTACCTGTAAAAAAATACAATCAACACCATGGCACTGTGCTTTGTACTTAAGTTACTTAAGAGGATTGTGAACCTGTTGATTTTCATACAAAAGGCGATAACGTTTTACACCCAGTAAATATAGTTAGATTTTTATAATTTTTGGATATGTTGTAGATATAATGAGAAACTATGTCTGTACGTTTTGATTTTTAAGAAATATTATTCATGCAGAAAAGGAAAATAGAATTATGTGCCCCACAAATGCCCATAACATGTAAGGAAATAATATCATTGTGCCTTATAAACAGTGGAAATGTAACTAATATACTTGTACTCTACTTACATGTTACGAGCATTAAAGTGACATATTGTTAATGAACATAGAGTCGTCGCAGCACAGTGGTAGGTATTAAAATAAAATAAAGAGAAGTGTTCGCGAGGTCGATAGGCTTTAAAACCTACCTACTGTTTTTAATTAAACTTTAATTTAACTGTACGCTTTCGCCGTACATGCGACACTCCAATAAAATAAAATTTAATGTACCTACGTAGTAGTAGTCGTAATGTAAAATGTATATAGCTACAGTAGGTACCTACCTATTTATAACGTCAGTTCGTCTCTATTTTAATCAATGTAAATAGCTTTATAGGAAAAGGTTTAATATTATAAACAAACTTTCATATTTATCCAATAATAAATAAATTTTATTTCGTATGTACCATTTTTCTTTTAACAATACGAACCTATACTACCAATAGGTACCTAATACACAGGTAAACACTTTCATTAACATTTATGAAATTAAAACACATTTTTTTTTTATTTCAACAATTATGATAATAATACAATAAGATTAGATAGCTAACTACTAACTAACTGACTTCATTTAGAATGAAGTGCAGGGGGCACAATTTTTATTTTATTTATATAAATAAAAATGTTACCTATTCACCTATAAGTAAAAAAACATCCACATATTTTCTTCTATCAGCATTTATCTTCATTTTAAAAGTTCAAACACGAATATGTATGTATACATCCCTACATAGTATAAAATAAAGTCGCTGTCGCTGTCTATCCGTCCCTAAGTATGTTTAAATCTTTAAAACTACGCAACGGTTTTTGAAGCGATTTTTTTTAATAGATAAGAATGATTCAAGATAAATGTTTATAGCCGTTTGAAGCCGGAGCGGTATAAATATGTAATATTTATAAAGATTAATGTCTACTGTACTGCCAAACTTCAGAACGACCTCATCAATAACAGGTGTGTGTAACTTATTAAAGTTATCGTCAGACAAGGGCAAACATACAGAGAAACAAGCAACGGTCTCCCTTTTCCTTGGCAAAATCTAATTTGAAACTAACTTCACAATGTACTGCTATGAGTATATTTTGAAAATCTTTTATGGACTTCATGAAACCGCGAACTGTCTTCATCTTCTTCATGGCTTACTTCATGTATTGTCTCTTCCAACATAAGTGGTAGTTGTAGCTCCTCTTGGGTTAAGGTAGTCTGTAAATGTATATTTGATATTGTATACATAATTGATATTAACCATGGTTGAGGTGGGGAGACACCCGGAAAGGCGGGTTAAGCCTATAAGAAGCCAATGGCGCAAAAGCACCTGGTTTAACACGCATTTAAATATTAATTGGAAAATTGAGCCTACGCACAAAAATAATGCTGCTCTTTTTTTTTTCTTGTTTATATAAATGTACGAAAAACCAATCCTGTTACAGTCATCTATGTGAAAGTAGAAAATAAAGATATTTTGGGATTAAATAATTACTTATAGTAAATTTAATACTTAATGGTTTTTTTCTGAAATGGTAAACTAAAGTACCTATAATAATAAGGCATAATTCTTAAGCATGAGACACAATAAATTATTGAACTTGGTATATTTACCTCGTGGATTTCGGTTTCTACTCTGCTGAGCCTATTGATTCTATTTTGCAAAGATTTAGTTTCAGCAGTAGCATCTTGCAGAGCTAATTTTAATTCCACTATTTCCCTTCTAGCATTAGATAATAGTTTTTCAGTTGTGTCTAAATTGCCTTTCATATTATCTTTCTCAACCTCCAGTTGAGCTTTAGCATTAGAAAGATTTTTAATTTTATTTTCGTAAAGTTTCAACTCTGAATCAACATCATTCATTTCTCTTGTCGTATTAGTCTGATCCTTCTGTAAGTTATTGCACATCTGTTTTAGATATGATACATTTTGTTCTAGAATAGACTTTTCCTCAGTGATTAACTTTACTTCATTTTCTAGGGCAGTTATCCTACATGTCATAGCAGCAATGCGAGATGATTGATTATCTATTACATTTTCTTTGTCTAAAAGTTTTTCTTCTAAAACCTGTATTTTACTAACATATGATTGTAATTGTAACGATTTTGAAGCAGATTCACTTTCTAAGGAATGATTTGTATTCTCTAGTATATTGGCTTCAACTGACAGACTTGCAAAATGTTCTAACATATCTGATCTTTCAGCTTCTTTCTGAGACAGCATTTCTTCAATTCGTCTTATTTCTGCAACATAATGCTGTAGTTGCTGTTTCAGACCTTCAACATCCTTTCTTGATTTTTCATATTCCATTTTTGTCAACTTTAATGTTCCATTAGCATCAGCTAGACTATTTTGTAGATGTTTATTTTCTATAATAGCATTGTCATACTGTTGTGCTATTCTTGATATTTCACCATTTAGAAACTTTATTTGAGCTTCATAATCTAACAATTTATGTTCAGAGACTTTGCTGCCATTTAATTTTCTCTTTAATTCAGCTATTTCATTTTCTAATTTGTTCATTTCATAAGATTGAGATTTAAGTTTTTGTTCAAGTAAACCAATTTTTTCTGTTTTGTGATCCAATTCTATCACTAATTTATCACGTTCAAGATCTACTTTTTTAATATTTTCAATTAAATTTGTCTTATCTTGTTTAATAGTCACAAGTTCTGACTGTAAATCATTACATTTTCTTTGTAATAAATCATTAGTATCTTTGCTTAAACTAAGTTTTTTTTGAACACATAATAATTCACTCTGCACTTCATTACTACTTCGTTCAGTTTCCAATTGAATATTCTTAATTTGATTGGATAATGATTTTTCTTTTATAACATCTGATTGCATCCTTTTTATCTGTTCTCTTAGATAATTACATTCATCTCTAAGGTGATCTGCTGAAGCTTTTCCAGTTCTGTTAGTCATTTTATAGGAAGAATTTTCCTCCTGAAGTTGTTCAATTTCTCTTTGTTTATGTGTCAAATCTCTTTTTAACTTCTCTACTAATCCTAGTGTCTCCTTATATCTTGAAATATATTCTTCCTTGTCTCGTCTTAAAGTTTGTAAATCTTCTCTTAATTTATCAATTTCATTGTTAAGTTTTATTTCATCTCTTTTATAGTGTTCCATATCATGGCACTTAGCAGATTTCAAACTTTTATATTGACTTAGCTGATGACTTAAAGCAATATTTTCCTTTGATAATTCAGCATTTTCATTATTCAACTGGTGGATCACATCCTTGTAATTTTGTTTATTGTTCTCATCTTGATTTACAATTAGAGCTTTTATTTCTTCATTTTCTTTTTTCAGCATTAGAATCTTTTGTTGACTTTCACATAATCTGTTATGCATATCTTTGACATACACACTATCAGGTGATGTGTTAAAATGAGGGCTGTAGTTTTTTTCCTTACATGTCATAAGATGTTTGTTGAATAATGTTGTTGATTCTGTTAGTTTATCTTGAAGGTTGGATATGCATTTCTCATATTTTTTCCTTTCATCTTCTAGAATCAATTGTATTTCATCTTTTGTAGGGCACTGTTTACTGTTTTCATTTATATTTCTTTCAGTATTGTTGTTGCTATGTAAAGAACTATTTACTAATGTTAGTGACACTATGTTTTCTTGTAAAGTTTTGTTTAGTTCAACCAAATCCCTTATTTCTTTATGTAAAATTTCCTTTTCTTTCAATGCCGCATTTAAACTTTCTTGTACTCTATTAATGTTAGGTGATACTTCTTTTGAAACAAATAGTGATAGTTCCTTCTCCAATTCAGAATTTTTAGCAGTGAGACCCTCAATTCTTGTATGTAAAAAGTTTACTTCATTCATCATAGCAGCTAGTCTTTTGTTACAATCTTCTTCAACAGTAAGTGCTAAAGAATCAACTTTCTTCAACTCATCCTGCAAATTTTTGTTCTTATCTGCCAGGCTAAGTGCTCTAAGCATTGCTTCATGTTGTTTTTCCAAGCCATTCTCTACTTGTTTTCTTAATGTTTCATTTGAACTTTCCAAGTTCTGCAGCTGTCTCAGTAAGTCATGAATCCTAGTATCAGAATGTGAGTTGCAAACATCTTTACTGATAGCTTTAACAGGCCTGCCACCTTGTAAGAGTATATTTAGTCGGATTATTTCATTATCCCTGTGTTCAACTTGACTTTTCAACAGTAGTATTTCCTCGCAATGTTCTTCATTATTTTCTTCGAGTATCTGAATTTTCTTCATTAACTCTACAATATCATTTTGAGATATTTGACTTTTATTCTCATTGCATATGCACGCTCTTGCTGTTGTATCATCTCCACTATCTTTTTTTCTGCTCTTATTACGACTGCTTTGTGTATCAGCACAGAGTCCTCTTAAACTCAAATCTCTGAGATCATGTTGTAGTTTAGTGATAGTAGCATCTTTCTTTATTAACTCTTCTGATAATATCTTTATCTTTCTTTTGTATTCTTTCGTAAATTTTAAATTTTCATCTTTTAAATTAATATTTTCCCTGTGAAGTTGGTTATTTTCTTGTATATGTTTGGCATTGTCACATTTATACGGTTCAGCCTCCATCATCAGGGAATCACGTTGCATTAGAGCTTCTTTGGACAAATCCATATAATGCTGCAAGCTCCGAGTTGTTTGCAATAAGTCTGCAAGTAGGCATTCCACTAAAGGCACTGCATCTAGAGGTAAAGTATTATTATATCCCAATTCTTCCAATTTTTGTTTTAAGTTAAAGTAGACTTCTGCCATTGCTGGAAATGTATAACACTAGTTAACAAATTAACAATCAATTATTTTTAATACTTCTCATCAACTGTTATTATGATCACATAAAAAACAGATGCGCGTTTTACATTTGTTTGTATAGTCGTTGCCAAGCAAGTGACTCGGTTCACTCGGTTCGGTAATCGGTTTAGCTCATAGAGATAATATCTCTATGGTTTAGCTTTAAAGTTTTTTTTTAAATTGTAATTGTAGTTTGACAGTTAATACTTATCAAACTTATACTCACAGATATACAATTATAATAGATACGGCCATGTTCCGATGTAAGTAGTAAGTACATCATTTTTTCTGCTTTTTTGTGCAGTGACATGGCAGTGACACGAAGAAAAATAATTCTTGCTGGGAAGCTTGCTTAAATGACACGTGCACACAAGAACTAGTATAATTAATATCGGGTTTATTGCTTACGAACAGAATATTTTCTTTAATAATCTAAAACACATAAAGCTTGAAGCTTATGTATGAACGGTGGGCTTTTTTAATGCTGGGGCCACACTATGGAATGGTCAATGCTTAACATCGCAATAATTGTTAGCATAATTAATACAATAAAGTGCGGGTTATTATACTTGAATAGTTAACGTCAATGCTAAATTTAATGGCGATAAAATATGCGTTAATATTTGCTGCTTAACAATAATTATCGTGTTAATCTCTTTGATGTACCGCCACTTCAGCTATCGCCTTACACCAAACGGCATTGTGTATGCAGTTGTCAATTTATAGCGATAAGTCATGGTTACACTAACGTTAATGTCCAAAAATACTTTAACAACCGCATTTCCCGTAAGTGTGGCCCCAGCATAAATCTATAATGGAGTGAATGGTCATGAATGGTGCCGCTACTGTCATTCGTTTGATTGTTCGTTCCATGTTTTTCTGACATAAGCTTGTCATTTGAAGGAAAATAATTTGTTATTTGTGTTTTACATTGTATTAATTTATTTTGCAAACGTGTTTATTGTTTTATTAATAGAGGAATTTAAGGTGTATAAAACATAGTACAGGAATTTTAGTGATTTTCTAGCAAAGTATTACGTTATGCGAAGATATCTAAATTATGAATCCTTATAAGGATCTGGAAGAAAGTTCATTCGCTGCTGCTCCTCATTTAACATACGAGGATATAGCAACGAAGCTTTTGAAAGATAGTTATTTTTTAACAGCACTAGAGTTACACACAGAACTTGTAGAGAGTGGGAAGGAAATACCACAGTTGAGAGAATTTTTTTCTAATCCCGGTAACTTTGAGCAGCATGTTTCCAAAGCGTCGGAGTTCATTTCCATACGTAAGAATTGTATATAGTTATAAAATATATTATAGATTTTGGTTGGCAGCAGACTGAAAGTATAGCAAATAGATTGAAGTGTTTTTTAAATAGTACCCTGTCTTTCTTAGATCGATCACCAAGTCAAGCTACATTAGATTCTCTAGACACAGCAAGGTACTCAGAGGATGGTGGTGGAGATCGTGGAGGCAGTGGTGGAGATGTTGCAGTACTAGAGTTTGAATTAAGGAAAGCCAAAGAAACTATTCATGCACTAAGAGCAAATCTTACTCAGTTTGCAGGTACACTATATGTTTACTTTCTTAATATAATGTTTTTAAATTTATGTACAGCATGCTGCTATGGAACTGTATAACTTAAGGATATTATTGATATAGGCATTATGCAAAATAAATTGTTGCATTATGTGTTTTTTTAACTATAGATACTATTTTTCAGATGGAGAATCTGTACTAGACAAAAATTCAAAAAGTAACTTTAATCAACGCACACTGAAGCCTCATGAGAGAAGAGCCCTAAATTTCCTAATAAATGAATATCTTCTGTTACAAAATTATAAGCTGACATCCATCACATTTTCAGATGAAAACCCTGATCAGGTATATTAATAATCTTTGTATTCTAGTTTTACCAGCTGTGGAAATTCTGCTGTATGAAAATCAAATTTGGATCTTTTGATCCTTTAGACAAAATAAAGTAAAAGTCACTCTACTAGTATTAGTACTTCTATAAAAATTTACTTCTTTGGATCTTATGTGGTGGATATATTAGATGATTCGGTCAAATCAGGCTGAGATTGTTATTTACAATTTTTTTGTAAGCATATTAATTACAGTGGGCTGCATATTATATTCTGATTATTCACATTATGCATATTTCCCAACAGTTAACTTAATACAAGTTTTTAGTTGTTATATACCTAGTTATTATGTTTTATATCATCATCATCATCATCTTTCAACCGAAATACATAACCTGCTGGATAGGTATAGGTGTCCCCAAGAAGTTTCAGAACCACCACTATAGATATATAAATACAGCACATTGGTTATTTATAACCTAAACTTAAAAGTGTGAAATCATTGTATAAGATTAGGTATTACACTTGTATGAAAACATACTGTTAGGTAAATTATGGTTAATAAATTTATGTGTCATGATTTACTTATTATCATGTATTATAAATGTTTGTTTATGTATTTAAAACTACCTATGTAATGGTTTATTTAACAAGCACAGTACCAAATGACTGAAATAAAAATATATCTACTTACTATAATACATATATTTAAAGTAGGTATCAATTTCTGTGTCCTTAAGCTTTACATTTTTTCTTGTAATTTATCAAGAATAAGCTTAGGATTAGTGTAATTATCAGTTACTAAATATGTATATTTTATTTCTTTATATTGGATTTTTAGGTTGTATTTTTGTGTTTTTAGGACTTTGAAGATTGGGATGATGTCGGTCTTAATATGCCCCGTCCTTCAGGACTGGTTTCCCTTTTCTGGGGTAACTCCACTGGAATTAATGTTCCAAAGACAGATGCATCTACAGAAATGGACATCAGTTTCACTAATTCAAATTGTCAAACCGAATGTGATGATGTGTGTGTTAGTTGTCAAACCTCTTTTGAAAATGAGACTGATTTGAATCATGAGGTAAGATTTTGAACCATGTGTTACTAAATATGACCTTTTTGTAAAATTTAATTGGTTCTAATTTCGACAATTTCTTGTTTTATGATAATTTCCACTGCTTTCTCCATTATATACAAATTAACAATAGTTACACAGTGGGAATTGAAAGATACCTAAAAGTATGCAAATCAAATGCCTTAAAAGTTATTTTATTCCACTAAGTTATATTTTCATTTATTAGTAAGTAATTTAAATTTCTAGCTTATGGTAGGTACTAAATGAGCAACAAAATCACAAAGACTAACATAAGTATATCTATCCCACAGTTACTCATACAAGCTGAAGAAATAGACCTTCTTAAACAAAAGATCATAGCCCTAGAGACTGAAAAGTTAAACTTCCAAAAGTTGTATGATGCGGCAATAGTGAGTTTGAATTCACTCACAAGTCCAGCATCAGAGAGTAAGACGTTAGAACTCCAAATGCCAGAAGAGAAATTGATGATAGCTCAATCAAGAGTTGAACAGTCTGTTGAGAATAGGCCCTTGACTTGTACGGCCACAGAGAACCATTATGGCAGTGAAAATTCTACTCACAGTGCTACTCCAGAACAGTTTGAAATTATTGATAGTGAGAAGAATAGTGCTATGTAAGTGCAAAGTCATGTATTTGTAATAGAATTTATTGAATCCCTAGCATCTGGATGTAGTACACCACTATCTTTTTTATTTTTTTAACAATCTGCTAACACGTAGTATATGTTTTCATTCCGACAGTATAAGAAAAGAAGGGTCGAACACGAGTTCGTTCGACCCAGCTAATCTCGGCGACAGCACGCGGGGTTCGCCAACATGTCACGGCAGCGTGACCACCCTGGACGAAACCCTGAGCATAAACGACGCGGGCGAGTGGACCCGTGTGCATTATGACTATAATCACATTGAGAACGAGAACAGCAGCAAAGAGATGTGGATAGATAGGTTAGATCACAAAATTCTTTTACTACACTAGTTGAGGGGTTGTCAGGTTATTTATTGAGCGTCACAAATAATTTTATTTTAAAACCTTGTCAGTGTATTAATTTCGGAAAGTTTTCGAAATTTCATTATTGTGTACATTATTCCTTTATTCCAATCTTGAAAGTATTCCGTTTTTTTTAATTGCTAGATGGTTATATGTTTTATCTTTCAGTGGTCTTCCAAATACATTGAAGGTGCCACTAGTGAACTGGTGCAGTGAGGCGCTTGGTTTAAATGAACCATTGGCTAATGATCTACTGGCAGAGCTTGTGAACAATGACAAGCCCGTCACATTGCCCAGGTTGCTTACTCTAGTTGCGGACACTCTACCTAGGGTAAGCTCAATTATAAGTATTGCAATTCCTTGAACTGATTTTTATGCAAAAAACCTAAGTAGTTATTAAACAACTATTTATTAGCGCAAAATATCAGTCAGTTATTTTTTTAGCAATATTGATGTTTATTGCCTACTCAGAATGGCCAAATTGAAATGGCATTATAAGAAAATTATATTTATTAACTTTCACCTATATGGTTTTTAGATACTGCAACACACGCTAGTGGCGCGGCGCTGCGAGGCGGCGGCATTGTTGGCGGCGAGCGCAGCGCTCCTCCCGCCGGGGGACGCGCGCCGCGCACGCTCCTTGCAGGCTCTCTTGACGCTCGTCAAGAAACCAGACCCCGTCGACACTAGAGCCATCTGTGAAGGTAATAAAAATAATCATGTTAGATTAAAAAAAAAGAAGTTACATATTCATTTCTTTTGGTATATCCGAAATGTTTTAAAATGTCAATTTTAATTATACGTTATCGAGTAATAGTAAAAAGTATACTATTATGATTTCTTGTTTTCCATACAGCTTCCTGTCTCATAGTGAAATGGGGTGGCAGCGGCGAAGTGCTATCTTCCGTTGCAGAATTATTAGGCTCCAGGTCTACCGAGCGTCGAATACTAGCCAGTCAGATATGTGTATCAATAGCACCATATGTTCCAATAGACTTATGCACTTCACTGCTTCTCAGCCTCGTTACATTGATGTGTGAATCGAGTGAAGCAGAAATTAGAAGTCTCGGACTCAAATCAGCATGTTTAATATGCCCAGTAGCAGAGCACAAATATGGACAATTGGAGAATCTCATGTTCACTTTTCTCAAGGACCCTGTTGAGAAAAATGTAAAGGACGCAGTTAGGATCTTCGTTCCTTTACTTGCGCGGAGCGCTTTGATAGCAGGTAAATCATAATATATATTTATGTTCTTTAAAAGAAAATAACAAACTTATTATTTCCTTTAACATGTTATTTAAGTGTTTCTTTTATATTATTTTTATGTGAAGTTCTTGATAGCAGCTACATACCTATGCTTCGCGGCTTGACCCGTTTTGATCATTACGCATTTAAGATATAAGTCAGTAATATGTGTAAAATTAGATGAAGTACTAAATAGTTTATCAATTCCTTGCTAATTTGACTTTTCTTCTTTTTTTTCAGGAAAATACTCATCAGAATTCTGCAAACGAATATTAATTAATTTAACAAAAGCAAGCAATGACAATGAATCAAAGAGTGTAATATTATATTTAGAGATAATGCTTGTACTAGTTTTATCAAAGTTGGCCTACGTAGTTAATGTACAAACGGTTAAAGATGTTACCCTGAGCTGTGATACTGAATCTGTTATTTTACAAGATGTGTTATTAAAATGTGACAACAGTAGTTTTATAGATTTACAATGTTACGTCACAGAGAGTGTGGACGCTAAAGCGCTGGTTGTTTCAATGAATAGTTTAGTTAAAGAAAAACCCGACGTGAGGTGGGCCGAGCTGAATTGGTTTGTCGACGTGTAAGTATTTATAATTAACTGTATGTGTATTTCAATATTTATTTTTATAAGCAATTTGGGGTATCCTGAAAGTCCATACCTTTAGAAACCTGCTCATTTCTTTTCTATGGCTGGTGTTTATTTCAATGTTGACATTAATATGTTTCTGAAGATTATTTGCAGTGCAGTTGTTATTTTTTACAAAATGGTATTCATTATCAGTTTTCTTTTTTCAGAGTAAAGCAAATACTTTTAGTGGCAACAACCAGTAAAGTGCTAAATCACCCGACATTATATGAACTTCTTATTTCACTGATCAGTAGTTATGTAGATAATTTCGGTGATGAATTTACAATGAGGATATTGATGCCAATTTTTATGGACACTATATCAGAATTGGAACAGAAAATGGAGAAACTTCACCCTGTGAATGTTGAAAATACTGTTGTTGTGGGTGTTTATTTAGTAACAGTGTTGCCAACACTCGCAAACAAAGACCAGCATGGGGAGTTCTTTCAGAAGTAAGTAATAATGCGCGATCCTTTCATTAACGAAAAGTAATTATTTTATAGTATCGATCTCGAAAATTAATCTCATTGTTTCGATTTTATTTACTACTGTTTGTGTATTTTATTACTAGTGGTTACACACGCTTGTAATTCAATATTTTTTCACTTTTCAAATACCCCGCGAGGTTGATTGAACTTCCAAGGCTATATCTATCTCGATGCCAAATTAAAAAAAACTGCTTCACCAGTTTAGTTGCGAAAACTTAACAGATACAAAACAATATTAAAGATGTCATATTAACACATTTTAAATTTAAGTGTGGATAATTTTACGAGGATTAATCATCGCTATCGAAAGGTGTCGATAAAAGAACTATCTACATAATGAGACAAATGATATGTTGTTACTTGTGTTTTCAGGTGGATTATGTACAGCAGCATACGGGGACTCCCTGTTAAACTGTTTACTGTGCCGTTAAAGTGGGCAGCAAAACACAAACCCCTCTTACTGGATACTTATTTACAACATCTTAGAGAATGTAAGTATGGCTTTAATCTTTACTACTAGAATAGGTAAATTTATGCATACAGGGTCCACATTGGACTGTCCTCTATATTATAATTTTTAGTTATATATTAGGGTCCTATAATAAACAGGAATCGAAATATTTGTTTTGAACCCATTAATTTGAAATTGATATGATGAATGATATATAAAAAGTTGTTTTAATAATAATTGCAGTCGCGGCGAGCAGTTGTGAGAGAGCGAGCGGAGCCGGCATCCGGGTGTACATCTGTAGTCTACTGACGGAGCTGTTGAGCGCGGCTGACCTACAGGAAAACTGCATCGAGAGACATCTGCTGCCAGCTGTGATGGCCCTACTACACGATGATGACGTGTAATTTATTTAATTATACTTTATTAACGCTTACAGTAATTACTTAATCACATTAGTAATTTTGTAGTGTATAATAACTTAAAAGATGTTTATATCTGCTAAAATATTTCAAAAAGCTTACTGATAAACAAGCCACAGTCAAAGCCTGTTCTGGTCTTGTGGTTGTAATGTAACGGTTCATTTGTAGTCAACTTATAATAAAAAAAAAAACATAACCCGTTTTCCCTTGAAATAAGTCACATGATGCCGATAGCATATTTTTTTAAAAGGTTTCATAACATTTTGACACTGTAAACACCGTACAGTTGAGCTCATTGAAACCTTTTGTGATAATAAAATTACTTATAACTTTGGTATAGATCGGTGCGTGAGGCGGCGATCACATCCTGGGGCAGCGTGACTCGCGCCTGCCTGATCCAAGGTTACGAATGCGAGGTGCAGTGTTGGCCTTCAATGGAAGACATCTTGGCGAGTGGGCGGAGTCTCAGCGCCAAGGAGGTCGCCAGGACGGCGGAGGCGTTAGCGCTGCTTGTGCTGCCTACTGCTGAGAACGCTATTGTGTCGGAAAGAGGTAAACTGCCTATTAATCACATTGTCCTCTATGGAATACGCACCTTTAAGTGTGTAACAGCCTGTTTCTAAATGTCCAAGTAAGCACTTAAGAATATCGTATACACTCCATATAGTATTATTACTAAACATGCTCAAGATACTAATTTACAGGGTGACATTTAAATAAATATCAAATTTTATTGAGTCGACATTTTTAACAATTGACAAAATACCTACTAGAAAAAAATAATCAATTTCTCCAAAAAACCTAACATAAACATTTGGTTGGTTATAGAAATTCCTCCTTGTGTATTGTATAAGTGTTAGTTTGTTGATCGATACTGTGGTGCGCTTGCAGCGGTGTCTCTGCTGTGCTCGGCGTGTCACCGCGGCGGGCTGTCGAGCGAGTGCCTGGCGGCGCTGACGCCGGGGCTGCAGCTCGCGGCGCACCACTGCCGCCATCACCACGACCTGCTGCCCGCTCTCAGGTATAAACAAACTTTAAATCACGTTTCAGATATAAATAATATATAATAATATATTGGCTCGAGGTATGACGTATTAACCAGAATCCTCAGTACATTCTACAAACATTGGAATCGAGACGTCAGCGAAATATCAGTTTGTGTTGATCATATACATTTCTTTTGCTTACAGAAAGTTAGAAGAGATCGTGCAAGCGCCATCTTTATCTCAATACAAGCCGGCGATTGAAGTACTACTTCACAATATCGCGGGAACTTCCACGTATGAATCTCCCCGCGAGGTGCAAAGGCCGACAAACCTTCAGACCGCGCAGGAGGTCGGCCGAAGAGTCACACAAATGTTCCAACAGTCCAAAAGTAATATGAACTTAAACATATTTAAAAAGAAAACTTAAAAATACTAATCTATGCTGTGGTGTGCTGCATATCCAGGGCAACCGAGGGGCTGTCCGCAATAGGTGTTGCGACGCACTCACTTAGCGTTGACAGCTGATCCGTGAATATTAGTAATGTCACTTATAAGAAATCGTAAAACTGTGGCGTATGTAAAAAAATAATTTGTCACAAATGTAATTACACACATAAACACTAATTAAACATAAATTATTATTACTTTTATTTTAACAGTCTTGATTGAATTTTGTGGTGACACTACAAATTTCCGCACCTGTTGCCAATGCTAGCTACGGCACTGAAAGTATAGTTATCGTAAACACCAACTCCGGTCTCATTCACCACCTTTGTGGTAAAAGCAATCGTGAGTTTTACAAAATAAGGTTCAAATTAGAAGGAGATTAAATACATCTAAATGAAATGGACAAAATAAGGTGATATCTTATTGATGTTTTATATTAGTTGATTATTCTTAGGTACTAGATTGAGAATGATATGTACTTAAATATACAAATATTATATTTTAATTAGGTCATGATTCACGTTCTTCCAGATATTGTTTATTGATTGGAGACAATTCAATCATACCTTTGTATTTAATTAAATCTTCTATTATTTACGTTTGCTTCCAAATCACCCTTATTATAGTGATATTAGGAATTTTGACGCACCTGAAAACAAGCTATTATAGTACATTCTCTCGCTCAAGAAAATTTATATCGCACGTTTGCGGGATGTAATGATGATGTAGATCTTGTATCTATACAAGGGGCATGCATTATATGTTAATGATTAATTACGAGTATCTAACCATTGTTAATTTAGTTTATGCAACGTAACTCCACTTTTAATTGTAACTTATGTTTTAGTGCCAAATTATGTACCTACAGTACCTTACATTACGTTGTCTACATTCATTATTAGTCCTGTAAGATGTGTTAACCGTCACCGCTGGTACAGACCTACATTTCATATTTATTTATAATTTATACAGAACAGATGTCTGAGCTATGTTAATTTAAACTTGTATGTTTCAGTTAATAGAAGTCTTAATGAAATTGTCATAAAAGAATGAGTCGGTACTTAATTAATTTTATTTATAAATGCAATTATAACATTTAAATGAACTATAAAGATACTACGATTTTTACAGCATAAGACATAAAAAAAGGTATTAGGGCCTGTTTCTCAATGTAAACAGCATAATTATGCATATTTTAACCCGTTATAAAAACTTTCTTTAGCTAAAATGGCGGATTGTTATAATCCGGTGAAACTTACAATATAGGATAATTTATTTAATTAGTTAAATATTTCGACTTTAAACGATGTTTATTATCAGCAATATAAGTGGCGTAACATATTTGGTCCACTTGGACAAGCTGTAACTGATATAATTATTTACGTGGTTGTATCTAGAATCCCTCCAATTTGTATTATTTTTAAGACTTATATTATGTTGCTATTATTTTTTTTTTAGTATAATTTACAAATATAATGCAAATTCAAAACATGCAGTATCAATTTACAGGATCATAAAAATATTATTTTTAATACTCGCATAGAGTAACTGTCAATTACAATGATTTGTAAGGAGTATGTTCTTACTCATTACGTGAGTTTTTTTATCTCTAGATAAAAAAACTCACGTAGAAAATTATTTTTTGTTGCAAAACAAGAAGTTTTTACTTTTGCGATTTTAACTTTAAAACCAAAGTACGAAGGTTGAATCTATCTAATGAAATCTACATAAACCATCACTAGTCGTAAGAGGGTTATGGTTATGTTCTTCACGGATCCTGGCAAGTATTTTAATTATTTACAAATGACAATCAATTAATTTCCTATCCATTGCATTGTTAATGTTCATCATGGTCATATTTACGTGGTGTAATAATACTAATTGTAATGTATAATTTAATTTTAACCTGAATATATTTAATTACGACAACTATAACGCATTCAGGTAAAATTTAACCTAATTATAATTATGAAAGCTAATTTAGTGATGCAGGGCTCCCTATCTTAATCTGTTTTTCTTTCTGTCCCCGATTTTAAAGTCCTAGACTATCGAGACTTAAAAGCTGTAAATTGATATGTTAAATTATAATATAAACTGTACTCAACTGCAAAATGTTTATTTTACTAATTCATGTAATAAGTTATTGTGTTATACATATAATATCATTGGATATTCTTTTTTACAATAAATCATAAACTCATCATGTAGTAATCAACCATCAACCAATAAAAAACTGGAAAATAGTTACATAATATATAAAATCCATAAAATATATTAATGTCTCATTGGCTCGCAATGCATAGTGTGGGCATGATCCCATGACCACCCTATATCTCTTGCGCATGGCCATGTTTTTAACTTTAACATAGAATTCCGACGTAGATGTAGGTATGCAATATTTACATCAGAATCCAATACCTAGTTGTAGGTATCTTTTTACAGTCTTTGTTAAAAAATTACATTTACAGTCTATGTTTTTCATTTTTGGTCTACAATATTTGGGAAATTGTGACACATTTCTTGTCACAAAAAATACGTACTTGTAAATATCGATTACACGACATTTGCTTTATCACTGCCTCCTAATAGGAGTATAATTGGCCCAAATAATTTATAATAATATGAAAATGTTATCGAATTTAGACGCTCGTAATTAGTATCGAAAAATAAAATCTATTTGTTTTGCAATGTTTGTTTTAATATAAGAATGCGCCTATATTTTAATATTAGGTACTTAGTTTACAAAAATTTTCCGTTTAAGTAGGTACCCTTAATATTAAAACATTTCGTGGAAATAGATTACAGATGGTATATAAAACATATTTTTTAAGGAATCAATTAAATTAGTTTAATATAAATTTAAAGTAATGCTGTTTTAATTTAATTTTTTGAATTTAAAGTTTTCAGCTTATTCAGAAACTAAGCCTTACTGCCCTGCCACATACTCCCGAGTACGCGAGTAAAGTATGCAGGGCATGCGTGTGGCCACTCCACTCATTATGCCTCTAGTCTTCCTCCTCATCCTTCTGGGGTGGCTACACACATGCCTTGCATAGTTTTCTCGCCACACTGCATACTGCACTTATGAGTGTTTGGCCGGCCAGTTAGTACAACGTTTTAGAATAAGAAAGTGAAAGATATTTTTTATTATGAGGTTTTTATGAAAAAATGTAGTCTAGTTTCTCACTGTACAATAAAAATAACTAGTAATAAAAAAGACGACGTGACTTCCACCTACACCCGACCTATACGCAGGAACCTTCTGTTACACTGCAACTTAATAATCTTGTTAGGTACCTAATTCTTAACTCCTGACGGCCCGAGCCGAGGTGCGTGGGACCTCTACTCTGAGTCGGTTACGACTAAAAACCCAACCCAACCCAAATACTTGAAAGCCTCCCTTCTAGAGGCTCACCAACCGTCCAATTTTGCAGTAAAGGCCCATTTGCTGGCCAATTGCGCTTCAGTATTCAGTTCGAAAAAAATAAATAAAAAAGAGGTGTAGATATTCAATTTGTAATATTCTATACGAGGAAGTTATATTTGTTACCATTTATAGCAGTTTAGCTCCCGGATCAAGCTAGTTTTTAATTTAATCTGTATTACCTGATACCTCTGATACTACGTGTCATAGAGGTAGTATATAAAGAAATGAAGTGAACTTAACTGAACTTGAGTATTGCAGTGTCAGTGTGTCGGTGGCTTAAAGGTTGGTGCCTTTTGACGACGTTCACTAGTTGACGATTGCGGATTGACAATTGACATCAATCGACGATCACAATATCTTAAACAGAAGGCTAAATAGAAGGCGTTACTTACGCCATTTGCGGAGAATATATACGTATTTCGTTTTGTGTGTTCTTATTTGGAGGACAAACAGGTAGGTACATATTTTACAAATTCTTATTAGATTCTTATTTGCATTAAATACGTTTTTAACATATTCTCCCTAAAGTAGGTAGTACTTAACTGTAATTTACTTGATAGACAAGCCGCATTTGACGGCTTCTTGTGTTCATTTTTGTTTTACCTGTCTAAAGCAGCGAGTACACTTTCACATCTTTTAATTTAAGTAAATAATTAAACAAGATTAACAGTGTTTGACTTAACAGTTACTACTTATATGCTCTGGGTTTTTTTCGGTAAAAGCCGTAAACCTGATAACACGATAAAACTCATAAAAGATAAGAGGTTAGCGCAGTTTTCATTTTGATGAAGCAAAACTTATTATAGTTTTTTGTTCCACAGAAGTTTTTCTGCAGTCCAACATGTCTGAAAAACATTTAAAAACCGGTAAGTTAGACAATTAATAACTATGGTTGTAAAGAGATGGGTAACAGAATGTTTTGTCCTACTTTAAGGCTAAATCTTATCTTATGAATGATTTAGAACTCATGCAACACTAATTTATATATTTCGGGTAAGTAATAAATGAAAGAATATTTATTTAGTATGTATTAAAAAAAACAGCCAAACCTTATAGTGAGAATTGCAATCTGTGAAGTTGATTCTCAGTGAATGTGAAAGATAATAGAATTAAATTTAAAAAACATACTAACATTAATTTACTTAATACTTATAAAATAATGACTGACAGATTATTTTAATTAATACATTTTATAATTTCTTTGATGTCTTTATGTAATGATAAATAACCTAGGACTGAAGAGGAAAATAGGAGTAGATAAAGTGGAGGTAATTTTCTTGCTTGTTCCAGGTGATGCCCTTCCTCAATATAATGGGAAGCTTCGTCTTTTTGCTATGAGGTTCTGTCCTTTTGCTGAAAGAAGTGTCCTTGTATTAAATGCAAAGAATTTGCAATATGACATTGTGTACATTAACCTAGAAAACAAGCCAGAATGGATATTCAATTTCAGTCCTAAAGGTAACTTAGTGTCTTGTTACATTTACCTATTTAATAACTGTTTTTTTTATTATTTTTATAATTTTCTAATTCTGTATCATTCATTTTAGGTACAGTTCCAGCTCTTGAGTATGAGCAAGGCAAAGCAATCTTTGATAGTGGTATAGTTAATCTTTACCTTGATGAGAAGTATCCTGATGTGCCCCTGCAGTCCTCAGATCCTTTACGTAGGGCAGAAGATAGAATGTTTTTAGAATTGTTTGCTAGTGTATGTTTGCATTATTAAAAATCATAATTTTATTTCCATTTTTTAAATAGTATTCTCTTATTTATTTTTTTTTACAGGCACACTCTGCTTTCTATACTGCTGCTTTCAACTCCCAAAACTTGCAGCCATCTCATTTGGAAACTTATACCAAGGCTCTAGAACGCCTTGAGAAAGAACTTGAGACACGTGGTACTCCGTTCCTACATGGAAATGAACCAGGTTTGGTTGATTTCACCATCTGGCCACAATTAGAACGCTTCGAAGCATTGCCACTTCTGGGCAAGACTGACTTTGCCATTCAGAAGACTAAATATGAACGCCTGGTTGGTATATATATAGTGTTTAAATGATCACATTATATATTTTAAGTAGTTAAACAAGTATTACTTTGGAATGAAACAACTTTATTAACAAATCATATCTCATTCTTTCTATATAGAGAAGTTCCTAAACTATGTGGATCCAAAGAATGGAGGTAAATTCCAGCAATATTAATTAAATTTATTTCTAATTTCCTGTAGGTGACATATATGGATGCCATGAAAAATGTACCAGCTGTGAAGCAATACTATCTGTCACCTGACACGCACGCCAAATTTGTAGAGTCACAAACAAAGGGTGAAACAAACTACAATATGTTGGACACCAGTGATGTGTGTTGCATGCGCCCCAGGAAGAAGAAGCAATAAAAAAAAATATTTTGACAGTATTTTGTTTGTCGCATACTATGTTTCATAGATGTGGTCTTAAATTCATTAATAATTTCATGAAGACACAAAACTGCTATAATTGTATTGTTCAATATACTTTTTGGAAAAAATGCAAAAAAATAAATAATTTCTCAGACTATCAAATTTATTTTATAATAACATCTAGGAAGGAATAGTAATATATCAGTGGAATAAAATAATTTAATTCGCCTATTATATTAGGTACTAATTTATTGCTGACGTTACGAAACTTTACAGTTCCCATATTTGTTCCTGTACTGAGCAGACCATAATATTTTCATTATGCTATAATAGTTTTATTTTAATGAATATTATGTTTGATCGAAAGACAATGTAAAATACTAGAACTTTTATGTTAAAAGAATACAACATTTACAAAAATATCCTTTTAAGGTTAAAGCATAATAGACTCTTAACATTTCGTTTGAATCTGAATGCATGTAGGTAGGTACTTACCTAATTACTAGAAAACGATTAAAAAGTAAGATTATAAATTTAGATAATCTTATGACTTATTTAGCTCAAAGAAAAAAAAATATAACGGAAACCGACATGATTTCTTTCTAATTCTATACCCGGAGGAGGTACCTACCCGCTATGAATTTCTACCACATAAATCTATCGATCACTAATAATAGGCATAAGTAAATCATTGTGCGTCAACACCCATTGTACCTGCCTACTTTAGTAAATTGTCCATTATTGTATATTCACACACACAGACTGCACCCTAATCAAAATAAAAATATCTTAATTACTTACCTACTTACTAGTTATCGCCTGCGTAATTTTATATTAGTTATCATCAATTTGGTTACCTATCTGTAGTTAAGTACGAATCCGCTGTCATTCGGAGCTCATTCACATTCTGTTATCATTATCAAGGTGAAGTGTGAGTTAAACCTACACAGTGAATATAAATAAATAAGTAAAGTAAACCTAACTTAATGCACGCCATAGCTTTGGCATCTTTGCGCGCGTTCATACCTGTTGTACAGAGTTTAAAGTACGTGTTGCCATTATATCGAAGTATGGCTAGTAGTAAAGTAATCGATTTCAACACTAAACATTTGAAAAGAGGTTAGTTTTATACGTCAATCGATTGTCTTTTGTGCATTATTAAATACCTATACTGTATACGTAAGTTTCGAGTTTCCGCAGGTAGGTGTAAAATTACCTACTTAATACAACTTTGTTCTTGTAACAAACCCACAAGTAATTTAATATTTTGACTTAAGTCGGTATATTATCCTGTGCAGAATCTTAAAACAGCCATGTTTTCCTGGGTAGGTACCTAAGTATGACGATGGACGATTTAGTGCTGCCACCTACCGTTCGTATAATAATATACATACTGTTTATCCTACCCTACCTATGCTATAATTAGTACCTTCTTACTGAAGAGTTTCTTCAAAACCCAAACCAATTTTTACGTTAAAAATAACTAACTACCTAACATCCATCCATTCTTGAGATTTTATCATTAAATAATTACGTCCTAGATTTAAGACAGGTAAGGAGCTAAGGATTATTTATTTTAGGCGACCCTATCCCGCTGTACAATGGAAAGCTACGAATTTACAACATGCGATACTGCCCATACGCTCAACGCACGATTCTTGTGTTGAATGCTAAAGGACTGGATTACGAGGTCGTTAACATCGACTTGATGGACAAACCGGAATGGCTAACCAGCAAGAGCTGTTTTGGTAGGTATCTATCGCTAACTACTTAAGTACTTACCTAACTATCTATCCAGGGAGGTAGGTAGATAGCTACAGAGTTACTTACTTAGAAAGTCTTATAAAGCTAATTATATAATACTAGCTGTCCGCCCCGGCTTCGCACGGACCCCTTTATTTTATGGCCTATGTCACTCGGGAATAGTGTAGCTTCCAATAGTGAAAGAATTTTTCAAATCGGTCCAGTCGTTTTGGAGCCTATTCTATTATATACCAATCCAAACAAACAAACAAAACTTTCCTCTTAATAATATTAGTAGGTATAGATAATCCTTTCTACTTTACACCGACACAAGAACTGTTTCCAGTACGATTTTATGACACTAGGTGTACTTACCTAATATTATTATAGGCAAGGTTCCCGCAATTGAGGTGGAAAACGGAGTTTGTATTGCTGAAAGCTTGATAACCTCGGAATATTTGGATGAAGTATATCCTCAAAGGAGGTTGTTGCCCAAAGACCCGATAAAGAAAGCGCTTCATAAAGTTCTTATTGAAGCTTCTGCACCGGTAAGTCTGATATGAATGAAATTCAAATAAGTATGTACTTAAAAGAAAAAACTATTATTATGTAGCCTAATAGTTTTTTCTGTCCTCCGGCCAAAAAGCGCCGCATACTTAGGTGGTTTTATTTTTATTATTTTGCTAGATAAAGCTAACTCAACTGTTTACATTTTCATTTCAGATTCAAGGACTTTTAATTAGAATCATAAAAGCTCCCGATACTCTAACGGATGAACATTTTGCTGCTTATTACAAATATCTGTCTTTAGTTCAGGATGAACTTAAGAAAAATGGAACAAAATTTTTAGGCGGGAACGAGCCGGGTTTTGTTGATTACATGATCTGGCCATGGTTTGAGCGAGTAGTTCTGATTGAAGATTCATATAAGGAAGTAGCAATTGATGGGTCCAAATATACACTGCTAGTAAGTATTATTATTTTCTAATATTACTAATAACTACAAAAGTAAAATATTTCTATTAGTTACACGAATTACACCTAGATTCTATTCGGAATGTTTTTAATTTAAGTTTATTTTACAGATCAACTAAAATTAACACGTCTTTGTTTCAGCTGGAGTATCTAAATAACATGCTTCAAGATCCAGCTGTGTCACAATATTTAATACCTAAAGATATTTTGGTAAAATTTTTTGATGGCTATAAACCAGGAAATACCGTAAAATATGATTTGTTGGAATGATTCAAACTAAAAGGTACTTATTGTAAATACATAAGTACATATCATTCTGTACACAAGTGTTTTTATTTTGTTACTTTAAAACCATTTCATATACTTACCTATATTAATTAATAGATAACATAGGTACTTAAAGATATTTTTATATTATTATGTTATCTATACCCATTTAATTAAAAATCAAGGTGCCCTATACAGGCGTGTGCAGTGAGAACTTTATTAAAATCTATTGCATTGTGCCTATATGAAATAATAGATAAGATATGTTATTATTTTGTGAAATAAAATACTAAGTATGAAAATTTTAAGTTTATTATCTAAAACACCACACAGTAAGTAATAAAGAAAACACATGATTCAAATTTAAATTAGACATTACTTAAGTACTTAACAAAATAAAGATGAAATAAAACTTCATAGATACCTATAATAGTGTTTATAGTATGAACTTATTAATGGTCAAAAGAAACAGTATACTACGTTAATATGTCCAATGATTATAATAATAAACAAGATATATGTCAAAATATCTCTTTAGTAGTAAGTAGACTACAATTGTCAATCAACCTGCTAATTAATGGAAAAAAACAGTGGTTTGATACTTGGTAGATGTCAACTGTTCTATTATGTGATTGATACATTAAATATACTTACCTACTGCTAATTAATGTCAAATAAGAAACTAAATAACTTAGTAGAATATGTCAATGTTCTATTAAGTGATGTTTTACTTGATATACTCACCTACTTATTAATAGGAATTTAAAATTACATTCTTCATTTATTTTTATGTACTTAAAATTATATTTAGCATTTCACAATAACTAACTGAAGGGACCTAACTAGGTGAAGCTAGGATAGATTATATGAAATAGCAATCTAATTTTAGATGTAACTTTTACTTAATCTCAGTCTTCAGGTTTTATATTATATTATAGATGCAATACTGTAATTAATCAATTTTATATTTCTTTGCCAATGCTTCCAATTTTGAGGTTATCTGCTTCAAATCAGCATTTCTGTCTAATTTTAAGTATGTAGTGTTTCTTATTTCATGAAGCTTTATCCATTCAGGAGCTTCCTCAGTTAGTGCTTTGATATCTCTTTGCAAGTCACTACCAGAAACATTACCCTTAAAACTGCTGTCTAGCTTCGATAGAATAATGTTTAAAGCCAAAACATTTTTCCGTTCTGTAACAAATATGTTCCTCAAAGTCCTAGCAAGATCTGGAAGACGACAATATACTAAATACTTCTGATCATGTTCAGAAGACCTTGTCATAGCTTCTAAAGCTTTGGCAGCTTGTTTAGCTTTCACCTTCTCAAGAAGAGAAGTAGGTAGGTTACGAAGAGCTGGGTTCAATAATGTAACTGCACTGGTAGATGGTTGATTTGCCTGTATGGAAGCATTCATGGTAGATATAGGCTTTTCATCCTGGATACCTGTAATAAGTTTTTCTTGGTTTGTGAGGCCACGGGCTTTAGCTTGTGCAAGTTTCTCCAAAGCTCTCTCCATTTTAGTGTTACACTTGAATAATTCTCTAGCTTTAGACAGTACATCTTGTGCTGTGGAGAACTTCTCAGTGTTAGGCATCTCTGGCAGTTTGGCACAATCAATCTCTGGTACCTTTTCAATTTCAAATTCAGGATGCCAACGAGTAATCTTATTATCAGGGATGACCATTGGAGGGTCTAGACTCAAGAGGTACTGTGAGTGATGTTTCTTTACAACTTGTAGAAGTGTATCAAAAAAGTATCTACGTCTCTCCAACAGTACACTTGGATTCATCACTTTGATATCATTAGGAAAATTTGGAGAGATAATCATTTCATATGCTTCTTTTTGGGATGATGTGCTAAAATTTTTAATTTTTTGTACTTCAAAATTATAAAAATCAGGCACTAAATGTTTTATTTGAGCTAATTGTTTTTCTGTGAAGTTCCGTTTCAGCATATCTTGCACAGATGGTTTAAGCTTAGCAAAAGTAATTTTTTCATTTCTGTTGTATAGTAAAGATACAACCGTTTCCATAGCCCGAAAGAGTTCTGCAAGAAATCTGTAGTGATGAGGTAATGGTAGGTTTGAAGAGTTTGAAGCAAGTGATGCATGCCTGATGTATGCTGGCACCTGTAAATATAATAATAATAATGATGATTTATCAATATTTTAATCACATTAATTTCTCTAGATACCAGAATTGATGTTGAAGCATGCTCTAGTGACATAATTATTTTGTTTAATCAACAGTTTAATTAGCAAGCCATTGTTTGATTGATAAATTTACTCTACCTCTTGTATTATTAGTTAATTTTTTGTAAGACAAGTATTGCAATAAATAAAAAGGGTAATTGTTTCAACACAATTCAGACTGGCATATCATTTTCTAGGCATATTTTTAGCAAAGGGAATGTATATATTCTATGATTTAAATCTTTAACATATTCAATATATGGATATGCGATACCACACCAAAAACCTCTGGAGACTAGTCTATGACTTGGTTATTAATTTCTATCATTTGATGAAAAGCAGTAAGTTGAGTCCTGAATTTTGATTTCAATGCCATTAAAATTATCTATGTGAAAAAGTGATACTAAAATAAGTAAAAATAGGAAAGTAAATTTTACCTTATTTGGGCTTTTTACTGGACTTACTATCACTTTTCTAGGTGATATGAGTGGCCGTTGCAGTGAAATTGAGCACTCTCCTCTAGCTGTAGGCTTTGTAGGAGACATGAATTCATTTGGGATTTGATTGGAGGCCTTCTTGCTTGGACTAAAAAATGAATACAATAAAGGAAGCTTAAATGATGTGTAAACATAATTGAATCTGTATTATTACACATTTAAAGGAAGATAAATTATTACCTTGATGGTACTTCCACATCAATAGACTTGAACTCCTTCAGATTCCGTGGCTTAACACTAGATTCTTTTAACTGTTGAATGCCTTTACTTAATCTATCTGCTGACGCTTTCAGTTCTGCAAGTCTGGAACTGTTAGATAATTTCTTTCTGATATCACCTAAACTGAGCTCTTTGCGTGCTGAGGTTATGACTTCGGATTTGGAGGGTCCTTGCATTCTAGTCTTATTACAGGAACTAATTTTGTTTCCAAAAACTTCTATATTCTTCTGATCAACCTGACCTTGGCTGCTACTGTTACTTGGTTGATGAGGTCCATCACAAGTAATTTCAATATCAATGGGTTTTGTTTCTTCTGTTTCCTTTCTTCCATCTTGTAGATTACCATCACACTTCTTGTGTAAATTAATTTTAGCATTTAATTTCAATTTTGATTCTCCGTTACGCTCGATATGAGGTATTTTACGTTTAGTACCTGCAATATCATCCACTGCAGGTCTTTTTCTACTGTTGTAAAATGCAGTTAAAGTTGTTTGAGACATAATTACAGGCAAAGTCTAATCACTATAAACGTTTTCTTTAAAATCTGTAAAAAATAAAAAATGTGTAACGAAGCCAAAGTTCCCTCCAAAATCGCGAAATCGTTAAATTGACAAATGACAATCGTGATGACAACCAAGCTTACGCTCCCTACGAGTGCTACATTAATTTGACAAAACCAATGCCATAGACAATATCGATTAAAGATATAAAGCCCTTTCTTACTCTGTAGTAACTGATAAGAGCTGCGAGCCTCTAGTTTGCGAATAAATAACACCTAGCACACATGATAAAGTTTTACCGCAATACTTACAATTTTTTTGGGAATTTTCACTAAAACGTGTGTATTTAATCACGGGCTAAAATAAAATTGACAGTTTTTTAAAGAAAATTAACCGTGTAAACTATGGGCTTGTATTGGGTAACTTTCTTCTCAAAACTGACACCTTAAATATTAACGTTTTAGTGAAAATGTTAAATATTAATAATATATATATATATCGAATTTCTAAATATTCGCTCCATTATGAAAAATAAATCTGTCATTATTTAATTTTTGATATAAATATTACATATCGAAATAAAATTATTGCTTAATATAAATAATAAGGGTGGATCTTCGAGCGTTTGAGACGCCGTCATTGTCCTCTACATCTATATTTAAGAACAGAGTCAATAAGTAACAAAAATTTGAGTGATATTATCCCCCGGTACTGTTACAAATACTATTTCAATCGATACTTAATAATATTAATTGCAAACATTATACATATAGATGTAGTGGACAACGACGGCGTCTCAAACGCTCGAAGATTCACCCAAACATGGATATTATTCATTAATTCTAGTAGGTACCTACTTTAGTAGGTATACAGAAAGTTATATAGATTTCCTTAGTCAAGTATATTTACCTACTGTTCATAACTGTTCGTCAATGGTTCCAAAATCACTATAAATAATTTGCGTCTCATAACCTTCTTTTATTTATTTTTTGTACCCAAGTGTTTAATGAAATTAAACTGAATAGTTCATTACAGTAATTACCTATTTACTTAAATATATACCTATTGATTATTACTCAATTCACGGAATTTTTGTTTAGACTACCAATTTTTAATGAGTACCTATTACTTACCTATCTGCTGATTAGGTACTTACCTACCTACTTATAGAATAAGAGGAGAGAGAAGAAAATAAATATTCAAAGAGTATTTTTATAAGGATTAAATTTAAAGCCAGTTTATTATTACTAAGTTTTTATTTCATTCATGATTTATTATGTCTATTATCAATTCAGTAATTTCAGTCTTGTGTCTTGTCAAGTCCAATTGATTCAGACCATATTCCGACTATTTAAAAGTCTGACATGACCCCTACGGACTTTAATAAATCATAGACTGTTCTTTAAATTTTATTTTTCAATCTTTGAGTAAACTATGTACTTAATTGACGTTATTCTGTAAACGTTGACATTAAGACACGATTCACAGATTTGCATATTTTATTCTTAATTATAATGCGAAGTAACTTACTGGCCTGCCATGCTTAGAAACATATCTCTATCATCAATTACTACAATCTATTAATATGGCTCCAAAACCGACCAAGCAAATTGAAACAAAAAAAAACATATTAGTAATACCTAGCAGAGTTGTGACGACACCTAATAGTCTTGAAGGTGGCGAAGAAACTGAAATTGCCGCTCAGATATCCTTACCCCATGAAGGAGGATGGGGGTGGGTAGTGGTTTTTGCATCATTTTGGATTATATTCGTATTAGATGGGATTGCTTTCACTTTTGGAAGCTTACATGCAGATATCACTGAAGACCTCAATATTGATGATTCATTGGTAGCTCTAATAAACTCTATACAAGTCGCTTTATATTTGATGTTGGGTCCTGTAGTTTCATCATTTATAAATCGTTTTGGATTTAGGGCGTGTACTATGACTGGATGTGTCTTATGTGCATTTTCACTATTTACTTCATATTTTGTAACAAACTTTGCCTCACTTTGTACGTTTCTGGGCGTGTGTACTGGAGTTGGGTTTGCTCTTATTAACTTGTCTGCTGGTTTAATAGTAGGTTTTTACTTTGAAAAACTGCGTGCATTAGCTCTGTCAATATGTTTATGTGGTTCTAGTTTAGGTATTATGTGTTTTTATCCATTAAATAGTTATTTAGTTCAATTGGCAGGATGGCGTTCAACCACGCTTCTACATTCTGGATTGTTTGCAGTTTGTTACTTTTTAGCAATGACGTTCCGCCCTTTGCTTTCCTTAAGCGTAGTAAAAACAACTGATACAGAAGATCCAACTCGCACTGTCACGTATCTCCCAAGTTTATCAGCTGCTGCACTAAAACTGTCCGCTTCGCGAACAACTAGAGAAGTTCTCGCTCCAACTGCAACTGAGCGTTTGTTCAGCGCAGTTAGTAATGCGAATTTTCCAACAGCAGCGGCCGTGGTGGAAGATGAAGGGACTACCTTTAAATCTCAACCAGGGCCATCGACGGCTACCTCAGGACCAGTTTCAAAGTTAACCATAACAGCCATTGGCCCCCAGGGCGGTATTAGTCACCGACATTTGAAACAAGTACAGTCTATTATATCTAAAACTAGTGTCCAAGATAAGGCAAAGAAAAACATAGAAATAACTGTAAATATGGAAGAACCAAAAAAGCGTGGTTTCTGGAAAAAACTTTTTCATTGGGAAAGGCATGTACCACAGGCTCGCCCGATGTATAGAGATGACGCATTTTATCACGGGAAGTTAGAAAACTTGCCAGCATACCAAAAAAGTGTAATAGACACCCCAGCAGGAACAAGAACTGGGCTTGAATATCAGCTAGCTGTCTCGAGAGCTGCTGCAACTTCAGATTTAAGGGAACGTCGTGGGGTATTTACCACCGCTGTTCGCAGAGTTCTTGCCACAATGATGGATCCCAGCCTATTGAAAAAGTCATCATTTATGATTTTATGTTTGAGTGGCTTTTGTACATATTTAGGTCTGTTAGTACCTTTTGTATTTGTACAAGACCGTAATTTGAAGGCCGGTGTGGATCCCGTTCATTGTACATTTTTCGTAAGTGCAATCGGTCTTTCTAATGCTATAGGTAGACTGACTTTTGGAATTCTAGGTTGTAAATATGACCCTCTTAGATTATATTGGGTTACTACTGTAACTGCGGGAATAGCTACCATATTATCCAATTTTTCATATAACCTTTACTATCAATACGCTTATTGTGGTGCTTTTGGTTTTTTCATTTCCACAACATCTTGCCTTAGAAGTGTAGTTCTTGTTTCTCTATATGGTTTAGAAAAACTAACAAATGCTACAGGTATGGTCTTTCTATTTCAAGGATTAGCAACATTAATCAGTACGCCTTTAGCAAGTGTAATAAAAAGTACTTTCGGCTATGATGTCGCATTTTATGTTGCCGGGGCGTGTATTGCATTTAGTGGTTCAATCATAATATTTGTAAGACCTTTAACTAAGAAAGAAAACAGTTCTCCGAGACCCATAAAGGCAGCTTCTGTGTAAATTATATTAATTTAAGTATTTATACCTACTGCAATTTGTTATTACATTAATGAAGTATTTTTAATAACTACAAACACATTTTGTTTTTTTATTGGTGTTCTACAACGTTAGACATTCATCGAGCGAAATAATCTTTACATGTTATGTGCGGGGTGTTTATTACGTAGCTACCTACATAAGTTTACTTTTTCAACCGACGAAAAAAAACGGAGAAGGTTCTCAATGAGGGCCACCGCGTGTCAGAAATCCGCTAGATGCGCTAGTGTAGAATGAGGTCTAGCTGTCATGTTCCACCAATGAGAGGCAAGCTACTGGCCTGTGATATTAATAAACATTTTTTTGAGAAAGGTAGTTCAGTAGCTACTGAAAGAAATAAATATATATTGATAGGTATCTAAGAACTCAGTAAAATTAAAATAACTCAGATAAGTGTTGTTTGTGTTTGTTTACGCAATACCTATTTAATTGGGTAGGTACCTGCTAATTGACAACATAGCAAATTTTCAATTTGTCACAGACCAAAAACCAATTAAAGGAAAATTAGATATAATTGGCACCTAAATAAAATACGTTGAGATTTTCTTATCCTTTTTTTTCCGAGAAAATCAATGATAATAGTGGAACAGGAACTGAGGTCTTAGTGCAGTAAGTATCTGTTTCATCGGAATGTATTTAAAGCAATCTCTTCCATTTAAGGCTGGGCACACAACTACGTTTCTATTCATTGGCAAACACTAGATTACGATTAAAATTGAATTAAAAAAGGCCTGCACCCGGGTAGTGTGAGACGATAACCCGTTTTTAGTGCTGTTTTATAAGAATAGAAAAGGTGGGTGTGGGCTAAGTCTAAGAGTAGTCAGTTATATTTTTATTTTTTTTATCACTGATCTTGTAATATCATTATAAGATTTTCTCTATATTATATACTTCCTCTATGCTATAACATGAGACCGTTGACATCTGTTAAGTTCTATTTCTCTATGGCATCATCGAATTTTATGGAATGTAGAACTTGGCAACACTAAGAAGGTTTCGTGTTCGAGCGCATTTTGTTCTACGACCGGCCGCCATACTCAAACAAAAAGATTGAGATGAAAAGATAAATTTATATTAATTGGAAGTTACTGGAAGTGTTTTTAATTTACTAAATGAGTTCTAAATCAGATGTAAATAGAAGGGTTCTCGCCATTCAGGCGAAAAAGAAACGACATAAATTGGGAAAAAAGAAAAATCGCGAGGAGGACCACGGTGGTGGAGGACAAGGAAACGGGCTGCGTAACCAGAATCAGAATCGACTGGAACCTACACACAGCTCTTCCAATGAGACGATTGAAGAGGATGAAGACGAACAGTATGCCAGTGACGACGAGGAACAGGAAGACAGTGCGGACTATTGTAAGGGTGGATACCATCCCGTTAAAATCGGAGATTTGTTCTTGAATCGTTATCACGTTACACGAAAGTTGGGTTGGGGTCACTTTTCCACAGTCTGGTTATGTTGGGATCTCGTCGATAAAAGATTTGTCGCTTTAAAAGTTGTTAAATCCGCGCCCCATTTTACAGAAACTGCCCTAGATGAAATTAAGATATTAAAAGCTGTTCGCGACAGTGACCCCGCAGATCCCAAACGAAACAAGACCGTGCAATTGCTAAATGACTTTAAAATCACTGGTGTCAATGGGACACATGTGTGTATGGTGTTTGAAGTACTCGGTCATCACCTCCTAAAACTGATTCTAAAGTCTAACTATAGAGGCATCCCTCGAGAGAATGTGAAGACTATTATTCGTCAAGTTCTAGAAGGCTTGGATTATCTTCACACGAAGTGTAAGATTATTCACACTGACATAAAGCCTGAGAATGTGCTTGTTTGTGTAGATGAACCATATATTCGCAAACTGGCAGCTGAAGCTACAGAACTACATTCCTTGGGTTTGAGATTACCCCACTCATTGATTAGTACTGCACCAAAGGAATTTCAAGAACAAGTAGTGACTGGAAAAATGAGTAGAAATAAAAAGAAAAAATTAAAAAAGAAAGCTAAACGTCAGTCTATGCTACTCAAGAAGCAAATGGAACAAATTGAGGAAATAGAAGAACAGAAGAAAGTTGACAACAATAGTGAGTCTGCTCCTATGTCTCAAGATAATGATGATTCACCCCAGACACCAGAGGAGACAAGTGTGATTGATACAACTCAATCTGAGAATGATCCTAATTTGAATGGGTGTACTGATTTACAAAGGGCTGATGATGAGGCATTTGACACAGATGCTGAAGCAGTCCAGGTCAGAAGCAAACATGGCTGCGGAGATGATGCTGGTACACCTATGTCGGAAGGAGAGATGACAGATACACCACCTTCATTTAATTCTCAGTCTACTAAAGGTAAATTGGAAAAGAAACCTGATCCTGCATTTGATGTTTGTGAATTGGAAGTAAAAATTGCAGATTTAGGCAATGCCTGTTGGGTACACCGGCACTTCACTGAAGACATTCAAACAAGACAATATCGCTCACTGGAGGTTTTATTGAGTGCAGGATATGGAACATCAGCTGATATTTGGAGCACTGCTTGTATGGCGTTTGAATTAGCCACTGGAGACTATTTGTTTGAGCCTCATTCCGGTGATGGTTACACTAGAGATGAAGATCATCTGGCTCATATAATAGAATTGCTGGGTGATATTCCCAAGCGTATTGCAGCATCAGGAAAATATTCTAAAGTATTTTTCAATAAAAAAGGGGAATTAAGAAACATAACAGGCCTCAAACCTTGGGGTTTGGTATCAGTGCTTACAGAAAAATATGAATGGAGTCATAATGATGCAGAGGAATTTGCTGATTTTCTAAAGCCCATGTTGGATTTTGATCCTAATCGGCGTGCCACTGCATATGAGTGCCTTCAGCATCCTTGGTTGACATTAGCCAATCCAGAACAAAAGGAGTCTGAAGAATGATTTTATATAGCTCTCTGACTTACTTGGATGAATGACCATGCATTCATAAAATCAGTAGTGTCTACACAAGTATTCAGTGTTTTAAAATATATTTATAGATTTGTTTGTGAATAACTTTATTTTTAATTAGATAGTATTCCTAGCAACCCTCATTTGTAAAACAAAATTGTACTCATCTATTGAGATAATGCTGATACACAAGTCCCAATGTATTTTGGATGTAGCTATGTATATGATACAGCTGCCATCTGTTTGGCGACATTATTGTTTGAACATAATATTAAATAATATAATTGGCATAAAAATTAAACACACTTTAAATTATCCATGTACAGATAGCTTTAGGAAAAATTGTGATGTATGACATGTAGACAATATAGATTTTGTCACATAACTTTTAGGAATTTATTAGTTGACATAGTTCAGCACCTAAATTCACATAGAAAGTGAGGAGTGTAACGTAATAAAGTCATGCATGCATACTGTAGCCAGTCGGGTAGTATGTTCACATAATAGTTTAAGTTTGTGTTTTATCACTATCACAATAGAAATCTCATAATATAAACTTAGGAATAAGACAGTATTTGTAATGCCACACCTGCGAGACTGCCTTTTTATATTTTGATGAGTCATCTAAATTTAACCATGGCTGGAGTGCAGTTACTCCGAGGGCAGTTTTAAGATAAGTGTCCTCCGATCCAGCTTAATTTTATTTATCATAAATCCCAATTTACATGACCATTTGTATTATCAATTATATCTGCAAATTTACATAAATAAAACGTCAAAACGAGCTTGTTATTGTGTGTTTTTTATTTAGTACTAGCTTTTGCCCGCGACTCCGTCTGCATGGAATTTTACCCCCCCCCCCCCCCTTTCAACCCTTTTTGAATAATTTTGCTTTTAAGTGATAGGTAGCAACTAAGTAGGTAGGTATGCGAATTAGAAACCATTACGTTAACGGTACTCTTAAAGTAATTAAGTAGGTATCAGTTTATACTTTTAAACTCGATATGGTATAAACTCGCCTAATCGCATATGAAAGTGCAAACGGGGCTTTTAATTAAATCGTATGGGAGCGCTCTTATATATTTACCTTTTTCTGTTTTTTAGTGCTTGTTGTTATAACGATACACGAACAATAGAAGACATAATCTGTGAAAATATCTGCCTATCTACTGGCTAACTATCATGGTTCATGAGATACAGTCTGGTGACAAACGAACGGACGGACGAATACCGGCTCTATAATAGGTTCCCGTTTTACCCTTTGGGTACGGATCCCTATAAATGAAATCGAGCTATGGGTTGGACGATATTTCGTAATAACTACCGACATGCGAATTGAAAATAAATGTTAAAGCGATGTTGGGCACTTCTAGAAATTCGAATTTATTTTTATAGTGAACTAGCTTCGTCCGCGTGGAACTGGTCCTTTTTTGCAGTCGGTTAAAAAGTATCCTATGTTTTTTCTCAGGCTCCAGACATTCTTTGTACCAAATTTCATTTAAATCGGTCCAGTTGTTTTACCGTGAAAGCGTAACAGACAGACAGACAGAGTTACTTGCGCATTTATAATATTAGTAGGGATTACATTATTGTGCAGTATGTAGGTACATATCTATGGTACAGACACGGACGATAAATTATGACCCAAAAAATCTGAATTGCCCCTACGCCAGAAGCTGGGTACGCCCTTGCTTCTATCTTTCGAAGAAGGAATCGAAAATCTGTTACTTGAGTGTAAGTACCTCTAGTTAAATTAACCGATATTAACGATCAAACGAAAAAGTTTTTCTTTCTGTGTCGCTAGGTCTAGTCTGCTAAAATTTGTAATTTTACATGGAGGTTTCATACATGACGTACCTATGTAAGCGTTGATATAAAGCTCTAAGGAGCACTAAGAAGGGATTTTGTGGGTGCAACAAGTTGAAATTTTGTATAGGTACTTTCTTAAGTAAGTAAATATTTGACTATTAAAATAACGAAAAAATGTGATTTAACATATCTGATTTCATTGCTAAGAGGTAAAAATTGGAATATAATTAATTTATACTCAGTATGTTAACTTACCTAGATAATTACTTACACAAAAATGTGATTTAATATCTATGAAAATTTATTTATTAAGGGGCTAAAAATTCCTATCACACCCGTTTTTTTAGAGACAGATGTCAGTGATTATGGAAATTTGAATTATGCTTTATTGTAAAAAAAATACTACTTATTGGAATGAAACAACTATTAACGGATTTAACTCGCGTATTTTTATGTGTAACTTAGCGTTAGACTATTGTCAGCTCAGTCGTACTACGATTATGGAAACTGTAAAGAATCCGAAACGTCACCTAATAAAATAAAATAAAAATACGCGAGTTAAATCCGTTAATAGTTGTTTCATTCCAATGTGTAATAACCGCGAAGGCATCAGAAATTATTAAATACTACTTATTTCATAATAGCCGCTATAAGAGTAAACTTTGCTTATAATGTTTACTCTTATAGCGGTTATTATGAAATAGTATTTTTCTGAGGGCAATAATTAATTAGGTTAGTTTTTTTTATTTCCTACTACATAATAATATATGACCGTATTATGCCTCAGTAAAATTAAATATTTAAGTTACCTACTTTAGGTTACCTTTTATAGTATCTATTATGATTCATAATCTATGTGTCGTCATCATTGTAATCTGTGGCCGTGACCGGTCGTCATAACCTGTCTACTGTCTGTTCCATACTGTATTGATTATATTTATTTATAAGATGGTTTGGTCGGCTGGTCGCTGTCATTACTGTCATATCATATTAACCATATTATATCACTTTTCGGCAATAATTTCCAAATGATGAAAGTACCGAATGTTAATAAAATACATGTACCTATATTGTCATATCAAGGGAAATTCTCAGCTTATTTATTTTGTTTTAAATTAAGATAATTAAACCGCATTTTTAGGACAGCCAACTTTTCTAAGCAATGCTTAGTGATTATTATAAATGCAAAAGAGTTCACTGCCTCTTTATTTGTTACAATTTTACCTACTTATACTGGGAAAGGGACATATCTACGGATCCGCTCGATCAAAGAATGAACCTATTCAGTGTATTCCATGTGAAAAAACCGGAAAACAAAACTAATAAAGGGTACTTTAGATTATACCTACCTATTCATTGAGTAATAAAGAAATTAGATTTGGGACTAATTCATTTTTCAGATTAAATTAACAAGGAGTTTGATCATGAAGAGCCTTTATCATTTTTTGATCTGGTGTGTAGCAAAATTGTATAGATATATGAAAAGGAAATTACTATTTTTCAGCTCCATAATGTCCTTGTGTTTAATTATTTTATTAATTTCATTTAAATGGGGTCTTATGTGCTCAAACCTCCAAAGTCACATCCATGTAAAAAATATTGTAAGTATGATTTATATATTATATATAATATATATAATGATTTTCTTAGTTGTAAGTATATAATTTACAGAACATTGTATTGTTTTGCTTAGGGACTGTTTCTTGATCAGTGGAAAAAATAATAATTAAGATTTTGAGTACAAGTTAAAATGTGTACCATTTCCATGTACTTAATTTAATTTTTTCAGTGTTTCAAATACCAGAGTGGGCTATCTGTTGGAAACCTTTGTGAAGCACTATGTGATGAGAGTAGTATATCTTCTGTTTCCTGTCACAATCTTCACATGGGCAAAGAAGCTGTTTTCACAGCAAAACAAGGAAATGCAAGCCTTGTTTTCAAATCACCAAAAAAATCCAATGCTGATCACGAAGTATTGTATTGGCTAGATAATGATAAGAAGATTTATCCTTCTGAATCAGATTTTTCAAATATGATTAAGACAAGTATCAGACTTAATTTTAATATAGTCATTAATAATGTTGATGCACAGAGAATGTCATATACACATTTTGCTCATAGAACATTATTTCGAGAGATAGAGATGGAAAATGTTTGGAATTTGCTGCAAGATAATGAGTATTTAGCATTGTTACTGTATGAGAAATTTGATATTTTTCCCAAATTGGTTGGTTCATGTGGTTCTCTATATGCCGTTCAGAAGTTAACTACACTATCACGTTATGGTCATCTAATTTACAATAGTAAAGATGAGTGGACAAGAAGAGTTAAAATATCAATATTAATTTTAAACTTTTTAGCTAAATTAGAAAATAGTCTTCCAGAACCTTTGCATATTTGTGATGTAAAAATGGATCATTTTGGTATCACTAATGATTTCAAAAAAGTCAAGTACCTTGATTTGGACTCTGTTCATCCTCTCAGTATAACTAATAGTCTTACAGGAGATGGGTCTAGTTGTAAGGATCATAGTGACTGTGATATTTTTGATTGTCGTTCTTTTTGTAATTTGATAACTAATAAATGCCAGCATGGAGTGGCTAATAACAATTTGCAAATTGTATGTGAGAAGATATTTCTTGGCTGGGTGATGTCTGGGAAGCTTATGGTACCAGGTTTGTTGGTAGGCTCACGGGCACCGCCAGTGCTGATAGATTTGTTGGAACATTGTGCTAACCCAGCTAGCGAGTCAGGCACTCCCAGGTCACCTGCCTCTATTGATATCAGGGAAAGACTTCACAAGTTACTAACTCATTTAACATGGTCTTAAAAATACTCTTGTACTGTGATAATATTATTATGTTGTTCATTATTGAATCTAGTCTAATAAAATTATGGCTAGTTAAAAGTGTTTCTTGATATAATTAATAATTTCAGTTGTAATCTAGTTAAGAATTATTGTTGTTTAAGGATCTACTACGTAGGCTAATTTTAGATGAAAATGATGATGATGTTGTTACTTGATATAAGGTCTGTTTCATTTGCATTTCGAAGATTATCCTGAAAAGTAATTTAAAACATTTATGCAATCCACTTAACTATAATTTGCCTAATTTGTGACTAGACTGTGAAATAGACGTGGAAAAAACACCTAAGAGGCAAAATCAGTTTTTCTGCTAGGACCTTACACCTAAGTAGCTATAGTCAATAGTGAGCAGAACGCCATTGCCGGTAAAAACTTTCTTTCATTTAGGTAGGTAGGTAGGTACTGCATGCTGAACGGCATCGTTTAAGGGATTATTAATAAGGGGATTTATAAGAGGAATTACTCAAAACTAGAAGTCCACGTTGCGTCATTATTATTTTGTTTGTATTACGTATTTCAGAGTACCGTAAGGCATGGTTCCAAGAGATAGGTAATTCATAGTTAACTGTTTTTAATTGATCTCATTATGTGTATTTACGTAGATTGTAGTTTACACATAAAAAAAATGTATACTTAAGTGCCTAATACAAATAAGCTGCTATGTTATTTAACAGTTAAAATAAGCCCTTTCCTTAATATTGACTTTCCATATCACAATTACCTATTTATATTAGAATAATTATATATTATTTCTTTTAAACTTATTATACCTACAAATAATGTACTTACATAACTAACCCACATGTACCTATTCTTAGTACCTACTTAAATAAATTGTTGATCTTTTCATTAAAGTCCTGTGTTTTCTTGTTTTATTTAAAATAGATAATTAATATCAATTAGGTAGGTATTGATATTTACGTTAGATTATAGAATTAAAGTTTACGTACCTAATATATCTCGGTACAAATTCAGCACTTAGGTAACGTGTTGTTTTAGGGTTTGCAAAGTTTTGACCTTAAGAAAAATGATATATCTATGCAACCACGGTATTGTAAGGTACCTACATAGTATTATTGACTTCGACATCTGGTATTATACCTACCTACTAAAACATAGGTCTGTACGAGTACCTGTACATTTTATTTAATTCAATTTACTACTTAGGTAGGTACCAAATTATTTTGTAAATGTAATTGATATAGGCAGATAAATATGTAGGTATCTACGTAAGGTATGAGGTAGATACAAGTACCCACATCTGACCATTGGTAGGTAGGTGGATATTTAAATTAAAACAATGCTTAAGGTTAGTTGACAATACCAACAAAACAAACCTGTGACGAAAGTTTACTAGAAGTCACAATTAATTCAGCTTGGCGGTATTATGGGCAGCGCGACGCATGCGCGACGCTGCGGGCGACCTTCTCGCGTCCTTCCTTGCCGCCAGTCGACGGCATACGCCGTATCACCACACATGTTGCAGAGGATATTACGGAAAGCTGGTTACTTTCGCTTTCGTTCGCACTTCGCTTGTGTTATCACTCAGCCCTCTATTGAGTCTGACCGGCATAAACAGTGTAGTGTTGTGATGTGTGTCTAGAACTTATTAGGGGGTGTGCGTTTCTGAAAGTACCGGCATTTAAAAGGTTTGTATACTTACAGAAATGTCATTTGAAGTGGGTAACTATGTATTAAACCAAATCTGTTTTGTAGGAGATAAAAGGAAAAATATATACAGATAAGGAGGCATGGTTTGTTTTGTTATCCTGTCTCATGACCTTCACATTTGTCCTAAGTTCAACGAACGCTACCTAACCTAACGTAATATTTAAGTACGTGTGCACGAGTTAGCTCAATTTCTTACCTTTATATTAGTACCTACCTGCATGTGACCTTTAATAAATCATCTATCAATCATCATCTTTTTTTACCTTAGGTAAGTACCTACTTAGGTACCTAATTCGTAAATCTTTGAATATACCTACCTACCGACTTTATTAACTAGTTAAAAATAACGTGACGTGCGACATTAAATAGGTACCTATTCCTTATCTTTGCACATGTACTTACCTACATTTACACTGTTTATTTTATGATTTTGATTTATTACTTACATTACACAATCTTGTTCATATCGTCATCGGCTACACTGGTACCTGTACAGATACCGATTAAAAAATAAGTAGATTACTTCTCTGCGAGAAGATATAAGTATAAGTAATATAATATATGAAGAAAAAAAAATTGAGTTTAAGTAAAACGTCATTTCACATTTGAGACAATTTACAATTGGTACCTACTTTCGTCCTTATTTTTAATGTACCTACATGGGAAGGTACATTAAAAATAAGGATATATTATGACACCCCCTCCCCCCTTTTAATTTAGTTTTCGAGTTACGTTACTTAGTAGTTAACCGTGTATTAAAATTGAACTTGTGTTTAAAATTTCAGCTTTATCGATTAAAGTCATCTGCTTCAAAATTGAGTTGCAAGATTTCACCCATACTTACATTGCAAATTAAATAAAACCATAGGTATTTAAAAACAAAGTAGTTAAAAGTACCTACATACACACTATACCGCTGAAATAAAAGCACATTTAGGTACTAGGTAGGCACCTATTTCATTGTTGATTAACTTCCCACAGACGCTTTCAGGCATGTTGGAATCTCAAGTAGTTCAAGTAGGTACCTACTTAGTTATTAATATAATATACCTACCTACCTAAATGTATGTACATTTAGCATTGATTGATCGGTCAAGACAAGATCTCACAATAAGTCATTTGCAATTAAATAGGTAGGTAAGTATATTAATTTAGGTAGTATACATTGCGATACATTTACAAAGTACAAAGATTTTGGGTTTGTTCTTTGTTCGATTTATTGTATAAATATAAATTAACGTAAGTTTTATAAGTTTTTGATACCTAATTATTCTGACATTTAATGATTCCATAATCATGTATCGCCCTCTCAATACACATAACTATGGTTAAGTAATTTATTAAAATTGATGATTACCTACTGCTTTACAAAATTTACCTAAGTACCTACAAAATAACAGAGGACAAATCAGAAAAGCAATAGGAGTGTGTTACAATGTAAATGTTTTTCTAGATTCTGTCATATTTCAGTATGACAACACATAACTAAACTAATTTACTAAGTAATTAAATTTCAGCTAATTTGAGGCGTAGCACACCTAACCTCTATATGTACCTACATATTTAAGTCTAGTATACGCTAAGGTACCTTAACTTGTTTTGTCGCTATAAAGTCGACTAGGTATTCAAATTTCGCCGCCCTACCTACTGATCTCAGCATTTCGTTATCCAATTCACAATATGCAACATATATTCATTTCATTTTTGTGTCAATAAAATTAGGCACAAATTCATGATTTTGTGCATTATTGTCATCGTAACTCATTACTAGTTATATGAGAGAAATATTGTGATTATTGTGTAACTTTCTAGATTATTTAACTTTATACGACCGAGCGAAGCAAAATGTTTGATACCTACAACTTTGATTGGTACTACATATATTATGAGGCGTTGACACCGTTGGGGAGAAATTTGCCGCACCCTAAAATCTGTCGCTCTATATATTATGATCCAGCCTACTTAGCCTGTTGGTAAATCCGCCACTGATTTTTTATGGTTACTTATATCTACTAGTGACTCACTCCCACTTTGCACGCATTAGTTTTTCTTAGTTACTATTACTAAGTACTCTATTTATATGTAAGTAAATAAAAAAAAAACCGGAAGAAAACCTTTGTGATTAGGTACACGATATTCAAGAACTAGCATGAAGCGTCAACATATAAAATAAAATTCGCGAATTAAATCTGTTATAAGTAGGGTGCGTCGGGGTAACATGAAAAACAGAGTAAGATGAAAAATCCCTCATAGCTGCCTATTCCGTGCATATTTTTTAACACTGACTACTGAGTTTTGTAGGTAATTTCATTGCGCTCCTTATCTCAGTCAGCGATAATCGTCAGGGGTGAGTGCATATGTTTTTTTTGCAATTTTTCGACAAGGTATGTTTTTGAGCGATAAATGCGTTTTTTAATCTTCCCCCACGTTCTGTAGTTTCTTCTACACGCAAGCTAAAAATATGTTTTTTTGATACGTGTTATTGATATATTTTTTTTAGTTGATACATAAATTCCGATTTTGCATATCTTTTATATTTTTGGAGTTTATATATTTTTCAATCTTACACCGCTTATGAAACCCAGGGGCAAGACGGCAATATTTTCTTTTCCAACTTACCCCGATTATGAAACCCATAGTAAAAGTCAGGGGTTGACAAACTGTAAGATTCGTTCATGAGTACTGTAATATTCGCAACTCATAAAAACATGTGTAAAAAAAAAGATTTTAATAAAAAGTTGTAATATGTTTAGCTAGTTTAACTACCTGTCTATTTAAAGAAAGAAATTTACATTTTTTGTGTACATGGTAGTAAAATTTAAATATTAGGATATAAAAAGAAAAGGTTGAGAACCGCATATCATCTGAATACAAAGTGGGGTAAGACTGAAATATTATATTTAACAAAATTTCATTTTGGTAGTTAAAACTAGGTATTTTTAAAATGTATTTATATATTTGAATAGAGAAAAAAATATGCTTTCGGTGTATATATTTTAAATGGACATACAATGGATATTAAAGATTTTAAGAACTATATCGATCTTCCCCCCTCATCATTCCATCTTCCCCCAAGATTTTTTTGCAACAAATTTAACTTTGTCAACGTTTTTATATATGAAAAACACCTTCAATCAGGCCCATTTGTAGAAAGATAGGAAGAACCATTCATTAACTTTACTAAAAACATCACTTCATATACGTCAGCTTCATGCGATTCAAATTATGAGGCTTTAGAAAAAACATGGTTTATCTCATCGAAATCTCGTTCAACCTTACCCCGACGCACCCTAGTTGTTCCAATGTTTATATAAATTACAATTTGTTTATACACATTACTTTTCAGTTAGGTGCTTAGGTAGGTACTTTTCAGATGTTGGAATTTTACGGCTCGTAGCACTTGGCTCTTACAAAAATAATGAATTAAAATAATAATATTAGAGATATCACTACTTATAGGTACCTACTTATTTATTTTATTGATATGCTTTACCTAATAGGATATAAGAGGAACAAATAATAAAAATAATATTATCGAATACATTTCATAAAAAATTACAATTTTACGCCGAAATTGTTTGACAACTTAATAATAATTTATATATATATATATATATATATATATATACTGTTTGTGCATGCATTGGTAGGTATATAATATAAACCTAAGTACCTAATTATAATTATAAAAAATAAAAACATCCTTCTCTTTAGTAAAAAAAAATAGTACTTACTTACTTACCTACTTAATTAAGATCTAATGTCTTTATATCAATATACATTTACAAAATTATTACCACAGGTCCGGTCCAGGCGGCGCGCATGCCTCTGTGGTTTAAGGTGGGTCGTCATTTTGTATTTTCAACTTTTCGATGTTCATTATATTATAAAACTGAAAACAAATAGCAAAATGTACGAGCATGATTATTGCCTTTTAATAGGTATTCTTAAATAGCAAATCTTATATTAATTAGGTATTTTACCGTATTTTAATATAGCCTAACCGAACTTAAAAGTAGGTACGTAGGTACGTCATACGTCATGCACTGTTATCTACGTTATAAGGATAGGATCATTTAATTGTTGGAGGGCGAAGACATTGCTGCCTGAAAATATTAGGTACCTATTTAAAGAGTTTTGGAGAGTTTCCTTCGATTGTATAAAGTAGAAGTTTAAATTTTTTATTCCATGATTTGGATAACTTCCAAAACGAACATTTTTGCATTTGCGTGCGCGCATCAAGCCGTTTTAAGATTCACGACATGCGCATCTGGCGGTATTTTATAGACCGGATTTTACATGTTTGTTTCACCCGGCTAAATATAAAGAGTCGAGGTAAACGTACAAAAATGTACATAGGTAGATACCTTGTTATAAAATTTCAGTGTTCAGTAAATAAAAAGCTTGTTTATATAGATTACATACAAGCTTACTGTCTGCCGCACTTATAGAATTCCATAAATATCATTTTCACTCTTAAAAATATGAATTTCCAAACATGTCGGTTCAGATTTTAAACATTTGGAAATTATTTATAATGTAAGTGAGTGATACCAAAATATCTACTTACTGCTATAATTAAATAGCCTATACCTACGTTAATTTATAAGTGGTTCCACCAGATACTTGTGAATGGACTATCTACTACATACTTACGATGCCGCGATGTCGAAATTAGTAGATAACCAAGTTTCCAGGATCAATGTTCATTATATGTACCTATTATTATAGTTGAATCAATCTTCTTTAGTATTGTAGCGACACTATGTCGTTACTCCAATAGACTTATTTCGAGTTTAATCACTGCGCTAAAGGAGCGATAGGTAGGAACCTCAACCTGATAAAAACATTTCTTTATTATAATAATTCCTACTTAAGTATAACAAATATTGTAGGATAATCACGGCGTTTTAAACTCCGAAGTTTGACGATGTTTTATAATTATCGGAAGATAAGGAAGTGATATGTATAGGCACCTTGGCAGTAGAAGCGGCCCTGTGACCTGCCAACTATGTCGCCTGACCTGGTGATCATCTGCTTGCGGTGTGCGCACGAGTGTAGGCCGAAATAATTAGGCGAAGTCGTGCGTACTTACGCTGCGCGTGTAATTTTATAATATAGCTCATTGTAATATAATTTATAAGTGTTACTAAGAACAGTGACAATAATAATTACTTACCTAAGTTTTTACGTTCAAAGACAACCTGCCTATATAGGCACGAGTTTTTTATTTATTTTGAATGCCGCCTTTCACTCGATTAGGTAAGATTTTTTTGGCTCAGTGTCTATAGACAACATCTACGTAATTTTATCATTCTGAAAGTAACATTTAGAGAAAAATAAATAGGCACTTCTCAATTAGAAAATAAAGATGAATAGTATCTAAGTATTGACATATTGTACGTTTTATCGCACGCGCTTTGTGTAAACTTATTTGGTAAATTGTAATATTTACTTAAAAGATAAATTATTAACCAGTAAATATTTGAATGGAATATTTCCAGACAGTATGGCGTTCACAAAATATGTCAGCTGACCTGGGGCTGTTCGTGAACACATCCAGCAACAAGTTGACATTCTTATCGAATTGGTAATTTGTAATCTTTTGTTTCTGGTATGCTAATAATATTGTAAGTATCTTGTTATTGGAATAAAATAATTATAACGGGTTTACCTCGCATATTTTATTTGCTGACGTTTCGAAAACTTTACAGTTCCCATATTCGTCAGCACGCCTGAGCTAACGATAGCATAATCTTGTAATTATCATAATATACCTAAAGTAAATATATTTGGTAGGTATTGGTTAATACTTAGTAGGTATTACCGTAAAATAAATGTATTTTATTTAAGCTAGAACATGTGTAGATCACTAGTCATACAATAGATAGACGTTTCTCACAATATAAGCAAAGTTTGAAGTATGGATACTAGAGAAATATAACAAAAAACATAAATACCTAAATATATATACTAGCTTTTGCCCGCGACTTCGTTCGTTTGCAGTCGGTTAAAAAGTAGCCTATGTCCTTTCTCAGGCTCCAGACTTTCTTTGTACTAAATTTCATTTAAATCGTCCCAGTAGTTTTAGCGTGAAAGCGTAACAGACAGACAGACAGAGTTACTTTCGCATTTATAATATTAGTAGGGATTTAAGACTCTTAAACTAATGACACTCATCCATCTACCGCTTATCCGGTGGGTATAGTATTCGAATCCGCAACTTCCAGCTTCGCGGTTATGCGCTCTATAAAATTAAATAAACATTAGGTCGAGAAGCGATAGGATAGTAACGAACTATAATGTCCTGCGGTTTTACAAAAGTGTCTTAATCCAAGTTGTAAAGCTGAGTGCTCATTCCTTTAACCATTTTTGAGTGAGAGATTAACCATCCATACATTGTACTAGCATTCATGTTTATAATACGTACTAGCAGGAAAGGATAAGACAATGTTTATACAAACTTAGACATAATAAAACACGAATGAGTAAATAAATATGTTATAATTTTATCACTAAGGATTACCTAGCTTATTGAACAAACTTACATAGAATATTCTAGAATACATAGACTCAATCGACTTTAATAAGTAGTGAATGTACTTCCTGAGTAAATATACGATTATAATTGTTCGTAGTAATAGTTATTGTCTTAGGTCGTGATACGGACGGTTTAAGTAAATAGAACCGAGTGAGTGTCCACTTTAGATAACTTACTTGTGGCGTACTATATATTTGTGACTTGTTATGGTGACTTCATTGTCTTAATTTCATTGTTGAATTCTTGATCTCTTGATTTCATTATGACAATTTATGTTTGCCTGGATGTGGTCATCAGCTTTATTATAATTTTTAAATCTCAAGTCGAGCGAAAATAAGCGGCCCGGCCGTACCATCCTTTTCTCGAAGCAGTTTACTATAATAATGAGTAGGTAAGAATAAATAACTAAGTAGATACGAATATATTTTTGTGTTTAGAAAATGTAGAAGTTTTCAAAAGCTACCATAATATCATTATTATTTCTAGTTGGGGACGACCGCGCAGCAACGGTCGGGTGATCAGTCCACTGGTGTGGGACCACTTCACCCCATTCCCCCTCCCCAATAGTGTAAGCTACCATACATATAACTCTAGATGTAATTACGTACAGACCATACTATTTAAAACTGAGAATCCGTAAAGAGTTAAATTTCTAAACATGTTGAATCGTATTTTCAAGTAGTTACCTAAGTAAACTTATTATGTATTTATGATTTATCATTAAATTAATAAAAAGATTCACACAACCAATTGGCCTTCTATTTCACCTCTCAGGGAAATAATTTATGAAGATGTTGAAAACCTTTGTATTACGAGTATATCAATCGTAAAATAATCATATAATATATTATATAGAATCATAAACTTATCTATTATCTTAAGGGAATTGTTTCCAAAAAACTTCTTCTTAATGTAGTTAGTTTCTTAGTTAGAAATGTATGCAATGGAGCAATCAATTTAGCTGTTTCAAATATTCCCTATATACTAATATATATAACATATACATACGTACTACTATATATAACATATAACAGACTTTACATAAAATCTTTAACATCATAATGTATCTACTAACATAATTGGATAATAGCAATTACGCTAATGAGTAGGTAATCTGAGAAATATTATAGGGTACTTATATATACTTACTTTTAATATTTACAATAGGTGACTGAATTGATTGTCAACAGATGAATGTTGACAATCAATTCACAACTTGGTGAAGGTGACCTGGTTGACCAGACATATTTTGCAAATAGACAAAGAAACGATGAACAAAGTCTGGTTTTGCGTCCGGTTAGGTGGAAAAAAATAGGATATACCTGCTAATATTTAGACTTACCTACTTACTTAAGATTAGTTGTCATGAATAGTTTGTGATAGGTACTAATTGTAAATAATCACTAAAAGTTGTATTGTGGAAGTGGTACTTCAGATTGTAAAACAATAATAAAAACAAAAATTAGTGATATTTGTGATTGTCATTGTAAGAATGGACAATCAATTTCCGTGGGCACTTCCTGGTTTACCTGTTTTAGTTGTTTTTTTTCTGTATTGATGAGTTTGATGAAATAAATACCTAATTATATATTTTATCAACCACATCAACAGCACACCAGAAAAACCACCAATTATTAAAACCATTAAAATAGTATATACGTAGGTACTTAACTCAGACTACGAATGGTTTAGCTAATCCGCATCCTCACACAACTGCGTATCAATTCTAAACTTACATATTTTTATTGTCTTTTAACCTCATCATAAGGATACAATAGACAAGAGATATCCAAAAATAGAAACTAGATGCATGTGTTGGTCACTTGGTATCAAGTTGTATCGAGGAGGTATGTGGTTGACCGCAGCGGGTTCGATTCCCGGCGCGTGACGTTACGCATCTCTTTTATGCCAACACACAATACGTATTATTGAGTCTTATTTACTTATACACTCTTAAAATTAAATGAAATCCCTGTGGTGTTACTTGTAATTAAATGATAAGTATATAGGTACCTACTTAAAAATATTTCTAATTATTTTCTTAAAGCTAATGCTTAGGTACTTATAAAATAACTAACCGACAATCTTTAAGAGATAACTGTTGTTTTTGTAATCATAATTATGCTACAAAGTTTAAGGAACTCTAGTAGTTTCGTCATATCGTAAGTAGGTATAGTTTTTATGACGTAAAAGGTTTTTATGCTCGCTTATAATTAATGCGTACCTACTTACTTCGTAAATTTAACATAACCAAGTAACTATGTTCTACCTTTTATTTAATTTAAAACATAATAATATACTGATAATAACTCACTTTTAAAATAAGAGTACTTACCTACTGCATAACTGAAGAAGAAATGAGGACTCAAATATTTATTTAGGTAATGCAGATGGATGACAGGCCTGAAATCAAGAAGTGTAGGTAGGTGCATAATTAATACTTAACTATCTATCTATCTACTAAAATGTTAATCCGTTAAACAAGCAAAGCTCCATTACTGCTATCATTTAATGACAACAGCATAAAATCGTATTTGCCAACAGCAAACAGAAAATTTAGGATTACTTAAAAGATTTCTGCTCAGTCGGTTTAATGACTAATTACTAAAATTTTCTCCACATTTAATTTAATGTAAAAAGCATCAGCTTGATATGTTTAATCAATAGATATAGGTAAAATTAAATTCTAAGTATAGGTATCAGATCATTGTAGACATAACATAATATTCTCTTGAACTTACACACGATCTCTAATATTTGCCGTCGAATCCATTAGGTAAGTTGTTTACGAGGCAATTTGCATGATAAAGAGTTTATTACTATATTTTTTTAAGGATACGCATTGTCAAATATAACTGAAAATCTATATAAATATCTAAAAGGGAGTAACTGACTTAATGACTGACATATCATCGCAGGGCCTAAAATATAAAGGTTAGGAACTGAAAATTTCGCTCCTTTTATAACGTACCACTAAAGAAACTATTTTTTTTAATTCACCCCTTAAGGGGGTAAAACGTCTGAGCACGATAAGTACCTATCTTTACCGTGCGCAGAAAAAGTCGCGAGCAGAAGCTATATATTTTTTATAAACTTATTGATGTTATTAAAAACCGTTGCAAAGTTTGAAGAAATATAAAATCACTGATGGCGACATCATTGCATACCTAGCTACTATGTTTTAATAATACAAGTTTGGTCTGCCTATCAGACTGATTCATGAGCAAAGATATAATTATTACGAGGGTATCTCATAATATTTATTGCTCGTCGGTGTCATCGTCTTATGTAATTATTACTATCTCGATTGGCTGTGTTCTCGCCTTCTCGATTCTATGGCTATATATTGGTGTCACGGAGTCTATTCTGGGTGCATTCGAAACTCCTAAAAACGCGTGCCAAAATTGCGCTTGCGGTTGCCGCATTCGCTCCGCTGCAGCCGCGCCCTCCGCGCCGCCGCCCGCCCTGCATCGCCCGACCTACTATTTATAGATATATGACATTGTTTTCTTTGCCACACTTGTAATCGCTCTGTACTTTTCCATGCGAAAATCGTTAACCCCAGCGATAAATGAGAATGCTCGTGCCTTGCTCCGAGTGCCTTATTTAAAGCGACACATAAACGAGATACGTGCCGTTATAATTAAATACCTAGTCTTATCAATTTTAAATATTTTTATGCCAATTCTGTGAATAACATTGATATTAGTATAAACATATTGGAAGAGATTAGATGCTTTTAGACTATTTGTATAGCGAAAGATTGTATATTCTTTTTGAGAAAGTAAGTACATAATATGAGTTTTTAAAAAGTCAGTTTTTGATATTTTCACCATTTTATTTAGTCCCTAAGTATAATAAATCATACGTTTATTTTATTTTCAACAAATCATACAGAAAGCACATCGGGTTCCGTATCTGTAAAACTTAAAAAAGAAAATACATAGGTACTGACGTAAAATATCCCAACAATATAAAAACAGACAAGTATTTAGGTACACTTAACAATACATTTGCAACCGTCTGTACCAGTCAGTATTCTATTTATTTACTGAGATAATTGTTCTTTCTTTCTCTATCGAACAGTAAGTATATATCTAAGGGTGTGACGGAGAAAATAGATAATGTGCATGTCATGCTTGCACAGGACTGCAGCCGGACTCGGAGGAGAGACGGAGGCACCTACAGTCACTCCACAACACTCGACGTATACTCTCGCTGTCACTGTCATCTGTTAACTCGGTTATTTGCTGATAACGGCCGCGTCTTATTTGTTTATAGCGGTATAAAGACAATTGTGATGCTGATTAATGTGCTTGAGTGATTGTGCCATGACAGGCCAAGGAATGGATATGAGGGTGAGCGAGCATGCATTGAATTTGTTTTTTTAAATTACCTGCTATTAACTTTAGTGTTATATTAATTATGCTCGAATATCATACATTTATACGAAGGTACATTAACCAAGTCTATGCCGAACATTGATACCTTCGGCCACTTCAATGAGAAATCAGTATTAAATGTATACCTGACCTAACGAAGTGAGCGATAGCTGACATGTTCAAGTTGTATAGATATTTGGCATAGACCTCCTACTAAGCGAAGCGAGTGTATTCGAATATTACCCGAGGGTTTTATCTAAGTAGAACTAGCGGCCCCGGCAGACGTCGTCCTGCCTGTCCGATTGTTTCGTCAAAGATCTGTCAAAGTCTTCTAACTGTCACTTCTTCATAAGGCTTCGTATTTTCCCCGTTTTAAACATATTTTCCACTGTTTCTTCGCTCCTATTGGTCGCAGCGTGATGTTATATAGCCTAAAGCCTTCCTCGATAAATGGTCTATCCAACAAAAAAAGAATTTCTGAATTCGAACCAGTAATTCCTGAGATTAGCGCGTTCAAACAAATAAACAAACAAACAAACTCTTCAGCTTTATAATATTAGTATAGATAGTATAGATGTCATTTAAAGTAGGTAAGACATTTTTTCATATCATCTGCGAAAAATGTAACTAAAACCATTGTCGGGCCACGCACAGAGAATAGGTAGGTAAAAAAATTAAATTGAAAATTTATATAAATCCCCAGCTCAAATAATCTTTAAAAATATAAATAATAATTACCTACAATTTAATATTAGGTACCTATATATTCATATTTCTTTAAAGAAAAGTACCTATTGAGATACAAATCATGCTCGTAAACTGTAAAGTTTTAGATAAGTCAGCATAAAAATCAATTTTCGCGAGTTCAATACGTTACTTTAAAGTTGTTATTCCAACTGAAAAAATAACCTACTTATAGGTAAGCTTCAAATATTGAATTAAATAATTTGTCCATTAGATAAGTAACATTGAATAAAATTATTTAACTATTTGGAGAACAATGTTTTCGTCTGCGAGAATAGGTGCAGATAGTTTACCTACTGAACCTACTCTAGAGTCTAGATTTACTTAAACACTGTAAAACAACCAGTACCTATCTAAGTAAATTAAGTAAACGATAAATAACCTTCGCACCTCTCATTAAAATTAACATTGTAAAAGGCGGATGCTGAAAATAATGATGTTGTTTATCCTGGCTCGGATTAAGACTTATTGACACTAATGCGCTTATTAGTCGTATCGAGCGTTATCAGGGTCCCAAGTTAATAACTTGATGTCAACGGGTTCAAGAGATCTAAAGTAGTTATGACCTGTCACCGGACAAAACATTTAGATCAGATTTCAGCTTGTTAACTTATAATCACGTACCTCTACAGAGATAACGTCTTGTTATAGTTGTTATTCTCGGGGAAAGCAGAAATGCAGTGTATCGCGATTGCGGTGCACTTACTAGGATTTATTAATTTAATCTTTAATCGTGTTTGCATGCCTCTGCCATGCGTCTCACGACTTATTAATATGTATATTGTGTAAGTCTTATCATATCCTTAGTTCAGCGTCACATATTGTTAACGGACTGTGCCCGAGGTTTCAGTCGTAATGGGATTTCAAATACTGCTTTCACGTTATCTCATTCTGTAGCCATCTACCAATTCCACTGTCTTTGCTTATGTTTTTTCCCAAGATTGAATTACCTGACTGATTGTAATTGTGCCCGTGTACTAATTTTTATACAAGTTTGTACATATATTAAGTCGATGCAGTGTACGAAAATAAGATTATTGAACAAAATTAGGTATGGAATGTGTTTTTCTTAATTTGTTTTAATAATTGGCACCGTTGGTGTCATGTTGTAATACGCCCTTGACATGTAAGTAGGTGGGCAATGAGGAAGAATTGTTAAAAAGTAGGCGTAATGGCAATTCCCATTATCAGTTATCACGTGATATGATCGACCTACCTATTGTGCTATAGGTACTTTAAAGAAACTAAAGTTTTCAGTAGGTATTATTAATAAATTACGATGGAATGTAAATTCTGAATTACAAAGTTATGTGCATAAACATTTTGCAAAATATGCAAATTTCGAGTAGGTAGGTACCTACTTGTCTTGTTATGACATATTTGTTCTGTGTATTAAGCGGAGGCGGCACAGACAGGTTATTTTTGTTATACTCTATTAAAAGAACGTACCTACGTACGCTAAAAATGTAACTTTCAGACGGTCGCATTCTTGTCATCTGGAAAGTATGCATATACCAGTATTGGTAATTCTTAAGCACTAGTTACACAATACAACCCATGTTGCTATATCGTGGAGCCTGTGTGCTCGTTGCCGTATACGGCCGGCCCGGCGCGGCGAGTATGTCCTGAATCGAGAACGTGCCTACTGCCTTTAAAGTATCCCGGGTGACATTTAATTCATGTTACGGAGAATTGGGTATAATTATGCACTTTCTTGGAAACTAATTGATAATCGTGAATTTCCTATTTAGAATAATGTTGGTAGATCCATTTTATTTCTGTTTTTTATTAGGCATCCAGCTCATACATATCTACGATCTTTGTTTTGGCTTCATATAATATAAAGGTGTCGAGTACCTAATGTTGGAAAACTTTCACAGTGCGAGAGTCACAAGACGTTGGTTTCGGAAGTGTCTACTTAGTTAAGTAGGTAGTTTGTCTTTCGTAGGTACATATAAAAACTATAAATAAGACGACTTGGTTGGTCTTGCCACGTTTAAGACATACCTAAGTTCAAAAATGAATTCAATAGTCATTAATACAATTAATATATGTCTGAACAATACGGTTATATTTGTGTTAACTGAATTTTTGAAAATATCTCCATCCTTTTTCTTTTGATCGTCATTTCAGTAAGTGCGAGTGGCGTGGCAATATTATATTGTGTCAAGTGACGCCGTAGTCACGCCGCGCGCATCCGTTACGCTGCGCTTGCGCCGCTCCGCGCACGCGCTGTCGCATCAGCAGCACAGAGCGACATGCTATCCACATTAAGTACAATGTTACCGCATGTGACGTTACTGCTTAGAACTGGTAATAGAAAATGTATGTTTATGAAGATGTCGATACCTTTAGTAAGTAAATAAATTCTTTCATTTCAAAATGTACAAATGTTTGTACTTCAAGTATTTACGTGCCATTATCATTAAGAATATCTAACTAATAAAAAATAACCTTTTTATTTCATTCAGTATTTATAAACAAATTCGTCCGCGATAAATAAATGTCACAGCTTTGATAAGTTTATTTAATTTAAATCTATTTCTATTTTTCCCGATGGAAGGTCACCTGCGCTTGCGCCGCCCGCCCACTAACAAACAAGCCCATTAACGGGTCAACGACCTTGCGAGTAATTGGCTTTCAGTTTATAAATTTCTATTGATTGGTTAATATAGCGAATCGAAGTTAAATTTCGACACGATTAGATTTGTTCTTTTCCCAATTAACTTACTTAGATACTAATGATACTGTCACTAACTGTAACATCTGTAACAACATAAGGAATGCAATACATAATTTGAATTTGAATTTGATACTATTTAGAATTCTTGGATTGTTCCTATAAGTGCCTTTAACAAAGGGTGAACAAAGCGGGTGGTGCGTGATAGCACTACGTCTTCTGATTTGCAACCCCTTTTTAGTCGTTTTTATATCAAATACCATTAAGTAAATCAGACAAAATTTAGTGTTTAAAATACATATTAATGCCTACTATACCTACCTACTTTAGTTGTTAAAACGGCTTAGAACGAACTTAGGACTTATATATGTTATGAGAAAAGATTCTAATATTGACTTTAACTCAACCTTTACCCCGGTCATTTAACGTACTGATAACATCGGTTCCTATTTGCGTTTCCTTCGCTCACAGTTGGTGCTGATCACTCGATGGCTTACGGATTAGATATCAGATGTCAATTTAAGTAGATAAGATGCCTTACGACGGAAGTTAAGTCTTATGTACCGTTCCTACCTATATCAAAACTTCTATCTAGTCAAAATTGAGTATTATTATGTTTATCTTTATATGAACTCCATAATCACAAACTGTTGCAAAATCTATTTTTGCGGATCAGTCAACGTATTTATTTTTTCAAATTAAGTGCGATAGGATCTAAACTTAACAAATAAGTAGGTGCGGACCGAGGAGGACGATTCCAACACATTTGAGATTTTTTTCACAGTATGAAATATATTTTTTTATAATGCGGAATCAAGTAACTCTTATAATTCATACAATCACCTAAAAGTTTGCTTTAGGTTTGCGACAGAATTTTAATCCGTTACGTAGGTGCGTCAGGATCGCTGGTTCTTTATGACAAATTAACGATATGTGTTTATTTCTCTTTTACGAACTATTGTAAACAGACTTCGTTTATTAGAATTTTGTACATTTTGTTTGTCTAGAGAAAATAAACAATTTAGCAAGTTGAATTATACGATGCTAATACTTATTATGTATGTAATATATATATTGCATTACATATTTCTAGCCCATTCAATATAAGTATTTACTTATCATTATGTAAGAATGCGCGCAAACGTAATTCATCCAAGATCATTTAGGAAGATTGATAAGTCCTTTGAATTGCTAGTAAGTGTAGTAGAAAATAGAACTTCTTTCTCAGTTAGATACCGCTCTACTATTAAGCACACTGGATAAAGAAATTCAAAGGAGTGCATTCACGAAAATAGATTACAGACTACATTAGGTAGTACGTACGTACCTAAAGTATCATAAGTGGACGAGACAAAAAGGTTCAGCGATTTGGTTACAGAACTCAAAATTTGTGTCGAATTGTTGTCTGGGTAGGTACGTACTTAGGTACGGGGTATGAATAAGTTCTGGTTTTATAGGGAGGTGTCGGGATACAAGTGCGACCGGTTCCTGCGCATTCCTCTTGGAAACCACATCAACTTTACTACTTCATGTTGCTATTTAGAAACAATTTGTTCGACCCCACATTAATCGATTTCTAAAATTAAAATGTCCCTTCTTATTTAGATACAGTATATGTAATAATATACATCAGTAATATTACCATTTGTACCTGTACAATTCGGATCTCGGATCTGTGAATCAGATTAGGGTTGTTTCACTTAATCCAATAAAAATTGGTTTATGTTTTTGAGAAACGGTTTTTAAGCTTATTTATCGCATCACCTCCATGCGCCTATTGAACATATACCTACCAATCGATCATTCTACTAACTAATAACACAACAAACCTTAACGTAGGTATTAATAATTCAGTCCTCGCTCTCAGAAAGTATATATCTAGTATCTTCAAGTGTATACAAAATGTATTAGAATTCCTGTACACTACAGGCGAGATGTTTGCGTGTCTGGCGAGGTTTATATTTTATTACTGTTCTGAATGCACGGATATATATAACACCGGTAAGGTTCTGCTTGGGCGTGGGTCGAAGCGACGGGGCTTTGTCGGCCTCAGGACAGCTAAATTCATTACGTTCGTTTGAAAATTCGTAGGCTTTCAGTAGATCTCGAAGTAAGGGGAAAGGCTTGGAATGTTCGTGTCTGCGCTGGATTCCAATAGCTGTCGACTAGACCTGACTAACTGGACCAGGTACTAGGACTAATTTGAATAACATTAAATGCACTCGGGTTTATCTTGTTAGTGGTCGTAGATGTGTCAGATTATTCACTGTAAGGTATGGCAAGCGCCATTTTCGTAGTTTCGTCTAGACGCTAGACACATTTGTTTTGCAAAGATACTTGTTTTACAAAGACTGTGTCTCGTGTCTCTTTGTATTCTATTTTATATTAAAAGTTTTATTTTATAATTACAGTCTTAGATAATTAAGGTTTTTCATAATGAAAAACATTATATTAAATTGTAAACGTAATGTTTTCTCATAATTGCTGAATCCTAATGACAGTATTATGGGTCACTAAATATGTGAAGAGGAAACTAATTGAAAACAATTCATTTATAAATTGTAGACGCCTTGTGCCTAATACTTTAACATTACTAAAGAGCGATTAAGAAGCTCTTTTATTAATAGGCGGCATAATGATCATTAAAATGGGGGCACTTCATTGCTAGGTACACTAAAAAAAAGTATAAATAACTATTCACATGCTGCTATAAATACACCAAGTGCTTATATGGCATTATTTCTTATGATTCAAGCACTTTGGATAAATAAGAAAACTAAATTTGGTTCAGTAACTTTTAGTAAGTTTTAAAAAAACAATTTTAATGTTGTTTTATAAACATCACACTTGAAAGAAGGTTCCATTAAATGCCACGTTAATCTTTCCAACACTTTTCATTTATTATATGTAAATATGTACGTCATTGAACTTCTTAGGTACCTATGTATTTAATTTCAGGCATCACGACAAAATCAAAGTAAGTACGTAGGTAAAACAGGCCTCGTTATTGTAGTAGGTAATTAAGGTATACATATTTCCAAATTTTATAAATATTGGTGCCCTGGACTATATCTAGTATCCCAACAAGATATGAAATATGTTATTTTAAAGCGTATAACTATTTAGAATAACTCATTAACTTAAATAAAAGAATAAATGCACGTATTAATATTAAACTGACATGACGTTTACACAAAAGTATACAATTATATTCATGTACTTTTCGTGATAAGTTTATCAGACTTATTTAATAACTTCGAACAGCGATATCTATAAATAGATTGACCTCAAAATGGACTGTCCTTAATAGACTTACCGTCGCGGAGTCTTTTTCTACAGTACCTAATTTTTAATAAAGTAGGGTCTTACCGTCTTCCTCATCCATAATTTATTATTACATATTCCGAGAGCTGGCACCAATTTCGGGCAATTCTTTCAGGCAAGCTGAAAACTTGTCACATAGCCTATTATACCTTAACACGGAACAGCAGATCTGGCTCGAGAGTACCGGGATAAAAAATAGGGATTTACCTCTAAAATTGAATTAAAATTTTAATTTAATAAAATTTCGAAAAATATATTTGAGCCATTGTGCAATTTTGATATGTTGTAGTTTAAATGTTTAAATAATACAAAAAAAAATAAGCCGGCCGATTTAGTCGGGTTTTAATACTTTTGTAAAAAATAGGTTTTGATTTAGTCTTCTGTACAAGTCTGCAGTTCCGTCTCGGGGTATAGTAGGACAGCTATATGATATGCTATATTTTGATATGCCTCAAATACCTACCCAACAATCGGTGTCAGGTCTCGGCCTAAATCAAGGCTTAAATTCTTAACACATAATATGGCATGGGGCATATCCGTCTGTGATTGCATACTGTTTTCCCCGGAAATAGCCGTGAAACTTTTTAAAGTGTTCCCAATACATCAGAAAACCTATCGACATTGAGACAGCCCAGTTCCAATGTCGATAGCTTTTCTGAACAGAAACATGTTTTGCTGGGTTACGACTCCGTCGTCGAGGTGGCGCCAACATCACCAAACCGCCACACGCTCGCTGCGTGCGCATCACGCGTCGTTTGCGTGCCTAGTATTTATATACATACGAAGTGGAATGCTAGCGATTATTAAGTATCTACTTATTTCTGTCTCAGGGATAGTTAGATTATCTGAAACGCATGTAATGCTTTTTATACAATTAAAAACAGAGTTATGAAGCGTTTGACGAGCCGATCAGATATGGTTATGTAGTGTTTGAGAGGAGCGCTCGCGTCAGTCAGAGCGATACGCGCTCGCGCTGGCCTGTGCGTTTTTCGCTTCATTCGCAAGGAGCGCAGGCGCCGGGCGGCCGCGCGGCGTTACCTATTACCATACCCGGTTTTACAATCTACCCTCACTTAAGTAAACAAAAATGAATAATAAACAAGATATAGAATAACAAAAAAATATCGTAATAAACGTATACACGTGAAAAACACGACCGCGTTAAGTGACAATTATCTAAATGTGTTTATTAAATAGATAATTAATTAATACACTGCAACATCTAAGTGAATAGCGAGAGAACTGGTGATAGTGATAACGGGACTTCTGTAAGCACGCACCGCAAGGGATCCATGAGTTCATCTGAGATTGAGATGTCATTGGAACACCAGATTCCTGGGTTAATTAAAAAGGTAACGCTGCGAATATTTTTGGATATAATACATACATTTATCGAGTTTCATAGCATTGTACGGATTATACAGGTTTTAAATGATTTGAATTACGGTAGCTATTTTATAGTGATGTAGTTTTATTGGTCAGTTTTAGTAAGTGTAAAACACTGTGATTTGACCTCAATTCTCGTGAAACGACATACTCGTAATATCCCGAAAGTGTTTTTCAACTTAAGTGACATTAGAATAAGGGTTGTTTATAATTTAATTTATATATGATTTTCAGTCATTTCTACGCATGTCTGAGTCGCAGACCATTGATTTATTTACTAACCGATACTTAGGTAGTCCCTTATATTTATATATGTATGTACCAACCTAATTAAATAAAACTTGTGTAATATAAACAATATTGGATTTAGGTTCTGTGTCTAATTAGAGTAAGTATCCTAGTTATCTAATAGCCTGTTCTCTGTTCTTCATAGCACCAAAACTGCACGGCATTAGACTAATTATCAGTAGGTACTAATTACATTAAAGGATGGCATTTGGTAATTACTTAATACAATTTAAGTAGGTAGTTAACTAATAAAAATAAATTAAATATCTAATAAATCGAATATTTAGTGGTTTTTTTATTGTTAACCATGAGAAATCCTCGAAACTCCATCATATAACAACTTTTTAATATAGGTAATAATTTCTTACTTAACTTTTGACCTAAGTTTTTAATACTTACGCAATGAAAAGTTGCATTTGTTTTTTATAAAGAAATGCCTAGAATTACTCACAATGGCCCTGCTGAAGGTTATCTCAACAATACTAAACCGAAGCGTCGTACACGCCATGTAGGATTAAAAATATATAATTACATACGTATTCATTACATTTTATTGTTGTTGGGTACCTGTGTTATCTATATTTGTTTATTTTAAAACAATAACAGGGTAACAAATAATAAAAGACTAATAACCTTAAAGCTATCTGCAGACTTACAGGGCGATATTTTAAACCGATATTAAAGACTTCGTTTCGTCCCATTCAAAATATAACAAGCGACATAACTATAATCTTACCTCTTACATATATACTCATGGTGAAATTTGCAGAAGCTACCTGAACTAAGTATGTCAAGTAGGCCTACCTACTACTACTATAGGCACCTACATAGTCGTTACACAAAATCAAAAGATGTCACGATACCTATAAATGTTTTTACTTATATCTATGATTTTCCAGACCTCGTTCTCAATAAATTATTGAAATTAATCGTATCAAATTTTAAAAGATGTTGTAATTAGTATAAATTATGTTTTATCTTCCGATGTTAAGGACAGTCGCAGAGTAGACTATGCGATTATTCATAATAAATTTCAGATGGGAAATATGTTTTTATATTTTATCATTTATTTTAACATATTACGTTAACCAGCTTGAGTTAAGAGGTCAGTGACTTTGGTCAAGGACATTTCTACCTATGTAGTATATATAAGTACCTACCTTTGTTTAACGCGAAAACAACATCTTTTGCCTACTAACGATGACGATGGCGCGTGATGTGTAGATATGTGGATACCTATACTACTTACTACTACTACTACTACTACTAAAGTTCACAATTATACAGATTATTATTTACCAAGCAGTTTGCAAGAAAAATAACAAAAAGCTTAGAAATTCATCCTACATCGTCACAGTGAAAATTATAGTGAACTCGTAGACATCATTACTTTATTATATTAATTATATAAATTAAGTTGCTTGTTGTTCTGTGTAAAATTATTTTTTCTTGGTGGGTATCTTGATTTTCGTATTTATATCTTTTACACCAGCCCCAAGGAATGTATCTATCTAGTTAACTGCCCAACTCCCACATCGTGAAACTTTGTCCGGAAATCGACCGTAAAATATTTAAAACTACTAAAACTATTTAAAAATACTATATAATTTTATGATGACATACCCCAATGTCATGTTCTGAGAACTAACATTTTGAAATCCAATTGCGTAAGTAAGTACCTACATTTAAGCCTAAGGGGCAATTTCTGAGACAGACGACAATGTACTGGTAGTTTAGTAGGAACTTATAAATAACTAGCTTCTGCCCGCAACTTCGTCCGCGTGGAACGCCTCCTTTTTTGCAGTCGGTTAAAAAGTAGCCTATGTCCTTTCTCAGGCTCTTTTAGACTTTCATTGTACCAAATTTCAGGGTACAATGAAAGGTCCAGTAGTTTTAGCGTGAAAGCGTAACAGACAGACAGACAGAGTTACTTTCGTATTTATAATATTAGTAGGGAAGTACGGATTATTTAACCCTATCAGTAGGTTACCTATCATCGATACTTTCGATACTATTGTAAGTACATAGTACAAAAATAAAGAAGATAATGACACCAAAACAGTAATTGAGTATGTAATTTGATAATGAATATAGGAACTTTATTTACGCGCTGTTTATACCTACCTCCGTACTATATTTTTAATTAGGTTATTTATTCATATAGAAAGGTTATCATATGATTGCTAAATATCAACAGGTCTTGTTTTTCGAAGAGTAAAGTAAATACTGATCCGATTCAAAACAACTTACCTTATAAACACGCATCCGAGACATGACTTTTGTCGACTGTCTCAATGTTTATAAACAACATAGAAAGTCGTAGCGTTGTTTTCTGTTGTAGGGTCTGACTTTTCACCTGAATTAAGTCAATGGTTAAATATCTAAATATTAGTTTTACAGTTACGTACCTTGTTCCTTGTGTGTGTGTGTAATATAATTTAGATAATGTACTATATCATCGTTACCTACCGTTTTACCGTTTGAGATTAATTGTGAAAACATCGATAGCTCTACTGTCACGTTTTAGAAAGCGCACTGAGTTTTCTTCCAAACCGGTCAATGGTTGACAGTCATCTCCATACTTACTAGGCTAGTGATTAAAAAATACCTTTTGAGGAATTGGGTTATATATAGATTGATTGATTGACTTTAAGTCGTGATCGATTTTCCATTGCAGAATTAGCTGCAGTGCAGACGAATGTCTGCGAACCACGTGCTTCTATTTAAGTATTACCTACAAGGCATGCGTCAGGATGAGTCTGCCAGCTATTTTGAACTAGAGTGAAAGTGAAGTCTCATTTCAAATATATCTCTTTTCCCCGTTATGTTTTGTGATATTATTTATTATTGAAGATACAGTTTTAGTACACAAGCAGAGTTACTCCTGTGACTAGGTAGGTATATTATTATAATCGCCTCCGTACACAGTCGTAAATAGGTTAGGGGAACTAAATTACCCTGTACCTACAATTGTAGTTTTAATAATTATCATTATCTTCGGAAATATGAACTGATGGCTTTTTTCTTTCTTTAAATATGTAGGTACTAACGGACAACTAACATGCCTATTCGTTGTTTTCCTGATAAGATACGACTGCTATTCAAAAGACAATCAGATTATCTTTTCAAAAGAAATGATTAAATATCAAACAGAACTATGCGAGTAGATAATGTACTTAGTATTGTATTTATACAGCAATTATCATTTTCAATCGTGTAATAGGGCTTGAGTGTAAAAGGAAAACAACTAATAACTAGACGAAACTTAAAAATAATTACAACTGAAGAATATGCGTGTAAATGTATCTACCTGTTCATGATACGATTCAAACAAAGAATTTCGATATAAATAAAAATTTGTCATTTCTCTAAAATGTTGGTTGCGGTTACCTTTATTGCAATGAAAATGGCGGAAAAAATATTCAAAGTTCCTTCGTTATTTCAATTAAACTCTAATGAAATTATAGTCAAAATGATGCTTGAAACATTTCTTTGTTGAGACGAATCGTTAAAATAGAAAATAAAATAGACTAATTCGCTTTTTGTAACCAGTCAGGGTTTCTTATTTACCATTGATTATAGTTCTTTGTAGATAAGTCACTGTATATTTCGATAGTGATTTAAGGATAGTTATTATTACGTTAACATTACATTCGCCAATAATTTTCTTTCAGATTTCTACCAATTACGGTAATATAATTAAAACAAGGTAGTGTGCGCTGACGTTTTAAGAAACATTTTTTACCTGTGTCGTGCCAACTGTCATATGTTAGTAAATATGCTGTATCGAACATGCCCACAGTTTCTGTTTGTCGGAATGACCGCTAGCCGTCCTCTGCGGCGTGGTGTGCGTTAGCATTTTGTCAATTCATTTATTCAATTGGGTTCAGTGTATATTTAGCCTACTCCATGTTTTTATCGTCAGTGTAAACATTTGATGCTAAAAGGTTAGTAAGTATTAGCCTGATTTATTATACTTACAGGTATTCTGCATAAATAGCAGACTACAATTTATTCATACTTACATGAATACGAGATAAGTAGGTAGTAATCACTTATCGCATCGAATGTTGGTTTGGTTGACAAGAAAGTGTAAAAACATTCACTTGCGATAAATTTAATTTATTTAAATTTAAGCGTAAATTTATTAAGTGTATTCCACAAGGTCGATGACATTGAGCTAGATAAAACGTGTTGAATGTTGGCATAAAGTTCAAGAACGTCGACGTAAAATTTTTATTTTCGCTGTATCCGAGCGTCCCATCTATCTTTACTAGTTCGTACATATATGTGTTTGTCTACGGAGAATTAGTACTTCGCGTTTTTCTCCAAGTTTCCATCAATACTTAGGTTAATAAAAACAATACAGAAAAACTTGCTTGTAAAACAAAAACACACCTATGTAGGTAACATGGAAATGAACACATAATCTGTAGTGTTAGGCTCAGTCAGTGAACTTTTCGAATAAAAGAAAAACTACGCAAATCCGTTACGATTATTTCCTTCCAATATGTAATAACCGCGATGTCATTAGAAATTATATTATAATCTGTAGGTATCTAATAAGGCTTTAATCTTAGTTGCGCCCTGCGGTCAAGTACTATTTGGTCTTACTGTTTAAGTAACCTATACAGTACAACGATAGTTATTTTTATTTTAGCATTAGATATTTGTGATCGACAATTTTTCATCGAAATGTCCATGCATAATAATTTATGTTGAATCTCTCAATACGTTTACACTATTGGTTTATTAAAATGACCAATACCCATCTATCATGTTATTACCAGACTCTGGTACATAGGTATATTAAGGTGACCGTAATTATTAAGCCTAAACTGTCCTTTGAGAAGTTTTCTATGACTTGGTACCTAGTGCCCAAATTAAACAGGTGCCTTAGCCTTTTAAGTAATATTTTTATACAAATGCATCTTATCGGATTCCGTATCTTGAGTTGTAATTCTTACAACAAGATTAGAAGTTTGTAATCTTGTTACGTGTTTCGAGGAGCCCAAAATATTTATGATTGTATACCTATTGATTTATTAATAATACAATAACTTTTTTTTCTTCGTCATAATTATTTTCTTATTTGCAATAAATATCGGTAACAATATTCAATTGGCCTTATCTTAAAGTTCATTGCCCTATTCTTATCAAACTCCTTCATTGAGATTCTGAAGTTACTCGTACGATGTGACGTCAAACATTTCTAATAACCTATGTTTACAAACTAAAGCAAAATGTTGATATTTTACAACTAAAACGTCACATCACAAGAAGAAACGTAAGTGTAAGTGCATTAGGTACAAATGTTTTTATCTTGAACATTATGTAAATATTATACTGAAATATAATTGTAATAAGAAAAATAGAGGGATTCATCATCTTTCATCATTTCATTCATCTCTTACAAATTCGAGGTACGAAACTTTTCGCTCATCTAAATGGATAGGTCTCTACTACATATTCACCTATAGGTACAGCCCCAATCTAGAAATCATCATACAAGTCATCTGAAATATTAGGTACTAAGTTTATTTCTGATTTATTGCAGCATTAGCCAAAAAACGGTCGAAAATAAATTCTCGTCATAGATTTCTGTGCGTGGTTGCCGGAGAACGTCACGGCCCACATTAAAACATTTATTATTTTTAAATGTTGTGTTATGTATCTATGTTAGCCTTTATCCGTGCTAAGAAAGAGCATATCCAGTGATAAGTTTCTAAAAAGGTGTGTTAAGATCTAAGATCGATAATAAGAGGCGTCGTACTTAATCAAAGGCTCAGAGCAGTGACCGCGCACTGATTGGATAATAGCACATGCGGCTGCATCACGGGACCAGCCCTACCCTATTCATAGCTGCCATATGACTGTGATCTCCACCGTTTTTATTACGATGCTTGTTTTTGGCATTGCGCTGATTTCAATTGACGTGATTGTTGTAACAGGATCTTCAGTTGCTTCTATAAGTGTAGTCACGTTAAAGATAATTTTATTTCCAACTGAAAGCGCGTGACAATAGCGTCGTCGTGAGGTAATTACGAACAAAGTTTGATGCTGTATGGAATACCAACTATGGCTTCAACATCAATTTATTTTCAGTCCGTTCAATTTAGTTCAATATTGGAGTAGGTAGACGTAATAAAACGTTTTGTTGTTGAATATAATTGTTTGATGTGATCATTTAATAAGTGTTAAATTAAATATGTTGTTGGTCGTCGGGATAACCGATGATTTATTTGAAGTCTTAAGTTCCCCTGGAACAATCCTATAGCATCTTACAAGATGTTTACTTTGGTGTAGGTGCAATATTGTATAATGTAGAAACAGTGGTGTTATCTAATTTGACACTTATGTGTACCTAGGTAACGATTGCATGCGAGGTTAAATAGGTCATGGCTGTGCGATCTAGATTCTGAGTAGGTAGGTCGTTGCTTGCAAATGGGTAAGCCCGGTGACCTCTGCGCAATTGTTACTTTACTTACATATTTACTTTATTGTTAAGTAAAGATAGAATAGATTATAAATTTGGAATGTATTTAGAAGGCAAAGTGGGAAATACTTTTGAAAAAAATCTGAGAATTACTGAATAAACTCGTCAGCTCATGACGACTACGTGAACTACATATAAAGATTTTGTAATATAGCATGTAATATGAATTAATGCATTTGAATTGCTATAAATAAAATCGGCAGTCATAATGATTACAATAAGCACTATATGCCCTTCATTTATATTTCATACTAGCTGTGCCCGCGACTTCGTCCGCGTGGAATTTAAGTACTGGGACATAAGTATGGATAATTAAAGATTTTTTTCTAAAATGAGTTACTCTTTATTACATAAGCTATCTGCCAGTGAAAGTCCCGTCCAAATCAGTCCAGCTGTTCCATAGATTAGCCGGAACACACAGATAGACAGACAAATAATGTAAAAAATATAATATACGTATGTATTTAATATTTCAAATGTAAATTATAAAATGTCTTTATAAACCACATTAACAGTTTTTCCTTCTGGACACTAAGTCGTGCCTGTCTTTCGTCATTCGATTCTTGGGATCTACTCATCCGCTGTCTTTTCGCTTGTCTACTGTTCTGAGACAGATTCGACTTTCTTCTGGGCATTTTTAAAATCAAAGCAAATACATACAATAATACATATATTTATTTCAATAAATCTACGTCTACGTAGGCAATATTTTTTTAGATTATATCCGATATTTTTCAACCAATTCACAAAGCAAGTTCAGAGTCCGTATTTTCATATCCAAGTATAACATCAAAATCATCAACTAACCGAATCGCAAGACAAACAAAATTAAATAGTTTTAAACGTAGAGAAACAACCAGTTTGTATTTATTATACTTTTCAGAGAAAAAGCTATAGCGCGTTTTAAATGCCTTGAGGCGCCATCTAGTACTATATTATGTAACTATAAAATCTCCTATAGAAAAATTACCTTTAAACTTTAAAAGACGATATCTTTTTTATTTGACGTCCGATTTCGATGAAACAAAGCCTATATGTTGCTCAGGGAAGAGCTTAATCTATTAGTGAAAGCCGCGTCAAAATCTGTTCAGTAGTTTTCAAGATTAGCGAATACATACAGACAGACAGACAGACAGACAGACAGACAGACAGAAAAGAAAATCTAAAAAATCATTTTTGTGTTCTGTTACTCTTTTATTATTGCCCACACCCATTTTTTGTTAAAAATTTCAATTGTACAGACACGCGGTTTCTACTGTTTTATTATATGTAATTATTATATGTATAGATATAGATAAGTAATAATTTATACTTGGTTTCTTAGATATTTGCCTTGCGTATTAGTGCACTCCTTATCTCAGGCAACCGCAGTACAGCGAAGCCGTATAATTTTACTATCATCTTATCGAGGTTATTCACTCCTGACACTCAACTTTCGTGTAATTGAAATTGCAATATGTTTTCTTTTTTTAGGAATTAGATCTTTTATTTGCTTCTTTTAAAATGTTGTTTAAGGTATTTCAACATATCATTGATGTCAGTTTTTTTTTCTAAAATTGAGAGGGAAACAAATATACCTCATGTTTTTATTGTTGGTGTAATATTTCCCCGATATATATCACTATGTTTAGGTACCAATCAATTACCTTATTCCATATGTTTTTTTTTATTTAGTCTTAAACTCTCACTTTACCTGAAAACAATCTCATTATGTAGTAGTATGTAGTAGCTCAGATATGTATACTACTCCTTTCTCTTATACATTTTTCTTTTTAAATTTCAGACGCAGATGAACGGAGAGCACGCAGGCTCGCAGTGCGGTCTGACGTCGCTTCTGCCGATGTCGTGCCGCGGACGAGCAGCGGCGTTCGCGCGCGACCTGCACTCCAGGCTGCGCAACCTCGGCGCACACGACGATGACAGCGAGAGCAGCTGGCTCGCCAAAGAAAATGGCACCAACCATCGACCGCCAACCGCCAACCAGCGAGATCTCGACACCTTTTACGACTTTGAACTAGAATGCGAGAGTCCTTCCAGCCCTGTTGATGAATTCGATCCCCCGTTTCACGACCGATCGCCCACCGATGATCAAGATCCTCCTTTCTACGATGTCGACCCTGAACCGGAACCTGTGGGGCAAACTAAGTTAATGTTGCAGCAACCTGAAATAAAAAATGGATTTAAATTTTCAACCTCATTTTACACAGAGGGATCGCCAGTAAAGGTGCAACCGGTCGCTCGCGAGAATGGACATACCGACAAAAGACTGTTTTCTCCGATTACATTCGAGGGCTGCGCGAGGCATAATAGCTACGATGAAATCGATTGCGTGGCGAGACCTTCGTCATTGCCGGAGACAGATAGACTTAGTTTACCTACGCTAAATAGCGCTACCTTAGACAGTGACTCTGAATTCGAATCTGCTAAAAGCGAACCGTCCGAAATTATTGATGATGTATTTATAAGTGAAAAACTTCCAGAAAACGATATCATAGCAAACGTCGATACTTTATCACTATCAGAAATTGAAATGCCAGCTGAGGAGGTAATAATACAGAAAGTTGAAGATTCAAATGAATGTACGATAAAAAATAATGAATCATTAGAAATCTTAACCAGTGAAGTACCCGATAAAAAAGAGACATCGCCTGCCCCAGAAATAGAATCTTCCTTATTAAACGCGGAAGCGAACGACGAGTCTCATGATGAATCTGAGGATGGACTGCGACGAGTCAGACGCTGCTCTTCGTTAAAAACTGGAAAAACACCACCTGGTACTCCGGGCCGTAAGAAAATTGTTCGTTTTGCTGACGTGTTGGGTCTCGATTTAGCGGACGTCAAAACGTTTATGGACGAAATTCCTGTTATTCCGAAGTCTGCATATGATGACCTTACCGGATGTGACGTTCAAAGTTCACCACCAGCGCGCCCACCACCACGGCTCGGTGCTCTTACATTGGTGCCATTGTTTGTTCTGCCTCGTGACTTCACAGACGTACTCCAAAAGAGAAATGTATGCATGGAAAGTGCCCGAGTTTGTGATGGCGTCCATGTCACAATTTGTGGTTCAGTTCGTGTAAGGAACCTAGACTTTCATAAAACAGTGCACATTCGTTATACCATGAACCGATGGAAGACTTATACGGATTTACAGGCAAACTACGTTCAGGGATCTTGCGATGGGTTCTCTGATCGGTTTCAATTTGTGTTGTATGCCCCATGCATATCATCGGGGCAGCGACTGGAATTGGCTGTTCGATTTCAATGCAAAGGGCAGCAGTTTTGGGACAATAACTGTGGAGCTAACTACTGTTTCGACTGTTTGGCGTTAGGCGCACTGGCGCCCGCAGCTCCGTCGTCACCGCCGCATACGGCGCCACTGCATCCGCAAGTGGAGTGGCATCCGTCGTTCTATTGACGACATGTGGAGGAAAGGACACGGATGGTAACGTCGTCACCGATGGCGACGGCGGTAAGGGCCGCGGTGGAGGTGAAGCAGTCGGCTCGGCTGGCCCGAGCCGGTGCGTCGCTGCGTGGAGTATGCTCTAAGGTGGCGCTCCTCACTAGTCACATTCCTGTGCCTTTTTAACTGCTATCAGTTCCTATGGGCAATAGTGAGCGCGATATCCTAAATTTCTGAGGCTTCTAATTGGAAAGCGTTTTTGTGATACAATATTTATAGTGTAGGATTAGAAATTATTTTACAAGTGCCATTTGCAGAAACGACTTTTCATATTTTACGTATAATTAATGTTATAGTTTTTTTTTTAATTCAGTCTTGTAAAGAGTAGAATAGTGTCCCCGAGGACAATAAATGTAGCCGTAATGCGGTGAGGAACTGGAGAGCGGTTCAGGAGGCGGGAGTCAGACTCGCGGTAAGAGCCGCCAATCGTCTTTGTATGTAGGAACCTACTCAAAGAAATAAATGTGAAAGGGTAGAATATTTTAATATTTTTTTACAAAACTATAAAATCTAATGTTGTCGAATTGAAAGCGAAAGCATCACCTAGTTAGAAATATTTAATTCACATTAATGTCTTAACGTACTGTAGATAGATTGGATGAAAAATATAATATTACCTACATTTAAGGTGACACAATAATATTATCACCCCTGTTAGACCGTTATAAAGTCTTTACATATTGTTAGAATTAATAATTACTGTCTGAGTACTTTAGTAAGTCCTGTAGGTATTACTGTTATGATCGAAAAGCAATCCGTAGGGAACTATGAGAATTATTTGAACTGTTTTAGACTTATTTACATCGATGTTATAAACTGAATATTTTATATTTTTCTATAGCCACGAGAACATGACATGTTTCCCTAAATAAGAACTGATATTAGCTGTTAATCGGTGTTCAAGATTTTATTTATCGAGTCTATTATTATATACATTTCGAAATTAAATTATTAATTAAGTATAAGCAATATTTATTAGACCTTTCTCTATGTGTATTATGTACCTGAATTCTTTTGTATGTGGCCATATTATTATTAATTTAACAAAATCACATAAAAAATGCCATCTAATGAATTATTATTATTTGACTCTTGTTTTATTTAATAACTATTTATATAGGTAATAAATGAATGTGCATAATATTGAATATGTTTTCGTTTTGTTTCTACCGTTTTCTTAAGCTTTTCCTTTACCTGCTCCTTTCGAAAGCTTGAACTCGTATATATATATTGAGATAAAATATTGCCTATTTGCTTTCAGTCTACTTTAACCCTCAAATATCATCATCATCATCATCAGCCCGTCGCAGTCCACTGCTGGACATAGGCCTCTCCAATTGCACGCCACTTTGCTCTATCCTCGGCTGCTCGCATCCAGCTCCTGCCAGCCATCCTACGCAAATCGTCACTCCACCTTGCCTGAGGACGTCCTACACTACGCTTGCCGAGACGCGGTCTCCACTCTAGAACACGTTTACTCCAACGGTTATCGGTTCTTCGGCTAATATGGCCAGCCCACTGCCACTTTAGCTTGCTAATCCGGTGGGCTATGTCGATGACTCTGGTTCTCTGCCGAATCACCTCATTTTTGATTCGATCCCGCAGAGAAACGCCGAGCATAGCCCTTTCCATAGCCCGCTGAGCGACTTTAAATTTGTGAACCAGCCGTACCGTCAGTGTCCACGTTTCGGCTCCGTATGTCATGACGGGTAGGACGCACTGATTGTAGACTTTCGTCTTCAGGCACTGTGGGAGTGACGATATGAAATATAAAATAATAAATAGTTTTCCTAAATGTACCTAACACACACTTGATGGGGATAACTAAATGATTTTACGAACGCAAACTGGCCAAAACCTATAACTGAATACAGAGGGTGCATTCAACGATTATTGTTGCTATAATAATATAATTAAATAAGTTTTAATACTAATCACATTGTGTGTTAAAAAAAATGTTTTTTTGATTGTAGAAGATATGGATATATCAGATATGGATACATCAGAATAGAACTTATCCCATACTGGAGAATTAAACAATTCACTCGAAAGTATCGTGTAAGAGACTATAAATATGTAGGTATAGTATGTACATACTATTTTGAAAGAAATCTATCAAATTTTATATTAGTAGTTGTATTATAATTTAGGAAACGTAACCTCAGCTTCAGATCAGCAAAATTACTTATATTGAGAGTGGATAAGGAAGAAGTGAAGTAAGTGGTAATTTTAGTATTAAGTTAATGGTCACGAGTTATATTACGGGTTTATGCACCTTTTCACATTTTTAGAAGAGGGATACAAAATGACGAACAGTAAAAACAAAGGCACATTGTTGATGATTTAATGCAAGTCGCATACTCTGTGGACAAATATACTGTTATTTTAGCTCAAAACTTTTTTCTTACCTTGCTTGATACAAGAGCTATATATTAGTAAGTTATGTATCAATATTATTAAAATTGTAGGTACTTAGTTAAGAAGGTACATTCATAAATACTTATTTAACGATGAGTCCATTTCGAAACTTATAGTATACTACGTGTTTTTTATACCTAGATATCTCATAATTAATGGTATAGCTTAATGGAATATAAAATTACTCATATCAAACCATTTACATTTTGTCAGTGCAGTTAAGAGCTAAGCATTTTTCCAAAAAAACATTACTTAAAATATTTATAGACTACCTGTTAAATTCTAGTTTCATGGGACGATGTAGTCAGTGATGATAAGATACTAAACATCTCAAGATGTCTTTATATTGGACAAGCATAATAAAAATCGAGACACAAGTAGGACTTGAGCCTACATCTAAGTATACCTACCTCATGCTTACAATATTGTGTATTTGGTAGTGTTCGGACGTACATTCATACTTTTATAAGTACTTAATCATATTTTTATTGTCCTATTGTAGTCTTCTTCGATTGCTTTTACTTCTTATTATTTAAAAAATAATATAATTAACTCAAGAAGTCATTTTAATTTCATTAACATTTACGTAACACAATTATGTTATAAAAGGGGGTAAACTAGAATGGATTTTTTCTATCCTTGTGTTTACAATATTGTTATTATTTAACTGGTACTATACCGATGCCATAATGATCATATTTTCAGATGTTACACAGCAATACAAATTGATGTCGTTACGTTGTTATAATTAGTAATAATTATCAAGCACGCATTATTAATATTTTCTATGATTCTATTTACAATAGGCAAAACGTATCACATTCATAGGTTATAGCAGAAGTATAAATAATTTTATGTATATCCAAATACACTGCTTTGCTTATATTTAGTCATAGTTATCTGTTGCAGCTAAGTCAGATGACCTGTCATAACAATCTTGTAGTTTTTTTTTAAGATTGTTATAATTAGTTTCTTAAAACGTACTTAAATATAAAGTCGTAAATTAATTCTTATATTGCTTTCGCCCTATTTAAATAATCAGCTGAGAGTTTTTTAAATTAATAAATAAGGGATCTAAATTATAAATTTACGAGATGCTGTTCCCAAAGACCAGGTATACGTCTTCCAAACCTAATTATACCAAATAAAATCCATCCTAATATAAACTTTAAGGTTAAAATAGTCTTGTTTTTATATCAATTGGAATTACATTAGTGGTCATTTTTCGATTGTGGTGTGATAGTTATGCACGCTGAATAATAAAAAAAAAATGTACATAGGTACATAGGTACTTACAATGAAAGCATTAGCAGCACAGCTACAATAAAATGTTCATAATCAAAGAGCATGTTATTGTAGCTGTATATATAAAATATTTTTATTTTTATGGTTAAGCGTGCGGCTAAATTATAGCTTTTCATAATAAAACTCTGAAAATAATCATATACGGTTTTTAAGTATGTTTCGCCACTTAGTCATTGTTTGGGAAAGACATCATCTATTTATAAACATTAAAATATCCTAAACTAAAATTTCCTATTTATACCTATATAGGTATTAAACAAATTACAAAAGCAAGATAGGACATTTGATATGTCTACTTAAGAAGTTTATTTAATAAATAATGATAGACATTATATACAATACATTTCATTCATTCAAACCACACATATTTTTACAATTTATAATCCTGTGAAGTTTTAAGTCGCGTTCAAAACATCTTGCTCTTTCCCGTCTGTTACCACCTACTTGTTACCAATGGATATATTTGTAATCATCTCTCTACTACCATGGGAAAAGGTAAGTACCTCATAACTTAATATGAGTTTATATAATAGCGAGTCTTACATCGGGATGACCGGTTTCTTATATCAACATCTAATCACTGCTTTAGTCCTTTTAATAGATATGCAGTTCGATTGACACGAAATAAAAAGTAACCGAAATTAATGGGTAGGTAAATTACAAACTCCACTGGGACTTATAGGCCGACCTTTTACGTACTGTAGCGGGGTTGACTCCGCTTTAGCTGGGTCTCGAGTTTTTATTTACTGTTCTATTAAATCTACACAAACACTATCTTTAAATTCTTCCAAGATGTCTCGATCTTGCTCGCCTTTTTACTCTTCTAGTAGTGGGGAGAACTACTGCCGGGTCTCTCAAAGCTCTGAGCTGCATGTGAAGCCTTTGCTTGCAGAATTCGTAGAACTCAATCTCTCGCGTGAAGTTCGCGCGGACGATTTGTTTGACTGCTTCTGAAACGGGCGGCTTGAAGTTGTTGCGGTTTATACGGTTGAAGGTGTTCAGCTCCTCTGTAAATCCAAGAAAAAAAATTTTATTTAATAGGTAGGTACGTAAGGGAGTTTAGGCATTTGAGTAAGTATTAACAGTTTTTAGAGCCGAAATTGTTTAAAACAAAAATAGGACAAAAGAATGTCACCGATTAAAATTATGTTCCATATTATAGATTTACTATTTGAAAATATAAGGCGCTTTATGTAACGTTTTCTCAGTTAAATTAAAGACATATATATAATATGTATATTAATAAAACGCGTTTACATGTATGTACCCATACCAAATAAAATAGATTGAAAAAAATTGACGGCGAGGAACTACATGTACCCACTTACGAGTAGGTAATTTTATGTCTTTACTGTAACTGAGAAAATGTTACATATAGCGCCTTTTATTTTCAAATAGCAAACAAGTATATTATATGGAACATACTTATATGCAGTATAATATGAAACATATTTATACCCAATATATTTTATATCTGGGGGCACGGCAGTGTCCCCGCCAAGTCGAGCAAATACAAGCGGAACGAACATGTGAATGACATCTTATTATTACAAGTAGATATAATATAGTCACTAGATAGTTCAGCTACTTACCCCAATACAGTCGTGAGGCTCCTTGGAAGAACCTCGGTATATATCGCTCGAACGCTAGAAGAGTAGAGTTCATGTCTTCGAGTACCCCCACGACGGCATATTGTTCTTCAACGACGCGTTTAGCGCGCTGCAGCGCTTCTAGGCTATTGAATGGTCTGGAAATTAAAAAAACATAAAATGTAATATATATCCAATTTCATAAAAAATTAAATTATGACAATCAATATACTTAGTAACAAGATAATTTATATTCGCCCCTAACGAACTTTCGAGCGAAACAACAATGTACTTATCTAGTTATTTTTGTTTTTAGGTACCAAAACTTAAAAAATAGTGGGTAAAAAATAGGTAGTTTTACTTTAGTATCATTTTAATGAGTGTCATACAATAGGATTTTTTCAACTGTAGATGTCGGTCGTTAACTTGTTACTAGGATGCGGTCCAGTGCTTTTTCACAAAAAAATAAGAAAAAAGGTATTGATGACAATACCAAACTTAGGTCCAATCGTTTTTCGAAAAGATCCAAGCAGTATATAAATAGGATGATTGACAAGAATTTTCACTTTTTTGTTTTATCTAACTATTTCATACTATTTTTAAAGAAATAACGTATTTAAAGCAATAGGAGACAAATTTACTAATTTATTCATTACAAAAGGGGTTCCAAAACTTTATCTTTTAAAAAAACTTAAGTATGCGCACTTCATACATTAGAAGTACTTTATTAAAAAAATGTCATACCTACCCCATTTTTGATAAGTTCTGATATTAATATCATCTATTTCAGTAGGTCCCGATATTAATGCAAAACTTCTCTAAAAAGTATCTGCAGTTGCCGACAAATGTGACATTTAGCTTAACTTACGAGCTTTGAACTTGAGCCTCGTGTTTTCATTTATTCCTTAATAATTAGTGAGATTATGCGTTAGCAATTACGCGTCTACCTTGTACACCTCTTTTTCAACTTATTGTTAGTTTGAAAAGAAAATAATTTACTTACGTGCACTGCGGTTCATGTCCGCAGAAGAAGAGCGTCTGCCGTCGGTGGTCGCCGATGCCCTCGTGAGTTTCCCCTTCAACGTACCGGCACTCGCGATCTCCGCTCAGAACACACGTTTCAAAATCCTGAAATTATTATGTAAGCCGTTTAAAATCAGTTTCGTGTGTAGATAATCAGAACCATATCGCATTCATAGATCTATCGATGAAAGATGACTAAGTAAAACTGAGTGGACGATAAGGTAATGAAAATGATTAGGTAGGTAAGTGACTGAAATTAAGAAAAAATATGTAATTAGGTACTAGACTATGAGTCACATAGACTAATCGTCATGTGTGCTATAAGCCAATATTTCGCGGTTCAATGAAAATGAACTTAATTATTAATAGTTCATTAAAATCCGTTACTTATTACAAGTTTTCATACAGTTACAACAAAAAATCACAACACACTTTAAATTCTAATTAAAATGTTACATAGTTTCTTGTTGCTCACAAATTAATTTATTTTTTGCAAGTTACCTTGTTCTTTATATAGTCGTTAAAATATATCTACATTTGTACTCATAGTAAGTACTTAGCATACAAACTCTATTGTTAGACCATGATTAACAATAGACTAATTATTGAGGAGGAAAATCTGCGCTGACGGCGCAATTGTCGATAACCATTAATTTTCATAATAAGTTGGTGTGACCTGTCTGCGATGGCTGGAGGCAGTGAACAGTAACTTGAAATATGTACGTATTGTGTATCGCTTTACAATTAGGAACTAGACCGCACGAGTACGAGACAATTTTAACTGTTCAGGTGCATGTTATGTCTTAAAATGCTGCGATCCGAATTCTCATTCTCAATCCAAATTGACTTCTTTTGTAACTACCTATGTATAATATTCTTTATTCTCTACTTCATCAAAACTGATTTAATGATACTCGTATTGGTTCAGTCAGCTCTTTTCTTCTATAAGAACGTAACGTACACCTACCTATAAATTATTAACTGAACGTGTTTGTAATTGTGTTTCAATTGGAACAAAATAATTAAGCCCTATAGCGTATGAATGATTTGAAGAGAAGTTATCATTCAAAGACCAAATTTGATCGTAATTATCGACGAAATATCTTTCCTATCATTTGAGTCAAAAGCATTGTTAAATGACCTTCGTAAACGTCGTCCTCATTTTGAAAGAATTTATTGGCACTAGATCAAAGCGCGTCGATCGGATCGTGATTATTGATTTTTCGTGCAACGTCAGTAGCGCATCACAATCGTGGGTCGTGACAGATCACTTTTGAACGAATAACGGAACACCGTAGGAGCTCATAAAAAATAAAGAGCATCAATTGCCTAGATATTGATTCACAATAAATTTTGTTTCTCAAAGGAATCGTGTTGCTTTAATGAAGCGTAATGTTAAGTTATTATGTTATATTATTACGCGCGTTGTTACTAATTTATAACGTCAAAAATAGAAAAACAAACTATATCCGGCAATGAGATGAGATAGTACAGTTCACGCCTGCGAATTACACGCTTTTTTGGATGTAGTTGGTAAGTGCGCCGGCGCAGGTAGGTAGTTAACGGGTGCGCACGTGACCGTTTGTTCGCCAATCCATCCGCAAATTGACGTACGATCGACCGGGGCTAATGAACATACCAAGGAATGACGATCGAAGAGCGGGTATATCTAATGATGGCTTGCGGATATCTTAACTGAACCTCCAATCATATTAGACATATTCATTCAGTGGCATGCATCCGTACTCGTACCTAACAAGTGAACTCAATTTAACACGAGTTGATAACATGGCGTTGATTTTCTTTTATATAGGTATAAATACATTTTAGATATAACCTTTGCATGTACAACAATTAACCTAAATACAGTTAAGTCACTAATATTCGGGAGACATTATATATTAAAATCAAGACACATAAGAAGGGTTAGGGTAGTATTATTGGCGCTACTCAAAATGTAGGTATTACCTTTTTGAGCCACGCAGGGTCGGGCAGTGGTAGGTCCGGGAAAGCTCTCTTTCGTTCCACGTAGTACCAGGGAGCACGGACGTAGTAATACCAGGATATGACGCGCTCCACGGGATCTCTGACCACGTTCACGTAAATGGGTGACGGGTAGCCATATCTAAAATGAATACGAAAATGCAAATCTATAAATGAGTGACTATAGTGAATAAAAGTAACAGCTGTGACACTATTATACTTTACATTTGAATATTACTACCAGCAAAATTACAGACCTATATCATCTTAATAATTGTTTTTCATGTATATCTAAATAAGCATAGTCCCTTTCCAAATGCCTTATACCTCTCTAAGTCTATCTGCTTCAGTTGATTACCACGTGCCATAAATTAAAACATATTGATACTTAACTCTGATCAGAACTAAGATATCTGTAAATTCTACCTCAGCTGACAGCAAAGAGACAATGGAGATAATCAGCTCTGCGGTATAAATTCTAACTTCCCGTTATAAAATCGACCATAAAACTACATTACTGAAAATTACTCATGGTTTAAATCTGCAAGTTTAATTTCATGTCAAATTAAAGCACCGCTAGTTTACACTTTTACAGATGATGACTGCGTTTTTTCTTTGAACACAACGTGTACGTAGGTATTATATTCAGCGATATCGCAACGACGATCGCATCTGAAGCAGATAAATAGCTTTATGATTAAAAACCAAACACTTTTCTCGCTTGGATTACCCAGTTGACTTAGACAATGGTACAATTGAGGTCTTAGTTGCACGTGTCACGGTGTCAATAGTTCCGACACGGATAATTGCGGCGCGCGGCGTGCGCGAGGATCCTGCTCTAATCACCGGAGCAACAATTAATGTCCGGCTGATACATTAATCATGTTTGGTATTTTCATCTCTTTGCGCTAGTAACTTCAGCAATGCATGAATGATTAATCGCCAAACAATCTTTCTTTTTGTGTATGCTTTGTTTAATTGTCATAAGTGGAGCAGAATAACCGATAATACTGTTGGAAACAAAAAATATACTTGCAAAGTATTTTGTTAATGCACTAGGTAAGTACTATGTCCATGAAAAAAGTTCAACTAGGTCCCTACTACAGAGTAATAAACGAAGCGAATACCAGCTTAATAACCTGAATGCAGATCTAGGTTTTTTTTATTTCCACAGGGAAGTACCTAAGTTCTTTGGGTTAAAACTTGAACAATAAGTTTTTTTTTGAAAGGATTATGATTTAACGTGTTAGATTGTTTATTACCTACGTTGTATAGAATTACCTACAACTTCAATAATCAACTTACTAGCTTTTATAACGGCAACTAGAATGAACCAAAGTAATAGGTATGTAACAAATATTAAAACTAATAAAATAAAAACAAGTAATATAATAACAACATGTAGAATGTTCAGACTACCTGGTGAAGTTAGTGTAGCAGACATGTTTGATGTAGGAGGCCGGCGGCGTGTGCGCAGTCACGATGCTGGCCAGCACCTGCTGGTCTGCCGGCGCCAGTCGGATCGTCTCCACGCGCTGAACCGCGTCGCGGTGGAATCCTAAAACCACATACCTAATTAATCACTACTTAGGTACCTTTTCACTTTTCAAGTGAATTTCAAAAATATCTATACCTATTCGAATGTCAATAATAATATCTAAAACAATAAGAAGTGTATACCTACCCATTTAAAAGAAAATGAATAAAATTACATGAACTGACAAATTCCTATGCAATGCTATCTAAAACACTGCATACCTAATTCTTCTTATCTGTTACAGGTTTTGTTTTGATTAGACCTTAAATTTCAATTTAAGTGATGGTAGTAGGTATTTTTGAACGTAAGTTCGCGAGTCAGTATCCATGATTAGAAAATTATGACAGTAAATACTTAATTCTTGCATATTTAAGTGAATATTTGAGTGAAACCTGTAATCAAGTAAATTCTACAGTAGTCCGTGTCGAGTCTATAAGGTATTGTTAATTTTGTTCTTTTATGAGAAAACGTTCTTGGCCATATGTCAGAAATAAATATTCTTACATAGTTAGGTAACAATAAAATCACAGACTAAAAAATGCTGCTGCACGCTGTAAAGCACCGCATTCGTTATTAACATAAAACTTTTCAGTTTTACTACCTATACGAGTATAAATCTAAGAATTACAAATGCAAGTAAAATGCTTATTATGGAGGGTATGAGTGTATGACTGATCAGTCATAGTAACTAACATTTCAGCGTTGTTAACTTCGCAGACGATAAATTTATCTTTATTATTTAATATATATATATAAAAGAACAATTAAAGATGATCTACATTAACCCAAGCCAAAAGGCAATCTTACCGAACTGATTTTTTAAAGCCAGTCGTCGTAGTAGTTCCATGAAGGTTTGACTGCCGACCTTGGGCACACGGTTGAAGAACAGCAGGTCGATCCCAGCGCGGGCCGTGTTGTTCAGCTCCCAGGGCTCCGGCACCAGCACCTCGTCCAGGAGCTGCTGCTCCGCATCCTCTTGGGACTCTTCAGGCTCTGCTTCCAGAGTGCGTTGAGGTTTACTGCGCTCCTGTCAATAGAAGTGACTTATTTTCACTCGTTTTTAGCGCCAGCGGGATGTGTTACTCGTATACCATGCCTATAGCGACTTTAATGTGAACGCGAACATTTAAAATTATTGCAGTATTTTTTTTAATCAGAATTTTAATACTAATCCAGATAATACCTTTTATTAGTGTTGGACAAACTCAGTATCACTTAATTCTCTGTTTGTAAGTAGGTTGTTTATGGTTAACATTTAATTATGTCAATACCTACAAAAAATACTTATGCAGAGAATATTGATCATTGCTATTGTATATGATTAAAATATACCTTCCATCTGTATTTACTCCGTACAACCGTATAATTATAAGGTTCCCTCTTTATTAGTCTAAACCGCTTACAGGCGTAACGTATCTTAATTATTCTCATTTAAGTTAGATGTGTGTTATTATGTGAAAATAAAACATACCGCGCCGGTGTGCCTGCGGATTGCCTCGAGGGCTTCTTTGTACTCTTGCGCCGACGCATACGCATGCTCCGCGCCATCCGTCTGGATCCCTGCAATAAAAATAAACTCATCTATAGGACAAGAAATATACCCCTCTTTACTGACATATTATTTCGTTCGCGTGCAACCTGCGTAATTAATGAATTTGAGAAATTCACAGATTAAATCTAGATAAGTACTTAGGTAGGTACTATAATGAGAAGGATCAGGTAACGGAATGTTATAGTCAGTTATAGCCTATAATAGTTGTTTGAATATGGCGCGATATCGCCATTAAAATAGCTGCCTGGAATTGTGCAGTTAGTAAGCCTACATGGAGCTTGAGGCTGAATTGTAGAAATTTTGCCATAAATATATTGCGCATTCTTTGACCACAATGAAGTACCTCATGCTTTAAATATAAATAAAGTTAAAATATCTTGTTCGTTGGTACAAATTTAGCCCACGGAAACAATATTTCTGTCTCAACTAGTGCGTACAATTTTAGTTATAATTCAAGCAAAGATCACTGCTGCAACGTTGCGATTGAGGGGCATTGCATTTATTCAAAGGCAATATATTTTAGTGAAGCACGACATCCAACTACGAGTTCAGCACAACTGACATCGAGCAGACTTAACAAGATGATTCACTTCAAAGTGCTAATACATCAAGAAATATTGTAAAACTAGCTGGTAGCTGGTTTCCGCGGTTTTACGACTGGAATTTAATTATGTCTTAGGATCAGGAGAAAAGTCAGCTTTGACTTTATCCGTGGTTCCATTATCACAATGCCAAAATTCATCCAAATCAGTTTAGCGCTAATATATAAAGAGAAAAGTTTGTTTGGGTTGAATAGGATCAAAAACGACTGAATCGATTTGAAAATTCTTTAACTGTTGTAAAGTTACACTATTCCCGAGTGACATCTATAGGCTATATTATCTTTCTTATATATAAAAATTAATCGCAAAATGTGTTGGTAAGCGCATAACTCGACAACGCCAGGACCAATTTGGCCAATTTTTTTTTTAAATGTTCGTCAAAGTCCAAGGATGGTTCTTACGGCGAGAAAAAATCGAATAATTGCCGGGAAAACCCTAAAAACAGCCCTTTTCTTTTCCCATACAAACGTTGTCTAACTAAAGTTACCTAATTTGAATTTCGAACGGGCAGGATGACGTCTGCCGGGACCGCTAGTATTCTGAATAAAAATAGGAACCTGTGCGAAGCCAAGGCGGGCCGCTATTTATAAATATTCGGAACCTGTGATTTATTGGACAAAAATAAATAACTACTTAGGTATGATTGATACGCCTTGAAGGTTGACCAGAATACGGGCTAAAGTTATATACCTATAAAAGTGAATATTCATTATAAAAGTGAATAACCGATGAACGTAATAAACATAGATAAGAAGTTAATATATTCGTAATAATACAGTAACATAGCCGAACTGTTGTTGTGACCAACTCTCAACAGTGTCGCACGAGATGACCTGTGGCCTAATGCAAAATTGTCTTTCACGAATCGGTAATGCATGGTTCTAGTTCACGTGACATAACTGTTCATTCCTTGTCCACGCTTACTCGTAGATTTAGTCCAGCCACGGCCCGATATCACGAATGATAGCTCTAAGAACAATGACAAGTTTATGATGCCATAGCTCGTGATTCCGAGTTGCTCCTTATTGAACTAATAGCACTCTGCTATTTCATCTACATGGAATTCTATAAAAAGTACCCTACATATAATTTTTTCCAAGGTCAAAACGTGCAAATTCACATTAGTCTTTATTATTTTAGTAAGGAATAAAGTAATCTTTGAAGAAGTGTCTGCGTTTCTTGCACGATATTGAAATATGAGTCTTATTGACTATACCTTTAACTTAATTGTTTATGCATGTAAGTAAATTAATTTGATTCGAAGTGAAACCGCAAGTGTGCGAAGCCGGTACTGGCATGAACACACAATAAATATTTTAACGTGAACTGGATTGTCACCGACGCAGGCTGCGGGTCACCTGCGTGGAAAGCGGCGATTACTGTGAGATCCGGACTTTCGCCAGAACAAAGCATTTGATGAGCTCCTTTGATACGCGTGTCTACTTGAAACGGCCTTTGCCATCCCAGTTTCCACCAAGAAAATACAATTAATTAATTCTGATGCGTTTTTATTTCAAAATGACACACTTGCTAAAATACGAAAATTCAAAATAAGAAATACTTACTGTAAATTTTAACTACATTTCAAATATTCCTACGATAATGATCGATTAATGGACTATGAGGCATAAGTCAATAAGGTATCAATGTAAAATACATGAAAGCCACACTTATAAAGACAAGATGTTGGAGCATTGAAATCACTCCATTAAAAGGCGAAAAGCCGCTTAATAGTAGCAAGAAATTGAACAAAAAGCATATGCTCACCATTAGAGCTTCCACTAAACTTATGAGCTCTTCCCGGTGCTACCACAAAAAAGAACACAGTCATTTCGCATGATAACGTCCGTCGAATAAAATAAATAAGACGGCATCTTTGATATATTCATAGGTGTAATAATGATATCGATGTGAAAAAAGTACCTATGACGAAACAGGTAAGTATAGCGGCTCTTATCCGGTCTGAAATTCTTGTTGTCAGAATAAACCTTCAACGTACAGGCGGACCGATTCACAAAATGCAATCACGGACATAATAATTGATAGCTAAATGGTCATCCACCGAAATTATTTACTTACCTAGATGATTTTAATTGGACATGTATTCATCGGCGATTAATGCTGATACTAAACTATTTATTATCTACTAAAAATAAAGTAAAAAACGTACTCATATAGGTATGTTCATACAAATATTGTTAATGCAGACATCACAACCATTCAGTTTGACCCCTATGTTTAGTAATTCATGTGTTGTGGCTCTGAATGGACAATAGCTTTAATAGCTACAAATTAGCAGGCCAAGCTTTGAAACCGCTCTTACTAAATTATACCTACTCTGAATTATTATCGTAGATTTGAATGGAATATTACGTTAACATTATGTTAAATGAGACGATTTAGTCCGAAATTGTAGCGAATATTAATTTTAATGAAATTTATATGGCGATTAAGAGGCGCGTGTTGAATCACACGGCATTCTAGAGCCGTATGTAAGGTCGACTCGAAAGGTTAAAAAACAAATAAAAAGAGTGATGTATTGTAAGCATTAATAACTAATTCACACACATTTCCGTTGGGAGTCTCAGATTTTAATAAAGGCTGTGACTAAGTACCTGTAGTTTTAATTACAGGTAGCAAATATAAATTCTTGGCAAAATATTATAATTTAAAAACTTATTTATTACCTTCATAGTAATGAAATCTCGTAAGTTGGTGTCATAATTAAAACGGTTCAGTCGATGGTGTAACTCATCAGACTAGGTACCACAGATACATTTAAGTGCAGGATGTTCAGAAACAACTTTTTACCTTTTTTAATTGAATCCCAGCCGTTTCCCTTAATTGGTCCTGCATTGCGCTGCTACATCCATAGTAGCTGTGATAGAAGTCATTTGCTAGCAAGCTATGTATTATGTATTCACTATACGATCATCTATAGTTACGAGTACCTTGATAATTTAAATTACCTGACCAAGTAAACAGTAAGGGGCGTAATTGGATGTTTTAATATATTGGAGATAGTATAGAACAGTAGTTTAACAAGTTAACGACGTCGCATCTAGGAAAATGTTTTATGACTAGTATTTGGTAGGTAAATAATTGCAAGGTTGTTAATCATTGGTTGTTTATTCAGCTGGACCTTACAACACAACATGTTTATGAATAAGCCTGACAGCAGACGTCGTCCTGTACAAATGAATTCTATAGAAATATTACAGACGTTCTACAGAGAATTCAAAGAAAAATGCATGTATTATATTTACCTATTTTAATTGATATCTCTATTATTTTAAATATTTCTCAATTTTCACACAACAACGACCAAATTAAACGATATAATAGATTAATTAATATTAAAGGAAAGGAGTGCTACCGCCTCGGTTAACGTGATTAGGTAAGAACATATATATAAGATTGTTGGAAAACTTAATGCAGATAATACTGCAGAAAAATTGTCGATAAAAATCGATTCGGTTCTAAGTAAGTACTAATCTTCATCTATAAATAACAAAAAAACAAACAACGCAAAACTACTATAAAAGCTTCATCTACATAAAATATGGTTTAAGTACTCATGTCTGCATCCAGATCATAATAATGTCCTATAAATTCTGCACGGGAACCAGTACTAATACCTATAATCATAGATCATGAATTAATCCGTCTTAATAAAGTAGGTATCCCTACTCTCGAACAGTAGCTTGAAAATAAAGTAATAAACCTCTTTAAGGCTTGTATTTTTTATCACGCATAATTGTATTAATATCATGGACATGTAAGCTCTATTATTAAAATAATCTTAAGTTCAGTGCGTGGGTACTTGGTAATTAGTTATGTTTAGTTTGTTTAGTGTGCAAGATTTACTTGAAATATCGTCTGTTATTTTATTAGTGACAAAGCTATAACGTATATAACTATTACCAGGCCATAAATATAATTGGAAATAAGCACCGGAGAAAACTTTGTTACGTTATCACAGATGTTACGTTAGTTTCGTAAGAATTTTACTTCATATAAATTATTAAAGTTATTTCAACATACAAATTCCGAAGAGCGTGATGTAAAAGTAATTGACATAAAGATGTTTTCCTGGACATACGCATATACGAACACGTATTGGTTATGTAGTTGTATGAGCATATACTTTTAATTGTGTGTTATGTAATGAAATGGTTTCGGTTGTTACTTTTACGACTAAAATGCCAACCAATGTTACCGCCTTTATTAGTACTTTAGGTATTACTATGTCTATAAAATCATAAAGTGTATCGATAAAATTATATTATATGTTCATGTTAGGTAAATCGAGTGATATATTAGCATTAGTGAAGTCATAATTACATTAAACTTACTTTTGAATTACAGCTTAAAAACTGTGCGCGTGGTCGTATAATTTTTGCTCTATTTAACTTAATTTATAGAATTCATAATACATTTTAAATATTATATAGGAATAAACTTATGCAACGCCAATATAGAAGTTTATTAGGTTGCAAGCGATTTTTCAGTCATCAGTAGATATCGATACCCAACACATACCAAAATGAAGCTGTGTTTCATTAGAATTTGAATAGACAAAGATTAATAAAAATAAATAATAGGTTTCATATTTACCATTAATATTAAACATTAAGATAACTATCTAATCGTTTTTTAATCATAGTAAAATGTAAAATGGTCAGTTTATGGTCGTAAAATTATTTATTTTGATAATAAATGTATGGATAAATATTTTCTCTTTTAATTACTATTATTATAAATAATAAGCTATTACTATTACAACGTCTAACGATATCCTTAAGAAAACCTAATCAGTCCTTCCAACTCGTTCCTTAGATATACAACTAGCGAAATAATTGGACAAAAACGCGTAAGTAGTTAAAAATACTTTTATCGTACAATTCGTACGGAAATGTTTTTATGACAGGCGTGTAAAAACTGCGTCTAACGTCGGTCTTAGTAATGACATTTTAATGGTCCAATATTTTATAGGAAAGACAAGGTTATCTCAAAAGACATAAAATAACATTAAACCAACGTAAGACGCTTTAATGTAAACATTTCGCACCTTGTCATCAAACTAACACAATTGTCGTAAAGTACTTTAACGTACTTGAAAATAAGATTACCTAGTTTTTATTTGTTGTAAAGAACGTTGAATTCTTTTATAATGAGTGTAAACCGTTTAAGTTCCAAGGTTCAGGCCATGATCAGCAAAATTTTCGTCCGTTACAGCAGCGATGGGAGTTCACGGAAATACTCCAGGTTCGAAGGTTAACTGATAACATGGGACAGTTAACGACTACACGAGAACTACGAGTTGCCTTCCGAAGTGCAACCAGTCTTTACAACACCATGCACTAGGATTATAAACCGCCTACTTAATGTAGTACAACGACTAAGTAAACCAGAATATGGATCCATCTATCGAGCTATAATGCACTAAAAAGAATCAGTTATACAATTACGAATATCAACAGAATACTTTCTTTGACAAATTACTAACAATACTTTGATTACAACATTAATCACTCTTGCATGTTTAATGTATTTAAATTCATAAAATATAAACATTACCTACCTATTTAATTACTTCATTAGGGTGACTAATAATTTCGAGTTAATTTTGGTTAAATAAAACATAAGCTTAGGAAAACGGATATTCTTAATAATAAGACTTTGTTATAAGAAATAAGTATTCATTTTACTATTACTAAGTAGGTAAGCGAAGCCCAGTCGACTAGGTAGTTGTTTAATAGAAAGTCCTTATTTGACATAACGTGGAGCATTATAAAAAGTAGCTCGACAACCTCCTCATTATGGGCTCGGCACCTATAGGGTATCATATTATACTCAAGCCATTAAATATAAGTAGGTAGGTACGAGCAGGAAGAAATTTCTAACATATTTTCTGCATAGACCGAGACCCAGTCGGTATACTAGGTATTCCTAGACTAGGTTAACAGGCAAGATATATCTACTATCCATGAATATGAACAATTATAAATCTTTTATAAATAGGTAGGTACCTAACACATGACTTATCGTTCTCGATAATGTTACCTTTCAGGGCTGCCAGCAAAAATATTTCCGATATACGGTCCGTCATCAGCAATTATACGAAATTAGACTCCATTATACATAGTTACTAACAGGGGGGGGGCAAATGGAACTGATGTGAGTTCAAACAAGCATGAATAAATTAAAATACTACATTTTTATTTTAATGTTGATGTTGTTGTATTTCATAATAAAAATTCACGCTTGATAGGCACGCATTTATTTTGACATCAAATTAACTAGCACTGAGGCATTCCATCTTAGTATCTATGTGATGAGAAATAAAATAATAAGTTAAGTTTAGGCGCCTTACATAACACAAACAAAGAAAAACAGCAAAAACACAAGTGTACCAACGTTGAGAAAAAAACCTAGACTTCACATCAAAACACGTCCAACGGCAACGACAATACGTTATATTTTGTCATGTTGGTAATACGTTCATTTCATACTAAAGATTCCGCTTCATACTTTCCGTGCCCCGTGTATTTTTTGTATCCAATTATACGAAATGGGTCATTATACATCTAGGATACAATTTCACATCAAATTATACACGTTTTGTATCAAAAGATACAATCTGGCAGCCCTGTTACCTTTTCAGTGACTGATTCACTTCGAGGATCCTTTACACATAGGTTGGTATATTTTATTAAATATTTGATTAGTATGTAATAGGTATAGGCCATTGACCGTAAAATCTCTTACTATAGATTAATATGTACTAGGTAAGAACTGAAAATTTACGGGATAGTTCTGTGGTCTATGGTAATGACATTTTAGAGGCGTGACTAGTCGTAGCCGAGTACCGTACAACGACCACGCTGCACGTCGCTCGGTTGGTAATGTTCACAAGAAAATATAACATTACAGTGTTTTTATTAATACGGATTTTTGTTCATTCGTCATGGAATATTAGCTGAGCACGACCTGTGACCAACGATGACGATAGTAATACCTATACAAGTAAATATGTTTTTTTTTTATTTAATAAAAAAAAAACATATTTATATAGGTATTTATTTCGAAAAATATTACCTATTTACTTTCTGTTCAAAATACGTAATGTTATTAAACGTAATTAGTAATCTATGTAAATTTTAGAATCACAATTGAAATGTACTTACCTAATAAAAATAGTCAACGATGCTTCAATAAAGAAAAGAAATGGTTATAACATGAAGATAATGTGACCAGATTTTTCAAACAATAGCACTAGTCTCGCAAGCTTTTCTGCGAATAATATCGAGCCTCCGGCCATCGCGGTTATCGTATTCAGATAGTCTCCCGATATGGAACGATCTCGTCTCGATGTCATCACAAAGGCAGTCTAGCAGAGCACCTATATAAGAGTCACGAGCCTTCCGGGACTCGGGGGAGCTGACTGGGACTGTACCGGCGACGGTCAACGACCGCCCTCTGAATATACAATGGGAGAAAGGACTACATTTGTATAACACGCAAGTATACCTATTCAGGTGCTGGACGACCTTTAAGAGAAGTTATGCTTTGATGTATCTACTTGTGCCTATGTATCCTCAACACGGACATATCATACATTTCCTTCAACAAAACTAAACTGTGTCTTATCATCTTTGACAATCTATATACTTAGCTATTCTATTCTCAATTAATGGCGACGCGTATAATTGATCTAGACCCCAAGGAGATTTCAGAAGAGAGTCAGTATAGGTACTTATTTCAGTAAAATATATTTTATATTTAATACATATGAATAATATGACACTTGTTGCGTTAAGTTGCGGCATTATTTTCATCTTTGCATAATCTACGTTTCAAAGTACGTTTTACAGAGTATTCATCATCAATCCATCATTTCGTCTTCAAATCAACGTGACGAATGCGACTTTCACCATCTTAAATTAAGCGATTCATTGTATGTTATATCGTCCGTGCATATATCATAATAATAACGAGCTATCTGTTGTTGGTAATATAGATATATATACACTAGTTTCGAGATCAGATGCTAAGTGTCATATCTCGTCAACCACATCGTATTTTATGAAAGAAAATGCAATAATTCTGTACAACAAAGAATGGTCCGTTCACTTGGAAAGTAATTGCTCTATTTTCTAGCTTTCCTTCGCGGCAAAGCTGGGAAGTTCTATTTATTTTCCAGGTGAGATTAGACGTTCAATTATAGTACTTAACCGCGAAAGTCGAAGATTGTGCACCGCTCTAAGCCTTAATGGCCCTTTGTAATATCGTAATTTGTTGGTCGTAATCTGCACCGGAAATAGCCTGTGAAGAACCTTAAAAATCCTTGTTATTGTAGAAATCGTGTGATATATTAACAATAACATTGACAAAAACAAACGTGACCTTAATTAAGAAATATATATGAACAATGATAATGGCATGGCGACTTTGAATAGCGTAGTATTTTGACGAATTCAGAAAAATAATCCGAAATGTATTGTTTAACTAAGTGTCTACTTAGGTACATAATATCAAACGAGAAAGAATACGAATTCCTATTTGTTAATAATCTGAGCTAGTAACAGAATATTAAGCTAAATAGGTATATTAAATTTATAGCTTGTGTTATCTTAAAATTTCCAATAAGATCTGGGAGCGTTTGTTCAGACTCAGCCGCAGGCGTAAGCGCAAAATCTACCAACTAATACAATATGGCTATTTTCCGGCCGCATTGTTTGTTTCTCCTTTTGTAGACAGCATAGAATAATGCGGATATAAGAGGTCGGTGTTGTTTATGGCTTTTTCGAGGGAAAGGTCAATGTTTTGCCTCTTTGTCAGAAGGGATATACCTGACAAGCCAATTACAATGTGGGTACAATCTGGCAATCATTCGTTATGAGTCATGAATTTATTTTTATTTTTATCTCTTTACACAGGATTTAAAAACCAATTTTAACACAATAAGGGGCCCTAGACAAGTGCCCAACGTTCAACGTTAACGTTAAACGTTAGGACCGAAATGTATGGGATTTGACATCCGCGAACGACTGTCACGTACGTCACAAATGTCAAATCCCATACATTTTGGTGCTAACGTTTAACGTTAACGTTGAACGTTGGGCACTTGTCTAGCCCCCAAGGTATACTTACATTTCGTTCTCAAAATGTGGATTTACGTAGGTAGCTTTTTCTAGAACAGTTTCATAGCGCACGGGTTGATAATAAATTATAATCTGTCACGCATGCGCATGACCACTACCGGTAACGGGAAGCGCTGCGCGCACGCAGCACTGGCCATGGGTATTCGGCAGCAGCGTCAACTTGCTCCACTCTCTACTAAGTCAGCTATTGGTACTCATACTATAGAAGAAATCATATGAACCCGAAATATAACTGAAATTCAGGCAGTTCATGCTGTCAATGCTACTTCGATATAATAAGGTTACCAGTTAATTTGCTTTAGCACCTTCTATCTACCACGTGTGTGTAAGTATTGAAACTAATTATAAAACTGAGAGGTAACAAAATCTAATTGCATCCTTCATGAATTCAAAATTTCAAAGTTACTTACATTATACCTGTACCTACGTACCTACATGTCGGCATTGTGATCATTTAACAGAAAGAAGAAATAGTCCTCAGTCCTTAATATTAGAGACGCATGATAACCTTAAGTCGACATACATATTATATTTGCGTTTTATGATATTTGAAAAAAGATCCAGGTGGAACATTTTTCGTGGCATACTGTCACGTACAAGTAGTATCATCTGATCTCGTATTTTTGTTATTTGCATTATACCGTTTTAAGGGTTCTGTAGTAAACTAACGAGGAACTCCGTAACTGACCGTGCAAATTACCTTTTTCTTACAGGTAAAGAACTATGTAAACTTTTAATTTTATTTTGTTTCATTCCAATATGTAAACTTAAATAATGCAATGAAATGGTACTTTCCTTAGATACCTGCACGAACTTTTGACGATGTGGCTTTACGGCCAGCTACGTTTATTAACATAATAACACATATGTTATGCAGTGGAATGATTCATAATCATCATAAGCAAAAGGAGTTTTATTCGTAGCACTAGACGTTGTTGCACGTTTCTTCGACTGAGTACAACAATCAGGGACATAATTGCTAACCTAAGCGATAAGTATTGGCCATAAAATTATCTGTAAACAGTAATGCTACAAATCGTTACCCGTAATGTTTGTTATTGACATTATTACTTTAAGTGAGTTTGAACTCGCGGGATTCTGCTTGTATGATTTGAACTCTAGAGATTATTACCTTATTACAATTCAAAGTAGTGTTTAGCAAGAAAGCAAGATTTCTAGAATATTAGCAATCAGATTTCCTCATCTTACATTGTATTTGCACATAGGCTGGTATAAATAGGGCATTTTCCAATCAGGGGCAATCGAGAGCACTCAATAAGGAAGTGGTCGCCTTCAGACCGCAGTTTGCAGACGCGATGATAGGCTGCTCTGTCCTGCCCTTCCGCTGTAAATGCCGCAACTGCGGTTACATACCATTTGGGTACATAACATTAATCTTTACCTATATCTACCTCTCGAATATCTTAAACTAAATCACGCTTACTAACCAATATCAATTTGTTAATCTACACAGACAAAATAAAATCGAATCATTTAGGTACCCATTTCGTTCTATAACCCATCTGGTGGTTTATAACCGCATTTCCCAGGGCATGGGATAAAAAGTAAACGACAATAAAAGTCAGTGAACGGTATCGCAGTGATTCAGTGAACTCAGATGCTATGGTTTTTACCAGGTAGTGAAAGTATGGACCAGCTCCCAGGTGACCGGCTTGTCGGGTCCGCACGTATGGGAATTAAAATGTTTATTGCCTTTTACTAGTTTTAGAGAAAACACCCATTTAAAAGCTACAGGTATACGAATAAGTAGTCCCGTAATGAGAAGTCATTGCAATATGAAAAATAAAAGACTAAGTAACAATATAATTGTTTTTTTCATACACTACAAATAATTATAACCGTTAAACAAAAAAGTGCATACTCATATATTATTAGTTATGCATTCAGCGGCAAGGTTACCGCAATGGGCCTCCCAAAACTGTTTAATTGGTATGTTTTGATTAGATGTTGTTTCTCATTACACGCGCTGTCAGCAACGTTATACTATAATTTGGAAGTTATTTGCTGTTGTTTAGTTTCAATTATCTTATTGTAGTTATCTCGTCACGGTTAACAAATTCTTTTAGAGACGCTAGTTCAATTCTCTTTTCATTAAACGTTGGCTTTGGAATAGATTATGCCGGGCTGACGAAATTAGATTTCAAATTAACGCATAAGTAAATTAATAGTAACGAAATTAACTGATCTTTGGCAGGGAAGTTTGACGTGTTTAAATTTGAATGGATAATGAAAGATCTTAGGTATGTCGATAGAATTTCTCTTATTAGCGAGCCTGAATTGTCGAGTCGACATGTTGTCATGTCGATGTCTTCTTATTCTCGCGGTGATCTATCAAAAATCGGTAACGTTGTCTACAACGAAAAATCTTGTCATTTCGATATCGTTTCGTTGTCGACACGTAGATATACGACCTCCTCCTTCTCCTTGTCGACAACGTTCTCAATATTATGTTGACAAAATGTTGACTCGACAGTTCATCATAGGCTCACTTAGGCTCACGTAGGACCTGTAGAGCAAACAAACAATATATGTGTGCACTTACTGTCAGTGAGATGGTTGAACGCGGTGACGTCATCGTTGAGGCGGCCCTGCATGCGTCGTAGCTTCGTGCTGAGGTCCCGCGTATGGAGGAAGAGGAACAAGGTGCATGACACTGCCACCAACGCCACCAGCTCGCTTGTTCTGCAACAACAAAACAGCATACAGTCCAAGTTCATTGCCTAGTGTCTATAAAAAGTATTTTTCAAGAATAGAGTGTTTTAAAAATTTCTCCGTAAATGATACAAGAAACAATCTCAGTAGGCACATATTTATATTCCGCATGTATTTTTAAAATCGTTAAAACCTTGTAATAAAAAAAAACACCATAATACCATCATCGATCGCTATATATATAAGCATAAAATCGGCGAGTTATAGCCGCTCTAATTGTGATAAATTACTTTCGGCTGCGACTGCGGCGCTGATAAAAATAAAAGTTTGGTAGGTAATTGTAGAAACATTTTATTCTGTACTTATTATTAAACGGAAAATCTAGCCAAAAATAAATAAATCATATCGAAAGAAATTTATTATTGGAGAATTTTTATGCTGCTGTAGTATGTTCCGCGTCCAAATTGCAAGAGTCACATAATTTTTTTTGGCAAAAAATTGTATTTCTTACACGCGTCTCTTTCCATATTTACAGCAGGTACCGTAATCACAGGGCAAAGTATAAATTTAGACATGACGTCGGCACTCAAAGAAATTCGACTAGCATCACAGTACCGTGTCTTAGATATGTAATTTCCGTTTCACCGGGCTCCAGTAATGCGTACTTAGGCTCGCAAAGCATCAGTTTCTGGTCAGAGGTCTCAATTAAGTTATTGTGAGATCATTCGAGTTTTTATTTGCCTTTGATTCGTATTGGGAGCTTCCGACTTATTCCCACACTTTATCATCATTTTAAGAGTTGGAAATTATAATCCTGAGATCGTTAACCAAGAGACGTTGTTGTGGGAGAGACCGGAAATTGTGCTGGAAGCGTAGGTGTATTTATCTTAAATTATTCCCGTTTTATTGACCACGTACTCGGTATATGCATCAGTTACATTTATATTAACTTTAAGCGTTAACTAGTGTCGTGTTCCTTAAAATTAATAATAAGTATTTACTTATTATATATTTTCAACATAGCACACCTACCAACCTACTTATCTATAGAATAGGTAATATTTCATTTAAGACAAGTAAGTATATTAAAAAAGCGTTCTCATTTTAGAGCAGGTGTATTTTCAATATTTTTGATTGAAAACTATCTTAGATTTATCATGAATTTTGATGAGATAGAAAGCAAAACTTCATAAGTCGTATACAAGTATACGAACTCAGGTACGTGATACAGCGACTAAAACACAAATTTATACAAACGCACATAGGACAATGTTTCGAAAGTTTCTGCTCAAATGCCCGATCCAGCGCATCCATTATTTATTTAGGTATGCCTTACGAGCCCGCCTGGTGACAGCAAATGTTGCTGATTTAAATAGGTAAGTAGATACAGTAAACTAGATCTACCTTAAGTTTTAAGTGAGTAGGTATAGGTACTAACGTTAGGTATCTATTTATTGTTACAATTTGTTTTAATACTTAGGTACCTAAAATTTCTCTCAAATGTAATATGACTACCTGATAATAATTATAAATTAGTATAGTTTGACAAATTATTATGTACCTATAATAATTAAACTTTGTGTGAAATAGTTATACAAAAAGTGTGTAAAACACGGTCTATTTATTTAATTACATAGGTAAGTACCAACTTATTTTTGTTTTTGACTGAATGATTTTATCTCCTTTATATAAGTAATGAATGTATGTAATGCCATGATTATTAAAAAGGTTAGAAGTAACTACATAACCAAAAAAAAATACAGATTAATTTATCTATTTTGCATTAACAATATTATCGTCATTGGAACTTATTGCATATTTCATAAACGTTCGTGAATTTGAGGCAAATAAGTTTATAAATCAATTAATAAATAAAGATTCTCTATCTGAATAATGGTAGAATGTATTTACGTTCGTTACGGTTGGCATGTAGTGATTCCATCTCATTTTGTTGCAATAAGAAGTGGCGAGGACTGGCAGTGGCGTGCTGGAACCTCGTGTGCTGACGTGACGCGTGTGGACGTACGTAGTAACTATATTGTTGTCATCAAGTCACGCAAAAATTATGCAAATAAATAACGTGCTCATTTATTAATTCTAAGAATGGCATTACATTTCATATTGATAAGAAAATGAGTTAATAATAGGTAGGTAGGTATTATCGCGAACATTATATAGGTAGTAATAGGTTATCTACTAATGATATTATGTAAGTCGTATGATTTGAAAAAGTACTAAAGTACCTCTTGTGGACACTCACTTGAGAAAAGTGAGCGCACTCACGTAATTAACCTCCAAAAAAAAGAAGAAAGAGGATGTTTCGATAATATTGGCATGTAAGCCTAGGTGGCATCAGCGTCTACCATAATCATATGTGACTTTTCAAATCTCTCATATCTTTAACTTTCATTGATATACAAAATCGAGTAAATTATGTAAGAATCCATAATGTTATACTATCATATACCTACCGGTGAAATCACTGTTGGTTGAAAGGACAACCTCTAATTACATGGTTTTGTCCGTAAAACTTCACTTTCTATTTGCGCTGCATAAAAAAACAGCAGATTAAATAGACCGAGACCATCTTCATTTTAATATAAGCAACAAAGAAATAGAACGTCGCTAGCTTCATCTTAATGCAAAACGACGTGTAAAAGACTTATTTATAGCACTATGAAAGGCTCAAGCAAAAATAAGTTATAACAAAACCTAGGTCCCTAACTACTTCATTCTACTTATATGTTACTTTCGTGGTTTATTTACACTGGTATCTGATGCTTTTTTATTAAAATTGCTGGCTAAGGTTGAATTACTATAATCTCGGAAAGAGAAACGGCTAATATTTTTTTTACTGCAGTTACTTTTACCGCAAAGTTTTAAACACGTACGCGTAAAGTTGATTGTGTCCACGATATCGCTATTCGTGTTAATGACAGTAAAATTAATTCGCATTCGCCCCAATTCCAGGTCACGCGGTCGACATCGGCGAGACTGGTGGTGCAGCCATCGAGTGAGAGCCGCGGTCGACTGTCGCGTGATGATCAGATATCATCACCTATTCGCACGTAGATACAATTAACTTCTCATTGGAATAAACGTAGAACATGAGAAATATATCGTTAAATTTACCGGTTTATTTTTGTCAATTTTACCTTTTCGTACCTACTTAGAAGTAATATGACATTAATATTCCGTTCTATAATATTATTTTTTTATTTTACATTATGAGTCTACGTAAATCACATTCCATCATTTCTTAATTAATTTATTATGTAATATATAAATAGTAGGGCAAACACGGAACAGTAAGTATAGATATTAATAAAATAATAATATTGAGATGCGATGTGGTGCTAAAATAATTAATTAAACGTCATACTTTATAGGTCATATTGTCAGTTCTGAATGAATAGAAAGCTTTGATAAATGCACTTAAGACTTTAAGGCGGACTGGAATCATGGCTAGATTGGAAAGTTGGGTGCAGCTTGCACTAACAGGTTGAGAAGTGCACTTTCCACACAAGATGTGCTTTTCGATATCATAGCTAGCCAGCATAATCACCCAACACGTTTCTAATAGCTTTGTATAGTTTCTCTAACACGCGGCATTTGTTTTAAAACTTTGTTTTGGGTAAGTAGTTCATTCTGCGCACATCACAGGTCCGGCTAGATAAAAAAAAGTATAAACTCTAGATTAACTACTTAATTATTATTTTTACTTCAGGTAAAGTTCAGAAGTATATCTGCTACCTACATTAAATAAAATGTTAATATGCCTAAAACTCATTGTCTTCCTGTGTCCAGGCAAGACTATATTGCAATTCAAAAAATATTTAAGAAATGTTCTTGTAATTTACTAATATTTTTTCTTAAAGTAATTTTAAATTGCACTTCCAATATCGTTTTAAAAAACTTTAGGTGTACGATACGCTATAGAGTAAGATCCCAGTGCCGCCAGACCTACGTCATTTTAGCAAAGCTGAAATTTCGATGATTTATAGTCTAGTATGTGGTTAGGAGAGTATGCGTACTTACTAGCTCGAAAGCGGGGCCCTTTCATAGATAGCGCGAACTAAAGGTGTTTCAAAAATAAGTTAAACTACGTCATTTTAGCTAGCCTAAATTTGACATATATAACTACGTGGTACTATTTCCAGACTCTTTGTAAGCAGCCAGACCAATCCAATGGGCCAATTATTCTCCCAGACACCTCAGACGCTTTTAAGGTACCCAAAAAATGGATCTCAAAGATGGATGAACATAAACATATCGTGTTTAGGCTCATTCGCCTCGGTATGACGAGCGCTTTCTAAACACATGATGATGGTAGTGCTGATGATGAATCTTTAGTTTCCAACATCAACAGCACCATGACACGTTATGATGAGTGAAATTGATGCTTATGTTCTCCACTTTACGAAAACCAACCAGTCCTTTAGTAATCAAATTAGTAATTTGATTACATTTGTAATCGATTGACGCCAACACTAATTGAAACAGATGATGCTCGTCATAGCGAGTCGAATAAGCCCAAATACGATATGCCTATGATCATCCAACTTCGATATCCGTAGTAGTCTTCAGGATTCATCATCAGCACTACCATCATCATGTGTTTAGAAAGCGCTCGTCATACCGAGGCGAATGAGCCTAAACACGATATGTTTATGTTCATCCATCTTTGAGATCCATTTTTTGGGTACCTTAAAAGCGTCTGAGGTGTCTGGGAGAATAATTGGCCCATTGGATTGGTCTGGCTGCTTACAAAGAGTCTGGAAATAGTACCACGTAGTTATATATGTCAAATTTAGGCTTGCTAAAATGACGTAGTTTACCTAATTTTTGAAACACCTTTAGTTCGCGCTATCTATGAAAGGGCCCCGCTTTCGAGCTAGTAAGTACGCATACTCTCCTAACCACATACTAGACTATAAATCATCGAAATTTCAGCTTTGCTAAAATGACGTAGGTCTGGCGGCACTGGGATCTTGGACTACTACTAGAATTGCACAAATATCTTTCTTTGTTGCAAACATAACACAAAAAGGTACGTCTCATAATGTTACTGACAATGTAGCCATCCATTTATTTTAGTTAAAATGGTGCGGTCATTAATCATCTAAATTTTAGCAATCTTTGACTAATAAGCATTCTGTCATGTAAGTATGAATTGCATTCAAAAACTGAAAGCCCGTAATGTTGTTCCCGTCTGCCGCAAAGCTATTGATGATTGTTGTATGAATTAGGCACGTCATGTGACGTCACGCTATTGACTGGGCAGACAACGAACGGGCAAGCAGCGCAAAAAAGTTAATAGACATATCAACCACAAATCTTTAATTGTCTGTAAAACAGTCATAAAAAATTAAACAGATATCGCTTGAATGTTCCTACCGATAGAATCTTTTAGTCATTATTGATGTTAACCAAATAGTACGTTGTGAGTTCATTTAATGTAGAGTTAAAAAGCATTTAAATTGCATGCTGCAATAGTAAAACATTATGTCATCGAATAGCGAGGTGCAATCAGAACAGAATCGGCAATAAAGAACTCCCACGCAGGCGCTGCAGGCAGAGTATAACGATAAATCTGAAAGCTATGAATTTACGTTCAGTGCTATCAACCTTACGGCTTTGAGGCTACATGAAATACTAGCTTAAATACTAACCCAATTTCAGAAGTAAAATCTGCGTTTCTGTGAAGTCGCTAAGTTTGATACACGTACAAAAAATTAATAATAAGAAATCCATAATTTATAATACCACTAGCGGTTCCGGCAGACGTCAGCCTGCCCGTTTGAAGTTCAAATTGACTTTAGTTAGACAACGTTTGTATGGGAAAAGAAAAGGGCTGTTTTTAGGGTTTTCCCAGCAATCATTCGAATTTTTCTTGTCGTATAAACCATCCTTGGATTTCAGCGAACATCTATAAAAAAGAATTAGCCAAATTGGTCCAAGCGTTGTAGAGTTATGCGCTTACCAACACATTTTGCGATTCATTTTATATATATAAATTTGAAATATTTAGGTACAGTCCCGAATTCTACTCTTAATGAAAAGAAACAATGGACTAACAAACAGAAGCTGTTTTTTTATTCGATCCTCATTAAAATTAAATACTTAAATTATTTACTTACCATATCGAAATAATCGATTGACTTCACGTGTCAATTAAGTTCGCATGAAAATGATTAATCCGTAAAATAAGATATAGATTAATCATTGGTTCCTTATTTTTTTTTTTAATTTACCCTCTTACGCGATGATATACGTGATAAAAAGTACCAGATGTCCTATCTCTTCCCCGGTATTTGACCGGTTTTTAACCAAAATCCACTTCAATCCTTCAGCGGTTTAAGCGTAAAAAGGCAACAGTCAGATAAGAATTACATGATATTTAGAATAGTTACAGTAGGTATGCACGATGTAGGTACTTACTGCTGTTAGTAGTAGCATGTTAGTTGGAATGAAACAACTATTAACGGATTTAACTCGCGTATTTTTATTTTATTTTATTTGCTGACGTTTCGGATTCTTTACAGTTTCCATAATCGTAGCATGACTGAGCTGACAAAAGTCTAACGCTAAAGTTAAATCCGTTAATAGTTGTTTCATTCCAATGTGTAATAACCGCGAAGGCATCAGAAAAAAAAATTAGTAGCATGTTAAATTCGCAAGTTCAATGAATTATGAACAATGGATAAATTTATCATGCATAGCAGAAAACAAACAGTAACCACATAAGTATACGATATAAGTAATTATTCATATTACTATTTCAATAAAATAAACGATCGTTGTTAACCAGTAGCGTTAAGCTCAATGACGCAAATCAACTGTAACGAAAGAAATCTACCAGTTAGATAAATCGTTTCTGTCGTGCATTTCACCGTATTTGCTCAAAATAAATCCAATAAATAAGACTACATTGTATAGACCACAGCCGAGTTAGAAAACAAGTCATGTGAGAGCGGCTGCTTTTTAACCATACATGGCGAAGTAAAATGAGTCTAAGGTCAGAGATAAACCTAATGGGCACCAGTAGCCGCATTCAGTCTAAAAATGGACCATAAAGAGTTCAATGTGAGAGTAAGACGGCTCACGAGAAATCGTGGCGATGAATCACGCATACCTAAAGCGACACGCTTCACAACATTATTTTCCAGTTTTTATCTGAAAACATATCATTACATATTGCATTATTTCTATTACAATAAAGTTCATAAATATATCCACAAAAAATCTAAGAATTACTCAACAAGTTGCTGTTTAATGACAAATTGATATCGTTTCTTTGTGAACACAATTTATGCTAATGAGAAAATGTAGCTATAGCCATTATGTCCAATTTGATTGCAATGAATATCAATTTTGTTAAAGTTGCGGGCAGATGCAAGTAACTTAGTACATTGTGTTACTAATTTTAGATTTGCATATCACAATTTCTTTTAAAATTATTTTAAAAACGTTATCGGACACCGTCTTATTTGGCTCCAGTAGGTACTTATAACAGTTGATGGTTCTCTTTTTAAATTCCATATATAAATTTAATGGGTATGCGGTAACGCTGTTCCCAGGCATGAAGTGCTCGCTCGAGTGCTGCCTTGTAGTTCATAGCCGGTGGTAATGCGGGACCGTAAGCGATATGACAGCTATTCGGAGCGGGCATGGTTGCGGTCACAAGCATAATTAAACCCCGGCATAAATCACATATCCGCGTGCTTGCTCTTTGCACACCTAGAAATTCTACGTAGCTTAAATAATTACAAGGAATAAAACGACTATAATAGATTTAACTCTCGTACTTATACAAATATCTTGTGCTGACGTTTAGAAAACTTTACACTGCTTGTTGGCGGTACTGTAAAGTTTTCGAAACGTCACCATAAAAAATAACATAGGTACTCGAGATAAATCCGTTATAGTCTTATTCCAATATGTATTAACCGCTAAAGTATCAAAAATTAATAATTACAAAGATTTATAAAACGTAACTGTAGTAGAGGATTGTAACGCATTACGTACTTATGGTATGATATTTTGGAAGGCCGATTTAAGAAAGTACTGTCAACTACCGATAAGTAAATACGGTTATAGTTACGGTTAGGTTACTTTATGGAAATGAAACCCCAGTATTAAAACACTATGGCAGCACTTTATGTATATTATTTTCTTACTCCTCGTATTTACTTACTTCATTCTTGTGATACACATGTATCTAAAGCCATGTTTCATTTGTAAAATTATAATAGGTGATTATACCTATTTCTATCTCGCACGAGAATAAACGTGTACCTACATAGATTGGATGGATTACAATACATAATTGTTGTATAAGTATGTAATTGTTCAATGCTATATTTTTTATTAGAACGTATAATTAGGTGTTACGACTTAACATTTTATGTAATATTACTTAATAATCTAATTAAACAAGAGCTGAAATTCATTATATTTTACATGAATCCACATCTGTTATGTAACGAATGCAACTTTCTAAGTTTAGTCCATCGGTATGAGACCTCTACATAAACATTCTCAATAAAATATGCGGTCATAATATGAGTCGTATTGGCGAGCTCATCCTCTCACTTTCTTGCTTGGCGTGGGATAACTCCGGTTAACAAGCTTTTATGGTGCTATTGTGGATCCACGCGGCTGCCCAATCCAACCACTTTTACTTTTCACCTCGCCGCGAAGAGCAGCGCCGGTATATGACATCATAAACGCGTATAATAGCTTCTTGACTGCACCGGATACTTTTACTTGGACGCCATTTAGACGAACAGTACTGGCCCGTAACAATTGTCGCTATACATATATATTTTAAACAGATATCATCTGACACTCTTCATTTTACATAACGATCACGTTTATTTGCTGCTTTTAATTGGATCATAAATAAACATAATATGCAGATAATTAGGTAAGCACTCCCACTATCTGATCGGACCGATCTTGCGATTGTTATAGAAGCGTAAATTCCTACGTTATTGCCTATAAAATATGTGGACGATGCTAAAAGAAGTAAGATTCCAGCATAGCTACTGTATGACTCTCGCTCGTTTACTAAGTATAAAATAACGCAGAATCGTCTCAACGAACGATAATCTGATCCTCATATAAATCAGTTTCCCCCCTCTTTATGGTATTATGACTATTAAGATGCCGTGACAAGTTGGCGAGCAATGTCAGGTTGATGTAATGATTGCTTCTTGACAATGCTGCTGTAATGTCGCTGGCACACATCCGCCTCCGTTCTGCTTGTCTGCCCATATTGTGCACATTTGAAAAGAATTTGCGTCGAAATCGCGCGCTCGTCGTAGTTTTTTTGTATTTGGTTAAACAATTGAACGTTATAACATACAAGATAGGAACATTGTAAGACAAATGTCTCAGTTCAAGGATCATCAAAAAAAATATAATAAAACTATAATATTAAAATATTTTGCGTAAAATGTAACATTAATATTTCATAATTTAGAAAAGGGTAGTTTTTCAAAATTTGTAATTTAAATATAAGGTAGTTTGCATAACTGTATAAATCACTTTAGCGTTAGACTATTGTCAGCTCAGTCGTGCTACGATTATGGAAACTGTAAAGAATCCGCAACGTCAGCTAATAAAATAAAATAAAAATAAAAATACGAGAGTTAAATCCGTTAATTCATTCCAAAAATATAATAAATAACATATTATAACTGTAGTAGGCTAAATATCTCAAAATGTATAGAAACAAATTCATGTAAGTTCTTAGTAGTCAATGGAAGTAATGACTGCTAAACCCTGGCCGTTAGACGCTCAAAAAAATGAATCACAGTCTTAACGTTAAATAACGATAGATCCAATCAATCATCACATGCCAGACAATTAATCAGCATTTACTCGAAAGATAAATGATTTGTAAATAAAATTTAGATAAAACATTAGTAATGACTCGAAATTCCATTAACTCTACCTAACTAGATATATAATTTCCCATCAGTCAGTACAAAGTAGTTACTACAAAAACCAATGCATGTTTAATGTATTCAACTAAAAGGAAAATAGATTGTTATAATACAATTTCCGACCAATTATGCGCACGCTTTTCAACTGGAACAAGCGTTAGTTTATTGTGAGCATGCGGAATAGAGATGAGACGTATTTACTGGAATAGGTTTTGATATGGACGCGTAAGTACCTACATGTACATTCCGTTAGTCGTTCAAGCCTCCGAATACACGGTTCGCGCTGACGAAACTGTTCGTAAACGTCGCCCTCGTAACTTCCTCCTGGACCCGCCCGATTCGATCACGGCTGCCATAGCGGCCGCCGCGCCCCCTCCCACGGACACAAACCGTACACCGACACACAGGCAGCTGCCGCGCGGCATGCGGCCTCACCCACACCTAGCATACTCGATAGTGTTACAGCGGCCCCGCCGGCGGGGTCGAAGACGTCCACATACACCCGGCGCGCGTCGGACTTATCCGCAGGGACCTTCTGTCCCCTTGCAACATAATAGTCGTGTCAACACACCTCCTGACGGCCCGAGCCGAGGTGCGACCCTTGGGGGCCCTCGGGTCGGTCAGGGCTAAAAACCCTAAACCAAACCCAAAAGGCTTAAGAGTCTCCTTTCAGGAGTCTCGCCACCCGTCCGGTTTTGCAGTGAAGGCCCATTAGCTGGCCAACTGCGCTTCAGTATTCAGTTCGAGAAAGAGAAAGAGTACATGTACATGAGTTTGTATGGGAATAATTCTCGTTCAACTCGACATACGTCGATCGACGGGAACATTTTATTATTCATGTGCTCTTGCTATATTTAGTGCAATGTAGGTATTTAGATCACAAAATTGTTAATCTAATGCATACCTTCAAGTAAATAGACAAATTAATGCATAAAGATACTTTTACTCATTGAGTCACATTTGTACATACTTCTAAGTAGTCGTACTTTTGGATCTTTTCGTGGACGCGTACACACTCAGTATGTGTTTTCACTAGTAGGTCTCACCTCTAACTAATCCAGAAGCTGTATTTTAGACAAGTTGAAGTATTGATACGGAATACACTAGTTATTTATACCTGTCTACCTGATTAACTGATACAACTACCCCTCTTTATGCACGAGTTCATCAGAATAAGAAATGTTCGTTAATTATTATACAATAAACACTATTGCCCGGTAATTTACAAACTTCTACTGTGGGAAGTATATTGTAGTCACCTAATGACAAAAATAAAACAGAAGTACTTACTGCGTAGGTATACCTAACTAAGTCCACATATCTAAACTACCTATCCATTAGTAAATCATGCAATATAGATGTAGCTAGCTGATTTACTGATTATATTACGATTATTTATTTTCTTTCTGTTATTGAAACTTAAATAGGTACCTATGTACTTACACAAAAAATCCTACCACAAATTGCATGCTAATCTGCGTACAGTTCTTCTAGTTGGTGGAACAGTTCTACTGTAAGAACTGTGATTAACGATGCATGACAATGAAGTAAATTATCATAATGTAAGCATAAGTTGAAGTTAAGTACTTACCTATTGGGGTTATTGGTATATTTAATTTTTACATTTAGAATTATTTCTGAAGCTTCTACTTCTTCGTCTCGTCACGTTTTATAATACTTAAATGAAATTACTATTGATCGGATAGGTAAATTGTCGTAGTCTAGACTCTACATAATACATCTTATGTACGTACTAGACAATAAGGTAATATTGTCATCATTGCGTTAACTAGATAAATTATATGAATCAAAACCTTTACACAAGTTAATGTAAAGTTACGTGGACACTTGTAGCTTATTTCAATTCCTTAAATTTTTATTTGTTTTGTCCGCGTTCGCTATTATCGAATGGAACCTAATTGGCTATGGTAGTCCCTAGACAAATGCCATCTGCAGTTCTTACACAAAATCGTTATACGTTGAAATTATACAGTACCTAATTTTATGTATATTTATACAATGAACTGATTCACAATCTTCGGATATCGTAGGTATGTACGTAGTTCCCATTATCGCGGTGTCTTTGTGCTTAATTGAGATACCGATATTTAGGTAAGTACATCTTTTTTGTTTGCTTTAGATATAGTTTCACTAGGTACATAAAAAGTGCAACTTCTTTGTTAGTACGTACACATAATTCTTATTCCAGTCTCAAAGAATGGCGCTTCTTGAGCTTGTGCCAATGTCACCGGGTATTTTATAGCAAGTAAAATAAAATACATTATTAAAAAAAATCTGCCGATTTGACGTTCGTTGTGGATTGTAATAATTAGCTATGCCTTTAAATTTAAACGCTGAGTATGTGGTGAGAGTGATCTGACATAAGTGCCGGAGACATGAAACTTGTCTTCAGTGAAAGGAGCGTAGCGGAAAAGCAGCTTCTTGGTTAATGTCTAAGGATATCCTGGAAATAGATAACAAAACTACACAGATCAATGAACGGCAATTATGAGGATCAATGAACGGTATTGAAATACTACTTCACCACAAAAGGCAGTAATTGATGATGAAGAAAATCACAATATTTACATACGCTCAAATTTTGTTGCCTTCTTTTATAATATGTATTATACTACTTGGACCAAAAAAGAGATACCTAGACACCAGGTACTAATTATATTTTATAGAAATCCTACAATTAAATTAGAAAAATATATAAATGACTTATTCACGTCAAAAGGACTAACACTAATAGACTAATAGTATTAGAAGTTTAATTTTATAACATGCCCTTAATTTAGTTATATGATAAATTTAATGATTTATTTTGAATTAATAGAACAATGATTTCAGGTTATGTGGGTATAGGTACAAGATGTCAATGACTTGACAAGTAATCTAATGTTAATGTATTGTTTTATCTATATAAATTTGTTTTTTTCTTGTTCCATTGTATATTGTTCTATAGTTGGATAGGTCTTTAAAAACATTGAGTGTTAGATATAATATAGACTTTTTTGATTCAGGGTTCTATTCGTACGAATTGATAATAATCACCTATCCGGACCATCCATCACATAAATAACTTCATTAATATAAAGTAAATTAATAAAATAGATCATCATAGATATTCAACGAAAAGACTACCTACTGGAGATAGTCCTTTCCGAGGTCTTCCATAGTAACCCAACATTGGCCCTAACCCACTCTGCGTCTTCCGACTCGCGGGTCCCACTAAATCATGTTCAAAGTTTAACCCGAATAATTAAATCTTAGCATTGCTTTAACTAACTGCAGAACCCTGCACGATGCGCGTGGCCCGACATGTTTTTTACCTATCTAGCGGTGCTATTTTCACGTTCTCGGCTCCTTTCATCGATTTTGTGAACTTGCTTTGTAGGTACGTCAGGGCTACCAAATAAATCAAGCCAAAATACCATTTTGATTTCTATAGTAAATTAAGTTCCAATATGTCAGATATTTCAATATTTTAGTCTGATTGGTGCGATTACAAACTATTACCATTCATTAAAATATTTACTTAGGTATACAATTTTACATCTATCAGGTAATTAAAAATTTATCGTATTAAGTGTAGGTACATAACTATATACCTACATATAGTTATGTACCTACTACCGGCTTACATAATTACATTCTAAAGGTTCAAAAATAACAGATGACATTCGGCTGGGCCAACATTTCTGACGTAGACACTGATTTTAGTAGGTACACAAATAAAATATTTAGCTTCACTCGATTTTTTATCATCCCAATAGTGATGGACAGCCCTAGATTAACTAGAAAATTAATTGGCAATCGGGAAGCAATCACTGGCAGATCGCGCCACTGATATCTTCATATCGCGGCATTCGATTACACGCGAGTGCTAAATTAATCGACTATACTTATTTTGTTGGTACTTCGTTTTTTGCACTATCGCATCTCGGCTCAATCCAGTTCTGTCCATTTTAATTGATCTCAACTGTAATATATACCTATTCATTAAGTTTCAGTTAAGATACAGTGGACGAGATTAGAGAGCATAATTCAAATAGGGAAGGTTCATTGGAAAATTGTTTAGACGTTATGGTAATAATTTAGCGCTACATTGCGAATTTTACAAGTGAACGTTGAGATCTGGCTGAGGTAATGATGGTAACGTAAATTACTGGTTTGTAGTAAATTACGGGTATTTGCGTACGCTTTAAGCACCTACATATTCTCTCTGTAATAGGTACTAAGCAAAGAAATACGCACAACTTAAAATCGAAATGTTTTGAAGGTAATGCACCTTTAAGAATTAAATTAACGGTTGCATTGATGTAAATATTTTTATGATCATAGAATGAATACCAAAGATACAAATGGCTTTAAATAAATTTTAAAAACAGATAAATACTAAAGGAGTCCTGTTAATCAATCTGTAGAGTCAACGGTAATTTGATTCAAATAATTTTAATTATAGTAAACAACAGTTAAGAACACTGGTAGTCTGTAATTTAGGTGTTAATTTTGTTTCATTATCATTATACGTCACCCGTCACTATGATTATCCAACCTGGTACGGCACAAAAAAAATGATAAAAATAGGCATATAAAACATAACGTGTATGCATGGATGTATGTTCATAGGTAGGAGCTTGAACACTTTCGATTCAGGATTCCTTTTGAGAAATATTGACCTGCTTACCTGCTAGCTACTTCTAAGCCACACACACATATATATATATATATATATATATATATATACTAGCGGTCCCGGCAGACTTCGTCCCGCCTGGCAAAGAATTGATTTAAGTATCCTATGTCCTTTTCCGGGTTCTGAGCTACCTCCCCGCCAATTTTCAGCCAAATCGGTTCAGCCGTTCTTGAGTTATAAACGGAGTAACTAACACGACTTTCTTTTATATAATAAGATATATAAATATAAATAACCGATTATATAAAGGTACTTAGGTACCTATTTTCTTAAGTTCATCCAACATTCTTCAGAGGACTGCAATCACTGGTATGTAAGAACGGAATGCATCTAGGTAACTATGTGGATTTCATGTTTCTACAACGCTTATCTCAACAATCAAAATAAATTCCAACTTTTACATCTGTCTACTACCCATGTACCTACAACATAATATATTACGCTGTGACTTTTTTGCGTCAGACCATTAAGATCCAATCACATTTAGAAATGTATGACATATTGTTTTTAGCCGGTTAGCAATTAGATAATGAGTCATAATAAATAATGATTCTCTATTCTATCTCATCCATTCAGATACTACTCATTTGTAATTCAACTGTCTACGTGCCTATTCTGTCCGTTTATGTATGAAGTACTATGTGTAAACATAATAACCTGTGTAACCTTTGTGAGTAGCGTTACCATTTTACTTATTTATTTTATTTAGGTACTACAGCATTTTTTTAACCACTAGCAACTTATACGAACGTAAACTACAGTAGTTAAATTATTTATTACACTTTCGAAAACTTTGCTGCAAAATACATTAAATATAGACTTAAAATGTGGTAGATATTCATTAGGAGCATTTCGTCACTTCGACCGAGTAGGTAGTTGAGTGGCTAGTTACGCATGTAGTTTTATCAGTCACGGGCCATTTAGTTTTTGCCAGTTGATTTTGACAGTGACAGGTGTGACGGTTAATGCGCAAATAACGCCACCGCCGTGCGCGGACGCCACAACGCCGGCATATAAAACAACACTGACAAGCTTTTTGCAAGCTGCCGTTATGTTTAGACACTTAAAACATTAGTCACCTGTTCTAATGACTATAACCTTTTTCTATTAAGTTTATCGCGTTCTTCAACTGAGCGACGAGAACTCGAGAGAAATACTCTAAGCGAATTTGTGCTTTTTTGCGCTCCGCGAGCAGCTCAGCAATGTAAGAAAAGTTAATATTTCCTGGAAGTGTGCTAACGTGGCATTCTATAAAAAGGGCAAGCGATACCTACAATATTATTTATAGGTCTTCAGTATGAAGCAATATAAATAATTATGATTCTTAAGGCCAGTTTAATCGTCGATCTAGTATTATAGAATGGAGGTAATAAAAAATATGAATTATGTAAAATTATTATTATCGTCTCCTCATCTCATGTTGCCAATGTAGCCGATTATACTGAGAGGAATTAAAGATTGCATATTATATAAACTTTGAATATTAATAGTTGTATTCATTTAGTTGTATGTAGTTAAAACTCCATGTAATAATCCCTACTAACTACTATGTTACCTCTTCATGCTTAAACCCCTGAACCGATTTAAATTACAATAAGTATGGTATAGTGATAATATGGATTTCGGACACAAGAGTTTTTATCACAGCATTCATCCCTTTAGGGTGTGATATGGGTGACGAAGTACTGAATTGCTAATTCAATTAAGAAGCTAGTTTGTCCAGGTCTGCTCTTGCTTTTAATCTAGAACTCCGGTGGTGCGTGGACTCGCCGGCGCGGCGGCGGCGTTGAACCCTCCTCCCCGCGGGACCATCTGCCTCGTTTGATATAATATTAATTTCCGTGCAGTTTGCTAAGCAGGATGCGGCACATCGCTAAGCTTTATTTCAATATCCACCATTAATAAATGTTATGTGCTTTTACTTTTTCAAATACATACATACAGATAAAATGTGCTCATCCTTAAAAAGGTAATATAACATATGTAAATGTGTGCTTTAAGGAAATTTTAAAACATACGTATTTAACAATGTAACGAATTCTTTACATCTTTCGACTAGCATTATTCTCGTCTGTCTGTTAAATTTATATTCATGCGTCAAATTATACATCGCGCTTTCGTTATCGCCAGTCGGCAGTCACTCGTAACATTCATCACCACATACTCGTAAATTATTGTCAAGTAAAATTTATCAATTTATTGACGTATGCTTATACCTACACGTATGAGGGGAATAAGGATTTTTTTTTATAAAACTACTTATACATATCCACCCACAACTGCATAAAATAGGTCCACGACTTTTATAAATAATTAGAATAATTACAAGTTTGTAATTATCATCCATTATACGAGTAAAAAGTATTATTGATAGGATTTTAATGAGCCGTCAGAAAACATTACCCTGAAGTGATAGGACGGCGGCGAGTGTGATGGTCCAAGATCCCAGAGCGATCTGACGTAACTTATTTTCTGACGAATGAAACCTTAAGATTTCAGTAGCGTCTAGAGTGCCTTGAATATCTACGGGCTTGTGAAAACTGTCAGAGTGACACCAGGGCTGGTACCAGGTGAGAAAGGTGACTAAAAATAAGAGTTATCTTACTTATTTTCTCATGGCTCATTTTTATATATATCATGTAGAATATTATTTTAAAGTAATGGATATAAGTGTCAGACACTTGAGATTGACCAGAACTTTTGTCAGACACTTTTAAGCTACCCAAAAAATGGATCTCAAAGATGGATGATCATAGGCATATCATGTTTAGGCTCATTCGACTCGGTATGACGAGCACTTTCTAAACAGAATATGATGATGGTAGTGTTGATGATGAATCCTGAAGACTACTATGGATCTCGAAGTTGGATGATCATAGGCATATCGTGTTTGGGCTTATTCGACTCGGTATGACGAACACTTTCTAAACACATGATGATAGATACCCCACATGTAAAGGTCTGATGAAAAAAAATGCTGAGTTTTCTGATTTTATTTTAAAATCTTAATGCGGTTTACAGAATACATCTACGCACCAAATTTTAATAATGTAGCTCTTATAGTTTCGGAATAAACTGGCTGTGACTAGAGTACCCGATTACTTGAGTAATCGGTTACTGAGTAATAAAATTAGTAATTGGATTACATTTGTAATCGATTGACGCCAACACTGATTGAAACAGATAATGCTCGTCATAGCGAGTCGAATAAGCCCAAACACGGTATGCCTATGATCATCCAACTTCGAGATCCATAGTAGTCTTCAGGATTTATCATCAACACTACCATCATCATATTCTGTTTAGAAAGTGCTCGTCATACCGAGTCGAATGAGCCTAAACATGATATGCCTATGATCATCCAACTTCGAGATCCATAGTAGTCTTCAGGATTCATCATCAACACTACCATCATCATATTCTGTTTAGAAAGTGCTCGTCATACCGAGTCGAATGAGCCTAAACATGATATGCCTATGATCATCCAACTTCGAGATCCATAGTAGTCTTCAGGATTCATCATCAACACTACCATCATCATATTCTGTTTAGAAAGTGCTCGTCATACCGAGTCGAATGAGCCTAAACATGATATGCCTATGATCATCCAACTTCGAGATCCATAGTAGTCTTCAGGATTCATCATCAACACTACCATCATCATATTCTGTTTAGAAAGTGCTCGTCATACCGAGTCGAATGAGCCTAAACATGATATGCCTATGATCATCCAACTTCGAGATCCATAGTAGTCTTCAGGATTCATCATCAACACTACCATCATCATATTCTGTTTAGAAAGTGCTCGTCATACCGAGTCGAATGAGCCTAAACATGATATGCTAATGTTCATCCATCTTTGAGATCCATTTTTTGGGTAGCTTAAAAGTGTCTGACAAAAGTTCTGGTCAATCTCAAGTGTCTGACACTTATATCCATTACTTTAAAATAATATTCTACATGATATATATAAAAATGAGCCATGAGAAAATAAGTAAGATAACTCTTATTTTTAGTCACCTTTCTCACCTGGTACCAGCCCTGGTGTCACTCTGACAGTTTTCACAAGCCCGTAGATATTCAAGGCACTCTAGACGCTACTGAAATCTTAAGGTTTCATTCGTCAGAAAATAAGTTACGTCAGATCGCTCTGGGATCTTACTCTATGATAGCCGGGCTGTGTTACCGTGTAATCCGACGCCCGCGCCGCGGGGGGCTGCATTATCACTTTAAATATATTTTGTCAAGTAAAAAAGGTTCTCAACTTGTAGCCTATCTAGTTTTTTTAAACCTGACTACTGCATTTGACGACCGGTTGGAATAGTTGTCAGAGAATGTATGTAAACACTTCAATGCGCATAAAAAGATATAAATAATTTTGCAGAAATTGCAAAGATCAACTTATCACTGAGGGGATCTCTCTCAGTTAACCTTGATTATTATAAAAGGAAGTTGCTACTTCTACGTCACGTCTGTATATATCTAGTGTTGAGACGTGACGTCACTTACCCCTACTCCCGAATTATTGAACCGCTTATCTCTGTAAGTTACTGTTTTACTGAGAAAAGAATAAATACGGATTCAATACTTTTTGATAAACTTGTTCACGGAGAAACAAAACAGTCATCATGCCTGTTTTTAAATAGGTAAATTTTAATTGTTTTGCTTTAATCATTTCTAATGATTTTGCTGTAATGGGTTTAAGTCATCTACCTATATTGAATTTACGCTACTTTTAAATTTGCTATTACAAAATACAAGCGTCTTATCGAGATACCGTTTAAATGATGTATTGTGACGTAGGGCGCAAACCTTAGCGTTAGCACACAATGCGTCGTTGCCACCGTTTTCCACCAGCTTAACTCAATAATGAGTAGCTCATTTAAATTCAATGTTATTTACAGTAAGTAATCTGATAAAAGTATCCCAGTCTACTTACTTTTGGTTGTTTAAGCAACGAACCCGGTACGCGCTTGTGAAAGACATCAACGCGTTAACGAGAACTTACACTCATGCAAAATAAATTTAACTGGTTATTTTAATTGCACTTTGACGATTTTCATAACATTTCACTTAGAAAACAAAATCTTAATTCTGTTATATCAATGTGTATTATATTTTATCAAAAAATGAACCCTCCAATCCAACCTAAATAGGCTTTTTTGGAAGAAACTCTATGCGTAGACAAATGTTTTCAATATAGGTACCGAAAATTACAATACCTAAGTTATGATAATATGTTATAATAGTTATATTTACTTAGGCACATCGTATTATAGATACATCGAGTAATTAGGTACCAATACAAAAAAAATGGTAAGTAGGTATTTGTATTTTTTTTAACTACAAAGAGTATTTGTCGTGAACAACTATCACGTGAAATAGAGTAAATAATACATATTATACCTATTACGAAAGCACCTCGTATAACTAAGAAGTACTTTGCATCCCGCAACAGTTACTTAATGTGTTCCGACCAAACGGTACCGTACTTTTTGTCATCTGATTGCTTAATAAGATGCTTAAACAGATTATTAAAAATATACTAGAATGCAACCTTCCGATGCACTTGGAACACGCACACCGCGGTCTACTTCACACTCACTCGAATATCACCCCAACGACGCGGTCATAAAGCTCACGCAGCCCCTGTGTGAAACACATACTAATTAGACACTAAACAATGTTAAGAACGCGTTCTGAAACTAGGGCTCTAGGAAGCGTCATAGGAAATTAGACTTTAATATCGCAATATTAGATTTAAAAAGGTAACCGCACGGCGTGGTGAAGAGCGTCTGTGAAACCGTGCACCTTTTATTTGTTAATCTAAAGTATACTTTAAGCATTTCAGCAGAGGCGTTATTTGAGTTTGCGGTTTTTGAGTGCAACCGCGTCGCTCCAGTGCACTGCGGTTTCCGCAGCATGCCATTGTGTTGCACTGTTATCTCGCGGATATATGTCAGTGTTATAAGAGCGACGCTGCCGCGACAATGCCGAGATAAAACGTTTTACACCACCACCGTTAACAGTTTACGGTCGTATAAATTGATTTATCAAATTGGACACGATTTTATGCTCATTGAACGGTCGCTCCAAATAGTAATTAAACAAAAACCATTATATATTTGCTAGTATTGGCTTTAAATGATTTACAATATAATGGTATACTCGTATTATATGTCTATATTTAACGATGCTTATATAAGTCAGATATTTTTTAAGGAACTCATTAATGACGTTGTTTACGTAAACTAAAAATAGATCAACTATCCCCGGCGACGATCGACATCTCTATTAGTCTGAAATAGGTCCTTATGTAATGAGGTGTCGCCGTGTCAATCAGCTCATATCTATAGGTAGTATGTAGTGAGATCACATATTTAGGTGCTGTTCATAGAGGAATGATAAGAAAATTCTCTACGACGCAATTATTATCAAAGTAGCGTACCTACCTGGTCTTCGTGAAAATATAAGCAAAAAGAAAGTGTGTTCATTGCACATTAATCTTACCGGATTTATTCTGCCAACTGTTAAAGTCTAATAAAACGCATAAATGCACGTGCGATCGTTATTGGCACTTTCACGGAAAATTGATGATTTTCCAGCCGAGTCATCTACTTACAAAAAATGAACTTTCTTTTATGGATCTTAATAATCGGAATCTATTTACCTTAATTGGGTACGAAAGTAGTACAAAATAGATGAAATCACCCGAAACTAGGGCATTAATCACTTGATGACCGAAGTATGTTTACAAAGAATATATTTTTTTTAATTAAAAATTCAAATTTAAACTCTTATAGTACGTACGTAGTTCTGTATGTTTTCGTTGTCTAGTACCTATATTATAGCAGCAAATTTGTTTGCTAATATATATATGCGAAAGATGTATAGAACCAATAATTTAATTTATGATTCAATAAAGCATGTACTTACACCTCTCACTTAGTTTAATAGTAGGTACTACGTATAGATTGATTGCACATTAATGCGCATATTCGCGGCCAATGCAATAAAAATGCATTCGGTGTTAATTTTCGCATCCTCTTAATGTTTATAAGTCTTTAATTGCGGTTAGAGCTGTATTGTACCTATCTCCGGTAGCTATGTAATGCGAAACCCATAAAGACCTGTCTTTTTATTCCTTTTGCATTTTTTAGCTGGCGAGTGTGAGCATTCAGGAAGGCAGACAAAAGACAAGCTGGTAGGTAATTTTCTTTGATGAAACCGATCTTTTGCAACTCATTCTGATCACTGAATCTATATTTAACTAGATATAAGTGCACTATTAATTATTAATAGTTCAAAAACTGAAAAAAGAAAAAACATCGGTTCATTGTCGCAAAAAAAGAACAACGACGCAATCGGAATGAAAAAAATTAAATAAGCATATTTACGAAACACCTCAACTTGCTTTGGACCGGATATCGTGTCAAAGTGACAGAAGGCAATCAAAGTTCAATATCGAAATAATCAAAATATAATGCTTATGGATGCGCTCAGAAATGATAAATTCCTATTGTGAAAGTACCTAATGACGTCAGGTATTGCTATATTTTTATTGTTTTATTATTACAACAAAACTGTTACTAATGACTTGATTATAAATAAATTCCAGAATATCTATCGAAGTATCTTATAGTTAATAAAATTATAAAGGAAAATAAAAGATCGTTTTTGGGATGTTACCTACCATAATTCGATTAAAGTAACAAGTAGAAAAGACGATAGGTCGATTTAAGTAACAAGTAGAAAAGATCCACTAATTATTAATGTATTAATAGGTAAATACCTACCGACTTAATAAATCATATTTAGATGAAAGTGGTAAACCGCGCAGCGCACGCGCATGGAAGCGCTGCCCCGCTGCCATACTTACAGACACGCACGCGCCTTGCATCGAGATTATTGCCAAACATTTACATACCACATCATTAACGGGAGTGACTGCCAACATATGATAGAGGCTAAACGCCTGTTTTGGAAAGTACTTACCTACTTGCATTTATTTGTTTGTCACTTTGTGTCTTTCAAGATATTAAAATGCGTATAGTTGAAGAAGTTATTCTCGTATAACGTAACTTCTATAGTATTTTTTATGTAAGTATATCTACTATTGATTATGTTCAATCAAAGGCTATCACATGATAGGTATTATATGTATATAACTATATTCATAGGTATAACTTGTTAAGAGCTGATTGTTTGTGTTTGCTTTTCCGCATTATCGTCTGAATTCAAACAAATTGACGTAAACTGTGCACGGTAGGTAATTGGATTAACGATTCGCCATTTATTTTTGGAGTTCAACGCGTCTGTACGGAAATCCTTTACGATAACAACTCTCTTCGACCCAATAGCCGAGTTTTACGAAGCCCAGATAATTACCCACCAGCAAGTTAACAACAGTATCCAAAGATGAAACGGTAACTCGAGGTTACAAAAAGTCAATTCATGCATCGGTCCGAGATAGAAATTATCTAACTGTTCGTTACTCAATTTAGGCACTCGACACACGTAGCGTCGAACAACAAAGACATGGCGTTTGTAAGGAACATTGAAACGAGATCGGTAATAACTACCTAAGTACCAAACTTTCTAAGTCAGTTGCTCTAAAAGAAGAGTGCATCAGACAAAAGTGCTTTGTTCGAATTGAATTCCTAATAGAAAACATCTAGGTTGTAGTTGTCAAACACAAAGCGACAGGTACGTAGCACGAGTGCCTAGAAAGCCTACTTCATTTATTTCCGACATAATCCTATGAATAAGTAGATTATGTTTCAACAACCGGAGAACAGTATCCATGAAAGAAAATCCACTGTGAGGATTACATGAGACAAAATCATGACATCGCATTCACATTTTTACTCTTCACCAGGAAATCCAGGGACGTATGTTTTCTATTTAAAAACACTGTCATTCAACGAATTAGGTAAATCAAGTTGTTCAAGGAACACTGCCTGCTTGTTAGTTTGTTGTTAGCTATTACTTTAAACGACACAGAACGTTTGCACACATTTTTTTGTTCTCCCACACGCAAGTAGTTTGACTGGGAAATGGGTATTGTGAGTAGTACCTAGATGTGAGAAAAGCAACTTAGCATGAATGTGATTGCAAAAAAGTTGGTCAAGCAACTAGTGGCTCTTCACTCCGTTAGACCCACTGCCCATTAAGGTCTAGATGGAAAAACTTTTCCCACACTTGCTGTTAGTGCCACTTATAATGTAAGAAAATTAATCTAGACCGCATTTACAAGTATTATAAAATGTGTTAAAATTTAATAAGAAACAGTATTTATATAAATTTCATATCTTATATAAGTAAGTATTATAATGTTGTCTGTATCAAAATACACAATTTGATATTCCATAAAAAGATAAACACACATGACATAACCCTTACCGACTAAGCTGCCCTAGACACTACCTAACAATATACCCTTACATTGTTAATAAGTTTTAGAAACAGGAGATCCTCCCTATAAGGTACATAATACCCTGAATAACACATTACATTAATCTCCGGGAAAAGCCTCAAAAATCTCTTTCGTCTCATTATATCCGATCATAGGCCGTTCGTTTCCATATGCACTGAAATGCATGAATAGCGATATTACAGTTAACATCCGCTTTACGATCAATTATGTTAAAACTGGCTGCGACGGCGCGGCGGCGAGGGTAGGAAGTGAAGCGCGGAGGTAACTGTCCAACGGATATTACGCGAATCAATGACCTAGACCTCCGTGCTAATGTTATTCAATATGAAGTTAATGCATGAAAACTAAATCCATAAAATAGTAACAAATCAGCAAATACCTGCCTTCAAAGGCGAGCATTCAATAAAGACACAATGTTATAATTGCATAGAGTGCCTACCCTAGCGCCGTACTTGTGCAACGCCAAGTGCACGCGCCTGCTGCCTGTGCCTGCCTGTGTTTTTACCATAAAACGTAAAAATAAGATGAAAGATAAAGTCTTGCAAAATCAACACCAACACCTGAACAACTGCTATCCTTTTTAAATTTGCTCGTTATTAAAAATACGTAAAGTGTATTAAGAAAAAAAGAGCATTTGTAATACATAGGTAGGTATTACAAGTTGATTTTTACTTCCGTATTACAATAGCTTCTAAAAATATCTCAGAATAACATCAGCGGCGGCGTAGAGAAATCGCTCAGCTTCACATAATTACCGTAAACAATAGTGTTTTTAATTACTTCCAATTATATGACAAAAGGAATTATGTCAAAAACATCAATTGAGGTTCAATTAAATATTCACGGCTGGTCGTCCAGGTGATATCTCACTAACTATTAAAGAACTATTTATTTAATACCTATATCTTGATACAGTGGAGCGTCGATTATCCGAACTAATTGGGGGACGTGGGTGTTCGGAAAACTGGTATTTTCGGATAATCGAACTACCTATATGTACATACATTGATTCAGACATACATACTTACATATTTACGTACAGGTAAATGAAAACCATGTTTACATTTACATATATCTTTAATGACAAATAGGAAATAAACAAAAAAGTGCAGATATGTAATCTTATAGTAAAACATGTATGTACTAGGTACAATTAATAGGGTAGGGTCGGGCGGGGGACCGTTGACCCCGCGCGTTACTACTGTTCGGATAAGCGGTCGTTCGGTTGAGCGACGTTCGGATAATCGACGCTCCACTATATATGTATATGGAGATATCAACGATACAACAAACATATTCACGTTTATGGTACATATAATATATATATGTACATGTATTACTTTGATGTCAAAATTATACCTACCCCGCTAACTCTCCGTTGCTCTTGATCGATTTTACTTTTATGTTCACATACTAACTATAAAATAATCTTGTTTTAAATCTAGAAACTCACATAGCTCAGTCAAAATATAAAAACAGTTTATCCTAAATTAGATATGGTAAATAACCTACTTATTAATGTAATTTTGTCTAGTAATTTATCCCATTATAATATATTCTACAAACGAAATAGAAATGAAAGATTTTAGGTAAGTATATTATGCGTATACCTACATTGCAACATATGAACATATGAATATCTAACATTTGGTAGGTAAATTTCGCGAAGCATGATATAATACGGGGAAAGCGTTAATTCAAACAAGTTTAACTTTTATTGCGTGTAGAAACACTGGCTCGCATCCGAGATACTGACTCAAGTTTAATGTCTTAGGATCTTTTTCACAACTACCTAAACCTAGCAATTTATACTTTACGAAAACAATTGCATAAGTACAAGATTATATTTTTACTGATATAGGTATATGTTTCATATTCAGATTCAGTTCGGATCTTATTAACCTACATGGGAAAATATCAAATTCGCAGTACCTATATAGTAAGTAAGTTAAATGCATATTATTACTAAAAAAACACTTCTGATAAAATTCTAATATGAATAAAGTTTACCTACTGACAGAAAACTAATAACATTCTTTTACAAACTCATAATAAATGATAATTACAAGAAAAAAAGTTTCAGTTCTGTGATCATTGCGATCAACTAAGCCAAGCATCACAATGAACTTCCGTTGTATGTAACCATCCCGACTACAAACAGCAGACTGAAAAACTTTTTATTCAATTAGATAGCACCAATTAAAATACACAAGGAGTATTCTATGGAAAGAAATGATCATAATAGAATGACTCTAGTATAGACAAGAAATCATTCTTAGAAAGTTACAGTATATGATAATTCGATCAATTAATGCTCGTACAAACCACTCGACTCCATTATGAGATAATAGGTTGGCAGGTATTTCTTCTCTCATACAAAAAATGCGTAAATTAGTTCGAAGACGTTTATAAGTTCTATTCGAGTCGACACATGTCATGCTTTAACGGGTTGTTGGTCTAAGGTAAGTTACAAACATTTATACAGACCTACCTATATAATATCCAGCTTTCTAATTGAAAGGGTTAAGTACATAGATATAGGTAGTCAAATTCCTGTCTACTTTCGTCGTATAATATCTAGGAGGGTACTATTATCCTGGACCCAGCTAAGGACCAAGAGGAGAAGGGACGGGTGGGGGAGGGGGGCTCTTGATCTCCCTTACCCCTGTCTTAACCGTGACATACATTTTCAGGAAAACTAGTAAGTAGGTATGGTTTCAGTTGCGCGACAAAGCACTTGTAACTATCGCTCCTTTACTAAATGCAAAAGTATGACCGTGGCAGATGCTTCATCGTGCGACAAAAATTTTACATGTTACCCGTACTTACAGATGCAATGGATTATTTTTTGTGTGCAAAGCTTAAATGAACTTAGGTGCGGTACCCACATAGTGCAAACTGTGCAGACTCACCGGTTATGGCAACACAACAATGCTCGAGATCAGAGACAAAAAATGCGACACATCGCGACAGCCGGTGTCGTTCACCCGACTAGGAAAATACTATTTACAATCATCTGTGAGTATAATCGAAACGAGAATCGATTCAAAACGAGATCTATTCTAACTAAATCGATGTTCTATCAGAGTCGCTGTTTTGTGCGGATAATTGCGATTTGCCCGTCTCGCGCATCCGGGTGGAAAACACGGTGCACGGAATTGGTTACAGTGAAAATGTTTTGTTAATCTTGCTTGATATCAAAGCTGACTGTCGAGTATTATTTAGAACAGTTATAAGGATGTCGTTTTCTGTCAACATGTTATAAAATCTGACAAAATCTTGAATAATTAACTTACTAAATGTCTAAAATTGGGACTGCTAACTAATAATTGCAGCATCTGTTTATTTTAGAAATATGTTGAAAATAAGGTAACTAGTTATTGTAAGCAACTTATTTGTACTGTTTTATATTGTAACGAGTTGAAGCTCGTTGTTGTCTATTAAGTATATGAAATTTCTTGTAGAAAACTATTTGTCGGTAGACTTGTTTACCTTCCAGGTACGTAGCCTAGATAAGCTTTTTTCCAGACAGCATACTTACCTACATGACTGCTGGCTAAGCATAATCATTAATAGATTCTTATTTACAAGGAAAATAAATTATGATAGTGTAATCAACGGTTAATGTTATATACTTACCGCTTGGGCACGCTTATCCGCCGCTGCCGGAACAGGTGATCCATTGTTGCTAAACTTCTTTGTTCCTCGCTTCGGACGCTCCCACAACTCGAGGAAATTACCAACTTTCACTTGATCTCAAACTGCATTTGCGATCATCCAAGTGTCACAGTTTATTTTTCGAATACGATATCGTCGGACCACTGACTTACTAAATCACTGGTTACTGAGATTTACTAATATCCCTTACACACATAAACTAATATCCTGTGAAACATTGCAATTTGCATAAGTTTACTAAAAAGGACCCATTAGTCTAATACGTAGTAATAATCATACTTAAATGTTTTACTTAGTGTGCATTTAAAGAATGTTTAGCAGTATACGTAATCCAGCTTTTAATATGTAGTCTAATATCTGATTAAAGATCGTTCTTCACCTCGGTTGCTATAAAAAAAGTAGTTAAAAAAAAATCGTGTAGCAAGAATGCATGGCGAGTGAGTTGCCTACAAATAGGTATAGTCACAGCATAATTAAATCAAGTCACATTTCTTTATTACAGTAGAAGCGTGAGACCATCTCTTCCCACTTCCCGCAACCCTGACCTCTTTCGTTTTTTCGGCATTTATATTTTTATTTACAACCATATTGTTACTTGCGGGGCCGGTTAAACTCACTCGATCTTAGCAGAATTATTATTGAACGTAAGAAATCGTATCAAAAAGGAACTAGTCAAAAAAACAAATTTAAATTTTACATTCAAAAACAAACCCTTGGAAAAAGAATGAACTCAAACTCATTGCTAACACAAATAGTTGTAATTTTATAATAGGTAACTCGTTTGTAAATAGTACCCACCTATACTTAGATAGGTTTTATTCTTAGCTAACTAATAATAACGTCCATAATATTTTCTTAACAAGCCTTTCTTAAAAATAATATTATGACTCGCGATGTATTCCTTTCACATAATTTACATTTTATCCGGGCAGTAGACAAGTGAAGAACGTCTTTAATGAACCTAGTATAATATGACATCTCTTCTACTTTTCGCGCCACAAAAAAAAACAATTGAATACTACCGTAGATGATCTGACCTACATGGACTTAATTAGATAATAAATAGAATAAAAGTTGATTCAAATTAAACAGTGATATAACATAAAAGTATTTTGGCAGAGAAGAGAAAGTGAAGGCATCTTCAATGTTACTTTCCGTTCCATCTATAGAAACACGTATTACTACGTTTATGTATCATTATGCAGCAACTCATCTCCGCACTTTAAAAAGACTAATGCGAACTGAATTTGCAAATTCATGTCGGAGGCGGTGATAATGCTCTTTCGCTATTCTCGTGAACGAAATGCGTGACTAGCTAAGTTCTTTCCAAAAAAGGTTGACAAATGATCGACCAGGTTTTAGATTCACAAAAAGTGTTTGATCTATGTAGCGGATAACGTAATTAGAAATGGTGGGTCGACGTTATTAAAGTCAACATTATTTAAATTTGGAAAAAAAAATAACTTATATAATTATGAAATCCTATCACAAGTTAGCAACAGGTTAGGTACCTGATCTAATAAAAGTACCCAACTCTAATATGTACATATGGACAAAAAAAAACAATTTATGGTAGGTACCTACTTACATGGTCTGAAGGTTTACATGTGCAATTTTTGTCCTTGACTGCAAGCGATACGCACACATCTAGACTACCTATATGATATACTATCATTCAATTACAATGGCATACTTACTTATACACAGTATGCAGGTAGAAAAATATTTACTCTTATGAGATGTGGGTCTGTAGTGGAGTATCCACAAGTCTATGTGAATCTTCACTTCACATACCTGTGCTACACTACAATCAAATAGTGCTAGTAACTACCTACTAACAGTAACGTAACAGAAGAAATTTTAAAGAGTAACATTTTAAAGATCAAGCAGAGAATAATAATAATATAATATCTTTGAACATTTCACACCAATTGATCTAGCCCCAAACTAAGCATAGCTTGTACTATGGGTACTAGACAACGGATAAACATACATAAATACATATAAGACATCCAAGACTCAGGTACAGATGCCAGTGTTCATCACACTGTCATCTGCCCCTAGCAGGATTCGAACCCGCAACCTCCGGTTTCGTAGTCAGGGGCTCTAACCACTAGACCAACAGGCCGTCGATCTAGAAGAGAAATCGTCAAACCTAATAAATATTAAAAGTTGATATCCTTAAACTGATTCAAAAATGTTATGTAACATAAAGTATGAAGCCGGTGTTTATCCGGCTCAAAGGACCAAATTATCGACAACGATGTTATTTTCACAAGCAAATACTTAAAAAAAAATATATATATGGATATAAATTCGAACTTGGCATCACTTGACTCCAGGTCAAGAAAGGTAGGTACATCCTGATTCTTAATAAAATGGAGGTGAGTAGGTGCCCTTTGGTGATTGTGATACCAAGTAGGTATTGTTACATAAATTTAGCTCGAGAACCACCCGCTCGGAAACTATTTTTTTCGTAAAAAATGTAGTTTAACGATTTTAATATTTAATCATATTATTATAAGAAAAATAGCTAAACTTTTTGTATTGTCATGTATCTAATCAGGAAATCAAATAGTGAACTGTATTTAACCATATACTGAAATAATATAACCAATAGGTACAAATATTACACTTATTAATTAGTAAATAAATAAATTTGCATTCCTCAAGTGTTCAGCCGATTTCGAGCTAAATTTTGCCATAAAACATAAGTACTTTTTAATAATAATTTAGCTGCTCTTTTTGCACTTGACTCGCGTGTAGTGTTTTCAATGCGCTGAAATCACGCAAAGATATTTATTAAAATGATTTGTACTTAATAAATATTAGAATTTTATTTTCTAACGGAATGCTTGCATTAGACCTACCTACGATGCGCGACTTCCATAATTAAATAAAATTAATGTTTTCTTTTGGATTTGTGATCGCGTGGTTGGTGATCGCAACTTTTAATTAGGAGATGGCAGGTTTTAAACCCTGCTCGGGGTAGCTAAATATAATAATCGTATTTTATAATAATAATGTACCTAAGTACATTATTATTATAAAATACGATTATTCATTTTTTATTAAAGCCAAGTAGGTACCCACCTATCATCAGTGGGTAAAATATATTATGTAATATAGTAAAATTTTAAACATTTAAAAAAAAATCTCTATCTCCAAAAAGGCGTCCTTTATTAGTAAATGCAAATTAATTACCAATTAAAATCCAAAGGACATTCACAATACACAGAATAAAATTATTTCACAGAACGAGTCGGTTTTTATACGCAACTTTCTACCGCGTGCGTCTTGACTCGACGCGGCCGCTGCGTGTGCCCGCGGAGGCATGCAAACCAACACTGAACCGTGATCAAGGCAAGGCTTCACAGGCTGCGAGGGACTTCATAGACACTGGACATCGTTCTGGCTGGACTTCGTTATGTCTACCTCCGGAATATCATAGGTAAATTCAGGCACTGAATCCGAATACCTATACTAAAAGGTCCGACCTAATACGGATCAATTGCGGAAAACGAGATCATCGCCAATAGTAAGTATAACAACATCTGCGATAGTTTTGTCTGGATAAAAATATATTCATACGTAGGTATTTATGCACCTGCTTAAGTAATGTTTTTTATCTTAATTACCCATCTGTATCTATATATACAGTAGGCTACATACACTTAACTAACTTTATTTCTCAATTATGAAAAAGAAAGGTAATCATTCTAATTCATATTATGTTTATTACGATAGTACACACCTACCTATCGTATGTTTATTACGATAGGTATACCTATCATATGTTTATTACGATAGGTATACCTACCTATCGTAATAAACATTAGTGGGTTCAAGTCCCACTGGGGTCTCGATTTTTTTTTCTGCTTTCGTTTTTGTACAAATATAATTTTAATTCATATTTTGACACCATGTATTTTAATAATAATTTCTGATGCCTTCGCTGTTATTACACATTGGAATGAAACAACTATTAACGGATTTAACTCGCATATTTTTACTAAACTGTAAAGAAAAAGCGACTTTTTTTCTGTCCCTATATCCCTATGTTCGCTTAAATCATTGAAACTACGCAACGGATTTTGATTTTTTTATAGATAGAGTGATTCAAGAGGAAGGTTTATAGCACCCGTATGAAGTCGGGGCGGGTCGCTAGTAATCCATAAAGTTCAAATACTGCAAAATTAAATACACAATGACATTAGTATTTTGTTAGGAATTGTGTCAATTACTGAATATGTCAGGTCGGCTCTCGTAGCGTGTCGTACCCACTGTAGAGCGCACGCGCACGCGATTCCTAACTAATTGCTACTTGTAACTGATCTATAAAAACGAATCGGATTCACAGTAACACTTCTGATCACTGCTACGATCACTGTTTTTTAGAAAATCCGTTGTTTGAGCTCATTTTCTCGTTACGCACATTTCTATTTAAGGAAATTAATATTTTGCGGTCTAATTGCGATAGTAAATGGCTAGTTAAAGTGTAGGTAGGTACATAATAATATAACGGTTCACAAATTCACAAATAATAATTTGAATATCAGTAAAAACCTAACTGCAATATAATTTTAATGCCTGGTTTTCATAACGTCAGTGGCGGGTTAGAACATAAGCAAGAGGTTTATATAGTTATTATATACTCGTTAAAAATTGCCCACAGCGTATCTATAAAATATTTTCTAAGCAATCATTATCAACGGATCATAAAAACTATGAATGTCTAACCTAACTTTGAAACTAGGATGTTCGTGCATCGGTTTCAAATATAATGGAGGTTTGAGTGATCATTTGTAGACCTTATCTCAATGCAACAAGGTCCAAGTAAAATACCGCAGAGTTGCCTTTTTAAAGTAAAGTCAAAAGTCGAGTTTCCATAATAATATTTGAAATTAAAAGTCTAGATACCAAGGTGAAAAATGTACCTACCTATACATTTTATCAACCTACTTAATTTTGACTATACCCCCTCGTGTCTATAATTATTTACGTACCTACCTACTTAGATTTCATAATATAGTACATTGATCCTACGTACCTAAGTATATACGTAGGTACTGTAGTAAATTAAAATTTACGTAACAATGAAAATTTGTAACTAATTTACTTCAAACTTAATATATTTTTGTATTGATGTAGAATAACTAAGTAGACTGATGCACAAATAGAATTTTGCATGAGATGATTAAGATGTGACTATGCAGTATAAGTAAGTATATTAGGTAGTAACTCCATATAATCAAAGATCAATCGCATTAAATTATAAGTAGGTACGTATTGTGAAGTGAACATAGGCAGTTGCTTTTATAATAATAATAATATACGAAGTTAATACAGTGCCTACTCAGTGCTAATGCACTTCTCATAAGTGGAGACATGTAAGAAAATATTATTAGTGTAGGCCAAGTGTCAATGTAAGTAATCGAGCCCGTGCGAACATCGTCGGAGATAGCGGGAACACGGCCACTCGACCAACCACGTATCTATTCACCTATTTATAAGTGAAAATAATCATAAAAAAAAAAACTAAAATTAAATCAATAAGTTATTTATAAATTAGGTAATAATTTCACATGCCTTCATTTCAGTGTTAAGACTATCCTCAGTTCAGTCGGCTACAGTTATATGGGAACTGTAAAGTTTTCGAAACATCAGCAAATAAAATAAAATACACTAGTTCCTAAATCCGTTATAGGTGCTTCATTCCAATAAGTATAAATTGACAAAACATGTTAATTTACAATATGGAAAACATGTTAAGTAAATGAAATATGTACGTTAGATAAATAAATTCGTTTATATATTATAAAACAAAACAAACGAGCTACGTGTCTACCCAGACACTCGTCTTGCACTATTAGGAGAAGTCTTTGTTTTATTTTTTCGTGAAATAAAAATGCATTTTTCATTATGGTATAGTGCTATATATTTAAGCAATAAAAATCGTCACATACATACATTTTACATAAAATAAACATCGGAACCTATCGATTTTTTTACGATAAAACAACACGCATTTGTCGTTACAAACTGTCATTGGGACTATTAGGTAGGTATTATGAAACGCGGTTGTTTTAATTGCCCTCGTAGTTTACTATCGCATTGGTAAATGCCCTAAGAGTGAGCTCCCTTGAATTGTATACTGTAGGACCTTCACTGGAAAACCGAACGGTAAGCGATCTTCCAGATAAGAAGATTCAAAGCCTGTATTTTATTTTAGGGTTTTTAACCCTAACCGACCCGAGCCCCCCAAAAATTTTGGTAAGACATGTACATAGGCGCACTTATGCTTTTAAGGGGTCTATTCCAGTTTACCTTCGGAGAAAATATATAACCGATATTTTAATGCGCCTTAGCCACTTAAAAGAAATGTGTTAGTGTAATGCGTTATGTCATATAAATCATCTTTTTTAACATCATATCAAATTAGGTATGAAATTTTAAAGATGCCCGGTCTTTAGTTCAAACACCTCTCACACATCCCATTTTAATGAGATAGAATACCTATAAACTACGTACCTATATTTAATATCATACAAATATAGGGTCTCCCAAATCCTATTTCATTTGACCCAAGTTACAAGTTAATAACTTGGGTCAAATTTTAAAAGGATTCCCCTTTTAAAATTGCTACTATTTTGCTATAGGTATATAAAACTGTACCTACCTAGGTACAGTTACAAACGAAAATCTATGCCTCTTTTTGAGGTCATCGACTGCCAGTTGTTATGATACACAAGTCCTGCTCCTTAGTACCTACCTATGGATCTTTACCTCCTTACAATACGTTTTTAATCCTATCACGAGAAATTTACCCCATATTTAAACACAAACCACAAAACAAGGAAGCCAATCGTTAGTGAATACTACAAGTATGGATGAACTAAAAAAGGTTGCCAGATCGATGGGCCCTTTAACGGGAGACAAAAATGTAGGTACTTGGGGATTTAAACTTTGGTCAGGAGAAACAAAATCAAGGAACGTAGAAACATTCCCAGCTTGATGAAAATTCGGAACGTAAAATGCGTTTTATGAAATGAAGTCGTTATTCGAGATATTTTTTAATTTGTGTGAGGAAATAGAAAAATTGGGGGAATCCCGCCAAAGCCATACTATCTGGTAACTCTAGGTTAGCCAGCCATATTCAAACTTTATTATGAAGGTCCCAAAATAGAATTACTTAAATACTTCACTTTAGTTGAGCTGAAAAATATTTAAGTACCTAATAAGCATAATAATACTTATTTTAAAGTTATAAAAGATGACAATAAAAATAGAATTATTAAAAGGAAAACTTCACATTTTTTTTCCATATTTTTAAAAATATTTTGAAACAAAGGTCTGTATCGATAGGTCATCGACATTATGCATTTATTTGCGTCACTAAAACTGTTTCATAAAACTCCTTATCAGTAAACGCTTTACAAGTAGGCAATGGTGCTAATGTCTAATATCTTAAACTTAATGTAGCATTTTAAGTGAGTTTTTTAATGTTCTCTAATGGAGTACTTATACATACCATAATAACGCATGTTAATAAAAATAACATGTTAAATTGCATTAGTATTCCATTTTAATAAGGACACTCATTTAGGTAAATGTTAATTTTGGTTAAGTACCTATATTGATTTATTCTTATATAGGTAAACAATTTTTTATGTTTTCTACAACAATGTATTAATTATTGTAGTATTTCTATAATTAATGTACACTCTAAAAGCTGTACATCTATTAGGTAAAGTTTAGTTTCCTTTCGTTTAAGACGATCTAATTCCTACCCCGTAAAATCTTAATTTGATTAAGGTTAATCATTGCCACGGATTTATAAAAACACATTTTCTCAATATACAACATATTTTTAACCCGACTATCAAATAATAAATTTTACATTGTATCAATGATTTACCTACTTATAACCTGTGACTTCTACAGCATTTATCGAAAAATGAAATGGATGCTGTAGTTACAAGAGAATAACTTTTCCTAAGTATGTTTTTAGTTGCCCATCCATGTAGCAGTTAAAGTCGTAAACTTCGTTTCAGCTTGCAATTTGGTAAGTAAAAAACGTTAAGGAAAGTCTGGGTTATGGAAGAAACTGTGGAGTACTAATATATTTTAAGGGGAGTTCAGTATGAATCCGTATTGGATGTCAACTAGAATCATATAAGCGCCACAGTGTCAAACCTCGGCAACCCGGTGCATGCCCAGTTTGCTTGTGATGTCTTTTTATGAATCCGTGGTCTATGCCCTAATTCGTGCGCAACCGCGCTTGCGTCTTCGCTCTTGTCTTCTCCAAAGTGGCAGTAGCTTCTGTAGGCATGTAGCTCTTGCCCCATCCCATATATAAGAAAACTGTCGAATATGAATACATGATGCCGTAATGCGGTCCGTTGTCGCTACGAAAACGTTTTACATTTTTATTAGCCGTATCCGAGGGTGGACGAGCGGGATGGTTGATTCCAAGCTCCCCGTTACCATAGCACCCGACGATCCGCGTCTGAGGGAACGATGCCCGGAAATAATCTTGTTCGACTTCATGTTTTTGATCGCGTCCCAGGCACGATAATTTAATCGCCACACTGTGCTCGAATCTAGGCACTACTTTGGAAAACTGAAATCAAGAGGATATTCTTTTAATTAGTCATGTGCATGCCTTGATATTATAGACATTTTCAGAAGAGCTGTATCAATAGCCATTCTAAAATTAAGTATGTAGATAATGGAAGTATTAAAGAAATTTATAAAAAAATACTTTTCACCACCATTATTATAACAACTTACTTACATCAGTTATTGCACGCATTATTCTTGATTTTGCCCAATCAGATGTATCAATTATAAGGGAATACATTTCAAAGTTATATTTATCAACTTCATTATTATCTTCACTTTTTGGAACAGAAAATATCCCAATAGAGATAAGGTTTTCAGTAACAAAATCATTGCCCTCATTGACTTTTTTTATTATGTGATTAATGTCATTCTGTTCAAACATTGAATCTTCTACAATACATCCTCCTAGAGCATATGGTATATCTGGTTGCCTGTAACATAGAAATTGTTTACATGTATTGACAATGGTAATGGCTCTTAGAGGTGCTATTGCTAACTCGTACTATAATCAAACTTACACTTCCTTGAAGTAATTCAAAAAGACTATGTCTTGCACGGACTGCAGCAGATACTTCTCTGTCACATAAACTATAATTCCTTTGAAGATTCGAGTCTCGGAAAGTTTTTCAACTTCACTATAAAATACTTGCTGCATGTCATTCTTGGACTTAATGTTAATAACATGAAAGTCAACATTAGGTATCTGAGGAATGTAGACTCCACCAATGAATGGGTTTGATCGGATAAACATGTGGCGTGTAATCGTATGCTCATAGGTGATTGATTCGGGTAGCGGCATGTATGACAAATAGTGGGCTCGCACCGTCAGCATGCAGTTTTTGGGTGCACATACATGCCGTTCAACTAAATCCAGCACTGAAACATAATTATTTATTCTTATAATTAATTATTCTTTATGCATTAAAAAAAATGTAATACTTAATAAACATTTTTAAATATAACTTGGTTTAAATTATATATATTTGTATCAAATAAAGAAATAAAGGAAAAACTTACAGCAATGTTCTTTATCACAAGATGGTACACAAGGTTTGGGATTGACAACTTTACATTTGCAGGTGATATTAAAGCCAGCATTGTTTGCAAAAGTTAACACAACTAATGGTTCAGTTGCAAAATTAGCCGATTTTTTATAATTTATCTTAGCTCTGGAAGAACAGCAGGTATGTAAGTCCATTACAAAATCAGCTGGACTCAATTGTTCTCTTTGGAGTGTGTGCACAGCTGATAACCAAGTACTACATACAAGTTTAGCTAGCATCTTTTCTTGCCAGCTTAAATTGCTTATTATCTCTTTAGCTATAATGTAATTAGAGGTAACTTTCTCAGCCAAAGAATTAGGGGTTGTTATTTCCTCATCTCTAATAAGTTTTCTCTTCTCAATGTAAGCTACAATATTTAGGGGCAATTGCAGTTTAATGCATCTTATGGTCTCATTAGAGGCTGCTGTCTGGCAATCCTCTGTGCCCCCCTGGCTTGAATCATTGAGAGAGTCTGCCATGGTTGTTATAGTTCACTGATTATCTCATCATCAGCTGCGCGATTCAGTGGATCACCTTTTAGCAATGCCAGAATAAAGCAATATAGATATATGAAGAAAAATATCAAATAATACCCGACGTAGATCATTACATCGCGCAAGTGTTTTTTCAACTGGCCACGGTTGTGTATTTCGGCGGGATCGTAAGCTCCTAGATTACCTTGTGGTATAGTAAGATACTCGTAGGTGAGCCAGATAAAGAGTGGTAGATTCAGTAAAAATAACAGAAGTTGTCCGTGCAACAGTAACAAGCCAGTCATGAACGAGTGACCAATATACTTCGGCAGTAGCCAGTAGTTCAATTTTTCACAACATTCTTGAGCATTCAGGTAATCACATTCTAAATCGGATAAAGTAATTATATAGTAAACTAAAAGAAATAATATCGCACCACAATCGATCAGTGAAAGAGAGAACAACAACGTTTCGCCTAATATCATAACTTATTTGGTCTGTAACCTTTTATAATGAATGATTCAAGTTTAAGGCAAATAACAAGCGAAATTAAGAATTATAATTAAAGAACATCGCACCGGGTTATTGATCCAAAATTTGCACGGCGTTTCTTGTTTTACTTTTACTCAAATGCCAAGTATTGCCAAATAAAAGATCTTAAATAGCATATTAGCATAGCACAACAAGAAATACAGACAGAAGATTAATATAACATCTGTCAACGTCAAAATATGAAGTGGTACTATTATCAGTTATCTACTCTGTGTTAAAGCTGTGCATGCACTGTGACTGTGCATGCCTAAAGCTTGAGAAATAGTAAAGATAACACAAACTATATCTACTGTATGGCTTATTCATAATTCTAACTGCCCGGCCAAATACTCATGACTACGCAAGAGAAGTATACAGGGCATGCGTGTATCCACTACAGAAAGAAGGACGAGCGGCATGACGAGTGGAGTGGCCACACGCATGCCCTACAACCTTCGCTTGTGTAGTCGCAAGCATCTAGCCGCCCAGTGTTTTTTGTGAACGAACAAATGGAGGCCAATAATCAAATAATCATGCTCTAATCAATAAAAAACTAGTAAAATTCCGATCATTTAGGGAAATAATGGAGTTCCTCGAATTGGTTGAAGTAACAATAATATGTTGTGTAATAATGCTAATAAGTTCTTGTTGTGGGTAATTAAACATAATACCTATTTAACAGGTCTTATGGTGTAGAGGTCCCTAAATATTTTTAAGATATTTATTTAGGATTCTAATAAAACAATATTTGTGTCAAAACTTTTAATTTAACATTCTTTCCTTAACTTAGTAAAGGCTTGATGATAATTTACACAAGGCTTCAAATACAGGGCAAGGTATAAAACTTTTATCCGATTGATTTAGATCCGACTTAGTTTTCAATTATATCACATAATTATTTTTCAATGATTATTGACTCTGCTACATTACAATATTTTTGCCAATATGGACTTAAAGCCCTGCTTATTTTTCTATTACTCCTAATGTAAAACCTTTAGTTTTTATATCTTGTAAACATTTATATTGCAATGTAAACTAGGTATTAACTATAGAAATAAGTACTGATGTGACAAGTTTGTCAAAACCTGTTTGAAATTTAATGGCAAATAATTTGCACAAATAGCCACTGAATTACAACACAATTGAAGCCAATGTATGTATTCCTAGATAAATACTTAATTTGCAGAGAGCTAATGTACATATTAAATTCAGCACAATCTTATTATCACCGCGGAATATAATCTAGATAAAACAAATATTAAAACTCTCCTAAAATAATTACAACAATAACAAATATGCAGATAATTATATACTATTTATCAAAAGATTAATCTCACTTAGTATCTCGTTACGTTAAATACATTTAAACTAACTCTCAAGAGAGTGAGTATAGGCAAAGCCATGAAACACGCAAGCTTGTTAATATGGGAAGTAGATAATACAACAAATGGAAAATAAAACATTTATATAAGTTCGACTCGAATATTTGGCTAATAAGTGTAATTACAATTTAGATAATGAGCAAATAGATTTTTATAAATATTTATATCTAAAAGGTTTGTTATTATGTACTTAGATAATGGAATATTACTTAAGTTTACAGAGTAGGTACTTATAACAAAAAAGCAACTTGATGATATTTATACTTGTTCTGCGACTTTATATAAGTATTTCTTTTTTATTAAACAGAATTACTATTGCAGGTACCAGCACGAATATTGAGCGCTAGCCTTGATAGCCGCAGAACTAAAAAAAAGGGTTTCCTTCTTGCTCATTAGTCAATACCGTGCCTGTATACCGGGTTTAAATTAACGTTTCATTGCAGAGGCGATTATTGCACGTTCAGTATTGAAACATTTTAGAGCCACACACATTATTATTGTTCATAGTATGTTACGCTTTTACACTAATCATTCCTAACTTACAACCCTATTAGCACCAACCTTTATATGACTGTACTTTAAAATATGTATTACGGTTTTAAAGTACTGCCAGATATTATAACCACCAAAATTTATAAATTCAGACGAAGTGCTGTACGTTTTCTAATGGAAGCTTGGTGCGTGGCCAATACCACAATAAATACTGTGGATTATGGATTACTTTTTATACAGTGTAAACTAAATGTTTAACAGAATTGGCATGCGCGGCAAGAGAGCCACATTCGTTGTTTCTATTTTTATTAAGTTAAATTATAAATGCAATTAATGGCAATTTACTTTTATACAACTAATTTTGCTTTTTGCATTTCGCTTTTTATGTAATTAAGCTAAGGTTAATAAAATAACACAAATGAATTAGTGAAGACTTCAGACATCGCAATGAATTCACCCGATCAAAACAAACGACCTTCAAAGAAATGAAATAAATAAATTATTAATAATGCAGACAAACAATTACGCAACCAGTTTCATGAGTACCTATCAAAAACGAATGAGAATTTAACATAACTGCCACATCGGCGTTTTCAATCAAACAGCAACTTATTATAATGGTACACCTATCCTACGCTTTAGATAATAATAAATTGGAATGATAAATTTTCAAGAATGTAATGTTAAACGTAAGAAACTCTTCTAAGTGAATCTAAACATCGACAATACGATTTACACAATCAACAATTGTTATGATAGTTAAATTCTGTACAACTTAAAGGAATATGATTTAATAAAGATACAAGGAAAAATTGTGATCAAATAACGAGTGTCATGAGTACCGTAATTGCGTAATTGTTTATCGGCGCGGAGCCAGCTCCCTACTTTACTAAATGAATTCGTATCTAACTTTGTTCCCAAGCTGGTCCCACCCATGACGATGGCTTGTGAATGTGCAACTCGCCCTCTCCAGGGATATTTCAAGAATTATTTATTTATGTATAAAATTTCACTACATTTGAAAGTATTTAAAGAGTAACGTTCCTAGAGAGGTGAGTATACAGCGATTCTGTAATGTACACTTCAACAAGACTGGAATGTCACTTAATGAATTGGGAAGTAGCTTTACGTGCGACAGAAAGACAGCGTTCAGCAAATTTTCATTAACTGACACAACATCAATCCGTTATCCGTAATTTAATAAATATTAATTAATACAATGTGTACGTAGCAGGTGTCTCGAAGATTGACTGCAAGTGTCTCATCAAAAACAACTTTCCTAATGATAATTTTCCCTTATGTTTTAAGTCATCGGGCGGAATGCAGAAATCCACAACTATGTTGAGTATTATTACATTATACGTTCAATATATACATAAGTAGACAATGCCTATAAATAGAACACAAATGGACTTAATACAAATGTGAGCTAACGCGCGCGAGGAGCTAGCGTAATGAATGACGCTCACAAATAAAATTAATGAATAATTAAACTATAATTAAAAACTAGCGGTACAAATGAGTCGTATTAAACCGTTAAGTACAAAACACCGAGGTCTATAAACCTAGCGATATCGACACTATGTGTCACACATCGATCTTCGAATCAATGTTGTCTATTCCTCACTGACGAAGCTCAGCTAAATTTAAGGACGTGTCACTTGAGAGACTAGGGCGAATCGGTCCGCTAACACGACTGCAGTTCTATATACAAATTACTCAGTAATTATTTGTATTATGTTGATTACTGTTTAAAAATTGTTTGTCAACTCAACGACCTCGATACTCAAAATAATTCAATTAATCGCCTTGACGATAATCGATGTTGAGAGATCAAATTATAATACTCATAAAATTCGAGATCCGAGCCTAATATTGGGGAGGTAATTTTTACGACCCCAAAGAACGAACATGGTCCAGTCTCGTGAATGTTCATACGATATTGCGGTTAGCGACGCGTGTGGTAGTACCGAGACGCACCCTCGCGGCTGTGATTAGAGAGCGACGCGCCGGTGTCGAAGAATGGGCAGCGCGGGTCAGGTGGCGTCGAACTCGATCCTGTCCCAAGAGAGATGCTTGCGCGCAGGACGCGGCGGCGGCCGCGAAAGCACGCCGCCTAGCAGAGGGTCGCACTGCGGCATGTGCCCGCGACCGAACAAGTTAGGAATTAAATCCGTATCCATATAATCGAAGCCGTCGGCGTCCACATTCATGTTCATGTTGGACCCTATATCGATCCCAAACTCTTTCAGGTCGAACTCGCAGCCGCGCTCCTGTATCGTGTCCTCCTGGAAAGACGGCAGCGACAGATCGTCCATGTCCTCGAAGCCCGTTCGCGCGTGATCGAGAATATCTCCGTTGGTGAGCGGAGTCATCGTCATCCGCTCGGGGGCCTCCTCGCCGATGTCCATCGCAGTCTGCGAGGCGTCATCGGAACGCACGCCGTCACCCGACAGCAGCCCGAAAAAGTCATCGCGGTCGCCCGACGTCGGATCGGAGCCGAAGTCGGGGTGGAAGTCGTCGTTCGAGAGCAAGTCGACAGTGAGGTCGGTCGCGATATCGGCCGCAGCCGGGTCCATGTCGCAGTGATCGACGGCGGTGATGGCTCGCAGGTCCGCGTGGTTCAGTATCTCGTTCTGGATGTCGTTCAGCTCTCGTTGCAGTTCGTCCGCCGCGATCGAATCGTGAGCGTGCGCGTCGCCCAGCACCTCCGCTGGCGAGAACGCGTCCGCGCCTGTCGAGAACTCGTCCGAACCGCTCGGGATAAAATCTCGTTGCAGCGGACGATTCACCGTGGCGCCCACCGCCGAGGGCGGCATCTCGCCTGTCTCCACTAGGAGTTCGATCACGTCGTCCATGTCCTCGTTGCGATCATGGAGCGTCGGCATCGGCAGAGGCGGAGGAGGTGGTGGCGGCGGCGGCGGCGGCGCCGCGGCCCTCTCGGGCTCGTAGTGCGGCGTCGGAAGAATAGCGATCGGCACTACCTTGACTCCATTGAGTATGTAATTGGCGGTCTTAGTCGGCGTAGCGTCGGCGACGACCTCCGCGGCGGAGGCCGGCTGGGCGACGGTGAAGAGCCGGACGAGGCGGTCGGGCGTTGCGTCGGAGGCGGCGATCACGTATCGCGGCGGCGGAGGCGCGGGCACGGCGGACACGGCGGGCGGCGGCGGCGCGGGCGCGGGCTGCTGCAGCGCGTCTAGCTGCGCGCGCAGCTGCGTAACGCAGAGGTGCGCCTGCAGCAGGCGTCGGCCCTGGTCGCTGGCGGCCGCACCCGCCGCCTCGCGTCGCACCGCCTCCATCTGCTGCCGCGACGCCTCCAGTTTGCGCTCGAGCTCCTCGATCTGCCGCCGCTGCGATTGCACGATGTCCTCGGGAGGCTCGGAGTTCGCGCGGGAGTCGGGGGAAGCGATCGATGCGAACGAGGCGACGGACGCCGGCGACCGCGGCGGGTCCTCGTGTTTTTCTATGAGGAATGGGCGCAGCCGGCTAATGAGCTGCGGCTTTGGTCCGGAGACGCGCAGATTGCGTCGTTTACATTCGGCGCGCAGGTCGGACACCTTCATGTCCTCGAAGCGCGCAGGCGGCGCGGCGTGCGCAGATGTCGCGGCGACGGCGGAGGTCACAGGCGGCGGAGGAGGTGGGGGCGGTACGGAGTACGCGTCGGACGAGTCCGAGGCGACGGAGGCGGAGGAAGGCGCCGGGGAGGCGGGCAGCATGAGCTGTAGCAGAAGTTGCTGTTGTTGGAGGAGAAGCTCATAAGGTGTCTCCGTGGAGTCTGGGGGCGAGGGCGCTTTGTGCGCGTTCGGGGGTCCCTTGTACTCGTGGAACTTGAACCGAGCTTTGGGCTGATGTTGCTTATGTTTGGTTTTCTTGCGGTTCTTGTCCTTGCCGGGTGCGGGATGCTGCGGAGAGGCGGCGCCGACGGGCGAGAGAGCGCAGGGAGGGGAGGGCGAGGGCGAGAGCTCCTCGGGCGGGCCGCAGTAGGAGGAGGGGTGCTCAGGTCGACCGGAGGCGCCCTCACAGGTGGCCTTGAAGGCGAGGGTGCCACTCTTGACGGCGGTCTCGATATCCTCCTCGGTGTGCAGAATGTTCTTCTTAATGAGCTCGAGCGGGCCGGGTCGGTGCGACAGTTGGTCGTTCAACTGGTCCGCCAATCGTGCTTTCTTCAACATCCGCTGCTTCTCCGCGAGACTCGGGTCAACGTGGCTCTCCTGTTCACCAAATTATAATACTATATGTTATCATTACACAAAAAGTATATATAGAAAAGAAACCAAATACACTACTGCTAGTGTTTAGTAGTGATTTTTACACATACACTTGAAAAGGAGTGTCTATATATTTTAAACCTAGACGTAAATATAAAATTACCTACTGAAAAATTATTAAATTAATTTGAATATAACGATTTAATTCCCAAGCTCGCAGTTTAAAACTAACTTAATCATGCATAACTTGCATTATATAGAGAACAAAATACTGACCTGTTCCAAAATATGTCTCCGTTCTAGTTCCTGACGATCCGGTCGTCGCTGTATCTTCGCTTTCAATAAATCTCCAGTTTTTGCTCTTTCCAGTTGCTTAGACTGTTCAAAATATGCTGGCGGCGTCTTAAGGGCTGTGAAAAAATAGTTTAACAAACGCATTAAATTTACTAAACATATTTATTACACCAAGGAATGAAATAAACAAAAAAGGAGCAATTTGCTTGAGATTACCTACTTTACATCTAGTTGTCGTTAATGGTCTCGATAACATAATATTTCGTAGAAACTTAATCGAAAAGATAGAGCAGTTAACTTAAGCGTAAAGAAGATTCAACACTTACGAGGCATGATCCCCTGCGCCACCAACTGATTGATGGGTCGCCGCATCATAAGTTTCACCTTTAGTGCTATAAAAGAAAATTTTAATGGCTATAAATAAATATCAACAGAATGTGGATTTATAATACAAACTCCTTCAAGCATAATCAACATTATAAAGTGTAAAAATATTTCCTCAACAACATAATAATATTATTCCACATATTATAACTCTAATATACAGGCGCGTTTCAAAATACTGTCAATTTTGCCAGAAGTAAGGTATCGCTCAGAATATAGACGATTGACGATTACCTTTTGCATACAAACAATACGAATACAGAATGAGTATGTCGTCTGTGTCGTATACATTGGCGTCATAACGCCAGGTAACGAATATGACCGCAGCGAGTAGAGTAAATAAAGATAAATAATATGAAAGGCTACGTGATCGATACGTGTCGCGTTGTGTTACGATTTATCGATAATTTCAGTGGATGAGTGTAGGCGAGGGCGAATCGTGCGCCTTAGTCTTGTTTGCGTGTATAGACAAGCGGCGAGGGACGGCGAACAACGCTGGCGCTGAGCCAACGTAAACACTGCACAAGGAAACTAGTGTTATGCCGCGACCGTATTACAGACGAAACATTCACTACCACTGGGCCGAATATTGTGGGTTACTGGGCGTCGACGACAGGTTTCATCGCCGTTTTCCTCTTGTAGGTATTCCTTATTTTTACAACTGTGCGGTAGAACGATTTCTATAGGTAGGTACTACTATATCAAAGTGGATAATATTTTTTGCATTATTAATAATCAAGTAGGTAACCAGTATAGTTATTCGAGTATGTATACATAAAACAAAAATAATTTAAAGACTTATTTGGATAGTTAGAACTACATAAAACAGGTAAATGGGCCATTATAATTATATAATTATCGTTTATCAATACAATGTAAACATGTTGACTTTTTAACGCCTTCGGCGACTGTATCTGTCGATCGTAAAAATGTTCATTTGTTTTACGAAGACATTGTAACATGTTCCATTCGTGTTTATTGTGTTGACAGAGGCTGGCACCTTGTTTATTCGCAGTGCACGCGTCGGAAACACTACAGCCGGATACGCAGATGGAGACCCCGATAGCATTCTAATACGCCACTGGACACCCGCCACCATATCTTATACTGATCGCGAGTCGATGCGAATACATTCAGCCAAACTCTTGCAAAACACATTCATAAGTTTATCAGTAGGTACGATAATACCTAATTGTAAATTAAGTAATAACTTCTCTGATCGTGTCCATGCGAATCGAACTAAATTATTTTTTAATATTATAGCGACATTATTATGGCCTGTTGGTTTAGTGGTCAGAGCCCCTGACTACGAAATCGGTAGTCGTGGTTTCGAATCCTGCTAGATATCAGTGTGCCGAACACGAGCATTTGTAATACCCAGTAATAGTAACCTAATATATTTATGTAGGTACGTTTATTCAGTCAAACTACAGTATTTTAATTTATTTACTCTAGTACTCATAGCTGCAAAGCGTAGGTTGGAACTAGTTTGGAACTAGATAAATTAGTATGAAATGTCTAAAAATATTTATTTACTAAGAAGTGCAGTAACAGGATACCCGGATAATCAAAAGGCATGTGATAGAATGGGCACTTACATTCCTTGTGTTTGCCCATGGCGGGCTGTAACGGGCTTTCGTCAACGACCACCTTCGGCGGGGACACGCGCGGTGGCGAGCTCGCCGATTCGCTGCCGCCGCAGCCCACCTGACGACCCGCCATCTCCTCTGCACACGAACTGAAAATACAACAGTATAATATATTTTCGATAACATACTATCTAGAGCACCTACTCGTACTAAAAACACGAAAGCTAGTATCGGTGTTAAAACCAAGTAACCAAGTAATTTGGTTCGTCATAGTTCTTTATTAGTTCTGGTAAATATATGGAACGCCAATGCAATGGTTTGCCGAGTTACTCTTCTAAATAATTTATGGTGATTGGGAAAAACTTTTTATCAATTGCATGCATTATTAATTTTAGACTGTCTAGGTGACCTGGTATTTCATTTTGTTGGTCTAAATATGAATATATATACATTATAATTACCTGAAGGTATCGTCAGAGTGTGATGTGGCCGGTGTGCCCGGGGAGGCGGGCGAGGCGGACGAGGCGGGCGAGGTGGGCGAGGCGGGTGAAGCGGCGCGGCTGCGCTCGCGGCGATGCTGGGGCTTGAACCACTCGGGGTAGATAGCGCTTAACGTCTCCACGAGGTCGTGGTCCAGCGTGACGCGCCACGACGCGCGCCCTTCCGGGCCCTCCGAACCACCGCCTCCGCCACACGACGATCGACTCTCTGCAAAATAATAACAATATTTTTTTACACATATATTGATTTCCTTTTTTTTCTGTTGGGGTCTAAGAACTCCTCGTCTCGTAATTTGCTAACCCACATCGGAACAACGTGGCAGATCTCGACCGATCCTCATCTTGTGCCTATCTGTGGGATAATTATTATAGGCTAAATTAAAAAGTCCGAGTCGCAATTTCGTAATGATCCTTAGGGTACACGGATGGTAAAAATATTCTTGATTACACAATGTGAAACGTAAATGATGTCAAATACTGCAAATAGTATACACGTCCATATAGACAGTTTTTGACACGTATTTAAATTGCAACCAATTAAATCACCTATTAATCAATTATATTTCTACAGGGCATTGTACACGTCAGAGTAGGTACCTGGTGTAATTACTCAATCACTTTTATTCAAGAGTGTTCGAATATAGGTATAGTCAACAGGAAAACCACTGAGCTATATGACATAACTATGTATATCTAAATCAATGACGGTTTTTCAAAAGCAGATATACAGTCCTGGAGCTGATGTATGTACGTATGATAGGAATCATCGGAAGTGCGTACACGGCTCAATACAGTAGTAGGTGCGGTTAGGCGTGGTAAGCTCATGGCCAAATTTACTATGCGACAAAATCAATTCATACCCGTTTTATTGGTTTAGGTGCAGTTGTGTAATAGGTAGATAGTATTGTAATACCTGGCACTCACACCATATTGTTCGACGTTGTGATATACCGGGATTATCTTCTCGTTTTATTTAGTTTAAAAAAACAGATGACAAAACGCATTTAGCTCAATCAATAAAAGCTAAATTTATTTTTATTGGCATTAAATATAAATGAGAATAGTGGTACTCTATGAACATAAATAGAGTTACATACAGGCACAAATGTTAAGAAAAGTACTAATAAAAAGGGAACATAGTTTTGACCATTCCAAATACGTGTAATGATGGAAGTATTACGTAAACTTGCAATAAAGCTGAAAATACGACGCGGAATAAATAAAACATCTGTCGGCAAATGTGATGTATAAAAGTAAAAGTTACGTAAACAGGTGCGGGCTTCAAAAACTTATAAATATAATATTTACCTTGTTTGTTGATAACACAAGTACGTATTTGAAATCGTTGTGGAATAATACAGACATTAAATGTTTAATATATTAAAGATTATTAAAAACTCAAGCTTATAATTATAAGGTTTATATATAATATTTTCGATAAAATTTTCACCAGTGCCCTGGTATTTATTATGCCATGGTACCTATATCCATGTGCCAACCTTCAGCATACATGAAACTTGTAATTAGCTAATGTAATCTTTACGTCTTCTGCTTTGTAGATATCTGTATATCATAATACCGTTTTGTAAACAAACCAGCGCACGTGCGTACCGCTGACTCATTACGAACTACCTATAGTGCGATGATAGTAAAAAAAACATGGTGATAAACACGACTATGGGTAAGTGCAGAACAATAATATGGTAGTTTCTAATACCATACAGTCGAAATGGGATTCATCTGTCCACTAAATCGTATTGAGATACTCGAGATCGTCAATGTACTTTATAAAAATCTACAAAATGTACCATTCTGGCGTGATTAATATCGGTAGAGGGGTATTTTTTAGAGCTCTATACCTAAATCCCGGTCAGTTCCACAAATAGAGCAAAAAACATCGCAATAAGAGGTTTCTAAATTTATGTCTCTAGATTATAAACTTTTTTTAAATATCATACCTAAATTATAATATAATATTATGATTTAAAATCTGATTTTGACAGCAATCTTTGGATACAAAACAAAATATGTATATAATTAATGATTGATTTGCTGACGACAGAAATCTTCCAGAAAAACATGTTTTCAATTTTATTTCATTCAACTATGCGCCTACGAACGTTTATTTACAGAATAGGTAATAAACCCGCATATTTTTTATTATTTTTCTAGTAGTATTGGATGAATGTATGTATCATTCTGTCGTTACAGCGAGACAATAATCGAAGCAATGATTTGTCACGTTTCGTCGCTTCCCACGCTTTAGCTTTGTAATGTTTACAAGACAAATGTGTCACTAATTTAGATATAGAACTACTAGGCATTGAGTACAGACAGCGTCAAATACTAAGGAGCGTATGAGGTGCTCAGATACCTTAACTATATACTACGAAACCAAGAATGTTGCGAATGCAGACTTTTTGACGTCCGATTCAGCGGATACCATTAAACATTACTTTCTAATTATTTTTTTACAATACTAAAATCGAAACGAAACAAACGAATAACAAAAATGTATCCGCTAAACGAAATTCTTATCGGTTAATGGCGAAAACATCTAGCACGTGGCGTAATGATCCTTCAGTACCAAATTGTACTGAATTGTTCAATATCCGCATCCACGTAAATTCCTCATTGATTTGTGCAGATGCCAATATCTGCAACACTTCTAAGCGAAACGTCTGTATTGTCAACAGAATTAGAGCGTGGTCTGATATATTTGTGCACCCTGGCCGTTCACTTACATTTGACGCTGACTGTACCTACAACTAATCATGAATAAGTGCACACGGTCCGTATAAAATATTAGACGTGTATTTATATGCAATTATTCTGATTTGAGTGGTCGATTTAATCTTGTCTATTTGATCCTATTACTAATAAAATGGATTAGGAATAATAACAAATAAACTTTCCTGTGGACTTTAATTTGAAATCATCATATACAAATCATAAGTCATTACACGACTTTTGCATTACCTAACCGTAAAATGAGTATAATGTAGATCAAGGCTTAACGTTTTCTGTGAAGTCGCATCTACACATAAGTAGTGGAGAATTACTAGAGGATAAAATAAAGTCGGTAACTTGGTCGCATGCGCGTCACGTCAATCAAGATGTCATCTTCGTCGCTAGAGCTGCTTTTAGTTTGTTTTTTGAGATTTCTAATAAACGCGTAGTGTAGTAAAAATTGAATATTAAACACCAATCGGACACAAACACGATGCGCTGTAGTGTACACTCACAATCTCCATGCAAATAACAATAATTTAAAGTGATCGGAAAAAGAATAATAACTGTAACCTTTCAGTGAAAGAGACTGTAATTATGAGTGGCCTTGATATTTTGTTGTGCCAATTACTCACAATCGTGATTTTCTTACCACGTCATTTGTTATGATACATTATGTAAGAGAGAGGTTCTTTGAAGGTCCGCGTCATGGAGGCTACACGAAGATGACGTCACGTGTGCACACGGTACCAACGGCGTGGGCGCAGGCACCTGTCGCAGCCCACGGTAATATTGATCCTGGTAGCTCATGACCAACCTATTTACGATCTATAATTTAAATTTCTTAGTGATGTAAGTTGTTATTTACTTCATGTTTTCAATAATTTAAACCAATAATAAGAATAGTACTTTCAATCCAACATAAAATTAAACACTAGGTGCTATCTAGACGAGAGTTACAGGTACCTATTAGACTAATTTCTTATCAGTTGGTTAAGATAAACACTTTTTTCCTCGGTTTTTAATAATCTGTTGCCGAAAAGTTTTTTTTATGCAAGATATAATTTTATAAAATGAAATACATTGTATACACGAAAAAATATGTATATAGTTTTTACCTATTCTATTTATGTAGGTAATCGTTTTAATTTAGCCTAGTTTGTGGTCTCTCATGTCCATTGAATATAAACAAACCTAATTTCAATAATTTACCTTTAAAAGTAATAATTGAGAAAACAGGTAAGAACTTTTCTAAAATGTAGGTCGTCGGCCATGTATCAGATGCCCTGTTTAATTAAAGCGTCTATTCCAAGACAAACAACAGCATTCACAATTCTCCATAGTACTAGGCTAAATATTATTTGTGGGACGAATCTCGGAAACGGTCGGCGACAGAGGAGTGACCCCATTTTGACGCCTTGCTTGCTAGAATAACTACCTGTCACTACCTCTGATAGTTGAACTTAACATTTACTTATTCTTTACTTTAGTGTATATGTACCTATGTACTAGCCGAGGCCCGCGGTCTCACTCGCGTGGTATTAACGAGTTATAGTTTAACGGGAATTTAAAAACATACAAATAAAGATTACGGCTTTTAACTGACTAAACTAACTAGCAGACGCCCTTGTCCGGGTAGTCAACAAGGTTATAGGATTAGGGCCAGCGTCCATGGCTGACTCACTCATTGTTTAAAACTTGGAACGATACTGAATCGAAAAGTACAACGCACATACGATTATCGCTAATAAATATCTTGATTTTTATGTAAATTACAAACAACAAAGTGGAACCCAATAAGTAGTTTAAGTTCCCTTTCTTTGAAATGAAATGAAATTTTGTACACTTGAGCCGAAGCTCATGTGTAAAATTTGCACCTTTCAGCATCCAAAGGTTTAAGTAATATTAAAGGTAGGTAGAAGGCTATTGTTGCCTGATATGAATATACAATTCCATATTACTCATATATGATAGTTTTTATTAATAAACCGTCACTATGACATACTTAGTAGACGTAGGTACAGTCCCTTGCCGCTACAGCGTCCAAATATCAACTTTTATACTTGACTTAGCTACTTACACCAACATGGGATTTTGAAATTCTCCTTGCAGCACGGTGAGTTCAGCTGCCGTATGTTTCAGATTAGGCGTGGAGAGAAGCAGAGTTTGGTCGCTTGCACAATGTGTATAAGTTTGGCATACCGAACTAGGCTAAATTTGGATCTCAATTGACTTTCGTAAGTCGATGAATGAACGGCCGGCAACGGCGAAACTACGCGGTTTCCTTACCTAGCGACCATTCATAGCAGCAAATTGATTTCCCCATTTGTGTTACTTATTGATATCTACGATTTCTTACAAAAGGAATCAGTAATGTTATTATACAGTAAATACTTACTACTTCTTAGCAATTATTTACACAAAATAAATTGAAATTTTCTAGGCATCTATATTGTATGCAATCCGTGATACGATTGGATTTTATCAGTTAATAATGGCCTCATATCATAAAAAAACTGTTATAAATATATCATAAGCGATGCCATTAAATTGCAGATTCCATGTCAAGAAGAAACCACTACTAGATAGTCTATCGATATGATAACAAATTATTTAAAAAAAGTAATATTTTTCATAGTAATATATATAAATCTAAGGCAAACCATAATCGGGCGATGACGTAAAAGGATGTTTTCATCGAGTCTGTAGCCGTCTGTTTATCGTCGAAATACAGTTAGACTACACCCAGTCCGCTTCTATGCCGGAGTGCAGCTGTAAAAACACTAAAAGTACCCTACTTTACTATTCGCAATAAATGTACAATAGAATGTGTGAAGTTGAGAACTCATCTGTTGCGCAATGATCGCCCGCGCAAATTACAACATAATAAATTAAAACAAAGCAACTTGTAGAATTGATGTCATTATAAGTACATATTTTCAAAAAATCCAGGTAATAAAAATGCCAACATTGACGGTAGAGCACACGATATTGTTGTCTTACAGCAGGTGGATTCTGCTAATCAATGTGAAATGTTAGTTTTTAAAAGATTGACATCTTTGAAAAACTAACAATTCTCTTTAAGAACCTAGAATAATTTAATTATGAAGTCATTGGTTATATTATAACGTGTTATTTAGGCGATCAATGTCCTATATTTGGAATTAACGTGGTATACAGGGATATTATCACATTAATTCCCACTCACTATGATTAGAAATAAAATCTCTAATACGAAACGTGCTGGCTCGTTCATAGCTCACTAAATCATTTAAAAATACGTACACAGAAGTTAGCCGCCGACTGTCCATAAGTCACATAATAAAATGTTGTAAAATAAAAATACGCACCACCTCGCCACGTCCAAGGCCAAGGAATTTTATTATTTTTTCATTCAATATATTTATATACACTTTCGGAGATACTCATGTGTTGTATCCCATGCTATATGAACTGTGTCGTATATAAATGCAATTTTAACCAGCCTCCAAAATAATATAACAAATTCAAGTTATCCGATACGTAAAAAGCAAGAAGGTATCTTATGATGAATAAGATAGACCTTTCGTATTACTAACAAGATTAAATTATTAAAACCGCCATTATCTATTGTTCATTGTGAAATTCTGACTGACCATCTTTAAAGTTTCGAATGGGTAGGTAGTGTGTACTTACCCGAAGTGCTTATGTTAGTAGTTCTGATCAAAAGGTTCAAAACTGGGACCAAATCGGAGTCGTCAGTTCAGCATGCAAACAAATAAAGCAATAGCAGACAAAAATAGAAGCAATAGAAGATAACATAAGTCCACAAAAAATATATGTGCCTCTTATATAAACATCGACCCTCCCTATTAAGTTTTTTTTTACTTTATTAATTGATTCTTTTTTCAAAATTAAAACGAAAGATATGCTATTTCTTAGTTTTGGAAATTTCATTCTAATAATATACGTACAACCTCGACGTGCCGCGAAGTTAATTGTATGAGATAATAACGGCGACTGATTAATCTGAATTTATAGTCATTGGCAACCGCGCGGAACTCACACTCGACAATTAACTGAAACACTTGTAATGTGTCTCACAGAAAGAGTACAAAATATCTTCACAAGCGATACAGCTACATTTCATTGGCAAGGCATTACCTTGATAGTTGCGAATTCAAAACAACGTGTCCGATTAAATCGCCATTCGTCATTCAAGACAACAATACGTATACCCAGACAATACCTCATGATACAAATATAAGTCTCATCGAAAGATAATTTAAAATTAAATTAAAATAACAACCGCAAATATTTAGACGAAACACTACAGAATCAGGTTAATGGGAACATGTCAATAAAGTCTTCCAAATTTACAGGTAATCAATCAGTCAAGACAAGATGATTTGCTAGTTTTTGGTACAGTACTTGTGGTACTAGTAAACGCCATTTCATCGACCACCCGGTGGTCATCGCACGTGACGTTTCCCGCTCATCCGTCACTATACACGTGCAGTAAGGATCCGCGATCTGGCACGTAGCCGCGTCACGGTTCTATGTTCATACATATTCGTGAAATTTTTACTACACATATAACATGGTCGTATTTCAAAGTCGAAAATAAATGTCACACGCTCCTTATTTTTCTGAAAGTATAATACTAGAGGTATAATTATATCTAACCCCAGCATACATTCAAGACTAATAAATAATGTTCAACTACATGCGTGATTTCAATATCGCTATCATGGTACGGCAGCTAGTCCGCCACGCGAATAACATACGAGCAAAACAAGCTCTGTTTTAGGTCAACGTTGAACAAATACCAAACGGGTCGCTCGGACGCTTCCGCGGTCTATTTCTGATCTGCATTAAACGTCGTCGGGCGAGGACTGTGGTGCTACTACGACTTTCGCGACGTGCTTGCGCCATTTTCAAGCACCTGACGTCCTGTCACTTTTATTGCATTTTTGCTCTATTTACCTTATTTTAAATCGAACCATTTAAGAATAATTCTTTTTATAAGTTCTGGGTGAAATTAACATCTTGACCTTTGTAAAATTTTACTTGATAATTGATGAAGCTTTCCACAATAATTGCATCTGTGACAATTGTTTGTGAACAAACACATTCACATAATATGATCGAAAAGCTTAAAAAGCTCAATAATTAAAGAATAGATTATATTAATACATTAATATAAACTACAAATGTGGTCAAGATTCTGAGGAAGGATTAGATTCAGCGCATGTTGCGTAAGCAATCTCAATATTTCGCGGAGCAGGCGCCGACTGCGTTCGGTCGTCGTCTCCACTCTATAATCTAAATAAGGAGCCAAAGTTCAACGGCCGACTCAACCGACTAGGAAGAAATTTTCTGGAGACATCACACAGATTTACAAGTCCACTTAAAGAAGATCATTGCCCTAACAACGTGCCAAAAATGTAAATGGAAGATTTTATGTTATCAAGCGATTTTCTCCAATCACAGGTAATTCACATCACGATAATTTATATGGAAGCTATACGGTATGAACCTGAACGGTCTACGTTAGGATATTATCATTCTCTGTAATCCAAACCAATTCGAAACTTTTCGATTTATTAATACATATATTAAGTATATTCTGAATTATTAAAATTAACTTGCTTAAAACATATTAGGTATTCATTGTTAAAGAAACCCTAATAGAAATTGAGGCGTTAAATATCTTGTTGTAATTCCTGATCAAGGGTTACAAAAACTATGTAGTTGCAATTGGTTCTGACATTAGAATTGCCACGACATTTAACGACAGGCAAATTACGATGTGGGAAAGTACGAATTCACTACATCTCCAATATTTATAACATTGAAACGTATGGGTGACTTAAGAGTTAACCTACGGCCCTTTTAATTAACTAGCAAATATACCACATCAATCCATCACCACAAACTGACGAGTGTTATAGAAACAAAGAGAAATACCATGAGCTATTAGCAACTAACTAGGTCAGCGTATACCTGTCTTCCATCACCTGGTAGAGCTTTGCAAAAGAATATAGTTCTAAAAGTCAAATGTAAGGAAGAATACTTTCCCTCGTGGTCGCTGTTGGCGACGCGAATGACGTAGCCTGTTGGCAAGTGGCAGGGTGTGAGACAGGAATTGCGTAAAGGTGTCGTGAACACTTCATTCGAAACTCACTGAGAACTTTTCACGACAACGAAAGTACAGAAATACCATTAGCGTCCGTCAACAATGTCAAAAATAACTTGAAATAGTTACACGCTACTAATCCACTGGGCAATTTCTTTTTTAATTCATGATTGTGGAATACACATAGAGATACGCGAGGCAGTTAGGTACCTACACCAAATCGATAAACAACGTAGAAAATATAAGTCAACACAAGATTCTAATTAGTACCAATATACATAATTATTAACATTACTAATCACAATAAAATGAGTATATCAAAATTAACTATACCATTAGACATCAGAATCAAGCTGCAACATCTACATCTAAGTAGGTATGTAGTACAATAGCAGGACGAAAGAAGCGACAATACCTAAGCAAAAGTTGGCTGAATTATTTAACAAACTACGAAACCTAAACGTGGAAAAAATCTTGGACTCGATCCAAGCAGCTGATTGATGAGGATGGTCATTTCGTACACGGCCAATCCCGAGTTTTTCTTATTATTTAGCAGAGTAGTGGACTGGTCTATTTCTGTGACGCGAAAACAAGTCACCGCAAAATATGCCAAAATATGTTACAGAAATTTCAATCGTAGGTGTTGAGCACACAAAAGCAGAAAAATGTAACTGAGTGATGATTAACTTTTCACCAAATACAGTTTTAATTATCATACAGTAAAATAATTATAGAAAACTACTGGAAATGATAAGTAGGTAGGTACTTAAAATGTAGAAGCGGTCGAATACATATGCAACGCGACCTACTCTATCAGTTTACTCACTTCAGACAAGATTTATAAAATTCCGAATGAAAACATTCCATCTCAATAAAACCTTTTGCATACTATAACAATTTCAAAGAGTAGAAAACGAATTAGACTAAGTATATAATATATATATATATATATGGACCGTGTTTAACATTAGTGTGTCAACCCACAAAAAATCGGGTTTTGAGTTATGAATGCAGTTTTATTAAATAGATCATGAGGAATACAGCAGTGAAATCCATTTTTTTTAAAAAAAATCGTAGAATATTCTAGAGCACAAAATTGGTTATTGCTTTTTTCCTATGTCAGATTTGTATTTTTGCATTAATGTGTTAAGCCACATATAACACATTATTGCTTATTTCCCATGTCAGATTTGTATTTTTGCATTAATGTGTTAAGCCATATACCTATCACATTAATGCAAAATTCTAATTTGTTGTTTTAAAACGAATAGGTACCTATACATATTATGCACTAGTTTTTAGAAAATGTAATAAAATAAACAACTAACGCATTAAAACTTTAATGTAAATACTTATTTATTTAAAGTTTTTATTGTTGTATAACATGTATCAAATAACATTATAAGTTCTGCTAAAAATGAGAAATAGGTACAAGTTAACACTAACTTATTTTTTATTACTTATTATTATTTTTATCATATTAAATAAAATATTTTAGGGTTCCGTATCTAAAAGGAATAAAAATTAACCCTTACAGGATTACTTTGTTGTCTGTGTGATCCTTTACCTCAGTAACGCGTGGAGGTAGGTATCAAACGAAAATTCATAGTAATATCAAATACTCAGGACTACCGTCCCTTGAAATTGTAACATAATTACAAAAAAATCGCCGACGCAATCAAAAGGGCCGCCGTTTATGCATAGATACAAACGTCATTAGATTTAAACGTGTGTGATAAAAATTAGAATATTATAATAAATAATAATATTAAAGAATGTACGAATTGTCGCCACAATTTATCAACTCTTCGAAAAATGGTTTTTAGGTGGTTTATTAACTTTTTAGGTACGGAAGTATATATTATTGGTTTAATTCAATATGATAAAATAATAATAATAAATCAATTTGGTTGAGCTTTTAAGTAATTGAAATAATATAAGTGTTAACTTGTTGTACCTATTTCTCATTTTTAGCAGAACTTGTAATGTTATTTAAAACATGTTATAACAATAAAAATTAAATAAATAAGTACTTAAATTAAAGTTTTAATACGTTAGTTGTTTATTATTTTACATTTTCAAAAAAATAGTGTAAAATATATTCATTATAAAAGAACAAATTAGAATTTTGCATAGTGTTATGTGGCTTAGCACATAAATGCTAAATGTAATAAACCTTATAGCCGATAAGCATTAACCATTTTTCTGCATTTTCTATTTAATTATGAATTTATTGAAATAAATACATTTATATCCTTAATCTAGGCACTTCAACAAAAAAAATGATACCACATAACAATATTTTTTTGCTTAAAATAAGCGGAAAAAGAAGAATGTTCTCAAAAAACTTTAAGCGCCGATATCTCAAAACTAGCTTGGTGTGGGTTGAAACACTAATGCTAAACACGGACCATATATATGTAGGTACAAAAAGTTACATAAATGACGGAGTACTTGGAAATTTATAAATTACAAAGTGTTTTTTTACTAATAAAAGAAATAAAAAAAAGAAACCATATTAATTAATATAAGAAACAAAAGAGATCAGAATGTTCTACTAGTCTTAATTAAAGATTTGTAACGTAGGCGGTAGCGCAGCAAATGCGCTTAGCGACCAGATAAATCTAAATGCTCTACATTTTGCAAACTCTGCGAAATGAGAATTTTATACGCACGAAAATAAAAAGTAGCCAACTGCGCTCCTGTATAAGCAAGATTTTTTATGTATTGAAATAAATGAAGGTCAATTTCGCGATTGAAGAAAGAAATGTTTAGCACGAACGGTATTATTAAGATTTTTATCTGAATTAACTTAGTTGGTTCTTTTTTAATTTGAATGATTTTACTGTTCTCTTTAAATAACACAGGCAAAGTACATTCGTGGTTGGTATCGTCATGGACTGTGCGTGACAATTAGTACGTTCACCAAAACAATGAATAGGGTTTGGTTGCAAAAATGAGCGTTGCCATATTGCTTCAACCTAAAATGTGCTGCTACCTTTGTTGTTGGTAACTTTAGCTTCTTATGTGAAACGCTCACATAGAATAGGTATTTAATATTAAAAGAAGAAATCTATTGTGATCTTGTAGAGAGTTAGCACCCATTCTAAACTATTAATTTGTTATTTTTATTTCTACTACACAAGGAATTATAAATTTTAATTACGTATATTATCTTTTTTCTGATTGAAAGTACTACTAATGAGTGTTTGTCCCAGACTTACCGGAACATTGTAGATTTGCCAAAAAAAATGCCGTTCGGAAAGAGGAACGTGAAGGTTAATTACCTGAAAATGAAAAACAAACAATCAGTAAGTTTTTGGGTGACAATTTTAATATTGAACAAATAACGAGTATAATATTAAGAGTATTATACTAGTAGGAGACATTAATAATTTTACATTGATTTTCTGATAATCATAACATAGTAAAGCATTATTATCAACTCTGTATGGAAAATAAAGTTAAGGGAAACACTTGACTGTCTCACAATACTCTTAATAATATGTCAGCGGAAAAAGTGCAGAAATCAAAATATTATGTAGGTAGTACAGGACCTACTTACAATGACTACGTACAGTAAACAATCGCTACCTATTAATTAAAAACGAAGAGATTTTAAAATAAGTATGTACTGTAGTTACTATTCAGATATCTACAGGTTTTTTATATAGGTATAATTATAGATATACAGAGGGTTAGAAAAATAAACTCAAAGGTACTGGCGCCTGGCTACTATTGTCAAATGGCAGTAATTGAGGTGAACATAAATAGACAATACTTGGTAAACAAGTAAGACAGTAGCGCCGGTACGACCTGCCCACGCGCATCATGTTTGTGTGCGCAAATGAGCCCTAAAGATATTTTAGCGCGCTTACTAAACCGAACAAGCGGACACAAACATAAGGACGCCATTATTAAAAAAAATCGAAAATCGAAACTTAAAATAGGAAAAAAATCCTTAATTATAAAGATTCAAACACCTTTGATAACTTGTGAAAACTTCCTATGAGTAACAACATGAGCCAAAGGTTAAGTACCTAACTGAAAGAATATCCCAAAATACAAATTAAAAAATAAATGGGTATTTTAAACGACTGTTATATACCTGTACCTACTTGACCTGCAGCATGACTATTCAACAAGTCATCAACGATTTACCTGTATCGTTTAATAGGTCACGCGGCTGAAGTTCGTTAATCTCTGGACTGACAATTATTTTCGACGAGGCGACGGCGCACTACGATCAGTATATCGACAAGCCAAAAGGATCGGCCATTCTGGCGGTGTACCAAAGAACGCAATCGCCAATCTAACTAATGTACGTTTCGAGACCCAAGTTGGCATTTTGTACGGCAGTGAGACCTGACTAATCGATCTAATGGTTGCTCATTTTTAACAATTTTAAGTACGAAAGCAAAAGTGAAGATAATATAATAAACAAGCTTATTAAACAATCTCTTATAACCAATGCCAATGCCCTGACAAAAAAAATGTACTTACATATTTTTTATGAGAACTACTCTTTATGATACTTTATTACTGCAACTTTGTTGGAGTTATACGTGACGACTAAGGTTGGATTTTTCACAAAAATATACCTCTAAAATAATTTTTGTTTGGAATTTAAACAAAAAAAATGATTACCAAAAAATGGCCATACTTCATAGCAACGAACGCATGTCCTCTCTAGGAGTCACAATCCAAATCATGACGTAAATTAATGTTGTGATGGCGATCACTCACTGGAAAGAGCAACCAAGATTAACAGAATACGACACTTGACGCACGTTAGTTTCATACGAACAGTTCAATTTAGCAACATTGTAACACTAAATTAATGGTACTCTGTTGATTTTGGACGTGTTCGTAACGTTTGAGATATAAATGCACACCTGTTACGCTATTATTATTCTTTAAAATATCTATTTTTGGTCTTTTTTTATGTAAAATAACGTTTTAGTTAATTTTCTAGCATTTGTAACTATTTATTACCAGGATGTACCTATACAATGCCTGAGCGATATTTGAATATATGGATATTTAACATAGTAAGCAACGGGGTACAGCTAATTTAAAACTGCGTTTGAAACTCTAATACTCTGTGATTATACATGGCATTATCTAGTGTAGGCATATCTTAGCAAAGTCTTGTAGTAACTAGGTATGAGTTACGATTCAATTGTGGGCATCCATCGCACCTAATGAAACAATTAAACGGTTTCGCAAACCCTTGTCCGTATTTCCATCGGCGGTCGGGCATCGAGCGAGCCGTTGCGAAATCCGCGTCAGCAAGCGCCAAACGCACCCGGTCCGCAGCAGGGCGGCAGAGGATGACGCCCTCAGATGACACCGACCAGACAGAAATAAATGTGCAAGCTAAACAAACCCGGCATTTCCGGCGGGCACGTGTGCTCTGACACAATAATATAAAATTATCTGCAAATAAGTTAGCACATTCCAATTCCGGCCGAGTGCTTGGCACGGTGAAGATTCACGTTTGGCGGCGATACGCCATGAATGGGCGTAATATTACGCAAGTTGGCCTTTTCGCTCCTGAGTCACTCGTACGGAATTAACATGTCTAGAGTGGTCTCGATTCCCGCACCCTGCAGCTGTATTGCATATTTCACAAAATATGATTAATGTGTTCTCATTGCAGCGATTTGAATTAATTATATTTGACATCATTTACGTTACGAAACCGAAGGTTGCGAGTTCATATCGTCCTAGAAGCAGATTTTAAAGTGATGAGCACGAGCATATGTAGCTAAAAGTTGGTAGTTTTATATATGTAATTTTGTATATTTATCTATCATAATAATACAGTAACCAACTACAAACTTTGCTTAGTTCGGGACCAGAATTTGGTGTAAGTACATACTGTTTTAAATTACTTATTATTTTACTATACCTACTAGTAAGTGGACATCTAGAACATGAGTGTTGTGCTACTACTGAAATTGAATTCACATTTGATCATGAACATGGATGAACATTAACGATATGTAAATGAAAGTATCAATACCTATATGTAGTTCAACTAATAACATGCTCGCTGTCGCTTATGAGCAGATTGGCAACAATTCGCTGCGTCTATCTATTTCCACGCAAATTATCCTCTTGCATGAGTTATGGGCACAGTGGCGTTACGACTCGTGCGCATGTTTGCCAAAACAAGGATTATTACTAACCCAACATCAGCTGCTGGGTGGCATGAAAAATACTAAGAAAACTGTTATAAATGTTTAAAAATCGGTAGCAATGTGATACTATATTTTAAAAAGTAATAAATTAAAATAGCTAAACAAAACTCTACATAGGTTCAGTTGTTCCTATGTAGACTATACTAAGTATGACAACAACTTTAGCTCCGTGTAATACTCCGCGACGATACCCTCTGAAGACCGATTCAAATCAATCTGAACTGCTCGCTGCAAGTTTTAACCGTACTCTATAACGGATCGGCAACGAATATTGTATGAGAAAGGTTATTTTTGCCGTCGTCCAGGGTCGCAGCACGTAAACACTGCCGATACATTGCCGAAATGCCTCGAAAATGCATGTTATGCGCAAGCACGTACCTATTTTACGGATGTTTACTATTATGATTATCTGCTCCGCGGGTCCTACTATAGTCCGTTTTTAGAGTTCTTTACCCAAAGGATGCCAAGGGACAGTCTATGTATTACCCTCCACCATCAGTCCGTCTGTCACGGTGTCTTGCTTTTGCATTGCATTTAGGTAAAATACTCAAGACACTTAATTTTTACGGAATAATATGACTACTTCCCCGATTTTTAAATACCGTTTGATACTTACTATAAAAATGGTTCTAGAAGGTCCGCCAATACACATAACAAATTAACCTAAATAAATTTTAATAAAATTCTTGCTCCTTTATAATAACGAATTGACTTTTTCCAGATAAAATACTTAGCTACCGGTCACTTCATAAATAACTGAAAAGCACAGCGCGAGAGAAGTAGTATTAAGACGAATTGTGTTACCCTAATATTGTCTCTAGCCGAGCTCACTTTATTTTAGAATATATTTGGAGATGCTTAACGTTAGATGTCGCGCTAGTGGCATCACATTAATTTAACAGACTTATGAAATGCCGCACGATACGCCCTCGCTTAGATACCAGCGTGTTAAAATAAACGTCAACAATATACAGAACCGCTTCAAGAATCCGATTGTCTTGTGCCTGCTATAACAATTCAACAATTAACTAGTCAAGCTATTATATATCTACTAGACTGAGACACATTTGAGTGTTGTTTTGTTTTTTGTCAATTAAAGCTATATTTATAGGTAGTTAGTTTCGTTGCGCGTATTCGAAAGCTTTTAATTCAGCTGGTAATTCGAGTGAATCAGGAATCACGCAAATGGCCCGGCGAGACAGGTGCACCAAAGCGATGGCCAACACCATAGTTAGATATCGACTTTCAGTGAGAATATTTTTTTTTATAGGAAAAAAAAATATTTAAATATAATTAATATACAAATGTCAAATTCACAACGCAGGCTTCGTCAGTTAACATATATCATAAAATCGGCAACAAGCTTCGAAATTTCTTTATAGAACATACCTATTCATTAATTAATTAATTTAGTATTGAATTTAACGAATAAACGACAAAAAGACTAGAGCCACCTTTCTAGATATTTTATATCAGGTCAATAAACACATTCTTTTTAAATCTGATTTAGAAGGAATTTTGTTTCATTTAAAACTAATACTAATATTTCAAAGAAGTATTTTGAAAGACGACCGAAATATGTCTAAATGCCACTTGGTTGATAGGTGTCACAGAGTTTGGCCTAAATACAAACTATCTTTGGTATAAATGATATTATGAAGCATGCGACATTAGCAGATATTAATATTATTTACACAACGCGCTCCGGTGGGAATCGAATAAATCAAAAGTGAATAAGTTCAGCATATCGTATGATGCACTGAGCTTAGAAAATGAAAGTGGTTTGTCAACGACGTGTTGACACGGGTCCAAGATGCTGTCGGTAGATATCGGTAATATGGTTAGCATGGCTAGTGTCCCACTGTTCCTTGCGTTAATCGTATCAAAAGATCCACTACTGCGATGTAAGTTTAGTACAAAAAAAGCTTAAAACATAATATCTAATCAGAAAATCATAAACTAATCGGGGTCAAGGCTCATAATTAGAATGAACTAATTACATACCCACACTGCTGTTATTATTTGAAATTTACGATTTGCCGACTTTTATAATCTTCAGTGGTTAAGCTTATTTTGTATTCTCCTTTAGATAATTTACTACAAGACATATATAACATAATCAATAGCTATCACCTAAAAAAAACTATCTGTAAGATAGATTGTTTAAAAAATACAACAATAAAAGTTGAACTAATGATACGAGGACAATTTGAATTCAACAAGTGGTTTATATGTGAATTACACAACCACGGACAGTCAGTGCCAAAATTCTATTTGTGACGACAAACCGAGACGGGTAGGTATATTTAACTGCCACCCATAAACTGTCGAATACTGTCTCTGACAACATTGGACGACCGCTACTTTATTATCAACACACAACAAGGTAACTAATACACAGATATTCCACCTGCTCACAAATATAGAACAAGAATATACCAACAGAGCATTGCTAAACATATCTATGAATTATAAGAATACTACCATAAAACACCAATCGATTGAGTACAAATGATTCTACTCATTTGAACTTTGTAGGCTCCTGATAAAATCTTTATTCCACAAACTTATCACGTAACTAAACTTCTGTATAAATGCACTATTTTGTGGAAAGACACAAAGTAAGACAACAAAGCACCAATTAAACAATAAGCTAATGAAAAACTTCCATGTATTCCATGTTATATACACACTTTAGCAGGTAACATACATACGATCCCCAGAATAATGTGTTTGTTTGTTACTCCTCAACACCAACATTCCATTCCTACGTGCGACTGAATTACGCTTAACCTAAGACATTTCTGCAGACCGGGTCACAAATAGATTACTCTCGAGTTCGTGGGGAAATTACACTCGAAAAGTACTTATAATTTAAGTAATATACATAATATTTTGCAAAACTGGAATACTATGTATGAACTAGTAATTAGAATTCCTTTTTCTTTAATGGCAATTTCAGATGTATATTGTTAACCTAGTGACTATATAACACGAATGTGGGTAGAGCCCGTGTGGGTGGACGATTAAACCGCCCCAGCGGACAAACGAAAACAACTCCTCCGTTACAACATTTTCACTGGAACCAAATTTAAGGAAAATCGAGGTCTCGCAGATACTGAATCGTAAACAAAACGTGATACTACTAATACGAATAAACTGTGTCAAAACAACCACTACCTTTTAACACGTTATGATTTATTGCTTTTGTGATATTTAAATTTTCTTTGAAATTATGCGACTTGGACTTTAACGACGTAGAGACTATTATTGAAAGTAAAACGTAACAATTTATATATAATTTAGATCAGAACTGAAAACATAAAATAAAATAAGACCCTTAACAAATATTATCTACGCAGTTCAAATTTTAAGAAATTTCGACTGAAAACAGGTTGTTAAATTCCTCTTTTAAGGAGGCGAGAAGGAGGGTTAACAAAAAACACTGTGGATAGTTCTACGACTAGTATTACCAACGCAACGTGAAAGTTAGAAAGAATAAGAGATGTAAGAATTCTTGTTATTGTTTCACGCTAAAACTGTTGAGGGTAATTGGATAAAAATCTGATTCCAAAATGTCATCTCATTATTTTAAGCTTTTAACTTAGATTAACACATAATCTACTATTTCATTAAAAGCAGGTGAAGTCAAGGGGCTCACCTAGTTCTGCCAGGTAAGAAGGTATTTGTTGTAGGCTACTTCACAAACATAAAAAGGTAAAAAAAATTACAAAATAACATTTAATAGAAATATAAATGTTGTCCCAAACAATTCGACAATTCCGAATGAGTAACGTTGGTCTCCGGAAACGATGAGATGACTGATGATTTCATCCGAGGCGTCTGGGACCGCAGCACCGACTGTCTCAACCCGAGTCTCGGCAAGCTATGCTAATTAATTGGCGTCTGTCATGCCGTGCGTAACGGCAAGTACCTACGTGCGTGCGCACACGCCGCCCTAACCCGCCCATAGATTAAATATTTTCAGAATTCAGACATTTTTTCTGACTGTTCCATATTAATAAGAATGTCAAATATTTACAAATTACAATGTAGACAAAACAGACAAGATCATCGTTCGTTGTAAAATAATGGGACCAAGATTTTAGACTAGCAAAGCAAGAAGTCAGTTAAGCACATCACAGGTACGGATGCTATTTTATGCGTCTGTCAATGAAGACGAAGAGATTTCGTTAACAATTGCAAATAAATAAATAGTAATGCAGATATTTACTACGATGTATCGAAATGCGATCGACAGCTATAGTTTAAAGACATTAATTAAATGATAACGATATTTGTATTAATAATTTCTGATGCCTTCACGGTTATTTTATTGGATAATTGAATTATTTGTAACAAGACAGTAGAAATAATTGTAATAAGAAGCACGATGTCTGGCTTTAAGTTATGGGTGTGGGTTCAACTCCCACTGTAGACTCGATATAGGTACTTCTGTATATTAAATATCATTAATAAAACAGATACCTATTAAAGTAATTAGAGATTCTATCTTTCCAGTGGGTAAGTAATGAAGTTATCAATATCAATTTCCCAGAAACATTCCATATGCCAATTGCATGATTTCGAGGCCTACTATAATCAGAAGTAATAAACCGACTAACATCAAACATATGGGGTTAAATATAAGTATTATTATGAAGAGACGCGTGCGCCGACACGCCCCAATTATGCAAGTGAGACAAGTGTAATGCGAAGTATGGCTAACGTGTGTACCGGGCAATCGCCAGATACCGAATTATCTTTACCCATCCTCATGTCAAAAACACTTCAAAACATATCATTTACAAAAATACTTTAGATATACCTAAGTAAGTTTATTTGTTTTTTTTTCCTAATGCTATCGCGTCTAAACCATTTTACCGATTATAGTGAATTTTAGTATAATGATAATGGAATATTTCGAAATATAAATGTAGGAAGAGAGGGAGACGATAGGAAAACCGAGTGACACGACACGCCCAGTTGAAGAATAATTTTACGAACACATTTAATATTAAGTAAACATTATATTTTATAAGCCTTCCTATCCTATAATTTTTTTATTTTTTTATATAAATTAAATCCAACTAATATTATTTGAAAAACAGATAAATATCCAAACAAAATACATATCGAACCTTCACATTTAAAGGAACTGTGTATGTTTTACTCTTTTTTTTACACGGTTTAAAAACAATACAATCAGGTAGGTACTTAAACCCAACAAGTGTTACATTTACGTTAAATGTAAAGAGTACAATTAAGGAGCTCTAAAGACAACTTGGACGTCGTGAACATGTTTACGAGCAATCAGTTACATAAGTCGGCCCACTCTGTAATGTTCTTGCAACTATTTATATGCACTTTCCATTCCCGACCGCAGTGACACATATCACTTACTCCAGTGAATAAGGAGATGCTAAAGATAATTCATAACATCGTAATAAAAAAGGAATGCAATAACCCAATCAATGAAGTCTCAACTCAAATTTTTGACTTGAGACTTCATTGATTGGGTTATTGCATTCCTTTTTTATTTTCCTTATCTTTATAACAGATAAGTCAATATATATAAAAAAATACTATGCTAACTAATAACTTTAAAGTTCTTTGACTTGGTCCATTCATTACGAAAACAAAATAAACAGAACTGGAAAAAATCAGACTATTAATATAGAATAGAAAAGTATGCTAATTGATTTTCGTACGACCTCATTTTTAAACCCCTTCCAAAAAAACTGCAAAGGTACTAATTACCGGTCAGTGGAGGGCTAAAACAATTTTGAACGACTTTCGTACAATGACCGGAGTATCCAGATACTAAGATCATAAGTCAATAGGCATAAAAGTCAATTTACCTAGTTCTAAAAAAAAATGAACAGATGTGACGTTCCCATCGGCAAATAAATGTAAGTGTCAAAGTAGGTGGGGGTACAGCTGTCTGTCAACAGCGCACGTGGCAAGCGCGCGGGCGGCGATTAACACACGCGCCGTAATTATACAGTTCAAACGGTGATTCGACCAGCAATTAAACAAGTCGATGGCTTTATAGTCAAATCACCTGTGACTGTAGAAAACGAAAGTTGTGTTCACATAAAAAAGCCAGTTAGTAACTACCCTTAGATAAATTAGAATGTAGAACTAGAAAAGCTGAAAACTCTCATTGAAAGAATACTCATGTAGGTATATGTGTAAAATGAAATTGGTAACTTTATATACTTATGTACATATTTTTTACTAAAAACCTCAATGATCTTTTGTCATAATAGATACTGTACTTACATATATATATATCAGAATAATCTCTATTGATATACCTAATAGTAGTTACCTACCTGTATAACATTATAGGCAATAGGAAACATACAAGAGAAACATCAGAAATCAAAACACACAACACTTAATCGAAATTAAACGACTGATAAAATCTGTTTGATAACTGTTAACGCTTTTCGCGAACCAAATGTACTTTTTTTTTATAATTCTTATCAATGCAGTCTGACAAAAGTATTAGATAGATAATAATATGTAGTACGTTTTTCAGTCAATACTGTGACAGGTCGATCACGTTAAACTGTGTATGGCCTTTGACATGAAAACGATGAATAGATTAGAGTGAGTTACGATTGAGTTATTGAAGGTAGTTAAGCAATCCTACCGTCGCAGTGTCTGCAGCGTTTGGGCTCTGGGGGTGCGATCTCGTCGCCGAGTTCGCGGTGTCGTACCGGCATGGCAGCGCATCCCGCGCCGGCGCCGCCACCCGTGCGTCAGTGCGACTCGCGCGCTCCTTGACCGCTGCTGTAGCGGTGGCGGCGTCGCGGCAGCCACTAAACTGATCTACCCACCGCCCGCCCGAACCGATAGGCGGCGCCCATTCCACAGTTTATTTTGGGCGGCTGTGACTCATGGCTCGAACTGCCCGCAACGTGCGGCGCCCGCGCATCTCAGGCTCTTCACTACCCCGGTTAAGCCTGTGCACTTTTCACACCCCGTGATTTTTTTTCGGCCTTCGTCCATAACTTTCGATATCTTTCCTAGCACATTCGAAATTAATTTAAAAAAAATGACATTTTAGATCGCGTGTGAAATCGCCCGCTAGAAATTTTTCGAATCTTCATAGATTGCTTTTCATTTCAAGTACGTTTTATTTAAAGCATGAAAATTTATTAGACGGATTTTTACATTATCGTTGAATTTATAGACCTGTTATGTAGGTATCACCTACAATTCGCCTTAATAGTAAGTAATTATTAGTTATCATCGCCAAATTTATCAAGAACACCTCACTCTCTAAACTGATCAAGAAAATTAAAATCACTTGAAGCGGAGTAGGATAAATGGCCAATTTAAAGCTAACATAGGTACTTTTCATCATTGTTTGTCAAAATACTATTTATTGTCTCTTGTCATCCTTAATAGAAAAGAACACCATCTACAGTTTTCCACGCTCATAGTACCTATCTATCTGATGTAGGCACATGCAAACATTTTTCTTTTGTAAATCTCATATATATCCCTTAATGAAATCTTCAAAAGCCTTATATAGTCACTTGTGTGTCTGTTTGCTTGTCTATCGGAGCTGATTAACTCTGAAACTACTAGATCTTAATCAAGTTGAAATTTGGTACACATACAAGTATATGTATGCCTGTGATTTCATTTGGGTTGAAATAAAAAAAATGCATTATTACACAGAATTCTAAAATAAGGTAGTCTTATTTAAGATTCTGGAAATTTCGATTTCTATAACATGAATATATATATTTGAAAAACATAGTGTGTTGCTTATGTTTTAATGCCTATGTTTTTTTTACTATTGCTCAATTATCTACTCTTGAAAAGTTTTGTAAGCATGAATTCCAGAGAAAGAGGTCAGTTTGTTTGTTAAAAGGGAAAAGATTCCACTACATCCACAAATAAAATAGGAATAAAATATAGGCCAAGGGCAGTCACTTAGGCAATAAGACATTTTTATCTTACATTGTATGTACACTATATTCAATAAAGTGATTGTTTTATAATAGTAAGCTTCATATCTAACATTGCTTTTTTTTATTATTATTAACACCCAAATTACAATTCTTATCAAGTGGATAGTATTTTTAATTATTACTGCAACTAATAAAATATTTAATATATACCTTCATATTTTTCTGTGTAATTCTTATTGTTATATTTTATTTTAATTAACACATTTAAATAATTGAGTTTGAATTGGACCTCATTCATTAAATATAACAAAATATCTTTTGTCATGATAAAATAATTGGTTTAAAATAATTGATTTATGTATTTAAATAATCTCCCAAAATCAAGCTCCTAAATGTAGATCTTTGAAATTAAAAGAAAAGTATCGAACTCCAAGATGGATAGGTATGTGATGTGATACATTTGGGGAAAAGAGATGGGCAGATAAACATAATAGTTAATCTATATAACACTTATGGCCTAGCATTTTGGGGATCAGCTTTGGAGTTAAGGTACAATTTCAAATTTTAAATTAATATATAAACACATAATCCCAAAGCCCGTAATTCACTCAGGAAAGTCTTAAAGACAAAGAAATTCTTATCTTGGAATCACTATCATAATTATGTCCATAGAGTTATTATATACATATATAATTATGTAAGAAAGAACCTACAAAACATCTTTATTAATTAGAAAAATATTCAGACTCAATAATACTAGCATGTCAATTAGCAGTGGATAGTCCATTGAGCCCCATGGACACAATGTTTTTGTTATAAAATTTCTATAATCAATCGATATGAACTAATAAGACAAATACTAATATTACAAAATCCTACAAAACTGTTTAAATATTTTAATTTACTTAAATATAAATATATAAAACTGCTTTTAATAAATAAATCATTCAGAGATTGTTATATTATGCCGCTTTCAGATTGTTTTATTTTTAAAAATTTTACTGAATTAATTATCTTGAACACATGTACCTTATTCACTGTATATATGTTATGACACATAAAAGCCATAAATGGTACCGATAATTGATAATAGGTATGATTAAAATAAAACTAGAAAACTTTAAAATGGTGATCTATTAAATAAACATTGGATATAGATTCCAAAATTATTGGTTTTTTATCCTAAAATATTTTTTAAGATAACCTTAGAAACCCAAATGACTTCCTCATACAGTTTTTGGTTTTTGGTAATGTTGATCATCTATTTAGTATTGCCTTACTGTTATCATATATTTTAGGTTTCATACTAATTCAATATTATAGTGTTTTATTAGTCTCTCATTCTCTTTCCTAAAAGAACTTGTTATACTTAAGTATAGAAATATACTTAATTCAGAAATTCATTTACAATGTAGATGAATTTCTAAATGTATGAAAGAAATATTTACCAAGTAACTGGCACAACACACATTTTCATAAGCTAAGAAAATTTAGGTATTATTGTTTTTGTTGATTTGTGCATTATTTCTGTGAAGTTAATAATAATTAACACAGAAGGTGTCTGATTACATTAGATTCAATGACATGACAGCTGATTTACATGATGTCATTCAAGATTTCCAACTAACCTACATTATGCGCAGAAACTTAGAACTCAGGTATCCTCTTAAAGATATTTATAAATAAAATATACCTAAAAGTTATACCATAAAATCTACAATCAGAATTTATCAACAGAAATGTTAGATTGGCAGCCTGTGGGCGGCGTAATAACACTAACCTTTATATGAAAACAATATCTTCTTATGCTCGCAATGTTGTTCTAGTTAACTTCTAAAGTTATATTCCACAAAATCCAGTTAAACCACGTCACTGAACTTAAACATCGCAAATGTAAAAATAGTCACTCTCACTTCATCATTCAGCCATTTTTCAATAAACAACTCAACTCTCAAGTCTCAACTCGAACAGAAAATCGTAGTACAACTTTTTTGATCTGGCAACCCTGAAATTACAGATAAGTAAATGATGGCCTAATTCATGTCATATTATTATGTTGTCTACAAAGATAATTTCATATATATTATAGACAAATTATTTCCAACTTCTCTCTAAGATAAATCCACAGAATTAATAAATAGTAAATAATAAAATTAAACGGATCTGCCACACAATTTAATGATTAAACGAACTTACCTGTAAGTGAAGTTCTATCATAATTATACGATAGCTTTGTCCGAAGAGATTAGAAGAACACATGTAGTAGCACACACGGTGTCGCCATTAGCACTTTATTTGAGAGGCTGTATAACAGCATACCCTAGTCTTCTTTTTTTTTTTTTTATAAGTAACGTTTCCTTTGAACCGCGCCACCTATTCATTTAGTTCAGAGTACAAAATCATTAATATTATATTAATTGGGAATCAAAATAGGGTGGGTGGGATGCTAATCTCTTCGGACAAAGCTATCGTATAATTATGATAGAACTTCACTTACAGGTAAGTTCGTTTAATCATTAAATTATACTTAAGCTTTGTCCGAAGAGATTAGAAGAACACATGTAGATGTTTAGAGAATATAGTATAAAATCACAGTTTGATTAACTTGATTTAAATATTTATCAATTATGTGTTAATAGATCTATTAACAACATGAGAACTTACATGACACTATGTAGGTAGGTACTTAATAATAATATTAATGATCAAAAAAAATTACAACACATGAGAAGAACTTAATGCACCTCTTGCAAGTTCTCTATTATTACTATCTATAATATCTCGTTGTAAAAACGACCAAAAAAGTTTGAGCTAGCGCTCAAACCAGCAGTTTTCCTAATTATATCTAAAGTAACCCCTAATCTACTAGCCCTGGAAGCGGCTGCATGTCTTGTAATGTGGGCAGTAAAAATGGATACATCAACACCACATTCTTGTAGGGTATTTTTGATCCACCTACATAACGTTTGTGATGTAACGGCTCTATGTGGTTTATTTAAACTTACAAAAATGTCCAAATAGCAGCGCAAAGTAGATGCTAGACAAATCTCTGGTTTTTCATTGAAAAGGGGTAAAACTAACATTGGCTGTGTAGCTCCAATACGTGAAGTTTTTATTAAATCAGGAATTTTAATTCTAATATAATCATTATATGCTTCTATATTTTGAACAATATTTTTTTGACAATGTCTGGGCACTATGCGCAGTTGTTACAGCAATAAATGTAATTAGCTTTTTAGTTATTTTTTCTAAGCTTAAGCTTTCATTAGGATACCATCTCGAAAGGGAGTTAAGGACTATTAATAGACGTATATATACGTCACATTATATTTGAGTAGAGGTGGTCTTAATCTGAATACACCTCGAAATAATCGTTTTATTCGAGCATTAGTTCCTATATCTGATCCTAAAATTAATGACAAAGCTAACCTGCAGCTATTTAACGTTCCATAATTAGCGTATAATTGTGTTAAGAAGGCAATCACATTAGGTACAGAATTAAGACATATGTCAATTTTGCGTGTAGTACAAAATAAGTACCATTTCTTGAGGCATGTGTCATACTGTTGCAGAGAGCTATCAGATAGTGAAGCTAACATGATATGAGTAGATGCAATTGGGACCTTTTTTCTTAAAAGTGACGTCCGGATATTAATCCTGCAACCAGGGTAGTCTTCTGATGTGTCTCGGTTGCTAGAATGAGACATTATTAAATTTTTACTAGGTTTGAAAATCAATGGTCTGGAGACCAAAAGACTTTGAAACAAAGGATACCACGGTTGAGTGGGCCAGTGTGGAACCACTATTATTCCTGTAGCATTATCATTAATAATTTTTCTTAATGTTTTAAGGATAATAGCGAATGGAGGAAAGGCATAAAAACGGAATTTAGACCATGTTACCGTAAAGGCAACAACTACATATTATATTATGCATCTGGATCTCTATGCCAGCAGATGTACTTTTTACACTTTTTGTTTATTCTACTCGCAAATATGTCGATATCCGGACTGCCAACAAACCGGATAATCTTGTTATAGGTAGGCTAAGTCTGACAATTCCCACTCTATATTCGGATGTATACGCCGTGATTCTGCATCCGCCATATCATTATCGGCAGAACTTATATATGAAGCAAATAGGGTTATTTTGCGTTTTTCACACCACTGCCATAATTCCCTAGTAACTTTTGTGAGGTGGGGAAATTGAATACCACCCATGCGGTTTATGTAGGAAATAGCTGTGGTATTGTCAATTTCTGAGTAAAATTTGGTAATCATAAAACGATTTAGCGAAAACTTTAAGTCCGAAAAAGGTTGTCAAGAGTTCTAAATAATTAATATGTTGCAAAAATTCATCATCACTCCACATTACACTCGCACGTTCCTGTCCACTAACAGCATCCCAACCCGTAGTTGAGGCATCATTATAAATTTCTAAATCAAATGTATTTTATTTACTGGATGTATAATAGGAATAGACCACCATTAAGGTCAGTTAATACAAACGGTAATATATTCATGTAATTGTCATAGTTATCATCATGAATTAGATTTAAATATTTACATCTTTCTATTTCCTTGATATAAAGCCACCCATATTCGACAGCAGGGCAAACCGATGTTAGTAAACCAGCTCAGCGAGCGAAATCTCTTATCCTACAACGTTTTAATGTGATGAATTTTTGAATTGCAAATTGTATTTTTAAGATTTTTTCTGACTGTAAAGTAATTTCTAAGCGTTTTGAGTCTATAATAAACCCTAAAAATATGCAGGTAGTATCGGGAGACAGGTTACTTTTATCTACATTAATTATGAAACCCAAGGATAACAAAAGTTTAGATGTATCATCTATTTTTTGTAAACAAAAATTAAGATTTTTAGAAATCGAAATAGTAACCATTTATCCAGATTTATACTGTGGAAAGTGTCCACAAGACCTAAGTAGGCCAAGAACTGGTTTCATTACCTTTGTGAAAACGTAAGGAGCTGTGCTCAAAACAAAAGGCAAAACATTAAATTCGTACAACGTTTCATCAAAATAAAATCGAAGATATTTTTTGAAATCATGACGTATACGAATTAAAAAATATGCATCTTTCAAGTCTAATGTGCTCATATAGCTATCTTTGCATATCAATTTTAAAAGCAGTACGGAGATCTCCTAACTTAAAATGGTTTGTATATATGAATTTGTTTTATGTTTTCACATTTAAAATGAACCTTGTTTTGCCATTAGGTTAAGGAATTAGAAATATTGACAGAAGGTTTTCAATAGACTCTGTGTACCTTAATCTTTCAATCTTAGAAAAAGTATTTGGGGTAGGAGGTACCTGCAGAAATACTGGATGTGAGAATGGAATTTGATATCCTTCTATCCATGCCAGTATTGTTTTATCATTAGTTAAAAGTGACCATTGATATTTATGTTAAAAGAGTCTACCAACATAATAATATTTTACCGTGTCTACCGATGGCTGCTGTGTGATGGTGGAGCTCGACGCGACGATTGTCTCGAGGAGTACCCGCGACGTTTCTTCTGTACTGGCGCTGTGTCCCCTTCAGCCTGTGATTTTGAGGAGGAGCACGCCAGTTTAAATTTTTAGTAAGTAATAGGTATTCGATATATAGGAGTATTCTTTATTTCATTCCCTGATTTTTTTTTTTTTTTTTATATCCTTAACTGCTTTTAATTTATCTGCAAGTTGTTCAGTGAAGAGAAATTTGTCGATTCTGTAAGTTAGAAGTCCATCCTTCAATTCCTTTTTTAATGCATTCAGAATGAAGTTTCTACGTACCTGTGACTCAGCATGTTGACAGTCATATAAAATCTTACATGCTTCCATCATTACCTGTATTAAAGAAGTATTTCTATTTTGTTCTTCTAAAAGCATTTAAAGTCCTTCAGCTATGCATGAAATATCTGATGCTAAGTATTTGTTTTTGTTTAAGTTCTAAGCATTTATCTCGTTTAACCAATTGCTCATTAATAGCCACCTTTATTTTTGAGTTTAAAATAGGAGCATCAATACTGGTCTCAGGAAGTAAGTATTTTGCAGTAGTTAATTGCGCATTTCTTTATTCAAAACGACAGTAGCAGTATACTGCAGACGGACTGCGAGATCCGGTCGTTTTTCTTTTCCATAGACTTTCTTTTGCGTCGGATTGTCGCCCAAGATTTTTAATAACTCCTCGTCTAGAGGTATATCTAGCACATCCACAGGCTATGACGCTGCTGCGGTGGACGTAGTTGCAGATTCTTTAGTAATACCTGCATTTGGTAGGTCAGGCGGCTGGTCAACAGGTTCAGCGACGCAATCACTGGTATACTGTTCAGTAATATCCGGTATATCTGTAATAAGTAATTAACTTACCCTTAATGAAATATTTCGGTATATGGAATGAATTGTTGTACTGTTAATAGGCAAAATTGGTAAAGTGACAACCCCAAAGGATGCCCGCAATACCCAAGTATCAAGCCATAAGGTTTTGTGTCGAAGAAACACGTTACCCGGAGACAGCATGTTATAGCAAGACCCTTTTAAGCAATATTAGCAAAGTAACAGCCCCAGAAGCTGATCGCATTGCTAACTTAATACTTTTGGGTTCAAACCTTATGTTATATTCGAATATCAGTAAAGTGATAACCCCAAAAGTTACCCGCAGTACTGATCCATGACGAATATATAGGTTATTGTATAACGCCGTATCGCCGTAGCTGCCTTCTTCGTTTACCGTATGCGATACAGGTGAACGTGATCTATTACGTCGATAGGGCGATCTGGATCTCGAAGACGAGGCCGACGATGACTCTGGCGATGAAGATGGAGAACGTGGCCGGGAATGTCGCCGGTCACGTTGTTTCCTTTTAGCATGTAGGAACTTGCGCTCCAGTTTCTTAAATTTCCGAGCGAGGCACTCATAATCATAATCACTTGAATCCGAACGAGCACGTTTTCCCATGCTTAAAAGGCAGAATTCTATTTTACAAAATAATTAAGATTGTGCAATGGCGAAGCACTGAAATGTGAATGAATAGGTGGCGCGGTTCAAAGGAAACGTTACTTATAAAAAAAAAAAAAAAAGAAGACTAGGGTATGCTGTTATACAGCCTCTCAAATAAAGTGCTAATGGCGACACCGTGTGTGCTACTACATGTGTTCTTCTAATCTCTTCGGACAAAGCTTAAGTATAATTGGTATATTCTCTAAGGCGCAACCCTCTGACTTTACAGGAGGCACACATAGATATAGTATGGTAATACCAAGGTTAGGTACAGATCTACACATACCCTTAATAAAGTAATCTGAATTATCTGAAGTACTTAACATTACAGTTTATCTCATTATAAAAAATATAAAAGTACTTACAGCGACGTCTAACGATTTTAATGAAATTTACAATAAAGGGCTTTGCGATGAAGGAAAACTTAACTATAGCTAGGTCTCTTTTTTGAGAAGTTTTTCTTTAATTTAACGCAAATTCAAAAACTGATTAATAAATCCGAAATAGAGGATTTAGTCACGGATTAACGTAAAGCGAATACAATGTAGATAAGCTTCATTATCTATACTAATATTATAAAGAGGAAAGGTTTGTTTGGATTGAATAGACTCCAGAACGGCTGGACCGATTTCAAAAATTCTTTCACTGTTGGGAAGCTACACTATTCCCGAGTGACATAGGCTATAAAAAAAAAGATGATCCGAGCGAAGCCGGGACGGACAGCTAGTGTGTTACTTATTATAAAGACCTACGTACTTACCTTATATTTTAAACAAGTAATAAGAAAACAATTTATTCCATAGACACATTTTAATAATAATTATATACTTTTACCTACCATATTTAGTTAAATACATTATTATTAATATGTATTAACAATAAATGTACAACTCGGTATTCTGTATAATTAAGTAGGATAAAATACATTGAAGGCATCTAGCGTCACAAGTCTACATAGAACAGTATAAGTAATTTATTATTAAAATAATATAAAAATAATCATAAAAATGCAGATAATATTGCGAAATAACATAAACATTAAATAAATTTAACACAACAAGCCGGGAATCCGTAGTTCGCGTGAATTCATCAGCCAATAAAAAATACAACCTACTTACCCAAAAATTAACAATAAATAGAAAGGGTTTACTGGAATAATGTCAGTTTTCCAAGCCAAGCGAGCAATTTTGAAATAATCCCAAATTGGATTGAAAATTGTATTTAAGACCTTAAATCACATTTTATCATTGCTGCAGTATATCTTTTATACATAAATAAGTATATATTATAAATAGTAGTTTAACAAAAAAATAACAAAACATTATTCTGCTTGGTTGTATTAAACATCATATCACTTGTTATTTAACAAAACAGGCAAACAATTGGCAATTTATATCTTTATAATAGGCGGGTATTTGTCATTAATTTACTTACTAAATTATTAATGTATCACATGATATCATATATTATGTATTCAACTAAAGTAAGTATGTATAGAAAGAAATCATTTTTATCAAATATCAAGAAACTAAAGACATTCACACTAAAACCGCTCGTAGGATGTATGTACTGTAGAGTGGCTGATACTAATTTGAGCGAAATAATGTGTAACCATTGCGACACAGTAAACAAAATGTCAAATTCATAAATGAAAATAAACATTTCCTTAATACATTTACATTATACAGATCAAAACAACTTTGGTTGTGGCAGTTTGCTTTTACACAATAATTTGCTATTAAATACTTCATAACACCTACATATCATATGACTTAAATATGTTTTGGTAACAGTAACTACTATTTACCCCTGAAAATATATTTAAAATGATTCTTGATTAACAGCACATGTACCATTTTGTTTCAGGTGTTCTTTCTGAATAGCTTTCATTGCAGCAATATCTTTCTGTTCCTTGCGCGCGTTTCTGACCTCAAATTCGAGTCGATGACGTATTATTCGTTGAACAATATCCTCTGTAGTCATGGTGTTGCCGGAATTCAAAATCTATAAAAAATAATATTACTTAATCAGTTCGTTTAAGTATATAGTTAGCTATATATTCTATTAAATGTGAACTTATAAAATACATAGGTAATAAAAAATACTATTATTTTGAAACACCCCTTAATATTTTCGTTTTATTTTAAACTTTTATGGAAAACGTTTTCAACTCCCTTTTTCTAGTCAATATCACACAATTCTCTAAGAACTTCTTCCGATTAAGTGAAATTCGACAGTAAAAAAAAAATAAGTTTCAATATTTAGGCTTGAAAATACGTATGACTTGTTAATTGAAGTGTACCTAACTTTGTTTTATGTTCAGGCTGGCACGGTTGACTTAAATTACCTTAAAGCAACCTCGTTCTTTCGGCACTGCATATGGGTCAGAGCCATCTGCGTCTCTCGCTATGGTAGTGGCGCCATGACAGACAACTTGCACCTTGAAATGGTCCATCAATTCGGCTGTGACACTATATGGCGCTCCAATAACAACTTCATGAACATACTGAAAAATAAATGTTTGTTTGCAATATTTTTCGTAGGGTAAATTTGTATAGTAGGTACATAGTCTTCGAACTAAATAATAATTCATATATTTTATTCTTTGATGTAGTAAGTATAAATAAACTCTTAATACTATTACTAATCAATGTTAAAAGGAAAAAAATCAAAAATACAGTAAGTCTAGGAGAAGGTAATTGTATAGATTTACCCATTACCTTGCATGCGAGTACAGAGAGCACACGTTCGTGCAAATTCATAATAGGGTAATTGGACCCTTTGTAACGGTTAACTTCGAGGTCAGTGTGAAGACCAACTATGAGAAAATCTCCTTGCTTATGAGCAGCTTCAAGGAAATCAAGGTGTCCTACATGAAATAGATCGTAGGCACCCGCAACATATACAACCTGCAAAAATAATATCAATTGAAAAGGTAATTTTATTATCTATCTAAAAATATGAAATCTAAATGGTTGGGACCATTTAGATTTCATAGTTCTATATAAGTAGATTTGTAAGAAAGTTGAATTCTTACATTCATTATGTACCAAGCATTTAATGGTATCTTCCTAATTTTAATAGTTCATACCCTGTCTGTAGGTTTCGGTGAAAGTCCACTGCTAAATTGTATAATTTTCTGTGTAGTAGGTAGAAATTGAGAGCAGCCCGTGTGAGGTGACCGTGCAGTGTGGTCGGTACCGAGATTCGAGGAATGCTCCAAAGCCACAGAGTATTCTTTGTCACCTCTCCTGGAATGGAGAACACGCCTTAAGTGTAAAATTTAACTCATAAATGAGATAACAAATGAACGCTAATATATTAATTATGAATAAATAATATAAACAAATCAAACCATTATATTATAGTGAGGATTTAGTAATTAAACACTACCTTATACCCATTTTAATTTTATAGTAAGCAAGACAAAACCGGAATGCTCTAATGTAATAGAATGTAATGATAATAACTATTTATTTTAATGAGCCCACAATAAAAATAACACCATACTTAGATTAATAAAACAAAGACATTACTTGAAATGTTCTCGGGTGAGTAACAACATTCTACCAACAAGATCTGTTGTTGAGACTCCAGCTGTCCTTTGAACCTCTCTGAAAATCATGTCATCAATTTATTCAGACTGCTATGCTGTCAATACAAAATGTGTTTACAAAGCCAAGACCTAATAAATCAAATGTGAAAATAAGCCCATCACTGTGCTGAATAAAGGTCTCCTTTATTAGTCTAAGCAAAATGGCCTTTACAATTACAATATTGAAAATTATTAACAAAAGACTAGGTACATTAGTAATATTGATTATGAAAATAGTCATACCTATATCTTCCTGCTTTTTTCACTAAATGATATGTATCAATTCCATCTGCTGTTACTGTAATATCATCTGTTAAAAAGATAAAATTGTGAATTAGGAACAGAATAATCAATCGCCACCAGTATCCTACTTACTTATTTAGTTTGACTTTCTGTGATCTTCTTGTACTATAGCTTGTACTATTATATTTTCTGACTATAGCTACTATTAATATATGTATAAGCAATAAAGTTAGATTGACAAATAGAAAATAATGTTTTTCCAGAACAAATTATAACACTCACATAACAGTAGTAGGTACAGTACAGAAAGTTTTTTATATAGGTACTTATACAGAATTTTATAGAATTAAAAGTGTAAAGCTAGTATAGTAGGTGCTCATATTGCTAAAAAATGATATTGTCTAGATAATATTAAAGGACCTTGTATAGATAACATGAAAGATATTTTTAAGTTCCTGTTTGCTATTACCAAGAAGTAAACAATTCAATTAAGTTATATTTACTTTTTTATAACTTTAGTCGAAGATAATTATATATGTAATAATATAAATGAGGAGTGCCTAATCATGAGACTTCATTAATAATAAATTCTAAATAATTTTGTTATGTGTTCCTGAATATGGATATTATAGAAAACTTTATAATAGGTATTTTCAAGAACTATGTTTACACAATAACATTGTAATTTCTGAAACATTTGCAGTTATTATACATTGAAATTAAACAACTATCTATAAAAGATTTAACTCAAAAATTTCAAATTACTTGCTGATTTTTCGAAAATGACATTTCCCATACTCGTAAAACTGACCTAACGATAGTCTAGCACTGAAGTATTACACTATAGCATCCACAAATAAAATTTGTGAGTTAAATCCATTATAGTCTATTTAATTCCAATCCAAACATACTACAATTGTTATCCTACCTCCATGTACACAAAAATCACATTGGTACTTGTCGAGAGTCTCCAATGTTGTCACATAGGGTGCACCTTCCACAACCTGATCCACCCATTTTATAGCCCGCACCATTTTGTAGCGTTCTTCTTGAGTAAACACTGGAGGCCCTTTGTGCTTAGATATCTCTTCATCAGTATGGACACCAACAATCAGTACATCACCGAGAGCTTTCGCTTGCCTTAGTGAGTTTGCATGCCCAAAATGCACCATGTCATAACTGAAATTATGTTTGTAAAAAATGTACAACACAATCATAAAATTGAAAATGAGTTGTAAATCATGTTGAGTAAACAATAATCGTGGTTAATATGCTAGTGGCGGATGTTAGGTTTTGTAACTATTTGCAATAACCTGAAAAAAAAAATACTAATTGACCGACTAACTATAAAATATGTCATCGAACTATATACAAAGCGCTATACACTTTTTTTGTCACTAGTATAATATGCGTTATACCAGAATTAAGATATTGTTGTTAGTATTATTTCAAAAACAGCGGAAGAAACAACGCAAAATCTAAAAAAAAAACATTTACTCACCACCCATCACCCCACACACGAATTTGCTTCTTTCCTTCTTTTGTGTCGTTCATATTTTAACAAACACGTTAATTACTGATTAAAAGTACAATATGATTCAGATCAATCATATACTGATTCAATAAGATAATTAGCAAATAAATCGAAAATTTTAGCTTGTCTCCTCAATTCACGCCTCCACTTCAGCGATCTCGCAAACCGACTGTCATTTATTTCGTATTGGTATGTCAAATAAGATTACGTCAGAAAACGTACGACTTGAGTCGTGTTTCAGTAGCTAACTAGATAGTACCAATAGGCGCTACTCAGACAAATACGATGATAATGACAAATGGTAGTCAATATAAAAATGAGTCATGATAGGTAGATAAATTAACTTCTGACATGAAAACAATAATACTTTCGTGGCCAATATATCTATGTATTTCAATTTAATCGACTTGGTATTATATAGATCAAGCATGGATCTTACAACTTTTACGATAGAAGAACTAAGTAGGTACCTAGCGAGCTTAGAGCTAGCGAGACTTGTTTTTTTTACAGGTCCGTGTGAAGTCAAGCCGTGCTTTACTTTTTACCGATATACCCTACCTACCTACCATAAAGTTTCATTATGAGAGTAAATTTATGCAGATTAAGTATGTATTTATTTTTAATTCCGGGAAATCCCGGGCCTATGAATATAAATAATTATTTTTGGTGGTTAACTGTTATTAACCACCAAAATTACGTCCACGTAAACTGGTATTACTGTTAGTTACGTCACTGGACCCGCGAACTTTAGGTAGGTACTTAGGTATATAAGCTCTACGGGCTCTACCTGTTCCGAGCTCTGGTAATAATCGCGAAGGCATGAGAAATTGAAATAATATACCTACCTATTATATTATACATTGGAATTTAAATTTTTCAACCGCGAAGGCATCAGAAATTATTATTAAGTAAATATATTATATTTTTTATACTTACCTACCTACTTATTCATAACAAGTTAGGTAAACAACTGAAGTCAGAGTAATACATTCAAGTGATTAAGGTACTATCAACTGTGCTGGCGATGTTACACCTTTAAGGCAATAATCGCTTGCACGACCCTGGTACCTGGCGGCTGTGTGTGAAGCAACAAGTGCAAGCAATTTTTTTCTAAAATGGCTTACCCCGAAAGCATCCGATAGTACTTACTTAAATATTAAATAATTAAATACCTACTTGAAGTGAATTGTCGATAAGACTGGCAGCCCAGGCAGATGTATTTTATTCATCCTTTAAGGAGATAGTCAGGAATAACATGTTATTTAAGTACCTACATAATAATATGGCTTCTTAGTATTAACTAACACTACAATGTAGGTACTTACCTACTCGCTTTTATAATCTAGACAATTTCATTGTCAATTGTCTAGATTATAAAAGTGAGTAGGTACATAATTATCTAATCACAACAACAAACTACAGAGCCGACCTATTGGCTTATTAAAATCACGCCACTGCAGACAGCGAATGCGAGAAGTTTGTGCTTGCGACAGTCTCTGGGTGCCTGGACTTTGACTACTATGCGTTGGAGGGGTTACAAATGTTATCTCACATTCCCAGTTTTTATAGGTCAATTACTTCTGTTGTTGGGTACTTATGTACCTACCTACCTACAAACAAAATCGGCAGTAAGTAGGTATTACTTCTGAGACTGCGATGTACCTACAGATAAAACACATAGGTAGGTAGGCTGTTTGATGAAGCTGCTGATACAAGTTCTTTTTTAATTTCTATTAGGGAGAATTTTATAGAACACGTGGTCAGCAGACTATTATTCACTCCATGTCTTTTCTCACATCTATATTAGCTAAGTAGGTAGTTATAGGTATGTCTCACATCATTTATTAAGTATCTCTAAGTATACCTATTATAGGTAGGTGGGTAAGGAACATGAAAAGATCATGATATAAGTAGCTCAATTAACTTATAATCAGTTACCTATAAATAGAACAAGACGACATTTAATAACGAACAATTTAATCCTTAGCATCAGACACACCTCCATTGGTAATTGCGAAAGTTGCTTCGCTTTCAGGTAAATCCGGAGAATCGTAAATTTTAGCAATTCTATTTTCACCTCTACCTTTTCTAAGGGAAATTCTAGTGGTCGACGCGTGCGCAAGGATGTTGCCTCCTATGGGTTTTTTAGGATCTACTTGGAAAGACAGTGTTGCACCAGGATCAGCAGTCATTTGGTTCGTGATAAACACAGCTACGTTGTACTCTTCGGAAATCTATGGAATGGATAATAACTTCAAGTAAGTAGGTATAAAGACATAGATATAGATAAGTAGGTATGTTAAGAGCAGACTAAAACATATTATTTACATAGTTCTCATTAAAGTCATAGACCTCAGCGTGCTGCGCAGCCGGATACTTCTTTATCTAATAACTGGTCACCTTATGATCTTGAGCTCATTACGAAATATTCTGATAATTATATAACAAAATTAGGTAGGCTTATGAGCATTTTTAAGCATCAAGTTAACTTAAGCTAGCAAAGGTTTTTTGCTATATACTTAATAGTGCTTTTAATAGTTAAGTAAGTAAGTAGTATTCCAACTAGGTACCTACTACCTACGTAACGTACTTACGTAGGTTATAGGTAGGTGTAGTTCTAGGTAGGTGCTAAAAAAATAGACGTAAGTAGGTACTACTTACTGTTATCAATTATATTTTATACGACCTCTTACTAAACCTAATGAGGGTGTCATTAAATACCGAACTTTTAAACATGTAAAGTACCTACATATCCTCCTGAGTTGTATGTACTTAACATAGGTAGGTACCTATAAAATATAAAATATGTAGGTATTTAGTGTAGACACCTCACGCAGGTACCTAAGTACTGTAATAAATAAATACACGAAAAGTGAACCTTGACGTGCAGATAAGATGTATCATAACTTAAAGATAAGATAAAGAAATACGCAAAATATTTAGTAGTAGGTACTTAGGTAGGTAAATTATTCACACGAAAGTGAGTCAGCATCCTAGTAGTATTGGTATGCTGAACCTTCACACGTGTTTATTGAATTACTGATTCGTTATCGGATAAAACTATAATTGAAATAAATTCTGCATTATCGTCGCTATGCTACGATTTTATCTACCCAGGTAGTAGAGATTTTATCGTACCTACGTAGGTAGGTTATAATATATGTCTACGTACTATGCGATTAGTAATTAATGGCATATCGTCACGTTATATAAAGAAAAACTGACTAGGATGGTTGACCCTATAGTTGACCATGCACCGGTTGTTGACCACTTGTGACTTTGATTCTCAATAATAAGATTTACCGCCGGTAGCCGTTATTTTTAATGTTGGCTATAGGTTTTGACAACTATATCGAATCAACCAATCACATCAACCGCTAGCAAAATATCCACAGATTAGCCAATAACTTCGTTTTACTTTTACTTGTCGCTGTTAGTTGTGCTTCAACCGCCATTGCAGTAAGGAACGTGCTTCGACAGGTAAGACTATTTTAATTGAATTTATGTGTTTTTTGTATAAATTTAGTTGTAATTGTTTGTTTTCCAAGTTATTTAATGGTTGTATTTAACGATTTCAATGTAATTTCAAGTGTATATTATTATATTTAATTTTTTTCAAGGCTGGTTAACTATAGGTAACGATTTTGTATGGATTTCCTAAGGTTGACCAGTTGGTCAACTATTGGCTCCTTGTACAACTTTATTTTCTGTCTTTTTTAGTTGTTTTTTTTCATAGCTATGGCATACTTAGATACCCCACTCACTATTTTATGGTTGATATTGCCTAGTTTTCAGTAGTTGACCAGTGGTTTGACATTGGTACTGCATACAAAAAAGATTTTCCTAAGTTTGACCAAACAGCTTAAAAATAATTTTTGTTCCATTTGTTGTAGATTAACTAGATACGCCGCCAAAAAAAGTATTTTTCAAATACAAAGAAGATGTATAAAAAGCACTTGATGAAATACAGTCGGGATGCAAAATTAGAGAAACATATCGTAAAAAATGGTTAATGGGACCGCCAACTATTTTAACACCTGAGGAGGAACAATTGCTTTGCAGATGGATAAATGCAATGGCGAAAAAAGGAATCCCTATTAAAAAAGAGCAGTTAGTAGATACAGAAACAAAAATAATTACAACAGACAATCGGCCGACGCCGTTCAAAGATGATAGGTATACCGGGAAGGAAATGGTTCGACAATTTCATGAAGAGAAACCCCGAAATTGCGCAGCGACAAGCAGAAGTTTTCTTAGTTATTAATAAAGACGATTATAAAAAAGAAAAACCTTTTATTGTCTTATTTCTTATATTTAACTATCGTTTTTCAATTGGTCAACTTTTGGTACAAACCCTAACAACAACTGGGGCCGGTTGGTCAATCTAAGGTACATTCCAGAATTTAAACTTTAAAAAAAAAAATCAAAAAAACTATCTAGAATTAAGTGATTTCCTTTTGAACCATTACTTTTAATTACATAATGTAACAGATAAAAAATAATCTGATAATATAGGTTGATACTATTTTGCGTAACAACACTTTAAAGTCAAAATTTCTCCTTAACTGGTTTGGGACCGGAGCACTCACCCTATTTATGACCAACTTACCTCTATAGTGACATGACACAATTAAGGATAGTGATTAAGTAAGTAGATGAGGTAGATGATTTTAGTTCGTACACTACCTACTATTTTTATTTTCTAACTAATACTATATGTACCTAAGTAAGAATATAAATATTCTTTTTTATGCTAGCACTTACCTTTTGCAATTTTGACAGAACTTGGGCCAACTTCTGTTGCCGATCGGCGAGTTCCCCTCGGCCTGAGAAATCTACTCGAAACAAGGCCATGATGGAATCAATGATCAATAGCTTAAATACACCGGCTTCCTCGTGGAACTTCGCCGCTACATAGTCTAAGAGCTCCGCCTAGTTAATAATAAGAATAATTCAAACTCAAACTCAAATAATCATTTATTCAGGCTAGGCTCTTACAGGCACTTGTGAATGTCAACGTTAAAATTAATATTCTTTTTCGATTCAGCAAAAAAAAACCTCTTGAGAAGAATCGAGAATAAACTCAATGAGGTATAATTATTTTATCATAATAAGCATCCAATTAATATGTTAGTCGGTAGGTACCTTATTAATATAAATAGGTAGGTAGGTTCTTTTTGCGTGTGTTTTACCTACGTTCCATATTATAGATATTACACCTGTACACCATTTACTTACTAACCTGCCTATAAGTAAGTAGGTAGGCACATGTAACTACCTACTGAAAAACGACTGACTTATGTAGGACTTATTTTTTGCGGATCCTACTCCTGCTTACCTGATGTTCTGAAGTATAGGCTCTAGCATACAGAACGTTATCCAGCACAGCATTTTGATCTAAATTAAACCGATCTGCGATCGGCCGGAGTCGGTCAGGGCGACTTAAAATTGGTCATGGAAATTATATGGAGCAATTGATTTATATTTTATCTATACTAATATTATAAAGAGGAAAGGTTTGTTTGTTTGTTTGCATTTAATAGGCTCCAAAAATTCTTTCACTACTGGGAAGCTACACTATTCCCGAGTAACATATTATTATATAGGCTATAAAAAAAAGATGATCCGTGCGAAGCCGGGGCGGACAGCTAGTAGTCATTCATAGATGGACACAATTAACGTAAAACATAGGTACTTTCCTGCATCTTTGTATTCGTATATCCAAATGAATAATACGTTAGTGTTCCTTAGGGTTTTTTACTGTTTTATAAAAAGTTTCTTATTAGCTGTTTACCTACATATACCTATACCTAGGTATAGTTTTTTTTTATCATTTGCATAACACAATACATATTCAAATAAACATAGCTTAATTTTTTTTCTAATTTATGGTTGGTAAACATGAGGGTCAAGGCTGCTAATAATATATTTCGTAGCCTTTTCTACACGACTGGTTCTACGGCTTTATGACTAACTTCCTGCTCTGGCCATATTTCGTTTTTTTACTTTAGCTACATATTTTAATATCAGGTAAGTACCTAGTAATCCATCTTCCAATTTAAAATGTCAGTGCGTGCACACCTACTTACCACTAACTGGGAATTAAAAGTTAATAGGTATCTAGGTATTATAATCAAAAGGGCACTAATCAGGTAAATAAACAGAACGAGATGTGCTGAACAATTAATAATAATGTATGTTACTTTCAAATGTACCATTTCTCTTGCAAATCATTTTTTTTTGCAATTTGATTTCAAACATACCCTATGGGGCCGTTCAAGTATTACGTAAACATGATGTGGGGGCGGGGGGGTCTATTTATTGCTTATTTTTGATAACATGGGGGGTAGGGGAGTCTAGATGATGATTACGTCATCGGTAGTAAAATTAGGTACTTTTTTACACGAATGGCAACCCTCACATTGTCTTTGTTTGAAAACGAGACTGAGCAGCAAACATCCAATGAATGTCATCGAAAACTTAGACATGGACTGAAGACTGTTAATTTGAATTTAATATGTGTACCGACTATAATATTTTTGTAACTTACTCTATGTTGAAAACCGTATCAGTAAAATCTAATTCCATACCTACTAAATCTTTTTTCTTTTTTTAAAATCATAATTATAATATTTAAAAAACAATACATTCATAGAAAAATATTTACGTAAGCATAGGGGGAGGGGGTAAGAACTTTGCTTACTTTTGCTGACAAGGGGGATGGGGGGTAATAATTATAATAAATCTGCTTACGTAATACTTGAACGGCCCCTATGTTACTATAGAGTAGGTATAGGTACTATAGTCCATAATATCTACTCACTAATGGTTTAGAATTGTAGTTGGTAGGTAATAGGTAAGTAAGTAAATAAAATTTATTCTAAAGAATCTAAAGGATACAATGTATGTTCTGTATCTAGGAACATGACTTTCCCGCCATGGTAGCCGCTTGAGTTTGGTATCTGGGTGGTGATGCATAGAGTGTGGGATAACTGAGTCTTTCCCGTGCGGAATTCACCAAATACTTCTGTAATTGCCATTGACTCTATTCCACCAGCCAATAATTTACTGAAAGATTTACGTAACATAAAATAATAAGAATCTGGACGTACCTACTACCTTATAAGGGTTAATAATAACCTACCTATTATTTAATTAAATTACCTAATAAATATCTATTTAGGTATCTACCGACATCGACACTGCATCGGTTGATTGATCGACATGAAAGTTGTTATTTTTTGGGTCAGAAATAAATAATTAAGTAGTAAGTACCTAAGTTTGTAGGTAGGTAATCCTCAAGGAACAAATATTAATAAATAATTGTTGTATAATGCATTACTAGTTCTAGAACTAAGCACATAACGATGTTATGGCGAAACTGAGAAAATTTCAAACTGATTTCATAGGTACCTAGCAAGATACTTACTCTAATTCGTTACTTCCTGTGCTAATTTTAAATACTTGTTTTCGACGATCGCTTACTTCTAAGGCTGTCATAAATCCAAGAGTAACAACTTTTTGACACGCTTCTTTAATTTTTTCAACTTTCGCATCCGAAAAACCTTTTATGTTACTCAACTTTTTCTTAGTAGACATTTGTATTCCTTTAATAGTACATATTCCGGCACCTTTCAATTTTTTTATATCTGCTACATTAATGCCGTGCTTTTGTAAAATATCAACATCTTGAAAAAAGCTTTCTTCCTCGTTGTCAGAAATATTATCGTCTAGTGCTTGTTCAATCATTTCTGAATCGAAACAATAAAAGAATGTGATATGAAGAAAACTATTTAAGTTTTGTTTAGCGCGCAGATTACAATTGTTATTTTTTAATTCAATGACGTCACAGTAAGGCACGCGAATAATAATATTATTATATTGTGACAAGCTAATATGTAGTCATAAATTAATGTAATTTGGTATTTCCAATATTTGGAACAAAGCACACACAATAAATCAGATGTGTGCACGATTTAAAATAATTTTAGCTTCTGCCAATTATAAATGAGATTTATTACCATGGACATCACTATTCATAACAGCGCCCATATTACTAACTATGGCAACACTGTATTAAAAAATATATATATTTTAGTCTATGGTGACTTCGTTGAAAGAGCATCTTGCGGCGCATTTTAAAGGATTTATTATTATAACTTTACAATTACATCAAGAAATTTTCCGTCTAATCCATCTCAGTTAAGGTAAGGGGGTAAGTTAGCCCTACGGAAGTACTGAAAAGTGATTATTTATATTATGTTCATATATTTCCTCCTGTATCACAGCCATGTTGAAGTAGTGTTGATTTTACTAAGTTTTCATCAGTTTATCGTCTTAAAAAGTTAAAAGTTGTTCACAAGTATAATGTGAAAGACCTAAGTTGCGTTTGTGTTGTGATTATAAAAGTTATAAAGTCTTACAATATGAAAAGTGTTACAAAGTGCCACCGAATCTGGCGTCGAGGCGTCATCTGTAAGGTAAGGCTGGATGTGTCTTCAATATACATCAGAACGTAGCATAAAAACTGCTGTGACATCAACCAACAGCGATTATATTTGAGTTGTCACAAATTATTTACAGTTTTGTAAGGTTTAATCTAGGTTGTTATGTGCACAAACATGTAAATAGACGATGGATTCCGTTGAAATCAGATTTTGCGCAAAATAATGAATATTGGATCAAGTTATTGTTTAAATGGAATCTATTGACATGGCTTTATTTTAAACAAGCCTTAAAAAGATTAAATTTATATAGGTATTACTTGCTTGCATTTAATTTTATTATTAGTGTGGACTAACAGCGGAATTTTTTAATTTTAATGTAGTACCTACGTAATGCTAATTTAAAACCATAACCATTCTATTTTAAGGAATGCTTTTTGGGTTTGGTTTATTAAGTTATATATGCAATCTTCATAACTTCAAATCTGTTTTCAGGGATGGACTCTGAAGATTCCAGAGATGGAACTGGAGATGCTCAGTCTTCATCTAGCAGCAGCAGCTCAAGCTCTAGAAGCAGAAGGAGCTCATCTTCCAGTGAACCATCTAAAAAGGGAGCTAAGTCACCACCACAATCCCCACCACATTCCCCACCACGCTCCCCTCCACAGTCTCCACCCCAGTCACCCACATCACCAAGATCTGATGGACCTAGGTCCCCATCACCTGAAAGTCGTTCACAGTCGCCTTCTATGCGTTCACAGTCTTCAAACAAGCCACCTTCCCCAGATAACTTGAGTGGGGCTCATTCCGATATAAATTCACCAGAACATTCTATGCCTACCTCACCCACCGGTCCTAAATCACCTGACGCACCAAAGTCTCCTAGTGATGCAGGTTCCCCTGATCGTGAACAATATACTTCAGCTCCAGTATCTGGTGGGGATGGACCTAAGACACCTCAAAGTCCAAGCAGCTCAGCTAGGTCTGCCCCTGGCTCTCCCGACACACGATCTAGGCCTGCCTCACCAGATTCAGCATCTTTAGCCACATCTCCCTCGAGAAATCCTGATTACAGTTCCCGCCCATCAAGTCCTTCTCCTGATAGAAACTCCTCTAGATCATCATTGGTTACTTCACCAAAAAAAAGTGAATGGAGTCCTAAAGAAACCTGGAGGAGGCATACCAAAGCTGAACAGAAAATGGTTCCCCAATCACGAGAACGCAGTAGATCAGAATCTAGTCAGTCAAGTAGGAGTTCCTCTTATAATAAAAGAACAAGTTCAAAGGATCCAGCCACTGAAGAAATTTCAGAGGGTAAAAGAAACTTTAACTAGAGTAAAAATAAAAGTAAATGAAACTATTTATGTATACATAATAATAAAAATTTTGATTATTAACCAATTTATAACAGCTCAAAAACTGTTCAATCAAATATAAATTACAATTATCAGCTTAGAATTTTAATTTAAGTTCTGGTTTTTATATAGGTGAAATGGAATCTGATCAAGAAGATAGGAAGGGTCGAAGTAAATGTACAGGTAGTGACAAAGCAGATGGCAAAGAATTGAACATAAGCCATGAGGATCTCTCAGATGTGTCCGACTCAGATTCAATAGATCAGGAAGAAAATACCAAAGCAGCAAAGGTATCAATAATCATAGTCACATAAATACTTTATATTGATGTTGATGTAATATAATAATAATTATTTCTATTCCATATAGGCTAAATCGCCACCTGCATCCCCTGAAAATAAGCCCGAGATTAGTATTAATGGAAATAATGTCGATAGTCTACAATCATCTCCCAAAACAGACAGTGAGAAAGTAGATGCCCCGAAATTAGATAAGGTGAGTTATGTAACAACTCTTAAAGATTTTGTTTTTACTCTTGCGATTACAAATTATTTATTTTTTGATAAATATACTTAATTTAACTGTGACATGAGAATAATTTATTAAACATTGTTAATAAGGTACCACAAGAAAAAACAAGTAATACAGAAGATGGTGAGGAACAATTAGATTTCGAAGCGGAAGAAGGGGAATGTGTAGAACCCAAACCCATTGACCAGTCAAATGGAGATGGGGAAGCTTTCGAAAAAGGTAAAAATTTGTACATATTCTTAATTTAAATTTATTTATACAATTGTAAACTTCTATTTTAAACTCTCTTCAATTGCTTTTTATTCGAATATGTGGAAATACACCCTCAAACATTAACTTTGTTGTTAGGGTCGCGAAACATGCTGTATTCTGTTATTTATAATTCTAATCAAGTATATTTATACTTCAGAGGAGGTAAAACCCGGTCGTGTGTCGCGAGGTTCGTCATTGGAAGAGGGCGAAGTTTCTGACGAAGCCGAACGACGACCAGAAGAAAGCGAACCACGACCCGTTTGTAGATTTTTCTCACGAGGCGCTTGCACATGGGGTGTTAGCTGCAGGTATGTACCGAAGTATAGAGAGTTCTGTGATTGAAATTATTATTTATACAATAATAGCCACCACCTTATGCCTCTGTCTTCATAAGGCTTCGTATAAAATGTAGTTAATGAAGATAAAAGGAAAATAAGTCCCGTATACAATAAATTTGTAAGGAAGCATTAGAGAGTATGTGTATAAGTACAGTGAGCGTTAAATGTATTGTAGCTAAGATGGTCAAATATCAGAACACGCTTTAACACCCCTGTCAAAATAAATATGTAACAATAAATTTGAGTACCTTGACTGATACTGAACGCACATATCTATACTAATATTATAAAGAGGAAAGATTTGTATTTTTGTATGTTTGTAATGAATAGGCTCCGAAACTACTGGACCGATTTCAAAAATTCTTTCACCTTTGGAAAGCTACATTATCCCCGAGTAACATAGGCTATATAATATCACGATAGGTCTTATAGTTGCGGAGCAGTAACCGAAAATGTTTCAAAAACGGGGGAAAAGTATCGTTTCTGAGGCGTTCCGTGGCGTGCGCTGAGCATATAGTTAAAGTTATACAAAAATGCTTTATGGGTGAATTGTTCATCTTAACATTATCTTTAAAAAAGTCCGCGAGAGCATATGTCTATCTTTTATAGTTTACCCATAACAATCGTAAAACTATGAAAAAAATCTTAAGTTCACCCGTGCGAAGCCGGGACGGGCCGCTAGTTATATATAACCATTTATGATAACATAAGTTCATGATATTTTTTTTCGGTGTAGGTTTTTGCATCCAGGGGTTACGGATAAAGGCAACTACAATATGTTCGATGTAGTACGCGGCATCCCTTCGAGTGGTTCTTACGCAACGCCGTCGCGAGATTCCGCTCCGCCCGAATCCGCTTGGGAGCGCGGTTTGCGCACCGCGAAAGAGGTATTTAATATATGATATTCATTATTTCTAATAGGGAACAAACACGTTTAGCTGGTCGAGTTATTAGTCTATTTTTGTTGAGATCATTTCACTAATTTCTCCTACTTCCCCGACTGTATCAATCAATAACCAAAAGTGTAACAAAGAAGTATCAAACAAAAGAATTTGAAACACAAAGTTTACCTTTGTTGTAAAACTATAGTGTCGAATAATAACAGGAAAAATGATCTCAAATTTTAGCTGAACGCAATTTTAAATATTACGCTTCTAAGCCTACATTGCGCTTGAAATTTTACTCAGATGCTTCGGATTGCGAATAAACGCAAAGAACAAGATATGGACTTTGAGGAGAAGAAGCTTCACCTGTCTGTGGGCGGCGTGGTGCACGACCCGGACGCGGAGCTGGCGTACGCGGCCGCCGCCGTCGGAGCCTCGCCGCCGCCACCGCATGACGTCGCGCCCTCGCACCGGGATAGGGACCCGGAACTGTACCGTCCTGGGTCTGTTACACTTAATTATTAATGGCTTCTGATGATTTTATAGCATTTATCCTATATAACAACTATTATTATGAATATAAATAATATTATCCGCTATGGTGTATATGTCGCAGTGATATGATGAAAACAGGGATTTGATCAAATCCCTCAGTGATATGATCAACTACCGGTAGATGATAAAAATACCACGCGTTGTGTCATTTTCCTAGCGAAATTCAGTGATTTGATCAATTCTCCAAGTCATTTTAGGGAAATGAAAGAATCATAGAAATGGCTGCTAGATTTCTTCATTTCACTTAGTTATTTGATCAAATGCCTGGGCTGTTTTAGGGACATGATAAAACGAGTAATTAAGTCAACTCGGTTTTAACATTTTACCAAACACGTCTAGTGATTTGATCAACTCCCTAAATATTTTTAGAAAAATGATAAAAACAGGAATCCCAATCCAAATCCCTCAGAGAGATGATAAAATCCCGGCACATGCGAAAATATAACGCGTTGTATTATCAAAAGTATCGGTTCTGACGCTTCGCCGGCCGCTGCCGCGTCACGCTCGCTCCGCTCGCTCGGCTCGCGCGCTGCAAGGTCACAGTTCTACCTAACACTCCTCCTCGCTTCGCTCGTCGTCGTACCTAAAGGAGACCTTCAGTTGCCATTAATTACGATGTCCCCTACATTATACCCACTGTGCACAAAGAAACAGTCTGGATTTGCTTTTTTCGTAATTATGGCAAATAATAGTTATTTCCTAAAGGGTATCTATCTTGTTTCTAAGACCAGTTTTATCATTTTCCTAAATCAGCTAAGAGATTTGATGAAATCACTAATGGTAATGAAGAACCAGTTCTTGCTGTGATTCTTTCATTTCTCTAAAACTGTTTAGGGAGTTGATCAAATAACCAGACGTGTTTGGTAAAATGTTAAAACCGAGTTGACTTAATTACTCGTTTTATCATGTCCCTTAAACAGCTCAGGCATTTGATCAAATAACTAAGTGAAATGAAGAAATCTAGCAGCCATTTTTATGATTCTTTCATTTCCCTAAAATGACTTGGAGACTTGATCAAATCACTAAATTTCGCTAGGGAAATGACACAACGCGTGGTATTTTTATCATCAGCCGGGAGTTGATCATATCACTGAGGGACTTGATCAAATCCCTGTTTTTATCATCTCACTGCGACATATAGATTTATTGCTTACCTATGTAAAGTTTTTTACTTCTTTAGTCGTAATACTATAAATTTGGTAATTTCGTGACAGTTTTTATAATGTAGTTTTCAACAGGCCATACGGTCCCATGTACCGCGGGCGGTTCCCCCGGCCGGTTATGGACGAGCGCGAGCGCTACTACGAACGAGAGCGAGTCTACGAGCGGGAACGCGTCTTCGAACGACCACCGCACTACGATGAGCGATCCGCAATACCAGATGAAGCTGCTTACCACAAGGTAAATATAGAACCTAGTTTAAATTGCAGTCTTCGTTCCCGGAAATTTTACAGATTTGTATAAGTCAGGGAAGTTACCTGGTACGTCCCTAATTGTAACTTCCCTAATTCTCGATTACGATCGTATTCCAGGATTCATTAATCATCTTAATTAATTTTGATCCTTCTGAGAATTTCTAGAAGCAAAATTGTGTATCATAAAAAAGAAAATATAGTATTGTTTTTTTTTTAAATAAGGTTATTAATAATAATTTCAGCGAAGAGTACGTTCGTCTCGCGAAGTGATAGTCCAACGAGCAGAGGTGGAACGTCGAGAAGGGCGCGAGGGACGCATGCGAGAGGGCCGGGAGGGTCGCGAGGGGCGAGGAGAGGGCCGCGAAGGTCGCGACGGGCGCGGTGACGAATGGGCCGACCCTTGGATGCGCGCTGAACCCGCTGCCCGCCGCCGGAGACCGCCCTCCTCAGAAGATTCCTACTCCTCATCAAGGTATATTAACACCATTCAAGTACTCACGTTACAGATAACTTTTGAGTACCAGAAGAAAATACTCAGCATACGAAAGGAGGTATTTGCAAGTTTGTTTTATAGTTAGATTTATGACGGTACATGCATTATTAGTCACTGTAGACGTACCGTGTGTAATTTAGATTTCAGCGGCGAACATTTAAAGTTGGTATTCCAACTACTAAATTTTTGACAAGCACATAAAAGGATTGGCGATTCCGCACAGGCACTGTGTTAAGCCACCATATTTTTTTTGTTGTTATAAATGAACTCCAGCGCATATCGATTCGTCAAATATTCAATTAAGATATATTATGTCAAGTTTTATAAATGATTATTATGATATTAATTTAGAACTTTCACCCTCCGCTTTGTCCTCTCCCTGGCTAATGGGTTTCATTTTCATGACTACTACGACGGTGTTTTGGTTCCACCTCTGACGAATCTAATGTCTAATTTTTTGTTAAAAATTTCACCTTCATTTTACCATTAACATCTAACATTTGCATGTGTCCGTATCGTCGGGTTTCGCTTTCTGTGTGAATGTGTTGTGTTCGAAAACGGGCCTGTCGTCGACGTCCGTTGTGTGTGTGTGCGTGTGTGTATTCCCACTCCCGTCCCGTTGACTCCGCAGCTCTTCAAATTCCAGTTCTCGCAGTTCGAGGTCTCCCGGGGCTCGGCGCAAGAGAAGAGCCTCCTCGTCTTCTAGACAACGGTTAGTATTTATTAAAAGCTTTTGGCTATCTTTGATATTGCCATTTTGGACTGTTTTTGTTTTACTTTCATATAAATGTCATTGAATCTTGTTAACGAAAAGTGGTTAAAACTTCTTGACGCCACGTTAAGTACAATAGGCCTACATATATGTGAATGTCAACCTTATGTGTAGGTGCTAATGTTTTTTTTGGGTAGCTCGATGTTACACAGGTTGATTTATAATTCTGATGTTTATCTTTGAATGAACTATCAGACGGTAAACAAAAAGTAAAATGTATTCGGTTATGAATATATTTCTTGTTATTTGTAAATCACCAACGATAGATTTAGTAGGTACATACTACATGTATTAAAAGTTTAGTGTTCATAACTTTATATACGAGTCTCGTGTAGATTGTCACCGTCGGTGATAGTACGCGAGCGGCGCATGGCGTCAGCGCGCGCCACGGCAATGAATCCCCCCGCGCCGCGCCGCCGCGCCCCCTCGCCGGCAGCCGCGCGGCAGCTGGCCGCCAATCCGCCCGCCCCGGCATCTCATAGGCATAAGGTAAATTGTCCCAAAATAAATTGTAATTACAGGGTTATAAAAGCTCACTATTTCTATCATATTATACATGACGTTTTATTTAAGACTAGCGGCCCGTCCCGGCTTCGCACGGGGGGACTAAAGATTTTTTTAAGGCCTCAGAAACGATACTTTTCCCCCGTTTTTGAAACATTTTCGGTTACTGCTCCGCAACTATAAGACCTAGCGTGATATTATATAGCCTATGTTACTCGGAGATAATGTAGCTTTCCAAAGGTGAAAGAATTTTTGAAATCGGTCCAGTAGTTTCGGAGCCTATTCATTACAAACATACAAAAATACAAATCTTTTCTCTTTATAATATTAGTATAGACTACTTGTATTTTCATCGGTAATAACGCAAATGATCTGTTAAAACGCACTGGTGACGTATATAAAAAAATGCAATTAATTAACTATGAGAAATCTTCAAAAATATTTACTTACATTTATTTATTTTGTTACATAAAAAAATTATTCTAAACAATAATTTTTAAAAAGTTTATAATAAATGCAAGGAGAGAATATTCTTTATGTGCCCGCGACTTCGTCCCCGTGGAATAATAATTCTTCATAAGGCTTCATATTTTCCCCATTTTTTTACACATTTTCCACTGTTTCTTCGCTCCTATTGGTCGCAGCGTGATGTTATAATATAGCCTAAAGCCTTCCTCGATAAATGGTCTATCCAACAAAAAAAGAATTTTTGAATTCGAACCAGTAGTTCCTGAGATTAGCGCGTTCAAACAAACAAACAAACTCTTCAGCTTTATAATTTTCCACTGTTTCTTCGCTCCTATTGGTCGCAGCGTGATGTTATAATATAGCCTACAGCCTTCCTCGATAAATGGTCTATCCAACAAAAAAAGAATTTTTGAATTTGAACCAGTAGTTCCTGAGATTAGCGCGTTCAAACAAAACAAACAAACTCTTCAGCTTTATAATATTAGTATAGATTTGTACTGTTATATACTGTAACCCTCGAATGAGTACATTTGTTAGTTTGGTTTTCGCTATACAATATTCTCACACATATATTACTAATAGGAGGAAATCGACCCGTACGGACGAAATAAAGCATCAAGTAGAAACAGGGACAAAAAGAGGTACTCAAGATCATCATCTTCAGGCTCAGGTGAGACATTTTTTTTATCTTAAATTTAAAAATAGCTAAATTTCCAAAGACTCTTATCTTATGTTGCTGTTCAGGTATAAATGCAAAGGAACTTTTCATTACACCTTGTCTTAATATGGAAGCAAAATTTGTCTAGTAACACAAGGAAAAATTTAACAAGTTTCGTCAACAGAGAAATTGTTATCAATGTGTTATTACAGTAAAGGTCTGTACTCTGTATATAAGAAACTTATTGCCATTTTGGAATTTCGAACTCAATTTAAATTAATGTTTTCGTAAATTGTTGAAGCAATAAATGTGTAAAATATCTTATAGAATCATCATCATCATCAAGCGAGTCGGAGAGTGACTCGCACTCGTCGTCATCGAGCGGTAGCTCAGGGGCACGTCGCGCAAGGCACGCGCGACTTCTCAACGCGGCTGCTAGGCCTAGGTATTTATCTTCATAGTAAACTAATTTAAAATATCTGTTCTATTCTATACAAGTTCATACTGAATATATATGTAATGTAATGTAAATGTAATGTATATTATTTTATTAATTTGGATATTATACATACATGTAATTTATCTATATTTATACTTGAAAATTTAAGGATTTATTAAGAGTTACTTTTGTAACTTGTTTCAGGTTAAATGCAAAGTCTAGTGCCGGTCTAGCAGCGGCAGTGTCGACCACAGTTGCTAGCAAAAAGGAGTCATCTAGTGATAAAGGTGAGATTTTTAATTTTGAATAGACTAAAATATGAAATAATCAAAGATACAAATATTCAAAAGGTGCATACTTTTTTCGGTAGAATCTGGTGGTAAAAAACGGCCTGCTACATCTCCAGTGAACTCAGGGCCAGCAAAGAAAGCAGTTTCTAGGAGGGAGGAACTTCTTAAACAATTAAAGGCAGTTGAAGACGCTATAGCTAGAAAGCGATCTAAAATATAGGACTAATTCAACAATATTTCGGATGCCATTGCACTGGTAACATTTGCGATCCGCACAGATAACGACACGCCAATCTGCGTGGTGTGCAGTACAAAACGCTTAACTGTTTTAACTCTGTAACTAAACATTTATTTAGTTTTACTAATAGACAACATGCAAGTATTTTTGACGTGTTATAGTAATTATCAAGCATTTATGAATTTGTGATGTTCGCGGACTTAACCAAAATGATATATCAATTATAGGTCTTACTGTAAACCTAAATATTTTATTAAGTATATACGAAAAATATATGTCTTAAAAACTGACTATGTAAAACATTATCAATATTACAAAAAGTTAAAATGTGTTTTTGGTGTTGCACGTTAATCGCATTTTAAGAATTGAGAGGAACCTAGTTTAGGTTATAGGTTATGAGGAAGAGAATAAATGGATTATTTTGTACGACGGACTTTTATTTAAGGAAATTTATTTTACGATTGCATAATATGCAGAGACGCAAGTCTATATTTTCTTGAAGATGTATTACGGGTTAAGACTCTATTCTGATGAGTTTTTAGAAGTTGATCTAAGGCGATGTAAGAAACATATCCAAGTCCGCAACTCCGCGCTTCGGAAAAACTGAAAGCTCCTTGAGTTAAATATCCTATCACTTCCCTCGAGGCTGATGAACGGACATTGTTTATCGTATGTGGTACCCATAGATTCTGCATACATTTGACATACTCCGATGGCTCTATGTTCCCTTTGAGTATTTTATTATCCATACCATTATTCTGAAAATGAAGTAAGTAATATTATTAGTAATGGTGATTAAATAAGATAAAATCTAAACTTTAACTTGTTTAAGTAACCTTAGGGGTTTGACTTACAATTATTGCTTTTTCTTTTCTTAATTTGGTTTTCTTTCTCCTGAGCCTTTTTATGTTAGCAAGATGCTGTAGCCGCTTTTCTTTCCTTAACTTTTCATTGGGATCTGCATGATGTGGTTCCTCTACAAGTACATCACCCGGTAATGGTAAACAAATGAGAGCGTGTCGTTTTAGAACTCCTTTGCCATTTAATTTTATATAAACAGGGATCAAACAACATTCTGGTTTATTGATTTGAGGTAATTGCTTCTTTTGCGACACACACTCCTGAAATTGACATGTGATATTGAATGAGTTGAATTTGTTTGTAATAGACCTAAGGCTGCTGTTTTCATTAAGAAAATATAAGAAGTAATTTTAAAAAGGATTACCTGCAAATGTATTAGCATTCGCTTATCTCGCAATACGAAGAAGTTATTGATTGTATCATCATGCCAATCATTCAGCAATATCTTCCACTGACAAATAAAGGGGCTGTTCACAGCCAATTTTATGTAATTTACTCTTTTGCTAGGTGGAAGCTTAAAATATTTTTCTCTTAATTCTGTTTCTATTCGTTTCTCTTCTTCTTTTCCTGCATTTGAATCTGGAGGAAGACTGTGTTCGCCCATTTCAAATGCCAAGCTCTCAGTTTCTCTAAGACCTCCCGATCTTGCTCCAAACATGATGAATGTATGCCAGAAAGGCAATCCATAACCCGATGGAAGAATGATATCCCAACCACTTCCATAACCTGCAAAAACCGTAATTATTACATATTCATAATGTACCAGTAAGGAGTACTTCAGTATTCATATTATTATTGAATTTTAGTAAAAAGCGTTGTACCAGTGTATTAAGAATTATCTATATGTCCATCAGTTGTATTTCTTATTTTTTTTTGATACTTACCTAGTTTTTTGAATTCAGGATTTTGAGATCCCGGTCTTTGTATCAAAACAATTGGAATGCTTTGTAGTGCTGGGTCATCCTCATTGACTACTCCAGGCACTAAGTGAAATTTGGTCACATGTTGTATAAATTGACCATTTGTTAGTTTATTTCTTTTAATAATGTTATGTATATGGCTGTTCCATATTGGCGATACTGCAATGTGTGATGGAACATCTACTAGGGTTTGAGTATGTTTATTGCTGAGAAAGTCAGTCTCTGGTTTGGCTTTTGTACGATGTGATGGACGACATAAACGTGGATCTTTTACAATTAAGCTAATTACAATACCAGGAGGTAATTGTGATGGAGAGGCAATAGCTCGGGTTACATTTTGCCAGTATTCAGACTTTTCTTTTAAGTATAAATTACCTCCATTTTCTTTAATGTATGATAACCATTCAGTTTTATGTTCTGGGTTATTGAAACATTTCAGACTGTTGGTCAGAACTGCTTGGCTATTAGGTCCAGTTAATCTGAATCTATTGAATAACCCTGGAGCTATTTTGAATTCCATTGACTTGCTATCAAGTTTTCTCCTTTTTACTGTATTTTCATTGTTACTTGTACTGTATAATAGCTCAGATAGCACAGATTCAATTTTTTTTGTTTGTGATGGATGCACAAATAACCATAATGTGTGATTTAAATCTTTTGGTTCCCAAATAAATTTTATTTTCCCAATATATCCCAATGGATATGAGTTTATCTCATAAACATGTATAGAACCCTCTCTTTTCCCTAAAACATATGCCTTGGCACATATACTTAGACCACATGCATCATTAGTAATGAAACTAAACATTTTTTTTATGCTTTCCAAAGTTCCTGTAATTTGTATTGGGGTGAAGTATGAAATGTCCTGTAACAGGCAATGTGCTGAGCTTGCTCTATAACACATTCTGAATGCTTTATCACAAGATGCGTAAGCAAGTCGATGACCCCATCGTTCAATCATGTGAAACCGCTTTGCATTCCAAATGTGTGTTTCCAACCAGGCATTGCGTTTTTGTCGTCTGTTATATTCTTCTAATAAATTTGCTGGTCGTCTTCTATACTTCCTACTCGGTCGTTTTTGCTTAGGTGGCAAGCCGCTTTTTTTTAACTGTTCAAGGTGGCCCTCTCTTAACTTTCTTGGCAATCGTTTGCTGTTGTGGCTCATTACACGACGCCGCATATGGACAGGTAGTGTTTGAAATATAAGTTTTGTTTTACTAGGTCGGAGAATGCTTTCAGTCATTGCTGCAATTTCTATACTCCTAGATGCAGCGAATTTTAAACTATTCGCTGCGTAAGGCAACTGTTCTGTGCCACCAAGAGCGGCATCGAATTCTGATACCGCCATTGTTTGTCAACCGCCACAGATTATTCATGGATTGATAATATCTTTTGATGCACTTTTTACAGAAAAAATCACCATATATCACTTTATTTTTAAATTCTCATGCTGCTATTTTAACCTATATACTAACGTCACAATGTCAAACGATATGGTTGACATTGACTGTCACAACTGTCACTAATGTCACTTGACATTATAGTAAGTGTTTTGTTCCAAATGTGGTACTTAAAATTAATATAGCGTATGATGATTAGAAGCTATATAGTACCGGTTCCGTGGAGTATTTTTTTTTTTGATTACTATCAAGCTAATTTTCCGTGAGTAGCTTCATTTTGATAAGACGCCCAACAATTTCCTGTGCGAAAATTTTTGATTGTGGTAGCTAACAGAGGTAGCAATAATAAAATATGTCGATTTGATGATTCTTCAATATTTATTACTAACAGAATTGTTTTTATTAAATCTTAAGATAATTATCTAAATTATTTGAAAAAATATTTGTCCTACAAAATCTATGGTTTCATCAAAGAGTCCTCCCTCTTCAACATGTGCTGATAACGACATCACCAAAAATGATTACTAACCAGCTGATTTTTTTTTTTATTACTTAGTTAATATTTATATAATGTAACGGTCATATTGTCCTACAAATTCCGTGGTATGTTATCCCGGTCCTACGCTCAGAAATTGTTAATACCATAAGACCATATTTCTCATTACTAACTGTAGGACAAAAATATTACATAATAGGTTAGGGTCTTCAGTGCCCAAATAAAACAATGTCCTACAAAAAAACAGGTATGTATCACTAGTCCGACAAGAATTGTCATTTTTTCGTTTTCCTATTTCTAACATAACATAACACATAACAGCCGGTGGAATTTTAAACTCGTTGTGTCTTGTACAAAAAAGGACGCTAACCACAGACTAAAAATTATAGATACAAAACAATGCAAATTTGGGGAGACAGATTAAATATATATAAATTTACAAATAAATAGGTAATAATCGGTTGGCAACAATAACAAAATTATGATCAATTCTATGCACGCAGTCGCCCATCTGTTTATGATTCAAGTAATTAGATAGTTGTAGAATTGGATTTACTACAAGTATATAGATAGTTAATTATGAAAAATTTTGTGATGAAACAATTATAATGGAATAAACCCGCGTATTTTATTGTATTAGCTGACTTTTAGAAAACTTTACAGTTCCCTTATTCGTAGCCAACTGGGCAGACGAAAATCTAACACTAAAGTGATTTGACATTATGCAAAGTACGTTATTTTACAAATTGCAAAATGTAACTCCTACCCTGTTGTTGTTTGTGTCTGTTTCATTCCAATGAGTAATAACCGCGATGGCATCATAAATTATAATGAAGAGTTGTTTTCAAAATTATAATTAAGTTACTAAATATGTTTAGTCAAAATAAAATGGCTACAAATACAGATAATCCTTATAAATCAAATTTTTATAGTAATACTGTGTACAATACCCGTATACCGACACTATACTGCACTTATCTTGGGAATTATTGCACGTTATTTTATTATTTCATCACAAATGATGACGTACACATATAAAACAAAGAAAAACAAAAGAACTTATAGAAATAAACAACAAAACACAGTAAAAACGACTATTATTTAGTTAGTGTATAGGGGTGTAAGCCCATGATTTTTCAAATCAGCCATTTTTTAGGGGTGTAAGAGTCATATATATTCAATTTTCCGGGGCGTAACGCGAAGCTATTTTTGTTACTATACACTTTTCTTAGATTTTTATTATTTAATAAGTTGCATCACCGAATTTTAAGTGGACTTTGTCTTGGCTTCGTTAATTTATTTATAAAAACAAAAAAGATATGAATTTTATTGTAAAAAAAAAAACGTTTTTTTGCTCTCCTGTAAAGTCGTATTTTGGTGGTTACGACCTTTGAGCCCAGAGGTATCGATATAAGCTGTTTATTGTTGAGTGAAATCTACCAAAAAGTCAACATATTCAATTGGAGCACCGCAACAGCGTACCACGCTATTTTTACATCAAGGATCTGTAGGGGAGAGGGGGGCTAGAATTAACAGGGGTAAGTATTAACAAGTCTATAACTACTAAATTAAACGACGATACGGTAAGACATTTAGGTCATAAGTTCGGGTGACGTCGGCGAACAAGTCGCGACAAGTCGGTTGCCCGCCGGCTTCCGCGTTGTGCAGTTGTCGTACGGTGGTGCAAAAATACAGCTGAGTGAACATTTTTAAGTCTTGAATTTTTTGATTAATGTTTTAATTATTTGATTTTGTGATTGCAGATTTTTATATAATGAATGGTTATTTAGTTGTTAATTAAATTCCCGTGTTATTTTATTAAATATACCTATAGTTTTTTTTTTATAATTAGTTTTATCCAAAAAGGTCCTCGGGGGCTAGTTTTAACAAAAGGAACGGGGTAAGTATTAACCCGTCTAATATTTGCCCCCGCGAAAGGTGTCACGGTACAAGAGTAAAAGAAGTATATGATTTAGCGGTGCAAGAAGTATTGAAATCCAATAGAAAATATTACCTACTACATTTTAAATGAAAAAGCCTTTTCTAAGACTGATTACTTAGTAACCTGAAGAAGGTAAGAATTTATGTTATTTGAGAGTTTTTATTTTTTTTTTAACATTTGTATGTCAAAAAATGAATAAATTATAATTTTAATATTGTTTTGTTTTTTACTTATATGGTCAAATGAAATCATAACAAGTTTACTAGCGTTAATACTTACCCCGTCGCTGTTAATATTTGCCCCCGAAACGGGGCAAGTTTTAACCGCTGACTTTTTTTATACAAATGCGTCTCCCTTCGAATCCAAGTAATGTAGATGAACTTTTAGCTTAGTATATGCAAGTCATATAAATTTCCATTACTCAGGTATAAAAATAATAACATAAAGTTTTCAAATTGAGAAGCTAAATGACAATATTTAAAATCTGTTAGTACTAGCCCCCCTCTCCCCTACTACTACTTTTGACCGTAGGACTGGGACAACGTACCACGGAATTTGTAGGACAATATGACCGTTACATTATATAAATATTAACTAAGTAATAAAAAAAAAATCAGCTGGTTAGTAATCATTTTTGGTGATGTCGTTATCAGCACATGTTGAAGAGGGAGGACTCTTTGATGAAACCATAGATTTTGTAGGACAAATATTTTTTCAAATAATTTAGATAATTATCTTAAGATTTAATGAAAAACAATCCAGTTAGTAATTAATATTTGAGAATCATCAAATCCACATATTTTATTATTGCTACCTCTGTTAGCTACCAATATCGAGAATTTTCGCACAGGAAATTGTTTAGCGTCTCATCAAAACGATGCTATTCACGAAGATTCAGCTTGATAGTAATTATTTTTACATCAATGATCTGTACTACTACTTTTAAGCGTAGGAACCGGGATAACATACCACGAAATTTGTAGGACAATATGACCGTTAAATTATATATATATTAACTAAGTAATAAAAAAAAAATCAGCTGGTTAGTAATCATTTTTGGTGATGTCGTTATCAGCACATGTTGAAGGGGGAGGACTCTTTGATGAAACCATAGATTTTGTAGGACAAATATTTTTTCAAATAATTTAGATAATTATCTTAAGATTTAATAAAAACAATTCAGTTAGTAATAAATATTGAAGAATCATCAAATCGACATATTTTATTATTGCTACCTCTGTTAGCTACCACAATCAAAAATTATCGCACAGGAAATTGTTGGGCGTCTTATCAAAATGAAGCTACTCACGGAAAATTAGCTTGATAGTAATCAAAAAAAAAAATACTCCACGGAACCTGTAGGTACTAATAATCGATAAATCGATAATGATTAAGGTTCAATAAGTTTTTTTTTACAAAAATATTACATTTATTAACCGTTTATTCAGTAATGTATAAGATTCATATTCTGCGCGTCTACCTACGTGTGTGTTTTATTTGTCGCTTCTGTTCAGGATATCCTCTGCATAGATTTGTAGGTAGGTACTTAAGGTAGTTAATTTTTTATCTCATAAGTTATAAAAAATTTAGACGTAGGTCTACTTGAGCATTAGGTGTATTATTACCTATATATTAGGTGCTTCCAGGGTCTAAAACTGTATCCATATCAAATTTATCTAAATCGATTCAGCGGTTATTGATTCCTTACACATATTTACACCTCTTCTCACCCCTTAAAATCTTGGATAAAATGAAAAGAGACTCAAACTATCTCCATACCTAGGTACTAAAACTCACCTAAATCGGTCAGGCTTAAATTAATAGTGGATTGGGATTTGGGACGGGTCTATCAGGAACTTATACGAATAACAATAATAAGAAAATCAGTGTATTATCACATAATGAAGAATAGGGTATACCTACAAGTGTTACTTTTACAGAGTAGCGACTGAAACCCATTCGGTAGGTACTTAGGTAGGTATGTATAATCGCCTCAATAAGTATGCGCTCTACTGTGGTATCTAGTTAGTACCTATCGATAAGCGCTAATACACTTAATATGTAGATGGTATATTAGTGTCATTTAATCTCAGTGTTCAGTGTACAGTAAAATATAATTTAATTCTACTGTTGAAATTACTGGGTATTGGTATCCAGTAATTTTCAAGTTACTGGGAATGTACTGGGTATGCAGTAATTTCCAAATCCTTTGGCGAGAAATTATGTACCTACCTAGGTAATAGGCATTAAGGTATGTAAGGGTCTTCTGCACGGGTAGCACACGTAAGTTTTTGTTGTGCTGGAAAACATCTGTCATTCACTGTCGTACCTTTGCAATGAGTGAAAGAGCGACGGTGACAAGTGCTTACTAGCGTGCCAAAAATATTACCTGCATGCTAGCTATGCTGTGGCCCCTATGCCTTTTGGGGGAGACACCACGGGTAGAGGGTACGGTTTTTGTCGAGCGAGAAACCTTCTGTCACTGTCACCCTTTAGCGATGAGTGATAGAGCGAGATTGACGTTGCTTTATCGCGCGTCAAAAATCGTACGCGCTAGCCCTTTTAGGTAACTTGAAATTGGCATAGATGCAGACCTATTTATTACACTGTCAAGGTTTTAAGTCTTTCAACAATTAAAGACAGCCACACAGCGAAGAAATCCTCTTACAATTAACAAGGTAAGATTTCGCATCATATTTCTGTGAGGTGGGTAACTACGATATTACCTACGAGTACAGCGGTAGCCAGTACCAAATTCAAATATATCAGACAATGGTCTTATCAGTAGGCGGGCGTTACTTATCGATTGTATATCTATTGGATAGTAGATTTTTACGAATAATGAGTAAGCTTATAGTGGATATGAGACCTGAATAGGTACATATTTATTTACGACTAGCGGTCTATCCCGACTTTGCACGGAACTCTATTTATTTTTTCAAAATATTCTTTAGCCTATGTCACTCGGGAATAGTGTAACTTCCCAACAGTGAAAGAATTTTCCAAATTGGTCCAGTCGTTATGGAGAATCCAAACAAACAAATATTTCCTCTTTATTATATTAGTAGGTATAGACAGTATAGAAAAGATATACCTATCCAGTAGGGTTGCCATAAGTGTAAGGACTCGGGCCGGGACATTTCAAGAAAAACTAGTAAAAAAAAAAAAAAAAAACGGACGGACTAATCACGTAAATTTAGATAAAAAAATCCAACCTTAAGGCTAGGAAAATAGGGGATAATTAATTTTTCACGCACTGATTGTATCGTATGACCAGACGTAACTTTTTACAGAGTAGTCCGATTTTGATAATTCTTTTTTTATTGGATAGGGCATACCTCAAAGTTGATCCCATAAATAATATTTGGAAAAAAGAAACCTACCGTAAGGTTGGAAAAATAGGGGTAATTTATTGTTTCACTAAAAGTTAATAGCAAAAACAAGGTAGGTAGGTAGCTATTTCAAAAGTAATTATAAATTAAGCATGTAATAATTTGTATGTAATACATTATGGCCAAAGACAATTACAAAATAATAACTAAATAATAAATTTAACTGTCGAAAAAAACTAAAAGGCAACAAAGAACAATACTTAACGCACTGAAAAGAAAAAAAAAAAAATTCTATGTAGTGCGCTATTGTTTTTTGTTGCCTTTGAAGTTTTTTTTTCGGTGGTATTCTTTTTTTATTTATATAATAATATTCGATTCTTTTTTTAATTTTAACGCTTCTTAGGTCGAGTTTTCTCAAGAAGTCAGGTATCAACTGAATGTATACAATCGATATAAAATATCAATGCATTAGAATAATCGATCTTGTATCAAACATCTCTAAGTCACATAGTGGGCTTGATAGCATGCTATTGATGCGCTCTTGCTCTGTCAACGCTAAGAGTCTGCGATCTCGAAATGCGTTGACACTGTTAACGTAAATTCGTGAAACGTGAACGGACAATTGTCAGCGCTTACGTCGTTCTATCCACGTACGGCTAATCGTACGCTAGTAAGAGCGCGTTTATTGGAGGTATATTACTGTTTACCAAGTCCAGCCCTCTATTAAATAACTATGATTTTTAAACCGGGACAATTTGCTTATCGGCCGGGACGCCGGGACACCATGCTTCAAACCGGGACATGTCCCGGCGTACCGGGACGTATGGCAACCCTACTATCCAGGTAGATAATTAGTGATTATCAGTTTATTTGCTAGGAATGTGTATTAGTTTTTTTTCTAATTTCTCATAATTTTGTACAATATATTTACCCAATTAATATATACACCTTTAAAATAAAATATACCTTTAAAAAAAACAACAAATTAAAGCGATTGTTAGAAATTTATAAATATCATTACGAAACATTTTACTCTTAGTATAAATAGGTTTATAAAAAGTTATATTTAACACAAATATACAAAACTCACGTAGGTATCTTAAGTTAGGTAAGTACATATTTCTCTTGGATATCAAGAAATTCTTCAACACTGATATTTCTCATAGCTTTTCATCGAATCTCATTTTTTTAAGGTGCATATTTATAGGCATTAAATATGAAACAGGGCGATATTGAATCCTATTTAAAAAATACCACCTTACTGTCTTTTAGGAACTTAACTCGTGTAGGTATATAGATACATATGTTATATGGATATTAATATTCGTAGCAGACGATTATAGTAGTTTCAACACCGCAAAAATGGTGCGTATTTGCAGTGACTTACTTGCGTTTGCTAGTTTCCCACCCTCCCTTTACAGGCTGCACTAGGCTATGTGCTTACTTTATAGTAATAGTGAACACATAGGTAGGTAATTGTTTATTTTGGCGGATAATTATCACCTATTTTTCAATTACTTTCTGGATCACAAATTATCTACCTATAGGTATATTTATAATCTGCTAAATGTCGTGAACACGTAATGATCAGGTAGGTAGTGTGGGAACCTACCGAGAAGTCGAAATTTGGTTCTGTACCTAAGTAGGTATACATTTTCATTATGTTTTAAAGGCAACCTAGTGATTGACAAATTACTTATTATAAAAAATATTGACTCATATGTAACATTATTTTGTAAATTTTGTAAATAACTTATTTACGTAAGTACCTACCTATTACTTAACTGTGAAAAAATTAATAAGATACTTAATGATTTTTTTTGTACTTGTTCCACTAAATCTAAGTTATAAGACAATATTATGCATTAGCAATCATCATTGGGTATAGGTATGATAGTATCGGTACAAAATCAGACTAGTTAACCTGCATCATCAGAATTACCGAATGTTAGAGAGAGATACATATCGGTAAATAACAACTAAGTACCTACGTACTTGGTTGTTGTCTACTCAGACACAGCTAATACTTAATTTTAAAGAGCACAGAAAAAAAAATATCTATATACAACACATCTCCAGATAAGTAAATAATTGATAATATTATTCGGCCGACGAGCTTGTTTCGCAGAAGACGAATCCCATCTTGATATTGTCGACATAGGAACAAAATCAGCTTTCACAATGATCTCAGAATATAGAACAATCTGTCAAATCATTATGAAAACCAGTTTCGTCTTTCCTTATTTCTTGATAATTTTCGTTCTTCATTAATAGTCTTCTAGAGCTTTCTGATTACTTGGATCTTCGACAACCACAATTTAAGCGCAGGCTTGTACCTAATTACAATGGTAACACAGCTGAGGAATGCAACATTAACACAACAGTTAGGTAGGTACAGTGGACGAATATGAATGGATTTGTCATCGCTCGATTGGGTGAAGTATGCGTCGGGAATGGGAAGTGACGCGCGCGCCGGGCCGGGCTCGTTCGCAGCTCGGCTTGTCCATGCCGCATGACATCATGCTGACTCACGCCGACCAACAACAATGCCTCCTTCCTTCTACTAATTGTCCGCAGCTATCTGTAACACAAATAACGGTTTGTTTTAATTAATGAGCTTATTATATCAATAACATATTTTTTTTCGGGGAATTTTGGCTACGAGGATATGCGTTTGATAATTTGCGTACCTACCTGGGTGTTTGTTTAAAGATATATCTAGGGATCTTTATATGCTTAAAATATTTAACACATTATGAATTATTTTTCTTTGCTTTACAATTTAACACATTATGAATTATTTTTCTTTGCTACTTATTAATGTCGAGTGGGTGTCGATGTTGGAAGTTACATTAAGGTCGTTCGGCGCAAATTCATTACAGCTCATTTAGATATATTGCGCTTACTTAACAGTATAGACGGACTAAAATAGTAATAAAAGAAGGCGGCAGGGTCGCCGGAGCGCGGTGGTGTGATCGGTAAGCAATGCGGGCTGCCCACACCGTGTGTCAGCATTAATTAGGCGCGACGAAGAGTGGTCGGAGCAGCGCGCTGGCCACAAATGGCGCGCCGACCATGTTGGGGCGGTTGCGCGGGAGTCGCGGCGCCAACATTATTTCTCTAACTAATAATATAATCTAATCGTCTACTAGGCAATGTCCTTGAGGAGAATTTCTGCAGTAGTCAGTTTATTCCCCGTTTTCAGTGCCATCTTTTAAAAGTTAGGTATGGTGATTACTGAACTCTTTATTGTAAGTATATAGGTACCTATAGGTTTAGACTAACAAAATATGAATTCCTATTCCATCTGGTTATGATGGGAAGTGGTCGTCGTAGTAGTAGGGTGCAGGTGTAAAGTGCTGACATCACATCCGGGCGGCGCCGGCGCCGACGCTCAATGGGCGCACTATGTGGGCCACACGTGTCACCCCCACTCCCCTCACACCCGTGCCCGCACTAACAAACGTTGCTGTAATTGTTGACAACTATGGGAAAAAGCGCGAATATGTTTTTTTTTTATCACCAACGCCAAGTGTTTACACTTACGATAATAGCATACGAGAGAACGAACGGGATCTCAAGCTGCCGACTCATTTCGTTTGGTACCTACGCATAATACGTCAATCGATACCTTGTTGAGTTGAGATAAATAAATGTAATGTTACCTTATTAAGCATGAGAAGTGATAGGTAGGTACCAAGTTAAATTCTTGACAGAATTGGATCGTGTGAATAACAAATATGTGTCGAAGAGCGTGTGAGCCAAAACATTGATATACTTACTAGTAGGTAAGTACGAAGCGAACGAACAAGTAACATTAGGTATCTACTATTAAAACCCATGTGACCATCAAGGCAATTTCTTGGCGATTTTAGTGAAACACGTGTTGGAAATAATAAGCTTTGAACCGAAATTTAGAGCATGAGGTGTCGAAACAAGATCCCTGTGGCAGCGGCGTCGTGGCAAGAATGTAGGACGGGTGACGCTACGACTATTGATAGTGCGCGACTGACTAGGGTTACCGCTGTCTTTATACTTAGGTATAAGAAAGTAGAGACAACATCTAGTAAATGCAAAAAAAGAAATACAGGCAGTACCTACTGCTACGTTTTTAATTTATGTTGTGCTAATTAAGAAATATACAATCACTTCTAAATCGGTAAAAACGTGTCATTAGGTATCCTTTGTTGACCATGCCTGCGCATTATTGCTTGTTAAAATAAATAGGTATCAGGATATCGCGTCATGCGCATAGAAAGTGTTAAAGACGTGTGCTTTTCGCTGAAGAATATGATTTATGTTTAATGCTAGAAGATGAGCTACAAAACTTTAAGGTATTTGCACATGAAACGGCAAACCCTGAGGCGCGGCGCCGGGCGAAAGGCGGTCGGCGGCCACAACGCGAAAAAGTTTGTAGACTATTATGTATGTATTCTGTGACATATGTTTCTATATAATAACCATCAGCCTTCTTTAAAATACATGCTTTGCGCTTGAAAAATATTGGCTAGGTTTGTTTTTTTGCAGAAACGGACATAAAAGAATTTTAAAACACAGCCTAAGGCACTAAAGGGAATCAAACTGGGTTTTTATACAGTTTAGGTAATGATTTATTAAATTTGCAATATTTTCACCTACCTACTTTAATTGATTGGGCACGTTAGTATGCGTATGCATATGAAATGGTATATGTATGAGATATTTAAATCATTTGTGATTACCAGCAGAAGCAAACAGACTAGTATGCGATTGTAACGAAGGCACGGATTGAGATCTCGTTCGTTATCAAGGTATCTCGAGCACCGGTTGATACCGGCGCGACGTAGCGATGGTATGCCGCGCGGGCGCAGGTAAGTATAGAGATAGAGCGAGCATTCCGCGGCTCTAACGGTGAGTTATTTCGCCGACCACACAGCGGCGGCGTGAATGGCCGAGATGCAGCGGAGGCTGCAGTCGCCCCCCGCAGCCTGTTCCCGCCCGCGCCCCGGCCCCTGCCCCTGTCCGTGCGCATTCCGTCGAGCGCCGCTGTGCTAGGCACTTGCGCAACCTTCGCCACCGCATTCCATTCATAGCAACTGAAGCGCGATTCAATAAAAGGAGGGCTTCTACCTCTGTGCGTCGCGGGGCACCACGAAAACGCGGCGTCGTTGTAGGCTTGCTGCCTTCCCGGAATGGGAAAACGAACGCGGTTTTTGACATTTTAGAGCGTTACGCCACATTTCTTCGTAATCGTCACGGCGGACGGACGGTGTGAATTCCGCCGGACGTTGACCCACAGTGCCACTGCTTTCTCTAGCTCGATGTTTGCTATTGGAACGAATCTATTAATTGGAGAAACTTAGTTCACACATCGGCGTGGAAAGTAGACTGATGAGCTTTACTCGCAGGGTTACCAGCAGACTGGTATCGAAATATGGTTTCAGGTCATACCCACATTACATTTATAGGTACCTATTATACCCACCTTATGTAATGTCATAATTCATGTGAATATTCTTACGACTCGTAAATGAAAAGGTTCGATATATCTTTATATGTAAGTAAGTAGGTAGGTACCACTATATGTATTGAAACTATGCACAATTCTTTACATATCTATTTGCTATTGATATGAAATGACCTGCCTACCCTCATTACTCCTGCATTATCTAGGTAAACTACCTACTGACTAATAGAGCCTACATCTCTATTTACTCGGGAAGAACCGACGAGAACACAAGCATTTTGTATATTGTAAACTAATACGTCTTTAGAGTAAGATGGCAGAGGTATCTAGCTGTGATATGTTATGGTGTAGTCTACACGTTGACAAGGAATTAGCTTGTGTTGGTCGGCGTAGCGCATCTGAGCGCCTCGTGTCGACTGCAGGCTGCATTCCCTCGCCGCCCGCACCGAAGAAATGTCACCAAACAGCATTCCGAAATATTTGAAACGACCTTTATGGCGCGAAAGAAAGTGGTCGGGTATGGGGCGCGGGGTGTGCGGGGTGAACATCGGGCGCGCGGGACGCGGGGCGGGGGCCTCGACCGTGGGACAGCGGCGCGCGCGCCAGTCGCACGGCGCCCCCCGCCCGCGCCGCTTGCCTCCCGCATTCCAGCGCGCCTCCCTCCGAATTTATTCACCGAGACCGTGGAGCTGTTCAGAGTCCGCGTGCAACCTCAGTGGCCTGCACTGCCCGATCTGCTGAAATGACCTATTGTTGCTAGTCGATTTTTTTCGTGTTTACGATGCTGCCAATACATAGACGCCATTTTAATGTTATAGTTGCTGATAGACAATTGATCTGCATACCTACTATGTATGTATCATACCATTATCAACATCTTTAGATAGATAAGTTTTGATTAAGTATACAACAATAGTATGCGAGCAGCAATTTGTTGGACTTGTGATAGCGTATGGTTGGATCGGAGGGCGGTTCTGGCGATGGGCAGTTGGAGCGACGTCGCAACGCAAATAGCCCGTGACGCGTCGGGCGCTGCACTTTCGCGCGGTCACGAGCCCGGCGCCGCCGAAGCCAGACGCTCGTAATCGTTCCTCTATTTAAAAACATCGTCGACGCCGGCGGCGGGGAATGCGCGGCGACAATGCACGCGGCTATTCGCGGCGCGGCAGCCGACGTCCGCGTCAACGACCGCTCGCAGCGGAAACGACACACTTCCAGCCCGGAAATATGCGCCCGCGCCTTAAGGGACCGCCGAGCTATTTATAGCGGAGCGAGCAGGGCGCGATGCACCAGCCGGCGGTAACGCGGACGCGGGCGCCGTGGCCCGTGAGGCGCGTGTTGTAATACATTTATTTCCGAATCGATTTCTTGACGTCGCGTGACAAATGGCGAGGCGTTTTCTCTGCTCGCTGTCAGCCAGCCCGGCCCGGCTAGACCCGTACGTTCCTATGAACGTCAGCCGTACAGCGAAATTTTGCTCATTTAGATATTCACACTCAGGTTCAAAATTTACATACCTACATATTATCTATTTAATATACCTAGTTACGATGCACTTAGGCAGGTTCAATTATTTAATTACTATGTTTTTGAGATGAAAACTGATTTTCAATTTAATACGAATTATCCACCTACTTATTTCATTGCCAAAGTATATGAAGCAAATGACTGTCGGAGATAGATAGGTAGCTATGTTGTTGTTAGGTCGTTAGGCGAGACCCGGCGATATCGTCGTAGCGCGGCTATTGCGCTTGCGCCGCGCCGGTGCAGTGCAATCTGTGCAATCGTCCTTCACCGACCGTTGGCTATCGCTGTCACCACGCCGCGCCATTTAGTCCTGTATAAGGAAACTGATTTGACACTATTCTAATATCCTCGTCTCGATGATCTGTGATATCACCTACCTACAGGTATTTAAACTGTTTAAGAATGTAAAACATATGAATCTTATTTTACGTTTGCTGATGATAGTAAATTTTAAAATTGTTCAAAAACTTCAAAAAGTAAAGATCTTGGTAGTTAGGTACATGTAGGAAGCTGGAAGATAATTCAATCGCCGGATCGCGCCTCAATGCGTTTGTTGTGAATTTCTAATGTTCAATTGTTAGAACTACACGTACCGCACTAAATAGCTACTCGCTCATTATTCTTATTATTCATATTATTCTTTAATACACAAAAATATAGATATTCGAAATCTATTTTTGTTTCGAACCGCAGTATCGAATTAATCCTAAGGTGTCCTCGAGGGCAAGATAGCCTCCAGCTATCATTAATTGCCGACTGAATAGTGGAGCTATTACGCCTAACGGATACAAATGGTTTGGGGTTGGTAGTAGACATCAGATTAGGATGTAACTGAATTTTAACAGTGTGTACTGGCACTCATTTAAAAACGCCTTAACGGTTTGAACACATGCTTAAGGGATAAAATCAATCTTGCAAAAGATTATATCATCTAAAGCTACGCCCATCTGGGGTAAATAGACTCGTGGGGGGTGACAAAGAACGAAATATGGAATTCTAAATAAAAAAAAAAATGCATGAAGGGATAAAATCACTGTCACAAGGAAAGAATATTAAAAAAGGTTAGGAACTACTGCTCTAAGGCCTATTAAATATAATGGCAACCCTGTGCAGGCCCTTTCCCTCGTCCGTTCCGGTGTGTACACCAGCTCATTAACAAGGAAAGCAAGGCCTTGCCGGAGATAAGGTCAATAAATGCTCGCCAACACTCGAAATCTTATTAATAAGTATTAGATAAGATCACATAGCAATTAGATACTAAAGTACCTAAGTCGGTGTAGTAGCTTCGTATTAATAAGCAAGGTTAAGGCATAGTGTTTCAGAACTTCTTAGAAAAATGGGAGATCCTGGTGTAACGGATGTTTAACTTTGCTTATTTTACTGTCATAGACAATGTAATATTGGCTTGTTACATCCGATTCGATTATTAGTCAATACAGTTGCGTGGTTACGTGGCATTTCATATTAAAATATTAGAAAAAAAAAATGTATTCTTCAACTTTGCTGTCTGAAAAGGTGTGTTATAAGGTACCTACTAATAGAGAAGACGTGTTGAAAGCAGAATATTTTTAAGACTTTTACTTGAGTTCTAAGTGCTACGCCGCTGCTACGAAGTGCTACGAACTTCTACGAATGACGATGAAAATAGATTTTTTAGCGGTAACATAAGTCAATTTCCAGCGATTGAAGACGCAAAAATATCACAATTTATTTAATTTAACATAAATATAATGCCGGTAAAAGTAATGAACAGGTTTTTCTTTATGTGCACTATAAATTCAGATACTACAGTAGTTACCTACCTAATATGAACTATTTTTTTTATTGATAGGTTGCTTCAAGTTAAGTTGTAGCGGCAGGATTCGAGAACGCAGTAAGCTAATTTTGTCAATTTAACTAATAGGTAATCCCGCAGCAATACGGTACGTTTTACAAGGAGGTGGCTTGTTAACAGTGTTTTACTTAGGTATATTTGTGATATTGCAAAATATTTAAATATCTTCAATCAACATTATTATTACAATGTGAGTTTGTGCTCCCGGAATAGTAGATACAACAGTTAAAGTAAAATCAGAGAAGGTACCTAAGACTAAAAAATAAATCGTCTATATATGTAAAATTATGCAATAGTTATTGCTCAGTTGAAGTTTTCGCAAACTACCAACTTGTTAGGTATATGTAACAATAGTTCAATACCTTTCGCAAGAAAATGTTGCCGACATTTAACATTCCTTATAATTGCGTATTCCTCGTTGTATTTATTTACAAAGAAGACTCCGCATGCCTCAGCATTTTATACGTTAGTAGGTAACTACAAAAGTATATCAATATCAAAGATACCGACGACTAATGCAATTAATACAATAACAGATCCGTATCATTCCGTGACCATTTTGAAGTTAAACAATTTTTGAATTATAATTAATGTACCGTAGCATAAAGTTGGTAATTATTGTTTCATTTATAGTGCGGCGATGAGAAGGAGCGGGGCCGGAGTGGCGCCGCGGTCGCCTCGCGGTCGCGGCTGTACTTACTACGTGTTCAAGGCGAGTATCGTGTGTGTGCAAGTACGTTCTTACGTACATTTCATTTTCAGGGCGACATCTTGCGAGAGGTCACCGCGTGTCTAGAACCTAGATTCCGTGTATTGTTTTTACGGCGGCGCGCTCGCCGGCGGCGCCAGCGCGCATGTATTATTCAACGCCGCGCAGTGGCGCAGGCCTCGACCCGCGCCGCCCCCCGAATTTTGTTGGCCTCGTCTCGCCCCCCTCGTCGCCTCTAATTACATACTAACATGACCGACATTACCGTGTCACGATTATTTCGATCATCGTTTAAGTCAACACGGCGAGGCGTCGGTTTACAATGGTAAAATTTATGTATCTGGGCAGGTACTCAACCGGCAGTTACATGTTAATACTCGTCGCGTTAGTTAACCGGCGATTAAGGTTTGAAACGGTCGCAGATATAGGTCGCGGTCGGCTATCTTATCCAAGGGGATTTTTGCTTTTTTATATGAGAGGTGAGCGGCGCGGCCCGACTGCGAAGCGGAGGAGACGTTGCGAAAAAGGGGCGGCGATCGAATATCGGGTCGGATGTCGCGGAATAGTCCATTGTGCGCGTGTCGCGGCGGCGCTTGCGCCTCGAAACGGGTCAAGGCCTCGTCGGCGCCGAACTGGGACTCATTCTCGGGTTCTACATTTGTTAACGAATATTGCTAGTAGAGGCACGTAGTCAGTCTGAATGACATGTGCATTTTTACTTGTGAATGGACACTTTGTAGTGAAACAAAATAAATTTGAATACAGTCTGTCATAGACAATAAAATTGGTATATGCGTATGTTCTTGTCTAGAATTAATATCCGAGAATCATGCAATCCTCGTGCGACTGAAGGTCTTGTATCGTCAGCTAACATTGGCCTATTTGTTCGTTGTAACCTTTGTTACAAAATAAAACGTCCAAGTACCAATAACCTACTTCGTATATTGTGGAGAGATCAAATGAATTATTTATTTAGGTGTTTATTTTATTCGGCCAAGGTATCTTTCAAAGTGCGGAGTTTCAAATTTGTATGATATGTACTTATGTTATTAGTTAAACTTTAGTCTATTTCAGAGATTCACGAGCCGTAGAAAAGTTGTAGGTATTGGAAAAAAAATATATATGCGAATGCTGTTATTGCGGTATCGACTTTGACAGTATCCGTGTATGCAGAACTATCTTTTCTCTGTCCTCCAACTATTCCCTCAGACCTTCGTAAACATATTGTAATAAATCGTAGGATACCTATACGACTACTAGAAGTTCAGTAAACTGTTTTTTTATTATAGAAATTAATACGCAATGAACTGAAATTTTAGCACTAATACATGTGACCGCGCGCTGTGAGATGTGAGGCTCCGTTCAGGTGTGAAGGTCAATGACCGATAAGGTTTACGCCACACCAAGCTCCTTTACATCGGTGTCGCCGTTCGTATCACCAATCGCCGGAAATATCTCGTCACTAGGCGGCCAAAGAGTTTTTACGTATAATTAGCAATATAATTTTGCTGCATTGCTATGAAAGAAAGACTACCGAGCGAAAATAAAATATCTTTGATCTACGAATAAAAACAGTTGTGAAGCTTGCGTGCAACTTTCTTAACTTCATTGGATAGGTAATTTTTGTCAATTGAATATGAATATAAAACTTTCAATACGGGTATATATTTCTATTTACCTAATGATCAGAGCTTGTGTAATTGTGAATTGGTTAGTAGGCACATAGGTACACACACACGCGCTGCAAATCATGGCAAACGTTTGCACCCTAATTTTAGTGTTTTACCTGTTGTAACTTATTCTAACATCAATTTTCAATTAAATATAAGTACTTACTTATAACATAACATTATCACGATTTTATTTTAATGCATTTTCATGGACTAACGCTATTCTATTGCTAAAATTGGGATTTTATCTCATTGCTACGGCGTAGCAACCGTAGCATTTCAGAGATTTTGGGCGACGCGTAGCGGTTAAATCTTAAAATTTGAAAGTCATCCGGTACAGCGCCGGTTACACTACACCCGCGGCTTTTTTTAACGTATTTTATTTGTTTACGCCAAATAAATAATATTCTATTCTATTTTTCATTCGGCTTGACTGTCCTTCATTGATGTTGTGACATAGGTCTACAAAAGGAACCTGGGTCCAATAATTAAGACAGAGTTCCTTTTTTTATTTCATGACCTACATTTGTATTAAGTAAAATTATTGGAAAATTGATGTTTACTTTGAGTTAATAAAATGCAATACAAATAACTATATAAAACAGATCACCGATTGTAATGGAAATTGTTAGGTGAAACTCGTTTAGTTTGACTTTACTGGCGTTAACGTTTTGAGTAGTGCGCGGGGTATGGGCAGGTCTTGCTATCGTATCGCGAGCGCAAGGTGCACGTTATCGCGCCATTGTTCGCGCCGACAGATTTATAACTTCCCTTTGCCCTCAATAAGGGCCCGCGACCTGCTAGTGTACTCCCCACTAAACGCTTAATAACGTTTATATACTGAAGATTTGTATGTTTAAACCCTGTAATACAGGATTGTATGTAGAAAAAGGGTTAATAATTTGAAGAAGTGAATTGTCCCTAAATACGTAAATAACAACTAAAGTACCTCATAGTGCATCGAATTCCCGGAGTAGGTATACACGCCGTCCCGTTTGTAGCCGCTTCCTTCGCCTTGTCTCCGACCGTAAGCCGCACTGCATGTAACCGCGTACTTGCAATAACTGAAAAAGTAAAACAGATTATTTTAATCTTTCCAATACTAAAAAATAAGTAATCTCAATATCGAACACTAAAAAATAAGTAAACAAGAATGTAATCTCAGGAATCTCAATAATTTAGAAACGTAGACAAGTGAATTACAAAGTTTATAATTCGTCATTAACTGTTATTCTTTAATTTGTACAGTTCCCCTTTTGGAAGTGATAAAAATAATTTTCTACAAAATAAATTCTATTTTTAAGAAAATAACTCTTTTAAGTAATTTGTTTGATAAATTTATACGATAATATTTGAAATGCGAAAAAGTAGTATTTCTATATTGGACCTTCTATTAAGTGAGTAAGTAGAAGACCCTATGGACCGTTAGTACTAGTGGGTCAAAGTAATATAAAAAACAAATACGAGATTTTTACTGCAAATTGAGACTTAGGCTCTGGATCATCTTTTTTGAAACTACAAGGGAAAAAACAATCGTCCCCACGTTACAACACCTTAATCTAATATAAATCGTTTACTTGTAAGTCAACAAAATAATTACAGAACAAATAATTATATTTCTATAGTGTTTATTAATAAGTAGAAGAATAATAAATAATACCTACATGAGTAGGTCATTTGCTTTAATGTTGGACTGATTACAACCTTAATTAACTATAATTTAATAATTGAACTACCAGGTTTCATCTACCTATAGCAGCTACATAAACGATTTTTTGCAAATAGACGTAGAGAGGGCCGAGAGCCGCGGGATTTAGGTTGGTTCCTCGATTGACGCCCTGAGATAAGCAGCTCTAAACGAAATCCTATAAGCCATTTCCTTGAATCTCTCAAGCGGACCGCTCCCGTCAAAAAAAATATAACCAAAAAGCCATTGAATAAGGCGGGAGCGAATCAGAATGGCCCCGTTTCTGGGAAGGTTCGGCGCCGTTGCAGTCATCCTTTTGTGATGATCGCTTTTTTTTCACGTCTCATAATGGCTTATCGTAGGGCTGAGAATGTCGGGATGGCAAATAGTGTGTGAAAGGACAACCTCGAGCCGCCGTCACCCCTCGTCGAGGTGGGAACACAGAGAAAGAAGTAATAACGATAAAAACGACCAGCAGAACTGCCCCCGACATCAAAATAACTTTTGATGGAAATAATACTTCTCATACGTAATAGACATGCATATCGACAGGTTGTACGATGCAATTAGAGTGCGCGGACGGCAATAGTAACTATCGGAAGAAACGAAACGAGAGGAAGTGCTTATGAAATAAGCACCCACGCCTGCGCCTGCGCCGGAAACGGACCACGCACTCCATACCTACTTACGGCTCGTAGGCGGCGTGACCGAAATATGCTAGTGACATATTCGCGGTACACTGTGCTATGATGGTGGGAGATATGCGAAGTCAGCGCGAGTACACCGGGGCTAAAGGGCATCGCAATCTCTCTCGAGGGTGACTCAAAGGATACACGTGTCGGTGACGTTGATGCCCTGACTCATCTCGCCACCATACGCACATCCTAATACCTAAATCTAGAATGATGCATAACCGAAGTTAAAATAATCTCTCAGAATTTCCACACACGTCACAGAGTAAACAAAACGGTGACCCGAAATACATCCGTGATGCTGAACGCGATGACATAAAGTTTCTTGTCATGCTGAAATATATAGTCGCAAACTTGCCAACGCCACAGGGTATCAAACTTTTGGTGCTTGCCTACGTTGATTTTGTACTAAGTGGAACGTGCAAAATCGTATTATATTATACATAGAAGGTATTTTATTGTGAGAATAGACAATATAATATATATATAGAGAACGTCAAGAATTATTAAAAAAGAACGATCAAAATATAACTGTCCAATTAGATAGGATACATATAAATTATTACTTACACTGTCTCATAAAATTGGACGGTGGTACATTTCGGCAACTGGCAATTTTTTTTGCAAGAGCAAATGAATCATATAAGTTGAGGGTAGAGCGGTTTCTTTCAGGGGGCAATGAACAGGGGTTAGGATAAGTACGAGAGAGTGGCTAGGTGCGAGCGGGACGCCGCACGAGCTGCCAGACGTCACGCTCTGGTGACGTACGTCCTGCTAACAACGTGTTGCCAGTCGCCACTGCCGTGCCATTCGACTAGGCTACTTTTATTTAGCGCTATGAACTTTTTATAACATATGTAATTGCATATTTACGGGATACAATAAGTACAACATATTTGTTTATCTAAGTCAGTCGTTACACCTATCATAAAAAAAAAAGAGTATACTTAACTCAACTTTTTATTTTAAATCAATACGAATTCCTATTAATTGTGATAATTTTTCGAGTATTTGGGTGGGGTTTAAAAAAAAGCAAAATAAAATAATTTAGGAAGTTAGTGCTGATTTTATCTTGATCATAATTTGATAATCAAAGGTGCATGAAAACAGTTTTGAAATAATTAAAACTAAAACTTATTCTTTCTTACTCTACATGTTGCAACATTCCAATTGAACAAACAGGAAATCACCATTTAAATCACTATATGCACCAAGTTCTCACAGTAAAATGAGAATCAGAATTGATAAAACGGCACTTTGCAGCACATCGCACGAAATCCGGCTTCAACTATCGGCGTTCACTTAAATGTGATAATATAAAAAAGTCAAGGGTTACGATGTTATCGAAGGAGACATGAATATTCGAAGACGCGAGGGTCGCGAGTGAGCGGTTGGCGTAGCATCGCGCCGCGGCGTGAATGGAATCGACATTTTATGAATCGAGAGCCGTCGCTCATTGACCTGAGCGAGTCTCGAGTGCCGAGGCCGAGAGACGATTGCCGACCGCCGACTGCCGAGCGCCGACGGAGTGCGCGCGCTTCTCGGTGCCGCAGCCGAGCCCACTGCAGCGCAGCCGTCGACGATGCCGCGCCGTACGCCGCCAGGTTCCGGTCCTCGACGGAAGTGACGTTCCAACCGATCATGGCGGCGACCGCGCAGGAAGTGCGCAGCTTACCTATCGGGATGTCTCCGTCGACGGCGACGTCGACCTGCGCCCGACCATCGCTGTCGTACAGTACATGCGAACCCGTATGCGCCGATATCGATATCCTCAAAAGTGCGCGCGATCACTGACTCGCGAATAAATTATACGAGCTGTTATCTAAAAATATTCGTGTGCGGCGCAAGGCGCGCACAGACCGAGCTAACGCGGAGTCACACACGCGAACCACTTCCCCGCCGCGGGGAGACTGATGAGGGCAGGCCGCGTCGGTACCGGCGGAGGCTCCGACGTACGCGCATACTGCCGCCCGTCCCTTTCTGCACCCGGCCTCCGACGTCAGTGCGAACGGGACGACGACACCATATTATCACAGTGCCGACTCGTGAACACCAATAGACCGCGGAGTTAAGGCAAAATATTCGACCTTCACTTTACGTGCTCGCGCACACTCCGGCGCACGCGGTGTCGACGAGCACTCACACACTCGCAGGGTGCCTCGCAAATTGCTCGCCGTTGTCGCCGCCGCCGCGCCGCCCCGGTGTGCTACTTTTGACAATTTTTTCAGAAAACTGACATGCAGCGTCGTCGTGAGCGAACGCGCCCGCAATCCACGTGGCGCACCACTACTGACCACTGCACAGTGAATAACCACTTCACTATCTTGAAATATTAAACATGACACGAAATAACCGCCACTCACCACTTAAAATCATGTAGTATTATTTAAAATGTGCCTAGATCATTCCATTGTTTTAAATAATTTATTAATAACTTAATAAAGTTACTAGCTACGTTAAACCTATTCATTTCCATATAGACAAGAATGACATCTTTTTGACACATATTTTAAAATGAGATTGAAACTGTTACTATTACTTGAGGCAGTTCTAATACCTTAACTGTACCTGTCGGTTACGGTCCAAAGAGCACCCTTTTTAAGTGTAATGTTCATTTAATTCAATGAGAACTCAAAATACCCCTCATTTTCAATGGTCACTGGTAGATTTAAAACTAATTATACACGACAGATCAGGCAACTACCCTACATTTGAACAATAATGTAATGATTAACTGTAAATGTTGCCACTATGAAAAATGGTTCAAGTTTATCTGATTTGTTTCTAAAGTCTACATCATCGTTTATAGTTTTAGTGTTAGTTATTGGTAAATGTACCTAATTCTTATCAACTATGAATGACTAAAAATGTAGTAAATTTACAATGGCGCATCTATTAATTTAGTAAAAATAAAGAACTACCTACTTAATTATTTTTGTATAAATATACCTAGGAACTAATATATATCTATCTAATAATTCAGAATCATAAATTGTGATGTTTTCTTTTCGTAAAATTGTTCCTAATAAATGAAAGTAGGTACAGTTATTGGGCAACGTTGGCGGTAACTTAGCGGTTTTAGTTGGTTTGTCAGGTTCTTAATGTACTTACTTCATTACCTAACGGGCAACACTGTCACCGAATTAAATGGAAAATTTAATGAAAAACACAATATACAAACTAATAAAGTTAATTACTTGTACATTACTTATAGTAGGTACTAACCTAATCTACTAGTCATGGTGATAAATAATTAATTGACAATTTTTGTAAGGTTTTTATGGTGATTATTAAGTGGATATACTTATTCCAGATATTAAAACTCAATATAAAACAATTACTGATTGTGCAGAATATATATTTAGTTTCAGTTATATTTATAACAGAAATTGTATAGATGGTAGGTACTACAATAATAATCTAAATAGTATTAAATGTATTGTACAAGCCAGGTTTTTTACACTCCTGTTATACTTACTTATTGTTTCCTACTTATACATTAAAACTTGCTACAATATGAATATAGAATAGAACAAGAACTACAAAATTTATAAACCTCGTGGATCTAGAAAACGTTTTGCCCTATGCTACACAGTACAATTAAGTGCTACAATGTCTACTATAAAGGTAGGGGACGGGTGCTCAAAGCGGGCACCTTAAGGGAAAGTTGAAAAATTTATGGTTTGTAACTTAGTAATATTATTAATTTCTTTACGACCAGGTGCATTATTTAATACTCTTCGATATCCGTATGTCCGTTTCCTCAGAAAAATAAAGACAAAATAATTATAAGCAATTTATGAAACCTCTACGTTTGCCCGCTTTGCCCTGGGGGGTGGCCTATAGCGGGCACGCGCTAAGGGCAAAACGGACATAGGCTATTATAAACCAAAATGGGATAGCCATAGTTAAAAAAACAATATATATCGATTAAATTATCTATTTTAATCTCTCAGCAGTATTGTGATTTCAAAACAACGATAGTGCTCGGCAGGCTTAGTCTTAATTTTTATTTTCTTTGGGTTAGGTTTAGTTTTCTTGTTTGTTTGGGTTATTATTAGTCAGCTCTTCGTGTTTATTTGTTTTATCAGCTTCATTCTAAAGAAAAATCAGCCAGTAAGTATTTTTTTTGTAAGTAGGTAAGTAATACTTACAAAAAAATACATTGACTGTTTTTCATAGATCGGGCAGTGCCCGCATTGCCCTGACCACTTTGCCTTTCTTGACATTTAAAATATGCCAGCTAATCAAAATTATAAATGTTACCAAACGTGGAGGTTAAAGCAACAGTTTTGCGACCTGATAAGTAAGTAACAACTAACATGCTTTGATATTAGTATTGCAAGCTTAAAAAGTGAGAGAACACACGAAACATATGTTAAAATATTTTACAAAAAGCAGCTAAAAACATTTTTTTGGCGTAGCTTATAACAGCGTGCTCGCAGATGAGAAGGACGAATGACGCGAACTGCGCGAGCGGCGCGGAATACTGTCGCAATTAACGAACATGTTCTTATTTAAAACGGCAATATTACGAGCAGTGCCCGCTTTGGGAACGGTGCCCGCTTTGAGCACCCGTCCCCTAAAGCTTAGATTACACTACCATACAGTACTTACCTACTTGTACAAGCATGTGTATTTTAATGCGACATTTATTTTGAAACCATAAGTTCTGTCAGAATGTTACGTTAGTAACAACTGCATGAACAGTGTCTGGGTGGCTCTGAGTGGCGAGTTTTCATACAGGGCCGAAATATTCAAATGCCTACTCCGTATAAACCAACCAGCAACATCATGGTTCCCAGAACGATCTAACGCGAGTCAGAAGTTCTCTAGATGAAGTTAGTCTTAAGTGAGGTCTAGCTCCAGTGAGTTCCACGTTCCACATGCACTTATACCACTTACCTACTCATATATATATATAAAAATATATATATATATAAGAAAACAAAACTTAGTTTTGTCTTATGTTTCATCATATCGTTATAAAATTATCGTATAAAATAAAAGAAAGTCGATACCAACTTACTTCAGATCGTGTTGCCTCGGCACAAGTTCATTAAAGAGGCAGAGTAGTTAATTACAGCTGACCAACAGCGTGGATGAAAAATAATTAAATGTCTGAAATTTAACATTGTCCCTAAGTCTTAGTGTAACTAAACCATAGACATAACTAAGCTTAAAACTAACTGCCAAATTAGTTGTTAATTGGTTTCTGTGTACCTACATAGGTAGACATTCTGACTTACATAAGAATACTTGTATTTTTATAAATAATAAGCAGGTAGGTAAGTATATCTACTAGCTAGTTTGATTTAAGAACAAAATTAATGATGATCATCTGTTGCTACATCGGTCTAGTTAACAGTAAGTACCTTTCTACCTACTTGCAGGCCACCCAGAAAATTGATGTAAAGGGTATTTATTTACAATATTGTTACTTTTTTTATTGGCACCACATAGGCGCATATATAGTTGTCAGATCCGAGGGTGCCTTAAGGAACCCGCAAGGCGTAAAAGGATTGTATAGTGTTCGGGGTGTGCGAGATCTATACCTAAACGTAACATTCGTGGTGATCGCTAGCTTGCAGCTATGTGGTCAAGCAAGCTGGATTGTCGTGATAGTCCCGCGAAAACCTCACTTTTATTTTTTCTATCCTCCGGCCAGAAAGCGCCAACTTTCTGGCCGCTGTGCCGCTTTCTGGCTTCGTCGAACAGAAAAATAGTATACTGACCTCGGCCAGTAAAATAAAAAAGCCCCAGATCACATTTTTGTCAACCTCGTCTTCGCCTCGGACGACAATTACATGTGATCTGAGGCATTTTTTACTGGCCTAGGTGCGTAATGTACTATTATCTCATGAGCAGTCCCTCTCTAATGTCCGTCCTTTATTCAGGTAACCCACAAGTCCACGAAAATCGACTGGCGCCGGTTCTGATTCGCTACCCGTCGTCTTTATGAAGCAGACAATGGGCCCTAGACAAGTGCCCAACGTTCAACGTTAGGACCAAAATGTAGGTATGGGATTTGACATCCGCGAACGACTGTCACGTACGTTACAAATGTCAAATCCCATACATTTTTGTGCTAACGTTTAACGTTAACGTTGAACGTTGGGCACTTGTCTAGCCCCCAATGATGTCCACGCCTGTATAACATGCACTGCCTTGTATTTAATCTAAGTTTTTATTAAGTGTAGATAAAAAAAGACTATTGCAACAAATTATCTAAAGAACTACTAAAGCTTAAAAGTCAAAAAACCTGTGCAGTAATCAGAATTATTACCGGTCTCTGCAAACTCAACAAATATGCTACAAACATGTGCCTGAGGAAAGACACATTATGTAGGTTTTGCCAAGAGTCTGAGGAGAAACACGTACTCTGCTCATGTGAACCGCTCATGCGGAAAAGAAGTATCTATCTCGGTAGCCACGAGCTGCTCCCAGAAGAGATACAATGCAGGCAAGAATGCTTACCGACGAACATCTGGTAAATAAGCCTGCGGTAAATAAGGAGCTCGTGGCTAATGCGAGATATATAGACTGCTCATAATATATTCTGAGCGCTTTACACTTTAAATTATTACATCGCTACGCAGTTTTCTATTTTATGCGAGCATAATTAATTCCTATCGGGCACCTGAGACCCTTGGTAGCTTTCTAATAACTCCGATCACCTCATGCAGCATATGTCAAATACTGGTGACTATTGCTTCTGAGGGGTTGTCAGGAATATCTGAAGCCGCGTCGGATGTTCCTGAAATCGCGTGTTGAAATAGCTTTTGGTTAACTGAGTAAAGCAAGCTTCTGGCTCGCATCTTTCAATGAACTGATTTCGCCTGTTCTTCTCTGTGTCTAAGATCTGCAGACCCACAATTGAGACGTGTACATTGTTCTTAATCTATTCCAAAAACCGGGATCGAAAGCATCAATTCTAATAAGAGAAATCATATCCGGTGATGGCAGCGCTGGTCAAGTGGCAGTTTTACATTAACCATTGCTCTTAGAATCCCGATGATGATCTTAGAAGGTGTAAACTTAGTTGATAATTTAAGTTATTTGTAAATGAGGTGTGTTTCTTGAATAATGTCATGTGACCCGTTTCTTCAATAACATGTCAAATACGATGGTGTGATGGGTTGATTTGGGTTGTTCTTGTCGTGTTTCTTTATCCATTCACCAGTCCGCATAGTCAATCAAACAATCGAGTTAATTTTATTCAAATTAAATTCTTGATAAACTTGTACCGATGAGGCGCTGCCGAAAAATCAAACATATTCTTCCTTATCTAAGAAATTTATTTATTTTAATCAATGAACGTATAGTTCTAGGTATATATTTTTGAGTGCGTGTATGTGTGTGTGTGTTTCTGAGTGTTACATGATAAATTTGAGATACAGACAAGTACAGTGGGGGGTCTGCATGTAGGTGACGCGTTAGGTTTAGGTTTATAATTATTATGCCTAGGTATATAGAATGCACGTCCTAATCTGGCAATTCTATCGAGGAGTTTCATTTAGTTTTTCAGAATATCCTCTAATGTAGGTAGTAAAACAAAACTTGGTCGTTTTTTTCTATTAGGCACAATAATAAACTAAAATAATTGTAGGTTATAATCAAATCAAGACAATCTTGAGTGAAAAAACAATATCCAATTTGACTAAGTCAGCTATGAAACTTTAATAAAGTAAAACCTACTGATTAAAGTCTTAAATAAAATACGAGTCGTCGGGGACAGAATGTGGGGCGTGAATAGCATTGGAATCCGGTGCTTATCAATACATAGGGCTGTGCCTATCTAATCTTGCTCTCCCACTTTAACTCCTTGATAAAACATGCTTTTCAAAACAAATTTTAACAATTTACCACACAAGTTGGCGTTTGATACAAATCAAACCCGAGTAACGTTATTATATTTAATCATTTTAATATCGAAATACAAGTATTAAACCCGCGTTGAAAATAGGCAAATCGATGAAGGTATGTAGTGTTTATATAATGATTATTATTTGTATCATTATGTAGATAACTTACCTACCTACATTATGTATGGCAACACTTTATAGTATTGAAATTTTAAACCTGTAGTTTGGCTTTAAAATTTATGAAACCGATAAAATTCATAGCTAGAAGGTACTACTAGATAATTACATCTGGTCAAATACATGTGATGAATCCAAGTACCTTATAACCTTAATAAAAAGGTCACAAGGAAAAAATACGGGAAAAACATAAGCAAAAAAATAACTAAGTCACCGATAAAAAGATATAACTTGTTCTATTTAATTCAAATTCTATTTTTTATGGTGTGTTACGTCATGTATAACGTGCAATATAAGTAAAATATATAACTACATAATAATATGATGCTATTGTTAATAATTGCACTGTATAATAACATAATCAACTTCTTGTATAGGACAGCTTGTGAATCCTAGATTCAGTCGTCTGAGAACAACTTATTGGCTGGTTTATATTCAGTTTTATTAGGACCAACATGATTCTGGTTTCTTGGTTATTTAGAGCGGGAGCAGTGGAGCAAGGATTGAGGAGCTTCAGAGGGCAGACGAGGCTGGCGAGCGCGGAACGGACGCGGGTGGCGGCGCGAGTTGCACTCGTCTTCTCTCAGGCGTGACGTCCGGCCGGGGTCAACGAACGCAGGGCCGGCGATCGCTTCCTTGTACCCGACGACCGACCCTCCGAGATGTCATTCACGTGCTCTCTCCCGTCCCTTCCCGGATCTCGCCTTCTAAACAACTATTGGACTTATTGTCGTTTCGTCGTCAGTGCGTGCCGGAAGCCTGTTCGTTAATCGGTAGCGGATGAATCCAAATTAGGAATGTGGAGGTGTGTGACCGAATCGCTTCAGCTAATCGATGTAGCGATCGTCGTTTAAATTAGCATTGATCAATGGGTTTCTCAATTAGATGGTGACGACGCTTTCGTAGCATACAAATTCTAAGCGATCTGAATCGGGACATACCTACTTATTGGTGTAGAAAAGGACATGAACTTGAGCAAAGACATAAAAGCTAACAAGTTAATAGCGGCAATGTATCACACGTGCTGTCTGTACTTACGGCCCTTCTATTTGTAAACCGGCGCCGAGGGCCACGCATTCCAAGCGTGCCTTCGTGCCCAATGCATCGTCAGTACCGCCAGCTCTGCGCGCGTTCTCTTCAAACATAGCACAACTACAGGCAATCCTCATTTTTCATCTATACTACTTACATCTGAACTTGTTGTTACTTTATATAAATATATCTAAGTACATTTTCATTTATGTATTTAATTGTAATCAATACGAAATAAGATTCGATAATAAGTTCCAAAGAAAGTCAACCTAAAGTTAAGATAATATGCAAGTTCCACTCGAATTGCAGTGATCAGTATTTGAAATGACGTGACATTAAGTTCATAATTTGGCAGGAAAGTCATTAATCACGGTTGTCGCACACAACAGTAGGTATATCAACTCCGTACTGGATCGGCATCGTCTTACCTCTTTCTGCTTACTTGTGACGAGAAGAAGCCATGTTGATATCTGGCTACGTGAGGGGCGACCTTAATAACTTTGGAAATCCTTACCTAATTAAGATACTGGACTGCACATGTAAATACATTTTTTATAAAAAAAAAAGCGCTTCCTAAACCAATAAAGTAGGTAATTAAGGTAGCCTACCTATCAATATTTTTAAACAACCAACAACATTATTTTTTTTTGCATACCTACCACAGCTTATCGAGGCAAGTGGTTAGGTATTCGCTTCTTCTTATTTAACATCATACGCTCCCTAAATACCAAACTCAATAATTTCACAACAGCTCATCAAGTAACTAACATTCCTTCCTCGTTCAATTCTATGGAGAAAATGTGGAGTTCAAGAATATCCTAACATGGGCTTAAGTTCAAAGTAAGTCAATAGCGAGTATTGATAATGAGGTGTACCGAGTACAGGGCTGCATTCCGATGAATGGCTTAGGGTCTTGCGGGCGGGAGTCGAGGCGCGGGACGCGGGAGCGGGGCGGGGGCGCGGGGTGTGTGGGGGGGGGGGGTACGTACGCATGCCTGCGCGTGCGCCGGACTGCGTTAACAACCGCTAGTAGGTACTCTAACAGGTGGCCACTTCACTCAAACAGTTCAATTTTGGGTTAAGTTAACATTTGACTGCGTCGATGACCTCTTTATAGTTTACCTCTATACTCTATATTATAAAATACTTAAAAATATGATGAAAAGGTACATTTCCCTTGTTATAATATCATAACGTTATAAGGGAAAATGTGCCTTCCATGTCATAATAAAGTACCTGTACGATTGACCTAAGTACTAAGGAAATTATCTTATTTAGTGTTCCGTATCCAAAGGGTAAAACAGGACCCTTATACTGATACTCTGGTGTCCATCCGTCCGTCTGTCACCAGGTTATATATTACAGACCATGATAGTTAGCCAATTTAAATTTTCACATATGTGCCTATCTACTTATGATGTATTTTTATTGCAACAACAACAAAAACTTGCAAAAAAAAACATTTAAGGGACATACGGCCATACGACAAACGTGATTTCTTTGCCGTTTTTATAGATAGCGGTACGAAACCCTTCGTACGCATATCCGACTCGCACTTGGCCGGTTTTTCACCATAGCACCGGAACAAAAGTGTACAAGTAGTAGGTAATATAGGTACTATCGATTGTAAATGTGCTTCTACATTGAGACATTAAAGCATACGCATACCCCTTTACGCGAATTAAACAAAGAATTTAATTAAAAACGTAAGGGCCTACTGAGGGCTGGTTTCACATGTAGTAACTCATGTTACCTATTATAAAAAATGGAGCTTCACATTCTTCTTCTTCTTTCACGGCTTTCTGCTTTCAGACCGTGAAGAGATGCTTTTGAATATGCGTTTAATCCCAAAGTTGTTGTATACACTCATAAAGAATTAAAAGCTTCAGTCAGCATCAGTCAGTCGGACAATTAGTTTAACCTTTTCTATAGAAGCTCTAGGCATATACCTACCTACTCGTAGAAAGGTATGCACGAGGAGGCACTGTCCCTCTAGACAAGTTAAATTTAACAATCGTGAACGCGATCGAATCGAATGAAAAAAATTGAATTGAAGTTATGTCAATGCAAACGAAAAGCCACATTCAGTCAGCTCGAAAGGTCAGTTTTCATTAGATTATGTCAATCCCATATAGGTATTATATTTTCTATATCACTCGTGAATGTCAAATGTCATGTGTCTAGCGAGTCCGACAGCTAGAATTGCAGCTGGCGTTAAAGAATTGGCAGGTCCTAGGAGATGTAGGAGATCCCCACAGAAATCTAAAATCATCATAATTTTCCTATAAATCTGAAGAACCCAACGTAACGTACCTAATGAGTAATTTATTTATGTACACGTGTAGCAAATGACATATTTATCAAGTTCTTCACTTCACTAACTACCTTGTTTATTAACGTCGTTACACACGAGTTCATTGACATTGATTACTACTTTCGTGTTCAATTTCAGTGTATTGTTGTTATTGTTTACGAAGCTGATGCAATGCAGCGCATTAATTATAATTTGTAAGTGATTCTGAAATATTTTGATAGAAATTAATTAAGCACTCCATGTTAGTTTGTTACATTGTGATATCTAATAAATGATCTTTAATATATGTAGCTCCATTCATCGAATTAAGATAACCACTTTGCATTAAAGATAAAGCAAGGCAATTATCAAGATATTATCCTACATATTTGTACAGTCAGGAGCCATATACTTACGCTCTTGTTGTTTGCAAAAATGCAGAAATCACGTAACTCGACGATTGGTAAATAATAAGGGTTATCACTTCTAACGTATTTTTATATATGTAGTATGGATTGTTGGTCGATCTGTCAATCAAGACGCAGTCATCAGATATTCATTATTAAATGCGGGCAAAGTCCTAGTGGTCGTGAATTAATTAAAATTTGTCGAGTTCTGTCCGACCAGGATTCCGATATTTTGAATTGAAATAGTGTCCGAATATTTGCACTTTTTATTCAATAATCCACGTGTTTGTATTACTAAGGTAAATTCATAAATTTATCTGAACTGGTAATAGGGTAAAACCAGGATAGATGCCCCACTTTTTGAAATATCCTCCTAATTTCAAAAATATTAGTTTCACATTAGGTAATGTTTATGATTTAACTAGTTTAATCCTTTATGTTTAACTGTGATTTGTACTTTTGGGCCTATAAATTACAGATTTTGTATATTTTAGCTTTCTGTGAAAGTCCTTTTTTGAGGATAGATGCCTACCCCTATGGATAGTTGCCCCGCCATGAAAATACTAAGGAGGATAGATGCCTGCGGCATGGGATAGACGCCCTTCATACTGTGTAATCGAAAAACTCAACAAAATTTTTATGTAGTTTTAATGACAAATTGGTGTAATAGCAGCCTAATGAAATAATAAAAAGAAATTAGCCGTTTTTCAAATTTTTTATTGTTATCTTTAGCTATATGCTACATAAATTATTTTATATATTACACTTAAGTTTCAACATACATAATCATAATTATTTTTAGCAGCATAACGTCTTCGCAATGTTCTCGATGGAATTCCAAACTGTCGGGATATTTCGTTTATCCTCATGATATTTTTATCTATTTCGTCGAAAGCTGACTGCAATTGTTCTGTAGTCCAAGAACATACTCGAGCTTGCACTCCTTCCTTTATTTTGTATTTTCGTGGCATGGTTTTGTTACAATCAGTAGTAAACATATAAATAATATAACAATACAAAAAAATGCCCATAATATTCACTGAAACCACATATGGGTATACATGGTCTATGGAGGGATACATGCCTTTAGGGGCACCTATACCTCAAAAAATCAGGGCAACTATCCTTTTTGATAGGGATAGATGCCCTATTTTTTTATAAATTAATAAAAAAACACAGAGCAATTATTTACATCTAGATACATACGTGGTGAGTCTATATATTGACTTAATAAACAATATAACGGAATTAATGACTACTTATAAAGTTATAAAACAGCAAATACTAACCTTTAAAACTTTGACGTGGTTTTAAAATTCGCCGCGGAGATGAAGGCACACACGAGCGAAACACGTCCTGACTGACTCTGGTGACCTGGCTGACTGTGGTGCAGGGTGAGTGCGGCTCTTAGTTATACTATTATTTCATAGTCGCGAGTTTGGGAAGTTAGGTTTTTTGAAAATGAGGCATCTATCCCACTGGGGCATCTATCCTGGTTTTACCCTACGATACTTTTGGACAAATGTAAGTTCTTGTGTCTATCTAACAAGACAGTAGATCTATAATTCACAAGAATAGTGTATGATCTGTAATTAATGTATATTGGTAAGATCACATATGATTTACACAGGGGACAGATAGTTATTTCAATTATTTGGTGAACATCAACCACTTCTTTAAACGTCTGTCGGTAGCAGCAGAGGCGGCGCAATCTCATCGTTTGACTAGGTACTTATTGGAATGTTAATGATAGTCAATAGTGATGTACCGTCGCAAATTGACTCACTTAATGACCGCTTCTGAATTTCCCTCTGTGTTAATACTGTACTTACAATCACGTTCGGCCGGAATGCGGATGCTCCGGGGAACTTATATGTCACTTTGAATGTAGGTACTAAGTATATCTATGTTTTTATTTGGATTATAAATCTATAGATCATAAGAACATTGAGATAAATATTTTCGTTTTAGACGCTACGTGTTACTGCCTAAAATTTAACTTATATTCATAATCGTTTTTTAAATTACTACCATTAAAAGGTTATATTTTCCATTATGCGTCTGTTACTATTTACGACATTGCATAGCTGAGGCAATTACATTCGTATCAATGAAGACATTCCGAAGCGTGCTTGGATTTGGGTATAACGTGCTCTCGCTCGCTGCCACCTTCACTCAGCACGCGCACGTAGGTACCTACAGATGCTTTATTGAGTTCAAATTCGGGTTATCAAGGTTTTAAAAAGATTCATAATAATTAAAAAAAAATGTTGAATTTTATTTCCGGTTATTTCAGTTTTTTACCTACTGACTTAGGTGTAATTTAATTAGATAGCATACGTATTGTAATTTGTACATAATTTATACTTAAGTGAAATTGTAATATTTTGAAAAAAATATACTTCATTGAGTTTCTTCTCGATTCTTCTCAAGAGGTTTTTTTGCTGAATGGAAAAAGAATATTAATTTTAACTTTGACATTCATAAGTGCCTATAAGAGCCTAGACTGAATAAATGGTTATATGAGTTTGAGTTTGTATTTTCAATACAATTGAGAGATATTTGTTTATTTTTAATTTAACAAACTAAGCAGGTAAGTTAGCATTTAACCTTTAATGTATGTTGCTACCATAGACAAAAATTTTAACACCTCATTTAAAATATGTCAAAGTACGTGCGTTCAATAAACAGTCAATTTTAGTCAACAGCTCGCCCAAATAAACCTACTTGTACATGCCTCAATAAAAAAGCTGGAATTAGTGATTAGTGTTTTCTTTATGCAAGTTGGGTTTAACTAGCAGCTTGCTGCGCCGCGGAGTCCGGGAGCGGGCGGGGGGCCGCGGCGCGTGCGCGAGGCAGGTGCGCCCGCGCAGCCGGCTCAACCTACACCCGCGAGAATTCCCCACCCGTCGTAATTACTTCTTAGGGTTTTCTTATACGTCTCTAACATCCGGTTCATTAATTCTAGCTTTCACCCCAGGTTGCGAATATTCACCCCTTAGGGTTTCATACACTAGAATGTTAATAACCCTTACTTATGGCTATGCAGTGGTCGTGTCAAAAAATGCATTATGGTGAGTGAACTGCTGAGTGAGATTACAATACCTAGACCAGTAAAGAGGAAAAGGGGAGGAATTCCTTAAAGGAAATAGGATAAGTAGGTAAGTACGCAGGTAGAAGTGGACGTAATTTCAGTGTCTTCAAAACAATAAAAAAAATATAAGTACCTACCTAACTTCAAGTACGAGTGAGTGAATGACTAAACCAATATAGATTTTGACATCAAATTATTTGTGCTTGTGTCTACAATATTTTACATTAGTAATTTATCTATTACCTATATAAGTAGGTATCGAAAGGACCATTCAGTAAGTTTGTTTACGTACAGTTTAAGACTGTTTGAATGGATTTTAATTCAGTCTTTAGAAATGTCCTAGTATGTATTTCTCTTTCTACCGTCCGTAGGTATATTCCTACACAGCACTATCGTAATAAGTGCGCGTCCAGTGGAAAATCTGTACTTACGTCGACTTAAGTAAGTACTTCATTCCTAAACAGTATTGCAGAAGACACACAGTAACGTATAATAGGACGCAAGAGCGAAAGTAGAACAGGGTTTGTCAACATGGACCGTCAGCTGGCCCCGACGATAGCGCTTATCGCCTGCGGGACATAGTCCACTCATTCACAAGTCGGCCCATTCATGCGCCTGCTTCAACTGATTTTATCGTTTTAATCTAGTCTTTAAGATGACGACTAAAGGTTGAGAGTAGCTTGATGATGAGATGAGGACAGCGGAGCGAGGGGTAATATAGATCGAGGATATCACGGGGTCAACGCGGATTGCAGGCGCCCGATAAACGATGGTGGCATCCAATGACGCAGTGCCAAACAAAAATTGCATAAAGTACGAGTATGTACCTGATTGTAGGTACCTACCTGCCTACGTAGGTAGAATCATATTTTAAAATTTCAGAATATGTGCAACCTTTTTTTTTCTTTTTTTTTTTTTTTTTTTTCGAACTGAATACTGAAGCGCAGTTGGCCAGCTAATGGGCCTTCACTGCAAAACCGGACGGGTTGCGAGACTCCTGAAAGGAGACTCTTAAGCCTATGCAACCTCTTATTTTCAAAGTAGTATACATAAACCAAAGTAGAAAGGTAGGTAGTTCTGTTGTCATGTTAAAATCTTAGCCATAAATATATCGTTATAACTATGGCTAAAGCTTCTCAACCAAATAGTGAATGAAGTAGGTAAAGATCAAATTAATGATGTCAAATATGTCTATTATTGTTAAGACAAAAGTTTGAAATTATTTGTAGGGTTTCCTAATATGTAATATAAAATACAAATTAGACCACACAAGTTGACGCTATGGCAAGGTGAAAAATTCGTTAATATTTTTACAGTCTATTGTTTTTACTGCGAAGTTCGTGAGATTTCCAAATACTTTTTACTTTCTAAATGCTTGCCCCTATTTGTTATGAAAGGGTTTAGAAGGATACAAACTAGTATTTTCGAACTTCTAAATTAAATACCACATACATTCCGGAAGCAAATTTCTTATATATAGGTACCTTTTGTTATGAGAAATATATAAATTACAGGGCTTATTTACAGACATGTTTATTTTCCGAAGTCGTGACCCAATGGTTTTCTGAGTCATAAACAACTAAACCATACGCATAATACGCTGAATATTAACAGGACACATTGATTCACAATGCATAATCATGCATGACACATAAATGGAGATTATTTCCGGAATAAAGTCTAACTTGTACACAAAATAACGCTAATTAAAGCTACAGGGCTCAACCCTATGACATTAGTATGTTGTGAGTCATTTCGACGAGTAGGTAATGATTAAACTGTTTCACAAATATTCGCAATTCTGTGAACTTTATCATTCATAGGTCTCGATGTGTCATCATTCATACATTGCGCGATGTTTCTAAAACGGTCCTCTTATTTTGAGTTCAACTTATTACAATTCATGATAAAAGTATGTATTATATTAATCACGTCAACAGCGCGTGCAGAATGACGTTTGAAACGCTTTTTCATTGATAAACGTTGACTGTTATAATGTAAACATACTGTCAAACATTGAGCTGCGATTACGAATAATGACCTTTTCCCTCACCCTATATGAGATCTTGACTCAATTAACAAATGTGTCGCAGTTATCGCCGAGCGTTAATGATTTGCTGCGCAATGCACCTCCTTATCTAGGGGGTAGGTACAATCAAACCTAATAATATTCTAAATGCTGTAGTGTTTGTTGCTAAACTTGTTTGTAATGCTTTTATGCTTAATCCACTGTTCCGATTTTGATGTATCTCGGTGTAGAGATACTACCTTGTAAAATCAAAACGAAGACGGGTGTTTCATCTAGTGAATAACCTTGTCATAACTGTGGAGGAAGAACTGGTTAGGTACATATTACCTAGCTGTCATAAATGCAAAGGATGTCTTCAAGTATTGAGAGATAAGTAGATAACGTTTGTAAATTCAGGAGATACTTTCATTGATAAGAGTTCATTTCCTGTACCTGAGTACCTAATGAGAGTGTCTTAAACATCCGAGGAAAAAAAACCTAACTGGTAATACTTTAATGTTATTAGGTAGCTTTCTGCATAGTTTCTGAACGAGTAGGTACCTACAAGGGTTTGGCTGATCAAATTAATGATCATCGATTGTTTTCATTATCAAAGGGGAGCTTATCAATTGGTCACATAATGTTGGACGTCATAGGCGCCATCGCAGAAACTAACGATTTATCAATGTAAACGGTTTGTTTACACAGTTAACCGTAATCTTATCCGGTGACCTCCTTACATTCTCCCGTTTCGAAATTGTACCGCCGGTATCGCGGCAGTGTCCTTAATACGAGTCGGCGGAAGCGCGCTCGACTTCAAGCAAACGTTCATTCATGTTGTATATTATGTTTATTTAGTGGGCAATCGTACCTACCGCGCTCGTACCCGCGCCCGCTCCCGCCCCCGCCCCGCTGCCCTGTAGATAATGCCGAACCCTAAAAAGGGTTTATTGATACTAACAAACACGGTCATATCTTCATAACTCACCAATCGACACGACTATGCATTCATCATTCGGGTAAAGAGACGTGAGCTACCAAAATGTTGCCACCTTTTAAGCTGTTTACCTTTTGCCATACTATTTAACACGAGATCCGTATTCCATACTGAAGACTGATACTGAGGACCTGCTGGACGGTTTGGCAAAGAAATGTCTAGTCCCAAGACTACACATTTTTTTGAAAGATCTGCGATCGATATAGGTTTTAATAAGTCTTACTGAAGAATTGATACCGATGTAGGTATAGCTACATAAGTAATGTTATAAATTGACTGTACCTAACGTCAAAACCCCCAGAAAAAAAAACTTGAAAACAATACTTACCTACCTACTTATTATTAAAGACGAAACAATTCTTAATATATTTTATTACAGTAGGTACCTATTTATACTAATTAGCTACTACAAAAGTTTTAAACATTTACCTACTTTGTGAATCAATTAAAATAAGCGAGAATAATTAGAAATTTAGGACAAAGTAGCATTTGTCAAATTGTGAACTAAGGTATCAAATATGTACTTGGGATCAGAGAGACAATAACAATAGCTGAATACTGCATTACAGAAACTTGTTTGATTCGGAAGGACTTCGGTAGTATCGCTCGATTTGTTTACGGAGAGGGCGCGCGGCGAGCGGCGCCAGCGCACGGCCGGAAGTCGGAGGAAAGGGTCGTCGCGCGCTGACTTAATTGCCCGGACTTTTCGGAAACTAGTCCGGAATTTTCGGAGGTCGCCGGCGCGTTGATAACCCACGTGCTTTGATGTCGAGCGTCGGCGCCCCTATAATAACCGTTATGTAGGTTGCTTTAGTACTTAGTACTATCTACAATCATTTATCTGCAATGTTATCGACACTTTGGCTGGTAGGCTTCCTGAATTTACAGATACGTTTCCGGATGTAAAAAGTGTGTTAAGAAAAATTGATAAGTTAGTAATAACCTTATTTACTTACTTACTTATTTATACCATTATCTCGCCACATCCGGCAAGATAATAGGTAAGTATAAAATAAGTATTGACATTAAAATAATTTATAGAAATAATTACCTACATATGAGTATACTTACCTCCCTACTTCAAAATGACATTCTGGAGAAATGTACTATTATTAAGAATGCTAGTAAGTAAGTACATATTATATTAATATTGAAACCGTAAATGTTTGATGCTCTACCTATATAGGTAGCTCTTATATCTACTTACCTTACTTTATTGGAGCAACAAGCTACAATTGGAATCTCTGCAGACGGATATCCAGAGATAATCCTAATGTAAAATAAAATTTCAAATCACATTAATACGTGTAGGTACCTACTGATATGAAAATGAATTATGATATTGTTGTCATATTGTTATAATTATATAGATGTACCTACTTCCTACTTATTATGTATCCCGGGCTAACATAAATCAAAGTAAACCTATTTTACCCATGAAAATACCAACTAAGTAGGTATTAGCTAAGAATATACCTAAGTGTAAATGGTACCTACATAACGGACATTAAGTAAATTAATAAGTATCCATAGTTGATAATAACCGGAAGGGCTTGAGATAACCGAAATATTGACCCACTTGTAACGCAAGAAGGAAATATAGTTATTATTAAAATCTAAAAGTACCTACTTTGCATTACCAAAAAATCTTTTAATAATCTCAGATGCTTTCGCAGTTAGCATTATAGGCAGGTACACTGAAATACTATACTTGCGAATATATATTTTATTGGGAAGATATCAGCATAACATAGGTAATCAAAATACCTACAGTGACATGAGTAGTACCTATATATTACTTACGTATGTATATTATATAGGTACCTATACATATTACTTTTACAATAATATCCATCTACATGTTTACATGACAGATAACGCAATACGATGTTATAGGAAACAACAACACAGTAGGTACCTACTCATGGTAATTTCGTAATATTTGAGACGATAATAAATCAATTTGTGTCAATGAGAATCATTCAATTTAAGATATTTCTTTTATCTAACTTCAAGGCATTAAAGTGCCTACGTAGGTATCTACTTGGAATATTAAAATAAATGAGTTTTACACCCTTCTTCCCGCGGGAAGAAGCCGAAAGAAGGACCGGCTAATGATCTTTAGGTACCTACACGTTTATAAGATTTTAACATTCTTGACGACTCTATTAAATAAACTTTTATCATACCTACTAGTCTTTTGCGTCTGCACTATTCAAACTTTAAATAGGAGATGAACTTTGAAATCGTAAAAGGAAGATATGAATCAATCTAGTTGGTTGAAAAGGACCTGAAGAAAACACTACTTAGGGGACGGGTGCTCAAAGCGGGCACCGTTCCCAAAGCGGGCACTGCTCGTAATATTGCCGTTTTAAATAAGAACATGTTCCTTAATTGCGACAGTATTCCGCGCCGCTCGCGCAACTCGCGTCATTCGTCCTTCTCATCTGCGAGCACGCTGTTATAAGCTACGCCAAAAAAATGTTTTTAGCTGCTTTTTGTAAAATATTTTTACATATGTTTCGTGTGTTCTCTCACTTTTTAAGCTTGCAATACTAATATCAAAGCATGTTAGTTGTTACTTACTTATCAGGTCGCAAAACTGTTGCTTTAACCTCCACGTTTGGTAACATTTATAATTTTGATTAGCTGGCATATTTTAAATGTCAAGAAAGGCAAAGTGGTCAGGGCAATGCGGGCACTGCCCGATCTATGAAAAACAGTCAATGTATTTTTTTTGTAAGTATTACTTACCTACTTACAAAAAAAATACTTACTGGCTGTTTTTTCTTTAGATTGAAGCTGTTAAAACAAATAAAAACGAAGAGCTGACTATTAATAACCCAAAAAAACAAGAAAACTAAACCTAACCCAAAGAAAATAAAAATTAAGACTAAACCTGCCGAGCACTATCGTTGTTTTGAATTCACAATACTGCTGAGAGATTAAAATAGATAATTTAATCGATATATATTGTTTTTTTAACTATGGCTATCCCATTTTGGTTTATAATAGCCTATGTCCGTTTTGCCCTTAGCGCGTGCCCGCTATAGGCCACCCCCCAGGGCAAAGCGGGCAAACGTAGAGGTTTCATAAATTGCTTATAATTATTTTGTCTTTATTTTTTTGAGGAAACGGACATACGGATATCGAAGAGTATTAAATAATGCACCTGGTCGTAAAGAAATTAATAATATTACTAAGTTACAAACCATAAATTTTTCAACTTTCCCTTAAGGTGCCCGCTTTGAGCACCCGTCCCCTAATATTTCTTTAGTCTCTTAGGTTAATGACGTTAGCATAAAATTAATATCAATATCGCAGTTAAAGATACTCATATTATGTTGCTTTGTTTCAAAATATGTTTACTTACCTACTTAAATTTTGAACTATTGAAGTAATCTAGGGGTTAGAAAAAACCGTACACCGCACTAAAAACGTAATTTAAAGGGAGCAGGAGCGAGCGCGGGCCGAGCGCGGGCCGCGGTGTAGCTACGCATCATTCTTATCGCGACCTATTTCGGGTGCGCATAATTAGTGAAACGAACAATCGCTTTACTGCCACGTGACAATGTGCTACGAATACAAGTAAACTGTTTTTCATTATTTCAGTACAATGATTTAAATTAAATACTTAATAAAAAGTCTAAAATTGAAAATACCACTCACCTTTATACGCTAGTGTCCTTCGATTTATTCAGTAGAGACGAACCTGAAACAAAAACAAAAGTGTTATGTTTATTTTCTGTGTTAATGACATATTTACAGAGCAACATATAATACATTTACGTATATACGTTGTGCGACGCAAAATTTTGCAAGCATCTAGGTAACCAAAACCTTGGACATGCAGACATGCATAAATAAATGAGGTGGTTCGAACTGGTTTAAAAAAAAGTGGTCAAGGATAGTCATGTGCTAGATCTGGCTCTGATCGTCTGCTCGGAGCGCTTCTTTTGCCCTCGATCGGTGCTCCAAAAACTGTGCAAGCAGGGCGCCAGGCAGACAGTTTGCCATTAATCGATTACAATAATTGAATTACGTGGTGACGTAGTGACAGCTGCGCAAGCGACGGCGGAGGCGCCGTCGGAGTGCGCCTGTGTGCGCAGCTGGCGTGACGTACTATTTGAGAAAATCAAAGGAAAACCCACGCGAGCGCGTCTCGCACCTCGCGCCTCCGCGTTCGACACGTTTTCATTTGCAAAATATTAGTACTAGCACCTGTAATCCGGTTATGCATAATGAGCGATGTATTCTTGCGCGGAGTATGGCGGTGGCGCGGCTGTTGAACCGTATCGTTTTAGAAAGGGGCGGTCTAGCGCGCTCAACGAGGTCGATGTATGAAAAATATGCTTAGTTACGCCCTGTTCATTACATTACAAAGAAAGACATACTTAATCATTTTCTTCTATCATTTTTTTAGCTAATATCTTCAGTGATTTACAGTCACGTCACCTACGAGCCCAAACACGTTTAGTGCAGGACTGAAATCTCTCTCTTGAGGTTCTCCATAACGGACGGTAGAGCGCTGCCCACATCCAACTGCTTCACGTACCTAACCCTCGCCAGGTCGCCAAATCGTAGGAGGATTGCCCACGTTACGTTATGACTTCAGGTTTACCTACGCGACCGCTACTATGGAACTTTCGATAGTACCTACCTACCTGCCTACTACTACCTGCCTACTCTGCCTGTCCTTGGGGTTCATACGAGCTTCTTGACACATGGGTTGCCCCATCTAAAGGCCGAGCACAGTGAAAAACGGACGTATTTCCGTAATTATCACTGTAGGTAATCATACTGCCCCTCTAGGTAATAAAATAGGTACCTATGGAATAAACATACCTAGGTATAGATGATGAGATGAGTTTATGTCATTCAATAGGTAGGTACATAAAAATTACATACACATAGCAGACTGGATCTGACGATTGGTTTCTTTATTAATAAGTGGTATCCAACTGTATGTTTCAGTTAATATACTTTCTTAGGTAATTAATGTATGTACCTACCAAATTCTAAGTAAGTATATTTTTATTTTTTCACAAATGCAATGGAGGATATGTTCAAAACGCTGAACTGGCAAGAACGTGGCATCAAAGTAAATGGCGAGTGCATCTCTCACTTGCGATTTGCTGACGATATCGTCATCGTGGCAGAAACGCTGCAGGACCTACAACAGATGCTGAACGATCTGGCTGACTCTTCTGTACGCATTGGCCTACGGATGAACTTGGACAAAACCAAGGTCATGTTCAATGAACATGTACTACCGGAACCAATTGCGGTGCACGGCGCCGTTCTCGAAGTTGTTCAAAAATATGTCTACCTTGGACAGACATTACAGTTAGGTAGAAAGAACTTCGAGGATGAGGTGGATAGAAGAATTCAGTTAGGTTGGGCAGCGTTTGGGAAGCTACGTCAAGTCTTCATATCGTCACTCCCACAGTGCCTTAAGACGAAAGTCTTCAATCAGTGCGTCCTACCAGTCATGACATACGGAGCCGAAACGTGGACACTGACGGTACGGCTGGTTCACAAATTAAAAGTCGCTCAGCGGGCTATGGAAAGGGCTATGCTCGGCGTTTCTCTGCGGGATCGAATCAAAAATGAGGTGATTCGGCAGAGAACCAGAGTCATCGACATAGCCCACCGGATTAGCAAGCTAAAGTGGCAGTGGGCTGGCCATATTAGCCGAAGAACCGATAACCGTTGGAGTAAACGTGTTCTAGAGTGGAGACCGCGTCTCGGCAAGCGTAGTGTAGGACGTCCTCAGGCAAGGTGGAGTGACGATTTGCGTAAGATGGCTGGCAGGAGCTGGATGCAAGCAGTCCAAGATAGAGCAAAGTGGCGTGAAATTGGAGAGGCCTATGTTCAGCAGTGGACTGCGACGGGTTGATGATGATATTTTTATTTTTTTATAAGCACTTACTTTAAGAAAACTGAATTTGATCATAACGATATATAGCCAACTTTAGCATGATTGTTATTTGTAAGCACTTACTAACGGATTTGTTGATTAAACGACGGTTGAACAACACATTAATCAAAAGGTTATCAAAATTCAGGCAGCGTAAAGCGCAGAAGTACCTGGCTAATGTACCTACCCAGGATGTATAAACTTTAACTGCGCTATAACTCTACCGTCAAGTCACATCGCGCACTTTAATAAATACTAGAGATTTTTGAAAGTTGCATAATACTTGAAAAATGTCAGAAAGGTATTTATTTCAGAACACTATCCATTTTTAATAAACAATAGTACCTAAATATTTCATAAGTACCGGGAGAATGTGTCCCTCTTGCAACTCTTGTTAAAGAATGGCATGTGCTCTTGATTATCCTCGGTTTAAAATAGTGTACCTATTTAGAGCATGACTAGGTTCAAGAAGACTGAACGATATGATTCTGATTTAGGGTTAAGTAAGTAGGGTGGCTTTTATCTTTAATGCATATAAATGTGACGTAAATTGCTTAAAACATTGAACGCAACAAATGTATGCTGCCACTGTTTATCTCAGCAGTGAGTACCTAATAGAAACAACGAATCTATTTGATCCTATTTAATGATTTTCGTAAAAGTTTTAATGGGTCTCATTACTTACGAGTTACATGGTAATAGGTACCTATAGCCTAAACCCATGCAGTTTATTTTAAATTCTACAATAGGTATATTACAAGAAAATTAAAGAAGTTCTCTCCTATTCAAATCTTTGGATTCCAGCGGTGGCTCCTTCACTCACCAGCATTTACAAACCTGCAAACTGCCAAAAAGCAAAGGAAAAAAATATGTTAGGAACAAGAAGATCCAGTAAAATAAAAACTTTAGTCATCAGACGAAAAACAAGTTTCTGACATAATTGAAAAGTTCAGACGTCTCAAATGGAAATATAAGAAGTAAAGACAAATGATGCAAGATAATAACAGAATGGTACCTACCTAAGAGAAGAAAACCAGTAAACTCTTACGAAAGAGAGGTAAACCACTGGAAAGAGGGGCAGAAGAATTAAGTCAGATTGCTGTGTGCTGAAATTATCTTCATATCAGCGCACATACCTACAAGGTTCAATTAGTGGGCAGGTTACCCAACACACTTACCTAATATATTTAGGAGTTCTTAACGTCTTAGTTCACAAACGGCAATAATTTTTTATGAACAGAAAAGCGAAGGTCTTATTTTAAAGAAGTGTGCTGTTTTAACACTTCCTTCGCTCTATTTACACATTGAAAGGGTATACAAAGGGTATCTATTTCAGACAGGCATACACTAAGCAACACCCCATAGCGAATTGGGTAGTAGTATATAAGTGACAGTGTGGTAAGTGGTAAGTGTAAAGTAGGTACTTACCCTTAAACCGCATGCAGTTATTACTTATTGATTGGTACTTGAATTGAAGGTAGTAATGTGAATTCATTTGTAGCTAAATGCACACTGGTCTATTGCACGCCTCTGGGTACATAAGTGATTCTGTTTAAGGTGGGTACCCCACCTTGAATTAAAGGAAGAAGAAAACATTTAGGTACTTACTCAATTTACTAATTTGATATTAGGTGTAGTTGGAGCATGGCGACAGGTTGGTATGTGCTCTTTGACTTAGTTTGTGGGTAAATGTGCAATGGGCTATACTTGCGCGTGCATTGTTGGGTGCATATACCTACCACGCCGGGGTAGGCACACCATAAATTTATGACAATGTGCCTATACGAAATGAACGCTTGGCTAGGGTTGAAAGTACCATTGTAATGTGTTTTATATATTTACTAGCGGCCCGTCCCGGCTTCGCACGGGGGGACTTAAGATTTTTTTCATAGTTTTACGTTTATACTTTTCCCCGTTTTTGAAACATTTTCGGTTACTGCTCCGCAACTATAAGACCTAGCGTAATATTATAAAGCCTATGTTACTCGGGGATAATGTAGCTTTCCAAAGGTGAAAGAATTTTTGAAATCGGTCCAGTAGTTTCGGAGCCTATTCATTACAAACATACAAAAATACAAAAATACAAAAATACAAATCTTTCCTCTTTATAATATTAGTATAGATTAAAGTAAATATATAGGTACCTAAAACAAATAACTATTTTACCCAACTTAATTGACCTACCTATATGTAGGTAAGTAGGTATACTTATATGTACATATAGATAGGTACCTATCTACTGAAGTAGATACTTACATAAGTAAAACATATTTTAATAATATCATTTTTTTGTAATATTTTGAGATATCTACGAAGTGATTTTTTTTTTTATTTTTGTAGGTACTAAATATTCATCAACTTTTATTGTGCGAGACAAAATTTATTAATTTAAAATTAGGTAGGTAGGTACGTAACTACCTATACCTATATCATAAAAAAATCTAAAACTTTTTTACGTGGCGTATTTAAATTTTTCAATAGATATAGGTACCTACTTATATGTAAGTTTTTGTACATATCACATTGCTTGACAGAGTACCTATCTATAAAATTTCCTATCTAAGGGTTTGTACAGATAATGGAAATATATTATATATGTACTTACTTAGGTAGGTACAGTTAAAATATTTCATGAAAAAAATACCTATAAAAGTAATTCGTTAAATGATTATTCGTTAAGTGATAAGGAAATGTCGCAAGCTTCGTTGCGCGTGTGTGGGTGTCATGCGCAATACGCACGCGGCGCGGCGGCGGCCGGCGCGCGGTGTGCGGCGCGGTAGGTATGACGAGAGGCCGAGCGGGGGCGCCGCACACAGGCGCGCCGAGCCAATGGCCGCGCGGCGCGCACGCACACATCGCTGCCGATACTACGCCAAAAACCTCGTTTTCTTACCAAAAATACACATATTTTGTGCATGTTTAGGGTATGAGCGCCCTCGCGCATGTCACCCGCCCTCATCGCCGGAACCCACTCCTCCCATACCCAGTTGGAACACTATGAAAAAAATTCACAAATTTTCTCACTACGTGAAACGCCCCGCGCACTTCAAATATTTTTAGTTATTTTTCTAAGAGTGATTTATAGGGATATGTTACATGATTTGAAAGCCCTTGAAATGCGCATTCCGAAGAATTGATAGAGAATAACGATCCAATTCTGGTGTGCTGTGCAAAGGCCTTTGAAAAGTGTTGAAATTGAAAGAGCTTATCCTCACGATAGGTTACTAAATATTAAGTTTTTATATACTATTTAGTTAGAGAATACTGTGTAGATACGAAATACATGCAAATAAAAATAAATATTGTGTTAATTCGTCTGGTAAGAGAGACGCGCGGGTGCCCGCCCTAGCGGCGCGACGGCCGCGGGCGGCCTCGGCCGAGCGCAGCCCCTGCACTCTCATACAACTGAGAAAAAAAAACACCCTTCACACCTTGTAGCTTTTCCTACCACTGTACAGGCGCAAGCCATAACATCAATTTTATCATATAAAAAATGACAGATCTTAACACACGTTCTGAGGAAAATTGACTGAAATTTTCCGACCCGCCCGCAGCATTAGCGTCGTTACCGGTATGCAATTCAGTTGCGACGTGGGCTCAAGTGACTTTAGGCAATTTTAAAAATTTTGTTAGTCTTCTATGTACACAGCCTTTGAGTTTTTGTTTATAAAATATCGCAATTAAAATAAAAAGGAGCGCGCCATTCCCGGTCGGTGGACAGAGTCAGGTGTTAAATTTGCAACTGCGTCTGTGCTCTATAACTCCTTAATACATGCATCTCAATTCCATAAAATATTTTACGTGTTATAAAATTGATAAGAATAATAGAAAAAGTATTTTTTAGATTATTTTTTTTAAATACTTAACGAGGAAGAAACAATTCTTTTATTTCCGTTTGACCGACGAATTGCAGCCGAACAGTAAATTTGATTTTTATTAAATAGAGACTAGATAAATGTCCATTTATAATTTAGGCCCATATAATTTATTAATAGCAATACGTAGACTATCTATGTATACCTACCAATATACCTACCTAGTTTTATTTTATTTATTAATTGTTTAGACGAGATCAAAGTTGGAATTCTTTTGTAGCGTGTGATGATGGCCGTGTTTTCAGTTTAGCCTCAAGATTTATAAACAGGGTAGGTATCCAAATGACTAGTGTTAATTATAATTAATTAGGTAAGTATATATTTCTTTAAATATTATGCTTTGGATAAAAAAAAATAAAAATAGAAAATCGTGAGTTATTCAAGGAAGCGGGGATTTAATGGTCGACATAAAATAAATTGCACCGTTGTAGCGTTCCGTCGTCTTAAGTACCTAACTATATGTAAGTATTGCGATTTAGTTTAGGTATACCTATGCAATTCGAGTGAACCGCATTTTGAGAGTAGGTATTTAAAAAAAATAGGATTACAATAGGTAGGGTCATTGCTTTTTCTTACTAGATGGGTAAGTTAGGTAAGTAGGTACGTACTGACTGAGTAGAGTGGTTTAACGAGAGATTCTTGCCTTTTCTTACTAGGTAAGTAAAGGCAAGAATATAACTATTATTATTGCTTATTTTGGGTAGGTATACCTACATTAGGTACCTAACTATTATTAAAAATTGTAAATCTCGCTCAGTGTCCATTTAATCTAGGTAAGTCAAATTATAATTATATTGGATGGTAACGTAATTAAATATGTACGATTTGTGGAACACCGAAAAAAAACCACTTCGAAACTACCTACCTAAATTTTACGACACTATGATTTTTAGTTAAGTACCTACCTATACTTAAGTTCTTAATTTAACCGAAACAATTAGGTACCTACTAAGGTAGGTAGGTAGGTCCTATCTAAAAAAGCTGTCGAGATGTTCTTAAATACTTAGGTAGGTTGTAATGCGTGAAGCTAGAAGTCGTAATAATATCGTAAGTAGACGGCATAAACAAAAGCGTTAATGATCATTCTATAGGTATGAGTTAAGTGAAATTTTACGACTGTCGAGTTGGGGGAAGTAAAGGGCGGAAGTATAGTATTTTTTATAGTAGGACGCGCATGCACGTGTGCCGCATGCATACGATAAAGGTCTTCGAGCTATCTACGGTTCCACGAAGTGTCTGTCGAAATAACATTAACTGATATTATACTAAACGAAATTTACCCTGGCACTATTTTATTTCGTTTTGCTTTAATTGCGGGTGGGCGGGTGCTATTTAAAAAAAGTGCCTATGGATCTGTACCTATAGCTACAAAACTCCTTAATAATCATAAGTTACAGGGGTACAAATTGCATGTTTTTTTTATTTAAAATGCGCTTAGATTATGTTATATAAGCAAGGTAAGAGGTACTTAAACCTCTGACTTAGGTACTAAGGTAGTTACCTGCATGATGCTTAAATGACAGTTGCCCTGTAACTTCACAGATCAATGAGTTGAAACATTCGTCATTTTAAACTGGGAATAGGTACCTACCTACATCATTCAGCAGATTTGCTTCTTAATAACTAAATACTCTAATATCAAAGGGATGAGTGTTTTCAATACTATCTAATACCTACCTATGCTAAGGCTATAGGGACTTTGGATAAACCTATTTGTAATACCGTTTCAAGGGGTTTTTTGCCTTTTACTAGGCTAGAGGAAAATGACACCATCATGCAGTTGCACGTGTATGCAGTTCCGAGTAACGATGCGCGTAAACATGTACTAGCTAAGTGTAGTGCTGACGTCGCTGCGCCGCGCCGGCGCCCGCGCCGCGCTCTAGGGCTGGCTCTACTATAGAAGGTTTCAATTCATTAATTATATCCGTGACTCGTAGATTTTGGTTTTAATTTTTATCCCATTTAAGTTGATCTAAAATCGTAACATTTTGAAATAGGAATACAATTTCATACTAACTATAGGTAAGCCACGATTCCACCTCTACTCACTCTTCCACCTCTATAAGATACGAATAAACGATGTTAAACACTATGAAAAAAAAATCACAAATTTTCTCACTACGTGAAGCGCCCCGCGCACTTCAAATATTTTTAGTTATTTTTCTAAGAGTGATTTATAGTACATGTTATGTTACATGATTTGAAAGCCCTTGAAATGCGCATTCCGAAGAATTGATAGAGAATAACGATCCAATTCTGGTGTGCTGTGCAAAGGCCTTTGAAAAGTGTTGAAATTGAAAGAGCTTATCCTCACGATAGGTTACTAAATATTAAGTTTTTATATACTATTTAGTTAGAGAATACTGTGTAGATACGAAATACATGCAAATAAAAATAAATATTGTGTTAATTCGTCTGGTAAGAGAGAGGCGCGGGTGCCCGCCCTAGCGGCGCGACGGCCGCGGGCGGCCTCGGCCGAGCGCAGCCCCTGCACTCTACGAATACAATTTCATACTAACTATAGGTAACCCACGATTCCTCCTCTACTCACTTCCACCTCTATAAGATACGAATAAACGATGTTAAATGCTATCAATTTTAAATTATTTTACCTAATATTGGATTATTTTTTTTGGACGCCAGGATTACGTAGGTAACTCAAGAGGTAGTTAGACACATAGGTAGTGATACTGTACATACTTACCTATACACAGACAAAATCTTTGAAATAATTCTTAGTTAGGTATATTTTTATTGTACTTACCTACCTATTGCTTTACCGATAGGTGGGTGAAATCTTAACGGATTAGTCGCCTTAGTTAACAAAACATAGTTTGCTTTCTAAATCGCTAATACTCGTGCTCACAGCTACTCTAACCACTTTACTAGCTGCAAGTTGGTTATTAATAACATATTTTTATCATAATAAATGAGAGATAGTGGCAACCCTATAAGACATATACCTATCATAACAACTACTTATTCAGTACTTAGAATAATAGATTATATTTATCATATTTTCCCGTAAGTATACATTTTTACAAATTTTCAAAAAATATGCCTTTGTACTCCCAAATGTCTACTCCTAACGAAACAATGTTTTGGTCATTTGACTAAATCTGGCATTTTGGTACCTATCTTCTTGTGGTTGGTATGGTTTAATATATCCTCTACATATTTTATATGTAAAATAGATAATACTAATTGCTTTAAGCAGCAGATAAAATACTTATAATGCTAGAATTATACAATAAAATATATGTGTTGTTTCAGATTAAAGATTTAAAGAACGTTGTATTATTTAAAGAAATACAGTTAGGGGACATAGACCGGGGGCGGAGAATAACAAATGTACTTAAATCGAATTCTAAATATAGAACCTTTATCTTTTCTATTTTAAGATTAAAAATGTCTCCCTTCTGCATTTACTGTCGTACATGGGCACTTTCTTGTATCAACAATAAAGTGCTTACAATGCAGCCTTTATCGCAATATTTCAAACAAATAATTTTCAATTAGAAAAAAGTAAGTAGGTAGGTAGGTATAGCAGATACGCATATTTTGTAAGATATAGTTAGAATCATTTTCTTTTATCTGTAGGAATGTTATAACTAGTACGTTTTGGATTTTTGATGTCAAATCTATATAACCTATGTAAGTACATATACTAATATAAGGTATTTATTACAATTATGTCCAGTATTTTGAAATGTGATTAGGTAAATACATTTATTTTTAGCATAAATTATTCTTGATGCTCTCGCGGTTATAAGCAAGGAGGTAATTATTGACAGCACATTAGTATCTTTCAATAGGTGCCTATCAAAGATTAATATATTAAGTAAAAATCATTCGATATTGCCTACATAAATACCTACTTACTGATTAGGAGCTCGCGGGTACCTAGGTACCTACCTATAGTTAAAACACATAAAGAACATTGTAAATTATTTTCGTCGTTACCATATCCTTTTAATCTTAAGCAGTTAACTTAAAAATTAAACGATGACTAAGCACATAATATACGTATACCTGTTGCTAATTCAACTTTAATTCTTAAATATTCATCATTACAAAATAAATAATTAATTATAAGCTTAGATAGGTAAGTACCTGCTCTTTAATTTTGAATGAGCGGTTAATTATTACGAGCTCGTGAAATTTACCCAAAACCACGAGTTTCGGAAATATCGCGTCATTGGCAGACTTAATTAATTAAAATAATAGCGATAACATTCACAAAGCGCCTCTAATTACAATGTTCTATATTGTACGTATATGTGTTCGATTTCCCTAATCGGCCAGAGTTAGCGGCCGTCTGCGCCGGCGCCGATTGCCTCCTGGGGCCGCGAGGGTGCCATTACAGACGTTCACGCCTTCAACCAAGCAAACATCTATTCCATATCACCGAGCTGCCAAATGAGTCGCCGAACACAGTATGCTTGTTCGTGCTCTTAATAAGCGGCAAGGACGGCGCGAGAACCGTCGAATCGAATTGCGTAGCGGCCGATATCGAATCGGCCCTTTGACGCACATCGCATTCTTATATACCAAATCGTATCTACAATTACTCGTACATGTCTAGTCGTTTGACACTTTATTCGGGAAAAAAGTATTAGGTAACAAATGAAATTCGCATCATGCATGCTTTTAACTAAATAAGTACCTACGTACCTACTTATAGGTTTCCATTTTACGTACCTATATTTATCGCAATGATAACTCTGAACTTTTACAAAGTAGGTGTGATGGCAAGTTGTTCCGAAAACTTAACTATTAGGTAGCCTACTTACTTCATTAGGTCTGTGAAGATACTAAACAGGTAAAGTAGGTAGTTTGTGGGCACCTTATGCATTAAATCAATTATAAATTTAAAAATAGATTAATGATAATGTTGACCATATCTGTAAAAGTAGAAGACAAGTAGGTACAAGTAACTACCTATTGCAAATTCTTAAATATAATAGATACCTAGGTATTTATGACTGAAAATGGAATAAACTAAACTGATATAAATTCTAGAGTTCATCTGTAACCATTAAACATTTAGGTACTATTATTATAAATCGAAATATAATATAATCTAAATAATCTCGTTTTAAAATAAATACAGGTACAGAAATGTAAGTTTCCCGCGCATTCGCGTGCATAAACTCCCGCTCGATTAGAGGTGGTTGCATTGGTAGGTATGCAGCGCGGACGCGGGCGCCGCGGTGACCGCCTGAGGAATGCAACAGGTAACCGATTCCAAGAAGGCCGCGGCCCGTTACCGTGCCGAATATCTTCCAGTCAAAAGCGCCGACAAGTGCGCCGAGCGAGCACTTGCGACAACAGCCCGATGCGCCCGCTGCATTCCTAACGACGACATTGAGTTAGAAACCAGTCGCCATCGACGCATTCTATCTGTACCGATAAACCGAGCTCCCGAATATTGACGCTTGAGCCTCGTGCTTCCGAATTTTAACTGCTCGATATTTGGCGGTTGTTTCGGGATAAAACATCTACTACGCACTTACTTATTAAACGCAGACAATTGTATAATGAGTTTCTTCGAGTTTCGTATGGGCAAGTAAGTATTAGTTTGTTCTCTAAGATGATGATAAGAAATGAAACTTATCGGGATGGTAATGAAAATGGAAACCTACTTCACAGATTTCCTGAAATAACACATCACTTGCATCAATGTTTAAACTGTAAAATAAGTATTGCTCCAGAAAAAATCAAACCAACCAACGTAGCGCAGATGTATAGGCTGAGAAGTCTTGGTAAACTTAAGTACTTACCTACATCACGATAGATCTACATTGAATTACGAGTGGTATTTTCTATAGGTGAACCAGTCCGATGTTAATTAACTTTTTATATTATTGCATAGGTCTGTACGTGTCAAATAATTACCTTATTAATTCATTAGAGATGTAGGAAAATATTTGCCTATAAATGTGTATGATGCTGGAAAATTATAGAATTCCATAGAGAATTAAAATGTCGGAGCCGTATTCGATGTACAAGTAGGTGCCTGCAGGGGTGGAACAGCGAGGCGTCGCGTGCAGTCGCGCCATTGGGCGCCCGGCGACTCCTCATTGCATATAAGTATTTTTAACTCGTGGGGCCGCCGCGCTCAAGCTCACCTTTCGATCTATTCCTGGAGGCATTTATTTTTATACTTTTGTCTAGATTACTTTCCTTCCGTATGCTTATTAGTGGATGATTGAGATGCGTCGCAGGGGGCGCTCGACTCAAAATATATTACGTTGATATTTCCGGCGGGATGGATGGCGTAAAACTCACATGCCACCAACTAGTTACTCACGGTTTTATCATCAAGAACGTTTTTATATACCTATTTAGGGTTGTACTGTAGCAATGTTGTATGAAATGTTGTACCCACCTACAGAGTAGGTATGATGTTTTGCATTATAACTATAATGCTGTATGCGTAGGTATATAATGCTGATCTTTAGAACGCCATCGCAGTATTATGCCAAACCAAAATGAAATAACTTATCAATATAGCATTAGGCTTTGTTCTACATCGAGTCACATCAATTGACAGTTTTTGAAGTAAGCAAAGTGCCACAATAGGTAGGTACCTACCGGATAAATGTATAGTAAGTATACATGTTATTAACACGAATAGGTATGAAACATCGGTCTTCTCGCTCTTCCGTACCTAGTAATGTCATGCCCGAGGCACGTAATATATCTAGAGACAAGAATTTCGTCTAAATTATGTATCTACTTAAGTAGGTACTTATTTTTACCCTCATCGCATTCGTATACGGTTCCTCACTCTTTCACCCATTGATACACTTCTGTATTCATTTTTCACCTTATAGGTTGAACCTCGGGTTTATATCATCAATGGAATAATTTGTAGTTTGGATCCTTCAGTATGAATTGTATATGAGACGTATTTTCTGCCCATTTAACTATGTATGATATTTAATCTAATTCAGATACACAATAGGAAAAGGATTAGACTCGGTTGCCATATGCGCGAGATATCATAGTTATGTTGTGCTTATATAGTAATCAGGAAGCAAATAGACGTTTCCTGTTGGTTGGGCAGCATGTGGGAGCCAGGCGGCGGCGCAGCGAGGACCGGCCTCGACTCCTCACCAGATGTACGAGCTGGCGCGGCGGCCCCGAGCGTGCCGCGTCTCCCGAAACAATTAGCAAGAGGGAACAAACACATTTTGACGGGCCGCATTTTTTGTGCCCTTGAACAATCTTACCACGTCCTATCTTTAAGTAGGTATGTCAATCATTCACATGCCGTTAATGTCGAAACCGAGGAACTACGCTTAAACTGTATTCATTTAAAAATATTACAATTAAATAAGCAAAAAGTTGATAAAAGGATTGCTTCTTATTTTTGGACTCCCCCATGTAACGCTTACTTTCTTTTCATAGATGCGTGTCATAACACCTTTCTAAATAAAGTAACTTAATTTTAGTAGTTTGCAGCATCTGGTTGGAAGTGGAAGGGTTGCCCGTGAAAACAAAAGCTACTTGATATACTTACATTTAGTTCTGAATTACCATGTAGGTATATATATATATACTTATATTAAAAATGTTGAGCAACCTTCAGCTGCCAGCATTAGATAAGCTAACTACCATAGCAACTCCTCAAAACGTCTGTGTCAGCCTTGACCGACCCGAAGACCTCCCAGGAAGGGAGCCTCATCTCGACTTATATCTTTAAGTTTTCTTTACGACGAACTATAGGTAGAAGGACTTAAGTTAAGCTCGCGCCAGATGTCCGTATCGTGTATACCTATAGGTATTTCATCGACCTTAAAAAAGAAGAAGTGTGATCCTTGAAATTACTTAACCTTTTTAAATTATCTATAAGTATAATTAAACAATTTATTTAGGAGTGATCTAACATATCTACGACTATACCTTTCCTGTCACGTCGCTAATCAGAGAGCCTGCGACCCTGCGTGGTTACTCAAAAAGCAAACGCGTTCACTGCCTTGCCATTAAAGCTTTTAGATCGCATAGGAACTACCGGCCTGGGTGGTGTTTCCTGAATGGTGGAGCAATTTAAGTGGTACATTCTCAGTATCTATCTCTATGATAAAATGTGCAATTAAACCAGTTTAACGTGAATTATATAGACTTGCTGTAGTAGGTATATAAGTACCTAGAAGGTACAGTTTTTTAGTAGCCAGAAAGGCTCAACGAAGCTGAAAGATTATTTAGGGGAAATGTCTGTAATCAATAACCTGCAGCGAGCCTATGATGTACTGTCGAGTCGGCATTTTATCGACATAATATTGTGTAGTTACGTTATCGACAAGGAAAAGGTTTGTCGTGTCGATATTGTTTCGTTATTGACATGAAGAAATAAGGTACGACAACGACATAAAAAGATTTCTCGCCATCGACAACGTTATCGATTTTTAACCGCGAGAATAAGACGACTAAAGGAACACTCTGTGTACTTAGGTACATATACGTATGTTTGTATCAGATATAATTTATACTGCATTTTAAATATGATACAAAACACCTATACTCATTTTCATCACATCAACATGTTCATCATAGTTAAGTAAGTGGTCCAAAATTGTTTTGCTATCGAACCTAGGTTTAATCTGGAGTGTATTCGGTATAGGTGAGAAGTTTCAGATATCCGGTGGCTTTAGTCAATAGGTACCCATTTTCCACGAACGTGCGGTGTCGCCTTCCCGGCGTTCCACTCGCGCTCCATACTCGACTAGTCAGCGATATGTTACACGTTGTTTAGGCGATTTTACATTTAATAACCGCGCACTTTCATCTACCGATCGTATCGACCATCGTACGCCTTGGAATTTTATATACCGGCGCTGACGCAGAGCTGGATTCCAGGAAAACAAAGCATAATTAATTATTGGCAATCAAATGTACTTATTCGTTGTCTTAGATTTAATAAAATCTATGGATTAAATTTGTATAAAAATAACTATCCATTGTGGTTCGACTCGTACCTATGGAATTAGAAGTTTTGCGATTGTGCACCTATCGTGCTACCTTTTTTAGGGTTAGGCACGTATCTTTGAATGTATAATAGAAATCCTTATAGGATTATTGGTGTGTCTGTCTATCTATCCGTCTATCACAATAAAAGTACAGGACCAATTATGTTGAAATTTGGTACATACATACATACTTATATGACTGTAACCTAAATACAAACGTGTAATAAACAAATTTAAGAACTGTGTGTCACATGGGGTGACTTTAAGACGATAGATTAGAAAATTAAAAAAATAATACCTAAAAGAGTCAGTATATTTAGCCATCGAAAACTGTTTTTATGCTTGGGCGTTTTTTGAAATAAACGATACATAACTGAATCCTGAGACAAGGAGCGCCGGCGCCGGCGCCGACAAACGAGGTGGAGACGTATGCCTTTTGTTCTTGACATAATATTAATCGCTCCCAGTTACTACGTGAAATTTAAACTACAAAAATTCGGTTCTCACGGAAACCGACTACTGCACAAAAGGTAACATATTCAAAAAGTAAGCCAAGGATGAGTACCTATTGAGTGGTTACGTGAAGCGCGGCGTGGGAGAGTTGCTAACGCGCATTGCAAGACATGACATGACTAACGTAGCCACTGAAAACTCAAAATAATTCTCGATACTGAACAATTGTTTTTCTCAGCAGTACCTATATGTACCTATTTTGTAATACATAATATAATCAGGAGATTTGATAATGACAGATGAAGTGAGAATCGCTAAAGGATTAGAAATAATATGTATAGGCACAGCTTCTCGCTGTCGAGCCTTTAATTCTGCATTATCAGTAGTTTCTGCAACTGTTCTACAATGATAACCATTTAAATACCAACGGGATTCTATTGCACGAGCTATCTTTTAATTCTTACTTTAAATCTTCTATTTATTCAATATAGCTTCTGCCCGCGACTCCGTCCGTTCTTTTGAAACTCCTCTTTTTTGCAGTCGCCTAGTCGGTTAAAAAGTAGTCTATGTCCTTTCTCAGGCTCCAGACTTTCTTTGTACTAAATTTCATTTAAATCGGTCCAGTAGTTTTAACGTGAAAGCGTAACAAACAGACAGACAGAGTTACTTTCGCATTTAGGTATAATATTAGTAGGGATTATTTTATATCACTTAATCATTGTTTGTATATAATGTAGGCAAAGTTAATTAATGCTTTACCAACTTTAAGCAAAATTAAGCTTAACGACTAAATTATAAACCGTTACAATATTTTAATAAGATTTTAATATGGTAAGTATTTCCAGAACTAGCTGTTAAGTTTCAAACAACTAAACTTTAAATACCGGAGACTGAAGTAGGTACCTACTTATACTCAGATGCATATTTCACATTAACTGAGACGGCTTTTCGATGACAAATATGGGCTTTGCCCTTAGTTCTAATTTATTTGCAAAAATTTCAGACTTTCGCATAATTTCATTAGGAATAATAAGCAGTAGGTAAGTATTTATCTCTAGGTATATGTATACTTATCAGGTTCTAAATATTTTTAAGTCAGTATTTTAATAACATTTATAATGTGAGAATAGGTCATTAACTGCAGGGCGAACCATAAATGTCCGGTCGCATGTTCAATACTCGGCAGAGCAGCGCAATGAGGCGCGGCGCGGGCGCAAACAGACTTGTGAGGTTCATTCAATTAGTGTCCGGATCTTAAGCGGGACTCGGTAGTCGGAGGACGTCATTGAAGGGCCGCACTGCTAGGGTTGGCACAGAACACCAGGTAATTTAAAGTGGCAATAATTATTCGGTTACTTACCTACCTACATTTACAAAAAGAATATTCAATTTTAATTTGTTTTCGCTACATATTACGATCAAACATGGAATCGATACGATAAATGAGGTGTAATGAGTCTGGCTACGGTTCCTATATTTATACCACTATCTCAGATATCGTTGGATTAAAGTTATATTTTTGATAAATATAGGTTATCTTATCTAGGTCCTTTGACAACCCTTAAGTTGTGGTGCAGGTCCCAGCGAGGGGCGAGGAACGCCGAGGCGGTGAGAACGGGAGGGGGGAGGGAGCCGGGAGCAGGAATATTCAAAGCGTGAGAACGCCGCGCGACCCGCATGCCGCGACTTCACATATCTCACGCGCAACCTCGACGCCCGGCAGACGATCGAAAATCAACTCTAACCTAGTCTATTAAAGACGCAATTAGTTACTAACCATAATGTGGTTATCGCTCGGAACATCGGGGACAATACTTTTCTAGTTTATGGCTGGCATTGGCCCGGATACTGCCGATGAGCGCGCACGTCGCTCGTCCAATCACCACTTCTACGATACAGAGTTATAACATACCTAATACTAAGTTATACACTATACAGGTACCTACATGCTTACCTACCAACATCCAATGTTTTACTCTGTACCTACATAGGTAGATAGTAGGTACCAATATTGCAAAAGGAATGGAAAAACCCGCATTCCATGTTTAAAATTGTTAATGAATGAAAATAAACTCGAGTGTACACGAGTTTGATGGACCTACTAATTAGAATATTCAAAAAAAAACATACTAATGTTTAAAAAAAGATAACATAGGCATGATTAACTGCCTGCATAAGGTAACTACCAAACAATCAATACAAATACATACGAAACAAACAGAATATTTCGTATATCATTCATTGATTGTTTGCACAAAAAAAATGCCTTCATTACGCACTGCCTGTTCACACCACACCATGTTCAATCTATTGGAATTATCAAAACGAACAACCTACCTATAAATCCAATCTCGAGGGGTTTTGTTAAGTAGAAGCCAATCAAGAATTCTATCCAACTTATCCCGCTGCAATCTCAATTAAACCAAATTGCTACCTATACTAGTCGTTACACAACGTTAAACATAAACATAACGTTATAATTATTGATATACGAAAATTAAACTTACGGTCAAATTTATTTTAATATTAAGCAATTAAAAAATAGACAACCATAGCCACTCAACTTATACTCAATCACCATTTTTTCCAAAAATGTGGGTACGTAGGTACCCATATTCCTGATCTACCACAAGTTTCACATTACAGATTCACGTGATTGCGTTGGCAGACTGACGTTAAAATTCTTACGACATTAATGGTCCTTTTATTGGCAAGCTTGGTTCATGTGACCACGTGGTGGGCGTGTCGTAAACCATTTTCGATCTATATTTTGCGCTGAACTCAACATTCTGAGAAATAGTGAGAAAGGTTAACTGGCCTCACATTCGGTTGTCAGGTTGTCTAAGTCGACTACAAGATCAGAACGTCTAGAGGTCGAAACTCCATAAGTGCCTATAAGAAACTATTCATTATGCTTCGTATAGTTGTAAATGAACAAATCTTTATGTATAGCGACTGTTCCAATTAAAACGTATTTGTCGTAAGTATACTGACATCAAAGTTAGTAACAATTAGAGGTCAAAGTTTTATCCTTGAGCGAACATTTTAATCGAACCCTTTTGTTATGAATTGCGGCATCGCCAGTGTTAACAAAGTTAACTTCAGCAGCGCACGCGCAGCATCATCGCCGACGGATTCACAGACGCGGCGTCGACTCACCTTGAGACATCGACGAATGTATCCTAAATATAGACATTGGATTACGTACTCGACGTGACAATGCGACATTGCTTATAATGCAATGTAGGTTTTCTGTTTTATAGGTAAGTACTCGGGATTTGTACACCAATTTTTTTTTACTTTAGCTATAGAAACCTACCTAATACTAAGCTGCAGTTCACAAGAACACAACAAAAAATATATCTTATTATGAAATAGATTGGTGTGCAATAAATTTTCCTTGAATATCATGTACCTAAATTTCCGAGACGTTCATTACAGTTATCGATGCGTCAGCTAGAACGATTCATAATTGGCCGTCTAGGCTGATCCGCCGACAACGCTTCATCTTCCGGAAGTACCTATTTGTATTTCTTTTTTCAGTTTTGGCAACATAAGTGAAGGCGAGTGCTAGAGATAGTTTGCGATATTTCCTAGAGGACAGGGGTAAGGCGAGTCAGCGGGGGCCGGGGTCGTTTCGGCGGGGCCCCAGAGGGCGACGACCTCGTGAAAGGCGCGCAGATTTGAACACCGATTCTGTTCGCGAAACTATTCGCGAACTGCGCTGCTGTCGTTACAGTAAAAAGGGGTTTTAAACTCTTAGACTGTAATACTGAGGATTACCGACTTTAGGGTTTTAAACTAGAAACATTTTTATACAAAATAAGCGAAAATACAGAGATAGTTAACAGCGCAACGTCGTCATTCCAGCAAGTCGGGCGTATTAGCATAATTGTGGAGGAGCAAATCTTTTAACCCCCATCAAGGGAGAGAACTACAAAGGAGACGCACTAGCCTGGCACATCGTTTTGTTTGGCATAAGTACAATGCGAAAAGTTTTACGTGTAGGTCGATCGACGTGGAATTTCCATTGCAGTTACGTCGTTCGAATCGGGTCGGTGCGCGCGCGCCGTCCGCTCGCCTTTTTACGCGCTCTTTCCCGCCGCGCGTCGCCGCGGCCACCCCGCGGGCCCCCGGCCCCACGCGCCGCAGATAGCAGCCGCGCCGTCGCGCCGCCGCGCCGCCGCGCCGCCGCACCGCCGCACCGTCGCACCGTCGCACCGCCGCCCGGCCAGCTACTACCAACCGATATACCTACTTACTGTCTGTCCGTAACACCGTAACATAGGTAATATATTTTTTTAAAACAATTGTTGCTCTTTAATGCTTTACACGTCGAAGTCTAATCATAGGTAGAAAAATAATTGAACCGCGTTTCATCAAGCTATTATTTAAGAAAAATAAAAAATGTTACTTACAGAAGAGACTTTCTACCCTTATACAAGTTATACCTATAATAAGATAAGTAAGTAGTTAAGTACTTTTACAAGCAAAATCAAGTAGGATGCGTTACTAATCGCCCAAAATGTCCTATGCAACACACCTTCTTGCGACTAAACATAATTATATTATGACAGATGCCATCTAATAAGTACCTAGGTATTATAAATGCGAAAATGATCGTTTGTTCGCCTACCTATTACTATTCACTCTTAAACCGCTGAACCGATGTGAGAAGATAATTTGGTATGGAGATAGCTTAATTCCCCGAGGAGGACTAGGACAATACACACTTATAACACAATAAGTAAAACTCTTTCAATGATCGATGGACAAATAAAATTAAGTACACCTAAACACATTTTGCATGATTTCCGCTTTAGACGATTAAGTAGATAGGTACATTATTTTTATTTTAATCACGCTGATCATAATTTATTCTATTATTACATTTAAATTTGTGTCAGTATATTTTTTATAAAAATACAAGTACCTACCTGCATCTTATAGATTAATTACCATAAAAGCACTACAAATGTGAATGTAAATATTATGTAGGTATGTGCGGGCAAGTGGAGATCTTGCGAAGCTGTTTGTGCGGATCCGTTAGATTTATTAAGTAACTGCCAAAAAAATAAAGTGCAACACAGCGCGCAGCGTGCATTTATTTAAAAATTCAACAATGATTTTTGGGGATAACTTTGTTTACGATTAACGATTGTTAAACATATAATTAGGTAAGTATGATATATTTCGCGAGCGGGCCGTGAGTAGAGTCCCCTGTCGGTCGCTCCGCCGCCGCTTCGCCCTAATTAAACAATAATCGAAAAACTACAATGAACGAGCGCGCGGCTCCATCCTCGACGCCTCGACTCTGGCTGCCGTGACGTCACTGTTGCATTTCTCGTCACTCCAAGTGGTTTCAGCAGGTCACGCTCTCGCCCACAAAACCTTTCACACTCACCAACAGCCAATAGATACCAGCTTACCCACCTACTTCCAGACCTAGATTAGAAACGAGCTGACTCGTGCGTAACATGACATCGATCATGTGAACACAATAGGTAGGTATGACGATCGTACCTAACTTCTGTATATAACGTGTATTTTTTTATATAAAGCGATGTAAATTGTAAGTATTAACATACCCAGCAACCGAGTGTTCATGTTTTATTCTTATTACTTATGTATTGTTCAGCAATTCACGTTAAAGATGTCGTCATAACTATTGTTGTACTTAAAGGGGACAGTTTCAACACAGTTATCAGCTGTTATGATGCGAAGGACTAGTACTCCGAGCCGCACGCCGACCCGTACACCGAACTGAACCGTAACCGAAAAAATTGCATGTTTAGGTACAGAAAGACGTAGACGGACACTTGTCGTCATCGATGACGCAACGATGTCGTGCTGCCTCATGACGCAAAGACCTATCCGCGACAATCACACTGTGTGACGAAATTAATTACTTAAACCTTCACAAAAAGTATATAGTGATTTATTTTATGTTTATAAATACAAACAAATATGAACTGACTCAGTGATGTTAACGTAGAATATTTAGATTGAGGTCTTTTATACGTAAGTGAACACTAAGAGGCGATTTTTGGAAATTCGTCCTCTAAAAGATTAAAATAAGTACTTACCTAAGTACTTAATTAAAGTTTGTAGAATACTTCTTATTTTTTTCACTTATGAACTGTTCTACAATTAAAATAATAGGGTTAAAATACTTTTTTGGAAAATGATCCTCTAAGAGGTCGAAATACGACTGATTTTTTTTTGATACCTATTAAGAAAATAAATTTAATATTTGACTTGTTAAATAAATTTAAAATTTCACATTTGCAACTTTGTACAAAATAAATAAATATTGAAAAATGTAATTTATTGTTTTAAGAAATTTATCCCCTTAGAGATCACCACCAATCGGATGGTGAATGTTGGTGTAGGCACCTCAATCGTTTAATTCCTCAAGGAACGAGTAGGTAATGCTTATCTTAAAGAGGTACTGGTATAATATAACCCGAAATTAACGTATGCAAAGTCGCGTGGACAGCTAGTTTACTAATAATACCTACGTTCATTTACTTGAGAAAATACGTATATTGGGTAAGTATAGAAAAAAATATCAAGTGTTGCATTTTTAGATACTACCTACATATAAATTGATAGCAGCTCGAAATTAAATCAGTTTTAGGTAATGATTTAATTTGTTCTAAAGATTTCAGTGAAGATTTTAGTACCTATTTATTTTAACATTAAAATTAATGAATTCTGCAGTAATGGATTGGCGTCAAACGTGCGAATTGATTAAACTTCGTAAATAGAGCGGGCGTGACGCGCCCGCAACTGTTTTTAGGCGGTCACACACTATGCTCTGTAGTAAAGGTCGCGCCTCTTTCAAATTATCAATAACACGTACTTAATTACATATTATCAGATACCTATAAGATACCTACGGATAATAATTTAAAGGGTACTTTTTAATATAAAAAAAAATAACATCTCTGGTATATAATTTACTATCTACCTGGGGACCTATAAGAATACGCATAGGTATAAAATTATACTATTATAAAGAGCCTGAGCCCTGTCTAGGTATACATGTTTTTGGTATCCGTGTTTATCCAATGAAACTGATTATTTGCGTTTACTACATTACAAAAATCAATGAAGTAAGAACTTTTAACATAGATAGGTATTAAGGCGTATTGAATTTATTTATTAGTTCTATGGATAACGGGCTCAAATATAAGGTAATTAATTAATATTTATTGATAATACTTCTACAAGTTTTTAAAAGCATCAATTAATTCGTTGCGTGGGTAATCATCCAATCAAAGTTTAACTGTAAAATTCAGTGTTCCAATAGAACATTGGCACGAGAAACGGGCCTATTATGCAGACTAGACATCTTTATGTTTTTGCGATTCTCACGTTCCCCATTTATTCATTAGGTAGGTAAGTTCCTACATATTATTATGATTTCAGTGGATTTTATTACTCTATTATCGCACCCTAGAACCCTAACAATAAATAAATTAGTGGTGGTATTGTGCAATTATTTTAACTGGAGGGTTCATATGCGGGTGTTGGGACGTTCAAAATAATAGGAAACTAAAGCTACTACCTAGTTCAAATGATACAGAAAAATAATTAATTACTCACCTACTTTATATTCTTAATAGCCAATGAAAATCACGAATAAAAATTGCAAAAAATGAATTTATTTGAGTCATGACGTCGTGTTTTTAGCATCAATTTAAGAGAAAAGTGATTTCACCCTAATCATATTACATAATTATTTACTTATATCTCAACGTATATTTATGACTTAATGAGCTACATTTCTTTTCGATTAGGTGCTTACTTAAGGTTTATATTATACAGTAGGTACTTAAGTAGTTACGGGCATAGTAAAATGGATTAGATTAATAATATCTGATGCCTTACACATTGGAATGAAAGAACTATTAACGGATTTAACTCGCGTATTTTTATTTTATTGTATTCGCTGACGTTTCGGATTCTTTACAGTTTCCATAATCGTACTGACTGAGCTGACAATATTGATTAGATTATCATTCGATGATATATATAAGTATGCAGAATATTCACATATCTTCACACTAGTCGCTATCAGCTGAAGCGTAGTTTCGTTGTCTGGCTTTGTTTATAAATACGTAATCCCTACTAATATTATAAATGCGAAAGTAACTCTGTCTGTCTGTTACGCTTTCCCGCTTGAACCTCTCAACCAATTTTGATGAAATTTGGCACAGACAATCTTTAGACCCTGAGAAAAGACATAGGCTACTTTTTAACCGACTGCAAAAAAGGAGGCGTTCCACGCGGACGAAGTCGCGGACAGAAGCTAGTAATATATAAATACGACGCCTATCTGATTATCACCTTTGATAGTTTTTAGCATAGTCTAGCCGACGAAAACATGCTATCTATTGCTTGACGTTTATTATACCTACCTAATGTAAAGATACTTACTCAAAACTGTTCTACTTATCGAATAAATACCTATATTGACATGAAATGCCAACGATTTAAAATTAGGTACCTACCTACATCCTAAGCTCTCGTACCAAGGTACTTATATATATATGACTTAGGTATACTTACCTACTGACCACATTCTTGACCGATGATGAAATGATAGGAATTTATGCTACTTAACGTTACGTTCGTTCAGAAAGCATTTATTTATACAAAACTGCTAGGCTAATGAAACGATTTGTCTAAAACACGTTGCATTAGATTGAACAGATTGTTAGAAAGGCATATATTTTTTTTAAATAACTAGAGATGCGAAGTAGGAGACCGTTATTGCTGTATTTTCGTCTATTTAGATATTTATTAAGACAGGTAAATAGTCAAATATATCATTGACACATCTTTATGCTGCGTGTTAATGATATTCTTTTATGCTCCTGTTAGCTGAACTGATTAATAGCAACGCACAATCGAAACCGCTAGTAGAAAACTTTAGAAGCTTTTAATATTGCATAAAGATCTCTTATACAATATGACTTAGGTAAAGCACTGAGTTCTTTTGTTAATTATTGTTGACGTGCATAACATACCTACCTACTTACATAAATTACCTATAGTAGGTACATATTGTATAGTAGAGATAAATTCTTATTAGTTATTAGGCATTCAAGAGATTCCTTTAGTCTATGAAAGGAAATTTAGAGATGATTTATAGACAGATTGTTTAATCCCTAGATTCCTAACCTGTGTAAAACTTGTATGTCGCGGGGGTAACCATCAGCTGGTAGTAGTCTCGAACGCCGAATTTCAAGCGACAAGTTTGAGCACAAGCACAACGTAGCGCCGACTAGCGCGCGAGTTCGTTGTTGGGAGGAGGGGTAAAATTAGTGATCCTATTCAGGTCATAAGGGCAATGGACCTAAAAAGGTTAAGAAGCACTGGTTCAATCGATTCAAGGAACCTTATCAGTTCTATTCCAGTTGACGAAAGACTGAGCCGCTTGCTGGGGTCGACACGAAAATCGGCCGTGATTAATTGATTGCCTGACTTATTGGAATCTGAGTAGGCAAAAGGGTACACAACATTTAGAGAAGATATTCAATTTGAATAATTATAAATGTGATAATTTTATTTACCTATACAAAATAAAAAAAAGTATGATCAAATTACCACGATAATTAAATTTCAAGATACGAAAAATACTGTCTTGATAGAATAAAGGTAGGCAATAAAGCCTCTTTAGACTTTTTACATAGGTACCTATCTATGTACCCGAAAATAACCATGATCAGAATTAAGTGAAACTTACTTATTTTGCACATGAAGGTAGTCCACGCTGCGAATAGAAATTACATATTATCCGCATGTGGTGATTAGCGAGCGCAGCGGTTGTGGCACGTGGTTTTCTTTGACAGGCTGTTTTTGTAAATTGCCTAGAAATAACATAAATATAGGTACCTAGGTACTACTTATATTGCAATCCAGATGAAATGCTACTTAGCGACTATTTATATTGCTCATCTTTACGGGTTTCGTAACTACCTAAACCAAAAACCCTTTTAGATTCTGCAAATCCATCTTTTCCACGATTTTACTTCGGGAGTAATAATATGTAAGAAGAATAATTGGAAGGATAATTAGGCATAAGCATATTATGATAGAATGAAAATAAAACATGCATAATGAAAACTAAATAACAGCAACCGCGCTTGGCCCGACTCACTCTTAAGACTGGTTTTATGAGCAATGCACACACGTACCTAGGTATTATTAAAAAAATATGACTAAGTTTAATTTAATCCTCTATTATGCAATAGTGACAATACACATGTGAAAACATACCACCTAAAATGTTAGGTACTTAGTTTTTATTTAGCGCGGGGGTGCAAAGTCAGCGAGGCAGGCAGGTGTGCAGACCCTGGCCTCCACTTTATGCGCGAACCCCCGCTCACCGCGACTCAGAATTGGATTATGATGAACGACTCAGGCGCATCTCATTGTAATATAAAATACACTCTACTGCCGAAGTATAAAGTTCACTTTGTCATGTCATATAAGTACCTAAGTAAGTCCGAACGTTCTTGGATCAACGATGCATAATTTTATATGGAAAGTGAATTGTATAAGATTACATAAGTGCCTACTAAAATAGATACCTAACAGGTATTTATTTTCTAATTCATGGCTCATTTTTTCAATACAGATACCTAGGGGTAGTAGGGATAATGGGGTTCCTAATATAGGTACTTATAATATTAACTATCATTTTAAGTAAATATTTGTAAATTGGCATGTCGCTACGCTATGAACAAGAGTTTGAAAACTATCAAAACAACAGGATATGCATAACTTACGTGTATGCGCAGGCGCAGGGCACGTAAACAATACTGTAACAGTCCATAAATCGTAGAATCTAGAGATGTTCTAAACAGATCTGGTTATAGTATTTGCAACTCGCGAATCAGTTTTTGTTGTTTGACAGATTATGCGCGAGATTTTGGCGCGTTTTCCTTGCGGTATCGTGGTGCAGCGTGCATGCGCGGACGCAGCCGGCATGCAGCGGTGCACGCGGCGTGCGCGGGGTGCGGGCACCGGCCGCTGACTGCAGCCGGGACGGGAGGGTTCCCGCCCGCACCCCGCCACTTAGGGTTACCATTCTAATATAAAATCTGTGTAGATCCTGTACCCTGTGTCCTTTTAGTAAACACTATAGCCACCCTGCTGGTAGAGAATATAAGATAGCAGGCGGGTTTAATATTCCAAGTACAAGTAGGTAGCTCTTTTGTCTATTACCTATATTATTTACTAGCTGTGCCCGCGACTTCGTCCCCGTGGAATAGTAATAGGTAGTAACTCTTCATAAGGCTTCATATTTTCCCCGTTTTTTACACATTTTCCACTGTTTCTTCGCTCCTATTGGTCGCAGCGTGATGTTATATAGCCTAAAGCCTTCCTCGATAAATGGTCTATCCAACAAAAAAATATTTTTTTAATTCGAACCAGTAGTTCCTGAGATTAGCGCGTTCAAACAAAAAAACAAACAAACTCTTCAGCTTTATAATATTAGTATAGATATCATAAAATAGTAAAAAATCTGCCAAGTAACAGCAGAGGGTAGGACTGCCGTGTTGCTTATCTCGCCTATTATTAAGAACTGAATAACCAGTTATTAATAATAGGTAAGTACCTAATAACTTATGAATTGAATACATTTTCTGCAAATTTTTAAGCATAAAACGTTTATTCTATTTAGATTCCAAGTCTCGTCTATGGCTATAAAAGTCGCACAATAGCTAAGCCTCTTAATAGGTACGAAGTACCTTTGTAGATATGTATTTTTTTTATTTCACCACTTCGCATCAGATCATGGAATCTGCAAATTATCTGGTGAAATATTCAATTAAATATATAAAAGCTTAACCGAAACTGAATGAATAAGTATAAGTAAGTATAAAATAGGTAGGTACGACGTCGCTTTGTAAAAGAGAATAATCGTCGTGGTAACCGTGGTTCCCTATTGCCATCAAGGAATTATTATTAAAAGTAGGTATTTCCTGTTTGAGATATGCCGATTCGCGGAAAAAAATTACACAAATACTTTTAAACCTGCACCTACATGAAATGAATTGTTTTCTTTTTCACTGTAATGAAACGACCTATTAGACGAAAATAGTAGGTACCTTGAAACTCCACAATAGTATAGTAGGTACCTATTTAAAAAAAAAGTGTTTTACAGTTACAACCTACATATTTACATAATACTACGGAGTAGGTTGAAATGTATTTAAAAAAAAATCTTAGTAAAGATTAGGTACTTAAAGTATTACTCTAAAGTTTTCTGGAATAAAGAAATTCAATATTACCTTATAAAATCACTTAAAAGATTCTGAAGTTGTTTAGCTAAAGATAAAACTGAAGCATGCTCATAATGACTTAAATAATTAGGTAATAAATTATTTATAAAAAGTCAAATTACGTTTAAGGAACAAGGAAAACTTATTGCACTATGTATTCAATTATTTACTTTTGGAAAAACCGTTATATATGACTTTAATACCAAACTGACCCAATTAACTGGGTATTTCTGTTGTAAGTAATCTAAACATTTTGCTATTATTAATAAATTAGGATGTATAAATACATTCGAGCTTTTGTTTGATCAGTGTTGATTACAATTTATACATATACAAAAGCTATCAAAAGCTATCTATTCTAAATGTTGCAGGAATTAAATTAAAATATCTCATATATTGTTGAAATAAAAAGATCGTTAAATATAAAAATAATAGTAAAATAGCACTCCGGGAGTGCCGGCAGAAGTGAAAACTTCAATATGAACGTTGTGTTTAATTATAAGTACAAAAGTACTATCATTTATGAGGTAGAATACAATGTTTATTTATTGCGCTATCGTACACAAATATAACAATTTGTCACCATCCTTGGATACGCGTGGCACGCTGTACTATCGCATGCTTTCGGGGTACGCCATTTTAGAAAAAAATTGCTTGCACTTGTTGCTTCACACACAGCCGCCAGGTACCAGGGTCGTTCAAGCGATTATTGCCTTAAAGGTGTAACATCGCCAGCACAGTTGATAGTACATAAACACACACGACATTCGCGCAAGCGCCCTGTGCAACCTAAACGGAGCAGCACACTCAGGCACGGTAGAAAGAGTGGGAGATACTAGTTCCTCTCCCTTCCCCTCGATCTTACGCTTTTTCGATCAGCATCACGTGACCCTAACGCGAGTTAGAAAGTTTTTACCCATACAAAAAAAAGTGCTCAGCGCCGCTAAATAAGTTTTCACTTCAAAAAAAGTTTAAATGGTTAGCCGCAAACATAACGTTAATAATGCTGAGAGAGCACTGTTTGAAAGGAGATAATTGGGATGCAGATTTCGGCTCAGTGAATGTATTATGGAATGTGGATATATGTGGTACCTGCCGACTCGTTTACGGGATATAGGTATTATATATATCTAATGAATAAACATTTTTTCGTAGTTTATGGCAATGATGAACGTAGGTAATATCGAAACACTTCTGGTTTCAAAATAAGGACCCCAAAATGAAATAAGTATAAGATGCTGCATTCAAATTTTATATTTAAAAAATAAAACATATAGTATCTACCTAATACAAATTAACATTAAAGTCTTACGAATTGCGCCAATTTAGAAAGACAATTGTCTCAGTTTTATTGAAAGGGTTCTGTTTTATTAGCTTATATTATTGAACTTGTGATAAAGCTCCTACGGTTATCGTTATATATATAATGGAACTTCATAAAATTATGTTTTATATTTAATCTCTATACATAATAAGGAAAATGTACGCGATTGACGTAACGTTATTCTCTTACAAAGTGCCTAAGTACTTTAGGTACTTTTTTATACTACATATTATTATAAAGCTTTAGCGACACAAGAATATAACTTTGTCTTAATCGCCAGGTACAATTTTTTTCAGTAACTGCTCAAAAATGCTACTTATAAGTAAGTAATTGTATTAATCTCTAATTTAAAATCTTACACTGCATCTGACGTCTTGATAATTAATCTATAACATCAATAAAAACTAAATAAGAAGTTTGAATAATGGGTACAAAATAGTACAAATCAATACAAAAATTTAATACTATCTACTTACCTCATTCAGCAAGCCAAAGCCGTTACGATGAATCGATCAACCTACAGACTTCTACGATATGGTTATATTCTTACAACTTCAATAGGCACCAATAAGTGCCAATGATTATATATCCGGCGACAAGTGATTTCGGCTTACTGGATGAGGAATTTATAAGTTTTCCGAAGTCAATGCGTACAGAGAAACCGTTTCTAAGTGACACTAAATAGTTACAAATAAGGCAGTATGAAGGAATTCAGGCAACAACATTTGTTTTCCCAGTCTACATGATTTTAATATCCTTTTTCCTAAAAAAAATTGGAGAAAAATCTGAGTTCGTAAATATTAATATGTAATAATATGTACCAAGCGAACAAAAACATTCATTTATTTCAGTTATATCCGTAGTGGGGTTACAGTATTTAAGAAAGATAAATTTCGATATCCGTAGGCAAGTCGTGTGAGCATAACAAAGTTTCTAATATTTACTCGCTTAATTTCTTTATATTTTTTTCAATAGGACTTCAGATTTAACCATAATAGGCAATAGTACTTGGCTACTGCCTTGTAGATTCGCCTTCTAGATGCATTTATATACACCTAAAACATGTATGTGAACAAAAGTGGGATTTCATTAATTCACTAAATAGGAGTAACCTCCTTAATAATAATAATTGGGAGGTCTTCCTACAAAATTCCAGTAACATTAGTACATATTCCTCTACTGTCTTTTTATCCAAAATGCAAGTCTCGACTTATTTACAATAAATTGAAAGTATTCTTAGCCTAATATGAGCACCATTTTAGCCTCACATATTAATGCAATTCAAATGCAATAATTTAATACCACGTCAAGAAAATCAATTGAGCTCACATACAGTGTATGGCCTTTTCTTAATATAAATAATTTGTACAAATATACTACGTCAGTACCTACGTATTAATAGTGACGAATATATTTTCACAAAGAAATCAAAGAATACTAGCAAACAAACTTAAATATTTTTGAATAAATTCAGGCAGTTTTTATATATAAGTCTAAAATCTGAGGATTCATTATTTCTATTACCGGAAAGTCTAATTGTATGGTTTAAAATAAAAAGTAAGCAGCTACTTACAATTTTAGAATTCAATATATTCTTATTTGAACTACTTATATCACATTATTTACATGAATTTAATTTATTTATTGAGAATATCAGAGTGAACGGGTACGAGTATACACGAGCCGCACGGGTCGGCGTAAAATTCGCAAACTGAGGACAATTGTATCATCTTTCTCAGATGCAGACGGTACATATTTGGTTCTATTATACAAAAACGAATTAGGTAGGTATTATAAAAAATATCATAAAAGAGGTTACTTTACTAATATTTTAACAGGAACAAACATGATCATGAATCTAGTTGATTCTAGCAAAATTTCCTAAGCAGATGTCGGTGAAGCAGGTCGCCGGGAAGAAGGCACAGAGTGAGCGGTCAGCGCGGCGGCGCGGCTTACCCGAGTCCCACGTCCAGGCACATCATCACCATGAACCCGGCGATGCAGCCCCATGTCGCCAGCTTGCCGTTGCCTCTGTACAAACGACAAATCCTTTTATGTAAGTTTTACTACACAATACCTATCTACATGTTATTAAATATGATAATTCAATTCAGAACTGATAAAGTCGTTAAGAACATTCCGAGCAGTTGACACACCTAGACGATACATACATTGATGTAGATTTATGATTAAACGCTTAATATTATATACGCGAAATATACAATGAGGACCGTTATTAATGCTATCGTCATGCGATACGTTCCATTGAGAAATAAACGACCAAACGATATTTGAATATCAACAAGGTAGCAAACTTACGATATCAGAGAACGCGCGTCGAATTCAGTGGCGCTTGCGTCTCACGTGCTCGGATTTAAAGAAACCACGTTTATTGATAGTCAGCTGGAATTCCGTGAACAAAATAACTGCCTATCAAAATGTTTCTCAGTAATCACTTTCATGCGCGCAGTGTGGCATTTATATTGACTAACGGTCTGCGCTTACGTTCATCCAACCTTCTTGTTAAAAAAATATAATATTTATAATAATACAATTGTATCAGGTGCTTTATTAAAGTACAGTATAGTTCGCCTTTTTCATATTTCAAGAGCTTTTGTAAGATAAGCAGCAAAAGTCGTAAACCTTTAAAATCAATTTTAATAATTCAATTAACTCATCACTAGTTTTTGCATTCATAAAAAATGACGACCAGTTAAGGCCTTACGGATGTATTGTGTTTGGGATTTGAATTTACGGTTTATAGTTTCCATAGTTGAGAATGTCCATAGACAGCAACAGGAACTGCTGCATGGTTCAGAATATCTGTCTTATTATGTTACTTATTGAGGAAAATTAAAGGAATACCGAAAATACAAAATACCGTACTTATTATGAGTACCTACTTTTTTAATATGACTCCAAAGATTTGTATAAAAAAATAAAGGTTTTAATACATAAGAATCACTCCACAATCTAGTTAAGTGCCTATTAAAACTTGTCCTATAAAAGCCTTATAATCGTACCGTCGAGATCTTTCTAATACTAAAAAAGGAGCATAGAGAATTCATAACATGACCAGTGACAAAAATTTTAGCAAACCCGTTTCCCCAGTAATAAAGAACACAAATGATAAGTGTTATGGCGCGACTGTGCACTTGATAAATAAAGCCGTGAGCAAGAACATTAACGCCAACAATGTTGTGCATAATGCTTGCAGGAATCGTTTCTCGTAAGCAGGTGGTATGCTGAATTTCTATTTTTTTTATTTAAAATTGGCGGAGGCTGCGGTAGTGCGATGGTAGGAACTCCAACTAAGCGAGTAATCGGAACACGTGCAGTGGGGAACTCCAACTTAAAATATGATTCGCGCCTAAATGTAAATAGTGTGATTTAGCTTCACAAAAATGTACCACAGAATTTGTAAGAAGCACAATTGAATCTGACCTGAAAGTAAATGACCTAATAAGTCTGTTTACTTATATTAAGTTTAGTGATGACGGAAACACAAAAACATGAATCACTAAACTTTAAAACAAAATCTACAATAATTGTCGATTAAAAAGTTTGCTTTCTGCAAATTTTACCGGTTTGGAACTTCCGAATAAAAATAATTAATGCTTATCAATGATACTTAAGGTATCATAACTAATGTTTAATGATACTAATTGGAACTTCTTAATGAACAAAAAACTGGCTATTAACATTCAAAATAATAAATTCTTGATAATATAACAGCAGAATCGACATAAAGAAAATAGTGGACACCTCTCAATAAAATAGTAGCATATTAGAAATAAAAACTTGCTTCTAATCCTTACTTCCTTACTAATATTATAAATGCGAAAGTAACTCTGTCTGTCTGTCTGTTACGCTTTCACGCTAAAACTACTGGTCCGATTTAAATGAAATTTGGGACAAAGAAAGTCTGGAGCCTAAGAAAGGACATAGGCTACTTTTTAACCGACTGCAAAAAGGAGGAGTTCAACGCGGACGAAGTCGCGGGCAGAAGCTAGTATGCTATAAAAATATAATTGTTTGACAATAAGTATAAATAAAATGAAAGTGATAGCTAAATTTTTGGAACAAGGATTACCTACTCGTATTAAGTTAGTTACCAGTGCCGTTGATGATGCTCAGGGCGTGCAATCCATGTAGGCCCAATGTATATTATTATATGTACGAGTATAGTGTGCCTACCCTGACGCGGTACGTGTTCATCCCCCACTTCACGCGCCTGCTCTGATACTTACTTATAAATAAACGGTGAAAACTAAACGGGTGCCACGGTTACTATATTTATATTAGCTAAGCTCTTTAAATTAATCAAAAGAGGTTACATTCAATTCATAAATACTTTGTGCAGAATCTTATCTCTTCATTAGTAGCATTTGAGTTAATGACAGTCTTCTTGTTGACCTTTTGAAAACATGTTTATTAGGAAAATTAAGAGTACCTATGTAATTGTAGACTTAATTAATCTAATTATTATGGTTAAAATCTTAAGATGTGAATGTTTACAGAGACAAGCGAAGGGTCAGTGCTGTGCTCGCAACCCTGCTCTATGGAGGTAGGTCAGGGAGCGACAGGACCGGCGCGACGGATTCCCAGACAGTGACGTCACTGCATAGACATACTAGAGCGGCATCAGTGGACTTAACCCGCCAGCATACATGTTATTTCATATATTTTTTATTGACAGTGGCGAGACGGTGACAAGCCCACGCGCGGCGGCGATACGAATTTGGTTTATAGCGTGCGAGGCTGTTAGCCGCCCGCCCTGCGCGCCATCGACGGCGGCGGCGGCGGCAGTCACTGTAAATAAATCTCCCCGCCGCCTCGCTCGCTGCGCCGCGACATAAACGTGCTCGAAAATGCCGCGTAGTACCTACATCTGAGTGTAGTTAGTTGTGTTCGATAATTAAGAAAATACATTCCAAACATACCTACATAAGATATTAAAATTTATGGTTACATTCACAGTAAAATTTACTAGCTAATACTTAATAGTCTGTATTACTTACATTCTACTTATTAGTAGCGTTTTTCAATAATTTCACGTAAAAAAATGTGGTAATTATAATTTTGACAATTTCGATCATGTTGAACGGAAAAAAGAAATTGAAAGCTAAAACATTAGGTAATTAATTTTGACAATCAAATAATGCCTATCTGCCTATTTTCTATTAAATACGGTGGCCACAAGTCCTAAGGCCTTCCATCGGTCAGGAAATCAAGGGCGTCCAATGCACACCATGGCAATGAATACAATGATAGGTATGCTGAGAAACCGACGCATGATAATATTGATTTACCCTTACATGGTATTGTTGATGTACCTACTCTCGGCAGGCAAATCCCCTAGTTCTAGACCTGTCAAGAGTAAATATTAGTACCTACATATATACATAATATACCTAATCAATTTAGCGCATCGATAAGCGCGCAAATATTTGTGGCAATTATATAATATATATTGTAACAAAATTTCGTTACTGACGGTCTCGATAAAGGGTATCCATATAAATAATCTAGATTTCATGTCACAGATTATTTGACTATAGGTGAAATTTCAACGTTAAATCTTCATATATATCTACACATTTATCTTGAGTAATATATAATGATGCAATTTTAAATGACTACCGTTTAATTAGCCTTCCGCTCTTGAGTTGAACTAGCAGGAGCAAATGTTTGTTTATGATAAACAATCATCATGTTTTATAACAATGTTAATCGGGCTAAGTGATGCGCGCGCGCCTCGCGTAGGCGTGTCAGGTACTCGCGCACGCCACTTCTATACTCTCTCTAATTAATTTTCGTTCACATGCGGTGCACTTAAACGAGCTATAATTGATAAAGATAAACAAGGTGTTCTGTACAATATACACTGCTGTTTTACAAAAATATGGCTTAGTTAACGGGCATCGATAATATCTGATTTATCCTTTTGATAAATTAAAGATAATGTTAATAAGAATAACAATTAAATATGAACGTACCGACCGCCTTAAGCAGTCGCAGATGTGTGAACCGAGTATTTAGCGGCAGCGACTACATTGTCAACAATCACTCAATCAGGCTCCGGGATTACTAGTGTAACTCCCGGAAGGGAATCGCCTTCGACCGGTTCCGGACAATACTTATGATGTACAATAAACGCACCCGACAAGGGGAAGTAACTGCGAAACGCTGTACCGATGAGTTTTGTCCTTCACTATCTCACCCTAACGAACCTCTAGCTATTGACGGTTAGCGAGAGCTCACATCACATCCGTAAAATATGAATACATGGATCAGAACAATAATTCTCTTGATTGTTTGCGACCCTCGTCAGTTCAATTTTGACAGAAACAAGCAAAGTTACCGCCGTCCAATCAGAGTAAGAAACCAAGACGTTGTATTGTAGCAAATATAACAAACCTGACAAGTTTATTGTTCCGTCTTCAAAGATAATTTCCGGTTTCAGAGTTTTAAATCCATGAGATCACAGATAGATGTAGGTATACTCAGTAGTTATTGTTTTTACTTATATAATTACGCGCAAGTATAAGCAATAAGTTGAATGTTTCATCGGTAAACAACAAACTCAGTTCATAAAAAACCGATGAAGATGTCATATTGTTTTTATCCAGATCTACAAAATTTGTAAATAATATGTACTTATTACTATTATAATGATTTTAATAAATAACAATAATTGTCACGTGAAAACTAAGCTACCGAATAAAAATTCACATTTATACAACTGCATATTATAAGCCCATCTTACGTATATTTTTATTAGACGCATGCATAATAATCCATATTGAGTTTACGCTACTGGTTTCTGGTTGTGAATCGTGGTTTTACTGTCTTAAACTTTAAATTATACCGCGGGACCCTCTTATCCCAGGATCAAAAATAAAAAGGATCCTGATCACCCCTACATGAATTCTAACCGCGTGGCTGCGTAATTTTGCGTTTCAGCAGTTTTGGCGTAAAAATAATCCAAACAGTAATTTAAAAAAGAAGATTACATTTACATTTGGCTACGATACTTATTACGATATCTTTCAATTAAGCCAGACATAGGTAGATACGCATGATACAGCCATAAGCGATTTAGTATAGATATTTATCAGGCCTCATTCATTACATCGAAGGTGAGCGAGCAACATGGTGATGGGTAAATTTGAGTCGTAGTTAGATAAATAAAGGGTCACGCTATCGTGTCCGCGCCGTGATGAAGCGACCGAGGGCTGTTTAGCGAGGGTCAAACAAAAGCCCCGCCGTTCCTCAGTTTTTATAGGTCAATCTCAAGGACAAGGATGTACCTACCTACTTCTGCTTGGGTCTTTTAGATAAATAAAATACTTCTTTGATTTAGCGACAAATTGTGTTAAATTAGTAAGTAAATCGATTACCTTATTATAACTTAATGAAGAGGTAAAGTTTATGACAAGTTCATTTATATAAATCGTACAGGCACAGTTAATATCTAGCCTCCCTTAATTAACACGCCTTTCTATCTACTTGCAATGTTGTATTAATTAGAATTCTAATGTTAACAAGAATTTCTTTCTTCGTCGTTCAGCAAAACGTAGGTAAAAGCCCTTGCGTTTAATTTTTTAAATCGTGAGCCAAAAAGCGAAGTGGGTAATAAACCCCGTTACAAGCAAGTGTATTGTAAAGTATTTACCATGACTATAACTGTGCGTAATTAATTTCGAGGCTCTCCGAGCTTATTTTGAGCTGGGACTATTATTTTTATTATTGGTAATAAGCATTAGTACTCACGAAGCATTGGCCTCTGGTATGATGTCGTCGGCGACGACGTATATCATAGCGCCGGCTGCGAAGGCGAGCGCGTAAGGCAGCGCGGGTTCCGCGGCCGCCACTGCTACAGCGCCCAGCACCCCGAACACAGGCTCGACCATCCCTGAGAGCTGGCCGTACCTATCATTAATTGCAAAATAGAGCAAAATATCAGGCAGTGAAATAACAGAACTGAGTATTTGTCGAAGATTTCTTTAAATAACTTTATTAAAAAAAAAAAATAACCGCCGAAAAAAACTTAAAGCAATGAATAACAATAGTGCACTGAAAAGATAAAAATAATAATTTTGTCTTTTTTATAACGACTATTATAGGTACAAAATAACTTAAAATTGACGAAAGGCTACTATGCAGAAGTACCTTAAAAAAGACAAATATTGCAAGGTAACTTCGGCACACGGCCTGCAATAGCTCAACAAACACCACAAGCCAGCGGCTAAGGTTATGCTTATGACAAAGCATGAAAACAGTTGTATGCTTGATACTAAAGTAGGTACAATGAAAATGCCTGATGAGGCATGTACCGCTGTAATAATCTCTGAGATTATAATAATTATAAATTTAATAATATCTGAACGCGCAGTACAATTCAGAATAAAAGAAGTACCTAGACGTTATTATGAACAGAAATATTGGTCATTCTGTGTGCCGGGTAAGCGATGTTTATTCGGTTGATCGTCGTAGGCACGTCGTCGGCGAGGTAACATCAAAAGGGCCCTGTGTCCAAAATACCGATCACGGAGTCAAGTATCAGTGTGTTGTTAATTTTCACGTGTGCGGGATGGAGGGGTGCGGGTGCGGCGTGCGGTGCGATGCCGAAAGAGGCCGCTAACGAATTGTTTTGGTGAAAGTGCGGGCCGGTGCCGCGACCACATTCCTACGGACTGGTCGTGGAGCCGCCTCTGTGGGAAACGCCGCCAGGGCCACCCCACACGAAGCCATGCAGCTCAAACCTGATCGTCACTCGCACCCAACAAGGGTCTCGACTTTCCAATCGTGCTGGGGTGCTATTAATCAAGAAAAACTTCCAGATCTAACACTTACTTAGGTATAGTTGGGCCAAAAATATATTATTTAGTAAGCAAGTATGTATGCTGAAGAATATGAAATGTGTTTTTTTTTTCAGTATAGACATGGAGCTTTAGTTTAATGGTTTATTTTAAATACAAATAAACAATTTAAAGGTTACGTTGGAGTTAAGAAACGGAAACTTTAGTTTTATAATCGCCAATCGAGGAAATAAAATGCTGAATACCTACGATACCGGATATCATGACGGCGAACCGATACAAAAGGAGAATGCCCATGTGAAAGTTTTGAAAGTCGTTGGGTGAGGATAATATATGATAACAAGCGTATGGACAAATTTAATAAGCGTTAGCTAACGTTTAGTTTACCTACATATAGTTCGTAAAGTGCAAACCAGTTGAATGCATTTAATGTTCTTGATTTATATATTTTCAGTCGTACACTACATTAATGTATTTAATGTTCCAGGAATAAAATATTAGTATCTAAGGATTTCATTTACACATGCGTGAATTTACCATGTGGAGTAAAGAGTAGTCGATGTGGGTGAAGCCAGCGGGACAGACGGGAGTGGCGGCAGCGGCGACGACGTGATGCTATGCTTTCAACATATCGCATGCATTATTCATGGTTGACGAAAGCAGCAATTTGCGACAATATCCACTTATTCGCAGAATCGTTTGATTGTCAAGATACCGACAAACCGCAAAACAAGTCGCCGGCCATTTGAATCTTAAATAATAGGTACCTATAGGTATACGTACTCACTACTCATATACTTACTTGAAAAACCAATAGTCAAAACGGCCAACAACTTTTCGCCTTTTTAATATAGTTTTGTTGGACTATAATTTATTATGTGCTCGTAGCATGTAAGTAAGAACTAGTAAATTATTATCAGTTAATTATTTTTTGCTGAAACGTACAAACACTCATATTATTATGATAATTAACTGGTCTAGACATCAAAACTTCAAGGGGGCAGCGCCGGAGCACTGTATGAACTTACAATAAGTAGTAGTAGGATTTCCTATATCTACAACATTATAATTTCGCAAGAATACAACGTTGAAATTCGTATGTAACCAGTAACAATTAGGTAATCGGAAGAACAAATAAAAAGCGGTAGGAAAATAAATTTATTAAAGCATTTTACATAGGTTCGTAATGTCACTGAATATGTAATAGTACAAGTAATACATCCAATCATAATGAGAATGTATAACAAACAAAACCCATCGACGAGTATGTATGGTACCTGCTCTATAGGTACGCTGACACTATTAGGGTACCTATATCGTTTCTAAAACATGGCGCACAATTTTGCACTAGCAAAAATTTTACTTGAAGATTATACTTTTTGATGAATACCTACTGGTACACCGGGATTATCCTTCATTATGGAACATGGGTTATTTAAAAAATATTTTAAATTTTAAAGGTACTTATTAGGTTAAGTAGGGAGGTACCCACAAGATCATATAATTTTTCTACGTAATAAATTGTCTTTGTATTTGCTATTGACGCATGGGTAAATCAACTAAAACGTTTTAATATTATATCTGATACTGATTAATACTTGCCTTGTTATTCATTTTAATATAATAATGTGGATTACAGGTACCCAAGTGTATCTATACTAATATTATAAAGAGGAAAACTTTGTTTGGTTGTAATGAATAGGCTCAAAAACTACTGGACCGTTTTTAAAAATTCTGTCACCATTCGAAAGCTACATTATCCACGAGTAACATAGGCTATACAATATTATGAAAAAATAGGGATCCGTGCGAAGCCGGGGCCGACCCCTAGTATCCCAATATATCCCAGTATAGGTAACCTACCATGCCAGCTCATATAGGCATGGAAAACATTGAAGGAATAAGAATATTCAGCTACATAAAGGAAGCCCTTCGAGGGTAGGTTTAAGTATGTATTATGTAATACATCACTAACTCTTTGTAAGGAAATTCATACTTGAGAAGAAACTTGACAATTACCTACTATGGAAGGTTTACCTACCTAATAGTTGGAAATCAATCTTAGATATAAAACATAAGTAAACAGAGTTAGTAGGTAGGTAACTATCTATTCATTTAGTCTGAAAAGATAATCTTACGCTATGGTAAGCAAAAAGTTCTCATACATCCCTATTGACAATAGTCGCTACATTATCACGGTATTTACGATAATGCAAACACAAAGAAACGAATAGCGCCGTTATTTGTAACTAATAATTTTGCAAAATTCTTGATGGTAAGCGTCATCGATAAAAATTGTAAGACGACCGAGCAACTATCGAAGGTGTTCAAGAAAATTAAGCGGGCTACGACGCAATTCACCATAAACCGGCCTCGATTGCGCAGATCAGCGCCATCAAGGCTGGCAGCGCCTTCCGCTACCGCTTCTTCGGGGTTCGAGAGGCAACGGCGGCGACCACGGTGGTTGGATAGGTAGCGTCGCTCTCTCGATTTAATTATTCGGCTACGAAGGCCGATTGCCTGCGGCAGGCAGCGGGCGGTGCGCTGCGACTGGTCGGACGGGTGCGCTGCGGTCCGGAAGAACGCGCAGACAGCGCGCCGCCGAACGATCGCCGCACTTCTCACCAGACTCTGCGGCACCGCAGCGACATTGCCGCATATCGAACTCACGCAATACACTATTTCGAAATAGACAACTTTCTCGACACCAGTTAGCACTGCATACCTGACCACCCAGTGTTACCGGTGACGGAAGCGGCCTCATGTGGGTACGACTCTAGGCCACGCGGGTGCAACCCATCATTCGCTGACGGCTCGGCCGCCGCAGTCGCAAGACTGAGCGGCGGCAACACGAATGGAAATAAGGTGACCAACCTGCGATAATTATAATTGCTGACCGTCGTTAAGAAAGTTGGTAAACCGTAAGAACATATATAACGAATCAAATATCTTTGAAGTTTATTATTAGCCAAATTATTTCAAATATCCTTCATATAAGGTGCGTAGGCATACGAGAATCTACGTCACTATATGAGTCATATGCGAATGTTGTGAGAAACGTTTGCTAGACGCATTGTCTACAACAATGGATCACCACACTGCTTGATCTCATTATATCATATCACATACAAAAAAATAAAGTTGCCCATAGTAAATTTGCATTGCACATTAATTTAGTAGTAGGTATTCATTCCTGCGATGGAGTAATCATTTTCAACAGTCACATTCGTACTAGGTTTATTGCACCAGGTGAAATTAGTAATTGACCGATTGAATAGTTATGTCTGGTGTAGACGCTGTCTATAGTTGCGAATTCCACAAATAGGTACCAATTTTACTATTAAAGAAAATGTAACGCTACAACTTATATACCTACTAAATGCTCTACAGTCAACCAGTAGAGTATCTAATCGCCGACACGGTGTCGATCATTGGAAGCAGTTTGATAATCTAAACGTTAAAACTATATTTTTAAAGTGCTGAAAATTTAACTTGAAACTGAGCTAAATAATAAAATAAGTTGCACATAGTAAAGTTTTGACACTTGTCGAAGATTGGAAAAAGCGAAGAAAAAAACTCCAGCATCCGACAGACGTGTTTTAACATACTATGGTGAGGTAATATTTTACCTCACCTTTGTAAACATATTATTAAACAATTGTGAATTTGTGGATTAATTCAATTAATTAATAACTTACATTTGCGATAAATCAAAGCAATTCAAAGTTATGGACCATAAACCTTACCTAGTCTGGTCGAGAAGTGAGTTCTGTGAAAAAAATCGATAGGTACAGTTGTCTTAAAAATATGGGGATGTTGCATTCGATTCAGAATTTAATTTCGAGAGGGGTATTTTTTTTTCCGCCATTTAAAATTACAATTTTTATAAACAATAAACGTAGTGCAGAAAAGGTAGTGTCCTGTTTGTAGCTGTTACTCGGAAAATATTGAAGTTAGCTGAAATTTTAAAAAAGATTCTGAAAGAGGAGGAAATTTCATTAACAAGTTTTTAGGATTTTTATTTTTTTGCTAATTTAAAAGGTCATAATAAATAACTTCTATGATTTTTTATAACCGAATCCTGTTGAGTATATTTTTAAAAAGATCTTCAAGAAAGAGAAAAAATTTAGAAAGATTATTTATACTTTTACGACGGATTTTATGTAAGATGAATTCCACGAAAAGTTACTTCATTAACAATGGAATAACTTTGGAATGAAAAAACTTTAACACATTTAACTCGCGTATTTATTTTTATTGGTATTTTATTTCTGTGAATGAACACCTGGCTGTGGAGCTTCAGCATGTTAGCGTCAACGTCGCAGACGCCATGGAAAACCAATCACAGTTGAGCGTAGGCCTGCCGTATTACCATATGTGAGAGGAGTATTGACACTCGGGTAAAACAACGCATAGCTGATGTAAAACACCGCCGTTTCCGGAAGTCTGCAGTCTGTGAACATGTCATCGATAAACCCAACCACTCCATCAAATTTGATAAAGCCCAGGTCCTTGCGAAGGAAGTCCGTTACTTACCTAGGATGCTTCGCGACGCAATTGAAATTCAAAAACACCCGAATTTCAATAGGGAAGATGGTTGCTCCGTTCCAGCAGCTTGGGATCCAGTAGTCCACCTCATGAAATCCTAAGCGAACAGAAGACTGCATAGACTTACTCATACCTGCCCTAGTTAATTATTAGATTTTTAGTTTTAATTTTTAATTTAATTTTTGCTTTTGCTTTGTATAATTTTTTTTTTTCATTGTTAACATATAAGTGTCCCAAAAAAGTGACTCTTTACTAAGTTTCTTGCGGCGTTTCTTCTCAGTAATGATGGTCTTTCCGAAGCGCTAGTAACGCCCCCTATTAGGTTTTAATTGTACTGTATGATAGTATTTTTTTTGCGTAAAATGTAACAGATATATTTTAAAATTTAGAACAGGGTAGTACTTAAATTTTGTAATTTTATAAATAAGGTAGTTTGCATAGCTGTAATAATCACTTTAGCATAAGACTATTGTCAGCTCAGTCGTGCTACGATTATGGAACCTGTAAAGGGCCCCGAAACGTCAACCAATAAAAATAAAATACGCGAGTTAAATCCGTTAAAGTTGTTTCATTCCAATCTATACTATACATACTTACTATAATATAATAAAGCTGAAGAGTTTGTTTGTTTGTTTGAACGCGCTAATCTCAGGAACTACTGGTTCTAATTCAAAAATTATTTTTTTGTTGGATAGACCATTTATCGAGGAAGGCTTTAGGCTATATAACATCACGCTGCGACCAATAGGAGCGAAGAAACAGTGGAAAATGTGTAAAAAACGGGGAAAATATGAAGCCTTATGAATAATTACTATTCATTAAGTGACAGTTAGAAGACTTTGACAGATCTTTGACGAAACAATCGGACGGGCAGGACGACGTCTGCCGGGGCCGCTAGTGTATAATAACCGCAAAGGCATCAGAAATTATAATGGAATAACTTTAAGAAAAATCAACTTAATTTAGTTTTTTAAAAATTACTGTATTCCTTGAAGGGTCTAGATGACACTATAATTTATTTAGATTTTTAAATTAACATTTAATGTTTTAAATAAATTATTTTCTATTAGATACCTTGTTTGGCGGTGTCGCGGCGGTGCCAAATCGGCCGCGCGGAGCCCAATTTTCAACGTTAAATTAAAATTATAAATAATGGAGCTACACCGGAGTTGGGAGTTAAAAATTACGTATTTTGTAAGGTTTGTAAATCAGTAACTATAAATACCAGTAGGTGGTCTTTTGGATGCGGTTCACCAATCCAAATCAGCTTTTAAGTGCCTATTTGCAAACCATCAAGTTAAAGTAAACGTGATTGCTCGCAAGAATATTGTACTCATAACTTTAGCTGCCTTTGGGGAAGTTGCGAATATTTTCCCGACAGGAGCAGGGCGCGCGGGGCGCGGCGCGGCGCTGGCCTGGGCACTTCTTGCCCGGGCCACATTCCTCGCTCCTTACATTCCGTACCGCGCGCGAACTTACTAAGCGAAGCCGACGTTTGCGACGTCTAACTACTTATAAGACGATTCGGAAAATTGAATTTGAAACGAAACTGTAGTAGTTCGGACTTCTTTTTCGATACACCTATGGGGCCTCTATTGCACTCAAGTGCTTATATCGGAATGTCTATCTCTATAAGCCCTTCACACACAAGTTACTTTATTTACCTACTTAATATCCTTAAAATTACATATCGGCTAAATACCTTCTCAAAGTTAATGCTATAAGAAGCTTCGAAATAAAGTTGTAAGTAATGCTGTTAACGTTACACAGAAATGGAGTGTACATATGTATTTATTTTCTTTACATTATAGAGCTTTTTGTATAGGCTGATTTTTATTTATAGATAGGTACTTAACTAGTTTCTGTAGCGTGAAATTCAGTTATCGGAATGGATTGGGATAATAGTACGGCAGTGTTCTTTGAGTAGATCTCATTTATTTTTTTTGTTTGTTTGAAAACTCAATCCGATAATATTGAAATCACATAAAAGCTTGAAATCCTATTAGATTCGACTTCTACGGGGACGAAAATGTTTGGGGTGGGTAGGTACTCTACCTACGTCTTGCATCGCAGCCCATACTGACGATATTTTGATAGTCATTTTACAATCAGTCGGCCGCCTGAAATCAATCCTTCTTATACTAACATCATAAAATTGTAATAATCTTTTAAAATGTATTTATTTAACGTTCAACATTATTAAGAATGCCATAAGTCAAGCATCTTATTTTGCTAATCAAAAGCACATTGCTCCACGCGCATGCCCATAGTAGCCGCTAGGGTACGAGCTCAGGGTGCCTGCGCGAGGTCGTCGCACAGCGCGCGCCGCGGCTGGATTCCCACTCGCGCGCATTCTTCACGACAGGAGCTACGAAGAATACTTTGTCGAACATGTTATTTTAATACCGGTTTTAAGCTTAGATAGTATTATACTGTAGAAATTTAGCTGAAATTTACTCAATTTTTCACAGTTATTACACATTTTAATAAAAGCTAATAATATAATATAACACTAGCTGTGCGCAACGCAACGGTTATTCCTACATTGGATTCAATAATCAGATTTAAAAGTAGCCTATGTTTTTTTTCAATAATCAATCCATTCCCATAAAACCCAGTATTCGTCGTACAAAAAAAGACACTCACTTTCATATTAAAATTTATAATATTTATTACTAACAATTTCTCGGTACCTATTACATATTATAATTATGGAATACGAAAATACTCGTGACTTACCTATATTCTTCACAACCGATATGACTGTTTTCTTATATAGGTATTGTATTGTATGTTCATTTTGTTATTAGAAATTAAGCGAATAGACGATGTTTAGGGTAAGTAGGTATCTATGTAGTTGAATATTTTAAGCTTAACGAATGATTTTTTTAGCTTATAAGAAAATCAGTCAGCGTATCTACAGACAAAGTGTATTCAAAGTGCGGTGCATGCGGCGGGTGGCGCCAACTGTACCCGGAACACGATGGAATGTAGTTACCTATTTACTACTCTTAATGCGGCAATGTGTAGGTCCAACGCGACAAAAGATTCTAGCGAGGTCGCCCGATGCGAGGAAAATCAAAACTGCTTATCCATCTGCAGTCTGCACGCTGTAGTTAAACTTTGTATACTTACTTATGATTCTTTTTAATATTATCATTTAGGTTCATGATGATTTCTTGCTTAGGTACGCTAAATAAGTAGATAAGTTCAGGATTTATCTCAAAACCAAAAGGCATTCATCATTTATAAAATCAAATTAGCTAACCGATTTTGGCATAAAATATCATTCGTTGTCTCTCCTAGCAAAAATACCTATAGCAGTTATAGATGCTTTCTCGCGCGGTAGAATGATTAAAAACCATACATACATACCTACTAGTTGGGCTGATAGGTATATGTAATAAAATAATTAGACTGATACTAATATAAATAAATCAAAGTAGTTTTTCATTTGTGTTTCTTCATTCAATTTGTCGGTGATTCTTGTACCTACTCAGAAAATATATTAAGGGGATGTTCTCTAGAATTTATATGGAACGCATAATTTTATCTTTCTACTTGTATGCGCATTAAGTACATGGACACCTAGTGGATTTTAATGCGGATATCACTAATTAAAGAGAATTTCCATTTTATAATTTATGGGGGGACACATAATTAAACAAATATTGTAGTCCACGCATTCAAGACCGCTGGCTGATAGCGATTAATACATAATAGTCATATTTGCAATGAAAACAAAATCTACGAACGAAACTTTTTAAAAACGAAAATAATATTTTAGGCCAGTCGGCGGTCGCAAATATACAATAAGTTCTGTAACGGCTAATTATAACCCAACAAGAGGGAACACACCACAAGTCGGGAAGCTCAGGCCGGCTGCAGTTGCTAAATGAATTAGCCAGAACAGGAATGGGGTCGGCAAGTCTGGCTGCGTTGGCATCCGGCCTAACGGCAGCGAGCGCGCATTCTCTAGCCGATCGCCAACAGCCGACCGAGGACCGCTGCCCGCAAGCTAACACTACCTACTTAACTGCATGTATTATTGTGAAATGCACTGTCATATGACATGGTTACACTCAAAAGACAACTGATATTAACGCGACCGGTGAACAAAAAAAAATACTTACTTTTAATTTGCAATTTTTCAAATCACCGCATAGGTTAATACGGACTCGATTACAATTTTTACCTAGTAAAATTACTATATATTATATAATTATACTAGCGACCCGCCCCGACTTTACACGGGTATTATAAACCTTCCTCTTGAATCACTCTATCTATTAAAAAAAACTGCATCAAAATCCATTGCGTAGTTTTAAAGATTTAAGCGTACATAGGGATATAGGGACAGAAAAAGCTACTTTGTTTTATACTATGTAGTGATTATTTATCTTATAGGTACTGGCAGTAATTAAGTTAAGTCAGCTAATGCAAACCTACTGCGTATTTTAAAAATACTTTGTTTTACTGAAGCAGCCCCTTCTTTTACTTCTGCTTTTTTATAAATCTATTTTTATCTCGATATACTCGACACTACAACTTTTCCTTAGGTACTTTTGAGGTTTTTATTAGTTTTTATAGATTGTTGTGACCAAGGTAAATTCTACATCTATCATCTATTCGTTAGGTTCCATCGACATTCCCATAAAAAGGAGTAACTTGTAGATTCTATAATGAATTAGGTAAAATTGCTAGCTACAAGAGCCATGCTGTCTGAATTGAAATATACTTTTCCTACTAAGGGTACTTAGATATAAGTGGAATGAGCATAAAGATTTGAAGAATCTTGGGTGTCTTGTATACATTTACGCATGATTACCTATCCGTTGTCTAATAGCCATAATTTAGTAGGTGCAGGCTACATTTTTTGTAATAAGTACTAGGACTTATTGCCAAATTATATAATTTTATAGTTGTATATAATGCATATATAATATAATTTCTCACTTGGCAGCTTTTTTTAAAGTTAATGTGCTAAAATACATAAATAGTCGAAATCTTAAACAAAACAAAGATGTAATTTATACAGTGACATATTAAGGCTTGTGTAACATTTTATTTTCGCTTTGATCGTAACTATAAATGTAAACGGATATTTAAATTTTAATAAATCGCTGGAAACTGTGGTGAGCGAATAAATGTTTCGATGTTTCTATAAAGCGTAGAAACATTAAGCTTTAACATTGGATGGAGGAGCGAAGTATTTTCCGGTGGTCGATATAAAATAATTTAAAGCGTCTAGTCGTGACGCGCCCGCGCCGACTGTCTGCGACGCGAGTCCGCCGTGGCTATCAAAGCTCCACGGCCAACTAAATTTATTTTATAGTTTAACGACAAATTGTTGACATAAATGCTCCACTAGTGAGTTAGATGCGGTGAAAACATTCTAATGCGCAATTTATTATCATAAATTGGTTCGTTACAAGAAATTATATCTTTAAAATGGAGCTTTAACTAGGACGTATAACAACGCGTTAATCCTCCAATGCACACAATGTCGTCGTTGCAACATCGTTATTTAAACACCCACCTAAAAGTGCCTATACATCATAATGATTAGATACAGCTACTTAAAGCTAGTCTTTATAAACTTTATAAAACTTACGCAACCCAAAACAACACCGCAATTTTATTTGTAAAGTGAAATTATATGTTTCGGGAACTTACCAGAAAGCTCTCCAGGTGGAGAATCCCGCGGCTTGCAGTGGCAAACTGACCGCGAGGCCCTCGGGGAAATTCTGGATGCCAATGCCGAGTGCCAAGGTCCTTAGGTACAATAGAAAATAATTTACATTAATATCACAAAATATAATGCCGATGGCGTTTTAGACTTCAAAAACAACAGCATAAAATTAAAATTAAAATAAAGAAGTAAATACGGGGACAGATAAAGACGTGTTACTTTTCGCATGTTAAATAATGTTATACCTATACTTATATACTTTCATATTCGGTTACAACATACGAAGGATATATAAATATGAATAATATCTGGAAATCAGTTAAACACGCCAATTGCCACTCTCAATACAGATTATGCTTAGTAGACAATTTTCCCGCAAAACTTTAAAATCTGGGCACTCGTTGATAGGTTAAAGACTTATATCTACGTAGTTAAACCATGTGCTCGGAGGACGAAAACACACTTCAATTTCCCATACGCTTACCCAACAACCCAATCTTTCAATCTCTTCCGAATCAATTTATAACGAAGATCTTATTTTATATATATATCATTATTATATAGCCAAGCACATCACACACCTGCAATATCTAGTTGTAGCTCAGGAAATGCGATAACTGTAGACAACAGTACATTCTCAGTTCCCGCACAACTATTCCTTCATCAAAGAATTGAAATGACACTGTGTTACAAAATGCGCAAGCGTAATAAAGATGGGTGCATTGTAGAATTTTCCGTTCCTGTTCCACCTTATTATGTAAAGGTTAACGTTGGAATATAAAAGTAATAGCTTAGCTATTAGGCATTAGTAAAGTTCAGGGCTTTAATTATTATAGCTGTTAAATACTTGGCCTATCGAATAAGTTAATATGCCTGTTTGTTTCTGGTTTACTGGGGCTTCATTAGAATTTTATGACTCAAAGAAAGAATACTTTAATTGTTTTTTCTGTTCTCCGGCCGGAAAGCGCCAACTATCTGGCCGCTGCGCTAAATGGAATTGCCGCTTTCTGGCTTCGTCGAACAGAAAAATAGTATACTGACCTCGGCCAGTAAATAAAAAAGCCTCAGATCACATTTTTGTCAACCTCGGCTTCGCTTCGGACGACAGTTACATGTGATCTGAGACATTTTTTATTTTATTAGGCCTAGGTGCGTAATGTACTATTTTCTTAAAGTTTTTGTTTATTAAATTAATAATAAATTTTATTAAAACTAAAACGATGCAGATAGTGACACATATATATATATTAATATATATATATATTAATACTTACGTATGATTCAGATATTTAACAATCCCATTTCCAGCCACTAAGAAAGCAAGCAACGTATGTCAGGATAAGTCTGCCTTATTGCATTGCGTTAGATGTTTACGCTTTGCGCAGGGTTAAGTTATTGATTTTGAGTGTAGACAATCGATCATTTACTTAGTTGCCAGATTTTCATTATTCTCAATCTTCTACATACTCGTATGTAGGTATTCCTATCTCTACTCGTCCTGAAAGTCTGAACCTACTTTAATCGTTTTTTTTTGTGTGTATGGGTAGGTACTAAATGCCATTACGTAAATTCAATGTTATGTTTGTGAACTCTTATCAAGTATTCTGTAAGTACCTACTTAGGTGTCATAAAAGTCGTTGATGACAGCTAATTTCCCGGCTGCTTAAAAGTGGAATTGTCACCTTTGATGTGTAACGATCCATTAGGAAGTTCCTACCTGTAGAGAGACCTACATAATATAATCTACTGCCTTCTACCTGTACCTTATGTCTTTTACGTAGAATTACTAAGTTAGGTAGATTATAAATTCCATACCGATCAGGACGATTTTGGTTTCAGCGCGAAGAGCTAACAGACCAAAACCCAGAATCGACAAGTGAAAGATGGCGACCGTCATCCTATCTAAGTAGACAGTTTCAATAACCTACCAGTGGACTGCTTGGGTATTTTTAAGCATTTCAACATCCATTTGGTTTAACACGTCTTCACCTATCACGAAATATGTACAAATATCATCATTTCGTCGGTATCTTAGAGTTATTATAAGGTTAAATTTATAGAATTCGCATTTAGAAAAGACCCCGAATCGTCAATACTAGTCTGCTAAATAATATTAGACGCAGAAATACTCGGTTGCTTTACTATGCGCGTGGAACGTAATATGGTACCCTATGTAGGTATAGGTACGTACGCGGGTGGGCACTTGGCATCTTATGGACGGTCCAGAGTGGTACAGCAAACATCGTGATATTAATATGAATAAAGAAGTCTGATTTGACTATAGTCATTGTTATCTGAATGGACAAGTTTTTCGTTAATGATCAATACTACTTAAATATGTGGCAATAATAGTTATTCAGTGGTAACGACAAAAACTGTTTACGCACCATCGACTTAACCGTTTTCTGTGTCACGGAAACGACTGTGGCCCGCAGCTCATTATGTCAACCAATACAGATATTTTATAAGTGAATAGCGACTTTGACTCCGGATATATCCGAATTCCGATTACATCACAGACGAGTCCATTTCACTTTCCGACCTACCCGGAAGTGAATTCCTAAGCACGAGCATACGGCGCGGTCGAATTTTCAGCCGCGCAAGCGAAACACAACCGAGTATCTTACCACGTAAAGTCTCGGCGAATATTTGATGTAGAATGTATCAAAGGCACGCACGAATGCCGAAGCGGATGTGGACGTTCGAAAGCGACGTTCAAAATGTGACTTAGTTCTTAGTGTGTTAGAGTGTATTTTTTTGTGAACGTTTTAGCAATAGTCGCGAAAGTACTGACAACTTTCACGAAACGTTGGGGAAGCAAAAGTCGGTGGAGGTACGAGGCCCTGCCGACGGACCATTGACGACACCGTGACCCACATACCGAAGCTCCATTCATACTGCGGCCTCGCGCAGCTCACGCACGCGCAGGATCTGGCCGCACACTTGCCGCAGACACTACGACACCGGAATTTCCATCTACCACTTGCACAACCTCGCAGATCACAGGCGACTCTGTCGCAATAGAACCTGCGCACTTCACACTGCCGCCGAGGTCGCTTCACCATTACTACACTTGTTCAATTAAAACACTTCCAATAATATGCGCAATCGACCACGCGTGCCCCATCTATGCCCAAATGTGTCCGACACTACAAAGGTACCTACATCATCAGTGATGTTGCGACAAAGTATCCTTGATCCTTACAAGAAAATTAAAAAATTAAATGCTTGTAGACTTCTTTAATATAAAAATTAATACCAAGATTGAATTGGGTCTAAAATTGTAACAATGAGGAAATTACAGAAAGTGATGTCATCTGACACAGCAACTAGCACGCATGTCCGCAGATTAGTTAAAGATTAAACGTGAGAAACACATGTTCACTCACACGTTCCCATTTAACAATTCTTCTCATAACGTTCGCGCAATTCAGATCATTTCATGTTAAGTAACGTTCATAAAATGTTTTTGATAACCCGCTCGCTAATTACCATTGACTAAACTATAGAATGAAATACTTGTTTTCATAACAATGATTTATGTTACAATAATAAAGCTAATTAATAAAAATGTCTAATATTATATTTAGTCGACGTGGGCAGGTTGCATGGAATGATGAGTAAAATGTAGAAACTATGTACGTAAATAATTATGGGTGTTCCATATATCGCACCTAAGCTACGGTGCAGCAACGTCACTTATGCAATTTTTCTCAAAACTTATCTGAGTATGAGGAAACATAAACAACAGTGCGATATATCTAGCGCAGCTATTATACTCGTTGAACCAATTTATTACAATAACGAGATGCGTTCTGTTCATTACTAATCTTCAATACTCGAAGGTCAATTAACTTTTAAAATAATTATAATATTAGAAAATAGTATGTGTTTGGGGTTGACATTTATTATCTTAAGTGAATAAATGTACTAAGTAACATAGATTAGTTTTTTTTTTGTGTACTTACACATGACATTATTTAGTACGTGTAGGTAAATAGATAGCGCGCTATCTTAGGGTGATAAAATATCTTGATTTGAAAATGTTTCACCATTATAAAGGCAATAAAATTTAAATTATATTTTAGTAGTGAGACCAAATTAATTTTACAATCTAATGACGTTAGAAAGCCTTTCATGAAGGATTCGCTGTTCCGTTACATTACAATCATCTGCATGTTGATGCGGATGTTTGTCAAAACAACTACTTTGACGAATTCATGTCAAACAACATCTGTGGAGTTCTTTATTGACGTGAAACTCAAAGGAAAACTTTAGAGGTTAGTCAACCAACCGGCGGTGTTGTCGGCTTCGTTAACATTCGATGTAGGTACGTTGTCGATTTCGTACAATTAATGAATCGAATGAGCATTATGTAGTGGTAGTAGGTATGTATGTTGGTGGTTGTGGCAGCGCAGGCGGGTGCAGACGGCGCGGGCAGGGGGCGAGGAAGAGATCGGCAAGGGGGCCGGGGGAGGGGGACCGACGGTTGCCAGACAGCGGGGCTCCGCTTGGGAGGCTAGCAGCAACCTCTTGCATCGCTCACTGCTCACCTACGAGACCGGCACACATGAAATATGCTCTACTTAGTTATCATTTCAGATGCCTTCGATGTTATTACACATTGAAATGAAACAATTATAACGGATTTGACTAGCATATTTTATTTGCTGACATTTCCAAAATTTCCAGGTACCCATATTCGTAGAGGACAGAGCTGACGATAGTCTAACAATAAAGTCTAGTCGAATCCGTAATAATTGGTTCACTTTAATATGCTCTACTTACTTTTTATAATTGAACTTTATTTGAGACAGAACTCACTCATTCAGCTTTTTTAACCCCGACGCAAAAAGAGAGGTGTTCCAAGTTTGACATGTCTATATGTACGTGTTCCAGCTTATATAAGTAGAACCAGTGTGTCGCCAAGGCTTTTATTAAATTACCTACTACAGCTGTAGAAGCACCTAAGTTATAATTTATTATCTACGTATGCCATTATAAAATTAATACCATCAAGCTTTTATGGGCATAGAAAACTTTATTATGTATATATATATATACATATATAAATATTAATATTGGATATTATTGTTAAAATTACAGGTAGTTAAGTACTTATTTTCAATTCAAATTTATTTTTAAAGATGTACCTACCTAAATTTACCTATTTAATAATTTCTAATGCATTCACGGTTGTTTAATTAATTTTAATAAAAGGTTATCAGTAACTATCATTAAATGTACTTATAATAAAATGTTGCATCATGCATGTAGAGCATATTCCATTACGGTACCACTTTAGGGACCGTTGGTGACCGTTACTTGTGAAAATTATGTTTGAGAGTCGCGGTGCCGTGGCGGTCGCAGCTCGATCTCAGTATAAATAATTAATACTAACATTTAATACAAACGTGCCGCGGTGGGGGCAACGTACAAAAACGTACCTAAGTAAGCCTAATCGCGCCCAACCTAAATCGCTCACACGTATCTACCTACTTGCTCTATATTCGGTGCACGCATATGAGCCTAATTATGACGCTTGGAATGGATTTTAAACTCATACATGTATTGGACATTTTTATTATAACAAATCCTATAAAAAAAAATTGCGTTCTAATGAATATTCCAACGATACAATGACACACATTGGAATATTCAACTTAATGCTTGTAGCCACTTGTACTTGAACGAATGAACATTATGCAGGAACGCAGAGTAGCAGTTAAATGAGAATAAAAATTAGTACATAGGTATACTGTAATGTGTTATTTATACAAAGATATCCATAAAATCAAGTTTTACAAAATAACCGCTTTGCGTTTTACTTTCCTTTCCCCGATAATATTTTTGCATGTCGTAAAAATGTAATATTGCGAAATAGGTTCTCGATTTCGTACCATTAAGAAAATAGAAGGTACCCGTCAAAATCACAAGGGCTTAGTAACAATTGCACTGAAACCTGGTATATGTGGGTATAATAAGGAGCTACCGCGAGTCAAAAATTCGCAAGATGCTTTATGATGAAGAGAGACTGTGCTTGCACACGGGACTGAATCCTTAACTTTCGAGCTAAACGAATTATAGAAAGTTGATAGACGGTGAATAGAGAAATAAAACTATCTGAGTTTTTAGCTTTATGACAACATTGGAATTAAGGAGACGAGAGGGGTCCGTTGCAACGCATTACCTACTGCCATCACTGGTCGTCACTAGATAGGAAGGGCGGCGCTCGCGTCAGTGCTAAGCGGGTGCCGCAGAATGGGACATCGATAGCTAACTGGCCGATTAAAAAACTAAATTTACAACGTATTCGGATCACTAACGGTAAAACGCATCATTAAAATGACTAATCAAACGATCAACATTCAAGAATCCAGTAAATGTTAATTATATGTTGGAATTTATTGAAATTATTCGAAATAAATTAATTCTAGTTGTAATATTAACTAGAAGGTTGGCGTGGTCGTGCGTGGAGCATTGGAAGGCTCTCGAGGACCGGTTGTGGTACTTGTGGTATGTGGTCCATCAACCTCTCGTCCGGCTTAGTCTGCCGTCGTTCCCGCCATCACCGGGACCCTGAATTTTTCACCTAACAACCCACTACTCCCGTAATTTACAATATAGATAGTATAAAATGATAATCAAAACAAATGTTTAATTTTCTAATAATTTGTAAGAATTTGTCTGCAATGTTTGCCCACGAAAAGGCATTTCATAAGGGTAGGAATGCAGGTATGTAGGCACCTACCTACTTGTCTCATTTAATCGGGGGCATGACTAAGATACTATTACAAAATATATATATTTACCAGATCCATTTATTATCAATTAATGTGACTCAAAGAAAAACATACGGCCACTACGAGTCTTTAAAACTCTTACATTAACTTATTATGTTGATGTGGAAAATCAAATTCAAGGTAATTAGGCAATTATACTTAATAATCAAAAGTAACGCTACGATGTGACACATCAAATTCCACTACTCGTTTATTGCTAAAAGCTAAGGAATTTTTCATTTAAAAAATCTATTATAGATGACATAATGAAACTAGCAGATTAATTATTCGAATGCGTCACGGATCTAACAGGCGAGGGAAGCAATTTGAAATGTACGGTACAATAGCACAATGGTAGAACTAGCCCTATGGTGAAGTGCATCGAGATCGGCGTCGGCGCCGAGCGCGTCACGCGACCGCATTCCATGGCGCCTCCATTCATGAAGCGCGAGCGAGAGGTCACCGAAGACCTTTAGTAGAAACGAGAAAGGCGAACAAGCGCCGTTACCCTGTATGGGAATGCAATTCGTAAGCGCACGCGCACGGATTTGATGCCGGACTTACTGCGTCTCAACTCGCGTGTTTCCTGGGATATATCAGTGTCTCTCTCTCGCAAGAGAAGACGTTCTTGAAGCGCAGCATATCTACTGCGTCTGTTTGCATACTGGCGGTGTGATTTGATCGATCGCCGGTTTCCTGTGAGAAATACAGGTTGTTTGTCGAGACAGGTGGCAAGGTGCGTTACCGTTAATTCTTTCTGTGTGTCCGGACCGCACGCAATGCTTTTTCTTTATTTTCTTGTCTGTTTAAGTTACACATAATTACAACGATTCCGAAAACAATTGATAAACGAATGAAGTAGGTACACTAAGTAAAGGCGGGTCAAATAAGTTTACCTAAAACCGTTATACACGAGCACGTATATATATATAAAACTGAAAATATTAACCCGATACCCATGAAGACCATAAATAAGTTACAGCCATACAACACAAATATTTGTATTTGTAATTTTAACCTAATAATATCTCTAAAATAACTTTAAAAAAACGTTTCAAAGAAGAGACAAAAACTATTCGGCAGCTAGTAGTACCTATGAATACGCAACATTTATCGAGCAATACAAGAATAGAGCATTGTCGCCCCGATTCTGTAACGCTTAGTCACGTCCGCCTATAAACATAATATACCTACAATAGCGAGATCCCTAAATATAGAATAAACAAAGAATTTTGGGACGTTATTTTTAAAAAGTATGAAATACGAGTAAATGCCTAGGAAATTAATAAACAGGGATTTAAGAAAAAGACTACGTACTTATTACATATTTTCTGATGCCTTTGCAGTTATTACCAACACATTGGAATGAAAAAACTATAAACGGATTTAACTCGCGTATTATTTTATTGGCCTACGTTTTGAAAACTTTACAGTTCCCATATTCGTAGTATGACAAAACTTATGATAGTCCAACGCTAAAGTAGGTAAGTTTTGTAATCCATTGTTGGTAAAGTAAGGTTGACTGGTAGAGAATGCCGTATGGCATTAAGTTCGCCTTTTGTACATTAATTAGTTTTTTGTGCAATAAAGAATAAATAAATAAATAAATAAAGTATGCAAGTAAATACTTTACAATGGTAATTAATTAATATTTTACCTAGATGTATTTACAAAGGTACTTTACAAAATACCTAATGACAAAGGTATAATAATAAAGTAATCAAAATATCAGTAAATATTTTTGAAATGCCGTGCACAATAATAATTTACTTTCTTATGCTATCTACCCACTATGTGGTTAGTTAATACATACGTACCTACTTTCAATATCCTCTTATTTCGCATCGTAGCTAATCTTGAGATTATCATGGAAGCCGACTGAAATGCGCTATGATATTGAAAGAGGTTCTTGAAAGGTTCGATTTTCATAAACGGTAAGCGGATAAATATGAAGAACATTATTATTTTCCAAGAAGCCCCATACTAAATAAAACATCTTTGTCGCAAATCTTTATTCAAAGTAAGTCCGTGATGTCATTGTTAAGTAATTTGAATGAACGTGCATAAGGCGCCATGCATGCGGATTTCCTTCAGTTATGCAGCATTCCTTGCGAGTCTTACCAGTTAGTCAGCATTTACCAATAATCGTGCCAATGGTAAACAGGTGAATTATGAATGGGACACGTCACTACGCCCACGGCCGACAGAGCGGCACACGGGACAATTATAATAAGTGGATGCTTCTCCTCCTACTTACATTAAATCATTTAGACAAGTAGGCTGACGATAAAAAGCGATCTTAGCTTAAACATTCAAGCACCACCAAAACTCGCTGTTAAGTAATATTACCATTATGGAACACAATACTAAATTGTGTATAGGTAGTATACCTGCTGCTGTTACGGTTAAATCGTGTAGGTTCGTAAAATATGAAAGTTCCTTTTCATCCAATCAACAAAAAAAGAAAAAATGTTATTACATAGTTTAGGTGAAAAATTGAAATCGCGCAAACAATATAAACGGCCGTAATATACCTATAGATCTACTCGAATCTGCAACACCCCGAAAGTTTCAAAAACCGGCCAAGTGCGAGTCGGACTCGCTCGGACTCGCGCACGAAGGGTTCCGTACCTTTATCTTGAATAAATTTGGTAATTTGATTTATGAGGTTTAAAAACAAAACTACTGTCTAGATCTCAGTCAAACCAATTTTCGTTAGTAGTTTGCATAGTAATACACATCATATATTTTTTTCAGTTTTATCATGTCCATGTTTTAAAAGTTACGGAGGGGGAGGGGGACACATTTTACCACTTTGGAAGAGTCTCTCGCGCAAACTATTCAGTTTAGAAAAAAATGATGTTAGAAACCTCAACATCATTTTAAAATACCTATCCATAGATACACCACACGTATAGGTCTGATGAAAAAAAAATTTTGAGTTTCAGTTCTATGTATGGGGAACACCAAAAATTTTGTTTTTTTTTATTTTCTGATTTTATTTTAAAATCTTAATGCGGTTTACAGAATACATCTACGCACCAAATTTTAATAATGTAGCTCTTATAGTTTCGGAATAAACTGGCTGTGACATACGGACGGACCGACGGACGGACGGACAGACAGACAGACATGACGAATCTATAAGGGTCCCGTTTTTGCCATTTGGCTACGGAACCCTAAAAACAAAGGGAGACCAAATAACATCCTAGCATGCGAATATCGTATCATTACTAACGTGCGTCAACCCTTAGTTGAATAAGTTGCAATACGAGCTGTTAACTATTGGAGTAATAGGCAATTAGATCGATGACGCGGATGCAGTCGGCATGACGCAGATGTGCGTGCCTGACGTGGTTATCGTCTGCACAAATAAGTAATTACATTGAAGGATGTCGTTTTATTAATTCTGCGTAGATCTTCTTACAATGTTGGTAGCATAACGCATATCCATTATTTATGTCATTGAAACTTGTGACTTAAGTACTTGCCAACATATTCACGAATTGGCAATCAGATAGTACCTACTTACTGGTACGTAAACAATTGCAACTTCAAAGCAATATCAATAAAATTAACTCCAAAACGAAGTAGAATTTAAATAGAATCAGAATATTTGATAGCCCTTCACAATATTTGGAACCGAGAGTCGATCAACATATTGCGCAGACAACAATCGCGTTGAGTGATTGAGGCCAGTTTTAGCTTGCGAGCGTCCGGCGGGCAGCGGGCAGCAAAGCGCACAGGAAATCGTAAAAACGCATCGAGAGCGTGATTGACGCATCTTCCGGAAACGCGTTTTCCGGCATAGCCGCTTCCGTCTAATATCCTTCGCTTTATGGACACCGCGCGTCAAACTAAGCTATTTCAGACGCGAAGATTTCTCTAGTCTGAACATTACAGACATACACACACTAATTATAACTTATCATTCTAATCCTGCAAAGGTATTGATTCAGACAATTGGGATAGTTTTTATACACAATTATTTAAAAAAAATATCTAGAGGAGCAGACCTAACCTAATCAATTACCATGGTTTACTGAGGAAGGGCGGTCATGCAGGGTTACCTAAACAAAGCCGACAGATGATGATAAGTCCCAAGACCTCATGGGTCTTATCATCATTTGTCATTAGAGAAATTATATATCATGAGAGAAGTTAGGTATATATCACCAAGACCTAAATAAATACTAGCAGAATAAAAAAAAAACAGGTGGTTATTATATCTTTGACACAAAAAAAAAACAAATCAAATGAACTAAATTATCAATAGACAGACAGATAACCAGAACAAGGGCAAGAATTTATTAGTTAGCGATGGATTTAATATTAACTTGCAATAAAATAATGCGCTTATCTTAAACCTACATTACGAAAAGCATCATGTTGATAAATAATTCGTTGTGAAATGTGCATGAAAAGTATTGTTTGTGGTAGACGAAAGAATTAAAAAGCAAACAGTTGCGCATTCCATTCGACTATGCACGTGGCACATTCCAGTGGGGTCATGCACCACAGTGCGCGAGCATGAAAACAAGTGCAGCGACGTGCCGACGCCCATATTACCGAGTATCGAAACATTAACATTCTCAAAGTACCTACAAACTGCATATTTTGCTATTTATTTCAATATCGATAATTGAATGCATAGTAATATAAACTGCACTAAATGTGCTTTTTTTAACATAATGTAGGTACCTATTAACATTGTAAGCAGTAGTAGGTACCTAATAGGTTATGGATAAAATAGGTGTCAGACTAGATATTGACAAAATTAAATAACGATACCAATAACAAGGAGGGGTTTACCACAATCTCTTATAGTGAATAATTCTAATAACGGCTACAATAAACTGCATGATTGTTTTATAATAAGTAAGTACCTACTTAATATATATCGCAGCATTGTATTTGCGGCTGTTAAAATGTAAAATGATAGATATTCAGTTTAGGTTCCTAACCTGATCTAAGTACGCTGCGTATGACAACAGCAAATAACATTAATAAAAAATAACTGCTTAAAGTAGCATCGTATTTAACTAGCTAGACTGGAATCATAGACAATCTAAATAAGCGGCCGTCAATATATTATCGGCAGTCTGTAAAACAAGATGAGCAGCGATGGTTGGTAATGAATGGAATGTTTTAGATAGCATTCCAACCTTTAGGGAAAGCGGAGGAGACTTGCGCGGGGCGGGAGGTTTCAGAGGAATGCGGCCGGACACAACCGGCCGCCCCCCGCGCTCCTACCTCCTTGCTCCCGCGCAACTTGAGTTGCAGTTTTTTTGTTAGTTGCCTCTTTGATTGCAAAATATTTTAATATTTAGACTCTCCTAAATTATGATGATGACTTAAATTGTTTGGCCAACTTGAACAGGAAAAAATATCCGTGATAAAAATACATGTAGAACTTCGAGGACTTCCTGTAAGTATTACAAGTTAATATGTAGGTAAATATGTTGTTTAACGTTAGTTACTTGTTTGGCATCTATAGCTTATTTTAATTTACTTTATACCTACCTAAAACGAATCATAAAACATAAATTTAATTTAAACGGGTATTTAGAACAATTAACCAAAAAAGAGGCATATGAAAAATACCTACATCCGAAAAAGAATAAAAAGAAGAACTCTATCCAAGAAAGAATCTAACGCTCAGCTCTGGTCGTAAATTAGGGGCGCGCGAGGTTCGGCGCGGCGCCGCGAGGAGCTTGTTACGATATATTTTGAACAAATTCCCGGCGGTGTTAATCTGCATAATAACAGCGTCGGGCACAAAGCAGTTGCCGCCTGCCATTACACTCGGGCGCCACTCGCGGCGGCGGCGGCGGCGGAGGCCTGCGCCCGCGCCGCCCGCCTCGTTTGACGATCGCTGCGGGACGCGGCCAACGATATAGCGTTTCTTTTTATATTCAGCTGATTTTTTTTTACCCGACTGATGAAGGAGGAGAGTAATGTTTTTGAATGTGTATATGTAAATAATAAATATGTTTACCTACATATTTATTATGTTATGTATAGGTACACAGATAATACCTAAACAGTTTCGTGTATTTTGTTTGACCTATGACGTGTCCCTAGATTCGTCACGGTGACACGATGGTGACACTCCTACGACTCCTATGACGTACCTACGTAGGTACTTAAAAAAATAATGGATTCTTCATTTTTGTATACTTTGTAAAAAAAAAATCGTCGTCATCATTTTATACCTACTTGGTTTAATCTCTGACGCTTTCGTGGTCATTTTTTCGGAACGTCAGTATATAATTCATATATACGCGAGTTAAATCGATTACTTAGTTGTTACGAGAATATTACCTACATAATACTACTAATTTCAATGATTTCTTTACATTGATAAAAGTGGAAGTTCATAATATTTATAAGAAACACGCTACCTCTCGTGCACGGGGTCAGTTCAGAAACACGAAGCGATACTTACAAGAGTACCCGTCTTCGGGTAACTACCATGTTAAATCGACCGCCTTATCGCGCGCCATTCAAATGAACGTTCGCTACACCTTCTCATTCTGGTTACGACAATCACCATCGGCCTATCACATTCCATTATTCCTATTGATTGTTAAACAAAAATAATCAATCAGGAATAAAGAAACGAATTTTACTATGAAATATTAGGTATACTTAAGTAAAAACTATGAGACTACGAGATATTATTATTACGAATCATAATTTACAGACACGGATATTATGTTTTCGAAGAGTTCGATTTTAAGATAAACACTTTGAATACCTACTAAAAACCTAAAAGCCCTCTAAAAATAAGAACTTAATATTAGATATCTACCTAAGTATTAACATCTATACTAATATTATAAAGAGGAAAGATTTGTAGGTAAGTAAGTACCTATTTTTGTATGTTTGTTATGAATAGGCTCAAAAACTACTGGACCCATTTTAATAATTCTTGCACTGTTGGGAAGCTACGTTCACCCTGACTAACATAGGATATAGAATATTTTGAAAAAAATAGGGATCCGTGCGAAGCCGGGGCGAACCGATAGTTTAAGTAGGTATATAGGTAATAGGGTAAAACTTCAACTAAACTATATTTACAATCTACCCAGACATACGGTCCTCTTAATGTTATTATTATTATTCTTCTCATCATCATTATAAATAATATGTTGTTTCATGAGATATTCATAAATTGAAGAAACGCGTCGAGGACATGGTTGGTGACGTCACAGGCCATGCCAATTTTGAATGGAGCGTTGACGGTTAGCGCTAAGGTGTGCAGAGTTAAATTATGACTAAAATAATAACATCATAAAAATAAGAAAAATAGTGAGCATGTTTTTATGCTACAGCTGGTAGATTATTCCAGATGACTTCGATATTTATTTTCAGGAGTCAATCTTTTTTTTTTTTAAGACACTGTGGAGTCCGGGCTAGACTTTGAGTGTTGACAGTAAAGTGACAATATTCAAATATTGTGAATATACTCGGGAGTCACCCACGCATCCGTACAGTATAGACGGCGCGACAATACGTCAAGGTTGACTTCAATGACACGGCGCGCCGGCGAATTTTTCAGTAAAATAGTTTACCGGCGCGCGGCATCGGCGGCGGTGACGGCAGCGTCTGTGGCTGCGCCCGGTCGATGCCCCGCGCCACGCGATTCCACAGCGCTGCCCGGACCGTCCTCGTCGACCGTACATACTACATACTTACCGAAACAAATGCATTTACAACAAAATTACACTTTAGCTACCTACGATTTATACAAGCCCAAACTTATAAATCATCTAACTGAATGAAATTCAAAACAGTTTACGTGCCCACTGATTTTACATAATTATAATATTTAAAGAAAATCTACTTACCTACACTAGTAACGTGTGTGCGACTTTTTTTAGTTTCACAATGGATTGTCAAAATTAGATTTTAGTGTCTAGCCGAAATTGAGATCGTGGAGCCAACGAAGCAAGTAGGCGTGTAATGGCCTATGCCAAACATTCTCGGCTTAAAAAACTGGGATAGATATTTTTAGTTAAAAATGTCAATACATTGTAGAAAACAGCAACAGTATTGTCTTGTATATTTTATAAATATTTTGATTTAATGAATAGTGTAATAAATCCTTAAATAATGCCTAACGCTTGCAAAATATATTAATTATATTATAGAATACTGAACTTCTATAAATTTCCAATAGATAAATCCTGGTTAATTGCGGCGTGTTAACGGCCTAATCATAGAATAGCGTAAGAGTAAGTGCATATCGGGTGCTATGAGCGGGCATAGCGGGCGCCAGGCGGCAGTCGCTAGCTGCATCCCACTCCCGCCCGCGAGTTATCAATGAAATTCCTGCGGTGCCGACACTCCAACGGTGCCTCGCGTTCCTTCCCTGACGTAACAAGATGGCGGCGACACACATGTGCTCGCCCTATCCGATCAAACATTCCTAGTCACTACATTATGAGTACTTTGCCAGAAAAAATTGACAATGCCACGTGACTGCCAAACTAAAACAGCAGACAAATGAAACTTCAGACATAAGTACAGGATAAATTGAAAATATTAGAATAAAAACGTTATACATGTTAAGTATACGTGTTATACATGTTAAGTATACATACAAAAAAGTCAAAACATTACATTGGTGGATTTTTTTTACCTATTTTAAAATTAATAAGAAATTGTATTGTATTTTATTAATTACGAAATAAGTTAGTAAGAAATCATTTGGCACTATCATCGTGCGTGTAATGCCATCTGGTGACTGATTAAGACATATTTAAGCATGCGCACGCGTCTACAGTTCTTAATAAAGTTTTAGACAATTTTCTATAGATGGCAGTAGCGTTAGGAGAAAAGTCAAATAATTGAGTTTCAATCTAAACCGCAAGATGGCGCAATCGGTACCGGGATATCTCAAATTATATAAAATACGTATTTTAATTAGGTGATAATTTAATTTGGGAAGCTACGTCAAGTCTTCATATCGTCACTCCCACAGTGCCTTAAGACGAAAGTCTACAATCAGTGCGTCCTACCCGTCATGACATACGGAGCCGAAACGTGGACACTGACGGTACGACTGGTTCACAAATTAAAAGTAGCTCAGCGGGCTATGGAAAGGGCTATGCTCGGCGTTTCTCTGCGGGATCGAATCAAAAATGAGGTGATTCGGCAGAGAACCAGAGTCATCGACATAGCCCACCGGATTAGCAAGCTAAAGTGGCAGTGGGCTGGCCATATTAGCCGAAGAACCGATAACCGTTGGAGTAAACGTGTTCTAGAGTGGAGACCGCGTCTCGGCAAGCGTAGTGTAGGACGTCCTCAGGCAAGGTGGAGTGACGATTTGCGTAAGATGGCTGGCAGGAGCTGGATGCAAGCAGCCCAAGATAGAGCAAAGTGGCGTGCAATTGGAGAGGCCTATGTCCAGCAGTGGACTGCGATGGGCAGATGATGATGATGATGATGATGATAATTTAATGTACCTATATTGTTTACATAGTTTTATTAGATCATAGATCACTAGTAATTTCTAAATTCAATATTGCGTGGATCTAAATCAGATTGAAAGTCTACATATTTTCTGTATAAAAGAAAATCTGTTCGACGTCGACTTACCATCTATTCAGTATATAGGAAATTTGTCAATAATCATGCATGGCGTTGGTGTATGTCCCAGTTAATATAATTTATTTGATGCAAATAAAATCAATAAGTTATAGGTAGTTTAGTAAGCTGAATTGAAATATTACATCGATGCTTACCTGGCAGTATGGAATCCACCCGGCGTTTTGTCATTGACGGCACCAAAAGACACGCCGACAGCGAGACCTTCGGGAATATTGTGGACAGTGATGGCAACGACCAGCAGCATTATACGCTTCCATTGTGACTGCCGCGCCTCGATCGAGGGCGATATGCTGTTGTGTCGGTCACCCTCACCGTTCTCACCTTTCTGAAAAATTCGTATGTATGAATTACACCTTAAATAACTGGTACTTCATTATTAGTGTTATAAAATCTTTACCTCAAATATAAGATAGCTAAATCAAGAAATGTACATTTATGAAATAGAGGCTTTTTAATTATTTTCATATGTAAGTATAAAAGTTGTTAATAAATAATTAGTTTTTACAGTGGCTTTTATTTAGGCACATACTTAAGTATTTTTATTTATTATAATATTTTTTTTACTTTCAGTACCGGCCCACATACCTAATTTGTGTTTATTTAGCGCATTATGTGGAATTAGATACGAACTAGAAAGTACATAATAAGTTTGTTAAAATGAGTAGGTAGTTATTCCATATTCACGAAAATAAAAATGGAATAGGTACGATTAACCACTATGAACCATGGTTTTATTTAGCTGTCGCCATATATTATTTACATGATTGTTTTTCAACCGACGAAAAAAACGGAGGAGGTTCTCAATTCGACGCGTATATTTTTTTTTTTATTTTTTTTTTATGTATGACCACGTATAACTTTTTACAGGGTGGTTCGATTTTGATAATTCTTTTTTTATTGGAAAGGGTATACTTCGAAATTGGTCCCATTTAAATTTGGAAAAAAAATTCCGACCCTAAGGGTAGAAAAATAGGGGATGATTAAATTTTCACGCATCGATTGTATCGTTTGACCATGGGTAACTTTTTACAGAGTAGTCCGATTTTGATAATTCTTTTTTTATTGGATAGGGCATACCTCAAAGTTAATCCCATAAAAATTTTGAAAAAATAAACCTACCCTAAAAGTGAGAAAAAGGGGTTAATAGCAAAAACAAGGTAGGTAGCTATTTTAAAAATAATTAAAAATTAAGCATGTAATAATTTGTATAAATTATGGCCACAGAAAATTATAAAATAATAACTTTTTAATAAAAAAATTTAACCGCCGAAAAAAAATTAAAAGGCAACAAAAAACAATAGCGCACTGAAAAGAGAAAAATAATAATTTTGTCTTTTATAACGACAAAATTATTATTTTTCTCTTTTCAGTGCGCTATTGTTTTTTGTTGCCTTTTAGTTTTTTTTCGGCGGTTAAATTTTTGTGGAATCAGTTAGGTATTATCTTTTTATATTATATAAACCTTCTGTACGTGTGTGCAGAACATTTTGATGATTTTTTTTGTGTGTATTCCAGGACAACGTCTGTCGGGTCCGCTAGTAAACTTATATAAATAAATACACACTTAAATTTGAAGCCATATGATTCAAATAATAGGGTCCCAATTTGGTTAGTCACTTTTGTCCTTTATCTGTCAAGCCACTTCGGGTCCGTCTCGAATAAGCTATTTGCAACATTTCCAACCCATGACAACATTTAAGCAAAAAATGGTTAAGTAATTAATGTTATCAAGTGGAGAATTTATTAGTTAGCTAAATTCTGACTTCATCAGCAGTCTATCTAAGGTCTTTCTAAAACAGCATACTCGAGATTAACTTAAAAATTATAAAACAGGCCCAAAGTCTTTCTATTTTTATTACTACAATATTCCTAATTAGATAAGATTGATATGTGTGTACCTAATTGCTTAGAATGCATAGATATAATACATGCGTAGAAATAGTTTTAGAACCCATGGCTTGATACATTGTTTATTACTGTGTACACCAAGAGATCTAGAATTTTAGTATTAAATTTTGCAAACTGTCGGTACTAGACCACAGCTGAACATACATAAATATAATATATTTTTTACAAGACTTGGGTAAAAATGCTCGTGCTCGTCACACAGACATCTGTCCCTTAGACGATACGAACTCGTTACCAGTAGTTTTGTAGACACTTTAACCACTAGAATAAACCAATTCAATGTTAAATCCTCACCGAGAGTGAGTGCTGCGAATGGTGGAGCCCCCTCCGGCGCTGAGCGGTGTGCTGGTTGGAGATGCAGTCGGCGAAGCCGCCGGGCGCCGGCGCGTCCATAGTGACGACGCTCGTCGGCACCGACGGCCGCCGGTTCAACGCCGTCATCATCTCCAAATCCTCCAATTTATCCTTCCCTTCTTTGCTCTTTGTAATTGCTGTTGAAATTTATTTATATCGTGGTCAATTTACATGAGTAGGTGATTCTTCGGGGTTTGATTCAACGTTAATTGTCCTCTTAGAGTCTACCTATCTAAGAACAGGATCAGTAAAACAAAGTTATGTGATTTTTCTGTGATACCGCTTAAAATACTGTTTCTGTCATTACTTGCTAATATTATAGCTAGCGTAGATATTGATGTCTGAAATGCTCGGAGAAAATCCCAGGTACATACCTGGTAGAATGAATGTGAGACTTCTCTTTTACTAATACAAAAAAATGAAATTTCTGAATTAGAATAAACTAGACTGTATACAATAAGTAATTATGATTAGGAATACGTAGAAGTTTCAGATGATCAAAAAATAAAATCTTCATAAATCTAAGCCGCTATTACTGTGTTGCTGCGTTTGCTTAAGCTTTTAAAACGATTCTCTGATTTTTACGTAGGTAAGACTGCAAATACGTAAAGACTTGTAATTAAAAATAAAATCTAACCAATTTATCACACATTAGTAGATATTGCGTTAATAAGAATAAAATTTTATCACGGAAGGTCATGCGCGGATACATAACCGAAACGGGAATACCTAAGTATACCGGAAAATTCTATATTTTCTCTATATTTCCATGTTTTTATCCAAAGTGATAGTTGATGTGTCTGTTTAACAGACATAAGTAATAAATAAATAAATTATATAAATGACATATTTAATTATAAATACATTACAGGATATTTCGAAGTTTCACATCCTATGCAAAAAAGGAATATTTACATACGATGAATTATTTGATTAAATATGTAAGTTCGTTCATATATTCAGTCATAATAGAATCATTACATAAATTTGAACTTGCAGAAGCCACATTACACATTAAATGACTTATTATATATTGCGTGTAAGTAGGTATTATCGAATGCTAGTTATCAACGGTACTGTGCTTTATGCACTAAATTATATCTGTGACGTTGGTATGTGTACAGAACATATTTCACGGTAATTATATACATGTAGGAGAATGCGATAATAACAGCTGCGTACTAAAATAGTATTGAGCTTGACATCTTCCAATTGCATGACATAGTCCATAAATCGACTTAATTAATTTAAACTGACTCCGTCCTTGTATCACGACAATTACGATATACATTAGGTATTATAAGCGATATATAACAAAGTCGTTCATTGTCAGTGATGATAACGCCACGCGTTGATAGTTGCGCCATAAGCCAGTAGCCATTGTAAGCCTTTAAGATAAGATAGAAATCTCAGAAAGCAAAGATTTTTATATCCCTGTGGTAAGAAAACAAAAGGGTTTGCACTTGATCTTTAGTTATGAGCAAAGCCAAACAAAACTAAGATTATTTAAATGATACCTTCAACAAAGGCATTAAATATGTTTCTTGTTTCCTGGTTTATTCAAGGATAAAGTAAAAATATAAATTCTAAACCATTTTCATTTTCTTACTGTCATGATTATGTGTATATCACTCATAATTATCATAGATAGACCAGAACAATTATACCAACTACATAATATTAGTAAAGTACATCATTATTATACATTTGTAAGTGTATTTTATTCATTTAACATAAATCATAATGTACTACTATACAGCACCATGTCACATAAAATAATATGAATAATGATCTTGGGAATGTAATCACTAGCAGGGAAATTGACCTACAAACTAGGTATTATTTATTAGACTTCTCAACTTTATTGATAGGTTCCAATGGATATCTACATTAATCACTAAATGAAGAAAAAAATATCAATATTTATTAACTGCATCTAATAAATGAGATAAGATTAGGTCAGTTGCTTATTTGATATTTATAGAAAAAAATAAACTTTGCCAATTATATGTACTAGATTAGAAGAATTACCATTTCATTATTATTAATATTAATTATTATAATGCTCAAGTAGCCTAAAGCCTCGCCAGTTACTTCTGTTCTTTATTCTTGTTATTTCATGTGTTTATTAATGTATTATTTAATTGAAGCATCAAAATAATAATGTCTGTTTGCAATCAATTGGAAGACATCTCTGTAATATAAACAATCTCTATACTACCTATTTTTTTTTATGCAGCATTCTTTAAATCATAAATTTATGTATACCTATAGCTATTTTGTACTAAACAATGCAAAATAAATAGTAAATATAACTTGTTTTGTGAAAGACTAAACTGCATTTCTATCTACTTGATGTATCTACTGTATTTATATAGGATTTGTTTTTAAAATTTGTGGTTCATAACATACATTGAAAAAAAAATATATATTGTCACTTAGGTAACAATAAAGCTCAAATCATTAATTGTTGAAAATTAATAAAGCACCTATGCCGAGTGACTTAAGTAGTATGTGAACTCAGCAATGAAAATTATTTAATTGGTATTGTTAGCCAAGAGTTGTATACATGGATAATAGATAATAAAAAAAATAATACTTACACATCATCATATTTGTAGAATTGAGTCCCAAGTAGTCTAGGAACACATCGGTTCCAAAAACAAATACCGCTCCAAATAAGAAACCTCCCGCAACCGGCAGGAATGAAAACTTTCCATAATAGCCATACTTCTCACATAAAGTTATGGCAGGGTCGAGAAGTGACCAGTAAGATGCAGCTGTCATTACTCCAGCAGCAAATCCTAGTGATACATCCAGAAGCTTTCTCTGTAATTATATAATATAGATTATGTTTTGGAACACTTTATGATTCTCAACATCGGAAAGAAATATATATATTTCATAAACTAAAGGCAAAAAAAGTAAACATGCCAGGCATTAGCACAGCATTACTCAAGTCATTTTTAAACCATTTACAGTAATAACTTGTCAAAAATGTTTGACTGTTATACAAATGTGATTCGGACGTCATTAAATTCAAGTTCAAACTTTATCCTTTATCCTGTGTTTAAAATAAAGACATACCTGTTTTCCTCTAACGAAAAACACACAACCGGCACCAGCGGCTGTGAGACCCCACGTCAAAAGGGTGCCCAGCAGAGCCTGGGTCACCGCTCCGTAACCTTCAATCATACTGATTAAATAACTTTAAGTAACTATTTTCTTCTTAAGTACTTTTTATTGTTCATCTCTTAAACACGAGTTGTTTTTCAATTAATCGCAGCCAAACATTGCAACCTATTTATATGTTCTTGTGTGCTACTCGACTGTCTACGTGTGTCAACTGTCAAAATAAATGTCATATGAGTTGGAGATGGCTCCAATAAGCGCATTTTAAAATCGTTAAATAGTCTGCAATTCAGTATAACAATACTGAATTTTACATAAGAATGTAAAATTATTCAGTATTAACTATGCAATTGTAACACTTCATATAATAATAAAAATATAATTGCACGATATAAGAAAACTGCGTCTTTTAAAATGACTTAAACAGTCTCAAACCACATACCTTTAATAATCTATCTTTGGTGGCAAATTCAAAAACTTGTCAAGTTTGAATAATATAGGTATCGATGCTTTTCTAGAATAGTGACACAAATCGAAATAATTAAGATTGTGAACCGTCACATATAAATTTCAATTCAGAATAGTGACACATTTCGAGTTGTGTCACTATTGTAGAAAAGCATCGATATGTAGGTACTTTTAAATGAGTAAGGTTATTTTTGTCGAAAGTATGTGTGTATGTTTGTTTATACGCTATGTATAAGTTTATTGTAAGTAATAAATCATAAAAAATATTACTTATGTTCATACCTATATTATATTAAATTTTGCATGTACCTACTTGCACTAGGTAAATAAGATTTATGAGCTACAAATAAGTTGCATATTAACTACCTATTTACTTTGATTATCTAAGAAGTTTCTAAATAAAATTACCTATATTTACTTTTAATGTAATAAATCTGACTCAATTAGATACCCAATTATGTATTCTTTGACGGCATGATAGCCTCGTATTCAGAGCCCCTGACCTCGTAATCAGAAAGTTGCGGGATCGAATCCTGTTATAGGCTAAAGTTAATAGAGTGTAAAGAGTGATAATCATGTAAAATTATACCCGAATCTTATTGTTTATAATAATATTAGGAATTTGTACCTATTTACATTTGACATCACATAGGTACTATCAACTGTGCTGGCGATGTTACACCTTTAAGGCAATAATCGCTTGAACGACCCTGGTACCTGGCGGCTGTGTGTGAAGCAACAAGTGCAAGCAATTTTTTTCTAAAATGGCGCACCCCGAATGCATGCGATAGTACCTACCCAAGCATTGCCTAGTCTACGCTGAACTGTATTCAAGCTATATCTAAGTAAGGTCTCAGTCATTTCCATATGGAATTCACATTTAATTTAATTATCACAACCGTGCGTGATAAATTCCACGCGGATGAAACCGCAACGAACGAACCAAGTACCTATCGTAGAAGTCCAATCTCTACAGGTACATACCTAGTACCAGGTAGGCAAGTAGTAGTAATCCCCGTCTCTAACTATTAAGAGAGATGAGATCGTAAGAAGATAGTGACTCATATCTACTTGGTACGACCACAATGTCAGATACCTGACTATCTATATGATTTTTATTCATAACCTCACGTCGTGTCTCTTGTTATATCTTTAAACAAATAGTTATTTTATTACTTGAAAGATTTGCTTCTGTCGCAGTCACGTTGCCATTTCACTTACTAAAAACTTAATTCGGTAAATATAGTGTTTATTACCTTGTTAATGAGTTAAGTAGTATTTAAATATGTGGGAATTGGGACAGAAATGCGTGCGGTATTTTGTTTAAAAGGTGTTTATTTAATGTAAGATAGTCAAGTATGAGTAATGAGATCCATAAAAAACACAGTTTTTCTGGTTCAGACGTAAAACCACCGTTGTCATTCCAAGTGTTATTTTTTATATATTTTTCATATTAAATCATTATGTAGGTAACTAAGTAGTTAGGTATACCTACTTAGGTATCAGTTAAAATTTCAATTACCTATCTTTATTAGTTTCTGATACCTTCGCGGTTATTACACATTGAAATGAAACAACTATGAACGGAATAACTCGTAGGTACTGGATAAAATAAAATACCCGTGATAAAATAAAACGGATTTAAGTTTATAGTTGCTTCATTCCAATTATCTTTATTTTTTCAAAAAAGTACCTAAGACGGAAAGCAAGTAATATAAAAAGGTGGATATTCTAAAAGTAAGTACATGGATTTAGGTAGGTACCTACGTAAAATACGTAGGTAAGCTATTTGTAGTAAGTACCAACTTAAGTATAATGGATATGCCTACCTAATGGTCCCTTTGTACCTAGATTAATTCTAGAATGGAAACAACTAGGCAGTATACTTTACCCTATACCGCCTAGTTGTTTCCATTTGCGTTGTTGAGTTATAAAATTACAACGGAAAGTGGCATTGATTTTTATATATATATAGATATTGGATGTAAAATATACCTAATCTATTGAAATGTAATATCGATGTGTATCTTCCTTGATAATTTGGCTTCAAAATAGAATGCTCCGACATGGATAGGGGGAGACATATACATACTCGTAGGTACAGTAATTAATTATTGTATCAGTGGGTTAACGGAAGAAAAAATCAATATTAAACCATTTTAAGTGCGATATTCTACATGACTTAGGTAAGTAAATTAATAATAATAAGTAAATATATAATAGCTTAAACAATTCACACCAATTGATATTTTAGTCCCAAACTAAGCAAATATTATTTTGTTGCAATTACCTACAAAACATCTAAGACTTAGTTGCATCATTATGCTGTCATTTGCCCCTGACAGCATTCGAACCCGCAACCTCCGGTGTCGTAGTTAGGGGCTCTTACCACCAGACCAACAGGCCGTAATTGTCATCGTCGTTGGTTAGGTATATACCTATATATGTATTAATACATATATATGTGGTATGTACATATACCACATGTATATACTATGTAAGTTAACTTGCCTAGACTTAAGTACCTACCCAAAATTAACACTCATTCATTATTACCATTCATAACTGTACCTACCTATTGATTCCATTTAATAAAAAATACTTAAGCGTTTAATTGTAGTGCCACACTTCTCACTTCTATCTGTCTTATATATAATTCGGCGACCGTAATGCAAGCTCCGTTAGATATTGATACTGGGTAAGTAAATGTAAAATGAAATATCAAACGTTTTTTTCATTTGAGCTATAGGTATTGTTAGTATGTAGTTTTTCTTATGACTACCTTTTTGAACAAGGTGTATTTATTTATGATAGCAATATTACCTATATGGAAATTACTTTTTTTCTTCTTTCCGTTATGTAGGTAGTCATTTGTGCAGTACCGTTTTTCACGGTATTCCTGTCATTGGTTTTTTAAATGGCACCCCATACAATGAAAATGGTTATCTATATATTTAGGAACATATAATTAATTACCTACTTACTTAGTTATTAAGTATCTTATAGCAGAAGGTCGAAAATATTAAAGTTTAAATGAACATATTGAATTTATTCAGATTTAAAGTCAACAAGTGTTATAGTTAATAAAAAGGTAGGTAGGTATGTATGTAGGTTAGTGTAGCGTAAAAGGCGAGGCTTCAATGGTAAATGCATACGAGGCAGCTGGGCACGGGCATTACTATAACGACTGGGTGCAATCCGCAATCGCGAGTGCTACTGACGCACTCCAGAATTATGTCCCGCGTGCTCCACATACCTGCCCACTCATACGAGCCTATTAATGAGGGAAGGTCGTCCGTGTCTAGTTGTTTGCAAATTTACCTCGTCTAGATACTTAACGCAGTAAGTAAATTGGTTAAAAGAAAATGTTGAAGTGATCCATCGTATGAAGGCTGTGATTATGTGATTTGACCCAAATAACTACACCTACTTATTATAGGTATCTTTGTTCTGTTATAAAGGGTTTCGGTTGACAAATATACAAAACATATCGTATGCGCTTATCCAAAGGGATGTTAATTTAGTAATTATAATGCAGTAGCTGTCATGCATCGATAGACAACTAGAGACCGCTGCCTCCTACTCTACGTAAGCAGAAATAAGTACCATACCAACTATACATACTTTTTTTAGCTATTTAATGCCCAATACGACGTCAAATATTATTTTGAAACCAAGAGACATCTTTTTTGACGCAGTCACCGTGTCGTTAGAGGATGATTCCGCTAGAGACTCATTATTCAAATTTTCGCTGTGCTAGTTGCCCGCTTGTTCCGGCCTCTGCTTTCTGCCCTATTTCCTAGTCTGAAATTACGATTAGTCCGGTCGAAATGAACGGCGGTCATCCGTGGTGGATGGCCGTGTGAACGGCCCGTTATGCAAACAGTTTACGCGTTATGCAGATAAAATTTCTGAAGCAGCAGTAACTAAATTAAGGAAGCGAGTCGTTAAAGGTTAACATTATGGCAGAAGCACACATTTAAATTTAAAAAACCGGCCAAGTGCGAGTCGGACTCGCGCACGAAGGGTTCCGTACCTTTATCTATAATAAATTAGGTAATTTGATTTATGACGTTTAAAAACAAAACTACTGTCTAGATCTCATTCAAACCAATTTTCGTTAGTAGTTTGCATAGTAATACACATCATATATTTTTTTCACACACATTTTACCAGTTTGGAGAAACACCACACACACACACACACACACACACAGAGAGAGAGAGTCTCTCGCGCAAACTATTCAGTTTAGAAAAAAATATGTTAAAAACCTCAACATCATTTTAAAATACCTATCCATAGATACCCCATACGTATAGGTCTGATGAAAAAAAAATTTTGAGTTTCAGTTCTATGTATGGGGAACCCCAAAAATTTTGTTTTTTTTTTATTTTCTGATTTTATTTTAAAATCTTAATGCGGTTTACAGAATACATCTACGCACCAAATTTTAATAATGTAGTTCTTATAGTTTCGGAATAAACTGGCTGTGACATAAGGACGGACGGACGGACGGACAGACGGACAGACAGACAGACAGACAGACAGACAGACATGACGAATCTATAAGGGTCCCGTTTTTGCCAATTGGCTACGGAACCCTAAAAGCTAAAGTTGTTGTAGGTACATGTCAGGTAGATAGATAGTTCAAGTCTGGAAAGCATTGACCAAAGAGATTAGGAAGATGGGATATGCAATGGAAGGTTTTCTGATTATCTGAAAAATGCAAATATTATGTAGATGAAATCTTCATATCGTTTTTTTTGCCTATCATAACTTTTGATGTAAATAGGTGGCTAATAAGCAATGAACTAGTTTAATACATCATGGATCCAATTATGATAAGTACTTATTTTATTGTATTACTTAATATCATTATCATTAAATTATTGAGATAAAAGTCCACACGTATTGAGATACTAAATAGCAGATCAACAAGCATCTCAATAATATACGAGTGGCGTATCTACCTGCACACAACAGGCAATAAAAGATAACATAGCGGGCTTACAGTTTACTGTTCAGTTCCGATCTTGATTCGACTTTACAAGAACCTACCTGATTTTGAAAAATCTTACTTTCACCAATGGATTGGTACAAAGTACATTTTTACGTGGGTAATTTTAAAATGGCACACACCGTAATTATGCTTGAAAAAAACTATTAATCTCCAAAGAATATATAATAATATTCGGAACGTCCTCTAGGTACTAATTACGATAATGTATAGTTAATTACTTTTAGCTATGTAACTCATAAAATGTAGGTAAGTAGTTGTCGAAGTATAACTACTAGTACTACTACTACTGTAATATAGATTAAAATAGGTATATTTCTTCATAGGTAAATAGGCTTGTAACAAATATGCCATTGCAATAATTTCGATGTACTGGGGCGCCTGCGATATCTACCTCCTCCGGACGTAATCTCGCACGCACCGTTCGCACATGCTATTGATTGCTATGGAAGTGTCACGACCGCACGCGGAAGGTTCGACGTCATCAATCACCGCGCTGCGATTGCTACGATTCTCTACGCGTCGGATGGACACTAGTGATGCTGCAAAAACTGTGGCACGCGCCCACATGCCGATCAAGCGGCGTCTCTTGATGCGCTGACGACAGAACTTTGCTCTATTTTATTAATGGTTAGATAGGTAAGTACTCAAACGAAATTCTAACATAATAATATTTTATCGATGTATTTTTACATTACTTACACACTTACTTACTTAGCCATCATATTATTATAACCGTATACTTAATTAGTAGTTATCTGAAGGTGCATATAAATGATACAAGTACGTTCCTACTTATAGACAAATCACTAAAACCCTATTGTTAGATTGATATCTATTTAAAAAATAATCTTCCTACATAACATTAACATTTATAATGTTCTGTATACGTACCTAAGTAAGTATATGATTATTAAATGCTTTCATGGGCACGAACCAACCTGAAAAGAGCTTAAAGTAAACAATCGGCGACATGTTGACGCATATCACATGCGTATGCGCCGGCAGAGTGACTGTTTGTTGACTGTTAAATTGACCTGACTGACTGTCACCGTGGCTCGGCGCTTCCGTGACAGCGCATCCTGCGACTGTCTTCTGTCATACTTATATTGTAAAACGGTACAGATTGCATAGGTAGATATATTTAAAATAATATAGTAGGTACTAACCTATTTGTAAATTATTAACATACATAATACCAAATGAATTAAACGTTATAGTTTCATACATGCTTAAAATGACGTTGCTACGTAAACCAAATGTTATTTATAAAATCAGTAATAAGTACTCGGCTACGCGTTACTTTTTAAAATTACTTTTCCCTATCGCCCGGGCTGGGCTACTTCCCCATACGCGTAGTACCGCAATTCAATTAAAAGCAACTTTGTAAACAATAGACGAGAATTATCACTAAAAACGGGTTTGCTTAGTACCTACCTAGTGACTTTAATTTTACCAGCCTAGGCTTCAATATTTAGTCGTAGGAAAAAAATGCTGCAATAAGTAAGTAGGTAGGTACCTACATAAATATTATTATGCTACTTACTCTAAAGTAGGCATGTAAGTTACATTCATTTTATTCTTAACCATATAGTTACTTTTCACCACAAAGTTTCAGGTCTGTTAGAATGTAGATGTACAGGTACCTATGTAACCTGCAGTTTTATTACCACACTATTGTAGGTACACTTTTTTTAAATAGGAATGCTGTAAAAAATCGCGATCTTCCAATTAGGTACCTAAGTATTATGTACTACTTAGGTACATATATTTTTTTAAGTAGGTACACCATTCAATTTATTTAAAAAAATTTACTAAGATAACTAAATACAATCATTACAATTTTAAACATCTGCTAAACTGCAAACTTAATCAGGTAACTCATCGCTCAAACGCGGTTCCAATAAAAACTATTCGTTTTCCATCCGATTAAGCAGGTTCCATTTGATTGTAATTAAGACTCAAGGGCTAGCACTAGCACAGCAATACCGAGTGCAGTCGTCGCGCGCCGCCGCCCTCAGCTGCCGCCCACCTGCTGCATGAAGTATTGCTCGCCACCGAGAACCAATCAAACAATATTAATGATTTTTAGATTTAACATTTTCAAGATTCCTACCCAGATCCGTAACGACTTCAAGGCTATTTTATGCCTTCGATAATGCATCAGAAAAATCTGGTCCACCAACTTTTCAAGCGCGTGTCTTAATATAATTGAAAGGAAATCTTCACTTTTAACATTTAATGCGCGGCAAAAAAGAGCAAAAAATTCTTACTATCGGACTCTATCTAAAAAGTTGATTGACTTTCAATAGCTGATCTAATTTTGGATCGATTTGATAGCCCGAATGAGCTCCAAGAAAAATAAAGCTATTTAATTTATCTCACCGAGCAATCTCTTGTTATCTATGAAGAGATTCCGACCCAAACATAACATCAGTGACCCGATCGTGGGTGATGCCTCGCAACACCGAACTGCCACTCAATTCTCCGGAGATACCTATAACTATAACCATACCACAATTTCTCCACGCGAATGTCACGGTACGCGATCGCGTCTGCGGCCAACTATAAAACCCAATTCCCTAATCCGATGCCAATCAACTATGTAGATCGCGAGATTGCCGAATTGCGAAGCGGATCGGTGATCGTGTCGTGAGAACGATAGGTAAAGTACAGACGAACAGGTGGTACCCTCCCCGGCCATGGCTAACTGTTCCACCATCATCAACCGAGCAAGCCGAGCGAGCCACCGCGCAGTCCCGTCTCGAGACGTCGCAAGCGCACCACGCGACTGCGGTACCTCACTCTCCGTGCTACTCGCTACCGTTCGGTGCATGTAACGCGGGAATCATTACCGCACGTGAACAATTCAAATTCGAACTGTAGTGTTCGGCGAGATTATTTTGTGCCTGTGATAATAAAATTAGAATAAATGTACTATTGATAAAGTGACCGCACTAGGATTCTGACAGTTTACATTTAAATGAGAATTCCAGTTTAAGGTTTTTTCATAGTAGCATCAGTAAGGTAATCGGGGCAGATAGCATTAACGGTTGGCTCCGCGCTCGACTGTGGCCGACCGCAAGCATGACGAGCGCCGCCGACTGCGCTCTCGTGGTGCTCTTGCTGGTAATATTTTTTTGCTATCATCCATAAATAATGAGAATACTAGCGGAATCCTGTATCACATCATATACACATATTTTAAACAATTTCTCTATGAAAAAAAACGTACATACTCTCCCCAATGAATAATGCAGTTGTATCTTTCAGTAAGTTATTTTTTTACTAACACTAAATGTAAAAAAAAGAATTTCGTAATTTATTTTATTTTCGGCACGCTTCAATAATGCAACTAATTAATGTAACTTCATCTTCGAGTTATTGAGTGATAGGTACTGGACACAATAATAAACCGAAACGCTTATAATTAAAATATCAAAAACACACAATAGGCCTTTACATTTAATAGGTAGGTATATTACAATAACATTAATTACCCCGTATTTCTAATTTCATAATTTACATACCCTTCTCGTCTTTAGATTACAGTGATATACTAAGTATATTATGTGTAAATAATATTCAACTATCAAACTAATAGAACAAATTAGCTGTGCCACACTGCCGAACAGACAAACGAGATGATTTCACGAGTGCATCTATCTATAAGGGTTCTAATCTTCATTCGGACTTACGAAAATCTAATAAAAAGCGAAATCATTTCGAAATTCTATTGCAGGTAGGACTTGGTCACATCTATGAAGCCAATATCTAAAAATATTTTTTTACCTATACCTATTTGTAATACTTACTTAGAAATATTTGAAATACTTATAAATGTTAATAATAATAACAATAATTGCATTATGACATTCTTTTTTTGGCTCCAAACAACAAGTAAGTTAGAATACATATGTTGAGAAACATTTGCGAACGCATATGGGCGACAAGTCAAATGCGATCCAATTAATTTGGGAATCATAATAATTTCTGGTGCTTTCGTGGTTATAACACATTGGAATGAAACAATTATAACGGATGTAACTCGCGTATTTTATTTATTTAGCATTTTCATCTAAAATAGCTTAGGTTATTTCAGCTCAGATTAACTAACTTACCGAAAAACTAAAAATATCTGAAATATCATTGTAAAAAGTGATTGAAAACCTATTAACCGTTAATGGGTCGATTAAGTAATTTGAAAAGTTTTTCACGTTACGGTGGCCACTGCTCGTTTAGAAGGGCCGACGTTCAAATTGCGGTTTTACGACGACTATTAAAGTAAGAGCATTCGCGGCATAATATCGCTGCCCTGCCTAAGCTTTATATACCTACCTATACGTGATTGAAGCCATTATAAATTAAATTTCACGCTTGGTAGATTTGTGCTAAGTGATGGCAAAAAGTAACAAAAGAATGACTTTTACGAGCACTATCTATATCCAAGAGACCGACTCTTGGATAAGTATCATTGATCATGTTTTATCGGAAATGACAAGTTATATTAATAACTAGCTTCTGCCCGCGACTTCGTCCGCGTGGAACTCCTCCTTTTTTTGCAGTCGGTTAAAAAGTAGCCTATGTCCTTTCTCAGGCTCCAGACTTTCTTTGTACCAAATTTCATTTAAATAGGTCCAGTAGTTTTAGCGTGAAAGCGTAACAGACAGACAGAGTTACTTTCACATTTATAATATTAGTAGGAAGTAGTATTAGTAGGATGTCACTCAGGGTGAACGTAGCTTCCCAACAGTGCGAGAATTTTTCAAATCGGTCCAGCCGTTTTGGAGCCTATTCAATCCAAACAAATCTTTCCTCTTTATAATATTAATATAGATTATTGGATACGTATTTTTTCTTTTTTTAAACAAACATAAAATGACAAAGATAACGGCTTCTAAAGATCAGAATGGGGGATCGTGACGTCACGATATGGTACAAACTAAACACGTGGTGTAATGGTCAGATACCTAGTAAGTTGCGAATTTATATCCCATAGCTGTGCCCGCGACTTCGTCCGCGTGGAATTTAAGTACTGGGACATAAGTATGGATAATTAAAGATTTTTTTCTAAAATGAGTTACTCTTTATTACATAAGCTATCTGCCAGTGAAAGTCCCGTCCAAATCAGTCCAGCTGTTCCATAGATTAGCCGGAACACACAGACTCCCTATCTGGAAAAGACTCCAAGGCGCGAGATAGCGAATGACGTTCCCGATCAGTATTTAGTCGAGACTCCCTTTGAGAGGAACTTTCCGAGAGGCGATTAAGTGAATTTTTTTCTCGATTAACACTAAGTCGTGCCTGTCTTTCGTCATTCGAATCATTCGATTCTTGGGATCTAGGTACTCATCCGCTGTCTTTTCGCTTGTCTACTGTTCTGAGACAGATTCGACTTTCTTCTGGGCATTTTTAAAATCAAAGCAAATACATACAATAATACATATGTATATTTATTTCAATAAAAATCTACGTCTATGTAGGCAATATTTTTTTAGATTATATCCGATATTTTTCAACCAATTCACAAAGCAAGTTCAGAGTCCGTATTTTCATATCCAAGTATAACATCAAAATCATCAACTAACCGAATCGCAAGACAAACAAAATTAAATAGTTTTAAACGTAGAGAAAAAGCTATAGCGCGTTTTAATTGCCTTGAGGCGCCATCTAGTACTATATTATGTAACTATAAAATCTCCTATAGAAAAATTACCTTTAAACTTTAAAAGACGATATCTTTTTTATTTGACATCCGATTTCGATGAAACAAAGCCTATATGTTGCTCAGGGAAGAGCTTAATCTATTAGTGAAAGCCGCGTCAAAATCTGTTCAGTAGTTTTCAAGATTAGCGAATACATACAGACAGACAGACAGACAGACAGACAGACAGACAGAAAAGAAAATCTAAAAAATCATTTTTGTGTTCTGTTACTCTTTTATTATTGCCCACACCCATTTTTTGTTAAAAATTTCAATTGTACAGACACGCGGTTTCTACTGTTTTATTATATGTATAGATATAGATAGATATAGATATAGATATAAAAATCTACGTCTATGTAGGCAATATTTTTTTAGATTATATCCGATATTTTTCAACCAATTCACAAAGCAAGTTCAGAGTCCGTATTTTCATATCCAAGTATAACATCAAAATCATCAACTAACCGAATCGCAAGACAAACAAAATTAAATAGTTTTAAACGTAGAGAAAAAGCTATAGCGCGTTTTAATTGCCTTGAGGCGCCATCTAGTACTATATTATGTAACTATAAAATCTCCTATAGAAAAATTACCTTTAAACTTTAAAAGACGATATCTTTTTTATTTGACATCCGATTTCGATGAAACAAAGCCTATATGTTGCTCAGGGAAGAGCTTAATCTATTAGTGAAAGCCGCGTCAAAATCTGTTCAGTAGTTTTCAAGATTAGCGAATACATACAGACAGACAGACAGACAGACAGACAGACAGACAGAAAAGAAAATCTAAAAAATCATTTTTGTGTTCTGTTACTCTTTTATTATTGCCCACACCCATTTTTTGTTAAAAATTTCAATTGTACAGACACGCGGTTTCTACTGTTTTATTATATGTATAGATATAGATATCACGTACGGTACCCGTTTAAGTCGCTCGACAGTATACATGCCTATCCTACTTATGGATATCGAACTAGTGTCAAATTAAATGTTCATTTTTAAAAACTTAAACCAAACTCTAACTACATTTCCTACCTAATACATTAAATATTTTGATGAATTAAATTGTTTACTTGCTCTATTTTTCTAAATGACAAATTTTATTAAATAGGTATGACGACCACCAGACGTAAAATACAAGAAAGAATCAATCTCTTATATGAGATATATGAGAAAGAGAACTATGACCATAGCTTTTTTCTTTTTTGTTAGACTAAATATTTCTAATCTAACAAATAACGCGGGTGTGCATGCTCAAGCAATAAAGACTTCATTGAACCGGGGTAATTACTACAGCGAGCATAAATAATATAACCGCAAGCTTTTAAAATAGGGCTGTCACTGATGCATAACTCGCTTGTGATTGTGAATGTTAGTTATTAAGGAACCTTTCGAAAGCGATCTCTAATTAACACAATGACTTTCATATTACAGTTTCTTGATTATTTATATCGATGAGACGCATGTTTATGCTTAATGAATTATGCATATAGGTATACATTTATTTATTTCGTAACTAATGTGCTAATAGAGACAAACATTAAAGTTTACGACTAAAAGTTTTATTTACATGCATCCAGAAATTGATTATCACTACATAGTGATAATCAATTTTGCGGTTTTTTTTAAATAGATAGAGCTATTATAAGATATTTATTTTACCTACACCCTATACGTATTACGAGGCAGCCAGCGCAAAATATTTAATTTTTTATTAGGTAAAAATGTACAGAAGTTTTATATGAAAATGTATCGCGTTACATTGCAAAAAAAAAAGAAGTAACAGTGGGTAGGTACTATTCCAACTTATGTCTCAGGTACCTACTTTTGATATGTTCAATTACATTACATTTGAAGAATATTTTGCTAACAAAAGCTATTATAAAATAATTAAAAATGGAAGCCTAAGTAATGCAAAACTTAAAATACTACATCAAGTAAATTTTGACAACCTTACTGCTAAAGGCCGTACGGATCGTATAGACTTGCGTATGCGCACGCGCGCTGTGAACGTAACATAACAAGCAGCAGACGGCGGTCTCCGGAATCAAAGTTAGTGTACCTACTTATATTATAGTTTATTTTTGTAGCTGATTTCTAATATTTCTTTTAACTTTAATCACTTGTTAAAAGTAAAAAGGAAACTTTTAATCAAAAACCATCTCGAGGATATACCGACCTACGTACTATGCAACAAGTAATCAAGTACGGCTACGACTATATTATTTTAATAACATAACATGTAAGTAATAATTCCCAACGTTATCTTAAATCGCAACTACATAAAAATGCATGTACTTATGGAATGAAATGATATAATTCTACAAGTATACAATTTAACTAAGATCTTCCTAGGAGAGTATCATGCGACAGAGCTTCCGCGGCAGAGCTCTGTAATTAACCCTCACAATCATCCCAAATGACCTGGGAGAATGATAACGTACCCACCGTGGGATAGAGAATTAAAATGTGAATACAGTCTAATCTCGGAATTGAAAGGATGGTCAATTTAACGTTTATAATCTACTTAAGTAGGTACCTCGTGAAAATATATTTATCCAACGTAGCAATTAAATACAGAATAAGCCATTAGTGACTTTTGTAACAGATACACTAGAAATGTTGATTAATAATTATTATTACGTTTTTATGTGCTAAAAAACTTTCAAAAAGCCTATTTCGGTATTTTTAAAGATACAGCTACTTTGAAAAACTTACAAAAAACCGGTTTGATGATGATATTCGTCAGATAATTTTCACGTATTATGGTGAACTCCTTTTGTACTCATGCGTACATAGCGTAGCCACGAAAACAACCGTTGAACTTGACGCACGATCAATTCATTCAAGTTCTTCACGCACAATAACCAGAGTAACCCCGTTTAAAAAACCGTTTATTCGTCTGAGCACAAATTTGCATACAAGCATTTGTAAAAGAGCGATTATCAACTCTCATCCGATTGTTGTTTCCGGTCGATGTGTGAAGCTGGGGCCCGCAGCACTGGTTAAAGCTACAGCGAGGTTTGACCTCTTCAACGCTAGTTGGAACTTCAAAATTCGCAACATTCTATATGTTTAACTTATCTATACTAATAAACTAAAGAGGAAAGATTTGTACCTATTTTTGTATGTTTGTAATGAATAGGCTCAAAAGTTACAGGATCGATTTTAATAATTCTTTCACTGTTGGGAAGCTACGTTCACCCTGACTAACATAGGCTATAGAATATTTTGAAAAAAAATAGGGATCCGTGCGAAGCCGGGGCGAACCGCTAGTGTAGATATATATTGCTGCCAATACACGCGTAAAATTATAAACTACACATTATACTAAGTAGTTATTATTTTGATGTTATTTACCTATCCCTCGGAGATTTATTGTAAAAGTCAAATTTCTTTAAAATTACCTAACTCAACGTATGAATTATCCTTTACATTCTACAATAAAATTTCTTACAAGCTACTAGGTACTTAGTTTACAGTTTTCTGCCTAATGACCATTTTCAGTCACACCCTTATTTTTCTAATGACTCTAACGAGCCTTTATCTAACACGCCAAGTAATCAAATAATCTATTGTCAATATAAAAAAAATGAAGACAAAGGTCGACACGGTGTGCGTGTGACCGCGTGACGCATGATGAGCCAAAATCTTTAATCTTCCATCGACTTACTTTTAAAGAGCAATAGTCTGACCTCACGTCTGTGAACGAATTTAAAAGTGGTTCGATTTTAAACCACAAAAAATAATTTTGAACCAATTTAGTAGAAACAAAGATTGCACAGAACTGATAGTAAAATTTGGTTAGGCATAAAAGAAAGCAGTCAGACATTGTGAAATAGCAACATTTGAAGTCAGGGCTAGTATAAGTATTAAGGTACCTACCTAATTAATTCTTCATTTTCGTTTTTTAATTACGAAAACTGAAATTTGTAGATACCCTAATCACATAATGAATCTCAAAGTAGTAGATAGGTATGGGATAACCATGCATGGTATATTTTTTTATCACAAACACTAGGTAGTTAGGTATATATTTTAAAAAGGGGTAAGAGTATCATCCACACAACTTGTTCGGTGTTCTTAACCCCGATTTAAACAGCGTATTCATGCCATAACAGTTTACCTAGACAATCCGCATAGATCAAAATAGTGTCATATGTGTCTGTTATGTATTCATAGTAGGTATTATAATAGTAAGACACGACCTACACTATATTTGCAAATCACTTTACTCACTTCGTCATTTCATTTGTGGCGACGAGGCGCCACTTAGCGGTTAACCTATACCTATGGTATTAAGTAAAGTTACAAAATTATAAAAGAACAACTTTAACGACATACACTTTCACACTGCACTTTCTACTTATCTGATGGCGAAAATTAGTCTACTTTAGGGCATTCTTAATATTATGAAAAAAACCGATTTTAACCAAAATAAAACTGCAATCTACTCTAAAAAAACAAAGTGGGTCAATATTTCCGATCCAGTTATACGTGTAGCCAAAACTGAAATACTAACGATAAGTTCGAGTGCTTATTGCAAACTTTCTCTCTCAATGCGTTAATTATATTAAGTAAAAGTTTATTTACAGCTGTTAACTGTCGCTCCGCAATTTTATCGGTCCCATTTTTTTTTTGTATTTTAGAGAATTCTACATTCACCACAATACCTTTGATAACGCATAATAATTACGATATAATTAGGAAGAATTGAAAACCTTATTAATAAAGCTTTGTTACTTAAGGTTTATATAGGTAGGTACATATAGACGCACGAACAAGTACGCGTTCATGCGGCTCTACGACCTTTCTCGCCTATGTGATGCATACTTTATAGTACTCGCACGTACTAAGTGGGTATTACACACTCATACACGTACTTGCTCGTTCATCTTGCCCTTTAAATAAAGCTGGTACCTAAGTTGAAATTAATGTTCTAGAATTAGGTATAGCATTTGAAGAAATCAGAACCGATGTAACACTTGGGAGTACGTATATTATAATGGTTTACGCGATTACTATTAGATAGGTATCTACTAACTGGTTATAGAACCGATCCTAATCAATAATCCGGGTAGAGTCATAAGTGAGATTGTCTTCAACACACTTTGATCAACGCATTAACTTCACGTAAATTGCAGTTCGATTTGTTATTGGAAATAGTTTTATGCATTTCGTTAACGTTCCTTGTCGCAATCGGATGCTTAGAGCGACCCATCCTTACATTATACAGAGCGCTGATACATATTAAATAGCGGCTAAGATCTAGCTGTGATAAATAGAACATATGTTTATTTTTTTATTATAAAAGTTACAAGATAGACAAACTTTACGGCATCATTTTATTTATTCTAATTGGCCAGGAATCAGATGATCTTAGAATGAATCTAACAATGTGATACCTCGTTGCGATAAAATGTTTAATTGCAGTGCTGTTCCTTCCACTCAATTTCAATGCTTATTGTTACAGATTAGTGCAGCGTTCGCACAAGACTACGATGGTGAGTACACACAAACAAATTTCGTTTTTTTTATTACATCAGCTATTAACTAAGGAAGATAGAGTATTTCATACGTAGTAAACCAACATTTGTACTAAGTTCGGTATTTAACTTTAAGTACGAATAGGTACTATATACATATACCTATTATAATTATTGTGTCTTTTTAATAATTACAGACACAATTAAGTAAAATTTAAGGTAAGTATAAAAATTGCAAGGATAGCTTATCAAATAACTACTAGAGTTTAAGTTAAAACATTCTTTCGTGTGATTTCCTTTGAAGAGTAAAATTGACAAAACACAGAAACAGACATAATAGTAGAGACTTAACGTACTTAATCACGTAGTGCAGAAAGCAATAAATTTAATATCGTGTAGGTATCGAAGAATTTCCGTCTTACAACTGTCAAACTAAATGCGGTAAATAATTAATACACCTATAGGCATATACCGCTATCTATCTATCTATATTATAGGTATTCTTGTTAAAAATATAATGACAGATGTGAAATCTTGTATTGGTATGTATTCTTTATTGGGATATCATGAAAATAATGATGCACTTACTTTAACAATATACTTTTAAACCGTTATTAATTTTGGCATGTAGAGAATAGCGTCATTCGAAAGTAGGTCAATCACATCACAATTATTATATTATTAACGAACAAACAAAAGGTGAATGCTATGTAAGCTGTAGGTGTTTTTTCATATTAGTAGCGATAAAGACGCAATTTGCACAAAAACTGAAAATAAACCCCGTTCTCGAAAACTGTTTTACGATAAGTATAGGTAACTCGAATATTTAGAATAGAAACATACTCTCGACCATATATACTAATTTTATGTGTGTTAAAATGATGTATTCACCCAGACAGTGTACGACTTTATCATTATTTTAAAAACTAGCATTCGTTACCTCCTTAAAATACCATTGTCATAATCTTACAAAGGTATACATCATACTGATACAATTTTGTAGGAACCTACATATAATTAGCAAGTAGGCGCTTTATTACTGCCCGGTCAGCGCGTAGATATAACATATTGCTCTACTAATACTCCATTAACTACACGCAAAACAAACGCGTATCAATAGCAATTGGCTTGATTGCAGTAACGGACATCCAATGCACGTTCGCTAGCGGCGGCACGGGGCTCCGCGACTCAGTGTCGGCACTTCTGCGAAAGCCTGAAGGCTTCCGAGGGGCGCCGTTGTTCGCTGATGACCGCGCCACAGACCCCGTGGCCGATACCGTCTGTCAGATTCGACCAGAAAACGAGGATCCCACGGGATTGCTTTATAGACTGAAGATCACTGATTTCACGAGATGTGGTGTGCTAAAACGAAACGTAAGTGACATTTTACAGATATTATTTGGTTACGTCCGTCAGTCCCTATAGAAAAAGTGTAACATTTGTTAATACCTATGTAAGTAGGTAATGGTTAAAGTTAGATATATTTCATTTTGAAACAAAATATGTAGACAAGAGCGGCATCTTACCAAAATTCTTTTATTAAAATCATTATATTTTCGTCAACGCATGCCCATCATAAGTGCAGCTTAGCTACAGATATGTGTCACCGTAGCATAATAACGTATGCCGTTACTAGCAGCTAACAGTATGAAGTGTAAGTGTACCTACCTACAAGCTACAAATAAGTACGAAGATATCCAAGTGATATATTACAGTGAAACCTGGTTAACTGGGTCTTCCAAGGGACCTGTAAATTAGTCTCACTTAAACAGGTATTCCACTTACGCAGTGTCCCAGATATCTAGGTATAAAAAAATACCTGTCTCATTTACAGAGGGTTTCATTAACAGAGGTAAGAAAAGAGGTAATCTCTGTTATAGAGGTGTATTCAATAAAGCAACGTATTTATTTTGTAAACAATTCACTATTTTCCATAAAAAATATCAAAAATGTGGTTTAAAGACAGTTCTCCTGAAACTAATAATTCGTTGTTGACGTTTACAAAATTATTAAAAGTTGGAGGCAGATTATTTTACTGATTCGGGCACTGACGTTATTTTTTTTTCGTAATAATAAAGACTTTGTCCTCGTTTTGGTCTTTTTTAAATAAATACCCGTTTAATAGAGAAACCGCAATAAAACTAAGTTATATAAGGGCCGATTTAGAGAAATTCGAGTAGGTAAAAGAGAGAGAAGACATCCGAGGTCCGAGGTAGCCTATGTGTACCTACTGACTTTATCCCAGTTACAGAGATAAATACACGCGACTTCTCAATTATACAGGTAATTATGACAAGAAAATAGAAATAACTTAACCCAGATAAAGAGGTTGCTTTTGTCTTACTAACAGAGGTAATTCATAGCCAAGGTGCCGGGACCTCAGCATGTGTTCCAGATATGGAGGTTTTTCACTTATCCAGGTCCCTCTTAAACAAGTTTCACTGTATTAGCTACCTGTGCAGTCCACTGCTATTGAGGTGAAGAGAAACGAGCACTTTACCCACTCTGTCAATGTAGCGATTATATGGAAATGTGCTTTACTTTACTCACGTACTTTTAGATTAACAATGCCTGCTTAAGAAAATGTCATAGACTTTAGCTCGGTCTGATTGTTACAAACAGTTTTATTGGGATAGGTACCTACATGACAACCTACATGGCAACTAAAATACCTACTTAATGAACTCGTTAGATTTAAGTAACGCTGAACAGTTATACGAACACGTATAATATCTAACGAAACGTAACGAACAGAATGAAATAAAACCGGAAAATCAGTGTAAGATACCCCGTTAAACAAGTGTTCGACTCACGTTAAATATGTAGTTTATCCCGCATTGTTTATCGATTCCCATATTTCTATGCAAGTAGCGACATTGTTTACTATCGACCTCGATGTACGGAGAGCTCTTTAGTATTAGGTATCTATAAGTACTTTATACATCGCTAACCGTCTCAGAGTCTTCAACCTTCTCGTCTCTTTACGATACGATTGGTTTTAAATTTTGTTCTCTACCCTATTTTTTTATTGTCACCTTCTCATATTTACAAATATTTTGAAAGCCTACTTAAGCAGGAAAAAAATAAGACGATTTTTTTTAAATACACCACTAATTGCTTAAGTACCTACATTTTATTGCACCTAATTGTTTTCGTTAGGTAGGTACATAATACATATTTAGTACAACAAAACATACCTAAATGTGAGCAGGTATGCAAGTGATGAACATCATATAAAAGGTATTGTTTATCAGGGCTTCGTCCACGTGCGAGTTTGGTTCCCGCAGTTCCCAGGCGTGGTGATGCAGTCAGACCAGGAGCTCATCATCATGTGCAAGCCGCCTGAGCCTACCATCATCGAAAACAAGGCAGCAGGGTTCGCCGGTAGCTTGTGAGTAATTGCTTAACAATATACACTAAATTTAATGTAAAAAAAAAAGTATTCGTTTAACAATAATGGTCCTAACTATAGATAGATACGAATGCGGCTGATGACTTGCGAAAATCGTTGAAGCTTTAATAACGTCCAATATACGTGCATTTCAACCGCTATATAACCTACTTGAATTGAAGCAAGCCAATATAGAAGGAGAATAAAATACGTGTATATATTTTTGATACTAGGTAGGTACAAAATATGGTAGGTACAGAAACATAATACAGCAAAACTAAAAAGCAAACGTCTATTGCGTTTTGCATATTCTTAAATTAGGTTTTAAGCATTGGGCTTGGAGCGGGTATTCTCCTAACCTCGTTACCCAACTGCACTGCACTTCATGCTGGGATTTTCATGTAAGTACCTAAATAATACATTCAGGATAAATAAATAAATTCAGGCATTATTCCTCCACAGTCCCCACGGAGCTCGTGTATCCGGCGTGGTGGAGGAGACACCGGGCCGGCTGGAGTACGAGGTCGCCCTGTACAAAGAAGCGCCTCCCGTCTCGAGACACACTAACCACTCAGTCGACTTGCCGGTCGATCAGGTAACTGCTGTACGTTTCTTTTGATATTGTTTTTTTTATTTACTTTGTACCTGTTACTCAACTAATACAATTTTTATTTGGCATATTTTTTAAAAACTTTTGTATTTTTTTAACATTGTACTGATTAGGTACTGGTAGGACACACTGACAAGTAAATAGGTGTATCTCATAGGAATCCCATTCAGTCCTAATTAAAACTTAACTCTACCCTACAGGATAAGTTTGAATACCACACGGATGAAACTGCACTGTAGTATAGTTTCTACAGATTAATTTCAATAATATTATATTATAGTATGAGTTAATTTGACAAGATTTAAAAAAAAATAGTCATCCTTGAATTCCAAATACATAGTTACCATTGGTACAACTGTCTACTGTTATTTGAGTTAGTTACAGGGACTCTGGAAATTATGGGAATGATAATGATAAGTTTTCTTATATCTCCAGGCGGTTCCTATCGGAACGAAGCTGCAGTTACGAGCGAGGATCAACCCGGAGTCGGCGTGGCGGCATATCAAGCTGCTGGAAGTGGCTGTATCCCCCGACCCGGACCGCCCGCATGCGCCCGGTGCCGTCCTGCTGGTTAAAGACGGGTAAAGGGAATAATTTTATAAATAATAATATCTATATTTATAACATGTCAATTAGAAAGGTACCTATAGGTACAACTTGGTCAGTCTATGCAACTTTTTTAGAAGGACTTAGGACTTACGCTATTAAGCAATATTGCCACATAATTTTATATCTTTTAATATTTTATTTTAATTTTAACTTACGTACCTACATGTGGTCTAATTACCTACTTGACGTCTAATTATATGTAAATGGCCCATTAATAAAACGTGTTTGCTTAACTGTTATGCCGCATGGCACGAATTTTATAACAGTGCTAAAATTCTGTAGCTACCTACAAAGTTTCGAAAATTCTTAAAACGCTACCTTTAATAATGCTTATCTTCAACATCACTTAATGTAAACCTATGTAAATTGAGTTACATAGTTTGTTGGTTACCCGTTCAAATCTAAACATCTGAGATCTGAACTATGTATTTGTATGTACAGTCTATGTATTGAATCAGGGACCTTAGAGATTGAAGCGTGTTTTGCTCGGTATTTTCTCAAGTCGGTCGCCAGTTTATTAGGTATAGGTTCCTATCTCCTACTTTGTTTACTACGAGACCTAATATTACCTATTCTGAGTACTTAGGTAGGTACTTTAAATTCTGACCAAATTCTTATCTTAATATTATGCTGGCACTACTTACGTTTGTAGGTTAAGCTGGGTAGGTCATCATATCAAGTAAGTACAGTTTTGAAAACTTACTTTCACAGTTTTTAGTGCATAAGATCAGTTTAAAACATCAAGGTAAGTAATTCTTTTACAAGCATGTAAAGAACTTCAAGATAAAATTTGTAGAATTCTAACAATTAGTGAAAAACTCTCAGATTTATAAAGGAGGTCCGGGTTTATATGCATTTTAAAACTGTTTCTCTAGAAATAAATCAAAGACCCATTCCGCCATACTGAATCCACCTCGATTCAATCTTTTGTGAACACAAGCGTTTCGTATTATCACTTCTATAAGGGTATTTTGTCTTGGTACAAATATCATTAAGTAAATATTTAAAGTTCTTAATATATTAGGTAGGTACTACCTATATAAGCGAAGTATGTAGATATTGGTCTAATTCCTAATAGAAAGGTACCCATCCGTTACCTAGTGATTTTTACTTACCTATTCTGTTTTAATAGTTGTCGGAACCGAGACTTTGCATCCATAATCCCGCACCAGCCAGCGCGGTACCGCGAACGCCACAATGAGGTGTTTCTGGACTTCGAAGCATTTCTCCTCGCGTCCATGAAGGAGCGCTCCACTCTGTGGATCCACTCCCAGATCAAAGCGTGTATGGACGCCGCTGATTGCCAGCCTGACTACTGCCTAGATCTTTTTGAGCCTTCTGGTAAATATTGTTACTAAGTATTACTGTTTGTTATCCTAAATATTAATCATTTCGCTGACACTATTAGGTATACGGTTACAGGTAACAATATACGGTTTAGCTAAACTTTGATTTCTTTTAATAGGAGTGAAAATCAGTCACACGGGTATTGTTGGTGTGCAAATTTAACTACGTAACATTAAGTTTATACTTACAAGCATTCATATTTTTTTATCTTATAAATCTTGTAATAAAAAATAAAAATCGTGTTTTTTTTTAAATTTTCAGGTCATGGCCGCCGTCGAAGGTCTTTGCCAGACGCAAGCCACATACACAACATCACGAGCTCAGCTATGGTCGCTAACAATGATTCAATACCTTTCACCAGGTTCAAAGAAAATCTAGAATACACAGTAGTGATGCCTGGAGAACTATTTCACCGGACTCCATTAGAAGCGACGTGCGCGACCTCTATGATGGTGGCAGCCGCACTGGGCGCGTTGCTCTTTATGTCCGCTTTGTTGGTAAGACATGTTTTTTAAAATACTCGTTGATATTGTGGTAATATCTATCGATGTTAACATAATTAGGCGGCGGTAACATATTTAGGTTCGTTATTGAAACCATAAACAATTGTAACTTAAAAAATAATCTCTGGTCTATTAAATTAATAAAATGATGACTTAGTTAATCGTCAAAATAAAATTATACATTTCGACATTAGTACTTACCTAATTAATTAGCGTTAATTATCGGAAGTTATAGATAATACCTACACAATAGCGTCTCTAGCCCATGTAGGACCCGTTCGCCGGCCCCCTAAAATTGCTTTGCCGTGCGCCATAGGCAATACCGCCTCTAATCTTAACAACTAAGTAGGTATTCGTCCTCTCATTAATTAATTAAATATATTTTACATTTTCAGATGTGCTACCTCGCCACTCGATTAAACTCAACAATGTTAAAAAATAATAGCCTCCAGGCGCCATCTGGTAAGAGTTTCGAGCAAATCCTGAGAGAACTCGCCCATCATTCTCTACCGGACTCTGGCTACACGGGACGCACCACATTGCAGTAAACCAGTATTATTAACTAATAATAAGTTATTATATGTCAAGATTTATACAAACTTCACATCCTCATTTCTAAGTTTTTAGTATACCTACTTACTTAATTATAATCTTGCATTTTACACACCTAAGATATCTATAAACAAAATGATACTTACCTAGTTATAAGAACTTTTTATTAGTACGAGTTTGTGAAAATAGATCTACATATTTATGAATATATAACAACAAAAGAATGTGAACTTATGACTGAAAAAATACAAGTTATAAAATGATACCTATAACTACAATTTTTTTCAGTCATGACTGTCGCTTAGTGGTAAATTTAATAAGTTAGGAGATAGTAATTTATGTGATTATCATTAATTAAAATAAACATTACTTACTTATCCGTTTACTTCATATTTCACACTTTAAAAAAATATTACCTACCTACCTTTCTAAAATAATATAATATACCTCACCTATGTTACTTGCGAATAATGTAGCTTCAAAACAGTGAAAGATTTTTTCTAATCTGCCCAGTCATTTTGGAGCCTATTCAATCCAAAGAAACAAACCCAACTTTCCTCTTTATTATATTAGTACTTACTGATCAGTAAGACGTAGGTACCGAATTATTGAAATCCTTTGCTTAAGAGTGCATACCTATAGCCATATCTAATTTAATTCTAAATCAATGAAAAAGAGGCTTTCGCGTAAAAAGACAATTATATTAATTAAATCATGTGAAGCTCATTTTATCACTGACTGTGCTAGTTAATATTTATTTTTATAGATGTTTTCGAATTTACCTAAATTCGAAAAAAAGCCGAATATAATAAGTTTCTATTGAAGAGGTACGTACGCGCGTACTTCGAGTAATCTATTTTGAACGCATATAAATCAAGAGTAATTTCGAACGCATCTCTACAATTGTCAGAAATGTCTAACTGACGTTTGCAATCCACAGTTGCGGCCATTCTTAAACTCTTTAAAAAAAATAAAAACAGACTGTAGGTAATCGATTTCACGAACCCGTTTCGTAAGTTTATAGGCTTGAAGCACTCATATAAAGTTATCCTTACGCACCAGTGAACCTAAAATTACGAAATATGAGCAAACGGAGCTCAAGTTTGCTCGGCGAAGCTTGTAAAACGAAACAACCGAGGCACTGGTCGTTGGGTCTACTGGGATCTATGAAAGATCCGGAATTAATTGTAAAACAATCCAAACGCGCTGTGGTCATTCGAGATAAATTTCCTAAAGCGAAAATACATTACCTAATTTTGCCACACGAAGATATTAATAGTATTTATAAGTTGAATAAGGATCATATAAGCCTCCTGGAAGAATTCAGCTATTTATATGAAGAATTACAAGAAGAACATGATGAGTTTACTTTACGGGCAGGTTTTCACGCTGTGCCAAGTATGCAAAGACTTCACATGCATGTCATAAGTACTGACATGGTTTCCCCTTGTTTAAAAACTAAAGTTCATTGGAATAGCTTTACTACAAATTTCTTCATTCCATATAAAGGCAAGTACATCCACCAACCAACTCTTATTTAATATTTTAAGCAGACTTAGTGGATCATTTCAAGTTCAGGACCACCAGTGATCTAAAACCTTCTGCTTTATGGAGCATAAATTTTGATTTATTTTATGTCAAATGTAATATAATATTTTTTTCTTGCAGATGTATTGAGTGAGCTTAAAGAGAATGGAAGCATTCAGAAAATTTCAAATGAAATGCATAAAAGTTTAATGGGTACAGATTTGCAGTGTAATCAGTGTAATTATAAGCCTAAAAATATGCCACAGCTTAAAGAGCATTTATTCACTCATGTTAAATAAACTAGATTTTATAAATTAAATTAACTTTTATTACAATATTTTACCAGAAGTTTAGGGATTCTTGTTTCTTTCATACTTTTTTTTAAAGAAGGGTAATGTGGTAACCAGGAGTCTTAATAAAACAAACTATAAAATTGCACAACTTTCATTGCTGAATAATAATAATTGACATACTTAATTATAAAAAGATAAATCATTTCATTTAAAATATTTTACTGATAAAATTCATGTCCAAAATTCATGCTCTTAGATGGCTACAGGTTCTGCCCTTTTTATTATGTCATATATGTAAGTAAAATCTTTAATCACATGTGTATTGTACATAATTATGATAATGCTACTTCTGAATCATATTTTAAAAGGAAGAATTTTAATAATTAAATGCTAACTATTATCACATAATGATACATTATCCCTATTCAACTTGCTTGCACGAGGGCTTTCTGCATCTGTGAGAGAGTTTGAGGTATCATTGCTATCATTCACATCAGGAGTATAAATGGCCTGATTACGTCTTTTAAATGTTTTCTTTGAAATGGATGAAACTGGAGTTGAGCACTCATTTGTGCTGTCAGACTGCACAGTTGTCTCAGGTGAAAAGAGAGAATTGGTAAGTGAGAATTCGCTGTCACCATCACTTGGGGTAATTGGTGCTGGTAAAGATAACTTGGACTTTATTGGTGTCATGATTGGTGTCACTTTTGTTTCAGGACTAGTTATATTAGTAGTGGCTAGATTTAGGGTTGGCTGCCGCATGACCCGACCTGCCCTAGCCATTACCACTTGTAATGGATCATCTATACACAATTTCTCACAAAAGTTTACAGTTTGGGGGTTCACTATTGGGTCTCCTAATATACCCTTTGGGGCATTAGGCATGTATACTGGAGCAGTCTTCACAAATGAATCTTGTTTTATCAGCATGTCACCCATTAGGTTAACCACTGCTTTTTTTTCTTCAGGTGTAGGTGTAAAATTAAATCTGCAAAATAACACAATAATATTATTACTTTTACAATGCCAATATAAAAACAAAAACATCAGGCAACATAATGTAATAGGGTTCTTTAAAGACATGGCTTGCCCTCCCCTCCCACTTCCAATTCCTTAAATACATATAAAAATGTGTTAGGTATAAAACATTGGTTACATTATAGCTTACTAGCTTCTGCCCGCGACTTCATCCGCGTGGAACTCCTCCTTTTTTGCACTCGGTTAAAAAGTAGCCTATGTCCTTTCTCAGGCTCCAGACTTTCTTTGTACCAAATTTCATTTAAATCGGTCCAGTAGTTTTAGCGTGAAAGCGTAACAGACAGACAGACAGACAGAGTTACTTTTGCATTTATAATATTAGTAAGGATGAAGATATATTTTTCTCTTTTAAAATATGCTCAAATGGGTAAGCTATTTGTAGACAACATTAAACAAGTGTTTATATCACCTTTCATTTCCACCAGGGCCAGGCATATGACAGTCAACATTTTTAACAGGCAAAAGGTGGTTAGTACTCTTCAATATAGCCAACCACTCTGCATCATACTTCAACATCTTGTCACCTTCATATTCTGAAGGGAGGTCCAGTATTTGCAGATGTCTGCGTTTAGGTAAACATTTGTCCAGTGCTAGAAATTTCGTCTCAAGGTTCTCAGTACTGTCATGTTTGACCAACGCAGCAAATTGGCAATGTAAATGAGCAGCAAACCAATAATCTGGTTTCAGTTCATGGAGCAACTTTTCTGCAGGTGCACTACCCAGTTGATTAGATTCAATATCTTCCCTAAAAAATAAATAGAACATGACATTTAGTTAACTTTGGTTATTTTTTTAATAATGTTTAGGTAAGTATACACAAAAAAAAATACCTGAAAAATGGCTTCCTTCTTAATAAATTTTCTACATCACCATAATTAGTAATGCCTAGAGGCCAATCATGAGAGAGCATAACATTAACCCTTTCCTCAAGCTGGCTCAGTCTGAATACATCTATAGCCCTTATGTGGTATACAGTCCTCAGTGAATTTTGGTTGTATGGAGGACATTCCCACAGACCTTGCAAATAATCTCTTGCTTTGAAGATACCAGACATTCCTAAAAATTTTACAATACAAAGTGATTTTACCTACCACACCGCTATTATACTTAGTTGTCATATTTTTAATATCAAAATATATTTGTCAGTGTTCAGTTAACTGTTATTGGTACACTTTATTGTTAGTTTACTACAATTAGGCCACAAGCAAAGTTAAGTACCTCCAATCCTTAAATTCCCAAACTGTACAACACCGGCTCGACCCATATAATAAATGTTAGGAGCAACCCATCCTCCATAAGGTAGTTCTTGCAAGTAGTTGGATGCCTCATGGTTGCCACCAATAAATATTGTCAACAATGGAGCTTGTTTCTCTCCACTGTAATATCTGAAATAATAATAATAGAATTCTATAAATATTATATTTGTTTACACTATAATGATTTTTTTAGTCACAAATGTTGTGCTCAAGTGTATGCCAAAATAACATAAACAACCTACTTGTAAAATGTGCAGATATGTTGATACTTCTCTGGTACTGCCATAGCTCGAAGATCATCATTGTTTCTTACAGATTGAAAATCACCGCAGCAAATAAGTAGATCAATGCTTATTCCTTCCCTTTCTTGAAGAGTTTCAATGCATTCATATATTTTTTCGAGTTCGCCATGGGCACAACCTTCTATAGCTATTTTCATTTCGAGTAATTGCAAAAGATCAAATATTACCCCTGAAACGGATTACTGACATATGCATATAAAGAGATCATTAATAATAATAGATAACTTCAGTTATTTAATTCAATAAATAAAACTAATTTAAAAGCTTACCGAAGCTTCGCTTTTACTAGTGTCAGGACTGTGAGACTGTCAATTCGAATCTGACATAATATGCTGCCACAGATAAAACAATAACCATTTACATAATCTGTTTTAATACGAGTGTAAGAATAACCATAGACAATATAAGAACCGTTTTAAGTATGTAAATGTATGAGTTACCAACATAATCATGTAAAATATAAATATCTTTGTGTTCGAAAGAGTTTAATGTATGAACCATTGAACTGATTCCAGATAGCATAAATATAGGTTAGTTTCAATTTCCAGTATAAAATCTAAACTATATAGGTAATACATGCATCTAGAATCAATAACTGAAGATTTTTTATTTATATTTTAAAGATAAGAAACAGGCTTATGTGTAGAAATAAATTTTAACTTGGGCATATAAGCTATCAGACTGATTTCACTCATTATAAGCTGTGGTAGGTACCAATTTACTTATATTATGACAAGCAATGATGTAGGTACTTGGTAATATTATTAAAAGAGGTGGATGAGTCATCACTATGTACCAAACGCAACAAATGGCAAATGGAGACTAATTAATAATACAGTTAGAGCCTATGTACCAACTTGGTATTTCTTGTCTTAGGTAGGTATATAGCCTGTATTTCTCCCCATCCATATTCAGTATCCTCTATATTGCCACACTTACTTGAATATAAATGCCACTTATTTTATAAAATCAAATTAGTTAGTGTAGATAAATACATAAATTTAGGTAGGTATTTATAAATATTTTCTTTGCACGTTTTTCCTTATACCTACCTGTCGCTGTGCTCATGATGCTTCTTCAGTCGGGCAGCCTTTTCTAGGTAAGTAAGTACCTACCTAAATAACAATAACAAATAATTATGTAATTATAAACATCGTAAGTATATAGGTACTTATTAAATATGAAATAATTTGTTTTCACTGGGTCAATCAAATTAATTGCATAGGTGCCTACAAGAAATTAGGTAGGTAGGTAGGTACTTAATAACAAACAAATAGTCTAGGTTAAGTACCTACGCCGGTCGAAGTTTAAACCATTCCATTAGGTCCCACTAGTAGGTAAGTAGATTGAAACTTACCTATATCTATACTACTTATACTAATATTATAAACAGGAAAACTTTGTTTGTTTGGTTGTAATGAATAGGCTCAAAAACTACTGGACCGATTTTAATAATTCTTTCACTGTTGGGAAGCTACGTTCACCAGAGTAAAATAGGCTAACTAAACGTATCTTCTTAATTACGCCTTAATTGTGGCATTAATACCTAATCTATGTAGGTAGGTACCTGATGTAACTTTACTAAAGAAGACTTATTTATATTTTTTTTAGTAGGTAGATACCTTTTTTCCATGGCTTTAGTATATTATCTCGTTACTTACAATTTTACCTTTATCGAGTATTATCGATAGAACCAAAATTTACAACTTAATCATGTACAATTGTACAAATATAGGTAATTAAAATTGAATGCATTGTCGGTAGGCACGTAGGTCAGACACAGTCGCAGGCGCAATGACGTCACGTCGTCCGGCGCTGACCAATCATAGCATTACGAGGCGGCGCGAGCGCGCGCACCGCCCACACGCGAGTGGGAAATCGCGGAAAATTATCAGAGCTACGTCGTACATAAATATTATACTATACATATTTCGTTTTTCAATAATTGTAAAGTTCAAATGTATTATTTTGCATTTAAAAGTACACGTTTGGCTGTTAGTGCATAGGTAGGTATTAGATACTCATTCGTACTTTAGAAGGAACGACTTTAGGTACCTATCTAATCATAAGTAAATTAATTCAAATAGGTAGGTAGGTACTTACCTACCTTTACTTACTTGCAGTTAGTGTGAAAGTGATTATATTATGTAGGTATTGTACCTACCTATTTACTTAGGTACCTACATACCTACCTACCTACGATCCCTTAGAACTTCTCTACCAGGTTATTCATCAAATAATAAAGGTGGTACCTACCTTTTAAAATCCGGATTTAATATGGCCAAGAGATTTTTAAAATTTAATTTAGAAAATAAAGCGATAACATTAAAATGTAAACAAATAAAAAAAGCTTGAAAAATGATAACAGAACGCCTCGCGCGCCCCTTTTGTAAAGCATTTATAGTAGAGCGGAGCATAAGGAACTCTTTATAGTCCGTGCGCGCGAGTCGACCGCACGCGTCCGTGGCAAATACAAAACACCACCGGTGCTGTCAAATATTTAACAAAAAACACAAGTGTCAACATGAGTTGGGATCCAGACCATGGTCGGCCTTGCGACAAATTGGAAATCAATGAAGCTGTTGGCAAACTACTCCAGACCTTTAACTATGAAAGCATTGTACCGCAACCTACCAGGTAAGTGAAGATATGTTTAATTGAGTAAAGAAGTACATATATACTTACCGAATCGATAACCTACCTATTTACATGTTTTCATTTATTTATGTAAACGTGCATACCTAATCCCTCTACGAAAATGCTACGACGGACGCAGCTACGTCAGTAGGTAGTTATTTTATTTAACGAATGGTGAAAATATTGTTACTGCCATAACTTTTGTTTTGTAATAAGTAGAGGTAGGCTGGTACATTATTCCATAACTCCAATTAGGTTCATTAGGTAATGGTTCATATGTAATATAGCTATATTGAAACCTACCTATTTATCAACCAGAATTATTTTTATTCATTGCCTGGTTTCGACGAGAACTTTAAATACATAAGTAGGTAACTATTAAGTAATAGATTTCTTTCTGATTTACTGCCTAATTTACAATAATAAGTAAGTAGAGTTCGCATACGAGTAGGTATTTCTACTTAGGTACATTTATGAAAGCCATATAGGTATACATACAGTTATTTTATTATCATAATTTGTGCTAAAATATATTGATTTCCAGTCGTATCTTTCACGTTGAATATGTTTTCAAACTTTGAAAGGATCGTTAATGTTATGAATTCTTCATTTCAAATTGGTGACTACGATGTCAGATAGAGAGACATCTCATACAACTCTAGGCGAAAGCAATCTGATAAAAGATATAAACACATCAGCCTAAGTAGGTAAGTAGCCTACCTTTTTATGACTACTTAGACATTGAAAACAATAATAATTTCTGATGCCTTCGCGGTTATTACACATTTGAAACAAACTTTTGTTATTCCCATAACGCATTTAAATTCCGAATCGCTACAGAAGGTCAATTTACTTAGTAACATGTATTGTATAGGCAAGCTTCTGCAGATTCAGAGCAAAGGAAAAATGTAATTTGATACGTTCAATGAGGTTTTAATTTCGTGAGCTCGTGCAGGCCAGATAGCGGAAACGCTTAGCCTCTCGTCGAGTGCTTCCAATCGCCAACAAGAAACAGACTTATAGGTACCATCTTAAGTTAGAGCGAGAGCTTTTAAGTGGTGTTAATAATTCACATTTATTATGGAGGCGGTTCTTTATAAACATTAACATTAAGATATTATTATACAAATTTACTGATTGCGGCGATCAAATTACTTTCCAACGGCTGAATATGAAAAGGATGTCCTGACCTGTTTGGTTTAGATTATAATATGAAAAATAGATTTACACCAGAAAAACCGATGTCGATGTTGATGTAAGCTTATATGTATATGGAGTCCGTGGACTGGATTATTCCAGGTTCATTTATCTGTATTTACCTAATCTGTACACGGCATGGTACCTACCTACTAACAATAAATCAAATCCTAAAAATATTTAATTATCTTAAATTTACAAAGGTATGATTTCACGTTGATATAAAATAACCGTCCAAATAAATAAAATCTTATAGGTACTTACTTACTTAAACAGCTTTATCTATCTATGGATATTTAATGCAATTAAATGCCTCCAGGTATGCAACATAGGTCTTTTTTTTTATTATTGTAGGTGATAGACGTAATAGGAAAATATTGTCGATCATTTATAGGTACCTATTTCGGTAATGTTAGAACAGTCTTTAGATAACAATTCAATTTCGTTTTTTAAATATAAAGAGAATATACCTACCTACAGGTAAATATTTTCATTATATTTTAGTCATTTTTCAATCAATAGTCGAATTTATACGATTATATCTCAAGTAGTGAGCACCATGAACTTAAATTACTTACCTTGACAGTTCGCTTAGCGATGTAGCGTTCATACTATATTTCTTAAGTGAGCGAGGTTGGTAATTTCATGACGGGTCAAGCTTTTTCAGATATTCTTATTCATTATGATTATATCTCACATGCTACCAAAATCACGCTACGTACCTAATGCTAGTTTATTCTTAGGTCCTACTCTCGAACCCTAGGGTGGATATGCAGTGGTTGCGATCCAGTGAGGATGCTGGCCGCATAAGAAGTTTAAAAGTGTTCTAATATCGTCTTCTTCTTCTTATCTTCTTTTCTTATATATAAAAATGAATCGCAAAATGTGTTGGTAAGCGCATAACTCGACAACGCCTGGACCGATTTGGCCAACTTTTTTTTTAAAATGTTCGTTGAAGTCCAAGGATGGTTCTTACGGCGAGAAAAAATCGAATAATTGCCGGGAAATCCCTAAAAACAGCCCTTTTCTTTTCCCATACAAACGTTGTGTAACTAAAGCCAATTTGAATTTCGAACGGGCAGGATGACGTCTGCCGGGACCGCTAGTATTGTTATAAAAACAAGAGGAATTAAAATTGTGCACCGGACGATTGAAGTTGATATAGGTAAGTACCTAAGTTAGAAGGATAAAAATGATTTTTATTGAAACCCTCCTCCACTCATGGCCTACCTACATACCGACTTACCACTAATTACTTATAATTATTTATGTTGAAATATGACAGGATAATGTAGAGCAGTTGACCCGGGGTCAGCGGCGACTTCAATACTCGCGATTACCCGCTCTAATTGAATAGTCGTATTTTAACATCTTATCTAAACTGTATATAAATTATAACTGTCGGCTCTTCACATCTTCGCTAGGTAGTTCTGGATTCATAGGGACCTACTAACCTAATATTTCTAACTCTTGGTTAGCCTCAAACAAACTTGAGCACCTTAGTGAAGTGTTGAGAGCGAAGAGTTGCTGCATCAGCTGGCACTGACTTAAAAAATAATAGACGTTTTTTTATTATTACTCCTATATTCTATAGTTTTTTGTTTATATTTAACATTTTCTGCATAGGTTCCTTAGTTAATGTACCTACCTGTTTATAATTAACTAGCTGTGCCCGCGACTTCGTCCCCGTGGAATAGTAATTCTTCATAAGGCTTCATATTTTCCCCGTTTTTTACACATTTTCCACTGTTTCTTCGCTCCTATTGGTCGCAGCGTGATGTTATATAGCCTAAACCCTTCCTCGTTAAATGGTCTATCCAACAAAAAAATATTTTTTGAATTCGAATCAGTAGTTCCTGAGATTAGCGCGTGCAAACAAACAAACAAACTCTTCAGCTTTATAATATTAGTAAGTAGTATAGATATACCTAAGTAAGTACTGAGATAAGTAACTTACCGTTAAATGCGAGATAATGCGTATAACTATAGGTGAGTAGCCATAATATTGGTATCATTGCAACGCAATAACTGCCAACTGCCGATAATAATATGAAAAAAAATACATCAAATACGTAAAAGTGAGTTTCGTGATAACATATCGCCTGCAAGCATGAATAGGTGTAGACATCAGTCTTCATAATATTTATAAATATTAGGTACTTACCTTCTTACATAGTAGGGACGTAGATTTTAATTTACCTATTTGTTTTGTCAAATTCAAGGATAAGTGAAACAAGATACCTACTGGAATTTCCCTTCTATTTCTAAAAGACTTATCAATGGTAAAAGTTTCTACCTACAAATTAAATTCAATTTGCATATTATTATATCTTTACATACAAATTTATCTAGGTACATTTGTGTTACAACTAGGTACGTAGGTATTTAAATGCCTAACTTACTAGATACTTCTTTCTTAATCTTAACTGAGCCCCACAAAAAGGTAGTTTAATAGGGTGCGGCGTGTGACGATTTTTATCGTCTTCCTGCTTGGTACCAATTTATTTCCGCGGGGTCCCGCGATAGTGCGCCAGCGCAAACATTCCCATTGTGGGGTGCTTATCTCGGCAGGGAGTCCCCGGACGAAAGCCTTGCCATCATTACTCTACACCTTGACATGTGAAAATCTTACTCCAAAATTAACTGCAACTGCTCTATTTTGGCCAATTACTATGTTTATGAAACATTTTTCCAGCAGTTAAATATGCCAACAGCTTAAATGCATCTAAAATATACCTACAGCTTATTAGCAAGTGGTTTCAAAATTGTAAGTTTGCAACTTAAAAAACGGACTATAAAATATAAAGAATATAGGTATAATATTGTTCTTATATCTAGCCTCAATCAACTATTGGGTTTAAGTTTTTCGAAGTTGGTTAAAAACAAACTGTAGCGATGTGGCAACTAAATTAATTAACAGTTGGAACATTCCTACCGGTAATAATATGTTTACATAGTACGATTAGCACCGTCTTGTGGCGGCCAGTCATGCTCGAGTTACGAAAGCAAACCAGAAAATGTATGTATTTTCCATCAGCAAAATTAATATATTACTTACATATTCATTATATTTAAGATATAATAAAGGCACCCGTCCTCTTATTTAGTCTTCATTCTGATCTCGATTCTGCTAATCCGTTATTCAATCTTCGATGCAATTGAGACGCAGCCCAGCTCGCCGGCGCCGGCGTAAGATACATGACATGTGTGGATCTTTCGTATGCGCAGTGATTGTAGCCTCCCCTATAAGTGGGGGCGCAAACACGGCTCACAGGTGCCGCGCCCGCGCCGCCGCCGGAACCAACACCCCTGTTTGCTTAGCGCAGGCCACTTCGCGAGATGCAACTAAATTATCCCACTGCACTTGGATCATCTAGATCTCAAAACCTTTCTATAGACCCCTTATTTTATGCTTTTATATATTATATTACGCTGAGGTAAGAGTAAGTATTCGGTTTGATTCGATTCCAGTATTTTAAACGTACCTATAGAAAACAAGTCTTTATAAATAAGTAGTAATCTGTCGTTTGGCACTCAATAAAGTATGATTTTTTTAATGTAACATAAATGCTAAGGACTTTGCTGACCTGATGATCAGGAAAATCATCACATATTAAATGCTAAATTAAAACTCCGATACTTACCTACAAATATATATTTAATTTAATGTTGTAATGTTTAAAGTCGATGAGTGCATAATACCGATCAGCGGACCGTAAGCGGTGCTTTAAAAGCTCCCTTTCCGCAGTGGTTTATTTGCTGATGTTTTACCAGCATTGCGTAAGGTAGCTGTACTCGGGTTGTACATACAATTTGTAGGCTAGTGCGGGTGGGCAAGTGTTCCTGGCTTCAAATATTGACAAAGTGTAATCTGGGCGGTGCGGCGCGCGGTTAGCGGGCGGCCGGTAATGTGCGCGGCCAACATTAACACCAGCGAGGCTCTTCATTACCGAAGACCTACTTATTTGGCTCGCCGCTACCCGCTAAACGATATTCGCGATGCGATCTTGTTAGAGAGGCGGTTTCTCACTCAGGACCCGCCGTTTAATAGATTATTTAGAATATGCTATTACACCATTAAACAAGCAACGTAATATAGATATGTAATAAGTACTTATATGAATTTAGAAGTGTGTTGTCGAATTCAGCTCTAACAATTTTATCTGAATTTACATCAGTTTTACAAGTAGAATTTTATATACAGTGAAACTTGTTTAAGAGGGACCTGGATAAGTGAAAAACCTCCATATCTGGAACACATGCTGAGGTCCCGGCACTATGGCTATGAATTACCTCTGTTAGTAAGACAAAAGCAACCTCTTTATCTGGGATTAGTTATTTCTATTTTCTTGTCATAATTACCTCTATAATTGAGAAGACGCGTGTATTTATCTCTATAACTGGGATAAAGTCAGTAGGTACACATAGGCTACCTCGGACCTCGGATGTCTCCTCTCTCTTTTACCTACTCGAACTTCTCTAAATCGGCCCTTATATAACTTAGTTTTAATGCGGTTTCTCTATTAATCGGGTATTTATTTAAAAAATACTTAACCGAGGACAAAGTTTTTATTATTACGAAAAAAAACTAAAATTAACGTCAGTGCCCGAATCAGTAAAATAATCTGCCTCCAACTTTTAATTTAATAATTTTATAAACGTCAACAACGAATTATTAGTTTCAGGAGAACTGTCTTTAAACCACATTTTTGTTACTTTTAATGGAAAATAATGAATTGTTTACAAAATAAATCCGTTGCTTTATTGAATACACCTCTATAACAGAGATTACCTCTTTTCTTACCTCTGTTAAAGAAACCCTCTGTAAATGAGACAGATATTTTTTTATACCTAGATATCTGAGACACTGCGTTAGTGGAATACCTCTTTACGTGAGACTAATTTACAGGTCCCTTGGAAGTCCCAGTTAACCAGGTTTCACTGTATATAAACATTTCTCATTTCATTAAAAATTTGATTAACCCTCATGTAAGGGATGACGGGAAAGTTTTTTGTGTTATCTACCTACTTACTTATTTACTAATGCCGGATCTTAGTCTTCGGTAAGTAGGTATAGTTTAAAAAACCGATCGTCTTTGCAAAACATCCACATAACATTATAGCAGTTTTCTAAGCCTAGGTAGATTAATGGATTTAAAAATATCCATAATCTGACAATAAATACATTCAGATATGTACATAAATAGTGAGACAATTAATAATATAACTAAATAAATAATTATAAATAAAAACATGATAAAAATAAAGTATCACTGTGCTCCACCTAGAGCAAATAAAAAACAGAAAACAATATAAGTAAGTACATACCTATATTGTTTTCTGTTTTTTATTTGCTTTACCGCTTTTAGTTACTTCGGTCATCAAGTCCAATCCAACAAAGAATAGTTGCACTCAAATTAAATCAGTAAAGTCGCGTTCTAGTATTCATATTTATAAACTCGCCCTCGCCGAGTGGACGTTATCAGTGGTAATGTGGACACAGATGCGTTCCCATGCATCTTGCCACCGCACCCTCCGGCGAGCTCTAATTGAACGTCATATTATCATGCGCCTCAAGAATACTCAAGGATAAATCTTGCGCAATTGAAAACACATAAACTTCTGAAGGAACATAACTTCAAATGTCGAAGTATTAAAAATTGTATCCGGGCATTAGCATCCGCCAATCGGATAGCTTACGCAGAACTTACGCTTAACAAAGAGGACATAGCTTTGGTTGACAGATGTCCTCGCCTTGCGCCAACGGCAACGCTCTGTAACTAAACTTATGTACCTACATCTTAATTCCTATGTTATGTAGTACCACCATCTAATAGTGGAGTGCCGTAAGACAAAAAAACGAATAAACCTCGGAACCCGGTTCCACTGAATGGGTTTTCATGAGATTATATAATAGGTAGGTAGGTATATATTTTTTGTCATGGTGCTGATAGTTTGAATTTTCAGTTTAGCTACATTTTACGCTAATTCTCTATGAGTAAGAAAAGCTATATGAGAAAATAATGAAACATTTTATCAGTTGCTGGTCAGGTGCAATGATTATTTTGTAACAAACGTAAATAACCCCCAACCCCTCTCATGTTTTATTACCCTATTTCAATAGTCAATTATCTATTATGTATTGGTATGAACCTTCAATTCCTTAACATGGCAACTGATAAAAATTCTCATACCATAACCCTTTTTTTCAGATTATAATATATAAATATAGATTATAATAGATAAACTTTCCCAGGACACTTGAACCAGGTGATACGAAATCTATAAATTGTTTGTAATTTAATAATATCTACTCAATAGGTAAGCACTAACCGTAATCGCGGAGGTCGAATACATTTTGATAAAACTTGTTCGAGTGCCAGAATAATGATTATGAAGGCGTCCACGGCTCCCGGTCGGTTTTACAACGCTATTAATTGTTTAATGGCCGTTGTTACATCGACTGTAAAGATAACTGCGGTCGAGAGGGATGTTTAGAAGATTCAGGACTTGGTGACAGAAAAGGCAAGTTTACAACCCACTAGCATCTGTTTAATATATCTGATGTCGGGTAGCTTAGTCACTGGTTATTACATGAATCAAATAAAAATTAAAACCGTGCAATTAAATGAACAGCCATTTCCTACTTTAATTACCGACCGGTTCAGTTTATGTACCAGGTTGGAATGCAATTTACCTATTTTGAATGTAAAACCCCGCCGGCAACGCTTAGTCCGCGCGTATAACATCAAACTAACTCACATCTTAGTCTCAAACTGTCCAACGTTACGCCGTTCGCTAATTTATGTTGCTATAAGCACGGAGCACCAAGAGGGCAGAAATAGCGTGGGCGGGCACGTCACATATGACAGCTATCTACGTTACTCACTTTTATGACTTCCTCAGACATTTAACCAATGGTTGCATGCGCCAGCACCATGGGTATTGTCATGCTATGAAATAATTAAGTATGTATCCTTAAAACCAGTGTAGGTAGGTACGTGATTAAAAGTCGATGGTTTGACTCGGCAGTTACAATAAATAAAATTGAAAATTTGGGCAACGCGATCGGACCAGCACTTACCTACATTTTTTTTGTGCCTAAGTTGCAAGTTGCTAATATTATGTACCTAGTTATACTAGTATGTAATGTGCTTGTGTGGGCAGTTATTAGGTATTATTTATTATAATGGGCAATACCTATAACTCGCCCATAAATTAAATATAAAATTTGATACGCACCTAAGTAACCGTAGCTTTGTTTTGAGATCAATAATCCACTTTTGCTACGTCGCCGCTCCTGACTTTGGCAAAACAAAGCTCAAATTGTGACCTCAACTAATAGAAACAAAACATAACATGGTTTATTATGCTGTTGCCAGCTCCTTTTTTTAAACGTAGCGTGATTTATATGTCACTGAACACTATATTATATTAGCTTGCTTGTTTATATGTTCCAACACCCAAAGTGGTGCGTCGACCAGACCGCTACTCGTTAATATTTAGGGGAATCTTTGAATTGCAACAAATATTGCTTTGATATATTATTATAGTGTACTTAACTATATTATGGGACTTTATTATCCTTAGGTATATCTCGGAAGATATAAGGAACTCGACCATGGGTACTGCAACTAGGTATAGTACCTACCTACCCAACTTATTTATTATCAACATATTTAGGTACTTACTTAGTTACTCATTAATATACCTAAATAAAATTATTTTGAAGTGCTTATTATAACAAAACCAATTACCTAAATGACGGAGAAGGAACGCGTCAACAAATATAAAAACAACCTTGTTAAGAAGTCGGTAAACATATGGTACCTATGTACCTTGTTATTATATTGAGCAATGTTTTAGAATTATAAATTTGTTTAGTGACCCAGTAAATAAACCTGAAAGTTAAAAACATGAACCTGATTATTTTGACAATTAGGTACTTACTTACCTATACTAAAACTATTATTCAACATCAACATTACTTATTCAATTCAATTTATACTTTGATATCGTACCTAAGTCATGAAAGAAAAACAATACATAGGTACGTAAGTAAGTATTATTAAATTATTTCTCGAAATGGCTCGAAATTCAAATAATTTAAATGAATAACTATTTGTAATAAGTAGGTATTAATATAAATTTTAATCTTAACCCATTCTTCACGGAGGAACAGCTACAGATGTAGACTGTGAAATCGGGCAATAAATCATTGCCCTTGGCTATAAAACTTTTTGTCAAGTTGTCGGGCAATTATGATTTTTAAAACGTTGTTAAATCAGGGTATCATTTGAACTACGATGTGGAAACTTATTGGATAGTGCTTTATTAAATACCTAGGTACATATCTAGTAAATCCTATTCTATTATCCTATTAATATTATAAACGCGAAAGTTTGTAAGAATGTATGGATGTCTGGATGTAGGTACGTTTGGTACTCCTTGGCACAAAAACTGCTAAATAGATATTAATGAAACTTTACAGTATTAATATAGCTTATAGGAACATCAGAATAACAAATTTACCTATTATACCTGGGCTATATTTTATAACGATATTGCGTAAAGTAGGTACCTACTTACTCAGAGTACGCAGACGAAGTCACGGGCAGAAATAGTATTATTTATAAAAGAGAATATTTTAAAACACCGAGTAGTGTAGGTACGTACCTAGTTACCTACCTAATTATTTAAACAAACTTATAAAATATAAATAGCTTGAGATTATCTAAGTACATATTTACATTTGGAATGCAAATCTTCAATAGATTTTGTTTGGCGAGATACGTAATTAATTGTTTCATATGTATTTGATTTATTAATTATTTACTTTACGGTACGGAAGGCATTGTGTCGAGCACTCAAGATATCTGTGATTGTCAGAAGCATGATGTTACAAACCAGATGGCGTAGAGCGCGGTAGGTCTCTGTACTCTCTACAAAAACTTGTAGGTACCTACGTACAGTTCACAAAACTATCTTCATGATTGCCATGTCTAATGAGTACAGAATGAACCATCAAGCCACTAAACCTTAACTAGGTAACTAAACAAATATTTAACTAATGATCTGGCACCTACTTATACTATTACAGAAATTATATTAATATAAGGTAGGTATCAAGGTATAGCAATATATTTTCATAATGCGACCATAGGAATTGATTCACGCGCTTTGTAAAATTCTCTTGAATGTTAGACCGTTTCGAGAACTCGTTCCCACTAATAAACAAGGAAACCGCTGAAGTTCGCCGAACCAGTAGGTAATTATTTCTCCTCATATTGCTTCCCGAGAGTAATCCGTTAGAAATCGATCGACTTTTAGTGCCGTGTCAGTGTTTGAAAAAAGTATAATTTATTGTCAGCATTCAGATCGCAAGGGAGCCCAAATGCGGCACTAGAAAATAAAAATGTAATAAAAATGAGAGGGGTTTACGAGCGTAAAATAACGTAAGCCGCCACTCAGGCTGTTTACAAATTTTACATGCGCCAGCGCTCCACTATTCCGTGCTGGCTACATAAAGAATTACCCGTAATTTATATTCTTTATAGTCGTCACTTGATGGGTTTGGTTGCTTAGTAATTATCGCTCGCGCGCGCCGAAAGCTAAACCAATTTGAGCAGGGAACGGTGCCGGCTCAAGTGCGCATTTCATATTGTTTATGTCAACATTAAGCTTTTTGTTCGGGTCGGGTTAGAGTGTAAACTCAAAACTATTTATAGCTCAGTGGGCCTAAAATTAATTCTACCTATAGATATTCTTAACCTTGGATGGGCATTGGTTTTGAGCAGTAAGCTTATGTTCCTATAAATTCTGTACATGTTTACCTAAGTACGTAAAATGCGTACCCATTCAATTTGGAACAGGATTAAAAACTGGTTGCTATAGGTACTTACATAGTCGTGAGAATTTTCACAGCGTTTTGTAAACAATGTTAAATTCATGACATGCAAGTACGGTGTGAGGTCATCAATCTGACTATTATGTTGACTCTATGTTTGCAGAGGCGGTGGTTGCATGCGGCGTGCGCACGTGAAGCGTCCTATGAACGCTTTCATGGTGTTCGCGCAGGCGATGCGCCGGCGGCTGGCGGAACAGCGGCCCTCGCTACACAACGCAGAGCTCAGCAAATCCCTCGGCACCATGTGGAAGTGAGTGAAACTTTTGCTGTATTTTTATCATACATACCTACTGTAGCATATCTCATATATTATTATGTACCTATACCTAAATAGTCTTCTATCTTCACGATATGGAAAATCTTATCAGGAAAAACCCTTGGAATGATAAAACATTTCTTTTTCATAGCCCGGATTAATTTCTCTTCATTTAATATTGCTAAGGCGTAAGCCTCATTACTTGTAGATATGTCTGTCTGATAAATTTTATCCTATTGAGAAATGACTTAAGTACTTAAGCTACCTCTTTCCTACAGCACATAGGTAGCTTATTTTCGTGGGTATTTAGTTTATGTCAGTGTAGCCGGAATCAGAATTGTTGCTGAAATAGGTAGTTACCATATCCTTATTATGCATCTTGCAAGATAAGTACCCAATTGAAATCTTTATCTTGTGTAGGTATGTCTAATTAGGTAGGTAGTTAGGTACAACATTGAGTAATGAGTTGATACAAAATTTGGATTTTTAACAAATCTGACTTAATAAAGAGAGCAATAATAACTCTACAAAAACTAACTGAATTTGTCTGAGAAGGCGCGCGTGCCGCGCCCCGCTGAGCGCGTGCATCGATTGTTTACTCATTAAAATACTATCACTGGCAACCTATGATAACATCTCTAACTGTACACCATCGCCGGTTCTTTTGAGGGAGACGGAGGCCTAGAAAACTAAACCAAAAAATAATTTGCGGATACAATTGAAACTAGAGCCATGTAAGAGGTACTTATCTTACCTATTCCTACCTAGACACAATGGATACATACAGATTAATTTCAATTTACCTAATAACTTACTATCTACTTAAGAACTTAAAAGAATATATGCGTGTAAGTTAACTAATCTTTGAAGTTATCTAGACTACCGACCTCTAATAAGACCATCTGAAGAGGATTATATCCAGTAGGTACAAATCCTTTCGTGATGACTTATGTGTTTTTTTTCTATTTACCTAATGTTATTCTTCAAACGACCCTTTTGTTACTTATTAGAAACTAACTGTGCCCGCGACTTCGTCCGCGTGTAATAGTTATTCATCATTATAATCATTTTCCCCGTTTTTTTACACATTTTCCACTGTTTCTTCGCTCCTATTTTTCGCAGCGTGAGGTTATATAGCCTAAAGCCTTCCTCGATAAATTGTCTATCCAATAAAAAAGTTTTTTTCAATTCGAACCAGTAGTTCCTGAGATTAGCGCGTTCAAACAAACAAACAATCAAACTCTTCAGCTTTATAATATTAGTATAGATTTAGTTGCAAAGTATATCACCTACCATCACATTTATTTGCAATTCTTCCTAACCTAGTGTATATAATTAACCTACTAGAATATAATTTCCCGGATCGAATAATACTTTCACTTTTAAACAAGTGCATTTTATTTGACCACCCGCGCATTGCCCCAACACTCAATGATTCGGCCGTTTTGAGAAGATGACTTTGGACGACAAACTAGAATCATCAAAGAAAATAGTCTGTGAAGAGCGGCTGATTGCTCTCGTTGCTGTATTGTGATTGGTCGGCACTGAGCTGTCATCGAGCTGGACTATGCGACTTGTGGTACGATCGACGGTAGATTAGCAAGGTTAAAGGTTCTCGCCGACAGGTCATGCCGGTCATCCCACGTTTCACAGTAATCACTTGTTATTTTAGCCTGGAATTTGTAATTATTTAGATAGGTAATGAGTATACTTAATAATCTTTGAGCACCGACCTAGAGTTTAAAATCTTAATAATTTTACGTTTTTTCACATTTTTACCTTATCTTGTACTGTATAACTTAAATAATATGTAGAAACTAGTTTTACTAAAAAAGTAGATGTAGGTAAGTACCTATATAAGTAGGTAGCTATATAAATTTATATTAAATTTTCTCTACAAAAGGTTAGCGGCTACTGAGTATTTTTCCTTTTATTTAAAAATAAATACCTATTACATAAATATAAATTAAACGTCAAGTTGATTTTGAGAAAAAAAACGGGTTATCTCAATTGCCTAGACTTCAGATCTAGAAGGCGAATTAATTTCGGCGCATATTTTTATATCCAGACTGTCATAAATTATCTGTATGGGAACTAATTATAACAGTCGTAGACTGTCGCCCAGACGTCGGTAATACGGTCACCGCACATCTCCTAAATTTCTTGAGTAAATTCCGACAAGATCTACGAAATATACAACATTGTCGTATTTGAAGTATTTTATCAATAGCAGAATTTAATTGAACATATGTACTTAACCACGATATTTCTATCTACAGATTTATTTTGGCTATAACTAATTAGCTATTAGTAGGTATCATTTATGTTAGTCGTAATTTATGGTGCTTTAATTTTTCTTTACAGATTTTTTTTTTATAATGTCATACTTACTTATCGTTTGCCTATATCCCTTAGATTTAGATTATTACCTTAGATTAGTTGAACTAACTTTATGATATTTATACTAGGAACCTACTTACCTACCTAAATTTACTTTACATACCTCAAAAAACGAACCAACAATGTAATCAAAGTTAGCTTAGCTCTGCTAGTGAAATCTACAGAATACGTGGTTAGTTACTTAGACAGTATAAAGTCCAGTCGAACAGCAAAAGAGTATGCAACCGGTTAAACCAAACGCTAGTACATACTTACATTGTCCGCAAGTGTGGCCTCACAGCACATTAGTAGTGACCGCCGGCATCTGGAAATAGTCGCGCGATACCATCGCCCGCCGCCGCCGCCGCCCCGTGATCCGCTCCACAAACGCTGCACATTCCTTCATGATGCACCATCACTTCACTTATCAACACATTTTAGTTCTTATGCGAAACCGTTTTCTATACATTGCATTTGCATGAAACGTAAACTGAAATAAAACAAGTTCGTAGTGATAAGAGACTACCTTCGTACCGACAATATTTATTTGACAGGGTACGAAAAAGATATCTCGAGACATCTATGACCATACTATGTCGTTAATTCGCGGTTCTAACAGTTTATTTTTATTATAGGAGCCTTAGCGAAGAAGAAAAAATGCCATTCCAGAAAGAAGCAGATAAACTAAGAACCCAGCATAAGCGTGAATACCCGGACTACAAGTACCAGCCCCGCCGTCGAAAACCACCGCCGTCAACGGCGGCGAGGCTCAAGCGGGAGCCGTCGCCTGAAAGATCTCAGATAGACTTTTCTCGGATAGAAGTGGACGGAGCATTGCTGGCCGATGGACCGCCCGATGGTGCTGAATTAGACCAGTACCTGAAACCGGTACCCGACTACCATGAACTCCAGCCTCGCTACGCTCACGGCCACGTCCACCACACCTCCTCTGCGCTCTACGGAGCTCCCTCTCACCTTTTTTCTCCTACCGGAGAGTGGCCACACTACACAGGGCATCCTTAGAAACTAGACGCCTTATAGGTAGTTAAATGTTAGAATTTAAAGAACTCGAATATATTTTGTATCGCTAAGTTTTTTACTACTTTGAATTAGGTCACAGTTGTAATAGTCGCCATATGGGCTTCTTTCTGTGGAAGCGCACGTGCGTTCATTTATCAAAGCGCAATATGAAAATATTAAACAAACATATTTATCGTTTTTTCGTCAAGAAGCTAACGCCGCTTTAATAATGATAATAAATGACTACGAATAGAATAGATAGGTAGGTACCAACTACTCCGTATTCCGTAAGTACCTAAACGAATAAACTTGTAAATTCTATGTACCTAACCTAATTCGATTAGGTAGGTAGGTACCGACGGCGGAGTACTTTTTTTATAATAGTTTGTTATTTTTAATTTAAGAATATGCAACCCTGTTATTAAAAAATAAAACAATCTTTAACTACCTACGCAGCTACGTATCAAAGTTTTAATATTTTTCTAAATAAACCGATTTTACAAGTAGATACCAGAATAGTTTGAATTTAGTTAAAATCGTTACGTGTTTTGCGTATTTCCTTTCAATGCATATTGCCTATTACATTTATAGAGTAAGATCCCAGAGCGATCTGACGTAACTTATTTTCTCACGAATTAAACCTTAAGATTTCAGTAACGTCTCGTATGCCTTGAATATCTACGAGCTTGTGAAAACTGTCCGAGTGACACCTGGGCTGGTACCAGGTGAAATAGGTAACTAAAAATTAGAGTTATCTAACTTATTTTCTCATGGCTGATTTTTATATATATCATGTAGAATAATTATTTAAAGTAATGGATATTAGTGTCAGACACTTGTGATTGACCAGAACTTTTGTCAGACGATTTTAAGCTACCCAAATAATGGATCTCAAATATGGATGAATAAGCATATCGTGTTTAGGCTCATTCGACTCGTTATGAAGAGCACTTTCTAAGCACAATATGATGATGGTAGTGCTGATGATAAATCCTGAAGACTACTATGGATCTCGAAGTTGGATGATCATAGTTATATCGAGTTTGGGCTTATTCGACTCGCTATGACGAGCACTTTCTAAACACGTCATGATGATATGGTACCAGCCCAGGTGTCACTCGGACAGTTTTCACAAGCGCATAGATATTCAAGGCATACGAGACGCTACTGAAATCTTAAGGTTTCATTCGTGAGAAAATAAGTTAGGTACGTCAGATCACTCTGGGAACTTGGACTATTATATAAATAGGTAGGTACCTACTTAGGTGCTTATTTATACACACGTGTAAGTAAATGTCTTTTTATGTTATTTAGTTTGTTCTGACTTATCGACATATTCCTCTGATTCCAAAGGTAATTAAATATCCTATTTTAAGTTCCTAGTCTAAGTTGCAAATTAATTGTAGAGATCTATATAATATACCTATAGGTAAGATATTATTCGTGAAGGTTTATAATAGTAACAAGAAGTTTTTAATTATTCAGTTGTGAAAAGCTATTTATTTACCTTTTTGCCAAAAAAATATTGCTGTCGGCATAGAGTTAGAAAAAGGCTTAAAACCGAATTAAAAATCATTTAAGAGTAGTAGGTATGATGTAAAAAAAATATTTTTTCAGGTTAATAAAATCTATCTACTTAAGTACATATTAGATAATAAATATTTATAAAAAGTACCTATTTAATTTTTTGTAAGTTAATATAAAACTTAAAAATTCTCTAGGTTTATGATTATTTTTAAGTATTTTTATAATATTATATATAGTTATTGTTAAATGGAAGTTAGAAAGTTGAAAATAAACACATTCTATAAAAAAATTGCATTATCAATGAACCTTAATAGGTGATTGTTTAAATATTTATATCTGTTGTTAAAAAATATTTATCTATTCCTGAATTTGAGCGACTGAAGCTGGAATCGTGCATATTCGTTTTGAAGAAAACAACACTGCGATGATTCTCAGAATCCTTATCCCGATGTAGCCAACCCGGCTTCCGGCCTTTTGGAGAGACAACGCCTCCTTGTTCCAACCCCTATCTTATCACTTTTCGCGACTGAGGCTAATGAGGGCAGCTATCGGTCAATTATGTCATATTGTTATCTTCGACATGCCTAAGTATTCCCTAAGGATTATTTATTGATTCTTCGTGCATGCGTGATACACCGATAAAGCAAATGCTGCATGTGCTGTTATTGTGGATGGGAAAATTCCGATACGATTTTTATAAAGTAAACTACTTGATGTATGTACCTACCTATTGTTGTTTCAAATCTTTTTAAATACTTACCTCATCATCAGCCCGTCGCAGTCCACTGCTGGACATAGGCCTCTCCAATTGCACGCCACTTTGCTCTATCTTCGGCTGCTCGCATCCAGCTCCTGCCAGCCATCCTACGCAAATCGTCACTCCACCTTGCCTGAGGACGTCCTACACTACGCTTGCCGAGACGCGGTCTCCACTCTAGAACACGTTTACTCCAACGGTTATCGGTTCTTCGGCTAATATGGCCAGCCCACTGCCACTTTAGCTTGCTAATCCGGTGGGCTATGTCGATGACTCTGGTTGATAAATACTTACCTATTTATATAAAATTTAATTTGAAATAACTTACGTACCTAAGTGCGTAAACTAGGTAGGTACCTACTTATTAGATGCCTAATTGGGACGATAAATTAAGTAAGTACCTACTTCAGCTGTGTCTGAAAAAATAGTTTGACAAATGACAACCAAAACTCTTCTAAAGAATAATATCTTAGGTACAATATTTTTTTTTTCTCTAAATTTAGCGGAAAGATGAAGCCGAAACTTAAGCCGCGAGCAAAAAGCTTCACATTCATAGCAATGAAATTAAGAGCAAGTTAGTTAACCGACGACATATCAATTTTACAGATTTTAAGAAACAAAAACAAGGGTCAAAGGCGGTTGTTATGTGTTAGTAATGGTGCATCGTAGCTGCAATATTAAGATTGAATGCAAATGGGCCACGAGGCGCGTGCGGCAGCGGTTCGCATTTCACAGAGCCACACTGACAGCTCTGACACGGCTTTTTGTGCGCCTGCGCATGGGGTACGTATCAATTACTGGGCGGGCTCAATTATACGCCTTAATCTACAGTGTTTTTTGTACGGTGACATCTTGTATTTTGAAACGATTTATGAAGTGACTAAAGATATTGCAAGGTGCACATTTTAAAATATGTAAATAAATAAATATAAATATCTTTGGACAATTCACACCAATTATCTAGTCCCATTTTAAGCAAAGCTTGTGTTATGGGTACTAGACAACGGATAAATATACATAAATACATATAAGACATCCAAGACTCAGGTACAGATGCCAGTGCTCATCACATTGACATCTGCCCCTAGCGGGATTCGAACCCGCAACCTCCGGTTTCGTAGTCAGGGCCTCTGACCACTAGACCAACAGGCCGTCAAATGTATCTCCAACTATTTTATAAACGCCTTTTAAAAAGAAATCTAGTTACTTAAGTAAGTACTTTTTAACATTGGTTATATGTAGGATATAAATTGAGTACCTAGGTACTTTTTTAGGACTGAGATAACGGTAGTACCTATGTACCCAAATCTTTCTACTACCTACTTAAGTACCTACCTACCTATCAACCTGTAGACCGTCAAACATACCTACAGCTAAGAGAAGTCGGTAGTTGGTACATTAATTTTGTTAAAATTCTCTAAGATCTCAGATTAATTGCAAGAATCATAGAGATATAAGACTAGAGTAGGTGAGCCAGCCAGAAACGCGTTATAATGGTAGAAAGAGAAAGAGCATTGGAATAGTGGTCGCGTCCTTGTCTGATGACGCATGCGCAGTAAACGATTCGCCTCCAGTATTGTACTGACCCTTCCGCAAACTTATGTCAAAAAAGATATTTTATTTTATATACTACTAGCTTTTTATCCACTTACTTGGGAAAACTACGACCTTCGTTCAGGAAAGTCGATTCCTTTTTGCACAAAATGCACGCAATTACCATTTTTGTTTTTCATATTTTATTTTTAATAATATCGATAATAAACATAAGTGAGAAATTTGATTGCGACGTCAACGGTACCATAGCAACGGACGGCGCGCAGCATGTTGCCATTGCGCATGCGGCAAGACAAGGACAGTGGCTCTATTTAGAGTTTCTGTCTCTCTTTACCGTGATACGCTTCCACTTATAGACAGTCCTATGGCTCACCTACTCTAGTCTTATATCTCTATGGCAAGAATATATTCATAAGAAAGTACGAGTAGCTAGGTATCAGATTGTATATATATATGTATACTTACATATGACGCGACAGCGACGGCCGTGTGAAATCGCTTCAACACAGCATTCAAACGCATCACTTGGTATAAGCATATCTAAAACTAAAAACAACGTTCGTTAAAGTTGAAAGAAAAAGACACCAATATTAAACCTATAGCTGCATCACTGTTACTCCATATGCTACTTTGCATGGTTGTGATGTGCCTTTTTGTAAGATGATACCACCGCGTCTGGTGAGCATCGGCGAGAAATCAAATCGAACTATGAATTATTTTAGTTATATACATAGCCATATGTAGATACTTATCCTGTTGACACTATACTTATTCGAAATTTTAATGTTCATAAGAAACAATATGGAAAAATTTAAAGTTATAAATAGAGAAAGTCGTTTTGCTGGCCGTCTGAGAACGGTCCCCCGTCGCATGGCCCTTGCAGAAAAGAATCCCCGTGTTCTTGGACCGAGTCTGTATAACCGCCTTCCTGACGTGATAAAGAACGTGCCGTCTGACGAAGCATTTCGGCGCCAACTGAGGAACTTTTTATTAGAAAATCCATTCTATTCTGTTGACGAATTCGTTCAAAAATATAAATAAATTATTGATTGTCTATTTAAAAGTAAGTATTAAATTGTATTAAATATTAATTATTCCGTATGACAAATTGTATCGACGACTAATGAGAAAAATCTATGATAGTTAATATACCTATTTGACATTATATGTATGACAAAATCTTATTGTAATTTTGATGATAATTATTATTTAATCTTATTGTTCTTTGTTTTTGTTTTTTGACGATCTCAATATGAGTACATGTAATTTGACATAATAATAAATGTAATTATATTGTATGAATTTTGGGAAATAAATAAATCTAATCTAATCTAATCTAATCACGTGTGGAACAATTTATGTGTACTTGTAACTGCAATGTTAAAATGTTACCAAAAATTGTGTTTTTTGTGTTTGTTTATGAACCAGCTTAAATAGTAAGTACAGTAGGTAAGTACTTTAAGACAATATAATAGTTAACAGAATTTATGGCTAGGAAGGAAAAATATACTGATTACTTATATAAGTGAGTAAGTTTACTTAATAGGTAACGGAAAGCTACGGGAATGCCCCGTTGCATGGTAACAGATTGTAAAATCTACTACCTATGTATAATTTTCATAAAATTTGTATGTTGGTCAACTGATTATATGTCACATTCAAATGAATGAAAATTACAGTTGGTCTTCTCTGTCGGAATATATTACACTGGTAACACTACATTATTTGTCATTACAAATGTCATGTCAATCAAGAGTAGGTAGTAGATAAAGGTATCAGCTTCGCAGCAATGATTCGTGTTTTAGTATAACTTGAATTATTTTTTCCTGGAAATGTTAGGTAGAAGCCAGAGATAAGTTCTGCTATATAATATTATTAATGGCCAAACTACCGAATGGCTGGCTTCAGCTGGTGAGTTATTTTTGATGTATTTTTAATCATAATACAATAAGCAAACCTAGTACCTAATTGTTTGTGAATATGTATTGTCTTCGCTGTCCTCGGTAATTGGGTGAAATTGATCAATTGAGTATTCATTGTGCTCAATATATGCTACATGTACCCAATGTAACTGGACGTTATTCCAATCAGCTGTCAACAAGTAATAGAATATTGTGCTAAGAAATTTGTGATAAGTCGGCCAGCAATTTTATGTGTTATTATTTATAAACCTCACTATTGTGTACTGTTTTAACGACCCTCTTAATTTTACAGGTACCTTTCTGAAGGCTTCCAAGTAATCATCGAGAAGTCGAAAGATGCAAAATGCTCTTTAAAAGATGTTCAGTTGCGTTTCTTGTGCCCTGATGATTTAGAGGAGGTAAGTGATTTAATACAGTCAATATTGGAATTTAACAATTTTATTACAGTAGAATCATATTAATTTCATTTTTGATATTATCTTAAATTTCAGGTCAGATCTCTGTGCAGAGAATGGTTTCCAATAGAATACCCACAGTCATGGTATGAAGATATCACATCCTCAGAGCGATTTTTTGCACTTGCCGCAGTTTACAAATGTCAGATCATTGGCCTCATCGTAGCTGAGATCAAACCTTATCTCAAACTGAACACTGAAGACCGAGGAATATTGTCAAGATGGTTTGCTTCAAAAAACACCCTTGTTGCATATATACTGTCTTTAGGTTAGTTAATGTAATATTTTAATTTTATGCATAAGACCATTTAAAGTTTCTGAAATGTCTCTATATTATCTTAAGTAGTCCACAAGTTTGATCATACTCAAAACTCAAATCTTATACAGGTGTAGTTCGATCATATCGACGCTCAGGTATAGCTACAATGCTGTTAGAAGTGCTGATCAACCACCTCTCTGGGCCTGTACCTCAGCCACCACATGAACACCGAGCTAAAGCTATATTTCTTCATGTACTGACAACTAACACTGAAGCAATATTATTCTATGAAAAACGAAGGTGAGTAGATATTAGTTCTGTGCTCTAGGTTCAAGCAGTTTATTATTGTTTTTAAATGATAACCAGACTGATTGATTGAATGAAAATATACATATGTTATTAATTATTTTTATTTGTGACTTGTAAAGGCAATTTTAATATTAAATAATAAGCATTATTACACCTACAGTAATGACAAATAGTCAAAAATGTTATTTAGGTCAGACTGTAAATGTTTATCAGTTGGAGCAATTATAATTTTATGTGCATATTCTTTTATCTGTCTCCAATCTTATCTGCAAACTTAAAAATTATCAATGATAAAATTCTCATTACCTAGTAAAATGTTTAGTTAGCAATTTAAGATCATAAGTGTCAAGAAGTGAAACAAATATACCTACATAAGTTAACATTATTTTACTAAAAATAAATGCTATGCTACATATGGTTAGACTTTGTTGATGACTCAGTTGTTAGTGATAAATACTTTAATATTAAAAGGAAAATCCAATATTCCTCACTACAAAACATTTTATGAAATGAAATCATGTTTATGAGTAATATTCTGCCCTGCTAACGAGAAATGCTGTAATTAAATATGTATGAAACCCATAATAATATGTACTTATTACTATTATTGTTAGTTTGTTGTTTCTGTCATTGTTGTATTATGTCTAACTAAATACCTGGTTTTAGATATTTAACTTGGCTCCATTAGAACTATGCATAATACTGAAACATACTATAAAATCCATAAACAAATAAAAAGACAATTACAATTTTATATTAGATACTATAATTGCTCATCTCTTTCGCTCGTATTTCAGATTCCGTCTCCACTCTTTCTTGCCATATTACTATTCGATAAAAGGTCGATGCAAAGACGGCTTCACATACGTTTACTACGTAAACGGCGGACATGCACCGTGGGGTCTCTACGATTACGTGAAATACGTAGCCAGCGCGGCGTGGCGCGGAGGCGGCCTCTACCCCTGGCTATGGGGAAAACTTCGCACTGCTCTCACCATAGCGTGGCACAGGTAGCCTATATACACTCGTAATAACAAAAATAAACTCATTCAATTAATTTAACATTAGTTATAAACAAATAAGACGAGTAATTAACAAAACCCAAAAAGGCGGCTGTACCGTAAGACCTTACAGAGTTTAAGTTTGGTATATTTGTACAGTTGTTTGCGACCACCAATATGCATATAAAATACAAGCACTTTACAATTATTATTTCATAATTTATGAAGTTAAATCGTCAACCACAGAAGTACAACTCCACCAGATAGACAGTTAAAACAATTCAACTAATAGTTAAACCTTAACCAGTGTTTTGTTAATATTTCCCGACAACACCAAATAAGTCATAATATTTATTAATAAACCACACATTATGGAGACTATAAGGTCTTCACATTGTGTAGTTATATAAATATCCAGCAACTTTTATACGCACCTTTTTCGGACAAGTTGATTGACCTGTACTCGTAATTGGAGGTTGCAAAGACATCACGTTATATTTACAAATGTACACAATCTGAACCTTAATGTACATGTGTACATTAAGGTTCAGATTATACAGACGTGTGTTGTTAATTGGAACTTAATCACAAACAATCTGTGCTACCTATTTAAACTGTGTGTAAAATAGAAAGAGTTAATATATTATAATAATGGAATAAATATCGAATAAAAAAAACGAACTGAGTTAAATAATTTTAAATTAAAATGATACAGGTTAGCCTTTATTACTAACTACCGCAGCAATAATATAATACTAAGGCAAGACCTTATAAGTATTTCCTACCTTCAAGTATTTGAAATCAATTTAAATTAACGTTCATGTAAATTAACTTCAACAGCTGTTGGTGTCCAAGTTATTTTAATAATATTCACTGTACAATATTAACGAATAAACGGAAATAAAATTATGTGTAGGTATATTCATTTATAAGATTTAGAGACTATTACGATTAATTTAAATATGTTTCATTTCATTTGACATTAAAGTTTTCTAAGATAATGTTGGTTATCTGTAAGGAAATTAAGTGAGAAAATGATTTTGGTTTGGAATGTCAATACATGTAAGAAAATAATTACCTTTAAAAATGGCACTAATCTACCAGTATGACTATATTGTCTCCATAACATTTATATATTATATACCTTACTAATTAACATAAAAATTTGTTCCTTCTTCGTGTTATCTGTTGGATGATATGACACATATTATTATTATTGTTTCACTTTTAACTTTGTTTTGTCTCTGATTGTTTTAGAGCAGTGCATTTATTGTAACAATAAAATAAATATAATAATCTCTCGATTTGTAAGTCTAATAAATGTTATCTACACAGCAGAAATGACAACTGATTAGTGAAAAACACTATATGTTTGGTATCAAGTAATTGTCTTAACTGATTGACCATTAATTGTTGTGTATAATGTATATTATATTGTTATTAATATTTGTTTTTGATTATTTGGTTAATGTGCGATTAAAGTGCGGAATATTTGTTATAATTTCAGGAATGCCTACAGAATTTAAAAGGCGCATGAGGTTCGCGGTAGCGGGCGCAAGGATTTATTGCTAGGACAGTTATTTAAAGTTATAATTCGTTTAAAGAGCACTTTAAAAGTATTTTATACATGTATTATGTATTTTATTTGACACAAGTACTAGAGCACGCCAAAATATGTTTAGGTAAGTGTTTGACTATGATAAATAGTTATATTATTATAATATTATTTTAATATGTTTATTGGCTCTTATGAAAGGTCGTCGACACATTAATGTAGTACAGAATATTTGTAATAGAAAGGACGAAGAAGACATTCGAATGCTGAGTAAATATAAATGTAGTGTGCCATGGATAAAACTGCCTAGAAGACTATAATAAGGCGCCTGTGTGTTCAGTATAGGAATTGTGAATAAACAATAAAATCTATCGATTAAAATCTTAAGCTTATATTTATGTTTTATAATATACAAGAAGTGGACAGTTGTGTTTTCTGGTACACATGATATATTGGTTTACTGCTGGCGTGGTTGGACACAAAATTGTGCGCTTTGCCGTTAGTGCCTTCCCATCTATTGTATTCTTTTTCTGTAGTAGTCGATATAGGATTCTATATCATTATTATTATTTTCTTTTTGTGTATCTCTAGTCTTCGCATCCGTCTACCTTCTACTCCAACAGGGTACTCACGTCACCAAAAGAACTTTTTTCAATACTATGTTAATGAAAAAATATGTAATTTTAGAGATCAAACTAGTTATTAGGGCACAGATTCCATCGTATTGTTATCGGTTTATTACAGTTTTTACAAAGTCCCAAGCGCAAGATAAGGTGCTGCTGTTTACTTACATCCATCCTGTTCTGTAGTTTTTATAATACGTATGACTTTTCCAGACTTAATCTGTTAGTACAAGGATTATATTTTAAAACTATTACAATATAATGGTAATGAGTACCCTGTCTATTTAACATAATGCATCCAATTTATCACTTTTTATTATTATTTGTGCACGTTGTCAACGTACGTATTTAGGCTTATGATTGTTACTCATTATAAACCAAAGTATTTTAATCTACATGATTATGTTACTCGCTGTGGATGTGTTTACTGAGTATTATATTATTTAAGTTTTTTATGGAAATGTAAGTACCTACGTGCGTATTATTCTATTATTTGAACCACAAATATTTTATGATTAGATTATTTAATACACTTGTAGATATTATATTTATTTAAAATTATTTCATGCTCAGTTGAAAAACCTGAGGCATTCATAATACAAAAATGTAAATTAATTGTAAAAATTTACGAGGCTTGTTTGTATTCGCTCTACACTGTCACGTAATGTTATGTCTTTTATAAATTTTATGTTTCAAATTATGTATTTGTACCCGTAAATATTATGGAACAGATAGCTTCCAAATAAATATCATTGTTGACTACTAAATGTGTTTGTCGATTGATGATAACCCTTACCTATTGGGCGTGCGTGGGTTAATTAATTTTGTTGAAAATTATTGTCAAGAATAAATAATATATGTAATATCATCTCGATTACTGTAATGGGGCCCGATTGAGTGGTAAAGAAAGTCATTGTAACAATTTCAGAAAATCTTTAATTTTAATAATTGCTTCTTTTTTCATCAACTATGCTGTACAAACTATATCGCTTAAATTAGAATTAGCAATTAATAATTGCACGTAAAAAACTTAACAAATAGGTACCTTCAACTTTTCGATTGGAATGAACGACTATTACATTAAGTAATATTTTTTTACAATATTTATAACCCTACGAAATGATAATATTCAATAAGCAGTCACAATCGCCCAATGATATGTTAAAATTATTAGAATATTTCTCAATAACATTATTGCGCTCTATTTACTTATCAATATACTTTTCGCGGCTAGTTAGGCATAGGCTAAACGTCTCGCCGAGCTCAGGCCGCGTGGTTTACGTGACTAGATTTTCTCTCTCCAAAACGCCGCCCTTGTGGTTCTGCCCTTTAAAGTCTTTCAACCGTATAGGAGACGACTCGCTGCCCGAATCACACTGAAAACATGACAAATCAGTCAAGATCGAATTTCAATCGAATTATTCTGGCAATAATACTTAAAGGTAAGCTTACATTAGCACCGAGAGACCCGGTCTCTTGCAAGAGCAGTTCGCTGTCAGTCCCACGAGCTTCCTTATTTTTGAGGATAGAGCGTGACCGCGAGTCGCCCTCGTGCGGCCAGCCACCGCCACCTCGCTTATTGCCATTCTTACCTGTCAAAGTACACCGTTTATAGCTACATTTCTTACAAATAAGTTCTTACATCCAGCCGAATACCGTCTGTCCCAATAGACCCTCCTCACTGTAAACTTGATATGAAAATCTACAATAAGTAGTTACTTATGTGTACCTAGGTAGCTACCTAGTAATAATTATCTGTGATTGGAATGAAACAACTTTAAACGGATTTAACTTGCGTATTTTATTTTAATGGATTACGTTTCGGAGCTTTTACAGTAACGCGAAATACGCGAGTTAAATCCGTTTAAAGTTGTTTCATTCCAAAGTATAATAACCGCGAAGGCATCAGAAATAATGAAGTACCTACTTATCTATAAGTTTGTAAGTTGTTCTTACGTGCTATCATTAAGACGCAAGTAAATAGGTTTTCCTAGAGATCTACACTTGATTCAAAAATATTATCGATAATTGATGAGTTACCAAACAAAATGTGGTGATTGATAATCCTCGTGGCTATCCCCCTCGGTGGTTTCTTTTCCTCTTCCACCCATTCCTGGAATATACAAGAAGACAATTTGATTCATATCTATTAGATGAAGTCTTAAAGTGCAAGTCTGCCAATCTCTACTATCGTTTTAAAATGAGACACTTTAGTGATTCCTAGTGTTAAAGGTCGGTACACGAATTAGTAAACAATAGACAGATTGTTAAAAGACGTGCGTCGTCAAGCATACCTCCATCCATACATACCTAACATGTAATAATATGATAATAATCTAAGTAGGTAGAGACATCGTGAAAAGGAACATCGAAAAATCAATTAAATTTTTGAACTCTTTTCCCAAAAAAGATGTTATTTTTCCCTAGACTACTACTAGGTACAGATATAGGTCATATCAAGGAGGGAGAAAGTCTCATGCAGGAAGTGTACCTAAACTAACCTGCTGGAAACGTGCTTTTCTGTGTTTGGGCTTGGTGTCGTCGAGCGGGATTCCGGGAACGGGGGAAGGCTCGTCGGGTGGATGTGGCAAGCTAGTTCGCGATGCGTCGAGAGGACGCAGGGCGGTGCACGGGACGGTGGCACCGGCACCGGCCAAAGGGGCGACACTCGCGCCGGCGCTCGCTCCAGCTCCACTCGGCGACAAGCTGCCTCGAGACCCGCGCGGGGACCCCTGAGAACCTTTCGCACATAACACGCTCCCGTCCCCGGACGCGCTTTTGCGCACACCCGTAAACTCAGACGACACATCGCCCCCACCCGCGCCGCTTCCGCCGCTACCGTCCAGAGGATTCACATATAAGTTTGACGAGTCGTTCTCGCACGTGAAGTCGCCCTCTGAAGGAAAAGGGTGCGTAAGGCATGATGCAAATGTATCTGCAACGTAAGACATAAGACGCACATAGAGCCAAGTCCAGCCAAGCACCACCGAAACAAATTGGAGTCCATAGGGTCGTGTGCTGCTGAAGGACACAATACGACAGTGAAAGCATACATTACTAGATAGGTATGTTGTGTAGGTACTCACACATATTACTTACCAACTTAAAGCATGAAATTCGTATTGGATAATGAACATCATGTAGGTACCTACCTAGCTACCTACTAAATGAAAACGTGATCAACGTATCTACTCCTACTAGGCACTAAGATAATATATCCTTGTGGCCCTGGCGCGTTAATGTAAACAGGGTTAAAGCATATTCTGTCATTTATGAACTAACTGTAAGAACGAGTAGGTATGGGGAAAGGATGCATGTTTTGTCTCCCCAGTTTAATAAGTGTGCTAGGGGTAATGTACCTAATACACAGGACGAACAACAGAAACAGACTCTATTTTAACTGACGGTGATAAAAATAATAATACCTATGTATGGGAATCGAAATGATGATGTAGATACCTACTTATCTACATGCTGTGCAAACGTCTAATCTATGTACCTAGTACCACTACTTAATAATAATTTTAAAGAAAAAAAACTGTTAAACTACCTATGTTTAAGTTCATACTATTAATCCGCTCACGTCCATCTCCAGGTCTTGTTTATTAACCTAGAGGCTATTTGGATTAAAGTTACTCGTATACCTATGGTAGGTATTTAGGACAGGATATGATCGCACCACAATAAATACCTCAACGTAAGTCGGTAATAATATGTATATGACTAGGTGTTGTAATACTACGTCGTCTTGATAAAAAGCAGCAAATACGTACCGGGACTGTCGAGACTATTAGGAGTAGCTTCGGGCAGCGCTCGCGGCGCAGGGTGCCGGTGCAGACAGGCCAGCTCCACGCAGACGGGTTGTCGCAGGTCCGACGTAGACATCGGCATAAGCTGTTCCGCGTCTATGAACTCCTTGTAACCCTGAATTAACACCACACGTGTTATTTTATCGTTTGGTGGGAATACAAATTTTATTATAAATTCAGAATAGAAGTCATTTTTATACCTATGCTACGAAAAGTACACTTAATTGAAACTAATAGAATTACTTTATTTCATTAATTATGTATCTATCTAATTCAGATACAGTAAGGTATAGTTCAAATATTACGTATATTTAATGGGTTCGTCTTTAACTAATTAAATTGAAGGTATACTTACTGCTACCGCCCTTGTAAGATGGATTAATAAGCAAAAACTTAGTATACGTTAAATAACCTGTTATTGAAAATGAGGTACTTGGTGAACACCATGTGAAAACGGAACCGTTAAGGTAAGTAAAATAGTAGGTACATATATATATTATAGGTAATTGCAACTTCTATTAATGGGTTAATATCTTAGTACCTTGAACGTGCAAAAACAACATTCAAATTCAGAAGGCAGCTGATCCAAGTCAAGCTGTTTGTCAGCCATCTTCTTTTCCTAGAAAAAGAGAAATCATTAGTGGACGATTACTTTAGGTTTGTACCTCTAGGTTAAAAGCGCTAAATAGACTATATTTGACAAGCTCATTACAAATGGGTGCAATAAAGAGTAGGTACTGTTTAGCTGGTTTAATCATATAGGTGACACCGCGAGTGAGTAAGTAGATAACTAACAACGGTCCTTATAAGTGCGTGTACAATGACTACTGACAGGCAAAACTACTTTGTCCTTCAGATCTGGTAAAATAGCGAGTGTTAGCTCTCATATAGGTACATCGATGATATCTTACTGGTGTCGGTTCTGGATTTATAAGCAAGCGTTTTTCTGGCGTATCGGGTCCCTCGATGGAGTAGCGCCGCTCTTTCTGAGGGCTCTGAAACTGTGACTTTGTGTGTTAACATCAAGCACGTAAGTAATTATATGTAACCCTATATACCTAGGTGCGTCCCAATTTAAAACATGCTTGATTAATTTAAAAAAATATTTTGCTTCGTCATCAAATATTGTTATATAGGTATTTAGACGTTAATTTAAATAGGTAGGTAGGTATTATAAGTAGTATATAAAGTAAATCCGTTGTAAGTAGTACTTGTAGTTAATAAATATATATATTATATCTACTTACAAGCAAATAGGTATACATATAAGGTAGTAAGGCAATATGTAGGACAATAATAATTTAACAATTAATTAAACGCTTGTTGTATCTTGTATGCGGTGTGCTGCCGTTTGGTCAAAATATTTTTCGTCAAATTTCACTTCCCAAAAAACTTATCGCAGTAGATAGTTTCGTTTCTTAAAGGAATCCTTAGCACATTTTCATTTGGTCAAATTATAATTTGGCATAATTTTCCTTTGTCAAGTTTTATTAAGACAAAAGTTTATTGAGCAAGCCTGCCTAATTTAATGTAAATAAAAATGAACCACCAGAATGTCTGTACCTACCTACTATTTTATTTTTGTTTTTGTTATTATTAGGACAAGATTTGCATAGAAGCAATTCAAAAGAAATAAAAATTTTATGATTAAAATGAATCAGGTCAGCTAGTTAGGTAGGTACCGATAATTAAGTGTCAGATATACTTAACTAATCGTATCTTAGAATTTACTTTCAGGTCGAGAATGGCACGCACCCAGCGCGCACGCAGGGGTCTTACCTGGTTGGGATCAGTACTCTGTTGGATAGTATTGGTGATGGCGTGGTCGTATTGTTTATAGCAGCCGGCGGAAGCTGGGGCTTCGCCCTCCAAACTAGTGGCGTCTCCCTGCGACAAGTTGTGTCCTGGAGACACACACCATCTAAGTAGTATAGCTTTGATGTTTTCACTTCTATTCCGTTCATTATTCGTATATCCGTTTCTTTTTATAAATTGTAAAATAATCAGATGAAGGATTATACTTAGGTAGATATTAAACTTAACATTTAAGAAAAGGCAAGAGTCAAATAGCAGCAGCGTGAACTACACAACACACAATCACACGAACAGTCTATGATATCCAGTGTCCTCCGGATACAAACATCGGACAGCCCACAGAAGAGAATAAAGTTAGTTCTAGAAAGCGTTAGGCTTACGCTGACAATTAATCGACCTTAGATATAGTGTCTTCTTCGCACATCGTTAGCTACACGCGACGCCCGACCCGATTACGATATATTACTAAAAGGTCGAGCGTGACGACTGTGCATAGTAGCAAGTAGCTCATCTGGCGTCGTCTCTTGCCTCAATGAGGACGCACTTGTCACCTGAAGACAAGGAATAAAACACTGAGTGCACCTCGTGGGAACGAGCGCGTGAAGTGAGCTGTAGCTGCGACGTTACGTGAACTGTTTTGAAGATGTCTGCAAGTCCGGAGAATCAAACAATGCGACGTGCTTTCAATCGACATTCATGCAATCACTGACATTTATATAAGTATGTATACGATGTTAGATGAGCAAGTAGAATCATGCATTGTGAGTAGGAAGAAATCACATTCACGAGCGGAGGACACCATGACATGGAAAAGCAGCGAAAGCGAGCGTTTCTGATGATACTGACCTGTATCCACGATGACGTCGATGAGATCCATGCTTTTAGCGAAGGCGTCGCGCAGGTTGATGTGGTGGAATGACACGATGGAACCCTCGCGCTTGGCGCGCTCCAACGCCTCGCGCCGTTTCAGCGCCTTTTCACGCCGCATCTGATTCTTGTAAAACTCGGCGAAATTGTTGACGATAATAGGGATGGGTAACGCAATTACCAACACGCCGCAAATACAGCAAACTGAGCCGATGACCTTGCCCAACGGAGTCGTGGGGTAAATGTCACCGTATCCGACTGTGGTCATAGTGATGCCGGCCCACCAGAATGTTTCCGGAATGGATATGAATTTAGTTCCCGGTTCCTCCTTCTCGGCGAAGTACGCCAGTGAAGAGAATATAAGTACTCCCATTGCAAGGAATAACATAAGTAGTCCAAGTTCTTTGTACGAATTTCTGAGCGTAAAACCAAGCGACTGAAGCCCGGTTGAATGTCGAGCAAGTTTAAGAATTCGCAATATTCGCATTATACGGAAGATTTGTACGACGCGACGAACATCCTGGAATTGGTCTGTCGCATTCTTGTTCGTTTCGAGTAGGAAGAGAGATACGAAATAAGGCAGAATCGCCAATAAATCTATCACATTAAGTCCGCCTTTGAAGAACTTCCACTTATCCGGTGAAGCACTGAACCGCAGTACGTACTCTAGCGTGAACCAAGTGATGCATACCGCTTCGACCATGGCCAGCTGCGGGTTGTCCATGGGCGCGCCTTTCTCGTCGTAAACTTGCATCTGCGGTATCGTGTTGAGAGTGAGCCCTATCGTGGACAGCACGATGAAGAGAATCGAAATCACCGCAATCACCTGCAAGCACGCACCGAGCACGGGTCAGCCGCGAGCAGTACCGATCACTGCACCTCAACGTTTACCTTTTAGTACTAAGTGTTGATAGGTAGTTAAAAATGACGGTAGATTGTAAGTGTTTATACAGAGTATTTTGTCCTACACATTTTTACAAAGTTCCTAGGTAATTTACGTCAGTGGATAGCTGATAGATAAGTAGGTATAGTTAAGTAGCTATATAGGTTTATATTTACAAGACGGCCAATATCTTATGTAAGTATAGGTCTTATGGTTAATGCTTAAATTTTGGTGTAAAAATAACATCTATTCGTGTATATGTTAGTAGTGTTGTGTGGTCGCGGTGTAGGTAGATATAGGCTACGTTATCATCGGACTGAACGGACGGGCGTGTGGCAGTACAAATTCACAGATATCATTCAAGTACCTACGTAGGTACCATACATATTGGGATAAAAGAAGCACGATCGTCCGTCCGTCTCCCACGTGATTCTGTTAGTATCTAGTGTTAATTGAAATTTTCACTAAGCGGTTCGAAGCACTGAGGGAAGAGCGGAAACCGTTCAACATTATGATTTTTAGTATCGGGGGAAGATTGCGGATGGTAAGGAGGTAGACGAGAAGGAGCAGCGAGAGCAGCAGGAGGGGCGGGAGTGGCGCCGGCAAAGCGACGCTCAGCCGTGGTGGGAGGCGGCGCGGGCGCGGGCTGCGCACTGAGCACGCGCGTGCGCAGGGCGCGCGCCCGTCCCGTGCCACCCCGCACGCCGGCCTCGGAGCGCCGCCAGCAGCGACTGGTCACATCGCGTAAGCCCATCCCATTTTTGCAACTTTTGCGACAACAATTAAGCTTTGTTTTTTATAAGGGTTACCCCCATTGGAGAACGGTCGACGCGGCTGTGAACATTTATAAAAAATAACTGTAATGAAAGGTTAATAACAAACACGACAATCTACGTTCTCGTTAGCTAAATACATAGAACTTATATTATGTTATTATTTACATCGAGGAGAAATATTTACCGATTCCTTATTATTGACTGAATTCTTACTATAAGTATTGTTTAGTTCATTAATGCTCAATTACGTAGAATAATAATTAATGACTAGCGAATTAGGGTAAAGTACTTAGGTAGCGAAAACTGCATAGGTATACAATTTTCTTTTCAATGGATGTAGAAGTAGTTGAGCACTTTATTAATCACATATGTACCTAATATTGTTATGAATTCATTGAAATCAGCATAAATATTACACCTTTTAAAAACAAAGCATATACGTATTTATCTTATATACTTATATACCTATTTATCTTGTGTATTTGTCTATACTCTATGTATAGACAAATACACAAGATAAATAGGTACATACTTAAATAAAACATGTCATAACACCTTAGGTAAGTACGTACATCTTATAGATCCATTATGGGTTGCTCATAGGTAGGTACTAGGTATATAGAGCTTGCACTTTACAGTCTAGTTGCTTCCGACCGGTTATAGTTAATTAGGTACCTATTTAAACATCTTCAAATAATAATATAGGTACCTACTACTTGATACATTTTGTGTATATTTAAGAAAAATCCAGTAGACGTACCTACTTACCTACCTAAACAAATTTCCAAAGAGCATAATATAAACACCAATATAAACCCTTTTTGTTCATACTTACTTACATAAAACGATATAGTTGCATCGCCGTTGTCGAAAAATATTTAGCTCAGTAGAAAATGATAGCTGTAAGGAGGTTTTAGAGATAAATACTTAAGTGAAGTTTCGACAAAAGCGAGCACAGCACGGGCACGACACAACATCGGACACAACACCACAATTCATAACACAACCAACGGGACATGACAACTACAAAGGAAAAGGCAGTGATAGATGTTATTCATGCACCACAAACACAATAGAAATACATACTTAACGAGTGCTTCTAAAAGCCAGTTTTGTAAGAAATTTCTTAGGTACCTAAATAAGTTTTGTAGAATATACTACGATATATAATACTTACACCTCTACAAAGTACTTAGTCATCCAAGTCGTACTCGTAGTTTTTACTTTACGTAAATATCTAACATACTTTTAAGATGATAAGAAGTGCGTCGACTTAACAATTAAGAAATAATTTTGTAGAAAGTGTAATAATTTTAAAAAGCTAAGTGTAGTTAATGTATTGTAAAATAACAAGTGTTCTTAGTTACAAACTGAGTAATAGAAATAAATGCATACATTATATGTAAGAGTGTAAATACTTACCTACTATTTCAATAAATATAATAAGAATGTACCTACATATAAAACAATAGATAAAGCTTGTACGTAGGTACAATACAATTTTGTGCTCAAAATCGAACGCTTAAAAATAACTAAGCTTTGCATGTAATACTGCTGTGCAGAATTAATAGGTAATGTCATTTAACTTTAAATCTAAAACGGACTAGCTCACGATTGACCAAAAGCAACTAAATAATCCGTGGTTTAAAATCACTGGTACCTCTTAACAATATAATTCCTTTGCAGCCTTGCTCAAGTGAATCATTAATCGTGTTTATAGGTATATATGATTGTTAGTTACAAGTGTTTGATACATTACCCTAGCGGCGATACTCGTGGTCGGTTTTTCTAGTAAGTCCCAGAGCCATTTCTGATACTGTGCGCAGGTTCCCTGTCCAAATTCCTCTTCCTCGCGCTGCCGCAAACTCTCCGCCTCCTTGCGCATTTCCTCGTGCACGTGCTCTTTCCGCTGGTGGTACTTGTGCTGGCAGCACGACTCGAGATATAGCTCGTCTACACCCCAATATTCCAGGTCATCGCTAAACGCTAACACGCACATCTCATCCACTAAATGCAACTTGCCCGTGCGATAAAAGTTGAGAATTGAGCTAAAGCTCTTCGGATGCCTGTAAATAAAACAACAAGTGTAAGTAAGATCCTAATAAACACTTATCCATAATAGAGAACACGAGATCAAAAATGAAAAAAATGTTGTTGTTAATAAAATTACATGTAGGTATTTTACTAATCTTAAAATTACAAATATAGTATCCTAAGTATCACCTGTCAAAGAAATACTCGTTGTCTTGCAACGAGTAGTCATCGCAGAGTTCCGTGATGGCCTCATGCGTGTTGCAGTCTCGAAGCCGGCCGAGCCTCGTGTGCGGCAGCCGCTCCAGCGTGCGCCACAGTACCTCATGCCGAACTCCGCCCACGTTGATGATCACACGTTTGCTTAGCGCCTTCGCACGGAGCATCATGAACGGCTCCGGCGGCAGCGACGACATCGATCTGGAACCAAGCGTGAAGTCACGTCAAGTGAAACCAAGTTATTAATATCCTCAATTCAATGGATTCCAGCGACATTCACCAGAACGGTGAGTCGCTTACAGCCGCGTGCAGTGAGGGGAGTGTAAGTATGGCGTTAGGATAGGCACTCCATACTGTCGTGACACTGTGCCTGTATGGAATGCACGCCCTTGGTCGCTTATAGGTTATATCCCGTACCCTTTACGTACCTGCTAAATGATAAGTTTATCGCTTATCTAGGTACCTGGAGTGCGCCCGCTGCAGCGCATCGAGTGCTGGCGGCGGCGCGGGCGTCGGCGCCGGCGCCGGCGCGAAGCCGCGGTCGAGGGGCGCATCTTGCGCGGGCGCCGCGAAGCCCATGGGCGCGCGCGGGGGCGAGTCGCCCACGTCCCAGCGCGCGGCGCCCCGGGCCGCGCCCTCGCCCCCCATGCCCGCTAGCTCATGGCGACCTTCGCCGCCGCATTGGCTCGTGAGCTCGCCACACGCGCCCTAAGCGCTGCACCGTAAATCCTGAAAATAAGAAAAGAACAACGCATTTATTGTAAAGACCGTTTATGTTTATAGGTCATAAACAGTAGTAGGTATATCATTAGGTCATCAACCAATAGTAGGTAGTATCTTAAAATACTTATGATATAGGCTTTCATTACCTCAGTCTGCTACAACTATGGAAACTTTTAAATTCAATATTCTAATCATTTCTGATGCCTTCGCGGTTATTATACATTGAAATGAAACAAATTTAAATGTATTTAACTCGCGTATTTTATTTTAATAAATAAATATAAAATAAAAACAATAAATATAATGTTCAATATTCTATACAATGTAGGAAAGACTTTGCGATTTGAAACTACTTTAATATAACTTTTTGATAAAAAAATTTAACCGCCGAAAAAAAACTAAAAGGCAACAAAAAACAATAGCGCACTGAAAAGAGAAAAATAATAATTTTGTCTTTTATAACGACTATTATTTTGGTTGTAATGTCTGATATTTTTGAAGTTGGTGCCAGCTGGTGCAGCAACTCTTCACTCTCAACTCTTCACTAAGGTGCTCAAGTTTGTTTGAGGCTGGCACCGACTCCAAAAATATCAGACATTACAACGAAAATAATAGTCGTTATAAAAGACAAAATTATTATTTTTCTCTTTTCAGTGCGCTTTTGTTTTTTGTTGCCTTTTAGTTTTTTTTCGGCGGTTAAATTTTTTTATTAAAAAGTTATTATTTTATAATTTTCTGTGGTCCTAATTTATACAAATTATTACATGCTTAATTTTTAATTATTTTTAAAGTAGCTGCCTACCTTGTTTTTGCTATTAACCCCCTTTATCCCACCCTTAGGGTAGGTTTCTTTTTTCCAAATTTTTATGAGATTAACTTTGAGATATGCCCTATCCAATAAAAAAAGAATTATCAAAATCGGACTACTCTGTAAAAAGTTACCCATGGTCAAACGATGCAATCGGTGTGTGAAAATTTAATCATCCCCTATTTTTCTACCCTTAGGGTCGGAATTTTTTTTCCAAATTAAAATGGGACCAATTTCAAAGTATACCCTTTCCAATAAAAAAAGAATTATCAAAATCGAACCAACCTGTAAAAAGTTATGCGTGGTCATAGGTACATAAAAAAAAAAATAAGAAAAAAAAAAAAATATATACGCGTCGAATTGAGAACCTCCTCCGTTTTTTTCGTCGGTTGAAAATATATTCTATCTCGATAAGATAGCTTAATCACTAGTGCCTACGTCTACCGATATATATAAACCAATAAATGAAGAAATAGTAAAGTAGGATTGTGGAAAATAAAGTACCTAATTAAATCGCAAAAATATATTCATTAAAAAAACTCGAACCCTTTGATTTAAAATATTTCAAACGAAATTGCAGATCTTACTGTCACGAGACTACCCGATAAAGTACTTCTCCCCGTCACATTTAAATATTTGATGTCCCTTCGACAGTTCACACAAACATGTCTCACGAATAGTGTTGCCTGTGTTGAGCGGCACGTTTCGGAAATTTGAATATCCATTAACTTTTATATTATGAATGATTGATTACCTCCATCAACAAAGCTTTCGCTATTAAAAAGTCATATCGTGGCAGCATTTCAATCGATAAGGCAATTTGTCCTGTCGTGCGTCGCGTCGTAGGTCGTAAGTACCGAATACTTAGGTTGTTGTTTCGACTCTCAGTCGCAACGGTCTGGCTTATGATCACAGCGTGATGCAAAAAAATTTAAATTTGGTTGTTTGTCACCTAAGAATCCTAGTTGACTTTACCGGTAACTTTAATAGTCGAATCATGATTAAATTTAGTTTACGGTCACGGTGTTATTCAAAGTATTAGAAACACAGATTGACACTATCTAGTCAATTAAAAGCAAATAGGTTTCGAATATTTGTTTTTATAGAGGTATAAATATGCTATTTACAATTTTAACTAGTTACGTAGTTACCTAATTACCTACCTACTATCTGTAATGCAAATTAGGGAATACTATTCTGAGACACGTGATTTGATTGGAGGCTGTTGTTATTTTGTTTAACTTGTTGGTTTGTTTAGCTTATTTATTAAACATGTTATTCTATGTTAGTGATTGGCATGTAGGTACAAAGGGAAGTAGCTAGTAGGCATTTGTTTTGAGAGCATCAAGAGAGCGGGTGGGTTAGGGTGGCAATCGATTACCGGATCGCGTGGCACGCCTTGTGGCCTGCTATCAAGCATTCAGTCTGATCGACCCTAATCTAATAATAGAAAATGTATTTATTGCACTCGGAAAAAAGTCTAGGCATCAACCATATTATTATAATTACCTACACTGAAGTAGAATAAGGTTCATACAGCGTACTTATAAGTTGTTTGGAAGTGAAGTCAGGATACCAGAACGCAATGGCAATATTTTAATAGAATAAGAAAACACAACTTTTTTTGACTTACTTAATCAACTTAAACAGCGGAATGAATGACGGTGAATTATTATTAATATATCTATAGTTAAAAAATTATATATCTAGTTATAAGGTGGTACGTCAGATACAAATACAAAACCGAGTTCTTCTACGAACAGAGAACATGTTATTCTGTTATAAACCCTACACATCGCGTCGTAAAATTATATCTATTATTGACTAGCTAGTGGTAGGTATACACTATACAATAAATAGAAACTATACAATAAAAAAATATACTTCACATCTCTGTCAACATGAATCGTCATACCAAATAACAAGTTGGGTAAAAAACAACCTCAGGGCTAAACTGTGGACAGACTTGTGTGACAGACTTGGCTACAAGGGTTTGTGGTCTGTTTGGCGAAACTAGTAAACTTGAGAATATAATGTCTAATAAAAATACTTATTCACGAAACTTTTTACACAATGACGATGAGATATCGAAAAATTCAAAACTAAAGGCAAGCGACGGAAATGTCCTTCTATTTATTAACAGAAACATTACTCTGGATATTATTTATTTATAGTTATTGAGCTTCAGACACGAGTCGTAATATTTATGACTATATTAATATCTCGCTATGAATCTATTCTTTATAACTATTTCCTTATACCTTCATAAACCATTAATATTTGATGACATGTGGGTGATGTAGGTATTTGACTACAAAATACATATACATAGCACTTACCGACTAATATTAAGGTTTGTTAGATTAGATTAGTACATCTTAATAAATAAAGTACATACCAACCTAACATACCTACCCAAGGCAAGATGTAAATAGTTTGCAAACTCTCGAAACACATATTTTTCCCAAGTAAAGACTAAAGGCCCTTTTACGGTAGGTCCCGACACTCTTCCAAGTTTACATGTCCAAAAAAAATTTAAAAACAAATAGGTACCTAAATAATACTAAAACCTATGTAACCTTTCCCTAACCTTTTACAGTAAACTACCTATCAACCTTTTCACACTCAAAGCTATAATCTAGTCTTTTGTGTCGATAAATAGGTAATAGCAACTGAGGGTCTATTGTCTGAATCAGACTGCCGGTGGGCTGATAGACAAGAAATCCGAAAAGTCATCGAGATTGGGCCTCTATAATAATGAAGTGAATTGGCGTTCTTCTTTTGTGTTTTTAAGTGCTTTTATTGATGGTAATAAAGTAATAGATTGTTTTCGACTTACTTATTTAAAAATGCGATTCACCAATAAAAAATATACAGAATAAAATAGTTAATAGATTACCAAGAACTTTTCTAACCGTTTCAAAAATGTCTGTCTACGTAAATCTACATTAGATACTTATTCTTGAGGAAATTGTCGTATGTGGTACGAAAGAGGCAGTAATCTAAAAGTAGATCTAAAATTACGCCATTACCGAACCTTGGGGGCATAAGGTACGAGGACGCGTAACTGCTTACAGCAAAGAGCTAGCTATTCACTGTGGCGCCACTCGGTCTGCGCCCCTCCGCCGGCGCCGTGCTCCGAGGAGGAAAACTTTCATCCTCATTCTCTATATAATTATATGAATTTGGGTCAATCCCGAAAATTACGAGATTGATAAATGCAAACTCTGGCAAAATGTTCTTAGAAAAATCATGTGGCTTTCACTACCAGTTGTCACTTGTGGTATTCTCAATCAAAAGCAAACAAATAAAAATTGAGATAAAAAGTTACTGATTACCTACTTACTAAGTTAATACTAGTGTGTACGATTACATGTTTAATTCCGATGGTAACGTTTAAATTAAGTGGAATTGGGTTATATAGATGTTTAATCAGTAAAAACTTTTAAATATTATAATAATAAGTAGATAATAGAAAACGACATCATCAGCATAGGTCTTCTCCAAGGACCTCCATAGAGACCGGTCCCATGCCACTCGCGTCCAGCGATTTTAACCAGTTCGTCGGATTAACTTCTAGGGATCCTAATAAAAAACATGCAACCAAAGTCGAGTCCAAACGAGCAATGAACATTTACGAGTAGGCAGTTAATCCTATGTTATGAAAATTTTAACAATCAGTAGCATTTAATCAATTGGATTTATTTACAGGCCGGAATTTCCAGTTTCTATGAAAGGTAAAATATTCCCATCACAAAATAGGTGGACAAGAAGATTGTTTCCGTGTTTTTCAATGCATGCAACTGCATCATGACGTTACCACACGAAGACACGAAACCGATTACACACGACACGACAACTAGCATTTGTGAATGATTCCATTCATTAGAAGGTTTTGCTCAGGCCGCGCTTCTAGGATACATTTATAAACCTACATTACATACGAGTATCACAAATATGTACACTAAAAATATTTCAAACGCTTTACACACGCAAACTGATTATTTTCAGTCAGTACGTGTATTCTATATTTTTAATAGGAATTCGTCCATATTAGCATATATACATGCACCTGATGCGCCTATAATAGTATTGTCTTCACCAAAAAGGTTTGTGAGCGAGAGAGAGAGCGGCCAGAGCCAAATGCTTATAATAGGCTTGCCTCGACGAGGGTGGAGACAGCCTCCGTATCGATCCCGGCTGAGCGGGCCGGCGTCGCCAGTAAACATCGCTACATTCCCAAACTTTATCTTATCGCAATAAGCTATTCGCCTACTGTACGACTTCAGATACGACTCGCATTACTACATATTAGTTTCACGTATGACTTTTATGACCGTAAAATTATACAGTTGTAATGTTTACCTATATAGGTCGGCTGTTATATAAGTAAGTACCAAATGCGAGATATTTTTAAAGAATTGATCTGCATTTTACTCATAAATTAATAATAAAAAAATTCCTTAGTACCTAGTGTAATTTCAGAGCTAAGTATTGAGTGGCCGAAAAAGCGTAATTAAGAGTAAGCAGGTGAGTTGTTCTCTGTTTTCAACTCAATTTAGCATTCATCAACAATAACGACTATAGTAGGCCTTTCACGCGATTACGTACTAAAAGCAAATATTGCTGACTCTCGCTAACTATTACGATGTTGGCAACACGCCATAAACTTTATAAAACTCATTTCTAACATTATACAACAATACTCTCATTTTTTGGGTTTATGGAATAAATTTTATTTCAACCCAGTGATACATGCATAGGTAGGTATAGGTACATACCTACATTACTCGTTAAAATGTGAGTGGTTTATAAGTGGTTTACAGTAACACCTGCTATTCTATTATAACACTTTAGTAAAATAAATATAATAGAACTGAAATAGGCAGGTATATAGGACACCTACCTACAGAAGTCATTGGTTTGGCATTTCTTTCTCCTTATAGATTATTTGGAAAGTTGCTACTAATTCTACGTATATTAATGAATATTATTTACTACATTATCACTTTCTTAATAATTATTACCAATTTATCTAGTAGCAACACGTAGCATTTATCAATCGTTATGTGCTACGATCCGTAGCATTTGCCGTAGCAGCCTGCTACGGTTCGTAGCGAAGTCTACGTTCAACTCTGACCTTTGCTTTAGTGGCACGACGTTCCAGTTAATTTAGACGCTGCTGACCTGGGCTTCCAGCGCTGAATTGAATCCAGCTTAGTAAATAAATAGTTTTGCAAAAAGTGTCACAAAAATAACATATATGAATTTTTTTATGCTTTTGCAATTCAAGTTCAAAAGCATCAGAAATTATAACTAAACTATCGCATTTTTTCTAAGTTGTAAATCCGAACTTTATTTGATTCATAATGACCAACTAAATTTTACGTTTGTTATTATTATATTTATGAATGTTAGAATATTTCATGCAAGTTTAAAGATAAAACTAATTCCCGTCATGGAAAATGTGATTCTAAACCATAATGTAGGTCGTCATTTCCCTAGGGTCGGCATGCAGGAGTAATCACTAGTTTAATGGGACCGACCACAAGCAATTTTGCTGCTATTCTATGTAATGGCAATATAATGAACGCCGATCACTGGCCAATTAAAAGTTCATATTTTAGACCTAAATGACATCGTGTAAACGTACCATGTCATTATACCTATGTATAAATCGTTACACAACGCTAATCGGTCGAAACCCTTAGCATTACTCATAAAATCAAAATTTTACTAGAACTAATTATACGCAATGAATTTAATAATTATTTTTAACATAATTAATAACAATAAAGGGTATCCAACATCGACACAAATACAAACCTTGGGTTGTCTGTTAAGATAATCACGGTATTTATCAATATCAATATTTCTGTGACCTAGTGAATAAGGGGGCTAATTTGAATACTGTATGTGACAAAATTTATATCCTTTTTCGATACATAGCTAACCGGTACTGGCCCATTTGTTACAACCAATTTGCTCATAGAATACGTGAAGATTAATTCGTGTATAGGTACATAATATAAGTAAGAAGTAGATTATAAAAAAATTTAACAAACCCCCGACAGTAAAACTAAAAGGCCCTCTAAAAAGTATAACAATAATAAAATCTTAATATTAGTTACCTAAGTAGGTATTAATATTTCTACAAAGAAAACGTCATGTCGGGGGGACCGTAGGTTTAGGTAGGTAGATTGTAAATATTAGGTAAGTACTTAAGTACAACTAAATGAAAAGCGGTCCCTCCGACATGACGTTTTCTTTGTAGAAATATTAATACTTAGGTAACTAATATTATGATTTTATTATTGTTATACTTTTTAGAGGGCCTTTTAGTTTTTATGTCGGGGGTTTGTTAAATTTTTAATTTATTTTTTTTGTAGACATTTGGTTTTCCATCCCCACTTTCACTCCCAATATTTTTTGAACGACTCAACCGATTTTCATTATGATTTCAATTTTGTAATGTACTCGTCACCCTCTTTCATTGGATACCCCACTCGAGTATATTTGTAGACATTTATTTTTACATCCCCTCTTTAACCCCCCCTAATTATTAAACTACTGAGCCGATTTTTATAAAACATAGCTAAGAACACTCCCGACATATACACCTTTCAAACAAAAAAAACAGAGTCAAAATCGGTTCATGCGTTAGGGAGCTATGATGCCACAGACAGACACACACACACACACACAGACAGACAGACAGACAGACAGACAGACAGACAGACAGACAGACAGACAGACACGTCAAACTTATAACACCCCGTCGTTTTTGCGTCGGGGGTTAAAAATAAAGTAAAAATCACTAAATAAATATCTAAAACCATCTTCATACTGAATGCGTTTTATTTGGTTTATAACTAGATATTTTTAGATATATTTATTATTATATTATATTTGTCGTGACTCGTCGAAATACGTGAAAGGCTAGTTTTTTATACATATTAACTGGGTGACGACAGTTAAGATTACGTCACGACGAACTAATTTAATTTGTGGCTAAGATATAATCTCGTCGGCCTAAAATGCGTAAAGCAATAGAATAAATTTTCTGTCCCATCACATTGAACCAAATTCGAGCGAGTGGCGCGGCTAATGACAGCAATTATGGAGTTGTTTATGCCCTATACAGCGCTATTAAACTCATCGGGATAAAATATATTGTAATCACGAATGGATAAAAAAGCAATCTTTTAAATATACTGCCACTTGATTACCCTTAAACCACAATAATTTTACACTCGAATGATACAATGTAACGAATTTAACTAGCATATGTTGATTTTATGCTAAAGTTTCAAGATCACTGCAGTTTGTTCAGTACCCATATTTGTAGCTCAACTAAGGCTGCCGCTTAGGCACAGCCTATTATAAATCAATTTTCACGAATGTCATTTTCGCGGAAGCATCAGAAATTATAACAATTTATCAGTTTCCTAAAAGTTACCTATTTATTAATAGACGACATTAACAAACTGACCGATTTTTTTACCGTCATAGATATATTTCCTTTATAAATAATATAAGGCCAATAATTTATTATTAAATTGGGTCATCTGAAACAACAATATGTGACACGCGGATGACATAAATAAACACATTACTAATTAGCGAATCCGCGGAGAGGGGGCGAGTGACAGCGGGGCAGTCCGCGAGCGTGAAACGTGACGTGTCATCCACATTTAGCACGAATGCGCCGGCAGCTGGCAGCTAGCAGCAAACGCTACCACTATTACCACTTTCCCTTAGATCATCAGCCTATACCTACTTTAGGGACAGTCAAATGAATAAAGAACTTAACTAATATATAATAATATGAATCGCAATAGCAAGTAAATGATAAATAAAGCATCGCGCGTTGTCACTTTCGTGTCAAACCTAGCACGATACTTACATGACGTACCTATTGTTCATTATAGTCTGCCCAGTTTTGCAAGTGTTCTTCTAATAGCGTGCGAGTGCAGAGCTCCCCGGCACGACAACAAGCGGAAACTGAGGTAGAACACCCGAATGAGAATGTCTCACGCGAGCCAGAGTTGTTAGGTTTATACATGCACTTGAATCTCACCAAGTTGTTTGTCAAATTTCGCTTTCGTCTAGGCGCGTAGTTGTATCTATCCATAAGCTGACCATGTGAATTCTAGGCTATATAAGTACTAAATTTACACATAAGTATCTTAAATAGTAATAATAACTTTAGAATATAACTATGACGATATATAGAGGCTCTTTTGAACATTACTTACATATACTGTAAATCGACAACACGTTCAGAAAATAAGTTAAGGTAGGCTATTAAACCTACTTGTAAAATGTTTCTTTTGATAATATTGTAAAAATGAAGAAAAAGTTATAACTCGCCAGCGGTGACAAAGGCTTAACGATCACAAATACTGTCCTCATAATGTAATTTAACGATCGGACCGTTGGCTGTCCAGGGTTGAAAATAATGACTACAAAACTTCCCTCGCGTGCACGAGCCCGTGAAGGGAAGTGGTTTTTGTTCAGAGCGCACAGGCGCGGCGGCCATTTGTCTGTCACTAACTCGGCGGCGTCGGTAGTGTCAACAGGTAGGTCTCCAAATTTATTCGTACGACCACAGGTACGACACTTATGGACATTTTTTAATAAAGGTACCCGCGTCATACAACTGAAATTGCATTGTAATAGGTACCTTCCGTAGGTACCTACTTTTGACATTTACGGTTATTGTATCATCTGAATTCGGATCCGTCGGAATCGTGTAAATACTAACGTTTGTAGTACACAGCGGTGTTAACTCTCAGTCAATTTTTGGGTAGGTACATCAAATGCAAACATTAGATCTAAATTAGTCACGTGGATGATAGGGTCGGCGTCCTTTGTTGCAATTTAGAGCAACGAGGGCGTCGATCTGGCGACGCGCGTCGTGCCGCATGAGCGTGTGACGATATTGCGGTGTCGCGGTTGGTGACACAAACTGCGCAGGAAACAAGATGTTTTCCGTCTCTGAAATAACGCAGAGTCGCCGTGTGGCGCCGCCGTAGGTCAAGACGAGTATTTTCGTGCTCGCCTTGATACAGGGCTACCGCATATCATACGCGTCAGTTTAATATTAACTCTTTCGTCAGTCACCGAACTCGCTGGAACCGCTTAGCGAATCTGATGTAAATGTTAATCCTCTGACGACTTCCAGACGACTAGTTCCGGACCAATTACATAAGACACCTCCTCTGAGATCTGTAACTCTGCGTTGTAAAAACTAAACCTACCAATCTACCATTATCCCATTATCTCCCATGCTACATACTTATATGTAACTAGCTTTTGCCCGCGACACCGTCCGCGTAAAATTTCATACAACATTCCATCCCCCCTTTTAACCCCTTACTATCTGTGTACCGAATTTCATTTAAATCGATTAAGTACATAATTTTAGCGTGAAAGCGAGACAGTCAGAAAGAGTTACTTTCGCATTTATAATATTAAGTTAGGATTAAGATACAGTAGAACTCCAATTATCCGAACTCCGACTATCCGAATCGCCGATTATCCGAATCACAAAAAATTGGACTTGACTTGTCTTAACTTGCCGTTGTGCCTACACTGACTTCCCCCCGCGTGTGTAGGCACTGTGTGTAGGCTGCCCGAAAACGGTTGAAGACCGCAAAACAGCTTACATTGACGGAGATGTTTAAAAAACAATGATTTTTATTTCTAAACTTGTACATAAGTACTTACATTTTATTTATATTTAAGACATGTGAAAATTTCATGTTTCTTTCATTTAATTCAATAAAAAAATAGTGCAATATCAAAACGTAGCTTTTGCAATTTTTTTTAAAAAAATCCGATTATCCGAATATTTGATTATCCGAATGGGTCCCGGTCCCCATTAATTCGGATAATTGGAGTTCTACTGTAGTTTGTTTTCAAAACATGTTCTTCATCTACCTACATCATTGTGTATTCGAGCCATGCGCAAATAAATATATAGTGAAAAGAATTTAATATGAAACATTTATAAGTAAAGTCGCGTAATCGATGTGTCGAGACATTGACCTATCTATTTGCACTAGTATCGAAATTAGCTGTTACGTGTAGGTATCTATCCGTGCAAGTATAGCGGTCTATTCGGATCATGTCGAGTGCGAGTGGAGATATTTTCGCCAGCGCAGCGCAGCTGTCAGATGCGACCGCGACTCATTTGGCACGTGGATCTACGCACCTATTTCAAAACATTTCTCTCTCTTTAAACGCAACATAAAATTTCTTCATTATAATCATATGATGCAGGCTCCTACCTATATTCATACAAAAAATAATGTTTATTAGCAGATTATAAGGCATTTTCCATATGAAGGCATTTTAATAATTACCTACGTAGGGTACCTACACTGTCATTTACGATTGGATTATTAAGTACGATGAATACAATTTTTGGTTGCGTAAACGTAAAAGGTCCCAAGATATGAAGCCATTTGATAGTAAATCTGTATATTGTCACATAGTTAGGTAGGTACTGTTTTTTACCCTAATGTTGTAAAAAACATTTTAGTGATTTACCTATACAAGATTTACAATAACATCATTCGTTGTATTTTTGTATAAATCACTTTAGCTACGAATACAGGAACTGTAAAGTTTACGAAACGAGTAAAAAACTAGGTAGGTACTTCCTGACCTACTAAATCGCATTCCTTTACACCACAAAGGGAAAGACAATAAATGATTGTAACGGAACTATGAGAGGTTACTTAAGTTAGCTATGACGCAGGTAGGCAATAGCTGATGGGCACCCTCAAGCAAAATTCCAATTTCCAGTGTAATTTTCATTTACTTAAAACATCGAACGATACCTTAAACTTGACTTTGGGAGCAGGGGCCCGCCCCGATACCGCGCGATGCCATAAAGTGTCCAATTTAATGGCTGTCAATAATGACCGAATTTACGAGCCGTACCTACTACCAATTTACGACACATTGGCAACTAGCCGATCCACATCGTGTGCTCATTGCACTCTCTGTTTCATACACGGTCCGACAATGAACAAAAACAGAACCGTGTGTTAAGATGTAATGGCATAGGTATATGTTTGGTCCTTATTTTCCAGGCGCCGCGCTGGGCATACGTAGTACCTACAAGCATATGGATTAGTATTAGGTTTTACATTTTAGAGTAATAATAGATTTCAATAGAATATAAAACTTGAATTACCTACTAAGATACTTTAACATTGGTATATAAAATTAATTACAGGTATAAACCACTACCTACTTTATATTTTTGGCAAATAATCCCGTGGAGACAAACCCAATTAGTGCACCCGATAGCTAATTGTAGTTCGTTCACGATACGTCAAAACAATCGATGGACTGGAGAATAAACCAATTAATTCATGTATAGAAGTTTTTATGAGTTTTACGAGCATATACTTACCTAAGTACCTATTGCACTTAAATAAAAAAGCGCATAAAATAGGTCGTTATTTAAAGATTACCTGGATAATGAAAAATTGTTTTTATTAAAAATATATGTATGTCAAACTCGATCGCTACCAAAACACTCGTATTTTTTCTAAAATTGACAAACCTTTTGGAAGAATCTTGAACGAATATCTTTTCTTGTGTTTGATAAATTCGTATCCTGACTGCTTTTACTGAGCGGCCAGATGCGCCGATTTCAAGGGCCCTGGAAAGAAAAAACAATATCTATTTCTAAAAAAATACACTTTAGTATATCGCTAAAATACTTAGAACATATAGTAATAAAAATAAAGAAAATATAATGTCCATTAAGATTATATCACTAAACCATAAAGAGTTATACCTATCTGTTCTAAATACAGATTTTTTATGGCATAGTTGAAATTATTAATAATCACATTTCACTTTGAAGTTTTATAAAAACACGAATAAATTTTTTTATAAATTCGGGACTCTTTACCTCAAGCTTAAAATTTTAAGACGCATATATTATTGTCTTAATTATAATAAAACGTTTATTGACCTGGGAATGTAAAGATATTATATTTTATAGCATAAAAACTGATTCAGTGATATTTGGAAACGGATGGACCATTTCTTAAAACATTTTAAGCCTCAGATGAGAGAGATATTTTTAAGTGTTGAAAACATTGGTGAGAGACTTTAAGTGCACTCGATGAGGCATGTCGGCAGTCGCTGAAGAGAGGCTCTGGGTTAACGGCAGCCGACGATCGGAATCTAGATCCATGATAGGTATTAGGTAGGTAGGCGATTCCCGTAGGTATACCTACCTACGTGAATCGCATGTGAATCATTCGCCAATAAGATTGATACTTGTGAAAATTTTAAATCCGAATAAACTGCTGCAACTGCAACAGCTGCAGGTAAATTACTTTAGTCTGGCAAAAAAAACACTTACCTAAATACAATCTTATAAAAACAAAGGCTAGAGAAAACCGTTAGAAACACGTTGGCGTCCCGCGTCGTTTTGACAGACGCCTGACGCTCTACGCGCAGTTAATATACGATTAACTAAGCTGTTCCTTCAAATTTATCCGCTACTACTAGGGTAATTTGAACGCTAATAGAGCCGACCTTGGCAGTCGTAAATATTTATAACATCTTTACGGCGACGGTCAGTGTGAATGTCTTCTAATTCTGAACTATTTCGTTTGATAAATAAGAGCACGGTAATCATTTATAGAAATTCGGGACCTAATAACTCCTAGGTGTTTGATTATAAAAAAATAGTAAGGTATCGCTGCTCATACTGCGGTACAAATTACCTAATGCTTGTTATTATCAAAAAGGACAAAAAAATATCGAGGAATTTTATGAAAAGATAAGCTCATTTATTCACATGAAGATAGATGTTTGTTAAGTACTTACTAAAAACACTAAAATGTATCATTAGTGGTGAAACAGCAGAAAAACTGGAGTACTACGAGTAAACGCTTGCATTACTGAAGCTGCTCAACAGGGGCTTGATAGGACCCCAATGAAGCTAATAACGTCCCTCTACTTGTCTACATGACACACACGCTCTTCTCGACACTCGCTCCCTAATGATGCGACGTGTCATAGCACAGTGCGCGGTCTGCGATAATAATCTTGCATGTTGTTTATTTTTTGTTTACGGAAGTAGTAAGGTGACATATTTATAAATTATGTAAATGATAATAAGAATAGCTTAAATTTTCATAAGTATAAATTACTGTTTCGCTAGATTAATGATCAATTATAACCGCCGAAAAAAAACTAAAACACATCAGAAAACAATAGCGCACTGAAAAGTAAAAAATAATAATTCTGTCTTTTATAACGACTATTACTTTTGTTGTAACGTCTGATATTTTTATAGTCGGTGCCAGCTGGTGCAGCAACTCTTCACTCTCAACTCACTAAGGTGCTCAAGTTTGTTTGAGGCTGGCACCGACTCCAAAAATATCAGACGTTACAACAAAAGTAATAGTCGTTATAAAAGACAGAATTATTATTTTTTACTTTTCAGTGCGCTATTGTTTTCTGATGTGTTTTAGTTTTTTTTCGGCGGTTAAATTTTTTTATTAAAAAGTTATTATTTCATAATTTTCTGTGACCATACTTTATACAAATTATTACATGCTTAATTTTTAATTACTTTTGAAATAGTTACCTACCTTGTTTTTGTTATTAACTTTCAGTAAACAATAAATTACTCCTATTATACCACCCTTAGGGTAGGATTTTTTTTTCCAAAATTATATGGGATCAACTTTGAGGTATGCTCTATCCAATAAAAAAAGAATTATCAAAATCGGACTACTCTGTAAAAAGTTACGCGTGGTCATACGATACAATCGGCGTGAAAAATAAACATCCCTTATTTTCCTACCCTTAAGGTTGGATTTTTTTTTCCAAATTATAATGGGAGCCAACATTGGAGTATACTCTTTCCAATAAAAAAAGAATTATCAAAATCGAACCACTCTGTAAAAAGATATGCGTGGTCATACATTAAAAAAAAAAAAAAAAAAAAAAAAAATATACGCGTCGAATTGAGAACCTCCTCCGTTTTTTTCGTCGGTTGAAAAGCTATTACCTTTCGAAATTGCTGAAATATGTGTATATTGGTAGTAAGGTAGGTATGCAGGTAGGTAGATAGGTATTATAAAATACAAAAAAACTTAATAACCGAACGCCGTAAAAATCCTACACCTATTTATGTAGGTACCTACTAAATTGGTACCATAAGGTACTTCTTGGTTTTTTCGTTTCGTAAGAAGTTTACAGTAGATTTAGAGAATAGAAACCGCACTGTACCTGCGGTTGCACGTTTTTTAAGCCAGCAGCAGGTGATGACGCCGTTAATGAGTATTTATCACTCTGACCGCAGCCCGGCGAGGCGCGGTGATCACTAACACGAATTAGGAACGTTTATTATCATACACATCATAATTATCCTGTGTTTTCAAGGAACGAGGTAACGACCGGTAGAGTCAGCATTGTTTATGCAATAAAACACTTTATTGATGTCTTTAAATGCGAAGATACCTACTTGTCGTAGATGTTTTTCTTTGTTCTATTAGATTTATTATTATTTAACTTTAAGACTAATATTATATATTAGTCTTAAAGTTGCAATACACAGGCCGGTATCAATAAATTATTCCTGTACCTAGATTTGATGCTTCAAATAGTCAAACAGGATATTATTGAGTAAATACTACATACATGTGTAATATAAACAGTATTCAATTCCTAAAATCTATATTTAATTCTATCGACACCACGGCACCTATACGTCGATTCGCTATATTTGCAGTTAATAAATAAACCACAAGGAAAGACCAATAGGTACTTAACTATAAATATCTATCCAAATAACTATAACTATAAATATCTATCCAAATAACTATAACTATAATATATGTGACGAGGATCTATTATTATAGGAAATTGATGTGCTTAAATTTACCTTGTTAAATTTATTCAAATATACTACATGCCGTAACAAAGGCACTTAATTTAACATTCATATATGCTTGTATTTATACATACCTATTCTACCACTAGAATCTAGACTAATGAACCAATTTATATAACCCGATGAGAATAATATTAGTTAACATGTCGAGTAACATTACAACGAAAAATTTTCAACGGACTTATTATTTATAGTACGTAGGGTTTGTCATTACTCATCTACCTACTATCTACCTACTCCTGTATCTATTGTTGACCATTTAGAACAAAGAAGAGCATCTTTCAACATAAATCGTATATAATAACACGACACTTTCATAGCGACTTGTCATACATAATTTCGGAGCAGTAATACGAGGCATCCTAGAAAATTGCAGCAAGAGAAATGATGACGCAATGAAACGCATAGGTATAGGCTGAAAGCCAAATGCACTGCGTAATGGAACGCATCTGCCCTAGCCGTGACGCGTACCCAGAAATATACTAGAGGCAGTGACACTAGGCCCTGGGGACAGCTGGCCGGTTATTTTCTGTTATTGACTGTTGTGTAAAGTTCGTTCTAGCTCTAGGAACTAATATGATCAGTTGTAAGGTCTGGTGGACTGCCAGCACTCAAGTGCCAACTAGGTGAAATATCAGTGGATACTTAGGTAGGTAGATTACCTTTAGATACGCGGCAGCATCGGTTCGACGGTCTGTCTACATCCCGTAAGTAGGTAGATATTATGAAAGAAGATTATGGAAAATATTTTGAATTACAGGTTTTATGGAAGTAAGTACCTATTAGCTACAAACAAAATATCAGTGGGAATGGGAGGTCACCTTATAATTTATATGCAGTAGCAAGCTAAACACTTCTTAATAATTAAAAATAATTTTGCAATAAAAATATTTCATTTAAATGTCAATATAATTGGAATAAAACAAAGTAATCATATATGATGACGTTTCGAACGCTCAACAATTCCCATATTCATAGCCGGCTGAGCTCCGATAGTCTAGCACTAAAATGGTATTTTCATTATGCAAACTACTTGATTTTGGAAATTACAAAATTTCTTTTCTAAGATATGAAATATATAGATATATATATAATAATTTATGTTGCTTTCGCGGTTATTGGCTTACCTAATTGTTTATACCCTTGCGCCTTCATTGCAATATTTAACTTTGTAAGTATTATGAAGCCATACTTTGGTTCTGTTTTGATCAGTCGGAAAGCTACGAAGCTCTTATTCGTAGCGCAGGTCGGAAAAGGGTAATAAATTGCTACGGTCATATCTGAAGCAAACATCTTCGAAGGCCTTTGAAAATGGGTCACGGCTGGCGCCAACGAAATAGCGAATGCACGGGAATGGAAAATAAAATACTTATCTATATATTAGAACTACTTTTATAAAGATTGCTTATAACTTCAGCTGAGCAACTTTAATATTTCTACACGATAAAAAAATGTTGTATGTACCTACCTTTCGCAGTTAGGTTAAATTTACTATCTGCTATAATTGTCCCATATCGCTTGTCTATTCAACAACTAGCAATTCGTGTTATCAGAAGTGGATAACTGCATGCTGCGCTTAATATGAAATATATTGCTTATAGATACGTCGCTCTGTTGATAAGTATCCACCTACCTATTAGACTATGGGCCCATGTTAAAAAAATGATGGGTCATTTGAACCACCAGATGACCTATGTAGAACGATATAAGAGCATAAAATAATAAGATTTAGCATTGTGCCGTCACTTGTAAGCTGTCCAACTGAGTGTAGGTGAGAATTCAAAAGTACAGGTAGAGTGAGTACATTTTGGTCATATATTTTTGAACGGCATTGTTACCATCGATAGATCCATGAAAAATAATACTAAAATGCGTAGTGCCGTAAAAAAATGGTGATCCAAAAAGTCGGAATTTTTTTTTGATTTTCCGACAATTTCCAGGGTGAATTTGGTCATTTGATACAGTACGGCATCAGTTTCATACTATTTCAATACTGCTTCTAATCCATCATTCCGCAACGCCGTAAAAAAATCAAGCGACAAGGGGAAAAAACCGAAGGTTGCAGCCCCTCTCTTTCCGTGGTCCAGGGGTGATTTGATAAAGTACGGCTTCGGTTCCACAACATTATCTAGCACTTAAAAGTACTATTAAAAATAATGCCGTCAAAAAATGATTGTTCATTTGAATGTATATCAATAATTATCTTAATTTCATCGTATTCTTGATTTATAAAGCTGTAAAATCATTTGACCCTGTACGGGAACTATTTTTCTAACATAATATTGTAAAATACAATTGTTATATAGTATTGCCGTTCAGCAGAAACTGTTCTGAAAAAAAATATGGAGAAATACAAAAACTGAAATTTTGCAAATTATTTCAGTAATTTAAATATCATATATTAATGAAATATAGCAGTTTTCTACATTGTATCCCATGTTTTAAATAGTATTAACATAAATAAATTAGGAAAAAATGATGCCGTAAGTACATTTTAATGCAGACCATATCTTTTAGGTTCATGAAAATGACGCTACCATTTTAAGGGTACTTTATGGCCATCTGATACAGTACGGCATTAACATATTTTTGAAGAGAACAATTGATAATATGATAAAATCACTATGACGTCTAACTGAAATGAAACGGTTCCTCATCCGGTGCCGTTACGTCACAGACTTTTTGAACCAACGAAAATGTACGGCATATGAAAAGATATTATCTATGCATAAAATACTTTCGAAATAAATTAATTTGACGTTGTGTCAAATCACCCTCTGGACCACGGAAAGAGAGGGGGTTGCAACCCTCGGTTTTTTCCCCTTGTCGCTTGATTTTTTTACGGCGTTGCGGAATGATGGATTAGAAGCAGTATTGAAATAGTATGAAACTGATGCCGTACTGTATCAAATGACCAAATTCACCCTGGAAATTGTCGGAAAATCAAAAAAAAATTCCGACTTTTTGGATCACCATTTTTTTACGGCACTACGCGTTTTAGTATTATTTTTCATGGATCTATCGATGGTAACAATGCCGTTCAAAAATATATGACCAAAATGTACTCACTCTACCTGTACTTTTGAATTCTCACCTACACTCAGTTGGACAGCTTACAAGTGACGGCACAATGCTAAATCTTATTATTTTATGCTCTTATATCGTTCTACATAGGTCATCTGGTGGTTCAAATGACCCATCATTTTTTTAACATGGGCCCATAGTCTATATGTTCTATAGGTAATTATAGTTAGCTCTTCTATCTAGAAGTGCGAACCATTTTAGTGTTAAAGGTACCTAGCTATACCCATGTACTATTAGGTAGGTATATATATCAGGTATACTACATATCTGGTATAAGTATCTACTCGTATACCTAATAGTTAGTACATACCTACCTAATAATTTCTTATGCCTTCGCAGTTATTAGGTACCTACGCATCGGAATGAAACAACGCTAAAGTTTTTAGGATTCCATAGCCAAATGGCAAAAACGGGACCCTTATAGATTCGTCATGCCTGTCTGTCTGTATGTCTGTCCGTCTGTCCGTCCGTCCGTCCGTATGTCACAGCCAATTTATTCCAAAACTATAAGAGCTACATTATTAAAATTTGGTGCGTAGATGTATTCTGTAAACCGCATTAAGATTTTAAAATAAAATCAGAAAAAAATCCAAAATTTTTGGGGTTCCCCATACATAGAACTGAAACTCAAAATTTTTGAAGTGAAAACTTCTTTAGCGGCGCTGAGCACTTTTTTTGTATGGGTAAAAACTTTCAAACTCGCATCAGGGTCACGTGATGCTGATTGAAAAAGCGTAAGATCGAGGGGAAGGAAGAGGAACTAGTATCTCCCTCTCTTTCTACTGTGCCTGAGTTTGCTGCTCCGTTTAGGTGGCACAGGGCGCTTGCGCGATTGTCGTGTGTGTTTATGTACAGCGTGCCACGCGTATCCAAGGATGGTGACAAATTGTCATATTTGCGTACGATAGCGCAATAAATAAACATTGTATTCTACCTCATAAATGATAGCACTTTTGTACTTATAATTAAACATAACGTTCATATTGAAGTTTTCACTTCTGCCGGCACTCCCGGAGTGCTATTTTTTTTTTTCATCAGACCTATACGTGTGGTGTATCTATGGGTAGGTATTTTAAAATGATGTTGAAGTTTTTAACATCATTTTTTTCAAAACTGAATAGTTTGCGCGAGAGACTATTCCAAAGTGGTAAAATGTGTCCCCCCCCCCATCGTAACTTCTAAAATATGGGCATGATAAAACTAAAAAATATATATGATTTGTATTACTATGCAAACTACTAACGAAAGTTAGTTTTAATGAGATCTAAACAGTAAGTAGTTTTGTTTTTAAACGTCATAAATCAAATTACCTACCTGCTGCTAGTGCTGCTACGGAACCCTTCATTGGCGAGTCCGGCTCGCTCTTGGCCGGTGATTTGGTAGGTAAGTAAATGGAAATATATCCGCAGTTTGTTTATTTGCGTGATTTCAACGACGAAAATATTGAAATGAAATCAATATTTATGTTGGAAAACTGACCGTCAAGGTTTTCATATTAAAAATACAACATGTGTCATTTGGTTTCTACCACCAACTTTTTCGCTGAGAAAAATGACAACATGCCTATTGCCTATTTACTTACATGGAATATTACTACAAAAAAATAGGTAATTTTGTACTAATATGCTCGATAGATTGATACGCCTGCCTTATCATTATAAACCAAAAATCAATGTACATAATGGAAATTGTTGGATTTTTTATATTATTTACGGAGTTGAAACCACGTCGGTGACCATTAAGACATTTAAATATCTTATATCTTTATATGTAAAATTTCAGGAATCGTGTAAGAAAATTTACACTACCCACCAACTTATTTAATTCTCGAGAAATTAGACGTACCTACCTACTTGCTTAAATTTATATTGGAAAATCTAGACAATGTTAAATGCTACATTTTTCCATAGGAAATCCTACCTAATAAATTTCATCATATTGTTTGTCTGTTTCTCCTTTTTGAAAAACAGGAAGACAATAATGTGAGGGGCGCTGCATTAATCCATGACTTTATAAATAACATCACCGGCATCGACCTCTCAATAGAATGCGATTAAGCCCACAGCCTTGATAATCGCGTCGCGCAAGCGGTCGCGGATTTGGCACGGGCCCTCTGCCGGTCGCGAGCAGTCGCGGGCAGCCGCGCCGCTGCTCTCCACATCGCGCCGCCCGCGCCATGCGTATTGCTAACGAGATCGACCCATTACGCACCCGTACACGAATTACACGAATTGCTCGCGATTCAAACGAATCAACAAATTGTATCACATATATCGAGACAAACGTACCACCTCAAACTGTTAAAGTAGGCGAATTTGGTTTATACCTAACTGAAAATACTAGGCCACTATTGAAAACCGTTACGTACCTACCTACTCTAAATTGAAAAATAGACGTTTTTTAATAGACGTACGCAAACCCTGTGTTGGAATTTTGTCTAGCGATATTATGACTACCTATACATATTTTTAGATACACCACAGAAAGCTAATGTACCTACCTACTGATAAATATATAAAGACTTTTCTACCCATCAGATAGAGGTATGGATTGAAAAACAGATGGTATTCATAAAAGCCATTTAATTATCAAAATTTTAAAATTTAATTACACGCGTACCTACACATAAGGTAGGTATTTACATCATAGATATTTCATATTACTCTCAATAAAGTGTTTGAAAAGAATAGTTCAAGGTTCTAACAGTCAAGAGCAAGATATGCCAAGAAAACATTAGTCATCTGATCTTGAAATTCGTAACACGTTCCTACGATGCTATTATTTTTTTTCATTCCAACACTCAAGTCAATATATCGCTAAGCTAAGAGCTAAAGCTTCGTAATTAAACCATTCTAATTTACTTCCCGCGACTTTATGACGTCACTTATAAAAGAAAACTACTTACATAATTTCATTTCCGTAAAATATTAATCTAACTGGCAGCATTAAAAATAATCTAACATTTCGCTTTCCGTGGAAGATTTGTTTTGATTCCGGGCGAGCATTCCATTCATCTACCTACTCCGCCGTCGTAAACATTTCCAACTTTCTGACAAATAACGAAAGCGTCTAATTATGCCGTTAATAGAATAAGAAAATTAGAAATTTCTATCTTACTTGAACCACAGTAGAAACATCGTTTTGTGTGACACCTGTTTACATACCTACCCTACAGTATTTTTATTTATTTACTATTTCCTACGTAAATGCCAATACACAATACATACATACAAAGTCTGTTACCTAATTTAAATTAAAATGCAACAATATGCTGTTCAGGATCAAAATAGTCATATATACCACCTTTGAGTCATATTACTACAAACTTTTTGGAAATATGACTCTAAGGGAGCAAAGAGTAGGTACCTATTACGAAATGTATTTGACTGTTGGCTTCCGAATAGCGCAGATTGTGAGTATCTACCAAACACGCACTTCGTAGGAGTCGATGCGGTGGTAAGTAGGTATAATACCTGATAAATTACATAATCATGATTTGATTGTTAAATCAGTTCCTCGCGATGACCGACAATAGCCTCGTGACGCGGAGGGCGGCCGCAGTCCGCGTGCGGCGGGCGGGAGTGCACGCGGACCGCCCTTTGTTCATGCCGCTATTTGTCGTCGCGCGACTGCGATCAATATCCGCTCTACATACACATGATACCGAATTAAATGAATATCAAGATAATATCAAAATAATGCACTCTATAACTTCATACTATACTACTGCAAGTTTATAAGAAATACCACATCAACCACGATCGACCGCTACGGGCATAGATTTTCAATGTACCTACATTGATTTTATATAATTTTTATATGAAATTTGCGAGTTCTACTTGAAAATCGAAACACTTGTTCTACTAGCGTTTCAACCGCTCTCTTTCCTGGTCATATTAATAACTGTTTTATTTGCCTGTAGTCTGAAAACTTCTTTCAGTTATGTATTAAATTTCCGGACTTTAGGCTAATGCTTAATAATCCGAACGGTAAAGTAAAAGCTGTTAAAACGTTGGTAGATAAATGTTTTGATTTTTTAATCATACCTACTCATGACACGAAAGTTTTTATGCCATAAGTAACAAAGTTAGTTTACCGATTTTCATAACAGTGTATACAAACATTCAGATAAATAAATTACATACCGTGTAGTAACTAATTCGTATAAAATAATACTTCGGTACCTATTAAAATACTTAATCTCAAAAAGAGATACTTTTTACAGGCAGATTATTAAAAAAAAACCTAAACCACTCTCGCTTATCCTCGCTTGGATAAGCACTTAAACCTTAATTAGTTAAAGCTCCAGTAATTACTGACTACTCGGATTCCATTCATCAATGAACACGACCTTTTAAATAAGGGAAAAAATGAATCAAGTAGTAGCTAGTGTAAAATAAGAGTCACTTTTCTTAAAATGGATTGTAATCAAAATCAACAAGCAAATTTTACAATATTTTAGCATCAACCAACCAAACTCTAAAACTGTCAAATTTAAACATATAAAAAAAACATAAAAACTATAAACAGCCAGTAACAAATTAAACATAAACCAAATAGTTCCTATCGGCAACAGCTAGGTAGGTAGGTATAATCAATTCTGATTCTATGAATTAACGTTTCTCAAAGAAAGAAAAGTTTGATGCAAATATGGAGACTATTTAACTGGTACGGAATATTTCTTACAATCCCATTAGGTACCTTCCTACCCAATGCGATCAACTCCGTTAGGAACACAATTATTAAAATCCGCTTTAATTGGAATTATAAACTCGCGTATGTTTATTTTGTACTGACGTTTCGAAAACATTACAGTTCCTACATTCGAAAGAAGCAGGCTGAGCTGACACCAGTGTTAGATAATCACAATTATGAATTAAAATCGTTATGATTGTTTTTATTCCAAAATCAGCTTTGTTCCAATTTAGGTGTAGTAAGAATGCAAAGGTGGCGCCGAGCGACCCGGCGGCGGGCAGGGTGGAACACTGCCAAAACGCGAAGCGTGGACCGTGGAATTAAATTCGTAATGTTTAGGTACGCTACGTTTTTACTCTCTTTCAAAGATTTCACACAATGAATAAGATACCTAAGTACTTGAAATAATATATCTGCCTTATATAAAAATAATTTAACTATCTTTAGGCACACCTACTGACCTGTCCTAAACTAAGCTAAGCTTACAAAGATACATCTAAACATTAATAACTCATAACTGAATGACGTCTATCTCAAACTTGTTTCGAACCTGTAACCTTCAGTTTCGAAGTTATTAAGGGGGTTTAACCACTAGATAATAATTATGACGTCTTATTCACTTGATTTTAAATTATTGTTATTCGAAGTCTGAATCACGAATACAAACTTGATTTATATGATGTTTAAACACGACCTACGGATATCATACCTTTAATCAAGAATAATGTATATACCTATTACATGTTTTGGTATCATTTCCTATTTGAAAAATACAATATACCTGGTCTACTTAATAATATCTGATACTTTCGGGGTTATTACACATTGGAATAGAACACTTAAAACAGATTTAAGTCGAGTACTTATATTAATTTCTAGTGTTTAGTGTTAGACTACCGTCAGTTCAGTCGGCTACGAATATTGGATCAGTAAAGTTTTCGAAGCGTATATGTATAAATTACGCGATAAGTAGGTACGCGAGTTAAATCTGATTTAGTAATTTTATTCCAACAATACACTTTATTACAATAAACACTTGCTGTTATGGTATCACAATAACATCAGTAAATAGGTCAATTGAAGAAGCGATTATGAAGGCTTTCAATAGATCGTCCTGCGACAGTTGGAGGGCCGCCAGTGGACTCCCACGCTCGTTCCACTTAAAAGAGTACACTCACGTCCGACGCCGGAGTATAACCAGAACTTAAAATCAATGTAACCGAAACAGTGTTTATATCTATATTCAATTAAGTACATAAATATATTTACGTAAAATGCAACATAACATAGGCCCTCAGGTTTCAATTAATTATACATTAATGCATTTTAGAATCAAGCCTTAGGAGCGGCAGAGACAAAAGTTTCTATCTCCATAACATCAAATCTTTGGATTGTATGTTTAGTTATTTGAGCCAAAGTATGGTTTGATGGCATAATATGTAATTGAAATGCTTTGGGCGGTGGTCGATAAAAATATCTGAAAGATTATAATATTTGGTGGTTCATTACGCCTTAGCTTTGTAGAACTTATGACCACAGTGAAAGTTTTATAGTTTCATATTAAGGTAAACAATAACATTTCAACTATAGGTACCTATCTATACGGAGCATCCACACTCCAAAGTAATAATAGCATTGTAAATATTTGTTCACAAATATTTATTACTATAGCTTCTACCAGCGACTTCGTAGAATTAGTATTTCGAGTAAAATTTTACACATCGCACCTTGATAATCAGAACGTCACTATACGAAAAACGCACTTTTTAGACTAATAATGCCATCTAGTTGGGCTAACAGTAAACTACATAATACAGAGACACTGGTGGCTCTAACTCCACTTACAGCGCCTGGGGGCGCTAGTGTCGCTATGTCGTTTAGTGGGGATGAGACCTCGACTCATCGGAATAGTGGCGTTTTATCATTAGCAACGCGTGAATTGACAGTGATAGAGGTTTCTCGACGAAGAAGCTCGTCATTTTTGGTTTAATGCCGTTACGTCTTAAAATTATCACGAAAGTGTGGTCTTTTTTAACGGAATAATGATCCTATACGAAAAATGACACTTTAACATAACGTATTTTTTTTTTATTTTGCAAATAAAAATTTAAAGTAATAACGTCACTTTAGTCTTAATGTCAGTATTCTTTTTATAATTCGTTTTAACTACGACAGGGTTATTGTATTATTTTGTATAGTGTCACTTTAACCAGTTTGTTGTAAATCACGGAAAATAAATTTTAATCAAAAGAGAGAGTCACTTCAGATATAGTGACGGTAATCTTAACTTGAATCGAAACATTTTTGTTGTACCTAATAATGATACTATTTGTTATTGTAGTTTTATTATAATGAAAAAAAGCTACAGTACCATTTACTTATCCTCCTCATCTAAAAACTGTTGCCAAATCACGAAAACTAATAAGAGAACTAGAAGCAAATTTCCTAATGCCAAAAACCTCCTAATCTGTAGGGCAGTTCTAGCACTTCTTCATCATCTAGCTCTGTCAATTCTTCTACAAGCTTCTAGTAGTTAGATAAAGTGTCTAACTAATGTACCTAATCATTAATTGTTGTATTATGTTATGTGTTATGTATGCCTTCAAGTACTGTCACGGAAACTTTTAGTGTATGTTCTGCAACGCCTGCAAAAATGTGTGACTTTTACCAAATAACTGTTTAAATATTTGGTGATTGTTAACTGAAATTCGGTTTAACTCATTATTTTGCTGCTCTGCATAATGCGGCGCTTATTTACCCTTCTTCATCTTCAGAGGATACAGAACCTATGAGATCTGAAAATGCCCGAAACGAATTACAGTTTGTCATCAGTTTTTTCACTGTAACTTCGAATGCAAGCGAATCTTTCAATGTAATTCTAAGATATTACATTACGTAATTATTGGATAAACCATTATTAAGATTTAAGAAAGCTTCTCAAGCTGAAATGTACGTAAAATTTTTAAAATTGAATGTTGTGATGGTTTTATTTAACAACTCCAAAAACATGCATGAAATAGGCTTTTTAAGTAGAAATTTCAATCATATAGACAAACTAAATAATCAGAAGTGAAAACCCCTTACTTATAAAATAGTTTAAATACTTTTAAACTGTGTTTAAATAAAATACAAATATTTTAAAAGATATGATGTCATTATTGCCCATAAAATATAAAAAATGTAGAAACAATAATATGGAAAACTGACACTATGTCAAAATTCGTGGAATATTGACACTAAAAAATTACATAAACCTTAATAATGAAGCCGTTTATGAATAAAAAAAATATTTGGTTACCTGAGATAATAAAAGGTATCTTCTGGTTAGTATAACTGTACTTAAACATACGAATTTATTAAAAAAGTATATGTTTGTCACATTTTTTCTGATTGTAAATTTCAAACGCTCGTAGCCAAAAATCGACTTTTTTGTATAATGACGTTCTGATTATCAAGGTGCGACATGACAAACTTCACCTAAATCGGCTCACCGGTTTATATCCAATACTCAGGTACAGATGCCAGTACTCATCACACTGACATCTGCCCCTAGCAGGATTCGAACCCGCAACCTCCGGTTTCTTAGTCAGAGTATCTGACCACTAGGCCAACACAGGCCATCGAAATATACTCAGCATGAATGAATTTTAGAAAAAAATAATGATATGTAAAAAAAGTTTTGCATGAGAGAACCTCCTCCGTTTTTTTCGTCGGTTAAAAACCAGCGTAAGCTTGTCGTGCCATTCTCTGCCCTATAAGACGGCGATGAATGAGCACGATTGAGTCTCTTACGACTGTGTAATTTTCTTAATATATTTCAAACGATTCTCATGCATACCTAGTCGTCCTATGCAGCCCGCTAGATAATTGTTAATATCGCATTAAGCGTAGGTAGGCCATAATGAAGAAAGGACTTCCAACGCATGACCTCATCGCAAGTCTACTTACTCGTATATCACCAAGCCAAGACATTTTTTCTTGTAAGTAAGCAAATGATCAATAATAGATAGCAGGTACGGCAGGTCGTAAGACGTTGGATCAATATTGGCTGTAATTTGTTTGTAACCGTTTGTCGGTCGATATCCACGTATGCTTTTCATGCCACCGGACGTCTAGGTATTAGAAATTAAATAAGAGATACAATTAGCATAATATCGATCGAAAAGTATCTTTACGTATGGTGCAGGATGTGCGTTACACACGGGTGTAGCGGCTATAGGAAGACAAACACTTTATGGTATCTTGATTTGTTTTTACATGTAAGTATGTTCTTTGTAGGTAGTCATCCCATTTTGACCGCGCACTTGCTGGGGGGCACTAGGGTAATGTTTACACACGGGCGCTACATGGGCTAGATACGCCTCTGTGTCGACTCAATAATAGCTTAAACGTTTTTGGCCGTGGTATTTGAAATAATATATGCAATCGAAACTTCACGCGAACTGTTTTCGTTCCCTTAGGTACCTACCTATATCAATTCCATGCATTTTAGTAGTCATATAAATTAGAAAATCATTGTGTCGTCATATATACAAAACATATTACCTATCGCTAACCGTACTTACTTCATACTTGAAATGCTAATAATATGTTAAACATCCACTATAAAATGATATAAAATTGTATAGAGCAGTATAATGCACTTAGATAACGCCTCCGAAAACGTTTAATAATTCACCGTAGTAGTTCTACGAAACGAAGCGGTATACGCCTATGTGCTACGACAGGGGCAAAGGATAGGCTACGCCGCAATGTACATTTTAATTGAATGAAGTTTGTCTAAAAATATGACCAATCGAAGTAATAAGAATCTAATACCTACTAATATTATATTTAACATTACCTATGTAAGTTTGGTTTGAGCGTCATGCTATAGTATGATGTTCGACCCAAACCTAGGTTAAAAGCTAAGGATTCTGAAAGGTAATTAAAACGTGTAGATATACATCCGTGAACCGACCATATAAGTATAGACTATAGGTAAATTAAATCCGAATTAGACATTACCTACATGTTGCCATCATTAAATAGCAACTTACATATTATATCATTCAACAAGACTTGTTGACGGAAGATGATTGATTACCGAAGTATGTGCATGAAAATCACTTATGAGAATATTTATCATGCCACCGAATTTATTACCTTCACGATAATAATTCAGTTAGATACTGAAGGCAAAATCTGTGATGTTATATCTCATCTGACAATTTCTTTTTTTTCTAGTTAGGTACCTACCTACATTTCTTTTAAGAACGTATATACATACATAATTATGTTTAATATATAAGACATTGCAAACACACACTTAAGGGACACAGGAAAACTGAGTGGACGACCCCATTGTGCGAAGTTGAGTAAGTATTTGACCAGCCACAATATTTGCGATAGTACGCTTTGCGCTACTCACGAGATCACTACCGAAATCCGAATTCTAATTAAAACTTAACCGATTTACATTGGTCTCGTCTAAAAGTCACATAGTTGCTCAGTTAAAAAATCGGCCAAGTGCGAGTCAGACTCGCGCACGAAGGGTTCCGTACCTTTGTCTATAATAAATTAGGTAATTTGATATATGACGTTTAAAAACAAAACTACTGCCTAGATCTAATTCAAACCAATTTTCGTTAGTAGTTTGCATAGTAATACACATCGTATATTTTTTTCAGTTTCATCATGTCCATATTTTAGAAGTTGCGGGGACACATTTTACCACTTTGGAAGAGTCTCTCGAGCAAACTATTCAGTTTAGAAAAAAATGATGATAGAAACCTTAACATCATTTTAAAATACCTATCCATAGATACCCCACACGTATAGGTCTAATGAAAAAAAAATGAGTTTCAGTTCTATGTTTCAGTTCTATGGAACCCCAAAAATATTAGATTTTTTTCTGATTTTATTTTAAAATCTTAATGCGGTTTACAGAATACATCTACGCACCAAATTTTAATAATGTAGCTCTTATAGTTTCGGAATAAACTGGCTGTGACATACGGACGGACGGACGGACAGACGGACAGACATGACGAATCTATAAGGGTCCCGTTTTTGCCATTTGGCTACGGAACCCTAACAATGATAAACACTTTTTAGTGTTTTCGTTTCGTTTTAGCGTGAAAGCGTAACAGACATACAGACAGACAGACATGACGAATCTAATAGGGTCCCGTTTTTGCCATTTGGCTACGGCACCCTAAAAAAACACGTTCATTATCAGGAGACACTAAACATTAAGTAAAATTTCTTGGACTCACCAAAACAAATCATTGAGACCAAACTCAACGTCAGAGCATTTCGTAGGTATATGTGTATGTAGCAGTGGAGTGCTACGCACGCAAAGATATTGTTCTTTCATTCATTAAGCAAGTATGAGAATGGAAAATTATTTCTCGTCGTCGTCAAATGTCTTGCGCACGTACTACCTGAGGTGATCTAATTAAAATAAAAATTCGAGAGATCGAGAATGGTCAAAATACGCTAGATTTAATATTATTTGTAACCTACTGGCAATATATATTTTTTTAATTTTTAATGGAAAAATTTTAAACAAGTAAATTGGTAAATATCAATAACTTTGATTTATTAGTATTTGAAGATTAGCGGGCATTGTCTCGCACAGATGTTAGCGACTTCCGTAGAATCTTAAAATATACACATCTTCAAAGAAATCGTGAATAACCAAGTGTCTCACCGACTTATTGCCAAACGTTCAGTTGTCGAATGTCGATGTTGCGAAAATGGGTCACTTGATGTCATGCACCCACATACCATCGACGCAAACAAAAGTTTTTATGTACTCCTCTTAAGTGTCTCTACTTGTGTTGATTCGGAAAATTTGTTACCGTCTTTTGCTGGAAAAGATTACCATATATATTTTATATTAATCCCTAACGTACAGTTGTTTACAGTATACATTCATACTATGTGAACAGAATTAAGTAGGTATTAGATAGTTATTTTCTTTGGAAACATAATTATAAGGTAGGTAGGTTAGGAATTAGAAAGGTACCTACTTAGTATTTTTATTTTATAAATAGCAAAGTTTTTTGTTAAGACACAATTTAGGTTAGGTATATGTACGAGTATAAGCCCAATAATAAATTTGCCTGATCACCCTAACTCTCTCACAAGATTAATGCTATCATTATCGGAATCTTGCATTAACGAACCTGATTTTTTTTATGAATGAAACCATGTAGGTATCATGTTTACCTTGGAACTTCGTGGTGTCAAGCTATAGAGTATCCGTTAACACTTGAGGTTTTCAAAATCAGTTGCCGTGAGTCACTCAATTCAGCTCAAATGGTCAGAGTGGGCAGATCACAGTCACATAACACAATAACAGTTTGATCAACTTCAGGGCCCGTCAGTCGAGGTGGGTCCAGCGGCGGCTGTCACAATCGAAGGAGATAGCGTATCCCGCGGGCAGCCCGTAGTTGAAGAATAAGATCGCGTGTGGTGGCCAGGTGTTGCGCCCGGTTCGAGACGGAGACGCGAGGCAGGTGGCGAGGGAGCGCGCGGGCGCGGACTGGCCGATAGTAGTACCCTAGTCCCGTCTGCGCGCTACACTCGGCTATTTGCGCCCGCTTGCCGCCCGCCCCTCTAGCGCCCGCCCGCCCTAAGCTTTCTCTGCGCAACGCATCCAACTTTCTTTCTTTAAACTGCTAGTTATTGTGTATTGTAAGTTTAAGTTTTATTGCGTAATAACTAATTATCGACGCGACACAGGTTCTTGATTTTAAATAAACGTAGTAATTTTAAATATTTTTTATTTTAATATTGTAAATATACGCATTATTAGGTTATTTTTTAAAAGAAAGTAATTATTCAAAAAATTAAAATGTACTGCACTGCACTTGAATCATCTTTTTATAGGCAAAATACTTAACCTATAGAGATTAGGTCGCGTACATTAGTTCTAGTAGGTACCTACACCCAGCGTATTCTACAGTCACTGGTTGGTGTCTAAAATAATCTGTATTGTCTATAAACACCACATTTTGTTAGTCCAACGATTATTTTAGTTGCCGTAAAGTATTAAATAAGTAATTATTTTGTAGCATCCTGAAAGATGTACCTATCTTCAACATTGCCTTTGCCCCTCTCTGCTGTCAGCATTACTCTTGTATGATGTTTTCAAACGGTAGGTCCTAAACCGCTTTTTATCAATTAGTTACCTACTACCACTTTTTTCTTTGATTTTTTCCGTTATAATAAAAAAAAATAACAGCCGAAAAAAACAATATTACATTAAAAAAAAAAGTAATTTTTTTTTATTAAAAAGTTATTATTTTATAATTTTCTGTGGCCATAATTTATACAAATTATTACATGCTTAATTTTAAAATTGTAATTGTAATTTAACATTGAAATTTAAAATTATAAATACCTAATGGAGCTACAACTCCGAGAGTCGGGACATTTGGTATTGAAATTTTCAAATTTCAGCCTTTTTCAATATTTTCCGAGGTACAGCTACAAATGGGACACTACCTTTTCTTCACTACGTTTATTATTTATAACAATTGCAATTTTCAATGGCGGAAAATAAAATACCTACCCCCTTCTCGAAATTGAATTCTGAATAGCATGCAACAATCCCCATATTTTTAAGACAACTTTAACGATTTTTCGAAGAAAACTAACTTCTCGACCAGACTATTAGGTAATCCTTACTAATATTATAAATGCGAAAGTAACTCTGTCTGTCTGTCTGTCTGTTACGGTTTCACGCTAAAACTACTGGACCGATTTAAATAAAATTTGGTACCTACAAAGAAAGTCTGGAGCCTGAGAAAGGACATAGGCTACTTTTTAACCAACTGCAAAAAAGGAGGAGTTCCACGCGGACGAAGTCGCGGGCAGAAGCTAGTATTTACATAAATCTTCAAGTGACAGAATAATAAGTTTCATAGAAACTTTTACCCGCTGTTACTGATTAATGCCTGGTTTACATTATATTATTAGGTGGTCACTAATTCTTACTAAACTCTGACGTGTAAAAGCATTAATTGACCAGCAACTAACCAGACTGTTACACGTCCAAGTTCTATTAAGAACACACTAGTCCAGACTTTATACAAATCTTACATATAATAAAACAGTAGAAACCGCGTGTCTGTACAATTGAATTTTTTAACAAAAAATGGGTGTGGGCATCTTACATATAATAAAACAGTAGAAACCGCGTGTCTGTACAATTGAATTTTTTAACAAAAAATGGGTGTGGGCATCTTATCTTACATATAATAAAACAGTAGAAACCGCGTGTCTGTACAATTGAATTTTTTAACAAAAAATGGGTGTGGGCAATAATCTTACATATAATAAAACAGTAGAAACCGCGTGTCTGTACAATTGAATTTTTTAACAAAAAATGGGTGTGGGCAATAATAAAAGAGTAACAGAACACAAAAATGATTTTTTAGATTTTCTTATCTGTCTGTCTGTCTGTCTGTCTGTATGTATTCGCTAATCTTAAAAACTACTGAACAGATTTTGACGCGGCTTTCACTAATAGATTAAGCTCTTCCCTGAGCAACATATAGGCTTTGTTTCATCGAAATCGGATGTCAAATAAAAAAGATATCGTCTTTTAAAGTTTAAAGGTAATTTTTCTATAGGAGATTTTATAGTTACACAATATAGTAACAGATGGCGCCTCAAGGCATTTAAAACGCGCTATAGCTTTTTCTCTGAAAAGTACAAATACAAACTGGTTGTTTCTCTACGTTTAAAACTATTTAATTTTGTTTGGTTAGTTGATGATTTTGATGTTATACTTGGATATGAAATATGAAGATACGGACTCTGAACTTGCTTTGTGAATTGGTTGAAAAATATCAGATATAATCTAAAAAAATATTGCCTACGTAGATTTTTATTGAAATAAATATATGTGTTATTGTATGTATTTGCTTTGATTTTAAAAATGCCCAGAAGAAAGTCGAATCTGTCTCAGAACAGTAGACAAGCGAAAAGACAGCGGATGAGTAGATCCCAAGAATCGAATGACGAAAGACAGGCACGACTTAGTGTTAATCGAGAAAAAAATTCACTTAATCTCCTTTCGGAAAGTTCCTCTCAAAGGGAGTCTCGACTAAATACTGATCGTGAACGTCATTCGCTATCTCGCGCCTTGGAGTCTTTTCCAGATAGGGAGTTTGTGTGTTCCGGCTAATCTATGGAACAGCTGGACTGATTTGGACGGGACTTTCACTGGCAGATAGCTTATGTAATAAAGAGTAACTCATTTTAGAAAAAAAACTTTAATTATCCATACTTATGCCCCAGTACTTAAATTCCACGCGGACGAAGTCGCGGGCACAGCTAGTACTAAATATAACGTAAACTGAGCACTACATATTTTGACTTCAAAAATCTGCTCTTATCTGTGCTCGAATCCAATACAAACTGTCATATCGAATCAGTGTTGCCAATTTACCGATTTTGTCGCTAGAACTGACGACTTTTCCTTAAGGCTTGGCGACCAAAAAAAAGTTTTGACGAGAAAAATAGTTTAGCGACTTATCTGGCGACTTTTGGAGTACAAATTAAAATAGTTCTAGAGCCAATAATAGATACATTTTTTGTCAAATGGGCACTGAATTATGCAATCCCAAGAGATACATAATATATGTAAAACGACAAACGCGATAGCGCACCAAATTCAAACTTTATTTAATTGAAGTGACATTTGCATATTATACTCTAGCTTTAGCTATGTCAAAAAATATTCAAATCAAAACATTCAATTTTCTTTCAAATCTAAGTTTTACATTTATTTGTTTAAAAATTCTAGGTTTAATTTAATGTTAAACTTTTTTGAGTGAATTTGGAAATCTTCTGATTTGTGATTTAGCTAAAAAAATCAAGCTATTTAGCTAAATAAACATTTTAAGTGGGGGATTCCCCGAACTTTTTATGGTTATGTTTTAGTTTTGGCGACTTTCTGGCCACTTTTAACTTTGAGTTTAGAGACTCGAATTTCTAGGAGTTGGCAACACTCTATTGAATGTCAGTTACTTGTCATGTCTTGAATTGTATTGTCAGTTTAGTTGTCCGTTTCTTTTCTATTTCTATTGTTTTGTATAAGTTACGGCAGTACTATTTTAAGTTTTTTTTAAGGTTAATATAACCAGTAAGGGATTCAGCATGGGCCAATAGTTAGAGAAGTTAATAAGTAATAAAAACGTGAAATGGCTAAATGGAAATTGTGCCGCCAATTCTTTGGGGCTGAGGAGTTCACATTTCAAGAAGGTGACCAGATTTCTATAGGCCGAGGATTCGATAATACGATAACGTTGTCTAGTATAGTTGTGTCTAGAAACCACTGTGTTATTAAGGTTCTTAATGATAAAGTTCTAATTACAGATTTAAAAGTAAGTACTACTCTTTATACTTAATAATAGGTTGTAATTTAACAATTTAAATTTATAAATGTAGTTTTTTTTCTGTATATATATGTATATTATATTTAATTATTAACTAGGAGTTCAGAATTATTAAATAAACTGCTTTATATTATTTTCACTACTATTTGCTAACTTATTAAAAGTTGGAGTCAACTTTTTACAACTTCTTATGTGGGAATTTCTATAAATTATAATCATATAATTATTATAGTACTTATAATATAATATCAATTATTATAGTAAGTATATTTATGTTATTTTTGTTTTCTTGTTTTATAGAGTTCCAATGGAACATATGTTGGTCTGAAGAAAATTCCAGTAAATACTCCTTTTACTATTCAGGAGTTTGATGTAATTGGCTTTGGGTGGACTAAAGGAGCTTCAGTATCGGAAATTAGTGACAATGATAAGCATGTTTTCAAACTAATTAAGGAGAACCCAGAAGGAACTATATCAAGCAGAATACTATACCAAGATAGTGATGATGAACTTGAATTAAAAATTGCTTCTTTAGAGTGTGAAAAGAAGCCTTTACTAACGGAGCACAAACTAAAACATAGTTTAAAGAGAAAATCATTAGACATTATTGAAGCTGGTTGTGTAAAACAAAAAAAAGATTCTAAAAAAGAAAACATAACTGTAATTAAGAAAAATGACATTGATGTTATTAATCTTCTGTCTGATAGTGAAAGTGATGCCACAAAAAAGGAGCTTCAACAGAAAGTGCAACCCAAGATTGATCCTATTCTGGAAGAATCAGCAAAACTTTTTATTAAAAAAGAAATTATCAAGACTGAAAATGATTTGTCGGAATATGAAGCTTTTGAAGTAAAACAGGAATATTTAGGATATTTCGATGACGAGCCTATACAAATTGATAGTGACACTGACAGTGAGTCTGAACATTGGCTGTTGAGACTCTCCCAGAGTTCACCTGGGAAGCCATTCACTAAAATAGCACCAAAACGAAATACCATTTCAAGTCAAGACAATAGTTCATACAGTCAAGTAGAAGAACCTATTGTTGAATTAGATACCAATGAAGTTGATGAAGAAGAATATGATGATGATATAATTAGTATTCCACCATATCCTCACATAACAGATTTAAATAATTGTATGGAACATAATACAGATCAAAAAGACCTTAAAATAAATAATAAAAATGAGATTAATAAGAAAAAACTAGTCAATGAATTAATTGTTACTGATAAAACAATTAATGACAAGTCATTAGATAGTGTGGATAAAGATATTGATTGTGTTGATGGTTGCACTTTAACACCAGCAATACTTATTGTGGAGAACCAACCTGATATTGGTAGAAAAGCACTTATGATTGAACCTCTTGTGAAATTACCGAGAAGATCTAATTATGTAAAAAATACAGATAGTAAGTATTGTATTAGTAAATAAACTATAATGATTTTATAATTTTAAGTACTATTTTCATGCATTTTTCAATGACTTATTTAGTTCTAAAATTTAACTACACATTGTTTTCAAAATTTAACATTAGTTGTATCATTATTGTGATTTAATCTGGTGACATATAATATATATCTATATAGAGGTATTTTTAATATTAGTCTATATAAATATGCTACTACTTTACAGAAAGACCAAAAAATTCATCAAAACAGAGTAAATCATCAAAACATTCTTCATCTAAAAGTCATAGTCACAAAAGTGATTTACAAAAAGAAGAAAGGAAAAAGAAACTAAAACAAATTGCTACAAAAGACAAAGAAGAAACAGAACAAATTTTAAATATAAATTCTGTTCAATCCAATAAAACTAAAGTCAATGTCAAGGTGACCTCATCTAATAGGGGAGCATTTTTAACAGATGTTGTACAGGCAGTAGTTAAGCCTATGTCAAGAAAAGATAGTCCAGAAAAATCCAGTAAAGTTAAAAGGAAGAAATCTGAATCATCACATACCTTGCGACATAGAGATGATTCTACTTCTTCAAAAATCAAAAAACCTGAGAAACCAAAAAAACAAAAAGATAAATCTACTCCCAATATAGAAAATCTGTCTGTAAGTAAATCGAAGAAGTCTCCCTTGGTGTCTGAAACTAGAATACCTCTAAAATGTGTGAAACCTTTAACAGAAAGTGAAGAAACAGGGAAGCCTACTTCCAAAGTAGATCCATTACCATTCAATAAAAAGAAGAAAAAAAGCGTTAGATTCTCTGATGCGCCACCAGAAATACGATTGTTTGAAATTGACCCAGGCAACCGTATGAACAAAACTAGTCTTGTCAAAACAGCATTAGTAGATGGAAGACGAATGACAAAATTGTTTTCATTACAAAAAATAACTTTAATTAAAATTCTCCACTGGAATCCACATTGGTTAGATGAACAAATAAGCAACAATGATCCACCACCAATTTTAGGTCACAATAACCCTCCCATGGCTATCTTTCAAGCATTTGAGAGTCATCGTCAATATGTTGGGTAAGTAAGATTACTTGTGCAGCCCTGTGGACATGCGTAAAGTCATGCTTCTATTCATCATTTCTTATGTCGTCACACTGAAAATAAGTTTGAAAAAGTCGATAAGAGAAAAACATAACAGACATAATTATTTCTGATGCCTTCGCGGTTATTAAACATTGGAATGAAACAACTATAAACGGATTTAACTGACTCGCTTACTTTATTTTGGACTTCAGCGTTAAACTATCGCCAGCTCAGTCATGCTACGAATACGGGAACTTTAAAGTTTTCGAAACGTCAGCCAATAAAATAATATACGCGAGTTAAATCCATTTATAGTAGTTTCATTCAAATAGCAAACATAATTTAATGCAAAATTTAATTAATGCTTAATTTTTAATTATTTTTAAAATACTTAAAAATTAAGCAATAATTAAATCTTTTTTTTGGTATTAACTTTTAGTGAACAATAAATTACCCCTTTTTTTCCACCCTTAGGGTAGGTTTCTTTTTTTCAAATTTTTATGGGATAAACCTTGAGGTATGCCCTATCCAATAAAAAAAAAACTATCAAAATCGGACTACTCTGTAAAAAGTTACCCGTGGTCATACGATACAATCGATGCGTGAAAAATCTCGATATATCAGTGCGATACAGCGATGCTTTGTAGAAGAAAAGTGTTGAGATCATTTTGTAGACAATTTTACGATCTACAAACTTTGTCTAAACCATTTTTTGGTAGCTCTTATTGTTTCAGAGATATGTAAACGCAAAAAACGCAAATTTGTGACCTTTGACCTCGAATAAAAAACAACGCATAATCGGGATCGATGGGGACTTTAACATATCATTTGTGTTGGCCTGCACAAAAATCCAGCTTGTTGGGAATTAATGCAAACTGGAATGTCTATATTGACTGAATCATTAATTATGGAACTTGCCCTTGTTCCTTCTCGTCTTTACTGGTTTTTAAAAGCCATGTCGCCTGAATATCTTTTGTAATCTAGCTCCTTATTTTGAATAAGATGATACCCTACCGAAAACAATCAAATCTTCATAGCATTTAGGGTCTTTTTACACTGCTTTACAATTGGTAGTATTACGTTTTAACTTTTCAGACAAGTTGGTGACTTACTTCTAATGGAGATTTGGGAATGTATTACGCAAGGATACATGAGAGTAAGGCAACTTAACAACTGGATACATATGAAAGTAAAATCTTTACCACTAGTGCCTACTCAAGACCGTGACTCAGACCTGTCGACTATACTTGTAGAGGGTTAGTGTACACATGAGTATTACACTTTGTTACGTTTGAATTAAATGTGTTATTGGCTATTTATTAAAAGAAAGTAGTTATTAGTTCTCAGAAATGGAAAAGAATAAAACACGTTTGGATTTTACTATACAAATACGTTTCAAGCGCAGTGGCAAAATACTTAACCTATAGAAATAAGGTCACGCACCTACATTAGGTTCTAGTGTACCCGGCGTATTCTACGGTCAATGGTTGGTTCGCCAAAATGTGCCTACAATTATCAGTCTTCTTTATAAAAACAACATTTTGTTAGTCCAACAATGATTTTAGCTGTCGTAAAGTTTTAAATAGTTTATCAATATATTATTATTAAGTATATAAAAAAAATGTGTAGTCTGATAGTAACTTGGTTATATTTAATAATAAAGAGAAACATTCCTTAATGTTCTAATATATATTTTTGTTACAGTCTCCCTGCCCAAATCGGAATTAAGAAATGTACCAAGAATGGGTGAAATTATGCTTGTCAATTTTGGACCTGAGAGCGCCATCACATCTAGATTCCTATTCGTTGCTAATGTTCAACCACCAAGTGAGTGAAATAAAACAAAAGATACTGTTATTTTGAAATAAATTTACTAAAATCTAAAATTTACTAAAAAATCTAATCTAACTAATTTAGGATGGCAACAGTTATACTTGTAGTGCACATATCCTATTTATATTTGTCATGTTAAAGTCCCATTACTGAGTTTTCACACGAGTACCATCACTTTCAGATAACAAACATACATGTTTCACTATCACATTGCAAACGCGCTCTACTGAAAAAATGCGGTCGCTGCGGCTCGGGGACATTATGGTTGGCAAGAGTCTCGCATACATCAACAACGAGTTGACTCTGTTTGATGCCATGGAGTACCTGGCCGGTTCGCCACTGAGCGACGCCATACTGAGGCCGGAGCCGCATCACTTCCCGGTGACTTCCCCTATGGCCCTCAATATACATTCAGAGGTACCTATATATTCAAGCTTGTTTGATTTTAGTTATGTGACTTAATTGTTGTCATCAAATAAATTTGCATTAAACATGTAAGATAAGTAACCCGATGACATTGATAACTTCTTGTAGGATTCATATTTTCCCTGGATAAGAACTAGTTATGTTTTATCAATCCTGAAGATCCCAAAATATTTGTGAACAAGTGTTAGTGATAATTGAATGTGCAAAAATAAATACAAGTAATAATGATTAAGAAGTCAGATTTTTTAATCCTAATAATCATAATATATTACGTTCCGTTAAGAACTGTATGTTCTTATTATTTATTAATCTATATACATCTATATACATATATATAAAAATCAATTGCTGTTCGTTAGTCTCGCTAAAACTCGAGAACGGCTGAACCGATTTGGCTGATTTTAGTCTTGAAATGTTCGTGGAACTCCAGGGAAGGTTTATACGGTGAAAAAAAATTGGGAAAAAAGGGGGGGAAAAAACGGTAAACGCGGTACGAAGTTCGCTGGGTCAGCTAGTTTAAAATAAAAATATCTCTGTATAGTTGGATTGTTTTGCCTTGTTACACAGTGGACAAGGGATTTGAATGAAAGTCAGCAAATGGCGGTCAGTTCGTCGGTGGCGGCAGCCCTCGGCGACCGTCCCAGCATACAGATGGTTCAAGGGCCGCCTGGAACCGGTAATCTTATAATCTGCTATAATGCTAATATTCAACGTTGGAATCAAACAGCTATAAGGGATTTAACTAGCTTATATCATTTATATGCTCATGTTTCGAAAATTTTACAGTTCCCATATTCGCGCAGCGCGTAGCGCAGCTAGCGCTAGTCTAACAACAAACCTATTTTATTTTAAATGCTAACGTTTAATTCAATTGGATTATAATTTAATTGCTCTATGCGACATTATTATTTAAATAAATCAATGTTTTATAGTAAATCTTGACCTTGATTTGTGAGTAATATTACAGATTGTTGAACCTCAATACAGACATTATTTGCGATTTACATTTTATGAGAAAACAGATCGTCCGTGCTATTTGTTTGTTATTTGTATGTTGGTTTTCCTATTTCAGGTAAATCCAGCGTTATTTGTTCAATCGTGATGGCATACTTTTACGACGCAGCCGGCAGAAGGCAGAACAATCGAGGCAAGATTCTCATATGCGCGACGAGCAACGCCGCCGTCGACGAACTAGTCATTCGATTACTCAACATCAGGCAGAATTTACCTAGAAGTGAGTCACGTGGCTTCTAATAGCTTATCTAAACACTCGTAATATCATAAACTCAGAATAAAAATCTTAACACATGTCTACCTAGAATTAAATTTATTAATATAAAATTATTCCTTAAATTAATTTGTCTATGTACAAAATTTTGTAAATTATCTTAAACTTAACATTGAAACTATAAATAATTTATAAATCCGTAAAAGTTTCCATTCTCGAGTGATGATCCCTTAAATCTGAAAATAGAAAGCGCTAACCATTTACAGCGCTGCCTGGAGCTTATTACAGTAGATCTTATTTTGTTATTACAATTTGAACTTTATGTTAAGGCAAACATTACATAGAGGAACCATGTAAAAATATATGTACATAAGAGAGCTTACACCGCCGCTTACATGCGCACCCACTGCACACACTATTAACTTGTAATAATATCTATGCTCATAAAGGGATCTTATTATCTTGGTTTAGACCCACAATGACTTTATTTACCATTGCATAACAAGTGCTATAATCTAAAACAACCAAGTCAGTAGGTACCTCTCCTCAGACTATATTATATACCTACGTTGACGACAACGTATTCGATAATTATAGTCTATTATCTCGCTTCGTATATAACTATGTATCAGCCTACCGCACGTGCATCATAATGTCGTATCGCCGGTAACGTTACAGACGAGCGGTTCCGCATGGTGCGCGTGGGCCGCGCGGAGGCCATGCACGCGCGCGCGCGCGAGGTCAGCTCCCAGCAGCTCGCGCAACGCGACCTCGCGCGCGCCGCCGCCGAGCCCCCCGCCACCGCCACAACCACCACCACCACCGCAGCCGCCACAGCCGCCGCCGCCGCCGCCGCTGAGGAGGTCACTGACAACTCATCTCGATATGCTACTATATTACATATGCATCCCAGAGACAGAGTACCGAGTCTATCGAGTCTATTCTCTAATATGAACTGGAAATGACGTTAGAAATCTGTCATCTATGTCGTATAGGACGGCACAAAATATGTTTTATTCGCAATAATAATAATAAGTAGTATTAAATAATAAATCGAAAACAAAACTTATTTTATCCGGAAAACATGTATATCCGGCCCGCTTTGCATTATTTCGCCAGCTCATTTTCGTTGTCAAATATTTACGATATAGATCGGGTTTCTAACTTACTGTCGTATTCCTTCTAGTAACAAAACCGAAAAAAGTTAATTAAAAAACAAAAAATTTAATCACGTTATCGTAATATCTTTGTTTGTTGCAGATATCCCGTCTGACCGCCAGGATAAATATGTGGGAAACGGCGCGGCGTGATGCCAAAGATCCCGCTCGGGTTGCTTATTGCGAAGATCGAATCAAACAACTCGCTGCTAGAAAAACACTGGTAGGTATTTTTTTTAAAAAAGCAAACTTTTGTGAACGTTCTTCAAAACGATTGTAACATTTAAATAAAACTATTCGTCATATCTCGCCATGAGCGACAGGTTTTTTCCAGGTTTACAATCAAATACATATGACGAAGTTTCTTTAGGTACTCGATAAACGAAAGATGGACTCGAGAAAGAACAAGTCGAGGCGTCATTCTTCCCCCTCCCTCAAGGACGACATTAGATATTAGCTTACAACGAAAACGGTAGATGAATTTCACTGTGTACATGTTTTGTAAGCTGGAATCCGTCCTTGATTTTATCAACCATTGTTTGAGTTGCGGAGGTGTGTCCATACATACGGCACCGTCATAACAGTATCGCGTTGTGTGCAGATAGGCAACGGCGGCGCGCGCGGCGGCGGCGAGGAGCCGCGCCCCGAGGACGTGTCGCGCGCCGAGCGCCGGATCATCGACCTCGCCGACATCGTGCTCACCACGCTCGCGTCCGCTGTCAACCAGAAAATGCGCGGGTATGTTATACAGGCTTTCTCTCTGCGCGCGTTCAATTTCTCAAGCTAGTCTTCAACGGTTATCGATAAAGTTACAGACAAATATGTGACATCTAACGCCGTAAATAATCATTAATTCCGCAGATCATTCTGTAATAGTGTGTGCTAACAGTAATGTTTGTTGTGCAGCCTGAAGCGACGCATCGCTCTTTGCATAGTGGACGAGGCGGGGCAGGCCATCGAACCGGAGACGCTCATTCCTCTCACACTTGACGTCACCAAACTCACGCTCATAGGCGACCCGCAACAGCTGCCCGGATATATCTGTTCACAGGTAATAATAATAATAATATAACCTATATTCAGATCCATACTACAATTACTTACATTACATGAAAAAAAAACAATATAAAATTAAACTAAACTTAAACCTTATTATAGTACTTGATTTTTCCTTATCTTTTGTAGGTCTGTTTGCCAGTCGGCAAAGGCCTCCTCCGACTTTTTCCACTCGTGTCTGTCTTGAGCTACTCTGTTCCATCTTACGCCCGCCACTTGTCGTATTTCATCGTCCCATCTCTTTTGCGGTCTACCCCTTTTTCTTTTACCTTGTCTAGGATAGGATATCTTATCCTAGACTGTTACAGGTAAATTAATTAAATAACTTTTGAGATAAGTTTAACCAGCGCTCTCGGCTGTGCGTCGATATTAATAAGTCAGTCAGGATAGTCTTTATAAACATCGTGTTTAATCGACAGCGCGCTAAACATCACGGACTCGGCGAGAGTCTGTTCTCTCGCCTGGCCTCACGCACGGAGCAGTGGCCGCAGGGCGGTCCCGTGGTGCTCTTGAACCGACAGTACCGGATGCATCCTGATATAGCGGACTATCCGAACAGAGCCTTTTACGACGGCCGCATCTACAGCAGCGACCGACCACGCCCGCCTCTAACCATACCGCCGTACTCCATCGTTAGCATATTCAGCGGAGACAAAGGACAAAGTAAGTCAACAGTTATAACATATCTAGAAAATTTAATTTCCGTATGTAAACTCTCAGAAAAGTCTTTGTAAAGAAACCTTCCATAACACAATAACTGGATTATTTTAATTATTAAAGTAATTAAAAAAAAATATACCTATGCTATATTCAATTTTCCTTTTGTAAATGTGTGCGTTACGTCGATAATATTCCCTATAACAAGATTACAAATATAGATTTGATGTTAAAAAAATATTATCATGAAACATTTTTGTTTGAATGTGCTCCTCCTTGCGACAGGCACGTCGGGCGCGAACGAGATGGAGGCGTGGGGCGTGGCGCGGCTGGTGGCGAGCCTGCACGCCGTCACGCGCCGCCTGCAGCTGAGCCTCGCCGTCATCACGCCGTACAACGCGCACAAGGACCTTATCAAGAAGTTCCTCAGAACGATGCAACAACCGTTAGTAATAGGCTTTTTGACAATGCGAAAAATAAAGTGTAAATTACTGTTAACAGTATAAATTAAGAGTTAAAAAATGATTATTCATTAACGTAAGTTGAAAATAATGATTGATTTATTTAAAAATCCTTAAATAAAAATTACATTTTTTAAACGTTTGTCACGTGACACAAGACGCTCCTGCTGGGCCGAGTTTTTCGTGACGTCACATGCCCGTAAACTTTGTTTACTTAGTTGTGTTGCGCCTAGTTGTCAAACAGGCATGTGACGTCACCGACCTCATTGCGGCGCCATATTGTCAAAGTAGCGTTTTGGCACACTATTTAAATATTGAATTTTTAATTCGATGTTTTTCAGCTAATACATACCAGATTTAAAAGAAACAACTTTTGCTGGGTTCCTTAGACTCTACTACATAATATAAAATGGATTTTAAAAACATGTCAAATACCCTATTACGTGTATATTCGCGTAGACACATTTTACCACTTTGGAATAGTCTCTCGCGCAAACTATTCAGTTTAGAAAAAAATGATGTTAAAAACCTCAACATCATTTTAAAATACCTATCCATAGATACACCACACGTATAGGTCTGATGAAAAAATATTTTGAGTTTCAGCTCTATGTATGGGGAACCCCAAAAATTTTGGATTTTTTTCTGATTTTATTTTAAAATCTTAATGCGGTTTACAGAATACATCTACGCACCAAATTTTAATAATGTAGCTCTTATAGTTCCGGAATAAACTGGCTGTGACATACGGACGGACCGACGGACGGACGGACAGACAGACAGACATGACGAATCTATAAGGGTCCCGTTTTTGCCATTTGGCTACGGAACCCTAAAAATGATAAACACTTTTTAGTGTTTTCGTTTCGTTTTCGTAAAACGTATGTGGCCGGTGTGCCTCTGATTATATTTATATATATATATATTATATATATATATATATATAATATATATATATATATATATATATATATATATATATATATATATATATATATATATATATATATATATATATATATTTATATATATATATATTATATATATAAAAATCAATGCCACTTTTCGTTGTAATTTTATAACTCAACAACACCTTTATCGATTTGGCTAATTTTGGTCTTGAATTATTCGTGGAAGTCCTGGGAAGGTTTGTAAGTAGAGAAAATTTAAAAAACATCTTTAAAAAAGTGTTAAATCAACATCTTTCTATACTCCCATATACAAAGTGATTGACGGTAAGTGACAGAAGACTTTGACAGATCTTTGACGAAACAATCGACCGGGCAGGACGACGTCTGCCGGGGCCGATAGTATTATATAAAAAGGCAAATACATATACATGTTATGTAATATATGTTGTTTTCTAATGTCCCAACTCAGTTTAGCATTTCGGCATAAAGAAAATATAACAAACATGCTATTATTTATACTCATACATATATTATAGTAGTACTCATTTTCGCGTTTAGAATATTAGTAATAATAGTAGTGTTTAATTCGTGATTGCAGACAAGATACGGCATTGGAGGTGAACACCGTGGACAGCTTCCAGGGACAGGAGCGCGACGTGGTGGTGGTGTCGCTGGCGCGCAGCCACGGCGTCGGGTTCCTCACCGACGCCGGCCGCATGAACGTGATGCTCACGCGCGCAAAACACGCACTGCTTATTTGTCTCAACCCACCCGCTTTACTCGTAAGTTTTACTTTTGATTGTAGAGCACTGTAACTCTGCACAAAAAGTCAATTTGACCTAAACATATGTATATCAATATACATCTTCATTGGTCCAGCACTTAAGCTGTATATTGATATACATTGTTTACCGACTCAAAGAGGGAAGTGTCTACGAGGATCGATAATAAAATTCAAAACATACTGTATCGTGTGACATCAAATGAAGAAATTTGCTGTGAGGGTATCATTTCTGTTTCCATTATCTCGAAAATGTTTTTGATTAAAGATAATATTTATTATGTAGGTTATACGAAAATGTCATACAAACAGATGTGATATTTTTAATTCATGCATGAACAAACTTCGTACAGTAATGTATCGTATATCGTGAATTAAATCAATGTGCTACATTTTATGTGTAAAATTCTAGTAGATTTTTATCAGCCCATTTTTAACAACTAACCCTCTAACCTTTGCAGTTTGTGGTTTAGGTCATTCTACAGTCATGCTTTTCTAATTTTAGAAAAATCATCAATGGCGGACTTTAGTCGAGGACGCACAACGAAGAAGACTTATGAGGGAACTACCTCGCAGGATATGCCATCCGGTGACTCCCGGCCAGCCCGTGGAAGATGTTCTGAAATTTATTGTTTGAAATGAGATATATTTCAATTCCAGTTAGCCCGGAAAGCAACGAATTCAGATATTGGGGCGTAATTCAAAATAAACCTTTTCCAAGACATTAATGTGACGTAAATGATGGAAGGGTTTGTTATATTAATACAAAGACATCAACATACTGCCTCCTGATCATCACGAGACAAAAATCTCAAAAGAAGAATTTGTATGCAACTTTTATCATAGTGGTCCGATTTATACTTGAATTTCAACTGTTGTATAAGTTGAATGGTGATAAACTCATAGATTTCTTTATTTCTGTGAAAAGCACAATGTGTGATTACTAGAAATATAGGTGATTATTTACTTATGAGGATCAACCTGCAATCTCAATTAAGTAGTTGGTTACATATTTTCTTGGCCTGTATGCTATTTCTAATGAAAGGCTTGCTTTAAATATTATTAACATGTAAATATTACTATAGTTCTTATAAGTAATACATACTCGTTTAATTATTCAGTGCTGTTTATATTACATACTTACCCATTTATTGTTACTACTCAGGGGCGTAGCTACCGCCGTATTTGCCCTATCAATTATACCCCGGGCCACGGGGGCCCCCAAAGTGTGTAAGGAAAAAAAATAAAAACTTTCTTTTTCTGAAATAATCTTTACCCCCATATAAAGGCCTCCAAAAACATTTATTATAGGGGGCCCCGAAAAGGCACGCTACGCCACTATTACTACTGCATATATGTTCAACTAAATCCTAACGTCGTAATACAAGCATCTAACCATATTATCATTTTTGACGACGCAACGTTGCAATATGGTTTAGTGATTTAATTTCTAAGTATTAATTTATACTACACTAGCGTCACGCCCCGGCTTTACACGGGCCTATAAGCCTTCCTCTTGAATCACTCGTATCTATTAAAAAAAAAACCGCTTCGAAATCTGCTGCGTAGTTTTAAAGATTTAAGTATACAAAGAAAGGATAGACAACGACAGCGAGTCTGTATTACTATGTAGTAATGCTAAATTACAGCTGTGTCATGATGGACAACTACGCAACCAATGCGCAAATACCACCACTCTTGTCCCTTAGAATGTTATAAAAAACTTAAGGAACTAAACTACAAAGAAAAAATATACACGATGTTTATATAATATTTTTACTTGTTTTGCGTCCGAATTTATATTACAAAATGTACTAACCAACATTAGTCATCCAACGACACGTTACATTTTTTAGATAGTAGTATTCACATACACCTTTGGCAATCTAATTAGCAACGCAATTTTTTCCAGAGTTCCAGGCTTAACAAACAAACAAACTTATTAGTTTGCCCGTGATGTCTTTTGAAAAAAAAAAACATACCAGTAAAATTTAAAAATTTTAAGGGAATAAAATTTCAACCCTGTTTTTGCACTAAGTTGCCTATATATCATCATGTGCCATGACGTCACGAGAGATCACTGACAAAGCTCATTGCAAAATGTGAAAAATAGGTAGTTTCAACTAGTAAAAGAAGAATGACAGATAATCTTACGCAGGCCTGATTGAAGGTGTGGAAAATATCGAAATTGTGTCTATCGCAGCTTCAGAGTTGAATATACCTAATGAACAATAATAATAATAAATTTACTACACCGAAACAACACTAAAACTTGAATATCAATAGTCATCTTTAGTGAAAATTAAAAATAAACGGTATACATGTCCCCCCATATTTAGTACCTACATATTTTTGTAGTACGAATATTAACGCCGTGAATTAACCTATATTAATATCTATTTAAATTATATTTCATTATATTTATAGGCTTCTAAGATAAACTTCATGTAAGAAATTTATCAATTTCAATCGTGCTCGTAAATGTTAAAAGTCACTTTGCTTATAACTGCGTTAAATTTATTTTTACGTCTACGTAATAAATGTATCGCACAAGGCTTAGGTCGCCGACGACGCGCAGACGACTCGTATATACGCGCTTCAAACGCAATTTGAACGCATCCTAGTGACCTAAGCACACGGGGCGATCGTAAAACGCGCCTCTACTGCGCTTATGCGCGCAGATACAGCGCGTTTTGCCCCTACTCTGCTCCTTTGTACGCGCGTTTGTATCGCTTCAAACGCGAGTATACGCGCTTCATGCGCGCGCTTGTTTCATCAATGTAAACGCAACAAGCAGCGTCCACTGCGCCGAAGACGCGCGTCGTCGGCGCGTTTAAAATACGCCGTGTACTATCGGCCTTAAGGCTGGAAAAAGTGCTCGACCGATGGTACAACCGTACGCGCTGATCGTCGGTCGTGATCAAGTGTTTAGTGTTTCACTGACGGCAGAGTGCGTCCGACGTGTACAGTCGACAGATATGTATCCAGTTGTCAGCGCGACCACCACGCGCGTCAGTCAACCGACATACGCCGGACCGACGGTCCCCATACGCGCGACGTAGCTGTACGCGCGTAGCAGTTTATTAGCGCTGCACTGTATGTCGTCATACATTTTCATTGATATAGCTACGTCCAACCGATGTCAGCGCCGACCGTCGGTCGAGCACTGTTTCCAGCCTAAGGCCAAAAAAGAGACTTATCAATATTTCAATATTTACAAAATACCCGCACTTTTCTTTATGGTCATTTATGTATCAGGTTTAGGTAATTGGTTTATTGTCCCTAATAAAAAGATAAATTCACAAAATGAAATACGATAACTTAGCTAATCATTAATATTATTATAAACGTGTAAATAATTAAACACTCAATAATGCAGTAAGTATTCTTTTTAATTCAGTTAATTATGATTCGGCAGTTTACTGGTAAAATTCAATGCTTCTGCCACACTATGCTCTTCGAGATGCTGCCATCTCTAACTACCATCTACTCGCGCAAATCATCGCGACGTTTTGTCACGCGGCGCTTAGACCGCGCGAAAAAACTAACAAAAGGCAGCGGTGCGCAAGACGAGGAGCACGGGTTGCGGCATGCTGAATAGAGTGGTCAGTGGCCACACAGATACTCTGCCTCCTTTCCTCGCTACTTCCCTCTTCTCTGCGCGAGTGTGTAGCAAAGGTAATAATATAATGATAGTAAACGTCAAAGACTGAATCAATTCAAGTGATTTGAGGTAAGATGTAATTTTATTCGCCCAGTTTTCGGAATTTATTAATGAATAGTACTTTTAAGCCTCGTTGAAATTAAGAACAGCAGGCTCTTACCGGTAACTCGACCCGCAATTGTCTTTTTTCCCGGTTCCCACTCTCTTCAGTAATGTTCTATTTAATATATAAATAAAGCAACTATCGAAAGACGAATAATTTTACTTTCTGTATATTGCTCATGTATTTATTTCATAGTCTATATCTTTGGTATACTAAAGTTTTTTTACGTTATTTTTTATACCTAAAGAGATAGACTATAATTTAGATTGAAATAAACATTGTAACAATACTTTTATGGAATGGACGTGTATTAAAAATTGTCCTGTTAAGCATTGCATTGGTGTGAGTATAGCTTTATCTTCAACATATCGAATGGACGGGTGCTCTTTAATCTGATTGCCGAATTTCTCCGCACCAATAAAACTCGTCCGCAACATATGAATATGTGGTGAGATGACAATTATTACAGTTCATTTTTTCATAATCATAGTTAGGATTTACATTCAATTCTTTGATAGATCGAAATCTTAAAAGAAAATGCTTTATTAGTTAGTTACTGCCTTATGCTTTGTAGGAGTTTAGTATTGGAATGAAACAACTATTAACGGATTTAACTCGCGTATTTTTATTTTATTTTATTAGCTGACGTTTCATTGACCATTGTCAGCTCAGTCGTGCTACGATTATGGAAACTGTAAATAATCCGAAACGACAGCTAATAAAATAAAATAAAAATACGCGAGTTAATTCCGTTAATAGTTGTTTCATTCCAATGTGTAATAACCGCGAAGGCATCAGAAATTATTATGGAGTTTAGTATTTTATCACAATTTGATCAAGTAAACACACAACAGAAACTCCGACTTTTCATAGTATGTTGCCTTAACCACACTAACAAAAAATAATTATAAAACTAATTAACTAAAACTAGATCTCATCAACAAATTAAAATATTCACTTCTGTGCCACAAAACAGTTTTCGACAGTCAAGGAAAAATAACCATTATTACTTATTCACATCAGGACATGGGAAATAAATGCCGGATAAAGAAACATGTCACGTCACGATTACCAAGAAAAAGCTCGAGTCTATAATATAATATAATACAAGGATGATACAGTATGCAAATTGGTACACACTGAATTACTTTTAATGTTACATTATTTTAAGATGTATCCAATTCTTATTGCGATAATTATGTTATACTACCTACAACGAAATCCTAATAAAAACAACTTCTTGCAGTCATATTGTATAAATTATTGTTGACGAGTGTTATCATATTGTAAAATGTTTAAAGTTAAAGTGCATTATTATTTCATCCAGAGATAACAATTAACTTAGTGGTTTCACAAATAATTATTGCTTATAATAAATGGTTAGAAAATAGTTCTTCTATTTAACTAACAATTACTATTGAGGCAAATACGTAGGTATGTAACTATTAAATCACAAAAATGATTGTAAGACTACAATATCTTATAAATTACGATGGAGTTTCCAAATAGTTGATGTTGTTTATACATAAAGGTTGTCACTGGCAGTATTCTATCACTTTCACATTAGTCTTCTCTGTCTAAATTTATTGGAACTACTATTGGGACTCTATAGTGGCAGCGCAACAATGTTTATGTTCATTTTTAAACTAGCATGGCCTTAAAAGTATATAGTTAAACTATGCAAGTCCATATGCTATCTATATACACAGTGATGCACGCACTAACCAACCGGGGTCAATGATGTCGCGGGTAGTGGTGCCCGTTGTGTCTGAAATAAATAAATTTAGAATATAATAATATCCTCGGACAATTCACACCAATTGATCTAGAAACTAAGTACTAACATCCACGAATACGGCACACATGTTCATGCTCATTACACTGACATCTGTCCCCAGCAGGATTCCTACCCAAGAATCACTGATTCTGTAGTCAAGGGCTCTGACCACAACGCCAACAAGCAGATATAATTTAATAAAAGTTATAGTTTCATCAATATCGAAATATAGCATCTTTTTAAAGCGTTCTTTCGTTATGTTACCTGTTAAATCTCTTGTACTTATTATTGTGGTGCTTAGAGAAATGGTGCGGGCGGCGGTCGCCGCGGTGCTTGAAATTGCCTCCCCAGTGAGGCTTGTTTTGTTTCTCCTGGAATAACATGTATTTTTTTAAATTACAAAACTAATGATAAATAAAAGACTTATTATAGTGAGATATTCAACATCAACGAACTTAGTAAATCGGAAACAGGCAAATATTACACTAATCCTAAACATCATCGTTAGATTTGTATGTTATGTTATACCTGGAAGGGATTGTATACAGTCCTATTGCTGTTGAAGCGGGTGAACTGATGGAATTTCTTCAGCTTCTTGCACCTTCCACGGTCCATTTCGTCCGCTGCCTCCAGCGCGCGCTTGCGTTCTTCACGACGCTCTTCGAACACCTGATATAAAAAAGTATAATTTTTTTTCATATATCCTTTAATACAAGATATATTTATATGTAGTGTTAGCTAGGTACCTTATTTTATGAACGTATTAAACAAGAATGTCATCAAATGATTAAAAAAACACCTGTCTCGACATAGCGCTATGTGTTCCATTCCACGTGGAGACTGGAGCGCCGTATCCTCGGTGGGACAGTGTATTGAGATGTCGCGTAGTCTCCGCGGCCGCGAGGGGCGCGACGGACGGCGCAGGGCCGGGGGGGGCGACAGGCGCCACCGCCGCGGCGCTCTCACTGCGGTCGCTCAGCGGAGACATACTACTCACACTCGTATTCGGACTAGGGTCATTCTCTGACCGTCGCTCTTCCTTCTCTTTTACTCTATAAAAATATGCTTATTAAAAACATCAATATAACTAAAAAAATATGATTTAAGTATCTAAAATCATCAAAATGAAGGAGCTAACTAAAAAAGGTTTTTTTTTTATGAAAGGCGAGAAACTGATTAATATGTCCATGTGCACTGAAGGAACACTATTTATATGAAAAGAAAAGTAAGCTTAAATCTGTTTTATTGGTAGGTAGGTTTTGCTGTAAGGAGTGGAGTATATAACTCAAAACTTCAGGTTTTTAAGTAAGCCTTACGCCCTTTAGATCAAGGGATGCAATATTAGAATTTCTTATACAATTTAAAAATGCGCATTTTAAACAAGTGAGAAACATAGAGGAACAAATCTTAAAAAAAATATTGATATATTTAACAAAAAACACATAATAGATCCGTTAATCCATACATACTTTTTATTGGTAACTCCATTTAAGCTGGGGCTGAGCAGCGGGCCACTCTTCTCGCTGGACACGGTCCACACGTGGTGCATGGACTTGGTGGTCACGATGAGCCCCTGCGGCGCCTCGCAGCGGCTCGGCTTGGTTTTGCTTTCATCTTTTCCGAATTCGCGTCGCTGCTTTTCCTCGCCGTCACGATCGCTGCGCTCATCCCCACTAGACTCGGAATCATATGGGACCAACTTCGAGGCGTGACCATTCCTTTGCATGTGATTTAACGAATCATTCTTGTTCATCTGCTCCTCCAACTTTTCCAGAGGTGATTTCGATGGTTTCACTAATTTACTAGTCGACGCTAGTTTCTCAGGAGATCTAAGACTATTACCAGATATCGATTTCAGATCGGACAGTTTAGGTTTTGATCCACTGGCACCAAGATCCTCTCCATTCTGTCTTTTTATTACAAAATTGTTCTTTTTATCGTCCTCCACTTTATGAGTAGTCTTATCTATACCATTCAAAATCTTAAGCGTCGGAGTGACTTTTTCGACGTCGCCGTTCTGTTTCAACACCCAGGGCTCTGTATTAGAGTCGGAACATTCGGAAGATTTGCCGAGCGTACTATTTAAAATTATCGGTTTGACTTCGAGTTTTAGCGCCTCGGCGGAAGTGCCATTCGAAACAATAGATTTTCGCTCATCAGTGCGGTAAAAAGTAAGTTTGAGTGGACTTTTGTCTCTGTTGAGGATATCGTCAGGTATCTGGGGTCCATACACGACGCTTGAAGTCGCGGCAACGCTAGGGGCGGCGGGTGCGTCCTCATCCTTCTCAAAGAACATGATGTATGCGTTGGTGCCGAGCACGGCAGATAGTGGCAGCGGCCGCACGCAACTGTCGTCGAACTGATAATAGTTGCTGTTAGGCGCTTGCCCGATCGCAGTGTAATGCCCGCAGTTTTGAGAAGGCCCAAGATGAGTCACTAAGCTCACCAATTTATAGGACTGCAAACAGATGTTATTAGTTTAGATAATTAAATTGGATTCTATAAAAAAGCTTAATTTTGAAAACTATTAGTTTCAAATTGTATTTAAAACTAGCTGTCCGCCCCGCTTCGCACCGATCATCTTTTTTTTTATAGCCTATGTCACCTGGGAATAGGATATCGGTCCAGCTTTTCTGAAGCCTGTTCTATTATATTAGTATAGACAATAAATATCTAATGATCAAATTTAACTTTAGTTTGTCGTCAAATGTCAGATTATAAATTTAGAGTATAATTTATAAATAAACGATATTTATGGAATACATTCAAGTAAGAAACTCATATTCCAAGAAATAAAACACGCTTCCTAAAGGCTAGGACATAAAAAGTTTTTGAGTACAAATTTATATGTAGGTATATATATTTATCATATATACAAGCAATAGGGAATAAATTGTTAGTCCCTGTTTTTTTGTAAACTGGTCAATGAGGCAATTGTGCTTTTCCAATATTGAACTTACTATGAAAATATTTTCATGGTAAGTAAGTCCTCTCTTTTGATTCACTCATTGAATTTGAATAAACATTGTAATTAGACTTACAATTTGGATTGCATTCATATATTAGTAACTGCCAATTATTTGTTATATAGATGGTCAATATACACAAATATTACTCACCAATTGCTGATGACTATTTTTGCTGAACATGTATTTGTTAAGTGTTAACTTTTTTCTAAATTGCACATGTTTGGAAAGCTTTCCTCCCACTAGTGAAAACCTCTTCAATGCTATACACAAGACCATTGGAGCTCGTTCCACAAAGAACTGCTTAGTGGCTGATACCTGTAAAATTATAAATGTCAAAATATGTCTCATCTTTTATCAATGCAATATCAAATATGGCAGTTTTGAATTTCACAATTCTGAATTTCTTTATGCATCATATAATACAATGTGCAAAGCATAAGGGAAGTTGTTCATAGAACTTGATTATGTCTTAACCATAATATTCACATAACTATAAACTAATTAATTAATCATTTGGACACTCTTAATCTTTGACATATTAAATGTTCTTTCCTGTTTTATAAAAGCTAGTAAAACATTATTTTGTATTAAAAATCTGTATGTGACAATTTTTTTTTAATAAGAAGTTACATATTTCATTCACATAAAGTAGAATATTTCAGTGATATACACATACCTTTTTATTGCATGCTTCGCACTTATACCCTAAATCTTCTAATCTTTCTCGGGAGAAAAATGAATCCAATGCTTCATCTAATGTAGAATGCTTCCTTATATCTAATAACAAATCCTGTAAATAACAAGACAAAGGTGTTATTTTTTTTCCGAACATACTTCATATATACATACAATAAATTTATATTACTGGCTAGGCTTTGTAATAAATTAATTACACAAACATTTTATTAGAAAAATCAGTATGTAAAATTTAACAGTATGTTAACCAGCCACTCATTTTCTGAAAACTAAACCCATTATATTAGTTACATTCCAATGCATCATAACCATGGAGCCATCAGAAATGATTAAATTTGTAGAAAATAAAAAGCATTGTTATCTTAATTTTTTTCTGTATTTATCAGAATACACCTGTTAAGGCGAGATAGATGAGCTTAATACCTACATAAAAATGTATCTGTACCTCAAATGTATTATTTATTTCAGTTCTCACACATAAGTGTAAATTTATATATTATTTATGTTTAATCTGAAATAAAACTTTTTAAATAAAATTGAACCTAATAATAAAATAAATACAATATTTACAATCAAAGAAAACTAAACAAGTAAGTACCTACTTCTTTTATGAGGTTTAGTTGAACCTACTTTGAAAATACCAAATTTTGCTAAATTCAATGTTTAGACTTAGTTAAAAATGTGCCTGATTGAAATACCTGAAAATGCTGGTAGGTTGTAGAAAGATGGTGACATGCTAAACATCGCACTGTGGATCTTAGGTATCCACCGAGTATTTGATTAAGTGGAGTTGTCTCTTTACTATACTGATCCAGCTTATCAGAATTGACAAAGCGTGATAGGTAGCATTTTTCCATTGCTTCTACCAGGTACCTAAAATCAAGAAAATCATTTTCTAACATCATCTATGTGTTCTTATGAAACAGATTTTATTGTCTTTGCAGCAATACAGTGAAGAGCTGCTGCCAGCAAACCTTTAGCAATACTCCTCATGCATAGATTTATAGATTATATTTAATATTTAATAATTATTACAGTAAAGAATGACACAAGGATACACAAATGTATGTTATAAAGTATTTCTTACCTTAAAAATTCATGAGCATCTTCCTGTCTACCTGGAGTAAGATGTCGACATATGAGCCTCAATTTGGAATACACTTGCCAGGGTTTAATGGGTGCACCACCACTTTTTTGAGTAGCAATTAATGTTGCTCGCATGCCACAAATAACACATGCTTCTGTAATATAGTTACAATAAAATTCAACCATCAATATGATCAAAACATTAATAAAAATAATGTGGCAAATTTATTTCTAATAGTTCCGTATTATAATAATTATACCTTGTTGATTACACTTTTCAGCATGAGCCCCTTCAGATACAAGCCAGTTAGCAAAGGTAGGTACATGGAACAGAGCCTGTAGTGTTGAGTTCAAGTAGCAGGTGTTACCCACATTTTGCATGCCAGCACCTGCTGCCCATGCTCCCTGCCAGCCCAACTGTAACTTCTCAACAGGAAATAATATGCGCTTTGCTCTTGGAAGGCCATCCTCATTTCTATTTACGTCTAAAACAAACGAAAATATTTTCTAAACACATTTTGAGTCCTATTAATTAACTCCAAAAACAAACAAGAAATGTAAAGTCAGCACGGACTGTCGACGTATGGGTAAATATTATACAGAAGAATGACATCAATCATAACCTCTAAATAGTTCTTATCAATATCTCACATGCAGATAATAAACATTTCTACAAACTATTCAAGTTATTAACAACCGACAGTTACCTGATCCTTGGCTTCCAGAATTTCCATCCTTCTTTAGCAATTTACTGTCCAGCACTGGTTTTTTAGGTCGTATCACCACGTATTTTGATTTTAGTCCGTCAAGAACATTGCTCTGATAATCACCTGACTCTTCAAATTCTATTTTGGATAGAAGCACACTTTTCGCCGTAGAATACAGTCGGCTGTCTAATAAAGATGAGCTTTGAGAATCATCTGCGGTAAGAGATAATCGCAATGCGCTTGATACTGGGTCGCAAATGGAAGCGGGCATTTTACCTCCAAAACTGCACTATCACTTTAAGTAAATAAAACGGCGCTCGTTACATATTTTCCATGCTCGTAAACAGTTCTCCTCAAACAATGTAAATAATTGCTTTTAAATTTAGTACAAACACATGTATTTCAAAATAAAAAGTAGCACGGAAAGCGGAAAGGAAAATGAATAACCCAACGTCATTTGTCACACGCGCACGAAAGAAAGCAAAGCGAACTTAGCGAGCAGCACGATGGGGCCACCGAACGAATCCCGAAGCACCGTCGAGTAGTCAGTTGAGTACTCAGTAGATAGCGAATATCGTCGAAGAAACTCGGGGAAATAAAGTGGTACACATATGGTCAATTATCATGGATAATCATGGACGCTATGTTTGGATTGAAATGCAATAATATAGATGTCTTTAACGCATTCTACTTTAAAAAAAGGGATTTAAGAGTATTTGAAATTGACCAAAGACTCCAAAATTCAAAAAGATCCTCGTTGGACAATTAGTTCTACCTTCAAGATTTAAAATATTTGATTAAAAGGAAAACGTATTTATTAAATTAAGTATCAAAAATAGAAGCTTTCACTATTTTTAATTTATAATACAATACGTGATAACTAATTGAGACATCCATTTTGTATTTTAATTTCTTAAATTATTTATTCGAATTGTCTAATCTACCGGAAATAGATTTCATATGGATCCATAACCACACCATAGACTATAGGTCAATCTGTAGACTTATAGGTCTTTTAGAGTGACATTTGTCAAAGTCAGCAAAATTGCTTCCCGTCACCCTGGTCATTTTTCTTTGATTGAAAAATTATTGAAATAAATGAAATTTTTTTCATCATATTAAACATTATAAAATACGTTATTATTCCATGAAGTGAAAGTTTAATCTGTACGGTAAATGCCGAGTTTTTAACACGCTAGCTTAGTAGCTTTTTAACCCCCGACGAAAAAACGACGGGGTGTTATAAGTTTGACGTGTCTGTCTGTCTGTCTGTGTGTGTGTGTGTGTGTGTGTCTGTCTGTGGCATCATAGCTCCCTAACGCATGAACCGATTTTGATTCTGTTTTTTTTGTTTGAAAGCTGTATATGTCGTGAGTGTTCTTAGCTATGTTTGATGAAAATCTGCTGAGTAGTTTAATAATTAGGGGGGGGTGAAAGAGGGGATGTAAAAATAAAAGTCTACAAACATACTCGTGTGGGGTATCAAATGAAAGAGGATCACGTGTACATTACAAAATGGAAATTATAATAAAAATCGGTTGAGTCGTTCAAAAAATATAGGGTGTCAAAGTGGGGATGGAAAACCAAATGTCTACAAATATACTCAAGTGGGGTATCAAATGAAAGAGGATTACGTGTAGATTACAAAATTGAAATTGTAATGAAAATCGGTTGAGTAGTTCAAAAATTATGGGAAGTAAAAGTGTAAATGGTAAACCCAATGTCGACAAATGTACCCGAGTGGGGTATTAAATGTAAGAGGATAACATATACATTACAAAATTCCATGTGAAATGGAAATTAGTTAAAAATAATAATGTATGTAGTAGATATCTACTTACAAAAAGTATGAAATAAAAAAATAAATTAAAAATTTAACAAACCCCCGACATAAAAACCTAAAAGCCCTTTAAAAAGTATAACAATAATAAAAACTTAAGTAATATTAGTTACCTAAATATTAATATTTCTACAAAGAAAACTTCATGTCGGGGGGACCGTAGGTTTAGGTTGATTGTAGGTATTAAGTAACTAAATGAGAAGAGGTCCCCCCGACATGACGTTTTCTTTGTAGAAATATTAATATTTAGGTAACTAATATTACTTAAGTTTTTATTATTGTTATACTTTTTAATTTCAGTAGTGCGCGCCGGTGAAATTGTGATCATGGCGAATCCGTCATCAGGCGTTGGTAAGAATTTAGTTTATTTTCACAAACATTCATTTATGTTTTAAAACTAAAAATGATACGTTATTATAATTTTTAACGTTAATTATTGTATTATTAAAATAGCGTCTATATGTGACTAGAATGTAATATTTTTTTTTTTAACAGTGGTACCTAGGAACTTTCGTCTTCTAGAAGAACTCGAGCAAGGCCAAAAGGGAGTGGGCGATGGAACCATTTCTTGGGGTTTGGAAAGCGATGATGATATGACTCTTACTCACTGGACTGGAATGATAATTGGACCCCCTAGGGTAACTCTTATTACTGGCGTAGGTTGGGTGTGATAAAAAAAGAAAAGTTGAAGTTATTACTAACTTGGGAACAGTAGAATATTTTAGATATTATAATCCTTATTAAAAAAAATACGACATTAGTATAGGGTTGCCATACGTCCCGGTACGCCGGGACATGTCCCGGTTTGAAGCATGGTGTCCCGGCGTCCCGGCCGATAAGCAAATTGTCCCGGTTTAAAAATCATAGTTATTTAATAGGGGCCTGGACTTGGTAAACAGTAATATACCTCCAATAAACGCGCTCTAACTAGCGTACGATTAGCCGTACGTGGATAGAACGAAGTAAGCGCTAACACAGTTTGTCCGTTCATGTTTCACGAATTTACGTTAACAGTGTCAACGCATTTCGAGATCGCAGACTCTTAGCGTTGACAGAGCAAGAGCGCATCAATGGCATGCTTTCAAGCCCACTATGTGACTTAGAGATGTTTTATACAAGATCGATTTTTCTAATGCATTGATATTTTATATCGATTTTATACATTCAGTTGATACCTGACTTCTTGAGAAAACTAGACCTAAGAAGCGTTAAAATAAAAAAAAAATCGAATATTATTATATAAATAAAAAAAACTTACCACCGAAAAAAAAAACTTCAAAGGCAACAAAAAACAATAGCGCACAACATAGATTTTTTTCTTTCTTTTCAGTGCGTTAAGTATTGTTCTTTGTTGCCTTTTAGTTTTTTTCGACAGTTAAATTTATTATTTAGTTATTATTTTGTAATTGTCTTTGGCCATAATGTATACAAATTATTACATGCTTCATTTATAATTAATTAATTACTTTTGAAATAGCTACCTACCTTGTTTTTGCTATTAACTTGTAGTGAAACAATAAATTACCCCTATTTTTCCACCCTTACGGTAGGTTTCTTTTTTCCAAATTTATGGGATTAACTTTGAGGTATGCCCTATCCAATAAAAAAAGAATTATCAAAAACGGACTACTCTGTAAAAAGTTACGTCTGGTCATACGATACAATCAGGGCGTGAAAAATTAATTATCCCCTATTTTCCTACCTTTAAGGTTGGTTTTTTTTTAATCGAAATTAACGTGAGTGGTCAAGTTTTTTTTTTTTTTTTTAGATTTTCTTGAAATGTCCCGGTCCGAGTCCTTACACTTATGGCAACCCTACATTAGTAAATTATTGTACAATCTAACTGTTCCTAACTTCAGAACTTGGACTACACAAGAATTGTAATAATAATAAGGGATAAAGATATATACAACCTAATCCTGAAAAATCTAGAAAATGTCTTTAAAATGTTACGTTCATTCAAAATACCTATACATATGATATTACTAAATGTAAATGTGAGAAGGTAAATCATTCACTCCAATACAACTGGGTAATTATGGTATGAGAGCCTTGAAGGAAGCTGAATCTTTCCACTTTTAACTTCTATTCCATTTCACCTTAATGACATTAACTGGTTCACTGTCAATACCTACTACAGCATTGAAGGGTTGCCAATGGAACCTTTATTACCAAAAATTCTGTTGGCCATTCCTTCATTTATCACATCTATATGTACTTTTTGTATTATCTAAATATTTTATAAAAAATAATGTTTACATTGTATATACATGGATAAGTTTTAAATGTCTGGACCAAATTGGATAATTCTTTTTTTTGTTGTGATTGTTATGTTCAGGAGAAGGTTTGTATTAACTAAAAGTTATAGGAACTTTTGGTGAAAAAAATATGGTAGAGTAAAGTTTGCCCGATCTGCTCGTAATATATACACATGGATAGTACATATCACTATTGCATTGTATAAATAATTTTCAATGAACACTTGAAAAAATCACCACATCATGATAACTAAATATTAATAAAACTTTATTTTTTGATCATGATTCCACTACATGCACATGTATACAGAACTTCAGTCTGCTTTTTTAATAATTGTCACATCACTACCACTCAAGAAAGAGGTTATCGATTATAAAAGATAACCTTGAACCAAAATAATAACAAAATATTGTATTAGTATTCTTATTAATATGTACAAAAAATTTAATATAATATAGGCCAAAATAGGTATAAATAAACAAAGAAAACAGTTAATTAGAAAGTCCCAACTCTCACTTTTTGTATTAACACAAGTTATTGGTATATATCTATACTTCTATACTATTATTATAAAGAGGAAAGGTTTGTTTGTTTGGACTGAATAGGCTACAGAACGGCTGGACCGATTTCAAAAATTCTTTTACTGTTGGGAAGCTACACTATTCCAGAGTGACATAGGCTATAAAAAAAAAGATGATCCATGCGAAGCCAGGGCTGACAGCTAGTGTATTAACAAAATTATAAAATAGTTGTCACATCTAATAGTATTATTATATTTTTACAGACTCCTTATGAAAATAGGATGTATTCGCTTAAAATTGAATGCGGCACTCGGTACCCTGATGAACCACCCACTGCTCGATTTATATCTAGGATCAACATGAACTGTGTTAACAGTCAGACTGGACTTGTGAGTATGGTACTACTTAAATATATTTGTTATTCTCGGAATAACATGACATTTAATAATTTTAGAAAAGTGAAGTAGTAACATACTAAATCATACTTATATATTCCAACAGGTATTTGTCCCAAGAGTTAGGTGTAATTAAGAATATATATAAGTGTTTATTTTATTATATCCAAGGAATCTTATAGCTCATATAAACAGAAACATGCATGTATGAAGTCTATATATACCTACATTAAACAATAATTATTTTTTTAGGTGGATAATAGACAAGTCCCAATTCTTGCACGATGGCAACGCGACTATACCATCAAGACTGTGCTGCAGGAGTTGAGGCGTCTCATGACATTGAAGGAAAACATGAAGCTGTCACAGCCACCAGAAGGAAGCACCTTCTAGTTTCTTGCAACCCATACCTCAACATACCCAATCTACTTCAAACCATCATATTGTCAAGGTCATTGTATAAATGTTTTGTAGGATCCCTCATACTGACCTTATTCGTTGAAGTTGGTATAATTTCTTGATATATAGTTGTATTGTTGGCTTGTCTATTAAGTAAGATGATGCTTAAGATTTATTATTCAGGTTCAGTGTTTAATGCATTTATTCTACACTCAAGTCTTATTATTCATAGTAGATTGGGTGGATGGAATTTATAAGGATAATTTTTAAATGGCTCTTAAAAACCCACTAGGAGGGTAACACCCATTTTTTATCATACTACCTAAATTATTGTGGCCTTTAAAAAAGTTAAACTTGCTTTGGTAATGTTAAGGCTAGTTTTACTGTCTTTTTAGGTATATTATTTTATTACCTTTAGTTATCGACAACTAAAGCTGAGCAGTATAATGTCATGGTTAATTAGCTTAGTTGTTTCTAAGGAAGGTACAATTTATACTAAATTTGCTTTTTTTTAAATATTAAATTTACAGTGGTTTAGTTTATCATATTATCTGAAATAATAAATAGTTAGTCTCTTTAAAATGTCTTGAATTAAGAAATAATTGCTTATTTTTTGTTCAATTTCTAACAAGATCAAGTGTAAAATATTTTATTTCTTAGACAGATAAGATGAAGTATTACTGGGTCATTATATTTAAAGCTTTGTTTATTTAAATATTCTCAACACATATTATTATTGTAATAATAGGTGGAGGCCACTGGTTGGCTTTAATTTGGCGTGAAGCTTGTAAACTTCAATCTACCTACACATAATTAGTTCCAATTTAACCACTACTTATTAATTAATTGTGACAAACCAAATGCTAAGTCAATTTTTTTTTTCATAGCATTAATATTTTTACCAATGTATAACTAGCAAAGGTAAATAAATCAAAACTGTCATACATGACTACTGGTTTTATTTTAACCCTTTATACTCTTTAGAATTAAATTCCCATGAATAAAAAGCCGAAATTATTACCTAAGTATAGGATCACCTATCGTGACATTAGTTATTAGTACTCACGAGAATCTTACGTACCGTACGGTATAAGTTTTAATGCAGGTACCTAGGCACTTATTCCAAAAGTACCTACTGTACTTAAAATTTAAAAAAAGAAAAAAAAAATACTTTCTATAGTTTGTTTCGATTCAGTCAGTTATTTTATTGACCAGTATACTTTAATATAAGTAGGTACGTAGAGTGCGTATCAGTTTATACTAGAAATAATTACTACTGTGATTGGGTTCCTCTATATTCAATGTTCAGAACATTGACAGGAACACAATCACAGGTATAGGTATTAAATATAATAGTAGGTACCTAGTTATATGAATAACGTACGGCTCTACTCTCTCGAATATCTATGAATTGCCCGTCTATCCAAGTTAACGGGCATGCATACACTATATACCTATATCTAAGTAAATACCTACGAACCCTACATTATAACATAGGTAATAATATTATTCGGCATCTTCTTCAGACCTTCATAAGAGCTTGTAAAAGTCTAAATTGAATAAATATATTTTTGATTTTGTTTTATTCGTTAGAAAATGGGGCCTTGGAATCTTGGACTATTATATCAATAAATAGATAATTAGCGTCATATATATTATTATAAGGGGAGCGTTCAAGTATTACGTAACGCAATTTTTGAACATTGTTGACCCCCCCTCTCCCCTATGTAACGCGCCGTAAAGTTTTTCTGGACCCCCCCTCCCCCTCCCTAAACGTTACGTAACTTATTATTTCCTATTCATGTTCTTACATATATTACGGTTTAATTTGAAAATTACCTGAATGCGATAGAATATTAGGCCTTACAGAGAATAAACACCATTTTAGTGCGGGTGCACTGTATGTTTTCGTACAAATAAAGGTTTACTAATTTGGGAGATTTTAATTTTTTAGTTTTTTTTTAAGTAGGTATAAAAAACTGTTACGTAACGCGTTGTTTGATCCCCCTACCCCCCGCGTAACGTTTTATGAGACCCCCCTCCCCCCAGAATTGCGTTACGTAATACTTGAACGCTCCCAAGCACACAATTTTTGAATAGGTAATCAGTATTAAATATATCTTAACACGTTCTAATGTTAACAACAATATAAATAGAAACGTGTACTACTTATTTGATAGTCTGAACAACGTTGCACCTAATAAAAACTACTTACGGGCTACTGTGTGTGTGCCTACTAAGTTAACTACAGTAGTAGGTACGCAACCCTATATCTACCTACCTTTAAATGTGTGCTTGACACTAAGTATGCAGCTCCGGCACGCAAGTTGAATTGTTCATTTTAGCTACATAATTCTCTACCTCCTATTTACACTAAGTACCTACAAGCTTTTGCAATGAATCATCGTAATAGAATATTGGTTAAAGTTTACCTTGTGAATTTGGACTCTAGCGTTATTAAGTACCTACTTAGGTACTAATTTTATTTGTAAATAATAACTTATTTACCTATAACAAAGTTGCTTTGATTACCCTCCAGCTCCATCTTCAGACCCTAGAATTCTATCGAAACCATGATACGTTGTCTGTCTTGTTATGTTTTGAAATTCCTGTTTTCATCATCAAATTATAACGCTTCTAGCTTTGGTATTGGTATTCTGATAAAAAATGCCATTTCTTGAACTTACGAATACTTACGTCAAAATAATACGCGTCTAGATTTACAGTTCAGACAATCCCATTATGCCATCATGCCAGCCTAAAAACAGGTTGCGAGGGATGTGATAAGTACCTAAAATACAAACAATAATAATGATTATATTAGTATAAATTAATTATACGCAATATTAAATGAAATTCTTTGACACAAATACATTTAATAAACAATAGGAGGTACACAATACTGCAAATAAATATTTTCTATACTTAAGTAGGGATTCCAGGCAAATTTACGCGTGATCTGTATAGATAGATAGGTATTACTGCCGTCCACTTACTAAAGAGCCGTTAAGCCCAAAATGTAAATTTCGAGAAAAAGCCAAAAAACGTGGAATTCGTTGTCTCTACAAAACTATTACACATAGAAAAACGATTTTTGTCTACAAAATTTTTATTTAATTCCGAGAACTATTTAAAGTGGTACGCGATACTAAAAGTGCATTATTTCATTTTTTTTTTATCATTTTTTCTTTTTAGCCAAGGACATGGACTGGCTTTTGTCTTCAGTTACAGCACTAAACGGCAGTTAACCATACCTTAGCGAGGCTTAGCGGCCCTTTAGTGATGTAATTTCTTTTAAATGTTGAATGTAGTAAATGTATGTGGCAGTTATTCAGAAATGCTTAGCTATACGGCGGCTAGGTGACTTAACTGCTGTATAGTCAAGTAACAGAAACAAATTTCACTTACTGATACAGTTCAAGGAGCGGCTAAGGTACCGTAACGTCTATTAAGTGAAGGAAGTGTCAACAAAATTGAATTATTCCTAACAGATTATAGTGTGATACTTAACTAAAGGGCAGTTAAACATACGTCGCTCGGGGATAACTTCTTTTTAGTAAAGCAATCATAAGATCAAATGTGATATATTAAAGTCGAAATTCGTAGTAACAAAATCATTTTATTCAAAATCCAAATAAAAAATAAAGAAACAAAAAAAATTAGGTCAACTTGCCTGTTAACTGAGCTAATAAACTTTATTCCACCAAAACATTCTGTAAAAAACTAGCTAAATCTCGAAGAAGCTGCTTGTTTATTTCTAAAAAGTAAAGAAATCTAGACAAATTCGGGCGAATTCTAAGGTTCCTTACTGCGATTTGTTTATTATCATAGTTAATGTTGTATGACTTGGCCGTTGATCGAAAACGAGACACTAGCGTCCAATTACCAATACCAATATGGGCTTTTATCGCTTAACAAACATAGGTAGTTGCAACAACAATTACGTGTAAACAAAATTGACTTGTACCCACTAACGTATAAAGAATGTTCTTCTTCGAGACTTGGCTAGTTTTTTACACAATATTTTTGGTGGGATTTCACTTCTTTTTGTAGAAATGTGGGAATATTTATTTATTTATTTTATTAGATTTTCTTATTCGACAAAGTTTTTTCTTTTTAGGAGTACTTTTTTATTATTACAAATCTTTCTTTTCTTGTTTTTTGGTTCTGATTCTTGTTCAGCAACAATTTTTCTTATTGCCCATTCGCGTTCATTATTTATTTAAATAGACGATTTATAATATAGGTATAATTCCGATAGATAATTTCTGAAATATAAGCGCGGTATTTACGCTTAGGCCGGTTGTATTCGGTGATCACTGAAGCTAGAGCTTTTATACTCTTGAAGTGAACATTTATGAGGTGCACCGCATGAAGATCGGTTACTCGTGAAAGCGCCACGTAGGCATGGCCACAAGAGAATATGGAGGTGCCCATATGCCATATTTAAACCCTTGGCTCTTGTAATTGTTAGGGCATACGCCACACAGATTGGGAATTGTTCTACGTACACGTATTGCAGGGGTATGATCTCAAATTTTGACTCAATAAGCTATAATTCGTGAATACAATTATTAGCGAATTTTCCCATGAATTGTTTAGGCTTTGTTTGGGTCCCACGTCACTTTTTGTACAACGCCTATCGACCCACTAAACCTAAAATAACATCAATGTTTCTGCTAAGCATTACTTTAACTCCCTTTTTAATGATTATTGTTTCTTCCAGTCCAGCAGTCATCGACGCGTCATCTTTATATTTTTGTAAGCACACCGGGGCTTTCAATTTCATACATTTTAAACAATCCAAGGAATCTTTAGCAACTAACTTTATCTCGGGGTTCGGAATCGCTTTTAACATAGCATTATTTAACTGCATATACCTACCTACATAATTATTTCTAGTCGGTAGTAAGCAAACAGCATGTTTTGGCGAGTCCCTCAAACATTGTGCTATTTCCATTAACCTTCCTTCATTGCAACGCGAAAGCAGAGGTATCAATCGGTTAGACAGTATATCTTTGTCTGATTGAGTTGTCACTCCTACTCCGATTCTTTTTAACATTTTTACAAACGTAGAATCATCCAGCTGTCTCATATTCAACGTGAGTTCGTTGTAACTATAAAGTTTAGTCTATAAGTTTGGAATACTTAAGAGGATTGTGAAGCTGTTGATTTTCATACAAAAGGCGATAACGTTTTACACCCAGTAAATATAGTTAGATTTTTATAATTTTTGGATATGTTGTAGATATAATGAGAAACTACGTCTGTACGTTTTGATTTTTAAGAAATATTGCTTACGCTAAAATTTATTAGCATCTAAAAATCTATATATAAATTTATAATCATAAAAATCTATATTATTTAAGCAATATTTCTTAAAAATCAAAACGTACAGACGTAGTTTCTCATTATATCTACAACATATCCAAAAATTATAAAAATCTAACTATATTTACTGGGTGTAAAACGTTATCGCCTTTTGTATGAAAATCAACAGCTTCACAATCCTCTTAAGGTGCCTATATGTTTATTAATTTCTGAAGGGGTTGGTTTTTCAAATGGCGACTTTTCTCTAACGGGTAGAAGTTGCAAAAGATCCCCAAACACTAAAATACTTATTTCTTTTCCCAAACCAACCTTCAACTTTCAACCTATCTTCTACATCAGAAGTATCATACAATTCGCACAAACGAAGATTTATGTAAGCTAGAGTTACATTAGATATCATAGACTCTTCATCTATCTACACTAATAATATTATAAAGAGGAAAGATTTGTACCTATTTTTGTATGTTTGTAATGAATAGGCTCAAAAAGTGCTGGGCCGATTTAAAAAATCTTTCACCGATAGAATGCTACATTCTTCCAATTTGACATAGGCTACATTTCATTTTAAATTAGGGATCCTTGGTAAAATTTGAACTATGTAACCGAAGGTGTAGAAAAATAATAGGCTAAAAAGGGACCGGGCGACGCCGGGGCGGGCCGCTAGTAATAAATAATTCGACAGTTTTTAACTCTGTCCTTAAAATTTGAAGTAGTTCGTCTGAAAGCGGGTTGTATTTAGAAGTTTGTTAATGTTCTACGGGCAGTTGTAATAATCTGTGAATAGTTTATCCGTTTACGTTAAATGCTGCAATTCCAGTCGGGGCAGTTATATTTCAGTTATTAAACCTAAATTAAAACTTCTTTTACATCTAATAATTAAGCAATAATCAAAATGTACGCGTCCGCCGTCAACAAGCTCTACCGGAGGACTAAATAAACTATAATAATTGGTGGTGGGTGCCCTCCCGATCTATCCCCTCCCTCAAAATGTACGCGGTGCGAGCGTCGAAAAACTGCCGTTTAGTTAAGGAATGAGGCTTTACTGCTCTTTAGCTCTGTATAATATACAAAATAATTTCATCTATACTTAACTAAAATAGCGTTAAAGGACTATAACTGCTCTTTAGCGGAGTTTTTCTATAAGACCGCTTTTTAGTATAGCAATTTTAATAATAACCGTAGTGGCTTGCTTAGCTATAAAGAAGTTAAAGGAGTTTTGCGTCTTTCTAGCTAAGGATAATGGGATAACGACTTTTTAGGTAAGCACAAGATCACAAAAAAATAATTAATTCCTTAAATTTTAGCAGTTATGGTGGTTTAACGTACATTTAAGCTAAGCAATGTGGGTTTGACGCTCTTTAGTGTAGGAACCACCAGAAAATCTGCCACTTAACGGCCACAGTACTGCTCATTATCTTTAAAACTATTTGCCGTAGGAATACGATTCTTAAACCAAAAGATAGAGAATTGAAAACTATATAACGTACCATCAAAAAGTCAAAATTGACGTTTTGAGGGTTAACGGCTCTTTAGTAAGTGGACGGCAGATTAAAAATCTCTATATTGCTTTGTATATGAATGCTTTATAAACAAAACTTAACTAAACAACGATAAGTTTACACATAGGTAATAATATATACAAGACAAGACACTACAAATCATGGACAATTTGCAAAAGCTTAATTAATGCCAAATACAGATGGCAACCAGGTACACAGTTATTAGAATATCAGTTAAAATTCGCCTTAAGCTATCCATTAAAAACAGATGTTCTTTAACCGTATAAATTTAATATAAATGTATAAATTCAAAGCTCGAACGATATCTGTAATATTACACTGAAAATTAGTATAACTTTCGAAAACTTTGTAAAGATTGAATCCTAAAGACACTTGATAGGACAATCATGTACAATTCAACGTAATTGTAAATGAGTGATAAAGTATACCTACATGAATTAGTAGGTATTTAAGGAGCAATATATTATATTAAGGTAGTTAGGTAATTTTACTAATATCTTGTTCGTGATGAGGAGTTGATAACTTGTCAATTATAAAATTGGAAGCATTTTTTAGTTAGGCAGTGTAGCAAATAAGTAGGTTACTTTTAAGAATACGAGACAAAGTAATATTTAAATTGATAAGCATGTTTTTAGGGGCAACCTATTTCAGCACTGTTTGTTACCTAATGCCGTACCTACCTACAGAGTAAACATAAATACGCTTTTGATATTTAGACATGATTTAAACACTTATTGAAATTATTTTTCAACTTTTTTTCAAGTCGTATTCATTAAGATTCTCTAAATCATTACAAAATTTTCGGGTATAAGATAAGGCGTCTTATCAAAATACGAGTAAAATATTGTAATTACTGTAGGTGGATAGTGTCGCAATAAAAATAACGACTTGGGTCCGTATTCATCATTTTATAAGACATGCAAGTATATCTTGATTTCATTCCTTTGAGGTATATGAGCCCTCGAACGAAGATATGTTTAAATAAAGAGGTTAATGATCCTAGTCGTCAGCTTGTATTGCGAATATTATACTTAAATAGTTGTTTATATTAAAATATTTATTTAAGGAAATAAATGATAGCAGGTAATTTGTACATAAAGTTGTATGAAGTGCAATCAAAATCAAAATCTAGTAGGTACACGTGGAAAATTAAAATATTTCAAGTATTTTATTTGTTTTACAAAACAAAGATACATTACAGATGGAGTATCTTGTTTTACTTATAGTAACGACTTATATGTCAAATGTTAAGAACTAATATTCAACATACTATAGGGAGCGCGAGTAAAATTTTGCGCTCAATTTTATCTTTCTGTCTAAGACCGACATAAAATGAATAACACATGTCACAACACTACAAAATGTACTCGCGCACACATAATCTTAACACGTTAACACACAAATGAGCAGTATGTTTTTTTGTTTATGACACTACGTGATTAATGATTTTATTACTTACGCTGTAGACAATCATGTAGTTCGATTGAATACACCACTCCCATGAGGAATTAGAATAAAATGATTATTTTATAGCTCATAATTCATTATAAAAACTGTCTCATAGAAAGTCAAAGTAACAAGCACCAATTTGGAGTAAAAAATCAAAAACTAGATCCTACACGCTTCTGATTTTTTTTCAAAACAAATATCAATATGTATAAAGTAAATGTTGGCACCAGACAGGACAACAATGTACGTCAATAACAAACAGATTATAAATCTTTGGTCTTAATATCATATTGCGAAAATGGAGCACCCTTTATAAGTATACAAAATCAAAAAAATGTTATTTTTTTCATTGACACAAAGCCAGTGAGATTAAATATCTAGAACGTAAGCATTATGGAAATAATAGTCCGCTAATACAAGAAGTAACAATCTTCGTCAGTAACATTCTATCGACATGTTTAGATAACTAAAAGGTATTCTTAGTTCGCAGCAAAAGGAAAACGGAATGGAAGCTCAGAATTTGCCATGTTTTAAAAAAATGAATATACAACTTTCACTAAAGGCACGCTATAAAATCATTACTCGCGAGACAATTCACCACTTAAGCATAGTCTACATTAGTTACTGCGAGCTAGTATTTACGTGCCTTCACCATGTTTAAATGAGACAAATTAAAAAAAAAAAAAATATAAACTCAATTACAAAGTTACCTGAACTTATTTTTAAGTAATATATAAGATAGACTATTTTATTTACAACAATGTAATTTTATATACATAATTTGATATACATTTAAAATGTTTAATTATATTTAACACTTCCACTTTACATTACAAAACTGACAAATCATATGCCATTTATCATGTCTGTAATCGTCTGAAATGTACTTTTATCCAGCAGTAGAAATAAAGATGAATCTGGCATTATTATGTTTGCTAGAGAAAACTGTCATGGATATTATACATAAATGCCCATGTAAGGAAATGTAGTTGCCGTAAGTATGGAACCCTGTACGCCTATAAGTGTCGTTAGACTAAAATAGGATTCTTTAACTTTCATTCAATGCATTTGTTCTGGAGCTTAGAATGGATACAATTCATAGCTCAAATTTTATAGAAGAAACGACGTCTTCATATATGTAGCTTCTTTTCATTATCCACGGAGGATTTGCATTAGATTGTGGCTATCCATACAGCGTTTTCAAAAAGTACTTATTTTTTTATAAATAGTCAAATAAATGTTAGTAATAATATTTACACTTTATAAAGTACCAAATAAAAATTTGGAAGGCTTTTTGTAAAAGCAGTTTCGACAGGATATGTCTCTACACCATTGAGAAGTGAAAAAAAAAAAAGTTTTTTTTGTTATTATTAATACAATTTGGCAGCATGCAGTGCGATCTCATTTGGAAGTAATCTGCATATCTGATAATATTTTTTAGAAGTAATTATTAAGTCAATAGAGGGAGTGGTCGCGGGGTGTGAGAAACATCTATGAGTCGAATCCATTAAATGGCGGCTCGTCCAGTAGTAACTGCTCTTGATGTAGTTTTAGATGAAGTTCCAGCGATGAGACCACAGTAGTAGCACTACTGTTCGTAGAACTATTAAAAAAATGTCGATTGATATATAAACACATTAAATCGACCGCCATCGCCGAAATCCACTGTCTATATTATGTCTATTACCGACTGACAAGATATACGATTAACGAGAGTCAGACCCGGGAAGAATCGGAGTGGCGCCGGGGCAGTCGGGCCCGGTGGGGCCGGTGGGGCCTGTGCGGCGGCGCGCCAAGCGCGGGGCGCGCGGCTAGCACAGGCCGTGCAGGCGCCGCGCGGAGGGCGCGGGCCGTGCCGCCGCCAGGAGCCGCAACAGCGGCCGCCCGCACAGCGCCACCAGCCCTCCCGCGCCCGCCCAGCGCGCCGCCGCCGCCTCCTCCACTTCCGCTATGCGATTCAGCGACCGTGACTCGCGGAGCCGGCTCTCTTTCCGCGCCGCACGCCTCCGTCTACCGTTGGTCGCGCCGCTGCCTCCGTTCCGCGCGTCGCCCGCCGCACTGCCGCTTCCCTGACCGCCGCCGCCGCCTCCCTGACCGCCGCCGCCGCCGCCCGTCGCGGGCGCGCCGACGACCGGAGCGCGGGCGCCGGGCCGTGCGCCGCGAGCTCCGGAGCCCGCGCCACGCTCCTGACTGTCGCTCGAGTCGTCGTGCGAGTCTCGGCGGGCGCGATCCACGGGCGTGTCGGTTTGCTCGGCGGCGCGTTTCTTCTTCTCGGAGTCGTCGTCGGAGAGATCGGAGGAGGAGCAGGAGCCTGCGCGGCGGCGGCGGCAGTCGAGCCTCTGGCGGCGCGCGGGCGGCGGCGCCGGCGGAGGGGCGCGCGGAGGCGCCACCTCCGTCTCCGCGCAGCCGAGGCCGCTCTCCTGCGGAGCCTCTGGTGGGATATCCACGGTCACCTCGTCGTCCAGGTTCACCTAAAACACGTTAAACACCGGAACCCTTAAGAAGTTGTTCTAATATAGGTAATTATCTATTCATTACTAAATGGTATGAAACAAAGTCAGTCAATCTGTGTCGGTCTGTCCCTGTGTATTCTGAGATCTTTAAAAATTCGCAACGGATTTAATGAGGTTTTTATTGATAGATGAACTGATACGAGAGAGGAGAGCAGAGAAACGCTAATATCTAGTATCAGCATTGCACTCGTGCGAAACCGGAGTCAGTTGCTATTTCTATTAACCGTCAAGTCAGATCAACCAACTTATGCTCATTTTTCTTTTTCTATTTTTTGTGACATAATCTAAGCAAATATTTGCTTATTTTAGGTTTTGCTGAAATCTAAAACTAAGAAGCATTCTTATTTTGTAAATTAATTACAATTTTCTCCGTAAATTCGGATATGAAGATGATGATAAATTAACATTTCACGTTACTGCGGTATAGTATATTCAGTGATCTTCAAATTTGAAGAAAAAAGATAAAATATATAATACGGACCTTGGTAAGATTGTGTGCGAGTTGCGCGGGGCGGCGCGCCAGCTGCAGGCGGCCCTCGGAGCGCGAGCCGCGGCGCGCGTCCACCACGCGCGCGCCTCCGCTGCTCTCCTCGTCGTCCTCCTCCTCGCGGACTATACTGCATTTCCGCGAACGCTGAAAAGTCATTTCCACATTATTTATGTTGATTTTATCGCTAAACTAAGTAATCTAATAATGGTATAGTTATCCAGGGGCGTGTACTAATAGAGGCACTGCCTACCCTACGGGCTACGAAATATTGCCTTATTTTATTAACAACCATACAATTTACAACAAATAATTACCTAATCCTTACTTATCCTTACTAATATTATAAATGCGATAGTAACTCTGTCTGTCTGTCTGTTACGCTTTCACGCTAAAACTACTAGACCGATTTAAATGAAATTTGGTACAAAGAAAGTCTGGAGACTAGGAAAGGACATAGGCTACTTTTTAACCGACTGCAAAAAAGGAGGAGTTTCACGCGGACGAAGTCGCGGGCAGAAGCTAGTTTAAAATATGTTTTCTAATCACTAAGTAATATTAAAATATGATTGTAAAATAGAACAAAACATAATTTTATTTATACCCTACTTCAACTGAATACACTTACCTAGATACTTAATATATTACGCAATTTCATGTACAACTATCAGTAAACTAAAAGGCAATAAAAAAATCGTCCTGCGCTAACACGAAACGAATCGAATAACAAAAACAAATAATAATAATTCGGTTTTGGTTTCTGTTTCGGCTAAAGAACATATTATTATTTCGGTCAGACACTAAAAATAAGTAAAGCTAACAAAGAAAAAAATAACTGCAATATGAAGGTATTTTGGACACAAATCTTTAATGTAGGTATTATTCTCTAAAGCAGGTTTGAAATTATAGTAGGAAGTAAGTATGTATTATAAAAAAAAACCTTCATTATAAACTTAGATTTCTAGATCGTAGATTAGGCAAATATTAGCAAGATTTTCCTAGAGGTATTTTCGTAGTCGGGTGCAAGGAAAATATGAAATATTATGTAACAGATATATTTATTATAATAACATATATAACAAATTACGAAATAAATTGAAATAATGTACTATTTTTCATGTCTTTGATATTTTTTTCTGAGATATAAATCGGAATTATCAGTTATTATAGTAAGGTAGAGGTAACGTTTGCCGATCGGCGATATTAATAATCCCCTCGTGTTGTGGACAAAAGGGTCATTAAAGCAAAAGATACATAATACGTTACGGTTGACAGAATAAGGTGACGGCACAAATCATGGACATGTTAAGAGCACTAAATTAGGATTTCGTTTGAAAATGGGATGTTTTTTTGAGAGATTCTTTTATATATATAGAATAATTGAGCGCTTTGCCTCTTTGCTAGCAGCTGCAGCTTAAAATATGTAACATAATAAATCAATCAACTAAGATCTATCAGGAGGTGCGGTGCACATATATGCAGAAGACTATAATAATATAGTGTAAGCATGGGAAAGCATGCCACAGTATTTCAGACAGAAACATATGCTGCATGTGCACAAGAACATATAGACAGGCACCTGAACGGAAAAACTATCTATATTTTGAGTGACAGCCAGACTGCGCTGAAGGCCCTTGCAGCCCATAAAGAGCAGTTGACACTTGTCCATTACTGAATTTCATAAAAAATCGAATCCAGTAATAAACAAACCCCACAAAAAACTCATTATTGTGATTGGACATATTCAACTTAGCTCAATTTACTTGCAATATAGTATTATTCAGTAAAAATAACATCAAATCTCATTACAACACAACAGAGGATAACACTATGCACAAATATGTACTCAATTCCTTAACGATTTCAACAACAAAAAAGATTTTTTTTGGATACCGCGCTCAACGAGATTTCAATTCAGAGCCATCTTCAAACAAATGGGCCGATTTTGATGAGGTGTGTCAAAATGAAAGCACAAACGTCCATTGCTTATGTTTTGCCAGTTGTTGGGCCAGTTGCTTGATAAATTCGATCAACAAAAAAAAATACCATAATTGGTGCCATGTCCAGTGTTGGTGCCGTCACCCTATATAATTATTTGTCATTATAAGTCTAGTGTGATGTAAGCGGTATTACCGGCGGCACATCCTGCGGAGTGCGCGGCGCGGCGGGCAGCGGCGGTGGCGCCAGCAGCGAGCCGCGCCCTCCTCCTCCGCCGCCTACGCCGCCTCCGCCGCCGCCGCCGCGAGGGACGCTCAACACCTCCGGCCGCCGCGCGCATGCAGACTCTTCATGCCTGAAAACGTTCATGAACAACACATATCACACCTTAAACACCTTCTACACACATAACGAGGAGCAAATTTAAATACAGACAAAAGTATGCTCTCATCCTTAAAAAATATTTTTATTCATGGTTAATTGGTTAGCAAATATTAATGATTTTTTTATCAACCGACGAAAAAAACGGAGGAGGTTCTCAATTCGACGCGTATATATATATTTTTTTTTTTTTAATGTATGACCACGCATAACTTTTTACAGAGTGGTTCGATTTTGATAATTCTTTTTTTATTGGAAAGAGTATACTCCAAAGTTGGCTCCCATTTTAATTTGGAAAAAACTTCCAACCTTAAGGGTAGGAAAATAAGGGATGATTAATTTTTCACGCACCGATTGTATCGTATGACCACGCGTAACTTTTTACAGAGTAGTCCAATTTTGATAATTCTTTTTTTATTGGATAGGGCATACCTCAATGTTGATCCCATATAATTTTGGAAAAAATTATCCTACCCTAAGGGTGGTATAATAGGGGTAATTTATTGTTTACTAAAAGTTAATAGAAAACAAGGTAGGTAACTATTTCAAAAGTATTTAAAAATTAAGCATGTAATAATTAATTTGTACCTTTAATTGACATTATACGTATGACAAAATCTTATTGTAATTTTGATGTTAATTATTATTTAATCTTATTGCTCTTTGTTTTTGTTTTTGACGATCTCAATATGAGTACATGTAATTTGACATAATAATAAATGTACCTAATTATATTGTATGAATTTTGGGAAATAAATAAATCTAAATCTATAAATTATGGTCACAGAAAATTATAAAATAAAAACTTATTAATAAAAAAATTTAACCGCCAAAATTATAAAAAAAATTATAAAAGACAAAATTATTATTTTTGACTTTTCAGTGCGCTATTGTTTTCTGTTGCGTTTTAGTTTTTTTTTCGGCGGTTAAATTTTTTTATTATAAAATTACTAGACAATGTAAGAAGATGCTAGAACGAGGGAAGTATACATACCGTTTAGATCTTAATTTTCTTTCAGCCAACAAGTAATATGTGGCAGTAATATGATTATAGTCATTCTTCTCTAAGGACTCTAAAATCTGTTCTTTGGTAGCGATGGGCCCGTTTACCATTCGCTGAATGATGGCAGCACGGTCCTCCTCGGACAGTTGTTCTTTAGCTACAAGAGGCGTGTCGAAGTCCTCCACGGTAACGCCCTCTCCTGCAGTTACCCACGGATCGACAGCTATTTCAGATAAGGTTGCCCGCTTTTCAGGTTCTCTTACTAACATTGTTCCAATAAGCCTAAAAAGTATATATAAATTAACATTTTGTATAATTTGACTACTTACTTGAAAACATTCCTCATTGCCTTAAACTTACTTTTTACATGAGTTAGATATATGCGGTGGTATAGTATATTTACAGTCCATAATCATAGTAAGTGTTTCACTATCATTGGCTTCTTGAAATGGAGCTTGTCCACATACCAACATATATAGAATCACTCCTAATGACCATACGTCCACTGCAGGCGCGTCGTACGAGTCGCCTAACAAGATTTCAGGAGCAGAGTATGCTAAAGATCCACATGAAGTCTCTAGTTTTTGGCCAGGGCAAAATTTATTGCTAAAACCGAAGTCTGTTAATTTCACTACACCTAATCTTTCGAAGAAAACTACATTTTCAGGCTTTAAGTCCCGATGCACAACATGTAACCTGTAATGATAGTGTAAAGTTTGAACATATTTTTTTTTTAATACAGACAATTCAATTCAATCATAATCTTTACTTATTAACATAATTTGATAAGTAGTAAATCACCTGTGGCAGTATGAGATTGCGCGAACTATTTGACGAAAGTAATTGCGAGCCAGAGATTCTGATAGACCAGATTCATGTCTCATGATGTAGTCATACAAGTCACCGCCATCCCCCAATTCAAGTATCAAATATAATTTAGTTTGAGTGTCTATTACTTCATACAATCGTACAACATTTGGGTGTTGTACTAACTTCATGCAGCGAACCTGAAAATGCATTTGTACTAATTTCATCAACATCTTAATATATAATAATAATCAATATTTTATCATGGACATCCTTTGTCATGCAATTTCTGAAAATAACATTATTAACAAATTAAGAAAAGTCACCTCTTGGAATAGATGTGACTTAGACACTTCATCCAGTTTGCTCTTGTCTATTACTTTGACTGCCACCTTTTCACCAGTAAACACGTGTCGCGCTAGTTTTACTACAGCAAAGTGGCCAGAACCCAAAGTGTCCAGGAGGTCATAAAGTCCTGCTATCTTGGTCTCATATGGACCGCCAGCTACGCCTACTCCCATGCCAGCACCACTACCATTGTTATTCATTTTGAACCTTAAAATAGATACAAAAACATTATTCAAAACCATTTTAATGCTGACTTTTAATTTATCAAAAAGTAGGTATATCTTGAATTTTCCATTAAATTTCGCTATACTTACCGAAATATTTTCTCTTTGTTGTACTCATTTAATTATATTACAAATAAATGGTTAACACACAAATACCTGCCTCATGCTTTCTATAAGACTTCCAAGCAAAGCTTAATCTTACTAATATTATAAATGCGAATCTTACTATCTTACTAATATTATAAATGCGAAAGTAACTCTGTCTGTCTGTCTGTCTGTCTGTTACGCTTTCACGCTAAAACTATTGGACCGATTTAAATGAAATTTGGTACAAAGAAAGTCTGGATCGTGAGAAAGGACATAGGCTACTTTTTAACCGACTGCAAAAAGGAGAAGTTCCACGCGGACGAAGTCGCGGGCAGAGGCTAGTTATAATATAAGTAGTAATATTAAGGGCTTGTGTAGTCTACATATTATTATAATGGTTATTTATGTTATCAAGAAGGGCAAATAAATATTAAAAAGCTAATCCTATTACAATTTGCTAAGTTCATCTATCATTCATCAGCCCAATACAACTTTTATAGTGTAAACAATTAATATACTTAATAAATTATTTTTAAATATTTTTAATCAATAGACCAGTTTCAAACAGGAAGGTATATATACTATTTTTATTAACATAAATTCTTAAATAAGAAAAAGAATAAAAAATGCTTCATAAACATCGTATTATAAAATTTTACTGAAATATTTGTTTATTATTTTTGTTCATGTTTACTTAAAAAATAGTTGAGTCGTATGAGAAGCAGAGTACAGGATTCATGACCTATTTTACATTACATGAGAAACCGGAATAAAAAGAAGGGTAGGGGATATTCACATTATATTTTCAGTATATAAGGATAATTCATTTTAATAATGTGCTTACCTATGTAGAAAATTGTATAATTATCATTCAGCACAGAAAACCAACACAGAAGCAGAAATTCAATCAACTTTTTATACGTGACATTTTAATTCATACTATTGCAATTTGAATATGATATTTAAGTATATTTACTATTTAAAACGTTAATATAGCATCATTTAGTTATAAAATAGTAATTATCGAACGTAAGTAAAAATTGATTGAAGTCACAATTTCGCCATTTCACAAATTCAGTTCGGAAATCTACTCGGCTTGCAAGATTAGCTCGCAAGGCAACTAGCTTGTAAAGCTCACCATTCATTTCACGATCCTAATAAAGCCATACCTGGTCGCGTCCATAGTCTATACACTAACAGCTTACACAAAACGAGTTACAAGCGCTGATAAGCGCTCATTCTATCACGCTATAGTCGAGTACTTTTTCAGTTTGTTTCTCACTTATGGACTATTATCTGAACCTTACGTTAACTTAACGTACACATGATTGCAAATATCATATTTTGTTAAATTATGCAATATAAATAATTTTGTTAACATATTGCCACCGTCAATCTATATCTATACTAATATAATAAAGAGGAAAGATTTGTACCTATTTTTGTATGTTTGTAATGAATAGGCTCAAAAACTACTGGACCGATTTTAATATTTTTTTCACTGTTGGGTAGCTACGTTCACCCTGAGTAACATAGGCTATAGAATATTTAAAAAAAATTAGGGATCTGTGCGAAGCCGGGGCGAACCACTAGTAACTAATAAAGTGGTTATATATAATTACATTTGAAGTATGAAGTGAACTTAATAAATAGGCAATTACATTAGTCTAAAAATTTTTACGTTTACATTTCCACTACTGATTTTTTTTTAGCGACGTTATATATACTTTTTTATGATCTGTGTAACTCCTACAGTTACAATACAGTAAGATTTTATTCTATTCTCAATGAATGGCACCTCTAGAGCTTGTAATATTGTCAGTATTTTAAAAGCAATTAAAAATGTAAGTGAACTGAAATAATATCTCAATTGTATTCTCTGTATTTTGAGCGTTGTGAGCGCTTAGTGGAACGCACCCTAAGTGTTAATATTCCTAGTGTCATCATGACATTGACGTCAAATGTCAAACTCAATATCTAGTTAACCAAATTACCTATAACCGGTGTCGGTTACTCGTGTTTATTAATTAAATTGAAGAGATTGTTAGTAAAGTTTAAGTACATCGGGTAAATTTTTATATTACTCTTTTTTTTAACCGACTTTATAGTAAACATTAAAACTTGTCAATATGGTGCTTGGTCATAATATTATGAAAACAAGGCAAAGAACACAAGATGTTAAAATATCGCAAGACGTGACTTTTGAAACAATGCTCTTAAACTCTAATACACTTTGTGGTCTAAGAGATTCTGGCTTTTTCAAACCTTCTCCGATCCAGCTGCATGGTATTCCTTTAGGAAAATGTGGATTTGGTAAGTCCTCATATTTTACTTACATCAGGCTGGTCAAAAATATTTAAATATTTTCAACCAACATTGCACATGCATGCTTTTTAACAAACTTTTTACTTACAAGAAAAACTTAATCAGCATCATACTACATACACTTTGAAAAATTAGTAATAAGTTCTTCGCTATTTTAGATCTACTACTTGAAGCTAAATCTGGAACAGGGAAGACTGCAGTTTTTACTATAATCACTCTGGAAAAAATCTGTTTGGAAAACGGTTTACAGGCTATTATTTTAGCACCAACCCGAGAAATTGCTGCACAGATATGTGATGTAATAAAACAAATTGGATCCAAATATACAGGTAAACATTTTTTTATGTGCATTCCATACAGGCGCAGTGACTAATGTAAGGAGTGTGCTTGACACCATGCTTATGATCCCCTAACTGCATGCACATATTATCATGGATCCTTCCATGACCAAAGCTTAGGACAACTCATCTGTAATCAACTGCAAATACATCCATAATAACCTGTTCAAAAATTATTGATTGGTAAGGAATAAGAAATAATAATATATGTTAAAAATATAATATAACTTAATTTATCAACAAAATGAATCATTGTTTACATTTGTTACTATAATTGTAATAAATTTTATCATATTGTGTTAATTTACAGGTTTGGCAGTTGAAGTAGTTATGGGTGGCCTACCTGTTAAGGAAGATATAGCTAAGTTCAGAAAAAATGTTCACATTGTTGTTGGTAGTCCTGGGCGCTTGAAACATCTAATACAGGATAAGCACATTGATACAACAGGGGTCAGACTTTTAGTCTTAGATGAAGCAGACAAATTAATGGAAAAGAGTTTCCTACCAGATATAGACTACATAATCTGTGCATTACCACAACAAAAACAAATTATCTTAAGTAGTGCTACATTCCCAGACAATTCCAAACCATTTATTAATCAATATGTTCAAATACCTCAACACATTTGTCCCGACAGCAATAGTATTTTGTTGGGTATAGCACAAACAGTTACAATTGTTAAACACAATTCCAATATAGTAAGGCAAACCCAGAACAGATTTGATGAACTCTTGAAAATACTTACGAAAAGAGAATTTAAGCAGTGTCTAATTTTTTGCAATTATCAAGCCAGGGTTACAGATTTATATAAATTGTTAAAAAAAGCAAAATGGCCTGCTGAGAAACTTTATGGGCAGCAAGATCAAATAGATCGTTTAGATGCTCTTAAAACTTTACAAGAATACAAGTGCAGAATATTGATAGCAACTGATTTAGCAGCTAGAGGAATAGACTCTTCTCATGTTGACTTGGTTGTCAATTTTGAACCTCCTAGTGAATGGCAAACATATTTACACAGAATAGGAAGAGCAGGCAGATTTGGCACTTATGGTTTGGCTGTCAGTATCTTAACCAAAATAGAAGAAAGACAGTTTAAAGATTTGCTAAAATCTATGCAACTCCCATTAGAGGTAAAGGATTTTTGGAGTGATGAAACATTTCAACATGCAAATATTGAATCAATTACACCAACTGTTGAGGACTCAATTCTTTGTGAAAGTAAAAAACATAATGACACATATAAAGACATATGGATTGCATTATCCCAAGAAAAATACAAAAATGTAGAAACAGAAGTAGACACATTCAATAATTTATGTTTGTCATTTCATAAGATGGATTCTGATAGTAAAGTAGAAGAGTTTTCTGATTTATTAAACTCATTTGAAAACTCCCAGGAACAGTTTATTGAATCAAACAGCCAATACCAATGCTTTAAAGGAGAGCCAATAACAATTAGAGAATATTTAAATAATATACGCAATATTGTTTGTAATGATGAAAAGCAATTCTCTATTAACAAAATAAGCAGCAGTAGTAGCCTTGATAGTTTGAAGGAAAAAGATCTTATAGATCACATTGAGAGAACACAGTATCTAGAGGATGAGAATTGTAACTATAAAATTAATAAAAAATTGAACATCAATCAAAATAATTGTAAAGGTACTAAAAATATAAAGCATCAGCCTATCAAAGTGATACAAAGAACTTCTGATAACCATGGTTGCAATGCACCGTCATTAAAATTGGACCATAAAAAACCTCAGTTCAATACTATACAACAGTATTGTAGTTCGGAACATTTACACGACCATTTTAAAAAAGAAGCCTATGTAGTTCAAAGTGATAGAAAACATCACTTAAGTCAAGAATACGTAAATTGGTACAATCTTTTGAAGTTTAGAACTAAACAGATCGAGATGGCTGTTTACATAAATGAAATGTCGAATATTTGACTTAACAAAAGCCAGTGTTTATTCAAAATTAAGTACCTACCTATCAAAACTTCAAATTAATATGAATAAAAATAATACGCAATATCTATTTCGTCTGTATTATTAGACCACGTCATACAATGAAACCCATTATCAAATTAAGTGTTTTATTAAAACAACTTAAAAATGGTAGATAGTAAAAGTAGGAACAATTAAAAAATAATGCTACAATATGGTAAAGAGTGATTAAATTTATTTATAGTTATAAAATATAGATAGACTAATATTGTACACAACAAAAACTATCCTTTTCGGGTTTACCATCCTTGAAAGGTTATAGATAAAAAGTCTCAATACACAGATAGGTTCTGTCTTGTACCAGTAACTATTTGCTCCTCTATGCTAAATTCTCTGTAGATACCTATAGATAATTTGTTTAATAACAGAACCTGACAGGAAAATTTATTTGCAAAATATGTATTATGTTCCCGGCGTTTTAACACTCACAAATAGTTTTGATATGGAAGTCGGCCAAAAATTTTCCCAGAGAGGTGGTATTCACAATGTACCTACAAAAAATAATACCTACGTAGAATAGTTTGCAAAAAAAGTCATAGTATGTATATAAATTGAATAATGATCCCTTTGCAGACTAAAAAAAATATTATCGTTTGAAATAAACTACAGTAATATGAATAAAAAAAAATTTAACCGCCGAAAAAAAACTAAAAGGCAACAAAATAGTGCACTGAAAAGAAAAAAATAATTATTTTGTCTTTTATAACGACTATTATTTTGGTTGTAATGTCTGTTATTTTTGAAGTAGGTGCCAGCTGGTGCAGCAACTCCTCACTCTCACCTCTTCACTAATTTGTTTGAGGCTGGCACCGACTCCAAAAATATCAGACATTACAACCAAAATAATAGTCGTTATAAAAGACAAAATAATTATTTTTTTCTTTTCAGTGCACTATTTTGTTGCCTTTTAGTTTTTTTTCGGCGGTTAAATTTTTATTTAAAAAGTTATTATTTTATAATTTTCTGTGACCATAATTTATACAAATTATTACATGCTTAATTTTTAATTACTTACTTTTGAAATAGCTACCTACCTTGTTTTTGCTATTAACTTTTAGTAAACAATAAATTACCCCTATTTTCCCCCCCTTAGGGTAGGTTTCTTTTTTCCAAATTTGTATGGGATCAACTTTGAGGTATACCCTATCTAATAAAAAAAGAATTATCAAAATCGGACTACTCTGTAAAAAGTTACGCGTGGTCATACGATACAATCGGTGCGTGAAAGATTAATCATCCCCTCTTTTCCTACCCTTAGGGTTGGATTTTTTTTTCCAAATTAAAATGGGACCAACTTTGAAGTATACTCTTTCCAATAAAAAAAGAATTATCAAAATCGAACCACTCTGTAAAAAGTTATGCGTGGTCATACATAAAAAAAAAAAATAAAAAAAAAAAACAAAAAAAAAAAATATACGCGTCGACTTGAGAACCTCCTCCGTTTTTTTCGTCGGTTGAAAAGAGAAAAAATATCGTAAATATGTAGTTTGGCCAAATTTTCACAGAACTTTTTTTGTATGAACCTTACGTTCTAAACCCTATATCTAAAATCTTGATAACCGAGGTAATTTGATGTTACGACCGAAGAGAGTATCCTTATTTTAGCCCAATCTTTATCTCTACCAACACGGGTAAACACGTAAGGTTTTTGTGGCATGAGAAAGTATTTTTTCACTGTCATGTGGAATTTCAATGTCATGGCAATGAGGAAATGCGCAAAAACGATAGATGCTTTCTCAAATCCCCAAAACCCTAAATATTTATAATAGCTGACCCGGCGAACTTCGTACCGCCCTATAATCAAGAAATATCTGTTACCTTTTCATCTGAATGATAGATTTTTTTTTCTTACATACATTTTACATTTTTCTCCTAATAATAACAAATACAACAAAAAAAGAATTAGTGAAATCGTTCCAGTCATTCACGCGTGATGTCGTGACAACGGAAAACGGGTTTCATTTTTATATATAGGTACCATAACTATATAACACAGTGTATCATATCAAATTAAACAACAACGTCAAATCTAAAATATGACACAGGTGACTAGGTTTTTCTTTTAAAATGAAGATGAAAAAAATGTTTTCGAATCAAACAAGCCTTATTTTAAGTATAAATTATCAAAACTCATAAAAACTTTGGTACTTACTTAACTCCTTACGTAAGTCAAATAAACTGGCATGGCATTAACAATTCTTATTGTTTAGCAATAATTTTTATATGTACCTACTTAAAGTGTAAATTGTACTATCGGATGCTTTCGGGGTATGCCATTTTAGAAAAAAATTGCTTGCACTTGTTGCTTCACACACAGCCGCCAGGTACCAGGGTCGTTCAAGCGATTATTGCCTTAAAGGTGTAACATCGCCAGCACAGTTGATAGTACTTTTAAACCTGACCAGTTAAGAAAATTACAAATAGTACTCGTAATAAATTATTTAAATGAATAGAGATCGATTTGATGAAATCGCAATTGATTTAAGACTCGAGCACCAATGACGTAGATTGTAGTACAAAGATGGCGAGGTCCTAATCATTCTTTTCATGAGTTTCTGTAAAGGAAATAATGGAATATGTTAAAAAATATATATTTTGGAAAAAAACAACTGTAACGGCCGTTTCGATAATTTACAGTTACTATATTCGTAGCATTTGCGAATATAGAAACTGTAAAGTTATTGAAACATCATTAAATCAATATAAGCGAGTTCAATCCGTTACAGATGTTTTCAAATTGTAATGTACTTTGAAAAGCGCGGTTTTTATTTTTAACGATGCTGGTACTTAGCGTTTTTGTCATTGAGGTGCCGGAAGCACAATGCTTATAAGATAAGCAATGAAACTGCCACCTCTTTATTAATCTCCTGTAGTAGTAGCTACTAAGTATAACTATTTTAACTTTATAGGTACCGATTAATGTGGATTAGCTCCGCTGACAAATAATAACCGCTAATAGAAGTGTCCTGCAATCAATCTTTTTATTTATATTTACTGTAAATGAAATCACTTACCAGGGACTTCTTCTTCTTCTGCGTCGAGAATGTCCGCGCAACAGACAGAGTAACAAATGAGTGACAAGAAACCAAGCGGTAATCCGAATACAAGAGCAGTTAGAACTGGATTCCCACGCCACATGCTCGCTAAAGTAGTTCGCGCTTCGAAAAAACCGCGATAGACCCGGACAGGCCAACTGTTTCCACCATATGTCTAGAAAATCAAAATCTAATTATATTTCTAAATAAGGTTTATCTAGAGAAAAATTAGTTTACAAGTTTACAATTAACAATACTTCTTTCATTTATTAAATATCTCAGTCTAGATAAATAGTTTACCGGGGCTAACTGGTTATGGATTTGATCGAGGAAAAGTATAACAGCTTCCGACGTCATCAAGACGGGATCATCGTCTGGCATGTGGTGGTGGCTGGTGGTTGAATTTAATACCAGGAGATGAGGCACCGTTAGTTCAGACATTGCTATGGAATTGGCCAACTCCAAGGAACCCATCCAACCGAACTGGAAACGGGGATGCAGATCTTTTTTCTTTTGCCTGGAAATAACAAAAATAGAATAGATGAACAAAGGTTTAATTAAATATTTAAATTCTCGACAATGGTAACCTTGGAATTTCCTTTATAAGTTAAATAAAACCATATATTTCATTAGGTTTAGGCACTTATCGAAATGAATGCATTTTTTGGGCAGGCTTCAGGCAACTTAGGTACGTGAAGTTTTTGAACTTGACAAATTTGTTGTATAGGTACATAGACTGAAGATTATTAATATTTATCTAATAATAAATTACATGTTTTGTTTTCATTTCTGATGTGACTACTTTAAAGTATATTTAGAGTTTAACTAATGTCAGCAAAAAAAAAGAAAATATGTGAGTAAAATTGATTATAGTTGTTTCATTCCATTTTCTAACCTAATATAAGTATTACTTGGTATGTAAAAGATATTTTTGAAGAATAAGTACTTACTTAATGATTCCCTCAATCATATCTTTAAAGTCTCTTTCAGTTTGGGTTATTTCATTTAATTTATTCTCAGAAACAACTGCTATAACTATGTACTTTTCTGTGTCCATAAGATGATTAATATTAGACCTAGTAATTTTAGGAAAATATCCAAATCTTTCTGCGTTAATCCATTTATCTAAAGTTGTATTCAAGGCTTCATTGTCTGCTAAAAGTTCTGGCTTGGCTGTGAATAAAGTGTTTTGATAATCAATATTTATTAATATTTAACTTTATGAAACTGAATTAAATAAATTAATATACCATCAAAAAAAATTGCTTCATCTTCTTTGTAAGCAAAAACAGCTGATTCACTTAGTGGACTCATTTCATTTCTTGCTAGTTCATGTGACATTGCATAAAACCAAGTATGTGGTTGATATTTGTCTGCATGAATAATGAACATATCCTGCAAAATAATGTATCATGTCATGTCATTTCATAATACCAATCAAATACATAATTATACTTTGTTTACTATTTAGTAAAAAATTAAAATGTGATCACTTTTTGCCATCTAGCATTCTCATTATACATATTTTGCTGCTTTTCTAGAATAGTGTCACGACTTGAAATGCATCACCTTTTGAATTTAAATTTATAATTGTAATGGTTCACAATCTTAAAAAATGATTTCGAGTTGTGACACTATTCTCGAAAAGCAGTGATTTATATATGATCAAAATATATTGATACCCATAATGGTCCAACTTGCTTTCCAACAAATCCAAAGAACACAGGATGTGCCTCTTTTAAATATCCAAAACTATCTGCTTCTGTCACTCTTTGAATTGCTGGTTGAGACATCCTTACAGCATAGTTAACCATATCATCCTTCATCCTCTCTCCATTGTACTCATGGTGTTGTGTACCTTTAATACTAACAAAGGATTAAATTGTATAAAAAGCATGGATTCACTAATCCTTTATTTAAATGAGACAAGTTAGTTTAGTGTTTAAAGTATTAGTTCTGGTAGGTACCAAATATTTTTTATAGATACATAAAGAGAGATGGTCTCTCATACATCGACCAAGAGTAAGTAAGTCAACTAGGTACATAGGTACCTACTATTACATATACTTAAACCTTAAATGAATAGTCATATTCTCACATCTAGACTAATGATGTGATACTTAAGAATGAGATATGTTTATTTCACCATAATAATCAGAAGAAGAAAATGGATGCAGTAATTATAATAATGTACATAATGATAATCAAACTTACAAGAGAATAGTTGGATAAGCACGAATTTTAAAATGTGTTGCAACAGCTGGGAATCTTGTACAATCCACTTTGGCCACTTTGATGTGACTGTTATACAATGACTGAGCGACATGTGCCCAAATAGGTTCAATTCGACGGCAATGAGCGCACCATGGTGCATAGAACTTGACAAACCACATTCCATCTTTACTTATATCTATGAATCTATCACTTAACTCTAGGACTCTTGAAGATGAGACCCCACAAACAGCTGGAAAGAATAAACACAATAATTACTTAAAGTATTCTTAATGACCTAAATATCATGTACTCTTCGGATAGTGTTAATAATTTGTTTCGCAAATTCTATAACCACAGAAATTATTAATTAATAATAATATAATAACAATAAAAGATTTAACACATTATGAATACAGCGCATAATTAATAATTTAAGTTATATTTAGTAACTGAACTTTGTTTTACACTTTAATATCGATGAATTAAAATATGAAACAACAACCTGAAAAAACAATCAGCCACAACGTAATAAACTTATTCATTGCTACTTATTTCTGTTAAAATAAATTATTATTGAAAAATTAGTGTCTACAATATATTTGTACTATTAATTATACCCAGTTTCATTTAATTTTATCTAATAAGAGTTAAAATCAATACAGAACAAATTTTCGCTCTGAACAGTGCGAACGTACAGTGTACGCTGAACGAAAACTATAATGGAATGGAATACTGACATACAATGTGATATGTCAAAAACAATGTCTCATGCTATTTTCAGCAGTACTGCCAACAACATAAGGTTTATTAGCATATAATCAATAATCGTAAAGCTGCGTTGTCAAGTGTACATAAACTTGAACTGTCATTTAAGTGTGTTTGAGATATTGTTTAAGAAATCAAAATTTATTCTAAACCTCGATATTCTAGAGTCTCCATGAAAATGAATAATAATAAATGAATTTAAGGTTTGTAATCATATTGGTGTTCCAGATAGAGTTCCCTGAATTCGGGTTGGGTAATAGAATCGAAATGTAAACCGGGTTGTGTTGTAGGCATTTAACAAAATGAACACCACTGACTTGACAACAGAAAAAAAATCGTCATTCAATTATACTGATAGAGACAGAATATAACCTCAAAATATTTATGCTATCCGTATAGTTGCCATGCCATCATTCATTTTCAAGTTTCAAGTAATTTTTATTCAATCCAACTACAATAATTAACATAAATGAAAGCGTACTCTATTACATAGCTTTCGTTTTCAACTTCATCGCGATAACTGCTTTCCATGACGCTGCAATTGCTACGCGTAATACGTAATTCATTTGCATCTTATTCTGAAAATTGCATTTACTCGAGTCGCCATTGCAAGTCGTTACGTACGAGCGAATACCGTTATTCGGAGTGGGGGTTTAGAGTAGGACGCGCGCGGGGGGCACGTATCGGAGGCGCGGGAGCGCGGCGAGTTCACTCTGTCACTCGGTCATTACGGTATTTTTCTGTTGCGCGTCCCACATTTACGATCGTGAAAGAAAAAGTGACAATGCCCGAAAACAAACCGTTTCAGCGCCTTCCAAAAAATGTCGTACCTAAACATTACGATCTAGAATTGGTGCCTAATCTAGAAAAATTAACATTCACAGGGAAGACAGCAGTGAAAGTATCGGTAAGAGGAAATTTCATCACTTATCCAGTCGTCGCAAATTATCTTGTTTAAACGTGACGTATTCACTTTCAGATTATTAATCCTACTAAAGAGATAGTGCTTAACTGTCTGGACTTGGATTTGGGTAGTGTTAAGCTACATTATGACGATGAGGCAGAGGGACTTGCTCCAACCGAGGTGCGGTTGTCGACGGCAGATGAGACCGCTATCATCGAATTTGCGAAGCCATTGCCGGCCGGCGAAGCCGTGCTGATGTGTGAATTTACGGGCGAGATCAACGACAAAATGAAGGGTCTCTACCGTAGTAAATATTTGACGAGCAGTGGCGAGGAACGTTACGCCGCCGTGACGCAGTTCGAGGCGACGGATGCACGGCGCTGTTTTCCGTGTTGGGACGAGCCCGCCATCAAGGCGACCTTCGACATCTCACTGCAGGTGCCAGCAGACCGTGTCGCACTCTCCAACATGCCAGTTAAAGAAGAAAAAACTATGGGCGACAAGAAGTTTGTGAGGTTTGACACTACGCCTATCATGTCCACTTACCTTGTTGCAGTGGTGGTGGGTGAATATGATTATGTTGAAAAAAAATCCCATGATGGTGTATTGGTTCGTGTCTATACACCAGTAGGCAAGAGCAAACAGGGACTTTTTGCCCTGGAAGTAGCAGCCCGTGTCCTACCATACTACAAGGAATATTTTGATATAGCATATCCATTACCTAAGATAGATCTTATTGCTATTGCGGATTTTTCTGCAGGTGCTATGGAAAATTGGGGCTTAGTAACATATAGAGAGACATGCCTGTTGGTAGATGAAGAGCATACATCTGCAGTGCGAAGGCAGTGGATAGCTCTTGTAGTGGGCCATGAGTTAGCACATCAATGGTTTGGCAATTTGGTCACAATGGAATGGTGGACTCATCTCTGGCTCAACGAAGGTTATGCTTCCTTTGTAGAATTCTTGTGTGTGAACCATCTCTTCCCAGAATATGACATTTGGACACAATTTGTTACTGAGACTTACATCAGGTAATTATTTAATAGATATGATATACATGCATTTTCTATTTATTTATTTCATTGTTACAAGAAATCCATAGTACTAAAACAATTCCAAATTTCTTAATACTTAAAAGTTATATCAAGTGGTTTTTTATTTTTTTTGTGTCATAAATACATGACTCTAATGTCATTTGGTCTTCAAATTACTTCTGTTGTTGCAAAATTGGCATCATTCCAGTGCATAATCATGGAAAAGCAATTTAGTAGAAAATGCAATGTCACATCAGTACTTCTGTCAAATTAAATAATTCTTTCAGGGCTTTGGAGTTGGATTGTTTGAAAAATTCTCATCCTATTGAGGTTCCAGTGGGCCATCCTTCTGAGATTGATGAGATATTTGACGATATCTCATATAACAAAGGTGCTTCTGTTATTCGTATGTTGCATAGATACATTGGGGATGACGACTTCCGCAAAGGCATGAACATTTACCTAACAAGACATCAGGTAAGATTAATATTTGTACAGAAAAAGAATCTCCTTTGTTCTAGCTACATTAGGGTAGGTAAACTAAACTCTTGAGTAATTATGATAATAATTACTCAAGAGTTTAGTTTACCTACCCTATTAACTATATTGTTTGTAATCAAATACTGATAAGTGTCATAAGTAAATATTAATGTATTGTTTATTAGTACATGGGCTATAATGTAATGGTTTGCACTATGAAAATATAGTAAATTTTGAGCCATTTTTGAGAAATCATTGACAAATTAGATTAATAGTGATTATAATATCCTATCATATCATTATTTCTATTTTATTTTTAATTATTTAAGACATAACCAATTACTGGCTCATTACATTTTCGTATTTCACCAATAGTCAAACAATATGATTGATAACTATAATATTTTAGTACAAGAATACCTTCACCGAAGATCTGTGGGCTGCTTTGGAGGAAGCTTCCAACAAGCCTGTTGGGGCTGTAATGTCTACATGGACAAAACAAATGGGATTCCCAGTTGTACAGGTTTGTATAAATTTGAACACCTCTAATAGTAGTTAACACTATTATTATTATTATAGTAATTGCAAATAAACATTACGCAAAGCCATTATTGTTGAAACAATAGGACTTACATGAATAAATATTAAACAACTGTCCTGAATTGATAATCAATTTGCCTATTGTGCCTTCTGGCGTCAGTAATATAACATACTTGACATATTATGAATATAATGCGATACCTATTATGTATCCGATAATAAGCAATGTTTTAACTTATAGGTACAATCTGAACAAAGGGGTTCTGATCGGGTTCTTACACTGACTCAGCAAAAGTTCTGCGCAGATGGAAGCCAAGGAGATAACATCCTTTGGATGGTGCCTATTACTATATCGACACAGGAACAGCCTGCCAAGGTAAAGACTAGATTTAATTGATGTGATTGACATCATCATCTGTCTTATCTGATATCAAATAAATCACATTTGATGTTCCTTGGCCTATGATAAGACCTTGTTGTATTGATGAAAATATCTAGGTGACCTACATTTTCATCTTATTTCTGTACTTATCAGTACATATCACTTCCTTTTTAACCCCCGACGCAAAAACGACGGGGTGTTATAAGTTTGACGTGTCTGTCTGTCTGTCTGTCTGTCTGTCTGTGTGTGTGTGTGTGTGTGTGTCTGTCTGTGGCATCATAGCTCCCTAACGCATGAATCGATTTTGATTCTGTTTTTTTTGTTTGAAAGGTGTATATGTCGGGAGTGTTCTTAGCTATGTTTTATAAAAATCGGCTCAGTAGTTAAATAATTAGGGGGGGTTAAAGAGGGGATGTAAAAATAAATGTCTACTAATATACTCGAGTGGGGTATCCAATGAAAGAGGGTGACGAGTACATTACAAAATTGAAATCATAATGAAAATCGGTTGAGTTGTTCAAAAAATATTGGGAGTGAAAGTGGGGATGGAAAACCAAACGTCTACAAATATACCCGAGTGGGATATCAAATGAAAGAGGATCGCGTGTACATTACAAAATTGAAATCGTAATGAAAATCGGTTAAGTAGTTCAAAAATTATGGGGAGTAATAGTGTAAATGGTAAGCCCAATGTCGTCAAATATACTCGAGTGGGGTATCAAATGTAAGAGGATTACATGTACATTACGAAATTCCGTGTTAAATGGAAATTATTTAAAAATAATAATATGTAGTAGGTACCTACGTACCTACTTACAAAAAGTATGAAATAAAAAAATAAATTAAAAATTTAACAAACCCCCGACATAAAAACTAAAAGGCCCTCTAAAAAGTACATAACAATAATAAAATCATAATATTAGTTACCTAAGTATTAATATTTCTACAAAGAAAACGTCATGTCGGGGGGACCGTAGGTTTAGGTAGATTGTAAATATTAGGTAAGTAAGTAAGTACACCTAAATGAAAAGCGGTCCCTCCGACATGACGTTTTCTTTGTAGAAATATTAATACTTAGGTAACTAATATTATGATTTGATTATTGTTATGTACTTTTTATTCCGATAGTTGAATAAAATTCAATGGTTTTTATGAACAGTTGGATGAAAACTTGGATGGTCAATGTCCAAATGAAGATTGCATATGTGCATCAGTTAGTTTGGACCGTTCAACCACTCTGCCTGCTTTGAAGTTCCGAAATCTGCATGTAATACATATAATTTTGATTTATACAGTAGGACAGAGATAATAATGCCGAAACAAGATTTTTGTTATATTTATTAGTTCTATCGTTCTGTTAGGCCTACTATATCCCATTCCTTATTTGTAATGGTTAAGAGTTGAGATCAATCCAGAACAACTGAAAATAATGTGAATGGAATTGTTGATTTGTAGCATATGCTTTGTAGGTTGTGGTTGCAATTGTTGCAAAAAGTTCTTCATTTTATAAACATAACAAACTTTACACATACTATTTTTATAAACATAAGTTTACTATTTTCTTTTTAGGTAGCCCTGTCTACCGTGTTGGAGAAAGAAACCCAAGAAGTTGTGCTTGAGAATGTCTCCGAATCATCATGGGTTAAGCTTAATCCTGGCACTGTAAGTAATATTAAAAAAAAACTTACCTACCCGACTTCTTTTAAACGGTGATAACGACGGACAGATTCAGATCAAATTTTGTGTTTATATTTATTATGCTTTCTGCGGGCGCGTGCAGTGGCGATGAGCGTAAGTATGGCGCGCCGCGGGAGGGTAGGCACTTTATACATTAGTCACACTGTGCCTGTATGGAATGCACGTCCTTGGGTTCCAGGATGGTTTGTAAAACGATTGGACCCGGGAAGGGGCGCTCCGTTACCGGACAGGGAGACGTCTGCCGGTTCCGCATTAGTAAATTTTAAAAGACAAACTGTATATTAATTTTGTGTGTTTTAGGTGGGTTACTACCGCACTCGGTACCCTGAGTCGATGCTTGCGCAGCTGGTGACGGCGGTGCGCGACGGGTCGCTGCCGCCGCTTGACCGACTTGGTCTCCTTGACGACTGCTTCGCGCTCGTACAGGCTGGCCACACGCACACGCACGAGGTTAGTTGTGCTACTTAATGTAAAAATTACAATGTGCTTGTCAGTTACGGCTAAATTCTACTAATGGAATAAGTTATCTACTGAATCTTATCTAGTTAGTATATCAAGTTAGCTATCAGCAACTTTTCTATAAACATGACTTTGTGTCCCTGAATTAATTGTAGGTAGGTACAACAAATAAATATTTTTATAAATCAATTATAAACGATTTAAACTAGCATATTTTATTTTATTGGAAATTAAGATATTATTTAATCCGTTTATAGTTGTTTCATTCCAATGTGTAGTAACCGCGAAAGCATCAGAAATTATGGTGTAATTAAAAATTTATTTTACTTCCTGTAATTTATTTTGTTTTCGATTACATTTAATTGTTTGCTTTTTTACAGTCACTAAAACTGATCGAGGCATTCAGCAACGAAACCAACTTCACTGTGTGGTCGTCCATTTCCAACTGCTTGTCTAAACTGAGCGCACTTTTCTCGCACACTGCGCTTGATAAACCGCTAAAGAACTACGGCCGCAAGTTATTCACCAACGTCACGCGCAGGCTTGGCTGGGATGCGGAGGAAAAGGAAAGCCATTTAGACACACTTCTGAGAAGTCTGGTTCTAAACAAAATGATCAGTTTCGAGGATCCAGAAACTATAAAAGAGGCTAAGAACCGGTATGTTGTGTAATGTGTAAATAATTAACTTTTTTCAAATTAAAAATTAATCGTACAGGCGCTAACTAGGTAGCAAAACGAAGTGCAAGTGTGTTTTACGAACCTTACATGACGTTGTAACACTGCAGTTTCGAGAAGCACATATCTGGTAGCCGGGTGTTGCCGGCGGACCTGCGGTCGGCCTGCTACCGTGCGGTGCTGGCGGAGGCGGACGAGGCAACATTCCAACGCTTCCTGCAGCTGTACCGCACCGCGGACTTGCACGAGGAGAAGGATCGTATCAGCCGCGCGCTCGGTGCTGTTAAGGACCCCCAACTCCTTAAGCGTGTCTTGGACTTCGCCATCTCGGTCATTATACCTTCTACTTCTGCTAGTCTACACACGGGGTTTCAATCGCGTCCCAATCATTATAACTTGTACCTGCATTAATATAGCGCGTGCAAGTGCCGTTGAGGCCGCTTGAATAAACTAATAGTTTCACATTTTGGTTCTCTTTACTTCTTTGTTATAACTGTGTAAAGTGGGTATAGTGACTAACTAGTTCCTTAGCTATAACAAAATGTATTCATGGCAGATATAAAACGAGTCAAAGAAAATACGTCAATTATAGCCTTATTTACCTCTATTAACGTATATTTTATAAAATTGCAATTAGATGTATATACATACATATATATTGATTGACATATATATATATATATATTGATTACAGGATGAAGTTCGCGCTCAAGATACGGTGTTCGTAATCGTGTCGGTCGCAGTTAGTAGGAACGGTCGCGATCTTGCGTGGCAGTTCTTCAAGGACCACTGGCAAGAATTCATGGACCGTTATCAGGTGAAAATATTACATTATTTTTAAGACGATGTAAACGTGTATGTTGCAATATTTTGCACCAAACTAAACAAAGCTTTGTACGGTATTTAAAGAGATCAACAAACTGTAACAGTATTTTGTTATCTTATTTAATTTACGTAGTTATATATTAAAATGTTATTATTTTATACAGGGCGGCTTTCTTCTCGCCCGGCTAGTGAAGTCTACAACGGAGAACTTCGCGTCGGAGGCGTGTGCGCAAGAAATCGAAGAGTTCTTCCGCGAGCATCACTCACCGGGCACGGAGCGGTCCGTGCAGCAGGCACTCGAGACTGTACGCCTCAACGCCGCCTGGCTGCGGCGCGACCTCGCCTCCACCACTGCCTATTTGCAATCCTATCACTGATGCCACTGGTATTATACATACTTGTCTCTTTATGCATAACATCATTTCACTTAACAGCATATAACACTTCCAGAAGATTTAACATTTAAAGTAAAGCCACTGAGTCTATTATTGAATCATACGACAAATAAATAAATAATTATTAAAAGGCAAACTGCGGGTGTAAATTGCGGTGAAGCTGTTCTTCCATAAATGGATTTACTTCAATGCTTTTGGCATTTATCACCTAAAGGTGGACTTATGGATAACATTTTTTATATCCCGAATAATTTATTTGAAATTGCATACATCCATTTATACAGTTTCGAGCAAGGTGATAAGACTAAAAACGTCGATTAAATGTTATTGAAAATCTGGCCGTTTGAAACCAAATAACGGCCTAAGCGTTGACGCAGCTTAATTTATATGTTCAAATTTGAAGTTTGTGTACGGAGCTTGGATGAATCCAATTAAAACATATAAACTATTTTTTGCAGGACCAAATGACACAAGACTGAAACTACAACGAATCCAGTTATGTTTCAATAGGTTTTTAATTCCGAGCTAAGCAGCTAGTTTTGCTTTATTTATTACCAGTGACATTGTTAATGTTTCATTCATGAGAAAGTTCAATTTACTTTCAGTATTTATATATAAAACAAGACATTCTGAATCTGTTAAATTGTTAGTAGCATTTTTATAAATAAAATGCAACAAAAAGTAAAGGAATGGTAATGGCTGTTAAATTATGTAAACAATTGCATAGACTTGAGGTTGCATTTCATTGTCTGAATATAATTGCGCATTCGAATTAAATATTTTTTGTTTTAAATACTTTTTAATGACAAAATATTCAGTTTGTGGACGCAAATAAGTAAACATTTTTTTTAACTGATGACAATTACCTACTTATTCAATTTATGCTATTTATCACAGTCTACTAACTATATTTAGTATAAAACCAAAAGTTATTTCGTTATATTGTCATAAATTAAAAATATCCTTAATTCGAAATTACCCGTCCGTCTAAAATGTAACTGTTTTAAGCTTCTAAGATCTTAAGTTATCAGAGTTGTAATAGTACACTCTTACGTTTACAGTGGTGAAACATCCAAGTACAAGTAAAAAAAAACGAGTAATTTCGCATACAGACTGAAGATGCTTTATTGTAATTTTTAGCAATTCATAATAAACAACACAGTCTGCTATGTATTTTGAATGTATGTATTTGCAACACTAGTTATCAATAGTCGCTGCCCATTTTTGATTTCAAAATCTTTTCTACTGAATGAAGCTATACTAACAGGCCTATACGTGTATTATAATGTGTAAAATATTATTTTAATTTATGTTTAGATATGTTACGAGTTTGTAATGTAATGGTGCTGAGAGCATTTCTTTTTTGTTTTTATTTTGCTATACCGTGGGAGTACAATATTTTCTAACATTTTAGTGTATGTTTATTGATACTGTATACTGGCGTTTCAGGCGTTTATAGTGCAATAGTTTCTCTCGCGTATCATACGGCCATATCATAGGACCTTGCCAACTTGCATATGTATGTAACTTCAGTCTTATAAATTTAAGTTAATTTTAAAAGAAGAATTGATTTATTTAGGTCATGCAAGTTCAGTCAAAATTTTGTGATCATTGAGTATAAAGTTACCATCGTTGAATAAGTGTCTTATCGTTGTCATTGCGGCTTTTTGTAAGACTGTGTTATCGCAATAAATGGTACAAGATTATGTTATACTTTTATTACTTTAACTGCATTTAACGAATCATTTACTTACCCAATATAGACAATAAACAGCAATAATGCAAATTGTCGAATTCTGGACTCGATGCTATAAAAGGGAAACGATACGAACGTAAGTTCATTGTGAATATGAGGTTTTATATGTCCCGAAGATTAATATAGGTACTTACCTAGGATTGTTGTCACTTTTTCAGCTGGTTGTTTTCTGTGAGAACCCATCATAGTACAGTCATTTGGTCGTTTTCCAGGTTAAAATACTAAATGGCTGAATTATCAGTCTAATCATTTGTTACCGTCAGTACTGACTTGTGGTCCATTTGTTATGTCCACACAGAACTCTCAAAATTAAATTAAATCTTGACTATGTACAGCCGCCATCAGATATATCGTAGCGGGCGATGTACTTAAATATATCTGCGCAACATTAAATTTAAATAAGTTCGTTACGGTAAATAAAGCACAGTTGGTGACAGCACTACGCCAAACAAAACACAGTTGGTGACAGCACTACGCCGCTGCTATCGCCGACTTGGGCTTCAGTACGGGCCGTATTTGCTGTATTTTATCAAGGCGCGCAAAAATGTTTATTTATTCAATGATATTATATAGTATCACGTTTATGTATAAGGTTTACGGTAATTTAGGCTTTATAGTGGCGTTTTGATTATCAAGGTGCGATATATGATCTGCTACAATGTACAATCTTACAAACATCAATTTTATACACGAGATTGTTTTAATAAAATCTGATATTTTTATTATTAAAAGAAATTGGTAAGGAATTGAAATTAATACGCGTATTTGGTAAAACAATACATCTATATTGCACTATAACATCTCACTTAAATATTGTACAAATCGGGTGTCGATTATTACAGGGGTAGGTAATATTTTTATTGACAATAATATAAATAATGATACAACAGAAATAGTAAGTGCAATGGTATAAATTTATAGCTTACACAATTTTTTATGTGGTTCTTACACAACTCAGTTTAAGGTAGGTAGACATTTTTAACCAGTTTCAGTCAACCACATAATTATATGTTTTTATTCGAGCAAACAAACGTATGCATATCCATAAATCATTATTTGGAGATTTTGAAGCTGTACAAAAATATTTTCGGTATATGTATCTATATAATGTACAAAGATTACAGCTTGGCAATGATTACAAATACCCGACAAAACAAGGGGAAATAGACTCATGGTTTGAGTAAACGAAAAATCAAATAAGTACTTAGATAATTTATCAACATTGTATTGCTTGTATTTTAATTACAACCACTTCATAAAGCAATGGCGAAGGAATCACATCTCGTTAACAATGAAATACACTATATTATTTTACTAATTCAATTTATATACAAAACGTGAGATAAGTACTTATATTATCCATGGTCCTGTATAATATTTGAGTGAATTCAAGAAATGCTTAGATTTCTGGGAAAATGCTATTTTCGAGACGTAGTATATATTTTTTTAAATCCTATTATAAAATAATCTGAGAAGTAGGTAACCAAAAGGAAAATAAAGTGAGGCGATTCTCAGTAAATATTACTAGGGTACAAATACGAGGGTCAACTTGTAGTAGAGTTTATACGATAAATCAGTTACTCTTAAAATTGACAGTATTGCTAGTCCACCACTGACGACATATATGACATCCTAAAAGGCAACTTCAAACCATCTACAATTAAATTTGTATGCAACTATGTATTAGTTTTAGATTTCTATTCATAATATAATAGTGTAGGTACCATAAAGTCATTAAATACGGTTGGGTTTTGAAATTAGTAAAGTAAGGTTAAGAGTGTGAAGACTAGTCATGTTCATGAAAAATGGTGTATCAATATTGGTTGGTACAGTTTTATCTAGATGTCATGCGAAAATGAAAACACCTTTAGCATGGTGGGAAATATACTAAATGTTCATAATATGTACTGACTCCATAGTACCTTTGTTTAGTATATTATAATTACGCATACAAACTGTCTGTCTGCTAGATTTCCAAACTAGCTTGTTATTTACTGAATTTCTTTGCTATCAGTAATTTTCCAGTAAGTACATGTACTTAAGGTAAATTCATATTTTTTTTATAATTTGATTATAAAGGCTCACATATACGGTACGATTCGTCTGTAGGACCGATCTAATGAAAATCGTGACGATTGATCGCATCAAAAATGACGCCCGAAGATACGAAGCGATTGGTCGTAACGATCGATCAGTTACTGGTTTGAAATTGTAGGATAAAGACGTGTCGTGCGTGCGTGCGGCCACCAAGTAGTGAGACAAAATCGAATCGTTGATCGTCAAATACATACCATAATACACTGTCGACCCATCGTTACGATATTCAAGATTGCATCGGTTTTTGTTGCGATTTCTACATCGCCTTCGATGAAGTAAATCGTTAACGATCTTGACATACACTATCGATTCGTCGTTTCGATCGGTCTGAAGCGACGAATCGTACCGTATATGGGGGCTTTTATACTAGGTACATTAAAACATCATTTCCGATCACCAAATAAGAAATCCTAATAACTAGTAATCCTATTATATTTTGGTACAAGTGATTCTTGACTAGGATTATACAGTGATAGAGTACCTATGCCTGCTAGACATGAATTCAGGCATATGCTATTGAATACTAATTATGATACATATCAGACAACACAAGTTACTATTCATAAAGGTTTCCTTTAGCTACATTTCATTTTATTATATGGGTAGACACTATATCTGAAATACATGATTAGCAGGCGTGTGAAACTGTATTCACATTATACTAATAACTGAGCATGGCGAGTTAGCAGCCATCGGTAAATAAGTTTCACCATAAGGGCAAACGAAAGTCTTATATTACAAAACCGTGCCGTTTAAAAATTATGCTTGGAGTTTTTTTAGAGACAATATATCAGTGAAGAAAACCAGGACTTACGTGACTAAGTAGTTATTCAGGCCAAAGACAGGTCATTAAAAATTAAAGATCCCTCGCACTGTAATAAATTGTTACCATAATTATCGACGTACATGGATGTATACGTCATATTATATTATGCATATTATCTAGGATCTAACGTGAGGCATCAATTTTTCAATATATAATCGACACAATATATTCACACACACACACACACACACACACTCAAACTCACACTTCGGACGGTATAGCGACAAATAAAATATATTATACGCTTTTTATTTCATTAAACTCATGACAAAAGAGATTTGAGCTGCACATTTGAAGATTTAAACATTTTGACCACTCTTTTCATTATATATCTAAAACTGGATAAAAATAAATGCTAGAAAACTCAAAAAGAATACTATGTCGTATCAATTAACTAAAAAAAGAGTAATGACAGATACTTATTTTTTATGAAATAAATATAAAACACCTTTATTTAACCTTCATTGTGTGAAAATAATAAATCATCAAAAATGACTAGGTTATTAGAGATACAAATAATGATTATGACTTGAAATTTTTATAGTTGGAATCCCTACTAATATAAATGCGAAAGTAACTCTGTATGCCTGTCTGTTACGCTTTGACGTTAAAAGTACTGGACCGATTTAAATGAAATTTGGTACAAAGAAAATCTGGAGCCTGAGAAAGGACATATACTTTTTAACCGACTGCAAAAAAGGACGAAGTCACGGGCAGAAGCTAGTAATAAATACTTCTCAATCGTTGAAATGATCTACAAGGAAAATATTAATTGGACATTATAATACCGACAAAAATGCACAGAATTTATTTACAGAAATTTACTTAGTGTCTACACACTTATAACCTGTTGCTTAACGAGGAAAGAGAATCTGTAGAGTAAATATACTTTTAAGACATTAAAAAAAGTCGCTCCTTGATTTAAATTAGGCTATTCTTAAACAAATACTATCAACATCAAATACACTTATCTGTAAAAATCACACAAATTATAATTATGCCTAAAGAAATATTAACAATTAAGATCAAATATAAATATTTACAAACTGATTAATTGTACCAGATAATTTGACAATATATTTCATGTTTTCTTCGAAACACATATCGGTTACATTGTGTCATACAAAAAAAATTGAGCAAATAGTTACAGCCCGTTTATTATGTGTGATTTGCCATTATTAATTTTACACATTTATAGCATAATTGGCATTGCCGTATCTTTACATGGCTTCACACACTAAATAAATAGACTCATATAGGTCAATCAACACTTAACGCCTTCGCAATGTCGAAGTAAGTCTTGAGCAAGGCACTTACAACTTTTATAGTAGACCAGATAGGGACACCCTCTATACCTACTAGTATTATTGCGCATTACATTGGATAATGAATTTTTTTTTGATTTATCAACTGATAAGTTAATAAATCAAAAATAATTCGCTCAGCTTAATCAGAATCAGTCTTATCTGGTAAAATCTCCAAAACAGATTTATCTAGTAATAAAGTTTTATACAGCTTACTCACGACTTACTAACACATTGTGAAACAAGACCTAATTACACACACATAAATTACCACAAAAGTATAATCACCAGGAGACTTAACTAAGAAAGTATTAAGTATACAAAAATGTTGTTTTAATAAATGTCGACTAGTACCACTCTTAATTAACTCATTTTTTTTCGGTTATACAGTATATACCAGTCATCAATAGTTAAAACCCCAAAAAAAACCATCAGATCTCGTATAATCTTTACTAGCGAGCATGTTTGCACGATATACAATAACTTGCAACTGCTGTTACATTGCGTAGTTTCTACTTTTTTAAATTTTATTTGTGGGCTCAGAGTCAAAGCGGTCAATGCTCTTTAATTAAATATTGTCATTACGAGAAAATGTTTAATTTTAATGTATATTGCAGACACTGGTTTTGAAAGTTTTTACATAGGAAGTATGCATGAACAAAAACAATGGTAGCTACGGATTGAGTTGCTTACTCGATGATGAGGCACCGAGGCAAGTGTTCGTGTAGATAGTCGAAGAGCTCTGGAGAGGCACCCGCACAATTCGTGAGTTCTAGCTCCCGAAGCTGGCGCAACTGGATGAGGCTGGAGAGACCTCCAGATGTTAGTAATGGACAACCTGCGATTGTATATGATCTTTTATTCTTACAAATAGATAAAAATCCGTTCGATCTTCAAATGACCCAAATGTTGAAATAATTAACAAAGTTATGCTATGGATAAGCAATACACAATACTATTAGTTAACTTTTCAGATAAGAGAGTTGCAATAAGCCAAGCCGAGACTTACTTGGATATTGTGCAACAGTTAATTTGAATATCGACGTATGTACATAATCTATACTAATATTATAAAGAGAAAAGGTTTTTTTGTTTGTTTGGATTGAATAGGCACCAAAACAACTAGTCCGATTTGAAAAATTCTTTCACTGTTGGAAAGCTACACTATTCCCGAGTGACATAAGCTATAAAAAAGGGATCCGGACGAAGCCGGGGCGGGCCGCTATGTATTACAATTAGGGTATTTTAATAAATAATTCATACACTATTTTTAACGTTTTTTTTTTTAAATAGTATTTGTATAAAGTAATCGGTACTCTTTCAAGACCGAGGACCCAATTACAGGGTCAATTTTAATAGGTTAGGTTAGGTTTTACATTACATCTTAAGAAACTATTACATGTACTTAATACTCACCAGCTAGTGAGAGCAATTGAAGAGACCGCATCCCGCAAAGATGTTGCACACCAAAATCTCGTAGTTGCGAGCACCATCGCAAGAATAGTGCCACGAGAGACTGCATAGTGCTGATATAGCCAACACCAATGTCCGTTATGTGAACACATCTACAATAAAATTAAATATACAACTTAGACTACCTACTATGTGTTTTCTACTATGATAAGTCTTTGACCTACCTAAAAATATAAACTGATGATAATGAACTACTACGCAAAAACCATGCAATGACACGCTACCAGTAATAATAATTAAGCCTATAGTCCTCGTACAGGTACAAGGACAAGGCACAAGCCTAGCTAGAATTAGGTAGATAATTCACCACGCTGGTCCAATGCGGGTTGGCGGATAACACACCAACTGTGGCGATAACATCACGGTTTTTCCTTCAGCAGAGAGAAAGATGCATATCGGCAAATTCTTTGCTTTGCTAAAACTAATATGACCATCTAATGTATGCTCGCGGTTGATAATCACGTAAACAGACATTTACATTGAAGACGTAGAAACAATATACGGACGAAATTTTATTCTCACCTATCAAGCGTCAACTCCTCGAGATGATTAAGATCACAGGCTATGTATTCGAGAGCGTTGTCGGTAACGCGTGGACACCAGCTCAAGTCGAGCGAGCGGAGTCGCGGCAGGTTCTCGGCTAGTAGCTCCACGCCTTCGTCGGTCACCTTACTGCATCCGCTTAACGACAGCACGGTCAGATTTGGAAGGGAATGCACTGTGGAGAAAACTTTTTATTTAATTTACGAACATCAAATATTTAGTAGAACTTTTTATCGTATTAACTGAAATTCAATATTAGAATTTGGATTAAATGGAAAAGCAAAGATTACAGACTGCAAAGACCTATCTAAGGTAGGACAAGGATATTCTGTAATAGTCTGGTCGAGAAGTGAGTTCAATCGATACCGTTGTATTAAAAATATGGGGATTGTTGCATTCGGTTCAGAATTTAATTTCGAGAAGGGGTATTTTTTTTTTAACCGCCATTGAAAATTGCAACTGTTATAAACAAAAAACGTAGTGAAGAAAAGGTAGTGTCCTATTTGTAGCTGTTACTCGGAAAATATTGAAGTCAGCTGAAATATTAATTTTGATTTCAATAACAAATATGTCTCAACTCCGGAGTTGTAGCTCCATTATTTATAATTTTAATTTAACGTTGAAAATTGGGCTCTGCGCGGCAAAATCGGTTAAGTCGTTAAAAAGTTATGGGCAGTGAAAGTGGGGATGGTAAACAAAATGTCTATAGATATACTCAAGTGGGGTATCAAATGAAAGAGGATCACACGTACATAACAAAATTCAGTGTGTAATTAATATTGATTATAATAATAATATATAGTACCCAGGGGCGTGCACTGGGTTTACTACGCGGGTAGGCAGGGAAGGGCAGTCACGCACAAAAAAAAAAAATAAAAAAAATACACTCGGGTGCATGAACACAACCCCTACTATAAACACTGATAATTTTATCTAAGACATAGTAAATAATACAGTACTTCTTAATTTTACTTATATATATATCTATGTTTTCATAAATACATATTATATTTGTTACATAATATTTTATATTTTTCTTTCACCCGACTACGGACAGAACAGATAATAACAAAATTAATTCAGTAAACATCTCATTTCTGGGCTCAGACCTCTTTAGAAAGTTCTTGCTAGTATTAGCCTAATCTACCATGCTGTTCCAGTGTGAGTTGGAGGATTACATGACAATTTTGATGTAAGTATACATACTGCATTACAAGGATTTTCTTCGCCAGAATAGTTTAAAAAAGCAGTACCTATTAAATATAGAATTGTATAGCATCATATAAATAAAAGAAATAGCAAATTAAATATTTAATAAGAGATCTAAGTATATAATGAAAGGTTTATTGTACCTACTTACTTAATTCCACTATAATTTCAAATTTACTTAAGAGAAAAGAAAAATATCTATATACATTAAAGATTTTACAAAAAAAACAGTTGTTATATCCTTGGCAGTCATTTGGTTTTCATTCTATTATAACTAGGTATTTCATAAATGTAGCTTTTGTCCAGAAATTCAAAAAAAAAGCTTAATATTGTTCTATTTTTTTCTTTGTTACTTTTTGTTAGCTTAGAAAAGTTTTTTATTATAAGTAAGTTGTTTGGTTTAAAGATTTTAATACTAATATGCACATGATATAAGTTAAAAGTTTGAGTTGAGATTTAATGTTTGATTTAAGAACAAGTAACGTTTGCTTAAGAAAAAGGAATATTTATGTAAGAATAAGGTAAATAAGTTGTTAATTCGTAAAATATAATGAACACTTGACGAAATCAATCAACAATAGTGCGTTTAAATACATTTATAGTTAACACTTACGTATTAACAATCATTATCGCTAACCGCTGCGGCTCCTATACACTCACGATCTAAAGATTCACTGCACAATATAAAAATCTTTATTCGTCATTATAAAACTTATCATATTTATTGAAAACACTGCGAAAACTTTGATACATAACTCTTTTATTTGCAAAACAACAACGTTAGCGGGAAATAAACATTCGACCTGACATAAACTGACATTTGTCTAAACGTCAACGTATGTAAAAAGTAAAAACGTTTAGAAAGTTCCGAAACTAATCAAAGTAATTGTTCAAAAACATTTATTTATCTAAATAAGTATAATACTTTTATATTCATTGTAAAAGATTATTGGTTTTATTTTATATAATTATATTATTTTGCAATATAGTGCATATTATATTATCTACTTACCACAAACTTGGAAGCTACAGTACACATTTCGGTTCGGTTCGGTCATTTTCGGTACGGTTCGTACAACGTGTGAAAGAGAAGCTGTCATCTGTCGCGCCTAAGGCAGGACCGGCGGCCGGACTTGAGTCGCCATACAAATTGGAGACGTTTGCGTGTGTGCGATATAAAAGTAGTTCACGGACAAGAGATTTCACGCACACTGTTGCATTTCTCAAAGGCACTGAGCTCGACTGCCTAGAATTCGTGACGTGCCGAAACGCGCGAAATGGCGCGAATGTAATTTGACGTAACGTTCCTTTTTACGAAAGTTTTAGGTGAAATGTAGTAATGTAATATAGGTAACTTGTGTATGAAGTTGAAGTAAATAAAATTATGTATTACGTTCCATTTTACGTTACGATTTTAATGTTACTCAGTGAATAGAAAAAATATTTTAAATTAGATAATTAATATTTCTTATAAATTGTAGGGTTGTTAATAAGGTTTTAGTAGCAGTTTTTCGTCGGGTAGGCAGTGCCTTTATGCCTTTATTGAGTGCACGCCCCTGATAGTACCTATCTACCTACTTCCAAAAAGTATGAAATAAAAAAAATGAATTAAAAATTTATAAAAACCCCCGACATAAAAACTCAAAAGGCCTCTAATATAACAACTTATTACCTATTAGGTAGGTACCTACCTAAGTACCTATTAATATTTCTACAAAAAAAAAAAACAAAAAAAAGGCTTTTTGAGTTTTTATGTCGGGGGTTTTTATAATTTTTTTTCGCAAAGAACTCACTTCTCGACCAGACTATAAGACTGCTTTTACGGTAGAAGAGTTAAATATTTTTTCGACAAGTATTTAACGATAATAATATCGGACACTACTGAACATGGTAGAACTATATAAATAGTACTTTTGTTAAGTGGAAGCGTATATTTCCTGGTCACGCGAATTTGATTCATAGGTCACAATGTTTGAATTAATTCAATACATGGTAAATATGGTGGTGTTTTATTTCAGTAGTACCTATTTTATGTACTTATACTAATTAAAAATACTTAATATATTAAGTGTACTTATACTAATTAAAAATACTTAATATATTAAGTATTTTTAATTAGTATAAGTACATAAATACTTAATATGCGAATTAAATATGCGGTCGGCTGCTAAAAAAAAGACGATCATTCCGTATTACTCGTTGGCACGAGTTAAGATCGACCTCTTGACACGATTACACGTGGCACACACTTGGACTAATTGGACGTTCTATTATGCGCTTTGAGAATTTCTAGGCTAGTAAATTCCAGGCATGTCACGCTCCAATTCTATTGTAGTCTATTTACTTACTACAGAAAAAAAGCAATTTTCCTGGAGTTCTAGTATGGGTACCTGCTTCAGTTAATAAATGTTTTGACATGTTATTTACTAGTGTTTTGAATAAACAATATATTTACGTAAACGATCGTGCAACACTATACCTATTAATTCGCTCATATAGTATAATTAAGTTTGTTGCGTTTAAGATTTTTAATGCATTAAAATAATATTTTTATAATTAGGTCAGGTCAGGTTTATTGGGGGACTTTAATAACGACTCCCAGTTAAGTAAGTATAAAAGTTTTTGACTTTTTTTATAAATATGTAAATACCTACATATATTGTAAATAAACAGACTTCATAGCTCTTAATGAAAAACATCTCTCACCCTAAACGCATATATATATATATATACTAGCGGCCCGTCCCGGCTTCGCACGGGGGGACTTAAGATTTTTTTCATAGTTTTACGTTTATACTTTTCCCCCGTTTTTGAAACATTTTCGGTTACTGCTCCGCAACTATAAGACCTAGCGTGATATTATATAGCCTATGTTACTCGGGGATAATGTAGCTTTCCAAAGGTGAAAGAATTTTTGAAATCGGTCCAGTAGTTTCGGAGCCTATTCATTACAAACATACAAAAATACAAAAATACAAAAATACAAATCTTTCCTCTTTATAATATTAGTATAGATATATATATATATATATATATATATATATATAGGTACCTGCTCCGTTCCGTCGTGGGTAAAAATATTATGTAGGTACCTAGTAGTAGGTACTACATAATTAGTAAATATTAGTATAGCCAATTCTTTCTCACCAATATTAACAACTCCATGGTTGGTAAGCTCCCAACAGCTGTGCAGTCTCAGTACACTCAGCGAGGCGCTTTGCTTGGGCGAGAAGTATCCGAGTGCCGCATCCGTCACGTGGTACGCTTGTAGAGAGAACTCGTACAACGACGGTAAAAGTTGAGCCACCGCACCCACCTGTATTGGATGTTACGTTTTTACCTAATTGAACTTCCTATTTAAATAATTAATTTAAAATATTAGGTAGGTAATCAAATAGATACTAAAAAAATAAAAACTAAAATTATATAGAACTGAAAAAAGAAAATTGTAGACAGGTAATAGTTTTGTAGGTAGGATAGGCCAACGTTTACCGATTAAAATGTTCATCTCTAAGTGAAAATAATATTTTTGCTGTTTGTGAAATTATATACCTACATATTATTCATAATACTTACGGCTTCGTCAGCTATGTTAATGCAGTCAGTAAGCGTGAGTGAGACAATTCGTGGTGTTAAGCATGCCCATAAACCAGCTTCAGTTATTTCATTGCAACCAGTTAGTTCTAACTCAAACAGAACCTAAAAATAAAAAAAATCTTAATAATAAGTTTCAAACTATCCGAAAAAGGTTTTTTGTTATAACAGACTTATGGTACCTAATTGGTTACTACATATTTCATTTTAGAAACAAACCTGTAAGTGATCCAAAATAGCTTCAAGTCCTCTATCTGTTATTGTGCAACCTTTAAGGCTAATTGCATGAACATGATGAGCTGATAATGGGAACTGCCGTATAAATTCATTTATGTCATCATCACTAGCCGAAACTAACACCACCCCCCGGATTCCTCTTCTAACTAAGGAATTATAAAATCTCTGCATACAGAAGCCGGTCGCGGACCGAAGTTCGCGGCAATCCAAAACCGCCACGAGTCCGTTCCACCACCGCGGTGATGAATATAGGACATCTCGCCACTTGGTACAGACTTGCGCGAGAGTCCTGCGATCATTCGAGTTAAAATACAAGAAGAACTTTTCTAAGAATCGTTCCTCCTGAATGTACTGAGCCCACACTAGCGGTCTGGGGGACGGTCTTCTGCGACGAGGAATACGTGGAGCGGCAGCGGCGGCGGCGGCAGTAGGCCCGCAGAGCGCATTAGCCACACGCTCCACTACTCCGGGCGAGCGCCGGCGGCCGCGCAACCCTAACCCGGTAATGCGGCGCGACAACTCTGCCGAAGCGCGCTCTACCACTCCCTGTGCAGACACCGAAGACATCTTCACTTTCACGCGGCGAATGGTGTCCGCAGAGCGCCCCCCCGCCCCCGCTCCGCCTGCTCCCTGCTCGCAACCCGCCACCGCGATACTGAACACAATACAAAATTGTTTAGTTACTGCTGTTAACGACTATTCACTATGAACATTTTCATCATTTGATGATGCCACTTTTAGTAAATCATTATCAAAAATATATTTATTCAATTTACTTAGGCTTTTAATTAAAAGTTCTTATGAAGGTCAGTAGATAACTTAGAAGCTTAGACACTCTTAACTATTTTATTTCTATAATTTACATGGCAAGAAAGTAAGTAGACACTGTAGACAGGTATCACATAGTAAATAAAAAAAAAATTGTAGGTACTGTAGTATTTTCAGAAACATAATTATGTATGCTACCTTGATATCAAGATGGTGTATAAGTATGAGTAATATATATGGAGATCAATTTTAATCACACTTTTTTGAAATCAGGTTATAACATAATAATATATAAAATACCAAAATAAATACTAAATATGATACAGGAAAATACCAATTTAAAATTATAATAATAAATAAATAAATTAATGTAAACATTAAAATTTTAAAATATGTTAAGTACTAGTTCGACCCAGCACTTTGTCACCTCCATGCTCTTTACATCTGTGTACTTCGCCTTATCTCGGTTTCTATGGTCTGGTACGGACCAATGCAAGCGCGCTCGCTGGCATAATATTCTAATCCTACCCGACAAAAAACAAAAAAACACCTTCAGTTAAAATTGTAAATAGTTTTTAGTTTTTATTTGATAAGGTATAGGTAGTTACTAAGTGTTAAATTTATAAATGTGCACTCACCGATATTTGCATGTTAAAATTCTCATGTAAGTGAATATGAATGTTGGTATTCTTATGAGAAATAAAGATCTTTGAACTTAACATTATTCTTCGGCTGTATGCTTCCAAGTCGACACTTTTTCTGACAATCCCATCCTATTCTAAGAACATCACTTTTAAAATATTCAACGGCCAAGCATCCATATCGGATTGTAAACATTACAGTAACTAGAAAATAGTATGTACCTACTTAGCCAAAGAAAATATCAATACCGAAAATATTAGATTTATTCCTTATTTACCATTAATGCAGCTTGCATGAACTAAAATGTTGTTTTCACTTAATAGGATTATAATATTTTAACCATTGATCTGTATTGTTTCCCATCAATATAAATGTAAACAATATTTTTTTTTGTCAGAAACCACAACAGCATGCAGTATTATTATATAAGTACTAGATACTTCCTAATGTTGTTTTTTATGATCTACATTATCTTTTATAAATATAGTAATATTGCAATAAAAAATTTAACATATACGTACTAAGAAAAGAGAAGATATAATTTAATCTCGAGAAATTTATTGTAGTGTGAACCTTACAGATAAGTGTATATTACTATATATACACTATCCAAGTGAATTACTAACATAGAGATATAAGACTAGAGTAGGTGAGCCAGCCAGAAACGCGTTATAATGGTAGAAAGAGAAAGAGCATTGGAATAGTGGTCGCGTCTTTGTCTGATGACGCATGCGCAGTAAACGATTCGCCTCCAGTATTGTAGTTTGGAAAATTAACACACAATGTTTTTATCCACTTACTTGTGAAAGCTACGACCTTCGTTCAGGAAAGTCGATTCCTTTTTGCACAAAATGCACGCAATTACTATCTTTGTTTTTCATATTTTATTTTTAATACCTAATATCGATAATAAACATAAGTGAGATATTTGATTGCGACGTCAACGGTACCATAGCAACGGACGGCGCGCAGCATGTTGCCATTGCGCATGCGGCAAGACCAGGACAGTGCCTCTATTTAGAGTTTCTGTCTCTCTTTACCGTGATACGCTTCCACTTATGGACAGTCCTATGGCTCACCTACTCTAGTCTTATATCTCTATGATTACTAAGAGCGAGGTATAGAACACTGAAATAATATTATAATATTTTTGGTTTATTTAATTTTAATATAGGTACATTATTGAATGAAGCATAGGTTGGTTGTAGAAATAACAAACTCATGCCAGCTGTTCAGAGGTCGAATTTGAACATAGGTTGGCTTTGAAACCTTAGACCGAAAGATTTTAGATTTGGAAAAGAAATGTTTGGAAAAGAGTGTCCGATATAGTTATTGAATTTTACGCATTGTTAGTTATAGTTTACATTGCATTTTTATGTTATTAAAAAATGTAAGATGAAATAAACAAAAAATCGATGAAACTTTATACAAACCTATTTACGCCGATATGCACATGAAAACAACATTATCACTTTTATGTCAGCACATTTTAATGGTTCTAATTGAACACTATTCACCATTTAGCAACTGTTATTCACAATTTTTCAAAAATAAAGGTGAAATTAGTTTCGCCGAGCTCCTTGAAACATGTATTATACAACTAAACGAAAAGTTCACCACGGCGAAGATAATCATGATGAAGGATGACATTCTAAATTTATACGGCCAGTAGTTGTGACGTTTGTATTGTCTATGCATGTTAAAGTGTAGAATCGGTATAAATTACTGATTTCAACAACTCGTGCATTCATATTGATAAAAATGATTGGTTGGTTGGGTATATCTGTCACTCAAAGGCAATTAGATTATTTATATGATTACCATATTTTCTGCCCTTAACTTAACTTAATGAGAGAGGTTACTGTTTAGGCGACAAAATGAATTTATCTGAATAGCTTTAGCCTACATTGTGTAAATATTCCTTATCTGTGGTGGAAAATGCAGTGCTATGCAATTGGCATAGCATTAAGTGTCAGGTAAAATCCCCTGTATATAGTCTGTGTGTATGTTTGAAATGTAGGTATTTAATGTCATTATAGAAATGTCAATGTCATTTTGTACCCGCCAGACGGAGACGATAGTAACTAACCTAAAAGAGTAAAAGATAGATTTAACGTATAATCTGTATAAAGATTTATTCCTTGAATTTAATTGTGTGTGCATTTGAAATAATTTCCCTGTGTTATATTCGCTGTGCACTGTCACACATTATAAACACTCCGTAAATTCTGGTTAAGCTTTTGTTTTGAAAATGGAGTTTGTAGATGCTGTACCGGTTACTTTTAAAGAAATTACGCCAAGTTGCAACGTTCCTGATAAATGGAAAGAAGTTGTGCTGAACACAGGTACAGTGTCTTATTAAGATGAATGATATATAATTAAAAGTGTGATTGGTTCTCTCTATAAAATTACTCTTATTCGCCTGTTTTTCAGGTGGCACACACAGTACACTCCAGGATATCAAATTACCTCAAAGAGCTGGTGGTTATTGGTATAAGGACTCTAAGAAGGCCAACACTCGAAACAGATTTATTTATTGGTAAGTACTTATGCAATGTATTCTGCTAACAAAATATAACTATTTATTATAGTGCAGTCATTAAAGCGAAAAATATGGTCTTACCTATTAATTTTTTTTACTGTGAACCGATTTGCATGAAATTTTTGTATTAGGCTCATCTTAACCTTAACTTCAAAAGTGAAAATGATCTGAACTCCGCCTATTATTTTTAAGGGGTGTAAACAACCTCTTACTGGAAAAATTGACATTGAGCCTTTTTATCGTAACTAATTTTCAACCCCTTGTAAATCTTACAACCCTTGCAAACTACCCAAAAATTGAAAAAAAAAACACAAAAAAATACTTTGGTATGACATAAAAGGATGTAAGTATAGAGTAAGTAATATTTTATATTCTCTATAATAATTATCAAATTTTTAACCCACTTTTAACCCTTGAAAACTACCCCTTGATAAAAAATTGTTAAAAAAAATTGTTTGATAAAATGAAAAGGATTTAAATATTATTCCACACTCTTGAAAATGATTATCATATTCTTAAGCTTTTCTACCCTTAAAACTACTCCTAAATCAAAACAGTAAATATATATGATTACATATGTGATCACATGCTTTTTCGTTGGCCCCTTCACTCAAATGTGTTATATAATATACTGTATACATATAAGAATGTTGGTATGTATTCATGCCTATGTTTCCAAAATATATAAGCCATATTATTTATATATATATGCATTACAATAGTTGTGGGTCTCTATTATACTGCATACTTTCACATTGCTCCAAATTATCACACTCTGAAATTTTCTGTTACTAAGTAACTACAACATCCTTCATTGCAATATATAGTAAAAAACCCTTTTCTAAAATGGTGAAGTGTTAAAGAGCTTAAGAGAGGCTGTGATTGCGCTGCCACACGCACTTTAAACAATCATATCTCCTCAATTTTTGTTTGAAACAAAAAAAACAAATTGTTTGTCAGAAAAATATCAAAATTTTGAATCCATACACTTTTATACAATACATATCTGTCGTCAGTGTTTTGAGATATTATGAAAAAAAGTGGGTTTTTTTTATTTTTTTTTTTTATTGATGACTTTTTTTGAAAAATATGTGTCCTGAAGCAGCCAAACTGATACTATCTATCAAACTCTTCATAATGAAGTTGATTCTAGGCCGAATATGATACATTTAAATTTTGGTGGAAATGGTAGGTACTTATAAAACCCATTGATTTAAAAGAAAAAACATTAGATGCTCCCCTTATTTGCAATACAGCTCATTTATTTTACATGCCAAAGACTTTTAATAGTGCTCATTTTAAATCCGGATGAATGGGGAGCGCACCTCGGAGCGCTCCCCATTCATCCGGTGGAGCAGAACGGCCCCAGGGCCAACTGCAAAAGAGTCACTTCAAAAAAAAAAAATCTATAAATTTTTGGAGATATTTGCAAAAAACTTTATAGATGATTTTTTGCTTCAAATTAGGCCTTCTATCGATATCCGAAGTTATCGGTCTATCTATAATTTTAAAAATCTTTATCATTGCAGGCAAACTACATCTGATGCAATAGAGTTGTCAGAGGCCTCCTTGGATGTCAATCTTACAAGTTCAAATTTAAGATGCAAAGTAGCACCAGGCACTCCTCCACTTAATGGAATGTCAATTTATGAGCGGAAATCATCACAGGATATTGTAATCTTAGCTGCGACTGTTTCCTCTGTTCATAGACTTATATTTCCACATCCAGAAAATATTGATAAAAAGGTGCAAGAATATTGTTATTTTAAGAATATTAAACATGAAGTTCATATTTAATTGTAATCTAAGATATTTATTTGATCGATATAATATAAAATATTTTTATTTAATTTCAGTCTACATTTGGATCCATAAGCAGTTCTACGCCCTCAATATTTCATGATACTAGTGCTATCAATAGTCCTAACAATTACTACATTCTCAACCAGTATTCAAATCCAAGTAAGTACTAATTGTCTTCGAGTTCTGTATATACTATTAAATATATTATTATGTTGGTTGCATTATTTTAGTAAGCTTATTTTATCTACAAACAATTCTGTCATTAAATTACTACTACATGTTTTAAAACATACTAACACATGTATAAATATACAGTAGAGCCTTGATAATTCCTATACAGGCAACAATTAATGTTGCTGAAATCTGAACTGCTGAGAGTCCTCAAACCATTTTGATACCTGTTCTTACCATTGTTTGTGCTCTCTAATCAGTCCTTTCATGTCCATTTTTACATTATAAATATGGTTCCTATATCAAAATGCATACATATTATTTAGAATTTTAAAGATGGTGTATGTATGTTTAGCTTTCTCAAAAGTATGGCGCTGAAATATCCAAAATTACTGAAAAGAAATTTGATCTTTGACATACTATAATTTGAAGTTTCGTGAATCTGAAGGAAGATAAGGGTATCTTAACAGTGGGGTTCTTTCGGATGCACTTTAACCCATTGCATTGGGATCTTTTGTGCCTATATCCGAAGGCCCTACTTTATACTTATATAAAATGACTTTGTTCTTGAAACCACTAAATGTTTTTTAGAAAAGCATGTTGAAGTAAATATCTATTAATTTTTAATAATAACTCAGGATAAATAATTACGTAACTCTAATTATGATTTACCTTTAGCAACAGGTGTAGCCCATACATGTGCATCATCACTGCTAGACAATGGTGAAGCAGTTTTTGCCCTAGCTTTTGGATATGGAGGAGAGGGAGGTCTATTGCTTGTCAAATTACCAGTAGCTGGTTCAGCAGTTACCATACCTCTGAAGAGAGAATCAACTGTACCTAGGTTTTTATCTGGAATTACTGGTGCACTGAGGTGAACATTAACACTATATCTTTTAATTTTGTTATACTAAAGAAAACTTTTACACAAGTAGACTGTGATACCACTATTCATATAATACCCTGACTATATTGGTCTTTGTTTTATACTATAAACTTGCTTGTAGAGGGAAGAACCTAGACAGCATTGAAACATATGGAGTAGTGCTCACAAATGGGATGGCAGTTGCGATATGTGGCGACGCTTGTCTGCGCGCATGGGCTATCAATGACGGAGGTGCGCCAGTCGTCGTTACGCCGCCACTGTCGCAGACTTTGGAGCAATCTAAACCACCTCGTACGTGATATAAATTTTACTAACTACTTTTTCTGTTATGATTATTGCAGAAACTAGATTTTATCCCTATGATTTCTGGAAATAATTTTAATTAATTATAGTTTTACTGATAACAATTATATTTTTCATTGTTATGCCATGTATGTGATCTTTATTATTTATATCCTTATTTCCTTCCAGCACATGGCCATATGCTTCAAAAGATAACTGGCTTAAATGGTTCAGTCACGTTGGTAGCATACCTCTCTTTTCCAAACGAATGTGAATTTGTGGTTATGAAAATGTTAGATGCGGGTTCAAGCGCAGTCAAATTTTCACACGTCTGTCGAATATTTGGACCACAGGTAATATCCTTCAGATTATTAGATTTCTTTAATAACTTTTTATTAGTGATGACTTAAATTAGCTTTAAATATCTTTAATGTTGTTATACTTTTTTATTTGACGCTGCTTAATATAGCGATTTATTGCGAGTTCTTGAAATTACTTGTACTTAATTGTATGTAGTGGATATTAAATTATTAAATATAGATTTATATATTTGTAAGTAGGAAAAATGTATCTTGGTTTTCAGCTAGATCTTTTGGACTACACAATTGGTTATGGAGATGGCAACAATGTTATTTGGGCTCTGTGGAGCCAACCGGATGGCGATACTATAATAACAAGTGAGTTCATAAATAAATTAATAAACAACAAAGGTTTCTTTGCAAGGCCTTAAATTACTAGTATATAAAATACTGAACATAACTTCTAAGATCGGTTTAGTCCTATTAATCAATGTTCATATTATGTCAGTAGCACATTGAAGAGTGTACCAAAAGAAAATCAAGTTATATCCTAAAACTAAAACTTTGCTAGCTACCGTCTGTCTGTCACAGGGTTATATTTTTTTCTCAAACATGCAATGAAATATCGTCCTTACGTGCGTCAAAACACGCCAGGAAATATATCATTCCTGGCCTAGGCCGGGAAGTAATTTCTTTTTAATTTGAATATCAACATGGCGTTGATCTTCATAAACAGTTTAAGCAACCGTTTTTTTTTTAATAAGTTAGAACTTTATTGTACCAAAAATATTCACGTTAATGCCTATATTATACACGAACTGAGAATAAAAAAAGAATCTGTATTATTAGACTAATTTTAATTTTATACTTGTCATGATTTTTAAAAAGTATTGTTATTTGTTTAGTTTTACTGGTATATTTAAGTTACGAATGGCAACATTCGCGCTGATCTATGATTGGCTATTGTATATTTTGACCAATGGCGGACGAGCGAGCGTGGCCAATCAGCGGCGAGCAGTAATCAGAGCTGTCATGGTAGAAGTCGCGGGAACGAAAAAGGAGATGGCTGTCTTTGGACAAATATTGTAAAATGAATTCGCAATGTTTAGAGGTTGGAGGTTAACGGCCTGTTCAAGACTTATACGCTAATACGATTGATAACTAGAAGTTGTTAAGTAAAGGGATTTACTGGTACATGTTAGAAGTTGTGATTCTCAAGAACGGAATAAAGTAATCAAGTTGTATTTGGTGTAAAAAAATAAAAAATTCTGTTATTCAAGTGTAATTTATTTTATTTGAATGTTGTATTTATTTATTTCATTGCATTACTTTGAGAAAAGCACTATACATGCCTAGCCGGGAAGGGGCTTGCAAGCCTCGTAACAATATCCTATCTGTATACTCGGCTCGCAAGCCGTCACTTCCCTGCGCCGTCTGTAATGTACTATTAATGTCAAACTCAGTCTTTACGTAGAAGAAACGACTAAAGCCCACTTTCGCTTGTGAGATAATTCTTCAATGAATGGTTTTGTATTTCATTGTATAAACTGAATCTTAATAAAATATTCTATTGCGACTTTGACGCTTAAACAGAATATTTAAACACACGATTATGTAAATAATTAAATATACGATGTCAGGCAGCACTCTGAGCGCGGAGGTGTCTTGGCGCGCGGTGGCGGCGCGGGAGCCCCCACCGCCGCTGCCACAGCTCTCGTCGCACCAGCAGTACCGCGACCGGCTTCTCACGCCGGGACTGTTCCCACCTGCTGTTATTAGAAAAGCTCTTGCCGTGAGTAACGACTGTCACTGTCATTTCACAAATAAAAAGTTCAGGCTATATGAAGCTGCAATATCATTTTGTATATTTTAATTAAGTGAAATTAGTTTAATTTTTCTTCCATGACACAAATAGATTGGTATTTCAGATTTATCGTCGGACGTGGGGTAGTAATGAAACCAGCCTCGAGGGCGACCTCAGTGAATCTGCAATGAACGCCGTGCAAGCTCGTCTGAGACACCTCGCCGCCCGAGCCGCTACACCCGACCATTCTCATTTGATGCACAAGTAAGATCAAAAGTACATCCTAATAACTAAATATTAGGGTACAGTTTACATTGCTTTTATATTATTTATATTTGTTGCACAAGTAAGATCATAATACATTCTAATCACTAAACCTTAAGCTACAATTAACTTGTCAAAGGATGTACTGTTTTACAGTTATTAAATATTCTATAAATGTATTCATTTTATAGGTGCTGGTCCGACTTGTATAGTTGGTGTATGCAATATATGGAGGGATTGCAAAAACCATTAGGATTGATGGTTTCAAAAGATGTAAGTCATTATAGTAGTAACAAAAGAGTATCGTAGTATTGAGTTTGCTGATGTAGAATGTATATATATATATGTGATCATTGAATACGATTCATACGAAATACTGCGAATCAAATATACGCAAAACGAGTGAACTTTGATTGGGTAACTATAATGTATTATATAACGATTACTTTGAAACGCGTAAAGGCCAATATAAAATCTTGTTATTAAGTTGTTATGATGTAATAATTAGTCTCTCATGGCGTTTGAACGTGCTCTATTTTCTTAATATTCTCATTTATCAAGATTTGTTTATGTTTAATCTCAATGAAGACATAGAAGTGTATATTGTATTGTGTGTCGAGTGGTCGGAGGGAGCGGCGGAGAGCGGGTGGTGGTGCGCGGTGGTGCGCCGAGGGGGTGTGTCGCTGGTGCGAGAGATGGAGCCGCTCGAGCGCATGCTGCACGGCCCCGCCGACGGGGTCTCGCGGAACAACACAACCGGTAATGATACAGATGATTATTACACACACCCAGGTATTTGCTACTTCTGTAGTAGATTACCTGAAAACATATTTTGATGTGTCATATTCAACCAAATAATTATATAACTTACTAGCTGCCCGCCCCGGCTTCAAATGGATCCCTTTTTTTATAGCCTGTGTCACTCGGGAATAGTGTAGCTTCCCAACAGTGAAATAATTTTTCGAATCGGTCCAGTTGTTTTGGAGCCTATTCAATCCAAACAAACAAACCTTTCCTTTTTATAATATTATTATATATTTATAGTGACAGTGATTGGTGGTTAAATTTTTGTAGCTCAAACGATATTTTTGTCTCCTAGAAAATATGCAAATAACTTATTACGTTTACATATTATTATACATATTTTATAATCACACAAAATAGTTTCGAGTTTCGTTAGTAATAATATCATTAACATCTTTACATTGTTTTTTTAGATATAAAAGACTTGAATTTTAGATTATTAATAATAATAGTAAATGAAAGAAATGTTTTTTTTTTTAATAATTGCGGGATACTGGGGTGTCAGACTGCGGCGAGTTGTCAGTAGACGCGGTGCGCGTAGTGGCGGGCGGCGCGGCGTGGGAGCGCGCGGCGACGGCTGCGGGCGCGGCCGAGCTGGAGCGGCGCCTGTTCGCGGCGGCCGCGCCGCAGCATCGCCTGCTGCCGCGCCTGCTACACCTGCTGCTGGCGCCCGCGGACCAGCCCGGACCGGCGCCGGTAACATCACTCATGCGTATAATTTTCACCACCTTAGGACGTATTGTCAAAACCTCTGAATAATATCTTTCATTGTTAAATATTTGTTCAACGTTACAAGTCAATACGTTACCGGGTTATTATCATGTAAACATTCATTCTTAGTTCATCATACTCAAACAGATGCATTCATTCATATCTCCATTATGTTTTAGACATTGACACCTCAGCAAATAGACGAGCTCACAGCTATATTGGAGCCAATCAAGGATTTGCAGAACGCCGTTTTAGAGCTCAACGACGCTCTAAGATTAGACGTGCCAGATATAGACACCACGAAACGTAAGATATCACATCGGTATTGGCCTTTCTTCTCGAGCACCTGCATTTAGATTTGTGGTTAGCTAAATTTAACTTTGAATTTACAGGTGAAGACGAAGATGATAGTGAATACGATACTTTGTTCTCCAGCGATCTCGGCGTATCGATTGTAACAGAAGCCATAAGACAAATGGCCGAGATGAGGTCAGGATATTTTATTAATATATTTAACTCGGCGGCGGCTTTTAATAGGACTTATGATCACCGAATACCTACAGAAACACTTACTTAGTCGTGGTCCATAGATCGATACTTAAATATTCTATAAGAATTAAAAAAAAAATAGTTCTTATTAAAAATGTTCTGAATCTTTTTAACATAGGCTTTTCTAAATTGATGTGCATTGTGCATTATCGTAAGTTATTTTTTATTTACGAGTCAGGTTGCGCGTGGTGCGCGGCGCGCTGGTGGCGCTGGGCGTGGTGAAGGGCGCAGGCGGCGTGCCGGGCGCCGGGCACTGCGCCGTGCACTGGCAGGCGTACCGCGCATTACTCTGGCTGAGGGCGGCCACTCTGCAGCGCACGTGAGTAAAGCCGTCGTGACGTCACCACGGACGCGTTCTCGCGTTATTAGAAGCTGGTCCTACACTCCCGGTCGACTGACGTCCTATGTTTGCTAAACTTCGATCATAAATACCCATAAATAAATACATAGTATTTATGATCGAAGTTGCTAAAGTTACGGGATACAGTAGAATTGCAACTTTTGTGTTGTTTGGGGCGGATGATAGTATTATGAACGGAAGTCTATACCTTTATATGGACCGTGTTTAACGTTCGTGTGTCAACCCACAAATAATCGGGTTTTGAGTTATGAATGCAGTTTTATTAAATAGATCATGAGGAATACGGCAGTGCAATCCATTTTGTTAAAAAAAAATCGTAGAATATTCTAGAGCACAAAATTGGTTATTGCTTTTTTCCTATGTCAGATTTGTATTTTTGCATTAATGTGTTAAGCCACATATAACACATTATTGCTTATTTCCCATGTCAGATTTGTATTTTTGCATTAATGTGTTAAGCCACATACCTAACACATTAATGCAAAATTCTAATTTGTTGTTTTAAAACGAATAGGTAAGTACCTATACATATTATGCACTAATTTTTAGAAAATGTAATAAAATAAACAACTAACGCATTAAAACTTTAATGTAAGTACTTATTTATTTAAACTTTTTATTGTTGTATAACATGTATCAAATAACATTATAAGTTCTGCTAAAAATGAGAAATAGGTACAAGTTAACGCTTAAATACTATTTCAATTAAGTACTTAAAAATATTATCCAACTTATTTTTATATTATAATTTCTGATGCCTTCGCGGTTATTACACATTGGAATGAAACAACTATTAACGGATTTAACTGTCTAGTCTAGTCTAACGCTAAACTTTAGCGTTAGACTATTGTCAGCTCAGTCATGCTACGATTATGGAAACTGTAAAGAATCCGAAACGTCAGCAAATAAAATAAAATAAAAATACGCGAGTTAAATCCGTTAATAGTTGTTTCATTCCAATTATTTTTATATTATTATTATTTTTATCATATTAAATAAAATATTTTAGGGTTACGTATCTTAAAAGGAAAAAAAAATAACCCTTACAGGATTACTTTGTTGTCTGTGTGATCCTTTACCTCAGTAACGCGTGGAGGTAGGTATCAAACTAAAATTCATAGTAATATCAAATACTCAGGACTACCGTCCCTTGAAATTGTAACATAATCACAAAAAAATCGCCAACGCAATCAAAAGAACCGCCGTTTATGCCGCGTCTGACAAAAGTTTTCAACACTCGCTAGGGAATCAATACCTATAAGGTACTCTTCGTGAACTCAGGATCTTGAATTAATTTAGTAGGTCCGAGGTAACGTCATATAGCACGGATAAAGAAAAAAATACGAAAACCATACATTTTAATGACATCATTAAAATATATATACCTACAGGTTATTTATAGTACGGAACCCTTGGTGCGCGAGTCTAACTTACCCGATATTTTTTTTATAATATACATCATTAGATTTGAACGTGTGTGATAAAAATTAGAATATTACACACAATAATATTATAGAATGTACGAATTGTCGCCACAATTTAACAACTCTTCGAAAAATGGTTTTTAGGTGGTTTATTAACTTTTTAGGTACGGAAGTATATATTATTGGTTTAATTCAATATGATAAAATAATAATAATAAATCAATTTGGCTAAGATTTTTAAGTAATTGACTTAATATAAGTGTTAACTTGTTGTACCTATTTCTCATTTTTAGCAGAACTTATAATTTAAAACATGTTATAACAATAAAAACTAAATAAATAAGTACTTACATTAAAGTTTTAATACGTTAGATGTTTATTATTTTACATTTTCAAAAAAATAGTGTAAAATATATTCATTATAAAAGAACAAATCAGAATTTTGCATAGAGTTATGTGGCTTAGCACATAAATGCTAAATGTAATAAACCTTATAGCCGTTAAGCATTAACCATTTTTCTGCATTTTCTATTTAATTATAAATGTATTGAAATAAATACATTTATATCCTTAATCTATGCACTTCAACAAAAAAAATGATACCACATAACAATATTTTTTTGCTTAAAATAAGTGGAAAAAGAAGAATGTTCTCAAAAAACTTTAAACGCCGATATCTCAAAACTACCTCGGTGTGGGTTGACACACGAATGCATAACACGGACCATATATCTTTTTAATGTTTTCCGTGTGACTATCCATTGCACCGTATTCCTGATAAAAAGTCCCGTATAGTTTGGCACCAAATCAATTATATTTTTTGTTCCCAGTAGCAGTCTATAGTGCTTATCATCACTATACTCGGTACCTTAACTGACTCGTTTATATATCGCTTGCTTTTCCGCATCCAAAACAATGTAAAATCGTCTATCCGCGGTGTATTGTTCATCATGTCGCATATTATCTTACACATAATATATACCGCGTGTGGTTGTCAAAGCTCGTTATCGATCTCAGCAGCGGCGCGGGCTCGATGGAGCTGTTCCGGCTGAAGCTGTCCGCGCTGGGTGGCGGCGGTGGCGGCGGTGGTGGCGGTGGCGGCGGTGGCAGCGGGGGCGCGGTGGCGGCGGCGGAGGCGCCGGAGGGCTGCGGCGCGGCGCACGGGTACGCGGCGACAGCGGGCGGACGCCGCGCGCGCGCTCACCTCGCCGCCGCCTGCGCGCCCACGCACTGGCACCAGGCGCTCCCGCTCATGTCGTACCATTTAGCACATCAACTGTATCCTTGTGAAATCACTTTGCGATTACCAATTTTGATTTCTGGTCAGCAAATTTAACTGTTTTACGATGTCCGCGTAGACGAGAGTCCCATTTCGATTAGTGAAACGCTATTGCGTTACATATACACCCACATAGTATTATATTGGATTAGTAGCAAATAATCGGGAACTCTCTCGTACTGGATGTGCATAGTATTATTAAAAAATTACCAATAACCCAATAGAACCTTAACGAGATAGTACAGTTGGGCGGTAAGTGGTGGATTCGAATTTGGCTGGTGGTTGGCGTCCATTAACCAGCCTCGGTTGGTGCAGAACTACGTGTTGATGTTGGAACCCTGGTGCGAATGGAATGCTTGTTCACGTAAGTTTTGTGTTTTGTGACGTCACGGAATGGTATACATTGTACAATATCGTTAAGTTACGAGCCCCCTCTACCGACCTTTAGAAGTACTAATCTTTGTCATTTATTGTTCGATTGGGAAAAGAAAAAATACATGTCCAATCTGACGGACTAAATAGAATTTCGTTTTCTTTACGCAATCGTCATCCTTATTATACAGTATTGTCGATTTTTATTTATTGCTCGATTCCAACCTTTACATTAATGTATAATCAGATTTATACAGACAGTAGTGTCTGTATACGTCTGAAATACATTCAACCTTTATTGTGTCTCATGACCTCTGAAAACAATATCTGGCTAATAGTAACTTTATTTAGACATTTCGCATAATAATACGAAGGCAACCTGCTTTTAAAAAAAATATTTTATTGGATGCATTAAGTTACCTCATTATTACATGATTTACATGAGTATCAAGTGTGATAAGGTAACCTCGTGTGTTGTTTCTACTCGAATGTTCAACAACCCAAGTTCGTCGACCCCAATGATAGCTAGGACATGAGTAAATTCTAGTTACATTTTTCGTTAAAATTGTTAAGGAATAATATTTATCTATATAATATACACACTACCTGCACCAAATTTAATAATTCCTTTCTTGTTGTGTTCAGACGAATACACATGCTAGGATAATGTTTGTATAATGACACCCGTGCAAAGTCGGCGGGCAGTTAGTTCTTAATAATTTATGAAGTCTTCGCGGTTATCTATTTATCCAATACTATATTCAAAGTGAGCGAAACTGAGCTGGTTATGCTCTGTAAAATATTTTTGGAAGAGTTAGGTGACTCCTGAAGGGCCTATAAGGAAAAGAAAGCGTGAAGAGAAAAATCTTCTTTAGGCACACTACGTACTGACGAGTCATGCTCTTTGGTGGAACGCGCCGCGCTCTTAGGTAGATCGTTATAACTTGAATACAGAGCGAGTACAGAGTTTTACTGCTGAATTAAACTCGTTGTATTTGATAGGTCAATTCATCCTCGGCCTATCTCTTTTGGAGCTGTCGGACGCGGAGGGCGCATACACGGCATTCTGTAAAGCGGCTAAAGGCGTGAGCACAGAGCCCTTCCTGAGGCAACTTGTAGCTGCCCCCGACGCTCGCTTGACCCAGCACCAGGCCCTTGTGCTCTATTATATGAAGGTATGCACAAAATCGACTTGGTAAAATAAACATAGCTGAATGAGAAGACTCAAGATATAGACTGTTAGACTCTCTTGCCTTTGAAATACATAATTTGTATTTGGCGCAGGTTATTAAGCTTTTCGAAATCCACGACGCCGGCGCTTGTGTGGTTCGGCTCGCCGAAAATGCTATCAGTATCGCAGACAAGGATGACCCAAACCTGGTGAGAAGTTTTACAGTGCTTGAAAACGTTTAAATATTTACCTATACCATAAAAAACATAATGGATACGTGATGCGGGTCGATGAGCTAAGTCGTTTTCCGTCCAGCCGATGTTCCAGTGGGTGGTGTTCAAGTGGCACCTGGCGGGCGGACGCACGGAGCGCGCGCTGAGCGCTGCCGCCGCCAACCCTGCGCCGCACGCGCGCGCCTCCGCCGCCGCCACTCTTCTCACCACACTAGGTAACTTAACTTAAATTATATAAAAAGTGACTCTTATGTAACTTTTGTACAATTTATAGTATTACGGAATTCGATGCAACAAGAGGACAGGTTACACAGTTTTTGTAAACACTTATGGAATGCAACGTTCGAAATTCTTGATCATTTTATGTTTTTTATTCATTGCAGATACTGATGTACGATTTATTAATATCAATATTTTTGATCATAATTCAGAGGAACACTCTTTTTAGAATGTTAATTAAAAATCTCATGTTACGGTATCGTTTGTTACGTAAGCGGGCCGCAAGCAGCTGGGCGCGCTGGTTTCGTGCGGCGCGCTGGCGGCGGAGGCGGAGCGCGCGGCGGCGTCCCGCGCCAAACTGCATGACGCACACGAAAATAACCCCTACTACGACTTCCTCTACGCGTTACATATCTCAAGACACCACTACAGAAAAGGTATCAACGATTTCTTCAAAAATAACGAGTATTTTATTTCTAATTCTTGGTATATAATTATTTTTTAGTGAATACAAACTAAGTAATTAAAAAACCAACCATAAAGTAGTTTCTCGCGTGACAAAATAAATATGGCCTACCCGCCCTGATCGATTGAATATAAATACGTGTTTTATGTATAATAGTGGAAAGCTTAAGATTCAAAATTAGTGAACATCATTTTTGTCTGTTCAGCGGCATCTATAATGTATGAGCGAGCGGCGCGGTGTGGGGCGGAGCGCGCGGGCGCGGCGGAGGGCGCGCGGCGGCGGTGGCTCGCGGCCGCGCTCACCTGCCTGAGGCTCGCGCGGCCCGACCACGCCTTCCTCGTGCGACCTACGCCCGCTCGGCTGCAGGTATTCTACAACACGCACACACCACCAGCTATACAATGAAACGACGTTTGTTTATTGTTCATACTTTGCACTTTTTTATTTGTTATTGTATTTGCTATCTACTAAAATATCTAAGTTTAATTAAAGTTTCTAAAATTGTTTATAAACTTGTACTGCAGTTAACAAGCTGACTATGAAATACAACCAAACCAGCAATGTTATTGAATTGTTAATGGCAGCAATGACAATTAAAAAAACGAATAAAAACCGTTACGTAGTTTTAAAGATTTAAGTAAACATAGGGCCAAACAGACAGCGAGAGCGATGTTGTTTTATACTATGTAGTGATAATAAACAAAGATCTGTATTTTTCAAAATTATAAACAAACGTAATTATGTACATTTTGATATTTTTTGTTGTTTTACCCGCCAAGAGCCGAATTATGATTGATTTACTTAAATTTATTCTTTAATTTTTGAGTGAAAAAGGCTATTATTTACTGTAAGGTTATACTCGTAATATTTATATTTGTATATTAACATAAACACACCTAGTCATTTTACAAAAACCACATACATTAATTATAGCATAGTACATTATTTTGTAAAGGTATTATATGATTTATATACTAGAATTAACATATGTACTGCTCTTCGCGACTCTGGCTAGAAAATATAATTGGTATTTATAAATTTATAACAGGTCCCTATTGTTTGAAATAGTGACCGACCGAAACATGTTATTTTGCCGAAACCGAAACCGAAGGTTCGGTTTGATTGTAGTTTCGGCCGAAACCGAAGAACCTTGTATAAAAAAAAGTCCTTTAAAAGTCGAAAAAATGTTAGTAAGCCCGTTTTTTTCTAAAATTAATATCTCGCCGACCTATAATTACAGGTTTCTACTTTCAAAGATTTATCACAATGAAATTTCAGCACAGTTACAGAGGTTCTGTTTGAAAATTTAACTACCCTATAAAGTAAAAATATACATTATTTGTAACACAAGTTAGCGATTTTTTAATGGTGGTATAAAATAAAACAAATTTATTTTTAAATTTTGATATGCTCTGCTATACTATAATTAAATATATTCGTCAATAGGTTAGCAAACTATTAAAATAAAGCGTTACATATTAACTATGACATGATGAATTCACAACAAAAACAAACTAAAATATTAGATTTGACATGTCTACACGAGCAAAGCGCACTGATTTAGAGGTACCGAAGGTACGATGTTTTAAGTTTCGGCGCGGCCGAAAGGTTCAGCCATTTTTGGCTGAAACTGGCCAAAACCGAAATTTCGGTCGGACACTAGTTTTAAAGTGTTATGGTGAAAAAAAAAAAAGTTTTAATGATATGATAATGATATTTGTATGTCTATGTACAAATATCATTATCATATCATTAAAACTTTTTGCATTAGTCTGGTCGAGAAGTGAGTTCTGTGAGAAAAATAGATACAGTTGTCTTAAAAATATGGGGATTGTTGCATTCGATTCAGAATTTAATTTCGAGGAGGGGGTATTTTTTTTTCCGCCAATTAAAATTGCACATAAACAACAAGTATTACTTACAATGTCCAATGTATAGGAACAAATTTACAGACCTTTTATTTATTTTATTATCAGGTCATAGGACCAGATGAGTTAGCAGCGGAACTACGCGAAGAAGATCCGGAATCTTTAGAACCTATTCAGCAGGCCCTACTTAGTAAGAAATATTTGAATATTAACTATGTTGCGTATATTATTTTTATTTACTTTGTTAATGACCTTTTAACGCGACTTAAGTGTAATTGTTTGGCTTACGCTGATGACATAAAGATTTTTAAAACTGTTAACACGATCCATGATTGCCTTGATATTCAAAACGACCTGAATACAATAAATCACTGGTGCAATACTAACAAAATGTCGCTAAGCATCAACAAGTGCCAGACAATGACATTTACCAAAAAAAAGAACACCATCAATTATCACTACACCATTGATGGCATAGTACTAAAACGGGTTAGTGTTATTAGAGACTTGGGAGTTATGTTTGATGATCAACTGTCCTTTCGTAGTCACTATGAATATATCGTCTCTAAGGCGAATCGTATGCTGGGTTTTGTGCTGAGGACAGCTAAACCATTTAAATCATTGGCGAGCCTAATAATACTATACACATCACTTGTTAGGACTTCCCTAGAGTATTGTTCAATTATTTGGCAGCCTGTGTACAAGACTCATGCTGACCGATTAGAATCAATTCAGGCAAAATTCGTAAGGCACCTTTGCTATAGAACTAATACTCGGCATATTATACCTGATTACCATGACAGGCTGGTCAAATTTAATCTTATACCCCTTTCAACGAGGCGTAATATTGCTGATTTATTGGTTCTTCACAAAGTAATAAATGGAGGCGTTGATGGGGATCTTATGAAATATGTTAATTTAAGAGCCAACAAGGTGGTGACTAGAAATGTAAGAGTCTTCTCGTTGCCGGTTGTGACAAATAACATATCGTACAATGCACCACTTACGAGAATGTGCAGGCTATACAACAATATGGAAGCCGATATAGATATTTTTGCTTGTACTTTCGCAAATTTTAAATGTAAAATTTTTTGTAGTTACCAGAAACTTTCAACTACCACTTAACTCATTTTTGTATCTGTTTTTATTTGTTTTTCCCCTATTATATTTTCATACCGGTTTTATAGATGCTCAAACAATGCTGTGCATAATTATAATTGTAATGCAAACTAAGAAGTGTTCATTATGTAAATTGTTTTTAAATGTATCTTGTTTGTATTATGTTATTGTGCCTTGTCAAATAAAAATAAAATAAAAAATAAAATAAAATAAAATTATTATTATCGTCAAAGTTCTTGTTTATTGTATTTTTAAATTATAGGAAACGAAAACATAGATTTCGATGACTTGTATACAAGTCTCAAGGAAGCAGATCCAGAAACTTTGTTGGCCGTCACAAAGCGTGCAATCAGCACTGACCAGTTCTTACCGCGGTGGTTCATGCAAGTGTACATGGTAAGATATCATGAAAGTAAGTCGTTATTATCCGAATAAAATTATCTTGTATCTGTAGTCTCAGTTTAAAATCTTGATAATCAGGATTATGTCTAACTACTGTGGCTATATTGTTATATATAAACACTTTCTATATATAACAATATAGCCACAGTAGTTAGATACTACACCTACGTATAACATATCGAGGCGGTCAAGGCGCTCAAATATATCAACACGGAACACGTTCTAACGAACGCCCTTGACAATAGAGACGTGCGCCGATTATTTGAATAATGACGCAACGATTTACTTAAGGCCAACTTTACAATTGTTTTCCCAGACAATATTTAGAGGGACTGTAACTGGACTTATAGGAAAAAGACAGCGCGGGATGTATTCGCGCCTTGCTGGCTGGTGGCCGCGCGGTGGAGGCGGGTGAGGCGTGCTGCGGCGCGATCCAGGCCGCCATGATAGCGCTTTCGCCGCACGGATCGCCGCGCGCCGCACCGCTCTCTCTCGCGGACCGCATCCTGGCAGAGCTGGCGCATTGCAAGCGAACACACCCCGAATCGCATTACACTGAGGTAAATTATCATTAGTCTCGTACCGAAACAGGCGATAGATATCCAGTCTATCCCTTTTATAAAATTCAGTGGAAACCGTTATTGAGCTGATTTTCAAGTGAATAACGAATGATTATTTTTCAATTGCAGATATATGATGACTTAAATCATCTGGTAAAAGCATATACTGAAATCGTTATTAGAACATCAGAGGATATGAAGCAGGCGCAACTAAATTACTAATATTAAATAAAACGCATGATTTACACCTGTAGTCCTTTTATTTCGATCCTTTAGTTGTTAGTTAAATCAATAAATATAACATACAATTATGTTGTGTTTCCAACACCATAATATCTATTACCTACCTTTTTTTGGCTTAGATACAATGCAGCAAAACTGCGATATAATATGCTCTTAAATTTAAAGTACCGTAAGTGACTAAACATACAATTACTAGATTTATTTCCAATATTATTATTGATTCCTGGAACTCCAAAAATAACAAAAAATCTAACAATATCTTTAAACAATTCAAACCAATTGATCTAGTCCCAAACTAACCAAAGCTTTTATGGGTACTAAGCAAGTAATGTACATACCTATATAATAATAAATAATACATACAAAACGCGGGGAGAAGTATAAATTAGTCATATGAAACGTCAATTTTAAAGCAAATTTAAATAAACAGATACAATAGAATAAAAAAACATCCTTAACCACACGATCCGGTCAACGTTACGCAATGATAAGTATTAGGTAAGTAAGTACACAAACAAAAAAAAACTAACTTAAACATTACTTATTGTACTTGTACAACAAAGTGTTTAAGGAATCATTACTGCATATTATCATAACTTTGTTTTATATATAAAAATCAAAGTCGCTTTCCGGTGTCTGTCTGTCCTATGTATTTTTAGATCTTTAATTAAAAATATGCAACGTTTTTTATTCAAGTGATGTTTTATATAATACAAGCTTCTGCCCGCGACTTCGTCCGCGTGGAACTCCTCCTTTTTTGCAGTCGGTTAAAAAGTAGCCTATGTCCTTTCTCAAGCTCTAAACTTTCTTTGTACCAAATTTCATTACTTCGGTCCAGTAGTTTTAGCGTGAAACCGTAACAGACAGACAAACAATACTTTCGCATTTATAATATTAGTAGGGATAATACATTGTACCCATGCGAAACCGAAGCGGGTCGTAGTAATACATCATTACATCCGATAGTTAAATAATGTTTTTCAGAAATACGTTTCTCGTACATTTACAGTAACATACCTCTCATTGTACTATTTTAACCCTTATCATATGAACATAAAATTCAAAGTTGACCAGCCTTATTATTATGTCAAGCGGTAACTAACGAACAGAGCAAATATTTTACATTGTAAACTCGGCATTAATATTGATAGTAAATGTTAGCTTGTAAGTAACAATGCTAATGTATTACCAAAAAACTTCACCTTCAAATAATAATTATTATTTTTTATAAATCTTATAATTTACCTAACTGTGGTAACAAATCACAAATATTCACAATACGATAGTCATGGCTTTCACTACACTGCTATAAATTCTAATAATCTTACATATAATAAAACAGTAGAAACCGCGTGTCTGTACAATTGAAATTTTTAACAAAAAATGGGTGTGGGCAATAATAAAAGAGTAACAGAACACAAAAATGATTTTTTAGATTTTCTTTTCTGTCTGTCTGTCTGTCTGTCTGTCTGTATGTATTCGCTAATCTTGAAAACTACTGAACAGATTTTGACGCGGCTTTCACTAATAGATTAAGCTCTTCCCTGAGCAACATATAGGCTTTGTTTCATCAAAATCGGATGTCAAATAAAAAAGCTATCGTCTTTTAAAGTTTAAAGGTAATTTTTCTATAGGAGATTTTATAGTTACATAATATAGTACTAGATGGCGCCTCAAGGCAATTAAAACGCGCTATAGCTTTTTCTCTGAAAAGTATAAATACAAACTGGTTGTTTCTCTACGTTTAAAACTATTTAATTTTGTTTGTCTTGCGATTCGGTTAGTTGATGATTTTGATGTTATACTTGGATATGAAAATACGGACTCTGAACTTGCTTTGTGAATTGGTTGAAAAATATCGGATATAATCTAAAAAAATATTGCCTACGTAGATTTATTGAAATAATAAATAAATATATGTATTATTGTATGTATTTGCTTTGATTTTAAAAATGCCCAGACGAAACGCTTACAACGCATCGCTATTGACAAATCTTACTCCGCCTAAATTGTGCAATGGAACCCGACTTAGAGTAACTTCTTTACAAAGAAACTTAATCGAAGCTGAGATTCTTACTGGATGTAGTGCAGGTGAAACTGTATACATACCACGAATACCAATCATCCCCAACAATTTCCCATTCCAATTCAAACGGACACAATTTCCAGTGTCCGTTTGCTTTGCTATGACAATTAACAAGTCTCAGGGGCAGACGCTAAAGGCTGTTGGAGTTGATCTCAGGTCGAATTGTTTTTCACACGGCCAACTATACGTGGCTTGCTCGCGGGTTAGTAATGCGGATAACCTTTTCATATTAGCCCCAGAAGGAAAAACTGTTAATGTGGTTTATAAAGACATTTTATAATTTACATTTGAAATATCAAATACATACCTATATTATATTTTTTATATTATTTGTCTGTCTATCTGTGTGTTCCGGCTAATCTATAGAACAGCTGGACTGATTTGGACGGGACTTTCACTGGCAGATAGCTTATGTAATAAAGAGTAACTCATTTTAGAAAAAAATCTTTAATTATCCATACTTATGTCCCAGTACTTAAATTCCACGCGGACGAAGTCGCGGGCACAGCTAGTCTATAATATATTTTTTCATTATTAGTCATATAATCCTTACACGTCCTTGAAATATTGCCTTAAAAAGTTATTAAGTATTAAATATTTTCAAAAGTCGAAGGTAGGTACTTTTTTTATTGAAATAATGAATTAGATGCTGCGACTAATCGATGTCGATCCCGATAATTTGATATTACAAAGAACTATACTTAATAATAATATACAATCTTTTTTTAGTCTTGTACCTAGTTAGTATGTAAAATGATTTCTTATATACTGGCAATACCTACTAAAATGTTAAGAATTTTAGCGCTTAGTTCTGACTCGCATTATACTAAAAACTAACTTAACAAGTTTCTCATATATGAGAAACATTAATGCTGCTGTCATGACAGTTTGCAATAATTTTGCTTCAAGTCCACGGAATATGGAAAAGGGATTTGACTTAAGGTCTTTTATCAAAGGCTTCATACTTGTGCCAGCTCGCAGCCTCATTTGCACCAACTGAAGAGGATATGTGACTGTAGTTGCAATTGCTTTTGCAAATGCCCCAATAAGGAATGCAGTATAATAACTGTTAAAATGCCTTGTTGCAACCAAGTGGCGTTTTAAAGCCTCATATACCATAAATTGTATAGCTGGATTTGACACCAAGAGAAGAGATGGTACAGTACCGGACCATAAACCCTTTGCTCCTTCCTTATTAAAAATTGTAACAAGACCTTCAAACAAACTGTTAAATGAGTTCTTTTCCAACTTCATTCTTGTGTTTACAACCCACAGAGGTGAAGTGATAAGAACATTGATACTACCAGCTGCAATTCCATACATTAGATCTTGTAACGCTGATGTTTTATGGGAAAAAGATTTACGTAATGCATGGAATGTATAAAAATAGACAAAATTAGAGACAGATAAAGACTGTAATACCGGTGTAATGCCACGGTACAATGAGTCTATACCTTCTTCATTTGCTAGTTTAAGTAGGAGTTCCCATGAAGATGCACCTTGGTACTTGTCAGAATCCTCAACTGCAAAAAAAAAATAAGTAATTTTTCTAAAGTTCCGATGCAAATAATAAATTATAGTATAGTTGTCCGATCAAGAGGTGTAGGTAGTTATTTGTAAATTCAATTATTTTCCTTTATGTTATGAATACTGTTCAACTGTTAGTTAAAATTTTACATCTATTAAAGCTGGAGTGTGTGTTTATGACACCTCATAATCACACAAGCTTAAATCACAAAAGCAAATATTTTTTTTACAATGTGACAACCAAGTGAATAATTAGGGACCTTGGCTATGTAGTCATAGACTGTAATTCTAACCATATGAGTTGCAACATTAGTATGTGAAGACAAAAATGTGAGTCAGGAAGGTATTTATTTTTTGGCATTGCAATATAATCACTTGGTTTTCATAGAGATGTGCAACCAAGAGATGAAGATGCTTTAATTAAACTCTATAGATGGCCATGAGATGATTAGGTCGCTGCTTCTCTGGAATAGTGTCACAACTCGAAATGTGTTACCATTCTGAATTGAAATTTATATGTGACGGTTCACAGTCTTAAATGGAGTAACAGTTATTTCGAGTTGTGACACTATTCTAGAGAAGCAGCGAGGTATACTATTTATCTATGATTTTTTTATCTATATTTGGTATTAGGTATATAATATATGAAATAAAAATAAAAAATACACATAAGTATAAGAACCTTTACCTTGCAACCTTGACCTCAATGTATCCAATGGATAAAATGCAGCCATGCTTGCTACACTTCCCTGGAATATAAATAATCAATTATAAAAAATACCCTGTGAATATTTATTATATATTATGTATAAGACATTGATAGCCTTATCCAAATAATCTCTGATACCTTAGCGTTTATAGACATTGGAATTAAACACTAACGAATTTAACTCGCATATATTATTTTATTTGCTGACATTTCAAAAACTGTATTGTTTTTATATTTTTATAGTCTAACGCTAAAGGGATTTGGGAAATGTAAAAATCATTTTAGCGTTACACTATCGTTACGAATATGGGAACTATAAAGCTTTCGAAACATCAGCAAATAAAATAAAGTTAAATCCATTATAGAGTCTCATGCCAAACCCTTATCTAGACTTTTATCAGTTACTCACAAGGAACTTTTGATCTTTTAACAATAATGGTACTTAAATGAATTGTAAGATCATTGGTCGTTTATATTAATGTTATGAATGAATAACTATATCAAATAAATACTTACGGTAGCTCCTGCCATAGCATGCACAAGAGTTTCATAACTGAATAAGGATGGATTTGATGGTGCCATTTTATTATCGTATTTTTATCGGACTCCTTTTTGAATGTTCGCTGCAGTTAGTTGTTAGTAAGATTTTGTGATATGACGTAGATTTGTAATTATTTTAAAATTAGGTAATAAGGATTATAACACCGATCTACCAAAACTCCAAACAATAAATCGTCTAAACTATTTTTTGCACAGTATACCTATCTATCAATTGTGAGTAAAAATCATGTAAAAATTAAAATAGTCACAGAATAAAAAAAAAGTATCCATAACTGCCTTTAGTAATGACAGATTACTCGTCTCTATCGATGCTGTATAACAACTGCGGAACTCATACTCAGCGGAACTGCGTACACACTAGTACACAGCGGACAGCACGTACAACTGTACTCAGCAGTACCGCCAAGTTTAGTATATTCTGTGTATTATATGAATGAGTAGATTGTAACTTGCAAAGCATTCCACACCGATCATAGAGTTATAATGTACTGACTGACTGCTGAATATAGCCGCGAACAACGCTTAGCACACTTCCTTGTAAATAGTATTTAAACCTTAGAGCATATACAACAATATAATATGGTCTAAGAGGACATATTATCTAATTTGATCTAATAATCATATTAAAATACAGAAACGAATATTTTCTCTCGAGTGAAATATTCTAGTCTATGTCCATGGAATAATTTATTTATATTCTGTGCTATTTTACCAACTTCTCAGATATTATTATCCAACCTAACAGTATTGCCGATTCTGTGCCATAGACCTTTAAACTTCACTAACTTCAGTGTTCTGTGCTGATTCGCTGATTCATGATTGCTTTAGATGATTGCCTGATTGGTCATTGGTCGCGGTGTTACTTGTTAGGTTGTATTTATGATCTTATCAAATATCAGCTGTGCATTGTACAGAATTGTACTGCATTAAGTCTGTAGACGTAAGAGTTATTATGGATAAATTGTGATATAAATATTGTTTAGTTCATCTATGTTACCAATTAATCTGGTAATATCTCAGTATAATCCGAAACAAAATTAGATAGATGCTATTATTAATGTTGAAAGTTTTGAATACGTAGACTGTAACATTGTTCTAGTTAATGGAAAAAAATACATAACTACTGACAGTTATACTTTAATTATTTGTTTTATTAACACTTCCATTGTACCGCAAAATGAGGGCGTTTATGGCTGAAGATAATCTATGTGCCCAAAATTTACTGAAGTTAATATCGCATGGAAATGCAATTATAGCGGAAATTTTGCGGCTTAAAGACCACATTCCCATAATATATTTGTAAGTATGATTTATTGAGTAGTTCTATTTATCCAAATTAAATATTTATCCTCTCATGAGCCAAATTTACACGAAATTTAAATGTTATTTTCAGTTTGGAAACCAAAGAACTTCAGTCAAAATATCAAGATGTTATCATGGATTTTGGATATTTTAAAGTAGCAGACAACCAGGAAAAGAAAATTAACATGAATATGGTAAAATTAAGTATATACTTAATTTACATTAGATACACATTGATTAATGGGAGATTGCATTTTAACTATGAGTTTATTTACTTATACTTTTTATATTGTAAACTTCTTGCATGGGCTTAACTAGAGTGAGCTGGGTGGGGTACACCCACCCCCTATAGAAGGCTATCCAAACAATCAAAATCTTATGCTATGCTTTTATGCTTATTTTCTTATGAGAATATAGCCAAAGGTTTTGATACAGAAATAATATGCTTTGAGGATATTACTTTTGTATAATATATAGCATTGTCATTTCTAAAATTTGGTGGCCCAGACAAGCCACATAAACCAGGGTCGATAGTTATTGAGACCAAAGAAAAGCTATTAAAATTATATTTTTAAACCGGGGCACCAATGAAAGTCCATCCCTGAAGCTCCCTGGATGCTGAACTTGGTTACTGAGAAAGTGTGTAACACAACAGCCTATAACTATTAAGTATATTTTCTTTCTCAGTAACTTAAAATATTTAGAGGGCATCCAGGGATCATTCTATACATTCATTGGTGCTAAATGAGCAACAGTTAGAAGTTTATTTATAAATAATCATATCTCCCATATTATTTTTTTCTTATATTTTAGAAATTACAAGATTTGGATGATGAATTGAAAGAAAAGTACTTGGAGATAATAAATCGCTTTTATTTGTTATATGAAAATATTCATCAGTATATTGTTGATTTGAATTCATTTGTGGAGCAATTGTATGATGGAGCTTTCATTCAGCAAAACATAGAAACTGTCATGAAAGATGTTGAAGGTAAACAACTCCTGGTAAGTTAAATATTGAAATAAGTATCTACTTTTGTAATAGTATTTTTGTTTATTTTTATATCATCCGATTCTATGATGTACTATTAAAAGAGGTAGTGAGTGTTATATGTTTGAAGCACTTACCCTTTCTTCCACTATGCTATTTTCGATGACAACATTGCATAGGTATTGGCCAGAACCCTCCCTCCCCCCTGGGCTCTGGAACAAAAGTAGGTAGATAATATTTTTTCTAAAGTTATTGCTTTTGATCAAATTACTATTTGTAATAGAATTTCACTGTGTGACACCCCCCCTTACAACAAAACTGATAAATTTTCATGAGGGATTTTTTTTACTAGCAAGTGTTCACACATGACAAGGATAAGGACTTTATTGCCTCTTTTATTACTTACATTATTGATCTCATTCATAAAAAATAGTCTTCCTACACAGTTAATATGTGTATAATTACTCTTTTAGTGTGAATCCCTCTACTTGTATGGTGCAATGCTTCTGATCTGTGATTTATATATACCTGGTGTAATCAGAGAACGTTTACTGGTAGCATTTTATCGCTACAGTACTAGCCAATCTCAGTCTAATGTTGATGATGTTTGTAAGCTACTCAGAGATACTGGATATGATCAACAGCATAAAAGAAGACCTCAAGATTATCCTGTGGAATATTTTGGGTGAGGTATATCCTGTCACAAAATTAATGTAGGACATAAGTATTTATCTTAATATACAACTTTATAATTGCATATTAATGTTTTAGTTTTAATATTACCTACTGCAAAATAATTTAGATTGAAAGCGATTATACTTACCTATTGTTATTTAATGTTTTAGTGTGATAATTGACTTTTTTAAAACTTGTAGGCGTGTACATATCCATCCGCTTTTCATTGAAAAGGTTGTAGGAAAACTGCGGTCTGAAGACATTTACAACCAGTTAGCTGTTTACACCACACCGGAACACCAAGCCTCTGCTCTAGCTACTCAGGCGAACATGCTAGTAGTGTGTTTATTTTTTATACCGCAATACTTGCACAATGATACTTCAAAAATGCGTGAAATTGCAGATAAATTCTTTCCAAGTAATTGGATTGTCACCATTTACATGGGGGTTACCATTAATCTTTTAGATTTCTGGGATAATTTCAAAGCTGCTAAATTGGCTCTCAGTAACACGTGCAATAACAAAATGGTTAAAGAAATATTTTCAAAAAGAGGAAGTGCTGTAACTGTGCTCATAAATAAGACTCATCAGTTATTAAAAGAGGGTGTGATGACGGATGACTTTGTTTTGGACAATATCAATAAAATACTAAATTTACTTATTAACTCAAATTTTGTTTTGCGCTGGCTTCTGCTACATAATAGTAATGTTATATTTTATGATAATAATAAAAGATCCAAGCAACTAAAGGATTTGGTATTGAAAGAAGCCAACTATGATCCATTGAAAATGTTAGAACTATTGATTAGCACAGCAGAACTAGAATTGAAGGTTCGGGAAATACTAAATAGATTACTTGAGAGTAGACATGAAACTTGGAATTTTAGTAGAAACCAGGCGTTGGAAGCCCTCAACAATTTAGCTGAATTATTTTCTGGAGATAAATTTTCTAAAGTACCAGAAAATGATCAGTTAAAAATATGGTTTACTAACATCGCAAAACAGATTACGTCTCTTGGTGAATCGATCACCACAAAATCAATAAAAAAAATAACTCAGCTCATACAAGCACTGAATGAGGTTGAAGAATTTCACAGCATAAAAACCACATCAACCGTTTTACAATTACTGTCCGAGAGTAAAGATGCACTTAAAAATGCTATAAGAGTTGCATCGCTTAAGGATGATTCTCTAGTTACATTAGAAATAGCAGCAGACTTGAGTTATGCATGGTGCATTATAGATTCGTACACACATTTTATGCAAGAAAGTATAAAAGATGATCCCGCTGTCACCAGTAGACTTAGAGCACTATTTCTTAAACTTGCAAGTGCTATGGAAATACCATTACTGAGAATAAATCAAGCTCACAGTGATGATTTAATTTCAGTTTCACAGTATTACAGTAATGAGTTGATAAAATATATTCAGAAAGTATTACAAATAATCCCACAAATGGTATTTAGCATTGTTGAAAAAATAATAGACCTTCAGACATGGACTATCAAAGAAATCCCAACAAGACTAGAGAAGGAGAGGTTAAAAGAATTTGCTCAGTTGGAGCATAGAATGGAGGTAGCTAAACTCACTCATTCTGCTTCTACATTTACAACCGGTAAGTTGATAAAAAGCACGCTTCAGTTTAGTGACGTCTCTTTCCAGCAGAAACGTGTGATAGGGCGAGACTGCTTGCAGCAGCACAAATCTTACGATATTTTTTCATACATGTTCTCAATTATTTATATTTAAAGAGATACTAGCGACTTACCCGGCTTCAAACGAGTTCTATAAACCTTGCTCTTGCATCATTCAATCTATTAAAATAAACCGCTTCAAAATCCGTTGCGTAGTTTTAAAGATTTTAGCATACATAGGGACGGACAGAAAGCGACTTTGTTTTAAGTATAAAATTCTGCTTTCTGTATAGTAATGTAGTGAAATAGGCCACAACTCACCAAAACCATAAAATTGGGGCAATTAGGTCTTCACGCTTGTAGTCGATCTGTTGACACATCAGCTCCTGACAATTGTGAAATCTGCTTTCTGAGTACGCGAGGGAAGTGGCGAGAGAAGTAGGCAGAGCATGCGGTTGGCCACTCCACTCGTTATGTCGCTTGTCCTGCTCTACGTCACTCCCACTGATCCCCGTATTGTATGCAGATAGAATATTTCAAGTAAATTTTCAGGAGCTGGGGCACACTGACAAACGCGCCGAACGTTAGTTTACCTCTTGACCCTTTTAAATATTATTACCTACCTAATTGTAAGTATGGGTGATTATACAAAAATTGGGTAACTCGTTGTCACCAGACAATTAAACGATGTACTTATAGCTATATTTTTCATATGTTTTTTATTTTATTCCAAAACAACTAAATGCCTTTTATTCGGTCACTCACTTTCAGCTTTTCATTTTGTCGATTTAGAATAAGTACCTTCTCGTACAAGCTTGGACCTTTGTTTTCTTTTATAGGGATCCTGGATATGAGGTCTACTCTTGTTGGCGTTATTAGAGTAGATCCAGCAGAACTATTAGAAGAAGGCCTATTGAAAGAGCTTGATACACATATAAGCAAAAAATTTGTTGAATTTTTAGAGCCCCAATCGAAAAAGTATCTTTCTTCCAACACGTTGCTGACGCGTCTACAAAAATTAGCAGAAAGTATGAATGGATACAAAAGATCTTTAGAATATATTCAGGATTACATTAACATACATGGCTTGAGGATATGGCAAAAACAGGTGAGCAAGATTGAAGAAAAAGCACTAGCAAGCACTTTTATGCATTGTTTTATATGCCTATTATTTACTTGATTTGTAGGTATCTGCTATTATAACAGAAAGCGTGGCAAAAGAAATAAGCTTGCGGAAAGGAGTGACACTGTACAGTCCTTCGGCTAGTTTTATGGGGAGTTTAGCGAGACAAATTGCCCAGATAACAGATGCAAGGTAACTGAGAACTTGTTGTTGGATAAAATCAATATTATTATTACAATTCGTCTATAACATTTTAAAAAGTTTAAAGAAATACCTGTTCAACCTTGTTATTTGATAATCTAACTGACTGATTTTTATTCTTTTTAGTAAATACTTACACAGGCCCATTCAAATGTAAACCTTTTGTTTCTAACTTATTAATAATGACGTGTATTTTTTTCCAGACTTTGTTGCTACATTAATATTTGCACAGCGTGGTTTGACATCAAAACTCAAACAGAAATAATGAACACAAAGACTTTCGCCAAATTAAATGATGCAATTGGTGTTGTGGGACTTCACGGACTTGATTCCTTATATGCTTTCATGATTAAAAACCAATTACATACTGTTCAGCAGATATTTAAGAATAATCCAGATAAAGTGAATATTATTCATATAAATCCCGACTTCAAGGATGTCGAACAAGCAGTAACCAAAGGCCAGAAAACATTCCAGCAACTAACAGACGCAGTGGTTTTAATAGGAACTTTACAAGTGCTCAGGAAACATATTGCACATCAACTAAACAGTACATGCAAATTTGATTCTGCGCATTTGGAAGCATCCTTGCAAACTATGAATGAGTAATTTATTTTTATATCTCCCTTATAAGATAATGTTGATAATAGAACAACTCTGAAAATCTGTAACGGTCGTTTAATTTATAGGTCATTGCTGAATGAATTGAAGAACTGTAACTCTGAAGCAAAACCAAAAGTAACTCCTGCACTTCTGAAAAATGCAGAAGAATACTTAATTAGATGCGGAATTTATGAACCATTTCTCAAAATTTATGTTAGAAATCCGATTGAGTTCTTGAGCGTTGACATGGGCAGAGTCTGTGTCCTGTTGCTAATATCACAATTGCCAAAATTGCAATTCTGTTTCACAACAGGTATGTAATTGATTCGTTGATAAGTAATTGATAAAAGCTTAGTGGGGAGCTCGTTGGTGTTAAATGAAAGCTGCAATCTTACTTATAAATCTATACTTCTATGCTAATATAATAAAGAGGAAAGGCTTGTTTGGATTGAATATGCTTCAAAACGGCTGAACCAATTTGAAAAATTCTTTCACTGTTGGGAAGCTACGTTCACCCTGTGTCTGATTCTCTTATTATGTGAGAAGTTTAATAGCAACTATTATTCATCCATACCATGGATCGTCCAAATATGTAACTACTATATGTGTATTAATAAATATAAAAATTTACAGGAGATTTAATAGCCAGAAAGCCTGGAGAAAATATTGATGGGTACCCAGTCTTGGTGGGAATATACACTCTTTTACGCCAAACAGGAAAGGATAGTACTGAAGCCTTTGTTGACTTTTTGTGTAATTATGTAAAATGTACTCAGTTGAGGTAAGAATTCAGTAAAGAATATGTCAAATATAGCCGAAAGTGTGCTTTACCAAACATTTCTTTTTCTAAGCATAATATGCAAACTGATCTATTCTCAAAATCAGCAGTCATAATAATATTTACCTGTTCTGCCAGACATACAAGTAAATATTTAGTACACTCTCAGTCATAAAATTATCTCTGCGATTAAGGTAATCTGCTAATTTTATAAAATCGGTAGTGTCGAATTAAAAATGATAGAGTAATTTAATTAAGAGCAATAAGTTTAACAAAATATCTATAAATGCTATCCCGGCGTTTATATATCGATAACCTTGATAATACAAGAACAAAGCGAAAACGAGTTGGTCCTGTCAAAGAAACTACACCTATTCCTGGCGTTATCAGATATTATGAGAAATCAGGCTTTTCACTAAATTAATTTTAAACGAAAGTAAAGGACAGAGGGAGGCTGGTATTTTATAACACCGAAAATAAGAACTAAAGTAACGCTTATTTACAGGTCAAAATCATCTGAAGTAACTGAGGGCGCCTATATTATCAGAATATTACAGTTGTTTTGTGAAACATTTAACTACAGTTTCAACAAAGTAGAAGACAAACTACCAATAACATTGCTGACACAGTCACTCCAAAAGTAGTAGTGCTTACTTTTTTAAAAAACGAAACGAAATGTTGGTGGGTTATTAGGTATAATGGTAGGCCATTACTAACCAGACGTTAGACTATCGTTCTTACTTCATTCGATTATGAAAATGGGAACTGTAAAGTTTGTCGAAACGTCAGCAAATAAAATCTGACATTATCTGAAAAACTATACATTTTTCATAAAGCTGCTCTATAAGCCCTCTAAGTTTTGGCGTTAGTTTAATTGAAACAGTTACATATTGCTATACATCTCCACCAACAGAAATAAGGCATTACATATGCACATACTTTATTATTTATTTAATATAATTATATTAGAAATAAGTACTTACATACTTTGGGTTAAAATAAAGCATGATGTGAATAATCAATTTTTAAGTTACATTAATTGTGATGACATGTTGATTAAAGCAAACTCAACCAGTTAAAATACCATAACTAGGTACTTAAATAACTAAAAGACCTAAATTCAAATTTATAACCCCTAACACTTTAAACTTTGTATATAATAATATAATCCTGAAATAAAAATTATATAGAAGAATCTCTAACATTACATGAAGATTTTAGGGAGCAAAAAATAATATGAGATATTTGTATGAGTGTTTGCTTTAATGCTAAGTTTACATTGCTCATTATTTGTTTAAATACATTTAAAATGTTGATATATTAATGGTGAATTATCTTAATAGGTACATTTTTATAGTCCAGAATACTCATAATGTAATTGTTTCTTTTTTTTTCTAATTCAGCTTTACTTATCCATACATATAAAATGCTTCACTGCATAAATACCTATTCGTATTCTGAAACTTGGCCCTAGGGTGTGTTCTTTGTAAAGCTTTTTATGAAATAATAAACGAGAGATCCCTTGATCGAATATATTTGATGCATAGACATTCAGATTCAGAATTGACAGAATACGTATTTTATATTTTTATGAATGTAATGCAGTAATAAAAAAGGGTAGCATGTTATTTGAGGGTGATCTGAAGTTGAAAATTATATATACACTAATGCTTTTGATTTAAATTACATTTTATTTTGGTACATGTTTGAAAATACACTACATGCTATTTACCTATATGATATATAAATGTTAAAGTATGAGAAACTTAAATTTGATATTGAAAATGTTTGAATCATAGGATAATGTACAAGTCGCGAGTTGTTAATATACTACATAAAGAATATGTATTTGATATTTATTATGTATTATTTACCATTTCCTTTGGTCAAGTAAAATTTTGTCTTGCAAGTTCGGGGTTGAACTGGGAATTGTATTTAGGCTTCACCTTACCAACCCTTTCTTCCGGCTCTTTTGTAGCATTTGGGGCATAGAGCCCACTCAAGAACCTTTCAGCCTTGTTTTTTTCTTGTTGTTCCCGTTTTAAGCGTGCTTCTCTAAGCTTTTGTAACTTAGCCAGTTTATCAACTTTTTTAGTTTTATGTTTTTTCTGTTTATGTCTAGTTTTACTTTTGTAGTTTTCTGACAATCTATTATCAGTAACCTTTTTGGAAATTTTGGTGTTTTCACCATCAGTTTTTACAGAATGGTATTTTTTGAATAATTGCATAGGATCCAGACGCTGTTTTAATTTCCAAGCAACTTCGCCATTTCTTACTTCAATCTCTTTTGTCTTTGGTTTACCATCATCATCACGAAGGACCAACTTATCATAAGTGTCCTTGATTTCACTGGACCTAGAAAACCTTGATGCATCAGGTAATACTTCATACCAATTCTTTTTCTTGAGAGCCTCATTTGTGTCTTGACCAAGGTAAGTTAAGTATCCAATTTTCTTTTCATATTCTTCTTCTTTATCTTTCTGATCTTTATCATGCTCCTTGTTGGAACTTTTAATGCTGTGCTCTAAATCTGTAAATAAATTTATATGTTCATGTGTCTTACTTGTGTGTGGCTGCTCCGTTCTGACAATTCCTAATTCTGATAATTTTTGTTTGCTCTTATTTTTGAGAACATTAAGTCTTGCTTCACGGTCAGCATTTTCAATTCTGCATTTCTCCTCCTTTTCTTTAGCAGCTGCCTCGGCTTCATCTCTTCGCACCCTTGCAATATTTTCCTTAGTCCGTACATGCCACCTAAAAAAAGGTTATTTTTTATTAACTTCCTTATACTTTTATAATACCTTCCTCTAATTAATTAAATATTAATTGTTTACCTTTTCTTCGGTAGTATGTTCATGATTTCAAAACTTCGAAGAAATAGTGATAAAATGGGATTGTTATTCAATAAGAAAATTTAAGTCGAATATTCTTTTCTTTAGATCAACCTTAGGTATACCATTTCAATGTTTATTTTTATTTATTGAATTTTATTCTATTAGTCAATGATGTCTTGAGTGCTTTACGAGTCAGTACTTTTATAAAGCCTTTACACGTTTATTGTTATATTTATTTATAATTATCTTAGTTCTTGTACATTAGTAACAGACAAGTATATTTTAGAATAGTTTGACGTCATAATCAAAATAAAATAATGACATATAATCTCCTTGCAGATTTTGTCTATGGTAATGACACCCGCCATACGACAACCATATATCTGTCGAATAACTTTTATTTCATTGTATGCCTTAATTTTATTAGTTGATTAAAGCCAAGTTCTTATTTGGTAATTCGTTTAATTATGTCAATTTAATCAACTAATAATTACATTATGACTGCACCCAAAGAAAAAGCGGAGAACGTTCATCTCAATACTATGGCCAGGTACCTAAGACCCGACAGGTTTGAAGTCGAACCCAACGCTCCCGGAGCTACGGAACAATGGTCTCACTGGCATCACACATTTACCAATTTCTTATCCGAAGAGATCTCCAAAGACGCTACAGATGAACTAAAACTGAAACTCCTTGCAAACCATCTTACAGCTAGAATTTTCATGCACATCAAAGATTGCTCGACATACGAGGATGCTATTTCTCTTTTAAATAAAAATTACCTCAAGCCTAAAAACGAGATTCTAGCTCGTCACATTCTCGGCACGCGAAAACAAAAATTTGATGAAACAATTGCTGATTATTTTCGGACTTTAAAACTTCTTTCGCAAAATTGTAACTTTAAATCAGTCACAGCCGAAGAATATAGAAACCAAGCGATACGGAGTGCGTTTATTGCGGGAATTCATTCCACTAAAATAAAGGAAAGACTGCTGGAATCGGGCCTCTCTCTCAAAACCGGAACATCTACAACTCTGGACGAAGTTTTTAATCAAGCTGTCGCTCTCGAAACTGCTGAAAAAGACTCGGTGACGATGAGCGTTAGTATGCCAAATACATTGAATGCCTTACCAGCACCTATTCCACAACAAGAAATTTCACAACCCTTTCATTCATGTCCGAATAACGCCGCAGTTCCTGCTCAATCGCAATCACCAACTCGACGTTGTTTCTTTTGCGGTGGAAACGTACACCAGAGAATCAAATGTCCGGCTTTTCGCGCCCACTGTCAACTTTGTTCAAAGAAAGGTCATTTTGCTTCTGTTTGCCGTTCTCGTAATAATCCCTCCACAAGCAATGCTATATATTCTCCGAATACTGTCCCTCTGTCTGAATATCAACAATCGCCAAGTTCTCCCGAACATATCAGCACCATTTACTCAGCCGCATCGCCATCTAGCTTAGAAAAAGCAACAATTGCCATCACTGTCAACGATACTGCGCGCGGACGCGCTAATCGACACTGGAAGTTCTGTCAGCTTTATCGACCGTAATATAGCGCAGATGATGAACTTAAAACAAAGACCCTGTGAACAAACTATAAATCTCGCTTCTCTAAATCATAAGTCGCACGTTGACGGGGTGTGCTTCGCTACGCTTGAGATTAACAAACATGTGTATAAACAACGTCCTCTTCTTGTAATCAACAATTTATGCGCTGACGTCATTATAGGTCATGACATACTGAGGGACCACGCTAAACTTGAATTCGAGTTTGGTGGAACTAGAGAACCCTTGCAAGTATGCGTTATGGAAGCTGCAGTGCCACCGGCATCAGTTTTTACACATTTATCTGCTGACATCACTCCCATTGCTGTTAAATCTAGACGCCATAACATTGAGGAAGAAAACTTTATAAGTTCTGAAATAACGAACCTTTTACAAAATGGAATAATTGAACCGAGCGTATCGCCGTGGCGCGCTCAGGTCCTCGTAGCTGGCGGTGGTATTCATCGGAAACGGATGGTTATTGATTACTCGAGGACTATTAACAAATATACATATTTGGACGCTTTCCCTCTGCCGAATATAGAGTCTATAGTTTCTAAAGTGGCTAAATACAATTACTTCAGTCAAATTGATTTGAAAAGCGCTTATCATCAAGTGCCTATATTAGCATGTGAAAAAATTTATACAGCTTTTGAAGCCTGCGGTAGACTATATCAATTCAAAAGAATCCCATTCGGTGTGACGAACGGAGTTGCCGCGTTCCAACGTACTCTTGAACATATAATTCAAAAAGAACATTTAAAAGGAACGTTCTGTTATCTCGATGACGTCACCGTCTGTGGTAAGGATAAAGAAGAACACGATGAAAATTTACAACAATTCATGGCTGCCGCGGAGAAGTATAAATTGACTTTAAACAAACAAAAATGTAATTTCAGTAAAACTTCAATTAACCTCTTAGGTTACTGTATTAAGAACAACACGATTGAGCCTGATAAAGAACGGCTCGAGCCACTTATAAAGCTGCCCTTGCCGCGGAACGCCACTGAGCTTAAGCGGGCTATGGGTCTATTCGCTCACTACGCCAAATGGATTCATAAATTCTCCGAAAAAATTCAACCACTTGTCAATAATGTAAACTTTCCTTTAAACGATAATGGACGGCATTGTTTTGAGCTCTTAAAGGCAGACATAGAGAAGGCGGCATTGGTTGCTATTGATGATAAGGAAACTTTGACGGTAGAGACTGACGCGTCAGAGTTTGCTATTGCTGCGACACTGACCCAAAATGGCCGTCCTGTTGCTTTCTTCTCTAGAACGTTATCCGATGGCGAACGTAAACACGCCTCTGTTGAAAAAGAAGCCTACGCTATCGTTGAAAGTATTAGAAAATGGCGTCATTATCTCATTAACAGACATTTTCTACTCATCACAGATCAGAAATCCGTAAGTTTTATTTTTGACCAAAATCATACTAGCAAAATAAAGAATGATAAAATCGAGAGATGGAGACTAGAACTGTCCTGCTATAAGTATGATATTATTTACAGACCAGGAATCGAAAACGTGGCTGCGGACGCACTTTCCAGAGTCTGTGCACTGTTGACAAATAATAAATTGTATGAATTACATGACGCGCTCTCCCATCCTGGCATTACAAGAATGTATCACTGGGTTAGACTAAAGAACCTACCTTACTCTCTAAACGATATCAAGGAAATGACTGCTTCTTGTCGCGTTTGCGCAGAAGTGAAACCTCGCTTTATTAAAGCTAAAGGAACTCTTATTAAAGCTGTATCGCCGTTTGAAAGATTAAATATTGATTTCAAGGGTCCTTTACCTTCGAATACTAATAACAAATACATACTCACTATAATTGACGAATTTTCAAGGTACCCATTTGCGTATGCTTGTCCTGATACAAGTTCAGCAACTGTTATTAAGTGTCTAAGAGATCTTTTCTATGAATACAGTCAGCCCCTATACATTCACAGCGATAGAGGATCGTCATTTATGTCTGAAGAAATACAACAATTTCTTAGGAACTGTCGTATTGCTACTTCTCGAACAACACCTTATAATCCTCAAGGTAACGGACAGGTGGAGAGACTAAATGGAACGCTTTGGCGGACAATACAGCTAAACCTTAAATCAAAGAATCTGTCTATTGAAAACTGGGAGCAAGTTCTTAAGCCATCTCTTCACTGCGTACGTTCGTTGCTCTGTACATCGATAAATGCTACTCCTCATGAAAAGTTATTTAATTTTCCTCGGAGAACGCCAGTCGGTGAATCGCTCCCGTCATGGCTCGTTCCGGGACCGGTACTACTGAAGAAATTTGTTCGATCGAAAAATGACCCTTATGTCGAAGAAGTAGAGCTACTCCAAACAAATCCTAGCTACTCTTATGTTCGAAGACGTAACGGTCAAGAGTCAACTGTTTCAAACAGACACTTAGCGCCACTTCCAGAATCGGAGGAGGTGCCTAGTGGAGAGGGAGTTCATGATGATGACATATTCGGAACTCCTCCACAAGGAGATCCAGAGCCTTCACAGATTAGACGATCAACAAGACCTAGGAGGCTGCCCGTTCATCTGAGTGACTACGCCCTGGACGACGAAACTATCGAGGAGGAGAATGACATATAATCTCCTTGCAGATTTTGTCTATGGTAATGACACCCGCCATACGACAACCATATATCTGTCGAATAACTTTTATTTCATTGTATGCCTTAATTTTATTAGTTGATTAAAGCCAAGTTCTTATTTGGTAATTCGTTTAATTATGTCAAATATATAAATCTGTACACCACAGAAGGTTAAAAATAATGTGTCATATTGCGTACGATTGATGGACCACAGAAAAGACACAATACGGTCAGTTTTTCAATAGGACTTAAGGCCCCGATATACGGTACGATTCGTCTGTACGATTGTTCGCATCAAAAATTACGCCCATACACGAAGCGATTGGTCGTAACAATCGATTTAATGTGTGTGTAATTTGGCTAAACTGATTTTATTTACAAAATAGTACAAATTTACACATGTGTAGCAACATTCGAAATATATTTTTACTTGTCTATGGCTATACATTATATGAAAGCGAATTACAGAGTTCGTACCTTATTTTTGATCAAAGTATGATAAGTAATATACTTTATAACATAGTCATAAGGACTCTAATTAAATGTCACAAAATATTGAAATGATATTACCAATGAGTTAAAAACTTTTAGCTTATTGGCATAAAATGGACGCGAAAAAACTTAGCTTGATTTAGTTTTTACTTATTTGATTGAAAATTTATTGTAGTGAACTCTTACTGGGGGATCTTGCAGTTTATCGTGTTTGTTGTGTTATGGAGTCTATTCTATGTTCATTTAAGATTGTGACGGTTATATTATTACCCGAATGCTAAAGCATCACGTACAATTTCGTGTTACTTTATATTTTATAGTTTGATTTATTTATGCATTTAGGTTATAAAACCTAAAGTACCAAAGGACAAATTATGGAAGTTGTAGAGGAACCAGTGATTCTCCCTTCGAGTATAGAAAATGAACATGTGACTATAAGTGATGAATCGGTTGTGGTTTCTAACGACGCCAGTCACGAAGTCCTACATTCTAATGGTGTTGCCGAAAACACTACAACGGGAGATTTAACTTTGGCGGTCGTCACAGAGGCCACGCAATTGGATCAGATGAGCGTAGTTAATGTGGTTGAAACACAAAACTCGTCTGGCAACGTAAATAAGTGTTGTGAGCCAGCCGTCGTTGATCCGGTTGATTCGTCTACATCAGAAGTGGTTATAGAGTCCTCTAGCGATATTGCTGGTTCAAATGTAGGCCTCGAAACAGAAAATTCAGATTTGACTTGTACTATTACAACAGAAGTTTCAGAAATGTTTGTTGGAAATACAGAAAGTGTTGAAATGCAGAAAGATAATTCAGAGAAATGTATGGAAAAGGTTGTTATTGATCCTGGCAATGAAGTTACATTTCAGACCGAAGTTTTAGTTGAAAGAAGCGAAAATGAAACCAATGAGGTGGATCCAAATATTATAAATAATGATGAGCTTGATGCTTCCAAAAATATTCTAAATGCATTAAGGCAAAATATTGAACTTGGCGATGTTCTAGAGTCTGATGTAGCAGATAATATGGAAAATAATAATGGTGCTGTTAAACAGGAAGTTTTAAATAAAGAAGAATTACTTGATATTTTGGAGGGTAATGACATTGAAGAGACTGACCAAGACTACATGAAATCAAAGAAAGTTGATCCCTCTAATCTAAAAGCTGTGGAGGCACAATTGGCATTGCAACAGCTTACTAGACTTAAAAGAAGTAAAAAGAAGTACAAAAGTACAGAAAGGTTCTCTAAAACCAAGAAGGGTGAAAAAAAAATATCTATAAATAATAGCAGTGAAGCTGAAAATATTAGTAAAAAAGATAAGCACACTGAAGATGTACTTGTTGGTGAAACAAAAATACTATCAGAAGAAAACAAAGGCAAAAAAGATAAGAAAACACCTGGTACCTCATCCAAAGTTTTGGATCCTTTACACACAGAAAGACAAAACAAAAAAGATAAAAGAGGTTTAGATATATCTGACGAAAGTATTGCAACAGAATTAAGGAATAAAAAAGACAAAAAAAATATGGAATTAGAAGGAATAGAAACTACATTGACTGAAAGCAAAATTAAGAGGAGCAGAAAAACAATGGAAAGCTCTACAAAACTAACAAATGATATTTCTGTTGATGCTAAAAATAAAACAGATTCTTTAAATAAGTCACAGGAAGAATTAGAAAGCAGTATATCAAATGATACTTTAGATATGAATACCGAACAATCTAATAGATTAAAGGATAACATTGTTAATGTGCTAGTTAAAGATTGGGATGATGATGAACCATTAAAAGATGAACAAGCAGACAAATTATTGGGAGATAGTGCAAGTTCAGTTATAACTTCTGAACAAATTAAATCTCAAGTCATTGTTGACCATGAACATGTTGATGGATCATCCCTTGATTCATCAACAAGTTTAACAAGTGAAGGCCAACCAACAATTAATAAGAGTATTGATGAATTCCAACCACAGCGTAGACAAAGAGTTATAAAAAAGAAAGTAATATTTGATCCTGATAATCCAGATACATTTACAAAAGGTAAAGTTTCTATCAAAAACAAAGAAACACTAGTATCTTCTGAAAGAGAACTAACAAAAAAAAATAAAACTGATTTTCAACAGATTCCAAAAGCCAAGTCTCCTACAGGCAAATTACAATGGAAGAAACCTCCACCAAAAGCCAATAAACAAAATAAGAGACTGACTGAAGTTGACAAGCTATTAATGGATGAGGGTGCTGTAAATATGATATACCAGCTAACTCCAGAAGCACCGAAAGGCAAAAAAAATATGAGGACTAAAGCCGAATTTATAAAAAAAATTCAGAGCTCAACACCTGATGGTAAAGAAATGAAATTTCGCGAGAGAAAAATAAAAACAGAGGAGACTGAGGCGAAAAAAATATATGGAGGGAAGCAAAGAGGATCTTTAAGTAGTTCTGTTAAGTCAATGTCTATTTGTGAAGATTTTGATGCACAAAATCCAGATGATTCTATTATTTACAGGCGCCATTCATCCAGTTCTTACTCTAGTACCTGTATGAGTCCATTAAGAGTCAATGACCCTGATTCGGGCGCAGTGAACAGCGCTGCTCGCCTGTCAAGGCAGGCCTCAGATAGTCAAAATCTTACCAATTTGGATGATGAGTCCATTGACCAGATTACTGATGTCTTTATGTCCGATATTAATATACCCTCACCTAATGAAGTGATCAATAAAAGTGATTGTTTATCAATCAAACAAAAGTTGAATTCAAAATTATCTCATGTATTAAATAAAAGAAAACGTGAGAGCCCAAAGACTGATAAACCTGCAAAACAAAAGAGAATGTCTTCTAAACATGATGACAGTAAAGAATTAACTGAGAAAACAGAAGGGCCTCAGGAATTATCTAAATTGAAATCAGTAAAAGTAACCTTTGATCGTAGATTAGCAGAAATATATGTAATGAAAATGAGAGATGGAGATTTTTATAGCATTGAGGTATGAAATATCACTAAAATATATTAGTTTTTATTGACAAGTACTCAATCATTGGAATGAAACAATTTTAACGGATTTAACTCGCGTATTTTATTTTTATTGGCTGACGTTTCGGAGCCTTTACAGATTCCAGATTACAGATTCTTTCCAGATTTTAGTATTTGACTATTGTCAGCTCAGTCGTGCTACGATTATGGAATCCGTTATCCGTTAAAATTGTTTCAATCCAATGTATAATAACCGCGAAGGCATCAGAAAGTATTAAGTACTCAATCAATCAATAATCAAGTAATAAAAAATCAATAATCAATTAATTAGTTAATTAAAGTTGTGTAATTTGTTTTCAGACATTACATGAGCTGGAGTTGGCATTAAGATATGTCAATACTAGGAAGGACATAAATGTAACATTGCTGATGTCTGAATGTGGATCTTTATGTTCATGTTTAGACATAAGTCCACTTCTAGATGTCAATACCGAAAATAGAACTAACAACGCATTCAATTTTGCAGAAACCATTAGGTACCATCTCATTATAAGATATGAAGTTACAGTTCGTTATTTTGAGCCTATATTAATTTAGCGATATTTTATAGGTCGTTGCTCTGCAGCGTGGAGCAGCATACAAAAGTGCTATGCACGGGCGCTTGGCAGTCGTGCTCTGGCGTGGCGCTGGCGCTAGTGGCGATGAGCGACGTGGCGGTCGCCTCGGAGCGCGCCAGCTTCGCGATCGCCGATGACGACCCAGCGCCGCCCATGCCCGGTACCGCAGCACTCACTGCGCACCACCGACCTTTGCCAAGAGCTTTGGTAAATCCTGTTATTATTCATTTCGCGTTGACTTAAATTACAGGTGGAATGGATTTACGAGTTTTCCAGTATATATTATACCCTAAATATGGAATTAAAGAGCAAAGAAAGGATTAAAATATAAAAACAATTTTGTTATATAACTTTTTCTTTTTATTAAAGGTGGATAACTTGATTGTGTTGCGACGTCAGTTATCAGCTCACGAGGCTTTGCAAGGCGGCTTAGTAAGCCGTGTTTTGTGGCCAGACAGATTCGTCGAGCAGCTCCAAGCTCTGGCCAATGACATCGCCGAACAGCCTACTCAGGTATTTTTACTAATTTTAATATTCCTCATAGCTGTAGTCTTCATTAGTACGTATACAGTAGGCCTTCCATCCCTTTCCACGATAGAGCAGCTCTGCAATATCTATTTGAGCTAGGCCGCCATTTTGAATACACATATGATGCTTTGGGCATAAGCATGATTGATACAGAGCATACAAATCGTTGCTCACGTTGCCGCAAAATTCACCCGAGTTACAGGGCGGTAAGGAGACGCATTGGTATGACTGAGTATCTCCTGTACTGAGAGTTTCATTCAGTTTCCAATATTTTGGTTGCTTGCACTGACATTTAAATATAATCTTCGGTGGTATCAATTGTATATTTTTATGATGTAATTCCTCTAATTCGATTGGATTTATTCGGTCATACAAAGTCTCTACGGTCAAGGGTATGTCGTCGCTGGAACACATCGGCCAATTTGTTGTAGGTTTACAAAACTGGAAAATAATATGATAACATTAATCAGTATCGCTTATAAAACACAAACACGATAGTACATTACTGCAGGCGCAGGGAAGTGAGGGCTTGCGAGCCGAGTATACAGTATAGACGATATTGTTACGAGGCTTGCAAGCCCCTTCAAGGCTAGGCATGTATAGTGCTTTTCTCAAAGTAATGCAATGAAATAAATAAATACAACATTCAAATAAAATAAATTACACTTGAATAACAGGATTTTTTATTTTTTTACACCAAATACAACTTGATTACTTTATTCCGTTCTTGAGAATCACAACTTCTAACATGTACCAGTAAATCCCTTTACTTAACAACTTCTAGTTATCAATCGTATTAGCGTATAAGTCTTGAACAGGCCGTTAACCTCCAACCTCTAAACATTGCGAATTCATTTTACAATATTTGTCCAAAGACAGCCATCTCCTTTTTCGTTCCCGCGACTTCTACCATGACAGCTCTGATTGCTGCTCGCCGCTGATTGGCCACGCTCGCTCGTCCGCCATTGGTCAAAATATACAATAGCCAATCATAGATCAGCGCGAATGTTGCCATTCGTAACTTAAATATACCAGTAAAACTAAACAAATAACAATACTTTTTAAAAATCATGACAAGTATAAAATTGAAATTAATCTAATAATACAGATTCTTTTTTTATTCTCAGTTCGTGTATAATATAGACATTAACGCGAATATTTTTGTACAATAAAGTTATAACTTATTAAAAAAAAAACGGTTGCTTAAACTGTTTATGAAGATCAACGCCATGATATTGATATTCAAATTAAAAAGAAATTACTTCCCGGCCTGGGCCAGAAATGATATATTTCCTGGCGTGTTTTGACGCACGTAAGGACGATATTTCATTGCCAGAAATGATATATTTCCTGGCGTGTTTTGACGCACGTAAGGACGATATTTCATTGCATGTTTGAGAAAAATTATTTATTATCCTTATTCAGCTCGATCACGTTTTATCTTGACCACTTAGAATACAGTGTAAACTCTTTATAACGACACTTAAGGGACCGTGCATTTTTCGATGTTATAGAGATTAGTGGTAGTTAAATAGAAAGAAGACAAATCTGAATTATGATAAGAAAAAAAAATATTTCAAGCTTATACTTATGTATATTAAAAATAATCTTATTTGAACGCTACTTTGTAACGCCAATTTGTAAACAAAAGAACGAATTTCTTACAAAGTTTGGTTTGCATGATGCCGATAGTCAAGTTTATTATGGACTAGGATATAAGGATATAGTTTATTATAGGAATAATACGACAAATAAACGGTTGACAAAAGAATTTTGGCAACTTTAAAGATACTTTTTGTTACTTAATTGTTGTCGATAATATTGAGAGTGAGTGTAATGCTATATGGAGTGTATCATTGTATCGAAAACAAGCTAAACCAACCTAAGACGAGAGATTTCGACGGGAGTATGTCGTTAAATCGAGTGACGTCACATGGAGTTTAGACTGTATATAAATTTTGGTATACAACGATATTATAATGATTTGATGGCATTGTGCCTATATGGATGGGCTTTGCCTTACGCAGACTTAGCGTCACTTATTTATGTAATGACAGCATGTAGGTATGTACTTGATAATAAAACTAAACTATCGTAATTCGTACTTGAAAAAGTGCTCGGTTGTTAAGTGGTAACTGCGCATCTGGCGCGACGGGCAGGTCGCAGCGTGTGCGCCGCGCGCACCGGCACAGGCGCACGAGCGCCGGCGCGCGCCAGTATCGCTGCAGCAGCGCCGAACATGCTTGCCGCGCCGAGCACGGCGGGAGGCTACGTTCACTCTCCTCCTAAAAGTTTAAAAGTTTATCTTTTGTGGCTAATCCATTTCCCTTCATAGACATGTTATTAATATTCAATTTTAAATCTTTTTTTGTGTATCGTTACTAAAAAAATCCCCAGTAATGCCAACAAACATAATATTATGTCGGACTATCATTATACTAAATCAGTTTCATAAAAATAATATGTAGTGTAGAGACCGCGTCTCGGCAAGCGTAGTGTAGGACGTCCTCAGGAAAGGTGGAGTGACGATTTGCGTAAGATGGCTGGCAGGAGCTGGATGCAAGCAGCCCAAAATAGAGCAAAGTGGCGTGAAATTGGAGAGGCCTATGTCCAGCAGTGGACTGCGACGGGCTGATGATGATGATGATGATGATGATGAATATGTAGTCATTAAACTGAACCATGTTTGCGTAGTGCAAAGTTTGGAATTTAGAACGATATCGAATGATGTTTAATATTACTTAAAAATATATAATTATTTCATAAACCGAAATATTAGTATTCACAGAATACTTACTAAGCCGTAATAATACAATACAGGTTCTAAATGTTCTTCACTCAAAACGTACAATCGATAAGAAAGTATCAGAACAGTAATTTGAGTCCACATTTGTGACTAATTAAAATAGCACTGAAGTATTATGGTAATGTTTTTGTTGAGAAGTGATTAGATGTCGTAATGCGTGACCTATAAAGATAATATATTAACCTTAGTCTGTCTGTGGACGGGTGATATTTTGCGGATGAATTTATGAAATAAATATAAATACGAAAATTGATTGAATTATCTACTCAAAACTCATTATTTTTCGAACATTTTAAGACAGAACCAGAACAATACAGCAGAAATATTCTTTTTTGAATACCTTATAGGACATAGGTAAACGAACGACCAATCCAAAAACACCAAAATTGTATATTGTTAAATTGTACGATTTTTTTTAAACAAAGATACCTAATGTCGTGATTTGACAATAATTGGAAATAGGTAAAAAGGCAACACCAAAAAATATTATAACAAAAACGGATATCTACTTACTTATCACACGGCGACGCCGAAATATTTAAGCTAGGGATTAACGCGTTATACCGCGCTCCAAAACTAAACTTTAGAACAGTTCTAGTCCCCAATACAAATGATCTATTTTTTATAGGGACTTCTTTTGAAGAAGCAGCTGTTATCTTTAAATAAGAGTGAGGAAACATTCCAATCGTGCTTGGAAGCGGAGCGAGATCTGCTGGCGGAGTACTGGACGACAGAGGAAGGTCAAGAATTGCTGCGAGGGGTATTGGTTTAGTTGACTGTATTTTTTAATAAAACACCCTCCGCAATATACGTAATTGAAGTCTCCTTGGACAGCACATTAATGTAATTAAAATATAAATATCCATTGGTATATTACCTCCAAGTAGTTTAACGTATTTCTTGCTATTCTTGCAAAATTAAATACTTAATTGAATCTGATGGATTCAGCTAAATTATCATAATTGTGAAATGTTTTAATCGGAGGGTAAATGGATTAATTATTATTGATTTATTTCTATAATGATTATGCTTCATCTTAAGTTAAGTTCATTTAATTGTAATTGTAATCAGCAGTGTTTAGGTACTATTCTGAAATGAAAATCTGGGCTAATGAAGTTTTTGATATTGACATTTTAATTTTACCTCGGCAGTGTGGTGCCGGTCCTTGTGGCCGTGTAATGGTAAAACACTAGCATTTATATTGTAGAAGGATCCCTCTAACCCATTTATGCATTAAAGCAATAAATAATTTGATCAACGCCGAATCGTGACACACTTGACTTATATGACATAATATTTACATTGAACGACATATTTTGACTGACAGCAGAATTAAACGATTGAAACAAAAAGTTAATTATCCCACTTAACTTGATACTTATATTTTACTCTAAAGTAACATTTTTTAAACGGTTTTATTAAGTATATCTAGCTGACTCGCTGAAGTTCGGACCGTCTTCGAGATCAAAAAGCCGTTCCATACAAAATGTACGAGAAAATTTTATTCCTTTATATACATATATTATTTTGTTTCCTATTTTATTCCGATGTGCAAATAATAATAATGTATTATTAGGTGTAAATCTGATGATTAATTAAAATATTACTTGTAATTCAATGTTTATTGGTAAAAATGCAGCCATCGTCATAAATGTTGTTATTATTTAATATCCTTTCAATGAATGTATTTTTGAGTTTCTCTGGTTCTATTCTTGTTTCTGACCTTTAACAAAATATATTAAAACATGTTACTTTTATACTAAATAGATGTTCTAAACGAAAGATTAAAAAATATATATTTATGGCGTCAACCGCATTTTTGATGTATATTACGTGTATGTTATATATATAAAAATGCATAATATTCTATTTATACATTTGGTATAAATGTAAGTAAGTGCAAAGATTTAGGTTTAATGGTTTAAGGAACTAATCTGACAAAAACTGCTTCAAATAATTATGATTAGCTCAATGTTTGTGGTTCAAGCAGCGGTTTTTGAAGGACTAGGTGTTGTTCTATTTTAGTTATAGACATTATATTATGTTATAGATGAAATTGTTTATGTGTTTGTTTTAGATGTTTATTAGTTTATTATTAAGTCTTTAGATTTAAGTGTTCTTAATTATTATTTAATCCAGTTGTTGCGATAAAAAACTATTTTGTATTATATAAGAATATTCCTTTTCTATTAAAGAACGAAATTACGCGTGTAATTTACATGCATACGTTAATAGGTTCAAGCAACTGTGTTAAATAATAAGTAATTATGTTTTTTGACTTTGCATTACTGGACTCTTATAAATCGAATATAATTCCAGTTTATTAATTATTACATTTGAATAGTGGATGATGAATTCGAATTAAAACGACTATATGCAATCGTCTATAATGTAAAAATGTGGTTTTAGTTTAATATGATTTTCCAGCCAAAGTACTGCTATTAGTTTATTTACCGAATTGTGGTCATATATGCTTTTTTTCCTGTGTAAATAAAGCCAGAAGTTATTTGCGCGGATTCTGAATGGCATTGTGTTCCTAGAAAACGATTTGGCGCGCTTGGTATTTTGACAAGCCCAAGGTAATTGAAAAATATATCCACTGTTTGAAAAACAAATAAATTCACGTTTATTTGGGGTCGTTAAAGTGGGCTGTATTCGTTAGCGACCTGTCAGTTACCGAACGCTGTATAAATCGTGTGTCATATCACAAATTTCCGATTTAGCATATTATACCTTCACTGTTAAAAAAACCTGGTGCAACAAGGCTATAAACACGAGTTCGTTGGAGCTTGCTTGACTAGGTTGCTTGTCTCTCATTGGTATGCTCATCGTGGATCAAACCTCGAAAATAAAAATACATGATGTAACAGGATGGGTGGATCCAACAGAGCTGGTAGTCAGGGACCTTTAGAGCTACCGAATATTCATGTTCGCCGATTTTCCCTTTTTTAAGTTATGACCATTTTCGTAACCTTTCAAACTGAATTTACCGTTAGTTTTGCATATTTTGCAAATCCACCCGTCCTGTTACACGCGGTATCTTAGTTGATAAGTACTTCTAGAGAGTTTCAACAATCACTGAATGTATTTCAGGTCTCAAGCGGGTAAAGTGAACACCGTAATGTCTTTTTATGTTCATCACATTATTCACATTATCTAACGTGCTGTACTCCTTATTGTATCTTTCTTAATTACCTACCAACATTTCCATATTTTACGTAGTAGTTCTTTCTATGAATTATCGGTATCTTAGTTGTAATTTATTATCTTTCTGTTTATTGAGTATAAATAAAGTGCCTTTCATAGTTATATATCATTATTTTTATCATCAAACATAGGTTATGTTGACGAATTTAGCTAAATTAATGTCAATCATTTATAATTTCATTAGAATAAATAAATTTATCTACCTAATAACACAATTTATATTCCTATTCTCATTAACCCTAAATTTTGCTGTCGTAGTGATATGCTCCGTAATTATTGAAATCCCTACTAATAAGGTAAATGTACCATATTACGGTATATTAAGGCGTTGTACACTTTGAGGACGATTTAAAAAAAATACGAAGGTGCTAAAAGTAACAACTCTTGTTCATTCTAGAGACTGTTCGTATAAGATGGGTTTTAAATATTATTTTGCCTCATACCTCTTAATTTATAGAAATTATTGATATTTTGCTAAATCATTTATTTGGCTTTAATTCCGTGATAAAATTTGGCTCGTGATTTAATTCCGGGATTTGATGCACGCAATTCCGTGACACCTATACCGTTCATATTTGGGCAGGTAATTTGAAATAAAAATTAAAAAAAAATTATATAATACGTGTTTCGGACATTTGTATTTTAGTTTTGATTTTATTTTAGGTAAATAGGTAGTTCTATTTCATAATTTTGACTATAAAAAGGAAAATTCACCTCACCCCTTAGTGCCTCGTATTCGGGGTGAGAAGGATTTTCATTCAAAGGTGATTTTGGAAGATTGTGTATTTTTTATTTATTATGTGTATTACCATAACTTTATTTTAAATGGGAATACATAATTCCCTATTAGGCCGTCGATCGAACCCGAAACATCTAGCTTCAATATGACATAATGAAATTATACATTTATTGCATAAAAATATTTACAAGTGCACACACACAAAATTGTTATTACATTTTTAGTTCATTTGCTTAAATATTTTACTAATATCGAATATACCAGAATAAGAGACATTAGTAGAAAATCTGCGTTCATTATTGCGGGAGTGAAAAAAAGTGTGTAAATTAAATATTTTTTATTGAAAATTCTTAATCAGCTGGAAGGTGATATTACTATTATTAGCATGACATCGATATAAATAACTCTACTGAATTACTTATATAATTTATCACTAATTTATTCTTCATGTCATACTCCATTTAACTTCAGTAAAACGTGGTTATCATTAATTTTAGACCTGAATTTAAGACTAAGATTCCAAAAAAAACATATACCGTAATTACGTCTTCATAATCTACAGTCATTACTTCGCTTATTCAAATAAAATTTATAAAAAAATGTAGCCCCAGAAATATTTATAGAAATAAAACATTTCTGACTGAGTTTCTTTAATTGCGTGATACTCACGCAATTACGTACATCGCATCTCGGCTGTGTACATAATTACGGAAGTCACAAAATCGTCTATTTCCCTTAAAGTACTATTTAAATAAATTTGATATCACTACAAAACCTTCTTCTAATAACTACTTAACAATAATTTTACAATTATATATTAAATAGACTTTCCGGCATCACAACAAATCCTTACGAAGTTTCCGGTGTTACCTTACGCCCACCGACAACACAGCCCTTAGAAACGACTGCGTGGTTCCGATTGGCGATTTCGGAGGCGCGTGTGGCTTTTAAAACTTGTCCAGTGGTTTCAAAAAAAATATTTTCCTGGAGTATTATAATTAGACTTGATTTAGTAATATAGTAAATATAGATTTAACTGTTTATTTTCTTATTCTACGACAAAAATCAAAATATCACGGCACAATGTACTATCCCGTAATATAGTACATTTACCTTATTATAAATGCGAAAGTAACTCTGTTTGTCTGTCTGTCTGCCCTTCTGGACCGATTTAAATGAAATTTGGTACAAGGAAAGTCTAGTGGAGCCTGAGAAAGGACATAGGCTACTTTTTAACCGACTGCAAAAAAGGAGGAGTTCCACGCGGACGAAGTCGCGGGCAGAAGCTAGTAGTACATAATTTTAATGAAATTCATACGAGTTGCCTAGTTTAAAAATAACCGAAAGTTCTTTTTGCCTATAGGCACAGTCAAAGGCAAAGTAATATATTATGTAAGTACGTATACCTACTCTTTTGATACATGTGTAAGGTAAATACAGGTAAGGGCCACCCCACATCTAGGGTCTCCCGAACGTCGACGCCTCATCAAAGCCAACGCCGCGTCGGCGCTGCGGGAGCGCGGCGCCCTAAGTATTATGTCCTTGACACTACTTGTACAGTCTGTAAATTATCGTAGTGGTTGGATATAGGTAGGTACCTAAACATAACTTCATAGAGATCAAGGCACACACATATATAAAAAAAAATGAGATTCCATCAAAAACATTTCATGTGAAACGAAGAAAGCCTCCACGCAGTTATTTTACAGCAAAAAGTTAAGAGATAATAAACCAAGTTGGGTATTTTAGTAAAATAATTCAATACTGGGGGATGTCCACAGAACTCGATCTCTATTGATTTGTCTATTACCTATTTACTTTACTATAAAATGTGTTCCTCCCCGGATAAATAATAGTATCTGCCTAAGTACTAACTACGAAGTTTCGAATTTGGGGAGTGTGACATTTAAAATTTAAATGACTTTTATTCTGATTAATAAAAGTAATAGAACGCTGCCACTGTCAGAGTCGGAGAGTCACCTGAATATCTACCATCTATTATAGGTAGGTACTTACTTACCTACTATTAAAGAGATAATACGTAGGTACTTAAGTAATGTAGGTAGATAGATACCTTGGAGCATATATATGTGTGTAACGATGAGAATTATTTTTACATCAGTGTGTAGTTTATTGTGTGTTACTACCTCGTCCCCAACTAAAAGTAGCTAAAAAAATTGTATGATAAGTAAATAGTGTCAAAGGCTTCTCCATAGATATCTATATTAAAAATCCTTTTTCTGTCCTCCGGCCAGTAGTCCGATACGCAAACAAAATTAACTTATAAAATTCACAAGTGCGCAATTTTTGGTAGTCAGTTAGAATATTATGAATACTCCTTGTAAAAAAAAATATATCGGATTTTGATGGTGGCTTTTATAATATATAGGTATATGTATAGAGACGTTATAAACCAAAAGAAAGATTATGTAAGTGCAATATTTTTGCACTAGGTTATCGCATTTAATTATTAGAACGCCTCCTATAATTTTTTAACTGTTACATCAACAGCTTTTAGCAATATAATCGAAAAAGTGAAAAAAATATATATATTTCCTAAATTAATATTAAAGTGAATGTTAGTTTCCGCAATGTGCTCAAATCGATTAAAAGTAACGTCAGTTATTATATCTAACAGATTTATCAATAGCTTCTTTTTTTATTAACATAAAACGTTCTCTAGGCCGTAAAAAAAATCCCAAGATTCTTAAGTCAACGTTTTCTAATCCAGAATAATTGTAGTAACGTATTGACAGATTTTTTAACTAATTCAACAATAGCTGCAGGTTTTATTACCTTATCAGTTCAAATAATTTTGTACAAATGTACTGAATATTCCGGTCTCATCCTAAACACTAAGCTGTAATAAAACGCATATACCTATAAATTTCAACCTATCTAATTAAGACTATCTTGGCTTGATACGTAAGGCATCGCTTAGTATACCGAGAGTCGTGGATCAAATCCGACTGGTCAACATGCTTTTTTTATTTTTATTATCGGATAGGAAATATGGTATTACATAATTATATTATTTACTTTTTTTATTTTCCATAATAAATTGTTGTACCTAGTTAATATTTTAAAATGAACAAAATAAATGTTAATAGTATTTTTTTATTTGTCGCAAGATTTTTCTGATCTGTAATAGGGCGGCGAGATATTCGGAGATGGGACAATCAAAACTGGTATAAATATTTACAGTTTGTTTATTACTTTTCGACTTATTCTTTTTTAAACGACAAACTCTGTAATTAATTAAGCGCCATCATTAGACCCTGGTTAGGTACTATATATGTAGTATCAAAGTACTCGTCAAGACGTATAAAAATTCTAGCGCGACGAATCTAATAATTTAGGTACAGCTGGATCTTATAGCATTAGGGTTCCCTGGTATATGGGAAAAGACAGGCCAGATATTCGGAATTACCAAAGAATCTTTATTAGGTACTTAACACAAAACGAAGCCTCTTAAGAACTTAGACTAAATAAACCATAAAGCTAGAAAATACACATTTTAACTAGGGTTAGTCTTGAATGTGTCTCACAGACGTACAAAATATGATCATAATAAAATTACAAAAAGAATAAAAGTTTAAACACATTAACCTTTCCTGGTCTTGAACTCAATCCAGCCGCGATCTATAAACGCGCAATTGACATGACCGCCGGGCCAGCGGTTCAATTACTCGTTATACGAAAATCCGTTACCAATGTCGACACCGCTTGTCTTGACACGACAGTGATTGAGATTCTTTAAATAAGACGCGATCTAAACGGCGAGTGAAGTTTGGCAACAAAAAACAAGAGTCAGTATGACAACGTCGCATTTCTCGTTTGCTTTGCATAGTATATATCGCACACCTAGATCTAAAGTGAGCTAACTCAAAAAGTTACTTTTTCAGGAGAGGCGAAAAACTGTTTAATATGTCCATACGCACGCATGAGTTTTCTGTATAGACATATGCTTTTTATAATGAAACTAGAAGAGTTAGCTTAAATCTGGTTTAGTAGGTGGGTTATGCTGTAAAGAATCCGATGGTGTGCATATTATCTCAAATCTTCAGATTTTTGAGTTAGCACCCTTTAGATCTAGGTGTGCGATATGGAATATGGAACTGATCAGATAATAAAAATAAAAAAAGCATGTTGACCAGTCGGATTCGATCCACGACTCTCGGTATACTAAGCGATGCCTTACGCATTAAGCCAAGATAGTCTTAATTAGATAGGTTGAAATTTATAGGTATATGCGTTTTATTACAGCTTAGTGTTTAGGATGAGACCGGAATATTCAGTACATTTGTACAAAATTATTTGAACTGATAAGGTAATAAAACCTGCAGCTATTGTTGAATTAGTTAAAAAATCTGTCAATACGTTACTACAATTATTCTGGATTAGAAAACGTTGACTTAAGAATCTTGGGATTTTTTTTACGGCCTAGAGAACGTTTTATGTTAATAAAAAAAGAAGCTATTGATAAATCTGTTAGATATAATAACTGACGTTACTTTTAATCGATTTGAGCACATTGCGGAAACTAACATTCACTTTAATATTAATTTAGGAAATATATATTTTTTTTTCACTTTTTCGATTATATTGCTAAAAGCTGTTGATGTAACAGTTAAAAAATTATAGAAGGCGTTCTAATAATTAAATGCGATAACCTAGTGCAAAAATATTGCACTTACATATTTTTTTTCAACGATTTACAAATATTGCTTCTAAAAATAAGAATAATTCCTAACGCACGGTCAAAAACTGTTATATTTTTTTTCCCCCATTACATTTCAATGTACTCTAACAGATTACAAAAAAGAAAGCACTTGTGAGTTTTGTTAATTGTAAGCCTTTTACATCGTTCCCGTATCGGACTACAGAAAGAGCCAACTTTGTGGCCGCTGCGCTAAATGAAATTGCCGCTTTCTGGTTTCATCGAACAGAAAAATAGTAAGTATATCGGCTTCGCCTCGGACGACAATTGCATGTCATCTGAGATATTTTTTATTTCACTGGCCTTGGTGCGTAATGTACTATTATCCCTTTCTGACCCAGCCAATACAATTGTGCGGGTCATAAAATTGTTTTTTTTTTTCGAAAACTAAACACTAAGTGAAGACGGGTTTCGATCTATACCTTGCAATTCAAATTTTGCACAATAATCAGTCAGCGAACAGGTCCGGTGTAAAGTGATGCTCCCGCCTTTTTAGTCTGGTTGAGAAGTGAGTTCTGTGAGAAAAATCGATACAGTTGTCTTAAAAATATGGGGATTGTTGCATTCGATTCAGAATTTAATTTTAATCACACTCACATTGGGCCCAAATCAACACAATTGTTGGTGCCACAATTGTGCTAGTATTAAGGGGCTCCTAGACGGGCCATGTTTTTGTGCAACTTGTGGACGCACTATTAGCAACTAATTTCCCAGCAACCACAAAAATATTTTATTGCAACTGATGGCCGAGCCATCTATGGCTGGGCAATGTGTGCATATATTATTATGTCTGCAATAGTGTGGCTGATGAGACACAGACTCACACGGGCAACACAAACCAGCAATAATGGCTGACGAAATCACAGATATACAAGACAGCAGCAGCGCCAAAATAAGTGCCAAAATAAATGGGTCACACCGCACAGACAGCCCTCCACTCGAATATGAATTACGCGTTTAAAATGTTAAAACCAAACACCTGACTACGTATAAACGAGTAAGTAGGTATGTTATTATACTAGTCAATTACGAACTCCCTAAGGAATCTTTTATTTAGTCAAAATAATATTATTATATACCTAAATTGATTATTATTAGCCAGGTATCTATTTATCATCGTTAAATTTCAAAGTGATCAAAATACACGAAAAGCGAAATTTTATTTAGTATAGCGATCCCGGCAGACGTCATCCTGTTCGTTCGAAGTTCAAATTGACGTTAGTATGGGAAAGGAAAAGGGCTGTTTTTAGGGTTTTCCCGGCAATCATTTGATTTTTTCTCGTTTCGTCGTATAAACCATCCTTGAATTTCAGCGAACATCTAAAAAAAAGAATTAGCCAAATTAGTCCAAGCGTTGTAGAGTTATGCGCTTACGAACACATTTTGCGATTCATTTTTCTATATGTATATACTAGCTTCTGCCCGCGACTTCGTCCGCGTAGAACTCCTCCTTTGCAGTCGGTTAAAAAGTAGCCTATGTCCTTTCTCAGGCTCCAGACTTTCTGTGTACCAAATTTCTTTTAAATCGGTCCAGTAGTTTTAGCGTGAAAGCGTAACAGACAGACAGACAGACAGACAGAGTTACTATCGCATTTATAATATTAGTAAGGACAGTGGCGGGGCAAGAACAAAATTTTATGTGGGCAAGGTACATTCAGCGAGGCCCTCTGGTAGCGTAAGAACCAATGCCATAAATAAAAAAACATTTAATTTTGAAAAAATAGGTTTTTACTACTTTATTATAATAAAGACAGACATTTTCTTAAAATAACGTTAAAGAAACAAAAATTTTCTGCTTTGTACTTCAAAAGTCGCCAGATAAGTCGTTAAACTATTTTTGTCGTCAAAACTTTTTTTTGGTCGCTAATACTCTTAGAGCATAAACAACTGGAGAGGCCTTTGACACTATTTGTCATACAAATTTTTTAGCCACTTTTAGCGGGGGACGAGGTAGGAACACATACAAAAAACTGCACACTGATGTAAAAATAATTCTCATCGTTACACACGCAAACTAATAGAAACTGTCAACACTAGGCGGAATTTATTCACACTAGCAAAAACATTATTATAAACGACAGGTCCGTACACAAGTTTTACATGTGTGTGCAACCGATTTGAATCGATTACATAGTGCTTGATTAAGTGGCTGTCGATACATTTATCTATATTTGACACAAAATGGCGGATCAACCAATTTATATTTAAATATAATAATTTTAACTTCATACATAATTGTGTACTTACTTTTTTAATTCATAGTATTATAGAATTAAACGTCAGTTGCTACGTAGTTCAGCAAACAAGTAAACTTCTTTTAGCAATAATGCTTAAATAATTACAATTACCTACTATATCTAACATGAAAAAATAGGCAAATGTTTATTACTGCAGAGCTGGAGAAATAAGTAGACTACTGAATCCCAAGCTGAAAATCGGATAACGAAATAGAAATATTTTAACAAAATAATACCTAATACGGATATATACGTAGGTACTTCTTATCATCTGTACTGTAAATTCATCGATATTTATATTATCCAGTAAGTACATCTCTAACCGAATTTTGATTTTGGATGCTATTATCGCTTTTAATTCAAACGAATTAGCGCCTAGTATCGGATACACTACTCTGCAAATTTTTTATACATGTGTGCCGTTAGTCAATGGTGACCATAGACTATCATAAAGATTTTTAAACGATTTTAAACGAATAAAAATGCAATCGATACCTAAATCGATGCTTCTCACGTGGTGAATGAGAAAATAATTATTTCTAAAATAACAATTAATGAACAAAAAAAATACCTACATATGAAAGGAAATACTGTTTTTTTGTATATTTGATGCAGTGGATGGATTTTTACGACTTATTTTAGCGCAGGGAGACATTTTTCGGGAGCTCTTTTCTCTTTGACTTCGATTGTGACACTGTCAAAGTGAGCGGTTTGAAAACAGTTTTTACAAACGCGTTAGATAATTTATCTTATACCTTGGCAGAGGGGAACGTCTGTCGAAGGCCTCTCCAGTTGTTTATGCTCTAAGCTAAGACTTAAGCAAAAGTCGTCAGTTCTAGCGACAAAGTCGCTAAATTGGCAACACTGCGCATTGCCAACAAACAATGCTACACTAAATATTTTGTTTTTGGAGGGGCTTCTCCGTTCTTTTTCCGCGATAGCAACACAAAACCAACAAATTAGGCTAGCCTAAAAAACATTTCGGTGTATCAATATAATTATTTATCGTTTTATAACTTTATAACGATTAATAATTGTAATTTAATATACCGTGCGCTACTTTATTTTTTGAGAAGCGGCTGAAGTTTGTGAAGTACTTATCTTCCTTACATAGACAAACTTCAAACAGAAAACGAAATCTCCGAGTTTAACGTATTAGCGTATCTGAGGCGCGAGGCCCCCGGACCGCGAGGCCGTAGGCTATGGCCCACGTCGCCCACGCCTAGCGCCGCCTCTGAGTAAGGATATTATGGATTCGACCTTACGCGTGAAACTTTAGATAATTTGAGTCTAGAAATAAGCCTTGATAATAAATTATTTGATAATTTTACTAGAATATCAAAGAGTGATTTCGACTTTCTTTTAAACAAAATCAGACCAAAAATAAAAAGAAAAGACACAAACATGAGGACGGCGATACCTGTAACTACAAGATTGGCGATTACTCTATGCTTTTTGGCAACTGGAGATTCTTTTCTATTACGTTAACGTTAGATTTGAACAGAGGATCTCCTATGTGTAGTGTATCGCAAAGCACGGAATATAGCAACACGGCGTACGTCACTCACAGCAAACTTCATGTCGCGTAGAAAAGGATACACTATGCCGTACAAAGTGAACGAGTGAAAAAACAATAAAACTGGCTGGGCAATATTCCATTTAAAAATTTTAAAATCGACAGCCTAGCGATCGTCCGGCAACCCTTCGGGACAATATCGGCCATACACGGCAACACAAAAAATGTTTGGCTATATGGCCGGGACATAACTGCATTATTGCATAGTCTGGCTAGTATTGCTTGCAATGTTGCCGGGCCACTGTGTTGCAGCCACATATTGCACGAAAACATGGCCCGTGTAGGAGCGTCTTTACTTAGGGCCCAATACCATACAATTGTTGGTGGTATATTTTCCCGGGATGCAGCCGGAAAATTACCCCGGAATTAGCATTTACTAAGGATACCTCTTTTGTTTTTTTAAAATGGCCGTAGATTAGGCGCCGGTCTGAAAGGTTTTATTTATATGAATAAATTATTGTATGATGCTGCTGTCAGTCAGTGGCACTCAGTGGCAGTGCTGTTACTGTCAGTGTCATGTGAAAAATGCCTTCGTGCTTTTTCTGTCACGATAATTTTGTATCTTGTTAACGACTGTTTGGATATAAGATACTTAACACTGGATTTATGGATTTAATAACGTAGGAAAGAATAAGTAAAACAGTGAAGTTGGTTTTTGTTTCTAAAAAATTGGATAAGACTTGGATTAGATATTCCCACTGTGGTACAACGATTATATGGAATGAATAATGTCATTAAATGTATTCGTTTGTAGCGTTTGTAAGGAGTCTTTTCATAGCAGTGATGCAATTGCATGCCATATACTGAATAATCACGTATGTGACGCTACAGTTAAAAAGCTACGTAGAAAGTTATCACCGTAAGTATTACATTTAAATATAATACTTATACAAGATAAAGTCTATATGTTTACTTTCTTGATTCTTTATTATCGTTTTGTTACAGGAAAAGAAAGACAAAAGTAAAATCTCATGAATTAAAAGGTGGTAGGGTTGGAGAGTATACATATAAAAACATTGAAGTTAAAGGGCCAAAGGTATTATGGAATGTTTATATTTTTTATCAGTATATTAGTTCTTTATTTAACTTGCATATTTATATTTCAGATTCGCAATCATAGAATAGAATATTATTGTGACCAATGCAACTACAAGACAGTCTATCGGTCTACATATAAAAGGCATTTACTTACTCATGAAAGGGTAAGATATTACAAAACATTTAATTTTACCTACTTACTAGTATCTGCAAATACACACCTTCATCATAACTTATAATTTTATAATTGTAATTTCGTAATTTATACTTAATATTAGTATCAATATGCATACATTGTTGTGTGTAAAATGATGTTAAGAGTACCTATTTAAATATATCTAATGACAATTAAACATGTCCCTCCTCAATTCACACTAAGAAAATTTGTAACTAGACCATACCAGTGTCCTAATTCAAATAAACAAAAATTATCCAAATTCATCTAGGCAGAATTTAGTTAATTAAAAATATGCCTGAAAAATATATTTATACCTAAACCAAATTACCTATTGTTCCAGGGTAGTAGAACTCACAAGTGTATTTATTGTTCATATGCAGCAATACAACCAAACAATTTGAAGATTCATATAAAAACAGTGCATCCATTTGGTGGAGTAGATCCTGTATTTTATACAAGTTGATACTTATTAAATTGTATTAAGTACCTACTTATTTAATGTTGTAAATTCTTTAAAATAAATGGTGTTTTTTGGATTTGATTCAATATTTCTTATGAGAAATTAATTGATTAGCTAATAGTACTTTACATTTATAATTGACAATTAATTTGTGTAAATACTATTGGGAGAGACTATGGTCAACATTTACCGAATATGTTTATACTGAGAATATGCTATAAGTTGGTAGTTATTTGTTTTTGTACTTGCATTACTAAAACCTGCCATATACACCTGGAGGCGCTATTCATGATAGAGTAGGGATGCTATTAGTGTACTTTAGTAATTCATACCTAAAAATACCACTTTACAATTATGTAAGTAATGCATTATGATTTTAGTAAAACTATTCAACGGAATAATATAGTTGACTCAAGTTTTAATAATTTGCTTTATTTATACATTAAACTCTTTCAGCAACATTAGAAATAATTGGTTTGGGCCGTGATTTGAATAACAATTTCTTTTTGACCACCGCTTTCACTTTATATAGAGTTTTGTTGTCATCAGTCATTTTTTCAATAACAGCCATAGGTTGTTCCAACTTTACTTCTTTTCCATTTAGAACATGGTGGCCAAGAATAAGGACTGGATGTCGATTTCTGTTGTAGTAGTGAAGGTCGCCAATGAGTGTAGGGCCCACCGAAGACTCTTTCTTCATTTGTATAAGACCTTGAAGCTCTACTATCGCCCACTCTGGAACACCCCTCTCATTTTCAGTTTTACTATAAAAAGAAAACAGAAATACAATATTTAGCATACATACAGAACAACATTTTAAGACTCTATGCCGCAAACAAAAAAAAAACATTTATTTTTTATTATAAATTTTGCCTAGATTCCTGTAAATAGTAACGGGTACAGGAATAGGTATTTAATGTGATGTGTAAATTAAAAGAAAATGTGTTAAACAAATTTTTTTATTTACTTATATTTAACATTCAATCGCAAATGTGGTGTGAAATCTGAAAAAAAAAAAATACAATCTGCGTTAGTAAAAACCTCTGTTTAATACTTAATTAAATCGATACATTAGTTCCAAAGCATGTAAAACATCACTTGTAAGTATATGTACTAGTTGTTATTTAGTGCAGATATGTACATACATGATGATGAGTCTAGTATCGGAACTTCTTGAAGAGCGGATGCTTGTTATGTTGCGCGGAGCGGCGGTGTTCGAGATAGAGCGCGTCGTCGGCGCCGGCGAGCGAGGCGAGTGAGCCGCCCGCACGCCGCGCCGCGCCGGCCGCCGCGCCGCTGCCGCCCGCCTCGCGCTCGTCCTCGCACTCCGTCTCCGAGGCGGCTAACACCTGCACACGCGATATAAATACATAATATTTAACAATTCACACCAATACGCCTCTTGCCATAATATCTCAACTTCAAGGTACCTAGTAGTGCTTAAATCTTGAGAAATAGTGTTACGTTCACTATTACGATTTTACATATTCATTATCATTCATTCAATTAATATTGAACAATATACTAAAATGTATTTTTTTATTATTTTTGAATAAAATTATTTAGATTTCTAATGACTTAAACGCCATTAAATTAGTCATATATATACAATGTTGTTACAGTTGCTATTCATTTGGGCTATAAAAAATATATTTACAGCTTTTATCGTGAGTCTTTTTTCTTTAATATTTATATAAAATACCTTTCCAAAAATATATATATTTATTTAAAAACGTCACCTGCTGCAAGAGCAATCCCTGTTCTTCACGAGTTCCATAAAAGAGATCTGGTTCAGTGTTCATTCCTTTCAATTCAGTAATCACCTACAAAGAAATCCATACATTATAATGTATATAACATTACATTTACTTATGACTAGGTGACTAATTTACCTTATAACTGTAACCTTGATTAACAAGAAACCGTTGCCTTTTTCTACTGTAAGCCATTTCTAAAGTATCCTGCGACACCAGTGTATAGAAGAATGCATTATATTCCTCTGCCAGAGCGCCTTTTTTTGCTCTTAAAATACGACCTAAAACAAATGGAAGATGGTTATTATTTATAATAACATTATATTTGTATTAAATTTATTGATGACCAATGTTTAACTAACCTAGTCGCTGTGCCTCCTGCCGACGAGAGCCGCCGTGAGAAGATATTTGGATCAATACATTAGCTTCGGGCAAATCAAAACTTGTATCTGCCACTTTGCTCACGAATATCGTATTGACTTTAGGGTTAAACTTGAAGTTCTGCAGGATCTGGATTCGTTCGTTCTGTGAAGTGGGTCCGTAGATGAAGGGCTTGTTCATCTTGACGGCATAGTGTCGCAGGGCGAACACGTTGTCGGAGAACACGATCGTCTTGTCACCGCGGCGCTCGTGGTAGCGTATTAGGAACTGGCAAGCGCGGAATTTAGACGGGTTCATTACGTATAGCAACATTTTTTTGTTTATTCTGTAAGAAACATTTATCCAATTAAATAGGTATATATTTTCAACAAATCAAAATATGACACGAGGTCACCATTAATGCGTATTATTAGGCACATACTATTCACTAATAACTACTGAGCTATATTATCATCGTTTAAATGTATCGTTAATTGTAAGGTTCTACATACTTATTGATGAGATATTCCCTATAGAACTCGGGCGTCATGGGGCACCACACTTCTGCGCACTGCACGCGCGCGATGTACCCGTTGGCCTGCAGTTCCAGCCAGTTTGCTTCATACAGTTTGGGCCCGATTAAGAAGTTCAAGTCGGCAATTTTGTCATCCTCGCGAAGAAGCGTAGCGGTTAATCCTGCAAGACATTGTAAATTACAGTGGAGGAAAATACGAATACCGATTTATAAAGAAGGAAGTTATATCTAGGGAGTGGCTGGCAGTAAAATATTTTTATTATTTTAGCTTTACGTTTTGCGAATTAGGTTTATAATTATTTTAATTTATTTCTTACAGATATGAGAGCTTTTTTTATTTAATAATTTAAAATATACATATAATAATCGACTGAAGTTAATGCAATAGTGGCTTACCAATTTTAGCGTGTGAGTGCACAATAGTCAGTACTCTTCTGAACATCTTGGCGGGGATGGTGTGCACCTCGTCGAGCACTACCATCCCCCACTCTTGAGCTTGGAGCCACTTCATAGTCTGCTCAGCCTCCCAGGACCGCCGCTGTCCGTGTGTTATCATCGAGTAAGTCGTTATGAGGATCCCAGCGCCCATCGGTTTATCTTTGGCCTCCGATGTGAATCTGATAAAAGGAGGATGTCTTCATCAAATCTAAGTCAGGTCACTATCGTGGTCTCTGTTGGATAACACTTTCCTCAGCTCGTAAACTAAATCCACATAAGACGTGCGCCAGAATTTCGTATGTTTTGGACATGTATAAGTTGTCTATTTTGTTAATTAGAGTTTGAAACCGAATGACATATTTGCATATAATGAATAACATTGATTAAGGAAAATATCAAAAACACAAACTTCACGTCATGAACCTGTGCACAGCCCCAGCTAGTACCTATAGAGGACTGACTGCATTTTGTATGTTTAGGGTATAGTACAGTCACCAATATCACTTTCGATTTTCAATCTCAAGTCAAGGTAGGTAATAAGGTTAAAATTGTACATCAATTATGTAATATGACAAGACAAGATATCGTTTTGCGTTAACAATGAACTAGTTGAAATGTATGGAATTGTGAACGCAAGGACATGGCGTGGGCAGTTTTCGTTTGCTTGTGTCAATTGCATAATTTTTTCTTTGGTTCGCGTTTGCCAAGCGTGTAGGGGGAAGGAATATTTTTTTTATCTATTCTAATTTATTGATTTGTTTTGTACCTACATACACAATTCAAAATGAGTACAATAACGTAGTCACCTGCATATCATACTGTCGTCGGCTGTGGACCAGCACTTGAACTGTTGCTTCCACTGCTCGACGGAGACGCCGGAGTTGCAGAGCACGAGCGCGCGCTTGCGCACCGTGCACACCGCCGTCACGCCCACTAGAGACTTGCCCGCGCCGCACGGCAACACTATCACACCCGACCTACACCACACACACATACAATATTCATTATTACAAATTAACTATATACAGATATCGCATTTAGTATGGAGCATTTTATTTACAATATGGGTAAATTTTTAAAGGAAGTTTGTCCTTTATGATTATTTTTGCGTCTAAGAAGCGATTAAATTTATTTTAAATTGGAATCCCATGGAAATAAGGCTATTATATCAAATTATTAATTTATTTTCAAGTGTGAACCAAATCAACTTTTTTTAATTTGTTACCTGGCTCGCCCGTTTCCGAACATCTTCCTGAGACTTTTCTCTTGGTAGGGTCGCAACACGGCTGTTGGTTTCAGGTCGATGTTGATATCAGGATTGACGGTGTCATTGCGGAAATCGTACTCCGCTAGTAATGGGTGCTCTAGTTCGATGCAGCGTTTTTGTATAACCTTCAATCATTTGTAATTATTAATACCTATTACATACTATCAGACAACGGGGGTCGGTTTATCCAATAGCATATTTGTATCGACAAGTTAAATAATATTAATGTTATAAAAATCTAATAAAGTCTTAAGTTTCTAATATAATTTGTATATTCTTGCTATGTGTACCTACTTAGTTAGCATTTAGCAATATGATCTTAATCACGCAAGTCCTAGACTAGCGCCTATTACGCCTCCACATTTTTTTAAAAAAGGCTAGGCTATCCTAAAACCTGGCCGTGTAATAAGATTTAAGATACCTAAGGTTGATTGTCGCAATTTTTTCAATAAGGAATTTTTTGAAATAGGGTAGTTTAAAACGCCTTTAAGGTGCTCACACACACACTGCTCGTTCTCTCTGGTATGCAGGCTTTGCAAGGTGTAGGTACCTAACCTCTATCTTGTCGGGGTCAACTTCAAACGCGACCGCGGTGTTGGCGGTGAGCTCCGTGGTCTCGTCCTCCTCGTCATCCTTGTCCAGCTGTTGGTAGAACTGGCTGATGTCATCTGGAACGGCGCCGTTTGCAGTTGGTTTCTCCTCACCTATAGAATTAATTCATAGTTTTGTTTTTTTTTTTGGCAGGATTATTTGGTGTTATTTTATTTAGATTTTTTCATCAATTACTGAAAAATAAAGCCGGCAACAAAACGCGTGGAACGTCTCAATAGGTTCACCAAGCTCCAAGATACCTTGGAACAACCCATACTAATACATTTAGTTCCGAACTAAGCAAATTATAGTATACTATGGATATTTTATTGCGAAATAATTTTATTTTCGCATATTGTTTCATAAGTATTGTTACTAAAAATAAAAAAAATGAGTATTCAAAGTTATTATATGTATATAAATACTTGGTTTTCCAGCAGAATTTGGCAGGTTAGAAGGCGCGGCGGCGGCGGCAGTGGGCAGCAGCGAGTCATCGCCGTCGCGCCGCAGCCTGCACTGCTGGATCACCGGGTCCCGCAGCAGCTTGTGAAGGACTTCCACGTGCTTGCTTTCTACTAGGTATCTGACAAAGACGATATATTGGAGTGAAACGACTATAAACGGATTTAGGTCTCGTATTTTATTTTATTAGTTGACGTTTCGAAAATATTTAAATTCGTAGCATGACTACTACTACATTGACGATAGTTACGCTAGTCACGCGAAGGCATCAGAAATGATTAAAGACGAATATTATAATCTCACGGATTAACCTAATACCTTTTTCTGGAACCAACTATTTTTGTATGATTCTAAGATTTGGATTTTTTTTGGATTTCATATGTTATCTATACTAATATTATAAAGAGGAAAACTTTGTTTGTTTGGTTGTAATGAATAGGCTCAAAAACTACTGTTGGGAATTATTTCACGGTTGGGAAGCCATGTTCACCCTGAGTAACATAGGCTATAGAATATTTCGAAAAAAATTAGGGATCCGTGCAAAGCGGTGTAAAATAAGTTTGGCTTGACTGCGAAGATACTTATCAAGACCTAATTGTTTTAGAGATACCTATTATAACTGGCAAGTCTTAGTCACCTGTTATGTTTTAGAACGAGTTTCACTTTTCCATATGACAACGTACAGAGTGTGATGAATTCTATAATACCAGCAGGCACTGCACATTTACTGAGCCTTTGCAGGTATTCTATGATATCACCTGTTTGCAAACCAACAGATACAGCTGCATATAAACTATAGGCTGTTAACTTGTATTCATGAATGTGTTGTGGTCTGAAAAATGGAAAAAAAATCAGAAATATAATATAGTAAAATCAGTGCAAGTTTACTACATATTTTGTAAATTGTTCAAAAATTATAAATTCAGAGGGACTATTTTTTTCCTTTAAGTTTTAAATCAATGTTTGAGGATTTTGTGATTCCCTTTATTCTCAAAGCTGAAGAGATTTTAATTTAACTTTAGAATAAGTGTTTTGTATAAGTAATAATTATGCAGCAAATTACATGATTAAAAGTATTTAAACTAAAGCAAAACATAGATACCTCTACTATGTACACATACAATAAGATACATATTAATATTATATACATGTATATTCTGATGATCACAAATATACTGACATAAAAAAGTGCAGGTTAACTAGTTAGGGGTTGTTAGTTTATTAATGACATAATGTCTACTTGAAGATATTATAATTATATCTTCAAGATAAAAGATATTTTTTTATAAGCACAGATTACTTTACCTCTGTAAGTATTAAATAAACATATAGGTATGTTTCGAATTACTGAATTCTCTACAACGAAATATAATATCCCTTCACAATACTACTCTAGTATAGATACTCATGCTCAATAAAGAAACATCTGGCAAATGTCTCATTAAAAAGATTAATTACCGGCACACAGGTTCTGCAATAGCAATTAAGAAATCATGTGCATGTTTGTAGACTGGTGAGAATGCCTCCAGGAATATATGGCCATTAGGTGCTACCCAGAGAGGACGACTGGCATTATCTGGTTTTAGTGCCATTTGACTCCTAAAAGCAAATAAAAACTAAGTTTAAGATTAGTTAATATAACAATGTTATAGCACATTGGAATGGAACTATATAATGGATAAAACTCATCTAAATTTTATTTTATTTGCTAACATTTCAAAAGTTTGATAGTCCTCATATACATAGCCAATTGAGCTGACAATAGTCCAAAACTCTATATCCTCTATATGAGTGTTAAATCCATTATAATTGTTTCATTACAATATGTAATAACTGCAGCAGAAACGATTAACGTTATACCACTTCTGTAAAGTAAGTATACAAATATTACAAAAATACAAAATATTATTCATTAGCTAATAACAGAATGTTTTAGTTATGTACATGGTGGTAAGTGACTCTCCTTTCCAATTTCAAATATTTCCAAGATGTTATTTAATCTTTTAAAAAATGTTGAAAATCAACATTGTCTTGATAGATGTATCAATATTTCATTGCACCTGTAATCTTTGGCACCAAATTCATCTTCTGGCACTTGATCATTCTTTTCGGCATCCTGCATGGCAGCTCCTGGCACTCCAACATTGTCCGGGATGTCATCATCCACTAAATCTATAGTCAAATCCTCCTCTACTTTCTTTTTCTTTCCTACAAAACATATACAACAAGAACATAATTTCTAACATCTATAACATAACATACGTATATAAATAATAGTAATATATTGTTTCAATTCATATTAAATATTGTGAAATAACTTACCTGATCTATCACTGCTTGATTGCTTATTAGAGTCGTATTTCTTGATTTTTTTAGGTGGTCCCATGTCTATTTTTTAACTAAGCCTTCACGTTAACACTTTATTAAATAGGTAAAGAAAAGAAAAGAAATTTAAAAAGTAAATTATCTTAATACAAATTAACTTCCGACGTGGGTTTTTTATTTAATATATTACCACTGTTTTTATAATTTAATTAACGACCACATAAAATTGCTATTCTGCTTTTATGTATTATAATTTTCTTCTCAGTTTTAAATAGACTTGAAATCATAATACACATACCACAAGTGCAAGATAACGAATGTCAGTATTGACACTTGACAGTTAACATCACAGACATGTTATAGGCCAATGTGTGTTATTAAAAAAAAAAGTTATTTTTTCGTTACATTTCCTCTTTTTGACTTAAAATTTAAATGATTTAGTTTGAACCTAACTAACATCAAATTAAATTAAACAAAGATATTCTTTTTAAATAAAAGAATATTGATTACAAAAAAAAAGCCATGAGTCCGTGACAAACAATGTCAACAATCGTAACCGGCATGGCAAGTATTGGCAAGGAAAGAAAAGAACCACTAGTGACTAAGTAGATCTAAAAAAATAATACCCAATCACTCTTTGTTTTTATCTTAGAATTTAATAAGTAATAGCTTCAATACTCACCAATCCACGTAAATCTGCATGACTATGGAGTTTCTATGTACGACTGTTATATTCGTTTATTTATTTTCTGTTTGGAGTTACGTCTCACTTCACGAATCATCCGTCCCTGACTCATAGAAGAGTTAGTTTGTTAACGCCAGATGGCGATACAGTCGTCAGCTCGAGATAGCTCACCAATTTAAGAAAATTCAGTTAGATCAGATGCTAGACGGAACCATGGTGTCTTTGGATGTGGATTTTCAGGAAGGGTGTCTCATTTCTAAGGCTTCAGAAGATGTATCCCGCGAAGGATAGGTAGTAGTATAGGTACACACGTGCAGTACGCCATTTACCTTTGTAGCGGCTAAAATATAGGTCAATCACATAGCGTCGGTGCGACTGCAATAGCGCGTAAGAGCAATTTGCAATACCTACCACGTATCAGAATTTTTTTTTTTTAGGAGGATGAAATAATTGGCGCAAAAACTAATTTTTGTGACTTGTAAATACGCGCTCTTACGCGCTATTGCAGTCGCACCGACGATAGGTAGGTAGGACCAGGTATAAATAGGACATACCTAGGTAAGTACATAATTAGAGGTTATCTAGTTCGAATTTTATTTAAAAATATTTTTTGTATTAAGTCAAATAAACGAGAGATGATATAATAATATAATAACTTATTTAATAATTTAATAGTCCGGTAAAATTAGACCGAAAAAAATGTTTTTATATAGGTATATTATAATTTTACCGGACTACAACAAACGCACGTCTGTTTACCTTGAGTGAAGGTAGGTACATAAATTCCCATCAAGTTGGAAATTAGTAAACAAAGTTGTTAAAAGAATAATTAAAAATAACTTGTGAAAACTCCCTATCATGTATGTTAGGTTGAAAGATACTTACCTATCTACTTAAATTAATTTTTGAATCTACACGACCTAATTTCAATTACTTACCTACCTGTTTATCGGCATTGACATTGTTTACCTATTTTAAAATTTGACTTTTCACAGCCTAGATTGTTCAAATCTACGTATGTTCGTCGTTCTCTCATAATGGATTCCTATAGTGTTCCTACTGCCTTAGGTGTAAAATAGTTTACTATTGAATAATTTCTGTTGTCTTCGATAAACCCAACCACTCCATCAAATTTGATAAAGCCCAGGTCCTTGCGAAGGAAGTCCGTTACTTACCTAGGATTCTTCGCGAGGCAATTGAAATTCAAAAACACCCGAATTTCAATAGGGAAGATGGTTTCTCCGTTCCAGCAGCTTGGGATCCAGTAGTCCACCTCATGAAATCCTAAGCGGACATAAGACTGCATAGACTTAATTATACCTGCCCAAAAAAGTGACTTTCTACTGAGTTTCTTGCGGCGTTTCTTTTCAGTAATGATGGTCTTTCCGAAGCGCTAGTAACGCCTCCTATTAGGTTTTAATTGTACTGTATAATAGTAATTTTTTTGCGTAAAATGTAACAGAAATATTTTTTTTATAACTTAGAACAGGAGGAACATACTTCAATTTTGTAATTTAATAAATAAGGTAGTTTGCTGTATTAATCACTTTAATAGCATAAGACTAATTTTGTCAGCTCAGTCGTGCTTACGTGCACGATTATGGAATTTGTAAAGGCTCCGAAACGTCAGCCAATAAAAATAAAATACGCGAGTTAAATCCGCTAAAGTTGTTTCATTCCAATAGTTTACTATTGACCAAGTTTTAGTAGGTATATGTTGTTAGGCATGTCATAGAGACTAGCTGGGTTTTTAGTGCTCGACTTTGTATGGGAACCCTGCACTTTTTGACTATGCGATGAAACTTGGCACAGTTGATCCTTAGGTAGTCCTGAGTGAATTTAGACCGGTAGCCATCAGTAGCCCCCCCGCATTTTGTGGGGGGAGGGGGGCAAAGTTCGATCCTGCCGCGCTTTAATTGAAGCAATATTTTTCTCAAACTATAGTAATTATGTGGTGCGATATATCATTTTCGGATAAATTAGGGATGAGGAATTCACTTTTTGAATAAAAACAATGCACTTTCTTACAAAAATAATTAATAAAGTAGAAAAAACTAGAAATTGATTTTTGATTTTTTTTATATAACTGCCTATATTTTTACTAAGTATGACAAAAATCTCAAAACTAAAAATACGATCGGAAAGCTACACTAATTAGCTTTTTAAAAATATATAACTTTATATATAAATAATTTAATTCATAGGAGGAAAAAAAAATATTAATTGTCGGTCAGGGTGCTCTCAATGGGTGTTCGTCCGTGAAGTAGGGTTAGGTATTGTTTTAAACACACAAATAGTGCACATATTTTATAGTTTTAAATACAGTTGATCCTTAGGTAAACCAGAGTGAATTTAGACCGGTAGCCATCAGTAGCCACCACGCATTTAGTGGGGGGAGGGGGGGAAAGTTCGACACTTCCGCGCTTTAATTGAAGAAATATTTTTCAAAAACTATAGTAATTAGGTGGTGCGATATATCATTTTCGGATAAATTAAGGATGAGGAATCTATTTTTTGAACAAAAACAATGCACTTTCTCACAAAAATAATTAATAAAATAAAAAAAACTAGAAATTGAAATTGGAGTTTTTTTATATAATTACCTATTTTATATTACGTATAACAAAAATCTCAAAACTAAAAATACGATCAGAAAGCTAGACTTATTAGCTTTTTAAAAACATACAACTTTATATATAAATAGTTTAATACATAGGAGGAAAAAAATAATATTAAGCATCGGTCAGGGTGTTTTTAATGCATGTTCGTCCGTAAAGTAGGGTTGGGTGTTGTTTTAAACACACAAGTGGTGCAAATATTTTATAGTTTTAGGGTTCTTAATATTATAAATATATAACTGAAAAGATCAAACTTTTAAACCAAAGCAATCAATAAATACAGCCGTAATGTCGCAAACCGCCGCTAATTTCAAAATACTCGCAAGGGAATTAAAACCTACAGGGTACTTCCCGTGAACTCAATGTCGTGAAATTTGGTACAAAGTAAGGTCTTATAACACAGATAAAGGAAAAATTGCTAAAAGTATACATTTAGTTACATTATGCAATAATAATATTTTTAAACTTATATACTTACCAAATTTTTGATACTCGCAAAAATCAAAATGTATACCTAGAGTACTTCCCATGAACTCAGAATTTTGAAATTTGGTACGCAGCACCATCTTATAACACAGATAAAGGGGAAATCGCAAAAACTATACATTATTAGTTATGTTAAATAACAAAAAATACTTTAAAACTCATACACCTATTTTTTGATAACCGCGAGGGAATCAAAACCTACAGGGTACTTCCTGTGAACACAGAATCATGGAATTTGGGACGAAGCAACGTCTTATAGCACAGATAAAGGGAAAATTATGAAAACCATATATTTTTAGTGAAATTGTATAAAAAAAATATTTTTAAACTTATACACCTAATTCTCGACACTCGCAATGAAATCAAAACCTATAGAGTATTTCCCGTGAATGCAGAATCATGAAATTTGGTACGAAGCAATGTCTTATAGCACAGATAAAGGGAAAATTGCAAAAACTATAAATTTTAAGTTACATCATATTATAATAAAATATTTTCAAACTTATATATACTTAATTTTCGACAATCGCAAAGGAAATATAAACTACAAGGTACTTCCCATGAACTTAGAAACTTTAAATTTTATACCAAGCAACATCTATTAGCACAGATAAAGGGAAAATTGTGAATACCATACATTTTTAGTTACATTAATATAATATAAATATTTTTAAACCTATTTACCTACAGGTTTGGACGGTTCCCACTGTGCGCGAGACCGACTCGCACTGGGCCAGTATTTTTAGGTAGGTAGGTACATTTATTTGAGTTTCGGTTGTAAAGTAAAGAAAGTTAATGAATAAATAAAAATACTGCGGCAAATGTAAATGCACAAGAACTGCAGGTTAAATGTTTAGACCTTACCTCTGTGTCTATAGTGGATCTTGTGATACCTTAGTACAAATTAAATATATAACGAAGTATTTACATAGAAACGGGTCTTTGTTTCATTAAAGGTAGTAAAAAATCTAAAACTATAAAATATTTGCACCACTTGTGTGTTTAAAACAACACCCAACCCTAATTTACGGACGAACATGCATTAAAAACACCCTGACCGATGCTTAATTTTATTTTTTCCTCCTATGTATTAAACTATTTATATATAAAGTTGTATGTTTTTAAAAAGCTAATAAGTCTAGCTTTCTGATCGTATTTTTAGTTTTGAGATTTTTGTTATACGTAATATAAAATAGGTAATTATATAAAAAAACTCCAATTTCAATTTCTAGTTTTTTTTATTTTATTAATTATTTTTGTGAGAAAGTGCATTGTTTTTGTTCAAAAAATAGATTCCTCATCCTTAATTTATCCGAAAATGATATATCGCACCACCTAATTACTATAGTTTTTGAAAAATATTTCTTCAATTAAAGCTCGGAAGTGTCGAACTTTCCCCCCCTCCCCCCACTAAATGCGTGGTGGCTACTGATGGCTACCGGTCTAAATTCACTCTGGTTTACCTAAGGATCAACTGTATTTAAAACTATAAAATATGTGCACTATTTGTGTGTTTAAAACAATACCTAACCCTACTTCACGGACGAACACCCATTGAGAGCACCCTGACCGACAATTAATATTTTTTTTTCCTCCTATGAATTAAATTATTTATATATAAAGTTATATATTTTTAAAAAGCTAATTAGTGTAGCTTTCCGATCGTATTTTTAGTTTTGAGATTTTTGTCATACTTAGTAAAAAATATAGGCAGTTATATAAAAAAAATCAAAAATCAATTTCTAGTTTTTTCTACTTTATTAATTATTTTTGTAAGAAAGTGCATTGTTTTTATTCAAAAAGTGAATTCCTCATCCCTAATTTATCCGAAAATGATATATCGCACCACATAATTACTATAGTTTGAGAAAAATATTGCTTCAATTAAAGCGCGGCAGGATCGAACTTTGCCCCCCTCCCCCCACAAAATGCGGGGGGGCTACTGATGGCTACCGGTCTAAATTCACTCAGGACTACCTAAGGATCAACTGTGCCAAGTTTCATCGCATAGTCAAAAAGTGCAGGGTGTCGAGCACTATTTCCCTAGCTAGACTGCTTCCCGAGCGTTTCGGGGTCCTGGTGAAATGTCTTGAAATATACTAAATCGGTGCTGGTATCCGGAAGTAATTACCGATGGGTAGTCGACCTTAAGGCAGCACAGGTAATAACAAATTTCCGAAGATCTTTTGCTAGTGCTCACTTACGCATTATAAGAGACGTTGAAATCAGTTTCACGTTTAGCCTTTTATACTTATTGGGAGTCAAGAAGTTTAACTAAAAACACTAAGTAGTTATAATAATTTACATTTAATAGTAGGTAGGTACCTACACAAAATGCATTAGTTTTTTCAGTTTTGGATTAGATAAAGATGAAAAAAAAAAACATATTTAATTATTGGTAGGTCATAATTTAATGCAGTTTTTTTATTAGTAACATTCTGCTCCTGTTTTACTTATTTTATATGACAATGGAATATTGTTCGTTATCTAGATAATTAGTATTTTGAAACTATTTTAAACAACTTTTATATTTTATTAGCAATTTGTACAATGGCTGCATTATCACCCTTATCAAATTTGTAGAAGGCTATAAACAAGGTGACAATAGGTAGACACAAACATTTATAGCAAGGCCTGGGAACTTTTCGTCTGCCGACATTAGACACGGTTTTCCAATCAGTCAAATGCCTTGATTGCAATTAAAACAATACATTAAATAAAACATTGCAAATCAAGGTCTTAAACTAAACCAATATAGTAGATATAAAGCACCAACCAATTTAGCCAGTCGGCCGAAGAAAAGTTTTAACGAACCTAAGAAGTAGTTCATTTTTGTTCTATGACTAGTACTTACAGTGGCGGAAAGAGTACTGGGATGTTCAACATACAAAATAACATTTATTTTCAATATTTCTCAGTTTCTAATTTGACTTTGAAATTGTATTAACATTTACATTAATTTATTTATATATTCTACGGAAAAATATCGATTGCAATATAAATGAAAAAATATGGTCAGTTAGATGGGACTTTCATAGCACAATGTCACGCCTGGAATCTTAGCTATTACTCGCGAATCTTTATATTATGTACTATTAACCAGCTCATGTAAAAAAACCGTCAGTGTGTTTAGAGTGTATATGCGATAGTTATTGTCAAAATCACATAACACAGAAAATTAAATTATCCTTCATTTGGATACTGGACGTGACACTTATCTATTAATAACTTCAAGTAACAAAAAAAAAAGATTCCAAACACAAATGTTCTGACTCCGTTTATAAATAGTATTTCATCTAATTTAATATCGTTTGCCAAATAGCTGCCCTGGGCGATGACACCCGAGTCGGGAATCAGGATATTTATGTCTGGTTATATAAATAATAAATATCTACTTTACATCTAATTCAATCATTCTTTTAAAATAAAATATGAATAATGAGATTTGTATTGTCCGCGTTTTCTTTCAATTTCATGTGGTCGCCGGTGGGCGCAGCAGTATTATCGAGAAGATTTTCAACATAAATATGGAATGTAGTAAACGCTCAATTGAAAAGACCCTCAGATTCTGGCAAATGGCCATATTAATCTACTATTAAATTAGATACAATATTTACAATACAATAGGCGCTAGGTATACTTGCATTTATGCAACTGATTTAAGATATGTAATTTTATAAACAATTATAAATAAATATAAAAGTTGTTTAAACACAGATTTATAGCTGCTGAATAGAAATAAAATTTTACAATGGTTACTTAAACATGAAACTGTACACTGCAAGGACATTAGCTTATTGACTGACCTTTTCCATAATATACAATATCATCAAGGTTACAATCGAAAGATTCATTAAATATTATATGCTTTTAATTGTTTCTATTTGAATTAAATTTACCTAAGACAACATTCTTCAATGTAGACTTTATAGTGTTATATCTTTTTATTTATTTCAGTCTTAGTTTTTGCGAAACTCAAGAACAATGCGAGGAACACGGACGCACACGCTAAACGACGCGATATACCTACAACACAACTAGCGGGCAGTGAAACCTCGTCTTATGAACATAACTTCTCAATAGAAACAATTATCTCTATGTCTAAACCGATTAAAGTATTAAGACTAGTTACGCTCGCAGCGGTCGGAAGCCGCGCCTCGCCGTCAGCCGTCACTCGACTCACTCGCAGTCAATCACTGCATTCCGCAGTCCGCGCAACACGACCCTATCGCACATATCACAAACGCGTTCGCGCTCCGCGACCCGGCGTCTCAGCGTAGGCCTCGAGTCCCAAATAAATAAATACCAAGTCTATAATACTCCGGGACGCGCGTGCACTTCGGCGAGTCTGATCGTCCCGATAATGGAATGTAAGCGTGATATGATAGAGGGGTACGGAGGCCGGGTGACGTCACGCGTCGGGAGGAGGTGTGGGGGGCGCGCGGCGGGGCACCATCACGCAGGGCGGCGGCGCGCTGGCCGGCAGGAAGGGCGGCGGCGGCCGCGCGCCCATGCGGCCCCACCATCGAGTCGCTTTCTGCAGCAGTCCGTCCTTCTTGCCTGTGCCCGCGCCCCCGCCTCCCCCGCCGCCGCCAGTACCCGCGCCTCTCCGCGCAGGCGTGTCTGCGCCGGCCCACTCGGGCACGTCGCTCACGCACTTGTTCGGTGGAGGTTGAAAGCTTCTCATCAGCTCGGCTTGCTGAAACGGAAATAAACCGACCAGTTAATAAAATGAACTCACCGTCTTAAAAGGATGCAATCGTTCATGTAGGTGCTTACGTAATACTTGCACGGCCCCGCACGAGTGGTTTGTTATATTATTTCAAATATATTGTAGTGTTCAAGTACCCCAGATATGAAAAGGACTTAGAGCGTTATAGGCTATATCTTGGCTGTTATTATATTAAGTATAGGTAGTAAAAGTAAATATTTAATATGTCATAGACTAATACCATACCATACAACATTTACATCAGGAATAATAACAAATATCCCTTTATACAGCCTTATAAACGTTCATGTTTATAATATTAGTAGGGTACACGAGTAGTAGAAAAACACACCCACAGAATAATACTTAGGCTAAATATGTATTTCTCATGTTAAACGCAACGATTTGCGACAGGTTTGATATTATGTTCACTACGTATCAAACATATTTTATACGAAGGAGCTGACCAATAATTATGTATTTAATTATATCTGTCAATGTTGTGTTTAAACCTATGTTAAGTCATTTTAATAAAAAAAACTTATTTTTTAACTTTGGAGAGAAAGAGTACTAAAATAATGCCTATGTGCGTGTTGTGTGTACTGTAGCGATTTAGCGATATAAATTTACTAAAAATTTCGTGTAGTAAATATACTACACGATTTTACCTACTATGGTAATGGTGCCATGATAATAAAAACCTGTATTAGGTAGGCAAACTAAGCGAAAATACACAAATTTATAAATATGAAAGTTGGATTGTTAGTTTGTTCATTAAGGCCTAAGCGCTAAATGGGTTGGAGAAATTATAGACATGTACGAGATCTTTGAAAAGAACATAGGATATATTACCTAACATATAATAAAATGTCGGTACCTACGTTAGAAATTAAAATTAATAAATATCGCGTGACAGTTACTTAAACAATAACCAGATTGCCTAATATATGGCTTAATATGGAAAACGCAATAGATGAACTTTACTTGTAAAGTTGTACCCCTAGACAGGTGTCAACCAATGCAAAATTACTTAAAGCTGACGAAAAGTCACGTAGTCAGATATCGTTCACTTTAATAAATTTTATACAATTTTACATTCGATCGTTATTATCAAATGGCACTTGTCGTGCCCTTATGAATATCCACGATTACGTAGTAGGTACTAACTACTTTCACAGTGCGACAAATTGTAGATGATACAGTCTACCAGATTATTCAGCATCTCAAGATTAGATTACAATTCTTTAATATAATTACTTAATTATTGGTCGACCGATTTAATAAAAGTTTCGTATTCTATTGACTATGTCGAAGTAAACATTACTTCATGGCATCATAGTCCTTGAACTTTATTTTACTATATAATTAAAATAAAAATGTTACAAGATAACCGTTGATATGTACAAAGTTCGAAGTAAAACACAAGCAATGTGCGTGATTATCATAATAGCACATGCCAATGGGAACAGTCTAATCGACCTTTTTGCTCATTAAACACTGGATGAATGATATCGAGGGTCAGGGATCAGGGAACTTAAAATAGCACAATGTATGTCTCATATACTTAATTTGTCTTGTATACTTAATATTTATCTTTCACTAAGGTGTATTTTTTTCGCTGAAACATATTTTATGTAGTAATAATGATTATTAGATAGGATAGCATACCAATGGTTTGGTGGTTAAGAAATCAAGTACCTATAGTGAATTATTTAGTTAATAATATGCTATCGCATGCTAATGTTTTCTTTCATTCATTAGAGGTGAGATAAAAAAAAAAATCTTCATTGATATTTTTTTTTCATTTCATTTTAATTGATGGTGTCTTTGCACTGACATTTCCATATATTAATCCTATAGCGCCTCCTTAGATACGAGTAACTGAAAGCTTCACTACTCATACAAATCGTAACGTTAATGTAAACATGATCGAGAAGTTTGTTGTGCCTTGCAGTTCTCTCTAAGGTACAGAGTAGGTGGCAGGTAGGATGTGTTTACCTGATAAGGGACTCGTAGTTGGAGATGCGCGTCCTGCCCGTACTCTCCGTCGGGCAGCTGTATGCTGGGCGGCAGGCCCAGGCGTTCGGCGGCGGCAGCGGACCGCGCTCGCGTCTCCTGCTCCACCATCTCTTGGATGCGCCCCACCATCGCCTGTATCCGCTGCTGCTTCTCCCATTCCCTGGAAGTAAACAGTTGGAAATTAAAAAATATCATGCGAATTATTTAAAACAATCACAGGGAAATGTGGTAACTGAACTGTTACAAGTAAGCGAAAACCAATTTTAATATTAGATTTGGTACTAGTGAGCGCAAGAAGTCAATCGAGATTCAGAAAAAAGCTTTCGAACATAGTACCTAAATACTAGCTTCCGAAATACTTAAATAAATAATAATGAAAACTTCGAAAACTTTCAAAATACCATAACTAATTTTGAGAATGATTTTGGGCCAATTCTTACTTTATTATGTAGTTCCATACGTCATATTTACTTAATGTTAATTTACGTAAATCTCACGCTATACTAAAGTGACTGACTTTAACGTTAGAATATTATCAGATCAGTCGTACTACGAATATGGGAACTGTTTTCGAAACGTCAACCAATAAAATAAAATACGCGTGTTAAGTCCGTTTATAGTTGTTTTATTTCAAAACAGGACCTAAGTACTTCCATAAATAAAGGAACTAAAGTGCATGTGGCTTCGGCATTCGCAGGGTGCCAACCCCTGGTGTATACACATTGTTTTTGGTAACAGGTAGGAAAAAAATGCCATTTGTACATAAAATAAATATGAAGGCTACACCTGTTTCGTGTGGGAGTAGGCAGACTACTTTGATTAAAGTTTACATGTTGGTAAAAATTTCAATATAATTTCTCAATGTCTTAATTTTTTGCACCTATAGAAACAATATTTCAAAACAAAAAGAATGAGGTAACAATATAAATAAATTGAACCTCAAATAATAGGTATAGTAAACCTTCGTAGTACATATACCTACCTAGGTAAGTTAAATTTTTGTTATCTCGCTATTTAAAAAATGCTAACAAAAAAATTTATCATAGACCTCACCCGACAGCGGCGACGGTTTTTTATTGGCTTAAGTCAAAATTGACATGGCTATGGGTTGTGATTATTGGATATGAATAGGCATGACGAATATTCTTTTTTTCTTTGTCTAACAAGTATATATCCAAAAAATATTGCACACGTATTTTTTCTAATCGACCAATAAATGCCAAAGATAAGCGCTTCCAAAGTTCGGGAGCGGGGGCTTGTGACGTAGGTATAAATTGTACCATATCATGAAGTCACGAGCCTCCACTCCCGAACTTTAGAAGCATTTATCTTGGGCATTGTTTATTTGTTTGAGAAAAGAAAAAATACGTGTCGAATAATGTCTAATAATCTAACTGACAGACTAAATAGAATTTCGTTTTCTTTACCCAGTTGTCATCCCTATTAGTCCAGATTAACTCGAGGGTTTTATCTGGCTTTGATCAATACGACATGTCCGAACGTTTTGTGTTGTTATACTATTTATTTCTGCTACAAGTAAATGTAGTATGGTATGTGAATACTCACGTAGAATGGTGATGCCGGTCGTGACGCAGGCGCGGCCCCCCCGGCGCGCCCAGCCGCTCCATGCCCGCGCACCCCGGCACTTGTACCGAGAGCATCTGCAAATCACAACACACTGCTCTCATTTATGTGGTCCACTTTAATATTAACCTATTATCTACGATTTGATTCCTCCTTCACTCATCTGGATGATCAGTGAGAGCAAAATTTTTTTGAAAAGTTTTTTAGAAAAATGTGGAGGTTTTAATGGGGGAGATTATCAGTTTGCAGTTTTCTCTACATGGTTTTATTGTAGGCACAGATATTTGCCTATTTCAAAATAAATTTCTGTTGGACAACTTACGAAGTGATTGTGGAGATAGGTACTTATGCAGGAAAAAGCTGGCTCGTAGGCCTTACTTTGCTCATCACTGACCCACATACCTAATGAGGGACATTGAGGGGTTAAACATTAAAGCCAAGCATCTAACTAAAAATACCTACCTAGGATTGAACAGAAAAAAAAAGTATACAATAGTATACATGGAACCTGTATTGGCTTTTTATTTTTAATTAACTAATTTCTTTATAAGAGGAGAGTTTTGAAATAGTAGGTAAATATATATATAAATATTATAATACATATATATATATATATATATATTTACCAAAAATAGGTATTTACCTACTATTTCAAAACTCTTCAAACATTTTAATAACACTTCTGCTCTTAATAACATTGTAACATGTCCATGGAATTTCCGAGTCATACAAGGGTAGGTATTGGATGATGAAATAATCATCATTTATTTAATAAGACACAGAAAAAAAAGGAAACTAAAAGGACTTTTACAGTTTTACACTACTTTCTGCAAAAAACTATTAACTAATATTTGGAATAAAAGAAATCTATGTTGGATTAAAACAGTTATAACCAATTTAACTCATATAAGATTTATGGTGAATGGTGATGTTTTGAAAACTATACAATTCACAATAGTCACTCACTGCAATAAGAATAACATATAACTAACTACTTATATATATTACCAAATAGAATATTTAATTAAGCATGACATGGTGTATCTACATGTCATCAGATAGAATTGTGAAAGGTATTTAATTAAATCATGTTATTTCAACAATACCTACTGTTTATAAAGTGCAGCAGAAAAGCCCACAAGAAACAGTACACTTGCATTTCCATGCACTAGTAGGGGACTTAGTATTGTATGTATGTACTTAATATTGCTGTTTTTATGTGTTTTTTTTTAAATGACTTAATATCACGGTATTTGCTTATTAGGTTACTGATTGGGTAGAAGGTAATATGTGCATTTTTTACAAGAAAATAAATATTTTAGTTTAATTATCGCTGCTGATAATGTCATTATTGCAGTGTAATATTAACATAATTTACACAGAACAGATGCCAGCCTTCATCACAATAACCTAGTATGTTTTCAGAATTGTAATATCTGGGGTAAGTAATAGGGTATTCTATTTTTATGGTCAGTTCTGTTATTATCAATCTTCATAAAGGTATGCAAAGTAAGTAGGTACTACAACTGACATATAACAAGATAAGGAACAATATGAAAGTGTGATAATACATCACATAAGATAAGAACAAGATATGTAGGTAACTAGTTTAAATAATACAGTTATACACTTATTTTGATTTTGATCAGAAGTGTCTTAATATAGTCACTGTTATTAAACCTTTAAACTTTTTACTTTACTTGTTATGTACACAGCGAAAGGTTATTTTAATTCTATAAATTTATTGAAATCAGTGATAAACAAATATATAATTTACTAGCTGTGCCCGCGACTTCGTCCGCGTGGAATTTAAGTACTGGGACATAAGTATGGATAATTAAAGATTTTTTTCTAAAATGAGTTACTCTTTATTACATAAGCTATCTGCCAGTGAAAGTCCCGTCCAAATCAGTCCAGCTGTTTTATAGATTAGCCGGAACACACAGATAGACAGACAAATAATATAAACAATATAATATAGGTATGTATTTAATATTTCAAATGTAAATTATAAAATGTCTTTATAAACCACATTAACAGTTTTTCCTTCTGGGGCTAATATGAAAAGGTTATCCGCATTACTAACCCGCGAGCAAGCCACGTATAGTTGGCCGTGTGAAAAACAATTCGACCTGAGATCAACTCCAACAGCCTTTAGCGTCTGCCCCTGAGACTTGTTAATTGTCATAGCAAAGCAAACGGACACTGGAAATTGTGTCCGTTTGAATTGGAATGGGAAATTGTTGGGGATGATTGGTATTCGTGGTATGTATACAGTTTCACCTGCACTACATCCAGTAAGAATCTCAGCTTCGATTAAGTTTCTTTGTAAAGAAGTTACTCTAAGTCGGGTTCCATTGCACAATTTAGGCGGAATAAGATTTCTCAATAGCGATGCGTTGTAAGCGTTTCGTCTGGGCATTTTTAAAATCAAAGCAAATACATACAATAATACATATATTTATTTCAATAAATCTACGTAGGCAATATTTTTTTAGATTATAGATTATATCCGATATTTTTCAACTAATTCACAAAGCAAGTTCAGAGTCCGTATTTTCATATCCAAGTATAACATGAAAATCATCAACTAACCGAATCGCAAGACAAACAAAATTAAATAGTTTTAAACGTAGAGAAACAACCAGTTTGTATTTATTATACTTTTCAGAGAAAAAGTTATAGCGCGTTTTAATTGCCTTGAGGCGCCATCTAGTACTATATTATGTAACTATAAAATCTCCTATAGAAAAATTACCTTTAAACTTTAAAAGACGATAGCTTTTTTATTTGACATCCGATTTTGATGAAACAAAGCCTATATGTTGCTCAGGGAAGAGCTTAATCTATTAGTGAAAGCCGCGTCAAAATCTGTTCAGTAGTTTTCAAGATTAGCGAATACATACAGACAGACAGACAGAAAAGAAAATCTAAAAAATCATTTTTGTGTTCTGTTACTCTTTTATTATTGCCCACACCCATTTTTTGTTAAAAATTTCAATTGTACAGACACGCGGTTTCTACTGTTTTATTATATGTAAGATTTTTCAAGACTAAAGAAATAGTCAACTTACTGCTGTTTGACTATAAGAGAATATCTTTATGTCTATAAATAATATGAATATTTTGTAATCATTTTAATCTAGTTTGCCTAATATTTATGTTGAAACAAAGTCAATGTAGTACCTATGTAGTATGGAATACCTATAGTTGGCAGGTATTGACATTGTTTTTATTAATCCTTTTAAATTAAACCCAAGACAGACACACACAGGACATATAGGTACAGGTATTAGGGATAATAATGTGCTATTAATTGTTTCATGATAATATAGAATTTCAATTTGTAAAACAGTTTTATTGTTGTTGTAGGTACCTACTACTTGCAGTCGAATATTGTACATATTGTTGATGAATTAATTAATGATGTAAATATTGTCTGCAAAAATATTTGTTAGTGTGACTTTATGCACATATCAGTTGATATGTCACGACTATAGAGAGAGATGATTACGGAACTGTCTGTCATGAAAATTTATTTAAATTCACACAAACAACGTCTGGGTGTGACGTTGCTATCGGCGCGCCTCTTATCACTTGGCATGCTCCCGCCGTCTCGACTCTCGCGGACGGCCGAGCTGCCGAGCTACCGAGCTGCCTTGGGCCTCACTTCACTCGTTTCCACTACGAATCTAGGCTCGAATATCTTCACTCACATTCTTTTTACTAACATTATCGATTCGCTCACAGTATAACGTCCGTAATATTATTAGTTCTAATGTAAAAGCGAAGTCAATGTAGGTAGTGTTTTCGATATTTGATCAACCTTACTATTTAAAATATTTTTTTAGACAACGTCAAATGTGTATTATTATACTTACTATTTGAAACGGTGCCGTCCACAATTCTTGTAGGTTTTTCACCTATGGATGACAGATAGTGATGTGCTTGTATCCGATGATTTACGATGAAAACGAGAAGGTAGATGGAATCGATCACACGATTTTGCTTGGTTGTTTCGAACAAATCCACAGTTGCACTGACATTTAGAATTAGTTTTCTTGAGGCGTTTAAAATATTGACTTTAAAATCAAAACAATCACAGAGCACTATATGTAGACTACACACCCGTAAGCGCTTGTTTGCTGCAATAATTAACTATCATTCACTAGTAAATAAAATATGTTTTAAATGCAATAACACTATAAAAATAAATTACTCTTCAAATAAGAATAACATATAAATTCCACTATCGCGTATTTTGTCTTGGAGTTGTTTTTCATATTGGCAGGAAGACGCCTGCCATCGACCAAGTCTTGTTATTCAATGACGCGGACGCGGCGCGGTGTTCGCAGTCGCGTAGCGGGGAGAAAACGAGCGGGCGGCGGCGGTGCACCGGCTGCCGCCGATGTCGTCGCACACTAGTGTAGACAGTCGTGTGTCACGTCGACCCCCAGCTCACAGACGAACTAGCTATGTCTAGCTGCGTTTGTGTGCTCAATCACTGATACCGTAGATATCTACTGTGTGAGTTAAATCGTAAGAGTGTGTATAAAGTTGTATGAATCGTCCATATGAGTTGGCACACATATAGAAGTAGCTCGATTGCTGCCACCGCGCCGCGCCGTCGTTTACATTGTATGGTCGCCTATGTGTATATGTAGGTATTAGCGAGCGATGCGATGACGCGTTTGTCGGCTTGCGAGACGAGACGAGACGGTTGGCATTGCTCAATGATCGAGGTAATCGTAAGAGTCGTAACGAAATAGACGTAGGTAGCTACTAACTAACATTACAAAATTGAGATTACACTTGTCGTAGGTACTTATTATCTCGTTTTTCGCGGTGTTAATACCTACCCATGAGCAAGAAGAATCCATCAAAACCTGTAAAGTAGGTAAGTATGTTAAGTAACTCAGTAGGTCCGTATACCTACGAAACTCACAGCTTATGGACCTACACCTACTAGGTACCTACACCCTTACTTAGATACACTTTGGCAGATGGTTAAGTACCTACCTACTTAGTTCGTGGTTAATTCTAATTTAACATTGGAAATTGGACTAAGCCAAATTTTTTTAGGGTTGATCTTGATAAAAGTACAACCCTACCTACCTACATTGAAGCAGATTTTACAGTTGGTAGGTAGGTAGGTACGTACTATACATAATGGACCTACCTACCTACTAACCGCAATACAATACAGAAAGTGTAGGTACTTACCTACTTAACGTTTTCACTTACACTTAGGTATTACCTATTCAGAAAAGGGGAGACCGGGTAGGTACAAAGGTTACAGCAGGTCTAAAGTAACAATTGTACTTAACTACCTAGGTAAGTACTGTAGTAGACAAAAAATAAATAAGTAAGGAATTAAGTTTACCTATAAGTACCTACCTATCTATCTACTTATTTTATCAAAATAATAGTTAGTAAGTTACATAATAGATAAGCGGAAAACTAAGTAGAAGTGTTATACCTACCTACCTACCTAGGTACTTATGTGTTAATTTTATATAGCGCTGGTACCTTCATCCAGGTGGAGCGTGATCGTCTCTTAGGTACCTACCCACCTACTTAGTGCCTTTTGGTACCTACTTACTTTTGTAGTTAAAAGTGTAGAGTAGGGTTGCCAACTTTTATTAGAAGAAATAGAGTATATCTGGTTTCAAAGGAGATAAATCAAGAGTACAGACTAATAAAAAAGAGTATTTTTTATTTTACCTACATTTTTAAAAACGTATTTTTTTGTACTTCTTGCGGTTACTAATAGTTTTTCCTGTTTTGTAAAGCAATTGGGGGCTGCCCTGGCGCAGCAGCGCGTCGGGCATGTTCGCCGACAGCGGCACGGACGGCTTCACCGCCGTGCTGCGTAAGCGCGGAGCGTCCCTGTGGGCGCGCGTGCGGGGCAGCCCAAACACTCTCCTGAAGGTAATTGCCGATAGAACGGATAGCCCTATGATCAGGCATTGGACATCCATGCATGTGAGAAATAATCTTTTTAATTTAATGTAGAATTTAATATTTATATTTTAATCTCATAGTTACTAACTTAGTTCTTAAGTCAGTATGTTACTAATCAATTATGGATTTTAAATGATGTCCGAAATAAATGATTATTATTATTATTTATTATTATTATATGAATAAGCATTCTAAATCTAAGTTTGAATAAACAAAGAGGTCATTTTTTTATTATATTTAATGATGCCCTTTTCCGATACTGGATTTTCATAATATTGCATGACTGGCATTGAGCAAAAAAGAGTATTTTAGCATACTCTATTAGGGTTCTAGATTATAGAGTACACCTACATGATATAGAGTACAATAAGTACTCTATTTTAGAGTACGGTTGGCAACCCTAGTGTAGAGTTAGTTGCAGTTAGGTAAGTAAGTAAGTATTAAATTTGTCAAAATAGCCTAAAATCGCACTTATTGCTAATTTATCAGTAAGTAAGTAAGTACTTACTTAGGAATTTAAATTAAACGAAATTTGTCAATACGATGTAAGTAAGTAATTCAACGAATACGTTGTGTAAGTAGGTACCTACTTCGGTTCTTCGGATTCGGTTCGATCCTTATTTCCCTTGGTTACAGCATCACACTATAATGGCTGGACCAATTTCAATAATAGGTGTATACATACTTATTATACTGCCGTCATTTCTAAAAAGGCGACCTTCTGAAAAAACTTACTTTCAAGAAAATCGCAAAAAAAATTACCAATTTTTTTTTTTCATTGGTAGGTAAATATTTTTTTCTTAGTATACCTACTAAGGAAAAAAAATGTTTCATTTGTTTACCAATGAAAAAGAAATTAGGACACTTTTTTGCAATTTTCTCGAAAGTAAGTTTTGTCAGAAGGTCGCCTTTTAAGAAATGACGGCAGTATAGTTTTTGTTTTATAATAGTTAGGTACTCTTCTTTTAAATCGATTAAAATGGTTATACTTACTAGCTAACTGACGACATTTAATGCAGTGAATAAGTACTATTACCTTAACTATTACCTATTGAACTATTCTGTGACAGCATTCTATTGAGCCTAACATAATAAAATTACCTACAGCTTGTCATTTCACGGTGCCAGATGGATAAATAGGTAAGTAAGTAATTTAAATTCAGTCAGCAATACAAAAATGTCAGTTAGGTAGGTTATTAAATTAATGTTAGTTACCGACTTAGATTGTAGACAGGTGATAGCCGATAGGTGTAGACTTGGTGGTTGGTGGTGTAGGCTTAGAGTGACAACGATAAGACCTCATTCTATAGTAGGTAGGTAAACTAAGTTTTACCTACTTAATAATAAAATTACCTAGAAAAAGACTGCTCCTTTTCTAGTGAGTAAGTATTAAATAGGTAGGTAGTCAACCAAATTTTTTTTTCCATATTGTAGGTATGTACCTAGGTAGGTACATATAGCAGAATTACATTTACCTACTTACCACATTCTTATCGAGTTGTTTTTTGCTTTAAGTTAATAGACTAAAAAGAAAATGGTCTACCTACCTCTTTTTTTATTAGGTAAGTAAGTAAGGTCAAGGCTTCTAATTCCGGCATATTTTTGAGCTAGATCAACTTTGGTTAAAAATTTGAGACGTTTATTTTTAACTATTTACCCATTGCTCGCATGTATTTGATTAACAATTTACTTGGCTATCCAGTAAAAGTATGATATTCCATGTATCTAGGTTGTTTAATTTATTATATATTTTTTTTTACAAATAGTCAGGTAGACGGAGTTTCCCGCCAACGTGGGGCTATTCCGTCATGCAAGCAGTTTCCCTGGAATTACGCAGTTTTTTCGAGTGTTAGCTAGCTGAAAATGAACACAAGTCGATTTCAATCAAATATGTGTTATAAGACCTTAGATATAAAATTTACAATATGAGTTATCCGCAAAAACAATTTTTTGGGGCTACTCCGGCATGTTTTGCCAGTCAGATGAGCTCGACCTTTTAAAAATTTACTAATACATATATTTTTTATATATATTATTTCATAAAGTAACGATTTATGCATTTTGCAGTCCGGAGTATTTTCGTACTACGTTCTATCGAATTACCTACTCATATATTTCGTCACAGCTAAGCTTATTATTGCCAGATTGACAAGTGTACCTATTTTAAAATGTAATACACCAAAAAAATGTTGACCATGTCTGGAATCGGGAAATACCGGCATATGACGGCTTTGCCCCTTAAAAATAGACGGAATTTCCCACTTGACTATTTTGAAGTTGTTAATTTTTCATGGTGAATTACTAAAAAGTAAAAACTATCGGAGTTTTACGCATCACGAACAGGCAGATACGTTTATACATATCATAGACGTTGTAATAATCATACAAACAAGCCTAGAAGTCTAACTATTTCATATTTATCTTCGATCAAACTGCATAGTACTATACTCGCACTTCGACTTCGAAACGCAACTGAACTTTGAAAGCAGATATTTTTCTTCCTTTATTGCACAGTGTCATGGGTGTTTTTTAGTTTGAATTAGAAAACCCTACTGCTTTACCAACTGAGCCGGCAGCGGCGAACTGTGCTTAGATTCGCCAAAAACGTGTACGTGACGGAATAGCCCCGTAGACGGAATTAGAAGCCTTGACCTTACATAATTATCATAGACGTTATAATAAGCACACAAACAAGCCTAGAAGTCTAGCTGTTTCATATTTATCTTCGATCAAACTGCATAGTACTATACTCGCACTTCGACTTCGAAACGCAACTGAACTTTGAATGCAGATATTTTTCTTCCTTCATTGCACAGCGTCATGGGTGTTTTTTAGTTTGAATTAGAAAACTCTACTGCTTTACCAACTGAGCCGGCAGCGGCGAACTGTGCTTAGATTCGCCAAAAACGTGTACGTGACGGAATAGCCCCGTAGACGGAATTAGAAGCCTTGACCTTACATAATTATCATAGACGTTATAATAAGCACACAAACAAGCCTAGAAGTCTAGCTGTTTCATATTTATCTTCGATCAAACTGCATAGTACTATACTCGCACTTCGACTTCGAAACGCAACTGAACTTTGAATGCAGATATTTTTCTTCCTTCATTGCACAGCGTCATGGGTGTTTTTTAGTTTGAATTAGAAAACTCTACTGCTTTACCAACTGAGCCGGCAGCGGCGAACTGTGCTTAGATTCGCCAAAAACGTGTACGTGAAGGAATAGCCCCGTAGACGGAATTAGAAGCCATGACCTTACCTATGTTTAATTTAGTAAGTAAGTATATGAATGTAAGTATAGTATTGTAAAATGCGATTGTTGTTACCACTCACGGGGTTGGCGGCGGCTGCGGCGGCGGCGGCTGCGGCGGCAGCGCGCCGGCGGCGCAGGAGCGGGCGGGCCAGCGCGCCTGCGGCCGCGCACGCAAACACCGCGGCACCAACGCATGCGCCCGCCCACCACCACTCTGTAAGTAAAGTAAACATATTTAAGTAAGACACATAGTTAAACGTAATTTAAAGCTTAATTGTAGAAATAATAAATGTTTTCATATAAATGCATGGCTATTGGAATTTAATTAACATGTAAAATTTTAGCTCCTTGGGTTGGGATTTAGGAACCGATCAGAGCTCGGAATAAGTAGAGCCTATATTATTATAGGTAACTAGCGGTTCGTCCCGGCTTCGCACGGATCCCTAATTCTTTTCAAAATATTCTATAGCCTATGTTACTCGGGGTGAACGTAGCTTCCCAACAGTGAAAGAATTATTAAAATCGGTCCAGTAGTTTTTGAGCCTATTCATTACAAACATACAATAATAGGTACAAATCTTTCCTCTTTATAATATTAGTATACTTAGGTAGATATAAACATATGTATTTAGGTAGGTACATAAACTTTTCGTGTGGATGTAACTAAGAGTGGTTACAACCAACAAAAATAATTAGGTATACCTTTTTATTGAGCCTATGATTTTCCGGGATTAAAAATAATACTTACCTACATAATCCACTTAAATTCACACGTGGCCGGGGACATACCTACAATTGTTTAAAGTAGAACATTATTTTTAAGTTGGTATGACAACTGCGCTATGTGCTGAATGGTGAAGATTATATACTTACCATAGATAGGTAAGCCAACCGTTAATTTTCGTGGTTGTAATAGTAGCTTCTTCGTGGTTGAATTTCCTACTAATTTTGTACCTTTTTGGAAAACCTATCTATCTTCATACAATGTCGGATGCACCTAGGTAGGTATACATTTACCTAGTTATTAACTTAATAGGAACTAGTAAATATAATAACTTCTGATGCTTTCGCGGTTATTACAAAGTTTTTGAAACGTCAGCAAATAAAATCAAACACGCGAATTCAATCTGTTAAGTACTTATATTTATACTTAGTTAATAAATTTCTGACGCCTTCACAATTATTACACACTTTTGCATTAGAATACACAGCATCAGAATACACATACCTACATGCTACGAATATGGGAACTGTAAATTTTTCGAAACGTCAGCGTTTAAAATATGCAAGTTAAATCCGTTTTAGTTGTTTTATTCCAAACATAATGCAAAGTTTGTGTCATATAGGTACCTATATATTATGCAAACGTTATAAAAAATACTCGTAGAATAAAACTTTAGTCTCAAATTTAGCATTATTATTATAAATTCTGAAATATTCGCATGCGTAAAGTTTCTTTTAGTTGTTAGCGATATTAAATTTCATGATTTATGAAATTTATTTTAAATAATATCTAAAATATCTAATAGGTAAGTATACAAGTATTATTTTAGAATAAATTTCATAACACGCAATTAAAATCAATAGTTTCATACCTAACGTAGAACCTACCCAACTCATTACTCAATAATTACACAAGGATATATCTACAGCTACAAACCACAAACATAAAGTGCAAGTTTTATATATGCCTATTATTGTGTCTGGGCCGGTGTTTTAATTCCCATAATAAACGTCAACCAGGCCTCTAGACGCAAATAACGTTTAAGGTTGTTGCACGTTTAAATGGTTTTCTTATATATCTTGTATGGTATGGTAGGACTTTTTTGTTATCTCGAAATATTCAGCTAGTGATTTATAGATATGTAAGTACTTAAATTAAGTTCCCCTATTTCTGCGTTTAAGTTTCGGTTCATTTTGATTTATCAGAAAAATGTACCTAATGGTAATTTCAATATGTCTATTTATTTTAAGGGAAATTAAAGAGTCGGCAATTCTACCTGGAAGACGTTTCCATAATTACGTCAACCACATAGGTGAGTGACAAGTGACAACATTGAAACAAAAATAATTATAAAAACAAATATAAACTGATACGCACTAAGTAGCTACGTAGGTATGCGGCTATGCATAATGCAGTCACCCTATGTATGATATAGGTGCGTTTTACTGAAATTGTATTTATGTAAATTTCAATGCATTATTTCTATTTTTATACTGGAGTTTGTTTGCGTGGTCGTGCTAATTTTAGCAAGGTTTAATAAGAATATCTCAGTCGGTACGCTGCGCCCTCGCAGCTCTCGGAGCGGCCGCTCGATGAAAAGCGCGTTCTCCTCGGAATCTCTCATTCCTTTAGGTTTATATCCATTGCGCCGTCATTTTTATTATTTTAATAGCTGCGCCCCACGGTCATCCGTGTAACATTCAATTATCCCGCGGGACCGGGATACAAAGTAACAGAAGTCCTCGTCCAAGGTCAAATCTATCTCTATACTAAAACTGATAAAAACGGATGCAGTGGTTTAGGTTTAAAAGTGTAGTTGTTTGCTACACTTTTAAACCTAAACCACTGAATCATTAGTATGATGATAATATAATAATAAGTAATTCAGCATGTAATCGTTTTAGTGATGGGCACTCTAGAAATATTCGAAAGATTGGATAATAATCAACCACGCTGGTCCAATGCGTGTACCAGGGATTACATTCAATTATTGCAAGCAGATTGTATCAAGATGATTTTCCCCAACTTTGAGAGAGTCCCATATTGGTAAATGTGTATAAAGAAATGTTCATGGTCACTGACTGCATAACATGAATTCGCGACATCACGATTGCTAATCAGCTTATTTACCACAGCTACAAACGCCTCTTAGACTGATATTCTTAGTAAAAATCTTGTAACCAACTCGATGTAAATTATGTTTTACTATGAATATTTTTTACATGTTAAAAAAAGATATACTTAAATCATTCATTCTTCTTTATCTTACGAATAGGAGGAATCTGAAATTCTTAGGTATCTGCTTTATTTTCAGGTTTGATTGCGGCTATCTAATTACAACTTGCACAAATAACCTATAAAACGGCAAGCGATAACGATAATTACTGTGAGTATCATATTGTAATCTGTGTCATTCTCAACTTCTTTACTAATTTATTTAATATTTATATTATCTGTATTTACAAGGTTGCTTATGTTTTATTACTTGCGCTGATTTACTCAATAATTAAAGCACCTATACGCGTATCTTGCATTGTAGATACCTGATGAATGCTTTCGAAATTTAGTAGTAATAGCTGATAAAGATACTCGTATCTAACCTGTTTGCCTTTCAAAGAGTAATAACCGATGGTTAACTGGTGGATAATTAATTACTTAATTGACTCTTTTGAGCTTTTTTATGTCTTATGTATCTGTAATGTATATATCTGTTAGAAAACCATATAGTGTATCCATCAACGAAACAAAGTTAAATCTTGGTAAAGTACTTACCTATTTGAGCAAGTTCTTAATTATGTTTCTAAATAAAAATAACGATACCTGGTCTACTAACTTTCGATACGGCAGTTACACACTGCCGTATTGAACTTTCAAGATTTATTAATAGAAGTTATTTATTTTGGGTTAAGTAAGCTAAGAGTGGCGTCCAATTGGACCGCGCGTGTTGCAGGATTACAACTCTTGGTGCAGCGATTCAAAGATGCATCATCAACGGGCAGGGCCCAAACAAACGGCATGTGGTCGCGCGTACTCAACAAAAATTCGACATCGTTCGCTCAAGAATGCACAGTGAAGCTATTTTTAGTGTGTGCGAGGAGCGCGGGGGCGGCGGCGACGTCTGGTGTCGGTCTGCCGGGGCCTGCCGCCGTTCACCGAAATAGCTTCTCCAGCTGGCGGTACCTGGCCACGTGGCACTCGTCCGTGCCGGGAGCTGTCCCACCTGCTCCGGCACCTTGGAGTCCTTGCATGGTCTATAATGTCATGAAAGCTTAATAGCATCTACACCGATTCACCTTCAACAGGATTTTACATAGGTAAGCGAACGAAAACTGACCACATGACTTCTCGCTAGCTTACGTCAACCCTATACAATTTTGCATTCGTTTCGTTCGTTTTTCATTATCGATTGTCGCTTTTCTAGGAGTCTAGATAACTTTGATAGTTATAAATGAGGGTAATACATACTTACATCAAAATGTTTAGTTGAGATGAGTGTATGTATTTCAAACTTCAATACAATACTATCGTCGTCTATCGTCGGCTATCGTTCGCTCGTACGTTTGATGTCGAATTTTTATCGAAGTTGTGTGTGCTGTGTGATTGTCCTCTATTATATAAACATGTTACAGTTACCTGACGAAAAATAATATATGGGTATCTACGCGATTATATTATGAGACACATCTGGTAAATTAATTTTGTAATTAAATAATGTCTTTGGGGGATATTAAATGTCTACATTTTAGTTTCGCCCTGTTACGCATGCACTACAAAAAAAGTGATAAGAACAATATATAAACTATTTTGTGATAAGAGGGCGTAGAGAAAATGCTGGAACGGGGTCGGGGGACGGGGATTCAGCGTTATCGTCTGTCTAGACGGAATGTAAACAGTGTAATTAGGAAGGTGGGCGCGTAGGCAGCCGCCTCGGCCCAGCGGCCTAGACGCGAGACTTAGTTTTAACAGTAGGTACCTACGGTTTAGTCTTAGCTATGACTGATTCAGATGAACCCTTTGCTACTTTGATGATTTTTATATATTTTTGGACGATATAAAGAATCAAGGTACGTATACGTACCTAAGTAAAGCAAATAAAAGTAATGCAGAAAAATAATTGGCTACGTAGGTAATTAATATATATCTAAATCTACTTATATAAGCGAAGGCTGACTGAATGACTGACTGATGTATCAACGCAGGACCTAAACTGTAAGGGTTAGAAACCTGAAATTTTGCACAGGGTTAAAGGGGTAAAACGAGGGTTCAAAGTAAGTAGGTACCTACGAAACATTGCCGATTAAAAGTTATTCAAATCAAATTCAGTATGAAAGTTCGCAGATCAGAAGTCATGAAACATGTAAAATATTTTAGGGACTTGACCCCCTAAGGGAATAAAATGGGGATGCTTATCTTGAACAGACGAAGTCGCGGGCAGAAGTTAGTGATATATAAAAAATAATAGTCGCATCAAAAACATTAGGTAGGTAGGTACCTACTTATGTTAAAAATTAAAGTCTGAGACAACGTTCTCAATTAGGTACATAACATATTACAATTACAAAATGTCGACTCGACAGTTTATCATAGGCTCGCAGGAAAGATTCTTTTTCTTATTTAACGTTAGGTAATAAACACCAACGTGATTCAACGTATAAGTATTATTAAGGCTTGAAAGCCTCCTCTCAGGAGGCTTGCCAACCGTCCGGTTTTTCAGTATAGGCCCCTTAGCTGGCCAACTGCGCTTCAGTATTCAGGTCGAATAAAAATACGTTACAAGTAAACCATTGCATTGTTGATCGAGATTATTAAAAACGATGTCTAAGATAGAGTACCTACTAGATTTTTCTTCGTAGTTGTTTGTTCTCCTTTGCGGTCACGGTCATTTTAAGATCACAAATGCAGTGGACATCTAACTCATGACTTGCAAGTCGCCTGAGATCAACGCGAATTGAGTTAAATTAGCCAATATACAGGAGTTAAAAAAGCTGTATATTTGCTTCTCTGTATGCAAATCTGTTCGTGCCTCCGAGTCGGTTTAATGCCTTGGATTTAATTTTGTTGGAATGAAACAACTATAGGTAGGTACCAGATTTAACCCGAGTAATTTATTTTATATGATTACGTTTCGTAAACTTTACAGTTCCGATATTCGTAGCTGCTGGAGCTAAATATAGTATAACACTAAAGATTTTTATTTTGGATTTTATTATTTACTACCCATTCCCTTGATATTACGTACCTACTTAGGTACACTTGTTTTTGTGAACCGGCTCTTAAATATTTTTACATAAATACTATTACATACTGGAATGAAATAACTGAGCCTAAAATTCCACACTACCTATATGTATTATGTATGATATAAAATATCATATGATATTAAAAATATTTTCTTACGTATAAATTATTAGAAATACTTAGAGATGAAGCAAGTCCGTCAATTGTACGTAAGTAATTGTCGTTTTGTGCAATAAAGTTTTAATCAATAGTTATGTTTAGCCAGAGTGCCGGTTATGTTTATGGACACTTTTTTCTTATTTAAAAATACTAAACCCTAAACTCATGCACAATCTCACCTATTCGTTGTTAAGTACTTAAGTACGGTCATTACTTATGTATTACACTTACAACTAGTTGAAGGCCAGCGATCGAATAAAATAAGTCGGTCGACGGTCTGCGGTCACCGAGCAGGATGTCCACCGGTCCCGTCCAGTAATGGACGTGTTCCTAGAGGCACGGTCTCAGTTGGGCGCTATTCGAGTTGTTTGTCAACGTCGGTCGTTGAGTAGTGCCGATGTGCGCGGCTAACTATAAATAAGTAACGCAGCACAAGCCGCGTGCCGCGTCGGTGCGAAACCGCGGTCACGCTCGCGCTTGAGGCCGCGAAGCGCTGCGCGCCTCTTCCACGCTGCAAACAATCGCCATTGTCTGTATGTACCTGGTGCAACTGCAGTCCGTCGATCTGGCTCTTCAAATTATTTTGACTATGTACCTAATCATTCATTATTAATATTTGCACTATGTGTTCATTCATTATTAATAATTTAGTTAAGTACTAAATTTGTTCCTTCTTCTTAAAACCCTAATTTAACTTTTTTTAAAACAAAATGTGATAAATAGGTACTTACATGAAAATATATTTTTTGATGTATGTCAAACATAAAAAAAAAATTATATTTCCATACTTATTGTGAATTTTAAAAGAAAAAATATGTTTTATTATAGAGATTTAACATAAGTTTTTAGCTTATTAGAAAAAGCTTCTCAATAGAGATTTTAACAACGCGGCAATGCTTTAAATAAGTAAAAGCAAATAGTAAGAACCTACCTACTGCTGTGCCAGTAACAGTTACGTTAGTTGTATTGTTTGATCCACGTGTTGAACTGTCATTTCCATTCGTTCCTGTTGAATCGACGAGGTGTCATAAATTGATTTATTATAGGCTGAATTTAGACTGTGTGTCAAATGAAAGTGGAAGAAATTATAAGTTCATTATTGTTAACTATTAGAATGCCTATAACCATTAAGTGACGGGAAATGCTCCGTTGTTCTATGTCCGTCACAAGCCTAAGCAGGTACAGTTATTAAAAGTAATAGGTAAATTAACCAAATTTTGCTCAATACGAATACAGAAAATATATTTTTTTTTGGAGATGAAACTAATCTCGATCGAGTCCATGACCCCGAAGACGGTACCCTCATGGCTCATACTGTAAATAGATATGTATTGTCAAAAACGTTAAGAGTCCATTTCGAAAACTCATTAGTACTTACCTAAACTTATATTATTATTATTATCAAGGAATACTTAAATCAACTGTTATTAATTAAACTGTACTATAGGTATTATGCTGACATTTCGTGAACTGATCGAGTTAACGATAGTCTTAAAAATAATTCCTGGTAGCTACATTTGTTTTAATGTTTAAGAACTACCAAAGTATCAGAAATTATTATAAGAGTAACAATATAGTTTTTTTAATAGGTAGGACTGGACTAGGTATTAGAAATAAAATTATATTGTACTGTTAAAACCTTCTCCATATAGACTATAAAATAAATTAAGAAGTACTAAAAAGAATATTGTTTAATTTAGGTCCTAGTAGACTTAGATGACCATTTTGCCTAGTGGTGATCCCGACTACGTAGCTGAAGATACCGGGTTAAAATCTTGTGATAGGGCGATGTTTGTATGATGAATACATGTGACTTGGTTGGTGGTCTTATATGTATCTACTGAAGTAAGTATTTTATCTGTTGCCTAGTAGGTAAGTAGGTAGGTATCCTTTGTACAAGCTTTAGGTACTTAGTTTAGAAGTAGATCAAATAGTGTATTTACACTATTTGGTCTACTAAGACAATGTTGTCTTAAGGTATCAAGATCTCGATAATGTACGTACCTACCTATTAGAAATATACCGATGAAAACGTGCAGGGTGCAGATTGCTGTAAGCTCTGTCCAGTGCGGTGCAAGCATAATAGGATATAATGAACTGCAGTTATTTCTATCGTTCTCGCTCACCGACCGTACTTTGGTGCAACAAAACATGAGCACACGACAACAATGTTGTCATGAATATACGCATCCATTTCTCGAGCCGTTTTGGATTCAACTGGCACACACGTACGCTAAGACCCAATTATTAGAAACATTTATGGCACGCTGCATTACAAACAGTCAAGTAGGTATGCGTAGCAATTTAGAAAATTTATTCCTAAGTATAGGAAAGAAATCTAGCTCAAATGGTTTTACACTCTCTTAATTCTCTATAATAAATAAATCGTTTCGTACTTAATTTATACACTCATGTTTAGTTTATTATAACATAAAAATAAATAAGTAGAATTTTTAAATGAAACGCTATAACGGATTTAACTTGCGTTTTTATTTTATTTGCTGACGTTTCAAAATCTTTACAGTTCCCATATTCGTAGCACGACTGAGCTATAGTCTAACGCTAAATCCTTTATAGTGTTTCATTTCAATATGTAATACCCGCGAAGGCATCGGAAGTTTTTAGTAGAATTTATTTAACGGTCAATTATGACAATTCTCTTATCATGATTGCGAAGTCTCATTTTCCTAATTCCCCCGTAAGAACCATATAAGCGTACCTTAGTGAGTGTTACGGAAATCTAGGTAGTTTAGAATTATAATTTTCTTACATCGTAGATTCTGTGATGGACCAATAAGTGTAATTTTGGTTTTCATATATGATAGGCAGAGAGTGTATTTTTTTTCGTGATTTTTACGCATAGGCACGAGCAAACGCGGCTCGATTGTTTTTGTCGTGTTTCGCGGGTATTTTGGGAACGCGCTGCACGCACGCGCCACTTTATGCACACGTTAACACTGCACCCACAACAAAGTCAAGACTTTAGCGTTAGACTATCGTCAGCTCAGTCGTATTACGAATATGGAAACTGTAAAGTTTTCGAAACGTCTAGCTAGCCCATAAAATATAAATGCGCTAGTTAAATTCGTTTAGAGTTGTTTCATTCCAAAGTCACGACTATCGTAATTACTTAACGAATTTGATGAAAATACTAACCAGATTAAGTACCTACCTACTTGTAATTAAATAATAGTTAATCTATGTTTATACTGAGTCTTATACGGGTAAATGAAACGAGTTAAAATGAGAATGCGCCTTAGTAGTGCAAGTGCAAATCACCCGGTTCCATTTTGAGACCCCGTCATCGCGGCATCGCATCTAACGGAATGTATGACCACGATAACCAGACAAACCAATCTAAATTTGTCTGTCATAATATTGACAATCAAGTGGGGACTTATTGTTTCAACAACTAAGTAGGCTCATTATCATCAAAGAAGCTAAAATTATACCTACGAGTACCATTCTAATAGGTACTTAAGTCTAACATATAAATGATGTGCCATAATCACCTGTAAGTAGGTACTTACATATACTCATATATGAAATAAAGTGTATTATAGATGTAGGATATTTTTACTATGTGAAGCTTAGACTGCAAGATTAATATTATAATTGTTACTAAGTAAATAAATAAATTAGCAGCTGAACCAGTAGGTACTTGCTCATTTCTAATTTTTCATACTTAACCTAATATAAGATAGGTTAGCACAATAATATAACTTTATACAGTGATATTGGCTCTTGTTCTTCTTAAATAGATATTTCAAACTATTCGTATAATAGTTAGCACCGAGTCAAATAGATATTTAAAAAATATACATTTGAAAATGTTGGCGATTTATTAAACCCAATGCGTTATGTGCTACGAAACAAAATACAGCTACGATTACGCTACGCCATCGCTACGCTTCTACGCCATGGATTGAAGATGTTGTCCTTTTATTTATACCTATCTAGGTACCTACCTTCTTATAATAATTATTATAATGTAGTAAATTATAATAACACAACTTTACAGTTAAATGGGTACAATTAGTTTAGGTATTTAATATAATACGCAGTAAGTACATATTTGTCATTACTTATCTGTTTTTCTGACATGATCAGGGTAAGTAATCTATTAGATAATCTAGACTGGGGACATGGCTTCGTAGTCATATTTATTAATCTAAGTTTGGCGTTAAGTTAGTGCTGTCTATGAGTAGGTCTGTTATTGTCATGTAAGGCTATTGATATTGCCGCAGTTCCCGAGGCGACATGCGACAGGCGACGGTAGCGGCGGCGCGGGCGGCACGAGCCGTGTCTGTCGGATGTCGGCGGCCACCGTTCGTCGACCTCCCAGTCTCAGGGCCGTTCTTACGTAACCCCACAACCCTTACGAGGCCACACCTTTTGACGCGGGCAAATTCCATTCTCAGAGTTCAGTGGCGTTACTTATTATTTTTTCGTGGAATGCGAATACTTATTTACGATGTCCAAGTACGTCTCGAGTAAGCCATTTGGAAGTAAATTTAAAGATTCAAATAGCTAACTAACTATATAAATAATCCACCATAATGATAATTGATACTGAATAGTATTATTTTTTTGTAGTTATCTAGGTATATATTTGGTGCTTTTTATTCAGTAGAAAAGTTGCAAATAAGTAACTTTATTTGTTGGAATGAGACAGCTATTAACGGATTTAACTTGCGTAATTATTTTTATTTTAGTAGTACGTAGCACGACTGAGCTGACATTGAAAATTGTAAAGAATCCGAAACGTCAGCAAATAAAATACAAAACCTCGTAGTAGTAAATAATAGTAAATATGTAATAGTAAGTAGGTAAGTACATAGTTTATATTCCGTATAATCGTACGTCTACACGCTACAAATTTGTGATTTTTTATGGAAGTGAAGAATGTTGGTGATATTTATGATTGACGAGGTGATTCGTATAATACGGACTGTTTTTCTTTATAATAATAATATAAACTCGGCACTAGGTTACAATATCCTTAAAAAAAGAACACGAAGGAACCGTATCTAATATTTACTTAGGATTAGTATTTTAACTTAATTACCCATGTAACATTCTCATTTTCAAAACCCTGTTAGTATTCATAATAATAATATCTTAAGCAAGCGGCCTAATTACCACTTCATGTATCTACCTATAAGTACTTAATTATGTTATGCAAGTAATTTCATTTAGTGGGTAGGTACGCGCTCGCTTATCTTCTCCGGTTCAATTGGTAATGTGACCTGTCTGTTATATATTCGTTGAACGATATAAATTCCAAGAAATATTCATTTCGTACATTATGTAGGCATCTGATTGTGACGCAATATTTTGTCTATAGAGAACGCCCGCTCAGGTGGCATTCGCATATTGTATTATATTAAGAATAAAAATATAGGTGCGATGCAACTTTTAGTGTATCTATAGTGCGTGGGGGATTAAAGAGGAAACAGGGAGTGCTGGTAGTGTAAGCTATTTCGTCTGTAACGGGGGAGGGCCGGGCAGAAGGGTGCGCGACCGAGGGATGCCTGCGATTACCCACAGAACCTTCGCTCTGATAACCCACATCCGCACAGAGCGCCCCGCCGGCGCCGCGCCCCGACCTGTCAGCACAAACGATCAGGGTTGCTATATGCGGCGTATGTATCAGATGACTAATTTTCAATTTATTTTTGGCAGTTTATACCATATTATATTTTGCTTACCATGGCTCTTATAAGTATGCAATGCTATAGTTAACTAGGCAAAGACAAGAGAAGTGGAACTGCAATTTTGAATGAATTAATAAACTGTGTTTTTGTTACCCGTTGCTCGATTACTAATGTGCAATTTAAAAAAATATATAAAAGCAATCTACTCGCGTTCCAAATAACATAATGATATGATTAACGATATTCATAGTAGGTACCTATACCTATTGTATATTGTTATTATTATAAAAATATCATAAGTATACCACCAGTTAGGTATTAAGTAAATATAAATTCATAATATTATGTTAGAATTCATAAATAGTATCTCTCACTATAATTTAAATAGTTTAAGCCTCGGGAGTTCTGTCTAGGAACACACACCCTTTACAACTGCTCATATTATTACCTTTAGGTATTTACCTAAGTACCTACTTAATAGAACAGTTTATTTATACCATCATAAGTTTACCTGTTTTATACGTCAATGAATGTAATTGGTATTTAGTAAATATTCATAACCTACACGAAGTTCTTTGCACTAGACGATAAACATTTACATCTTACGTAACTAACAAAATATTATAGCGGTGATCTAAGTATACCTACTACTTCTACAATATTTTATAAAAATGTAAAGTGAAATAGAAGATAGCTTGGTGTTTTTAAAGGAGGTGGAAGTGGAGTCTGTATTGATTTTCTAGCACAAGGGGTGGGCTTCCTCCGGACTGCTAACCAAAACTTATACCTACCTGGATTAGCTCGGGAATATTAATGAACACTTTTCCATACATTTCTTATATTCTAAGTATTTAGGTACTTTTACCTTGATTTAAATTTATACCTTGGCAAATAACCGTAGTATGTTTAAAACTATTTAATATAGTTAACCAGCACAGTGGAATTGCGCGAAAGTGACACTATTTATTATATAGTGAGCCAGTATTCAAATCGGTATTTGTTTATAATCTGCTAATTGCGGTTATCGCTTATGTTTATGTTTCCAGATTACTTAGACTCGGACTTGATGCGTTTATATAAACACACACGTCTAATTGTTTATCATTATCACTATACTTACTTACAAACAATGTGCGGCTCAGTTTGATTTCCCAGTCGAATTACCTACTTATACTTCGTAGCTGTCTCTGATTGGTAACTACTGTCGATAAAAATGTTTTGCAATGTAAAGCAAAGCAGCATTTGTAAAGCAAATTACGGGGTGAACGTCGACACTAGCGATAGTGCACTGACCGGTGTGTGGTGTGGGGACGGGGCGAGGGTCAGGCGCCGCGGGCGGCGGGTGTCCAGTCGACGGTGGTGGAGACAACAGAGGCCCGGTGTCGTTGTAGGGCGCGCTGGCGCAGGCGGCCGCCGGCGGCGCATCTTCCGCGGCGCGGGCGGCGAGCGGCGGCGGTGCGCCGGCGGACGGGCTGGGAGGAGGCGCGCAGAGCGCGACCAGCCGCAGCAGCGCCACGCACCACCACCAGAGCACGGCGGCCAGCGCGCGGGCAGCGCGCCCGACGCGGCCCGGGTTCCTCACGCGACCGAAATACGCGCACCCACGAGCTGTGCACTGGCGCACGCACCGCACTCTTTCACCCGGGTACGTACGGTTCGAGGTTGGCGAGGCGACGCGGGAGCGCGCGCGCGGCCACACGGCGACTGGAGCGCCGCTTCCGAGCGCGCACGACCGCGCCCGAACACTATTTCGGGAGCGACGCTCTGCGCCGCTGCCGCCGCCCGCCCGCCCGCCGCACGCTGCCAATTTTACGCAAAATTGCGGGCGGGCGGTGATGCGATATGTACTGCATCGTGGGCACCTGCATCTGCGCTATAAGTGCGCTTATCGAAGTATTTCCTTCATTAATTCGGGAGGGACATCTTGTGGTTGGGGACTAGACCTCGAGGGTGCACTGGTGCGCTGTCGCAGAGACCGGTGACACATGTGCTGCCCGTCCACTCAAAATAGTCTGCGTCGACGTGCTGCTGGCCCGTGTCAATAGATACAATGTCGCAGCTATTGGCAAGGAAACAGAGACGCGCACTATCTCACTGTCTCGCGCTCTCTGTGTTGTGAATTCTTATGCACGGTTTATATTTAGGCGTAAAATTATTTCTGATATACATAGGTGTTTGACATTACGTTGAACTCTCATACCAACATCGATAAGTTCCACCTGGGTAAATACTTCGTAATAACAAGGATGAAAAATTTGCAATAAATTTATGTAGGTACCTACCTACTTGCAAATTGTACATTTTTAAACTACCTATCAGTTACCAACAGCTTGCCGACATGCTTATAAGTTACTAGCTGTGCCCGCGACTTCGTCCCCGTGGAATAGTAATTCTTCATAAGGCTTCATATTTTCCCCGTTTTTTACACATTTTCCACTATTTCTTCGCTCCTATTGGTCGCAGCGTAATGTTATATAGCCTAAAGCCTTCCTCGATAAATGGTCTATCCAACAAAAAAAGAATTTTTGAATTCGAACCAGTAGTTCCTGAGATTAGCGCGTTCAAACAAACAAACTCTTCAGCTTTATAATATTAGTATAGATTAAATGAGATCATGATGTCCAGAGTTTAGAGATCCTGATATCTATTAACATGTTTTCTAAATATTAATATTTCTACAAAGAAAACGTCATGTCGGGGGACCGTAGGTTTAGGTTGATTGTAGGTATTAAGTACACGAGAGAAACAGTATTAAATTTGTACGGAACTCTCTAGAGCATCACATTTTGTTTTTAAGATGCCGTATTACCTAAACCTTACCCAGCTCTTCTGTCTGTCTGTGGCATTACTCTAAAATTATTATATATCTAGTCATTGCGTATACTTAAAACTGTAAAAAGTACAAATGACCTTACTATGGTTCAAGTTTGAATATCGAGCCGATCACCGTTACCTGTACCTATTATATTCACTTGAACACTTTTGAATTATGGAAAATAATGTAGCTAGCAGCAGGTTAATAGTAAATATCATACAAATCCTTCTTAATGGTTTTCTATTTATTTCCCTGTTTGATCAAGGATGTCAATAACGATATGATACTCTAATTTATTTCACCTAGAATCGTCCTAATTTCGTCTAATCATCAAGTAGCTGAATCAGCGTTATTCATATAAAAGAGTACCTAATCATTATTTTAATCTGAAAGAAAAAGAGAAAAAGTAGTAGTGTAGGGCGGAAACACTGGAGACCATCTTTGAAAACATCACAGACGTTTCTGTTAGCCACGATTGCTTCATCTTGAATGTTGGTTACGTTTAATACAAGGGTATAGTGTAAATATATGTTGTGTACTAAAATCGACATCTGGTGCCTACCTTTTGCTATTGCATTTGTTGCTACTAAATGGTCAGTATACCACGTAGTCGTTAAAGAGTGTACAAATATGCTATTGTAAAGCTTATGGTAAATTGTTAAGCTTCTGAACAGTGGCGTAGCGTGCCTTGTCGGGGCCCCGCATAACAAAATTCTTTGGAGGCCCTTATTTGTGGGTAAAGATTTTTCAGAAAAAATAAGTTTTTATTTTTTTTCCTTACACACTTTGGGGGCCCCGTATAATTGATACGGCAAATACGGCGGTAGCTACGCCCCTGTATCTGAACGACTTTTCTACAACTATCAAGCTGCACAATGTTTGTATAACCACCTTGTGTGCTAGTTGGGCAGTACCTACTTATGTAGAAGACATCAATAAATTAATTGGTTAAGGTACGTACTATCATAATATAATCATCTAGTATTTTAGTACTATAATAATTAATAAGCTACGTTAAGGTAATGATTAGAGGGATTAGTAGGAGATGTAAAAACTTTATTTATCAGTCTGCTTACCCGATGAAACATACTCTAGAAGGCACTTTTGCGAGCGAGGTAGCCGCAAAGCGCAGCCGGCCGCGCGGCCGGTACCTGACAATGTGCTCGTGCAGTGTGCAGCTTCAGTGCACTGACCCTGTGCCGTCTAGTTCAGCCTCAGTACGTCCGATTAAAACCTGTATTGTTCGATAGCCTTCCTAAAAATTAAAACACAGCTTAATGTTATATCTTACATATAATAAAACAGTAGAAACCGCGTGTCTGTACAATTGAAATTTTTAACAAAAAATGGGTGTGGGCAATAATAAAAGAGTAACAGAACACAAAAATGATTTTTTAGATTTTCTTTTCTGTCTGTCTGTCTGTCTGTCTGTCTGTATGTATTCGCTAATCTTGAAAACTACTGAACAGATTTTGACGCGGCTTTCACTAATAGATTAAGCTCTTCCCTGAGCAACATATAGGCTTTGTTTCATCAAAATCGGATGTCAAATAAAAAAGCTATCGTCTTTTAAAGTTTAAAGGTAATTTTTCTATAGGAGATTTTATAGTTACATAATATAGTACTAGATGGCGCCTCAAGGCAATTAAAACGCGCTATAGCTTTTTCTCTGAAAAGTATAATAAATACAAACTGGTTGTTTCTCTACGTTTAAAACTATTTAATTTTGTTTGTCTTGCGATTCGGTTAGTTGATGATTTTGATGTTATACTTGGATATGAAAATACGGACTCTGAACTTGCTTTGTGAATTAGTTGAAAAATATCGGATATAATCTATAATCTAAAAAAATATTGCCTACGTAGATTTATTGAAATAAATATATGTATTATTGTATGTATTTGCTTTGATTTTAAAAATGCCCAGACGAAACGCTTACAACGCATCGCTATTGAGAAATCTTACTCCGCCTAAATTGTGCAATGGAACCCGACTTAGAGTAACTTCTTTACAAAGAAACTTAATCGAAGCTGAGATTCTTACTGGATGTAGTGCAGGTGAAACTGTATACATACCACGAATACCAATCATCCCCAACAATTTCCCATTCCAATTCAAACGGACACAATTTCCAGCAAAGTTTGCTATGACAATTAACAAGTCTCAGGGGCAGACGCTAAAGGCTGTTGGAGTTGATCTCAGGTCGAATTGTTTTTCACACGGCCAACTATACGTGGCTTGCTCGCGGGTTAGTAATGCGGATAACCTTTTCATATTAGCCCCAGAAGGAAAAACTGTTAATGTGGTTTATAAAGACATTTTATAATTTACATTTGAAATATTAAATACATACCTATATTATATTGTTTATATTATTTGTCTGTCTATCTGTGTGTTCCGGCTAATCTATAAAACAGCTGGACTGATTTGGACGGGACTTTCACTGGCAGATAGCTTATGTAATAAAGAGTAACTCATTTTAGAAAAAAATCTTTAATTATCCATACTTATGTCCCAGTACTTAAATTCCACGCGGACGAAGTCGCGGGCACAGCTAGTTAGTCATATTTATTTATCAGATTTAATGTGCATAAGTAAATTACCAAAGTAGCTCTATGTTCATAGTTTTATTTAATGTTCAGAAGACTGATTTTTAAAATCTAGGATTTCAGTTATAAGGAAAGAGGATTTTTTTTATTTTGAAGGTAAAGATAATCTTACCAAGGTAAGGGGATTACCAGTTAGTGCCAGTTATCTATTACCTAGACTAGGTACCTACGCACTTTAGGTTAAATTGTATGCAATAGAAATGAAGGTAAAACTGTATTAATGTAAATATAAGGATTAATAGAGCATAATATTTAACCAGTTACATATTATGCTTTAGTAATTTTATTATTATATAAATAATATAATAATAAAATTTAATAATCTTTTTTTACTGTATTCTTGAACTCAAAGTAGAGTGGAAATGTGGTAACGAAATAAATCTAAAAGGCAAACAAAAAAAATGCTTTCTACAATATTAGCTCAAAAATGGCGTTTTCCTAAGGGTACCCTGACCACTTCAAGGAGAGATGTCCGCCTTTCTTATTAGTCTGGTCGAGTAGTGAGTTCTGTGAGAAAAATCGATACAGTTGTCTTAAAAATATGGGGATTGTTGCATTCGATTCAGAATTTAATTTCGAGGGGGTATTTTTTTTCCGCCATTGAAAATTGCAATTTTTATAAACAATAAACGTAGCGAAGAAAAGGTAATGTCCTATTTGTAGCTGTTACTCGGAAAATATTTATCCCCATATTTTTAAGACAACTGTAAGTATCTATTTTTCTCACAGAACTTCTCGACCAGACTATATGCATATTTCGTTTAGCTCTCACTTCAAATTAAAAGTATGATATATTAACGATTATAATTATTATGTTAAATAATATTTATACTATTTATTTTAAATAGGATTTTAGAACATTATGTGTTGTGTACCTACCTACTAAGATCGAGAACCTCTACGTTACTCATCCTTCGTTACCAATATCAGACTTTAGACAACACAGATTTAAAATTAAGTAAGAGAATTAAAAAATACTCTCTCGAATAGTTAAGCAAAAAGGAAAAAGAAGCTATTTTGTCGCACTTGGTCTATATAGTCAGAAAAGGTACCGGAAATTATCGAGTGCGGTTATGCGTTACGTCAGTTTTTGAAAATTTAAAAGGTCCTATTTAATTAATTATAATTTAAAAAAATATGTGGGCTATACTTAAGTACATATAGTCTTTTAGTTAATTTACTATAGTTTATCAATTATAAATTACTAAAGTGTCAAAAATTACCTACTCCTTCGCGTTGCCTCTACGTTACCCTTAAAAAAGGTATAATAGAGGTGACTTAAAGATTTGTGCACATTGTTATAATTAACCTCCTAAACACGTGGGATTTAAGATGGAATTGGAAAATTTGAATGCGCTGATGGAAAATAGTCTAGAATTAGGAAAAACAACACATTCTGGGTCAAAAAACATGAAATGAACAATGTTTCATTCCAATATGAAATGAACAACAAAATATTTTTAAATAAAAACCTATAAAATGAATCAATGACAACAGTAGTCACAATAGTATTCTAGGTAAGTTATTTCAAAATAGGCACTAAATTTTTAAATAACTTTACATATAAGTGAAATACTTTAAAACAGTTTTTTTTTTATACTCTTATGTATTCGACCTTACAATTTCTAACGTTATCGTTACCTTACTACTTAGCGTTAGAGTAACGATAAAATTCTGCGTTACCTGTATGTTACTTATTGCCCATTTCTGCGGCTTTACCCTTAAAACTTCAAATGCCAGTATCGTAGGTCTCTTCGTCGCTGTTAAGCAAAGATCTGTCAACCTATAAAACCGAAATTTTGATATTATCATTCGTTTCTTTAGGCAATAAATTACATGTAGGCAGTACGTAAGTATAATGGTTTCCGATGCTTCCGTATTATATGGAAACTTGGTATAAATACTATTAATGCTCTTAAATAAATGCGTGTTTCACGATTGTTCAATAATTACTGTTTATAGGTGTAAATGGGTGTAAGTAGTAAACTTTATACGCTTTAAAAACTATTTATGCTTGGAAGTTCTAGTAAGCTTATAAACGTCGATTATTAGTGGAGATCTCAAACTGACCGTTATTTTTCATCCTTGCATAGTTTAGCTAAATTGCTAGTTGCCAATAATAAATAATAATATTATAACTCTATTCCTGAAATTTTGATAATATAATCAAAAGTATTTGATGCTTAAACATAATAAATCCATCCAGAAGCCTTTTTTAGGAAGAAGGTACTTATCTACTACACACATACACACAGTCATCGTCGGTCATTTCTTAGTACCTATTCTATATACGAGTAAATATAAAAAAGGTTTAATGTTTATTACCAAAAAAATTCGTGATAATAATATTATGTCCGCGCGTTGATGTCTTTTCTACGTCTCGCAATTCTTTTATCATTTTTCATGTGACGTAATTGATTTGTGATAAGGTGTAGTTAAAACTATGAAATTTAGAACAATGAAAAAGTAAAGTACCTAAACAATATAATTTACATACTTGCTTAGTGCTCAGTGACATCAGAGTAAAAATATAGGTAGGTGTATTGCAATAGAAAAAAAGTGCCACACTTTCTATTGTGGACACAATAAAACAACCATGGAAATAAATAATGTCTAGAGAAATATCCTATTGGGACTTAAATGCTATGAACGATTTATGAATTTTATCGATTTTATGTAGGTTCCGTCCTATCTTGCGCCATGGCTTTTTTCTAAGGTTAACCTTTATGGAACCATTTATATGTCTTCAATCAGGCCTTGGTACTTTCAACTAAAGGGAAAATATCGCACACCTAGATCTAAAGGGAGCTAACTCAAAAATCTGAAGATTTTAATTAAACACACGCTAAAAAAAGGATCCGATTCCTTACAACAATTTCGCCTCTCCCGAAAAAGTTACTTTTTTTGAGTTAGCTCCCTTTAGATCTAGGGGTGCGATATGTTTTGTGCAATAAAAAAAAGATAATAACTGTTAGTGTCCCTATAGTATAATTGACATTCGTGTCTTTCTGTTTCTCTGTAAGTAATCTCTTTTTAGAGATAACGGTTCGCCTTTATACTTATTAATCTTTTTCATATTGAATAAAAAAGAAACTTCTTATACCTTATATATGCATCACACAATGAAAGTATGGCATTAAAAAAGTTTTGATATATTTTCGACAACCCACTCGCCCCAAGCGAAAAAAATAGTTGAACCGTTTCAAAATACATAATGTTTATCATGAACACACACAATTAAATGTTGCTTTATTCTTACTTATGCATTATATTATCAAATGTTCTCAAAAAAATAAGTAAGAATGTTATTGACGTAATTTTAGCTGTAGGACGTATTTTTAACTTATTTCATGCTATACTTAATCTTATGATCTGTCAGTTAGGTGTGTGATTACAGCGGATTTCGTAGCAGGCTATGCTATAATGCTATAACTAACTTTGTTTGAACAAGGGATATATATTTGGGAACATTCAACCACTAATTTATTGAAATAAGCATAAAGCACGTTTCACTAATGTTTTATAATAATGTAGATTATAGGTACTGAGATTTTTATAATATTATACATATTTCTCCACAGCCTGGTATTGTTATTGAATGATATTACATTGAAAAAAAAAAAAACTACCCAGAAGCCCCCCGAGTGTTTTGACCGGAATTGAAAAGATTTTATTTGGTTTGTGTACATACGGACTGGAGTTATTCCGACAAAATATACTTACCTATCAACTACTTATACAGGTACAGCAGTAGGATAAAAAACACATTTTTAGTACGGACAAATTAACTTCCTTAGGTACTTAAACATTTACAAAATTAATATTTGACGATGCTGTTGCGGGTTTGTAAGTAAGTAGGTACATCGATATTTAGATGGATTAATTTATGTGATTTGTCAATAAATAATTATATATTGATTATAAAATTAAAATAAGCACCTAAGTACATTAGTTTTTTATACTAGAATATCGAGTAGTCTCAAAAATGATTTCATGTTTAATAAAAACGGGTTTCGGGATAATAACTTCTGATGCTTTCTAAGTTAAATCCGTCGTAGGTTGTTTCATTCCAATTGGATTCTAGGGATGTGATAAAATTCTAAAAATATTAAAGTCGAGTAGTATTGAATTGTTTTGTTTGTTTAACCCTCAAACAGCATAGAAAGATCAGATCACTAAGATAGGTATATGTGAAAGTTGGGTTGCTATAAGTACTCTTATTAGGTAGGGAAACCAGGTTTGAATAATGGTTATTATTATTTGCATTGTACTTAATTCAATAAGGATTTAAAAAGTTTAATATAAACTTTTAATCCTTGTTATAAAGACCTTTTGGGGATTCAGAATTTTTGGAAACCCCTTCTTTGTGCTCACCAAACTGTGCGCATTTTTGAGTTCTAGACTCTTTCAATTTCAATGTCCAATCAGTTATTCAAGCAGTTTGGCCTCTTTTCTAATAAAAAAGGATATAAATTCGAGTGAAACAATTATAACGGATCTAACTTGTGTATTTGAATTTATTTGCTGACGTTTCGTAAACTTTACAGTTCAGTTCTTCAGCAAAGTCGTGCTACGAATATGGAAACTAAAATCTTAGTTATAGTGGTTTCATTTCAATATGTAATAACTGCGAAGGGATCAGAAATTATAAAAGGGTGAGTAGCTATCTTCCTAATTATATCGGAGTTTTTTTTTGTGGCGAGGTCTCCTGCGAGCGCTCGAGCGGGCCGCGCGCAGCGGTCGCGGCGTGCCGTGTAATCAATCCGAGTTTATCTGTTTACGCGCAGAGCGTCGACCTCGCGTCGCCGCGCCGCAACCTATGACGACCGCAGTGCCTTCAGTTCTTCATAATCATAAACTAATGCCCCGCGGTGTCATCCACGTAATTTTTGAAACGCTGTTGTTGATTGTAACTTTATGATGGTAGGCGCATGGTTTTTCTTGATGTTTAATTATTCCTTACAAATATTTATCCAAATTAGTTGAACACCGATAAAAGTGTTTATATGAATAAAAACAGTTTTCTTGAGAGAGAGAGAGCAGATAGGTACGGGATAGCCTAGGTAGGTAGGTACTTAGGTAACGCGGTTTAGGTTTTAGTGCATAGTGTTTATATGTGATTAATATATTACTAGTAGGTAAGTAAGTTTGATAGTAATGAAGATGCTGGCATAAAAAGGCTGCGTAGCGTCGCACGCCTGCCCACCGCGCTTATCGCTCCGTGCACCCGGTGTTCCGCTTTGTTCTCCAGACCACGTTTATCATTGTTTGCATAATTCTAACAACACCGTCACTAAAAGTATTGCTTTATTAGCTTTCATCATCCAAACAAAATATGAAGTTCGGTAGTTCCCCATATTATTTGAGTAACTCTTCCAATTTTTATTACGTTGGTATGTAAGTACATAACATAATTAAGGATAAACTTAATGCAAATATTTTTTAAATATTATGTCAAATCCGCTGCACTGTTTTGTTTAAGAGATGCTTTCACCAAATAAACAGAATAGTAAGTAGTAGGTAATTATTTCGTTTATATATCTTATTTATATAGTTACCTATACATAGATAAGCACAAAACCTATATGCTTTTAAATTTAAATGGAGTTAAAGAATGCCTCAGCATCTTTAGGCACTTACATTTAAATCAATTGTATACTCTTAGGTCCTATAAAATATTAGTAACCACCAGGATGTTTGCCGGTTTAATTGCGAGTTATAGGAGTATGTGCGAGTGACAGTGCATCAGCTTACAGAGGGTATCATGTTGACTAATTATGAGTATGAATATCTTGACGGAAGGTCTCGCATTGCAGTATTTGCAGTTATATGTGTATTGTAACTGGAGTCGCGAGTTGGACCGCCAGCACAGCGGCGCAGGCCTAACATAATGTTATAATATTACCTATATCATATCTGTATTATGTCAACCGAAATCACATTTAATTATTCATTTACGTTTACTGTTGCAACTACAATATGACAACCATGAAAACAATGGACATTCATTCCAATGAAACAACTTTAAAGTTTAAACGGATTTAACTCGCGTACGGATTTAACTTTAGCATAAGACTATTGCTAGCTCAGTCGTGCTACGATTATGGAATCTGTAAAGGCTCCGAAACGTCAGCCAATAAAATAAAATACGCGAGTGAAATCCGTTTAAAATTGTTTCATTCCAATGTATAATAACCGCAAAGGCATCGGAAATTATCACTTTATAGACATTCTTCACAGATAGGTAAACATATTGATAAATATGCCATACTTATTACAATATCTCTATTAGGTAGAGCAAGAGTTAACTTCGTTAAATCATAAAAACTGAAAGTTCTGTGCCTCTAGCCATCATTGATTTCAAAAGACTACCAAATGGTAAATCCTGAGCATTTTTTAGGTAGAACATAAATAACTGGTAGGTACCCAATTAATTAATAAGTACTGCGTCCTACAACACCAGTTTAAAAATGTGTACCTAATGCTAAAAAAATACTTTGGAGTATCTATTTGATGTTATTTGCAAACAATTAAGTAGGTACCTATGTCAAATTCAAATTCAAATTGTTCATTGCATATCACATTACACAAATAATTAAGATGGAAACAAACAGTAGGTATTCATGTGACGCCCTGCAGGGGCACATCAATTTTACTTAAAATATAAAGGAATATCTATACTAATATTATAAAGCTGAAGAGTTTGTTTGTTTGTTTGAACGCGCTAATCTCAGGAACTACTGGTTCGAATCCATAAATTCATTTCTGTTGGATAGACCATTTATCGAAGAAGGCTTTAGGCTATATAACAATAACAGCGACCAATAGGAGCGAAGAAACAGTGTAAAAAACGGGGAAAATATGAAGTCTATATGAAGAATAACTATTCCACGCGGACGAAGTCGCGGATACAGCTAGTTATATCTAAAATAAAAACAACTTAATTCTAAAACATCTCTAAAATATTTTCTTGTCACGGTGTACGTTTAGTTTTTGTGAGATATTCCGAGGTTTAACAGAAAATACGTCTAATTCCAATTTAATTATGTTCAGGTACCTATGCGAGATAACAGTGATTTTGGTGTCAGAAATACACTACCTACTTCGAAATAATTTTATTATTGTACTTAAGATCATAATGTTGTAAATAAATGTGTATCTGCCCGTACCTACATATAATTATGACTGACATATATAATTGAACGAATTTGTATGCGTACCTACACATATATATGGGACTTATTACATGAAACTTATTGAATGGAAAATATTTTAATGCAACTTAACATGATGTAATCTGCACGCCATGATTCTCGTTTGATTTGCATATACACTGCACAGGGATAGATTGACGGATAAGACCGAATCCGAATGATGGTAAATCCTAGTACCCATTTCAAATAATTGCCAGTTGAATAACTACGCATAGGTACCTATCTATACGAGAAAGTTTGCCTGTCGGGTGGTATAGAGCACGTAGCACTTACCTATTCTAAGCAAGAATTAATTTAAGTCTGGTAAGATCTACAAACAAGACTTTAGCACATGTATATTATCATGTTAGATAGAAATAGCTTTAAATATTTTAAATAAGCTATTTTACGGAATATCTGGCGTAGTATTAAACAACACTGTATTGTTAAGAATTGTCTCAAGGATCCATCATTAAAATCAAAATCCAACTAAGCTCATGTTTCATGTTTTTAAGCAGATAATGTAAAAAAAACAAATAATTGTTTCGTAGGAAGGGGTCAAAAGGACTGCAGGTTTTGTGTTTACGTATGTGGTGTGACCTATGCAGTGCAGTTGGCGTGGTTGTGTGCGTGTATCGGGCTGGCGGCGCAGCCTCCGTGTGTCTGCGGCCTGTCTAGACGCCCCCCCTTACCCCCGCTGAACCCGCCGGCTGTCCTCCCCCTCAACACAGCCAAAGTTCGTGGTGCATCTCTTTCGTTGCTCCTTTCACTGTACCTGGCCAACCATACTACTTAGTCTTCTCCAGTTGTATTTAAACTAAACTGGAGTGCCTATGATTTAGCAATCAAAGGCATCTCAAGTTCAGCTTGAAAAGGTATAGTCGGTATAGTTACCCAAATGTAGTTTTTATAAGCAGGTAAATAAATATATAATAAAGCAGGTAAGTGATTTACAAAAATACTAACGAATGATTTTAACATTGATGATGTAATCTTTCGTGAGCATGTACGTACATTGTCTTATATCCCCCTTAATTTGATTTTAGAATGACGATGACGTCACACAGTAAACCATGCACTGTTATCTAAACTAAACGTGTGAACAAAATTTTAACTCAATCGGTTTAACTTATCTGTTTCAAATTGAGTTGCAAGATTTCACCCATACCTACCTACATACTATATAGGTATCTACTTACATTGCAAGTTAAAGAAATGCTTTAAAAATAAAAATATAAATAAAACTAAACATAATATATTAATAAGTAGTATGTATAAGGAACTAATTTTTAAGAAAAGTGTAAGCAATAGGTGAATATCAGACGGATTTAATTCTCCTGGAGCCGCCAGCGAAGCGCAGACGGGCAAAAAGGTCGAAAGAGGAAATGTGAGAACCACAGGACCAGCCAGCGCCCGTCTGACAACGTAGTAAATAAGCATCGCTCACCGGTTGTAAGCTACACTGTACCTGCAGTATAGTGGAGTCATTGAAGCGTTATGGGTCCGAATTTTTTTACTGTGAACCGAATTGCATACAATTTTGGAATTAGGTTCATCTTACCCTTAAGTTCAAAAGTGAAAATGATTTGAACTCCGCTACCACCCTGGGGGTGATTGCCACCCCTTCTCGGGGGTGAATTATTTTTTTTTCAAAATAACTTCGGATATCGATAGAAGGCCTAATTCTAAGGAAAAAATCATCTATAAAGTTTTTCAAAAAATCCAATACTTTTCACGTTATTTGCAATTGAAAATTCGCAATTTTTTCACCTTTTTCATCGGTTTTTTGCAAATATCTCCAAAAATATACGTTTTATCGAAAATTTTATAACGAGCAAAATTGTAGCAGGCAAAACAATGAACAATTTGGTTTTTTATACAGTATTCTAAGTGCAATATTAAGCTATAAATTAAAGATCAAAGCCGTTTTTTATCTTGCCTGAAATTTAATCGATGTGGTCAATGCCATCTAGCGGCGAGCAGATGCATTTTATGCATTCTAATACAAAAGGGTTTTGTAGTGCTTGAAATAAGCTTTAAAATAAGCACTATTAAAAGTCTTTTGCACGTAAAATAAGTGAGCTGTATTGCAAATAAGGGGGGGCAACTAATGTTTTTTCTTTAAAATCAATGGGTTTCATAAGTGCCATTTCCACCATAATTAAAATTAATCGTATTCCGCCTAGAATTAACTTCATTATGAAGAGTTTGATAGATAGTATCAGTTTGGCTGCTTCAGGACACATATTTTTCAAAAAAGTCACTATTAACTAAAAAAACAAAATTTCAATTTTTTAAAAATCCCACGTTTATTTCATTATATTTCAATAATGACGACAGATACGTATAAAAGTGTATGAATAAAAAATGTAGGTATTTTTCTGACAAACAATTTGGTTTTTTTGTTTTTTCTGACAAACAAAAATTGACGGAAATGTGATTGTTTAAAGAGCGCGTGGCAGCGCAATCACTGCCTCTCTTAAGCCCTTTAACCCTTCCCCGTTTTAGAAAAAGGTTTTTTACTATATATTGCAATACAGGATGTTGTAGCTCTCTTAATTACCTTTACAATGATTTTTTATAAATTGTGATAGCGTGAAAATTAAAGGAGCTATGGTCCAAAAACTTATCATATTTTTTTCTACTTAGTAACTGAAAATTTCGGAGTGTGAATAATTGGAGCAATGTGAAGGTACTCAGTATAATATAGACCCACAACTATTGTAATGTGTATATGTTAACGGAAATGTATATAATCCGTCATTGTATACAATTCCTAGGAAATGTATGTAATTCCTAAAATCGCAATCGGAAATGTAAAACATTTAAGACATAGGTTAGGTTAGGTTTCCGCGAGCCAGTATGAGTCTGGCAAACCTTTTGCCTTCCCCAGGGCATAAGGTATCAATGAGGATTTCCCCACTAAAAAAAAAAAAAAAAAAGTTAGGTTAGGTTTTTTTTTTAGGTTAGGTTAGGTTAGTTTTAAGGGTAGAAAAGCTTAAGAACATGATAATCGTTTGCGAGAGTGTGAAATAATATTTAAATCCTTTTCATTTTATCAAAAAAAAAAATATCAAGGGGTAGTATTCAAGGGTTGAAAGGGGGTTAAAAATTTGATAATTATTATAGAGAATATAAAATATTACTTACTCTATACTTACATCTTTTTATGTCATACCAAAGTATTTTTTTCTGATTTTTTCAATTCGGGGGTTGTAAGATTTTCAAGGGGTTGAAAATAATTTTAATATGAGGTAATTATGTTAGAAAATACTTTACCATTTCACCACTTACTATTAGACATGTTTTCTAGCGATAAAATGGCTCAATTACAATTTTTCCATTAAGGGGTTGTTTACACCCCTTAAAAATAATAGGCGGAGTTCAGATCATTTTCACTTTTGAAGTTAAGGTTAAGATGTACCTAATTCCAAAAATTTCATGCAAATCGGTTCACAGTAAAAAAATTCGGAGGTAAGGCCGTATTTTTCGCTTCAATGACTGCACTAGTAGTACAGCCATAAAACAACAAGTAGGAACTGACCACCTGCCGACTACTGCCGAGGCGGTACGGCTACGGGCGTTCGCTGCAGACAAGTCGGATTAACGCTTCGCTCTCTTGTTTTCTACGGTGTTTGAAGCATTTTTGAGTACAGTATTCTATACAGATTATGTGTCTGAATAATATGGATAAATAGTTACTATACTTACCTATCTATTACGATTTGATACTAGTTTTATATCATATAATTTAAAATAATATAGTACATAATACATATGTATACCTCGCCTACATATGCCTCGTTTTGCCACTGACTGGCACTGTTGTTTGGTTCATAAAAAAATATTTTTTTAATTCTGTATTAATATAATTATGTACCTACGCATTTATTAGTTTGCAAACCAAATGACGAATATAAAAAGTTTTGTGATAGGTACTTTACTCGAGTTAATCAAAAGTAACTAGAAACGTATTAGGTCTGGCATAAAAAGAGTTTTGTACATTATTTCATTTTTTGAGCATTCTGAAATACGAAAATTAAGTATCGCTTGGTACATTTTCTCTCATTTCCGTAGTTAATAAATCGAAATAAAGTTCATATTTCTCCTCTAACAGAATCAATTGCCTTTACAAACAAATAGAGTAGGTAGTCTATATATACGTACTAGCCATCATTCTATGCTATAAGGGTGCTATAAATGAGTTGTGTCATCATTATCATCATCAGCCTATCGCAGTCCACTGCTGCGAGGCTATGATGAATTGTCGAGTCGACATCTCGTCATGTTGATATCGTCTTATTCTCGCGATGATCTGTCAAAAATCAACGCTGTCGACATCGAGAAATCTTGTCATGTCGATGTCGTCTCTTATTTCTACATGTCGATAACAAATATATGTCGAGAATAAATACTTTTGCGCAAAACGGTATCGATTAAAAATATTTAATATTTGATACTGTGATTGGATAAACCAACGACATAACTGGAAATTGATTGCGTAAATGTTAATGTTCTCTGAATTACGTAATTATGATTATGGGGTACCTATTTAGTCAATAAGTTGGAGCTTTATTTCGACGCGTCTGTCTTGGCGATACGTAAAAGTAGTGATATCTATAGCAATACTTCTGACCTCCTGGAGCAGACGTCTAGACAGATCGTCGTGGTCTAGAAACTCTAGATACTTATTATAAGTATAGGCTGGGTTTTTCCCAACCACAAACCACAATTATGCAAGGGGCACGTTTTGTACGTTAAGTACACTAAAACTGCCCTCAAGAGCTGCAGTGCGCTTTTCTCTTATTGTTTTCGACATTGTTCAATATTTTGAAATAAACGAATTTAACTATCCACTTACTATATATATAATATTAATATTTGAGAGCTTTTTTTATTTTTATGGTTAGGTGGGTACTGACAAATAATCCGAACTTATCCTGCTACAAAGTTGACCCAACACAGCAATTGGGAAAGATGAGATTAAATTCATTTATTTCTCATAAGTCATACAATAAATTATATTATGATATTAAATTACATTAAAAAAAATTCATAAACTCTGATTGTCTGTATGTTTGTGCTCGTTTTAATCGGTTATTTTAATATCAAACATGTTCAACAAAACGTAAGATTTTTTATCTATCTATAATATATAATAATGTACTTAATGTACTTATGTATAATATATAATAATGTACTTAATAATGTACCTATCTATGTATAATAAAGAGAAAAGGTTTATTTGTTTTTTTGGATTGAATAGGCTACAAAGCAACTAGACCGATTTGAAAAATTCTTTCACTGTTGGAAAGCTACACTATAAGTGACCTAGGTGACCTTGAATTTTGAAAAAAATGGGGTCCGTGCGAAGCCGGGGCGGACCGCGAGTTAAGTTGTTCGTAAATGGTGTAACCAACCCGACTTTGTTATATATATGTGTATGTTAAAAAAAATATATACATATATACTTACCTACATAGCGTCGCCTTCAGAACCTCCTCCGTTTTTTCGTCGGTTGAAAAGATGAATAAGTCGGGAGTGTTCTTAGCTATGCTTGATAGATAGTTCAGCTGTTTAATAGTTTTTGGGATCGCAAGAAGAGTTAAATCAACAGTCCTTAAAAAAATTTTGGCAGTGAAAATGGAGATGAAAAACCAAATGATTAAAAATCCGAGTGGGGCATCAAATGAAAGAGGATTACATCCATATTACAAAATTTAATGTAGGTATAATGAAAACTGGGTAAAAATAATACTTACTTAGTAGGTATCTACAAAAAATATATGTAAATAAAAAAAAACTGTACTAAAAACGCTATAACAATTTATTATTACCGCCACCTCGGGGGATTGCGCCTAATGTTGGTGTAATATTTACAATCTATAAATCTACGGTGCCTCCCCCGAAGCGACTACTTCCGTTTTCTTGTCGGGGGTTTGTTTATTTTTTTTTGTGTCCCTAATTATGTCGTACTTATACAATTCTAATATATTTATTGGAAAGTAACTTTTACAAATTTACTTATATACAGATCAACTTACTACCCAACTGTATATCGATATGCCAGCTGTCATTAAGTAATACAAATGCGCGTGTCACTGGCATGGCAGTCGATCGAGTCATGTGCAAGTTCAACGGTTAGGTATAGCTGCGGTCGTGACCGTATTAAAAATTCGTCTGCGGCCTGTCTAGACGCGCTCCGCTTACAATGTGACGTGACACCACAAATATCTAGCTGAGTAATACTAGTGCTTAACCACAAATGTACTTACATACACATACGCTTACCTAAATCGATCAATGTTTTTCCTGTTCCGGGAACGCATGCATGACTCGAATATAAAGTATGTACCTATCTATACTTCTATACTAATTATTAGATTTGTAGATATTACTAATCTACACTAATATTATAAAGAGGAAAGGTTTGTTTGTTTGAATTGAATAGGCTCCAAAACGACTGGTCCGATTTGAAAAATAATTTCACTGTTGGACACTTACACTTTTCCCGAATGACATAGGCTATAAAAAAAGGGATCCGGGCGCAGCCGGGGCGGGCCGCTAGTAAAATATAAATACCTGTGTCTTATATGTAATTTTATGATTTCATATTGCGGATATAGGTATTAAGGATAATTCGTATCAACATACTCGATGCCTCGCAGTCGGTTCGTTAAATAGAAAAGTATTTTAAATAGTGCCTGTAATGTAATACTTCGTTTCATATATTACTATATCTAAGATACTCATTTATGATAGAAATTATGTAGAAAACCTACGTAATTTAATCCTTCAACATATTTTGAATGTTTTTTATTCATTCGTTGTCTTACAAAATCAATTCTCTAAGTTTATACTTTTATATCAATTTTTCATATTTTTTTCTTCTCAATAAAAATTTTAGTGTTAGTTATGAGGTTAAATTGTATATCTAATAGAAATCGTACTTGAAACAACATTTTTTTGTGCTTGTTGCGATTTTTTGTAAACTTTGTGATTTTTGATGCACCGTGCTCCGATTTACTTATAGTATAATCTAAAAAAGTTCAAGATGTCAGTTATATTAAAAATATATCTAATTTTGACGAACCAGGAGTAAGATTATAATATTTCGCTTTCCTAAACTAAAATTAGATTTACCAGTGAAGAAATCCAGGTATATTTTGTTGTCCGACCCTAATATAGCAGAAACCTTGAGAAGCTTTATCTGCTAATTGTAACACATTGTATAAAATTGAATTTTACGCAGGCTGTTTAATTAATTGTCATGGAACGATTATATATCATTGAAATACTATATAAAACAGGACGAAATGAGAAGGGGCGTTGTTAGTATGGTTGCAGAATGCAGTTGTAATGAAATTTTCTTGTCTGCAGTGTAAGTTGGAGCAGATAATTTAAACTCTCTAGACGCGCTGCAAGTCGTCGCTCTCCCCGCCGTCGCCGCGTCGAATGGACCTCACTGCATTATGCAGGTAGCTCATTCTGTATCTGCTGCACTTAAAATTGTATTTACCATGTAATAATTAGTAGGTTCACTCTTGCATTAAAATGAGTTCTTATTGTTTCTCTTTAAGACCACGTACAACGTACTATTGTTACGAATATTCTCCTACTACATGTTCATACTTAAAAATATCTACAGGTTTTTATAACAGATAACTTCCCAATTTCTGAAGCGTTCGCAGTTATTACACATTAGAATGAAACAACACTACTTTAGCATTAGGCTATTATAGTCAGCTTAGTCGTGCTACGATTATGGAAACTGTAAAGCTTTCGAAATCCAATAAAATAAAATAGGCGAGTTATATCCGTTTAAATAGTTGTTTGATTCCAATAAGACTTGCCTACTGTTATCAAACTTAAACTAGCTTTCTTTTCAGCTTTAGCAATTATTTGAAAAGATAGTACTTATTGTACGCGAACGCGAAAGTCACGGCATAATGCGCTACGTTTAATTTCTAACGAAACCATAATCTTTTTTAAATTGTAAGTAAGTATCACTTTAAATAGAGTCCTAAACACCCTAATAGGTTTTGCTTCTTGTGGTACTTGTATTTCACACCAACGGATAGGTAATTTTAAATCTTTGGTGCAACTTGCTACAGTGAAAAAGCTAAGTTCTTTGTATTATAGTCAATAGAGTGTCTAGACGTGTCATTCATACGCGTCTATCTGCAGGCTGATCTTCAGCGCGACGGCGCTCGCAAAAAACAATAATTTAGAAAGAGCGTCAGAAAAACGCAGTCGCCAATTAGGAGTTGCAAATTGGACGGTGGCTAGAAGCTGCGTCGTTATAGAAGTCATCGTACCGGCCAGTCGTCGGCGCTACAGGTAATCATAGTATGTATCTACACAACTTACGTACCTAGGTCCTTATAGCCCTCCCAAAAGACCCACATTTTTATAAAATTTACAACAGTCGTTTAAGAACCAATTTTAACAAAGCTTACCTATAGGTGGGTACTAAAATATGCTAAATTATCTAAGTTCCCTGTAACTGCCCTGTAACATGTAAACATTTGCTCTAGACGTGATTCTTATATTAAATAAGAGCGTAGCGATGAAAATATTGTTTTTGTTGGTTTCCGTATTTGTTGCCTAGCACAACAGGAACAAAAATGTGAGTTAGAACTTATGAAATTAGCGTTTGGTTTTCACAAACAAGCGTTTCAGTCGAAAGACTATTTGTTACATATAGCCTACTTAATGTTTAAAGAGTAGGTAAGTAATTAAAAGTCATATTTTAACTATAAGAGTTATACGTTAAAATTTAAGCAAAATGACCAACAAACAGATTGTCAGATATACTTATTTGTTGAAGACATTTTTTTTCTTCTGAGATTTAAAGAAGCTTTTGGAATTTCTGAACTGTCTGCCATCAGTAAGTAAACAATGTGTAGGTAAACTAAGTAAACTGTATCACAATTTTCTTCTTAAAAGTTAAACGTATTGTGGACCGATCCGAGGTCGTACCTATATGTGCATACATAGTGTCTGACAGGTGGTAGATATGTAGGGTTGGTTGGTCGTAGCGGCCGCTGCACCTTGTGGTGGAACTGGTCGGTGAGGGTGGGGCGGAGAGCGGGGAGCGGACGCAGGGGAGAGATGCGTCAGGGCACATCGACCTCGCGCCTCCACCGGCGCGAGCGCCGCACAAAAAAGCGCCTAACCCCAATTTCGGTAGCCGTCTGGCGCGATCTCTCCCACCGCCGTCTGATAGCTGCGCCTGCGAGCGTATTCGAGTAGGTACCTATGCAATCTGCACGCGTGCGCAGCACGGGCTTCAATGCCTTTCAAGATTTGGTGGTGACGAACGTCGGTCGTTCTGTTTGACTTGTGTCTAGGGAATGCAATCTCGTTCTCGCGAGATCTCGTTTTCGCGAGATCTCGGCGTTTTTAAGCGAGATTGATCTCGGTCCAAAAATGGACGAGATCTCGCGAGATTAACGAGATTGTACTGGAGTATAAAAACGTCTTATTCGAAACGCGACAGTAATTCTAAAATGTAATATAGTGACTTGTGATTTTAATTGAACAAATATTTCATTTGATTGGTATATTTTGTTAATTATTAATCTGTAATTCTCGATATTCTACTGTACTGAGTAGATATAGTTTGTTATTTCATTGTTAATAATAATATCCCAGTTTAATAGTCAACTGAAGTTTTGTTTGATGTTATAATTTATTTTATTGTTATTTGATAGATAAATACGTAAAAGCGTAAAAGTATACTACTTAAAAGTTAATTTAAAAATTTGGATAGTTACGTCAATCTATGTTGAATGCATAAAAAAATCTTGAAAAAAACGTGAAAATTAATGTTTTTATAATACACACTTAAAGTTATTATTATTATTTTCCTCGTTTATTCAAATATTGTTATTTCTTGAAAAAAAAACAAACACAAAACATTAATCTCGCGAGATCTCGAAATTGCCGAGATCTCGCGAGATTGATTTTCATAAACTCGCGAGATCTCGCTTGAGCCCAATCTCGCGAGATTTGCATTCCCTACTTGTGTCATAGAGTTTAAATTAGATTATACAGGTCGATTCGTATCCCTGTTTTACTATTTACCACAATTACAAGGCTTGTTCCTCAAGTCTCGGGAAGCTTGTAACTGTCTAGATAAAATAATTTCTGTGTGAATTTAGTACAAAAAAAAATAAACAAGTTTTCCATAGAAATAAAATTAGGTACCTACAATCAAAGGGCGAAAATTCAAAACAAAAAATTATGAACGAGATATTTGCAATAGGTTCTCATCTGGATGCAGGCCAAGGTGTGGTAGGATCTGGGTTGAACCTGTTTAGTTTTTCATATTAACTGTAGGCAGATTCTCAATTACTGCCAACTCCTGTACCTATTCATGAAATAATTGCTATACCCACCTATTGCGTTTGTACAGAGATTGCAATTAAATACTGAGGGTCGAATAAACATTTCAGCTTTAAAAAAACTTAAAGAATCATAAGCAATTAAGTTGTTTTTAATTTTCCTGCCTGCCTAAACTATAAATGTTGAAATTTTGCACAGTGGTTTCTTTAATAATGTAAAAGATCACTATATAATTATTTTCAAAATCCAAATATAGGGTGGTGCTAAAAGTGCGCAGACGAAGTCGCGGGTAAAGCATTAATGTGAATTTGTGTATATCGCTTAAAACGTAATGATATATTTTAAAAGAGTCGGGATAAAATGCCATCTGAAGGCTATATTTGCTTCATAGACTGTCATAGACATACACTTGTAGGTATACTCGGTTATGCGTGAAAGCTGCAGAGCATAATATACTTATGCTCCGCTACCTGGATTGTATTGATTTCTATGAGTGTTGATTACGAAATAAGTAGGTAATTAATCAGTAGAGTGTAGGTAACCTCTCCATTTCCTACTTACTACTATACAAACTTTGCTTACTTCAGAACTTTAAATAATAAACTGGTCACAATTAATAGATATAGGTAGGTAATATGTCTTGAGAAAACTGGGAGACTCCTATGTGACATAATAATTAAAGTTTTATTAAAGTCTATACATTTTTTATCTCTTAAGTGTAGAGTAAATAACAGATATACTTGATTGTGTTAATAATTGGTTGTAGTTATATAAAACAAGAAGTAATCAATTAAAATAATAAAGTATTCATTAAACGAAAGGTTTACTTACTGGAATAGATCCAAAGAGATCCATTTGGCCTCTTTAGATGTTTCGATCCACTTTTTATACTTAGTACATTTATAGGTCCACTCGCAGCGACCGTAATTGTACCTACGTACTATATTTATTTTTTGAATATTAGGCAGACTATCCTTGAACTCGCAGTGAACCGAGCGGTGAACCTAGATGCTTGCCTTTGAAACTCCCACTAAATATATAATTTGCTAGTTGATTGTCCATTGTGCGAATGCATGGTTGGCTAGTTCTAGTCGCGGACACATTTGGTGCTTCTGTGTAATCAGGTGACATATATTATACTCTTGAGTAATACACCGATCACGTAATCTCACAGTCTTCATTCCGCTGCCAGACGTTGCTACAAAAACAAACATTCTTTAGTTGTGTTAATTAAATTAGGAAAATGAAACAAAACTTTGGTGATACTTATGTAGGTATCTATTGTATCATAAGATATCAAATATGATATCTCGGCAGACGTGCTGATTTGAGGTGTTATCAGTTAGTTTGTGCGATTATGTATCATTCGGATATTATTTTTTTGGTTCTTTATCTAATAAGTACGTATTTTTTCTCTCAACAAACAATGAAAAGCATTATAACAGTTTTAGTGCGTACGTATTTATTCGTAAGTATATAAAAACAAATATGAAAATATCTGATGGCTAATTTATTTTATTATGTATAGGTACTTACCTGAATATGACTTTAAAAACTTGTCCGGTTCCAAATTATCATTTGAATTATTTTATTCAATGAAAAGCACTGCCACGGCGCAGGCAGTAAGTATACACGTTCAATACCTATAATTTGTACAAGGCAGGTTGTATAAGGGACTTCGTAATAATACCTATAGCTTTTGTACAACTTACCTATATAGAACGTGTGTGATGCATGGGTGAACCATGTTATTATCCTACATACGTACCTACTCGTAATTTATTGCGAAACAATGAAACCTACGTTCTTTTATAATTCAGGTAGTTAACTAGTTTACAATTTATTATAGGGATGATCGTTTACAATACTAGTTATACTTAATAAAGATTAGGTACCTACTTACATACTTAGGTAACTATAAACTTACCTGCTTGTTTCTTTATAATCACACCTACTTAGGTATATCAGCCGAGTCTTTTGTGCGGTTAACCTTGGGTTGCGGTTACATGATCCGGGTAGATGTATGGGATATCAAGTACCTACTACCTATATGCGATCGATACTCTTCCTGGCAAATTTACCACAATAGGTATTCTTTATAGTTAACTACTCTTAGTCGTTAAATACTGAGGAGTGTTATTAAAATAACGTTTTTTATTTATTTATTGTTTGCTATAAATATCATGATGCCACTTTATTTAATAAAGGCATGGTTATTTCAGGTTGACCTCTAAGCTTCTATTAGCTTTTGCATTTCTTTGCGTTAAGGTACCTATAGGCAGGTACAGGTGTAGAAGTGTCATTAAACTTATTAATTGATATTGTGGATTAGTTGCATGCATATGTTACTTATCTAGGTAGGTACTGAATACTCCTGTAAATAACAAAGTATAGTCACAATGATACCTAAGCTGAATCAACAGAAAGGGTTGTTTAGGAATAGGATTTGTAGATTAGGTAGGTATTTCAGGTAAGTAATCTCTTATTCCAATTGATTTATTTTTCTGATTATAGTACAATAACCTCTATAGGTGCATTTTTAACAATTTTAGTTTAGTTTATGTATGGAAAGCTATCTATGATTGTTTATTATTTTGTAATTACTTATAACGATTAACCTACATAATAATATGGAGGTCCCTAAGAATAACTCCATGAAATAATTTGAAAAACATACCTACTTGTTTTAAATGGAGTGTCAGTAAAAATACTTATGGGCAGGGAACGCGTCATGGGCGCGGTCATGGCTGCCGGAAAATCCAGTAATACAGCTACCGGCATTACGCGGCATAGGTATACACCTAGTGACTACGTATATTGTAACTATAGAATTATATCTAGGTACTTATACAATATTATCGGTGAGTGCACTGCTAGGTATATTGCAGTATTACCGTTTAAAAAGATAAACCGGTGATCGAAACAGTGCATGGCTGGCCGGCAAGCGGCAGCGGGGCGCGGAGGGCGCGGAGGGCGCGCGGTGCGGGGCGGCCGTCTAGACGCTACGTCACGCGGCCTCGCGATACCGCGGCGGTAAACAACAATGTGCACTGACCGAATATGGCACCAGCTCGCCAAAGCGGTCACCCTGCTACCACTCTGAGCACAAATCCTATGGGCTACAGGGCCAACCCCACACTCAACATTTAGGTAGTTGGAAAACACTGATCAGATCTGAACATCTTTTGCACATTTTTGGTATTCCCTTGGTAAATAAGTAGGTAGGTACGTAACTACATCAGATATTTACCTAACTTATCACCGTTATCATTTCACATGTGACTGAAAGAACGCAAAATTGAGGCGGACACAGACAGATAAGTATCATGCGGATAGTTGGTAATCTAACTTTTTAATTAGGTATCTAACTAAGGTTGTATAAGAGTGTTCGTTCTTATACATATAAACCCTTTGTAGTCCTTGTATAGAATATGGGTTTTGCTTGGGAGTAAAGAAATACCAATAGGTAACTAAAAGGCGCTACCTACTTAAAGAATTCTGCTAAAGTTTGTTTGATGTTTAGGTATATTTTCAAAAAACTGGTGGGCAGGTTGTTGCTATAAGTGGAGTCTTCAAATAAACGCTATTATTACCGTTTTATCAGCTAGCTTAATCTTTCATTTACAACCTAATTCCTCTTTATGTTTAACCCCCGACGCAAAAACGACGGGGTGTTATTGTAAATATTTAAATACATGTATACATAATTATATTATAATTAAATATTACCAACCAGCGCAGCGGCAACCATAAAGTATCAACCTGTAGATTAGAGTGAACCTCTACAGTACCTCATACATATAATGTCTTATGCAATTATATAATAATAAATGGTTAATATAGTAATAAAAAAAAATATTGGCATTGGTCTAGCGGGATAATAATAATAACATTAATTTCTCTTACCTACTTATACCTGGTCTACGAAACTGGTAAACTAGAGCCCAAATGGTTTCACCTCATATTTAAAAAATTGCATGCAATTGTACATTATGTCTACTTAGTAGGTAGGTAATAAGTATGTTATATCTAAACAAGAGGATTGTTATAAGTACTTACGTACTATATGTTATTGTTAAACTAATAACAATAATAAAAAAATACAACCATTGCTTGTCCTGTACTTACCTACCTACCTAGGAAAATATTTTAGTTTTGCTTACGCAAAAGTACCTGCCTATAACCCACCTAGTGCTAGTAAATAATAGTCCAATCCAATTAACATCATTATAATATATTAACAATTAAGTACATTTGCAGTACAAGAAACACCTTGTAATATAGTGTAGTTCTGTAACTTTCAATTTTTCTATTTTGATACTAAATGAATAAAAGTACATTTAGTCCAGTTCATTGATCACAGTTCTAGCGGGAAACGTTTGGTCAGATGCAATGGTTTCGCTTCCTCATGCCGTGAACACTCAATGTGATGTAAATTCAATGAACATTTTCATTTCGCAATCGCTCAGCCGCGAACAAGTACTGCTCTGTGCCTCGAAATCGTTTGCAATTTTTATTTTCCACATCTCTCATTTTTTCTGATACTTACCAATAGTCGATGTACCTACTTAAGCTACTTTACTTGTTGTAAAATTAAGGTTTTTATTGGCTAAATTCGCCATTACATACAAGGATTCTTAGATAATATATCTGCTGAAAAAAGAAAATTTTACCTAGTTAATTACTTACTTACTGTTTTTTGGATTCTTTCACTAAACTACCTAAACAGAGGTAAGTAATTATAAACCTAGATAAAAGTAGTGAGTATACACCCAGGTATTATCTTATTATTGTATTATTACGAAAGCGAAATCACGGACGCCATTCTGACAATAAATTCGAATATTCGAAAACAATACATACCGTAAAACCTTACGTTTTGGCCCGTTTTTTGCTGGTTTTGATTTAGATTGATCTTTTTCTCACATATAAATGTGATGCGCTGCCTTTTAAATGAGGAGTCTTTACCAAATACATCTTTATATGGACCGTGTTTAACATTAGTGTGTCAACCCACAAAAAATCGGGTTTTGAGTTATGAATGCAGTTTTATTAAATAGATCATGAGGAATACAGCAGTGAAATCCATTTTTTTTTAAAAAAATCGTAGAATATTCTAGAGCACAAAATCGGTTATTGCTTTTTTCCTATGTCAGATTTGTATTTTTGCATTAATGTGTTAAGCCACAGATAACACATTATTGCTTATTTCCCATGTCAGATTTGTATTTCTGCATTAATGTGTTAAGCCACATACCTATCACATTAATGCAAAATTCTAATTTGTTGTTATAAAACGAATAGGTACTTATACATATTATGCACTAATTTTTAGAAAATGTAAAAAAATAAACAACTAACGCATTAAAACTTTAATGTAAGTACTTACTTATTTATTTAAAGTTTTTATTGTTGTATAACATGTATCAAATAACATTATAAGTTCTGCTAAAAATGAGAAATAGGTACAAGTTAACACTAACTTATTTTTTTATTACTTATTATTATTTGTATCATATTAAATAATATATTTTAGGGTTCCGTATCTTAAAAGGAAAAAACAATAAGCCTTACAGAATTTACTTTGTTGTCTGTGTGATCCTTTACCTCAGTAACGCGTGGAGGTAGGTATCAAAATAAAATTCATAGTAATATCAAAAACTCAGGACTACCGTCCCTTGAAATTGTAACATAATCACAAAAAAATCGCCAACGCAATCAAAAGAACCGCCGTTTATGCCGCGATTGACAAAAGTTTTCAACACTCGCTAGGGAATCAAAACCTACAGGGTACTCCTCGTGAACTCAGGATCTTGAATTAATTTAGTAGGTCCGAGATAACGTCATATAGCACGGATAAAGAAAAAAAATACGAAAACCATACATTTTAAATGACACCATTAAAAAAATATATACTTACCTACAGGTTTTTTATAGTACGGAACCCTTGGTGCGCGAGTCTAACTCGCACTTAACCGATATTTTTTTTATAATATACATCATTAGATTTAAACGTGTGTTATTAGAATATTACACATAATAAATAATAATATTAAAGAGTGTACGAATTGTCGCCACAATTTATCAACTCTTCGATAAATGGTTTTTAGGTGGTTTATTAACTTTTTTGGGAAGGAAGTATATATTATTGGTTTAATTCAATATGATAAAAAATAATAATAAATCAATTTGGTTAAGATTTTTAAGTAGGTAATTGAAATAATATAAGTGTTAACTTGTTGTACCTATTTCTCATCTTTAGCAGAACTTATAATGTTATTTAAAACATGTTATAACAATAAAAACTAAATAAATAAGTACTTACATTAAAGTTTTAATACGTTAGTTGTTTATTATTTTACATTTTCAAAAAAATAGTGTAAAATATATTCATTATAAAAGAACAAATTATAATTTTGCATAGTGTTATGTGGCTTAGCACATAAATGCTAAATGTAATAATCCTTATAGCCGTTAAGCATTAACCATTTTTCTGCATTTTCTATTTAATTATGAATTTATTGAAATAAATACATTTATATCCTTAATCTATGCACTTCAACAAAAAAAATGATACCACATAACAATATTTTTTTGCTTAAAATAAGCGGAAAAAGAAGAATGTTCTCAAAAAACTTTAAGCGCCGATATCTCAAAACTAGCTTGGTGTGGGTTGAAACACTAATGCTAAACACGGACCATATATGGTTCTTGGTATGTGTAAAGAAATGACTTCAATAATAGGTACAGTTATTTATGGGTGAAAAAGCTATTAAAATAAAAATTTTCTTCTCTTCTGGCTTGACGACTTTCGTGTAAACGGTAATAACTTTGGCATTTTACGCTGTATTACCATGAGCCTTAAAACCTAAGATATAGAATAACTATAAACTCATTGTATAAGATTATAATTATTTTTTGACGTGGTCTTCTATCCCAAACTTCATTGGGCAAAATTGCAAACCCTTTTTGTGCGCCGCCCCATACAAAAGTGTAAACGAATTAGGGTTGTCAATACTTAAATTAGATGAAGAAAAGTGAGGGTAATGTATTTTAACACTGTCGCTGCCATTAAAACATAAAAGGCTCATTATTAATCAACTTTACTATTATACTCAATAAAAAACTCAAAACATATACAAAACGATACTGTTTCCAATGACAAAATAAATAAAACTTGAAATGAAAACAAAAGTACTCATAAAAATGCACTATCTATCTTATATTATTTTATTAAGAATATTTCAATGACTAAAACAATACTAAACGGGTTCAAAATCAGACATGTCTACTGGTCATCTTTTTAAAATTCTGGTAATAAATCTTAAGAGGCAACCCCCGGGGTCAAATTGTACTGGTCAAAAGTGAGCCTGAAATATAGATATGACATTACCCATCGCAATAAATCCGAATATAATAAAGATAAAGTGTTGAGTCTTTGTCTTTCACCATCATTACCTATAAAGTTGTAACTGTCAAAAATCTACACCAGTAGAGACATCATACAAAGTTTTAGGACAGAAGTTTTTGAAAGTGTTTTGGCCCGCCAAAAAACACCCTCATCTTTAACTGCGGCTAACCAGTGAATAAATTACGGTACGATAAGGTCATTTATCGGCATTGATAGCAGATATATATATTAAACTTTCTACTAAACATTAAAAACACAGTGTGCGTTTGGCCATATTTGTCTTATTTCGGTTTTATAATCAAAAGTGCTGACTTGAGCAAAGATAGGTTCAATGGACAAAATAGCAAGGTTTTACGGTATTATACAAACGTCGCTGTCGCGTGACTTGCGGCCTGCTCGACCGCACTACCACGCCGTCGGGGTCGAAGACCATAGATGCTAACTTAGCACGGTCTGGTCCTATAAGCAAAATGGAAGTTGCAGGCACTACCGAACTCCCAAAACTTACGCTAGACATAACTCACTGATATTACCTAATTTATAAGTCATTAAGCAATATTAATGGTAACTCCATAATATTTACTTCGAGTGAGTAAATATTATGGAATAATGTAACATAATTTATAGGAGAAGCAAGAAAAAATGCAGGTTTTGTGTACTGTCAATTTTCCGCTTGTTTACTCGCACTCCTAGCTGTAAAACTGCAGTAGGTAGTTAAATCGGTAAGCAATTGAAATAAATTATCGAATAATTAGGGAACAAACGAGGTGCGCATCGTTAATGTGACGCGGGCAATTGAACACCGTAATACCGGTGCTTGACAAACCATACCGTTTGCCTATAGATACCGTAGGTTTAGGTAGATTGTAAAAATTAAGTAGGTAGTAAGGTACCTACACCTAAATTAGTACCTAGCGGTCCTCCCGACGTAAAAGTTAATACTTAGGTACTTTTAACTTCTTATTATTGTTACCTATACCTTTTAGAGGGCTTTTAGGTTTTTATGTCGGGGGTTTGTTAAATTGTTTATTAAAGAAAATTGTTCTCGACGAGGCTCATTTTCCCTATAAGACAGACAATCTCATAATCTCCTTACCTCGAATAGTGTTTTAAATAAAAACATATGATTATCTTTATTTACAGGCTGGTATCAAAAATAGTTTGTAATCTCTACAATACCTACGCAGTATACGAGGGTTAAATTTCCTAAACTACTATTTTTCGTTTTATAGGTGTAATTATGTGGCTTCAGTAAATCCTGAAAATTTATCATGTGTAGGTATAGATACACTATCTTGAAGTACCTACTACATACATACAAATGTCCGCGGTACGGATCCAAACTGCTTGCCAGTTACGGGATGTGACCACAAAGTAGAGAGCTACCTACGTCATAGAGAGTCAGTAAACAGAGTCCCATCTATTTGTTACTTTGGAGTTACGGAATTCTCCTACGAGATACCAATCGTACTTAAATTTATTCTGCTTTAGGGTAGGTTCTTGTTCAGTAAACTATTACTAGCTAATCTTAGTATGTAGACAAGTGTAATCTTAGCATGAAAATCTAGCGTGATACGAGTCTATTTCATTTAGGTAAAAACGTAATCTATGAAATCATTTGCAGGTTACCTAGTTGTTTTGTTATCGTAACACAAACATTTGCCCAGACTGGATCTAATCACCTGTTCTGTGCCAACGTGCAATGCTATCAAGGTGTTACCTACTTATCGCAGTGTGCAGTTTATGTAATAAAAGCGTAGGTAGTACATGTGTCCTATATTATGAAATAACAGGTGTCTTCGATAGTAAGTACCTAAGTATATTATTTATAGTTCTAAGGGTAAAATAAGGGTATCATTGTGAACCTTTTCCTTTTATTTAGTTCTCAGGTTAAAACTAACAGAGAGGCATGAAAGTAAGTAGGTAAGTAAGTACTACCTTTTCAAATATTATGAAGCAATTAACATTCAAGGTAGGTAATAGGTATTCAATTCAACACAAGCTTGATAGATCTGTACTAACTGAAAAACTAAGTGATTATTAACCCTCATTACTATCAAACCCTACGTTGAGTTCGACAGGTCACAGCGATTGTCAAATTGTGGTAAGTAGGTACCTACAGCCGAGATAGCTGCCTCCGCGGGCGACGCGGCGACGTGCGCTGAGTGCTCGGTGCTCGGTCTCCGGCTGAGTCACGCGCCCGCTGTCTGCCATTGTTTGGCGCTACACCGCGGCCGCGGCAGGAACTAGGCCCGCGCCCTCGCGCCGACCTTGTCTCGACACGGATTTATTGATGCGTCACCACGGGACGCGACCGCACCGCCCGCCGTGCGCTAACACGACCACGTAATGTTGGAGTCGAGTAAAATGTGAGATTTCAATGCTTCACCAAAGTACCTATGCGTAGGTAAAGTATAAGTAGTAGGTAGGTATTCAGTAAGTAGGTAAAGCTCTTTACTTACCTATAGCAAGATTTAAGCTTCGAGAGCGAGTTCGAGTTTTCTTGTTAGGTATAACACAGCTTAAATTTCAAATTGTTTTATTTTAAACTTCATACTGATAGTTACCTAGGTAGGTAGGTACCTACTTACCTACTTAAATTTTGTTTCCTACAGCAATAACACCCCGTCGTTTTTGCGTCGGGGGTTAAAAAAGGGCACGGAAAATACACGTTTAATGGCTTGACGTTGTCACCATTCGTTAGAATTTTTCACTATACCTACCTAATAAATTACTAGCAAGGGCGTGCTTTCCATATAGGTAAGTATAATGTCAGTAATGTATGCAGTGCCTACCCTGACGCTATACTTACGCTCCCCCCACTGCACGCGCCTGCTAATACTAGCTACTTACTACCTACCTACTTACCTACCAAATTTTCTCCTGTTTTCTACTATCATAAGTTAGATACTTACCTAAAAATAAAATAAAAAAAATCATAATAAGTAGGTACATATAAACACAGATGTATCGTATGCAAGGATTAATATAGGTATAGGTAATGAATAAGTAGGTATCTACTTACTCTTTTACGCAAAGATTATTCAATGGGTATTAATTAAACTTTACAATAATTCATCTCATCTCAGTAGGTACATTAGGACAAATATACAAAGATAATATTTTATACAAAACATTAAATCTGCACAGACAAAACTTGAACAGAAGATAAAATACCTAACTTGTTTTGTCAGGTTATTCCGTCCAGCTAGGTACTCAATAAAAATGAGCATAATATGCCTGAAGGTAGAAAGAGAGAAACAGCAATCACGCTGCAGTGAACGAAAATTAAATTTAGATTTTTATCTTAAGATATAGTTATGTAGGTAGTTCAAAACTTATTATGAGATAGGTAAATGAGTACCTACTGCGTGCGCTTACGAAGTAGTATTATTAGCATTATTCAATAGCAGACTTAAATAAAAATATTATTTTACGAAAAAAAGTTAGAGCAGTAATCATTTAAAACTCGTTTGAGCGAGTGCTTTTAACAGCGTAGTTGCGACACATGGTAGGCGCCAGACGTCTAGACGGTCTGTCGCGTCAGCCTGAAGGCTCTTCAGGAAGGCCGCCGAAATTTCGCCCCTCCTCGCCCTGGTTCGCGACGCCCCGACCTGCGTCGCGACGATTACGTGACACTCGACTCATTACACGACACACGTATACGTGCAACTGACATACGAACACCAGTACCTAGTAGCATCATGACCATCTCGAAGTACCTATACTTACTTACGTACATATTATTCCGTTTTATTGTCGATAGCATTAGATAGATCCCCACACAACATAGGTACGAGTAGGTACAAGGTTTGTTATAGGACAAGTGTCAATACCTAGATGATTTAAATAATCCAAGTGTTAAGTATTATGTATTAAACCCTTTATTTTCTTAAAATAAAAGTGGGTACCTATTAGATTTGTACCTACTAAAACTATATTGTAAGTATTACAAGTTTCATAATATTAATTTTAATTCTTCAAAATAACGGTTAGGTTAGGTTAGTTACTCAAAAAATATCCAAGGAGACAAATATTCTAAAGACATAGGGAAAGGGTAGTTGCTGAATAGATAAATGGGTGGTAAAACATAAATACAGGTACATACCGAACGATTTTCAGTCAGTCCAACTCCAGGACTTCAGCGAAAAAATGAAAAAGCAACAAAAAACAATAGCGCACTGAAAAGAAAAAAATAATTATTTTCTCTTCTATAACGACTATCTACTATTTTAGTTGTAATGTCTGATATTTTTGGAGTCGGTGCCAGCATCAAACAAACTTGACACCTTAGTGAAGAGTTGAGAGTAAAAAGTTACTGCACCAGCTGGCACCGACTTCAAAAATATCAGACATTACAACTATAATAGTAGTCGTTATAAAAGACAAAAATATATATTTTTTTCTTTTCAGTGCGTTATAGTTTTTTGTTGCTTTTTATTTTTTTTTCGGCTGTTAATTTTTTTTATTAAAATTTATTTTTTTATAATTTTCTGTGGCCATAATTTGTACAAATGATTACATGCTTAATTTTGAATTATGTACTTTTGAAATAGCTACTACCTGCCTGCCATGTTTTTGCTATTAACTTTTAGTGACAGTAAATTACCCCTAGTTTCTTTTTTCAAAATTTTTATGGGATCAACTTTGAGGTATGCCCTATCCAATAAAAAAAGAATGATCAAAATCGGACTACTCTGTAATAAGTTACGCGTGTTCATAAGATCCAATCGGTGCGTGAAAAATTAATCGTCCCCTCTTCTCCTACCCTTAGGGTTGGATTTTTTTTTCCAAATTAAAATGGGATCAATTTCGAAGTAAGTATACAATTTCTAATAAAAAAAAAGAATTATCAAAATCGAACCACTCTGTAAAAAGTAAAAAAATATTATATACGCGTCGACTTGAGAACCTCCTCCGATTTCTTCGTCGGTTGAAAAAAAACATCGATTATATCCGAAACCACCCATTTTCGCGTACCTATCTACTTACGAGTATTATGAGATTTTTATTGCTTAACAGCTGTAGTTACCTAAGTACTTCTTATTAATGGTCTGCATCAATTAATTTATTACTCACCTGTATAACAATGTAGGTTAGGTATTATTAAACGGTTTTTTAAACATAGGTTGATTCATGGATGTATGTTTTTTGTAAGTCTTGTCCAATAAACCAAACGACATAGTAGGTACAAATCGCAGCATATAAGAATAGGAATTTACATGCATTGGCTGGCAATGATCATCGACTGTCTTGCGTTGCGTTTGCATGCATATTGCATATATGAGTGCATTTTCAAGTATATACGAGCGAAGCGTCCAGATTATGGGTGCATTCGCGACGTCAATGCACGGATTATTTGAGAAGAGTGAATTGATGTCGGGGAGGGGATGGTGCGGGGTGGAGGCGGGAGCGATGCACTCGGTGCAGCAAATGCACAATGTACAAATGCACTGGAGCCACCCGCCGCCCCCGCTGGACGTTGCCACCAATTCCACTGCTTTCGAAATCACCGTTATGTAAACTTTTATGGTAATTTGTATATACAATTACATCAGTATATGTATACAGGTAGGTATCTCCTTAGTGTCTAAGAAATATATAAATTGCCCAATTATTTATAATAGCACTATTCTAAGTAATAAAAACTGTACTAATATAAGGTCCGTTTGATTATAGCTATCTATTTATACTAACATAAACGAAGAGATAGCAAAATCATATTTTACTAAGGAATCCCAAAGAAGAAATATAAATAGGATAAGTAGGTATAGGTATACTTATGTAGCTGCATGCAAAGCATATATTGTTCATAAACTAAATAGGTACCTAGCAATTTTGTCACTGATAATAAAAGATCTCAACACAATTTACGCGTTTGACAAAGTACCTAAATAGCAACACCAAATTACAAAAAAAATATTATGTACCTACCTAAGTAAGTACATTTTTATTCTTAATATGACTTGACCGAGAGTATCCTTAGCTATTATATCTAAGTACCTAACTAGGTACCTACTTAATAATCAACTGATTAGCTACCATTTCAGAAGATAGGATGCTTACCTACAGCTTATTATTGTTGAAATATGTGTAAATATTGATCAAGAAGTAGGATTTTTAAAATAGGTATTCATTTTTCCTATAGGGTTGTTTTTAATGAATTACCTATATCAACTTATAAGTAGTCACTTCTATTTATTAAACTTGTCTAAGATTTTATCTCCAATAATTTGATATCTAGTAAACAGCTCCAATAAAATTGAAAAAAAAAACTTGCATCTGATTTCGAAACAATTTATGATGTCTAAGTACAATAGAATCATTAATTTTTACACCATTGAAACGTGTACGTAGTACACTCCATACATATTTTAGGGTTGGTACCTCTGTCAGAAGCATATGTTTACAGGTTACTAGCGGTTCGCCCCGGCGTCACACGGATCGTATTTTTTTTCAAAATATTCTATTTCCAACAGTTAAAGAATTTTTCAAATCGGTCCAGCCATTTTAGAGCCTATTCAATCCAAACAAGTAAGCAAAAAACCTTTCCTCCTTATTATATTTGTATAGATTTGCGAAAATGTTCAGTTTTTCGATTTATCGACGTGTCGGGAAACACTGTTTCTGATTTTCCGAGTTTCGAATGACAAACATCCGAATGCCGAACAACAAAAACAATGCGGTTGTCGACCCAAAGGATGTAAAGTAGGTAAGTAATAAAAATATTGAGGAGGAAGTGCGTTGGTGAGGCGGTAAAATGGAAGTCCTGTTAGAGCAGCGCCGCGTGAAAACGCGCAGAGCGCCGGATGTCAGCTAAAACACCGCGCTTGTAGCGGACTCGCGCTCCGCCGCGTTGCCTACCTACGCGCTACGGTGATCCTGCTAGTTACCAACTGCACTTTTTGGACACTTTTATTAATTATAGAGGTACCTAGTCAGTTCTAGTTAGAACAGTAAGTATTTTAATTTTTACGATAGGTAGACGTACTTATGTAATATTGTCTACTGAATTAAAATACTAACTACCTAATTGCAATTTTTAAGTTTAATATACATATACCTAAACATGTCGTGGGCTGCTCAATAAATGAAATAAAACAAATTATAGAGTAGCTGTATCATGTTTATGAATAAATTTCTTAGGTTAGGTAGTTAAAAAAATATTATTGGACACCTATATCTCATTGAAGCATTCATTTTTGCACTCGCATTATTATAAGTACTTACTTACTTACCATATTAAATACGCAGGTACAATGTAACTAAGCGGAGTCGTTGTTCTTTGCTTTGTGGTTCGGTTGTCCGCCGGGCTGACACCTGCCACCTTGGCTCGAAGGTACACGACACCTTTGGAATGATTCAACCTTATTTATGACGCCGGGCATTTTGCATTGTAATCCACTAAAATTCGAAACAAAGAAGGCCCACTGTGACTAACGATGACGCCTCTGCATCATGTAAGTTCTACTACTTACAGGGTTTGCAGTAAGTGGGTAGATATCTGATGGAATATTTATAAATATAACAATTATAATCAGAGATCGCAATAGGTAGTGCCTATTTACCTAAACTTGGCGGGAGGAGGTGACTAAGAGTGGTTACAACCACCAAAAATATTATTTATTTTTATCGAACGCGGGATTTCCCGGGATTTATAAGATTAATAACATTATTAATGTAACATTGTATTTAATAAATGTTTTTTACATAAGTTAATGAGTTTTAATTTGCACACCTTACATTTTTGATCGATTTTCAAAACCACTGCGTGAAACGCCACGACACACATGTTTGCATTAAACAATTACATTTTATTATTTATTAATCATTTGACGCTGAGTGTGAATCTGTGTCGATTATGTATTCTTATAAATCCCGGGAAATCCCGCGTTCGATAAAAATAAATAATATTTTTGGTGGTTGTAACCACTCTTAGTCACCTCCTCCCGCCAAGTTTAGGTAAATAGGCACTACCTATTGCGATCTCTGATTATAATTCACTAGATTCAGCTTATAACTGCGATGTGGGTTTTTGTAATTATTTTCGAGTATGGATGCTTCATTAAACACATACAATATACATCTTAAAGCACCATTTTTGTTTTTGTTTAAGTTTTAATACTTATTATAATGTTTAAGAGTGTTTTTTAGTTAGATATTAGAAATAAGTTGCTACTACACCCTATCCGGCTCATCTTATAGTATAATGTAGGTTTGTAACATTAAGATTTATTTATTTATTTATTCTTTATTGCACAAAAAAAAAACTTATTAATGTACAAAAGGCGAACTTAATGCCATACGGCATTCTCTACCAGTCAACCTTTGAGATGAACAGAGAGCATGTGTAGGCGCAAATAAATAATACACTTAATATTATGATAAATACAATATAAAATACGAAGATATAACACTACATAAATAAATATATAAATTTATATACTTAATAATATAAATATAGATACACAAAACTATATAAATAACCACAATGACGGATGATGAAAACTAATGTCCAAGAAAGTGCTTACGTAGCAGACGCTTGAATGCTAGCTTACTCGGTGCCTGCCTGATAGCTAGATCATGATCATGGTTACAAATGAAGAAATATATAAGTTATAGCTGTACCCTCGACTTCGTCCGCGTGGAATAGTTATTTTCCCCGTTTTTTTACACATTTTCCACTGTTTCTTCGCTCCTATTGGTCGCAGCGTGATGTTATATAGCCTAAAGCCTTCCTCGATAAATGGTCTATCCAACAAAAAAAGATTTTTTCAATTCGAACCAGTAGTTCCTAAGATTAGCGCGTTCAAACAAACAAACAAACAAACTCTTCAGCTTTATAATATTAGTATAGATAGGTATTTTCTTAAAATTAGAAATATTTAGTGTTCCGTACCTTTTAAAAAAATCGTTTTAATAATCATTTGAGTTTCTGTATATCTGTTGTAAGAAGCTAAATGTGTAAAAACCGGGGAAAATATGAAGCCTTATGAAGAAGTGACAGAAGACTTTGACAGATCTTTGACGAAACAATCGGACGGGCAGGATGACGTCTGCCGGGGCCGCTAGTTTAAAATAAAAAGTTATTTAAAAATTTCCGAGTGACACGTATATAAACTGATATTACTTTGGGAGGATATTAAATATTTCACTGAGTGGGTATGTTAAAGTAGAATATTATTATGTAAGTAATTGCTTACCTATAGATAGATACTTGCTAAATAAAAGTAATATCCTTCTTCAACTATAAATAGCGGAATACCATCCAAAGGCAATGATTGCAATGTTTTTCAAAGTGACCGCAGTTTTATTGCACTTGCTGTCACGAAAGTCGGACTCGATTGTAGGCATGAAAACACAAGGTGGATTGTGAAAATGAATACCTAACTTGGAGCCTGCCTTAATAAGAATTTTGTAGTACCTAAGTAAATATGGAAAGCTTTCGCATTATTCATACAATTTATCTAAAAATATATTCTTATAATATTAGTATTATGCTTAGGTATTTAAGGAACCTTGTTTACCTTAGGCACAGCCGATTCCTTAGATAAAGGTACGAATTTTTAAAATATTTTGATTAATTAAGAGTAATTATGCGAATTTATCAAAAGGTGGTGGATGATAGGTATTTCTGAATTAAAAAGAAGGTAGGTACCTACTGACATTAATTTACAACAAGTTTTTTGTATAAATTAGGAATTTAATGACATCTGAGCTTGTTCTTGTTTAATGATTTGTTTTGTCATGTGTCCCCTTTTTTGCATACCTACTTACATTGTAATATTACGACTTGGTACATAAAGTTTTTTATAACCTTAATTGCAACGATAAATGAAATTGACGTTCAAAGAAGGACATCCGTAAAGTGACTTGATGGAAACTTTATTTTAAGGAAACGGCATTTATAATTAATCTACTTAGTTTATGAAGAACGTAAAGTAAAAACTTATAGGGTTAACCTGATATCTAGAGAGCTTTCAAAGCAAAGCTTACGTTTTAATAATTTTGATTGAATTAGATATATTAACCTATCTTATATCTAGTCTAATTATACGTGCATGTTGCAAACCTTACATGGGTAACTTTACGGTTTTGCCGATCTATTTACTTTTCTCTAAATAAAACGAATACCTATTCCTAGTGGCAAGGTTATACATATTAGTATACCTACCTATTAAATACTATTTTTCGTAATTATAATGCTAATTACTTAATCTCGTTATTCAACTAAACCAAGAGTTGTAAACAAGCCGGTAGGCACCCTTTTAGTTTTTGTATATTTTTTCTGTGAAAGGGTAAGGTAACACGGCCGCGCGGCCGGTTTAGGAACGCCGCGCCGGCCGCCCCGGGCGACGCAAGGGCATGCATTCAGCGCCCCTTTTGCCCTTGCCAGTATTACAGCGTAATCTGCACAGCTACATGATATTATATAGACCTACAAACTTTAGACTGCATATAAAATAAAATAAAATGCCTACCTACTTATAGCTTATGGTAGCTTTGCATTGGACGCTATGTACTTTTGTAATTATAGGTAGGTACGTAGGTTCTGTCAAGATACCCTCCTATCCCTTCGTAAGAATAAATAAGACTAGATTGACCCACCTCTCCTCTTAAATCATCTTATCCTTACTAATATTATAAATGCGAAAGTAACTCTGTCTGTCTGTCTGTCTGTCTGTTACGCTTTCACGCTAAAACTACTGGACCGATTTAAATGAAATTTGGTGCAAAAAAAGTCTGGAGCGTGAGAAAGGACATAGGCTACTTTTTAACCGACTGCAAAAAAGGAGGAGTTCCACGCGGACGAAGTCGCGGGCAGAAGCTAGTATAATATAAATAAAGGAACCTAACTCTGGATAAGTGGGTACTTAACGAATTTTCGAACGCTTTCCTTGTTTACGATAAGTACTTTACAAATTTTGATGCAAATGTCACCAAATAAATTTCCCTCAGGTAAACCTGTCAAAGCTTTAGTTAATGAATAAACATAACTTATATTTACTCTTTTCTGTTGAGTTAATATTTTGTACGCAGTGATATCACTCACACGCTGTGGCATAGAGGCAGTCCGCCAGACGACTCGTGCTCCCTGCGCCGACGTGATGCAGCATTCTAATGACCTTTTTGACTTACATGCCCAATCGCAGCGGGAAAACTTATATTGTTTTTCTGCAATCTGTGTCGATTGAAACAAAACAATATGATACTTATGTAGGTACTTCAATTCGTTTGAAATGTGTGTCTATTGCAAAGCAGCGGCGCGGAGTGGGTATTGTCTAATATTTACTTACTTACTTACCTTTAAAGCTTTTAAAGTTCTTACCGATACATTTATCCTATAGATAGAGATTTGAAATGTTTAATTATTATTAACTTCAAAAAATCGGTAACGCGTATTTTATTTTTTGAAAACAAAAATAACTGTGGATTCATAAAAACCAACCAACTAGAACGCTCATACGTAATTATAACATCAAAACAAAATTCTATTGTAGGCATGCAATCGTTTGCAAAGTTATATTTGTTTGCAAAAAATCCATTGCGACAAGATAAAATATGCTGCGAATTGATGTTTGTGGCTCCTTGAACCCTGATGGCTTTACGAATTTAATTCACAACAAGTAACACTTTTGTATGCGCCCGCGCACAATACCTATTCAGATTTATCGACAATCGACTGTTTGTCAGGTCGATCACCCTTTACTTAAAGAGTAAAGTAAGTACCTACTTAGTTTACATAAGTACTTTGCGAAAGTAGGCATAGGCAAGGCTGCAGAAATGGCTACATAGAAAGGTAACCCTTCATTTCCCATAATTTCATGTCCCATAATGGTCCCTGGTCATAACTTTCATTTGCCATAATATCACATACCATAATTTTTAAATGCCATAATATTTAAGTGTTATAATGTTCAACCTCCATAATACATTGGATACCATAATAACACTTACCATAATATTTACTTTCTATAATGTTCATAATCCCTATTATTTTATGCCATAACTATAATTTGCCATAATTACGGAAAAAGCAGATCAGATTATTTCAGTGTGCACAGTGGGGTTGTACATACAACCTTTTGGAAAATAAAGTTTCCCAAAAATGACTTACTTACATTTTCCAAGTGAACCTTCAAGAAACTTATATTTAGCTTTTAGGTCATTTGGTTAAACAATCATTTGGCAAAGTTTTACTTCGTCAAGATTTTATCAAGCAAATGTTTTATTTTGTCTTAAGTTATATTCCAAAAATAAAATTCGGCTTAATTCGGTTAGGTTAGGTTAGAACTGCTACCCCACAGAATCGATACTTTTAATAATATTTTATTTGCGACATAACTTAAACAAACGAGATTTTGTTAGTATACTATACTAATAATACATAATACTCAATAAGATAAAATATAATAAAACCTGAATATTAATAATTACCTACTGAATTTTATTAAGTAAAGTCAACAGTGTGCGACGTGCGTTATGGCATATAATTTTAGCACATTTAAAAATAGGGAAAGAGATGTATGGCAAACGTATCATTATGGCCTTAAAAGTTATGGCAATTAAAAATATTGCAAATGAACATTACGGCATATAGTTTGTTATGGAATATAAAATTATGGTAAATGAAATTCGGGCATGTGAAATTATTGCACATGACTTTCGGGAAAACGACAGAGAACCGTATAGAAAACGTTTGCCTATAATTGTGTACCTACACAATAATATAATACCTACTTTTAATGAAACTTATATATCAAGTAAGTATAATATCTACATACTACATACTACTAGTACATACCTACCTACCTACAATGAGTATTAGGAACGTACCTAATCCGACTCCTTTTGGGCTTATGTTTATATTGCGACTAAAATTCTTGCTTCTTGTATTTATCTAGGAAGGTACTTAAGCTCATAGGTACCTACTATATGAAATACAATAGGTATATTAGTATAGGTACCAGGGTACCTACTTACTATACTTACTGTGTCTTATAAACTTTCTTTTCTTGTTTCTCCCCAACGCACAGACGTAGATATTGCCATTCTAGGCGGCCATAAGTCTAAATCTTAAAAATCAACATACTAATAAGCTTTATATTACATTATCTAATAGACATTCCTGGGCACCTACCCCCAGCCTTCTTACCCCGTTTGATAATGTTAGTGCTGAGATACAGATAATCGAAATTAGGTCATCACTCGAAGTTTACGTGTCAGTTCTCGGTGCCATGAATTTACTAGTGTTAAAAAGGTTAAAAAAATATATTTTAACGTCTTTAATATAAGAAAAAATGATGGATTCTTATTATACAGGAAAGTATATTTCAATCTAATATAAATTTAATGTATTTTTTATTGGTTTATTATCCTAAAATAGGGCTCAAACGTAACAAGTATTTTTTTAAGAAAATTATTGGTAATTTTGGAATTGAAAAGCTATTTTGAAATGTTTCTCAGTATTTCTCTGCTTTCATTTTTATTTTATTTGTGTAAGTATATATTCAGCATTATTTATTATAGAATAGTTTCTGCCGAGACCTGCCTAGTGCAAAAAAAAAGTACTTTGAAGTCTACACTGAATTATCTAAGTACTAAAAATGTGATTTTTTTCTACGTGGGTAATAAGTCGTTTTTTTCTACTGAATCATCCAGAACGTCTGCATTTAAAGTGGTAACTCATAAATATTGGTTTAAAAATATGCAAGATCAAAATTTCCCATGTTTCCGTGAAAAATAGGAAAAATTGCAATGCTATAGGTTCTGATGCCCTAGAGTTTGGGATTACAGTGATACATGCAAGAATACGGCTTTTTCAAAGATTATACTCTAAACCAAAAGTAGAAAGAGTTAGAAAAACTAAAAAAAATGGAAATCCATGAAGGATTACGGGCAGAAACTGGCCTATTGATATACGACAATATACGTGCCTAAATCCCACTTTGGTAACACCAATAACGCGATGGTAGTAGGCGTCGCCGATTTTCCAAAACACTGAATTTGCATCTGAAATTAACTAATTTACTTATTAAAAGTGTTTTTGTAAGCAATTTCAAGTGGACATAAAATGTATGTAGAGAAATATGACGAATATGCCTAGAGTACGGAAACACAGCATGTTGAAGGTATGGGGGCACCCCATGACTCCAGCATGGCTCAAAATTATGATCTATGGTGCTAAAGCTATAAAGAAAGCCTTTAGGCATAATTTCCCAACTGTCAAAAGACACTGCAGAAGCCCGAAATTTCTCATACCGTCTAAATTTTGCAAGAAAGTTATCGTGATAAGAGTGCAACCTAGTCATTTGTTACTAAGACTGTTGCGCACGTCAGTATATTTGAAGTATGAGGACTTCCAAAAATTATCAAATACTTAAAAAAAATCTCGTCAAGCAATCGAATTATTACTGCCAGGATTTGCTTAAAAAAGACAGTGAACTTTCATAATTTATTTTTAGTTTTTATTTATTTAGTACATATTTTTACACTTTATTATTATTGTTTTATGTTATATCATTGATACAATATGTATTAACTAAATTTTAGTTTTTTAGAGATTTTTTTTCTTTTATTTCAGAGTATTTTTTTTGTAATAAATTCGATTTTATCGAAATTCCGATTTATTTTTATTCCGAATTAAATTAATTTTAGTGAAAATGAATATTTTTTCTGATTTACCCCATTTTAGGCATGATAAGATGCAAAAATATTAATGGCCGCCTAGATCGGCCAAATCTACGTCTGTGCAACGTGTGGTTATACCTAATGGATAATGAACAAATAAATTTGTGTTATATATTCGTAAAATAAAGCATAAGCAATTCATGATATTTAATTTTCATTTGACGAAACCTGTTGTGGATTACCCTGCATATGATTTTTTTTAAGAAATAAAATTTTCTAATTTTCTCTTCAAATTAACTAAACTACTTACTTCTAAAAAATATCTTTCTACATATTTTTAGAAGTTAGGTATATAATATGTATAATAATAATTACAAACAACATAAAATATTTTTAACCCCCGACGCAAAAACGACGGGGTGTTATAAGTTTGACGTGTCTGTCTGTCTGTCTCTGTGTGTGTGTGTGTCTGTCTGTGGCATCATAGCTCCCTGACGCATGAACCGATTTTGATTCTGTTTTTTTTTGTTTGAAAGGTGTATATGTCGGGAGTGTTCTTAGCTATGTTTTATAAAAATCGTCTCAGTAGTTAATTAATTAGTCCATCTCTTTACCAAAGTTATCACTTTAGGCGTTAAATAACCTACTTTAAAATGAAAATAATTTAAGCAGAGGCAGAGTTAGGAAGCAACAATATGACAATATGAATTGTAGTCATATTGTTGCGAATACATAGGTACTCGTAATGTGAATAGGTACATTGTACCGCTTGAATTAGGTATTCTATACTAATATTATAAAGAGGAAAGGTTTGTTTGTTTGGATTGAATAGGCTCCAGAACGGCTGGACCGATTTCAAAAATTCTTTCACTACCTATTAGGAAGCTACACTATTCCCGAGTGACATAAGCTATAATAAAAAGATGATCCGTGCGAAGCCGGTGCGGACTGCTAGTTATAATACAAAGTAGTGAACCGGCTAAAAGTGTGAAAAACGAAATCTTCATTTTGATTTATTTATAAACATTTATTTTTTTTGATTTTAGAATAAACACTTGCATTTGGCAAAATATTTGTTGCGGTGTGACGGGGTCGGACTGCAGCGACCCTGCAAGGTCGCCATGGTGTCTGGAGGACGCTCGGTCGCTGCGTCCTGCCATCATCATTAATCTCTGTCGCCGGCAAAACAGAAGTTATAATGAACTTATTACTTATTAAATATCCTACCCAGGCACCCAATACCGAATTTAAGACAAGTTTGGTAGATTTCACTCTAACGACACTCTCAAGACATCATCATCAACTGATTCTGAAATGTTTGGACTTAATAGTAGGTAGGTACCTACAGGTAGGTAAAGAATAATTAGGTAAGTAAGTATGTTTAATATTTACAGGAAGGGAAGCAAACGAAGAGTTAGCGGGCAACGACCATCTTGAACTAACCACGATTTTTTCTTGTTTTGTAACTAAAGTAAGTAGGGTGCGTCGGGGTAACATGAAAAATCCCTCATAGCTGCCTATTCCGAGCATATTTTATAACACTGACTACAGAGTTTTGTAGGTAATCTCATTGAGCTCCTTATCTCAGTCAGGGATAATCGTTAGCCTAACTAAGTTGCATATTTTTTTTGCAATTTTTCGACAAGGTATGTTTTTGAGCGATAAATGCGTTTTCTAATCTTCCCCCACGTTCCGTAATTTCTTTTACACGCAAGCTAAAAATATGTTTTTTTGATACGTGTTATTGATATTTTTGTTTTAGTTGATACATAAAATCCGATTTTGCATATCTTTTATATTTTTGGAGTTTTTATATTTTTCAATCTTACACCGCTTGTGAAACCCAGGGGCAAGACGAAGATTCAAAATAATAATGAACTTTCCAATTTTCTAACATGCGAGATGGTTGTTTTTTTTTTAATTCAATTTAATTCTTTTACACATGTTTTCATGAGTAGTGTAATATTCACAACTCATGAAAACATGTGTAAAAAAAAGTTGTAATATGTTTAGCTAGTTTAACTAGGTACCTGTCTATTTAAATAAAGAAATGATTTAATTTTTTGTGTAAGTACATGATAGTACAATTTAAATATTAAGATATAAAAAGAAAAGGTTGAGAACCGCATATCATCTGAATACAAAGTGGGGTAAGGCTGAAATATTATATTTAAGTAACAAAATTTCTTTTTGGTAGGTAGTTAAACTTTTTTTTTTGTAAATAATTAAGGGATTTTTTACTATATAATTATATAGGTATTATTATATTATATTATATACTAGCGCTTCGCACGGATCCCTTATTTTTTTCAAAATATTCTATAGCCAATGTTACTATATATATATATATATTAAATAAGGTATTGTTACCTGTAGGTAGTAATATCTTTTAATTTTCATCACGAATCTATGATATCGAGTATTTGGATACCTACAAGACTTACCTTTAACATTTAACAGTAAACATATTTCTATATCGCAACTACCTACAATTAGTGTTTAGCTTGAGTACGGTAACACAGGATGGATGGAGGGGGTGCCGCCGACGCGATGGCAGCGCCCCGACTACGCGACCGCCCCGAGGGTGGGCGATGGGGTGTTAAGGTGCGTCGTCCGGGCCAGACGAGACGTTCAAGGTTAAGGGCAGTACGGAAGTGCTAGCGCGATGACGCGCCGTCGCACTCCTGTCGCTGAGCTAATTTAACACAGCTCAGCGGCCAGTTGTGTCCAAGTTTTCGCAATCGCTCTTTATCTAGGCACGTGTACAACCCATTCTGATTAATTTTAATCTAAATCTTATGGTTTCAAAATACTCTAGATGGCACTCACATATACCAAAACTCCATTGGCACCATCTTAATAGTTATCTTTTTGATGGTTTTAATTGTAGTCTGTCTTTATAATATAAAAGGCGAACTCGTAATATTTTGAGTACCTAGATTATGCGTAACAGGGTCAAAAAGCTCACAAGCGAAGACAGACTGTACTTACCATGACATGAGAAGATGCTATTAAGTGACGTCATAGATGACACGTGTAGAGGTAACGATGCGGAGAGTGTAAAATAGTTTACTTCCGGATACCAGCACCAAGTTTTAGTGTGTCTCTAAGTACCTAGAACATGGGATAGGTAGGCTAAAGTTTAGCGTTAGACTATTGTCAGCTCAGTCTAACGCTAAAGTTTAGCGTTAGACTATTGTCAGCTCAGTCGTGCTACGATTATGGAAACTGTATGTCATTGCAAAAATCCGAAACGTCAGCTAATAAAATAAAATAAAAATACGCGAGTTAAATCCGTTAATAGTTGTTTCATTCCAATGTGTAATAACCGCGAAGGCATCAGAAATTATTATGGGAATTATTGATATGATTTAATTTATTAAAGCGAATTGCCTGTATGATTGACCGATAGGTACAGCCAACTCATGGAGTGGCGAAGCTGCTGGTAGGTAGGTGCAACCGGCGGATATGAGTCTTCCTCTATATCGACCGGCACTTTTGTTAAATTAAAATGGATGAGGTTTAAAGTGGAGCGGCCGTAACTAACGGTTGACGCGTCGTCTGCGTGCGATTACCGCAATATGCTCTGCGGTTAACGCAGTAGAAAATAGGACGAGCAGCTACGCGTGGGGTCTTTTAGCTTCCCCGGGGAACTTGCTCTTGGCGGTTAAGGATTACCTACGAAATTATATCTAATAGTGTAGGTAGCTTTTCTCTATTAAAATAGTATCGATATAATATAGGTTTATTGGGTTTGTGACCAAGATAATGGACAAAATAGAGTAGCGATTCTATACTTAAATTAACTTTTTCATCTCGTGAGGATATTGCGAAACTCGAAAATTGTTTTTTATAAAAATTGAGTTGGTTCTGAGACGTTGTCTTGACACCTAGGTACCTACCTAATTAGGCGAAGTGATTGGATTATATTGTCCACAGATCTGTAATGCTTATTAGACCCATCCGTATTTAATATAGGCACTAGATTACAGAAGAGAAGATTGTAGTATTATTACTTAAATTCATATAATAAGCATTTAATACATTTATATGTAGGTATAAGTTTCTGTAGAGATAGACTACAAAAGTAGATAGTTTTACTACCAAGTAGCTAGGTACTTTTACTTGTTGTAGAATGTAAGTGTTAACGTCTGAATAATAAAACAGAGATATAATTTTTACGATACACGTGCCGCTTGAATTCTACGTTTTATTGCATAAGAGGAAAATAACACAGTTCCTTCATTGCAACAAGAGACGAATTTATGTCGATAAATTGCCTAACTTAATTTTTATAAATTCTTCGCAAATCTAAGGAGTGGTCTGTTTGCGAAAATAGAATTCAATATTATGACGAGAAGTCGTTAATCGGTAGGAGCTTATTTCCATCGTTTATTGAGTTTTCCGACCTATGATAAAAGATAGAAACAAATTTGGTATCTGCATTTGCCCTGAGTACCTAAATATTACATCCTTTTGTAGGAAATATAGGTAGGTACATATTATAGACGTAACTACGTAGCATTAGGTTCTTTCCGTTCCTTTTAAAATAAATAGTTGATGTAACAGAACTAACAGACCTCCTCAAGTTCACCAATTGCAACTCTGCAGTCGCACTCGAACCTTACTACTGAGCAAATAAAAACTATAATAATTTCTGATGCCTTCGCGGTTATTATACATTAGAATTAAATAACTGTTGACGGTTTTAACTCGTGCATTTTATTTTATTATTTATATTAAAAGAAAATGTGAAGAATCCGAAACGTCAGCAAATAAAAGAAAATAAAATACGCGAGTTAATTTCGTTAATAGTTGTTTCATTAAAATAAATAAAAACTATTTTACGTAGGTACTTATATAGTTTTGATTGCGCTCATCTGTCTATTTGCCCGTCAAATAATGAGTTCCTGGCATTAAATTCACTATCGCAATATATTTGTTATTAATTGTTACATAGGTAGGTAACGTACCTACCTATTTACTTAAAAAGTCTAATCAAATAATAGTTAAGCTAGGTTAGTACCTAAGTAAATACGGTGGGAAATATTTTACAGTTAGCTTACGTTTAATGCAAACATCTGTCTAGGTATCTATAGAAATTTCCATAATGCAATTCGTCTACAGTCTAGACTAGACACAAGTGCGCTCGCAAAGGCTCTGCGAGCCTCGCCGGCCGAACGGGTGCCGTCTGGAGGTGAACAGAGTCATCGCCGCCGCCGCTGCGCCTGCTTGTTGTATCAGCAAATGCGTAGGTACATGTAGATAAGTAGTTAGGTACATTAGTTATTTTATGGCAATTTCATTTATCAATTACTCATATGACATAACTGCATACACTTCTTACAATCCTTGGAATGGAGATAAAAAATATTAAATTGTGTTTTCTTAGTAACATAGGTGTTATATTTTAGCATTTAAAAATATCCGATATTTAAAATTGGTACTTACGTAGATATATTATATATCTGCCCCAGTAGACAAATGCCAATCTATAATAGCGAACGATCGAAACGAATGCAAAATTTTACGGAATTAACGCATCTAATATTTTCATAATACGACAAAGACAAAATGGTATTAAAATAGGCAGGTAATACCTGCCAGGTATCACCTGTGCCACCTATTTTATACATTATTTTGTTTGTAGAATATGTAGGTATATCCCTAACGACACTGCTAGTATAATAACAGAATGAGTGTAGTCTCTACAGACATTACAACTACACGATTGTAGCTTAGTTCTTTGCGTGGAAGCTAAACATTACATTGCAGATGTCATCGACATTGACCTGCGAGTTGCCACAATGCAATATGTCTGCGATAGATCACGATCATTTGTTTGTAGGGGTTCAGACAGACGGTGAGAGGAGAGTGGAGGACAACAAACGAGCCGTGCCGAGCGTCTGAAGGTGAGATGCGCCGGCCTTTTAAATGCATCGTAATTGGTTTGCGACCGTCTAGACTGCACGCGTCTCGCTCGCTCTATGACCAAAGAAAGAATAATTACATCCACACCGCCACACGTCTAGCCTGCGGAGTTGCTGAGCTTGATAGTTGGTACCTACCACTGCTAGGTATCTAGATATAACTAAAAAATTAGAATCGAGTAGTTTTTAAGCTTACCTATGCCGTCAAAGATCACACTTGAAATGATGTTAAGCAATATCTAAAAGTTTCTTCTTCCAATTCTTCTTGTACCTACTAGGTTAAATTGTGTACCTACTGTAGAGGTTACTTTACGGTAAGGATTAGGGTTTCATATTTCTCGACCTATACGGCTCCGAATCGGCCGCGCCATAATGGAGCTACTACTCCGCAGTTGGGACATTCGTTATTGAAATTTCCTCCTCTTTCAGAATCTTCTTTAAAATTTCAGCTAACTTCAATATTTTCCGAGTAACAGCTACAAATAGGACACTACCTTTTCTTCACTACCTACGTTTATTGTTTATAAAAATTGCAATTTTCAATGGCGGAAAAAAAATACCCCCTTCTCGGAATTAAATTCTGAATGGAATGCAACAATCCCAATATTTTTAAGACAACTGTATCGATTTTTCTCACAGAACTCACTTCTCGACCAGACTATGGGTGTTACGACTATAAGAACATATAAATAGTACCTACCTATGCAAACAATCAGCAAAATTAAATAATTAGGAAGTTTAGCAACTAAATTAATAAATCGTCTTTCTCAGTCTCATTTTTTTAACAACACAAAAAATCTTAAATAATCGACTTGATTTGTTTCGAATAAAACGGTTTCATCAGAAAAAGGGTAGACTTGTACCTATTGGTACCTATAGCCGAGGAATAAAGTTATAACATAATCTCAAAAAGTGTTTTTTAAATTGTTGGCATACTTATAGTACCTGCAATTCTTACTAATAATATGTAATAACTTAAACCCCATGTGGGAAAAGAAATTACATGATTTTTTTCGAACATTGATACCTGTTAGCTAGCTAGCGAGTATCCATTTCTTTATTTAAAAAAAAATATCATTCATAAAATCACGTAAGTAAGTCTGGGCTAACTGAGATCTTGATCTATAGAGGTTGCAATACGTTGTGGATGCTGGCCGAGTGAAAATATTTTTAATGATATTGTTGCCTATATATAGGTATATTCCTAACAGTAGTGGGTTATCATGGGGAGTTAAAAATATGAGTACCTAGGTACTACTTAGCTACCAAATGTGTGGCTAAAGAATTAAGTGATTGTAATATTTTGATGAGTGTTTTATCTTGAAGGCCTACATCAAGGCTATCTTCAAGTTATATCAGAATTAAGTAATTTTTATAATTGACAAGTTTATTTTCTTTCTTGTTTATGTGAAAACAAGAAAGTTGCTGCCAAGCTGGTTATGATGATAAATGTAAGTTAGTAAGTAGTCTTCTTATGGGTAGGTATTTATGGTAAGTACAAAATATTTGTGCCTAATGCGATGCGCCTAGTATTCGAAAGGACATCGGACACGACCTACATTTATTAGGCAAGCGCTTGTCACCATGAATAAAACATTAAGTTGCGCCTGTTGATAGCATTTCGAATTTATGTTATAGGTACCTACATATATTAATATGTATACATACATATGTATAACTTTATATATAAGTAAGTACCTTCCTAAATATAACTACATATAAGGTTATTATAATTAATAAATTAATAGGTATTTCAGTTAGGTAGGTACCTAACCTATTTTCTGAAAAAGAGTTCCGTTTAAGTACCAAAAGAGTTATTTTTGATTACCTAAGTACAGAAATGTATTTTTTTTCATATTTTATTTAAATTACCTACCTAGTTAATACCTACCAAATAACGCTTAAAAAATATTAGATATTTAAGAGCAATAATAAGAACCGGATTAACGTGCCGACCTGTGTGATATGTTTCTACTCGATAGTAAAATAAATAAATCTTGTATCAATACCAAGTACGAAACCTTTTCCATGAATAGGTCATCAGAGGCACCATCCTCCCTTTAACTGAGTAGGTATATCATTGGCGACATCTGAGACTGAGAGATTTTTTGTTATATTGCATTACAACTTGATAAAATAAAAAATACACAGGTAATTTTTAATGCCCTGTGTGTACTTATAATAATTAAAAAAATAACCGCCGAAAAAAAACTAAAAGGCAACAAAAAACAATAGCACACAGAAAAAAAAATGTCTTTAATAACTACCATTATTTTTATTGTAACGTGTGTTATTTTTGAAGTCGGTGCCAGCTGGTGCAGCAACTCTTCACTAAGTTCGTCTGACGTTTTTTATTAGGTATATAATTTTCTGTGGCTATAATGTATACAAATTATTATATTCTTAATTTTTAATTGCTTTTAAAACTTTTAATAACATTAATACATTGAATACTTTTAAATCTGTGAGTGAACAATAAAACACCTTTGGGTAGGATTTTTTTGGGATCAACTTAGAGGCCCTTTTCAATAAAAAAAGAATTATCAAAATCGGACTACTGTAAAAAGTTACACGTGGTCATACGACATAATCGGTGCGTGACAAATTAGTCACCCCTATTTTCCTACCCTTAAAGTAGGATTTTTTTTCCAGATCAAAAAGGGACCTACTTCAGAATACCTATACCCTTTGTAAACACATGCACTATAACAATGTGAATGTGAGTTCCGTGATAGACGCGGCGGCATAGGGGTCGTTATATCGTTAGTTCATGTCGTTCGTGTCGTGGACTCGGCGGCTGGCGGCTGGCGGCTGGCGGCTCAGCGGACGCAGCGCGGGGAAGTGCGTCTGTCTAGACTCTAGACCGACTGTCCCCGCTAACACCGTCACCAGAGCCTGCCTGTGCTCTACGTAATACTTACTGGGATATTTGCCTAGGAGATACACATCTTGTTTACGAGCACTAAATTAATGCACTGCATCCATAATATGATAGCTACATTTATCATCCGCCCACTTTTAAGTTTACCTACTCATAATCGATAGGTATATATATTTTATCACGAGGCGATAATTTTATTGATATTTGAAAGACGACACGATAATATGTATCTACTAGTATCTGCGCGACAGAACTTGTGGGCAATAAATATTAAGGAAACATATTTTTATTTCAGAAAAAAGTTTCCTTTAAAGACAATTTAACGTTTCACGATCTAGCTAGAGATAGGTTTATCTCACCCGTATCCCAGTAGGTCGTAGGAAGGTATACTCCTATATTGTATCATAAAATTCGACCGAAATCGTAAACCATTATCATGAGTTTTAGCAAAATATAAATAAATACTTACATATTCGTTCCCCTTTTATATTGAAGAATTGCATGTTTAATAAAAAATATAAACTGTGCTTCTAGTAATATAATGTATACCTACGATATACCTATGCACGTTTAGGCTGAAGCTGTATTTATAAGGTAAAAGATATAGTACTCGTGAGCGTCTAGACGCGGGGGCGTACGGAAAGGTTACTGCGAACAGCAGGCTGCGAAATCTGACCCTCTAGTTAGCGACTGATATTCACCTGCGATCGTTGCTTTTTACGAGACATATACCTAGATGCACTTTTTTAATCCAATAAACGTAAAAAATATACTCTACCACTCGGTAGGCCATCCCCTATCTTTTGTTGTAACTTTACGGGTGTTATTTTAGGATATCTATAGGTAACCTTTTCTACATTAATTGTCCAATCCTCATTGTACCTAATGTCCTAATAACAATAGTAATTTAGTATCACGGTACAATCAACCACCGCTAATCTGAAGGCAAGCCGCTGCAGTGGCAGAGCAGTTGGAAGTCCGACAGTGATCTGCGTTTATGTCAAGCCGATCGTTTTGTAAGCATTTTATAGTCCTATTTATACCTACCTAATACATAAACATGTCTTTGTTTAAAATTATTTAATTAAAATGAATAATCCGGAATCATCATTAGGTAAGTACATCGAATCTGCATATTCTACAAGATATAGGCAGTATAGGACACAAAAATATTCTTCCTAAAGCAGGCGGTTTCCTAGGCTAGGTACCCATTAATAATGTAGACGGGGATGCAACCGTTTTGGACACAATACAACACGGTGATGTACCTACTTGTTAGATCGGGCAAAGCTAAGCAGGCCGGTTGCGCAGTGCAGGCCGTCTGCCCTTCCGTCGCCCTCCATTGCGTCTAGTCTAGACGAACGCCCTATTGCCCCTTTGTGAGGGCCGAATGTATAAAATTATTCAAGTTTGCTTAATACTGTGAGTGAGTTTGTCCCTGATGCTTCAGCCATAAGTGAATGAGAAGAGGTATATACCTTGGCAAAAATAGGTTTGCCAAAAATTACATAGGTACGGTCTACACAAACCAAATGCTTATGTATTTACCTACTTATTGAACTAAGAAGGTGGTAGTCATGTCTATCTCAGCAATGTCTTATAAATGTCTTGGGTAAGTATATATCATACTTTATGAAATCCCATCATTAATTATACGAAAAGAATATGACCGGTAAATATGTAAATAATAGGTACTTAGTATACCAAGTCAGATGCATATAACCAAAGCAAAGCACATCGAAAAATTTAGCCAGATTCGATATTGGCAGTGGCAGGTAGTGAACACCAAAATACTTGTAAGTTTGTTAAATAGTAGATAAAATACATCTAGCTTCTTCAACAGGTCTCGATCAATAAGGGTCGTGCAAGATAAATTATTATATCGCCAAGCAATTGGGCGGTAGGTATGTAGGTACTCATATATAGGTAATGAATTTGTCTATTTCATCAATATTGTGATGCTAAGCAACCATCTTGATGTTTATATTATGAATTCGATATCGTACCCTGCATTATCGTTAATGCCTATAGGGACCTACTCATTTTTAATTTTAACGTTTTAACTTACTCATACGCGACAAAAACCGGGGGTTAAACCTTTAAGAACAATGGAAAACGCCGCGCCAGCCCCGGGACCAGGGCGACGAGAGCCATCGGTGGACCCCGTGAAAGCTCAAGGAATCCTGTAAAATTTATATCTTTTCTACAGAAACTTATTCTTTAAGAACTGCAGTAATATTGGATAGTAGGTACCTATATTAGAATCGACTAACAGCTTGTTGATCCGCTGGCTGACTGTTGGTTTGCTTATCACTTCATGCGTTGGTAAAGTCAAGCCTAGTCAAGTGCCATTCGATAATAGCGAACGACAAATGCAAAATGATGAAATTTAACCGAGTTAAACCACGGAACACACAGATGGACTTGGAAAAACTTTACCTAAGAGTGTTGTAACATTACATAGATACCTACATAAACTTAGGCATTGAGTCAAATACATACATTCTGTTACAGATCTTCTTTAACGCGCAAGGAACGACACGCAGCGCGACTATGGAAGCAAAGATGGTCCTTTTACACAAAAGTTCGAGAGGTACAGGAAGAAGAAGCTCTCAAGCTAGGTGTGTAGCGCTGATCCGACTAAGAACAAATACCTACCTACACATAATGTCCCATTAATTATATAAATATTATTGCGAAAAAAGAAATATATGTAGCTACGTGCTTAGCTTTTACTAAACAAAATTGAAATCCAGATTAGAATATTTATAGATAGATAAGTTACTTCTTACGCAAATATAATCTCTATTGTGTAGGTACTATGTTATTTGGGAATCCAATGTTTCTAAAACTGTGATCGCTATCATTAGGTACAGTTAAAATATCGTGCAAGAGTAGGTATAAACATTTAGATTATTCACTATAGGTCCTTAACTAACAAGCACTGCATATTGCAACTCGAATTCCTTCAACACATTGTATCTAGGTATTGTGTACAATTACCTTCTCAACTATTGGCAGAACGTTATGATCTGCAGGTATGTCTATGGAAGAATATCGGGCCGGCGTGCGGTCTGTGAACTGCCAGCCTGAGCCGCGCCAATATCCGGTCGTAGTGGACCCCTCGCCAGCTCCTCTTCCTTCTACCTCTTCAGGTACGCTAAGCTAACTCTAACTAATATCTTAATATCAATAGGAACTTATACAAAAATATGACATATTTACGAAATACTGCGATGTGATATGACCATTGATACTTAAACCAAAATATCACTATTAACACAATTGAAACTAACGTACCCTCAGGTCTGGAATCCTTATTTTATTTTTCAGGTAAAACGTCCGTACGTACTACCCCATATGCTATACCAGAAAAGCCAACATTGGCTGGCATGTAAAGATTTTGTTACATGAGAAAGTAACTTTCATTGTTTATCTAATTTTTTTTTGTATTTTCAGCTATGGTAGGCCGCAGAGCGCTCTGTCCACTAGAACGGTATGGGCGTCTAGTAAAAACCGCGCGTGACTACCCTACACGGCCCCCGTTGCCGCCAGGACAGATATACGATCCTTACAAGCAGACCATCATATTCTTAGGGTGAGGCTACATAACATCCCTACTAATATTATAAATGCGAAAGTAACTCTCTCTGTCTGTCTGTTACGCTTTCACGCTAAAACTACTGGACCGATTTAAATAAAATTTGGTACAAAGAGTCTGGAGCCTGAGAAAGGACATAGGCTACTTTTTAACCGACTGCAAAAAAGGAGGTGTTCCACGCGGACGAAGTCGCGGGCGGAAGGTAGTTAATCTATAATTATATCATTGGGTACCTACCGCCTAAGTATTATATTATTAGCAAAAACTTACCTTTACCACTGTGCAGCTAGCACAGCCTTTATGAAGGCGGTGTTAACTAAGATACAAGTTATAAATACTAAATTTTTGTAGAATTGACGTCGGAGATCCCATATCTTACAAGCTGCCGCCCGCGCGCTGCGAAGTCACTGACGAGATGTGGGCGCACCCGCAGTCTGTCGCCGTGGACCAGCTCGCCAATTCCTTGTATAACGCGGTTCGTACCGATGAATGATTGTAAATATCATTCTAGAGATGTTTTACTTGCACAACGAGCGATAAAATTGTTCCGTGAACTTTTTAATTGCGATGGATTTTCAAAATCAAACTGTATAATTGTTTAGACGTTAATTAGTCATAAGCATAACGAAGGCAATACCGTCATAAAAATGCGACCATTAATATGAAATGCTTCTATAAATAAAGTAAAAGTACCTAATAACCGAATACTACTGTGTTTTTTAAGGTGCATATTTTATTGAACTAACTGTCATGTTTAGCAAATAAAATATTTTCATCGTATATATTTCTTTTATTTTGACTCGTTATAAACGTTTCAAAATGTTCATACAAAATAAGAGGCTGTCACCCCACGACGAAGTTATGTTTAGTTGCGAGTGCGGGAGGCAGTTGCGAAACAATATTCTCAGGTAGCACTTCCACACAAACCGCCTCATCCTCACCAATCCAGTGAAATCCAGCCAGGTACTGGGAAGAAACATTTAGGAACTTTAACTTTGTATTTTATCTCTCAAATCTTTAACTAGTACTTATATTATATCGTTCTAAATATCAAATCACTGGACTACAGTTAATGTTGTCAATCGGTAATCATTAATAACTGTATTTTAATAAGAAATCAACATCAAAAATGAGCGAACGATAACCATCGGATAGAATTGGCTCCAAGCCTCAATCAAATTAAGTATAAGATTGTGACTCTTGCCAGAGTGATTGCAGCTTCCCAGTGTACAATCACTCTGACAAGCACCTTTTGTCTATATCCGCCTTGTAAATAGCTATTGTTAACGCATGTTGATGTATGTACGTGTTACGCGCGACAGCGATCACCATGTCACTTTAATTATGCTCATTTAATGTATAATTTTGCGTTTTTTATTTGAAATTTCAAAATGTTTAGTAGTTAAACTTGGAAATAAATTAATAAAAAATACCTTAATTGGTATAGCTTTAACGGTGAAATTCCTCTCTGTCTGAACGGACTTCTTTACGTCAGGTTCATCCACTAAATGCTGTCAATAAAGAAATATTAAATCGAATTAATTTTCCAGTTTCTTATTTTACTAATAAATTATTTACGTAATCCGTTAATGGATTTAAAAATCTCATATAAACTTTCAGCCCCCAGATTACAAAAATCCCTTCCAGTGCTGACTTTATCATAATATAAGATGCAAATTTAAAAGTTTTTAGACCCAGCGGTTTCGGTTGTATGTTAATATTAGTCAGTAAGTTTTGATTTTTATAAAGTTATAGACATTTTGGTATTAAAAATATGTGAATCTACCCGGCAATAATGTGAGTTACTCTTTCTATTCTGTGTCAAATCTAGCAGAGTTTAAGTGATCGTACCGGTTTCTTTTCTAATATCCACAGTGATGTTTCATCTTGGAATATGAGGGCGTCTCGACTCGGGTGGACGGTGATAGAAAGTACTGCGGAACCGCGGGAATACCAACGCGGCGGTAGCGACGTACGCGGCCATTCTGCTATTTTTTTTGGCACAAGCTCGTACTCCACCAACTGAAATACGATAACAACTTAGAACTTACCTATATCCAATTTATAATGAGAGCAGACACGAGATTAAATAGTACGTAATTTTTTTAGCGAGTTAGATGTAAAATCAAAGGGTAATGCACTTAACTTCTGGTGATTTTGCTAGTTTCATATTAAGTAAGTACGGGTATAATTATTCTGTATGTTTCTAATTTTACAATAACTGTTCAGTATCTTTATTCAGCTTGGACAAATACACACATATTCTGATCTTCCCTATTTAGATATAAGTATTCTTAGAACATTCTATTACTCCTATCTCGTTCAAGAAATTTGATTGCAAACATTTGTTAAGTAGATCCACAGTCGCGCGTCTTTTGTTCTATTACTTGCCTTCTGGTCCACATAAGCGACGACAAGGCTCTCACGCTGGCAGTCCACGGTCAGAGCAGACGGAAGAAACTCGTACTTTGGCAATGTCGCGTAGTGTTCAAATTTACTCGTTGTTTGCGCCCATACTGATATTGTTCCATCGGTATCCGCCGCGACTAAATACATTCGTTTTGACGGGGTCCTTTTAGACACCATCAAATGCAGTACTGTCCCGGAATTTAAATCTGAAAATTTATTCAACCATTGATCAGTGTCAATTAAATCATGTACTGACCAATAAATTATAGCCGGTATAATATTTACAAATTAAAAAAGCAAACAAGCTTTCGTTAGGTCTTACTCTGTCTGTAGGTAATGATTTCTTTGTTTAAGTAAACTTTGTTATTTTTCTGGTCATTTTTTGGTGAAATAATTATTTATCTGGTATATTTCTATACTAATATTATAAAGAGGAAAGATTTGTATTTTTGTATGTTTGTAATGAATAGGCTCCGAAACTACTGGACCGATTTCAAAAATTCTTTCACCTTTGTAAAGCTACATTATCCCCGAGTAACATAGGCTATATAATATCACGCTAGGTCTTATAGTTGCGGAGCAGTAACCGAAAATGTTTCATAAACGGGGGAAAAGTATCCTTTCTGAGGCCTTAAAAAAATCTTAAGTCCCCCCGTGCGAAGCCGGGACGGGCCGCTATCTGGTATATTTATAAATACTTACATTTATCAGTTTTAATAGTTTGTACAACGGTGGCGCCCGCGCCGGGGTCGATTTGCAATACTTGTAAAGAGCCAGGACTGTGTGCCACCATGGCGCGCGAGTCTTCCGTGAACGTGATTCGATGGCATGGTGATGACACTCCATTCACTATCATTTTTGATAGAGAGGTACTAGCTTCGTCATCGTCCTATTTCATGAAAGAAGAGGTGAAAATAAGGCCCTTTAACATTTCAATGTTTATCCCTAATGGATTTTACATAAAATACAAATACCCTAAAAATCATATCCTCTGCCACAAAAACATATTAATATAAAAATGTGTTTCTTTTGTAAACTTACTGCAGGTAAGACTAGTTTATTAGAAAGATTACTAGGTATGCTGTTAAACTTACAGTTTCCAGTTTCAGCATTCTTACATCGGTATCTGTAGAGTATACTATAAATTCTCCAGAAGGTGCTAATTCACAACATCTCAATTGTTTGTTTTTCTTTGTTTGTACTGATACCAGCTTGATAGGATTTTCAGCTATCTTTAAAAGTTTTCTCGACATATAATATTCCATTGCATCATCATTAGCAGCTGTAGTCTCAAGTTCGAGTTCATTATTAAGGCCCCCATTTAATAAATTCTTATCACTTATATCAGAATATAGCATATTTCCTCCATTGTTGACAGCATTAGACCCTAGTTTCCAAACTTCCAAATGGTTTTTGTACCTGAATCCATTTAAATCTAATTATTTAAAATTAATTTTTACTTTCTAAGGGATATGACTATTTATCTAATTTAATCTGTGTACTGTTAGCATAGAAATTAAACTGGAAGAAATGGTTCTCTCAAGCACTCTGTAATATTTACATACCTTAGAAGTAACAGCTTTTTCTGTGCACAAGTGGATGTACTTGGGTTGGGTATCATAGGTGGAACTCTTTTTATCCACTTTGGAGGATAACTTGACAATGTCAAATATCCATCAGCTCCAAGAGAGACCAACTTGTTGCCACACATAACTAGAGCTCTGTAATATACATATAATAAAGCTTGAGTGGTTTCTAACATTAAACATGTATTACTTAAAATACTAAAAAAAACTGTAATTTATGTCTATTTATTTCTCTAGTATGTAGTGCCTAATCACGCTAAATTCATTTAATTGAATGCTATTCTGATGAATTTCATTTAAAAGAATCTTAGAAGATCAGGAATTAAATTGCTGGAGTGTACCTTGTAAGACAATATTGTAAAAAAAATGATGAATAATAACTATACCAATAACAGTTATTTATAATAAAACTGTATCTAACTGCTTGAGTACTCAGAAATACAGTTACATAATAATATATTAAAATATTATACTAACCTAATATCATGTTCATGGATTTGTCTCTGTACATGTTTAACCCACTGTATGCCCCCTTGGTCTGCACCTTTATCTATTTTAATATATGACAAGATTGCAGGATCCATACCACTACAATAAATCGTTTTCTCTTCGTCATCTACAGCTATAGTTAAAATATCAGCTCTGTGTGTTGTAAATGATTCTATCTGTAACATGAAAATAAAATATTAGAGAATTATTTAAAGAATCAATTCCATTTCATTTTATTTTGTATAGACTGCACTTTGTTTCAAAATATCACTAGGCACTTAAATGTAACAGAAATAAAGACTAAGATAGGCAGTTGCATAAAATACTAGAAAAACAATATTTTTACATTATAAAAAGGAATACCTGGTCACCAAGTACACTGTCCCAAAATATAAGTCTACCATGGCTATCTCCAGAAACCACAGTCCCATCTGAGAGTACAGCGAGGCACCAGACCATTGTCTCCTGATTACGTCGTGTTACCGACATACGATTCATAGCATGACCTGTTGCTACATTCCAAACTCTTATTGAATTCAAAGACCCTGTAAATTCATCAGTTGATAGCACTATTTATTTAAGACAAAAAAATATATTTAAATGCCTACCTGTTAGTTGTCTGTTAAATGCTTACCAGTGACAAGTATATTTCCTGTTTTATCAAATTTGCAACATATTATCCTGCCTTCTTGTTTGTCAAAAAGCTTGGAATAGATAATATCATCATTGGATACATCAAACAAATTGATATAACCTTGTTCTGTGCCAACTGCAACTAATGTGTTAGCAGGATTAACATCAAGACACCAAGCAGCATAGCCAGTTAACAACACTGAATTTTTCATTACTAGCTTCTCCAAATCCCACTCCACCAGAGCGCCGCCAAGCCCCGTGGACAGCAAACGATTCTGAACCCAGCATAGAGCTTCTATTGAACCACCTTCCACTCCAGGAATCACTTTAATACGATAAGGAGCGTGACTTAAATCCCAGAACTCAATAGACGAATCCACTCTGAAAAAAATAAGATTCTCTCAGAATATTTATCTGAAATACGTACATTTAAAATAATTCCTGAATGCTTACCTCGCAAAAGCAATGGTCTTATTATTTTTGTTGAGTGCCACGCAGTTTATAGTTTCTGGTTTGGGATTATAATAGCGAACTCTGTGTACACGGCTAGCCATTTTCTTAAATACTTATAATATAAATGGTTATAACCAAAACAGTAGGCAGCGTGCTTCTCTACAATATTTGATTTGAATTGAAACTTTTGACAAGTCCAATTCAATTGACATGTGTCAAAATTTAAAGACCATAGAGTTAGTATATTGCGATGTTGAGAATATTATATATTCTGTGCTATAATATAGAATAAGCATAGAATAAGACAATATAAAAAAAAACTTTTTTTTTTTGTTTTTGTATACTAGCCATACTGTCATTGACAGCCATTGTATTTGTAACATAGACTTCTATAATATGGACAAGGCATATTGTTCTATACGTACAATTGCTTATATAAATAGCATCAATTTTGAAGGCACACACATAAACATATATCTATCTCGTTCTTACTCAGCACTGTAACTCGCTGGAAAAAAATATAACACTATTTCAGTGCGTACAGAAACTGACATAAAGTGAAACATGAATATCCCTAAATACCTATTGAGGCCGAAAATCCGCCATGTTTAGCGCACCAAATGTCATTGTCAGTCAGTTCCGGTGGTACTTGTCCTGTCAAAAAGCCGTGGTGTAAATCAAAATAACTAATTATCTTTCAATATATTGCTCGTGATTTAAAATAATTGAAGCTATAAGTAAATAATTACGTTGCAAATATGCCAGTGTGTAGTGTAATAGGGTGCGGCAAAAGAAAAACACAAAATCAGCTATCTTTAACCATGCACAGGTATGCTATAAATAACATTAAAAATATTGGTTATTGCTTTTGTTACCGGGAAAATAAAGAAAGATTTACATTATAATTAGCAAGGTTCTTATGTGCGGTTATAGATCATGAATGGATTTGACTTATTTAACCATATTTTTACGTTTAAATATTGTTAATTTATTAGCTAGGGTTGTAGATTATTTATCGACTTTGATATCGATTTACTTACATATGACATGATAAAATATTTTTATTTTATCATTAAAACATATTTTATAGGATCCCAAGAAATAACTATAAAAAGAAAAAGTGGCTGGAAACATATGAATGCTTGCAGTTCAGTACTAGTACTTATTGAATTACTTAAAATTAAGTACATCTAAATTTGATCGCCTACACATAAATATAGTGTATTCAATTATAATATTTTTTTATTTCAGAACCAAACTCAAAAAATAAAAAATCTTGAAGATAAATGTGATTTTTTAAAGAAGAAAATAAAAGTGCGGTGGCAAAAGAATATTATAAAAGACCTACAGGAGAGGAACCTTGTCAACAACGAAAACTCTATAGTTTTAAAAGCCTGCGCAGGTCCTAACGACTTTTTAAAGAGGCAAATTTTGAAAAGTGAAGGAAAAACAAAAAAATAAAAATACGCGAGTTAAATATAGTTGTTTCATTCCAATGTGTAATAACCGCGAAGGCATCAGAAATTATTATTTGTAAGTCACTGAGTTGTTAAACGACAACTTTATAAAATCGTCATATCGTTTACTTGGCAAATTTGAAGCACGATCTTATCTTGGATTTCACACATCTAAATCAAAGTATCTTTGCACATAACAATATACTTACTTCCTATTAAAGTATTTATTATACAAATAATTTACTCAATAATGTTTAAAATAAAATGAGCCAAGAACGTTTATCGATAAAACCTAATAACATTAAAATCTTTTGGGCAGCACTAAAACCGCCATGTTTAGTGGCCAAATGACGTCACATTGGCACGCATTTCTTGTTGTTGTTTCAGTGGTGTGATTTGTAAGGACAGTGGCAACCCAAGTCAGGTCAGGTACCTATCAATAAAAAGTCTCCATTGTTGGATATAGTAGGCATTTATTCGATAATTTCGATAAGTTGTATTCAAACAATAAGGTGTATAATTGGTACAGCCGCTGTAACTAAACAAAATGGGTGACGGACAAAGTGAAAATCAACCTCTTCTTGGGGATGGTAAGTAAATTCCATATACTTATTTTGACAGCTGATGATTCAACTAAACATGAATGTATTTTTTGTTGCAAAACAATGCGATACACTTATTAGCTCTGATAGCACCGCATACATAGTTACACGAGGCTTACATATTGTTGAATAATCATTCTTGTTTTTGATAGAGCCGGTTAGATATAGGTAGTTACATGATGTTATACTTGATATAATTTTGTACAGATGAGGTAAATGTCGTGAGTACTATATCGCCAATCGGCCCCGACGAGCTTCCTCCACCTTACCAACAAGCAGGAATGCCTATGGTAACATGTCGTGTATGCCAGGCTCTGATCGATATTTCTGGGAAGAGAGAGCAACATGTTGTCAAATGCGTCATGTGCAACGAAGCCACGGTAACATCTTTGTCTACTTTATTTTGGTATGCGAAAGAATCCACATAATATGATAGAATTCTTAAAGTATTTTTATGTGTATGAATTTTACATGTTCTTACCAAACCAATATTTTAATTAATGTACAGGTATACTTTAATATACATATATATGTATATATTTGCCGGAAAACTTAATTTAATTACTTTAGTACTAGTCTATATTTTTGTGTTAGATAACAATCTACCTACTTGACTTGAAACTCAATAAGTAGTTTAAGTTATCTAATTTGTTACATCATGTTTTCAGCCCATAAGAAATGCTCCACCAGGCAAGAAATATGTGCGATGTCCCTGCAATTGCTTGTTGATTTGCAAGTCATCATCGCAGCGCATTGCATGCCCTCGAGCTGATTGTAAGCGGATTATTAATTTAGCCCCCTCTCCTGTCACTCCGCCTGTACCCACATTGCCGGGCATGTGCAGGGTTATTTGCGCCCACTGTCAGGACACATTTTTGGTAAGTAGAAATTTTGTTAACACTGATTAATAAATATCATTATTATGCTATATGAAGGTATATTAAAACAATTAGTTAATTAGACATTAACCTTATCATAACATCATTTAGTCTTAAATGAAAAAAATGTATTTATCAGGAATGTTAGAAATAATGATCCTAAATCTTTGTATCATGGGCCCAGTACTAGAATCAAAAAATACTGGAGTAAAACATGTTTATTGTTTACTATATCATAGACATAATATATTGATTTGATATTGTCTCTACATTTAATAATTATTTTATTTCAGTATCAACTGTTGAAGAATGCACCAGTGCGATGCCCTCACTGCCGCAAGGTATCCTCAGTGGGAACTCGCATGGCGCGGGTTCGGGGTGCTATTTTTGCAGTTCTTGCACTTATTGTTCTGGCGATTGCCTTGGGTGTTACCCTGGGAACACTTGCTGCAGCAAAGACCCATGGAACTGGAATATATGTAGCTTATGTTGGAGCATTCTTGCTAGCATTCATCCTGTTCACTCGAGCTATATATTATTTTGCCATGAAGGTAAGTATGATTGAGGGGCCAATGTAAAATACTGGCATACACTCGAATATGTGATAATATCTATGACTAGAAATTTTTATAAGGATTTGTTAATTCCATATATAACATTCTAATTATTATTAATTTTATGACAAACAAGTTTCAAGTCAAATATTTATAAACAGATAGTTCTTCACATAAGTTAATGATTGCATTACTTAAGATGAGATGTCATTGAAAACTTATTCAGATAATTATACACACTAATAATGTAGAAATTAATGGCAGTTGTTGTCTATATAAATTTCGGCAATGAGATTATAACTTATTTGGCTAGTAGTTCCAGGTTTTAATTATTTTGTGGATATTTTGTTATGTAAATATTCTTAGTCAAGTATTTCATTGAATATCTCATTTGATATGTGTTTGCAAATATTATATACTATTGTGATTACTTTATTAGAGGTTAGAAATTATCATGTTTTAATAATTATTCTCTTATGCCATCTTAACATTAATGTTGCTTGATGTAAATTATTATGAGAGACATTTTATACAATTATTTTCCTTTATTAATAGATAGCTGGATAAGCTATTTTAATAGTATATGAAATTAAAAGTGGCTTATTTCTTTACTCAAATAACCATCTGTTTAATATAAATGTAATAAAAAAATGTACCAGAATAAAATAATATAATAATGGTGCACTTTATAAAGAATATAAATTGAATTCATAATCTCAAAGTAAGCATATTAGAAGACTATTGCTTGAAGTTTAAGATTTGTACATATACGAAACTTATAGACTGAACAGCCTGTTTTTACTTTAATCGCCATTGATGTGAACCATACCTTATCAAGACAGCTTTATATAATATTCAATGTGTAATTGTGTATCAATCCTCCTTCCGCTGTACCAGTATTGAACAGTGGGTTGAATAAGATCTAATACTTCAGATATTTCTAGTTAGACCCAGAAGGTGGAGCATTTTGTTCGATTTATTATAATTAAAACATAAAATTATGTGCTTCGGATTGTAGGAACATGAGGTAAAAGTGAGCTATATTAAGGTAATTACTTGGTTTATAAAATGTCGTTAATTGAGCTGTCTGCGTGCCGATTTTTTATATCAGAGTAATTCAGAGTATTATGATGGTCTGGACTCTGGTCCCGTATAATATTCATTTACCTACTCAACTTTGACGATTTGTAAAAACTAGTAAAATAATAATGTCAAAGGTCAACAATACCTATGACCTCTTTTTGTCAGGAAGATTTAAAGAGGTACGTACCTGTTTAAAATAATAGGCTCGAAATACAGACGAAATCGGTAATATATTATTATACGTGTGCAATCCGGTCAAATTTCAATGGACACGTACGTAATTGTTTTTTTTTTTTAATTTTGTGCACTGACTTATTAAGTACATAGTTGAACTATGGTAGAATAAGATTCTGGATAGCATACAATATTATGTACGATTTGTTTAATGTTTATACCTATTTTATTTAGTATTCATATTCAACATTCAATTAATTTGTAGTAATCATTTATCGGTAAGTAAATAATGTCGTATGCCTGGTGTAGGTAATCACACTATTCACATCTCTGCTCTCGTAAAGAGGGAAATTTGCTAAATGTTAACGTCGGATGTGTATTTTATCAGGGATTGCAATATATCATTTGAGTAATTGTAGAATAACATACATCAAAAAATATGTACAGATGCGTGTTGTTTTACATAGTTAAATTAACAAAACTGAAATCCTTAAAATGCTAAGGCTAATACATGTATTTGTAATTATTGGTAATAAGCCAAATAAATGGTATGTTATGCAATTTAATTCGTTTGACAATTGTTCAATTGTGAATTCGCCGTTTTTTTTTCTTGTAGGTAAGCCTACTACCGACATCTGTTAGTTTCATAAAATAATATGGGTAATCAGTAATAAGTATCATTAACGGTACACATATTCAAGAATTAAGGGCACATATTGCCATACTTTTTTATTTATGTTTGTATAGGTACGAATTAGCACTTGGTAATATTAAATAACATATAAAAGTGTTTTCAAATTCTTTGTGATTGAAGTACTATTTTAACCGACAAGTAGAATTTGTTCTAATGATTATAATTATAGGATACTAGTGGTCCCGTCAGACGTAGTCCCTGCCGGCAAAGCCGAGCTACATTTATCGAGCGATTTGACAGGGTAATATTGTCATAAACTTTTCTTAAATTTTCTAATTTTCTGTGTAACTTTTAATTTTTTTTCTTACATAATAACTTTCTGATCATAACAACCACAACAAAAATTAATTAGGTAAAAATTGGTCTAGCCGTTTTAGCGTCATACCGTGACTAGAGGGGAATTGAAATTAATTTTTATAAAGCTTTCAGTTCTTAATTGCGAATGTGGTTTTAAATCCTTAATCCATAGGTTAGGTATTTTCTTCGTGTATTTTGATAAAATGGTTAAATAAACATTTCTAAGTCAAAGGACGGCTGTAATTGATTTTACATGTAAATGCGCCGTCAGACAAGAGACATCAGATAGGCATCCCTAATCATAATTATTATCAGACATAATCGCTTTACTCTCTTCAATTACATATCAGTATTTTTATATTTTACATAAATAATTAAACTACATGTTGAAATTAAATAATTTATTTCATAATTATTAAAATAATCTTAGTTATATATTTAGGTAAGATGCATTGACACCTTACCCGCTGTTGTCTTATGATTAAATTGATTAAAGAACCATTATAGACAGATTACCTTTATAATATTATAATATGTAGGAAATAAAACAAAATAAATAACTATATAATAAACTTACACTAAGAATTGAAATATGGCGGGAATAATTTGACACAGACAAAACAATGAAAGGACTCACAAAATGTTATAGAAAATATTGAAATAAATAAATGTCACAGATCAATTTCGTAGGTACCTAATGCGAATAACATATTGGTGATTGCCTTATCATCTTCTGAAATATTGTTTGGAATAAGTAGTTAAAACGTCGCTCGGGAGAGGTTTACTTCATCATCAGGTATAAGATTAAGTAAGTATATATATAAAATTATCGTTGATACAAAGTACGCTACGTATATTCAATTGCCCTTTCCTTTTTTAATGATTAGGTAGTAGACAATTACATAGTGTAGGACATGGGTATTTATTTACGTTATAATATAAATGACAGATAGGTAACGTATCATAGGTACGTATAATATGTATATGCAACATTTAGGATGCTATGTAGATAGGTATAGAAAAGTAGAGTAGCTTTGCTTTTAGTGTGACTTTCTAAGTAGGTACCTGATTTTTCATGTATGAAATGCGATATTATAATTATAAAGTCATCATAAAAAAAAACTGTCGACAATGACAACAAGATACGAAACGACACATTTAAAACTCTACTTACGACTAGACATCAAAATTACGGACAAAATAACTTTACCTACGAATACAACTAATAAACCGATCGTGCTGCCATAAAAAATAGTAGGTACCTAGGTATCTTTTGACTTAAAAGGAATGTCAGTAACGCTATACCACCAAGGTTCAGATGAACGCGTTAAAAGTTTAGACTTATATTAACGTAGGTATCTATTATAAAATTATTTTTAGGTAGAATTTTTCAATATACATTTATTATGTGGAAACGTTAATCACTTTTGAACGTAAGGTTCTTTACATTTTGTAACTGAGATTTACGAGTTAATGGCTCTTATCGTAGGTGTCTTTGTGTTGGTACCCGCTGACGTATCCCGATCCATCCACGAGCTCCTTCCTTCCAGCAATGCCTTTACCCTTTCCAGTTTCATCAAAACGTTGTTTGTGAGAGCCCGTGTATTTGCTTGTGTCGGTCAATCGGTCCACAGCCGCCGCAGCAGCAGGTGATTTAGTCACCTAGAAATAAAATTAACTTTAGGTAGTTTTAAAAGTTTAAGTAGTAATGGACAAGTGTCCAACGCCACATAATTATAACCGCTGTAAGACCCGCCGACAAGATATAGATGTAATGTAATTATGTAGTAGATGTAATGTAATGTAATATAATGTAATTCACCGATTGGGTGTAAGCCTCCTTCAATATACTTAAGTACTTTACTCGTTACTGTTTTTGCAACATGGAGTCACTAGGGGAAGTAGGTAAGACGAGACCCTTAAGGATTTTCATAAATAAAACCCTCTATTTTTAATTGCAAAAAGTCTGATCTGTTTTTAAAAATAGAATCATTATCCCTTTCTTTAATTATAATCAATGAAAACAACATTTTTAAACTCTTCAAAATTATCAGTTTAAAAAAAAAACAAATTCTTGCCATCTTGCCCCACCTATAGGGCAAGACGGGATACCCCCGTGGGTATGATGGGGTACTGAATATTTATCATCGTTATCTTGACAGACTGGGAAGATATGGTCAGCTTCATCATCGTTGTCTACCAGTTTAACGCAACAACAATGTGCCTACCTACCGCAAATCTCGCAAGTGATCAATCCTCCATAAGATTCGGAATATAAACCGTAGCAGTACCTATAGATATTCTATACCTACATCATCTAATGTTTGAGCTTTCCGTAGCTTTCTTGGTTCTTTTAAGTCTTTTATTTGTTTTTTCTTATAGTTTCTTTTTATTTGTCATATTTGCTTTCAGTTTCTTTCATTCTTTTTTCTTCTAACTCTGCTTTATAAGGAAAAGGTTAACCTACCCCTCCTTGCCCGAATGTAGGTACCCCATCTTTCCCAAAGTGAACTCTCAAGTTGTATATATTTTTTTAAGGTAGATATTAAGCTAGTCGCAGCAAATTTATTAGTTTAGAATAGTAAAATAAACAAACAAATAATAAAAAAAAATGTCACACATCTCGCCGGCCTTACATTAAGAACAGTCACGCACTTAAAATACGTCAAAAAATACATAAAACTACTTAAAATAACAAAAATACTTTCGAAGTCAAATCGTGCACACTATAGACCAAACTTTTAGTCACACTAACAACTATGTCAAAATACCGACAGATGGCGTTTAAATAAATTTTCTAGCAACATTGTATCATCTGTTTTGGTATGGTTTTACCTCGGATCTTATCTGGATCTTATCTGGATCTTACCTCGCCACCCAGTCTTACCCCGCCGTCCCTACTTCTAAGCAAGCATGGAAAATTACACTACCGACTACTTAGGTAATATTTTACTTCGAAGGAGCCTGAATAGAATATCGCTACACGTGTGAATTTTTAAGATATCTCCACTGCAAATGAAGATTCTTTGACAACATCATCCAAATAAATCCAAGTCTTTCTATCACACGCCTGCCTGCATCGGATTCGGTGAAACTATAGACTTTCCTTAGCTTAATTTACTTTCTAAATATGAATTCAGTAAAAAATGCTTACGTGTGATGTATGCCCAGGTTGTCCGCAAGTTGTCATCTTCTTCTTAATATCGTCAATCTCAACTTTCTTGCTCTTGGCGAGGTCGTCAAGGAACTTCTGGTAGTCTTCCGCTGTCAATTTCATTGTTTTCAGCTTTTTGAAGTGAATAGCAGTATCGGTCGTAGTTATCTTCTTTCCGTCTATTACTTTCGCTTGTTTCATCCATTTGTCACTCTGGGACAGAGTTATATGTTTCCCATCAGATTTGGGGTCACCGAACTTAGAAAAAGCTTTGAAGGCATCCTGTAAATAAATAAGAAAATAATCATAGGTATAATATAATATTTTCTGGCAATTGTCGTACAACTGTATGTTATGATCCAAATGTTTATCATTACCTACATAGATATGGCATGTAGTTAGTGAAAAAAGGAAGTGTCAAGGTCCTTAATGAATGAATAAAAATTTATTTTAGTGTTCCATACATCCAAATGATTTTATCGGATGTCTTCTACGTTTACCTACTAGGGGACATTTTTGTAGGGTTATTAATTGGAAAATAATAAAAACGTCGTACATTCACGCTCGTTATTTAAATGACTTCTTTTTTGTAGGTGGTACCTAATACAATCATCCTCTGTGGTATGCCATATTTGGGTAGGTATATATGCGTACCTTAAACGAGACTGCATTGTCTTCGGGCTTGGTTCCGTTGGTCGCGCCCGGCGCAGCTCCATTCTCCAGCTTGACGGCCTTCACCTCCTGCGTCACTTGCTCCACGCTGTCCTGGGCCCTTGCTGCCTCTTCTGACATATTTGCTGTAATAAAGGAAAAAAAACTAAATCAAAATAGATCTACCGTATGGTACCTACCTACCTTCCTAATGTTTGGCAGTAAAAAACGTCTTGAAAATGATATACCCAGACATTAAGCAGCAAGTAGGTAACTTTCTAACTATTGATCTCAAGATTTTTTTTTGGACTAATTTTACAACCAAAGGTACCTCAATATTTTTAGAGTTAAAATTTATTACCTCTATAAACTTCCTGTCATCACAAACAATTGTTAGTAGGTTAACTATAATTGCTTAACTATAATATTTATCTTAGCTTTCGAAGAGAAATTAAATACTGTTGAAAGATTTCCAGTTAGTAAGTAAGTACCTACTTTATTTCATTTCTTTTGCCACTATTCTTAGATTTTGGAAAAAAAATACCAACATAAATGTTAAGAGTTATTGCAAGTGTAGGACTTAACTTTCATAATGTTCTTAGTTTTCAAAGAGAAATTAAAAGTACCGAAATATTTCCAGTTTCTTTTTTACACTTCTTTTGTCATGATTTCGAGATTTTGGAAATAATACCTACATATCTACTTATTTAAATGTTTAAATCTTGGGTATTATGGGTCATTTACGAGCTCTAGGTATATACTTACTGTACTTACAGACCTACTCACTATATTATCCGCTGGATTATTTGATTCAAATTACGAATCGCTTACTCCGCTAAAGTCAATTAGCCTTTACCCCTTGACATTTACGTAGGTAGGTATCAGTATATATATATTATCGCTCTGTCTTATTTCTATGTATTAATACATCATATCATAAATTAATAAAATTATTTCCGGATTTTACAAGCATGATGTTGATAACTGGAGGTAGGTAGGAGAAGTGGGTACCTATGTGGTAGGGAGAAACTGTAGAGGCTACAATCCATAGTGGATATATGCTAGCTGCTAAATTATTGTATAATTGTTAATAATAGGAGTGTGTGTGTCAAATACAGAAACAGTTGTCATATGTACAGTCTACAAATTAAAAAAAATGCAAGAATTAAATTAAAAACCATACTTACTTACCCATGTAAATGTTATCATCATTACGTAGCGAATAAGTAGTAAACGAAGGCAAAATATACAAGCATTACTCTAGTCAAGGTAATGAATATGTATTGTATTATTTAAAAACCTTGGGCAGGTCGGGGATGATGTCATACAAAATATAACCAAACATGAACGCGCGATTTGTCTCTACCGACCTAGCTATACCTATCTACAAACGAGATTCGCTCGTGATGCACGCTAAAACTGGCAATTACATCACCACACTGACCTTGTCTACAAAACTTGTTGATAATGTGAGCATTAACCAATATTTCTTTAAATAATGTTTGGTAAATTCAACTGCACTTTCAATTACGGTTGCAGGACTTGCTGAGCATAAACCTATGCAGGTACCCAATTGATACCTACATTGCTAAGTAGTCAGGTACCCTTTCGTAGTTGAGAACCTACGAATGTATACCAGATGGATGAAATAATATTACGTAAGCACTTATAAGTATGTATTTGTGAAACAGGAAAAATGACATCAACTCCTGTATTTCGGTATTAAGCTTCATAATATCGTGTTTATGGAGCCGGCTAAACAGTACCTACACGTACTGTTTAGCTCGATAAACACGCGGGGGCAGCAACAATACACTATTACACCTCCACAGGATCTGTGGGTGCTTGTTATCTATAAATCTAGACTAAACGATCTGACCTTAGAGATCACGGTGGAGTATCTACAGCAGAAGTTTAATAATATTATGTATACCCACATGACATAACTAATATAACAATATCTTTGATATTTGTTGGTAAAAAGCGTTAGGGTGTGAATGATTGTAACTCAAACAAAGCCCGGGAAGTCTGAAAAATCATGTTTTAACCAGTATCTTGGTTCATCCGCAATTAATTACTTACATTATTTACTACCACATAGCTACCGACTACTTACCTTAAGTAAATAGTAAATCATGTCTACGAGTAAGTGTTTAGTTTTATTTTTTTATTCGGTCATTTTAGCGTTGGAAATTAGGGTAGGTAGGTACCATAAAGTAATATAATCTTATGAACAAATATGGCTGACTATGACTAAACATTTAAAATTAACGGTTTTAAAAGGATTTCTCCATTAACATTTTTCAGCTTTTTTTAATTTACTACCTAGGTAAGTACCTATACCTACTTCCTAATGTTATGTTAGATGAGATATTCGTACTAAGTATGAATATTTAAGTTATTTCAAGAGCTTACATTTTTATTAACCTAGACAGTGTCTAATAATATGTCCATAACTATTTCTTTATTTCTTTATAAACAAATAAATATGTCCATAGCTATTGGATAGGTTACCTAAATAAGTATAATAGTGGTAATTTAACCACTACCTACTTATAGGAAAGTATAAAATCAAGCGCATTGATTACTTACCTACACATCAAGTAAGTAAGAATAATAAAGTTCTTTGTTCGAATACTTACTTACCTAAAATAAAATGTCGCAATGCGTAGTGCCAATTTTATTTTTTTAGCTACATAGGTACCTAGTTACAAGGTCAAGACTCTACCATGGGTATGAATAGTAATAGTATATATATATATATATATATATATATATTATATAAATTAGATATTGAAATTATTTTGTTTTGTTTGTCTACCTGAAGACATTTAAGCACAAGTCAAGAAATGTTTATAAAATGTTAGACCTATTCGAATTTAAAGCATTAAGTAGTTTCTGTTTGCGTGACTAGGTCAATGAATGTGGCACCTTCTCCGACCTACTTCGCCTCGGCCCATATTCATGCAATTCCGGCCGTCGCCACGTCGCTCTTGGCGCCACCATGCGCCAGGCCGCACTACATGCAGCCGTTCTCACGTGCAAAGCGAATTATTAATTGCACACTCTTTATAAATACTACGGTTCTATACGTTTAGTTACCTACAACTCACACCTATAGGTAGAATTACCTAAGCAATTTTAAATTATAAAACCTAAAACTACTTAGATACTAAAATATTTGATACCTATTTCAAGTTTTTTTTAATTAGATCGCTCATAGGATTTAATTATTGAAAATTTTAAGATTGAAACGTATTGTTATTATTATAGTATTGAACAAACGAATTACATATTAAGTCATGATATCTGCTGTTCTGTTTGATATTCCTACTTGCCAAATAGGTAGGTAATTAATTAATTAGAACACATACCTACTGGCTCCATTTCTTCCAAAGGAAATCGTAAAAGGCGATTAAAGGACTCAAAAGGGGTAGGTACCTAGATAAATTAGTTAATTTCTTGATCTCGTAAAACTGATTGGTTACGAGTAGATACCTATCTATCCAACTGTGTAATAATGTAGGTACTTACTTACCTAAGTAACGATCTTAAATAGTAGGATACGAGTACCTAGGGAAGTAAGTAGGTACCTAGGTATATTCTCGTACTTTTCGAGCACAGTATCTAATAAGAAAGTAAAATTAAACAGATTTAAAACGGATGTATCAGCAGGTATCAAGTGTAGGTATAAAGGCGAGTGATAGGTACAATCTATTAGCTAGTTGACGTCACTCTATAACTGCTATTTCGTTCGTTCATGAATCATGACTCATACTGCCGAAATAGAGTCCTTGCGAACGAAGGGCCGCAGCGACCACGGGTCAATATGGGTACAAATACACATTTTATCCTTATGTTATTTTACAAATATATTATGTATTTATATTTTAATCGTAACCGTGAGATCAACAAACGTCCATATAAAATTAGAAGTAGGTAGGTAGGTGTAAAGATCGGGCGGGTTTAGTAGCTAGGTATTTATAAGGATTTTATTAATCGTTATACCTAAGTAGTTTTTTGACTGAATTAGTAGGTACCTTTATGAATATGGTTTTTCATCTTACACTATTCATGTTACTCGCTCTTATTAATTAAGTAGGTGCCTAATTGGGAATACACAACTTAAGTACATATCTGATAATAATATAAGTATATATAAATAGAGGTATCTATGTTATTCCCTTCCACAGTTAAGTTCGATTAGACAATCGCCTATCTAGATTAGCTACTTACCTACTTACTATAACTATAACAATGTTACCCTGCCTGACTTATCGCTTAACACATTCAAGGTCGCTATGCATATGCTAGGTAGGTACAATAAATATAACAAGTGACTACTTACTTAGGTAACGAGTAAGTAGGTAGGTACCTATTGCAACTGGTAGTTGTTTATTTCTTACCTGCTTAGATACCTATATTAACTTTTTGTCGAACATTAATTACTTACCTATCGCATTCATACTTTTAAGTATTTGGTGTGAAGTACATACCTACCTATCTACATACAAATTATTCCAGTGAAACACGTAGGTAACTAATTGTATTAATTACCTACTGTAATTAAGGTTAAAGGCATTATTTAATTAAATCTGTCGAAATATCAAAAATAATAAAATAAATATTATTATGCCGACGACCATCAATACGACGGCACTTCTAAATATAATATATATATATATATTATATGTATGTGTGTGTGTGTGTAGGTATACATATATATACTTATATTTACTTATACCTTTAAATTCAATAAAAAACAAATACGTCTTCCGTTTAATTCTGTTTAAAAAAAGATAAAATATACCAATTTGGCATTAGACAGGAGTGGCATAAACTTCTGTCGTAGTATTCAAAAATAATTCGGTTTACTCTAACGTTATACGTTTTACCCACTAGGTACTTAGCTACCAATTTATATTGATTCAAAACATAAATGTGTATGAGAATCACCTTCGACGTGATTGCGTTGTAAATTATTTTGTACATATGCATAACCTGCCAGTTACAATATATTAGTACCACACATAATTAAGTCATGGTAGTAAGTAGTTAGGTATATAATCTACTTAAACATTTTTGAATAATTTAAGAATTCTAAATCGTAGGTACTTATATATACCTATTGGTCTTCAGCAGGCCTCGTACTGACCGACCCGAAAGTCCCCTAGAGTGCTAGAGTGGAAGTAGCACTCCGGCTCAGGCCGTCAGGATGTGTGTTGACAGTTGACACGATTAATATTGCAGTTACAAAGGGTGTAGGAACCATGAATAAGTTCGCCTTGTGCCAGGCATTACGTCTTTGATTCCGCAGGCAGCGCGAACGGTATAGATGCCTACTAAGATTGTGCATGACAATTATGTAAGTAGTGATTTTATACTAAAACTTAAAAGGAGCGCGGGTAGCTGTACCTCATAATCGGCAAGGTATCATAATAATATATAGACACTGTCTGAACGTATCTTGATCAGTAGAATTTATATATATATATAGGTAGATAAGTATGTATTCCAATAAGAACCCTCTGAGTATCAAATTCTGATTTTCATTAATAGTTAAACGAGTAAAGTAACTAGTTGGTATTTTAGTAGGTACTTTATTACTTAGCTAACTAAGTACCTAGTTAATTGTTACGTAGCTACGTAGCAACAATTATGTTTACTTTAAGCAAATCACAGACGGTTAATGCACTCCGATGTCAACTAACTACAAATGGAGGGAAATCTGGAAAGTGAAAATATCGTGTGAAAAAGCAGGCAGAATGTAAACGGCCTCCAAGTTTCTATATCGGAGTTTATAGCTTAGGCAAGTAGGTACCTCCATTAACTTTCTCTGATACCTACCTCTTACTGCACCGCACAAAGATTACATTCTTCACGCTACTGAAGTAGCTGCCTACCTTTTCATGTCGTTTTTATTAGTAACTAGTTGTCCGCCTCGACTTCGCACGGACCCTTTTTTTATAGCCACTTTCACTTGGGAATAGTGTAGTTTCGCAACAGTGAAAGAATTTTTCGAATCGGTCCAGTCGTTTTGGAGCCTATTCAATTCAAACTTGGATTGAATAGGCTCCAAAACAGCTGGATCGATGGGAAGCTACGTTCACCCTGAGTGACATATGTACTTAGGCTATAGAATATTTGAAAAAAAAATAGAGATACCTAAGCGCGAAGCCGGGGCGAACCGCTAGTTAGCAAAACTTGTACTATGGGCAGATAAGTACCTACCTAATAGATAACGAATCATGCATAGACTCGAATACAATTGCTCGTGCTCATCAGAATTCGATCTCGCGACCTTGGGTTTTGTCGTTGGCTTCTCTGGCCGTTAAACCTATCGTTTTTTTTATGGCATATTTTTTAAAGTGCATCTTCTGTGACCTTACCTCCCTAAAATTGCGTTCGTGGGTATCGTTATCAATAAATTGCAAGATTAAATGCTGCTTGGTGTTATAGAGATAAGGGCTTTATCTTTGGATATTATCAAAATTACGTTAAGTAGGTAGGTACTTAGATAGGTAAGTGGTACACACGCCAGAAGTACCTACCTAACATTGAAAAGTGTATTACTACAATAGGTACCTACCTACTTAGATATTTTTATTTTATTACAAAGTAGCGGTCCGACCCGGATCCCTATTTTTTTAACCTTTTCGCCGCCACGCAACAATACAAAACGCTGAGCCTGTGACGCCAGTACAAAAACAAGCATTCGAGATCGAGAAACCATAGTGACTTGGAAATGGTGTATCGATATTTAAATAATTCCTCGATAATTATATCCAAAAAGTCGAAGAAATGTCAAAAGAATAATACAATAATGTTGTTACTACATGATCATTGATTATTAACCTTATAAAACAACATTAAATAATGAAAAGATCAAAATATTTGCATTATTTACAGTACAGTTTAGTGACGAAAGTCACCACACTACTCACGCGATGACGTCATGCGTTGTCGGCACCGGCCGACCCGGGCTTTTAGGTACTGCAAATTGCTTTGATTCTAGAGATGTGAAACTGTTGTAGGTATGTGTTAACTGCATTTATCGACATTTTGGCAGGGAATCGAAAGAAAAAATCCTACACATTCTTTAGCAACAAACCAATAATAAAATGCAGTACCTAGGTACCTAGATTTCTTACAACCAAAGTTTTTAAATAAATTCCGATAATTATTTAGGAAGTACAAATAGCATATATTCGGCATTTTCCAGGAATTTGTTTGAAATACCGCCTGCACGTGCGGTGTGCTTTACATATTTACTAAGAATTCCTCACAAAAATTAAGCCTATTGTTATTGCTAATGAGTGTTTCAGGTAGAAAAAAGGGTCATTTCTTTACCTGGATGTAGTCGTTTTCTATTTAACAAAGACCCTATCTGGTTGCCTGTGCTTTAGATAAAGTAACGATAGGTTTGTAAATATTTAATATACATAATTACCTAAACTAGAATACTTGTCTTGGTTGCTAGTCGAACTACTTCATTATAATAATTGACAGAGGTATACAGGATAAAAATTAGAGTAATATACTTACAATTTTTTCGTTTGTTATTTACTTGAACGAGCTGATCTCAGACATGACTGGTCGTGTATAGCCGCGGGACTAATTTAAATAAGTGTTCAAAATATGCTGTAAAATATATTTTACTATTCCCATTTTGATTAATTAATCGCATTCAAGTAAATTAATTAGTGAACTTACAATTATAGAACTACACATTTATAAATTCCCCTACATTAAAATTTTCGTAACGTGTATTGCAACAAACAAAACACAGTTGGTGACAGCACTACGTCAGGCTATCGCCGACTAGGGCTTCAGGTACTGGCGTACTTGCTGCATTTTATCAAGGCGCGCAAAAATGTTTATTTATTCAATGATATTATATAGTATCACGTTTATGTATAAAGTTTACGGTAATTTAGGCTTTAAACAATAATAAAAGTTCATAATTTGTATACTAAACTTTTAATTTACTTATAATTTTCGCCTCTAACTTTCAGTCGGCACGGGCCGACGAGGCGCTAGTGGTACTGCTTTCTGTTGTCGGTAACTACCGACTGGGGCGGTGAAAAGGTTAAGTTTAATATAGGCTATGTCACTAGGGAATAGTGTAGCTTTCCAACAGTGAAAGAAATGTTTCAAATCGGTCAAGTAGTTTAGAAGCCTGTTCAATCCAAACAACCAAACAAACTTTTCCTCTTTATTATATTAGTATAGATATGACTGTTAAATAAATATGACTGTAATTCCTGTAGGTATATTTATCCAACAAAAGCTTAATTTTCAATGATAAGTACCTACCCTATTTAAGTAACTGCAATACGATTATAGTTATAATTATATGGATCTGCCTGCCTATTAACGCGGGGAAGTAATAATTATTTAATTTACATCCTCGCTTGACATACTATAGCTACGAACTTTATATTAATAACTTATTTAAGTACTTACTTTTGTATCCGGGTTGAATACGTAGGTAAACACAAGATTGTTTTGCGTTGTCTAAGTAATAAGTAAGTAGGTAGGTAGGTACCTATTCTCATACAACCGGGTCGCTTTTCATCCCTTACCTACGCGTCCTTTGTTATTGTTTAAACTTGAATTCAAGAGAATGGTCTGGTGGGTAAATGTTTATATAATTAAAGAACTAAATAATTTCAATAAATTGAATAACTAATATTTTATAAACCCCACAATATTATTGACAAAAAGTAAGGAGGATCTCCAGTCCCATATTATCACTTCCCAAATTTTAATACAGACGCAATTGTTAAAATGAACGTCAGTAAGAAGTTAAAATATATCAATGAACATAATATACGTTTAAGATTATGAGTTAGAACATCGAATATAAAAATAGACTCACATAAATCCGTCTGGATATGAGATAGGAAATGAGATCACATAGACCGTACGAAACGGCTTGTTGGCGGCAGGCGACTTTCGCGGCTGCACTGATACTGAACTGAACGAGGAAGCCCGAGTCGTACATAGCTAGGCATTGTTGACAAGCCACGCGCGGGAGATGGGCGCGGCGAGATCTACGCATGCGCCTGAAGACCAGCAGCTTTTTTTTAATTTTCCGGCGTCCCATGGCAATATCTCTCCCAAGTAGCGTGACGATTGCCCTAAATGTCATATTTCGTTGTGAAACATGCAAAACATATTATTTGAATGAGTACTAGATCCTCTATATATATATTCGTAAACTAGCGAACCTTTGCACGGATAAATTATACCGTAGAAATTCAAGATAAGGTCCAAGCTCTTACCCCTCCACCCCCCGGGTCCTTTGATACCAGTACCTACACGATCACCATCCAAGCACTTTCTGGGCACTACAGTCGACTACTCCACAAGCAATGTCGACCGCTGACACTTAATTTTAATAATAATATTTGAATATAGGTATTTCTTTTTAGGTAACTTTAGAATTTCTTATTTCTAAATGAATAGGTGCATTCCATTCTTATGGGATAGTAAAAATATAAGGGTTCCGTTTAATGATCTAGCCACTGCCATAACTACACATTGTTTAATACGACAGGTCAAACCTGCTACAAGTAAGTATGGGAAGTGTACAATTTTTTAAACATCAGCATAAAATAAGTACAGGTACGCGAGTTTAATCCGTTTTATTTCAACAAAATCAGCAGTTTTGTTTAAACCAACATTCATAATTATATTATCTATCGAATAACACAACACATTTACTGCAATAATAATCCCATTGATATAGGTACTTTGATTTTATTTTTATAACTATTCTTAATAAACGAGCCATACTAACACAATATTCTAATTTCACAGTCATGTCATGATATAGGTATAAAGTGGAGCTACCAATGTAATTTGGTTTAAATACAGCATTACACTATTCTTATACATATAGGTAACGTAACAGTTAACCTAAAGCAATGCTTTACCCAAGTTCCTAAGGTCATTAATTCATTATTATGATTATTTATTTATTGTCGAAAGCTTAGTTAATTATAGTAAAAAATCAGACTAATAATGTCTGATAAGTGAAGGTCAAATGTTACATTTAAAGTTGGTAATGCGGTGAGATTTTAGGTACTTTAGATATATGTACTTATATAAATTAATCCTTATTTTTTCTAAACAACGGAGGGTAGTTTTTTGTCGCGTTTTTGATAAGAAGTACATACCTGCGTAACGTTATATATTGGCGTGCATTATGTAAAATAAATGAATTGTTTATTCGGCGCACTAACGAGCATTTTGCCTTAAAAACATGACACCAAGGCTATAGTTATTTTGTACCTAAGTTAACGTACCATCCGGGAAAGGGTTTGAAGTAGACCCTTTCCGCACCCCTCCGCTGCACGAATAGTCGGAATCTAGACATAGTTCAGAACCCACGCCTACATTCTCGATACGCTCTATTTTTGTTAACTTTTAATTACGAGTTATATGTTTTTTTGGAGTTAAAGTGACAAGTTTGAGTTATGGATCCTTTAGAACAAGGTATGTACATAATTTAAAAACTAAAATATAAAGACTTTGTTAAAAATTTTATAGCATTTAGGTCCATCATCTAAAGAAGGGTAAAAAATTGCTTATTCTATGTTTTTTTTTGAGAAAAAGGGGTTTATGTTATAGTATCGAGCAAGATCGAGTAAAAATTTTTTTTTTATGGTATTCTATAGGATATTACCCTGCTATAACAGTAAAAACACTTTCCACATCTTTCCACGACTTTGAATTAAATGACTTTAAAGTGCATAGGTATTTTTTAAATTTTGTAAACAATTTTCATTTTCTCGCAGGTTTGACATTTAATGTCATAGAGATGTCTCGGAAATCGCTTTTTATGCTTTTTAAAGAAAGCCCAGCAAGAAAAAATTACTAAAAACCATTATTTGTGGAACTTAAGCTGCGAGAGATGATGAAACTCCCCGAAGATCAATATCACACCCTAAGTCTAGATCTTAGGCACTTTAAATGGGAATTGAAGAAGAACCATTCGTATTCGATTCGTACATGACACTGTGGACACAACGAAGGGAGAAATACAATATGTGGAAGACCAAATCAAAAAATTACAGAAAACCCAAATCGAGGCTGTTAATGGAACCCTCGTGCAACATACATTGCTTCCAACTATGGTAGATGGGAAAGTCTACAATGCAGCAAATGGGACCTCCTCTACCATGAGGTGTTATATTTGTGGGAAAGCTTCAAAATATTTCAATGACTTTGAAAACAGAACTGAAGAAGACCCGCAATCATTACGTTTCGGTTTGTCGATTGTTCATGCATCAATTCGACTATTTGAAACTGTGCTGCATCTCGTATATAAGCTTCCTTTCAAGAAATGGCAAGCTCGAACCATGGAAGAAAAGAACATTGTTAAGGAGATGAAAAAAATAATTCAAAAGGAATACAGAGAAAGAACGGGACTGATTATAGATATGCCTAAAGCTGGGTTTGGAAATTCGAATTCAGGCAATAGGTACATTTCGAAAATTTTTCGCCGACCCAGATTTAGCAGCCTATATCACTGGCATTAATAAAGATTTTATCATGGAACAAGCATTACTGCTCCTACCGACAAAATTTCACAAGGAAGTTTTCGCGGTTACAATGTAATGAAGACGACTTAAATAGGCTTCTTCTCACATCAGATCCATTGATAAGCTGTGGAAGATAAAGGAAACCCAGCAAAAGCCAGCAGTTTTTAAAAAAAACAATAGACTTTTTCAAGCCCGATCCAAATAACGATGATTCATTAATGGATGAAAAATAATATTTTTATTTTTTAAAATGTATACTTATTTTTACTAAAATATACTTTTAATAAGCTTTTCCATGCATTTTCATTTATTTCCAACTTTAAAATTACTCAAAATATTTTTGTCCGGTTTTGAAAGCAAAATGCTCGTTAGTGCGGCGTTCTGTCATGGGGATTATAATATCGTTCACAAGTTCGTATCGTTAGCGACACAAAACACCGTTTTAGAAACCAACACAAAGCTAATTTGAATTACCTACTTACTTAGTATTACCTATATACATAATTTGAATTAATTTACACTGTTGCAAAAGTTCAAATGTGTCCTTTAAATAATAAATTACAAATTGAATTTCCATGAGAGTTCAAACTTGGTGTCAAAGTGTCTTTATTAAGTATGTAGTTACCTATGGGCCCATCTATAAAACACGTCAAACGATAGTTTCATGACGTCACTTTTCAGTTTTCACGTAACTAATAGGTATATCTAATAGTGTTAAAATTCCAAATTTGGACTATTGAGGAATTGTTTAATTGGTGAGTTCACACTCGGTCGCGTAAAATAAGTGACGTCACTCAAGGGAGGCGGGGTCTCACAAACGTGACCGTCTGTGACAAGGAGAGAGGAGGGGTCAAAAATTCATAAAATTAGTGTGACGTAGTTTATGGATAACCTCTAAATCTGTTTATTTATAAGCTTTTTAGAAATCATGTCACACAATTATTTCTACAACTACCGTATAAAATAATAATAATAACCAACATAACAATTTAGAGATACAGCTCAAATACCGAATTCCCCACAAATCCAGTGATGAAAAGCTATCCACCAAAACTGGTATGTCGATACCACATAATAGTGTTTTTAATATTGTATTTATTAGTCAATAGATGTTTGACATGTGTAGTTAAGCATTAATTAATATCTTTAACAAGAAATAACATATACCTAACAATACTTTTTTGTTATTGTCTACAGAAAAATAGAAGTAAATTATATCACAAATAAAAACATGATCTTTAGTCAGCACTACCTACTTAAAAAAAATTGTCTATCAATTGGCTGTTTTTGTACTATGAAGGCAATAAAGAGAGCAAATCTCCAAGCTTAGGCAAGACTACATCTGGCAGTGGAGGTTTCTTATCAGATTGTATTCTCTCTAATTCCTTGTCGGAGGTGACGCCCGACATGACTAACAGAGTCTGGAACCCGCAACGAACCCCCAATTCGATGTCAGTGTTACATCTGAAACAAATGAAATTTCTTATCAGATATAAATAATATTGTCTAATAATTACTTTCTACGAGACTTATATGTTGTCGTCTATCTATTATAGATTTATAATGTGGAATGTCTTTATTTACCACTAACAGAATATTATTATCTTATTTTAAAATTCAAATACCAAATTATAGTTACATGGTTGGTATATAAATTTTATATATAGGTATTCAAATTTATAGGTACTAAATTTAACTCCTTGTTACATATTTTTATAAAGTGGCAAACTAATATATAAATAGATTTTTTTTTAAAGATTTTTTTATAGCAAAACAAAGTAGTCAAATGCAATTTTGGTACATGGTACAGTCAGTCTTAATGGTATAATATAATACTTATTCTTATATTTGTGAAAGACTTGAAATCTGTACCTGTCTCCAATCATAAGAGTTCTAGCAGGATCAAGTCCACAAGACTCGAGGAATTTCCGAACATAGGCATGTGGCTTCCCAAGCACCAGAGCTTTTCTTTCAGAACAAGTCTCAACAGCTCTCACCAAAGTACCTGTTCCCGGCACTACAATGGAACCACCTAAAATAGGTAAAACATTTTAAAATAAAAATCTCAAAAGTATTTTTGCTGAACCTCGCCATTATATTAAAAATTGTTTTAAAAAAAATATTACTTTGTTTACTTTGTTCTGAGTAGCATTGGATCCTATAACCTCCAATAGGTATCTGAAGTTTGTTACAACATTAGTATACTTTAGAATAGTTCAAAGCACATAATTTATCTAAACAAACCTTTTGGGAACCTTTCATCTGTGTTTGTTGCTATGAACAAGCAATCTTCAGAGGCAAGGTAAGATGCAGCTTTCATAAACTTTGGGTAGCTTACATGTTCATCAAACCCAACCACAACTGCTCCAACCTCTGGATCCAAGTCTGATGGCTTCATTGATTTAAAATCAGGTTTGACAAGATCAGGCTGTAAATAATGTTTACTTAATACCAATTTTTATTTCCTACAATAAATAAAATTGCAAATTGGGTGTTATTCAACAGAAAGTATTCAGTATTCCTTGGTTTGATGATTTAGAATAAAATACATCAAGTATCTCAACAGGAATAGATGAGTGTCCATACAAAAAAAGTTGCAGAATTCAATTCTACATTAGATGTATACTTGTTTGCAATTATTTTTATTAGACTTCTTAATCTTATCATAGACCTTATCTTAATGTCAAATGAAGGTCTTTATTGTTTAAATATTACAGTATTATTATCTTTTCTGTGATATTACATTAAAATATAAGCCAAATAGTATAAGTTTATCAGTATGCTACCAATAAAGACATTAATATTATAACAATATCAATTAGACCTTAGGTTAGTTAGGATATGCATACATCACACTAGTTAATTCCCTAATTTTGCTATGGCAGACCCACACAATCCAACTTACACCAATTCCTGTATGTCGGATGCCAACAGCTTTCAACTCCTCTCCAATACCATTAGACCCAAGCACATATACTTTCTTTGTAAAGCCAATACCTTTAAGGTAATGTGCAACTAAATATGCTGTTGAAAGAATTTCATCCTGAAACAGGTACAGGTTAATATAAAATGTTAGCACATTCTTAAAAAACTACCATAATTGTTTTGGCAAAGGCTTATAGTAGGTATATCAGGTGATTTCACAGCAATATCAACTGCTGTCACTCCATAGTTCTAAATAGTGAAGAAATGAGCTATAACAAAAATAATATTGATGCAACAATAAGTATAGTCTGCCTGGATATGTCGCACCTTCGGTGGCACAAGGGCACAATTGTCAAAAAATCCAAAAATGAGCCAAGTATACAGAAATGTTCCAAAAAAAATTTGGAACATTTCTGTATAATTAATAAAGTTAAAATACTTAATCTCTTTAATAGACAACGGTCTGACAGCTGAAAAATATTATTATTACGTATTTTACTATAGGGTCATTCCATTGTGACGGGTGGGACATTTATACTCATTTTTGCCTGCACTTCGCTTTATTTCTGACAAACGGCAACGATTTACGCATTGAATATGACATTATCAAATACTTGAATAGTCATTGCATACTGTACCATCGAAAAAAGTATGAAAATGTCATTATTATTATGAGAAATTGACGGTATAAGAAGTGTGACGGGTGGGACTTCAAATTACCTCTCCTCTCAGAGTTGACTTACACTATTCGCAATTCGTAAGAAACTATGTAACTTTTGTTAAACAACCTATTTTTATATAGTTTCTGATATTGTATAGATTAGGTATTAGTAAACTTTACGCAGATAACTCGTAAATTAAAAATAATTTTGCTTCTCAAAGCTTGTGACAGGTGGGACACTACTTTGTGACGGGTGGGACGAGTAACATTTGGGCATACAAATGTATGAAAAATATAAACACAGTTCTTTTGTATTTATTTTAAATCAGTTTTTAGATGAATTATCTAATGTTACAAGTAATCATTTCAGTAGTTTTTTAGAATAATAAAAACAAAAAAAATGTTTTTTCTTTTCAATGTTTACAGGCTCAGAAAATTGATAATAATTGGTAGAATGTCTAAAATATGACTAGTTTTAATGAAAGAGACATCTTCCTTATTCATTCGTAATGCTTTGCTAGTTTTATCAACACATTTTAAAAACATGACCTTTTATTCATTGTCGAAGTCAAAGGTACTTTGTGAAACTACGAGGTATTTATACTCTTTCGACTTTTTCCTGGCAGTAATCTCTAATTTAACCCAATCTTACTTGAGTCTTCGTCGGCGGAGGAATTATTAGTGGTGGAAAAACTTAATCCTTGCGTTTGGTCTCTATCATCCTCATCTATCGTCTTTGAGTCAGTTTCAGTATATACCACCACCAAATTAAACGCCATAACACATATAATTTGCTTTAGTATAAGCCAGCTACGTTTAAATAAAGTTGACACAACGATTTTATACTCACTAAGTCAGTTTTATCAGATAACCCATTTCGCTCACCCGTCAATGTGACGGGTGGGACATACTTTGAAAAGCGTTAAAAACAATTTTTATTTAGTAATGCAACGCGTTTTTGATCTAAAATAATCGCCCTCAACCTAATTGTTTCTTTCACAAAGCAAGATAACAAGAGGTTAGATATTTTTAGGTTTAACAAGAAAAAACCTTGTTTTACTGTGACGGGTGGGACATGAGTTAAGCTTTTTGTAGAAGCCCAATAAATACTAACCATGAAACTTAATTTATAATTACTTAGCACTAGTTTAAACTGCGTTAGATATATTTTCTTTTATACGTATCACTTTTTCCGTAATGTTCAGAAATGCCGCGAAATAGTGCTGCAAACTTAAAGTAAAAATAGGCTGGCGTGGACAACTGGCGCTAGGAGTACGGTCAAAAACGAATAAAATGGAAAATATTGATATAAAAATGAAAAACTCATTGATTAATAAAACAAGGCATAATGTTCTATTCTCTAAATATGTATTTATGTATAAATTAAGTTATTTATATTTTATGCCTATGGTGCCGGTTTCGCTGGAATGACCCTATACTATGTGGTCAAAAAATTTATAAGTACATACCTGGCTAGCAATAAACCCTAACTGCTGGGCCTTGGCTGCAAAATCACTACGTATTTTAGTTGAATTGTTGGTTACATAAAATATCTTCTTTCCTATTTCCCGAAAATAATTCATGGCATCTGCTGATCCTGGAATTGCATTGTTGTCGATCCACAAAACACCTATCAGAAAACCAATGAATTATTGCATTTAGAAGTTATGACTTAGCAGGAAACACATATCTTGGATACGAGTGGACAAATAAGGTAAAACCTCTCACCATCGCAGTCTGTTAGGACTGTATCAAAAGAATTTAAAAACTCTTGAACTTGATCCTTAGAACCTTCTTGGAGATTAAATACTGAAGATTTAAACATTGTACTCGTCGTGCTGAAGTTTTTCGATTGAAGTAAAGCCGAAAAAGGGATAATTGGGGAATTAACTTTTGCTACATAAAACAAAGTAGTATTGATTAATCGTAACAATTTAACCATAATTCATTAAATTCCCGAATACGCACTAATTCAAAGGCCTGCCTAAATCTTCCTTAACATCATAATTTGAAACGAATATCACGAATCACGATAGATCGCGACCAAGACCATTTCTGTCAAATTTGACATTTAAATGACATTGGAAACAATTTTAACTGTATCTCGAATAGGTGTACTATTCGAGACGCAGTTAAATTAGCTGCTAAAGTTTGACCGAAGCTATGAAGAGTGGATTTCACAGGCTTTTCAACCGCCGTCATCACCTATTTCTAAATATTAAAAACATGAGCAATATAATTCCTGGTATTATGTTTTGATCCAGTAATAAAAAAAAAATAAGTGAGTCGATTTTTTGCACGCAAGTGTAATGACCATAGAGATATAAGACTAGAGTACGTGAGCCATAGGACTGTCTATAAGTGGAAGCGTATCACGGTAAAGAGAGACAGAAACTCTAAATAGAGGCACTGTCCTTGTCTTGCCGCATGCGCAATGGCAACATGCTGCGCGCCGTCCGTTGCTATGGTACCGTTGACGACGCAATACGAAATGTTCTAACCTATTATTTCGCTTCAGTTCGTTTACGCGCGTGCAAATTTCTCACTTATGTTTATTATCGATATTATTAAAAATAAAATATGAAAAACAAAGATGGTAATTGCTTGCATTTTGTGCAAAAAGGAATCGACTACACAATATACATAACCACAAAATTTTGACAGTCGAATGCGGAAGGGTCAGTACCATGTCAGTACAATACTGGAGGCGAATCGTTTACTGCGCATGCGTCATCAGACAAGGAGAGCGACCACTATTCCAATGCTCTTTCTCTTTCTACCATTATAACGCGTTTCTGGCTGGCTCACGTACTCTAGTCTTATATCTCTATGGTAATGACTAATGACAGTTGACAGTTGACACTGAGTACTGACTACTAACTACGAAGTGACAGACTGATTTAGTACTGATACTAAAATAACATTAAAATATTTATTGTAAGTTAGGTACCTAATCGAGTTTAGTTGTATTTGCTGGCAGTTGCTTTTAATGTGATACCTACCAAACCTTGTATAATACATTAGAATTATATGGTTATAACGCTACTTTATGTTAAGAATTTTGGTTCAAACTTCAAATTCCAAAGTTTACTTATATAAAAAATCCTACCTAGTACAAGAAGAACTACATTATACTACAATAGGTGAAACATTTCATTCTGATAGCAAGATTGTGATAACGGCTGGGTAAATCAAACTGGTAGTCATTTTATTTAAATCAATATGGAAACAATAATTGAAGCTCGGCAGGGTACTATTAAAATAGTGACATACAACAAACCTAAAAGGAAGAATGCAATTGATATGGACATGTATCTACAAGTCACAAAGATTTTGAATGACGCTGCAAAGGATTGTGCCGTGTCTGTGATGGTTCTCACTGGTACTGGAGACTACTTTAGCAGTGGTAATGATATTATAGCAGTGCATAAATCTAGTCATCCCAAATTTTTATCTGCACTACATGATTTTATTGAAGCATTCATTACATTCCCAAAGTTACTTGTAGCCATTGTAAATGGACCTGCAATTGGAATAGCAGCAACAACACTGCCTCTATGTGACTTAGTTTTTGCTTCTGAAAATGTAAGTACTTACCAACCAATGTTGCCACAAGTCCCGATTTTTAAATCAATTTTAATGTCCCGTGCGGGACAGGCTCAATCCCGCTTTTCGGGAATAACTCAATCTTGCATGCATCGTACTGAGATAGCGCAGACAGGTGGCACAGACAAGTGACAACTTTTGATTATATATATGTATATTTTACTATGCCCCGCTTTCGACGAAAGAATCCCACTTTTTTCACTCAAAAAGTTCCAAAATCCCGACTTGGCAAAAAATTTATCTGGCAACCCTGTTACCAACTTATAGTTAATGTCTACTTTTCAACATCTTTTTTTTTATTTCTAAAATAATGCTTTTTGTTGCAGTCTTTCTTTTACACACCTTTTACCAAGTTAGGATTAATAGCAGAAGGTTGTTCAACATATACATTTCCTAGGATGATGGGGTACAGAAAGGTAAAGATAAACTTAATTGGTGATACTCAATTTCTTCTATAAAGAAAATGCTTTATCAATTATATTTATAGGTATATAACTTATTAACTTGAATTCTGTAATAGTCTATTTCTGAATAGAGGAAGTGAGATATTCATAATATGGTCAATAGGACCTTATTTCTTTGGCAATTTAGAAGAGGGAGTTGCACAGCGACACTTTCATGAAGACATTATGATGTAAACTTTACAATACTTACACATCCCTACTTAACTTCCCTAAATTATCATAGTAATAAAGCCCTATAAAACCATTTACAAGGTCTTTATTTCAAAAACCCTTTAATTTATAGAAAATACCAATTACCTGTCTTTGTATTGTTTTAGGCTGTAGAAATGCTTGTATTTAATCATAAAATGCCTGCAAGAGAAGCATTAGAATATGGACTTGTCAACTATCTCTATAAACCAGAAGAATTGCAGAGCAAAGTATGGGATAAATTGACTGAGATATCAGAAATGTCTGACTATATTCTGACAACAAGTAAAAAATTGATGAGAGGGCCAATTCAACATAAATTAAAGAGGATAAATGATCAAGAAATTGCCACATTGAATGAAATTTGGGCTACCAAAAATGATATTACTAATAAGAGCAAATTATAAAATGGAATTATGGTTCTAAAAAGTTTCTAGGTACATCAATAATTTTTGACATGGAAGGTAAATAAAGTAATATTTTATCTACCTATCGGTAATGACATTGTAGCAGTGCATACTATATATTATTATACATATATATATATGATCATTTGTATAATGTTAAGGTTTATTTTGTTGGGTTTGTAATATAATATAGTTCAGACTGAAAAGGTTTTTTAATTTTTAAATGTAAATAAATGACCTTCTAAAAAATCTTAACTTTTAAATTCAAACTGGATACGAACTTTAGTGTGCTCCCTTAAGGTCAAAAAACACTCGAATAGTTCACTTATGGGTACTTACCGGCACTGAATTTTTGTATGTACATAATAATTTTATTATTGCACCTTGTACCTATAACTACACGTGTTTTCAACTGATTTTGATGATTTAATATTTAAGAGTAATAAATAACACTGTGGCGACGCGTGACCCCTCGCCACATATTTTATCATAATCTCAACATTGTATACTGCAGCATCAGTTCTATCGTTAATCATTATCATCACGTACAGCACGGTTCAGATTAGCGATAGAATTAGGTATATAATGTTGACGATTCCAACTAATAAAACAGTCTGTAAATTGCTGTCAAAGCTTTTCCATTCTCACCCACCCCTTCTGAAGAAGCGTTCGGTAAAAACACATTAAAAATCTATGTATATAAATTTGACCGACTTGGTAGGTAGGTATTACATGGATCTCACAACTTTTTACGACAAACTAGCGGACCCAACAGACGTTGTCCTGTCTCAAAAAAATTCATCAAAATCGGTCCAGCATTGTGAATGTAAACCATCCTCAAACCCCCTGGAATACACACAAAAAATTTCATCAAAATCGGTCCAGTCGTTTAGCAGGAGTTCAATGACTAACACACGTAAGTACAGAAGATTTATATACCTACTATATAAAGATAACTGAGTAGAAAGACTTGGTTTTTTATTACAGGTCTGTTTTTAGTGGTAAAGGACGGGACATCTGTTTTTCGCTGTGCTAATTATATAAGGACGGTCGCGGGACCGTCCTTTACCTATGTTTACCTACTTGATTTACTTATTACTTAATTTATTAGGTATTATTACTTATATTTACAACTTACTTCGTTTTAATGGTGTAAAATTAGTCCCTACCCTATGTCACGAAATCAATATAATTTTAACAACATTTTAATTTAGGTAGGTAGTATAATTTATTTTCGTGACTTACAATGTACATTCTGTTATTATTACCTAATGAACAGTTACTTTACTATACTAAGTAGGTACCTACTTTTGTTACTTTTTACCAAATTCGGCCCGTGTAAAACCCATATACCTATATCCAAGCACCAAAAAATATATATATCATCTTACTCTGTGTTTCATGTTACCCCGACGCACCCTACTTTAATTAATTTAAAATGCTTGATAACCTTAACTGGATGGGAACACCAGAACTACGCTATACCGGCAATGCCGCGTGCAGTTTCAGTCTGCAGCATGCCTGTCGCAACATTGCAATCTACCTACCCACTAAAAATACATTGCTGTTCGCGATTAGGTATCGCGAACGCCTAACCCCCCTCCGTCTGCGTCAGCAGCCTCCTGCGATATTTTAATATTTTCGCAGTAGGCTGCCGCCTCTCAGTTCCTGCCAGTGCCCAGAATCCTGGACACGATGATGCGCAGCAAAAGGTCTACCACCCCCAATATCCCCGCCTGAGTAGGTAACTAGGTATGACGATCCTCCGCCCAGCGTGTACACACCGCACTTATTTTCTTTGCTCATGTTTAATTATTTAAGTTAAGTAGGTACCTATAAGTAATAATTTATATTCCTACATGCCTATTTAATAAGCTTAACTGTAGGTACCTAAGTACTTTCTTTAAAGTAATCACATACGTATATACCTAGGTATTTATAATAACTTATGTAATCTATGTGGTTAGCCAACTAGAATTCACAATATTAAGTACTTAGTACCAATTTATGTAGAGTTGTAGTATTTCTTTTACGAACACATAAATAATTTTAACTTCAATATGCACGCTAGAAGCTCAAGTTTAGCATCTATTTCTGAACTTTTTCGCCCGAACAATCCTAGAGGTTTGAGGTCAAGGGATTTAAGCAGTACTCGTTTAAACCTTCTTAAACAAGAAATTCAGACTGATGCACATATTATTCCACTTAGTAAGTTATAAAATACTCAGGCACCTCTAAATGCCTATACGTGTAAGTTGTAATGAGCTACTTTAAAGGCTTTTGTTTATCAAATAGGTACTTATAGACTTAATTACTAGATGTACTTAACAACCTATTTTATCAATTTTTGTTGTGAAAATACGTAAGAAATAACAACCCGTTAATGCTAGATTATTTCCCTTATAGAAGATTTTTATTTGCAATTCAATACGGATCCTGTAAAAGGTCTTTCGAGTTCTCAAGCAGCCGAAATATTAGAGTACTACGGCCATAATACGCTCACTCCTGCAACGCAGTTTGGATGGCCTAAAGTTTTATTTCGTTCCTTGTGCACAGGTAAACAATCCGCTAACCTAACCTAAACAATTGCTATAAGTAGCTAAAATACATTCTACAAAAAAATATGGAATAGGTAGGTACTTGTATATAAATAATAGTTTAATAAAGTAATAACCCAGAAGTAACCTAAACATAGCGAGGACTTATGGTTTTCAGAATAAAAAACGTACCTAAAACGTACTTACCTAATCAGTTTTCCAAAGTTTCGATTTAGTGAATACTTAGGTACCTACCCACTTTTACCCACTTTTAGTAAAGTTGCCACTTTTAGTAAATGGGGCAACATATCATCAGATAGTCATCTGATGATATGTTGCCCCATTGAAAAGTAAGCTTATTTTATAAATACCTATCCTTTTGTGTCAATGCAAAAAATTAAAAATATGTCCTCTAGAGTAGTGATGATACAATCCCCCGCTATGTTCAGGATTCCGTAATGCCAACGCTGTTCACGCGGTAGATATTCTTTTTATGGCACAATATACTATTTGTTTATCAGGATTTTCGATATTGATCTGGCTGGGTGCTTTACTATGCATGATTGCGTATCTAATAGAAGCATCTTTAAAAATAGACCCGAGTAAAGACAATTTATATTTAGGGTGTGTGCTGATCGCTGTTGACGTTATATGCGGACTTTTCAGTTTTTCCCAAAATTTTAAAAGCTCTCAGGTACTTTTAATAATTACTTAATAATCTGCTTTATTTGATAGGTATAGTAGGTACCTATTAGATAGGGTTAGGTAAGTAGTTAAGAGGAAACATGCATTTTAATTTTAGGTCCATTCCGCTTATTTATATTCGCTCTATCCACGTAATCGACATTTTTAACGTGCGTCCGTTGGTTTTTGTGAAAATGTTAACACGCAGTTACATTAATGAATCTACGTATGTGCACCAATGGGGTTTCTGCCTTACGCTCTGTTAATTTATTGTGCTGTCTACTTATTACTACTTAAAATACTTCCAGATAATGAAGTCATTTAACAACATGATACCGACATATGCAAATTGTATAAGAGACGGAGTATTAAATTCTGAGACGCATGTAAAAGACTTGGTCAAAGGTGATTTGGTCCGTATTAAAGCTGGAGACATTGTGCCTGCTGATATACGAATTATAGACAGCAAAGGATTCAAAGTAAATAACACCATTGATGTTTAGAAAGCTGCCCAACAGTTACTGAACAAACTAAATGTCGAAAGGTCGAAAATGGTCTAAATTGCTTCGAGTAAAGGATAGTATGGAGTACCGCTCGTTTTTTTTTTCTCGACTTCCATATGGTACTGACCCAAGAAGAACATTGTCTTATTAGAGATAGATAGGTACCTTAATATCAAGATATTTTTTTCGAGGTAAGTACTTATATATAACATTACAGGTTGATAATTCGTCTTTGACTGGTGAATCAATAGCAGTGCCTCGTAGCAACACAGAAGGCACAACTAATGTACTTGAATCTCCTAACGTAGCTTTCTTTTCTACGCAATGTGTCGAAGGCTGGGCTCTAGGTAACGTGATTCTGATTAATAATATGCTCCAATTGCATCTTTGACTTAAGTAACTACAGGCAAAAATAAGACCTTCAAAGCAAATCGCAAATGTTCTTCACAAATCTACCACGAAACCATTACATTAATATGTGGAGTCGATAAGTGAGCGTTCTGATAATACAATTTTATCTAGGCGTGGTAATGTGTTGCGGAGACTTGACTGCTCTGGGACGCGTGGCAGGGCTGGCGGCGCGCCTGCAGCCTGCGCCGTCGCCGCTAGCCCGGGAAATCAAGCGCTTCATGAAATACATGTCCATTTGGGCACTTAGCCTGGGCACCTTTATTGCAATCGCTTCCCTCTCTTTGGGGTACCCCTTTATGCAGACCACCATATTTGTCATCGGAATCATTGTGGCCAATGTCCCCGAAGGTACCCTATATCATTATTTACCTAATAGTTAGATTCTAGGTAAAAAAAACCGTACTAACGTTATTATGAACCTGTTGAATAAGCTCTACCTTTGACATTTGATTTGTGTACCTACTTACTTACCTATCTATCTAATAGTTGCCAATGTGTAGGTATACCTATAGGTACTCATGTTCCTTAAATTGTTTAGGACTACAGCCTACAGTGACAGCTTCACTAACTTTAACTGCCCAACGTATGGTGAAAAAGAATTGCTTGATCAAGAATTTAGAAGCCATTGAGGCTTTGGGAGCTTGTACCACCATATGTTCCGACAAGACTGGGACGCTAACAGAGAACAAAATGTGCGTGTGCCATGTTTGGATTTGGAATACAACGTATCATGTTGCAAAACCAGATTTCAATGGTACGTAAAAAAATAAATACCTAACTACCTATTATGTAATTAATTACGATATAACTAGATACCAGCACGTTAGAAACTAAAGTGTCAGATCAATAACGTAATTTTCGGAGATCATCCATGTTAAGAATATTATAATAATTAAATAGGTGCTTGCAAACCTACCTATATAATAAGAAATAATTTACCTACCTATTAACGAAATATAGTATATCTTTACAAATGAAACGTATTTTTCAGATTTATTAAAAAATAACCCAGGTAAGAATTCTATTACAGCAACAATTTGTACTTACTTAGGTCCTAGGTAATTCCAGATAAGTACTATTTCACCTTTTGAAGCTTTCGTTGCATTAAAAATATGTGGAGCTCTATGCAGCACAGCCTCGGTACATCCCGGCGGCAGCGTGCAGGGAGACGCGTCTGAGACGGCCATTCTCAAATTTCTTAAAGAACACGACGACGCTGTTGCTATAAGACAGAGATACCCGAAAGTTGCCGAGATACCGTTTAATTCTGTCAATAAATATCAGGTATAAGTATATTATAGCCTATACTCTTAAGCCACTTAACTATTTACTTATGTACCAGATTTAATTTAGTAGGTACTTACTTTATAGGTAACAGGTAGGTACCTACTCTTCTAAAAACCTTTGTCAGGCTCATAGATTTAAGTGGAATAAAACAACTGTTTAAATGACTTGCTTCGTGTAATTAATTATAGTGATTGTATGCTGAGATCGAAATAGTTACTGTTTTTATATTCACAGAGGATTGAGTTGACGAGAGTCTAACACACAGTCTGCTACGAAAACGAAGAAACTGTAAAGATCACGAAACTTCTGCTTTAAATCAATATAACCAGTAACCACGTTAAATAAATTTAAAGCAGTAGTTTTATTCTAATGTGTATTAACCACGTAGGCTTAATAAAATATACCATACATACCTATGAGTGAATTTAAGCATAGATAGTTACTTAATATTTAAATAAGTTATAAGTATTTGAGGGAAGTCCCATATTGAACATTTAAGTAATTTTAGGCAAGTGTTCATTTTGATGTTTCGTCAACAAGATACGTAGTAATGATGAAAGGCGCTCCAGAATGCATTATTTCACGATGTAATAAAATAATATCTAACTCGCAAGAAATAGCGTTCACAAAAGAAATGAAGCAGACTACAGACATGTCTTGTGAAAAATTAGCTTTAACTGGTCTGTATATCTACCATAATGTTTTTTACACTTTAACTTGAGTTATCAAATTCAAACTTTATACTGATTCACTTTTTTCATCAGGTGAAAGAATTTTAGCATTTGCGGATTTAGCATTAAGTCCAAATAAATTTCCACCAAATTATCAATTTGACACTGATAATATAAATTTTCCACTGGATAACTTGCGTTTACTCGGAATCATGGGACTAATGGACCCACCTAGAAGAGAGGTAACCTACCCGAGTACCTACTTATGTACCTACCCACCTAGTAGTTACGCTGCCGCGCTGGGTAGTTAACCGTAACTGGTCTACCTACTTACCTACTTTCGGCATTAAGGTCCACTCGGCTATACAACGAGTGCGGGAAGCGGGCGTCCGCGTGATGATGGTGACAGGCGACCACCCGACAACCGCAAAAGCTGTGGCCTTTGAAGTTGGTATCGCGACTACTCCACAATGCCACGTCATTACCGGCGTGGGACTCAGGGAAATGACGCCGGATCTGCTAGATTGGACCCTAGACAAACATTACGAGATCAGTTAATTATCATTGAACATTGTATTGCTTCCAACCATTAGAATTTATAACCTGTTCTGTCCTCAGTATTACTTACTTAAATACCTACTATTACAAAATATATACCTACCTACTTATTCCTTAATTATTTACTCAGTATTCGCAAGAACATCTCCAACACAGAAACTGCAAATAGTGGAAGCATGTCAAAGGCGGGGGAGTGTGGTCGCAGTCACGGGAGATGGCGTCAACGATGCGCCGGCGCTACGTAAAGCAGATATCGGAATTTCCATGGGAATCACAGGTTCACAGGTAGTGCTTATTTTTAAACATTTTAGACCATAGCAATTTTATCTACTTACCTATTTTCTCGTAGAATTCGTCTGCGGGCAATTATATTCCATATTGTATATTTAACAGGTATCAAAACAGACGGCAGATATCATTTTGATGGACGATAACTTTGCAACTATTGTTACTGGAATAGAAGAGGGACGGAAAATATTTGATAACTTAAAGAAATCTGTATGCTACATACTGATATCAAATGTTCCAGAAGTAGTTCCAGTTTTAATATTCATTCTATGTTCAATACCTTTGCCACTTGGTAAGCTTTATTTTTCTCAAATAGTATATTTAACGAAATACTATCTACTGAAGGTTTTTATATGTTAAATCTCATATACTTATACCTACCACAAGTGGATAAAATGTAAGTAATTATAATTTGTACCTACTTACCTACTTAGGAGTAATGACTATATTATGTGTGGATCTCGGTACTGACATGTGGCCAGCGGTGTCTTTAGCTCACGAAAAAGCGGAATCTGACGTGATGGCTCGACGCCCTCGCAAGAAAGATCCTCTGGTTTCGAATCGAATGATCAATCTGGCATACGGGCACCTGGGCTTGATAGAGGTGTCAGCTGGCATGTTCGCTTATTTTATAGTAATGGCAGAACATGGATTCCAACCTTTAGACCTGTTTGGTAAGTAATAAGTAAATACTGTTTTCTATAGTTGTATAGGTATACCCACGCATAGATATTATCCCGCATTTCCTGTAGTTGTATTTTGATATCTTATTGTAACCTGCAGGTATCCGGGAGCGCTGGGACTGCCCGGCAGTGAGTGATCTCGAAGACTCATTAGGGCAGGAGTGGACATACCCCGAGCGCATGGAGTTACAACGCGCAAGTCAAGCAGCTTATTTCGTCGCAGTTGTAATGACGCAGATAATAAATGGTGTTATTTGTAAGACCAGATACAATTCGCTGTTTCAAGTTGGTAAGAATTTAAAAGGGATCGTTTTAAGTATTCCATAGGCGATATGTTTTTTTAAGTCCATATTTCTAACTGGAGGTAGTATCTATGTATTTCGACTTTTCAAGCGTAAAGTTACTGTACTACGGGAGGCATGTTTTATAGCAGGTATGATATAAGTTTTTTTTTCTAACTGCACGAACTCTCTAAAATAATTATGATCATTACCTACTAGATATACTTTAGACAGTCCTTTTACAGAAATCTTTAAGTTATTCCTTATTTATAGATAATATTTATCTTTATTACAATTTCCTTAGGTATGAAGAACAGGGTATTAAATTTGGGACTCGTTTTTGAATTTTTTCTGACGGTGGCTTTGTGCTATGTACCTGGAATTAATACTTTTTTTCGGACCTATCCTTTACGTTTAAAATGGTAACTATTTGTCTTGTCCTATGGTTTTCATAAATATATATTAAGTATCTACTATAAAATGCGAATACTTAAACATATTTCTTTGGGCAGGTGGTTCCTGGGTCTTCCATTTTTAGTATTAATGCTTGGATTTGATGAATTTCGAAAATATTGCATTCGAAAACAGCTGTTGGGGGGTTGGTTTAATATGCTTACTTATTATTAAATAATAGTTTATAATGTATGTATGAGAGGTTACCTATATGCCAAGTGGTACGTAAAATGTTAATAAAACAAATTGAAATTTTAGAGTATGATCTATTTATTTGCCATTTTAAATTTTTAACCCTCGCGGATTTTCCGATCGCTTTTAAAGAATAAATACCTATGGTTAACAATAAATGAGCAATAGACAATAACGCTTTGTTCATAACTCAGGTCACTGATGATACCAGCTTATCTAAAAGTCAAACGTACTTACTATAATAAAGATAAAGAAGTATCAACTAAGTTATTAAAATCATCAAAGTAAGTACGGTTTTATATAAGGCACAAACAAGATTTCTATATGGATTATTGGTTGCGACCTGAATGTTTACGTACCATATATACTAATTATTAAAATATTCATTCACTTTGCTATGTTATCGTATAGACAATAGGATCGCATCCACTACTAATAAAATATTATTTATTACAATTACATCAAATTTCATAAAGTGTGATAAATAACCATCAATAGGTAGACCAGTCAGGTACCTATCGAGTTCACCCACATCCATTAATATATTTCAAAAATAGCCATATAGATTATATGGTCCGTGTTAAGCATTCGTGTGTCAACCCACACAAAGCTAGTTTTGAGAAATCGGCGTTTAAAGTTTTTTGAGAACATTCTTCTTTTTTCGCTTATTTTAAGCAAAAAAATATTGTTATGTGGTATCATTTTTTTGTTGAAATGCATAGATTAAGGATATAAATGTATTTATCCAATAAATTCATAATTAAAAAGAAAAAGCCGAACAATGGTTAATGCTTAAATTGCTATAAGGTTTTTACATTTAGCATTTATGTGTTACGCCACATAAAACTATGCAAAATTCTAATTTTTTGTTTGAAAATGAATATAGATTGCATTCATAATTTTTTGTGGGTTAACACACGAATGCTTAACACGGTCCAATTATGTACCTAAATAATATTTTAAAAAGATCGAACATGGTAAATAAATTAATTTGATTGTAGGTATCTACATACATAACAGTTAGTAAATACAAGTGAGACATTTATTTAGTATCTGGTATGAAATTCTATATCATTTTATCTTGTCCTCTCTTAAGCACTGGTAGGTAGTGCAATATATAATTTCCGTTGAAAGCTTGAGCTTTCCGGCGACATTAATGACTGTCGTTCATTCCTACTAAGCAAGTACATCAACAGTTTTACATGTGACATCATCGCAAAAAAGCAAAGTTTTCGACACCGAATTATTTATAGGTTTTCAAATTTATCATGCATGGAATCATTATTTATATCTACAACATACGTAAATAAATAAAATTACATGTAGGTAAGTACATACATATTTTTAGTCACGTTTACAATTAGTTGGATTAATTCATTTATAAGAGCAAATCATTACTAGGTTCCAAACCGTAAGAAGTACGAAACCGTAGTTTACTCCGCTTAATTTAATTAATTGGATAAATACATATAATGAACCACGACGCGCTGTTTATAAAAGAGTACATTACATTTCAAAAGTTGTAATTTTAACCACAGGCCCAAATATTTGTCCTGTGACCTAAATTTCCACTCTGCAATGTCTACCAATTTGCACAATGATCTAAAGGTAGTAGGTACCGCACTCACCGCGGAACGGGAATAACGGAATGTCAATATTCCACCAGAGGTCGTCTGTACTGAGGTCTATCTATAATTATCAATCAATGCGACATAAGTGCTCACTGGAGTTTGGGAGACCTCGGGATGATTTTTAATGATGCGTTAACTGTGTGCGTGTAGATATCTCTTATTTTTTTAAATAAATATACTTACTTACATATACATACCGACCAGAGATTGCCTCCTTTCACATATCAAATGACACAAAAATAACTTAATGAATACATTTTAAAAATTGTACCATTGCATTGCTAGTTCAATCAATAATATAATATACAGTTAGTACCTACCTATACCCTTCTAAAAATGTAAAATCAGAAGGGCCAATTTAAAAGTTGCAATCTATTGTAAAAATATCTATAATATGTACTATAAATGTACTTATATTATTTTGTTGACCAAAAAAGTATTATTTTTAAATGTTTATTGAATACATGATAGATAAACGACAGACACAAGACAACGGTACAATGTGCAAAATTGAATGAATATAAGTAGTGAATTATATTTTGTAGCATCGACAAATCTTAATATTTTGGCACTTGAACAGGGTTTATTCTACTTAGTTCGAATGATTATTATAGAAAAATTAATTGTTCCAACGACCACTACTTAGTCCTCAGGACTGTTTTTTAATGACGTAGCTACTTAGTATCTAGCTGTTATTTCAAACAATAGTACATTACTGCCGGCGCCGGGAAGTAGGGGCTTGTAGCTGAGTGTGTATAAACATATTGTTACGAGGCCTGCAAGCTCCTTCACGGCTAGGCATGTACAGATCTTTTCTCAAAGTAATGCAATGAAATAAATAAATACACCATTAAAATAAAATAAATTCCAATTGAAGTTAAGAAAGTTAACGCACGTAACGACGATATTTCATTGCATGTTTGAGAAAAAATTATATACTTACCTACCTACCTTTTTGTCTAGGACGTTAAAATTGATAAGTATTATGCAATATTCTTAAGTAAAGTTGATGGTGTACACCTTTAAGTTTAATTTCAAATGCTAAGTACCTACTACACAGGTACAAATCATTCATCAGTTTCAATGCACTTCTTTATAATGCTCATAGTTCGTACTCGTAAAAAATAAATTAAGGCAACTAGGTATAAACTCTTTTCAAAAACTTTGATTTTATAATATAAGTACTAATATATATTTTTTTCTATTACAAGTTTACTTCTCAATAGGATCTATGTGAAATTTAAAAATGGGAATGTAATGGTTGATTTCTTTTATTAGAATTTTATATATTATTTAGAATTATACATATTACCATATCTACTCCCGTCTAGACTAGACATTCAGAGATAATAGGTTTAGATAGGGATTTACTTAAAAGAGTAGCCTACAGTACTAACTAACTAACTTTAAACGTATATAAGCGTAAACCGTGTGTACCTAATGAAAACAAACAGTTCAGAGTGAAATAATAATTTGATATTTATATTATAATATGTTTATGACAACCTAAAACGTATCTACCTACATAATTGTGAACGTGTTTTCTTGTAATAAAGTACCTGAACATACGATACAAAAACTTCAATACAATTAATTTAAAATGTAATACACACAGCTAAGTTTTTAACCACGAGATAGGTATAAACAAATAGAGTACCTGACTCCTATTTAATTATGCCGCAGGCGTGAAGGGACAATGTGCGCGGCAAGCGGACTTCGCATATCGGCGATCGAGTGCCGCGCCTTCATGGTGGCTTCCTCACGGCACACGTCGTCTTGCAGTATGCATTCCATAATTTTAGCTACAATTGTCGATGGTGGAACATGGGGATTCCCTGAAATTTAATAGTCACCCGTTAGGCATTAGTTCGAATTAAAATAACAATTAATTAACCAAAAAAATAAACTAGGACCCGTCTATGAGCCTAATAAGCGATAAAGACCAAAATAAATCTTTAAAATCAATAAGTACTCAGAGGACTTGTAAACCAGCTCATACGCATTCATATTAAACAAAGTTAACCTTCAATATGAGTCATTTGCTCACTAAGATCCACACATATATATTGTATACCTATGAATAACAAACCCTATAGGAGATATGATACTGTATATAAATAATAGTTACTTTGTAAGTTAATTAGCAATCTTCAGTAAAAAGTTCTTAAAATAAATTGAATACATGATGTGTTCGGATTACGATATCCTATTTGATGATATATAATAACTAGTATCAGTGCTCTCTTCCTGGAATGTATATGTCGCAGTGATATGATGAAAACAGGGATTTGATCAAATCCCTCAGTGATATAATCAACTACCGGTAGATGATAAAAATACCACGCGTTGTGTCATTTCCCTAGCGAAATTCAGTGATTTGATCAAGTCTCCAAGTCATTTTAGGGAAATAAAAGAATCATAGAAATGGCTGCTAGATTTATTCATTTCACTTAGTTATTAGATCAAATGCCTGGGCTGTTTTAGGGACATGATAAAACGAGTAATTAAGTCAACTCGGTTTTAACATTTTACCAAACACGTCTAGTGATTTGATCAACTCCCTAAATATTTTTAGAAAAATGATAAAAACAGGAATCCCAATCCAAATCCCTCAGAGAGGATAAAATCCCGGCACATGCGAAAATATAACGCGTTGTATTATTAAAAGTATCGGTTTTGACGCTTCGCCGGCCGCTGCCGCGGCACGCTCGCTCGGCTCGCGCGCTGCAAGGTCACAGTTCTACCTAACACTCCTCCTCGCTTCGCTCGTCGTCGTACCTAAAGGAGACCTTCAGTTGCCATTAATTACGATGTCCCCTACATTATACCCACTGTGCACAAAGAAACAGTCTGGATTTGCTTTTTTCGTAATTATGGCAAATAATAGTTATTTCCTAAAGGGTATCTATCTTGTTTCTAAGACTAGTTTTATCATTTCCCTAAATCAGCTAAGAGATTTGATGAAATGGTAATGAAGAATTCCACCAGTTATTGCTGTGATTCTTTCATTTCCCTAAAACTGTTTAGGGAGTTGATCAAATAACTAGACGTGTTTGGTAAAATGTTAAAACCGAGTTGACTTAATTACTCGTTTTATCATGTCCCTAAAACAGCTCAGGCATTTGATCAAATAACTAAGTGAAATGAAGAAATCTAGCAGCCATTTTTATGATTCTTTCATTTCCCTAAAATGACTTGGAGACTTGATCAAATCACTAAATTTCGCTAGGGAAATGACACAACGCGTGGTATTTTTATCATCAGCCGGGAGTTGATCATATCACTGAGGGACTTGATCAAATCCCTGTTTTTATCATCTCACTGCGACATATACATACTATCTTATAACAGTGGAATACTAGTATTTGGTCGCAACTTCGTTTGCGCTCGATGAGTATATATTACATAATATCGTTAGGTATAAAAATTATACAGCCTAGAAATGTTATTCTGATGTAAAGTTTCATCAATTTTTATTCAGTACTTTTTGCGTGAAAGAGTAACAAACTACATCCAGAAATCCTTACATCCATACATTCTTACACACTTTCGCGTTTATAATATTATAAGGATGATATTGAATGTAGGTATAGATATGATTTGCACATTATATTAAGATATTGAAACAGGCAGACATTCTATACTATTATTATAACAAGAAAACCTCGATTTTTTACTATTTTGTTCAAACACAGTAAAAATAAAGGGAAAAATAGGATAATATTACTTACTGCACAGCTATTTCAGGAACTGGCTGTGAGGTGAGATTACCGGAAGGCATTATTTTCATGAAACGGCATACAGGTGTGCAGTGGTCTGTTAGTTCATTAGATACTTAGTTAGTAGATTAGTCAATATTTAGTGTGTTTTTTATTAAAACTACATACCCACACCCATGATAAATAATTAAAAATACATTATATTTTAATTTATTATCTATACTAATATTATAAAGAGGAAAGGTTTATTTGTTTGTTTTGTTTGGATTGAATAGGCTCCAAAACGGCTGGACCAATTTCAAAAATTTTTTCACTGTTGGGAAGCTGCACTATTCCCAAGTGACTTGGGCTATAAAAAAAGATAATCCGTGCGAAGGGACAGCTAGTATACAAATAAAAAAAATAAATTAATGTTTTACAGTTAAATTGTAAAGCCTATTTTTTATTCTCCCATTTATCATTCAAATAAATAAATAAAAACAGTACCCAGGCACCACTTAATTCTAGGTACAGAGTGCAGGAAATGCAAATAAAATAATTAGGAATGACGACGAGGTAAAGAACGAAATTTAGTAAATAAATTTTAGTTTATTAAAAAATATTGGACATGTATTTTTTCTTTTCTTAATCGAACAATAAATGACAAGATAAGCATATCAAAGGTTTGGGAGTGGGTACTCATGACGTCATTTTAATGTAAAAAAAAAACATAACGTGACACGAGCCCCTACCTCCGAACTTTAGAAGCATGTATCTTCATCATAATTTGTTTAAGTACTTGTAACTTGTGAAAAGAAAATACGGGTTTAATAATTTTTGGTAATATAGGGTGATGGCACCAGTAATGGACATGGCACCAATTATGGACATTATTTTCGTTGATCGAATTTATTAAGCAACTGGCCCAACATTTTTCAATCGGAGATACTAAAACATAAGCAATAGACGTTTGGGCTTTCATTTTGATACACCTCATCAAAATTGCCCGTTTTATTTGAAGATGGTTGGGAATTGAAATCTCGTTTCGCGCGGTGGTCATAAAAATCCGTTTTTGTTATTGAAATCGTTAAGGAGGTGAGTACATATTTGTGCATGGTATTATCTTGTGTTGTGTTGTAATGAGATTTTTTGTTATTTTTACGAAATAATACTATATTGCAAGTAAATTGAGCTAAGTTGAATATGTCCAATCCCAATAATAAGTTTTTTGTGGGGTTTGTTCATCACTGGATTAAATTTTTTACGAATTCCAGTTATGGACAAGTGTCCATTCTTAAGTTTTTTAATATTTTTTAGTTTATTGTATTAAATTATTTAATTTGTTGCACTAAACATTTCGGTTGAGTTGATTTTGTGATTGCTCTTTATTTTCCAATGATGGACAATGTCCATAAATGGCTATTTTTAGTCGTCCATCATTGGGTTCTTTGTTTTATCTTATATGGCGCCAATAAAAAATTACACCCCGGAACAAATAGGGAGGGCATTTGATGCTGTATGATGCTGCATGATGCTGCTGAGGATGGGAGAAATGATGATCACAGCTGCCCTCCGGTTTCTTCTTCTTCTTCTTCAACCTTATTCTACTCAATGCTGAGTAAAGGTCTCTTCCATTTCAGCCCACTTCCCACGATCTCAAGTTTCCCGCATCCAATGTTTCCCAGCCACATGCACCAGATCATCGGCCCACCTCGCTGGCTGTCTTCCGACATTTCGCCGCCCCTTTCTCCGTCTCCAATCCAGCATCCTTTCTTCCGTCGGACCTACGACAGACATGGCCCGTCTACTTCTTTTTCTTCAAAGCTATGGTTTTTGTTATGTCGCACGTCGGTTAGTCTGGTTCTCTTCTGATATCGGTATTACGGACTCGGTCACAAAGAGAAATACCTAACATAGCTCTTGCCTTATACTACTTGGAGTCTATACTTGGAGTCGATGGATGATCTGCCTCGTGAAGTCCCGGCTCCATAGACCATTACGAGAAGAACGCACTGTTGAAACGTGCGACGCTTGAGGTATAAAGACGCACACGTTTGTCTTTCAGGACGTCTGAGAGCTTACCAAAATCCCCCCATCCCAGTTGGATTCGCCCTCCGGTTTGGGGTCCCTCAAATAACTTTGCATAACAAAGTCCAGTCCAAAAGTCCTGCAGTTTGTGCTATGGGACTTCAAACTATTCTCACGGCAGAGGAAGAGGGCAATTTGGTGAAATGGTTGGTCGCAATGAGTTAAAAGCACTTTCACATAAATATTCAAAGAAATCAACAGAGAGCGTGCAAAAAATTCTTCAGGCTCCAGGTATCCGGAGCCAAGTATCTTCATACATCTGGTGAGGGCGTCGCAGTGACACACCAAGTGTTCCACAGTTTCACATTCCTCTCCACACATTCTGCGGTCGCTGCTGTTTGTAAGTCCCATTTTGTGTAGGAGTTCGTTGACTCCTAAGTGACCAGTGAAGACTCCTGTTATAAGTCGGATTTGTCTTCAGTTTAGAAACCAGAGTTTTTTAGTCCAGTTTTCATTTGGGTGTTGTATAAATTGCCGTGAGGACCTTGGACCTAAGCATGCCTTCCACTCTTCGGTGTGGCTCTTGATTGTGTTTTCCTTAAGGCCTGTGTTAAAGGTGTTGAACGCCATGCGGATTATATACCAGCCCCGACTGCACTTTATGGGCTCCAAGGGCCTTCACCGCAGCCTGGCTGTCACTCAAAATATAGATGGTTTTTCGTCCAGGTGCCTGTCTATATTTTCTTGTGCACATGCAGCATACGTCTCTGCCTGAAATACTGTGGCATGCTTTCCCATGCTTACACTATAGCATATATATGCACCGCAGTTTCTGATAGATCTCAGTTGATTGAATTATTACCTATGTTACCAATTCTAAGCTACAACTGCTGGCAAAGAGGCAAAGCCTCAATTAATGTTTAATAAATGATTAAAAACCAGATCGTTGATTGAAAGCCTTATAGTATAACTTTGAAATCTAAGGCTGATCACGTTAAAAGTTCAAATAGAGTTAATCAAAAGTAGATTTTTGACATTTGTTTTATTTATCTGTGCAATAAAAAAGTGTCCATTAATAGATGTTCATGACTGGGTCCATGTCCATTACTGGGGGTCCATCACTGAATCTTCGATGTCCATCAATGGTGATATCGTAAATTTCAATGTATGTATTTTTTATTAATTATGTATTATTCATACAGGATTTTTGGTGTTGATTAAATGTTCCTCATGTATTTGAGTACCGAACAAAAAATCACCATTTTTGTATTGCCAAAAAACATCCCATTTTTAAACGAAATTCCAATTTAGTGCGCTTAACATGTCCATAATTGGTGCCATCACTCTACTCGATGGACAAAGAACAGTTCAGTCAGAAAAAAAAACATCCTAATGCCCATTGTATTGGTGCAGCATTAGGCTGACAGAAGTCACCACTATGCAGTGTCTTTATTTAGTATTAAGTATAAACATCAAGACACATAATAAACAATAAAACTGAGTTAGAATTGTGTTGAACCTAGCCATGCAATGAAATTGACAATTTTTTTTTTTACAGCTAAATTTGAACCATGTTATAATATAAGATATATATTATTATGTACCGCCAAATTAAATTAGTACTTATTAGCATCCCATAATATTAATTGTGTAACAAACTATTCACAAGTATCCAAAAATGTGTTAATCTTACCAGTTAAGCCTCTATATCCAAAAACTCCACAGTCATGCATACGCATAGAATGCTGTTCATCTTTAATAAACTTATCTGTGCTTATTCCTTTTAACTGAAATGAAAAAAAGTTTGGTCAAACTTTCATATTAAAGTAACGGCAAAATCCTTTGTCATTATATAAATATATTTTTAACAGAACAAGTTACCTTAGATGGGACCAGGAATCTATCAGGAATCCTTTGTAATTTTTGTTGTTTTTCACTTGGACCAAAGCCTAAAGCCAATAGCACTGATTCCGCATCTACTTTTCTAGCTCCAAGAACATTCAACACTGAACTGCCACTAGATCCACTTGCATCTGACTTAAAAATAAATATAGAATTTACTACCAAATAACACTATAAAGGAAGCATATCATCAATTTACCTACATTATATTATATCATAAAATAAACATAACACAAATATCTTACTTGAAGAGAATAATCCCTTAGCAATGGATTTTTCAGCTTAGGAGTATACCCCTCGGATTGAACAGAATGATCTCTTTGTAATCTCTTTCTTAAATTGGTACCAGGGGATGTATTAGAAAGTACACCACTCTCTAAAGATTTCCTTTTCCAGTCTTTAGGTATTGGAACATCTAAGTTTTGGTCCTCATGTATCTCTTTAGTTGCTTCTACTACAGTATTTTCAGAAGGCAATTCTTCAGCTTTGCTATTATCTGATTTTACATCATTTGCAATTGCAGTTTCATCTGTTTTCTCAGTCTCATTTTCATCATCAGCAGGAAAAGAATCCAACCATTGTTGCACAGGACTACTGCGACGCATGTCGTCTATGACTCCGCTTAGCCAACCTCTAACTTTCCTTTCTAATAATGACGATACTGATTCATTAAAAGTATCTGTAAAATAGATTAAATTTTCACATTGTGACCTCTATTTGCTGATACAGTAAAAAGTTCTTGATCAGCTCATTATTAAAGGGATGTTGTGATTGTTTACTGCATGAAAGGAAAATAAAATATAGGATTAACAGTAAAGCTACACATAACACACAATAACAACAAGACAATATACCTACTTGCTTATGTTTTATGAAAAACAATATATGAACCCTAAAACATTAACGTAAAGAACCTCTTCATTATTTCATTACACCATTATTCCATAGTATGTTTTTACAGGAATCATTATCATTCACTAAACCAACCTTGCTTAGAATCCATCCTTAGTAGATTCAAGGTAACGCAGCATGCAATATGAGAGGGCACTGATATGAAACATACGTGCAAGATACTTGCAAAGCTCACAAATACTCCTTTATATTTACAAAACGAACTAGACTAGCTTACCTTCAGAAATGTATTAAGTTTTGTGGAGTGATAACATGTTGATAATTCAAAAACTGTATATACTGACGGAAACTTTACCCAACCAACACAATAAAAAAGAGAAGTTTCACGTAAGAGTAAAATGTAAAATTAAGTTAGTTACAATAATTGCGATATTAGCGAAATAATATTATAAATCATCTATACCACAGACCACGCACATATAAACTCGATTGTCGGAATAAAATTAGACTGTCAGTGTCAAGCTTAAAGCTATCAAATATAAATATTATACTATGATAACGCCATTGTAAAGTATCATACAGACGGCAAGTATTCAACTTACCAGTTTTTGATTTTTTTTTAATAAAAAATATCTCTGTCTCTTCTTATCAAAAAAATGTCTATAGAAAAATGATATACCTACTCCAAAAGTTCCACTTAAACTTTTAGAAGTCCAAACGTTATCACGTTAAAATATTTTTCTTATTATTTTTACCTATCTAAATTTTAATATTAGGCAAAAAATATTTCTTGCGAGTTATATTAAACCGAATGTATATGTATGCTAATATCTTTTTTATAAAACTACAAGTTAAATTTATGTTGGTAGGCGGAAATGGCAACACTATTTCAAACCGTCATAAAGTTTGGAGCAATATTGCAACTGGTTTACTTTTAAGATATCCAATGTTTAAGATAATTCCCGTTTTTCACCCATAAATTATAAAAACCGATATTCAATAATATTAATAGTATTGGAATAGGTAAAACAATTAGAAAGATTTAACTCGCTTGAGTACCTACTTATATTTTATGTGTTTCGAAAACGAATATATGAGATCTGTAAAGTTTTCGAAACATCAACATAAAGAACGAAATACTTATATGTATTATAATGGACTTCTTCTAATGTGTAAGTAATAATCGCGAAAATATCAGAAATGAGTAATACTTATACTTAGGTAGGTACTTAAGTATAGTTATGTAGGTACCTAGACCTAAGTTGTCTATTCGCAAGTACCTAATTGTAATTAGACACGCAAATTAGATACTTACTTACTTAATGGAAGACAGTTTTTTCTGTCCTCCGGCCAGAAAGCGCCAACTTCCTAGCCACTGCGCTAAATGAAATTGCCGCTTTCTGGCTTCGTCGAACAGAAAAATAGTATACTGACCTTGGCCAGTAAAATAAAAAAGCCTCAGATCACATTTTTGTCAACCGCGGCTTCACCTCGGACGACAATTACATGTGATCTAAGACATTTTTGATTTTACTGGCTGCTGTATGTACCTATGTAGGACACGTAGCCCGTCACCTGTCCCGTTACCTGCCTGTCTGTCGTAATCAAATCTTGCAAATTAAATTCGATCGATTTCCCGGTTTCCGATTGAGCTGAAATTTTGCATGTGTGTATACCTAAGTAGGACGACAATGCAATATAATTGTATCATGGAGCTGTTCTGATAATATTCTATACAAAATTCCATGTGAAATGGAAATTAGTTAAAAATAATAATATATGTAGTAGATACCTACTTACAAAAAGTATGAAATAAAAAAATAAATTAAAAATTCAACACACCCCCGACATGAAAACCTAAAAGCCCTTTAAAAAGTACAACAATAATAAAAACTTAATATTAGTTACCTAAACATTAATATTTCTACAAAGAAAACGTCATGTCGGAGGGACCGTAGGTTTAGGCAAAACCGGACGGGGTGGCGAGACTCCTGAAAGGAGACTCTTAAGCCTTTAGAGGTAACTAATATTAAGTTTTTATTATTGTTATACTTTTTAAAGGGCTTTTAGATTTTCATGTCGGGGGTCTGTTAAATTTTTTGATATTATATAGATAGTACTCATAGTAAATCTAGAATAAAAAGTAAAAAAACAAAATTAAAGAAAAAAATATATTTGAAAATAACAAGAAGGAAGGTAATAATATAACACGCTTTTATTTATAAAATTGGGACTGTGACAAAAAGGGGTATTAATTTATTTTAACCTTTTAGTTCATTTTATTAACAAACTAGCTTCTGCCAGCGACTTCGTCCGCGTGGAATAGTTATTTTCCCCGTTTTTTACACATTTTCCACTGTTTCTTCGCTCCTATTGGTCGCAGCGTGATGTTATATAGCCTAAAGCCTTCCTCGATAAATGATCTGTCCATCAAAAAAAGATTTTTTCAATTCGAACCAGTAGTTCCTGAGATTAGCGCGTTCAAACAAGCAAACTCTTCAGCTTTATAATATTAAGTATAGATAATTAAGGCTTGTTTATTTTTTCTTCTTCAATTTTTTTAACCAAAAAAATACTAGGTATTGGGTAAGTGGTAACCCTTGGTAGACATACCAAGGATAGGTTTCGTGAATATATATTTAGGTCGGTATACTTACATACCAAAAATAATTGAAATAAAATCACGAATAAATAAAGAATATTTATTTTTCTATAAACACATTATTCCTTTTATATCTTCATTGGCTCACATCATATAAATCGCGGATCGCATTGGGCTTTCGTCAACGAAGTCGTGTGCATGGATGGAGAGATGTTCAGCGGGGAGACCGCGCTGGCTGCCGACGCCGAGACGAAGCGCCCAGCGCGCGCGGGTCCTTAGCTAAACAATTTGTGCATCGAGGTCAGGTAGAGATTACTTTAATCGCTAAATCACATTTGGACACTAATATACATGTATAACTACTTTCAACAAGTGTCAATATTGAGCAGTACGATGGGGGCCGCTGCGAAGCGCGGCACGCAGCCTGCGTCACGCGGGCCCGTAAACGCAGTCACCGCGGCGCGCGACAGGCGGCGCCTCCTCGCCGGGCAGCACGGCGGCACGGCGCCACTGGTCGCGCACGCGCTCCACGTGCCGCAGCACGCGCACCACGTTCATGCCAGCCAGTTTTCGCACGTCCTCCTCGCTCCACGTAGGATCGCGCAGCAGCTCCGCCAATAGGTGCGGGTACCGGGACACATCCTGCAGTCCCTCGGGCGGCGCATCTATCCCGTCGTAGCCCGCCCCTAGACCCACGTGCTCCACGCCCGCCACGTGCCGCACGTGGTTGATGTGGGCGACTACGTCTTCCATCGTAGCACGCTCGCCGCAAGTCACCAGCTTCGCATAAAAATTGATCATCACTACTCCGCCGTTCGCGGCGATCATCCGAAGAAGGTCATCGGGAACGTTCCGCGTCGAATTACATAATGCCGCGGCACCAGAATGCGAGAAAACAACAGGTGCCTGAGATGTTTCCAAGGCGTCCCGGGCGGTCTCCTCACCCGCATGTGATAAATCCACTATCATGCCCAATCTATTCATTTCGCGGACAACGGCTCGCCCGAATTCTGTCAGTCCCCCGGCCGTACCCGCGGCTCGAGCCCAACGTGTATCACACGTATGAGTAACGGTGAGGTACCGAGCCCCTAATTGATAAAATGCACGAAGAACTGCTAATGAATCTCCGAGTGCGTGACCACCCTCTACTCCGATGAGCGACGCGATGCGACCCTCGCGATGCGCCTCCAGCAATTCCGACGCATCGGTTACAAGGGCTAGGTGTCCAGTGTTCATTTCGACTATGCGCTTTATAACATCCATTTGCTCAAGGGCCAACTGAACTGCATCTCTATCTCGGGCCCCGCATGGCACATACGCTGACCAGAATTGGGCGCCAACCTGGCCGAGTCTAAGACGCGGGATATCCGTGTGCGACCAGCGCGACCGCGCCCACGGTTCCAAACCCTCCAGGCCGGCACTCAGATTAAAGTCGCCGATCTTGTTGTGTAAAAATTTTCGTACGTTCCACGCCAAATCATTATGACCATCGACTAGAGGGGAGTCCCGCAGCATGCGTCGAATCGTTGTGAGCCTTTGCTCCGGTGTCGCGCGTCCTCCTCCGCCCAGGGCTAAAGGTAGCGCCAGTGCTGCACCGAGGGCCGCGAGAACAACGAGCGCCGCAAGAGCTATGCGCCAGCGCGGTCGTCGCGGTGTAGGCTTCTCGTCGGAACTTCCCGAAGCAGAGGCTGACAGTGAATCCGGGGCCCAGCGCCCGCATCGCTCCGCCACATCTGGTAAGGGCCCAGGAAAGGTCATACCCTCCGGTACCGCTGCCTATAACAAACAAAAAAAATATTAATATCTTCAGATTTTAATGCCAATAAAAAATCATTCTATTTTGCGGTTATTACACATTGGAATGATTAAACAACTATACCTAACGGATTTAACTCGCGTATTTTTTGTTGATGTTTCGAAAACTTTACATTTCTCATAATCGTAACCGTCTGAGCTGGCCACAGTGTAATACAGTCTAAAATAAAATACACGAGTTGAATTCGTTCTTTCATACTTCCTAGTTTTTACCTAGTTCTTTCATACCAAAAATATAGGTACTATCATATTTTTTACTAGCGACCCGCCCCGGCTTTGCCCGGATCCCTTTTTTTTATAGCCTACTAGCGGTCCCGGCAGACTTCGTCCCGCCCGGCAAAAAAATGTTAAGGGTGAACAACCCCTATCACTTAGGAGTATGAAAAATAGATGTTGGCCGATTCTCAGACCTACTGAATATGCATATAAAATTTCATAAAGATCGGTCAAGCCATTTCGGAGGAGTACGGTAACTAGGTAACATTGTGACAGGGAAATTTTATATATTAGATTTCACTCGGGAATAGTGTAGCTTCCCAACAGTGAAAGAATTTTTTAAAGCGGTCCAGTCGTTTCGTAGCCTATTAAATCCAAAGAAACAAACAAACAAACCTTTCTCTTTATAATATTTCCTGTTTATAAAAAAAAGATGATCCTTGCGAAGCCAGTCTATACATAGGTACAGTTAATATTATAAAGAGGAAAGTTTTGTTTGTTCACTGTTGGCTTGATTAAAACTATTTCTTATTGAAAACTTTCGTTTATAAAGCAACGTCAATGATTACCTACTTATATAATAATTCCATGCGTTAATTTTATTTAAGTACCTACCAGATCTACTACCTTTTGCCCGCGACTCCGTCCGCGTGGAATTAGTAATTACGGCAAGTAATAGTTGCCTATGTCCGTTCTCAGGCTCTAGACCATCTAAGCTGTCTATCAAATTGTTACTTACTATACCTATTCTAATAATTGTCAGACTATTAATAGAGAGATAAATAAATAAATAAATATATATATATATATATACTTCTCTTTTAGACACCTCAACAGATGGCTTAGATATAGGTAGATACCTAGTTTGAGTAAATCTCAGGAAAGGACATAGGATAATTTATATCACGGAAATCATTCCTTGAAAGGGGTGTGAGTCTTGAAAGGGTCCTTGAAGTGGTTGACTATGGAAGTGAGTCTATCCGAAACACTAAAATTAGTAGGTATCGAAATAGCGGGCAATAACTAGTGCCACCTACGCCATGAATACTTATCTTCATTTAGTATTATTAAAAATAACTGGATGAAGTCTATACCTACCTAGTCAGCCTCATAGTGTAGTACGTGTACTTTGCATACTGGCATTACCTACTCCATCATTATGTTAATATGGCGTCACACCGCGGTGGCTTTAATTACTGATTAAATAAAATCTCGTCATCGCATCGCCTTAAATTATGATGGATTTAATTGACTGATACAAAGTAAGGAAGACGACATGGTTTATAATATAAAATGTTGTTATTTTATGAACCCAGGTAGGTAGGTACCTTTATTTATGTAAGTACCTAATCATATCATAAACCACTAAGTATAATACCTTCCTAATGTGTTCAAAAACCGTGGATAATGAATACCTAAGTCTAAAAAATCATTGACGTGGTTAGGTAGATAATTATGTGTAGGTATTGAAAAAATGATACCTCATTGTGTTTCTAGCCGTTTCTTCAAAAGTGAGGTTTTTCAGAAACGGTATCTTCTGACCTTCATAAGAACTTGTAAAAGCGTAAATTGAATAAATATATTTTTGATTTTGATTGATATTCGCAGGCGGTTCTTGATCCCAGGTTGAAAATCATTCATGCTTGCACCGCTGGATTGGCTTTATTGCAATTTGTCCACAATCAGGTCAAGGATGGCGAGCTGAAGCAACGGAAATCCTCAACAGAGAGAAACGTACCTACAAGAGGGCGTTGAGATTGCTATCTTTTAATCATTTATCTATCACTTAGGTATATAGAACGCTAGTAGATACCTAGTAGTAACTTTACCATAGTAATTAATTACCTATTTGTTGATGTTGATAAAACTAATATTTACTCTGTAGGCATTGTGCTCCACGGATGTCAAAATAATATTTAAGCATCTAGCACTCAAACGTTAATAATTGTTTAATCTAAGTACCTACTATCTACTTGTAGTAAGTATTGCGTAAATATTGTAAAAATAAAAGTAGTTACCTATTTGGAACCATTAGATACCTACACAATAAGGGTAGGTATTTGAATGTTGTCTTTAAATATGCAATAAAATTAATGATTACTTTCAATAATTGCAAATTCAAAATTGCATTCCTTTTTAATCAGGCGTGACAATAATGCCGCATGTTCAATTATGTAGGAGGTACAGCGGGTAGTGCGGGGCGAGGGGCGGGGGGGGGGGGGGGCTAGAGGCGAGCGAGCGGCCCGAATAGCCTCTGACCCATTTACAGAGGAACCGCTCCAGTCACTGGGACTTCAGTATCCTATTAAGCCCTCATTACACTGGTCGTATTTTGTACTCATTGCCTATTAACAGTTCTATAGAGCCAACACTAGGTAGGTAATGAATAGCATACATATAGGTCGAAAGGAACTTACGTTACTTAAAATTAAATATAAGGTGAAGATATACCTAATAACTATAGATGCATAGATTGTGAAAATATATAACTAATCGATTTTACCAAGAGATTGTAAGACTTTTTTATTAATAATCATGACATGGTACAAATCAATAAAACTAATAGTGTACCTAGGGCCCTAGGCAGATATTACATAACGTGGTCAAATCACACCCGATAAAAAGTATTAAAACTGCTTTTGAGATTATTTCTCCTAGCACACCGCACCAATGACATTTGAAAATTTACCTATAAATAATATTTTTTGATGTCTTCGCGGTTACATAACATTGGAACGAAACAACTATTAACGGATTTAACTCACGTATTTTATTTTGTTGACTGAAGTTTACAGTTCCCTTATTCGTAGCAGGACTGAGCTGACGATAGTGTATGCGCATTAGTTATTCAATAAAATACGCGAGTTAAATCCATATGAGAAGCCGCGTGGTATCGTCTTTCCTATAAGACAGCCCGTTGTGCATTGCTCATGCAGTACTCGCTGAGTGTGGACAGGCCCCGCGCCGTGCCCAGTATGCGCGTAGCGCAGTATGCCTTGACCTATATTGTTCAGCAATTGTTGTCGGAATCACTTAAATTTATAGAAAAAAAAATGTGTTTTTTATATATTATATTACCTACTACATACATGTATGTATGTAAATAGTGTAAGTAACAATGTCGATTCAATGCTAGCTGCAGTAAGTAATTCATACTTAATATATTTTTTTTACAAAATAGTAAGTAGGTAAGTAAGTACATATATTGTGATTTGTGTCTTACCACGAGTTAGGTAGGTTTTTGAAGTCGCAAAGACTCATGAAGGAATTATAATTATAATTACTGATTTGTACCTATAGTTTAGTGAGTAAGTAGCTGCACTTAATGATTTTTAACAGCAAAATATTACCTACCTACTGCAAGCATTTGTTCTTTTCTCATACGTGTAAGTTAGCGTTTCAAGTATAATAGCAGAAACTAAGTAAGTAGTTAAGTAGCGCAGCAATATAGTACAGCAGTGGAACGTACCGCGAGTGTAACGCGCCCACTAACTTTTGATTTGGATTCCCTTAGGGTCCGCTACTGGACGTTTGAAGTTAATAACTCAGCTAACATAGGGAGTTCCTTTTACTGCCTACCCGCGGATTGAGCTAAAAATACTTTATAGGATCACGTTATTTCTGTCACGTTTTGGGAGTATAGGTACCTATCTCGTAACCCTTCAAGATGAAAACATGCCAAACTTATTGTAAAAAGAGTCATTAGGTAGTCGAGGGCTTCCATTGATAATGACATATTTTAGTGCATTTAGAGCTGTGAACATTAACTTCAACGGAATAAATATTATATTTACTTTAATTTATAGGTAGGTTTTACAATGCAATCTGATAATGCTGTCAATAGAATATCATGCTGCATCTCCTAACAAAGCCATGTTAACAAGCAGTTTGACACACACGCCCGGCGCAATATGCGGCGTTACACGTCCGCACGCCTCCAGTAGGTAATCCAGCCGACGAGGCATCGATGTCCGCTTATGAATTAAGAACATTGTTGTTGCTTATACACAATATTATCATTTATAGGCACGTAAGTACCCACCTAGGTACACTTAGCCTCCCGAATTTAAATTGACTAAAAATTCACTCGGCATGCTAATTCAGGTAGATAAGTACTTAATTTATGGACAGCTTAAATTGTTCAGTAATGCTTACGTGTAATTCCGTCACAGATTGCTTTTGCGTCGCAATTGCAAGAAAGTGAAGAATAATTTAATAAAAGAGTCGGACTCGCGCACGAAGGCTTCCGTACTATCAACTGTGCTGGCGATGTTACACCTTTAAGGCAATAATCGCTTGAACGACCCTGGTACCTGGCGGCTGTGTGTGAAGCAACAAGTGCAAGCAATTTTTTTCTAAAATGGCATACCCCGAAAGCATGCGATAGTACCTTTATCTATAATAAATTAGGTAATTTGATTTATGACGTTTAAAATAAAAACTACTGTCTAGATCTCATTCATTCATTCACACATCATATATTTTTTTCAGTTTTATCATGCCCATATTTTAGAAGTTACGGGGGGAGGGCGACACATTTTACCACTTTGGAAGAGTCTCTCGCGCAAACTATTCAGTTTAGAAAAAAATGATGTTAGAAACCTCAACATCATTTTAAAATACCTATCCATAGATACCCCACACGTATAGGTCTGATGAAAAAAATATTTTTGTATTTCAGTTCAGTATGTGGAACCCCAAAAATTTTGATTTTTTTTTCTGATTTTATTTTAAAATCTTAATGCGGTTTACAGAATACGTCATCTACGCCCCAAATTTTAATACCTAATGTAGCTCTTATAGTTTCGGAATAAACTGGCTGTGACATACGGACGGACGGACGGACGGACGGACGGACGGACAGACAGACAGACAGACAGACAGACAGACAGACAGACAGACAGACAGACAGACAGACAGACAGACAGACAGACAGACAGACCGACAGACAGACAGACAGACAGGCATGACGAATCTATAAGGGTCCCGTTTTTGCCATTTGGCTACGGAACCCTAACTACGTACGTTCTCTAATTGGGTACTGATAATTTATATTGTCAACATTAGGTAGGTTTACCAACCTTTCATTGGTTACCTACTGCACCTACACCTATCTTAAAACGATTATTAAGTACGTTTTGATGTAAGAGTTTAAAACCAATGGATCTTAGTTAAGGAGGATCATATACGTCGTAACTCGCGAGAACTTTTGGTTTGGCACGGGCAGAACTGGAGCAATCTGTGCTTTTGCTGCGACTGCGATCAATATAATGCTGTTGCTTATATTATATCCTAAGACGCAGAACAAATTAACGAGAATGTTATTTAAAATATCCTTTCCAGGTAGGTAAGTGTCCTAACAATAAGGATAATTATTGCATTGATTCCGTGCGCTGTCGATAAACAGTAGGTAAGTAGGTACCTAGACTAGACCCTAACCTAACCTACGATCCTTGTGTGTGTTCTTCAAGACATTATTATAAGATATGAAGATAAGGTCTTATTCGTTTGAATTAAGTGCTAATATAAAAGCTCATAAAATTAAACTAATATGAAGTTAGCATTAAAGGAAACCGAAAAATAATGAGATTAATGTACATATTAATCTCATTTTAATAATAGTCGATCCCGAGATTTTGAAACGAAACATTGAAAGTAATATCGACTTAAATACTTTGCATTAAAGACCATGAACCGACCAGGATCTTAGGTACCTATAAGCAAAGCTAATGTGAAATAACATCGTTTACAATAGCCAGGCAGGTTCTGCAAAGAGCGAGTTAAAGTGCTGCGACCACGGAGGCCGGGTCCCGGGCGCTCGGAGCTTCTAGGGCGAGCGAGGAAAGTCATGAAAACATTGCGGCTCGCCGGGAGGCTGGAGGCAGTGGAGCGCACGCGGGGCGGGGCTGCATCGATTCGCTGCACGCCAGACACCGGGCCAGCTCACGGGTGCTGCTACCCCCACGGCCGGCATAATGTTGCGTGAAATTTGCGCCCCCATTGTTACCTTGCAACTAGCCATCCGACCGCAGACGAGCGCTTTTATGGAACGCGGACCTCGATGCTCTATGGAGCGAACACCTATTGAAGTTGTGAATAATAATGGAAAAATTTTTCGCCGTTATTTCGTAATTTGTTAAAACACCATTGTAAGTGAATCTGCACAATATGTGTACAAATAGAAGTCTGCAATATCAAAAATATATAAGTACTAGCGGTCCCGGCAGACTTCGTTCCGCCCGGCAATCGATTTGACAGCTGTCATTGTTGCGTTTTGTTAAACTATTTTTAAAATTTGATCTTTTTTTTTTCTACTGGAACGGTATACAAAGTATCATAAGTATGCATAATATATCTGTTCTGAGCTACATCCCCAGAAATTTTCAGCCAAATCGGTTGAGCCGTTCTTGAGTTATAAACGGAATAACTAACACGACTTTCTTTTACATAATAAAAAAGAAGATAAGAAGATAATATATAGAAGAAGAAGTTAGATAGATATAATTAAGTATATAATAAAAGATGTGTACCTATAAGTATTATCTTTTTATGAGTACCTATATATATTTTATTTAAAAAGATGAATAGGCCATATGAAAAAATGTACGATTAAATAATTGTGGATCCTACCTAGTTATGTCAACTTCATCAACATGCGACTATTTTTCTTTAATGAAGTCAATCATCCCACAATCGTCAACTTTGCAATGAGGGGTTTATAAAACTGGGTAAACTTACCAAAATGTAAGAATATGGACATTGTGTTATGGCCAACTAGCGCTCAATTCGTACGGTTACTTACATGTAGGCAACATCCTTATAAATGCCTAGATAGTCTAGAGCCTGAAAGATGGCATAAGCTACTTTTAATTGGGAAAAAGGGTTATAAGGGATTAAAAGGGGAATGGAATGTTGTAATTACTTATCCCACACGAACGGAGTCATAGGCAAAAGCTAGTAAAATATACTATCTAAATGTATTATTGTAACTGGCCACCATCACCAGTTATGTGGATAATGAGAAACATAATATAGGTATATAATTATTATATTACCTATATGTACTTACCTACACATAGTGCTGCTGTTTGGAAAATAATTTTTAGATGACCGGTTTTTTTAACTAGGTCATCCCTTAAAATTAGATGGTTGCGGTTGCCTGATGTGCAGGGCACACGGTTGTTTTAATGTTGACCAAAGATAGCAGAGATCGATATCAGAACTGGGTCTGGCGACATAGAAATTGACGGGAATGCATCAAGTACCTGTGTAGTAAATCCTACATTGTGAGTCTAAAAAAATGTTAAGAAAATGACCTTTACGAGCAAGCGTGGTTGTAGTTACTTTTATTCAACAAAAATGTTAAATTTGTGTAGAAAGAGCCTAACTTTTATCTGTTTGCTTTCAGTTCCATCATTAAACGAAAACTCGATTCATTTAACTGCTACCCTGAAACTTTTATCTTACCACAAGGTAGATTACGAAAATGTCTTATACCTTAACTTTGAGATAAGGTAGCTGAACAATAACAAATGGTACGTGAGTAGGTAAATATATCTCTTGGTGAACTTTTTATTACTTTTGATATTACTCGAGGTTCATTAGTTTTAGAAGCGTAGTTTAATTGAGATATATATATATATATGTGTGTTACAAAAAATAGCTAAATTGAAGTTGCTATATACCTATACGTATTTAAAAGCTTCATGGGATTTTTGGAGGCCACCCCTTTCTTAACATACAAAATAATATCATAAGTATGCACGTATGTATAGGTAAATACATAATTTAAATGGCTGATTACGATATAATGTAGCAGACATAAATTATGATATTTATTATTTAAGTAGGTACCTACCTAGACTTGAATAAGTTAGCCAGATTTGTAAGTTGGTAAGAAGGTGTTTTAAATTGTTCTATTTACTAATATGCCAGTGCAGACAGACAATTTTATTTTCGTCACAATGGTAAATATTCACAAAGCTGGCTGATCTGCTCTCTCTACAGTGAGCTGGAATAAAATTTCTATTTGCTGCTCAAACTGTCCGAAGCGGAATATTTATGCGGCGAGATGCAGACCATCTTGATAATAATGGATTCGCTCTGTCACAGCAAATAATCTACATTTTATGATGCATCATTTTGTTTTGCGAAAGTAAGTTGTTTGGCTTTATTGTTTAATAAGATTTGTATTTTGACTGTCTATCTTAATCTTATCAATTGAGCTAAATTTATCTTGAACATCTAAATTTTGATTTTGATTCTTCGTAGAACAGAATGACGATAATGACGACGAGAACAGAATGATCTAATTGTTGATTCTTCGTGGTTATTACCTAGTACACATTGGTATGAAATATGGATCATTATACCTGACGGAGTTAACTCGCTTAAGCTTTTCAGTTCCAATTTCGTAGAACTGATCAGTTTTTGTTTTGGTCATAATTGCGTCATTTTAATTATTTTAATCGTACAATTGAAAGTTGTAAATAAACCTATCAATGGATAAAAACTTTCGTACACACTTTCACTTCCTGTTTTACACTTAGGGGATTATTTTCCTAAAATACCTGCATTATTACGTTATGTCCTATAATACAAGGCCTCAAAATATCTGATGTGCTTTACTGACTCAACGAATTTGGCTGTGCTTGAATGTCAACGGATTACCTAGTTATTTTTTTAAAATATCCAGTTAACCGAATAGAAGCGGGGCCGATAATAAATAGGAAAAATATCCGTGACTTTATTAAATACATTGAACGATATGCTTGTGGCTAAAGTTAGGTTTCCTCATAAAAGAATCTATTACCTATTTACTTAATAACTAAAAGAGTAAGTAGATACTAGGTATAAAAAACTAAGCAAATATCTATACAATAAAGCACTACTAATACCTACCAAAATTTATTATTTCCTTAATTTTTGGTACCCACATAATCTTTACAAGTTTTCTTCCTTAACCGAAATGTGTTGGAAAATGCTTTTAGTGCTATAAAATTGAGTGCCGTCTGAATTGAGATGTAAAGCGGAGGAGCGTGTCCTGGAATGAGCTCACATGTGAGACATTTTATTGCCGCTCGGCCTAACATTCCGAATAAAACGTCCACTAACGGGCTTTTTGACTTTGTCGTCATAAAGGGAATCTTTTTTCTATATCTAAGTACTACCAAAATATGAGGACCGACTACTAAATCTCGGTTAAACTCAATTTATTTTATTGTGCCAGAGAGCATTTATTGTATTTACTTATCGAAGAAAATTATTTCCTATAAAAGGGTTGATAAATTCGATAGGTGTAGGTAGGTACTTTAGTAATTTATTGAGAACATACTTAGGTAAACCTTATTATTATATTACTAATTTATACCTTAAGATGCAAATAAAATGTACCTATTGTTTTTTCGTGCAGTCTTTAAAACAATAATTAATTTAACGGATTGCACGAAAAAACACTCTGACACAAACCTTCAAGGATCAGTTTAAGTGGTTACCTAAATAAATATTTCTTTGTTCAACTTAAAAAACTTTGTTCAACATTTTATATCTTATTACATTTATATTGGAAATATAAATAATTATAAACTATGCCATATCGCAGTGTTGTTTTACCAATAGGCTAAGAACAAAATGACAGACAGACGGAACGGCACACAAGCAAACCGACTTAGCGGAAACATAAATGTTCCATTTACTACGGCATCATAAATACATATTATAAAGTAAAACCTATAATGAACGTCTTCAATATATACCTAACCCGCGTAGCGGGTTCTGAGCAATAGCTACCAATTCTCGATGGTAATGGTAGATTGTTACCCGCTACGTCGTGACACTTTCAGTAGGTACCTACGTCTATACAGCGTTATGCGCGTAGCCAAACGCGTGGTTTTGTAGTTTTGTAGCAAATACTCTTTACGAGCAGGACCTCGGCCATTTGACCACAAGTGCTGAATATTATCAACTAAAAAATAACGTCGAACAGGGTCCTTGTAGGTAATCCACTGAAACTAATCTAATTTAAACTCCATTTGTCTATTGTGTATCAAAGGTATTTAAAAAAGTCAAGATGGTGTAAACACCCTTGATGCAAATACAGATAAGTATTGTGTGATATTAACACGAAATCTCAAAAACTATTTTCTTTAGCTGATTTGGTATTAGGCTAGTCTCAACTTTACATTGACGTCCGCGAACCATGTACCTATTTGATAAATAAATATCTAAATAAAAGAGAACAGTATTGTAAGAAAGTAGGTATTTATATACCGTATGCATCTGATCAAGATTCTTAGTTAAATAGGAATTTCAGAAACCAACAGAATGCATTTTTCGGTTCAACTCTTCTTTTGGTAGGTAAGTAAGTACGTTGACTACGTACGTTGGTACTTAATCATTTTCTTAATATTCAAAAGCTGTAGTGTTAGTACGGTAGTAGTACTGGTACGTTAATCTTATTACAGTAGGTATCCCGTCACGGTAAGTATACCCGTTTATTTAATTACACACAAAACAGAAATGTTGAAATGAGTAACGGGAAAACGTTCTGAACTCATTTATTATGTGGTGTCATTAACTCGAGCGGCAAAAGTTAGCGAAACGCGAGAGACGAGGCGCGGACGTGGTCGAAGGCTGGCGGGGCGCTAATCGGTAAATTATTGTAAATAGCAACACCACACTGAACACAACACTAGGTAATGTTCTTAGGTATTTTTTGTAATTATAAGACAGAATTACTTAAAGTGTAAACGATAAAGATCTACATTAGTCACCCGTAGGTAGGTCGTTAAATCTACCTGTAACTCGATAGGTGACTGACATCAAAGTGACACAAATTCGTATTTTTTTGGAATTCCAACCTGCATATCCAAGTTAAAACTTCCGGATAGCTATTTTTTATATACCTACTTAGGTAATATATTCCTATCCTGGTTGAGCCGCTACGGTTTATAGAAATAATATATATATAATTATACTAGTACATAGAGGAGATTACAGTCAATTATTTTTGTCTGTTACAAATATGGATAAGTACCTACTGTAAAATCTTGCAATTGCAATATAATAATAAAACCGAAGCTCATTAATTAAGTGTATTGGATATGTACCTGTCTATTTACTAATTAAATAAATAAAACAAATTAGATATTCTCATATTGAATTTTGCGTAAGTTCACTAAAGTCATCAATACTACCTAATATTATATTAAACAATAGGTTTGAATTCTATATTTTCAGAAACTGTGTACCAAAAGCAATTGTTGAACCTATTTAGATTCTTACGAGGAGATACTTAATTCAAATATTAAAGTACATAACGACTAAATAACTACATGCCTACATGTTTTTGTTTATATGTATTTATACGAAAATCTACATACTTTTATGACTTTTAACATCTGAGATGACTGAATATGTGATGTTTTAAAGATGACTAATGGGAAATTCTTCTATACAAACTTGTCTAGTAAGTTTACCTAATTTATATATATAAAGAGTGAGAGTAGGACATAAGCAGTCATGCTAACAATCACAATGAATCTAAATAGTGAGTGAGAGAGATGCGAACACTACAAACAAGTCAGCATGGGGACGGCCCCTATCGGACCACTGCAAGAAATATGTCATGCGTCTGATATCAGGTGAGGGATGCTGCGGGAGCTCACGTACGTGGGCGTGTGGCGAGGTGATGGCGCGACACAAGCAGGCGTGGGCCGCCGGCGCCACCGCATAGTCCATATAATTCCCGTAGCCCATGTGGTCGCAGGTGCAGGCGCAACTCTCTATGTGCCGCCGCAGCTCGAGCTCGAGCTCCCACGGCGGCTCCATGAGCGCGGCGAGGCCTCCGCGCGCTGCGGACCCGGACCGGGCTCGGGCCGCACCTGCGCGACGGTGGCGGCACCTGCCTCGCCGTCCGCCGTTCGCCGCGCTCCACCATACAACACGGCGACTAACGAAGGCCCTCGCGACCCGACACCGAGCGCCGGCCTCGGGACGCTGCGGCCTGTGGGCACGGAGGCGCGAGACGCGCGGCTCGTCGCAGGACGACGCTCATTGCGGAGCGGCCGGCAGCCGGCAGGGGAATGCCGCGAGCCCGGTCGAGCGGCGAGCGCCGCGCGCCCGGGCGGCCCGGTCGCGCCGGCGCGCCGAGCTCCACGTGACATCCCGCCTCACACCTTGTCAATCCTCGACCCTCCGCAGTGCTCTCCTCCTGCGGCCTGCTACCGTTGCCGCTGCTAATGCCGCCTGACAAAGTCGCAGAACTCGCCACAATACTTCTATGGTTTCATCATAGAAACATTTATTTCAATTCAGTATTCGGTATACTTTTTACATACTGCAACAGTATGAAAAATAAATAAGTACTTAATGAATACTGTTTTATAAACCTACAAATTAAATATTTTTTTAAAGGTTTTAATTAGATTCTGGTTTTTACCCTTTTCGTCCACACAAAATGGAATTTCCCAACATGTTCCTTTTTTAAATAAATTCATAGGGATGCATTTCTATATACCGTACCTAAGGTGCAACAACGTCACGTGTAGTATACCTACAATTTATGACAAAATTTATATGAGTATGAGGAAACATAAATAATGTCACTAAGTAATAATGTTTCCTCATACTCAGATAAATTTTGACAAAAAATGTATAAGTGACGTTGTTGAACCGTCGTAGGTGCGATACATTGAATTAACAAACCACTTCTCATTTAGGTGTACCTACTTACTTAATATTTACAATATACCTAAACCTACGGTCCCCCCGACATGACGTTTTCTTTGCAGAAATATTAATACTTAGGTAACTAATATTAAGATTTTATTATTGTTATACTTTATAGAAGGTCTTTTAGTTTTTATGTCGGGGGTTTGTTAAATATTTTTTATTTTTTATTATTTCATACTTTTTGTAAGTAGGTAAGTATTTAGGTACCTACTACATATTATTATTTTTAACTAATTTCCATTTAACATGGAATTTTGTAATGTACATGTTATCCTCTTACATTTGATACCCCACTCGGGTACATTTGTCGACATTAGGCTTACCATTTACAATTTTACTCCCCATATTTTTTTAACTACTTAACCGATTTTCATTATTTGCATTGCATTATGATTTCAATTTTGTAATGTACACGCGATCCTCTTTCATTTGATATCCCACTCGGGTATATTTGTAGACATTTGGTTTTCCATCCCCACTTTCACTCCCAATATTTTTCGAACGACTCAACCGATTTTCATTATAATTTCATTTTTGTACTGTACACGTGATCCTCTTTCATTTGATACCCCACTCGAGTATATTTTAGACATTTATTTTTCCATCCCCTCTTTCAACCTCCCTAATTATTAAACTACTCGATCGATTTTTATAAAACATAGCTAAGAAAACTCCCGACATAGTCACCTTTCAAACAAAAAAAACAGAATCAAAATCGGTTCATGCGTTAGGGAGCTATGATGCCACTGACAGACACACACACACACAGACAGACAGACAGACAGACAGACAGACACGTCAAACTTATAACACCCCGGCGTTTTTGCGTCGGGGTTTAAAAATATGTTTCGTTATTACATATAACAATAAAAGATCTGTCTTACGTTTTACTATATAACAGTGACTACTCCCACGTTACACGCGAACTTCTAACTTAAGAACAAATATATTTTCATTTTGTTGTGTCCAAAAATAAACACATAAGTAAGTATTAATGTCCTTGGAGAATGGAACTTTGAAGGCGGCGAATATACCCACTAAAGGCTTAAGTATGTGAAAAATTGCACTGGTTAGGCGTCATCTTTGGTGTAAATATGTCTACTATATAAATCTTAGAGTAATACTTAATAATAATTACAATGTTGTGATGTAAATATTTCATATTAAAAAGAAATAAAAACTGTCTTGAAAAGCCTCTGGTTATTTACCTAGGTATGATGACCTTCTCAAGCGGATTATTCAATCGCTAATAGCCCGCCGTCTTCCGTAGATCATCTGACCTTGTTATCTTGAGTGTTAATGCTAATGTGTCAACATAACATCGCAACCGCGATGTTTATGGTATTTATGCTACCTACTATAATAGATCGTCGAAATGGGCCATTGTGTCCTAATATTGTATTGTACTAACGGTGTGTAGACAATTTAGTTTTTTACTTGCATATGGTCGACTTGTTATTAAACGTAACGTTTGAGAAGTTCTAATGATTCCTCGTGCATCCCTACATCCAAATTTGATAAATGCGACCAATAGAAACAACTGGTACTATTCAAACAAAAATCATATGGTAGATATGTAACCATGTTCATAAATGTCGGATTAATACCTGAAGAAATATAAAAAACACCTAAAGAGACCTGCGCTCAGCGAAGAGCTGAATTATTATTACCTACTAAGAAATAAACATATTGCTTAACAATCACAAATTAAACTGTTCATCCAAAAATATTAAACAGAAATAAATCAATTTTAAGCAAATATTAGCAAGATAATATGTTGAATACCTTTAAAAAGTCTCAGCGGGATTACAAATTTTCTTAATCATGATCCAAAATAAATGAAATTCTATAATTAAATGACTTCATATATTACCCAACAAGCAAAATCAGTACTTGTAGTGTTCTTGAAGCCTATTTTTATTAGACTTATAAGATACTCCAAGTATGCTACAAACAAGGATTTGGGCGCAGTTATAGGAGCATTCTTTCTTATAACGATCTTATAATGAACTAGCGGAACGTCAATAGGCCCTATAATACACTTACAATTGTTTTACCGTAGTACAATTGATCCTATAAAGTCCTGAGACTACCCATTTATAAGTACTATAACTCTTATTACTATCTGAGATGAGTATCATACTAGAGCAATTTTAGTTACAAAGTATCTCCTACGAATATACTTAGTTATTTTTTGTGGGCGTTTTCTTTTTAATTTATCTAATACAATTAGTAAGTAGTGAAGAGTATATCTAAGTATTGAAAATTACTATATGTATAGTGTGTGAAATTACCGGGGAATTCATTTTTATTGTGAATGTCCACCATAATTTGTTGATTTTAACAATGCCCATGGAAAAAGCTCACATAATCATAGATGTTATTGAAATAATATTCGTACATTAATTGAGAACATTCGCCATTTTCTAAAAGTACTCTGCATTGAGTATATTATAGGACAATTATAGGTAAAATTGCACCTATAGCAGTTTTGATCCAGAGCAATCGTCGCCATATTTAAACGTATTAGCGTTTCGTAACACAAATTCAAACAATGATTTAATGACATTTACTAGTAAGGTGTTTGGTCAAGTAATTTATAGGATTGTTTCATCTTATAAGGCTCTAACCAAGTACAATTTGGGTTATAAGAGCATTGGACAAGACTAATAGCGATGTACACTTGAAATAGTCTCAGCTTAGTATAATATAATGTCTTGTACTCTTACAAAATGCTACTATAAGATCAATGTTATTCAGGACTATTTGCTCTTTCTGCAAACTGTTATAGGAGACTAAATCCTATAACTATCTTATAAGACGCTCTTGTAGCTTACTACAAGCATGTAAAATAAAACCAAATGATCTTAAGACTATCTACGCTTGTATAATGTTACTATAAGTAAATGATCCTATAACTGTTCTGTGCTACAATCTTGTAGCATACTATAAGGATGAATTATAAAAACTAATGCTCTTGAGTATGTTACCGCTTATCCAAAGCTATTATAAGTAAATGACTCTACGTCAATGCCTTTATAGGAACGTTATTAGCAAATTAGTACTTATAGTCTTTACTTATAGGAATACTTTGCTTGTTGGGTAGATACAATAGGAAGCAAAAGCGTCGAATACAACGCAATGTTCCATTAACTTCTTATGCCTATACTATTAGGCTGTACGCTATAGTTACTTATACGACTAAAGCTGGTACTGGTACGCCATATTATATGTAGAGCAACAAACCGAATAAGTACAAGTGGCTGGCTGGAGCTGAGAGGCTGTATGCGTGCGCAGTGGTGGCTGGCGGAGCCTGCGGGCCGCGCGGCAGTCGACATGCGGCGCGCGCGGAGCGTGACGGGGCCGCTCCGGCGGGCTCACCCTGCCTCCGGCGCCACCTGGAACGTCCAGGTACAGATGATACCTACACCTGCTCTCTCTAGTCAAAGCAAATAGTAACTGTCAATGTCAAATCTCTATATGAAAACTAAATTTTTGGCGAAAAATCAAGAACCCTTTGTTAATACATATATCCAAGTAGGTATTTGAAAAAGCCTAAAATAGCGAACGTTTTTTTTTATAATTTCAATCAGTAAGTAAACGTATCACCGTTTATATGGCTTACTTTAATGGTAGGTATTACTTTTTCAAATACTTATATGTTTAGTAAGTACTTATATGATAAACCACATTATCGTCGATATATACCTATATTATGTTAACAATGTTATGTTAAGTGAGACACTTAACATAACATTGTTTTGTTATGTAGGTACACCACATGTATAGTTAAGGATGCATCAGACATTAAGTCTTCGTTAACCATACAGGCTCGAGGATGTATCAAAGTTTGAATGCTTTAACGTCGAGAACGCGTATAGTTATTTGAAGTGGGCACTCGTTACCAGCCACTGATGGCTGACTCAACAGTTGTCCAAAAACTTGTTGCGCACGCAACTCCCACTTGAATTCGTTAAGAAATTATCATCTGCTTAAAATGACTGAACGATAGGTAACAAATACTCCAAAGTCGTTACAACTATTTCCATAAAATAATTCAATAATTAAACCTAGTATAAAATAAATGGTTTATATAAATTTGTTTTTCTATAGATTTAAGTAACTAAGTATTACGATTATTATCTTTCTGCCGCTACGCTGACCTCTCCTGTGGGTCTCTGCGAGTCTAAACTACAGTTCTGCAGCTGTGCATTATCTATAGGTACTTCTATACTAATAATATAAAGAGGAAAGATTTGTTTGTTTGTTTGTTTCTAAAAATCTTTCACTGTTGGGAAGCTACACTATTCCCGAGTGACATAGGCTATAAAAAGGGATCCGTGCGAAGCTACAGCTAGTTATAATAGGTATATTATAAGGTATACAATAAATTATAACTAAGTCGAGGGAACAATCCGTGTTTAAAATTTTCAAAATTTGATAGTCAGGATACGACCTATCGTTTTTCAAACATAGAACACATCAAACTCTTAGTAGCATTTATGAAAGTAAAATGTCCTGATTTTTAAAACTTTTATGACTATGACTAGGTATTTATTTGTTCTAAAAAAGTATGAAAAATTACGTATGTTTTGTACTTGCTAGGTGGTTCGCGGCAAGATGAGTTCTCAATGTCTGTGGCACGCATGCCGCGCGCTCTCCGCGGGATTACTACTGATGCTCCTCGGGGCTGCCATGGCTGTTATAGGTAAATACGAAAATACCTGTCTCCTAGATTAATTAGATTGGTCACCAGTATGCAAAAATCGAGCACAGTAGCGTGCAATTGGAGAGACCTATGTCCAGCAGTCATCATGTATATGAACTGATTTGTTTTTATAACCTACGTATGAAATCGGAAAACAAACGAAACGTATGAGGATGGGGGTTTGATAGTCGTTATAGGGAGACGTCTAGATATGGGGGGCACGGGAGTGGGAGGCATCCTGCCAGTGACCGGGTTCCATACTGACACTTCCGGCTTGCAGCTTCCGAGCTGCATGTTGATGTCGGCACATGTGTTAGTGACGTGATTTGCGAATATGGCTTGTTGGAATTATTCATAATAGTGCATTGCACTGGAGTGAATAATAAAATATAATTTACTGTGTCAAGTAATACTTTAAACATGTAATGTAGGTAGGTACGTGCTTTAACTGTTGGAACAGTTATTTAAAACACAATTGTATGTTTACTGATGATTGACTAATGGGGCATTCCATCGAAAACAGGAAAACTACATAAATTTTAAAATTCAATTAATTGTACTTATTTTATTAATACCCTATAGCCAAATAACTATATTAAATGAATCTGTACAGAAATAAAAAAAAAATGTAAAAAAATGACACTTTTATCTATGGGAACTTTTACTTCCTTCCATAATTGCTTAGGGGTCAAATTTTGATTACGTTCGCGACACTGTTTTCGGTCATTGTGATGGTTTTAGGAACTCGGCGCTTGTAATTTAGTGAAAACAAAGAAAAAACTCAATTACTACATAAAAATATTGTGTAAAGGTATGTTACTTTTTGTATATTCGTTATTTCAACAAAGTCATCTCGCCTGTCCCACCAGTCACGTAAAAAGAGATAAAAGTTGTTTTCCTAATCTCAAATATGACTTTACATATTCCGTTTTTTCCAGAAGTAAAAATAAAGACGTGGTGTACTATTAAAACATATTTTAATGGTTAAAAAGTAAATTATATGGTTTCTTTACAGTTTTAAAATAAGTCCCACCAGTCACAGTGACTGGTGGGACACTGGCTAACAATACATATGTAACGAAAGTTAGCATGCAGATTTCTTATTTAACTTGCGTTTTTTTGTTCAGACCTAAAACGGAATGGTTTGTGCTTCTTCTTAACTAAGATTAATATTAATTGGGTGAAAATTTGCTGATTTTCTCTATGAACTTCGCATGAATGCATGCCTTTGCGGTGATGTGAACTGGGCGTTTGTTTGCTTGCTTTAGATGAATGCCGCAGAGAGAAAGAGGAAATCAAGAGATATAATCAAGAAGGACCCTGATAAATGGAAGATAGCACAAGAAAAAGAAAAAGAATGGGACAGAAAACGTAGAGAAAAAAATAGACACGAGTGTGAGCAAAATTCGAACAAGAGAGAAGTTTTAAAGAAAAGGAAAGGTTGCATAAAAGAAAGCAAAGAGAACCCTTTGGTCTGCTATAATGACAAGACAAGCAATGATAGAAAATAGCTGGGATTGTTACGAGTTCTTATTGTCGAAAGATATTAATAAATTGCATGTTTTTTTATTGCTGTTGATGATATTGAAGTACACAAAGAAGACCTTAACGATAGATGGCAATATATTAAACCGATTCCCTATATTCAGAGACACCACTATTTTAAATCCCAAAGACACAAATGCATAATTTATGCCCTGACTGCAACCTCTTCTCAATCAAAAAAGGTTTTGATGACGCAAGACGGACGATTAAAATATTCAGATGTTTTTTCGAGTGACAGTGAACATGAAGTGGATGTTAACCCAGAAGAAATAGTTGGCCAAAGTACATACCCAAAACCCGATTCAGACACTTCATGTTTGCATAAATCCTCTGATACAAAAGACATCAAGAACGGCACTTACGTCGTAGTCAAACTGGAGGCAAAGGGAAGAAGAGGTCATGTCAAGGAGCACAGATATGTAGCAGTGTGTCAAAATGAAAAGGACGAAGACGAAGACATCAAGGTCCTAAAAGCTATTCCAGGTGACCAACCAAAGCTTTTCACCATAAATGAAACGGATGTTTCTTATATTAAAATGGACCAAATAGCGGAAATCCTTCCTGATCCTGAAATAAGGCTGATGGGTAACAGAATATTTTACGAATTTAAAAATATCATTAACATTTTTTAAGTTTTTATTTTTTTTCTTGTTTTAGAGTACTGTCTTGTAATGCTGATGATTTAATTTATAAATAAATACATTGTTAACGTTCAGAATAATAATAAAACTGAATTTAAACAACAACTATTTTCGCATTATTTTGACTTGTCCCACCAGTCACAAAGAGCTGTCCCACCAGTCACAAATCTGAACACATATATTTTCATTTCAGTAAAGGTCATCAGTCTACTTATTCATAAGCATGATAGTGTATTTAATATATTTTATCCCACAGAAAAGGCTAACTTGAAAATGAAGTAGTTGGGCTGAAATTCATTCCTAAGTGCATAAAGGTAGCAGAGAGGGATTTTTCAATGTCCCACCAGTCACATGCATTCAAATGATAATTACAAAGAAGTTTCAAATTATTTGGGTTTTATTTTTATGGGAATGTAATCATTAACTATCTATCTACGTCATAAAATAAATTTCACTATTGTACCAGTTCCGAGTACATAATTATCATTCATTGTTAGTCAAATTTTGGAGTCAAATGTCCCACCAGTCACAATGGAATGCCCCTAATATACCTAATAATATATGTTTATAAACTCTTGCCTCTCTTTGAGTGTATAAAAAAAACATAAGTAATACCTATTTACCTAATTATATAAATTCGTGGATGCGTAATTTCGTTGTCAGACAGAATAAACGGACTTGAAAAACTATGACTTTTAGTTTTAGGTATACGTACCTAGATAACAGTTTATAAAAGCATATTATTAAACAAATCTACGTATATTACGTATAACAACCTTGATCGACATTAAATCATAAATTGCCGTCATAATACGTACTTAGACTCTGAATACGTACCTACTCTCTGAAAATATGGTCGGGTGAATATTTGAGTTCGTACATATTACGCGGCAAACACTAAAGAACTATTGAGACGTGGAGGAATCTGAGTCAGTTTATTTTTTATATATCAAATAGAGCTACTTCTATGTTTGGAAGTTCATGACATATTTATTTTTTGAATAGAAATATTTTTTATAAATTTAAATATTCGCCAAATCTCATTACCCGTCATGTCCCAAATCCCAATTTTGATCAATGAATGATCAAAATGATTCAATTATATGTCGAATATCGTATTTTTAAGTAGTTATTTCTATAGAATAGAACTTTGTTTAAATGTCATAAAAATTATACACCTTAAACAGCACTTTTAAGTAGTTTGCCATCGCTTTGAAAAATGTCCATGCAGGTACCATTCATTACCATTGGTCAGAATGTTCTAAGCCATAAACAAATATTCGCGCCATATTATTGGTCAAACTATCGACGCGGCAATCGATCTTAGTTGTCGCTAGCGACCCAAACTAGCCGCACGCGTGTGAAACGATTTCCCGCCAAAATATGACGATCTCTTCGTACGTTTATACGGTTTGTCAACATTTTTATCTCCTCACCATTGAAGATTTATTGGCAAGTTCGTTAATACCTTATTAAAGCCGAATGTACCAAAAAACGTGTCTGTGGTATGTGTTTATGTTAATATGTCAAATATAATTTTAAGTCTATTTAATAATGCACAATGGTCAAAATTCGTAAAAATCTCGTTACCGTTTTTGAAATTACCGTTTATTCCCGTTTTATTTTACAAACGGTAGTGAGATATTTCGAATGGTAATGTGTATTAATAGGCTATTTTAATTTTTTATTTAAAAACTTTGATAATTATAATTATGTAGGTATTAAAACATTATATTTCGAGACTCATTTTCTTTAAATCACACATATATTTTCATATAAAAAATATTTTATTATCATTACCATTTACGGTCACATTACCATTTCCATGCAAATCTCACTACCATAAGTATTATTTCTCCTTACCGTTCGCATATTTCATACATTCCGATTACCATTTCTGATACGGTAATGAGTACTCATTACCATTCGTTAAAAAAAAATAAAAACTGAAATATGTATTTATTTATTGGTTATATTAACGTCCCTTTATTTTTTTTTACATATTTATATATTAAACCTTAGGTTAAAAATATAAAATACGCAATTTGAAACGATATTCTGTTTTTTTTTCCAACTGCCCAATATGTACGAACTCAAATATTCACCCGGTCACACTTTTCAGGGTACTACGCTGATACGCTGTCAGTTGATCAAGAAGTGCGCGGCAACGCTACAGTTTCCGTGAAGGATGAAGCACGTGGCTTTCATCTCAACAATCTCTCCTACGCTGGACCTATTGTCATGGGTTTCGGAGGTAGGTTTATCGAAAAAAATAATTTGGACCTAAGAAAACTACCTAACTATTTACATATTTATAAATTAAAACTTATCACAATCATATTTATCAAAGTCACTCTCAGAACTGACTGTACATTGACATTATTGCAAACAAATTGATTCGTTAGGTACATGAGTCTATTAAAAGTCCTGCTTAATTTAAGTAAGCATAGCAATTCATAGCATATTATTATTATACTACGCTATACTTAAGTAAGTATATTATATTAGTTATGTTATACATCATCTAAGCTTTCTCTATTCAATTTCAGGATTTATCGTAGTAGCTGCGTGCGTTATGACATTCGAAGCGCGGGACAGCGCCGCGAAGGTGACGCCGGCGCGACCGCAGGCGTTGCCCCGGCCGGTGCCGCGCCGCGGGCCGCCGTGCGCCGCGCCCGCGCGCCTCGACCAACTCGGCGTCTACCGGCTACCTCACGTGTTGCCATTGCCGCACTCGTTACCGCTCGCGCCGGTCTTCAGGCATCGTCCACCGCATGCTTCGAATAGGTATTTGTTATATAATTACGACTACCGACGTATACGTAGTTACATACTAAAATAAGCGTGAACTGTTTCTAAATTAAGTACTATATCGGAACCTACTTGTGGTGTTGATAATCGTAAAAGAGGTTAACAATAATATAAAAGTAAATTAGGTACCGAACACGCATAGAAATTATGATAACAAATACATGAAATTTAGAAGTTTCATAAAAAACATTTTTGTATTTAATTAATAAACAGTTCAAAAGCAATATGCTTCAGCCCTGATTAAGTAAATCCAATCTTGTGTTGCACCCTTAAATACCTCATTCGCCTGCTTATGATCATATATTAGTTAGGTCCCATATCCATCATAGTAGGGCATGAGTGTATGTGGCACAGAACCGGTGCTGAGAAAAAGGGCCGGGCCAGGTTCGGATCGGCGCCGGACTTGCGTAGTGGAAGCGGTCGCGCTGTGCCCGTGTCCGCGCTACGCCGCCCGCTACGACGCTACGCGCTGTCCGTAGACGAACCACCGCAGTCCGCTGTCAGGTAACGCTAACCCGCACACTTTAAGAAACGTTTTTTTCATCGAGTTAAGTAATCGGCTTCCTATATAGACATTGAATTTTGTATTTTTATGTTTTCATTGGAGGTAATAGACATTATTATTTATATACACCAAAGAATCTAATATCAGAAATAAAATTTGCAGACGATAAAAGGAAACAAAAGTACCTACCTATTAATTGCATTAAACAGGAAAACCAAAACATAAACTGTCGTATTGAGCTCTAGGTATGTATAAAGACCAATGTAAAAAAATAATAATTAAGTACTTTATTATAATTATTTATATTACCTATACGTACCTATATTCGCACCCGTGAAATGGATATAAATATACCAAAAAAAGCCAACACCTCATATGTGTTAAGTATAAATATATAATTAATACAGACGTTTCTAGAAATGTAAGTAGGTACAGTTCCTTTTATCGTCGCAGACTGAATTACTGATGTCATCTTAATGCCAAAAGATTTTCATAATACGCTTTGCTAATGAGTTATTTTTCATTGAGTTTCTTATAACATGATTTAGGTTATTATACCTGTTCTGTACCTTATTCCTTATAGCAAGCTTAAATTATACCTAGGTATAAGCAATTTGCTTCTGACTAATTAGGTATATATAAGTACCTACCTACTTACTTACTTATCAAATATTGTACTTAGTGCAAAAATAGATTTTTGACTTTATTATTTATGTCTAAATTATATGGAATACATGTCTTAGCTTGCGAGATAATGAAATATCAGTGGGAGGGTAGAAGATAATGATAAAAGTTACCGTAGATATAATAAGCAGGTTAGAGTTGCATATAGATAGGTACGGCAACAGTTCGAAACATCGGCTATTGTTCGGCATATACCTACCTTCTGAGTAGAAGTAGTTATTTTGGTGTGTATTTCATTATCTCAAATATTATAAAGTGTCTGATGTTAACCTTAATTGTTATTAAATGTTCTTGTTGAATACTTATATACAGTGAAACTTGTTTAAGAGGGACCTGGATAAGTGAAAAACCTCCATATCTGGAACACATGCTGAGGTCCCGGCACCTTGGCTATGAATTACCTCTGTTAGTAAGACAAAAGCACCCTCTTTATCTGGGATAAGTTATTTCTATTTTCTTGTCATAATTACCTCTATAATTGAGAAGACGCGTGTATTTATCTCTGTAACTGGGATAAAGTCAGTAGGTACACATAGGCTACCTCGGACCTCGGATGTCTCCTCTCTCTTTTACCTACTCGAACTTCTCTAAATCGGCCCTTATATAACTTAGTTATAATGCGGATTCTCTATTAATCGGGTATTTATTTAAAAAAGACCGAAACGAGGACAAAGTCTTTATTATTACGAAAAAAAACTAAAATTAACGATAGTGCCCGGATCAATAAAATAATCTGCCTCCAACTTTTAATAATTTTGTAAACGTCAACAACGAATTATTAGTTTCAGGAGAACTGTCTTTAAACCACATTTTTGATATTTTTATGGAAAATAGTGAATTGTTTACAAAATAAATACGTTGCTTTATTGAATACACCTCTATAACAGAGATTACCTCTTTTCTTACCTCTGTTAATGAAACCCTCTGTAAATGAGACAGGTATTTTTTTATACCTAGATATCTGGGACACTGGGTAAGTGGAATACCTCTTTAAGTCAGACTAATTTACAGGTCCCTTGGAAGACCCAGTTAACCAGGTTTCACTGTATATATATATATATATATATATATCGCACACCTAATTCTAAAGAGAGCTAACTCAAAAAAGGTACTTTTTCAGGAGAGGCGAGAAACTGATTAATATGTCCATATGCACGCATGAGTTTTTTGTATAAATTTATACTCTTTATAATAAAGCTAGCAGAGTTATATTAGCTGAAAAACAGTTTTAGTGTAGGTTTTCCTGGGATCCGATGGTGTGCATAACTCAAATCTTCCGGTTTTTGAGTTAGATCCCTTTAGATCTAGGTGCGATATATATATAGGTATCTATATCGACTGCAGGTCGACCGCTCTGCAAAAATCTAGGCTGCACATGTGGCCTAAATGAATATGCAATAATAATTATAATTGTAAGTAACTACTTTAAGCCCATGTGCAATTTGTAATTAGATAAATGTAAGTACTTTGCTTAGTACGAGCGAGGCCCCAATGGTTTCTTACGATGCGTATGCCAACTTATTGCATCTGTACCTACCTAGTGCAAGCGCAGCAGAGTCAGAATGCGGATCGCAATCGTCGTTGGCATTAGATTTGCATGCGAGCGGCGCATGCGGCGGCGTGACGCTACGTGTGCGTGACAACACACGCCGCCGCCCGCTCGCCCGGCAGCAGCGCCTCAGGGACGATACTATACACCGTAAGTAAATTACTACTTATTCGCCATTTTTATTATAGGTATAGAGTAAAATAGTTACGGAGGAAGAATACCCCGCAAATTCGGACAAGCGCGATCAAAGACATTATTCTCTTAAATACCTACATATCGTCTTTAAAAACTAATAAAAGGAAACACAAAAACATTTTATTGAAAAAAAACTTTTATTGGTATTTGTTAATGAACTGAACTTAAACTTTAGCGTTAAACTATCGTCAGCTCAAGTCTAACTGTAAAGTTTTCGAAACATCAGCCAATAAAATAAAATACGCGAATTACTTAAATCCATTTATAGTTGTTTCATTCCAAACCGCCAAAGCATCAGATTTTTTTATTGTTATTTTTATTTTTAAAGGACCTTTATGTTTTTTGTGTCGGACATTATTTTATAAACCTCGTTTTTTGGAAATAACACGTTTTTCCGAATACTAACAACAGTATTGAATTACAGTTACCCCAGGAGAAAGTATTCAGAATGTTGATGCATTAGAAGACGCGTTACTAAAGTGAGTTTCAACATTAATAATTATTTAAAAATAAATCTGTTCCTGTTTATCATGTCAATGAACGAACGAAATTCAAAGCTATTTGGGATCTTATAAGTAACTATATTTTCATATATTGTATGTGTATTTTTGATCAACTCAACAATGTTGTTGTACCTATGTACTTTTTTTATTTACATAGTAGTATTCAAGCAGCTATAAGATATTTAGTCCCGTAATGTTATGTTAATGACACATCAGTTTTTTGAAGTGAAAACTTCTTTAGCGGCGCTGAGCACTTTTTTGTATGGGTAAAAACTTTCAAACTCGCGTCAGGGTCACGTGATGCTGATTGAAAATGCGTAAGATGGGGAAGGGAGAGGAACTAGTATCTCCCACTCTTTCTACCGTGCCTGAGTGTGCTACTCCGTTTAAGTGGCACAGGGCGCTTGCGCGAATGTCGTGTGTGTTTATGTACAGCGTGCCACGCGTATCCAAGGATGGTGACAAATTGTCATATTTGTGTACGATAGCGCAATAAATAAACATTGTATTCTACCTCATAAATGATAGTACTTTTGTACTTATAATTAAACACAACGTTCATATTGAAGTTTTCACTTCTGCCGGCACTCCTGGAGTGCTATTTTTTTTATTTATTCATTATATTCGGTTTCCAGAAACAACGATGATGAAATAAGTAAAACCAGAGAAAACAATACATACTTATCGATAGACCAAGAAACACGTGCAAATAGTGCTCCCTTGCCGGTGCACATGTCACCTCCGCAGTCTCCGCGGCTCGTTGTCACGCCTTGCCCGCTTTCGCCCCCTCCATCGACGCCGCCGATGGACACTTCACCGACAACACCACCCTTACACCCCGATACATATATTACAATCGAACCAACAGCTCTCGAAGCCGACCCCGACGAATGAGAACAACCACCGTCTCGCCCTGCCGAGACGACCCCCGAGAACGTATCGGAAGCTTCCTCGCTCACGGACGAATCTTGTTGATAATGTTTTGTTAACGTTATACAAAGTTTTAGTTAAACTTTATTAAACTTATATTTTTTACACCGTTTTCGATGTGCCCTCGTAAATTGATGGCCATTTTCCATTCAAGATATAGATTGCTTTTTTTATAAAGATGTGTGTTTGAGACTGTTTATATATGTGTATGTGTTTGTGTGACCACTGCATCTGCCCGTAGTCGTGTTAGGATCTACTTACATACCTAATAGAAATTTTAGCTAGAAGTAGATGTTAGCAACCAGTATGGTTAAATTCTAAATTAACATTAAGGAGGTAAATAAGTACCTAATTATACACTCGTGCTGGCATTAGTAAAATACATCAATTAAATGTAGAAATTATGTTTAATTATTAAAAAAAATAAGTAGCGCTTGAGTTACTTTTTCTTTCTAACAGGTTCTATGCTTGCTCGATATTTTCCGACTGACAAGGGTTAATTCAGTTATGTAATAACCATAATATATTGCGGCTATAGTTATGGTATGTACGTAAATATAACGAATAAAATACGCACACTTAAAATCTTTCCTACTAAAATCGAATCGGTAAAGCTATTCAAACATTAATTGATTTGATTCCGTACAATCGATATCGGTAGTCTTTGCATTTACAAGAAGAAATTAATTGATATGTTATTTCTTGACACGTACTTATAGTTGGGGTCAAGGTGCTATAGAGCCACGCTCCAACATCCCCGAAAACAAATTACTAAAGACGTGTTCCGACATATCTGAGCATTTCGCTTACATTATTTAATGCCGATTTATCCATAGCATGCGAACCAGTGAAATGTAATGTAGTGCCGAAAATATTTTTGCAAAATGCGGAAAGTAATATTTATTTCATAAAAAAATTAAAGACTGATAAAGCGAATTTTATAATTATCAATCCTTAATAAAAAAAATGTATAACTAAAACGTTTAAGAAATTTAAAAATCGTGATGATAATGAAACGATTCCCCATTTGAAATTTTGTAATAAAAAATAAATGTTCATATTTATTATTAAAGACAAGTCATAATAATAATATTTCTGGAATATTAATTTAGCCGTACAAAGTTTTTACATGGCGATTAAGTGGTTGCAAAACTACTCAATTATAAACTCCTAAATTTTGATGTGGGCATGCCCGCAACATGAATATTATAAGTAAGATTACTTGTTTATTATTAAGTAGGTATAATTTCTTTTTTATTTATTTACTATATTTATATCGAGAAAACAACATGTTTGTGCATTATAAATTTTTACTTTTGCATTATAATTTATGTCAACCTATGTGTGAAACTTATAATAATGTTGGCACTTACCTACAAGTGAACTTAAAACTTTTCTTTCAATTTCAGTATTTGGTAACAATACTTTATGAAATCCCACCATTAATTTAGACGAAAAGAATATGACCTATTAGCTTCTCTAAACTTCAAGTATAAACTGAATCCTTTCTGTAATCTGTCGTCCAAATGTATTCTACATCATCATAGCACTATAAAGAATGAAACGTAGATGGATGTTAAACAAACTCTATTTTCAGGATTTACTAAGAAAATCTAATCACATACCTATTTGCGATTATAGGGTACCTACTTAACTGTATTTCGCAAACGGCCTAAATATAGGTAAGTTGATGTAGGTATCGTTGTTAAATAAATACCAACATAAATAAGTAGCTAGGTACCTACAGTAAGTAATGGTGGATCTGTTTATATGCGTGTTGTCTATATACCTACTTATAATTGAATTTCTGTACTAATGTCTAGTCTAGGGTAGATGGAGTATGTACCAAACAGTACGGTCTACCGCCAAACGTAGATTAAATATATCTAAGGTTATTATTAACTCGATAGATGTTGTCTCCCCTTTATGACGGAGCCGTCATCTGACTGAACAGCCAATTGGCCACTTTTATACAACTTAGCATGTTTTGTATTGATAGTAGTCGTGAATTCTTTCAGAATTCTAACGTATGTATATAAAACTTAAATATTATGTACTTGATCCAAATGGTTGTTGTGATGTCTATTAAATTGTTGATGATGAATGCTTTATTCATTTTATCAATCCCTGTTAATAAGATATTAAGTAAGTATATGTGAAATTTGTCAAATATATTTAAAGAACCTAGTATCTAGGTACTTAGTAATTTTCTAACAAATTACGGATGTATAACTTTTGACAGTCTCTATCTATTAGTACACCCTTACAGACTTGTTATACATATTTATAAGCACACGAGCCATATTTACATATTTGACTGTTTATTGATCAAAATATAGTTTTAAGTTATCTTGTCTTTCATCTGCCTAGGTTCCCATTTAGATGGCAGAATACGCCACCTCCTTGTCTTGTCTAACAAAGAGCTAAGATCAGTCACTCACTTATCAAAGAAACTTTAAGGTTTCCATCCATGGCTAACTTAATCAAAGAGATTTTGTGGAAAAAGCAGTATTCTGCAAAAATCTGTGTCAGTGCCGGTGAGTGAAAACCTCTGCTAATCCTATAAAAGGCGTCGTAGTGGATAATCCTGAGAATCTCGTTAGTAACGACTGATATAAAAGTAAAGGGCGCGACAAGCTGGCCAGCAGTCAGTCAGTGGGGGTCTCCCTGGACGCGCTACCGAGGACTGCTCACAGCATGCTACCAACACAAGTTATGGATAATATAACGGAACGAAACGAATATGGCGCATACTTTGCACCGCTCAGGTAATATTTATCACTATACTTAATACCTATAAAATGTACCTATCTTATGTTACCTAGGTGTAAAGCTAAAGTTTTTAACCATAGCAAAGGAACGTTTTTATGGTAGTAGTAAGAGAATATACCTACACGATTTGATGACCCAGAGATGACTTAATTTGATATTAAATGACTTTTTGGGGATCAAGAGTTGAAGATAATAATTTTCAGCCAAAATCTAATTCAATGGGTGGGTGCCACCGTCTCTTAACTGTCTGTTCTATTATGTATGTACCAACCTCACTTCGGCGGAGAATTGTAATAGACCTTACTTCAATAAGCTTTTCCAAATTAGAAGACATTAATATTATAATTTTATCTTTGACTAGCTGTTCGCCCCGGCTTCGCACGGATCCCTTTTTTATAGCCTATGTCACTCGGGAATAGTGTAGCTTTCCAACAGTGAAAGATTTTAACAAATCGTTTAGGAGCCTATTCAATCCAAACAAACGAACCTTTCATCTTTATAATATAAGTACCTATAGATAAAATATTAGGTAGCATCTATTATAATTATAAATTATTTTCAACATAAAAAAGCATCTAATTGCGACTTCATCGTGATCGCCACCAATTACATAGGTATTTACCGAATTCGAAAAAATATTAAGTATGTATTTATTATAAAAAATACTGCTAGGTTTTATGATGCTATTACTATTACCAACCTTGGCTTTGGTAGGTTATAACAATGAAGATATGAATGCCTTATTTAGAACATGGTTCGGTTTTCCGAGTACCTAGGTAAATAACTCTATTTAGCGCGTTGGGGTTTTCACCTTACTAACTTATACTTCACATGGTAGGTCAAATGGGTTAGAAGGCGTGGAACTCCTGGGCGCGGGGCTAACAGGCGAGGACCTGGCCGCGGTGCCGGAGCACTGGCTGTCGTTCCCCGCGCCTCCCGCAGCCGCGCACACGGCATTAGCGCTTCTCTACATCTTCTTTACTGCAGCCGCCCTTATCGGAAACGGACTCGTTATTTTTATTTTCTCCACGTAAGATTTATATGACTTACCCAGGGACATTTCGGTCAAAATATAACATTTAAACTAATAAACGCACACCAACGTGTACAAAAGCGTCGCAAGCGCTTGCCGCAAACTCCCTTTGATCTGTGTCAAAAAACCGACACTAGTCCGGATCGGATACAAGCGTCCTCAAGTTCACGCAAGCCAAGCCAAACGGCCTCTTTGCATGCTTGAGCTTGTGGATACTTGTCGAGCCTTGGCAAGCGTGTAAACGTACCTTTAAAGATTCTAGAAAGTAGGTACCTAGTAGAAACGTAAGTAGGTAGGTACGTTTCTACAATAATTCTAAAAAAATATGTAATTGACAGAATAATGAAAATTGAGCAGATGTTTTCTTGAACTTAAGTAATTTCATACATTTATTCATAAATTCAGGCGCGTGCAGTGGAGGGAGCGTAAGTATGGCGGCAGGGTAGGCACTTCATACATTAGTGACACTGTGCCTGTATGGAATGCACGCCCTTGCTGCCTATTTTATTTGGGATGCTGGATCAAATATAAATAATAAAAAAACAAGTATTCGATTTGGTTGACTGAGAATAACAAAGAATTTAATTTAACACTGCTAAGATAGAGAGGCACTGCTAAAATTTAGCGGCGATTTATTTTAGGGGTAACGCATAGCATATTATGTCTGAGTAGAAATATCTCTTGAAATTGTTACTAAATGCCACAAAATATATAAAAAAATATTTTAACCCAGTTATTATTGTTACTTATGTCAATTACCTATTTGCAATCCTTATACCTGCATATCAAGTAGGTACCTATTAACCTATAAACTCGTGTCTGTCAGCACTGAACATTTCATATAGGTAATGACGGAACGGAGTTACCTTACATAATTGATCATATTAATTTGACTTAACCACATCCAACCATTTATTATACCTATAAATTTCTAGAACGAAAAGTCTTCGTACGTCAAGCAACTTGTTAATCCTTCAACTGGCTATATTCGACTTCATTATGATGGCAAAGGCACCGATATTCATCTACAACAGCGCTTTAAGAGGATTCGCTTCAGGAGCGCTCGGTTGCCAGATATTCGCAATAATGGGTGCCTACAGCGGCATTGGCGCCGGAATGACCAACGCTTGCATCGCCTACGATAGGCAAGTTAATTTACCTAAATCCACTGTGAAAAATTAATAATATTAATCCTTTGTTAAGTCCACTTTAGGTTATCATTGCAGTCCCAATCAATGTAAGGATCATTAAGCAAAGACAAACGTACTAAGTTAGCTATAATGATTTCCCTACGTTATTGTTTAATATCTTTATGAACTGTTTATAGTCATAATTATTATATCTATATCTACCTATAATGCTATTGTAACTATACTCGTATCGACCTACCTAGGAACGTTACTATGATAGGTAAGAATTTTAATATTATTATGTTACCGTCAAACTTCACGTTTTGGCCCGCTTTTTGCCGGTTTTGATTTAGATTGATCTTTTTCTCATATTTATCGTGGCCTTTTAAATGAGGAGTCTTTACCAAATACATCTTTGCATATGGTTCTTGGTATGTGTGAAGAAATTACTTTAATAATACAGTTATTTATGGGTGAAATAAGCTATTAAAATAACAGGGCCAAAAAATTGTCTTTTCTCCTGGTTTGCCCACTTTCGTCTAAACGGTAATAGCTTTGGCATTTTAAGCTGTATTACCATGAGCCTTAAAACCTAAGATATAGAATAACTATAAACTCATTGTATAAGATTATAATTATTTTTTGACGTGGCCTTCTATCCCAAACTTTAGTGGGCAAAATTCCAAACCCTTTTTGTGCGCCGCTCCATACAAAAGTGTAAACGAATTAGGGTTGTCAACACTTAACTAGATGAAGAAAAAGGGGGGTAATGTATTTTAACATTATCGCTGCCATTAAAATATAAAAAGGCTCATTATTAATCAACTCTTTACTATTATACTCAATAAAAAAACTCAAAAGAAATACAAAACGATACTTTTTCCAGCGACAAAGACAATAAAACTTGAAATTAAAACAAAAGTACTCATAAAAATGTACTGTCTATTGTTATATTATTTTATTGAGAATATTTCAATTACCAATACAATAAAAACGGGTTCAAAATCAGACATGTATACTGTTCATCTTTTTTTTAATTCTGATAACAAATCTTAAGAGAGAACCCTAGGGGTAAAATTGTACTGGGCAAAGTCGTCAAAAGTGAGCCTGAAATATGGATATGACATCGCTATAAATCCGAATATAATAGAGATAAAGTACTGAGTCTTTGTCTTTCACCATCATTGCCTATAAAGTTGTAACTGTCAAAAATCTATACCAGTAGAGACATCGTACAAAGATTTAGGACAGAAGTTTTTGGAAGTATTTTGGCCCGCCAAAAAACACCCTCATCTTTAACTGCGGCTAACTAACAACTACAGTACAGTACGACAAGGTCATTTATCGACATTGACAGCAGATATAGTCAACTTTCTACTAAACATTAAAAAAACAGTATGCATTTGGCCATATTTGTTTTATTTCGGTTTTTATCAAAAGTTCTGACTTGGGCAAAGATAGGTTCAATGGGCAAAATAGCGCAGTTTTACGGTATGTTAAAAACCAACTTACTGAATTTAAAAAAATAAACAGACTTGGAAAGAAAGTAATTTAGGTGGCATTACTCAAATATTACATTTTCAGACACTCTACTATAACCCGGCCGTTAGACGGACGTCTGTCTCGTGGCAAAGTTATCTTGATGATCGCGATAGTTTGGATGTACGCCACGCCGTGGGCTCTTTTGCCAGCTACTAAAATATGGGGCCGTTTTGTTCCAGGTAAATTATTTTGTGTAACTAGTTAGGTTGGCAATGGATTTGGTAGGTACCACTAATTATTAATATACCTTTTATAGCATGATTTTATTTTTAATTAAATATTGTTACCTATACTTAACTAGATACCGTAGAGTACTTTTTTATTGCTGTTGTTAGGTAAATTAAAATATAATTAACTTTTATTTTCAGAGGGCTACCTGACGTCATGCACCTTCGACTACCTAACGAATACCTTTGATACAAAACTTTTCGTGGCTTGTATTTTCGTTTGTAGCTACGTTTTCCCTATGACAATGATCATTTACTTCTACAGCGGAATTGTAAAACAGGTGTTTGCTCATGAGGCTGCTTTAAGGTGAGAATTAAGAAAAGAACAAAATACCACTTTCACATTTCACATCACACAAGTTTAATATACTTACCTATTTACTTACTATAGGTACTTACCTACTCATGTATACAACATATAATAATGCTCTGATACTAATTTCGTAGAGAACAAGCTAAAAAAATGAACGTGGAGTCGCTGAGATCGAACCAGCAGGCTAACGCCCAGTCAGCTGAAATCCGAATAGCTAAAGCTGCGCTCACTGTATGTTTTTTGTTCGTCGCATCATGGACGCCTTATGGCGTAATGGCTCTTATCGGGGCTTTCGGTAATCAGCAACTTCTAACACCAGGGGTTAGTTTATGTATTATTTATTCCAAGTTTTTTATTAAAGCGGAAAAAGTACAAATGTGTCGAACATTTGTCTGTCAAAACAGGCATTTATCTATTAGTATAACGATGTGGGTACTGAGAAGTATTAAGTTTAATTAATTAATATCAAATTCTACTAAGCTTTAAGCAACTTTTCCATATTACTACTTACATAGACATTGTTTTACTTATAGGTAACAATGATTCCTGCAGTGGCATGCAAAGCCGTTGCCTGCATAGATCCCTGGGTGTATGCAATCAGTCATCCCAAATATAGGTAAAACTCATTCTATCTCAAACGTCATGTACAACGTAATAGTACGAATATGAACAAGAACTTTTTTTGCATTATTGTTTCTAGACAAGAACTTCAACGTCGCATGCCGTGGCTCCAGATCGACGAACCAGATGACACGGTTTCTACGACCACCACCAACACTAATGCACCGCCACCTGCTTCAGCTTGATTATAAAAATTTACCTACAAATTCACTATACGAAAATGTGTCCGCCACGCAAGTTTAAATTTTGAGTGATACATTAGGTACACAGTTGCGTACCTATAGGTACCAAAGTATCCGTAAAAATGGACATAAAATAACGTAAATAAGATCTAGATACTAATAAAAACGTCACCCAAACAAGACGTTTGCTTGGCTACCGACTATATATTGCAAGCTCAAAATAAAATTTTATAAGATGTGTTTTTGTAAGTACCTACCTTACCTATGTAACCTAGCCTCAAAATCATCTTACGAAACATTAAGACATGTCATGATCTGTTATAACGACGACCACTGCGATGTTTATTGGACTTTGAATTGATAGTTACGTACTTATGTATTAACTTAGTATAATGTAATAATCTAACAAATATAATATTAAAAAACTGCAAATTCAATACTCAGACCGAGTAATAAAACAATACGAAGTTTTATTTTCGTTTTTACCTTCGAATGCTGTAACGTAATCACAGCAATGCTCTCCCTCCTTTCCTTATTACCGCTCCACACAAAAATCTAATAATGTCTCTTCCAGTTGTTCGTCGACTATTTCTCTAAGAAATCTTAATTCGTACTTAGCTACTAAAAGCACAAATACCTAAGTATAATAAGTGGTACATTAATGATTTACTGAAGACAGATATTGAGTGACGTGGAAAAAATATGAACTGAAGGTACCTACTTACTTGTGCGAGAAACGAGACAGTGGACTGTATATCGCACACCTAGATCTAAAGGGATCTAACTCAAAAACCGGAAGATTTGAGTTATGCACATCATCGGATTCCAGCAAAACCCACCTACACTAAAACTGATTTCAGCTAATATAACCCTGCTAGCTTTATTATAAAATGTATAAATTTATACAGAAAACTCATGCGTGCATATGGACATATTAATCAGTTTCTCGCCTCTCCTGAAAAAGTACGTTTTTTGAGTTAGCTCTCTTTAGATCTAGGTGTGCGATATGCTAATGCGAGAATAGAATAGAACTCTTAACTGATCTTACCGATTCTTACCTCCAGTGATCGCACTTAGCCTGAATTACAGAAGGCAGGTCGGCAGAATCTTCAACACACACACACACACACACGCACACACACGCACACACACGCACGCACGCACGCACGCACACACACCCACACACCCACACTCACGCACGCACACGCGCGCGCACACACACACACACACACTATACTAGGTTTATTGTTTATAACAATTGCAATTTTCAATGACGGAAAAGAAAATACCCCCTTCTCGAAATTATATTCTGAATCGAATACAGCAATCCCCGTATTTTCAAGACAACTGTTAACGATTTTTCGCAGAGAACTCACTTCTCGACCAGACTACGAAGAAACTAATGGTCTAGAAAAGCGACGAAATAGTGATCTTCACTTGAACTCACTCGAAAAGTAACGATAACTTTTCGTATGTTGGCGAGGATACGGAATGTGGCCAGCTACGAAAAATAAATAAAAAATTCACACTCTAAATACAGCCACAACACTAACAAAAATAATTGTTTTGACAGCTAAACTGAACACTGCCTCTTTTTACCTCTTTATACTCGCGCAAAAGCGATGGATGTAGGCAGAGCATTCGTGTGGCCACTCTACTCGTCATGCCGCACGTACTTACCTGGTCTTAGGTGGTCTACTGCTTCTCATCGAGATGACACGAGTGAAGGGACTGCAAGGCAAATGCGTCGCAATGAAATACGTGTAAAATAAAGCGAGAAATGCATAATATTTATAATCACTTTTGCGAGCGACACTAAAAAGATTAAATTTCATGGGTCAACTAGGTACTTCCCTATAAAACTAGGTATGCCTTTTTACAACATTTTATTTAGTTTTACTTGTCCCGTTGCCTGCCTGTAATCTTAAATAAGCCTGAATTCTCGACCCTTCAAAGTTTGATTTCCTGGAAACCGGATGAGACTATCTGTACTATATTCTGACTCTATGACATAAGTACAGTAAAAAAGTAAATCGACAAGTAAAAACAATTAGTAGGTACTAATTTGCTAAAGAATTCATCCATACCACAAGATCTTGAAAAAATAAAAACAAAAAAAAAATATCAAACTATCTGTACCTAAGTATTAATTTTCCTTTAATTTTTGTTTCACATTGTATTATTTAATAATACCTACGACTGAAGAACGACTTGCATCCGTGGTCATGGATAAATTAAAAAAATATATATAAAGTCGTCAATATGTTGATGGTCGTCAATTCCGTCAATGTACTTCACAATGACAGCTATCTCTCTCGGCTGTCATCCTCCCATCCACAGATTGATAAATTCGTATTCGACATTCGTGTCTTGGAACTGTTTAATGTTTACATTATTTTTTTGCACTAATTAATCTATTATAACAACAAACAAACTTCGGTACTCTAATACTGGAATGGTGACTAACTGGCATTGTTTAAAAAATCTTTGAATGCGTAATCATGGATAAATTAACAGTTATATCCGGAACTCTTTTTATGGCAGCAGATGTATTTGCGATTGTCAGCCTTGCAATGCCTGACTGGATTATTACTGATGTTGGAGGTAACTATTTCAATAGCAAAAATAAGGTAACAATTAAATTGCCAAGTAATAGCATGTTGCAGACACGCAAATCATTAGATAATTTTAAAAGAAATGTTATTCATATGTATAATATTGTTTTATTTACAGGGGACACTCGACTTGGTTTAATGTGGTCTTGCATTACACTTTATAATAGACCACAAATCTGTTTTACTCCAGATTTGCAACCTGAATGGCTCCTAGCTTTGATCTGCATTTTTATAGGATGTATTTGTATTACAACAACAGTAATTTTACTAGCATCAAGCCACTTTGATCGTAATGTAATTCCATATGCACGTTGGGTGGGATTTGCTGCAAGTAAGATTTAATTTAATATATGTTTAAAGATTATTTATTTATCATCTGTAAATATATTAAACTAGACAATCAACCCAAAACTTTAAAAAAATATATTTAGCATAAAAAATTAGGTAGGTACTTAGTTATATTCTAATATAAAAAACTGAGATATTGAAAGCATAATTTATAATTTTTTATACCAAATTTATGAAAAACTAGTTTTGTGACTTTCGCTGTGCAAAGTAAGCACCCCCATTTTACCTCTTTTGGGGATACATTTTCAAAAATCCTTTCTTTTTGCTCCCTGTGCAAAATTTCACTTAACCCTTATAGTTCAAGCCCGGAGTTGAAATGTCAGGCTAATGCCTAACATCAGCTTCTCTTTTATAAAAATAACATAATTATTTATAGATAACATGACATGTATTTGTTATTGTCTTAAAAATGTATTATTGTTTTTCTAGTGGTAGTATTCTGCCTTGCTGCTGTTATATTCCCCATGGGTTTCCATGTGGATGAAATTGGAGGACAACCATATCAACTTCCAAACAGCCATCAGGTTGGGATATCATACATACTGTTTGTTCTCTCTTTATGGATTACTGTGATATCTGAGCTTTTTGCTGGTAAAGTTTGCTTACCACATTTTTAAATAGTATCTAGAAATTAGATCTGATAATTTAATCTGTTAACATAATTTAGTAATACAAAAAAAATATTCAACCTCATGTCAATAAAAGACAAGGCCAAAATGAAACTACAGAACATTATTCCAGAGGATGTAAAGCAAGCCAAAAAATGGCATGTTAACTACTATTTGGGCCAATACAGCCAAATTAAGTAGGCATGTACATTTGAAAAAGCAAAGATTAGGCTTAGAAACAAGCCATGAACTAGGTACAAACAATCTAACAATGTTATTATTGTCTATTTTATTTTTAAATCAATATATAATATCGATTGAGATAATATCTGTAAAACCGGTTATTCTTCAGTAAGTATATTATTATATCGTTAATATTGTTAAATTATTTGTAAGTTGCTTGTCAATATTTAAAAATATGTAAAAACGGCGATTGACCATCCATAAGAGATTAGAAGAACACATGTCTTGTTTAGAAAATATAGTACCTATAAAATCACAGAACAGTTATATTTATATTGCGTATTAATAGATCTATCAGCAACATGAGAACTTACATGATGCTATGTACCTATTGTGAGGTGGGGAAATTTAATACCACCAGCAGGGCAAACCGATGTTAGTAAGCCAGATAAGCGAGCGAAATCTCTTATCCTACAACGTTTTACTTAATTTAATGTTTTTTTTTTTAAAATTTCAGATTGCTTCTTTACGATTTTTTTTCTAACGGTAAAGTAATTTCTAAGCGTTTTGAGTAGGTATATAATAAACCCTAAAAAATTGCAGGTAGTAACGGGAGTCAGGTTAATTGTTTCTTCATTGATTATGGAACCCAAGGATAAACTGTAGCAAAAGTTTAGATGTATCATCTATGTTTTGTAAACAAAAATTGAGATTTGTGGAAATCAGTTACCGTACCAATCATCAAGGTATACTGTGGATAAGTATCCACAAGACATCCCTACTAATATTATAAATGCGAAAGTAACTCTGTCTGTCTGTTACATAGCCGCGGCTGGGTATTTCCAGATAAATGCACTAGGTAGTTATTATTTTATTACCTGTCTATTCTAAAATTATAATCCTAACTAATATTATAAATGCGAAAGTAACTCTGTCCGTCTGTTAGGTTTTCACGCTAAAACTACTGGATCGATTTAAATGAAATTTGGTACAAAGCATGAAAGTACGTCTGCTTTACTTTCGCATTAAAGGCTTGCAAGCCTCCTCTCAGGAGGCTAGCCATCCGTCCGGTTTTGCAGTAAAGGCCCATTAGCCAGCCAACTGCGCTTCAGTATTCAGTTCGAAAAAAAAATATACTTTCGCATTAAGAATGTTACCTATATTAGTTACGATTGGACAGGATATAGAAAACAATTGTTTTAAAAAAAGAATGATGTATTTAATTTCATAAACACATAACTATGACAATCAGATAAGTATAGCATGCATTAATTCGTATTAAAATGTGGAATGGAATCTTAAAAACTGTACAATATTTACAAAAAAAATTGAAATCGAAACAATACAACACGTAGAATACTAACATTCATTAGAGTCTTATTAGTTTTTTAAAGTCACTCAGCACTATAGTTTGTTTTGTAAGAACACTAATATTTTCTCCTCTTGTTTGCTTGAAACTCCATGGCCAGGCCAAAATTCTCATCTTGAATCCTTTGTTTGTCCTCGCTGCTGACAACTCTGTATAGTAGTGAGAGCTGAATTGCCGCCTCATCCTAATAAAGCTGATCAAAATTAATGTAACAATAACATGATTCAGGTTACGTCCGCCGCTGGGCTGAATCTTGCGCGAATGTTGTAGTTACATTACCACGCAAGTGTACGCTACCAATACAGGACGGCTATTGAACAGGATATGTTATATATTCGCTACACCTTGGAAGCTGGCCTTGCAATCTATTTGAGTCTGATCGCAACCAGCATAAACAACAGAAAATTGTTTCAAGAACTCTACGGCCTTAGAACTCGACTCAAACGCCAACTCTCGAACGATGAAGTCCACGGGAACATTTTGTCTGTAGCTGCACATGTAAGAAAATGTTAATTCAACATAGCCAGCAAAGCTGGCAAATTCAAATAACAGATGACTTTTATGACGAACTAGATTGAAAAAATAGTTTTCACTCAAGTTTGACAAAAAATATCTGTCGTAAACATTATAAACTAGATTAATAATTTGGCAGAACACATAATTATAATTGACTAAGTGGGTACTATTCTAGTACCTAGGAGGAAATGTTGTGCTTCGCGATTGCATTCGAGAGTAATTCTATTATTAACAACTCTTAATAAGTTAACTATTCAACAGAAGCAGGATGATATTTTAGACAAATCTGTTTAGTCGCTTAGACATGAAATAGTAGGTAACTCTAACATGCATAACATACTACCACCAACTTCGCCTACTTACTTATTTCATTACTAAGATATATAGCAAGACTTCAATTACTTACTCGTCATAATGGACTTAATGACAAATGGCTTATCATCGATAATACTGCTATCGCCATATAACCAACAATGGTTAATGCCACGTAAGTAACTAATTTAACGCCTAACGCCGTTTCTACTATTACATGTAACTAAAACCTAAACCACATATACTGTTTACCACCATTATTTTTTTTAAATTAATTCTTGTGAAAAAGTTGCTCCCGCAAGAGGCAAAAAAGAATCTGGTACATTTTTAATGGTACCTAAGTGATGAGTAATTAAATAATTAATCTTGTTATAATATAGAAATCTGCTCTGGAGCAGGCGCTAATTGATAATATTAGTATTACGATTTATATTACTAAGAAATAAATAATTAAATAACTTAAAAGATTGTTTAATTCATATATATAACAATGCAATGGTTCAATCTTCCAACTAATAATAACTGTCGTAAAATCAATACAGGATCGTAAGTGGCGCTCAAGATTTGAAACAAAACAGTCGTGCTTTAATGTCTAAATTACCACCACCATCATCACAGGCCAGTAGCTTGCCTCTCTAGACCTCATTCTACACTAGCGCATCTAGCGTATTTCTGACACGCGGTGGCCCTCATTGATAGATGTTTTAGACAGTATGTACGTAGAAATTAGATATACTACCAAAATTTCACTTCTTACTATTACATTACGAGGAACGAGTTCAGGTTCATATTGTAAGAAAGTGAGCTAACATTTTATTTTGTTATCAAATATACCATTATAATTTCTGATGCCTTCGCGGTTTTTAACCCCCGACGCAAAAACGACGGGGTGTTATAAGTTTGACGTGTCTGTCTGTCTGTCTGTCTGTGTGTGTGTGTGTGTGTGTGTGTGTGTGTCTGTCTGTGGCATCATAGCTCCCTAACGCATGAACCGATTTTCATTCTGTTTTTTTTGTTTGAAAGGTGTATATGTCGGGAGTGTTCTTAGCTATGTTTTATAAAAATCGTTTCAGTAGTTTAATAATTAGGGGGGGTTGAAGAGGGGATGTAAAAATAAATATCTACAAATATACTCGAGTGGGGTATCCAATGAAAGAGGGTGACGAGTACATTACAAAATTGAAATCATAATGAAAATCGGTTGAGTAGTTCAAAAAATATTGGGAGTGAAAGTGGGGATGGAAAACCAAATGTCTACAAATATACCCGAGTGGGGTATCAAATGAAAGAGGATCGCGTGTACATTACAAAATTGAAATCATAATCAAAATCGGTTAAGTAGTTCAAAAATTATGGGTAGTAATAGTGTAAATGGTAAGCCCAATGTCGAGAAATATACCCGAGTGGGGTATCAAATGGAAGAGGATAACATGTACATTACGAAATTCCATGTGAGATGGAAATTAATTAAAAATAATAATATGTAGTAGGTACCTACGTACCTACTTACAAAAAGTATGAAATAAAAAAATAAATTAAAAATTTAACAAACCCCCGACATAAAAACTAAAAGGCCCTCTAAAAAGTGTAACAATAATAAAATCTTAATATTAGTTACCTAAGTATTAATATTTCTACAAAGAAAACGTCATGTCGGGGGGACCGTAGGTTTAGGTAGATTGTAAATATTAGGTAAGTAAGTACACCTAAATGAAAAGCGGTCCCTCCGACATGACGTTTTCTTTGTAGAAATATTAATACTTAGGTAACTAATATTAAGATTTTATTATTGTTACACTTTTTAGAGGGCCTTTTAGTTTTTATGTCGGGGGTTTGTTAAATTTTTAATTTATTTTTTTTTACACATTGGAATGAAACAACTATTAAAAAAAAAAGTGAAAGTTTTTTTTTAGCGTTAGACTATTGTCAGCTCAGTCGTGCTACAATTATGGAAACTGTGAGAATCCGAAACGTCAGCAAATGAAATAAAATAAAAATACGCGAGTTAAATCCGTTAATAGTTGTTTCATTCCAAATATACCATTATTGGGTTAATTTACGGGATGAACCGTACCCCTCACGTACTTTAAAATAATTCTGCCGGTACATGAGTGACATTTAGAAACAAGCATTTCTAGGATGTAATTACACTTAGGGCCTGTTCCTCAATGTCCAGTATTGTCCAGATATGCTGTTTGCCATTTTTTGATAAAAATTGATAAAGATAGTAATAGTTTAAAAGCCATTAGTCAACTATGAAATTTAATAAATTATCGATCGGGTCCACGCGTCTTCTCTGTCGTTTCGCTCTTGACAGAGCGGTTGTGGTCGCAATGAGGCGTCCACATTAGTGTTAGAGGTGGACATGGCTTTCACGATCTCACGCCATTTCTCCCAATTTGCAGACTGTCGGGTGCATTCCGACACTCGGTTTCCCACTGCAGACTTCACCTGATTAGTCCAATACATAGGTGATCCGCCGCGTGATCTGATTCCCTCCACTTTACCCTGCACGACCAACCTCTCTATGGAGTTGTTATCTCATATATAGATCTGTACTATGGTCGATAGACGCTTTGTGATGCCATGCTCCTGGAGTATGGATACGTTGGTACGGAGCTCTGTCCCTAATATGCCAAGAATCTTCCTCCAGCGCCACATGTCCAGAGCATCTATCTTCCCTTTTTCCAACTCACGCACTGTCCACGTCTCTGCCGCATAACGGAAGATTGGGAATACCAAAGTTCGCATGAGTTTGACTATGGTGGTTTAGGTGATGACGCACACTTTCTTTAATTTGTCTAGCGCGGTTCTAAACAAAACAAAAAAGGTTAACGCCATACGACGCTTTACTGCATCCACGCAGTTACCATTTTCCTTTTTGATTAAAGCTCTAAGATATACGTAGGATTGAACCATGTCGGCGTTCGCAATCTGTGTAACCTCTGGCGAGTTGTTATTGACGCGATCCACGATTATAATCTTGGTATTAATTGGTTAATGTTTAATACAAACGTTAGACTTATGCGCTCCATCCCCACCTATTCGCGAGTAACTGCGACCTCATGCAGGAATTACTTCACAAAATTAAGCACTCTCTAACGTTTGGGTCAACACCATACTTCATAAAATCAGTTATGAATACTATTTGGAGTTAAAACAATATTTTTATCCACTATAAAAGTAGCTAAAGTACAGATAGCTCTACAGTCTACCGGAACTTACTTTGAGAAACAGGCCTTTATCCCTACACTGGTTTAATAAAAAGGGAGGAGTTGCGAAAACCTGATATTGTCAGTCACTTCAATAATTAATCATATAATTGTTCGAATACGTACTTAAGAAAACTGGGTCAACAGGTGAAATGAACCGATCACTCAACCATCAGCTCGCTAATTATTATTAGTTTATTAATTATTAATGATAAAAAGTAGTTTAACTAGGGTTGTCTAACTAAAAAGAGATAATTAACTTTTATTTTTATAGAAGCACGGGTTACATTTAATGAAATTTCCCGTTGGCAAAGAGAACCCTAACCACCGTACGATCTCAACTAGCGGGATCCAAAAAAATAATCAAAATTGTTAGTTTATATTCACGTGCTAGTGCTCGTTAATGTCATGATATATTTGAGTTAAAAAGATTATAATTTCATTAAGTAAATAAGTAACTAAGTTTGGACAAAGACTAATTGATCTAGTAACAAACTAATAAAATCTTGTATTTTGAGTACTAGGCAACATGGAAGGATTTAAAACGAAACCTTAAGCTTCGTATTAACCACTAGGCCTAAAGTACGTTCACTTAAAAAAATCTTAAGTGTGAATAGTTAATAGACATCTCGTGTACCATTTGTGCTCTATTATGCTTTGGGAGATTGTATTTTTGTTATAAGGCTTTGCCAAATTTTTAGCCAGTTTTGTGTTAATTATATATTTTAGGTGTTATTGTCATATTATGGTAATACATATTATTATATAAAATTGAGCCTGCTTTCCACCAATGAACAATGATGCAGCGGTGATGCAGTTAAAGAACATATTATACAACTGGAGTACGCTTCGACATACGTTCGCCTCTGCCAAGATATTTAAGCACAACAATTTTCAAACTGATGACCTTGACAGTCTACAATCAATGTCAAAGAAAAAAATGCTCCCAAAAAATGTCTAACAGTTCTGTGATGTATAACAAAATTGATCCACTCCTTATAGGGAACGTTCTGGAACGGTAGGTGGTAGCAATAAATCGTCAAAAGAGACGCTATGCAACCAGTAAAGGAATTTATGTATGTCATCATATCTTCATTAAGTAAAATAAAATTATACTTGTCATTAATATATTACCTATTTGAAAATATGATAAAAGTTGTAAAATACGGGAACGCTGATAATGTTCTATCTTCTTCTATATCTATCTATATCCGTATATTTATATATCTATATTATTATCTTTTCTATCTTATCTTCATATTTATTTCTTCTATCTATCTTTATAAAAGAAAGTCGTGTTAGTTACTCCGTTTATAACTCAAGAACGGCAGAACCGATTTGGTTGAAAATTGCTGGGGATGTAGCTCGGAAACAGGAAAAGGACATAGGATACTTTTTATCACGTTCCAGTGAAAAAAAAATATAATGACAGCTGTCAAATCGATTTTTTGCCGGGTGGGACGAAGTCTGCCGGGACCGCTAGTAGGTATATATCTATATATAAAAGAAAGTCGTGTCGTTACTCCATTTATAACTCAAGAACGGCTGAACTGATTTGGCTGAAAATTGGCGGGGAGATAGCTTAGAGCCAGGTTAAGGACATAGGATACTTTTTACCACGTTTCAGTAAAAAAAAAAAGAAAAAAATATTAAGCTCATTTGTTAAAAATAGTATAAACAAAACGCAACATTGACAACTGTCAAAACGATTGATTAATGCAGGCTGCAGCGCTTCTTTGCCGGGCAGGATGAAGTCTGCCGGGACCGCTAGTATATATATTATTATTATATAAAAGAAAGTCGTGTTAGTTACTCCGTTTATAACTCAGGAACGGCTGAACCGATTTGGCTGAAAATTGCTGGGGTTGTAGCTCAGAACCAGAAGAAGGACATAGGATACTTTGTATCCCGTTCCAGTAGAAAAAAAAAATCAGCTCAAATTTTAAAAATAGTTTAACAAAACGCAACAAAGACGATAACAATTATTTTGACATAGATCTGTGTGTCATTTTTTGTACCTCATTTCCCCTTTGAAAGTGTTTTAACCATTTGTACGAGAATTAGAGTCGAAGGATTCTCCAGTTGTATAATATTATGCTCTAAGGCGATCCCTAGTAAAGATGAAATGATAAGATGATGATGTTATTAAGATGACGATATTTTTAACTTTTCCAATATGAAGCACATCAATGTGATATATACATATATATAACAAGGACAAATAATAAAGATGGACATACGACTTGATAATGTATCTGAGGTACATCTTCCTTTCCCTTTCCACAAACCAGTCCATCAAGTAGCCAGCCATTAACGGTGCCGTTTTGTACAGCAAAAAGAATTTATGTAAATTTCCAGTCGCCCATGCACACCTGGTGTCAAGAGCATGTTTGATACATTCGTTCATTCTGTCTTCTTCAGAAATAAACTGAAATATTGTCGTTAAATCTGAAACAAATAAAGCATATTTGATAACTCTTACCATATAATTCATTAATAGTCTATTATTAATTTCAAAATATACCAACCTAATGTGTTTTTTGTAAAAATATAATACAATATTCTGTATGCAGTAAACTCGGCTGCATTAGATCTGCTCTCTGGTAACTCACTATATAACATTTTAAGCTGTGTCTGACATTGATTGAATTCTTCGTGATCACCTCTTTCTAAAGCTATCCGTGCATGGGTCTCATACACTTCCACAGTAAAACCGTCCCGTATGCCTTGTACCTTAAAAAAAATTGTTTGTGGCTTACAATAAATTACTACCAAATTAATTATATTTTTTTATTGATATGAATTTTACAGAACAAACCAAGTGATTCAGCTAATTTAGTTTATTTTACAAGGTCGCAGCATCATAGAAGCTTGAAACACTTGTAAATATTTATGTGATAATTAATAAATAAAGATTAAGCTAGGTCATAGATTTAAAGCTTTAGCGTTTGACTATTGTCAGCTCAGTCGTGCTATGATTATGGAAACAGTAAGGAATCTGAAACATTAGGAAATTAAATAAAATATGGGAGTTAAATCCGTTATTAGTTGTTTCTTTCCTATGTGATTTTGTATTTTACATGTCTACATGCTACACACATAACATGTAAGTGTGTTAAACATGCGACTGCTCTATTTTAAAAGTTAAGTGCAAATATAATCCTCAAGTAACTTGCTTAAATAAAAATATGTCAAGAATCATGACTGGATCAAGAAACAAGATATAATAAAAGATATCTTCCAAATATACTTACAGTTAAATCTTGTCTTATTGATTTAAGTTGATCACAGGCATATCTGTAATCTTGTTTATCAATCCATCTTTCTTTTACATTTCTTAGTGAGCTTCGCAATACAGGTACTGGCCTCACTTCACATGCTTCAGGTGCTTTTGTTAACCGCAAGAACGACTTCTCAATATCCAAGCATGTACCAACTATGTGCATATTATTCATTTCATAGTCTCCTTCAGTATCCTGGATGATGGGTTTACCAAACGTAGGCTCTGGTCTCCTAGAACTTACCTGAACAGAGCTAGCTATGGAAGGAACAATGGCAGAATTCCCAAACCTCTCTGCACGCTTTTGAAGCTTTTCTGCATTACCTTGAACATCTTCCACAACAAAGTGACTATAAGTAGCTTTCTTTTTTTGATTTTTATTAATTTTGTTTTGTTTTTTAAGATCAAAAGATAACCTATCTTTAATCTTTTGCCTACCCTTGTTCTTAAATGTTTTTTTAATCTCTTCCACATCATCACTGGAAGCAGAAGATGAGCTGCAATTAAAGATTGATCTGCTTTAAAAATAATATAAAAGTTATATTAATAATAAAAATTGAGACTATAAGGAAAGTAAATAATCATATCACACTTGCTCACCTTTGTCTTTTCCTCGAAGGGCTCCTCGATTTGGACCTACTCCTAGAATGTTGACGGCGCCTTCTTTGAGGAGTGTCTTTATGGGCAGTAAAACGTCCAGCTAAACCAGTTTTTGCTTTAGTTGGTTCTGGCACACTGTCAGACTTCTGGTATAATGATAAAGTACCTCGAACTGGTTTAACAGACAAGTTATTACGCTCACTGTGAACACTAGGAATTGGTTCATCATCCCAATTTCTAGTCCAAATTTCATCTTTATTTGCAGCAGCTGTAATACGGCCTTTTAAGCATATATCAATTTGATCTCGATCAAAACCTGTTTTACATTTTTCATAACACCTTTTGATATACCGTTCAAGGCTTTCCGGCCATGATCCTGGAGAGGACTGACAAATAGAAGATGACTTCAAAAGTTCTGATGAGTGACAAGAATCTTGTAAAGTAAGACTCTTTTCTAGAGTTGATTCTCCATAATCTTTAGGTTCCCCTGGTGGTTCTGGGATATCATCAGTAAGCAGTGGAGGAGGCATCGGAATATCGAGAGGTGGGGGAGGAGGAGGAGGAGGTTTGGGTAAATCTGGTGGAGGACATAGTGGCAATGGAGGGGGATGGTCTGGCAATGGAGGTAACATAGTGTTAGATATAAAATCGAAATTATCGTTAATTGAGTTGTTCATATTATTCTTTTTACGTTTCTTCTTTGAACCAAGGCTATTATTAGCCAAAAGTGGATTTTCATTTGGAGGAATCGGAGTAGACTTTCTATTGCCATTAAGATTAAATCTGATAGGAGATTGATTAAAAAACGGACGATTTGTGTCTAGGGGCGACATACCTAATAAGGGGCTTGGCTGGTTAGGTTTCTGTAAAAACTGGTGACGTACGAAATCAGATTTAGCATCATGATTTTGTTGGAATTGTTGTACACCATTGTTCATTCCGGTGTTGCTTCCCATTTGGTTAAAGTACTGATTATAATAGGGTGGATACATACCACCGGGGTAGCCTTGATATTGGTTATAAATACCATACATCCACGGATTGTGATTTGGTGGCATTCCATTCATTGTTTGTATAGGTGGTTCCTTGGAGCTATTTTCAGCCATTATTCTAAAATAATTTAGGTATTACCTATGTTGGAAATAAAAATCGTAATTGTTACGCACACGACAAAATGGCGACTGTTGACCCAACAAAGAGGAAGGAAGAGATTGAATATTTTCCCGCCCAACGGCAGCACTTCTACCTTATAACTCTTTATAAAAATAAAACCTCTACGAGTATAGTCTCTCAAAATTACTTCGATGAATTGGTAAATCTTTAAATACGACACAGAAACGTTCACAACATATTTAAATTCACACAGGAGTTTATGACATGATTGCAGATTGACACAACTGACGTCTGACCATTGACCTTTATAATAGGGACAAGGCATATTGTTCTATACGTACAATTGCTTATATAAATAGCATCCATTTTGAAGGCATACACATAAACATATATCTATCTCGTTCTTACTCAGCACTGTAACTCGCAGGAAAAAAATATAACACTATTTCAGTGCGTACATAAACTGACATAAAGTGAAACATGAATTTCCCTAAATACCTAATGAGGCCGAAAATCCGCCATGTTTAGCGCACCAAATGTCATTGTCAGTCAGTTCCGGTGGTACTTGTCTTGTCAAAAAGCCGTGGTGTAAATCAAAATAACTAATTATCTTTCTATATATTGCTTGTAATTTAAAATAATTGAAGCTAAAAGTAAATAATTACGTTGCAAATATGCCAGTGTGTAGTGTAATAGGGTGCGGCAAAAGAAAAACACAAAATCAGCTATCTTTAACCATGCACAGGTATGCTATAAATAACATTAAAAATATTGGTTATTGCTTTTGTTACCGGGAAAATAAAGAAAGATTTACATTATAATTAGCAAGGTTCTTATGTGCGGTTATAGATCATGAATGGATTTGACTTATTTAACCATATTTTTACGTTTAAATATTGTTAATTTATTAGCTAGGGTTGTAGATTATTTATCGACTTTGATATCGATTTACTTACATATGACATGATAAAATATTTTTATTTTATCATTAAAACATATTTTATAGGATCCCAAGAAATTACTATAAAAAGAAAAAGTGGCTGGAAACATATGAATGCTTGCAGTTCAGTACTAGTACTTATTGAATTACTTAAAATTAAGTACATCTAAATTTGATCGCCTACACATAAATATAGTGTATTCAATTATAATATTTTTTTATTTCAGAACCAAACTCAAAAAATAAAAAATCTTGAAGATAAATGTGATTTTTTAAAGAAGAAAATAAAAGTATTAAATGAAAAAGTGCGGCGGCAAAAGAAAAAAATTGCAGAGTTCCAGAATATTATAAAAGACCTACAGGAGAGGAACCTTGTCAACAACGAAAACTCTATAGTTTTAGAAGCCTGCGCAGGTCCTAACGACTTTTTAAAGAGGCAAATTTTGAAAAGTGAAGGAAAAACCAAAAAAATAAAAATACGCTAGTTAAATAAAAAAAATTATACCTCATTGAGTTTATTCTCGATTCTTCTCAAGAGGTTTTTTTTTTGCTGAATCGAAAAAGAATATTAATTTTAACGTTGACATTCACAAGTGCCTGTAAGAGCCTAGACTGAATAAATGATTATTTGAGTTTGAGTTTGAGTATAGTTGTTTCATTCCAATGTGTAATAACCGCGAAGGCATCAGAAATTATTATTTGTCAGTCACTGAGTTGTTAAACGACAACTTCATAAAATCGTCATATCGTTTACTTGGCAAATTTGAAGCACGATCTTATCTTGGATTTCCCACATCTAAATCAAAGTATCTTTGCACATAACAATATACTTACTTCCTATTAAAGTATTTATTCTACAAATGATTTACTCAATAATGTTTAAAATAAAATGAGCCAAGAACGTTTATCGATAAAACCTAATAACATTAAAATCTTTTGGGCAGCACTAAAACCGCCATGTTTAGTGGCCAGATGACGTCACAGTGGCACGCATTTCTTGTTGTTGTTTCAGTGGTGTGCGTCTGACTCTGACTGAGTCTGACAGCTCTGACACTGTAGAAAGTTGACTGTTGTACGACACTGTGTACGTACCTACGCTTAGAGGCATAATCACATAGACTTCTATAATATGGACAAGGCATATTGTTCTATACGTACAATTGCTTATATAAATAGCATCAATTTTGAAGGCACACACATAAACATATATCTATCTCGTTCTTACTCAGCACTGTAACTCGCTGGAAAAAAATATAACACTATTTCAGTGCGTACAGAAACTGACATAAAGTGAAACATGAATATCCCTAAATACCTATTGAGGCCGAAAATCCGCCATGTTTAGCGCACCAAATGTCATTGTCAGTCAGTTCCGGTGGTACTTGTCCTGTCAAAAAGCTGTGGTGTAAATCAAAATAACTAATTATCTTTTAATATATTGCTCGTGATTTAAAATAATTGAAGCTATAAGTAAATAATTACGTTGCAAATATGCCAGTGTGTAGTGTAATAGGGTGCGGCAAAAGAAAAACACAAAATCAGCTATCTTTAACCATGCACAGGTATGCTATAAATAACATTAAAAATATTGGTTATTGCTTTTGTTACCGGGAAAATAAAGAAAGATTTACATTATAATTAGCAAGGTTCTTATGTGCGGTTATAGATCATGAATGGATTTGACTTATTTAACCATATTTTTACGTTTAAATATTGTTAATTTATTAGCTAGGGTTGTAGATTATTTATCGACTTTGATATCGATTTACTTACATATGACATGATAAAATATTTTTATTTTATCATTAAAACATATTTTATAGGATCCCAAGAAATTACTATAAAAAGAAAAAGTGGCTGGAAACATATGAATGCTTGCAGTTCAGTACTAGTACTTATTGAATTACTTAAAATTAAGTACATCTAAATTTGATCGCCTACACATAAATACACTATATTCAATTATAATATTTTTTTATTTCAGAACCAAACTCAAAAATAAAAAATCTTGAAGATAAATGTGATTTTTTAAAGAAGAAAATAAAAGTGCGGCGGCAAAAGAAAAAAATTGCAGAGTTCCAGAATATTATAAAAGACCTACAGGAGAGGAACCTTGTCAACAACGAAAACTCTATAGTTTTAAAAGCCTGCGCAGGTCCTAACGACTTTTTAAAGAGGCAAATTTTGAAAAGTGAAGGAAAAACAAAAAAATAAAAATACGCGAGTTAAATATAGTTGTTTCATTCCAATGTGTAATAACCGCGAAGGCATCAGAAATTATTATTTGTAAGTCACTGAGTTGTTAAACGACAACTTTATAAAATCGTCATATCGTTTACTTGGCAAATTTGAAGCACGATCTTATCTTGGATTTCACACATCTAAATCAAAGTATCTTTGCACATAACAATATACTTACTTCCTATTAAAGTATTTATTCTACAAATAATTTACTCAATAATGTTTAAAATAAAATTAGCCAAGAACGTTTATCGATAAAACCTAATAACATTAAAATCTTTTGGGCAGCACTAAAACCGCCATGTTTAGTGGCCAAATGACGTCACATTGGCACGCATTTCTTGTTGTTGTTTCAGTGGTGTGCATAATCAACATATTTATGCTCTAAGTACGTACGCAACTAACTACGTTTTTTTTTTTTTTTCTGAGTGATCTACAGTTGGCCCTGGGGCCGTTACTGCTACACCGGATGAAAGGGGAGCGCTCCGAGGTGCGCTCACCATGCACTAACTACGTATATATTATAATTATGATAGAAATGGCTTGACTACGCTACTTGTGCTACACCTCGCACTGCTGCTCACGTTGCCGCTATGTTGCCTTGTGTGGCCACACACTGCTCTTAACGCATTTCGTCACGACTATTTCTACGTATACCTATGTTTTCAAAATGGATGTAAAAAATATTGTAACGTGCGTGCTATGTATAAAAAAATCTAATTTATTTTATTGGAATGAAACTCGGGTACCTATCTTATTAGCAAATAGAGCCCTTGCCGAACAAAAATGTTAATTTTCTTGACTAAACGTTATACAAGCCTAATTCTCATTATTGAGCTATTGTACATAATGATATTATATTCTATATCATTATACGGACAAGTTTAAATTTACTAGCTATAACCTACTAATCTATACTCATATTATAAAGCTGAAGAGTTTGTTTGTTTGTTTGATCGCGCTAATCCCAGGAAGTACTGGTTCAAATTTAAAAAATCTTTTTTTGTTGGATAGACCATTTATCGAGGAAGGCTTTAGGCTATATAACATCACGCTGCGACCAATAGGAGCGAAGAAATAGAGGAAAATGTGTAAAAAACGGGGAAAATAGCTATTCTACTGGCAGAAGCTAGTACTATATATAATGTAAACCGGGCATTCGAATCTAAATTGCTTAGTAACATGACATTGACAACTGACATCCATTATCTCCTGAATTCTCCTGCCTGACAGAACAGTGGGGGAGGATATGAGACTATGAGAAAACAAAAATTTTGCCGTTTTGATAACACCACAAAATAATCCATTTCTTAAATAGGAAACAGTTTAGTACTCATAATTTTATCCCATAGAAGACGTACCTACCTGAGTTATTTACAATTTCTGTAAAAGAAAGTTCAAGCAATTGTATTTTATTTACAACATCATAGAAACAATAATAACTATATTCGACATTATGGATTTATTAAAAACACCATCTATGCAGTCATTAGTAGACTCTGACTTAGAGTCGGTAGACAGTCTTCAGTATATGGATTTTGAAGAAGTAAGAATTTTCTTTAATTATAATTATCTTTGTGCGCTTCTTTGTCTTTTCACAATGCCCTAGTATTTTTTAAGTTCTAAGTAGGTGTCTATTTATAATTAATCTACTTCTTAAATCTTAAGCTTGATAACATGAATGAAATTCTAAAAGTTTAGTTGTACAATTTTTTGCGTCTTGTTTGTACTTTTCTGATAGATAAGTTCCAAGTGGCTTACTCGCAACTTGGATATTGTCAAGTATTTCGATTTTTATCAGGCACGAGACTCAAACAATATATTTTAACAAAATTAGGTAATGCTTGATTTGATAAATGGTAGTGAAATAGATTATTGGTATTCACTCGTTATATATGTACACTTATTGGAATGAAGCAACTATTAACGAATTTAACTCGCGTATTTTTATTTTATTTGCTGATGTTTCAGATTCTTTACAGTTTCCATAATCATAGCGTAACAATAATCAAGCTGACAATAGTCTAACACTAAAGCTAATAGTTGTTTCATTCCAATGTGTAATAACCGCGAAGGCATCAGAAATTATTATGTACACTTAGTTTATTACACAAAACAGGTAACACCTTCAAACTCATTAAGAAACCATATGGGGGATTGGGTTTAGAGCTCCATAGTTGCCTAATTACAATATGAACAGTAGGTACTTTTTTTTTTAGATAGAGATAGTGGTAAATTTAAGTAATTTTCTGAATCTACCTAAATGTTTAGATTTATCTGGTTCCATCTCTTTAGCTGTAAGTTATTAACTTGCAAATAGCTTATTCAGAATTTACATGTACCTACACTATAATTAGGTCAGGATCATAATTAGCTAGCATTCTAAACACCTATATTAAGAATTACTTTTTAATTTCAGTTAGATGAAGTAGAATATGCCTTACCAGTGAGTGAAGCGCCTACTCTTGCTGAAGTGTTACTGGCAGAAGACGAAGGAGAAGCTAAAATACCATTTAAACCTATTCAAGAACCTACAAGCTGTTCTGCTGTGCAAGTAGATTTTCTGCAGGCAGTGTCTCAGCAACTTTTACATGCTCAAGTATTTTATATATATTTTTATTGCCTATTTATTAAATATCTACTGGATACTCTGGCTCACGGCATCTGTTTTCGTGAGCGTAGGCATAAAGCAAAGCAACACCTATCAGCATGCACGCCGCCGCATTGGCCGGGTGTAGTAAAAGTGTACCAAGTCTGCTACCTATAAGTAGCGATTTAACAAGCTATAATAGAAAACTTACATTGCTATGTTGCTGATTCGATGTTTGTTATGTTATAATGTTAATAAAATTTTAAGAGAAAGAAATTTATCTTTGAGAAATAATAAATGTTTCAAATCTTAAATGTACTTAAATAAATAATTGAAAAAATTTACATCTACTCATCTGGTCCCAAAGTAAGCTTATTCTATGTGTAGATCCTATGAAAATGATTTAATAGGTACCTAAACATAAATCATCTATGACTACTGTATCATGTATGATAAGTAGGCATCTCTGATTCCGGTACAAATGCTTAAACCTATCCAATTTTATAAGAAAGGTATTCTTATTAGTCTTTTGTTCAATAATGAAAGCATAATGAAATGGATACCTAGTAGTACCTATCTACGGAACCCAAAAAATATTATCACATTTCGAATATTGCTGCAAAAACCAAAAGACAACTAGGTAAGTACCTATATACTATGACTACTGTTTACTAACAGCCTAATAGTTTCAGGCATTCTCAACATCTTCCCAGGATGCATTCATTTTGATAAAATGGTGTCCTTTAAATTTTATTTATTGAAAGCTGGTAAAAATTAGCGAAGTAGGTACCAACCTAATTGTCTTTGCATCCTTTTTGGTAGACCGTAACAAATATACTTAGTTAAAGACAGACACGTGCAGTGAGAGGAATGTAAGTATGGCGTCAGGGTAGGCACTCCATACATTAGTGACACTGTATCTGCATGGAATGCACGGCCCTTGGTTTAAGATAATTAATTATTTTTAAATCATTTTCAGGATAGATCATCAGCTGGGGCGGCTACTGCTCTCAGTGTAGGTTCTAATGGAAAATTGACGGTAGGCACGGCTCATGGTCATCTCCTGTCATTCTTTGATCAAACATTACGATGGGTGTGTGATGCTAACACGGATCGTGGAGCTGTGTCTTGCTTGGCTTACAATCAAGACAGTACACGCCTCCTTGCAGGATACGCGAGAGGCATGATTTGTCAGTACGAAAGTATACGAGGAATAGTTTTGAGACGCGTGACTTTAGGTGGTGAATTATGGGGAACTCTTCGCGTGACATGGGCTGGCAATTCAGGTCTTGCCCTCGACACAGGTGGATCCGTGTGGCTGATCAAATTTTCTCGACCATTGGGAGTGCGATCTGCTCGAGCGTCATGCTTGTTTTCTGGTGCACGAGGAGAAGTCGTGGCAATGGCAGCCCGAGACGCTCGTATTTTAGCTTTAGCGACGTTGTCTCGAGTTATTATCGTGGCCGGCGGCCGCGCAGCGGGAGTGCGCCTGGGCGGCCCTCCTGACACCTTACCTGTGTTAGCATGGAGCGACGCCGATGAACGAGTACTGGTTTGCGCTCGATCAAAAACATTACAATGGCTAGCTGTAAACGTAACAGGAACGACTATACAATTGCGACCTGTACATAAAATGGATTTGAAGTCTTCGCCTTTGTGGTTGGGATGGCTCGGTGGCAGTCTCGCTATTTTCGATGCTGATGAAAATCTTCGATTGTGGGGCGAGGATTATGATAAACCTCTAGACCTATCACAAATTGAACCAGTATATGCATCTGCTTTCTTTAAGGTGAGTTGAGTGAGGCAAGAAGATTCACTGACGTATTAATTACGGCATGATAAAGTAATATCACGTAAATTTAATATGGTTGGTGGTAATTTCAAATTATCATTTTATTTTTCTAGGGCCTTTGGACCGACGGACGAGTTTCTCGAGCAATGTGTATGGCAGGTGGCAGCGCTTTGGGGGGTGCTTGCGTGTCAGAAGGCACCCTTTCTTTATTGGGTCGAAAAGGCGTGGTGCGCGTCCGCCCCCGAGATCTCCTGGCAAGAGCTCAAGCCTCAATGTTGGCCTGCAAACACTCTCAAGCATTAAGACTACTCTGTTTAGCTCATGGACCTGAAGCTCGAGATCTTGCTAACTCATTTATCGTCAATATTTCTGACAGACCACATTTACTCAGCAATAAAATTCTAGCTGATCTATCCATCAAAGTATGTTTGAAATTCGATTTAGGGTGGGTATTTTATATAAAGTACCTACACATATGTCGTATTAATCTTTAGCGAGTTGTAATTTCTTTAAGGCAATCAGACTAACATAAGCATTATTATGGTACATAATTATGATATTATATAATATATACCTTTCCTTTTTAGCAATGAACTGTGGTCAAGTCTATGGGAGCAATGTGCTAATGAACAAGTGTTCGTGGAAGCGTTAGGAGAAGCTGCAGTACGTGGGGAATTGTCTATCGCTCCGCCATCGCCCGACTATTCTCAAGAGCTGATAGAACGATTAGCTGACTGCGACCCCGGTTTGGTAGAGCGAGTGGTCGCTTCCCTTCCCCTTACATCGTTAGACCCACATCGAGCGAGCGTCTTCACAAGGAACAAGAAATTGTGGCGCGGCGTTGGAGCGATCGCAGCTGCACTGGGTAATCTTATTGGCGAATTGAAATAAGCACAATAAACTTAAAAAAACTAATAGTAATCCTGAAAACAAACGCTTGTGTGTTTATTTTCAGAATTTTTATTCCGAATTTAATACGGATAGACTATAACATAATATAGTAAGGTTGAGATCAGCTATTGGTATTCAACCCGTTGTCCTCCGAGTGTTTATAGCCCGCTCGATATAGCCATTGTTATTATTATAATAAGGGCTATCATACTTACCTTTACCTACTGCTTAAATATGTATTTTGTGACCCGAAAACTAGATCTGGCTGGTTTATCCTAATTTATAATATTATAACCTAACCTGTCCGTCCGTTTCGCTTTCACGCTAAAACTACTGATTTAAATGAAATTAGGTACACAGATAGGTTAGAGCCTAAGAAAGGATATATGCTACTATTAATTGCGAAAAAAGGGTTGAAAGGGGGATGAAATATTGTATGAAATGCTACACGGACGGAGTCGCGGGCAATAGCTAGTATGTAGGTATTTATTAATATTATAGTGCGTTAAAATATTGTTTATACCTATTGGTTAAGGTATCATGACGATGATGGACGATGAAGATAGGTATGTATATTTTATGTGGGAAAACAATGAATGCAATCAGGAGTCTTTAACGGAATATTCATATATAATAGGAAAATATTCTAGTAAGTTATCATATTGGCCATAAATGTGGTTTATGTGGTGTTATATTATTTCTACGCATGTCGTACAGGCGGTCCTAGCGGTGCGATGCGTGAATTGGTTACGCACGTGGCGGCGGAGTGTCGCGGCGGCGAATCGTGCCGGTGCGGCGGAGGCGCGCTGCTGCTGGCGGCGGCGGACGCGCTGGCGGGCCGCGGCGCCGGCGGCCGCCCGCTGCCGGACCACGCGCAGCCCTCCGCGCGCCACGACGCTCTACACGCGTTGCTCGCCGTTGACGTAAGCACGATACCAACTCTGTCCGTACCTAAGCTCATTGACTCATAGTTTAGTCATAACAAGAAGACTCGGCGGTCGTGACCGTGGCCGTGACCGAGTTGTTGCTATAGGACATCCTGCAACCGGGAGATTACTAGTAGACTTGAAAAAAAACTTATTTAATATTCCGGTTATGCATACATATTTAAAATTTCAACACTTTAAAACGATATTATTGTAGGAGTTTGATTTCCCCATAAGTTAATGCTTCCAACACTTCAAGTATCATAATTTAGGTACAACGCGTAATGCAAAAAATAATGGCGTTTTTAAAATTATTTCATAATTTCTATAGCGAGCGCGCAAGTAGAAATTTTTAGGAATCGTGTATTTAAGTATATAATTGTTAAGTACCTGCTAATTATAATTTATTCCAAAGTCAACATTCTATTTTCTACACTTCTTTCAGAGTAACACCGGGCGGTCGCCGCTACGCGTCCTGGCGGAGCACGACGCGCGCGCTTGCGTGCGGCTGCTGGAGCAGAGCGCCCGCGACCCGCCCTTCGCCGGCCCGCTCGGCAAGCAGAACCGCCTGCGGGTCGCGCGCGCCTTGCTCCACTTCGCCGCCGAGTTGCAGGTATATAATAAAATTATATGGGTAAACCGTTCCAAAGTAACATCCATATTTATGAAATTGTTTCTTAGCTTTTTTAATATAGATAGCTACCAATATTAAACTTTAAATAATAGATATACCTAACAAATGTAATGGATATACCTACCTAACTCCCGTATATAAATTTCTCTAAAGATTTATATAAATCTGTGTGTACTGATATTTATCTCCAGGAAGCTGAGGAGCGGGCTGAAATACTGGAATTTATTACCGGACAGCTGAACACGGGAGCATTACCAGCCGATCGTGAAGTAACGAGTCGAGCGCGAGAACTGGCGGCTTCAACGCCAGGCGAGCGCGCCGACCGCGCCTGGCTCGCACTGCTTCTGCGCGCCCCGCCTGCCACTGCCAGAGCTGTGGCCGCCGGAGCAGCGGCAATCGGAGCAGCGGCAGCTGGAGCAGCGGCCGCCGATGCAGCAGCCGCAACTGCAGCTCCTCGCAACGCCCTCGCGGCGCAACGCGCCGCCGCCGCCGCCGCCACGCGACCTCGCGTGCTCTGGCGCCTCGACGCCCTTCTGGATAACCACCAGGAGGCACTCGCGCAATTTTTCCAAATCGAATGTCCTTCCAACACCGATCTCGACGAACTCTTCGAGTATCTTCATTCACGGATAGAATCGGACGGCGTGATTAGACAAATCGAGAGCTATCTTTCAATTCTAATCGAACTACGGCCGCGGGCGGCGGCGGCTCTGATCACCGATCGACTGGCCGACGCCGTCGGGCCGACGCTTCGATCCGGCGGCGGCGAGCGTGCCGTCGAATTCGCGGAGAGTCTTCTGGAATCGGGACGGCTTAATGAGGATGCGGCCCTCGCCCATCTCCGAAACTTGTGCGTACTGAGTGCGGAGAGGGCACGAAATTTTCTTGTCAAAAATGTTGGCCTCGTCCGACCGGAGCACGCCCTCGCGATCGTCCGCGAGGCAGGAGCACGACGCGCGGAACCGGTCTGCCTCGAAGCGACCGGCGACCCGGAGACGGCGCTCGGCGTGCTCCTCGAGCTGGTCGCGGCGGGACACGGAGAGGAGCGGGCGCGACTGGTCCGGGAGGCGTGCGAACTGTGCACGCGAGTCGCGTCGAGCGTGCCGGCGGCGACGGCTTCGGAGATGTGGGAACGGCTTCTGAAACACGGCGATGACCCACCACCTACACTGTTGCTAGAGGCGGCGGCGTTCCTGCCAGTGGAACGGCTCACAGCGCACATGGCGGGCGCGCCGCGATCCGCGCTGGCGGTGCTGTGTGCGGCGAGCGGCGGGCGGCAAGTGTGGGCTAGCGCGGTACGCGTGGCCGCGCGGGAGGCGCACGAGACTCTGGCGCGGACCATGGCGCAGGCGAGGCGCGGACTGGCGGTGCGCGGCCGGTGCGTGCGGTGCGGCGGTGCGCTGGCGGGCGAGATGTGCCGCACGACACATTGCGCGCGCGCTTGCCACGCCACCTGCGACGCCGGCGTCGCCTGCGTCGCCTGTGGCCGCAGACTGCCCGATGCAGTGTTCACAATGCCACCACCACGTTTAACGCGAACACCTGTGCCTTTCCTACAAGAGCATAAGTTACAATTGGTGGCTCCTCCTAGACCAGATCTTGAAGGTGTAGTATAGGGTAGAGTAAAGACCTTGTAGATATATTTTATGTACTACATTACGATTTATAATACACAACATATATACTGGAAAAGCTGGCCTCTGTTTGCTAATTAGTTTTTTACGCCGCAATGCCGGCCATAGCCATCTTAAAAAAGTTAACTAATAATACAATTTAATTTTCAACGATTACTTACTATTAAAAAATTGGAAAAGGAGTGAAAGGATCCCGTACCGATGTACCAATCACTGAAATTAATCGAGATTGATTTTACCCATCTGGTATCATTCGGTAACAAAGTACATAGTTAGTAAGTTATGTAATAAAAAAATCCAGTAAGTAAAGTCCCTTACTTTAATTTTAATGGTAGTTCTGATACCCAAAAATACGCTGTTACTACTTACTACCCTCTGAATTCTATCATTCGGTACTGGAGGACGAGCTGCTAGAAAGACGAATAAAATGTACAATTCATTAATAACTATGTGTTTATTATGACTATATATATACAGACTTAAAACATGAAATATATCGGACACATATATAGTGACAGGGGAAGATTTTTTATTGTGGACTTAAGTTACTTACATAATAAAGTATATATCAAATTTGTCATATCTGACGTGTCTTTTTTACCTTAAACCACGCGCTTAATACTCCAAAACAACTTATTATATATCCAAGAATCCGTTAGATTTAAAGTTTGTATCGTAGTTTTTTTTAAATGCTTTATAATTATAAAAGTGAAGTTATAACTCCACTCAGATCACTCTAAAATCGTTGTTAAAAAAAACATTTAGGTATTCGAATAATTTATTGTTATTATTTATATCATGAATTAATAATGTTCTGTATTATTTCTTATTTCGTAGTAAATGTATAAATAAAACTTTGTTTTTTTTTTTTAACTTTTTAACTAAGTATGTCATGAAAACCACACATTTTCTTCATGGTATAAAAAAATGTTTTTGCAAATATTGTAGAGAATTTAACCACAATATTTCAATACATATGAATAGCATAAAACTTATAGGAAACCAAATTTTCGCAATATATGTGTAATAAATAGATTTTTCTTTTTACCTTTTACCTCGGAAAATCTGAAGACGCGGATACCCTACGATAGGATTTGACCAAGTTTTGGAGTTGTAATAAAGGTTTATATAAATTAATAGCCAACTATCTGCCATTCCGAGATTCTTGCCCTTAATTGACTAATATTCCTGGATTATTATTTTAAAACCCGCTCTAAGTTAATGAAATTCCTAACCATGTATGTACCTGATTGAATAATTTGTAAACCTTTTTAGATTACCTGACATGAGACTTCTTACTCGTCAAAAACATCGTTGACGCTACTTGCGTTTCTTTTAGTCGAAATGAGAAAAAAATATATGGACCTTAAAAATTAAAATTATATAAAAATAACAGGATTTAATTAAAAAATGCTTATTAATATATTTTTGGAAACGAATGTCGGGAAAAATACCGAACATTAATCTTCGGCCAGCTAAATGCTTAACCATTAGAAAAGAGAAACCTGTAAAGCATTTGAGAACAATTAATAAATTTTAGTTACCTGGGCTCATGCTAACCTTACTGGATAGTATGCGTACTTACTCCCATGTACAAAACAAACAATAAAAATGTAAATACAATATGATTACTTAACTAATGAAAGGAAAAGGGCATTTTTTTTAAGCCACTGTATTATTTCTAGGAAATTAAAGGGACTCGAGACTAGATAGACATATAATAATATATATATACAATATTACTAGCACCCAATGCTAGAATATAATGTAATTTATTTAAAATGTCGTCCATAGGTACATTCACAATAGACTTAACAAAATAATTAACCTCTTAATATCGTTTAAACTAATAGTCACACACTGCAAATTAATCTTTCAAAAAAATAATAATATTAAGAGCCTGTCACACAACATCAAGGGTAACAACCGTGAAAGCAACAAACATATACTTAATTTTACATTTTTTACAAGAATGAAGTAGGATTTATTGGATGATAAATATTGTAACCCTGAAATTGGATCACTGTTACACATACCGCATGTGTTATAACATCTAAACTTTTATTATAATTTATTTTTACTAAACTATATGTCTATAGTGATAACTTAAGGTTTTTGTGAGTAAAATAGGAAAAGTGAATAAAAATCTTTTCTTTTAAACATTACTCTAGACCTCTAGGAGGGATAGAACGAATGTTTTAGAATCGCGTGAAAGCATCTGCTACTGTCGCTCTAACTCATTACAAATGTAAAAAAAATATTGACAGTGACTTCTGCTTTCTCGTACTACAAAAACCTTACGTGCTAGCCGAGTTGAAAGCAACAAATATTTATATATTTATAATAATATGGTGATAAATGCTAAACTAATTCTTATCCAATTAAATCAAAATAAAATACTATAAAGTTAGTCAACCACTGTTTCACTCAAAAGTCTGTTTAAAATAGTTATGATAAAGAAAGGGAATTGTTGTTGTAAGTCACTTCTAATCATAATTACTCTTTATTCTGCGTCATCGTAGCGAACCCTGTAAAAGTAAAAAATAAATTAATTAAAAAATATATATATTTATTATAAAATCGACTCAGAATATGGAAAATCACTAGTTTTATAAATTCCATCATTAATCTATCAGCCTACCGGAGTTTTGGCATTAGTTTAGGGACAACCTATGTAATATGTATATTTATTATGTACTGCTAAGGTAATATGTTGATAATATTGTGTTCTTTGCATGTTCTTTTAATACCCTCGCATTGACAGTTTTTAAAAGAACAATTAATAACCTCTGTCGTTGTCCTCGCCTTTTGCTCAGTCGGCGTCCAGAACTAGGATCTTGCAGTGTGAAGCGATTTGTAGTTCCAGGAGCTACTCTTAAATTGCGCGATTCTGTCGAACGTGCATTTTCAACCTGAAGTACAAATAAAATATGTACAGTAATAATAATATTAACATTTGAGTGCTTTGGGATAACCTCGAAAATTGAAAATATTCGAAACAAATTTATTAACCCTAAATGATCTTTTGGAATACCATCAAATGTACTTTACAAACATTAAATTTCATACTTGGTCACTATACTAAAAATACGAAACTTACTTTGTCCATAAATTTTTTAATCAATTCTGAACAATTTAAGTTGCTTTCAGGTTCCCAAGAATCAAATTTATTGGACCATCCTTTCCAATGGATTAGAAATTCCCTCTTGCCATTTTTCTTATGATGGACTTCCAAGATACGTTCAACCTGAAAAAAGAAGATTTAACTCGTATATATCAATATCAACTACAATATATCTTATTATATACTTTATTGTTTACATGCGTTTCAGCGCCATCTGAAATGCTTTGCAGCATTTAGCACACACGATTGGGTAACTTTACAGTGCATCCACCCCTAATCACAATCTAACAATCGAAATGCGATTGATATTCTTGGTTCAATACCATTAGTTTTTAATTATAATGATATTTTTATACAAAGACAAGAGTAGAATTTTTTTTTTGACCCTAGTGGAATTCGAACCCATGCCTATGCCTTTACTAGAGACAGCATGCTGAACCTTTACACCATAGGGACCACTGATGAGTCCTCGAATTTCTTTACTCCTTTGAATTCGGTCTTCGGTATGTAAGGAATAAAGTACAAGACCGACCCAATTGTGTCTGCTAAATGCTGGAAAGCATTTCACAAAGATGGCGCTGAAGCAAATAATTCACATGTAAATAATAAAGTACAAGACCGAATTGAAAGGAGTAGAGAAATTCGAGGACTCGTCAGTGGTCCCTATGGTGTAAAGGTTCAGTATGCTACCGCTAGTAAAGGCATAGGCGTGGGTTCAAATCCCACTGCGGGTCTAAAATTTTTCTACTCTTGTCTTTGTATAAAAATATCATTATCATATAATTATAACAATTTTATGCTGATGTATTAATATTTTTCTCATATCTCTAGCAGACTGAGCAGTTGATAATCTTACACTGTATACAGAATTTAATATGTTATCTAAAGATGTATGCAAGTTATAATTGTTACAATCCATTGTGTAATACTCACAAAAGCATCAGAAATTAGAATGCTTTTTAGATACCTAAGTAAAATGTATAAACCAACAAAAGTAACAAAGCAACCATTAGTAATTAAGATTTTCAGGAAACCATTCTTTAACTTGCATATTATTAGGTAAGTATATTCATTTCATGCTAATGTTACAAGTACTTCACAACTTCTATATAGGTACCTATATGGAAGTTGTGAAGTATATAATACAATTATATTGTGAACTAAAATTTTACCTCATACTCAGCATTTTCATCAGCATTCTCACTGTCCCACTCTTTTTTTGTTGGTTTAGATTTTTTTGATACAGCTTTAGTTTCTTTTTTAGCACTTCTCTTTTTAGCTTTCTTTGCTAAACTATTATTTTCCTTGGTTTTCGAATTTTCTTTCTGAAGATTATAAATAGATCATATTATGTCAACCAATTTATAACGAAACAAATTTATAGAAAGTACCTACCAAAATTAGAAGAGCAGAATTAAACTACTTACAAAAAGTTACTCTTATTTTGTATATTAATGCACTTACTTCATCATGGTATTTGTTTATTAATTCTGGACATGAAAGTGTATTTTCAGGCTCCCATGTATCACTATCTGCAGAATATCCTTTCCAACGAATAAGATAGTGTAATTTTCCTTTGATTTTCTTGGAATCCACAACTTTCTCCACCTGGACCAAAAACCAATGTTTAAATTTCTACACAAAAAGTCTATTTTGTAGACTGAATTTTGGATAAAATTGTAATGCATTCAATTTATAAAATGTTTGATTGATGGCTCCCACTAAGACACCTTGAAACATTAAGTACTAACTAAGTTTTCTAAATCTGTTTTTTTTTTTCGGTTTACCTGTGCCATTAATTTACTTTTATATATGTAGTAACATTGATCAAAGTAAATTAAACTATGTGTATACATCCAAATATACCTACCTAAGTATTGGGATTAACTTCACATTACATCTATAAGAATGTCAGCTCAAAAACTGTACTAAGGTGAAGTCCCTTACCATTATGATCATACCTATAAATTAACTTTAAATAAAATTGATAAGATTAGTTGTGAGAATAATTATTCTCTATTGCCCAATCATGCATTAATACGATTTTTCAATCAAAATGTATTTGTACATTAATCTTGACCTTAAATAAATGGTAAGTACATATAAATTTTTCCCTAATTCCATTTTCTTTCTCGTTTATATTCTCATATCTGAAGATCTTATTATACATACCTCATATTCTTCTTCAGCGGCGTCGTTTTTAGAATCCTCCTTATCAGATTTCTTTTTCTTGCCTTTGCTTTTAGACTTAGCCTTTTTTGCTAGTTCCTTACTAGTCTCTTCGTAATCTTCGTCACTTTCAATAGCATCGGAGTCCGGTTGTTTATCGTCCCGGTCATTAGATTGTTGTGTTTCTGACTGATTTTCATTGGCTATAGACCCGTTTGTCGAAGAAATACCATCATCATCCGCACGACTTTTGGATATTTTTCGCATGGTGAATTTCGGAAAATAAACAATTCTGACAAAATGAGGCTATTGGGTAGATATTGAATAACCTAAAAGGAATCACAACTAGAAATCAAAACTGAGAGAACTCTAATAAACTCTAATTCTAAAAATACCTACGCAATAGGAGGGAAAAGAATCGCAAAACTTGGCTTGGCTTGGCTTTGCTTGTTTTTTTTTAATAACTTTGGCATAGACTCAAATCGACAACATCGAAATCCTTTGAAAAAATATATTATGTTCAATTTAAATGCTTAAATTCAAAGCTGACGTTCTGAATGAATTTTGTGTACTATCTGGATTTTTTTTGAAATGGATTATATTATATATTTTTTGTTCGACAACTGACAAATCGGCCTATGAACTCGTGGGCATGCTTTTAAAAACTCAGTGCAAAAAAATTTAGGATAATTTGAAGTGTTTATGAAATTAGTGAAATAAAATGCAATTTTCAGATGTTGCTATGATTTTGTTTTAGTTTTTACTTTAATGATGAACAATAATTATTTATGTCGTGGCTTAAATAATATGAATCCAGGCCATAAAAATAAAAAAAAAAGTTGGTTAATGGTTAACCTTTTGATATCTAGATTCTAGTGTCAACGAATGAACGAAAGTAAATGAAGATTACAGCAGGGCTGCCAGATTGTATCTTTTGATACAAAACGTGTATAATTTGATGTGAAATTGTATCATAGATGTATAATGACCCATTTCGTATAATTGGATACAAAAAATACACGGGGCACGGAAAGTAGGTATGAAGCGGAATCTTTAGTATGAAATGAACGTATTACCAACATGACAAAATATAACGTATTGTCGTTGCCGTTGAACGTGTTTTGATGTGAAGTCTAGGTTTTTTTCTCAACGTTGGCACACTTGTGTTTTTCTTTGTTTGTGTTATGTAAGGCGCCTAAACCTAACTTATTATTTTATTTTTCATCACATAGATACTAAGATGGAATGCCTCAGTGCTAGTAATTTGATGTCAAAATAAATGCATGCCTATCAAGCGTGAATTTTTATTTAATATAAAATACAACAACATCACTTGTTTTCAGTATTTGTTGAATTCCTGATTTAAATAAAAATGTAGTATTTAAATTCATTCATGACCTGCTTTTGAACTCACTTCAGTTCCATTTGCACCCCCCCCCCCCCTTTGTTCGTAACTATGTATAATGGAGTCTAATTTCGTATAATTGCTGATGATGGACCGTATATCGGAAATATTTTTGCTGGCAGCCCTGGATTACAGATATTTAAAGCAAAACCATGACAAGTAGATCTAGTTATAAAGGTACTCGAATGAATTTTAATGCTCAAAATGATTCACCAGAACCCAAAGGTAATAAACCAATTCGTGAAGCAGCATCTATATTTGAGGTTCTCGTGCTAATGATTGTGCATGTTTGCAAGAAGATACTGTTCTTCGACACCAATTTAAAAATAGCAGTTTATTTAGGAACCCTATTTTTACTGTCATTGATCGCCGATGTTCTTACGTTTCCAAAATCCTATTTTTCAAGAAGCGATAATGTATTTAACCAATATTTTGTTAAGATAGGATGGTTTTGGACTCTATTTATGACTGTGCCTTACACTTTATTGACCTCTTATACCACTTGTTGTGGAAAAAGAAGACTTGTAGCAACAGCACATTTATCTAGGCTTTTAATTGCAACGATTTTCTGGTATTCATGGACAACAATTTTTAATGTAATTGAAACAAAGTATGGAAGATGTAATATTAAATCAATTGATTCAAAAACAATGTGCCTGAAAAATGGTAGCTTTTGGAATGGTTTCGATATATCTGGGCATTGCTTTATACTTATTTATTCAAGCCTAATAATGATTGAAGAAGCTAGAGCTATAAATGGATGGGAGAGAATAAAAGATTACATCAGAGATGAAAAGTACTCGAGGAGTATAGATGATAAGTCTGCTAGTGTGAATCCCTTGAGAAATATTAGTACAAAGGAGCTGAATATTTTGGAAAAATCATATGAGAATTTCACTCCCTATGTGAGAGCATTTTTTATTGCAATGGCATTGCTTCAGGTTTTATGGGATATCATGCTTGTGTCAACTATACTGTACTATCATATAATGGTTGAAAAGTTTATAAGTGGCATCATAGCAATTCTTACATGGTTTGTGACTTATAGAATATGGTACACTATTCCAAATACTCAGCCTAATATACCAGGTGAAGGCTTGTTCAAATATAACAAAGATAAAACACAGCCAACATCATCATTTAAGAAAAGAACAAGTAGTACAAATGGAAAACATTTTATGGGTATGCCTATTAATAAAATACAAGAAAATATTGAAGCAACTAGTGAAGACAGATAATGGGCAGTGTAATATTACATGAATTATTTATGGGTAGTTAAGGATTAAAGCACAAGCAGGCCTATTTATGGTTAAAGTGGAAACTTAGTTTTTTTTTATTATATTTATATGGGTACTTTGTGGGTACTTTCTAAGAGAGAATAATCTGAATAATATAATACACTTAAGACTATGACATATGCACTTTTTCTATGAATTCAAATAGACAATGTGGTATGCAACTATTTTATTCATTTTGTTTTTCAATAAATTACTTAAACAATCTACTAATACTGTTTTTATTGAAGAGACAGAAATTGAAACAATAAGAAGAAACATTGGACTAACTCCCTTTCATGAGCATTCATGTAATTTGTGTCACACATAATTATAATTATCGAGGTTGCATTTTCTGTAATGTTTTAGAAGTTAGTCCACTCGTTTCAACAACCTTATTATATATACACTCAATGAATCATTTTTTTCAATACATAAAATATAACAAACACAACACCAAGAGAAGCAGCTCCAGCTGCTCCCACATAAACATGTGGTTGGGAAGTAATAATCATCTTTATATGTAAAGGCAGACTGGGAACTGTCTTCTTAAAAGAGTCACGATGCTTGACTCTGTTGTAATAATCATCTAAATATGGACGCTTCCCTTCTGTCCAAAACCTTCCCTCAAGGCCAAGTTCCCATAATCGATGCAAAAGTATAGACAAATCAATGTCTGCAATACTAAAGTTCTCGCAACACAACCAATTACCTAGAAAGATAAAACAGTGGCTTGTGTGATCAAGATTATTCTAATAAAGGATTATATGTAGTTGTTTCTTTTTTTTACACAAATTACCTTCAGTTTGTCCTTTCAACTGCTCTTCAACCTCTGTTAAGACTTGATCAACTATATTTAAAACTTTCATATACTCATCTTCATTAGTAAGAATTTCGTGTTTGCGGTCCTGTATTTCAGCTTTGTATAACAAAATTCCTCGGGCTTTGGGATTTTCTTCTGCCAGTTTCCTTAAATTTTTAGAGCTACCTAAATCTCCATCTGTATGTTAAGAATATTATGTTTACCATAATAAAATAAAATTTAAAAAAGCTTCATTATAATTTACCGAATTTGACTTACTTTTAAGCACTTCTCGAACAGGTAGGATAAATGGTAGTTTTGGTCTACCACACAACTGCGGATGAAAGAAGGACCCCACAGTTATGACGCCTGCTGGTAATGCATCAATTAGCTCACGGAATTTGTTTATATTACTTAAAATCTTATTATCCGTTGACACATTAATTAAAGGAGGAAGCTCTGAAACAAAATACACCAGGTAAGTATTCTATTTACTGCTTACACCAAATAAAAGTAAAATAAGTACAAAATTACATTTTACCTGGATTTAGATACAGCTCTAAATAGTCGAGAATCCTGGTTGAATCAGGGATAATCTCATTATTTACTTTGAGTACTGGAATTTCTCCACGAGGATTGATATCCAGGAACCAGGAAGAATATTGCTCTCCTTTAGTGATATCTAGCACTATTGGTTCAAAGTTGATGTTTTTTTCATATAATGCCATCAAAACCTGAAATTCGTTAAGTAAAATGTACGCTTCATAATATTTATTGAAACATTAATATTATTTCTTTATTTTGAACCATGGCTTAGTGTTACGTACATAGTATTTAACAAGATAATAATATATTGTTCAATATCGCAACCAATATTTTCACAAAAATGATTTGTTAAACATTTACCTATATCAATTTTAAATGTTAACTAATATTAAAAAGCAAATATTACCGACCTTTTGAGAGTAGAAACTGTAATAGTTACAATATAGAAATATGTTAATTCCACTATTAACGGATTTGGAATTTCCATTAGCGATTGGCAATTTCTCCAAATACTTTTGAACATAATGCATTGTAGGATATTAACTTGTTTAAGAACGCCAGAAAGATGCTACGTATTTATCTACTAATGTATTATAAAAGTTGCGAAAAAACATGAGTTAGTTTTATTAGGCGGCTTTTTCAGATCAAATAGACGCTGCCAACACTCAAAAATAAAAATCAGGTGATACTATGCACAACCATAAATAAGTAGCTTAAGGCCTTTTCACAAACCAATTTGAAGGGACCATATAAAAATATTGAGATGTTGTTATTGAGCGTTTAGATTATATGAAAAACCTATCATTAAATAGCATTCAAGACTGCTGCGTGCCAAAGGCCACGTGAATCACAATTAAAACAATGATGCTAATCGAAATAAGTGTTGGAAACTAGTCATGGATAGTATATCTAGTCTGTGGTCAATATCATGGGCGGGCTCTTATCTCATATTGACTCCTATCTCTCTCCTATAGGGGTAGTATAAAAAATCATGATCCAATCACATGGCTCCAATTTTACTCCAATGAAGTTTTTATCCAATCGGTAGATACATTCATTTCATAGACGATAGAATCTAGATGCAGTATCCATTCATAAATATGTTGCTCTTTTTTTTTTAACGGAATGGCAGAGTGAGGACCTAAAGGATAATATTTTTATGATCAATTCCTCTACATTGAAATATTAACTAGTGCTATTATACAAATTAAAAGGATTCATGGATTTCTACAGGGCAGCATATATAAGTCTTCAACCGTATTTAATCTGAGCATGTTCTATATTTTAATTATTTAGTAATTATATATTTGAGTGATCGTGGATATACAAACAGCTGAAAATGGAGGCATCCAATAACACCGACGCTGTCAATCTTGGTGTAGGAGAAGTAGAAGCGGAAATCGGAGAAGAATTAAAGCAGTTGGAGGAAGGAGGAAAAGATTATGACACTCGAAGTGAAGTTTCTAGCACGTCTTCAAGTGAATCCAGTTCACCAAGTATAAGCTCTGTTAGTTCAAAGTCAAAGGAGCGACGCGCAAACCGTAAACGTACGAAATCAGAAAGTCATTCCCCAATACAAACAAAACGAAGATGTATCACCAATAACAAATCTAAGACTTATGACTATATGACTAAACTCAATTACCTATTTAGAGACACCCGGTTTTTCTTGATAAAATCTAACAACGCTGAGAATATTACTTTATCAAAGGCCAAAGGTGTGTGGTCTACATTACCACAAAATGAAGCAAATTTGAATCAGGCTTACAGAGAATCTAGAAATGTTCTCTTAATTTTTTCTGTCAAAGAAAGTGGTAAATTTGCTGGCTTTGCACGACTGAGTAGTGAGTCGCGGCATGATGGGCCACCTATATCTTGGGTGTTGCCACCAGGTCTTTCTGCAAAGGTATTAGATGGTGTGTTTAAAGTGGATTGGATATGTCGAAAAGAACTTCCATTTAGCAATACATTACACTTGTACAATCCATGGAATGAAGGCAAACCTGTAAAAATTGGAAGAGATGGCCAAGAAATTGAGCCTAAAGTTGCAGAAGAATTATGCAGACTCTTTCCCGAAGATGAGGGTATTGAAATGACTCCAATACTTCGGAAATCAAAAGAAGCATCAAAAAAGGCATATCTTAAAAGTGCTGGAAGTTACAGAACCTACAGAGCACCTTTGTTAACACGAGGATCTGGTTTTAGAACTAGATTGAATACTTCATCTCGAAGTAGGCGTAAAATATTTATGCCACCTAGAAACAGGCTTTCATCTAATTCATATAAGAGAAGATCTCCCTCACCATATATGAGGGAGAGGTTACCTGTGTGGTTTACTCGCGGGCGTGATAGCTACAGTAGTAGTAGTTCTGCAGCAGCTGAAGCGTATGTTGCAGAATACATGAGGTCTATGCACCATCAGCTTCCTCCATTGCCGTATGTACCACCTCCTGGGTTTAGCGGAGCATTGGCAAGCTATGATGGACTGCCACCTCCACCACCACCACCTCCGCCGCGTTATTATGATGCACCACTTGCAGATTATCCACGATCTGTGCTTGTTTATGATAAAAGGTCATATGAACGTTCTGTGGATGAATTTTTGTGGCGTACATCCGACCGTTCCCGTGGACGTAGTCGTGATCGTGAATCACACAGGTCCTATCGTGATCGGCGATAAAGTAAATATCACCACCGATGTATCATTAATTATCACTAATAAAAAAATTGTGTTTGAACTTTGAACTTTATTGTGTTGAAAATAAAATATGGTGTTTGTGAAGAACCTTATATTGGAACATTTATAGTTACATTGGACAATGATTTTGTTTTATTAGCTTGTGTAAAGGACATCAGTATATGAATACTCATATATGTGCAGGCTGATAAAGTGAATATATTATAGTCAACTCCTATGGAGTTCAGAAATTATTTTTTCTACAGGGTATGAATATTTTTTGTGGGTAAAGAATATAAGTGAAATTTATGAACAGTTTAATAGCCCTAACTCTACATCTGGAGGTTTTAATATCGTAGCATTTTTCTTGAAAGGGTGAAAAGTGGTTCCTGAGAATAATACATAAGACTGGCATTTTGATGCAACTCATTGGTTGTGTGTTAATCTGTGATATACTTCCACCTTTTTAACCTACCGATAAAATATACACAAAATAAATTAGTTTATTATCTTTGGAAATGATACCCATGGCATTTAAAACTTTCAACTTTGCTATTTTACCCTAGCTGAATTAATCAAAATTTAATCTTGATATTAATAATATGTATCCCTTAAAATTTTGGTAACATACCATATATGTATATGTGGTATGTAAACATGAATATATACGCAGATGATTGGTAATCCAATACACCTTTCAAGGGCATATAGAACTGCTCATTTGCAACAAGAAAACTATATAGGTAAACATCATTTTCTTGGATACTACCAATTTTTAACCCCCGACGCAAAAACGACGGGGTGTTATAAGTTTGACGTGTCTGTCTGTCTGTCTGTGTGTGTGTGTGTGTGTGTGTGTGTGTGTGTGTGTGTGTGTGTGTGTGTGTGTCTGTCTGTGGCATCATAGCTTCCTAACGCATGAACCGATTTTGATTCTGTTTTTTTTGTTTGAAAGGTGTATATGTCGGGAGTGTTCTTAGCTATGTTTTATAAAAATCGTCTCAGTAGTTTAATAATTAGGGGGGGTTAAAGAGGGGATGTAAAAATAAATGTCTACAAATATACTCGAGTGGGGTATCCAATGAAAGAGGGTGACGAGTACATTACAAAATTGAAATCATAATGAAAATCGGTTGAGTCGTTCAAAAAATATTGGGAGTGAAAGTGGGGATGGAAAAACAAATGTCTACAAATATACCCGAGTGGGGTATCAAATGAAAGAGGATCGCGTGTACATTACAAAATTGAAATCATAATCAAAATCGGTTAAGTAGTTCAAAAATTATGGGGAGTAATAGTGTAAATGGTAAGCCCAATGTCGACAAATATACCCGAGTGGGGTATCAAATGGAAGAGGATAACATGTACATTACGAAATTCCATGTGAAATGGAAATTAGTTAAAAATAATAATATGTAGTAGGTACCTACTTACAAAAAGTATGAAATAAAAAAATAAATTAAAAATTTAACAAACCCCCGACATAAAAACTAAAAGGCCCTCTAAAAAGTATAACAATAATAAAATCTTTATATTAGTTACCTAAGTATTAATATTTCTACAAAGAAAACGTCATGTCGGGGGGACCGTAGGTATAGATAGATTGTAAATATTAGGTACCTACCTAAATGAAAGCGGTCCCCCCGACATGACGTTTTCTTTGTAGAAATATTAATACTTAGGTAACTAATATAAAGATTTTATTATTGTTATACTTTTTAGAGGGCCTTTTAGTTTTTATGTCGGGGGTTTGTTAAATTTTTAATTTATTTTTTTATCTATATTTAATTTTGACTTTACCCCTTGAAAGGTTTGTTTTAATTTACCAGACACCTATCTATGTATAAGGTCCAGCGGTTTAGATGTCTATTGATATCAGTTATTCATTTGAGCCTTTCCATATTTCGAGTGTTAAAACTATTTCGTTTAGAAACTTATTATTTAACCGAAGATCACGGTCATTGCGACGCTCCCAACGGCCAATACATATTCTATGTAGGTACTTATAATAATATAAGTTTAGCTATTTGACTTGTCCGCAAGGGCATCCGCACTTTGTAGTCAGGGGGGAAGGGGAATTTGATCAAAAGCAATAAGTTATATAATAAAAATATCCCAGTTGACATTTTCTCGTAAACTTGAATCTACTCTTCCATCAATTTCTTGGTTTTACTGTTATCAACCATACACACTTTTACTGGTCTTATTAGTCTCAAATAGTCTCAATCGAAATATAGGAAACCAACTCTACAACTTCTGTCGAGATACCTACTGATTTTTGGGACTCCCGAGGGATTCTGTTTCGAATGAAGACTGAACCATTTATAAGGTTCCGTACCTCAAAAAAAAAAAAAGGAACCCTTAAGTATAGGATCATTTTGTCGGTCTGTCAGGGTCCCTTTTCTCGGGAACGCATACAGGTATTATCAAGTTGAAATTTGTATCAAATGCTCGGCATCATGCATCGCTGCTTCTCTGGAATAGTGTCACAACTCGAAATGTGTTACCATTCTGAATTGAAATTTATATGTGACGGTTCACAGTCTTAAATGGACTAACAAATTATTTCGAGTTGTGACACTATTCTAGAAAAGCAGCGGCATATAAAGAAATAAAGGTCAACTGTCACTTGAGACTAAAAAAAAGAAAACTTCTATGTCAACGCAATCAAAAAATACAGCCGTTTATAAATGCCGCAAATTGCTGCCAATACCTACTCACAAAGGAATCAAAACCTATGTACAGTATTTCCCGTAAATTAAGAGTACTTAAGTATTGAAATTTCGTATACCTATAAAGCAACGTCACATTACTATAGCACAGATAAAGTATAAAAAATATAATACAATTATTATTAAATTTGTTATTTTAAAAATCCCATAATATTTACTTACTTTTGCTAGCCGTACAGCCGTTGCAGTACAGGGTACTGTACCCTCAGTGCGCGAGTCCGACTCGTACCTACTTACTTGACCGGTTTTTTTTTAATTTATCTACCCTGGTCTATTAACCCTTTGGGTGCGCATGATGATAAGATCTGAGGTCTGATAAGATTAAGCGTGTCTGAGAACATTGATTATTAATTTTAACAATAATAAGAGACATCAATAATTTGATTGAAATCGACGTGTGTTTTTTTCCGCTAGCTAAGACTTGAAAAAACTGCGTAATTCTAGGGAAACTGCTTGTATGACGGAATAGCGCCACCTTAGCCGAAAACTCCGTCTACCTGACTATTTTATAAAAAAAATCTATAATAAATTAAGCAACCTAGATACATGGAATATCATACTATTACTTGATAGCCAAGTAAATTGTTGGTCTAATACATACGCACCTTGGGTAAATAGTTAAAAATAAACGTCTCAAATTTTTAACCAATGTTGATCTAGATCAAAAATATGCCGGAATTAGAAGCCTTGACCTTATATATATGTATATTATATATTATATTATCATTTAGAACTTGTAATAGGTAGCTGAATAGTTAAGGGTGTAGAGTGGAATCAGTGGGTAGGTACTTTTTATTAGGTCCATAGTCCTAGAGACAATATGGTTTTTATCAAAAGTCAAAGTTGAAAAAAATTAGTGAGACTGCAACTTGTACGTAATGTATCAACGAAGCTTTAACAACGTTTATTCTTATTATGTAACGGAGGCGTGGACCTCGGAAGTTGTAAGTCGGTAGCGCAGGCGCGTTCCTTGGCGCGCAAGGCAAGGGGTGAAATTTGTAGCGGAGCGTCAGTCGGCGCTCGGCGACTGGAGGTGCTACGCGCTTCGCGCCGCGCCCCATACCGCCGTAGCGTGGCTCGGGGCGTGGCGCTTACGTAAACACGCGCGAGAGACATCTCGTGGTGCAGGCGGCGCGGTGCCGCACCACCGTCCGTCCGAGCATAACAACCACGACCCCATGTCGGCCCGCGCCGCCTCCTGAGTTTATGTGGATAGCCGCACGCTTGCCGCCGCGCCGCCGCCGCCACTACCACCTAATTACGCGCTTATAGGTATGTTCGTTACATACATCATAATATCATTATTACACTCGTACCTACCTATATCTTATTATTCAAATTTTTCAAATCGATTAAGTGTGATGTTGATAAATCATAATAGGTACCTAAGTAAGTAGGTATATTGTTTATCAGGTAACATACCTTATTTTTTCAGTACTAGATTTAGGCTGTGTTCCTAGATACAAATGCAATTATATTAGGTAGGTAGGTACGAACATATATTTATTAACACCACCCTAGCAGTAAACAGACATACATATCTTGGGTAGGTACCTAGATAAGACACTGAAGTAACTTTGTTGCTCTCGAACGTTTCAGCTCGTGATTTGGGTGGAGTTTAGAAATGAAAAAGCTCATAGTCCCATACTCTATTTAAGTATTTAGATAGTAGTGCACCTACCCAGTTAGGTTGTTTTACCGATACCAAAATGAATAAGTACTTTGGCAGGTAAGTACCTACCTAACTTAATACCTTAGCAAAGATAGAAGCTTACAGAAAGATGTTTTTAAAATTGAACTTAAGTATTCATTAACGAGTATGCTAGGTCGTAAATAGGTACTTATACGTTTTTTATACTTACTAATATTTTGAGTTTGAGAGATTTCATATGCCTACTTTTGTGACCAGTAGACCCAGTAGTACCGACTTTCTTCAAAATACCGGACATTGTTTTGTCCGGTATGATCATTTATTTTTTACCGGACAGGCCTCGAAAATAGCGGAAAGTACGCTTAAATATCGGACATCTGGCAACCCTAATACCTAGTTGGTGCATATAGGTACCTGGGTTTATAAATTATTGACGGAAATTTATATACTTAGTTAGGTAAAAATTTTTTTTATCCCTGAAATCATTTCTAAAGGGGGTGGAAATTTGTATATATTTGGTACCTGGGTTTATAAATTATTGACGGAGATTTATATAGGTACTTAGTTAGGTAAAGATTTTTTTTATCCCAGAAATCATTTCTTAAGGGGGTGGAAATTTGTATGGGGAATCAATATCCACTGAACTATTTCGATGAAACCTGGTATGGAAATTGGAGATAGTTTAAGTCCCGGAGAACCATTAGTAGGTACCTACCTATAGTATATACAGGATAGTTTTATCTCGTAGACCATGACTGAATAAAGTGAAAAGTGGTGGAATTTACTATCTATTCAAGTACGATAAAACTTATACTATATATTTACCTACCCATCCGAAGTAGGTACCTACTAATTCTACTCAGACGAAGCGAATCTATTAATATAGGGTGACTTGTTAGACAGTGGCGCAGGTAGGTACAGTGGCATAGGCACAGTTTACGAGAATAGGATAGCTAACTATATTATTAATGTAATCACTTTAAGAATATAATAATTTCTGATGCCTTCGCGGTTATTATACTTATTATACATTGGAATGAAACAACTGTAACGGATTTAACTCGCGTATTTTAGCATAAGACTATTGTCAACTCGGTCGTGCTACGATTATGGAATCTGTAAATGCACGAAACGTAAGCCAATAAAAATAAAATACGCGAGTTATATCCAACACTTTAAGAATACTCTGGGCACCCAAGCATGAACATACCTACCAATCAAGTGGCGTGCAGGCGTAAGTTGGTACCTAAGAAATAACTATCGTTACTTACGCCTGCGCCTAATAGGTTATAGTTACCTACCTCACATAAGTTATTGTATTTACTTTAGCATCAAAAGCGGCGATGCAGGCGCAGGTCCTACTGATAGCGCTACTTGCGCTGAGTGCGCTTATATCGGTGGGAGCGGCGGCGGAGCGCGGCGGCGGCATCAAGGTCGGCGGCGGCGCCGCGGGTGGCGGCAGTGCTCGCGAAGGCACTCGCGGTGGTGGCGTACGCATTGGTGGCGATGGGTTGCGGCGCCCGCGAACCTCGCCAGCCCCTCCCCCACCTCGCGCGCCGTCCTCCATCACTGCTGCACTGGTTGTGCCGCATAAAGCCTTCGGTGCACGAGACTACACCAAAGCCGAGAAAGCAGCTCTTTCCAAATTACCGCGCAAACTGAAACTCTTCTCACACGTGCGCTTAAATGTTACGCTTTCTATGCAGGGCCTTACGCCTAGTCCTATGTGTTAGTATGATATTCATTACTTAAGTACTTACAAGTTATTTGGAGTCTATTTTAAGAAAGTATATATATCTTCTAATTGATCTCGATAGGGTTTTTACAATTATGCTTTAAATACTTTCAGCTATCCTGGATTCGCTGTGTAAAGAATTTTTAGCAGTCAACGTGTCTGCTATACTTTATCTTATGAATCATGAACAATACGGGCGTTCTACTGCCTCTGCACAGTATTTTCTACAACTCGCCGGATATCTTGGCATACCGGTAAAGCTTATTAATTTTAATATATTATGTAGGTATTACTTAAACGATCGAAAATTACCTTACTTTACGTTTCTTTACGCTTGCCCCCTTTTAGCAAAATCCTAAGTACTACGCCCTTGAATTTCACACTACAAGCTTATATAATGTAGGGTGACGGCACCAGTAATGGACATGGCACCAATTATGGACATTATTTTCGTTGATCGAATTTATTAAGCAACTGGCTCAACATTTTTCAATTGAAGACACTAAAACATAAGCAACAGACGTTTGGGCTTTCATTTTGATACACCTCATCAAAATCGCCCGTTTTATTTGAAGATGGTTGTGAATTGAAATCTCGTTTCGCGCGGTAGTCATAAAAATCCGTTTTTGTTATTGAAATCGTTAAGGAGGCGAGTACATATTTGTGCATGGTATTATCTTGTGTTGAGTTGTAATGAGATGTTTTGTTATTTTTACGGAATAATACTATATTGCAAGTAAATTGAGCTAAGTTGAATATGTCCAATCCCAATAATAAGTTTTTTGTGGGGTTTGTTCATCACTGGATTCGATTTTATACGAATTCTAGTTATGGACAAGTGTCCATTCTTAAGTTTTTTAATATTTTTTTTAGTTTATTGTATTAAATTATTTAATTTGTTGCACAAAACATTTGGGTTGAGTTGATTTTGTGATTGCTCTTTATTTTCCAATGATGGACAATGTCCATAAATGGCTATTTTTAGTCGTCCATCATTGGGTTCTTTGTTTTATCTTATATGGCACCACTAAAAAATTACAGCCGGAACAAATAGGGAGGGCATTTGATACTGTATGATGCTGTATGATGCTGCATGATGCTGCTGAGGATGGGAGAAATGATGATCACAGCTGCCCTCCGGTTTCTTCTTCTTCAACCTTATTCTACCCAATGCTGAGTAAAGGTCTCTTCCATTTCAGCTCACTTCCCACGATCCCGAGTTTCCCACATCCAATGTTTCCCAGCCACTTGCACCAGATCATCGGTCCACCTCGCGGGCTGTCTTCCGACATTTCGCCGCCCCGTTCTCGGTCTCCACTCCAGCATCCTTTCTTCCGTCGGACCTACGACAGTCATGGCCCGTCCACTTCCATTTCCTCGAAGCTATGATTTTTGCTATGACCCGATCGCAAAGAGAAATACCTACCATAGATCTTTCCATAGCCCTATACTACTTGGAGTCGATGGATGATCTGCCTCGTGAAGTTCCGGCTCCATAGACCATTACGAGAAGAACGCACTGTTGAAACGTGCGACGCTTGAGGTATAAAGACGCACACGTTTGTCTTTCAGGACGTCTGAGAGCTTACCAAAATCTCCCCATCCCAGTTGGATTCGCCCTCCGGTTTGAGGTCCCTTAAATAGCTTTGCACAACAAAGTCCAAGAAAAAGTCCTGTAGTTTGTGCTATGGGACCTCAAACTATTATCACTGCAGAGGAAGAGGGCAATTTGGTGAAATAGTTGGTGGCAATGAGTTAAAAGCACAAGTCCCATTTTGTGTAGAAGTTCGTTGACTCCTAAGTGACCAGTGTTAAGACTCGGTTATACAGACTCGTGTTATAAGTCGGATTTGTCTTCTGTTTAGAACCCAGAGCTTTTTAATCCAGTTTTCATTTGGGTGTTGTATAAATTGCCGTGAGGACCTTAGACCTAAGCATACCTTCCACTCTTCGGTGTGGCTCTTGCTTGCGTTTTCCTTAAGGCCTGTGTTAAAGGTGTTGGATGCCATTATATACCAGCCCCGAGTGCACTTTACGGGCTGCAAGGGCCTTCAGCGCTGCCTGGCTGTCACTCAAAATATAGATGGTGTATCGTTCAGGTGTCTGTCTATATTTTCTTGTGCACATGCAGCATACGTTTCTGCCTGAAATACTGTGGCATGGTTTCCCATGCTTACACTATAGCATATATATGTACCGCACCTTCTGATAGATTGAAGTTGATTGATTTATTATGTTACCAATTCTAAGCTGCAGCTGCTGGCAAAGAGGCAAAGCCTCAATTAATGTTTAATAAATGATTAAAAACCAGATCGTTGATTGAAAGCTTTATAGTATAACTTGGAAATCTAAGGCTGATCACGTTAAAAGTTCAAATAGAGTTAATCAAAAGTAGATTTTTGACATTTGTTTTATTTATCTGTGCAATAAAAAAGTGTCCATTAATGGATGTTCATGACTGGGTCCATGTCCATTACTGGGGGTCCATCACTGAATCTTCGATGTCCATCAATGGTGATATCGTAAATTTCAATTTATGTATTTTTTATTAATTATGTATTATTCATACAGGATTTTTGGTGTTGTTTAAATGTTCCTCATGTATTTGAGTACCGAACAAAAAATCACCATTTTTGTATTGCCAAAAAACATCCCATTTTTAAACGAAATTCTAATTTAGTGCGCTTAACATGTCCATAATTGGTGCCATCACTCTACCTAAGCCAAATATTTATGACTGTATTAATAGTGATTCCTGCTTTAGGTAATAGCCTGGAACGCAGATAATAGCGGCCTAGAAAAGCGGGCGTCACATGCGGCATTACGCCTTCAGTTAGCCCCGTCCATAGAACATCAAACAGCTGCCATGTTATCTATATTAGAACGATACAAGTGGCATCAATTCAGCGTAGTTACATCAGCTATTGCTGGTCATGACGATTTTATACAAGCCGTCCGCGAGAGAGTCACTGCATTGCAAGTAAGTTATTAAGTATCTAGAACCTACCTCCACGATACGTATTATCTTTAGTTGTCCTAACCGCAATAAGTAATTGTCGTAATCAACCAAATATGTAATTATTCTTATGGTTAATTCAACAGGACCGCTTCAAATTTACAATATTAAACGCCGTTGTGGTGAAGAAGCCAGCGGATCTAAACGAGTTAGTGACTAGCGAGGCACGTGTGATGCTATTGTACGCGACCCGTGAAGAGGCCGCCGAAATACTGTCCACGGCTGGCGATCTTCATCTCACTAGCGAAAATTTCGTATGGATAGTAACACAAAGTGTACTTGGCTCGATGCAGCAACCTAATAAGTTTCCAGTAGGAATGCTAGGTACGTATTCCCATGTGGCTAAAAGTCTAATTAACTTGCTTAACACGTTCAGCGCCGGTGACACAACGTAGGTATAGGTATGATCAAAAAATTCTTACTCTTATGTCAGTGACACCCAACCGTGTTGTTTTTTTGATGAATTTCAGAGGTTCTTAAAATTCAATTAAGTTTGACCCTAGGAATGAAAGAAGTTGGTAAATACTTAAAAGAGAATTTTGATAAATATTTTACATTTTAAGTAGGTATTAGGTAATGTATTATATTATATTATGTAGCGTATTAGGTATTTAATTTTCAACCGTTATCAACATTTAACATTAGCACGAAAGGTTGAGAACCACTGATTGATTAATGAATTAGGCAGGTACCTACTGTCTTCGTCTATTTTGATGTGATTTCAAATATTTAAGGCCATGAATACTAGCACTACATCAAAACATATCCTACACATAACTGACGCAGTAATACATATCTTTTTCTATTTCACCATAATCATTGCCAGCTGACACACCATGTGTGTTCAACAATACTCGTACTCCTCAATATGCCATTTAAACTTATTCGTAACTGTAATAATGACCGGCAGCAGTGGCGTAGCGTGCCTTGTCGGAGCCCCGTATAAAAAAAAATTAGGAGGCCCTTATATGGGGGTAAAGATTTTTCAAAAAAGAAAGTTTTTGTTTTTTTTTCCTTACATACCGTATAATTGATACGGCAAATAAAGCGGTAGCTACGCCCCTGACCGGCAGGCATAGCGTAAGGGTTGCTTGGAACGTTGCAGGTGTCGAACGTGTTAATATCTTTTATATGTAAGTAGGTAGGTATATTTCTTTCTTTGAAACCTTTATTCTAAACCATTTAATATTTTAATCTAGGTGTTCATTTCGATACCTCAAGTTCATCTCTAATCGCTGAGATAGCTACAGCGGTAAAAGTGTTTGCATATGGAGTAGAATCATATGTGTCTGACCCCGCCAACGTGCGGCACCCACTCGGGACACGGCTCTCGTGTAGCGGCGCCGGAGCCGGGGAGGCGCGCTGGTCAACGGGCGAGCGCTTTTACCGCCATCTCCGTAACGTCAGCGTCGAAAGTGATGCTGGGCGGCCAAGCATTGAATTTACACCTGATGGCGAATTACGTGCAGCCGAACTTAAGATCATGAACCTTCGACCTGCTATTGGCGAACAAGTAAGAAGTAAAACATTAAAAATAAAAATGTAGTATTTTTAAATACCTACCTATGTAAGCACCAACATGGCATGTTTTATATATATGTACTTAAATCGGTCATTGCACTTTATTAATTTAGGTATTTACAGCATGTTAAGCACTTACTTACATATGTACCTAGTTATTTTACATAGGCAGGGGAACTTGAGTACCTAATAGGTATATATTCTAAATTTAGTTAAAAATTGAGCCTTGTTTACATTTACGTAGATTTTACATATTTGTTGGGAAATGCCCCCAAGTACTTACCTAAGTAAATTTAATATATCGTTGTGACAATAAATCATTATGAAATTCTATGTATGGTAAAATGGCCTACCTAACTAATAAATGTATATTTTTGCCATCGATCACAGCTTGTATGGGAAGAAATTGGAACATGGAACTCATATCCCAAAGAAAGGCTCGACATTAAAGATATTGTGTGGCCGGGTGGCTTACACACTCCGCCTCAAGGAGTTCCAGAAAAATTCCATATGCGGATAACGTTTTTGGAGGAGTCACCATATATAAATTTAGCTCCACCAGACCCTATCAGCGGGCGATGTTCTTTAGACCGGGGTGTCATATGTCGAGTTGCACCGGAAGTTGAAGTTGCTGGGTAAGAATATTTTTTTGAACTAGGTCCAGCCGTCTTTCAGTTAATAGTGACCATAGATAAGAAAAGATCTCAACATGATCCCCTTTGAGCAATATGGCGTTGCACTGGATTGAGGGACAATAAAAAATCACACACACACACAAACACACACACTTTACATAGGTATTAAGTATACCTATACATTATCGCTCGTTCAGTCCTGTATAGTTTTCGAAACTCTAGCTTAAAAAATAATAAACTGTACTTACCTATAAGGCTATACCTACCTACGCGAGATAAATCCGTTATAAGTTGGTGTTCTATTCTTTACACACAAACACTGTGTTAGACTATCGTGAACTCAGCCAGCTATGGATATGGGAACGGTAAAGTTTTAGAGACGTCAACATATAAAATAATCTACTAACAGACCTGCACTAGTTAAACTCGTTAAAGTTCTTTATTTCAAGATGACACACAAAAGCATAAAAAAATATAACCTACCTATTGTTTATACATTCCGCAAAAAAAATAACCAAATGTAGATATGAAGGTCTTCAAAATGTCTCGTACCTACCTACAAGAAACGAAAGTGTTCATATTTATGTGCGCGGAATTGCTATCCTGAATTCGCATTATTTTTTAATTTTAGTTTAGAGGCGGGGACGGCTCATAGGAACAGCACTTTGTATCAGTGCTGCAGCGGTTTCTGCATTGACCTCCTGCAGCAGCTGGCTGAGCAACTCGGCTTCACGTACGAGTTATCTCGCGTGGAGGACGGTCGCTGGGGCACGCTACACTACGGCAAATGGAATGGACTCATTGCTGATCTCGTTAATAAAAGAACCGATATGGTAAACATGTTTTAATACATACCTACTCAATTCTCAGCACATTTCCTAGCTGGTAACTACTTACCTATGGGGGGAAAATATGCTTCTTTTTAACTAGGTATTTATTTACCTAAGTACAGTGTTTTTTAAGCAAAGAAATTCTATTTATGTAGGTACATATATCATTTTTTTATATGTATTTAACAATTAGGTACCTAGGTATGTTATCAAATTAGTTACTTAGGTAGATACAAAATACAATTCGTAAGTAGACTAAGTAGGTACTTACTTACTCAATCTTAATTTTTATATAGAATTAATTAACTATCCTCCTTTTGATGCAGGTACTCACATCTTTAATCATAAATTCTGACCGGGAGGCCGTCGTGGACTTCAGTGTGCCCTTTATGGAAACAGGTGTTGCGATTGTAGTGGCCAAAAGGACTGGCATAATTTCGCCAACAGCCTTCTTAGAACCTTTTGATACAGCGTCATGGATGCTTGTCGGAGCAGTGGCTATACAAGCTGCAACTTTTTCTATATTCTTTTTTGAATGGCTATCACCAAGCGGATTTGATTGTTCCACTGGCCACAACTCAAAGCGGGTACCTCAGAACCGATTTTCACTATGCCGGACTTATTGGATAGTTTGGGCTGTTCTCTTTCAGGTAAGTATTTTTTTATAATAATTAATTTTGTGTGTGTCTTTGTATAGATAAATAATTATAATTATTATTTTTAGTGGACTATTTCTGAAAAACGATGGATTAAATCGGATTCTTTGTTGAGTTTAACAGTAAGAATCTATTTTACTTACGTAATACCTCTAGGTATTTAATTATTGTTACAGGCTTCAGTTCACGTGGATTCGCCGCGAGGCTTCACTGCACGGTTTATGACAAATATGTGGGCAATGTTTGCAGTAGTCTTTCTTGCTATTTACACTGCCAATCTAGCAGCGTTTATGATAACTCGAGAAGAGTTCCATGAGCTTAGCGGACTCGATGACCCCAGAATAGCTAGACCTCTGTCAAACCGACCATCGCTCAAATTTGGAACTGTACCGTGGTCTCACACCGACGCAACTCTAGCGAAGTATTTTTCTGAACCCCACGCTTATATGGCGCAGTGAGTGCATTTATATTTTATGATAAAAAAAACTTTAGTCGCTAATAATATTAGGCATGTACTAAGTAGTTATTTAATACAATGTTAAAACTTTTAGATATAATCGCAGCACAGTGAATTTCGGTGTCTCAGGGGTACTAACTGGAGAATTAGACGCCTTCATTTATGATGGAACAGTGCTCGACTATTTAGTATCTCAAGTAAGTTACAACTAGCAGCGGGGCTACCTTATTATACACACCCTTACATACCCATGTTACCCCACCCCACCCTAGCCCACTCTTGTGTAGGGTGACTTGGTACACCGACTCACGCCTAAATTTTAATAATATAGAACTACTGTCTCCTTCGTTGGCAATTAATTAGCTCTACACCCATATACATACGTGGGTGGATCAAAAAGTACCCGCGTTAAGACAGAAAAAACTTTTTTTTCAAAGATTTTTTTTTTATTTTTTAACATAATTTCCTTCGAGGTCTTTACACATAACCCCACTTTTTTACCACTTTTTGAACCCCTCGAAAAGTATGTTTTTTCGAACCCTTTAAAATACGCTTCTGATTCGGCAACCATCTCTTCGTTTGAGCTGATTTTTTTAACCCCCGAGCCAAGTTTTCATGTTGAGGCACCAAAAGATATCGTAGGACGTCAGATCAATCAATTATGGTGGATGCAGCAACAATTCGTAGCGAAATTCCACTAATTTGACAGCGACAAACCTGGATGAATGTGCTGGTGCGTTATCGGGGCCGTACAGCATTTTTTCCTAGCCAAATGTGGCCGTGTATTCTTAAGTTTTTTATTGAATCGGTCCAATAATTTACTATAATATTGCCCTGTGATTGTTCTTCCTTTCTATAAGATGTTAATAAGGAGTATTCCCTTCGAATTCCAAAAAAATCGTGGCCTTGACTTTTCCGGCAGAAGGGACCGTTTTCGCCTTCTTTAGAAGAGATTCATATGGCAAAATCTATTGTTTGGACTCGCTTGGTCTCTAGCGTATAATAATAGACTCAGGTTTCGTTAACAGTCATAACTCGAGACAAAAACTCCATCGGGTTTCTCTTAAACAGATCCAAACATTGCTTTGACTTTGACATTGAATCCGATTATTTTCATCTGTGAGTAAACGCGGCAGCCAAAGGGCGGACATCATTTTCTTGTGCAATTTATTACATAATATACTGAAAAATATTCTGTACGACACGCCTACAATGTCAGCTAATTCGCAAACTTTAGTTCGTCGATCTGCGATAATCGTATCATGAAAATTTTTAATGACCTCTTCGGAAACCACGTCTGGAGGGCGACCTGGCCGGTCTTCATCAAAAACAGTGTATGCCACGTTTAAGTTCATGGAACCAAAATCTGACGGTTGTCACAGAAGGCGAAAGGCCCCCATAGACAGCATCCAACTTTACTTTTATTTCATCGCATGTTTTTCCATCTAAAAATAAAAACCGAATTACGAAACGATGTTGATCTTTTTCCATGTCACCGCGAAATACAACACTCTTGTGATAAAACTGGCCACTAAATAAAAGGTAATGCTTTGTTTTTAAACAAATATATATTTTTTAATTTCTAAATACCTTAAGTACATGATGATAATAACAACATAGCTCAACGACATCATCTGTTTCCGAACGCGGGTACTTTTTGATCCACCCATGTACTTGCAAATCAGTGCTCTGCTAGCAATATTGGTGGTGAGCGCCTTAAAATATACCTATAATGTATACTTAACATAAATTCGCATATTGTTCGGCAAATGAAACAAGATTTATTCTATACATTAGAACCCTTTTGTCGCAATTAAAAGTAGCCTAAGACGCCGCGCGAGCCTTTAGACTATCTGTGTACCAAATTTCATTAAAATCGGTTCAGTACTTTTAGCGTGAAGTAAGACAGACAGACAAGAGTTACCTACTTTCGAATTTATAAAATTAGTTAGAGTTAATTGAACATTTAATAAACAAGCATGTCGACCGAAAATTTCTTACCTTCCTAGTTAGTTCCTACCACACATTTTTCGTAAAAAGTTTAGTGTCCGAGACAAACATAGATTCTAATACCTTTGGTAGCATTCAATACTAAATTTTTTTTTTCAATATGGATTTTACAGAAATGTAATAAAATCACCTAAACTTAATCAGCGAGGTCACAGACAGACAGATGCGCTGTCTGAATAAATACTGCTAACAAATCGCACACCTAGATCTAAAGGGATCTAACTCGAAAACCGGAAGATTTGAGTTATGCACACCATCGGATTCCAGCAAAGCCCATCTACACTAAAACTGATTTCAGCTAATATAACTCTGCTAGCTTTATTATAAAAAGTATAAATTTATACAGAAAACTCATGCGTGCATATATGGACATATTAATCAGTTTCTCGCCTCTCCTGAAAAAGTACCTTTTTTGAGTTAGCTCTCTTTAGATCTAGGTGTGCGAAATAATAATAGATATTACAGAATTGTAATATTAAAATGTGACTGTATTTAATTTTGTTATAGGATGAAGATTGTCGACTGCTGACAGTAGGATCTTGGTACGCAATGTCGGGTTATGGTTTAGCTTTTACCCGCAACTCAAAATATCTCAGTATGTTCAACAAGAGATTACTCGATTTGCGTTCTAATGGAGACCTCGAAAGATTACGCAGGTAACTGGTTCGATACCTAAGTAGATAGGTGCCTACATAACATAATTTACAATGTAGGTATCTACAGAATAAGTAAGTCCTATAGGTACTTACCTACTTAACTATTAACATTCTCTTAATTTTTTTGGTTTTGACAGTTCCCTATTTTTTTTTCAAAATACCTATTATATAGCCTGTTATTCTAATTGTGAAAGAATTTTTGAAATCAGCTTAGTAGGTTTTTGAGTTTATTTATTACAAACGTACACACATACAAAATAAAAATCTTTCCTCTTTATACTAATATTACTTAACTTAGTATAGACTACATAGGTACCTACCTACTAACTCAGGTATAATATAATTAAAAAAATAGATGTACTTACTTCACACTAAGCTAGCAGTATTTAAGCGCTATAAGGTGTATCGTTGCAATGACCTAGCAATAATAGTACATTACGCACCAAGGCCAGTAAAATAAAAAATGTCTCAGATCACATGTAATTGTTGTCCGAGGCGAAGCCGAGGTTGACAAAAATGTGATCTGAGGCTTTTTTATTTTACTGGCCGAGGTCAGTATACTATTTTTCTGTTCGACGAAGCCAGAAAGCGGAAATTTTATTTAGCGCAGCGGCCACAAAGTTGGCGCTTTCTGGCCGGAGAACAGAAAAATATATTTAATGAGTTGATATTACATTTTTAGAATACCTACTTAAGATGTTACCTATAGGAAGTATCTAAAGTTAAAAACGTCAAATGTTCTCAGATACTGGATGACGGGCACATGTAAGCCGAACAAGCAAGAACACAAATCATCGGACCCGCTTGCGCTCGAGCAGTTCTTGTCGGCGTTCTTGTTACTGATGGCCGGCATCCTGTTGGCGGCATTATTACTGCTACTTGAACATGTCTACTTTCGCTACATGCGCGGACATTTAGCCGTCTCCACTGTGGGCCCGTGTTGCGCCCTCGTCTCACTGTCAATGGGTTTGTACGGTTAACTATGGTTCTTTTAAAATTAACACCCAATATAAACAAAAGGTAATTAGGTAGGCATGGCCAATTTGACTTCTCGACAACCTATAGCTATAGGTACCTAGTCAAAAGTATTTTTCCACCGACGAAAAAAACGGAGGAGTTTCTCTAGTCGACGCGTATATATATTTTTTTTTATGTATGATCACGCATAACTTCTTACAGAGTGGCTCGATTTTGATAATTCTTTTTTTATTGGAAAGGGCATAAGTTGGTCCCATTTTTATTTAGAAAAAAAATCGGTGCCAGCCTCAAACAAACTTGAGCACTTTAGTGAAAAGTTGAGAGTGAAGAGTTGCTGCACCAGTTGGCACCGACTTCAAATTTTTTTTTTTTTTTTCGGTTTGTGACTGTTTACAGTTGGCCCTGGGGCCGTTACTGCTCCACCGGACAAAATGGGGAGCGCTTCGAGGTGCGCTCACCCTAGACTTCAAAAATATCAGACATTACAACTAAAATAGTAGTTGTTATAAAAGACAAAATTATTATTTTTTTCTTTTTAGTGCGCTACCTATTGTTTATTGTTGCTTTTTAGTTTTTTTTCGGCGGTTAAATTTTTTTATTAAAAAGTTATTCAAACCTCGTAATGCTAATCAATTTTCATTCCGTACCCGTGTAAATTACTGTCAAATTGTTCTTACAGGACAATCTCTATCGTTTCACGGGGCAGTAGTGGAGGCGGCCGCGCGAGGATTCGGTACAGGAGAACGTGGCCACTGCCGATCGGCTGTTTGTGCAGCGCAGGTAATCTTCAATGACTTTTTTTTTAATTTTCAATGACTACGGTACCTATGTGTTGACAGCACTCAAACGTTTTCTATGAAAAATATTAGACTAGGTATGCATAGTGCATACTATTATTAAAAGTTAACTAACTACCTACCTACCTACTTCTTACTTACTGGTGATACAGTGTAAGAGAACTGTGGTATGGATATTACTAGGGGTATCACTGTAGTTTTCTAGTGAAGCCATGTGTTCATCAGATCTTATCGGATCTAACGATAATTCCGTTGCTAATGGCATTTAGATGCAATGCCATAATTTAAAACTTTACCCGGATATAAGGTTTGGCGGGCACGACACGAGCGCGACGCGGCGAACGCGCGCGCTCGTCAGTTGGCGGCGACCCTAGCGGCGCACGGGCTGCAGCCGCCGCCGCGCCGGCTGGCCTCGGCGGCGGCGCTGCTGGCGGGCGGGCTGCCGCACGACGCCACGCGGGCGCGCACTCTGCACGCACCCGCCGACCTCCTGCCGGACCTTGACAGGCCACTCTCTTGTGGAGATTTGCGCTCAAAGTAACTATCATATCTACTTCATTTATATACATAAGTAATACCTATAATTTACTTCCTTACGTTAGTAAATAACTTTTACAAGTAACAATTTATATAATTGTATAAATCACTTTAGCCTTAGACTATCGTCAGCTCAGTCGTGCTACGATTATGAAAACTGTAAAGTTTCCGAAACGTCAGCAAAAAAAATGAAGTACGCGAGTTAAATCCGTTTATAGTTGTTTCATTCCAATGTTGTTTACTTTAGCGTTAGACTATTGTCAGCTCAGTCGTGGTACGATTAAGGAAACTGCATAGAATCCAAAACGTCAGCAAATAAAATACGCTAATTAAATACCTACGTTAATAGTTGATTTATTCCAATGAACTTTACAAATTGAATATATAAAATATAATAAAGCAATTTTTATTATAATTACTTTACTATTGTTATAGAGAGCGGACGCGAGTGGAAATGGAAACAGTGCTGTGAGGCGTGTTTTACGCCACCCTATTTCAATTCCTGAAGGCTGTTCTTACACCAAGTTATACAAGACGAAGTTAGTTATACCTAATGTTAAAATACGGACAGATAAAAATGCGTTGTAATTATTAAATAAATTATTCCAATTATTAAAACAGAGAGCTGGATGTAGATAGCGAAGCGTTGTTGTGGGACGCGCGCGCGGGGCGGGCTGGGCGCCGGGCGCGCGCCCTCGTGTTGTCTACTACAATAAAATATATTTTTTGGACAATATTATTTTGTTTGTTTTATGGATTTACCATTATCATAGGTTCTGTTATCGCAAGTACAGTAGAGTACACCACCACCCACTTAGCAGCTTAACAAGATAAATTAGTTTTACGGAGTGAAGTTTTAATTGTTATTTAATATGAAATAGAAACTACTAGCTCGTAGTAAGTAGTGTCTAGTCACTAGACACTACTTACTAGCACTCTAGTGCTAATAGTAGTGTATAGTGATTCACATCTCACATACCTTCGTTTAGGATAGCCAACGTTTTTAAAAGCTTTTATTTAACTTGCGATGTATGTATGTATGGATGTTTGTTCGGGTGGAATCTTGCAACTTAATTTTAGGGCACTTGCCCTCAACCGATTTAGCTGAAATTTTACATGTATGGTAGAATCAGGTGACAATGCAATATAAGAATGCTGTTATATCAAATTTTGCGACAAGCTTTTATTTATATAAATAAATATAAATTGTATAATTTAACATAATATTTAACATATGTTCATAAAAGCTCGTTACGCGATTTATTTTTTTTAATATACTTACGTAGAATTAAATTCAAAGAAATGCAGATATTTTAATTATGTATATTGTTTATTCTTATAAACTATAACTAGACAATTAAAAACATTAATTATCTATAAGTACTAATATTATAAAGCTGAAGAGTTTGTTTGTTTGTTTGTTTGAACGCGCTAATCTCAGGAACTACTGGTTCGAATTCAAAAATTCTTTTTTTGTTGGATAGACCATTTATCGAGGAAGGCTTTAGGCTATATAACATCACGCTGCGACCAATAGGAGCGAAGAAACAGTGGAAAATGTGTAAAAAAACGGGGAAAATATGAAGCCTAATGAAGAAGTGACAGAAGACTGACAGATCTTTGACGAAACAATCGGACGGGCAGGAAGACGTCTGCCATAGACTATTACACAAACTAACTGATATTTGGCCATCTGTGACGTGCATACTTGGTCCGATCAGCAGTTTTATATCTATTCTGTGGTTTTATATAATAAATATGCCACTCATAGTATGTGTGCACTGTAAAAGGTCTATGTATGTGTGGCATTACTGTCAAATTTTGAAAACTCATGCATTTATCAAATCATGAATTCATGATAACAATTGTCAGACTACTGGTCTGATGACAGGTTAGTAAATTGAATGTGCGAATTTTACAAATATTATTTTGATTTACATTTTACTTGCTTTAAAAGTACTGAAATCGGCAGGCCCTCGGGGCTTTTGGAGGACATTAACTGAAATACTATAATGAGCGAAGCTTAAGACGAGCAAGTCAAGTGATGTTATTAATTTTTAAATGTAGTGAGATTTTTATTATTTATTTGTCTGCAAATTACTATTAAGTATATTACTTATTTAATACAAAGGTCTATAACATGTCGAAAGATATAATTGTTTTGACACCGAATGGAAGAAGACAGAAAATACACTGCACTCCTGACACCAGTATTTTACAAGTTAGTGGTTGAAGATGTCTACTTTTTTTACAACTGACGATATCTATCTATTTAATTTACCTACTTCATGCTGACATTTTGATTTCTGACTTTTAGGTGTTAGAAGATGTGTGTCAAAAGCAGGGCTTTCAGTCAAATGATTATGCCTTGAAGCACCACAATCATATCCTTGACTTAACAACTACAATTCGATTTTCCAATCTACCTAACAAAGCTACCCTTGAGATGGTTGAAACAGAAACACAACGTCACGAATCTAATGTTACAATAGGATTGTTATTAGAAGATGGTGAGCTTAATTTCTCCCCAATTTTTTTTATTATTATTAATATTGTTATCTGGTGCCTTAATGGATGGTTACTTGTTCTTTATTATTAATTTTATTTTTTTAGGAGAAAGAAGAACTGCAGACTTTTCTCCTAATGTATCTTTATATGATCTTATCAATGAATTGGCTCCTACAGAATTTAGTTCATTCTCCCACCCCGCAATTCTTTACATGCGCCAGGAAGTAGCAGGTGTATCAGCCTTAAGAGCAAAGACACTGAGGCAACTAGGCCTCTTAGGAGGGAGAGCTATATTAAGACTGCTGAATAAATCTGAAGAGGTGAAGTGAGTAATGTAATGAATATATTATTTTACAAAACATTTATGTATTTTTTTCTAATTGGTTTGAATCTTTATTTAAAATTGTCTGCGAAATGTATTTTATATTTATAAGTGAAAATGATTATAATTAAGCAAAATATATTTTTACTACGAACAATTTGTGCTGCGATAGTTTTTACAGCTAGAACTTTGCAATGAAGCCAAGATGACATGTAAAAATTTTAAAATGTGCAACTTGATGGTTGAAATTTTTTTAGTGTTATATTTTGTAATTTTTATTATTTTTATGTGATTATAGGCAAGCAAATGTTTCATCAATATTTCGAAAACCTCTACCGGAAAAAGACAACACTAGAGATTCGGCCAAAGAACACAATGTTAACTGTGAAAACACTAACAAAATGACATTACCTGGCCCTTCTCAAGACCATGAAAGTGGCAATCCCAAGTATTGCAATTTAGTAGATTCAATAAAGGAAATCACTAAAAAAAATGATGAAACTGGTCAAAAGCATGTTGAAATTCATGAGAATAAAAAAATACATGAACCAGAAATTGTAATAATGGAAGTGGATACTATACCAGCAATTGCGAGTACCTCCTCTTCATCACTTGCATCTCAAGAAAAATTAGAAAGAAGATTAAAAATTGAAGAAGAAGTTACATTTGTAAGAGATAGTTGTTTAATTAGTGTACCAATTTAAGTAGAAAACTTGTTGGTTTGGGATAGTGTTTGAAAATCACATAAAAAATAATTACTAATAAATTTGTTTTAGTTGGGAACACAAAAAGCAATTGCTTTTATACCGGAGGGCACAGATGATGAGCTTGATGATCTCCCTGATGATTTTTATGATTTGACAGTTGAAGAGGTTCGGAAATTATACAATGACTTGCAACAGCATAGATTGGATCTGGAAAATACACCATTAGTCACTTCATCTAGACGTGAACTCCAAAACCAAGTGAGTAAGAGCACATATAAACTAAAAAAATATATTTGCAGGATTAAATTATTTTTTTTAATTGAAATTAAATTGTTTGCATTTTTATTTCCACAGATATCCCAGCAAAAGATTAAGGAGTATAAGAATGTAGTGGTTAGAATTCAATTTCCAGATCATATAATTCTTCAAGGTGTATTTTCACCAACGGATAAAATACAAAATGTTATAAATTTCATAAAGTTACATTTACAGAATCCCAACAAACCATTTCACATATGTAAGTTTACTGATATAAATGTAGAATATCAATCGTCAAGTTTTATGTTCTGATGCTATACAGTTAATTTGGACTATACTGGAGCAATTTTATTGGAAACTGAATAATGTATTTTAAAATAGAGCTGTTTTATCTTTGTGCTGTGCTGCATTACCTTTTTTTTTTTACAAAAAATAATTGTTGTAGGTAGCTTAATCCTATTGATTTTTTATGCTAGATGCAGAACAGATGTCAGTGTCACACATAGAACATATAACTATATTTATGTTTATCTGTTGCCCAGTATAAATAGCACAAGCTCTACTTAATTTAGAGATAGATCAACTTTTGAGCATTGTCAAGGATAGGTTTAAATATTATAATGAATTGCATTACAGTTACGACTCCACTTAAAGAAACTTTGGACCCAGAAATGACACTAATGGATGCAAAATTCGTACCATGCGTTCATATACATTTTAAATGGTTACACGAAGACGTGAAATCCAATTCTAGTTATCTCAAGGAGGAAATATATTTAAAGAAGACTCCAAGTAACGCTGCCAGTATATTAGCATCAAAATATCGGTAACTTAGTCATTTAGCGAAATAGTTTTAATAATGTCATGTCATGACGTCACGCAACCCATTCGCAATAAGTTTAACACTGTCACTGAACTTAATTAAATTTTAAAAATATGTACCTACTTATATCTAGCTGGGTGGGTACTTAACGGATGGGTAAAATTCAATCTTGTAGTAATACCTACCTACTTATTATACTAGTACCTACTATCGTAACAAATTATCCCGAAAAAGCTTACAAATATTGCATTTTTTGTCTCCAAATGAAATAATACGCTAAATAAGTACTGTAAAAATAGTAAGGAAGTACAATAATATTGGACAGTAAACACTTTTTTGCTTTATGTACTTATACAAATATTATAAAGAGGAAAACTTTGTTTGGTTGTAATGAATAGGCTCAAAAACTACTGGACCGATTTCAAAAATTCTTTCACTGTTGGGAAGCTACACTATTCGGGAGTGACATATAGGCTATAAAAAAAGATGATCAGTGCGAAGCCGGGGCGGGCAGCTAGTAATATAATAAAGTGGAAAGGTTTGTTTGTTTGGATTGAATAGGCTCCAAAACTACTGGACTGATTTGAAAAAATTCTTTCACTGTTGGAAAGCTACACTATTCGTGACTGTCATAGGCTATATTTAATTTTGAAAAAAAAAATAGGGGTACTTACTTGCCGGGATGGACCCCTAGTTTTTTATTAGTATGTAAGTATATTTAATTGTACGACTCCATACTCGTACAATTAAATATACGTAATCCCCATGGATTCCTGTATTAATGTGGTACAATTCGTCATCATATTAATATGAATTTCATCATCGTACCTAAAGCTTTAGTTCATGGTCTCCCAGTCACGTCTATTGGTACATACTTACTCCTCGTGATTGCGTAACGCTCGCGTCATTTAACTTCTAGCTACATTAATGACAAAGAACTAAGAGAAAATTTTCATAATAACACTTAGTAAATTTCTAACAATACTTTTAATATTATTTGTTCTGTTTCTTTTTTTTAATACTATCTCACTATGAGTGCATATAATGTGACATAAATCTATTTAATTATAATGTTAAAAATAATGAGAAGTATATTAATCTAATATTATTTTTTACAGGGCTCCTAGCAGAAGTAAAGTAGATCTGGGGCCCACGACACCTGATTCGGCTAAGGCTTCAACATCTAAAAACAGTAAAGTGCCGAAATGGTTTAAAAAGTAGCGATTAAAGAATATTTAATGTTCGTAATCAAAGTTATGTTTTGAGTATTTTAATAAAAGACGAATTTCATCATATCACAACTTATTTATTTAAGTACCTAGTTAACAAAAATATTACATTATTACACAAGAGCCTGCCAAAATTAAACAAAGGACCAAATTTAAAACCTTTTATTTATATGAATCAGTTTGGTAGTCGTAAGCTAATAGTTCTATTTAGTTTACATTACAAATATTTACTATTACTTCCCACCATAACAGATTTATTCATAACTACCTACGTCAGTTTTTATCAAGAACAAATACCTACTCATTTTAACAATTCATAAAATCAATGCTGACATAATAAGGGCTACCGCGTGTCAGAAATCCGCTAGATGCGCTAGTGTAGAATGAGGTCTAGCTGTCATGTTCCACCAATCACAGGCCAGTAGCTTGCCTCTCATTTCTGACACGCGGTAGCCCTCATTATTGGGTGATTGCTAGCAGGTAGGTACCAAAAACAAATGTCGCTTTTAGCAAGCGGATGTTTACACTCTATATAAAAATAATCATTGATGGCTTAAAAGCAAAGGCAGCATATGGTAGGTTAAAGTAAGTACCTAAATCAAACTTCTAAAATTGTATAAACGATGGCAATGGCCCTAATTTACATCTCGTGGGTTTAATTGAGCCAATATTTTCACTGGAGTCCAAACCTTTTATATCTTTGTAGTATCTGCAGTCGGATTCATTGTTCTCTTGAACACAACGTCTTTGCTCAGATTTGTTTTTATTTCGTTGTTTGACCAATGCGCTTATACATGATCTGGCGGCTTCAGCTTTAATTATTTTTCGAGGGGTTTGCGCTCGTATATTGAGTCGTTTTAAACTGTTCTTCGAACTTTTAGTGACGTGTCTGTTTAAGCACTTGTTTCCTTTTTCACAAAAACCGTTTATGAAATCAGTACAAACTTTCGCTTTTTCATTTAGTTTCACATGCAAGTAAGGGCAACCATCTTTATTACATATTCCATTTAAGTAAAAATAGCAAGTCGGCATTTTTTTATCTGTAAGGTCATGAGAGAGTAAGCACTGATGATTGTGACACACACCGTTGATAAACTGCCTGCAAATTTGTACATGCTTCTTGTCATGTAGAAATTCACATTTATGAATCAAATTTCTTAAGCACTTGCCATATTTACGGAACTGAGGACAAGGTATATTATTTACCTTATATACCTTAATATTTTTATTTTTTTCACCTTTCTTCAAATTCATGCAAATTTGTTTGCCTAAATGTGGCTTTTTATGTACAGATTCGGTAGATCTTACAGTCTTATATCTGTTTGCTGAATTGATATTAGCTGGATTGGAACAAATATTTTTATTTCCATATTTTGGCCCCGATACAAATTTTAAATGTTTACTTGAGTATTTAACAGAATCGAGTTTTTTTTTGATGTCTATAACATTTACAGATTTGTATTTACTCACTTTCACGGTGTTTGTTACATTAGAAATACCATGGAAAGCTTGAGTCTGAGTTTGCCTTACCAAAGAATAGCGAGAATGCGAAGGAACGACTGTAAGCGGAAAAGTCTTATCGCCTTGCGTATTAACTGTCCCAACAGAAGCAGGTGTAGTTAATATTTTACTTGCAGTTGGATTTGATATATTTCGCTTTGCATAGGAATAATTAGAATCAAGGAGTGCTTGTGCAAATTGGTGTGTAGTATTGTGTGTTGGCACAAAATTAGGATTTATGTATATTTTTGATTTGGGCAATGTATTAATCATTTTACAATTAGTTGATTGTTGATAAAAATTCGGATTTACATGCATAACTGTAACTGGTTTTGTTGAAGTATTACTAATGACTGATGTTTTATTAAAATTTGGATTAATGAAAACTTTGTTAACTCCTTGATTCATATTTCTTTGCATTTTAAATTATAATAATGAGTATTGAAAATATTTGTTACCAATTTTGCAATTTACTTTGCTAACAAAAATATTTGTTGATGACTTTTCTATTTCACTTAAAAATATATTGTTCAAACTCTCTATATTTTCAGATATCTCTGTCTTCTTATTACCATTAGTCCACAATACACTCATATGAAAAGATGGATCCTGAAACAAGACACTATGTATTACAACAGTAAAGTTTATTATTCTCAATTTAGTTTTTTTTGTTGTTTGTTAAAATTCAGTTCTGATGCTATGAAAGATCCATCATGATATGAGGGAACTCCTCAAATAATATAAGCTCCATCATATTGTACATACAAAATATTAAATGTTACATGACTGGCTATACCATACCAATTAAACAAAATATTTTCAGCAACAAGTTCAAGTGCATTCGTAAGCACTATTCAAGATCAAGGATAATTAGATTAATCAACAGAACTTCTCAGTCAGTAGTAAAGTGTCCAATTGCTATCTTATGATCGTAATTGGCAGCATTAGCACTCAAGATGCCTATGCAAAGATCTGTAGATGATTTAAGTATAGCAAATAATGACATCAAGTATGGTTTAAAAAATAAGGAATAATGTGACGAATCAAAATATGGCATTATAATCAAATTGAAAATCTTAAAATTTTTCAATAACTTTGATTAAGGAAATAGTGCAATTTCTCCAAATGCACAATCTGCAAAATGTACATATCCCCATAAAAGGCATGACATCTGTTTTTTTTACCCATCAGATAGATTACCAAAATAAAGGACACATTTATTTTCTTTTATCTATCAGACAATGAATGACAAAGTTAAGTGCTTGAAAAGTTCAGGAGTGGATGCTTGTGACGTCATGTTATGGTATAAATTGTATCAAATAGAATAATGTTTCCTTTACCCAGTCATCATCCCTATTGCATGTTCTTTGTCTTGTCTTGTTCCCAAAAACTACACTTTTTCATTGATCTACACAAAGTTTTCTTATCTTCTGGTGACACTGGTATTATAAAGCTTTCCAGTGCATTAAAGTATGTAATAGGTAAAGTATAAAATGTAAACTTACATCATAAAATGTTGGAAGATTGAAATCTTCAAGAATAACATCAACTTTCTTTGCAATGTTTAATAGGTATTTATTTCCTATTTGGTCAACTTTTAATGATATGAAAGTTCTGTTATTTTCTTCATTACAATATACTTTCACACTTTCAAATCCCAAGTTAAAGCTAAAAAAAATATATATAATTTTTTAACAATTTTTATATTATTAAAGAAAAACACGATTATAAGATTGAGTCTCCTTTCAACACAAGTTACATCAGGTTCTTGTTTACCTCCCAGTTCCTTCCAATGATGTTTGCAATGAAGAGGTAAATGGTGTTATTAAGTGATACTTCAATTTCTGTGTTTTTGACAAACTAATGTGAAGGTCTTGGCATATGTGAAATTCACTTTGAAACACTGCTAATTTATTAATTAGTTTCAGGACATTCTCATCTTCTGGATCTAAAAAAAATAACAATAAATATATATCACATAGGGTCACTTAGATTAGAGCAATAACATATACAATACAATACCTACTTACATTTTATATATACATATGAGGCCCAATTACCCCTTACATGTGGAAAAGATCGAATTCGTCCATTATGAAGAATTGGATTATCCTCGTGATCATTTAATGCAACAACAGCAACTTTTCTCAAATCAGGTGTTGGTAATTTTATTCTGTAAAAATAAGATTTTGATATTTAATAAACGTTATCTATTTTAGGTCAAGCAAAATATACATTATATTTTCATTATGGTTCACTTTTTAATCTTTGGAGGATCTTCAAGGCAATTATCACTGTCTTCTGAACTGGATCCGTAGTCTCCAATATAAGTCAAAAGAGACATGAAAATATTAAACATATGTCGGTCAAAAGATCAAAATACTTATTTGTATTTTTAATCAGAGGTTATAAAATTATTTGTGGTACTTAAGTCACTCACTCACTGATTAAAGCTCTAAGACTAAATAGGTACATTAATACAATAACATTTTAACACGCAGTTTTTAACGTCACAACAACATAGCAGTCATAGCTATGATAGCTTTAGATTGAGGGCAGAGACATTGGAATTCATTGGATTGATTCATATTAAGTATTTTGTGCATTTTTAGATGTACAACACTGTCCGTCTTAAGGCCCACATAAACGGTACGATTCGTCTGTACGATCCGTCGCTTCAGACCATAGACCTTCTTCAGACCGATCGAAACGAATCGATAGTGTATGTCAAGATCGTTAACGATTTACTGCAATCTTGAATATCGTAACGATGGGTCAACAGTGTATGGTATTTGATTCGATTTTATCTCACTCCTTGGTAGACGCACGCACGCACGACACTTCTTTATCCTACAATTTCAAACCAGTAACTGATTGATCGTTACGACCAATCGCTTCGTGTATGTGTCATTTTTGATGCGGTCAATCGTCACGATTTTCATCAGATCGATCGTACAGACGAATCGTACCGTATTTGCTAGCCTTTAGAGCATATACTGTACTCAGATCTAAACTAAATTAAATTTGTTAATGTGTGGAAGGTACATTTCATGGGAGTTTCATCCACCGTCATTACCTTTTATTTTTAAATAATATGATATGGATAAAATGTAAATTTCACACGTGTTTCAATTGCCGTGATTTTTTAGTAATGGTGGATTTCACCAGTTCACCACCCAAAACGAACTACCTACACCAAAAAATTAAATTTTGATAGATACATTGATATACAAGTACATGTTGTCACCATTTATCGAATTCAAATCTCATTGTAGTTCATTTAATTTTGTCAGTACTTAATAGGGTGTTTGACAACATTAAAAATATATCCCAAATTGTGGTCATCATATCAGAAAATAGCATAAATTAACATATTTCACTTTATTTTACACAAAAAAATGTATATTTTTTGCAGATTACACGAAATAAAATATAATATTTTTTGAAGTCTTATCTGTGACGGTCAACGCTCTGTGAATGGTTAAGATTCTTGCAACGTCACACGCAAGTAAACATTGCTTCCATGACTAAGTCTAGTTCGTAATTCGTGTTGTATCGCTGTTATATTAGATGTTTGAGAGTTTTCTGAAGGAATATTTACTTGATACATTTTATAATATTCGTACCGAATCCCAAAATTTAGGCAAATTTAGTACAGGCTGACAACAGCAACCTACCAAAGATAGATGCATTTATGGTAGCACTTTTCTTTAAAAATTATGCTGATTACTATGCTGCGGAACTTAAAAATGTTAAAACAGCAGTGTAAGTACCCCATACAAATTATTTATTTTGTATTAAGTATAATAAGTTTGTAAGTTTTTTAAGAGCAAATTTTAGGTTATGTTGATGAAAATTCCTTTTGTCATGATTTTTGCTTTTGTTTTACAGGTCTGCACGACAATCATAATATGGCGACGAAGCGATTGGTTATGTTCGTGGAATTTGTACAGTTGAGTGTAAGATGTGCACAAAGTACGAGCCAAAGGATACAATTTTACTATAATTGTAAATGAAAGCGACTGCGAAATTATCAGCTGTCAGTGCCATGACTGTGCGGCTTCAGCTGGAGGGTGCAAGCATGCTGTTGCTTTTTTAATGTGGGCCCATCGTCGTTCTGAGGATCCTTCATGCACTTCAGTGGAGTGTTATTGGAAAAAATCTACTTTGTCTAGAGTAGGGACTACGTACTCTAAAGTATATCAAATTTTTCCTATTTTATATCAGAACACCAGTGTGTAATAATTAAATATAAAATAATTTCGAGCTTTATTATTTCTTTTATTTTACATTATTTAAGGGTATCATCAGTGTAGCTTCTAAATAAGAGAACTTCAGTTGCTGCACTTACAATTTACATATAAAATAGGTGGCTGATTTTATACATACAATAAATACTCTTATTAGAAGGCACAAAGTTGTGTTAAATAGAGAATTCTGCAAATTTGGGTACTTGCAATGATGATGACATGATCAAGAACACGAAGTATGTTAGTATTCATCGCTGAATGTTGCTTAAGCATATGAAATTCTCTTACACGCCTTTGGTGTGCAGGATATTAAATACTTTGAAGTATTCCCTTTTTTGTACTCCGACCATGTCATGTTTTTGTATGTAAATTTCCAAACAATCTATAATACAGCTTGCGATCCTCTTGACAGAGAAATTTAGTTGGCACAGCCTCATCCGTGAGAAATATCTTCTGACTGAAGCCCATTTTGTACTTGGTTAATTGTGTCTTTTTCCATCTGAAATTTAATAGAGTGAAGTGTACAATGTAGCGTTTAAAATTAAGGATCTTCTAAGAAACCTAAGTCCACATTTTAGAGGTTAGGAATGAAAGATGTTATTTTGTTTTATCCATTACAGATATTTTACTATCTGCTATCTGGTATACTGTATTAAGTTAAGTGATACTTACATCAAAGTGATCTTCGCACATAAAGACATTTGAGTGTGGTTGAATGGCATTTGGATCTCTTCGAGCTAGTTGTAGAAATATTTTTCGCCTTTTGCGATTGGTTGGTACAGAAATAAACACTTTCTCTGGACTTTTTATCGAAGTATTTGTACATTGTGGCACTACACACCACTTATAGACCATTGTATTCAATAAATTTGAAGAAAGTCGATGAAATGTACTGATTTACAAATGTTATTAACTCTGTTTACATGCATGTGACGTCACGCCTGTCACGAGACCGGCGCCATTACAGAAACAGCGTTTTTGCCGGGGTTCTCGCAATTTAAACTTAAATATTGATTTTTACTCATAATACAGATGATTTCCCGGAAATATTAATGACAATAAGCTTATTATGCTATAAAGAATAATTTAAAACGATTATTAAAAAATAGTCAAAAACCCTATTGATTTCCTTGGAAAATAACGCAAAAACTGATAATGTTTTATCTAAGTGTTTTATATATTATCTATCTCCTATTAACATGATCTGTGGCCAGACAGATAAATTGAAATGAAAGCACTTTAATCTTGACCATAAATAATATAAAACAAAATCTGTCAAGTAGTGTCAAGTCTACTGAAAGTTGAAACTGAAAAACTGAAATGTTTGTTTCTTGTGTAATATTGTGAATAGTTTGAGGTTATGCTATGTTAGTGACAAAGATTTGCCTTTTTGCCGCTATTATATGAAACAGTATATACAATGACAAAAAATAAATCAGCACATGTGGAGCCAATGGCCGAAGATTCTGTAGAGTGCTTAATATTTCCGTGTTCAAGCGAAACTGACACATTAGTTTGGAAAGAGTTATGTGTGCTGCTAAACACTTCAATAAAAAACCTTTCCCTAGATTATATATGGCACAAGGATGAATTTAAAGTATATTTACCTATTGAGCATCACAAGGCTGGTAAACAATTGACTTTAATTTGTATGCATATTTCTATTAGTAGATAACTGTGTGAATTTAACAATTTAATTTACTTTGTTTAATCTAACATGATTTAACTGGTACTTCATCTGCATATACCTATTATATTTCATGCAGCTTAGTAAATTCCACAACCTTATTGATTTCTGAGATAAAAGACTGTCCTAGGTTATTACTCCCAAATTTCAACCAAATCGGTTCAGCAGTTTATGCTTTTAAAGTGTTACTTTCGGATTTATAATATGAGGGATGCACATTGGTTTACTTTACCTAAATGTTTTTAATGTAACCTATTTAATTGTTGCTTTAAATATAATCAATATTTTAGATATTCCCTGCCATATAGCAAGTTCAACTTGTTTTGGAGATAATGTTGAAGATGAATGGTTCATTGTTCACCTAGTGCTAGAACTGAGCAAGCATTTCCCAGATTATGTTTTCCAATTGAAAGACAATGATGGAGATTTCCTTCTTATTGAAGCTGCGGATTATTTGCCATCATGGGCTAATCCAGAAAGTACTGAAAACAGGGTATGGCCCTAGAACAACTTATGTTTTTTAATATACTTACAAATAATTATGGGTGATTCTACGGGCGTTTCAACCGCCGTCAGTCCCTTGCCATAAATATTGAAGAATTAAGCTACAATAAGATTTAAACTCTATTAATTTTGACGACAAGTGCGAGCGCAGTATGTTGTCGTATCAAAACATAATTCTTGTTGTAGCTCATTTCTTCAATATTCAGGACAACTGACTGACGGCGGTTGAAACGCCTGTGGAATCACCCATATTAATCTTTCATAGAATAGAAAATATAATTATTGGAATGAAACAACTTTAAAAATTACTTATATTATATGGGAGTTAAATTCGTTGAAGTTGTTTCATTCCAATATACAATAACCGCGAAGGCATCAGAAATTAAAAAAATATAATATAATTATTATTTTATTTTAGGTTTTTATATATAGGAATCAAGTTCATTTGATTCCAATAACAATGATTGATGTTGATTCCAAGCTGAAGATTGAAGATGCTATTAAGCTTATAGCTAGTGCTCCAGAAAAAACCAAGGTTTCAAATGAAATACAGCAAGCAATCTTACATAGAATTGGAATATATCCAGATAATGTAAAAAAAGGCTTTCATAAAACTATAGTAAAGTTACCAATGAATATTGCAACTTTATTGGCTTTAAAACCAGCCCTAATTTCACCTATTGTCAATGCATATTGCAATCATGATTTTCTTGATATTCAAGCTTGTTCTAATATTAAATATGATGATTGTATTGATGTAGAAGTTAAATTTACTAAATGCCTTTATGCTATGCTTTTACATGCAAAACTTCCTAAAAGTATAAAATTTGTAGATATTGATGATAAAAAAAGTATTGTTGGTCAAAAAGTTTCCTTGGGATATGAAATTCTAATGAGTAAACCATTAAAAGACATATTTGCTTCAAAGGAATTCAGCAAATTTATGAGCAAATTAAATACAAGTGGCTATTTCCACAATAACATAGAAGGATCAAGCAATTATAATCTTCTTCTAGAAAATGCTAAACATTTTTTTTCTGTTATGGAATGTCCAATCAATTCCCAAGTATCAAGTGAAATATCACAGTTAACTAAATCAGTAGAATTTGTTGAAATGGGGAACAAATTAAAACAAACTGGTGCCAATTCTGATCTCATAGAAGATAGTGAAGACTGGTTAAATATAAATCCAGAACAATTAAATGACTTATTAAATAGTCGATATGGTAAAAAAGCAAAATTTCATAAAAATGACATTCTTAATGCCCAAAATGTAACATCTGAATTATCATCTTTTTTGATGAAGACATCCGATTTTGAGGGTATTGAATCTAATGAGAATATAGTTAATCCAAATGTAGAATTTGATCCAGAAGAATTTGTAAAATCTGTAGAAAAAATGCTAAATATCATAAGTATTGGAAGTGACAACTCAGAAGAGCACTCTGAAAGTGATAATGATTATATGAGTGATGGGGAAGAATCTGATGATATTGAAAATGATAACTTGCAAAACAGTAAAACCATACTACATAACATAATTCAAAGCATGAAAGAAGAGGGATTTTCTGGACCTTCTAGCAACTTAATGAAAAGTGTTGGATTCAGTAAAACAGAATTATTGGATTCTGATGATGATGAATGAATTAGGTAGGCAAATACTCCTTGATTATAATATATTATATAAATATTATATTACACTGAATATTGTATTATATTAAAAATATTATAGAAAGGCACACAGGTTTGTACACTACCATTGGTGTGTGTGTTTTTTTTTTTCGAACTGAATACTGAAGCGCAGTTGGCCAGCTAATGGGCCTTCACTGCAAAACCGGACGGGTGGCGAGACTCCTGAAAGAAGACTCTTAAGCCTTTTGGGTTGGGTTTAGGGTTTTTAGCCCTGACGAGCCCGAGGGCCCCCCAAGGTGGGGGTCACACCTCGGCTCGGGCCGTCAGGAGGTGTGTTGACACGACTATGGTGTTGCAAGGGAACAGAAGATCCCTGCGGAAAGGTCCGACGCGCGCCGGGTGTATGTCTTCGACCCCGCCGGCGGGGCCGCTGTAACACTATCGAGTATGCTAGGCGTGGGTGAGGCCGCATGCCGCGCGGCAGCTGCCTGTGTGTCGGTGTACGGTTTGTGTCCGTGGGAGGGGGCGCGGCGGCCGCTATGGCAGCCGTGATCGAATCGGGCGGGGGGTGTGTGAGTCTAGACTCTTACTTGATAGCTTTTTTTAATATTTTCTACATTAAGTTGTTGTGTTGTCATGTTTAGGTCTTACCTACGCTCGTAACTTTTATAATTATTAAATTCTGAGTCGCCCAAAGTTTAACAGGATAAAATTCAAAAGGGATAAGTTCGCCTTTGTACATCTGTATTTTTATCGCTTCAACCTCTATATATTTGATGTGCAATAAATGATTTACACATTAAAATCTATGTAGCTTTTTATTATCCCTTAATTTCCCAAATACCGAAGTTATCCATGAGTCCATGCCTAAAGGTAGGTGTCGATTACAAAGGAAATGTTATCTTCGTCGATTAAAACTGCACAGACTACAACACTAGGTAATCAAATTTGACTGTAACATTTTTTACCTTTTTTCTACAAATGAATAGTCCCGACATAAATAATGTAGTCTCATTCTATCACTCAGTGGTCACCATTTGTGAGAAAGAAAGCATTGGCGTCGTTATAATTAATGCTAATTTAGTCTTGTTCTATTTATTATATTCCCAAAGTATTTGGATGAGAATTATTTTGACATAATTATGTCGTAATTTTTTGTATGTTTTGCTACGTCGTCCCCCTTTGAGAGTGGTAAAAATATACGTATGACAATGTCGAAGGCTTTTCCAGTTATATAATATGCTCTAGACGATGAAAGCCCGTTCTCAATTCTGTTTTATAAGAACAAAAAATATTCTGAAAAAGTGTGGGCCACGCCTTATAGGCGTCGCGATTATAGTTGGGGGTTTTCTCTAATGCTGGGGCCACACTTCGGGAAACACTCAACATGGCAATAATTATTGCCATAATTAACGCGATAAAGCGCGGATAGTAAAACGGTACACTTGAACGGTCAAAGTCAATGCTAAATTTAATGGCGATATAATTGGCGTTAATATACAAACAAGATGGACTTATACAGATTTGGTGTGGCCGCTTAACAATAATTTTCGCTTTAATTCTTTGATGTACCGCCACTTCAGCTATATAGTATAAGTCGTGGCGTTTAATGTTCAACAACGCGTACAATCAATGGCACTTTTCGTTAGTGAGGCCCCAGCATTACTGGTCGCATAGTCATTTAGTAGGTACTGCCACCTACCAGTACCAGTCGTACCTACTCGTTCTTTAAACTAGGTCAGTCAGTTGACAGTTGACAGTTACTAGTTACTACATGCAGGTACAGAAATGGGCTAATTGGATGTCTAAAACTAGTTTAGAGTAGCATTACCGGTACTCTAATTCTGTAAAAAGCCTCAAAGTGCCTCAAAATTAATAAACTAAATCAAACTTTAGTAAAATGAAAGTGGAGTATAAGGATGGCTATATTCTGTCATAGAATTTATTATAAATATGGGAAGTGTTTACTGATAACAGTTTTGTTTGCTTTTTTCGTTCAAATTTTAATTGCTATCAATTATTTCCCCTCCGTAAATGATAACTTATTGCAAAAAAATGATTATTTGTTATCATCAAAGCAAGAATCGATGGGTGATGTTTCGGCCAGAAAAATTGGTCCAGGGTTCGACGATGACGAGGATTTTCCGGCCAAAACAAAAGCTCATCTAAGACCGGTACCACATTTGCGTGTGGAAGAACTCGATTTCAAGCCTGTTTGTGACATTCAAGGCAGAGAAGCTATTTCCGCCATTCATCGTGCGAAAACACAATCCTGTAAGGAACAAATTGTTAATAAGACGTGTCTCATTCAAGGAGGTAATTTTTACCCTAAAATTTTACCTAATAATTGCCATGGCAAAGATATGACTTATGGAAAGCTCTTAGGTTGTTATCAAGATGAAAAAAAAATGAGATTACTCTCCAGTTTCTATGGTAATTATGTCAATACAAATTCTAGAGAAGCTTGTTTAGATATTTGTTTACAAGCAGGCTTTCCATATGCTGGTGTACAATATGCGTAAGTATTAAATTAACACAGTGACATATTCATTATAAAACTTTAAGAATGGAATTAAATAGAATATTCTTTTTTAGTTCTGAATGTTTCTGTGGTGAAAACTCACCTCCTACTTCAGCCAAAATTATGGATAACTTATGTGATATGAAATGCCCTGCAGATTCTTCTAAGACATGTGGTGGCTATTTTACAATGAATGTTTTTGAGACAGGACTATTAAGTGAGTAGATCTTTATATTTCAAGACATTTCTAGACATTCGCCCCGGCTTCGTACGGATCACTATTATTATTTTTTTTCACTATATTCTATAGTCTATGTTACTCGTGGATAATGTAGCTTTTAATGGTGATAGAATTTTTAAAAATGATCCAGTACTTTTTGAGGCTATTCATTACAACCAAACAAACAAAGTTTTCCTATTTATAATATTAGTATAGATGATCTGTCCTATGTGCCAAAAAAATGTAGAGAGAGATAACAGATATTAAACATATTATGGCATTTTGGTATTAGTAACTATATTTAACTGTTTATTTTCTAATAAATACATAATTATATATTTTTGTTATCAACAATAATCATTTCTGGATTCTTAAGGACAGTCCTGAATCTAAAATGTTTTTTTTTCTTTAGTTTTCTAATTCATATAGAAAACCAGCGACCCAGCCCGGTTTCGTCCGAATCCCATTTTCAACAGTGAAAGAATTTTTCAAGTCGGTCCAGTTGTTTGGGAGCCTATTCAATCCAAACAAACAAACAAACCTTTCCTCTTTATAATATTAGTATAGATGATCAACATTTTAGGAAAATTGACCCTCTGATCTAGACTGGACCTAAAAGCTTAAAAAATATACTTAACCCCATGATTAATAAACGCTACCCATATTTTTACAGCTTTCTGAATGCATTCAATTAGTCTTTTCAATGTGGAATGTTATATTATAATCTTGATTGGATATTTATTTTAATGGCATTTAGTTTTCATGACATTAGTTTTAATGTGATTTCGCAGTTATTATTAAAAAATCATCTAAATTTTGAAATCTATTGTGAAGCTGTGTTGACAGGCAGGCTTTTAAAAATTACTTAATTACCTGACCCATAAGTATCAAATTAAATGATTTGTTTCCAAGATCTCAAATACATCTTTCATAATTTTAAAAATTGTCAAATCTTTTTTACTTCTAGAATTTGTGCCTAGGACTCCAGCAACAACAACTCACCCTCAAGAAACAGTTAGAATTATTTTTTTACTGACTTTGAATGGGCGTGCTGTACGACAAGTTTATCGGTTAATCAATACCCTATATAGGTCTAATCACTACTTCTACATACATGTTGATGCTGTGAGTATATCGTTATTTTTAAAATAATAAACTTGTCATGACGCTAACTTGTATTGTATAAAGCATATTTTGATTTTGTTTAATTATTCCATAATATTTTATTTTTAATATAGGTTGCAAAACTTATTGAAATTGGATCTTGTTATCAGTAGTTAGATGAAAATTTGATGAACATTTGTTGTCGTTCCTGAGAATCCTTTTATTAGAATTGAATGTAACTACATTTAAATCCACTTATTATTTATTGCGATGAAAATGATTGTTGTTGAAGTTAGTAGGTACCTAGAATAAGAGTAGGTGGTAGATACTTAAGTAATTATTTTTTTCTTTTTTTTATTACAGCGGCAAGATTATTTGTACAGAGAACTCTCGGTTCTAGAAAAACAATTCCAGAATATTAAACTAGCTCCAAATAGATTTTCCACAATTTGGGGTGGTGCGTCGTTACTCAAAATGCTTCTAACTTCAATGAAAGATATAGTAAGACTAGGTTGGGATTGGGATTATGTTATTAATTTAAGTGAAAGTGATTTTCCGATTAAATCCCTAGAAAGCATTGAAAGCTTCCTGGGTGCCAACAAAGGTTTAAATTTTGTTAAATCGCATGGTAGAGAAGTACAAAGATTCATAAAAAAACAGGGATTAGATAAAACATTTATTGAATGTGAAACACATATGTGGAGAGTTGGTGAGAGAAAACTACCGCGAGGGATAATAATCGACGGCGGAAGTGATTGGATAGCATTATCTCCAGAGTTTGTTACCTACATTGTTGGGAAAAAGGATACACTATTGGCTGGGTTAGATATAATATTTCAGCACACCTTGCTGCCAGCAGAGTCTTTTTTCCACACCGTGTTACGAAACTCGCCTTTTTGTAATACTTACGTCGACAACAATTTACATGTAACGAATTGGAAAAGAAAACTTGGATGTAAGTGCCAATATAAACATGTGGTAGATTGGTGCGGGTGTTCTCCAAATGACTTTAAAACTGAAGATTGGCCACGAATTCAAAATACACAAGATAGACAATTATTTTTTGCAAGAAAATTTGAACCTATAATAAATCAAGAAATAATAACTAGGGTTGAAAATTATATTGGCTTTGATGATCATCACTTACTACCTAATTTAGAAGGTTACTGGCAAAGCATATATAATTCTAAAGATTTAACAGCTAGTACCGATGATTTGGTATTAACTCATGCCGAAAGCATTATTCGTCAAAATGCTAAAATTTTTTTTGACGAAGGATGTGGTCTTGAGTCTCTGGAAATCTTAGAAATTAACTCCTATAACTATGCTGATGTATATAAAGGAAATCTTATATTGCACCGTGCAGTCATTGACAAGGGTGTAACAGTGGAAATGGAAACTTGGTATAAGCCACTAAAACATTTGGAGTTCAATTTTGAGAGTCCTTACGCTGATTATATTAAAATGCTTAAGGTGAGCTCAAATTATGATCAGAAAGAAATGATTTTTAGAAATTTAGGAAATATTTTAGGACCTTTGTCGGAACCAAGTTTATTATATAAATTTTCACCTAACACTAATAAACAATTTGAAAATCTAACGGTTTTATGGGTAGACCCTGCTGGAATTATTGCAGATATCATTTATATTCACGTAGACAATACCAATTTGACGAACTTTACTAAACCTAATTTAAAAGTGCCTCTATTGCCTGGTGTTTGGAAGGTTGGACTATTTGAGAGAACCGAATTAATTGCTACAACAAAGTTTCTGATTACGCCTTTGCAATATTTCTCTGGCAGAGAACTGTCTCACCAAGAAGCGAACATAATTCATGGTGGATCCAAAAGTGCATATAAGAATGTTTCTTATTTATCTTCGAACTTTTTACCAAACCGTGAGGAAAGTATACTACTTCAAAAAATTTCTAGCTCAAACATTAAACGCATACACGAGGACTTGCGAGAGTGGATAGATGGATTACATAAAGAATTTTACAATATTTTAGGTTCATGCATAAATTTAACTAATAATAGCAACAATAAAAGAATTACTTGCGGTAAGCGTTCATTTGAATATTGTATTGATACTGAATGGAGTTCATTGTCTCTAGATCCGAAAGGGTCCATAGGTAAATTAAATAATAAAACTGGAAGACTAGAAAGGGTATGACATGAACTTCTTTTAAGAATAATGCATTTTTTATAATAAAGTAACATAAGATAGTGTTGGACTACGCTCGGACTGCAGGTCCACCGCAGTTAAAATTTGACGTGCATGTGATGCACTCAACACACAATGCATGTAATGAAATGCAATACATACAAGCAATGTAAATAAAATGAGCTCTGACACAAAATCTAAAACCCTTTAAAAAGCATATAACAAAAACTTACTAAACATTTATGTAGAGAAAACGTCGCGGTTTGGGGAAGGCTCCTATTTTAGATAGGCACACCGAAAGAATATTTTAAAACTAGACTTAAAGTAATTAAGTAAGTACCTACCTTATAGTCATTATTAGGTATTATTCTTTTTAGAGGGCTTTTAGGTTTTTCGTGTCAGGGGTTTGTTTAATTTATTTATTTCATATTTCACATTTTTGTAGGTTATTTTACTGTCCTCATTAAGTTTTAATTAAACATTCAATTTTGTAATACAGATGCGATCTTTCATTTGATACTTTACTCAGGTATATTTGTAGACATTTTTTTTTTCCATACCTACATTCACCCCCAATAAGTTTTTAACGGCTGGACCGATTTTCTTCAATCATAGCTATTTAAGATCACTCCCAACTTAATTAATTTAATTAAAAAAAAAAAACAATCGAAATCGGTTCATTCGTTCGGGAGAGATGCGATGCCACGATATTTAATAGTAAATTACTTAGGTAATTACCATGTATTCTGCATACAGCGTGTCCCTAAAACCAACACGAAAAGGAGTCTTACTTATAGCAGCTTATCTACATTCAAAATAAGCAATTTTGTAGATATGTTTTGTGCATTTTTGATACATTTTTTTTAATATAATTCAAACATTTCGAAAATTCCGAAATTTGTAGAGCAGTCAAAAATTAGGGTCAATTTTTTTTTTTTTAAAGTAGATATATGAGCTTTTCCATGATTCTACTAAGTTTTAGGGATAGGTACCTTTATAAATAGAGTAGAACTATATACGCAAATTTTGTTTCTTTCCGCGTGCCCAGGTATCATGAAAAAACAGACCTTTTTTTTTAGCTCTTACAATTTTATTTAAAGTACCTATTTGTTTTTTTTTTTGGAGTTAAGACTGACACACTCGATCGATATTTTTACCATTTTAGCATTGTATTATTTACCGTACGTACATCCTCGTGATCACAAAATGACATAGTATTTAAATACTGGTTTTTAATGTTTTTTTATTTTATATGGAAGTAAGTTTGTACATTACATTTATTAAAACAATTTTTCAACAATATACACAGTGCTTTTATTTAGATACCTAAGATGTAACTTAGCTAGATTATTAATAAATAATAATAATAATTGCAACTTAAGAAAAAGTGGCGTCGGGGTGACCGCTTCGAATTAAGGTGTACCTAGTAGTACTACTATTATATTTCGTTAAGATATCGGCCTAGTCTTTCAGTCCTTCCGACGCGACGTACAAATCTTTTTTTATTACCGTAAAACCTTGCTTACTGAACATATCTTTGTCCAAGTTAGCACTTTTGATTAAAAACGAAATAAAACAAATATGGACCACGGAAAGAGAGGGGGTTGTAGCCCTCGGTTTTTTCCCCTTGTCGCATGATTTTTGTACGGCGTTGCGGAATAATGAATTAGAAGCAGTATTGAAATAGTATGAAACTGATGCCGTACAAAATCAAATGACCAAATTCACCCTAGAAATTGTCGGAAAATAAAAAGAAATTCCGACTTTTTGGCTCACCATTTTTTTACGGCACTACGCGTTTTATTATTATTTTTCATGGATCTATCGATGGTAAGAATGCCGTTCAAAAATATATGACCAAAATGTACTCACTCTACCTGTACTTTTGAATTCTCACCTGCACTCAGTTGGACAGCTTACAAGTGACGGCATAATGTTGAATCTTACTATTTTATGCTCTTATATCGTTCTACATAGGTCATCTTGAACCACCAGATGACCCATCATTTTTTTAACATGGGCCTGTAGTAGGGTGTCCCTTATTTTTCAAAGTTTTTATTTTCCAACGCATAGGTCTTAGTTTTGTTCATTTGGTTCTAAAGTACTCGGAAATAAATTTTTAACTTATTTGGATTACGATAACCCGTGCCGACTTGTATTGAAACATGTCCGTACAAGTTGCGCGCATGTAGCGGCGCGTACTCGCGGTACGTGTCATCGGTGTCATTTGTTCTTAGTTATTCTTGTGATTAACACGTACTGTTTTAAAGTTTAAAAGATGGCAGTGGAATTGAGAAGCAATAAAAAAAGCATTTTTTTAATTGCTGACGTAAATTATCAAATAACAGGCGCCAAGTTACCGTCTAACCGTCAAGTTCTTGCAGTACTTTTTTATAACATTCGCGAAGTTCAAATGACTGTTAGTGAAAGCGCAAACTTAGTCATTTGAGAGTGTGTTATATTTTGGGAAAAAGCTAAGATTCCTACCAGAGCTATACCTAACTGTGTAAAAAAACTTGTGGATCTTCACCATGCTTGAAGGAATTGCAAAAAAATTAAAAAAAAATACAAGAGTATTTACAAATAAATTAAAATAAGATATATATTTACAATAAGGATGTGATGTGTATATGTATGCAGTAAGTAGATGAAGGGGTGAATGAAGGAGAGGGATGAATGTGGTTATGAGTTGAAGATGTGATGAATTAAGGAGGTGGCTCGGCGTAGACAGCAGCAGCAGGCAGGGCTCGGGTCGTCGGCGTTCCAGGCCCGCCGCCTCGGCAATTAGGATAGCCGGGCGGACTGGAAGGGCCTGGGTCGAGTTCCGCTGCAGCCGCAGGTAGGTGCAGTGCCGCTGGTAGGTGCAGCAGGATTGCAGTGAAGGGTTAGATGAAGACGGTGACGTTGAGAACTTTAGACTTTGGTAGGTGCAGCAGGTTTGCAGTGAAGGGTTAGATGAAGACGGTGACGTTGAGTACTTTAGGCTTTGAGGTTTTAGATTTAGTTTCTTCTCGTTTCTTCAGAGGTAGGTCACTCGCGAGGTCGAAAAGTAGTCACAGACTTTGGGCCTGTAGAGTCCGGGGCGAGCTGGCCCCGGACAAGGCCTTTAATTTCGGGTGCTGAACTTGGCTCAGCTGCCGTCGAAATGAATCAATGTAAATGAATGAGGTGAACGGTGATGTGGAAGTATGGAAATGCAGTCGAGCTCTCGAGGTTAGCCCGCTACATTTCCCCCTGTTTTCACTAAATTAATATTATTAATAATGCCTTATTTATTGTTGCAGGGAAATTATTAAGTGATTTTGTGTTTGTCAAGAGCAGATTTTTATTTTCTCGGTTGAAAATTAGTGATACTTTTCTCCACCGACCCGTTTCTACGTGGGACGAAGATGTTGCCTATTTAGAGGCCAAAAGAAAAGTTTTTTCATTAAAGGCAGTTAATGATACAGCTGAAAGAAGTGTAAAACTCATGCAAGATTTTCATGGTTTGATCACTGCACAGGTGCACAGGAAGAACAAAAGCAATTTTTATTACGTTGTGTGCAAGAACATAGACATTTGTATCCAGACTGTAAAAAAGAGACCCTCAAAAGAAAATATCCTGCCTGATCTGTATTCACTTTCTTAAATAAATATTTTGTAAAAATCTAAATATATCAATTTATTTAACTATATATCGGTTAGGGTCAAAAATAGCATTTTTCCAGATCTTAAGGGTTCTGTCGGCACGGCTTAACGTTGACGTAGAAAGATATAATTTTGTATTTAAGTATGTCTGGGTATTCTAAAAAGAAATAGGGGGTATGCGTTCCAATATGTAAAAAAAAAAAAAAACAGTCATATAAGGGACACCCTAGCCTGTAGTCTATAAATTTGATCCACTTTACACATTTACCGGTTTCGGATTGAGCTGAAATAAAAGGGTGTTACATATGATAGCAAGAGGAAAAAGAAGGTGCTAAATAAATGTCTTAATTATACCATCATAATGTAACACGCTTTTATTTATAAAATCGGGACTGTGTTTAGGTCACTTTATTAACAAATAATATACTTAAGCCTGTTTTTAAAAATGTTTTTTTTTCTTTTCTTTTTGAGGTTTTTGAGGACGTACCGAACCTAAAAATAGTAAATGTGAGTTTGACACGCGTGTACATAGGGTTCCGTATGATAGGTACTTACCTATAGTCCGTTCGCGTTAAGAAAATAGTGACTCATCAGGGTGAGGGTGTATTCACAGTGGAGAAATTAATTAAGTTTAATGGAAATTATTTTTTTCTTTTCATTGCGCTTTTGTTTTTTGTTGCTTTTTAGTTTTTTTTCGGCGGTTAAATTTATTTATTCAAAAGTTATTATTTTTGTTTTCAAATTTACTTCCCAAAAGTGATTCCCTATTTAAAAATAATTAACCTTACACATCTTAGGATCTTATATATATTTATTGGTAAAGTAGTTGGTAGTAACCAGCATTTTTAGAAGAAAGATGCTGTGACTGGCGGGCAGACAGTCGAACACACGGGTGATAAGTCGTCAATGAATTTACGTACAAAAATGATGTGTCATAAGTATTTTATTATTTTACATTAACAAAAATTGGTAGTACATTTTTTATACGTTTTTCATTTGTATTATTTGTTCAGTAGCTATTTTAATTAAACCATAGAAATCTTCATGCATGTGTGATCTCCAAAATTTACATCTTCCCCAAACAACCGCAGGAAAATTGGGTGAAGAAATGCCTTGAAATATTCTTGCAATGTTTCTTCCATTAAAAGTACAGTCTTTGTAAGTCGTAATTAAAGCACGAACATCAGATATTACTCGATCGGTATCCAATGGCCGTTCTTGACATTTAATATCTGCAGCAAAGTTATTATCCCTTTGAAAATAAAAACGTATAATTGATTTTAGTTCATTGGACTTCGTAGCCAATATGTTTTCCGACAGTCCATTATTTTCTAAGGAATTGCTTCCAAGTTTAGTAAACGCTGCATTACTTTCCTCTAACTGATACAACATTGCTTTTTCTTGGATAAGTACAGATTCATGTAAGTCGTTTAGCATAGTGTCGAGTTCTCCTGGTGTAAGGTCACCTTTAGCTTTTATTTTAAATCCAAGTGTATTAAATTCGACTTTTAACTGTGAACGTTTCGATGTTCCACCTTCGGTTATCCATTCTAAGTTTTTAAGATGGTACTTTGCCATTCCACTCTCCCACCCAATAGCTGAAGCTATTTGAATAACATCGAATTCTAAAATATTAATATTCATTACGTCTGCTTGTTTCTTTGATTCCATCAAGTAAGCCATAGCTAGAGGTGGACATGTTTTAGCTACTTCAAGAATTTTTTGCGGTCCTCCATAAGATGAAATTTTACACATTATGTAGGCATTATTTAAAACTTTTATGTATTTTTTAGGGTGCAATTCCACATAGCATAATAATGTTGCAATATTTTCAGAGGGTAGATCTAATTCTTCTACGGTTTTGTCTATAGGTATGCCTACTTCATGCCCTGCACACCTTTCAGAATCAGATGGGCCTATTGACATCTGTTCATTTGACTCCGTACATTTGCATGGAATGAATACTTTTTCTAACAATTTTCTTAAAGTCGACCTGTCAATCGTATTAGAATGTATATGTTTTAACAATTCATTTTTATCATTACTGCAGCTACTCATAAATACATGGCAATATGCTATTTTTCCATCTCGACCAGCTCTCCCAACTTCTTGAACGTAGGACTCAAAACTGCTTGGCATATTATAATGTATAATACATCTGATATCCGACTTGTTGATACCCATGCCAAACGCAACAGTAGCGACAATTATTCTCAATACGCCATCCATAAACTGTTTTTGAATTTTCTTTCTTTGCGCACCTGACATACCAGCATGATACGATTCCGCGATATAAGACATTCGCTTGCGTTTTTTACTTTGTGCTTCCATACTTATCTTCCCAGGTTCTTGGAGGCATGATCGTAACACCGCGGCAACTCTCTCACATTCATCTCTTCTGATACAATATACTATAATTGAATTAAAAGAGCTAATTTTCTCGGATGTTAAGTATGACACTAAAGCTCTATCTTTATCTTTTTCAAAAGAAACGGATAAGTTGAGATTGTCTGGGAGTGCTGGATTTGTTATAACACCAGTGAGTCCATCAGGAATATTGATATGACTAATAACACTTTTTATTGTTGTTTGACTAGCCGTTGCTGTTAATCCAAGAATACATTTAACATTTAGTTTTTCACGGAGAACTCTACAGATCATTAAGTAACTTGGCCTAAAATTATGACTCCATTGGGAAACACAGTGAGCTTCATCAATACAAGCAAAAGCTATAGGCGGCAAAGATTTAAATAAGCCAGCAAATCCATTTGACGAGTCTCCCGATATTAAAGCTTCTGGAGATATAAGAAGAATGTTTAGTTCACCATTTTTTAAACATTCCATTATTTTACGTCGTTGAGTTGGAGGCTGGTTTGTATGTAGACATCCAGCTTTTAAAAACTCTGGCATGCTTAAAACCTGATCTTCCATTAAAGACACAAGTGGTGATATGACCAAAGTAATACATTTGTAATGCTGACTATATATATACGCTGGAAGTTGATAACAAAGTGATTTGCCTCCCCCTGTTGACAGTATAAGTAATGTTGACATACCACATAAAATTCGCATGATTGCTTGCTCCTGGCCGGGTCGAAAAGATTTATGACCAAACATTTCAAGTACTTCACGTAATATAGATGGTGCTTGGTCATCTGGATTTTGATAAATAGGTTTAAGAGTACAATTATCACTGGACTGTGTTTTAGCTAACATTTTCATAAATGACTCTGGTATTGTACTACCTTGATAAATGGCAGTGCTTAATTGTTCTGGTAGCGTTAATTTATCTGTTTCTTTAGTGACAGTATTCTGAATATCTTCAAGAGTAGGTATATTATTTTCAACATAACTGTCTAATGGTAAAAGAACATCTCCTCTGTGTGCAGTGCAATATCTTGCCATATGCCCAGAAACCCCACATTTAAAACATGTCAATTTACCTGATTCCGGAAACTCCATTCCAGCATGTAAAGCTTTTTTATCCTTCCATTGCTGTTTTTTGTATTTAGAAAAATTTAGACTTTTTTTTCCTCGGACAAAAACCTTTTTTTCAATGTTTATTTTAATATAATTTTCATTTAAAGTCCCAGATTTAATTTTTGATTCCAATTTATTACCAGTCTCAACATCTGTCAACTTACTGGCAGATTTTTCTTTTATATTCACAGTTTTTAAAATGTCAGTTACAGTTGAATGTCTAGGCTTTACATGTTCCAATCTAAATGGAACATACTCATCTACATCTGGTGGTTTATGATCTATAGTGTTGTCTAGAATTTCATCCCTCTGTTTTAGTCCTTTCTTTTTTCTTTTTTGCTTCATAGGTGATAGCACTGGTGACTTTGGTGTATTTCCTCTAGCCTGCTTTGTATTTTTCTCAATTTTCGTACCATTATCTGCTAGGATATGCTTTGGGCTATCAATTTTTCTTTTCTTTAAAGCCGGTTTCAATTTTAAATAAGACTCGCCTTCACCATCTGATTCGCTGTTTTCAATATAATCATCCAAAATGGGGGGTGCTGGGACTACAATATTTCTCAAACCAAAATTTTTAACATAATCACCTGAATCGGAGGTAGTTGCTTGATGAATTTTTAAACCAGTTGCTCTTTCAAGCCATCCTTCATTGAGTTGTCTGACTAAGGGTGTTTTAGGAATCTCTAATGAATTTCCAAGAGATTTGGTTGTGTTATCAACAGTACATAGAGTGTTGTTTGTTAAATGTGATGATGAAAATGACAAATCACGATCTAATGATTGTGGTTTGGATAGAATTGAAGGCAAACTTTCAGTACTCATCTCTGCTTCATTATTAATATCATTTTTAAACTCCTGTGATAATTGAGTCTTTGGTAATGAAAACTTTCTTGGATTTCTTAATGAAAATTGCTTATTTTGAAACAATTTTTTGGATAAATTTTCAGCAAATGGGCTGGGAGGAAGAGCATTTATTAATGGTTCTTTATTGAATTGTTTCTTAGATAATAACTTCTCAAGTTCTTGTCCACTTGGCAAAGACGAAATAAGTTGTTCGGTTGGAGGACTTAAGGATTCAAATGGACTTTCTAGGTGTTGAACATTTTCTGGAGAACCAATTGGTTCATCATCAATACATACAGATAATGAATTTTCAAGTGCTGAGCTCTTCAACTGAAAATATTTTTTGTAAGCATACTTTATCTTAGATGGAGCTTCTTTGATGTCAAACTTGGATGGTAAGCGAGAGTGCTTGTTTTTAAACTCCTTTTCCCAGTTTTTAACTGCCAATTTATATTTGATATAAGCTTTATCTTTTTTTATTGACTCTATTATATCCATATTGCTTATTAAAGGAGATTGTTAGCATTACAATTACTATTACTAACCTCAATGAGCAGAACGTAGAGTTCCAAGTCTGGGTAATACGAATACCATCTATGTCAAGCTTATTGAATTATTTCCCAATGGTCATTTTTTTTTAATTCTGATATAAAACTGATTCGATTTATTATTTAAATTACAATAACAAATTTTGGCGCGTAACTTATATCTCGTTGATGAAAATAAAAATAACTATCCACAACTCTCAAACATCTGTCCGAATCTGTCGATGACAGTTGGTTGACAATGGTGGAGTTAATAAGCGCGCACAGACAGGCACTAAAACTGATCAGTACGGCGATTGAATCAGTTAATTCTGTATATTGGGATGAAATAAAAACCTGCTACTTTTGAGAGAAATATTATAGATTTTGGTATTAAGATTATTAAATAAGATAAAGATAATAGGTATATATATGATTATAAATTAGATATACAATTCATAAATCTATGGAAAATATATTAGTTTATTTTAGTAGCGCGAAAGACTATTTGAAATTATATAAGAAATTTAACGTAATAAAACAAAGCAAACTCCGTTTTACATAATATGTAAAACGGAGTTTGCTTTATTGCAATTATTGAATACTCGCGAGTACACAAGGGAAGTGCACTCAGTCACTAGTGTTATTGAGTATTTTTAACCCCCGACGCAAAAACGACGGGGTGTTATTATAAGTTAGATAGACGTGTCTGTATGTGTACCTGCCTGTGGCTTCATAGCTCCCAAACACATTCAATGAACCGATTTTTGATTGTTTTTTTTAAAGGTAAATATGTCGGGAGTGTTCTTAGCTATGTTTGATGAAAATCGGTTGAGCCGTTTAATAATTAGGGGAAAATTAAAGTGGGGACGGAAAAATAAATGTCTTCAAATGTACCCGAGTGGGGTATCAAATGAAAGAGGATCACAATAATGTGTTCATTACAAAATTCAATATGTAATGAAAATTGGTTAAAATAATATATGTATATGTAAGTAGTACCTACGTACTTACAAAAAGAATGAAATAAAAAAGTGAAGTACTTACCAAATCCTAACTTGTTATTATTATTATACTTTTCAGAGAGCTTTTGGGTTTTATGTCGTAGGTTTGTACCTGTAGGTACATTTTAAATTTATTACATGCAACTGTTGCCAATGGTAAATAAAATTAAGTATAAAAATATGGATTGAATAGTAAGTACGATTAAAAATTTTTTATAGTTTATTTTACAACATTCTTAATACATTAAAAGATTTTTTTTTAATTGTCAAGTATATATTATATGATGTACCTACCAATTAAATGTGGAAGGTTAAAAATAAACAAGACTTATTAAGTCAGAAGTAAATTTTCTAATTACTTAAATTAATTGAATCATATGTTTCGACACATAATAAATAATTACAATTCATAAGGAATATTTTTGTTAAAAATAAAACATCAAATTCTGGTTTCTACCTCTATTTCAATAAAATTCAGAATAAAACAACACTTATCCTTCACAGTAATTGACTTATGATGATAACAAAAATATAACACAAATCAATATACATACTTATTAATTTACGAAATCAAAATCAACTAGTCCTGGTTCCAGGTTTATATATGTAATTAAATTAAAGTTATTTAATATAATAAGTATAATTCACAACATAAAACTGATAGATATTACAAATTTAATTACAATAAATAAGCATAATGGCATTATGTAAAAATATTCTGTAATAAGTTGAAAAAAGCAGATACTTGTTATGCGTTTCATATAAAAAGTTTCACTCAAACCTTATAACATATAGGTCTCAGTCTAGAGTTATTTATTGGACTAATGACAAAGTTAATTTGAACACTTTTATACGGACAGAGACACAAAACTGTTGTACTGTGCGATGTTGCGCTTCAAGATGTCAGCACAGAGACCCAAAACTCGCTCAAATCTAAACAAATAAAAAGCACAATAAGGTATTTTAGGACATAGAAGGTACATAATAACTAATAATCAAAGTAGATAAAGATATATAGCCCAAGAGCCAGCGGCCCCCAGACCTTCGTTAAAGTATAAAAGCTGTAAGTTTCTCAATGTATGCCCCCAACACAAGTAAGAACGAACCCCATCTATGAAACTTGGGTCGCGGTGGCTTTCGCAGGTATCAGGTAATAAAGGTGTGTAAAATTGCGTGTTAAATTCGTTAAAGTATAAAACTCAGTTTTTACATATTTTACGTATAATAATCCTAGAAGTCACCTTGTCGAAACCCAGACACTTCGTACGGTTGCAACCCTCTCCCAGACGCCCTTAAAGTATATTTAATTGTTACTATACTTACGGTATACGTACCACATAATACAATGACAGCTGATGCGCAGTAAAACGTCGCAATGGACCGAACGCTGTATTTCACACGCACCCACTGACACATACCGTCATTTGGGGTCTTTAGGGACAATTTTGAACTTTGACTAAGAATTTCTCGGAATATTGCTATGTAAGTTAACAATGTTAATATTTTAAAACTTTAATCTTGATTCCGAGAATCTTTTGGTAATAAAATATTCCATAAAAATATAATTTTAACTCCCTTTTTTTAATAAAAACCGGCCATCCCTATTTATACTGTAAACGGGGTCTATAGCAACTAATAGGGGTATCAATAGGGAAAAATGGTCAGGGTTGTCACAAATATGATACACTGATAGGTAAGTACTTAGGTGGTCCTACTTAGGTACTCTGAATGTACTCAATATTGTAGAATAAATGCATATTATGCCTATTTCAAAACGAAACTAAGTTTTGGTAGCCCTGTCCCTGTGCACCCTGTAGCGTCCTGATTTCAACTTATTACGTTCCTATAAACCGCAAATGGCATGCCTTTTGACCCCGCGTGTAGACTCTATTGAACCCTGGTGCATCTCTATAAACCTCGTTTCTTAAAAAAAATCTCATGCTTTAGTTTTTTACATTTTTTACTAACAAAACAAAGAAAATCTTCATATACCGCATTTAAAATAGGTTCCGGATGAACTAATGAACATCTTTTTCACGATACAAAGTGTTTACTTCAAGTGAAACTATGATTTTTTGATGAAGATTTGGGGAGCAAAAAAAGTACCCCCAAAGAGGCCTAACTTCAAACGGTTAGTTTAACAATTTAGCATTATCTACATTTTTTCCAAGTGTTACCATTGCCGAAAGCAACTATTTTAGTATTATTTTAAACCACCCTGTGTTCTGTGTCATTGGTAGTTTTTTTTAAAATACCACTGTTATAACTTTCCGGGTTTTCATCCCTATTCACCTCGCCATTCCTAAACACCCCGTTTGACATATATTACTATACCGTAAGTATAGTAACAATTAAATATACTTTAAGGGCGTCTGGGAGAGGGTTGCAACCGTACGAAGTGTCTGGGTTTCGACAAGGTGACTTCTAGGATTATTATACGTAAAATATGTAAAAACTGAGTTTTATACTTTAACGAATTTAACACGCAATTTTACACACCTTTATTACCTGATAACTGCGAAAGCCACCGCGACCCAAGTTTCATAGATGGGGTTCGTTCTTACTTGTGTTGGGGGCATACATTGAGAAACTTACAGCTTTTATACTTTAACGAAGGTCTGGGGGCCGCTGGCTCTTGCTCTAATATAAATTTGATTAAAATAATTTTGTCACTGTGATAAATCACTGGCATTCAGTAAATGCACATAATGTCTTGCATTTCCTTACACAGTATATTTCCATATTCCATATTAAGTACTGCTACGTACGGCATTACTATTATCATTTAATACCGAAGGAAAAATATATAAGTAGTTTTATCAAAAGTAATCGATTTGTCAATCTATACTAATATTATAAAGCTGAAGAGTTTGTTTGTTTGTTTGTTTGAACGCGCTAATCTCAGGAACTACTGGTTCGAATTCAAAAATTCTTTTTTTGTTGGATAGACCATTTATCGAGGAAGGCTTTAGGCTATATAACATCACGCTGCGATCAAAAGGAGCGAAGAAACAGTGGAAAATGTGTAAAAAACGGGGAAAATATGAAGCCTTATAAAGAAGTGACAGAAGACTTTGACAGATCTTTGACGAAACAATCGGACGGGCAGGACGACGCACTAACGAGCAATTTGCCGTAAAAACCGGTCAAAAGTAAAACTATCAAAATGTAGCTAATGACACCAAGGCCATAGTTATTTTGTATCCGGGAAAGGGTTTGAAGTAGACCCTTTCTGCACCCCTCCGCTGTACAAGTACTCGGAATCTAGATATCGTTCAGAACCCACGCCTACATTCTCGATACGCTCTATTTTTGTTAACTTTTAATTACGAATTGGGAAAGCTTCAAAATATTTCAATGACTTTGAAAACAGAACTGAAGAAGACCCGCAATCATTACGTCTCGGTTTGTCGATTGTTCATGCAAGAATTCGACTATTTGAAACTGTGCTGCATCTCGTATATAAGCTTCCTTTCAAGAAATGGCAAGCTCGAACCATGGAAGAAAAGAACATTGTTAAGGAGATGAAAAAAATAATTCAAAAGGAATACAGAGAAAGAACGGGACTGATTATAGATATGCCTAAAGCTGGGTTTGGAAATTCAAATTCAGGCAATAGGTACATTTCGAAAATTCTTCACCGACCCAGTTTTAGCAGCCTATATCACTGACATTAATAAAGATTTTATCACAGAACAAGCATTACCGCTCCTACCGACAAGATTTCGCAAGGAAGTTTTCGCGGTTAAAATGTAATGAAGACGTCTTAAATAGGCTTCTTCTCACATCAGACCCATTGATAAGCTGTGGAAGAAAAAGGAAACCCTGTTTCTAGCTAGATCCTATGATTTCGGTTGTGGAATTAACTTTAATGTCACTTATTGAGTTTTAATTTACGTACAAGTATAAAAAAATAATACTTTTTTTTAATAAAGATTTTTACCTGGCGCGATCAAGTTTAACGCATTTGAGAGGTCCGGCGGCGCGGACGGTGGCGGCGCGCGGCCTGTCCAGCAGTAAGGCAATCTCGCCGAAGTAGTCCGATGGCCCTAGACGACCAACCTCCACTGCGGTGCCCTCGGCCTGGCCGCTTCGCTGTTGCAACACTACCGCAGTTCCTGTCATAAAAAAATAAAACATCCTTACTTTTTAAATAAATAAAAAAAGACTAAAAGATTTAAATGCGTGTAATACTTATTGTATGCTAACTATTGCTTTTACTTATATGGCTTTTAAAAACATTTAAGTTTCAATATTCACATCAATATACGTGATACCATAAAATAAATTAAACGAGTTATAGTACTTACTTAGGTACATAATGATTCAAATGCGGTATGTTGATCGTTGCTTTCTATTGTGTTTGAGTATATTTATAACAAAACTTGTAGTGACATCTAATCAATTTATTACTTTAAATGTTTATTTATCATAATAAAATAGAACTCTGTCACTATTAAAAAAAGCAAATGTTGTATCCGGTTCACTTGAGAATGATTCCTCGTGATACATGAGGTACTAATTTAACTCATCCGGGTTTACATTACAGAATTTGAGAATTTCAGAAGTAAGAGCTTTGATAATTTTGATATCTACTTCGTCGACGTTGTGCGAATGTGATTTGATTTTGGTAGAGTTTGCAAGTTTTACCTTCAACGATTATATAGAAATCATCCCCGGGTTCTCCTTGGCGAACGATAATTTCCCCGTCGATGAACGACACCGGTTCCAGCGCGTCGGCAACTGTAAGTCGCTCCCATTTTTCTAAGCTTTCTGTAATAAGGTTAATAATCCGGTCATTTAAGCTTATATTCAATAAGAATCTCGGAATGCAAGATACCCGGCTGTAATTTTGTAAATAGTTGTATATTGACATCCTTAAAGTTGTCTCAAAACCTACATATGGTAGGGTGTGAGCAACTATTAAATTTCAAGGTCAAAAGTCACGAAAATCGTTATTTTTGTAAATTTCTCATTTCCTATGGGTTTTAGCTTTTTATCTTTGTTGGCAATATTGTAGAATACAAAATTCTCTACAAATTTTGTCTAAAAAAAATTTTTATACGGTGAACCGTTTTTGAGATAGGGGCCGTAAAGCGCGCCGTCACAGCCAACAGGTGCCGAGGTCGAAATCGCGCCAAATACAGTTGATGAACTACAGATATTATTAATTGTTGATGTTTACGCATGCTACTGTGTAATGCTTATACTTATATAGTTATATGGAAGTTTTTCACTATATATAAAATGAGAACATAATCATACTTACGTAATATTATAAAATCAAAAGCAAATGATCAATGTGCATAAAAAATGTCAATTTCTTTAATAAGGTTAATTGCACAGTACTAATTTTGTATTCTACAATATTGCCAACAAAGATAAAAAGCTAAAACCCATAGGAAATGAGAAATTTACAAAAATAACGATTTTCGTGACTTTTGACCTTGAAATTTAATAGTTGCTCACACCCTACCATATGTAGGTTTTGAGACAACTTTAAGGATGTCAATATACAACTATTTACAAAATTACAGCCGGGTATCTCGCATTCCGAGGTGAATTCCTAATTTGACCGGTCTATAATTCGTAATTAATGAAAGTAGTGGAAGTAATTGTAGATTGGGTTCAGGAAAGGAACTAAAAAAAGTTTGATTTTGGTATTTGCATATTTACGGCGAAAGTGTAGGTACTGTAGCCATATCACCATGATGACATTGGTGGAAGCGAAAGCGAGCGATAAATGGGATATAATTTGAATACACTTGTATTTCAATTTAAGTAAGTACCTAATTCATTTACTTACCAAGTATAGAAACACGGGACAAAAATTCATCGTACATTCGACGCTTTCTGATAGTGGAACCCATCAGTATTCGGCGATAGGAGTCACGGTCAAGGCCCCATAATTTGAGCGCAGTACGAGCCCGCACTGTAGCGGCTCGCGGTGTTCCATAAATTAACGCTAACTCGCCGAAACTGCCACCTTCGCCGATTGTCGTTACGGGTTCTCCATTTACTAAAACCTGAAACGGTCCATAGTTAATTACTTAGCAATTTACAATACAAAACGATGGGTATATGTACGAGTGGATATAATAGTAAGAATATTGGTGCTTTAATGACAAATTATAATTATGTAATACTTACATAACTTTATCAGCAATTAATTGCTGGGTATAAAACAACCTACATTGCAAAATGCAACTAGTGTGCCAGTAACCTAGAATATTGCATGAAGAATTACCATGAATTTGTAATATTATTATACCTACCCACACCGGTTTTTTATGGCGGCTGTACGTGTACACCCTCGCGAGTGCTTCACGAGTGCACTCGTACGGGGTTGAATTGGCACAAAAAGCGGAGCGGTGGGTATGACAAAGAGCAGGACGTACGGTTGTTCAGTTGCGTATTAGCTTAGTTCCGTGTTCCGTGGCGCTTTGTTAAGGGAACAAGTCGATAGCATTCGTCCATCGCCTATTGACGCAACACGGAACATAGCTAATACGCGATTGAACAGCGGCATACACAAATAAAGGAAAGATGCAGATGTTCCGAACAGAGGAAATGTTACTGTATCTATGAACATAATGATGATTTTAAAGGTTTAGGCCTACTTACTGTATCTTATTTTAGCAGTTAAAATTTCAAATTATACAAAAACAGACAGAATACTGCTGATACATAATAAAACTATAAATACTCGTATTGTTGGAGATAAAATAAAATGAAACATCCGAGATAATACTTAGGTACCTCTGTCAAAACTACAATAACACAGTTGACGATTCGTTTGAACTAACTCAAGAAATAAAAGTGTCAAGAAAATTATTTGTATTAAAATAAGTGGTTTCCGTAATGCTAACAATTATTATTATTATGGGCTTTCTTAAGTACTTTTTGTAGGTTAAGGTTTTATAATACATATAAGTGAAGATAAAAACAGATACAAACCTCAACTTCACCAGAGTGTATAATATAAAAGTTGTCTCCCTCGTCACCCTGGCGTATGACGGTCTCTCCGGGCAGGCACTGCACTGGGAACATGGCGTCGAACATGTCGGCCCGCTCCGACTCGTCCAGATGGGTGAACAGTACATTCGACTCAATGGCACGGGAGAGAGCACCCATTGTTTTGTAGTCTTTTGGCACTACCTAAAAATATATTTGTAGTAGGTAATTTGGTCTATGATTTAAAAAAAGGGATCCTTTAAGGGATATCCTCCAGTTAACCTTTGATTTGTCTAGTATAATTATTTTAAGATTTTTTGTGTAGTATTCGATAATTATGTAATAAGTACAGTAATGTAATGTAATATAGTACACGGAGATCTAAACGGTACTAACTCAATAAAGTTCTGATTTTTCAGTTTTGCAATCAAAATCAACATGTACATACTTACAGGAGTTTACTGTATAGATTTATGCTTTTTATAATGAAGCTAGAAGAGTTCGCCAAACCTGTTTAATACTTAAATACATGTTGGCACTGACAGATTAAAAATGTGACCTTTTTGACATAGCTTGTGGCATCCTCCTCAGTGACAGGCTCCGCACTGATGCCCCCGCGGCGTCGCGGCGGCTGCCCGCCCGGCACCGGCAACGGCGACAGTTCGCCATCTGCCTCGCCCTCGGACGCCGCTGCCGCTGCGGCGGCAGCCTTTACCTGCTCCTGAAATGATGTCAAATGTAGCTAAAGTAACACAATTGTAAAACATGTAGTCCTAACTAATATTATAAGGCGAAAGAAACTCTGTCTGTCTGTCTCGCTTTCATGCAGATAGTCTTGAGCCTAGGAAAGGACATAGGCTACTTTTAATTGCGAAAAAAGGGGTTAAAATGGGGAAAACTATAGAAAACTGTGTTAAAAATACACATACTTTTACAGACATGTCTGCCAGTTTTTATAGTAAAAACCGTGACAATAACCAATATACTAATTAATATGTTTCAGTACTAATATACAACTTAATACTGAAAGGATAAGGAAAATGAATGACAATATCAATAACCAATGTACTTGGAAATGTTTTTTAAATTATTATTATTGTATTGTAATATCACTTTAAATGCTGTTGGTTTGAGATACTCTACAAATGAAAAAATCATACTATCTTATGATTATTTTCAAGTATTGGACTTATTGGTCACCTAATTTAATTAACATGTCTGAATCTATCTTACGTCATAAATATATGGAATGTACCTACAATGAATCACGGTTTGCAGGTGGCTTGGCTGTGTAAAATAAAAGTATTAAGTAGTAATAATTTGATTAACACAAATTTTACAAATATATTTTTTTTATATACCTATTACATGCCACAGTTTGATGAATTTTTATAGGTTAGCTACTGCTGTTCATCCCTAGTGGCTAGAAATTAATAGGTAATTATAATTTTATAATAACTTTTAAATTATTATAAAAATAAATATTTTACATCTAACTTTATTATTACAAGTAGAGATGCCAGGAATATTCGGGCAAGTACTATTCAATATTAAACCTATGAGGTAAAATATATAAATTTATCATATTTAATACTTTAGTAAGTACATAAAAATTTATTAGTATTAAGTTGTGATAGACAAAAACAAGCTTTTTAGCATTTTTGGTAGTAACCATTGACATTTCAGAGTGATTTACCTGCAATTGAAATCATGCTTCTGATTAAGATCTGACTGATGATTTACTCACAATTGAAACAAACAGTGAAATACCCGCGGATGCTCGTATACAGGTTACACACCACAACAATGGTGACAGGTTGCAACTTGTCCTATTCTTATTTACAGGCCCATGGCAACTCTTAATTACAAGAACAAATATTAAATATTTGTTTACATATTTGAAGTACATATGTAATTATCAATAAGCTGGATGCAAATTTCTCATCTTATCATTTTTGAGAGTTTTACATACCTATTAAGAAAACCTAACTTTTTATCGGAATATAACAACTAAGTAGAACAGATTTAACTTGCACATTTTATTTTATTTGCTGATATTTAATATCTGTAGTGGATGGAGCTGATGATAGTCTAGTAACTTTTTCGTAGTCATAAATTTAAGGAGTGTCAAACCACTACTTACCAATTATCAAACTATAATGATATTATTTTTCTACATTTACCAAAAAGGGCTAATAAATGTATAACTGCCGCTCATCCAGTGGGTAATTTATTAACTACTTGAAGCTTAAATAACTCTTTATCTTTTTTTTATTGACTTACTTGACTTGTCTTTAATAGATACCATCTGTATACTTTAAAGGTTTTGTAACTTATATTATAAATTTTAATGTTAATCAGTTTTAATGTATTAGATTATAATATGAAGGACGCCAATAACAAACGTAACTTACGCGCTCCAACTTTTGAAAATACTGCCTTAGAAATGTTACAGGATTGTCTGGTTTGTTAACACAAAGCTGTACGATACAATCCTTCAATAATAATTGAATATTATGGCTTTGGATATAACTTTCACATTCATGTAAACAGTGCTCTTCCTCCATTTCTACTTCCAACTTTCCATATACTAAAATTTTTCAAACAAGAAGAAAATCATAGCATTGTATAAAATATTGTCTTAACAGTAAGTGTTAAAACTGCTAACTTATATTTTTCATTCTTCCCTGCGACTGAAATTTATGAAAATGAATAAGATATTACAATGAAATGAATAACAAATCTGTCAATATGTCAATCAACGTTTTTGACCATAGACATAATGTCTATATTTAAAGTCATGTTATCGGTTAATATCAAATCTTAATAGTTGTCTATATTCAGGTTTCTTTAGCAGCAGTTAACTACCCGTCTGTGTACGCTTATTTGGCTTTATGGTATAATTGAGGAGTCGTGTTGTGGGCATTGACGACTGGCGGTCACTGGCGGCGGCGAATGAGTAGTGAATTGAGTGATTCTATCTGTGGTTACATCAAAAATGGAAGCCGCGAGCAGTGACGCCGGTGCAAAAAATCATTTAGAAAATGCTTTGTCAGAGTCCGAAATTGCGAATTTACCACCTACCATCGCGGATAAAATAAATACTTATATTGATCGAAAGTTCGAAGAATACTTAACATCGAAAGCTCTTCACGAAACCAGCAAAACACAGATAGGTAAGAACCCGGTGTGTTTTCACATATAGTCTTTTATAGATCAAGTGTAATAACGTAATTACGAAACAATTATTTTAGTTTTTCTTATTTAAACATTTTAAATACTACGCAGGTGTAGAAAAAATATTGTGATATTCATGACAATATAAAATTAAGGTAGGGTTAAGTTTCATTTACGCTTGTCTCTATGTTGATACGATTATTCTAACTTCCGTCAGCTTTTCCATTTTGCTCATTAAGCGATAGCAAGACGACTACCTTTTTTCTACAATGTATATTTCACATTTCGAGGTAATAAATGTTATATAGTTGTAACCATCAAATAGGTGTACATATTATAGTCTTTAGGATTTCTTAGCGGCTAATGTGGCAACCACTACTGGAAGATACCTTCCTAAATTTGTTCTTTTTCTTTAAAACCAAATCTGTTAAAATATATAATAACTGAAATAGTAATAAATAAATTGTATAAAAATCAAAGTTTTACCCTTTTATTTGTTAGGTTGCTTTTATAAATGTTATTATTTATTGCTCAGGCTAGACAAACTAAGAAAATATTAAAGGTAATTTTTGACATTTGCAAGAGAATCAAAAGCTACAGGTTAGTTCTAGTACTGCTGTATTTTTCTATGCCCTTGACTAAGTCCATCAGATTACTAAAAAAAATATACTTACAACACATTTTTATTCATTTATTAAAAAATATAACTACACTTGGTTAAAGTTATGTACTTATCACCACACAGTGCTGTCAGAAGCCCCAACTGTATAATAATTTTTGGTCTATATGACAAAAGAAATACTTGTGTCTAACATTTTTATACTTCAACTGGATTTATGAAATAGCATTATTGAGTTTAAATTTAGGTTCAAGTCCTAGATGCAAGAAAAATTAAATCAGTATCAGAGAATTTAATCCCTAAGTAATTTTAATTCAAATTCAAGTTTTGGAAGATTTTATGACTATGCACATTTTTAGTATACACTATGCACAGTTTAAATGTAGAGAAGTTCAATCATACTATCTAATTAATATCACAAAAAACAAGATTTAATTGATTAAATAGGTATTATGTTGATGTTATCTTTTGTAACTTGTCAAAAATGGTATGAAATATTATTCAGATTACTTTGAATATGTCTTAAATTGATATTATTATATCAATATATTAGAATAAATGACAATTCATCAAAATTGTTAAGTTCCAAACTCATTTTTGCAACTATAATATTAGAGAGTATGTATTAAAACTAGGTCAATTGTTGTATCATTAATGTATACACAACAAAGTTTCATTCTCTATAGCTTATGAATGCCTGAACTGAATTTTTATGATAATTGATATTTTGCATTTCTTTATGCCCTGAATATCAGAGTAAATATAAATTATAATAGTTAATGTTGCAACAGGATTATATGAATCTATTAATGAGTGTGTAATAGTTACAATCTGCAGGTAATTTATTATGTCTAACTTGTTTTCCTTTCTATGATTACAGGAGATAAAATATCCGAATTGGAAGCTACAATTACTGCACTCACACTAAAATATGACGAAGCTGCTAAAAAACTTCTAGTTGCGGATGAATCAGTTGCAGAACTAGAAAAACAAGTTAATGTTCTAATTTCAGAACAAGAAAAAAGTCGAGATAAAATTACTCGCCTAGAAAATGAAGCAATCTCTCTTAAAAGTGCACGTGATGCTGCAGTTGATGAGAGAAATGACCTCACGCGTATCTTGCAAAGACGTGATGCTGAAATTGAGAGGTTATCATCAAGTGAAGCTTCGCTTTCACAGCAACTGCGGAGTGCTATTGACGCAAAATGTGAAGCTTTAGCACTGAATGATGAAATTCAAAGCAAAGAACTCTCACTTCAGTATCGTGAGAAAAGAATAGAACAGGAGAGAACTCTTTTAAACTCTCAAATTGCTGGACTAACTGAAGAAGTTAATAGGCTTACTTCAGAACTTCAAACTGTCAGGCTCAATGGAACTAGTAGACTTGTTAGCATCGAAACTCAACTAGCCGAAAAAACTGAAGAACTTAATGCCGCCAATGAAACTATTGCTCAGTTGAATGAGGTCAAAAAGAATTTAAATAATCGTGCTGAAAATCTCACCCAGCGTTTAATGGAACAGAGAGAAATTGAAAATAAAATGACTGATAATTATAAGAAAGAATTAGATGCCAAAACAAAGTTAGCTGATTTATTTAAAACCATGCATGATGATGCTGAAGCAAAAACTATGGAGCTCACTGAAGGAATCTCAGAGCTACAAAAACTATTAAATGAAGCTACAGAAAAATATGGCGAGTTGGAAACAAAGTATAAACAGTCTGAATTAGACCACGAAGAATTAATGGAAAAGAAAAATGAAATTATTTCTTCATTGAAGAGTGAATTAGAACATGCAAATGATTTATTAAAAGCTGCCAATGCCCAAAATCTCGATATGGCTTTAAGTGACTTAGCACCATCTGCTGCTACAGCCAGTAAATTATTAAAGTCAGGAATGTCCCTAACTCAAATCTACTCACAGCTTGTTAAAATGACTGATGAGTTAGCACAAGAAAAAGAAGAAAATAGACGTCTGAACATCACTATTAACACTATAGTACAAGAGTTAGAGGAAAAAGCACCAATGCTACAGAAACAGAAAATGGAATATGAAGAAACTTTAGAGAGCAACACAGCTTTGACTCAGCAAATAGATTCATTGGTCATTGAATGTAATAGACTGAGAGATGATTACAATGAATCCTCCAAAATTGCAAATCATTTTAGTCGCGAAAACGGCAGACTTAAAGGAGAATTGGCTGATTTGGGAAGACAAGTGTGCTTCTTGTTAAAAGAAGTAGAGCATAGTCGAGGAGGATTGTTGCCAAATGGTGATCATGATTTATCCAATACGGCATCCAATGCAACCAACTCTTCAGATCTTAGTTCTTCACGAATTATTTCTAAAACCTTGGTTACATTTAGTGATATTCAAGAGTTACAAGCCAACAACCAGAAGTTACTAAGGATGGTTCGAGACTTAACTGATAAACAAGAGGAATTTGAACGTCATAAAGAACAGTTCGAATCTGGTGAAATGCAAAGTAAAATAGAGTCACTTAAAAATCGAGTTCTTGAACTCACTGAAGCTCAAGACCGGCAGACTAAAATGGTCAATGGACTAATAAGGCAAAGGGACATGTTTAAGAAATTGTACCATGACCTAATGAAAGGCAAACGTAATGAAGTAAGCTCTGTTTTGGAAGATATAGACATGGAGAAAGGAGACTCATTTACTACAGAAACATCTGAGAAAACATCTAAACCAGTTATGGTGGAATCGACAGCCTTTGAAATAAAATACAAGGAAACGGAAAAACATTTGGAACTTTTAAAAGAAGAGTACAAAACCTACAAAGAGGAAAAACTTACTAACGAAAGAATGTTGTTTGAACAAATTGACAACATGAGACAAGAAATTTCAAAGTTAACTGCAGCTAATAGCAAATGTGCTTCAACGTCAGAGTATAACAATGAAAGACTAAAAATACTGCAGACCAATGTTACGACATACAAGAAACAAATTGCCTCTTTAGAAGAAAAGAACAAAGCTTACAATGCTACAATTGCAAAGCATGAAGTTTCTTTGCAGCATTTAAGAGATGAAGCTTTAAATGCACAAGGTAAACTTGCTGCTGCTGAGATTCAAGTCGAAAATCTCAAAATGGAATGCAAGTTGCTTAAGGATACAGAATTAAGACTGCAAACAGAAAAGGAAATATTAAACCGTGAACGACAAGGACAATCATTACTGTTAAAAAATTTGGAATTAATTAAAGCCAGCTTAGAGCGTGTCGAAGCTGAAAATCGTACCAGAATTGAATCACGATTAGATGAATCGACTAGAGAATGCTCAGCTTTAAGACGAAGGTTGCAAGAGGAACAAGATCGTTTTAGAGAACTGGCTTCGCATTTAGAGCGACAAACCGAAACTGCAAAATCCCGCATGCAAGAAGAGAAAGATTCTGCAGATCTTTTGAGAAAAGAAATAACGCAGCTTAGGGCAGATTTTTCTGAAAAAAATAAAGCCAATGAAGAACTAGCAAGAAAACTTAAAGCCGCATTAGCACCAAATTCTGATGGATCATTTGATTCTTTGAAAAAAATAAAAGAACTAGAAAATAAATTGTTGGACAGAGAAGAAACTATTAAGTCAATGGAAGAGCAACTAAAAGTTGCAAAGGAGCATATTAAACAGTATTGTGATATTTCAGAAAGTGCAGAAAAAGAACTGAAGACACTTCATAATGAATATGAAGCATACAAAACTGAAACTGAAACTAAATTATCAGATTACTCCCAGAAATTACAACATCTAGAAGAAAAATGCTCTGAACTAGAAGCAGAATTGACCTTACAGGCAAATGGGGAACAGTCAAATAATAACAATGCGTTGAGGAGAGAGTTAGCTGAGGTCAAAGAAGAATTGAAATCTGCTTTGGTTAATAACGATAGTTCGCAGGCAGAGCTGGAGAGTATGCGACAAGAAATTGCCAGAATGTCTGAAACAGTTATTAAAGCTGAAGAAAAGTATAACCATGAAATGATGTTGCATTCAACTGACATTCAAGCCTTGTCACAAGTTAAAGAAGAATTATCAAGAGCCCAAAATCAATTAAATGAATTGGTTGCTTTAAAGAATAGTGCAGTTGAGAAAATTGAAACCGAAAAATCTTCTTGGCTCGAACGAGAAAAGATGATGATTCAAGAAAATGAACAATTGGTGGAACGACTAAAAGACTTAAATGATCAGAATGCATTACTGCATAATCAAATTCAGGCTCTTAGTACTCAATTATCAGTTACTCATGCATCTAGGTCATTTTCCGAAAGCATGAATGAGTCTGGAAATGAATGTAATATGAATTTGTCTGTATCAGAAGAAGACGGTAAGTCATCCGAGCAATTGTTCCAAATTGTTAAATTCCTTAGAAAAGAAAAAGATATTGCCATGGCAAAGTCCGATATTTTACAAGCAGAAAATATGCGTTTGAAATCTCAATTGGAAATCGCTGAAAAGCAACTCGATAATGCTAAATTAACATTGGCCGCAGAGAGGGAATCGTCTGAAGTAAGCATGGTCACAGTAAACAAGCAGTCCGACATTTTAAGAAAAGTGGAAACTTTAAATGCATTAGCTGATAGCAATCGAATTCTTAGAGAGGAGCGTGAGATGTTGGCTGCTCGTGTAGAAGAACTTACAGCCTTAACCAAATCATTGGAAGAAAAGCTTACTCCATTACAAGAAAAGATTTCAGAAATGACTTCTAAAAACGAAACTCTGCAATCGGAAAACACATCATTAAGAGCTGATTCTGCTAGATGGAGAACCCGCGTAAATGCTTTGGTTGAGCGAGCAAATAAAACTAGTCCAGAAGACTGGAAACGTCTTCAAAATGAAAGAGAAACTCTAGCTAAAATGTTAACTAATGAAAAGGAAAATGTTCGTAAAGTAAATGAAGAGCTAGGGGTCGTAAAAGTAGAAAGAAGTAAATTAGAAGAGCAATATACTCTATTATCACGACAACAAAATACTTTAATAGAGGAGAACAATAAATTGAATGAAGAATTACAAACTCTTAAGGATGACATGTCCAGAATTACTGAAGAATTGACCAAACTGAAATCTGAGCTAGCAGCTGCTGTTGAAACAAACAATAAGTTGACCGAAGAATTATCAAATAAAGATGCATCTCTAAATGATATCAAAAACAAAGAAATGCAGATTAGAAAAATTGCAAAGAAATATAAAGTTCAATATGAAGACTTGGTAAAGTCGGTTGAAGAAGAAAAGAAGAAGTCAGAGGGTGAAGTTGCAGCTGCTGACGCAGCTTCAGCAGAGAGTGCTAAAAAAGTCGAAGCACAACTTGTCGAAATTCAAGCACAACTTGAAACAGAAAGGACTAACAATGAGAAACTGAAACAAGAAATCGAAACTCTGCGGACAGCTAATACAGATAAAGAAGAAAAAGCTAAAATAGTATTAAAGCAAGCCAAAAATAAAATAGTGCAGCTGACTGAATTGAAGAACTCGCTAAGTCGTGAACTAGAAGAGTCTCGTACTAAAATAGGAGCTATTGAGCAAAGTACCCGTGATGAACAGGATGTTAGGTTGGCACTGATCAAATCACAATATGAGGGCCGTTTATCCCGTCTAGAAAAAGAACGTGGTGACGCTCAAGTGGAAAAAACGAGAGAAGTTGAGGCACTTCAACAGAAAGTTAATATGCTGCAGAGGCAGTTAGCCAGTCAAGCTTCGGCGTCTAAACAACAGACAACTACTGAGAAAGCAACTACTGACCCACCTACGGCAAACATTAAACCAATGGCTGGTAATTATTCGTAATATTTTCACTATTCATTGCTAATGAAATATAATTATGATCTAATCTTTAAAAAATCTTGTTTAATTAATACACAGGAGTGGCACAACAGAGCACACACACCCACACGCGTGGTCGCGGAGGCGAGACTCCACTGGCATCAATCCGCCCGATGGCGCAGGTGGGCCCGACCGCACCGCACGACGCGCACACTACAGAATACATGCCAGCGTCATCGTCGCGCCCCTTACCTCGCGCCTCCTTAGCTGCTTCCACGGCACCGCCCGAGTCGACTCAGGTTATTATCGCATTGCATTATTCATCGGGAAACGAACAATATAATGTTTATATTCCTTATTTTTATACAGGTTACTCCAAAAAGAAATATTAATCCGAAAATATCATTTTGTTTTGAACGAACGGTCCCGGCAGATGTGATCCTGCTCGTTCGAAATTCAAATTGACTCTACATTTTAATTAAAAACGTTTGTAAGATAAAAAGAAGGGTTTTCTAGGCAATTATTCGATTTTGTCTCGAAAAAACTAGCCTTGGACTTTAACGAACATTTAAAAAAGAATTGGCCAAATTTGTTCATTGTTATGCGTTTACCAACACATTTTGCGATTCATTTTTATATTATAGAAGATAGAATATGTAAAGCTTTTTTTATTGCTTGTAACCTTAATAGCTTAGTGGCCTATCGACTTCCTGCAATTCAGTACCCTTATGTAAAAGTCAAAGATAATCACTATTAATGATATTCATTTATTATTGATAAAATAGTACATTACGCACCAAGGCCAGTAAAATAAAAAATGTCTCGGATCACACGTAATTGTCGTCCGAGGCGAAGCCGAGGTTGACAAAAATGTGATCTGAGGCTTTTTTATTTTACTGGCCGAGGTCAGTATACTATTTTTCTGTTCGAAGAAGCCAGAAAGCGGCAATTTCATTTAGAGCAGCGGCCAGAAAGTTGGCGCTTTATGGCCGGAGGACAGAAAACATTATTAACTAATGATTTCGTTGTTATTACATATTGGAATCAAAGAACTAAAACGAAAGAGACTCGCGTATTTTATTTTATTTGCTATCGTTAAGAAAACTTCATAATTCTCATATTCGTAGCCGACTGGGCTTATGATAGTCTAACACTAAAGTGATTTTTTACATTATGCAAACTAAGTACCTACCTAATTTTAGACAATGACATTTTTAAGTACTATCTTGTTTTAAAGTACGAAATATTAATTTTTCATTCTACGCATAAATTAACTATGTAAATTAATTATTTTATAATACACTAGCGGCCCCCGCACCGTGTTCGCTCGATCCCTTTTTTTATAGCCTATGTCACTCGGGAATAGTGTAGCTTTACAACACTGAAAGAATTTTTCAAAAACAAAAAAAAAATCAAGGCTGATATTACTAAGCGTGTGCAGTCTTCTGTCTGCTTAGGATTTTATAAGATGGACTAGCTACGTACGGAAAACCATACACCCTTTCGAAATTAGGATGTTTATGAATTTCAATTGCCTCGCTTAGCACCTAGGTAAGTATCGGACATCTTCACTAGAACCTGGGGTTTATTACTTAATTAAAACGGTTAGGGTTATCCATGACATTTTTTGAAAACTACGGTTATTTACATTGGCTATATGTTCTTTTAATGTACTCCATTAGGTGTAAAATAGTTCACTACCGGATACCAACATCAAATTAAAGATCACAATCCAGCTTTTATACTCCTCCTTATCTTGTAAGGAAATGTTACATTTTACTGGTCTTGAAATACACGGATTATTAGATTTACTGTTTATTCCCTCAGGATATGGATACAAGTGAAGCCGGAATGGGTAGTTCAGGATCAAGTGATAGTACTGCACAACCTTCGACACATTCTCAACCACCCCAACAGGTAATAAGTTATTTCTTGCAGGTTGTGTTAAACCTGCATATCATTTATATGTCTAGAGCAGCCATTTCCAATTGGGTTACATTTTTATATTTATGGTAATTAGAGAATTCTCTTCGAAACAAAAATAGGCTGTAATCGTGACAGGTGAAACAAAACATTTGTCGTATATGATATGTAATGATGTTATTATGATCTTTGCAGGCTGTGGCGTTGGTAATGCCGCGTATAGAGCAGCCGAGTGGTGCTAGTTCCGCGACCGCCGTATCCGCCAGCTCCGCTCCCGCCAGTAGCGTCACTAGCGTCGCCGCTCCCGCCGCTCCAGCCGTTTCCTTACAAAGTATTTTACTGCTCTTTAATTGACTTATTGTCAAAACAACTCACATATTGCTAAAATTTCCATCTTATATACTAATAGATTATGTGTGCGTTTCGAAGAACCGTTAAGAGTTAAACTAATACTAGACCATTTCTCAATTCATTATATGTCTGTTTAGGGTATTCATAATTAAGTGGTACCAAAAAAGAAAAAAAAAACACAGCATTCGTTCTAAAAAAAAAATGTGTTTTAGTTTTAATTGAATGATAATCAACGCTAGTTAAAAATACCTCAAACACAAAATCTCGATTTATTATCGCAGAAATAGCAAGGCATCTTTAACAATTCTCAAAAGTTCACATTATTGTATTATCTTAGTAAATAAAATATCTCCTAAAATGAAATTGTTGCATTTGTTGCGCAGGTGCTTCCAGTGGCGCGCCTACCTCTGTCGCGGGTGCGCAACCTTCAGGAGGAGTGAGTACTTCCCACGCGCCGCCCGGAGTCAGCACGTCGCAAACACCGCCTGGAGTCAGCACCTCCCAACCACCACCTGGAGTTAGCACCTCGCACGCACCGCCCGATGCAAGGCCCCCAAAACGTCGCCTTCAGTCAAGACCTTTGACAGCTAAAAGAACTAGAGTCCAGGTGTGTAGATGTGCCAATGGTAGAGTGCATATATGTTAAATTTGGTGTTTTTTTATAATTTTTATTGAAGCATTATGTTTAATTGTAAGAATTAATTTAAATACTACATTTTTTTTTATATATATTAGAGTAGTAAAAATACACAAAAATTACATATTAGCCCAACAAAACGATTAGCGATTTAATATTAATGTAATTAATTGTGACATTTTTCTCAAAATGTTCTCTTTAAGTTAAATCTTATATAAAGGGCTTCGAACGGTCAGTGGAAGTGGAGTACCAAGTGCCGACGTCGTCTCGCTGCGATCAGGACGACGAAGGTGTCATCGTGGTCGACTCTGAAGAGGATGACGAGCGTTGCTCCGGCACCATGTATAGGGTACATTTATTGAGCTTACTTTAAATAATGAGTATCTCTACGAAACAAAGGGAAGCTAATATTTCGAGAACCTTTATTTAAGGACGTATATATAAAAATCTAACATTTCGTGTTAGGTCACTTTCGTTCTGAACATGCGATATATAGATTCGGATATTTTGCCCACAAGATAATTTTGAAACACTGAATAAGCTGCATTTTCAAGTAAAATCATTGAAGAAGTTTATGTTGGAGACCTAGACTTAATTAACTTAAAAACATTGCATTTTTAAAATTTTACACATACACTTTTGAAATCCGTTACCACTTTTGTAGATACCTTCATATTGTAGGTTATCCTTCTGGGTCCTTTTTGTTTACTTAAAAATTACATTTGTACTAAGAAATTAGCAATAAAAGCTTTATAGCCTTCAATGCCTCTCTTCTGGAGGCTCGCCACCCGTCCGGATTTGCAGTGAAGGCCCATTAGCTGGCCAACTGCGCTTCAGTATTCAATTACGAAAATAAAGCAATAAAATATTTTTGAGCACTTTTTCTCATAAAAGGTTAAACAAATCCAATAAAATATAAGGTCAACACAAACTACATATATTATTATATATTCAAATTGTCCTATTTATTACACGGATAGTATGCATTAGCTGAAGAAGATACCGAAAATATCACACATATCCTTGTAAACACCATACAACAATTAAACAATTCCGTCGAAGTCTAGTTTCGTAGTGAGGGTATCTCATTAAATAAACCATTTCAGACACTATATATATATATTATACACAAGCTGTACACGTATTAATTACTAATTTCAATACACTTAGTTAATAAGTTTCATAAAAGTACCATTACATTTCTATTAAGGTCAAATTTGCTTGAATGTTTAATTAATGTGCGACAGCACATAAAAAACTCTGAAAAAATGCAAATAATGCATGTTCCCTCGGAACGAAACGAACGACTAAAAAGTCGTTCGTTTTAGGGTTACCCAGTGTAAATAAGGCGATTATTAAACCAGCGAAAGTGTGGTTCTAAATTTCACTTGACTAGGGGGACGGCTGAGTAAAGTATGTTTGTTCGATGATAACTTGAGCATCGTTGTCCTTTATATTTATTTTAAGTTTGAAGATTAGGATGATCGGAAAAGGCATTACGAAGATGTTCATTGTTGTAAATAAAACGATATCAGGCGAAGTCACTGTTCTGAGGGAACTACTAGTTACATTTAAATCAATCTTATTAGGTAGTGTTTAGGTTTTTAACGAAATAAGTGTTAGTTTTTCCATTTATAACTCAAGAACTTAAAGTATAGATAACACACTGGGCTGGGATCAGCGCATTTAGCCCTACGATTTAATTGCTTAATAACATTTATCACAATATTATGTAACTAACAATTGAACTAGCTAACTGTGTTAGTTTCTTAAATTGTTGATAAGATTAATATGTTGATGATTGGAAAGTATGTTAACTTTATCTGAAGTTAATATGACTGACTATGAAAACTATTAATATGACTGTTCCTTACACATAGGAAGGAGAAGAAGACGAAGAAGATATGGAGGAGGAGCAAGAAGTGGAGGCCGGGGAGGAGGAAGAGGAAGAGGAGGGCGGCGACGGCGACGCCAGCGTTGAGCACCAGGTAAAGCTAACCAGTGAAAGTGCATTCTTTTAAAACAAATATTGATTGTTCATTCAGGCTAAAACTTTAATAGGGTAGCTTTATTTGGCCGGTAGAGTTTGAAGTCCAATTTTTATACAACTTCTTATTATATATTTTGAGCAAGACTGTTATTTCAGCCAGCGCTCACTTATAGTGAAAGTTATTTCAGCGCAGAAGAGAATGATAAATATTGTAATACATATTTATCATTACAAAACAACTATTCTATTGTTGCTATTTGTATAGCATGTCTTTTTATCTTACGAATCTTTATAGCCGTCGCCACACATGATTTATGACGCATAGATAACATTCTTTATTAAACACTATGAACGCTGTATTCGGGGTACTGCCTAATTTGAATTAAGATTTGTTAATTTTTGTGATCACAGAATTTAAAGCTATAATATACATTGTCATGTAAACTACAAAAAAACTTGAAAATGAACAATTATAATATATATATTCATTGTTTTGTATCTCTACTGACACATTATTATGTCACTAATTATAATTAGTGTGATAACAAATGTATTTTAATGTAACAGGAATCACCAGTCCAATCTCCAGAGGCCGGTGAAGAGAGTGAGTTAGGAGAGAGCGGCGAAGGCGCGGCCGATAGCGAGCCTGCGCCCGCGCACCAACAGATCGAGACCATTAGCAGCGGGACTGAACGTCAGTTACCATCCTTCTACGAAGAACCCGTTTATTTGCTTATTCCTTATATTTGAAGCACGTTTTGGTGCAAAAAATATTATATTATAAATGATAAGATTAATATGTTGGCATTTAATTTAAATTTAGGAGTACTGATCTGCTCTTAAACATAATTATAAAGGGATTAATTGGCTATCAGATTCACTAAATTTATTTAGTGAATCTAATTACTAGGTTTGGCACTCTAATAACTTGTCTTTTGTATCGAGTAAACTTCCGAAGAGATATGTGTGATACATTCATGATTCCTATTTTCTTTAATTTGAATGTTATATTAAATATGATAAACCAACGTTGTCAATTTAGATATTATTATGTATTATTATCGTTACAATTTTGATCAATACTATTTACGAGAAAACTATGTCCTTCTAAGGAAAGAAAGTTAAAGCATTAAACTCGTTAAAGGAAATATCTAATTATAGACATAATTATATTTAACATTTATATAATTACCTTTTTTTATTTTTTCATATACAATTTGAAATATGTTATAATGTGATATTATGGCACAGCCAGCGGAGCCCTGTCTCTAGGCGGTAGCGGCGGGGACGACGGTGACGATAGCATTGTGCCCTCTACACCGACACTTTACGTGCCAAGACGCAATGACGGGTATGGTCAATATTGTTTTTACGTAAAAAAAATATGATAAATATTTATAGAAATAGCCCTTCATTATTTATTTCAAGTTGTGTGTGTGTGTCCATGTCGGTTTTAGTTTTGTTAAGAAAACAATACCATTGTCTTTTTTTTTAGTTTTTAAGGTATTGTATAATTAATGACAGATTCGGTGAAGCGGTGGTGTCGCCACTGGGCGCCGGCGGCGGCGCGGGCGGGTCGAGCGGCGCGGCGGCGCGGTTCACGTTCGCGGAGGCGGGCGCCGCCTCGCACCACGACACGCACCCCGACCTCGCGCCCGCGCTGCCCACACCCGCGCCCCAGCCTGCGCATTCAGACTCGCGTAAGTTTATAACTCATAATAGTACATTTAATTATTTCTATCTACATTCATACTTACAGTGTGGACTCTACGAGGGGGTCCGATGATCGGATCGACCTGGTAAAGGTCACTAATTCACGCTTCCAGCTGCGTGCTGGATGCGAGCGTGGCGAGATCGCTGTGCTCGGCGACTGTCGTTTAGGAGAGTTCTAAGTCCAGCAGTAGATGACATTCATATTATGATAAAAGCTAAATTACGACTAAAATTACTTTTACTTGTCTATATACTACAGTAATATTGATGACTCAATATTTAGAAGATACTATATAAAAAAAAACAGCTGTGTAGATATTCATTAACTGTGTGTAAGGATATATTTTTGGCATGGATTTTCAATAAATCGTGATCGCATGAGGACCGATAGGGTTTATGAATTGAAGAGTGACATATTTTTTTTATTTTCCGCGATTAATTTGAACTGCAAACACAGCTAGTAAAGTTTAAACAGTCGGATATAAAAATCACTGTTTCTAGGTTTGGAAGGAAACGAAACTCGCGAATGGGATGATTCAAGAGCCGTGGAAGAAGCTGCTGCAGTCAGCTCACAGGGTAGCGAGCCATCTTCACCTCACCAGGTATGTCGTACAACACCTTACTCATAAATACTATTATATTGCATTATTGCCATATTGGGTTTATATATTCATTACAAATGTTATTCATTGCAATAATTAAGGTATGTTAAAATTATTAAATTGCGAGTACTTATAAATAGTTGACTTAAAACAAAGTGTGTCTGCCTAAAATCTGGGAAAATTCCAGTTTGCTTACAAAATACCGACGGACCGGTATGTTCTTCTAAGCAATAATTGCATTTTTTTTTGTGTTTATGGTTACAAATTAAACTCACTCAAAACATTTATTTAATGGTCGGGTGTGATGTCCGTCTTTTTTTTTCCAATTTTACGTCTAATTTTATAGAAAACGTTATTACAATTAGTTCAGCAGTTTAGGTATGAAAGTGTATCTAACCTCAAGGTCGGGCCTAGTAAGGTTTTTTAAACATTGGAGCAAAACTTACAAATGTTTTTAATACCACATTGCATTAATAAATAAACCACAATTAAGTCAATATATCAGGAAATTATTGATCATGCACAATAACGCATTGATTGCATGTTATACGCTTGAACCTAGGAGAATAATTACATTTAATTCCGTAAATTTAAGATATATAATTACACGATATGATTTGATTAAAAAAACAACACTGATTAAGTCTCGAATTTCTTAAACATTGAATGGGGTGGGGTCACTGAACTTTTAATTGTAGTCATTGAGGGCAATCTACACATTCGCAATTTCCATTATACATAATTTAAAACGCTACTTCTAATCTTCACTTTGATAACATTTGATAAATTTTAATGCATACTAATGTATTTATTCTTTAAATAAAGTGCAGTTCGTTTTCACTAGATGCCGTGACCTTCGTGTATGTTACAGTTAATTAAGCGTGAATAAAACTAATAATAAGTTGGAAATACATATTTGCTTAAGTATTTTTTTTTAACAACTTGTTTTACCTACATAATAATTTCTGATGCCTTCGGGGTTATTACACATTGGAATGAAACAACTAAAAAACAGAATTAACTCGCGTGTTTTATTTAAGTGACTGTACGATTACTCTATTGTAAGTTTATATATATTATTACTAGCGGCCAGCCCCGGCTTCGCACGGGTCCCTAACTTTTTACTAAATAAACAATAACCTATGTCACTCGGAATAGTGCAGCTTACCAACAGTAAAAGAATTTTTCAAATCGATCTAGTCGTTCTGGAGCCTATTCAATCCAAACAAACCTTTCCCCTTTATTATATTAATACCTAGCTGTCCGCCCTGGCTACGCACGGATCATCTTTTTTTTATAGTTTATGTCACTCGGGAATAGCGTAGCTTCCCAACAATGAACTTCCAGTCGTTTTGGAGCCTATTCAATATAAACAAACAAAGCTGTCCTCTTTATTATATTAGTATAGATATTATGTATAGATAAATACGGCCTATGTGTATTTGTGTACATCGTACTGAAATTGATCTGTTGAAATTAACATTTCACCAAATTCTCTGGTAATACTTAAATAATACATTTGTTTATTTTGTACATGTAGGGACTATATAATAATTATTAACTTCATAAAGACGACTTGTTATCTAGATATATTTTATGAAAGGTAAAATTATCATTTTAACGAATGAATAGCAAACAGTTGAATAAATATTGCATCGTATTTATATGGATATATGTCTTCCTCTGTATGCTTATTTAATACTGTACATTTGTAAAGCAAATTCGTTTCGCTTGGTTGAATCATAATAGCGTGTTGTATCTTATTGCGTAGGTCGCACGACATATAAGCAGTTTTGTCTGTTACAATACATCTTCGATATATTTATTCCAAATTGCTTTACTCTGTTTTAGAGGCGTGATTAGGAACTACCTTAATTTTTAAAAATCTGTTGGCAGGTTGCAATTCACACGAACTTATATTACCAGTGTATATTTTGAGCTATATCGATGTAATAATATGCATTGGATTATCTTCGTATAATAGTCCAGGAAAATTAAGATTTCGCCTCGGAGTAGTCGGCTATAAAATTGAATTTGTAAACCTTTACAATGGTACCCTAAAACTTGTCACCTACCTATCGTACTAGGGTGTCTGCGTCTTTTGATATTCCAAGGTCAAAGGTTAAACGACCTGAATTTATATTTTATTTATAGGTAGCAGAAGAAGGACGAGAAGCGGAGGCGAGCGCGCCCGCGGGAGCGCAGCGGCGGCCGCCGCATACCAGGGCCATGTCACCACACATGCGATGGATGAGAGTTGCAGGTGCTGATCAATTTTACATTTGAACAGTTTCTCTTTAGGTTAACCCATTATGACCTGAATTATTTTAGGTTTTCAGAAATTGATAATTTTTGGATATATTGTTGTTTGATGTCCCCTTAATCATTTCTGATTATCAGAAGTTGAATCGATTCATTACTTCTGGAAAAAACAATGGGTGCCATATGGCACCGCTAGGCTAATACGGGGTCAAAACAGCCTTTTTCTAAATATGTATTAAGTGACTGTTAATGCAATAGGGTATTTGACATGTTTTTAAAATGCATTTTTTATTATGTAGTAGATTAATTAATTTAAAGGGATTAGTTAATGAAAATGAGCATTTTCATTTAAGGAATTCATATAATTATTGGTATTACACCAAGTTTTTTCATCTATGTATTAACATAAAACCGGTAATTACAAAAAGAGGCTATATATTTTTGTGACGATTCGAAGTATTTTGAGAACACTATTCTCAAGAATAAATCCAGCGTTTCTAATCGTGATTTTTCTCGAAATTAACTAGGTATAATCTCGTTCAAGAAGCATGAACCGCGAGATTTTGTATGGGATATTTCGTCTAGGTACAGGTTTTATATGTTGTAACACCCCTGTAGTTAGTTTTGTGGCTAGTTATGCATGTCCGGCGTGATGACAGAGATGAAGACGCCAACACTATTTCGTACCCAACGTTAATTTCACGATTTATAAGGTAATTCATAGGACTACCCCCGTTTTCGTCAGCAGAACCTTGATCAGATATTTAGTATAGAGTATATGTGGCTTGAGATATACGTAATTTTCTAGTAATGCTAGTTCTTTATGCATTGTACATCCCCTAAGATAATAAATAAATATTATTACTAATGAAAACCGAGAAATAAAAATTAACTCACTCATATCGAAAAGACACCATATCAGCCTAGCGGTGCCATACGGCACCCGAAACATTTCACATACGATAAACCAAACATACAAACAAATTTTCATAATATTACGATATCATCTAGTCGAACAACAATATATCAACAAATTAAGATGCATTTCAATGTTAAATAACACATAATAAACAAATTACGACTCTCTTACTTGACAGTGAATTCATTTTTTGCGAATAATTTTTCAACACTAACTTACTACCGCTAATACTCGTCGCAACAAGTGCACAGGTTGAAGCAAAAGTAATAAAACAATTAGTTATCTTCCCTAGTACCGATTCGATAGCCAACCATCGGTCTCCATCGCTCGAGATGCTCTCATGGTGCAAAAACATAAACGCATAAAATTGGGTGCCATATGGCACCGCTAGGCTATAATGGGTTAATTTAAGTTGTATAGAATATATTTAAAATAAAAATAATTAACATGTATCATTTAAGCTTTGTTATGACATAGTGTCTCTAAGCATACCTACCCAATGTATGTATTTGTATTCTCATTGCAATTGTAAATAGTGTGTAATTTTAGGTAAACAGATGAAAGTACCTACCTTTTTTTAAAAGCACTTCTAAAATCGCTATAAATGTATTAATTTCATTAAGCCTAATTTATATCATATTTGCAGACAGCGAAAGCGGACCACGTGGGCGAGGCATGAGACCTCGCGGACGACCCTCTCGAAGGTCTCAAAACTATAGATATTGAGTTTATAATCATAATTTTTAAATGACTCCTAAATATTAATTACATAAAGATTAAATAGTTACTATTATTAAAATTTGTAAGCATGATCAACATTTTTTTTAGGTACTTATTAATGTTATTGTGCAAGTGAATATAGTTGATGAATGTGGAATGTTTATAATGAGTATTCTTATCTTCTTTGATGCATTGAAGAGTTGTAACATGTTGTGCGCACTATACAGTGTTGTACTATGTTGAAATATTAAGGTTGATTTTCGTATGACATTGAATTAGGTAAAATTAGGACAGTATTTGAAAAATAAATCATTCCATTCAAAAACATTGCACTGCATAAAATTATTAAATAAAAAATATGAAGATGTAATTCTAATTTAATTTAGTTTGTAGAATGGTTTTCTAAGTAGAACTCTCTGTAATCTTCAAGTAATAAACAATGTATCTGAATAAAAGCCAGCACTACTAATAAGTTTAATAAGTCATTATATTTTAGAACGTAAGAAAAGAATTTCCATTTGTAAATTTTCTTTATATAAATTATCAATAAAATTGAATTGATATAGTTGTTTTTATTTTATTTGACATTCTTTTGAACCACATTACCAATTCATTTGGAAAAACAATACGTATCAGTTTTTTAGAGAATACACTTTGTTAAGCCAATAATTAGGGACCTGCATAGAAGTTGGTATTTAATGAGTTATAAAAAAAACTACGATAGCCACTACTTTTATGTAATTGATTAAATATCATCTATATTTGCCAGTTAAGCAGGCTTAATTGACTACTACCTGATAAGAGCCTGTTTATATAGGTAGGTACGCCACCATTGTGAATACTATGTATTTCAAAATATAACGATTTAGCTAGTCGAAGAGTGAAGTAGCATTGGTCACAAATAATACAGCTAATATGTAGGTAAGTGAAAAGAAACAATATGTAAAAAACACTTTGTGCCTTTTGTAAGTAAAATATAAATTTATCTTCTCAGTTGTTTGCACATAGGTAAGTATGCAGAATTTTTACTTTACGGGATGTATTAATAGTCTAAGATTATTCTTACTTACAACTGCGGAAAGACTGCTTGTTATTAATTAATAAAGAATTAGAATCGTTATTTTTTTTTCTAAATATACCTAATATAGCTTATGTCATTCGGGAATAGTGTAGCTTCCCAACAGTAAAATATTTTTTCAAATCGTCCAGTCTTTTTGAGCCTGTTTGATCCAAACAAACGAACCTTTCCTCATTATTATAGGTATATATACATTTACTTATATTTATCCATCTTACAGGTAATCATTTTTTTCAATAGTTTAATAACTGAGTGCCTATTATACTTATATTATTATTAGTATGAACTTGCATGGTCTTGTCCATTATAATTTATAAACTTGTATGCACTACGCGTGTACTGCCGTGATAATGTGTGTCAGTTTAAACATAACAATAAAAGGAAAGTAAATTAGACTTAATAAAGATTTAACTCTTTCACTACGAGCGACTCGACTCAACAAACGATCGCGGGTAAAAAGTAAAAACTCGTATTGCTACATCAGCTACTTACATAGTACAAGTAGGTACATTATTTGTGATTAATATTTTTTAAAAGCCCGGAGGATTTGGAGACTGGGACGGAATAATTTCATATATTTTTTTAAAATAACATAGTTATTGTTGAGGTTCAGTCTAGGGACTATATGCTGTACCTTACGATTCTTTATCTTTAACAATTATCTCCCTAATACCGACTCCCATATTCCAAATTTATTTATCAAGGGCTTTAAATATTTATTTCAGTATTTATGGAGACTTCTTCTGTCTGGGCCACAAGAGTTGAAAGTTTATTTCAGTTCAACAATTGCTACCTTTATTAAAGTTAAGTTTTCTAACTTAACTATAAGTTCAAAATATAAATGACCATTCTTATGGACCTCACTTAGTAAAACAAGTTTTTTTTTTTATATTTTTATTACTGGAATTAATTACAGATATTTAACCAAACAAAGAAACTGAACAATGCATCAATTACCCATATTCAGTGAAATATTTATGTTCTATAATCATTAATTAACAGTGCAAAAACAAACCTGCATCTGGAATTAGCAAATAAATCATAATCACCTTTTAAATCATAATACAAGTATATTAACTAAGCCTTAACTCTAGATTTCACCATATGGTCAAATAGATCTACACATAATATTTTAAAATTAGATATACATTTAAGAATAGATAATTTGTTGAATATTAAAAACTGCCATAAACATTTTCGTCGGAGAATGCTATGTAGAGAAAGAAATCTTCATCGTGATGTTCTTGGTAAAGGGAGCCCATTGTGGCGGAGGTGGGAGGGATCACATTATTGACAAAGAAAAATAACGCGTCCTCGGGGCGAAGGTGAATGCGTTTCCTGATCAAGAAATAAAATTGGCCCACTGTTAGATCAGACGGCACCAAATATTTCTTCTTGTCCAGATCTCCCAGTCTAGCTTTCGGTGCTTTTTCGACAATCACTGGCACACGGTCCGGATATTTCCTGCGTATTTTCTCTCCCTCAGTCTTCCTTTTCTCGAAAGAATGTTCTTCCTTGTATTGGAATTTCATCTTGAAAATGAGTACACTTGCAAATTTCCAAAATAGTTATAACAAAGCAATTTGGAAACTGCGACTTGTTTTTTGTTTTTTTGCGTTATTGTCTTTAAGTAGTCGCTCAATGACGCAATCAGCTGATATGACAACGACGCGAACTACGACGCTCTTTTAGTTCGATTCGATTGGAAGCAGTGTTGCCAGGTCGAATGTTAAAAACTTACTTAATTAATGATATTGGAAATAATATTAGATCTACTGTATGATCTGATTTCGATACCTTGAATTATATTATTTAAATTTGTCGCTAGCGACTTAAGACTAGAGATTAATCTGCCGACAAATCTATGATCGACAAATTTCAAGTCCGAGTTTGCGTGTGAATATGGGGCATTACTTCAACAGATAAGATTTTGCATGTCAAAAAATATTTTGATATATTATTTAATTTATTTATTGGGTCACTAAATTTATTTACTTTTCAATACATTAATTTTATTACTTTAAAATGTCTGTTATAACTGATTATATTATGGTCCAACCTAGAATAAATTGCATTAAAAAAAGGATTGACCATGTCGAAAAATAATAAATTCTATTCTGCTCTATGGTGAGTGAAGCAAGCGAAGCGACTGAAGCGACAAGCGAGCAAGCCCGGTTAGGAAGCGGGGCAAGCCTTGTCGATTACCGGAGAGCCGGAGAAGCGTAGCGTTGCTTTCGTCCGGTTTATGTGATTGGTATTCATTTTCTAATAACGTACGGCGTGGTTTGTAATCAATTATCCTTTTACGTTCCATTTAAAAATATAACATGCGTAAACGTAAATCGGTAAAAAAAGATGACGACTCTGAGGGATCCGAACCTGCTGCTGAACCAGAAGAATTTCAAGATTCAGGGGAAGATTGGACTCCAGATGCAGATTCGGTTCGTTAAAATGCATTTATATGACTATAAACAACTATAATATAATTTTGTAGTGACATTCGCTGTTATCACGTTTTAGTACCTAACTTAAATGGCAATTTTTATTCGATGTAGATACAAGCGATTGGAAGAGGTTAGATTGGAATAACTCAAAAATATACATAGTAACGACTACTTTATTTAAAATCAGGGTTTAAATATATTATGTTATCTAGAGTGATCATTCCTACAATTTAGTTTGTGCAGTCATCAGTTTATTTGTCAGAATTATTTTACTTGAGTTGATCAATAAGCTATTGTAGTGATTTTGGTTTCATGTATAGGCTATACATGAAAGCAATATCAAAGTAGATTAGGTAAGTAACATATTGAAGGATTCTGAACAAAAATCCTCTCTTAATATACCTATAGGAGTGATACTAATATTGCTGCCTGTATTATAGATTATAGACAGAGTATTCATCCCTAAAATCCTATATACTACGTAATATATAAATATTATCTAGTTGTAGATGAGAAAGACATAATTATCTGGCTCTTTAATATGATTAAAATTCTACTAAACTATCCGGGGACTGTTGAATCACTAAACAAATCTTTACTATCAAGCCAGCTGAAACTTATTATAATATGTATAAAAATAACCCTGGTGATTGTCTAGGTAGTTGTTTTACCTAATGGTTAATATTGTTCAGTTTTATGAAAAAATTCTTTCAAAAAATATTTGAACTAAGTATGTAATTAAAAATTTCATTATTATTATTCTAGAATGAACAACCTGGGCGTGGTGGACGTAAGCGCACACAACGAACACCACTAAATAATTCCAAAAAGAAACGCAAAGATGAATCCTCAGAAGAAAGTGAAGGGGAAGGAGAAGAGGATGAAGAAGGGGAAGAAGATGAAGGTGAATTAGATGAAGAAGAGGGCTCTGAAGATGAGAAGAATGGCTCGGATGGCAATAAATCTGACTCCAGCCAATCTAAGGATGTACCAAAGCATTTCCATGTAAATAATTTTAGTAAAATTGTAACTCTACTCAAATTTCAAAATATACTTGAAGAAATTGTGTTTACTGTAATTATAAAAATTTTGTTAATTTTTATGTCTATATGTTCTAGTCTGGAAACTTTGTCTTGCTGAAATCTGACGTGAAATGGGATGGAGATACTGTTACTTCAAAGTTGGATGAAATAAACTTGTGGAAAATTGATGGCAAAGCACTTCTACAAAAATTTATTCCTATGGAGTCAAGTGGCAAGATTTTACATAAATGCACTTGTGTTGTAAGTTTTACAGCATCACAAAATATATTTTTCAACCCTAAAAATGCTTAATTATGTATGTTAAAATATTAGGTTGTAATATTTTTTTTGTTTGCAGTACTCAGGATGGAATGTGGACAATCGTGAGAACTATTACCCCATTACTGAAATATTAGATCGAAACCCACGCACCGATTCAAAGGAAATATGTGTAGCGTTAGATCTAAATGATCTTATTAAAGTAAGGGACAAGTAAACCCATTTTTTACTTAATTCAACTAAATAGATAAGTGGAAGTAAATTTATAAGGAATAAAATAAATAATAATTCTTTGGCACTTCATTCCAGGTTACTTTTGTGTAATTCAGACATTTTATAAAAAATGGGAATTAAATGTTCAATAAACTAAATCTAGGACTAATGTTATTTTTTAACCTTTTCACCGCCCCAGTCGGTAGTTACCGACAACAGAAAGCAGTACCACTAGCGCCTCGTCGGCCCGTGCCGACTGAAAGTTAGAGGCGAAAATTATAAGTAAATTAAAAGTTTAGTATACAAATTATGAACTTTTATTATTGTTTAAAGCCTAAATTACCGTAAACTTTATACATAAACGTGATACAATATAATATCATTGAATAAATAAACATTTTTGCGCGCCTTGATAAAATGTAGCAAATACGGCCCGTACTGAAGCCCTAGTCGGCGATAGCCGCGGCGTAGTGCTGTCACCAACTGTGTTTTGTTTGTTGCAATACACGTTACGAAAATTTTAATGTAGGTGAATTTATAAATGTGTAGTTCTATAATTGTAAGTTCACTAATTAATTTACTTGAATGCGATTAATTAATCAAAATGGGAATAGTAAAATATATTTTACAGCATATTTTGAACACTTATTTAAATTAGTCCCGCGGCTATACACGACCAGTCATGTCTGAGATAAGCTCGTTCAAGTAAATAACAAACGAAAAAATTGTATATTACTCTAATTTTTATCCTGTATACCTCCGTCAATTATTATAATGAAGTAGTTCGACGAGGAACCGAGACAAGTGTTCTAGTTTAGGTAATTATGTATATTAAATATTTACAAACCTTTCGTTACTTTATCTAAAGCACAGGCAACCAAATAGGGTCTTTGTTAAATAGAAAACGACTACATCCAGGTAAAGAATGAATGACCCTTTTATTAATGTTTCTTTCTACCTGAAACACTCATTAGCAATAACAATAGGCTTAATTTTTGTGAGGAATTCTTAGTAAATATGTAAAGTACACCGCACGTGCAGGCGGTATTACAAACGAATTCCTGGAAAATGCCGACTATATGCTATTTGTACTTCCTAAATAATTATTGGAATTTATTTAAAAACTTTGTTTGTAAGAAATCTAGGTACCTAGGTGCTGCATTTTATTATTGGTTTGTTGCTAAAGAATGTGTAGGATTTTTTCTTTGGACTCCCTGCCAAAATGTCGATAAATGCAGTTAACACATACCTACAACAGTTTCACATCTCTAGAATTAAAGCAATTTGCAGTACCTAAAAGCCCGGGTCGGCCGGTGCCGACAACGCGTGACGTCATCGCGTGAGTAGTGTGGTGACTTTCGTCACTAAACTGTACTGTAAATAATGCAAATATTTTGATCTTTTCATTATTTAATGTTGTTTTATAAGGTTAATAATCAGTGAACATGTAGTAGCAACATTATTGTATTATTCTTTTGACATTTCTTCGACTTTTTGGATATAATTATCGAGGAATTATTTAAATATCGATACACCATTTCCAAGTCACTATGGTTTCTCGATCTCGAATGCTTGTTTTTGTTCTGGCGTCACAGGCTCAGCGTTTTGTATTGTTGCGTGGCGGCGAAAAGGTTAATTTCCGTATTATCCATTGATAATGTATGTACCCATTACCGCATATCGTTGTGCCTTGAGAACCGTTGGGAAAAATAAGCTTTCAGGAAGACTGGATTACATGGGTCCTGTATTCTTATACCTAAGATTAATTTTCCCAACCGTTCTCAAATTTCAATAGACAACTGAGTACTGACAAGAACATGCCATTGTTATCTACCCCTAACGGTGACCTTCGATGATCTGATGATGATTGTTCAGTTACATTGTGAAGAAATGAGCTCCTTCGACTGTTAGGTGCTTTTGCACGTCGAACTCTGACATAATAATGATCAAAATCGTTAAGCGCTTTAGTCGGACCTAAATATGGTACGTCCGAGGGGCCCGAGAGCGCACTTAAATTCTGTCTGTGCTGTATTTTGTAACGTACGCTGGTCAGATCGGACATGTTCGATCGTCTGTTAATACTTTATTGCGCGTTTTACATCACATTAGTATTTAGTGTTAGTAGCGGTCGAAGGCCATAAATAAAATGCTAAACTTGGACGTAAACTGTAATGGCTCGGCCAGACTACGCGTGTGACCACCCCACTCATCATGCTGTTCGTCCTGCTCTTTATTCTTCTGGGGACGCCACACGCATTGCATGCCGTGAATACTTACCTCGCGAGTTATAGCAGCCCAGTTAAAATACAAAATAACGGGCATTTCAGAAATTAAAAGAATCTATTTTAATTTACGTGCGTGGAAATTAAATTTTCCCTCGCCATTATGTGGCCGCTATTTGCGCTGGTACTTGCAGTCCTTTGACTTGCGACAAAAAAACCGACATAAAGCAGATCGATGGGAAGGTCGAGGAGCAGGACGAGCGGCATGACGAGTGGAATGGCCATACGCATGCTTTGCATACTTCCCACGCGTACTCGCAAGCAGGTGGCAGGTCGGTAAGTAAAATAAAACATTCAAGTGTAGTACGAGTGGCCTGACCTACTAAAGTAATGTTAATCACACATAAGTGTAGAAACATCGGAAATGACAATAGGTTTGAAGTTTAGACTCTAGTCTATGGTTTGAATCAGTGTTGCCAATTTAGCGATTTTGTCGCTAGAACTAGCGACTTTTGCTTAAGGCTTAGCGACCAAAAAAAAGTTTTGACGACAGAAATAGTTTAGCGACTTATCTGGCGACTTTTGGAGTACAAATTAAAACAGTTCTAGAGCCAATAATAGATACATTTTTTGTCAAATCAACACAGAATTATTCAATGCCAAATTCAAACTTTATTTAATTTAAGTTCCATTTATAAGTATATTATTATGGGGGAGGGGGTGTCCACGAACTTTTTATGGTTATATTTTAGTTTTAGCGACTTTCTGGCGACTTTTGAGTTTGAGTTTAGCGACTCGAATTTCTAGGAGTTGGCAACACTGGTTTGAATTTTGACAATATTTGATTGAATGAGCTTAACAAAACACTTTCTCAATTCTAATTCTGAATTCCTGATGTAACTAAATATTTAGATATTAGATATTAGGCATAACGAACACTAAATAATCTGTTAATGGTGCGTGCGGTATCAAGATGAGTAATGATTTACGAGGTGTGTAACCATGGTATCTGTGTTACTTGCAAGTACATGATAATTATTTTGTCCAATTTCTATAATGCCGTTTCCACTTTTCAGAACAAGACTGCGCTATTTGCTTACAAAGATGTGATCACCCGACTCAGTTGCCTTGTGGCCATATATTTTGCTTTTTATGTGTTAAGGTGAGTTTTCATTCGACTGTAGTTCTTTTAGTTTTCCCAAATTATCCAGACTATTTGTTTTTTAGAGCGCCTTAAAATCTTTATTGTGCTATTTTATCCATAAATATTTGTAATATACAAATTTCTGCAACTTTTTCCTGTGTCTAGGTAAATATTATTAACATAATATATTTACTACTTAAATATGCTTTTATTATAATAATATATTTATTATTTAATTGAGTAAGATAATTATCTATGTTGTAATATTGTTACTTATATTCAATTAAAAAGACTCAGAAAAACAAAACTAGTTTCTGAATTACAAGTATTAAATTCCATAAAACTTTGTAATTGGTTAAAAAATATGTTTGCAAGTTCAATATTTATGTCATCATCAATATGATGTTATTTAACATAAGTGGCAATGTGACCATTTTTGGTATAAACAAATTAAATAATAGAATGTATAGTTCTGAGAATATTCAAAATATATTTTATTTACAATTCTAAAGGAATTATTTAATCTCCTACTTACTATTAGTTATTATTTAGAACACAGAAAAACCTAATATAAAGTAACTAGATTACTTTACTCCAGTTTGTTTATGTACTGTATTTTACTTGTGTGGGTCAGTTGTCAGTTTATAGTGGATTATCTTGCACTTTATTTGAATTGAATGATCAGTAGGTAAAGCCTAGGCACACTGACACTCACTAAGTTCAATAATGGACATCTCATCAACACTATTGTCTGTATATATTATTAGTAATAGTATTGTATTAAGTTTGAATAAAGATTCAGTACCTAATATATAAAAAATTAAAACATATTGTTGTAGGGTGTAGCAATCCAAAGTAAGAAGTGTGCTATGTGCCGTGCAGAAATACCATCAGATTACTTGGATCATCCTGTTCTATTAGAAAAGTTGACTTCACAAACGAGTCCAGAAGAGACATGTGAAGGGTACCAGTGGTACTATGAAGGCAGAAATGGTATTATTGTTGACTTATTGACTCACTGTTGTTTCCATAAGTCTGGGCTTTTCAAAAGTTTTATAACAATAATAATAACCCTAGATGACAAAAGTCTGACATATTTCCCAGGCAACCTTCTCCATACATATATAAAAGAATAAGATTTACTTCAATTCAGGTGTTTATTAAGATCTATATAGGTAGATCAGTCTCACTTTTTGGTTAGTTGGTTGGTTGCAGTTTTAAGTAAACAGTTTGGTATTAGCAAGCACCCAAATGTGATATAGTTGTTTCAAATAAAATTTAAACCATATGTTTAATTTTGTATGATAATGTTCATTATAAACTAATTAAATTTTTCAGGTTGGTGGAAATATGATGAGAGAAGTAACATAGAATTAGAAAATGCTTTTAGTGCTGGTGACACAGAGTGTACTTTACTACTTGCTGGTGCCCTATATTGTATTGATTTTCGAAACATGATTCAAGTGCGATATAGTGACCGGACCAGACGCCGTAGAGTCCAAAGAGACACTCCAGCATTACCTGCAAAAGGTAACTACTTTGCTATCTGTTAGTCTGTACATATTAGCAGAAGTTTTTTCAACATGCTTTTATTAATTGAATCTATATCTCTTAACAATGTAATGGTACTTGCATGTTTAACTTTACTGACTTCTGTGTGATAATCTCTTCTCTGTAGGACAATGGCCAAGAGGTGTGTGGAATTGTATGAAATGTAATAAGTTAATAAAATAAAGAAAATCTTATGTTCTTTAGATTTTGAGTGCATATTTTTTTACTTGTTAGGTATTGCTGGCATTAAAAATATTGATACACAAAGTGAAGAAACTAAAAATGAAGAACCTGGTATTACAGAAACTGTTGATCTTACTGAAAATAGTAGTGATGTCGGACCAGTTGAGATTCATGATAGCAACGAAGACGTCCTACCTGACGAAAATTCTCTTTCATTAAACCGGAATGAAGTTATTGATTTAGTCCGCCAACTCAGGTAAATTTCATTGGTTATAAGAAATATAGGTCCTAATTTTTATATATCTTTTTGGCAGTCGGTTAAAAAGTAGCCTATGTCCTTTCTCAGGCTCCAGACTTTCATTGTACCAAATTTCATTTAAATCAGTCCAGTAGTTTTAGCGTGAAAGCGTAACAGACAGACAGACAGAGTTACTTTCGCATTTATAATATTAGTAGGGATTATTATAGGTACATATTTTAAAATTGATATAATTTTAAGTAGGTTTTGATCTACAAGCTGACTTTTTTTCATTGTGCTCAGCCATATATAAGTGCATTTACGTTGACATTAAAAATACAGTATTACTAATTTTACTTATTCTGTGTTCGTATTTATTTATTACTTATGGTACTTAGACATAATATTTATACGCGGTGCGCGTGTAATCAAGATCCCTTTTGAATTGACCTAATTGCGCTCAGATCAGTTTAGGTACAGAATCATTAATCAAGGATATGTGCGTTATCCACCTTTTTCCATTTTGTGACAAAAAATGTGTTAATATTAGCAGGAGCCGGCACCCTTTGTGATAATTTAAACTTAACTATTTAAGTTTTTTACTACATATAGGTATAAGTTAAATTACCACTCAAGCTTAATTTTGTGATTTTTGTTTTGTTACAGTGAAGTAAATCTGTCATCTGCCACAAGACATTCTTCTGAAGACACATGATAATAAGTGTATTATTTTTATTTGTTAATGCACCTATTTTTGTCAAAGTATCCTACATCACGCTCGTTGTGGAGCGACCCAGACTGTGGGCTCATTTTATAAATAATTTATTTACACGTATTTTTTAGCAAAAGTTGTAAATAGATCAGATTCTGTACTTCTCATAGGTATGTGTAATTTTCAGCTTATATTTTGTTTAAAATACATTGGATAACTACTTAGTATAATTTCAGAATCTAAATCCCTACTTAATAATCTAAATGTGAAAGTAACTCTGTCTGTCTGTCTGTTACGCTTTCACGCTAAAACTACTGGACCAATTTAACCTTTTCACCGCCCCAGTCGGTAGTTACCGACTACAGAAAGCAGTACCACTAGCGCCTCGTCGGCCCGTGCCGACTGAAAGTTAGAGGCGAAAATTATAAGTAAATTAAAAGTTTAGTATACAAATTATGAACTTTTATTATTGTTTAAAGCCTAAATTACCGTAAACTTTATACATAAACGTGATACTATATAATATCATTGAATAAATAAACATTTTTGCGCGCCTTGATAAAATGCACTTGATAAAATGCAGCAAATACGGCCCGTACTGAAGCCCTAGTCGGCGATAGCCGCGGCGTAGTGCTGTCACCAACTGTGTTTTGATTGTTGCAATACACGTTACGAAAATTTTAATGTAGGTGAATTTATATGTGTAGTTCTATAATTCTAAGTTCACTAATTAATTTACTTGAATGCGATTAATTAATCAAAATGGGAATAGTAAAATATATTTTACAGCATATTTTGAGCACTTATTTAAATTAGTCCCGCGGCTATACACGATCAGTCATGTCTGAGATCGACTCGTTCAAGTAAATAACAAACGAAAAAATTGTATATTACTCTAATTTTTATCCTTTATACCTCTGTCAATTATTATAATGAAGTAGTTCGACGAGCAACCGAGACAAGTGTTCTAGTTTAGGTAATTATGTATAGTAAATATTTACAAACCTATCGTTACTTTATCTAAATAAAGCACAGGCAACCAAATAGGGTCTTTGTTAAATAGAAAACGACTACATCCAGGTAAAGAAATGACCCTTTTATTAATGTTTCTTTCTACCTGAAACACTCATTAGCAATAACAATAGGCTTAATTTTTGTGAGGAATTCTTAGTAAATATGTAAAGCACACCGCACGTGCAGGCGGTATTACAAACGAATTCCAGGAAAATGCCGACTATATGCTATTTGTATTTCCTAAATAACTATCGGAATTTATTTAAAAACTTTGTACTGCATTTTATTATTGGTTTGTTACTAAAGAATGTGTAGGATTTTTTCTTTGGACTCCCTGCCAAAATGTCGATAAATGCAGTTAACACATACCTACAACAGTTTCACATCTCTAGAATCAAAGCAATTTGCAGTACCTACCTAAAAGCCCGGGTCGGCCGGCGCCGACAACGCGTGACGTCATCGCGTGAGTAGTGTGGTGACTCGTCACTAAACTGTACTGTAAATAATGCAAATATTTTGATCTTTTCATTATTTAATGTTGTTTTATAAGGTTAATAATCAATGAACATGTAGTAACAACATTATTGTATTATTCTTTTGACATTTCTTCGACTTTTTGGATATAATTATCGAGGAATTATGTAACTATCGATACACCATTTCCAAGTCACTATGGTTTCTCGATCTCGAATGCTTGTTTTTGTTCTGGCGTCACAGGCTCAGCGTTTTGTATTGTTGCGTGGCGGCGAAAAGGTTAAATGAAATTTGGTACAAAGATTGTCTGGAGCCTGAGAAAGAACATAGGTTACTTTTTAAACGACTGCAAAAAAGGAAGAGTTCCACGCGGACGAAGTCGCGTGCAGAAGCTAGTTCTGAAATAAACATCAAAATATTCTTAAAAAACTAGTAAGTCTAAACTACTAAGTCTCGATGAAGCTGCTTGTTTATCTCTAAAAAGTAATGAAATCAAGACAAAGTCGTGCCAAGTCTAAGGTTCCTTACTGCGATTACTTTATTACCTATTATAGTTAATGTTGTGTGACTTTGCCGTTGAACATTCTAATGGGGTATTTTCTTGCTTAACAAAGTAGTAAAGAATGTGAACTTTGTCTAGATTTCGTTACTTTTTAGAGATATAAACAAGCTGCTTTATCGAGACTTGGCTAGTTTTTTACAGAATGTTTTTGATGGGATTTCACTTCTTTTTGTAGAAACGTAGATATATATGGACTTATTTTATTAGATTTTCTTATGCGACATTTTTTTTCGATTTTCCTACTTTTTATAGTTTTCTCTTTATGTCATGTGTGGCCACTAAACCCTAACTTTGTACCAAATTTCAGCTCTCCGAGTTTATGGGAAGTACTAGTTCTATTTTGATGATCATGAGTGAATGAGTGTCATAAATGCGAAATTTTGCTTTCGCTTAACTTCGGAACTAAATGACCTACAGGATTGAAATTTTGGATTTTAAGTATGTGATTATATCTTACTGGATAACGAAAATTTCTGTGTTCTGGTTTTATTTAGAGGATTTCTCAAATAGGAGACTGAAAATGCAGCGAAATGATGGTACGGCAGTGACTGCTTCGCGCTCGTCTTGGCTAATTAATTAAAACATATCATTATATAGTTGATGCTTTTTTTAGCAATACAGACATTGTATTATAAAAGCTATAGAAATAACTGACCAGTTCTTTCAAAAATACAGCCCAAGATGCATAAAACTTGTCTTTTAGAATATTAAGTCATGAACCAAATTTGGGTTACTCACTTTTATCATTCTTTTCACTTCAATCAAGGCAACATAGGGAGTTGGCAAATTTACGTTTTGAAACAAAAAACCATGGTTATAGTTTTTTATAGAAATTGTATTTATTTCTTAAATATTTAGTTTATTATATTTATTAGTGACCCAAGGTTCAACTATAATGAAAGCTACACAAACCCATAAAATACATTGTTTGTGACTTTCATATAGTAGTAATAATGATATTGGGAGTAGGTAGGTTAACAATAGCTTATATTTTGTTTTAACATTGAATTCAAAACTTTGTAAAAAAGGATTATGGAAAGGCACATCCTCTGCAACAAGTTTTCTTAGTTACATACTATACATTTAAATAGTCCTATTATATAAATGAAAATAAAGTTCTGTGTACAATTATTTATTATCTACAAGATTGCTGCTTTATAAAATAATTAGGAGATTAATCATCATGTTGGGAGACAATCATAAAGTTTAAGCAATTACATTTTAAGCTTATTTCAGTCACATTCAAAGTTGTAAAATAAACTTTTTAAAATTGTACATTTTTTTATTATTCTTTCTACTAGATCAGTATGATAGGAAAAAATTACCACTGGCGTACAGGACTTTGAGTAGCATGTGTGAGTATCCAGGTGTTGTGTGGTTTTGGTTTCATTGACATTTGTTTATGTCGAGGAAATTTAGGGCAAATTACGTAAGTTCTCTGATCGCGAACTACAAAATAGCACGACTTACAACGTCTCCTTACGCGGCCCTTAACTTTAAACGAACAGACTTGATTAAATATTGGTGTAGATAAAGGTAACAACTTTTCTCTAAATGGAACATTTTGAAAAGTGCTGAACAGTGACGGCAGAATATTAAGGGGTCCTCTTTGCAAAATTGCTGTATTTAGCGTTGTCACTTGTTTAACTACAGATATTAATCTCTGCATATTCCTGTAACAAATTTTAATGTTTTTATTTTTATTACATTAACATGACACATAACAGATTTGATTAGTTCTATTATTATATTTTTCTAATTTACTGCTACAGCTAACTCACTTAATAATGAAATATTAGCAATAATAAGCTTTATTTTAGGTTACTCTTGTAAGAACGAGAACCAAAATAATTATGTACCAAAGAGGCAAGGAAGCAAGTGACACTGACATTTACAAACAAGGGTTGCCATAACTAAAGTTATTCTCAATTATTCTGTGAATTTTCGTATTCCATAGAAGGCACGTAACTGAAAATGTGAGAAAATAGCAATTGAGAGTAGAGTATTGCGTGGCCAGAGACTGCAAAATCGCGGTAGCAAGTTTGACCGAGGAATAAGTTTTCTGGAGAAAAATAAACTTACTTTATAAAATGAAAACGAACTCTTTTGATTAATGATTACCCGATTACATTAATTTAGATTACCCTAAGAGATTATCCGATTAAGGATTATTTAAAAGTAACCAATTAACGATTATCAATTATGTAGGTCTGTAATGTAATCTGAATTATTATTTTTTACCGTAATTACCAATAACCTTTTAAGATAGGTATTTTAATTTGGCTGGTGAGCAGCTAAATTAATTAATCCCCACCAGCCCTTTAGGGGTCATCATCTCTTAAAAAAGCTTAAACGGGAATGAAAATATTAATAAGTACGGCAATAAATTAAAAAATAAACCAACTAATCGTGATTACACGATTACATTGAATCAAAAAGTAAATTGGAATGAAACAACTATTAACGGATTTAACTCGCGTATTTTTATTTTATTTTATTTGCTGACGTTTCGGATTCTTTACAGTTTCCATAATCGTAGCATGACTGAGCTGACAAAAGTCTAACGCTAAAGTAAGTAAAGTAAGCTTTAGCGTTAGACTTTTGTCAGCTCAGTCATGCTACGATTATGGAAACTGTAAAGAATCCGAAACGTCAGCAAATAAAATAAAATAAAAATACGCGAGTTAAATCCGTTAATAGTTGTTTCATTCCAATGTGTAATAACCGCGAAGGCATCAGAAATTAAAAAGTAAATTACTGAGTATTTTGATTACTGGATAGTCAAACTATCGAGTTGGCTGGTTACTGCGATACCTAATTTGGTTAAGTACATTTGTAATCTATTGACGCCAATACTGGTTGTATGAATTTTAATTCCTACACTAAAGTAAACACTGTTTATCGTGTTGAACTATTGACCTGGCATGATATACGTTCATGACAAATGAATACAGAAGAACAAACGTTGGGGCCTAAATCGGACGCACACTTATTAAGTGTTTAAAATGAGTTCACCAAAAGCAACAGAAGGTTCTAAAACTAGTAACAGTAACAGGGTCACGAAGACCGTAGTTTCTTCGCCGGATATATACAAACCTGTCGGACCATACAGGTATGTGTGAAAATCACAGAACGTATTTACGTAGACCGCATGTAGCTGAAGCTAATTAATATTGATACGATTTATACGTCAAAGGTTTTATTTCTGGTGCTCCGGTGCTCAGTTAATCTTAGATAGATATCTAAGAACAACTATCTCGCAACATTCGAAAATGGCGTTCCAATACTATGAATACTAACTAAGTATTTACCTGTACTTAAACAATTATGCATAAAGTATTATGGTAGTAAGCATGTGCCTACCAGTGAATACCGTTTTTATAATACCTAGGTACCTAATCTATATTATGGAAAATTTAATCCTTGCAGTTAACCAGTGGCGTGGGATAAAAAAAATATCCATAGAGTACTAGTTACCTAATCCCGGTTACCTACACGGAGCATGGGTCAACGTGTTTTTAACCCTAAAACAAATATTGAGGGTGGTTTCATTATCTACTATTATAGATACTTGTAAGTAGGTAAATAACTAAGCTCGCATTGAGAGTACTTACCTATAAAATAGATTATGTAGCTAATTAGGTTAAAACAACTGTCACATTGAAGTCATTGGCCGTAGTTCACTCAGTGTGTTCCAAATATAAGGTCAAGGCTTCTAATTCCGTCTACGGGGCTATTCCGTCACGTACACGTTTTTGGCGAATCTAAGCACAGTTCGCCGCTGCCGGCTCCGTTGGTAAAGCAGTAGGGTTTTCTAATGCAAACTAAAAAACACCCATGACGCTGTGCAATAAAGGAAGAAAAATATCTGCTTTCAAAGTTCAGTTGCGTTTCGAAGTCGAAGTGCAAGTATAGTACTATACAGTTTGATCGAAGATAAATATGAAATAGTTAGACTTCTAGGCTTGTTTGTATGATTATTACAACGTCTATGATATGTATAAACGTGTCTGCCTGTTCGTGATGCGTAAAACTCCGATAGTTTTTAGTAATTCACCATGAAAAATTAACAACTTCAAAATAGTCAAGTGGGAAATTCCGTCTATTTTTTAAGGCGCAAAGCCGTCATATGCCGGTATTTCCCAATTCCAGACATCGTCAACCTTTTTTTAGTGTATTACATTTTAAAATGGGAACACTTGTCAGTCTGGCAATAATAAGCTTAGCTGTGACGAAATATATGAGTAGGTAATTCGATAGAACGTAGTACGAAAATACTCCGGACTGCAAAATGCATAAATCATTACTTTATGAAATAATATATATATAAAAAATATACATATTAGTAAATTTTTAAAAGGTTGAGCTCATCTGATTGGCAAACCATGTCGGAATAGCCCCAAAAAATTGTGTTTGCGGATAACTCCTATTGTAAATCTTATATCTAAGGTCTAATAACACATATTTGATTGAAATCGACGTGTCTTCATTTTCCGCTAGCTAAGACTTGAAAAAACTGCGTAGTTCTAGGGAAACTGCTTGCATGACGGAATAGCCCCACTCGGGCGGGAAACTCCGTCTACCTGACTATTATTTAAAAAAAAAATATAACAAATTAAGCAACCTAGATACAGGGAATTTCATACTATTATTTGATTGCCAAGTAAATTATTAGTCTAGTAGATGCGCGCAATGGGTAAATAGTTAAAAATAAACGTCTCAAAATTTTAACCAAAGTTGATCTAGCTCAAAAATATGCCGGAATTAGAAGCCTTGACCTTACTGTAAAGTAGGTACCTACTCAAAACGTTGGTGCTTAAATACCTACCTACTAAAATTAATAGAATCTATCTCTAATTAGGTATAATAATTTCTGATGCCTTTGAGGAATGCAATAACTGTAGACGGATTTAACGCGCGTATTTTATTTTATTGGCTGACGTTTCGGATTTACAGATTCCATGATCGTAGCACGACTGAGCTGACAATAGTCTCATGCTAAGTTATTAATACAGTTATGCAAACTACCTTTATTTACCTACAAAATTACAAAATATAAGTATGTAAGTACTTACTTGTAATTTAGTACGTAAATAAGGTAGCTAGGTAGTTCACGTAACTGTATTAATCACTTTAATTAAAGCATAACACTTCTTGTATCCACGAGTATTAGGTACCCACTTTCTTGCGTCTGTACACATACATACATACAGTCGGCATAGTCGGCATACGATTATTAAGTGGGATCAGATATCTCTGACGCTGTACCTAAATGTTTTTTTTCTGATTTGTAGCCAAGCAATCCTCGCCGACAGAACGCTGTATGTATCCGGAACTCTTGGCATGACACCGCTGGGACAGCTCGTTGGCGGCGGTGCCGAGGCTCAGGCACGTCAAGCTCTGCAAAACCTAAAACACGTACTGGAAGCCGGCGGCGCGTCTTTAGAGTCTGTTGTCAAAACTACCATCTTGTTAACAGATCTTTCAGATTTTCAAGCGGTTAATAAAGTGTATGCCGAGTGTAAGTAAAGAATTACTTATTGAATAGTATGTTACTTTAACTAGATAGAAGTAGAACCTGTAGAATGCCTATATAGGGTAGGTGATAGCATAAATGAGTAGGTAGGTAGTTGTGTTATGTTGTTAAAATAAGATAATGATAAAAGCGAAATATGTCATGAATTTACATTAGGTAAGTAGGTAAGTACATAAGTAGATACTTAAATACCTAACTATCTACCTACAACAATGTCATTGGAAAAAAAAGTTTCTATTTAGTAACATGTTTAGGCCTATTAACACGGAAAGCGAACTTTGACCCTTGTTATGCTCATCGCTTTGATACGATCTAAATAACATTTTAAAATGCTGAACTTTTAATGAAAATATTTTAGAATATTTTATATAGAATATTTTACTTAGAGCAATCTCACAGTGACTGTTTTTCTTTTTCAGATTTTGATAAGAATCACCCTGCTCGAGCCACTTATCAGGTGTCAAAGCTTCCGGCGGGGGCAGCTGTGGAAATTGAGGCCATCGCGCTTTCTGGAGATGTAATAGTGTCTCACATCTGACTGATTAATAAACCAAAGCGTTAAAAATTTATTTTCCTATAAGGGTCCAGTTTTTTCCTTTTGAGATACGGAACCCAAAAAGAACACCAATTGTTTTATAATGACTTTCATTCGTACCTAATAAGTACCTATATTTTGATTTATTAGAATCTATTTCTGAACTTGATTACATCATATATTTAAATGTAAATGTTACATCATATATTTTTTAGTGCTTACTCCATGGAGTATCAAAATTGATACAATGTGTTTTTATGTAAAAAAAATAATAAAAAACGACTTTGTTTTTATATTATTTTTCCTGGCATCTGCATATTTTCACGAGACATTTGGTTTTCCATCCCCACATTCACCTCCCCTAATTATTAAACGGCTGAACCAATTTTCGTCAAATATAGCTAAAAACACTCCCGACATAGGTATTCACCAACAAAAGAAAACAGAATCAAAATCGGTTCATGTGTTAGGGAGCTATGATATGACACACACACCACGTCGTTTTTAGGTCGGGGTTAAAAAACGTAGACAGAAGAATTACACGTAGGTGTCTACTTAAAATAAATGGTTATTGTTTTTACAGATATATGGGCGATTTTTGGATTTTTAGAGATATTACTTATTTACTTTCTTTAAAATACTGACATTGGCACAAGCCCTAGAGGCGCCATTAGTTGAGAATAGAATAGAAAATAAATATAAGTGTATATTATATGTCATAATACTGACATAAGTCAACTACTCTGAATTCTTAAAGTCCTGCGTTGTAAAAATTGCTACCATTCTGAAATCATATCGTTTGCAATGAGTGCTCAAGACATAACGGGTAAATCTAAAGCGAATGTAGTATCAAAAATGAATGTGCCAAAAGTGGATGAAAAACACAGGGTTACAAAGACCATAGTCTCCTCACCTAACATATACAAACCTGTCGGTCCATACAGGTATTTATACTAATGTAGGTACTTATATATTTACGTGGTTATAACGCGCGAGTGGTGTGACGTTTCCTTGGGTATTGATAGATGGTTTCTTCATTTTCACTGGGTCTTAACGTCTTTTTCGTCTTTCGTTTCCAGTTCATGTAAATAACCTGAGCAACTTAAGTAGGTACCTACTTAAATGCTTTTATAAAATATTTGATTATTATTGTAGTCGCGTAGGTAACTATTAGATAATTAAGTAGTTACCTACTAATAAACTGATCTTTTAATTGTTTGGTTAGCCAGCGACAAAACCTAGTTATTAAGTACTATTTACAAACTTAAAATTATCTATTTACCTACTCATTAACACATAATATAGTGTTATTTAGTAGATTGGTAGGTAGGTGATTTGAAGGTTGGCCAGGCCGAGAGTTAGGCATTAACTACCTATATTGCACAAATACTTCCAAAGGTTAATCTATTTTTTTGTGTTTTTACTTGTATAGTCAGGCTATCCTTGCTGACAAAACGTTGTACGTATCCGGGACTCTGGGCATGGACCCTCAGGGGCAGCTGGTCTGCGGCGGAGCGGACGCTGAAGCTCGACAGGCCTTAGAAAACATGAAACATGTTCTGGAGGCCGGTGGCGCTTCTCTCGAGTCCGTAGTAAAGACCACCATCCTGCTCAATGACCTTTCAGACTTCCAGTCTGTTAATGAAGTTTATTCTGAATGTAAGAGTTGTCAGATTTTGAAATTATCCAGTTCAGTTCTTAATGTTTGACACGAGCCTGTGAGATGGGTCTCTCTCTTATTAAAAAGTGACAGATATTAGCTAGGTGCTTACTCCTTTTTACGGTTTTTAGATTTTAATAAGGATCATCCAGCACGAGCCACTTATCAAGTAGCGAAATTACCAGCGGGGGCTGCTGTGGAGATCGAGGCCATCGCGCTTTCTGGAGATCTCGTAGTTGCCGAGGCGGGTCCATGTCCCTGCTCTAAAGAATAGTCAGTCTTATGACACCACCTTGAAACATGCACAATATCGTAAATCTTTCAAATTAAGTAATTTTTTTAGTAGGACATTTATTTTCCTGATTGCGATTTGTATTACGTACAAGTATATATTATTTATTGTTAATATTTTTAATATGTTTTAGATGTTCCATTTCAATGTATTAGAAAATATAAATTTAAATAATACCTTGCTAATCACCGCGTAAGTTACTTAGTGTACGTCAGATTAATTTAATTAAGGTATTATATTTACCTACCTACTGTGCCTGAAAATATATTACCCTCAGTTTGCAATTAGGCAATGTTCTACCTACTTATACGAAATATATATTTAGTTCCCTATTTAAAAAAAATAACCGGTGATAGGTACCTACTGTATAACAATAATTAATATTTTTATTATTTTAGTGTCACAGCGACTCCGCCGGTGGGGTTGAAGACTTGCACCCACACCCGGCACGAGTCGGACATATCCGCATTCCGCAGGGACCTTCTGTTCCCCTGTAAAATAATCGCGTTAACACACCTGTTGACGGCCGAGCGGAGGTGCAACCTCCACTCAGAGGGACACTTAAAACCAAATACTCACCTACTAACTTTGAAGCTTCTGATCTGGAAGCTCGCCAACCGTTCGGTTTTGTAGTAAAAGCCACCTGGTCAACTGCGCTTCAACATTAGGTTTAAATAATAAAAAAATATTGTAAGGAATACTCCCGATTCGCAATTTTTATAAGGTCACTTGTGTGTGCCTGCGTGCCTATCTGTTGCCTATCACAGATTTATCTGTCTCCCAACATGTATGTAGGTATAACTACTTAAAATAACTTAAATAATTTAATTTTAAAAAGTATTTAATGGTTAGGTACTTTGGAAATTTTGGGGAGTAAATTTTAAAATAAACATAGGTAAGTAGCTATCTTAGTTTTGAAAATATGTAGTACCTACCTACCGATTGACACAGTAAATGAAAGGGCTTGTGTTAGGATTTATAATAGGTAGGCATGTATCTTTTATAGGAAATAGTTTTGAAGATTTGGTATGTTTTATAAATCTTATAATTTCATTTAACACTGAATTTGATACCTACTATATTATATGTACTGTACTGTACTGTATAACCTACCTACCTACCTACCTAGCAGCATCTAAACTTAGCATTATTCGGACCGAAGCCAGCCAAAGAGCTATGAAAGTTCGAAAATGCGACGAGGAAAGACAAGCGCCCCTCCGTGTGCCTAAATGTTAATTTTAACGGCTGAGAGTGATTTCAAAAATATAGCTTAATAATTATAGTAGGTACCTACAAGTGAACCATGCAATTTGCATATTAGGTAGATACTCTAACTACTTAGTTGTGAGAGGAACTACAAGTCAACAATTGACCATATTTTGGGAACAGATTAATATAAAGTATGTACCCTAAGTACCTTTGTTAAATTACGTGACATAAATAATATGTGCTATTACTGGGTCAAGTTCTAGTTATTTTGTAGTAACAGCTATTAAAATTCCAAAATACCTACCTTCAGTTCGGCAAACCGTTGCTAGATAAGAAAAGTTTATGCCCATAAGCGCTTTGTTATGCAATAAAAAAATAAATTAAAAATTTTATCAAACCCCCGACATAAAAACCTAAAAGCCTTCTAAAAAGTATAATAATAATAAAAACTTGATATTAGGTAGGTACGTACCTAAGTATTAATAGGTATTTCTACAAAGAAAACGTCATGTCGGGGGGACCGCTCATCATTTATTGTACCTACCTATATTTACAATGTACCGAAACCTACAGTTCCCCCGACAAGTTTTTATTATTATTATACTTTTTAGAAGGCTTTTAGGTTTTTATGTCGGGGGTTTGATAAAATTTTTAATTTATTTTTTTATTTCATACTTTTTGAAAGTAGGTAGGTACCTATTACCTACCTATATTTTTTTTAACCAATTTCCATTTTACATGGAATTTTGTAATGTTCATGTGATCCTCTTTCATTTGATACCCCACTCGGTTATATTTGTAGTCATTTAGTTAACCATCCACACTTTCACTCCCTATATTTTTTGAACTACTTAACCGATTTGCATTATAACATCAATTTTGTAATGTACACGTGATCCTCTTTCATTTGTTACCCCACTCGGGTATATTTGTAGACATTTGGTTTTCCATCCCCACTTTAGCTCGCTATAATTTTTAAACGACTCAACCGATTTTCATTATATTTTCAATTTTGTTATGTACACGTGATCCTCTTTCATTTGATACCCCACACGAGTACCTTTGTAGACTTTTATTTTTCCATCCCCTCTTTTATCCTCCCTAATTATTAAACTACTGAACCGATTTTCATCAAACATAGCTAAGAACACTCCCGACATATTCACCTTTCAAACAAAAAAAACAGAATCAAAATCGGTTCATGCGTTAGGGAGCTATGATGCCACAGACAGACACACACACACACAGACAGACAGACAGACAGACAGACGGACAGACAGACAGACAGACAGACAGACAGACAGACAGACAGACAGACAGACACGTCAAACTTATAACACCCCTTCGTTTTTTCGTCGGGGGTTAAAAAGGCTAAGTAAGATTTGTATTTTGTATTAAAATATAACACAGTTAGGTAACTATTATAACCACCCTATTAAAATACCTTATCTCGTACCACCAAAAAAAAAAGATAGCGAATGCGCGCTTTGAACGATCTTATTGGTTAAATAAAGTACCTACTTAAATTGATCGTGGAATATCCTTATACATTTTAAAAGTTTTGTAGAAAGTAAGTTTGATTCACGTCAACGCCCGTAAACCGACTAAGATAAATTTTGGCATTGAGATAAATGGAGGCCTTAAAACATCGGCTACCTAGGTGTTTTCAATCGCGATCCTGCGGGATAATCATTGCAATCATCAATATATATATATGTCGCAGTAAGATGATAAAAACAGGGGTAGATGATAAAAATACCACGCGTTGTGTCATTTCCCTAGCGAAATTTAGTGATTTGATCAAGTCTCCAAGTCATTCTAGGGAAATGAAAGAATCATAGAAATGGCTGATAGATTTCTTCATTTCACTTAGTTATTTGATCAAATACCTGAGCTGTTTTAGGGACATGATAAAACGAGTAATTAAGTCAACTCGGTTTTAACATTTTACCAAACACGTCTAGTGATTTGATCAACTCCCTAAACAGTTTTAGGGAAATGAAAGAATCACAGCTATAACTGGTGGAATTCTTCATTTCATCAAATCTCTTAGCTGATTTAGGGAAATGATAAAACTAGTCTTATAAATAAGATAATACCCTTTAGGACAGGGTTTCTTAACGTGGGGTCCATGGACCCCTTAGGGGTCCGTAGCTTGTATGTCAGGGGTCCGCAGTAGGTCAGTCAGTCTAAGCATATTTATTAGTACAGAACATATCGTAACATATTTTTTTTTTATTTCCAAAAATATTTATGGGTGGGGTCCGTGGTATAGTTTAAATTGTAAAAGTGGTCCGTGACTGCAAAAAGGTTAAGAAACCCTGCTTTAGGAAATAACTATTATTTGCCATAATTACGAAAAAAGCAAATCCAGACTGTTTCTTTGTACACAGTGGGTATAATGTAGGGGACATCTTAATTAATGGCAATTGAAGGTCTCCTTTAGGTACGACGACGAGCGAAGCGAGGAGGAGTGTTAGTAACCACTCTGTAAAAAGTTATGCGTGGTCATACATAACATAAAATATATACGCGTCGACTTGAGAACATACTCCATTTTTATCCTCGGTTCAATAACCTTATATAGTCACTACCTAAGTAAAAGAATTCCTTGTATTAGCAATTAGACAATAGTAGACATCTATTTAAATATAATTCATTTAATCGCTTTTCGTTCCAGTTATGTACCTATTTATTTTTACTAGTTTGTTTAAAGTAGGTATAGAATAGAAATGGCCGTGAAAACCGAGAACAACACAACAAACCAACAACGGTGGAAGCCACGCCGCCCGTCGGGGGCGGCATTTATCAACTACCCTACTCGGGTAACTGTTGCGTGTACTTAGACCAAATCTACTCTACATAACTTAGGAACAAAGCGCTATTACCCGTAAGCATTAATTACATGTAGGTTCGAAAATAACTTTCTGTAGTAGGTACGTACCAGATAAGCATCAAGCGACCGAGCTTCGTTCTGTTTAAATAGGGTAGCTAAATTAATTTCCCTGGGAATTATTTATATAAATACATAAACCCCACAGTTCCTTAACACGAAATTATGGAGATGTATAATCTACCTATAATAGAGATAAAGTCGATGTCCTATACGGTTCCTACCCGGTATCCCGGTGAAACACAGTAAACGAGTTAATAAAAATACAGTTTTGTATCAAATATACAAGGTACCTACTGATATAATAGCATAAGGAAAGAGTCAGCATAAAAAGCTTGTTGAATATCAAGCCTACAGTAAACGGAAATAGTTCAGCCAACTTCCTTCCCACTAGAGCATCGTATCGCGGTGAAGACATCAAAAGCGGAAATAAATACCCTTCGGGCTGGCACTGAGGGGCTCCGATAACTGTGGACTCGACGTGCTTGAATTTACATACAATTTTCGCCACAATATGACATTAATATCTATGTAAATAATCCTTAGTATCATATTATAAAAATAGACCATCCAATAATAAAAACCTTCACATTGAAATTCCAAACATGGAAAGAAAGGTCTTACTAAAATATGCGCGTCAAAGTTAAGGAATGTATTACGGTGGTTTAATTGGAAAAACGCGATGGGGGTGCGAGGTCAGTCGAGTGGGCTCCCTCCTTCCATAATAGGCAGTTACGATACGATCTCGGGGCGCGCAGTACTCGCAGTAGAGGCGAGTCCGCCGGCGACTGCTCAGTGCCGTTCCAGAAGCCCTTGGCTCTGGTGAGTGCGTTGACATTACGCGGCGGTAGCGGGCACCTCGTACTGATTAAAAAATTCCCAAATGTGGACATTATAGTTATTAAATTTCAGTAACTACATATGGCTGTAAATTAAGCCCCAACCCATCATGGGCTGCACTAGCAGCGCATCAAGTATTGTCGCTTCTAATGCTACAGGTAGGCATTGTGACCGAACAAATTGTAGTTAAGTAAGTAGATAGTTATTAAGTAAGGTACATTACAATAATCAGAACATTTTAATTCATATGCTTATCAGTCTTTTCTAAACAAATTATGTTCTTAACGATAATTGGTATTAATTTAGTCTAAGGAGATACCTATATAAGTAGGTATCTATTTTTATAGTAAACTAGCGACCATCCCGGTTTCACACAGGTGCTAGAAACCTTCCTCTTTAATCACTCTATCTATTTAAAAAAAAACCGTTTCAAAATCCGTGCGTAGTTTTGAACATTTAACCATACATAGGGACGAACAGACAGCGACAGCAACGTTTTTTTATACTTAGGTACTATAATGTAGTGATTGATAGTGATGACTAGCGGTCCCGGCAGACTTGCCCGTTCGATTGTTTCGTCAAACATATATCGCACGTTTGCCAGAACAACGTGATATATCGAAATATTTTGTTAATCCATTTAAGACTCTAAGCCCCAATTGCACGTGCAATTGGGCCTTACTTAGTCTGCACATTTCAATTATAACTCACGCGTTTCAACACGTTGTTTCGGCAAACGTGTGATATGTCAGTCTTCTGACACATACCATCGAGTTGAACATAGAAAAGAGTTGTTTTTAGGCTAGCTATTTCAGGCATGTTTTTTTTATTATTCTCGCCGTTAAAACCATCTTTGGACTGCAACGAACATTTAAAAAAACAATTGGCTAAATTGGTCCAGGCGTTGTTGAGTTATGGGCTTACCAACACATTTTGAAATGTATTTTTATATTATAGAGATCTATCTAGTTAGTTTATTACCTAGGTCCTCAATCAGTAAAGTCGATAAAACACGTACAGACCTACTTACTTTAATTATCACGGGGAACTATTATGGCTTAGACCTACCTATTTATTTTTTAATTCTGTTACAGATATAAAATTAAAGTGTACAGAAGAAAGTAATGAAATCCCAATAGAGGAAATTAACAATGTGATAAAGTTAGAAGCTCTAAACGACGTTAGTGGAATAAAGGTGCTTCCTACGTGTGATAATTTAGACGAACAAAATTTATTAGCTCAAAGTGACGAAACACTTGAAGAAAAGGCCCATGTGGACACAAATAAAGGTGAGCATTGTTGTTTTTTTTATTTAATGTTTCATTGGCACCTGCTGCTATTTATAACTAATAAACGTACGTTTCAGCCACGCTAATTTAAACTAGAGTGTAGTCACCTGTTCATTTGCCACTTACCTACATATTACCGTGTCGTACAGTACAGTCACCATCAGATATATCAAAGCGGGCGAGGTCCTCAAATACATCTAAGCAACATTAAATTTCAATAAATTCGTTACGGCAAATAAGGCTAATAATATCTGAACGTCCAATTCGTCACAAATATAAGAGCAGCAATTTTTCAATATAATCTGGACACATAACAACGCAAAAATATCTAAACAGTACAAGTGTTCATAAATATCTGAACACTTAAGGAAAATATACCTTAAGTCACTGACATATAGTTTACATTCTATTGTACAGATGTAGTGAATATTCTGTCTCGTGGTATCAATACTAGGCTCTAATCAAACGCATATACTTATTATAAATTTCAAACAATCTAAATAATAGTGTCTTGGCTTAATGCGTAAGATATCGCTTAGTAAACCGAGCGTCATGGATCGAATCCGACTGGTCCACATGCATTTTATTTTTATTAACGGATGGGAAATATGACATATATTATTCTTTTTTTTAAATTTCTATAATAAATTAGGTTACCTGCTATATTAAAATTTTATTTGTCGCAAGATTTTTTATTTTTTATTTCTTCATTTATTATAGTCTATAATACGGTGGCAGGACATTCGGAGATCGGACATACGTAGAATCGAAACTCGTATTAGTATTTGCAGTTCGTTTATTACCTACGGACTTCTACAATTAATGAAGTTGTTGCGTACCTAATTAAACGACAAAGTATGTAATTAATTAAGCGCCATCATGTCTCATCATTTCATCATCTGGTTACCATAATAATTTATACTTTACACAAAACGCAGCTTACATAGTCTAAATAAACTATGACTAGAAAATACACAATTTAACTAAGGTTAGTCTTGGAAGTGTCTCACCGACGTCTTCAATACAAAATAAGATCTGAATAAAAATACAAAAGGAATAAAATTAAAGAAAAAACAAATTCTTCCTGGTCACGAACTTAAACCAGCCGCGTTCTATGACTGCGCATCTGACATGTAAACCATGAGGCTAAGCAATCAATTATCAGGTTGACGAAAATTGGTTACCAATGTTGACAACGACTTGTCAACGACCATTATATTATATGAGATTCTTTCATAATTAAATAGGATACGAACTAAACAGTGACAGTTGAAGTTTGGCAACAGAAAACAATAGTAAGTATGACAACGTCGCAATTCTCGTTTGCTTTGCTTACCTAGTAATGATACCATGAGACAGAATATTCACTACATCTGTACAATAGAATGTAAACTATATGTCAGTGACTTAAGGTATATTTTCCTTAAGTGTTCAGATATTTATGAACACTTGTACTGTTTAGATATTTTTGCGTTGTTTATGTGTCCAGATTATATTGAAAAATTGCTGCTCTTATATTTGTGACGAATTGGACGTTCAGATATTATTGGCCTTATTTGCCGTAACGAATTTATTGAAATGTAATGTTGCTTAGATGTATTTGAGGACCTCGCCCGCTTTGATATATCTGATGGTGACTGTACATGTACCTAAAGAATTCTTGCGAGCTGGCTAGAGCCGCAGACTAATTTATAAAATGACTATAAAATTATAAATAATATATATATATATATATATATATATATATATATATATATTATACTCAAATACCTACCTAGTTTACTACCTTCAATCTAACTCTGCAATTGGAAATTTGAAAAATATACTTATCCTAGAATGCATTGCATAAAGGTGGTTAATCCGTTGACTGAAATTAACTTGAACTTCCTACCTAAAATGATATAAGTTACGTGTGAAAGGGACGCACGCTCCTATCCAGGTTTAAAATATTGTTGTTTTTAGAATTCATAATGCCTACTGATAGATCTGGAGGTTACGGCATCTTTTGATAACTATCGAATAAATGGTTGATCCTGATTTAATAGAATTGAATATTATCCCCTGAAACCACTTGTTTTTTACAGATTTTGTTAGTTTAGCATGAGTAGGTAGGTACAACTAGCTCTTCTTGATTTTGATAATAATGATTTTACCAAATATTTGATGACCTGCTCCATTTGAATCTTTACCTATACCTAGTTATGTGATCCTGGTAACTTTTAAAGTTACTTTATTTATCTTTAATTTTACACACGGACTGCGAGTAATGGTTGAAAAACCTTTGAAAAACTGTTAATATAGATATTAAGCAACATTAGCAGAAGCGTAGCGTACCTTTGGCGGGGCACCGTATAAAAAAATATTTCGGGGCCCTTAGGAGCAACCGATTACCGATATAGGGTGTTGCCAACTTTTACTTAAACGCACGTGTGGCAGCCTTGTCAGCATTTCATAATTCGCATGCCACAGGTCACGTCCGTCGTATAGGTAGACATTATATCGAGGAGCTATTAACGCTGTATCAATATACCTAGTATACAAGTGTTGTTTTATTTAATAAATAGAATTAGCGGTACATCACTCCTAGTGTCATTACCTACCAGAGCTATCATTCTTCCCATCATGTCCCATAATACATACATAATATTTTGCCCGGCAATACCTGAACACGCGAACATCAAAACGTGAGTTTACTACAAAAACATTGAAAGGAACCCGTGGACCAGCTTTATTCTGCCCGGCAAACATGCTTTTCGCACGAAAAAATATCTTTTTTGACTTTTGTCATTTCTTGTCGTGACTTTTCTCAAAAAAAAAATACGTGTTTTTTTTAGATTATTTTTTCTTATGCTCGTTGGGGATGGCACTACGCCCCTGATTAGCTAAATATTTTTGAAGAAGTTTAATTACTTTCCTTAAAATCAGTCATATATAACCTGCTGATAATAATAATATACCTACACAGATTAATAAAAACATCAAAATAAATATTTTTGCGAGATAGGTACCGGATTTCATAGCTCGGATTATTTTACGGCCTCGCTAACTTAACTACGTCTAGCCGTAGCAGTTGTTTTGTTGCTTGCATTTCTTTATTTTATTTCAGCATGACGTGACGCTATTTTAAACTTCACCATCATAAACTGAAAGCTTGTAAAGGCCAGTGAATAATTTAAATTTCGGAGGCCGATTTATGTCAGAAAATTTTGCTAGTTTTAGTGGGAATTATAATATCTGCATTTTATTACTTAATTAGTGCTGTACGTAGGTATATATAGAATTTCAGAGCGTTCATTACATTCCAGTTTTTGTTCTATACCTACTTCCTTCCTTTATTTTTTATATTAGGTAGAAAGGTATAATTATATATATCTGTATCCTAAGATAATTTATTTACCTACTAAGCACCGGCAACGTATTATGGATTTTTAACGCCACGCGTGTGTTAAAAAATCTGTTAGACGTACCAGTGTAAAATGAGGTCTTGCTGTCATATTCTACCTACAAGGGAGTAGCGAGGTGGCAGATGCAAGAGCATAGCTAGGATTCAGCAGAAAGTTAAGTAGATACTAATATAAGATGCTCATGCAGCATTTCCCCCCTCCCCCTCCCCTAACAAAATGCCAGCCATGCTAAGACCAATCAATGAAATTAATAAAATATTTCGTAAATTATGTCAGAAAAATAATGCGGGTTATAATAAGGACCGTTGAAAAAAACACAAATATTAGGATGAGTACGATACCTGGATGAAGTCTAATAATAATATTTTTATTTTAGATACTAAATCGGATAATTTTAAAAGGGATAATGAGTGTACAGACATCCCTAACGACAGTTTTAAGCCATTAGAAGACGACGAGAAACTATCGAAACTGGAAGAGGTAGTTGACAGAGTCGTCGAGTTATACTCGGTAGAGATCAGTACTCACAATACACCGGAGAAAGAAAATACAAATATGATTGAATGCAATGAAGTTGTAGTACCTGATAAACCAGAATTAACGGAACTAGAGCAAAAGTAAGCCTATTTTTTGAAAATTGATAAAGTTAAGTTAAAGAAATCTATACTTAAAATCTATGATCTATTTATATATAAATAGATCAGACCTACTATAATAGGTACCTACCTACACATTATAAAAAAATTTAACCGCCGAAAAAAAACTAAAAGGCAACAAAAAACAATAGCGCACTGAAAAGAGAAAAATAATAATTTTGTCTTTTATAACGACTATTATTTTGGTTGTAATGTCTGTTATTTTTGAAGTTGGTGCCAGCTGGTGGAGCAACTCTTCACTAAGGTGCTTAAGTTTGTTTGAGGGTGGCACCGGCTCCAAAAATATTAGACATTACAACCAAAATAATAGTCGTTATAAAAGAAAAAAATATTATTTTTCTCTTTTCAGTGCGCTATTGTTTTTTGTTGCCTTTTAGTTTTTTTTCGGCGGTTAAATTTTTTTATTAAAAATTTTTTATTTTATAATTTTCTGTGGCCATAATTTATACAAATTATTACATGCTTAATTTTTAATTATTTTTAAAATAGCTACCTACCTTGTTTTTGCTATTAACCCCCTTTTTCCCACCCTTAGGGTAGGTTTCTTTTTTCCAAATTTTTATGAGATTAACTTTGAGGTATGCCCTATCGAATAAAAAAAGAATTATCAAAATCGGACTACTCTGTAAAAAGTTACCCATGATCAAACGATACAATCGGTGTGTGAAAATTTAATCACCCCTATTTTTCTACCCTTAGGGTCGGATTTTTTTTCCAAATTAAAATGGGACCAATTTCGAAGTATACCCTTTCCAATAAAAAAAGAATTATCAAAATTGAACCATCCTGTAAAAAGGTATGCGTGGTCATACATAAAAAAAAAAGAACAAAAAAAAAAAATATACACGTCGAATTGAGAACCTCCTCCGTTTTTTTCGTCGGTTGAAAATGAAATATAATTTTGCCATTTCATTTTGTCTTTAGCCGCGAAAGCATCAGATATTAACAATAATAATTATTGTAGTGATTTGTCATTCTGCCATACACAAACAACTTATGTTTGTGTGAGGGCGTCTTAACGCTGCTCGTCACTTGTTTCCAATTCAAATACGATAGATAGCAGACTTGATTCTTTTAATAGTCTAGTTAGAAAGAAGGTACCATTGTAATGTTTGTTGCCTTTTCGGTTATTACTCATTAGAATATAACAACTAGGAAGGTACTTATACCGAATTTAACTAGCGTACCTACTTAAATAAATTTTATGCAGTGTACAAATTTCGAACCTTATAGCAAGACCGTTACTGGGAGGGTTCACTAGCTCTTGGACTATTAGTTTGCATATTGTAAAATCACTTTAACGTTAGACTATCATCAGCTCAGTGGCTACAAATATTATGTAAAGTTTTCGAAACATCAGTAAATAGAATAAAATGTGTGAGTTAAATCCGTTATAATTATTTCATTCTAATGTTTAGGTGTAGGTAATTTTCGCGAAGGCATCAAAAATTATTATGTTATTTTAATGACATCATCATGATAACATACGTTACAATTGCCAAACTAAACAAATGATAAATACAGATATCAAATAATTTTACAACTACTTCAAAATCGAATGTTAAACTTATAATAAATTATACAAAGTGCTTACCTTACTCTCATTGACTTATTATCTCTCTTATATTGTTCCATAGATGTGAACATCTCGAAGGAGCCATCAGTCCGAGCCAATCGGAAAGCAGCCGGGCTACACGGTGGGAGGCGCTCGCCGATATTGCAGCAGAGTTGCCTCCATCTCTTGCTGTGGACCCACTCACTGGACAAATTTATACCTTGGCAAAATAATAAACAGTAGGACTAGCAAATATTGAGTTTTAGTTATGATTAAATTTTTGTGATCTTTATCTTGTTTAATTTATCTACTAGGAAATGTTACAGCTACAATCAGCTACATATTTTTATGTGAATCCAGGAAGGTTCGCCTTAGGTATTAATAGCTCCATATATAAGGTAACAATTTACAATACAGTAATAGTAAAAAAATATAGTATATTTGTGCTTAATTTAACTTAACACTTTAAGTCACAGAAGCTATAAATTACTCTTTATTTTTATCATACCAAGTCCATTCTCATTTATTGTTCCTCCAAAAACAATAGCACACAATCCAGATTGAGGCAGGCTGTTCCAGATAGTTTCTACCCATTCGTCAATTCTTGCAATTTGTTTTTCAGTTTCAATTTCATTTTCGTTGTTTATTTCCATTTTCAAGTGAGCCATTGAAAAATTATACTCTGTTACAGCCTCTGTAAGTGATGCAATCACTTGGTCTTCTGTATCCATTGTTTTAAGCTTAACTTTCTTGGGTTTGACTTTTTTCAACTGGGAACTTAAGCTTTCTTTTGCCTGTGTTAAGTATGTATGATAATCTCCAGTTATGTTGTCACAACCAATAACCAATGAAGTTTTTTTTTGTTCTATCATATGGTTAAAAATTGAAAAGGCATATTCCTTAGTTGAACACATTTTTTTTACATTTTCCTTGTATTGTTTTCTATTAGTATGGACAGCATCCCCAAATTCAATATTGTTTCTAAGTTTTAGTTGAACAAGTTTAAGAGAAGTAAGAGAGTCTTCTATTGGACAATGACCATTTTTGTTAGACTGTATATCTAAATTCAGAAATTCCTTAGCTAGTGTTTTCAACTTTGACTTGCGAGTTCTCTCACCACTTAAATTGTATATTAAGCTTGTATCTATAACATAAGGATGCATCATTTTCAAAGCATGTAGGTCTAAATTTAAAGATTGACCCACTAATATTGCATCAGGTGGTAATAATTCTTTGATGTCTTTTTGTACATCCTCTAACCTCTTAGTTACAGTAGTCAATAGAGATTTAGTTATACCAGAAAACCTGGTTAAATAATCTGTTATATCATTGTAGGGCTTGACCAATGAATCATAAATCTTATTATGTTTTTCATCCACTATAGATACCCTTGTAAGTTCAGACCCTGCATTAGTGATACACATTTCACAATCTAATCCAAACATTTCAGATTTGTCTGTCACTGGCATGTATTCATCTTTTGTCATTACATAATCAGAGTAGACACTCTCCAGTTTTCCTCTTAAAGGCACAGGGTAACTTTCTTCAATTAACTGCCATGCTGATAATAGTAGCTGTGTTCTGGGAAATTTATCAACATGAGGTATTATTTCAATGGGGTTCAATGTTTCACCTTTTATAGGAAATACTGCCTTCATCATAATATTTAAATCTTTTCTGGCTTCAAGGGCTAAGTTTAAACTACCATATTTTTGTATCAAGCTCTCCTTTTCGTTTTCTGACAGTGGTACTAATGCTAATTCCTGCACCAAAGAGCCACCATATACAGAAGGAGTCAATATTTCTACATATTCTTTAAAAATGTTGCTTGTTTTTGAAAATTTATCCTTAAAATGTTCCCAGTGCTGAATGGAAATGCCCTCTAGGACGAAGCAGGTGGTTTGTTTGATATGTGAGCATTTGTCTAAGACATACCAGCGTGGTGGCTGAGCCAGATTTAGATTCCCTAGTAATGAGTGCAATAATACATATTGTATGTCCGTTAAAGTAAGAGGAACTCTATCACAAAGAGGCGTTGATAAACTAGCAGCGTCTCCTGAAGTTTTAAGCCGGAATTTCGGCACATGTTTTCGAACTTTCTTGTCGTTTTTTTTTTCTGATTCTACAGGTCCATGAACAATTTCTATAGAAGGTAGAACACCATTTTGCTCTGTAAGTAAAGAAAAACCGGCATAAGTAGTTATAAAAAACAAGATATAGGTATATTACAAAACTACAGGTCGCACTAAAATGTATGTATCGTAGAAGACATACCTTTATTTACGACACTGCATTTTCGTCGTTTTTTCGGCGAAGGAAGATCATTAGTATCACTCATTTCGCAAGATCAAAATTCACAAAAAATAAATTGCAAATTATAGCAAATTTTACTACTAACCCAAGCAAGAACACAAGCACATGTAGGTATGCGATATAAAATAAAATCAATGAACGAGTTGAATGACAGATCACAGATATGACAGTTGACGACTCAGTCAGTTCAGTCAGCTGCGTTCTAAGCCGAGACACAATATGGCGTTTAATAAATAGTGTTGTAACTAATAAAATTGTAAGATTATTACTTTTCATTAATTAATACATCTTTCAGCTTTGGCCCATTAATAAGCGATCATATGATTGGGTAACTTATAATACTTAAATACTAAAATACTCGCCAAAATTAAATCAAACGCCATGGCTGTTTGACGTTATCTTATTCCAGTATATAATAAAATAATAAAGGAACAAGCCGCGAATTACTGGGTTTTGTTAAACGAATAAAGATAGTCGCAATGTGAAATTTACTATTAGGCAATTTTAGTCGATTCAGTGGCGGATTTGCCCTAAGGCCCGGTAGGTCCGAGCCTAGGTTAGTCGGCGAATCGTGCCAAAAAAATCGGTGAGATGGGTGCCGAGAAATGGCCTGGGGCCTAGAACGGCAAACCGCCCGTGAGTTAGGTAATTATTTATTATTCTGAACACTTCGAAACAAACGAAAAAACACTTCGAATCTATTGAAATTCGAAATCCCTGTTTCGTGAGTTTTACATATATTACTAAACTAGCGGCCCGTCCCGGCTTCGCACGGGGGGACTTAAGATTTTTTTCATAGTTTTACGATTGTTATGGGTAAACTATAAAAGATAGACATATGCTCTTGCGGACTTTTTTAAAGATAATGTTAAGATGAACAATTCACCCATAAAGCATTTTTGTATAACTTTAACTATATTATGCTCAGCGCACGCCACGGAAGGCCTCAGAAACAATACTTTTCCCCCGTTTTTGAAACATTTTCGGTTACTGCTCCGCAACTATAAGATCTAGCGTGATATTATATAGCCTATGTTATTCGGGGATAATGTAGCTTTCCAAAGGTGAAAGAATTTTTGAAATCGGTCCAGTAGTTTCGGAGCCTATTCATTACAAACATACAAAAATACAAAAATACAAAAATACAAATCTTTCCTCTTTATAATATTAGTATAGATATACCAGAAGTGATAGATTTTTTGCCAGTGGGCGTATATTAATTAGGTACATATGAGTCTAAATTTGTTATTGCTATTAAAAAAATAAATAGAAAAGAAAATAAAGATCTTGCCGAAAGTTTCTAAAAGGTTGTGCGTTTAGTTAGGTGCTTGCAGTACCAAGGTTGCAAACACTATCGGAATTTAAGTACCCAAACTGACGCTGATCACCCAAAAATGTATGTCTATGTACCTATCTCTACTCTTTCTTACTGCCGTGGTATCGTTGAGAATAACCGCGAAGACATAAGAAATTATTTAAATATTCTAACTGTATAAATGCACAACTTGAGCTAGTGTAAAGGACGGTCGCGGAGCACAGCGAAAAACGGACGTTGCCCTTTTTCAATTTGTCTCTGCCGCACGCGCGTTGTAATAATTCCCTCACGCTCGCACAGTAACCTTGAAGGTACTATTACTACGCGCGTGCGACTGAGACAAATTGAAAAAGGGCAACGTCCGTTTTTCGCTGTGCTCCGCGACCGTCCTTTAAAATGGGAAAATTTAATGCTTTATTGCATTCTCTACCTCTATTAGACGATAAAATTAAATCATCGAGTGTCCCAAGGATACAAATACTGGCTCCAAGCGATTGTATGTCGACGTGTAACGCCTGTAACAGCAACTGTCAATCGTATACCTACTCCTTATACTTAACATAATATAATTGGAAACTTAAATAAAAAAAAAAAATAGTTCATGAACTTTATTTTGTACTAACTTCAGATAAATCAAAAATACCTAATTACAAATGCATTTTATGATGGATATCAACTATATTTGGTAAAATTATACAGAACTACGTACTGATACTTTCGGTCCATGTGGTGAATCAGAAAATAGGTCAATTAATGAATGAAGTCATTTACTTCTTAAGAGGATTCAATATAACATTTTTATTTCGCAGGTATCGTCTTTTCTATAAATACTCTCATATCTTTAAGTTCTGTTTCTGATGAGCTGTGACTGAGGCCCTGATATGTAGTAAATTCACAGTTCTTCATGAAGGTCTTGAGGAAGGACGCAGTCATCTGACCCCATTTGAATGGTACAACAGGATCGCAATCTCCGTGAGCTTGGAATATCTAAAAATATATATATATTATATGTATACATATTTAATTTAGAAACTTTAAATATTAACTTAACCATAAATGATGTTATTTTGTTCTATTTTCTAAAATCTTGATGTAATAATAATAAATTAATTAAACACATTGGCAAGTGAAAGTGTAAAAGTCAGTCTAAAAAAATCCAGAAAAGACAAAACTGACTGATGACTAATGGTGAGAAAATAATGAAAAAAAAATCAAATAACTATCAGGAAAACCCTAAAAACAGCCCCTTTCTAGTAAAACTTAACTCCACCACCAAACACGATGCAAGATAGAATAACTGTATCATTAGCTATTTCGAAAGAAAACTTTTTTATGACCTACCGTAATTTTTTCGTGTTTTTTTTTCTTTAATGTTAGTAAGGTTAGTAGTGAAATAAATTTTATTTCCTGGATTTCTAGTGTAGACATGAGTTCATCGAAAAATGTGTACACATTAGTGTATTGATTAGTTGATTTATTTTTGTATTACATAGTTACTCTGGTCGTATTGTTATACATAGTTATCAATCAGGATGGAATTAATACCTACTTAATATATTTTTTCTAGACCAGTTTTATGATTAAAAGCCTTCCAAGACGATTAATATGATTGATGATCAATATTGATCAAGTGGCTATAACACACAAAGTCTACTTACAAAAGAAGGATGCATACTGAACTTGGCAATGCTGATTTAATTAGTTGAACTATTGATTTGGTACTGTCATTGTTAAAATAAGTACTTAACCTTTCTTCCTGTCCAATATGCATATTTCTGGCAAACAATAGCAATTTATGAATAATGAACATATACCTACCTACTTTATGAACATTAGAATAGGTAAAAGACCACATTATTTTATTTTAGGATGTACTACACTGGCAAATCTAGCAGGGTTGCTTTGCGATTGTCTTAGGTAGTCATACCTAAGAACAATAGCAAAGCAACTCAGATCTTTATAAATAATGATTTTGTGTCATTACATTACTTACAAACACCTTAAAATTCTATACTAAAATAATAATCAAAACACATGCATATAAGATCAGTGTGCCAATCAGAATAATACAACTGAAACAGATTTCATATTTAATAATAGATCAAACAGATTTTTTGATAATTTTCCAGGAAATTAACTAAAATAGTTCTATACCTATAAAGCTTAGATTAAGTATGTAAGTGCCAGTACATAGTGGAGTATAGTGGTGATGATGCAAAAGATAAAAGATTGTTTGCTTTGTCTCAATGTACAGTAAAACGGACATTAAAATGTGAATGTATACTTTTCTTCTGCAAGGAAGTTGAACCTGCACCTGGTCAATGTTATGCACACAAGCAAATCATCATAAAATTATTTTAACTAAAAATGCCTTAGAACCGAAAGTACCAAAGTTTACCAAACTAAAGATAACTTCCTCTTAATAATATAATAATATGTCCTCTTCTACCTGACTTATGGAAGGCCACACATTTAATTACATATTTTATTATGCATGAACTTTATATATACATATTTTGACTAGGAGTTGCATTAACCTACTCCTTGTGAAAATCGTGTGTGAGGTAACATGACAGACTTTAGTTGCCTTCCGAATATTTCATATTTCTTATTTTATTATAATTAACACAATCGCTTTCAAAGTAGTAAGTAACCATGCTATAATTTTATTCCTAAGATTCTTACCAGCTAACCCGATTCTTAGTAAAATTGTTTGAAGTTGCATAAGCAAAATCTAAAGGGAAGAAGATTATTAACTTACTGGTAAGTCCAATGGAGCCTTGACACCATCTGGGAAGTGAGCATGTCTGGGTAACCAACAGGATAGTGAAATCACACCTGCCAAGGGGTCTGGGAATGTCAGTGCAGCATGTAGAGCCAAGGCACCTCCTTGAGAGAAACCTCCAAGCAACACCCTATTAGCAGGAATGCCAGCCTGTAAAGAAATGATTAATGCAACACTACAAATAATATTGTCATCAACATGTATGTCACTATGAAAATCTCTATGCATGTTTCTTGTAATTTACACTAAGTAATTAACAACACAGAGAACATGTATACAGTAATACCCAAGTTTATATGACCATATTAAATATTGTGTCAACATTAATTCATTTATGTGAGCAAGTTGTGATTATTTTGAAATAATTCCAGTGTTTTAAGTGTAAAATGTGATTTAAGAATTAGGAAATGTGTTAAGTCGAATGGAAGTCATATATTTTCAAGTAGGTTATTATTTTAAAGAATTTACATACATACTGCTAAGTAAATATCATCATCATTAAAATACTGTAATAAACGCAATTTTATTCAGTACCTAACTGCAGGTGCAATGCAACACAGACTCAAAAGCCATACTTACAATACACGTCTGAACTAATGAAAGTAGATGAAATATGGTATAGAGATAGTTTTTTCTCAGAAATAATTCCTTAAAAGGGTAAAAAAGGGGAATTAAGGTTGGTTTTGGAAGTGAATCTATTTAGTAGATAATAATATAAAAGCGTCATCAAAAATAAACTAATAAAGTACTAATTCTACACAGATTAGGTTGCAGGCAAGAGCTAGTAGTAAATAAAGTTGAGTAGGTACTTACTTTAATTTCATCCGAAATTAAACCATGGACTAAACTCGTTGCTCTTACTATTCCTTCCTCATCTTCAGGAGCAGTTGCATCCAGAGTTCGCAAATCAAACCAAGACGGCATACGAAAACCAGCGTTTAAAGTCACCGGGATAGTGGCAGCAGTTGGGCAAATCACTTTAACGTGAGGGCCCCTTATAGCGGCGATTGTGCTCGCCCATCCATGGCTAGAAATATGTGGATTAATATTGATTTTGTATTAACAAGTGTTCAAATTAATCCTAAATTAAATTTTAATACTTACCCAGTGTCGCCAAGACCATGTAAAAATATAAGCTGAAACATAAAATGGTACATATAAACAGATAATATGTCAAAACGATCATAAAATTTACTAAAGTTAAATTGTAGTTTTATAGTTTAATTCGAAAGAATATGACTTACAGATGCTGTCTGTTTTGCAGTAGCTGCAATAATTACAGGGTTCGGTTCCATCTTGTAATGTAATTATCGAATTTGTAATAATCAATACGATTTTAACTGCGACAGACAAGACAAGACAGCGGAACGAAACTGTTAGGCCATGGCCACAGACGGAGATCTGTCAATTTTGACTTTGATTAGAATTAAAGGTACGGGTACACCGTGCGATTGATTACATGTAACTAATAAACTTATAGCAGTTGTGTAGAAAATACGTGCGTTTTTGTTACTGCAGGGTTCCAATTCGGTCACGACCGTCATAACGGCCACCGTACTCCCTCTCCCACGGACACAGCACCTGTACATCGACACACAGGGAGCTACCGCGTATCATGCGGCCTTAGTCACACCCAGCGAACTCAAGAGTGTTACAGCGGCCCCGCCGGTGGGGTGAACGTGCATACACACCCGGGACATGTTGGACCTATTATAATAGATAATATGTGTGTGTTTACGATACGAAACAATCGAACGGGCAGGACAACGCTAGCCGGGACCTCTAGTTGCGTATATATTATTACATATATTCATACACAATCACGTTACTGAACATTCGTATCACAACGAACATTCGCATCATTCATATCAATACACAATCACGTTGCTAAATATACGTAAAATTCGCGAATATTTAAAAGTAGCCGCCTAAAATTGTAAACGATACTTAACAGACAAGTATTATGACGTCACTATCATGTCCGCTGCTTCTCTGGAATAGTGTTACAACTCGAAATAATTTGTTACTCCATTTAACCTTTTCACCGCCCCAGTCGGTAGTTACCGACTACAGAAAGCAGTACCACTAGCGCCTCGTCGGCCCGTGCCGACTGAAAGTTAGAGGCGAAAATTATAAGTAAATTAAAAGTTTAGTATACAAATTATGAACTTTTATTATTGTTTAAAGCCTAAATTACCGTAAACTTTATACATAAACGTGATACTATATAATATCATTAAATAAATAAACATTTTTGCGCGCCTTGATAAAATGCAGCAAGTACGCCAGTACCTGAAGCCCTAGTCGGCGATAGCCGCGGCGTAGTGCTGTCACCAACTGTGTTTTGTTTATTGCAATACACGTTACGAAAATTTTAATGTAGGTGAAATTATAAATGTGTAGTTCTATAATTGTAAGTTCACTAATTAATTTACTTGAATGCGATTAATTAATCAAAATGGGAATAGTAAAATATATTTTACAGCATATTTTGAACACTTATTTAAATTAGTCCCGCGGCTATACACGACCAGTCATGTCTGAGATCGGCTCGTTCAAGTAAATAACAAACGAAAAAATTGTATATTACTCTAATTTTTATCCTGTATACCTCTGTCAATTATTATAATGAAGTAGTTTGACGAGCAACCGAGACAAGTGTTCTAGTTTAGGTAATTATGTATATTAAATATTTACAAACCTATCGTTACTTTATCTAAAGCACAGGCAACCAAATAGGGTCTTTGTTAAATAGAAAACGACTACATCCAGGTAAAGAAATGACCCTTTTATCAATGTTTTTTTCTACCTGAAACACTCATTAGCAATAACAATAGGCTTAATTTTTGTGAGGAATTCTTAGTAAATATGTAAAGCACACCGCACGTGCAGGCGGTATTTCAAACGAATTCCTGGAAAATGCCGACTATATGCTATTTGTACTTCGTAAATAATTATCGGAATTTATTTAAAAACTTTGTTTGTAAGAAATCTACCTAGTAGTACCTAGATTTCTTACAAACAAAGTTACAGTAATAAAATGTACAAACAAAGTTAGTACATTTTATTATTGGTTTGTTGCTAAAGAATGTGTAGGATTTTTTCTTTCGATTCCCTGCCAAAAAGTCGATAAATGCAGTTAACACATACCTACAACAGTTTCACATCTCTAGACTCAAAGCAATTTGCAATACCTAAAAGCCCGGGTCGGCCGGTGCCGACGACGCGTGACGTCATCGCGTGAGTAGTGTGGTGACTTTCGTCACTAAACTGTACTGTAAATAATGCAAATATTTTGATCTTTTCATTATTTAATGTTGTTTTATAAGGTTAATAATCAATGAACATGTAGTAACAACATTATTGTATTATTCTTTTGACATTTCTTCGACTTTTTGGATATAATTATCGAGGAATTATTTAAATATCGATACACTATTTCCAAGTCACTATGGTTTCTCGATCTCGAATGCTTGTTTTTGTTCTGGCGTCACAGGCTCAGCGTTTTGTATTGTTGCGTGGCGGCGAAAAGGTTAAGACTGTGAACCGTCACATATAAATTTCAATTCAGAATGGTAACATATTTCGAGTTGTGACACTATTATTGTAGTCGAGGTGTATACATAATAATATACTGTATAATAGTAGTTAATAATGAGTTTATTTATCAGGATATTTTATCTATTATTGTATATTTTGTGATACCTATCGTTTTTTCATTTGTTGATGGATATCAGTAAAGAAATGGTTCAATTTAAATAAATTAAAATTGGAATTCTAGCAAACCTTTACGGGTAAGGCTTTGCTTACCTATCCGTTTATATTATACCTATTCATATGTAGTATTAGAAGGTTATTGCCACTAAGTTTCTACTAGATATTTATAAAACATTTTTGTAAGTATGTTTTAATCGATTTTGTTATCGATCCTAGATAGATCGTTTTTATTCTATATTTATTTAAGGCGCTTCTAGGGCTTATGACAATATCAATATTTTAAAGCAGGTAAAAAATCAAAAATCCCCCATATTTTCGTAAAAATTAAAACCGATCGAAACCGACAGTTTTCGATAAATAAGGCAATAAAAACTTTGAAGTGTTGTTATGTTGTTAATTTATTCCATAACATTATGACAGTTTTGACAACTTATCCCACAGGTAATGCATATCGCAGTATCAAATTCAGGCCGTGTTTTTTTACACCATTTTCTTGTTTTTTTACTTTGTTGCCTAATAAAACAGACATAAATGAAAATAATCGAAATTTCTATTTATCTTTCTTCATCTTTTGTAACACAAAGTGTTTCAGGAGTAAATAGTATCATACAAGCAGTGTAGTAACTAGTAAGTAGTGATGTGGGTTATAGTAGAGATAATTATGTAGGTATTCTCAATTTTCTCAATCTGTGGGATTGATAAACAAAGCATTACTCTTTATTTCTAGATTTTACTAGCTAATTTTTGTATGCATTGATATTAAACAATTTTAAAAGCTGATTGTCAAAAGGTTATTACTATAATTATAAATAAAAGGTGAGACATAAATTTTGTGATTAGTGAAATTGAAGTAGAATCGTTTCATGTGTTTTCTAGAAACCGTTTGACATACTGGCACAGTCAATTAAAATCATTCAATATTTTTGCATTAAATTATAACAAGGCAATCGTAAAAAGATGATTCGTAAAAGTTTGTGTTAAGATATTTTTATGTAGACGTAGGTATTTATATTTAAGATGTAAATTATAATTACGTTCATAAAGTTATTGTAAATACTGTTTGTTAGTTTACTTACGTGTTGTTTTTGCAAAATGACAATGTCATGCATTTTTAGTCGAAGTTAACTTTCACGAAACTAATAAACATTATAAGTATATTTATCGAAATTATACGGTAGTACTTCTGATTTTGATAAAGATATGTACTTTGGCTATTATTTTAGTATTAAACTATGTATACCTACTTTTGTATATGTTTCAGTGTCTACAACAATGGCAAAAGAAGATATATCATTACCTGTAGAAATGGGAAAACTGGAAATAGAACCTGTAAAAACTAAGACTACTACGGAAAGTAATCCATTTAATAATTCAATAATGAAGAGACATTCATTTCCAAAAACCATTTCACAAACATGGAGATGCCATTGCTTATCTCTTAAAAGTAACCGTTCTATGTCTATATGTAAAAAGAAAAACAATAAAATTCTCAAGAAACCGGTCCTCAAAATTCTTCAAAATTTTTGTAAAGATAATGATGAAACACAGAAGAGTCATCATTGTTCATCAAAAAAAAGTTCTGTACAGTCAGTTTGTTCAGAGAGTTCTCTATTGTGTGCACTTGTTGACAACTGCAACCAATTAAGGATATCTACTGATGTCAATGATTTTCATTCAGCAATATCAACCACTAGAAATGATACAAAATGGTGGAAAAAAGGAATGCCATGTTTAAGCTTACAAAACAAGGATGCTGTATCAGATAGAAGTAGACCAGGACCATCATGCTCTCAGCAGGCATTGAACCCACCTTGTGATGTCACAATCGATGAACTAGCTAGTTATTTTGAAACTTTAGTTCATATACCTAAAAAAATGTCATCTATGGCTGAGATGATGTATATTTGAGTGTATTCCAAATTGTGACTAGTTATAAAAATATTGTCAAGTTTATTTTAAAGTGGTAGAAAAATAAACTTCCTTGGTACACATAGTTAAATATCTGTGACATGTCTCATTTGGGTTTTGCACTCCCGGCAATATACTAATTGTCTACAAAGACAACAAAAGCTTGACTTGTCATAATACATTTAGTTACTAACTTATAGGTACACATGAAACAACATGAGATCTAGATTGAAAATGAAGAATATAATAATATCTAAGTGTAAAGAGAAAAAAAATAATGGATTGTGTTTAAAATTTGATTGAATTAGTGATTTTAAAATCACAATGATTTGTGGAGATCAATAGTGTTTACTATAGGTATGTTATGAACCATTGTTAATCTATACACAAGTTTACAAATTGTAATTATGCTTTGACCATAAACTAGAATTTGCTAAAATTTTGTCAGTACATAAAGATCACATTTTTAATAAAATATAGTCTTCATATAAATGTTATTATATATTCGTTTTTAGGAATTTAAATTTGACATAGGGTATGTACCTATTTATAAAAAAAAAGAAATCTATAAGTAATTACTACATTAATGAGTCATTTCCGGTGAGACAGTGACAGCAATCAGCATAGATATTATTTCAAAATATTAATAAATGCAAAAATGTATAACCCAAATTTTATAAAAATTGGGTCCAAGTAGAAATATAGTAAAATATGACATTTTATGTAAAAGTATTTATTTAAATAGCATTGTAGAAAAATTAACAGAAATAAATAATTTTATATGTGACTAGCGACCCGCCCCGGCTTCACACGGGGGCTATAAACCTTCCTTAAGAATCACTCTATCTATTAAAAAAAACCGCATCAAAATCCGTTGCGTAGTTTTAAAGATCTAAGCATACATACGGACATACAGCGAAAGCGACTTTGTTTTATACTATGTATTGATGAGTCAAACCTTATGTTGTATTATAATATTTAGATTCAGTGGAATGTGTCTGCTAAGTGTTTACCAATAATTATTTTTAAAGCATACTATATGACTAGGTAGAAGATAAATAGAAGATGAACAACTTTTTATTTAAATAAACTTAGTAGTATTACTTGCATATTTTATTTATGTAATCCAAAGTCATAATTAAGTATATTGCCTTATTTGAATTAATATATATAAGAACTAACCCATTATAATATGCACAGGCCTCCCTACCACAATTTTAATAAAAAGTGAATTGTCACATAATTATAATTAATTTAAAATTTGTATGCTATAAGGAATACAACCGTTAATAAAATAATTCCAGTATTTTTTTTCTGTTAGAATGTGAAATATTATCAGGGCTGATCAGTAATCGGCTTAACTTGTCATTGGCACTCCAATATGAAAATAATAATAACCGTCGGGAAAATTTTAAGTGTTTGTCGGGTACCTGGTCTACCTACCTACGTTTTCACGTCTACGCTGTTGAACCAATTTTGGTAGAAATAAATGTCAATAGGGTTTCATTAATTTATTGAATCTAAACAATCATGTTTACTATTCATATTGTGTTTAGATTTTTGTTTTCTTATTATTATATTTGTCCCAACACATGCTCTCTACTTCTACTACCTACTTCGTCTACTAAAGGTTGACAGGTAGAGAATACTGTATTACTGAAGTCCGCCTTTTGTATATTAAAGTTTTTTTTGTACAATAAACAGTACCTAAGTACCTAATAAATAAATATTTTTCCCAAGACCAGTTTACTTGGTGTGATGCTTTTACTAAGTACCGTTTCATTTATAAGTTAAGTAGGTACTTTATTTAACGTTGATAGGTACCTACTAATTTTTCATGCCTAACTCTTCTTTACATGATTCCGAGCAGAACTTGAAATTCAACATAGTATTTGATACGCACGGATTTTCATTTTGACTTTTAGTTGCCGTTATGATAGTGGTACTGTCTATAGGAGACATGTTTGATTGCTTGCTCTTTTTAAACATAAGCTAGAAAAGAAAATTTAAATAAGGTATTCATTCCTATCAAAATATCTAATTTGGATTTGATATACGTAACAGGTCTTCAGTGGAAAGCGAAAAATGCTTAAAAACACCATTTTGGCCATAAGTTAAATATGTAGGTAAGTAGGTATAAAATATAATTAAATAAGTAGGTGGGTATATCATTGGAATACATTTTGTTTGCGTAGAACTGTCCAGGTTTTATACGTGGGCACTTTTTTGTTATCCTTTTATATTGTGAAAATTGAACGATAATTAGAATCTTGAATTTCTTAAGCGACAAAGTACGTAGTCGCTTCAGCTGCACTTTTATACGTCTTATATAAGAACTTTTTGTTTTCAACATTTTGTTCATTATATCATCATAAGCAGTTTCCATTTTCTCTTTCAATAAAAATGTTAATACATAGGTAGGCAACAATTCCTTTATGATATGATTCCTTTTGATTCGTGTTGAAGGTACATCCGTACTACTTAAGTAATTTTTTGATCACTTACATTCAACATTGATTACTTAGTGCTTAAGTTTTTTTTTTTGTAATCGTTGTAACTTGAAAAATCCTATTTTTTTTTATCATATTTTTATACCTACTAACACTTTTTCACTGAAATGAATGTAACAATAGGTATTACTGACGTCCATGCTTCAGGAAAAACAATATTGGTTTTGTGTAAAGTAATGAGCACACCTATAACATACCTTCAGGAAAAAAAAACTATGAAGTGTTTTTTTTATACCTAGTAGGTAGGTAGGGGAGGTAGGGGAGGGACGGGCAGTCGGGAGACATAGGCACCCCCCTTTATTTCCAATTCTAATATATATATTTTTAATTCCTTATTTTGGTACATTAGTCTACCCACTGACCACAATGTTCATCCATAGAATACGTGTTATTTCGTTCATTTGTGAAATACAGGCGCATATTTAGTTTCAACACCGATCAATGTAACTATTTTGTTATGATTTTAAAGTAAATGAAAAAAATACCTGCTGAAGGTATGTTCTTTTTTAATATTTTTTTTAATTATATATGTGCTAAGGTATAAATTAGTTTGCAAGTCACGCTAAAATATATAACCAATTTTTTTTACGAGAATATTAAAATTAATAAATATGCAGAGGGAGCATTGGCCACTTTTTTTGAGGGAGGTTTGGGCATACCCAATGCAATATAAGAAAATATATAAAAAGAAAATAATGTTGCTTTCACTTGCAAAGATATCTGAAACATTAATACATAAAAGATTCTTCATTGAAATGGTAACTTCACATTTTTTTACCTCGGTAGAAGAAAAATTTACGAAGTACCCACACGATGTATTCTACAAAACTTCATTATGTATTGAAGATGCCGCTAGCTCGTAATTAGCCCATTTTGATTACTTTTGTAATTACATATAAGTTGAGATTATATATTTGACCATAATTTACTTTGTATATTTTAATTATTTTATAAATATTAAGTGTTTTATATGTCATGCCCAAACCTCCCATAGCCGGTGCCCGTACCTCCCTACCATAGGGAGCTTTGGGCACATTTGACATGGTTCTGAAATCATGGTATAACTTAGAGACTGCTTATAATTTGTAAACTGTTCTTTATAAAACATCTAGCCAAATATATTGCGCAACTCACCTTGGAAGTAAATTTTGATTATATTGATAATTTAATTTTTAATAATTAGTTACGTGAAAAAGTGCCCATCCCTCCCCTATCTCCCCTACTATTTTAACGCTTTGGCATTGTTCGCTTTCCACTCACGATGTACATTCTCTAAGCGTACATTTTAGGTAGCTAGTAATAAGTAGGTACCTTATAAAATCTAGGTTTTTCGTAAAGCCATAAGCAAAAAACACAGGCAATGGCTATTGTGATAGCAAACAGTAAATATTTAGACGAATACTTATAAACATCTAAAAATAAACTAAAGCAGTAACACATGATTGAAACTAAACAAAAGTCTACACGTCATATTTAATTATGTACCTAGTTAGGTACCTACTAGTATTTTTCTCAATTGAGATATAAGACTGCCAGTCTGATTTTATTATCCTTTTATATTTTTATTATTAAGTGATATTTACCTATATCTTCTGTTTATTAATTTTCCAGATTGAATGACTAAGTAATGCACAAAATACGGCAGAAATGTCATAAGTCTTTTCAGGTTTTTTTATTGGATGTTTTTGTCATCGCTCCTGCCGATGATTTTCTAGCAATAAATTTCATATTTTTAGTAGGTACTTACCTATCTACGCGAAAATAGTAAAATTGATTATGATTGAAGTTTCTCTTTATTTATTGGCGATATAAAGTTTGATAGTTTATCAAACACTAGCGGTACGCCTCGGACTTCGAACGGATCCCTATTTTTTTTTCAAAATTTTCTATACCCTATGTCACTCGGGAATAGTGTAGCTTCCCAACAGTGAAAGATTTTTTTAAATAGATCCAGTCGTTTTGGAGCCTATTCAATCCAAACAAACCTTTCCTCTTTATAATATTACTAGCTGTCCGCCCCGGCTTCGCGCGGATCCCTATTCTTTTTTTCCAAAATGTTATATATTATCCTATGTCACTCGGGAATAGTGTAGCTTCCCAACAGTGAAATATTTTTTCTAATCGGTCCAGTCGTTTTGGAGCCTATTCAATCCAAATAAACAAACCTTTCCTCTTTATAATATTAGTATAGACTAGCGGTTCGCCCCGGCTTCGCACGGAACCCTATTTTTTTTTTCAAAATTAAAAGTAAAAGAATTTTTCCTCTGTATAATATTAGACTAGATTAGTACTAGTATATAGATTAGTTGCATTTTGATAAAGGTAAGTATGACTATGTGAAATGAATAAAACTTCTTGATATGTAGGTACCTTTTTATATTATGATGAAACAAATATTGACAGGTTCTTTTACAGCGATGATCTCCAACAAAATTTACTAATTTAGATTAACCTTATTAACATAAGATTTAAAAAGTGTCAAAGTAAGAGAAAGTACCTAATTTTATAAGATCTGTTTAATTAAAAGCTATGAGCTAAAACATTTACAAGAATGTATTTTCTATCTCATGTATAGCTATATTTTACAATTGCCAAAACTTATACAGATTGAGCGTAACAATTAAATATGAAGCAAATAAAAAGCTACTCTTGAGGTAACCTATTATGTAACACTGTATTGCTTAGTTATCAATGTGAAAAAATGTATTTAATGCATAGTTATCAGTTTTGGTATTTGGAAACCTATTATTTTACAAGCTACAACCTAAAATTGTACATATTTCTTATGAATTCAATTGAAATCCGAAGGGGTTAACACATCCACATCCTGATTGTATTGATCCTAAAGGAGTATTTTGATAAGAGTTCCTTTTTTTATTGATCTATTACAATGATCATGGAATTAATCGTATTTTAAGAGAAGGTGTATCTAGTCTATAGATACATTTTTGTTATTTTCATCCATTTATAAATCATTTTAGCTGTGTCAAAAAAACATGACAATATAACACTTACAAAATAAAATATTAACATTGATTTCAAAACATTATTACCTATTATACATTCATAATTAGTTATAATATGATTTCATAATATTGTATATTACCAAAATATTAGGATCACAGGTATAAATTTTGATTATCGAATTACTGTAACACAATAGTTAAATAGGATGTTCTTGTGCATATTGTTTCTGAAACATCTGTATATAATTAAGATACAATATTTTATAATATATTTAACATGATTGACTACAACACCCCTAATATTACGCAGCAAACCAACGCCGCAGCAGGGGGTTTCGTAAAGTAAACATTTCGTACACAATTCCACAGCTCACAATGCGCACCATTAGAAAAATAAATTATAGATGCTCCTAAACTACTATTTCAATTTATCTTGGCATGTGTTCACTGCACACCTGAAATAGAAATGGAGATAAATACATAATCTTTTATATTAAGAAATAAATATATACAAATATTTTATTTTATATTATCTATACTAATATTATAAAGAGGAAAGATTTGTATTTTTGTATGTTTGTAATGAATAGGCTTCGAAACTACTGGACCGATTTCAAAAATTCTTTCACCTTTGGAAAGCTACATTATCCCCGAGTAACATAGGCTATATAATATCACGCTAGGTCTTATAGTTGCGGAGCAGTAACCGAAAATGTTTCAAAAACGGGGGAAAAGTATCGTTTCTAAGGCCTTAAAAAAATCTGAAGTCCCCCCGTGCGAAGCCGGGACGGGCCGCTATTTTATATAAATATATTTATGTATTTTTTCTTAAAGAGATTGAATTCTTGAATGTCCTTAGATATGCATATAATACACCCCATGATGTTTTAATTATATTTTTTTAGTATTTAATTTTTACAACAATAAAATTGAGTAAGTTTAATCAAATATATGAGATAAGTACATACAGCAGTAGAGCAGGAAAGTGTTGCATAGTTGGTCTGCGTGTTGGGGGAGCCAGGAAAAGTATTCATTTGCATTTGCATTTGAGGTGGAGGGGGCGGCGGATGAGTAGCGAGCGGCGACACGGGTGGGACCGCCGCTGCACCTCCACCCGCATTGCTAGGACTGCCAGTTGTGGACAGTCGGGAGAACGCAGCCAGGGCATCCGGGAAATTTGGCGGCGTGGCCGGAGTATTACATGGCGTCATCAGTTGCTGAAAACAATAATTAATATATTTTATTCATATAAAAAAGACCATGTGCTTGAATTACCAAATTCTAGTGTCAAAACATATGAAACAATTTTATCAGAGAAATGAGGTCTTCTAATTATATCAAATGATTATTCACTTCCATCAATCATAATAATCGTAATAGGTATGATTTAAATGACACCTAAATTACTAGAGCTAATTGCCTAAATAGTTGTAATAATTTATATGGGATTATAGCAGATACATTCCTGGGCAACAAAACAACAACACATTGAAATTCCTTGAAACATTATAAATAGTGGAATAGATGTGTTACTCTATCAAAATTTTTGTAAGGAATGGAAAGATACTTAAGCAGTTAGTTTGTTCTCATTCTCAAAAACACCAACATCAGTGAAGGAGGCTTATTTGGTAAGAACCGCAAATAGAATCTATCAAACAACAGCAATAGCATTTGACAACATAGGCGTAGTTGTAATAAGGTCTATTTTATATTCTATTTAAATAATATATGCAAGTTAAATCCGTTAAAGTTATTTTATTACAATGTATAATAACCGCAAAGGCATCAGAAATTATTAAAGTACCTTTAGTAAAGGCTTTTTATTATTATGTATGTACTGATTAGATCCATGAATAATTAAATTGTGTTGCAATTTTTTGATCTGCAAATAGTGAAAATGCAAATAAATCAAGGGTGAATAACAAGTTTTTACTGTTTTCAAGTGTCCAAATTAAAAGTGTTAAATATTCATGTTAAATAGTATATGATACTTATACCTATATAGGTATACTCCCTTTACTATTTACAAAAATTTAATGTACCTGTCGAAAATGTGGTGCAGCAATGCCATTTGCTCCAGCTGGTATTGCAACTTCTTGAAAAAATATTGACAGTGCTGTCTGCAAAGAAACATTCATTCTATTTTAGTTCCTATGCATTTTCATGTTACAAATATAAAACTAACATTCAATATTTTAATAACAGAAAAAACTATTTTGTTTCTATTAAAACATAATTTATGGAGGGTGCATGAGGCCTTCCATAATAACAATTATTTTAAATTTAATTATTCTTTTCTATATTTAAGTACAGATCAGTATAAGCATCACTTTTTGTTATTATTTAGGTACTTAATCATTTTATTAGTTTACTTAATCAGAATACAATGAGGCTCGAATGTACGGATTTTTCATTTCAGCTACTGAAAGTTGTACCAGGCATCTTATTAAAATAAGATAACAATGACTAATGATCTGCTGTACCATTATGATTGGTTTTGGCTTGGCACAAGCATTAGATGTAACATCAAAAAAGTAAATAACCTACAATAAAATTAATAAAAATGTTTAAAAGTCAATGAAGTGGATAATAAATAGTACTTAAAACTATAAATAATTCAGAATCAATGACTTAACATTAAAAGGTAAACATTTACATATTTGTTATCAAACAACATTGTCAGTCGCCATGAGAATGCACCTACCTATCTATCTACGTACCTACTTATTGCGTATTATTTCATTCATCAACATAATTATATACATATAGAGTAATGCAGGTACAATCAAGGTAATTTTCCTGATGTGTTTTCAGTTATTTTCAATATAAATGTAAGTAAAATCAATAAACAGTCATAAAGTGTGATTTATAAATCTATTTCAAATCAAGGCTATTGCAAAACACTTCGTCAAATTATGTAGCAGCCATTTCATGATTACTGTTTGTTTACATATACTAGGAAATTTACCTCGAATTGCCAGTGTGCAGCCTGAAGTAACTGTTTAGCTTGTTCTCGAGCACATCCTGCTGCTAAAACGAATTGATTTATCATGACTTGCTCACGTAAAGCTGAATCCATTGTACTAAAAATCAAATAATAAGTCCACCACAGCCGGACTAGGAAATAAATAGTAAGTAAATGCTGATCATTTCGGATGTAACATGATTATGTCAGTAAATGTTGTTTTGGCTTTATGGGCGCTAGTGAGCTACTTTAACTATTGTGTTAGAAAAGGAGATCCGATTAGTTATTTTTTTTGACACCCTTAGCGTTTTATTCGTTGTTCGCAGACCATGGACCTATGCCATGGACTCTGAAATATTCACACAGATTAAAACTGTTTCACACTTGTAAGTTGTAACTACACCACAGAATGTATTTATTATAAGCGATTTTATCGTGTGACTGAACATTTTTGGTTTGTCAAGCAAATGTCAAAACACACGTCAGTCACTACACTTGACTACACGTAATATATGTAATTGTATTATCGTATCAAGGCTAGCTGATTCCATGATAATTTATAGTAAATCCTTTATGAATTAAGAATGGTATTTTTTAAGTATTCAGTCATCTGCATAACTTTTATATTTGTTTTCAAGTTATCCTATGCTCATAGTGATGATTTAGTGAGTTTAAACGAAAACCGAAGCCGTCGATCGATATTTGGAAATGCTTTACAATCGCAATTAATTGATGACCATGGTATTAAATATCATCAGAAGCTACAGAATCATTCAAGGTCAAAAAGACTCGTTGAGAGTAACTCCAGTGAACCTAAAACATCAAATGAAAACGTAAATGCGTCTACTTCGTCAACTGAGAGTTCACATGTCGTTTATGAAATTGGTCCATCGAATTCGTCCATATTAGCAGTAATTCCAGTAAATGCTTCTCCATCAACTGGGCCAAATGTATCAGCGGTTGGACCTTCTGATGCAGCTCCCTTACCAGAAAAGAGTTCCGCAGAAGATGAACACAACAGCTCTATGGCCATATTCTTTGTGTTATGTATCCTGGCATTAGGAATTTTGTTAATACATTTAATGTTACAAACTGGATTCTCTTATCTACCTGAGAGTGTTGTTATTGTATTTCTTGGAGCTCTTATAGGAATGATCATAAACCTTATGTCCATCAGAAATATTGCCAATTGGAGAAAAGAGGAAGCCTTTTCACCAACAGCATTTTTCTTAGTTCTTTTGCCTCCTATCATATTTGAATCGGGCTATAACCTCCATAAAGGAAATTTCTTTCAAAATATAGGATCCATATTGCTGTTTGCAATTGTTGGAACAGCTATATCAGCATTTGTTATTGGAGCTGGTATATATCTATTAGGACTAGCACAAGTAGTCTACAAGTTGAGTTTTGTAGAATCTTTTGCTTTTGGCTCCCTTATATCTGCCGTGGACCCAGTAGCTACAGTAGCTATATTCCATGCACTAGATGTAGATCCTGTCCTTAACATGTTGGTATTTGGAGAAAGTATTTTAAATGATGCTGTAGCTATTGTACTGACAACAGCTGTATTAGATTCTAATGATCCTCTCATGTCCACTGGTGAAGCAATCTTGTCTGCAATAAATCGTTTCTGGTTAATGTTCTTTGCATCCGCTGGTATTGGAGTAATGTTTGCATTAGTAAGTGCTTTGTTACTTAAACATGTAGATTTGCGTAAAAACCCTTCTTTGGAATTTGGTATGATGTTGGTCTTCACTTATGCCCCCTATGTATTGGCAGAGGGAATTCACCTATCAGGTCAGTATTTACAATTAATTTTTATTTTCAGTTATGGGTGATTCCACGGGCGTTTCAACCGTCAGTCAGTCCCTTGCCATAAATATTCAAGAATTAAGCTACAATAAGATTTAAACTCTATTAATTTTGACGACAAGTGTGAGCGCAGTATGCCGTCGCATTAAAATGTAATTCTTGTTGTAGCTCATTTCTTCAATATTCAGGACAACGGACTGACGGCAGTTGAAACGCACGCCCGTGGAATCACCCTTATGTAACATTATTATTGTTACATATTTAACTTTGTTTTAATTTTGCTTATTATTTAAATATTTTGATATTTCAGGAATAATGGCAATATTATTTTGTGGAATTGTGATGTCACATTATACTCATTTTAATTTATCAACCGTCACTCAAGTTACCATGCAGCAAACAATGAGGACATTAGCTTTCATTGCTGAAACATGCGTTTTCGCCTATTTGGGATTGGCTATATTTAGGTGTGTATTGTGCAAGTTATACAACATATTATTATAATAAATATTTAAAAATACTTAAATAAAAAATATGATTGAAATTTCTTTATTTTTTTCTTTATATAGAAACATTTACATGTTACTAAAAAATTTTTTTTTAATCCTACAGCTTTAGGCATCGTGTGGAGCCAGCTCTGGTAGTATGGAGTATTGTCATGTGTCTACTAGGTAGAGCTGCTAATATTTTCCCTCTGGCATTGTTATGCAACAAGTTTCGAGAACACAAAATTACAAAAAAAATGATGTTCATCATGTGGTTCAGTGGTAAGTTCATGTAGTTAATAAAATATAATATACATTAAAATAAATTTGTGTGTCTGTCTGTTTGTTCGACAAAGGTAGTTTGCGCCGACACTACTATAACATTTAAGTTAAAATTTGATACATACCTATGTATGTATGTATGTCACTCAAAGATGGATGTGAAACCAGATACCTATAATATAAAAAAAGCTTTGTACCATATTAAATGTAAAGTAAAATGTCTACTATAATATTATATCTATAAATTTAAAATAAACAGTCAGGTCGTATTTTAGGAAAATACATGAAAAATTGTATTTTTTTCCTTTCCCCTTATCACCAAAGGTACTAAGACTAAGACCTTTGGTGATAAGAGGAAATTATACTTTCGCTCACTAATAGGTATGCGAGTGCACATTGAGTGCGTATCAGTTTATACCTACTAGATTAAGTCAATTAGCTTTGTTTACATGTCCTTATCACTCACTATTAATGTATTTAATTAATTAATGTTCAAGTCTAGCTAATAACAAACCCCCGACATAAAAACTAAAAGGCCCTCTAAAAACTATAACAATAATAAAATCTTAATATTAGTTACCTAAGTATTAATATTTCTACAAAGAAAACGTCATGTCAGAGGGACCGCTTTTCATTTAGGTGTACATACTTACCTAATATTTACAATCTACTTAAACCTACGGTCCCCCCGACATGACGTTTTCTTTGTAGAAATATTAATACTTAGGTAACTAATATTAAGATTTTATTATTGTTATAGTTTTTAGAGGGCCTTTTAGTTTTTATGTCGGGGGTTTGTTAAATTTTTAATTTATTTTTTTATTTCATACTTTTTGTAAGTAGGTACGTAGGTACCTACTACATATTATTATTTTTAACTAATTTCCATTTCACTTGGAATTTCGTAATGTATATGTTATCCTCTTACATTTGATACCCCACTCGGGTATATTAAATTTGTCGACATTGGGCTTACCATTTACACTATTACTCCCCATAATTTTTGAACTACGTAACCGATTTTCATTGTCATTTCAATTTTGTAATGTACACGCGATCCTCTTTCATTTGATACCCCACTCGGGTATATTTGTAGACATTTGGCTTTCCATCCCCACTTTCACTCCCAATATTTTTTGAACGACTCAACCGATTTTCATTATGATTTCAATTTTGTAATGTACTCGTCACCTTCTTTCATTAGATACCCCACTCGAGTATATTTGTAGACATTTATTTTTACATCCCCTCTTTAACCCCCCCTAATTATTAAACTACTCAGCCGATTTTTATAAAACATAGCTAAGAACACTCCCGACATATACACCTTTCAAACAAAAAAAACAGAATCAAAATCGGTTCATGCGTTAGGGAGCTATGATGCCACAGACAGACACACACACACACACACACACACACAGACAGACAGACAGACAGACAGACAGACACGTCAAACTTATAACACCCCGTCGTTTTTGCGTCGGGGGTTAAAAAACGTAACACTGCGATGTTGGTCGCTCTTTTGGTACACCATACAACACCCCTCTAAGATATTTATTGTTCTTTTATTATTTTACAAATTTGGTTAATTATTATTAATAATATTCATTCATTATTATAATAAGCGGAGAGTATGTTATAGTGACTACCAACAGTGTCTCTGTTATTAGGATTTTTTCTAATTTCCTATTTTATTATTATACAATAATGTCTTCAGGGCTACGGGGAGCGATTTCGTATGCTTTATCACTGCACCTTGCGTTTTCGGATGAAACTCGTCACGTGATCATCACAACAACACTTATTATCGTCTTGTTCACAACATTGTTCTTCGGTGGATCGACAATGCCATTGCTCAAGTTCTTGAGGGTAAATTAATGCTACATTAAATATTTTTCTGTTTCTATAAGTAGTAACAATTTTCTATTCATACAGTTTTTTCTTCAAACATGAGTAGGTAAGTATTATAAAAATTGTAAATAAGATGCTTTATCCTTGATGATTTCTAATGCCATCACATTGTAATGAAACAACTATAACGGAATGAACACTACACAAGAAATTTAGTGTTAGGCAATCGTCAGCTCAGTCCGCTACGAATACGGAAACTAAAGTTTTCGAAATGACAGCAAATAAAATAAATTACGATAGTTAAATCTGTTATAGTTGTTTAATTTCAAGGCTTAAGTAGGTACCTAATCCTTAAACAAAATGTGATGGTAGACTCAGTATCCTATTATAGAATAACATTTGGTTCTGCCCTGGTTTCTTGGTCATATTTGATTCTTTTATTGCCCCTGCGACATAATTACTTAAAGATTAGATTAGATTCATTTATTTCTCAATTATCACACAACATAACATTGAAATGTACAATAACATGTAATCATACCGAGATCGTCAATACAAAAATAATAAGATTATAGAATAAAAACTCAAATGTCAAATGTCAAAAAATATTAAATGTACAAAATAGGTTTTTCTCACTAGTCGTCAAATAGTATACTTATAAGTACTTAATTATATATTACTAGCGACCCGCCCCGGCTTCACACGGGGGCTATAAACCTTCCTTAAGAATCACTCTATCTATTAAAAAAAACCGCATCAAAATCCGTTGCGTAGTTTTAAAGATCTAAGCATACATACGGACATACAGCGAAAGCGACTTTGTTTTATACTATGTATTGATATTAAAGTATCATTATGTATGATTGGATCTATTTGATATGTCACACCTAGTCCACAATCACCTTATGTAAAGACATGACGGATCCTTGAACTAGTTTGTGTTAAAAGGTATATAAAATATAATAAAGAAGAAAGTTTTGTTTGTTTGTATTGGAATAGGCTTTTAAACAACTGGACCGATTTGAAAAATTATTTGACTGATGGGTAGATACACTTTTTCCGAGTGACATAGCAGAGGCTTTATTACCTATATTTTGAAAAAAAAATAGGGGCGGGCCGCTATATTTTAATTTAATATGGCTTTAAAACAAATGTAACGTCAACAACTTAAATTATTTCGATAAATTAAACTGTCATTTGGTTTTACAGGCTAATAAAAAAGTTAAGCGATCACGATCGCTACGTAAACAAAAAGAAGTAAGTTTATCAAAGACCAAGGAGTGGGGTCAGGCCATTGATTCAGAACACTTGTCAGAGATAACCGAAGAGGAGTTAGAGGTAAGTGTTGCGATTTAGGTAGGTAAGAAACTTTCGGATTCGGCTTTGTGTATTTTCTGCTACCAAAATATAAAGCTTTGGATAGCTTAGATTAAAAGCGACCGGCGGAGTTAAGGTTCACACTTCGCTCTTAACTAATTTGTTGGCAATTGTTGGTAAGTACTTAATGAAAATCCTAAATAAATAAAACTTCTTACGTCGAGAATCTACCGAATTGTTTTATTATTTTACTAAAATTTTATGAATTGTTATCATTGGTATTGTCACTAAATCAAAATAATTTTAATGTGTAGGTACCTAAAACCTATTAGATATGAATGTGTAGGTAGATGGAAGTGCATCTTCGTGAAAGTGATTCTGGCAGTGCCCATGAGTGTTGATGTAGGTACTATATTTACTTTTCAGGTGAACTATTCGCATGCCACAAGGTTACGAGGCTTCGTGCGGCTGGACCTCAAATATCTGATACCGTTTTTCACCCGGAGATTTACGCATCAGGTAGTAAAATGTTATATGATTGCAAATTGTACAGTTAGGGTTTGTAAGAGTGTGTAGGTTGTTGACCACCTTGGCAGTATGTGGTTCTGACCGTAATATGTAATAATCCACTTTTATACACAATAAATTGTCTTCTTGTTAATATAGAACTAAATAATTAGTATTATTATTTTCTGATTGTGTATGATAATTAAGTAAAATATATTACCAGTAAGGGGTTTCAAAGCGATGAAATCCATTCATTTTGAATAGAATAGGTAGGTAATCTTAACTAATAATCCTTACTAATATTATAAATGCGAAAGTAACTCTGTCTGTCTGTCTGTTACGCTTTCACGCTAAAACTACTGGACCGATTTGAATGAAATTTGGTACAAAGAAAGTCTGGAGCCTGAGAAAGGACATAGGCTACTTTTTAACCGACTGCAAAAAAGGAGGAGTTCCATGCGGACGAAGTCGCGGGCAGAAGCTATATATTATAAATGCGAAAGTAACTCTGTCTGTCTATGTGTTACGCTTTCACGCTAAAACTACTGGTCCGATTTAAATGAAATTTGGTACAAAAAAAGTCTGGAGCCTGAGAAAGGACATAAGCTACTTTTTAACCGACTGAAAAAAAGGAGGAGTTCCACGCGGTCGCGGGCAGAAGCTAGTTTCTGTATAATGTGTTCCGTTTTACTTCTCTTATAGTGTGTACTCTGTTACATACTCCGTTTATTTCTGTGAGAAAATGCCAAGTCGGAGGTACTTAGATACGGCTTATCTCTCTTCATCGTATTTATATTATTAACTCACCATAAGTTTTTTTGATGAGATACATTCGTAGGTAGCTAAAAAATCGATCTTATTAAGTATACTTAAGGTTAAAGTATAATTATGATGCCAATTATTTACAGGAATTAAAAGACTGCAAAAGTCAGATGACAGATCTAACAAATCAGTGGTATCAAGCTATTAGAATTACAAATGATCGTGAAACTGACGATGAAGAAAGTTTGCAGCCAAGTTCCCTTTCGAACTCACGAGCCAGTCTACAACGCGGTGTATAGATAATGAGTACCTAATGAACATATAGACGAAATCCAATGCCAGGCATGTAAAAAAAAAATTCCATTGGTCTAACAATGATCTATTCAATATGAAATAGGATGTATAGAAACACTTATATAGGTAACCAATTCTATACATAGTTCGATTCTAGTATGGCCTTATGTACCTAATTACCTATTCTAGCGTACTTAATAAGAAGGTAATTACTGATTTGTTTGCACACAAATAGTATCATGAAAGTAAATATAATTTTTTATTTTATTATACTTACTTCACTACAAATTATTGTGATAATATAGTCAGTAACTGTGATAGCAGAAAATGAAGACGTATTTTTTTTTAGCATTTTAAAATTTGCTAAGTATTACATAGTTTGAATTACATTAAGTTTTAACTATCATTTATTGAAGTTACAAAACAAACGACTGTAACGTTTTTTTATATACTGTTTATTGCTGGACATTTTGCTGTATATTACAGCACTTAAACAGTGAATGTATGTAGGTATATTTGTATTATATTGTATTATATAAAGAAATAGTGTCCAGACATTATGTAAATGCAAATGTTACTGTCGGAATGCAATAGCGTAACTACGAGTACTTTGTTATCAAACAAAATAATATAGAATTTTAAACCCTATTGTGACAATGTGATACTTCAAACTAAGTGTTTGACACTTATTATTAGGTTGTATTTATTTATTTATAAAACATTTTTTATTGTTTGACTAATTTACGTACTTACGTATCTGTTATGGTTTTGTATGTTCCTTTAGTTATAATTTTATATAGGTATCTTCTATAATTTATAACCTATGCACAGTCAGCATCAAATATATATTGTAGCAGTCAAGGTGCATATTTATATTATATATACAATGTTGAGTGGATTTCAATATTTTTGACTGCCCTGGCTGCTACAATATAATATCAATAAATAATTATGACTTGATTGTAGCTGTTTTTTTTAGTTTCCTTCTCACGATTTTTAGGTATCTAGTCATCAAAAAAAAAATAATTAAGATTGTGACTTTGTCATCAAAACAATAATAATTGAAGGAATACTGAACTTACTGTGTATATGCATAACCTAGACTTATCATCATATTTGATAAACTACAAAAAACCATTAAAAAGTTTTTTCGTTTGAATATTTGGTCTTGGCATACCTTCAAAGCTTTGAATAAATTTAATATTCAAAAAGTAAGTAATAACAAATTTTATTGTTGGGTAAAAAATATATTTTTAAATTATTTTTGGTGATATTAGTTGACATGTTTATATATACTTGAGACAGCAGATTTCTGTACTATTGTCAAGTTGTTAATATATTTAATTTAGCATAATTGTATGGCCCAGTGTACCCAGTGTAATAAATTGATAACTGCAGTTAGTTTTAATATATTTAAAGATGTTAATTATAATATATGTTTTTTAATTTTATTCCTCTTCATTTTCCAAGTTAATGTGACTTCCAAATTTTCCATATAAATGTGCCTTTAATTCAGCCATCTGTGATTTTAACTCTTCACATTTTTCTCCGAGTTCACTTACTTCATTTTCCTTCTTTATCTTAAGTTCTTCTAATGATTTCTGAGAAGCAAATATACAACATAAACACACATTGAATATCTTACCAATCAATAACATTGTCTAATACACTCTCATCTCAATTATCTAATATTGACATGTTGTTCATACAATAATTTAACTATTCACTTAAAATATTATTAACTAAATATTACAAATGAAATCAACTAAAGCAGATCAATGCTATATAGTCTAAATAAACAATATGCAGAAATGGGTACAGTACATACTGTATTGTTTACATAAACAATACATTATTACGCAAGTGAAATCAGAAATTTAATAGGTATATCACCAACAGATAAATGAATGTACACACCAAAGTGTCTTCCAGGCTCTGGCATATAAAAACTTCACCGATGAGGTATGGAATTTTCTCTGATTCATCGACTAGGGTTAGTTCTTCAACCGCTTCTTCTAGATTTTTCATATCATTTTGAATCACTTTTAGTTCATCTTTATAATCATCCATTTTAGCATTGAGCCGAGCAAATTTATTAATTTTTTGTTGATCTTCGAATGATATATGAACATCTGAGTCCTAAAATATAAAGTTATTATTAAATCAGTACAAATCGACACAGGTGGTGGCTGAAGGAATGATAAATGATGTAGAGGCAAATTACCGGTCTAAATGTTCCTTTTCCTGAATTAGCCATCTTGAAAGTACCTTTCAGTCTTCAGAGTAGGATTATGATTATACGAAATTACTACAATTTCAATCTATATTGTTATAACCTAATATTTCAATTTTCAATTCGGATTCTGATGAGCTAGAATGTAATATGACAATCGAGTCAATTGACGTTTAAGCAGTGTTGCTAACTTGCTACTGGACTGGGAAATAAATAAAAATCTAAAACCTTGGAATGAAACAACTTTATTAACGGATTTAACTCGCGTATTTTTATTTTATTTAAGTTAAATTCGTTAATAGTTGTTTCATTCCTTATATTATATAATAGTTCTACAAAGAAAACGTCATGTCGGGGGGCCCGCTTGTCATTTAGGTGTTACTACTTAATACCTACAATCTACCTAAACCTACGGTCCCCCCGACATGACGTTTTCTTTGTAGAACTATTAATATTTACGTAACTAATATTAATTTTTTATTATTGTTATACTTTTTAAAGGGCTTTTAGGTTTTTATGTCGGGGGTTTGTTAAATTTTTAATTTATTTTTTTATTTCATACTTTTTGTAAGTAGGTATCTACTACATAAATTATTATTTTAAGTAGGTAATTTCCATTTCACATGGAATTTTGTAATGTACATGTTATCCTCTTACATTTAATACCCCACTCGGGTACATTTGTCAACATTGGGTTTACCATTTACACTTTTACTTCCCATAATTTTTGAACTACTCAACCGATTTTCATTACAATTTCAATTTTGTAATCTACACGTGATCCTCTTTCATTTGATACCCCACTTGGGTATATTTGTAGACATTTGGTTTTCCATCCCCACTTTGACACCCTATATTTTTTGAACGACTCAACCGATTTTCATTACAATTTCAATTTTGTAATGTACACGTGATTCTCTTTCATTTGATACCCCACTCGAGTATGTTTGTAGACTTTTATTTTTCCATCCCCTCTTTCACCCCCCCTAATTATTAAACTACTGAGCAGATTTTCATCAAACATAGCTAAGAACACTCCTGACATATACACCTTTCAAACAAAAAAAACAGAATCAAAATCGGTTCATGCGTTAGGGAGCTATGATGCCACAGACAGACACACACACACAGACAGACAGACAGACAGACAGACACGTCAAACTTATAACACCCCGTCGTTTTTTCGTCGGGGGTTAAAAATAGTCGTGGCAATACACCTCCTGACGGCCCGAGCCGAGGTGCGACCCCCTTGGGGGGCCCACGGGTCGGTCAGGGCTAAAGACCCTAAACCCAACCTAAAGGCTTAAGAGCCTCCTTTCAGGAGTCTCGCCACCCGTCCGGTTTTGCAGTGAAGGCTCATTAGCTGGCCAACTGCGCCCAGTATTCAGTTCGAAAAAAAAAAAATAATAATAAAAAAAAAAATGACGCACTAGTGTTGGAAATTCAAAGAGAAGCGTGAAATCAATATGTTTGGTCACGGAGCGAGGTCTGGGCGGCTGATATGTGTAGGTATCCTATCTTTATCAAAATACCTACCTATTGTATATTGTACTAGTTCCATAGATGAGAGGTGATATTATTTACCGTGAAATTAAGTAAATATGTACCTACTTGCTCAAAGAGCTCTGCTTATTAAAAAAGCGCACGTTGTAGCATAAGCAATAAGCGTTTAAAACGACTCGACTGATAGGTATGTCTGTCTAGGAACGAGGTGTAATAGGGGGTGAAATTGACTCTAAAAGTGTCTTGGTCACCAAGGATGTCTTGGTCTTAATTCTAAATACCTAGACGAAGTCGTGGGCAGTAGCGCCAGTAGCTGTAGATATCTACGCTTATAAATATGTAGGTAAACGTCTAATGCTCAAAATGCCTATACCTGCCTAACTATATTGACTTTATGTACGGGGGCCAAAAACTGATATACCCAGGGTACTTATTACTATGTGGTATCATTACTGGAAAACCGACACGATAATATCACATTCTCAACTAGTACCTATAGAAGGTACAGGACAGTTACTTAAATAATTTTCATTTAGAATAACAGAAGGCGTCCAATTTTCGTATAACACTGTATTATTTACTTTTAATTACCTTAATTTCTACAAATGTACCCGTTTCGTCTTTATTAGGCAAAACATCATCGTTAAAATATATCTATTTAACAAAAATCTTAACAGTACTGATCGGTTGTTCTAGTTCGGATTAACATCTTTATTGTAGTGTCACCTAAGCCGGCTAGGCGCCTGTGTGCTGCGCCAAAGGCCCGTGTCCTCCTCTCCTCGGGCCGCCGAGCGCCACGGCCCCACCACGACTGCGCCTACGCCGCGACCGTTCACTTGCGCACTTCCACTTCGAACGTCAGACATCGTGCGCGCAACACGAACCTTGATTTACTAGTGATCAGTATTACCCTGTGATGGAGAAAGAGCATCAGCCAGACTCGATGGCTACCATCACCATGAAACCGGAATACCCCCCCTCCGAAGTATACAGCGCTTCGGAACCCCCACCGGTACGTATATTTACCGGTTATCTCTTTTGAATGTTAACCATGAATCTAGCCGATTTATTTGCAGGTTTGAGCCTGAATGGTTATAAAACAATTGGGTTATGGCGGTGTTAGGTACCTATTTATAGTTTATCTGTTTATGATTTTTATATACCTACCTGCCTAAGAATAGGTGGAGATAAATTTCAAGCGAGATTGCAATTAGGTATCCAGTAAACCTATTTGACAGCGCGAAAGCGCCTTTCTCTTAAACTGTGGCTGCAGCTGACGTGTTAGTACCATTTTGTTTGTAAACAACGATTTAAATGTCCTTGGCACGTACTCATTTTGATACCTAGTTGGTACCATTCTAAAATACGTTTCAGTACCTACCTATTAAAAAATCTTATTCTTAACTTACTTAGTTGACTCTAAATAGACGTCATACAGGTATATTATAGCCTTGGAGGTAGTATGAAAGAGTACCTACCTAGTCTATTCATTCGCAAAAGCCTTATAAGTCTCTCGACTTATGTAGAGCAAAATATCTACAGAGATATTTATCTCGGATTCCTTAAAATATCGTAGGTAAGTATTTATTTATTTTTATGCCGGCAAATACTTATACTGTTAGGTAAATATTTTGCATACATACCTAGTTCTGTTCAAGGTATATAATATAATAAATATTATTCATATAATATCTACCTATTAATCTATGAGGTAAATCAATTAACAATGAAAATATAGATAATCGTTAAACATTATAGGCAGTTACTTACTGATAAAAAGAATTTGTGAAGTTAAATATAAAGTGGTATATAAGTACGTACCTAAGCCATTTATTTTTTTATACTACAGGTTCTCATTATGTCGTAGGTAGAACACTTTAAGGCAAATTGTCTCCATTTGTAGAGTCGTCGGCGTCCTCCATCGAAGCGAAAGTAGCGACTGTCGGGGTCGAGCTGGATCTCTTTTGTTGTTCGTTCTACCTCATCGGAGTTTACAGTTTTAATTTATTTATTTTTAACAGCATATGCTCGCGACTTCATCTTCCTTTTATTACTTAGTATTTCGGAGGTAATAAAATTAAAGATATTTCTCCTTTTCGTCCCATTAAAGGATGATACCTGTTACAGAAGCCGTCCGATATACTTAAACACGAAACCGGGTCAGTTCAGCTTTCGCATTTAAAATATTACCTACTAGCGGCCCGTCCCGGCTTCGCACGGGGGAACTTCAGATTTTTTTAAGGCCTTAGAAACGATACTTTTCCCCCGTTTTTGAAACATTTTCGGTTACTGCTCCGCAACTATAAGACCTAGCGTGATATTATATAGCCTATGTTACTCGGGGATAATGTAGCTTTCCAAAGGTGAAAGAATTTTTGAAATCGGTCCAGTAGTTTCGGAGCCTATTCATTACAAACATACAAAAATACAAAAATACAAAAATACAAAAATACAAATCTTTCCTCTTTATAATATTATATATAATATATATATATATATATATATATATATATATATATATATAAGTATAGATATAGATTAGGATTAAGTAGGGATTACTGATCTATGTCTAAAGTCGACAGCGAGTATGAACACTTTCCTATTTACCTTATTAGGGCTAGTTGAAAGAGAGTTTAATGATTTAATCATTCATATCGTCATTATAATAATATGTAGGTTCATTATAATAATGTTTGCAAGGGCGGTAACGTGCGTGCATGTGGATAGATGAACCCTCGCATCGGCAAAACTTATATTGTATCTTGTTTTCCAGACGAAAAAATCCCTAAGGAATTATGGCTGCACCACGGCTATACATTAGAGGCAAATGACACGCGATTATAGTGACGTAGCCACGTAAATGTATTCTTAAGCGTTCCTTTCCGAGAACTGCGTCAAGTATGAATGTGGGAAATTCATTGTTCTATTGTCCCTGGCTATCCATTAACATGATCACTTAACACGATCCTGCATCCTACTTACATTTTTATACATTTGTAAATAAAGTAGGTATCCATACAAAATGTTTCGTACTGTACCTACTAAAATAATATAGGTAACAAACGACTGTCAATAATTTCAATAGGTAGGTAATAATAAATTATTATATTATCAAGTAAAATTTATATTAGAACAATTGATCAAATATAAGCACAGCAGAAGTTTTTGCAGGCCCCGATGCACGTATGGAAACCACTGTGTGGCAACGTAAATTAGTTTTGGAATAAAACAACTATAACCATGAGTAAATCCGTTATAGTTGTCTCATTCCAATGTGTTATAACCGCGAAAACATCAGAATATATAAATTACCTATACAGTATATACCTACCTACTTACTTTAATTTTACGATTTCTTACTAAGTAACTTGTACTAGGTACTAGAATTTTCAAAAGAATTACTATCGCGTGCACATGTTATCTCTCAGACACAATAGATATGTATTATAGTTATTTCTTTGATGGAATAAGTATCCCAAGTAACTATGTGTTATTAGTCGTTTTTCAATGTTTTGTTACTTTAGTTACGTATAGTAACACTCGAGAAATATATATGCCCTATATAGTATCCACGGTGGGAATAGGTCCCCACCCTTCTTTCCGACCAGAACGTAAGATTTTTTAGACAAAAATAATATAAGTAATGATAATTCATGTCAGTAATTTATAAATTACCGCACGAAATAGTAAAGTAGGTGTCAGACAGCAATCAGTGAATATAAAAAGGATTTTTAATATTTACCTATATCCTTAATCTTGTTTATAGAACTATACCTACTAACGATATTCATACAAACAGAAATATAAATTATGTTTATCCATAAATGGTTACATTCCTATCAGAAGATTTTCCACTCTACAAACCCCATGTTTAATTGTTTTTATTTATGTAGTTAGTTAGGTACCTACGCGATTTGATTTGTAATCCCTAAATTAGGTAGATAACTAATGAATGTAAATTCAGTTGGTGTTGTTTTATTATGAATATAAAGTACATTTCAATTTAATGCATTGAGCATAGAGGCATAAAGTAGGTTTTTTGTCTAGTATTGTTGTCGAAGAGTTATCATAAAAGTGACCTAACGCTTTGACAGTTATTTTCTGTTAAAAAATAGGAAGCTGTGGTACTTACCTAAGTTTGTACTTTTTTGGTAGGTAGGTACGTGTTTTTTTTGTAAGTCCCTATCTTTCAAATCTTACATGCGTCATCAATCTTGCGTGCATTCCGTACAGGTCCAAATGGAGTGCCTATAGATCCTGCTGCGGTATTATGTGCACTCTCCACTGCACGTACTATGGGATATCCTCGATATGAGAAAGAGCACAGATGAGAATTTTTAGTTAAGTTACAAATTACAAATATATTGTATGAAACATAGGTAACTACCCATGTAAATAAAAGTGAAGATTCTACGCAAAAACTATTAGCTTTACGTAAGCTGGCAGTTTTGTAATAGTTACCTACCAGTTGAACTGTCCGGAACAAATGGATATTCGCATGGACAGACGGAAACTGTTATGTTACGGAACAGTAGGTACTTGTATAATAGAAAATAGTTTACTCTAAGGACGTCCAAGAAGTGGGCATTAGTTGCCTAAATTGTAGTTGTAAAGAAGTTTGCATTTAAGAAAGATGATGGATTTCTCGAGTGCAGTCTTGTAAGCACTTTCACTGTCCTCGCCGCCCGCCGCTCTAACCGACGGACCCTGCACTACCTACGCGTTATGTAACACTGCAAGTCTGCGAATCCGATTTGGGGCTGTTAGTAAACCTTACTTCATTAACTTTGATTCGCTAAATGGTTGGTCTGTGTTTCACGCATCAAGTGAGAATTACTTGCCGTTAGACACTGTGATTTAGGACAAGGTGTATTTATTGAATTCTTACTAAGAGAGGGGATGACTTAGGTACTTGTAGTTTTAACTCCTATTCAGTAGGTATCTACGTGACAATGGTTTTCTATGAGAGCGTAAATACTAAAATCATATTAATTTTGTCTTCCTTATAAATAGAAGACAATTCTGGACAGGTAATAAAAATAGGAAGGTCATAGTCATGAAAAATATGCGACACTAACAATCGAAAAAACAATGTGATGTACCTAGTTCCTAGGTATTTCTATTCAACCAAAATGGTTTTGACAATGTTAAGAGGGTCTGGCAATAAAGAATACCTAAGCAAGTACCTAATAATAATTTGTACCTACATACAAATTATTATTAACTACTATATAATTATACTTATAGTAGGTAATTAAACACTTAATATTTCCTTTTTTTTACGTTGCTTCAGATTTTCAAAAGAAAGTAGACGGAAATAATTCTCTTTGATATCTCGAACCAAACAATCGGGAAAAAACATGGCTTACCACTGGCATAAACATATCTTGTCTAAGTATATAAAAGAATTTTAAAATAATTATTAAGTAGGTACCTAAATCAAAAAAATAACAATACTCTCAAAGAACATTACCAAAAGTATTCAAAAACTCTTAAAAAATGTACCTACCTATAGGTAAAAAAATCTACAAAAAATGGATGAATAAAACAAAAGCTATGTGGAATATAATTAAACAAACAACGTGCATAAAACCACTACATAAATACAACATTAATAACACATGCAAAAAACATGTCAATTAAAGATGAGAATTTTTAGATATTACCTACATGCCCTCAATGAATCCCTACTAATATTATAAATGCGAAAGTAACTCTGTCTGTCTGTTACGCTTTCACGCTAAAACTACTGGACCGCTTTAGATGAAATTTGGTACTTACAAAGAAAGTCTGGAGCCTAAGAAAGGACATAGGCTACTTTTTAACCGACTGCAAAAAAGGAGGATTTCCACGCGGACGACGTCGCGGGCAGAAGCTAGTCTATACTAATCTATACTAATATTATATAGAGGGAAGATTTGTATTTTTGTATTTTTGTATATTTGTAATGAATAGGCTCCGAAACTACTGGACCGATTTCAAAAATTCTTTCACCTTTGGAAAGCTACATTATTCCCGAGTAACATAGGCTATATAATATCACGCTAGGCCTTATAGTTGCGGAGCAGTAACCGAAAATGTTTCAAAAACGGGGGAAAAGTATCGTTTCTGAGGCCTTCCGTGGCGTGCGCTGAGCATATAGTTAAAGTTATACAAAAATGCTTTATGGGTAAATTGTTCATCTTAACATTATCTTTAAAAAAGTCCGCGAGAGCATATGTCTATCTTTTATAGTTTACCCATAACAATCGTAAAACTATGAAAAAAATCTTAAGTCCACCCGTGCGAAGCCGGGACGGGCCGCTAGTAGTGAATAAATTCAATTAACATTTTGCTTCAGTTGGTTTATCTCTTAGTAACGATACTGTCAACCCAAAGCAGAGTCCAATCTATTGCCACCTCGTATCTCGAGGGCCAGCATACTGAAAATTCTATATATATACATACGGACCTCTGAACATAAAATCTTCACCGTTATCCAAAAATTCCCTAATAAATACAGCTGTGGCGTTGACGACATCCCTTCTATCATTTTTAAAGTTTGTATAACTGAACTAGTTCCGCCCATAACCGCATTAATTAACCAGTCTATTGATCAATGCGAATTTCCAGATAAATTAAAAATAGCTAAAATAAAGCCCTGTTTTAAAAAAGGCGGCAATTATAATGACCCCATTCAGTATAGACATTGGTCTAATTTTGGTATTAATATCTAATATAGATATTATTATTAGTAAGCTACTGAGCTTTATTACCAGTAATTTCTAAAATATTTGAAAAATGTATTGCAGATCGTGTCTACAATTTCCTTGAAAAACTTAACTTGTTAAACGAACATCAGTACGGATTCAAAAAGAAAAGCTCATCAACCTTACCTGTATATAATTATATCCAAGGGATTTTAAATAAGTACTCAACGAGATAAACATTACGCTGTGGGTTTACTCCTGGATGTGTGGAAGGCGCATACAGAGTCTTACATAATATTCTTTTATACAAACTTGACCGCATATGTATCCGAGGCCAGGTACTCAAATGGTTTGAATTGTACCTAACAGACAGAAGACAATTCGTGCAAATTGACAATTTAAATAACCAGACCAAACAACTTCAAAAATACTACAAGTCAAAATGACTGCCAACTGACCGATCCATCCCCCAGGGAAGTGTAGATACTTGGGTTGTGTGCTATTTTTAATACACATTAATGATCTTGGTACCTAATGTTATTTATACTTAATAGCAATGATCTATGTATACTTTTTGCTGATGATGTGTCCTTCTTGTTTAAGTACAATAATTTAAATAGTGTTTCTCACATAAATCAAATCTTTAATTGCATAACATATTTCTCGTCTTATTAAATATTACCTACCCATTTACCTAACAATATTATAGTTGCAAATAAAGAAATTAAGAAATAAAACAATAAAGAAATAAAGATACGACTTATGGTCGATTACGTACTAATTAATAACCGGAAATTCTCAAATCCGATTAGTAGGTATTGTATCATGAATCCAAACAACAATTATATTATAGATTCTGTAAATTTATTATTCAGTGTAAGTTTACTAAAAGCAAACGTTTTTGTTAGGCGACTTTTATTACTTAATTTTTTTTATGTACATTACCAACAAAAAAAAATATATATTATTCTTTCTCTTTGCAAATAATATTTTCATAATTGTTTTTGAAGTTCCATTAAACATTATTTTAAAATCTTAATTTTTAAAACATCACGGTTAAAAATAACCAAGATATTTTCTAACTTCACGAATTCATCTGAATTATTATTTTCTTATTTATTGATACAGAGGATCTCAAACTCTTTTGTTCCATAGACCACTATTTAAATTTTCCTGGATCTGGTGGACTCTCTGCAGTTACAAAAAAAACATTGAAGAGAGAGATAGATAGGGTTAATTGTTTGAAAATAAAGTCGACTAAATAAATTTTAATCAAATTTAATTTTTGTGAGTGGACGTCAAAAAAATCAAAGTTGGCCAATCGCAAAAGTAACTTCATCCAACTTTACTTTCTTGAAATCTCAGTGACTCACAGCACGAGAACCAATCAATTCTCACAAATTTTATGTAGAAAATGTCCTACTCGGAGTGGTAAAAATAAAAATACATAGTATTATGTAGTATATTTCTTGTGTGTATATATAAATTATTATTTTTATGTACCCCCTTACGATTGTGGACCCCCATTTTTGGTCATGCCCAGCGTAGAACTCCGGCAAGTCTCCCGTCGACCCGTGGGGGCCTGGACCACTTTGGAAATTACTGTTATAGACGATAAGCTAACAAAAGTTCGCCGTAGAATTGATTCAAAATACTAGTATGAAGTATGGGACGTTTCATTGAATGTTTCTTTTGAGATAGGTACCTATTCGCGTTATATTTGTAGCTATTGTAACTAGATATATTCGACGTTTTATATGTATTAATGATGTTTATTTTTATCAGGCGTATCGTCATAGACCGTCGTCATCGGTGCAAATCGCGAGGATCGCTGCGCTGACGGTGGTGGCTGCTTCATTCATCCTGGGCTCCTTTATCCTGGCCTCCAGCTGGATCTCGGCCCGTGCATCCTGCCATCAGCTGGAACAGCTTGATGCTATGCTGGACAAGGAACTAGCCTTGGAAGGCCGATCTTACGGAAATGATGGACTTGTTGCTGTGAGTACAACATTAAATCTTATTTATGTTAAGTGCTATAAGAGCGTGTAATAACGAAGATATGTACAGTAGAATCCGTTTAGTATGACTCCGTCTATATTGACCAACCGTTTATAATGACGTAATTACATAATGAAGTTTGGTTACATACAAAATTCCTTGTAAAAAACTCGGATATAATGACTTTGCTTACAGTGACATTTCGCTTATTATGACCCATCTTTATTAAATTATGTCGGTTATAATGACAGATTCTTTGTTTATTCCCGACGACGTTCGGCGAATGATCAATATGTTTTGAATCTCTGTGAGTAATTTACATTTGAAGGCCACCCGTTGTTATTAGTATCTAATCCTGTGTAAAAAAAGGTCATTTCAACACCTTAAAGCATTTAGGTATAATGAGGAGAAAGGTCCAATAATATTCGGATTAGAAAATGGCGAAATATACATAAATACGTGTACCTATCCTAATGCAATTTTATATTAGGACTCTTTATCTATTTAAATACCTACAATAGGTTTTTATTACAAAAAGTTTTGTATGACGTCCGCTTATTATGACGTGATTGTCAATTCCCTTCGATGTCATTATAAACGGATTCCACTGTATATTATTTAGATATTGATGTGTAACTAGGTAGGTACCTACCTACAAGATCATGTCTAGGTACTTCTATTTTAACAACATTTACTTTTAGTTGCTCAAAAATAATAATACAACACTTTTGTGACCACACAAGAAATATTAAATAGTGTGACTAATTCGTGCATCTACGTACTTGTTTACTTTGTCCGTTTTGTATTCAAAGGATGTAACAGACGGAACAATAAGTGAACTTAAAATAACGTACTATCGTCTTTTAGTTGTCAACCTTCAATGTAGCCGTATACGAGCTTTTTTAGAATGCCTTTTTATATAAGTATAGCTACATTAAAAGTGACTACTACTTTTGTGCTTCTTTTATTTAATAGGTACGATCGCTCGATCGATTCGGGCTCGTTTTCAAAGGAATACCTACATCCGTAATATTTACCTGGGTAGTGTAGTATTTGTTTGCTGGAGTTGTTATGTAATAGTTACTATTCTGTCACAGTTCTATGAAGTACCTAAATATGTACACAATATAAGTAGGTAGTGCCTAATGATTGCGCTCACACGGAGATGTAAAGTTCGAGTCTCAGCGACTGGTTCACCTTGAATCTCTTCACGAGTTACGCAAAGATGCGATTCCATGGGTAAACTTTTATGGATTCGTTTCTTTTGGTGGTGCAGGATGATAGAAGGCCAAACATTTAAAATTATCATTTAAATTCACGTTTATTACTAAATATGCAAGAGGCATAATTATTTATAAAGGTCATTCTTATTGTGCATTGCCTAGGTTTTCGAAATGACTGATAGATCTTTCGTATGTGGCAATAATTGAATTTTGAAAATATTCGTTTTATAACGACATTCGTCATTTGTTCTTGTATTTTTAACCCCCGACGCAAAAACGACGGGGTGTTATAAGTTTGACGTGTCTGTCTGTCTGTCTGTCTGTGTGTGTGTGTGTGTGTGTGTGTGTGTGTCTGTCTGTGGCATCATAGCTCCCTAACGCATGAACCGATTTTGATTCTGCTTTTTTTGTTTGAAAGGTGTATATGTCGGGAGTGTTCTTAGCTATGTTTTATAAAAATCGGCTCAGTAGTTTAATAATGAGGGGGGGTTAAAGAGGGGATGTAAAAATAAATGTCTACAAATATACTCGAGTGGGGTATCCAATGAAAGAGGGTGACGAGTACATTACAAAATTGAAATCATAATGAAAATCGGTTGAGTCGTTCAAAAAATATTAGGAGTGAAAGTGGGGATGGAAAACCAAATGTCTACAAATATACCCGAGTGGGGTATCAAATGAAAGAGGATCGCGTGTACATTACAAAATTGAAATCACAATGAAAATCGGTTACGTAGTTCAAAAATTATGGGGAGTAATAGCGTAAATGGTAAGCCCAATGTCGACAAATATACCCGAGTGGGGTATCAAATGTAAGAGGATAACATGTACATTACGAAATTCCATGTGAAATGGAAATTAGTTAAAAATAATAATATGTTACAAAAAGTATGAAATAAAAAAATAAATTAAAAATTTAACAAACCCCCGACATAAAAACTAAAAGGCCCTCTAAAAAGTATATCAATAATAAAATCTTAATATTAGTTACTTACCTAAGTATTAATATTTCTACAAAGAAAACGTCATGTCGGGGGGACCGTAGGTTTAGGTAGATTGTAAATATTAGGTAAGTAAGTAAGTACACCTAAATGAAAAGCGGTCCCTCCGACATGACGTTTTCTTTGTAGAAATATTAATACTTAGGTAAGTAACTAATATTAAGATTTTATTATTGATATACTTTTTAGAGGGCCTTTTAGTTTTTATGTCGGGGGTTTGTTAAATTTTTAATTTATTTTTTTTTTTATTGTGACTTGTTAGCGGAAAACATATTCAACAAGTTCAAAAGTATAAATTAAATTGTTAAAAAATGGTTGGACAAACATCCAAAATATGGGAAAAAGTTTCGGAGCGGCGCTATCTTATTACACTTATAAGGCGAAAGTTAGTGAATGTGGATGTTTGTTATTTTTTCACGCAAAAACTACTGAAGGAATTTGATGAAATTTGTGATAATATAGTTTATACATCAGAATAACATATAGGGTATATATTATATACCGACAATACGTAAAGTACCTACTCATCGTGCGCAGTCGAAGTCGCGAGCTGAAGCTATTAAGGGGATAAAAAGGACTTCTCACTTGACTTTAGTTATAACGTACCTACATTGTAACATGGAAACGTTTACGAGGAAGCGATTACCCGTTTCTGAAGTTACATCATCCGTACCGGGTGCAGCAAACTGAAGTACTTAAGTCAAAAGTCACCGTGGGTCGATAAGTTCCTTCTAAAATAAATAGTTCCAGTTATTATAAATCTAACTCGTGTCAGCGGTATACCTAGCGAAAGTTGCGGCCGGCGTGGTGGTCGTTGAACCCAGTTGAGCGAATCACGGTGCATCTTCGACATATTATAAGGAAATACATGCGTTTCGAATATAACACTAACTCGTTACCCTATGAGTCAATGAGAAAGTGATTTTATTTGTATAAGAGGTTGTACAAATCACGATATGCAATGAAAATTGAAAAAACATGCTAAATTCGACGTGATGAGGAAAATACATAAAAATACTTTTTGAATGGTTAAAAGTATATATTAAATGCGATAATAACATTAAATAAAATGCATATTACACTATGGGCAGTGTCACAACGTCTAACCCTAAGTAGGTTTGATTAAATTATAAGTTTTTCCTCACTGACATTATTTAAGTAGGTATCTGATAAGAGAGTTAGTATAGTTAACTTTCGATATGGTGTCCGGGCGGACAGTTATTTTTCACAACAAACACTACTCACACTCATTGCATTCACGCCTTTGTATTACACACTCACATGTCAACAGTCTCGCATTAAGCTTACAATGTGTCTAGTTCTCGTTACAGTTATCTGTGCATAGATTTGAATTTGTTTTCATATTTTAAAAAGGTCATATATACTTTCTTTTCCTCTTTCAATACTGTTTAGTCTTGACTGTTGGAGGTATTCAAATTTATTGTAATGCTAATATTCTGCTATCCCATGAGTTGATCATGTAGTTTTGTGCAATACTGGCAGGTTACATTAAAGTATCAATTACATCAGTAGGTTAAAATACCTAGATATTGTAAAGGAGAGAAAACTTCCACGTTTTGTAATTGGTGGTATATATATTATATGGGTTCGTATTTACGCATATATATAGTTATTTATTTTAAATTTGTAAACTTAAAAAAATCGACCTATTCGTATATGTAGATACCTACCTAACAGATATACCTAGGCACATGTGAAGTTACGTATATTTTTAATTTGGATGTAAAAAATATACAATACCTAATACTTTAATGGGTATTTACGTTCCTATACAATCAAGCCACGTCAGAATACTGCGTTTGAATAGTTTTTCTCGCAGTTTAAAAATAAGTCTTACTTAGCTCATAATATTTTAGGTTGCCTTTGTTGGAATGTAAACATTTAAGAAGCGTTAAGTCCTTGAATCGTCCGCCATGACCGAATGCATTGTAAATTTATTCATACCTGCCCGAGTAAACGGTACAAGGTAACTTTTCAGTTAATTAACTTTCGTTAATAAACCCATAAAATTATTTTCAGTAATTAAATATAAACCTACTTAATAAATTATAATTTAAAAATAGTTAGGTAATTATAGTTGTGGTTGTCGTTGTTATTGTGCGTAACTATACCTATAGCAGCCTAGTTAGAAATCGTAATTAATGGAGAAATACCTATCTATAATAATTTCCAAGCAAAACATCGAATTGAACAAAGGTAGAGCGATTATATACAGCGATACTCAAAGATAATAAAAAGGAAATATATTGAGGCGACAATTTGATTATCGTTTATTCAGTTTTTGAATTTTATGGAGCACCAGATTACGATTCCATTTTATACTTACCTACTCGTATGTATGACATAGAATTGTTTTACGTTTGATATTGGCAAAATCGGTTAAAATTAGGTAAATATTCCCAATAAGGAAAACTTGATCCATTAATACTAGACTTTGGATAAATAGGTATATCAAAAGACAATATATAAGTAAACTCCACACAAACCATTTTCAAAATTTCAAGTTCAGTCTTTTTTATTGCTATTTTGATGGCAAAAATGCCGTTGGTAAGATATGAAAAATATATGTTTTAAAGAATATACTAATGTACTTGGGACTTTCTGAATAAATGTATATTCATATAGATTTGTTATTATAAGCGTACTGTAACAGATATGTAGGTACGGATGAACGGAAGCGGGCGATTTTCCGCGCGCACGCGTACCACAGCGATCTCGAGTCACATCCGTCCACCGCGTCCCACCGATGCAGTAATCAAAGTAATTAATGATTACAGAGATGTAGTCAATTTCATAGGATGATATGACTTTTATAGGGGTCTGCATAGGTATTCACTAAAATAATTAAAAATGAATATGCTACGAAGTTCCATAATCTGTACATTTTTATAAATGCCTAACTATGAAAATAATTGAGTGACATTTCTTAAATTCTTAAAACGTATCAACACCCTGCAGACCTAATCGGGAACGCAATAGAAATTTAGATAAATAAAAATATATTGCTTAGCAACATGGAGGAAGCATTATTTTTAGAGACATTGCACAATGACATAGAATATATAGGGACTTATCGCTTTTGAAGCTGCTATTGCGAAGATAATGAAAATGATTCACCACATGATACTTAGGTACGTGAAATTCATAAAGAGAATTTTAACTAGAGAAACTAATATTTTTTTGATATGTAATATATTGTTATGCCTACTTAACAAATTTTAAATTGCAGTGGCTTAATGTGATTTCCAGTCGGGTAACACACTCCACATCCTGTCAGTCAATTCTGTAGAGGATGTTCTAATTATCAAAGTTTTCTGTTTGATCGGCTTTATCTTGTTGCGATGAGGACTCCCCTCATCCACACTTCCTTATTTCTGCAAACTTAGTTGAGTTTGTTTACCTTTGAGTTGACTCTAGCTAGAGTCAAGAGTAAACTTTCTAACTTGTTATTAATTGGTTCTTTATTTTTATTCTGGACGTTATTTATATTCGGGCTTTATTTAAGGCAGATTTACTTATTAGAAAAAACCATAACGGATTTAATTATGCTGACGTTTCTAGAAATTTTCAGTTTTCATTTTCATAGCAAATGAGCTGACGTTCAACACTGCTGAATTTCTATACCTATACCCTCTTTCTCTTCTTGAAAGTTATAGGCGTTACATATATTTTTATCATTGATTTAACATTGTTATCGTAAATTATTACAAAAATGATATTAACATATTTTCCATAGATACATCACATTTCTACTTTCGCAATAATTTTCTAGTAATATTGGTAATGGCGATTTACATTATGGCACAAATATTTAAAGTGTGTTGAATTCGTCATATACCTATATATACGAGATGAGAAAACATGTCGATGATATCTTGCTGCAAGTTTCTCTCTGTAAAAGGTGTAATTTCCTCGTTATCACGCAATGTTTGAAGCAGACGTCAGCGGCTAAACGCCATAAATGTTTCGTAAAACCAGTAAAAGTGTTGTGGGCGTAGTGCACAATGCGACAATAGTGCCGGCAACGTAATCACCGTTTTCTATCGGTTTGGTTGCGGTGTCGCGCTCCGCTGCTCCTCATAGCCGTCGTAGCTCGTCACTATATTTTCACACTGTTCGCTTCATCAACAGAAAGCTGGAGATTAGATTTTTCACTCATTAACCTAAACGCCGCCAATAGCTATTGAAAAAAGTTCCAAAGTCGATGAATTAAATTATCATAAAATATTAGTAAAATATTTTTTCTTTTGTTTATTAAACTACGCTCGCTACTATCGCTCTACTACTAAAGTTGACGGATGAGTAGTCTGGCAGTAATACCATATATTGTGTGTAAATCGAACACGAATTATAATTTTCGGTCTATATAATAATATTTTGTTTGGCTAAGCATCAGCCCTATCGCAATACATGTTATTGAGTTTCGTCTAATTAATTTCCCACAGTACCAATGACAGTAAAAATTAGGTAACCACTTAAAAACAACCATACCAAAGTAATAATCGGCGATGCTTGTGAGGCCGCGTGACCTTGCACTTCTTCAATGTGTTTTTTAAACGCTTTGCATGATTGCGCTGACTCTAGTGATTACCCAGTAAGAATACAGCAATTGTTACGAACAATGACTAAGCTCTAGGTATGTACTTAGGTACCTATCTGTCAGCTATATGGCCACGTTAACTGCATATTTTCTTATATACAGGTAGTAAAACTAACGCAGCTAGGTAGATACCGCCCATTTATCCGCCATTTTGTGATGAGAGATTTGATGTTTATTGCGCTAAACTAAAAGTGAACGGTGCCTGCGAGAAATGTTTTTGCTGTTTGACTCTGTCGCAATAATTTGGATTTAAGTACTTAGGTAGTACAACAAATGGTTGATAAAAAAACAGTTAAGTAAGTTGGTACCTCTTCAAATATGTGTATAAATATAGGTAGGTACTAACATATTTTTAGTCTTCATAGTCATTAGATACTTTGATGAACATGAAACCAAAAATATTAATTTGTCTATACATACTTATACTTATAATATACTAAAGAGGAAATGTTTGTTTGTTTGGATTGAATAGGCTCCAAAACGACTGAACCGATTTGAAAAATTCTTTCACTGTTGGGAAGGTACACTATTCGCTATATAGGGATCCGGGTTAAGCTGGGGCGGACCGTTAGTTTCTTATATTTATTCATTTCTTAGTAGCTGAACATATCAAAGCAGAAATATTATCATAGGCTTGCTTTATTTATAAAACTCTTGTTTTACTCTTGCACCTAATACTAGTTGGGAAGAGTATTTTCTACCTATTTAGGAACATAAACTTCAGGTATTTATTTTTGTTCTTTTTATTAGTGAAGACATGACAAAGTAACTTGTGGCTTTAAATTGTGTTATTTTCCTACAATAAACCGTAACAAAACCAGTTTTGTGAGCATTATGCTAATCGACTTGAGGGACATGACGACATCCTAATTTTCTAAATGTTGTATTAAATCGGTTCACATGCGTGATACAGTAGGTATAATTCTGATCACTATATTTCTATATAATTAATATTAGACATTACTAGCCAGTATATTCTTGTTACGATAGGTAATCATAAGTATTTTAACTGACCTATCATCATGTTTAGTGCTTTAACTTTTATTTCACAGACACGTACGTATAGGTAGGTTACCTATCTATATCTTTTTTGTTATTTATTTACTTAGGTATGAATAATTAATAACCAAAGAAATTTAAAAAATATATAGTTATATGAAACTGAAAGTCTTCATTCTTGTTGACTTTTTACTTGTACTATGTACCCACTAAGTACCTAAGTACTTACTATGATGACCTTATCTATTAAACAACATAAACCAATAACTTCCTTTTTTAATTTATTTAAACATATATTTACAATAATACCAAAACGACAGAACGCCATCTTGATACTTTTTTTTTATAGGATGAGCCTTTGCCAATCGCGAATGCTCATGCGCTGCATGGAGTGCCACCCCCTGCGGCGTCCATGGCTGCGCCGGCGCAGCACGCCGAGCCGGCCCTGGCATCCAGCCAGACTAAAGATGATGCACTCAACCATGCCGAATCTAAGATCGACGAGGACAAACTACAGGTACTTACTTATAACAATAATAACCTACTTAATTCACGTTTTCAGCTTATTAAAACAAGAATTATATGAATACTTACTTAACCTGCTACTTCAGATTTCAACAGTTTACCCAAAATATTATCTCTTAAGATATATTTAAGGGTATATCTAATTTTTATCACGATTTTTTACAAATGTACCTGGCTTAACATAAATTAACTCTCATTGGATACCATAGATCTAATGAGAGTTAATTTATGTAATTAATCTTAAGTTTGTACCTGCAGATAAATTTCAGTACTTTACCAATATCGTTTGATAGTTGGTATAGCAATTGGGAGTCGTGAATATAATTACCGCCAATACCTACTGAAGTTTGAATTGACTTTAGCTGTCACAAACTTATCTAATTTACCGACGCTATGCGTCTGAAGAACTAATAACAGTTAGGTAGGTACATAATTTTGTTCTCACTTGTTCCCAATTATGAAATAAGTATGTGTTAAATGACTCTTTAGGGAAATCACGGACCAAGTCATCTAAAAAGAAATAAAGTTAACCAATATGTTTAACAGCAATGAATACTAGCAAAATTCTTTTAAACTATCTTCTGACTGCGACTTCGTCTGCGTACGATAAGCACCTCGTCTTTACTCTATAGGGGTTCAATTTTCCAAAATACTTTCTTAATGCTCCCCTACAATATAAAAAAAACCCTGTGCAAAATTTCAAGATTCGAACGCATACAGTTTAGGCCCTGCTGTTGATATACTAAGTAAAACATATTTTTATAAGGCAAGTAAAATCTATTAAGTGTGTTGGTGTATGGAGGAAAAGAGCCTATAAAATTAGTGAAAAGAAACTTTTTTTAAGAAATAAATCCGCAAATCTTGGCTAGAACGTTCTATACTTAATTATTTAATAAATTAATAATACCAGGCAGTATTTTTTTTTAATATTTAATGTCGATGTATCTCAACATAATTACAGTTAATCACTGTCAAATTGTAAATAACTAGGTGACCATATCAATGATTACATCAATTACGATATCGAATATCGAGTCATTACTGAATTTCGATTAGGTAGAAGAAGCCCCGACAATGCTCAGTGAGTTCCTACTTGATCTTTTGCATGCATATTGTTTGGTAGTTATCTGTGTATGTGCGATGAAGCGCATTGGTTACGAGTGATGTCTGACGTCACATCTTAACTTTCACTTGTTGGGTTTGACTGCACACTGGCGCCACGCTTGCACCGCGTGAAAGCGGTCATTATTATTTTATTACTAACTGAACCGAAATTGACTAATTTTGAGTGCAATGCACCGCACCGTCCATTTCGATGCGTCGTGACATTAAATTAGCTTCGTCAGATGTAAAAAGAAAGCTGTTTCAAGTTGATTTAATTTAACTGCTTCAGTTTTGCAGTAAATTGATTTGTATTTTTCGTCTTTTCGTAAGTACCTGTCCACATTGCGTCGTTCATCCGAAAACAGCTTAAGTTATCTTTATTGTTTATTTAATTTGGAATGACGTATTAAGTGTTATCAAAATTAAGTAATAAATGATCTTCTTAGCTAGCTAACTTGTTATTAAAATCAGATGTTTGCATCTAATAGAAAAGGATATAATATATAATAATTTCATTCCAAGATATAATATATGTTTATTCTATATAGGTATTCTAGTGTACCTGCATAATGTCAAAGCCAGGATAAAGCTTGCCACGTGTCGAGGCTAAACATACAATGCAGCAATATTCAGGGAGCATAAAGGACGTCCGTTATCTCCCGAACCTATTGACAGTGAAATTTGTGTACCTTTGTATACATAGAGAGGTGTGATTTAGGTAGCGTATATGAACATGCTTAAACTCTTTATATAATTAAAAAAACATTTTTTGAAGAAATAAACCTACTAATCTTGTCTTGAACGTTCTATAATAATTTTATAAATTAATAGTACCAGACAGGATTTTAAAATAATACATGCTTAAAACTCTTTGTATAATTTACAAGTTATGCACTTAGTGAGGCTCGACACGCGCTTGGTTGCTATTTTTAAATGACTGGACCATTAGAGGCACCCGATGTTACACCGATTGCAAGCGAATTACGTCACTGTTTTACATAATCACTTTTAACTTCCTTATCATGCAAGCTGTAGGTTCTATAATAATATAATAACATTCAGTTTTTATAACAAAACAGTTTCAAAGATATAACATTGCTTGGATCATCATCACATTCTCAAATATATTATTGATTGGTTATTAAACGTTATTATCACAAAAAAATATTCATAATTAATAGGTAAGTATATGGATATCTAAGTACAACGATTATGATCCATTCTTACCTGTGTAGATATTTAAAAATGCTTAATGTAGAAAAAAATAAGACAGATTTTCATAATACATACCTGACCTACTTATGAAAAGTTAGATATTCTTGGTCGGTTACAATTTCGAGGTTACAAGTCTTTTATAAACAAGTAATCTTTAGTTTAGGTACCTTAATCAAAAGTTAGGTATTCAACTTAGTTAAATACGAAGCATTTAACTAAGTTGGATAACTTTTGATAAAGCATCATCCGTATAAATAAAGCATCATCTTACATATCCTATCCTATTGTCACATTAAAAGGAAAATTCTAGAAACAAATGTTAATTGCGTCGTTCTTCTACAATTAAAATCGCAATCAATCATAGTAATTGGAATTTCAATAAGACGATCTATTTTAATGTTGGCAATATTTACAAACGGAGGGCGAGGAACAATGGTGCGCGGGCGCATTGTCTCGCGCAGGATGTCCGATTGTCCGAGCCCATTGTGGCCAGCAAACAGCACAGAACGAGATCTAGCGCTCATGTTTCATACTGTTTTATTGACGGCTAAATGCAGTTTGATGCATTTTTTGCTACTTTAATACGTTTTATTGAATAAGTAGGTATCTGCCTACGAGTACATGTAGGTGTACAGGAATGAGTCAGATTAGAATTAGTCTAAAATGTATTTATAGCTTGATATTTACTGTATAACGTGGGTATTAAGATTAATAGAGTATTTTAATGTCAAATTGAGCGTTATTTTATTATGTGAATATAAACCAGGTAGGTACTTAACGTGATATGTAAATTTCTGATGGACAGGTGGTAAGCCACCTGGACAATGACATTCGATGTTCGTGGACGCTGTGCTGTGCATGAAAAATGTACCTATAGATTTTTCGCGATTTCCGCTTATACCTATCAACGCCATTAGTTTTCATTTTAGAACCAATTTGTTGAAGTAGGTAGGTATTTATAAGCAACAATCTCTGCTAAATAAATAATTGAATATTTAATGTATTCTGCAAAAAGTTACTTTAAAATATAATATTAATATTGTTATACTTTCCACGTTTCAGAAAATTGATGATGTCAACCCTAAATTCGACGCACCGAATTCAGAAAGTGGCGATGAGAGCTCCGAGTCGGACAGTTCCGCGGAGGACGAGGAGGAGCTCGACGCGGTGCGGCCCGTGCTCAAGCTGCCCGTGCAGTTCGACCTCGACGAGCTGGCTGGAGCTTTCTTGGCTAACAACCAAATGTAAGCTATAACCTTCAAACTATATATGCATCTTATCTGAATGGACCTGACGATTTCTAGAAATATTATAGCTACAATAGATTTTTCTGTAACTAGTTTAAGTAGAAAAGGGGACTACATATTATTTACGTTCAAAAATATAGTTTTAAATTGTACTTATTCGGTGAAAAAAAAAAACAAACAAATAAGTGCCTACTAATATCATCGGTTTGTGCTTAAATTCGAACATTATCTGTTTATCTATCAGCTTCCATTTCAAATTATGAAATTAAATAATTAAAAAGGATGCAGCTGCTTATATTTTGAAAAGGAAAGACTAGTACCGGACTTTCTTTGATTTTCCACATTCGGTAGGGATGAAAGTTAAACGGATCTGTCTCTGTCAATCAGTGACAGACAAATTCTTTTTCCTTTCGTTGCATACATAGGACGGACAGTCATTTGAAAATAAGTTTTGCATGGGTACCCATTTTCATCCATCAATCAGGTTGGAGAGTAGAATTTTGCCAAAGTATATATGGTCCGTGTTATGCATTCGTGTGTCAACCCACACCGAGGTAGTTTTGAGATATCGGCGTTTAAAGTTTTTTGAAAACATTCTTCTTTTTCCGCTTATTTTAAGCAAAAAAATATTGTTATGTGGTATCATTTTTTTTGTTGAAGTGCATATATTTAGGATATAAATGTATTTATTTCAATACATTTATAATTAAATAGAAAATGCAGAAAAATGGTTAATGCTTAACGGCTATAAGGTTTATTACATTTAGCATTTATGTTCTAAGCCACATAACACTATGCAAAATTCTAATTTGTTCTTTTATAATGAATATATTTTACACTATTTTTTTGTAAATGTAAAATAATAAACATCTAACGTATTAAAACTTTAATGCAAGTACTTATTTATTTAGTTTTTATTGTTATAACATGTTTTAAATAACATTATAAGTTCTGCTAAAAATGAGAAATAGGTACAACAAGTTAACACTTCTATTAAGTCAATTACTTAAAAATCTTAACCAAATAGATTTATTATTATTATTTATCATATTGAATTAAACCAATAATATATACTTCCGTACCTAAAAAGTTAATAAACCACCTAAAAACCATTTTTCGAAGAGTTGTTAAATTGTGGCGACAATTCGTACATTCTATAATATTATTATGTGTAATATTCTAATTTTTATCACACACGTTCAAATCTAATGGTGTATATTATAAAAAAATATCGGTTAAGTGCGAGTTAGACTCGCGCATCAAGGGTTCCGTACTATAAATAACCTGTAGGTATATATGTTTTAATGATGTCATTAAAATGTATGGTTTTCGTATTTTTTTCTTTATCCGTGCTATATGACGTTACCTCGGACCTACTAAATTAATTCAAGATCCTGAGTTCACGAAGAGTACCTTGTAGGTTTTGATTCCCTAGCGAGTGTTGAAAACTTTTGTCAGACGAGGCATAAACGGCGGTTCTTTTGATTGCGTTGGCGATTTTTTTGTGATTATGTTACAATTACAAGGGACGGTAGTCCTGAGTATTTGATATTACTATGAATTTTAGTTTGATACCTACCTCCACGCGTTACTGAGGTAAAGGATCACACAGACCACAAAGTAATCCTGTAAGGGTTACTTTTTTTTTCTTTTAAGATACGGAACCCTAAAATATTTTATTTAATATGATAAAAATAATAATAATAAAAAAATAAGTTGGATAATATTTTTAAGTACTTAATTGAAATAATATTTAAGTGTTAACTTGTACCTATTTCTCATATTTAGCAGAACTTATAATGTTATTTGATACATGTTATACAACAATAAAAACTTTAAGTAAATAAGTACTTACATTAAAGTTTTAATGCGTTAGTTGCTTATTTTATTATATTTTCTAAAAATTAGTGCATAATATGTATAGGTACCTATTCGTTTTAAAACAACAAATTAAAATTTTGCATTAATGTGTTAGGTATGTGGCTTAACACATTAATGCAAAATACAAATCTGAAATGGGAAATAAGCAATAATGTGTTATATGTGGCTTAACACATTAATGCAAAAATACAAATCTGACATAGGAAAAAAGCAATAACCAATTTTGTGCTCTAGAATATTCTACGATTTTTTTTTAACAAAATGGATTGCACTGCCGTATTCCTCATGATCTATTTAATAAAACTGCATTCATAACTCAAAACCCGATTTTTTGTGGGTTAACACACGAACGTTTAACACGGTCCATTATATGGACGCTGTTTTGCAAAGCCCTCACGATTTTAATTTGAATATGGAAAACAGAAATAAGTAGGTAGGTACCTACTAAGTATATTAAGTATTTTGTATTCAAACATAATAATATATTATATATAAATCAATACATAGATATTTAAACATCAGTTTGTTATATGTTTATATTTGAAGGGGCCGTATGAACTGCGTGGTGGAGCGCCGGCGCGACGACCCCATGGAGAGGCGGTTCCCCTTCAACATCCTCGGAGCCTTCGCCCCACGCGCCGCACAGGCCGAGCGCATCGCCATCATCTGCCACGGAGGAGATGAGCCAAGGTAATGATATAAAAAAAAAAACTTAAATAAAACAATTACCTACAACGAATTTAACTCGCGTATATTAATTTTATGCTGACGTTTCGAAAACTTGATTGTGGTTTAGAGAGTTCTGTCTCTGAAAAATATAATAATAGTGATAAACAGTGAGAGATAATAATTGTTTTATATCAATATTTAGGTACCTATAATAGCCGCGAAAGCATCAGATTTTTCGATATATTTCAATATCTTTATTTTCGTATATAAAAAAAAATATTTTTAAGAAATATTTAATTCCCGTATAGTATAAGTCCGCTTGCTAGAACAACACGCAGCGATTGCGTTGGCGTAGCGTGTATTTTAAATAAATATTCTTGTAAGGGGTTTCACTCAGTTGGATTGAAATTCAATAGAGCTCGGGCATGCAATCACAATCTGTAGGCCATGCTGGCTCTCAAACTAAGTGCTAGCGGCATTATGCAGACTCAATTTTATTCAATATTTTTAAAGCAAATGTTACATATTGGAATTAAACATTTCTAATGGGATTTTACTCACGACATTTTAACATTGACACAATCTTCATATGCAAAGAATAAGCATATTTTTTTTTAAAGAAAAAAATATTTATTTTTAGGTATTATGTACCAGAGCAGGCATTCCATACTTTTACCACAATGTGTCTATATGGAATGCACGCCCTTGCTATAAAGCGTATTACATTATTATGTGCTAGTAATGTCTTTATGTGCTTATTGGGGTTAACTTAGTCTAATACGAAAATAGGAACTATATAAAGATCTTGAAATAAATCAGTACCTACTTATTATTCTACTTAATCCTCGAGTTTATTCGAAACATACTTACATTACAAATACAAATCAATAGATTAGATTAGTTGCATTATTTATAATTATGTTATAGAAGAATACTCGCTTATACAGTCATGTATTATATGAATTTATAGTGAAATCGTCAAAAATATAAAAATGAAATTAAAACGATTACCAAGGTACGATATGAAATTTACACATATATTATGAAATATTTTTGTCTTAGTCGAAAGATTAATTATTGGCAATTATTTCAGGCAAATGCCGTTCCCTGAGCCTCAGTCTCAAGTGTTCGCGTTCCCGCTGTCGGGGCCGGTGCGGCTGCCCCTGCGGCCGCAGCCCGACCGCGCCGGACCCGCAGCGGAGCCCCGCGGGCCCTTCGCGCCCATGACGCAACACCGCCCCGGACCCTTCCCACTACCCGTAAGTACACTGACTTTCTATTAATTGCTCGTCCTCTTATTTATATCAATACGAGCAAAACTTAATATAAATCAATAAAATAATAATGTACATTCCTACCTATTTATTATGTACGACACGATTTAATATACTAAAAATATGATAGATACATATCAAAATAGGGATTAAATTTCAATAGATCTTTCATCTAATAATAATAATAAATAGTACCTAAGTACACGACTTACGAAATGATTCATTAAAATTTGAAGATATGTTTCAGTACCTACAATTCAAGATTGCGAAGCGCTGAATCTTTTTGCATAGATTATAATATAAATATCTTTTGTTTACGAGCATGGATCGGGATTTTAGCTAGTTCTGTATTTTTACCGTTCTGTTCGGAGTTTAGTGGTGGTCTAAGGCGTTATGAGTTTTCCGAGAATGTATCCACGAAAAATCAAGGTCTGAACATTACATGTGAGCAAGTGTAGTCAATAAAAGGAAATATTTCATTCCTATATAAATATATTTTCAAACATATTCTTCTTATGCATGTTACGAGTTATTTCCTTTTGATGTTTCGTTTTAACTCTCCGCTTACACCTATACTACTCTAAAAGCTAAAAGTCAAGAAATACTATCAAGGGTCTTGTTGTGATAAAATCTATTAGGTACTAAAATATTTGTTGTGATAAAATCTATTACTAAAAAAATATACTCCAATAGTTAAATTTAATGATGTCGTGTTGAAGAAATGTGAAGGTTAAGTAAGTAAGAATATTTTTCTAACTTTTAAATCTATTTTTTACCTTCCTTTTTATTTTTGCATTTTATTAAGACTTATCTTTATTTTGACATTAGGTGTTATACCAAACATACAATATATATAATACAAATACGTACTTAAAGACTTTCTTAACGTAAGTTGTTTTATTCCAAAATAAGAAAGATAAAAAAAATCTTTTTTTTTTCTAAAGAATATGACATAACGTTTAAGTTTGGATAGTCTAATACTTTTATCTTAAGGTTCTCTTAATCGTATTACAAATGTATTTTTAGCATTCGTAGAAGTGGAGGTAAGAAAATATGCTTTCATTAAATTGTTCCTTTTACATCTCGCATCTCTTAGTTCAGACTTAATTAAACCTTAAAATAGTTTCTACTCATTTTACTCTACCGTTAAGAGTATAAACTTTGAATTCAGTGATTATCCTCGTCCTTTGAAAGCTCTTTAATTAAATAAATAAATGTTGCACGCGTAGTTGTTGCTTCGGGAGCGGGATGATTTATAACAGAAACGTGTAACAGATTATTCTGAGATCAAGTAGGTACCTTAAACCGTAAGTACTAGTAGGTACGGAAAACTATACCTAGTTAATTATTGTTTGTAGTTTGTAATTACGGCCGCTCTTGATGGCATATTGTGTTTAAATTAAAGTAACTTTTATCATTTTCCTGCTCCGTAATGCGCGTTAATGGAGTTTGAAATTGAAACAGGATGACACATTTTAATATTTTAAAAGGCGTCGACGTAATCCGATTACTGTTTGCAGCACAGTGTTGAATACTATACTAACAAGTCTATATTTGTATGAGCACACATTGACATGTTGTTTTCAGTGATGCATCACGTAGGTAGGTAGGTACGTGATATGAAATGTGAGTAGAAATTGTCGACATATTCTAACTTCATATGAATTATCTTGTTATGTAGGTAAAGCAAAAGATGGTACCTATATATATAAATTTATATATATGAGCAGACTAGCAATCGTAAGGTTGCGCGCTCAGGTCCAGTCGGTGACCAATTCAATTGCACATCTTCAGTGCAAGATTGAAAGTACCTTTGAAGTATCACGATAATATCAAGTCATGTAAGCTGTTGATTTGAATTGGACCAGCGTGGTATATTGGGTCCTCTAGATATTTCTAAAGAAGTTTGTACAGTGGGACGACTGTAGGGTGGATTATGTTATAGGTAATGTTATTTTTATAGGTTGAGATAGGCATAATACTAGGCTGCCTAGGTCTTGTCCTCTTTACAATAATAAAGCTTTATGTTCTTTGGATAGATGGTAAAATAAAATAAAAAAAGATTTTTTAGAACCAGGGTCGGGATTCCATGAACATTGTTTAAGTCTTCTTATATCAAATTACTTGTCTACCTAAATAATAGAGTTTCTTTTTATATTATTTAACTTTAAATATGTGCGGAAACTTCATTTGGTCATTTTTAGAAATTTGATATATGAACCTGTAGAGTTTAAATACTTTTGAATATTTGTCGATCTTATGATATTTATTTGTAAATACTTACAACAAATATACCTACTTATTTGAATTTACCGACGAACAAATGCTTTCTTCTAAAAAATAGACACATTATTATTCTCAGATAATCGGATTACTATCACAATAGAACGCTGGGACCGCCTACGCGGCTCTCTCACAAAGCTTGCTTCGTAGTAGCTACTCGGTATGCGACTAGCGAAATTTATTAAATGTAAAAAAATATACCTACGGGCAAATTCCTCAAAAAACATTTCCACAAATTAATAAGCTTTTAAGTAAAGATCACGTTACATTCGTTTTTTAATGGAATTTATTTATAAAAAAAAATTTTGCAAAGTTTCTGGGAAAGCCTAACTCGAAAATATATTGTGTACTTACTTACATGTAGGTATATTTTTATATCAGAGATATTGAAAACCCAATCATTTGAATTTTTATCGAATACGACTATAGGTAACAATGTCATTGAATATTATGTTTTAAACCTACAGTCACTATCCAACACAATATTATAGAACAACATTATTTACCCTTTAAGGTACTCGAACAGTTTAAAATTGCAGATTTTTTTTTTACTTTTTAGGGTTCCGTAGCCAAATGGCAAAAACGGGACCCTTATAGATTCGTCATGTCTGTCTGTCCGTCCGTCCGTCCGTCCGTCCGTATGTCACAGCCAGTTTATTCCGAAACTATAAGAGCTACATTATTACAATTTGCGTAGATGTATTCTGTAAACCGCATTAAGATTTTAAAATAAAATCAGAAAAAAATCCAAAATTTTTAGGGTTCCCCATACATAGAACTGAAACTCAATTTTTTTTTTCATCTGACCTATACGTGTGGGATATCTATGGATAGGTATTTTAAAATGATGTTTGCGCGAGAGACTTTTCCAAAGTGGTAAAATGTGTCCCCCCTCCCCCCGTAACTTCTAAAATATGGGCATGGTAAAACTGAAAAAAAAAATATGATGTGTATTATTATGCAAACTACTAACGAAAATTGATTTGAATGAGATCTAGACAGTAGTTTATATTTTAAACGTCATAAATCGAATTACCTAATTTATTATAGATAAAGCTACGGAACCCTTCGTGCACGAGTCCGACTCGCACTTGGCCGGTTTTTTGTAACGAAAACACGTGTACTAATGGCGGCTAACATCGCCGCACCACCAGTTGAGTTTTGTGTATAGAAGCAGTATGTATGACAGAAGCTGACAGGTGTATCGGTGGCGCCAATTTTTAAATTGTGTATTTGATTTTGTTCAAATCTTCCACGAGGGCAAGTCTCCCGGACTCTCCACTACGTAGGTATACGTTAGTACAGTATTCCTATATTCATAGAACGACTGAGCTGACGATAGTGTAGATAATCTTTAGCGTTAGACAATCGTTATCTCACTCGTGTTACGAATATAGGAACAGTATAGTTTTCGAAATGTCAGCCTATAAATTAAAGTACGCGAGCTAAATCCGTTTAAAGTTGTTTCAGTCCAATGTGTAATATAACTAATATAACAGCGAAAGCATTAAACTATTATTTATTATTTATTTGTATCTAAGTACATATTTTATTCTTTTCATAAGAAAGTAAGAAATCCTAAAAATGTTATTTGATATCAGTGTGGGCAAACGAATCGACTTCAAAGTTTAGTTAAAGCCATCTAACTTTTAAACTCTGATCTTCAATGTTAGGGTTGTATAATTTGGTACAAATCGTCGATGTTGTTCTTGCACAATTGTTCTTTTTTGTTAAAACTTGAATCTTGTTCCTTTGGAAAGTTATCAAAATGAATGAATTATTACTGAATCCAAAATAACCTTCTACAGTAAACTTAGAATAATTTTATATACCTACATACCTGGTATATGTAATACGTATTAAAAATATACAGGTACTTATATATCTACAGTAGTAAACCACCGCGCTGGTTAAGTACGGGTTGTTTGATTACCTACCTGCAAATTATGAATTTACGTAAAATCCATACAATTATCATATGACTTGTTTATTCTAGGGGCACTGGTTGCATTTCTTTTCTTCCGATCCGTTCGTTAGGTGGGTCACGATGTGCCTGTCATACGCAAGTCCCTATCTACCCTTACACATCCTCTACGCGAATAAGTTCTGTTTGTGTGTAAGTAAACTATTTCAGCCCAATAGTTTCAAAATAATTGCCGTCGATCATTCAAATATAATGTAGTACACAATTTAACACGTGTCTAAGAAGTTTTTGTCGGATTCTTTAAGATTGTACGTAAGTAATAACTAGAATTTCGGATGGTCACGCCTGAGTCGGCCCACATGCTCCTACGTGCTGTAATGTGGAGTGCCTGGTAAAGCTATGTGGCAGTAATTAGTGAGCCCTCGCTATAACCCTATATAATAGCGAGTATCTTTTGGCGTAAATATTGAACTTGAAGTTATTATATCTTTATAGAATTACAAAAAGGCATCAAATCTTGCTTGTGCTGTTACAGCGTAACTTTTATTAAAATATTTAACTTAGAATTTTATAAAATTGCCAAATTTACAAGTAAGTCAGAGTTAGTAAATAGTAACGCTACTGTTAAAATTTGATTATGGTAGTGATCCTAAGGATGTGATGTGTTCGGTAAGTAGATAAAATGAACTATTTAAATAACTGTGTTCAAACACAGTTGCTTACTCAAATAATACACTGCAAACATTACCTAGGTCAAAATATCATCTTTGGCAATTCTATTCGGCGGCCAGTTGGTTACCATATAATAAATACTCGTATATAAGAAAGTACCGTTATGTGAAGGGAAAAAAATTAATGGAGATTCTTTTCACGAGTTAAAAATTTACAAAATCTACATCGACTGGTCGTTGCACCCAGTCGGACCCGTCTTGCAGCAAGCTTGTATTATTATATAATGAAGTAGGTAGGTACTTATCCGGTTTTAGGCAACAGGTACTTACCTAATTATTATTTTGAATTCGCCCACAGTCATGTTCAGTGAGTACGTACGTCTACCCTGTATTTATAGGAAATTTGAATTTCGAGGTATCTACGAATTGTAATAAACTAATAAATGAATATGGCTGACTACAGTTAGTGTCAATATAATTATCCTAATTGCCTTAACAACAGAGGCTGTTATGATCAATTCCTTCAGGTATACTATTTTTTTTTAACTTATAGAAACTCAAATTTATTATAGGTACAAATTCTGACGTGGTAAACTATAATTCTGATACAATACCTACTTACACATCATGGTGTATTTTGATTGAACGGGACTGCTAACAGTTAAGGTATTTGAAAATTGGTAGGTACTAGTGAACGCAAATAAATGTAAACGATTCCAGGCAAAACAAACAACGCGATCCCCGGCCAGCGAGCTGCTCCGCCGCGCGGCCTTCTCGCCCCAACTCGCGCCTAATCAAACCAACCAATTTCACACTTTTTGCTTTTCTTTCAAGTTACATTGATCTTTATTTAGTTTAAATTACTTATAAAACTTCTTTTAAGTGATTCGCAATAGATTGTCCTAGTTCATCACTACATAGTATAAAACAAAGTCGCTATTTCTGTCCCTATATCTCTATGTAGGTACGCTTAAATCTTTAAAACTACGCAACGGGTTTTGATGTGGTCTTATTTAATAGATAGAGTGATTCAAGAGGAAGGTTTATAGCACCCGTGTGAAGCCGGGCGGGTCGCTAGTTATTTATAAATAAGTTCCACATCTTTCAATAAAGATGGAACATAAGAAGTAATAAATACTATTAGGTACGTAAGTTCTACAAAAATTAAAAAAGGTACTTAATAAGTGTACAAAGGCAAATTAAAAATTCTAATTAAAATATCGTTTTAATTCAGACGGAATTCATGTTTGTTTTTTTCATGTGCTCGATTTTCTTATTCAAAATTTCATTAAACGGAAAAGAAAGTGCAGCAGGACGTCTGTTTTAGGCCTTTTAAATTTAATTTCTAACAAGGTAAATATGTACTTTTAAAGTATGTGTCGGGCCACGTACAATGGACTGGTCAGTTTACTACGGAGCTCAACTCCATGCAGAATAACAGTACTGTTTATGTTCTCATTATGACCGTATTGACACTCGCTCCATTGGTGAAAGCTTTACAGCAAACCGACAAGGAATAAAAAATATATTCGGAACATATCGGTCGGAATGTTGGCGGTGGACCGCGAGCTGCGGACGTGATCTCGTTATTAGGGGATGCTTTGCTCGGAGATCTGTTATTTATTTCATCTCTGCGACGTGCTTTTACTGCCACTAAAGTGCGATTCTCTCCACCGTCTTTAAGAAGTTTTTGTATAATAATAAATATTGTAATTAAATTCATGAAAGCATAATTTTTTATTAATTAAAGTGTGAAATTGGAAATTGGTTTTCATTAATTAACAGAACGTAATAGCTTGTCAACAAAATATCCGTAATTTTTAAAATCATTCTAGTTTTTATACTTGTGTGAATACAAATTGATAATTATGATACCTACGTCATGAGTAATATATAAATATGTATTGTTTACGTAGGTCTATGGGAAAATGGTCAGCGGGTGCCTTGTTTGAAAGAAAATGCCTTAAACATTTAAAATTAAATTTTGCAACAGTGCCTGATTACTCGACCGCAGCCAGTGGGCCATTTACCTAAATTCATACAAGTGATTAAGCGAATATATTGTTTAAACAGTTGCACTCGCTGCCGCTACCTACCTAGTTTATCAAATTTGTACCCTGACTGAGTATTTCGTATTGAGTACCTAAAATGTATACTTATTTAACATAGATACATCATAGGTACCGAAGACATCTTATTAGGTAGGTACTTAGTGACTAGCGGTATCAGGTCGTGAATGAACATTAAACAATTACCTGCCTTGGTGTCAGTGGGCCAGCCAAAGAAATAATTACTCATCTCCTACAGACAAACTAACTGTACCTGACGTTGATTTCCTTGACAGGTGACTTGTTCTGTTATGTGTACTTACGAATTGAGGTGTTATTTTAGATTGGCTGATGAGCGGTGTTAGAGTTTTTGTAATATTCGCAGTAGTACCTGAGGTTATGAAAGTTCAAAATTTTGGGGAATTTTAAGAGCAGTTATCGTTATCAAAGTTTTCTTATGCTGGTAATGTAGATGCTATATTTTCCAATTTACCTATGTTGTTATTACTAACTAAAGCCTCGTCGTTGTTTATTAATATCATTAGAGAATCTAATTAGCATTACTCCCAGAATATACCTTGAGAATAATATGACCTACGTACCAGAACAATGCGATGCAGGGCATTGCTATTTTGCTTCATATACGACTTGCGACGGAGGGCATTGCTACGAAGAAACATTATTATGACAAAGTGCGGCTTAACATCAGGGCAAAATGCTTCGGTCGCCGGTCGCCGGTCTCAGTGCACTTAAAGTGAGATGCTGACGGCCTATGCGCCTCTGAGAATAAATATCTATCATTCCAACAGAGATTATTAACGCATTATAGCATTATAAGACTCGATACCTTATTTTAACAATGTAACTATGTGAGTAGGTACCGTCAAAAGAAGTAGGTATAGTGTGCCGAATTCTAAAATTATTTTGCTGTACCAAAAAAAAGTAATAAACCCCAAAGGTTTTTGCTGGTTATAGCTTGGTCGTGCGTTCGATCCGTTGGCTATTAATGGGTTGGCGTAGACCGACGGCCGGTAACCTTGGGTAGTGAAATCAGGAATACCGCTAGTGGTACGGAAGTAGGCAGAACCAATCGCGTCTATGTCGAACACATGTGCCAACTAAGTATATCTAACCCTAGAACAATTCAACCGTGTCTCTGACAATCGTGTTTGTAGTCGTATTCAGTCGTTAAACACTTAGGAACAGGCTCTCGTGACACCGTTTGCACTGGTTGCGTTTTAAAATCGCATTATTATAGGTGCCTACTTCATTGTTCCCATTACAACATGATAGACTCTAATTGCTGTAATATTCTCTAAGTACCAACCTGTGGCACTTGTATGCAACACCTTGAATAATGTTATGTTTATTAGTTGTAGGCGCTTATTGAATTGCAAATAATTTGTGATCTAAATATTTAATTATACCATTGTGGTATTTGTAGTGCTTTAGAACTGGCCGCAGTCGAATGTGCATTTTATCTACTGTTTAAATTAGTAGTGCACTTTAATAAAACCTATTAGTTCTCAGAGACTAACATATTATATACTAACATGTCTTTTAATCCTAGAAATAGATCGTAAACGGAACTTAGGTATACATAACATTTATGTATTTTGAAAGAGCACAAAAAGTTAATGTAATCAATTTGATTCTTAACAGCTAGCAAAAAATATGTTTATTTATTTGTGGTAAACTGGTTCTGCCAGTATGTGAGTAAGAAACATAAACAAAAGTAAACGTTTTAAAATTCCTTATAATTCCATGATTATTTACAGAATTTTTATTTTACTACTTACTTAAGTAATTATAAACTATCGGTAATAATAATGTGTTCTCTATGAAACGTTAGCACCAATCTGCGTGAAGAATGGCAAAACGGAGCGCTTAAAACACAGCCACTTCATATAAATACAAATAACTAAGTACAGTCTGTGAGCGAAGTTATCATGTGCTAGAGTTGCACATTAGTCACGGGAGCGATTCTACTGTAGAGTAGCATCAGCGCAACCTTGACATTTGAAGGCGCGGGTGGAGCGGGTGGCAGTCTCGGCCACTAGCCCCAGCGACGGAAGCGGTTGTAGCGCGTCACAGGCAGGTATGGGTACCGGGCCGGCACTTGCACGTTCTCCAGGTTGTACCCCCGTCGCCGTCGCACAAGCTCAGAGCCCCTCTCGATTTCTACTTCCCTCTTTGCAGGTCTCACGATTCTCACTACGTTTGATTCCAGTATCACATTGTCCGCAGCTACCGCTTCCTCGGGCCTAAGTTTGGTCACAAGTTTGGCTCTATTCTTTTGTGACGCGAGATATTCATCGCTGAGCACATAATCTAAAATCTTCGGCACTTGGTTGTATCTAGTGGCATCTATCTCCCGCTCGTAGCCGAGGCGGTCCCGGGGCGCCGCCGCCGAGAGCGCGAGGGTCAGAGCGGACGCGAGCGCGAGGTACGCGTGCATTTTGCGGTGTGTGTCGAGTGATTGAGCCGCGCGCGATCAGCACACACTTTATATATAGCGATCTACACCATTCGTTCCCAATTTGAGTGTAAGCATAATTTTCCGATCGATATAAGTGGGTGTACGTGCTCTTGAACTTGAAAGTGGATGTGGTTGAGATGCAGGTGTGGAGCGGAGCGCACACGGCTCGGGGTTCCGTGGACGGCTATCTGAAGGTTTGGACCGCTGTTTTGCGGTACTGCAATTACATGTATAATTTGATGCACCGCAGCGCACCAACGGCTACGAACGCTCATGAACCTTGTTCTACATACATTAGCCGTCATAATGCTTGGCGTTACTCTCAACTTTACAAGGTGACCACAACACCACACGAGGACCAGTGTATATGTGAATTATATTTATCTATTCATAATTATATAATATTTACTTACAATTTCTGAAAAAACTAATTAATGGTTAATGTACATTAAAAATGATCAATAAATATCTAACAATTTGAGAAGATTGTTTACATTAATGATATTGATATTGATCATAATCAAGTTTAAATACATGCGTACACATTTTAACTAAGTAGTTTTGAAGCGATCACCTAGGTACCTACTTACAAAATACAATATTGTTCTTATCTTACGATTGATCCTACTAATTAAAGAAATTAAATCGTAATAAGTAAACACTTTATTAAAAATATTCTACATAAAACTATCTACTTAATAAACAGACAGGATTTTATGTTAAATGTTAGCTCTACTGTGTAGATAATCAGCTTAAATTGCCCATTACATAGAACACGATTTCTTCAAGGATATTTCGCTGTATTTAAAACCACTAGGTATTGACGGATATGAACGGAGTCAGGAATCGTATAATATTATGCTGGAAGAAACCTATCGAAACGATCTCGCGACAACATAGCTCTCAAACTCTGACATCATTTATACTTCACCTGCGGCTTCATCGCTACACAAAAACATAAGATTGATTGTGTAAAGTTTTTAAAGGACGTGTTTTAATTGATCGTCAGTAAAAAAACTTGAGCATCGATGTTACTGTAGTAGAAAAAAAAATGGTCTGTGCGAATCAGAGTCGTGTAGTAAGTGTTCTGTACAAATTTATGTTTGCTTAGATTTTATGTGAATGATTTTAAGCACCGAACTAATCGATTTGTTCAAGAAGTATTTTTTTTGTAGATAATATAAAAAAAAACTAGGTAACGTAAATTTAATATTTAGTGCACGAACTCGTAGGTCATGCAAATCATACAAATCATGTTTTGTAAAATAACGTTGTTTTATATTATTATTAATTTTATTCGTAAATATTGTTTGTATTTTAGGGGGATGATTCCTCCTAATTTAATCCACACATTATTCAGAATATTATGTTGACAGATGATTCTGTACCTAATGGTTTCTATTATTCATTGATGTACGGAATTTTTGATAAGTAGGCGCTTATCTATATCTATACTATAATAATAATATATATAATAATTATTAATATAATAATAATATTATAAAGAGGAAAGATTTGTATTTTTGTATTTTTGTATTTTTGTATGTTTGTAATGAATAGGCTCCGAAACTACTGGACCGATTTCAAAAATTCTTTCACCTTTGGAAAGCTACATTATCCCCGAGTTACATAGGCTATATAATATCACGCTAGGTCTTATAGTTGCGGAGCAGTAACCGAAAATGTTTCAAAAACGGGGGAAAAGTATCGTTTCTGAGGCCTTAAAAAAATCTTAAGTCCCCCCGTGCGAAGCCGGGACGGGCCGCTAGTTTATTATAAAATAAACTGTCAGGACATTTAGAAAGGCTAGATGATGATATTCCAGTAAAAATAATATTGGTAATATTTTAATATTCTACTTCAGTGTTTCTTTAATTTTTGTACATAGCAAAATACTTATATAATTTACTACAATAAAGCACTTGTTTTATTAACTCAATTAGTAAATCATAGAATAAAGAAAATAAAAACTCTTACTTTCACAGTGTGTTTATTGTAGGTATAAAAGTATAGGCCCAAAACGTGGATATATGCATACCGTGTATTTTATATTGAAATAGAAAGCTTAACCGACGAGTTTATCCGGAACTCAACTTCGAGGTCGTCTTCAAATATAATATAGAAAACCAGAATACCGGAAGCCATGAGTTACCAACCTTCTGAGATTTGTTGCTCGGGTAATTACGGTCGGTGCTACCGTAATAGCAAGTAATAAATAACCATTTTAAAATAAAATATACTTACGAACTTGAAATCATGCACAGATTTAAATGTTTATTATGAAGTTAACGTGAACATTTATGTAAATAATGTTATGTACACTTACGAGTTACGAGTAACTAATAACGCGAACCAAGGCCCACGATGCGACGAAAGTCGATTAACAAGTTCTTATTGTACATAAATAAAATATTACAGTACCTATAGAAGTAGGTATTCAATAATTGATATAAGTTAATAAAATACTTGCATATATATATTCTATGCCGACGTTTCGACTTATTAATATAATATGTGAAAAAAGAAGAACATTTGATTATTTTTATGTTCTATAAAAAATCTTTAATTATACTCATGCGGGTGTAAAATCAGTTTACTTACTTACCTATATAAATATGATTTGTAAAAATATGAAATGGTAACACTAGCTTATATTTTTACTTCATCTACCTTACTAGTTCGTTAGTTACGATCTCCATCAGTTATTAAGTCATCGCTAGTTTTTGATTTAATGATTTCATGGCATAAAGGTTATGATATGTTATTACGCGTTACAATAACTAACGCTACTAACAGAAAATGCAAAATTAATCAATCGAGTTAGTATAATATATGTTTATTTTACTTAGTTAATGCTTAATTATATTTTATTTAAGCACACAAGTTTGCATTGATTCGATAAAAGGAATAGATTGATTAAAAATAAAACAATATTTTCTATACTTTTCATGCGAACTAAACGACACATACCCAAGGACTTGTGGACAATGCGTGTAGCATCTCCTCTTCCGTGTTTCATGTGTTCCGCGTTATTCTTAGCATCACAGTTGGAATAATAATTCTTATTCGTTAACCAAATCTGATCGACTGCTCAAAACTCAGCCTTTGTTTAGGCCGATCGGGTTTTAAATCTATAACAATGTGTAAGATCCACTTAGGCATTTTATTCATTGAGCCGTTATATGTAGTGTCGTATCTTCAGAAAAAAAAAGTACTTAAAATAGATTTTATCTTTAGATTGCAATTTCTCTGTATTAGTAGCACTTGATTGTTATGTGTTTTTTTTACAAAATGTGCGTTCAATAACCTCTAAGGTATAATTTTAACAAGTCAATATTTGCGAGGCGTGATTTGTCGAGTATTGGGTGGCTTTGTTTTGGGCCGTCGGCGCTGCTCTCCGGCGCGGTGCGTTTGGCGCTCGCCCGCGCGAGCGTCCTCGTGTGTCATCGGTCATTGCTTCCTGATCAGCGGCCGTGGTCCCCGCTATATGACGATGTCTCGTTGCGTTTGCGTAACGTCACCGCATGCATTATTCATACCTGACACGATACAGCCTCTATTATCCTTTGTTCTCCAGTAATTTCATCTCACAATGATAATATGCTTATCATCTATTGCGTGTTTCACTCGATAGATATTTATTAGCATTGTTACATTTACATTTTATAGAATATTTATTTATCCTTCATACCTACCTACCTATAACACTGAACGTACAGAGATATTTTTACACACAGTTAAATTGACTGTTAGGGTGAGGTGAGAAACTAGAAGAGGTTTTTTGTGTGTTCTCATTTATCTCCAAAATAGTTTGATCGATTTAGATACGGTTTTTTTGTAAAAGGGTTTGTGATTAATAGTTTCTTGCTATATGTATTAAGTCACCAGGACTAGCAACCTACATTAAACTCTTTTCTTTGGTCAAGGTGCGGGTTTTCAATTTACTTAATTGCGGTTTTGTGTATCGACTACTTGACTTGAATATATTTTTTTTTTAAATTTTGGAAGATGTTTTATTATTTTACGGAATCAAATAAATCATTATAGAGTTCATGTCCACACAACCAACAAATTTTACATCGTGTGGTCTAACTAAGTTCCTACTTAAAAATACTTTTTTTCTTCAGATGCCATGGGATTCTTCCGAAGAGCAGATGGGCCCAATACCTCGCGAGATGCGTATCCACGTTCAGCGCGTGATCTCGATCCCCTCGCCACACAACGCGCCCCCGCCGCCCGACGCCATGGGACCTTTCGCGCCACCACCACCACCACCCCAACAGGATCAGAATGAGGTAATTAGTAATAAAGTCACCATAATATCTTTACAATATTTTTATATACATACTTACCTATTAGTACAGGTTCCGTGGAGTATTTTTTTTTTTGATTACTATCAAGCTAATTTTCCGTGAGTAGCTTCATTTTGATAAGACGCCCAACAATTTCCTGTTCGAAAATTTTTGATTGTGGTAGCTAACAGAGGTAGCAATAATAAAATATGTCGATTTGATGATTCTTCAATATTTATTACTAACTGAATTGTTTTTATTAAATCTTAAGATAATTATCTAAATTATTTGAAAAAATATTTGTCCTACAAAATCTATGGTTTCATCAAAGAGTCCTCCCTCTTAAACATGTGTTGATAATGACATCACCAAAAATGATTACTAACCAGCTGATTTTTTTTTTATTACTTAGTTAATATTTATATAATGTAACGGTCATATTGTCCTACAAATTCCGTGGTATGTTATCCCGGTTCTACGCTCAGAAATTGTTAATACCATAAGACCATTTTTCTCATTACTAACTGTAGGACAAAAATATTACATAATAGGTTAGGGTCTTCAGTGCCCAAATAAAACAATGTCCTACAAAAAAAACAGGTATGTATCACTAGTCCGACAAGAATTGTCATTTTTTCGTTTTCCTATTTCTAACATAACATAACACATAACAGCCGGTGGAATTTTAAACTCGTTGTGTCTTGTACAAAAAAGGACGCTAACCACAGACTAAAAATTATAGATACAAAACAATGCAAATTTGGGGAGACAGATTAAATATATATAAATTTACAAATAAATAGGTAATAATCGGTTGGCAACAATAACAAAATTATGATCAATTCCATGCACGCAGTCGCCCATCTGTTTATGATTCAAGTAATTAGTTGTAGAATTGGATTTACTACAAGGATATAGATAGTTAATTATGAAAAATTTTGTGATGAAACAATTATAATGGAATAAACCCGCGTATTTTATTGTATTAGCTGACTTTTAGAAAACTTTACAGTTCCCTTATTCGTCGCCAACTGGGCAGACGAAAATCTAACACTAAAGTGATTTGACATTATGCAAAGTACGTTATTTTACAAATTGCAAAATGTAACTCCTACCCTGTTGTTGTTTGTGTCTGTTTCATTCCAATGAGTAATAACCGCGATGGCATCATAAATTATAATGAAGAGTTGTTTTCAAAATTATAATTAAGTTACTAAATATGTTTAGTCAAAATAAAATGGCTACAAATACAGATAATCCTTATAAATCAAATTTTTATAGTAATACTGTGTACAATACCCGTATACCTACACTATACTGCACTTATCTTGGGAATTATTGCACGTTATTTTATTATTTCATCACAAATGATGACGTACACATATAAAACAAAGAAAAACAAAAGAACTTATAGAAATAAACAACAAAACACAGTAAAAACGACTATTATTTAGTTAGTGTATAGGGGTGTAAGCCCATGATTTTTCAAATCAGCCATTTTTTAGGGGTGTAAGAGTCATATATATTCAATTTTCCGGGGCGTAACGCAAATAGTGCAGTCATTGAAGCGAAAAATACGGCCTTACCTCCGAATTTTTTTACTGTGAACCGATTTGCATGAAATTTTTGGAATTAGGCACATCTTAACCTTCACTTCAAAAGTGAAAATGATCTGAACTCCGCCTATTATTTTTAAGGGGTGTAAACAACCCCTTAATGGAAAAAATTGTAATTGAGCCATTTTATCGCTAGAAAACATGTCTAATAGTAAGTGGTGAAATGGTAAAGTATTTTCTAACATAATTACCTCATATTAAAATTATTTTCAACCCCTTGAAAATCTTACAACCCCCAAATTGAAAAAATCTGAAAAAAATACTTTGGTATGACATAAAAAGATGTAAGTATAGAGTAAGTTATATTTTATATTCTCTATAATAATTATCAAATTTTTAACCCCCTTTCAACCCTTGAATACTACCCCTTGATATTTTTTTTTTTGATAAAATGAAAAGGATTTAAATATTATTCCACACTCTCGCAAACGATTATCATGTTCTTAAGCTTTTCTACCCTTTAAACTAACCTAACCTAACCTAAAAAAAAAACCTAACCTAACTTTTTTTTTTTTTTTAGTGGGGAAATCCTCATTGATACCTTATGCCCTGGGGAAGGCAAAAGGTTTGCTAGACTCATACTGGCTCGCGGAAACCTAACCTAACCTATGTCTTAAATGTTTTACATTTCCGATTGCGATTTTAGGAATTACATACATTTCCTAGGAATTGTATACAATGACGGATTATATACATTTCCGTTGACATATACACATTACAATAGTTGTGGGTCTATATTATACTGCGTACCTTCACATTGCTCCAATTATTCACACTCCGAAATTTTCAGTTACTAAGTAGAAAAAAATATGATAAGTTTTTGGACCATAGCTCCTTTAATTTTTACGCTATCACAATTTATAAAAAATCATTGTAAAGGTAATTAAGAGAGCTACAACATCCTGTATTGCAATATATAGTAAAAAACCTTTTTCTAAAACGGGGAAGGGTTAAAGGGCTTAAGAGAGGCAGTGATTGCGCTGCCACGCGCTCTTTAAACAATCACATTTCCGTCAATTTTTGTTTGTCAGAAAAAACAAAAAAACCAAATTGTTTGTCAGAAAAATACCTACCTACATTTTTTATTCATACACTTTTATTCTTATCTGTCGTCATTCTTGAAATATTATGAAATAAACGTGGGATTTTTAAAAATTTGAAATTTTGTTTTTTTAGTTAATCGTGAGTTTTTTGAAAAATATGTGTCCTGAAGCAGCCAAACTGATACTATCTATCAAACTCTTCATAATGAAGTTAATTCTAGGCGGAATACGATTAATTTTAATTATGGTGGAAATGGCACTTATGAAACCCATTGATTTTAAAGAAAAAACATTAGTTGTTCCCCTTATTTGCAATACAGCTCTCTTATTTTACGTGCAAACGACTTTTAATAGTGCTCATTTTAAAGCTTATTTCAAGCACTACAAAACCCTTTTGTATTAGAATGCATAAAATGCATCTGCTCGCCGCTAGATGGCATTGACCACATCGATTAAATTTCAGGCAACATAAAAAACGGCTTTGATCTTTAATTTATAGCTTAATATTGCACTTAGAATACTGTATAAAAAACCAAATTGTTCATTGTTTTGCCTGCTACAATTTTGTTCTTTATAAAATTTTCGATAAAACGTATATTTTTGTAGATTTTTGCAAAAAACCGATGAAAAAGGTGAAAAAATTGCGAATTTTCAATTGCAAATAACTTGAAAAGTATTGGATTTTTTGAAAAACTTTATAGACGATTTTTTCCTTAAAATTAGGCCTTCTATCGATATCCGAGGTTATTTTGAAATAAATATTTTTCACCCCCGAGAAGGGGTGGCAATCACCCCGAATTGTAGCTGAGTTAAAATCATTTTCACTTTTGAACTTAAGGGTAAGATGAACCTAATTCCAAAATTGTATGCAATTCGGTTCACAGTAAAAAAAATCGGACCCATAATGCTTCAATGACTCCACTAAAAGCTATTTTTGTTACTATACACTTTTCTTAGATTTTTATTATTTAATAAGTTGCATCACCGAATTTTAAGTGGACTTTGTCTTGGCTTCGTTCATTTATTTATAAAAACAAAAAAGATATGAATTTTATTGTAAAAAAAAAAACGTTTTTTTGCTCTCCTGTAAAGTCGTATTTTGGTGGTTACGACCTTTGAGCCCAGAGGTATCGATATAAGCTGTTTATTCTTGAGTGAAATCTACCAAAAAGTCAACATTTTTTTTTCTCACGCTTGAGAAATAAATTGATTTTTAATTTCATGACTTTCCAATATATATTCAATTGGAGCACCGCAACAGCGTACCACGCTATTTTTAACCCCCGACGCAAAAACGACGGGGTGTTATAAGTTTGACGTGTCTGTGTGTGTGTGTGTGTGTGTGTGTGTCTGTCTGTGGCATCATAGCTCCCTAACGCATGAACCGATTTTGATACTGTTTTTTTTGTTTAAAAGGTGAATATGTCGGGAGTGTTCTTAGCTATGTTTGATGAAAATCGGACCAGTAGTTTAATAAATAGAGGGGGGTGAAAGAGGGGATGGAAAAATAAATGTCCACAAATATACTCGTGTGGGGTATCAAATGAAAGAGGGTCGCGAGTACATTACAAAATTGAAATTATAATGAAAATCGGTTGAGCCGTTCAAAAAATATAGGGAGTGAAAGTGGGGAGGGAAAATCAAATATCTACAAATATAACCGAGTGGGGTATCAAATGAAAGAGGATCACGTGTACATTACAAAATTGATATTATAATGAAAATCGGTTAAGTAGTTCCAAAAATATAGGGAATGAAAGTGTGGAAATGGTTAACCAAATGACTACAAATATAACCGAGTGAGGTATCAAATGAAAGAGGACCACATGTACATTACAGAATTCCATGTAAAATGGAAATTGGTTAAAAAAATAATAAGTTACCTACCTACTTTCAAAAAGTATGAAATAAAAAAAATAAATTAAAAAATTTAACAAACCCCCGACAAAAACATAATAGCTGTCTAAAAAGTATAAAAATAATAAAAACTTGATATTAGGTAGGTACCTAAGTATTAATAGGTATTTCTACAAAGAAAACGTCATGTCGGGGGGACCTCCTTAGATTTCGATACATAGTAGGTAAATATAGATAGGTGCAATTAGGTAAATGATGAGCGGTCCCCCCGACGTGACGTTTTCTTTGTAGAAATACCTATTAATACTTAGGTACCTACCTAATATCAAGTTTTTATTATTTTTATACTTTTTAGACAGCTATTATGTTTTTTACATCAAGGATCTGTACTACTACTTTTGACCGTAGGACCGGGACAACGTACCACGGAATTTGTAGGACAATATGACCGTTACATTATATAAATATTAACTAAGTAAAAAAAAAAAAAATCAGCTGGTTAGTAATCATTTTTGGTGATGTCATTATCAACACATGTTGAAGAGGGAGGACTCTTTGATGAAACCATAGATTTTGTAGGACAAATATTTTTTCAAATAATTTAGATAATTATCTTAAGATTTAATGAAAAACAATCCAGTTAGTAATTAATATTTGAGAATCATCAAATCCACATATTTTATTATTGCTACCTCTGTTAGCTACCAATATCGAGAATTTTCGCACAGGAAATTGTTTAGCGTCTCATCAAAACGATGCTATTCACGAAGATTCAGCTTGATAGTAATTATTTTTACATCTTTGATCTGTACTACTACTTTTAAGCGTAGGAACCGGGATAACATACCACGAAATTTGTAGGACAATATGACCGTTAAATTATATATATATTAACTAAGTAATAAAAAAAAATCAGCTGGTTAGTAATCATTTTTGGTGATGTCGTTATCAACACATGTTGAAGAGGGAGGACTCTTTGATGAAACCATAGATTTTGTAGGACAAATATTTTTTCAAATAATTTAGATAATTATCTTAAGATTTAATAAAAACAATTCAGTTAGTAATAAATATTGAAGAATCATCAAATCGACATATTTTATTATTGCTACCTCTGTTAGCTACCACAATCAAAAATTTTCGCACAGGAAATTGTTGGGCGTCTTATCAAAATGAAGCTACTCACGGAAAATTAGCTTGATAGTAATCAAAAAAAAAAATACTCCACGGAACCTGTACTATATTATATAACTATCTAGTAAATAGTGACGCCATAAATTATTAAGTAGGTACCTAGACTTTACTTCTTCTAAGACGTAGGTGCCTATAACAATTAAATTAGGTACGTACGACATGCCTAACATCAAAATTAAATGTTAAAAAAATTTTGTTTTCTTGACGCATATTTTTTATTTACGAGAGAAACTACACCATTTAAAATATGACAATATAATATATCAATGACTGTGCTATAGATAGATATATCTCAGTAAAAGTAGGTAGTGAGATGTAAAGGGTTTTTAGATAAGAAGTGAAGATTAGAAAGGGTGACATAATCTACTACGACTTCCATGCTGATAAAGCTGTACAGTTTTTAAAGCGCACTCTATTGTTTTGTATTTTATGATTCTGTTGATTAAAAACTATAAAGGACGTTGTTTGTTTAAAATAATTACCACATAGTGTGGGTATAATTTACATTGTCTTAGAAACGCAGGCATCTGTCGTCTTATTCACTTGTAATACAAGATTGTTAAGCGATGTTTTCTGAACGAATACGAAGAATTGAGTTATATAAGCATACGAGTAGATCCTGTGTGTAATGTAATCAGGGCATGTTAATCATTTTATTATATTGGAACTAAATGAACATGGCAGATTTCAGCATAAACGGCTGGAGATAACTGGATTAATATTCATATAGATAAAAAATCCGGACAAACATGTAAGATACCTAAGAGTTTTTAAATATGACTGGTAGAATAAAGCGCTCCAGCGATCTAGTGAATAAAAATATCGTAATCAATCACGTTGAAATAAAGTTTAAAATTACCCTAAGGTTTCATTCATTCACATACTTACTGTGCCTACGTTATTGTGGGTTATTTGCATACACACCTACATAATTATATAGGTAAATAAGGTAATTTATACATAGGTACAAAATGTTTGGTGCATAATCAGGTGGTCAAACCGGTATGCATTATTTATATGTAAGTTTAACGGCGGTCCATTGCCAAATTTAAGGTGTTTTAATATGGTATAAATGTTAACTTCCGTATTAAAATATAAATGTATTTACCTATATATATTCTAATTTACGTAAAATGAGACTTTAAATTAAGTATGTCTTGGAATTAAACAACTAGAACTGATTTAACTCGCGTATTTTATTTTATTTGCAAATATTTTTAAAACTTTACAGTTCCCATATTCGCAGGACGACTATACAATAATATTCTAAATGCACAACACAAACACAATAGTCTAACGCTAAAGTCTTTATTAACCCCCGACGCAAAAACGACGGGGTGTTATAAGTTTGACGTGTCTGTGTGTGTGTGTGTGTATGTGTGTGTGTGTGTGTGTGTGTGTCTGTCTGTGGCATCATAGCTCCCAAACGCATAAACCGATTTTGATTCTGTTTTTTTTGTTTAAGAGGTGAATATGTCGGGAGTGTTCTTAGCTATGTTTGATGTAAATCGGACCAGTAGTTTAACACATAGAGGGGGGTGAAAGAGGGGATGGAAAAATAAATGTCCACAAATATACTCGAGTGGGGTATCAAATGAAAGAGGGTCGCGAGTACATTACAAAATTGTAATTATAATGAAAATCGGTTGAGCCGTTCAAAAAATATAGGGAGTGAAAGTGGGGATGGAAAATCAAATATCTACAAATATAACCGAGTGGGGTATCAAATGAAAGAGGATCACGTGTACATTACAAAATTGATATTATAATGAAAATCGGTTAAGTAGTTCAAAAAATATAGGGACTGAAAGTGTGGAAATGGTTAACCAAATGACTACAAATATAACCGAGTGAGGTATCAAATGAAAGAGGACCACACGTACATTACAGAATTCCATATAAAATGGAAATAGGTTAAAAAAATAATAAGTTACCTACCTACCTACTTTCAAAAAGTATGAAATAAAAAAAAAAATTAAAAATTTTAACAAACCCCCGACAAAAAAACATATAAGCCGTCTAAAAAGTATAAAAATAATAAAGACTTGATATTAGGTAGGTACCTAAGTATTAATAGGTATTTCTACAAAGAAAACGTCATGTCGGGGGGACCTTAGATTTCGATACATAGTAGGTAAATATAGATAGGTACAATTAGGTAAATGATGAGCGGTCCCCCCGACGTGACGTTTTCTTTGTAGAAATACCTATTAATACTTAGGTACCTACCTAATATCAAGTCTTTATTATTTTTATACTTTTTAGACGGCTTATATTTAAATATGTCTTTTAATAGTGCATAGGCTTCTAAAGATGTGAATGTTGCTTTACTGCACAAAAGGTGTCAGTTTATTACTTATATTGATTAATGTAACTTCAGAAAGAGATAAGTGGCTCAATTAGACCGATGTTTAATTTGTAGGGGAAGTTAGCGTAATTATAACATTTATGTACTTACTGTGTATTTTCCGAAATCTTATGTATTTAGAGGCATTGCAAAAGGAATAAGAATGTTAAAATAGAGTTAGTCTAGCCGGAATAAGTTAGGTACGTTATAAAAGATAAGCATTACATCGTAGTCAGTGGAGCGTTTTCTCTCTGGAGGTTAAAGAACCCTCCGACACTTGTTAGCATACGAATGCCGTGAATATTTACGTTAATTTTACAAGCGCATCATTCGCTCGAATGTTTTCGAGCATTACTCTAGCGGAGGATGGTGTTTTACGTGTAATAAACTTAGTAATTATCTCTGTGTCTCTTCTTACTTACAGCAACCCTCCATACTCCACCAGTTTGTGCCGCAATCCGCCCCTACACAAGAATTGGAACAGCCTGAGGTAAAATCAAAGTAAACTTTCAAGAAATGTATTCTGCAAACTATCTGCGAAACAAGTAATTGGTAGTCGTGGGTTATGATATAATCTGAATCAACTAAATTAATACACAATAATATTTTATGCATTTTTTATTGAATGACATTCATAAACAATTAGGTGAAATTGCAATTGATGTGACACAATAGAACAGATTTTTATTACTTTTGTTATTGAGTTTGTGTTAATATAAGAAATGGCTTAACGATTTTGTGCGTTTTCAGTAATGACTAACTTAACTTAATATTTAAATCTTTTTACTTAAATCTATGTAGGTATATAACTTAAGTTTATGAATTCTAAAAAACGACATACTGCGTGGCGCTCGGTCACACAGGCCTACAAGTCATATGTCCCTTTTAATAATAAGTACATTTCATAAATAATATCGCTTATAACGTAGGTAAATTAGAATACACATAATGCCTATGAAATAAATCGTATGATTAATAATATTAGTCGTAAAGTAGATGCTACTACATATTGAGTTCATGAATATTTAATTTGTACCAAGGTAATCTTCTAATTAAACTTACAACTGACGAGCCATTAAAATGATTAATAAATCAATTAGTGCTTCCATTGTTTCTGCTTAATAATAGGTATCTGTAAAACAAGCTAGCAAGTAATCTTTTTGTGACCATTTCATATCTGCGTAATTAAATATATTGGTATGTACATATATAATAGTGTACAATGTACAACACTCTTTTTTAATTAAGTTATGCTACGTAGTGAGATGTGAGGTTGAAAGATCATTGAAATATAATAAGTAAGTGTATGTTACGATAAGGACACGTATCTTCTTATATATAAAAATGAATCGCAAAATGTGTTGGTAAGCGCATAACTCGACAACGCCTGGACCAATTTGGCCAATTTTTTTTTTAAATGTTCGTTGAAGTCCAAGGATGATCTTACGGCGAGAAAAAATCGAATAATTGCAGGGAAAACCCTAAAAACAGCCGTTTTCTTTTCCCATACAAACGTTGTCTAACTAAAGTTACCTAATTTGAATTTCGAACGGGCAGGATGACGTCTGCCGGGACCGCTAGTTGCAAATAAAATCGGGACTGCGATAGTTTTATCGATACAAAATATATATTGCTTATGAAATGAAACCCATAAAGCTAAATATCAAAATCTAAAATAATAAGTACGAGTAACATTTTATTGTATCTCAACGGTAATGTTACACATAAGAATATATCTTATGCTATATTTTTGTGGAATGTTTATATTTAAATAAGTGTTTTGATGGAACCAATATTACAAAAAATAGCAGGTAACTTTTACTTAGGCTAAAGGTTTATCGTAGGAGTCGTCTGATATGCTCGAGCAGTTTGAGTAGGGAGTTCTGGGACGACCTCGTCTCGCATTGAAACGACCTAGCTCGAGTCCGGTCAATGAATCTTTGCAATTCATTTACAAAATGAAATTCGTAGTCATCGGAAAGTATCAGATACTAAACAGTTTAATTTTTGCGTCAACACATTTTATAATGGTTATGGTTTTCTGGATCAATTATTAAAATAGTGCGATATCTGGAAAATTTATCAAATATTTCATGACTTGATAGTGCCCAAAAACTGGACATGTAGCATTATATAATTAGCGGAAAGCTCGTTGTGTAAATATGATACAACGGGACAGGTGAAAGTAAATAAAAGCTTGTAAAAATATTCGTAGTACCGATTTAATATAGTGGATTAATGCCTTCGTAGGTCCAGAAGCTGCAGATGGACGGCAGCCCGATGAACTTACCGTGGGGCCTGACACCCGAGGACCTGCACGTGATCCACCGCACCGCCGAGGACGCCGCCGCCGGACAGCGCCGCGAACAACAGATGGACAACGACATGCAAGAGGTGCGTCATGCGAACTGTAAAATTTTATAAACGTCAGAATATAAAATTAAACACGCGAGTTAAATCCGTATTTCATTTTCAGGTTCTTTTAGTTAATATATATCCCAACCAACCTAAGGCTATATTTATCATTGTATTATTTCTAGGTAATATTAAACGTCTAATTTTGCATAATAATTTCTGATGTCTTCGCGGTTATTACACATTGGAATGTAACAACTGTAAACGGATTTAACTCGCTTAGTTTGTTTGTATTGGCTAACGATTCGATAACGACTGATTTTGCTTTATGTAGGTTAAGAGCATCGTGAACACATTGGCCGCCGCGGCGGAGGCGGAGGCGGAGGCGGAGGCGCAGGCGCAGGAGGAGCAGCGCCGGCAGGCCGAGGCGCAGGCCGCTCCGGCGCAGGACGCGCCCGCGCAGCCGCCGCGTGCGCCCCGCACCCTGCTCCTGCCGCAGAATATGCCCATGGAGGAGAGGCCACATTGTAAGTTTGTAGCATATTTTCGTAGTCGTAATTTTTTATGTTTTTGACACTAAGCTTGAACATAACTTTAAAAAACAAAAGAACTACATAAAATTGATATTTATTGCCGACAATTTTTTTTGGAAATGAAGTAATTAATTATTCAATTAATATGATAATATATTTAATGTAAGTACTTATAAATCTTCACAATAATATTTGTTCTAGACATGCAGCCGCGTTCCGTGCGCAGCGTCGACTCGATGATGCCCGATAAGCCGAAGCGGTGCGAGTGCCGCTGCGACTAGACGCACCAGCACACCAGCACACCAGCGGCTGTTACCATCATCCGTCCATCTCATTCCAGTAGCAAACCCCTTGTTACACTTCACACACACACTTCTGTAAATAGGTGTACGAATTTCTGACCTCCTAACGGTCATTTAAAATTATTTCAAACGTAAGGTGGTTGGTTGTATAAATACGATTTTAATGTTTGTTAAATAATTCATATATTTATAATTCGTTTTCTTATTACTAAATGGAATGTTTTGTTTCATTCAATTGTTTTAATGTCACTCGGTTTTTATTATCATTTAGTTCGGATAGAATGCAATATTTTGTGACAATTAAACAATGTCGCGGAATAAAAGTTCGTATAACTACTTTTTGACGTATTTTTTTTTATATTTTTAAAGTTAAATGTTTGTTTGCATTTCTCGGAGACCAATTGCATTTAGTTACAAACCGATTTACCCTACGAAACTACAGAGGGCGTCTTAAATTATGATTTCTAGTTGTAATCTCAAATAAAACTTATTTTCATTGTGATCCTAAATTAAATGTATATTTTACTCTGATTACTGTTTTATTTGACTCTCTAGGTTCATTTTATGACTTTTTAGTTCAGTAGTAGGTATGGACTTTATTGTTTATCTTTGTATAACTAGGTATTCGTAAGTATATTTCGTAATGTAATTTTTCAATAACGCTAAATAAAAATATGCAGCAATTTTCTCATATTAGAACATTTCAATTGCGATCATACGACAAGTCTTATAGAGTAAGATCCCAGAGCGATCTGACGTAACTTATTTTCTGACGAATGAAACCTTAAGATTTCAGTAGCGTCTAGAGTGCCTTGAATATCTACGGGCTTGTGAAAACTGTCAGAGTGACACCAGGGCTGGTACCAGGTGAGAAAGGTGACTAAAAATAAGAGCTATCTTACTTATTTTCTCATGGCTCATTTTTATATATATCATGTAGATTATTATTTTAAAGTAATGGATATAAGTGTCAGACACTTGAGATTGACCAGAACTTTTGTCAGACACTTTTAAGCTACCCAAAAAATGGATCTCAAAGATGGATGAACATAAGCATATCATGTTTAGGCTCATTCGACTCGGTATGACGAGCACTTTCTAAATAGAATATGATGATGGTAGTGTTGATGATGAATCCTGAAGACTACTATGGATCTCGAAGTTGGATGATCATAGGCATATCGTGTTTGGGCTTATTCGACTCGGTATGACGAACACTTTCTAAACACATGATGATACCCCACATGTAAAGGTCTGATGAAAAAAAATGCTGAGTTTCAGTTCAATGTATGGGGAACCCTAAAAATTTTGTTTTTTTTCTGATTTTATTTTAAAATCTTAATGCGGTTTACAGAATACATCTACGCACCAAATTTTAATAATGTAGCTCTTATAGTTTCGGAATAAACTGGCTGTGACTAGAGTACCCGATTACTTGAGTAATCGGTTATTGAGTAATCAAATTAGTAATTGGATTACATTTGTAATCGATTGACGCCAACACTGATTGAAACAGATAATGCTTGTCATAGCGAGTCGAATAAGCCCAAACACGATATGCCTATGATCATCCATCTTCGAGATCCGGAGTAGTCTTCAGGATTCATCATCAGCACTACCATCATCATGTGTTTAGAAAGCGTTCGTCATACCGAGTCGAATAAGCCCAAACACGATATGCCTATGATCATCCAACTTCGAGATCCATAGTAGTCTTCAGGATTCATCATCAACACTACCATCATCATATTCTGTTTAGAAAGTGCTCATCATACCGAGCCGAATGAGCCTAAACATGATATGCCTATGATCATCCAACTTCGAGATCCATAGTAGTCTTCAGGATTCATCATCAACACTACCATCATCATATTCTATTTAGAAAGTGCTCGTCATACCGAGTCGAATGAGCCTAAACATGATATGCTTATGTTCATCCATCTTTGAGATCTATTTTTTGGGTAGCTTAAAAGTGTCTGACAAAAGTTCTGGTCAATCTCAAGTGTCTGACACTTATATCCATTACTTTAAAATAATATTCTACAATATATATCAAAAAATGAGCCATGAGAAAATAAGTAAGATAGCTCTTATTTTTAGTCACCTTTCTCACCTGGTACCAGCCCTGGTGTCACTCTGACAGTTTTCACAAGCCCGTAGATATTCAAGGCACTCTAGACGCTACTGAAATCTTAAGGTTTCATTCGTCAGAAAATAAGTTACGTCAGATCGCTCTGGGATCTTGGACCATTAGTAGTAGTTCCCAAGATGTCACAATAAAAATGATATTTTCTATAATGACTGACCTCGAACAAGTGCGTCAACTAGGCTGAAGTACCGGGAACAAATAACGAACATATCTAATGTTGTGACGCACGAATGTGCGGTGCAATTACTGAATTTTGTAAAAACCCTGTTATTTTCCGGCTTTGATTTATAATATTTATGCGGTATGTAAGTGGGTTTATTTATTTAGTTTTCAGGTCTTTGGTAAGGAAATACTCTTCAAGTTATATTAAAGTAAGTAAGTAGGTACATTAAGTACTTTCTAAGTTACTCTTAAAAATTTCTTAACTGACACTACATTAGGATCGATCTGAGAACAAATTAAAAAAGAAGGGTTTTCAAATAAAATTGTATTTATTCAATAAATTGTATAAAACCATATTTATCACTACCAGGAGCTTATCTATATTTATATGTTTAGGAGTGACGCATTTATAAAATAATTGAACGTATTAAGATGCCCTTCAGTTAACTCTTAACCAGCAAAGGTACCTACTACCTACCCAACCAAAACATATGTTAAGTGTGTTGTTACCGCTATTACCTATGTTTGTTAGAATAGCTTAATTGACTAATTCTATTAATATCTAAAGGTACCTGTGTTATATTATTTAACCACCAAAGTTTAACTTCACTCAACTTATAACTTTACGAGTAAAATTGATAGAAACACTTAGGTATTACATAATCAATCATTATAATAATCACGTATGATGTCGATACACTTCACTTTGAATAGCACCAAAACTGTAGTTTGATAAAGTGTCACAATGCCTTATACGATGTTTGAAGTTTGTAGATATGAGCACTACGTAAAGACAGAGTACCAGAAAATTTTGTGAAAACCCCAAAACATATTTAACAAAAACTAATTCATAGCAACGAAACAGTCTTGCGAAATCTGCAGTTATTGTGTACGTATTAATTATTAGACACAGTAAAAAAGTGATGATTGCTATCGTTTTAACATACCGGCCAATTTCATTTTTGAAGATTTTACGTAAAATAGCTATATATAAACAAGTGCCTATAATAGTAAATGTCCATTTAAATAATGAGCAAAATATCAGATCAACGAACCATTTGTCTACTAAATTGGAATAGATAAGTCCAACCCACGACCCAGTTAAACATACTGGCAACATCCAGGACAACACTATTACTTTATAAAAATTTTTCTTTTTTATTTTTACACATACTACCACTAAAGTATCATACATGTGTTTAACAAGAAAAAATACTAAAAGAGTCGTAACAAAATTGAAATAAATTATAAAACATAGGAATATCAAAGAAGGCGGTTGTTCACGGGTAAGATCTTCACTATTTTCTTCAACGAAAATTTCGTATGCAATAACACGTTTTAAAAAGCGTGCCAAGCTTATTTGCGCTAACATTTGATTTCTATAATTTCTTCTCCACTGCTTCATCTTTACAGCTGCAACAATCGATAACATCAATTCCATGGCTAGCATCACTATTTCAACTATAATAAATATTTCAAACACTTTAATTGGTAGCTGTGGATTATTCAGGTCATTTACAATATCTGTGTCGTTGTTATAACTTTCTGTAGTCGTTTCGAAGTCAGTTGTAGTATCATCTCCGCTCGATATTGTAGTAAGTTCAGTTATGAATCTCGTAACAATGTTCATTTCTTCTGTAGTGCTTGTTGATGCCATTTTAATAAAAATGTTGAGATTTATGAAATACAGTAATATTTATAAGTGTCTAACACATAAAAGACACAGCTCGTAGCGTAGTTTCGTTGTAGAATGAGTACACAAATATTAACTTGTGTTTGAAACAAAACCGATGACAATAACAGGAAATAATAAACACAGAGGTATTAATCATTGTTTTACTGCTTTATACTACAAAAGTTGAGTCATTTATTGTGGAACTTCTTCTTTGTAGTTACAGGAGTCTTTTCTTTAATTAAATTACTTAAAAATGAAAATAAGACGAATTACCTACCTAACCTCAATTCAAGCTTAGAAACGACTCCTCGTGAGAACAAATGGTATGAAATTGGACATTGTTTTGTAATATGATCGAAACTGGGAAAACCATAATACTCTCTCTAATTGGCTCTGTGAATATCACCGATACTGACGTCAGACGAGACGTGTATGTATACATGTAAGTAGATAGATAGTCAATTATGAATAAGTCCGCAACAAAATTTCCAATGATGAGGCTCGGACTGAAAGAGGACAAATAGCAATCTTCTCAAAATCAACTCCTAAGAAGGTATATAATTTGTATTTTTTTTTACTTTAATTTATTATAAACTAAGTTCAAAAATGTATATAAAAGTCAACTTAAAATTAATAAAGGTACGCGAATTAAATACGAGATAGTTATTTTATTCAAGTGTGTTATAACCACGAAGGCATCAGAAATTATTAAGTAGGTACCTATGTAAGTAACTACGTACTAAATTTTTTTGTACCAAGTTTTTACGAGTTAGTAAGTAGCTAGGTACTTACCTACTTAGGTACACGGAATAAAATATAAAATTCTTATAATATTTTACCCACTATTTCAAAAATAACTTCATTGTTCTTACTTACATAATCACACTTATCATACTCAATAATGTTAACCACGTTAAAACTGCTAAACGGTTTTTAAGATGATAACAAGGCTTGGATTTTATAACCATACTTACGCTTACAAATACCTACAGAAAAATACCTACCTACTTTAGTTGTTTAAATCTTCACTTTTGAAATTAATTTTCCGTAGGCAGGAGTTTCTACTTGCCCCTGCTGGTTTTTATTTTATGTTTAACTTTCTGTGGCACGTGAGACCCTTCGCCTCGAGCGAGAAATACACCCACAAGTTTCATTACCTTCCAATGTTGTCATATACGTATACTTTATTACGGTTAAACATATAGTAACAGCAAGCTTAGTAAATGAAAACCAGTAGAGCGTAGTTCACTCACTTATTTGAGGGTTGCCTGCTGATACTGAACATGTCTGCACCACGTCACATCAGTCGGAATTATACAAACAAGCAACTTCTGATAGGTTTTCCTGTATTGTAAAAACATTAAGAATCAATAAAGAGACAGACACAAGAGTTCTACAAGGGTTTCAATACCTATTTATTCTGCGGTACGAAAATAAAATGTAATAAATGATGAAATAAAATATACCTACCTACGAATCAGTGTCAAAAATAGTGCAGGAAAAACTCCGAATAAACAACTTTTTCGTTTCTTTAAAGTTTGCGCTCCTAATTTTAGTTTTACATTATTTTTTATTTGTAGCGACATAAGTAGTATTATGGAGTCAGTATCTAAGTGTCATGTAGTGAAACGAATAGGAAGTGAGGTCCCATGAATCGCCGTGGCAACGGCAACTTCCCGTCGTGAACATTCGCCATACTAATTTCCGGTCGGCAATCGATATCTTATTATAATAAGGGGTAATCTATATACCAAAATATAAAAACAATACCTTACTTATATATCATTTTATCATTATATCATCGGGTTAATATAAACCTTAAAAATATGAAAGCGCATTCGTAGTAAGTAATTTAAATGCAAGTTGATAAGGTGCGACGACGAGCGAAGCCAGGAGTACCGTCTTAGTTTAAATCGCTCACATGTGTATTGTAAAGTAAGTAGGTAACAATAGTAGATATATTGTAAGATGTGAAAAAATTACATAGGTCTAGCCTAATTATAGCGAACTAGCTTCTGCCCGCGACTTCTTCCGCGTGGAACTCCTCCTTTTTTGCAGTAAAAAGTAGCCTATGTCCCTTCTCAGGCTCCAGACTTTCTTTGTACCAAATTTCATTTAAATTGGTCCAGTAGTTTTAGCGTGAAAGCGTAACAGGCAGACAGACAGACAGACAGAGTTACTTTCGCATTTATAATATTAGTTAGGATAAGAATGTCATCAGCTGAATCTGCTACGAATATTGAAACTTACATGGCTATGTAGGTAGTGGAATGAAACAACTATACCTAACGGATTTAACTCGCATATTTAATTTTATTTGCTGACGTGTCGAAAACTTTACATTTCTCATATTCGTAGCGTGACTGAGCTAACGATAGTCTAGGTAGTTTTCAATAAAGACCATAGTGCACAATTATATGAATAGCGTCGTATTAAGATTATACCTACTGATATTATTCTCTATTTGCTTGACGATTTGATCTATATCTATTATACAGCGATGTAATTCAAACACCTAAACTGACATCAAAGCGAGTGTTCAGTTTCTTTGAGGCGTCCGCGTCTCTACGAGTTTAGTTATACATCTACTCAGTTACGAGTGTAAAGCGTTCACAGCAGTTTAAAAGCGAGAAAAATCCTAAACAAACAACTTGTCCTGAATATCTTAGCACTCGTTGCTTAGCTTAGGTGTTTAGTGTAGTGGTACTTACACTTTATGATTTAAGTATTGCCATTAAATATGCGAATTTATTTTTCTTATTAACGTATATATATATAAGATCTTATTATTTATATAAAAGGTACCAAAACCACAGAAATAAGTAAATTTCAGATAGAGAAATATTTCTTTATGCTAAGTGGTAGGTACATGAGATATCGCGCGCGCGGAAGATAACTGCAGATGTTTTAACAATTAATATATTAGTTTACAATTTAGCAATCTCATCTATTTATTTTCTAAGCAATGATTTTACAAGGTTACCTAACTTTGTACTTATTATATTTTCTTGGGTGGTCTTTATCTGCGGGCACCCAGTGTTCATAGAGCTATATTTGTTAGTAAATGCTATCGAAACACCACTTATCTATAAATCAGTGTTCACCTGCGTCCACATAAGTATTTTATCCCCCGATAATAATGTGATAAACAAATTGATTGATACAATTTATCGACTGCTAAGATCTGTCTTGCTACCGTAAACATAGCTATTTTTTATACGGTGATGTAGTTATCGCATTAATTAAAATGGTGTACATTTTTTATCAGGCCTATCTATGGTATAAAAGCAATGATTACATTTTTGACTTTGATTCTCATTATCGATCATAATGTTGCGCGGGGTCCTATATTTATGTATTTGTACAATTTTGGGGGCGCCATTGGTTTTTGGCTCCCCGCACGCCGAGGAGCTGGATTTTTTGATAAAAAGTGGTCAGGTTGACGCATCCAGGTTCTCCCACGATATATTTGAAGATGCAAGCTTGGACGTAGTGAGTTTTTAAAAATAAACCGACTTGACTGCTTTACGCTGGTAATCAAAGGGTGTAGGTACCTATTTGATAAAAAAAACGGAGTTTATGTTTTTTTTGTCTAGAATCTGTTCTCTAGTTTTACAAAAAATCCAAGAATCGTCGTAAGTTATTTATTACCGGATTATATAATAACTACCTACTAAATTAGTGCATAAATTCAAATTTATTCTCAATTGTTAGGAACTGAAGATGGTAACGTTCTGAATAAACCTCAAATTCCTTTCTAGAATTCCCATTTTAAGCCATCTATTATTTTAGCCCGATTTGATCGCGAAGTACAACTACCCAATCGAAATCCATCACTTGACGACTAGCGATGGATACATATTGGAGATGCACCGCATCGCGCACGGCCGCGATGCCAACAAGGACCCCAATGTCGATAGACCAGTCGTGTTTGTGATGCACGGCCTGCTCTCTTCTTCAGCCGATTGGGTATTAATGGGGCCTGGCAACGGATTCGGTTAGTATAAACTAGGTATTAGTATTGAGTTATTCATGATAGTCTATTTCAAATTCGCTCACGGAAATTTCCATACTTAGTAAAAAATCTTTATTGATCATGGGTAGCTATAAATTATAAAATATCAATTCACTAACTTGTCATTGTTAACTTGACTAAAAGTAAATCTTCTCCCACTAGACTTTGGTACATTGGTACTATATTAAAATGATGAAACACTTTCATCATTACAATAATAAACTATGTAATAATTTCTGATGCCTTCGCGGTTATTACACATTGGAATGAAACAACTACTAACGGATTTAACTCGCGTATTTTTATTTTATTTTATTAGCTGACGTTTCGGATTCTTTACAGTTTCCATAATCGTAGCACGACTGAGCTGACAATAGTCTAACGCTAAAGTGAAGTTATGCAAACTACCTTATATCTAAAATTCAAATTTTGAAAAAACTACCCTATTCTAAATTATTAAATGTTAATGTTAACTTTACTAGCGCTTCGGAAAGACCATCATTACTGAGAAGAAACGCAATTATGTAATTAATTGTAATTAGATGACTATTTATCTTATTTCTTAACTTTACAAACGACCATACTACTCATTAGTTGGATGTCTGAAATGTATATTTTTGTTTTAGCCTATATACTGGCGGATGCAGGGTATGATGTTTGGATGGGAAATGCTCGAGGAAACTATTACTCGCGCCGACATATTAGTTTACGCCCTGACGCTCTCTTAAACACCGATTTTTGGAAGTTCTCGTGGGATGAAATAGGCAATATCGATTTACCCAGTATGATCGACTACGCGCTTGAGCATACTGGAAAGGAAAAGCTTCACTACGTTGGTCACTCTCAGGGCACGACAGCTTTCTTCGTTATGGGTTCTCTGCGCCCAGAGTACAACCAAAAGATCATATCTATGCACGCTTTGGCCCCCGTCGCTTACTTAATCAACAGCCCCAGTTTATTGTTAAGAGCTGTTGCGCCGTTTTCTTCCAGTCTAGAAGTAAGTACCCGTAAAAAGTTTTACAAGTATTTGTACATATATATATATACATTTGTATAAATTAAGTTTGTATATCGTTAGTTTAATACCGTACAGGTAAAAATCTAATAAAATCGACAATTGCATAACACATATACATAACATTCTATCGAAAAATATGCCTGTTTGTTTCACCCATGAAATAAGTAGCTTTGTTGGGATTGAGTCTAAATTTCCTAATTAACCAACTAAAATAAAGGAGCTGGTTCTCAATTCGTCTGTATGTATAGTATTTTTACTTATTTACCTACCTACATTTAAAGCTCAATTTAAAATATATTTTCAATATTTCAGGCTTTGGCTCGACTCATTGGCATTGGTGAAATAATGCCCAATAATTTATTAATGAGTTGGGCAGGTCAGGCTCTGTGTATGGATGAAGTAATATTCCAGCCAATGTGCAGTAACCTCTTGTTCCTTATTGGAGGATGGAATGAAGCACAACACAATGCGGTGAGTCACATAAGTGAAGTAATAATGAAACAATTTACAAATATTTATGCATGGTTTTTGTGGTTGGTACTATTAAAGGGGACCGGGATCTTACATTACCTATATCCTGTTTCAGACAATGTTTCCAGTCAAGCTAGGTCACACCCCTGCCGGTTCTTCGGTAAGGCAGTTAGCTCATTATGGCCAGGGAATAGCGGACCGGAGGTTCCGTCGCTTCGATCACGGCTGGTGGACCAATAGAAGGACGTATGGTAGCTCTTCTCCCCCGAATTACGATTTATCTAAAGTAACTACTCCTGTATTCCTTCATTACTCTCCCACTGATCCTTTAACTGATACCAGAGATGTTGACCGCTTGTTCCTAGAACTCGGGCGGCCGGTTGGTAAATTCCGAATTCCTGTTAGTCCTTTCAGCCATTTAGACTTCATGTGGGGTATCGACGCGAAAACCTTAGTTTACGACAGAGTCATAAGCCTTCTTAAGTCTATGGATGTGCATGGTTTTAATGAAAAAGTTTAACAACGCTTCTGATTGCGAAAAGTCTGCCAAACTTCAAGTGATAAATTAAAAAATACATATTATTTACCTGATGTTTTAATGTACCTAAGCCCAATTTTCAACACTAATTGTCTGTGTTGTAAATTCTTGCACATTTTGTTTAATACATAGAGAGAGATAAGTGGACGGACGAAACGGCTTTCTATTCAGAAGGTCAATGCCGACACGATAGGAAATCGATATACCTAATGGCAGAGTCTTGAATCATTGAAAAATTAAGAAAACATGACATTACATTAGGAAATGTAATGTGGATTAAGATTACTAAAATAATTAATCTTTAACCGAAAAATCATTATGTGTTCAAATTTTTAGTCATTCTATGAATATTATTGTAATATAGAAATTCGATCTCGGGTTGCAAAATATTATCTAAATAATAATTTTATTGTCTATTATAGAAAAAAGTGCATTATTTCGTAAACTCTGAACTACTATCTCACCTGACATTTTATAGTTTTTAATGTTATATACCACGTTATTTTGATTACTAACTCCTAAATTATTCAGTAAAACACGTATAGGTATTTTATCGAAATTTAGAATCAAAAGATTAGTTTAGCTGTGGAATTGCAATCATTTTATATTATCTTTTTCCGCCAGATTAAAGCGTTAGTATATGGTATTAAATTACTTTATCTACAATGCGTGTATATTTTATATAATATATTCAATTACAAACTCGTAATTATGTGAAAGTGCAAAAATATAAAACATAGAACACATAAAATAAAAACATCCTAATGTACAAAATTATTGGGTGGTCTTTTTGTAGATAAAAAAAAATATTTGGTAGACCAGGTAATTACATTATAAAAAAAAAATGCTGTTAAATGTCGGAGACTGAATGAGCAGCATCAAGTCTTAGTATAGTTAATTACGTAGAAGATAGGTGTTTATAATTTAAAGTGCTAAATATTGCCATTCTATCTGTACACCTATTGGATATCAGAAAAGCTTGAATTGACTATTGTTTCGCATAAGAAATTAATCTTATATAATAATTTCAATATTTAGCCGAGTGCGATTAAGCAACGGGCCGTTTCCACCCTGGTCTCACCATTCTCGACCTGGCGGTGACCACACTTAAATTCGCCCAAAAAGGTTGTAAGTATTATACCAAAAAAAATGAACCATCATAATTCGTTAAGGTAATTGTTTTTAATATTTACTTATTTAACTCAAAATGTTTAGTAAATATTTGCTAAGTGGGCAAAATGTAATCAAAATCAGGTTATTACTGTTTTACTTTTCAGGCTAGATTTATAACTAAGAATAGAATGGAATTATTTAGGTACCTGTCTATTTACCTATTATTGGCATAATATACCTACATATAAATGCATAAGTTTATTTACAAATAAGATAAACTTATTGTGCGTGATAGGTAGGTACCTACCTACGTTACATGTTTTAAGTAGGATATGCTCACGTAATTAGTGCGTGTTAGTTATATAGTGAACTTTGAAACGAAACTAATCTTTTCATGTCTATTGTTAAAGAAGTATCTATTTTTAATTATTTCAGACGCTTTTTATTAGGTAGGCTTGACACAGCTGCTACCAACTATCGAAATCTCTAAATCTAATTTAACGATCTTTTAGTAGTTGCATGATCATGAAATTTGAAGGTGTGTGGTTCTGATGACAATATTGGCGAGTTCTTCGTTTTAGTCCTTTGAGTGAATAGATAAATGAAGTAATCAGTCACAGGATAAACGGCTTTTTATGATTATACAAAATAAAGTAACATAGGTACTGCTAAATCTATAATGTGGCATATTGATACAAGTTATGACGAACTCTTTTTATTTGTTTTGATGATCATGATAAAAAATATTTTAAGCACTGACTTACCTACTACCTACTTGAATTATAAAACGAGTTCAAGTAGGTAATATAGAAACTATAGGCACATAAAGTATACTCAAAATGGGTCATCAAACTGAAAGCTTAATTTGTATTTTATGTCGCCCATAATCACCACTGTTCGTTGTCGTCAGTTATGACGTCAAAATATTTTATTGTTAATTGCTTGGAACATAAAAATAATTGTAAGCAATATTTTTATTACAAATGCAATGTGAATATCTACCTACTCATTCCTATGAGGTTACACTAAATTGATAAATATTAAATAAGTTAGTAAGTATGTGGAATGACAAAAAATAACTTTGTGAAGAATTATATTTTTTTCTATACATATAGAAGAAGATTTCTATAAATATAGAGTGTATAGGAGATTGTACGAAGGTGCACCTAAGTAACATTATCTTGCAGAAAATGATCGAGGCATTAACTTGGAATTTTGTACACATAATAATATATGTGTGTAGTTTTCTACAATGAAGTATTAATATTAACTATAAAAGCTGTTTACAGATACATTCCTCACATCGAAACCCTTAACATTTAAGGGTATGTAACATAGGTGTTGGCGCATTCTCAGACCTACCCGATATGCACACAAAATTTCATAAATCGGCCAGCCGTTTCAGAGGAGTTCGGCAATAAACACTGCGATATACGAATTTTATATATATTAGATGTCATCGAACTAAAATATTGTAATAACTAACCTAAAAAAAAAACTTTTTGAAGTTTTAAATAGGTATTAACAAAAAATACAATTCTCGTTTCAGAAATTCACTTTTGTCTAAATATTATCGACGGGGCTAAAAAAACTTTGTTAATCACCTCTCGACCGAGTACTGGTTTAAGAATAAATTACTACTCCGAAGTTGTCGGAAAGTAACGAAGTTACAAGAGTCAAGCTGCGACCTTATACAATCTGAACGTATTGGAAATTAGACCGACCCCAAAACGAAATGACTGCTGTGAACGAACGAACTTTTTAATTAACCGTGTTATCCTTGCATTTGTAATAAGTACATCAATCATATTATTAGCCGATTCATGAACGTTGCTCTTGAGAAAATTCGAAGCACGTTTGAGAGTTATGCTATAATATATACATACAGGATCTTCATCAAATTTAGGAACTTAACAGTTAAGTTAAAAAATGATACACTTATCTTAATTGTTCCTCCATATTTCGCTTGGCCCTCCGGGTATTAATTCAAAAACAAGTATATATTGTACTAGCTTCTGCCCGCGACTTCGTCCGCGTGGAACTCCTCCTTTTTTGAAGTCGGTTAAAAAGTAGCCTATGTTCTTTCTCGTGCTCCAGACTTTTTTTGTACCAAATTTCATTTAAATCGGTACAGTAGTTTTAGCGTGAAAGCGTAACAGACAGACAGGCAGACAGAGTTACTTTCGCATTTATAATATTAGTTAGGATTGAAGAGAACTCACATATTGTGTCTCAAATATTGTATTATAGAGAACTCATATAATGTTACAATGTTACAAATACAATTTCTACACCCTATTTAAGTAATTGCACGACATCAGAGTTATACAGCGATGAAGTACATAGGTATCTAAGTAGATTTGGTAAGTACCAAATTTATTAGTTACAAATACGTAATAAAAAATATGTTTTTTGTAAAAAACTTTATCTGTTAATTTCGCCAGCTACTATAATCGGCTAGCTTTCGTATTGGACGATGCCTGTTGTCAATGTAATTACTTACGTGACCTTTTTTGGCGGTTCCATTTAAGTATTGGTAGACAATATTTTTCAATTGTTTGTTCAAATTGGTTAGGAACTGTAATAAGTACTTACCTATAATTAGTCAACTGTTAACTAAGTGATAGAGCAAGAAGGAACGTGAAAAGTTGCCAGCGTAATTGAGATTTTTAAAAACGCTATTCTCAACCTAATACCTGCCGGATCGATATAGAGTGGAAATTTATTATTCGTGAACCTGTTACAGTTATATTATTTATTACTTATTTTGTAGACCTAGTATATAAAAAAAAAACTATGCACCCCTTTACCAAGAAATAAGAAATCATATTCTAGAGGGTTCTTTAATGTAAATAGATTTCAAGGCCGATTTTACAGAACCGTTCTTAGAAATATTTCTATGACAGACGCCATCGTGATAGAGAGATGTTTTTCATTTAAACGTATTTTTTTAAAACTTGTTATATCTGATCCGCGCAGCCGTTAAAACGGTTTGCACCAGAGAGTTTCGCTTTTGTTTCAACTAGGTAAGTAATACGTAATGAAAACACATCCATTTTAATAGTTAGGTAGGTACATAGTCAACAACAAGGACAAGTGCATATCACAAAGAAACGATTACGGCACATTATCTTATTAGTTTTAGTGAAGTCAAAAAATTAAAAAAAAATAGGATTTAGGTATTATGGTATCCAATTTTCTTTTCAATGTTTTGACTTCAATAAAATTGTTAACTAACATTGTAATAGTTGTCTACTAGATATGTTGCCAAAAGCTTAAATAGTAACGTTGTGAAAACACAACCAATTGAAAAATTATTCCATCTCTAATGTAAATCGTAACAAAACAAAATCCATTAAGAGTACTCGGTAGTGATTAAGGGATAATTAAAGAGCAGTAACAGATTGAAAGAGGGTTCAGATCACCTGTCGCGCACACGGCATACGGCATACAGTTTGATCAACAGGAAGAGCTCCACTCGGGCGGGCGAGCCTTCAGGATCCGTCGCAGAGTCCCTCAGTCGTCGCCCAGCCGCCCGCGAGAGTGTGCGCACTTCGCCGCCCTCCGCCCGCCGCGCTCTCAACCACCCCTAAATAGACCCTCACTACACCTCTCAACGGCGCGTCCTTCACGCGCATGAAATAAACAAAAACGTAATCACGAACGCTCCTACTGAATGAACTAACTATAACACACAGTTTGAAGTTTACCAAGTGCTAAAGGATAGCGAAGGATTCCTAGTGGGGTCCTTAAAAGCATTTTACGCCGGAGGCGAGGTAAGCTGAAAATGTATTGAAAATTTGTTGTTTTTTTGTGATTTGGTCATCCTAAAACAGATAAAAACCTTAGAGGTCAAAAAGTACAAATTTTAAAACAATGACAAATATAATGTATAAGCTTTAATTAGGTTTATTAGGTACCTGATTTTTATAGTTTACTTACAATTATGGTTCGGTTAACAAAATATCAATTGATAATTATAGTTAGAACATAATTATTTTTCCAAACTTTTTCTATTACCTATTAGTTTACGTGGCGTGGTACTGAAATGTACGGGTGAAAAGCCGCGGACAAAAACCTAGTATATTCTCCAAGTGCGTAGATTTTGCTCTTATTATTTTTCATTCTTCATTGTTTTTCATCCTTAGAGGGTAGACTTGCAAATAAAATAAAACTTACTTTAATAGTATTTTTCATAGTATGTCCAAATATACGTAATAAGTTGTAAAAAAATCTGAATTAATAGAAAAGTGTCATGTCATATAAATGTCTACTTACCTCCTATTTCAACCTCCTCGGGGATAAATTTCCCAAAACTTATTTGTATTGCACTTAGGTACCTGTTTGTCGAGAATCTTTTAGATAGAGTTTTAAATAAAATTAATGGGTTTTTTTATTTTTCCATCTGCACACATTAAATAGTAACCAATTGGAGTAGAATTCGGTGACTTTTTGACGATTTATTATTTCACTCAGGGAGAACTTTCATAAAGCTCTGCAATAAAATAATCGAAATCGATAAATAATAGGCATGGTTTAACCATCAACATTTGCACGTAATTTACGAAAGAGTCTTTATATCTACAATTTCATGGTGTTTTATGTTTATTGACTACTAATATTTATAGTCAATAGTTAGGTAACTTTTTTATATTCCGGCGTGGAATGTAGCTGTTCTGCCTTCTGAAATGGTGTTTTTTCAGCTCCATGCCCAATGACGCTACTAAGTACAACACTTAATCAAGGTACTTTGGTACTATTAATAAGTAGGTACTTACTTACATTATCATTTCATATATTAAGAAGTAGCAACAATATTCTCAGTGTAATTACAGCTTTCCCATACATTAAGATGTTTTTTGAGGATCAGTTCAATGAATTAATAATACCTACCTATAGATAGCGATCTAACTAGATTAACTTTTAAGCACATTAATAGATAAGTACATTGAGTTACATATAAAGCTGCCAAATGTAAGAAGATTAAGTGGGTACAACAAAAGAAGTAGGTAGGTACCACATAGATATCTGAGTAGAGCCCTCAGTCGAGGAATTTAGTTTTCACAATGACAAGCCCGCACGCCGAGGAAAGTTAAAAGTTTATAAGCTGCTTAGCCTGGCGTGGCTTTCATAGGGGAAGCTAGCGAGCCCGGGCGGTCAGTTTTAATTGTTGTAAGTGGTGACCGCCACTGCAAAACCTCGCCCGTTCCGTCGGAGCGCAGCGCTTCGGGCGGCGTGCTATTCTAAATTCAAAGTAATAGTCTAAGATCCGAACTTAAATCGACCTTCACCGAGCTGATAATATATTGAAACATATTTTACAATAAATTTAGTACATCCTGGACTGATTATCTTAAATATTTCTTCTAAAGATCTTGTTTAATATATAGGTAAGCATTTGATTACAGTTAACCTTCAAAAATAAAATAAATGAACAATAAACTCTAATAAATAATTTCTATTCAATATCTGATTAGTTAGATGTATAACTGTGACTCGAATTCATCTAATTTATTACATTCATTTTTCATCATTTTCATTATAATAATTGTTTTTAACCCCCGACGCAAAAACGACGGGGTGTTATAAGTTTGACGTGTCTGTGTGTGTGTGTGTGTGTGTGTCTGTCTGTGGCATCATAGCTCCCAAACGCATGAACCGATTTTGATTCTGTTTTTTTTGTTTGAAAGGTGAATATGTCGGGAGTGTTCTTAGCTATGTTTGATGAAAATCGGACCTGTAGTTTAATAAATAGAGGGGGGTGAAAGAGGGGATGGAAAAATAAATGTCGACAAATATACTCGAGTGGGGTATCAAATGAAAGAGGGTCACGAGTACATTACAAAATTGAAATTATAATGAAAATCGGTTGAGTCGTTCAAAAAATATAGGGAGTGAAAGTGGGGATGGAAAATCAAATATTTACAAATATAACCGAGTGGGGTATCAAATGAAAGAGGATCACGTGTACATTACAAAATTGATATTATAATGAAAATCGGTTAAGTAGTTCAAAAAATATAGGGAGTGAAAGTGTGGAGATGGTTAACTAAATGACTACAAATATAACCGAGTGAGGTATCAAATGAAAGAGGATCACATGTACCTACATTACAGAATTCCATGTAAAATGGAAATTGGTTAAAAAAATAATAATTTACCTACCTACTTTCAAAAAGTATGAAATAAAAAAAATAAATTAAAAATTTTAACAAACCCCCGACATAAAAATATAAAATCCCTCTAAAAAGTATAATAATAATAAAAACTTGGTATTAGGTAGGTACCTAAGTATTAATAGGTATTTCTACAAAGAAAACGTCATGTCGGGGGGACCTTAGGTTTCGATACATAGTAGGTAAATATAGGTAGAATACAATTAGGTAAATGATGAGCGGTCCCCCCGACGTGACGTTTTCTTTGTAGAAATACCTATTAATACTTAGGTACCTACCTAATACCAAGTTTTTATTATTATTATACTTTTTAGAGGGATTTTATATTTTTATGTCGGGGGTTTGTTAAAATTTTTAATTTTAATTCATTATTTAGTTATTTTTCCCTGAATAAAGTTAGACTGATTTCCCACTCCTCATATCCTACCTATATTTATCAATATATATAGTTTTTATGACTCATTTATACATATAAATATTTCTTATTTAGTATTGGTACCTGAGCGACTGAGCATTGTTGTATTGTAAATTTAGATTCATTAGAGCCGTGCTCGAGAACTCATTTTACAACAAACTGGTATAAATTCATACAAATATTGCTCGTTTAATTATATTGGATACGATTTTATAATTTAATTAAGAATAGAATAAAATGGAAGTAGCATTTTCATTACCTAATGATTTTCAGTTTTCATATACCTAATAAATGCGCAGCTACAGAATACTAGATAATTTCTTTTCTTCTGCATATATACGAGTTTCTATCTTAGATATCGACGTACTTACTACATAGGTATCTACGGCAAATTAAAAACATATTTTGTTTTTTTTCACAAAATTGCACGCTGGTTTCATGGGTTTTGCAGTTAGTTTTTCGGATCCTAGTCTTGATGTTTTGTGTTAGTACGAAAGTCTGAACTAGGTACCTATCACGGTTTCTTGTGTTACCGTATACCTACAATATTCTCTGATTAATATTTTAAGTAGCCAAATATTAATTTTGGTTAGAGTCCTGATTTCATTTACTATACCTACAGGTAGGATTGTTTTTATTATAAGCTCGAGGTAATAAAAGCCTTTACAAGGGAACGTTGCAATATTAGCTTCGGATAGATAACAATGTGACAGGCCGATAGATAGCTGGATTATGTTAAACAGATAAGGAAGTCAGGAGCGATTGCTAATTTAACTCGGCGGTTTTACTAACCAGCTGGTGGAACCCGAAAGTTTTTCATTTCAGTTCCAGGTCGCGTGCAGGGAATATTAATTATATGTGGTCAGTAGTTGCCCCCGATTTACTTTCATGTATATGTGTCCCTGATTTACCTATCGTAGTTTACATTGGACAGTTTATGTTTTTATCCATTCGTTTATTTAGTTGAGGCGGACCTCATATCTAGCTCATTACTTTTCTAAATTAAGATTAAAACAGATTTCAGAAAAAATGTATTTTTTAATGTTGCCAGTTTGGATATAGATAGGCTCTTACAATCATCTGCTAGGGTGAGTACATGCTCAGCAGAGCGAGAGGATTAATTTATGTACTCAAATGACCAAGTAGGTACAACTCTACAAACGATATACGACCTTCTTAATTCAATGTTATATAGGTAGCTAGTTATATTTGGTGTGATGCTGTAATCTCAAATAGCAACAATTGAATCTCCACGAGAGTTACGTTTCTCGTCCTTGAGTTCTGCCGACGAGTAATTATCTGTATTGTTTTATTTTGAGTATCTTTCTCCTTGAAACCGACAAACCGATTTGCTGTAATACTTAGTGATAAATAATAAAGGTATTTTTTACCCGATTATCATAGAGGTAACTATAGATCACGAATTGCAAATATTATTATTTTGAACGTAAATAAAACCGAAATATTGCGACATTGCTAGATTTTTGTTGAGAAAGCGATGAATATTTATTGCATTATCTTTGAAGATATAGAAAATGAAATTGAAACGCGTGGGTAGGTATAATAATAAGGATTATATTCGCGATGTTTGGCAGCTGCAAGCCTATGATGAATTGCCGCCAATTACATATCCAGTGGACAACGTTACCGATATATGGTCCGTGTTTAGCATTAGTGTTTCAACCCACACCAAGCTAGTTTTGAGATATCGGCGCTTAAAGTTTTTTGAGAACATTCTTCTTTTTCCGCTTATTTTAAGCAAAAAAAGTATTGATATGTGGTATCATTTTTTTTGTTGAAATGCATAGATTAAGGATATAAATGTATTTATTGGAATAAATTCAAAATTTAAAAGAAAAAGCAGAAAAATGGTTAATGCTTAATGGCTATAAGGTTTATTACATTTAGCATTTATGTGCTAACCCACATAACAGTATGAGAAATTCTCATTTGTTGTTTTAAAATGAATATGTTTTACACTAATTTTTGGAAAACGTAATAAAATAAACTACTTACTAACGTATTAAAACTTTAATGTAAGTACATATTTATGGAGTTTTTATTGTTTTAACATGTTTCAAATAACATTATAAGTTCTGCTAAAAATCTGAAATAGGTACAACAAGTTAACACTTATATTATTTAAATTACTTAAAAATCTTAACCAAATTGATTTATTATTATTATTTTATCATATTGAATTAAACCAATAATATATACTTCCGTACCTAAAAGCTTAATAAACCACCTAAAAACCATTTTTCGAATAGTTGATAAATTGTGGAGACAAGTCGGTCTGTCATTCTATAATATTATTATGTGTAATATTCTAATTTTTGTCACACACGTTTTAATCTAATGATGGATATAAAAAAATATCGGTTAAGTGCGAGTTAGACTCGCGCACCAAGGGTTCCGTACTATAAATAACCTGTAGGTAGGTATATATTTTTTAATGATGTCATTAAAAATGTATGGTTTTCGTATTTTTTTCTTTATGTGTGCTATATGACGTTACCTCGTACTAAATTAATTCAAGATCCTGAGTTCACGAGAAAACTTTTGTCAATTCGCGGCATAAACGGCGGTTCTTTTGATTGCGTTGGCGATTTTTTTGTTTTTACAAGTCCAAGGGACGGTAGTCCTGAGTATTTGATATTACTCTGAATTTTAGTTTGATACCTACCTCCACGCGTTACTGAGGTAAAGGATCACACAGACAACAAAGTAATCCTGTAAGGGTTCCATTTTTTTCCCTTTAAGATACGGAAACCTAAAATGTGTATTGATTTTATTTAATATGATAAAAATAATAATAATAAAAAATAGGTTTGGTTAAGATTTTTAAGTAATTGAAATAATATTTAAGTGTTATTTTGTACATTTCTCATTTTTAGCAGAACATATAATGTTATTTGAAACATGTTATACAACAATAAAAACTTTAAATAAATGGGTACCTACTTACATTAAACTTTTAATTCGTTAGTTGTTTATTTTGTTACATTTTCTAAAAATGTTTGCATAGATAATATGTATATTCATTTTAAAACAACAAATTAGAATTTTGCATTAATGTGTTAGGTATGTGGCTTAACACATTAATGCAAAAATACAAATCTGACATAGGAAATAAGCAATAATGTGTTATATGTGGCTTAACACATTAATGCAAAAATACAAATCTGACATAGGAATTAAGCAATAACCGATTTTGTGCTCTAGAATATTCTACGATTTTTTTTAAAAAAAATGGATTTCACTGCTGTATTCCTCATGATCTATTTAATAAAACTGCATTCATAACTCAAAACCCGATTTTTTGTGGGTTGACACACTAATGTTAAACACGGTCCATATGTGAGACGACATCGACATGATAAAATATCATCTCCACAATTCAACTTCCTGTCCTACTGACAGATGCTTGTCGTCTTAATTTAAATTCTCAAATAACAATCTGTTAAGTTTTCCCTAAGAGGGTTACCTATTCGCTGTCGACATTTCCGACACTCCCAGTTTTCAGGATCAGAATTCAGGATGGCGTGACAGTATATCTCTTTGTAAGATAAGGGTCACGCTCCATTGGGACTGCTTCCTGTCGACATCTACCTACCAGAGTTTTATCAAGATTCCGATTCTCACTATACGCACGAATGATATTTATCTGATAACAATAATCTTGCTGGTGCTCCTTACCAAGCATGAGTAAAGAATAGATACCGTTATTTTAAGTTTTCCTTTATTAATTAAGAAGGAAGAATGAGCTCGTTTATAAGTTATGTACCTACTAATCTATACTAATATTATAAAGAGGAAAGATTTGTATTTTTGTATTTTTGTATGTTTGTAATGAATAGGCTCCGAAACTACTGGACCGATTTCAAAAATTCTTTCATCTTCGGAAAGCTACATTATCCCCGAGTAACATAGGCTATATAATATCACGCTAGGTCTTATAGTTGCGGAGCAGTAACCGAAAATGTTTCAAAAACGGGGGAAAAAAATCTTAAGTCCCCCCGTGCGAAGCCGGGACGGGCCGCTAGTTTATTATAATGAAGACCAGAGTAATATAATAGTAGGTACTTATTCCATTTGAAGATAACATTTTGATGATAATAACAATAATAATATATCCGTATTTAATATTACATACCTAGGTATATTATGCTTATTACGCACAAAATTAAATAAATCCGTTTTTTCACCTAAAACAACAACAAAAAGACTAGATTCGTCAGGATCTAGGTGTTCGTTTTACTGCTGGGGTTTCATTATAAAACATTATCAACTAAGATATTTTGCTGCTTGAAGTACCTACCTAGACGTTATGTATTCTGTATTCTTCCTGTATAGATGCATAGTGGTTAGGTAATGAAGATGTCAAGCGGGGCCTGGGACGTGCCCTTGCTAGTGACGCGCCTATGTCAGTAGTGATGTGCAATAACGTTGGTGGCTTGAGGTGAGCTAACAAAGCCCGCCTTAATCAAAGGCAAGTAGGTAGGTAAAGGCGCGGTCGACCAAGGCCCGCTTCCCAATATTGAAACCATTGCGACTCCGGGATTAAAACCCGGAACAACGGGCTTACTCTTTAATGGATTTAAGATCGGTTGCTGTCCGTAAAGATATAAAGGTCTGTTTATAAGCGAAGGAGTTAAACACAAAAATGCGAATACTCCCGGGCGCACATAAAATGTTTATATCTTTAAGTTATGACAAAAAATAGCAGCTATTTCATGCCCGGTGCTTAATTCTAATAGCCCGCATTCTTGACTTTTGTTGAAATTTAATCGCGCCTCAATCATAAAATCCCCATTTTATAAGCAAGGAAGGTGCAAACAAATTAAGCTAAATTAAATAAAGAAATTCAAATTTATTCACCTATTTAAAATACATGGTATAACACTATTATGAGGATATCTATGTAATTAACTGTAGGTACCTACATACATCACTTATATGATAAGATGTGTAACACATAATTGTTAGTTACAGTTTTGGGAATATAAGTGATCATTAATGAATCCATTAGTAAATAATCTATCTAATGTCACGATCATAACTAGGTAGACACCGTCTACATACTTATTTGTATCCTGACATTTTAGATACTATATAAATTCATATGATTAAAATAGAAGAATATCTCAGTAATGTATATGTAAGTACATAATGATTATTTGATTAAACATCACGGAGAACACATTATATTAAATGACATATAATTTGCGTGCGTGGGCTATTCCCCGAACAAGGCCCGGGGCACAGATTCAAATATTACTTACCTACTCATATAGGTAATATCATAATTTGTTAATGATTTAGTACGTTTTTTGTACATATATGACAGTGTGAATTAAGTACCTACTTATTAATATAGTGATAATGTGATCTTGCTATTTTGCTCTATTAGTACATACGATTTTTCTATAAAATATTAAAGACACAAAAAACAATAAATTATGTGTACCTACTTAGTTGAACTCTTTAATATTATAATAGGTATAATATTAAAAAGTTCAACTAAAGAAATATAAACAAAGTCTAAATTATATATTATTATCTCACGTACTTAATTAAGTAGGTAGGTACTTATAGACCTGGTCTACTTACAAGAAAAAAAATATACTCTGAGGATATTCTCTGAGGAGTTTGTTTAGGAAGGTTCACAACAGCAACTTTGATGAACTACCCCGAAAATGCAGCCCGGAGCGTGGCACTGCTCTGCCTTACTGTAAGGACAATTTTGTTACCGTACCCAAGAAGTAATCAAGTGGGCACCTATATAAAGTAATAGTGACTAATTAATCCGCTAAATAACGTAAAGCTCAAAATGTATTCATAAACACAGCATACACGATTAGTAATCCTTCTTGTGTATTGTTCCAGATTTCGCTGCGATGTGATAGTGATAATCTTAATAACAACAGATGAAAACGTAAGTGGCACTTGAAGTGGTTTAAAACCGATGTAAGTTTGTGTTAGTGAGTGAAGTGAAGTGGTTGACGATGAGTTTCCTATCGTCGTTGAGTCAGTACGTGGCGGGCGTGGCGGACAGCGTGGCCGGGCTGGCGCTGTCGCCGCGCCGCGCGCCGCCCGCGCGTCACCGCTCCGCCGAGGAGTCGCAGCAGCCACCACAACCTTCCACTGCTACAATGAGGGGTAACATTTTTATAATATACTTGTAATAAACTGTTATGAGATGCTGAACACTATGTTTGGCCCATTTCTCTGCAGGTTAGGCAACAGAGCTCAACAAAACAATACAACGTATACCTATGTTGCTATTGTTTTATTATATACGTTAGGATCTTAATGGGAAAATAGTTTTGTACCTAGGTGATAAGTTTTTGCTTACACTTAGTATAAACACTTAGTACCTACGTACTACGTGTTTTTTTAGATTTTAAATTGATTAGGTATTTAATTATTGAAAAAAGGTAAACGTAAAACCAGGTAATCCATGAATAATTTCATGGAAATCCAATCATATTATTAATATTTAATACATTTTACTATAGTTAAACTACAATCACATAAGTCTAGGCTACTTCATATATTGACACATACATTATGTAATATAAGCATGTGAGTACCGAGATACCTTAAGCTGTGTTATGTTTTGTGGTTTCACAATGCTAAGTTTGGGAAACTTTACTCGAAGATGAGCCAAAAGGGCCTATTCATTCATCTTGATTCCCCCTATTCGAGTTGAAAGTTAGAATTATTATCACGGTCGCCAGAAGTTTTCGGGCTTATGAAATACGTCTGTATGTTCAAATGACTTATATACGTAATGACCTTTACTTAAATTTGCAAGTAACAGACATATTTATTTGATAAGTTAACGAACTCTCCTTCAGGTAACGCAAACTAATGTAAATTAAAAAATAATACAATTTATAAAGTATAGTTAGTAGGTACATATGAGTAGACCAACTACAAATATTATTACGTATCTATACAATTTAAAAATACACAATTTAATTCAATTCAATTTATAGTGGAATGTTTACCTAAACTGTGCAAGCAAAACTGGGTACCTACTCAGTAAATAAATATCTACCTATTAAAAATACCGCAGTCTTTAAAACAATTAGGTAGGTAGCTATTTCACCAATTTGAGCATATCTTAAGAAGTATATAGGTAGGTACTCATCTGATATATATCGCTAAATTATCTTGTGTCTTTTATCATGGATAGTAATTGATCGCAAATTAACTCTATTGACGTACATATTGCTATTGTAATAAGACGCTGATTAATAAAAATAAATTAATTTTAGTAGGTATATAGTGATGCTTTTTATTTGTAAATTTTCAGACAATCGCAAATTCAGTGTGATTCTACTATTATTATTATTTTCCTTTTGTTTTAGGTTTTCCGCGAGTGGTCCCAACAGAAGGCGCGTCGGCACTCAGTGCGCGCCGGCGCACTCTAGATTGTTTGGCTCCCGCCGCCCCGACGCGCCGCGGGGGCTCGCTGCGCATCTCCCGGCAACACCAACCCGTGGAAAAACCCACCATGGCATTTTGCAAAAGACGTCTCTCCTGGCCTGAAGTCGACAACTCCGTCAACTCGGGGTGAGTGAGACGAATTATACAAAGTTGTGGCAGTATTTTTATTATTATACCAATATGACTACAAAAGTTCCTATTTTTATTATACAATAAGTATGTTTACGTTAAAAGCAGCCAATGTTTTTAGATACTCACCTAGATGAACAAAACAGCTTGATATATTACTTACTCGTACAAAGGGGAGGCAATAAATTGAACTGCCATGTTGTCGAGAAAACAAAGGTTATCAAGATAAATAACGCCTCTGAGAAGTCACAGAGCCAAAGGATATTAACGTGTTTTCAAAGCGAGTGAATTGCAAATCAGCGGCGCCTAACCTGACTCCTGGCCGTAGTCCCCTAACCTTGTATCTGTATAGGACAGCTCAAATTAAACTATACAAATGTAACCACACATCTCTCTCAGATTTCGTAGATAATCAGCAGTAGTCTACAAAATTTGCTTTACTTTTCCATCAGCAGGAAGGGCAGACTAATTACCAAACTCGGTACATATTTCAAGTTTTGATTATTTGGTAATGGGCTACAATAAACAATCTCGCAAAATGCAGAATAGCAGTCGGCCTCCCGCCGCTCTAGATGACTCGATTTATCAGCGAGAGCCTCATTTGCCCGAATAGAATATTTGATTAAAACTCGGAGTCCAATTGCCACTTTTATTTCGTTTAACACCTGCGCACTTACATTTCTTGTGTTGATGAGGTAATTTCCTCTTCATATTTAAACTTAATAACTTGTGCAAAATGACGAAATGAAGTTATTTTGGTACCGACGATACTCAATATGAAACGTCGAAGGGTCTCTTTACTCTCTCCGTCCTTGGATTGATTGCCTTCTCATATAGCCGTAATAGGAGCAATTATAGAAAAGCGAAGGGCTCATCATGACCTATATACCTAAATACGATGATAAAAAGTTGGTAAACATTTTTTTTATTTTATCTCATGAAATTGAATGTCTTATCTACCCACTTATCTATTTAACTATTTAAATAGGCACTAGGGCACTATTTCATCAACGTCGAAGAAAATCCTGGGTAAGCTATGCATACTTTTACATATAACAATAATTTCATCTTCTAATATAACTAACCGTTTCGATTTTTATGAAATTTTGTTTACATATCGGGTAGGTCGAAGAATCGGCCAACATCCAAGTATTTTTCATACCTAATTGTTGAGAGTTGTCAGTGGACCTTATAGCAGTTATTTTGTTCTATTTAAGAACAATACTTTTTGTTTAAATTTTTCACCCTTCTTTTATTAAAATCCTTTTTTTTTTTTAGGAAACAATTTTTTTTTACATTTATTTATTTAAACCTATCTATCTATACTTAAAGTAATTAAACCGTTACTGAAAATTATTATAGTACAACGCAGCAATGTATGTAGATATTACATTTGGAGTAATCATCGTTTGTTAACCAATCTAGGTCACCGAGCGACCTGTTGCTTATCCCTGCACCGCACGTGCTCTCGAGTCTCACCCCTAGGCCCTAGCTAGCCAGCCCCGCGCTTCTCTCATATTGTTCCTCGACACTTGCGTTACGTTCTATTATTAATAAACACAATATATACTATATATAGATGTAATTATAATTATTACTTAATAGTAAGCCGATAGGTCGGTGAATGTCAGGAGTGTTTTGACATTTTGAACAATTTATCCAATATTACTGGTGTGAATTATTTGTTATTTCTATGTTAACGTCAGGTTTGTACAAGCTTATTAATTTAAAGTTATTGTACTTACATACCGAAAATGAATGCAGATTATATAGGTACATAGTTCTAAATGTACTTCTTGCTTTTTGTTATAGATTCATATTCTCTTAAATGTTCTTAAAATTTGAAAATGTTGTTTGATGGAAATAATTAAAAAGATCAAAAAACAAACAAAAATATTCTTTTGATAAAGAAAACACTTTTAAACACCCATGAGACATATGACTTGTCGGTGTCGAGAACTGCTAAGTACTTATGAAACGATCGCAATCGTGGCACTTAAGTTGGTATACTATTGCTTGTTGAGAAGGTTTTAAATATTAGATAGGGACATACCGATGATTTCGAAAAATGTAATCATTTCCCTCTTTCTTCCACGTTAGTGGGTAAAACAAGAGGAATCACTAGAGACAGTCATGCTCATCGAGATTATAACCATGGAGATACGTGCCATCAGCGTGACATCCATCATGCGACGTGATTCATGGCATTCCTGACGGCGGGCGGCTGCACCCTCCGATAACGCGCGTCCAATTCATTTCAATATCCACCAAACTCGAGAGCTATCATCACTGGTTTTGTTTACATTCGGAGCTTATAGCGGACTTATTGCGATCTTTATGCGAACTGCATGGAAGTCTATGCTGTTTTTTCTCGGTAATATTATATGACAAATATAGCAAGCGTAAAGGACTCTTTATTGTGAAATAACCGACAAAGGCCAACACACGAAAGATAAGAACAATATAACAAAAACGCCTAACAAACACTTTTACCCCTTTTTTATCTTTTATGCAAGAAAAGCGTTTTTTTTGGCTAGTACACATACCTGCAAATGACGCCAAATTACATAATAATGTTTTTAGTGATCCCCTCTCTATCTAAACGGTGTCTATAACTGTATACTTGTCACTACGAAGGTTTATAAAAATTGGCTCTGTTTTGCTCATTTTGTCTGAATCTCAATAGGTAAGCAGATACCGTGTATTTTCTGTAGGCATTAGGTACAATTAATTACACTTAATCGTGAAGTATGCTCATTAGTCAAATTTACAGACTTAATTAAATAGGCACCTCATCAGTACTCAGGAACTGTTACACGCTGGTAATTAATATCCACGATTCATATATAGAACCTAAGTAGGTACATAATTAGGTAGACAATCAAAGAACTAAAAGGGTCACTGACTGTTAAGTATAAATAAAATGAGCAACTAAGAAATATTGAAGTATCTTAAGTATCTTACTTCCAGTCAGTGCCAGAAAAACAGTCAGTAAGTACATCGTTATGAACGATACACGAAGCTTTCGAAACCTGACCACTACGCTACATTAGTAAACTTTATTTGTTGGAAATCCTTCGGTATGAATTGCAGAAGCCGGGATACAAGTGAATGTGTTTTTCGATGGATAAATAAAATCTCCGCCCAAAGGGTCTTCGGTGCGACTGGGTGGGATAAGTATCAAAGAAGGTTATTTTGGATCTACTTGGTTTATTGATTATAAATAACTTAACCCTAGGGTTACTCTAGAGCACTTGCGACTGTCTGTGAAAACATGAGTGTTTATGTGAGAAGTAGGTAGTAGTAATAAGAGTAGGAATGGCATTATATTAATATAAATATATTTTTATTTGAGTATTTAAGATATTATGAAATAAGTTAAAGAGTATTTCGGTTGCTTGAAACTTTTAGATTAATATCATCTCTATTTTGTTTTATGCTCCCTAAATAAAAAAGAAAACCTTAACATATTACTGTACTAACAAACTGAAAAAAAAAATGTTTTGATAATTTCTTACATATTATTTTTTAAATATTTTTAATAACACCCGTACCTCATCACAAACTTCCAATAAGTTTATAGGTACCTAATATGGGATTAGAAAGTATAGGTATAGGTAATAAAACTTAGGTACCTATAAGCGCTGTATAGGTATGACCCTGTGCCTATAATAGGTAGGTAGGTAGGTATATGAGAAAGCACAACACGTTAATTATTAAAGTTATTTAGATTGTAAACAAAGCCAAATTCGCGGCAACACACCACTCCGTGTGAAACGCTTCCGGCGCGGCATTGTATCCTTATCAACAGGGTATTCTCGTATTAAAAAACTACATATCATTTGCGTTTCTAAAATGTTTATATTTCTTTAAATTCTTCATAAAATACTTGATGATTTGATAGTTCTTAGTTAATTAAGTACCTAACTAAATAAAAACATTTTAACCGGAAAAGCATGCTATGCTATGCTATGTTTTAATTATATTTTAAAGTTATAAAATTATTTATCAAATCGCAATTATGAAAGGAGGTGGTTGGTAAACCTAGAAATAAATAGTCGGTAGGTAAATGGCTGAAAAAAGAAATATTTTATTAAATACTGCGTTGAGAACGAAAAAATTCTAAAGGGTAGGTACTTACGGAAACTGGCTTAAAAATATGACGAACCGTAACAAAGTATTATCTCGATAACACTCTCGAATAACCAACTATTGGCGACAACGACTCATTAGGTCGCCATTAATGAGTTTTTTGTTGTCATAACATGATTGCGATGGGATCTGAACAAATATAATCAAAAAGCAATAAAAATATTCCCCTGTTGCTATGACTACTTAGCTTAGGAAATGTTACCTACTTACCTACTAAAACACTCGTTACGATAATGTTGAAGTACCTATCTACTTATTATATTTAGGTAGGTACAAATTCCGCCACACTTAAAGCAAATAAATAATTGTAATTTCCCTTGGTGGAGCAAGATCTAGATCTAGATAGACTAAGTACACGCGCTTGATAACTAATACAAATTTGTCTTTAACAGGGTACAAGAAACGGACGGGTCGTACTTCGAGAGTTTTACTGCACTCTCTTGGAGGCAGGAAAATAGACGACTGGCAGCCCTACGGCTTGCGGAGGCTCGGGCTGAGAGACCACCCCCGGCACCCCACGATCTTGGTCTGCCCAGCGTTTCTGCACAACTGTCTCATAAAGAGCACGAACATCTTTACACAGAGGTAAAAATTCTGAAATTATTTTTTATACGAAAATTCCTTTAGACAATTTGTATGAAAAACTGCTTCGATAAAAGTATGCTTAAATTATCAATTTATGTAAAGTCCCTTAGGTATAAATGGAGAAGTCTACCTATATTATTCACAACAAAGACAAATTATTACCACAGGTAGGTTTCAAGGATTAGAACTACGTTTAGGTAGAAAGAAAGACAATCGATGTCCATGGCACTCCAAAGTTTTAGGGAGCTCGCAGCTTGTATTAGAATAAGTTGTTTTTGTTCATGGTCTCGCAACACGCAAGTCCCAATCCCCACGCGCCGCCGCGCCGGCCGAAGCACGCATTCCTTCACATCGGTCGACGATATTTTATTAGCCTACTAGACTAGACTTACTTAGTAGGTAACTGAAAAGGTAATATTTTTTACATTGGGTACTTATAAAAGTTATAATAGATGATAAGTAGGTATCTAGGTATCAAGTATATTTATCGCGTGTGTTAAAAACACCTAAGAGGCTTTTTGAATAAATAAAAGCAAAAATCAGTTTTAACCAATCGTGTCGGAAATAGTTCACGAACAATAGATAGGTACAACGTATTATTAATGTTATCTTTTTTTACATTTTTTGTTGGTGTAATATCTCTTGATTATAGCAATAGCTTATATAAGTCAACAGTGTAAGCTTTCAGTTTAAAATTTTGTTTCATCCGACTGCATATTTTCCAGGACGCCTATTTCTAAATGTAAATTTTTAGGTGCTGTATTGCATTGAAAATGCAGTAGGGGCACCAGCTCCGGACGGGCAATTTGCTGCTTACAAAGAGGAGGTGATCGAGTACGCTCGGCGAGCATTCAAGGTGGCGCCGGAGGTGCACGCGCGGGCCATCTGCGCCGCCGGCAGCGAGCGGCCGCCCACCGTCGTGCTGGGCTGCACGGTCATCGAAGCCGACGGGCTCGAAGCTAAAGATGCGAACGGTTTGTTTAGTTCATCTACTATAATAATATCTATCTCACTGTTTACTTGTTAATCTCATATGCTCGTGTCTTTAGGGTAAAATGACTTACTTAATTGATTAAAAAGTAATTTGTCGATGTTGAATGTTCTTGAAGAATCACTTAGAGATCTTTATTTGCTACTACTACTTGTAATATATACGTGGATATTTTAAAACAAATTCAAAAATATATATATTTATTTGTTTTTTACTTATTCTAAATTTAGCGAACCTATGATGAACTGTCGAGTCGACATCTTGTCGACATAATATTGAGAACGTTGACGACAAGGAGAAGGTTTTTCGTGTCGATATTATTCCGTTTTAGACATAAGAGACGACATCGACATGTCAAGATTTCTCGTTTTCGACAACCTTACCGATTTTTGATAGATAACAGCGAGAATAAGACGGTGTCGACATGACAAGATGTCGACTCGACAATTCACCATAGGCTCGCTGGACCACAATCCGAGTTTTGTCGGTAGCTTCGAAGACGCCCTAATTTTTCTCAACAGTATCTAGAGATAGAATATAATTATAATGAAAATGTAACTAAATAAATAAAATAGCATATTGCTAGTATACATGTTAATACGTCAGTACGAACTGAGTGATAGTTTCATAGCAGTGTCGTTACTAAAGTTATGAAACATAAATCACGTATCGTCATACGTGGTCATAAAGCGTAATTGTATTCTAGTCAGGCTGAAGGTCGCGCGGGCTTTGGCCCCACCCGCTGCGCGAATTATATATAAAGGCATTCGTATAGCTAGATGGTACCTTCTGTTTTTAAAAATCTTTCCTTCAAACAAATAATATTTCACTTAACAATTCGATTTCGATTAAATTCGTAAAGTGAAGCTTTATGGCTGCCCAAGGTTTCATTTCATTTGATTTTCTCAGTGTTTACACATTTAATTCATTAGCAACAGTGAAGAATAATATCAGCCATCAAGAAAATACTTAATTAGGACGATGACCTTAAGCTTATTTATAACCTTAAGCAGTTCAGGATAATTTTAAACACGTCGGCATTCCACCATTCATAAATTCCATTTTTTTTTATAAGGAAACGTGTTTTGCAAATTCTGTAGGGCTTTCTTATCGATAGGTCATAAAAACTTTCTGAACAAGTCACTTACCCTACCAATGAAGTCTTCAAACTAACAATAGCCGTTTCACTAACTTCTCACTTCCTTCCTCCTTTGTTTCAGAACAACGTACATATTAAACGAAAAGTAGGCAACATTGTAACGTATTATTTGCAAGTAGAATATTCGTAACAAAATTACGGCCCTCTGCCTGTCCGTTTTAGAAAAGGAAAGGACACCGCTCCGCCGTTTCCATTGAACATAGGTGGGATGTAAGGTTGGAGTGATCTGCACAAAGTTTTCCACTCTGCGGGCCCTGCAGGCGACGGGGGTCGTTAACGTGTAGGGTAAAAGATAACCTTTTTTTGCACACGCCGCGTATTTTAACCCTCAAAAACAATTTATGCATTATTAATAAGATCGTAGGTATTTGTGGTGATTTTAATAATTGGATCATTATATATCAAGACTGTGTAGACAGATTATCCAAATAATGTAACAGTTGTTATGATTCTTGCCTATATGTACGAGTACCTACCTAGTTAATAAATCTTAAAACAAAAAATGTAAGTAGTAGAAGTTAAACGAGTCTTGAGACCGACTTCGTATAAGGTGTTATGAAAAGTTTATTTCTTGTACCTATGTACCTACATAAGCAGTTTTTTTAATATCACCTCACTAGGCGTTTGTAAAACATGTTAAAAAGAAAACTTAAAAAGCTTTTAAGACCTTTCATTTCAATTTTTCGTTTAAAATTTGTAACAGAGGTTGACGGCTACAGCGTTATGGCGTGTGTATTGAATTACGCGAGACGGCCGATAGTGAGCTAGCGCTCGCTGCGCGTCAATGGATCGCGTGCACGACTGCCTCTCAATCCGATGTTCATATTTTGAGCATCGGAAAATTTAGCTATTATTTCCCAATTGCTTACCGCGCTCGCCTCGCTTCCCCCAACTCCGTTCTATTATTAGTAGGTACCTATTGTACATACCTATCTGTGGTATACCCAAATTCATTGTCCTTGCCAAAATAGGAATTTAAACATGGACAACCAGCAAAAATTAAATTTCCTGGAACATAACTTCCATACGACAGTTTTAGAAATGTTTACGAAGTTGAACGTTATACAATTACGTCTTCAGAGTTTTATACGACCCTTGTTGTAGGTAGATACTTAGCTACTAGTGGGCGGCGTAGGTAGGTAATAAAATAAGAACGTTGAAATGAGAATATCAGAACGCTTATTTTCACTCTTGTAACTTATTTTTTGACACGGGTAAGGAATACGTACCTACCTAATTAAGTACTAACTTTTTGTCATTAACGTAAAACATGTATGGAAGAACCTTTTGGTTTCTCGAAAGAAATTATTGAAAACATTATTAATCATAATATTTTTTTAAGCCTTCGCGGTTATTACACATTGGAATGAAACAACTATAGACGGATTTAACTCGCGTATTTTATTTTACTGCATTAACTGCAGAAATATTATTACGGCTAGTGGTCTCGATCGTTATAAGTGGGTAGGTACTAAGTTTCTGTTACCTATTTATGATGCAGGTTTCAGCGACCCTTACTGCATGCTAGGCATCCAGCCAGCTTCATTGCCGGCGTCGCCGCGTGCCTCTGAGGACGAGGGTCGCAAGCACGGGTTCCGCCTGAGCTTCAAGCGGCGCGACGGCCGGCAGCAGCGCGACAGTTTGGGTCGACTGCCTGCTAGATACATTCGTGCTACCAGTGTAAGACCTCATACGCTGTCACCTAAATGGAACGAGACTTTCAAATTGTAAGTACCTATTTAAGTTGCACTAGATACAGTGAATCTAAAACTGTTAGAACAACAGTTTAAGGCTGTTGATAAATTTTAGGATTAATATATATGACAACGCTTTTTCCTCTAAATAATTCTTATACATAACATAAAACAATTATTTGTACGCTCTACAAAACCCCTAGAGCTCTTGCGGCATTTTAATAATAAATCCAGTTTACACGGCAACTAGCATAATCTCTAAGGGCCGATATCAAGCTTCATAATGTTTAAAGTCGACTAACCTACGTGCTTATCGCTTTAATGCAACTTTTAGTAATAAGGCAATATTTTAAAAGTTTCCTCTTATAAAATAAACGAACTTACCTTACTTTCATCCAACGAACGAACTTTCCCACTTAGCTTAGGATATATTTAGATCGATTTCGCGTCCCCGAAAACATTTTATTTATTTATTTAGAACACATATACTTAGTCATTTTCATTAAAATAATAAGTTGTAATATATACTTAGGTACCTACTACCTATATTAAAAGATCCGAAAGATAACGTACTTAAACATAAACACAAAATAGGTGGCATTACACAATATCTAGGTAATTTTGTATTTAACTAACCCTTTAAGGGCCTCGAGAGTTTTGAACGGGGTCAATATGACAAAAAGTTCGATTTTAAAATTTAGATAATAACTTAATATCTATCCACTTTGAAATATATTAAAGTAATAGATATAATAATTAAAGTAGGGCGGTATCTCATTGAACTATTAACTTATCGAACGAAGTTTATTCTTTAGCGACATTGACGACATATCGTCGGATGTTTTGCATCTGGACATTTGGGACCACGACGACGAGAGCTCGGTGCTGGACGCGGTGTCGCGGCTCAACGAGGTGCGCGGCGTGCGCGGCCTCGGACGCTTCTTCAAGCAAGTCTGCCAGAGCGCGCGCCAGGGCAGCCAGGATGATTTCTTAGGTAAGAACTAGTAAATAGCGACTGAACAAACAAAAGCAATATTCTTTAATAATCAAACTGACGGACTAACTAAAAGCATAAAATTAAAAAAAAATCTAGAATATATTTTCATTAATCAGAAGATCATACCTATTTAAAATTCGTAAATAGGTATATGTTATTTTATGTGCATCCCAGATAGGACTTGACATAAACACCGCATCTATTTTATTTAATAATAGGGATAAATTGGTATGTAGTTAGCATAGAGTTAGGTAGACGCAGCTGTTACCGAAACCTACCTTCAGCTATTTGAGTTACGAAAGTGTTACCCATTTATTATAATCCCTATGGCAGATTGAACGATTTTGTAAACAAGTCATTATGTGAGCACCTGCGCCCTAAATCAGCTGGTAGGTATTTCAGCTCGGTCTTTTGAATATTGTTTTTAGCATTCTGCAACCGACATTATAACACTTATACAGTACTAGCTTCTGCCCGCGACTTCGTCCGCGTGGAATTCCACCTTTTTTGCAGTTGGTTAAAAAGTAGCCTATGTTCTTACTCAGGCTCCAGACATTCTTTGTACCAAATTTCATTTAAATCGGTCCAGTAGTTTTAGCGTGAAAGCGTAACAGACAGACAGACAGAGTTACTTTCGCATTTATAATATTAGTTGGGATACAACAGACACATAATATGTACGCATACTACCACACGGGGCTAGTTAATTACATTATTGGATAAAACCGGGATGCAAGTGGAGATGAAAGTGACATAAATAGTGAGGAAAAATGAATAATAAACAAAAACTAGGTCACACGTTAGCAGTGGGCGACGAGAATACGAAATCGATGTGTAATTATGAAAATCACTCGGCTAAAGGGTCGTCGCTGATAATTGCATACTTCAGGGCTGCCTGATTACGATGTACTTCCCGCGCTACTGAGCAAGCTGCCGCAGACATGAACAAGCCAAGCAAATAAAATGTCACTCGTCGTACGGTGAGCTAGAGCTATATTTCATTACCTATATGACTTTTCTATAGGAACTCTTTAATCATTACAGTTCTTTTTAATCGGCCACATAACACAGGTACTTACCTCTAGATGAATCGAAGGACATCAAAAATAATATATGTACCTATTAGACGAAACGTTGAACCTCTAAGTACCTAGTAGTCTGCATTTTTTGGTTTCTTTGAGTGACATTAGTTTCTTTGAGTTATATTAGTTCCTGCATTTAGTCCTGTTGAGCGAAGGTACGCATTTAGTTGAGAGCCACTTGTGCAATTAATTTGACAAGACATAAACAAGTGTACCTACTTATATTAAGAGTTGCAATTGGAATGGAATAAAAAAATAAAGACGAAGTTTCTCTTGTTTTTCTCACAAATGATTAGTACCTAAGTAGGTATATTCGTAGGAACTTTAATTTTAGTTCTTTGCGAGAAGGAAACGGAAAAAATTAAGGCAGCTTAAAAATACGTACGTATGACAATGACGTATGAAAATACGACACATAAAAAATATTTCTTTTTTCCCTACCTTGCTTGGCTTGAGTTGCGAATTTTACTTTTTGAAACAGTAATTTGCTATCGGTCTTATTTATTTATATAATATATAGATAAATAAAACAAAACCGATAACAACTAACACCTTGGGATACTATCGTAAGTTTCTTGCCTTCGATATCGACAACTTTTCCGAAGTGTTCCCTGGGGTGCTGCAAAATACGGGTTCGGTCTTACAATGAGAAGCGTCGATGGATTGCTTTGTGCACATATTTACTAGATACCTTACTAACATAAATCTGATTGCACGGTGGTAGGGGTCGAATACAGTACACCGCCAACAAAGTCTAAGATGACCTGTCACTGTCACTATACCTATATTTTAGGTTGCGTTTCTATAACAATGCTAATTGAATTATAAAAAAATTTAAAACTGAATTATATATGTTTTAATGACATGCAGTCGGTACCAACTATGCACTGCACTTATTTGCAGAAAAAGGATAGTTACCTACAAAAACAAAAAACAAATGTCAACTTTTCCTAGAAAGGATAAATATAAGTATCTACTTACTCGTATTTGGGAAATATTCGAAATACAAGATGATTAATTTAAATGCTGCTTTTTTGAAAAACAAGACAGAGGCAGCAAATCTTGATAGCATTAAACATTTAAATTATATTTTTGTAATGGAGATTATGCCATCGTACGGTAAAAATATATTATAAGATTGTTTTAGGACATCGGCCGACATCGTGTACCAAAGTAATCCATCTTGACAGCCTTGAATCCTTGCGGCATATCGGCTTTTTTGAATCACACGTAGCAATGGGGTGAATGCGTATACCTACTCGCGTCAAAAATTGGATATAACAAGATTGATGGGCGCGAGCGAGAATTCAATATTTATTTGCCGAAGGCTGTTTGATATTCATTCAGAGTGAAAATTATTCAGCCGTGGGTTCCTATAAATAATGAACCGGAAATTTTATGAATAGTTAGGCAACGCATTTTATATTTTTTAATACTCGCAGTTCTCACTGATAATGTATTATATTAACGGTCTCAATTCGCGTTGGTGTTGTTTTACACGTTCCTGCACAAAGGTCAGCTCAATGAACAAGTAAATACGAAAATAACTTGCTTCCTAAGAAACTTGGAGTGCTTGATAATTAATCCTTTTTAAATAAATACTAAGGATTTCGTCCGGTCCGGTCATTCCTTTAAAATTTTCTTTGGGACATAAAAAAGAAGGAATAAAGGTTCGGTATGAGTGGTATAAATAAGTCAAAGAATTAAATGAATATTGTTGAATTGTTTAGGTTGTGTGAACATCCCGCTTCGTGAGATCCCCTCGACGGGAGTAGAGGCGTGGTACAAGTTGGAGGCGCGGTCGCAGCGCTCGTCGGTGCAGGGCCGCATCCGGCTGCGTCTGTGGCTGTCAGCGCGCGAGGCTGGTCGTCATGACGACGACAATTGGCAACAGGTTTCTTACTTATATTTTTTTAACAAAAATTGCTTTTATAACCTTTGACTACGACCAATAAGTGTGTCTGACGCTAATATTATTTGACAACATCGATATCTTTTATAGTGAAGATATTTAGATTAAGGCTTTAAAAAAATACAAATATTAATATAACTATATGTACTTACGGTACAATAACATTTATAAATACGTATTCATTACCTGTGAATATTTTTTCCACGACACCTGTTAATTTTAATTTCGTATTTTATATTTTTCTCCGCTCTAGCAATTTCTAGCGTTGATTGTTTATTGGTTATTACATTCAAAACTCTGGATACATTTAGGTACCTTAATTTTAGCCAAACTTTGAATTCTTTGGGGACTTACTTATCCTGAACCAGATTAGGTAAGTACTTTTGCTTTAGGTGATTCCATTACAATATAAATTATTCAGAAGTAAATGGGTCCCTACTCAATCAATTAATTTACGTTTTTTCCCAAAATGTTTCCTATATTATTTTTTACATAAGGATATAGAATTATAATACTCGAAGGTAGGGTGACGGCACCAGTAATGGACATGGCACCAATTATGGACATTATTTTCGTTGATCGAATTTATTAAGCAACTGGCCCAAAATTTTTCAATTGGAGACACTAGAACATAAGCAATAGACGTTTGGGCTTTAATTTTGACCCACCTCATCAAAATCGCCCGTTTAATTTGAAGATGGTTGCGAATTGAAATCTCGTTTCGCGCGGTGGTCATAAAAATCCGTTTTTGTTATAGAAATCGTTAAGGAGGCGAGTACATATTTGTGCATGGTATTATCTTGTGTTGTGTTGTAATGAGATTTTATGTTATTTTTACGGAATAATACTATATTGCAATTAAATGTAGCTAAGTTGAATATGGCCAATCCCAATAATAAGTTTTTTGTAGGGTTTGTTTATCACTGGATTCGATTTTTTACGAATTCCAGTAATGGACAAGTGTTCATTCTTAAGTTTTTTTATATTTATTTAGTTTATTGTATTAAATTATTTAATTCATTGCACTAAACATTTGGGTTCAGTTGATTTTGTGATTGCTCTTTATTTTCCAATGATGGACAATGTCCATAACTGGCTATTTTTAGTCGTCCATCATTGGGTTCTTTGTTTTATCTTATATGACGCCAATGAAAAATTACACCCCGGAACAAATAGCGAGGGCATTTGATGCTGTATGATGCTGCTGAGGATGGGAGAAATGATGATCACAGCTATCCTCCGGTTTCTTCTTCTTCTTCTTCAACCTTATTCTACCCAATGCTGAGTAAAGGTCTCTTCCATTTCAGCCCACTTCCCACGATCCCGAGTTTCCCGCGTCCAATGTTTCCCAGCCACTTGCACCAGATCATCGGTCCACCTCGCGGGCTGTATTCCGACATTTCGCCGCCCCGTTCTCGGTCTCCACTCCAGGAACCTTTCTTCCGTCTGACCTACGACAGACATGACCCGTCCACTTCCATTTCCTCGAAGCTATGGTTTTTGCTATGTCGGTTAGTCTGGTTCTCTTCTGAATATCGGTATTACGGACCCAGTCGCGAAGAGAAATACCTAACATATCTCTTTCTATAGCCCTCTGTGTAACTTGGAGTCGATGGATGTCATAGATGATCTGCCTCGTGAAGTCTCGGCTCCATAGACCATTACAAGAAGTACGCACTGTTGAAACGTGCGACGCTACACGACGAGGTATAAAGGCGCCGAGTTAGTCTTTCAGGACGTATGAGAGCTTACCAAAATCCTCATCCCAGTTAGATTCGCCCTCCGGTTTGGAGTTCCTCAAATAATTTGCATTTTTGGGCGTTAGACCTAAGCATGCCTTCCACTCTTCGGTGTGGCTCTTGCTTGCGTTTTCCTTAAGGGCCGTGTTAAAGGTTCCCGTTGAAAGCCCCTCGAACGGTTCTGGTCCAACGAGGCTTGTGTTGAAACCCTCTCTCGCCAGTTCGTCTGCTCATTGCCGACGAAGCCTTTATACCTGGTATCCAGACCAGTCTTACCGTATTGCGTCTGCCTAGTTTGTTCAGTGCTTGGACGGCCATTATTTATATACCAGACCCCGAATGCACTTTATGGGCTGCAAGGGCCTTCAGTGCTGCCTGGCTGTCACTCAAAATATAGACGGTTTTTCCGTTCAGGTGCCTATCTATATTTTCTTGTGCACATGTAGCATACGTTTCTGCCTGAAATACTGTGGCATGCTTTCCCATGCTTACACTATAGCATATATGTGCACCGCACCTTCTGATAGAACTCAGTTGACTGATTTATTGTTACCAATTCTAAGCTGCAGCTGCTGGCAAAGAGGCAAAGCCTCAATTACCTAATGTTTAATAACTGATTAGAAACCAGATGGTTGATTAAAAGTCTTCTAGTATAATTTAGAAATCTCAAACTGATCATGTTAAAAGTTCGAATAGCGTAAATAAAAGTTGATTTTTGACATTTGTTTCATTTATCTGTGCGATAGAAAAGTGTCCATTAATGGATGTTCATGACTGGGTCCATGTCCATTACTGGGGGTCCATCACTGAATTTCCGATGTCCATCAATGGTGATATCGTAAATTTCAATTTATATATTTTTTATTAATTATGTATTATTCATACAGGATTTTTGGTATTGTTTAAATGTTCCTCATGTATTTGAGTACCAAACAAAAAATCACCATTTTTGTATTGCCAAAAAACATCCCATTTTTAAACGAAATTCTAATTTAGTGCGCTTAACATGTCCATAATTGGTGCCATCACTCTAATTGCTTTAAGCATACCTACCTATCTTATCTATTTGCTCTATTTGCGTATTCAATCATTTGTTTTCTGTAAAATAACCAAAATGCTTCCTTAAAATAACACATTCTAGGTTATTTTTGGCTCCATTAAACGTAAAGACTACCAAAATTTCGTGGTTCTTGTTGTATGAATGATTCAACCAAAGGACATTTCTTGGACCCATTCAAGTATACATGCAATTTAGGTAATTTTATAAAATTTGCATACCTACAAAAATTCTTATTACTTACCTACTTAGACATTTAAATAGGGATGTAAGTATTTATACAAATAACATATTGTAATATTTTTTAACTATCTTTATGACAAGTTTTAACATTTAGCTTACTAGAAGTTGATAACTAAATATTAATTTGTTAAAATGAATGTCATCCTGCTCTTATGAGTGTATAGTATTAAATAATAAAAAAAAAACATGAACATTTTTTTCAACTATGTTTGAGTAAAAAAAGCAATTAAAACAAAACATGTAAAAAAATCAAGTCTCGCAACTAAGTTCTTCTATCGTAAAATATTGTGAGATCCATGTAAAACCAAGTCGGTCAATTTATTCAGTCCGTACTTAAAGGTCCTTCTGTGGCCATATCAATATTAAATAAAATCTTTTATGTTTTAAGTAGATAGATTTTGAGTTGGCAATCGCACTAAAAAATATATAAGTATTATGTATTAGGTACTTGCAGGATACATTGTATTTTCATGCGATGTCCATTTATGCATTTGGTAGGTATACCATGATAGCTGAACCAAAACTTTAGCTAGTAATTCTTAATCTACTGATTCAAATGGAATGACATTTGAAATGTATAATTATCGTGTTTATATAATGCCTGCTAGGAAGTTCTAGGGTCGGAAATGAACTGCTTCAAGTATAGGATGGTACACGGCCGCTTGTTTTTGCTCAACTGACGGACAGATGCCGTACCTACAAAGAACGTGGGTTTAATATCACATTGCCAAAAGCCATTGAATATTGTGTAGTCAAGCGAAAATGAAAAAGGAAACTTACTTTTCCGCCCGAATGGAATAATAGATTCGATACTAGGTAGGTACCTAGCTACCTTTCAACGTAATTTTCCCGTTTCTCCATTTAGTGTTTTTTTGCACTTCAGTTTCCTCGATATTAATAACGTGGAATGGTCCGTTAATATCTAGTATCGAAACCTAATGTCGGGAAAGCTTTTGTACTGCGGGTAATAAAATGAGCCAATATTGCTAATCTGCTGAGCCACTGCACCGGACGTAAACCATTTTATGGGTTTTTCGTAGTGAGCCGTTAGTGGGTTTACGTGTTACAGCCAGACTGCATAAACAAGGCAATACGTACTATACTTGACTAAAACGAGCTGTTATATTTTTTGTAATGTATCTGTTAATATAATAATCTATAATTTAATTTAATCATAATATGGTAAAGTTCTTTTGATGATTGTAACTTCCATTTTAAGTAGGTGTAGTTATGTATATCATATACCTAGGTACCTAGGTTCTTATGTAATTTTAACTTATATCCAACTCAGTACGAATCATGAAAAATGTACACGTCGCAGATAAGTTATATCTACAATTCCTCTGCCAGGAACTCAATAGCACGGCTTTTTTCGCTTCACAAGTTTTCTCCTTTCATTATTCAGGGTTTACGGTCGTAGTTATTTCATCCTTTTTCAAATTGAGCGGGCATCTTATTGTCATTCCAGTTCCTTTAAAGGGGTTAATCACGTACTTTGTTTTCAAACTTCTATTGCATTTTGACGTCTCAACCATTTATTATCATTCCAAAGCTACCTACAAAGTTTTATAAAAAGGTAGATTGAGATTGAAATGAGTTTCACCGCCACCTGATTCTCCTCTGATGAAATTAAATCTGAAAAATGAATTTGAATAAAAGATTTTTCTTGTTAAACAAATAAAACATGGTTTATTTTTGGAAATGGTCTCAATTGTATTTTGATCTTAAATATGACCCCAATAAATCACGTGATTAGTGAATTATACAGGTCATGCTGCATAATTAGTTCACTTGTTTTCTGAGATTAGCGCTGAGTCGGACTCGCCAATGAAGGGTTCCGTAGCAGCACTAGCAGCAGGTAGGTAACATCGATTTATGACGTTTAAAACAAAACTACTGTCTAAATCTCATTCAAACCAATTTTCGTTAGTAGTTTGCATAGTAATACACATCATATATTTTTTTCAGTTTTATCATACCCATATTTTAGAAGCATTAGACTATTGTCAGCTCAGTCGTGCTACGATTATGGAATCTGTAAAGGCTCCAAAACGTCAGTCAATAAAAACAAAATACGCGAGTTAAATCCGTTAAAGTTGTTTCATTCCAACATATTTTAGAAGTTACGGGGCGGGGGGACACACATTTTACCACTTTGGAAGAGTCTCTCGCGCAAACTATTCAGTTTCGAAAAAAAATATTTTAAAAACCTCAACATCATTTTAAAATACCTATCCATAGATACCCCACACGTGTAGGTCTGATGAAAAACATTTTTTTGAGTTTCAGTTCTATGTATGGGGAACCCCAAAAATTTTGGATATTTTCTTATTTTATTTTAAAATCTTAATGCGGTTTACAGAATACATCTACGCACCAAATTTTAATAATGTAGCTCTTATACTTTCGGAATAAACTGGCTGTGACATACGGGCGGACGGACGGACGGACGGACAGACAGACAGACAGACAGACAGACAGACAGACATGACGAATCTATAAGGGTCCCGTTTTTGCCATTGACAAAAAATTTGACTACGATACCCTAAAACGGTGCCTTTTAATCAAAACTCGTACAATACTTAACTTTATAGAACCGATAGTATAGACGATTCACAATACGCCTTTAGCCCCTTCAAAATGTTAATCAGGATTGGAGAACTTCTTATAAGTAATAATATTCTTTTGTATCAATAATGATAACAATATCTGTAGATTCCTTTACTCTTATTTCACCAGGTTGTGTTCACAAACATCCCATACCCACGGAAATATATTATGTATTTTCTTTATGTACCTCATCCACAATAAGTTATGATCAAAAGGTTTTATTTTCAAAGAAATATTATAAAAGTTTATTGTAGAATAGGTGGATGACGAAAATTGAATAAAGAAAGTTTATTAAGATTGCGTCTTGAGTTGAAGCAAACTTAACTGAACTAAGAAAATAAGTTTGTCTTTAATTTATATAGATGGGGTGGCTTGAGGCTCCTTTGCAAACTAAGTATTCACAGCGTGGTTGGCGAATGTTTTTAACTTGTGACTTTAATATGTACATAATAACTAGAAGTAGATACATACAGAATATGTATTATTTATTTTAATTTACTAAAGGTCTGTGTCCGATTACATATTTCCGTCTTTCTTTTAATTTAAGATCTAAATAGGTGCATACCTATGTAATTAATATTAGGTAAGTATATAAAATCGATTACGTATACAATGACTATCTACTTAGTTCTATTTTATTTGATTGGTCAACTATTTGGATCTTAAACAATGATTTTATGTGATACAAAAGTTGGATATACATACTTAGCGTATTTAACTTCCTTGTTACTTATATTACACTAGCGGTCCGCCCCGGCTTCTCCCGGATTCCTTTTTTTATAGCCTATGTCACTCGGGAATGGTGTAGCTTTCCAACAGTGAAAGAATTTTTCAAATCGGTCCAGTCTTTTAGGAGCTTATTCAATCCAAACGAACAAACAATCAAACCTTTCCTCTTTGTAATATTAGTATCGAAAACTAATTGCAGTATAGTATGTTTTATCTTTAATAACTATAATGCTACATACGTAACGTGACCATACGTGCAGTTTTGAACGGGACTTTCGCTTTTTGTAATTACGAGTCCCGATGTATCCGAAAAATCTCAGTTCGGTGTTCAAAAACTGCGCGTAAATTTCGGCTACATTAAATTATGTAATTCGCAGGTGATTTTTTCATTTGATACCCCCACTATATTTGTAGACATTTGTTTTTCCATCTCTACTTTCACCCCCAATAACTATTATACGGTAAACGGATTTTCATAGTTTAAAAAATAAATGGTCACGTTATATTTACTCAAAGGTACGTCAACATGAGCGTCTGTTCGGCGTTCTCCTGTCGCACGAGGTGGACGGCGCCGGGGGGGGCGCGTGCAGCTCTGAGTGCGAGGGCGCGGCGTGGGAGGGCGAGCTGTGCCGCGCGGCGCAGACCCTCCTACACCAACACGCTGTGCAGAGCGACATGAGCTCTCTACAAGCCGCTATTGCACGTTTCGCAGCTGCTTGCAGGCTGAATAGTGATGTGCCACTCGACCCTAAGTGAGCACCGTTTCAGACTTCTTGAACCACTTCTTGCGCTTACGTCCTAGATTGACGCTGTATATTTAAGATTTTAGTACGTAACTGCCTTTATTATAGGTATTTTACTGTTTTTTTATAACTTTATACTGTCACTATTAGTGAAAACCTGTAATTGGCGTCAATTTAAACAATTCTGCATCTGTAAGTTTTAAACTGCGGTTTTTCAATAAATAAAAAACAAAAAAAATTTCATAGGTACATGTACAAGCTCCTGACAGAGCTGGAGCGCGCGTGGTGCGCCAGCGAGGGCATTCCGCTGCGCGCCGAGGCGGGCCCGTGCGCCGGCGGCTCGTGCGCCTCGCGCGACGAGGAGCGCTGGCTCGCCGACTGCTTCAGCGAATACCTAGATCGCGCGCTGCACCAGCTCCGTCTGCATCGAGATCTGTACCCAGTGCTCCATCATCAGAGCCTTAACAAGTTAGTGTAATCAGTGTGTCGTGGCCGTTTTATGATATTTGATACATACACAGATAGTTTAGAGCCTGAGAAAGGACATAGGCTACTTTTAATTGCGAAAAAACGGCATTAAGGAGTTAAAAGGGGGGATAAAATGTTGTAATTACTAATTCCACGCGGACACTTATTTATTATAAAGATCCAATAGTTAATTTTATAAGTAAAGCTTTTGGGTGTACAAAAGGTAAATTCGTACCTAAATCTAAAAGTAAAGTCGCATCCAAACATTTAACTCTAGCAGACATTCCTTAAAACAATAGGTAGAATAGAATTTTGTTCAAATTTTAGTCGTAGCTATTGTTCACGCCAAACAGTGAAAGGGCAGACAAAGATTGAACTCGCTTTATTCAATTTCTCAATTACTCATGCTAACTAAATCTCACAGCTAGCGCGAGGTAAAGTAGGTAAAACTTACAGGTAAATCTAATGAACGAGTGATTTCTTTTATATGAATTCAGTGAAGGGGTAAAGGGCAAAGAAAGTTAATTTAATTTAAAACTACTTAATAAAAAAAAGACGTCGGCTAAGGTAATTTTTTTCTCTTCTGGCTTTTTTTGCAGCATACATAATGATGTTTGTTTATTTATCTAATAATGTAGGTATATTAATATTATTATTATGACGCTGTTTACATTATCATCTTAGGTATAAGTAAAATGAACTCCGCGAAAACTTATCTATTTACGCTAAAATTAAAAAACAAGCAAAATTAAAGTTCTACTTTTACGTTATCTGTACATAAATATACTTGTAGTAAGTAACTTTTAAACGTAGCATAGTAATTAGGTATACATCTACTTAGCTACGTTTAAGTAAGTAATAAGTATATTTTAATTTTTAATTTATCCAATCTTTTATTTCATTAATGAATAATGACTAATTTTGCCCGTCTGAGCTGTTTTCATTGCCGCATAAATTTACAGGTTGGAGTTTCTCTTGCGATGCCTCAGTCAGCTGTCGCAGATGAAAGCCTTCTGGCGATGCTGTCCTTTCAGTAAGGAAATAAGGTAAGCCACGAGTTAATTTACATTTTAATAATGCCAGGAGCTCATATTATAAATATCACCTGGTTGTGTTGTCTTCAGGGTTAAATATATAATTGAACAATTTCTTTGTAACTATGCCGAATATATACTCGTATATATAACTTTATGTTAATGATTTGTATTTTTCGTAATATTCATAAATACTTTCTAATAAGGTAATATTTTCTTCCGTAGTATAAAATTAAAGATGAAAATCAATTTCACTTACAATAAAAGAATTGTAAAAGATTTATTTCGTATACCTACTCCGTATATTATAAAGCTGATGTTCCGAAAATTTCTCTATATCCGTATCAGAATAAGTAGGTACTTATTAAACATTAAAAAGTACCTTTAAAGAAAGAACTGCGTTCGCATCTGAAATTATTAATCTATTTAAATTTTCTTATGTCTTGAATTATTATTATCATTAACATATTATGTAGGTAATAATAATTGATTGTCAATTGAATACATCATAATTTGTAAGTTCTGACTCATCCATAATAAATTAACCAAGGAAGGGCAAGCAATACAGAATCGTAAATTCATAAGTTGTTTATAATAATGTACACATTTTTCGTTCAATACGAGCTGATCTCATCTTGCTTTTATCATTCCTAGATGATTGAATTGAGGTACAATATAGTTGATGGCTCATATCGTATAATTTGACGAAGTATAACATCGCCAGAAGATTAGGTCTGCAATACAATCTAGCTCGACTATTGTTTGCTGCCGTTGTTTTCCCCCGGCGCGGCGGCGCGGCGGCGCGGCGCGCGGTTTCATCGCCGTTAATTCCCAGAGATCGGTCCACTGCAAACATTCCTAGTTAGGAGGATCATTATTATTAACTTTAATTTTAAATTGGCGCTATAGTTTAAAGGTAAATTTAGTTGACAGAGGATTATTAATTAATATATGCGCAAGTTCGTGTACCTATAATTTTCGAACCCGTAAACTCTTATATTATCTTATCTTATATATTCATGTATTGTAAGCTTATTCCAATTTTATGTAGTAGTTTTTGAGAATGTCGTGAAAACAAATACAAATAAGTAGCTAAAAATAATTTTAAATGTACCTAATGTACCTATCTACCTGTATTATTGGGTGAATATTTGAGTTCGTACATATTACGCGGCAAACACTAAAGAACTATTGAGACGTGGAGGAATCTGAGTTAGTTTATTTTTTATATATCAAATAGAGCTAGTTCTATGTTAAGAAGTTTATGACACATTTATTTTTTGAATAGAAATATTTTTTATAAATTTAAATATTCGCCAAATCTCATTACCCGTCATGTCCCAAATCCCAATTTTGATCAGTGAATGATCAAAATGATTCAATTATATGTCGAATATCGTATTTTTAAGTAGTTATTTCTATAGAATAGAACTTTGTTTAGATATCATAAAAATTATACACCTTAAAGAGCACTTTTAAGTAGTTTGCCATCGCTTTGAAAAATGTCCATGCAGGTACCATTCATTACCATTGGTCAGAATGTTTTAAGCCATAAACAAATATTCGCGCCATATTATTGGTCAAACTATCGACGCGGCAATCGATCTTAGTTGTCGCTAGCGAGTCAAACTAGTCGCCCGCGTGTGAAACGATTTTCCGCCAAAATATGACGATCTCTTCGTACGTTTATACGGTTTGTTAACATTTTTATCTCCTCACCATTGAAGATTTATTGGCAAGTTCGTTAATACCTTATTAAAGCCGAATGTGCCAAAAAATGTGTCTGTGGTATGTGTTTATGTTAATATGTCAAATATAATTTTAAGTCTATTTAATAATGCACAATGGTCAAAATTCGTAAAAATCTCGTTACCGTTTTTGAAATTACCGTTTATTCCCGTTTTATTTTACAAACGGTAGTGAGATATTTCGAATGGTAATGTGTATTAATAGGCTATTTTAATTTTTTATTTAAAACTTTGATAATTATAATTATGTAGGCATTAAAAACTAATATTTCGGGACTCATTTTCTTTAAATCACACTTATATTTTCATATAAAAAAATATTTTATTATCATTACCATTTACGGTCACATTACCATTTCCATGCAAATCTCACTACCATAAGTGTTATTTCTCCTTACCGTTCGCATATTTCATACATTCTGATTACCATTCCTGATACGGTAATGAGTACTCAGTACCGTTCGTTAAAAAAAAATTAAAACTGAAATATGTATTTATTTATTGGTTATATTAACGTCCCTTTATTTTTTTTCTCATATTTATATATTAAACCTTAGGTTAAAAATATAAAATACGCAATTTGAAACGATATTCTGAATTTTTTTCCAACTGCCCAATATGTACGAACTCAAATATTCACCCTATTATTTTTATAGAGATAAAGTTATGTGCGAAGCGTATTCACCTTTCATTCTTCATTCAGCAAAAAAATGCTGGCCTATATTTCTTTGCAAACACGTCGGGACAATTTTACATCACGGCCACAACGCGATTACCTTGATGTGAAGCCTTTGACACACGGGCTTTTTTGCACAACGGAAAAATATGAATATTCCTAAAACTCAATAACACGGTATTGTCCCTTTTCCACCTTTGAGTGAATACATCACACATAAATACGACAAAAATACTAAACGTAATTGGTTGGGTATTGCGCTTATTTCTTATTGTTACCTACATAATATACCGGTATTCATGTAAGTATCCTATTTATGTTTATTTCAAGCTGCAAAAATAAATATATATCACTGTAAATAATATATTAATAACTTTAAGTAGGTAACTACTAAACCAGAACAGCTGATCTGTTCGTTATATCTCGGTGATTTAATTCAAATAATACACTCTTTAAAACATTTTTGATTATTTATCGATATTTAAATAGGTACTTACTCGTGATTACTTATGTTTTCTATTTAAGAAAAATGCGTGTTTTACGTTTATAAGTTGCTCCATTTTGGCTGTTTTAGAGGATTCGGTTAAATGCATTTGTTAGGAATGTTTTTTTTGTTGACAGATGCGAAATCGTTGGATCATTGCGCAAAGGCACCTCCGAGTGGTACGAGGCCCTGTGTGCGCAGGACACCGCGTCCGAGCGCGGGGAGGACCTGGTCAACCTCATCACTCTCGTCCAGATCGACTTGCAACAGGGACTCACTTACTATCACCCATTGTTTGAGACGTAAGCGCACAAAAAAAAGATGTGTATATTTGGTTTTGATAAATTAAATGCTTATCTTTAAAACCTAATAAATAATAATCTTATTTTTTAAGTCAATGAAAAAGCCACCTCAGACAGAATGAAAAAAAAACTGTTGGTTCTACTATTCAGTATTTTTTTGTATCAGGGTTTTGTATACATGAGTGTAATGTATCTTTTCTTCTCAGAACAAACAACGTCCCATACTTTAATGTGGTGTTCACGCAGATCGATAAAATGGTAAGCATTGACAATTATTAATTTCTCCCTGCGCCGTGTGATTGATTTTGACATTTATGTTCATCATTCCTAATCAGATAGATGACTACTAGGTACATAAGTACAAACCTACCGCGTACTTTTGTTCGTGCCCAAAGATTAAATATCAATTTAGCTACAGATTCTACAGAATAAACTCAAATAATTAAACTTGGAGTTTAATTATAATTGATTTTAACTTATTTATACCTACTCAAATAGGTACTGACGTGATACCAAAGTTATCTGCCCTTTTATTGAGTTCCATGGAAATCAAATCAAATATGTAGGTAATATATTATATTGGTAAAGGAGAGACTGTAACTAGGTGGCTGACCCTGACCTATATATCGTAAAACTATCTAGGTAGGTGAATGTTGCATACCAGTAGGTAATTGCTTGTTTGAGTTGTTTGACAATTACCTTCCTAATGCATGTAAAACAAAATGAAGGTAGGTATAGATAATATACAATAATAAAGTGAATACTTTTGCAAATGAAGTTACCTTTATAAATATTTACAGATTAAATTCTTATTTTTTTACTTCTCTTAATTAGTGATACGTGATTCTGAGATATACTCGTACATTAAGATAATTATACCCACTGACAAACCCTCGTTGTTGATGCTAGTTGTCCGAGGATGTCAGAGTGTGCGTGGAGCACTGGGTGGCCGAGGGCTGGTGCGGCGTCGCCGAAGAAGAAATACAAGACGACCAAGGAAATGGAGGTTTATAGCTTTCTACTACCTACGTTGTAAATTTATTGTTGGTTGAAAGACTATTGTTCGGAAATATATTTTTTTAATAATTTCAACCTAAACCTATTTCCGGCATCTTTGTCTTTTCGAAAAGTTTACTTGTGTGTTTTATTACTGAAACAAGCAAGTCCTAAGTACCTAGTAGGTAAATTATAAGTTGTCCTTCTAATGATTTCAACTCCTCCCAACTCTATGTTGCAAACTAATTACTAGGTACTTTATTATACATATAAGTATTGTGAGTTAAGTAAGTATTCACTGATACATAATTATTTACTGTCTAGTATGTATTGTATCGGCGAAAACCCTGCCGTTCGAAGTATTATCAGCTGTTCGCGAGCTGTGCGCGGCAGCTGCGCCCGCGCCGCCCGCTCACCCGTCGCACGATACCATCACGCAACTGCTGGATGCGTACCTGTAAGTACTATTAAGTATACTACATCTACATATATTGTATAAGTGTACTTACTAAGAATTTAGCAATCAAATATTTAAAACTCCTTATAAATAGATAAGTAATTTCTGATGCCTTCGCATCAGACTGTAAAGAATCCGAAGCTTCAGCAAATAAAATAAAATAAAAATTCGCGAGTTAAATCCGTTATAACAGTTGTTTCATTCCAAATAGATAAGTGTTCACCTTTTAAATATTCGCTGCTCAACTACCTCACGGACCAGTCTAATAATGTACTCAGCTAACTGATTTTCTACTAAAAAAATGTGTTTTTGAGTTTCGTATACGATTTTATTTTTGATAGGTACCTGCCTCTCATCAAAATTCTGATTTCATTTCTGCAAGGTCCTCTGAGTCACGTTATGAGCAGGATTTTTCTCTCTTTTTGTAAATATAAACCGTGCACCTAATGAGAAATGCTGAAGCATAAACTAAATATGCTGTGCTTTGTTTTTACTAATGTTGAGCCGAAGAAAACAAAGGGGCTCTAGACATAAGCCGTTTGTTTTCACGAAGGTATATAAGGCTTACATTAGTCTTGTGTGGTGTGGTATCGTCGGGTAACGCTAAAAACTTGCCCACAGGGCCTCAAGAGCGGATTCCTTAACATTTAGTTGGTACATAATTTATGGACTGTGTTAATTTATTGTAGTGATGTAGGTAGGTATTTCATTCATTAATAAGAAATAGTTCCGTTTGCGAAATAAGTATGCAATTTTCTGGTAAAATGAAGTATGCTACCTGATTAAGCAGTTTTAATAAAAACTCGTAGATGGTTACCATGCGTAAGCATCGCTGTAACATAATTTTTAAATAATAACACTTAAAGTTATTATTACGTAAAAACCTAAATACTCAACTTAAATATTATGTATTCATAATAGTCACGGATAAGAATTTACAATCGCATCTGGATAATGTACTGTGGCAGCTCATTAATTAAATCCCCTTGAAATGTAATGCAAGAAGCGCATGTGGGAAAGTTAAAAGCCAATTAGTTAGCATTAATTAGTCAGTGTTGAGGTGTAGGTACGTAGCTCCTGGATTCTGAATAGCTAATTGCATTTATACCTTGACTTAGTTGAATGTTTTGAAAATAAGATGTGTGCATAAATTAGTAATTAACTAGTAGTTATTGTTTTCTGATCTAAGGATGTGATTATTTATGAACTTATATTTGATCCCAACAAATTCTACAATTTAAGTACACGTAAATAGGTAAAAAAAAAAAGCATTAGAATGCATTCCCTGTTGATTTTCATTTGTGATGTACGAACATGTGGGTTCTAATTATGTTTTTGCTCTCGTAGGTGGTTTGAGCCTCTGATCGATCGGTGGCTGGCCGTGACCAAGACCATGGCGCTGCAACGGGTGCGTGCGGCTGTCGAACTTGGTAAGAAAACTTATTTCCTCATAAGAACTTGTTTCCTTGGCAAATAGTAAAGTTCTACTAATTGTATTATTACAATATTAACTTGTTATATAACTAATGCAATAACATCGGGCGATAGTGTAATTAACTGAAAATTACATTATCGAAAGAGTCTGCCACCCTTTGCACTTGATAATTAAAAATATCCGTAATTATTTGTGCAAAAAGATATAATATGAAATTGCATAAGTATTCATCGTGATATAGCTAAAAGGGATTTTTATTAAAGGCTTCCGTATAGTACTTACCTAAATAAAGATATCCAGTAAACATCAACAACTACCCACCCTCGTGGATGTGAGGAGTTTGCGAGAATTTAATATAACGCTTTCTATATAAACAGGTTATCGGACCTAACATAAGCTTTTTTAAAGGTTAAGTAAACTTAGATCCACGAACGGTAAACTTAAATTGTTTACACGGACCATATTGAATTTTAAGCCCTAAATTTAGTTTAGGCGAGCTTGATAAAGACCGGGAGGTCAGCGAACGATAACCTAATAAATGTCACCTTGTGGTCAACTGTCGCCCTTCTCAAAGCTAATTTTGCAGGTAAATTCTATTAAGTTGATATTAACTGCATAAGGCAACGTCATCATATTAAGAGGATAATATCAATAATATTATTTAAAAACTCGAAGAACTTGTTAAACGTTAACAATGCAAGCATGCTATCATTAAAAGTTATATTGGAGCTGAAGTAATACTTTGTAAATCATCTGCCAGCATTTTCTGTTGCGCTTAGTTAAACTTGAGCTTTGTTAAGTGATCTCCTTATTTGTAGGTACTTTACGTTAAAGTATTTTTAAACAGAACGAGTAGAGTTCAGTCACGTGGAAAGGTTCCTCACGTTATATAATTATCTATCCTACTTTTTAAATCGGACTACATTTATTTTGAGTCAAACTGAAATCAGTACCTAAGTAGGTATGTGGGTATCACTCACTAATAATGAAATTTGTTAACGAGAATATTAAGTCATTGTCAACGTATACGTATACAAATAAAAAAAATAACTTAATTAATTTACATTATTTTTAAGTACATTATTATGAAGATCCGATATTATTTCGGGTGCCTCGGGGTCGGGTGAGATTGTTCGATCATTTTATATGTGAACTAAACTGTGAACGCATAAGTATAAATTCCATTAGTACGATTAAATTTAAGCCTTATTGAATACAAAGGTAACCGTGAGCTTAGCGCACGTTGAGTGATAGGATTAAAGGCGAAACGACTATTCACTGTCAGTTTTCTGTACGTTAGTAGGTACCTATACCCGTCAAAATTTTGTACACGATTGTTATTATTATTTGAAGGTAGGGTAGTAGGTAGGTACCTACTAGTATTTGCCTAGATTACAAACTCTCCAGTAAGAATTGTAATAAGATATTAAAATTTAAGGTAGAATAAATGTCACGACGCGAGCGAAATAAATGTGAGTTATAGGACTTCATAACTCTTGCTACCTTCTAAGCAAGACTACCTAGCTAATAAGATTCATATATTCAATATAATACAACGCATAAATATCTGCATGGAATTTCTTATGCGTACCGACATTTTATCGATTAATATGCAACACATACCTACTTTTAAAATGATAATATTATGTGTCTTAATATATTGATATTTAAAAATATAAATAAACAAACCATGTAATTTGCTTTTGCTTTCCTTTAAATTATCTCACGCCATCGAATAAAATCAACTGTAAAACTGAAGTCATAAACATTTCCGAAACATTTACAGAAAGTTGATATCAGCGATACAGACCATTAATAGTATAAGGGCATTTCTCTACTAAATGGAAAATCGCTGTCCCAAGCAAAATTTGTATAATAAACTCTATCATATCTATTATTTATTGGATTAATATGGGCATAAATTTGGTACTCTTGGTTCGCAATTGCTTATTAAGTAAATAAATATAATTGTTTCCGAGAAAAACAATGTTAAACACCTCAAAACACAGTCCCCTGGTATGTCCTTTTTCCAGAATTACAAGCATTGATACCTATATATTGAATACCTTGCCATTCATAACTGAATAATAATCATATATAGATTAAGAAAGACTGTAAGCATCTTTTAATATTACAAATGATATGTCTATGATAGAAATTTACTTTAAAAAATATGTACGAAGGCTGTCCTTAAAATTTGAAAACAGTCCCCTGGTAAAATTTGAAAACGGCACGATATTCAATTTAAGCATTGTTTTAAAACATTATGACAGTGAAATGGAAAGCATTTGGTGTGAAGTTTGTTCGGTTATATAGGTATACAGACAGCAGCCTTTTTTTAAGTAACGTCACTGTGTTTAGTAGTGAAACACGCGTCTCGAACGTTAGAAGGAACAGTCCCCTGGGTGAGTATATCTTCCCCATTTCAAAAGTTTTAAATCATATAATTTGTTTAAAATAGTTTACTTACGAGTATGTCTTCACATCTGTTTTACAAATGTGATATGTTTTAATGATTTTGTGTTATTTCGTTTTTAAGTAAGAAAACCAGTCCCCTGGTCAACAGTCCCCTGTCATTTCATTGCACACTGGGGACTGTTCTTTATCTCTATGTTGTAACATTGATAATAATTACTGTTAGATCCTTGAAAAGTACAAATTTTGTTAAAGTTGTAATCCAATATGTTTATTGTGATAATTAGGTAGCAAAGGTAATGTTTTTTTTTTTGTTTTTTTTTTTAATTAATAACATTCTAAAAGCTGATTTAAGTCATACAATCAGTATTTTAGAAGGACTGTTTAGTAAGAAGTTGATTTTAGTCAGTTTGTCACAAATGTTATAAAAATGTCTTTTTTTTTATAAGTGTACTTCGTTACGATCTCATCGATTACTTATGTAATAATTACACATTGTAAGTGCTAATAAAAATAAAGTTTTAATTATTTATACAAACAAAAATACTAGTTTTTGTTCACAAAAACAGTCCCCTGTCACAATTTTCCACAAAACCGTCAATAACTCAAAAACCCAGAGGAAAATGCGTGGGCTTCTTTAATATATATATTTGATATACTATTGCCTTTCTTTGTATTAAGAGACATTCTCAACATATAATAAAATTTGCTCAGGACAGCTCTTGTATGGACGAGTTTCCAAATAGCAGAGAAACACCCATAAAAGGAAATGTAACGTAATAAGGTAAGAAGAAGACTGATTTTCAAACTAATGCCTTTAAGTTAGAGGTATAGCCGAAGGTTCACACCCTCATGCTCCGGCTAACGATTAGATAAGCATCAGAATCGGAGCGATATAACAACACGAAAGCTTTTACCCACGCTTGGTCAAACCGCACAATAAAACATCCACAAATTGAAGCAAAATAAAATTAAAATTATGGATATTTCTACAGATAATTAGTACAGAATAAAAGATAATACTATTATTTATCTCGGAGAATTATAAATAAAGCACCTACCTTCAACATACTTAACACATAAGAAGGGCAGGTTAATAACAGTATGGAAAAATATACACATACGAGATGCCACCAGTGCACACCTAATAATGTGAGTAGGTATGTAATTCTAATTAACTGCAATCCCATTACGGGCTAAGTTATATATTTAACTCAACTGATATGGGCTGGGAAAATTTTAATTAAATCTTTATAAATTGACTAGCGGCCCCGGCAGACGTCGTCCTGCCCGTCCGATTGTCTCGTCAAAGATCTGTCAAAGTCTTCTGTCACTTACCGTCAACCACTTTGTATATGGGGTATAGAAAGATGTTGATTGTACACTTTTTCAAGATATTTTTTAAATTTTCTCTACCTACAAACCTTCCCTGGACTTCCACAAATAATTCAAGACCAAAACTAACAAAATCGGTTCGTGCGTTCTGGAGTTATAGCGTCAGGGAGGAAAACACGACTTATTTTTATATAATAGATATTGGTGCAGGACGGGAAAGTCAATAGATACCTACCTACATGCATTAGACAAAGTTTCATGAAAGTTTCCTGAGTGCTAGCTATGTACCTATCGCACCAACCTTAGTTTCTAAGAACACGAGCCTTATAATTAACAAAATAATTTAAGCGTATACTTTTTTAAGAATAAGCTTCTAAATCACGTAGATAATCTTGTCATAACGTTAATTTCACAACAAACTCCTATTCTACGCATTTTACAAGGTGTTTAATTAGTTGTAATTTTAAGAAAGCTTCAAGCGGTGTCAGTATAATTATGTTATTAAATTTCAAATAAAGTGAAAGTAAAAGTTTTATAAACTGGTATTTCTGTAATTGTTTTACCAAAGTTTTAATTGTGTGGCTGAAGAGGCAAACACAAAGAGTGTCTTTTTAAAAATTTGTAAAGCTATGGGAGTAATAAACTTTCATAATGTGTGGACATATTTGTTAAAAATATTACATAATGTTAGGTACTTACATGCATATATGTGTTGAATTACTACAGAAAAATCCACAAGAAATGTTCACAATTTATTAATATTATGACAAGAGTAAATACACAGATAAAGAACGATATCTACGAGACGACCAGATTTCCTACATATTAATAAAGCCGAGGTTGATGTCAGAATTTTTGCGTGTCAGCAACTTAGCTTATTGCATTTCAAACAAGGCGGGAGCGGCAAAGATATTACCTAAGGAATGTTTACAATTTTGTTATGATTTCAAACAATTTTTATATTTATTACGATTTACACTAAAGCAAAAAGTCCGCGATGCTGATATTCTTTTTGTTTTATTTTACCTAACAACCTAGTTTTAGGTAGATCAGTTACCTACTACATATACCTACCTAATATGATATCCCAAAGAGTAGGTAGGTACCTATTTGTAGAATATATTATTAACTTTATTATTTATAAAAACCGTACAAATAAATTGTCAAAAGCGAAAAATACAAAACGGACAACCTATCACAAACAAATATCTGAATATTTAAAAATATAGTGGCTGCGATTGAACGCGCGTCATATCCAAACGTCGGTTGGTAAACTTCTGAATTTTCATTTACTGTTACAGCAACTAGCTTTTCCTCGTCAATATATTTTCACATTGGTAGTTAGAATAGGTAAAATTCGAACAACAACGAACTTATTCATAAGTTTTTTTTTTTTTAATTTCGATTACACACTAAAGAGTGCAGATTGCGTTGCGATGTTTACGTTACTTACTTCTTATATTAGATAATAATATGTAGGAAAGATGCACGTAAATATACTTAAATGTTTTTGATCATGAACCATTGAGCTACAAAGTCTTTCGATAAATAATTCTGAATAATAATTTGAAGTATACCTAATAATAATGTTATTTTGTCGTCAGACCGAATAGTGGAAGGCGAGCACATTGTGAAGCACAGCACGTCCTCTGTGGATACCGCAGCGTGGTGAGTCTTATACATCTCTCGTAGGCTCTCTCGCTACTACAGTTTACTCCATTTATATTATACTAGGGCACGTTTTGTGAAAAATTATTATTCATTCAACAACCAACGTTAAATTTTAAATGAAAGTGAGAAACATAAAAAACTTGACGACAGTAAGATTTTTTAGAACAAATAAATCAAAGAACCTGCACATAATTGACGTCAATTCAATCATATTGACCATCAATATTATTTTTGAAAAACCCGAATTTAAATTTAGATGTTTATTTGAGACGTCTTTTATTTTCATTTATGTTATAAATCTTATCGCTTCTTAAAGTTTAACGTTTGTGTCTTTTAATTACGGCCACGAATTATGAACGAGCGTAATTAAGAATGAAACTCATAAAATCTTCCGAGCTATCGAGCGAACACAATTTATATTCATCAATATTCCTTAAACGCTCTCTAAAGATACTAAATACTACGACCGTTCAGATTTGAATAGAAAGTCAAGTTTCAGCAAGACTGCCTTCAGACAAATCGCCTCAAGTTCATTAGTCAATTTCGAAGCATGACATTTGGTCATCTGTCATTTTACGATACCATCTTAATATTTTATGTCTGTTTGCTATGTTCTTTCTTCAAAATGCACCACAAATTGAAAATGAAATGCAACTTTTATAATATTTTTAATACCTACCTATAATTTTATAATTTCTGATGCCTTCGCGGTTATTATACATTGGAATGAAACAACTTTAACAGATTTAACTCGCGTATTTTATTTTTATTGGCTGACGTTTCGGAGCATTTACAGATTTTGTATGTTGTTTCGTTCCAACCTACCTATATACTTTCTAATGAGAGATTTATTGTACCAACTTTTAACGTGTGAAGTCGGGTAGGTATCACTGATATTGACTTCCAGTTTTTAACCCCCGACGCAAAAATAACGGGGCGTCTAAGTTTCACGTGTGTGTTTGTGTGTGTCTGTCTGTGGCATCGTAGCTCCCGAACGATTGAACCGATTTCGATTCTGTATTAATATTAAGTAGTTACCTACTAATAGTAAAAACATTATTAAGCTAAAAAGGTAAGATCAAAAAATTATGGTTATAATTTCAACCAACCTATAATTGCGTGTTATTCTGTTTTTAATTTTCTACACAGTTATACTTAAATTAAATTAAGTATTTGTAGTACGTTTTCCTAAAATTAATTCATATAAGTAGACCGTATATATATACCTATGAGATATTTGGTGTGGGAGGCTGTGCACGAGCCTTAAGGTACGATGTCAGAACACCTGCTCCCTTTTGTATCATAACTGATTGCTAAATTGCCTATCTATAGAGAGCGAGCGAAATTGCCTTAAATATAAATAATATTGCCATAAATTAGGCGGGATTATTATTTATGTACCTAAGTACTTAATAAACATAATACGCGGCACGGGACTATGTATGGGCAATCTTTCTTATTGTTTTATGTTTTTAGTATTGGCATTATTATTTAACGTAAATATTGTTACTCAATAAAGTTAACCAATAACTCAGATACCTAAACTATTTTACGAGTAAAGTAGGTCTACCTACTTGAATTCCTTGACGAATGAAGAGACGCTATTACGTAGGTAGTTATAATAGAAGGTGGATTACTTAGCTTGACTGTTTAAAGGTGTGTACACTAAAAAACAATATAAGCAGGTACTACGTTCATAAGAAGGGATAACCGCCTACCTATTGTAAGGTACATACCTACCTACCCTTAAGAAAGGAAACGGTCATCAATCTCTATTTATCTTCATAATTAATTTATCTTCCTTCCACGTCACCTTAGTAAATTATTCAGACCATTTTCCCATTTTCCTCAAGTACTAAAGGTTCATGTTGTATTCAAATATAACAGATTAAGTAAACAGATAAATAAATATGAGTAGATATACTAACGATCTGAAGCTGAAACGATGTTTATATCGAGTTGGAAACTAGAAAATAGGCACCCAGTATAATTTTGTTTTTATTCTTTAAATTACGACTACCTATCAGTAGTCCCATGACTTAAACCTTGCCGAGTATTTTACATTGTACCTACTAACTAAAGTAAGTAGGTATATACGATGAAGTCCTAAAAACTCAATTAACAGTTAATCAGTAAAATCATAATAATTTCATTTTAAACTTCGTAATTACTTTACGTACTTATCTATAAGTGCTAAAATTTTACGGAATAATTTAAATGTTATAAAATCGGCTGAACAGGACGGGAACGATAATTTGATCAGAAAGCCTATTTATTCGCCATTTTCACATCGAATCAGTCTGTTAACGACGCGCTGAAATGTTTGTGGGCGATTCGTCTCTTCGTTGCTGGTTCTTTTACCACTTAAGAATTCATGATAGGTACCTACGCTACAGACAGTTTAACACACGACATTCTTTTATTGAGATACAAAATATGCTTTTGATTTGGTTTCGTTAAGTTTAATAAAGCCGGTTAAATTCGTCGGTAAAACATTAATTTCTTATATTTTATAACTATCCATACATTTTAAAAACTCTTATTGATACCTATTCCTTGCGAAACTGACTTGTTAGCAAGGGAAGATGCTTTTACTCCCACTCATTTCCAGTTTCTATCACCTGCAGAGCCTCTGGTATCGAAAAGTTGAAATGTTGTAGGTAAATTATAACAACTAAGTACAATTACATAGGTACCATTATATCACTTGAGTTTATAAGAAGTAAATAAATAGGTATATTAATATCTGATTCAATAACTATTTTGAGTCTGTAGCTTAGCTCCAGTTTTAATATCGGCGCGGTTGATGGTAATTTACTTATACAGCCTATACCACATGAGGCTCGTGTGGCGGGCGATTGGTGCAGTGGAGGAAGGCACTGTGGGCGGTGGACTACGGCTACTCGAGGCGGCGTGCGCTACAGCGCTGCACTATGCCGACCTGGTGCATGGAGCCTTGGCAGACCAAGGTTACTATGACAACCACGGTATGTAAAAAATATTTGAATATCTCTTTACTTCTAGCAGCTCTGACCTTAATCGTTGTGGCGCCAAACAAATACACATCTCGCTACCAACATTTAGATTGAGATTAAGCATAGTACCTGATTGTATTCTATAGGTATCTACTTTGCTACGAGTCAATGGTATTTTTAAAAATCTTTAAGCTGATTTGTACCTACCCCTTTTTAAATATCCGTGTTCAAGAATGAGAACTCTGAATTTTATATAAGTGTAATTATTACGTTTTTTTTTTTACAAAAAGGAAAGGTGAAATCGTCACAAAACAGCTCATGGAAAATTAAATTAAATTCTTACGCTCGCCGACCCGCATCTCGAGACGACTTAGCCGTGGACTCCTACATTTTAAATTTAAAGTCGTTGACTTTTTTTGGTGCTTACAGAACGTTATATTAAATATTTGTAACACTGTAATATAGGTACCCTATACCTACAGCTACAGTATGCAATTACAACAGTTACTTAATTACTTACCTATATAGAATTTGTCTAGATTGAATTAATATTATATTATATCTTTAGTAGAATTGATAGTCGTGTGTAAATTATGTTAATTAGTATAGTCGCACTGTAGGACTTCAGTGGAGAAGGGACAATAAAAAATATATATGTCATATATACTATGCATTTTTATATTAAATAAAATCTGATGTTTCGCAGCTATCTCACATTCATATAAAAAGCAACTGTAACAGTTTTCTTTCTTCTTTTCCGTTACTTGCGTATATTAATTATATGCTTTCGTTACGGGAATTTTCCAGTTCCCATATTAGTAGTCATAACATGGTCGCTTACTTTGGTGGTTTTTCTTCATCTGTCGTCAATTCAGTCTGCAATAAATATGAGTAACAGTAAAGTTCTGGAAACGTCATATACTTAATATAAAAACAACATACGTAAGTTAAATCCGTTACAGTCGATTTATTCCAATGCGTTTTTCTCTATGTAACGGAAACGGCCCGAGTAGGTAACTACTTTGTTAGATAGGTATTCAAATATACTCATTACACCCATATTTAATTTGTCTAAGTATCCAATTCGTACACAGGTCAACACAAAACTACCGAGGAGATTTGCACGATTGTGAACAACTTGGAGTACGTCCGCCGCTCGTTAGCCGAGTACGACGACGAACACATGTAAGTGCAGTTAATACTCGGGTAACAGCACACGCATCGACGGTAGCGGGTGCAACGAAATTCAACGTTGCATTAGATGTGCTTTAACTATATTTACGTATATCATCTAGATGGCATAGCTTTTATCGTATATCTGCATGGAGTCTAGTAAGAACACGTCGCGCTCATAAAAAAAAAATTAGCAACCAAATCGCAAATATTTACTTTACAAGAATATTTGCGAACATAACCGTAGTTTTAGTATAAATATCAGTAGGTAAGTACCTCTACTCTTGTTTTAAACAACTTAAATAATTGTACAGTTTCCTTTTTTGCGTTATTAAATATGTTAAAGTAATTAATATAAGGTTAATCAAATCAAGCGCTTCAATGGCCGCCCTTTATTACACCCGCTCCTGCTTTCCTTATGCTCCCACATTTAACCTGCATGCCGACTCCCCTATACGCGGGAAATGATCTACTCATAACCACTCACTTATACGCACAGCTAGGGATATAACGGCTCTTATGAACACTTACTACAGTTTACACAGTCCGCAACGAGTACTTTGTCGGCTTTGGAAAGTGTTACAGACGATTGAACACTTAACTGCACTAACGGTATCTACGTCGAGTGTAAAATTCGTATGCTATGGTCAACAAAATGCTCGTCTTTACTTAATTGATCCTGAAATGTTCGGAGGAATTACTTATACCTAATGGTCGAGTAATTACGCAGAGTAGGGACGGGTTGACCCAAAACGACCTTCATTGACCAAATTAGTTACCTACTTTTTAACGGTTCGTTGTACCAATCTTACCCCTTTAAACAATAAAATTCTGCTCCAGTGCATTGACTATACACGCTGAAAATGTTACGGTGGTTTATAAACTCTATTGCTGGCAATGTAACTACCTACATAATTAGTAGTTAGTTATTAAGGTCATTCATTACTGATAGAACATTTGTTCATTGATATATGAGACGATAACTTCATTTGAACAAAACAGAACTGAGTTAAATAAAGCACATGCAAACATAAAAATATTTTACATACATATCCTTATACCCAGTCAATAGTAGCAAACAGCCCGATAATTACAAATGTAGTTAAAAGGCTTCCAAATGTATTTCGATCGTTATCAACACTTTTATGGAACCAAGGGAACGAAATGGAATAATTTGTCCATCGGAATTTCAGTAAATATTTAATTAACGTAGATAGGTGAAATTAAGTTCTCAGTTGATCATAATATAACTTTGTAAGTATTTATGTGTATGTAAACTCTTTATTGCACAACAAAACAAACACAGAAGCGAAAACAATACAAATGTACAAAGGCGAACTTATTTACTTATTTTAAAATATAACTAGATTCCAGTAGGTACCTACTGTGCAAACACAAGTAGGTAGGTAGGTACTTACCTACTTAAACGCCCAAAATTAATGTTTTTATATAAGTAAAACTTTTGTTGCCGCAAATTGAATTTAAAAGAATCCCATTAAGGCTGTGTTTAAGATATTTATTTAGGCAAACCTAACCGTGGCGTACTGTAAAATATAATATAATAGTGTCCACTTGAAATATTTATGTCACTCCATTAACAGTTTCTTTGCTGCCTCCATGTTTACATAACTTTACATAAATTATATATAAATACATATTTATTTATAAATTCCACCTACGTAGCGCTAACGATGAGAGTGCACGGCAGCTCGTGCGAGGCGCGCTCGGCACGTTAGACGCGCGGGCGGCTCGTGCGGCCGCCCCGCTGGCCACTCGGGCGCGTCCGCCGCTACGCAAGGCGGTATTCCATCTTGCATGGTCACCGGATACATTGCCCACATCACAGGTTGGTTAAGACACATGTAGAAAACCATTAAATAAAACTGGCTTATTGAATATGCTTTCTTAGTACTTGGTAGTAAGTTCCTGACAGATCATTTTCGTAATGTAGTAGGTAACTACAAATAGAAATTCGAAAATGTGTTTCGCTGTTAGTTTCTTTGACATTACTTTTAGTATGCAACATAAAGGATAAACATCTTTTATTTATTAATTGTATGAAGTTTGTTTATGGGCCGTAAAGTGGCGTACTTAATCCCAGGAAAATATAAGGAAAATTGCAAGTAGTTTACACTTCCGTGCGGGTAAAACGACTAAGTAAGTTTAGCTAGTTTTAATAAGCAGTTCTTTTACATAATAAAACCCTTAATCGTATTTTTGCGAACGTATAAGAGTACATATCTTGTCTAGGTACCTACTACAATAAGGAACAGTCGATTAAACGAGACAAAGAGAAAGCCATTTCCTTTTAATTTGGTTGGACGTCATTCATAGCTACGGAAACAAGTTATACAGACCTAGAAGAAAAAATGTAATAAAAAGATCAAGAACATTGTATTATTTTGATAACGAAAATTGAACTGGATCTAATTTCACTGATTTAGTCCTTAACAATTCTTACACATTATGAATTATATATATCGTACCTACTTAAAACATTATTATATTATATCATAGATCTAAATTACTTACATATATATGAAACATTTTCCAGAATTGATTTCCTACGTTAAAGTGAAAACCTACTTGTACTGTGTGTTTCATTGTTTACTAAAGATATACTTAGTACCTACTTAGGAGATTAAACTAACTTAGGTACTTTTAAAATGAGTACATACCTACCTTATATTATGATTAGGTAAACAAAAAATTAGGTAGGTAAGCTATAAATTCATCAGAAAATCAGATTCACTATATTCATCTTAAAAAGATAAACTGCCTCATTAACATTGACCTTCATTTCTCAATCTTGCGTTTTGTTAAGGCAATAACTCCGCTGTTGGAGTTCCTCGACCAGCATCTGTCTTCGCTGAACACGTGGCTGTTGCCGCGAGCATTCATTCGCGCCCTCGCCGGCTGCTGGAACGCAGTGCTGAAGGAAGTATCGACACAAGCAGACGCCGGCGGGGCTGAAAAACCAAGGGTGTACCATCCGAGGCTGCGGGAAGCACTTGATTTACTGGCAGAATTCTTCCACGCTGAAGGGAAAGGTATGAACGTGGTTAATTACAAGTAATAAGTTATATTTGTGGCCAGCTTCAAAACAAATACAAATCAAGCTTATATATATTAAATAATTCAAGCTTGATTTGTAGATGATGTTGTCCTGTTCTTCAATTGCATTATAAAAAAACAATAGGCAGACCTTCAGTATTATCACAATGAAAATAAATAAGTAAGTAAGTATTCAATGAATCAGCGAATAATAATATGTAGATTCATTAAGTTTTACTACAATATTATATTACTAAAAAATAATATGAAATACTGGCGCCATGACTCAATAAACATAAATCCATTTTATTAGGCTTACCGATGTCCGAAGTGCATAATGCAGAATGGACCCGCGTGGAACAACGGATGCAGTACCACCAAGCTCCGACTGAGGAGCTACTAGAGCTGTGGCTGGCCGATAGGCTTACAGAACAATGCCGCACACCGCTACCTTCACCATACGGCTCCATTTTAGTCAGGTAGGTACTTAGTTACGCAGTACGCTTAATTAGTTTCCACAAAGTGTTACGACGATCTCTAATTTCGATTCAAGGTAGGTAAGTACCTGTTTGTGATCAAGCTCACTTAAGCTCGGGCGCGCAGCAGCGTTCATTCGTTGCAAATATGTGTAACAATTGAGTTAAGTGGTAATTATATGTATTGTATCATATAACAATATTCTGATCTGAAATTATTCGTTTCATGAGGACGAGATCTTTCTCGAGCAATAAGTACCTAAATATTATATTATTGTAATTTGTAATGATATTTGTACCAAGTTAAACAAAAGACACAGGTTGCTTTTTTATATTTTAATTGCTTAGGTAAAAAAAAAATTACCTAACGTTTTAAATAAGTAATCATACCAAACTATAGATCTATATGGATCAAATTTCGATTGCTATATCGTAGTAAAAATATTTGACAGTAACTAACGCTATGGTTTATCAACAGAGTGTACTTCAATCACGACTCGCTATGTGTAGAGGTACTGTCGGCTCGTGACGTCATCCCACTGGATCCCAACGGCTTAAGCGACCCATTTGTTGTACTGGAACTGTCTCCCAAGCGCCTGTTCCCCAAAGCTCATGAGCAGACGACAAATGTTCAAAAGGTAGGACAATTACATGCTTATGGTACATATAATATCACTACCTGAAAACCGAACCACGCTCGTAAAACATGGCTGCGTAAAATTTTGACGACGTCACCTTATACTATGTGCTGCTTCCCCGGTTTATATTATGTATGAGAAACAGTTTCTGCCCTGTACCGTCTTGAATTGTCCTGAATATTATTTGCGAATTTCATTTAAATATTTGTTTTAAGTCTAAGTTTTTATTTTAAGTCTATTCAAATTTAATGTTGAAATCATGAGACATATAATATTACGTGTATGAATATATACAAACATACAAGAATTGCTTATAAATGTTGGTTAAATAATGATTTAGTTGTGATTAGATAGCAGCTGCCTTAAGTCGCTAAGTTAATTCTACAGTGATCGACGACAGTTCGTTACTGTTTTTCGAGATTATATTTTAATAAGGAATTAAAAATAATTTAAGATTTGCCTAGAAACCATTAAATATTGTTTTTATAATCTAATTAACTAGACCAGGAGTTCGAAGTTATAATACCCGCAGAAACTTTTTATTGAATTATTAATTATCATTAATGAGGAATTAAGGCAGGAGATGGTAGGTAAAGTTTATTTAATCTTTATCTAACCTGACTACTCTGACAATCTTATACATACTATTATTTGAGGTCCAGCATGTATAATTTCTCTAACTTACTAATTCCAAACAGACGCATTCATATTACCTACTTACTCGTCTACTTAAAATAATTCAACTTACGTTAATTTTAATACGATGTCAGAAAACTTTGAACCCGATATGGGACGAGTGCTTCGAGTTCGCCGTTTCACTGGAGGCTTGTCGGTCTCCGAAAGCGGCACTGGCGCTGTCGGTGTGGGACCGCGACGTGCTCACCGCCGACGACTTCGCCGGCGAGGCGTTTGTGGCGCTCTCCCGGATACCCGGCGTGAACTGCAACGCGCCGCCCGACCCGCTGCGGCCCATCGAGCTGCCGCTCATGCAGCTGCACGACCGGAGTAAGTATGCTTTCAGTGACCCACACAGAACTGTACTAAAATTTAAAAGGTTAATTTTACACGCACGCACAGTATTTAAAAGGTTAATTTTCGCATTCTATGCAAATCGCACGTCCTTGAGGGATTTTTTTTATTTTTTGATATAAATTAATTAATTAATTTAAGGGGGATTCTATCGTCACGGGTGGGACACTTGTACTTTAATTTTCAGTACTTATGTGTAACTAATTTATGCTTATTGTATCAATGATATCAAATTGGTTTAAATAAAAGAAAAACAAATTAACCGATGTACTTTTATAGTTACAGTAGAGACGGGGATAACACTATGTAAAATTAAATAAAAAAGGTACCTAGTAAATGTTTGCCACGGGTGGGACAAAAAATTGTCATTCTTGTTAGACCTGAATCATATTCAATAAAACTCTGCTAATTTATTAAACTTTTAAGTCCAAATTACGATAACTTTGAGACAATAAATTGAACATAACATTTGGGTAGAAAATAATGTCCTATTATTTAGACAAGTTTTTAAAAAAATAAATAGTGTGTCACGGGTGGGACTAGACACTTTATATATATTTATGTAAGGTTCGTTAAAATCAATGTTTGCAACTTCATAAAAATTAAAAAAATATAAATATATACTAATATTTTTATAGTAGTGTGAAAATCGAAGTATTTTGTATCGATAAATATAATAATTGATAGCATAAAAATAACTTTTAAAAAATACTTCAAGGTTTACTTTCCCGTAGAATCCCCTTTAACAGTGCGAAATTGATAAATAATTAAGAGTTTTTTAGTGTTTTATTTAAATAATCATCTAATTAGATGTTTGTAGTAAGTATAATAATTACTCGTTTGTGTGTACCTGTCTGTATCTATCTCGTATACCTATTTATATTTACCTACGCATTATTTTCAGATCATCCAATACTACAAATATTGGAATCGCGTACTACGGACAAACTTGCCATCGAGTTTGTAAAAAAACAAAAACTGCGATTTGCTGAACAGTAAATTATAATATAATTTTTAATAGTACTCATATCAAAAGTATATATTTATGTTAAGAACTTGAGTGTTTCTACTGGCGCACAACGTCCATTAAAATGTCGACAATATGCTTAATATATTTTCGAAAGATGAATATCAGAATTTATTTATATAAAAATATCTTAGATTTTTAGGATAGAAGAAGCTATGGTGGATTGTTCAGAACTGCTGATTATTAACTTATTATTGTTTAACGTTTCTACGTTATTTAAAGAATGAACATAATATACCAAAAATATAATAAATTTAAATAGGTAGACACCTATCCATCCTATTGTCCTGGATTTTGTCTGAACGCGCTTATCTACCACCTACTACTCTACGGCCAACAATTTAATATGTTTTTCTTATAGTATTAATGTCTGTACGTATAAGGTGTATTGTCGCATCAGTATTAATGTATATAATACTACAAAGACTGTGTAATTCTTCTATTCATGAGAGAATATTGTGTATGTGTATCTACAATACCTTTAGTTACCTAGTATGCACCTTTGGAGCTTATGTCCCTAGTCGTTAGATCTATTAGATATTCCTGACCAAGTACTTTAAGACTCGTCATCATTCGTCTTTTTGTTTAGTGTTCTGTATCTGCTTGCATTATACAAGCACAACGTCATTGTAATATCACACGCAAGGCCGCACCAAAGCTTGATTCCTACGTGTTATCTATCGTGGCTCCTTCCAATATTAGCTTTGACCACGAAACTATTATAAATGTTTTTTTTATCTATTACTGAAACACATCAAGCTTTTAATAAACCAGTTTCTTTCTTTATATCCCTTCTTTCATACATACATGGTACTCCGTTTATGTAGCATTAGACTGATTTCGATACATTACAAGGCTTTTAATAGGGCAATTATGAAATTGTTCCTAAGTAATTGAATCTTTAACTTTTTGATTAAAAAAAGTTTTAAAACTTTGTTTATAATATAATAATTACTAGACTCTCTAACAAATGATCGAGAATATTTAATTACAAGTTCCAAAATCAAGGGATTGAAATTTCATGATAGGATATATAAAACAGGCAGACAGATTTTCTGAACATGTGCCTCTGTACAATGGTATTACATTTGCTTACTTAGATGTCATTTTTTTAATGCTAATAAAACGGACTACCTACCTTCCTATAACAATAAAAAATGCAATTGAACGTATTATCTTAACTATTCTACCTGTCATAGCTAAATGATAAATTATTTACATTGTCGTGATGACTGATTTTCATTGTTAGTGTAATTAATGTATGAAAAGATATTCAAAATTTTATAATTATATGTGAAAAATGTTTATTGTGTATGTATACAAGTATACCTATTGTTATTTAGAGGAAAATGTATTGATGTGTTTAACATAGAAAATAACTTTTACTAATTATATACTATTTTAAACAAAAAAATAAAAATAAATAGTCGTGTCACGTTCACAATCTAATAGATCGGAATCGTATTTTGACAGATTAAACTGAATGTTTAGAAATGTGTAATCTTACCTAACTACATACATGTTCGTAGCTGTGAAAACGATTGTCTTATAACTTATCGCTGATGAAAATTTTGTATTCATTATTGTGAACCTTTTTGTAGTTTTTGCTGAAGTTCTACCTATATATATATTTATGAATGTAATATAAGTTTTTCTACCAAAAAGTATCACAAAATATTTATCACGGTAAAGAGCTTTGTATTTTAAAGTATATCTAACGACCTATTTTTTGGTGTGTAATGGTATATTATATATAATATACTTTCATATCTATACGACAAAACCATATCACTGAGCTTTTAACTTATTAAGATACAAAATAATAACATCATTCAAAACTTTACAAACTTCTAAAAGAATAAAGAAGACCATTCCACGAGTCAATTATTTATAATAGGCTAAACACGACAAAAAATTGAGAAAATATGAAGCGCATCCCTTATCGTCACTGATGGGAAAAAGTTAATATTTAAATATACATACGAATAATAAATCTACAGAAACATCGTGCTGAAGTTAAAGGGCATCCTCATTACGTAGAAATAAAAGTTTTAATAGACTCGTTTTAAGAACCAACATGTACCGTTACGGGAGAAAAGTTGCGCTGACTGAAATATATATACTTATACTTTTTTTACTTGCCCTCTATCAACTTAATCGCTCATTCTAAACAGAATATTACCTATGTGTTTCTTCGTATAACAATACGAACTATACTTACATAAAGTAATAGGTGACACGTATTCATGTTACATCGGTAGGTATCCGATACCTAGAATGTTGACATTTATGGATTTTTTAACAATTTATCAAGATATTAGGCAGTACCACTTTTTTTCCCAAAGTTTTCGTAAGTATAACTTACTATTTATAAATATGATATCGGTGTCCTAGCTGAATAAATAGTAAAACTATTCAAAGAAATTAATAAAAACGAATCCTGGAAACATCAGGAAATATTTTTTACCTAGTTGTAATATAATTTGCTGCGGTGTAACCTACCTACTGTAACTGTTGACACTTGTGTTCCTGGCTTTAATTAAACTCTATGGATGAACGACGTCTTTTTATTAAATATTACCTACTTACTATCTTGGTACTTACCTACTCAGAAATATACTAGTCAATAGGTAATACCTACTAGGTTCGTGGTCTCGAAAAAAGCACTACCTACCTGGTTGGGTAGCGATTAAAAATCTAAGTAGGTATGTAATTCAATTTCATTTATTTCCTTCAATTTCATTTGCTTCCCTACATGAAAAACTAGTTTTTACCGAGTTAAATAATCTTGCTATGGTAGGTACGTAGATACTTACAATAACAAATACGATAAAAAAATGGTAGGTGGATAAACATGGAAATGTGTTTTTGTAAATAACTCAGCCGATCTCTTGAACCACACCATGTTGCAAGTTGCAATAAAATATTATAAATAAATATGATGGGTATTTTAATTAAGTACTTAAGTAACACATAAGATGTAGGTATAAGGGTTCGAACATTTTATCACCTTTTAAGATCAATATAGGGAGGTAATATAATAAGTCATATAAGCTATAGGCTGTACCTACACTTCAAACAAGCTTTTCTATTCCGTTAGTTAATTCCTGTTTTCTAATAAGTACCTACCTCCCCAGTTAAGTAATTTAGGTAGGTAGGTAACCAAAATTTTAAAACCCACCCGGCCATCAACAATAAAAAAATTACCTATTGGTGTTTAATTATCCAACCTGAAGGTTGAAACTTCATTTGCCAAACAGTCTAATACTAATGTCTATTTAAACTTAAAATATATTTACGTATCTATTTGACTAAAATGTTTTCGTAAAATCAACTTCCACTCATTTCCAACATCTTGAAGATCGTCGAAAGTTGATCTTGAGTAATCACTTTGAATGTCACCCCCAGAGCGCTGCGATACAAATGCTCGAGGGAACGTAAATTTGCGACACGTTAAAATAAGTTTGAATCAATTTTGCGTTCTTTGTTTTATTAATACCTACCTACATCAACAATGTAAACATGCAAATAATCTGTGTCGTACTGTGATCATAATTCATTGATACCTATAAATATCTCTCCGAAGTCAAAAAATTATGGAGATTCCGTGCCTTAATGAGTACCTAGGTAAAATCGGGTACGGAAAAGAAGGATAATTCGCAAGGGAGTCAAATAAAGCACTTCAAGATCAGTTACAAATGCGCGTTTAGTCAACTACTTACTTAAGTGATAAAATCACGGGCTCGGCTACACTCAGAGCACTGCTTAGATCAGGGTATTGTATTGATTGAATATAAAGATGATAAAATTGTGTACAAGTTTATGAAATAAGTGCTAAATTAAGTCAAATTACCAACGCCTTTCACGCTCACCAAGAACCTCGCCCTGAATTATAATCAGTGTCCCTCATTCCAGTCCTCCTTAACAACCTTAATAACGTGATTTTGGCTGTCGCTCTCCTTTTCGTTGATTATTATGCGAGAAAGGAAAAAGGAAAGTTAGTATGCCGTACGATTACAGTACGTACCTAATATTACTATTATTTGAATATTATTAGCTTTGCCCTTTTCCTATCGACAGCGCGTAGAAAAGTGCAATTGTCACCTACAATCTAAAAGTAGGTATCTACATATAAATATCAACTTGGGCACCTAGTTACTTAAAATTACGTAGGTAAGTACTTACTTGAATTGTTTCAAGTGGTGAGTTAACACGATTAGGTACCTATACATAATGCAGGGGGATAGAAAGTTCCTGAGGGTAAGTCCGGCAGATACGGGGTTTTTAATCAAAAAAATAAATCGATATTATCGATAAGTGTTAAATTTCGACTTATTTTATAATTCATAAAAATAAGTATATATGTAGGTATACCTATCTATTTAATTTATTAGTTTTATTTCATAAAGGCGCTTCAATTCAAACACGTGTCTTTTATCTAGACTGTCGAGTCCCAAGAAGAAGACAGTCGGAGTGACAATTCAGCGAAATGCTGTCATGGAATTTTGTATTGAATGACAGATAGATAATAAATTCACTTTTATATTTCTACATATCTAAGTGGGCCTACCTTTACAGTTCTCGGGTACACTATATATAATTAAGTGCATACCTTGGCTATATTCTAATTTGAAAAAAATAGAGATCCCTGCGAAGCCCGGGCCCCGCTAGTTTTAAATAACTTTAATAGTAGACCCTAGGTACAAGGCCAAAATCACAATATATAATAAATAGGTACCTACCTACCTACCGATTTCAGTTTGGTTGATAGCTATTTCTTTAAGGTAGACTTGCAATAAGAGCAGTAGGTAGTACTTAATGAATGTTGATGCTTTTAACATTGGAAGAAGTCGAGCGGAACTTGGAGCAATTTGTTTTCATTTAAGTCGCTCTAAATTTTCTGTAAGAAGCCGAGGTTCGCCCAAAATTACTGACTACCAATAGCCTACCTGTCACCAGAATATTAATGGTTTATGTAGGTATATAATAAAATCTGTAAATAATTTATGAAATTGTATTTATCCCATAAAAATGTTTATATAGGTAAATAATAATAGGTAATTACTAAATAATATAATATAAATTTACAAAAATAGTAAGTAAATTTCTAAAGTTTAACAATTTTTAAAAACCTAGGATTTTAGTATGTTTTTTCATTAAAATTACTTAGTCTGTAAACACCATTTGGTGAGAATGACCGACAAATGGACTGAAAGATTTTTAGATGCCTATCTACATTAAAAAGGTAAGTACCTAGGTAATTTTAAAAGCGAAGTAGATCTATTAACTATAATAGAAATAAGTGTAGTACTTAGTTATGGTGAAATTTCAAAACTATTTGTCTTCTTAGGTAAGTATATATTTTTATATAGCCCCTTAAGGTTTGCTAGTTGTATTTATAGAACCGGCGCTGCCTCCAATGTAGGTACACGTCTCCTTGGGTGTGGTCCACGGCACTCGCGGAACGATTGCAAATGCCCGGGTTAACCGACCCTGCCCCCGTGTCAAGGTCCAACATGACTGAATGAAAGCTTTGATTTGAAAACTCTTCGGCGTTTGTGTATACAAAGCAGTTTGATTCTATTTTCACAAATTCAACTTATAAGTACTTACATTGCTTACTTACTGCTTAGAAAAAATGTTAATAGGTAAGTACCTACCTATAACAATATCAGAGGATAGTACTGTTACAGTAAGTATATGTACATATGGACCTACCTACATATTTCTTAATATCAAGTAGGGTGCGTCGGGGTAAGGTTGAACGAGATTTTGATGAGATAAACCATGTTTTTTTTAAAGCCTCATAATTTTAATCGTATGAAGCTGACATATATGAAGTGATGTTTTTAGTAAAGTTAATGAATGGTTCTTCCTATCTACCTGAAAATGGACCTGATTGGAGGTGTTTTTCATATATAAAAACGACGGCAAAGTTAAATTTTTTGCAAAAAAATCATGGGGTAAGATGGAATGATGAGGGGGGAAGATCGATATAGTTCTTAAAATCTTTAATATCCATTGTAGGTCCATTTGGATTATATGCACCGAAAGCATATTTTTTTCTCTATTCTAATATATAAATACATTTTAAAAATACCTAGTTTTAACTACCAAAATGAAATTTTGTTAAATATAATATTTCAGTCTTACCCCACTTTGTATTCAGATGATATGCGGTTCTCAACCTTTTCTTTTTATATCCTAATATTTAAATTTTACTACCATGTACACAAAAAATGTAATCATTTCTTTATTTAAATAGACAGGTAGTTAAACTAACTAAATATATTACAACTTTTATTAAAAATCTTTTTTTTTTACACATGTTTTCATGAGTTGTGAATATTACACTACTCATGAACGAATCATACAGTTTGACAACCCCTGACTTTTACTATGGGTTTCATAATCGGGGTAAGTTGGAAAAGAAAATATTGCCGTCTTGCCCCTGGGTTTTACAAGCGGTGTAAGATTGAAAAATATAAAAACTCCAAAAATATAAAAGATATGCAAAATCGGATTTTATGTATCAACTAAAAAAAAAATATCAATAACACGTATCAAAAAACATATTTTTAACTTGCGTGTAGAAGAAACTACGGAACGTGGGGGAAGATTAAAAAACGCATTTATCGCTCAAAAACATACCTTGTCGAAAAATTGCAAAAAAATCATATGCACTCACAACTGACGATTATCGCTGACTGAGATAAGGAGCGCAATGAAATTACCTACAAAACTCTGTAGTCAGTGTTAAAAAATATGCACGGAATAGGCAGCTATGAGGGGTTTTTCATCTTGCTCTGTTTTTCATGTTACCCCGACGCACCCTACTTACACGATAACTAATAAGAAATCAATATATTTTAGTACTTACTTAGCTATATTAAAACACTAAGTAGGTACTAATGTTAAAATTTCACGTAGGTAGGTATCTATTGGCCTTTGGTTAGGAAACCCGGAAATTGATTAAGTAGGTAGGTATGTCTAAAAAAATGTTTTGTCCAGAAATGGTCACATAAATTGTTAAGTCATACTTAACTAGCGAACTAACTGTGAACTAGATGTGAGCAGTTACTTACTTAGGTATAGTTTTTGAACATGCTTAATGAAGTTAGGTAAGTAAGTACCTAACTTTATTAAGTGAGCAATTAGCTAATCTGATGATACCTAGTATATTTTTATAATAAGTATCTAGGATAAAAGGAAAGGCATAGGTCCTACAAGGCTCAGTAATACTTGACTGAACTTTTATCCGGGTTACAAAGTTATTGAATCAATTATTTAATCGGAATTTCGCAAGTAAGTAGGTAGGTATGCTTACAAACATACAGTTCGAGTCCTTCCCTTAAGTGCTACTAACATATACTAAAAACTTGTACTTACCCCGTATCGGGCAAAACAGTGCATGCTTAGGTAGGCACCTAGATAAATTATATAGGTACATTGGTTAACGGGCGTAAATCGATCTACACCAAATCTACCTCGCTCAATAGAATAGTTTCGTCGCAGCACTTGATTTAAGGGATATTATCGTATAGCCACTGAAGTGGCTGATGAACGGCTTACATAATTATTGTGAGGTCGCGGATTCAAATCCTGTTATTGATCATATTTTCATCATCTCCTGTAAAAGAAAACGTGGTCATACAATCCTCACGCTATGATTACCCAGTGTGTGTATGTTTAATACTAATCTGTCAACTCGAATAGGATAAGCGGGCTGGATTAGGTTTGCAAATGCAACAGTCGCGCGAAAGAATCAATAGTTTGAGGAACGCGCGAGAAAAATATTTTAGATAGCTCTGTAAATTCCCACACTATGAATTATTAATTAAAGTAATATAGGTAGACTTACTTTAGTTTCCCTTGTATAACTGACTCGGTGGTGTGTGCTTGTAAGAAAAAAATGTTTCGCGCGAATTAAGTTAAGTAGGTACGTAGAAAATTTTAAAACAAAATTTAATTTTATGTTACTTACTCAAAATTATCTCTTTACAGATCCATGATTTAGGATTAAGTATTTTAACCAGGTTTGTAACGAGTCTTTCTGCTTATACTTATAAGTCACTAATAACTATTACCTACAGGTCTAATTTGGGCCATGTGAAACAGGCTCATAGATTTTTGAGTATTTACTAGAAGACTTCTAATCAACTAGGTAAATTGTTAGAAACACAATAATTATAAAAAAATATAGATTAAGTGTTCATGTAGGTAAGTATATATAATTATTTATATCTAAATAAAGTTTCAGTAATAATAAATTAATGTGATACCGATAATTTTAATTTTAATCTCGGCTTAGCAGTGACCAGTTCATTTCCATAAGGTTTGTTGACTTTTCAACCGACGAAAAAAACGGAGGAGGTTCTCAATTCGACGCGTATATATTTTTTTTTTGTTTTTTTTTTTATGTATAACTTACTACGCATAACTTTTTACGGAGTGGTTCGATTTTGATAATTATTTTTTTATTGGAAAGGGTATACCTACTTCAAAATTGGTCCCATTTCAATTTGGAAAAAAACTCCAACCCTAAGGGTAGGAAAATAGGGGTTGATTAATTTTTCAGGCAACGATTTTATCGTATGACCACGGGTAACTTTTTACAGAGTAGTCCGATTTTGATAGTTCTTTTTTTATTGGATAGGGCATAACTCAAAGTTAATCCCATACAAATTTGGAAAAAAGAAACCTACCCTAAGGGTGGGAAAATAGGGGTAATTTATTGTTCACTAAAAGTTAATAGCAAAAACAAGGTAGGTAGCTATTTTAAAAATTAAGCATGAAATAATTTGCATAAATTATGGCCACGGAAAATTATAAAATAATAACTTTTTATTAAAATAATTGAACCGCCGTAAAAAAACTAAAAGGCAACAAAAAAATACCGTAAGTTAAACAAACTTGAGCACCTTAGGAAGAGTTGAGAGTGAAGAGTTGCTGCACCAGCTGGCACCGACTTCAAAAATATCAGACGTTACAACGAAAATAATAGTTGTTATAAAAGACAAAATTATTATTTTTCTCTTTTCAGTGCGCTATTGTTTTTTGTTGCCTTTTAGTTTTTCACGGCGGTAATTTTTTTTTTTAAAAGTTATTAATTTAACATCATACATTATCAATCATATATTATAATTATCAGTTATTTTATAACAATTTCTTATGTAGAATGGTACCTTACTTATATCTTTTTGTTTAAGTTACACCTCCAATATAACTGCTATAGCAAGAAATTTAGATGAAGTTAATCACCAGTTAAGTAAAAGGTGTCCCCAACAATTTTTGGTAGAGGGTTAATCCAGGTAAAGCTAGATCACTGAAGTATAATACTGAGTTTGTACCTACATAACATATTATAGTAACACAAGCTTTGTTTCATATTTATAATGCATCAGGTTTTTTTGCACTAAATATTTCATGATTATCATGCCTATTTTCTAAATGTATAGGTAGCTATTTCGATGAACTTGTAGATAATCTGAATAAAAGATTTTATAAAGTACAACTAGGTCATTTTTGTATCATTTAATAACAGTAAGACAAGATTTACAATTGCAGTGTATACTGAATATGTATTGTTAATTATAAAAGCTAATGTTTTAAAGGCATTTGTGAGGTTACCAATGTGTGAAATTAAAATAAGGCCAGCAGTCATTTTTAAGTCTGCTACAAATCATCATCAGAATCAAGTGCTGCACGCCTTCTGTCAAATTTGACTGTGCTTGTTGACTTAGGCATTTGTTGGTTGAGAGACTCCAGGAGCTGGATCAACTCTGGTTCAGATATTTTATTTCGCACTTGTCCCATTTGTACCATTCTACAGATCATATTTTCAACCATAGCACCTTTTTCCGGTCTGCTTAATTTTATTGTATTCACTGGAAAAAATGACAGTTAAAGATTAAGAAGAGTCAAAACTAATCAAAAATTTCAATTCAGTACACATTCTCAAAAATATTTTACTTTTAGCATTTATATTATAAATGCAATTTTTTTAAATAAACACAATTTTGCTTACATCTGGCTCTGGCATCTTGACTAAGAGCCTGAGCAAGTATTGTATGTTTTGCTTCTTCCATCTGCTGCATTCGTTCTTCTTGTGCTTTTGCCTGATTAGGATCACCAGTACTCTACAAAACAGAATAGTGGTTATCATATTAAATGATAATTGCTTAGTTTTATATGAACGTAAGTCAGTGAGATAACCTAAACGCATAATAATACAAATTAATACATATACAGACCCCATGTTGAGCTTGCAATTGTGCTAGTCGTTGTTGTCTGATTTGTTCCAATTCTGGATCAGCCATAATGATAGATTTTTTGGTTCCCCTTATTAAATGACAGACTGGATTGTTAAGATTGTTTCCACTGATGTCCGATATCCTGTTACTTGTTTTTTACCGTGAGTCAGTGTAGTCTAATCTGTGAAATGAATACCTATATGACATTACCAAATCAAGACAGTCACTGTCATGAGAATGTTACCAGGAAAATTATCAAAACAGTCAGCAACTTGCGGCAACGAAATCTGCGTTTGAATAACAAAAATAACATTTAAAACTAAATTTTTCATTTCAGTAATATTAACATATTTTTATATGTATTATCACGTTTAGGATTCATTAGAATTTAGATAGTCAAAATCAAGTTTCTAGCTGCCCGGCCAAATACTCGCGAGTACGCGACTTACGCGAAGGAAGTATGCAGGTCATTGTGTGGTCGCCCCACTTCTCATTCCGATCGTCCTGCTCATCCTCTGCGTTTTATCGGTATTCTCGGCGCAAGTCCATGGACCGCGAGTCTCGTACAGGCGCAAGTGAGCGGCCACATAGTCGCGATGGAAAATTAACGTTTTACGCGCGTAAATTATAATAAATTCGATTCGATGAAACGGGTTATTAGTATTTTTTTTGAGATATTTCAATCTACAAAACTTAGATGCGCTATTCACAGAGGATAGGATATAAAAAATTCTGGTGCTATTACACATTGTAATGAAACAACTACATATAACAGATTTAACTCGTGTATTTTATTTTCTTGACAAATAAAATAAAATAGGTAGGAATCTACTACGAGTTATATTTCAATAAAATAAATTCGGTTTTTGTATGCACAATGCAATAATTTCCATATCCAATTTGAAAACATAGGTACCTACAACCTACGCGTAGAGAGTGACCTAACGAAATGCGTGCAGAGCAGTGTGTGGCAGTAGGCAATACCTAAGTACATATATAAGACTGACAAATTCAGGAATAGGAATATTTATATCAACCTATATTACTCTCATCTAGGAATAGTCAGGTAAAAACATAATGAAAGATTAAAAAGTGGTAAATACTGCTGTTTATTCCTATCAACTAGTATCAACTTACATTATCATGCCATTGCAATGTCTGGTACTGTAACTGGCCATGATTGCTAAAGAAGGCCAAAACTGCTAACTTATTAACTGCAACTGACAATCTTCCAAATGCTACAAGATTAGTTGATTGAATGGAGATCTTATTGTTATAAATGCATCGCACCATATACATAGCATGAAACCTTACTGGATCTCCTGAAATAAATAGAAGCATCATTAAATATAGTCAAAACAATATCAAATTTTATGGTACCTAGAATGATATCAGTCTTTACCTGGATATAAAAGGTAGTCGGAACCAAATTTAGATCCACTAGTAATATAATGTCCTTTTTCCCATAAATCACAGAAAATTGCAAATTTCATTGCACCATCACCTATGGTAACACTGGGAATCAAAAGTTCAATGGATGCTTTCTGTTTTTCTAAAATAAGGTATTACAAAAATAAAGGTTATTAATTATCAAATTCTAATTTAGTATGGAAAAAAAGATGATAGAAAGAATAAATATTTAATAAATCGAATGACAATAGCTAATGCAAGCAGCAACAGCAGCATATTGAACAAATTTATTTAATTTGACATTAAGTACTTAATTAAATAACAAATTTCATTCCTAAACTAGTGAGTGGAACACAAGTCACGGAAATAAGAGATAGGAAAGATTATGATGAAATTAAATTATGTCACCTAGGTCGATATGATGCTGTGTCGGCAAATGTACCAAAACATGACCTGGAGTCAGTGATGGCAATTTATTAATTTCCTCTTGTAACAATGCTTGTTTATCTAGGCTTTCATCTGTAAACAATAAACCATTAAATTGCATAACATGAATAAATATTCCTACCTATTAGTTATTTACAAACATAGATGCTATGAAATATAATTTATAAATCTTGCCTGTTACTCCTAATGATAACATTTTTTGCCTTTTTCCTGCAACAATGACATCAATCTTCTGAGACAGTTGTCCTATTCTACATTTTCTTAGAGCATCTGTTTGCTCTTTTAAAACTCTGTAAAATAATGCCTAAATTTAAAATGAAACAAGGTTAAAAATGTTATTCATTAATTATTTAAATACCTTTTTTCTATAGTCTTTGTATTTTCTTTGTTGCTTTTAGTTGGCTCCTGATTAAGATGAGGAACTTCATATAGTTCACATATTCCTTTCTCTACTAATAGTGCAGCCTCTTCTGACATAAGAGCCATGGGTAGACCTTAAAATTCAGTTTAGTGGAAAATCAATTAAAATGTTACGCAAAATATAATAGAATGAACTGAAATTGAGAAAAATACCTACCAATCCTGGATCATAAGGTATTTAGTAGTGATATTTTGACTTACCTAAAAAGTCATTCTGTCTAGGGAACGTAGGTATGGATCCTATAAGTGCACCACACACCCTGTGATTGGACCGAAGAGTTTGCCAATCTAAAAGCATAATTTATATTGTTTCAAAGTTAAGTAAATAAAAATATAACAAGCTATACCGATCGTTATGTACCTAATAGAACTAACCTTCTGCATTCCACACATACGCGACTCCTTTATCAACAAACAATTTTATCATTATGTTTGTTGCTTTATCAAGGGATAGGTATAACTTTATTAAAGATTATGATTATAAAATCTATATCAGTTTCCTTTGCAATATATTCTCCGAGACTAGAAACCAACTAAGATGCAACTTTTTAAATTAACCCTGACTCTGACATGTTTTGATTATTATTTAAAAAAAAAGCATGCTAGATAAAGTATAATATTAAAGTACCAAACATGTGGTCAGATATAGCAAACTGATGTAAGAAGAAGTTATGTTTTGAATGTTAGCAACATTTCAACATTTTGTGTGGAGTACTATGAACTATAGAAAACAACAGCTGTTTTTTTGACAGTTAGCAATCGGTCTCTGCAATTTGTTTTGTTTGGTCTCAGAATTTGGAAAACTAAACTGTAAATCTTAGGTTTTACGAATACAAAATTGTGTGTTTTTATTACATTAGATATTTAAGCTTAGTGGATAAAGTTTAAATCAACAAATTAAAAGAATATATAACGTTACATAACTAAGCCGCTAAAATGTCAGCACGGAAAGTTATAATAGGTAGGTCAGGGTTTATAATTTAAGCGTTTTATTAATGAGATTAGCTCTTGAATTTATCTAAAATACTTGTTTTGAACATTGCCTGATAAGATATATTATTGGAAGTTACCGAGTACTACGCTAATTTACCAACTTTTGTAGGTGGTGGCACCGGCTTTATTGGTCGACATTTAGGGGAACTGCTCTTAGGAAATGGCTATATCGTAATGAACGTGGCTCGCATGCCGGGTGCTAACAACATATCATGGTCGACTCTGGAAGTGACTGGCTTGCCAAGATGTACAGGTGCAGTTGTAAACTGTGCTGGACAGCAGTTCATGGATTTTACTAAGTCTTGGTCACCAGGGTAAATTATATAATATACTTATACTTACATAAAAAAATCTACACTTTAACCTTCATCGCTGATTTGATCAAAAAAAAATCTAAATTGATAGACTGGGCAACTGTAGTACTTACTTGTTATAAAGATCAACATTGTATAATTCATAATATTATGGTTTAAAATTAAATGCTGTTTAAGTAGTGTAGTTAGTTGAGCTGGCAATAGTATTACAGCATGTTTATTTATCTTTTTTATTTTATAGATTTAAACAAAATGTTCAGAACTCCAGAGTATACACAACTCATGCACTAGCAAAGGCTATAAACCAGAGCCAGGACAAACCAAGAGTGTATGTTGTAGTCACAGGTGTAGGGGCATATGAGCCATCTGAAACAGCTCAGTATGACGAGACTAGTGCTACAACTGGCATTGACTTCTTTTCAAGACTCGTGGTGGAATGGGAGAAGGCAGCTACTGTTGACCCACCTGTTCGACTTGTAAGTGTGTCATTGGTTAAATACCTATAGTAGCATTAATATGTATTTTTTTTTTATTGTAATTTCATTACACAGGTTATAATAAGATCAGGTGCTGTGATTGGCCGCTGGGGTGGAGTAATAAAAAACATGTTACTGCCATTCTATATGGGATTTGGTGGCCGCATTGGCTCAGGCAAGCAATACATGCCTTGGATACATATTGATGACCTCACAAGATTAATACAATTTGCCATTGAAAATGATAATGTGAAAGGAGTTCTTAATGGTGTTGCACCTCAAGTTATAACAAATGAAGATTTCACAAAGGTAAATAAAGTATTGAACAGTGTATTTTTAATTGATGACAGCAAAGCTGATAGCTGATATAGTGATGGCATATTAAATATTAAAGTAAGTCACTTATTTCCGAAATTTAAAACAAGTTTATAGTCATCTATCATAATGGGTAGTAGCTGTAGTAGCCATAAATCCCCCTAACCTTAAACTCATACCCTTATAATTTTTTTTTGGATCTTGGGTAGGTATGTAATAATGGATCTCATCTATGCAAGATGTTAAACGTAAAAGCATAAAGCCTTAAATGTTATCAAGAACCTGCTACTTACATTCCATCCCTGTATTTGTAATGATAAGCTACAACTGTTTTTTTTTTCAGTCATTTGCGAGAGCTCTGCGAAGACCAGCAATGTTTCCAATTCCAGAGGCAATGCTGAATTTCATGCTAAACCCTGAGAGAGCCATGATTATGACTAAAGGTCAGCATGTGATACCAAAACGAGTGATGGATTATGGGTTTAAATATAAGTACAGTCATATAGATGAAGCCTGTAAAGAAGTTGCCCACTTATTTCCAAAGAAACATCCACTTAAATGAGATGCTAGTGGCTAGTCAAGTAGGTAAAATACAATTCCTTAAAAAATATTTATGTATGTGCATGTTGTCTGTCTAAATTTATATCAAATGAAATACGAGTTGAAATATAATTATGATATCCGTACAGACAACAGACATGTATTGACTTCTCATTGATAAAAAAAAAAACATGTCAGTTGTTACCAAATGCGAGAGCATTACGTTTTTCCTTATTTATTATATCATACCTGTCCTGTACAATTATTTATAATATTGTTGTCTAGTTTTATTACACTATGTAGATTCATAATGTTATTAAATTAAATTTGTGTGAGGAATGAAATAAATCGTTAAGATATTGACTGCAAATTCTTCTCTGGTACTATACTTAGATACCTACTTTCTAATTTATGATGCCTGCACCCTTATTATACATTAGAATAAAACAATTACAACAACCAGACTTTGCAGTTTCCATAATTGTAGTACAATAGCTTACGATGTGTGCTATGATTGATTGGAAACTAAAGTTTTCGAAACGTAAGCCAATAAAATAAAATACCTACACGAGTTAAATCCGTTTACATCATTCCAATATCAACTTTCTGTTCATAAAGTAATAAAATAAAAATGAACTTGATTTTAACATGGGTTTAAAGTAGTTCATATATGAAAGAGTTTTGAAATTATCTTTTTTCTATAGTATTTAAGTACCTCTACCTACTACTAAGGTAGAGGTACTTATATCAGTGCAGGGTTTAAGCTCAAAGTCAGAGATCCTTAGGTATTGTAAATACTGCCTTAATTATCTTCAGTAGGTACACTGCGGATTGCACGGTGCTTGTTTATATACAAGCAACAATTAAGGTATGATTTTAGGTCAAGGAATTGACAGGAAGGACAGGTTTGCGTGTTTCTGTGGAGGTCAGCTGTAAACTCGCTACTTGAACCCACTGGTTTACTTACTGGCTAAGACGGAACCTTACTTACCGTGCATTGTATATATTCCGGTTGTAGCAGTTTGAAGCGTCCTTTGTTTAGTAAGCAAGGATTTGGCTTCTACATATATTTAAAGAAAAGGCATATTCTTTAGTACCTAAGTAAAGTACCTGTACCTGTACTCCCGGTTCAATACAACTACCTGTCTTAAACTAGCAAATAATCGCATAGGCACTTTATACCTTATTCCACCTAAGTATTATGTAGTTATAGCCTCTATAACTATGGATTTAGATAAAAAAACGATCATGCTTAACCTTAAGATTTTTATTTCAAATAGCTTGTTACTTGAATCCCATTCAAAAAATAAGGCACTGAATTTTTTTACAAAAATAGTCTCATAAACCTAGTTTTAATTAATTACGCTTACATTTCATAATTATATCGAAAAATTAATAAGACATTTGAAATTACCTAAATACATATAATTATAAAGATATTATTTAGGTGCTCTTTTTCTTGGTCTCTGGTGCGATATTTATTTAGCTACCTACTTTTCTTACCTACTTGTATATTAAAATTTGCTAAAATAATGCAAGGTACGTTAACGTTAGATTCTTTAAAACGTCCTATCTACTTAAGTCTTAAATTTATAGGAAGTAGGTATATAATACAAAAATAAACTAGGTACCTAATCGAATAAAGGATTACACCAAAATACGTATGTATATATAAGTAATGACCATTTATGATTAAAATATAAAAATATCAATGTTTTTGAAGCAAGTGACCTAAATATACTACCCACCTAAGTATCAATAGCATATTTATTAGAAGAAATATTATAAAAGTAGCGATAAGTAAGTATTTGTATAATTTGCAACTATCTTATATGTACGAACGACACGATAAACCACCTGTCAAAGTATAAGACGGAAGGTTTCTCGTGTTGCGTATAGCCGCTTGTGCTGGTGACATTCGACTCTCATTTGAGTAACTATTAACTATCAAGACTATTAAGCCTTCATGGAGACTCGTTTTCGGCGAATCTTTCGATGAGCCGTGAGACGTACTTGCGGAGTATGTCTTGTCGCATGCGGCCGACGTCGAGAACTTCCTCGTGGTTGGCTTCCTCTTCCACGTCGTAGCTGGTGGCACACTCGTTAGTGACTAAAGACAGCGCGAACACTTTCATGTCGCAGTGACGAGCGATGATTACCTGCAACGTGTTATGATAGCGTTACCAAGGTGTAATGGAAGTTAAGTTCGTAAGCATGAACGGTACGTTCTACAGACAGTACAGGGATAATCAAGCATCGCAGCATCATATTTAATGTAGGGAACTAAGTAGGTACTTATTGGTCTTCCTTTAAAATGTGGTAAACCCATTGGCATACAAGAAAAATATATATGTACCTATACACAGGCACATGATACACCTAATGATAGAGTCAGTTTTTCAGTAAGTGAATACCATCATAAAACCAGCAGATGTGGCATAAGTAATATAGCAAATTATTAAAGTAATAATACATTTTATAAATGATAAATGGATCGAAAACCGTTGAGGATTTGTATGTACATAATTTGATACCTCGTGAACAGTGGACATTCCCACAGTGTCGACTCCAACCATCTTCAGCATGTTGAGTTCAGCGACCGTCTCGAAGTTTGGTCCTCCGAGGCACGTGTACACGCCCTCACGCACCAAATGGTCGATGTTCAGCTCCTTAGCTACCTAAAATTAGACCATTCATGATTTCTCACTAAAAGTTATGTCCTATGTTATAATATGTAGTAGGTACGTTATATTATAAATCCAGAAACATGTCTGTTTGGAAGTAGGTAAATAATATTTTAAGTTGCTACGTCACGCTAAAACTGCCATTCTAATTTCGGAACTGCATTGGTCATAGTTGAATAATGTAGTCCACATTCATCACAAGGCTTATTTCCTTTAGAAATAAATAAATTAGACTGATACAACTTTGCTGGATGCAGTTCTTCCCGCGTAATTTTATTCAAACAATGTACCTATTTGAAATACGGCGCGAAAGTGATTATCAATAAGTAATTACTAGTTTTGTAATCGAACCTATGCTAACCCGTAGTATATCCGACGTTGTGTTTACTTTACTACCACAATTAACTGTACAGATACTGTGACCTTTGATAACCCCCAACTGAGACTTGTGAACTCATTCAGTGTTAATTGCCACGTTGTAAATGTGTGAAATCATTATTTGAGTACCTACTCATATATTATTTAATTTTTTTTTCAGTTAGAACTATCCAATTTATGTTCATCATCTGTAAGTATAGCTATCTTATAACCCGGATTATTTATAACACAAATAGTCTTAAAGTGAAGCATCATAATAGTTTTGTATACCTACAAAATAAAATAATTCAAATATTCAAAAATACCTAATTTAAAATTAATCGATATCGATAAAAACATTTTCTTTGTTATCCCTTACATGATGCAATATTTCGTTAGTTGCATCGTCCACTAAATGGGTTGAACTGATTATCATCATACAAACATAAACGCAGTTGCCCGACTATAAAAGACCCCCTTGTAACTAGTAAATAAAACAAAATAATAACTATTACTCGTTCGCTTGAACTTCTTATCTATTTATAATTCAGGCCACAACAACAAGAATTCACTCGAATAATTAATATCATGCAAAGAAAAAAATACTGACATCAGACCAGTCTGCTTGAAAAAAAATCTTGTAATTTACCTACTTGTAAATTTAATTAATTACTACTTAGTGTTGGAATGAAACAACACTGACGAATTTCGCTCGCGTATTTTATTCTATTTGCTGACCTTTCGAAAATTTTACAGTTCCCATATTCGTAGCGCGACTGAGCTGACGATATTCTGACGCTAAAGCTCGTTACTAGGGGTTTCAATTTAATTTATAAATCATATACCAACTTAGGTAGGTACGTAAATAATAATTCAGTAAATATTAACAGAAATACGTAGGTAAGTACTGTAACTGTTGCTGGTGTTATACGTCGATTTTGCATTTGATATTGGCATGATTGCCTTTATAATTATTCTTACGTACGTACAATTAGTTTAAACTTGAGCAATCGAATGTGAACTTACCTCTTTGGCAATTTTTCTGTATTCATAATTATATGCTTTGTTCATTGGAGGAAAGCGAGGTCCAAACCTCTCGTCATTGGGTCCATGCAGAGGATTGTTGCCGGCGAAGCCCATGAGGTTGATATGGTCCTTGACGATCATTATGTCGCCAACTTTGTAGTTGTGATTGAGACCTCCCGCAGCATTAGTAGCAATTAAAGTCTTCACTCCTAATAGCTTCATAACTCGAATCGGTAGGCAACACTGAAATATTAAAAAATATAATATATTTAACGCTAATCTATTTAAAATATTTATTAATATTACATTATTTCTATAGGTACTCCTAGTTAATACTACCATTTAATCAGGTAGGTAGGTCTTTTATCCTCAGCATCTCACAAATTAGGTAATTAATGAAAATGGTTATTGAAAGAAAATCATCACATTTTCATAGCATCTAAGAACTTTAAAATTACTAATTTTAGATTTTTGTTTATAAGGTAAATGTTCGGTTGAGGTAATTATTATTAGCTATGTACCTATGTATATATCCAGAAGCCTAGCAAGGAACCTATTATCTCAGTTTTTTAATGTTTACTTCATTGTGATGATAAAAACAAGAGATAACCTTTTCGTTGGGGGTCGCATCAGCCTTGCATCAGCCGCTTCAGTGATTTCCATTAATAATAATAAACATTGGAATGAAACAACTTTAAAAACGGATTTAACTCGCGTAGGTATTTTATTTTTATTGGCTGACATTTCATTAATCACTTTAGCATAAGACTATTGTCAGCTCAGTGGTGTAACGATTATGGAATCTGTAAAGGCTCCGAAACGTCAGCCAATAAAAATAATATACGCGAGTTAAATCCGTTAAAGCTGTTTCATTCCAATGTATAATAACCGCGAAAGCAACAGATAATGTAATAATAAACATTCTGATATTTTAATGAATATAGTAGGTACGTCTACATAAAATCAAATTTAAATATAGAATAATTCGTTACAAGTACCTACCTAATGCAATTCATATAACTAAGTAGGTACCTACTTAAAATTACCTATTAGGTACTTACCTACTGACTGTTATAGGCGCACGCAACAAACAAATCAAGGGAAATAACGATGTTACTTACATCATTCAATTTCATTTTTTTTTACATAGGGCAAGGTAAAGGTTTTCACTTTTGTTAAACTTTCATAATAGACATATCAGTTAAATGTTCTTCATTTAAAAATACAAAATAGATAAGTAATTCTTATCTTGTTCACTAGATATTGTTTTTTGTCATCTTATTAACTACTTATCTAGATAAATTGCGTGCGATGATAGTTCTCAGATCACATGTCATACTGAACGTGGAGATTAATCCACTAAAAATAGTATAAGTACCTATAGAGGTACGTAAGTAGGTAGTAATTTACAATTTAATAATTTACAATTTTTCTTTATAGCAAGGATTGTAATATTTCGACTGAATAAATATCTACATACAAAAAATACGGAGTCTCTTTTGTTACATTAGATCCGCCAATAGGTAACTAATTTATAACTTAACTAGCTGTCCGCCCCGGCTTCGCACGGGTGATTTTTTTTTATATGTCACTTCGGAATAGTGTAGCTTCCCAACAGCGAAAGAATTTTTGAAATCGGTCCAGCCGTTCTGGAGCCTATTCAATCCAAACAAACAAACAAACCTTTTCTCTTTATAATATTAGTATAGAAGTATGGACTAACATCTAATAAAAAGATTACAAACTTAAGAACCTACTTATTACATGTTAAATTAAACGAGGCATAATGATTTCGGCAGTACATAATCGTAATCTATAATTATTCTCTGGTATGTAAAACTTTAGTTAGTAGGACACATACCTTCCAAAGTGGATATCCTTCATAGTAATGGAATCTGCCCTGCATGGCCACGACTGGCACACCGGCCACTTTGCCGAACACCAGCCTTCCATGGTGGCCCTCCACAGTACTCACGGGGAAGTTAGGAATCTCTTCATAGTCCACACTGTCGGGATTTTCGATATGGTCAGCCAGAGATCCTGAAATGACAAAAAAAAATAAGAAATACCTACTTTACCGTTTGAAACATAATTTATTGTACCTTGTGTTTACTTACATTACCATAAGTACATTTATTTACCATTATATATTATTTGTGTCGTGATCCCACATTTTGTTAAGGTTAAATCTATTAACTTTTGGAGATCAGGACTGTACCCCATGAACGTAAACACAATATAGGTTATTGCATCTCTCAATTATTCCAGTACAAAACAACTGATCAAGGTCAATTACCTATCACTATGCAAGTACCTACTTATGCCTATATTAAATAATGCAAAGTGTACTGATTCAACATACCCACTAATAAATATGAAACAAATGTTAATAATAATGTTAATAAAATGTCGTAATATAGCGTACATGCTTATTTATAATTATGTGCTCGGAAACCAAATTGACAACAAAGATTTTAGATCGTTTCAATAGAAACCAAACCATGAGCTAACAGTTACATTTTGGGATTTATTAACAAGAGTTCTTTTCATATTGGAAGCATAGGTACTTCCAATAAGAGTTCGTCTAGTTCTAGTGCATCAAAACGTCCAAATTAAATAAGTACCGTCTTTCCAATACGCACCCATCCCTGAGCCGCAGATGATACCAATGTGGGGACGCACTGATGTGCGCGAGAGTAAGAAATTGGCCGTCTCCAAGAGAGTTTCGTAAGAGTAACTGTAAAAAAAATAATTAAATGTCACCTATATATATATTCCACATTCCAACTCTCTCGCATTGCGGAAAATACTACCTATTAAAAAAGTACCTATGCAAAAAATATGTTATGGTAACGTACCATTTTGATTTCATTTGAAAAACCAAGTGATCCATTATTTACGCTAATGCAATTACCCACTGTTAATGTTCTTTTTTCCTTGACACAATTAAGTACCTATTATCCCACTCGAGACTGTTTGCAAAATGTTACACACGGTTAATTTAATAAGACACTTACACGAGTGGCTTCATATTTCAAAAACAATACATAAGTCCTTACCTAGTAGTTTATTGTTTTAAGACATTTTTTGGAAGCGTTTCCATTATTTAAGTAATTACCTATATGGAATTGTATGACAAGCTAAACCTACGACACGGCTGTAGGTTTAAGGGTTTCATACAATAACATTATTAATCAATAACCTACCTATATAACTAGTACAAGTTTACCTATATAAGTAAACTACCTTATCTTTTGTTAACTACTTCAAGTACCTTTTGTGCGAATGGCTCTATAAAAATCTATTAGTAACAAGTTGTAAATATTCGTTACAAAGGGACTATCTCTCTCCTATAGGTACCTACTTAATTTTAACTTATATTTCAGAAAAACTCGCTAATTAATAAGAATATGCTCAGGTACCTATCTCTATATTGTCAATATCTGATTTCTAATACCTAAGTAGTACTTAGTTATTTATAAAATCCTCGTGCGCAATAAAAAAATCATTAACTATAGTCAGTTTAAATTCCTGATATAGAACATAATTTCAGAGTTTATTAAGCACCAATTCTTAGTTAAGCACAGATAGGAATTCACTATCCACAAATACAAAAATAGCACGATCCGCTCTTTGAATATTCTTCATCAGTAGCTACCTTACATAGCACTGTAATTCTCATGATTATGGTCATTTTGTTGTTTCTTCCGTCGAACGTAACGAGCATAGGGCTTAACTTGATACGCGATCGACATTCCATTGCGGCTAATGTACCTACTTGTTAGTTGTTACCGACTTAAGGACAAATCCTTTTTAATATTTTTCTTAAGATCAATGTTACTCATTTCAAAAATATCACATTCCTGGTTTAATGCCATGCACTATGTCTCAGCAGCAGTTATCAATCGAATCTTGTTTTTTTTTTGGCATATTTCCATTGGGAAATCAAACATTTTTGTTCATTAACGTAAGACTTTTTTTTCCATAATTTCTGATTGATTGTCATTTACTGCATATAATAATTTTATTAAATATTCTACATTTTTCAAAAAAGAAACCTTTATACATAGTGGGAAGCTTAATTTTAAGGCATCTTTAATACCTTATTAAATCAACCTTGTTAAATTGCTTATAGTAGGTAGGTAAGTAACTAGTTATCTACAAAAATAAGCGTCTAGAGTCAATAATGAATACGAGTTGGAGCTATAGACTCCAGTTAACCCCAATTGACATTTGAGAAATGAAAAAATAAACCTACTAATAAGAAGTAATTACTAATTTAATTCTATATTGATCAGTCATGTTGGTATATTTATTGGTTATGTAGGTAATTACAATATCTTTATTAGGAAAATTATTTTAGGTTGGTACCTATGTAGGATGTACCTAGGTACTTGCCTTGTTTGGCTATTGCCATTTCCATTTCCGTTTTCCGATTCCACTTCTGGTAGAGTCTTTTTGGCAGGCACGTACACCTCGTTTCTGTTCAACGTCTTCTCATTAACAGGAGCCATAACTGCACTTTATTTTTAAAACGTTTAAAAAAATATATTAAGAAGATTGCTTTGCGGCCGTGTCCGAGCTTGCAATGCGGTGTCACGATGTTTGTCCGTTAGTTTTATATATCGACTCGCGCCTAGTTATCTAGCTGACCAGTAATGTACCTACATAATGTACATCTCGTTCAATTTTAAGCACGTTTGAACGCTTATCTCCCTACTCGTACGTATACTTTTAGGGGTCGTTTGCTATGATTTATCTAGTAGGTAGTTCGATGATTTATTAAGTAAGTACCTATATATGACTTTATATTTTTATTTTACAACGAAATAAGTAAGTATAATAAATGTATAAAATAGTTTACTAGAGCATTTTTCCCGTGGTTTTTCTGGTCATGTACAGACCTATGGTATGAGTAATTTGGCTGTTTATGTATGTAATGTCACGTTACTGGTGTTTTCAGTTGGTAGTGACATAACCGTGTTGCGATACCGATAGGTAAGTATTTTGATAGTGTTAAATCTGTTGTAACAAGTACATGATCTTAGTCAATGTCTCGTCTTTGATAAGTGAATCCTCATTTATCTTTAAGACCGAGCTGGGGGCTGGCACGACTGAGTATACGCCAAACAATAAGTATGTATGAGTACCTATGGGGAAAAATATTGATTTCTTGGCTGTAGGTATTAATATGACCAAATAAGTAGATGAGTACTTAAAGTTTGTAGTATTCTTACGTGTCTTTCAACGTTTTTATTAATTGATGACGTAAAAAAAACCTTAAGTAGGTTTTTTAAAGTAAATATAACAATATTAATTAGTATAAAATTATTTAAGTTAGCTGTAACTAAGATATTAAATGTTAATTAACAAAAAAACGTAATATGAATTTATTAAAATCAGAGCAAAACACCCGTAACGTATTGGTTCGAGATCTATCCAGGTCTATGCCGAACATTGATATGACATTACTTCGACACGTCGGCTATAATATATTTGACGTTAATTTCTTAACCAATTGGTTTCGTCCAGCTGTTCGTCCATTCGCATGGATAATAGCTGTTCAGCTGCAGCAGACTACAAAAACGATAGTTGAGGTTGGATAATAATATCCATAATTATTAATCAAAAAAATGTCTTAATGTGATTAATGATCTTTGCAGGTAGGTAAGTGAAGTTTTGCTACAGCGTACCTTAAATAGCGTCGATGTCACAGTCTAGATACATAACATAGTTAATAGCACTACAAGGTCGGCGACAATTTGCGAGGTGAGCTATCGTTGACAACTTGTCTAAAACTATCCATCATCGTGAATACACTTGTTTCAATTTACAGCGAACTAGTGGAAAATTGTGGAAATGAATATGTTTTGGTTTATTACCTACCTAATTAAGTAGGTAATAAGTAATATGACGACAGACAATGCTATTCTATATATAATATAATACTTAACTTTAGGAATACCAACATCCAAATAAAACCATTCTTGAATACTGTGTTAGAAGTTGAAGTATTTTTGGTCAATTCATATGCAAATGATTACTTTTGAATAGGAATTATGAGTAGGTAGGTATTGTAGATAACGCAGTCAGTAGTGTTAAGGCGAAAACTGTATGAGCTTAAATATTTTTAACAAGATTAACATGAAAATGATACAACTTAGACGCAGACCATCTGTGATGCCGAGCTTTACATTTTTGTGAATGTCATGACAAACTTAGGTCTTACTAAAATTATTGTCTGTGGACCATGAAATAGTTGACCATAAAACATGTAGGTACCTAGGTAATAGAATTTTTTCTAACTTAAGAAATCATATAATACCTATATACCTACACCGTGTAGGTATTGTAAATACCTACATACCTGGCACGGAGGTTTACATTTTTTACAGGTTTTAAGACCATTAAATTAGATATCGTAACCAACTGGCTATATGGATAGATAGATGCGTTCGGAGTACGAGTTTATACTTATTTCGAAATAAGTTTTTTTTGTAAATCGTTAATTAATGTTGGTTTGAGAAGAGATAGGGATAACAATATAAATATTTTCGTTAACAATTTGGTGAATAGGTACCCGTTTTGTCATACTTACCTACTTGCATTTAAGTATTAAAAAAATGTTGAGATTTCAGTTAATGTAAACTTCCTACTTAGGTACTAGGTAACTGAAAAATAATACTAGGTTACTTACCCTTTACTCCTTAGAATATTACCCTAACAAAGCTTTTATGTGACACTGAAGGAAAACAATATTTAAAGATCGTATCAGAAATATCTGTGGTACCTATTGTTACAGCCATGGCACATCATATAATGTGTTTCAAAAGAATTTATTTGACGTTCCTCACTCTAACAGACCTGACTGCGTGAAATCAATTATTGCTTAGCGATGATGTGGACTTTACTGATTTGTTTTCTGTTACTTTACTGTTTTATCATGATTATGTCGCCCAATAAGCCTCGCTTATTTCCTCCAGGTAAGTGCCTTTTGTTTAAAAACTAATGCGGTTTTAAGTACATATTGGTATATCTACTTACCGAGAGGCACGGTAGTGTCCCCGCCAAGACGAGAGAGAGCATTTTGTATTTCCAAGCCCACATAACGAGGTAGTTTCGGTCTGTATGATATTTTTTTTATATTGCTCGTAATAAACAATAAAAGAGTAACAATTTTAGGACCACCGACGTTGCCAATTATAGGAAGTCTACTTGCCGTTTGGCTTGCCTTAAGGAAATTGAAATATCACCATAAAGTATGGCAACTGTGGTCCCATCGTTACGGGAATCTTCTTGGCTTACAACTTGGAATCGCAAATATCGTCGTAGTGTCGGGCAAGGACATGATCAAGGAAGTGTCTACAAGGGATATCTTTGCTGGAAGACCTGGCGGCTTTTACACGATGAGATCGTTCGGGAAGAAACAGGGTAAGGCAGTAACGTTGGCTACTATGAAAGTTATAAGGTAGGTAGTTATTTATACACTTAGGTACTTCAGTGAGGTATACTTCATTGATGATTGATGAAAGGCTGCAAGCCCTGGATGTATTTGCTAAGTATTATCAGGAAGACATCCGACCGCCTGAGGATAATTTACTTCGGATATACCTCTACAAGTTTTAACATTTGGTTATAATACATATTAAGTTATTGTCTTTAGAAATATATATTTCTTAAATTTGTAAATATTATGAAAGGTGAGTGAAAATATTTCTATTATTTTTAGGATTAGTTTTTTCTGACGGACAATCTTGGAATTCCAGCCGGCGAGTAGTTTTAAAGTATTTAAAAAGTTTCGGTTATGGCTCTCGCTCTATGGAGGCTTTTATGGAGGAGGAGTGTAAAGACCTCGTGAAACTGCTAATGAAGACTCCTGAGCCTGTGTTGGTGAATGGACTCTTCGATATTTCAGTCACCAATATTTTGTGGCGCTTAGTTGCTGGTAAAAGGTTGTGTATTCCTTATAGATTCAGTACTTAATTACTTCACTTGTCTTATGAATTTCACGAAACCCATACAAACGAGATTCTCAGGAGGTTGCCTTAATGGTAAATAGGTACCTAGTCGTTATTAGTTAACAGGCTGATATAGAAGTTCTTATATTTTCCACATATTATTATGATGTTTCAAGTGTTATCTTTATTCAGATACAACTTGGAAGACAAAAGAGTTAAGGAACTATGTATGCTGATTAAGCGTGTGTTTAAAGTTGTGGATATGAGTGGAGGTATTATGAACGTCATGCCATTCCTGAAACACGTCATTCCCGGACTAATAGGGTACACCGAAATGATGGAACTACACAATACCATACATGCATTTCTTAGGGTGAGTGCAACATTATTATTTTTGTACTTAATGGGAAATATAAAAAGAATGTGTAAAACGCAGGAAATTTAGTATAAATAAACTTGTATCTAGCAAATATATAAAAAAATGCTGTCCTATTTTTCTTATAAACCACTTGAAAAAGAGAGCACTTATAAGAAATAACACTTATAAGATGATAACAAAAATTGTATTCAGGTACATAAGAAGGAAGGCTGCAGATAAAAGTAAGCTATTTGCTAGTGGCCAGTTGAACTTTCAGTTTTAGTCAAAAAGTGTCTGAAACTTTGGCCGTATCGAAACTTAAATATATTCTATAGCAATGTATGAGTCTCATTTAACCTTTCGGATTCAGTACGGTTCAAAATCATACATTCGGCAGATAGCTATATAATAGCTAATAATTAAAATTATTAAAAAAAAATACAAAAAGGGAAACTGGTATACGAAACGATAAATATTACAAGAATTGCTGATTGTGTTTTGTTGAAAATAATCATGATCATGTTTTATAACTGGATCTAAAAAACAGAGTTTATCTTACTGGTGTAAAATAAGAACTGGTAGGTACTTAAGTCCGTGATCTAAATAATAATCATTGTTATTGGCAACTTATCTCATTGACGTAACATTCGTAAATATGTGAGTATGAACTTGAACTATGTTTGCCTGTTGCAAATTCTTGCTTCATAATTATGTGGGGCACTAAAACGTATTTGATACCTATATAGTTTTTGCAAACACGAATAAATATTGGTATCTATACTCGATTTTAATGCGATAAGTACTACCTTTGTAATATTTATTTAAAGACTTCATTGCACATAAAAATTATAAATTAAGGCAGATGATATAAGCAGGTACTGTAGGTACCTACAGAACAATTAAACCTTAGCTAAAGATAAAGACTTAAGCTTAACCTTAAGAAATATCTTGCAATGAACTAGACATTATATTAATAATTTCTGATGCCTTCGCGGTTATTATACAATCGAATGACACTACTTTACACGGATTTAACTCGCGTATTTTATTTTATTGGCAAGTGATCACTTTAGCATAAGACTATCGTCCGCTCAGTAGTCATGCTACGATTATGGAATCAGTAAAGGCCCCTAAACGTCAGCCAATAAAATAAAATACGCGAGTTAAATCCGTTTAAAGTTGTTTCATTCCTATAGACATTACCTATACTTACTACTATAAACTAAGTACTTAGGTAATAATAAATAACGTGTCCTAAATACCTACTAATACTTTTCTTATGTGAACCCGTATTTTTTCTTATAGGTATTATCTAGCGTCCGTGTATGCCGAATGTCACTTGTCTAGGGGAGCGTTATTTCCATCTTTAATTCTTATAACAAACAGAACACTTCTAGTAGCTATAGTACACACTTTAAGCCATGTAAAAAAATGTGCTTGCGTCGTTAATAACAAAGGAGAAATACTCATTTGACATTCGATTCTTAATTACTTGAAAATGATTAATTTTATCAGTTAAAAGGTCAATTAATATTATTATAACAAACAGACTCTATAGGTAGGTACCCAAGTATAATATTCTATATTCGAGCAATATTGATGAAAAGTGTCTGAGGTCGTAGTTTGAGTTAAATGTCACAGAAAAGGGCACTACACGTTTAATTTTGGCGTAAAGAGTAGCGCTTCACTCTAGTAACTGAAACGTTTATGACCCATTCTACATTTGACGTTTAAGTACTTAAGTTTAACTCAATGATAACGTTTCACTAAGTAGGTATGCTGTATTTCCAACGTACCTACCTACGTAACTTGTTTTTCGTTTGCTGAGAATGTATCATAACCAAACATAAATATTCGATAATGACTGATTGCAGGAAACTATAAGGGAACACGAAGTAAACATCGATATCAAAAATCCAAGAGACGTCATCGACGCCTTCCTGATTGAATCCATAGAAAACAAGACTGACGCATGTTTGTATACGCACCTATTTTATACTCGTAGACACTTAACTAATTAAAGTTATATAAACGTCAGTTATCATTACGCAAACAAATATTCATTAGGTGCGAACAAAACACAAACGATGTACCTAAGGAACCTACCAATTAATAATTAGAAAAAGTTAATCTACCTACAAGTAATAGATAGTAATAGCTAGTACAAGTAGTAGCAAGTAATAGACCTAGATAAACTTTTGAAAATATTCCGACAAAAAGGAAGAAGTACCTACTTATGTCTATTGTTACGTTCGTCGTTCACCACAGATAAGATAATAGTTATGTACTCACTTCAGTAACAACAGTTTCAGACGAAGAGTTGCAAGTTGTCTGTCTGGACTTGCTGGAGGCTGGAATGGAAACGGTGAGTAACACAGCCGTGTTCCTCCTTCTCCATGTCGCCTTAAACGGGGAAGTCCAAGAGAAGCTGAGCAAAGAAATAGACCATGTAGTGGGGCCAGCAAGGACACCTGTGCTCGCAGATAGGGCTAGGTGAGTAACGCAAATACATGTATAATTGGTACCTAAATGTAAAATATCCAAGATCTCCATTATTTATATCTACAGCAGGTTTTTTTTAACGGTTCATAAATCTGCATTAAGTGTAGATATACTACACATACTGCAGATTTTTGAACCTCTTCGCTACAATAATAAAAAAGGGTAGGTAAGTACAGACCTAATTAATATAATAAATTATTTTTCATCATTGTAGAATGGTGTACGCGGAGGCAGTGATATTGGAAGCACTGCGGATATCCAGTGTCGCTCCGGTTGGCATCCCACACATGGCTTTAGACGACGCCCGGCTAGGCAACTATGTTATTCCAAAAGTATCTATTTTTATACTTGACTACCGCATAACGAAATAAATTTCTTATGTATATATAAGTAGTTCATGAAATATGCATTTGTTTTGTTATCCGCTTTGCGATCTTTTGATGTACTTTAACACTTAGGTATAGCACAATGAGTAACCAAACCCGCGTAGATCTATTGTTAATAACAACACTTAATTTAACCTGACAGCCGAAGTGTCATACTACATTATTCTGTTTTTGTATAAAATCTAGAATACATATATATTATTCTGTTTTTGTATAAAATCTAGATTATTTTAGATCTTAGTTAAAAAATGTACTTATGTGTCATTTTAATTTTTACCCACTTTTCCTAAGTTGTAAAGTCAAAGGGTGAAGATAAACAATAAATATAAAGGTATTGGTACTTACTTAGATACATATGTAGGATTTTTGTACCTAATGAGGTTGTTAGTTTATGCCATTGTTCAAAAGCTAAGATCTGCCTAAATACCTACCTAAGGGGTAAGTTACAAAGTTTTTCTAAAGTAGGTAAGCAAAAAAATAATTCATCTGACCAACATATAAAAAATCACAAACCTCCTTTCCTGAATGCATATAAAAACTCTATGTGCTGATTGATTATCATATTAATGAAGTTATTTTACAGGGAACAATACTCTTGTTGGCACTACACGATCTTCACAACGGAGAGCACTGGAAGGACCCGGATGTTTTTCGACCTGAACGTTTTATCACTAAAGATGGAAACCTAATACAGAATGAGTGGCTTATGCCCTTTGGAACTGGTAATCGTGTCTTTTACCTATAAATAATTAAAGCATACCTCGTATCTTTCGCTAATTCCCTCACAGAACCTCTAAGAATTAAATAAATTAGATACCTAACAAAGTATATCGAAAACAACAAATAATTTTATGTTTTCCAGAACCCTATTTCATGCGAATATTAAATACGCTGTATTGCAACGCATAACTCTGATACCAGTCATTTTAACTGTTATAAGCGTTTTCAATGAATAAACAATTTCAAATATCGAATATTAATAAGTTCTGCATTGGAATAAAATAACTATAAATGAATTTAACTCGTGTATTTTATTTTACTTTAGCGTTAAACTATCGTCAGCTTAATCGTGCTACGAATATAGGAATTGTAAAGTATACCTACGCGAGTTAAATCTGTATTAAATAGTTGTTTCATTAGTCATTACAGTTCGTTTTAGTACTTTTGTTCTTTTTTTACACTTAGTAATGTAGGTATTGTTGTCTTGAAAAAAATTACTGAGTATCTAAGTAAGTATTTTATTACAAAATTGCATCTAATTACCTTTTCAGGTCGCCGGCGCTGCATCGGGGAAGGCCTAGCTCGTTCAGAGTTGTTTATGTTTTTAACCCATCTCGTTCAGAGCTACCATCTGCACTTACCTAAGGAAGATTTAAAACCCTCAACTCAGCCCGAAAATGGTATTACGTTGTCAGCTAAGCCTTTTAAAATTTTGTTTAAATCAAAAAAATAACATGAGTTATTGAAATAACGCGAATAATATTTACATTTAATAGATATTTTTTTATCGGTGTAAAAATGCTTTACGCCTGGGGTGGTCATTAAGTTCTCTTAAGATATTTTAGATGATGTGATTTAAAAAAAACTAATTAATAAACCGGCATATCTACATGGATTTGAACCTGTGTTATAAACAGACAAACAGTAGTTTGACTTTATATTTTTATATCCATATTACATATAAATAAATTCTTGCTATAAATACTGTATTTTTATTTCAGCCGAAAAACTGTTATTTATACATACCTATATGCAATAATTGTAAATAAACATATACCTACTTAATGTAATGACATAATGCATTATTTCATAAGGTATACGGTAAGATATCTGCTAATTAATCCGGTTCAAATAATTAAATGGCTACTTGCCGATCTTTTGTTAAAGGTAAGGAAGTAAAAATGTAAGTAGGAGGTAAGTAAGTCATATGGTTTTGTTTTCTTCATACCTAAGTCGTATTCCGGCAATGAAAATCAATATAGAGCGCGCATGCGCGGCCAGTTCTAACTTGACAGCAGCTAGGTTGGTCGACCAACATTATTTTGTTGATAATTTATGTAACACAAATTAAGAAAATACACTAATAGGTACAACAATAAACTTCACACACAAGTGGCTCATAATTAATATAGAACATCAATGCCACTGCTAGTGTCCGAGATTGCGCGGGATGGATTGGAGGCTATTATTCTAATAAACTTTTTCTAAAGAGATAACAATAATCGGTCATAATATAAATAAACAGTGAGTTAATTGTTTTATCTGCCAATATGAACGGACCAAATTGATCAATAAATAAAGTACCTACATAACTAAAACCAAACGATGATCAACATTTCGTAAACTTAATGATGTAGCTATAAACTTGACATTCGAAAATTAAAATTTACCTATTGCGCAATTAACAAATAAATATTTATTACAAAATGAGTGTATAACAGTTATTTGAGTGGATAAAGATGAATGAAACATTGGGGCGCGGCTACGCTCGCATCGAGGCAATCAGGGCAGCAAGGGGCGAAGCCCTAGCTAACATGGAGCCAGGCGCTCCGCCTCCCGACCGCTACAACTCTGTATACTTTACACTATTCGTAGCGGGTGCAGCTTTCCTACTGCCATTTAATAGGTAAGTTATGCTATTTCAACATACATAACCTGAACTTTTAAACGATCACGGCTTTTATTTATATTTTCCTTTTACATGGAACTCTTAATAATAATATAAACTTCCATAAAGTCACATAAGAGAACCAGCCATAAAAGTAAAGCAGCAGGTAGGTATTAACTGCACAGTGCAATCTAGATTATACCTGTTACCTACTATTGGTTAGGAACCAACAGTAGGTCCTAACTGTTATTATCTAGATTGCTGCTACTGTTGGTTCTTATAAACACATATTATGGCAGAGGTTCAAGGTTCATAGGTAACAACATACACAAAAAATGAAAAAACATACCGGTTACAGTTTCATAATGGCAGTGGACTACTTCCAGCATCACTACCCAAACACGACGATAATGTTTGATATGTCTACTGTTTACATCGCGTCGGCGTGTGTCGCAGTCGTCACCAACAATCTCCTGTTGGACCTGTTCACATACAACACTAGGATTACATTTGGTAAGGAGTTTTGCACTAAACTTACATTACGTTTTGTCCCCTTCCCCACCTGAAAACCGGAGAGCAAATAAAATGTCCTATGCTCTCATACGTACCTACACATATGAAAACAAAATACCTATTTACTAATAAGTATTATTCAGTATTGTTTATTCAGTGCAAAGTTATTTAATTAGACAAATAAATTAAGAGCTAAAACCATATTTGTATTTGATTTAAAAGTGGCAAATAACTTACTTTGGACATTGTAAAATATTCCGTTTGTATGATAAGATATAGGTACTAGGTATATTAATTAGGTGGAGCAGATTCAAATAAACTGAGGTTAATGCCTTTTGTCTGAGTTATTCCCTCTAAACGATTAAACATATCTATGTAAGTATATATTCAACAATCACACTGATCACACATAAGTAGGTAAGGGAGAAGTTGCATTAGGTACTACCGTGTTTTTTAGTACTCATATTAAAATTTAGAGAACATCCATACAAATATTATAAAGCTAAAGAGTTTGTTTGAACGCGCTAATCTCAGGAACTACTGGTTCGAATTGAAAAATATTATATCATTGGATAGACCACTTAACGAGGAAGGCTTTAGGCTATATAACATCACGCTGCGACCAATAGGAGCGAAGAAAATGTGTAAAATGTGTAAATAAAACGGGGAAAATTATTATATGAAGAATAACTACCCCACGCGGTTGAGGTCGCGGGCTCAGCTAGTTATTTATAAAAGCGTCTTATTCATACCTTTTTTTTAGGTATTCTGGTATCCCTGGCAACGATGCTTTTCGTGGCAGTTTGTAATATTGGATGGGATGGCTTTTCGGCCCGCGTCTCGTACACAATCAACTTGGTAGCAATTGGAGTGGTTGCATTTGGCTGCACTGTGCAACAAGCCTCATACTACGGGTTCACGGGGTGCCTGCCGCCGCGGTACACGCAAGCTGTCATGGCTGGGGAAAGTAAGTTATGAACCTTCATTCAAAATCTCGAAGACATCTAGCATTTGTTCTAATAAGATGACCAATAATAGAAGCCTAAGCCAAAATCTAAAGCAAAGTGTCACTTACGCCAGTAATGATTATTATTTGGTTACAGGCGCCGCCGGATTCTGGGTGTCCCTGGATCGTATCGTAACAAAATATGGTTTCCGGCAGCCGCGTCGAAGCACATTTATGTTCTTTGTCTTCTCGATTCTTATTCTCCTTGGTCACTCCATGCTTCACCATGTGATGATGAAGCACCCATTAGTTCAGCATTATTTGAGACTGACTAACGAGTCGCGTCATCGACGGCGGATTCAATTGCATTTAAATCCAAACGAAGACGCAACTTTGGTAAGAAAAAGGATAATTTTAATAATAATTCTAATCGAATTACCTAAGCTTACCGAATTACCTTAGAGCATATCCACTGTGACAATCTAATTCATCTTTTCAGATGGAAGGTGAAGCTGGCGAAGGTAGTTACGGAGTATTAAAATTACAAAGCCCAGCGCTGTCAGCACAAGGTAGACTATGTTTTTAATATACCTACGACCTACGTATACTTATGTACCTACTTAATAAACTGTATATGATAATTATCAGTCTTCAGTACTTATTAACTTTCCTAGAGCAAATTAGTATTACGAATTTATTTACACGGCTTTTCTGGTGAGACTGATTCTGAAACCACGTTTTACAGGCGAGTTGGAAACGAACACATTCAGTTTCGCCAACCCTTTGTATTCCCCGACATCAAATGCGCCTGCGCCGCTGACATCTCCGCAAGGTGTTTCCGAACCTTCGACGTCACCGCCCGCCGCACTCCGCACCCCTCGCCCTTCATACAAAGTGGAAGATGTAGTCTTTGAAACTCCTGAAAGACCCACGTCATGGAGGGCATTTAAACGTTAGTTATAAAATTTTCCTATACCTACTTAAATACTTATACGTAATTAGAAATATTTGTATACTTAGACCGGTTACCAGTTATTATTAAACCTTTAAGTTTATGACCCAACAAAAAGAGTACCTACCTACTTATAAATCTCTACTTTTAGGTGGTGTATTAGCAAGATGGGCTGTAGCGCGGTCCATCTACCCCTACATGGTATCCATCGGTCTGGTCTACTTCACTACACTTAGCTTATATCCTGGAATAGCCTCCGAGGTCCCTTCCTGCAGACTCGGATCCTGGATGCCTATCATTCTGATGTCTGCTTTCAACCTCTTCGACTTTATTGGAAAGGTACTTAGATACAGGTTTTAACGTTTAAACTGATTTATTTATAAGTAGACTATCATAAGAGGACCACCTTTTAATAAAATTTATCAGTTATAATATTCCGTTTGTATAGTAATTATTATGTAGGTACCTATATTTGGGTAAGAGTTAAGAATTTCAAAATGGACGATGTTTTAACGACTCATCTTGTAAATCTACCAATCATGTCATAGATAGCAGCGGCGTGGCCGTACGAATGGAGTCGCAGTCAGCTGCTGATGGCAAGCGGGCTCAGGTTGCTACTGGTACCGCTCATGCTTCTCTGCGCTGCTCCACGTCACTCGCCGCATATTGTTGGCGATGTGAGTACTTGGCTAATTATAGTTATAAGCATTTTCAAGCTAATAGTTACAGGGATACTCACGTCTGTCTTGATTATTGTAACTATAAATTGTAGTTAAAAAAGTTGTGTGAGTCATATTTCCCAAAATATAAAATGTATACCTAATATAATACGTAAATAATAAAATAGGTAATTAATAAATCTTATTTTTCAGGTATACCCCATAATGTTCTCCGTGGTCCTCGGCTTCACCAATGGTGTTTTTGGATCAGTCCCCATGATAATGGCGCCGTCTCGGGTTGGACGCGAGCACAGAGAAATCGCTGGTAACAATTTTGCTTATTATCTCATACTTAAATATATCCCACATCGCTAATAACAAGTACAAACTCATACGTAGGTATACCTTTTTAACCCTTCCTTATCCTTAACGCTGTTTAGAAAAGTTTCACTGATAAATCTAAGTTACAAAGAAGATACCTACTTAGTATGTATTTAATCGGTTCCAGGTAACATGATGACACTGTCGTACAACGGTGGTTTGCTGTCAGGCTCGCTGGTTTCCTACCTCTTGCTGAGCATGCTCGGACCGCCGGCGGGGCAGCCCTGTCGAGCCTACCCGACACCTCCGCTGCCTATCCTGGTGCCGGCAACCACCGCAGCCACCAACTTAACGCACCTTGTTACTGCCTTTCACTAGACTTTTCAATACATTAGATGAACAGTAATTAGGTAGTACTTATTATAAAATATAAACAAGAACGTAGGTACTAGCGCACCGGAAAGACAGCGTACAAAAGATTTGCATCTAACCTCTGTCCGCAGTCGACCTCAAATAATGTCTCAATTTCTTTTAATAATAGGTACTCTTTTTAACCACCGAAGAAAAATGGGGTTACTTGTTTGACATGTGTAGATATGTATCTGTAAATCATCTGTGTACCTACTTATCTACTTGTCCCTAACATTACAGCTCTCAAAAGGATAAACAGGTTTAATCTAGTTTGTAGAAAGATGATTTATAACTATGTTTCATCATCCATTAGTTTCGTCATTGACTGTCGCATTTATCATTAATCAGGAAAAGACTTCTAAGTAGGTAATTCCTTTTTCCGACAATTATTGATCAACTAACTTTGGAAAAATAAGTATTTGAACTAAAATTTATTTTAAAACCTTTTAATCAAATAAGAGCTAAGGTGCTTGGGAACTAGGTATAATACTTAAGTAGGAAAGTAATATGTAATACTACTACCTGTACCTATCTAATTATATCTTTTTTTTTTCAAAACATATTTATAACTTTTATGACAGCATCTTTAGGCAGGTACGTAAATAAAATCTGTAGGTTTAAGTGCTCACCTACTAATTGAAATTGAATGTTTATAACTGGCTGGAGAGTCACTTAAGAAAACTAAGTAAGTAAGTAGAAGGTACCTAATCGTTGTCAAAATGTTCTGTAGCTTCAATATAACAACATGTTACCTACTTGCTTTACATAATGTAAGTAGTTAGATACTATTTGAGAAAACGATTATACAATATAAGGTATGTCACTTATTTTCATGGTCAAAAAAATATATCAATATACTAACGTTATATTATATACTTATACGTCAGTTACAGGAGTGATTTTTTAGTGATCTGTACATGACTCGCTGCTTTTCTAGAATAGTGTCACAACTCGAAATGCGTCACCATTCTGAATTGAAACTTATATGTGACGGTTCACGATCTTAAATGGAGTAACAAATTATTTCGAGTTGTGACACTATTCTAGAAAAGCAGCGAATGTCTAATATAACGTTAAGTGTATTAGGTATCAAGCATACACCTAAACAAAAATCTTAATCTGGAGACTAACAACAACAAGTCTTTTACAAAAAACTAAATGCGACATATGATATTTAAAATGTAAAATAAATGTAGATACTTATTGTTAATGTTAGGTCCTTTAAATTTCGAATATTTTTCTAGTAAGAATGTTTTGTATGTGTTGGAAGTATTTATTTTGAACGTATGAGAATAGTGGTGGATATAGATCAAGTACGAGTAGATAGTCCTCTCTTGATATATTGGTTAGGTACAGCATAAGACTGAGGAAATCCACGTGTGTATAAGACCTTTATCTTTTCTTTTTCACAGTTTAGCTACGTTTTTGTACCTATTGTTTTGTAAATATGCTTTGGCCACATGAGACTTGTAAATACTTCTAAACATATCCGTTTTCGTACCCAATTAATATTTACTTACTAACGTTCCTAAGTTCCTATATCCAATATCTAGGTACTCGTCGAGATCAATTTCATCGACATGTAGAATAAAGCTAAGTTCTTAATGTGTCGGTGCACAAATTAGAATAAACCTAAATAGGTATACCTTATTACTTTTGGGATAGTTAAAATATCTAAACCACTAAAATTAAGTAGTATTCAATATTGAGATTTGCCGCAAACATATCTAAAATGTTACCACATTTCTATCTTGATTGTTCAAAATATACAGCTTAATTTAACTCATAAAAAAATATAGGTATTGTAACCAAGCATAAGTCCATAATATTATCTACTTTATCTAATTATTATTTTTGTGTGACAATTAAGTAAGTATTACAAGTCTTGATAATATGACTTTTATGGTTCAGTAACATTTAGTTGTTACAGAAGTATGTTGACCTTTCTTTGTGTTAAAAATAAATTATTAAGAAAAAATAAAGCCGTTTATAATCTGACATAATATGTATTACTCAAATTATTAACTGTGTTCCCATTATGAGATAACACCAAGATCTAATAAACCTGACGATTAAACTATAAACTACAGAGTAAGTAAGTATTACCAAGGTAAATTAGGAAATAAAACAAGTTGAGTTCATATACAAGAGGTATATTTAGCATGACTAGCATTCAGACCATATGTACAATACTAAGCGGTAAATTACTTTTAGTAACATAAATGGCAGTTGTGTTATAGCGTAACTCTTCGCCCCAATCGGATTTTCCAAAGCTTTCGCGGGTGCGTTTATCTATTGCGTCTGCGCGTGCGTGATCGGTGCGACGACCGAGAGCTCCACTCCAGGCTGAAGTCACTAGACGATGGGGGCGTCTCAGGAAACTGCGCATCCGACGTCCATCGGCAAGAAGAGCATGCTGATTCAGGTGCTTCCAGCTTCTTAATTGGAGTTTCACTCCCACTTCCATAAGACTCCAGAATATGCTTATATGCACACTCTAAGGGTTCGGGGCTGCGACCGCGTGCTTCACAAAGACGCGTGCGTACGCAAGCGTTGCAGTACCCACAGGTATCGCCACGGAGTACACTTCTCACCATTATAGACAATTAACGGACGTATCGGCGGTAACAAAGTTGAAAGACTGAGGCAATTGATGTCCACTCAGTGTATTTATCTGCTGTATCGTGGCGTCGCGCACGCGCCCAACTTGATAACCCTACCGGCGCCGTCGCTACCGCCTGGACAACTATCTTGGTTAACAACTTGAATAGTCATTAGCGATCGTGATCTTCGCGATGCTCACTACAATCAATTTGTAGATACTTCGGAAAATGGTCAACTCCACCAATATTAGGTATGTTACAATTATCTAGTTCCTATTTGTTACGTTTGACACAGACATTGCACGACCGGCGTCTAACAGCATAAAGTACCTAAGTATGTACTTATAATACGTAATTGCAAGCTTATTTATTTTATATGGCTTGCATTAGTACTTTCAGTAGGTTCCTCCTTAATTCAACATTGACCTCAAATTTCAAAACCTTATTTAAGTAGTTAAGTTAGGCAACACAGCATGACAGCATATATATATACCTACCTAAGTATGTTGAAATCTACTGTTGATTTAATCGTAAAACATTGGCATGCAGGAACTGAAACTCCCTGATAAATATAATACGGTACGACACTCAATTTTTGACTACCATGTTATGTTGTCATACAAAGATATTAAGACGTACCTAACTACCTAAACGTTTTAAATACGTAAGATGCCGGGCACTTATGCAATAGCATAATAACAAGAAAAAGGGGGGAAAAGCTAGAATAAAACTTTAAGTTTTAATCAAATTTACTTGAAACTTTGGCTACTTAAATAGTTGATGTCCAAAATAGTTAAAAATGTGATGAAAAGGTTTCGAAAATTCATTACCTAAGCCGGTTAAATTTCTTATTAAACTTCTTACATTTAAAATTTTTGGAATTTTCTCTTAAGAATATGAAAATGGGGTAAATGCCGAAACCTAATACCTACGCATTGGAAACTGCGGTCAGAACGCTGTTCAATTATTAGGTAGGTAGAGACCTTATTTAAATTTATATACCTACCTAGTACTCTACTACTCACTTACTCGCGTAAATATATTACAGTATAGCCCAGAAAAATGCTAACAACGTTTCATAGAATGGAACTATGAAAAGATATAAAAATATTTCAGAAGTACTTAGGTAGGGTCAGGTGGTAGGTTGGTATACGGTGGCTCACTTTTTGTTTCAACGCCCACAACTCCGAAATAAATGAACATACGGTGCTGCAATTCAGAATGGAGATAGCAAATTTTATCTATTTCAAATGTGTATTACCTACTTACTAGTTTTTGGAAAAAAGCCGTAGGTAAAACGATACATGTATTTTTTAAAAAGTCAGAAATGAACCACTGTGCAGGACTGGGTCGAAACAGTGGATCGGCCTAAATTATAGAATGGTTTAAGGTTCAGAACAACTTATTTTCATCAGCAACTGAGATAGGCAAACTCAAGATTATACAGTTCAAATATTTGAAGACAGTAATTTTAGTGGTAGGTATGTTAAATACTCCGTTAACTTAGTAATTGGATTAACTTGCGCCACTGTCTAACAAATGACCCTACCTACCTTAAATTTACACAAAATGTACTCATGATAGGAGCTTACCAATTACCTACCGATTATTTCGTTGGTAAAGCCGACTGTTATCCTTGTATACAAGTGTCATTCATGTAATTTGTCGATATCGCCAGTTCTAGATCTTTACCAGAATTTACCGGCTTATCAACCTCGTTAGTGATTGCATTTGCGCACTTGCTACTAGGCAATGTAGGTTTGTGTATCTTACAAATAATTTTATGCAAACAAAAACAAATTGGAACCAATGCTTAAATAAAGTAATTATAGGTGTCTTTTAACATTAATGGGTAGGTAGGTACATATTATGAATTTGAAATTTAATCCATTAATTAGTCATGACCATTTATTATGTAAGTATGTATGTATAGATAATTTGTGTATATAATGCGTTAAGTATGAAGATAGTATACAATGACCATTTTGATTGTTTGTACCTAACTAGATTTTTTATATATCAATAGACAACCATTCCAATGTTAGGCGCAGACCTCTAGAAAATACTAGAGGATTTTACCTAATCAAACACGTTCCTCCAATGCTGTTTCGCGGATTACACGCCAATCAAGGTGTGTATAATATTTTTTTTAATGTCGATAAATTTTGCATATTAAATACTTAATTCATGCCACCGTAATTATTTGAACCCCTGTCCTTACGATCGGTAGGCCGCCTATGCATAATTTAGCTACGAATCTCTCGTCATCTCTCTGGTCGAAGAGATCTCGCTGGACCGACCTAAAGAGAGATCTCTGGAAATAAAGGTGAAGAACCATCGATTACGATGAAATCCGATGACGTCTCGTCACGTACCTACCTATGGGTAAAAATATCCATGGGACTCTTAAGTTAAGATACAATACAATGTAGGACCTTAATCCCCATATTGCCTAGCAATTAGGATGCGGTAGGTATTTATAAATGACAGATTTCGTACTACATGCGTAATTTTACGATTATTTATATCTTGTTTACATTCTAATGAGTTATTTCTAGAACAATGCAGGTCCATTAATTCTGGAACCTGTTCGACGTCGGGTCCCTTATCACTCACCAGGACGAGAGTGAACAACAAATGTTATTTATAAACTGCTTGGTCATTGATCAATGGACTGACCCTTTCTAACACGTTTAATGCACGCAATTTGACGAGTTCTTAAAGTTAATAAATGATATTATTACATCTCATACCTTATTGCATAAAATAAAAACATATCACATCACTTATCACATAAAACGTACTTAATTTATTAGGTATATCTATTAAATTTTATCTTTTGTTGCTTAGTAACAAACCGAATGAACTCGTGTATTACTGTTATTTATGGATGTTTAGGTACGTAAGTAATCAATAGCTCCGACATAATTAAACTAGTTGATAACTTCAGAAAAGTTGCAAAATAAATGATACCCACGTACTTAATTGTTTTGAGTCATAACAGAAAGTTTTATAAATACGGATATGTGTAGGTAGCTACTGTAGCATCATAATCACATATATATAGGTAGGTCTGGTAGATACCTACCTATAATACATATTAATAACACGTTAGTGGCCTTTTGACATTAGTAAGACAATGTGATATAATTATAGTTACATATAATGAATAATAGATACATATGTATGTATATCTACCTACTTGTAAGTATATCGATAACGATATCGCGATGTTGCAAAAAAGTGCAACGGGTTATTAAAATGGGTGAAATAATAACTTTAATTGGCACCAACAAAAACTTTAATGTTATTTGATAACAAAACAATATAGACTAATTAAGTGTATGATGTAGGAATATAATTAAACATACGTAAGTATGCCGTTTTTGAAGTTATTCGAATGAAATTCAGTAGGAATGAAAGTTCTTCATCAAAAGTCATGAAACACGTGTAAAATATTTTAGAAAATTCATCCCCTAAGGAGGTAAAACGTATCGTGCGCAGACGAAGACGAAAACGAAGTCGCTGGCAGAATCTAGTACCTATATAATAATTCAAATTAAAAAAAAAATCCTTGGTCACGTCATCACGCTATAATGGCTGCACCGATTTCACTAATTTTTTTTGTTGTATTTTTTATTATTAGAAGATTCTCATGCAAGAAAAAAATAAGAAACTTACACGGAAAATTAGAAAATTTAAGAAAACTTTACGATCATTTAACGTAGTAGGTACCATCGAAGATCATCGGTATTAAAAGAAGTAAAAGGAAAAAAAATAATAAGGAATAATTAAATAAGTGATAAAAAAGTGAATATTAAAAAGACACTTTATTTTAAATATTATAGGTTTAATATTCTAGTAAATAAATTATAGGAAATGAACCAAAGCACGACTTCATATAAACCTAATTTTAATTTAATTACAATTACAACATATGATAATAAACTGAAAAATTATTTATACACTTACTTACGCAACCTGTTTCTAACCATCATAATGTATTAATCCTTATTAAATACTAGATTGCATTATCTAACTAATGGTATCCTAACTATTCATTTCTCTGGTTTCCAAACTTTCGCCAAGCTTTTCAAGCACGTCATTTTTGCAAGTTATTTTGAGTGATTTAAGGTAATGACAAAATCGATTATTTCTTTTGGAGTTACAATCTGTTTTAGATTTTTCTGACCTGCATATCGCTCGACAAGACGACCAGTAGTCTAACGAAAGGGCTCTTCTGTCGAGAACCGCAGACGGATTCAAATGAGTAGTAACTTCATTGTGTCGAGAAACTAGTCTGTCCTTTTCCCTGAAAAGATTAAAACCATCGTTAATTAATATAAAATAAATAAAAGTTAGAACGTATTCTCCTAAATATCTTTAAAATCTTATAGTTATAAGCGTGTCCAAAACATCGATCGCTCCTTTAAATCCAAAAACAAATAAACGTACCCAACAAGCAAAATCAGTACTTGTAGTGTTCTTGAAGCCTATTTTTATTAGACTTATAAGATACTCCAAGTATGCTACAAACAAGGATTTGGGCGCAGTTATAGGAGCATTCTTTCTTATAACGATCTTATAATGAACTAGCGGAACGTCAATAGGCCCTATAATACGCTTACAATTGTTTTACCGTAGTACAATTGATCCTATAAAGTCTGAGACTACCCATTTATAAGTACTATAACTCTTATTACTATCTGAGATGAGTATCATACTAGAGCAATTTTAGTTACAAAGTATCTCCTACGAATATACTTAGTTATTTTTTGTGGCCGTTTTCTTTTTAATTTATCTAATACAATTAGTAAGTAGTGAAGAGTATATCTAAGTATTGAAAATTACTATATGTTTAGAGTGTGAAATTACCGGGGAATTCATTTTTATTGTGAATGTCCACCATAATTTGTTGATTTTAACAATGCCCATGGAAAAAGCTCACATAATCATAGATGTTATTGAAATAATATTCGTACATTAATTGAGAACATTCGCCATTTTCTAAAAGTACTCTGCATTGAGTATATTATAGGACAATTATAGGTAAAATTGCACCTATAGCAGTTTTGATCCAGAGCAATCGTCGCCATATTTAAACGTATTAGCGTTTCATAACAGAAATTCAAACAATGATTGAATGACATTTACTAGTAAGGTGTTTGGTCAAGTAATTTATAGGATTGTTTCATCTTATAAGGCTCTAACCAAGTACAATTTGGGTTATAAGAGCATTGGACAAGACTAATAGCGATGTACACTTGAAATAGTCTCAGCTTAGTATAATATAATGTCTTGTACTCTTACAAAATGCTACTATAAGATCAATATTATTCAGGACTATTTGCTCTTTCTGCAAACTGTTATAGGAGACTAAATCCTATAACTATCTTATAAGACGCTCTTGTAGCTTACTACAAGCATGTAAAATAAAACCAAATGATCTTAAGACTATCTACGCTTGTATAATGTTACTATAAGTAAAAGTATCCTATAACTGTTCTGTGCTACAATCTTGTAGCATACTATAAGGATGAATTATAAACACTAATGCTCTTGAGTATGTTACCGCTTATCCAAAGCTATTATAAGTAAATGACTCTACGTCAATGCCTTTATAGGAACGTTATTAGCAAATTAGTACTTATAGTCTTTACTTATAGGAATACTTTGCTTGTTGGGTAGTCTACCTCTATGTACGACTTAAGAGCGACGCGGCAACGTTACTCTTTAGTCGCATAATCGTGAAAGAGATATTTATTGTACCAACCTATATTTATTTTAACTAAATTGAAGTAGATGTTAGTCATGTTTACCTTTCTAACAATATTCCAGGAGGTTTAATAAAATTTTCATTATTGCATTGCAGGTTAGTTTGAGCTTTGAGAATTGATTCAACTACAATAGTTCTTGAAATATCATCATTGATTTCATAAGCTTTATTATAATAGCGCGTGTCTTCCATCTCCGAGACACTGTCACTTTCTGAAGAATACCACGGAGTAGAGGTAATATTCGTTGATGTATCCGGTCGCATCTTTCCAAAGTAATCGGACATAGAAAAAGAGTCCAGTACTTTGGAAACTTCTTCAATCTCGTTAGTTTCTTTTCGTTTTGGATCAGGCTTTTTAATAAGACATTTACTATCTTCATAGCATTTATTCAATAAATGAGGCAGATTCCACCACACTTTCCATAATTCCTTGGGAAATCGAGTATGTGTCAAATGCGCTTGTCTTTCAATAAAATATTTCCATATACTGTTTTGCAACCCTATGAGTGGCATTTTGTGATAAGAAGCGATATCCCGATCCTCTAAACTTTCCGAATCAGCCCATGAAGGACATGAATTTTCGTCATCAACACCTATATAGTCTTGAGGTAATTCTTTACTTTGTGTAGAATCTCGTAGGTAAGTACATGTGTAAAATTGAAGACAGTTAATAGCCTTTCTCATATCTCCTCTAAACAAATCTAATAAAACGGCTCCTACACCTGGCCAACATATGCCACTATCAGCTAAACACATAATATCTAACCACGTTCCAAGCATTCGAGGTAAAAGAGGTTTCATAATAAGTATTTTACCACATTGCAAGAATCGTTGTAAATGCGGACAATTTAACGACGTCGTGACTAATACAACAGGACGTTTAGAATACTGAATTAATTGACTGATTGCAGAACAGAACCCATCATCTTGATCAAAAACTATATCGGCATCATCAATCAGAATAAGTGATATTCCAGTTCTCGTGTTTTCTTGGGAATTTGATGCCTGACTACTTTGCCGGATTTCGCAATGTTTACTTTTCTTCGGCCGACCTCGCTTTTTTTCTTTATTTACCACCAACGACAGTATGGCTTCTTGTGAATTCTGAGTATTTTCTGTACTACTACTTCCATGTCTATTTACTTTATGAGACTGTGTAGCTTCTTGCAAATCTTGTAGCATAATTTTACCATTTCGTTTCCTGCTGGCATTAACCTCAATCACTTTTATAGCTAACTGTGCAGCAGCTGCGTATATACAAGAGGTTTTGCCGCAACCAGTAGGACCTGCCAATATAAGCAAGTTGTCCATTGTCTTCATACTATCCCTACTATCAGTATCAGAGTGGCGGAAATCAGATGAATCTGAATCAGTTGTAGCATTCGTTTTTGATTTAGAATCATAAACGGTCCATGTTTCTAACCACTTCTTTACTTCCTTGATAGTCTCAAAATTACCTAGAATTTGATTTGTAGACATGGGTTTATACTTGTCTGTCCAATTTATTTTATCCAAGTGATTCTTTTGCATGTCTCCCATTTCATTTATTACTTCTATACTGTTCTCCAATTCGTGATAATTGCAATCTCCACATTCTCCATTGCTTTTGGATTTCAATAAATTATAAGTGCGGTAAACTGGAAATTTCGGATACGATTTTTTTATATTTTGTAATGTTTTACGAATGTCATTGGTAGGATCAGCTACTGCATTCAATGTTGTAGTGGATATTGTGGTACTTGACATATGTTTTAAAAAATCTTTTGTGAATTTAAATTTAGTAATACTTTTTGATGCATTCAATTCATCTTCAGAACTACTATCAATATAATTGGAGATTGATGACGTTTTTGTTGCACTACAAGTAGTCTGTTGTATATGTACTACAATAGGAAAACCACAATCTACATTATTTGTAGCTTTTTGTTTATTAGCAACAGTTTTTAATTTATCTGGTACACCGCTATGAAGAAATTTTTGTTTAGCCTCTAGAGCAGCTGGGTCTATCTGCGGTTTACATGCAAAAATTGGAGCTAGTTTTAGACTTTTCTTCGTAATTGCGTCACTTGTGCTTGCCTTTAAACTTTTTTTCTTTGTTTTTTGACTATTATTCTTTAAAAGCCCTTTTTCTTTAAGATCGTAGTTTGATGAGGCCAAAATACTTGCAGGTTTCTGTTCCATTGGTTTTTTCTTTTTAGGTGTAAAAATATGGTATTCCTCATCAGAACTACTAGTTAACAAAAAATCATCCTTGTACTGTAATGGTTTCTTGATTGTGCGTTTTGGCCTCCCACTACTGCTATCCACAGTATTTACGATTTCTGTTTTATTTACTAAGTCCTTGACAGTTTGGGTGTAATGATCAGGAATTTGTCTACGTTTTCTTTTTCTAGTTTCACCTTTTACATTAATATTCTTAGGTTCAGATGGACTCGGTGCATCTTCAATTTCAATAACAGTATTAATCTCATCGATTTCAGGAATCATATCCTTGTTATCATTCAGGTCTCCTGGGGTGGCACTTTTTTTTTCTTCATGCAATTTTAAACTAAGTTTTTTCTTTCTGCCTCTCTTTTTCTGTTTAGGAGTGAATTTCACTTTTATAACAGAATGTTCAACATGTTGTAAATTACTTTCAGATTCCTTTTCAATTTTTTTGAAATAGCATAGCATATTTTCTTTTTTTTTTATAGATGGAGATAACTTATTTAGAAATGCTATATCTTCATCTGGGACATTATTTTCTTTTAGACCAGTAACTTCTTTTTCAAATTCAGGTCCTGGAAACATGTTAATCAGTTGTAGAGAGCCTACTTGTACCGCATTGTTTGTTTTTTCCTTTATAACTGGAACTGAAGTGTCTGCTTTAAGATTTTTCTCATTTTTCAGTTTAGATTTGCCTGTCTGCAAAGTTTTTGATCCATTATTCACAATCATGTTTGTTAAACGTTCTGCCCTTTTTTTCATTTTCATCTTGATGGATACCTCCAAGTATTCTTCTTTTTCTTTGTTTTGAAGAGATCCTTTTGCTTCAGCTAGTTTTTGAAGCATTAAAAGCCTCTTTGCTTTAATATTCTTTTTCTCTGTAACTTCTCCAATTTCAGCTTCCTCTATGGGTCTTTCTTTACCAGGAGAATTACTGCCAATGCTTTTGTTTCTTGAATCCATTAATACCTTAAAAGCATTGGTATGCTTCTTTTCTTGACTATTTAGATTCGAAACATCATTATTTGTAATACTACTTGTTTCTCTTAGCTCATTGTTAATTTTTTCGAGATTACTTTTCATTAACGGTAACTGATCTGTACTTGGTGTACTGACAACACTTTTTGTCCTACGTACCATTTTAAAAAGATAATTTGTTGTATCTATTCCTTCATTAAAAATTGTATTATTGTTACTTGGTGATTTAATTTTTAAATTTTTTTGAAATGTATGAGACACATCTATAACATCCTGATCTTCTTTACCATCTCTTCGGAGTTTATATTTCTTAAGTTTCCTTTTAAGAGCTTTGTTGCATTTTGACTTAAACAAATTTTCTTTACACTTCAAAACATTGCTAGAAGACTTTTCTTTGTGAGATATATATTTATAAGTAGTAATTTCGGACTTTTCTTCTTTCTTGATGATAACAAGGTTAGACACTGTTGTCATTACTTTTCTGAAATTAAAAAAAAAATGTTATATCATAAGTTTGGTACACAGTTTTACATTAAAAATATATTTGTTTAAACAAGATTTATTATATAAATTCTTTATTAAGGATATTTATACCAATCAAAATTTCATATAGAAAAGAAAGTAGCTACACTGGAATAAAAAAACTATAATTTAAATCTTACATATACCTACTATGCAGAAATTTCAAAAATGTTACCGTATCCATATATTCATAACATTCTTGGTGCATGACTATTGACCACCTACATTATGAATCATGATCTAAGCATTAAAACCGTAAAACAACAAAATTAAATGGACTAGACACAGAACTATGTTCCAAACGTGCCTCTCGGAATTCATAATCTCCAGTTAAATGCTAACAGACAGCAGCAGTAAATATGTAATGTCATGAAAAAAAAGAACACTCCTAAAACACTTAGTAGTTGTTTTCTCTGTCTAGTCAGCAATACTGAATAACTTAAATAACAGCTTAACTTTTTAAGAAATTTTTACTTTTAATAAAAACAATAAATTAGTGTTAGTGCTTCTCAGAATTGGTGTCAAATGAGATTCATCTTTTTAAGTAATAGAAATTGATTGTGTAAGATTAAATCAGTACATCTTGATTAAATAAAAGTGTAATTAAGTGTATCTCTTGAACCCTAAAAACCACAACAGTAACAAAATAAAAAATAACTAGAATATAGCTTTAAACTGTCAACTGAGATAAGCAGCCTATCTCATAAAAGGCTTTATTCTGAAATTAATTTTAAAGAATAGTCAGGTACTCGAAACAGCTTTAAGTATGTTGTCCTGCCAATGTCATTATACACTCATGGAAATCTATCATAATTTCTTTTTGTCAAGGTAGATCCATTGCAATTATCCCATGATACAATTTCAACATTAATTTAGATTTGGAATTGTTGGAATTATTATAAAAATGACATGCAAGTATATGTTTTTTTTTATATGTAATACGTATACTGGTATACATCTGTCAAATAATGCACACTATTTACTATCCAGGTCATCCTTATTTTAGTAGGTAGTATAAAATAAACAAAACCTTCAAAATTCTTGTCAATAGGAAATGCTTCTCAATAAAAGAATTATCGTATAATTTTATAAATTTCGTTGTAAAATGAAAAATTACTCAAACAACACATAATATTGAATACCACGCATACTAAAATTGCTAAACAAACGTAAGCTGAAACGGAAGAAATAAGGGGTAACAACATGAATAGGTTACCTACAAGTTGTCCTGTGAACAACGTAAACTCCACCACGATCAAACAATACACAACCGCTCAATGTGAAATTTTCCTAGGCCTCTTGTAATTATTATAACGATTTTCACAAATGTAAAATATAAGCCATCATAAAATTTTGGCGGTAAACAAAATTGTCAAATGTCAAGACAAGTTGTCAATGTCAATGTTGTTATATTATTTCATACAAAGCAAGCTTACTTTTGTTACTATCTATACTACGTCTATGGGTCCTGCCAACAAAAATAAATTTTATTATAATATGAACTAAAATTATTTATAGATGTAAATAAATTAATGATTTACTATTTTATTATTTTGAAGGTTTTTTCTTTATTCTTTCTCAGCCGTTCATGTAATTCCCGTGCTGTGGCTGAATATGTTAATACCAGCGCTTTTAATGTTCATGTGAAGCTGTCATTGGAAATAAAAAAGAAATATTTCGACCGAGCGAGGTGCCAGAACTAGTGCTAGTACTAGAAAAAACCTTAAAATATTGGTAAAATGGCATCTAAAGCCTTAAACAGCTCAATGATTCGTCATGTCGGGGTAATTATTGTCATCTACAATTGTCATCAAACCACTATCTTTCTAGGCAGTATCTTTGATATTGCGAATACAGTATTGACTGTCAAACCCTGTTATGTAAAAGGATTTTATTTTTTTAATCAATATAGTTAGGTTAGTGATACAATAGTTTCAACGATATTTTTTCAGGCCAGGGGCTACGCTCAAGCTGCCCCTGCGGTGAAAAAAGATGTGAGGCTCCAATATGGTGCTTTACCGAATAAAACAATAGTGGCCGCCCTCGACAACGGTTCTCCTCTTACACGAGTTACAGTAGCCTTTAGGTAAGTAAAAGAACGCTTGTCCTGTAATATTTCGTGATTATGTATTTATCTGTTAATGTCCAATACCTAAAGTACATTTGATACTTTGATACAAAAAAAAATATAGTCACATTGTTCATACCTTTTTTAGTTCAGGTACTCAACACTATAATGAACGTAATAACTATAGTAAAATTACAGTTTCTTAAAATTTTTATTGTAATATAGTAAAAACTTTTCAGGGCTGGCTCTCGTTACGAGCCACAGACCGAGTTGGGTATATCGCATGTACTTCGTTCAGCTGCTGGACTTACAACAGCAAATGCCAGTTCTTTCATTTTGGCCCGTAAACTTGCACAGATTGGGGCATCAGTCACTGCATCTGGTGACCGTGAATTTGTATATTACACACTTGAGGTTAGTTTAAACTTAAGACATGTTATAATAATAAACTTAAAATTCATATTCTACACTATGTGACATTATAAACTAATAATGTGATGATAATTTTATTTTTAGTTTTACATTTAATATTCTGTGATCTTTTTATACTTATGAGAATTACTAGCTGTCCACCCTGGCTTCACATGGATCCCTATTTTTTATAGCCTATGTCACTTGGGAATAGTGGAGCTTCCCAACAGTGAAAGAATTTTTCAAATCAGTCCAGTCGTTTTGGAGCCTATTCAATCCAAACAAACAAACCTTTCCTCTTTATAATATTAGTATAGATATAGATATTGGAGAAACTAATGTACCTACATACTTTGTTTACAAAACATATCTTACCTAAAAACCATAATACTAATATTTATTTATTTAGGGTAAATACTTTTAATATTGGTAATAAAGAAACAGAAGGAAACTTTTTATTATTTTGTTTGCTTTTAAAATTTTAAAACCCAGTTTAGTTAAAAAGCTACACTATTCAAGATAAAGGCTATAAAAATTTACTTTCAAATAATGCTAATTTAAAGGAAGTAGCAATTGTTTTGTGATTAGGATTTATATTATTATGATTTATTTGTATTTAAAGAAGTTTCCGCCCTTGTGCCATATTATACTGGGATAAGTACTATACTCTACAATTTTTATTTTAGGCTACTAAAGATAATATTCAGCCAGCTGTGGAGTACTTGAGCAACCTGATTTCCAACCAAGAGTTCAGGCCATGGGAGTTGAGTGATAATGTGCCTCGTCTTAAATATGATCTTGCTGCTCTTCCTCCACAGGTAATTCTGTATGTTTTAGTTTACTTGTGTTTTATAGAAAACAGGTATTGTATTGACATTTAGATCATATCACATCTGATAAAAAAACTGTATTGACTTATACATCTACTGATATAGTGTTATTTAATAATACAGAATGCAGTGAAATAATAATAAATTATGATGCCTTTGCAGATTTTTCACTGGAATGAAACAAGTATAAATGGATTTAACTTGCATATTTCATTAGTTGACGTTTGGAAAACTTTACAGTTCCCATATTCGTAGCACGACTGAGCTGACGATAGTATTAACGCTAAAGTGTCGCGAATATAAAAAAAGTAAAGTTTTCGAAAGGAATAAAATAAAACACGCAAGTAAAATCTCATTCCAGTGAAATAATTTTTATTATTATATTTAAGGTGCGTGCAGTGGACCTTCTTCACAAGGCAGCGTACCGTCGAGGTCTTGGCAACTCTCTTTTCATCTCGCCTAAGAAAATTGGCAAGATTTCATCGGAATCCTTGCAACACTTTGCTAGCAACAATTTGAGCGAAAGCCGCTGCGCTGTTGCCGTTATTGGCGATTCTCAGGTATTTTTCTATTTCCAAAAATGGGACTTTTTTTGACATACATTTTTTTTAAATAAATGTATACCTACATATTTTATATAATTTGCTCAATATATATTTTTTTAGACATACTTCTTTAAGACTCAAAGTACTTTTTACTGCATTAAAAATATCTGATAATAATATGTTTTTAATTGCAGGACAAGGCCACTTTGGTCGCCCAGGCGTTGAAATTGGGGTCACCTTCGGATGTCCAAAGTGATGCATCCAAGTACTATGGTGGTGAGCTTAGGTAAATTTAGAGTCATAGTACAAACTTCATTTCCTTGAGTAGAAAAGATAAAACAAAATTTTAAATATACAAAGGTTAAAGTTAAAATATATTATTTTAGGAAGGAAATGGGTGGTGATCTGGCTCACATCGCTCTAGCTGTTCAGGGCGCTCCAGCGGGATCGCCGCAGTCGCTTGCACTAGCTGTTGCTGCTAAAGGTATAGTACTTTATGAGTAAGTTAAAAAATCCGTCCAACAATTAGAGAGATCTATCAATTAGAGAGCATCTTGAAAAATATTGATAAAGGTATTGGAAAATGTCTACTGTTTGTCCCGGAAATATGTAAGTCACTAGTCTAAATTTATTTGTAGCAGGTAGATAGGTAAAAATAATATCAGTAGACCAACTATTTCTAATTTTTGCTGTTTGAATAATTTATCAACTATAGAATCTTATCTTTATTTATAGCTTTGGGCAACGGGCCGGTTACTAAGTGGGGCGCTGACTTGTCTCCCCTGGCTAAGTCTATCGGCAATGTCGGACCCTTCGCTGCCGCTGGTTTCAATGTATCATACTCCGACAACGGTCTTTTCGGCGTTGTACTCTCAGTGCCAAAGGATGAAGCCAATGCTGTAAGAAATTTTTCTATGATACCTATTGCCACAGGTTTCGGTGCTATTGCAACTTTCTTTGTTATTATCCCGAAAACAACTACTCATATTATTATAATGACTACAAAAAAAAAAGAGTCCTTTAATGGTATAGGATTATTTGCTATTTCAGGCTATCAAATCTGTGGCTAAAGTGCTGAAGACTCCTTCATTGAGCGCAGAAGCCATTCGCGCTGGCAAGAGCCAACTTAAGGTCCAAGTACTAAGTGAATCCGAAGAGGGGTCATCATTGGCCGAAAACTTTGCTGCACAGGGCTTGAATACGGGTGCTATCAAGTCTCCCGGTGAAATAGCTACTGCTATTGAACAGCTTTCCAGCAATGACATCTCACAGGTAATTTCATAAAATAGCAAAGGGTTTCAGTTTCATTGTATTTATATTTGAATTTTATTTCATACCTGTATTATCATACATATAAACATACAAAAACAATTGGAATAATAACAAATATTGATTTTATGCTGACAAGCCAAGAACTTTACAGGATATATGTATATTTATAAGTGTGCCTCAAGTGTATATATATTAATGTATAATTCATAATTGTTCCAGGCCCTTGCTAATGCAGCAAAGAACAAAATTTCAATGGGTGCAGTTGGAAACCTTGCATTTGTCCCATATGTTGATGAACTCTAGACTAGATATTGTATTGAGTTGAGTACCTACATAGAAAATTACATTGTATGAGATCATTACACAAATTGTATGAACATCAATTTTAGATTTCTTTTATTAATTTATTGTTCTATCATAATAAATACAGAAATCACTTGTTATTAAGTGTTTTTCTTTAAGTCTTATTTTTTAAAATTGGCAGAGATTACTTGTAGGTACCTATTTATTATAACTCAATTGCACCTACTTATTATAACTCAAGTGGTAATTTGATGTGCACTTCTATGCCAAACTGTGAGTTTTCTATGGCAAACACTGCAAGCATATCTGCAAATTATAATGTCCTAACCATAATCCATATTACTGTGCGAGCATGAGAGCACTATTTATACATGCATGCAAAAGAAACAAATAGAAAAAGGGCAACATCCACTTTTTGCTGTCCTCTGCGACCATCCTTTAGGTAGGATATTTAAATCACAGCAGTTTGCAAAAGACTGGATCCTTTAAAATAAATTAAATAGTGGAAAAACAACCTAACTAGGTTTATTGTAATTTACAGTATTTAGAATGAAAAAATATAAAAATTGTTTCAACTAATTTATTGCACTTCTGCTTCTGTTAATAACATATTAGGGATGCCTTTAGATATTGGAAATTGTCTCCCTGACTCCGGACATATAAGATGACCCTCTTCAACTTCTACTTCTAATAATACTCTATGAGCTTTCTTCAAAAATTCTTCGTCTTCGTCATACTTTGTTTCTAATGTCTGTGGTAACCCCTCACTATGGCCAATACTGTCTGCAGCAGTCCATACTACTTGCCAATTCAGTTTGGGTATAACTCGAGTAATAAATTCCGGATTAAAGTCTACTTCTGTAATTTTTACGTCCGTAGCATTGATTGCAAGTGGATATCCTGTAGTAACGCCTTTTAAGCACTTTGAAGTCAGCATGTTATGAGTTATTAGCTTCATCTTGGTTTTGTTTATTTTATGTGACGTTAATATTACAATTATGTGTAAATAATGGCTTCGACTGGAGTGCTCATATAAATATTTATTTTGCTCTCCCACATTCAATAACCATGTGCTACTATGGGTATTGGATATATCACGGTCACAGTTTTCGTTAGATAAAAGAAATAACATATACCTATATCACTTTTGACTTGACAATTGACATGCTTGATCTTGACAGCAGACAACGACAAGTGTACTTTACTTTTTTTTGCAAAAACCATTAAACAATTTATGCCTGCATTACAGTACATTAGTATTATTTAGTATAACTGATTCAGTCCACTAATACAGTGTACTTATACTTGTTATTATTGTTAGTAATAAATGTAAACTAGGCGTAATGCACACGAGTAGTAAAGTAAGAATTTAGAGACTTCGTTTAAACGCTCTTTAATTTAATGTCTCCTGTTATTATATATCCTATGTCAAAGTATTGATTTATTGGATACAAGCGTACTCTGTGGCCATCTTTGTGCTATCTGCAATTTAACTCTCCTGTCATTTTATTTTAATGTCAGTCTGGCAACTCCGGTAAGAGACTACCGAAAATTTTGCTCAGTATACGTGTCGTACAGTTTTTTTGCTAATTCCATTTACCCCAAAATTATTTTATGTGAATGATTCTATTCCTTTATCATGGCCGAGAGCAATATATCACAATCTGGCGATAGTAAGCAGTCATCATTATCTTTGTGCATAACACCGTCGCAGACAAATACTTCTGTAAATAACATTAAAGCAGAAAATGAGGTGCCTGAATCTGAGGTCAATGCACCCCAGATTTCAGTCCCACATAAATCAGTACAAGAAAAACAAATTGAAGATACCCTTAAACCTATGTTTACTAATATATCGGGCAATGAGAATGTGAATAGCGAAGTGTATGATGTTACTGTAAGAGTTACTGAGAGAGGCCCAGAAGAGACTGTACCAAGTACTTCAAAAAGAAAAAATGGACGAAAAAAGGAAAGACTGAAACAATTACATATGCCACAAAATCATCCTTCTGTACAACATGCTCATACTGCTCCACCAACACTAACAACTGTACAAAATGAGTACCTATTAACACAGAAAGTAGTCTCTGTCCAGGAGCTGTTTATGACACACATTGGGCCTATGTATGCCAATACAAGTTCTCAATACTTGGAAAATTTGATACATCATCCACAGTATCAATTGATGCATACCATGCAGCTAAGGGAAATGTTCCAATCTCGTCCCCAATATGTAACAAGTGCACCAAACACACCTCTTGTCCAACATCAACCAATTTACAACCCAGGACTGTGTCTCGCCCCACTTTTGCACCCAGAACCAAGCACTCCAAGATATTTGCAAAATGTGATGCAACATCCTCTTCTGAACAAATCATATTCACAGGAAAATCAGATATTTCTTAAACAAACTCAAAAGCATTCTAATGTTGTGCAAAATACAGAAGAGCAAAGCTCTTCACCAAGGCGTAGAAGAAGAGCTAGAAATAAAGCCAAGAACAAAGAAAATATTGATGACAAAAGATTTGAACAATATTTAGCTGCAGAGGAGGTGGAAGTTGGTTTAAAAAACAAAACTTTTATTGAAGGTGTTGTGAGAATAAATCCAAAACAATTTACACATGCTTATGTGTCAAGCACTGACCGCGATGAGCAAGATATATTAATTGATGGTGTTAAGAACAGAAATCGAGCTCTTGAAGGAGATGTGGTTATAGTAGAGCTCGAAGATGATACCGATGATGACGAGCCCACAGAAAATGTTAAAGATAATTCTACTGATGAAGTCAAAGATAATAGCACAGAAGTTAAACAAAAGAAAGGAAAGGTTGTTTTCATAAAAAATAAAGTACATACCAGAACCTGTATTGGAGTTTTGAAATTGATGTCTGACAGAAATAGACAAAAAGCTTTGTTTACACCTCGGGACCATAGAGTTCCTCGACTGAATATTCCTTTTACCTGTTGGCCAGATAACTTTTATGATGAAGCTAAGAACTATGAAAATACATTGTTCCTAGCAGAGATAATACACTGGTCAGATGTTAGATTTGCATCTGGGAAAATTATCTGTAATATTGGACAATCTGGAGATATGATGACTGAAACTAAAGCCATTTTAGCACAAACTGATCTAGATATTACCCCATATGGACCAGAAGTGAGACACTTGTATCCTCGACTAGACTATACTATACCAGAAGCTGAAATTCAATTACGTGAAGACTGTCGTAAGCTATGTATATTTAGTATTGATCCATCTAATTGTAGAGATATTGATGATGCAGTATCATGCAAAAAATTAGCTAATGGGAATTATGAAATTGGTGTACATATATCAGATGTTGCTCATTTTCTAACAGAAGGGACGGTACTTGATGAGAAAGTAGCAGAAAAGGCTACAACAATTTATTTAGTTGAAAAAGCTTACCATATGTTGCCAGATGAACTATGCATGCTTTGCTCCCTGTTTCCTGGAGTTGACAAACTGGCATTTTCAGTGTTTTGGGAAATAACAGAGGATGCAGATGTAGTAAGTCATAGATTTTCTAAAACCATTATACACTCCTGTTGCCAGTTGGCATATGATCATGCCCAAGCTATTCTTGAAGATAAAGTAGGTTCTAAAGAAGCTTTTCCTGAGACATACAATGGTTATGGATATGAAGATATATATGACACTATAAAAGTTTTGGGTAAAGTTTCAGCCATATTCCGAAAAAGAAGATTTAGTGGTGGTGCACTACGAATTGATCAACCAAAGGTATCCTTTCATTTAAGCCCTGCAAATGGATTACCTGAGTCTTATCGGATCTATGAATCTCAAGAGAGTCACCAGCTTATTGAAGAATTTATGTTATTAGCTAATATGACTGTCGCAAACAGAATAAATGAAGATCATCCAAAATTAGCATTCTTGAGAAGCCATCCACCACCAAGTGGTTTTATGTTACGTCAGCTTGCAAAGGCTTTGAAACCCATGGGTATTGAGTTAGATATTACTTCAGCAGGATCAATTCATCAATCACTTTTAACTTATGAAGGCCCTGATGAGAAAGATAGAGCAAGGTCTATGGTACTTAATATGCTTTGCGCCAAACCTATGGCACGGGCAAGATATTTCTGTGCATTTGGTTGTGATGATGATGATTTTCACCATTATGCTCTGAATGTTCCTCTTTATACCCATTTCACCAGTCCAATAAGAAGATATGCAGATATCATGGTTCACAGGTAAGAGTTTTTATATCACCTGTAAGACGCCGAAGTTTAGCGTTACTTTAATGATTATTTATGCATTTGTTGGTATATTTTTACTATTTTAGTAATTATTAAAAAATATATTTACAGATTATTGGCTGCAAGTCTGAATTATAGAGAGATGCCTACATGGGAGGTAGATAAAGTTCGTAAAGTAGCTGCTCAATGTAATAAACAAAAGTATAATTCGAAGAAAGCAGGAGAGTTATCAACAGAACTGTACACATTAAAGTACATTGAATTGAATTCCCCTTTGATAACTGAAGGCGTAGTGGTCGAAGTACGCGAAAAATATATCGACGTCATTATTATTGCCATTGGTTTGAATCGGCGGATTTTCTTCAATAGTGTAAGTTATATTACATTCTTAATTAAGTATACATAGCAACTTCAAAGGGTTTTCCATGCACGGGTATACACGCTACCGAGATCGGCATCATCACGCCTATCTTTCCTATTTTACTGATTACTTAATTTTTATGTATTATGTAGGTAAGTTTAAAGAATACAGATTACTTACAGAGTATTTTTTTATAGTGGTGAAGCCCATCCGGCGTCGGTCTACTAAGAGTAAGAAATGTTTATTTAGTGCTGTACATAGTTACAATAAACATAGTAGCTGTATGCATTAATGGAGACACAAATATGACAGCACCTAAGTTACTTTTAAAATTACAAGTTATTATAGATAATTATGTATACCTAATATCGATGTGGTCATCTTTGGGGGAGAGCTAATCCAGCAGTGGACGTCTTTCGGTTGATATAATGATAAATAGCCTAGTCGATTGTTTGTATGATGTTCATTTAGAGAACTTATCTTTTCACAGGATTTTCCTGGAGAGTTCAAGTGCGTTAAAAATGACGCTGGTTCAAAGCTTTCCAAGATGGAAGTAACTTGGCGAGCAACTGAGACATTGCCTGAGGTAAAACAAGTCATCGAAGTTTTCTCAATCTTAAAAATAGAAATGCACAAAGGTGACGACATGGTAAAAGTGGAGACTAAGGTGGGAAGGCCATAATGAACATCTAGATTATAGCGCAATTAGTTTTTTGTTATTACCTACAGAATTCAAAATATTTTTATATAGGTACCAAGTATCTATATCGCGGAGAGACAAAAATTGCTTGCAGAGCACAGCTCTCTAACCGCGATCTTTATTTGTTATAAAAAATACCTATTAGATTGTGACTATTAAAAGATTACAACTTGTAAGTACTTACCTAATAACCTAAATAAAAGTCACTTGTTTCACCAAAGGTTTATATGAAAGCATGAACTTACTATGTACTTATGTTTTCAGTAAAATTACCCTTAACTGTGATTCCAGAATATATTTAAATTTTGCTCGTTTGTATATATAGCATAGAGATATTGCGTAGTTATCGAGGATCGAATTTTGATTCTAACAATAAAAATGTATGCTAGTAATATACACGGACATGGAATCCTCTTACAAAATACACTACCTTCCTGTTGCTTACTTATTGGTTGACATCAAAGTTCGATCTCCGATATAATATGTAATCTCTCTATATTATACTGCCAAGTATGAAACAACTCAGTTATTTTATTTTTAAAATATAAGGTTAAAAAATAATAACGTACCGACATTTAATACATATTATTATAAAGTACTTACTTACTGTGAAAAGATATTAATACGGGTAGCCCCTGATGTAATAATAGACAGTACCTACCCACCTAATATTCTTTTACTAAGTAGGTATATCTGTAAAGTAGGTACTGCACTGAAGATACTTGTTCATTATTTATTGCATTTTGCATTTAATTTTGCCGTATACCTAGGTAACCCTAGGTAGGTATATTATAATGAAATTGTTGTATGACTAGACTGCATATATTTCTGCAGTTTTTTTTATTTTAACAATCCTTGACGAGAGTATGATTTTTCATACTTAACTCTTATTATTATCTAAGCATCATTGTTGTGTATTTGGATAAAGTATGCATTTCTTTTGCTACGTATTATTTTTACAACCATACATAGGTTATTATGTGTAGGTAGATACGGTACACCAATTACCAATTTTATTTATAATTATCACCCTACTTATACCTATGATTTTAAATTTTAATTTATCAGACAAGGACCCTGTATTTATAGGATTTTATTACAAAAGGAAAACATTACGAGAATATAATAAAATATACATGAATATACTAAAAGTATAACATTGATTATTTTAAAATATTGTCCGGGTCTATGTTTTTATATACAATGTATGTTGGTATGTGGATATTAACAACCCATACCTACTTGTCTGAAACTAAATTCGACTCTTTGACATATGTAATTTCTACAGGGATTTTTTTCAGGCGTAGGTACCTATATATGGTTTAAAAATTAAAGTTTTGAATAAAAAAATAAACCTGCCAACTGGATTCCATGCAATTAAGTACATGGTTACATTTTCTTTCAGCTTTATTTTGGACATTTTCATGATGATTAGTTGAATATCGAGTGAGTTTTACTGTAAAAAAATAGTTGTGGATTTAGACCTAATTTGCAAATAGGTTCTTATTTTGATAGTTTTTTTAATATTATATTACAATATATAAATGTGAATCATATACCTGTACATGATCTGTGTTCTTTTCTATTAATAAATAGAACTACTTGCCGATAGCAGTTTGTTTTCTTTTATTTATAGATTACAAATTTTCAAAAAGTCCAAATATTCTGCAGTGCGGAACTTATTTAAAAAAGTATCAGATACAAAATATTGCAATAGAAATTAGCTGGTACCAGCTATTAACGGCATTATTTTTTAACCAAGCTTAAAAACAAATAAATGTAGGTAGGTACTTAATTGAAAAAAAAAGCTTGCCAGTTATTGAAGGAAAAAACTCGTAAGTACTAAACAAAATTTAAACTTGATTTCGACGTATCCTAATAATTACTGATGCTTTCGTGGTTATACATATTGAAATTAACAATTATGACGGGCCTAATTATTGTGTATTAGCTGAGCCCGCGACTTCGTCCGCGTGGAATAGTTATTCTTCATTATAATCATTTTCCCCTTTTTTTACACACTTTCCACTGTTTCTTCGCTCCTATTTGTCTAAAGCCTTCCTCGATAAATTGTCTATCCAATAAAAAAAGATTTCTTCAATTCGAACCAGTAGTTCCTGAGATTATCAAACAAACAAACAAACTCTTCAGCTTTATAATATTAGTATAGATTAGTTAGGTAATTTTATGCTGACTTATAAAACTTTATAGTTCCCATCCGAACGTTTTCCTTTATCTGTGATGTTGCTTCATACCAAATTTCAAGTTTCTGAGTTTACGGGAATTACCCCGAAGATTTTGGTTTATTTGCGCCTACTAGCGAGTGCCGAAGATTTGCGGCAATTATTTTTCGATTGCGTTGGCTTAGAAGGTATTTTTCACAGCCTTAAGGGACAGGGCGTTTGACAGACAGACAGACGGACTACGAAGTGATCCTATATGGGTTCCGTTTTTCTTTTTGAGGGACGTGTATTTAAAGTTGCCAGGGAATAAATGCAAAGCGTGTACTTGCATGTGATTGTGGGGCTTAAGACTAACGTCAATAACGTCATATCAACTGGCTCAACTGCCGAAGTTTGAAGTTTCGAACTGTCAAAACTTAAACTACTCTCGGAAGTAACGTAAATCGTAATAGAATCAATATCAAACAATAACTTAAAGAAAGCCGGTTAATTTTATTGTAATTTTTACTTTTATATTGTAATAGTATATATTTATGTGCGTGACGTTTAAAATATTTTTCGCAACTTTTGATCTAAAGAAGCTGAATACAATTTCAATGATCATAAATTGAAACAATAAAGTGAACTATTTCTAGTTGAAACATACTTCGAAATGCAAAAAGAACAGATAGTAGATGATCTTTTAAGCCGGGAAAAATACCGCAGCTTACCTGAGTATATAATTCATCTTCATAAATTGCTACATGATAATTTGCAAACATCAGACCCTATTACATCCGATCTCGTAGATACTCACTTTATGGAAGAGATAGCACATGTAGTGAGCCAAAGAGACATTGTTTTGTATTTTGGCACCTCTCTTAGAGTGCTGAAATGTGATATCCCAGATAATGATGGCAGGGTGCATGAATTGTTAATACAGTACAAGGCTCCGAACAAATTATGTGTAACGAATGTTGCTTTACCACATACTCCATTACATGATAGAGAATATAGTTGTATTGATGAGATTATCAATACTTTCGAGACATACATTGATAGCTTGACAGCTTATTTTACGGAATTAGATCGCATAGATAATTTTTGTACTGTTATGGAACCCCCTAAACCATCTTTTAAAGATGATTACAGGAGGATACTTCTTGGTAAATATTATTTCTTTCTGTTGTCACAGTGTTGTTTAAAAAGAGTACTTACATTACCTATTTATTTTATATACTTAGATGATAGAACATGGTTACATATTGAAGTTACTCCAAATGGTTTTGCATCTAATATCTATTTATTGGGTCATTCTGAGGAATGGCATGAAAAACTTCAGTCCGGTCTTACCAACTGGGACCATGACAAGGATATTATTGAAAATATCACTAAAGTGTTAGGTAAGTTTTGTATATTATTTATATTATTAGTAACAATAAAGTGGTTTACCTCTACTTTGTATAAAAAAAAGTTACCTCAGTGGCGTAGTGTGCCTTGTTGGGGCCCCATATAAAAAAATTTTTTGGAGGCCCTTATATTGGGGGTAAAGATTTTTCAGAAAAAGAAAGTTTTTATTTTTTTCCTTACACACTTTGGGGGCCCGTATAATTGATATGGCAAATATGGCGGTAACTACGCCCCTGCGTCACCTGCTGTTGTTAAAACTATGCACAGATTTAGATACAGTTTTTTTAATAGTGATTTATATGTATAACACATACATAATATAGTAGAGAAACACTGATAATTAGTATTAGCATTATACTAGTGTGAAGTAGGTGTGTGTCTCTAGTTACATAATTATATAAAAAAACAATGTAACCATCTATAAGCAGAATAAATAAAGTATTATATTGGTACCTAATTTTTTGTATTGTTTAACACCTTTGAATGTAAAAAGTTCCTGTTTTATTATGCAGATATAATAGATTTCCCTGCTCTCCCAAGTAAATCTTCAATTTCACTTCAAGAAAGTTCACATCCAGCAATAGAGGATACAAACTGTAGTATATGCCTATGCTCCGATTTGTCTGATATACCTGGTTTACCTCAACCATTGTGCCAGAATACTAAATGTGTAGCTTACTTCCACAGAAACTGTTTGTTCCAGGTAAGAATAGGATACTATGATATACACCTAACTTTTAAATTTAGGTACCTAGTATTAGTATTACTTTTTCTACATATAATTTGTTAATTATACCCCTGCAACATAATAATCATGTTAACACATCTCGTGACGGCCCAAGCCGAGGTGCGACCCCCATTCTGGGATAAAAACGTAAACCAACCTAAAAGCTTGAAAGCCTCTGGTGCTCGTCACCCGTCCGGTTTTGCAGTAAAGGACCATTAGCTGGCCAACTGCGCATCAGTATTCAGTTCGAAAAAAAAAGAAAAATAATATAATTAACACCCAGTATGGAACTGTACTGATCATAAAATACACTTAGGTTATTAGATCTGGCAGGTATTTCACGCTATTGCTGACTCTGAACTTGTGACCTTGGTTTGAGATCATTATCTTTCAGTGGCTGGTTGATTGCTCTGGAGGTCGACCACCAGCATTTGGAGTAGCCACGGGAAGCTGCCCAGCCTGTTTAGCATCTACTTCATGCAATAAAGAAGATTAAGTTTTGATTTCCAATAGACTTATTAAAATTTGTAAAAGATTTTTGTTATAATTAAATTAAGTAATGTGAAAATTTGTTTTACTTGTAAATCCACCTATTATGAGAAAATTTGGTAATACAATCTACAACTACTGCACCTTAAAGATGAAGGTGAAGTAAGTATGTTTTATCGTGAATAGGGCAATTGAAATGGATAAGTTTACAAGTTTCATAGATTTTATGTTTATGTTTCGAGAACTTTTCAGATCCCATGAACGCAGCACACTCGAAAGTTTATAGGTAGCAATTTTACATTCCGTAAGTAACATAAATTACGCGCCGCGGGGGTCTGCAATTCCATGATGCACATGTGCATCATGCGCACCCAAAGAGTTAATACATATAAATACTTATTTTCCATCAGACCTATGATGATATGAACATAATCTCTGGATAGTTATTTCTAAATTAGATATTATTTAACAATGAGGAGTCTAAATGACTATCCCATCAAAACAGATGTGAAATGAGAGCAGTTGAACGATAGAAGTGAGTTCTAAATGGGTACCAAGTTCAATAATTAGTTCTGAAATGTATTTATAAGTACCTACTAAATATATTAATAGCTAAAAATATCATATCTTATTTTAAATCTTAGTATATGTAATTATGATAAAAGTAATATGATATTGAAATTGTCCTGGGATCACAACCAATTTAATATGAGCTGAATCGCCCCTGTTGCTAGGAGTTCCTTTTACTTTTGACTACACTTAATATTCAGATCAGTAGTTATGATCTGACTTAAGATTACAAAGAAGCTACCTATTAGATTAAAAGTACTTTCTTTAGTAAGGAGATGTTACCTACTACTTACCTTTTCCAATAAACCGTTTTAACTGGCTACTAATTTTACTACACAGTACTGTAGATATTATGTAAGCTATCTAAATAAATATTAGGAAATCGAGACAAGCTAGGTGAAATGTAAGTAGTTATTACAATTTACAAGGAAAAAGAAAAACCCTTGAATACCTTTACTTTTTAATGATATTAAAAATTATGTAGACAATATTTCGTGGTTACATAGGACAATTCAGTATAAACAATGCCGACAAATGCTTGCACCAATTTTTCGTGTTGAGTGGTTGATTTTCTTATAAACAATATGCAAATAAATATTGCTGAAACCATAGGGGCAAACTTTTATTGACTAACCAAAAACACATAAGCAGATACAGTTTAGGGTCTTTTTCATATTGTCAGGTTCTACATGACAATTGCAGACTTTTCCTATATATATATTTAAATATAATCATTTTATTTTTCAAAATGGGCCCTTATTGTGTACGTTTTGCGAGCACAGGTGAATTGGCAGGTAAAAGTAGTACAAATAGATTACTTAGGAGTATATTCATCACAAGGGCACAGTGTCAAAGGGACGTGGAGCCAAACTAGTGCTAGAACCAGGAGCTTCCCCAATCTGTGGACCAGTCTCACGTCCAATATTCTGGAAGAAAAAAAGATAGGATATAAAAAAAAACATATTTGTATTGACAGAATAAACTTAAAAGTATCACCTAACTAAAATGTTAAGAAGGTACTGACAGACAGAGCAAAGTTTTTACATAGGTACTATAAACATCAATTCAATTAGTACCTGTGTATGAATAAAAAAAAATATTGATAGACTTTTTTTTATTTTCTTTACTAGTCCTAATTATGTGAAATGAAGTTTAAAGAATTATTATTCTTTATAGATCTGTCTCATATATTATGTAGGTTATATAGTTATTAGTAGGTAGCTATTACATTATTTAAAATATCCAAACAAGTTTAAAGATTAAGTAAACAAAATAAATAATATCTTACCTTAACATGAATTTGATTCTTAAGCATTGCGGCACGAAGGATCAACATAGATGTCCGTCGCTGATATTCTTTCCCCATTGTCAAGCTTCTTTCAAAAGTTGTGCTTCTCTGATCAACATCTTTTGCATATAAAATTTTGTTGTGAGAATCAATTCTAGCTTGAATTTGACCATCAAGGATTAATTGCATTAACTCATCTTCCAGTGCAGTAACTGTACGATTAAATGCAGCTGCCATGAGGTGCATATCAGCAGACAGGTAGGGACTGAAATATTGGATCAGTGCTCTGTTGCGTATTTGCATATAGAGAGAGTTCAAATGTGGAGCTAAATACATATCTAACAAAAGGTTGTCCCTGATTTCATCCAGTAACCTTAGGCAGGAAGCATATTTAGATTCATAGAATTTAAATATTATATCGCGTAACTGTGGTTCCAGCTCTAAAAATAATTTAAAAGAACTGCTAACTATGACTTGCTTTTGAAGTTCAGAACGATCAAATGTTGCAAGTGCACATAGTCCCCCATACACTGCCACATTGTTGCTACTGAGAAGCTCTGGATAGTCACAGTGGTCAATGCTGGCAGCCAGGAAGTGTTTAGCTGCAGACTTATACTTCTTGGTCGCTAGTTCAGCTAGACCAGCAGCACATTTTAAACGAGTTAGTATGGTTTGGTTGGAGTCTTTACCTGGGACTTCGCTGAAATCAGGTGTGCTTTCAGCTTTTGAGACATAATTAAGCACATGAGCCCAATTCTGCAAGTATACAGACACTTTAACTACATTCAGACACATCATTATAATATGTTTACCACTAGTGCAATAATCTCGGGCCCTGGAATAACACTTCAGGGCACTGGTAAGATCACCACAGTCTAGGTAATGATCTCCCAGATCATCATGACCCCTTCGAATGCTTTCTTTAATAGAATTTGTCTTGTAATTCTTGAGGTCAGTATCTAACTTTTCCAATTTAATTGCAGCTTTTTTGGTTTTAGTTTCCACCCATAAGCTGTCAAGCACTGGGATATCTTGCGAGCCCATTTGCACTGCAATATCAGGCAAGCCTGCACTTGCTACAGCTTCAGCTAGTTTTTTGTGTAAAGTTTGATAAAGGCTCACATTATATGTAGACATGACGTACGAAATAGCCATTTTGAGGGCCTCTAATCTCAGTGAGGGGCAATGATCAGCTACAAACATTAATCTGTAAAGTCTAGCAAACCCCGTGTATGAAGCAGCATATGTTTCTAAGTCCAAGGTGGGGTTTTCAACAACATAGCACTCTGTTTCATTGTTTTCATTGTCTTCCATCGGTACATCCACCTGCATAGGTTCTGCGGTGTTCTGAAAAATATTATCACAAGTTATTCATGATATACAGTGAGTTGACATGCTAAAGTTAAATACAAACATTAACAATTTTATAAATCCCTTACCATTTCGAACATTTTATATGGTTTGGCTATTTACTAAAATACGCGAATTCCACTGTCAACGCAGGAAACCAACCTAAAACACAAAGTTACTCTTTATGTCTTAGATGGACTTATTGTTCGAAAAGCGCCTGAGGTATTAATAAAATTATATTTACACCATTATAAGCGCACATAAAACAATGCCAGCAACAGTAACAATTACTACGAAAATATCTTTATCATTACGTTTCTTATTAGCAGCGGCATTTTTCTTTTAATGTCACAGATAGTAAAATATAGGTTAATTAGGAACAAAAAAAGACAAAAATACATCACGAAAGAAATAATACTTTAAAATTAATTTTCAATAAAAAATCCGGATATTTTTTCTGTAAATAAATCATGTGAACATATGATTTAATTTTGTTCTTTTTTCATATACTCTATAAATAAGCAGTGTGAGCGTGACTTAAATGTTCCGTCAAAATGATATCGTTTCAGGAGAGCAGTTATCTTATCTGTTTTATGTCTAAGTGGACAACGTACATGTCATATGGCGCCAAGTTTTAAATGCATCCATAAGTATGTAATATAAATACTCAAATAATACTCCAATGTCTCTGGCATCCATCGACAAATTGACAATATTTAAAAGTTTCCTCTCAAGGAAAAAAAGTTTTTCCTAGACATGTTTATAATAATCATGTCTTCTCCCTATAGGTATAAGAAAAAGAATCACTGTTTTGAGAAAGTAGAAATTTAAACTTTTCGTAACAAAATGTACTTACACACCTAATTATTTTTTATGTACAATTAAAGAACATTGGACTTTTAATTAGACTATTTTAAGTATATATAATAATATCTACTACCACATAGCTATGAAATTTTCTACGATTTTTTTTTAAATGTTTTTATAGTAGAAAATCGGACCCTACATCGAGCTCCACTGAGCTGATATTAGAATGAAACATATTTTATAACAAACTTAGTAACTACCTAGCTATATTACAAATTATATTGTAAACGGTCTGGCTAAACCGGGACAGTCTGCTTTTACTTAATTACCTACCGCTTTCATTCAAAAACGATATTTAACGAAATTATTAAGAAAATAAGATTTTATTATCTTAACTTAAAATAAAAGTAGTAGGTACTTACTTAATTACAGGTAAAATTAATTAATAATATAATAATTTTTATTTTTAAAAGGGAGAATCTATTTAATTATGTGTTGAATAGAAATTATAATTTATTTGCATTGAATTCGTTTTCGTATTTATGTTTTTCTGTAATAAAATGTTTAAACGTAAAACAAGATCTTTAGAAAAATTATCCCCGTCGTATTATTTTAAAAATAGTGTTCAGAATTTTTTTAATCAACCCATTTTATTATAAAAGACGTACACTAATCTATTATCAGCTCGGTGAAGGTCGATGTAGGTTCAGATATTAGTCTATTACATAATCTGTTGTAGGTACCTACATTGACAACGCCAAGTAGAATATTTTCTTTTGACTATAGGTAGGTAGATATTTTACAACGAAATAGACCCTTTGCTATTAACGTATTTCTTACTGTACGTATGGGAAAATTAATATACTCAAGTTAAAATCGTTATACCGCGACAGCATCAGAAATTATTATATACCTAACGTTTAAATAGGTTGACATATAATCTCCTTGCAGATTTTGTCTATGGTAATGACACCCGCCATACGACAACCATATATCTGTCGAATAACTTTTATTTCATTGTATGCCTTAATTTTATTAGTTGATTAAAGCCAAGTTCTTATTTGGTAATTCGTTTAATTATGTCAATTTAATCAACTAAATACGACATAGGTATGTACCTACAATCTCATTAATATTCAAAAAAGGACCCCAGGGAATTACTAAAGTTTTAAAATATCGGACTCCACTGGGATAAAACGTCTATCTGGGTAGGTACACAACATAAATAAGCTGTCTGTGAAATGTCATAATGATGGGTTACAAAAATTGTTTCAGCTAAATAACGATTCATACAGGCAATACGTTTAAAATTGACTACCTACTTACTTTTATAGATAGTAGATGCTTCATTAATTGAGAAATTATTAAAGAATCCTTTAAAATGGTATATAGGTATATACCTAAATTAAAATTTATTACTCAACTATGTTTTTCATAACTAGTATTTGTATAAATACATACAATGAATCTTATGGTCTAAGATCCGAAGTAAGGTAAAGTGACAGTGAAGGACGACCTGAGGTCCTTCGGATCCTCTACTATTAGTAGCGAAGATGATGGAGCGCATGCGTTTAGTAGGTGAACATCGATTATAGCCTCTATTCGCTAAAACTGAAAACTTGGTTCGATTACCAAAAAAAAAAACAACTCGACTTGCCTTTACGGTACTACAACTGAATAACTAAAATGTTATTGTCTTTAATCAAACATTTACTAAAACTACTACGCACTACTTATTACGGATACTTCAGAGTTCGTAGTAATATAAATGTGTGTCACCGTAGCAAAAGGAAAATACAAGATAACTGTAAGTGAAACACCTATATTCGTCTTGTATACAAGTAATGTAGACAGGTAGGTAGCTTTATTTTTGTAGTAGATATTAGATATATTGACGATAAGATTTGGATATTGCCTAAAGGCTTGTCTCATAAAGAATAATTTGGTATCTATCTATCTACTGATTAAATGTAAGTATTCATTATAGGCTAGATTCTGTAGTACAGATTCTTCTAATCTGACTTTCACTTTAAAGATTACATATTTTGCACCACATTTTCAGTAGGTTTCACCTTTTAGTCCTTAAACAAACCATAATAATAGTATATCTTTCATAACTGCAATCGTAATATTTTATTATATCTAGGTATCGAGACTAATCGTAAGTTATATTTACCAAGTACTTACCTATGTACTGTATGTTGTACATTTGTTATACTTTTATGTACCTACTAGTTTTTATAGTGGTAACAGAGATTCATCATCTATGAAAATTTTAACTGGTAAGTAGTCTTGTAATCCTTGATTATATAGCGGTATATATATAAACATAATAAATCTATCAGATTGGTATGTATCAGTGCCGCTATACTACTAAACTTAGATCCATTTTTATATTTTTTAATTCGTCATTCTTGGTAAATTTATACACCTAAATACTTTCGAACCTTAAGATGAAATAATAAGGTGTAGTTACAGTAGGTATATAGTTAATAGTGAATTCGAATAAATAACTAAATCAGATCATTTGAAATTTCGTTATCACAAGGTATAAAAATACCTACCTACTTACTATATTTTAAGATATAATGTATCAGCGATAAGTCAAGATAGAAGACAAGATAATATAATATATAGTTAGTTGCATATACTGCAGGAACAAGTATAATGTAATATACCTACCTATCACTGTTGTTTGATTTTATAACAAAGTACAAACTAAAATTAGGCAATAATGTACTTATGACGTAAATAGCCCTTTGGCGAACAACGCATAGCGGTATAACGATTTTGCTTAGAATCGTGGGGAAGGGTTTATTTTTGGATAGCCACTGTATGAAGCTCACCAATGCGTATGGTAGCAACATGTAGGACTTCACATATTGTACAAAACATCGTTATCTGTTTAGCTAATGATGTAATAAGTTTAATGGTTATTTGGTTAGTGAAGTAGTTCTTTATCATATGTTATAGCTAATGTGTGTAGATTAGTAATAACAACATTCATAACATTGACAATGATTTGCAAGAGTGTGATCTTAACTTTATGACTGAATAATAACATTTTTAACTTATCTGTATTAAAAGTGAGGATTACATAGTTTTCATATAAAAGTCATAATCGATCGGTAAGCATAAAAGGAAAATGTGGTCATGATAATTAATTGTTCATGTTTCGTGTGATAAATGCAGTGATTTTGATGTTTGATAAGTGTATATTATCGTATAAAATGTTGTAGGTGGGTGAGTAGTCCATTGACCGGTTGGGCTTATTGGTTCGCGATGAAGAGTGCTCTGCTATTGACAGTGGTATATTTGTTGCACTGCGAAGGTGCCGTGGTAGTGGAGCGGGCCTGGAGAAGCGAGGATGTGTCTCTTAACGAACGACCTATCATTGGAGTCCTGTCCCAGGAGCAATCGTTCTACCTGCACGGAAAGTACCCGGAAGAAAATTACACGAGCTATATAGCGGCTTCCTACGTGAAGGATGTTGAGGCGTCAGGTGCAAGGGTTGTGCCCATTATGTACGTTGCTATTCGATCTATTAAATTTGGTATTATTAAATATTTAGTGGTTAATTGTAGGTAACATTTGCTTTTAAATAATAGGTAGGTCAGATGATACCTACCTATTTAATGTAGAGCGTATATATTTTTTTTTATTTGAAATTCGCGTCACTTATAGCTTTTTTTTTTCAGGATAGGTAAAGATCGTTCATACTATGAAAGTATAATAAGAAAACTAAATGGGTGAGTAAATTAATATTTAAATATTTTTATAGTTTGATAATTTTATAAAATTACATGATTACCAACCATTTTTAAAAACACAAAGAAAAAAAGGTTTATTCGGAAAGCTAACATTTTTTTTTGATTAATATCGATAACCTATTTTAAATTACAAAAAAACTGTTCTTTTATACATTCTGCTAACTCAACCCGCTTGTAGGGTTCTTGTAGGCTTTTTTTCGCTACAAAGCCATTAACCACTTCATCACGTGTTATGTAGAGCTCCAAATATCACACTAATATTATAAAGGCGAAAGTTTGTAAGTGTGTGAGGGTATATATTCGATACTCTTTCATGAAAAAACTAGGTACTTAATGGATTTCGATAAAACTTTACAGTACTATAGCTTATGGGTAGGTTCATCAGAATAATATATACTTATTTGCATGCGCAGACGAGGTCGGGGGCAGAAGCTAGTGCTCGATATACATATATGTACAATTTTTCAAATATGCTCATTTCACTATAAACATACTTAAGTATATTTGTTTTTACGTTACCTTACAGAGTTCTTATTCCCGGCGGCGCCACTTACTTCAACCAATCCAATGGGTACGCTGATGCCGGGCAACATATCTACGAAATCGCTATGCAACTCAACGACGCCGGCGATTACTTCCCGCTATTCGGCACCTGTCTAGGATTCGAACTCCTCATCATTCTTGCCTCTGGACGTGGCAAAGTAGAAAATAGGATCAGGTGCTACTCATACGAAAACCTGCCGCTGGACTTCACTGATGGTAGGTGAATTTTATGCAATAGAAATAGGTAGGTACCTAAAGGTTTACGGATTTGACTCGCGTATTTTTTTTTTCCTACGTTTCGAAAACTCTAGACTTTCCATAGGCACTCGTGAGCTAACGTTAGTACAACGCTAAAGAGATTTTTACATTATGCCAACTACCATATTTTATAAATTACAAAGTTTAACTACTACCCCTTTAACGTATTTATTTATGTTTACTGTGTTTCATTCTACGCATTCAGTAAGGAACTAAAACGTCATCAAATAAAACACTCGACGTTAATTCGTTATAAGTATCTAGTTGTTTCATTCCATTAACTAGGAAGGTATCAGAAATTATTACTTACTTAAAGATACCTTGCAAATTTCCAAGATGTTGCAGCGAAGCAAAATTCTAAACAATATTTATAAATCCCGATGTCTTCGTGTTTTGTCTCTACAAGAAACTCATCTGTGTTAATATTTATAGTATCTACATAACAGGAAATCAGAATTGTTGCCTTATATAACCAATTAGATACCTAATCTTTACATCTACGTCTATTACTTATAGGTATTGATTAAATTTAATGTGTTTAGATTATATCATTATTAAGTCGTGTTACGCGTTTTAACTATGATTAAAATATTCTGATTTTTCAGGTACCTACCTGTAATGTTATCACGAAGCATATTGCTACTTTGCTAGAATAGAGATACAAGCAGAAATTTATTGGTACTCCATTTAAAATTCTAACCCGTCACATTTAAATTTAAATGGTGCCACTTTTAAAATTGTCTCTCTATTCTACTACACCAGCGGTATACTGTGCATTGATTCGAATTATCTTTTACCTTCTATAGATTTCCGTACGAGCAAAATGTTTAAGGATGCTGATGAGAAAATCATTGATATATTAGCCCATGAGCAAGTCACGGTCAACGCACATCAGTTCTGCATCGTTGACGAGGTACCGAAATATGCTATTTATGGTTGTTTGGTAATGTCCAAGTAAATTCCGAGTAACGTACTTGCAACTTAGCAAATAAACACATCATCCAAAGGATAATTGATATTAAACTACCACTTATACTATGTTGGATATTTGTGTTAATATGCACGTGGTCCTTGTTCAATCTTACAGTGCATTCAATTGTTGGTTCATAATTTCAGAACCTAAAATCACACAACTTGACTGAAGACTGGCGCGTGACGTCATACGGTGATGACGAACACGGCGTGCAGTTCATAGCAAGCATTGAACATACCAGGTAAAATAATAAATTCGGATGCTTTCGCGTTTATTAATTACTTTTTGGTATTACTAAACTATTACTTCATAGTTCTCAATTTTTATATGAGTAGGTAGCATTTTTTGACTTTTACATATATACGTAAACTACTTAAATACTTACCTGCCTTTTTTTGAAAAAAATATATAATGATTGTTTTGTTCCTTATAATGATGGTTATTGTTCATTGGAATAGAACATTCATGACGAATTGAACTGTTAACACACTGTACGCACTAACATTGTAAGTAGAATGCAAAAAATCGATACTTATACGTACCTACTGATTTTTACTGAGAATTCAATAATATACAGTACCGGTACCTACTTAATTGTAACTAAGTTGACAAATGAAAAGTCTCTCACTCAATCACGCCAGCATAAAATCAATATATCTAAGTACCTATTTATTATATGAGTGTACCTATCATCATACTCGTAGATAGGTAGTTTTTTTATTTCATAGGTACGTCAAATTTTCCAACAGTTCTACAACCAGATTCACCAGACTTTAGATATATGTACAAATGTAGAAATATCTAAAGAGTTAGACTTAGGGCTATTCCAAGACACTGGTTCAATGCCAGTTCGTGGATTACAATCTATACCTACCTACTCACACATTCGTTAGGAATTTTGCCTCCTGATTTGCCTTCATAGGGGATGAATTCCAAAAATCCTTTATCGTTATCTATACTAATATTATAAAGAGGAAAGGTTTGTTTGTTTGAAACGAATAGGCTCCAAAACGACTGGACGATTCGAAAAATTCTTTCACTGTTGGGAAGCTACACTATTCCAAGTGAGATAGGCTATAAAAAAAAGGGATCCGTGCGATGCCGGGGAGGACAGCTAGTAAGAAATAAACCTATAAGTATGCCAAACTTCAGACTTTTAGACTCATCAGTTCTGCCGATTTGGCTGAAAATTTGCTGGGGATGTAGCTCAGAACCAGGAGAAGGACATAGGATACTTTTTATCATGTTCCAGTGAAAAAAAAATATAACGACAGCTGTCAAATCGATTCTTTGCCGGGCGGGACGAAGTCTGCCGGGACCGCTAGTTTTTATTTAAATTAATATATCTGCTAGGTAGTATATTCTAAAGACAATAAGACCCCCTAGACAAGTGCCAGCCGATATTAGCAACGGAAGGAAATTAATGCAAAACTGTATCGACTTGACATACGCGAACAAAAACTGACCACGTGACTTAGTATTCGTTTCGTTCGATTGCTATTAGCGGCTGGTCCTTGTCTAGGATCCCTTACTTCAATCAACCTAAGTTTCCATCTATACCTACCTATTTCTGTTTGGTTTGTTTCAGATATCCGTTTTACGGCGTTCAATTTCATCCCGAGAAAAGTTCATTTGAGTGGAAACTAAACAAAAACTACCCGCATGGTCAAAATGCGGTGAAATCCAACCGCTATTTTATGGACTTCTTTGTGGGAGAATGCAGGAAAAGCCAGCATTCCTTCGCTAATGCCGCAGAAGAGAACGAATATGTAATATTCAATTATGAACCACACTTCACCGGAGTGCTGGGTAGCGCTTATCATCAGTGCTATCTTTTTGAGCCGAGAGGGACGGTGTCTAGTACAAATAATAAATAAATAATAATAATCTGTACATAAAAAAATTATACATCCCTACTAATATTATAAATGCGTTAGTAACTCTGTCTGTCTGTCTGTCTGTCTGTCTGTCTGTCTGTCTGTCTGTCTGTTGCTCTTTCACGCCTAAACGGCTGAACGGATTTTGATGAAATTTGGTACAAAGAAAGTCTGGAGCCTGGGAAAGGACATAGGCTATATTATATTCCGAAATTCTATCCCTAAGGGGTTAAACATGGGGTGCAAAGTTTGTATGCAACAACGTGATTCCTTGGTCCGATCTATTTCAAATTTTACATAAACATTCTTTAACAGAATTGTTGGAGTACGTGTTTCGTATTTTATTTAAATTCACCCCCTAATGGGGTTAAAAGGGAGATTTTCTTCCAAATTGATATGAATACCTACTACTTAGTGCTTTTGATTTTGACACATATTTAAAAAGTATAATGTAGGTATGCATAGCAACGGTTGCTAATGTCATTCCTGACATTAAATAAATACCCAAACTGTTACGTGTATGATTTCTTCAGTGTTAACGAAAATGGCATAATTATGTAATATCCCGTGGATCGTGTAATGAGGACTATTTAATAATATTCCTGAGTAAGCAGACCCCGTTTAACTTGCGAGGGGAAACTGGTGTACTGTAACTGGTTACGCAGAGAAATAGAAGTGTTCTTCGCGACCAAAGCTGACATATATAAAAAAGCCGCGATAACAGAGGTGACGGAATGGGACGAGACGGAGGTGAAGCAAGCTCGCGCGAGCTCCTGTGAGGAACTGGATATTGTGCTATTACTGGATACCTACTGGTATCTCATTATAGGCAATGAGGCAAACTGGGAAATGTTTTATTTCGTAACACCACTTATATTGTAGGTATGTAATTGGTATAAGGTTTTATTTTGTAGGATTGAATTGAATTGTAAAATTGTTTTGTTGTTTTGTTAGATCTTTGTAATAAGTGTGGTAATCAATCCTTAAATAAATAGCCGGCTAAACCTCACGTGTACGATTTCTTTAAAAACTTTGTCCGATTAAAAAAAAATGTTGAACTCAGTGGTAGCTGTATAAATTATGCAATTTCGAAAGTAAGATAGGTAAGTAGTTATGTACTTAGTTTGCATATTGTACATGTTAAACTATTGTTAGCTCCATTTATTACGAATATAAGGGAAGTGTTAGGCAGCAGCCGGCGAAGCGTCAGATCCGGTACTTTTAATAAAAGTATATTTACGACATAACATTAACAAACCAGGTTTTGTCAGTATACTAATAATATACTAATTAATTAAACTGCGACCCAACAATGCACAAGGTAGCGGCAAATGAAGGTCTCCTTTAGGTACGACGACGAGCGAAGCGAGGAGGAGTGTTAGGTAGAATCCTGATCGTCCAGCACGCGATCCAAGCGAGCGAAGCGAGCATGCCGCGGCAGCGGCCGGCGAAGCGTCATAATTGGTACTTTCAATCAAAGTATATTTACGACATAACGTTAACAAACCAGGTTTTGTCAGTATACTAATTAATTGAACTGCGACCGTACAGCGCGAAAGCCGAGCGAGCGAAGCGAGCTTGCCGTGGCAGCGGCCGGCGAGGCTCCAAAACCGAATAGAATTAGGATGAATAATTAATATGGTAAGTGGGAAATACGTTAAGGAAATAAAACATTATGTGGAAAAAAAAACATCCATATGATGTTAGGAAAACAAAGGATAGGTCATAAGAGTGTTAGTTAATAATCATTATGACATAAAACGTTAGGGAAATCAATAATAGGTTAAAAAACCTTAGAGATTCAGATATAGATCCGTATTCTAATGAAGTTCACCCCATAACAGGGTAAAAAATTACGCGGACGAAGTCGCGGGCAAAAGCTAGTAGTTATTTAAAACATCAGTTTAGTTTTTTTTTTATATATTTTACTTCATTTTTATGTCTAAGATCCGACCCTACATCGACCTTCATCGAGCTGATAATAGAATGAAACATACCTTGCGATAAATTTAGTATGTAGAATTTTTTTTTTAAAAATGTTTTTTTATTAAATTGTCTAGATAATAAAAAAAAATTTAACCTTACTTAAAATCAAAATAATTATATAATTCATTAAAATAATAATTATAATGAAAATTAAAGAGTCACACTTATACATGTGATTACGATTTCTCGTTAGGTTAGGTACCTACGTCAATTCCGTGTATAAGATTCGTAAAACGAGTAGAATAAATACCTAATTACATGTCGTGTTGGTACATATGCCAAAACCTTTAAGCCATTGTATGCAAGCGATTAACCTCATATATATACAAAAGCTACCTAAGTACGTCATTAGTTCCTAGATTCTAACTAACAGAAAGCAACTGCATAGGTACGGATTATTAGATTACACAATCAAATAGAGACAAAGCTCCGAAATACTAGTTACGTAAGCTTTCAAGCTTAACACGAATTTAACAGAACTCCACGGAGAATACACAAGTGGATAATCGCTTATTTAATGGGATTAGTTTGTACTGAATTTGAACGTTTCAAATTTATTTTTATGAAATTAGCTGTGTCCGGTTACATGCTCGTGGAATTACTTTATAATTATTCCACTGGTCATTTACCTTTTCCCGGAGTAAAAAGCAGCCTAATATAACGTTACAATATTATGCTGCTCGCCATCTGTTAGCTTTAAGTTTGGCTTAATACGCGACCGCTTGTCTTGATCCTTAACTGACGAGGTAATTATATGACAATTTTTATAAAGGAAGATTTAAAAAAGAAACTCGGGACTTAAAGTGGAAATTTATCTGGTACCAAACTTGTAGGTACTTACTAATTAGTGGCTTTGATATATCTGCCTTTCAAATGACTTTAGAAACATAAGACTTATAAATGTGACAAACATCAAGATTTTCAGGTATAAAGTAAAGTATGACAAAATGGGGTTAAATTACACTAAGTATGTTGGTAGTAATTTTGGTTAATTATAGGTACACTACAAATTGTGGTCAAATAGGACGACTGTAAATACAGTCGTCCTATTTAGAGCTATTTAGCTCTCGGCTGTGTTTGAATGCTTTCATTAGGGCGCTTGTTTGAGCTGGCGGGAACAGCGGGGCGCATACAATTATGCTATAAGTTGAGCTATATTAGTATATCCCAAAATAACAGAAAAATATTATGAATCCATCGACAATATAATATATGCAAGATACCTATATATTATTGGCTTGTGTCGTTTACGTATATACCAGGTAAGTGAATGAATACGTGCCTTAGTCGTTCTACCACCATCACCACCGCGTCTTTTGTATTAACTAACATATAAGTCACCAAAATAAAAAAAAAATATCGAAAAAGGTTAAACTTGTTTATTGATGCCGCAGACATTAAATAACTGACAGTAGGTATTATGTTTAAACAAGACAAAGATACTTTCATAATACGCTATTTAGCTTGAATTCAGTGCTAGTAAATATAGTCTGAATACTTAGCCAATTATATGGGATTTGCCAAAAAGTTTGGTGTACCTACTAACCGCGAAAGAATCAGAATCTTATAGATACTTACATATCGCACACCTAGATCTAAAGGGAGCTAACTCAAAAATCTGAAGATTTAAATTAAACACACGCTAAAAACAAGGATCCGATTCCTTACAACAATTTCGCCTCTCCCGAAAAAGTTACTTTTTTTGTGTTAGCTCCCTTTAGATCTAGGGGTGCGATATATAAGCAAAAAAAAATATCAAATATAGGTACTTTTTTATATTAGGTATATATTTATGGATCTTAAAAGTTTTAGACATCCACCCGGAAGAAAATTCTTTCTGAATAATGTATAACGTTTGTTTAATATAGAATATATATATATAATAAGTAGAGATAAAGTCGATGCCGACACAACTAGTAAACAATTACGTATATGTGTATCTACGTAGTGTAGACTTAACAAGCTTTACGCAACGCAACGTTGAAACAGCAATTCGGTATTATGTAACTTCATGAAAGTGGATTTAGGTTCTGCTAAGTATAAAGTAGGTATTGATATTGTGGTAATTGTGGTACCTATGTTCTTGTCTTTAAAACGACTGAATATGATATATACTAAGTTTTAACTATGAAGGTAGGATTAGATAGTCAGAATTTGGTTTACCAATATACTTAGGTAAGTTTCAAAATAGTGCGTCTAAGCCGTGAAGTAACATTAAATGATTTATAGCTTAGGTAACTTATTATAAACAAATGTTGCGAGTTCCCCTAATGGCATCACAAATCGGATTTAGGTGTTGATAGGAAAAGTTAAATTGTAAATTTTAATCGTTAAATGCTATTTGTTGATAAGCAGTCTGTGCTAGGGCATTGAACCTAGAATCGTTTTGATACTATGAATTGTCACCTTTGGGACCATTTTGTTTAATACGTTTGAATTTCGCTCGGAACTATTGCGTCGAGATATTACTTTGTAATAGGACTATATATATACATATATATCAAAGTTAGTTAAGTACCGCTACATCAAAATAAGATTCTTAATAATTTCTGATGCCTTCGCGGTTCTCATGCTTATGACTATTGTCAGCTCAGTCGTGCTACGATTATGGAACCTGTATAGGCTCTGAAACGTCAGCCAATAAAAAAAAAAATACGCGGGTTAAATCCGTTTAAAGTTTTTCATTCCAATAAGATTCTACCTTATAATTATCATTTTTTTTGAACATATATAATATGTGTACAACATAGATACCATGTTGTGAGATTTGCTAAGTAGAGACAAGACAATCACAACAGCGCAAGATAAATAAATTCGTGAACATTATTGTAAACGATCTTCCTTTACTCCTATTCTATTCGTAGGTAGATACATGTAATAAGAAAATTTACAGGACATCAGAATTATCTGCAAAGGAAGTAATATATAAAAGGCGAATGACCGAATGGCAGGCACTGGCCGTTGTCACTTTGTTTAGGATGCGTGTCCTGTGACATGTTCCATCTAGCACCTACTTATTGGACAGCTGCAAATTACATGAAACGTGACATGAATGTGAATTTTTGGCAGAGGATGATGCCCTTTGAGAATAAAAGTATGTAAATACAGGCCTTACTTTCTGAATTTTCACCAATATGAACGAACCACAAAGTCAATTGATTAAAATTCTATAGGAGTCTTGAGCTTGGGGTTTAAGTATGTTTGCGTAGGGGGCAAATACCCGTGTGCGTTAATGTAAAAACATTATTTTCTGCTATAGGTGTACTTACCTATAGCAATATTTTAATTGTTTTGTAGGTAATCGGATTTTCAAAAGGACGCTCTTTTTCCCGGTTTAAAGTAGGTAGGTACATATACATACTACAGTAAGTAGGCAGGGATATAATTACCCTAATTACATACTTAGGTAAGTATGTATACGATACCGAACGTAAGGTCATTTCTTGGCGATGTTAACTAATTGGGCACTATTCATAAATGCAAATCTTATATATAAAAATGAATCGCAAAATATGTTGGTAAGCGCATAACTCGACAATGCCTGGACCAATTTGGCCAATTTTTTTTTAAATGTTCGTTGAAGTCCAAGGATGGTTCTTACGGCGAGAAAAAATCGAATAATTGCCGGGAAAACCCTAAAAACAGCCCTTTTCTTTTCCCATACAAACGTTGTCCAACTAAAGTTACCTAATTTGAATTTCGAACGGGCAGGATGACGTCTGCCGGGACCGCTAGTAACATATATTATTTTCTCACCACAACCACCACCATTTTATATTCAAAATTTAGAGTGTTTGTAACTACCATTGTATACCTAATGATTTATGCAATAATATATCTTCCTTACCTACCCAATTCCGGAAAAAATAAATACGAACCAGGAAATATATATCATGAATACAATCGGAAAAGCGTTGTATTGTTATCGTAACATGAATAACTTTTTGATAAGGTTGGAAACATCGTAATGTCATTGAACTCATAAATAACTGCACCCTTTGTGATAGGCGTGGGTCCAACGGCCTTATTTACTTTATAAATTTACTCAACTAAGTTGTATACAAACGATCTTAATTATTTAAGACAGGGAATTACTACCTATAAGTAGGTATAGTATTGTCAACAAAGTGCGAGCTGTGGCAATAGTAACAGCTAGGGACCTACTTAGTTTACTTAAAAAAATATACTATTTTTTATTAAAACAAACCTCCATAGATTTTATTTTCTTCACTGCCGTTAGAAGTAGTTTTATGATAAGTATCGGTTAAATAAATTATTTTCTAATGTACAGAGTACCTATTGTTTAATATTTTTGAGTTAGGAAGTTAAGTTAAATGAAACTTTTTTTTTAATTTAATACAACCGACCTAAAGCATATCGGAGCACTGAGTATAGGACAACATAGCTGCCCATCACAATCCACTGCATCGTTCCATTAGGTGCTATATTACTGCATGTGAAAGACTTAGGTTATATTATATCTTTTTTCACTACAATCTTAGATTATGACTGTAACAATATTATAATGAACACAGAATATAAATTAAGTTACGAAATTAAAATTTAAAAATGTTTCTGTTTGGGTATGCCTAATGTACCTACCCAATGTACTTTTAAGACTTGGAATAACTTAGAAATTCTTATTAGTTTATTTAAAAGGATATATATGTGCTAAATACGTTTAATTCCTTCTGTTTTAACTTAAAAAAGTTTATTATCTAAGTAAAATGAGTTATAAATCTATTACGAGGGATACAACAGATTTAATTCACCGAAATCAATCGAAACATCATAATTATACCTATTCAGTAGAAATATTACAGTGGAAACAAAATATTTCTACACAAATTTTATTATTTATTACATGTAAATATTAGAAATGTGCCAAAATTCTTCACTTGCTTACTAACTTATAAAGATTCTCTAATAAAATTACCAATCAATAAATTCAATATGCGAGTAAATATCGTATTCAGGTCGTACTCCGACATCGATTCCACTAAACGAACTTTTGTTCGTTTTGACGTAGATACAGAATCCTTATAAAGATCTCAACGTCAAAAACTTAACTGTCCCATATTCAGAGGATAAATAAAATAAGTTATAGGGCATTGACACTAACATTCTCAAAAACACATTTTTCTAGAAAGTTGCATATAGGTATGTAGGACGTGTAAAAGCAAACTAGAATAGTATACTTCCTTATTATTACACATGACAAACCTATCTCAAGGATTTAACTCATCTAATTTTTGGTTTTCTTTTATTAGAGTTATAGAAAATCTTTGCACGTTCATACACTAGTGACGCACGCAAAGGCTGTTTACCTTTAACTTGAGTGCATGTGAAAGACTTGACAAGCATTTTGTTCCCGAACAATGGCAAAACTATCGGAGATGATGTGCATTGTGCGTTAATAATTTATTTTTAATGGGTACATTAAGCTTATGACAAAGATCGTCACGAAAATCACCCACACACGGCATCATGACGCCTTTGTACAGAAATTGACACTATTAATGGTTTAAATTAATCATAAAAACGAACTTATGTATTCATGTCGTCTACATATGTTTTTAACTAATTATATATATACTACTAGCTTTTGCCCGCGACTTCGTCCGCGTAATTTTTTACCCTGTTATGGGGTGAACTTCATTAGAATACGGATCTATATCTGAATCTCTAAGGTTTTTTAACCTATTATTGATTTCCCTAACGTTTTATGTCATAATGATTATTAACTAACACTCTTATGACCTATCCTTTGTTTTCCTAACATCATATGGATGTTTTTTTTTCCACATAATGTTTTATTTCCTTAACGTATTTCCCACTTACCATATTAATTATTCATCCTAATTCTATTCGGTTTTGGAGCCTCGCCGGCCGCTGCCACGGCAAGCTCGCTTCGCTCGCTCGGCTTTCGCGCTGTACGGTCGCAGTTCAATTAATTAGTATACTGACAAAACCTGGTTTGTTAACGTTATGTCGTAAATATACTTTGATTGAAAGTACCAATTATGACGCTTCGCCGGCCGCTGCCGCGGCATGCTCGCTTCGCTCGCTTGGATCGCGTGCTGGACGATCAGGATTCTACCTAACACTCCTCCTCGCTTCGCTCGTCGTCGTACCTAAAGGAGACCTTCATTTGCCGCTACCTTGTGCATTGTTGGGTCGCAGTTTAATTAATTAGTATATTATTAGTATACTGACAAAACCTGGTTTGTTAATGTTATGTCGTAAATATACTTTTATTAAAAGTACCGGATCTGACGCTTCGCCGGCTGCTGCCTAACACTTCCCTTATATTCGTAATAAATGGAGCTAACAATAGTTTAACATGTACAATATGCAAACTAAGTACATAACTACTTACCTATCTTACTTTCGAAATTGCATAATTTATACAGCTACCACTGAGTTCAACATTTTTTTTTAATCGGACAAAGTTTTTAAAGAAATCGTACACGTGAGGTTTAGCCGGCTATTTATTTAAGGATTGATTACCACACTTATTACAAAGATCTAACAAAACAACAAAACAATTTTACAATTCAATTCAATCCTACAAAATAAAACCTTATACCAATTACATACCTACAATATAAGTGGTGTTACGAAATAAAACATTTCCCAGTTTGCCTCATTGCCTATAATGAGATACCAGTAGGTATCCAGTAATAGCACAATATCCAGTTCCTCACAGGAGCTCGCGCGAGCTTGCTTCACCTCCGTCTCGTCCCATTCCGTCACCTCTGTTATCGCGGCTTTTTTATATATGTCAGCTTTGGTCGCGAAGAACACTTCTATTTCTCTGCGTAACCAGTTACAGTACACCAGTTTCCCCTCGCAAGTTAAACGGGGTCTGCTTACTCAGGAATATTATTAAATAGTCCTCATTACACGATCCACGGGATATTACATAATTATGCCATTTTCGTTAACACTGAAGAAATCATACACGTAACAGTTTGGGTATTTATTTAATGTCAGGAATGACATTAGCAACCGTTGCTATGCATACCTACATTATACTTTTTAAATATGTGTCAAAATCAAAAGCACTAAGTAGTAGGTATTCATATCAATTTGGAAGAAAATCTCCCTTTTAACCCCATTAGGGGGTGAATTTAAATAAAATACGAAACACGTACTCCAACAATTCTGTTAAAGAATGTTTATGTAAAATTTGAAATAGATCGGACCAAGGAATCACGTTGTTGCATACAAACTTTGCACCCCATGTTTAACCCCTTAGGGATAGAATTTCGGAATATAATATAGCCTATGTCCTTTCCCAGGCTCCAGACTTTCTTTGTACCAAATTTCATCAAAATCCGTTCAGCCGTTTAGGCGTGAAAGAGCAACAGACAGACAGACAGACAGACAGACAGACAGACAGACAGACAGACAGACAGACAGACAGACAGAGTTACTAACGCATTTATAATATTAGTAGGGATGTCCTTTCCCAGGCTCCAGACTTTCTTTGTACCAAATTTCATCAAAATCCGTTCAGCCGTTTAGGCGTGAAAGAGCAACAGACAGACAGACAGACAGACAGACAGACAGACAGAGTTACTAACGCATTTATAATATTAGTAGGGATAGACACCAAACATTAGGTACAATAGTAGGCACTAAATGAAAACAATTACTTACTTAGTCAAATTTATTTTATGTAAAATAATGAATATTTACAAGAAAGTACTTTGAGCAAACAATAAATATGTGAGTATATATTGAGTTTATATAACAGCAAACTACTGCATTCAGTATGGTGGCTTTTTCAAACTATAAGTACCTATGCGCATATTATAGAAGAGAAAGGAAAACGATTTTTTTATGCAAGTTACAAGATATCATTTATAAATAATTAAGATCTACTGAAATAAGTAAGTAGGTAGTACAAATTAAAAAACATGAAAACATAAGTTTATGTTTTCATATTTTTTTAATTTGATCATAAAAACACCAAAATGGTTATCGTTACACTGGTGGGCGGACCAAATTATAAATTCTCATTTTAATTTGGAAGTCGATTACGAAGTTAGCGCAAAAAAGTGTCGAGTGATTTTAAAATGTAAAACTTGGACGCCAGACGTTTAGAGCATCTAACTGAAATCAACCATCACCGGCACTATATATGAAATGAAATTACACGTGTCTTAAAGAAGACGTCAAAAGTTATAAATAACATCAGTATGAATAGGTTAAGTATTCTGCGTTATTATAGATGAAAACGCATCAATAGGGATACTATACAATACATTGAATAAGATACGGCGATAAGAATAGGAAAGTTTACGTCATACCTTCTCAGGAAGACGCACGTGTACCAATGTTAGTCATTAAAACGTACCTAATAAGATTTAACTAATTTACAACCTATGTCATGAAATATTTTAGATAGGTACATTTAAAAATCACATTATCACTAATTCTATCTAATTCGATATTTTATTAACATTTTCAACTATGCTTGAAAAAATATCCGTTTATAATTATGATATTGTGTCTACTTAACTACCTAATATTTTTTTCAATATGAAACTTATAAAGTGTTCTAAGTTGCGGTTTTCATAATTTGACTGCGGCGCAGTATCTCCGAGTTTATTTATAGGCCTCCGCTTCACTGGGCTATTTCCAGGGTTGCTCCTCATTGACGGCAAACCATCGATCCGGAGGGCGGGGTCTGAGGCTGCAGCACAAGCTTTGACCTAGTTCACACGCTCAATGAAGCAATGGTATGGGTAGAGATGGCACTTGAAACAAAAAATCACAACTCGAAATTCGTTACTTTTAAAAATATTAAAAAATAACACTAAAAGAATTTTCTCATACATTTATACGTCATGTATTTACTCGACATTTTAGAATGCACTTTCGTACATCATTTTATTTTTAGGATTTCGTTATGGATGGGAAGAGAATGAATAGTGTCAACCTACCTAAAGTGTAAACACACATAAAAAAACAACTGAATTGAGAACACACTCTTTTGTGTTTGCTAGTCGTATTATGAATTCTAAGATGGTTTTTCCCATATTCAGAAAAGGGACACCAAGAAACAATTACACAGTGATGTGTAATTGTTTCTTGATGTGTGGGGATAAAGTTATTTTGAGTTCATAAAGTAACAACAATAATTATTCACGATAGAGAACTAATGTAATGACGTCAAGTACGCCCACTTTTTGAGTTGCACGAGACGGTGCTCTTATTACTACTACCTACAATACAACGTCCGTTATAATTAACATAAGAAATCTTGGATTTATATGATTTTTTTAACGTGATATTCTTTAAATATAACAGTACTTGCAGTGGCTACAGTCGACTTATGATCACATTGTTTATACAAATAAAAACAAAATAGTGAACATATCTACTTCAAATTCAAGACAAAAAAACGACTTCAAAATGCGTAATAATAATAATTTATTTATTTTAAGTAACATTACACAGTTAAATTCCAAAACTAATATTAATCAATATTATATCTACCTACTAATAAGAACAAAATAAACCAAGAAGGTAATAAGAAAATCAGAGGCTGTACAAGGAATTTAGGTAATCTTTTTTACGGAAACCTTTGAAGTCTTCTTATTTACCTGACTATGTTAGCATTGAGCGTGCTCGTGACAAACATGCCTTGAATAATAGACAGGTTACTTGTGTCTCCTACCTCTAGGTCTTTGATCTCTTGATTTTTCATTATAAAACAAGATATACCTACCTAAAAATTAATGTGTAATGTAAATAGTACAATTGTCAATGGTGATGCTAATCGCGCAATCGTTTCCAAAAACGAAAAATAAAAAAAACATATTTTGCGGTTGTGTCAATTCTCCCAATCTTACAAGGACAATCGCGATATGACTGCAGCGAGTTCGGGGTCTTTGACCGCGCGACCCACTTTTCAGCGCTGACGTCACTGGTACGCCTCCATGACGTCATGCGCAAGCCTCCGCGAGCCCATTCAAAACTAGATCACAGCCTCGCACACCCCTTGCACCCTGCACCTTACCCTGGCTTCCAGATATACAGTTATAACCGAGGTCCCAGGTACATGGATTTATCACTGGAGGTCATTTCACTTCGTGTCCTCTCTTTATTTTTATTATGCTAAAGGTCGAGGGAAATACCAGGTAATACTATACAATTCGATATTACGATGGTAATCTTTGTTATTAAAGAGCTAGTAAGGTATGAAGACCTGCGGAGTGGTATAGGCGCTGAAATGCTCAAGAGATCTGTAGTCTCGGTTCCTGACATCTCGTACTACCTACACTATACATAAGTTGTTTCTATTTATATTCTGCAAAGGCAGCGTAGTGATACATGATAATGTGTAGGTACCTGAAATATTTGTGATTCAAAATGTAAGTATTAACAATTTAAATTAACTGTATATTGACCTTCGAGGAAAACTTAATAAAATTAATAATAACCTTCGAGGAAAACTTAATAATAACCTCCTGGGAACCACAATTTTTTTTTGAGGAATCTCATTTAAACCTATCTGGACCTATTCAATATTGGACGAAATATGTAAAAAAAAAATATCTGTTGGTAAATCTGGATTTTCTCAATGTCGTATTTAAATACTACATGAGTTCTGTACACTTACTATCAAAAATGTAGTATGTTTACGACGTAAGCACAAAATTATTAAATGATGGTATTCTTTATTTACTTTTGCGAATAAGGGTTATACATTTAATTCACGGTATAAAACAAATTTAAAATTAAGTAACGAGGCATTTATTTACTAATGTTAAAATTAGTAGGTAATCTTACAAATCACAGTCAGCAGATTGGCTTAATATTTTATCTAACCAAGGAAATTTAAGGTCCTCATGCTTCTCATCGTAGTAATACCTAAGTACTTTAATAAGTGCTTTGCAATGAATATAAACTACATATTTTATTTATGCTCTACTGTCACAGCTTATTATTCCGAATTTAAATTTTAAGTTTACTATTTTCGGAGTCCCGTTTAAACCTCCCACGTACGAGGGTGATGTCCTGTGTTCGACAGCAGTCTGTTAGGAGAACAAAATGCTATTGAAAGAACAACGTCGTATTGGACAAAAAGCATTGATTTTTGTCAAATATATTTAATGAACTCCATAAGAAGTATTTAATTGCGCAATGTATATATATCAAACTGTATTGTATTATAAATGTATTACATCAAACGTCTTACAAAAGCTGTTTAACGAATTTATTCAAATATAAATTGATTTTGGTTGAGGGTTGTTATGAAATTAAATTATAAAAAACGTTCATGGTGAACTCTTCTGCTGCCTTGACACCGATTCGTTGGGTCATGCTCTTTGCAGGACCAACACTCGAACTATGAAGGTTCTTGTTCTTGAAGTAACTGCAACTAAAATAGGTTTGTTCATCCGAAGATTAGATAAAGTGCACTGTTTACAGTTAAAAGAGTTTGCAATATCTACATATTTTACTGATTTTGTAATTTAAAGTTTTGATTTGTACAATATTTTTTTTTTTAAATAGGTAAGTAGTTGTTTTTACTGCTTAGTGAGTAGTGACATTTACAGGTTCAGCGCTGCGTTACTATTTACCTTTTATCAAATTTATATCTTTAATTTAAATATGGTTTAATAAATTATAAATAATCATTCTCATGATCATGTATATTTCCTCCGCAAACTTATTCGTTATTTATATTCCAACAAGGACACTGGCATTATTAGTGCTGTGTACCGTTTAATAGTGTGCTTTTTAAACCAGTTCGTGTATTCCATATCATGTACATGTCATATTATTATAATTAATACATTTTAATATCTCTTTATGCGCAAACCAGTATAGCAATCGTGTGATAACACCCTATCTGAATTTATATACCTAATAACAAAATTAGAATAAATATATTTTATATGCAGTAAGGCCTGATAGATACCTACCTACATCTGTAGGTGATTCTACGAACGTTTCAACCGCCGTCATTCCCTAAGTATCTACTTAGTTCAAAATATTGAAGAAACGAGCTACACCAATAAAAAATACGGTTTATGCAACTACATACTGTGTTCGTAAATGTTGTTAGAATTAACCGATTTCAAGTCTTATAGTAGCGGTAGACGATTAAATTTGCCTGTAAAATCACCCCTATTTTACTGTTATTTTGTAAATAATTGATCGATGACTTTCTCGTATATTACTTTCATAGGTAATTGTGCAGATACGAAAAAGAAGAAGACAAATCATCACGTCGTCTCCGTTAATCTTCCATGCGATCAAGGAACCGCGTATATAGGTCAGCGGGAGGTTAAGTCTACTGGAAATATAAAAAAATTACTCACTTCTGCATGAATAACGTTTTATAAAGGGGCACTTTTCTTTAGTTTTATAGTACATAGATGACTCGTTTCATTAGGTACGTACTAATAGGTAGGTACATTCTGGTACATATTATAAATGCTTATCCTATCTCATACTTTCTATAATATATAGATCTACGCATAACCAATTACTAACGTAATTTGTCACGAGTAGGCACTTAATCAATACAATAATGTAAATTGGTTACATATATTATACTTATTTGATAAGCTAATAAGGCCTACCCGTAAAATGTTGGTATGGACCCACGTATTGCCGTGATACGTGGGTCCCGACATACCTAAGCATGGCTGCTTTTATAGTTTCATGTTATTGGTCTCCCAAGACATTGGTGGCAAGTAACCTATTATAGTTCAAGCGTTTCTATAAATAAATTGTCCAGCGAAACCATTAGTAGCGGGGCTATAAACATGGCGCCCCTGTGGTGCAGCGCTAGACGCTCCTTGACCCGCGATACGCACGAAATATAGGACAACGAACGACCATTTAGACGAAATAACACATTTCTAAACTGCCAAAAATATCACCTATCAAGGATACGCAGCTCCACAGTTGACACGACCTAGCTCTAGTTCTTAGGATACTTACCTACCTCACCTTGCAATAAAAGCACCTACATACAACCCATTATTCCTTGAAATAACCATTAAGCGTATAAGAGTTAGCGTCAGGCACGTCTTCATTGGGCAATAACGCCGGATTAGAGTTACCTTCAGGTTAACAAGCGAAACCTTGTCAATATAAAACTATACAGCTGATATACCGAGCCGTGCGTAATATTTTTTTGACTAAAAAAGGATTTTGGAATTTGAACTCCTCTCCTCCCCTAGAAAAGAAAGTTTATTTGAATCTTTATTTCTACAATGGGTTTACTTACTTGAAAAAAAAACACGATTTCATATGCATATGATTCGGGATAAGACATGTTGGCAAAATTATTATAGAAAATATACATCATAACCTTTGTAAATACAAATGTATTGTCTGTAGGTAGGTACATGGACTATAATGTAAATAATAACATATTTCAAAATGATTAACTAGATTTTGAAATGTGTAAATATTAATTGCTAGAGTACCCGGCAGAACTCGTTCGGCAAAGCAGCGCTAGATTATTCGATAGTACCTATACATCATCTGAAATGGGGATGGACGGGTCATATGTTACGCAGTGAAAAGGATAAATGGAGCAAACAAGTAACTTTATGGTACCCAAGAGAGGAAGGCAGAAGAAAAAGGCGCCCAAAAATAAGATGGAGAGATGATATCTGCCAGACGCTGGGACCCTATTGGACCAGAGTAGCAGAGGGTAGGGCTCAGTGCAGGCGGCTGGAGGGGGCCTATGCCAAGACACACCTAATTGAGGGACATAATATAATCCAAAAATGTATTACTAAATTATGTGAATTCGGATCCAAAGGGCTTATTATTATTATAATAGTATTGAAGTGACCGTAAAATAAATAAAAACACGCTAACGACTAAAAATCCTTGATGCAGGAACGACATATTTTGCATTGAGTCACTGCAATACTTAGGTAAGCTATATATACAAACATTGTATTCAGTTGGCAAAGGCGGCGTTATAATAATAATAAGTACCTTCCAAAAATTGTAGTTAACTACAAGAAATACTTTTACTCAACAAGCTGGACATTTAGTTTGTCTATAATTATATAAGGATTCATAAGGGCGTACGTAATGTTTATTGTATTTTGCGGTATGTAAGCCTATATATTATTATTATACTTACCTACCTAATAACAATTTCTTGGTATTTCGTCTATTGTCTGTAACATAATCTTACACAATACCTAAGTGTGATTGTTTTGTCTGAGAAGACACCTCAATAGGTACTCCAAAATGATCGAATCTCATGTCTTTTAAATAATTCAATATGTTTAAGTAGTGACATTGAAAGGCATATTGTTCAAAGGTTTAGTACAATTAAAGCTTCGAAATAATATCGTGAGATTTAAGTTCGTTAAACGAAGTTCAAAAATATCACTCGATTGTTGACCTATACTAGGTCAACTATCAGTCAATGTACCGTTGGTCAACTATTCTAAAGCTCGATCATTTCAACAACTGATCATAAAAGATTTTCCTAAGAATCAAGTTTATTGCTTTAATACTTGATTGTTGTTTAATAAACCAATCCTTAGGCAAAACTTTCTTAAAATTTACAATTGACTCACAGACAATTAAATTAAATAGTGATAGTTAATGAAAGATATAATTTAACAATTCAAAACTAATTTTCTAAAGTACGTACCTACCAAGTTAATGTAAGCACAATATCTATATTTAAACGTTTGTGTTTAGTCTTGGAAACATAGAACACTGAACTTGAGACAGTTATATAAAACTGTGGGAGCAGTAAAATGCGAGTGAATGTTATTGATAAAAGTAGGTACAGTTTCTCAGGATTGTGAAGGCGATCACGTTCCGGAGCAACACGGACTACTCAGATATACCTACATCTGCATATAAGTACAACTATTAATTTACGTCAAACCTGTAAATACGTAAATATATGGTTTTTTGGTCTACATACTGATTTGACGAATATGTACTTAGAGCTACTTACAATCTTATCTGAGCCATTGCCAAAATTGGTTTATTCGTTCAACAACTTGAAGTTATATATTAATAATATTTACAATCTATCTACCTACGGTCCCCCCGACATGACGTTTTCTTTGTAGAAATATTAATACTTAGGTAACTAATATTAAGATTTTATTATAGTTATACTTTTTAGAGGGCCTTTTAGTTTTTATGTCGGGGGTTTGTTACATTTTTAATTTATTTTTTTTGTTTCATACTTTTTGTAAGTAGGTACGAAGGTACCTACTACATATTATTATTTTTAACTAATTTCTATTTTGCATGGAATTTTGTAATGTACATGTTATCCTCTTACATTTGGTACCTACCCCACTCGGGTATATTTGTCGACATTGGGCTTAACATTTACACTATTACTCCCCATAATTTTTGAACTACGTAACCGATTTTCATTGTGATTTCAATGTTGTAATGTACTCGTCACCCTCTTTCATTGGATACCCCACTCGAGTATATTTGTAGACATTTATTTTTACATCCCCTCTTTAACCCCCCCTAATTATTAAACTACTAAGCCGATTTTTATAAAACATAGCTAAGAACACTCGCGACATATACACCTTTCGAACAAAAAAAAACAGAATCAAAATCGTTTCATGCGTTAGGGAGCTATGATGCCGCAGACAGACGCACACACACACACACACACACAGACAGACAGACAGACAGACAGACACGTCAAACTTATAACACCCTGTCGTTTTTGCGTCGGGGGTTAAAAACGTCTATTGATGCACTGGTTAAATAATGGCGATTTATAAATAAATATTTATAATGTATTATAAAAAACATTCTAAAATTACGATATTATCATATACCTATCGTACATAACGATAATCGTTTTAAGGAATATCTATTAGGTCAGTTTTATTTCTTTAAACTTAATCATGAAAGTGTAGACTTAATAAGTATTTTTTAAAAAGACGTGAAAGTGGAAGCCTAATTGAATCGGCTGCGCTGATAGTACTAACTACAGGATTTGGGCATGGTTATTACATGCGAGTCTACAATCCGCCATCCTTTTGAAATTTTATCTTAAAGCAAAAAATAATAATAGGTACTTGTACCTATTTTATTCAATAAGGTGGATTGCTGGATTAATTTCTATATTAGTACCTATTTAATTCTATACATACATATATGTCTTAGGTACATCTTAGAAATGCAGGAGTCGGTTATATAAAAGTCAATGTAGATAAGAACGTCGACGTCCTGAAGAAAACAGAAATGTGAGACGCCACGTGAGTCGTATTTTTACCCCTTCTCTATAAAACGTGCTGTAATAAACAACTGATCGGTCTTTTGTTAAACACAAGTCAATTTTTTAATTACATAACTATGACCAGGTAAAGCCAGCATGAAAAGATCAATTAACAATCAACATGTTTGAAAATCAAATAAATTTATAAAGACCAAAAACCTTGCACCTTCCCCTTTTTTCATATTTTTATATGTACGGGTGTATATTAGAAGATTCAATTTTCAAGACGACACTGCCAATGTTCACCTAATGTTCAATGAAGATACGTAAATAGACCGAGGTAATTATTGTTTACTAGGTATAATACGAGATGGGCCTGTGCCGAACATATTTTCCATAATTATCTATAATCGACCAGTCTTATTCGACCAGACGTATTCTTGACGTTTAAAAAAAAAATATGCAATAATATTTTAATTACGGTTTTTGAGCACGGCTTGGTTTACCAGCTTGTAATTTTATATATAACTTATACTACACCGAGCTACATACAACGATTTCTTAGCAGTTCGGGACACATAATTGTTGAGTTAGCAACATTTAATTTAGTTTAGTAACTAATATTAAGCCGTATGTGGCAACACTTTTTTACTTTTTCTTCTCTCTCGATTATGTGGTGATGAATACACGTCGTTTCCCAATCAAATAAAGTTTTTATTATAATCGCCGCTCCCGTAAACCAGCCCTACGATATAAGGCAGCTGCCTGCACAATAATTAGGTTGCGATTACAAAAATAAAACATATTTTATGATGTATCCAGTATGATGTTTGATTTTGAACATTTTATGTCTCAATTGATCCGTTAAAGATAATATTACTTACTACATTATAATAGGTACCAATAAATCAAAGGCGGATCCTCTTTAAGCGGAATTTTACATAAATAAGTAGGTACTTACTACTTAGGTTTATAAGATTCTGAAATTTCAGTTTGTTTAATATTGTTATTACTGTAACAACTGTTGGTATTTTTCATCGAGTATGTAAGTGTAGTGTTACTATTACCTACCTATTTAATAAGTTCATAATAACATTATTATTTAGATGTATTTGCGATGGGTAACTTGTTTTATCTCCAATTATAATCTTAATGTATTCCGAATGTAATGGATTAGGTACTATAATATATATGTATATACTTCAATATGAAAGGTTTACCCACTCGTGTTCTCTACGGCGCGACGTAGTAGTTACGGCGCATCGCAGCAGTGAAATGGAAATTTCGTAAACAACTCTATATAAATAAATGTAGTCATTAATTATCTATTTTAAGATTTGCAATATTTCTCAGTGGTGTTCTGTTATTTATTTAATAGGTATATAGCTTAATAGTTTATAACTAGGTATTTATGGTGCAGGTAGGTATTATCTACATCTACCTACTTACACTAATTAATATAATAAAGAGGAAAGATTTGTAGGTGGGTTTCTTTGTTGATTTGTATTGAATAGGCTTCACAACAACTGGACCGATTTTAAAAATGCTGATGCTGTTATTTATAACCAGATGAAATATCTTCTTTCTTTATATTCTTTAAAAAATCTTTCACTATTGGAAACTACACTATTCCCAAGTGACATAAGCTATATTATATTTTGAAAAAACAATAGGGATTCGTGCGAAGCAGGGGCGGGCTGCTAGTAGGTAGGTAGGTATATTATAATGGACACCTTCTAATAAACGCTCTTTTACCTTCTTATTTATTCCTTTATTCTCATTATGCCATGATTGCCGTTTCATCGAATAGCTTATTCTGTTCATTAAACAATTACTTTCAATGTTTTAAAATACGTACCTACTTAATCAAATATACAGATCAACAGCAACTATAGTATAGCAACAGGAGCTTTACAGTACTCAAGTAGGTATATATATATATATTTTTAATATGTTTCCTTGTAGTGTTTCATTCATTTTAACTTCACTTCATTTCAATTTATCTCGCATATTTTATTTTATTGGCTGACCTTTCGGAACCTTTACAGATTCCATAATCGTATAATAACATTGAAGGCATCAGAAATTATTATCTTCTTCCTTGATTGTTAAATAATTTTAATTACCTATTTATAACATTTCAATTCATACCTATCTATCAATATCTAGGCTACAAATAAGACAACATACTATACAACAAAACTCTTTCAATACCCATAAATATCGACAGCGAAATGTACCTACATATTTTTTTGATAAAAATGTTTTTAGCAAACAGTAGGTACCTACACAGTTGCTACAATCTTGGTCACGTGTAAAAATCAATTAAAACCTCAACTCACCATACAGCTTCACTTGTGACGCTTATTGACTAGTGGCGCGGACACGGGATCTTTGATAAACAAGCTTATTTCCAACTTGTTGCCTTCAACTAAATTTTTTCATATTTGTATTTATTAGATCGATTTATTATAATATTCTTCATTAAGTATAAACAATATATATGTAACTACCAAATTGCTTACCTACCCATATCCAAAAAGAAACTGTTAAGAAATAATAATATTATTTGATAATTTTTATATAAGTAGAATTTACAAATAAGTATATAATGAATTAACGAAATCCTTTATCATTTCGCCTTAAACGCCTATGTAGATAGGCGTTTAAGGCGTCCAATATAAATATATCAAAAATATAAGGTACCTATTAATACGAAAACTACCTTGTGAACCACGCTCGGAAACCGAATTAAATATTGACATCCATATAACACTGCCTGCTCATAAAGAGTGTCTCTGTTACCACATTGAAAAAAAAAAACAACGCTCCTATTTTAATATTATGTCAAAAATCTCTCTCTCTATCAAGGTAGAAGCAGGTACGTACATTTCATGCGCTATATTATATTTAAAAAACTAGCTTCATCTACGCACGATAAGGTACTCTTCACAATATCGTTAAAAAATATAGTCTATACGATGTTATTCTAATGTAGGTACAGCTATATAATTATTATAAATATATTGTAGTTTCATCAATATTCATTAAGTAGTTTTTGAGTGAAAGAGTAACAAACATACATCTATAAATAATATTAGTAGGTAAGGAAGGATTAAGTAGATAACCAATATAGGCATAATAAATTTATTTTAAAACAAATGTTGACCTATTTTACGTTTTAACATCAATCGACCCATTCATTCATCATTCACGGTGGTACGGGAGGGGTCCGAGTATCGCAGGATGACGTCACTGTTGCGTTTAAAAATCATACACCCTCTCCGCACTACCAAGTTGCAATCCCCTCTCGTGACCTACTAACCCAAAATGGGTTCCGAGTGACGTAGGCATTTTGTACAACCCTGCTATCGTGTTCTCCTGCCTTTAGTTAGGAGCAATCAAGGATCAGGCTTCAAAACTTGTGTGAGGCGCAGGAGTCGCGTTTTCAATGGAAGGTCCACTGACGCCAGGTACTGTCGCCACTACAGAGACCTCAGAATGTGTGCGTCAGGAGCTATATTTGTTCCTCTTAGCAAGTGGCCATGGCCTGTTACAGAAATATAATATCGTATTGCAGTATATCCTCGGAAGAACCTTGAGTATTGGAACTCTTCAGTCTTATTATAGATTTTATTAATTAACAGGGCCAACTCGATTAGATAATAATTTATTTGCATAGTGTAGTATTATTATAATACGCTTTTTGCACGCAGCTTCGCATATGTAGATTTATGATTTTACCCCTTCAAACACGTTTTTTTTTAAACTTTTCCTTCAATGGGTTTACTTGTAACGTAGGTAGTTACAAGTAACCCCATTGAAGGAAAAGTTTCATACATACTGTCACCTCACATTTACTATAAGGTGAATTTCCAAAAATAAGAAATTTTGATTTCAACGTCTCTGGTTTCTAGATGTAGTAGCTGTTTGTAGCTTGCAGTAGCTGTAGCAGTGTGCTTGGCTTCGGTTAGTCCATCATTTAGTTTGCCTTTTACATAAGTCCATCGACCTCTTAACCCTAACATATCAACTTAATTTTGTAAGAGAAGTCCTACGTAAAGGGGTGTTTAACTATAATCTTATTGACACCGTCATCCGCATATATTTACATATTGAATTTTCGACTCCCCAGTGACGCAAAGCTTACCTACCTTGTCATGTTTAGTTTAGTTTTAGCTACCTGAACAGAATTTCTTGTAGGTATCCAATGTTAGATTTTTTACTTAAACACGTCATACATGCAAATGACGTAAAATAGATACGAGTAGGTATATTTTATAACAGCATATAATATTGTAGAGCATAAATATAATGTAATTTACTTATCTACGTCATATTTTTAATGTTCCTAAGAGCCAAGATTAAAACATGCACTACTACTACACGATAATTAACTTCGAAAAACTTGGTTCATCTGTCGGTAACACTTACAGTTGATTTAGTCTATCGAGCATAATGATGTTCTTGGGCATAGTAGGCGTTACTAAAGTAGTGTTTGACACTTAGTACGATAATGGAAACGAACATGAAAATTTTAATCGGCCAGTGAACTGAACAAAATGCTGTGAGCCCTCATAGCATTTTATTCATTGAATTTGATACCAAAACTGTATTAAATCGTTCTCTAAAATTTAAGTTATTTTTAATTAATAGAAGAAAGTTACGAATAGGTACTAAGACTAGGTACCTGTATCAGTCAGGTACCTAGTCTTAGTAGCAGGTAGTACTTCAAATAACTATACCCAAAAATGCTTAACTTATAGATTTACATGTAAATCTAACAATTTAGGTTAGGAATTATCTGTATTAACACCTACAGTTAATACACATAATTCTCCTTTATTTAGAAAAATAGGTACCTACCTACTTTAGTAAGTAAATCAGGCATTTCCCCTCATTATATTGTACTATCACAAAGACAATTTGTGGCAGTACTATATAAGTAGGTAGTTATATATATTTATGAAAAAATAACAAACCCTGAGTTAAATTTAGGTATAATGTATATACCTATCATACATTTCTCTTCATATAGCATAATAAATGCGACATATATGTATTATGTAACATGTAACGCATGGTAACTTAATTCTATGAAATATGCATTTAAGACTCTTTGGTTTCGTTTTTGTTAACACATTAGTCATATTTAAACCTACATACTTACCTATAGCACTTATAGATAACTCTTTACATGAATGAATGTTTCGTATGTCCTTCTCCTGGTTCTAACCTAAGTCACCATCAATTATCAGATCACATGCTTTAAAAATCAATATCGTTTGTTCAGCTAAAATTGTGATCAATGTATTTTTTTATATGACAGAAACGTTTATGCTCACGTTTCGCAATGTCGTAGGTGTAATATGGTGGTGCATTTGACTGGTGCCCATCACTTCATAATGAACTCGCTTGTGTGGGCGCCCGATGGACGGTACGCCAAACTGTATACCTACTAATTGCATTAAATACACCTTCATTGGCGTTGGTTCAGGAACACTCGCTGATGCAGTGTTATTATCTCAATTAACAAGTATCTGTCCTCGTAATAACAAGGACAGTACCTAATAACAAGGAAAGAACGTTTAGATAGATTGCAAATATAGGTAAATGAGGAGCGGTCCTCCCGACGTGAAGTTTTCTTTGTAGAAATATTGATAGGTACTTAGGTACCTACCTAATATTAAGCTTTTTTTATGTCGGGATTGTCATTTTTTTTGTAAGTAGTAAGTACTTGTCTGCGATCGGCAATCACTGCCAAATATTATTGAATTCGAAGTGGTATTATTTGTTGATTGTGTATAGCAGGGGTAAGAATAATGGGATACAGTGCGGAGAAGGTTTGTAGTCAAAATACTTTGATAATTTTCTGATATTTTATTAAATACGAAAACCTAGCTTAATGTAGATACAATAAAAATGACTTATATCTAAGTGGTGTAATATTTGACTACTTATGTAGTTAGTATACATTAATAACATTAGTTTTTTTAATTCTGAACATTACATAGACAAAGTCTACATTACACACTAATTCGGAACTTTTTAAAGTGAAAGAGACTATTATTACATGTTTTTATAATCAGGTGTAATATTTACTATTTTAGATAGGTAATAATAATTACAACGTAGATTGTAGGTATCGTATGCAAATGTAGATCGTACACAACAATTTACACAATTCATAAATATATAACCCAACCAGCAAAATAGTCGTATAAGCAAGGCTTTTTACAGCTAACGATCGAGAAATAGTAGTAAAAAGGAGATAAAGATGCCAAATCATTGTATAAAAGATCTAGACGCAACTATTTAGCATTTTCTCATTTTAGCTGGTAAACTCTGTCGACTAAACGTTCACTCCACATGTTTATAGAGCGTTTATTCCATTATTGTATAATAGTACCAAGTTTCGCTTTTATACAACGGTAAGTTCTAAATTGACTGTATAACTGCTTCGTATTTTCTAAATAGCTACAAGAGGCGTCTTTACAGCACTGTCCTTCGACATAATTCCTGAGCTAGCATTATAATGTTAAAAATGCTGCTTATATGACAAAATAGCTTCTCAGTAACTCTTAAAGTACTAAGTGTAGTATAAAATATATCGATTCTCTATTACAGCACTTGTCGCGAGAAAGATTTTAAAGTGATTGTTATAACACCTACAGCAATTCTAATGCACTTTTAGGGCCACCATGCAGCAAAAAGTAACATAAATGATCTTTGAAATCTTTTACAACACCAAATTCTAATTACATCTGTTTAATACGTATCGTGCTGAGGCTCACATATTCTAGAAAATGGATTATGAACAGTGGAAGAAACTCAAAAGAAGATGTGAGATGATATAAAAATGAAACAGTACTTAGGTACTTAGGTACTTTGTTTACAAACACTGCGGATTTATCATATGCAATAAGGAATCCAATATTGACAGTAATGGCGTCGGTATAGTAATGTAAATGTGATATATTTTCTATTTTTCAACTAAAGGATGAGTAAAGGTCGTAAGATGGCAAACGTTTTTCTATAATGGCGAAATAACTCCTTTTAATATTTTATTTTTTTAAATGATTTTACAATAACACAAAAATAAGGAGACCCATTAAAATTTTAACTAGAAATATAAGGTAGTTAATCGACAAATAAAATTTCGCATTGAAATTTGGTGTCTTACATGAATGATAGCTAACACCGAAAACCAATTATTTTAAAGAACATATTATAATATGGCTACCATTCAATTTCAATAGTTGTTAAGAAAAAAAAAAATCACCCGTGCATCACGCCGCAAAGAGCTGGAATACTTAGTTCTATAAAGCTCGCTTTTTGCGATTAGTCCACTAAATAGCTGAGTAAATGCGATGCAGTAGCTGTCACAGCACTATTAAGTCGAGTAAAAGCAACTTCATTGCATTCAACCGACATATAAGTCGATTAAAGGTGAAATTATTGCTATTATAGAATTAATAGTGCCGTATGTCGCTTTTTCTCGACTTTTATGGCATTATTTGGGTCCTAACTCAACTATTTTACGACAGTTATAGCATTTTAAGCTGAGTAAAATGTGCCCTTTTTGGGTCGAGTAAACGTTTCCAGATCTATTTCTCGACAGTTTAAAGTACCTTTTCTCAGCTTTAAGTGGAAATAAAAACGTGCTCTCAACTGTCATACGACTTAGTTTTGCTACTTGGGAAACTACTGGTTGTCTTAGTATCAGAATCTGAAAGGCACTATGCTTGAATAATAGGAATATTAATATTTAAATTTTTACCGTATACATTGTTGACATACTAATGGATCTTGTCAAATTCAACCAAGTTATAGCAAACTGAAAAGTTCTTGAACCAGCTGGATAAAAGTAATAAGAATATCCATTGCGTTCGTTTTATACTAAGGTGTGATACTTAATTGCGGAAGCATCAGAAATGATTAAGTCTTAGAAATTTTGACATATTTAAAAAAAGGTATTATTGGCTATTGGTGTTCTAGAATGAAAATGTGTTTCTTAATTTGACAGATTATGTATAGGTAGGTACATTATTTTTCCATTCATTACGGACCCTCAAAATTCAAATCGGTTTGTCACAGTCTTATTGTTACTTATCTATAGTTAAACGAGTCATAGCACAAAGAGCAGCGCGTGGGGCCTTCAGCTCGCGAGGCTCCCAGCATCGTCTCAATCTTGGTCCTCGAAGGCGACAATACGTCAGCTACTCTCATCTATAATTCAGCAATTAACTACTGATATGATAAGAACTTGTCTCTCTAGCGATATTTAGACTACGTATTCATAAATCTTAACCAGTCTTGATCTCCGTCCGTGTTCGCTCCATCATAAGGTACACAGGTGTAGGCTTCTAATTTATCGGTTAAGTCCCGATGATGCACAGTAAACAGCATGTCGGGGAACTCTTTGGGTTGGTAGGCCGGAGAGGCCCCGCACATAGGTGTATGTGACTGGTGGTCGGAGAATACGCTTTGGCTGAGTTTGTTTCTTGGGTTGGCGCTGACGTTCGGTCGGGGAGCAGGATTGAGATCGCGATGTTAAACTAAGGCTTTGAAAGACGCGGCGTAAAGAGACAGTGGAGCGATGCCGACGATGCCGGTCGGAGCTGTCGCTACCGGAGTCACTGGCAGAGCACGATGAATGGTCATCTCCCGCCGTTCGGCTCGGTTCATAGCTAACACTGTCGCAACTACTAGAACTTGCTAAAGAGTCGGCGTCTGCCGCTCTCCGTGTGAGCCGCCTGCTAAGAGCTCGTAGCAATCGGCCTCCGCGAGGTACTGCAATGGGCTCCGTCATCTCTTCGACTGGTGGGCACACGACAATTTTCGGTGTTACTGATTCACGCCGAGTATTACTTTTCGGTGCCCGTTGATCTACTTTTACTGGTAGATCGCCGACCAGCTTGTCACTCTTCACAAAATTTACTTCTAGTTTATTTTTCATGAGTTCAATAAATTCACTACTTTTCACTTCCAAACACTTTTAGCAAATTTCGTTTGAGGAAATTTGCTGATGTCTGACGAATGTTGTTGATATTCGAAAGTTTTCCGATGTCGGTATGGTTGCAAGAGTAAAGGTCGCTTCACGAAGCTGTGTCACGAACTGTTTACAGACGGGCTGGAGCTCTCCTTATAAGCATTTACCCGGGGCATGCGCAATGGCGGCCCGGACTAGCCATGCATCCGCACACGTCCGCCGCACGCCTGCTGCGCTGCTACTCGATGAACACCTTGAAGCGAAGGTTGTTCTAATAATTAATTTATCGTTTTGCAGAAAAAAAAACAATTAATATTTACTATATTAAAATGTATGCTGTGGTGATGTATGATAAAAATATATTAAAATATTGAGTTGGGTATATTTAAAACTATTAGGTATATGTAATCTGTGGAAGTTAAAAAAACGCCAAAAATAAGCCTAATGTAGGCACACTTTTTGTTGGCATCACTTACCTACGATTAAACAAGGTTCCGAGTTGAAGCATACAATAATTTCAATTCGCGATATGTAGTAGGCACCTACGCGAAACTGAGAATGAAGTTTTAAAACTTAGGTAAGCGTTACACGTGCTAACTATAAATAGATGCTGATGCATGTACAAATAATTTATAAAGCTAGTTATCAATATGTTTCGAAATTTATCAGTGATGTTCGGCATTGTGAAATAAAAAGTACTACTTCACCAATTCATTAAATGCCGTGATTGCCATCGAGTTAGTGCTCAAATAAAAATGTTTGGTTACATGATTTCTGGTGAATTGTATAAATTATATTAAGCACAAAAAATATCCATCAATTTATATTAAGTACCTACTTATCCTTAAAACAATCACACGGAAGCATCATTACTTCAAATCGGATGAACAAATGTGACTCTTCGCTTAAAAAAGTTCGGAATCACCTGGAATTAAGTAAGTTTATCAAACAAATTATGGATACATAATTTACATTTAGACGTCTGTTTTATAAACAGTGTTGGTTTTAGTAAATAGACTTTAAAAAATATCTTTAATACGTGATATTAGACTCCTCTCATAAGATGATTAACCATTCCGCAAGTTACTCAGTAGATAATACTTTTTCTAATGATTTCTGATGCCTTCGCTGTTATTACACATCGGAATAAAACATCTGTAAACGGATTTAACCCGCGTATATATCTTTGAATGGCTGATATTTCGAAAAATTTACAGTTCCCATATACTACGAAACTGACTTTTGCGTCAGAATATCGTTAGCTCGTCGTGCTACGAATATATATTTATTGTTTCTGAGTTCATATTAAACAAGCTGTAAAACTAAAAAATGTATAAAGGTAATATTACAATAATACGTATGAAGAACCAACACAGTGAATGGAATCATCCATTGAAATTTGAACTCATTCACAATAAGACATTTCATAGATGAAAGCTTCCAGAACAATCCCTTGGGTTCTTTATCATTCAGGACGACTTTTGAAAGTTCATTTTCCTGAATAATTATGTTTAATTTCTAACAACACGTGTGCACGTGAGGTATTATTTAAAACGGCCATTCTCACGCTTCATTGTTTTTAAATAAAACGCCTACTGGCTTGAATGGAGCAAAATAGACACAATACAACTGAAAAACAATGAAGTGAATTCTCACAGGGTCTTAAACAAAACCTTTTAGACGGTGGTCAATTGGAGACGGTTCTTGCCCTGTCTTCTTATTGACCTTTAATCACAATGAGTTATTGAACTTCCATTGACACACTGTTAATAGGCAATACCTAATAAACGAACTATATTGTATTACGATACCTACTTAGATTTGGACACAATATTACTAACAGCGACAAAGCCTTTAAAATATCTATTAGAGATTTTTATTCTTATTTGAATAGCCTCTTCAAGACATTTTCCGTATTTATTTCTTTGTGGCATCATTAGGTAGAGTAGGTATGCTTTAGGTAAGCTCCACTGTTACTAGGGCAGTAGGTAGATAATGATATAATTTGTAATTCCTCGCACACAATCTATTTGAAGAGCGAATTATATCAATAAAAATATCTAACAAAATTACCTCATACATATAAAGTAATTTGTTATTTTTTAACTATAATAACCACCCCAATAAAGTAGAAATACTGTCACCTAAACGCATACAATAAAAACATTCGAATCGTTCCAGCCGTTTAGGAAAAGTAAGTGATATAGGTACACACGTACATTTGAATTGTACATATAAATATATTAAGTGGGTACTAAATTAGCTCTATACAGTGATAAAACAGTCTGTAATAATTAAATTAAGCTCGTATATTAAGGTAATAAAGCATTTCATCGATTGCTGTGATTCTATTAGACTTATGAGAAATCATATGTAGGTACTTTTCCGATGCTTACTAGGCTCCTTACAAAGGTAAACCCATACAGTAAGCGTGATTGACTGATAAATCCTTTCGGAATAAAATTTACGTAAATTTCTGAACAAATGTATGCTACTTCTTGCAAATGAAGGTGTAATTTAAGCACGGTAGTAAATGCTGGGAACTCTAAAAATATTCTTGAAGAAATAAATTAAACCAATCTTTGAATAAGTAGTAAAATAAGAATATTATACATTTTTAACAGCTTTATCAAATCCTGTAAGTACGTAGGTATTCGTATTTCATATAGAAATTTCCCTTACTATTGTGATACCTATAGGTACCTTCATATAAGTGTGTTATAAAAATAAAACAGTTTTATAGTTATTGTTTTAATAGCAGCATGAAAAGTGAAAAATCGTACAAAGGTAAATCAATTAATTATTGCAAGAAAATCATGTAAAGGGCAGATCGATCGTCATTTTTCTGCTTTTAGCGGAAATATACCGGAGCTGGTAGAGCGGAATAGGCAACGGGTGCGCCGGCGTAGGAGACTGCTGGAGACACGTATGAAGGAACGTTAACAGATGCAGCTGCAGGGTACGCGTAGTCCAATCCAGAGGAGTAAGCCAAGAATTGAGGCTTGGGGTTCGGAGCGGCGAAGGCCACGGCCAGGAGAGCGAAAAGAGCGACCTGAAAAGGAAAAAGTCATATAACTTAGACTGAAACTTTGTTGCAATTATTAATGCTACCGTTAAATGCTAGATATCGTTATTACCTAAATTAGATATTGTAATCACTGTAAATTGTGTCTACTGAATAAACTAATTCTTATTCTTATAAATAAATACTTTCCGGATATAGAAAATAATACTATAAGTAACTATTTTTCTATAACCTTTGAGAAGATATTAATTACGGGACATTTTAATAATTGATACACGTATTATACCTACTCATTCAAATTAAATTAAGTAATGCTGTCATCAAACTTACGATTTTGGCGAACATGGTACTGGTTGCGATACAGTGCACAAACTGAATCATACAAATGTCCAGGAAACTAAGCATTATATATCTTAATTTTAACCTTGATCTTTAATGTGCCTACATGATCTATTTTGACTGAAGTCATAATAATATAGCACAACGACAAAGCAAGGGCATAATGTGGTTCAATGATCTTCTTTACAATAGAAACTAGGAGGTGTCCACATCCTGACTTGCCTAAAATGTAATCAGATAAAACAGCTTTTTATTATGGATTTCTTTTCGCTAAATGATATTTAACAACTTAATTAGTAAAAATGGTTTCATCTAAAAATGTAGGAATTTTATTCTATAGTGGTTGACCGAATTTTCGTACATTCCTTCTTCTTTTCCAAATGTTGCTTTATAGTGCTATGCTATATCATGTTGCTGTGTGGTGGTATATTATCAACAAATAAGAACGAATCTCTTTAGATGATAAATCGTATACATAATTAATCGTTTTAAAGTGTATTTTATTAATCTTCTTTCATGTGGCGCTTAGTTTATTTCGCTTATTGATTTAAATGTACAATCCCACAAATACCCGGTAATATTTACGAAAAAGAATATAGGTAGACATTAGGACTTTCCTAATGGGTAAATGTGACCAGTATCGCCAGTATCGTACATCATACAAATATACAACAGACTATAAAATAAACGACCCATAACTATATTCGTCTTGAGTACCAATTGCGAGTTTGTTTAACATTTTGAGAATTAACAAAGGCAACCTAATTGCTAATGCTGGACTCGTCTTCATTGCGTTTGTATGAGTTCATAATAATTTACATTTGATCCCCACTGAGACGATACACGTAGTTTTTCTGTTATTGTTCCAAGTACCCCAAGGACGAAAACTGCCTATAAAAGTAAACGGAATACTAAAAATAACTACAGTCTCAATTCAAAGGTAAAGAAGATCAGGGAGAAATCAAGTTCATTGAAAAAACAACCTACTCCAAATAAGCAAATTATGATTGCGAAGTTGGTGAGTGATAATCTTAATTCCTTGAATTGTTTATTATAACAAAACAGGCGATGTTCTAGAAAATATTATTGAAATATACATAATCCTTTTGAATAATATTATATAGAACTTTGTGTATTATTTAATCTGAGTAAGTACCTCCCTATTCGTCAGTAATCGTTGAAAAAGTTTTTATAAAAACAATACAATAAAATGCTCCATCAATGTTTATCTAAAGGTCAGATTTCTTGTGATGTGACAAACAAGTAGCTCGTATCTCGGAGGCTGTATCATATACCAGGATGTATTTTTTTTTGTTGATGGGTATCTCATTTGGAACGTATAAAAAAATAAACAATACTGAGCTATGTATTCCATGTGGGAAGGAAATAGTCGTACGCGTCAAATTATAAACAATCTTGTATAAGTAGTACCTATTCATTTGATTACTAAAATATTTCCGAATGCATAATATGAATTTAATTAGATATCACCCCCTTTCGAGATACCTGTAATGAGATGAAATAAGATGTGAAACCTATTCTCTTTTTAAACAAGTAATGTTGTACAATAAAGTAATAAATATGTTTATTATATACTTGCAATAATATGCAATACCTACCTTTAGGTCTATTAGCCAAGAACCAATTATCGACAGCGGAAAGCGAAAAAGTAATATGTCTTTGGAAAGCATTTTATTTCTCCGTCAATCTGTCCAGGTTTCATGGCTATTACTTTTTTGACGCATAAGCATTGTGAAATTTTTTCGATAATTTGATTCTTTAATTAGATAGGTAGGTAAGTACCTACTTAAAAGACGCATGTTTGACGTTTCTGAAAGAGTTGTTTGCTTCAGCTGCACTTTTTTATGTTTTAAATTCTATACGAAGTCTCATATCTACCTTTATATTCCACTAGCAGTCCACCCCGGCTACGCCCGGATTCCTTTTTTTATAGCCTATGTCACTCGGGAATAGTGTAGCTTTCCAACAGTGAAAGAATTTTTCAAATCGGTCCAGTCGTTTGGGAGCCTATTCAATCTAAACAAATAAACGAACCTTTCCTGTTTATACTATTAGTATAGATAATGAAATGGATTTTCCAGTAATGTATGTTTTCTTCCAGGTATTTGTCTTTGCCGTCTTGGCCATGGCGTTGGCTAAGCCTCAGTATTACCCTAGCTATGGGTACGGCGGCTACTCCTCCGGATACCCCAGCTACGGTTACGGCTACAGTGGTTACTCCAATCCGCTCTCCTATAGTGGTTACGGCTCTTACTTTGGCTCTCCATACAACTACGGATATGGCTACTACTGAACAGCAAGAACAATTTTGGAAAATTATTTCATGATTAAGTTTATAATTTATGTATAGTTATGTATGTGTCATTGAGTAGGTACATTTATCTCTTCCTAAATGGTATTATATAAAATATTAAATACATATAAAACAAAATAGAACTGTTTATTATTTTTAATCAATTTACTACCTTATTGGCATAGGTATTGAAGTATAAATATATATCACAAACTATGCCCTATGTTTTCGTACTTTGTTAGGGTTACAAAATCAAGGCATGATATTCCTCCTGCAAAGACGTAAACTTCATTATACTCATTGCGTGTGTCCCCATGTTAGTACCATATAAGATGGGTGTCGTTGAGTCACGGATGTTGATTGATGTCGTATAGGATTGATAAGCTACTTTGGGAGGTGAATACTTGATTAGTTTGAAGATCAAGGACACTTTTTGTTTAGATACGACAAGTGCCAGTACCGGGGCGTGGTTGATCTCGTTCGGTATATAAGCTCCTGCGAATATTAGGGAAGTATCACTTGGACATCAGTACAAGACGACATCAACATGTTCTTCAAAATCGTAAGTAATTTCAACTTGTTACTCAAATACTCACACTAATGCAATATGATTTGGAAAGGATTCATTTGTTGTTTTTAAAACATATTGATATTTTTTTCACTTTCGAGACACTCAAATTACTTTTAGGTAGGTAGGTAGAGCTATTACCCCTTAATGCGTAATTAGTACGTAAAGCTGGACTGTAAGTACTAATTTAAACATGTGTAAATAAATAAATTACCTATTGAATTAATGAAACGAGCAACAGCGGATATGTTATCGTTTGAGCCCCAAGTCGTGACGTCAGAGGCTCTAATCCTATGCAGTTCACTGGATAGGGAAAAATCACTGACATATAGTAACGTGTAAATTTTATAAATAGACTCTTACGCTTGGTGACTGCTAGTGACATTTAACTGGGATATAGCAAAACTTACTGGTAATATAAATCACTAAATAAATGCGAATGTTATTATTGTCTGTTTATACCACGCTTATATTACTGAACTAATTCGGATGAAAGTTAGTATGAAGACAGATTGAATCCCGAGAAAATTGTCCCTTACATTGGAGGCTGACAATGGGGGTGAAATTTATTATGGGACTGCGTTAATTGAATCATTATCTATTTCTATCCGAGGATGAAGTCGTAGGTAGAAATTACTTCGTCCTCTAATTATAAAGGGATGGTATTTGAATGTAACATACAATATAAACGTAATATTTTAAACATAACCATTGAGTAGGTATCTAATTCATAAATTGGAATAATAATAGTAGTCAAAGTATTTTTTAATCATTTCTTTAAAACCATTAATTAAGATTAAAATTCTTATGGTCTGAGATATAATATAGAGATATACTTTGGAATAAATGTGGTAATAAACATCGAATTTCATAATAACTTGTTACCTACTACCATTTGCAACATATTGTTTGTATAAGGAGGTTATTTGCGTAGGAAAAGGCTCTTATGTATAATAGCAAATGACGTCACATTCTACGACGCCTTGTTTTACACTCTTAGACTATAACTAGCTAAATTCAGGAATAAGATGTGGCTAATCATAGATCAATATTAAAATAATAGTGCAAGACGAAGGAAATTAGGTAATCATTAGCTATCGTATTAATATTATACATTATGATTTCTGATGTTTTTGCGGTTATTACGTATTAAATAAAATTATTATATCGAATTTAACTCATGCATATAAATTTATACTGACGTTTCTAAAACTTTACAATTCGTAGCCGATTGAACCGACGATAGTTTAGCAGTAAATTTATTTTAAATAATGCACCTTATTTATTATATATTTTTCACAGTTTGCCTTCCTCGCTCTCGCGGCTGTGGCTTTCGCCAGCCCCAAGCCTGAACCCCAGTACGTCATCAATACTGTGGGAGCAGTCCCGGCTGCCGTCGGTTACGCTGCTCCTGCCCCGGTGGCCTACTCTTCGCCTTACGTTGCTGCCCCCGCTGCTTACCCTTACGCGTACTCTGGATACTACCTGCGTTAAAAATATAACCTGCAGAACTGTGCTCGAAAATGGATACTGTAATGCCCAATGATTTTTAAATATATTTTTTTTGCCTAAGCACTTATCTTTTATATTTCTTATGTTTAATACCAAATGACAACAGCACCAAACGATTACAAAATTGTATGGATTTGAAGTATCCACGCAAACGAAACGTCACGTAGCGAGTTTTCGTTCCCGTAGGTATGTCATTTGTAAGTATACAATTTTGGTTTCGTTCCGATCGGTTGCTATTATAGATTGTCACTTGTATAGAGGTTACGGGCTCCTAGACAAGTGACAATCGATAATAGCAGGGTTTTTATTGTTAGCATATGGGTTATTTTGAACCTACCCACTTTGTTTATTTGCTATGATAAGTAGGCGATATGCGTACCTACTTATAGTTTATTTGAATAGTTATTAGGAACTTGAATAGTTGCAGATTATTCTCTTCATAGGTCTGTGGGAGTATGACATTACGAAGCATTTATACGTTTTATTTGCGTCACCACGCGGAAGTGTAATAACTACATAATATATACACCTATAATATATATACCTAGGTGTTTAATGCATACATTTAATGAAAGGGAATTGCTTCAAATAAAACATGTCATACCTATGGTAATTGGTCTTATGAATTCGATAGTAAAATTTTATCAATATTTAGTGATAGATAAAATTTTATCAATATTTTATCAATATTTAGTATAGATTTAGTTCGTCTTTGACATTTATTGTATAATTATAGCGGCCACATACATAATAGGAAATTATACTTACACACATACTTTATACATTCGGAAGTAACGGGATTATTATGTACATTGCAAATTTGACCGTAATATATTCACCATGCACTAAAATTTGTTTAACATTAAGTTTTATATTATCTAATTAGCCGATTGGTTAAAAATAAAACATTATATAGGCGGAACGGTAATTTATTGCATCTTTATTTAAGATAAGGTCGAAATCAATGCCAATGAGTTAAAAAACCGATATGTCAGTTTCACAGATACTTTGTGTAAGTAACGGGAGCGGCCGGGTAGTAAGCAGGGTATCCATAGGCCGCTGGGGCGCTATAGGTCAGCGGGGCCGCCGCGTAGGGGGCATGGTATGCCAAAGGAGGGTTGTAGATGATTGGTGCCTGGAATGCGCCCGGCTGCGGCGCGGGCGCAGCGAAGGCCATAGCCAGCATAACAAAGAAAAACAGCTGAAAACGTAAACAAGAGTTAGTGAAGTCGTACCTAAGCTTTTTTTATCCCCAGATGTACCTATCTACATCGTTGCACTTAATAATAAAAAATATACTTATTATTAAAAATAGAATCCACTAAGTATATACTTAATACAGTTGATTACAGTATTTTGGTTAGATTACGAGTAATGTTATCTGAAAAGTAATTCGCTTAAAGGATCTGTGAATAGGGGTAATCTAAGTAATTTCTCTTTTTTTTTTCGTTTAAATTATGAATTCTTACAGTCATGTGTTTTATTTTTCATTATTAAAATTATTAAAAACATATTGTCTGTAATTTCAAGAAATTATACACAATTTTTTTTTTTAATTTGTTGTTTTGACGACTAAAGAAAAAACCTATTTTGATGATATACCTAATATTTAAACATTGATATTTTGGTTTAATTTTCATCTAATAATTTGTAATTTATTTAATTTAATCTAATCTAATCACTAGGAATAGCTCAAAGGTTACTGGAATATCATTTTAGGATAAGTCCGTTATTATTCATAGCCATTTATGTGCATTAAACTGTTAACACTGGTAACGCAACTCTGGAATGACGTTAAATAAAAATGTATTTTATGACACCTTAAACATTTATAAATAAAATATGAAATAAATAGGCGTCCGGATAAACAAAAGTTAATACCTACTTTATTAAACTTTAGAATAGTCTGTTATTGAAATTAGTTCATATATTCATAATATACGTTTTTAAATGTATTAATAATTGTTTTATAGTATATGTATTATGAAACAATATTATTACAAAATATTAAATATCATAGGCGTCAAAGATTACTCAATAAAATATATAATTGGAATTAAACAACTTTAACGGATTTAACTCGCGTATTTTATTTTTATTTAAAAAAAAAATCGTTAAAGGTGTTTCATTCCAATGTATGACCGCGAAGGCATCAGCAATTAAAAATTATAATTCATAAAATCCCCTAAAGTTTTCTCTTATGAAGAAATTATTAGGTAGGTACCTAAAAATCGTATATACATTTCTTATTTGGAGTTCAAATTTTCCGTAAACAATACGCGTCTCATTACCCTGGTTTAATATCTCATAAATATTCTGAACATTTCTAAATTCTAAATAGTTAGTGTTACCTCCGAAATAATGACAAACGTTTAAATAGCATACCTACCTATATGTAAAACAATTTACATTAAAACATACAGCTATTGTTTACAATGAATACTAAAACTTACCAGCTTGTACATGTTGCTAGGGAGACTTCGAATAGACAGGGTGGAATGATACCCTACTAAGGTCCGGCTACCTTTTTATACCCTGCCCACGTATCCTATCCAAGAATGCAAATTATAGAAGCAACGACCTCTACATCGAACAGGCGCAAAATAAACTGTTTCAACGCAAATGCCTGCCAAGAACCGGGAATAAAAAAAGTATAATATTATCTGTCTCTAAAGGTTAGCAGTATAAAGCAACTATACCCAACAGGTTACTTGATCTATTTGTTACCAGATGTGCTTTAGTATAAATGAAATATCCCATGATATGAAATAATAAAAAAAACAATAAAGATTATACTAAACTATAACAATTAGGTAAACTACATTGATAATTAAATAAATAATATTTTTATATTAAAAATTCATCATTTTATTATGCCCATAATAAATTGATTCTTGTGCTAAAGTACAATCAATTTCTAAATGGGAAATATATTTTATAATTTGAATCACGAGGGCATTGAACCTCTTACCTATTAAAAGTGTTCTGAAATGTCCTTTGTTTCTAAATATTTCCTTTAAAATTAATTAAATTTCCTATAGCAGAATATTCACTCACGAGAGGATGGCGATTGCTTTATATTATGATTAGGCTTCATATTTTCCCCATTTTTTAAACATTTTCCACTGTTTCTTCGCTCCTATTAGTCGCAGCGTGATATTATATAGCCTAAAGCCTTTCTCGGTAAATGGTCTATCCAACGAAAAATTAATTTTTGAATTCGAACCAGTAGTTCCTGAGATTAGCGCGTTCAAACAAACAAATATACAAACAAGCAAACTCTTTAGCTTTATAATATTAGTATAGATTTCGCAAAAATGTTGTAGTAACGATAAATGCAAAAATTGTTAAACGATTAATACTTACGTATTAACGTTATTTTTTGCATTTTATTGTAGGAAACAAATGAAATTTATTTATGGTATAAATTTTTACACCATAATATCAAATAATCTTTTTGTCATCCAAACTATTTTACTAGTTAACCACATGTAGACGTAATTACTTCATTAAATTTCATCGGATGTTGACGACAGGATTGGTGTAAATTTCTGCAGTGGCTATTAGTAGGTAAGGTGCAAATAATTTTCTTTTATTCTGATTACATACCCGTATTGGATTAGTGGTCGCTATGTAAGAAGCTAGAGGTTTTGTTGATAGTAGAAGAGTGAAAATTTAGGGATGTAGGTAATGTTTTAATGCAGAATCATAAAAAAACAACTTCGGGGTGAACAACCCTTAATATTTACTGTTATAAATATATTTTGGCCGATTCTCAGGCCTGTCCGATATGCACACAAATTGAGGAATTTGGCAACAAACACCGCGACACGATAATTTTATATATTAGATAATCTTATGTGTCCCTATACATAGAAATAAAAACAACAATAAGTGATAATATAAATAAAATTCATATTATTGAAATATATTTAATCAAAATGAACACAACATTTACACTACCTACCTAATAAGTATTTTGCTATTGAGATAGCCAAATCGGCACAAGATCTCACACAGTCATAACCTAACCTATTTTAAAAGTTTCGACGATTGGTAAGAAATATACCAAAACGTATTTAACTTGCGTATTTTATTTTATTGGCTGACGTTTCGTAGTTATTTCATTCTAATGTATAATAACCGCGAAAGCATCAGAAAGTAGTTTCATTGATGTTAAATCAAGATTAGGTACGCACGCTAGATACCTATCTAATATTAGTCGAAGGACTCCCAAATGCTACTGATTAAGTAGATAACATAATAAATAAAAATACTTGAATAATAACGCCTGTAATAATGCAGTCAACATACAAGTTAATAATAAGTTTTATTTACGATAGAAAAAATCGCCGTAAGTGTACGGCAAACTGTATGCAGAACTATATGCTGCTGGATTGACGTAAGGAACATAGTCATTGATGCTGTAGGATGATCCATAGGAGTATGCTGATACTGAAGAGAGAGCTACGGGTGCTGGCACTGCAGTTGGAACCTGTGCCGGGGCGACTACGGCCGCTGGGGCAACCAGTGGGCCGCCAGGCGCCACCACGGGACCGGGCGCCGCTACGAGAGCTGCGGATGCATACGGAGAGGCCAGGAACGGCGGTCTGAACACTAGTGGCTCTGTTGCCGCTGTTGCAACAACAGCTAGTACGAGCTGAAAGCAAAATTATATAGTAATATAATAACGGAGGACATAATAAGTCAACCCAAGTTTATTATAATATTTGGGTATTTTACGAAATATTATTAAGAATTAGTTTTTAGTACAGTGAGATTCTGGAATTAATATCAAATTAAGAATAGAAGGTACATACCGCTATAGTCTTCATAATTTAAAATTTGGTGTATGTAGTCAGTAGTCAAAATAACAGCTGCTTTCCTTAGCTCTCTTAACTGAAAAATGAATATTTTCGAGATGTTCTTACTTATATACATATTTGGGACTGTCGATAATAGAAACAGTAATGAATGGATAGGATCGGTTTAAAAGTATCGATGCTTTTGTATTACCAAGGTCTTGTTGAATGGTCCAACAGAAAACAAAAGAATGTATAATCACAGCACAACTACATTATACAAACTGTATGCCCCAAGATTACATTTTTCCCATTGGCCTTGTTTTCTGGTGAAGTCACTTAAAACAACAAAAGCAATACATCATTAGAAATAATGTCAGTTAGCACAGTCTGTCTGGTCTAGTTACTGTGAAAATAAAACACAACACTTTACTGTAACGAAGATATTTTATTGACAAATATTAAAAATAGGGGCATACGGTCGTGGTTAGTCATAATCGAAATAATAGGAATAGATTAACGTTTCAGGTAGTAGGAGTACGGGCTAGAGTAGGCAACATGTCCATAGGAGGGATAGGCGGAGTAGGCAACAGGAGCGCTGTGAGCGGAGTACGCCAGCGGCGCGGAGTACGCGAGCGGCGCGGTGTACGCGAGCGGCGCGGAGTACGCAGAGTACGAAAGGGGCGAATAAGAGTACGCCAGTGATGATCCAATGTGAGGCTTAGCGGCGGCAACAGCCAGCATGGCAGCGACGATAGCGAACACCTGCAATTAACATAAACGTCTTATCTGAGTAACAAAAATGATAAGTAAGTAGGTAGGTACCTACAAAATTTCATAATCACAAATATGTATTTTAGTTTCTGAGCAGAAACTAACTGACACGAGCACCTACAGATATTAACGTATTAAACTTTTAATAAAGGATAGACTTACCAACTTGAACATGGTACTTGTTTTTGGTTCTCTGTTCATCCGAAACTACAAGAATGATGCTCCTCCTCAATTAGACTCTTATTTTATAGAATTACCTCAAACAGGTATTTAAATTTTAGATTAAATTTTATTAAAATACACTCATAAAGTTATTTCATCATATATTAAATTCAAGGTCGTTTTGCCAAAACTGGATCAATTAAACATTTGCTAAATTTCGATTGGCACAAAAAATACAAATTATACTATATATAGGTTATTCAAGGAAGTAATAATATTAATGTACCCGGACTAGCATGAGAAAGTTTACAAGGACTGTAAGGATTGAAGGATTTTTTATTAGATATTTTAACAATACCAATACAATAAATAACAATCAAATAAAAAAATATACCTACCTATATGAAAAAAAAAATATATTTTTAGGTATTAGGTATGTAACTTTGTAACTACCAAAAATCCCATTGTTATCTATAGTTTATTAATCTTCATTATACTATAGTCATAATAAATTATTAAATATTTTAAAAAAAGTAGTAATTATAGAAATGATTTTAATGATGATAGTTATACATTTTTCATATGCATTAATTTCATATTGAAAATGCCATTGCTCGAATAAACATACCTAAGTACCTATTAATCTATCCCTACTAATATTATAAATGCAAAAGTAACTCTGTCTGTCTGTCTGTCTGTCTGTCTGTCTGTCTGTTACGCTTTCACGCTAAAACTACTGGAACGATTTAAATGAAATTTGGTACAAAGAAAGTCTGGAGCTTGAGAAAGGACATAGGCTACTTTTTAACCGACTGCAAAAAAGGAGGAGTTCCACGCGGACGAAGTCGCGGGCAGAAGCTAGTTATTATATAAACAAAATATTATTATGTACTTACTTAAACATTTTATGGTTATATATAGGCGGTATTAATAAAAACTGGGTTGAAGTGGCCATCTATTGAGTCTAATGGAATGAGGCTGCGACCAATCGTGAACGGTCTTCTCTCGTGTTTTGTTGTTTTTTTTTCTCTTTACGATATTTATTGCCTTTCTTTTTTTATTTTTTTTGTACCTACTGTGTCAAAATTGTCCCTAAAACCCTTGGGATCTCTGGACTTAATTAAACGATTTTTTTTATTTTATAAGATTATTAAATGTAAGCTCTTAAAAATCAGCGCAGTGTAGGTATCGCGAATCATGCTAGTGAGGCAATAATAAGTAAAAAATATAGGTGCAATTTTTTACTCAATACGTTCGTTTTATGAGCCATCACTTTTACGTATTATATTTATCCAAATGACGGAAATAAAATCTGGTTTCCAGTACGATCATTCGAGAAGCAGACACTGACGTGATAATTATTTTTTACACAAATTGACTTAAATGCGGAGGAAGTATCGCTAGAATAGGGTTTTGTTCGACGGTCGATGTAAATGCATATACATAGCAAATGACTATAGACGTTTAATAACTAGGCATTTCGTAACATTTTGGAATAGGTAGGTGGATACTTATTATAAATTAATACAATAAATTTGACTAAAACATATATTTATTTTGTATAATAATTAAAACACAGCGTAGGTCGTTTATTGTGTAACCACAAATCTCAGAATAAATAATAATATAAATTACTAAGTAACCGAGACTACTATCTTAGATGTAGAATGCGGAGTAGGGTGAGGCGTAAGTGTAAGCGGAGTACGCAAGCGGCGCGGAGTAGGCGCTGTAGGCGGAGTAGGCGAGCGGCGCCGTGTACGCAGCCGCCACCGGCGCCGTGTACGCAGCCGCCACCGGGGCGGCGGCCAAAGCCAGGAAACAGGCGAAGATCAGCTGAACAAGTAAGTCTCGAGTAAGTAAATCTACTAAAAAAGTTGCATAATTTACATAACTGTCAATAAGAGATTGTTAAACACGTCCGTATTAATAGTTAACTTATAGTGGTAGGTAACGAACCAAAAAAATAAAAAAAATTGTAACAATTAAGTAACAAGTGGAACTAATAGTTTTTTCTATAAACGGAATCAAATTTACGTATAAACGTTTGTATTTATTTAAAAAATGACAATTTATTAATAGTACTTACAATTTTGTACATTATGTTTGTTTGTTGGAGAATGTTTGTTTGACACTGATTGTAGATGCCTAGTCCCGCGGTTTTATAAGGATTTGAGATGACCCCTATTGTGTTGGCATCGGTCCGACGCCCGCGCACCTCCGTTGGACGTGCGCGATTGGGACCTGTACGCGACTTGAATATTTTTGATTACATATCAGGATAGCTTAAAAGGATGATCGAAAATTCTACAATGTAGCTCAGGTCGACTCATTATCTATGTATAGCAAAAATATTGTACAACAAACAAATAAATCTATTAAATAACGGATACTTCATATTCTTATCATCTTCTTATTCTATATCTGATATAAAAATAGTCAAATATTTAAATATTTACTTTAATCACCTATTTAAATAATATATATCTACTTACTTTACTATATACCATTAATGTACTTACATACCTACTATTATTAAGCTAATAGAAAACAACACCCTGTATATTTATTGGCTGAGTCACAAATTGTCGCCAAATGAAGGTCGTAATGGGCAATCATGAGTACATTCTAGAGCTATGCAGATTATAATTACTAGGACATTCTTTATCCTGTCCCGTGTTATGTACGTTCAAGGCTACCATTAAAATATACCTTGAACTTCGATACTAGTACATGATTTGTTTCATAATGCAAACGGTCAGTTTGTTTATTATCGATTGTTTCTGTTAAGATACATCTACTTTATTTTATAATACAAATATAGTATACTATAGATCTATAAAAGCTGTTGTTATTCATTGGAATATAAGAATATGTATTACAAAATGTGTAATTGAGGAGCATACTTATATGTGTACTTATAGAGGTATATATCCGTTAATTGCACCTTACCTACTCGTAATAATTGATAGGTACCCTATTCCTTTGAGTTCGAATTGAAAATTCTCAAAATAGGAGTACTTTAGCTTTTTACTAGACATTTAAGACGAGTATTAAGAATTCGCATATTATCATATATATAAATCGTAGCCATATACGTTTACAGTAATACGAGTACCTATAGGAATACAAAGTAGCACTTTTCAAAAACTTCACTTTATAACTTAGCAGATTATAAATCCGAAAAATTCGAACAATCAAAGTTGTATTTTAAAATGAATTTTCAATTAAAAATTGTATAGTAACAAATACGATTTCAAGTTACAAGTTTTCGAAGTAGTCTACATTTTAAAGGTCATCATGAATTAATTAAAACAGAGTTTGTAAATCACATTTACCTAGGTTTATAAACATGGTGGTTTTGAATCGTAGCAAGTAAAGTGGGTAGGTACTTTTATTATAAAAAGTAAAGTAAGTAATGCAAAATTTTATGGAATTAACATACGCAAAGCGTTTTTTACTTAAAAATAGATATCTATTCTTGCTCATGGTTAGATCCCTGTGCTTCGCAACAAATGAAGAAAGGTATTGACTTAACTGAAAATGTGTCACTAGCGAATAAATATTTGAATGTGACGACTTAGAATGGAGTAAAACTCATCATCATCATCATCATCATCAGCCCGTCGCAGTCCACTGCTGGACATAGGCCTCTCCAATTTCACGCCACTTTGCTCTATTTTGGGCTGCTTGCATCCAGCTCCTGCCAACTGGAGTAAAACTAAATATCCTGAATTGAGTCACTAAAATAGATACTAAATGGCCGTATCATAGTTTCTTCAATCGAGATAACCTAGTAAACCTTGATACATTCCTAGATGGTTAAGTAGCTACTACTTGTAAATGCCTGTATCGATAGATTAAATATCATTATATTTATTATTGCAAAACAAACCGATTGGAATGTGATCTTGATTAAAGGCATGTGTATGCATTGTTAGTTAATTATCAGTAAATATACCTGGCAGTCTTATATAGACATTTTATTTTTGTCTCTGCATGTATGTTTGTTCACTTAGGTATTACTTGGTCTCTGTCCATATAACTAATATCTTTGCGGTTTAAATTACTTTTATGTTAGTTAGGTACTTATTATTTTAACGTTCTTATGTAAGTAGGTACTTATTCTCGCTTCAGGGCTAGTAGCAGAGAATACACTGGAATAGTGTATACTACAAATCTCCCAATGTAAATATTAACATAGATTCTTCGTTTAAGTTCTTAGGATTAGGTACCTAAATCAATCAATCAATAACTATTTTTTGCTCAAATACTTATCGGTAGGTACCTAATAGGTTTACCTACCCGTAACGCTTAATGCGATATAATATCTAATGTATATTTATGCTTTGCTAGGTATTGAACGTAATAATTGATATAATTAGGTATTTAATAATAGACGTAACTGATACTGAGTCAATTTGCAATACTTAAGTTTAATTTATTTTTTCATGGCTGTTAGAAACACAGATTGTGCTATATGGAGTGATGATGTTTTTTGTTGCTCTAGAGTAGTCTAGAGCTTTGATGCCGGTCCCTATTTGTAGTCCCCGGGTAGCAGTACCTATTCAAATTACTACCGACTTTCAGATGCAACGTTACAACCGCAGAGAACGTCTCGATACTCAACTTTTAGAAGACCTTATCTAAGTTAGAAGGATGCTCTAATTGTTATGAATATCAGTCTTATTATATTTATATTTACTTGATTTCACAAAATAATTAATTATTCGAGAATTAAAAAAAAAAAAATCTCTTTTATAAAGTGATATTGCCTTTAGCAGTTTAATCTTCAAATACAGAAGGCGACTTGAGTTCTCATAATAAACACTTTATTCTCTACAGAGATCAAATAAATATTAACGATAAATTTAAATTAAATGAAAACAAAAAATATTAGGTTACAAAACTGGTTTGATCGTCGACGCAAACGCAAAATAGTCAAACCGCCCATCAAAACTAGATTGCTAAAAAAATAACAGGAGAATTGAGTCAATTTTTCAACTTTCATAATCGGGATCGGATTACCGGGATTTCAATAACTGTTGTCGACAAAAGAAAAAAACAAAAATAAATTCCATTGGTAACTTGCATTTATTACGATTGTTCTATAATTATTTTAAGACATTATCAATATACCTATCACTTTAACAAGAAAGCTGAATTATAGGCAGCGAGCGCTGGAGCCGCATATGCGGCAGCAACAGGGGCTGAATACGCATAAGGACTACCAACTAAGGGTGCTGTGTACGCTGCGGCTACTGGTGCTGTGTACGCAGCAGCTACTGGTGCGGTGTACGCTGCAGCCACTGGTGCAGTGTACGCCGCTGCTACTGGTGCGGTGTACGCCGCTGCCACTGGTGCGGTGTACGCTGCTGCTACAGCAGGGTAAGCAACCGAGTGGATGCCGGGTTTAGCCGCGGCTACGGCAAAATAAGCAGCGATAGCAATCTGTAACAAAGCGAAGCGTTATAAATATTAGATGAATCTCCATTCAAAGGATTTAATTAAACAGACGTTAAATGAACTGGACATGGAATCATATAAATTTGTATTAATATGCTTGCTATCAGTATGTACATAATAGTAAACCAAAAGGGGGTTAAAAATCTACTAAGAAAAAAATACTGGAATGGTTTACAATCTTTAATACTTTGCTATAGCTTTTGGAATTTTTGTCTGTTGTCTGTACGCACCTCACATAGTAAGTTATGATGCTTACGTAGTTTTATTAAAAAAAACTACAAACTATTTATCAATATAAAATCAATGACAGGAAATAGTTATTTGATTTATCGGTTCATTGGAATAAAAACATTAGGTAAATACGTGTGACCCCTTGTTATTAAATATTTGATTTGATTATTCCTTCAACATTCGATCACCTTATGCTTTTTTCTCCGAACTGACAAACCGGTCTAATTTGATTGATGTGAAATAATTGAAAAAGCATAATTATTTCGTATTATGCAAAATAAGGACAGAATTATCAAATATTATTCGAGTATTAAATCCATACCAGTTTAAACATTTTGTTGGTTATTACTTGAACGTTTGGTACTTCAGCAGAATAGTGAATGATGCGAAGTCTTCTATGTCAACAGTTTAAATACTGCCTGCGTAATATACTGGAAATGTAAAATATCTCGAGACAATGCAAGGAGCAACCCAAGTAGGTAGCTACTTGCGCATCGGCTGTGCTCCGAATTCAAGATAAACATCTTGAATATAACCATGCAACATGTAACCAGCAGCAATTATATTAGGTACCTAATTGTGATAATTTTGTTCCTATCAAAAAATAAATGATATGAGATCTAGTGTAGGAATTTTCCCATGATAATCAATTTTACTTTATGTATAATGAAAACATACCTAAGTTCAGGTACCCACATAGAGCTAAAAATCCTTATTCTTATATAAATTTAGATTGACACATTAATAATATCCACCAGTCCCCTTTGTTATTTATAGCTCAAACAGAAATATATGGTCTGTATTCGACATGTTGTTGGTAATCAGTTAATCACCCTTCTGTAGTGGTGTTCTCACTTTTAATTAACCATGTTTACGAACGAGTTATAATTAATGTTATATAATCCTGAGTAGCAATATGATTCCATTTTGGATATTAAAAAGTAATTTATTCTAAAAAAAATCTGTTTAAGTACTTAGATATAGTGATTTGGTTCGTTCTTGTATTCTTTATTGAACATGCAGTACCAGCTGTTAAATTGCATCAGAGGTTACCGCGCACGTGTTTGCTGTGACAATTCAGTAGTAATTGAGAAATAACACCGGAGGTCAATATGCCTATTCAACTTTGTAATCTAACCTATAGGGTTTATTGAAAGGGCGCGACGCACAAGGGCTATGAACACTTCAGTATACGACTCATATTGCTTTAATTACATTTCGGTAACAATTCAAATTGTTAAGGTATATTAACTCGCTTTCATTGTTCCCGAGTGTTTTATGAACCAAATAGCTTCTTCATTATTAAACATTTGTATCATGTTTACACGGATTGTACAAAAAATCGTCGAAATATGTAATGTGTTATGGTTCTTATCATACAACTATTATATAAAAAAACCTTAGTAGTCCAAAATGCTTTTAAATAATTAGTACAAAGAAACATAATTATATTTAAGTAATGCAGATAATGAAAAAAATAATAATCAGAAATTTTATTTTTCGAATATGATTTTTCTAATAAAGGATATTTATTGGATACCTAATATTGTTTACTCGACTGATGATAAATATAGCAATTATTTTATACTAACAGACCTATTACGTTATCTTTTACTAGCTTTCATATATCTGTTGTTTTAACCTACTTACCCTGGGTTCATAGACATTTTCTTAGCAAATATGTACCTATAAGGGACTTGTATAAACAAAAAAAAACTTTTATTTTTTTATTCGTATTTATATAACTTGCCGTGTTGTTTGTGTTGTGTATTTGGGTCAGTATTAGAGGAGCAATATTATAATCTTTACTTAATCATTTCAGGACTTAAGATAAACTGCATATTCGTATGTACTACAAGTCCACAACTTTATATTTACTTACCTTTAGTTATGTTATAATGATATAACAGCCATTTATTATAGGTTTATAAACTAAACTGGAATTTCCTTAACAAGATGGTAAAGCTGAACTTTTCGAGTCAAACAGAACTGAAATGGTTGATTCAGTTTTCATGACGACGCAAATTAATCAGTAAGTACATATGTTATTTTACTGATAAGTATTTGATTTCCAAACAACAATCAGAAATTTTCCGAATTTCTTAATTCCTAACAAGGATAGTAGCGAAAAATTTTGGTACATAACTGTTAAGTTTTCGAAACGTCGGTTTAAAATCTATATAAACCTGAAGTACAGTTATATTATTAAGTACAATTGGTAATAATCGAGAAGCATTATCATTATCTTTCTGATTTCTAATTAAAGTGTGCCATATTCGGACGATGTTGTATGGGATCACTAAAAGTACCTATTTATCTATGAAATCATTTTATTTTCGGTAAAATAATGTAACTTTGGTAGCTTACTGATTTAATTGACAGTTGATGAGATTCCGCTTGCCGCCCGTCCGTCTGTCACCAGTACAGGCTGTATCTCATAAACCGTGATAGTTAGCCAATTTAAATTTTCGCAGGTGATTTTTTTTGTTTCTGTTGCCGCTTTAACGAAAAATACTCAAAAACGGAAAATAATAATATTTAAGCAGGCTTCCATAAAACAGACATGATATTTTTGCCATTTATACACTTAAGTAAATAATGGTAAAAACGGAACTCTTCGCCAGTCCGACTCGCACTTGGTGGATTTTTTAAGACGTTTTATAAGTGACCAATGTCCGACCGCGTAGCTATGGCTACTACCTACAAAAGTACTAAGAAAAATAAAAAAATTGTCTAAATGTTATAGGGCGATTTCATTTATATCGCGTTTTTTGGTTAATATAAATAGATACCTATTTTGATGATATTTGCAGTTCATATTAGGTAATTAAATATTATAGGTATATTTATCTACATTGGGTACGTAGCCAATTATTTTTTACTAGAGGCCCCGGCAGACGTCGTCCTGCCCGTCCGATTGATTCGTCAAAGATCTGTCAAAGTCTTCTAACTGTCACTTCTTCATAAGGCTTCATATCTTCCCCGTTTTTTACACATTTTCCACTGTTTCTTCGCTCCTATTGGTCGCAGCGTGATGTTATATAGCCTAAAGCCTTCCTCGATAAATGGTCTATCCAACAAAAAAAATAATTTTTGAATTCGGACCAGTAGTTCCTGAGATTAGCGCGTTCAAACAAACAAACTCTTCAGCTTTATAATATTAGAATAGATAATATAATAAGATGAGATAAAACCGTAGGTAAATAAAACATGTAAATAGTTGCAATTCGTCAAGTTTTATTCGAAGTCATTGGTGATTGGAGCAACATCTTACAATATGGTCTTAATTTTTTCAACGTAGGTAGTATGCAGAGTAGGGTGAGGCATAAGTGTAAGCGGAGTACGCAAGCGGCGCGGAGTAGGCGCTGTAGGCGGAGTAAGCGAGCGGCGCCGTGTACGCAGCCGCCACCGGCGCCGTGTACGCCGCCGCCACCGGGCTGGCGTAGCTCGCCACCAGGGGCTTGGCGGCGGCCAAAGCCAGGAAACAGGCAAAGATGAACTGTAAAAAAATAGATAAAATTTAATTAAATAAAAATGACAGTGACATTGAAAGCTTTGCAATAATAAGATTTAATAACTGTTAATTATTGTTGGCAAGATCCATTGTAGTTAACGACTCAAATATTGAGTAAGTATTGAGTAATTAAAGATAACTTTCTAACAAGACATTGTTAAATACTTTTTATTACTCACCAGTTTGAACATTTTGATATTTTGTTTGATTTCACTGGACTACTGCTGAGTTGAGTGATGTCCAATTACCGTCTGCAACAAACTTTATACAAAACGCCGAAGGCCGCGTGCACGCAACGTGAGGGCCGACGGCTCAGTGCACGCCGTACCTACGTCCCTTGAATTACGATGAGTTACCTCAAACTGACCTCAGCAAAACAGTAACACTATTAGGTACATCTCCTAGTAAAATTAACGTATATTTTATTGTATGTGAGTTTGACAACGGGGGATTTTTCCTGGGGTTTATAACCCACAGTATGATAAAGTTAACTATGATCTTTCCGCTGTACGTGCGTACGTCTATCATTTGGCTGTATTTCTGTTGCCGCTATAACAAAAACTAATTGTAAACTAAAAATATTGCCTATTAAATTTTTTTATTAAAAAGTTATTTATACAAATTATTACATGCTTAACTTTTAATTATTTTTAAAATAGCTACCTACCTTGTTTTTGCTGCTATTAACCCCCCTTTTCCCACCCTTAGGGTAGGTTTATTTTTTCTAAATTTTTATGGGATTAACTTTGAGGTTATGCTCTATCCAATAAAAAAAAGAATTATCAAAATCGAACTACTCTGTAAAAAGTTACCCATGGTCAAACGATACAATCGGTGCGTGAAAATTAAATCATCCCCTATTTTTCTACCCTTAGGGTCGGAATTTTTTTTCCAAATTAAAATGGGACCAATTTCGAAGTATACCCTTTCCAATAAAAAAATAATTTTCAAAATCGAACCACCCTGTAAAAAGTTATGCGTGGTCATACATAAAAAAAATATATAAAAAAAAAAAAATATACGCGTCGAATTGAGAACCTCCTCCGTTTTTTTCGTCGGTTGAAAAACAGAATAAAATTAACAGGGATCTCATACAACAAAGGTAATTTTTTTTGTCGTTTTTATAGATAATGCTAGGGAACCCGTCGTACGCGTAATTTTATCCCCAAGACCACTTTAATTTTACATAGGTAGGTACTTACCTACAATAGTAGATAACTATGTAGGTACCTATAATATTTTTTACATTTAATTCGTTTGGCGGCCCAGTGAATGAGTTATTTTGATTACTTGTATTAAGTAAATAGTCCAAAAAATAAATAGTCCAAAAAATGTGGTTCCAAATTAATTACTGCGTAGGTATGTATTCTAGTCTCGTGATCAAAATACACGTCACATGGCAAACTTTAACTATTTGATTTCAGTGACTTGTAAAGACACGTGACTATTAATTTCCAATTGAGTAGCAAATGGAAACCAAATATAAGCGTCTGATATCAAAGCAAAATTCCACTTAAGTTTTTGAATTATATCCTTTATGAGGTTATTTCTGTATCTCGCGTGACATATTACTTATAACGTATTAATTATGACACGTTTAAGTAATTAATCTTCCTGCGCAACTACAATAACATGCTTTTGTTTTTTAAAAATTGGAAAATTTGCACACCTACCAATTTAATAAACAAATAATAGCTACAAATTGTATTTTTTTTGTGACATTTAATCTAACAATCGAATTGCATGTAAAAAAAATACTTATGTATCGAAAGTAAGTATATAGTTACGCTGCTTCATCATTTAAAAATATAGAATAATTATTACTCGGGAATTATCCTTATAGACAGCGTTGGAGACACCTATTTTTTAAACATGAACATTTTAATGTATAGGTAGGTATGTTCTGAATAAATTTGTAGATGCCTAGTAGTAGTATAAGGTACTCGCTAGAAATACACGCCATGTTGTAATAGAAATGTCACCTTGTGATGTGTATAATCTATTTATTAAATTTTTCAGACATTCTCGGAAATTCTGGCATTAGGTACGTACCTGTGGACTGGAATACGAAACTATTTTTAATAGTCAAATTACCTACTGCAATAAAATGCGAAAACTTATTTTCCATAATATTATTATGTAAAGCTACTACAATAAGTATTTTAGCTCTTGTATCGCCAACTGCTTTAATTTTGGTGGGAATAACTTTTTAATTACAGATTTTAAAGTACTTGCTTAAGCTTTTAACTAACTCGAATTGCTTCTTTTGCACTCTTTGCAATGATGTAGTTTTAGCATAGGTAATGTTGTTTCTTCTAGTGACAATAAAAAAATAGCGTTTTGTCGTAGGTACCTATGTTCGGTATCAGTATTAAGTAGATACACAATGTATGTATATTAATTTTGAATTACCTACTTAAAATTGCATTGTTGATGGTGCTTGCACTATGTATATATATATTATAATACCTAGTTGGGGTAAATTAAATAGGTAGATATTATATGAGGTAGTATGACGTATCGACGGTGAAGTACCAAGAACTCCTAACTAACATTTAGACGAATTTGAGACTTTGATGTGGTTACGCTCGAAATTTAATTCGGCATCTTAACTGAAGATACTGGTTTAATACTCTTTTTATTTAGCCGCGTAATAATAAATGATAATACCAACTAAGTCACGGTACCTTACTTTTGCTGGAATTAACTTATGAATCAAATAGAAATAGTTACTATCTATGTATTTACAAAAAATATTTTTGTCATGATTAAGCCTCCTAACTTACTACCAATAGGAGGTAGTAACTTACCTATCTCTGCCTATAATCCATGTAAGGATCGCAATACCTTCCATCTACTTTTATCTTGTAAAATAAGCAAGATAACAAAAAACCTATAGTGGCAGTCTATTTCGAAGGCATATAAAATACATATAGTATAATCAAGTTTATAAAACGTTTAAAAATATAAAACGTTTTTTTCATCTCCTGTAAAATTCGGTTTTCTTTTCGTAGTTAAGAGTTCTTGGTACTTCACCGTCGATATGCGAGTTGCAGACGTGCGCGTTAAGAGAGCCGAATAGGTTTGTCATTCATATAATTTACAATATGTTTGCAAGTGAAAAACCCATTTTTAACAAACTTCTACTCTAACTTACTTTTTGAAAAATGTTAAATGTCAAGATCATTATTTTTCGCACGCTATGATTCATGACAATTGTTGTCCATTTAACTCTAAATATTGATTTATCATAATTATTAATGAGATACAATTTAAGGATAATAAATTGTTTTAGAGCTACAACTCTATGCTACAATATAAAAAAAATGCTGTAAGTAATACAGCTCTTTTTTTAGGTTTCGGTTAAATTATTAAATGCATAGTTGACGTACATTTTGAAGTGACGTAAACTTACTTATTGGGAATTTAGATTAAGTAAGTACAACATATTTTATGTTTTATTTTAAAAAAGCTTTTGTGCCGTATGTATCCTGTATTATGATCCTACTAAAAAATTTGTTGCTAAAATTTGCTTCATAGTTGTCGTCGAATCTGGGATGGTAAATTTAGGTAAGTAATTGAAATAAAATTTATTTTTGTTTTTCCAGTAAGTATGTTTTAATAAATCATTGCACTAACGAACCAGTTGGTAAAATAATCATCACAGTTTTTTCTTTAAGTTTAACAGATATCAACGACGAAGATAGTATGATGAGTAAGGCGCGTAACCGTATGCAGAATAAGCAGAGAGCGGCGCGGTATAAGCGCTGCTATAAGCGGAGTAGGCAGCTGCAACGGGAGCCGTGTATGCTGCTGCTACTGGTGCGGTGTACGCTGCAGTTAGTGGTGCTGTGTACGCTGCTGCAACTGGTGAGGTGTACGCTGCTGCTACTGGTGACGTGTACGCAGCAGCTACTGGTGCGGTGTACGCTGCAGCCACTGGTGCTGTGTACGCTGCTGCAGCCACTGGTGCGGTGTACGCCGCTGCCACTGGTGCGGTGTATGCTAGTGGTGCTACAAGACTGGGTTTGGCGGCAGCGACGGCCAAGAAGCAAGCGATGATGAACTGCAAATATAAAACACAGATAAAAAAACATTGTTAAAAAAGAGTGAGCAATAAGTAAAATAACTGTATTAAGATTGTATCTTATAAGTGTGTCATATGTACATATTTGTATGTACATAACTAAAGACTGTCATATTTCTTCGGTATGATATCCATAGTGTGTATGTAGTCGTATCTTAACTTACCGACTTCAACATTTTGTTAATTATTTATTTGTATTATTGCAAAATTGACAAGTATTCACGACCAAAGACGTGGGTGAGATGTACTATCGTCCTGGTGGCGATCCATTTTATACGTTTACGTTTGTATCAGTTCGCTATGTAGACACCGCCTTGTGGTACATGGTTGGAATAGTAATTTGCGAGTTCTGTCTAAATCCGACCTATTGCGGCCGCAGACATGCCTGAAACTAATTAACAATGGCCGGCGCTAATTAAAAAATATTTACATTTTTTATTAAATTTGAAGAGTTTAATAATTTAACATATGTACTGTTTAGAATTATATGAATGAGCAAATAATTCATAAAAAAATCCAGCTTGTTTGTTTTATTTTTGTTAACTTGTTTTAAAGTTTAAGGTGAAAATTAAATTTTGTTCAGTTATTATATATATTCTTTATATTGGAACAAATCATTTTCAGACGCGGTTTGCAATTCTCTAAATATAAATATAAAAAATAGAATAAAATCGTCAGGTACTTACTTCCAAAAATACTAAACCATAAAATTATGCTTTTATTTACAATGAAACTAATATATATTTCGCAAAATTAGTACCTATGTTTGTCTGATCGCTGCTTTACTCTTGGTTTGGACATAGGTATATACTTGACTAGTATTTTTTTTAGGTGCTTATAATATATATAAGTACCTACCTAAATATCATAAAAAGTAATACTGTTCCAATTAAGTTATTTTAACAAGTCAATGTCTTTATTTTCTGTAGACATTATATATTAGGTAGGTAGTGTTATAGCCCATAGTTCGCGTAGCTCAACACAAAAATCTTAAAATAGAACACTGCACTAAACATCCAATTCTTTATTAATTAAGAAACCTTATTTATAAATACTAGATACCTAGGTACAGTCAGCATGCATCCTATTATATATGTACGATATTTGTACCGTAGCAGCCAACTGATCAAGCCATCTTGACAATAATGACGTGTACCGATATTTAAACGCCTTGATTGCTATGTCAAATTCGCTGTTAACGGTACCTTCATATTTTTTAATTAATGAACACTGGACTCTTTAGTTATGGTGATATACACGGTGTGTTAATACTAATCACTTTCAATCCGCAGGAGTATTTAAGGTGAGGATCTTTGAGCTACATTTCAATCGAAGCTGCACAGCAAAATGATCTTCAAAGCGGTAAGTTACAATATTCATCATAGTAATATTGCTAATGGCAACTGAATTGTTATTTGTCCTCACGACGTCCGTGAAAAGAAATTTACCCAACCTGTCTCATTTTTTTATGTTATCCTATTTGTGTAAATTGAAATTAAGTTAGGTATATTGTAAAATTAATTCGTTATAGGTAACTATTTCGTTACGCCTTAGGTACTTGCTTGCACAGAGTGTAGGGTTCCGTAATTGCCTATTTATAAACGGCGTTGATATATTTAGTGTGATTTTTTAATGAAATGTACTTCTTCAGATTTTTTTAGGTTATTCCATTCATGTATAGGCCTACTATTATCAGTTATAGTTTGCCTCTTAAATTGATTACGTATATACGTAGGTATATACCTCCCTAAGTATTATAGTGCTTTGAAAATTAGCAGCATAACCTACCAACGCAGGTCATTTGATTAATACAGAAAATATCAGTTTAAAACTTAACATTTTACAAATTATGATTTAAGTAAACAAATATGTTATTTCTAACTTTTTCAAAATTTCATTCTAACTGCTTGTTACAATTCAGCCTAGCAAGTACCTACTGTAAGTAGTGCCAATAGTCTTACATTATGCAGCTTTGTTCATCTGAACACAAGGACTAAATAATGTATTTATAAGGGTGTAATAACATTGTTACAGTGGTTTGTGTTGATCCTGATGGCCCTCGCGGCAGTAACCAGCGCGAGGTATCAACCGCGACATGTGCACAAGCACCCAGCTGTTATGAACAAGAAGCTGTACGGACCGCACCCTGCTAGGCGTATGCGATACTAAAATATAACGATATCATGGAAAACACGATACGTCTAAATGTCGTTAGGTTCATGTAATATAGAATAAAATATCGAATTACGTTTGTATTTCATTCAGGATTCACTTGACATGATCTAGTTTTCGAATGAAATAACTTTAAACAGATTTAACTCGCATATTTTATCTTATTGGCTGACGTTTCGGAGCCTTTACAGATACTATAGTCTTATACTAGAGACTAATAAAATACGCGAATATGCCAATGAAATAAAATACGCGAGTTAAATCCATTCCACTCCAATGTATAAAAACCGCAAAGGCATCAGAAATTATTAAATTCTAGTTTCTTTAAATAAGTAGGCTATGGATGCTATGGATGCTTGCGACATACAATTTCACTATGTTCTGTGAGTTTATAAAGAAATAAATAGTTTTTTTTCTTCCGTTACCTATTAAATGGGCATCTATTCCATTTATTACCTCTTATACCTATGGTTAAATCGCAATTCCATAACACACAAAATTTTAAGTATACTTAATGTAAAATATTGAACCCTTCGAATGATCGCCATTGTGCAAATTATAAACAAGTGATTGGCAGGTTCACAAGGCAGTGCGGAATCCGCCATCTAATATTAGTTTGCTGCCTCTCAAAAACTTTTTATGAGTCACTGTTTTGATATCGGCCGTTTCGCGGCCTTTTTCCAATCGAATTCATGCAGCGAAAAGAAATATCGATTTTATATAATCCATTTCTGTTTGGTATGCTTTACTTAGTTAAGAATTATTATCTTCATACTAAAACAGCTAAAACAAATATGGATTAAATTGCGTACATACTTACATAGACCTGGAATACATGGAGTTTTACAACAAAATTATATAATTATATAATTATTTTTAACTCTATTGTTAAAGAAAAGATATTCGTCCGTAAATACGTACATGTCACAATGTAGGTAATGACATAATATAGGTAACAGTGGCATAATCATGCTGGTATCTTTTTTAAATTCAGTATCTATCTCCATTAAATACGAATTTAAAAAGACATGAGTATCAAGAAAATTGTGTGTAGGTAAGATTATTACTGATTGTGAACGTAGAGCTGTATCAAAAAAATAGATTCTATAAATAGCTACTTAAGCATGATCAAATTTTCAATACTTATGGAAATTAATATATATGCGATGCTCATGGATGTAATGTAAAATACACAGTGTGTAATTTATCCAAGCGTACGGACTTGCGGGACGAATAAAAAATTGCTGTATTTCGAAATAGCCTAGAAATCTCTAGAGACTGTGTCCATCAACCGCCTTTCTAGACTTAAAATCGTGGACCTTTTCGGGGGTGAATGTGTTTATAGGCGTATGTAAGTATTTATAAAGATAAAATTTACGCATTTCTTAGATTAAGCAATTATTTATAAGCACTGAATGAGACTAAAAATGACGTTATGAAACTAGTTGGAAAATGTTTACGTTTATTGCTGTAGTTATGTGTAGTCCTTGCTCTCATAAGTTTTCGTGGTGGTCAGTCAAGGTCGTGCGTGATCATAATACGTAATGAGCTAAAGAGGATACTTGTCTAGTTATCCGGTCTACGTTTGCGTTGCCTGTATAAAAGACTGCATCATCGAAGAGACATCATTGTGATTCGACTCCTGTGCTTTATCAGTTCTCTTGCAATCAACACCCGCCACCGACATCAAGATGTTCAAATACGTAAGTGGCTTTTTATATATTCAAGTCGAGTTATAGAAATTCCGTAGTAAAAAAATAAGATCTATGTACAGTGAAATGTAATTTTGTTATTATAGTACTAGAGCATTTATAATTGACAAGTCAGGAAACCTTGTATCTACGTATTAAAAAAAAATATTGAGTTGTAAATAAATCTAATCTAATACATTTTTTGTTCAGTCTGCTCAAAAAATATTCATTGGACAGTGTTAATTTAATAGTATAACCGAGAAATATTAATAACAAATCTTTGTTAAATTTGGACAGTCACAAACTGCTGAATGGATTAGCAATTTTCAGCTCCAGTATTTTCGTATCGAGGCTTGAAACAAGTTCATAATACCTTTTTAGAGTTTGGGACTTCCTATAAAAAACCAAAAGTTTATAGGACAAGTCAACTCGTCTAAGAACTTACCTATCATTTTTTTTTTTTTAGTTATTATTGATTAATGTAAACAGTCAAATTTAAATATAACGGGTTTTTTAATAAATCTTATCAGTTATCTGTAATTCTAAATAATATAGAAATAAGTAAATACAATTTACTGATATTAATTCCTTGTATTACTTATTAACCTTATTTTTGGATGTAAAAGCATTAACTACTATAATTTAATCTTAATACCGATCTTCGTTAAAAATAAAAACGTACTTATAATAATTACGACATGGTAGGTACCTACCTATATTGGGCATAAAAAATTGAAATAGGATATTTAATATATCCTCTAAGAATAATTTAAAGCATATCTTTCAGTTTAATTAACAACGACACTGGCTTAAAAAAAATCTATGTTCAATAAGTGGGTATATTATCTCAAACATCAATAAAAATAAACCAAGATGGAGTTTAACCCTTCCCATTTTTTTAAGAGTAACATAGTGGTAAACTTTCCATTCATAAATAGGGGAAAAAATAATACTAAGTACCTATTTCTATCAATCTATTGATACTGATAATTTCGACCATTAACCCTATGTAAAATCTGTTAGAGCCCGTGACGCTCTAAAGAATGTTCTGGAACAAGTTTACCTGCGCACTGTTTGAAAAATGATCCACATACTTACCTATATATAAAATATGTCATGGTTCCTGTTTAACCTATTGTCTTGTTTTCAGGTGTTATTTGCCGCTCTTTTGGCATTCGCAGCAGCCAAGCCTTTGGTTTATGAGTACCCGGTAGCAGCGGCGTACACCGCCCCTGTGTCAGCGTATGCACCGGTCGCCTACTCCGCCTACAGTAGCGCTTACACAGCACCCTACTATTCGCCGTATACCTACGCCTCACCCTACTCCGCGTATTATTTCCGTTGATTGAACAATAAATAATATGGCCAACTAAAAACTACCATTGTACTTACCCCGCGCTATTGTTAAACATTCGAGATTAATGTATTTATGTGATTTCATTAATATTATTCAAACAATAAAGTCAAAGACCAATGTCGTCTTAAATGAACCTGAATAGATCTCATTGTGACCCTTTACCTATTAGCGTATATAAAATTCCCGATTGTTCACCCAAAGGGTAAGCTGGTCATGCCATTTTCATTTATGAATGGCTACTTGTGGGACGTCTATTAAAATATTATTAATGTATTATGCCATTATTAAATAAATGGCGACTTAATAGAAGCCTGAAAATTTCAATAGAGGTAACAAGCTCATAATTGTTATAATACAACACACGTCACCACTAAGTAAGTACAGTTAGCATCAAATACAGCGAAACAGTCAAACCACTCAAATATATCGGTACACACCCCTATTGTCAAAGGCGTTAGAAGGTGTTCCTGTATACAATATATTTGACACTGACTGTACCTCTGGAATAAGCAGGGGAATATTTAGAAACCGCTCGAGTTTCCAAATTTATTTTTTGTACCTAACAATAATTATAAAATAATTTTTGAGAAGCTATTTTTTGCAAGAACTATCTAATAGATACATTCTAAAAAAGCGAGGAAGGCGAATATGTATTTATAACATATTATTATATTTGCACTAATGTTTAAAAGGTCGCATGCGATCAACTTAACAACAATAAGTGTCTTGTTCGAAATTATCATTTCTTAATAGTGGACTGAAAGTATTGGTGTTATATGTATTAAATAACATTCGACTCGTCGGTTATTTGTTAATATCAGCCCAGCTAATAATTATGTGGAACAAAAGTGACGACGAGGAGTTGAAGTTATGAGAGCAACATTCGGAACACGTGATGTCGTGGACACGTGAATGCTCCACCGCAAGAGAAACGAACGGGGTTTCATTTTACCAGCTAATGGAAAAGTAAAGACTTTCTTCCCACACCTTCTAAAACAGGTGCCCAACGAAGCGAACATCATGCGTCATCAATTATTAAATATAATAGATGATATAGACTGGAAAGCAAAATAGGTACATAATCATTGGTAGTGTAACTCACATACTTTGATGCTATACCTAATCTGACGCATAGTAAGTAAAAACAAATAAGCTTTATGTAGGTAGGTACAAAGTTATACTTAGTATCGCGCGTTAATATTTCAGTTAAAGCATCTATGTATTAATGTGTCTATTTAGAAAATTACTCATGTCAAATTTACGTTATGATTAATCTGCGAGTTACTTTATCAAAATACACGTATATTTTCTTTTGTCAATGAAACAAAAATAATAAGAGTGCGACAAAATTAGAGACCGAGGCTCATGATAATTTATTTACGTTAAAAAGTGTATCGGGATGTCCGTCATTCGAAACCTTAAGATACTGTATCTTAATCATTTTATATACCACTAGTTGACTCGACAAACTTCACACCGCTTTATTTTTTTTCATAAAAAAATTCTCAATTTTTAGAATAAAAACGCAATTATCCAATTTGGAGCAGTCGATCGGAAGTTATGCAGGTACCTAAATACATACAGTGATTCTATTTTTTTATATAGATATAATATGTATCAATATTACGTTGAAATAAAATTACATAGATTATAGGTTAGGCCTCAGCTTTTATAGCTTCTGGTCGCTACCTATAATAAACCAATTGCATATAATATATAAAGACATTGGGCATTAAAAAGTTAAGTACAAAACAGTACCTAATGAAATTACTACTATATTATGTACTGTCAGAGAGTTTGTCTTTTGAGAGTTGTTTAAGTTTGCCGTAGTGGTGATTAGTCAGTCATAATAGTTTTATGATGTGAGTAGATAACATAAAGGTATATTATCAGAACGCGGTTCCTGCTGATAATTGGTATTGTAATAATTAAGCACAGAATTAATTTCAACTGCGCAAAAGCGACTTGGGAACCAATTACCTGATAAGAAAAACATTTTATAAAGCGAAACACATTTCAAACTCCAGAGCAATATCATTTTACCAAGGGGTAAGCATTCTCAGTAAAACGTGAGTTTGTCACGTGACGACACCCACCCGTTTCCACTGCAAGTTCTACGATATAAAATTTATGAATGGTTTTTTCGTTCCTAAAATCTAATAAAACGGTTATTTTCAGTTAGGTACGTCCGTTTGTGTTTCTAAAAAAAGATTTGCCGCGTATTTAGTTCATTCTGAATAAAATTGCTATCTGGGTATGATATTATATACATTAGTTTTATTGTAAAATTCGTTTGCGGTGCTTTTAGAAAACTTATAGAATAGAAAAAAAAAAGTTTTGTGGAACTGATGTCATATCCACGTATAAAATTAAAGGACACTTGAACGGTTTTTTATTTACCAACCCAATATTTTAATACTTAATGGAAATGATAATCTGTTTAACTTTGAACAAAATTTAATTTCCAGCGTTAGGTGCTGTTGCTTGAAATTCAGATTCAGATTCAGATCATTTATTGGTAAAAGAACATACCTCCATTTACAAGTCAATAGTAGGCCGCCTAAACACCTATAATTTACTTGCGGTTGCATTTACAAGATATAAACTTTCAGTAAAAATAATGCTTACGTAAATTTTGTTAGATCAAACTTACATAAATGATTACTCGCACATTTACATTGCTTTTGTGAGTTATATAAGTTGGTGCTTTTGTAAATCTTTTAAGGAGTTGAGAATGGACGATTGAGACCATTTTTTTTTGATTTTATAAGAATGAATTCAAGGCAAGTTTTGATTATCTTTTGAAAAAAATTGAATCAATTTTCGCAATTTCATTAGCTGAGTTCAATATTTAACTAAAATGTTTACTTACCCCATTTTTAGCTTAAATTTTATACCTCATTTGGTGACTAGATTTTGACATTGTTTTTGTCGTATATTCTCAACTTATTATTTTATTTAGATAAGCTGTAAGTCACTCACAACGAGTGTTTACACTTGAAAATTAATCGTAAGTTGCTTTCGTAAATGACTTGTACGTAAGTAAAACTTAGAGGTGTAAAGGCGGCCTTATGAATACAATTTGGTAGGTACATTTCACATAATGTCATTGTTACAATTATTATCACAATCACAGTATAAATAATTTATTTAGACAGGTAGTTACATTATTATCATTATTTTTAAGTATTGTTTAAGTATTATTTATAATTGTATAAGATTAGGTATCAGTATTGTGTTAGTAAATAGGTTAATAGGTACGTACTGTTGTATTTAATAGAAACATCAACCAGGATTCATTTTGCAATTTATAGTTGACACCATTCACTGTTTTAAATTATACGCGTATATCCTCCTGCCGCCCAATGACCTATGTAAAGGTCTTCAGCTGAGTAGTGGTTCCGGCCCAAGCGTGTTGCTGATTTTTACAGCTTGACGCCCAACGTCCTTTTAAAAGGTCTTCAACTTTGACTTGTCATAGAACTTTAAATTTACCGCATATTACATTTAAATGATTTTAAAACGCATACGTCATATTTAACGTTCACACTAGATGTCAGTCTGAAAAACATCATCTGTTAGTTTTGGCGTAATATTCAAAACAATGTCAAGAGGTCGAGGAAGGGGTAAGTAAATCTGTGATTTTCTTTGCTATCTCGGCAGATTGCGTATGAGTTTTTGGTGTGAGTGTTGCCTAAGATGTTCATCTTTGTTTCAGCATATTTATTTTATTCATTTAGTTGATATCATTATAAATACAACAACTCATAATCGGATGACCTATTAAAAGGCATATGAGCACCAAGGTATTCAAAGATTTTAATAGGTCTACGGGTTATAACCGCTATTCTTGTTTTAATTACTGGTCTCTTTGCTATGTTTATTGACAATTTGTGAGACAAAAGTGTTTCTTTTGTTTTGTTTTCACAATTTACACCCATTATATCCTAATCATAATGATAAATTAGTGTTCCACTCGAATTAGTTGTTATGACTCTATGGGATTTTATAAAGGTCTACGGGCGGTTACCCCGTTTTTAGCCAAAACTTCGATATGGTCAAGTTTGGTGTCTAATTGTCAGCTCATTTTCCATTTTATTAATGTTCCATTCCGTTTCCGGTAATGAAGACATACTCTAGTCATAGAATTTGAATGTCACGAACGGAAAATTACCAGTATATGGCCAAAATTAATGGTAACAAGTGGCAGACGTAGTAAAAAAATTATATATTTTAAGAAAATATATAAAATGCGTTACTTTTATTGCAATTTAACAAAAATACACTATAGTAGCGTAAAAGACCAACACGTAGGCATATAAGATATCGGAATAAACACAGAAATATGGATTTTCATATTTTCATATTTTTTATTGTTATAACCCAGATACCTATAAAAAAGACATCGAATTTCGGTGTTTTTTCAGTCTCAAAGCCTTTTATACATATCACTTATGATACCATAAAAACAATACATTCATACGACAACGATAACTCAAGTTTTTATCTGCCGAAAGTCGTGGGCCGGAACCATGTAAACCTATAAAAAGGGATGTGGGCTGCTATCCCATCTTTGACCAAAAAGCGCTGGGCGGCAGGAGGTTATAATTTAAAACAGTACCAAGGTTGCGTAGGTATATATTAATAATTTATAAATATGGTAATTGTCAATTATATACTGTAGGTAACGTTAGAATTGAACTACTATACCTAACGGACTTAACTCGCGTTTTTTATTTTATTTAATGTCGTTTTGAAAACTTTACAATTCCCATATTCGTAGACGAGCTGACGATAGTAGTATTTATGCGAAGTTGATTTTGATAAAACTAGCAAAATAATTAAAAAAAATACAAAATGTGATGGTTTTATTCGGATCAAATTTGTACTTAAGCATACGAAAGGTTAATATTGCTACATAGTATTAAAAAGAAAGTAGATTTAATATTACCTCTTTACTAATTTAATACAGATACATTCGCCCATAGTTTTTCTGTGACAGATTGAATAAAATCCCATTTTCTCGCTTACGTAGTTTTGTTTATGAACACAGCGGCATCACGGGATGAAAACGTGCCTGAGATCTGACGCAGCCGTGCAGCAAGCGTGCGGAGTGTTAGGTACGTCTCGAGTCGGGTCGCGCGCCGCCGTGCCGCCTTGAGGACACGATCCACGTCGCACTGATTTCTACGACACGGAGTCCCTATTGACTTCATCTACTATCACGTGTCTTATAAAATGGAATTTAAGTAACTCACACGATACCTACCATATATCAAAATACGTATAAATTGAAGTTAAATAACGAAAACAGATATCAATAAAAAACACTAATTTCAAGAGTAGCTTATATTAAACGGATGATAATATAAAGAAAAAGAAGGTCGAGAAAAAATCAGAAATGAAAATTGTATACACTTATACAAGCTATTGGATAAAAGTAAGTGAGTCTGTAAGAGAACGCGGGAAAAAATATCTCCAAATTGTTGATATATATATCATGCATGTAATAATCAGAAATGAAAATATTTTGACGCCGCCGGTACAGGCTTTATTTCTTTACTACTTCCATTTGAAACCTCCAATCCAACCTTATTTAAGGTGGTTTAATTTCACTACACATCGTGATTCGTGGCGCTAATTTACATTTTCTTCACTTTACTTGTCTTCACTCGATGAGAGCGAGCTGATTATCATGTATACCTAAACTATTCTTTTCTAACTGTGGGATTAGGTTACAAAAATAATATTAATTTCGTCATTCAATTAGGTACCTACCTAAATTCACGTAATTAGGCTTAAGTAGGTACCTAATTTTAATGTGAATATATCTTATAGTACATATAAGATTACCTTCTGTCAATAATATACAGTTTGATGTAGGTTAATAGCTTTATTATATTAGGATATTATTACTTTTAGGTTTAGTTATTTTATCAATGCTTAAAAGTAATACGTTATATTATCAATTTTAGATAAAGTACCTAATGAATGGGACATAATTACCAGTGCAGAGCAAAACCATTTACCTACTAGAACAAACATTTACATACTTTTTTCTGTACAAACCTTAGTAAGTCCAGGTAGGTACCTAGTAAGATGTATGAATGTGATATCGCACATATATTTGGGAATGAAAGATGGTATATTATCGCGCTGTAAAAACGTTCCGTGCTGGCCCTCAACAGGTATAACAATAATGATTTATTGGAATGAAACAACTATTAACGGATTTAACTCGCATATTTTGTTTTTATTTTATTTGCTGACGTTTCGGATTCTTTACGATGCTAAAGTTTGACTTTAACGTTATACCTACTATTGTCAGCTAAGTCGTGCTACGATTATGGAAACTGTAAAGAATCCGAAACGTCGGCAAATAAAATAAAATAAAAATACGCGAGTTAAATCCATTAATAGTTGTTTCATTCCAATGTGTAATAACCGCGAAGGCATCATAATCTATATATATACAAAAGAAAGTCGTGTTAGTTACACCGTTTATAACTCGAGAACGGCTGAACCGATTTGGCTGAAAATTGCTGGGGATGTAGCTCAGAGCCAGGAGAAGGACATAGGATACTTTTTATCACGTTCCAGTGAAAAAAAAAGAAAAAAATATTAAGCTGATTTGTTAAAAATAGTATAACAAAACGCAACAATGACAACTGTCAAATCGATATTGCCGGGCGGGACGAAGTCTGCCGGGAACACTAGTTAATAATAATTTACTTAATATTAACTATTTATTGACAACATACAACACAAGACAAAATACCTATCAAACTATTCCAAAGTAATTTGATTTTTTTTCTCTAATGGCAGCGGTGGAGCAGGTATTTTTGAAATAACTACATATAAAGGAAAAAAAATAGTAAAACTATTTTTTCTATTGTTTTCCCTTACACGAGTCCTCTTATCTTGCCATTAAGCATTGCGTCACAGCATTGTTCATCTGTAATCGATACCGTTGTTTAGAAAACTAGTTTTGCTGCGACGAAGCCGTGAAGGACTAAGAAATATAGAATATGGTAAATTACAACATTCCCGAGCTTTATGTATCTAAAAACATAGTTATATACTATACTTGTCTAATAGTAAACCGCAGTCCTTTAAGCATTTGAACGGAACAGAAACTATTTCAGATTTTATAATGGACTCTAAAATTATTTCAAAACTGCGCTTACCATAAATATGAAGTATATGTAATTGATCTACTTAGTTAATTAATTAAGTTTCCTTCGTTATACATTTGATATATTTCAATCCCCTCTAGCTTTCCTTATCTAATGCTCGGTCAACTTGTCTACTTGTTGAATTCCAGGAAAATTGTATTACCAACGTTTTGGATCTTGATAACAAACCCCCGACATAAAAACCTATAAGCCCTCTAAAAAGTATAACAATAATAAAAACCTAATATAAGGTACCTAAGTATTCATATTTCTACAAAGAAAACAGACAGATACGTCAAACTAATAACACCCCGTCGTTTTTGCGTTGGGGGTTAAAAAAGCAAGGGTGATATCATTTTCATATAGGTGATATAGGTACATATATATAGGGCGCTGCGCTGCATCTGTTGATTTTGCTCATACGTTCTTGAAAAGTAAAAGTTTAGAAAACACGTGAGTCTTCAATATCAAAGTCCACGTGTAGGTAAACAGTCATTCTTATAAAAGCTAAATATGTAATACCGACAAAGTGCCCCATTTATAACAATTATGTTCTTGTGACCAAATACAACCTTGCCTTTAGAATTTAAAACAAAATAGAAATCGATCGAGTAGTTAATCATTGAAACATGGAGGACGCAAATATTATTCAAATAACAATTATTACACGAATAATGAAATAAATATAGCTTATAATAGTAAACATGTTAGTAAGTTAGAAACACGTTTTCGGCCGTTGTTTTAATATGTAACTTCCTACAAACTGTAGTGAAAATAATGTACTGTATAAATACAGATAAAACAATAGAAAAAAGGGGTACCTACCTAAATATTTATAGCAGTGGTAAAAGTATCTGTTATTATGAAATAAAAATTTATTATAAAAATATTTACATTTGTCTACTACCAACTAAAATACCTAAAATCATAACGTAAGGTACATACTTGTAATTATGAACTGGCACGTCACTCCATGCGCGCCATGCGGGTAGTCATGGCTCATGTATACGAATTTAATTTGTAGGACACATTTATTATATCTTTGCCTTTATTTTGTGAAATATAAAAACCAAATTCTAAAATCGAATTAAATATCTGATCGTTCCTAACAATGAATTGTTTTTGTTCTTTAAAGTGTTCTCTCTAAAGATTCATCAATTCAATATTAGGTAAGTACAAATGATACAATCAAATACCAAATATGTTTTTATTTATTTCTGTATAGATTTCAGTATAAAATACACTAAATTAGGGTAATTATTTAACACATACATAGCTACAACGATGTAAGTATCTTTTTTGTTTTGGTCATGACGATAGCTTCTTGCACAGACTCTACAAATGGCATTTGACAGGAATAAACGGATTGTGGAAGTGAAGTATGTTACATAAGTACATGACGTACGTTACGTGGTGTTGTGATAATGAGAGTGTCGGGTGCAGGCAGTCTTCGGCTTGCCTGTTGCGTAATGCCGCCCAAATAGACAGCCAGCCAGTGTTGTATCGGGAAATGTCAACATTCAATTTCTTGCGCTCTGGAAATCAGTTACGTAGGTACCTCCTAAAATTCCATAATTTAGATTATATTACATTCATAGAACCTAAATTTAAAATCTTTTGAAGATGATTGGGTAAAGCTACGAAAATTATATTATTGCCTAGAAAATCATATTTTCGAAATAAAGATACTGTAAATTTTTTAGTGTCTAAAATTAAAACTTTATTAATAGGAATTTATAGTAGTTGATAATAATACAATTGAATTTTTTATTATGTTTTAGTTACGAAAATGTAAAATTTTTTTAGTTACAAAGTTCACTTATATCAAATTAGTCACTTCCAGTGAAACTTTCCTGTCAATTTTTTTCAAATAATCATATATTTTCTTTTGCGTTCTTATACAGGGTACCAGTCAGGGTTGGTATCAGTAATAATGCGGTGCGATGAAAAAAAATCGCTTACGTATCTTTTATTATTCAAAGAAGTTAATTTAATGTCAACTACTCCTTTGAGAAAACTCACGATTTACTTAGTGCCAGCGTGCCTTCGTAGATGTCTAACGCTACCAGATTAACTTCTGGCATAGGTCAATTATGTGACGGATAATAAAATAATAGTTCATATGAATAACCCCTACAAGTTCTCAAAACAATTAATGAAACAGTTTACTTGCCGTTTAACGAACGCAGAAATATTAAAAAAAAAAAAACATTTTTTTCTTTGATGACATTCCTAGGAAAGCTCGCAATAGGCGTATTGTGAAGGGTCCTTCTGTTTTAGAATTTTGCATCCCAGCTTTATAGAACAACCCTAATTGGAACCCCGTCGCGTACGTATTCATTTGAATATGTAATCGCTTAGCGAACCTTTTGTTTCATTTCTGCGGCTATTCATTTACCTATGAATTGATGTATTTCGGAACAACAAATAAACAGTATTGTTCCCAAATTATTACGTAAGCCCGCATGGTTATGTTATTAAAATTAGTACCTACTTACTTACGACCAAAGGAAATCATACAAAATTACAATTAGCTAAAATTTTACTTTCGTCGCGTCGTTTATTAATTTTAGGAAGACTATCAATGTTTCACTTATATTAGGTAAGTACCTATGTTATTATTTACCTTTACCTAAGCTTTTTATCCTTAAGAAAGTGGTAGGGTGAATATGATTTAGGCATAGACGCAGAGGCGAGTATTCCTTAAGATGGGTACTTCGTTAGAATTAATTAAATAATCCTCACTTAATTCACGTAAAAAAACTAACCGATATAAGGAAGGAAACTAAATTCTAAATTCCTAACTTACCAGTGCCAGAATTCAGATGATTAGGTACACAGAATTCCGAAATGTCGACACATATGTAGCCACTAGGTGCGTTAGATTCTCATCACGCGTTGTCCAATGTCAGAGACGTCGCCGCCTATGGGCCGGGGTTGCGCCATCTGCACTGCAGCTTGTATAAATATCAACTGGACGACGGTTCAACATCAAATCCTGTGTTATCTTTACGTGAACAACAAGAGCATCAAACAATCAGCAAAATGATGAAAATTGTAAGTAGCTTTTCTTAAATAGCTGATATTATTTCGGAAGATTTCGTTTGGCTTGGAATCGTTGTTCGTTTTGCAATATGCTTAATGGTTAACCTGGACCTTTAATATTTCAGTTCGTAATCATGTCTGCACTGCTCGCCATCGCCGCCGCTAAGCCTTCCGTTGTGGCTGCCCCGCTAGTGGCTGCCGCTCCCGCTCCAATAGTGACGGCTACCAGCTCCCAGTATTATCACCGCATCAATAACGGCCTGGCGGCTTACGTGGCTGCCCCGGCTGCGTACGTTGCATCTGCCCCATACGTGGCAGCGGCTGCACCATACGTCGCATCTCCGTACGCATCATACGTTGCAGCTCCTTCTGTTTTCGTTTAAAGTCGACACTGGCCCTAGCACTCCATGACTCCATTGTGATATTCGGATTAATAAAAATAGCTACAAACGTATTTTACTTTTTTTTTAAACCTCATCTTGTAATTTTTTCTTTTAGTTTACTTTTAATTTGATGTTAGGTGTATGACGTTAACCCAAAGGTGGAATAGAAGTCAAACGAATTAGAATATTTTCACAATATGCAGGCATACCTATACATAAGTGCATGTAACATAGTTATACTAAAATCCACTAAACTTATAGATAATTACTTATAATAGTTGACTCAAAATATTTATATTGCATAATCCGCATCGATAGTGTCCAGATTTTATTTTGAAAAACGTAGAAAACATAATAAAAATATGATATACTTATATATACAACATACAATTTTCAAACAGAATTACTGGCTATAATTGACCAATTAAATACTTACTGTAAAGTGAAGCTCACACTTGACCCTAATATAATTGTTTCAAGAAACATTCTTTTGGGTTTTGTTTTTGGCCAACAGCTGTAATATATGCGTGACTAACTACGTCCGTGAATATTAGTCATGGTTAAACGGTTTCGGAACGATTTTCAATGCAAATTAGTATGAGCTAAGTTTTTCACATTGTCAATGTCAATTAGTTCTTCTGAAATAGGTATTTGATCACTAAGATGATCTTAGAAATTATATTCAATGCATACTCATACCTACCTAGGTTATTTATGTCTTTGTTGTTCTGCGACAAATATCCGTTTCCTTCCCTTTGACTCTGTATTAGTGTGTTCATTTATTTAATCTAAGGATGTATTTGGCCAACGTTTTTATTAACCTGCAGTTAAGTTCATACGTATACATTACATAAGAAGTAAACTGCATCGTACGGTCTATTAATAGGTACGTAAGAAAATTGAAAAATCATTCAGATGAATACACTGGTGACTTTTGGTTCTCCATTGTTGGCTATAAGAAAAAAATATTACTTGAATGAGAAAACGCAATGAAATATTATAGGCAATTATATTATTATGATAAAAAAAAATGTTAATTAATTTTATAAAATATTTTTATTTAAATGAGAAAATTTATTCATGGTTAAGAAATAGATTAGAACTTTTGAATATCGAAACCGATTGAACATGTAAAAATTTTATTCGACTAGATTAATGTTTTATTAATGTAGTGAATTCAAATAATTGCCTACTAAGAATAATTATTTCATTCTATCATACCTATCTATTCTGTATTCTTACTAATATATTATCCCAATATATATTATTTTATTACCATAAAGTACCATAAACCCAATAGTAGACTGAATGAGAATGCCTTAAGGTATTAAACCTGGCATGTGTACTATCTACCTACACATGCAAGAGTCGCAAGAGATGATATTACGAAGAGTTTTAATATATAATAATAACATCAATACCCAAGTGCCTAGAAGGTATCGTATAGCAAAAATCACTGATGAAAGATATCAGTGTTGATTAGTTAGGTACCTAAATAAAATTTTGTGGTGGTAGATGATTGACAAGACCGAAGTTATTTCAATACTTATATATTCGATGCATATCTAATGTTGAAGTTATTATTGTTACTGCCGCTATGATATAAATTATAATATTATCCATATTAATCAAGGTAAGGGTCTTGTGAGCGCCTTTGAAAAGTATCTTGCAAAACGTTGCAGTAAAATATGTATAACACTTCATACTTTTTTAATTGAATGCTGAAGCACAGTTGGGGAGCTCGGAACAGCACGCAAGCTTCAAAGCCTGTATTGTTTATTATGTTTAGGGTTTTTAGCCCTAACGGACCTCCGGCCTTCGGCCCCCTCATCGCAACTTTTTTTAAATACCTAACTTAAATTTACTTTTTCTACCTACTAATATTTTTCTATAATATTGCATACAAAGTAAAAATACTAAAGTAAAACAATATTTAAAGAAAAAGGTAACTGAATTTAAAATTACTTAGTCATTCTATTTTTTATTTTTTTAAAGAAAGCTACCTACGTAAGAAGGTAAATAAATGAAAACTTTTTTATTTCTATTTATCCCCATTTAAAACAATCGTATAAGTTATATTATATATCTAGGTATGCATCTATACTACTATTCTATTCAGTACCTATTAGTTACATATATTTAGGTACAAATAGGTATTGATTAAGTATATAGGTACGATTATGTAAGTTTTATGATTGTATGCTTTTGTCATGGACTCGACGAAAATCATTATTGTACTGTCATAACAAGATATGGTACTTATTTGAAATGTGACTTCATTTAAAGAAAACATTATGTTACCAAATAGAAGATAGCTAGTAGCTATAGCTTATTACTTACATTATAATGTAATGTTTTAAGCTCCGCGTAATATTTAGTGAAGCATGCGCACTAAATAGATAAAGGTATCAACATTGGCAATTTGACGATCAGTTCGTGCTTAATATGGCGTATTATCACACCCAGGAAGTACTTTCCCATTTGCCCATCGCGTTTATTATTATTCGTTCGTCGTAATTTCAATACGATTTTCGTAGCTATCAAGGACCGTTGTCCTTACCTACCCATTGTATTAGGTATTCCACTACACCCGCCACGTTGCCTCACCACGATGCAAAATTTGTTACACCTATATAAAAGCACGGGCCCCTTTTTCTAGCACCCGCATTATTATATCAAAAGTGGTGACGATAGGGACTCTACATGATGTTATTTAAGGTAGTTTGTGATTAATTTAGTATCGTGCATATATTTACATGAGTGTGATTACGACATGAATCATACCAATTGAAAACTGATATAATGTTTTCTTTTACAGATTTTCTTATCTTTGACACTATGTGGATACGCGTATAGTTCCGGAGTGGTAGCCGGAAATGCATTGGCTCCCGTGGTCACGGCAGCCAGTTCTCAGTATTTTGAAAGAACGTTTAATCGTTTATTAGCTGCTCCTGCAATTCAACCAATAGTTCCCGTGGCACCTGCTCCGCCTGTGCTCGTTCAGCCCGTGACTCAAATAGTTCCTACGGCAACGAATGTTCCAGAAAACATACCAATCCAACCAAACGTGGCTATAGCGATTGCAACAGCACAAGCGGCGCCAGTCGCTACTATTCTTTTACCACCCTATCCGTTCGGTCCACCCCCAGCAATTGGATTTATACCACCTTCACCACCAATCAATGTACCGAACGACGACAGCCGAACAGAGCCAACCACCACTTCAACTCAAATTGAGACAAAAGCAACTATACGAGAACCCGAACCGACAACGCCTTTGCCGTCTAATTCAGATAACAACTTTGTTCAAGCGTTGCCATCGAATCAAAACGTAGGATTCAAGCAGTACTCAGTTCCACCAATTCAATTGCCGCTACAGCATAATAAACCGCAGAAACTAAAGACATCTGTCGAAGTGGAAGCTGTACCTCTGACATACATTGCTCCTCCGCCAATTAATCAAGCACAATTCCAAACGATTAAACACATTCACTCATTTGTGCCAAGTAAAACCAAAATTATAATAAGGCCAGTATCGGCGCCTCTGCGAGTCCACAGAGTCCCCGTGCGGATAGTAATGTATCGTAAGCCAGCCAGGTACACGAGGCCGCAATACCCGCAAGGTGCTCTCAGAAGACCAACCAAATCGAGAGATATAGAACCGACCACATTTAGTCCCTTTATCAATAAGTCCAACACCAAACCACCAAGGTTACTGTAGAATTGTAAGATATGCTTTTAAATAAGTTTCACTTGTTATCTTATTAGCACTTTGTAAATATGGTGAGGCAGAATTAAAACTAATTTATGTTTTTTTTTATTTTGTTTGTTGTTATTTTTCCTTTTATGTGCCCTATTTAATTTGGAAATCAACCTAAACATAATTATTACCTAAAACCACTCTAGGTAAGTGGCCACATATTTATTTTACTTTTAGATAGGTATTTGGTTTGAATCCAGTGCACATGTAAATGATAATTGATAGTAATTTTATTTAAGGTGATAAAAAAAGGGTTATGTTTTGGTGAATATTTCATAAAAACAGGAATTCTAGATTTTCGACCAATTTTATTTGAATTTGATGAATATTTAGATATTTTATTGAAAACCATGATTATATAAGTAAAACATATGTGTACAACTATGTATCCCCGTGCTGTATAAGCCGTATAATATAATTCTATTACCAAACATAATAAAGAAGATTGAAAATGAAAACGATTGTTAGTACATGCCTATAGACAATTATAGAGGTAGGTTAAAACGACTGATCTGCGATTTATATAAAGGTTTCAAATGTGTTAAGTAAGTAGGTATGTCTAATGATAAGAAGGTATAAATATCTACTTAATTTGAGTATCCAACTAAAAGCAAATGCTGGTTTATCTTTATCACTACCTTATTTACGTTTTGAATTGTCATATTTGTAACTTACTTATTTCAAATAGGTACCAGTTCTCTGCAGACTCGGTTAATCGTATTATATTACCAACTTCTCACGTGGTTAAAACCACACTATCTAGCATATTTAATAGCTGTCCCTTTAAATTCCTTGTAACTTCAATGTACTTACTTATAATCTATTCTCGGCTCCTACTCCTAATACTATATCTAAACATAAATGTTTGCGATGTTGCTTTTTTAAAATCTGTCACTCAAAATAGGCGGACGGAATTTGTTTCCTTTATTTATAGAGTTCCGTATTAAAAATGGCATTCCTAGTTTTTATTGGTGACTAAATATTTATTTTCAATTGGAACTTTTGTAGTTATGTCAATACGAATTAACTACTACGATCCATATCCATACGTAGATCATCATATAAAGAGACATGTATGATCCGTGATACCGCTGAATACACGCAACGATGCTTGAATCCAAATATACTCATTACGTTTCGAAAAACATAATGTTATATTTTTAATGAGTTATAGATAATTAAATTAAAAATATTATATTAAAAGTAGTGACGATAGGGGATGATTGTCTTTCAATGTACATAATATCAAATTTCATACAGGTAAATGGGTTTAGCTTACCGGTAATACATTCCCCATACAAGCTTCCACCCTTCCTTTATAGCTTTTATCTTCAACGGGGTGAAACAAGGAGATGGTTCCCGGAATATAACAATCCTTTGCCCTTCTGCGGGTTTAAACTATCTCCATACCAATATCATCTAAATCGATTTAGGGGTTTAAGCGTGAAGACGAAATAGAAAGACTGATTAGGTACGTTAGTATTTAAGTAAATATTCGTATGGATGCGTTTCAAACCCACAAGTCTTCAAATATGTCGAATTTGTAAAAGATTTAAGGACTGGTACAATATCCAATGTACCTACTTAATTATAATTAATATATTTAAAACATCATTCGTTATAAAATTGACATTAATTTATTTACACTTGCTCCTATTCTATTCTAAATCAATGGACCCTCTGGAGCTTATACTAATGTCAGTATTTTAAAGCAACTAAAAACGGAAATTGAAATAATATCTAATAAATACAAAAGAGGGCGGTGTTTTATAAAAACCTGTATGTACTTATTTTCATTAGTAGGTACAGAGAAATCGAATTACATTATAAAGCAGCCAGAACGTCATCGAGATACCTAATAATTAAACAAAACAGGTTTACATTTCAAATATTATCAATTAAAGAATTTCCTTGTAAATTGCAAGGTTCAGCTTTGGGTGGCGTAATGACACGTGTCCCCGTTGCGTGCTCCGCTTCTAACGAGTAAGTACTGCAACACTGTGACGAAATGTGAGACAAGGTGAATCTTACTGCAGGCTACTGTATAAAAGCTATTGTCACCAAATAGCAAACATCACATTCGTATCTTCCTTGCGATACAAACAAACAACAATCAGCAAAATGTTTAAGTTTGTAAGTGAAGAAGTTTACTTGAATTTCAGATAGTGTTAACTTAAAATGTTTATTTATTCGTCCTTATTTCAGGTATTTCTCGCCACAATCGCCCTGGCTGCTGCCAAGCCGAGTCTGGCTCCAGCGGCCTTGGTTGCCCCGGCTCCGTTAGTGGCTGCACCTGCACCTTTAGCTGTAGCTCCAGCTCCTTTTGTGACAGCATCGAGCTCGCAATATGTTCAAAGAAACTACAACGGTGTAGTAGCTGCTGCCGCGCCTTTGGTCGCTGCACCTGCTCCTTACATCACACCAGCGGCTAGGTTCGTGGCACCAGCTGCACCTGTTATAGCCGCCCCTGCCCCGTATATTGCCCCAGCAGCCAAAATTGTAGCTCCAGCTGCACCAATAATAGCTGCTCCCGCCCCTTACGTAGCCCCGGCTGCCAAAATTGTTGCTCCAGCTACTCCCTTTGTAGCTGCACCAGCACCAGTATTTCCTGCATACTCCCCCTACGTTGCCTCCCCGTATTTTGCTCCATCTTCTCCATTTTTTGTCCGATAAAGAAAGCTGAACAAAGACTGATATACCTAATCAATAAATTTTATAGTACCAAGGATAGTTTTTGGACTAATTTATTTACCCATACATCCACTGTAACACATTAACGAAAAGTATAAGAATAAGTACTAAAGTATCAGTGTTAACTAATTGATATCTATTTTAAAGAATATTTAGTTAGGTAGGTACTACGAAAAAACGTTGTTAATTAATACTTACGTAGCTAAAAGTAGATTCGTCGCTTAGTAATTTGGCGACATAACCAGTTTTGTTCTTATTATATACGCAGTTTAATTAGTTTGCAACCAAAATATACCTACATTTGGCCTTGAATACAACAACAAGCTAATCAAACAAAGGGATTACGTATGCAATAACGTGGAAAATTATTTTATTAGAAGGGCTGGCCATGCGTATTTGCTTACGTGCGACTAAGTTTTCAAGGAAGTTGGCTCGTGGTCCTTTTAAAATTGGCCAAAACTAAGCAGTGTTGTAACGCTTTGAAGCCATGCTAGTACAAAGGGAAACATTAAAATAACGTCTGACCTATTTATGAACATATTTTCAATTTGGTAAATAAGCTGTGGAATTTGAGCTGATATGTTCACTGTTATAATATAAAACACTTACTATTTCTAGAATTACCTGCAAATCTACATTATAGTAAATTAGAAATACGTACATGTAGAATTCAACCCAGTAAGACCAAATTGTTTTATAATTAAAAGCTGACAATAGATCTAGATCACTTACTTTGCTCGTTACTGTAAATTCTCTAATTATTTATTTTTATTGTTATTAATTTACTTATTGCTAGCTTCTAAAGAAATTATAAAATAAGCAGTGTTAAAACTAAGTAAGTTAGTGGTGCAAGTGATACACTTAGAATAATAAATAGGTACATTAATTTATAAATACCTCTACAAATATAACAAAAAATAGTAAGTACAATCATTAGCGTAAGTAAGTAATAACCGCCAATATTTAAAATATGGAACTAAGTTCTACGTTCGAAAATAATCTCGAATATCTTAGACAAGTGCTACCCAGATAGTCCAGGCCTTAACAAAAGATCTTTTAGGTCAAGTGCTCGTCCGAGGCCGAGAAGGACCCAACTCTGGAAAGTGAAAGATAACCAATAATAACCATCTGACATAAACTTCACTATTTATAAACACGACACGTATTTTTTTTCCTTAAAAATGGTTCATAATAATGGTAGGACAAAGTCAGACACTAGCATCGTAAGGTGCTTATTATGTGTAATTTTTCCTATAAGTAAATGTCATTGTTTGTTTTTTTAAGACGGTTTTTATTTTTGGCTTATAAATACAACGTCTTATGCACCCACAGTGTATCAGCTATTTTCTAAATTCCAAATAATAGATATATTATATAGGTACCATAATAACTACCTTAGTAAATAATGTAAATTTAATTAAGTAAACAAACGTCAGTAAGGATATTAGCATGTTTTATAATACCTATATTATAACTAGGTAAAAAACGGTCATGCAGAATGCTATGTATAAGTATACCTACTTAATCACGCGTCAAGCAAAATATAAACGATCATATTATATATTCAAATATACAAGTACACAGGCAAGTATTTGACGCAATAGTTATAATTTAAGTAACATTCGTATGACAATGCAAAAATGTAGTGCAGTGGAACAATGGTGAGCCATTTCTCTGTACACGCGCTTCGCTCCAAACGCAGTTTGAATACCATTAGTCCATTATAAGACTCATGGCCTGTTTCAAACAATTTAAGACTCTATTTGCGTGTCAGAGAGTTGTATTATTTTAGCCAAAGGTAACCATCGCCTGAAACAAGGTATCTGCAGGAATACGTGCATAATTCATTAGAATTAAATTGGAACACGATTATGGTTATTCCATACTTCTATTGGGAACACGTCAAGCACGTGCAGGATATTTTTCCTGACTTAAATAGTATTAATAACTATTGAACTTAAATACCATTCTAAGCGTTATCAAGTTACATATTAAGCTGTATATCAATATAGATAGCGTGGTATTATGGTTGCATTGGCTTAGAGGTGTTCCTGAAAAATAGTCTTGACAGAAAGACAGATGGACAGCAAAATGATCATGGGTTCCTTTTTCCTTTTTATGTATGGAATCCTAATAATTAAACTTTTTTCCATATTACAACTTACACATCTGAATTAAAATAACAGATGATGTCACTGCACTTTATCTAATAAATGAACATAATAAGCATAATAACGTTCTGTTAAGAGCCCAAGTCAATTAATAAGATGCAATAGCAAGTTTCTAAAGATCTATAGTTTTGCTAAAAAAATAATATCAATTACAACTAATTTTAGCAACATTACATTCAATACGTTTATGATTTTTTATAAAAACGAATATAGTTCTATATTTTATAAAGGAAACATGAGTCGTATTTTATAACAGGTAGGTACTTACAGAGGTCACGATCGGTTATTTTTTAGAACTTTTAATTTTTATGTACTTAGGTGCGCTTCAAAATTATTTAATTAAAATTACTTTGTATTTTGTCCTTTATTACCGACGTATCCAAAACTTTGCCCCTGTGTTTAGTCACAGGACTGCACCGCACCTATCGCGATGGCAAGAAATAACAACATAGATAGATAGGTATACCAAAAATATGGATGTAGGATTTTTAAGATGTTTTATTAGTTTTAATCATTATTGATTGAGGAAACCGCATTTGGTATTCTATTACAAAACATTAACGTTAACTTTAATCAATGTTATATAACCACCCTACGGATAGGCATGTGTGACATATTCGGTAATCGATGGTGCCCATGTTGGCTTCTAATTGAGCATGCGCATGTCCTGCCCAAGGAAAGTGAAACCCAGTGCCTACTGTCAAACAAGACGTAATGCTTGCATCAGTATGAACTATATAACGACTTGTGACACATTCTTCAACACACTTCTAAATTGACACTTGACCAAGTCGTGTCTTCTAATCAATATGTCGTTCCTTAGATTCGTGAGTACGCTATAAACTTTTTATATTAATGTAGTATGCAGATATAATTATTTAATGTACCATTTTTTATATTTTCAGATTATTTGCACGGTAGCTATAGTTGCTAGTTGCAACGCCAGCGGTGTTGGACACATAGTACCAGCAGTCAGATCTTTTCCGATAGTAAGATATGCTCCATTCTACAATTTTCCAAACGGCATTAGGTCCATACACGCCGTCGCTCCAGCCATCCCAGCTGCTCCTGCGGTAGCTGTGGCACCGGCTCCTTTACTACCAGCCCCGTTACCGGCGCCAGTCTTTCCGGCTCCTGTACCAGCACCGGTATTGCCAGCTCCTGTGCCGGCTCCTGTTTTTGCCCCGGCGCCACTACCGTTCTTTGCTCCTGCGGTGCCACGACTGGCGCCTGCATATGCACCGGCACCAGTATTCGGTAGAGCTTTGCCGGCAGTGCCAGCAGCACCTTTTGCCCCCATTATTAGGCCTGCTTTGGCGAGAGCCCCAGTTTTCGCACCAGCATTGGCTCCAGCATTTGCACCAGCAATTTCTCCAGCTTTCGCGCCGCCGCCAGCGTTAGCCCCTGTGTTTGGTCCCGGGCCTGCACCTATCGCGATAGCAAGAACTGTACCACATACGTACAGTATTCCTCACGTTCATCCATACAATCAATTCATCGCTCCTGCACCTTCACCGATATTGAGTAAAGTAGCGTGGAAATGAATCTAGTCTGATAAAGGAAAAACGTTTAGGTTATCTTAAATTTTTGTACGTAATTTAATAGACTGTTTTAAAATATAATAAAAATGTTAATACAATTGGAGTCTTAGTATTTATTTACTTATCCTATTAACTAATTATACCTACTAGCATCCTATTATCTCTGATTACAGATAAGTTTTGGTTCAAATGAAAAGAAAAACAAAATATTGTATACTGGATTCGGATAAAAATATATCTTAAATGTAGTAGTTTGTAATATTTCTAGTTTTAGTATCGCTCACTTACAGGGTTGTTATCTCCAGTTCGTAGGTAGTTAAACCTAATATATTTTCAAGTTTTTGTGAGAGTTTTTGATATTTTAGTATTCTTAATATTAAATCACCAATATACGGATTACATTCAAGTTAAATACTGACAAGGATTCTGGAAAATAGCAGCAAAATTTACTTATTTTGAAACTGAATCTTAATAATATCATTTTCTTAGATAATGCCAATAGACCTTTTATTTATCGATGTAAAATGGCGATAGATAAAGTTTTATTAGAGTTAAAGTTCAATATTCTTAATTCCGACATATAAGGTTTAAAATATCTAGAATAATAGAAAATAAATTAAACCGTTGAAGGTATAGGTTTAGTATATTGTACCTACTGAATTTTATTAAATGATTATGTGACGTTTCGTTAACGCATGTTAATTCCATAAAATTTCACATTTTCTATTACCGATTGGAACAGATCTATGGGCTAGAACAAGAGTATAGGTACTTATAATTATAATATAAAGGATTGAAGTAGAAGTTTTCGTTAACTTAAATACGTACTGCTCAAACCTACTGCTCATCAATCCGCGTGGTAAAAATTAAAATAACAACTTTTCTTATTGATACATATTTTTATTCAAATACAAAAAAACATTTACTAAGTATAAAGTCTTTTGAATAAGTAGTAGTTGGCTTTAAACAATAAAGAATAAGCAAAGTTTAATAAACATAAAATATGCAATCAAAGACTGTCAACAGGTGGGTATAGATTTTACTCATCTATGCTCCTATTTTCCGTCTTGAATATTAAATGCTACCAAACTATGCTTATGTTTATTACAGACCAATTTCTCTTTTAATTAGGAAGGAAGGTCAGTCGTGTTTTCTTAAATCTATCGCACAAATGCGGGGGCTACGCCGAAAGGGGCTCTGACTAAGGGTGCAGCGGGGGCGAACGGAAAGGGTGCAGCAGCATAGGTTGCGGGGGCTGCAAAAGCTGCCGGCGCTGTAAAAGCTGCTGGTGCTGCAAAAGCACCTGGTGCCACGTAGGCAGCCGGGCCCGCAAACCCTGGAGCGGCGTAAGCAGCGGGCACAGTATAAGGTGCAGCGTAAGCCGCAGGCCCCGCATAGTAAGGAGCGGCGAACGGACTCACTGCTCGGTTCACCACACTGACTTGAGAAGCATATGGAGGAATGTTTTGAGGTACGGCGTGAGCGTAGCCGACATGTGCTGGTGCTACTATAGGAGCCGCCGCTACTGCTGGAACCGCTGCCACTGCGCTGCTCTCAACCCCAATAGCTGAAGCCACTGCGATGAGTACGATCTGCAGAACAATATAATTTATAAATGGTTTTTATTTAAAAAAAAGAATCAGCAATATGAATTTAAAGTAAATACTAATACTTACAGATTTGAAAGAAAACATTTTGCTTAATTTGTTAGTGGACCTTCCTTTGCGAAAAGAAGATGTGATGTGTGATTGCAAAGAAAAAGTCGTGTGCTTTTATACGTTGTTTATTGTAATTCACTTAACGTGCCTTAGATAGAATAAACATTTGTTTGACGTATTGCGGTTGGTCATTTGGGATTCGCGGCCGCACACGTAGAGAAATGGAGCACATTGGGAAACTCTTTTCAATGCGAAATACATTCTGATGTAAATTATAAAAGATGAATTTTTTTCTTTCGCACAATAATTTTCAATATTGAGTAAGTTCCCTACTCAATATTGAAAATATTTACATATATTATTATTGAAAGACTGTTGCATTATTATTAAGAGAGATACAATGAAATATTTTTTCTTTATTTAGTTTATAATTTTACAAAGAACTATGTACATAAGTAAATATACAACGGTGTACTATGGTGGTACGGTGTAATCATTTGTTCTTATTTGGGCGGTCACAAAACAGACCAAAAAATATAAAAATATAATTTTTTATGCTTTATGATATTGATCTTCAAATCAATACTATGATAAACTATCTTCAAAATTAAATATGAGATTCGTTCATTACATAACGTGCAGTGAAATTGGTAAGCACAGAGCTGAAATTAGAATGCACCAGTCGTTATAGAAGTCTGGGTCAAGCAGTGTGGCGGATAGCCAGCGATGTCCTGCGCATTATTAAGACGCATACGTCGTCTACCGTATTGCTCAACTAAATAACATTTCGTATAAAACGTGACGATGCCCTGGAGACGACACAGTCCACCGACTTCACTTTTAGTAATCGAACTTGTGAGCAGTCACGAATACCAAGCAAAATGATCACCAAATTCACTGTAAGTTTTATAAAAAAATTAAGTACTATCTCAAAATATTAAGTTTGTATTGACAAAGTTAAAATCACCAGAACATAAAATAATACTCAGTCATAATATTTCCCCCAGGTTATCTTTGCCCTTGCCGTCGCCTCCACGAACGCCGGCGTGTTGCCCTTAGCAGCTGCACCAGCGGCTCTTGTGGCTCCCGCTGTAGCGCCAGCTGCATACGCTGTGGCCCCCTATGCTAGCTCATACTCCGCCCACGCCGTCAACCATGCCGTAGCCGCCCCCGTCGTAGCCCCTGCCCCAGTAGTCGCTGCCGCCCCCGCTCCCGTAGTTGCTGCAGCCCCTTATGTCGCGGCCCCAGCTGCCCCCTACATCGCAGCCCCCGCTGCACCCTTTGTGGCACCTTCTCCATACTTCGGCAGATACCTGTCTTCCCCCTATATTTTATAAAAGAATTTTGGTGATATCATTACCTACGTGACTTGCTCAACTGTACTATGTTAACTATATATATATACTCAACTATTTTCATTTGGTTGAAAATAAATTGTTAAAAATTTTACCTATGTCGTGTTTATTACAGTTATCTTGTTTATCCTATTAAATGCGTAACAAACATTCGCAATCTACTAATCTACTTACTACGTCATAAATGATCGTCTTACTTAGACATAATTTTAAATAAGTAACTTCAAACGGAAACATGTTAAACTTTCAACATGAGTAAGTAGAGTTACCTACGCAGATAGGTTTCTTATTTACCTAACATAACCAACAAAATTTACATTGAGCATGTTAATTGGCTTATTTTCCGGTAATAAGTCATCAAACGACTATTCAAAACATTAGATAATTACTCATCATCATATTATTAACGGAAACATAAATTAGCATACAATTTAAAATAATTTATACTTAACGCTAATCTTTGTTAAAATAAAGGTAAGTAAGCACCTAATTGAGGTTAAAATGTTTTAATATGTTTTAAAGGTAATATATGTAGGTTATAATTTGAGCAGCACGGATAGTATGCACTTGTTTGAACCGGCTGTAAAAATGTATATAACTTTTTAACAAGTTGCGTCTGAAAGAGGCGCATGCCAGGAGATAAACCTAGTTTTTAATTGTGCAAGGTAATGATACAGGAGTACTTAAGTAGGAAAGTACTTTTTATAACTTAACCAAGCAACTCACGATTGTCTAGTAACTACATTCTTGTTATCTGTATGGTACATGCACCGAGGACCGCGGACGGATAACATTATAATTATGTGGTATTGGTACCTACTGATCTCATTAAACAGGTGTTTAAAATTATTTTTTAACCTTTCTCTATAGATGGTCTAGTAAATATGATATATTAATGGTTCAGGATCGGTTTATTATTTATAAAAATCTTGGGTTATGGTTCCAAAGTAATTTTTATTTCAGCTATATAAAAAACGAAATTGAAACATTTAAAGTAATCGGCTCTACTACTGGACTACTACAATAGGACGCATTTAAACATTCTTCTTGACTTTTTAATAATTAACACTAGCCTAGAGATATGAAATGATAACGAGTCATATGACCATGTGAGTTATAGCCCAGTGTCATTGAGTCCGCCCTGCCCTCCTTAGCCGGGGTCGCCAGATACAATAAACCTTCTGTTATAGAAAACAAAACATTTTTTTGGCACGTAACTATTGATGCGAATATTATATGTATTTTGTAATTTTTGGGTGCCTAGTAGGTAGCTACATACACTATAAATATTAAATACAGCAGAATTTTCAATACTCCTTAGCGACGTGAGACTTATTTCAATTGAGCAGGTAATAAATAATTTAAATGATCGCGACAACAAGAGGTCATGTGCTTTTTTATGATATTTTTTTACCCCAGCTAATGTATTTCATCTAAATTTATTTTAAATAGCATGGCATGTATTTTTGACGTCTTTTAATGGATTGATCTGGCAACATTGTCCTTAACACGGTGTCACCTGCGTCCGCTACAATCAGCGAGTGGGCAATTTTCATGTATGGATACAGATAAATAGGTATATAAATTTAAGTCAGCCTACAACAACTAATGTTAACCATAGTCGAGAAAATTAATCTTGATACATCGAATATTTACTAACTACTTCATTCAAATTTATTCAACCATTTCGGTACCTAGCCGTATATTTATTCATAACATGATCACATAAAATGAAAGTCACGAGGTACCAGAATCGTTGTAAATCTAGTATTTAGTAGACTACTGAAGAAGGAGTTATTTACATAGTGTGTTAAAACTAGAAATCGGTAGGTACCATACCATACAAGTACAAACTCACCTTACCTTATCATACAACTACACTTCTATTTTATTTGCATTATCAATCGAATCTAAAAAAAATAGTCGTCAAAGTGGATTTTCACACAAATGTACACCAATAAGTTCTGACGTTGCGACATAGATAGATATTCTCTGTGTGGTTAAATACGTTAAAGTTGTTAAAATTGTTGTAATTTTTTCTCTTACCGGTCTAGTGTGCAAAGAAAATGATGTACTTCTTAACTTCATCTATTTTGTAACGTTAGTTAAAGACACTAATAAACCGCAAAATAATAATTAAGTACCTAACTTTGTAAAACTTTCGTTAGGTATATGGCTGGATTTCATCCACACAATCTCCAACGTCGCACAATATTCTTGACATAGTAATTTTCCTTATTTCTTTTAACTGTTCTGTAATTAAAGAAAACGTTATATTTTAAGTAAATTTATTAAATGTAACATTAATTACTTGCCATCCACCGATTTAAATAAAGAAGAGAAGTAATAAAACCGAATTCTAGCGACTACACATTGGAATTAACTCATATATATTTTATTGAATAATTACACATAGAAAAAACTTGACGACATATCGGCCCATTTCTATCTACTCATTACAATTGCCTCCTCAAAAATAAATAAAAGTTAGATTAATATTGCGAAGATGATTTAATGATTCAGCCGGACAAGTGCTACTTGGTTTCGTTGATGGAAAGCGCTACACAAAAAAATAACTTAATTAAAAAAATAAAATATACATACCTTTCAGTATCCGCTGAATACACTTAACTATATAACTACAAGGGAATCAATACTTTCAGTGATAATAAAAGTATCAAAACTATTTTCAGTGTGACTGATTACTAAACGTATGAGTAGACATAAAAATTCTCCCAACTAGATTGCCACGTGTTCTGATCTAGGTAGGGTTAGGTCCAAAGAAACAAAATATATCTAATTATATGTAAAGAAACTTCATAGATACTTCAATACCTAATTTTATTAATAACCTTTTATTGTTTATTTTTGTGTCTACTAGATATTTTATTTACGTACCTACCAATTAAAACCGAAATAATGTACAAAGATTATAGGTAGGTACTGTAAGGAATAGTTATTTTCGAACAAAGGTATTCAAATTTAAGTAAATAATTAAACAACAAGCGGTCCACATAATAACAAACGTACCTTTAGTACCAATAATTACCATAAGTACCTACTTATTATTCCAATGGCAATGATGTAATGAATGCTAAATGTTGCTAACAATGTTATTATTTCATAAAATTAAACTTAAAGTAAGGAACTGCTTACCTACCTACCTTATGGAATGTTGTTATTTTGAAAACCTTTTGAAACCGTGTACCATGTCGGTACAAGGCCAAGTTTCTTAAGCATTTTATTTGTAGATCACATAATTATCATAGAAAAATAATAATACATTTTAAATTAACCAGTGTCATTAAATTCCTAACACTCTGATAAATGATCAAATAATAGGTAATAATAAAATAGGTTCGTTAATGTTTTTAGTATCGGAACTGATATTCCCTCTATTTGCCTAAAAACTTTTGCTCAGTTATCGGTAGGTACCTACCTTCTATCTACTTTTATGCTTCCTACTCTAAATATGTAATTGAATATACTTACTTACTTTAAGTAGGTACCTAATGTAGAAAAATAGAACAGAACAAGAAATAAATGTACTTTATCAAGCTTCTTTTTTGTATTTAATTTATTTCGCTGCTGATATCCTTATTTAATTTTGCTATCGGTACTTTACTAGGGCAATACAAATGACCTAGGCCTGGAGGTAGGGTTAGACGGATTCGGCCGAGCCATGTGTCTAAGCACTATAAAAGCTACACCGTTGCAAGCCTTTAGCACATTCGCTCCTACATCTTCCTTCTTTACTTTTACAAGCAACCCCCCCACCCACCCTCCAAAATGTACAAGCTGGTAAGATGATTCTACTTTTTTTTATTGACGCTTTTGTATATTGCAGTTAAAAAAATGATACGAAGGCAAAGATCTGAATTAGAAAAGAAAATAATTGTTTGATAAATGCTTTCATAAGTGGTAGGGTTAAAAACCTGATAAACGTACAATATAATTTAAAAGGCGTATTGAAATTCGTTTTAGTACTTATTTCTTTACCTATCGTGCCTTTAACCTTTCGAGATCAGACAGTATTTTTTATCCGGATCCACTTATTGTCAAGAAATGGTAAATGGAATAAATATTACATTTACCATTTCTTACAATATATTTACAATACCTCAAGTACAGAAATAAACACCCTTAGGCTTTAATCAAAGTCTCCAGTGATACAATGGTTGGTTATTTTAATAATTACAGACTGGTCAAGTGCGAGTTCGACTCGCGTGCCGAGATTCCGTACGATCATCGCGATGCAGGACATTTAAACGAAGCGAATTAATTAAGACCAGTTTGTAGTTAGACCAAATAGTTAGATAGGTAGGTAACTATTTTTCGTCACTGTTTTAAAACCGCTATCACAACAATTATAAAACTTCCTTTTTGTTGAATTTTAGAGGAAACTTAATAAAGAATTAATATTAACGAACTTTACTACTACCTACGTAGTAGTAACGTTTCTATAACCTGCTTACTTACTTTACAAATCCTACGTCACGAGGTACAATAGTCTAACTAGTCACTTTTACCTATATACCGAAACTGTAAGTACATACAGGTTTCAAAAATAGCTAATACAATATGTACCTGCTACTAATTTCATTTATTATGATGTTGTGGGTAATTATGAAAGTTATTGGATATAATTGATTGATTATCGTCATCATTGTCTATAGCGACTTAGTCGCTTCTTATACAACGGCCGCCGTAGTAGTTTAATAAATTAAAACGGTTCACTTCACCATATAAATAAATATTAGGTACATTGGAATGAAACAATTTTAATGGATTTAACTCGCGTATTTTATTTTATTGGCTGACGTTTCTGAGCCTTTACAGATTCCATAAAGATTTATTTGCTTTAGCATAAGACTATTGTCAGCTCAGTCGTGCTACGATTATGGTAAATCTATGTAGGTACCCCTTATTTTTCGGAACATAACGTTTTGTATCACAAAGGAGATTAAACTTAGAAATATTTTTCTATATTTTATAAGCGGCCCGCCCCGGCTTCGCCCGGATCCCTTTTTTTATAGGTTATGTCACTCGGGGATAGTATAGCTTTCCAACAGTGAAAGAATTATGAGATTTTTTGAGTTTATTTGTTACATACAAAAATACAAATCTTTCCTCTTTATAATATTGGTATGAAGTATGATATAATGTAAGCCAACACCCTCTAAACATTCATTCAAACGCTATTAAATGTTTACCCCCAGACGCGATATTAATTGAGAATAGAATATAAATTTTTAAAAAACATTTTTAAGGTTATTGACTGAGTGATATCGTAATCCTATCTTTGTTGAAGAGATTTAAGAAATTTGTGTCACGCCAGGTCCCTTCCTCCTTGGCACAATTGATGTTTTCCGATTTTTGGCTCTTGTAATATTTCGAAATAGCATTTACTTTTATATATGAATAAAATAAAACGCCATTATTTCTCCTTAAAAATGGATTTTCGACGAAATTCTTTATGTGAGTTATATTTTAAGATTTCCGACGAAATTCTTTATAGGTGAACTGTAAAACCTAATGTTACACAGAGTAGCAAAAATATTTTTATATCAGGCGATACTTAAGCGATATTTGTCATTAAAAAGTCATGTATATAATCAGAAACGACTAATAAACTGCAACTCAAGTTAACGTGACATTTTCAAACAAAGCAAGCATGTCTACTGACGGTCAACATAGGTAGAACGCGACACGGCCGTGATTGTTCGAGACCGGTTCTGTTAGAAAGGAGCCAATCTGGATCTAGATTAGATAGGCCCACACTCGATGTCCTTTGTAACCCAAAGGGCATTCGTAGGATGTGGCGACAAACCAATGACGTGGTAAATATCGACTGCACCATATCAAGTAGATAATGACGTACTTGAACAAGTTACTGTCGCACTACATATTCATAAACGTTTGCATACATTTTAATAAATTGCTATCGACTTTCGAAATATTTCTTTGTGCAGAATATTCTGAAGGTTACTTAAATAGGTATCAAAAATTCTTTTATTTTATGATAATAACAATTGACTATACTATTTTTATTGAGTAGTCTTGGTGGTCTATTTTGATATTAAAACGTGACATACTAGGTCGTCTTCGCCGCCCTCCTGGCTGTCGCCGCCGCCGCCCCCGGCCTGTACGGCGCTCCTTTGGCAGCGCCCTACGCAGCCCCCCTAGTGTCACCGTGGGGCCACGGGCTCGTCGGAGCACCTGTCGTCAAGACGGCCTTGCCTGTTGCCACTTCTTATGCTAACACCGTCAGGGTATGTAAAGGGATAACAAAATATTTCAAAAGAAAACATAATTAGAGTCATCTATAAATATGCGACGTAGCTGACACCATCAATTCATTAATCTATAATATAAAAAGACTGACTGACTGTACGATAAGCGATAATTTTATTTTTGGGTTTCTATATTAAAATTGACTCATTTCTAATCTGGTAATAAGTATATTACCAAGATGGAAATGAGTCATTTTTGAAAGTTAATTCACTAAGAAGATATAAAAAGGATAAATATAACATAATAATTGAAGTAAGATACTTGTTTATCTAATATTTGTATAGATTAACAGTAAAACTGAAATCTACAATTGCAAATACCAGTAGGTATTCTAATAATAGCTCCAAGACATTACGTATTTGTTCCTCTCAGCGCCGATCTAAAAATACATGAAGCTTTTTTTATCGAGTATGCCATTGTTTTGCGGTAAAATAACTGTGCCCTTGGCATTTTCCCTATCGCTGGAAACTTGTAAATCTACTTTAAAGTGCGGATAAAGAGTAAAATAATGTTGCAAGAGTATATAGCAATTGCGTATATAATACCTAGGTATGTAGTTATGCAAAAAAAGTATTAAAACATAACCTTTCAAGTTTCCTAATTTGTTTCATGACGCATTAATATTTAATAATAACACCATATTATTATCTAACTATTTTTTAGTTAAATTGATGACTATTATATATTAATCACCCGAGTGTTACAAAAATTGCATGTTTTTTAGCTGGCATCCCCCGCTGTGGCAGTAGCGCCTGCGCCCTATGCGGTCGCGCACACGCCGGTCCTCTCCTCCCCTTACGCCCACGGCTGGTAAACATTCAGCCAGACACTTCTAGCTATCTAGGATCCTATTAGACTAGGATCTAAAACAACTGAGACCACCCGACAACATCTTGGCCCCAGTGCAACAGTCAATACCAACATCGCCTAATTTCCTAGTTTTAAGCAAATTCAGGTCATCGAAATCTGTAGCCTGTTCTTCAGGAATTTTTGTAATGAAATTAAAAGTTTTGGTTTTTTAAATATTTTGTTTCTTTGCCAAATGTCCTTAGAACGAGCCGAGAATTTATTATACTGGTATCTTTAATACTAGTTTTTACCTACACACATATAACCATACGAATATAAATGAACTGTTGAGTAGTATAGGAAGAATAATTATGTGGCGTCTCGCCTCGCCCTTACATGGCTGTATGTAACGGCCCTTATATTAATAGATGTTGATTTGAGACTAGAAAATATTATTATCTGTGGTACTCATTCGAGAACCAGTGCTAGAAAAGAACATATGTTACAAACTTTATGTTAACAATTAATTCATGTACAAGATGTACCTTTATTTAGTTGTGATGTGATTGATTAAACTAATTATGTGGAAGAGTGCGTTTCTGTTGGAAACCCTACGCAATACACACCAAAGTGGTGACCCCGGACTCCGTTGAATTTGGAGTCATTTATTTGTCAATATGGCAAATCATTGCTGCCAGGAGCTAGCTGTGGAGCTGTTTGTGATATAAGGCGTCTGATTTTGACATCTTTTTCCTGCTTTTATTGGATTATTACATCAAGAAACTTGTTACTTGCCGGCATTCGACATTGTTCCTGGTACTTGCAAGAAAATAATGCTGTTTACGTTTTTCATTTCGTAATGGTGTACAGAGTATTCAATTTAACATTTAAAGTGCGTGTGTATAGTGTAGTAGTGCGTATGTACAACGTAAAAAATCAGTAACTTTCGTCTAGGAGTGTTTTTCAAGAACATTTTCGCCGGCCATGTTTTGTTTCAAACGCGGCGGCGACAAACGAAGAAACTTCAGTGCAGATTAGCGACGCGCGCGCCCCCGTGCGGTTTTACAAAACAATTATTTTTGACAAACAGTGCAGAATAGACAGTATCGTTTTTATCTGTGATGTGACCTGTCAATTCATCTGTCAACTGTCATTCGGATTGCGTTCTGTTTCGCAAGTATTTTTATCTGGACAATTGTAAGTTTTAAATTATTTTAATTTTGTTTATCCATGCAGAGTGTAATACATTCTTGCGTAATTAGTTATAATATGTTATTATTACTATATTAATAAAAAAACTGTTATAGAATACCTACTATTTGTATAACACATAATTTCAATGTTTTATATTACTATTGTTTTTGTTAGTTATTTGTTTTCAATTATTTGATAGGTTGCATTTATTTTGTTTTGCTAACTATAAATATTACCCATTTACTTTATGTGGTTATTAGATATCCTTTTACAATTAGATAACAATATTGTTGTGTTACTTCATAATATATATTTTTGTTACTCTTGCGGTAAAGGATAATCATTATTATAATAGGTATACATATATTGACTTTAATTTGTCATATTTTGGGTACTGGTATTTGATAAATATGGCTGAACAAGATTTCAAGGCACAGCTCGAAGAGCTACAAGCAAAGAATGCTGAGTTATCGGCACAACTTCAGAAAAACACATTGTCGTCAGGGTCCATGGAAGCCCAAATTAGCAGAGTGTCAGTTAAATTACCCCCATTCTGGGAAGATAAACCAGCACTCTGGTTCGCACAAGCTGAGGAACAGTTTAAGATTGCTGGCATTACTGGAGAGGCTACTATGTATGGCCATGTTGTTGCAACCATAGATCCCAAACTTATCAGTGAAATTGATGACATTATCCTTGATCCACCTAAAGAGAATCGTTATCAATATCTTAAGCAGGAACTTATTCGACGTCTATCATTATCTGATCAACAGCGGATTGAATGCCTATTGAGTGAAGAAGAGCTAGGTGACCGTAAGCCATCGGCTTTACTTCGTCGGATGCAATTCCTAGCTGGCATTAATAAGGATAGCGACATGATCCGGCAGCTATGGATACGTCGCTTACCTAGCTTGGTTCAAACTATGCTTGCAGCACAAGCGGATCAATCTGTAGCAAAATTATCAGAATTAGCAGACAAGATAATGGAAGCCACACCTGGTCCCTCACATGCATACAGTGTGCGTAGCACACCCAAACCAACTGATGAGTTATCTTATCTAAAAGAGTCGGTGGAGCAAATTAAGAGGCAACTGGATGCACTCACTGGTACGCAGGTCCAAATCAGATCCAGAAATATACCCCGTCAGGTTCCATTGAATAACAGTCACAATAATACACCTGCTCGCAAACGGTGCTGGTACCATAAGAAATATGGTACCAATGCCAGCAAGTGTATTGCTCCTTGTGATTGGATTCAGGAAAACCCCAACAGCAGTCAGTAATGGCGGAGTCTGATTGCTGCAAAATTCAACGTATTGGCCGCCGTCTTTTCGTTGTTGATCAGAAAAGTAAACGCCAATTTCTCGTGGACACTGGGTCTGATATATGCTGCTACCCTAAACATTGGCTTCGAGAAAAGAGAAAACCTACTGACTGGGAAGTTAATGCAGCAAACGGAAGCCCTATTAAGACCTATGGAACTGTCAATCTTAGACTTGATTTCGGATTGCACCAAGACTTTGTTTGGTTATTTGTAGTTGCCGATGTAAGCACTGCTATTATAGGATCTGATTTCCTGGCATACTATCGGCTCTTACCTGATTGCGCCAATAAAAAATTACTTGACAGTTCTTCTGGCATATCAACTAAGGCTTCCTATGTATCATCTAAACAATCCAGTGTTAAGGCCATAGGCACTCATAGTTCTCCATTTGCACAAGTGCTTGCAGAATTTATTGATATTGCCAGACCTCCTGGACTTCCACGGGTTACAAAGCATAATACCTTACATCATATTAAGACCACTGACGGTCCATCTATCTCCTGCCGTCCTCGCCGTTTGGCGCCTCAAAAATTGGTTGCCGCCAAGAAAGAATTCGAAGAGATGGTTCGGCTAGGTACAGCTCGCCCGTCGAAGAGTGCATGGTCATCTCCATTGCATATGACTTTAAAAAAAGACCATTCATGGCGTCCATGTGGAGATTATCGTGCTTTGAATGCCAGGACTGTTCCTGATCGGTATCCCGTCCGACATATCAACGACTTTGCTCACAATCTATCTGGCGCTAAGATTTTTAGTACCATTGATTTAGTTAAGGCTTATCATCAGATTCCAGTTGCCGAAGAAGACATTCCTAAGACTGCCATCGTTACCCCGTTTGGCCTTTTCGAATTCCCTTTTATGACTTTTGGGTTACGAAATGCTGGTCAAACCTTTCAACGGTTTATCGATGAGGTCACTCGGGGGCTCGATTTTGTATTTCCTTACGTTGACGATATCCTCGTCTTTTCAGCAGATGAGGCTCTTCACAAGGAACATCTGAGGATCCTTTTTAAACGCCTTCAAGATTATGGGGTTGTAATCAACCCAACTAAATGTATATTTGGAGCCAAAGAGGTTGACTTCTTAGGTTTTCACATTAGCTCAAAGGGAACTCGTCCTCCTCAGGACCGTATTCAAGCCCTACTGGATTTCCCTCCACCTAAAACCATTCAAGGCGTGCGCCGTTTCCTAGGCATGTTAAATTATTATCGCCGGTTCATTCCCCACGCAGCTCAGTTTCAGGCCCCGCTAATTAATGCCGTAGTCGCTACCAACAGCAAAGGTGCTAAACCATTTCCATGGACACCTGAACTTCTAAATCAATTCGAAGCCTGTAAGACTAGTCTATCTAATGCAACACTATTACAGCATCCAGTCAACGATGCACCTCTTGGTTTGTTTACCGATGCATCTAGTATGCATATCGGGTCCTGTCTTCAACAATATGTCAATGGCCAATGGTGTCCTCTTGCGTTTTTCAGTAAAAAGTTGACTGCACAACAAACTCAGTGGCCAGCTTATTACCGAGAACTTTTAGCGGTGTACGAAAGCGTACAACATTTCCGTTACATTCTTGAGGTTCAACATGTTACTATTTATACAGATCATAAACCACTGCTGTACGCTTTCGTGCAGCGTCGAGAAAAGCTTCCACCTTCCCAACTTAACCAACTTTCTTTTATTGGACAATTCACAACTGATATCCGATATATCAAGGGAGAAAGCAATGTTGTTGCAGATGCGATGTCTAGAGTAGAAGCTCTTTCAATAACAGATGACTATGAAGCCTTATCGAAATCTCAAGAAGATGATCAAGAGCTCAAAGATATCTTAGGAAACACAAGTCTCAAGTTATCCAGAGTTATTATGCCAGGAACCAATGTAACCATTTTATGTGATATGTCCAAAGGAAAACCACGTCCTTATTTGACCCCTCCATTTCGACGTCCGGTGTTTGACGGTTGCACAACTTGAGTCACCCCGGCGTACGAGCAACCACTCGTCTATTAATTGATCGCTATGTGTGGCCCTCAATTAAAAAAGATTCGAAGCGTTGGGCTCAATGTTGCGAAGCTTGTCAGAAAACCAAGATCACACGTCATTTACGCGCACCTCTTGGCAGCTTCGATCAACCTTCTGGGCGTTTTATGCACGTCCATATGGACATTATCGGGCCCCTACCTGTCTGTAATGATTTCCGTTATTGCCTAACGGCTATAGACAGAGTTTCGCGGTGGCCTGAAGTTTGGCCTATGCGTTCCATTACAGCCGAAGAAGTTGCAGATACCTTTATCCAAGGATGGATATCCCGTTTTGGAGTGCCATCTATTATAACAACAGATCAAGGAACTCAATTTGAGTCTGATTTGTTTCGTCGACTCCTGCAGAATTTTGCCACTAAACGAATTAGGACAACCGCATACCACCCCTGCGCCAACGGCATGATAGAACGTGTCCATCGTCAACTGAAGGCCGCCCTCATGTGCCATGCAGACTCCTGGTTGCGTGCCCTTCCTTTTGTTCTACTTGGCATGCGTACTGCATTTAAAGAAGATATAAAGACCACTTCGGCTGAAATGATTTATGGAGAAACGTTACGTTTACCTGGAGAGATGTTATCCTCAATTCCTGGTAATGATATACTCGGGGATCCTACCGATTTCGTGACGCAGCTACGTCGGAAAATGAATAGTCTTCAACCAGTCCCAGCTTCTCGACACTCAAATCCAGCAGTTTTCATTTCCAAAGCATTATCGTTAGCATCACACGTTTTTCTACGTGATGATACTGTTCGCCGACCCTTACAGCCTCCATACACTGGACCATTTGTAATTTTAGAGCGCTCCAGAGACGGAAAGACTCTTACCTTGGACATCAAAGGCAAGCCAGTTGTAGTCAGCATTGATGGCTGTATGTAACGGCCCTTATATTAATAGATGTTGATTTGAGACTAGAAAATATTATTATCTGTGGTACTCATTCGAGAACCAGTGCTAGAAAAGAACATATGTTACAAACTTTATGTTAACAATTAATTCATGTACAAGATGTACCTTTATTTAGTTGTGATGTGATTGATTAAACTAATTATGTGGAAGAGTGCGTTTCTGTTGGAAACCCTACGCAATACACACCAAAATTATAAGGTTTTGAGATTATAGTACCTACTTATTTGGTAGAAATAATTAGCGTTGAAGATGTTCCTATAAGTGTTAATATCCAAAAAAAAACTACTTGCAACAAAATATTCTTACGTTACCTTGGTTTCTGGCTGGTGCTTTATTATAAAATATTTTTAAGAGGATAGGTAGGTGTATATTAGAGTATTAACTTCCTCCTATATTTCATCTGAGGGTACTTTTATGTTATTCGAGATTTATCCAGTAAAAAAATACCAAATAAAAGAGTATCGAAGTACGAGAAGTTGTCGTAGATATGGCAACTCCTTATATGGCAATCTGGATTCCGCATGCCACTTCGTGTATCAGAGTTACTGCCGCTGTTATACATTTATTTTATACAGAGCTGTTAACACCCCTGCTTGAAAATATGAGTTAAAAAACAATGCCTATTCAAAACTAAATATAAAGTTATCCCTGTAGGTATTCTTTCTATATATCCCGGCTATAATAATACAAAGAAAACGTCATACGCGGGAACCGTGAGTCTAATAATTTAAGTAGGTAAATTGTAAATATTATACGTTTTCTTCGTAGAAATTTAATACTTCTTTTATATACTATATCAAAAAAAATAGTTAAGTCCGTTAATAGTAGTTCATTCCACTTTTATTTAACTTATTATTTCGGTCTATAAGGTAGGTACATTAATAACAAAAAATATATTATCAGCTCTTTATTATATGATATTAAGGCCTACGCCCAGCTGCCGATGTACGAAGCGAGCTTCAAGGCCCCTGCGTTTTAAACCTTAACATTTTATAGACCACTGCCGCAAAAAAGTTAAATCCCTAATGACAGCCTACAACCGCTTCGAATTACTTCTCAGGCAGCCCAACGTGAAATTTATTTATAAACTGGTTTATCTTTATTACATTGGTTTAATTTATTGTCTTCCTTGTACTCGTAACCACCATGTTGTCGATCTACATTTTTAAATAATGTAAAGGCTCTACATCAATGATTCCTTTTAAAATAAACTGGGTTAAATTCATTCCAATAAACTGGGTTAAATTCTTAACTGGTCTCATTTTTAAAACACAAAGCGCCATAGTTATTGCGATATTACTGAGACTAGAACGAGGAATATCCCTACACATAAATATTTCCAGCTAAACTACAGGCGATGTTAATAATCTAGTACTGTTGAAAAAGGGTCCCTAGTAAAATATTTTATAGTTATGTTTTTTTTAGATACGAATATTTGACATACTTAGTAAGTATGTCAAATAATAATACGATATCTCGTATACAAAGTTTATGCACCTAATTTTATTGCCATTTTTTAGAGCATCTTTATTACATTACCATAGAATTTTAAAATATAATAGTCTACGTGGTAACGGTAATAAGGTTTTCAGTGCCGACCTTTTACCGCAAAATTGTAACCACAATTAGTACATATTATCTACGAGACACTACCTATAACTCAACCTTGAAATATCTTTTACAATCAAGCTATTAAAGTTTAAAAATAATGATTAAGTATATGTAGAAATGTCACATCTGCTATCACGACTTTATACATTTAATAGTAGAGAGCGGTATGACTAATATAACCGGACTTGTTGAACTTGACTTTTCATCCCATGATGCACTCAACTGCGTTGAAGGTATAAATACGTAAGCAGAGCAAAAGAAAGCATCAGTTTATTTGAGTCGTTTGTCGTTCACACCTGAACTAACACAGACCACGATGAACTCGCTGGTGGTGTTATTTTCCGTGATGGCGCTGGCTGCCGCTAAGCCCTCAGGACTTTACAGCGCGCCTTTGGCGTACTCTGCTCCGATCCTAGCCGCTGCACCTGCTGCCGTCTCCCATCAGTCTCGCGTTGATATCAAGACCTCACCGGCTGTGGTTGCCACCGCTGCCTATGCCCCTGTCGCCCGCACCGTCATTGCTGAACCAGCTTATGTAGCGGCACCTGCTGCCATCGCTGCCCCCGCCGCAGTGTCGCACCAGTCTCGCGTTGATATCAAGACATCGCCTGCCGTTGTCAGCACATACACTGCTGCTGCACCCGCTGTAGTCAGCACATATGCCGCGCCCGCTCCCATTGCATACACTGCGCCTTTAGCTACGGCAGCTCTAGCACCCACATTCCTCAAAACCGCAGCCATTGCAACTCCTATTACTGCCGCCGCCTTCGCTGCCCCTGCGCTCGTCGAAGCCGCCGTGCCCCTAGATACTCCTGAGGTTATAGCTGCCCGTGCTGCCCACTTCGAGGCAAAGGCTCTCGCCGGGGCGCACCTGATCAAGAAGCGCTCTGCACCGTTGATTGCTGCCACACCACTCATATCTACTTATGCTCATGCCCCTATCGCATATTCAGCTCCCATCGCGCCTGTTGCATCTTACGCGTCATACACTCCGCTCACCTACTCTTCACCTTTGATTACCAAAACCTATAGCGTACACCCATGGTGAGCTAGATCACGAAAATGGGGACTTATCCTCAGTTCAGGATCGACCAACGACATCGATTTGTAAATAAATTGAAATATCAAAAGATACTGTTTTTATTATTATTTCGTCATAAAAAAACGCCATATTTTTATTATAGTAGAGACATTTTATGAAAATCTATTTTGTTTTAACTAAAACCATTTATTTGAATAGGCCTAAATGGTTTTATCAACAGACGAAAAAACGAAGGAAGTTCTTAAGTTGAGGAGGTATAATATTTTTTATGTATGACTATTTATAGAGTAGGTAGTTTGATTTTGATAAATATTTTTTAACTAATGACTTCAGAAATTTCCTTGGCTGATTAAGAAGAATCTTATTGAAAAGTCACGTATTGTAAAGATTTTTTTATATTTATTACCTTTTCTATTCTCTACTAGCTGTGCCCGCGACTTCGTCCGCGTGAAATAGTTATTCTACATTATAACAATTTTCCCCGTTTTTTTACACATTTTCCACTGTTTCTTCGCTCCTATTTGTCGCAGCGTGATGTTATAATATAGCCTAAAGCCTTCGTCGATAAATTGTCTATCCAACAATTTTTTTCAATTCGAACCAGTAATTCCTGAGATTAGCGCGTTCAAACAAACAAACAAACTCTTCAGCTTTATAATATTAGTATAGATTATTTCGTTCATTGAGTAATTATAAAATATCCCATCCACAAACTATAGCTGACAATTTCAAAAGAATAAAACAAATATGGCCTAGTATACAAAATCCTGACGAGCATGACCATTAGTTAATAAGTCCTATTCTTTATTTATATGCTTCGACGTCTTATACTTATTTAGGTAGCTGTACTAGTAGTGCAGGCTTATTTTGTTCTGAATAATGTCAATTGGTATAGCCCCTAGTTACTTATTCATTTAATTAAAAAATATGTTATTAACATGAAAACTTTAAATTGACCCCTTTATTTCATTTGTATTAAGTAATGCATAAAACTCGACCCGAAATGGCGTTCAATTTAAAAATAACATAAAATTAGGTACTCGAAATTGAAGTAGCAAACTAATATTTACCCGCACTTGGTTTTCAATTAATATTTGGATAATAAGAGATCACTAAAAGGCAAATGAACTAAATCAAAATGTCTAATTAAAAGAGGCTTTTCATGAAGTGTTATTCAGTATCAGGCTGTAATCAAATAAACCAAGTTTAAATAGTTTTACGCCCGCAGTTTTACAAATACCGTACCTACTAGGGTCTTAGCTTACTCGCATAATGGAAAAATATATTTGTTTCTAGATAGTTTACATGGTTGTACATCGACTACTTTAAAGATGCAATCTTAGCCACTCTTCTATACCTACTAAGAGCAACATCTTGATTAACTATCCTTTTTAAAACAATTTTATAGCGGAGACATCAATTTTTATGCGACTTACAAAAATATAACGCTGGATGGATCTTGAATGACGAAATCTATATATTTATTTATTACTTACTAGGTGTACCATGAGAATTTCATTGTACAGATAATATGTAATTATGCGTGTTCCCGACCTGCGACTATATCTCCGATATATAGTATACATCGTACCTTATGATACGTACTTAGGTATTATGATAAGTAGCTTGTAATCGACGTCCTTTTTAGAGATCAGATCCGATTCCCTATAATATATTTATGTGCCCAGATAAAGCCTTGATGAATAAGTATGGAACATAAAATATACATTAGGTATGAATAAATAATAAGATTTATTATTTGAGAATATATTTGCCCTCTTTTATAAAGTTATTGTTATTGTGATACATAGCGATACAAATATTTTATTAACAATACAATACAATAATACAATATCACTTTCGTAACGCTCGAAATTTAAAATGATAATGATGTGAAATGTTTGTACAATAATAATTACAATATTAGATTGAAAGTACTACACTACATTTGGTAAGGTCTGCTTTTAAGAAAAGACCTAAAATTCAGCAATAAATGTAAGTCATAGTCTAGTCATAGTAGGTAATTTATCTTAGGTACGGATAAGTGAGAGTGGTATACATATGTCCACATTTTATTTGTAGCATTAGTGGTATATTAAAGGTTAGATTAGGTAAATTCTGGTATTAAATTTTTAAAGACATCTAAGGGTCCTTTAAAAAGTACCAATCAAAAATAACCAGTGAACAAAACAAATGATGATTATTAAATGGCACACAATGATTATTTAAGTCAATCATGTTTAATAGTACTTGTGAAGGTACATATGTAAATATACGCAACGCGGAAGCTCTCGTATCTAATAAAAAAACAACTTTTTTATAAGGAATTGAGTTGTCACAATATACAGGACGGTCTGTAATAATAATATTATTTGATCTAATACAGAACGGTAATAGTTTGAAGGTGATTAAGTGGCATTTTATTGTTAACTATTCGTTGTTACGCAGGTATATAAACATCCTTGATAGCAAATTAGGCATCAGTCGATCCTAACTCGTCGAGCAAACCACTCAACACAGACCAAGATGTATAAACTGGTGGTGTTGTTTTCTGTTGTGGCATTAGCAGCGGCTAAACCGGGCTATGTAGCGCCTCTAGCCTACAGTGCAGCAGTTCCGGCTGTGAGCTCAGTGTCACAATACAGCAGTAGCGTGGTTCATGGTGGTGCGCCCGTAGTACCTTCTGTGTACAGCGCCCCAGCTGTGTACGGATATGCTCCAGCAGTGGTCCCCAGCGTCGCTCTTGCCCAGGCCCCGCACTCTCCTGCAGTCGTCTTGGATGCCGTGCATGGAGTTCCCCTAGACACTCCCGAGGTGGTCGCTGCCCGTGCTGCCCATTACCAAGCTAAGGCTTTGTCTGTGCATCACCTTAAGAAGAGATCCGTTCCTTTGACCTACAGCTCAGTCGTCGCTCCTGCTCCATTGGTACACAATACCGTAGTAAGTCCCGTGTCCCACCTCGCCTACTCCGCCCCTGTAGTATCTCCGTACTCTGCCTCGGTTGTGTCTCCTTACTCTTCCGTCGTGACCTCTCCCCTATCCTACGCGGTGGCTCCGAAAGCTTACAGCGTTCATCCTTGGTAAAAAGATCGACTATCGAAAACCACTATATAACGACTATGACATATAAAAATATATATGTAAAAAATAAAGGTATTGCTTTCTACATCGTATGTTATTTCAAACATTACTAGCCGCGAATAGCGGTTTCACTTGTCTTATCCTGCTGGTGGAATAAAAAGAAACCTATACCTATGTTATTATTAAGATACCATTTATTACAAAAACCGATTTAGCTTCACACCGACTGGTGTGAAAGCATAAAAAACAAACTTTATGTACCTACTTAGGTACTAATCAAAAGTAGCTTCATATTATATGACATGATTTCTTTAAATTAAATATTACAATGCATTCTTTAAAAATAATGTAACATTTCAAGTATAAATACGGAGTAGGTAATAGTGATTTATGATATTGTGTCAATATTTTATTCAGCGTGTCAGTCTGATTGTTAAAGTACACAAATTTATATGTCTTAATATATAAAGTACTTACTAGCTTCTGCCCGTGACTTCGTCTGCGCACACTGAGTGCCTAAGTACTTTACCTACAAAATGTAGCCTATATTTTATTCTGATGTATAAACTATATTATTGTAAGTTTCATCAAAATAAGTACATTTAGTAGTTTTTGCGTGAATGAGTAACAAACATACATCCATACATCCAGAGATCCATCTTTACATCCATATATTCTTACAAGCTTCCACGTTTATGATATTAGCAAGGATAGGATTAAAAAACAATTTGTGAAATTAAATAGGTATTCATTTATTTGCAAATATTTATCTAACTACGACAATTGTCATAAAGCAAAACGATTGTGCCAAGTCAATACAGTTTATATGTATAAAGGATATTAATCAATACTGTCCGTAATGTGGGTAAACAGATCCGTAGTGCAGTGGTGAAGCCAGTACCGCCTTGTGTAATAATGGCGTAGGCACAATCGGTGACACGAAAGACTTCGCAATCGGGACAGGAGCCACCAAAGCTGGAACAGTGTGTACATCTACACGAGCTTGATGTGACACCGCTACTGGCGCCGGTGCAACATGCGCTAATGTTCCCGTGTGAACCAGGGGCGCCACGTAATGAGGTGACCGCTTATACAAATGATGTCCCACGGGGCTTGCAATCAAGCCGTGCCCCGCATACCCATGGCCTGCGTACCCATGGTGAACCAGAGGGTATGGTACTGCCAAAGATGTTGCATGATAGCCGTGCACGGCAGGCACTATTGGTATCACAGCGTGTCCTTGACAAAGCGCCAAGCAAGACAATAACAATAAGATATGCAGCATTTTCAATAATTTGCCACTGGTTCAAGAGAAGACTGATATCAGTGCCCTGTGTTAACACCTTCTTATAGTAACAATGCTGATTCATAGTGACAGGATTCCGTCTAAATTTAATGGATTTGCTACGCTATTGAACACAGTGAATGTGCTTTAGAATAAAAAATGTAGAAAAATATTCCCTTTTTATACACCGTTCCAATGTTATTTCGGAATGACATTAAAAAATGCCAAGTAGGTAAGTATTGACAATAGCTTAAATTAGTTTCTTGTCATGCTTCCGTAAATATCAAAATGTATGTATAACAAAAATATAAGGTAGTTTTAAACAAAATTAAAATATGTAGGTAATAAGTCACGAGTGATATAGTAGGTATGTAATATTTTTTTAGATTTAACAGTAATCTAAAAGAATAGCCTAACGTACTCTAGACGCGGAATAAAATATTTGTACACATGTTTTAAATAAACATGGAACATTACATCATAAAATTAACTTTGATCATGATGAAGATGAATGTTGTTTAATAATGCAATCTTAATCCGGCCAATGCCCTGCAGGTCGCGTGCAATGACGCAATGACTCGTCCAACGACTTGGCCGAGAACTTGAACCCGCTGAGTCTGCGCCCGCCACGGCGCATCAATTACCGTTACTCTACTATAAAACTACCCAACCGTTAAAGAAGGGATCTCATAGCTAGAACATAGTTCAAGAGCAAGCACGAAAATGTACCGCATATTTATAATTTTGAGTGTGACGTTCCGAGTACATTGCCATTTAGCACCCTTAATATATGCTGCTCCTAGTGCAGTGTCACATCAATCGCGAGTCGATATAAAACACGCCCCGAGTTATATATCAACGCCCTTAATATATAGCCCGGCAACGACTGTATTCGCAACGCATCCGCAGAAGTTGGAAGTCACGAGTGATACAGTGTTAGCACCAATACTGACCGCCGATACAGTGCTCACTCCGATTGCGTTTAGTTTTTACCACAATTTGCCTCTGGCTAGGGCTTTGCAACATCCGATATCTATAGAAGATGCACAGGAAATTGCGCCTGTTCAGAAGGATTCGTTAAATCAACGCCTAAGTGAAGAAAACGCAATTGTAATAGATTTGGCGAAAACTTCACTTCAAGAAACAAAGAAAGAAAATTATCAGCCTAAATTATTAAGTGAAGAGCTAAAAGAAACAGCAACAACTGCATTCCCTACACACTAGAAGGTAATAATACAAAAAAAATCGTAAAAGAAGAACACACGTAAATTATTGCTGCAGCCCTGATATGGCTTCATCAAATTTCAGACACGCTTCACGAATATTAATTCGTTAACGTGTCAAGTGTTCGACCAATATGCAGATAAAATTATATCCAGAGCGTAATATCGTAGTTGGTAGGTTTAAATAAATGTGATGTAAATCTGTAGTGGCACAGTATTTAAGTAACGTACTTTTAGTAAAAATTATATAAAAACATGTAATATTTGTATGGAAAGAAATAAACAAGTTTGTACATAAAGTCTATTAAAATTATTTACTTATTAATAACATTCTATATGTATTACCTATGTGAATTACATTTCTAAACTTACTCTCTTAGACACTCAAGTCTATCTAGTTGTTACAACGTTTTTTATATGTAGGTTTCTTTTTTATTGGATGTTTGCATTTGTTAATAATTTAGATAAAACTATGCTATGATCATCAAATATATTGGACACTAGCGGCCCGTCCCGGCTTCGCACGGGGGACTTAAGATTTTTTTCATAGTTTTACGATTGTTATGGGTAAACTATAAAAGATAGACATATGCTCTCGCGGACTTTTTTAAAGATAATGTTAAGATGAACAATTCACCCATAAAGCATTTTTGTATAACTTTAACTATATGCTCAGCGCACGCCACGGAAGGCCTCAGAAACGATACTTTTCCCCCGTTTTTGAAACATTTTCGGTTACTGCTCCGCAACTGTAAGACCTAGCGTGATATTATATAGCCTATGTTACTCGGGGATAATGTAGCTTTCCAAAGGTGAAAGAATTTTTGAAATCGGTCCAGTAGTTTCGGAGCCTATTCATTACAAACATACAAAAATACAAAAATACAAAAATACAAATCTTTCCTCTTTATAATATTATAGTATAGATGTACATTCGACAGAATTGGGTTGATATTACATCAAATATCGTAACGTAATATTTTCGCGAGTAATGAAAAATTCATTTCGTATGTAGCTCGTGAAAAGTCAATCTGAATTAAGAACAGTGTCATCATGTTTCGTTGACTGAAATGGTGTGGGCCCCAAATTTAGTTCATGGCCAACCCTTGTAACCATTTTCGTAGTATTTCAGTACGAACACTGCTTCAAGGTCGATTCGAATATACCTTCTGAACTGTAGGTTATTAAAAAATATTTATCTGCGTCTGCTTTTAAACTACTAGAACTAGGTCTGCTTATGTTAATTAACACAAGTAGGTTAAACAGGATAACGTGATAACTCTTTATTTATAATAAAAAAAAACATGTTGTTGGGGTACTTTTTATTTTTATATGCACAGTTTCTCCAAATTTTCTTAATATATTTGTAAAAATTACTGTCAAATCTAATTTCGGTTTTTAGATATTTGCTGTTTGATCAAAGTCGCGTTTAATACACGTGAGTGTATGCTAAAGGACTAGAATAGGCAAGGGGGGTATGGTAGGAGGTAACATAAGGAGTACGCAGGTCAAACCGGGACTGATGAGAAACAGCGGCCGGAGCTAGGTAAGTGCTTACAGCCAGGGGAGCAGATCGTTTCTTAATGAGATGGGTATATGCTAAGGGGGCATGAGTAATCACGGGTGATGTTGAGTAGTAAGAAGCAGATGACAACAGAGGTGCTGAGTAATAAGGAGTCGAATAGGCTAAGGGACTGGCATAAGTTGTGGGTGCGATGTAGGTAGATGCAACAGGCACGACGGACCTTTTCTTGATGAAGTGGGCCGGGGCAGCGTAGGCTAAAGGTGCAGCGGCGATGGGAGTAGATAACAAAGGAGCGCTATGCAGAAGTGGTGCACTATGTATCAACGGCGCGTTGTAGGTGGATGTGGACAGAAGATGGCCTGTAGAATATGTTGTTGGAAGGACCGCACTGTAAGCTAACGGTGCTGAACGTTTCTTGATGAAGTGTGTATACGCCGTCGGAGCCGTATAGTAGAAAGGCGAGGGATGCACGACACTGCTGGCCTGCTTGGAGATGGTGGTAACAGCTGGCGAAATGACTGTCGACGAGTACGTCAGCGGTTGGGCGAAGTATGCTCCGGAAGGATCTGCTGTCGCCGCAGCGAGGAAAGCGCACAACACCACCAGCTTGAACATTGTGGTCTGTGTTGTTCGAACGTGGAACGACTGATGCCTCAACAATGATTCTTAGCGTTTATATAGAAAGTAAAAACAAAAGCAGAACTATGGGCGATCTCGTTTTGCAAAACCGGTGCAAGTCAGTCCAGGATGTTGGTATTTACAATCAGCAAGGCCGACAAGAAGCCGCGGTATCGGGTCATCATCACCGAACACGCCCTGCTAAATTTATAACAAAGAAAAAATATTACTATTATTAGTTGATTGCACTTTCCTATATATTATTATGTGGTAAGCAGAAAGATGTTAAAACTTAAGTTGTTAAAAATAACTCACTTTCTCAATAAACTAAAACTAAAAAAGCTTTTTATAAACAAGCTTTTATTTAAATGCACTTAAATAAAAATATTTTACACTAAAATGTTTACCTACTGTTGGCGTATAATTTGTCGCAAAATTTAAGTAAATACTTACTCGTAATAAATTTACTTAGTTACAATTTTTTCATAGATAAAATGATTCACATCAAATTATTTTATTTAGTTAATTGTTTGTCTTCATAAGTACCTAAATCTCGCGATATGCTTTTATATTACATATGTATATAAATTCTGTCAACTGTAAAATAACGTAAACCGTAAAAGTTTGTCTTTTTAACGCATTTAAATAAAAGCTTGTTTTTTTAGTAGGTTTTCTACTTTTTAATTTATAATTGAGTTTATAGTTATTGTTGGACATGATTATCAGTACTTACCTATGTCTTTTCTTTTAACTGACATTCCTATCATTAGTAAGCCCATTTTACTCCCATATTGCAAAATACAATTAAAAAAATATCCGCCATCTTGGGAGTTCCTCCATGCAGGATTAAGGATGACGTCACATCTGCATCATTAGTACCTACCATGCATTATCATTCAAAGTGAACGATACGTGTGTGAAAATTTCAGTTCGATCGGTTAAAGACATCTCTCTCTCTCTAAGCCGCTATGGATATAGAGGCTTAGAGAGAAAGAGATGTCTTTCTTTTGCATATTCGGGTAAAATATTGCAACTATCCACTATTTCACCCGAATATGCAAGCCTTACTTACCTACTTAACATAGCGAGTTAAATAGGTTTTTGTAAGTTTAGTACATACTTACCTATACTACTATAATATTTAACCAATTTTAGTTGTATTTACATCCTTTTTTGTATTGCACGAGTGCATCTCTTTCATTTATTACCCCACCCTACCAGCAGTAGTTACAATGTGATGAAAGCGCAATAAGTTTTTTGTTAAAATGTGTCGAAAGATATTTTATTTATTTAGGCATCTCCTACATAATAGTACTTAAGTACCTCGGTGACCAAAATCCGCTTTGTTTCCACAAATGAATACAAATTTTCTCTAAGAAATAGCATATCTTATACCAACTCTTTTCACAATTTAAGACATACAATATTGGTCTATTACTTAGATCTATTAGTAATATTAAAATATAATTACGTACATATAAATGCATGCAAGCATGGTACCTACCTATAAATTTGCTATTTTTTATAACGTTCACTCCAGTGTAATTTCTATTATTTTGTTTAAAACCGCTGCTCGAAATATTTTATTACGACCTAAATATCAAAATAGAAACATACGTGACATTTTGTTGACATATCGCTGTTTACATTCGAGCGTATTATCGCAGTCTGTTGCTGACATTTTACATTATTAAAAGCAAATTAAGCACACTGCAAATAATTCTCCGTGCAAAAGTAAGAGTTCTCACAAAGGGTAGCGACTTCATTCTCGGCATGAGTACTAGATTCAGGGCCGACCGCGTCTTCCGGCTTTGCCTATAATAATGATATAAATATGCAGGTATATAAAAGAATAACACAGTGTAGTAAGTGCATCAGTGTTCCTCAGTCCACAGACCATCACAGACCACTTACAAAATGCTGAAGCTGGTGGTGTTGTCTTGCGCGTTGGCAGCGGCGTCCGCGGGCTTGATCGCGCCCTTCACGCCCTTCGCGCCTCTCGCATATAGCAGCGCTATCATCGCGCCCTACAACAACTACAACTACCGTGGGCCCCTGTCCCTGGCGCCCGGCCAGCCCGCCAACATCCTCGCCGCTGACGGCAGGCCCCTCGACACCCTGGACGTGAACCTGGACCGCTCCGCCCACCTCACGGCCAAGGCCCTCGACGGCGGCCTCCACCTGCTGAAGAAGCGCTCCGCGCCCATCCTCGCCGCCGCTCCCTTCAGCCGCATCGCCTACGCCGGAGCTCCGCTGATCACTCCTGCCGCTCCCCTCGCCTACTCCGCGCCCATCGCAGCTCCCTACGCCCACATAGCTCCCCTCGCTTACACGGCAGGACACTACGGTCACTACTTGTAATTACTCACCACCCAGACAATTAACTGTGATAATTAAAATGAAAAAGTGCAAGTAAAGAGATATTATAATGAGGAAGTATTTATTAATTAATATACTAGGTACCTACACTATTTCCTCCACATAATCTTGTCCTGTACACGTGGGATAGGTATGATTCACCACCCCGGTCCTATGCGAGTTTGGTTATTAGGTAGGTACAACCAATCATGTCCTACCGGTATCATCACAATGCAATCTTTCCGGCTTCGCAAGGGTTAATATTTTTTATTTTTTAAATATTTTGAGATAAACGTAGTACAAATAAGCTGCGTTACTATTCAACACGATATTTTTTTTGGTTCCTATCTTTTTACATCTTGAGTGTTACATTATCAAAGTTTATACGTATCCCCCACTTTTTTCAAAATATTCTATGTATATGGAGAGAGAGAGAGAGAGAGTGATAAATAATAGATACCTATGTATTCCCAAAGTAAAAAGGAAAAATACCAAATAGCTTTTTATATTAGTTAAAATAAATTGGTTGAAGTATTCTATTTAGGGTTAAGGTGGCCATGTTCGGTTTAAAGTTTCAGAATAAAAATAAAATATTTCTACTCAATTTACTTCTACTTTTACAAGCTCTTATGAAGGTCAGGACATACTACTGTTTTCGAAAAAACCTCACTTGAGAAGAAACAGCAACAAAGTCCAGGAGGTATATTTTTTCAAAATACACAATCACAATTTATAAACATAAATTTATCCTTATAAACTAAATAATTATATAATAAATGTTTACAAATATCTACGCTGTTATTTTCAAACTATTTTAGTAAATTGTTGATATCACCTATTTTAGCAGTTTTTCTCTACTTATCCTAATCCTAACTAATATTATAAATGCGAAAGTAACTCTGTCCATCTCGCATGTTAAAACTACTGAACCAATTTAAACTAAGATTAGTACACAGATAGTCTAGAGACTGAGAAAGGACTAAGGCTAATTTATTTTGCTAATTCCACACGGACGGAGTCACGTGTAAAAGACACTTTGATATAACCATATGTATAAAAAACCGATATCTTGAGTTTGCGGCGGAAAACCGCGATATTACCGTAGAGAGGAAAAAAAGTGGTGGTCAATTTGATACGCCGATTTTTTAATGATTACCAAATAGAAATCCTCGAAACTTGGTATTAATACTTTTCAATATAATTAATTAAAAACATGTGAACAATCTTTCAAAACTCATTCGTTAAAATGGGACAGCAGATGGCATATGTATATTTTATAGGAAAAGAAAAATATACCTTAAATGTATACCAGAAAGTTAATTATCACTGCCGATTATCCATTCAAATGTCTAGGTTACCTGTTAAATTACAATAGTCTAAGGAAGTTAACATTTTGAAATGAAACAACTATAGTATAGACGGATTTAAATCGCGTATTTTATTTTATTGGCTGACGTTTCGGAACCTTTACAGATTCCATAATCGTGGCACGACTCCATAAACCAGTCTATAGTTGTTTTATTCCAATCCTACTACTATTATAAAGGCGAAAGTTTGTAAGTATGGATGTATGGATGTATGGATGTTTGTTACTCTTTCACGTAAAAACTACTGAATGGATTTGAATGAAACTTTACCACAATATAGCTTATACATCAGAATAACATATAGGCTATATTTTATAACGATATAGTGTAAAATACTAATCATACGCAGACGAAGTCGCGGGCAGAAGCTAGTGTGTAATAAACGCGAAGGCATTGTTAAGTTAAAATTTGTTATGCAAAATAAGACTGGTGCTAAACATTCAACAAAGTAGGTAAAATTGAACAAACGAACGTTTTTTTGTTCTGATTTTATTTATATGAACCGTACCTAATGACATATTTAATATCTCCTTTTTTAAGTGTTTTAATTATTTTTCTAAGTTTACACTATATAATTATTAGTAAGCTTAGAAATGTTAGGCGGTTCCTGCTGAGTTTTTGCAGCGTTTATCCCTGCAATGTTACTTTTTCAGAATCGTTTCTACATTGAAATTAAAATTAATGGTATAGTGCCATCTTTTTGCCAAATCTTTTAATTTGGGTTATACAAAAATACCTTTAGGAATTGATAATAAACAGATAGATAGGTACTTAGGTATGTTACTAATCAACTCAACATATGATAGGCTCCTTTTAAAATTATATGGAAGCTAGGATATTACACATTATCAATAAAAAGAAATTGAACAGCTAAATTAAGTTATAACTTAATTTATATAATATAATATAAAATAATATAATATATAATTTATTTTTTGACTACGGTATACCGTAGTCAAAAAATAATGTTATTTACTATTTTTAACCCCCGACGCAAAAACGACGGGGTGTTATAAGTTTGACGTGTCTGTGTGTGTGTGTGTGTGTGTGTGTGTGTGTGTGTCTGTCTGTGGCATCATAGCTCCCTAACGCATGAACCGATTTTGATTCTGTTTTTTTTGTTTAAGAGGTGAATATGTCGGGAGTGTTCTTAGCTATGTTTGATGAAAATCGGACCAGTAGTTTAATACATAGAGGGGGGTGAAAGAGGGGATGGAAAAATAAATGTCCACATATATACTCGAGTGGGGTATCAAATGAAAGAGGGTCGCAAGTACATTACAAAATTGAAATTATAATGAAAATCGGTTGAGCCGTTCAAAAAATATAGGGAGTGAAAGTGGGGATGGAAAATCAAATATCTACAAATATAACCGAGTGGGGTATCAAATGAAAGAGGATCACGTGAACATTACAAAATTGATATTATAATGAAAATCGGTTAAGTAGTTCAAAAAATATAGGAACTGAAAGTGTGGAAATGGTTAACCAAATGACTACAAATATAACCGAGTGAGGTATCAAATGAAAGAGGACCACACGTACATTACAGAATTCCATGTAAAATGGAAATTGGTTAAAAAAAAATAAGTTACCTACCTACTTTCAAAAAGTATGAAATAAAAAAAATAAATTAAAAATTTTAACAAACCCCCGACAAAAAAACATATAAGCCGTCTAAAAAGTATAAAAATAATAAAGACTTGATATTAGGTAGGTACCTAAGTATTAATAGGTATTTCTACAAAGAAAACGTCATGTCGGGGGGACCTTAGATTTCGATACATAGTAGGTAGGTAAATATAGATAGGTACAATTAGGTAAATGATGAGCGGTCCCCCCGACGTGACGTTTGCTTTGTAGAAATACCTATTAATACTTAGGTACCTACCTAATATCAAGTCTTTATTATTTTTATACTTTTTAGACGGCTTATATGTTTTTTTGTCGGGGGTTTGTTAAAATTTTTAATTTATTTTTTTTTTCTATACAAATAATGTCAGGTCCTTTTCACAAATTAAATCGATAAGCGTTCGGTGTACTTAAAGATAAATCATAACGAATATTATTCATAATATCAATTTTATTATTAGGCACTTGCAGCAAATAGTAATACATATTTACAAGTAGTGGCCGTAGTGTCCTGCCGTGTAAGCAAGGGGAGCTATGTGGGCGTAGGGAGCTGCGATGGGCGCGGAGTAGGCGAGGGGAGCGGCAGGAGTGATCAGCGGAGCTCCGGCGTAGGCGATGCGGCTGAAGGGAGCGGCGGCGAGGATGGGCGCGGAGCGCTTCTTCAGCAGGTGGAGGCCGCCGTCGAGGGCCTTGGCCGTGAGGTGGGCGGAGCGGTCCAGGTTCACGTCCAGGGTGTCGAGGGGCCTGCCGTCAGCGGCGAGGATGTTGGCGGGCTGGCCGGGCGCCAGGGACAGGGGCCCACGGTAGTTGTAGTTGTTGTAGGGCGCGATGATAGCGCTGCTATATGCGAGAGGCGCGAAGGGCGTGAAGGGCGCGACCAAGCCCGCGGACGCCGCTGCCAACGCGCAAGACAACACCACCAGCTTCAACATTTTGTAAGTGGTCTGTGTTGGTCTGTGTACTGAGGAACACTGATGCACTTGCAATATGGATGGCAGCTTTTATACGAGTTGAAAATAAGATCGAAAATATGGGCGATTCCGGAAGGCATCGATGCAGACCTTGGATGATTATAATTATGTTAAGAAAAGTTATAATATTCAGTTAATATTTTAGATAATACATAAATCAAACAAAATAAAAGTGTTTGCTTTAAAAATCTCCAACTATTTATGTATTAAAAAAAATCTTCATGGAAAATAAAACCAGTGTTTGCTACTATTAGATACGAGTATAATGTACTCGGAAAGTTGCTTTTGATATCCTTCGTACAAATGTCATATCAACGTGCAATGTAATGCAAATGTCATAGTTACACATTGCAACTAATAACCCAAATCTAGATGTATTGCCAATTGATCCACTACATATATTAATTACGTATGTAATTCTTCAGCCTATTTCAATTAGCCTTTATTTAAATCTACTGTATAGATTTGGACCTTCATTTCATTAAATAAGAAAGTACGTAGGTAAGAAAACAAAAAAAATAACGTACAGAATGCACAAGATACAAAAACTATTTAGATAAGTCGCTGATTATTGTTCGCTCTAGCAGTTCCGCAGGAATCCGCTGTATACATTTATTTGCTTCGAAACCTTCCCTAGATTGTTTTGAGTAACGTACTTACGTTACAAGAAACTATCGTAGGTAGGATAAAAACAATCATATAGCGATTAATTATGTCTAACCGACTAGGGCAAGTAATTCTTATATTGACTTAAGATAAATTTTAACTTACGAAACTACATCAGCGTAAACGCATTGCTCTTTAAAATGCAACCCAGTCAGGGACGAACGGTATCTTCCGGCTTCGCCCAAACGTACTTAGTATCAATCAATACCTTTATATAAGGCTTCTCATTCAGTGAAAATGCATCAGTGTTCCTCAGTACACAGACCAACACAGACCACTTACAAAATGCTGAAGCTGGTGGTGTTGTCTTGCGCGTTGGCAGCGGCGTCCGCGGGCTTGATCGCGCCCTTCACGCCCTTCGCGCCTCTCGCATATAGCAGCGCTATCATCGCGCCCTACAACAACTACAACTACCGTGGGCCCCTCTCCCTGGCGCCCGGCCAGCCCGCCAACATCCTCGCCGCTGACGGCAGGCCCCTCGACACCCTGGACGTGAACCTGGACCGCTCCGCCCACCTCACGGCCAAGGCCCTCGACGGCGGCCTCCACCTGCTGAAGAAGCGCTCCGCGCCCATCCTCGCCGCCGCTCCCTTCAGCCGCATCGCCTACGCCGGAGCTCCGCTGATCACTCCTGCCGCTCCCCTCGCCTACTCCGCGCCCATCGCAGCTCCCTACGCCCACATAGCTCCCCTTGCTTACACGGCAGGACACTATGCTCATTACCTATAAATTATATATGCCGAACAAAGTCACGATTGGTGTACCACCAAATGGAAATAAAGAACTGAACCTCTATTGTGTGCTTTTATTACTTAATATTTTAAAAAATATTTTTTTATCCTACTAGGTACTTAAGCAGAAGGTTATTAGTATACGTATGAAATACAAAAAAAAATGCTTTACTTTTATATAAAAATATAAGACAAACAGCACCAAATAGTGTCGCGGTCAGGATGCTGAAATAATTACATTTTTCATTTCATGTCATGAAACACAAATTTAAATTCTCATATTTAATATTTTACGTAGTTAAGGCCCAGAGATACGACGTTAATTTATCTGAGCTGATTAAAAAATATTAATTTTACATGTTATTATTGAAAGCTTTTGCTTGCCATGCAAGTACGTAAGTATGTAGGTAGGTACGGATCAAATCTTGCAACCCAATATTGAAGCAGACGTTAACTTTAACCGATTGAGCTGAAATTTTGGACTTACACGTTCAGTTTAGATGACAATGCATGGTTAACTATGCGACGTCATTCTAAAACTTCCTTTCATTTAATACCCGAGTGGAGTATTAAATGAACGGGCTTGCTGAGACTAAATCACAACAAAAATGAAGTGACGTCACTCTAAAGTCTAAACTAAACCAACATGGTAGAGTAAGTTTTTAGTGCTTACCTGTAATATGGATATCAAATGAAAGGATTTATATAATAAAATAAATTGTGTCAAATATGTCTAATGTGAAATAACGTTACTTATATTATGTAATCAGTAAAAGTTTTAGTATAAAAGTTTTTTTTTCTTTTTAGCGCAAATTTAAAAAAATAAAAGTTAATTTATCATCTCTCTTACTTGTATTTATTCTAATCTCTTTGTCATGTACGTAACTGCAATTTATATTATATTAAGTCTTTAGGTAGGTACCTGATTATTGTAACAAATTAGATTTCGTACAATGACATACATTTAGGCGCCCTATATGCAAGCACATGTATCGGAAAGTTTATAGGGAAATTATCACAATGTTTCAATGACTATATATTGTATATTCACACTGAAGTACCTACTTCAGTGTGAACAGTGTAACATACCTATGTTATAGTAACTAGGAACATGGGTTGATAAGTATCTGTCTTTAAGTTATCCACAAATGTAATACAAAAAAAATAGAAGAGACATTCGCTGGTTAGACTCGTTACTTATATAATTACAAGCAATTTTGAATATATTCTCACACTGACCGTCTGTCTCTAGTCCTCGTCGTCATAATTTTGCATTTGAAACGGAGACTTTGTAGGTATTATAAAATGAAGAAAACTAAATAGGTGTATTATAAAAATATGAAGTCCGAGAAAACATGTGATTACTATCAAGGCGATGTTAAATTCTGAAATACTCCCTATTTTCTTATTTTAAAATCTAAAGCTTAAATCTGTAAAGGTCATGAGTACAAGAAAAAAAATACTGGTTGTTGTGTTGGTAACTCTCTTTATATTATAGGTAGATCGATCAATATTCTATTATATACAATTTTCACCACAGGTGACCTAAACCGGCAGCATGACCTAAGGGGCCAACACCTAAGGGGCCAACACCTAAGCGACCAAGACCCAGATGGCCCACACCCAATGGAGCAGCAACACCCCAGGGAGCAGCAACCCCGTTCCATCCGAGCGGGCCTGCACCCCAGCCGAGAGCACCGACATGTCCGGGCGCTACGAGGCGCGCAGCCGGCAAGTCAATGCGAGCTGTATGAGAGACCGCCAAGGGAGCCGCCAGCACGGCAGATCGCTTCTTCAGAAGATGCAGCCCAGCGTGATCAACTGCTCTAGCTGTGAGGTGAGCAGCACGGTCTAAGTTTACACTCAATGTGTCGAAAGGCCTACCGTCGGCAGCCAGGATGCTAGCGGGTTGCCCGGGAGCCAGAGACACGGGTCCTCTGTAGTTGTACGCAGCGAGAGCAGGTGCGCCCCACGCTACATGTCCAACACCAAGAGGAGCTACCGCGGCCGGCGCCACAAGGGGAGCAGCCAGTCCGAGGCCCCATGGAGCAATAGCACTAGGCTTAGCGGCCGCAAGGGCTACTACGCAAGACAACACCACCAACTTGAACATTGTGGTCTGTGCTGTTTTAGGTTCTGCGAGAGACTGTTGCATTAACCCTCTAAGCTTTACCTTTTATACAGATTCGTATTGTGGGCGTAGGTATTCAGGATACCTTTGTGACGTAGAGAAATATGCAATCGGGCGTTGGCTACAATCATTCGAGGAAAGAAAAGCACCTAGATTGCGACGTGGCCTATGCGCAGGGCAAGGCAACAATCACTGGTTTCAACCTTATACCGATAGGGCTTAATTCGAGAACTCTGCTAACAGAAATAGATACTAACCAGCCTACTGTTTCCGTGTTTACCTTGAACGCTTTGATAAGGGCCATTCACTTTAACTAATACACTATTTAAATCAAGTATTACTTTAAGACAATAAACAAACATTGTTAATTAGACAAACTAAAAGATGAGCACTTACAACAATTAGATCCGATCCGGGGACATGACATTTCATCCTGCCCGGCAAAAGTACAATACATGTTTTTAAACTAAAATGTTCAGTTTGTATTAATGACAATTATGCACATTGCACAAGCATGTTTTATGTAATTACGTATAGTTGAGCTTTTCGAGGTTTTCGTGTAAGTTTTGTTATCTAAAGCAAAAAGAAAAAAATCGTTTACCTATTGTCATTGCTTACATTTTATAATTAGTTAAAAATCTTATTTCTTTAAATGGAAAAGGCATATATATTATTAGGAATAGGAAATTTGAGAAAAAAAAATAATTACCTACTAAAAACATTCATAGGGATAACTAAGTTGCACTAAGGTATTGCTAACATAGGACTTTTTTCAATACCTATTATAACAAATACATTTTATATACGTTGGTATAATTATTAGTCATGCTAGCTGGATATTCATTTGCATTAATCTAAATACCTTACCCCCGGGCGCCCTCTGGAAGGTCTTTAATACGCTAATACCTTCAAATGAAATGCTTGGTTGTAATGTGGATATTTCTTTTAATCATTAATAATCCATTTATGGTTTCTTATACATAAACAGGCACTACTCCTGATGAGTAAGACAATGGGACGGTTTGAACTAGGGGAGCGGAATGAACCACAGGCGCAGAGTGCACGGGCACAGTGTAGAGTGGGGATCCATGAACTACTGAGCTGGAGTGAGCCGAGTAGCTGCTGACAGCTGGCGAGACCACGTGCGAGACCACCGGTGAGACCACCGGCGAGATTAAGCCAGGAGCGGAGTACGCCACTAACTCATGAGGAGCGGGGGCAGCAACGCAGGCTGCCACCAACGCACACAGTATGATCTGAAATAGGATTTGTTTTGTGACTCAAGAAAATATTTGATATTAAAACAATGATAAGCTCGCGAATTTTATTTTATTTACTGACGTGTCGAAAAATATACAGTTCCCATGTTCGGTTACGGAGCTGACGATCGTCTAATGCTATAGCTAATTGCTTAATTCCAATATGTAAATAACCTCGGAAGCATCAGAAATTATCAATATATCTAACTCAATCGTTAGGTATCTATAGGCATACTATAATAGTTTATAGCAAACTTTAATACTTTGGTAACCAAGAATTTGTAAAGGTACAGAACCAGACAGAGATGTTTATTTATTTCTATAATGTACACACATGTGTGGACTATACAAAAGTAACATATAATGGAATTTCTTTTTATTATAACTACTTAAATGTATAGATCGAGTTAATGCCCTCACATAAAAATAAAGAAAGCCGCGATAACTGCGTAATCACTCCATTTAAAGGCCATCTGCTAGATTAACCAAGTTTATATTTTGAGCAAAATTTTATCATTGAAATTAAACCCCTGTAGATGATATAGGCGAGAAGCAAGGGTCGGTCGTTGAACCCGTTTTGTAATTAAAATGCGTTTATGATGCGATACCAAATTTAATTTTCATTTCAGTGGTAGGGCAAAACTTGAACTGATAAATGATTCGTTAATGTAGGTAAGTATTTGTTATCCATACCTACTGATTGTCTGATACTCTGATCGCGTGCTGCTCAAAGCAAATGCAATATAATTATGTACGTCAAATAAATAAATTCTCGAGTTGATCATCTGAGCAGATTATACTTTACACATTTACAATAATACTAAACACTGACACTGCAGGGGCCCTAGACAAGTGCCCAACGTTCAACGTTAACGTTAAACGTTAAGACCGAAATGTATGGGATTTGACATCCGCGAGCGACTGTCACGTACGTCACAAATGTCAAATCCCATACATTTTGGTGCTAACGTTTAACGTTAACGTTGAACGTTGGGCACTTGTCTAGCCCCCCAGGTATACAATAAAATACGAACTACTGAAGATGTAAGTTTATAAAGTTAAATTATTATGTCACAAAGGGAATTGGGGAATTAACTCATCTTACGATGTAATAAAAATACATGGGTTCTGTGTCACTGATTACAACCTTTCTAACAGGAAATTAAACATTGTTTATCATTAGAATATTTCATACTGTTGTGTATTTCGAGCGTAAAGATATTTGTATCTGATAGAACTTGCAAATAGCTTACACGGGATATAATGGGACATTGTATCATATTATTTTGCCAGCGACTTCGTCCGTGTGAAATATTTACTGATACGCTTCTAAAATGGCAAAGCTTCATACTAACTTCGCACTCCCATTTTACCTCCTTATGGGGTGAATTTTCAAAAATCTTTTCTTAGTGCTCCCCTACGCTATGAAAGGAAACCCTTTGCAAAATGTCAGCTTTCGCTTATATAGATTTAGATATATTTGTATGCCAAAGGATTCCATGTCAAGAACATGCTTATACTCGTAGATATGAAAATCAAATTTGGATGTATAAAAATAATTTATCGCAATCATTCAAGTTACTGTTGCAAGGCTCGGTTTTCCAATTACTAAAATCAAGGAATATGTATGTATGTAAAATCAAGGAACCTATTAATTATTAACAATATGATAAACAAAAAAGTTACATACCAATTTGTACATGTTGTTAGGAATAGTTTATTCGGTAGACCGCTGTCTGACGATGAGCTGTCACTACAGGGCATCCGTGGACTGTCGCCGCTACTAGACGACGAAGCTTTTATAACACGAAATATATTGAGACAAAAATAATTTGTTGTTTTATTACCACAGCACACGGAAACCGTGTCTACGGAAACTGGTTTCATCTTCGTGATGCCATCTAATTATTGCATATTAAGTTACCTGTTTATTGGTTTTCAAAACACTTATTAATTTGTAGGCTTCCTTTTTTCCATTTTAATTAATTGATTTTGTTTTACTATGTACCTATTCATTTATTGTCGCTTCCTATACGTAATTTTAAACATAACCTAAGCAGTACTTGAAGCATGTAGTCTATCACAAAGTAATAAAAAATATTAGTAAACTTAGGATACTTACCTATATTAGTATACCTAGTAAAAAAATATTTGTAAATACTAGTGTACCTAAAAAAAATTGAAATATAATAAATAAGGCAGTTTGCATAGCTGTATTAATCACTTTAGCATAAGACTATTGTCAGCTAAGTCGTGCTACGATTACGGAATCCGTAAAGGCTCCGAAACGTCAGCCAATAAAAATAAAATAGGCGAGTTAAATCCGTTAAAGTTGTTTCATTCCAATGTATAATAACCGCGAAGGCATCAGAAATTATTAGTATACCTACCTAATTGAAGTTCGTCCAGCGGATCGCTTCCTACCTTGTATACATATTATGTTGTTGACTTGAACTTCATGTTGTCTAGAGTATGTCAAACCAAGCTTGCCCTGAACTTGACTCGCTCCGCCCCCCACATGTGACATGTAACCGGTCGGAAACACATAATTATTATAGATAGGCGACGTACCTACCTGTTCCATTAATATACTGGTATCGGAACTACTATCCATCTAAGTATACTATCTATATTATAATTATGCACTCTAGTTAAATCTCATCATTTGTATCATCATGTGTATCATCTACTCACAATTGATAAAAGCATTTTGAATATAAATACCTTCGCGGTTCTTACACATTGGAATGAAACAAGTATGAACGGATTTAACTCGCGAATTTTATATTATCTTATTTATTGACGTTTCGGGTTCTTTACAGCTTCCATAATCGTAGCACGACTGAGCTGACAATAGTCTAACGCTAAAGTGATTTATACAGTTATGCAAACTACCTATTATCTCAGTCGTGCTACGATTATGGAAACTGTAAAGAATCCGAAACGTCAGTATATAAAACAAAATAATAATATAATAAAATACGTGACTTAAATCCGTTCATAGTTGTTTCATTCCTAAGGTAAAACTATTATTTGCATTGTTTATTCAAGTCTTTATTCGTAAATGCGTTTTAAATATTACCTATCTAAACTCGTAGTTACTTATGGACCGGACGTGTTTATCACATTTTCATACCACTAAAGGTAATAAATGATAAATATGGCACCCGTTAAGATATTAATACGTACATAAGTATGAATAAATAGTTTATCGTGGTCATATTTGGAATAATACTAAAGAAGGCCTGTACTAAGTACTTACTAATTAAAAAATATTATATATATTTTCCTGTTTTTCTGATGAACTAGATTTTTGTGCAAAACTATCGATACCTTTTACTGTCGCATTGCACATTTTATAAAATTTCATTGCAAATAAATCTTTCTTATCAAATTACATGGGAAGCTTAAAATAAATATTATTATGTCCTTAATGGTGGTACAGTCATTATATATGCCTCTCGTACAACTGGTAGTTATTCTAAAATTATCATACGGTTAACCCACTTCGTTACACTAGTTACGTTCATTTGCGTTGCCATCAATTATAAAGTCCAGCTTGCTATTATTTAAATCGGAACACATTTAGGTACCTCCTTATTTTACTGATCTTCCTATACCTTCTCCTGTGTTATGGAAAAAGATTCCTAAAACACTTTATATAGTATACATCAAAGTATTTAATTTTTATTTATTTATGACATGGTATAAAGCTACATAACAATATAGTGGAGCCTTTATTTAATATAAAAA